>OX639995.1:47034554-52034554 GCA_951828415.1 Anomoia purmunda
AAATTAAATCAACTTTGAAAAAGGTGGCAACCCTCTTCAAAAATTTTATTTTATAAACGTTTTCGCTTTGCACCAATACTCTTATAGTTGATTCAACTTAGAAATTGAATTAAATTAAGATTTGAAAAAGGTGGCAACACTCCTAAAATACATTTTTATGATTAAATATTCTTGAAAACACATCCTTTGAATCCCATACTGTAATATTTCTTTGAACTTAATAATTCAATTTAATTTACTTTTTGAAAATCTGTTTGAAATAAAACTTTCTTAAACCGTCTTAGCTTGAGTGACATTTGATTTAAATTAATATAATTTTAACTATTTTTTAAACAGGTGGCAACTCTCTTCAAAATTAGTTTTGAATTCAAGCTTTCTTAAGGGTCTTAGTTTAACACTCATATTACCATTGAACTTATAATTTTAACTTAATTCAAAATATTTTTGTAATAGAGTTTTATTAAACCTCTATCGTTTGATACCAATATTGCAATATTTGGTTACACTCGTCTGGGGAATTCACATGGTCTGTTATTTGGTGTTATTTGTTGTATGTGCTATAGTTTCAGGCCGGTTAGATCAGCACTGTTGTAGTTTCACATGCAAAGTTTGAATAACACTACGAGGGTTTCCTTTGATATTTTGCGCCTAATAATGAAAACACAGTCAAATATTAAGGAAAATAGTTTTATAGTTTTTTCTCAAAATATTCTCCATCCAAGTCAATACGCTGCTGCATTCGCTTGAACCAATTCTCAAAGCACTTTTGCCACTCAGAAGAGGATACCTCTAAAACGAGCTGTTTGAAGGCTGTTGAAAAACGTTGACCTCGCTTTTTTTTTTGATGTTCGTGAATAAAAAGAAATCGTTAGGTGCCAAATCAGGGCTATAAGGCGGATGACCCATCAATTCGACCTTTTGAGTCCTCAAAACTCTCTTGTGTGAATCGATACGTGAGAGCTCGCATTGTCTTGGTGAAGAATGATTTGTCTTCGGCGGTTGGTTTTCCTTAATTCTCCAAAAACTTTTGGCAAACAAATGGTTGTATACCACTCAGAATGGAATGGACCGTTTTAAGTTCATCTAGTGGAACAGTGGCGACATGACCAGATTTTCAGAAAAAAACAGGTGACCATTTGCTTTGAGGTGCTTCTTGCGCGAACAACTTTTGTTGGATTAGGCTCGTCTTGGACCACCCATACAGTCGATTGCTGCTTTGTTGCTGGCTCATATGACTAGATCCAAGATTCGTCACCTGTTACGATGTCATAGACGAGCTTTGATCCAC
Organism: Anomoia purmunda; assembly: GCA_951828415.1. NCBI lineage: Eukaryota > Metazoa > Arthropoda > Insecta > Diptera > Tephritidae > Anomoia > Anomoia purmunda. Next base: position 47,035,843 of record OX639995.1, read on the forward strand.
CGCGGCCAAAATTCTTCAACATTTCTTTACACCAATCAACACGACTCCTTTTTTGGGCAATTGTCAAATTATGCGGTATCCAACGAGAACAAATCTTCTTTACGACCAAATGTTCATGCAATATTGAATGTATGCTAGTCCCACTAATGGCCATAGATGTCTCTATCTCGCGATATGTCACATGACGATCTGGTATTATCAATTGACGCACAGCATCGACTGTTTCTGGCACAACCACCGTTTTTGGACGACCTTCAAGAAATTCGTCCTGCAAAGATTGGCGGCCACGTAGGAACTCGTTGTACCATCGTTTTACAGTGGCTAAGTGTGGTGATTCAACACCAAAAGTAGAACTAAGTTGATTAATGCACTCCTGTCTCGATAATTCACGTCGAAAATCGTAGTAAATCATCGCATGAAAATGTTCACGGGTTAATTCCATTTTTAGGCAATATGAATTTTTAAACTCACTATAAATAAACACAAATAAAACTCGTAAGTGAAAACGTTATATGCAAGTTTATGCCAAAATATACCAAACTTTACGATAAAAATATCTAATTACAGCTAATCACATGTAGCGTTGCGAAGGCGCAAAATATAAATGGCAACCCTCGTACTACAATTATTTGGCTCATATTTATTGCATGTCGTTAATCAGTAAAAAATACTACATTATATATAGTTTGGCGGGGTGTTTACAATGTTCTTATTTTCATACGACGCGCGGAATTTAAATTCTTAAGCAGGTCGCAACTCCTATTAAAAAATTTCGTTTTTGTGAGCCCATATAACGGAATATATATGTACAATATTTGTAAGATACAGCGTATATGTTAATCCAAGTTACAAGCTATTTGTGTGTGAAAATACAAATATACTCACTCGCACCCAAACTTTCACTTTTCACTGGGCCGAGACCAAAAAGCTCCGCAATTGTCTCTTATTTGTAAAGTTTGTTGTTTTTCAGTTTTCTACACTTAGATCTTCCGTTATATTTGTGCGCGTCATCTACCGTCAGTCTTTTCCTCAAGTGTTTTCCAAGATGTCTGGTCGATGGTAGATTGTCCAGGTCTAAAGACACACTGATAAGATCTAATAAGTTCGTTCGGGATCTTACAGGAATTTGCCTCATCTTACGTGAATCGCCGTGCCTTTTTGGTAAAATTCTCTGTCGCTTTTCATCTAAAGCTGTAGCATCTCAAGCTCTTCGCTCTCACTCACATATTTCGACATCCCTCTTCTTTCACCAAATAATGCGTTCCTCTCCCTTTCTCAGCCACCCCGGTAGCGTTCCCCTACAGCGCACTCAACAGCGTCGTGCCTCGATAGGTAGCTTCTTTACTGTCTGTAGCACTGCGGTATGTCTCATTGTACCAGTCGTTTTTTCGGAGTCACTGAAAGCCAATGACTTATTCAGCGGTGGTCCGTAGTGAGAAAGAAATGTGCTAACAATGCAACCAAACTCCGGTTTGCTGACGATAGTAGAGCAGTAAAGTTAATAGCGGTCTTCCCGCCGTCAAGCTTTCCCTGCACATTTTGATGTTCTGCGATAAGAATGTTCGTGCGTCTAATACACTGGAAACTTGTCTTTCAACTATCGCAATATGATTGATTTGGTTTCGCATTTGCCTCCTTTGGCCGCTCGTAGACCATATGGGATATGTATCGGCTCAGCGAACGCTGGGCAAATAACACGCCATGAAGAATTGCAAATACCCCCCGGCAGGTGGCGGACTAGAAACATTCAAGAAAACTCCGGGCGCCAACAACGCCGCATCCCTCGGGTCTCGTAGACGATCTGACCGGGCTTTGCCCGATAGAAATTTATGCGGTTAGATTTAATATAAACTCCGAACAGCGTCCTTTCATATTCTACTCAGCTGTCATACATGAAGCTGAGGTTTAAGTACCAAGGTTCTCATTTCATTAACGCACCGGAAAATCTCTTAGTGTACATTACCGTTTATATAATAAGTAACGTAAAACCTCTGCAACTCCTCAATACTAACTCGCCTATGTGGTAATGTGCATTCACTAACTCTTAATCATAGTTCTTATATTGTGGATCCTCGATATTAAAATAATATTTTCGGATGTTGTACCAATGAACATCTATTTACATTCTTTCTCTGGCTTTCGTTTTTTTTGTTTGTAAAAATTGTACCTACTCTTTTCATAATTACAGAGACCGCAATGGGTGTTTCGAAAAAAACTCAAGACAAATCCGGATATGAATATGCCTTGGCTGTCATGAAAATGTGCGACATTCTACACTTACGTTCACGAAGTCTATTCCTGCGCAATGAATTCATCTTCACACTATCCAGGTATTACCAAGAGCAAGGCAAATTGTTAAATATAATTCATGGACTCACAACCAGGGTTATCAAATACAAAAAAGCCGCATTTGCTTGTGGTGCGCGAGGTTCATTGGCTCAACAAGAAATGAGTGGCAAGAAAATTTCACCACCCGGTACACCATCGGCTACAGTGGCTACATCGAATGGCGTTGAAAAGCAGGCATCCACCAAGGAAACATCCGTTGAAGGTTTGTCCTTTGGACAAGCCGAAGGTTTAAAAGACGATCTAGATGTCGAGGAGAATGATGTGGGGGAGAAGAAACGTTTGGCCTTTCTCGATTTGTTGCTAGAGAGTGCACAGAATGGCGCATTACTAACCGATACCGAGATTAAAGAGCAAGTCGATACAATTATGTTCGAGGGCCATGATACCACAGCGGCTGGTTCATCTTTCTTTCTCTCACTGATGGGTATCCATCAGCAAATTCAGGATAGAGTGATTGCCGAATTGGATGAAATATTCGGTGATTCAGATAGACCAGCCACATTTCAGGACACATTGGAAATGAAGTACATGGAACGTTGCCTAATGGAAACGTTTCGCATGTATCCGCCCGTGCCGTTGATAGCACGTGAACTACAGGAAGACTTAAAACTGGCATCAGGTCCATATGTTATACCGCGTGGCGCAACTGTTACGGTCGCCACCGTAAAGCTACATCGCAACCCAAAAGTCTATGCCAATCCAAATATTTTTGATCCAGACAACTTTTTGCCGGAACGTCAAGCCAACAGACATTACTACGCTTTTGTGCCTTTCTCAGCGGGCCCGCGAAGTTGTGTTGGTAAGTTGAATGTCTATAGCATTTTATTTTCTATTTCTGACATTTTTAATCGATTTTTGTTTTTGTTCTCTATTTAGGTCGGAAATACGCCATGCTCAAGCTAAAAATACTCTTATCCACCATTCTTAGAAATTATCGCGTTTATTCCGATTTGACTGAGGCCGATTTTAAGCTGCAAGCGGATATCATTTTGAAACGCGAGGAGGGCTTTCGTGTACGCTTACAGCCGCGACAGCCCAAACCGAAACCGAAGACGACATAAAAGACTCAATCGTCTCTTTCTTTTATAATTCTGCTAGGTTTTGGATTTAAATACATACAAATACATATACATAAATATATTTTTCCACATATTAGAAATTAAATGTTTCTCTTTGTGAAAATAAATAAATAAAACGGCATTTATTTAGACAGGTCAACTAGACACCCTGTCGGAAAAAAAGCAGAGAGTCTAAAAAATGTAGCAATGGAAATCAACTGCTCTGTAACAAATGCATGTTCAATGAATTATGTTGCTGATTGCAGCTGGAAAAGAAAAAATTTTGATAATCTTTCAATCAAACCTATTTAAAAGAGTTGAAATCAAATGCTGGGTTGATAATTGACTAACTGTTCTAAGCGCACATCGCTATTTTTTGATAATTTCTATTACTATTGTTACTAACGCTACTACTGCTATTCTTACTAATTTCTACTATTGCTTTCACTAATGCTACTACTAATTACTGGTACTATTGTAACTACTTTCTACTACTATTTTTATTAATGCTAATACTAGTTACTACTACTTATTACTTACTAGTTTCAACTACTACATTTAACTAATTACTCCTACTAATTATTACTTCTATCTTTAGTAATGCTACTACTAATTACTGCTACTATTTTTTATTAATTTCTGCTACTATTTTTACTTATGCTACTACTAATTACTACTACTATTTGTACTCATTTCTACTACTACTTTCATTAATGTTAATACTAATTACTACTACTATTTTTACTAATTTCTACTTTTATTTTTACTAATGCTACTACTAATAACTACTACTTTTTTTATTAATGCTTATATTGATTACTACTACTATTTATAATAATTTCCACTACTATTTTTACTAATGTTACTAATAATTACTACTACTATTTTTACTAATTTTTTCTACTATTTTTACAAATGCCAGTACTAAGTACTACTACTATTTTTAAAAGTTTCTGCTACGATTTTTGACAATGCAAATACTTATTACTGCTACTATTCTATTTTTACTACTATACTATAAATACCAATGATTCTCCTTATTACTATTATTTTTACTAATTTCAAATACCATTTGTACTACTACTAGTTGTTCATCCTCTTTGTTACTAATTTCTACTACTATTTTTACTAATGCTGCTACTAATTGATCCTACTATTATTTACTAATTCACTACTTTATACTACTATTTTTACTAATATTACTACTAAATACTAACCACTATTACTACTACTACTACACCTATTACTACTACCACTTACTAATAATGACTTCTACCACTACTACTCCCATATTTAACTCTGTATCTCTTTAGAAAGTCTTCAAAAAAGTTTTACTTCGGACTCACGCTTTTAGGTGCACGAGTGTTTGTTTACATTTTATGATTATTGTATGTGCATTAGGGTGATTCTTAACTATAGGAATACAAATTTTATATTACAATTCCTAAGCGTCAACCCTTACGTCGATAGTCTATGATCGAAGATATCACATATAAATTTTGATCCCAATTGTCGTCAGTCAAGGCGCGTCGCACAAGGGGCAAAATCTAGATTCCTCTATGACAGTGTTTCCCAACCAATGATCTGCACTCCACTAATTGAAATTATTATAATAAATTGTGGAAATTTTAAACAATACTTACTGAGATATAATAAACGTAATAAACAGCGAGACATATTAAGTATTTGCTATTACACGTAGTTTTAAAATCTTACAGTGCAATATTAAAACAAATTAAAAATGAAATTAAAACCAAAAAGAAAATCTGTAAACATTTCAGATGTTGCATTAATTTGCAGTAATAGTCTCATTATTTTTCAATATTATAAAGTAAATTATGTATCGTCGATAAATCCTCTTTTCCGGAACATATAAAAATAAAGATTGATTGACAGTTTTGGAGGGTGTATTTTTTATTACTCAACTATGCCCACAATATTTGATATGTAATATACACGGCTCTATTATGCATGGTACCGAAAATTTTGTTTCAAATAAAGTTTATTTTAACTTGATAGAGCTTATTTTTAACCAAGTGGGCCCTGCTATTAATAATGTGATCAAAGTGCTCCATAGTCAAAAATAAAAGGTTGGGAGACACTGCTCTATAGAAACTCAAAAAACTAAAACTACAATTTTTCGTTTAATACCCAAATCGGTACTACTATAGTCGAAATTATCACATATAAATTTTTGATTTTGATTGGCGGCGGTTAACGCGTATCCCAAAGAGATCAAAATTCAGATAACCCATTTGAAGACTCAAAAATTTTAAATCATATATTAATTTTTAGTCTGCTGAATCTGAACTTTTACCCCTCAAAGTGAAAATTTAAAACCGGGACAATCCGACCTATGCACGCATTTCTCTCTATATTCCCATGCACTAACTTTTACCACTGGGTTTCTGTATTCTCTCAGCCGTGATTGGGCCCACTTAAAATTTACATATACAAATGTATGTATGTATGTATGTATATACAGTCATGTGAAAAAAAATAAAAACACGACATATTGACTAGTATTGGCTATTCTTCTTTTGTTTGTTTGTTATTTTTTACAAATATCTTACTCATTATATATGTAAGTATATCAAACGCAATATAAAATTACATACGTTTCAAACTTTATTATGAAAATTCAATAAATTTTTTAAAAAACAACAAAATTTTTATTCAGTGTGTTTGGAAAAATTCTAAGTATGCTATTCTATAGCCCATTAAATTTTTGCGCAATAAGGAGCAAATTTCAAGCAGCTGGAAATTTCCGTTTATTTTTTAATAATTGATAAACAAATATTGTCGAACTTAGGTACATTGTATGGAAGAAAGACTGTGACACCGACAGCAAACGAAAAAACTTCAAAAAGCAACGGATATTTCTGGAATCTTAAAATTTGAATAAGAGTTGAATGTGCTATAAAGCTCCAGACATAGATTTTTTATAGAAATTCTGAAAAAAACTTTATTTTTGTTGTACAAGTGCGTTTATAAAAAAAATTACAAACATAATTACAAACAATGAATAAATAAATAAGAGAAGAATAGAAAATAGAAAAAGGCTCCTTTTTCCATTGTTACGAACGCCATATGTACTACCTGAGAATTAAACAGGTTATAACATTTCTGCGACCATCCATAAATGCAAAAAAAATGTTTTAAGTTTTTCTTTTATGTTTGTTAAATTTTTTTTTTATTTAAAAACTAAAAATAGAGAAGAAAACGTGGGCAGCTAGTTTAGTGCAACTTGCCCAAAGTACTTAAATATGTTCGGAACATTTTGCGAGTATTTTTTTTTTTGTGCATCTGAAGAAATGTCAATAACCTTTTTTTTATTAAAGAAGAAAGGAACCCAATGCTTTTTTGCACTACAGCCAAACCTATTTAAAATATTGCATGCCTATTTTTTTCACATGACTATATCTTCATATCTTATCTAAACAAGTGTCATATCGCTTAATCGCTAAGCTCTTCTTATATGATTCAATCATTTTTTCCACACATATTTACGCCATATATGTATGTATGTGCATTTGTATGATTGTATTTATATTTTGCGGCAAATTTTAATGAACCTTTATAAAGCAAAATGCCCAGCACCATTAAGTTATTTCAATATTCACCGCATAGCAGTATAGATCGAAATGTCACTATCCGGTAAAGTAGTTATTGTAACTGGTGCCAGTTCTGGCATTGGAGCCGCTGCGGCCGAACTTTTTGCAAAACGCAACGCTAAAGTGGCGCTAGTTGGACGGAATGAACCTAACCTCAAAGCAACTGAAACGAAATGTAAAGCAGTAAATAGCAACGCCGACTTGCTGCTCATCCAGGCCGATATAACCTTGGATCCTGAGCGCATTGTTAATGAAACTATTGCGAAATTTGGCAAATTAGATATTTTAGTGAATAATGCCGGTATTGGGGCTTCTGGACATATCGAAGATATCAATATAGACCAACTTGATCGGATACTAAATACAAATTTACGTGCCGTTTACATTTTAACTAAAGCAGCCATTCCACATTTGCTAAAAACCAAAGGCAGTATTGTGAATGTATCCAGTTTGACTGGTATCCGTTCGTTTCCACAAGCCTCCAGCTATGGTATCTCCAAAGCGGGATTGGATCAATTTACCAAATGTTTGGCATTGGATTTGGGACCGAAAGGCGTACGTGTAAATTCAGTGAATCCCGGTTTGATTGTTTCTGATTTTCAACGACGCCGGGGTGTGTCGGATGAGGACTATGCCAAGTTGGTTCAAAATACCAAGGATACCTATCCCTTGAGGCGTGTTGGTCTGCCCATGGAAGTCGCTGAGGCGATTGCTTTTCTAGCCAGCGATGCGGCCAGTTATATAACGGGTGTATTATTGCCCATCGATGGTGGTAAACAGGTTACATGTTGAGAGTATTGACTTGACTTGATAATAATTTACTTAGATTTGTAATAGTTCCACAAATAATAAAAAATAAAAATAAAATAATATTTATGTAAAAATTCGCAACAAGAAAATAAATGGTTTTTTTAATCGTTTTGTGATCTCAAATGTGTAAACTTGTAGTTTATGGCTTCAGCCCCTTATTTTCAAAATTAAAGCATTTTCAAAACTAGGGTAAGTGTTCCAAAATTTGCTTGGTATTACATTATAATACATTATTTTTATAAAGTGTATATTAGGGTGAGCTAAAGCCACAATTTTTTGATACTTTCATTGTTAATGGCAAAAAAGGGTTCCATTATGCTCTAAAAAAAACTGAACGAAAGATAAGAATTTTCGCCAATACCTTAGGCTCGCCCTAGTCGGGTAAAGTTTAAAGTGTTGAAAAAGATCCGTATACCAAAATGACTTATTGTTTATGAGATAATTGCTGATTACGTAATTTTATTATTATTTTTTTTTTTTGAAAAGGTGGAATTTATTTTCATGAACGAATTTTTAATCAGTGAAAAAAAAAAATTATCGACAAGAAGTCCGCCCTATGAAATCTTATCATCAGTTCAAAAAAAAAGAGTCTTAATGGTGATGAAATTGAGCTTTAAATATACGGCGCAAAATTTTTTCTTTCAATTAACTGAACTTGTTGTATGCAATTGAAGAAAATTTCATATTTAATGTAAAAGTGAATGTGTGCGTGTTTTCTTTATAGGCGTCCAAACTGCTCATCCGATCTTTATGAAATATTTACCGTAGGTTCATTTGCCCCCGAAACTAATATAATAATAATGTAATAATAATAATAAATTGGCAGTTCAATCATGTACCTCAATATTTTCCGGCCAGTCCGAACGGGGGTCCATTAAATAAAAAAAACTTTTATTTAGGCTACTTACCCGGGGCGGGATTGTAGTCTGGGAGAGGAAATTTGAATTCGTCTGATCCCTCAAACTAATTGCTGGAGAAGAATTATAATTGGGGTAAATAACATATATCTTATAGATCTAACAGTGTGGCATTTTGGGAAAATAGGCGGTACCACGTCCTATCCAAGAAAAAAGCCAAATCCCTTATAACTCCGCAAGCAATGAACTTAGATTACAAAGAAGTTGCGAAGAAGTTTTCGTTCAATTTCACCACATCAGAAACCAATTGAATCAAATCAGATTATAATATCAATCGGCCTTTCGGCTGTTAATTAAATCTAAAAAAAAATCCATCATTCCTATCTCCATGTTTTATAAAAAAAGTAAGCATGGAAATTCTGCCTGGGACATTTCTAACCGTTTTGCAGACTTAGACTTTTTTAATGCAAATTTCGTCGATAATGTTACTTAAGCAGAGGAAGATGTTCTATGGAGAATTTTAAATCGAAAATCATCCACTCAAACTGATATCGATGGTCTATCTCTAATCTTCTTCAAGAATTGTTTTGTTAATTTTTAACTTGTCGCTTTCTACCGCAACTTTTATAACTGAGTGGAAAAGCGCACTTACTAATTTAAAAGAATGAAAATAAAAGCGATGTCGGAAATTTTAACCCGATTGCTAGATTGGCAACGGTTGCTAAATTTTTTCGTAAGCATTTCAATGACAGATTTTTGCAATTCAAAATGTAATTTTTCAGAGAAACAAACCCATTCTGTTTGTTAAAGAGAGATCTACTATTTCAAATTCTGGTATTTTTACAGATGGCTGCATTAAAGGTTTGGAGGCTGGGTATCACATCGATACAGTATATACGGAGTTTGCCATGGCGTTTAATAGAATGTCGTATAAATTGTTACCTAATAAATTAGAGGTTATAAGCTTTCATTTCACGTTTCTAGAATGGATAAAATCCCATCAAAAGTGAAGGTATTGTACAGTGCGATTCGATTACATAACATAACGGTCTTTTGATGCAAGTTCAGGAGTTTCTCAGGGTAGTATATTTGATTTATTTTATTTATAATCTATTTACACTGTTTATACGATATAAGCTCGTGCTTCTTGTTCTCGAAATTCCTACTGTATGCTGATGATCTCAAAATTTATTCGATTGCAAAGAGCAACGAGGATTCTTTGTCGCTTAAATCTAATTTAGATAGAGTATACTTTTGGTGTGAAAGAAATCAGCTTTTCTTAAATATTGATAAATATTTTCATATGATTTATTCTAGGAAGCTAACTAACTTAAACTCAACCTATTCGATTGCTGGTACTTGATTAGAAATTTGTAGATCAAGTTAAAGATCTAGGAGTGTATTTTGACTTTGAACTCAAATTTACTGTCCATATTAATTTCATTGCTCCAAACGCCTACCACATGCTTGGATATTTTCATCGTAATAGTTCCGATTTTTCTGATTCAAACACTCTTAAAAAACTTTATATAGCTTTTGTTAGGTCGCGGTTAGAATATGTCTCAATTATTTGGGGATATTTTCCTTCTGAGTATTGAAAACGGAACCAATGCCCATTCCTATAAGTTACATTGCTTACTTCTAAAGCTGAATTTGCTTGTGGATAGGAGGAAATCTCTATATTAATCTTATTTCTTCAATGTTCGTTCTAATGTTGTTGATAGCGCCGAAATTTTGCAGAGAATACCGCTTTATATTCCTCTAAGAAATTTTAGGCGTTCTGAATTATTTAACGTACATTCCGCAAAATCGAATTATACTAGGAATGTGTCTATCGAACGCGCCCTGGCGGAAATTAATCAAATCAATAAAATGCTTGATATTGTTCTTCCACTTTTTCGAGTAGTTCTAAAAAACATTAACTAACTTAATTTAAGTTATTACAAAGCTGAATTGTATTTTTGAGCGTAGTTAGTAAGAAACTTTGTATTCATTGACTGAAATAAATAAATAAAAGTCAAATTAGTTTTAGTATGGTTAAATTGGGCAATTGGACTGTTAGAGGAACGGTGGGCGTGATGCAACTTCTTTGTAATTCACATTCTTTGACGCAGCTATTTCACGCAGATAAACAATATTTCCTTTAGATCAAGATTACCTGATTTTGGAAAAAAGGCAGCGCCACAGCTTATACAAGAAAAAAGACAGTTTCGTTATATTCTAGAATTCGTTAGCTCTGCCGGCGGTGCCCCCACAAATATTGACATATTGACTCCTGCGAAATATAAAACCATTTCGATTATACAATGGAACCTGACCTGCTATTGCAAAAAGAAGATGTGAAATATCATCAAAGAGGAGCAGATGTTCTGATATTATCATCTCAAATGATATGCCATTTGATTTCAAGCGCTTGGAGTTTCACGTTCGTTTTGCTTTCTCAATTAAAATCTTATGTGGCATGTTCTCGAGTGGTACTCCCATGAAATTTATTTATTTTTTACATAAGACGAAAAAACAAAGTATAATGTAAGGCCAAAAGTACTATAATAAAATACCGGTTCAATCAATACTTTTATTGATAAAAAAAAAACAAGAATCAAAAAAGGTTTCAAAATTTAATTTTTTATTACTTAATTATCTCTCTAATTAAATTACTTCTAATAGCTTTGAAAAAAATTCGCTATGATTTAGTAAAATATCGAATATTTCTATTATATAGGGGAACTGATCGTAATTTTCGTCTGATTTTTATAAATTTCAAAATTGTGCTTACTCTTGTAAAGCCAATTTTCAAATCTTTTTTATTCGGTGTATTTTCTTATGCCAGCCCATCCGCGCCCTTCATTGTTACTTCTGGGGTACCCTTAAGGAAATTTTTCGGTCGCCGTGCTTTTGTCTTATTTTTAAATGATAAATGTAGTTGTTTTTCATTTGCAAGGCATCTTCTATATCTGCTGATGACTTGAAAATTTTTGCCATAATCAAAAACTGAAAGAATATGCTTAGGCTTCAGGCTGATCTCAATACAGTTGTTGATTGGTTTACTAATTGTTGTATCTCATTAAATATTAAGAAATGTTTTCAAGTAACCTAATTAAAATCACTGGATATTCTACAATCGTCATATTAAATATCTAATAATGTCCTTCAACTGGTGGATGAGATCAAAAACCTAGGTCTAATTTTTGACTCTCGTTATTAGGTTTTATAAGACGTAATAGCTAAAATTTTTTAAATCTGTACACTATTAAATTACCGTTAACTACGTTTATTCGGTATAGGTTGGAATACGCTACATTTATTTGGAGATCTTATCACCAATTTGCTATCTTGTTTTTGAAATTCGCACTCGGTTAGGTTAAGTTAAAGCGCCTACAACCGTGCAAGTCCACGGATGCAGACGTATGCTGACAAAGCCCGTTGTGATAGCACTGTCAGGAGCCATGCGTTTTCGTCTTGCCTTCCCTTAGAAGGTGAACCACCGAGTACGCCTTACGTAACACTGAAAATTGGGAATTCTTGCCGAGGTCACGTCAGCCAAACCGTCTAGAAAGTACCCATTTAGGAATTGGTTTCGAGTCCTAGCCAGGGCGGGACAGTGGTGGAGATAGTTTTCGATGCTCACCACTTCCTCTTCGTTCCTACAACTTCGGCAGAAATCGGTGGTTAGCTATCCCAATCTCCTCCCGTGTATGCCCATAAGGCAGTGTCCGGTTATTACTCCAAGCATTAGCCTGAGCGAAAGGTCGGTCAAGGCGTATCAGCGCTTTGGAATCGCTTTACGTTCACCATTGGCCAAACTAGTCAGGTAATCCTACAATTGGGTTCCATGGCTCACCTGATATTCACCTCCTCGATGAGTTTTGACTTTAAACTGTGTTTGCAGGAGGTTAGCCTCTACCCGCTTCTAGAGCAGGTAAGTTAGGTAACTCCGTCCGTTTCCATGCCAACTCGTCTGTCCCGCAATTGCCGAGAATGTCATTGTGCCCAGGGGCCCACGCCACCATCACAGTACACTTAGACGCGAGCAGATTGAGGAGAAATTCTCACTGAGATCTTTAAATTTCTCTAATCCTATGCCGTCTTATGACTCCTGTCTGCCTTTAATCAACTTAAAGTCCCTTGAACGTAGAAGGTCAGTGCTATCGCTGACTTTTGTGTTTAATTTAATTTAAAAGGACACTGATTGTACATCTCAGCTGCAATGCATTAATTTTCTTGTTCCTGCTTGAGGCTCTTACGAAGCTCTTACCCTTTTTGGTTTAGGAAATTTAAAACCAATTTCGAGACCAATGCACCTTTTGGTCGTGCGCTTCGTGAGTTTAAAGAGATCTCGAATTCCACTGCGTTTTATTTTTCAATTTCTAAAAGCCAATTGTCTTATACGTTGAATGCTTCTCTTTAGTCTTTAAAACATATATTAATTTACCAAGTAGTTTGAACAAGTAGTCAGTATAGACTATTGGGTTTTTGGCTAATGAAAGGAATAAATAATTTAAAAATAAATAAGTTTGAGCAAATTTAGTTTTATGTTTTGCTAAAATATTTCACTTTTTTAATTTAATAATGGTTTTGCCCGATTTTTTTTAATTTTCGAAGATTTGCTTTTTGATGCAAATTTGGTAGAGTTTGGTAAGGTAGATACGGAGATGTACTTTTTTCCTTGGTAGGCCCACAGCAATTTAAAAAAAAATAAAAAATAAATCCCCCTGTCCGTTTCTTCAAATATCAAACTTGAGCAAATTATCTTTACTGGTTACTGAAATGTCGCATTTCACAATACCCCATTAGGACGGCGTGAACGTTATTCTCCGTTTGCATTACCATCCTACCCTGGCTCGGGGGCAAAGTGCATACCAAGTTTCGTTGTGAAATATATCTCAATATTTAAGTGATCTATAAGTTATTTTTTGAAAACACTTCAGACATCAGTTATGTTATATTGAAGTTATTTAAGAAGTTATTTTGTGATTTCCCCAAAAAAAAAATTAATTTCACAACAACGTGTAATTAAAATTCACTCATAATATTTATAAATGTATGCAATTTGTATGCCAGAGCTGCAACTTGTAGAGGCAATCTTAATATGTAACGGGATATTATGTACTATTTAGAGGTTTTGAAAATAAAATAAGTTCAGGTTTTCAGTTTGAGAGGTTTCCTAATAACAGGATAACAACAATTCTCTGAAGTGCATTATATAAGTAACTGAAAAAAGCCCTGTTATCTACTGTGGATTAAAATCACTAATCAAACTTTTGAAAATTGTATGCTATGCGTATATCGAGTTCAAAAGTTGGAAACTAACAACAAGTGTAGTACACAAAAATTACAAATTTTTTAGTACACATTGATAGTTTAAGGAACTAAAAAAAAATTAGCTATAGTCTTTTTTTGTTTGAAATCTTATTAATTTATATGCCTGGTACAAAGAAGTTTTAATTAAACAAAACCCCCCTACATATTAACCGCCCCTGAATCAGTCAGTACATAAATTACTACATACATTTCTACATATTTAAAATTATGAGTTTTTTGTTTCAAATTTTAAACTAGATATCGAGCATTTTACGCCCACTAACCTACATACATGCATGCATACATACATACATACATATTTAGCGTACAAATGCATTAAGTATTCTTATCTGTCTATGCAGGTGAAGAGGTCTCGTTGTGTGTGTTGTTGAATGTCACTTATTTTTTATATGCAGCCATTATTACCCGGCAGTCACACGAACAAGTGAAATGCCATCGAAACTAGTCAGTTAACTGGCTTCTCTCAGTACATCATACAAATTGCAAATGTTTCGCACTTAATTCATATCTATTTTAATTTAGTTGGATTTCATTGCCCCAGGGCATTAAACTTTTAAACTTTAATAATTCCTTCTTCAATATCTCTCTGTTCTCATTCCTACTATTATTCTTTAACGTATATTTGATTGTTAAGGAAAATTTATAATGTTCTAATGTTTAACAATTATTATTATTATTAAGCCATTTTCTTTGTAACCGACTTGCTAAAGAACACTAGGTAGAATAACGAATTACATGTAAAGTAACAAAACTAACTCGGGAAAATTTTCGATTTGACTCAACTCGGTAAAATAATATCCAATCTGTAGTGCAATTCACTAATTGGTTGTAACAATATTCGCATGGTTAACCCATCTTAACGAATATTTTAACGATTTCGCTATTCAGCAGCCATTTCTTAACGATATTCCCTATCGCTGGGTCAGCTGTTGTTGTTAGCTAGTCGATTATCGAATTGTCTTTTAACAAATATAAAGCAGTTAACTCTATCGATAACAGACAAATTCGTGGTTTTATTTGCATACAATTGAAAAGAGGTCATAGTTGCTTTGAGATGCTGTTTCATTAATTCATTGAAAAATATTGAGTAAAAATAATTTAATTCAAAACTGATTTCAAAAACTATTTCCAGCTGATTCTAGATATTCCTTGAATTCGTGATAAATCCGTGATCCAATCACCTAGCGGACTGTCCGAAATTTCGCTCCAATGAAAATTTATATTCGGCAGCACGAATTCATTTTCATTTTTTCTATTCCCCTATCTGCTTTTCATTTCTTTTGACATTTAGTTTAACCGAGATATAACTCTTTGTAAATAGATACAAAACGACAGCTAATAAGTATCGTTAAGAACGTGTTAGTGAATCGCACAATCGTTACTGCAAACGATAAATTTTGTCGAGAAAAATTACGATTGTCGTATCGTTTAAAGTTTGTGAATCCCACAACTAAGATGTAGGATTGGGAAGTGAAAAAAATGCGCTATTGTGATTGAGCCGTACATTGAGAAAATACATGGAAAATTTTAGTTTAAAACCTCAACCGTTTTTATTTTAACAGTAATTTTTTATTCATAGCAACATCAACAAGAAATTTGCGAGCACACCTATGTTCCGTTCTTAAATAGCATCATTTCGTAAACTTATAACTTACCCAAAAATATTTCAATATTTTGAAATTCAAATACTATGATTAGAACATGATCTTAGTTTTACGTTGGATTTAATTTATAGTTGATTTAGAAATGGCAACCGAGTTAGCAGCAAGACAAATTATTTTGCACAAGTATATAAAAAATGCGGCGTGAAAAATTGCTAAAAATGTTAAACTGCACCGATGGAACGGTTCCCAGAGTTTTGAATCGATACAAAGAAGGACTTGTAATTACTAGAAAGCTTGACAGCGAAGGTGAGCATAGTCAAAGCGATCAAAGCAGTGTAGGGAAGGTTCTCAGAATCCGAAAGGTTCGTCGCGTACTGTTGCAAAAACTTCATTAAGAAATTTCAAAGCTCAAACAGCGCCAGATCGAGACGCAAAGCAAAATCCCGCAGTTGGAAGCTATATGAATCACAAATTACAAAATTAAGTACATAAGTAGAAATGAATATGTTATGGACGGCGAAGCCTCGTGCTTTCAAAATTACAAAAATATATGGCCGGTCAAGATTTTTATACTGCCGCAAGTCGCCAAGATGCTCCTGAAAGATGTAAATTAAAAATAAAGTCCGAGTTCCCAAAGGAATACATGGTTTGACAAGCCATTTACTTCTGCGCCCGTAAGAGCAGCCCTTTTATCACAGCCGAGACGATGAATGCCGAAATTTATCGGTATGAGTGCCTCAAAAACCAACTGCTGTCATTAATTAACAGTCGTGCTAGCAGACCACTGTATGAATACAGGTGATCTGGTAAAAGTTATTAGAGAATTCAAAACAAAGTGGTTGCGGGTCACGTGTAAGGTCAGCGATACACTCGTGCAAAAGATGATGGCGCATATTCTGTCACTTGCCGATGGAGCAAATAACAACCAATATTTTAACAGTTTAATTATGTTTAAATCATAAAGTATTATAATTTAAAAAAAAATAGATTTCAAAGCCTTTTATTTTTTTCTGTTAGTAATTTCTAAGTCTGGCAGTTTTCCTATGTTCTCCCCTTAATTTGTTGCGGCGCACAGTGTATATCTAGAATTATAAAAGCTAAAAGGGGTTTCAGTACCAAGCTTTTTTGAAACTAGAAAATTTGTGAAAAAAGATATGTTCAGTTTTGGGAATATAATTTCACCTGATATTTGAATATCTCTGAGAACTCTTTTTTTACTTTACAGGCAAAGTCAAAATTCATGGTGATCTGTTAGCCACGGAGCCTGATTACAGACAAAGCCTATAATAAAACATAGATGTAAATTTAGATGAAAAAATTCTAACACGATTTTTTGAAGGTAGAACTTTTTTTGAAATAGGTATTTTTTAAACATACAGCACTAAAAATTTTAAATTTTATCAGCAAGAAAAATAAACAAAAGATGGTATACATTTTTTCTGCTAAAATTTAAGTATTATATGCAAAAAAAAATTTCAAAATATTAAAAACTCGAGGCAAGCCAGTAAAAACTAATTTATTTCTTGCCTCTTATTTATTTCTCTCTTGGTACTTCCTCTGTTATCTACTTAAGGGTTTTAGGAAAAATGTTACTTAAACTAATTTTTAAAATAAAATATATTCATTGATACGTTTTTTCTTTAGTTAATCAGCATTAGTGAAAATCACCATTTTGAAAATACCCTCTCCCACAAATGCACGACATAAAGATATCACATTCACAAGTTTTGACTATTTATTTTTCCTAATTTAATATTCCTTTTGTTTGTAAAAACATAGTTAATTACACGAAAAACTTCCGGGTGAAAATATTCAACATATTTTATATACGATTTAAAATTTTTTAATTTCTTGCTGTCAATGTTGCGCGGTTTTTTTCAATCTTTGCTCTTTTTTAAAAACAAACTTTGACCAGATCATGAAAACTTTAATAGGACGTAAAAAAAATGCAGGCTAACTTTGGCAAATCCATTGAGGATTTTAATACAGAAAAAATTAACAAAGTCCGGTCTGGTTTGCGTACCCATGAAATTATCGCACAGTGTTACAATCCTAGGGCACTTAACGTTAAATGTAAATATAATTTTGCATATGACTGATCTATTTTAGAGAAATAGTAATAACAGTTACTTACACTAAGCAAACATTGAGTTTAATTATCAATTAGTGGATGTTAAAGAATTTCAGTGACATTGGCAAATCATAGTATTTTCACGTTAGTTATATAAATCTCTCCAATCAAAATTTGACAAGCACATCATATTATCATCAAAACTATAGTAATAGTAGTAAAACTCTAATAAATTAACAATATGAAAATAAAAGCTATCATTAATTACAACTCTAATGGAGGCCTCCAACGAATTATACAACTTTCTACCCAGTAGAAAATATATCGAGCGCGCTCGTATTGAACAGAAATGCTGCTATATATTTTCTCCAAACCAGGAGGAGTTATTTGTGATCTCGTTTTGATTTTTTTGCTTGGAGCATAGTCGAATATTTGGCTTTCAATTTCGTACAATTATGCGGCAAATCGGCAAATAACTGTGATTTAGATTTATATTTCTGGAATAAAAATTCATGAACCGTGATTTAAAGACAGTGATTTATAAAAAAATTGACGAAAAAATTATTTTAATCGTTAGTTGTATATTATAATTTTAGTTTTTTTATAATATATTATAATTCTTTTCCGATATATAAAACTACCACGAATAGACAATGGAATCTGACTTGCTATGGATATCAAATATCATCAAGGCGATCACCAAGAATCCTTATCATCACAAAAGATATGCCATTTAACTTCAAAAGCTTGTAGTTTCCCGCACGTCTTGCGTTTTCAATTACAATAAAAAACAAACATATTTTTCATATGGCCAATTGTCTGTGGCATATTCTGGAGTTGTATACCCGAAAAGTTTATTTATTTTTACCCAAGACGGAAAAATTATTGAAAAAGTATTATAAACCCAAAAACACTGTAATAAAATACCTGCTCAATATATGTAAACAAAAAAATATGCCTGTATTGATGTCCCAAATAAAAAAGTTTTGAAAACTTAAATGACTTTTAACGATTTAAATAAAACCAAAAAGAAATAAGTATAATTTTAATGTACCGCACCCAGTTTGCAAAATTTTTATTTCTATTCATATTTCTCCCGCTTTCGCGCCACTACTAGTAATCACTCATTTCTACTACTATTTCACTAATTTTTACTACTCTTTTTACTAATGCTACTACCAATTAATAGGTACTAATATTTTTACTAATTTTATTAATGCTGCCACTAATTACTACTACTATTTTTACTAATGCTAATACTAATTACTACTACTATTTTTAATAATTTTACTAATTCTACTACTAATTACTACTACTATTTTTACTAATTTCTACTACTATTTTTACTAATGCTACTACGAATTAATACTACTATTTTTACTAATTTCAGCTACTATTATAACCTTTTTCTCCTACTATTTTCACTAATGCTAATAGTAATTAATACTATTATTTTTACTAACTTCTACTACTATTTTACTAATGCTATCACTAATTACTATTATTATTTTTACCAATTTCGCTGCTATTTTTACTAATGTTACTAATAATTACTACTACTATTTTTACTACTTCTACTACTATTTTTACAAATGCTTCTACTACTATTTTTGCTAATTTCTGCCACTTTTTTGACTAATGCTATCACTAAAAACTAATAATATTTTTACCAATTTCTTCTGCTATTTTTTCTAATTCTACTACTAATTACTACTACTATTTTTACTAATTTCTTCTAGTAATTACTACTACTATTTTCACTAATTTCTACTACTATTTTAGCTCATATTAAAACTAACAGAAAAATTATGTTTTATAAAACTACCTCCCATATTCAACTCAATATCTGTTTTTTGAATCAGCGGAGGAGTTTTACTTCAGACTCGCGCACTTAGGTGCACGGTATTTTTTTTCTTCAACTATTCTACAGGCATAAAAATTAAATAAACTATCTCCAAACGATTATAAACGTCACAAGCTACTTTTCCATGTGGGCACAGCTATTGTACATACATACATACAAACATATATATGTATTTTGAATTTACTTATATTCCAAATGTTATTTTGCGTTTGTTTGCGGCAAACAAATTTAATTTAATTTCACAACAATGCGCAATTAAAATCCACTCATAATGTTTCTATCGCGAATAAATTAGATAAAAAATTAGGGTTTTCCGTGAGTCATTTCTTAGTAACAGGATTATTATTACAATTTTCTGGAGTACATTATATAAGTAATTTAAACAGCCCCGATTTCTAAAATAGATTAAGGTCATTAGTGATAATTTTGAAAAATATATGTTATGCGCTCATTGTTGCTCGAATATTGTGTTCAAAAATTGGAAACTAACAATAAGAGTAGTATTAAGAGTATTAAGATTAGTAGAGTTTAATGAACAACTAAAAAATAAGCGTTAAAGTTTTTGTTTTTTTAATCTTATCGATTTACTAGCTTAAAATCTAAAAATCATATATTCTTAAATAGTATTGGATTAAGGATAGTTTTCAGCATACATGGTATGGTACAAAGCAGGCCTACTTGAGATTGCGCTTGTTTTTTTTTTTGTTTTTTTTTTTTAATTTTAAACTAGATATCGAGCATTTCACGCCCACTTACATTCATATTACATTCATACATAGATAGTAAGTGTAAAAATGTAAATAATATTCTTATTCTTATCTATGCAGTTGAAGAGGTCTCGTTGTGTGTGTTGTTAAATGTTACATACTTTTTTGATTTCCAGATAATATTTATTACCCCACAGTCACACAAACAAGTGAAATTCCAGTTCAGTTTTGATCGAAACTAGTCAGTTTTCTAGCTTTTCTCAGCATGTCGCGCGAATTACAAATATCCAACATTTATATTAGCACTAAGAAGGTAGTTTATAAATAGTTAGGGAACGGCGGCACATTTTTTTTCAGAATTATGCATTTAAATAAACATAGTATAAATTCTATTTTCATTAAAAAATTTGATGTATTTAAAAAAAAAAAACAATAGTTGTTAAGGCGCTCATTGTAGCTAGTCATGATGCGATTATGAAAGGTGACCTACGTAGAGAACTTCTCGCTCTATTTCTGTGATATTGATGGCCGTGTGACCACGGTATTTTTTTTTCTTCAACTATTATACAGGAAAAAATCGTTTACTAAACAAAAAGCTAACATAAAAATTAAATAAACTATCTCCAAACGATCATAAACGACATTAACCAGAGCCATATATAACTATTATAAGAGAAAAGAGTAAAAGTTAGTTAATCATTTTTAGAGGAAGATACAAATTTTTCGAGTAATCTATAAACCATTATTCAAATACTTCTATTATAAAAGTCTTTTCATAATAGTTATCAGCGAGATTAATATTTTTAAGTCATTAAAGTCGTTTATTTTATGACTTATGCTATAATAGTCGTCTCATAATAATTATTAGAGAGGTGAACTTTTTTAAGTCTTCCAAGACTTTTATTTTGAGACCTATATTATAAATGTCTTTTCATAATAGTTATCAGCTAGATTAATATTTTTACGTCTTTAATGATCTTTATTTTAGGACGTATGCTATAAAAGTCATCTCATAATAATTATTAGAGAGGTAAACCTTTTTAAGTTTTCAAAGACTTTTATTTTGAGAGCTATATTATAAAACTCTTCTCGTAATAATTATGAGTAAGATTAGTTTTTTTAAGTTTTGAAGGACGGGGATTTTTTAGTACTATTTCAAGATTAGTACGGACTGATTCGGCAATTCGAAATTATTTTCGGGACCAGTTCGGACCTCAGAAGAGAATGGCGAAACAACTTCCCTTGGTTTCTTTGGAGGATCATATTTTTTCGTTATCGATTTAGATTGGTGCTTTTGACAACATTTTTCGGTTTGAAATGTTTTACTTTTAACAAGTCAGAGTGATTCCTGGTTTCGTAATTTATGGTTAAATTTTTTGCAAAAAACATAACTAATTGGAACAGCTGTTCAAACTGATTATCGACTCGGAATAAAAAATTATTTGACAACTATTCGAATTCACCCGGATTTAAGAACATCACCACAAAAATAAGTCGGAATTGCATCAATTTTACTTTTTAAACCAAATTAAAATGCAGAACAGACCTGCATATCTAGTGATGTTGGGATCTAATAAGACAGACGACTTAGAGCAGTATGTCTAGTTATATTTTCATTTTGAATATACTAGAATACAAATTACTTTATTCTATTATTACTTAATACTATTGCATTAGGTTTATACTAAAAATAAAAATGTTTTGATTAGACCTATTTTCCCTCGTAACGTCCTTAATTTCTTGCCACTTGCAAAATACGACGTTGAGCTAAGCCAGTAGCAAAATGAGCTGTCACTACGTACATCACCTTTTTATTATTACATCATCGTAGCAAGCAAACTTCTCATGCGCGTTCTGTCGAGCCAACGCGAAAGTTTATGTGGAACACCCTTAATTCCATTGTCGCATGTCACTTTAATCGAAAAAGAATCGTTTAAGATTTTTTTTATGTGCTTTAAAATATATATTTTTTTAATTTACAAGGGAGTTGTAAGTTCAAAGCCCTGCCAAAATCTTAAAACTGCAGTGCTATCTTGAAATTAATTTACTTTTTTTTTTAAATTTAATTAGCGCGAGAGCCTCTCAAAAATATTTTTCTACATGCGCCAATGTCCCCAATGTATGATTGGAAATTACTCTCTCCCACAAATGGTAGACATAACGATAGCACAACCACATATTCATAAATGTTGACTCTCATTTTTTTTTCTTAATTTAATTTCGTGCTCTGCAAATTTGGAGACAAGTAAATAATCTGTTTTTTTAATAAATAAAAGAATTAGAAGTGGAACAACCTTTTTTTTTGTATCATGGCCAATACTATTCAAAACGTTTTACCGCTATATTTTTTTCACATGACTATATCTTCATATCTTATCTAAACAAGTGTCATATAACTTAATCGCTAAGCTCTTCTTATATGCTTCAATCATTCTTTCCACACATATTTATGCCATATATGTATGTATGTGCATTTGTATGATTGTATTTATATGTTGCGGCAAATTTTAATGAACCTTTATAAAGAAAAATTCCCAGCACCATTAAGTTATTTCAATATTCACCGCGTAGCAGTATAGATCGAAATGCCACTATCCGGTAAAGTAGTTATTGTAACTGGTGCCAGTTCTGGAATTGGAGCCGCTGCGGCCGAACTTTTTGCAAAACGCAACGCTAAAGTGGCGCTAGTTGGACGGAATGAACCTAACCTCAAAGCAACTGAAACGAAATGTAAAGCAGTAAATAGCAACGCCGACTTGCTGCTCATCCAGGCCGATATAACCTTGGATCCTGAGCGCATTGTTAATGAAACTATTGCGAAATTTGGCAAATTAGATATTTTAGTGAATAATGCCGGTATTGGGGCTTCTGGGCATATCGAAGACATCAATATAGATCAACTTGATCGGATACTAAATACAAATTTACGTGCCGTTTACATTTTAACTAAAGCAGCCATACCACATTTGTTAAAAACCAAAGGCAGTATTGTGAATGTATCCAGTTTGACTGGTATCCGTTCGTTTCCACAAGCCTCCAGCTATTGTATCTCCAAAGCGGGATTGGATCAATTTACCAAATGTTTGGCATTGGATTTGGGACCCAAAGGCGTACGTGTAAATTCAGTGAATCCTGGTTTGATTGTTTCTGATTTTCAACGACGCCGGGGTGTGTCGGATGAGGACTATGCCAAGTTGGTTCAAAATACCAAGGATACCTATCCCTTGAGGCGTGTTGGTCTGCCCATGGAAGTCGCTGAGGCGATTGCTTTTCTAGCCAGCGATGCGGCCAGTTATATAACGGGTGTATTATTGCCCATCGATGGTGGTAAACAGGTTACATGTTGAGTGTATTGACTAGACTTGATAATAAATTACTAGTTCCGCAAATAATAAAAATAAAAATAATATTTATGTAAAAAATCGCAAAAAGAAAATAAATAGTTTTTTTTTCAATCGTTTTGTGATCGCAAATGTGTAGACTTGTAGTTTATAGTTTCAGCCTAGGGCTGGGACTATCCACGTATTCGGATATCCAAATATCCTAGCGGCTATCCGCGGATAAAATCTGGATAGTATGGATATCCGGTTAATAGTTATTGGTGCAACTAGCCAGATATCCACATTTACGAAGATCCGGTTAATATTCGTACATTCTGATATCCAAAAATAATCAACGAATTGATGGACAATAATGAAAACCAGCAAACACTTTTCTGTAAATAATTATTCGATGTGTGCTATTCCACGACTATCAGCAAGCGCTCATACCGTTAGTGAACGAATGAAATAAGACAGCTCGAGAATTATCTTTGGGATAGTGACCGGCAGATTAATACCGAAACCGTTTTGCGTTCCCTATTACCCATTTATTTATTTTTACTATGCTGCATTTGATTAATTTCTAGTATCCGGATATCCGAATATTATATTGAGATCCGGATATCCGCAAATTCAGAGGCTACCCGAATATCCGGATTTTTCGTTAAAGTATCCGAGTATTTGGATTATTCGGATAGTTTCATAACTGTAATGAAAAGAAGCGCAGCGCGAACAAATTAACCTTGCAATTTTAGTGTATACGTATTATTAATATTACAGAATTTTCAAGGCTAGGGTAAATGTTTCAGATGTCAGCAAATAATATTGAAAACCGCGATTTCTAATTTTTTTGTATACATTTGAGCTATATTTTAGCTCTATTTAAACGATATTTATAAACTGTATATTAGGGTGGTAAAAAAATAGTAATAATTTTTTGATACTTTTATTGTAAATAGAAAAATTTTATTTAATATTAAAATTAAATTAATTTTTCATTTTTTCTTGGCAAACTAATTTTTAATTGGGTTTCAAATAAAATTGTGAAATTTGAAAAAATACAAATGGGGGATTCACAAGGTGTCATAATGTGTCATAAGTCATAAAGTCATAAAATTTAAAAAATACAAAATTGCTCACTTTTAATTATTTGTTTCATAACAATCCAAAAATATAACTTGTAAAAACTATAATTTTATGAAATCGAAAAAAATATGTATATAATTCACTTTGTCGTAAAACTAAACTTTGAACTAGAAAAAAAAATACAGAAAATATCATCAATAACCTATTTATTTATCAATCACAGTTTGTTAAATTGTAGTAAGGAAATTTGCTAGCAATGAATGTAGCTCAAGTTGGTTCAATCTCATTCCAAGGAATGCTCTGAATGTTAAAGTCTCCTACACATTTTCACGGTTTTAACTGTCTATATATAAAAGCTTTAAAGTAAAACCTCGTATCAGAACAATCAGTTGTATAGCTGCTGTATAATTTCCAATCTAGTCGATTCCGGTAAATGATTGATAAACTTTAGAAATACCAAGTTTCATTTTGATATTTCTAAAACCGAGGTACTAATTTGCGTTCAAACAGACAGACAGGCATGATCATTTTGATACACTTGGGTATCGGTCAACCTCTTCTTCTTCTTCTTACACTTGCAAACATCGGACCATAGTTATAATACCATTTCATCTTCAAGAAAGGTATAATTAATGTCTCTGTTCTTTATGTGCGTCCAAAATGCTCAAGTGATCGAGTTGAAATTTTTCCATTTAGTTTTTGTGACCCCCAGGCCCAACTACATTTTGTGGTCTGATTTTTTTTTCATGGCAGAAATATACTCGGTGGTTTGCTATTGCTGCCGAAGGCCGACCCCTATCAGCAAAAGGCTTTTCACTAATATTTTTATTACTTCCCCGAGCCGGGACCAGTGTTGCGGTTGTGCGACAAAAGTCGCATATTTACCCTTTTTAAGCGCCAATATCCTTTGACCTGACTTTTTGAAAATTTTGATTTTTTGCAGTAGTTATTTTAGGAAATGTGCTATTAAAGAATATTTCTTTCGGTAAAGGCAAAAAAATTCATCATTTAATGTATTTTTCTTCTTTCGAAAAAAATGTTGCCTCTTATATTGTAACATTTGCATTAGGTTGCAGGTAGTTTTGCAAAATATATGTATGTATGTATTAGTAGAAAATGTTGCACTTTTGATTCTCACCAAACAATATTTATGAAGTGAAAACGGAACCCTATATAAAGATCTTTTGGTTCAGAATAGAAAACTTTTTATTTAAAACATATTGCAGTTAAATCTTCAGATTCATTCTTATAATAGTATATAAAAGCAAAAATAATTAGATGACCCATTTTGTCGTCAGTTACCCTATTTTCTGAAAATTTCCAATGGCAACATTGGCCGGGACAAAACTTTTTTTCTAACTCCGCACCATTTATTTATTTTTTTTTTTATTTATGTCTAATTAATATGCACAGACACTTGAGACCGAAGCACTAAAAAATATTTAATTAATTACAACTCAAACAATAATTTTTTAATTTAAATGTAAGTACCTATTTAGTATAAGACAACTCTAAATCTAAAAAATTTTAGAAAGCTCAGACAGAGTTCTACTTATTGGGGCATTAGCACCGTAGACCGTTCTGTTAACACCAATAAGAAAAACTTCATAATTACGAAAATTTCTGCAACGGAACATTAAATTTTATTTGCTGAAGAAGAAAAGGGCAACCAACCTTGCTGGAAACAAGAACAAAAATAAACGAAACGAGAAGAGAGTTCTCCTATTGGATAATGATAATAAGCTTATTAATCGACAACGTGAATCGTACGATAGAATCGGATCAGTAAAGAAAAGAGAGCGCAGAGCAAACCAAAGAAAGTTCTTCTAGGTTATTTCCAATCGTTTTATGTGAATCGCAGACCTCCATCGCAACTTACTCAACTTGGGTCGAACAAAAGCGAAGTATAATATATAAAGTATAAAGTTGATTTTTCAGAGTTTTGAGTGATTTTTACAAAAAGTTAAGCACAAAATAATAAATGTGAAGTGCCGAACTTTGTATTGTAGCAGTTGCAGTGCAATTAAAACGCCCAAGTGCAGTTATCACCTTCCTTTTCGTCTCGCTATTCCTGTAGCAGCAACCGCTGTGACGTGTACGCTGCCAGCGTTGTCGTAATCCGGTTTTTTGTATCATTCTTGCTCCTAAGTCATTTACTTCTTTGACTTCGGCAAGACAAGAGTTCGCTATGAAATAGGAATTCCCCAGAGTTATTTTATGACACTTTTTGATATTAAGAAATAACCGATTTCTAACACACAAATCCAATTACAAGATCTAATTGACACATATGTACATTATTTGGTATATAGATCCTGTATAACCTATATATAAGGCTATATATTACATATCTTCCCTCAATACTTATTGTCCGTGAAATATCGATGTAAACGTGAGTAATCGATATCATTTAGAATATTCTTAATAGATAGTGCTGCTCCTCCTAAAACATGCTATATTAAAATGGAGCAAGTTTTGCTCAACGGTTTGGGCTATCCGAGAACACTCCCACGCTCTCTACTTAGCGCTCCAAATGCGCTCATAGTATTCTCCCTTTTTCTACTGGGTAATAAATGCGTACCATTTTATGTGTTTGTAATATGATTGGTGTGTAAACAAATGTCTCTTATTTCTATACGCGAATTCACCAATTGTAAATAGGGAATACATAAAGCAGTATCTAGCATTATCTTTATCGTGTGTCGTATATTTTTTCTTACGTTTTAATAACCTCTAAGGTTTTTAATATTTCTAATTCTACTCTATTTTTTATTTTCTATTATTTAATTTTCACCTATTCTCCTTCTTTACATAAAGTAAATTAAATTCTGTAGTTATCGAGAGAATTCTGCAATGACATCCAAACTTTGAATTAAACAAATAGAATGTTTCATGAATCGCCTCAATTTATTTATAGTTGTGCTAATTCGCAGCTGTTATTTCAGTGCATTCGTTGCGGTGAAATAGAATAGATCGATATGAGTTTAGCCGGAAAAGTTGTAATTGTAACTGGTGCCAGTTCAGGTATTGGCGCTACTACTGCAGAGGCTTTCGCCAAACATGGAGCTAAAGTTGCACTAATCGGACGGAATGAAGCCAATTTGAAGGCAACTGAGACGGCCTGCAGAGAAGCAAATAGCAAAGCCGAACTGTTGCTTATCACCGCGGATGTAACGGTAGATGCGAAACGTATTATCGATGAAACGGTGGCAAAGTTTGGACAGCTGGACGTGTTGGTCAATAATGCTGGCATTTTGGATAATGGCAACATATTGGATATTGACGTTGAACAATTTGACAATATTCTAAATACTAATTTGCGTGCGGTTTTCCTTCTGACCAAATTCGCCGCACCACATCTGATAAAAACTCAAGGCAACATTGTTAATGTGTCTAGTGTAGCTGGTCTTCGTTCATTCCCGAATTTATCCGTCTATTGCACCTCCAAAGCAGCGCTCGATCAGTTCACGAGATGTATTGCATTGGATTTGGCTCCGCATAAAGTTCGTGTAAATGCTGTGAATCCGGGCGTGATAGTGACGGATATTCACAGACGTAGTGGCATGTCGGAGGAGGATTATGCCAAATATTTGGCTCGTTGTAAAGAGACGCATGCTCTGGGCCGAACTGGCTCAGCAAAAGAAGTGGCTGATGGTATTCTATTTTTTGCCAGTGAGACCGCGACCTTTATTACTGGAGCAACTTTGCCCATCGATGGAGGCAGACATGCAATGTGTCCGCGTTAATTGGAAATTTTATTGAAGATTTAAATTTTTTTGTTTTCTCTTATTGGAAAACTTACAGTGAGCGATTTTCAGTTGCACCTGCATTGATAAGCAAGCCATATGGCATAAAGTACAACTTTATGCAGTGATTTTAATTAGAAAAACGAATTGTA
The DNA here is from genome assembly GCA_951828415.1 of Anomoia purmunda. Classification (NCBI taxonomy): domain Eukaryota; kingdom Metazoa; phylum Arthropoda; class Insecta; order Diptera; family Tephritidae; genus Anomoia; species Anomoia purmunda. The sequence goes on from OX639995.1 coordinate 47,064,403, forward strand.
CGCATTTACTTACTACATACATATGTTATGTTTCTAAAAATATTTTCAAAATTGTAATAAAAAATTTAAAAATACATATGTGCATACATACATAATTAGACAAAACTAAAAGCCTGCGTCAATTTTATTACACGCAATAGGGATTAAGGCGGAACACTCCTGATACGAAAAAAAAAATCGGTGCTGTTTTTCCTTCGGAATCATGCACTTTATTATATTTTAAGACTTCCACCAAAATATTTCGGAAAATATTAAAATTAAAGGGGGCTGAACCGATTTGAAAATATCTCTAAAAACAAAGATTTTTATAAATACAAATATCCTTTTTTTTAATTTTTTACAAAATCATTACCTCGGATTATGGAATGGTTTAAGCTTAAAACATCTGCATACAAATATTTAAAAAAAATTTCATCATAATAATATTCAGATTTTTGATGTGTTTGACATTTTGTTAAAAACAAAAACCTTGAATAGAACTTGAACCATTTATACTTTAAAGTAAAGAACCAACAGAATTTTGACCTCGGCCATATTCGGCCACCAAAGTTCGATTTCGGTTAGGCTTCGGCCACGGGTCGGCTTTTTTTGTCCGAAGCCGAAAATTTCTAAATTTGTATTACTATAAAAACTTTGTCAAGCTTTAGTTGTAATATGTTTCCCTTTGGAAAATTTTAGTCGAAGTTAGGTTAGGTTAAGCTCTTTCCTAAAATCATTGTTCGATCGTTCTCTATTTAGAAAGTTTCATTGGAAAGGTGCTTTCTCATGCTTTCTATTTTGTTGCAACTAACTCCATTTACGTCTCAATTTTTTCACCGAAAATTTCGTTATGATCTCGATGACAATTTTTTAGAAATCTTTTTATGTAGACCGGTTTTTCCAAGTTTAAACTGTTATATCATCTTAAGTGATTTATTTTTAACTAATTTTTATTTATAAAAAAAGACTTAATTTTAGAGTTATTTTCAAATCGGTCAAATCACGGAAATCTTAATATATTTTTTTCGAAATAGTTTAGCGGATATCTTAAAATATAATGGATGTTATAATGCCGATAGAAAAATTGAAATTTTTTTTTATGATATGCCCTAATATATCTAGAGTGTGTATAACAAAGCGCCAGTCATTGGGATTTTAATATGTACTATGCTCACACAAATATATGTACATACATACATACAATATATAAGTACATATGTAATCGTAAGCTAATAGTTTGTAATGAGTTCTTTTCTTTTCATAATAAGAATAATGCAAGGCAATTGATGATTATTTGCACGCGACTGAAAAAAAACTGAATGCTTCTTTTAGTTCTCACAATGAGTGAACGTTTTGTCTTGTATTGCAATTAAAAATAAAGAAACGAATTGTCAATTGGAACAAGCAAAACTTACACATTGTTCCCAAGGAAAATAAAAAAAAATAGGAAAACTAAAACAGTTAGCAAATTCTGCAGTTCTAAAAGTAACGTTTGCGGGTATTTTATTTTTTCCATGGAAAATAAAAAATTAAGTATTTTATTTATTAAGGTTTTTATACAAAACTTTCAAGTGGAATTTCGTGTTGCCGTTTTTATCTTAAGATCAATTGTTATACATTTTTCGAGAAATTCAGAAAATATGTCAGTGACCGGATACCACACAGTGGCCGGACAGTAAATGTTAACGTTTTTTATTTAAAAAAAAAATTCAGTCGAAGCAGGCATCCACTTATAACGGGGTAGGAAGTGTAATTTTTCTATAATTGAAGGGATGTCTTTAATTGAGAGCATTTAGTTGGTGCACGAGGAGCGAAGGGTTGAAGAAAATATATTTTTTTTTACTAGTGATTTAGAGATTTGTACAGGTAAGAATTAAGAGTAAAATATCAAATTTTGTTCAAAATAATTAACATTTTTGATAAACGAATGGAATAAAAATAAAGATGAATTTCAATGTCCGAACAAAGTGTCCGGTAACTAGAAATATATAAAAAATTACTGATTCCTGGATCAGTGCATTTAAACGATTTTTATTTTATATCAAAAAATAATTTTTATGAGCTCAAGGCCAGTTTTTAGTAGGAAGAATAGCTGAAAAAACAGCAATGGTAGAAGTTATAGCTATTTCGAAGATCACCACATCTCCTCATCAGACTTCTTGCGAGAATTCGAACTCACGTCCTCTAGCTTATACTGGTTAAGGCAAAGCCTAAGCGTGATGAGTCAAATAAGCTGTGTGTACTGTTATTGTTTTTTTTTCTTCTTCATATTTTTGCAAACACAATTTCCAGAACGGCAATCCCCGCAAAAAGTCTGATGAGTAGATGTAGTGATCTCCGAAATAGATATAACTTCTACCATTGCGGTTTTTTCTATAACTGGCCTTGAGCTCATAAAATTAGTATTTGATATAAATAAAAATAGGTCAAAAAAAATGTTAAGTAGATATATATTTTTATTTATGTATTCAGTCTAAAAAGTACACAACTTTTTTTCCAAATTAGTTAAAAATACTAGACTTATAATTTTAAGGATTGGTTTGTTCAATACATAAGTGGTTTTGTGTGTTACTTCGGTAAATAACCTATTCTGCCGCAGATCTCGCGGTGGAATATAGGAAATAAATAAATTAAACAGTTCAGGGAATTTAAAACTTGAGTTACGTTAGATCCGGAGTTACGTCTAATAAAGCCAATCATTGCAAAAGATCTCGAAAAAATAAATCAAAATGACTATTGAAAGAGAGTTTGGGGTACCAAAGATGACACCCAAATCATTAATCTCATAAGAACAGTTTAGAGAGCAAGCATTTAGTTGATAACTGAAAGGAATGGGAATTGTATTTTTTGAAAAAGAAACAACGCAACATTTATTCGTCTTTAAAAATAAGTTATTTTCAGTATACCATTCAGCCAATTTTGAGGCAAGCAATTACTGAAGATGACTAACAATAAAGAACCACTGTGAGTCCCTTGCGGAACTCCTGACCAAGCGTCGATAACACTGGACCACGAATTTCAACTTTTTCTCTTTACCAGAAACGCCGTTATTAAATTCGTATGTAAAACCACCCCCTGGTTTCGAAAATCGAGTTCATTTTTGATTCTATGGTACCGTTTTGGAGATATTTGCAATTTACCGTTATTTGAAAAAACCAAAAAGACCCTTTAATTACGTATATCTCACGAATGGGTGAAGCAATTGCAAAAAGACAAAAAGAATCGGAAAGACGATAAAATTTGCTATAAATGCATCATACATTATTTTTTGCTCAACCAGATAGTTTTTGAGATATTAGCTTATCATTTTAGATTTTTGTTTTTTTTTTATGAAAAAATATGAAAAAAATTACTCTTTGCGAGGGCAGCATTCCAAAACCACAACTTTTTTTTCAGATATTTTTTCTTTACGTAAAGCTCTGTTTAATTAGAAAAAAGATAGGCTATCATCGAAGAAAATCGATGCAAAACTACGTAAGTTATAAAAACGATCAAATAAAAATACCCAGGTTACGCAATTTCAACGTATACCTCAAAACGTATGTATGGTATTAGCAAGAGTGAAATATCTAGCTATGCTCTGTTTCTATTGAGTTAAAAGTTCAATTTATGAATGAAATTACCCATATTTCTAACTTTTTTTTAAATTTATTTATGTTTATACTATATTCTAAAAATCTTTATCTTAATTTGATTTTACTATGTAGTCGAAATAATTATGTGTTCTACTTTGTTGCTTATTCAGTTTAGGATCGGTTTCTCTTATGAGAAACCAGCAGTAATCACCCATCAATGCGACGTCCCAGAATCTTTGATATCGATTCTCAATTAATTTCATTTGCTGATGAAACCTTTCGCCATGTTCGTCACTTTCGTCGCCAAGATTTGCCGGAAAAAAGCTCAAATGTGAGTGGAGAAAGTGAATTTTTAAAGACATATTTACGCCTGGAAAGAAAATATTAGCTAGGTAAACAAGTTATAAAATTTTGGGAAATTAATTTTAAGAAGCCTTTAGTATTTACCCATTTTTCGCATAATTATTGATTAAGTCGTTCACTATCTGCTCGTAGTTAGGGCTTTTGTGTCTACCGAGAAAAGAAGCAACGACCTTTTCAAAGGATTCCCTCGCTACTGCCTCAACTGATGAGAGTAGTCCTTTGAATTGATTATTGTTGATCAACTTTTTTATTTGTGGTCCAACAAAAATACCTTCCTTTATCTTGGCTTGAGAAATATCTGGAAAAATTGTTTTCAAATAGTCGAATGCTTCGCCTTCTTTGTCCAAAGCCTTAACAAAGTTTTTAATGAGATTTTTGCTGCCAGAAAAATAATTTCGAAAATCCGCACGCATTTTTCGCCACATAAAGTTTGCACTTTATTATAAATTTTTTAAAAGCTCTGACAAAAGAATTTAACACTTCATCGACAATTTTTTCAAATTCATTAAATTTTCTTAAAATTAAAACTTAAACTTTTTTGTTGTTAGAAAACAAACTTAGTTTTTATAAAAAAATTATGAAAAAAATTTAACTTGAAATTGTTTCAAAAAGTAACACTCTGAGGCATGGTAGAGGTCCTACTATTTTCCATACTCTGAATTTTAGTTACAATATTAAAGTTGAAAAAATTACGACTTGAGTTAACCCGAATCAACCCAGGTTATTTTTTTTGAATTTTTTTTGAAATTTTCACCAGTAGCTAATATAGCTGTAAGGAATTGAAAAAAAAACAAACATAGGTCCTTTGGTAAGGACACTATGAAATGTGACCATATGGTTACGCTGTGTAAGTTACAATAGTATTTAAATAGTACCAGTAAAACACAAATACTTGATTTTTAATGCGGTTTTAGTTGAATTTAAATTATTTTTTATTGATGCATTGTGTGATATTTTATAAAACATTTGACGCAGAGTCCAACATCACATTTGGAACACTCAGTTCGTCCAAATGAACAGGCAAGCTTTGCATATCTGGCGAAAAATCAACAATCATGTTTAATAGTGGAGCAGCGCATTTACCAAATCGTTCTTCAAAAATACTATTAGAACGCGGATTTTTCCCTTGGTATATTTCGAAATTGACTAGGTACCCGGATGGGGTACACAGTGACCATACCTTGTACCCCAATTCGTACTGGTTTTCCTTTGATGAATTGTTTGCACCAATGACGCCCAAAATAGGAGATCATACTTTCATCGTACGAAAGGTTGTGCTCAGGTTAGAAATGTTTTAGCATATTGGCCTTGATATGATCTGTTAAGGGTCTTAACTTCCACATCTTATCCCTATCGTTAACTGATTTACAGCTATCTTCGAAATGTAAAAATTGAAGGATCTGTTGAAATCTGTTGCGACGCATCGCCATATACACCATTTCATTCCTCATGTCATCATCAGTACTACAAAACGATCGAAAGCTGCTGCGACTGTTATATCCCGATAGCAACAAAATTCCAATGAACGTCCTAAGTTCAGCAATAAAAATTTCAGGATTTAGTTTACCAAAAAATTGCTCAAATTGTTGGTGAGCACTTAGATTGTTGCAATCTTGATAGTCACTAGATGGAAAAATCGGAACCAAAGTATCTTCAGCATCATCGACCCACGTAAATTTGGTTTTTTTATTGGACAGTGGCATGGTGGCAGAAGAAAAAGTTGGTGTTGTTATCTGTAAAGTAGTAGCGACTGTTACATTTGTTGTGGGTAATGATTCAGTGGTTAGATTTTCATTGATTGCCAATGAAGCTTGAATTTCATTGTCATCGCGACCCAAATATATACCACCTAGAGTAGAAATTCATCTACCATCCGTAAACATAAGCTCGCATCCCGATTTCAACTGATCAGCACAAATATCGTCAAATATACCAGCATCGTCTTCATCGGCATCATCTTCTCCACTCAGTACACCACTTTCAAGTTCAGGTGGAAGAATATAAAGGGAAGCTACCGTATCATCTTCCAGTTCATTCAAATAATCGATTGCTTCTTTTGTGCTTAGAGGTCTGTATAACACAGAAAAAAGCAAAGTAAAATATGAATTACAATAAAAATAACATTGTTTTCTAATAACAGCACATCTGACCCAGTGTGACCAAGTGGTCACATCCATCAAAATTGTAACTAAAAGCATGAAAAATGTTGCAAAATAGTGTTAGCAACTTGTAAAAACAAAAATTTAACTTCCTATGCCTATGACTTGAAACAAATCTATGAAAAAAATTACCTTTTAATAAAAATACTGTAGTACTTACATTTGCATATCAACGTGATTTGGCATTTTTGAAGCTAAATCGACTTAAAAAAAAGCAACTGCGTCAGACGAATCGTTATTTTTACCGCTTAAAAGAGCACGATCAACCGCGTAACCATATGGTTATGGTGGGCTGATTCGATTTAAGGAACATCACATAATTAGTAGAAATATATCCCTGGTATTTTATGCTTGCCCTCAGAGACGTCTGAATCTAGAAATATAGACCTTAAGTGCTCTTGGCCGACGGATAACCTCGATTTAATCAAAAAGCTTATTTTAACCGATATAATCTCTTCTTCTTTAAAATTACATTTTGTATTAATTCTTTTCATTAATGTAAGTTTGCTAAAAGGCTGCAAATAGCATAGGCTGGAGGAATTATTTCCATATTTGTTTTAATTATTTTTAAAAAGAACCGCCCGAAAAACTTAGGGCTTAACATGGTTATTATCTCAAAAACGCTGTTATTAACAAAGAAACTATTACTCCCGATTCAGATTACATGAGATAAATTAAATGTATAGGAATTCGAAGATTGTATACTGTGAAAATTATGGATGCTTAGATCCCAAACAATTTGTAGTGCATCCACATTTTGTTGGTATTTTTGTGACGCGCTGCACTTTTTATTTGAGTCCTGCTAGAAATGACCTTAGAGGAGGTCACAGTAACAACGTTGTTGTCATTGTCCTTGGACTTCGATTTCATGGTTTAAAGTGCTACCAAGGATGTTTTGCTCGAATGATTCCCGCACTTTAGTGGCTAGATTGCTTCAGTATCGTTAACAAACGGCATCTGATGGTTAGGAAATCAGATTCCTTACAAAGGATCCACCAAATCCTCGATTCTAGGTTAGTATAATCTGTGAAGGCACTTTGGTATAGTTCGTCTTGGATCAGACGCAAAACGAATGTAGTATGCATTAGATGTGTTGATTGGTACCCTGGTAGATTTTGGTCAATAATGTCCTGGATATAATTCACGAAATATACGATTGAATTTCCCTTTAGCTTTCGAATCATTACACAGGTGAAATAGCTGTACTTAAAAGAACACGTCTGCTCCATTCTTGCATTACATATTCTAAACGGTTTTTATTCTTCCTTTCCCTGCTTAGAAGAGGCATCCTTTTTTGCTGGTTTGTGCTTGGAAAGAATTTTTCAATTCCGAAAGCGAAATCTCAAATTCGCTGTTATCAATAATTACTTAATCTTATCAATCCATTACTGGATTTTCTAGTGAGTTGTAACCGGTCGTAACTGTTATGAGCAATATTCCAAAAATTATTATTGCTATTTTTTTGATCGAATTTAAGAATCATTTAGTTCTATATTTGCCTGCAAAATAATATAATACATATTTGTTGAGTTTTATTTTTCATTCAATAAAAAACAGTTATGAAATGAGTCTACAATAACAGTTATATATGAAACAGGGATTTCAGTTAAGAAATTCCCATACCATATTAGTTTAAAGTAATGTATAGCAAAATAAAGGGTAAAAGTAAGATTTTTCGTCATCTCTTGTCAAGTTTGGTTTGGAGACAAACTATGAGAATAACACTGAAGATAGCACAACGCCGAAACCGATTTGCCCCAAACCAAACTTGAAAAGAGATGAAGGGAAATCGTTCCAATATACATACATCATCTTTTCGTTCTGTCGGAAAAACTGAAGATCGAAAAGAAGTGGTAAAATAAAGGGTTATCTTAATATTTTTCACAAAAATTATACAAATATGTCATATAAACTTGTTGTAAAAGCGTGAATACCGCTTAGCTTCGAGCTCCAGCGGAGAGATTGCACAAAAAACCTTCTACAAAACTTTGCATCTATAATACAAATATCTTATTTTATAGTTGACACCTCTAATGTTAACCAATTTATTAATAAAAAAAATATAAAACAAATGTACTCTGAAATGAAAAATTCCAAAAATTTACTTATTGTTACCAAAGGCGAATTCATATAAAGTCAGCTAAGTGAATTCGCTTGCTGGACTGAATGTCAAAACTATGTGTTTGTTTTATTTCTCACCGATTCTCCTTGTCATTCATTATGTGTGCGATTTGTTAGTGTACATTTTTTTTTGATGTACGCTCAGCACCACCTGGTATGAATTCACCCTTTTGTTACCCAACATCTTGTTTGACACAAAATTTTAGATTATGCTTCGAACTATTTGACTGTTAAAATTAACGTTAAATTGAATAAAAAAAGCAGATGACAGTGTTGCCACATACTACACTAAAACAAAACTACGGCTTTTACGGAAAATAAATAACCATAACTAGATAAATCAAACATAGTTGGCACTGGGTTAACAACCCATCCATTTCTTAAGCGACTGAGAACGCTACCCAAAAAAATAGTGCCTTATCTGCTGACATGAATTATCAGCTTATAAGAATTTAGATAAAACGTTTAATGTTTTACTTATTATAAAAACTATCCATGCACTTGAAATGATAAAAATTAAAAAAAAACAACTATTTTACTAATTTGAATTTTTCGCTTACGTTTGACCAGATGCGTATCCAGAATTTGTATGGAGGAGGGGCTATGCTGTTTTATCTTTACTTGGTAAATAAAAATGGTTAATTTAACTTGTACTTAGAGCTCTTGTTAAAAATCGGCTGTGCAACTATTTCATTAGTCGCTTAGTCGATTAGCAAGTATTCGATTGACCGCTCACCATCGGGTAATCTCAAAATCGACTAAACCAATTTATTCGAATAAGGACAGTTTGGTCAATAAGCCTTATCATTCAAACACATATGAAAAACACATATCTATTGAATGATAGTTACTAGTCAGGGAATCGAAAACGAACGGTTAGTCGATTAGTTGTTTTTGGGTGGTTAGTCGAAAAAGTTGAATTTAACCAGTTAGCAAGACCTCTAATTTAAAAAAAGACCTAAATTATTTTCAAGATAGTACTACAGTCTTAAGATTTTCATGTGGGTCTGAACCCCGAAACCCACACTTGACTACGCCAATGCAATGCCAATACCAACATACATATGTCTGCATATTATATAACGCGTTAATCTTATCAATCTATCGGCAAAAAAAATCCAGGTCCTACGCGTCTAACAATATTTTAGTTCAGTATTCGCTTTGGCGCAGAATAGATCGATATGAGTTTAGCCGGAAAAGTTGTAATTGTAACTGGCGCCAGCTCAGGTATTGGCGCTACCACTGCAGAGGCTTTCGCCAAACATGGAGCTAAAGTTGCGCTAGTCGGACGAAATGAAGCCAATTTGAACGCAACTGAGGCGGCCTGCAGAGCTGCAAATAGCAAAGCCGAACTGTTGCTTATCACCGCGGATGTAACGGTAGATGCGAAACGTATTATCGATGAAACGGTGGCAAAGTTTGGACAGCTGGATGTGTTGGTCAATAATGCTGGCATAGGTCAGTTTGGAAATATTCTGGATATTGACGTTGAACAATTTGACACTATTCTAAATACTAATTTGCGTGCGGTTTTCCTTCTGACCAAATTCGCCGCACCACATCTGGTAAAAACTCAAGGCAACATTGTGAATGTATCTAGTGTAACTGGCCTTCGATCATTCCCAAATATATCCGTCTATTGCACCTCTAAAGCAGCGCTGGATCAGTTCACGAGATGTATTGCTTTGGATTTGGCTCCCCATAAAGTTCGTGTGAATGCTGTAAATCCGGGTGTGATAGTGACGGATATTCATAAACGTAGTGGCATGCCAGAGGAGGAGTATCCCAAATACTTGGAGCATTGCAAAGAGACACACGCACTGGGTCGGGTAGGCTCGACAAATGAAGTGGCCGATGCTATAATCTTTTTGGCTAGCGACACCGCGAGCTTTATTACTGGAGCAACTTTGCCCATCGATGGAGGCAGGCACGCAATGTGTCCGCGTTAATTGGAAATTTAATTGAAATTTTAAAATATATTTTTTATTGTATTAGAATATATATACAATGAGCGATTTTCAATTACACCTGAATTGTAAAATTATGTGATAAGCAAGTACAACTTGAAAAATCATTGAATACATTTTAATTACCAAAATTAATTATATGAATTGGGCTTGTGTTAAATATTCAAAAATATATACATACACATGATGTAATAATAAAGAAGTAATGTACGTAGTGACAGCTCGTTTGCCTACTACCCTAATTCAACGTTGTGTTTTGTAAGCAGCGGAAACAATGGGAAGAAGTTTACATTCTAATCAAAATATTCTTATTTTTAGTGAAATCCTAAGGCAATAGAGTATAAGTAATACTACGATAAAACAATTTACATGAAAACATAACTAGACAGATTGCCCTAAGTTGTCTTATAGAACCCAAACATTACCAGATATAGAACTCAAAATGGGATTGATGTAGTATAAAAGTAAGATAATATATCAAAATACCAGAAGTAAATATTTCAGCCACCATATATGTACATACGACTAATATTATAAATAACTTTGAATATTGAGGCTGTGTTGTCTATCCGAAAAATCCTCTTCAAAATTAGAAAAGAGATCACACGGTTGTTCTAAGGCAGTCAACATGGCGGAATTAGAGCGATAAGTTGTCTACGTACGTCAGAATAAAAAGTATCCATGTTGTTGGTAATATTGTTGTTGTAACAACATAAAATCTTCTCCATAAAATTTTGTGGAGTGCTACTGAATTAAATTTTGCACTTACTCCGAACGGCATTATTTCGATGATTTTTTTGATGTTGAATCAAAAATAAACTTTGCTGAACGAAACCGAAATATCGTCGTTCTCTACTTATAAGTCCAAAACGTTAAAATTTTGGCTGAGTTATTCAAGTTTGTTTCTTTAATCAATCTTACAAAAAATGTCAAACGCAATACTGAAAATCTCATTACTCGGATTCCATGAAATTTTTTTTTTTTTGAAATTATTTGTATCTCTCTTTGTATATCTCTTAAGCATAAACTGTTCTATCACCTAGGTGATTGATGGAGACTTTTACGTTCCCACGACGGTCGCTTCTATGATACCGTAACGACCTTAATTTAATATTTTATTTGATTCACCTGTACATTTGCAAAGGAGCAACACGGGTTTTAGCTAAAGAAGTCGATTTTTTTAAAAGTGAGAGAAAAAGTTGTTTCATTACCGAATTTTTCATTATTAAATCAAAATCGAATAAAAATTTAAAGTCTTCAAATCAAGGACCGAAAATAGTCGGATAAAAAACAATCATTGGAACGAATGCGATCAAAACAAAACTCGAATATATCGACACAATCCTTACGTCACATGCTCATTGCACACAACTTTTCCAACTAAAAAAAATACACTGGCGAGCAAAACCTGTTCAATGGTGATTTTTTTACAATAATTGCAAGCTTTTGCATGATAATTTTTTTTAGTTTATTTTAGAAAAAATAGAGTTCATACTATAACAAAAACCGTGTAAATTAAAGTTTCAAACTTTATAAACAATTTATAAAAACTCAACAAATCTTCATAAAAATTTTGATTTTTTTAGAAGTACGTTTAGATATTTTTTTGCGGTGTAGTTTAATAGCCGATTTAATTTTAGTATAATATCCAGCAAGTTTGAAGTGGCTAGAAACTGCCTTTGATTTTTTATATATTTCAGGTACCTACATAATTTAAGCGGTAGAAAATTCAAAATGCTTTCGGCTTATAAACTTATTACAAATCAACGGGAATTATCATAAAATGCATGCACGATTTTGCTCGTCACTGTACATGATAGTTTGTTTTCAAAAATTTCAATTTAATTTACAAATAAAACGCACAAAAATTATTTCAAATTATTCGCCCTCACAAGAACTAATCTTTTATGAACTTCATATAACTCACGTTTTTTTTCGAGGAGCGCCCATCATCTTCGCAAAAGAAAACAATCATTCTAGCAAAGCATAACATAATCTATACATTAGGGAACTTCACAAGTGAGTTGATTAACATCAGCAAGTTTGGAAATACATATGTACACTTTAGTACCACTACCGAAAAAAAATTATTGAAGAATTATTTATTTCCACTACTTTTATTTGTGCACTAAATTGCGGCGTCAAGCATTGCGTTTCCGAACGCCCACTGGGTCGCGTGGGCTCTGTAAACGAAGTGGCTGATGCTATTCTTTTTTTGGCGAGTGATACCGCCAGTTTTATAACTGGAGCAGTTTTGCCCATCGATGGAGGTCGACATGCAATGTGCCCTTAATAAGTCATTAAATAAGCATACAATGTTATATGTACATATGTTTTAAGTTTACTATATAAGTATCAAAAATTGTGAGTGGGTGCAGTGTGTGGTTAGTTGGTGAATTTTGATTCCACAGCTCGGGCAGCCTGGAGCCATCTGGCGGCTTTAGTGAATTTCAGTATTTCAGTACTTGCACTCCTAAAAGCCATTGCCCTGTGGAGACCTTCGTTAGTTTGTAAGTATTTGATTTGCTTATTCATAAAAGAGCCATGTATTTAGGAGGCATATTTATTGCGGAGCCGCGCTTCGCTAGCTCATCTCATTTCCGCAAATGTCCCTATGTCCCGGCACGCGTATTAGGGAAATCTTGTATTGATCAGAAATTGACGCCAGCTCTCTCCTCCACTCATCTCCTATCACAGTTATATATAATAAGTGATGATAATTTTAGAGAACTAGGCGAGTCATAGACAAAATAAGGTCGATTTAATGTTAGTCAGGCTTTATAAATGGCGTGATTTTAGACGTGTGGAATCATTGGTGCATATTTCTTCAAAAATCAAGTCGGCCATAATGTCAAAGTCCATGGGGGCCGGTATAGAGCCATGATTAATGGCTTTTTCGTACCTGAACTAGAGGCTGTTGATGTGTACGATCTATGGTTCCCACAAGACGACGCTTCATGCCATACAGCTAACGAAACAATAAATTTATTGAAGGAAACTTTTGGTGAGCGCTTTATCTCGCATCGTGGGCCTGTGGGGTGGCCTCCAAGATCGTGCGATTTAACACTGCTGGACTATTTTTTGTAGGGTTATGTGAAGTCGCTTGTCTACGCAGATAAGTCCGAGACGATTGACGCCTTGAAAGAGAATATTCGGCGCGTTATTGCTGACTTGCGGCCCCAATTGCGGCAAATGTGAAATGAAATGAAATCTTTGATGCTGCCTTTGACATTTTATGGAAGACTATAGAACCCTATTAACGGCCAAGATATTTCAATGGCAAATCTCCCCTCCCCTGTTTCGAAGCTTTCAATATAATACTTTTTTAATTTTGATCAGCTTATTTTCTTCTCGAATACAATATTTAGTTCTACTAGCCTTATTTGTTTGTCTAATACTTTTTGTTATTAGATTTACTGAGGGTTTTCAAAAGTAGGATTTAAGAAAAACCTTTAATTCCAATTTTCCGTATTCTATTAAGAAATTTGAAGGTCAAACATTTTATTTTGGCCTCATGATAATATCTAATTAATTTATCTTATCAATTTCAATAAATTAAATTTTTCAAACAGCTGGCAACTCTCTTCAAAAATATGTTCCACAGAATGCTTTCTTATAACTAATTTATCTCATGATTTTAATTAAATCATTAGTCATTTACTAACTAAATTGTTATAGTGAGTAAATAAAAAAAAAATATATTCAAATCAGTGAAGCCGTTTTCGAATTTTAGCGAGACTAACGAACACCAATTAATTTCTATATAAAAAGTAGGCTAGAAAATACCCGCGACTCCTTGAGATTTAAACTAAGCCGCACCATAAATACGGATTTTCTGAAAATCTCGACCCATCTTATGGTTTCAGGGAGGGTAACAACTACAATTTTTATTTTAAAAAATGATTTAATCGTTATATTGTGATTTTTCCTTTTTCGATAACATTTGATCGTAATTTTTTAATTTTAATTTTTTTCCTTACCGTTTTATCGTTCCCTTTAAACTCTATGATTTTCGATCAAATCTGATCGATATATTGTGACTTTTTATATTTTTGATAAAAATAATCGCTATTTTTGGATTTAAAATTTTTCGATCACGCAATAAATGCAAACAAATTTAGCGGCGATGGCAATATATCCTTTATGAGCAAAAAAAATATGACAAAATATCGAACAAATATGATCGGTAAAATTTTAATCCACGAAGAATGATTATTTTTTATCGAAAAAACTAAAATCACGAAATATCGAAAATATCTTTATCCGAAAAAACCAAATTACAATTATTTTCGGTAACTGTATGGTTCTTTAAACAAGTTTTCAATATATTTTTTTGCAATACAGTCTACGTATACACTACACTTATAATATATAAGTACATACATACATTAGTCTATAAAATCTTTTCCAATCGCATTTGCAGCATTCTTTGCTAATAAATAGAGATTTTCTGAATAACTTGTCTCCAGCGACACCTAGCGTATCCATTTTTACTGTGAAGACAGCCAGCGACAAGCAGCATCTGTCAAATTTTAAAATACACACATGACTTCATTCTCTATGACAATTAGCAGGTGTAGTTGCTGCCACTAAAATATGAAACGCGTAATTTTTGGAAGCTTTTATAAGCCTTACGATATTTAATCAAAAAAGCATTAAATAATTAAGTTCTCTTCAACGCAATAACAATAAATAAATAAATCAATTTATTTTCTATTTGTACGCCAAAAAATATAACTTTGAACAAGATATGTATCTTAATTTTATGGATGGAAAATATTTTAATGTGGCAGCATCGAATGTATGTACACATGTGATACCACAACAAATCAGCTATTTGCTGTGTCGCTGTCATCTTCAAAGTGGTTAGGCTTTAAGGCGTCATTTTCAGACAAGAAACGCCTGGAATCGTTACGTCCTGAAGTTGCTGCTGTCAAAGTGTCCAAAACTAAACTTTCCAAGTTCAAAATCGAACCACATATACTGATTTTTGGCTCATCTCCAGCGCCACCTAACGGATTACAAGAAAGCCTATGTCCTCAGTCTAAGGAATTTGCTGTTCAAATTTGAATAAAATCCGTTCATGGGTTTGCAAGGCAAAGAAAACGGCTACATTTTTATATACATAGATATATAGAAGATGAAGCAGATAAAAAAAAATTAAAAAGAGAGAAAATGAGACAAATGAATTGATTTTAAAGTTGATTACGCAACCGGCCATGCATTAAAGTGAAATTTTTCTAATCATGCAAGTAAGGAAAACTTTGGCAGAGCCGGAAACAACACTTCCTTTACACGCTTTTATTTAAATTTAAATGCACAATTAATATTTATTTATCACTGCTGCTGCATTCTACTAAAAACTAAGCCTACATACATATCTACATATCTACTATTTTAATTTCCATTCAACGCGGACACATTGCATGTCTACCTCCATCGATGGGCAAAGTTGCTCCAGTAATAAAGCTCGCGGTGTCGCTGGCAAAAAAGATAATAGCATCAGCCACTTCTTGTGTAGAGCCCGCGCGGCCGAGAGCGTGTGTTTCTTCGCAATGCTTCAAAAATGTGGCATACTCCTCTTCCGACATGCCACCACGTTTATGAATATCCGTCACTATCACGCCCGGATTCACAGCATTCACACGAACTTTATGCGGAGCCAAATCCAGAGCAATACATTTCGTGAACTGATCCAGAGCTGCCTTCGAAGTGCAGTAAATGGATAAATTCGAGAATGAACGAAGACCGGCTACACTAGACACATTCACAATGTTGCCTTCAGTTTTTACCAAATATGGTGCGGCGAATTTTGTCAGAAGGAAAACTGCACGCAAATTTGTATTTAGAACATTGTCAAACTGGTCAACGTCAATATCCAATATGTTGCCACTGTCCAAAATACCAGCATTATTGACCAACACGTCCAGCTGTCCAAACTTTGCCACCGTTTCATCTATGATACGTTTCGCATCTACAGTTACATCCGCGGTGATAAGCAATAGTTCGGCTTTGCTATTTGCTTCTCTGCAGGCCGCCTCAGTTGCCTTCAAATTGGCTTCATTCCGTCCGATTAGCGCAACTTTAGCTCCATGTTTGGCGAAAGCCTCCGCTGTAGTAGCGCCAATACCTGAACTGGCACCAGTTACAATTACAACTTTTCCGGCTAAACTCATTTTGATCTATTCTATTTCACCGCAAAGAATGCACTGAAATAGCAGCTGCGAATTAGCACAACTATAAATAAATTGAGGCGATTCATAAGGCATTCGGTTTATTTAACTAAAAGTTTGAATGCCATTGCAGCATTCTCCCTGTCCTACAGAAATTTTTTATTTTGTGTAAAAAATGAAAAGAAGTGAAAATGATTTAATAGAAAAGGAAGACAGGTTAGTTAGAGGATCTAATTAAAAGTAAAAATATGATGACTGAAATATAGAAATATTAAAAACTTATATACGAAATACGACAAGGTATATTTCAGATGTTGCTGTATGAATTCCCTATTTATAATTTTCTAATTCGACTCATATAATATGCTTACGTAGAAATATGTATGCTTGCATTACCCAGTAGGAAAAGTGTTCATACCGTAAGCGTATTTGGAGCGCTAAATAGAGAGCGTGGGAGTGCTCGTGAATTGTCCAAAACGTCGAACAAAACATGCTCCTTTAATATAGCATGTCTTCGAATGTTCAATCTGAAATCGATTATTATGAATATCGATATTTCACAGCACGTTGATCACTTTTTTGAATCAATATCTCCCGGGTTGTTATAGCGAAGGAAGTAATATTTTCCCCTTAATATCGGTATTTAACTTCAAATTTGTATATTTACCCAGATTATCATTAGCGGTTGAGTCATTTAGTCTTTTTCCGCAGGGATGTAGATGGGAAGAGGTTTGTACTAAGCATTCGTTAAAAACGATGAAATAATATAATGAAAGGAGAAGGATCAGGATCTGTTTTTCAATAAAATTTATATACTCCAAATTCATTGGAGCTTATGATTCAATTTCCCACTCACAAGTTTATAAAAAGCCATTAGCTTTTATGAATTTTTTCAATATCGATATTGTTTAGCGCAATATATGTATCACCACAACACTTTTCAAAATTTTTTTGGATCTCAACATTTTTTCACATTTTAGTTATGTGACCTTGACTCCGCCCTTGTCAAAAAAGAAAATAGGATGAAGGGTTTTGAGAGTTCGGATTATCTAAAACAAAAACATGTGATAAATCATAATTTTTAAGCCTTTTATCTACGCCGTCACGCAAGCTGTTTCGCAATTGTAGGGTTTTGACGAAAAAACTTTTTTTTCCTCTTGTTTTTTTTTTTTTGTTTAAAATATTGTTCCGGTAGAGATTAGCGACAAGTTTACTGGAAGAAAGGAAAATATTTGCCAATTGGTTCAACAGTTTGGCTTTGTTTGAAGCTCTATAACTCCTAAATGAAGACAGAAACGTCTTTAGTCTTTTAACAGCCTATTTTTAACATCATTTAACATCGATTTTTTGAAGCCGCTACACTAGAACATCCCCTTAAGTTTATTTTATTTTATTATGTATCCTAAAATTTTTGTTTATAATTTTCACTTCAAAATCTCTTTTCATACATATATTTTAAGGTTTCTGCAATGAAAAATAATATGTAATCGTAAAATTGTAATAAATGAGCAATTAAATTATACTCAGAAAATTACCGAGCAAATGATATATTGATATATTTTATATTCCTTCACTACAATTTTCTATTAAAACCCGGTCCAAATAACGCTTATAATAAATGTTTCGCCAAAAATTTTATCAAAAACTGTTTTCAAACCGCGGTTCATGAACATTGATTTGGAGAATTTAATTTAGAATAATTAAAAATAAATTTGAATGAAGTGAATGAAATATACCACCAGTTTTGTATATATTATAGTAGGTATATTAATTTAGCTGAAAACTATCTGTAATTCTGTCTTTGACTATTTTAAAATGATTTTCTGCGATTCTTTGTACTGGACTACGAGAAGATCTAAATAACAGCCATTTTCCGATTTGTCGCATAATTCTGCCAGTTTGAAATGCAAATATTCCACTTTGCTCTCAAGAAAACTGTTCTAGGTAGGAGAATATCTAAATAGAAGCAGTACTGTTCAAGCGCGATATATTTTCCACTGGGTAGTTTATGCAAACACACACAAAGCTCACAGCGAACGGATACAAAATACTCAATACGTTGCAAAAATTTTTTATTTTCAAATTGAGAATTCGTTAGAGAGCTCAATTAGAAATCGATTTGTGCGCGATTAGAGAACTAGCTAACTAAAGAGCACTTTTATTTCCCCATTGTAAATTTATTAGAGAACTATAGTTGTGATGATATTATTATGTTGTTTTGAAAGATGTATATAACTAACGTGAAAATACAATGATTTTCCAATGTATATGAAATTCTTTCATAATATTTGGCACTAGAGGGTAGTGTTTAGTTCGCTAGACATCCACTAATTTATAATTAACCTCAATGTCTGGGTGTTTATTCTATTTATGTATCTAAAGTGAATCAATCATATGCGTTGTATTTACTTTTAACGTTACGTGTTCTAGGATTGTAACACTGTGCGAAAATTGTTTGGCAACTCAAACTAGGCCGAACTTTATTATTTATTCAAATTAAGTCGAATAACTTTTTATGGCGTATTAAACTTGTCACATCCCGGCATAAATTGTTCTAAAAAAAATTGGAAAAAATTGTTAAAATATATGTCTGACCGAAATGAAAGATTACGATATATACAAAAATTGCATTAGCACCCGCCTAAAAGTGTCTTTTTGACGCTTACTTCAAGAAACCCCTTTAAAACCAACCAACCCAAGCTTGGAAGTCGCTAGAGGGTTAAAGTATTCTAGAGAATGATTTGCCGTACAATTTCACTAGGGGCAGTCAAAATCTGTATGCAATTAAAGCCAAATTCTACATAAAATAAAATAACAAATAGTTTCGTCTCAAATTTAGAAAACAGCTCTGTTAACTTGCAAATTTAATGTTAATGAAGAGAAGATAAATAATAGATCTTTGGATTGGCACATTAGCCTTTTTGCACTGTAATTGGATTATATTTTTAATGAATTTGAAAATACGATCTAATATAGTGTGCATTACATTCGGACCAGTTTAAGTAGAGATCGCCTACGTGAACTGTCATACGGTTATAATTTGCAAACAATTATCTTAATTTTTCTTTCGGGTATTTCTATTCATTACTAAACATGTACGCACGAGTATATTTGTGAGCATAAAAATGTTGAAAGAGACAAAGTTTGTTTCTAGCAATTTCATGTTTAATTCATAATTATTCACAACGGATGGTTAATAGGAAACACAAAAGGTTAGAAGTGTATTGTATTAAAATAAAATATAAAATATCTGAATGACCGTATTGTGCAACGCGTGCACTTGCACTGGCTTTACGCAACTCAACTAACACTGCTACTGCTTGGTGATGCCCGATTGTCCTACAATGTTTTATTTATTTATTAATAGTAATAGTTCTGCTAACAAATTTAAAACTCACATAATAATAGTAACATTTTGGCGCTTACAGCATATAGCTTGATGTTTGACCGAACTTCTCCTACAATTTGTAGTGTGCGCCTTGATGTTGGTTGATTGTCACCCTGGAGACATGCAATTAGCAAATTAGCCATTTTGATTCCACAAAACTCGGGCAACCTAAAGCCTTCCTGTGGCTTTAATAAATTTCAGTATGTCATTCTGAAATGTTCTGCAATAATGGTTTGCCGAGAGTGTTTAGCCTCATCTAGAGCCCCGGCGACAGAACCTGTTGTAGGGTAAGCCAATTCCTTCGTCATGCACTCCTAAGGGCCAGTAGCAGGTACAGACTGCCGTTTGTATGTATTTTCATAAAAGAGCTCTGGCGGATCATAGGACACCCAGAACTGCCGGGTAATCCTATGCGATCTTGTATGATTCCACCTCTGCTTAGCTTTTGAGTAGTAAAATTGGGCAATTTTGGCTTTATAACTCTCTGAACGAGACGCCCATGTCCACCTCGTGGGACACGCTCAGTGCAGAGCCACATCTCGCCAGTTGATCCGCTATATCATTACCGTAAATGTCCCTATGCCCAGGGGCCTATACTAGGGTAATCTAAAGCGTGTCAGAAATATGGGCTAGCTATCTTCCACACTCGTCCACTAGTTGAGAACTCACCGAGGTAGGAGGCAGTGCCTGAACAGCCGTTTGGCTGTCTGAGAAGGTATTTATCAGCAATCTCGCGGGTGCATTTTTGGTTTATGCATCTTACTATCTCCTTTATTGCAAACATTTTGGCCTAAGAAAGGCTTGCTTGGTCCGGCAGGCGAAAGGATAATTTTTCATTATATCTCTAAATGAAAATCCCTGATCCAATCCCGCATTCCATCTTTGACCCATCCGCAAGGGCTTATATGTCCTCTAGTGGTTGGCCCATCTCCTGGGATCAGTCCAAGCGGCTTGGGAATTTCGTGGGGGGTATGAGGCTAACTCACGTCTTTGTCTGGTCTCATACACTTGATGGTTTGCCATTTCCTGGCGAGGGGCGATCGCTTAAAAAAAACGTTATCTATAGTTCTTGATATTACTTGCCCCGGCCAGCATTCGAACCCGATCGAACAAGCAACACACTCGGCTATGGTGGCCGTATCACTTCTGAACTAATTCGATAGTATTTCGGGGCCAGTTCTTAACCAGCTGACCCCAAAGTTCAGAACAAGTAGCTCACTCTAGTTCTGCACGAAACGGAAACTTATAAATTAAGTTAAATGAAGTTGCGAACTAAATATATTTTTACCAGGAGAGTAAATGGAATTTATACTAACCATTGCAAAATTTGTGGTACAATGAATAAAACATTTTTTTTTGCATATTTACAGCTTTTTCCGATTCAACCAATTTTAATTTGAAGTTCTTTAGACTATTTCAAATTTTGAATTTATCCCAGTGACGCTTTTTTTTATTTATATTTTATATATATTATTTTATTATATATTAGATGTATTTATTAAATCTCCGCCTTTACATCTCCCTACCTTTTGGCCAATTTTTCTAATCGAAACTTATTAAAGCTAAAGGTTTATGTAATTTGTAAATAATAAAAAATTGACAATTGTTCGGCTTAGGGCAAAAAACATCCGATATTTGACCGAATACGAGCCGAAAACAAAGTTTGGTGTCCGAACATAGCCGAAACCGAACTTCAGTCGTTCTCTACTATAAGTCTAAATCATTAAAGTTTTGGCTGAGCTATATATCCACAAAAAAAAAGCTTCTTTTGAGAGGCCCATATTAGTGACATGTTTTTGGGGGTCGCTGAATCCAAAAATCTGAAGTCAGTTTGGCGTAATATTTTTTCTTTTATGTCTTTTTTTTTGAGGTTATGAAAAAGCTTGGCGAGATGGCGCCAAACTGATCTGAGATTTGGATTGGACGAGCCCATAAACATGTGACAAATATGGTCTGTTCAAACGAAGCTTTTTTTGTGGAGCTATGTTATTCAAGTTTTTTCTTTAACCAATCTTCCAAAAACGGTCAAAACCGGCATCAAAAATCTCATTCGGATTCTCTGATATTATATTTTAAGTATTTGTATATATATGTACCTTTTAAGCTTTAACTGTTATAGTATTCGAGGTAATTTTTTTGCAACTATTTTTATGCATAAAAACATCCATTTTTGGAGGTATTTTCAAATCGGTCGAGCTCACGTCAATCTTAATAGTTTTCCAAAAATTTTGATGGCAGCCTGCAAATCAAATACATTTTTCTTGACTCCGATAGAAACACAGTACCCATTTTTCTATACGGGGAGTGATGCACCCTAATACATACATGTACTATTGATGGGAATCCCGTTCTGTCTAAATATGTATGTATGTATGTACGTGTATATGCTTTTGAACATTTATTACAGTTTTGATAATTTTCTACGAACTTAACATAAGAAAAATACGTACAAATAGTTTTGATAATTAAAATCACTGAATAAAGTTTCTTACAATGCAGGTGTAGTAAATATTCTAATACAAGAATAAAATGTATTTTAAAATTTTAATTAAACCGGACACATTGCATGCTTGCCTCCATCGATGGATAAAGTTGCTCCTGTTATAAAACTGGCAGTGTTGCTAGCCAAAAAGATTATAGCATCAGCCACTTCTTTTGCAGAGCCAACACGACCCAGAGCGTGTGTCTCTTTGCAATGAGCCAAATATTTCACATAATCCTCCTCCGGCATGCCACTACGTTTATGAATACCCGTGTCTATCACACCCGGATTCACAGCATTTACACGAACTTTATGCGGAGCCAAATCCAAAGCAATACATTTCGTGAATTGATCCACAGCTGCCTTCGAGACGCAATAGGTGGATAAATTCGGGAATGAACGAAGGCCTCCTATACTAGAGACGTTAACTATATTGCCTTGAGTTTTCACCAGATGTGGTGCGGCGAATTTTGTCAGAAGAAAAACCGCACGCAAATTAGTATTTAGAACATTGTCAAACTGATCAACGTCAATATCCAATATGTTGCCTCTAGCCAAACATCCAGCATTGTTGACCAACACATCTAGTTGTCCAAACTTTGCAACAGTTTCATCGATAATACGTTTCGCATCTACCGTTACATCCGCGGTGATAAGCAGCAGTTCAGCGTTGATATTGCGTGATCTGAAGGCCGCCTCAGTTGCCTTCAAATTGGCTTCATTTCGTCCGACCAGCACAACCTTAGCTCCATGTTTGAGGAAGTCCTCTGCTGCAGCAGCGCCAATACCTGAGCTGGCGCCGGTTACAATTACAACTTTTCCGGCTAAACTCATATCGATCTATTCTGATTCAAGTCGAATACTGAACTAAAAAAAATAGTGTTATCGAAATATACTGATTATAATTTGCACGTCAACCAGATAGGACTCAAAATCTTTTACCGTGTGATTGATAAGATTAGCACTAAAGGGGGTACCGTATAAAAAGCTTTTGCCATACGTATCTAAAGCGGGTACCGTATAAAAAGCTTTTGCCATGCGTTTCTCAAGTCGGAAGCTTTGTATAATTGAAGTACTAAATTTAATCACATAAAGCGTTTACCTAGCATAGCCTTAAGGTTAACTATAGCATTATAAAGTACGTGAGAAAATGCACGTACGAGTAACATATCAATAATAAAAGAAAAAAGAAGCAACTAAAATGACGTAATAAAAGCTAGAGAGTAAGAAAGCGAAGAAAGATATCTAAAAAAGACGAAGAAGATGCGCAGAAGAAGCGATGAAACGGCTGACCTATTGAAAGTTTTGTTAACATTGTTGGTGTAAAATTAAAGAAAAATACTTTTATTTTGTCAGCGCATGGGTGGATGCCGTCAAATAGACAAAGGACGCGTGGTCCGCGGAAGGTGCAATCTTGTATTTAATCATTTTTGATAACATAAATATAATATGTATGTATAAACAAAACGTAGGGTAAGTACCAAATTATTTATAATTTCAAAATACGCCTTTATGGTTTGGACTCTATCATTATTATTATTCAATATTAGTTTTACTCAGCATGTTTCACTTTGAATACCCGTCGTCGGCTGCTTCTGAACAAATGGGCCTGCGTTCAGCTTGGCAAATTCTGGGCAGCTACTAGACGTGTCGTGTCGCGAGGGGGAGCTTTTACGGTAATAAAAGCCACGGCTCTCACTAATTATGGGGGTGTTTACATGGCACTGCCCAATGGGAATCATCTGAGAACTTTCTGCTCAGTTGCCCTGCTTTCGCGAGACTAAGATTCAGGCGGCCGCCGTAGCCGAGTGTGGAGCGTGAGCGCGCTTCATTCGGTGGATCTCGGTAACATCAAAAAATAAAGAAAAAGTTTTTTCAAATAGCGGTCACCGCTCGGCAGGCAATGGCACACCTCCGAGTGTAATTTTGCCATGAAAAAACTTCTCTCCAAAAAACATTTTGCCGTTCGGAGTCGGCTTAGAACAGTAGGTCCCTCAATTTTTGTTACAACAACAAGACGCACACCACAAATTAGCGCCAATTAAGTAAGTAAGTAAGATTCTGGTTTCTGGGATCGCACCTTATGACCTCTCCGGCGGACATAGTGGGTGTGGAGATTAGCCAGCTGCATTGCAAGCACGCGGCGCTTTGCAGATTACAATTAAGAAACTGCCGTTCTGTTGAATGTTGTGTGGTATCACAATGGATCCCAGAGGATCTCTTTGATTAATCAAATCATTATTATATTAATTATTTATTCCCATGGTAAATTTTTTTTGGAGACCAGTATTACTATAAATCGACACATCTTTTATTTAAATAAAATAAATTTTTTTTAATAACTTTAATCGTCAAGCACTAGCGCATTCATGATTTATTTGAAATCGTTAGATTATTATGACAGCCCAGTAACTAATTTCATGAGTTACTCCAAACGGCAGTCCTGATAGTCGAGATACCTTGTTTTCTACATTCCCTTTTCCTTTCTGTATTAATTACCAGAAACCGACGGCCTTCTGTTTTCCTTGTCCATCGAAGGTTTTTTAGGACGTGCCACGAAAGACTTTCATATTTTGCTACCTATAGATGGGCTTCCAGGAGGACGTACTTTCGAAGACCTTTTGAAGCAGCTATTCTAAAACTAAACACTTTTCTGAGCACTTCTTGGTTGAGCCTTCTCGAACGGCTTTTCCTAAGAAGGCCTTCTTAAATTATCTCCTGGGGAAGGTTGTTGCACTAGAAAACATAAAAAAAGTAACTTTCAGATGTCACCTCTGACGAGCGATATGTGCACCAGCTCGGAAAGTATCGGAGCCAACTTGCGCTTATCTTATCACAATACCACTGAGTATGCAGGTAAATATATATTTAAAAAACAAAAAACTCGTATTCCCATCACTACGGACGAATTTACATAAACAGTCCGAAGAAGAGACACTTTCTCACAGTTGCCACAATGAATTTCATCGGTAAAGTCGTGATTGTAACAGGTGCCAGTTCTGGCATTGGTGCCGCTACCGCCGAGGCATTTGCCAAACGCGGCGCTAAAGTGGCGCTAGTTGGCCGCAATGTGGCAAATCTCAAAGCAACTGAAGCGGCATGTAAAACAGCCAATACCAATGCTGAATTACTACTCATCGCCGCCGACGTTAACGTGGACGCCGAACGTATTATCAATGCAACAGTAGATAAATTCGGACGATTGGATGTGTTGGTCAACAATGCCGGCATTTTGGCTTACGGTAGCATTTTGGATATTGGTGTTGAACAATTCGATTCATTGTTTAATACCAATCTACGCTCCATATTCCTGCTCACCAAATTGGCTGCGCCACATCTAATCAAGACACAAGGCAATATTGTGAATGTGTCCAGCGTCGCGGGTTTACGCACCTTCCCCAACACTTCTAGCTATTGCACCTCCAAAGCAGCTCTTGATCAGTTCACACGTTGTATTGCTTTGGATTTGGCGACAAAAAATGTGCGTGTAAATGCAGTGAATCCTGGTGTGGTGGTGACGGATATTCATGCCCGCAGTGGCATGACCGAGGAGGCTTATGCGGATTACATGCAACGTGCCATTGAATCGCACGCGCTTGGGCGTGTTGGCACAACAAAAGAAGTGGCCGATACCATTGCATTTTTGGCTAGTGAGGATGCGTCCTTCATTACTGGTGCGAGTGTGCCCGTCGATGGTGGCAAACAAGCAATGAACATTAAATCTAAAAAGTGAACTTGTATTTAGCTTCGCGTTTTGTACTAATACAGTGAGCTTAAGCTCAACCATTTATCCTTGATATTTAGATCAATATGTCCGCTTCACAATGGCGAGAATGTTATTGTAAACAGCCATTTATTAATATTTGAATAAAGTTATAATAAATAATTATTAGTAAATACTACAATATTTTGAATATTAGTAATATAACTGCTTTAGAAAAAGGAGCAAAGGAAACCTTTCAAAAATTCATAACTAAGATAAACAATGTGTAGGCGGCCGCTGTTGCCTAGTGTGTAGCGGGTGCGCGCTTCATTCGGTTGGTCCAGGGTTCAAATTCCGGCCGGGGCAAGTAAGATCAAGAATTATAGAAAAAGTTGTTTCTCGGCAGGTAATGGCAACAAATATGTCTTGTACAAATCAGCGAAGAAGTTTTTTTGTTGACTTTATCTTAAGTAGGGTAAAAATGTTTGAATACAATATCATTTCTGATATGAGTGGAGTGGGGTGGCTTTACAGTTTTAGGTTCTACGATGCAGCATGTTGTCTAATTTCTTCACGTGCAGTAAGAACCTTTAGCCCCCGAAGTAATAGATCAATGATGAAATATTAAGGTGATCAGAAAATAATTCTCAGGTTTTTTAAGTGGATGTTTAATTGTGAACTGATAATTGATGATTTCGGTTCAAAAGCCAAGTTAATCTCCTGTCGATATTTGGTCATTCAGTTTTACGGCTGGGCAGGTTTCTCGATTGATGGTGAAAGTCTCTTGAACAGACTTGATTTCGCCCTGTTTTTATAAGTAGATGGTAAACCATTTGGTATCCCTGCAAAACTGATGTGTGACTGTGTAAAATGAACTTGAGCAACGCCACTAGCACAGTTAGAATTGGAAAGGAGTGAAACTATGTCGTGTGACTTCTTTAATATCATGTTGGAAAAGATAATTCAAGCTACAGAATTAAACCGGTAGGCACCAATTTTTATAAGAGTTTGCAACTACTGTCGTATGCTGATGACATAAACATCATTGGTCTTAACAACCGTGCCGTCATTTCTGCCGTTTCCGCTTTACTTATATAAGTCCCTCATCATGCCCGTGCTATTGTATGACGCAGAAGCAAGGACACTGTCAACATTAAATGAGGTGGACCTTGTGGTGTTCGAGAGAAAGATTCTCCGAAAGATTTTTGGACCCTTACACCTTTGCGACGACGAATACCCCAGACGATAGAGCGATGAGCTGTATGAGCTTTATCGCAACATAGACATAGTTCAGCGAGTTAGGATTAAGCGGCATCGGGCGAATGGACGAAAATGCTCCAGCCCTAAAGGTATTCAACGCTGTATCCGCTGGTGATGGTAGAGGAAGGCGTCCTCTACTTTGGACAGACCAGGTGGAGAAGGACTTGGCTTCACTTGCTGCCTCTAGCTGACCCCAATAAGCAAAGCAGAAGAGCGACAAGGCGGTTATAGTGTCAATTAAGAAGAAGAAGAAACAATATTGTTAAGACCTATTTGAAGTTTAATTGAAGCTAATTGCGAGGAAGTATCCTTTGCTAAAACAGTAGTACCATCCGCAAAAGTGGCAATAGTGAGTTCTTGTATTTAGGGAGATCGTATGTGTAGAAGAGGTGTAGTATGGGGCCAAGCCAAACTTTTGGTACACCAGCTAAGCTTTCATAGAATTTAAGTTTAACAATAAGTAGCGCCATTGGAGATAAGATTTGATAAATATGTTGAAGTTTTACCTATCAATTGATATTTATTTTATAGTGTAGGTCATCGTGCCAAACACCATCAAATGCTTATGATTCTTATATCGAGGAAGACAGCTGTACAGTATTTTTTGTTTGTTTTTTTGTCAAATGCAGAACATATTTTCTCAACTAGTTCGAAAACTTTTTCTTTTTCGAACAATGCCGAACCTCAGTTGTCTCCAAACCAAACTTGATAAGGGATCCCCATTCGGTAGGAATAACTCAAACTAAGCTTAACTTCTTTTGTTATACTGGGTTGAAGTTGTATATTCCGTGGATTAGCTGAAATGTATGCATACGGATATTATAAAGAGATAAAAATAATTAAACTACAAAGTGCTAAAAACAGTGATAGAACTTGCATTTTGTGAGATATCACTCAAATTTTGTTTAATAATTACTTTTAGATTTTTAATAATCGCTACGAAAAAAACTCATATTTCGAGTTATATTCTTTTAATCAAAAATGAAATTCGGTTTTCAAGTTCTAGTTTCTTACTCTTATTTAGTTATTTTTTTGGGAATTGTTATGATTTTTATTTGTATGAAAAAAAAGTCAAGTCATAATTTTTTGAGTTTAATTTTTTTCATCAGTTATAAATATTTTTTTGACCGAAAGTAAAACTCATCTCTTAAGCGTTATTTTATCACTCAGATATAAAAATTAATTTATGAGTTTTATTTTTTTTTATCGAAAAACTCAAAACACAACACTGTTGGCGATTTATCTGCGTGAGCTGCGTTTAATTAATAACTTCCAAATTAAATTGGATATATTTCCTTTTTATCTTCTATTTTCCGACAGAGTTTTCTGATATCTTCAATCGGGTTCTTTGAAGTAGGACTTCTTTAGCGGCAGTTATTTTTTAAATCGCATCACGTAAGTCACGTCAGAGTGGCGTCACGAAGGCATAACATATATTCATGCATACATATGTAGCTTGGAACCATTTAAGGACAAGTTCTGGACCGTTTCAGCACCGTATTCAGATTACATACCATTATGACCATTTCAGGTCCTTACAGTAGCTCGAGACTGGTTTACCACTACAATTACCACTGCTACTACCACTACTATAACTGGTTACTACCACTACAACTCCTAATTACTAGTAGGTGTTGTACCTACTACAACTTCTACTACTACTGTTAACTACGGCAACTACTACAGCTACTAATTACTACTACTGTCACTACGATTACTACTGCTACTACTACTATTTTTACTACTATTTTTGCCAATTTCTATTACTATTTTACTAACGCCAGTGCTGTTTTCACCCATTTCTGCTACTATTTTCATTAATATCATTACTATTTTTACTGATTTCTACTATCAGTTTTACTAATGCTACTACTAATTAGTACTACTTTTTTATTATTTTTTTACTACTATTTTTACTAATACCACTACTGTTTTTACTAATTTATACTACTATTTTCACTCATGCTGAAACAAAAAATTAGTGGTACTAATTTCTACTACTATTTTCACACATGCTGAAACAAAAAAAACTCTCCCATATTTAATTCTATATTTCTTTGTAGAATCGGCACAGCAGTTTTACTTCTGACCTGTACACATAAGCGCACGGGTTTTTTTTTTGTATTTAAAAAAAAATATTTTTAATTTTATTTTTTTATACATATTTTTTTTTATTTCAGTCAAAAATTATTTGCATACTTTTACACAGCGAGAAACTTGTTTGTGAAAATTTCTTCGTCGTGCCATAAAAAATAACGCTCACATTTTGCTACTGGCATTGTGCCTAGAAAGTGCAGTAAATCAGATGGTAGTAGGTAGTAGGGGTTCATTTTCGTCATTTTCGTCATTTTTGTTAATAAGCTAATTGAAGTATCTGTAATCAGTAGTAATTAAAAAATACCCGCCTTTTCAAACTTAAAAATTTTAATAAGCCACCGCTAGTGTGGCCAAATCGCCCGCTGTGCACCGCCTTTTCAATAATTATTTAGTGGTACATGTTTTATTTGATATGCCCTTGTCAACATATGAAAATAATATAATTTAATGCATTCGTTTGGATCTGTAAAAAACAAAAATAAAATTCTTAACTCATAAAGTCAATCAAATCAACTGCAGCGATAATTGCCCTTTATGCCCCCATCCTATGACTTCGTCCGCTGCTGCCGCTGTTCGTTACTATTCTTACCTATCCGCTATCTGATGCGCGTGTGCTGCGACAGCGGATCCCACGCCTACGACAAATTGTGTGCAGCGTTGGTGATTGCTTGTCGCTGCCTGTGGCGCGTGTGCTGCATCAGACGGTTTCATGACTTTGCCTGTTGGCCATCATGGATCACGCAAAAGAAATTAGCTAAATTTAAATGCATGCCTGTTTTTTTATGTCACTTATTCCAAATCTCGCTCTTCAATAACTATGTATGTACATACTTCTTATCACATATTTTTCCCCAGCCAGTGACGCACATTGTTGATAAGTTCCAAAAATTGCAATACCGCGCGATGACATTCATCCTCAACAAAGCAAACGATACACCAACACGAGACATGCTTGTATCTTTGAATTGGTTAAGCGTGAAGCAATTAATTTTATATCATGCCAAGAAATTTTGTAAACAACATTAAGAAGGGCAACCTACCGGGCGATCTAAGCGATAATCTCCAGTGCATAGATGACTTGCATATTAAGAGAAAATAACTACTTCAGACTTTCACTGTACTTATATAGCGGGAGTAGACAAGAAAATATATTCTTTGTAATATACGTTCTTTCTATAAAGTCTTGAGGTGTTTCAAGGAACTACCAGCGGATTTAAAAAATTGTGAAAGTAATGCACTCTACACAAGATGGTTGTACGAATATTGTAGAACGTAGCCTATTTAGTTAGCGGTTTGAAGATCAACAGTGCGGTGAGATAACCAGACCTCCCCAACTGCTTAGAAATCGTGACTGGGTGGTTTGGAAAATCGGTATTTCCGACCGCCCAGGCAAGATAAAAATTTAATCAAATAATTTAAAATCCTAACCTGGACTTTCCTTCTTCTAGGACCTTCCAACTCCCAAAACATTGTGACAGGGTGCATCGGAAAATCGATCTTTCCGACCACCCTCACAGCATAAAAAATGTAAGTAAACTCCCCACTGAAAGCGTAGATTGGAAACTAGGTCTACTAAGAAATCGTGAGTGGGTGGTTCGGAAAATCGGTATTTCCGACCGTCTTTTTCCCGCTCATTAATATAAAATCTTGACATAACAATAAGCGGAGTTTATGGAATCAGGATATTATATACTTGAATTGCTTAATTAACTTTTATGTACTCCTTATTATTATTTTTTCTTTGAAATCTGTAAGTAAAGTACATTTTTGTAGATTAAAAATAAAAATAAAAGTAGAGAAATAACCTGTTAAATTAATAAAAATGAGTCTCTCAGTTTTTGAGTAAATAAATAATTAATAATTCACTTGGATTATCGCTTTATTTAACATTTTATTTTTTTTAGTTTATTCCTGTATGAAATATATTCAATTTAGAAAAAGTTGTATGAATTTATATTAGGGTGGTCCAAAAATTGCATGAGGAAAAAGCGAATTTAGAATTTTAGGGCACTCAACCATTAGGATTATTCTGTATGTTATATTGTAGCCTTTATGTTTACTACTTTTCACTTTATACCATAGTCTTTCTCATTGTATGTATGTCTCTCTCATAGTATACCCATTGCATATCTCCGAGGAGGAAAAAGCGCAGAAGAATCGCAGAATGATTGAAACTAAATAAATATAAAAATCCTTTTTTTCGTCAGCGAATAGGTGGATGCTGTCAAATCGACAAATAGAGAAATAGGGGTCCGCAGAAAGCGCAATCTTGTATTCTACCATTCCTCGTATTCGTCTCTTAATGAAATGTCCCAACCAGGTGGCGACCCTCTCCCAAACATAAAGTATACTTTACGACCTACCTACCAAAAATATGTAGGTACATAACAATTTTATAAAAATTGATCGAGCCGATTTGGAGGAATGAATTTGTTTTTTATTCACCAAAGGTGTGAAGGTTCTGGCACGGCCAAATATATCAAAAAAAAAAACATAGTAGTGCTTCTTTTTGTAGTTTTGCATATTTTCCGAAGTAGTTTTTATAAAATCATTAACTTCTATTCATTTGCATTTTAATTTAACTTCTTTAATAAATTTGCACATTGTCATTATTCCATATGAATATCCAATTTACGACTTAATAATGTCGAAACTTTTTCATTCGCGTATAGGAATCACTGTAGGTTGCCATGGGGCCTCTGTTGAGGTAGCGATTCCTTCGAATAATGAATTTTCTAACATTATCTTCGAATCTTTATTTTGTACGCAAGTATTTTCAGGTAAAGTGCCGATTGATGATCCTCCGCCCGAAATTGGAGTTAGAATCGTAACAGGGGCATGGCGTTGAGAGAGAGTCGCAAAGCTTGAAATCTGAACAAACAATATATAAAATAAAAAAACATATATTAGTATTTAAGATAAGAAAATAGTGATATAGATCGATAGTTAAAAAGTGGGCAGTTAGTGTGGAGTGCCTTTGTACTTAAACATTGTGCAAATATTTCAAATTGTGTAGTGTAGAAAAGGAGCTTTAGTTAACGTTAACACAATTTTTCGAAAGGGGTTTAAACTTTTTGGGTAATTTGATGCTAATTTCACGCAAATCTCGCTCGAAGCGCGGCAGATAATATATATGTATAGATATAACTCCCCCTCACACTCACCCTCTCAGGCACCGGATATGGCACGGGTCTAGCAATTGGCACGGGCAGCACAGGCGGATAAAATTTTCGTGCAATAAATGCATGAATTATCGAAGCAATACTCAATGCTGCTGCTGTCTTCGCGGGCACTATAATAGGCGCTGGCGGTGGTCCAACTGGAGCTGCAGGCGCCACCACAGGAGGAAAATATGGAGGGCGATAGAATGGAAATGGTGGAGGTGTAAAAATTGGATTTTGATAGGCTGGCGGTGGGTACCAGGGAGCTAAAGGATGGGAATTTGGCGCGGCATAAGGTGGCGGAGCATAGGGATGATAGGGCGAAGCAAAAGGCGGTTGGGCAAACGGAGAGCCCAAGCCGAATGGTGCAAACGGCACTGGTCCATAAGGAGCTGGTAGATATGGGCCGTTTGAGTCTAAGCCATAGATACTGCGTTTAAGGCGGAATGTGGAACTCGGCACGATATTGTAGAGCAGAAACTAAAAAAACAAAATAGGCAATTTGCTTAAATGTTTACAAAAGAAATCTGTGAAACACTCACCACCGCACAGCCGAGCAATTTAAAAGACCCATGGTTGCTTGAGAACATTTTATTTCCAAATCTCACTTTAATTGACCACAAAATTTCAATTGCACCAAGTAACTGCGTTTAAAACTTGGCTTGCACTCCCTTTATACTCTTTCTTCCATTAAAATTGGGTCTGCTGCTACCAGGGGCGTCGCGAAGGTTCCAATCGTGGGGGGTGATCTTGACTGATATGCCGACTGATCTCGAAAAATTGCCGACTCTCTTTTATAGGTATAATAATGGATTAAAATTCAATTGAGGTGAGTACGTATTCCCGCATACTTAAGAATTTCAGCGAATTTGAAAAATTAAATAAACATAAAACTATTTCTGACAAAATCTTTGTTGTGCTCAGAAGCAGTATATAGTTGTTAACATAGAGTTCATAGTGAGATGCATTTATTAACTGAAAATGCGCAATATGTTACCAAATGAATTAAGAATCCTTCTATAGTGATTGTTCACTCTTTTTGGGTGCGCCTTTCTATTTACACGTGCTCAAAGTGGTAGACTAATGCAACTAAGTATATTTGCCTCCACGAGTGATCGGTTGTAACGGGGAATAGTGAAGAGAGAATGTTATAGCTAATCGTTTCAATGCTGAACAATGAATTGAAAATTTATTATTGTCGTCGGATACAATGTTTTACAAAATTAAATACATACTGCGGAAAGATACCATTTTCACATGAATCAGAATAAGGTTACAATGAAAAATTTTTTCGCGAAAAATGGAAGAATCAAATTCAAATTTTAACTCTGCGATGTTTTAGTAAAGACCATTTTTGAACAACCTCACAAAGGTCAATTTCATCTACTTTATCTTTTGAAGAGAAGAGCAGCATCAACGAATTTAAACGATCATCTCCCATTGTTGTGCGCAAATCGTCGAAAACTATTTTTAATTTACTGAAGGAACGTTCGCACGATGCCGACGTGACAGGAGCAGTCAAAATATAACGAACCAGTTTATATGCTAAGGGTGTAATTCGTTTTAACTTGAATGCTACCGTGGAAATATCTTCAAACGATTCACAACCTTGACACGAATCAAAAAGAATTTGTAACTCAGAAAGCAAACATTCGACTTCCTCCTTGAAGAATTCGGGTTCCAGTTTTACAATAGAGTTTATCAAATCAATCGTAACATTATTTCTGTCTGCTGGAATTCTAAACATTTCCTGAATAGGTTTGAATGTGTAACTTTTCTTGGATACAACTTGTGAAAACTTGTAGGACAATTTTGAATTCTTTTCTATAAAATATTTCAAAATCGAAAATTGTAGCAGATCCCGGATTTTCATCGAATTTTTTGGGCACACGTCGCGTTCTGTGATGCTTTGAAAAGTCGTTTTCGGGGCTTATCTGCCACTTTCGAGCAAAGGAAACAGAACTCGCAATTAAATTAAATCGTTAATTTGAATATCATCGTTCATTTGCTGAAATGACGCTGATGTACTTTGAATCAACAATAAAGCATCGATGATGTTCAATTCTTCAGCTTCCAAACTTTCTGTCAAATTTTTAACTTTGAACATTATATTTTTGCAAAAAAATAAAGAGCTTATAAAATCGAAATCCAACATTTTCTTTAACAAGACTGAAGCTAGCGTACGTGAATTGTTGTCAAAATTGTCGGAATCGTTCTTTATAATTTCAAGAGCATCGACGATGCCTTCGAAAGAAATCCATACAGCTTTGACTGTTTCTACCCGAGCAGTCCATCGTGTTTTTGACAGATTCTTCAACTGCAAGGAATTTTCAATACAACGTAACTCTTCACGCAAACTCAAGAAACGTTTAGTACTTCCAGAAAAAAAAACATACAAAGCTTCTAAAACATTAAAAAATTCACCATCTGGTAATATTTCTTGTGTGTATTTGCTATCAACTTCAACTTTGAATCGTCATCTCGAAAAAACCTTATTTTCAAAATCGCCGAATGATAATAATTTTACAACACAACTTCTAGAACAACTAAGTATGG
The DNA here is from genome assembly GCA_951828415.1 of Anomoia purmunda. Classification (NCBI taxonomy): domain Eukaryota; kingdom Metazoa; phylum Arthropoda; class Insecta; order Diptera; family Tephritidae; genus Anomoia; species Anomoia purmunda. The sequence continues at coordinate 47,099,387 of OX639995.1, forward strand.
TGAATGAATTTATTTTGATGATACTCACAATTTTTTACAAGTTTTGAGATAAGAAATTTAGTGAAATTCTGATTTTTTTTTCAAATTTGCCGAAATTTAGATGCTCATGGTCGAAATTCTGTCACCGCACATTCAAAAATGCCGACTTCCAAAAATCTGGGGGGGTGAGACACCCCCCCACACCCCACCCTTGCGACGCCCCTGGCTGCTACAAATGCAAATTAGCTACGAAGTGCAAGTCAGTCAGGTACAATAAATACTATGTGAGATTGTTGCAAGGTGGCATGATTTTTGCAAGTTCAATATGTTGCAAACATAGATGTGTGGTTTTTGTCAAAGATGCTATATGTGACGCTTTTTTTTTTGGTTTGATTCCCTTTAGGAAATGCGAGTACTCCGCAAAGCATAGTTTAAAATATCACACCATTCCGTTTTAACCAGGCATGGAAAATAACAGATATTTCAGAAAACTCTCACTGAAAAGTTCACTATGATAGCAATGTTCTACAGTCAAGTGTAACATACCAGTAAATTTCTTGTTTCACCGAGAATAAAAATTAAAAATTTTTTTTTTTGCAATTTTTAAGCAAAATATAAAAATTAACAGTTATTTTAAATTTTAAATTTTTTTCATAAATCTGAAAGAGCAATTAGTTTTTAATTTTTATTTAAAAAGTCATAAATAACATTAATTTCTGATTTTTATTTTATGAGCCATAAATAACAGTTATTTATAATTTTTATTTTATGAATCAAAAATAACAATTACTTATGATTTGTATTTCATAAATCCAAAATTACAATTAGTTTTTAATTTTTATTCCATAGGTCTTAAATAACAATTAGTTTTTAATTTTTATTTTAAAAATCATAAATACCACTTATTTTTTAATTCTTATTTTATGAATCAAAAACAGTTATTTATTATTTTTATTTTGCAAATCAAAAAAAAAAAGGTAATTGAATACATTTATTTACAAAAGTCATCAATATAAATCATTCACTGACATTTATTTGTTAAGTCATACTTATAAGAGTCACTTTAATTTTTCGTGGAAAATAATATCAATAAATATTTTATTTTTTATTTATTTATTTATTATCAGAAAAATAATAATACAATTATTATTTTACTTAAAAAAAAAATAGGAGCACTAGCTGCCAAGGCCTTCGGCTCGCTTGCCAATAAATTTAAATTTTGTTTAACATATCAAGTTTGCAAAAGAATGAATAAAACATTTTTATGTGGTTTTTGTCAGCTATGTTAAGGAGATCGGAAGGAGTTGTTATAGGAAATATGGATTGGCGTATTGCATTCAGTTTAGTGCAGTCGTCGAGTAGATGATCAATGGCAAAGTGTATGCTACCGCAAAAAGGGCAAACTGGCTTCCTTTCCCCGTTGAGTAAGTGTGAATGTGTCAGCGCTGTGTGACCGATGCGGAGACGAACTAGTAGTATAAATTCCGTGTGAGACAATTGCTTTAGATATGCTGGTTTTGTTTTGTGTGGATTGAACCGCATATAACGGTGATGTTGCGACATCCAGTTGCTTAAAGAGTCCTTCTTCAACTTACTGTCGAGAAGTCGATGAATGTCCTTCTTTTCCATGTAGTTGAAAATGTATAGTGGTGCATTCAAAGCGTGTTTTGCTGCTTGATCTGCTTGTTCGTTTCCTGGGATTCCAGAATGACTTGGGACCCACATAATTTTTATTTTGGTTTGGTTATTTATAAGCAAATCTCGTATTTTGTTCAGTATAATGCTCCCGTAACTTTCGTTTTGTAAAGCTGTTACTACTGAATTGCTATCCGTGCATATTATATATTTTTCTTTTGAGTTTGCGGCGAAAATACCTGCTTGTAGAACTGCCGTTGCTTCCGCCGTAAAAACAGAACAGAAAGGTTGAAGGTGCCCAGTGGTTATTACACTATTTTGGCTGTCTACCACTGCAAAAGTTGTCTTGCACGCTGATTTTGATCCGTCTGTATAGATAAATTTCCATTGTGATTGAAATTTGGATTTTTTCTCTAGAAAAAGTTGTTGGTACTGGTTGACAGGTGTTTTATTTTTTGGAAGCCTGAGTAGTTCAAGAAGAAAAGTGTTCGATTTTAAGTTCCAGGGCGGTGATTTGGGCACCGTTTTTTGCTTTGGACCAGTTAAATTAAGCTGCTTGATGTAACTTGCGCATTTCATGATTGTGGAATTACGACTAAAGCCACGCTTGTATGCTACTGCTTTCTTCATATCTTTGAAAAGGTTTACATTACTGCAATGGATAAGTTTGGGACACAAGCTCATAGTGATTTGCTGTACCCGCTCTTCCAATGATGGAAGACCTGCTTCAGCTAAGCAACATATGGTCGGTGATGTTGGGAAGGCTCGAATACTTCGCCGTACAGCTGAGTGGTATGGTGGTTTAATTTTACTTAAGTTCGTTTTAGCACAGTTTCCATAAATAGCCAAACCATAGTCAATTTTGGATAAAATTAAGGATCTGGTAATATTTATCAAGGTATCGGGATGGATAAAGCTGCGTTTAGTTGAGAAATATTTTATAAGTCCGAGCCTGGCTGTAGTGCTTTTTTTTTAAGTATTCACAATGGTTCTTAAAAGTTAATCTCTTGTCGAAAATTACGCCTAAGATTTTTAAACTATCAACATTTTGAATAGATATATTATTGTATGACAAGTTCGGAAAATTACAGTTTTGCTTTTTACAAATGTGAAAAGTATTACATTTTTCATATGAAATTTTAAGTCCAGAACTCTCTGTCCAGATAGATATATCATTTAAAATCTTACAGAATAGCTCATTAACTAAATTAATATTAATTTTTTGGTTTCCCAACAATTTACTTTCTGCGAAAAACTAAAATGCCTGTTATAAGTATTACTTAAAAAATCAAATATGATGATTTATACTGATGACTTCACTGTTACTTTTGATTTATAAAGTAAAAATTTAATTTAACTGTTATTTTTGATTTATAACTGTTATTTAAGAAATAATTGAATAAAGGTTACAAAGTAATAATAAAAATAATAAAAATTTTAACTGTTTTTAACTCACGATGTTATTGAAAAGAAGTATACGCTTTCGCTGACTTCAGAAAAGTTTGGCAAAATAATCCGAAAAAAGATACGAATAAAAAGAATGTGGAACTCAAACGATACGAATAAGGAATGTTTGTAACTTATTCATAAAAGTTGGTTTTCCTCATCCATTCTGATTCATAACTGTTAGTAGATGAGAAATATTTTTACATCACCGTTTATTTTTTACCTTGTTAAGTGATAACTGTTATAAAGGAGACATATTTTTTCCTTTGCCAATAAGAGCTATTTTCCAACTTTTATTTTTTTTCCTTTCTAATAAGAGTTAAATTTTAAGGTTTATTTTTTATGTTGTTTGATAACAGTTATTTCATATTTACTGTTACCTCTTTCTTAACTCTTATTTTCATCATCTTCATGGCCATCTTCAGCATTGCCTTATCTTACAATATTTATGTTAATATAAAAAATAGATGTCGCAAAATAACTTTTATTGACAACGGAAAAAAATAGTTTTCTTGCATAACAGTAATAGTGGAAAAAAAAATAAACATTCGACGTAGTGAAAAATATTTCTCGCTCATTAACTATTTGGAGTACCATTTTTACGATAAAACTTATAACGAAAAGCTTCGCTGGAATTTGTACAAGAACTGATAAGAAATGTCTCCAATCTTCTGCCAAAAAAAAAATACTTCTCCATTTTCCTACAGGGCTATTTACATAAATCGAAGAAGGCGAAAATGTTTTCCTCTGCTTGACAAAAAGTAATTAGTGGTATCTTAACTACATTGTGTTACTTTATAAAATAAATCGTTTTTTATTTAAGTGTAGGAAAAGTGAAAATAAAATCACAAGTGATAAAAAAAAATTAGTAATAGATTTTAACAGCTCTGTGATTTTATGATTTTTTACAATTGATAATTGTTTAGAAACTATGTCACTACAAGATCGGATGATGAGCCACGCCATCCTGGGGCACGCCAACCTGGGGCAGTTTTTTCGCCATTTAAGCCGAATGTTGCAAAATATTTCCAAACAGAGACTGAAAATAACTACACTTGGAAAAAAAACTCATCTCCGAATAAAATGAACTTTTCTTCATTTTGAATTCTTAAAACTTTTAATTTTTTCTTTAAATCCCGGTATTTTTTATGGATTGCGTAAAACTGCTTTCAAACAAAGTAAAAACCTACATCAAAAAAAATATATTTTTCTACAAATGTGTAGGAAATTTTTCTTTAACACCAATTCATTCCCAATTTTTCATTTTAATTATTGTTTTTCCCTTAATCCAGAAAATTACTTTTAATGTAATATTTTTTAATTTTTATTAAAATTACAGTTTTTACTCCCATTAGAATTAGCTCAGATGTGTACGAGTAAAAATCCGAACTGTTCAATTTTAATTTTTTAACGAGTTATTTTAAAAAAATAGTTCTTGAATTCTATTATTTTGGATAAAATTAAGTCTTATTTCTAATATAAAACATTGCGGCCCAAAAATTGTTTTTAATTTTTTTAATTTTTATTCACCAAAACTAGATATAATTTTAGGACTTTAACTTCTGATGAAAAGAATAAAACTCAATTATAATTATTATTCCTGCTCATAGCCGGTAATTTTGCCATTCATCCAAAAATGCGCCTCTTCGCTGAAAATGATTTTCAGCCAGAATTTGGGTCCTCTTCCAAACGTTTCGAATCTCAGTAACCGAAGAAACCATATTGTCTTCAATCACTAACTTTAAGCTCCTAGATCAGTTGGATCTTGAAGGAGTGTAGATCCAAGTTTCGACGCAAAATTCTCCAAGTTGAAATCTGCGACAGGCTGAATTATTGTGCACTGCGAGGGTTCGACTGTCTCGGGTTTGCCTGCCCACTTTCTTGGGCTGTGACGATTATTGGTCGGTCTGCCGTTCGTTGACGTACGGGTGCTGTATTATTGTTCTGGTCGTCTTGAATTTTGCCACCAAACGTTGGGGAATAGACTAACACTTATTTTGATAATAAAGTTTTAGCACAAGGGTGGGCCTACTATTAAAATCATATACAAATTAGATGTTATGAAAGAAAAACAAAAAATCTGAACTTAATATTTACTGGCAAAAAATATACAAAGTAGACATAGTTTGAGCAACACTAAAAATATGCAGTGAACCAAAAAAAAATTGTACACCAAAAACCAAGTAGGGATTTTAACGTTTAAGTTCCATCGATAAGTCAATTTTACCTCAGTTAATTGATCAAAAGAAGAAAATCTTATACAACTTTCTGGCAACGCTATAGACCCGTTAATCGATGGATTTCTGTTATTTTTTCCAAATCATCAATTGTGCTTCATAATTTTCGGTATCCTTTTAACAATATCATTGTGGTTTTCTGATTTTTTGCCAAAATGTCAAAATACTATCTAGTTTTTATCATAAACTATTGGAAAGAGAATAAGAGTACCTGTGAGATTGACGAAATTGTCAAAAACACTACTGTAGGAGTATATATACTTAAAAAAAAAAATATCTGGATTAAAGAACAACAGCTACCAAAAGAAAGAAAGAATTTCCATTTTCTGGCTCTTAAGAAATATTTACTACTTTTGGAGAAAAATGTTTCATTTTATGTGGATTTTTTTATTCATTTTGAAGAATCCTTTTCTCAATCGGGAGAATATATCCCTATTGAAAAAAAAATTACTTAAAAATATGGACATTTTTTAGGTTATTTTTTTTTTTTTTTGTTTCAGTGTGATTTTTGTTTTGCTTTACGTATTTAGAGTTGGTGATTTTTAGGACACGGTGTAACAGGAAAAATTTAGTAAAATTCGATCAGCTAACGATTTTTCTGCATTTATTCTGAAAAGCTATGGTATCTTACAATTTTTAGGGTAGAGGATTTTATTATTAATGTGTATTACTCTTACCATATATTACGAAACCTATGGGCATGACACTAATGCTTTTGTTTCTTGTTGATCTTCTGTGTCTCCGACAGAGTGAAAAGTTGATGTACAATGGAACGATTTTCCATAATCCCTTGTCAACTTTGGTTTGGAGATAACCCGATCTCGGCGTTGTACCATCTTCCCATCAATCTTGTGACATCTTCGTTCCCCAGCAGCAGCATCACAAAAGAAAAAAACTGAGTGTATGCCATTCCAACGATCTATGTTTTTTGTTTTTCAAAAGTAGTAGCAGAACTACTGCCCACTAATGTTCTAAATAAGTTAATTTAGATTTTCTTACCTTATACCATTTATCTAAGCATAACAATTCTTATTATTTACTGCATTCTTTTGAACGTCTTTGTATTTCAAACATAGTGCATGTTTGTAGTACCATGGACAATTTGATAGCTCTAGTATCTCTCTACAATTACACTATAGTACTTAATAACTTGCCGGAAGAGTTCAAATAAGCTGCAGTTCTCGAAGTTTATTTGTTTATTTATTTGCTTATTTTCTTTGCACTTACGCTATTTACATGTATACTTATTTATAACATGCATATATATATATATATATATATATGTATGTATATATTTATTTTGTATATTTATTATATGTATAGTATATGTATTAGTTATAGCTTTTACAGGGTGATAGATGACACTCAGCAAAAATACGAAACATACATACATACATACAACATATCGATAGCTTAATATGAAAAAGACCCCACGCCTAAAGCACCTATCATTAAAATTTTTCACAAATCGAACGATAGAGTTATAAGAAAAACGTAAAAGGACCCAAGGCAAAAACAAGATACGAGTAAGCTTATAAATATTTGGAAACCTAAAACATAATTTCATGTAATAAAATATATAACGAAGGCTTGAAATTTGCCTATTGTTTTGGTTTATTTTTCGCACATTTCAATAAATAAGACTCAGTTCCAGACAAGGCGAATTTACGGCTTCGAATGTCAAATTGAAATTTTTGTTTACATTATCATTGCTATCATTGGATATGGGATATAAATTTTGTGAAATAATTTGGCACTCCAAAGCAAAAACCAAATGTATGTAGTAAACGTTTATTATTTTACTACTGCTACCGTCTTATATGAATTCACTTAGTGTTAGATTTGTTTTATTTATTAAGGCAGCGTAAATATCCGGCCAAGGGCTATCACTTCATTAACATTCCCTAAACTTGTACCGGGAATCTGTATTCAACCAGGGCTTCCAATCGCTCCAAAAATCAATACGGGTCGGTTCAGTATTACGGACCATTTGGATATAATCGGTTATTGCGGGCCGGATTAAGGTGTACACGGGCTCGGAGGTCAAGGTCAAATAATAGGAATGAACTTTTTGAGCATTTTTAACTATTTTTCGTGCTTCTTTAGAAGTTTAACCTTAGAGGTAAAAGTGTTCGGCAAAGTTGTATATTTCCAACCTTGTAGTTTTAATTTTGGTTGAAATGGTTTTCGGTTGGGTTTTGATCTTTAAAAAAATATTTGGTTCGTGGTTCGGTTGGAAAGCTGAAAAACGGCGATTCGGTCCAAAACTGGGCTTCGGCCTTTAGCGTTATCCGAAGAAAGTATTTAGTTATTAAAAGTTTAGACAAATCTAAATAACCGAGTCTCCAAGAAACTAATGCTTGGTTTTCATCAGACAAAATTTTTGACCACAAAATATGTTGGCATTGTATAATTCCCCTACTGACAAAATTTGTCATCAAGTTGGGTCTAATGAAAACCACACATAATGCAAAAGTATATTAGCACCTAATGACATTTATGTATGTATGTATATTGACGCAGAAATAGACAGTTTCATTACGAATAAGGTTAGAAATCTGTACAGTGTTTTTCAAATCACAAAAACGCAAATCAAACAAAGTGATGTATCTAAAGATCCACTCGATTTTCTTATTAATAGACTATCACTCTAATACACCGATATCTATATTAATATGTACATTAATAAAGGGCATAAGATATTCGAGTCCATCACTGAATCCATCGTAGACCGATTTTCATGAAATCTACGAAAAAACCTATCCCCGAATCCTTTGTAATGCGAACGTAGCACATATATCTACTTTTAATGTATTCGTTCGTTCCAACTCGGATACAGCGATGCCATTTTCGTAAAATCTGCAAAATTCGAGCTACGCTGGATTCAGCGTTAGGGCTGACTTATTTAGTTTATTTTCTAAAATAAAGAAAACAAAGCGCTACCTAAGCAATAAATAGTTGATTTCTTAAAAGTTATATACATACATATTACAATATTATAATAAATAGTAATAGACTAGAATTAAAATGGACTAGAGTTTGCTGCCTTTAAATTCCTTATAACACATCAAATCATAAAATATACACTTGCATACACAAATATTCATACTGAACGAACATTCGAATAACATCTGATAAATGCGCTTACTAAGTTGGAAGAAATTCGATTAGCTTGCATGACATAATGCAAACCCAATGATAAAATGGGTAATTGGGGATTTTGCTTAGTGATTAAAAAAAAATTGTATTATTCCTAGAACTAACAAAAAATGCGCTTAGTTGACTACGAATGAAAGGTCAAAAACCTGCTCATCAAGCAGTTCCTTAATCGATGCCACCGTGCGGGGTACCCAAACAGGAACCTGCTAATGGGTGAGACGCCTCCGAGGCACGTCAGGGGGCATCTCCGTGAATTCAAGCACGAGATCTAGTCATTCACCAATCCACCACTGGATCCGATGGCATGTAGATAGACTCTGAACGCCATTCACCGAGAGTCAATCACCACCTTCAAGAACTGTTATTGGAGTCAAACCACCACCCATAGCAGACGAAGAGCTTCAGCTGCTTCGAAAGTCACGCGTCACTGTGGCTCAATTAAGGTCTGTATATTGAAAAAGACTCAACTCCTACTTATCCAGACTCGACCTGGACATCTCAAATGAATGTCCGGCAAGTGGAGAAGCCCTGCCCGATACCAACCACCTATTCACATGCCCCAGCGCACGGCGTAGCTAGCCCTACAACAACAACAAAAAGAACATTGTCCACACAACATCTAAGGACCATCTCTTCAGCAACATTCCCCACAATTTTTTAATGAATTTTTAATGCAGTTACTCAACCACATCAAAAAGACACATATCTTAGAGTTGTAACCGTTTTCGAAATTATTTCTGTACACTCCAGGACGTCAACGGAAGAACCAAAAGCAGAGATGTGCTTTCAAAGAACATAATAGGTGCAGGGAAGGATTTAGAACTTATTTATGGTATTCAGAGTTTCCTGGCAAAGCTAACATCTGGAATATTTAGCGAGATTATGCGTCACTAATGACTGATTGTCAGTTATTCTCATTTTGTGTTTACATTGAAAAATCCTAACATTTCATTGACTTTTTCCACAAATCCTTCCATTTTTTTGTCGCAAAATGAAATCATCTGATGACTTAATACAAAACTAATAGGTGCATAGCACAAAGCTTCTTAAGTATGACGGCTGGGGTAGGCGCCTTGACATGATGCAGGGGTTTAATCGAAACACAAACCGAATCCTATCAGGAAGAAGGTGCACTGCCTAAGTGGTGTACCACCTTGACGGTTCGAACCGCTTGAGAGCGATGACCAAGAACTGCCACCTCCTAATCCAGAGCATTATGCGACACCGTGCCCATTGGACGGTTTGCAGCCAGGAGGACAACCGGCTGTATTTGTACGGCGCCTTCTCGCCACAGAGCCGCATCGAGGAGTAACGGTGACCTGACGCGGCGAACTCTCGAGATCACCACTCGAATAGCTAGACTGTGAGTATCGTCTTGGCGAGAAAACAACAGAAAACCCTTCTCCCGCAGAGACAGCCTTCTTCGCCGAGCACGCTCGGGAAGACAGCCTCCTGGGCCTCCACTTGCAGAGAGGTGGGACGTCGCCGGGAAATGACAGTGCCAAATGCCAATGAGCAAACCACCACGGGCACGATCGGACGGATCTGTCTCCAAGCATCGCTCCAGATCCCCGGCCTTTTCTACTACGACTGTTGAGACTCAATCGGACGGATCTGACTGCAGGCAACTAGGTAGATCTTCGGCACACTACAGGCACCGAGCGCCGGAATCCGGCACTTCTTGCTTTGTTTTACGTAAGCAAGTTTTAAGGTTTAGGGTTCTTCCGTCAAATGTTTTCTGTTTGTATATTTCCATTTCTCAAATGCCATTTCTTAGCGCTGCTTTTTTATGTTGCTGTATATGGGTTGGCATGTTGTGTATTATCGTCTCTGTGACGGTTTCCTATAAATTGTATAATTAATATTTTCTAGGATCTTGCCTTCTAGGACTTCTTCTTCATTGCTGTAGGTTACTGCGCATATACTTATACTGCCGGTCCAGGGTTTGCATGAAAAACTCCATGAGGATACCCAAAAGCTAAATTTTGCAAATCCATCAAGTGTTTTTTTTTACTGGATAGGTATACTTTCAGAAAATATTAACAAAGTCGGGGCTGTTTTGAGTTGCCATAAAACTGTCGCACAGTGTAATAGCTCCAATTACTGTTCTTGACCAAGAAATTGATATCTTTGACTGGATTCTCATACCGTCGACTATCGTTTGGTTTCAGAGCTGTTCTTAAAAAATCTAAAAACCCATAACGCTGATTTCTATATCTAACAAAGATTAGACTAAATTTTCACATAGTAATAGGCTTTTCCCCTAGTTTCGCATCTCTTGTCAGCGATCCACTCAATGGGCATCCATCATCAGGTAAAAAATGTGGGATTCAACTCAAACTCAATTTCCCTACTAATTAAACTAGAAAATTAAGTCTGAACTCACTATTTATGTATATTCACAATAACTAGCGTTGCCAACTAAGCGAAAGTTTGTTAGTGAGCGCATTTCCGCTCCTCTGCAGACCCCGATTTGATCCACAAAAGACTACTGTTTATCCACTATGATTATCTAAATACTTCCGTTCATGATTAAAGATTTCTAAAATGCCGTATAGCCAAATCTATAGGCAAATCAAAGTCGTATTTGGTTAGGGTGTCGATTGAGCGTAGTGAATCACGAAATCCAGTGCGTGCAACGTAACTATTGACGGTGTAATATGTATCTATCAAATCGTTGCAACTGAATATCAAATTTAACCATTCAACTAGCTGATGGCAACTGCAAAAACAAAAAGAAGTCATGAAAGAAAAAATGGTCAAAATAAAGTTATCTCAACTCACTTCAATCCTGCACAAACGAATGCCTTGAAATGTGCATTGCAGCTGCGTTTGTAGGGGCGATGCATGGCAATTATCATGCCGACCGCACTGAGAAAACTCTGCTTCGCCGTTACCGCTTGTGAATCAACAATATCCAAATTGAAGCTTTGTGAAAGCTTACGTGCCGGCGTATTATTAAAATCGTCGCCATTCTTCAGATAGTAGTATTCCAAAATAAGTTCCCAAGCATGCATTGGTCGACTACCGCCCGTTCCAAAGAAGCTATTCGGACTTTCCTCATCACAATCGTTGTCCGTGTAATTGGCATTGTAGGTGGATGAAAAGGCTGCCGAAGAGACAAAGGATGAGGAATTGGTTGCATCCCTTGTGCGATAACCTCGCTCGGCAGCAAAAACCGGGGACGGATTGAGACAGCGCATGAATGGTACAATTAGACTCGATGTGGCCGATTCATTTTCCACCCGCAGTCCATGTTGTATGAGTCGTAATAGTGTCATAGCAAAATTTTTACGCACCGCTGTTGTCAATTCCTTACTTATCGTTGCAATCGAATCGCCACCCTTGTAGCGCGTGGTATGTGTCTTGCGACAATGATTTCGCTCCCAGGCGTAGCAGTCGTAAGTGTCCTCATCGGAATCGGAAGACACAGTGTATGCCTTAAGTTCTTTGCGATTTGTAATGGATGGTACGTTGCGCGAACGAGGTGGAACTGTCACTGCAGCGTTATGAGTGCTTAGAGCGAGAGAGGCGCTGGCGTTATGATTTGAATTTTTCAGCGCTCTCTTCATATTAGCCAACTTTTCACGGTCGAAGCTTAGCGTAGCTGCCAGTGACGCCACTTCCTGAATGTCCACTTCGAGCTGGGCACGTAAATCACTAAAAAAAATGGTGTTTGGGTGGTTATGTTTGGGATTCAAACCCTTAAAACTGTAGTATGATCTTAAAATTAATATACTTTTTTAACTTAAATTTGCGTAAAACCCCCACCAAAATATTTTTCTGGGTGCGCCGCTGACGAACAAAAATCTTTCATCATTTGTTTCCTTTTATTGGCGAAGAAGCGAGGAAGCTGAGAGAGCTTTGGAAGCCGGTACGACCGAAGAAGATGAAATGATGAACTTTACGAACTCTTGTTTGGGCATGTCGAACGATTGAATGGTGATATGCCGGTGAAAAGATCCTTCGACAATGAAATCAAAGGCATCAACGAGCATAATCGACCAAGACCAAGATTCGAAATTGGTGTGAATAACAGGCGCAACTTCGCGCAGGAGCGAGGCGATTGGTGAAGTTTCTTGGTATCGGTACAGACCGACAAAACAATTGTAATGTCAAATACAAGGATTAGGTCAATATATCTCGAAAACATACCGACGATTATCGTGCACTTGGGTTCCACTTCTACTTTTAAGTTCAACGCTCGAATCCATGTGTGTAGCTTACCGTATCGAAAACTTTGGAAATATCAGAGCTACTGGGGTTGGGTTCGTGCTAAAAGTAAGTTAAGTGCTAGTTTCGGCAGGCTACGATCACCTTCTTCCGAAGTACAGTGATAGAATGAGATGCCCAGCTTGTGAAACTCATACCAGAGGTTGCATACGCCATGCTAGTTAGGCGAATTGTAGCCTATGGGACGGTGGCGTGGAACTCAAGAACCACGCTCTCAACGGGGTGGAATTCACTTTCTAAGCTCAAAAGGTTAGCTTTACACAACCATAGAAAAAGTAGCCAATCGAACCATACTCAATATACATACATAGATATGGAATATAACGGGAAAGGGAAGATCATATCATCGAATAACATGGAAATGCTGAGCAAAAGGTTCTCTCTGGGCAAGCTACCCAGGGATGATATCATCAAGGTTACTAAACTCGATAGAAGATTTCCAGGCGAGTAAACTTCACTCTTACTCGGAGGGCTCAAAAACTAAGTTAAGGGAGAACCATCAAAACAAGTGTATAGTCATTTTAAGTAGCAGCCAAGCCACGCGGAATCATATGGATTGTGGGCCTCAAAGGCGTCGAAGGAAATGAAATGAAGAGACTGTAAGTTAGCTAAGAACGCAGCCATAGGATCCGTGCCCTTCATGACGATAAGGCAACACTCTATGAAGGAAAGACAGTGTCACCTGTTATTCAACTGTAACGCCACGTCGAGAAGACGATAGAGAGATACCAAGGTTGACAAAGCCCTGAGAAGGAACCCACACGAATATTTTAGGTCGAAGTGCAAATCTCTAGATCATATCTATATATATCAATTTACCAGAGGTTCTTGTTCTAAACACATCCGCTAATGCTAATTATCCTTGTTCCGAATCTCTAATATGATATCAGGCATCGGCTTCATCTGGAAATTTGAGTTTATCGTGACCGTTGCTTATCAGATATACGCTAACTAATTTTGTTTAAGTCTAATGACCACATGGAGACATTATCGGTCATGGTGCAGAATGTCGAAACGTCTATCTGGTCAGCCCATTATAATTGGATACGATCATTAGGCAATCGTGGAAGTAATCAACCACCGATCGGTTTTCACCTCAGTAACGCTCACCTGCCAATGTTAAGTTGATATTTTAGCGAAGCATATCAAAATATAAGTACGGCATAGAAATTACAGCTCTTGGTCAGGTAAACCAGAGTTATTCCGCGCACAACTGGCTATCGTGAGGGTCTAAGGAAAATCTAGAAAAACCAAGCTCACCTTCCCAGTCACTAATTATTGATTGTGGTAAACTCAATAACGGAACAATTTATCTGATTTTTTTTTTTACTTTTCAACATATCCCCAATGTATACTTACCCCCAATGATTGCCTTTTGTCGTTTTCTTCAGCGTATTCTTTTGAAATTGATCAGCTTTTGCACCAAAATGTGTGGTGGCAAACATTTGCATCAACAACGAAGCTTTATCCAACAAATTGTGTGCCTTGCTATTCAAAGTGTCGCCCTCACTTTGTTGTGCTGCATTGCGACTTGTATTTGGATGCAATGCATTGAGTGTATCCTCTGTTGTGTCCTGTTGTGGTGAGATATTTTTCTTGCGTACTTTTTCACCCTTTTTCTTGGCAGCATAACTATTGTAGGGTTCATTTGGTTTCTCATTACTATTGAGTGTTTTCATTTTGGAGTCCTCCGTATCGCATTGCAAGAAGGCAATAAAACGTTCGAGATCAGTTATTTGTGTTTTCAATTGTGCCACCAATTGTTCCTTCATACGAAGCGGGCCTACAAATTCGCCGATCGCATTATCCACATGATTCTTCAACTCTTCGGAACTAAGTTCGGGTAGATCGCGTTCGTCCACTTGTAAATTTAATTTGTTTTTAAGTTCGTCAATGATGATTTTCTGCTTTTCCAACAATATATGTTGTGGCAAGACGGGCGCTCCGGATTCATATGCCAATTTTTCCAATTCACTTAGTTGTGTTTTCAGATGTTCGATCAGTTCGTATTGTCGTTGACGCACCGCCTCATCGTCAGGTTGTGATTGATGGGAGGATGAATCGGGATTCGTGTTGCCCGCTGAGCCGGGAACTATTGGCTGCAAGAAATTATATTAAGATTTAATGATAAAAATATTATAAGGTAAAAACGCTGAGAGCGAGTCTGAATATTTTTGATTGGTTTAAGAAAATATTTTGTTACTCAGCCCAAACATGGCCGATTTAGACTTTTAATATGTTATTGGAAATATTTTTTCTTAGCCTCCATGCATGGCCAACATTTTTTTCAAAATCTCATTATATGGTACCGTTGAACAAATTTTCAAATATTCTTAAGCGGACTCTTTAAGCTTGTACTATTTTATTATCGCATGTAGCTTATTTTAAATATTAAAAAATGTAGTTTTATTGATAAAAACTACACCATTTTTTCACAAATTTTCAAATCGATCCAACTCACATAACTCATAAAATTTTTGAAATATTTTTATTTTCTAAGTAATAAATTATCAGCTAATAAGTTTTATAATATACATATATATTTTTTTTAATTGAAACTTGACAAAGAAAAATATTATTTGTGGTTTCTGGAAATTTTAAATCCCATTGGATAAAAAATGGTAAAAAAGTAATTTATTTATGAATCGGATTTTGCGCAATGAATACATAGTATCTCGAATTGCCTGAAAAATATTAGCAGCGAGTGTATTGGCGAAAAATATATTTAATAAAAAAAAAACAAATTGGGAACCTATTTAAATGGCGTCAGCAGGAAGGTAAACAGGAGAAACCCCTCAACCCGGGCAGACAATGTTATTACAGGATGAGTATGACAGATCGCTTCAAAAGTGTTTTCGAATTACGTATTAATCCCGAAAAACAGCACCACGTAACTGTTGGTCTGAGAACTGTCAAGAGGTTGCTTCACGAGGTCGGACTTTCTGGTAAACGACCGGCTAAGAGGCCCCTCCTCACAAATAAAACGCATTGACTTTGACATTGAGCAATGGAAAAGCGTGGTATGATAAGATTAGAGTAAATTTAACTTACAGATTCCCAGTTGAAAAATTTAAGAATTTGTGTGGCATAAGAACCGTGAAGCACCTTAAGAGTCAAATGATCTGGGGGTGTTTTCTATATCATAAGGGATCCTTCACTTTTTATTGATGATGTAAGGATGTAACCTTGTCCGTTTTGAAAGAGCAGGGTATTCGGTGATTGCAATTTTATAGCACAACCCTGCACCATGGCATCACGCAAAACCGTTATGCTAAGCGTAATTTTTTATTGTCGTTATGTCCATTTATTATAAATGGTAACGTATTAATTTTTATTTTGTTTCCGGATGCATCAATTGTTTCTAGGCCTTGGAATAAAATGGCTGGTTTGGCCAGGTGGACAACATAAACCGCAGAGTAAGATGGGGCTTAGGCCGTCAGACTGCGGGATATTGGACACAAATTTAATTCTGATAATGGTCATTTGAGGATTTCACAAGGTTTTGATTTCAGTCCGGCCACAACGGACCACTTCGTGCCTACCATGGCTTCCAAGGGTTACTTTGGTATACCATTATACCATTCCCTATTGTGTGGTGTGCGATCTATGGCATCGAGGGCTGCCACGTTCAGGGATGAATCGAAACTTGATGGCTTGATCCAACTTGCTACACAGCCGAGAACTCTATCTTATGGAAAAATTTAGGCTAACAGTTATAGCTCCCATTGATTATAGGGCTGCTGACTGAGAATGGAAATCCATGCGGTGGGATCGCACCTTATCCACTCTTCGGCAGATATAGCCAGCGCCGTAGCTACATTGTAAGCAAGCAGAGCTTTACAAATTAAGACAAATAAATGCCGTTGTGGCAAGTAATTTTGGTAATTTTTGTGACTTGTAATTTTGCTATCGGTACTTTTGAAACAAGTACTGTGTAGGTATCGAAAAACAAATACTCATATCGAAACACGATGCTAAGGCAAGTTTTGCCTTGGAATTTTCCCCCTCAGGGTGGAGTGTGCTTTATGACGGCTTAATAGCCAATAAAAATTCCAACAAGGCGCCTAAGTCTATATAATGCAAATTTTTTCACCAAAGTCGATGTAACGCGTCGTATGAACAAAAAAAATTCTTTTTACATGTTTTTAGTTTTGACTTGTTAAAATTTTGAAATAAAGACTCTCATCCCTATTGCGAATGTCGACTGGCAGTTGATCAACACCTATTAGTCGATTAGCGATGATATTATTAGTGTCGATTTCTCGTTCAATAACAGCGTCTGTCGATATTCGCAATAGGCGTGCCATTTGTTTATTGTGAAATGTTAAAAAATTATAAAATTATATATTTTGAATAAAACTCTAAGTTTGCTTTTTTTGGGTTTAAATTTGTAAATAAAAATTCTCGGAAGATGTTCATTAAGAAAAGTGTGAAATTCGTTATATAATAAATAATTTCTTTCAGTATTATTACTACAAATCATATCACTGTAATTTATAGAAATCCGCAAGAACGCTTTCACATTTTTTCCAAAGCGAAACATATTTAAACTAAAGCCTTATACAATTTTTGAAAAAATAAAAATTGACAAAAGTTTGGCTTCGGACAAAAAACATGCCGAACAGATCTTAAGTGTTTGAATATGGCCGAAGCCGAAATTCGGTCATTTTGGAATTATAAAAGTTTTTCTTAATTTTTCTTAAACAAATCTTTCAAAAGAGGATAAAAACAACATACAAATTCTCATTATTATGATTCTCCTCTTATGCTTAAACTGTTCTATGATCCGAGGTATTTTTTTTTTTTGAGTTTTTTTTAAATCGTTCCAGCTCAGGTCAATCTTAAAATTTTGCCGAAATATTTTAGTTGAAGTCCTAAAATAAAATAATAATACATGATTCCGATGGAAAAACAGCACCGATTTTTTATTCGTGTTCCGCCCTAATACCCACATGCGCTATTGATGCTAATCAGGGGATCTCGGCAGCTTTGTGTGTTTTAGAAATTCACCCTAACGTGAGGAATAAAATTAATGGAGGCTTTTAATTCTGTATAAATATGGCTGTATATGTTTTTGAATATTTTTTTACAATTTTGAAATTATATCTAGAAATTTAATATATGTAAGTTGTAATTTATGTCTTTTGGCTTGCTTATCACATCATTTTACATTACAGGTGCAATTGAAATATTTTAATAAAAAGATTAAATTTATTTCCAAATTTGAATTAAATTTCCAGTTAACGCGGACACATTGCATGTTTGCCTCCATCGATGGGCAAAGTTGCTCCTGTTATGAAGCTGGCGGTTTCGCTGGCAAAAAAGATAATAGCATCAGCCACTTCTTTTGTAGAACCTACACGACCCAGAGCGTGTGTCTGTTTGGCATTAACCAAATATTTGGCATATTCCTCCTCCGACATGCCACTACGTTTATGAATATCCGTCACTATCACACCCGGATTCACAGCATTCACACGCACATTATACGGTGCCAAATCCAATGCAATACATCTCGTGAACTGATCAAGACCAGCCTTCGAGGTGCAATAGCTGGATAAATTCGGTAATGAACGAAGACCAGCTACACTAGACACATTCACAATGTTGCCTTGAGTTTTTACCAGATGTGGTGCAGCGAATTTGGTTAGAAGGAAAACCGCACGCAAATTAGTATTTAGAACATTGTCAAATTGTTCAACGTCTATATCCAATATATTGCCACTATCCAAAATGCCAGCATTATTGACCAACACATCTAGTTGGCCAAACTTTGTTACAGTTTCTTGTACAATACGTTCCGCATCTACCGTTACATCTGCAGTGATAAGCAACAGTTCAGCTTTGCTATTGACTGCTCTGCAAGCCGACTCAGTTGCCTTCAAATTAGTTGCATTCCGTCCGACCAGCGCAACTTTAGCTCCGTGTTTGACGAAAGCCGCTGCTGCACCAGCGCCAATACCTGAGCTGGCGCCAGTTACAAGTACAACTTTTCCGGCTAAACTCATATCGATCTATTCTGTTCCAAAGCGAATACTAAACTGAAATAGTGTTAGCGAATTGGCATGACTATATACTGATTATAAGTTGCAAGTCGGTCGTGTAGGACTCGAAATCTTTTGCCGATTCACTGATAAGATTAGCACTAAAGCGGATGCTACATAAAAAGCTTTTGCTTTGCGTGACATTTACAGCTTTAGCAGAAAAGCGAAAAACGCAAAAGGCATACCACAGTAAACGCTTTCACAACACTCACTTGTTTATTGTGGAAGGTTAAACAACTATAAAATAGATAATTTGTTTCCATTATATTCTAAATTTACCTTTAGAAAATTAAGATGTAGCGTCTGTTACTAAGCGAATAAAAGAAATACGAAAATTATCTGACGCTCAACGCGCGCGAATAGATGAAAGTTGGCGAACTTTTAGCGTCACTTTGGGGCCAACATTTCTCATATTCGTATAATTGTATGTATTAAACTTAATTGTTATAGGGAGCCTGTCATACAAAGCGAGTCAAGCTTTTTATGTAGCATATCCTTTACTATGATTTCCCAAGAATGATAGAATACTAGATTACGATAACGCTGGCAGATGTCCCTACCACAGGAATATCGAAAAGGGGAAGGTGATAACTGCGCTTGGGGTTTTATTTTCACTGCAGCTGCCACAATACAAAACCCAGCACTTCAAATTAATTATTCTGTGTTTAACTTAATGTAAAAATTACTCAAAGCTTAGAAAAGTCAACTTTTTAAGGCACTTTAATGACGCCAATCAGGATCGAACGAAGCAAGTACGAAGTAACGGAAGTGCTTTTGTCATCGCCTTATTTTCTCTCCATCGTGACATCTAAACAAGAATTCATTGTGTACAAAATACACCTAATTTTTTTTTAAATACCAGCTACAGCAAATTAACCCTTAACTTCTGTTTGCAAAACCGACAAACTCGGAATCTGCGACATCTAAAACCAATATAAAAAATTCGGACATACATAGAAACCGATGAGGTCGGATTGTGCGACACCTAACGAAAATAGTTGAGGGTTGACATAGCTGATTGTTTCATGTAGGGATGCAAATCACTCTCAAAACATCGATGTTTGTAGTATCTGAAGAAACATCGAAAATAAGCCTCCACACTATTTCCGTTAAAACTACTCACGAGTACGGCTGATTCTAACCTTAATTATCTAATAAATACTTTCCTTATTATTTACCACAACACAAAATTTTAAAACTTACTTCTGGTATGCCGCGAAATGCGAACTCCTCCAAATCCTTGAGTAATTGGTCACGCTCGTGTGAAGGTGCCTCCACAATTTGTCGCACCCGTAATTGAACATGTGCAAAATGTGAAGTTAATGCCATTAATGATGTGGTTAACAACTCTTGTTCCTCTTCCATGCTCCTTAAGCGTCCAAATTCATTAGAATCATGGCGCAACAATTCCTGCTTATCCTGACTATCCGAGCTCAAAAGCTCTAATTCGGATTCGGGACTTAGCAATTCAGATGTAGGGCTTATTGCATCATCGTAGTTCGCGCCTAAAGGTGACCAACGTTCACTAAGTGGATGTGGTGATGTGTGTTCGAAATGCTCTGGGGGCAATAAGGTATCGTCACCGAAAATAGAGTTTGTTTCTTTGCATGGTTCAAACAGATGGTGTTCAATATTTTTCGTGCCGTTTTTAACCACTGCTTCTTCTTCCCCGTCATCTCCTTCTACTTGATGTTGCATAGACGCATATGCCGTTGGCTTGTGCGTGTAAGGGGTTGGTGAGTTGGGTGTTCTCACCTCCATCGCAGTCACAGCTGCATTGCTTTCGCTACATTGACTGCTGCAACGACGTTCAAGAAAAATCGTTTCCTTCTCGTCAAGTTGTTGACCTTCATCCCCATAACAATCCCCATCAGTGTGCTTGTTTGCTACCTCCACAAGTGAAATGGCACAAACACAGTTTTCTTTGTTATCTATAGTGGATTTTGCTAGCAGACTGAAGTTTTTATCGAATTTTTCGTCCATCTGTTCACTTTGAAAACTATTCATTTTCGTAGATTTTCTACACTCTTTATACACTACATTTGCACATAGTAAGTTAAAATTATTTTCATTTTATCACTGTATTTAATTTGCCACATTTCAAGCAGGAAGGTTTATTGAAAAAATCAATTTTATTCAATTAGCACAACGATCCCACACAACATGTAAGTAATCGGTGAAAAACTGCGAACGTACTACGAAGGCATACATATGGCGGAGTTTTGCTACACCGATTACGGTGTATTGTAATAGAACGGCGGAAATCAGTGTAGTGTTGCCTGATTACGGAAGTTTGTTTTTTAACGACACAATGTCAAACATTTAATGCCAGTTATAATGCGTGTCATTGCGACAATGACGTTTGCAATTTTTATCAGTTGATGGCTTGATCAAATTGGGGGCAACTTGATCAAAAAGAATACAACGCATATGCATTAATCGATTTCAAAAGCATTTAAGAAGTAAAATTTTTAATTAAAAATGTACAGTATATGATAATTTTAAACTTATTTATTGTATAATGATATAATACAATTCTGAACATCCCGCGGCGAACAGACAGATCTCAAATTGACAAAACAAAGAAAACGGGACTAAGACGACTGAGTAACTTTCAATATTTCATTGAGAAACGTGTTTTAATTTGGCTAATGTGTACAAATATGACTAATAGGCCGATATTTAATAAAAAAATCTTCAAAACACTAAAATAAAGTGACTCTTTGCCGCCCATTTGTGAGAAAATTTTAGTCTACTTGTAGTTGAGAGTTGTCAAAATCGGCGAAACCAAAGTCGCGGTTCTACTGACGGTTTTTTGTTTTGTCGCTACCAGCGTCAGAGTCGCATAATTCTGTTGACGTTTCTGTCGCTGTCAAAAATGTACTGAATTCTGTTTCTATTTATATTTATGTTCGCATAATTCTGTTGACGTTTCTGTCGCTGTCAAAAATGTACGGAATTCTGTTTCTATTTATATTTATGTTCTTTGCGACACCGCGTCTTAAGCGTGTCAACTGTCATATTGATAAGTTCTGTCCAGTCATCAGCATAGAGCGGTAAATACAGCTTCAATAATAGCTAACACAAGAAAAACTCCTGAGAAATTTTCAATTTTTTTTATATAGAATTTTTGTGCCGCCTCAATCTTTCATTACACAATAATTTGTACCAACTATACGTAAACAAACAGCCTGATTGTAATAGCACGGTATTTGTACTAGATGTGAATGCGCCCAGCTGGTGTTTCCCAACACATGTTTTTGACAGTTCGCCATTCCGTATTTTTCGTCTAAACGGCTGATGTTCGTTTTTTAATGAGTTTGCGCCAATCTATTTACTTTAATTTCACAATTTTGCCGTTGTATCTTAGCCGGCAAAGATAATTTTTGGGCTAAGTAAGAGCACAGTTTTTGAAATAAAACAGAAAATATGGCAACAAGACGGCAAGTAATAGCAATTTATCGCCAACTTCTGCGGGAAGCACAAAAAATTCCGGCATATAATTTCAGGTTTGCATAGTTTATCTAATCAAATTGACAAAAAAAAAAATTGTGCGTGTATTGCAATCGAGGCACTTTTTTTACATACAATGTTTTCATATCCGTAGAATGTTTGCAGGACGCAAAGTACGAGACACATTCCGAGAAAATAAAAGCATAAGCGATTTCGCTGTCATTGATCAAAAGCTGGTGGAGGCCCAACAAAACTTAGAACTTATACGGCGGCAGGTGAGAATTTGTTTATTGGTAGGGTTATAATTAAACAATGGAAGGGGTGGAGGTTGGTAATTGCTAAAAAAAAAATAAAGCAACTAGCATACAGTCTTTTAGATATACATAGATTCAGATCTATCTATCTATCAAGAAAAAAGTATGAGAGGGCGTAAATTTTGTAACAGCATAAAGTATCTCCCATTAAATTAGCAATGTTGCTGTCGATCTTTGTCCGGAACACTCCCATATCGAAATAGTTAATATGGGCGCTAAAAAATTTGCTAAAGGGAACTTGAAAAATTCCAAAAATTGTGAAGAAATCATAGCCTTCAAAAAACTTCCAATATAGGAATTCTCAAGAGACTTAAGTTAAATTTGCTAATAGGAAAATTGTCTAGGATTGCAAATGAACCGTAAATCGCATTCGAAATAAAAAATGAGTGCAAAAACCGTGTTTCAAAAGATTGATTTCTAAGGCTCTAAAGACATTGGAATTGGTATACAAAAGATATATCTAGCTGAAATAGACCTTGTCGAAATCGGCATTTAGGGTCGAAATCTAAAATATGTAGAGAATGACACCAAACTTCATTTTCGGCCTTGTACTGCCACTAAAGTTCAATTCGGTTTGGGTTCAACAAAAAAAATACCGAACTTTGGCCGCATACTTGTCGAATTTTATTTTAAATAACTATTTTAAGAAAGAGCCAGTGAGGTCGAAAATTTTGTGAGTATTTGGCAACTTTTGCAATTCAAATGATAGCGATATGATTTGCTTGCAATATTATTGAAAGAGAATTTTCATTAAAAAACAGGAAAGGCTACTTAATTTTCAATAAACCAATTTTAATGTTTTATTTATTATTTTTTGTTATAGCAAATTAAACAGTCTTTCCATAAAAATAAATCGACTCACAAGTAACAAGTTATGGCGGATCAAAGTTTGATTTTAATCAAAAATTTTGATTATTTTGAGAATTTTTCCGATGTTCGGTTAGGTTAAGTTCGGCACGCAAAATCGGTGTTTTTTCTGTCCTCGTTTAAATATACTACATACAGGTCAAAAAAAAATAAAAGGTTTAGTTTTGAAAATTTTTTTTCTGTTTGTTTAATGTTTGAAATTTTCTTGAATTCTTATAAACATTTTACAAAGTTCTAAATTTTCATTGTACGCTTTTTGTTATATAATGAAATATTTTTTTATAACAAAGTTAACGAAAAAATATCACCATATGTTAAATTTTTGGAGTCACTGTACGTAGGGACCTTGATTTTCATTCGGTCATTTTTCGAGTCAAATCGTGCGCTTATAATTACTTCGATTTGACGCCAATGCAAATATACAAAATGTTAACATGATATCATTTCGTGTCAAGTTTCGTATCTCCAAATGAAAACCAATCATAATTCTTTCCTAGTTTGCTAGTCTATACTATTTATAAAATTTATTATATAGAGAAATACGCCGAAAAGTGTAAGAGAAAAAAATTAAATGAAATTTTAAACTAGTACCGACCGAAAAGCTCCTAAGTCATCCCAATTAAAAATTAAATATTGGTCCCAAGAAAAATATATAGGGAATATTTGTAAACGCTTTGACCCTCAAAGAATTGAACCGATTTTAATATTTTTTTTTTTCTAAACGACGTTTTTTTTTAAATTTTTTGAAGAATATGTACATACATTAGGGTGCATTAGTACTCATACAAAAAAAATAGGTACTGTTATTCAATCGGAGTTATTAAATTTTGTATATTTTAAGATATCAACGAAAATATATCACAAATATATTTGGATTTAGGTAAGCAGGACCGGTTTGAATTTATCTTCATTTTTGTGTGTTTTTTTTTTTAGAAATAAACAAAAAGAAATCACCTTAGCGCATAAAACAGTTTAAGTTGAAAAGTTTTTAAAAAAATATTTAAAAAATCAATCTAATCTCACAATTTCTATTTCTTATTACCTATACCCAGCGTAATTTGATTAAATTTTATTTTTTCGTTTCTTATCAACATTACTTTTAGCGTTATCCTTCATCCTAAATAAATAGCATTCACCACATTTATCCAAAAAAAACTCACATCAATTTTCATTTCGGTTCAAACTCAAAAAAAATTCAATAACAAAAAATAAACACCGTAATGTAAAATTTAAAAAAAAATGGTTCTAAAGTATTTCTATTAAGGATTATTTTATTCTTCATTTAATATTTTTATAAAATATACCCTATGTTAAATCTCCATCAAAATCCATTCAGTAGTTTCGAATATTAATGAGTAATGTGCCACTGCACGTCAAAATTTCCGCTTCTCTGGCGTTGCGTTAGAGATAAGTAATTTCTGCGTTTGTTCCATTATACAATTTTAGTGAACTTAAATTTCACAAAAGAATAATTGGTACGTTGGTTTTAAAAATGATTTTATATGATGGCGTTTAAAAACTCGACTAGATAATTTGATAAGATGGCTCTTGTTCCAAAACTCTATTGATGTATATGTAGTCAACTTACTTTTCCATCACGTCTAGATTTTGTGTTATGCATTTTTTTTTTTTTGATTTAAAAATATGTGAAATTGATGTTTTAAATTTATTTTTTTTTGTGTATAAAGAGGCATAGTACATATATATCGGGTTTCAGCGAGTATTAAAAGAAAGTAATAGTGATAGTGCATTTTATTTCGCTCAGTTTTGCAGTGAGTTAAGATCTCTTTTAATTGTTTACATTATATATCAAATATTTTGGTAAGTTTTGCACAAAGTCAATATTCTATTCACTATTTATGTAATTGAAGTATTTTATGTCTACTTAAGTTATTTTTGTAAGAGCAGAGTCAATAAATACATGATAGAAATTTCAAAAATTGTTCTTAAACTACAAATAGTCCGCGTACTTGGAAGAATTCTGCAATCTGTTTTTGATGCATTTGCAGTGAATGTACTCTGAAAACACAACGAAATTGAAAATTAGATCTGATCAAAAAAGCTTATTAGCTTGATTTTTGATTTCCTACCGAAAATTGGTTGCCAAAATTATGCTGTACCAGTTGCTCAAGAACTTTGAGAGGAAGCTCGTAAAAACCATATCGGCTTAATAATTAGAATATACTTTTGATTTGAGCATTTTCATAATATCAAATTTCATTTTTTTGTGCCCAATTTAATAGTGATACTCAAAAACCAAAAAAAAAATGGGAGAGGTACTAAATTCTGCTTTTCAAAATTCTTTTGGATGAAAATTGTGTAAAAATCAAAAAAAAAATTCTGTCCAGCCTAAATTCTTTTGGTTCAATATTCTGTATTTAAAATTCTGTATGATCAAAATGATGGAGAACTGAAATTCTGTATATTAAAATTCTGGAATCAAAATTATTTTCGATCAAAATGCTGTAAAAATATAACCAAATAAGCAGATAACCTGATAAGCACGCTTACCTGAATAGCACATTTATTTTATGAATAATGGAATTCCGATTTTATAGAATCAATGGTATATATACATACGTCAATTAAAGAAAAATTCAAAAATTCATTCAAAACAAAAGTTATTACATTATAATGGCGAAACAATTATTATATTATTAAATTTTTAGCAATTCGCTTTAGAAAAGAAACATGCCTTAATATAAGCCTTTTTTTTGTTATTCTTTTAATTCTGTTGTTTGCTTTTACAGCCTTCTTCGTTTGACTAATTTTGTGAACATTTTGAAATTTCTGAAGCTATAAATACATACAAACATATGTACATTTGCTTTATGTAAATCTGTTTTGATAATATAGGAAACCATATGGGTCAAGACAAGTCATGTATTGGCAGTATTTTGTTTTGCAAAACTCTGTATTGAAAAACCGCACTTTTTTATTTATCCATATGCTCTTCCGGTTTTTCAATACAGAGTTTTGCAAAACAAAATACTGCCAATACATAATTCTGATTTACAGAATTTAAAATTACAGTGTTCCGCAATACAGAATTTTAACAGTACAGAATTTTGAATTACAGATTTTTGAATACAGAATATTGAATACAGAATTTTAAATACAGAATTTTGAACCAAAATCATATTGTACCCAACCCAAAAAAAATAAATAAATATGTGCTATGTATATCAGTTTATTCCTACCGCTATTTTTTTGAGTTACAGATTTTTCCTAAACTGACATTTACTTTTATTTCATGTGAAAAATTTACAACAACAAAAAAAATCAACGGCTACCTTGATGTTGTTGAAAAAAAAACAATATATTCAAAAGAAAATAATTCTAAACCATTTCTATTAAAAATTTTTGTTTGCATTTATTATTTAATGAGAAAAAAATCTTATAATATTTTAATAAAATATACCCTATGAGATTACTGCGTTCACCCCGGCAGACAAGAACTATAAAAAATAGTTTATACCGTTTTCAGTTTTAGTTCAGAAACTTGCAATTCATATACAGAATTTCCATTTGAAATTCAGAAAATTGAAATTGAAGTTCAGAAAATTACAATTTATGTTCAGAATTTTTGAATTTGAAATGGAAATTCTGAATTTAAAATGAAAATTCTGAATTTGAATAGTAACTTTCTGAATTTTAATTGTAATTTTATTAACTTCAAATGGAAATTCTGCATTAGAATTGCAACTTTCTGAATTCTGCATTAGAATTGCAACTTTCTGAATTTGAAATACGATTTCTGAATTTGAGTTGTAATTTTCTGAATTTGAATTCTAACTTTCTGAATTTGAATTGCAACTGTCTGAACTAAAACTGAAAAAGGTGTAGATGTCTTCTAATACATTCCCTGCACCACCTTTGGTAATTTTTTTAAAGAAATTTTCAATATACAGACACGACTTTTCTACTCTTTTATTATAGTATAGATTATGATGAAACAATTTTTTAAATATATTGAAGCAGACTTTCTAAAGTTTAAAAAAGTTTCCTTTCTAAAAAACACAATTTTTGTAGACTTTTTCAAATCGATCCAGCTCTTAATATTTTAACAAAAGTCTTAGGACAAAATAAATTTTATACTACCAGTGAAAAACCCCACAACTTTTTTTATGAGGCGCGCAAGTTTTTTAAATAAATTTTTTCAGTACACAAATGTCTAAAATTTAATATGTTGTACTTTTTGAGGTGTAACAAAATAAGTTGGGTATTTGCTAGTATGATATAAGAATGGGAAACACGTCTTATTTATTTATTTATTTTTTGTTTTTGTCATTTATCTCCAAGTTAGCCCCTACTCTTTTCCGTCCATAATTTACGCATTTGGTCGAAAGAGTAGGCGCTACGCTGGCGATCCCTGCTGATATCTAACATTATCAACACTTAAATTTATCTTTTTTTACAGGTAATCATTGGACACTTATACTCAGCCGAAAAACTTGTAATCGAACAGCCTAAAAAGGCACTACGCAGATCGAAATAAAATGGAGAAAGTTTTGGAAGATTGTTGCAAACTGTTAGATTCGCTTATATGATAATTACCTTGTTTATATCGCAGCTGCTGCATTTAGGTTAGTAGGTTAAAATGATAATATTTAAAACAAACAAAAATAAAATAAAATGAAATAAAATAAAATGAAATTACCTTAAAATATTAAGAAATTTTTCGCTTTGATTTCAACATAGTTTTTATCTACACCAATTTTATGTATTTACATATTTCAATTAACTACATAATTTATGTTTATAAAAAATGTATGTATGTATATATCTCTAATTAGCTTCTAAACGAAAAGTTGTGGAATGTCATGTGCAGCAATAGCATCGGCATTTTGGTAAGTGTTTAGAGTCACTTACGCCTGGTACGTACTGGCTGAGACATTGCCACCCGTGCCGGTCCAATTTGTGTGTACAAATTTACCCTCAGCACCCAACAGCTCATAGGTGTGTGCACCAAAGTAATCACGTTGTGCTTGTAACAAGTTCGCTGGCAGTTTTTCTGTGCGATAGCCATCGTAAAATGAGAGCGCAGTTGAGAGAGCTGGTACGGGAATGCCCCATAGGAAAGCATTGGCCACAACTTGACGCCAAGAGTTTTGTCCCGCTTCCACAGCCTTCTTGAAAAAGTCGTCCAACAATAAATTCGATAGCTGGGGATCGCGGGTGTAAGCATCCTTAATGTTGCCCAAGAAGACACTGCAAAGTGAGTTGAAGAAAGAAAGTGGCAGGTATTAAATTAAATTGAAAAAGCCAGCACAAAAAGTGCCACCAATTATGTAGAATACAAACCTGCGTATAATGCAACCGCCGCGCCACATCAACGCAATACCACCATAATTCAGATTCCAGTTGTTCTCTTTCGCAGCTTCCCGCATCAGCATAAAACCTTGAGCGTATGATACAATTTTCGAACAATACAAAGCATGCTTGATATGATTCAAGAATTCGGATAGATTCTCCACCTTCGGCTTCACGCCGGGTCCATTTAGCTGTTTACTGGCTGCCACGCGTTCATCCTTCAGTGCGGAGAGGCAACGTGAGAATACCGCCTCACCGATTAGCGTCACAGGTACACCATATTGTAATGCAGCAATAGCTGTCCATTTTCCAGTACCCTTCTGTCCGGCCGTATCACGTATGCGTTCCAACAGATAGCCTTTGTCATCTTTATAATTGAAAATGTCGCGGGTGATCTCAATGAGGAAGGAGTCCAACTCTTCACTATTCCATTTCTCAAATTCAGCAGCCATTTCCGATTGGGATAGACCAAGCGCTTTCATAATTTGATAAGCTTCGCAAATCAATTGCATATCACCATATTCAATACCGTTGTGTACCATTTTGACAAAGTGTCCAGCTCCACCTTCGCCCACCCACTCGCAACATGGCTCATTATCTGACTTAGCGCAAATGGCTTGAAAAATGGGTTGTATGAGTGGCCAAGCTTCCGGATGACCACCGGGCATGAGCGAGGGACCGTGGCGAGCACCTTCTTCGCCACCACTCACACCAGAACCAACATATAATATTTTCTTGGCACTCAATTCGTCACAACGGCGTGCAGTATCCTGGTATTCGGAGTTGCCACCATCGATGATAACATCACCGGGCGAAAGTAGTGGCACCAATTGTTTGATGAAGTCGTCAACCGCACTGCCGGCTATGGGAGGTTAATAAAAATAAAAATATTAAAATAAAGAGTCATCACATATACATACATACATAGCATACACAAATAAATAGGGCCACGACATTTTGACAAGTTTTGACTTTTTTTCTTCTGTTTGTTTAATGTTTATTAACTTAAAAAGTATAAAAAATAGAAAAATTCTTCAAAGTTTTATTTAAATTGCGACCGTTTTAATTAGAATTTGTAGAAGCAATTCCACTTTCTTCTTTGATAATTCGTTTAGTAATGGTGTTACGCATTTTCTTCTATACAAAGTTCGAAAGAAAATATGATATAGAGGGAATTGGAAATTATATTTCATCAACCAAAATATTTCGAGAAAATACCTCTAAATATAGAGTTTGAAGCAAATAAAAATTGTTTTTTTTTATAACCCGATAAACAGTTTAAAATATACCTATTTGTTAAAATTTCAATGTTATTTTTGATGCCTTTACAAAGAAAAAAATTTAATATCTCTGAGTAAACTGGAACAATGTATCCGTTTAGAGTGAAATTGGAAATGTATTTTCTCACTCTTTTTATTTATTTGCAATTAAACCAAATCACGTAAATTTTAAGCTTAAACTGTTTTACCATCTCAGGTTGATTTTTTTTAAATATTAAAAACTAAATGTTTATTGTAAAAAAAATTAAAATTTTGAAGGTACATACATATGTTCAAGTCGGTCCACGTAAATCTTAACATTGTTCCAAAATATTTTAACGGAAGTCATAAAACGCAGTAGATTTTATAATTCCATTGGTAAAACTGCAATTTTTTTAGTAAAAGAGCAAATTAGGGCGAGTTTAGAAAAAAATTTAACGGCTGAAAGAAATTCATGTAACCGAAAAGTTATGTTAGATTGAGTAAAGAATGAATATGGTGAGATTTTGCAGATCGCATGTGCTCAAAAAGTAAGAATTAGACATAAATTAAAATTTAAAACGCCGCTCTAATAAACTAAAAGAGCAAACTGAACCATATGCAAAAAGTGATTTTGTAAACAAAAAAAATTTAAATAACTACATCGAACCCCAACTGACTGTTAAATTCATTGAGAAACCGCTAATCGTTCGCATAAGGCGCAACCTACTGTATTCTCTGAACCGTGGACCAATGCTCTCTGAGAGCTTTAAAGCTCAAATCAAACAAAGGGCCTATTTCCTAATAAAAACTGGCCATATGGCAATTGTACTCTTGGCGCAATATGGAAAGCCCGATTCTATTCGGTACGAAACACTGTCAGAAGTCTTGAATGAAATTCGAAAAAAGTCGAAGAAGGCACGACATGAAAACATGGAATTAATGATATTGGCATACAATAACCTTTTTTTACACAGTCAAAAGATATTGTGGAGCCTATAAAACATTACAAAATCTAAAATGCAATCTTTAGATGTCTTAGCTAACACGTTGTTTTTTGTTCAAGCATATTAGGAACGAAAACGGCGACCAACATCCAGAGTACACATAAACTATAGAACGAGCACTTCTCCCATGCTGCCTAATGGTGGTGGCATGGAAAACGTTGGAGATGATAAAATTGAATCTAAGATCAATGATGTCGGACCTGAACTTATACTTGACTATCCGTCCAGTTATATCCTGCGGTTCGTTATTCTTCTGGAAAGACGTTGAACAAAACTAAGGGGGGTACTGCGGTCG
The DNA here is from genome assembly GCA_951828415.1 of Anomoia purmunda. NCBI lineage: Eukaryota > Metazoa > Arthropoda > Insecta > Diptera > Tephritidae > Anomoia > Anomoia purmunda. The sequence goes on from OX639995.1 coordinate 47,130,607, forward strand.
TTTGCGTTGCGATCACTGAGGCAATCAGATCATGCCCAACGGAGGCCTTGAACGTGATTTGTTACATATGTACCTCCGGTAGATTTTTATATCAAGGAGTCGGCTCCTCATAGTGTCCTAATACTAAAGGACCTCTGGAAAGAACGTGCTTTTTGGATCCGGAAATTCACAAAAAATTGGGCTACCTTTGTCCAGACAATTTACTATTCAGAAACTTCAGTACCTTCTCCCCCCTCTAGACGGGAGTGGTATGATATCTTATGCACACAGCACTTCGGAGTATCTGTTTTCACGGAGGGGTTAAAGATGGTCAGTGGGATAGATGCGGAAATATATTTAGCAGACCCTCAAATAGAGGCATCTCTGCGTCTTCCGAATTCTACGAGTGTTTTTCAGTCAGTGGTTTCGCAGATGGTGTAGAGATGCATGTGCCTCTGAGTTCCCTGAGGGGACGGATTTCCCAACCTGAATGACAAGGCTAGCTGCCACTGGAATAACTTAGAATCGTGCCGAGTATATAATCTTTCTTCTAATCGTTCAATGCCAAAAGATCTTCTACTCTCAACAAAATGAATCGGGTGGACGTCTCCAGGTTAACCGTTGCTTTCACAGGCAACCGGACACTGGGCACTCATGCTGCCCGAATGAGATTGGAACGCAACGCCTACTGTTGTAGCTGTAGCTCATCAGGTGCGGAAGAAATATCTCGTTTGCAGCTGTTCAGTGACTTACAGAACCCGAAACAGAATGCTGGGCAAAACCAATTTTTGAGAGCTGAAAGAGCTGTGTAACTGTAACGTGGATTCAAGTGATTTGTTTGAGTTGTAAAGGTCCACAAAGCACTGGATTTCTCCACTTTTTTTCTTCTATTCTTCGTTCTTTGTTCTTCATTATTTATTCTATTTGGTATGTGATATTAAAACGGCGCCTTATAGTGTTAATTGGAATTCTTTACTCAGCATTGGAATCAACCAACCTACCAAGTAAGTATTAATGTTATATTATTCACACAGATTTCAGATACCCGTCATATTAGAGCTGGAAAATTATCAAATGTTAATTTAAATTTGTGGGCCCTTTTTTTAAATTAAAACTAGTTGGGACAGTTTCGATATTATCGATACTATCGCTGGTTGTGACTATCGACTATTCCAGCTCTACCTTGTATTGGTGAGTTCAAGGGCAATTTATAGAACAGCTGATTTTATTATTTTTATTTGCCTTACGGCTTCAAATGTCAAATTTAATATTTTTTTTTACATTCCACTTGTTCTCATTGTTGGTTTTTGTACCCCTACTACAACCTTATATGAATTCGCTTTGGTTGAGTTTTAAATTTTTATTATGCGTTTGAAAAAAAACATTACATAAATTTTTTGGTATGAAGCATGGTACACCTTAATACACACAGATAATATAATTATATAAATGATACGTGCATCGATTAGCAAATGTCCTTGAGGTTAAATATTTGGTGAAATGAAATTTTAAAACTAAGCGATTAGATATATATGCTTACATAGTATATACATTAACATACATACACATGTGGAAATGTATTCTAATTCATTCATACCATGCTGCAATAATCTATAATTAATTGATACGTTTTGATTACTTTTTACGAGTACAACATGAAAGAAGCACATGGCCATATATAGCATATGTTTATAGTTATGTAGTTTTGTTGGTGATAAGATTTGTTCAAAAACATAGGAAGTGCCACTAACTATTTCTTTAGATGAAGGAAAGTTATACCAAAATTTTATTATTGAAGAAATGTGCATTTGAAATATCTTTATTGTTTTATTAGCAAATCTACATATTCAGTTTCAAAAAATTTTATGAGGTTTCCTCACTAATACAGAGAATTTTGTTTTTTTTTTTAATACAGGTAAACATAACCAACTTTCAAGAGTGGGTGTCGAAAATTCATAATTTCATAAGTCACATCCGTCGTAGATATTGTTTTGACGTTTCTTTTGATAACGAGTTTCACAAAAGATTATGAACATTGTCCAGTACGATAGAGAAAACAACGATTTTGGCAAATTCTTATTCTCACAGTATGTTAGGCAATTTTTTAGTCAGGATTGAAAACAAGTCCTCTCCAATGTGTGCCACGGCAGGCTTATGCAGATATTTTAAAAGCTTGTTTATATTGCAACATTGCAACCCCATTGAAATCTAAATTAAATTTAAGGTTATAATTTAAAAATATTTTTTGTGTCTTGATATTAACGTATTTGTTGGTATTTAAATTTTTCTTTGAAACGAAAATTTATTATTACGGGGATGCCGTTGAAAAGTAAAATTGTATTCAAGAGAAAATGATTGGAAAACATTCATAAGAAAAATTGTTTTTTCTGATTTAATATTTTGATAAAATATACCATATGTTATGCCCGAGGTTACTGTCCAGTCACCAGTTAAAGCTCCACAAAATCCGTTCAGTAGTTTCGGGGATTAATGCGTTCACACAGACAAAAATTATAAAAAATAGTCCAGATATATTCTATTACATTCCTCCCTACATGACCTTTGGTAATTTTTGTAAAGAAATTTTCAATGTAGATTTCAAGAATGTGTTCTTCCCTCGCTTTTCATTAAAAAATATTCACTTAAATTTAGAATACTGTTTATATGCAGCTTCCCCATTAACTAAGTTGTAGCGATTTTCTAAAACACGGAGTTTTGATTTTGTTTTTATTTTAAATCTGTCCCGCCCGATTGTTTGACCAAACCCCTAGTTGCTTCATTCAAAATTTCGTATGAAGATTGTAATTCAAGCTTGCGGCCACTTCTTTCTTTAAAAAAATTTAACAACGATTTTGAGAAAATTTAAAATCAACATTTTATTTTAATTTCTTATTTACTTTAAATTAATTTGTTTGGTTTGATTTTGTTTTTTTTTTTTCAAACAGCCATAACTTCTGAAGCTTTTGAGACTCTCTCAAGGAAAATATCTTATTTAAAATATAAATTTTTAGTGATTATGCTTTAGTTAAAAGTGCTTGAAAATATGGAATGCATTTTTTTAATTAAAAACTAGAGCCATTTAAAAAATGTGTGGCGTTATGAAGATAAATATCGTCCGATTTATTTTATTTCCAACGGTATATCATTTACTGCAATCGGTTCAGAAAAATTACTTAACAGGGTGGTAATAACTGAGAACATTTGAGAGGCGAAACAATTTATGTATCTTACTTTAAATTTCGACTATAAATATGGAAGATATGAAGAAATATGTAAAAACAGGTACCGAAAATAATCGTTATTTGGATTTTTTTGTACAAAAACCTTATTGGGAGGAATTCGTTCAAAACAAAAATGGAGTGTATCGATCGAATCCTTATACTATATACTATGCTACTGGTATAACTGTTATATTATTTTGTTTATATTTTCCCATCAAAATTGATCAATATTTTGTTATTTTTATTTTTTCGAACATAAAACATAAATTTTATTTTTAGTGTTATTGATATTGTTGTCATTGTCAATACATTTTATACGTTTATTATGATAACAAAATTTTGAATACAAGAATATCGATTATTTTTGATACATAAAATAAAAATTTTTAAATATGAGTCCAATATGATCGCAAAATGAAATTAAAATCCCACGATATCGATACAATGTAACCGAAAAAACATATCAAACGAAATAACGATTAAATTATGATTTTTGTCCTATTGTTCTGTAAAAAGGCAACCTCTAGTGTGGCCAGAAAAAAATTGTTTTTCGAAACTGCCTTTCAAAACTATTTTAAATAGGGTCACGGCGAATTCATATAAGATGATAGCATCCCATGAGTTGAATGTTTGTTCTTCTTTCTCAAATCGCTGTGTTGTTTTGATTACACAAACAAAATACATAAGCAATACTGGACGAATTCAGAATTTGACATTTCAATCGCAAAATTGCGCAAACAAAATACACACCGGATTCACCTTGGTTATCTTGCTACCTACCACCTTCTATGCATCCACCTTGGATAGGATGGTGTATCGCGAACATTTTTTTGGCAGACAGTTTTTTTTAAACTAACTTTCAAAACTACTTTAGATAGGGTGGTTTTTATTGTTTTTGCTTGTGACGCGAAATGGTCTAATGTATTTACAGAGTCTTGCAATAGGAACGCTACAAAAGTAGACCGATAGTGACAGCAAACGACGCCATATTTTTCCCCGCTCTTTTGACATTCCTCTTCAGTAAGGTTTGCCATTTCATCATGGAAAGATATATGTACGAACCAACAACGAGTCGAAATTATTAAAATTTACTACCGAAATTCGGAGTCAATGGCCACAACGCTACGTCCAATTTATGGTCGTCGTCATTTTTGGCTGAATGGCTTCGTCAATGCGTTATTGGACAGGCAGCAATCCACTCGTACTTCATGAGTTAACATTTCATCTCGAAAAACTTACGGTTTGGTGCGGTGTATGGGCCGGTGGCGTCATTGGGCCGTACTTCTTCCGTGATGATCAAGACCGGCACGTTACTGTGAATGGGAATCGCTGCCGCTGAATGATAACCGAATATTTTTGACCCAAATTAGATGATTGATGAACTTCGTACGAATATCGAACGTGAAATTGCAGCAGTATCGGCCGATTTATGCTTGAAAACCGTCGAAAATTGGGTTCAGCGTCTGGACTTCTGCAAGCGTGCCCGTGGTGCCCATGCAAAAGAAATCGAGTTCCGTACATAATGGCATCGAATGTACTTTCACAGGAATAAAGAATTTAATTCATATCCCAAACCGTTTTTATTTGATTTAAAAAAAAAAACTTTTGTAGCGTTCCTATTGAAAACCCCTGTATTCGATGCGATCTACACTTCACAACCATGACTCTAATTCGTGACGTAGTCATGACGTAGCATTTGTGGCGAACAAGTATTTTTTACGAAAACCACTAGATTCAAAGCAAAACGCATGTGAAATTAGTGAGGTGATAGTGCAATCAGTGTACATATATATTGTACTATCTACATGCTTATTTATCACGTATTATTGTTTGTACTCCAGACGTCTGACGCGATTACCGGTTCGTTATGGCAAAAGAACTTATTTGTGTATATGTGTGTATGTGTGTACATATATATGTGAACGCAGATTGATGCGTGTGTGTGTGTGTGAACGACATTGACAGTGACATTGCCGTCCTGAACTTACCCTTGACCAACAGCATAACTTTGCGGGGCGCCTTCAATTTGTTCACCATATCCTGCAACGATGTGGCACCGATCACATTTGTACCCTTGGCCTCATTTGCCAGAAATTGATTGACCTAGACATCAAAGTGAATGTAAATGTAAAGTCATACTAAGTATTTGCATTCAAAAGTTTCGACCGATCGGTAGGTTGACCGCTCGCTCACTCACTCACCTTCTCGACGGTGCGATTGTAGGCGCATACTACAAATCCCTTGTCATTCATATTCAATACGAGATTTTGACCCATTACGGCCAACCCGATCAATGCAATATCTGCTTTGCTGTAATAACATTTGAATATTTAAAAATATTAAGTATGCACATACATACATATATACATAAATATATCATTAATAGTTGAATGTGATTTTAACGCGAATATGTAAAAAAAAAACCAAATGCAAAAGTTTTCGCTAAGATTATTTTATCCATACAATCACTTTTGACATTGCGAAATTTGTAAAAGTGCATAGCGCGCTGGAGTAAAATCAGCCAGCTACATATGTACATCTCACATATACATATGTATATAGTATATATGTATGTGTGCACATCTAAGTATGTACATATGTTGTATGTATGTATATAAAATTTTGCTATATCGCGTGAGGCGCTCGGCGTGGTTTTAACTACATACATACATAAACTTTTATGTATGTACTTAGTATATAAGTAAAAGCAGCAACACTGTGTACTTACGCTGACATGATTTTTTTGATGTTATCTGTTTTTGTTTTTTTTTTTTGGTTTTTCAATATACAATATTATTACTAAACTTTCGGTCTGCTTTGCCCTACTCCACAAATGTATCGATCACTACACCGTCACTTCGCCTGAGTCTCCTTAGCTTACTACTTTTCACGTACCGAACTTGTTGGCAATCGCGCGATTACTGAACGTTGGAATGTGTTGAAAAATCGTACAAGTGTGCCGTAGTTTCACAAATAGCCGGCAAAAGTGGCGAGCACTAGAAAGGGCATCAAAAGTGGGGCCGATAATGTGGAGCTTTGTATTGTAGTTGAGCTTTGACGTTTAGCTGAGCTTTTGGCTCTAAGTACGGTGGTGGATTGATAATTCAGGCAAATGGTTTAAGCCATATGTATACCTACTTATATTTCTTGTGTCGGCATATGTACATACATATTTAATGAGCCTCTGAATTTCAAGACAACCTGTCCATAGGGGCCATATTTTTCTTTCTTCATGAAACTACAAAATTTTGTTTCTTCGTCAAAATGATCAGACACTTATTTATTCTTTTGACCGAAAAAAATTGTGTTCGATATTTTTCGGCGATTTTAATTTCGTTGTGGAAATTATATTTTTCCGTCTTTAAATATTTTCTTTTTGAAATGCACATCCCTAAAAACTGTTTATGTCTAAAATATTTTTTCTTCGACAAAAAAAAATTGTTTTCTATATTTTTCGCCGATTTTAATTTCGCTGTGAAGATTATATGTATTTTTCCACCTCTGACTTTTTTCAAATGCACATAAGTTTTCTAAAAACTGACCGATTTTGATAATTAAAAAATACAAAATTGTGAAAAATTTTTGTTTTTTTAGAAACATGAAAAAAAAATATTCTCACAATTTAATTTCTTGAAATGGGTTTTTTTTTAATTTTTCCACATCAGAAGGAAAACTTATTTTGGCCAAGCCAAAACTTAAAAAAAAAATTGTATCTCTTAAACAAAAAGTAAAGTTGTATTGCGTACGAAACTGCATACTCGAATTGTCACTTTTGAAAATTCTATGATATTTCTTTTTTAATTTGTTGAATTTTTATTAAATTTATATAAGGTTAGAAATTTTGGTTTATACGGGTTATGTTACAAAAAATCACTGCAAAAACTGAGTACCAGAAAAATTTACTATATCCTAGGTATTTTTCAATTAACTAGCACAAACGCATTTCAATGGTTTTCACGAGACCTAGATTAAAAAAGTGAAAGTGTAAAGTGTACAATTTTACTCACGATCACCGTGAACAACCCACTCTAGCCATGTCGAAAATTTCTATTTTATATCAAATAATAAAGAAATCTTCTCTGATGGAGCTTAGAACTTTTTTCGACAAATGAGTGTAATAAAAAAAATAATACGGGTTTAATTTAATTTTTTTTATATTTTCATATAACAATTAAATCTTTTAAATTTACTGTATTATTGTTTTTTTTTTTGTTTCAAATAAAATGTTAAAAATAAAAATAATACTAATTTATGGAAAAATGCATTTACGAAAATTGGGTAAACACGTCTGAATAATCTCTAATTTGAGGCTTGCGCATTGAAGAGAGCCACTCTGAAATTCGAATGCATACAAATACAAAATTTTTATTAACAGATCTTGCATTTTTAACATATTTCCACAAAATCGTTTCTGGACTATTTTCTTAAGTATCACTGAGTATTCTTCCCGACTATGGTATTTTCTCTTATTTTTCATATCTTTCCAATGTTAAAAATTAACTTAATGGTTTTGCCAGTATTGCACATTTGTATTAAGATTATGAATTCTAAAATGTTCACGATCACCTGCACTTAAAACGATTTGTCACTCACTGTTGACTTTTTAGTATAGATAAATCTCAATGGCCGAAAACGGTTGAAAATTGAGAACTTATGATAAGTGAGATCTTAACGGCAATGAACAAAAATTTAGTTTTGATAAAGTTTCCGCTACCAATGTTATTCGCGACGACGATTCAATTATTCTTATTATCCTTATTTATTATTTATTTTGTTTTTAAAATTATTCTTACACTCCGATTACGAGTAAGAAAGAGTCTAAATTCGGGTGCAACCGAACAAAGTAAATTAATATGTTTTAATGCATGTATTGACATACATATGCTTAAATATCGTGTTTTTTAATTTTTTTGTAAATGACTGTTATATGAAAGGTTGGGTGGTTTTCGTCTGACTTCTATAATTTTCGAAACTGTGCTTCCTTACTAGAAATGCAAAGTGTTTACGATGTTTGGTTGAATTTGACAAATATGTTTCAGAGATATATCTATTCGCTCTAAGCTGGGCAATGCCATGCCTATTTCCGACATTTTTGATTCCATATATATCAAAGTTAATCTTATATATAAAAATGAATGTTAGTCCTTTATAGATTCATCATATTTTGGTATACACATACATGCATATAATTTAAAGATCAATCTGTGTATCGGTTAGGTAAAAAAGGGTGGTATCACGCGCAATACAATAAAAATTTATAATTCCTTTGATGCAGATATAAATTATTTGCCATAAAGTTCCTATATATGACGCTATATAGTATTTATTGGGGAAAAAGGCGGAACCATACCCCATTTAAAGCGAAACTACTATTCATTATATCTTCGTAGCTTTTTTGACGTAGATATATGATATTCGGTTTTACCAGTACGAGTATAACATCATTTTCAAACCTTCAACGACGTTTATTGATTTAAATAACAACAAAAGGAAATTGGTATGATTTTAATGTGTCACACTTATTTCCGAAAATTTTGATTTTTAGATTATTTCTCTTCCTAAATAAACTCTTTATAACGGCTTTGAAAGGATTCGCGACATGATTTAGTAAAATATATATATTTTGATTTGTTATAAATTGTTAGAAATGCAAGGTATAATATTTCCTCTAAGGTGAGCGATATCATTGGCCATTCCCAACATTCATGATTCCATGCATTTCATTCTCAAACCCAATCTTGTCTATCAAATTTGAGCAAATCAGAGTTAATAAATATCGGTTTATTTTACTTTATGTATTTTACCATTATATAAGAGGTGGGCATGGTTTTTTTACGATTTTTTAAATTTTCGATTTTTTAAATTTGGTGGCATAGTTTTTGAGATGTATGCATTTATTTGCTCTTAAGTGGGCGGTGCCACTCCTATCACCAAATTTTTTTATTCCATGTATTTGTTTACGCAACTTCATTCTAAACATTAAATTTGGTTAAATTCTTTTTAATAGTTACTGAAATATGGGGTTTTTTCATTTTTGAAAATTACCGTTATATGAGAGGTTGGCGTAGTTTTGGTCCAATTTTTGAAATTTTGCTTACTGACCTCAAATGTGTGATGTGTCTTAAATTTGGTAGAGTTTGGTAGCATGGTTTCGGAGATATACATATGTACATATTTATTTGCTCGAAAGTGGGCGGTGCCACGTCCGTTTCCGATTTTTTTTTGAGTCGGTGTATTTGCTAGCGTAGCCCCATTCTTCATATTAAATATGAAAGGATTGTCTTTAATGGTAAATTACCATTATATGAAAGGTGGGCGTGGGACTAGAGCCCTTCTGCCGGCCTTTGGCGATTCTTATATTGCTCAAAACATTAGAAATTATTAGTTCCGACAGAACTTGTTTTTCAACTTTGCACTTATGTAGTATGATATTCTATGAAATTATTTATTTATTTCGATTTTCAAAAGACGCCGTTATGTGGGTGTGTTATTATACGATTTCTTCCATTTGCAATACCAACCTACCTTGGGTCCAGAGCAATGTTTATACCAAGTTTCGTTGATATGGACAGACAGATATAGTTTAATCAAATTCGCTATTAATTCTTAGAATTTTGGTATATATATCTGTATATATATATATGTCTATATCATTTCGGTTGATTTATGCTGTTACAAACAACCGTTAGGTGAACTGAGCTAAAATAACCTGGCCACCAGTGCGCTTGGGTATAAAAAAAAAGTAAATCAAATTTCAAGATAGTACTAGAGTTTTAAGAATTTGGTTTGGACCCCACCCCACAACCCTGTTGAGCAACGGGGAAAACAAAAGTAACGTGTTGTCCCTTGTTATAATTCTATGTTTTATGGGGAACTAATGACGCCAAATTATTGGTCATTTCATAATGTGTATATTTTTATTAAAAATGTAATATTAATTAATATATATTAATTTCGTAGTCCTAGTCCCTGGTATACATATATCGCTTTTCAATTAAGCACCTTGTATGGATTTAAGATACCATTTGGATCCAAAAGTTGTTTCATCTCACGCATCTTCGCAATTGCGGCCGGACTTTTACTATATTTCAAATAGTTCTTCTTCAGAAAGCCAATACCATGTTCAGCACTTATGCTGCCCTTCACCTGCGCCGTATACTCATAGACGAAGGGTTCAATACATTTGTAGATTTCTTGTGTAAATTCCGGACTACAGATATTCAGATGTAAATTGGAATCACCTACAAATAGGCATGCTATGATTTATTAAGTTCCAAGATGTAAACTCTTAAAAGCTCACCCAAATGACCGTAACCACAAACGCGTGTAGCCAAACCGCCAACGCGTTCCTTCATCACATCAACAATGTGATAGAATTCACGTAATGGCAATGAAATGTCGTATTTGAAACAGAAACCATCCTCCACTAGCGCCACAGGTACCAGTTCACGCAACTTCCAGATCTCTTGCATTTTCCCCACTTCACCTGTTATGGTGCCATCAATAATTTCTCCCTTCTCCATGCCATTTTCAAGGAAGCGATTAAATTTTTCCATATCATGCTCAGCATTGCTGCCTGAGGTTTCAATTAGCATGTAAAACGGGTAGCCCTCAATTGGTGAGCTGGTAGAAGAGGTAGGAAAATAATAACGGTAAATTATTTTTGTAATGGTATTTGATGTACTGATTACTTGAGTTTGAAGTGATTAACGCTGGCGTCTAAGGACTGGGCATCGATCATTTCGCAGGAGGAAAGGATTTCACCCAAAAATTGTCTAGAATTGCGGAAAGTTTTGAGCACGTCATCAAAGGAGGGCACACCTGTGTGTGTATTGCAAAATTAGAGATTACGTATTATATGTTTGTATTAAAGTATTTTAACTAATTTGTATTTTTGATGAAGATTTTTTATTACGATACGATTTAATCGCTCTCATACTTCATATTTGCGTATTAAAATTGTACTATATATTTAAAGTTTATCATCTGAAAATGGGCAACAATTTTCGAAAAAGCTTGAAAATGTCCTCATTTTTCTGTAAATTCAAAACTGCAGTAACTAAAAAAGTACTTTTCTGATTGACACAAAAAATATATAAACGCAAAGGGTACCTTTCCAACGTAGAAGGTTATAACTTAATTCGCTTTTAAAGAGTTCTTATGCAATAACTGCAAAAACGTTTGGCAACCGTTTTTTTTTTTAGAAAAATATGAAAAATTAAAAAAAAGATGTAATGATGTATTTTAGAGAAAAGCAAATGCATTTCAGAAAACCCCAAATGTATAACAGAAAATCAAAAATATATTTCAGAAAAAATTAAATGTGTTTCAAAAAGCACAAATTTCAAAAAAATGTAAATTGACGAAAAGCCATTGCTACTGCGGATTGTAATGAATGTAATTCAATTTTAATTGTTCTTAAATCAACCGGTTTTCTGCAATACATTTTCCCTTTTCTGAAATACATTTGGATTTTTCTGAAATAGATTTGACATTTTTTGAAATACATTTGACATTCTCGGAAATAGATTTTCTGAAATACATTTACGTTTCTCTGAAATGCAGTTGAAAAAATGTAGTAATAAACTTGCATAACCAAATACAAAAAAGAAAAAATTAATGAAATAAATATTAGACGAAATATCAGAATTTACAGACACCAAAAGTGATGTGGAAAAAATAATATCAGTGTTAAATATATATTTTTTTAATTTAAAAACTAACCTAAATAGCAATATCAACAACTAACTCAGATTGCCCGATATACACAACTTAAAGATATATATTTTTTGTTTAATAAACCTCACTGCTAAAGTACTGGATAGAATTATTAACACTACTTTACAAATATTTGATAAATGGGTGGTACCTCGTTGAATATGTGTCTTTTTAGATTAATTCTGAGTCGCTGAGCACGAAAATTAATTTATAACTGCAAAAGGATCTTAAAACCAGGACTTTTGCCTATATCTCGAAAAAGCTTTTTTGGAAATAAGTTGAATTGTGATGAGGGGGTTTTTGAAACTATTTTTCTGTCAAAATTTCATTTCAAAACTCAGTTCGTAAGTTTAGCGCAGACAGTGCGCGTGTTCCGGATTGTCGAGAAAAACCATGCCACAGAAAACACAGTTGAGCTTGGCTCAAAAGGTCGTAATTCTGATATTGATTGAACGAAAAGTTTCTGTTTGTAAAAAAGCAGCGGACTTACAATTCAATGAAAGTTTAATGCGTCGTTTAAAAGAGAATACCATCAATCTGATCAACTGGAGATGAGAGAAGGATCCGGCAGGAAGCCATTCAAAAACCATTTAAAAATGTTGCCGAGATACAAACAGAGCTGCATCAATCACTTCCAAAGAATATGTGGGTATGTCGACTAGGAGGAAGCCAACAAAAAAGTCACTTTTAACCACAAAAATTAAAGAACAGCGGTTCAACTGTGCCAAAAGCAAAGTAAAATGGAGTAAATCTGAATAGGGGTATGCCATATTTTCTAATGAGCCCAAATTCAACTTGATAGGTCCTGATGGCCATCGCACCGTTCGCGGTAGACCATAGAGGGTTTAGTAAATGCCAAAAAGCACGAATCTATTGTACTCAACGAGGTTGTACCCAGCTTGGAGTTCTTAACAGAAAAGCAAACATATCCAATTTTTCAGGACGATTCACCGCCATGTCGTCGGGTACGAACTACGAGTTTTATCATGAACTTTGTACCCATTCAACCCTTTATTACAATTTTTTGGTCTATTATTTAACGTTAGATTACAAAACTGAAGAAAGATTTTGGCAAAGTGTCTCTAGATTGCCCAGGGAATAGTCCGAACCTCAATTCAATAGAAAACGTTGGGGCTATTATGGGTCCTAAAATTCACAAAAACAAACCTAAAAAAATGGTAGAACTACGAAAAACCAATGAAAATGTATGATATGAGAAAATTGCGTATAAATATTTAAAAGAAATGTATGATTCTATTATATTGTGAAAAAATCTGAATGCGGTTTTTTTGTTGTGTTGGTGATTTTCAGAAGAGTAGAATTCTAAACCTCGGTACGGAAAGTATCGAAATAAACAGGGAATTACTGTCGATAAGTCCCTGAATAGCGCCTAATCCCATAATGCGATTAAAAAATGTTGTTCTCACAAATTATATGAAATTTTATTCGCTTTATATAAGTAAACTAGAAAAGTCCGGCAGACGTTGCCCTGCATTTATTTATTTATTAATTGGCGTTTGCATATGTAACCAGAAAACTCATTACAGTTTCTGTCTGATATAATAGGTGGCAACCCTATCAGAAATGCAGGTATACATCCTGTCCTCGCCTAGACGAAGAGCTAGACAATCATATTTTAAATTTAACTTTTCAAAAAGGTGGCAACCCTCTTCAAAATACACCTGTAAGCATTCTCATCAGTAAAACGAACCATTGGACACCCATATTATACTATTTCATATTACTTGTGTATAATTTTATGAAATTGAACTTTTCAAGTAGGCGGCAACACTCTATATGCCATATTCCTATTCCTCAGAAAATATGGCATCTATATTTTCATATTTCATTTCACTTGTGTATAATTTAATTTAATTGTCTCTTTAAACAGGTGGCAACCATCTTTAAAATGTAGATAGCTATAAACTATCTCCTCAGCGAAACGAACCGTTTGATACTAATATTTTAATATTTTATATACTTCTATAATAACAAAATGAAACGTCACTCAAAAAGGTGGCATCCCTCTCCATAATATATGTGTGGACCTTCTCTCGCCGAGATAAACCGTTTGGCACCCATATTTTGCTATTTCATAAAAGATCTGAATAATTTAATTTAGTTCGACTTCTCAGACAGGTTGCATTTTGAGCATTAAAAAAGTTGAAAAATACCTTAGTGAATTTACATTTTGAACCGATCCGAACTATTTTTGGGGTCGTTTTCGGTTCGGTTTTGGAATATTAAAATAAAAATCGTTGTTGTTGTTGTTTCTATAACGGTTACTCAGACAATGCAAGATCAGTTCAACCATGGTCTTTATGATCAAACTCATCTAGGGGGAGGCCCAAGAAACGCGCATTTTCGACAGGGTCGGACCAAAGGGAAAGGTGTGTTAGATGAGTCGGGTTTAAAGGGCAAGTGAAAAGGTGAATGTTATCGTGCGGATAGTTATCACATGCCGTGCACACATTAAGTATGTATGGGTTGATTCTGGACAGGTAGGAGTTTAACCTGCTACAATATCCCGATCGCAGTTGAGCCAGAGTGACGCGGGACAAAAGATTAATTTTAGATTCCTGCTCATTTCGGAAGGTGGAAATCTTAAAAGTTAACTGCTAGGATGTACTCTCATATTTCCATAAAATGTTTCTACTTAAATTTTAAGCATTTGGAGCATCTGATTCTTTATGAATTCGGCGTATAAACCTACATACATATTCATTTGGCATTTCTTTGTTTTGTTTGCTATTTTAAATGAAGACATTTACTTTAATCATTACCTTGGGCTTCGTCTAGCTAAATACTTACCCAAAAACGCCACGTGCTGTGCTTGTGGTTGTGGCGCACACAACAGAGAAACCTTCGTCACGATGCCCAGTGTACCTTCAGAGCCAATGAAGAGATGTTTCAAATGATAGCCAGTGTTATCTTTTTTGAAGTCCGACATAAGATCAAGAACCTCGCCGTTTGCCAGAACCTAGAATTAGACTCGCTCCATAGTTTTGTAATTCGCTTCTTTTTTTTTTTTTTTTTTAAGAAACTACTTACCGCTTCCACACCCAAAACGCTGCCATGCAGATTACCATAACGCAACACACGTAATCCACCAGCATTTGTGGAGACATTGCCGCCAATGTGACAGCTTGACTTGGCGCCCAAATCGAGTGGAACCACCAAACCCAATTCTCTTGCCTTCAAATCCAAATTCTCCAGTATACAACCGGCTTCACAAGCCGCTATGCCAGTAATCTCATCGATATGTAGAATCTTATCGAGTCGAGCCAAAGATAATACAATTTCATCACAAACCGGCACCGAACCACCTACTAAACCAGTGTTGCCACCCTGCGGACAAACAGCCAATTTTCGTTCATTGCAGTACTTGAGTATAGCGGATACTTCCTGTGTGGAGCTGGGTCGCAGCACAATTTGGCTATCACCTGTGTGTGTGTGTATAGAATTATGAATGCGTACATTGACACTGTACAACAAATTTGAGGAAACCGAAGAGGGACGAAGTTTCATTCGAATTTTCCGAAAGTGCATCAATCCAAGAGTAAACCCCCAGCTGGGTTTGTAAAAGTTAGTTCGATTTTTTTATGGCTTATCTACTAAAGTTTTCCCGTCTATACCCAAGGTGTTTTTAAAACCGGGGAGAAAGGGATGGAAATATATGCCAGGGCAACATTTAACGGGAAATATTTTCGTAAAACATTTTAAGCCATTAGATGTCAATTCTTGTTTTGGCTCTTACTTCAAGCAACCCCTCAAAAAACAAATTTGGAAAGTCGGTAGAGGATTTGAATGTTCTAGAAAATTATTCTGCGAAGTTTTACAAAGGGTATTTTTTTGAAAAAATCAGGAAAAATCTCGCGGATAAAGCCGAATTCTATTTTAAAAAAAAAACAAATATGTAGTCTCTTCTAAAAATAAAATACCAGCTCGGTTAACTTGCAATGTTTATTTTAAGAAATAGAGCTTAAATAAATGTTTCGTATATCAAGGGGACATATTTATTTCTGTGGGCTTTTGTATAAAAGTTTTGCCTGAGAAGACAAGTAGTGAAATTTCCCAAAGAATACTTTTTTAGAACAGTTTATCTAACGACTTTTAAAATTTGAAAGGTTTCGTGAAATAAGAGTTATAGAGTTAAATTACTTATGTTCGTCCAAATTACTTCACATAAACCAAGTGAGTTCATACTTGTCATTCCCAATTTGTACTGATAGCTCTGTAGCTACAGGGTTGCTTAGTTCTTTGATCAAAGGAAGAAGTGTAAGAGATTGTGTACATTTTAATGTATTTAAATTTTATTGTAATAGTATCCTTTTTTAAACTTACCAACATCAAAGACGGCTTCCAGAGGCAGTAAAAATCAAAGAACAGTTTAGTGAAATGCTAATGGCTCAAAATGCATATGGTTGTGGGAGAACACATTTTTCGATTATTATCGATAGAATTTAGAGCCGACACTGATTTGTTCGTGAGTATAAATACCTAATTTTAATTAAATTTATTGACAATCGTAATTTGTTCATAAATTAAGAATGAGCCGAGAGGCAGCTAAGGGGCTAAAATTTTCATGTATATAAGGGGT
This sequence comes from Anomoia purmunda, assembly GCA_951828415.1. Taxonomy (NCBI): domain Eukaryota; kingdom Metazoa; phylum Arthropoda; class Insecta; order Diptera; family Tephritidae; genus Anomoia; species Anomoia purmunda. The sequence goes on from OX639995.1 coordinate 47,147,125, forward strand.
GTTTTTTTTTAGACTGATTGAACTTTCGATAGGGATAGCTGCCACTTAACAGCTGGTAAATGACATTTCGTTTTGACATTTCTGTTCAGTAAGCATTGACAAATCATCGTGGAAAGAATGACGCCGCAACAATGTTTGAAAATTGTGGAAATTTACTTTAAAAATCAGTGTTCTGTTCGCCAAACTTATAGAGCACTTTGTGAATTTTATGGTCCACATAATCGAGCATCAGAGCAGCTGCTTATTCGTCGAACTGTGATAAATTTCGAACAACATTTACTCTACTCGATGAAAACCCAACAAAAAGACAAAGAACTTTACGTACAGAAGAAAATATTGGTGCTGTAAGTGATAGTGTTGGAGAAGATCCGAATTTGTCTATTCGCCGTCGTGTTTAACAAGTTGGACTTTGTCCATCTACAACATGGAAAATTTTGCGCAAAGATCTTGGTCTGCACCCATACTCGTACAAGATCCAACTGGTTCAAGAACTGAAGTCACAAGACCATAAATCGTTTTTAAATATAAAATGTCATGAAAATACTTATCTTTCAAATAAAAATAAAATTTGGCATCATACTTCATTTTTTAAGTGTTTTATTTCAATTTAAAGTTCTATCAGTCTAAAAAAAAAACACCCTTTGCATATCTAAACCTTCAATTTCCACTTTTTTGAGAAAACCTTGGTCGAAACATGAAAACTTGAGTAGGCCATACAAAAAAAAAATCGAGCTTACTTTTGGATAAATGTACTTTCAGAAAATACCCATTCTGTTTTTGGGGCTACCACAAACAAGTAAGAACGCACCCCGTACACTACGCAAAAAATCAACATTATAGCCCTGCAAGTCTTCCTGGACGATATGATTTTTCCCAACTATAGATTCGAAGAATGCCACATCCTTGCCTTCTAAATTGCCATAATTGCCACGCTTCACATTGTGCCGCACCTGCAAGGAGAAAATGGAGAAAAATATTAGGGAAATTTCTTTATAAAACTCAACTTCTGTTTATATATTAATGTAGAATGTATGTACATATGTATGTATGTAATAAATTTGCTCATACTTCATACACATACACACACACACATTAGGTATCGAGTAGCTAGAAGTCACCCTTAAAGAGGTTTTCTTTCCTTTGTTTCTTTGCTTCGCGAGTGTTGCTTTGTTTTTGTATAACATCATACTATAAAAATGTGTACATATGTGTTTGTTTGAATGTATGTTATGGCCCCTAAGAAAAGGGGTGACCGAAACGCAGCTTGCGTGTTAAATAAATTGTGACAACAAAAAAAATGTCCTGTACGAGTAAAGAAGGCGGAGTCGCTGGTTGTTTTGCAATTGATTCGGCATTAAAACTACAAGTCTACATATCTACATACATATGTACATCCATTTATATATATGCATTTCCGAAGTGAGGTTTTAAGCAACTGGACGAGGCGAATTTGTCTTGCAAGTGAAGAGTAAAAATTCTGGAAAGACGATTAATTTTTTATTGAATAAAATTCACATTCAGAACAGGCGGGTATATCTTCGGGCGAACGATGAGTCTTTTGGCAGTAGCCATGCCTTGCGAAAATAGATTGTATGCTATTGACCCATGAGGCACAGATGTGTAAGTTAGAACATCAGCAATGCTCTGAGGTATCTGGAGATCGTCTCTATTCATTAGTCTGACGTCAAGGAAATGGTTACAGAAGTGTTTCAGCGACGAAAAATTTGACCAGTGCTTACGTGCACATAAAAGGAAATAAAAGGATCTATCCAGTGGCTTCGTCTTGGCCTGCATGGAATACGTGATATTGATATTGATTTCTCGGAGAGGACCCCTTTCTCGCGAGCTTCTCGTGTACCGAAAAGTTCGTAAGACTCGGGAGCCTCTCAGTATTCAATTCGATAAAACAATTGGATTGGTTGCACTAATTCCGCGCTACATATGTATTCTAACCCACTGCGTATACAGTACGGGCAAACCAATAAATATTGAAGTATTATATATTGAGGAGAAATTTCTCGCGAAGATCACTTTCTCGTACATATATAGAGAATCTCATAAGGCTCGTGAGCTTCTCGATACTCAATATAATTGTAGTCAAGGCGAATTTATAGAAGGTGGTGTCAAAAGAACAGCTGATTTAATTTTTTGCCTTTGTATAGGTTTTGTCAAAATTATTATTTTAAAACAAAAAAAATTAAAAGTTTGTAAAAACAAATTGATTACACTGGCGAACAAAACCGGTGGTCTTTTTACAATATTAGCAAGATTTTTCAGCAAACATTTTTTTTTGTTAATTTTGTATAAAACTATAGTTCATTCTATAACAAAAACCATGCATAATGTTTCAATCTTTATACACGATTTATAAAAGCTCAACAAGCTTTCAACAAAATTATTCAGTTCATTGGAAGGATGTTTAGACATTTCTTGAGAATGCAGTTTTATAGCCTATTTGAGTTTAGTATAATAAAGTGCAAGTTTGAAGTGGATAGAAACTACTCTTGATTTTATATACATATGTATATATGTATATATTTTTTTTTTAATTTTGAAAACTTTTTTTTCAAATATTCATATAACGCCTACACAATTTTATGTGGTAGAAAAAGCAGAATACTATGGGCATATAAAATTATTACAAATCAATGGGAATTTTTATAAAATACATGCGTTTTATGAAAAAAAGTTATAAGAAGTCATCGGCAGGTTTTAAAATAAGGTAAACTAGTTTTATAGCGCACTCGAAAAATTTCTCAAAACTCTTTTAAAAAAATGTTGATGAAAATTTATTGAGATTCATTCGTTCATTGCTTATGCTTGAAACGACAATTTATAGGGTTTTTATTAAAGTATTAACTATAACCCTATACCCTCCGGGGTTTTTAATCCGCCCGTGTACCAGTGCAGTTTGCTTACCTGCAGATGTATTTCTAGGAAAAACCCACTCCATGTGACTTTATTTTCCAATTCAATCATGAGTCTTCTTTCGAAATTAATAACCTTGATGATATCATCCCCGAGGAGCTGAGCCAATGTGAGCTTTGTATTCAGATTTTTCATGTTCTTGGATACTATAACCTTCCCTTTTCCGTGATCTTCTCTAGCTACATCTATTAAGTAGCGTTCAACTGACTGTTTGTTATATGTTCTATTATGTAAAGCGTGACGCGTTGTCAAGTGTAGAATCAGTTCCAAGGCCCCGTCGGACACGCATATATGGCTCCTGTTGTGCATTTGCATGATAGCCGTTGGAGCTTAGTAAGCAATTTGCTCACCGTTGAGAGCGGGGAGCTGCATCTCCAGTATTTACCCGCTAGACGTCTCCACACAATTATTGCTTTACTTGCTCTGGATGCTGTTGCATCGACGTGTTTTCTTCAGAGAAGCTTGGTGTCCATGGTGGGACCCAGATATTTTACCCTACTCACCACGCTGACTTTAATCTTATACTCAATGAGATTGCTCTCATTCCTCGTGTTTCCTTTTCGTGGAAAATAGTATGATGGCCGTCTTGATTGGGTTAATTTTATGGCTTCGTCTTCTTTTATGAGGAGCTTAATTTAATTCTTCCTCCTTAAAATGCAGGGCATACCTTTTAACTTTTAGCACATTATAACTTGTCGGGGGTATTATTTCCGCAAGTGTCGTTTGAAATAACTGCTGTTTTTGTTTCAAAATTTATATATTTTTCAATTTTAAATTTGAGAATCAGAAAATTGTAAAATATCAATCAAGGCGAATTTATAGAAGATGATGGCATAAGAGCAGCTGATTTGCTTTTTTTTTATTCACCTACATGTATTTTGTTTTTGCTTTTGCGTATGAGCTTTCAAAAGCCGTAAAAGCAAAAACCAAATGTATTTAAATTTTGACAACTCTTACGCAGAAACAAAAACAAAGTACATAGAAATTTTCTAGTTATATTTATAACAGGATTCGCCTTGCAATGTTGGAGAGGATTAAATACACGGTGTACTGAATACTGAAGGTGACGCCTTTAGAAGTACCGCTACTTTGGTTTTGCCGGGTTTGACAATTCTCAACTTCAACTAGACAAAGCTTTTTTCACAAATTAAGAAAAAGAGACACTTTTTTTAGTATTTTGCGAATTTATTTATTAAATGTCTGCCTATAAATTCATATTTTACACTTTAGAACAATTAGAACACGTTTTTCAATGAAATATTGGAAGTTGTTCAATTTTCTCTCTCCCGTATTCTTGTTTACTAAAGGCGAAATCTGTCATTTCACTGCGGGAAGGCGCAATCTTGTATTCTATCATTCTTCGATTAAACAATAGCTAGAGAATGAGAAGGCACGGAAAAACTTCTAAAAAAGCCAAAACGAATTCATATAAGGTGAAATCATCCCATGCAAGGCGAATTCATACAAGGTGAATTTGATCCAGCAACTGATTAAATTCGCTTGGTAAACGTAATGTCAAAATGATGTGTTTGTTGTAAATCATAAAGTCTGTATAATTTATTAGTGTAAATTTTTGTTTTTGAACAAATACCGCCACCTGATGTGAATTCGCCTTGTGCCCATGATGCCCTTCTTTCCCAATTCCGTGGGTTATTTTGTTTACACAAGCAAAATACATGGGCAATACTGAGCGAATTCAGATTTTGACATTTCACAAGCAAAATTACACAAACAAAATACACAAAGGATTCGCCGTAGTTATCGTGCTATCATTGCTTTTATTTCGTCAGCATATGGTGGGATTTTGTCAAATCGACAAGGAGAGGACTAGCGGTCCGCGGAAAGCGCAATTTTGTATTCTATTATTCTTGCTAAATATGTATGTTGGTACATAAATTATAAAACCTGAGTTAAAATCACACAAATTTCCAAAATTATTATTTTTCTTTTATCTATTAATGAATGTGTTTTAAAATGGTTTACTTCTATTATTTGACATTATAACCCGCCGGAAGAGAAATATGTAGATAGATATACCTCATGATACAAAAATGATAAGGTAAAATCGTTCGCTCAATTCGTCGGCCATGAATTTGTTTGTTGAAGTTTACCAACCAAGGCGAATTCAATACAAGGTGGTCGCAAGAGCACATACACACAAACTCCACATGTTTTGTTTTCGCTTCTGAATGGTGAGAATCTCAGATAAATGAAATATAGAAGAATAATTTTGAACAGAGAGAATGCCAAAATAGAAACGAATTTGACAACAAAACTGTTTATTTTTGATTCAGTTGGCCAAAACTATATTTGTAAATATATTTAAATTAAAATTTACAATAGCGACCGCAATTGAAACCTTACTCTTCATAAAGTGCCAGTGCAATATGCGAGTAAATGAACTGCCTCAATTAATGCAGCGTCTGTTGATAGTTCCGACAATCTTTTTATGTAAAAAAGAAGCGAATTAATAGAGAATTCCAAAACTAAAATGATTTTAAAAAAGTACCGTGGTAACGTGCCACATCCAAAGTCCGTTAAACTTTGAACAGCCGAAATAGCCGCAGTGCAGTTGGGATTCTCAAATGTTGGATATGGAAGGGCTTGATTTAGTAATCGAGCCCTTTTTCCTCCGAGAACCATATCATCACGACGGAAGTGATCGGCGCAAATGACATCTTTACACCTCAACTGCACCCGGCATGATCGGGACCACACTAACCGCTCACTTGGTACCAAGAAAAACGGGCCCGTTCCACGCTTTACTATCTTGTCGCATAATACACACTTTCCCATTTTTTCGCGAAATATTTGAATATTTGAATATTTGAATTCAAATCAATTTGAATTTAAAAATATTTTTAAATGAAAATGTAAACAGAAAATGAAGATGTAAACAAAAAACAAACCAGTTGACACTTTCACCATTCAAGGCGAAAAAAGAAGAAGCAATCAGCTGATCGGAAGAAAACACCTTCTATAGATTCGCCTTGTTACCAACCACGGTGTACTGAATACTGAAGGTGACGCCTTTAGAAGTACCGCTACTTTGGTTTTGCCGGGTTTGACAATTCTCAACTTCAACTAGACAAAGCTTTTTTCACAAATTAAGAAAAAGATACACTTTTTTTAGTATTTTGCGAATTTATTTATTAAATGTCTGCCTATAATTCATACTTTTACACTTTAGAACAATGAAATATTGGAAGTTGTTCAATTTTCTCTCTCCCGTATTCTTGTTTACTAAAGGCGAGATCTGTCATTTCACCGCGGGAAGGCGCAATCTTGTATTCTATCATTCTTGGTTACCAACATTACAATTTATAACAAAGCAAATGCCAAACAAAAGTCAAATAAAAAATAAACAATTGAAATTATTCAATTTGTATTTGTTTCACACGAAAAATGAGATTGTTTGTGTGAGAATATGAGTTTGAAAATTTTTTATATTGTTAGCAAACTTCAAAAATATTCAGACTGGCTCTCAGCAGTTTTACGTTATAAATATTCGTATCACCTGTTGCATGTTCGGTTGTCAATTGTTTATTGTTAAATATGCTTAGATTAGCAGTAAATATGATTGATATTATTTTTACGAACCTGTGTTAATTCCGGAATGCCAGAAGCTTTATATGTTCTAAAAAACGTTTTCACAGCATTCGCTCTCAGCTTAAGAAGTCCATTTATCGACATTATCTAAAGAGATAAATTGATAATATAAATTTTAGATGAGTGATTAAATTTTACAAACATTTTTTTAATTTTTATATTTAGCAATCAAACAACAAGGGGCGGGACTTAACGTTTCCTACATTCCAGAGAAAATGAAAAAAGAAGACAGAAAGATTAGCGCAAGTGCAAGAGGGCTTGAAATATATGTATGCGATTAAGAGATGTATACAAACAGAGAACGTAAAATTTACGAATATTGCCATTTTCATACTCTGCATGAATTACTATTTTCTCTTATACCAGCTTTTCTTTGCTCTCGTCATTCGCAAAGAACGTATATAAAAGATTGTATATTAAACATATGTACGTTCTTTTATCGTTTGCTTAGAGAACGTAAATTATATAAGTTCTCTGCAGGTTTGGTGGGAGCTCAAAAGGAAATGTCAAAACAAACGGAGTCCAATACACAGTCCACACAAGAGTGTTGAAAACCTATCGATAGTGTATACATTCGATTGTTGGAAAAATAAACGATACTATCGAAAGTTCTTATACATACCCTGCAAGAAGCCTAACCTATAACTAACGGTTATATTGGCCGCAAATTAACTCAAACTTTGGCCAGTTTGGTGGTTAATTTTGTATAAGTATCGAGTAACAAATGACCACAAAAATTTTGAAAGAATGTAACAAATCTTTTCCCCTGTTAAGGTTCAATTATAGTTGCCATACCATAACTCCATACCCTTAACCAAAATTCAATTGTTAGGTATGGTTATGGTTATGCCCATGGCATTATGGTAAGCCCCCACTAATTGGAAACAGTGTTGCCCATAAAGTTGGTTCGATCAGCTGTTTTATATGGTTATGGTTATGGCACCTATAATTGAACCTTAAGTAGTTTACGTTGAATAACTACAACCAGACAGGAATATTTTTCTTTAATAACACATTTCGTACCCAGGAAACCATTGAGAAAAATTGTTCATAATATAAAAAAAGTTAAAATATGCTTTGCTAAAAGAAAAGGCGATCGTGTTTTTTATTACAAGTATTTTGCCCATAAAAAATATTCTTACATATAAAGGAGTTCATAATCTTTTCTTTCCTTTGCAATTTTAACAGTCTATGAATACCAATCGACAGTGTTTAGAATAATTCGATAGCCACGGCAAAATCAAACTATCGATAATATCGATAGTCTTCCATTACACCACACAAACCGCAACCAACTTCGCACAGTGTTACATTGGATACCGTTTGTTGACATTTCGTTTCGTCTTTATGTGTATCTTCGTCTAATTGTAATTATTTATTCAATTTTTCTTTTTTCAAAAAAGTACTTTTCTGCATAAATAAAATTTTCCAAAATATACTCATGTGAGACAATTCAGTGTAGTGAAAATATATTTTTGTTGTTCAGTGAGCAGGTACTACTTTCGGAGGCTTTGAGGCAAGTTTTTTTTTGTAATTAAAGAGGTGTGTGTGTGTGTGTGACCAAGCGCAATTCAATTGAACGCAACTAGAGTTTGTGTCGAATTTCAAGTCATTTAAGAAATATATAAATAATTTAATTCCAGTAATTTTGTTCAACTAATATTCATTAAAAAAAAACAAGAAGACATTAAATTCCGTGAAATTAAGTGCATTCTGAGTTTAAAGATAACTGGACGTCAGCGGGCAATTTTGAGAGACGCTTTGTTGTGTGGTAAGCAAACATTGATTTAATTTAAGTATGTCGGGAGTTGAACCGAGCGGCTGGCTGGGCATGCAATTTTTGTGGCAGGTAAACGAGCAACAGTTGTGGACTCTCAAGGTGGTGTTTGTTTCATTTTCGGCATTGTGTAAACTTATTTAGACTTGTACAACCATTATGCACACATAGGCGAGATAAAACTAGAAAAATTCAACTTTTGGAAAATTGCACGATTGTAAGTCTTCTTTATACTTCCATACGTGCATATGTGGCATAGGGATTTAATGGAAACTTGAGCTGATAAGAATATTCAATAGCAATTGGAGTCAATGAAAATTGTATGCAACGGCTTAAACGTACATATGTATGTATATGCATGTAGAATACATCGCTAATAGCGATTGCTGTGCTTCGCCTCCAAATGTTTACAAAGCAAAAAATACCGTCGCTAAACTCTCCCAAAACAAACTAAATAGCCGTCGGCATAGTAAAACTTTCGTTACCGACAACAAAACACGTTAGGAGTTAGCTGTATTCAGATTGTTTAGGTTTTGAAATCGGTTGTTCTCTATTTTGTTTTTTAAGTGTTATTTGGAACAATGGTTCTCTTCATATAGTAATTTCAATATTCAAAGTGTACATTTATTTTGCCGTAATTGATTGTGAACGCCACCAATGGCCGTTATCATCAGACTCATCTTAGGTAGGCAAAGAAAACGAGCTGTCTTGTCACGTTCCCACAATCAGTCGGTTCTGCGATACTGGAACCACCCGGGTGTACATATATCCGGCCAAGGGATGTCACTTCAGCAACATTCCCCAAAATTTCATGGGGAATGTTTTATGCTGTTACAAGAGCAACAACAACAACAGCTGTTTCGTAATGATCTGACCAAATGAGGAGGGGTGTTAGATGAGCAGGCTTAACGGGGCTTAAGGTAGCCTTGGTGTTTTGTGCCATATGCCGGACACATCTTGGGGATATCAAGGTTGATTTTGTATGGGTAGGGGTTGAGCTTACTGCAGTATCTAAATCGTAGTTCAAACAAGAGCTGGTTCTACGTTCGGTATACCCGGTATTTGCTCGGCCATAGGCTGTTATTTCCGCGATCTATTTCCGTTTAGGTCGATGCTTTTGTTGTGGAGTCGTATTTTGCATAATTAAAGTTTCTTCAGACACACCATGATAAGTAAGTTTAAGAACTCAAGTACCACAAATATTTTAAATAGATTGTCGGATTCAGGACACATCTAACAGGTAGTATCAGCGGATATAAGTCCACGTCGTTCCGGTTCGTAGACCCGACTGTTATGGGAACGACTGGGGTATCTAACAGGCCAGTTCGCAAAGTAGAAAAGTGACAAGCGCGCTATGTTGGAATAGGCAAAACCCTCTATTATAGTTTTGATTTGTACGTTGCTTGTTACTGGGATGCAAATTATGCTAATGGAATCAGACTTTCAATAAAATTGAATTAGATGTGAAACAATTTACCTACCAAAACGCCGAAAAAAAGGGCAAAATAGTGCTATAAATAAAAGATTAGCGCTTCTTGACTTAAATCTGCATTATAAATTATACCAAGAAAGATCTCTAACTCATTTACCATATTGAAATCTGCATTCTCAAGTATTAGAAATTGCATTAGGAACCAACCATTCCTTCGCAAAATGTTTCGGAAAAGTTTTATTCCATTCTATAGATAACATTTATCAGCTTATGTTATATATGCCAATTTATGAATATTACAAAAATACATACAGTAGCTCACAAAAGTATTTTGCTGTGAGTTTTTTTTTTGATTACATTCAAAATATTTTTCAAAATTACCGATTACAATTAAAAATTTCTGGAGCTAAAAAGTGCTAGACAATTTTAAAGAACGCTTAAGAAAAAGAGCTCGGGGGTAAAGCGAAATTTTTGGAGCTAAATTGAAAAATAAAAAGCTAATTTCAGCTGTAGAAACACCAAAATGGCAACACTGTCAACACATAACCGAAAATTATTTTTTGTCTTTAATTACTATTGAAAATTGGAGTTGCTTTATCTTTGCTCACTAGTGTAGATGTATGTATATACCCCCTGTTATAAAAATATATGCACCATTTTTGGGTTAAAATATGACAAGCAAATTTTTATATTTTGTTTATATTTTTATCTCCCTTATCACAAAGAGCACTTGAGCTCGCTAATATAGTAGGTAAACAAAGGCGAGACTTTTCACTGCACCACTGCGTTATCAAAAAAAAGTGCCTCCCTCTTCCAGCTTATGCAATAACAAAAATTTTATTCAAATCAAAAAAAAATTGACAAGCCATTTTAATTTCATCAAACTAAGCGCAACAATTACACCACTGTCAGGTGTAACAACTCTGCTTTCGTTTGTACTTATACCTCCCCTGGCTTGGACGTCTCACGACGGGTATTAGGCGTCTGTGTACATAATTATATATCCGTTTACATATGTATGTACATACATATATACAATCATCTGTAAACAAACGGAGTCCCAAACGCTAATTAATTTAAGAAAGCCAGAAAGGAACGAAAATATTCAAACAGTTCTTTCTTTATTCAGAAACTATGTACCTATATCTAATTTTCTTAAATTCTGCAAATTATTCCGCTACATTTACTTACTTTCTATCACTTTTTGCACTAAACAATATCACAAAAAACAAGAAATCGCACTGCAAGTTTTATTCAATGTCAAAGTCGCACAGATTCACGTAGGAATTCAATCACAGAGACAACTTTCGCATTACCTGCCTCTCTTGCAGTGGCTAATCACTAAAATCCACCAAATTTCAATATATGAGTGTCTGATATGGAAGCGATTAAATATGTAGTTATGAAAACTCGTGCAAACAACAACGACAACCACATCAAAGTTCCATGGGGAGGCAAAAATATCATTGCAATGGTACAAATTTAGAACGTATTGGGGGGAATGCAGACGAGAAGTATTTATTTCACTGCTCTACTCTGAGAGGATTTCTATTCTAGAGGTGACAGAGCTGCCGCTTACATCGAATTCTACCAAAAACGGGTATATTTTATTAAGATTTGGTAGATTCTCAAAATGTTCAATCGATACTTTTGATTAACTAAAAATTCATTAGAACAGAAAAAAACATCTTAAGACATGTTTGAATAAGAATTCAGCTCAGATCTACTTATTTGAATATAACATCAAGTAAGGTGGCGATATGAAAAAAAACAGCAGCCAAAAATAAAAAGAAAACACACACTGTCTGATTACAATAAATAAAAGTTGGCAGGTATAATTAAAAAAGCACCGTAGGATGCTTTCTGCTATATTGTTATACTAAAACTAACTTAACAAAAACTTATTAAACATAATGAACACGATTTTTTAGCGTCCAGATGGGTACCATGTTTTAGTTTTTGAGCTCAAGGAAGGTTGGAATAAAACAGCTGTTATTATAGTTATCATAATTTTTATTCGTCGATAATTGGAACTCAATTTGAGGTCATCTTCAGGAATTCTTGACTGTGTCTAGTCAATAGAATAACTAAACAACTGTTTTAATCAACGCGACTTTGAATTAACTAAAATACAGCAACTTTTTAAGGGGTTTCAGTAATTGGTACCGATCACCCTACGCTTCTTTTAAATGATATTAATTGTCAGGGACGAATATACTAATTTTTAATTGTACGTTGCTATTGAAGTCTAGTCAATCTCACACAGGTACAAGCGTGATAAAAACTCTATCTATTTACGCACAATTATTTCATAACAGATAACTCAAATCAAAAACAACAAATTATGACTAAATTTTAAATAAAAAATGCCCATGTTGTTAACTTTAATGTAAACTCATTTTTCTTGGAGCTTGGGTTTGATTTTCTTATGAAGTGGTAGTATATTTTTTCTTGATTTGTCCATTGGTATGCCTCCAGATAGTTTCTCATAAAATCAAACACAATTTTAAGTTTCAAAAAAATTTCAGGGAGCGTTATTTTAAAAAGCACGGAAAGCAACTAAAATATCTTTCAAGCAATTTGAATCCAAATATATATGGGCATTTCCATGGTGTCGAACGTGACTGTTGTACACATTTCAAGTGAAAAAAAATGTAATAATAAATGAAATTAAAAAAAAAAAAAAAGCTGGCCTTATAGCTCTCAATTAGCCCTTTAATTATTGGTATTGTCAATTGTTGTATCATTTTTAGTTCTCAAGATATTAGCAAAAAACCAAGGTGGTCGCACGTGACCAAAAACAGAAGTGGTTTTCGTGGCAAAAAATTCAAACGCCGATTTCAGCGAAATGGGAAGCAATGTTTTGATGTAATTTTTTTTTAATGTTGTGCTTTGATGTTCCTTAAAAATGGCTAGCATTGTAGACATAAAGGATTCATATTTTTTTTTTTATTTAATAAAAGAGATGGTCGCACGTGACATGTCGCACGTGACACTTTTTTCGATCACCATATTTGTTATTTTTTCTGCTCTATAATGAAATTCAAATAAACAAACTATGCATAAGTCAACCAAAATATTTATTCAAACATAATAATAAAAAACTTAAAGAAATTTCATGAGTATAAGTATAATAAACATTAATGAGTTTGATTATGAATATCAAGCACTGTTTTTTTTTCAGAATAGGCAGTTTTGGCTGCTTTTATTTCTTGACCATCGCAAGAAAAAAAGTGCAAATGAGAAATGCTTTGTATGTTTTTAACTGCTTTCCATTTTTCGTCTAAATTATAAAACAAAGCATGCTTTTCAATCTCATCAGATGGCGTAAAATAGATTTTGATTCCATTTATGTTATTTTGTGCACACTGATAAAATGAAAGTGCGTCAGGTATGACAACATTTTTTGATTTCGTTATCTGCCACACTTTCCTTTTGATGATTGCTCCGACTCCATCGACGGCTCCCTTTCCATGTGAGCTTGCAAAAAAATTCCATTCTACTGAGGAACATCCTAATTGTTGAATAAAATCATAAAGGCTTGATAATATAAATTTGTTTTTAAACTGAGAGCGGCTCCCATCAGAGAAAATAAATATTTTTGACAGACTTCCATAAGATTTCTGCATTTCAATTAATAGATTTATTAAAAAAATAAAGGAATCGTGTTTGTTGTGTGTTAGCTTGTCACTGATGACAGCAAAGGAATTTGTTGCTCCTGACATCCAAGCAACACAAGTAAAAATGGATACTTGGCGATAGCTAAAGTGAGCACTTTGGATCTCATTTTGGTGTGTTAGCCTATAATTTTCCGCAAAATCTATTTGAATGGCTATTTCCGTAGGTTCTAAGTTGATTTTAGTTTCCTCAAAATATTTTTGCTGAGCTCTTTTCACAAAAAAATGAGTTTTAAAAGAGGGCAATTTTTTTTCCACATCAACTATTAAATCCGAAAAAGTTGCAATTGTATTAGTAAGGAGAATTCGATTATCTACTTTCTTCCAATTCTCCCAGCTCACTTCATCTTCCATATTTGATAAATAAGCTAGAGGAATGTATTCATTTTTTAAATCTGTTAAGCACTCATTGCATTTGCCGGTCATGCAATTTTCATTGTTAATATTGCAGCAAACAGATTTAAGAAAGCTTTCAAAGTTTCTAGGAAATGTAGGTATAATTTTAGCGCAGCTTTCTATCGAATAACCAAAATTGGCATGGTACATACAAACACACATATTATGTGGAGTCTTATTTACCAACTGCACATAGCGTGGTCGCATATTAAAAAATGTAGATTTGCCAACTGCTTCCTCTGCATACTCTTTTTTATACAGTTCATATGCTTCACCAACTGTCATTATCATGAAGCGTTTAGCGATTAATTCTCCATCAATGAAAATTGTGTCCTTCTTTCCTGAAGCTTGCACACTAACATTATCGTTCGCATAAAATTGCTGAATGGAATTAAACAGGCTTCCTGGAAGCGTAGTGCTGGCATTAGTGTTGGAATTTGTTTGTGGGGGCTGCTTATATTTTTTAAATAAAACTTTTAGAACTTTTATTTTTTTCTCTATATCCCCTGGCAACGCATCCTCCACTTTTTTCACAGCTTTCGCCAACGTTTGCTTGCATTTGTAAGGTTCGTTTTGTATTTGTTTTAATTTTTTAATTTTTGCAGCGTTCTCCCGACTTTGTCTCTTGCGTATGCGATCATCCTGTCTTTTTGCTTCAATAATTTTATTATTTCCTTTAGCAGAATCTTTCCACTTTTGCCTATTATTTCGCATTCTTTCCCTGTTTTTCAATTTATTATTTTGCCATTTAATTACATCTTCCTTTAACTTTTCTCTATACCGCTTACATTTATTTTTGTTTTTTTCAACGTTGTTTGTGCTCATCTACATTTAAAAATTTGTTAAATGCGTATTTACATTAATAATTTTGAATTTCTCACTTACCATGTCGCTCGTGACCAACTTTATACAAGTTAAAACAACACAAATTTTTTATTTTTTTACCGGTTTATTTTTTTTTTAAGTCGCGTGAATAAACACAATTTGTAATAATTATTTTGTCAGCTTACTGCATGTTTTTCCGACGCACTGAGTAAAAATGTTCTTTTTGCATGTCCAACGTGACAACGAACTAAACGAAAAAGCAAATCAAAAATTTACCGTTGTCTTTTATTGCGTGGTTACCTATGATTTTGTTTTTTCGTTCTTTTTACTGCTAGAAAGATTTGAGCTAGCAAAAGTCAATGCATTATGTATCTGTTTAATAACTATTATAAAGACAAGACATACCAAAGAAATATCAAAATAAGCAATATTTCACATTTGCGCTCTTTGCATCCGAATATTTCGCAATGAGATATGAAAAAATGTGAAATGTATTTAAATTACTTAAATTTGCATGTTTCCCTATGTGAATATGCATTTAACAATGGTAACCTGGTTATAGCTAAACTACTACTTTGGAAAAATATTTTTTAAACTCACACATACGGTGTCGCACGTGACCAACTTTAAATAAGTACCACAAACACAAATCTTATTTGTTTTCAAAAAGGTTTTGTTTTATCAAAAAAGTATCAAAACCTTGGTTTGTAGTCAATAATTGCAAATAATTCCTTATGTACTTTGGGCGCACTGGTAACAAATGTTGTTTTTCGATGTCGCACGGGACATCGAAATACGAAATAATTCAAAGCAAAAATTTACAGTTATTTGCAATGGAAATATTGCGTATGCAATTTTTTTACTCTTTACACCCTTATAGATATTTTATGAAAACCGAAAGTCAAAGCAAAATGCCTCTCTTTAAGAATTTTTGACAAAACAAAACGTGCAGTAGAAATACGCAAATGAAAAAAGTACAGCTTGTGTGACTTTATATTCGAATAACCCGCGATGGGGTAGGAATAAATGAAAAATTCTTTGATGTGCATTTAATCTTATTGGTACCCTATGAATATGTGCTGATACATTGTAATTTTATTGACTTTTAATATTTTGTCTGCGGTGGACCTTCTGGTGGAAATGCCCATATGTTTTATTGCTTTTTGTAGTGGCACCTTTCATACAAATTTTTGAAATTTTCAATGTGTGACTGAGAAAAAAATTTAAAATGCACAAACCAAGAAGATGTGATAAAATAACTTATAAACACAAAATTAGGAAACTGTTCAAATGTTTGTGCTGGGAAAATTCGACGATAGGTCGCAACATTCATACAAAAGTGGGCGATAAGTGTTCGAAAAATATCGATTTTTGAGAGCACATACTCTACTTGGCTTCAGACAGGATTTGCTATAAAAAATCGTACGCGAAATCAATAATGCATGTTTCGCACCTGCATTCTAGTTTAAAAAAAACCTAAATTGTTTAATATCTTGGCTAATTGGGTGCCCTGCATTGTTTGCATAATTAGGTTACTTTTACAAATAGGAATAGTTTTGGTAGAATATTTTAGAGCAGTTTGGTAGCGGCAACCCTGTGAGGTATACCATGGCAGTGTTGTCGTTTCAAAAAATGTACGTACTGTTTTTGATATCAGAGAACAAATATACGTTCTCTGATTATACTTACGCCACCGCACGAGTTGTTGACATACTCACCTCGTAGTGGTAGATTTTGCCGTTATTTATACTATAAAGAGAAAATCTAAAAATAATGGAGTAATAGAAGAGAGAGAGGTATTATTACGCAGGCTCTTCGTTAACTTTGAAAACCACACCCCTTTCGTAGAGCGCGACGAAGCTAAGCACATGCCTCTCGTTACTGGTACATGTGGCGTTTTGTATAACTTTTTTTTTTTACTTAGAATAATAATTTTTATTTGCTGCAATTCGTTTCGATTGGTAATTCATGTTGCCAACGAAAACAGATTTTGTTTTTATTCGCTGAAGGCGAATGTGAATGACAATGCTGGACGTACATATGTAGAGAATTAAGCTGCAAAATGGTGGATGTTGACTACTTGGATGTCGTTGCTACCATGCCCAACTAACGAATTGAAAACAATTATTTTTCATACCAAATGGCAGATTTTGGAGTTGTACAACAAGGTAGAAATTCAATGATTTTTCAACTAACTACCAACTCTGAAATGGAACACTAAATGTTGAATAGGTATGAGAAAATCAAAGATATTGGCCTTAGGTGGCGATCCTGCTTTGAGCGGACAAACAAATTTTTTTTATTACTGAAATAGATTTAAAAGATATTGTGAAGAATATTTACCTATATAAAATTGAAAAATCTAACTCTGAATATTTGTAAAAATACAGAGCTGTACACAGTGGGACGTCGAGCAGTAATCTAATTGAAAGACTTTGAAATGCCTTTTTTCACTTTTAATTTTCAACGTTTCGCTAAACTACCTGATGTGGAAGGTTGTTCTCTTCGCTTTTGTAATCTCTTGTAATTTCCCTATTTAAAAAAGTTATTATACAGATTTTTATAGCGAGTTGAAGTGACTTTTTTCTCCAAACACCATTGTTTGTCCAGCCTGGAGCAAGAAGGGCCTGTTTTAAGTCTCCACTCTGGAGGCGTAGATATGTATATGTACATATATGTAGATAAACGGATTAAATTTCCCGAAGATTATTTGAACTAATTAGTAGATAGATGAAGGAATACTATATGGAAGGACGAAGGCAAACAAATTTTGTATGGTGGCAAAAGGTCGGTCTCAAGTAGATAAGGAGGATTAAAAGATTAAAAATGGAAGTTCACAAAAGCGTGATCTTATCACGGAAGCCACAGATGAAACCGTATACATTAAAATACCACAAGTAATGGGGTTGCCTTACGACGAAGACAAAATGCCATTCGATCAACGTGATGGATAGTCCGCGTAGTCGCCTGGTCTCAATCCGATTAAGAATCTTTGGTCTCGTATCAAGATGGCGGTTCACGATGTTGATTCCATTCCGAAACGTTGTGCGGACATTTTGCCAAATAAAGAATGTTACGACTAACTAATATTTTTTATCAAAATTTCAAGTATTTTTATTTTGTTTCAACTTTAAAAACTTAATAAGTAGTGCTATTTTTTTTTTGTTGTTACGTTTTGATAGCAACTGCAGAATTACATAACCGTTTTCTGAAGCATTGAATAAAGTACAATTATTTATTTCGTTAAGTTTTCACAGCTTTACATCATAATAAACATTTCCAGAGGCTAAGTACCTACTTTGAAAAAGTAAGGTTAGGTCAAAAAAAAAATATTTATAAATAGATTTAAAGAGAATATGCAAAAACAAAACAAAAATCACATTCGTTTTCTCATTTATGCCCTTCAAATCATTAAAAAAAAAATGTTTCACATAAAAACGATCCAGCCTGTAGGTAACATTTCAACCGCCGGCCTCTGTGTATACAGCCCCAGGCATTCAAATAGTACCGCAACGTATTGGCAAAGTATTTACCTCTTTTTAATTTATTTTACTACATTACACATTTATTTACATATGGTGTGGGAATCAAAGTTTAAAATTTTGTGTATTTGTTTGTTTTTTTTTTTTCGAAAAATTTCCCTCGATTTGTTTGAAAGTTTTTTTAGTAGGTATATATTTTTTAGCCCAATCAAATTCCGATCGGTTTCTAAATTTTGTTTTTGTTTTTTTTTTTGCTGACGGTGTTAAGTATTTTCCTCCATATAACGAATGCTGCTCGAACATTTTTGTTTGTACTTTATTTATGCACATTTATGTTTTTAGCTATATTTTTTTCGTATACATTAATTGAATTTAAGTAAAGACGGCAACAATATTCTACACATTCTATGAAACTAAATCTCAAAATGGTGTTTAACCTATGCATATGTATGTAGATCTGGTTTATCTTTATACATATTTAAATTGGGGGATTTTTGAAGAAAAAATAACGATATCAAAATAAAGAAAACTTAGCTACTTTGTTTGCCTTTTTTTTTTTTGTTTTGAGTATACGAATTTTGGGGTCAAAAATGAATGATGTTTATTTTCGCGTAAAATTGTTGGTTTACTGTTTCCAATGCTGAAAAAATAATTTTTGTTATCTGTTTAATTTGCTAATTTTTGCTAGATTACCTTATTTTTTACCACAAACTACGTTTCATGTTTAATAAAAAAAAATTCTAAAAGTGCGAAAAAATGTATGATAATAGGATTTAAGTAAGTTAGAAGTTAAGTTAATGAAATATATATAAAAAAATTGGGTTGTCAGCCGTAAACCAAATAACAAAAAAATATTTTTTCAATGAAACCCTCATACAAAATAATAAAAATATTACTACAGTGCCACCTAGTCTAGGTTTTAGTTAAAAATTAAAATAAAATGAAATCCAACGACAGCAATTTTTTTTTTTTTTTTTTTGTATTTCACTCAATTTTCCTCGAATACCGGGAAATCACAAACTTTAGATAGGTGGCAAAAAACTAGTATACAAGCGGAAAGGCCTTACGGGATTTTGTTATGGGAGGTATAGACTTTCCTGAAGAAATATCGTGAAATTTTCGTATTTTTTACACGGTATTTAAAAGAATAAATATCCAAACCGAATCAAAATTTAAATTTTAATTTTTTCCACACGACTATGGTAAGTGCATGCATTTATGGAAAATTCGGATGATTTTGATAGTGTAATTTCAGCTTTTATTGCAACACCTTATAAGAGTTTAATATATTTCCTTGGGATCCAATGGATCTAATAATTTCTTCACATCGCTTTAGCTTGTGGGTGTACTCATAGAAAAAGGTTCGATTTTTTAATGAAATTAAATTCTGAACTTGAACGGTAACTTTCTGAATTTGAATTGTAGTTTTCTGAATTTAAAATGGAAATTCTGAATTTGAAATGGAAATTCTGAATTTGGAAAGGTAATTTTCTGAATCCGAAATAAAAGTTCTGAACTTGAATTGTAAATTTCTGAATTGTAATTAGATCTTTCTGAATTAAAAATAGAAATTCTGAATTATAATTGCAGCTTTCTGAATTTGTAATGGAAATTCTGAATTTAAATTGTAATTGTCTGAACCCGAAATTAAAATTCTGAACTTAAATTCTATCTTTCTTAATTTGTAATTAGAGATTTCTGAATTTAAAATAGAAATTATGAATTTGAAATGGAAATTTTGAATTTGAATTTTAATTTTCTGAATTTAAAGTGGAAATTCTATATTTAAATCGTAATTTTCTGAAAGTGAATTGCAATTTTCTGAATTTGAAATAAAAATTCTGAATATGAATTACAATTTTCTGAACTAAAACTGAAAAAGTTGTAAATCCTTATATAGCAACCAACATAAGTTTAAATCCACTTTTCAAACTTTTTAGATAAAATATGAAAATTCAACAAAATACCTACGGCAATTGTTCTTTGTAAATAGAAAATGAAAAATATAAAAAAATCAACGAAAATTTTCAGCTAATTGCATTTTTCACTTTGTTATACTCAAATTTAATAGGCTACAAAATTTCATACATACTTAGAAATAATCCATAAATTCTAATGAAAATTTGATGAAATTTTGTTGAATTTCCCTATTTTAGACAAAGTTTGGTCGTAAAAAAAGTATCCAAAACGGGTCAAAATTTAAATTTTATTTTTTCCACACATGCCCATGCATTTATGAAAAACTCGAAAGCTTTTTAAAGGTTTAATTTCAGCTTTTAGTTCAACACTTTATATGGGTTTAATATACCATTGGGATCCAATAATTTCTTCACATCGCGCATCATTGAAATCGCCTCCGGTCCTTTACTATATTTCAAATAGTTCGTCTTAAGAAATCCGATACCATGTTCAGCGCTCACGCTCCCCTTTAGCTTGTGGGTGTACTCGTAGATAAAAGGTTCGATTTTTTGATGAAGCTCTTGACTATATTCGGTACACGTTACGTTCAAATGTAAATTGGAGTCGCCTAGTTTGCAATGGATTGATAAATAGATATGTATATAAAAATAAGAATATAATAATTAAAATATAAAGACGATATACCCAAGTGCCCAAAGCCAGTGACGCGATTTGCTAGCGCTCCTACACGCTCCTTCACTACGTCCACTATGCTATAGAATTCCCGCAAAGGCAACGAAAGATCATAGTAAAAGCAATAGCCATCTTTAGATAGAGCCATTGGCGCCAATTCACGCAACTTCCAAATGTCTTGCATTTTACGCATTTCACTAGCTATAGTACCATCCAAAATTTCACCCTTTTCCATGCCAATTCGCACAAAGCGATTGATTTTCTCTAAATCGTGCGAACCATTGCTGCCGGAAGTTTCGAGTAGCATATAAAAAGGAAAGCCTTCGATGGGTGGACTAGGAGGTGTGAAAAAATTGTTATAATTTTCTAAAATTAGAATTCAATAAAATTTCTTGAAACCAGCAACCTACTTTAATTCGTAATGATCCAAACCAGCCTGCAGAGTTGGCGCATCAATCATTTCACATGCCGACAATATCTCGCCTAAATTAAGTTTAGCACTCCGAAAGGTTTTGAGCACGGCATCAAAATTGGGTAAACCTTAAAAATATTGCAATTTGGTTAGCGTGTTATTTGTAAATATTTTGTAAAAATTACCCAAAAATGCCAAATGTTGAGCTTGTGGCTGTGGTGCACACAAAAGTGATACTTTGGTTACCACACCCAGTGTACCCTCGGCGCCAATGAAGAGATGTTTTAAATGATAGCCGGTATTGTCCTTTTTAAAATCAGACATCAAATCTAAAACTTTACCATTCGCGAGCACCTAAGCTTGTCGTAGTCGAATTGTCGTTATAGTTGCTATTTGTGTTGCCAATATCCCACACTTACCACTTCCAATCCCAAAACACTGCCATGTAGATTGCCATAGCGCACTACCCGTAATCCACCCGCATTTGTGGAGACATTGCCACCGATGTGACAGCTCGATTTGGCGCCCAAGTCCAGTGGTACTATTAAATCCAATTCACGTGCTTTATTATCCAAATTCTCTAGAATACAACCAGCCTCGCACGCCGCTATGCCGGTAATCTCGTCTATGTTTAGAATTTTATTCAGTCGCGCCATAGATAACACAATTTCATCGAACACTGGCACTGAACTACCCACCACGCCGGTATTACCACCCTGCGGACAAACCGCCAATTTACGTTCATTGCAATATTGCAAAATGGCGGATACTTCCTGTGTGGAGCCGGGTTTCAAAACCAACTTACTGTCGCCTAAATACAAGAAGTTTTGTAAGGGTTTACATTTTAAACGGTAATAAATAATGGGTGTTGTTTTTAGACACGTGGGTTTCAAGAAGAATTAAAACGCATATAATTTAATGTCATAGGCAAAAATTTAGCTGTATTATAAAGATAATGGTTTGTCATTATGTTTTAAAAATGATTTCTGGCAAGTGCCGCTGTCCGAATAAATTCCGCCCGAGATGCCCAATTTCCGACCACTTTCGACCGCGTCAGCAAAACGCGCCGGATATTCTCTCCCAAGGTGTCAATCGTCTCGGGTTTATCTGCGGAGAACATAACCCCACATGAAATAGTCCAGCAGTGTTAAATCGCACGATCTTGGAGGCCATCCCACAGGCCCACGACGCGGGATAATGTGCTCACCAAAAGATTCCTTCAATAAATTTATTGTTTCGTTGGTTCTGTGGCATGTAGCGCCGTCTTGTTGAAACCAAAGGTCGTCCACATTAACATCGTCCAATTCAAGCACGAAAAAGTCATTAATCTATAGCGTTTCCCATTGACTGTAAAATTATGGCGGGCTTGATTTTTGAAGAAATATGGACCAATGATTCCCTCTGCCCATAGAGCACACCAACAGCAACAGTGACTTTGTGAGGATATAAATAACGGCGTCTCAACCATGCCTTGTAGATTATCAACGCTCCAAATGCGACAATTTTGTTTATCAACGTACCCATTCAACCAAAAGTGAGCTTCATCGCTAAACAGAGATGCGTCGAACCATTATTTCGGTAATAAATTTGTTCCGGAGTGATTCTGTCCAATATGAATTGGCAAACCAAACTGTGTAAAAATCAGCTGTCAAAAAGACCCAATCCGAAAAAAGTATTGCCTCATTGAAAAACACACGTCTAAAAAAACACCCTTTATTTGAGTTTTTGTACGTACCCCTTACAGTTCGCCAAAAATCCACATTGTAGACCTGCAAGTCTTCCCGCAATGCATAACGGTTACCCACAATAGATTCAAAAACAGCAATGTCCTTGTCTTCTAAATTGGCGAAGGCGTTGCGTTTCACGTTGTATCGCCCCTGCGAAAATAAGTGGACCACGTATAAAAAATATTTACATTTTAAAGAAATTGGTTTTTAATTGAGATTTAGGGTGATTCGCAAAGCTTGAGGTATACAAATAATATGTAATTTTATTGAGCTCGAGGCCAATTTTTCATTAGGCAATACCTATTATGAGAAAAAACGATTTTTCAAAGTCGTAGAGAAAGTGAGAAAGCGAGCGATTTCATTCACATGGTTAGCGTGGTCCAGCCATTGAATGATGGCCTAGAAGTCCGTGGACCTTGGTACAAACCTTGGTAAAGTCTAGAAAAGAAAAAAAGTCTGATGAAGAGATGTGATGGTCTCCGAGAAGCAGCTATCACTTCTACCTTTTTGAAAAATCGTTGTTTTCTCTCATGACTCTTAAATAAAAAAAAACAGGGCTCGAGTTCAGCAAAATTACACAAAATTTCTAAAGTATAAGACCGAAAATAATATAATAAAAATATTGGTTTTTTTTCTAAAATTGAAAATTGCACTTAGCAACTAGTTATACAAAGCGTGCGCTGCTTGCTTTAAAAAAAATCAATCGTTGAAATAGTTAACATTTATGCCGGTAACCTGTAAGCAGGCTCTAGTCACTAAATAAGACTTTTCGGTGGTGAAATTGATTTTGAGACTATTCGGTATTCAGTATGCTGTCTCAAGTCTCTAGTCACAAAATAAAGTCACTAATTTGGCAGCTAGTTCTAAGCAGGTCACAAAACACAGAAATTAAGGAAATTATTGAACAAACGCGAAAATGAAGTATTGCTCTAATCTACCCCTAGGCATATAGACGAAAAGCTGCATTTATCGATTGTTGAAACTTCTAATTTTTACACATATTTTAAATAATCGGTTCACATAATATGCAGTAATAAGAATTTTGAACGATTATTTTCAATGTTAATTTTACGATAACCATATTGTTTTCATTTTTTAAAGAGCAAAAATGCTTTTCAACACACTCTTTGGTGAAATTTTTTGCTTACAGAATACCGAAATCGTCTGAGGTCATAAAAATGTCTCTAATTGAAAGTCTCAAATTTAGTGACTTGCTATGAGACTGAGTTACAGAATACCGGCATTATTCGAACGAAACTTATTCCAAGACATTTCTAAGAAATTTGATTTTTCCTCATTTAATATTGTGATAAAAGATACCCTATGTTATATCTGCGGGTTACTCTCCAGCCCCATGAAAAACCTTACAGTAATTTGGGAGAGTAGTGAGTTCAAACAGGCAACAATTCTAAAAATGGTCCAAAGGTATTATTTTGAGCCTTTCCATTTCAAGTCAACCGGCCCATTTGGTTCAAAATACATGAGAATTGTAGTTGAAGTGTAGTCTTTCTGATGTGAAAAAATAACAATAAAAAAAATACACTTTTCGAGAACTGAAATTTTGAAAAAAAAATGCCTTTTTCATTTTTCCGATTTTTCCGATTTTGTGAACATGAGTTGGAAATTTTTTTTTGCTTCACATTGTAATGTTCAACTAATCACGAACATTTTACTAGTCGAATTATCAATATCGTTTAGTTTTTAGAGAGGTCATGTGCATTAAAAAAAAAAAAAAAAAAAGGAAAAAATGCTGTAATCTCCTAAAAAGTAGCTCCAATGAACTGGAGTTCTATATAAATACAGCATTTCGATCAACGGTGAGCGCCAAGTTCGGCCATCGTGTTATCAGACATCTCGGCGAGGCCACTTGGTATCCTTTGGTGGAGCTGTGATTTGACGCGGTTATACTTTTTTTTTTGTGGGGTATCGTGAAATGCCGATGTTATGGGAGTAATCTAATAGTACAATACTAGATTACGCCTTGCGCAGAACCGAAAATCCACTCTCTGTCGGTTTAACAACATCCTGCGAAGCCAACCGAGATAGCGACATGAATAAAATAGTGTTCCATAAATAACGGGGATGTTTGGTCTTTCGTATAAACCATAATAATATAAAAAAAATTAAAACTACTATTTAAATCTGAGGCACACAATTGACAATAATAATCAAAATTTGGCGCTTACATCTCCTACAATTTTTGGTGTGCGTCTTTGATGTTGTACCATAAATTGGGGGACCTGCAGTTTTAAGACGATTTCGAGTGGCAAAGAGTTTTGTGAGAAGTTCGGAGGTTTTCCATTGCCTGCCGAAAGCGACTCCTTTAGGAAAAATGGTTTTCTATAATTTTTTTTTTTCATGTCACGTACCCCTGACTAGATTTGAAACCAGGACACTGAGGGACGCCTAATTACTACCATAAAAAGCACGATAAGGGAAGCCCTTAGACTAGGAATGTACCTAAAAATAATTTCCAAAGTAAGCGTAAAGATGGTACGAAGGATCAATATGACCGCGTTTATAATTTAAAGAAAAGGGATATCTGTTGGCAGTAAAATATTGAATGACTCATAACATACCTATAGCTCATGGTTTTCATATGGGGTCTCATAATCTCCTGCGGCCTCTTAGCTATGATGAGAATGTGCTTTAAAAATACTTCATCTTACACAATTTTAATCCTCAACATAATAATCTTAGTTGGATAGTCTTTCATTAAATAACCAGATAGATTAAACTCTTCTATAAAGATTAAAGGCTATCTAAAGAAATATCCATTATTATATTGTTTTGGCCTTATGTGTTTGAAAACCAGTGTAATTTATTGAGCTCGAGGCCAGATTTTTATTTAGGGAATAATTGAGAAAACAAAGATTTTTCAAAGTTTATCTACATATATCAAATATTTGTTAACTTCCTTCTTTTTTTTACATTTTGCATTTTAAATTTTAATTAATTAATTTTTTTTAATTCATTCAATAACATCAACCGAAAAAATTAACGTTTAACATTTTATAAAAAAATTTCAAAAATTTAACAACCTAAAAAAATTAATTTTTTCTTCGGATATTCAGAATATTTTGGGGGGTTTAAGCCCATTTATTTGTGGTATACTAATAAATAAAAAATATTCAATGATTTAAAATTGTAGACGGTCGTGCGCATTTTCTTTCATATAACGCATATACCAAATGATATTTAATGTTGCTTCTGGTAACTAACGGGTGTTTTTTTAGACTGATAGAACTTTCGATAGGGATAGCTGTCACTTGACAGCTGGTAAGTGACATTTCGGTTAGTAAGCATTGACAAATCATCATGAAAAGAATGACGCCGCAACAACGTTTGAAAATTGTGGAAATTTACTTTAAAAATCAGTGTTCTGTTCGCCAAACTTATAGAGCACTTTGTGAATTTTATGGTCCACATAATCGAGCATCAGAGCAGCTGCTTATTCGTCGAACTGTTGATAAATTTTGAACAACATTTACTCTACTCGATGAAAAACCAACAACAAGACAAAGAACTTTACGTACAGAAGAAAATATTGGTGCTGTAAGTGATAGTGTTGGAGAAGATCCGAATTTGTCTATTCGCCGCCGTACTCAACAAGTTGGACTTTGTCCATCCACAACATGGAAATTTTTGCGCAAAGAAAATTGGACTGATCGCATCCGATTCACCGAGGCTAGTCATGACGGACATATGCCAGAAATCGTTTTTTTTTTTTAAATATTAAATGTCATGAAAATATCTTTCAAATAAAAAAAATTTGGCATCATACCTCATTTTTTATGTGTTTTATTTCAATTTAAAGTTCTATCAGTCTAAAAAAACACCCTTTACTTAGTTGTGTTTGTAATTCAATAGATACGCGGACATAATTTTTTACTAAACTCAAAACAGAAACAAGAAAAACGGGGTTTCTTTTTGAACTTTTAAAATATTTTCTGATTATTAAGAAAATTTAAAAAAATATATGTTTTTTTAACTTTGTATAATAAAGAAAATATATAAGAATAAATTTAAATTAGTAAAGACGTTTGCTTAAATTTAATAAATCTAAGAAAATTTTTACACATTTTTTTTTTTAAATTTTTTTTTTCATAAGTTTGATTTTTGTTTGTAAACAAGGAAATGTTTTTCTTAATTTTAGTACAGTCGCTTTCCAAAAGTGTAGTATATTTGATGCCAAGCCAATTTCGATTATTTCCCAAATTATTAACTATTTTGTGATCAGGAAAATTTTTATCCAATCTCAAGTAAAAAACTCTTCTCCGTGTACAAGTGAACTTTTTCTTTTTTGTGAGAAATTTTATTTGAATATTATTTGCTTACCTGTGTTAATGCCGGTATTTCAGCATTCGAGTAAGATCTGCATATAGATTTTGCTAACCTCGTCCGTAATTTCAATATCCGTACGAAAGACATTATCTGTGGTTAAAATATTTGTGAAAGTATTTAATAAAAAGCATTTAAAAGTACATATAATTGTGCATATCTAAAAGCCCCCATATGCACAGTGGCCGTCATATCTTTAGCACCAAAATTCAGCATAATACTGTTTGCCACTTACATTTGCTAATTTGTTTTTAATAATTAGTATATATGTATATAAAATTATTGTTCATTATATAACATAAAACATATAAATAAAATTTTGAAACTTCGTATAAAATTTACAAACATTCAATAGATTCAAAAAACATT
The DNA here is from genome assembly GCA_951828415.1 of Anomoia purmunda. NCBI lineage: Eukaryota > Metazoa > Arthropoda > Insecta > Diptera > Tephritidae > Anomoia > Anomoia purmunda. Next base: position 47,174,692 of record OX639995.1, read on the forward strand.
GCTATAAAATTTCCAAGCTTTTTACTCAGAATTTATGCTTGTTATGCAGTTTTGTAGGGACTTAAATTTTACTTAATAAAGTGCGAATTTCATGTGACTGAAAATTCGGTTTGATTTTTGATAATTTTATTGTTTTATTCTATTGAAATTGCATACCCAAAAGGTACTACAAAAGTTTGAAAATTTTATGACAATTTAAATGTTAGAATTTTTGTAAATTTTGTTCGAAGTTTATATGGTTTATGTTATATATTGAACTATACTTTTATAAAAAATTATTTAAAAAAAATTAGTAAACGTAAGTGGCAACGAGTATAATGTTGAATTTTGGTGCTAAAAAATATGACGACCAGTGTACGAGTATGTAGATATATAACATTTGTATAAAATTTAAAAATTGTATTAAAATTTCGTTCAAACATGAAATCGAAATGCGCAACTGGACTCCATCAGTAACCGACGGTCAGTAGTGGTTTGGACATAGGCTATATTCTAATCCGTTAGGTGGCGCATGAGTCGAGATATTCAGAAAATCCACATCTATGGTGCAATTTTGATGATATTAAAAATGTGTAGTGCTGGTGCAATAAAAATACTTCTATGAAAAATAAATGCGCTAGGTGGCGCTGAAGGCAGTTATTCAGAAAATCTGTATTTATCTGTATGCATCCGATTTTGCTGAAATTAAAAACATACATACATATAAATGGGGGTGCGACGAGAAATATTTTTATGAAAAATGCATCTGCTAGGTGCCGCTGGAGTCGATTTATTCAGAAAATGCTTATGATATGATATTGACGATATTAGAAAGGTGTGATGCTAGTGCAATAAAAGAAAATAGAATGCAAAATGAATACGCTAGGTGACGCTAGAGGCAAGCTATTCGGAAAAACACTGTTTTTGAACCAATAGTGGTGGTACAACGAGAAGTACTTTATCGGCGATAGAATGTTGATGATATTAGAAAAGTAGGCTGCAGCCTGCAGCTAAAAACAATGTTCTAGCCTTTCTATAAAAACTAAATAATTTAATATACGTATTTGGCTGTAATTATGTAACGGAAGAGCCGAGTAATTTAATGTCTTTAAATTTTTGTATGTATCGTCAGTATCTCAGTAGGCCAGAAACTTGTGCACCTTACTACGTACATACATATGTACAAACATATGTAAGTATACATCGTTGTTAATGCTGCAAGGGATCCTAAATGGCGAATGACAATTTTGTGTTTGGAAGTAGGTATGTCTTAGATAAATACGCAGCCGTTAGTCTGCTCCGAGAGGTATCCCATTAACAAAGATGAAAATGAAATTTCAATTTTTTGACTACCTGTTTATGTAAGAAACCTTCAATCGTTTTTTACTTCCTCTGTAAAAAATATGAAATTGCCATTTTAGGGTATTTGTTAATGCTAATGGCGATTTATGTATGGATGTATGTATGTATGTAACTATGTACATACGGATTTATAAACACGTTTGTGAAAATGTATACATACATATGTACATACATATGTACGTATGCACATTCATACTTAAGGGCATATGTATTGAAATATAAAAATGGAGGAAAAATGTCAGAAAGGCAATCAGGTCATAGCTTGCCATTGTTATACAAACGCCATATTTGTATCTGCTTTCATTCTCCTATGTACATACATACATACATACATACATATGTACATAGATAGTATGTGTGTGCACTGTAGTGATTTTTCGGTTGATATTCTTGCTGTGCCACTACAGTTGCATATTTTTCTTAAATCTCTACCCCATTTACATACAAAGATCCGGAGTAGCTGATTGCATTCGTCGTCTATACATTTAGCTGGATTTTTAATAGCAAAATAATATTTTTAGATAACTATGTTTAAATATTTACAAATTGTAAGTATGGCAACTACTGAAATCTTCGAGCGCCCCTAATATGTTTTTTTGATTAACTCTGGTTAATGAAGAAATAATATGCGATTTTCGGGCACTTTTGAAATGCCATTCTCTGCTATAAATATCTTAAGTATTGTGTTACGTGTCGATTTGTTCGCAATTTTTCCGCACTGATTTACAACAAACGAAAGAACATGACTTAGATCATGGTAAAAATTAGTAAAAACTGTGGGGGCAAGTAGAAAAAACAGTGGTAGAAATTAGTAAAAAATAGCGGTAGTAATTACTAGTAAAAATAGTGGTAGAAATTAGTAGCAGCATTAGTAAAAATTGTGGTAGATATTAGTAGTAGCATTATTAAAAATAGTGGTAGAAATTAGTAGAAATAGTGGTAGAAAGTAGTAGAAATAGGTGTAGTAATTACTAGTAAAAATAGTTTTAAAAATTAGTAAAAACAGTGGTAGAAATTATCAAAAATAGTAGTAGAAATTAGTAAATATAGTGATAGGAATTAGTATAGCTACTCTGACGCGACTTTCGTCATGCGATATTCTGTCACGATCTGCGTCGGTATCGTAACGCAACTTTCGTGATGCGATGTAATCACTGCCGCTAAAGAAGTTTAACTTTACAAACTTGATGATATTTCCAAAATTAGCGAAGGTGCAAATCAAAATGGCTTTTAAGGTCAAAACCTTTTAAAAGTCAAATATAGTCTTGAGCGGGGCCTTTTCGGCGACATAAAGATTTTGCAAATCAGACAACGCTAACACGCTAAACTTTTCTTCCCTTCATATAAAGAAAAAACTTTGTGACAATAAAACACATCGGAAAATATATGTAATATGTAGGGGTAATTTGCCGACGGCTTAACCGATTAGCGTAGCTTTGCTCAACTGTTAAACCCGTTAAATGGCTAATTGTTTTTTAAGCTATTTAATAATTTCTAATACACGTACAGCTAAGAAAAATAATATTGATCCTATTTTTGTAATAAACCAACGCTTACTTAATATTTCATAATTATTTTTATTTAAAAAAACAGGTTTTTAATTATTTGTTAAGCATTTTCTTTTTTGGTTATATCTCTATTTTGATAAAGAAAAATTAACAAGTTTGCATTTGCTGGGAGTACGCCTTTTCTTTTGGAGCCAATAATACTTCCTGTTGTACTCAGGTGGGTGTACTTGACGCCGGTACAGTAAAGCCGTCGGCTAATTGACTAAGTTAATTCGTCTAACCGGTTAAATGAGCTAATTCAAAGAGCTAACTGGCTAATTAACTTCGCTAACTTTTTTAGCCGGCTTAAACGTCTAAATTGTTAATGTAATATGCCATACATTTACAGCGAATTTCACGTAAGAACAAACATTTTCATTTTTTGGAATTTTTTATGAAAAAATTTAGCTTTATAATTAAAAAAAATAATAATTCTCCATTTCAATTGCTGATGAGTTCGGCTATTTATAATTTCATTTAAAAATATCAGTATTTTGGCCTTTTCGACATCTAAGCGCTTCGCGATTCTAATGAGGAGAGTAATCAGCATCAGAATCGCACTCGAAGCAAAACCACCCCACCACATAACAAAAAAATTCTCGGTTGAAAAAATCACCTTCAAATTTCACAGCAGCAAAAATCACCAATCCCTGCTTATGTTGCTATCAGTGATTTCTGATTCCTAGGGTGAAAAGAACTAATAGGGAAATATTACTAGTGATGAGTAACTGCTTGTTTTGCCGTCGGCAAATCACATTATTATTCGAGTGTAATACAGAATTACTCGAAACAATTTTTTTTCGAGTTTTTAAACATTCTAGTTTTAAAAGTTTTTAACCGATAATTTTGAAATTCGATAGTAGTAGTTAGTTTATATAAATTCAAAACAATAAAAAAAATTTTTATTGCAAAAAAAAGTTATAAAAAAATCGTGCTTTATGTTCGAAGCCATCTAAAAAGTATTAATTTAAAATATCTGTTAGGGAATTACAATTAAACATTAAAACATTAAAAAACCATTTTTATAGTTGATTTCACCTGATATCTCAGTTCCTTTTTGAGTCAAATTTTTGTACATGCAAGACAAATATTGTTTTCCGTTGCCAATAAGAGTTATTTGCCATTTTTTACGTTCTAATAATATAACCGTTTCAAGATAAGGATGTTGATGGAGATGAAGATGAAGGCGAGCATAAAGATGATGAAAATGAAAGCGAAGATGAAAAGAAAGATTGCAATAAAGATAAAGATAACGATAAAGATCAAGATAAAGACAAAGATAGAGATAACGGTAAAGATAAAGATAATGACAAAGATAAAGATAAAAAACATATAAGGGTAAGGATAAAATAATTCTTATGAGACAAACGTAAAAAAAAGTTTTGGAAATTCATTCTTATTGGCAACAGAAAAATTAAACGTTGGAAAATAAATCTTATCGGCGATAAAAAATATGTGTAATCTGTTATAAAAAAAGGGCTTCGTTGAATTTTAATATGCTGCCTAAGTTTTCTACTTGCAAATTCGATATAACAGTTATTTGCGTTCCCTAGAAAAAAGTAACGTCGGAATTTTAATGCTTCAAAAAAACACGCGTGCGCCTAAGGGCGCGCCAAAAGTAAAACTTCTTTGTTGTAGAAGAAATTAATAAAAGTATTCGTGGTAATTAGTAAAAATAGTGGTAGAAATTATTAGTTCAATGAGTAAAATTAGTGGTAGTAATTAGTAGTAGCATGGTAAAAATTAGTAAAAATGGTGGAAGAAAGTATTAAAAATAGTGGTTGTAATTACTGAAAATAGTGGTAGAAAGTAATAAAATAGTGGTACAAATTGGTAAAATATTGAAAAAACTAGTAAAAATAGTTGTAGAAACTAGTAAATGTAGTGGTAGAAATTAGTAGTAGGATTAATAAAAATAGTGGCAGAAAATAGTAAAAATGGTGGTAGAAATTAGTAAAATCGTGGAAGAAATTAGTAAAAATATTGGTAGAAATTATTAGTAGCATTAATAAAAATAGTGGTAGAAAGTAGTAAAAATAGTGGTAGAAATTAGTAGTAGTGGTAGAATTCAGTGAAAGTACTGGTAGAAATTATTAGTATCATTAATAAAAATAGTGGTTAAAACTAGGAGAAATAGTGGTAGAAATTAGTAGAAATAGTGGGAGAAATTAGTAAAAATATTGGTAGAAATTATTAGTAGCATTAATAAAAATAGTGGTAGAAAGTAGTAAAAATAGTGGTAGAAATTAGTAGTAGTGGTAGAATTTAGTGAAAGTAGTGGTAGAAATTATTAGTATCATTAATGAAAATAGTGGTAGAAAGTAGTAAAAATAGTGATAGAAATTATTAGTAGCATTAATAAAAATAGTGGTAGAAGATAGTAAAAATAGTGGTAGAAATTAGTAGTAGCATTAGTAAATATAGTGGCAGAAACCAGTAAAAATAGTGGTAGAAACCAGTAAAAATAGTGGTAGAATTTAGTGAAAGTAGTGGTAGAAATTATTAGTATCATTAATAAAAATAGTGGTAAAAACTAGGAGAATAATTATTAATAGTGGTAGAAACTAGTAAAACATAGTCGTAGAAATTAGTAGAAATAGTGGGAGAAATGAGTGAAAATTGTGGTAGAAATTAGTAAAGCGATTCTGACGCGACTTTCGATACGCGATGTAAAAACCCACTGCTGCTAAAGAAGTTTTACTTCAAAAAATTGTCGGGCATACTTTGTTTTTAATGGTGAACTGGTCAAAATGTCGTGACCTTATTTTTGCACTCGATTGTATTTCATATTTCATAGCAACGAAATTGGGTAAAAAGCGAAATAAAGCTATCATTTTTATAAATGACACTAACAGATATTTTCTCACTAGCAGGTGATAATAATTTGCATGGCCAAGGTGACATTTATAACCATTTAATGTTTATCCATACGTGCTCCTTGAGTGCCCATGCAAAAGCATCATAAAAAAATACAATTGCTTTGCGTTAGTGCACTTGTTTACTCTGCACAAAATAGTCCCAGCAGTGAATCGAATTAGTTCGTAACTAACGCAGAACTAGCTAGCTAGAAAGTGGTACCGGTACTGAAATAGTTCAGCAATTGTACAGTTACTGTGCAGAAACTTGAACAATTTTTGACTTGTCGAACTACCACCGTATATTATACGTAAATTATTGTAATTTTTATTTAATTTTTATTTAAATGGCTTGACACATTTATGTATATTTAAGATGAATTTGCAGATTTACTCCCTATTCTTTTCCCTTTATAAATTAACAAAATATTTATAATTTATCATAATTTTTATCAAACACAAAGCCTTTGGTTATTTTGAAGAAACCTTGATAAAACTTCAAAATTTTTAACAAAACAAATTAGTAAAACAGATATTTTATTTTTAATAGTATTTGGCATCTTGATAATTTATAAAGAACCGATCTTTTTATTTTTGACACAGAATACCGAAATAGAAATTCTTTATACATAAATAAGCAAGAACAAAAATTTATCAAGTGCACATAATAGGGGCGTAAGGTTTTCTGCAAATTTTTTTCAGCGAATCATACATACATATGTAGCTTTTGAAAAAAATGTTTATTTCACTAAAAAAATTTGGAATTTCTATTGTGTTAAACTTACAGTTACTTACAAAAATAAGTAGGCAGTGGTTTTTTTTTACAATATTAACAACGTTTTGCATTCCATTTTTTTTAATAGTATTTTATTCTGTAGCATAAACCATATATAAATTAATGTTTTAAACTTTGTATAAAATTCACGAGTTTTAATGCAAAATTTTGATCAAAAATTTTAAAACTTTGCGTGTTTTGTAGCCTATTCAATTTTAAATAACAAATTGGCGAAAAGTTGCTTCCATATAAAAATAAATTTTGTTAGAAAGTTTGAAAATTCGAGCTTCATGGGTTTCGTTATAGAATTAACTATCCTTAAAAAGAGAATTTAGAATTAAATAAGGCAAGGCAAAATTGCCAATACATACCTACATATACACATAGTATTTATAAAAGAGATAAGTCAGAAAAAGCTGGCATTTAACTTGAGTTCAGTTAAATTTAAAATATAAAAGATCTTTTGAAACTAATTTCAGTTTACTTTCCTCAATATACATATGCATTTGATAGCGAACTCATACGAAGTTAATCTCTTCTCCCTTATGCGGCGTGATACTTACTATGCACATTAGGGTGTCTCACAAAAAAAGTTTGGGATTTTCCACCAGAATAAAATTTATTATGTTTACATATTTACAACAAAATATTTCGGACCAATTTGAAAACTCCTCAAAAATGGAATTTATTGTTTATATGTATATCAAAATAGAGTTTTAAAATTTTTGTGTAAACAAAATCACATCAGATAAAACAGTTTAAGCTTAAAATGTCGGCATAGCTACATATATTTAAAAAAAGAACTCAATATGTATTCGATATATTTTGGTGGAAGCTGTGAAGTATCATACACCTTTTAAATCCGATGAAAACAAAGTACCGTTTTTTTTATGAGGAGTGTTACACCCTAATCTACAGATGTATGTACACACAATTACATTCAACATATTTACACATTGCCACTTGTGTTATTTACTCACAATATTATATTTATCTAGATTCTAAAAACAGCTCTTTATTCACAATCGTCACCCGATGCACAGTAGAAATTTAACTAATTGATAATCATCCGCTCTAATCTACTTTACACAACTAAAATGAAATGTTAGTGATTTTATTCAACACCCGTGATGATAAGCCGCAAAGCGTTTCAAGTAGATAAGCGAAAGAGAAATGTTTACAGAGCAAATACAGTTGTTACCTAAATTGATCGCTATAATGCGACCTTCCCAATGTAAATAAAAGCTTTGGTCAATAATAAATCTCTGTTTAACAAAACAAAAATAAATAAATCTCTGATTAACAAAAAATAAAAATAAAAAAGAGCACGCAGAGCGATTTCATACGAGGCAGTGTTGCCAGAGCAGTTGAGATTTTATTTAATATTTTGGTGGAAATCTTGAAATATATTAAATTTGATGATTCCGATAAAAAATTTGGTAATTTTACTTCCACATTTATTTAATCTATATATGTATGTACATACAAACTTACTATGAAGTTGAGTGAAGGCCCCACTTCCCCCACTTAATACAAACACCATACGTCGATGTGTTAAAGGCGAACACACTCACGGCTTGGTGTTCTCGTAGCCCAGCAGATTTTCGCACTAAAGGCGAATGAGAAGAAATTCTGGGTAGAGAGAGAGAGAGAGAGAGAGAGAGAGAGAGAGAGAGAGAGAGAGAGAGAGAGAGAGTGGAGAACCGGGAGATATAGACGATATTACGGCAGTTGCTAAATGGAAATCGATGCAATAGACGGGTGTTTCCAGAACTTTTTGAAAAAAAGGCTAAAAGGCTAAAATGGTAGCACTGCTATTGACAGTGGTGTTTATGCAATGGTAGCCAGTGTTGCCGTTGTCCTATTAACGAAGCAATTTGACCCAACCTTATGAAAATTTTGATTTTTTGACCCATTTCCGAAACTATGAGGGACTTTTGTCTTTTTTCAATGATTCTTTTTGGGAATGTTAACAAAATCATGCTATTCAAAAATAGTTCCGCCTGTAAAACGAAAATATGCAACACTGACTGACACCTTTTAAAGGGAATACAACTCTTCTTGCAGCTACTCGAGAGATTCATAACCAAGAAATCTGTTGAATAAGGTCGTGAATATAATTCTTAATAGTTTTTTGCAGTTATATTTACATTTTTTATGTAATAATTTTGTATATAAAAAGGAGGTAAGGAAATCGAGGAATAAATAACACTTCAATTTTAAAAACATTTCATTTAGTGTAACTGGTTAGTTTGATTTTCGTTAAGCTAGTAATTTATGATAATGAACATGAATTGTTTATTAATAAAAAAAAGTACAAAATGTGACTCATTCCAACGTAAAGCAGCCTTTGCATATATTGGACAAAGATAGTTTGCTTATTTTTGGTATTAATTAAAAATTTCCTTTTAAACCTTAACTTATTTACCAGACTATCAAAAATATGCCAAAAAACTGACCTTCACAGTATGTAACTTTACTTCAACTAATTTTTTACCGAAACTGGTGCGAATATCCCTAATGTTAAATTAGTACAGAGTTGCAAGGCCAGTGTTTTTAAAACTAGAATTAACTTAATTTTTTTCTTTTAACCTCAGAATTTCCAGTTTTGCTTCGTGGCAACTTCAATACAAAATATTCTTCACACAATTAAAATAAAATAAGCGTAATAAAATAAGCGTAAAAATCAAAAATATACACTAAAAAATTACACGCACATTGACAGTAAGAATTACAACATTAAGTTCACCGAGCGAATTCAATCAGCTGCTTGATTAATATCAGCTTATATGAATTGGCCTGGGACGCGACCATTAAAGATATTCAACAAAAAACTTTAACAAGCATGAACCAGCCAGATTATCGGATCGAATTAGATGCTAATACTAATCAGCGAACTCCAAATTTGTTCTAGTCTGGTAACGTAAGTAACGTTTTTTTTTCTGTTAGAATAGCGGTGAGAGATATGGAACTGTTTAGTTGTCTACGTTATTTGCAAATAAGCTGTCTCCAAAATATGCTCCGTTCCGCTAGCAACACTCCAATAGACCAAATCGTATTACGAAGAACGTTATTTGGTTACATAATTCACCGTACCTCTAAAGTGCGAAGTAAATCCACTTCAAACCTATTGCGTTCACTGTTTAATTTTCTTTTCAAATTTCAATAACTTCCAATAGGAAAAGGTGTGTATTCCTTCATTTCTTCTCTCCTACGTCCTCAATCGAAAAATGTCGCTTTTTTTTTTTAAATTTTCTTCAATCGGTTGGTCAAACATTCAAATCATAAGTAACTGTACTGTCGTAGGAACGCTACCGATTTTGCACTGTATGTTTGCTTGGTTTCTTTTTTCTCAATTCGCCCAACAAATTCGCCATAGACTGCCTTTGACAATTGCCACACCAAAAACAGAATACATGTAAGTTTCGGAAATAAGTTCGCTGTTGCTTTTGCCCCCACCTTACTGAATACGCCTTGCCAAATACATAGATTTCTTTATGCCATCACCTTATATAATTTCGCCTTGACAAATGGGTTGGAGCCAAGGCGAATTCATATAAGATGTTATTATCCCAAGTGCTGAATACTTGTTCTTCTCTCCCAATTCGCTGGGTTGTTTTTTTTACACCAACAAAAGTGATCGGCGAATTCCGACATTTGACATTTCACTAGCAAAATTGCACAAACAAAATACACAAAGGATTCGGTTCCTTGGTTATCTTACATCTATGAATCCACTTTGATTGAAGCAAAAGAAAATTTTGTTTCGTCTGTCGTATGTATGTGTGGTGTGGTTTATGTTCCCCTTGAAACAGAAAATTTTAGCCTTCATAGATTAATATTAGAATCCAATTCGATCCAATTAGTTCATTATATGTGGTGAAATAAGCTAGCATTTTGTATTACCAAATGAAACGAAACGCCGTACAATTTTGACTTCAAGTAGATTACAAAGAAATTGCATTCTATCCCACCGTTCCTCTAACATAAAATCTGGTACAATTCACCATACCAGAACTAATTTGACTTTTCCTTATTGATATTAGAATGAATCTGATTAGATCCAATTGGTTTCTATGTGTGGTGAATTGGACGACAATTCTTGTCATAGGAAACTAAACGACCTCTTTGCATTCTACGTTCCTTGTAGAATCGAATTCGATTCAATTAGTTTTTGATGTGGTGAAATAAGCTAGCATTTGTTACCACCAGATGCAACGAAACGTTGTCTACGTTGTAAAAAAAAGTTGTACAATTCTGCTTTCGAAATTCTTACCACTATACATGTTTGTGATTACACAAGCCCACACAAATTACTCACCACTTTATAAGCCGTTTTTGATGCAAAATATAAGAGCAGATGTATGTATATATATGTACATATAATTTATGTGCAGAGAGAATAAAACAATAACAAATGAAAGAGCAAAGGGTATTCTCTTCGATTGAAGCAAGTGCCACTCCTTTCCATATACATCTATTTCTTTCTCTTTCATTCTCCTCTGCATCTGCCTGTGTGTGCAAGTATAACTGTTTAGGCGTACATTGAAAATATTTGCCATTGAAAATAAAGGCGGTTTTGAGTTATGAAAAATATCGTATGCACGAGTGTATGTATGCATGTATGTAGCTAAGTTCGTAGGTATACCCTAGCGTTCATATGTCGGCGGTTAAAATGAAGCAGCAGTGTATTGTAGTTCTGTCTCATCGGCGGCCACGCGCTCGTTTATTATTCACCAACTCGGTGCGATTGCACGCGGCCGTACAGCCATACACCTAAACACACATACATACATATGTAAATTTGTATGGGTAGGTACCAACTACCATTGTGACCCGCTGCTCACACGGAAAAGAGTCGTGACTCACGACGGCATGAAAGAAAAAGGAAAAAATAGAAAATGGTGGTGGTGGTGGTGTAGAGGAAATCATTTAAATAAAATGACGGCATTATGTCAGTTGACTAATGGCAAAGCGAATGTGGTGATCGTTCATTTTGTTTATACAATGCTGTTAATTGTAATTTTTTGAATTATACATACATACATACATACATATGTTTGCACACACATACACACATATGTATATACATATTCATTCAAAGGGATGGGTGTATGATTTAATTTCGTATGTTAAGTAGAAAATTATAACTAAATATTAATAAAACTAAAACGTTTGTAATTTTTAATTATTTAAATGCAAAACTATTTATTATAGGTAACATTGTGATATTGATGGTGAGTTGCGACTTTTCATATTGTTGGTGATGTGAAAAATATTTAAAAAAAAAATTGTGTACTAAATATTTAATCAACACTAATTTTTATGAGCTGAAAGCCATTTGTCATAGGAAAAATTGTAGAAAAATTAACAATGGCAGAAGTTATAGCTAGTTCGGAGATCCCACATCTCCTCATCAGACTTCTTGTAGGGATCGAACTCACGTCCTCTAGCTCTAACTTTTACCATTGTTGTTTTTTCTATAATTTTTCTTGTGAAAAAATGTACCTGAGCCCATAAAAGTTATTGTTGATACAAATAAATAGGCCGAAAAAATTACTTAATACTGTCGAACTTCCATAAGGCGAATCTCATGGGGATAAAAATAAACTTCGTTATATAGAAACTTGTAATATTGAATTGTTTGAAAAGGTTGTTTTTGTACGTACAGTTTTATTTAAAATAATTGACAATTTTTGTTTGGGTTTAGTTTTTCCACATTTCTTTCTCAATAAAAACTTGAAGCAGGAAATGTAATTACGGTTCAACATTTTGCTTACTATCAGCCTATACATCAATTGCAAACTGAGGACTGATGCAAAAATGACTACTGAGAACATTCTGTGTATTGATTTTTATCATCAAATTTTTAGTTCGGGGCTTCTCCTAAATACATTTTTGACTTTTTTTTTTTGTTACGAAACAAAAATCGAAATAAAACTCGGTATAGAGATATTGAAAATGCATGAAAATTAGAGTTATAGGCGTAAAAAATCCTAGTATAGAAAAAGTCATTATAAAAGAATTCGTTATAAGGAGGGAAAAACATATTGAGAATCGGAAGAAATTCCAGTGTTCTGGCTATTAATTCGCTATAAAGAAAACTTTCTTGTACAGAAGTTTGTTATAGAGAAATTCGACTATTTTATATTTAATACAAATAACAGTCAATCAATGCACCTACTTAATTAAAACAAAAAAAAAAAAAAAAAAAACGAAACAATGATATACATATATAACTAATTGACGAGGCCGATGTTTTTAAATACAATTGTGTGCGATATAATAGCACTGCCCTATGAGAAATCTATCACCACTTCTTTCGTAGTTTTGTTACAAATTTAAATAGAATTACGTGGCATCCCAACAGTATGGTGCAAAGTTACTAATTTGAAAATATAACCGTTCATGATCTAGTCATCCAAGAAGGGAAGTATGTACCGCTAGTTATCACATTGCTTGTTATTTTCTGAGTGTGCGATAAAATAGCAGTGCGTTAGAAAAAGTGGCGATTGGTCGACATGCCCAAGTTTAGTGCCACTTTTTTCGTAATATTTTAATTAATACGTGTTTAATTAGTATTATTAATCGAAATTAAAAATAAACATTTGGTAATTTCGCGGAAAGCATTGCTCCAGCGAGGAGCGAGAATTAATAAAAAAAAAATGCTTTCTGAAAAGAAAACCTATGAATTTATTCAGAATTCTCTTGGCTGCTCTGCCAAAATGATCGCAAACGCTAACAAGAGGAAGAAAACAAGCTCTTTCAAGGCCAGAGTTAAGGAAAGTGACTGCTTTGGCGCGAGAAAATCAATTCTTCACCTCAAAAAAAATTAAAGAAGAGCTAAATCTTAGCGTACACACTTCTACAATAAGGAAGAAATTAATTGCAGCCAAACTTTATGGAAGATATCCGAGAAAGGTGCCCTTTCTGAAGCCAAGGCATGTGCAAGCCAGAAAAAAATTTGCGAGTGACCACGGAAACTGGCCAGCTCACAAATGGCATAATATTTTATGGTCGGATGAAACGAAAATTGTTCTTTTCGGCTCTAAGGGACGCAGACAGTATGTTCGGAAGCCAGTTGGATTCCCATACCCCCCAAAATACGTTTGCCGAACAATAAAACATGGTGGTGGTAAAATAAATGTTTGGGGATGTTTCTCTTACTACGGTAAAGGTCCAGCTTATTGGATTAAAGAGAAAATGAATGCGCAAAAGTATGTAGAAATATTGGAGTCAACTATGCTGCCCTACGCTCAGTGGAAAATGCCGCTTAAGTGGTAATTTCAGCAAGGTAACGACCTTAATCATACGAGCAAGTTGAGGTTATGGAGTGACCAGCTCAGTCTCAATCCCTCGAATATCTTTGGGCCGATGTTAAAGAATCCGTGGGCAAGCAGAATCCGAAAAATGTAAGGGAACTGTGGAAGGCAATAAAGGCAGCTTGAAAGGCTATACCCCGCAACAGGTACAGGCATCTAGTGGACACCATGCCTCGAAGGTGCAGCGCTGTACTATCAAACAATGGCCATTCTACAAAATACTGATGTCATATGTTATATATTATATTACATTTTGAATTTTTTAGTTACTAATGTGAAAAACTGCTATTATTTATTACAGCTGAATTCTGCAATATTTTTTATTTCTATTTTTAAAACTTGTGTTTAAATAAATACATGAAATATTTTTCTTAACTTACACAGTTAAAGCCATAATAAATATAATTAAATTAAAAAAAGCAAATTATTAATAAAGGAATACTTTTTTTTTTGGTTAAAAAAATTTGCTTATGCCTCTGCTATTATATCGCACACAATTGTAGATACTACATATTACTGGGTTACATTTTTAAGGTTATATTGTATCTAGAATATACCATTACATAGTTACTAATTTAAACTTGAGAGGAAACCTAATTGTAATTCTTCTCTAAAATATAACAGTTATAGGGATCTTCATTCAGTTTTGAAAAATAAAAATTTACAAAACAATCGTGAATAAATCAATAAATTAGCATAGTGTTTATAACATTTATAATGTTATTGCAGTTTTATTGCGGATTCCTAAAGAATATTTTTCAACTAACAATGTTTGTACTCAAAAAATTATCTGTATTGAATAAAAACAGCTATCAATAGAAAGAAAATGACATTGAAATGGCGGTTAAGAAATATTTTTTAGACTTGGCGGAAAATTTCATTTTATTTTGTATTATTTTATTTCTTTTGAAGAAACTTTTGGTAAATGAAAGAAAATATCGCAATTTGAGAAAAAAATTACATCAAATTACGGAAAATAGTTCTTAGCACCTTTTGTTTTTTTTTTTCAGTATAGCAATGGAAGATTTAGAAGATGAAAATATTTTAATTTCGGCAAAATATCCCTTTGTTAACAACTTTTGTTTCGCAATGTTTTTTTTTTTTTAAATTAAATACCCATCTAGAAATATGCGTAACAATTTTAGGACTAAAGTTAAAAAAAAAATAATTTTATGGTAGATTTTTGCGGAATTTTTATCCACTAACAACGTTTGTTCTGCAATTATTTTTGTTAGATAAACAAGTTTCAGAAATGGGCGTGACAGCGAGCAAACTAAAACTGTGTAGAGTAAATGATATTATTATTAATACTTGGACTAAATAAGGTCTTTGCATTATGTAGATACCAAATAGGCACTTCTAAAAAAAAATATTTGAAAACGCTATTTTACAAATTTTTGGCCAACTTCCTTCTGGAACATTTTAGGCAATAACATTAGTATATAATTTTGGGGCGCTGAACACGAAAATGAGTTTCCTTTATTTTTTCAAAAAAGCGTTTTCGAAATATACATATGTAGACAAAACACCTGTTTTCATCAAAAAACATCAGAACAGCGAATAAAACTAGCTTATCTATGGATACCATTTTAATGCAGCCTCTTTTCCCGTTGATATACATATCTCTTGCGTAAATTGGAAAAACACTTTTGGTTACAGGCGTTTAAATAAAAAAAAATTTAGCTTTTTTCATTATTTTTAGTTAATGAAATTTGTAAAGAAATATTTGCACACATCTCCCAAGTAATTTGTCTAGGTTATCTCGAATAAGCGTGATATTTGCAAATTCATTACTCATTTTATAAAAACCTTTACTCAAACGGAAACGGAAAATATCTGCATTATAAGGAAGAAATTCCGACATAAAGAAAATTTTTCTTCGGCTCTTTTTATTTGAGCGTCTAGCGGAGTAAACTACGGTTAAGGCTGTTGGATGATTTCTCGGAAAAATATTTCTGAATAGAATACTTAGACCATTTACATTTTTTTACAATATCCACAGAGATTTTCGTATTTAAATTTTTTCTTTAATTTTTTATAAAAATATAGTTCATGCTATTACATAAACTATATCAAACAAAGTTTAACACCTTATATAAAATTCAACAAATTTCAAAAAATTCTTAATGAATTGCGAAGTCTTGACTTCAGAATTTTTGGAGAATTTTCTTATAATCAGTTTTGTAACTCATTATATTTATTATAATAAAATGCAAGTTTGAAGTGACTTAAAATTACCGTTGATTTTTAATATTTGTGTTTTTTTTTTTTTTTTTTTTTGATAACGTATTGCATATTTCTTCTACATAAAGTAAATTATTTTTTGTACGGCATAATTGAAATTTGTAGCCACATGAAGGTTGCACTTTGTTATGCTGAAATTAAGTTGCCTATAAATCTGGATACCCAAAAAGTTTCGGAAAACTGTAGTTAACAAGATGGAAAATTCCATCAAAATTGTTGGATTTTTGTGAATTTTGTATAATTAAGAAATTTCATTTTATATAGTAGATTTCATATAACGAACTAAGTTTTTATAATAACGTTAATAATACAATTTAATATGAAACCCCCTGCGGATATTGTAAAAAAGTTACAAAAAGAAATAAACATGAACCTTGGTAGAACGCTAAATATATTTAGTCCGTTTATCCACCCAGGCTTTCTGCCAGTAGTTACAAACAATGAAAAATGATTAATCTGTAAGTGACGCTTTGTCCAATCACGGACCAAAACTCTAACTAAAAGAGTTTGGAAACCTTTCATAATGTTGTGTTGCTATATTATATAGATGCCTTCTGAAGTGCCTTGAGAGGCAGGTTGGTTTGTCGAAAAGCCTCCTTTAGCAAACACTACTCAAACAACCTTCAGCTATATCCTGATTCAACCGGTACGTCAGGATATATTGGAACGCATCCCCTTCGATAACCTTCTAGGTGACCTCTGTTCAGAAGATTTCCATTCCGAAAGGCTAGCAACGTCTTGAAACGCCAATGAAAGAAATACATCTGAAGGTTCACTGGTATATTGTGCATTGGCTATTTGGCCTAACTTCCGTTACTTTGTGCCTGGCGAATTTCTCAGAATTAACTGTTTTTCTGACGTCACAACAGAAATTGGGTTAGGTTCGGTTATGTTGATGTGGTAATCCCCGCAGGGGGAACTCACATAGTCATATTAAAAAAGTCTATTATGTTACCACTTATTTTATGAACGGTAACGGTAACACACACCGTAACCAAAATGGTTAGCTGGAGAAACGCTGCGTACCAAAAATGAAGTCTCGCAAACTACTAATTTCCTCCCCTGTCAGCTCTTTTGGGGCGTTAATAAAGTAAGAGTGTAGGTACCTGAACCTCAGCCTCGCAAAGGCACGGCAGCTGGGTAAAAAATGAAAAGACGGTTCTAACTCGTCATCCTCCAGACAGCTGCGGCAAAAAGGGTCAGATACCATATACAGCCTAACCGCATGAATACCCATCGGACAGTGTCCGGTCAGAACTCCTACGGGGATCGAGAATTGCCGCTATGTTAGCGACCGGAGCTCCTTCGAACGCCTATGGGCCATCACCAGCCAGAGGGCCCTTGCAATTCTTCATGTCGTAGTAGAGCCCATCTGTCCTATAGTAGTCCGTAGGTGACTAGAGGAGCTCCCACCCCCTCCCTGCTTGGAGTAATGACTTCCAGAGTGCCCTGCCGAGCAAGCTCATCAGCCATGCAGTTCCCTGCAATGTCGCTATGAATCGCCACCCAAATCAGTCCGATATGAAAGTATTCAAAGGCGACTGATTGAGAAGTCAGGCATTACCGGACTAGTTTTGACCTAACCATCAGCCCATGATTGTAGCCTGACTATAAGAATAGATGTTCGGCCATCTACAGGGCAATGCATTAGTGAGTAGACAATCGGCTACCTCCCTGATAGCGACTATCTTCGCCTGAAACAAACTACAGTAGTCCGGAACCTTAAATTTCAGACTGACGGAGAGCTTCGGGCAGAAGACACACCCCCCGGAGTTGCCGTCCAACTATCGACCCTTCCGTGAAGAAATTCACCGGCCCCTCGCTCCGAACGCCATCCCTCTCCCATTCATCCCTTAGCGGGATGTGAGTGAAGAAGGAACCATTTGAAACCAGAGCCAGCAGGCAGCTACCCGTTTCTTAAGGGATAAAGTCGAAGCTGTCAAGAATTTTAAAATGCACATAAGCCGAATTGAAGCTGTAACAATTGCTCTTTAACCGGATTGCTGCACCGGCTGCAGCAACCTTGCTGACAATGTCCACAGGCTACACGCTTAGCACAACTTTGAGCAAGAGCTTCGGACCACACCTGACCGAAATGTAACTTGTCTATTTTTGTTGCACAATGTAGAGCGAAGTGATGCTGTTTTCCTTAAAGTTTTCCCAATAAAAAATATTAAAGAAATTAACAAAATTCAACACAAAAACACAAACGGACAGCCAACATCGGTCATGATCGCACTCCACCAAATTTATGCGTCGAACGTTGCGAGGCTACTTAAATCAGTAGTAAAGTAGGGAGGTATCTTCCGCCATATTAGATTGTTCTATAAAGTGTGCACTATACACATAGTTGGGTAAATGTCATAAGGGTTGAAATTGTTGATTTTCATTACGTGCGTGCAACAAACCCTTTACAAGTTGCGTTGCAGACGATCGGCGATTTCTAATGCTAGGTTTTCATTACGTACTATTTGACGTCAAATGTTGTCACTTGCATGAAAAAAGTTACAATTTTGGCATATTTCGATTTGAACCCAAATCAAAATTGGCATGTTGACATTTAGTGCCATATTTTGGCGTCAAGACTTTGACATAATGTAAACCAAGAATAAGTGATATTAATAAGATCTTAAATAAAAATATATTAATATTTATAACTGCTAGGCAAAGTGTAAGGTAGTATATTTTCTATTAATTGATATTATTACTTGTTTTACCAAATATAAGTTCCAGTTTCAAAATTTTATGACATTTCTATAGATACTATTATATAAAATTTGTTATATGGAGAACGTTTGTAACGATTTGGCTCTCAAAGTACTGAACAATCATTAATAATTATTATTTTTTAAATAAAACATTTGCGAATAGCATACTTCTTATTTTTATTTTTTAAGAATAAGTGAGTACTTATACATTAGGTTGCATCACTTCCCATTCAAAAAAAAAAAAAAAACTGGTACCGTTTCCCCATCGGAATTATAAAATTCATTACATTCTAAGACATTGCCAAAATATTTCGCTTTAATGTTAAGATTTACTTTTTATAATATAAAAAAAAAAATCAGCTCAGATCATAAACCAGTTCAGGCTGAAAAGCAAGGACCGAGAATTTCAATGAAAAAAAAATCAAACGGTTCCAACTATCGGGTAACAGTTTTCATTATACATATAACTGTGCATATCTCTTCATGAGCTGTAAAAAATTTTGAACCATATCTCTAAAAATTATAATCAATAATTACTTTTAGATATTTGTAACAGCTTAGAAAAAATATTTCAAATCAAACTCATTTTTTGAGTGTTATTTTTTCGTTCTGTTCTGTTTGTGGTAGATTTTGCTATGCCATCGTCGACATATGCAATACAATTAATAAGAAGAATGCACAGAGGCTCCACGCGGATGTCGTACATTACCTTTTGTTTTTTTTTCAATATTGATTTAGGTTTAAGGTTTTTTATGAAATTGTTTTTCAATTAATTTTTTAAAGAAATATACATAGTTAATTTTATTCAGTAATTATTTTGTATAAATTTCTTATAGAAATATAGTTCATTATGTAACATAAATGCCATAACTCAATGTTTCAAATTTTGTAAAAAATTCACAAATATTTGTTGAAAATTAAAAAAAACAAATGTCATCAAATTTTAAAAAGTCTTAATAAGAATTTACAGAACATTTTTGTGTATGCAGTTTTGTAGCCAATTAAATTTTAATATAATCACATATATGTACATAAGTTTTAAGTGCTTAAAAATTACCGTTGATTTTTGGTAATTTTTGTTTTTTTTTTGCTGATATATGATGATTATAATTTTGGTGGAAAAGCGCCACTTTTTTAGCTGAGCCATTCCAATGTATACATGCATATTTTTTTTTTTTAATTGGAACTGTTTTTTTTTTAAATAAATTTTTTCCGTACAAAAACACATAAAATTTAATACGTTGTACTTTTTGAGGTGCAACAAAGTACGCCGAGTTGTATCCAGTGCTATACTAAAAATGTAAAAAAGTAGCTGTCTGTTTATTGAAAATTTCTTGTAAAGAATGACCTTTTGCCTTTCTGTCCGTATGTCTGTTTGCCTGATTGAGCTCAATAATCTCGAATGAATTTTCATGGTGCTTTAACTGGGTGACTAGAGAATTTTTCATAGAAATAGTTTACAAACATTTTCCTCTTTAAATACAATTTAACTTTTTAACTGCATTAACGTAGGCCAATACTGTTTTTTCTTAGTAACTTTTTTTTAAACGTAGCGGCGCACTCTGGTGCAGAATTTTTGGAGAATCTCTATTGTTGCTATTCTACATTCTACAATAGTGGATATTCTTACTTTTAAAAACTTTCGAAAGACTTTTAGATCTGTATTTTTTATCATATAGGATTCCACCACTCCCAGGTGTCTCACTTAATTTGCAAATATGATTTTAAAATCAACGGGTTCGGTCATACGGCACATAATCAGGAAAACCGAAAGGGTGTGCGAGTCTGAAAAGCAGTAGGTACTGGATTTGCGAGCTATAGACACCTAGGCTTATTCTGCGGTTAGGGCCTCTCAGTCTTCCCCTCAGGAGTACTCCAAGAAAAACGGTGGCTGCGGATGGAGGATACTGTATATTTTATTTTGCTTATACATATAAATAACTGATTAAAATTCCGATTACAAACTTAAAATAAATCCTTTGTAGATTTCAAAGCATGTTATAAATTTTCTCGTTTTGCATAGTAGGATGGTATTGAATGAAAAATGCCTTCAATTTCAGTTTTGAAATTACCTTTCCCTCGAATTTATTTTTAGAACGCCACTTTTCTCTCTAAGTGTTCGTTAAAATCGGTGAGGTTTGGTAAAAACGAAGTCTATTTATAGGGCAGCGGTTCAGAGAGAAATGGCTGATTCCACTTCCGTGCGGCCACGAGTATTTGCAACATGCAAAGTTATCCAAATTGTAACGCCCTGCCTTCATTGCTGCGTAACGAACTCCTAAGCTCTGCGTTTGGCGTTCACCTGCAGCTGCTTTACCATGGGAAAGGGTGAAAAATTATATCAAAAAAGCTTCTGGTATAAATCTTGCATACAACCATTTTACAATTTTAATCAGACTCCCGGTAAAATATCAAACATTTTTTATGGAGAAATTTAGTAAAGTGGTGGCTTTTAAATAAATTTAAAAATATTTTGAATGTACATATGTATGTAGATCAGTCATAATCACAGACCTTTTCCACTACCAACTAAAAACTGTGTGACAAGTTCAGAAGATATGTATGTTTCTTGTAATGTATTTTCGAATTTTCGTACTTCCACCCAAAACTCTATGCATTGTTATACGTTTTCACCACTGTAGTTCGATTAAAGTTATTTGACTTCGAGAATAATTAAACTTTTCTCTTTCAATATGTAAAGATATATCCGGCTTTGTACCTTTCAAGGAATATAAAACTGAAAAAAGATAATATTTTGTAGAGAAGTAATATTATCCGATATTAGTTTCAAGATTTTGGTAGATGTTTGAACCCCAAAACAAACCCATTACATTATATTACACCGTTAACAGAAAATATTATCAAAAATTAACGCGAATTTTCAGTGAGTTGAAACTTGCAATTTATTGTTCGAAATTTTTGTGAAAACTCCGATTAAAAAGTTTGAAAATTTAATGTCAATTTTTGTAAGTTTTGTACAAACTGTATATCCTACACAGAACGAAAATACCACATAGAATTCCCTATAAAGCAGAACAAAATTTAGCGGATTTCTCTGTGGGTGTTTTTCCAATAAGAAGTCCTCATCTTATGAGTGGATATGTCTTTTAAATAAAATCAACCAAGTTAACCAGTCGCGCTCCGATAAGCTTTGCGCACAAGCCTCGATTCAAAAATTCGTTGCTTTTTAAGTATTCGCTTTCCCATTCCCAAATTTTACCAACGTTTAGAAACAAATTTTATTCTTATTTTCCAATAAAATAAAAGAAAAAAAAATAGTCCAAATGTAAAATAAGTTTTTTTGTTTATTAATTTTCGATTTTTGTTGTTAATTAAACTTAATTTTAGTACACTTTATTTTGAAGCTGAACAAAAACATCGCGTTGTTAATATAAAAGAAAATACGCGTCGAATATTTTCGCCTGTATAAAAAAAAACATGTTTCTTAAATTTTATAGAACATTTTAACCCTTTAGCGACTTTCTAAATTTGTTATTTAAGGACAGTTTCAGATGGGAGCTAATGGTTAAAATTATCACGAAAATATTCCCGTGAAATTTTATGTGCTGTATATGTCTTAACTTTTAATTTCGCTCACTTGTAAAAAAAGTGGGAAACGGCATTTTTACCAGTTTGGGTTATTCTTCTTTTGTTTGTTATTTTTTTTTATAAAAGTGTATTCCATTATATAACAAACCCAATATACAGTGACTCAACAAATTAACCATTTTGTTTTATAAACTTCGAAATGTTTTGCGCGCTAATTTTTGTTCGTTAATTTTTTATAAAAATATATGTTATTCTATAATAAAAATCACAAATCAAAATTTCAAACTTTGTACACAATACAGAAAAATGCAACAAATTTTAAATTTTTGTAAAAAGAGCTTTTACTTTATTTTTAGGTCTGCAGTTTTGTAGCCTATTGAGTACTCAAACTTTAATATACGAGCCTCAAGAGCCAAGAAATTACTGTTTATTTTTGACAATTTCTGTTTTTAATTTGGATATTGGAAACTAGAAATGGAAAATCAAATTAAACGGTAATTTATTTAAAAAAGTACGTTGTACCAAAATTAAAAAAAAATCAAAAATTAATTAAGGTTCCGGCTTGCAAATTATTAAGCTTACATTTAATGGGCTAGTTAAATAACATACCCAAAAGTTTTCTAAAACTTTTGATTAAAAAGTTTGAAAATTTGATGAAATTTTTTTTAATTTTTATAAATTCTGTAGGCAGTTTGAAATTTTAATTTATATGCTTTTTGTTATATTACAAACTAAAGTTGTTTAACAAATCACCAAAAAAAAAAACAAACCAATTAAAAAATATTTTAAATATCACCAAATGTGATCAGTGATTTGAGTCATTGAATATCCAAATTGCAAACTTTGTATAAAAAATAGGGAAATTTAATAAATTTGTGCAACAACAAACTTTTTATTTAGAAGGAAAATGATTAAAATGTCGCCTACTTATTTCTTTCACATGACTGTGTGTATATTTTAACTGCGTGTTAACAGTACAATATTTTATATATCTCGTTGTATAGTAAAACTCGTATAAGTGCAAAGTCTTAACTTTGTGAAAAATTCACAAATTAAAAGTTGCCACCAAAATTTAAAAATTTTCAATTAGAGTTTTTAGAAAATTTTTAGTGTTACAAATTGCAAGTTTTAAGTGTCTAAAAATTTCCGTTCATTTTGAACAGTTTTTTTCGTGCTGTCGCGCATTTTGTCCATATAAAGTATGGAATTTTTTTGTTTTTTTATAGTAGAAATTTCACAACACTTTACACCGCTGTGAAACTGCATGGCCGAAAATTTTCTTAAATTATTCTTAGTAAATGTTTGAAAATGGGATGACAATTTTTGTAAACCGATCGAATTTTTGTGAATTTTGTTCAAAGTTTGAAAGCCCAATTTACATTCAAGGTTTATATTTTTATTAAAAAAAATAACAAAAATTAACCGCCATCGGGTCTTTGGGTTAATTCCAACCAAATTTCAACTTCAATTGCTTTTAGTTCGGTCAAAATTTGATGCAATTGACCCGAGGTTTTGGCTCAATGGACAAATCGTATATGAATTCTTCAAATCTTTTGAAATCATCGCCGAGAAAAACAGCAGTAAGCACAGTATTCGGGTGTGATAAATATGTGAGAATTATATTTTTCCTAATCACAAATATCATTTGTTTAGAAAGTGCACTGGCTAACAATACCTTTTTTTCGTTACTTTCTTTTAAAGTTTTTCCACTTTCCTCTGTTTTTAAGAAAATTTTTGATCAAACCATCTTCTTCTTAATAAACCACTTAAGAACAATGAGAAAGTTTGATATTTACTTATTGCAACAATTTACCTCTTAAAAACGAGACAAAAATCGCATAATTAAGTTGGGTCAATTTGACCCATATGGAACGGATTCGTTCACGGTCCGGATGAAGGTTAAATAAAATAAGTTTAAATTGTCAAAACACAGCCACTACATTAGTGTATATCGTATATATATGTATGTATATTTTTATAGAGATTTCTCGCATCTCTGTTTTTAATTGAAACTTTAAATCCTTTACAAAAAATTTTTATAAAAATAAACTTCTTTTTATTTCCAGCAACAAAAATCTGTATGAGAGTAATACTATAATCATGCAACACACACGCGATTAGTTGACAAGGTATGAATTATTTAAATCTTTCTTTTTATAAATTTAAATATTAACGTTCCTAGTTTTTCGATACGATAATATTCTTGAGTTGTCTGAATTCCCTGTAAAATTGTTCACACTATTTGCAAAGGTACATTTTACAGATAGTCAAATAAAAAATAATCCACTCGCATTCTTCCTTTATACTGCTGCGAACAAGTGTTATCGATGTAGTTGTATGCTTGTATTTATTTTTATAACAAGCTTAATTTAATTGGAAACTAAATACTTTAAATAAAATGAATACAATTGTTGGTTTTTTTTTTGGTATTTAAAGTATTGACAGTTCAAAATCAATGGTAAATTTAAACAGGTTTTCTAGTCTAGCAAACACGTAAATCGATAAAGTTACGTAAAAAAACGAAAAAAAAAAAATAAAAACTCCAGAAATGTAAATGAGATATATGCCTAGCACAAGAACGATATGCCTACATTTCCCATTTTGCAAAACGAACAGTGCCCATCAAACCACAGCCAACAACACGATGTTTTATTTAACCGCAAATAGTTAATAGCTAAAACTTGATTATTATTTGACTAATTCAGTTTATTTTCTATAAAGTACATTTAAATTGTGTTGGCAATATTTAATGATCGGTTGATAATTAATCGAAAATATTCAGTTATTAATTGTGATAGATCTCAAAAAATTAAACGGTCGTTTCGATTAAAATCTTGTTTAATCATTACATATCTATATCTCCAAGCTGCCTCAACCGCCAGAGGGAGTCACCTTAGTCTCATATGCCGATGATTGCTCGATATTGACCACCGGAAATGTAATTGATGACCTGTGTTCGAAACTGAACGGATATCTCTCCGATCCTGTCCGTTTCTTCACCGACTTCACCGACATAAATCTGCCGTTGTCCCCTACAAAGTCCTCGGCGACCCTCTTTACCACCTGTACGAAAGAGGTCAGGCTGAATCTTAACATCCATGTCGATGCGGGGGTGGCGACGTATAATCACCCAAGGATTTTAGAGCTGCGCACACTACCGCCGCCTTAAGTCGCTCGCTGGCAGCAAAGACATCTGCTTGCCGACGAGCCACCTCCCAAGCACATCAGAAGGCAGCTGCTCGAACTAAAAGACGAGATCCAGCCACTCGTAGCCCAACCGCTGGATCCGACAGCGTGCCGCCAGGTCCTAAGCAACATCCACAAAGAGACAGACACTGCCACCATCGACTCTTGCCTTGTCAATGCCATATTAGGAGCCCAACTACCACCAATTGCAAATGAAGAGTCCCTGCAGCCTCGCCTTCCCGCGCTACTCTGACCCAATTAAGTTCTGGAAATTGTAGTAGACTTAACTCCTACCTATGCTACCTATCCAGAATCAACCCGAACCCCAAACACCTGATCACATGCCCTCTCAAACCAACTCACCCCCCTCTGGTTCGACTCCGCCGAAACTGCACATTTCCTGGACTTCCCCCTAGATGAGCTTGATGACAACGACCATGGGTGAATCCGTTCTTTACAGGGCGTGACTAACCGCTACAACAACAACAACAACATTACAATCGAAAAAAGTTTAACTTACTCTACGAATTCAGCGCGTGCGTTTTTTTTAATACTTTAAAATATATATTTTATTTTTATTTTAATTCTTTCATAAAATGTACATCTTATATAGAAAAATCTCGTTTCACGTTGTTTGTGGTCGCACTCCTCCGAAAAGGCTAAACCGATTTTTATAAAATTTTGTACCTATATTTGGTAGGTATGAGAATAGGTCGTAAAGTATATTTCATGATTGGACGAGGGTTGCCACCTACATAAAAAGTCAAACCTAATTAAAATATACCCATTATGAAATATTAAAATATGGACGCCGAGTGGTTCATCTCGGAAACAAGATTAATAGCTAACTTTCATTAGCGTTGCCACCTGTTTGAAACGCCGAATTTAATTAAATTATACACAAGTTGTGTGGAATATCAAAATTTGGGTGTCAAGCGGTTCACCTTAGCGAGGAGAAGGCTCACACATGTGTACATATATTTTGGAAACGTCAAATTTTATTAAATTATACACAAACATATAAAATATTAAAATATGCATACCAAATGGGTTGCTTCGCCGAGCAAATCATTTAAAGCTAGCTATATGTTGTAAAGGGTTGCCACTGCTTGGAAAGTCAATTAAATTAAATTATACTGGAGTTATATAAGATATTAAAATGTGGATGTCAAGCGGTTCGTCTCGGAGAAAAGGTTCATAGCTAACTTACAATATATAAGGGTTGCCACCTGTTTGAAAAGTCGATCCTATTATATGTGAGACAGAAAGCGAAATGCGTTTTCTGATTAAATATTCGAAGGGCAAATAATAAGTAAATATATGCAGGAGAAAGCCTGCCGGCGTTTTCTAGTATGTAAGTATGTATATATAAATCTACGGTCACTCTTATTGATGTATTCTAAGATTTGCTATAATCAATTTTCAAAAACAGAACATAAGAATACAAATTTTGACAAACACCCGCTTTGGACACGAAAACTTGACCAGTTTTAGCCAATCCTCTTTTGTTTTTGAATTTTTAGAACAATTCTAGGTAGAAAGTTTTATAGTCCATTAAATTCTAGTGTATGTTTCAAGCTGGTAAATATGTATGTCCATTGATACAAAAAAAAAATTTCGGTTAGCCGTTCGATTAATCGGTTCATTTTAACCGTTAACCGAAAGAAATAACCGATTATTCGTGCCTTCGATTAATCATGTCATCACTAGGAATTCTGACGGTTATCAAATTGGTAGAATATCTGCCTACTGTAGACACTAAGTACTTGTTTTTTTTTGTGTTTGTAATAAATCGAGCCTTAAGCGCGAAAAAACGTAAGCCCGGTTTTTGTAGTAATTTACTTTTGATGCCGAAATGCTCCTAGAACATCTAGATGCGTTTAACGCTCGATTTGGTCAAAAATCTGAATAATGTGAATGCAAAAAAAAACTGATGAGCTGGCAACAGCCCTGGTTCAATATGCAAGCCAAGATACGAGGGTATAACCAACAATTCTGTAAGTTGCAAAAAGAGAAAAAATTATAAATTAATGGAGTACTTCCTTAGTCTCCTAAATTCAAATAACTTAATTACCGCCCAAGGGGGTGGTTTTGGCGTTCAAACCCCTACAAAAATTTTAAAACTGCAGTACTATCTGGAAATTAATTCACTTTTTTAAAATTATATTAGCAGAAACTAATTTTTTAAACAACTTTTGCTAGTGAATTCATTTTCTTATTGATTTTTTATTTGTATTTTTTTGGTATCGGCGTTGCACATTTGCTTCCATATAACGCATATTCGGAATTTTTTATATAAAAAAAAATTACCAACACCGTCTACAAAAACATTTTCTAAATATTTATTTTTAATTTTGAGCCACTTGAAACTTGCGTTTCATACTATCTAAAATTGATTGGGATATAAAATTGCTTACCAAATTTTTTTTATAAAAATACTGACTAAAAATTTTCAAATCCTGATGAATTGAAAAAGTAAAGTTTAAAGGGTTGTTTTACTTAATTTTTTAACGTAACTTTTATTTTTGTTTGAAACTTCTTTGTCATTAGCAACTGTGCAGTATGCCGTTCGGTTTAATAAAACCTAATTTATTGTTAGAAATGCTCAGCGTAATCAAACGATACAGACATTAAGAAGTCTCATTTTCATGATTGTTCCTACTTCCTTTGAATGCCATGCTCTATATTTCCTTTACCTTAGTAAGCTAATTGTATTTACCTTTTTAAGTAGATGTCAACCATAATACAGCTATTTTCAAAATAAATCTTTCTTAAAACTCCTTTTTATAAGACTCCTATTTCAATATTTGATTTAACTTATTATAATTTTTATAGCTTTTTTTTTTAAATAGGTGGCAACCCTCTCCAAAATTATTTTCGAAATTACGCGATCTTAAAATTTGTTGGTTGGCACTCATATTCTAAACAGCATTTTTTTTTTAAATTAACTTAAGTAGCATTTAAACAGATGGCAACCTTCTATCAAAACATTTGGGAAAGGAAGCCTGGTTAAGCCTCTTTCAATTGACACTTATATTGCAATATTTTGGCATTCATTGTTTTAATTGAATGTAGCCTTTTAAACAGGTGGCAACCCCGATACAAATTTGTTTGGCAACCTATGTATATAACGGACTATATATGTTGCAAATCTTATCCAGATGGATTTAGTCGTTATATAGCAATATGTGATCTAACTTATTTATTTAATTGACTATAACTTTTTGAGTAGGTGGCAACTCTCCATATAATATAGAGTATGTAATAGCGTAGGGGGTAGGCTATTTCTGTGCTAAATTTTGTACCGTCTCCGTCTGGCCTGAATGACATACTCACTCACACACTCACCCTCAAACATACAAACTCTCACATTTATAATATAAGTAGGATGGACTATATTTTTATAGAAAAAACCTAAAAAATAATGAAATGGTTATTTAAAAACTAATGATTATTTTCTGTCTGGTTAAAGAATTTATAAACTTTTTAAATTTCAATTCTTTTTTTGTATCGTACATTTGAGTATTACCAAATAACTCGTATCAATTCCAAATTTCATTTTCGTCTATTCTTCATAGAGTGAATAGTTTTAGGGCCTCCCTTATACTTATCTAGCTTTTAAGCATTTGGTTTATCATCTTACTTTTACCTCCTCATTTTTAAACATTTCAACGGATTTCGTGAATGGTATAAGTTTTTTCCTCGTTCAAGTGTTTAATATTCTGTTTAAAAATAAGAAAATTATAACCAAAAGAAATCCACGGACGTCCTCACTAAATGAAATTCTACACTAACCACAAAAAATATAATCAGCATACATACACACATACGCACTGTTTCTAATTTGCTATTACAATAACATAAAAATATGCGGCAATCCAAGTCGTGATGGTAAAGAAATATAAATAGGGGATGAAATTATTTCTTCCACTCTAAAATTTTAAACATAATGGATGTTATTGGTTGGTAAGGGTTGATTTCTTATCGCTAATGCGTTGAGTTTATTATACCATTCATAAAAAAAAATTTGCGTTAACAAGTAATTTTGTTTTTTAACATAGAAAAAATTAAAAGACAGTTTTTATAGAGTTAATTTTAGTATAATCTATAAATTTAAATAAATAGTACCGACCGAAATAACTAGCTTCTTAGCATCCCAATAGAAAATTGATAAATATAAATTAAATGCGTTAAGTTATGGCAAAACTATTGTGAATATGTGAAATCTGGCATTTTCATTTCAAAATTCGACAATTTGAAAGCTAAACATATTCAGAACGTTTTGTCACGCTTGAAACATACATATATCTCGGTCAAAAGACATATAAGATAGAACCAGAATAATAATCTTCTGACCGTTGAGTTATTAAAAAGACATCCTAATTTTGATAAGAATCATAAAATTCTTTTCATAATAATTATGAGTGACACAATTTTTTTAAGTTATCGATAACGATTATTTTGAGACTTATATTGTAAAAGGATTTTCATAATAATTATAAGTAAAAAAAAGAAGTACAAAATTCCTAGCGTCCACCTGCCTTCGCTCGGAGGAGTGGAGTTCCCTAGATAAGAAAGGTTGCAAAGGTCGACTCTCATTGAAATAAGTGGGGTCCTTCGGACAGCATACCCAAAATGGCTGCCGAGGGATACTTTGGTATGACGTTCCCTCTAGGGAGGATTCGTAGGGGTGCGATCTATGGCATCGAGGGCTGCCATGTTCTCGGATGGATCGAACTTGATGGGAGGGTTGGAGTTGAACTATACTGCCGAGAACTTTGTCTGCTTACCAGTACGACCTCTGTACGGAAAGTGAATATTTACTCCGATATCCAAGCGACAATCAAAGCTATGAACTCAATAACAATGCGATCGAAAGTAGTTAAAGCTGACCGGACTTGTCTTTCGAGAGCTTCGGAGTATTTCTCCGTCAAATTTGTCTAAGTTCCTGGGCATAGGGATATCTCAGGGAATTGTAAAGCAGATGGGTTATCCAGGCAAGGCACACTTGAAAAGAACTTCTTAAGCGATAAACTTTTCGGGGTTCCTCTGGCCACCTGTGGGCTGCTTCTGAACGAT
Source organism: Anomoia purmunda (assembly GCA_951828415.1). Classification (NCBI taxonomy): domain Eukaryota; kingdom Metazoa; phylum Arthropoda; class Insecta; order Diptera; family Tephritidae; genus Anomoia; species Anomoia purmunda. The sequence continues at coordinate 47,205,298 of OX639995.1, forward strand.
TGGGCTTGGGATCAGCGTGGCAAACGCTGAGCAGCTACTAGATCATTTAGGGTCGCGAGGTCCTTTTGGTCAAACGTAGATTGGGGGAGGTCACGGGAGCTTCTACAGTTATTCATTACGGCTCTCAGTGATTATGGGGATGCTGACAGAGCACTGTCCATTGGGAATCCATGCGGTGCGTCTAAATATGTGAACTAACTCATACTGCGACAACGGTTTGGATGATGAGAAAGTGGAATCATCTCCACTCTCCGGCGAACATATCGGGAGTAGAGATTAGCCAGCACCATAGCTTCATTGTAAAAAGGCAGCACCTTGCAAATTATGGGAAATAATTGCCGTTCTGTTTACGTTTGTACTGTGGTATCCCAATGGATCCCAGAGGATCTAGGAGCAGCCACTTTAACCTAACCTAACATAACAGTGACTCACACAACCGACCGACCACACGGTTTTTTTAATATCCGCTATATTTAAAAAAGGAGCTTAGTCGAGATTTAAAAAAAATTGTCAAAAATCAACTTTAGTTTTCAGGCACATTATTAATGAGCTACAGACACATCATATATTTTATGAAAAGGATGTGGTCAGTCGTACAATTCCTTGCCAAATCGCCAGCCTTGTCATTACCCTCAATATCTCGGTGCCCAGACATGAGTTGTATTCTATGATGCTGGGCCATTTCGTTTTGAGATCTGCGGCGCACAGTGGTAGATTTTGTGAGTTTAGAGCCTTCAGAGCTGCTTGGCTGCAATAGAAGATTAACATCTGTATTCTATATCTATAGGATATTTTGGTATAAACTACAGTGGTCAGGAAGTCGAAAAGATTCTTCTAGTTCCCACTCTAGGTGGAATACTCCTTCACCGACGTTTCCGTTTGAAACCATGATGATACGTCGAGTTGGTGTGGTAATTTTATAGGTTGATTTACATGGGTTGAAATTTGCAAATCTTAAAACAAAATTAACATATGAAGGTCGGCGAGATTTTGAGATCAAAAAAGCAAATACGAGTAGTATAATCAGCGCAGCTCTGTTTACTTTCAACGATATAAGATCTATGGTAATACCAACTGATGTAAATACACTTGAACTCTGAATGTACATCTGCGATTACAAGAATAGTAGCAAAATGTTATTGACAAGTTGTCACAATTTTGTCCTTCTTTATTTAATTTTAATTATTTAATATAAAAATATGAGTATTTCTATAAAAAAAATATGCAAGTCGAGTTTCAAACTTCCTATAAAATTGATAAAAAAATCGACAATTAAAAAAAAACATTATGAATATGAATTTTTTTCGTTCATGCATTATATGGAAGGAAAGGCGCTTTATTATAGTAAAATTGAGTGGGCTACGCAACTGCATACTATTACAAAATTTGAAAAAAATCGGATTAAACAGTTAAAAGTTTTTGTTTAAATTTGTCGAATTTTTATAAGTTTTCTAGAAAGTTTCAAATTTCGACTTACATAGTTTTTTGTAAGGTATAAATATATTTTCATTAAAGAAAATATAAAATAAATGATGGGAAGATAAAGTTGTCAAACTTGTCAAAATAATTTTTTATCTACTATTTTATTGAACACAACTGTACATATAATGGCTAACAGTGAACATGATCTAGTATTATTTTTTTTTCAATATCAACAATATTTTCCATACTACATTTTTGCCATTAATTTTTAATAAAATTATAATACATGCAATAACGTAAACCACGAAAATCAAAATTTTAAACTTAGTAAAAATTTGACGAAAATTTAACTAAATTGAAAAAATCGATATTAAAATTTTTTTCTTAGATTTCATAGATTTTTGATATCTTTTGGTTGCTGATGTCCTTGCGAATTTCTTCAATATAACGCAATGTGATAGCCAGGCGGCAATCAGGCCTTAGGGTCTGTGATGGTAGGGTTGAAAGAGGTCGGGGGGATAAAGCGTCCAAAAGTTGTTCACAAAACAGGTCAGGTGGCACTGCTGGGGTTTGCTTCGTAACGTTCCCAAATTTAAAAAAGTCGGACAGAAATTTAAGCCGAATGAGGAGGTTATCGCCACCATGGAAGTCTACTTTGCAGACTTCGGAAAAATCTATTTTTCAGACGGTTTAAAGAATCAAGTGTATCAAGCTTGAAGGAGGAAACTGTGTTGAAAAAAAATCGCCACTTTTCTAAAATGTTGCAAGCTATGTACTTATCGGACTGCCCTCGTATATGGAAATAAATTCGAGTTAGTTTCTTCTAATGGGCACAACTTCAGATAGGATACTGAGCTAGATAGAAACCCACAAAATCCTTCTCTCGAACACACCAAAGGCCACCTCATCTGATGTTAACACAGTCAATGCTTCTGCGCCTTACTAGCACGGGCATGGTGAGTTACCTATAGAGCGTGGTTTTCGTTCGTCGAGAGAGAGATTTACTGCTCATTTGCCTACTTAGCAAGAGAGATTCTTCGTTGGATTTCGAGACTGGCAATGTTGTTGGTGTTATAGCCGGTTCCAAGATAAACAAAGTCCTCTACTTTGTCAAAATTGTAACTGTCAACAGTGACTCGGGAGCCAAGGAGCGAATGCGTTGACTGTCTAGTTGATGACAGGAGGTACTCAGTACTTGGTGGAAAAGTATCGAAATGAAAATTACTTGGTATCGAAAGAAAAGTATCGAGTATGTCAAGATAAATTAGGAATGACGAGTGTGGACGAAGTGATTTACGCGAAGTAGTTTGGACGAAATTTACATTGTAGAATGCCCGGGCTTTTAGGGATATTGTCCGCCCGAAGAGAGTCGTTTGAAGAGGAGTATCAGTTTGCTACTTTTTGCGTTCTTTACATATTGTTTCATGAATTTCGATACGATACGATGCCATTCCGATACTTCTACCATTCGATACTCGATATTTTTTACTCGATACTTTTAAACCGATTTTTTTTTTGGTATCGGGTACTTGAACCCCAGTATTGTATCGATTTTACAAGACAATACGATAACCCTAACTGCGAAAAAAGCATAAGCAAAATTTTTTTTTTTAATTTTCTTTTTCATACAGAACGCGAAAACGTCTATTAAAAATGAGGAATGCCAGTTGTAAATGAGAAAGCGTCAATTTAAAATAAGAATAGTCAATTGCAAATCAGAAAACCCCAAATGAAAATGAGAATGCGTCAAATGGGAATTAGAAATGGAAATTTTTCACGGCTAGGACTCGAATGTATGGATATGATGATATTCAGGTGGAACTTTGCTCATGTGTCGTATTGGTAAAAAAAGGGCCGGAAAGAGTCCCAATTTTTTAAAATTGGAGTCTTCAAATTTCTCATATTAAACTAGCGACCTAATTGGTGCTTGTGCAAACCCTTTTTAAGTGGCAAACAGATTACGTTTTATGAAAAATTGCGACTGAACTGCATTTTTAATTTACAGTTACGGACAATAAAATAGAATCAAGTCGGTTGCTGCGAAATAATCAGCTATTCTTCCTCTTTGCTATTATATTTCCGATAACTTCTGTCGTATTTAGTGAAATTTGCTTTAATTTAGAAAAAATGGATCGCGGAAAGCACTGCACGGCAGAGGAACGTAAACAAATACGAAATTTGCAAAAAAAAAATGGTTTTACGCAAATGGAAATTGCAAAAATTATTAACATATCAAAAAAATGTGTGTTTACTGCTCTATCGCCTCAATAAGAATGCGAACTGAGAGGTGAACCACGAAAAACGACGCCAGAGGGCGACAATTTCATAGAGAGAGAGAGAGACTATCGGACTATTGAAATCCGCTCCAGTCATCCAGAACGAAACCTTCTTTAAAAAGGAACCTCTTCGGCAAATTGTCACGAAAAGTTCCAATGTTGGCGAAAAGACAACGACGAAATCGACAAACGTTTGCGAGAACTCACATAACTTGGTCCGGTCCAGAAAATTCAAAAAAGTGCCGAAATATTTTATAGTCCGACCAATCTAAAGTAATCATGGTGGGCAATGATGGAAAGGTCCGATGACCGAAAAATGCAGAAATGAATCCCAGGTACACATCAAAAACATTCAAGCTATTTTGGATTCGAGAAAATATGGACCGGTACCGATACCTAAGACGTTATGCTACTCTATGCCGAATGGAACATACCTTTGATTGGGCAGTTTCAACAGGTTAATGACCCATGGCCACAGAGTCGTGGAATCGATAGGATGACGTGGCCTTCGCAATCTTCTGATTTAAATCCGACAGAGAACTTGTGGATGATTGTAAAGGAAACGCTAGGGACCGCTAAATCAAAGAATAAGGAAGAACTTTGGCAAAGAATCCAGGAAACTTGGTATTCCATACCAAAGTCGGTCTGTGAGACCCTAGTAGAATCTATGCCGAAATGATGCACTGAAGTAGTTGGAAATAAAAGTTTTGCTACAAAGTTTTAAAACTGTCACAGTTTTTAATGGAGTTTTATTATTATTTTCTAGTTTTAGTTCTCTGATTTTATTTCTTGGTCAATTGAATTTCACGACTGTCTACTTTGAAAGAGTTTTTTTTTTACTTTAATGAAATAACGTGCGTGTTTGAGTTACTAATATGTAAATTAATAAACGGAACTAAATACATGTTTTGATTTGGTTAAGAAATGTTTTTAATATCTAACTGTTTTTGGCAAATACATATGTATATGTGGAGGGAATGCTTGATTCTATTAATATTGTCAATAACTGTAATATCGATATTTTGGGTATCGAGTCTTTGAAATTCGATATTTGTGGCTACCAGATTCTTTTTGAGTAAAACTTTGAACGATTACCATATCGATACATTGTGGCCGATATCTTATCCTAATGAGTTTCATTCCATTATACTTTATTGCCCATCATCGCATTTAATAATTACACCTCTTTCCCACGTTGTATCCACCTTACATTTTTTCTAGCTGAAATGCCATTCGAAACCATTTAACACATACAGCCGTACACATGTACTACAAACGTATGCAAATATTTCTACCACATACGCGAGGGGTTGGTGGCGCTGCCAAAGCGACTGTATTCGATACGCTCCAGAGTGTTGCGGGAGCAGCGGTTGAATCGTGCCGTGCCAGCGCATGCGCTCCAAAATTTGTTGGCCAAGAGACGCAAGAGAAATTCTACCCATAGCGATTGTCATCTCCATCGCTCATATTGATATTAGATTTGTCATAGCCAACAATGTACAGTTGGGAACGAAAATGACAGCAACAGTATCGGCAACTACTCACGCACACACACATACACACACACACACACAAATCCATTTTACAATTATGTATATTATTTACATACAAACATCCATATGTAGATATTTGCATAAATTTGCCTAAACCAAAGAGTGAAAAAAGCGCTAATGGGTAAAACGTTGATTATGCTATCGAAAAGCAACAGCAGCCACTAGCCGCCAGCCAACAGGGTGTGAAAGATTAAAACAAAAATGAAGAAATCTACGCCAACAGCAACAACAACAATGAAAACACCAACAGTAACAACGGCCAATGTAACGTAGAGCGCAACGACGGCAGCGACAAAACAGCAAACACCATGCAATTAAATGAAAAGTAAAAATAACATGGCGGCCACAGTGATGTAGTGTAGTGTTGTGGGCAATGAACGATGAGGATCGCCGCGGCCACCAACACACAAAGTCAATTCGAGTCCAACAGAACAGAAAACAAAAAAAAAACAAAAACAAGAAGAGAAGCGAAATCAACTAAAAACGAAATGAAGTATGGATCTAACTTACAAACAACAATAACAATTACAACAACAACAGCAGTAGCAGCAGTAACAAAAACCATCACAAATGTAGCAATCACAAATGGGCATGGGGTTGTTACCATCATCAGACTCGATATTTGCTCGAAGCGATTCAATGGGAACTGAAAATCTTGCTTCGTTCCTGGGTGCAATGCGAATCGTCAAGCATTTTTTTTCATTTTTTTTTTCAAAACTAAAAACCAGTCGTTCTTGCTCAGCCACATAATATTAGCTACTACGTAACAATAACAACAACAATGGCGTAGATTTTCAACAAAAGATATCGATGGTGGTATGCAAGTGAACGTACGAACGATAGACATATTCGTTGCGTTGTGTGGCGTTGCTGAAGAATAAGAAGAAGAAGAAGCAGAAGAACTCACGCAACGCTTAAGTAGAAGCGAAAGGGGGGCGGGGGAGAAAGACAAATGCCTGCTATGAAATCATTATTTGTTGTTTTTTCATTGCATATTTCAAACCGTTTTGTTTTTCTTTTCGTTTTTGCTTTCGTTGTACATTAAAATGCTATGCGCATGGTTGGAATTATTTTATGATATCAACATTCGTTCGTGCCGTTGCAAAGCAACAACAAAAAAGCCATAAAAATAAATTACTTTGGCAGGTAGGCGCACACCACGAACCCGCACACACACACCAACATAACGAATGCTGAAAATATACTCAGTTGGCGTGCATAGCCAGCCAGCCAGCCAGCAATCAAACAAGCAGGCGCAGTAGAAAAGCGGGAAGGAAAATGAAGAACGAGCGCGGGTCGTAGCTGCTTGCTGTTTGCTTGCTCAAACTGGCTGAGTTTAGCTGGCTTGCCTGCCTGCCTGCCTGTTTTGGCCGTCATTGTGTTAATTGAAAGCAATCTACAATACGGCAGAGGGTAACGGCGATCGCACACAATACTACAGCGTAGCAGCAACAAAGCAGATGTCGGTCCGAGTCATTTCACAACGTTTGTTCGTCGTAGTTGGAAGGGGAAGGGCACGGGGGGTGGCATTACAATTTCGCCAGATGTATTTTATGACATTTTTTCTTTCGTTTACTTCAGATTACAATCACCCCAAAATTCATTACGCTTGCCCATTAATGTTGGGTGTGCGAGCGAGATGCGCTGAACTTTAGCGCATATGCCCATGCTGCTCACACGCGGGCATAGCAAAAGCTGGTAGATGGTAGATAATTTTTCATAGCACAAACGCGGTTTCGCCTTTTTTGTTTTTTTGTTTTTTTTGCTACACGAACATTGTGTTGTTGGTTTTTATTGTCTGGCTGCCATCGCCTTTGCCCGCTATTGAATTGTTGTACGCCTTTGATTGTTGTTGTTGTTGCGTGCTACTGTTTTGTTGTTGGCAAAATTTATGTATGCCGCTTTGAAAAACAACGGCGTTGTGCTGCAGGCCAGCAGAGTTGCCGTGTAAGTTGGTTTAGTTGAAGTGTGTTCGTCGTCGAGTTTGGTCGCATTTTCGTATTCGTTCTGCACGCAATATTTGGCTCTCAAAGTGAGGAGAGAAGCACAAAAAAAAAAAAAAGAAGGAGAGGGAGAGAGAGAGCACGCGCATATAATCGAACTGCAAAAACACAAAAGTAGCCATCGTGTTGGTGGGCTCCAATATGAAAATCTCAATGTTAGCTAGCCCCATGCAGTGTTGCATTATATGGCCGGGGGGAGTGTTGTTCGTATAAAAATTGAAGTGAATAATTCATTCGAGTAACCTATTAATAAATGATACGGAATGCAAAATCTAATCGTTTAATCATTGACCGCAGAAAGCAAATCAATGTGCAGCGTGTAGTGTGGAATAAGTTGCATAGCAAAAGCGTTTGAAATCTGACGAAATTTTATAGGAGCCACTATTTTTTGTTTGTTGGAGACTACATTGCACTGGCGTTTTTTCAGTACACAAATACATACATACGCGTGGCGAGTTTGTACACCAGCAACGGTCCCTAAGCTCCCGCATACAGGTGCTTGACCTATTTGTATATTCTCACAAAAATACAGACGCACTTAAATGAAAATATAAAAACTCAGAATAAAAAAAAAAACAAAAAACCAACAGCAAAACGCAGTGAAAATTGTTGCTGCGTTAATTCAGTGTTAATTTTTTTTTTGCATTTCTGTTCGTACACTTGAGTTACAGTTTTCTGTCTCACTTATCTCTTGCTTTGTTCAATTTGTTGCTCATTGTGTTTGTGAAGTGAAGTATCTATATATTTATAAGTTTGGAAATAAAAGAAAAATCGAACAGAACTGACTGACTATGCTGCATGCAAACTTTTAAGTTATTTCAATTCAATTTTTCGTTGAACGATGGATCGTCGTGGATTGAGGTTTATTTCGAAAAGGTATTTTGTTGTTTTTCATACACATTTATTTCAAAGAAGTAGTAGTTGTATTTTCGAAAAATTTTGCTTTTTGATCATATTATGCATTTCCACTTTATTATCGTCTGGCACTTTGTTTCGTGTATGAGAGTTGGTTGGTGCGAAAGAGTGACTGAGAAGGTTGGCATGTGTTCGTGTGACGAAGAGTGTTGCCAGATTTTTTTGATTGCTATGAATGTGAACCACAAAAACAAAACAATTATAAATAAAACAATTAGTTTTGCGTTAAAAGTCATTACTTTTTCTCGTATCATGCGGAATTCGGAAATAAAATATGCTCATCGTGCTATGCTTTAATTTTGTTTGCTTGTCAAAATTCTTTTTGTTGTTGGCATTATCTTTCAATCTACATAAATCGAATAAATGGATTCACCATTCGTATTCGAGCAATTGATATTGATTTTCCTTTCAATTGACAATTAAAAAAATCAGCAAAAATTAAATAAATATTTATACTTTTGGCGTTGAGCACAAATGACATAAAAATAAATAAATGGTTCTAAACCATTTCTCCAAAAAACTTGTTTATTTGTTTCATTTAATATCTTGATAAAATATACCCATTGGTCGAATTTACAGCCTAGTCTTCAGCTAAACCCGCACGAAAATCCATTTAGTAGTGAGTTCAAATAGACACAAAAATTGTAAAAAAAAAGTATCTTTCGGTCATTCTTATCAAAAAGAAACACAAATTTTCAACAGTTATATTATATTATAGATATGATCCTAGTTTCCCGAATGCAAAAAAATAATAATTTTCCCTTTTACGTTCATTATCATAAATTTGTACTATAATAAATTGTACATACTGAAAATAGAAAATATTATCACAGTAATCTGGCAACACCACCCACCCTAAATGTGAATTTCGCTCTACCGCTCTGAGAGTTTTTCGTTCCTGTAAACAAAAATTTAACTGAGTAATAATGCCACTCAAATTTCTTTTTCGGTTTGGTCCGAATGAAAATAAATGAAGTGAGTTGTTGGTATGTACTATTTGCGAAATTGTGAAACGCATGAAATGTGTGTGTAGAAAAAAGTCTAAAAATGAAAAATAAAAACTACTCGAATAATTGTCGTATTTCGAATATGACAAACAAATTTTTAAATTAAGTAGTAAACTAACTAAGGCTTGATAACTTAGTTTATTCAATTAAATATGTACATTTTTGCAATACTGTTAGTATTATTTTTTCAAAGGTTGCCTGAAATTGAAAGCAACAAAATGTATATAATCTTATAACTTTGCCCCTGATTCGTAACTATGCGCTCACACTACAACAACTTATGCGCCCTTTTTCATCTGCCGCATATTTTATTTTCTTATTGCTGTATTTTTTCGTTTACTTTTGCTCGTCTTAAGTATGCAGTCAGGTAGATCTCGCTCCAATAGCGACAGCAACAGCAGCCGGCAGACTTTACCCACCACTCTCCACTCATACAATATGATTGAAAACTAGCCATTGAATATTTGAAATGGATGTGTGGTGTACGATACGTACATAAGTATGTATGTATATAGTATGTATACTTTAATATCTTATTATTTCGATACTATACAACTTCAATGCACATCTAGTATTGGTTTTGGGAGTATAATAGGTAAAAAAAACAAAATAATAATATTTCTTGGTAAACCAACTAGTTCAAAGCTGGAATAAAGCTGCCACAGGAACTTGCACTGAAAAAGAGTTTTAGTTAGTAGAACGAGAGATACTTAAACTGTATTGAATTGATTACTCAGACGTCATAATTTCTAATTTCTTTTAAGCAGCTCGCTCGATGTTAACCAACTTTTGAATGGTCTGTCATTAAATCTGTATGTCTAATAGTAGTATAAATGATTGTGGATTATTCAAATAATATGAAAACAGCTATGATAAATATGAAAATCAAATTTTTACAATAGTTAGGGAAATTTAATTTCTTAAAAGGCACAAAATCAGATATTCTTTAATTTATATTATGTCATGTGCCAGTTAAAAGGAAAGTTCTATGGTGAGAAAATTTTATCTTTCTACTCTGCCAATTAGTAAATTTCTACAGCTGGAAATTTTTGGAAGTGGCTTTGATGCAGATGAAGACCAGCGAGTAAAGCCAGCAATAAAATGTAGCAATCATGCATGTAGAAAATATTTGGAAAATATTTGTAATTGCTGACTTGAATTCTTAGCAATATTAAAGTAAAAAATGCCTGAAAGTCGTCTTCTTCTTGTTTCCAATAACCCTACAATTCGACAAGTTTTGTTCACCTCATAGTTGTCAAAAATTTACTTAACAGAGTACTTTTCTATCATTTGACACAGTCCATTAGTACTACACAAAATTTAATTGGAAACCCATTTTTGGAGTAAAAACAAAAATATTTAAATTAACTTTTCTTAATTGACTACTGTACATAGTTTCAAATGTTTAGAAAAGTGATGAAGTCATTTGAAACTCAGATAAAGTGTTCTAGTTAATAATTCATTAAAAATGGCAAGCAAAAATAAATGTGTTTGTTCTGGCCTAAAAATCCCAATTTCGATATACAAATTTTTGCCAAAATTTACTAATGTTCTCTATGGAAATTCAATCCCTATATTTTTTTATATTAAATTAACAGTCGAATTTTATACATGCAATATTTGTATTTTCGTTTAAGCTTGGTTTCTCGAACCACTCAACTCGCCCTTGCATAGCTACTAGCAGATCCTTCACTTTGTTCACCTTAGTTGTCTACTCGAAATGTACATTTGTAAAAAAAAAACCAAAAAAATACAAAAACCAGTTTCTTCGCACTTAGTCGCTGCTGCTTCTGCTGGCCACTTTACTCTGTTACCACCGTGCCGCCGTGTGCTGTGAGGAAACTCAATTTTGCAATACACCGTGAGCCTCTTGGGTTGTTTCATATTTGAGACGGTTGGCCAGTCTGTGATGTACAGCCATTGTCAACGACTTCTTTGCTGTCTGGCAATGGCGTCGCTGTTGTGCTCAACTATTCTTGGTGAAGTAAGGGGAAAAGGAAATTAAGCAGACACAAGCTGATATTGTGGAAAAGATCGGATTACGAGCGGGAATTGAGAAAGCGGGAAACGAAATGAATTTCGTTTAGTGGTTGAAGCAGTAAAAGCAACAGCAGCACACTACAATGCCCTTGGGGTTACTACACACCACCGTGGTATACGAGTTTTGAATGTTGAAAATCGAAAATTGCTATTTACTTCACATCTGTACGTATCTAAAGTGCACGTAACGTAGGGTAAATTATGGTAGTAATCAGTTGGTAGTTTGCTCTTTACTGTGCGCTAGTCTGTAGCATTTTATGCGTTTTTAATACTCAAGGGCTTGCCTGCACTCAATCTACCACTACGCCAACTCAATTGTACAATTCTTTGCTTTTAATAATGTACATATTTTACTGTCACATTTCGAATTCTCTCTCTAACTTTGCTCGCTGATGCTCGTGTCTACTGTGTGCGGTGCATGCAAAATTTTCTCATACACTCACTGTTACATCTGGCAACCCTCAACACAGTTTTAGTAATTCTTTTCATTGCCATGGTTCTCTCCACATTTGCTCTTACTATCCGCTTTCATTTGGCACTCGTTATATCAGCGCACACTTGCTATTTCACTCACACGGACGGCCATTAATGAAGTTTGTCCGCCATCTCTTTTTGCCACATCGGCGAACGATGGCGGACCGGTTTTCGCATTTTTGTTGGGGTTTGTTTTTTTTGCTGCTTTGGCTTTAACAGACTGGACCGGTCTGAGTACACCATATTTGACAACTGCGCGAAAAAGGCGCAGAATAATCGATAATGTGTTGTTGTTGTTGTTGCTGTAGCGCTGTTGGCGAGTATGCGATAAGTGATGTGTGTATGAGGCTTTGATTTTGGTATGTGCGCCGACGGCTGCGCCTTGTTTTTTTTTCTTTCATTCCGTTTCACCAACCACCATTAAAGTAACAACAAATACAGAAGAGCAGTAGCAGTTGACGTACGGACGAGTTTTGCGCGCTAACGAGTTTATGCTTCTCTTTCTACCCGTCGTACAATTTAATTGAATGAGTGGTGCAACGAAGCACAGCCGTCACAGCCACGAAAGAAACGCCACCACCGTTGCCACTTTTATCAGCAGCTGCTTTACCTTCCACCCCTCTACACTCTCCTCTCATTTTTTCTTAACACATTTTTCGTATGCCGCTTTGTGTACCGACAACCGACATTTATGCGTCGCCGTCTTCCACACCTTCACCTTTTTTTGGGTTCATTATAATCATCAAAAGAATGGACGCCATAAATTTGAACCGAAACGAAGAGCCTAAGAAATTCAATCCCGTACTACTATAGGACAGGCAGTGTCAGCAACAACAAAAATGCAAGTATCGGCAATTGTTTGTGTGGGATTTTTTGTTGTGTGCGCACGGAGGGGTGTGGAGGTGAGCGCGTTGCTTGTGTTAGGTATTTTGGAAGAGCATAAAACGGTGCAGCGTTGAGGCGGCAGAGCACTCGATTAATTTTCATTTCAATGTGAATTGCGAAACGTCTGCTTTTTTTTTTTTTTTTTGGTTTGCTACATACACACAAACATATATTGTTCTTTTTTGTTGCTTTTTCTTCTATCACATAAGCGTTTGCTTTTCGTTTTCTTTTTGGCTTGTTGCTTTTGCTCCAGCTATTTTCTTATAACTTCATGTCGGCTCACAGAGTTTTGCTATACATTTGTTTATTATTTTTTGTTGTTGTTGTTGCTGCTGGCGCGAAGCCAGTTTCACACATCTGTATGCACGGATGTATGTATGTATGTATGTGCTTGGTTTGCCTGCTTTTCAATGCCGCTCAAGCTGTGTGCGGTGTTTTTAGTGTTGTTGTTGTTGCCATAGCTATAGCTATTGGCTTTGTTGTCGTTAACAGCACGATCAGCCATCATCGCATCAGCCAGCGCACATTCGAGGTTTGCACTTTGTGCCTGGCGACAACTGCTTTCCAGGCAACACAACAGTGAGAACAAGAGCAACAACAACAACAACAACGTTTGTTGTGAGTGCAGTGCATGAGCGCAGCATATCGGCGGTGGCATTGTAATGCAACGATGGTCGGATGGATGGACGGACGGACGGACGGACGGACCGACGTACTGAGGGACGGCATTGAACGGCAGGCACGCAATCATCGGCCACAAAGTTAATGTTGCCCGTTGATGAGTTTTAGTTTTTATACATACTGTTTGTTGCTACGTTTTTGTCTCTTTTTTTGCTTTTGTTTCTTTTTTGTTTTATTTGTTCCCCTTTTGCTGACTCGCGCGTTAATGATGATGTTGCTGATATTTCATTTTTAACAGCAGATCTAAAAGAATTAATAGCATTGTACAACGCAAAGCACCACAAAAACAACAACGACAACAACAACAAAGGATAAGATCGAAAAAAAAAGGAAAACATTATGAGTACATTCTTCAGACAAACGTTGACAGTGTTCTTTGTTCTCTGGGTTTTTTGATGAAGATCTGACTGTAGGCGAGCGACGAGTGCATTCGCTGTGCTCTTAAAAATACTACCATAGTAAAATAAAGTTTTATGCTCCATAGCCGGCGCTTTGCACTTTTTACGTACCAACTAAATCGACGGAACGAGCCTACATATTTACACTATGAAGCAAAATTGGATACATGGTGATTCCTTTTAATTATTGTGCAGTATTATGCGTTTTCATGATAAATATTTGTCGTAAATTTATTATAAAAATACAGTACATACTACCTCAGGGAAAGAAGTATATGTGCATTATTGTATTGAGCGATTTCTTTTCTCTCAATAACGGTATCAATCTCTTAGGTATGCAAATGGTTTTTGTTGTATTTTTTGTTTCATTTCCATGTGCATAATTCTGCTTTAATATAAATCCTTAGTACCGTTAGAATCAATTTGTTGTCAGTCTCATGTTTTCCTTAGGAAATAAGTATAAGTGCAGTAAGACATATTAGTGCACTTTGGACTGTAAACAAGAGAAGTTAAGTGAAGTGGTGATATTTTTAGTTGAAAACTAGTAAGTAAAATTACTGTGCATTTTTGTTTAAGGTTTAAGGTTAGAATGCCACGTGCTACCCATTTATCGGAAGAGGAGCGCGGATTAATAAGGGGCTTAAGTGAAGCGGGTACAAAAATTACTGACATAGCCGCCAGAGTGAATCGTCATAGAAATACCATCTGTAATTTTCTTAAAAACCCCGATAGTTATGGCACAAATAAGCGCTGCGGCAGACCGACTAATATTGATGAACGGTGCAAGCGAGAAATTCGGCGACTAGCAAGTCAAAAAAACATGTCATGCCTGGAAATCAAGACGCATTTAGATCTCAATATAACTAGGAGAAGAGTCCATCAAGTCTTGACGCAAAATAAATTGATAAGGTATGAGTCCCGAGAACCTGTGCCTAAACTATTGCCACGCCACATAAGCGCACGCTTGGCATTTGCCGATAAAATGAAATTTTGGACCGATGAGTTCCAAAATGTTATTTTTTCTGACGAGAAAAAATTTAATTTGGACGGTCCTGATGGTTGCCATAAGTATTGGCGCGATGTACGTCAACCCCGCCAAACTCGACACAAGCGAAATCACGGTGGCGGATCGCTAATGATTTGGGCAGCTTTCGGATATGCTGGAAAGTCTCCGCTTTGCTTCATTCCCACCAAAACAAATGCGGAAATATACGTGAAGCTGTTAGATGAAGTGCTGATAGAATTTGGTGAGAAACTCTACGGAGATTCCTGGATCTTCCAACAGGACAACGCCCCAATTCACAATGCCCGCATTACAAAGGAGTTTTTTCCATCAAAAAACATAACTGTTTTGGAGTGGCCAGCGATCAGCCGGACTTAAACCCAATTGAAGACTTATTTAGAATTAGTTATTTAACATTAATTTAAAATAAATCCTTATGCACATATACTTATTTCCTAAGAGCTGTTAATATTTAATTTTTATTTGCTTTATAAAAAGCATATTGAAATTGAGAAGCTTTTTTTTTTGTTAATTTTTTGAACTACTATTAAAATAAATTGTATTGATAAGTTTCAATTCATTTGCAGTAGTTTAATTTGAAATTAAGTGGTAGGTACATTTCTTTATAACCGACTCGCAGAAGAACACTGTATGTAAACAACAACACTAACTCGGAAAAATGATATCCGACCTTAGATCTAGTGTTGCGAAATGAAAACATGCGCTATTGTGAATTAACCCGACGAAACTACGTGGAAATTTCAATTTTAGACTCAATTCGCTTTTATTTACATAGTATTTTTAAATATATACCTTCATGAAAGATGCGAACAGGCTTGCTTTTGCAACTACAGAAAATTGTATCCGAGTTGGAGCGTTCTTTTGCTAGTCGGGTACAAAGAAACGGACCTACTATGTACATATAAGAAAATTCATTTTAATCAAAGTTTCAAACTTTATACACAACTTATAAAAATTGAACAAATTTTCATCAAAATTCCAGGTTTTTTGTAATTTCTCTGAAAGTTCTACATTTTAGTATAATTAAAAAATTCCTGTTGATTTTTGACAATATTTTGTTGGTGGGTGGTCTTGCGCAATTTTTTTTTTATAAAAGGCATGCAATTTTTGAAACTTCACGCTAATTTATTGTATGTATCGTGGCGGCCGCCGTAGCCGAGTATGTAAAAGTTTTTCTAATAGCGGTCACCCTTCTGCAGGAAATGACAAACCTGCGAGTGTCATTCTGTTATGAAAAAACTTCTCACAAAAATCATTTGCCGTTCGGAGTCGGCGTAAAATTGTAGGCCTCTCAATGCCGGTTACAATATCAAGACGCACAACACAAATTGTAGGAGAAGTTCGGCCAAATATCGAGCTATGAAGTAAAAGCCAAATTATTATATTTTACGATTATTTGTTCTGGTTTTTTTTCTGATGATCTTGCACATTTTCGTTCATATGAAATTCATGCGTTATTTGGAAAAAATGCGAAAGACTGTCAAAAATTCTGATTAAAAATTGTGAAATTTTGATACACATTTTTTAAATTTTGTATAAATTTCGAAATTTTGATTAACATGGTTTGAAGGGAATGAGGGATAGGATAAAATGATAATGAAAACAGGTAATAATGGGGATTAATTTTCCCACGACAAATCCTCCAAACTCATTAATGGATCTGAGAAGCTTATCGAAAGATATAAAATGAATGTTTTCCATTCTCAATATATCTGAGCCTGATATGTTCACATCTCTATATTTTCCTTTTTGTTATATTAATACTATAAATAAATAATTTATAATAAATTTACGAAAAAAGTATTTACCAAGCAATATTAAAAATGATTGGATACATCATTTTGCTTAATACTGTATGTATGTATGTATGTAGATACTGATGTATAGAATTTGTTCATGTACGGATGTACATATGTCTATACATTTTTCTTTTTATACCTTCTTCTTGCTCTTTTGCGTGGATTGTATGCACCTTTTTAAACCCACTACCCACCAAACCACTTTATGCGTCCTCTCATTAAATTTTAGCACAACAAAGTGTAAGTTGCTTAACCGTTAACTATGGACAAGTGGTCTCTTAGAACTTCCCTGCTTTTTTGGCTTCTTTACAATAAAATGGTTAACCTATTTCAAAATTGAATCTTTACATTTAAGACCTACATATTTATCATCTTCTGTCTTTTTCTATCAATTTAAAGAGGAATTGCTATCAATGTGTTTCCGCAGATTTAAGAGTTGTTAGAGTTTAGGGACGCCAAAAAAGTGCCCCTACTTAAAGGTAAAAACTTACGTGTTTAATAATTTTTTCCGTTGGCGTTCTTGGGACCTGTCTTCCAATAGACAAAATGCGTTTATTAAGATCTTAATATTAGCTTAATAGTATTATATTTTAATACCAAATATGTAACTCATTTAATTAAAATTCTTTGTAGGTTCATCAAAATGTATCCCTTGTAAATCAGTTCTACCAAAACTAGTTCGGAAAAAAGGTTTGAAAAACTTTAAGTAATATTTTGAAAAGTATTAAGATTGATTTGAAAATATCTTCAAAAATGTAGAAAATAATTTTTCAATATATTATAAGTCTAAATCGGTCAAATTTTGGCGGAATCATTCAAGTTTTCCTAAATCAATCTTCAAACAAAAAAAACGAAAGGTCAAAGACAGCATCAAAATATTAATCTTAGAAATTATTTTTATTTATAAAACAAAAAAAAAAAAAACTGGGGTAACTTCAAATTGGTCCAGCTTACTAAAATCTTAATATTATTGCAAAATGTTTTGTTGATACCTTAAATTATAATAAATTTTATAATTCCGACGGAAAAACAGTAGCAATTTTTTTTCTGGAGAATGGTAGTACCCTAACGCACATGTTCTTCAAAAAAATCTGTTTTTGATGTAATTTTGTTCTACTCTCCGATTGAGTAAAGGTTTCTTTATAATGAATAAACCTACATAAAATTAAATCTAATTTCTCCAAAAGTAGGTAATATTTCTTAAGCGCCATTTATATATTTTTTTATTTCAGATCATTTGTTTTTGATTTTGGGCTTGGGAAATTCCCCTTTAATCGCCTAAAGTAAGCAATATGAAATGAATGCTTTAAATTTTAGACACTGATGATACATAATTTGTCTGAATAGGAAAACTAGAGACTACAGCCAATAGTCTGGTTTCGGACGTGAAGGTGAAACGATTTTACTCAACCATGAAGTTAATATGGTCGCGTTCATAGAAGAAAAGAAAACAATTTTGTATATACCCATACATGTTTTTTTTTTAAATCTCTTAAAATTTGCCTCACCC
This sequence comes from Anomoia purmunda, assembly GCA_951828415.1. NCBI lineage: Eukaryota > Metazoa > Arthropoda > Insecta > Diptera > Tephritidae > Anomoia > Anomoia purmunda. The sequence continues at coordinate 47,223,285 of OX639995.1, forward strand.
ACTTGGCAAATATTTGGGAACCTAAAAAAAAAAAATAATATCAACCATTCCGTAAATGATATATCATTATCCTTTTTTTTCTTTTAACAAATCGATCATACAGTAAAAGTTATTTTAATAGGCACAACTGGCACTTCGAATTTTTTTAACCAATTATAAATTTATAAAAAAACAATAAGTCTTTTGGTTTATTGGGTATTTTTGGCCAATGCTTTTTTTCATTACTTATCATTCTTTCTCTATGCTTGCGTTTATGTTGCCTTGGCTACACTATATTTGTGCGAGTGTTTGTGTTCAATCGGTGACAGCTTTTTCAAGTAAACACCCTCTACCCCACTCTTATCGCACACACACACACAAAAACATCGAACAAAAACCAAGTTATGGTGGCAGTTAAAAGGGTTCCCGTGGCAGCGTGTATGTCAAGCTTGGGTCTGCGTTTGTCATCTGCAAATGCTGTTCTTGAGTGTACACTGCTGTTTCTTGCATGATGCTTTGTTGTTTTTTTTTGTTTTTTTTTTTTTTTTGCAACTCAATGTGAAGGTTACACAGCAAAGCTATAGGCATGGCTGGCCGCAGTTACAGGGGGTTGCTTTGGAAATACGGCCGCTAGCAGCAGTGGTGATAGTCAGATTTGCATCCATCATCGTACATTTTTCATACGCACGGTGATTTGCTTTGAGGGTACATACATACATATGTAGTTCGAAATGAATGGTAAAGGTGGTGACTTTCCTCCGGATGCTGTTTCTAGCAATGCACACACACACACATACACACACACACATATACACACACACACACACACACACACACACAACCTAACATACTCAAAATATCCCATTTTGTTCTTAATGGTAGTGCAGTAGTGTTGATGGTGGTAACGGTGGTGACGGTGACGGTGTTGCTAATCGTCCCGAAATTTTGTTTTGTTACTATATCCATGCGTAGGATTTAAAGTAATGCCACTCCAAACCTACATACATACACGCGTACAGAGGAGTTCAAACAGTTACTCTCTTCCAAATATATGCACTTTTGTTGTTATTGTTGCAGCAGCAGTTGATAAAAGAAAAGGAAGCTAGTTGCGCTGAGGCCATGATCTTCATCCCAAATGCGAAATATGAAGGGCGACCATGACGGTGTTATTCTCAATACAACAACAATATGCCTGTGCCTTTTGTACCATCTTAAAACAACAACTACAGCGGACGTACAAATACCGCAAAATCCTCATGCTGTATGTAACCCCTGTAGGAAAATCTTTAGCCAACTTAGGGTGTGTGTTTAGTAGTAGTACTTTTGAAGAGATAAATAATTCCGATTTTTTAAGTTTGATTTCATTATTTCTAATGAAAGTTCTAAATCTTTAATTCGTAAAATCGAGAAATTTTTGTATGGTGGTATTAACAATTTTTCCAATTAAATAACTGAATACATTTAGTTTTAAAAAATATATATCTCGCCTCTTTCACCATTGTATTTAAAATGGAACCAATAATAAAGGAATGGTTTCGTTCTTGAGTAATTAACCATTTGTAGAGGGCCTGCTCCAGGGGCAAATGTACTGATTTCACGACTGACACGTTTTTCGGACGTTCCATTTTTAACATTTTTTTAATATTTTGCGGATATGTCCATTACTAAACGTCCATTGGTGTAATCGTTTAAAATCCAATGATAAACGCTTTCGATTTGTCATTGCACTTTCTTAATCAAACCAGATAGAACCGACCGTACGAAAAAATACTTTCCATACATATAACTTTCCTACATATTTCCTGCAGATTTTAAAAATAATAATTTAACTACCAATATCTTTACGAAGCCTTTGTTTTTTCGAAAAATTTGAAGTTTAAGCTAAAAACAATAGAATATTATAATACAAAACGTTTTCGTTCGTAATATAGAAAGATCAATGAGATAATTTTGATGATTATTTTAACAGAAAATTCGCTATTCCGAAAGTTTGTTATACTGTACTTAATTTTGAAATTTTCTATTAAAAATCTTCGATTTTTCGAAATCGAAGCAATTTTGAGTTTTACGAATATTAGAGCACACGAATGTATCTATAATAACTTTTTTTGTTTGACTCTTTTTCCGTATCGCTAATGTTCGACTTTTCTACATAACGAAAAAAAAAATTAAAAACCAGCGGAAATTTTGGACCACTTTAAACTTGCTCTTAATTATGCTAAAATTTAAATGTACTATGAACCGCATATCCACAAAAAGTTTTGAAAATTCAGATTACATTGTTGGGATTGTGTTGAAAAATTTTTTCTTTTGATATTAAAAAACTTAAATTTCTGAAAATCTTTTGAAGGTTACATTTTTGTTGTTGGCAAAAATTTAGTTTTTGAAAAAATCTAGATTACACATAACAACATTGATACTTCATATTTAAGCATTAATTGAATTAAAAATTTTCCTACAGGGTCATTATACGATTAACAACAACTACACATCCCAGCTACGTTTTGCATATTTTTCCTTTTCTGTGCTATTATTTTCTTTTATTTGCAGGCATCATCCATTTTTGTTATATGCTCCTTTTTGTTTTTTTCCTTTCATTCATTATGCATTGCGAATTCCTTGCGAAATGGAAGAAGTAACGCAGCGGGCGCCGGACCTGCCTGCGGGTCGGTTGTTAAGGAAATTGGTACAAAAACTAAGTACTTTCTGAACCTTCTTAGCTTGTTGCCTTTCTTTGTTGTGCTGATTCTTTTGTTCAAATTTTGCAAAGGCTATTATTATTGTTATTGTTGGCGTTGGGTGTAATTGACAAATGCGGCAATTTCCGTATTGCACGCACCGAAAATACTAATCCGAAAGCATTTGATGACTTTGATTTGACAGAATTTATTTATTTATTTCGAGTTATTTGAGAATTTGTATTTTTTTGATGTTGGGCATTGCTTTAAATTTACCATTTTACTATTTTAAGTGGCGTTTGATTGGTTTTTTTTTTGTTTGGACAAAACATTTTCAAAAACTTTGGCGGGTATCGTTGTTCCTTGGAATTGAGATTGAGAGGGTCGTGCGAATTGTTGCGTTTTCAAATTGAAAATTGCGTAATTTAGGTCATCAAAGTCGATATTTTTTTTTTTTACAAATATTTGAATAATGCCCTACTCAATACACTTACCTCCAAATCCTTATACAAATGGTATGCTAAATTAGAGCAAAAGAAAGCACCCTAACTCAAAGTATGATTTTACTTGGACAAACCCAAAAATATAATAAAAAAAAGCAAAATAAAAAAAAATAATTACAATTTGTTTCACCCTGCCGGAAAAGCTAAATAATAACAAGAAACATTTATCTAATACTTGTCATGTTATTTATTTTTTGTCCTCCTCAAAACCTACACTGAAGCCGAGTAAGTCCTTTTCGTCATATTAAGATATCGATCTACAAATATTAAAAGTTCACTGGAGCTCCTTCATTCGAGGGAATGATTTTTCAAGTTCGTCCTTAACACCCTCTTGGTGGTTTGAAGATAAGCAGATGCCTAAGAAAGAACTCGAACATCTACTTCCTTTTTGCATTACTCTTTACTAATTATTACACTAGACGCCCCTCCCCCCTAAAAAAAAACACAACTTTCGTTAGTATCGGAATATAAGCTATTGCTTTTAACGTGAAAGATTTGCCATTAGTAACATGGGGGAGAGGCAAAAAGAATCAAACGCAAGGGAGAAGCAATAGCGGTATGAGGAATGGTTCGACGGGTTGATGACCCTGAGAAGTAGGAACAAATCACTTCATCGAACTGGCATCGATACTTTTAGAGTACCGCAACATACCTACGGAATTAGTTTATAATTTTAAAAACTAATTTTACGAAGCTCATTAAATCATTTACCAAATTCGCTGAAATAATTCACTTCTAACTTTTCTTAACCTGCAGATTCTTTGATTTGGAATTGAATCTTTGGTTTTGTGGATTTTGACAGTTCTCATTTAAACCTTACACAATTAAGAAACCTATTTTTATTTTATTTATTTAAAAAGTTATTATTATTATATTATATTATATTATTAATTACATTTATACATTATTCTTTCTTTGAGAATCTCTTTAAAGAAAAATAATTGATTGGAATCAATTCAAACAGTTGGGAATTTTTAACCATATTTATGTATCTACTAGTAACTGTGAATTGAATTTCGAAGTTGACCAAAGCGCCAGCAAGCCGATTTGTGCACAAAAAACAAAACACAAACAAAACAGAAGACGTGTGGATTGAGAACAAAAGGCTAAAAAGTTCTCTTTTCATTAGTTTGAATTATTATTATTTTATTAAAATGTAATAGAAACACAAACCAAATAAATCAAAGTTTTAAACTTTGCATACAAATTCTAGAAATGAAAAAAAATTTTTTTTTGACAGTAACCTCGTACATAGCATAGGGTATATTTTATTAAAATATTAAATATCGGGGAAAAAACATTTTTATACAAATGTTTTAGAATCATTTTCTTTTGAATAAAATTTTATTTTTCCAACGGTATCAACGTATGCCGGGAGTTATTTTCTATTGTTGGTTTTTTGAACGTCGCGGGTGCACTCTCGGTAAATCTAGTATTCCCATAAACTTCAAAAGTAATTTCTAAAGTGCGATACTCCCGCAAAACTTTTTTTTAACAAATTTAAAAAATTCAGACTTAGATAAAGCAAAAAGCGATGGATTCAAAAACAAAATAGAGAAAAATAATTCGTGGACTATTTTGATTTTGAAATATAAAGAAATTAAATTCACTTTCTTTTTTCACTATTGACTATGTGAGGAATAAAATGAACCATCTATCATACAGTCACCCCCTCTTCTAATATTTTTTCTTACGTACTTGTTGATATTTTTTCGTTTTATTCACTGGTGAATTACTAGTAGCCTATTTACTTCGCGAAACACACAATAGAAATTATGTTTTGCAAATCGGGTTTTCGAGAGTGATCAACTGCCCTCAAACCGATTGTCAAACAAGTTTGTCGTGGATACCTCGCTTTAGTTAGTAGTAGTAGTTTTTTTGCATTTTCTTCGAGTGAGCTGTGAAAGGAACATTCAAAATAATACAACAAATTGGCTTAAGTAGCGTGTGATAATTCGGGTAGGCTTTTTTAAATGCCCTAAGTTTACAAAATAAAAATTACGAAATATCATACAACAGCGCCATCTACCGAGTCCATACATACACGTTCCTTCTGAATATGAATCTAGTCCGAGCATAAATAAGGGGGTTTCGTTCTATTTTTTCCAGAAATAAATAAAAATTTTGCTTCAGCTAAATTAAAATATATTTTTTTTTAATTAGATAAAAAAATTTTATCAGAAAAAAATATTTCCTTTAACTTTGCTGAACCAATAACGAATACTTTAAAGACAGAAGAAGTTCCTTTATTTCTGATAAATAGAAAAACTTGCGCCCAAGTTCATAAAAAATAAACTTTAACTGCTTTCTTAAACGAAAATTTGTATGAAAATACCACTTTGTAAAGCTTTTTAACTCTATTTTATTTATTTTAATTTAGCTATTTGCAAAAATTCAGAATTGTATTCAAATATATTCACATATTTTCCAACACCGAGCCCGCTCACGCTTAATTTTCTCTGAAAACTATTTCATTTAGGACACACAACATCAACTCGTATCAAATTGAGTTTCTTTTTTTTTCTCAAATTTTCCATTTATAATTTACATAATTCCATCCATTTTTCAGCGCAAACTCTTGACTGTTCCCTTTCATATTTATTCACAAATTCCTTCCGGCTTCCTTTTTTTTACGTTAAAAACACTAACTACCTCTTTTTGTATAAAAAAAAGGTAAAAGGGTTCATCCCCTGATGGGACTTTTCTACATATTTTCCTCTATTTAATTATTCGAGAGAGCATAACGAGGGGAAAATACTCCCTTATCCCTTAAGCAACAACAACACGAAAACACATTTTCTCCCACCCCTATATTTGCCGTCGGTATTTGGCTATACAGTTGAAATTGCCTATCGAATTAGCAGCATGAAACACACTGTGACATATAATAATAATAGCAATGAAACATTAGGAAAAGTGGTGATAAGAAAATTTGGGACATAGTAGAATGAATGTTGGTATAGGTAAGAAAAATTGGCGGTCAAAAGACACGGTACGGACAGAATGTAAATCGATTCGATGATGTGCTATAATTGATTTTTAATATGCTATTTTTTTATTTTATTTTTTTTATGAAAAAAGGTTGAAAAGAAACAACGTGTGGGATAAAGGCAACTCACAAAAATGTTTGTTTATAATTATATTATTTAAGAATATTTTTAAAAATAGTTTTTTTTTTTAATAGTATAGGACCAAAACATATTTTTAAAACTTTTACGAATCTTCTCAAATCCTGCTTTTAAAATTTTTTTTTTGCCAAATTTTATTTGTTTTCGCCAAATTTAATTTGTTTGCCAAATTTTGTTTTTTTTGCCAAATTCAATTTTTCCCCCCAAAGTTGATTTTTTTTTCTAAATTTAGTTTTTTAAATATTTCACTTTTCATAGTATGTTAAGTTTTCACATAACAAGAACAAAATTAACAAGGTCGAGAAAAAAACTGAGAGAACAGGCAGCTTTTAGATACATAAGGCGAAAAAGTACCTATATTCGAATCACCCCAAACTGAGTGTTATGTGGATTTCCAGTTATCTCCTTCCAAGCCCGAAATTCAGCAATGAAAGCGCTGACTTTATTTATTTATTTATTTCATTAGTCAAAAACACAATAGTTTATACTCACTGCTTACTCAATGATAACACAAATTTGTTCAAATTAATTCAATATTGATTAAAAACTAAGAATACAACAATGTTAGATAAATTAATAAGTGTTTTGAAGACTAAAAAGAAGCATTCAACAAAAAAAAAAATCAGTTGGCTTTTAGAAATTTAAAAATCAAACGCAGTTGAATTCGAGACCTCATTAAACTCACGAAGCGCACGACCAATAGGGGCATGGCTCTCAGTCAATATCCCCTGGAATTAAATTATACAAAAAAGTCAGCGATAGTTTCGATCTTCTATTTTCAAGGGACTTTAAGTTGATTAAAAACAGGCGGGAGTTTCTTAGTGAGAATTTTAGATACACATTTTTCACCCGTCCAGTTCTCAAGATAACAAATTGATTATAATTTTGAAACATCGCCAATTCTGGCAGTTCTTACTATTCGCTAAGTCATATCAGAATTGTTTATTAACAAATCACTTCCAACTAAATCCAAGGCACAACTAACAGGTAGAATCAGCAGAGAAGCAACAAATCGCTGAACTGCCAAACTTTTTTGTTTACATTTAACATTTTATTGTAGTAGATTCTTATCTACATTGACATTTCAGTGTCTTATGGCAACAACAAAACGCATGCGATTATTGTATTTGCTTTATCGCTACTATCTGATTATTGTGCCTTGTCTCTATACCTAGTTTTTAACAACTACGAAAGTGCGAATCAGGATATAATGTACCCGTGCATCCATTTTTATTATTCAACTATTTTTAAATTGGTTTCTCTACAAAAATGTCCAAAACTCATATAATTTACAATAACCTTCTATCACCTAAAATTTCACCATTGTGTGATCTTAATTTTGGGCAACAAACTGAGGGCAACTTTCACAGTCTAAGTCTACTAATAATTTTTGTTCAAAGACTTGCTGTCGCGTTTTTGCAAGAGCGTGACTACTTCGGCGGACCTGCAGCTGCGGCAAAAATCTTTGGATGGGAAATTAATCCTCGTAACGTGTAGCGTCATCAAATAATGGGTTAGCAGTCGATAGTCAGAAGTGACGTAGACTTAAAATCGAACCTAGGCCATATTTGTTTTCCGATCCCACAAGATTGCACCTGGTGTTAGTATTCCCAATGAAAGCCGATCTTAGCTGGTGCTTGCATGATCCTATTACATTCAAATCAATCTTCAAACTCAGGCTATGTGTGTAGGGGAGTAGGTGCGGGAATCTATTCAGCGGACCCTAAAATAGAGACATCTCTGCGTCTCCCGGATTCTGCAAGTGTTTTTTAGTCAGAGGTTTTTACTATTTAGGAGGCTTGCAGAACATCTAGTCCGGTGTAGCAGTGCAGGGAGTACGTTGTAAACAACGCAAAAGCCGACAAATTGGCCCGGAACGGTTCCGCCCTAGATATCTCAGAGACCATAGAGGTTCTCGTTCGTCTTAGTCTCTGGATGGATAACGCTAACTGCAAGTAGAAAAACTTAGAATTGTGCAGGGTATGCAAAAGCCTGTTTACCGTTTTCAATACCAAAAGTTCTTATACTCTCAGTAAAATGAATCGGACGGACGTACGTCTCCAGGCTAAACGCTGTTTTCACCGGTTACTGGGCATTTGGTACTCATGCTGCCCGAATGGGATTGGAACACAAGGCCTACTGGCCGCTGCTGTAGCTTACTACGTGCGGAAGAAACAGTGGAACATCTCCTCTGCAGCTGTTCAGGTCTTTGTAGAACTAGAATGAGATTTCTGCGCACATCTCTTTTTGGAAAAGTGGAAGAGTTGGGTAACGTGGATTCAAATAATTCGCTTAGGTTCTTAAACTCCACGGGCTGGATCTAAGGTGATGCAGTTGGATCTTTTCTTTTTCTTTTACGTTATCTGTTCTATCTGGTTCGACGACGTGAACGTGGTGTCGAAACGGCGCTCTGGTTGCCACTGCATCCAATCAATCAACCAGCTATGTGTTTGCACTGTCAGCATTTAAAAGAGAATTTTCACCGCCAATGTATTATTATTATGCCAATTTTAAGCGTTTTAATAGTAGCTCTTTTTACAAAAAACATCCTTATATCTCGATATATTTCATTTCTTGATTTTCGATGGTTTCTTCTGGCAGCGTATACGATAATGTGTTTGGGAATGATTGTTTGGTTTGGAGACAACCCGGTTTCGGCGAAATATGATACTGCAGATGACACAACGTCGAAACCGCTTTGTATCCAAACCAAGATAGGCAAGGGATGAGTCGGAAATGGTATTTACAAAGCAATTCCCTACTCAACGCAAAATGACACTTGTTGGCAAGAAAGATTTTCTATTTCATTTTGAGGCTGACATTTTTATTATTGTTGCTGGTTCTCAGATACATAAAGTCCTCCACTTTTTTTTAAATTGTAATTGTCAACAGTGATGTTGCCATTGCCCTGTCTGCCATTTTAATTGATGGCGTGAGGTACTTCGTTTTGCCCTCGTTCGCCTTCAGACCCATTCGCTTTGAGTAGCAGTGACTAAGTGGCAGGTACGCAAATAATTACCACCTCTACTACATACAATAATTTATTTAGAAGCACTCTACTCAAATTGCGAAATGAATTATTGTGATCTGAAGAATTGTTTTGAGGTTATGTTCATACTATACTTGTACATAACAGGTGTGTTGTTTGCATTCAAACAATAAATATATTATGTAAACTAAAATGTATGTAGGGTCTATATGTTATATGCTTTGTTCTAGATCGTTGCGTCAAAGATCAATGCATGGTACAGTACCATTGTATTTTAAAGAAGAAATTTTGTTTATAGAATAAACAAAATAAACATGGAAAACAGTTAATATATACCAACGGTATTAAAAAAAAAAACAAAAACAAAAAATGCGTATACAGTATATCTTTTTAATCAACTAATCGGCTAACCGATTAATCGATTAGCAAATAGTCGACTTCACAATCATTTTCCTTTCGACTAACGGCCTAGTCGATTGCCGTTCATTTTCGATTTTTCGACTAGTAGCTTTATTTTAATAAATATTGGGTTTTTTGCGTGTTTGTATGTTTAAGCTTATTGGCAAAACACATTTCGATTAATTGATTTTCAGATTACTCGATGGTGAGCGGTTAGCCGAATACTTGCTATTCGATTACCAATCATCAAAAAAGTTGATAACCGATCACTCGAATAGCCGGATAGTCGATTTTGTGCAAGAGCTCAAGTATTCAGTTTTACTATGAGAGCAGTAGTAAGCAAATTGTCTTAAAATTTAAAATTTTCAAAATGATTTGTTATCTGTCTCTTACTAAATGCTTGTGATTTTAACAACACTCAGAAAAAACTCATCTCTGGGCCAAAGAAAAATTATCTTCAGTTTAAACGGTTTAAAATGTTACGGTTTCTGCAAACCCAGACATTTTCTTTCGATTGCGAAAGGGTTCCTTCAAAATGAAGAAAACTTTAAAAAAAAAATCAAAAATATTTTCTCTTCAAAAGGAGTCAATATTTATTTAACGCCAACTCATTTCCACTTTCCCTCGTTTTGTTAGTTGTTTTTATTCAATACAGATAACTCAAGGCGAATTCATATAAGGTGGTGTTAAACGTACACTAACAAATATTATACTAACAAATTATACATACAAGGATAGTAAGAACCACAACAAATGCATAGCAAATATATAATTTTGAGAGCCAGTGCCCACAGTCAATCAAGTCAGCTGCCTGTTTAACACGACCTTGTTTGAATTTGCCTTGAGAGAACATTTTTTGTTTGTTTTTAGTGTACAATGTTTCATGATTTTATATTGTTCGTTTATTATGCTAGTTTTTTCTTTGTTGATTTTTATTGGTAATGATTTATAATTATTATAAATATCATAAGTTTTAGATTTGCTAATATCCTACATTTTTTTTTATCCTTCAAAGGACTCTACTAATAACATTTTACCCTTTCTTCTACTCATTTTGTTTTTTTTTGTCTTTTGCCTCATTTAGAACGGATATTGAAAGCGACGTCACACACCCAACGCCAAACAACGTTTACTTGCCTACTCAGCCTCTGAAGGACAACTCGAATATTAGAATTATCAGAGTCAATTCTGAGTATACGCAGTCAGTGGATAGCACGACAGCTGCATTAAAATTACACCACCACCAACAACAACAACAACAGCCACAACATAACCAGCATCAGTCGAATACCACCACTACCACTACAACTACTAACAACAATAATAGCAACAACAACAACAACAATAACAACAGCAACAGTGTAAACAATCATTTAAATATCAATAATAATACAAACAAAAACAACGAACGCCCATTGAAGTGTCTCGAAACACTCGCACAAAAGGCAGGAATAACATTTGACGAGAAATACGATTTTGCCAGTCCACCATATCCGGATACGCATATTAGTAGCGCTAATAGTCAACACAACAACAACAGCAACCACCATCACCATATTTCCAACGCGAGCTATAAGAACGCTTTAGGTAACAGTGGTGGTGTTTCGTCGTCATCGGCATTATCGGCATTATCGTCGTCCTCCTCGTCCTCATCATCATCATCGTCATCATCGTCGTCGTCGTCATTGTCATCTACATCTTCGACGTTTGTCAGTTCATCAACATCGGCGAAAATCGCATCTAATTCGACACCGTTGAAAAACTTCACGCTGGAGAAATCACATAGTCCAGCCCAACAGGTGGCGCCGTCATCGGTGCCACTGCAAATATCACCAGAACAATTACAACAGTTGCAACAACTGCAACTGCAACATGGCTCACCATTCACTGCCATCCAGGTGAAACAGGAATTTCCCACACACACTGCCACCACACATCAGCTAAGCGCCACCGGTGCAGGTGGCGAACTGAAACATCCCGGTTTGTTGGACCCCACCCAGGCCAGTCAATTGCAACAAATGCAAATGCAATTAGCAGATCCAACTGGCGGTGGACCTGGCAGTCCGGCAAACCAACAGACACCCAGTAGCGCCGCAGCCGCCGTCGCTGCCATGCAACAACATTCGACCACCATTAGCACCATGTCGCCGATGCAGTTGACCGGTCAGGTGTTGGGCGATTGGGCGCAGGGTCGTACGGTGCAGTTGATGCCACAGCAAACGGCGCTCAACTCGGGATTCCTCTATCCGCAGCTCGTTTCGGGCAATTTGATACATTCGAATTTGGGACAACAGCCGATACAGGTAGGTGGTGTCGGAGAAGTTTTTGTATATGAATTTAATTTGTTAATCCAAAATTTTCTCCATACCGGCAATGCAGGTCATCGCTAGCAAACCCTTTCAAGGTGGCACCCCTCAAATGATTACCACCACAACGCAGAATGCCAAACAAATGATCGGCGGCAATGCCGGCTTTCCAAACACCTACGCGATACCGTCCAGTCAATCACCGCAAGCGTTGCTTTTCACACCCGTGCTTGCACAATCGCCGCAACAGCAACAGAATATATTCAATTCAATGGCGGCTGCAGCCGCCAATGCACAACAACAGCAACAGCAACAACAACAGCAGCAACAAAATGCCAAGGCCACAAGCGATGCACAGAAAAGTCTGCAACAAAAGGTTGTACAAAAGGTGACAACCACTACGAATACAGTACAATCGGCTACGGGTGGTGCAGGTGGTGTGGCACAGCAGCAACAACAACAATCGACACAGCAATGTGTACAGGTGTCGCAAGCGGCAATGCCAACACAGATCATTAGTCCGTTGCAGGGCGCCACCGGCACGCCGCAAATGCAAATTGGCCCATGGGTGCCGTTCTGGTCGAATGGACTACAGCAATTGCAGAATCCAATTATAATACGCGGCACACAACCGGATGGCACACAGAGCATGTTTATTCAACAACCGGCATCGCATCAAACCATACAGGCGCAGCAGCAAAATCGTAAGTGGTAGTGAATTTAGCATTCTAATTGATTTGTAAAACCACCCTTATCTATTTTGTTTTTTGTTTTTTTCTTTTGTTTTTCAGCCATTACCTTACAGTGTAACGTCGCACAGCCTGCAGCAAAGCAGCGTCAGCAAATCGAAGCGCTCGCACCCAAACAACAGCAGACTCATCAACAGCAAGCGCAGCAACAACAACAACAGCAGACGGCGCAGGCCGTCGTCGCCGCTGCTGCTCAATTGCAACAGCAGGCTGTTACGGCAAGCCAACTGCAACAACAAGTTGCACAACGTGTACCACAAATACTGCCACAAAATGGCGCACAAATACGACCGGCTAGCTCGGTGTCGACACAAACGGCGCAAAATCAAAGTTTGCTGAAAAAGATGCGGACCAAACAGCAGCCTGTGCGGCCGGCGCTACCAACAATGAAGACTGAAAATGGCCAGCCACAGCAGGTGAAGCCACAAAGTGTCGCCACGGCAGCTGGACTGCAGCAGCAAGGTACGACAATGCATCAGGTAGTAACGCCTGGGGGGAAGATGGTTGTGATGAGCACTGGGCCACCGATAACTATACAAAATGGTCAGGCTATACAGCAGGCCACTGCCACGGGGCATGTTGACAAGCAGCAGCAGCAGCAACAACAGCAGCAAATACAAATACAACAGTTGCAAAAGCAACAGCAGCAACAACAGCAGCAGGCGTTGCTCCAGCAGCATTTGTTGCAGCAACAATTCGCCTCGGCTATACAAATGCAACAGCAGCAGCAGCAGCAGCAGCAACAACAACAACAACAACAACAGCAACAGCTACAACAACAGCAGCAGCAGCCGCAGCAGATACAGCTGCAAGTGACACCGCAAACATTCATCACACAACAACAGCAAACACAGCAACAGCAGCAGCAGCAACAACAGCTGCAGACTCAACTGCTACAACAGCAGTTGGTGCAACAGCAACAGCAACAGCAGGCACAGCAACAACAGCGTGAACAGCAGCAGCAGCAGAACATAATACACCAAATCGTTGTGCAACAACAACCGCAGCAGCAGCAGGCGCAGACCCATGCACAGCAGCAGCAGCAACAACAACAACATCACCCGCAACAGCAAACACATTTGCAGCAACAGATCACCAGCGTACCCTTCTCGGTATCTTCTTCTTCGACGCCGTCAAGCATAGCCTCATCCGCTGCCGCAGCGCTGCAGCAACACGCCGTCTATCAGTCGAAGGCAACGACATTGCCCACAACTTCACTGGTGACTATTACGAATCAGGCTGGTCCATTGGTCACCAGCACCATCGGCATAAATCAGACAGCGCAGTTGCAGCAGCAGCAGCAGCAACAGCAGCAACAGCAGCAAAGTTTGCTTGCAGCAACGCTAGCCGCTTCCCAACAGCAGCAGCAGCAGCAGCAACAGCAACAGCAACAACAAGCGCAACAACAACATCAGGCGCAGCAGCAGCAGCAAGCCCAACAACAACAACACCAGGCACAACTGCAAGCACATCAGCAACAACAACAACAGCAGCAGCAGGCGCAGCAGCAAACCGAAATGGCTCCACCAGCTGCACAACCACTGCCACAGCCTAGCATTGTTTCCACACCCACACAAAGTCCACTGCTCGGCCTCACCTCAATGATGAACGCCTCCATGGGTGGCAGCATACAAGCCTCACCGATTACATCAACGGCAACAGCATCGGCTACCATCGCCTCACCTCTTAACAGCGGTGCTGGTGGTGGTATGACGTCCGTCTCCTCACTGCCCAGTACGCCTATCAAATCGGTGGCTCACGACCAGCAGCAGCAGCAGCAGCAGCAGCAACAACAACAACAACAACAACAACAGCAGCACCACCAACAACAACAACAACACCAGCAATCACCACTTGTGCAACAGCAATACAAGAGCACTCTATCCATTCATTCCCCCTCGCAAATGTCACTGGTGGGTGGCATTGCATCGGAAGCGAATCGTGCATTGCAAGTTTCATCGGCTACGTCGTCTGGCAATAATAGTCAAATGAATAGTGTGAATAATTCAACGCTTGCGAATTCGACTGCAGCAGCGACTGCGGCGGCGGCGGCGGAGTTGAAGGAGGCAGCAACAAAGGCAACAATCGAGTCATCAAAAGTTATCTCACCGCAACAACAGCCGTCTGTTGAACCAGCGTCGGCAACATCATCGTCGGCCTCATCGTTATCCATCACACAGCAACAACAACAGCAACAGCAGCAACCACAACCAAGCACCACTAATGCCACAAAGACCGGCGGCACTGGCACTACTGCGGCAACATCCGCCAACTCATCGAATGCAGAAGCAGCTAAAGCATCGAACGCAATGGATACCACACCGGCACCGGCGCTGCCAACTGCACCCAATTCAGCTGCATCGCCGACGAAAAATGTGGCGAATGTCACGTCAATGACACAATCCATCACAGCGTCGCCAACTAAAGGTAGAGTGATTGCAAAAGTATAGCATAGTACAAACTGAGAAGAATTTATATAGGATGGTGTTACAAGAACAGCTGATTTGAATTTTCATTTTTTTTTGCCTGCCTTACGACTTCGAATGTCAAATTGAAATCTTTGTTTACATTCTCAATGCTTTCATTGGCTATTGAATATCAATTTGTGCAATAATTTGACAGTCTAAGTGAACATGTTTGTTGTTGTACTACTAGACCTTGTATGAATTCGCTTTGGTGCATGCCAAAAACAAATATCGTACATATGTTCCGTTTTACCTGCTTTGTTTTCTATGATCTTTGGTAAAATTCTCTAAAAAAAAAGAAGGGAAATTAGAGCTTTTATGTGGAGATTCTAAATGTATTTTTCTACTCGCGTTGCTGTACATTTTCATTACTTTTGTCATTAATATTTTCGTAAGAATTATAAGTCATTGCGTACCTTCTAAGAGGGGTTTCTTTTTATGATTCACATATGAATGTTTTTGTGTTTTTTTTTTATTTTTATGAATAAAGAATTAGTTTTAGAAGAACTGCCTCAAAAGTAAGTCTTACAAAAGCTCTTCTGTAGTTGGCAAAATAAGAAAGTCTTTCGTGGTACGCTCTACAAACGTAGTAGGCCTTCAGTTTGTGCCACTCCATACAAAAAAGAAAGGAAAAGGAAATGTAGAATGGGAGGCCCCTCGACTGCCAGGAAGGCAATTTGGAATGATTTTTAACTTTTGAAACTATCTACTGGGTATTATTTTGAGGCTGAAATTATAAAAGTATTTTGTTAAGAATTATAATTGAGAACAAAATTTCAAATGATCGATAACTATTATTTTGAGATTTATATCATAAAAGTCTTTCTTTCACCCATCCGGAGGGCCGAATTAATAGTCCATCAAATTGTTCTAGCAATAAGGCTATATTTGCATGAGCTTTGTGGCAAGTAGCGTCGTCTTGCTGGAACCAAATATCATGAAGATCAATTTCAGGCAGCAATTAGTCCGTTATCATGACGCAATAACTGGCGCCATTCACGGCTACATTTCAAGTATCCTCATTTTTAAAGCACGTAAATTTTACCAAAGAGTTATTTTGTCTGAGTCCTAAGCTTCTTTGGGTTGTTATTCTTCGGCCCAAATATGGTAATTTTCGCTATTAGTATAGCCATAGATAGAAAAATGAGCCCGCTGAACAAACTTTTGGTCAACAACAGTGGATCTTCTTTAAGCTTTTCCAAAGCGCAAAGACTTAATCTGTGTCAAGCTAAGTCTTCATTATGAAATGTTAAACAAAACTGTAGTGCGTTTCTGTTACAACTATCGACGTGTGCCATTCCTTTTTAGTAGGATTACTCGATTGAATGGGTGTCTGTATCTAAATAAAAAGAAATATTGTCGCACTACTGAACAAAAATACCATGAAAGTTGGGCAGCTGCAAACGTGATCTGTCATAAAGTCTATACTGAAGAAAGTAGCTCTAAATGAATCACCCAATTGTTTATTTATTAGATAGCAATTCCATTTTTGACAGATGTGGCAACCCAACGGTCGCCGCACGTTCGTATAGAATCTTCAGTAATAATTATACGGTGCGAAAGTGAATATACAGTGCACGACATAACAATAGCACAACCACAGATTTTCAATTTTTGACCATGTATTTATTTTAATTTATTTCATTTTCCTACAATAAACCCAAGAAAATGTTTCAGACTTTTTGTCAAGTGGGGGAAGAATTTTACAAACTTTATACAAGATTTTAAAACTTTTAGAACAAGTTTGTTTATTCAGTTTTATAGTCCATTAAATTGTAGTGTAACAAAGTGCAACTGTCAAGTGTCTGTTAATTACTGTTGATTTTTGACAATTTTTTTTTACTGACGATGTTGGGCGGGGGTTTCCCATATAAAAAATCCGTTTGTGAAACAAATTCTTAAAAATCAATGGTAGCTTGTAGACACGTAAAAGTTGCACTTTATTATAATAAAATTAAATGAGCTATGCATACCCATAAATTCTAGTAAAATTTTTGAATCTTTTGTGAAAACTGTTGAATTTTTTCCTCCGTTTGAACAAAAATTTAACCTCGGTGTTTGTTGTAAAATAAAAAATATCTTTATAAAAAAATTAGTAAAATTACTGAAAATATAAATAAATAGCCAAAACTTGTGAATATGTCGTTATTCTATCATTATGTCAAGCACTGTACCCTTGAGAAATAAATTGGCAAACATTACAAAAAAAAAAATTCCTTACATTTTCGAGTTATTTTTTAGCTATAATTGGCAATAACTACAAAATGTCCTCAAAAATAGGGGTTATGCCTATATCGCGAAAACGCTTCTTTGGAAAAATAAATGAATATCATTTTCTTGTTCAGCGACCCAAAATTAGTTTACGACACTTTTAAAACGAGGTACCACTCATTTATCAAATATTTGTAATTTTTGCTTCATACTCAAAATTGTATTTTTTTTTTTTAGCAAAAAACTGTATTTTTGTAAAAAATTTCGAAAATGGGCGTGGCATCACCTGCTAATATCCTATATTATATCACATCAACTTCCGCACCGAATTTGGTACACATAATGCACTTAGCTTCATAAAGCTACACCCTGCTAACTTTTGAAAACGGGGAAAAACTACAACCTTCTTTCAAATAACGTTAATTTTCGAAAACTGACTTCAAATTCGTAATCCCAAACACCCCCGAGTAACGAGCTTCAAGCGAATCCGACGATTTTTTTAAAGGATTTTTGAGGTTATGCCAAAACTCTGATGTGATGGTGATGGGTTTAAATCGAATTCGGATCCAGCGACCCCACAAAACAAATAGTAATCATAGTGAGGCCCAGATATTTTTTGTCTGATTGTATTATCAATAAGCGAACTGCACAATTTTTCTTTCCCCAACTTCACATATAACTAATTAGACATAAATACTTTCCAATTACTTTCTCACAGTCGCAACGAGCAATCGTCTAAATGACACCTCCAAACCAGGCATCGCCGAGGCCGAAAAGGCTGCAGCATCGGCAACTTCTACAAATGACGAAAGCAATACGCCAACTGCTAAGCCAACGAACGCAGTCTCGACGAGCATGTCCACTAGTATGCCGAAGAATACGTCCAGTGTGTCTAGCGTGAAAGTGGAAAAAGATCTACCAAAGGCTATGATCAAACCAAATGTGCTGACCCATGTCATCGATGGTTTCATAATACAAGAGGCCAACGAACCGTTCCCAGTGACACGACAACGCTACACAGACAAGGATCCAGACGATGAACCTCCAAGTAAGTTTTGTCATATTATTCACAAAATCATAACCTTACAAATCATAACAACAAAATATAATACTAACCGTTTGCTCTCACTACTTGAACAGAGAAAAAACCAGCTTTGGAAGAGAATGTTCACAATGGTGTTAATCAAACAAATGGACCCACTTCTTTGCCACCCGATATGATCGCTTGCGAGCAATGTGGCAAACCCGAGCACAAAGCGAAATTGAAGAAGAAACGTTTTTGTTCGCTAACCTGCGCCCGACAATCGAAGGCATCGATGAACGAGCAGCCAACAGAGACGCCAACACAGAGCAATAATAGCGCAACATCAACACCCAACCAGAACGCCACTGTGGACACCATGTTGACCAACAATAAGTCCGTTTCGGATATCTCCAATATTACAAGTAACGCAAATCTCACTGCTGCACCGGAGAAAATGCAAACTGACTCAATACCATCTGCACCAGTCACCGGCTATAACAACAATGCTGGTCAGAATGGCACTGCGAAACTTGAAAATGCTGCTGCTGTTGCTGCCGTTGTGGCCGCGGAAGCGCAACAGGTTGCAAATGTTGCGGCAGCTAATGCTGTTGCCGCCGCAGCTGCAGCTTCCATCGCTATGTCATCGACGCCGGCAGGGCAAGCGGCTGCGGCACAAGCCGCCGCCGCCGCTGCCGCTGCTGCAGAACGTCCCGGCATGGCTGATTGGAGTGTAGCGGAAGTGTGCGAATTCATACGACACCTGCCTGGCTGCACCGATTATGTGGATGATTTTGAGCAGCAAGAAATTGATGGTCAAGCATTGATGTTGTTGAAGGAGAATCATTTGGTGAATGCGATGGGTATGAAATTGGGGCCAGCGTTGAAGATTGTCGCCAAAGTGGAATCGATGAAGGAGCAGACAATGCCGCAGAGTGCCGACAAGGAGGCACAACAGTAGGAGCGGCGTTTGAAATCTGTAAATACAAATTTTTATTGAGGCGATATATTATTCTTCAAGAGTATAAGGGCGAACTCCTCTATGCTAAGTCGAAGTAGGTAGGCTCTGTACATAAAATAGTTGAACAAGAAATGATAGAATTAAAATATAGTATATTTTGTTTTTTTTTTAACTACTACTCGAAGAACTATGAAAATAAATAGTTATATTTAGGTATTAAGTTTGTGTAGCAGCATAGCAGTAGCGATTCGCAATGTAAGTTAGTTTTCATAAGTCAGCTTTTAATTCAATGCCGCTCCTTTTCAGCATTGACAGCTTAGGTTTTTTGTTTGTTTTTTTTTTGTTGTTAAATACGGTTTCATTATTCGCAGACTCTGTACTGTCTCTTAAGTAATTTAATTTTTACTTTATGAATTAATATTACACATTATTATTACATTATTTTATTTTCCTTAAACTAAAAATTAGTAAATGTTTATTTTTTACAAAATTCATTATAAAATGAATATAATTATCATTTAGGGAATATGCACATTTGCAATGCACAGAACTTTTGCACGCGTTAAACTGAGTTACGGAAAAGTGAAAACTCAAAAACCTACAGATGTAAACTCAAAGAGTATTTTTTTATTTTTAATATTAAAAACTACGTAATATTTAATTTTAGTTTGTAAGTATGTAAATTCAAATGAAGATCGCTATAATATTGCTACTGCAGCAAAATCGAAATAATTTAATAAATAGCATTCACTACAAATAAGTTTATGTGAAAAATTCGTAAAACAAAAACTGTTTTTGCTCTTCTTACTTTACAAAGGGAAATGCGACGATTACGATCTTGCGTACAATTACATTTTGCGATTTGAATCTTGTAAGTACTATTAAAAATTTGGTGTATTCTTGATGCGGAGAATTTATTGAACCTTTTTAAAAAGCTTTAGATCGAAAATTTGTTTGGAAAGGTGTCCTTTGAATTTTTTATGATTTTCATATACATACTTCCTCTTTTTTCAAATTTGCGCTATAACCGCCTAGGCTTCCACTTCTGCCACTACCAGTAGGTGCCGCGTTGAATACTTTCAAGGCTGGAGCATTTTCTTCAATTCCAGTATGGCTCATAGGTCCAAGTTCTGTGGCAAAAAGTTCTTTTGCTAATTTTGGATAAATTGTTTTGTTTTTCTTCTGGAAACCCGAGTTTAAGTGGGCACCAGCTAAAGTTAACGGATTTTTGTTTGTTATTTATGCCATACCCTTGTTGTGCAAATAAGTGAAAGTTAAAATTGTCCACAAGGTAAAATATATCTAACATTTTTTTTTGCTATGGAAAATAAACGTGAGGGCGTGTAAAATAAATTTCAAAGTACGCAAAAAATAAACGAGAAGCCTGTGCTTAGAATTTCGCTGTAGTCAAGTGAAACTCATAGCCGTGTTGTTCTTGTTTCGTGTAGTACAACTTCTCTTATTCAACTCCATGGTTCAATAATAAAGAGTTTGGTAAATAAGCAGCTTTCTCGCTGGCAAATTGGCTCCTTAGAGCCTGCGCCATGCGGTAGCTGAGTTCTATGGTGAGATATCTTTTTACTATGGTGAGGAAATTTTCCTTTTTTGCTGTGCCAATCGGTACATTTTTACTGCAGGGAAATTTTAGCAGCTATGTAGTTGCAAAGAAGAAGAAAAAAACAAAATTCATAAAAGAAAAATGCAGCAAAAATACACAAAAAATACTACCGTTACCTATTTCACTTCTTTTATAATTAAAGGCAATGCACTAAATATAACTTTTAACTTTAATTTTACAACAAACAGGTCGACAAAACATCCAGATAAGTTGCTTGGAAAGATATTTGAAAGCGTAACCAATGACTTAATGATGCATTTAATTTTAATTTCTAACTAATTATTAGGAAAATAATGAATTAATTTTGTGTTGGTAGCGCCAATATACATACGTACTAATTTCGGCCGTATCCTTTTAGTTGACAAAATTTTCCAATTGCTTGTCAAATTTTTCACTAGCCCTATGAGGTCGGTAAATTTAGTCACCTCATAACTGTCAAAAATGTCCATTCCAATGTACTTTCCTACCAAAAATTATAGAAAACCAGATAACGACAACACCGGTAGCGTACAGGTCACCACGGTCCCTGTCACAGGAATAGCGAGAAGAAAAAGAAGGTGAAGGTGATAACTGCACTTGGTCATTTTATATTCGCTGCAACTGCTAAAATTCAAAGCTCGGCACTTCATATTTATTATTATGTGTTTAAATTTTTGTACAAATCACTCAATACTTTGAAAAATCAACACCTTAATAGCCATCTGTGACGTCAATCCTTCAAACGAGGCAAGCACGAAGCGGAGGAAGTGGTTTTGTCCTCACCTTCTTTTTTCCCCTTCGTGCTTTGCTACCGTTTGGCATTGGCCTTTAATCTGAAAACTGGCTTGCCTTGTTCGAAAATATTTTATGCGGATCTAGTAAAATAGTAGTAGAAATGTAAGTTATTTAAACAAAATCAATAGCGGGCATCGCATGCTAAGCTTTTGACTAAAAAGAAGCAGTGGAATGGAAA
The DNA here is from genome assembly GCA_951828415.1 of Anomoia purmunda. Classification (NCBI taxonomy): domain Eukaryota; kingdom Metazoa; phylum Arthropoda; class Insecta; order Diptera; family Tephritidae; genus Anomoia; species Anomoia purmunda. The sequence goes on from OX639995.1 coordinate 47,245,244, forward strand.
TTCACGAATGCATTTGGATTTTGGAAAAACTGTTTTCACACTCGATTTAGCCGTATCCGTCTGCCTGTTTAAACGCAAACTAGTTTTTCAGGTTTTAACTAGAATTAGGTAGACAGAAGCTTTTTTTAAACGTAATGTGGTAACAATTTCCCAGAATCGACACATATATACAATATATACAATATATACACAATATGTTCTTGTGGGAGCTGTAAAACCATTAACTGACACTTTCCATTTCAAATCAGCTTAAATTTGTTCTGTTGTCGAAGTTATCGTTTTTGCTTTCAAAATCGATTTTTCTTGTGGCTCGCGGGAACTTTGTTTTATAAATCGCATAACTTTGGTACAAATTTATGGATATTATCAATTTTTTTTTTCAAATGTGGCTTGAATTCATGTGGAACCCGATTTCCTTGCTTTTGAATATATCCAGCTACTTTTAAACGTTTTGAAATGGTTGCTTGAGTGACACCCAAAAATTCTGTGAGCTCTTCCTGCATTTGGCAACAATCTTCACCGAGTAATGCTTCCAGTTCTTCATCTTCAAACATTTTTGGCTGCCCAGGACGTTCATCGTCTTCCAAGCCAAAATCACCACTTTTAAATCATGCAAACCACTTTTGCCACGTTCGCTCATCTAGAGCATGTTCACCATAAACTTCCACTAAAATACGATGACTTTCGGCAGCAGTTTTCTTCATATTAAAGTAATGAAGACGAACTCCCCGCAAAAACACTTTTTCTGGCACAAAGTTCGACATATTTGAGTGAAAAAAATTTATTGTTGTTTACGCTTCAAATGAATGACATATACTGAAAAGATGTACACTGACAGTAGCTATCCAACGTACATATGTTCGGAATATATTGGAGCGATGGAATACATACAAGTTGCGCCGTCTCTTAGCAAACCGCACGAATTAAGTTATAGATCCAATATTTGGAGTTCAACAGTTTTTTTTATCTCTCCATTTGTAATAAAATTCCCGAAAGAAAGAAGTCTATGTAGAAATAATAAAAGCAAACCTTATAAAGATATTTAAATATTTCAATAGTATATTAACCGTTTGAGCCACCGACGAAATCGAACTGCGAAATTCTTCCGGGAAAATATTCCAGAAGTTGCATCAACTTTTTTTCTTTTATTTTAATTTTAAATTCTTATTATTTAAAACATAAATTTATAATAGAAAATTAAAAACAAAGGTAGTATGTTTTTGTTTGACTTGGTCTTTGTTTTATGACGTTTGCCACAATTTCAAAAAGTTCATTTATCATCCCTGGTTCAGGTCGGGGATGTTTCAGATGGTTCGATTAAAAAGCAAAAATAAATTTTTTTTATATATATAAGTTTCATTCTTTGAAAAAAAAAATGCATTTGATCCCTTTTAGGGGATTTCGGCGATATATTCCTTTTATATCTAACGGCAACATTGCTGGTAGTAAATTTTACACCTCTGAGACTGTACGACATTTGAGAAAATTCCGTAAATTGTATGAATTAATTAAAAGTAATAATTCGATTGTTGTTTATCTCGGTTGCTTTGCGTATTTTCCTCTACTTACCTCAAAACTTCTTTTTTTTTGGTAAGTTATAAGACTTTTGAATTTAATTATTTTTGCACTGAGACTATATATTTGGTGTGAAAATTTTTATTTATTAACTATTCGTTTTACATATGTATGTATGTATGTACTTAATTGTAAAATTTTGATACCTATTGTATGTATCCATGTATGTGTGTACTTATTCACCCATAATAATTGTGTAATAAATTTTGTCAAATTAATTTTAGTTTAGACATAATTTATTTATGACAAAGTTGTGTGTTCTGTGTTAAATTTTTAACAAAAAAATTATATTTTTAGCTTTAGAAGCAAATTTTTGGTAAGTAAGTTAATTTTCGAAACTACAGTTTTTATTTTAACAACTTTTTCGTTTGAATTTTAGAAAACCACTATTTGCCTGCGGAAAGAGAGTACTATTTTTTTTTTAAATATATTTTAACAAATTATTTGTAGCGAAATTTTTATTTTGTTAATTTTTATTTTATCTTTTTTACTTTAAATGGACTTGCTTGTATTGCGAATTTTTTTGGCAATCATCAATTCGCTCGAAGAATTAACATTTTGATTTGATTTGTAATTTAATTTTTGTTTTAGTACAAACAATTTTGGTTTAAAAAACCTTCTACTCGCTACGTTTAATTAAAATTTTTTTGTTCATAATTAAATTTCAAATTGACAGAAATGTTTTTTGTATTCTTTCAAATTATTTTGTCTTTAAGGTTTACCGTAGCACTTTGTATTTTTATTAACTTTACTTTATTTTTTTTAAATTTATTTGATGCAGTTGAAAAATTGATCCATGCTGCAATTAGTTATAAGTTGAAATTTGAGGCTTTTACTTATATTACGTGTATTAATTATTTTAATAATTAGTTTATAGAAATTTATGCTTTTAAAGAATTGCATTACAGGTTTTTTTTTTAAATTTATTTGTATTTGATTTTCATGTTTTCTTATAAAAAAAAAACTAGTTTTGCAGCAGATGACTATTTTTTTTTTTGTAAAAAAAAAACCAAAAACAAAGTAATATTGAAATGGTTGCTCATTTATTGCAGTTTAATTGCGCGTAACTTGTATAAACTAAATTTTTTTTATCTAAATTTAAAATTTTCTAAACTAAAATTTTCTTGCTTTTGATAAATAATCTCTAGTTCAGTTACGTATGTATGTATGCATATTATTATTTTTTAAATAATTTTTTATGTAACATTTTAGAGGCTCTTCGCTTTTGTCATTTTTTTATTTATTTTTACACAAAATCTCTTGAGCCTCTCACGAAAAATATAAATAGCATGCCACCTAGGACAATTAAATTGTTCTATGTTAAAACCATAGATTATTTTTTTTCCATAAACCTTATTGTTTCACTTTATTTTGTTTCGTCATTTTAAAGCAAATATTTAATTCTCACAGCCTTCCCTTGAAATTCTTTTTAAAAGAATCTTACGCAAAAACATTCGGCACATCCTCCATTTTGAATTTCATCAAACAACTCGAAGCTATGTAAGTATTTACAATAACACATTCTATATGAACTCAAAAATTTAATTAAAAACTACTTGCAAAGCATTAGATACTCGAACAAGTGCTATCGCATTGAAGTTTTTGTAAAAATTATTCTTCAGTTTAATATCTATAATAAAAAATTTGCTAATTTTAATTCAACGTTTATATAGTATATTCATTTAATAAAATATATTAATAAAAATAGCCAGCAAAAATAAAATAATAATCCTTATTACTAATATGATCTCCTGAATCTAAATATGACCACCGTTTTCCCCATTATTCACTAGAAGTGCCCAAAAGATGTATTTCCAAAATAAGAAAAACAAAAATTTGTTTGCATTAAAGCTTTGTTTATAATGTAAGGTCATTGATGTCCCCATTATTTTTGATCATTATGAAAAAAAAAGATTCTCTCCTTCCACTAATTTTTTATACGCTGCACGACCAGAATACAAGAGTGCGCCTTCCGCGAACCGCTAGCTCTCTCTTTGTCTTTTATTTTACACAAACAAATTTTAATCGCTCTATAATTAACCTGCTTCGTTTGCGCTTCTTCCTCTTCTTTTTTAGAATAATTTCTTTACACTCTCATTCAGCTGCTCTCAGGCGCAATCTAGTTTTCTATCATTTTTGTAATACTCGTAAGTTATAATTTCTGTGCGCACTTCGCTTATCAGAAAAGTTTATTTAAAAAACAAATAAAAAGGTAAGCTCTAATTTTTTTAGGAAACCCCTTAGAAACGACATTCAATGGATTTATTGGAATCAACCAAGTTATCATGCTTTGTTATTTTATACCCTTTAAAGTCAGGTCAAAGGAATCCTAAAGAAAATGGCCTGAGTAATTTGCAGATTGCTTCAAAACTTCTCAGAAAGGGTCATAAGGATCTAAGGCTACAGTTCGCAAAAACGCAGAGAAATAATTTAAACTCGAAGGTCCTAATGGATTTAGTTTTGATTTACTTTTGACTTTTTGGCGGCGGAAGTGTCATGATTTGAGCAGCCTTTTCTTTTAACTAAAGATCCAGAACATGTTATGTTTCAACAAACATTTTCTCGAGTACTGCCATCAAATCGAAACTATCCACGTCTCACGACATTCTATTCTCTGGTTTCCAAAAAAAAAAATTTCTATTAATGAAATGGTCAACACTCTATCCTAACTTAAATCGCATCGAAAATCTTTGTGGCATTCTGATTAGAAATGCTTATAAAAATGAACCCCACTGTTGCACTGTTTTTGAACTGAAGAGGGCAATTAAGGAGTGGTGGGAAATAATTCATGACAACATCTTTAAAAAAAACTAATAGGAAATATGAAAAATCGGATTTCTGATTTGTCTCTCTTAGGGCAAATTTATAACGACTCATAAAAAATTATTACAGAACATTATTTTGAACTGTCAATATTTAGGGTACCAAATATTTTTATTTCGACAAGGTGCTGATTTGCAACCGGAAATATAAAATTTGTTAAGTATGAAGACTTCCGTAAAAATATTTTGATTTTCTTCAGCTCAAGAGATTTGAAGAAAAATAGTTTTTTAAAATATATAAAAACACAAAACTTTTAAAATTATGTAACAGCTTAAGATGAAAAGGTCTGCATAAAAATATTTTAAAAAAATATTTGAATTTGTGTTCAAGTAGATCTTAACATTGTTTCGAAATATTTTGGTGGAAGGCTTGAAATATAATGGGCTTGAAATATAATAGTACAAAGAAGAAGCAGTACCGATTTTGTTTTTTTTTTGGATACGGAGTGATACACCCTAATGTATATAGACAAAGAATTTTATTGGTTGTTAAGTCGATGTAGCGGTTTTTTGAATGAAGGCGTTGCCACTTTGAAGAAAATGTATAGATACCATTTTTAATGGGCAGTCAGTCAACTTACATATATTAGTTTTTTTGAAAAATTTAATTTTTTTTTGAAAAATTAAATTTTTTTTTGAAAAATTTAATTTTTTTGAAAAAATTAATTTTTTTTATCTCCGCTACTGAAGATATGTACAATTTTTTTATGTCTCTAAGTGTACGAACTGCCACAAAAATATGAGTCGATCTTGTGATACTCGTATCGATTGATTTTACGCTGATTTTTTTCTGAGTCGGCGTTTTTTATTTCGATTCGGATCGATTGAAAAATTATAGTTTTTTATTTTCGATCTGGAATCTCTACAACTATGTATTTGGAAAGACAACTAAACTACTTTAAAAGGATCAGCAGAGCAGAAATGAACTTAAAAAATAACTTTTTTTAAATTTCGAAATAAGATTTATTTATTTTCAGCTACCTGCAGTTATATTTTATACAATTCTTAGAATGAAAAATGTTCATGCATATATTTGTTTTTATATTTATAGTTATTAGATTTTATTTCATAAATGCTTAAAATAAATATATTTTTATTTTCTAATGAATAATTTTTGTCATTTTTTTTTCTCTTCTGTACTATTCAATTAATATTGTAATTTTTATAATTCGAATGTTTCATTTTCGTATTTGTTTGAAAAGACCACAGTTATGAGTTGTTTTATAATTATTGTAAACTTTTCTAACCCTATCTTTCATTGATGTGCATTAAAATTAAAATGTTTGTATTATTTCATTTAGTTAAAAGAAAGTAGTTTTCTGTATACGAATTTTTCTTGTATGAACTTTTTGTTGTAGCTAAAGCTTTTGGGCTTAGATTAAATTTGATTTATAGTTAAATTAAAGCAGACTTTAAAGTTAGTTGTACACCTTTGGCATATATTTTTTATTTATTTATTTTTTAATGCGTCTGCCAAATGAGGCAACAGCCGACTTTAAAGTATGATTTATTTTTACTATCATTACTTGCTTTTGTATTTCTAGTAAATAGTAAATTGATGTTGACTTGTTAAAGTGTTCGATTTTATTTTTATTTCACATTTCTTTTTTTTTATTTCGTTATTTTAGCTATTTTAAAATTTAATGCCTCTTACGGTCTAGTCTATTATTCAACTTTTAATAATATCCTTTATTTAGGGGTTCTTTAAAATGCAGAAATGGGCCAGGAAACTGAAATAGTTGTGTCGAAAATTATTCTCGCTTTATAACATAGATTATTGATATAACATAACTTATTTTAGCAAAAGCTGATTCGATTTGAAATTAATTGTAATTATATCGGGTCTTGCAATAGGAACGCTACAAAAGTTTTTGTTTTTAAATAAAACAAAAACGGTTTGGGATATGAATTAAATTCTTTATTCCTGCCATTATGTATGGAACTCGATTTCTTTTGCATGTGCACCACGGGCACGCTTGCAGAAGTCCAGACGCTGAACCCAATTTTCGACGGTTTTCAAGCATAAATCGGCCGATACTGCTGCAATTTCACGTTCGATATTCGTACGAAGTTCATCAATCGTCGCTGGCTTGTTGGCATAGACCATAGACTTGACGTAGCCCCACAGGAAATAGTCTAACGGCGTCAAATCGCACGACCGAGGCGACCAATTGACTGGGCCATTTCGTGAGATACTTGGTTTTCAATAAATCGATTGTGACATTCGCGGTGTGACTTGTGGCGCCGTCCTATTGGAACCACATATTGTCTAAGTCCATATCATCCAATTCGGGCCAAAAATATTCGGTTATCATTGAGCGGTAGCGTTTCCCATTCACAGCAACGTGCCAGTCTTGATCATCACGGAAGAAGTACGGCCCAATGACGCCGCCGGCCCATAAACCGCACCAAACCGTAATTTTTTTGGGATGCAATGTTGATTCATGGAGTACGTGTGGATTGCTGCCGGGCCAATGACGCACATTTTGCTTATTGACGAAGCCATTCAGCCAGAAATGACGACGATCATAAATTGGACGTAGCGCTCTTAAAGTTGAGGTCATTGACTCCGAATTTCGGTAGTAAATTTTAATAATTTCGACTGGTTGTTGGATCGTATATCTTTCCATGATGAAATGGCAAACCTTACTGAAGAGAAATGTCATAAGAGCGGGGAAAAATATGGCGTCGTTTGCTGTCACTATCGGGCTACTTTTGTAGCGTCCCTATTGCAAGACCCTTTATTTACACAGATATCATATTTTTTCTTAAGATAGTAGGTAGGTACTGCTCCGATCCAATCCCGAATATACATACATACTTATATGATCAGTGTTGCCATTTTGATTTGTTTTTTTGGAGCAATATTAAACTCCTTATTTTTCCATTTAGATCGGACAATTTTCTTAGCTCTCTATTGAAGTTTTTAGCTCATATTGCAAGTAATTTCATCTTACAAGTGTTGACAAAAACTTTTTTTTTTGGCTTCTGACAACCGAATTTGGTATATTTTTTTGGGATTCAATTTCTATTATAATATTGTTAAAAAGTTACATTCCCAATGTAAATACTGTCTTGATTTTGTGTTATCTATGTAATTATTAGCTAAAACTAATGAACTCGAACGAGATTTGCGGCTGAAGTAATAATAACTATATATCTTCTTCAGAAGAGACGATTTTTTCGACTAAGTGTAGTTCAAACGATAAATCAGAATTATAAATTCAATCTCAAAATTTGGAGAGAAAATCATACAAAGCTACTAACAAAAGTTCGGTAAATTGATGATATTTTAAATGTTTTTGAAAAATTCGAAATTGGTAGTACGATTACGATATTTCCGAAAACTTAAAATTACTAACGAAAGATCGGTGGAAATTCCTCCAGATTCCAGACTGAACGATTTTTCCGCGGAGGATGAGCCTCGAGAAGTACGACCAAACTCTTCGACCGTCAAGATAAATGTGGCCTTCTGAGAGCAACAATTTGCGAAGACCCAGGAATGAAACAAGATATGATATGATAGTTAGTGAATGGCGCTTGAATGCCAATGATATATGACGAATGGTATGTCGTATAAGAAGAACTGTATTCGATGGGTCGCTTGAACTTTAAAAGCCCGAAGAGAGAAGTATGACTCGGAAACTAAACAGCAGTCAATGGTATCGAGCACGCAAGGAGCAAATTCGCTTGTTGAAGTCGAGCGACAAACCCCGGTAATGAAAATAATGATCCCGCTTTTCTTCAGCAGAGCAAAAATTGCAGCTGATCAAGCTGCCACTAACAAATGTTATACTGAGAACTGGCGAAATAAAAGTATTTTGCTTCTATTTTACACAAACAATGCACAAAAACTTTAATCGGTCTTTCGTTTGCCCGCATCTTCTGCACTTCTTTGCTCTCTCATTCTCTAGCTAATATTTTGTCACTTTCAGTTGCTCTCAGCGCGGAAGTCGCAATCTTTCTTGACTGAGAACTGCTTACCAAAAGTGTTCGAAAATTTCTTGGGAGATAGATTCATACACCATGAGAATGCGCCATCTAACGACCGAAGAAATTTGTTCGGCACCATATTCCCCGGATCTGGCGTCAGGGTGAAGTCTACGGTAGCTAAGCGGAGAAAATAAATGCAATTAATCTTAAAATTAATGCGCTAGAAAGACGAGATTTCAACAAGGTTTCTACAGATGAAAGAAATGTATTGAAATTAATGCTGATTATGTGAAAAAGATAAAAAGTACGGAAGAACACGAACTTCAACACAGTTTTAGATTTTTATTACTAATAATACTGCTCAGCAATTTTTTTCTGGCAACACTGATGATGATTGTGAATGTCCAATTCTATCCATTACAAAAAAACGTACTTGGAAAATATCACTACATAAGTAGTTGCAATTTTAATACATAGATAAAAATACACCGATTTTTTAATCAAAACCTTTAAAATAACAATGAAAAACTGCCATAAAGTTACAAATTAAAACATCTTTTCCAAAATATTCTAAATGTTCAGACGTTAAAGACTGCTTCGAAACGCTGATAATACGATTACCGAGCTTGAAGTACAAAAGGTGGATTATGGCATGAGCTGTGTGGCATGACTGAAACCAAAGATTGCCTAGTCCATGTCTTCAATTCTCGGCCGCAAAAAATCGTTTATAATGCCATACTAGCGCTCACCGTTAACCGAAATGGCGTCTTAAGCAGAATTTTCAAGAAAAAAATAAATGCCAGTGATGCCACCGTCCCAAAATCCGCACCAAACTGTCACTCTCTGAGTAAGCATTCACTTTTCGATGATCGCGTGCGGGGTTTTCTGTCTGTTTTTTTTTTTTTAAGTTTTAGACTACAATGCATTTGACCAGAAAATAAGACTTTTTGAGCAAAAATTCTCTTGCACTTTTTCCCAACGTTGTTCAAACGTAAAGCGATTCACTTCATTCCACAGAGATATAGAAATGACTTTCAAGATTTCTAGCGAATTTGAGCTGCCACTGTCAAAATAACATATGATTAAAAACCCCACTCTATGGAACACCCAGTACATTAAACACTTAAGAATTTATACTTCTCCTGTTTTGGACAGTTCATCTATAGCAGCCTCGATATTACAATGACCATTGAGGAGCACCAAACTAACCTTTAAGATATTCTTGAACTGTTCCTTTGCTTTTTGACCTATCCCCTATACTTTTTCATTAACTGCGTTGTAAATCGCCAAGAAGCGGCTGAGGTCACAAGATTTATCCTGGATCGATATGGTTAAAAATAGACAAGGTAAAAAGATCTGCAAGTGACAAACTACAAATAAATTGTAATTTAATATTTGAACACCCAAACTACCCCTTGGATTCGCTAGGGCAGAATATTAAAGAGATATTTTAAATTCTAAAATCACACGCAGCTCAAAATAGTTTATTTTATAAAGGAATATACTTATTTACGTAATAATTTGCCAACAGAGCTAAAATCGAAATAAATTTTATTACATTTAAAAGAAAATTATATACCGAACCTTTAATTGTTTGTAAATCAAAGGAATGTACAATTCGGCAGAAGTAGGCGCTATCAGAAAACGGAATAATTGAATGATGGCAAAATAAGAGTACATTTTCATTTGTTATTTTAGTAATTTTTAATGACAAATTAATTTCCATTTTTCATTTCAGTAATTTTTTAATAGTGAATAAATTTTTATTTAGGATTCAAATAATTTAAATAACAAATAAATTTGCATTGATTATTATTCAATCTGTCACATCATTCCAAAATTTATTATTCACAATTATTCAAAATTAAATAAATGATGAATAAAAATCTCTTCCTTAAACAACATTTTTTTTTATAAGTAGAAATTTATTCGTCATTCAAAATCATTCGAATTATGAATAAAAATCTGTTCATTATTAAAAATTAATAACAATTTGAATGACTGAATAATGATGAATACAAATTTATTTGTCATTAAAAATTACTTAAGTGACGAATCTAAATTTATTCGTTATTCAAAATTACTTGAATATGAAAAAAAATAATCTGAATAATGAAGAAAAAAAATCTAAATTAAAAATTACTTAAATGATGAATGCAAATTTATTCGTCATTCAAAATTATTATTTACATGATGAATAAAAATCTATTCGTTATTAAAAATCATTTGAATAGTAAATGCAAATATATTCGTTAATCAAAATTATATGTTTGATGAATAGGAATTGAAAAACAGAAAATATGCTATTAAAATTATATATTTTATTAAATTAATAATTCACCCAAACGCGCGCATCCCTCCATTTTGAGGCGATTTTTGTTTACTATGTCCTTCAGCATTCGAATAAACATTTTTATTTGTCGAGTTTGTAATTTTATATATGTTTTACGTATGTACATAGATCACATAAATTTCTTGATGATTCTCACATATACATTTTGTAAATATTTAAGTGCCTTTATTTCATTTTAATTGCTGATCATTTGCGTGAAATTAATTTTTTTATTCGTTAAATTCTATAAACTTGTTTGTTACTATAATAAGATTATATTTAAAACTACAGAATGACAAAGCTATTTATTTAGTCGGTCTATGTATAGAAATGCCCTCCCCAATAACTTATATATCTATGTATATATATTTTTTATTAAAATAAAGATTTTTCATCTACATACATATGTACCTATGTATATTGGAATATGTACATTACATTTACATATTTATTTATGTGTTCACTTTTAGTATGCATGCTTGTAAATATTTATTTGGTGTTTAATGCTATCGAAGGATTTTCCTAAGAATTCAAAGCTTTTAATTTGTATAAATTTACTATGTACATATGAACAGAGACATAACCATCATAAGAGAAAATAATAAAAGTCAATCAATAATTATTAAAACATAGAAAAACTCATCGATAACTATAATTTTGAGGTTGAAATGATTAATCGTTTTACAATATTTAATCGCGAGGGAGAAAAATGGTTTAAGTCATCGATGATTATAATTTTGATACTTTGATAAAAGTCTTTCTATTATAATTGTGAGTACAAAAAAATGGGGCTAATCTTCAAAACGCGATTTATATTATAAAATTTCTTTCATAATAGTTATGAATGAGCGATAATTTTTCAAGTCTTGAAATACGGAACCATTTCTGGACTATGTAAAGAAAAGTTCGGGATCTTTCGCGCATAAGTTTGAGATCATTTGGGAACAAATCCCGTAATAGTCCTGAACTCATCCCGAAATGGTCCAAACATATTCGAACTACGCCCGAAGAGGTTCTGAAATAGTTCCGCGTTTTTAAAGACTTAAACAAATTATTCTCACTTATCGAGGGGACTAACAAAAGTTCGCTAAACTGTTTTATTTTCTGAAAAAAATATTGTCTCTTATGTTTTAAAATTTGCAAAGGGCTATATTAGTTGAAACTTTTTTTTGCACTTTTGCTTCCTCAGATATTTTAGGAACTGAAAACGCAACCTTGTAAAAAAGCAGAGAAAAACAAAAACTGCAAATTTTTTTTCTAGAAAAGAAAACGCAATTAGTTAACAAAAAAAAAAAAATATTTTCGTAATTTTTCTTAATCTTCGTTTATTTTTTATATTCTCGACATAATCGCCACTAATTTGCATTTCTTAAGCCTATAGATCCGCTTATCAAAACAATCTCCAAATTCTTGCTATGCCTTTAAGCTATCCAGGTCAGGTACATATACCATTTTGTAGGTACCATTTGACCCTTTTCCAGGGGAACAGCAGCGAAGATTTTTGTTCGGCTGAAGTAAACTGACATCATTATTGTTGTTGCTTAGCTCTTACAGATGGCTTTGCTTATGTTGGTCTCCATAACATGAAATGCCTTTTTGGTTTTCCGAATCGTACTTATAGAATCCAGCTTCGTCACCTGTAGCGACTTAAATAAAGTTATTAGACCGCTCAATTTCGAATTTATTTCAAGAAAATTGAGCAAAATGCACTCGATGCTCTTTATGGGCTCATCGAGCAAATTTCGTCGTTTATTATCCCAGATGATTGCTTAATATTCGCGATACAGCCATGTCATTCAATCCAAACTCACCACCCATCATTTTTTCGTCAACTATGGACTTCATCAGAACCACAGTGACATCATCAGTGGAAGATTTTAGTCGACCTGTTCGTATTCTACAGAAAAATTTCCCGTCTGGAATCTTTAGAACCAATGACGTATTCAGGAAGAAGGTTGTAGTATATACGGCATAGAATTTGAAGAGTTACTCATTTTGGGAAATTAATTAGTTATTACACTTTAATGGAGCGATGCAAAATGCAGCGGAAGCGTAGGAATCGAGTTTAAATTTACATAAAGTTATAATTTGTATAAAAAATCATGATTTAATCGTTATGTTGTGATTTAAATTTTTTTGATCAAGTTTGATCGCCATTTTTTGATTTTTTATCGTTATTCTTGGATTTCCGATCATAACAAAAAAAATTAGTCGTAGATGTGAGTAGCAACATCAATATTAAGATTCATGTTTTATGATCAAAACAAAATATAAATCGCAAAATAACAATCAAACTTGATCGGAAAGATAAAAATCGAAAAATAACGATTACTTTTTTTACAGGAAAAATAAAAATTACAAAATAGGGATTAATTAAAATCTTCTAAATAAAAGTAAGCACAGGTTTGCTTAGCATATGGCATAGGGTTTATATCGATATATTCGAGTTTGTTTTGAACGAATTCTTCCAAATGATGTTTTAATTTAAAAAAAAATCAAAATAGCCATTATTTTGGTTTCCCATAATAAATAGCACAATTTATTATATTACTATAGCAAAAGTATCAAGACACCTTAGTTTACTTAGTTTTAGATTCAGTTTATATATAGTATTTAAACAATAAATTTAAGATTGCATTTAAATTTTGCTGTTTGAGAGATTTTTTTATTTTGATTAGTATATTTTTTAAAATACATTGAAACAAAATTGAAAATCCGGAAAACTATCCTGGCTACGACCATGTTTGGAACCACTTGGAAATAATCTGCAGATATTGTACGAAGGTTCATTTGGCATTCATTGAATATTTGTAGTGGCTTTAGTTGAAGCCGAAAACCGAAGAGAATCACAAAGCGAATTTATGTTTGCGTTGCTGGTGGAATTTCTTCTGATCCGTCCTCAGCTATTTGGTATTTTCTCGACGCTATTTTTGCCGATTGCTCCGAAATTTTTTTATTTATATTTTTCCATTTTTAATGATTTAAGTGAACTTTTGATAGCCCCCTCGTAGGTATTAAGGAATAATTTATAAAAGGTCCGTTTCTTTGTAACCGAGTTGCAAAAGAATACTAGGTAGGATAACGAATTGCTTGTAAAGCAACAACACTACCTCGGAAAAATATGCGAATTAAGCCAACTCGGTAAAATGATATCCAACCTGAGGTGTAGTATTGGGAAGTGAAAAAACTGCGCTATTGTGAATGAGCCCTAAGCAAATACATGAGCAATTTCAGTTAAACACCTAATCCGTTTTTAAGTGCATAGTATTTTTAACCAGACCAACCAAAAATTTGACAGCACACTTATTTTCCGTTCTTAAATAGCACTAAACAAATCTCATATTTCATGAAAGATGCAGATGAACAGGGTTGCTTTTGCAACTAGAGGAAATTGTAAACTGTATCCGAGTTCTTTTGCAAGTCGCTTACAATAAAACGGGCCCAATATAAAAATCAAGAAAAATCTTTTGGAGACCTAAAAAAATTGTTCTCACTCATAATTATTATAGAAAGATTTTTATAATACTTATAAGTCTCAAAATAATAGTTATCGATATTGTATATTAGAACGATTTTCCGTCATGCCTTGTCAAGTTTGTTTTTGAGACAAACCGGTTTCGGCGTTGTGCCATCTTTAGAGAAATTTTTCGTTTAACGATGAATTAAAAAAATTGTATCACGCTATAATAATTATTAAAAATACTTTTATTACGCTTACGAAAAGTTTGATGATTTTTTTTTTAAACTTAATCATCTCTGCATATGATTGTAATTATATACCGTCTATATACAAGTGCTCATAGTACACTATATATGTATATATACATATATATAATTTGTTTTATTTACATTGTATGTATGTGTAGATGTGTTAATTTTTTTGCAATGAATTGCAGTTTTTTGTATGTATGTATGCATGTTTGCTGAATATGTTCAATTTCTTTCATCAATCTTCTTTCATCAATATTTGACTTATTTAGCACCAATTAAAAATGTTTTCATGTCGTAAATGATATTTACTAAGATTATATAGAGTATATAGTATATGTACATTAATGATTTGTTGTTCTTTTCATTTGCAAGTCATTGAAGTAGATATGTTGTTCTAGACTACTTAAGAAACTCATAAATTGAAAACAAGAAAAAAAAAACATTTACAGCAGCGTTAATTTCTCAAAAACTCTACTGCACCCAATTATGGAATCTTTTTGTTTAACATACTATTCTTATTGTATTGGCTAATAAACGCCAAAAATTGTTATTTCGATTTTTTGATGTGTTTTGATTTTATATATTCGCTATGCAATTTATATTTAAAAGATTATTCGTTTCGTTTTTTTCGTTATTTTCTGAGTTATCTGCAGCATAGGATTTACTTATTATATCTACTTGTTATTGGGCAAATTCTATATACTATGTACATATTTATGTTTGCTTGTAAGTATTTATTTGAAAATGAGAACCTAGCATGTATTGTTCATTTGTTTATTATACATCACTGCATTATCTGTATTATCTATGTAAGTCATATGTCAACTAAAATCATGTTGCTGCAAAATTATTATCATATTTCATAATTGATTTTTTTTCTTTCATATTTCCGGCATTAGTTAAATAATATGCATTTTGAAGAGTTCTAAACTCTTTTCCATTTCATTATACTTATTTTTTCCAAAGATTTTGTGTAATTTTTTGTTTTTTGTTTTTTTTTTTGTTTTTCTAAGATTGATTTAGACTTTGCACTAATTTATTGTTATTTGAATTATTTATGTAAAAAAATGTGCTAAATTCATATGCATTTACATATCCTAGACGAGTTTACAATTTAGTAAATACTCGCAACTGGTAAAAATTTGTTATAACATCTCCATCGGCAACATTCCCCTTTCGCTCGCAAGTACTAGATAAGGCGTTTCCCATTCCTATTTTAAATTTATTTAATTGCTACACTTCACCAACCACTATCCACAATTTCGCCATTTGCTTGAAGTTATAAATTTAAAATGCCATTTGTTAGCACAGTAAACACAATGGTGGACACAGCTAAAGGATGGACATGCACCGATGCTGTACTGTTGCCGGCCAATATTTCGGCGCGTTTTCTCATCCGCTCCTAAAATGATAGAAATGGTAAAAAACAAATTAATTAGTGAAGAAAATTATTCTATTTGCTAGAAGATTTGCCAATTTCAAAATATACTCGTACACAACTTCAATCAAAATAGCTCTTATGTTTTTAAAGTAAAAATGAAGATGGATTTTTCATAATGGCACACTGCGCATCGATATTTACTATATACTTTCTACACAACAGAAAAAAAAAAGTTGACGGTTTTTTTGCATAATTAAATAAAATAAAATATTTTTGAAATGTGCCACTCTTCCAACAATGCAGTTACTTACAAAAATAAGCATGCAGTGAGTTTTTTTTTACATTTTGTGTTAAAATATAGTTAATTTTTAGATATTAACCATATAAAATAAAATTTCAAACTTCATATAAAATTTACGAAAATTAAAAAAAATTTTAAAAGTTTAAAAAATTTTTTTAAACGAATTTTTATTTTTTGAGTAAACCATTTTGATTTTTAGTAATTTTAGTAAAGTTTCAAACTTCATATAAAATTTACGAAAATTCAAAAAATTTAAGAAAAATTTTAAAATTTTTGAATCGAATGTTTATTTTTTGAGTAAACCATTTTGTTTATTAATAATTTTTTCTTGCATATAACGCCTCCAGAAAATTTATTTTTGTATGGAGGAAAAAAAATTCGAAAAATCTACTGAAATTTTTAGCTAGTTAAAATTTGCACTCATTATACAGTATCAAAACAAAAACTGCAAAATTTTTTCGAAAAAGAAAACGCCATTAGTTGACCACAAAAAAAAATAAACAAAAATTATTTTCGTATGTTTTCTTAATATTCGTCTTTTTTATATTCTCTACATAATCGCCATTGATTTCAATGCATTTGCTAAGCCTATAGATCCATTTCTCAAAATATTATTCAAATTCTGGCTTTTTAAGCGATCCAGGTCAGCATTAACCTCATCGATTATCTCGGCTTGCAGAAATCACATGATGGTAGATCTGGGGAATATGGTGCTACTCGTATTTCTTCAATGCCAGAGATCGCAATATAAAGTGGCTCGTTATTTTACCAGTGTGAGCTGGCATCACAAGACCGCTTTCTCCACTTTTCCAAGAAATTTTTGTAAAATTATTATTTTTTATTAAAATATAGTTCATTCTTTAATATAAACCATATAAATTAAAATTTCAATCTTTATATAAAATTTACAAAGAGTCAAATTTTTTTTAAAATTTCCAAAGTTTATGATTACAATTTTTAATTTTCGGGTACGCCGTTTTAATTTTATGTAATATTTCTTTTCATATAACGCATAAAGAAAATTTATTTTTCTATAGAGAAAATCTGCAGCACAGTCATTAAAAAAAATTCTAAAAATATGACTAAATTTGACTTTTCAAAAAGTTGGTAACACTCCTCAAAATATAGCTATAGATCTTCGTTTTAGCGTACCGAACCCTTTCTCATCCGTATTTTAAGAATTCATATAACTTGCGTATAATTTAATCTAACTCAAATATTCAAACAGGTAGCAATCCTCTTCAAATTATTGCTATGCTCCCTAACGCCGTGAGGAACTATTTGACATATATATTTTATGGGTTTACATAATTTTTGTATAATTTAGTAAAATTTGGGCTTTCAAGCAGGTGGCAACCCTCTTAAAAATATAAGTATATACCTTCTTTTTAGCATAATAAAGTGTTTAAAAGCCATAATTTAATATTTTGTGTAATTTGTGTATAATTTAATCAAATCTGACGTTTCGTTTGATATCCGTTGTGTTTTCTGTATATGGAGAGCCATTATCGCGCTTGATTTAAATTATTATTTTTTTATATCTTAGATCTTTCAAACTCTTTTTGTTTAATATCCATTCAGTTATATTGTATACGCAAATATTTTATTTAAAAAGATTTTTTTGTATTTTTCCCGAAATGTGGTAATTTTTTTCATAATTTGTTTTTATTTTTGTTGAAATTTTACATATCTGGCCACATTAACTAACAATTTTTTCATTATAAGACAGAAAGAAAGCAAAAAAAAATAAAAAAAAATCGTTTATCCGTTCGTGAGCCACGATGGGATTACTAACGCGCTGCAATTAATTTATTTAAAAAATTCTTTAATGACAAACGATGTGAATATTGTACAAAAAAACAAAACACCACACTTATAATACAAGTTGCTGTACATCTACGCATGTACTATGTCGCAATTACCTGATACTTGTTATCCTCTCCGGGCGGATCTAAACATTCGAATTCACAACAACGCTCTCCTACACGGAAATTTTTACAGAACTGCAATGCAAGAAAATTTAACTCTAATGTAAATGCATTTGTAATTGATCTGAGCAGATATACTTACATAGGGTGGATCACAGTAGATGGCCTTGCACCACAGTGGCTCCGAATGATAACAAACACATAGACTGCAAACTCCCGGTCCGGGTACGTACAGCATGCCATGGTTAACTGAATTGCCCTGAAAATCAATACAGTCTTCTTCGAGAGCGGCTGTGGAGAAAAAAGAATACAGTTTAAATTAATTTTTGTTTTCATTGTACTTTATTGTCAAAAGTCTATTTTTATTTTGTTTTGTGTGTGTGTTTTTTTTTTGTTGTATGTAATAAGAGGAAAAAGAGGATAGTTTTGTGTATACTTAGTAGATCAAATAGGTGAGGAAATATTCTAATAGTTGTTCGCCTGACAGTGACCAGAAATTATACTTTCTCAATTTAGAAGCGCGTTAAATTGAGAATATGAACCTGATGGGTCACTACAACGTGAGTTTAAGAATCCACCAGGGTTTCTTATGTCTTGTCATCAGTAACTGCGGCTACTACCACTCTTCAGCCTTAAAGCAACCGGGTCGCTATATCAATGTGCATTTAATAAAAATGTCCGAGGAGTTGGTTGCGTACCCACCACGTGAAAATTACTACCATTGACACGAGAGGGGGAAACTGCTCCGTTTTCGGAGCGTGTACCTGTAGTGGAATTACGAGACTGCCTCTGTGCAGAGGGATATACGAAGTCTGCTGGAAGAAAAACGATCCACTTTTTAATACATACATATATGCGATGGGTAAGACAAGGAAATATCGATCACCATAGTGGACCAACTCCTAGCCATAATTCGCAACAAAACGGGATTCTTAATTCTTCAAAATATCGCCTATTTATGCCCACGCGGCGATGGTGCGACTAATAGCTCGATATTATCTTGTATCAAAAATTAAGGAACCTATCGTTTTGTGCCGACCCTAAATGGCAGATAATTTTTGTGAGCAGTTCTGTCATGAAAGAAATACCGCTACTAGAAAACATATTTTCTATGGTAATTTGATGTCACGTACCCCGGATGAGATTCGAACCCAGGGTACTCCGAGTGATATCACGCACACGCGACACACTCGGATACGGCGGCCGACAATACGACTAAAGAAAGATTTTATTAATTGTCCCCTAATCGCTTTCATCGACTTCAATGTCAAGGTGGACTTCACTGGGGTTCTGTAGCACCAGGATCCAGTATAAGTATATATGCGATTAGGGTAGCTGACATTGGATCGAAAGCTGGCAGCCAAATCAATCGTGGTAAATTGACAGAAGACAGATGTACAATGTTTAAGACGCGCATACGATTCGGTTATATCTTAACTGCTCAAATCTGGAATAAAGAAGTCTGAAGATGAGATGTGGTGACCTCCGAAATATCAGCTATAACTTCTACCGCTTTAACTGTTGTTGCTTTTCCCAACATCTTCCTGATAAAAACTGGCCTTAAGCTCAAAAAATTATTGTTGAATTTTTATGTTGATCCAAGAGAAACTTTTTTTGATTGTACATATATAAATAAATAATTTAATATTTTTGTTATCGGTATGTATGAAAAGTCCAGTTATGTAATGTTATGGCAAACCGACGAAACGATACTGGATATGCTAGAAACTTTTTTATCTTACTACGTAATTATATATGTAAATCTTGTCTGCGACGAGCTGCCCTAGTGTGTTTGTAAATATATATATATATACTGACTCAAAAAATCTTTCTACCATAATAATTGTAAGCGCAGAAAAAAGTTTCCAAAACCAAAATTTCAGAAAGTTGTCATGTATTGTTATATAACGAACTATATGTTTATAAAAAATTAATCAAAGAAATTCAAAGTAAAAGTTTGAAATTTGAATGCAAATTTGCTGAACCCATATATATTTTGTACAAAGTTTGAAATTTTGATTTACATATTTCCTTTTTGATATATAAACATAATATATGAAATAAATTCAAATTAAAAAGTTCGAAATTTCGATAAAATTTTTTTGAATTTCTATACTGTTTGAACATAGTTTGTTGTTTTGATTTACATATATCCTTTTTGCTATATAAACACTATGTATTTAAAAAAAAAATTACGAAAAAATTCAAATTAAAGAGTTTGAAATTTTGATACAAATTTTCTGGGTTTTTATATGTACATTTTGTACATAGTTTAAAATTTTGATTTATATGGTCTTTGTTATATCACGAACTATATGTTTATAAAAAATCAGTCAAAAAAAAGTCAAATTAAAATGTTTGAAATTTTGATAAACATTTTTTGAATTTGTAAACATTTTGTATATAGTTTGAAATTTTGATTTACATATATGCTTTTTGCTATATAACACACTGTACAGAGTTGGAGACTTTTATTTAAATCCCCTTTGTTATACAAAGAAATATATTTTTTATAAAAAATGAATGAAAAAATTCAAATAATAAAACTGAAAATTTTGATCATAACATATGTATTTACATATATATTTTGTACAAAGTTTGAAATTTTGATTTTCTTTTTTTGTCATATAACAAAACTGAAATGTAAAATTTGAAATGTTAATGCAATTTTGTTTTTAATTCTTATACACTTAGTATAAAGTTTAAAATTTAGATTTATATGCTTTTGGTTATATAATAAACTAAATTTGATAAAAAAAAACAATTTAAGTCTAAAAGTTTGAAACTTGAAACTTAAATTATTATCAATTTTTGCATTAACTATATTTTTATGAAAAAATTACAAAAAAGACATAACTTGAAAAACATTTAAAATATTTTTAAAAATTCACCATGTGGCCATATGCTTGAGCCACTGTATATAACTTCGTGCTGATTAAATGCATTACAGATTAATCAAAATGCATATTATAAATTGCATTGCATAACTTTGCTGAAGCATCAATTTGAAATTTTTCTAATTTGTTATCAGGGGTCAGCGAGGGTACAATTTGCATTATCAGAATAGAGCATATGCGATCCGGTTAAATATTTTGAGCTAATGCGCATAAAACTAAACTGAACTGGAGCTTATTTGAGTTTTTATACGCTTTGCATTTTTTTCTAAAAATAACCATAAAATTAAAAACAAAAATTCTTGACGTTAGTGGAATTTTACCAGGAAAAATGCTACTGAAATATGAAAATAACTATGTGCGTATTTCCAAAGGTTAAGGTCAAGAAAATCTTTGTTTTGTCGCTTCCGCAGCGCTCTACTCGTACTGCGGTATTACATGCATACATACATATGTACATATATATCTCCGACATGGGATTGCGTCTATATGCGAATATCAGACAATTTCATGGCGCTCTTAACGAGCTCTTGTTATTGTAACAACAAGTTTGCCAACCACTGCACCATTGAGCTTTAAGTCAATTTAAAATTGTGAATATAACCAACCGATGCTGCGCTACAATGTACGATTAGGCGTTCGTGGGGAGGGGCGGGGTGGTTGGCGAGGGGTGACACTTTGTGGGGTGTGCAATGTGGTGGAGAAGTGCAGTGTGCCACGTTGGAACACAGCTGGTGAAAACAATGTTGACACTAAATGAAAAAAAAATATTGGGTGAGTGAGCTGAGCGTCCTTACAAGAATATTTTCCAAATGCATACAAAATATAACTACATACAATAACAGCAACAACACACACGCACACACGTACATTTATGTAACGAAAAATCATTATGTTTGCTTGTTTATGGGAGGCAAATGCATTTCCGATGCGAATTAGACGCCTTGCACGTGTTTATTTTGACTAGTCGTCGAGGAGGGCGCAGGTGGAATGCAGCGACATCCTTTGCCTTTCATGGCAAACTACTCTCTGGGAGAATCCTATTGCTAGCGCTGTGCGCATATGCGGCGAAAATGAGTTGTCGCTCTCGCCTGGCATCAAACTCAGTTTGGTTGCAAGAGTTTTCGCTTTTTCCGATTTTCTTTTTTCTATCATTTAATATCTTTTAGTTTTTTTTTGTTTTTTATTTTTTTGTTTTTAGTTTCAAGCTTGCTCTCAGCCAACAAATAGCCGCCGCATCGAGCAGATGTTTTGCGTTCGCCTGCATCCATGTGCTGGCACGTCTTGCGGCAAACACGACGACTGCAGGATTAAAAGTGATGGTAAAAAAGCAAAAAAAAAATGTTAAGTGGGGGTAAAGTTTAATGTGAAATATGGAGGCCAACCGCTGTGCTACCCGCTTCTACCAACTTCCGCTCGCATCCAGACACGCTCAATTATTTGCCCGCGGTGAAGGTAATGTTTTACGTAGTCGCCCGCTTGCTTGCCGCTGTTGTTCGTTCGTAGTGTTGTTGTGAAAGGTTTTGCTGGCGTTGCATGCCCCTTCGCTACAGCTACCCCTTTTGCCCCATATCGGTTGGATGGTGCTGATGTTGGCGTCTGCTTGACGTTTGCACCGTACACCTCCCTCGCTGTCATCGCCACGGCACATTGTGTGCCAAATTGGAAAGCGCCATAGGTCGCGGTTACTCGGTTAGTTAATAGATGCAGCGTTGACTTTCCCTTTTGGTTTTATTTTATACCCAACATATGATTGGCTTTTGATACTAATTCGCCTAGGAAATATGTTGGTGAAGATTATTTGATGCATCAAAATGGCATATGGACACAAGTGCGGTATTTAAATCGTTAGCTTAATTAGAGATAGGGCGGCCGCGTGCTTCTCACGGTGTGTCCCGGTTTTAAACCTCGGGCGGGGTAAGTTATATCAAAAAATGAGGGAAACTGGAATTCATCTAATCTTCCAACTTGTGGAACAACATCAAGATTTTAGGAAAAATTCCAGCTATATGATACAAACGCTAAATTTGTATATTTTTATTAAATTAGTCCTTAGGTGGCAACGCTATTGAAAGATATTTCCAAGCAAAAGTTCAGTGTTAAAAGAGTTTTCATTTGATACCCCTGTTTTATAAAATGTAGCCCATATTAATCGTTATAACGGGCAGCCCTATCCCAAATGAATTTTAATTATACATTTGATATTTTACATACTATTCCAAACCATGGAATTTTGACACAGTCGTGTCTCGGATTAGCACTTTTTTCCTATCAAGAGCAAGGAACCGCAAGTTCTCATTGATTATTTTTTCAAATTACAGCAAAAAAATTATACATAAATTGAAATGCGTCCTGTAAAAGGAGTACACAAACTTCATCCTTAATAGCACAAGCTAACTTTAGCAGCATTCATTTTTATTTTTTTACTAGGAAAAGCCGGCATACGTTATTCTCCCACCTTGCCCTCGCCGAGACGTACAGTTCGACACTAATATTTTAATATTTCATGCCCCTGTGTATAATTGAATTATATTTGGCCTTTGGAAATGGTGGCAACTCTCTTCAAAATATATCTTTAACCTTTCTCCTAGCGAAACAAATGGTTCGATACGAATATTTTACAGCAAATTTCAAATAACTAGGGCATCATTTAATTTCATTCCACCTTTCAAGCAGGTGGTAATCCTCAATTTACTTAAGCCCTCACCTCAGCAAATCGAACAGTTTGGCACCCATATTTTCGTATTTCATACAACTTTTGAATAATTTAATTCAATTCGACTTCTCAAATAGGTGGCAAGCCTATTAAAGATGAACATTCTTGCCGAGACGAACCGTTTGACACCCACATTTTAATATTTTATTTAACTCGACTATAATTTAATTTAATCGACTTTCCAAGCAGGTGGTCATCCTTTACAAAATATAGCTAGCTTTAAATGATTTGCTCGGCAAAGCAAACCGTTTGGTTATCATATTTTAATATTTTATATGGTTGTGTATAATTTAATCAAATTTGACGTTTCGATCAGGTGTCATCTCCCTCGAAAATATATGTATGAGCCTTCTTATCGCTAAGGTGAACCGTTTGAAACCCGTATTTATATATGTTAGTTTAATTTGACTTTCCAAATAGGCGGCAACCCTTTTCCAAGCATAAAATATACTTTACCAAGTTTCATAAAAATCGCTCGAGCCGTTTCGGAGGTGTTCGACCACAAACACCGCTTTTTATATATTCTTAAGAAGCTGCACTAAAAACCACAATTTTCTGAGTCTTATTTATTTATTAGAAAATGAGAGTAACTTTTTTATTATATTTTTGACTTGGGAAATAATAGTTATATTCAGTATTGGGGTTTCTACCTTAGAGATATTTATCTTCAAAATCAACACAGCGTCCAAAATTACTAACGCTTCGGGTTCGTCTTTGATTCCTTCAAATAATGACTGAACTATGGATTGAATTAATTCTATCCGACGCTTATTTGGATTGGGCGGAATTAGGAAATTTCGGTAGAACAGTTGAATCAACAAAAATAGCTAGCCCCATTAGTTGAGAACAACACGTCTAATGCTTGGTTTTAATTATGTCAAATTTTTGAAAAAAAGAAAATATGGCTCGAATATACATACATATATATATATATATATATATACATATAAGTATATAATTTTATATTCGAAATATATTAAAATTTTAACTGTTTTCATTTTACTGACAATATATGATGCCAAATTTGTCCTAATGATAACCAAGCTAAGACTAATATTAATAAAGATTTGTAGTACTAAAAATTGATTTGAATTACGACGACTCCAAACGACAGATGATTTTTGTGAGAAGTTTTTTCCACGGCAGAAATACAATGGGATTTGACAATGCCTACCGAGGATCCATCACTATTGAATAAACCTTATCTATATTGTTTTATGTTACTTGCTACATCCAGGATTCGAGCACTTCTGAATTTTTT
The DNA here is from genome assembly GCA_951828415.1 of Anomoia purmunda. Taxonomy (NCBI): domain Eukaryota; kingdom Metazoa; phylum Arthropoda; class Insecta; order Diptera; family Tephritidae; genus Anomoia; species Anomoia purmunda. The sequence continues at coordinate 47,270,098 of OX639995.1, forward strand.
TTGTAAAATTGTACAGAATCGATTTCTCTTTTAGAAATCTGGTGCCTGATAAAGTCACCTTTTGGGCTCGTCGTCGTCGTTTATTTCCGAAACTTCGACAAATGGCAGTTCAGTGATATCGTTTGATAAAGTCTACATACCAAGATTTGAAAATTAGTTGTTTCGGGAAACATACATACTTTAATTAAAACCATGTTGGTATGTAAGTCGAACTGTCCAGAAAATTTATAAAAATTTGACGAATTTGTAAAAATTGTCATCAAAATTTTTTACTTTAACTTAATCAGAATCGGAACCACCACAAACATCTAGTCTTTTACTTTTAGTTGTAACAAAATATGTAATATAAAAACACAAAATAAATAATTTAACTCAATCCAAATAATAAGAAAATCAAATGGAAACTGAAAACTTTAAATTTGCTGAGGGCGGCCTTTACATAAAAAAAAAACTTACTCATGGAGAAAATTGGGAGGCTATTGGAAAATTGAATTTTTCATACTGCACTTCGGAAAAAATGTGTGGTAAAGTACTGCAAACTGATTTCGAGATAAATAAAATCAAGCCATACAAATAATATTCCGAATTTTGTTGAAAAATATCTATAAAAGTTAATGAATCAAAATCGCGAAAATCTGAACATCTGATAGTTTACACAATCACTTTATTTCAGATTTATCTTTAGTTAGGTTAGCTTCTGTTTATTTAAAAGGTGTAAATCCAAAAATATAAATAAAATCTCAAAATATCGCTCAAAGTAGATTGCAAAATAAAAAAAATTAAAATGTAACAATCAAATAATTATTTAAAAAAAAATTAAAATAAGATCACATTTAGTTAGAGTCTAGCGCAAACTAAAGACATACTGAACAAACCAGGGCATGACTTAAGAGCTGCCATATACAGAATCTGTTCAATGGGTTTTGCGGGTAACCGGTGACGAACGCAGCAGCGTGCCACATAAGTTTGTTGAGTTTTGATTTTATATGTGACAGCTGCCAAATTATGCCATGTCCTGTTAAGTATGCATAACGAAGCCTTAATGTGCTATAAATTTTCAATTATATCTCCTTACAGTGAGCTGGAGTCATTATATGCGTTGGGTATAAAATCTTTCATGGCGAATTTTTTTTTTTAAATTTAAATCTTTGATGCTTTCTGACACTGTTTTGAACATTCCGTCTTTGTTTTCGGTATTTTTTTCCGAGTCTTCTGCGAATGCTATTCAACTGCGTGCAATTTCATGTATGTATGAGTGTATCCTCGTGAACAGGATATATATATATATTTATGTGAAGCACAGGCTCGTGCTTTTAATTTTTTTTATTGCTATTGCTGTTTTGAGCTACCTACTTTATTTGTCTCGTTCTGCTGGCTTTGAATAATTAAAGCCGCGTGCTGTTTGTCAGTTGAGCGACAGCGTTGCGGATTTTTTTTTTTACTTTCTACATGCCTACTTTCTTCGCATACGTATGCGTATAACTTTTGAAATGTACCCAACAAACATCAAACAAATTTTTCCCAATGTCTGATAAAGTTATAGTTCTCAATGATTTCAATATCACTTTCCAATTGATCTCATCTATAGTTTCCAAGTTGATATCAAATATAATATGCTACTATTGCAGCACTGTGCGGTGCCATCCTAGCGAGACTTCGAAAAGTGTCCCAAAGCAACATATTCGCCGGAGAAAATAGGCTTCTTACTATATTTACTATATGAAAAAAGTGTACCTATGATACTAATAATAATAATAATTGTTTGGCGCTTACACCACATAGCTTGATGTTTGGCCGAACTTTTCCGACAATTTGTTTTGTGCGCCTTGATATTGTTATACAAATTGAGGGTCAAACAGTTTTATGTAGACTCTAAACGGCAAATTATTTTTGTGAGAAGTTTTTTCATGGCACAAACACACTCGGAGGCTTGTCATTGCCTGCCGAGAGTAATTTTTGATGCTACTTTCCTCGGGCAGGATTTGAACCCGGGACCCACCAAATGAAGCGCGTAAACGCTACACATCCGACTACGACGATTGTCTATAGGACCAGAAAACTCTCTCAGATAACCCGAAAATACTCCTCGGTTCGCCTATGATTTTTAAAATGATGGCATGTTTTGCAATTATTTTATTTACTTATATTGAGTAAGTATTCGATTTTCTTTTCAGCCGAAAAGCGAATTCATAAACATCAAAAAGATGACTAAGAAGCATAACATGATTCCTAAACGTTCATTTTAAGTTCAAATTGAGAATAAACTTTTTCGCCACTTAATTAGATATGGTTATCTAAAAGAAGCCCCATATATCCTGAGGAAACTACGTTCCTTCACTTGAGATGCAGTTGGGAAGTAACGCTGGAGATTTAAGAAATACAATACGTTAGTACTAAACTCATAAAACGAGTGAGGGTGAAAAGAGAAAGATGTGTCTAGCTGATCGCGAAACTCAACTTAAGCTAAATACATATTCAAGGTTCACTGGGAATCTGACATGACACTAAACTCCGACGAGATTCCGATCTTCACGAATATCTCTAAAATGGATATAGGGACAGGATGTGCAGGTTTCTCACAGCAACTTTCATTGAGGGAAGCTTACAGACTTTCAGATTACTGTAGCGTATTTCAAGCTAAGATCTTTGCAATTGACATAGCGGCAAAATTGGTAGGCGTGGTGGACGTTGCTATTTCAAAGCTTGGCTTTGCTGTATACCATCAGGCGGCGATTAAGACTCTGAAGTCGACTAGCACGATTTGCATTTGAAACTGTGGCGATGTCTGCTGTCTCTTCGGCAACACACTCTTAACCTATTCTGGGTCGCAAGAGACACTGACGTCCCTGGAAATGAGAAGAGCAGCCAAACCAAGATTGGAGGAGTCCGGCTCGAGCATACAACTTCCGTTGGGATTCTTCCTTTCGTAATTTGCCAGGACAGCTATAAATAGTAGGAGAATCAATATAGACACATACAGGATGGCGCGTTCACTTTGTACATCAATCAATTAACGAAGAACACGGAGTTTACTGAGATTTTCCACACTGAATGTCAAGCTTCTCACAGGAATACTAACATGGCACCTGCCTATCGGCCACATGGCTCCAAACTGAGCCTTGCATAATGACTTTTTTCGAAGCTGCAGGGATAAGGAAGAGATAGAGCCCACTAAGCTCTGCGAGTATCCTGTACTGCGAGAAATGCGCTTCAGATTTCTAGGAGCCATTTCTTCGGAGGCCTGAACATGTTAGGTGCGGTCGCATTGCTGTTGCTGTTGGGAGTTGCCAAAAATCGGGATGGGCTAAGAACGAGTGGGACTAGGCTGGTCGAAAATCCCTTTCTGTGTATGACAATGAGCCTTGTGGCCGGGCGATAAATCATACCGCTTTTTATCGGCTGAGTAAATTTGCTTTTTGACGCTTTGCTTCTGCATCGGTTATTTCAATTTCGATCCGGGCGAGTAGAAGCTACGTTAATTTTCTCCGACACTATACTCGTTTACCCATTCATATGTAAGTTTTTATTTGTATATATATTTGTTGGCTTGCGGCGCTGTTCTCGTACTACTAACATACATTCCTTCAAAAGGATGAGATGAATGTCACGTTGAATTCAAACCTACATGCAAACAATATGCAAGTTTGTCCCACGACCAGACGAACACTTGGACAGTGAAACGAATATGAAAGCTTCACAGGGAGTTTAAAACCAGAGAATAGGTACGACTACAACAAACTCAAAACACGAAGAAGGTAGTAAATGTGTATACAAAGTTGTTAATTTCACTTTGAAATTCTTTTAAATGTAGGTTAATTATTTCCACTTTACGCTTCGTGTAGTTGCAAATAAACATGCGAAGCTTGAGTAATAGTATATTATTAGAAAGTACATTGGTACATAAGTATGTAAGTACATACATATATGTAAAGGTTGTTTTTTTCAATTTTTTTTATTTATTTTATATATCGAGATGGTATTTTATTTCAATAAAATATTTTTTTTATTTCCCATCTTGTGTAAAAATATATGCTATTTTTCTAGCCTCCCACTTGAGAATATACCACAATTGACCGTGTGAAAAACATGGGTTTTCGATATTTAATTCACTAATGCCTCGAGTAGAGTGGCGAGACTGTAAGATGGTACTAGTTCGAAAGAGTTTGGTGGGTAAGCAAAAGCAAGTAGGTTCTGAAACGTTTTTCGCCACTAGGCGAGTCAGTATAGTTTTATTACTGCATTAATTGAAATGAAACGCGCAAAACCCACACTTTAAACGTGGGTTTTACCAGTTTTTATGGCTCATTAAACATTTAGCAAATGAAGAGAACATGAGGATTTGGACAAGACAATGGACGTTGCAACACTCCGCCATCGGTGCAACAAATACCACAGTATAACCAGTGGACAACCTGAGGCAAAAGCTTTGTATGAAATTTAGCCTTTCAGGGATGCAATTAAACGTATGAAACTGTTCTAGTCACGAGATGTTGCTCTTGGAAAAAATACGTAATAAATTGATAAAAAAATATAATATAATTCACATCTTTTTACCTAAGAACTCGTACAATAATTTATATAAAGTATTTAGCACAAATATTTATCGTGAAGGCTCGTTTCTTCCCAAATTTTCTTGCAAAATAAAATTGGTTATCGGATTGCTCGGAGCAGCGCCACTATGAAAAATTTTTACAAACAAACACAGCCCTGCTAGCTTTAGTTGTTAAAGTTTGTGATGGGTGTTTTTTTGACTAATAGAATAGGGATAGCTGTCATTTGACAGCTGATAAATGACATTTCGTTTTGACATTTCTGTTCAGTAAGCATTGACAAATCATCATGGAAAGAATGACGCCGCAACAACGTTTACAAATTGTGGAAATTTACTTTAAAAATCAGTGTTCTGTTCGCCAAACTTATAGAGCACTTTGTGAATTTTATGGTCCACTTAATCGAGCATGAGAGCAGCTTATTCGTCGAACTGTTGATGGAGCCATCTTCGGTCCTTATTTCTTTAAAAATGAGGCCGGAGCGAATGTTACTGTCAATGGTGATCATTAAAGATCAATGATTACCGATTATTTGTTTCCAAATTTGCATAACATCGACCTGCAAGAATTTTGGTTCCAACAATACGGTGCCACGTCTCATACTGCCACTCGATCTATCGATTTGTTGAAAGAGCAATTTGGCGATTCACCAAAGCTAGTCGTGGCGGACATATGCCAGAAATCGTTTTTAAATATTAAATGTTATGAAAATATCTTTCAAATAAAAAACAATTTGGCATCATATTTCATTTTTTATGTGTTCTATTTCAATTTAAAATTATATCAGTCTAAAAAAACATCCTTTAGAAGTTAATTCGCATAACCTGCTAATTTCCGTACAACAAGTGGCAAAATGAGAGCGTTTAATTATATTCATATATTTTTACAAATATATCATGAACATTTATGTATTTATTTTCAAAAACTTTTCTGAGTATTGGTACCATTTTAAACATTGCGTTAATTTTGTTACACTTTTCTGACACAGCGTTATCATAGCTCAGAGTTGCATTTAAAACAATTGCTCGATGGAGTGTTTAAAATTTAACTCGGACCACAACGTTTCTATCATCATTTCAATGAAATACTAGTTTATTAAATATTTATTGGTCTAGTTGAATACAAAAACCCTTTAATACTTTTAAAATCGATTATTGGGTGAAAGAGAAGTTGCCTACAAAACTTAATTGGCGCGTAATTATAGTCGGCTTTATAGTTGGTAGCAGCTTTATCGTATTTATAGTAGAAATTAAGTTGATAAGTTAGTTGTAGCTTTTTTACCTATCAATGAGTTATGTGTCGAAAACGCTACAACTAACTTTAAGTACTAATTCAATTTTGACTATGAATAAGATGCAACTAAGTTTAAGTACATACCAACTTTATTTAGTTTCTGAATATGCACCATAATTTTTAATAGGCTATTATCAAATTAAGCCGCTTCTAACTTTAATGTCGATATTTTGTTCACTTTGATCAAACGCCATTGAATTCGAATTATATTCCAAATGTTAAGATTTGATTTAGGCTGAACGGGGTGATATATTTCTTTATAATCTCAGTCCTTTCCTTTAATACGCATGTGAAGATTCTTGAAGATTTCCACTTCAGCTTTTTTTACATGAGAAAATTAATTTCAATACATTTCGATTAAATTCATAATAAAACTTGGCGAATCTTTTACAAAAATCAGATGATAGTAAAGAAAACGTAGCCTATATTACTAGACTACTAAAGAATTTCCTAAAATTGAAAATATATTAGTCCCTTAGATTTTTAGCAAAGTATTAAAAACGATAAACATTATATTTTCGCGGAACGTTCCTTGAAAATAATGAGGATTGTGCCGCCAAAGACAGAATTTTGCTCTTTCCGAAATTGTGATGGATTGATGTTCGTTCAGTACTGATGAATTAATAAAACATTTTATCATTGTATATTTTATGTATATTTCATAATAAAATGTTTTTAGAGTTCACTTTTACAGAGTAAAAGATCGCTTTAATTTAAGCTAGTTGTTTGACAACAAATTTTAAAATTAATTGATTATTTTCTGATAGCACAACACCCTAACTCCGCAACAGCATCCCTACAAGCTTCGCCAAAATTACAAAAACAAAAAGTAAACAAACCAAAGGGGTTGTGTACTGGTTATACTGTGCATATACTCTGTTTAAAGAGCTGGAAGCAGAAGATCCAGCCGAATTCAGAGCTCTTTTGAAAATGAAATTTATAGATGTTTGATAGTTATTATCTCTCCACATATTCATAGATACAGACATGATCCGAAATATTTCCTTTTCTAACCCAATCTGGTACATACATATATAAAATTTGAGCAATTTATCTATTATTATTACTAAAATATCGAATTAGTTAGTGGGCGTGGGGTTTTGCCCGCTTTTTATAATTTTCGAAATTATGCTAAGTTCACATGTATAGTGTATACCATACGTTGTAGAGTTTGGTAACTTAGTTTCGAAGATTTACCTATTTGTTCTAAACGAGCGATGCTACACCCATTTTTCAAAAAATATCACCCTAGTACTTGCTTCTGCAACCCCATACTGTATAAAAAAAATTGAGTAAATTATTTTTCATAGTTACGAAAATATCGTATTTTTATGATATTCGTAAAACGCCGTTATCCGATTCCGGACAGACGAAAAATACGATTTGATGGAAAATTCCATATATTCTAAATAAATGCAACTCAATCCCTGTACTTTTTAAAGAAGAAAAAATTTTAAAAATTTACAATAGTTTTGCAAAAAATTGTAAAAATGTGTGTATAGCGGGTTAGTAATACTTGGCACAGTAAACAAAAAATGATTAAAGTGACTCACTCGCTCGATCACTGAGTAGTTCTACAACTCGCGAGTTACTGGTTCGACACTCTATTTGTTAAGTGTTACCAACTTTTTTGAGATAATAGGCTCTTGGAAGCAGCACATCTTCACCTCTTATTTTACGAATTCAATAATTCAATCGGATATTTACTATCTCATCTTGCCCATGAAAAATCAGACTACCTGGAGGTCACCCATTCGCTTGAGAATCATTGAATGAAGTGTCTCGAGCTTAAAGTTATCTATAGTTATCTTAATTTTCAGGGAATCGGTTTCAATTGAAATCTTATAAAAAAACAGCAAACAAATAAAAAGAAAAACATTGGGGGAAGTTTAGAGTCGCTCTATCAAAAATTTTTTGTGTATACTCCATGGTTCCAAATATGCAGGTAATAAATTAATTTTTAATATTTTTGTAGTTTGTTAACAATTAAAATACTGTACAATATCCGAAACCAGCCTGGAAATCGCTAATATTTTCTGAAAGTATCTCTATTATGTAGTAAAATACTCGATCGATTTGTGAAAGTTAGCTCGAATTTTTTCGTATGGCTTACTAAGTTCTTTTCAAAAATGTAGGAAAATTATTAAGATATATCGAACCCTAACCGTGAAAAAACCATTTTATTCAAATTTTTTTGAAAATAGATTTTATATGATTTAGGAACACTTCGGCATCAAAAAGACGATTTTGGTTTTTTTCGCGGTTAAGGCTCGATATGTCGGAGCGAAATGAAGGGTTAAGACATATAAACAGTAAAATTTTACGGGAGAAATTATCGTAGGACATTTTAATCTGTTTGCTCTCATCGTGTTGATGTTTACTTCAAAGAACCTCTAAAAAAAAAAAATTTGAATAGTCGTTGAAGAATTAAAATGCTTCTTTTTGATTTTCTCTTTTTCTGAAAATTTTATACATCCCGGACAAATCTTTATACAAAGACCATAAAAATCTGCAGAAAACAAAAAAAAATCAAATATTTAAGTTCATTAAAATTAACAGTGCAAGTTAAAAGAACTGTAATATATTTATTATTATATTTATGTTGAGTTCGGCTTTAATCGCACATAAATTTTTTATCAGAAAGGACCCCTAGTAAAAGTTGCCAGCGACATTCCAATTTTAATTTTGAGAGGTTTCTTAGAGTAAGGTCCAAAGCGATACCTTTAATGAGTTAAAATGTTATACGTGAAATTTTATTGTATATGGCTTAACCATTGATTCCACTCAGGCATATAACTTGACCATTTTTTCAACATTTTTGACAACAACTCAGCACATACAAAAAATATTCGAGCTAACTTTTTTCGGACTATTTTGGGTTGTCATAAAATTGTAGCACAGTGTAATTTCAACATACATACAGCTCCCATTTTAAATAGTACTTGTACCAAAGTTTTGCTTTCCACAGTTTTGAATGAATGAAATGGAGCTATTATTTTCAGAGATCCAGAATAACAATTATTTGACCGTTAAGTTTTAAAAAAGTCACCCTTATTTTGATAAGATTTTTAAAAGTCTTTCGATAATAGTTATGAATGCGATAAATTTTTGAAGTTATCAATATTAAGTATTTTGAGACTTATATTATAAATGGCTTTACATAAGAATTATGAGTGAGAACAACTTAATAAAACAACATTAATTAATATTTTGAGATTTTTGCAATAAAAGTCTTTCCATAACAATTATCAGTGAGATATTTTTTTACGACTTTCAAAGACTTTCATTTTGAGACTTGTATTAAAATAATTTTTTTAAGTCTCGGAAGACGGAACTCTTTCGGAACCCAAAATAGTACCGAACTATTTAGTCCTGAAATTATTTCGAAATGATGCGAATCAGGCCTAAACTAATCCCAAAATGGTCTTAAAAATTCCCCGTCCTTCAAGACATAAAATTTTTTTTTCACTAATGATTATTAAGACAAGATAATATATATTATTACGTTCCCTCGACAGTCTGTTCTACGATACCGGAACGACCCGGATTTATATTCGGCCAAGGACTGTCACTTCAGCAGTATTTCCCAAAATTGTATGGGGAATGTTATATGCTTTTACAACAACATAAACAACGGCAAGACTTATATAATATAAGCCTCAAAATAAAAGTCACTGATTATTTGTTTACCTTGCACCACTGATATGTATTACTTGAATTTTAAATTAAAATTTATCACCGACATCCAAAAAGCCATCTTGGTCATTCCTCATTTAATATCTTTGGCAAGAAACCTTTGTTTGTAAATGAAATAAATCGATTTATTTTTAGGTTTAAACGCTTTATTTATGTATTTACTTAGGAGGGTATGTATGTCTGTACGAGTATATATTATTTGCACTGTATGGGGCTTTTCTATTGTCTTCTCACTTGATGCGCTCTTGAAACCATCAGCGCCAATATCGGGTGTCAATACATTGTAAGTATTTAACCATCAGATTGACGACCACAAACAATGGGAAGTAAAGCGCATTGTGTAAAATATGTATTTAGACACCCAGAGAATTGACACCCAACGGCAATCGGCAATCGGCAATCGACAAATGGCAATCGACGAAATATAGTATAATATTTGTGCATTTCTTATGTGCCTACAAACTGATAGCCATCTATGTAGATAGTATAAGTACATATGTTATATACATATATCACATATCGATACAGATAAATACAGTAGCAGTTAAGAAAGAATATGTTTTAATAGGATTTCGTAGAGAAAGAGGTGACACGGTCGATTGGAAAGCTTGAGCAGATTAAAATCGAGAAATCTGCCCGTAAAGGCCTTCAATATGTATCGTACGGGAAAATTGATTGCAAACTGGTTCTAGAAAATGAGATTTTTGCGAGTTTAAAATTATCAAATTTAGACAATATGTTTTTGAATAAGAGTGTATTACGTATTATTTGTCTAAACCACAGCTATAATTAAAACATAAAATTTTTGGTAACTCAGACCTATTTGGGTGATGGACAAGGTGTCATAATGTGTCATAATCCATAAAGTCATCAAATTTAAAAAATACAAAACTGCTTAGTTTAAATTATTTGTTGCAATGCAATCTAAACACATAACTTTTGAAATCTAAAATCGTATGACTTTATGACACATTATGACACCTTGTGAATCCCCCAATTATATGGCAAAAAAATCACACACTGGTACAGTGATTACCGCCCTTAGAGTGCCTGCACCATTGTGACTCAAAAAATCGGATTTTTTTTACAAATCAAGAACAAGGGGCAGCCGATCTTCAATAGACTGTAGTTAGAAAACATGTGCTGACATTTACTTGAGCTTGGTTTTCATTAGGTCTTGCATTGGCGTCAAATCGAAGTATATTAAAACTTTGGCTGTTTTAGCATTCAGTCAAATTTGACCTAATGAAAACCACGCATTAGGATTTTAGCAAGTCATTTTCTAAAGTCTAGGGGTAATTCCATGTCAAATTGACTTATGGTGGAATCGATCCCTTTAGATTTGGATGAAATTTAGTTCTTTCATCCAATAACGAAGTTCTACCAAAGAAAAAAACAATAAAAAAAGCTTTATTTCTAAAAAATGTGTTTCTAGTTCTTCAAGTATATTTTTTCTAATATCTTGAAAACTATCACAGTTACAAAGGACAACTTGAACTCGTTTTAAAAAGGATATAAGGGGCTAAACAAATTAAAAAATTAAAAATGTTTTCAAACTTTTTCAAATTTTTCAAAATTGAATAAACCAAAAACTAATATTAATATAAATTTTAAATAAAAAAAACAGACTGAGGCAAAAACTTCAAGTTGTTATGCTCTTTTAAGAACATATACCATATACAAAAAAACTTGAGCCCAATAAATTGTAGTTTTTAATTTATTTTATTTTGTAAAGTAAAAATTTTCCTGATTTCTCTTTTTTTAAGTATATTTATTTATTATGTAGCTCCAAGTATCCTGTTTAAAAGGAAACCAACTTGTTTTTTTTGTATCTATGATCAACTTGAAAAACTGCAAAAATTACGAAGTTTTAAATTTTGGAACTTTATTACAGGACGAAAAAAAACTTTTGACCAAACTTCATGGAAATCGAAATTAGAAGATACCATTGTTGGATTTGACATGGAATTATCCATAGATTATCCCAAATTTTCTTTGATCCACCATAACTCTGTCAGTGCTAGGTCGATTTGAATGATTTTTTTGCACTAAGCTGAAAGTCTTTCAACATGCAGTGTCGAATTCATTAAAGGTGGAACGAAATATTTTAAAAGGTTCTTACAGAAACGTTTTTTTTTTTTTACAAAATCTGTTCAAACGTCTAGAAGAATTCTTAATGGAAGCACTTCCGATTTTTGGAAAACTTTTTAAACGCCTCACAAAGAAATTGTCATTATATTTTATCTATACGTTTAATTCAGTCGCACATAAACGCTTTTTGTGTATCTTCTCTTAAATATTTATCTTAAATAGCTATGTACGAGAATTTATCCATGTCGGCAGCAAAGAATGGGGGCGGATATGCGCTTAGTTTACATAATAAGTACTACATGAAAAAGTTATGAATGCCCAGCCGTTAATGCCACTGGAGACAATGTGGCAAGGTAAGCTCTTATCTCGCGTCATCTGCATCGACCGCAAGTCCACCATAGTTAAGAATATTAAATAAACTAAACGATTTCCAAGTTGAAAGGCAAACAGATTAGTATTTATTTATTGATGTTTGCATGCATAGATTATAGAACTTACATATGTAAGCTATCCCTGTCGGAAAATAAGAAAGACTTTCACGTGGAAGTTAAGTGGAAAAATTCTCTATTGCTTTTTGCGCAAAATGTCGAATTGTTTTGAATTTTGCTCGCGCGAACATATAAAGTTTGCTTAATATTTGTAATGCGCGCATGAGGCGAATTAAAGAGAATGCTTTACAATTGTATTGAATTTATGCTCAGTATGGTCTTGAATTTTAATTGCGAAATAATTAATGGTTGATGCGAAAACCAACCAGAATTTCTGGGCATGGGCAGGAAGGACTTTTGTAAGAATAACAAAAGGTGGGCTGACATAACTTCGAAAATTAATTAGCCAAGTAATGCAAAAGAAAAATAGTTTCACGTGAAACTCACTGCGCATGCACTCGTGACCAAAATATTAGCTATGTGCCACTTTTACCCGAAATAAGAAAATTACCTTGTTTTTAATTTTTATACATTTTTGTAATAAAATTATATCTTATTGTATGTTTGTAAATAAAATTTCTTCATATTTTCTAACTTTTAACTATTTAAAAAAAATTTTGATACGCATTTCTGTAGCTTTCTGTTTCAGTATAAAAAGTGAAAGCAACAAGTGGCTCGAAATTGCCGTCGGTTGTGTTTTTTTTTTGTATAAAATTGCTTATTTTACGCTTTATAAAATATTTGCGCTTTAAAATTAAATTTTGACCAGATACGTAAAAAAAAATATTGGAAATTTAAAAAAACTGTAATTTTCAAAAATCTAAAAGTTTTCGCTGATTTTGACAATTTTTTTTTAGCTGAGGGATAGCGGATGTTCTGGCATATAAAAATAACTTCGATCATATTTTTTCAATGAATCGCTTTGCGCCTTTTAATTTATTTAGGGTTTGAAATGGAATCAAATAAAAATGTAGTATTTTTTTGTTACAAACTTGTCTCAAAAATCGATAGACGAATTTCAAGCAAATGTGAACAGTATATACCTTCGACCCGTGGCACGGACAAAATCTATATTTTAATCTGCTAGGTGGCGCATGAGTCGAGTTATACAGAAAATGCGTATTTATGTTCCGTTATTGATGATATTAGAAAGGTACATTGGGGATGCAACGAGAAATACTTCAATGAAAAATAAATGCGCTAGGAGGCGCCAGAAGCGAGCTATTCTACTACTTTAAAAAATCCGATATATGGCGTTAGAATGGAAAGCCCATATTTATGATCCGATATTGATTATATCGGTTGAAGCAGGCGCGATTGGAAATGCTTGTATAATCCGGCCTAGATGACATATTCCAAAAAAAAACTACATATATATTAGCCATTTCACTTCATCACATAAACATATAAAACATACAAACATATTTTTTGTAAAAATAAAATCCTATTGACATTTCCACTTTGCAACTGGTTTCGTATATCGGTATTAAGCACTGAATAATTGTCCACTAGATACAATAAATGGAGAAGCATGCAGATATTGTAAGCACTTTTTTCGAAAAAAAAATATACCTAAAAAATTTCACAATTTCTTGCCAGCAGATTTTCATGGAGATAAGTGATCAGTTCGGAATGAATCATTTCTTTCAGTGTTATTATTGCAATTCATATTGCAATCATACAAATTAGAAAAGTTTATTTGCCTTTTTTTCCAAAGAGAAACATATGTATTGAAAATAAAATTTTATACAATTTTTATATTAATAAAAAATTACGAATGTTCGGCTTTTTTTTTTGGCCGAAGCCTAACCGAAACGGCACCAAACTTTATTGAACGAACATGGCCGAAGCCGATGCCGAAGTTCGGTCGCTCTCTCTACGAACTTCGCAACCGGCTTCGTCTTTAGGAATGATTATTTTTTTAAATCCATCAAAGTTGCATTTTTAGATTTAAAAAATTTTCTGTAAATGTATGGAAACTTAGTAAGCAAACGCAGACGAAGTCGCGGGTATCAACTAGTTTTCCAATAAAACTAGTTGCTCACTTGGAGACATTTTTATAATTCCATTGGTTTCAATTACTTTGATAGGGCACTTAATTGGCGCGAGTAAAACTCTTAACAGCTAAAATAAACAAACTCGCTTAATTCGCGCGAGTATAATTCGCTATCACCGAAACCGCCGCCTAATTCCGTATTCATATTCGTCTCGATTTTCTGCTATCAGAGAGAGATAATACTTATCGCTAATGGCATTGTGTATGAAAATGAAATGGAGTGTTCATTGAATGGAAATGCTTACTACATTCTGCGGAATGCTTTTGCCAAGGAGGAGATGGCGATGATTTGCATTTCCTAAGGGGACTTATGTTTGTTTATTTGTGCCTCTAGTTATGGGTGTACATATGTATGTAGGTATGCAATATGCATCACAATATATCTGCAGCTTATTTATGAGTAGGAAAGAAAAAAAAAACAAATTATAGCTTCCATGCCTGGGAAAAGTTATTTTGTACTATGCCAAACGGACAGCAGCAATTGGCAATGAAAAGAAATGTATGTACGTAATTTTATTATTACATTTTCACTCCAACAATTACCATATTAGAACATATAAATATGTAATCCTACACGCGATCAATTTATCCTAAACTAAATACTAAGCGTGTTGGCCTCCTATTATCTACTTTATAATATTGCTAGTAAAATAAAATGACAAACAACGCCTAGGGAATACTGCTGGTGGAATCGTTAAAAATGTAGCAAATTTTCAGTTTTTAACACTCATAATCAAATTTCTTCTGAATTTTGATTTCAACACCCGCTCACCTGACCATAGATATGTCTTATAGATCAAACTGTGTATAATTTAAAAACAAAATTAGCGGTGCCACGCCCTATACTATAAAAAAGCTAATTCCTTATAACTCCGCAACTATTTGATGCAGATGTAAAATATTAGGTAAGATCCTATATATGACGCTATATAATATTTGTTGGAGAAAAAGGCGGAACCATACCCAGCTATTTGACGTGCTAGATATATGATATACGAAATATACATATTTCCTTTAGATCAAGGTATAAAGAATATTTGAAGCCCAAAAGCAATGTTCAATATCTAAAAAAATATTGTCTTTATTGCCGCTTCAAAGCAAACCAAGCCGGGTATGCTAGTATTACATCATTTTGAAATCTTCATTTAAATAACAACAAACGGAAATTAGTTTGATTTTAACGTACCACAGCCGCCGTAGCCCAGTGTGTAGCACGTACGCGCTTCATTCGGTGTCCCGTTTTCAAATCCTGGCAAGTAACATCAAAAATTATGCAACAGTTTTTTCGAATAGCGGTCGCCCTTCGGCAGGCAATGACAAAGCTCCGAGTGTATTTCTGTCATGAAAAAAATTCTCAAAAAAAGAAACATTCGGCGTTACGAACCGGCGGAAAACTGCAGGTCCCTTAATTTGTGTTACAACATCAAGACGCACATCACAAATTATAGGAGAAGTTCGGCCAAAATCGCTTAAGCGGTTATAGCGCCAATATAGTAGTAGTAGTAGTTAAATTCTTTATACCAAATTTGAAAAGATTCGGGGCATACATAACTTAGTAAAATATTCTATTTTTTGATTTGTTGTAAATTGTTAGAACTGCAAAATGTTCTTTTTGTTTTAAAGTGGGCGATATCATGGGTCATTCCCAAAATTTATGATTCGATGCATTTCATTCTCAAAGCCAAACTTTTCTAGCAAATTTTGTACGATTCTTACAATTTTCGAAATATTGCTTACTGTCTTTAGATGTGTGATTTGTTCTAAGTTTGGTAGAGTTTGGCAGCATGGTTTCGGAGATATATTTATTTTCTCGAGAGTGGGTGGCCCCACGCCCATTTCAAAATGTTTTCATTCGGTTTATTTACTAGCGTAGCCCCATCCTTCATATTAAATTTGAGCGATTTGTCTTCAATGCTGACTTAAATACCGCATTTTTTAAGATTTTGGTAAATTACCGTTATATGAAAGGTGGGCGTGGGGTTTGTCGGATTTTAACAATTTTCGAAATTTTACGTTGAATTTGATCAAGTAGTTTCGGAGTCGTAAGCTTTTCTTATGAAGGTCCATTTTCCAAACAAAAAAATGTTGCACGCGTATTCCTGTCCCAAAGTCAATCATATGTATCAAATTTCAGCAAATTATCTTCAATAGTTACCGAAATATATCAGCTTTACGCTGTAACAAACAACCGTTAGGTGAACAAAGTTATAACACCCTGGATACCACCAGTGCGCTCTGGTATAAAAATTTGTAGCAATTGAATAAACTTCAAAAATATTTATCATTTGTGGATCGTGGCAAAAAAATTGCATTGAATTAAAAAAAATTAAAAAAATTACCAAAAATGTTTTTTATTCTGGGTGAAAAATCTTCTTTAATTTTTAATGCACGTATATAACAATTGATATATTATAAAAGCGCAATCATTGACCTTTGCAAAGTCGTTTGAAAATTGTAAATGGGTTTAATAGACGCCAAATTAGAAATTTCCAAATGCTTGAAAATACGAAAATTCAGTTTTTAACAATAAATCAAGAAATTTCGGGCGTAAGAAGTTTTTCCAACAATGTTTTGTAATGTTCTCGACCAGAACAACGTCCTGCGCTTTGTCACCCGAAAAGTGTATTTAATTTTGTTTGGTAGCACAGTGTCACATATCCTCCATGCTTTGGAATATCAATAAATTTTGTTTTCAGAAAAATGCTATACGAGTATGACCTCAATGTGCCTAACTAATTTTCTTTTTTACCGGGACTATGTAGATTATCCAAATAATGCATTTGCTTCAGTTTTATGTTTTTTTTGTTTGGTTATTTAACCTTTGGTAAAACCTTTGCTATGGCAATGCCCTTCAAGAAAATGATAATTTGGCCTACACTTTTTGAAGGCCTCATTTTGACAACCAAAAATGTAGAAATTCCATAATTTCCTTTACCTCAAGAATGAATATACTAACACGACAAACACATGTACGTACATATGTAGTTATGTTTGTTTGTCTATGCTTGCCATTCCGTAACAATCATGCTACCTTGCCACTTGCAATTGAATCGAGTTTCCCATTGCATGTTAGCACGATGTGTTGCATGAGAGTCATGGCCGCGTAGTTCTTGTTTTTATTTGTTTTTTTTTGTTTCTTGTTTTTGCTTCATTTTTCTAGATTCTAGTATTTTTCAATGTTAGCAACAAAAAATGATGGCAATGGAAAAAAATTGAGTATCGTATCTACGTACGTAAGCAAGTGCGGTACCGACGACATAAATGAAATATGAATGCGGTGCCGGTTGAGAAAACGTGCCCTTATGAAGTTACGAAATTGGCTTCAACATTTCCTCTTGGTTAGATTTGGAAGGGATTTAGATACATACAATTGTGAGTGTATGCGTGTGCATTAGGGTATGACGTTTTTGAATGAATTTTTCCGTGAGTTTAAAGCTCTGTGTTAATCAAAGGTGCTTCCCAAAAACTTCCACACCAACTTGAACTCGTCGGTCGTGGTGGCCCCGTTGGCTGATCTGCCGCTAATCCAGTTGTGTCTAGAAGGAAACTATACCTGAAATTTTTTCCTGAAACCAAACGCAGAAAGAGAATAATCAGTTTATTCCCTTGTTTCTAAGACCTTGTCAAGAACCTCATTATACCCGTATGGATTTGGCTTCCTGCCACTATACTACTGCACCGTAAGATAATATTGGCCTTATAACGGCTGTGAACATCTACAAGCTTTGGTTTTAATTCTCAGCACCTGCTGAAGTTCCATTCCAGGTTAAAGGGTGAACAAACCAAAATTGCGACGCTTAGAAATTACTACCAGAAAAAAAAACTTGAAAGCTTTGAAATCAAATTTGTTTTAACTATAAAGCGTTGGAATTTAAGCATAACTTTTAAAAAATTAGTTTTTATCTGCTCCATATGCATGGGATCAAACTTTTCGTCGCGCACTTTGTTTTAAATTCTCTAATATCGTTACATGTTTTCTTCATAACATTTTTTAGCAATTGATCAATATTCCGCAATAGGACGCAGCTCTGGTCTATTTGGTGGATTGCCGTCGCACTGTGGGTCAGATCTCGAAAAAGCTGGTCATAATATCATAACTTCTAAACTATTATTTGGATCGCTTAATAATGTACTAGAGAGGTGTAAAGGAGGAGTCAGCCATTTAGGATATTGCATTTGTAGTCACCCTGTTATTACGCAGAGTTTGATTCAGGGTCTCAAAGTGTACCACTATGGTGCTGTTAATGTTTTAAAGACCTGTAACTTCTACAATACTGAGCGGATTTTTAAAATTTTTTGCGACGCGTCGCAAGGAAACAAAATCGATGTTATTTGTATTGTACTACTACAATGTGTCCTTGGCATAGTGGCAGCTTGCCACATCCGGCCAGAACAATGGTCTGCTACCAGGATTGATATTATATTCGGGACGATGGCTAAAAATCGATTGGAATATTTCTACGAAAATATCCCGATAAATAAACAAGACAGTGGATTGTTTTAAATGTGTTAATAAAAAAATGTTACATTCATGTGTGAAAGTTTGAATTAAGCGTGAACCATGCGGGAGGTGCTTTTCTAGAACTTTCTATCAAACTCCATCGTTTGCCACTGCGGTCTTTTAAAAGGGAAAACAGTCATAGCCCTAATGTGCATCAATCTGCCCAATGTTATATCTTACTGTTTGTATGTTTAAAGATATTCACGCTAAGTACGAGTATCTATATTGAAATCGAAAAATTTCGATAAGGTCAATGGAAAGTTGTCATTAAAAATTGAAGATGCACAGTTTTGGAATATTGATGAAATTTGTGTGTGAAAGTGTAGATTTTTGCCTGACTATCAATCCAACTATACAAATACATATGTACATATGTATATGAATTGAAATGTTGAGAAGAAGCCAGTAAGCAATGCACAAATACACACGCATATGAAATCTGTCTTAGATTTTCGAATTATTTCCATAGAGCATGAGAGCTTGACACGATTCTGTAACTAGCGAGAGTTGTTGACGCACATCATGTTGCAATCCCTTTATTTGTAAATAAACTTAGTAAACTCTATATAATAAAAAAATAAAAAATAAATATGTTTGCCATTTTTAGACGGAAATATATGTATGATATGGAACGCCAACATATTGACATTCTGTTGTTTTTAATTGACGCCAATTGACATAATCAAAATCAGATGTTATGGGTGGAGCACAGCGAAAACCAGAGGACGAAAATAACGTTTTTTTTTAGTTACCAATAACAATTATCGAAAGTAATATAACTTTTGGGTTATCGGTGACCAACTCGACGGCAACAATTTGTTTGGTTAGTGATAAATTTTCCCTATATATGTAACATCATTATGGCATATTCGGAAAAATGTTTGTAATTTACACTTCAATGAATTTATTATTGTCAATTTGGAAGACAAGTCGTAAGAGCAATTGTACAAATTTTACCGTTCCAGCAACTCAAGTTAGCGCCGCGCGAGCGTTCTCTGCATTGAGACTGTAATACTAAATGATCTCAGATGTAACCTCCTCGACGATTTATTACGATCGCTTATGTTCATTGAATTAAACAATAAATCCTAGTGCCCTAGAGAAAATATAAGCACTTTAAAATTGTTGGAATATTTAAAATGAAATGAATTGCAGTCTTTTTTTAAAAATGTTATTTTTTTTCAAATAAATCCGAATGTAATGAAAAAGCAGCTGAATTTAAAATATTCTTGATTTTCAAAAAAGATTAAAGATTTCTTACAACACTGCCTACTTTAACCATATAAACAGAATTTATATATTTAGCTTATATATTTCTAAGACGTCGACTATAATAAAAAAATCGTATGTAAAACATTTTTTTTAGGTAACCCTGTGTTGTCTCAAATTTAAGCTCTAATGAAAGCAGAAAATATAAGTTTAATACAGCAAAATATTATATTAAAAGAAAAATTTGCTACGATAAACATATCACATGTGGATAACCGAAAAATTATTATAACATTATAACAGTTACATAAGTTCCTGGGGAAAGCTAAACAAATTTCGCCGACGAAAGTGGCAGCGATAATAAAAAATACCAATATTAAAAATAAAGGGTTAATGATATACTAAAGTATTACAAAAGAAGAATTTTAAAATTAATTTATTTTAAATACATAATTTTTAATAGTTATTACAGTGAAAGTAAAGCTTCAAAATTTGATTGTAGTTTACCGTTTAACACTCATATTGCAATTGTTCCTTAATTGAACAAAATTTTTGAAGCAGATGGCAACCCTCTGCAAAAATAGTTTCGCATAAACCGATTTTATTTCACATTAATATTGCAATATTTTATGAATTGAATTAATTAAACTTTTCAAATAGGTGGCAACGCCATAATTTTTTATTGATCCTATCATACCGATTTACCGATTAACCTCGCTTGAGATGCTTACTTAGTTTTGTGTTATGTTTCGCTTTGAATCACTCCGCTTAGGTAGGTCTCATATATGACTTTTGGTTTTATTACATAGACAGCCGTTTGTGCTGGGGCGTATGAGTAACCTATGGAACTGTTGGGTAAAAGTGGCATATTTTTCCCTAAATCGACGAGTATTTTTGTTGATATGGCTTTCATTTAGTATATTTTATTAAATTGTTGCATAGCCAGTGCATTTTTAGCGAAATAAGCTATTTTAGAATAGAAATATTAAATTGACAAAGAAAATTCGCTTAAATGACCTAACCTTGAAAAAAGATTAGCATCACTAAATTTAGCCTTCCAATTAACTTTACCTGATAGGTGTCCGGATTGTTAAAAAGAATTGGAAAATTTATTCCACAGTGACATCAATTACGACCAAATTCAAAGTGAAAATAAATAAATTTAGTCTGGCAAGTATTTGCCTTTTATTTATACCCAGTAGCTATTCGACAACTGTACATAACTTATTCAAAAATGTCCAGCTGAATTTCGGCAGATAAATGTAAATTTTTCTCTCGCGAAAATACGCTGTTCAAGATAGTGGGATTTTCTAAATCAAAATAACATATATTTCGAATTAAAATTTTTACTTTAATATAGTTAAATGTAAGCCTTCGGTGTATTCTATTTTGACATGCCACTACATGCCACATACCACACGCCACAAACAATTGGCATTTCTAGCATGGTAAAACTACATTACAAAAAACAAAAAAAAGTAACGCAGGTTACTCATACGCGTAGTTGAACATAAAATGTAAGATACACTTTATGCCAGTTAAGCGCAACTACTCATTCCAAATATTCTCGCATTTTTCTGGAAGTAGTTTTTTTTATGTCTCCCAATTTCGTAATAAAAATTTCCATTTACACCCGAAAGCAAATAATTTATTTGGCACACGTTTATTTTGGTAAATGCCATGACATTAAAGACTAAAGAGAATTTAAAAGAGATCTTCATGAAAATCGCTCAAAAATTTGCGGCGTGTTAATAATATTAAAACTTTTAAAGCAGTTTCATGTAAGTTTTTTAATGAATTTCCAATAATTTAGCCATAATAGTCAGAAACCAAAAATGAGTGTGAGTGAAGGCCCTTTATATCCCAATTTTCAGAGTATTCGGAATGACAAAGTAATTTTTCATATATCGTAAAGCTGTTATTATCATATTCGGTTTCTTGTCGAATTTTCTAAGATTAAATATTTTACGCACACCTAGATTTTTCGGAAGTAAATCGGTGACTATCGGTAATAATGAAGTAGAATTTATCTTACTCATACATAGAAATCCGTATAGATTTTTTTTTGGGGGAAATCGAGCGGCAAATTCTTTCCGGCTTCATGTTAACCGCTTTATATAAATTAACTTAAGGTATCGAAGACTACATCCAAAAAAAGTTTACCCCAGAATCACAAAACTTATTATGCTTTAAAACTTCAACATACAATAATATTTCGGAAAAATTTGAAAATAACTCCAAAAGCGAATTTTTTTAATATACAAAATTTATTTTTAAATACATACATATATATTCAAAAAACTGCCAGAGATGATAAATAAAATGGCACTTTTTTATGTCGAAATTGATAAACAAAATTTGGGTGGGTTTTTCTTAAAAAATATATCAAAAACAGCAATCAAAATAATTTTAATTTTCTATTTAGCAAAATATGTACGGTTTAAAGTTTTTCTAGCAAAACGTAAAAAATAAGCCGCAGTTTCAAATTAACCATTAGTTTAACTTCTTAGAGAGGTGGCAACTCAGACTCAAAAATATTTTTAAATACTTCATTTCTTTCCCAATTCGTTGGGTTGTTTTGCTTATACAAACAAAATACATGAACAATACTGTGCGAATTCAAATTTTGACACATCACTCTAAAAATTACATAAAGCAAATACGCATTAGTTATCTTGCTATCAGGTCTTGCATAGAAAGTCTATGGATCTACCGTTTGTATTTTGTTTCTGATTTTGCGCACTAATTGGCGCATAATTGTTGATACGATTTGGAATATTCCATCCATAACCCGCGTGCTCCACATATCTAAAACTTCAAATTTTTCGACGCTACTAACTACCAAGAATTCTGTCATTCACGAAGTTGTATCTAAAAAAATAAACCGTTTTGCCTACCACAGCTATGAGATCTTCATCCAAAGCTGAAGGCTTCTATGGCATATTGCTCCTCCCCTTTCAAATTTTGTAAGCAATCACGGGACTTCGGGATATAAATTCTACTTTAATTTTTGCACTGAACTATAGAAGAAAAGAAATATCTCAATTCTGCGATGATCGTAAAATTCCGTGTGCATCAATTCGGAAGTTAAAATACTATATGGATGGAAAAACACCTCATGACCGAAGCATCTGCGTCTAGAAGAGATGGATATTGTCGAGGTAAACAAAACTTTAGCATATCATTTTGGTCAAGCTATGAAGAAATGGATATAAATATTCCAATAACACAAAACACGGTGGAAGTTTGGCATCGAAGAATAAGTATATTGTTAAGTATAAAATAAATCTTATAAACTCGCTAAATATAACTAAACTCAAATTAGCATATGGAAAAAAATAAAAATATTCTTAGAATTTGAAGTAAAAATAATATTCTTAAAAATTACTTTTAAAAAATGTAGCATTTTGTACTTCTCTAACTTAAATACTTCGATTATTTTACCTACATATCGAGACTCCAATTCAATGTGACAGAAATTTAACCTTTACCAAAATGTATAATTTCGAAAATTTTGTTTTTAAATTTTGTGAAGTTTTATGAAATATATTAGTTTATAGAATTATTAGTTATATTAGTTTTAGAAGTATTATTTAAAGTTCGTCAATACCACGAGAATTGGCTCAATTATACCTTGAATGTAAAGAAATTCGTAACCCTGAAATAAAAAGAATCGTCACTTTTCGAAAAACCCACTTTCTTTTTTTCACTGTGCTTTTCTGTTTTAAATCTGCATTAATGTAAGGAAACACGGTGTACTGAATATAGAAAGTGACGTCTTCAGAGATACCGCTACTTTGATTTTGCCGAAAATGTGACAATTCTCAAGTGCAACTAAACAAAGTTGTTGTCACAAATGGGAGCAAAGAGACGCTTTTTGTTTAAAGTATTTACTACTATTTTTTGGAAGTTTTTCATATTTTTCTCTCACGTATTCTTATTTACTAATGACGAGATCTGTCACTTCGGCGCGGGAAAGCGCAAACCTGTATATTATAATTCTTGCTATAGAAATAAGGCAACCGAACGTAGACTCTTCTTTACTTGTTTTACATAACAGTAATTTTTTCGGTACCTGTAGTTCGATTCGACAATCGCATTTTAAACGATTCGACAATCGAATTTTCTGTCGACAATATTTGTCGTTTGCAGTGACGGTTGTGCGCTTCACTAACTTATTCTTAACGACACTTAACAGCTGTCTCGTGGTATTTATTCAAAGTACTAAAGAGTGCCATCTTGGTCAAATTAAATGCCAAAATGGGCGAAAACACAAAATGGAATGGAAAATAGCATAGCATTTTTATTATATTTGATTAAAGAGAATTAATATTCTAGTTTATTTCAAACTACAAATATTAATAATTGTTTTTATAAACACGGCAATGATCCATTGTAACGAAATTTCGGACTGATTGGGTAGAAGAATCATCAACTCGACTCTAAAGAATCAACTGCAAACATGACATGGTTTACGTTTTCAAAATTCGGTCCATTATGAATCGTGGAGTACTCTGGAGTACTTATAGTTTATATTTAAATTTCTTTTTTAATTCGGATCATTTATATATATATATTAAAAATAAACTATATTTCTGTCTTTATACTTGAATCCTTGATAAAAGTTCGCTTTTACCATTTTCACATTAATTGGTATTGATATGACATAAGTCTCCACATTATTCTGTGGCACCAAAATAGATATATATTCAATCGACGGCCCCAATAGTGCCTCTTGATTGCATCGTCTACCCGATGAATGATACGGCTTACGGATGGCTGGCTCATGGATATTCAATCAGTTGCGAAGAATCTCAAAGCCGCTAGAACCTAGCAATATAAAAGTAAAATTTAAAATTGAATACAGGCTTAAAGATTACACGAGCTATCAGTTTCTCAGTCGATTGGGTTGTTATTCTGGAACCTCTTATTTGGTTGTCAAGCTGAGAAATTGGGTATTCAGCCAATTCTGGAGTTAACCGATACAGCTTCTGAAATTCTGTTGCATTCAAATGAAAGGGATTGTCCACATCCCAAAGCAGACTTCGATCCACTGATGGAGCGTTTACTCCTTTCGTCTCCTCGTGATAAATTATACCCAAATATTCAAAGGACATTATTTAATGTTCCTTTTTAATTTCAAGAAAACAAATAACCGAATTTTAAATTTATCTATTAATTAAGTTGAAACCACCAATTTTTCTTTTCTCGATTGAGTTAACAACATCAATTTTGTTGTCGTTTAGTTTCCGGTAATCGACTAGCTAACGACAACAGCTGATTCAGCGAATGTAAAAATCGTTAAAAACTGGCTGCTGAATAGCAACATCGTTATAATTTTCGTTAGTTAAGATGAGTTAACCATGCGAGCATCGTTAAAATAAGTTAGTGAATCGCACTACTGTTCTATATTTATACAAGTAGTATGTACTTACATATATAGTAAATGAATACAAATGCAATAACAATTTGGAAACAAATCAACTTAATCACCGAACACATTGTATCCACAAAAAAATAATACATAAATAATTTACTAGGAAAATTAAATTGGTTGATTTATTGGTTAGAAAGTTTGCTATTATAATTACCGCTTAATGTAAGGCAAAGAGTGAAGAGCAGGACGACAACAAATGACTTCCGTAGCGATTCCATTCTCATCGATTTTCGCCTGCAACAAGTTTGAAGTTCTTTAGACGATGCTGGAGGCTGATAGCTGAGCCGGGCGCTGTAGGCGTCACTTGAAACTTTTCCAAATGAAGGCGTTTAATATGCAAATGTTTACTAAGTACTAGAAATTGTACTATTCACGCTATTGTCACTTGGGGCATAACAATGTGCTGCTTGTGTGTGAGTGGTTTGGAATTTTTTTTACTTTGTTGCTATAATAGAGTACATATCTCTATGTATGCAAACTTACATATGTATGTATGTATATTAAGGTACTTAAAGTAGTTCTTAGAAATTTACTATTCGGTTGTTTTTTTTTTTATTTCTCGTTTAACTTTGCTCTTCTACATAAAATATATCACAGTGGAGGGCGAATTAGCACATAGTTTTCGTATATTGAATTTTTTTCTCATATATTTTTATTTTTTTATTATTTGAATATTCAACCGACTATTATTTAGAATGTGCCCATAAGGTTGCAATACTGTTCAAATTAATTTTTTATTTATTATATGTTGAGAATAGTTTGCTATGCGAGGAATTTAATGATGACGCTGTCGAAATGCTCATGTGCCTTTGGCGTTGCTGTCTGCGCTGGGGTTGGTTCTAACTGTGTTCGTTGTTGTTGTAGTTGTGATTGTGATTGTGATTGTGATTGTGCTTGTGACTGCAATGGCGTTGCCGTTGATTTTGTGCATCCCACCACCCGCACAATTACCTACTCGCAATAAATTATTCAATTTCTATAAATTACAATATATACCAACAATAAAATGCGCAGCCGGCGACAATCAACCTATAGAAATTATTGTGTTGTTAGTTGTTAGTTTTATTAGTTGCTAGTTGTTTTCGTTTTTGTTATAATTTTCTTTTCTATCACTGTTGTTATTGGTTGTTTGTTTTGCTATTCTTGGCATTGCGCCTATTCATTACACTTTAGGATATTTGTTATTTTTTACGTTGGCAATAAGTCGATTGTTACAATTTCTAAGTATTCCTTTTCTACAAATTTTTTTTTCATATGTTTTTTTTTTTTGAGAGTGGCGCTGTGTTATTGCGGTTTTGCTCGGTGCTGTTGTTGCTGCTAGAATTCAATGGAGCCAATATTAAAGAAACACTCACCCGACGTCCGACCGTTCGTCCATATTGTTTTTATTATATTTTATCTTGGTGTGCTGCTATTTGTCGTGCTACCTTGGTCGCGTCGAATGCGGCAAAGGAAAGTAAATACTACCCTAGCAATTGCTGCAGTTTTTGTGGTTTGAAACCATCTGTGTGAAGAGGATTTTTTCAGGTATTACATTGCTTTGAAAGATATAAAATATACTAAGGCGAAATTTTTATGGTCAGGAAATGAAAAGTAAAGCAGAGCCAAACAAAAAAAAACCAAAGCAATTCAAAAATTCGCAGCGGTTTGCATCATCCGCGTATAAAATATGAAAGGGGACGCTTGGCGTGTTATGTTTTGGAAATGGCCAAAACGGTATAGGCGTTTATAGCGAGAGCTAAGAAGAATAAGAAGGCTTATTCAAAAGTGTGTAGGGCCTCACAGCTTAAATTCTGGAGTAGTTTACTTCAATATCATTAAGCATAAAAATCAAAATTTTACAATAATTTAACAAAGTTGAAAAAATTACATTAAAATTTTCAGTTTTCCTCTTAGAATTGTCATAAACTTATTGAGCATGCAGTTTTGGACTTTCATAGGCCATTTGGGGTTCTAGTTCCGTCGAAATCTAATTGGGATGGAGGTTTTGATATGTCCACCTGGAATCGCCGTGTATACTCTGACTGTTCCAAGATGGAACAAAGGAAAGAAATGCAGACTTCGTGGGAGGGGGAAGATCTTACCATCTACCTCAATTTGCTAGGGATTTTCAGGCGGAAGTTTTTGCTATCGCAGAAGTCTGTCGCTCTTTAGAGCGTAACTGTCTTGGTAATTTTCACGATGAGGGATATCCATCTCCTCAGACAGCCGAGCGGCCATATTGGCTCTGGCATTTTTCACAACCAAATCGAAGCTGGTTAAGCAATGAAGGACTCTTCTGAACGGAGTCTGCCATCAGCTCTCAGTAGAAATACATAATTCCTTGGGCTCCTGGGCATCGAAACATAGCTGGAAACGATGCAGCCGATATTCAATGAGGTGTCGATTTCAGTCCCAGTAGGTTTAATCAGCAATCTGCTCAGAGATGGCATCTGCCCCTGGATGCCGAATTGCAAAATTAACATGGCCCGAAAATGAGAGAACATGGCCCGAAATGAGAGAACAGCAACTCTTCTGGCGAAGGGAGGGCCTAAGGTCACGAAACTCGTAGCAGTTCTAACGGGACACTGGCCGATCGAAACCCCCACAAGGAGACATGGTATTGCCTACAATGATTACTGCAAAAGCTGCAGAGATGAAAATGAAAAAGAGACAGTAGAGCACCTTCTATGCAGATGTCCGGCGCTTTAATGAGGAAACGTAAAGCCACTCTGGGGGCCTTGTGTATAATTCTCTGCAGGATTTATGCAAGCATAGCCTTAACAAAATTCTAAAATTTGTATACTGTTTTAGTTGGGTTTAAAACGAAATAATCAGAGGTTCTATAAAAAAGTGCAAATTCCTAAAAAAAAGTGCATTGATGTTTGGTAATTTTTCTTCCGAACTGTGTTGCACATTTTTTCCAATCAACGCATACACGAAATAATATTATATATGGCAGAAAGTGCGAACGAGCGTCGGGGAAAAAACGAATTATCAAAAATCAATGGAAAGTTTTAATAACTTGAAAGTTGCTATGTAAAGTTTTTTAAAAATCTGAGAGGAAAATTGAAAATTTTAATGTTGGTATTTTTTTCATAGAAAATTTGTTTGATATACATATATGCTTTATGATATTAAAATCACCTATACTTTTATAAAAGTGAATAAAAAAAATGTTGCGCAAAAAATATTGTAAATATTGTAAAAAAAGCACCAGATGATTTAAGCTGTGAGCAACTCTACCTTTTAAATAAAACAGTTTTCAGGCATAATGTTTGAAAAAAGAAAATAAATTCAAAGCAATTGGTATAATTTTTACATTTTCGGGCGAAAAATTTTTAACACGGAAACACTTGGAGTTAGCGGATGGGATTTAAAATGATTTTGCATTTATTTCAAATTTTTCATACAACGTTAAGACCACTCTAATGTAAATATTGATATGGATTTGTTATATTAGAAAAAAACAATCAAATTGTTTAAATTAATGAAACAAAAAATAAGATTAAATAAACTAAAGGTTTTAGAGATATGGCATGTTATTATCTTCGGAAAAAAATTATTCCCCATTATAAAACAAACAAAAAAGAGAAAAACCAAAAATTAAAACTGCATAAGATGTTCAAAGTGACATTTTTCATTTCCACGCAGGTACGACATATTTGCCTTAAGGATATTCGAACTCTTACTGAAGTCCCCTCATTGGTTCGGATTTATTGGAATTTTTTATTAATTCGTAGCTGCATCATTTCAAGGCTATTTACAGAACTACCATAAATTAATATTTTCAAATAACAAACAACGAAATCTAGAGAGTTTAAATCAGCTCATAATAAAAGTTCTCCTTCCTACTCAACTAAATGTAAAATGTTGGTGGGTCTTTAAACTCTTAGTCTGAAGAAAGTTTACCTAAGAAATGCGTGTTAAACGGTTTGGGAAATCTACAATACCCAACCAAATGTTAACATAACAACATGGCTGATGTCTACATTTCATTCACTTATTGGGAATTTCATCGGCCATAACATGCGTTTTATGAAAATTTATAATTCCATTGCAGGCGAACCAAACCTTTTCATGAACGCGGGGGTTTCTAGATCAGCAACGGAAAAATCAACATGAAGCACTTGATTCAAGGCCTAAATGATGGAAATAAAGCAGCTGCACCTGGAGGATTGTCCAAATAAGAGTCGCACTGACTTCTACCTCGCCTGATATAATCTAGGAGCTTCCAAAAAAATATCACTATTTGCTAAATGAACCGGTATAACTCAATCTTTGCTGAATTCTACCAAACATATGATGCGATTTGGATACTGCCCTTTCACTTCGGAACATTTATAAAAGTTATCAAAGGATTTGTAAAAAGTAGGTGACATTAGAAAGAAAATTAACATACTTTACACTTTTTAAAACGTTTCAAAAGTAAGATGATTAAATATTGCATAAAAAGGACTTTCATTTGATTCATAAATTGAAATAAAAATATCCGCTCCCTTATGTTGTTTTCAGTATAACTACATATGTATATAAAATTATATATCAAATAATGGGTTTTTAATGCTCTATTTAACTTCCATATTTCGTTGTATGGTTGATTTCAAATTTTTTCAAAAACAAGTATTTATTTAAAAAAAAAGATGATTATTTGTATTTACTACTTTTCTACAAGATGTAAAAATTGTAAGAAAGAGCTTAAAAAAGTTTTAATGAAAGACAATAACTGAAAAGCAGGGATCTCCCCTATATTCTTTAGGAAAATAAATGCAACTCATTTTCGTGTTCAGCAATCAAAAATGAGTCTAAAAAACACTGATTTAATTTTTTGGCCGCTTTACTGCACTTATGCCGAAATGTTGTATACAAATCACAAACTCATTTAATTTTTAGTAGGGCTTTATAGCATCTTTGAAAAGGTTTCGATCTAACAAAAGAGTACCTTCGAAAAATATATAATTTTATGTCATCTGGATACTATGATTTCAGCCTTTGCTTCCAAACTTCCGAAAATATAAAAAATGGTATCAAATACCCTGCGTGCTTGGTTAAAAGGGCAACATATTAAATTTCACGTTCAAGTTAAAAAATATATATAGATACACTGTATATAAAATTTCTACTAAAATACTTAGAAAAATATTAAGATTTACGTAAACTGTATCAAGTTGAAAATGTTTCCAAAAATAGAGTTTTTTTATAAGTAAGAATTGCTTTTTCTTAATTATTTTTTATTTTTCCAAAAAAATCATTAGGTATGATAAAGAGTTTAAGCTTAAAATATCTATATAGAAACGCTAAAAAATGTGTTCAACGGATGTGATTTGCGTGGTTTTATTTGCAAAGAAATAAAGATCTGCAGATATTTTTTTGAAAAAAAAAACATTTTCGAAATTAATTAATATTTATTTATAAATAATAAAACAAAAAAATGCTAGACTTCTTAAATCGGTTCAGCTCGCCTAAACATTCATTTTATTTCGAAATATTTTGGTTGTTATCTTAAAATATTATGAATTCTGTAATTTCGGCGGAAAAACACAAAAAGATAAATATTCCACACTATTGGTTTTCGCAAAGCCAACATTTAAAAAAAAAAAATTGTTACAAACATTCCCCATCTATTCTCGATTTTATATAATACCTTGGAAGTATAGGTATACAAGCCAATTTGATTATTTGTTTTGCATTTCTTAAGAGCTTCAACTTGACTTTGGGTCATAGTTTTGAGAACACCAATTATCACATGGAGAACAGGGCTGTTAGAGTAGCAGATTGCAGAATAACCCCCAAAATTACGTTAGAAAATTTGTATATTATGGCACAAAATTTCCCGCAGACCCTACCTAGAATGAAGTTCTGGATCCGCCACTAGACGTACAATAAACTATCTACTTCTATTAATCGATGGCCAAATATTGACAACTCATAACAAACTAATTTTAAAAAAAAGTACGCCATTAAATTAGCAAATTTTTTATGTATATATCGAATAGTAATATTATACCAATTATTCTAACAACCTGCGTTTTTAAAAATAGGAGGATACAACTTTTATTTCGGCAGATTTCGATCCATAAAAAGAAACGCAAGGCCATTCGCGGGAGTTTCATGTATAGCTCTACTTAGTTGGCAAAACGTAAACTCTTTATTTCTTAAATGCAAATATAAATCGTTGTTGTTATTTTTATAAGCATTCCTAATCTTCACTTGCATCCATTTGCCTCACTTTCTTAAATAGAAATCAATACTTTAAGCAACTGTAATTTTTTAAATTTTCTTTTTTTCTTTTTTGAAGTATTTTGCTATTTTGCCAGGCACCGCTGCTCGCCTGATTGATGGCAATTGAGAGTCCTTCAATTGGCCTGTCGATGCATTATATTGATTGCTAAATTGTAGTATTCTTCTTTAACTACTGCTGTCAATCAGCTACATAAACACTCGCGCCCTTCCATTGACAGCCCACTGCCATTTCCTAGCAGCTAGAGCATAGCTGACAAGTGCAGCGAAAGTGCGTGCCGTAAGCGTTGGATTATATTTAATTGATTTTTTTCAGAGACACTTTTGTCGCCTAGACACAAATTTATTTGGCCTTTTTCTTGCACATACATAAATATAAGTAGACAAATGTGCAGTTTTGTTTTTGTGCCAAATGAAGTTTACCTCCACATGAATATATAAATGAGTTTTCTTTTTTCTCCTTAAGGTTTTATGGTCCTAGCTGCCTATTCTCTTTTTGCACAAACGTGTGACCCTGATTTGTTGTTTGACTTGTCATGGCCCAATGTGTGACGACCGCCTTTCCTTTCTTATTTTTGTTGTTAATTTTTATACAATATTTTTATTTGCCTCAACAAATATTTTCTATGTGCGTGCTCGAAACGCCAAACGCAATGCTAGATTATTGCAGGCAGGTGACTGCAACAAAAACAACAACAGCGTGAGATTTAAATTTAATGTACTAAGTATATGTATGGGCACTTCCTAAGGAGCGCACATGAGCACAACCGCGTTAACTACATACCGACGTACAAACAAGTCGACTTTTCAAGTGGCAAGCGCGTGATGTGTACGAAGAATTTTAGAAAATAAGAGCCACTGAAATGGTGAGGAGGGCTAAAAGAAATGCTGGCGAAGGCACTCACACACGCACACGCACACCATAACACAAAGTAAAATGATTTTCACTGTTTTTGTTTTTAATTTTTTTTTTTCTGTATGTTTCTTTTCATAAGCGCTGTGGTTTTTTTGTGGTATTTAAATTTATAGAACTATTTTTTTCTTTTAACCCGCGCATTTAATAACCAGCCAACGGATCAGATCCTTTCGAAAACGTCCAATTGGGGCGAAGCTTAAAAAGAGACTGACTGCTGGGGGCGACTAACAGTGAGCTATTTACAGCGGAATGTCATTATTCCCCCACAAACGACTCAGATGTTCGATGCGAGCGCATTCGAACCATTCGCAAAATTTTCGTCGCAGCCAACATGTCGTATGAGTAATGTGGCGCGTTCGTTGCTATGATAGAATATGGGGCGAGAGGTAGTATGTTGGGTAGTGTTGCCGCTTTGTTCTGTTTATAGGTTCTTGTTAGGTCTGGCCTGCTGAAAGGCGGCATTTTATGAGCACTGCACTATGGGGCCAAGGAACAATTTTTGCGGCAAGAAATTATAGGCGAAACGTAACGCAATTAAATATAAACAATTTTTTTTCGTTCGGCACCGTTAACAAATACTTTTAACGATATACTTTCGATGCTTTTCTCGGGAAAATTATGGTTGAGTGGATTTATTGTGTACTTCTTAAATGTATTATGCATTTCATTCATGCATTCAAATTAAAAATGGACTTTTTTCAATTTAATTA
This sequence comes from Anomoia purmunda, assembly GCA_951828415.1. Taxonomy (NCBI): domain Eukaryota; kingdom Metazoa; phylum Arthropoda; class Insecta; order Diptera; family Tephritidae; genus Anomoia; species Anomoia purmunda. The sequence goes on from OX639995.1 coordinate 47,303,204, forward strand.
AATTAATTAATTAGTAGTAGCGATAATAAAAATAGTGGAAGAAATTAGAAAAAGTAGTGGTAGAAAGTAGTAAGAAATTAGTGAAAATAGTGGTATAAGTTAGTAAAAATAGTGGGAGAAATTAGTAGAAGTAGTGGTAGGAATTAGTAGTATAAATTGTGGTATGAATGAGTAGGAATATTAATAGTAATTAGTAGTAGAAATTGGTAATAATAATAGAAGAAATTAGTAGTAGCATTAGACACAATGGCGGTGGAAATTGGTAAATATAGGGGTAGAATTTAGTAGTAGCATTGACAAAAATGTTGGTGGAAATTAGTGGTGGAAAGTAGTAAAAATAGTGGTAGAAATTAGTAAAATTAGTGGGAGTAATAAGTAGTAGCATTAATTAAAATAGTGGTAGAAATTAGTAATTCTGAGGCGACTGCCGTTATGCGATGTAAAAAATCACTACCGCTAAAGAAGTTTTACTTCAAAAACAATGAACATACATAAAGAAATTTGAGAAATTTAACTGCATTTTTGGTTTCATTTGATCCCACTCTCCTTTGGAAGACTTAACCGCAACCAAGTGACCAATTTGATTTGACCTTCCAATACCCACTACATTATTAAAATTAAAATAAAAATTTAAAATTTCTGTTGGGATTCATGATTCAATATGTGATTGTCTAATTTATATGTAAATATAAAAAATTTTTGAATTTTATTAATAAAATATTTTGTTACATAGTTTATTTCAATATCAACGTAACATATCGGCACATCGATTGCAAATGCAATGCATTCTATTGATTCGTTCTTAATATCGAGCATTCCTACTTTGGCAAGCAGGTATGATTTATGTATGTCAAAAATATTTGAAAGTGATTCGTTGCAAAACAATTTTTATGGTATTTACCCATTAAAGTAAAACTTCAAATGTATACCCACAGTGACTCAAAAACTTACCACATGGCGATTTTTTTTACAATATTAAACGTTTTTCATTATAACTTGTTTAAGAAAATATAGTTTGTTGAAAAAATAAAAAGTACATAAAAAATGTATAAATATTTACAAATAAATTTTGGGTTTACGCACATTTTTCCGTTCAACACATGGAACTTACACAACTTCCATCTGCACAAAAAAATATTAAAAATCAACGGGAATTTATTGAAAATCCATCCGTTTTATGATAAAAAGTACGTCAGACCAAATTTAAAAAAAAAATATTAAAAATTTATGCGTTATTCATACCACTAGCTGACCGTATATATTTTTTACTATATTTTTTTTTTTAGATGAAATTATGAAATTAAAAATGTTTTTTTTTAATTTTTCCTCATTTGGCAAATTCATTTTATTTGAAAATAAGAGAAAATCCATTCTCAATTTAACACATTTGGATAAACAACGTTTTTCGTTTTTCCATCTGGAGCATGAATGAACAAAGAACTTGGAATGCCAACTCTTGAACAGGCCAGGCCGCGTATACCTGCATATGTATGCGAAAAACACGGCACCGTCAAATGCAATCCGCATACTTGAAGTGTTTGTCCTTGCGCTTTATTGATGGGCGTGGCAAATGATAAACGCACTGGAAATTGCAAACGCTTGAATTTAAAAAAAAATTGTAATACACGGTATGAGTACAATTTCACCTTTTGCTCTGCCAGTCAATATTGTGGCTTCAATTAAATTTGGTATATGCACATATTTTTACTGCAATTAAGCGCATTTAAATAATAAGTAATATAATTGATGAGTCGACCGTTAAATTTAAACAATACGGTGGCATACCAGGCGGTTCCAATGAATTCACAAATTCAATTGGATAATTCATTGCATCATCTTGATTGACTTCATTGGCATGGAACGTTTTTTACTACGTACCAAATTTCAAGCACACCGAACCATAAGTATCATTTTTCAAATAGACCGGGAGCCGCATTACCCGGAAAAAAGTACTCCGCATGCTAATCTAGGCAAAAAGCTAAATAAGATATATTCGAAGGAGGTCATTAATAGATCTTCAAAATGCCTCACGTCTGGACAATTTCATGCAAACTGCACTAAAACTATCTACAGATATGCCCCCTAATATAATATAATATTTTTATCGAAATCGGTTCAGTGGTTCTGGAGTTATAAAGTGGCAATCAAAGTGTAACTTCTTTTTATATATAGTAAATATACTAAGTTTACTCTGATCTCCTTGGTTTATCTGGAAACCTAATGCTTTAAGTATAAGTACAAAAACAAATATGCATAACCGTTAAAAAAAGGTATGTAAGACGCCATTTTGGATTTTTTTTTTTTGATCAGCTCTTTGTAGGAAAGAAAGTTTTTCAGTGGCAACCCTTATGTTGGGTGTAAAACTCAATATAGCACTACATAACACACACAGACGCATTCATGCAAGCGCTTTTTGCTAGTGCTGTTATTGACGGGTTCTTGCAGAATTGTAATCTCATGACACATACATACACACATGTACATATACATACATATATTGATAAGCTTTTCGCTGTGCATTAGCCCTGTCGGAAACAGAATTACTTTAAAAGCAATTTAAAAAGTACTTTTTTACCAACTACAGGTGGTTGAAATTTTTTCTTTTTTCTTATAAGTAAGCAACTAACTTTGTTAACATGGAGGTGTTCGAGGAGCAAGTCAATTATCTGACTCTGCATTTGATTTCAACTACTTTTAAATATCCTTGAGGGAAAGAATATCAAAATTAGTTTGTTTCCAGCTGTAATAAAATGTTTTTATTTTGAACGATTTGAAGTTCCGTCTTTTTCCAACTGTTTTAAAACTAGTCTGATTACAAAATGCTTTCAAACCTATATTTTTCAAATTATTTAAAAATGTATACAGTCCACTTATAGTATCTATATATTTTTCGTTTAAAATAAAATACATTTTATTTTCAATTCAGTATACAAATTAAAAATAATTACCCCAGTATTTCGAGCTTCAGTTCTCGAAAGTTTTGTGAGTGTCGATTTCTTATTCAATTACACTGCTTTACGGACAAAAAATTACCTTTCGAGCTCAAACACATATTTTTTTAAATTTAAATTAAACAATCAATGCGCTTTTAACGACATACAATGTGTAGGGATTGGTTAAAAACATGCAGCGTTAAAGCTGGTCAAAATGAAAAATCAGCAAAAAAAAATATCAAAAACCAGGTGAAATTTCCAACTGCTACTAAAATTGAATGGGCTTTAATACTTCGTACTTAGAATTTTTATGAAAATTCACATAAGTAAGTTTGAAAATTTGATGAAATTTTTTGAGTTTTCCTAATTTTTTATACAACGTTTTACATGTTGTTTTTTAGGGTGTTTGTTATGCAATCGGCTAGACCTTTATTTTTGAAATCAAAATTCAAAAAAAAAAAAAAAGAGCAGTGCCATTTCGACCAGCTATAGCTAGTATTTATCTAGAAAATAATAAAACCAATTAAATTTTTTATAAAAATATACTTGAGATTTATAGAAAATATATTTTACCATAGAAAAATTATAATAATACTCATGCTCGGTGCGAGGTAGATCACCATAATATATGTATTTAATATGCATTTGTTTCGAACTACAGCAAATTGTTTTTAAATTGTGAAACTTTTTAGACCGTCTGCTTTTTTCCGACAGGGAGGAAACAGCTGGGAATGCTTGAAACACTTACACACGCGCATACACACATACATACATATATACCCACTAGGGTGGGCCAATTAAAAATGTTCAAAGTATCATCGTGGAACTATGGATCGCACCACGTATTTTTGCCCAAGGAACCCTACCTCTAAAATGAGTTTAATTTTAATTATTTTAATTACTGACATTTGTTTTTGCAATTGAAATGCACTAAATAGATAGACTTTTTAGTATTTTCGAAAATAACTCCCAAAAAAATTCCACGGACTTGAAGTTCATTTTAGAGTTATGGTTCCTTGGGCAAAAATCGCCATGATGCTTTGAAATTTTTTTCAGCGCCATACAATTCCCCCCACCCTAATACACAGGCAATATATGTACACACCCTAATATGTACTGCAATATATTTCGGTAAATACTTCAACATATTTAGTTAATGCGGTTATTAAAATTCGTTTTTTTCCGTTGGGGAAATTTTTAACATCAAAAGCGCGCACCCATGCACATTTTTCCAGCGCGCCATTGCAAAAAGTTTAAGTGGACACTTCTAAACGATTTATGCAAATACTGAGTACACTTCATCAGTCAAGTTTGAAGGCTATAATTTAGCAGCATTTGCTGATTAATGAACGTGAAAAAGGGCTGGTGAAAAGCAACAGGACGGCTAACTTTAGATTACCGCTATTTTTATCCCTTTCATGCTCGAATTAATTTGGTCGTACTCAAAACTTTTAGTTTCATATTTAGGTGAACTTTTAATATGTACATATTCATGAGCTGATATCAGTTTTAAAGTTCTACCTGTATTGGTTTAAATCCAGTGACTGATTACACGAATTTGGAAGAACAGTGTGATGTTGGCGAGGTTGATGATGAAGGACGACATCTCCAGTGTGGGTTTGTTGCAACTCTTTTAAATGTTTCAAACCGGTTTTTATTCTCTTTATTCGAACATTGTTTGCCATTTTCAACAAACATAGGTCAAAAAACGTTTACTCAGATTTATGGATCATGCTAATTTTTTTTCTCGAGAACACGATTTGATAAGGTAAAACTGCGCATGAGGCATTCATTGTTCGTATGACCAACATGGAGTGCCCATGTTTGGCTTTTATAAAAGTTCACTTTTATTTCACAGTGATATAATTCAAAAAGTTCGTCAATTTTTTCAACTATGTATTCAAGTATCACAAACGAAAATCATGATTTAAATCGAAGTGGGAAGAACTGTCGGTATCGCCGGCATCGCCAGCACAATAGTTAGATCATGGGTTATGAATTTGCCCTAACATTGATGAAACTTAAAATCCCTCAAATAATAATATAATAATAGTTTGGAGCTTACACCGTATAGCTTGATGTTTGGCCGAACTTCTCCAATAATTTGTGGTACAGTTTTACGCCGACTCCAAAGTTTTTCCGTGACAGAAATATACTCGGAGGTTTGCCATTGCCTGCCGAGGGGCGAATGCTATTGGACAAAACTTGTTCTATAATTTTTAATGTTACTTCTCCCGGCCAGGATTTGAAACCGACCAACCGAATAAAGGGCGAACACGTTACACACTCGACTACGGCTGCTTTAACAAAAAAAACTATATTCCGTTAATTTAAAAAACCCCAAATCGTTGACTTTGAAACTTCCACCACTCGAAGTCAGCAAACTGCTAACTTTCGCATGACGCTACTAGTACAACTAAGTCACTGTCGAATCAGAAGCGAGAAAGCATTGAAGGTGCCTTCTTGCTGCATTACTCGCCACTGATTCAGTTTACGAGTACTAACAAGTTTACCCACTTTCTTGGTGTTCACGTCTACACCTCGCTTGCTCGCTTTTGCATTGTTGCTGCATCACCTCGACCACCCATATGCTGTGCGTCGTTCTAGGATCTTTGATCTTCAGTATCAGTGGCACGAGGTTATCTGGTGTGACGTTACAGCCGAGACAATCGTCTAGTTAGTTATTTTACCTCCTGAAACTGCTGGTTCGCACTGCACTGGGGACTAGCCGATGAGTTCCCCTGCCCTTTGTTGTGCTATCCCATCGTGTCTGTCGAATTAGTTTAACTACCGCCATTTCGGTATTCATTGTAGTGATATTGTACAATTGATAGACGCCTCTCATTAATTTAAGGTCCATAATATGTACGAGTTTAAATATTATGTTTAGCAAACCTTAAGAATATCATTACGCTTTCGCTTCGTTATCTTCATACCAGTTTCAAACTAAGTCTAATTTATTGCTTTAAATTGCATTCATGCGTAAGAATATACAGGGTACGGCAGATGATGTGTTACCCATTCAAGAGAACAGATCTTTTTGTGGGAAACTATAATATCATAATCAGCTCCAATGTAACTTTGCAGGAGTTTGGCCCATTCGCGATGAATCTGACATAATTTTTTGTACATACTAAGAATGATATAATAAAAGATTGGGCCTTCCCGCGGCGAAGTGACAGATTACAAATTCAGTAAAGAAAGAATGTGTGAGAAAGAATAATGAAAAGCTTTCAATATTTAATATTGGTAAAGTTGAAAAATACGGATTAAAGACAGTGATTTAATAAATATATCTTCCAGAAAGTAACTCTTTTGTGCCTATGTATTTGTAAAAACAAAAGCTTGGTGTTCTTGTAGTTGCGAATTGTCAAAATTGGTTAAAGCAAAGCAACGGTACTACTGCCGACATCACCTTCTATATTCAGTCCACCGTAGTTCACACCTTACTCTATAACCATCCTCCGAATAACTGAATAAATTTGATGTAATTGTCATGAGTAGTTTAACAAATGTGACTACTGGTCGCACTTCAATTGCCGAACCCTGTATATATTGTACTCGATTAGAAACCTATGTACAACTACTAGCATATATATTAAATTACAAGAGAGGCGTTCAGTCGAATAAACGACAACAAAACACAATTGAACTTCATTGATAAGAAACAAGACAGACTTTGTCTTAATGTCTACCCAACCAGCATTCGTTGACTAATTCCATACTTTTTCTATTTACAGATTGGTATTAAAAAAATAGTCGTAGAAATTAGTAATAACATTAATTAAAATAGGGGTAGAAATTAATAAAAAAATAGTGGTAGAAACTAGTAAAAATAATGGAAGAAATTAGTAATAGCATTAATGAAAATAGTGGTAGAACGTAGTGAAAATAATAATTATTAGTAGCTAGCATTAATAAAAATAGTGGTAGAAATTAGTAGTACCATTAATAAGAATAGTGGGAGAAATTTGTAAAAATAGTGGAAGAAATAGGTAAAAGTAGTGGTAGAAATTAATAAAAATAGTGGTAGAAATTAGTAGTAATATTAATTAAATTAGGGGTAGAAATTAATAAAAAAATAGTGGTAGAAATTAGTAAAAATTGTGGTAGAAATAGGTAGAAATAGTGGTAGAAATTAGTAAAAATAGTGGGAGAAATTAGTAAAAAATAGTGGAAGAAATAGGTAAAAATAGTTGTGAAAATTAGTAGTAGCATTAATAAGAATAGTCGTAGAAATTAGTAAATATAGTGGTAGAAATTAGTGAAGCAATTCTGACGCGACTTTGTTACGCGATGCAAAAAATTATTGCCGCTAAAGAAGTTTTACTTCAAAAATTTTCGCCCATCTTTTGATGGAAGGTAGATATGACAACTGTGAATACTTTTAGTACATAAATTTAAAAATTACAATTTTTGAGTTTATACACTTTTGTGGAATATGTGCGATTTTTTTTTCACGAAAGTAAGTGGTTTTCTTGTTACCAAGGCAAAATTCGTATGCCTGATTTTCAACATCCTCTAAACTAGTTAGTAAAAATAAATTTTCAATATGCCTTTTAATGTCTGTACCCACGAATATACGCTCTTTAATTTTTTCTCACAAAGCTTGTGGAATTTTAGCTTGACATACTGGAATTCAAAACAATATGCTGACTGGGTACACTCCATACTGTTGGTGTTGGTGTTGGAGTTGCCGTTGTTGCACACCACTGCACCATTAATTTGTTAGATAAGTTATTTGATCACATTCGATCGATCGGGAGCAAATGCTGTTCCGGTGACGATGGCAAGGCATTAACAGATTTTTTAAACAACACGTATTCATTGGTGGCGCAACTCAGAAGCGTTTTCAGTTTTGCTTCAGCACTCGGCGGTGCCTTTACATTGTGCGGTTTTTCTGTTGGCCATTATAGGAAGGTGACATCGGGTTCTAATTCATACATAGTAAGTGTGTCAGTAATCAGTTCAGTGATCACAGAATAGTACCTTATCGAAAATGACTTGCCCATATGATGGAAATGGGTATGTAGTTTAGGGCTGGCACTTATCTTAAAATGAATTTAATAAATCAGACATTTTTCGAATAGAACACTGCACGATGCCACTGCCCATCCCTTGGGTACCGAGATCGGTATGATCTATGGTGAATATTTGATGCTGGATAAGCTTTTGAATGCACAGCGTATGCTATCTGTGGTAGATAATCGGCCAGTACACGATGAACATCTCTTCATTATTACACATCAAGGTTAGCGATATAAGTGTGCATTGAAATGAAAGATTTCTAGTGATATGTAAATATTTTATAAAGTTTGGTCCTTGTAAGTAGTCAGTAGTGGTTTATTGAAAAAAATTACAAAAATTAAATTTCGGCAAATCGACATCGGTGATAAGACGATTAGAAAACTTGGCGCGAAAAATATCGGTTTTGGCATGGGCTGTGTGGCCCACCGCAGCATTCTGTCGATCCAAAGAGCGTTCAAAGTTGTGTGAACAAATTTTTTTAGGCTATTCTATTCTATAAGTAATATAAAAAATTTCAAGCTTGAAGTGGCTACAGAATAACGATTAATTAATTGTTGCCAATTTTATTCACTAACGATGTTGCGCAAATTCGGCTATAAAATGTAAGATCGCTTTTTTTATGTGCAACAAAAAATTTTCAAAAATCATTGATAACTTTCAGTCACTTCAAACTTGCACTTTATCATACCAAAATTTAATTGACAATACAACTGCACACCCGAATCTTTTTTTTATATATAATGAAAAAGTTTCAAATTTTTTTTTTTTAATAACCACACGATTTAATTATTGGATTTCAATGGTTTTAGTTGTAGAGTACACAATATTTTTATAAAAAATTAATTAATAATAGAAACTAAAAAATAGTTACACAAAACTTGTCCATATGTTACTGGTGTTATAGTTATGAAACGCACTATATCTTCATTTCTCTTTAAACTCTTACAATAAACTATTTAATATTTTAGCTTACGAGCTTTGGTTCAAGCAAATAATTTTCGAATTGGATTCCATACGAGAAATGCTTGACATCGAGGATCTTGAGGAATCTAAAACACTGGAAATCTTAAAACGCCTGAACCGCATAGTACTTATACTTAAGGTATTAAAAATTATTAACTCTCTCGCTCCTGCATCATAGCCTTTTAAATTTCTTTGATCTCATTTCTTTCTCACAGCTACTTGTCGATCAAGTACCTATATTGGAGACAATGACACCACTGGATTTCATGGACTTTCGCACCTACCTCGCACCTGCATCCGGTTTTCAAAGTATGCAATTTCGTTTAATCGAAAATAAGCTCGGCGTGAAGTCTGATCAACGTGTTAAATACAATCAAAAATACTCGGAGGCTTTTGGCGGTGAATCGGCTGCAATGGAAGCTATTGAAAAATCAGAAAACGAGCCATCCATGCTGGATTTAATACAAAAATGGCTTGAACGTACACCGGGACTTGAAACAGATGGTTTCAATTTCTGGGCCAAATTCGAGGCAAGCGTTGAGAAATTCTTACACGAACAAGTGCACACTGCCATGGTGAGTTTTAAAAATTACAAAATTTGTAACTTTTCGAATCAAAGAACGTAGATTACAAAGAAGTTGCATCACTCTCAACGTTACTCTAACAGAAAGTCTCGTTCGATTTCACCATAACAGAACTAATCTGATTAGATCCAATTGGTTTATGGGTGTGGTGAGTTGGTTGAAAATTCTTACCACAGGCAACGAAAAGCGATGCCACTTCTTTGTATTCTACATTATTTGTTCCCGCCACTCTTCAATACCCGCGCATTCACACTTTGCAGCAAGAACCCGTCGAAGCGGCACGCAACTATCGTCTCATGGACATTGAAAAGCGTCGTGAGGTGTATCGTAGCATTTTCGATCGTGACGTTCACGAGGCATTGGTGTTGCGTGGTGATCGCCGTTTTAGCTACAAGGCATTGCAGGGTGCCATCATGATCACCTTCTATCGCGATGAGCCACGCTTCAGTCAGCCGCATCAGATGTTGACCCTATTGATGGACATCGATTCGCTGATAACGAAATGGAGATGTAGGTCAATGTTGTGATTATTCATACGCGCTCACTTACACAAATATTCAAATGTATTATTTTTAGATAATCATGTGATCATGGTGCAACGCATGATTGGTTCACAGCAACTGGGCACAGGCGGTTCTTCGGGTTACCACTATTTGCGCTCCACACTGAGGTTCGTGGTATTTGAAATTCGTTTATGTTATTATCGCCTATAAATGCCGGCTCGTTTATTTCGCTTCTTTTTTTTTAGTGATCGTTATAAGGTTTTCTTGGATCTATTCAATTTGTCAACTTTTCTGATTCCACGCGAAGCCATTCCTTCACTGGACGTCTCCATGCGAAAAGAACTGATCAATTGATCTTTTGAAATATTTTCGTTGTTGTCATAATTTTAGCTGATATTTACTATTTGTTAAGAAATCTAATAACTACTAATTAAGGGGAGGTAAGCGTTAAGGTATATCTTAATTTAATTTTTATTTAACTTAATGCCTTACCCAAAAACGTTAGCTTTCGGGGAAACCGAAGCGGGTTTGGTTTTTAAACTTAAGCGCTTAGCTACTTCGAGGTATGACCTAAAAATTAAATGTGTTAAATCAGAAGTTAATTAGCAGTTTTTCATTTCCACCAAGCCCCGTTAGTGATATCCCTCAAAAATTATGCCTGTTAAGCTTACGGCAAACCCCGATTCTGATTAAAATCTAACAAAATACAATGGCTTGGGAATTTAAATAAATCTGTGTAAATAATTTCTAGCACAAATACTTAACATATACACTACTTAAATTTATTTTAAATAAATGTCAAAATAAATTATTAAACATCCAATACATGTTAAAAAATTTATTTATTTTAAAGAGAGAACAACTTGTTATTGAAGAATTTTTAAAAATCAGTTCGAGATATTTTGTGAAAAATTTTAGCCAAGCATGTAATTTTTTTAATTTTCTAAATTTCGAAAATCGGATGTATTTTTTTATACGAAGTATATTTCTTTTTTGTGGCCTCAAATACCACACATTAATACCTTTCGCGGTATTCAACAGTTTTAAAAATGAAACAAAAGAAAAACACATATCTTCAAAAGGAAAAAAATAGCTTGAACTAGAAAATTTTAAAGAAGAATTAACAATATTGGAAGATTTTTTACATATCAAACATGATTTTTTCGAGTTTTCAAATTTCGAGATTCTCAAGTTTTTTAACTTTCGGGTCTGTCTTATTATAGCCCCAATTATTAACGTCAAAACAAAGCGCCAACTATTTTAATACTTTTCGAAATATTCAGTAGAATGTGTTAATACTAATTTTCAAAATTAAAAAATCCATACCTTTAGAAAGAAAACCTACTTCTTGAACATTTTTATGTTCTTTAAAAAACAGTTAGAGGTAGCGCGTAAAATAAAATGTTGGCTAAAAATTACTGATTTTTTCGATTTTAAATTTCTGAATTGTTTTAATTTTTCAAATATTTTTTTTAAATTTGTGTATTTCTTTTCCTATCCCCCAAATCTCCTATAAAACGAACTTAGATCCCTTTTTATAACTATAAGTCTGCTCGAGATACTTAATAGAGTTTGAAAATAAAATTGGGTTTCTAAATAAAAAATCTATATTTTTGAAAGACAAAACGACTTGAAAGATATCATAGAAAAAAAGCTGTCAAAATTTTACTTTTGGGATTCTAAATTTTAATTATTTTTGTTTTCACAATTTTTTTCTTTTTATAACTCCACATATTTTGCTGTTTAAAAATCACTATCATTTTCGATTCCGAGCTTTAAGTTTCGAAATTTTACCCACAAAGGCGGCAATAAGCTACCTTTATATAAAAATATGACAAATAGTCGAAGTATATTGCAAAAAAAATATTGTTAACATTATTCAAAAGTATTTCATTTGCTACATTGTCAACTGCAAAAATGCACAAAAATAAATTTAAAGGTTATTCAGTTTTTGTGCATTAGAGTAAAAATAATCAGGTTATTAACACTATGCAGATTTTAGAGTACGAGGTCATAATAAGGGATTGTCTTCATAATTATTGTTGGTATTTTTATTCAAATAAACCTAGTTAGAATAAATTAAACAACGGAACTCAGTTGTGGTTCACCTCATAACATTCAAATTTTTGACGAACGAAGTATGTATGACAAACATTTTCCGAAGTTTCAAAATCAACTGGCGTGGCTCCCTATTCTAGGAAAATATTGTAAAAAATTCCAGCATAATTAATCAAATGTATAATTATCTCATATACACAGTTTTTGAATGTAGCAGTCCTAATGGCAAAAAAAAAATTGCAAAAAAATGTCAATTACGTTTTTTTCGCAACTTCGGCTTGGCGCGTAGGCTTTGGGATGTAAATAAAAATATATCCGTATGGCAAAAAACTTTGCATTTTGGTTTTCGTATTTTTGTGAAAAATTTCATCTTATTTGGAATCTCTTTTTAAGTATTCCAAAATTTGATGTCTTTATTGAAATAAAATGAACAGAAGTTTGCAATTTAGGAAGTTTAATCTAACTCAATTCAATGTGATGCATGATTTTATGATTGAGTTATAGCATATGACTGCTACAAAAGACCAACATACATACAGCATCTGGGAAATTCCAAATATTACAATTCCATGAAAACATGAAAAGAAAGACATCAAAATTAAAATGCTCCAAAATAGCTGTAATTATTTAAGAGAAAAAATAACGCACCAAAGATATGTAGTACGTTCCAAAATCCAAGCAAATCCGCTCAGTGAAAAATCAAAGCAACCAAACATACAAAATTGAACATTTAAGAAATACCTTATCTTTTTTCTACCACTTACGGGCATCGTATTACATTCTGTATCGCATTTTTAATAATGAGAGTAAAACGTTTGGGGAAATCTCCGATTATAGTCAATTCACTTATTTTTAAACCAATATTCGAAAATATTTACTTGCAAAATGCTGTAGCCTCATAGAAGCTTTTCCTTATCCAGTTTTTCTGCGAAAGTATAGTTTGCATATTTAAAATACAAAACGGAAGGAAAATCACAAACTTAAAAAAGAAGCGCTCAAAATCAAAACTGATAAAGACACACTAAAAAGTTTCCATATATGCAGTAAGAGCAGAATTTTTGTTTTCACTCAGAGCGCAAACTTTAAGTCTTTTTTTGTGTCAGAAATTAGAAAAAAACACCAAAATAAAAATTTTACTATATTTTAAGAAAAGTTAAAAGTTATATATTTTGAACAATAAAAAATTAGTGCAAAGAAAAATTATTTTAAAAAAATTTTAATTCATTTCTTATTAGAAAAAATATTTTTAATTTCTTTTTTAATAAGATAAAAATTAATAATTTTTCGTACAGTTTTATGTAGATGAATAAATGTTATTTTAAAATTTTCAATCGGGAAATGATACAAATTTTTGAAAAATTAGTTAGCACCCCAACTACAGAACTACAGAGCTACAAATTTCAAGAAACAACTTTCATGCACTATTTACCTTTCCTATGGAACTGCTCAGAGGTATTGCCCACATGCGTATGTTAAGGAATGTTTGTTTTAGACATGTGGCTTCCAAGAAGAAAAAAAAAGCCATATAATTTGATATTATCGCCAAGAATTTAACTTTATTATAAAGATAAGACTTCGCAATTATTTTTTAAACATGATTTCGGGCAAGTGGCTGGCTCGAATTAATTCCAGTCGAGTGGCCCAATTTCGTCGACCACTTTCAGCAGCAATTGGGACCCCAAGTCAGCAATAACCCGCCGCATATTCTCTTCCAAGGCGTCACTTGTAGACAAGCGACTTTACATAACCCCACAAAAAATAGTCCAGCGGTATTAAATGGCACGATCTTGGAGGCCACGCCACAGGCTGACGACGCCAGATAATGTGGTCACCAAAAGTTTCCTTCAATAAATTTATTGTTTCGTGGGCTGTATGGCATGAAGCGATCCCCGTATTTTTAGAACCAAAGGTCGTCTACATCAACCTTCTCTAATTCAGGATTCGAAAAAGTCATTAATCATAACTCTATAGCGTTCTCCATTGACTGTAACATTATGGGCGGCTTGATTTTTGAAGAAATATGGATCAATGATTCCCTCTGCCCATAGATCACACCAACAGCAACAGTGACTTTTTTAGGATGTAACGGCGTCTCAACAATGCCTTGTAGATTATCAACACTCCATATGCGACAATTTTGTTTATTAACGTACCCATTCAATCAAAAGTGAGCTTCATGCCAAAACAAAATTTTCTTGCGGAACTCGGGATCGGTGGCCATCTCGTCTTGTACCCATTCACCGAACATGCGACGCGCTTGCTGGTCCTTCGGCTTCAATTCCAGCAAATGCCAAACCAAAGTGAGTAAAAATCAAGTAACAGCTAAAAAAGTATTGCCTCCTTGAAAACCACACGTCTAAACAAAACACCCTTTACATTCCGAGTTAGGCCGCAAAGAATAAAATTTAATAGACTTTTTTTTAATTTTTTCGAGTTATGCACTCAGTCATGTTATATATTTATTTGTTAATATATATATATATATATGTATATATATATTCATATACATAGCTATTAGTAATATACAATATTATTCAAATCTCAATATCATAATACAATATTATTATTTTTTTGTTGTTTTTGGTTTTTTGTTGTTGTTTTTTTTTTTTGGTATTCTTTACTACATGTGGTTTTTTGTTTTTAAATACATAATTTTATACGCTACAATGCTTTTTATTTGCATTCCCAATTCGTTAATTCAACAGAGCCCCTGGTGCGCTACAGTACAAGCGTACCGTGCGAAGCCCGCTCATAAGGCTGCGAACACACTTAGATACATTTATTTGGAATTTGGAATTGTTTAGTAATTTATTTGCTCTCGTTCTTCTTGACTATCTTAAACTAGTACAGAAAAATACAATTCTACATTTTCACTCTGTTGTTGGTGATGGTTTTTAAATATTCTGTTTTTGGTTTTTTTTTTGTTTTACTTTTTCCTAGTATGTTGTTGTTTGTTTTTGTGTTAGTAAACCTTTTGCGAAAAATTCCTACAAATATATTGCATATGCATTCTGTTTGTTCGAATCGGTTTTACACAATACTCTTTTATGAAGTGGCATCTGTCAATAGCATACACATACACCTACATATGTATATATATATATATATATATATATGCTTAACAAATACAAATACATAGCACATTGTATACTACTTATATAATAGATGTCTACATATACATACATACATATATTGTGTATAAATATTCGTCTGTATGTTTCCATTTTTTTATATATGTAGTTATCGTTTTCACTTTCAAATATATATATATATGTATATAATATTGTTATAACTTTGTCATCAGTTTTTATGTGAAATTTTTGTGTTATATGTACTTTGATAATTTTTATTTTTTTTTTACTAAAATTTTCTTCATTTTTTTTTTGAGATTTGAGAGAGCTTAGTTGTCATTTTTTCCGCTCTCACACTCAATTCTTATGTGCTTATAACAATTACCATATATGTATGTAAATATTT
Organism: Anomoia purmunda; assembly: GCA_951828415.1. Taxonomy (NCBI): domain Eukaryota; kingdom Metazoa; phylum Arthropoda; class Insecta; order Diptera; family Tephritidae; genus Anomoia; species Anomoia purmunda. The sequence goes on from OX639995.1 coordinate 47,318,750, forward strand.
ATTTATTTTTTATGTATCATATGCTATGTATGTAGCTGTGTATGTATGTATGTCAATTAAATACTTCATTTTACATATTAACTGTTTGTTTTGTATGTATTGTAACTATGTATATAGTATATTTTTAAAAACTATTTTTTTCTCACTGCTTTCTGTTTCATTTTGGGTTTCGAGTTCTTAAACATAAAATGCTCGCACCTCCTTAAACAAACACACATACATACGTTCTAATTGTATACATCTTTCTTTTTTTGTATTTTTATATTTCTATGTAAGTTGTAAGTATGTCTATATTTTTTACATATGAAATATTGGTACATATTTATTTGGTTTACACAACTTTCTTAAACTCCTAATTAGTAAACTAAACATTTACAAAAAAAAAAAATAAATTTAAATTAAAGAAATTTACTTTTATATTCAATTACAATTAACGTGAGTATTTTAAACCTATTGCTATGGAATTCTATTCCAATTATATTGCACACCTACATACATATATAGATTGCTAACTCAGCTCAACTCGTTTATTTAATTGTAGATATCTTATTAATTTAAAACTCCTCTTACAAGTCAGTTTTATTATTTTATAAATCTCTAACTATACTTTTAAATACAATATACAATGTATGTATTTTATTTTATTTTTCCAACTGCTGCTTGTTTTAAATTCTATTTCATAAAAACTCGAAGCTGTTTGTTCTTGTTCTTATGTGAGCTTTGTACGGCAGAGCCCCCCACTTTGGCACTGTCACTGAAAATTTGTTTATGTTTTTAATTTTATATGTGTATCTAATGTACAACACATACATATGTACAGTGACTCAAAAAATTAACCACATGTTGTTTTTTATATAATACTGGCAATTTTGTTCATGATATTTTACTTTCGTTAAAGTTTTACAGAACTTTAGCTCGTAATATAATAAAAATCATATAAATCAGAATATCAAGCTTTGTAGAAAACTTATAAAAATGCAATAAATTTTCGTCAACATTTAAAATTTGTTAATTAGAACTGGGTATGTAATTTAAATTTTTAAAAATTCATCAAATGTTCATAAAAATTTCAAATTTTTAACTAGAATTTTTTTAAACAAATTTGGGCTATGCCGTTTAAATTTAGAAAAATTCAATGAATTATCACCAAAATATCAAATTTTTTAAGTTTTGAAAAAATTTTGAGTATGTAATTTCAAACATTTTAATTAGAATGTTTAAAAAAAAATTTTTGGGTAAGCAGTTTAAATTTAAAAAATTTCTAAATTTTCATTGGAATTTCAAACTTTTTAATTTATACCAAATTTTGTGTATGTAAGTTCAATTTTTAAAAATTCAACAAATGTTCATTAAAATTTCAAATTTTTAATTAAAATTAAAAAAATAATTGCGTACGCAGTTTAAATTAAACAAAATTCAATAAATGGTCATCAAAGTTTCCAACTGTAATTTTTGAAAAAAGTGTTTGGTATGCGCTTAAATTTAAAAAAAATTCAACAAATTTCATCAGAATTTCCAATTTGTTGATTTTTGAAAAAAAAAATTGGCTATGCGGTATTGTTGCTCAATCCATAATATGCAAGTCTGAAGTGGCTCAAAATTCTGGTCGGTTTTTTAATTTTAATTTTAATTTTGAGCTTCGAACATTCATTGCAGATTTTCCCCATAAACTGCATGCGTTAAATGAAAAAAAAGTGTCCACGACTATAATTAAAAATTTTGTTTTTAATTTACCGGAATTTTTGGCCACTTCAGCATACACAAAATTTAACCAAAAACTCGAATTGAAAATTTTGATATTTTGTTGAACATTTTTGGAATTTTTATAAATTTGGCATAAAGTTTGCAATTCCAGTTTAATGCTTTTTGTTATATTACGAACCAAAGTTTCATAATAAAAAATTAACGAAAAAAATTATAATGGAAAACATTGCAAATATTATAAAAAATCATGTGATGAATTGTTTGACTCATTGCGCGTATGTATATAATGCATATTAAATATTTACTAAGTGTATGAGTATATATAAATTTATGTAAAGAAGTAGATATATGTACAGTGTTATATGTATGTATGTATGTAATTCGAGGCGTGATCCGAGAGAGTTTCTGCATGAATTATTTGCAAAAAAGTTGGCAATAACGCTGCTCTCTGGAATGCAGAAAACAGCTGTAAAAAATATAAAAAAATTGGAATGAAACGACGCTTAAGAAATATTTTCCACTTTTGTAGAAAAAAGATTTCATTTTATGTATGTTTTCATTTATTTTGAAGAAACGTTTACACAATCGGGAGAAAATATCGCAGCTAACTAAGAATTTACCCCAATTTGACGCGAATATCGCCATTGGGTTGGTCGATTTTTTTCTCAGAAATTGTAGCTTTTATGAATAACTTTTTTAGTAGTCTGATTTATTTTCTTATTTAATGCCGTATTCTTCTCTCAATCAGTTGATTGACTCGATTATTATTTTTTACCAACCGCTCTTTGCATTTAATTGCAGTAATCCATTTATAATAAAAACCCTCTTCAGCAATGCATCAAATTAATACTCACCACCCTAATTTGTTTTAAGTGTAATTTTTAAAATATAAACACTTTTTCTACTTAATCGAACGCATAGAAATGACGCCAGGAAGCGCACTATTTTAATAGAGAATTTGATAAAGTAAATTTTTTTACGGCGCCCAGGCATATTGATTAATTTATAGATAGATGGAAATGCTCAAATTAGGTGACCGCCAATTTATATGAAAATTCGAATTAAAATTTTATATTTATAAATTTTGCTAAGCACAAAGTTTTCGTGTTTTCTTTTTGTTTCGGTTTATTAATAATATTTCATCGAATTGTAATTCCAAATTTTAATTTCTTTAAATATTTTTTGATAGATATATTTACTTAATTATTTATATATATGTAATTAATTTCTTGCTAATTTTTGCATTCAATAAATATGTAAGTATAAATTTTATAATTACTAATCAATCATGCAGCTACATATAACAAATTGCATTAATTTATTTTACTTAATATGCTTAATTAATTTCAATTAATTTAATACTAAATTATAATACTTTTGAGCAAAAAAAATTCTACTTTCACTAAATGTCCTTAATACACAGATTTAAGAACTGTAGCACCCCCCCCGTTTTTGATGAGAAATTTGCGGATTTGTGACGAATCTGTTTGGATATTTAAAATTAATCTCTAATTTTTTGTATACATAAATTTTATTACTTGTATGTATGTATGTATGCACGTAAATAATTAATAGAAAATAAAATACTAGCTTTGTTTTTGGAAAAGTTGTGGGAAGCTCATTTACTCGCATCTGAAAGTTTTTAACTTGCCGCAAAATTGTAATTTTCAAGTCAGTATTAAATCGTTTGGCATTTGAGAAAGTATTGTGAATTCAAATTATTCTCAAAAAGGTTTAGATTTAAACAAAAATAAGATAAGAACCAGATATAGAAAAAAAAAATAAAATTCTTGACGAATTTGGAAAAGTTAACCCCAATTTTTTTTTTTTATGGTCTACTAAAGTCAGCCAAAGTTGTTTTCAAAAAAGTGAATAAATATATATATATTATGAAATAAAAGGTTACTACATTTTCGTTGACAATTTGAACACCTTATCTCCCACCTAAAGCATCGTTTTGATCATTACTTCAAGAAACCAATCGAAAATCAAATTTTGAAAATTGTAAGGAAAAAACTAGGAAATTATACTATGTTAAATTTTACAAGGGCTCTTCTTAAATAAAGAACATTAAATTGCGCAGAATGTTCTTCTTAAATAAAAAACATAAAAGTGCGCAGAAAACAAAAAAAAAATATGCCCTCGACATGCCCTACGACCGAAAGCAATCATTATTTTGATTTTTTTGATTAAAAAAGTCATTGAGAAAAATTCGTTCAAAACAAAACTCAAATATATCGATCTAGTCATATGCTATGCAAATCTGGCCTTATTTTTTATAAGATTTTTTGTATCAAATTAAACAATGATCGCTATGTTGTGTCTTTATTTCTTCGATTAAGTTTCATCGATATTTTGTGAAATTTTTTCGACCAAAAATAATCGTTATTCTTGGATTTAAATTTTTCCCTATCGATATATTGTAGTTTTTTTCGATCATAAAAAATTAATTGTATTTTAGGTGGACAAATTTTTGGCGTTTATTATGATCAGAACATTTTAATTCCAAGAATAACGATAATTTTGATCGAACAAATAAAAATCACAAAATAAGGATTACAAAATTTTTTTTTTAATGAAAATTATAACCGCTACAGTCTCTAAAAAATATACCAGATTTAATTTATGCTGTCTTTTATTTACATTGACATTGCAAGTTCACAAAGCTATCATCTAATTTTTATATGTTATTTGTTATTATTTGTTATTATATATAAATTTAGCCAGTTTTTATTTGGAAAGTATTGGAAAAAAGTCAGCAGCAGTCAGAGTGGTAGAATTTATAGCTGCTATTTCCGAGATCACCACATTTCCTTATCTGAATTTTTTCCAAACTCTGGTCTTGTTTGAATTCACAACCTCCGATCCAAAGCGTACATGTGGAATGTTGATTATTATTCCCTCTCTTCATATATCCCAACCCATAGTAAAAGTTTACGGCGAATAATTTTCTGAAAGTTTTTAAACCTCTAGCGGCTTTTCAAATTTATTTTTTGGGCGATTCCTTGAAGTATGGGTCAAACCAACATATTAGGTGGCAGCCAGTGGATTAAAACGTTCTACGAAAATATTTTACATGAAATTTTACTCTACACGTCGTAACCTTTCATTTTGCTTACACGTAGTTTTTACATTTTTTTTCAAAACAACTTAGGCCGAAAAAGAAAACTTTAATACGCCATACAAAAAATGAAATTTATTTTAATTTTAAGAATTTTTCAAAATGTCTGTAGATTGCAATAAACTGCTAAGCAAATTCTATTAAAAATTATCGGCATAAATTTCCCACATTATTTCTATCTTGATTTGGTATGTAAGTATGACCTAAGCCAAAATATTTTAGAAACCTGAGCTGAACCCATTTGAAAATATGTGCAACCAAAAATGGAGTTTTTTTTATAAATAAAAATAGTTTTCAATGATATTAAAAAACAAATAAAACAGTTTGAGTGTAACAGGGTTGCCTGGAATTAAAAAAAAAACCTTTCAGCGGAATCATAGTATTTAGATTTTTGATGCTGTTTTAAAACGCATTACTTGGATGTGATGCAGGAAATATAATAGAAATGTAATATAATACATTTGAACCATTTTTTAGAATTTTTCGCCATATGTTTGCCTGTTCGAAGCTACTGAATGGATTTTCATAGGCTTTAAGTGGTGACTAGGCAATAACCTCGAACATAATAAAGGGTATATTTTATCAAAATATTAAATGGCGAAAATAACAAATTTCCTACAAATGACGTAAATCCCGGACACACTATCTTAATTTATAGCTCATTCCTAATTTATGTGCAAATTAGTTAAGTAAATTCGCCTTGTATAATCTGCCAATAAATTAAAATGACATGAAGTATTTGATTATTAATCAAATCAAGAACAGATCAGTGCCAGCTCTAAATTTTATCGATAATAATCGAAAAAAGGGGACACCACACATAATCAAACTAGGCCATAGGTTTTGAAATAGTACCATTTCACTCAACTTTGTTACTTGACTTTTACAGCCTCTGGAGACTTAAAAAATATATATACATATATTATCACAATAAAATGTAATTATATTAAAAATGTATACAATCTCTGATATTTTTTCCTCTGATCGAAGAACTAAGCAACCCTGGGGCTATACAAATTAGGAATAGCAAGTGTGAACACACTTGGTTTATGCGAAGTCATTTGGATGAAAATAAGTAATTTACGTTGTATAGTGAACATGATTTTAGAATAATTCCCATTTAAATAAATTTTTTTTTCAACGTCATCAATGTTAGCCGGTGTTTATTTTTTGTTGCTGTTTTTAATTTTCAACTGAAATGAAAATGGAAGCGTGGCTGGATTTAGCTAGTTGGAAATTAAACCTGACACAATTTTTACGCATCTATCCTAACATTTTAATTCAACTTGGAATAACGATTGCTTATCTCAAATATTTATATGCTAAACTTGCAAACTTAAGCCATTCCATCATTTGAGATGATATTTGTTGAAGAAATATTAAAAAAAAAAAAAACTACTTTTATTTATTAAAAACTCTGTTTTTGAAGGTGCATATTTTCAAATGCACGATTCGGCTCATGTAATTTTTGACAACTTGCCGAAATATTTTGCTGGAAGTCTTAAAATATATTATCAATTTTATAATTTTGATAGAAAAAAATTAATCAAATTTCTTTTTGTACGGGTGGTGATGCACCCTAATGTACATATATTATTTACTTATGTATGTATGCATGTGCGGCTTATACATTTGGTATTGGCTTTTTAGCTTGTGTTATTGCAAGCATCCCACGATAATGTAGATGTGATTGCTCAAAAAAACAAAAAATATGAACTTCGATTTCACAATAAATTGCATTATTTCGTAATGACTATTTGTATGCATTCATTAAAGCAAAAATTCATATACATATTTTATAATTTTCATCTTTTCTAAACAATAGTTATGCGCTTAATTTTTATCTACATACATATAATATATATTTTTAATTTCTATATACATAGATTATATTTATTATAACTTTATTTTTGTTCTACCGCTTTTGCTTTTTGCCAATTTAAATTTTGGTATAAAAATGTTGTTGCCTTTGTTGTCATTATTGTTTGGAATTGCACTTTTGCTATAGTTGCTTTTTTTTGTTCTTTTTTTGAACGAGTATTATGTTTGTGTGCGTTTTGTAGTGAATCAGCCAATCAGTTAGTTTTATACTAAGTATACGTTTAAAAACTTTCCAATATACATACATACTTCGATACTTTTTCACTATGCAAACTATATATAATCGTTTTGTAATCTAATAACCAATGCGTTTATTTTGTGTATACCTACTGAAGCTAATTGATTTTAAAAATCTGTCAATGAGGTAGGAATGTAGTTTTTTAAAATATTTTCGATAGAGTTATGAAAAGTAGTTTTTATGAAAATATATTTTTAAGCTTTTGCGTGAGATATATTTGAGGAAAAACTAACAAAATAAAAGATTGCCGCCTTTGGATTTTTATATTGATGACGCTGATATAGTTTTGTAAAAGTCTTTCCCGCGATGATATACACTGAAAAAAAAATCTAAGAAAAGTTGTTCTTATTTTGAATTCGAAATTTTGTCTGCAATTCGCAATATTTCCGCCCGATTGCGCGAAGGTTTCATTTCCACTTTTCTTTTATTCGAAAGCTGCTTTTTTGAGAGCAGTTTTTTAAATTTGTATACACCATTGGGGTACCTCAGATGAGGCGGCCTATTTATGTAAAGATTATATTCTTAAGCTATGGATGGCTGTGAGTGTTATCTGCACGTAAGCAATCTGGCTTTCATTAATCGACTGCCGCTTACTCAATACTCTTACTCGAAAGTCATGTCGGTGGAATCAGCCTTGCACACAGCTCTTTAAGTTATAGGACAGTCTCTTGAACACAAGAGCTTTGCAGTCGGCGCCTTCTATGATATCGAGGGGACTTTCAATAACATAATGCCTAGCGCCATAGTCAGATGCCTAGATGAGCTTGGAATCGGCTCTAGCCTAATAAGGTTCATCCACCACCTGCTCTGTGATGTAACCGTCGCGGCACTGGGGTATGATTTCTATTCAACGGAGGGTAGAGTGTCGTTATCATCAACTTTCTGGAGAAGTTGGAAAGGAGAGGCTGTTGAGGCATATCCTATGCATCCCATGTGAGACTTATGATCCGGGGAGAAATTTCTGAACACTCCGTTTGACCTCATGCAGGCATACTTAAAGCTGATCTTTAAATGGTTCGCGGAGTGTGGGCTTGATGTTAATCCTAACAAGAAGGAGCTCGTCTTATTCACTAGAAGATATAACGAGCCAGAGGCACGGTCTCCCTCAAGCGATAACTTTATCCTTGAAGAAACGAATCAAACGGATACCTTTTTGCTCACCTCCTACTAAAGGGAATAGTGGGAGAGGTGCAGTGTATAGAACTTCTATACGGACGGGTCGAATGCGGACGGAAGGATTGGGGATGTATTTTCTGCACGGAACTCTCCTCAGCTAAACTAAGCCAGGCGGCGATAAAGACCTTAAGGTCTTTAATGGTAAGGCTGAAAGTGGTCGGAAGTGCCTGAGCTCTCTCTCAAACTGTTCAAAATATTTCCGAGTCGGACTGATTTGTATGCCCAGGAACAACATAGCAGGAAATGCATGAATGATGAGCTGGCTCGACTCAACACGGGGGGGGTCATAAATCCAGGCAGTGAGAGCATGGAGCTGCTTTCGTCACCTGAGATTTCTATTGGACGGGTGGGTTGGTTGTCGACTCAGGGCAAATACCACCACGAGATGCAGGACTGTAAATGCCAACTATACGGTGGTGGACTATAGGCTGTCGGGTGAGCTTCGTGCGCTATCTAAGCTATAATCTGACTACTGATTCCACGCAGCTGTATTTTCAAATTTTCCTCACCTACTCTGCTTTCGTCAGGCTGTGGTTCAAACACTTTTTCTCTAACTTAATTAAGTATTTTCCCAGCAAAAAATAAAAAATAATTACTTCTAAGCGAAAAATAAATCTGAAAAATAACTATTATTTTCCAAGCGATAAATAAATCTCAAAAATAAATGTTATCTTCCAAGCAAAAAATTAAACTGAAAAAATGGCTATTATCTAGCTTCCAACCAAAAAATAAATCCCAAAATTATTTAATTTTTAAGTGGAAAAAATATATCCCAAAAACTATTGTTATTTTCTAGGCGAAAAATATATCTAAAAAAACCTTTATTTTCCAATCAAAAAATTAAACTCAAAAAATTGCTAATATGTGTTTTCCAACCAAAAGATATAGATTAAAAATAATTATTTTCCAAACAAAAATAAATTTAAAAAATAATTGTTATTATCCAAGCGAAAAACAAATTGAAACAAAAAACCTTTAATTTTCCAAGAAAGAAATAAAGCTCAATAAATTACTTTTATTTTACGAGCAAAACTAAAACTCAAAGATTCTCATTATTTCTAACTTCTTTATGTATTTTCTAACCAAAAAATAAATTTCAAAAATAGTTATTTTCCCAGCAAAGAAATAAAACTCAATAAATAACTGTTATTTTCATAGAAAAAAACTATTAGCTTCCAAGTAAAACAAAGTCTCAAATACAAGTATTGAGTTCATGTTAAAATAAAAAATATAAATAATAAAAAAAAAAGCTTTTGAGGGTTTTCATAAAATTGCAATGTTCCTTAATATATTTAGATAATATATGTATGTAAATGTAGATGAGCACAAATATTCTTATTGGAATTAGATTACAAAACGTATATTGCATAGAGTTAGACCATTCGGTACTTTCAAATTGAAAATACTTTTTTCTACATTTCAATTTTGCTTCAAAATTGCTGCCAATTTGGAGTTTCATGGAAGCTTTCATTTCTAATGGAATATGACACATTTGCCCGCTGACCAGTACCATCTACTTTTGGTAACAGATTGCTAAAGTCCATTTTTAAATTAAGTACACAGATACTTTGCCTATGGCTATTTACTACATAAATACATAATGTATATATGTAGGTATGTAATTCTAAACCGTTGCTAATTAAATTCCCTCGTTGCTGTTGTTTGCATACAAATTTATGCTGTACTACTAAAATACCACCTCCCACCACGCCCTCCAACCCTAGTTGCAGTTGCAGTTTCTCACGCGCACTTACATCATACCCCAATGTAGGCGCTCAGCCAATTTCTTTTACCCTAACTTCGAATTACTATTGTTTTTCCTTTTCAATTATCCCATTCTCCCCCCATTGCAGTTTACCGTGTGCTCAGTTGTACCGACGACATTTCGACGCGTTGACACTGACGGCGTTCCACAATGACCGCCGCCGTTGGCGCTGACTAATCGCTGACCGCGGGTCATACATTCATCGCATAATAGACGGAACCTTGAGCTGCGGCGGCGGTGGCGCTATTGACACCTCCGCCTTGTCCGGCATTCGGTGGTGCTGGTGCTGGTGCTGCGTGTTGCTGTGCGATGTTTGCCTGTTGTTGTTGTTGTTGTTGCTGCTGCTGCTGCTGCTGTTGCAATTGCTGTTGTTGCTGCAACTGTTGTTGCATTTGTTGTTGCACAGCCGCTGCCTGACTGACGGCGGTGGGCGATACCATGCTATGACAATCCGTATGCGACACCGCAGCCGCGCCCTCCGGTACGCCACGTTCACTGAAACCGGGTATATTACCCTCCTGTGCGAACTGATAACGCTGAGCCATAATACGCTGATGTGGTGGATGTGGATGCTGATGTTGTTGATGTTGATGAGCGGCAGCAGTGGCAGCCGCATTTACAGCCTCAACACCCACCGCCTGCTGTGCGTGTTGCCCATAGTGCGCTGCATGTCCGCGACCAGCCATCACATGGAGTTGCATGCCAGGCAGCGCATAGCCGATGGGTACACGAATCGTCTGCTGGGTCACCTGCAAATGGCAAATGGCAAATGGCAAATGGATTTAGCGTGCAACATAATATTGTGAAAATGTTTCGCCATCAAGCGAATGGGTGCACACCTGTTGGTATTCCAGAATATTTTGACGTTGTATATGCGCCACTTTCGGATCCATATTGGTGGCGGCAAATTGGGAATAGGTCTGTGCGTTGTATGGTATCAAAACCATTGTCTGATGATAATTACGCAGCGGCGGCGGTGACTCTGGACGTCGAGTCGGACTGCGTGCATAATGGCCGTAATGTTGCTGTTCAATAGCAGTGACGCTCTGGCAATTTTGTGCTGCATACATCATCGCCGTTTCGTCCTGTCCATGTTGCATAATCGTTTGGCGAAACATGGCGCCACCTGGCAATGTTTGGTAGTATTGCTGCTGGAGGCCAGCACCATCGATGGTTGGCAAATGATGCTGTTCGGCGCCACCTTCCGTATAGAAACTCCAAGTGCGTTGTTCGGTTTGCTGTTGGGCGATTGTGTTGCCCTGCACTTGGACGGCCTGTTGTTGCGGCTGCTGCTGTTGCAGTTGTTGTTGTCCGACCATCACCTGCGATGGCGGTTGCGGTTGTGGTTGTTGAGTTGGCTGTTGTTGTTGTTGTTGTTGCTGTTGCTGCTGCTGTTGCTGTTGTTGTTGCGTTTGTTGTTGTTGCATAACACTCACAGGATGTGGCACATTTTGTGGAGAAGGATTTTGAGAGATTTGCTTGGTCATGGAACTGGTGGAAGCTTGTTTTGGCAGCGTATAGCTTTTGATAGCCTGGTTGGCGGGCTGAGGAATAAGAATATAGAGTTATATTAGATTAGTTGCGCAACCAAATTCGAGGAACACTTTGCTGGCGTGCCATTTTTTTAAACTCGCATAGATCTTTCATAGAAAAAATATGAAAGACTAAAGTTACATCGGGTCTCATAAGAGGGGGGAGGTTTAAAAAATAAATTGTAATAAATTAAATATATGTATATACATATAGAGCAAATAAAATAATTGACCACATTTTCTTAATATTCGCATTATTGCCATTTATTTCAGGAGAAGTTCTGCCAAAATCGAGCCACTTAAATGATGCGAGTGTCATTAATTATTAATTTAAATATTAATTATTATTTAACTATTATATATTTTTTATTTAAATATTATTATTATTTAATTTATTTCAATGCAAATTTTTGAGCTCAAGTCCATTTCTTTATTTGAAAATTAATCGAAAAAGACAACAACGTCCTTAGCGGTAGAAATTAAAGCTGCTATTTTGGAGATCACCACATCCCCGACATGTGAACTGTTATTGCTTTCCACTTTTCTACTTCCAAACGCAATTCAACTGGCCTTCAGCTCAATAACTATTGTTGTTATAAATAAAATCTGGTCCAAAAAATTAAAATACGACTTTATTTCATGATACATTTTTTTTTTTTTTTTTTGTTTTTAAAAGATTCAAATTTCAAACTTTGTACGAAAGTAATAAAAGTCCAATAAAATTGAATCAAATTTCAAACATTAGAATTCATTAATTTTTGGGTATACAGCTTTATAGCCAACTAAATTTTAGTACGATAATATGCCAGTCTATAGCTATAAAAACTCGCATTGCTTTTCGACAGATTTTTGAAATTTTGGTCTAGGATTTTTTTTTTACTTAAGGCATGAAATTTATATGTGAAAAAGTGCAAGACGTTAGCACAAAAAAAAATATTAAAAATACACTGGGGATTTATATAAAATCTATACGTTATATATCTATAAAAAAAAGGGCGTAGGATAAAAATTGAAAAAAACCAACCGGAATCTTATGCTAAAATTTAATGAGCTACAAAACTGCATAATCAGAAAAATTCAAATTAAGAAGTTTGAAATTGGTGAATAATCTAATCGTTTGAAATGAACGAAAAAGGTTTTACCCCAAAAACATAGGCCTTATTCCATCGGCGAGTCATTTTAGTGGCAATATTTATATTATTTATTTAATTAGTTATTATTTTTTTTTTTTTATTATGCAAACAAAAAATTTATTTCACTTTTGTATGTAACAAAATCAAATCTCAATTTCAAAAATATCTTTGATAATTTAAAAGTTAGAATTTGTGCAATGAAAAAAGTCGGTAGGTCTCATTGTGCATCGTACGTCTAGTTAGCGGTTTCCATACGATATCGCATAGTAATGCAGGATAGTTTAACATTTATTTTCTTTTCAATTATTAATCACTTTAAATTTTTTCGCTTTCAAATATTTACCTAGCGAATAAGCAATAAATCGAAAAGAACTTATGTACTACCGAAATTCTGTTGAGGTAATAACGCCTCTAAAATCAAGATTCCAATTTTCCCCGATACTGACGATGACAAATTATTTTAAAATAGTTGCTTTTTAATCCTTATTTTGATTTTAGCGAATAAAAAAATTATTGGGTAGAATTTGTTGAAAACATATCGAACCCTTATACCATATGCTATGCTAATCTGATGTTCTTTTTATTTAGGTGATTTTTTTTTACATCATTGCATAATTGTTATTTTGTAATTTTTTTTCGATGAAATCCGTTCGTTATTTTTGAATTCATATTTTTTCCATCGAACTCGAGCAATATTTTGAGATTTCTATTTTTTCGATTGTGAAACGTAAGTCGTATTATAAATGTTGTTGTTGATATTATTGTCATCGCCGATACAATTTTTACGTTTATTATATTTCGATATACATTTTAAATCAAAGAATAACGATTGTCTCTGATCGAAAAAAATAAAAATAACAAAGATCTATTAAATTTGCCTGAAAAAATAAAAATCAAAAAAGTATCTATCTTATGTGGTCGAAAAAATAAAAATTACGAAATAGTGATTATATAATTTTTTCTTATGAAAAATATAACCGCTAGGTACCTGATTTTTAAAATTGTATAAAATTTTAGTTTAAATATTTTTCTGCTTTGAAAAATTTAAAACAGCCTTTCGGATTTACTTGACAGCAATATGATTTGCAGTAATAATACTGAATGAGCATTTTTTTAATACTGCTATAAAAGCCAGCATTTTCTGTTGAAAAAAATTCCTTAAAATATCTGTATTCTCCTCCATGGAGTGTGTCTAGTGAGTTCTGTGCTGCAGGTCGGTTTTACACCGATAACCGGAATCGGTAGCAATGTGGAAATGTGCATAGGCTAATATTTTTACTGCCATATAATATACAAACTGTTTATTGTTATTTTTACAATATGAAGTGAAGTGGTTATAATGTAAACTTATGAAGCTTTTTTTTAACAACAATAGTAAAAATCTAGAATTTTTAAAAATCCATTTAGGGTACTTATCTAAACACGCAAATTTTATTTTTGGGCAATTGGGCAACTTTGCCCTGTGTGTTGCATGAGGACACTTTTAAATTTTTTTAATGAACATACTAAATAAATATTTGACAAGTCTTGATTTAAAAAATGGGAATATTTAAATTGAAAATTATCCACCACTGCAATGGCAGCTCTTGCGCCGAATGAAATGGTTCTTGCTCAGTTTGCGAGGTTTTTGTAGATTTTATTGTTTTTTTGTTATTGACAATGTTCGGTTAAGCCTCGGTTTGACTCTAAAAATCGAGTTTCGGTTGTTCTCCAGTTAGTCGGGGCATGCATTTCAATACGTTACCATACCCTATCGATACCGATATTTTTTTCTCGACACTTTTGAAACGATATTTTTCGGAATTGAGTAGGTACTTGAACCGCCACTATCGTACCGAAATCGCGAAAAAAATTATTACTAAAAATATTTGCATATGGAAATCAGGCGGATTAAAAATAACCAAAGGGAACAGCAGGTCCACATAAACGTCACGCTGTAGGTAAAAAGTGGCCTGTACTGTCAACTTTTCTCAGTTTCTGAAGTAAAAATGTGGTGTTTTATAAATAAAAATAGTTTTTTCTTACATATTTAAAAAAAAAAAAAATGACCGCAAATTATAAAATAGTTTGTGTTAAAAATCTATGTCTAAAAATGTTTAAAATTTTGTTCAGCGGTATCCTAAAAATGAGATATTTCAGTGCGGTTATTGATCTGTTTTGGAAGATTGATTTAAAAACAAAAAAAAGACTTGAATGACTCAGCCAAAAGTTGACCGATTTAGACAATGTATCATTGGAAACGTGTGTTCTCGCTGTTTTTTTTTTTTTTTTGTTTCATTGCAAATAGTAAATCCATTCACGTGCATTTTTCGACAAACCCAATTATTGTGGTTTTGTTAAACAACTTTTTAAATATTTGTTTGCAGATCTTTAAACTTAAACGATTTTATCATCTCAGGTGGGTTTTATTGAAAAACTATAAAATTAAAAATATTTTAATTACCAAAATAAACCCCATTTTCCAAATATTTTGGAGGAAGTCTTAAAACGTAATAAAATTTGTAATTCCGGTGGAAAAACTGCAACTATTTTTGGTGAGCAACCCTAATGTATGTATATGCATACCCACATAGGCTCCTATAATCTCGTAATCAACCACTTACCTGTCCCACTGCAACGCTTGGCATCTGTTGATTCAGCTGCTCTTGCATTTGCTGTAAAATCTCATTGGTGGAGCTGAACTTCGGTTTGATGCCGCGCACCGATGGGCGCTTATTAAAGCCATAATCATTTTGCTCATCATCATCAGAGCTATTATTTGAGTTTTCGTTGGTGTAGCGCTTCTTTATTTTCTCCGTTCGATTGGCTTCCTGCTGTGCAAATGCAGCCAATTCATCTTGCTGCTCCTGACCGGGTGTGCCAGCAATCACATCTGGTGCCACCTTGCGAACCTCATCAGTAACACCCCCACCGCCAACGCCGCCACCGCCGCCACCACCACCACCACCACCAGCTTGAGGTACGCCAGGCTGTTCGCACAGATTGGCGCCACCCAAATTGAATTCAGCGAATTGTGCATTATTGGCCATATGACCGCCGTGATGGGCAGCAGCCAAGGTATAATAGGAAGATAGGTCGTCCTTGTTGCCAGCAACGCAAGCAGTTAGGGGTGCAAGTGTGGAGAGGAATTGACGTTTCGGCTCCACTTGACGTGGTGGTGTGCGATGGATTTGGGTATGTACGACCGGCACTTGTATGCCCATGCCAAGATCGGGTGCGGCCGGGCAGCGGCATTCCTGAAAGGGAGATTTGAGGTATCATTAGTTTTATGTGCAAGTGTTTTAGATGAGTTATAGTGTTGTTACCTGAGGTATTATGACTATGGGGTTCTCTTCCATTTCCAATATCTTCTCTTGCTTCTTGTCACGATTGAATATGTCAGAGATCTTTTTGTAAGCCGATGAACCACTAGACGAGCTCGAAACAGAAGAGCTGGGTGAAAAACTTTTATCGCTATTACCGTTTGCAAATTTCTGTGGATTCTCTTCGCCCATGGGACTGCCACGATGCATCAATTCACAGTTGGCTTCCGCAGCTAATTTTGAGCTTTCCTCATCGCCATTCTCCGCAGCGCTATCCTCATTCGATTCGTCGATATCGCAGGTCAATTGTTTGATACGTTCCTCGAGTGAAATGTCCGATTTGACAGCCTTTTTTCTAGTGTTACAAAAAACGCAAAAAGATAAAGGTCATTATGTATTGACGAAAAACGATAAAATAGATTATAGGAAAGTAAATCGTTCCACTTACTTGATCAACGATCGCCGCAATATGTTTCGCTCAATGCTACGTCTTAAAGTGTCTGTATCACCACAGCCGGGCAGATTTGGCACCAAACAGCCAGCACGTTTGGACTCATCGAATGCCCGTAATGCTTCCGAGGTTAGTACCGGTGTTTGGTGAGCGACGCTTGGGAACAACTGGCGTACGGCGGAATTGGGACGTAATGCGTTATTGAATAATGTGGAATGTTTCTTGATCGGTATGAGTTCGTTTATCTGATTTTCCCCTTCATCAGCGTCGCCAGTTGTCTGACCCTCACCGTCACCGCCCAAATCTTCGGTAACAAAACGTACCGAACGCTTTGTGGTGCCACCCTCATCCTCGGATGTGGTGTTGTTCTGATCGTCAGACTAAAATGGTGAAAAATGGTAGAGAGAAAAATTGCAAAATTAATTAAAGTACAATTTTAAATATATTGTTGTTATTTGTAATAGCTTATCGGGTGTCGATAAATGTCAAAATAGTTTTAGGTTAACATAAACACGTGTGTGATAATAATAAAAAAATACTTAGAGTGTTGTATTCCAGATAATTTTATTGCCCGTCGAATGAATCTATTCTCCTAAGCAAAATGCTTCTACAAGCCTGTTTTGCATTTCGTTTCGGTTTAAAAAGTAAAATCGATGCATTTTCGACTCGTTTCAGTTTTGAAGTTCTCGATTAATGATATTGCGATACGAATAACTATGAGTTAATAATCGATATTAAGTTCAAGTACTGAATAACTTTTGTACTGGAATCCTTAATTTAAAAGCTCTTCACCTGCTCTAGCTCCAAAAATCGATAGTCCAGCTATTCGACTACATAATTATTAACTTTGGCTGATAGTCGAATAGCAAGTAATCGATTAACCGTTCACTTTCGACTAACCGCTCAAAATCGAGTAGTCTGAAAATTGACTAACCGAAATGTGACTCACAATAAATTCATAAAAACTTTATTACATATTACAAAAATATTTATTGAAAAAAAAAACAACTAGTCGAGAAATTGAAAATGAACGCCAAATCAACTTGTTATATATGGGCGATTAGTCAAAAAGTCAAAAGAAATCGATTAGCCGATTGTGTGAAGTCTAATATTTTTTTAAACAACTTTTGCAAATCGATTAACCGACAAGTCGAATAGTCGATTAACAAGTGCTCTACTCAGGTAGGCTACGAGTACCCGGTTAAAGTATTTACTTCATTCTACACCTTTTTTAATTTATATTTTGAGAATAAAAGAATCATGCTATCGTGCCGAAAAACGAGATAAAATTTTCTTATAATTTTTAGTGTGCAAGTTCAGATCGACCACTGAGGATATAATCTAGTGATGTGCCGAGTCGGCTACTTTTCGATAGAGTTCGATATCTGTATAGGTTATAAATTCGAATGCGGATTTTTACTCAAACTCAAATATTTGTACAAATTGGATGTATCGGTAAAATTGAAATGAACAGAGCTTCGAAGTTGTTTTTGACAGGAAATGATCGGAAAGAGATTGAGAAGTAGGAAAACAAAGTTTTTATAGATATTTATAAGGGAATTTTCTCTCTTAAGTAGATGAAAAGAAATGTATACAGCGAGAGGGTCTTGAAAAGCAGTGCATAGGAAAAAATTTCCCCAAGCTAACCGATAAATGGTAACGATAATTAATAATACACTCTCAGGGCATATTGGAATGGGCCTACACTTAAAAAAAAATGCTCATCTCCGTAACAAGGAAGAATTTTCTTTATTTTGAACTGCTTAAAATATTGTAACTTTTTCATCAAAGCCCGATATCTTTTCTGGATTGCTTTTAGTGATTGCTCTGGAGATTTGCTATAACAGTTTGTACGTAACAAATTGAAGCTAATTTCTACCTTTAAATGAAAATCCACGATTTTTATATCAACAACACTCGATTTGGTAATCGTGTCGACTCGACTCGCCACCTCACTTGTACCCTCCTCCCTGAGGAATTATCTCATTGATTGAATGAAACAAGGCGGTAAAGTCATGTGGTCGTTCAGGACTCACTCGCTATAAATTATAAAGTGTTCTTCTTCTTCTACATTTACTTTTTTTTATAAAACTGAAAGTGAAGCATCGTGAGTCGACTGCGTAATAAAATAATAACAGCTTGTTGCTATTTTGCAGCCGATTTCAAAGATAATCATTTTAAGTACTTTATACTGTAAATCGAAGCGATTAAAAATTCCGAAAGTTGTACGAATATTTACAATAAGCGAATTCTGAACAGAAACTCACGGGGAATTTTCTGCCTTTTCTCAGGCTAAAGCAATGGACAAATTCCCGGGAGTTTCTACTCAGAATAGGGGTAATTGTCTTAATGGGGTTTAGAATAGGTACAAATAAACATCGATCACCTATTTCCGATAATTTGGTGATATCGATACTTTTTTTCGATGTTGTTAAAGAGAACAGGTAACGAGGAAATTGTTAGCGGCATTTTTTCAGAATTTTATGCTCTAATGCATAAATGCTCCTAGGACGTGTTGGCGGTCTAAAAAGATTTACCTATACAGTTTGCTTATGGGAGAATACATTTTTCAATTATTATCGATAACTTTAGAGGCCACATTGAATTTCTCTTAATTTGATTCTTGATTTGAGATAAATTACTGCATTTCTTTTAAATATTTTCGAATGTGAAATTACTTGACTCAACATAATTTACTCATAAATAAACAATGAGCTCTAATTTAAGATTGCTATCTCCCTGCTTTTAATGTTCATTCAAGTTCAATAGCTCACCTGTGACATTGAATCCTGTTTCCACAATTTGCCACCCTTCAAAATACCGCTAATTTGCGTGGGGGACGATTCTTTTGGTGGTATGGGTGGTGGATTCTCCTCATCGGTAGACAACTGTTGTGTTTGCTGCTGCTGCTGCTGTAGCGACAATTGTTGACCAGTACTGGCACCCACAGTGGCATTTGGCTTTGCTGGCAACGCTGGTGGCAGTAGATCCGTACCGGCTGTTATATCCTCGCTGGCTTCACGCACAATCCGCCGTTCGGTCACTGTAGTCATAGTGGTAATAGTTTCAACAACAAAACGTTTATTTTTCGTGACATTCAAGCGTTTATCCTTTCTATCTTTGACTTCATTACAAAATATGCGATCAAGTCAAGTATATATGTATTTATGTATACGTTTACGTTTACGATTACAATATAATTACAGCACAATTACATTAAGGTTTTTGGTTTTTTGGTTATGAAGTAATTGTTGTGTTAGTAAGAAATTGATATTAGTTATTATTATTTTTTTGGTTGATTTTCGATTTAAAATTGGTTAGTAATAAGTTCAGTTGGATTTGGTTTTGAAGCGCATTACGAGTATTTAGCAAACATTTACATAGGCAGTTTGTGTTTTTTTGCATTGCGTTGCATGGAGAAGACGCAGATATTTTTATTTGCGTAATTTGAGTTCACGTCGCACGAACGCATTTGTAGTAGATCACCCACATAAATTTGTTTTGGCAGCATAATGAAAATTACATACATACGTACAAACATTACGAGTATCTACATACATATGTACAATACATATATTTATTTCAACTAAATACTATGATGAGCGCTTTAGATGTACTATCTATCTATGGACGTATGTAGCTCATGCAATTGAATGCCACAAAAAGCGAAAATGCAAAATGGCGAATGCGAAATGCGAAAAGCGGAATTGGGGGTGCAACTTCATTTATGCTATACTATCTATGTATGTATGTATGTATGCGAATGTTAATGATTTGATGCATTTTTACAGCATGAACAATGCGTCCTTATTAAAGCAGGGCAAATGAAAATCAGCAAACAACTCAATTACTTTGCTGTGTACTTTAAAATTAAATTTAATTATATCAATTTGTTCCTTGTGACACATAAAGAGTAAGTAGTTAGAGTTAGATTTGGATTTAGATTAGATGTAATCGGAGTTAGGCAAAATTTATTTGAATGACGAAAAACCAATATAAAAAATATTTCTTTGTTTATTTTGCTAAGGAGCCTTTTCATTTCAAGCCAACCGGTCCATGCGGGTCATGTTTTTCTTTTTCCAGAAACTCGAAATTAATGTTTCTTGGTCAAAATGATCAGACGCGTATATTTTTCTTTTCACCCAAAAAACTTTTTTCTGATATTTTTCGACGATTTTAATTTCGCATGTTTCCGTCTTTACATTTTTTTCTTTTTTTTAAAGCCCATAACTTTTCTAAAAACTCATCGATTTTGAAAGTTCAACTTGCAAACTATTCGTAATTAGGTGAAGATAAAAATGCAAAACTCATGTTCGAAATTTTTTTTCGAAATAAATAAAAAAGGGTAACAAGAAAAAGAATCCCTTAAATAAAAGGTTTTGGCTAAATGATGTGAAAAAATAACAAATAAAAACATTCACTTTTCGAAAAATTAAATTTTGGAAAAAAAAACTTTTTTTCATTTTTCCTTTGCATTTTAATGTTCAATTAAATACGAACATTTTGCATGTTGAATTATCAAAATCGTTCAGTTTTTGGAGAAGTTATGTATGCACATTTACAAAAAATTTAAAGACGGAAAAATACGATTTTCACAGCGAAATTAAAATCGCCGATATATATCGAAATAATTTTTTTTGCTCAAAAGGAATAATATTTGTCTGATCATTTTGACCAAGAAACGACATATTCGAGTTTCATGGAAAAAGAAAAATATGTCCCGAATGGGCCGATTGTATTGAAATGAAAGGGCTCAATATAATAAATAATTTAATTTATTAAAAAAAAAAAAATTAGATACACTGTGCGAAAATATTATTGCCACTCAAACCCAATAATATTTTCTGAAAGTATACCTTTCCAGTAATAAAGGCTTGCTAACCTCCTCAAGTCATCATGTCACGGTCTAGGTTAGATTAGGTTAGAAGTTGTCTTCAGCGACACGCTTAGGCTAAAGGCCCATTGTGATACCGCATGGCGATCAGCAGTTCACAATTCCCCCTAAAACCATTTTGAACTTTACAAGAATTTGAGAAGATGTCTGATTTCCACACATCTTAGGTCTTCCAAGCTATTTAAGAATTGTCTACGGAAACTGGAGAATATTTTTTTGGATAGAGCGGGCACTGGCGCTTCCTCCTCTTCTTGGTCGTGACAACAGATATCATGTAGGGCTAATTGAAAGGCGTCTTCACATATCAAACAGTGTCCTGTTATGACAGATACAACCAAGTTGACGTTACGCTTGTTTAGCTTCAAGCATCTCGCGCGAGTTTATCGGTCTAACAGTTCCCCTCTTTATCGCAATGGCCGTGAACCCATACCACTTTTGGTTGAAATGAGGTCTCGTTGAGAGATATGCGGCATTTAATGGCTACCATGGAGGCTGTCGACTATTTCTTGAGTGATTTCATTGCCGTCTGGATATTAACCTTGACTATCATATCACACTTCACTAGTTTTGTAACTCTGTCAATTGCCACCAGTTCCGCCTGAAAAATGATACAGTGGTCCAGAAGACGGAAGCTAATGGAGATTTTCAGGTGTTCGGAGCAAACACCTTCATCAACCCTACCTTCGGGCTTTGAGTCATCTTTGTACAAATGGATGGACTCGCTCTTTCCTACAGCATACCGTTTTCGCTCTTCCCTTGAGAGTAGGAGGGTCGTGAAAGTGGTAGTGCATGTAGGAGACGGAAACTTCTAGAACTCCCTAAGTATCCAGCTATGACCATAACTCGCGTTTGACCACTTCCTTAGAATGACTCTAAGTGAAGTCAGTCAGTTAAGTTGTTCTCATCACACCCATTATGAGTATGGACAAAAGCCTTTGGACTTTATACATCTTTTTGAAGTTTACCCCTTTTTCAAGGGCATTCCACCATACCTCTGTGCCGGAGTAGAGAATTGGACTAACTACCGCGGTGTAGAGCCCTAAGATAAACATGGTAAAATTTTCGGAAGAATAATTTCATAGAATATTTTAATCCTCTCACGGCTTTCCAAATTTGGTTTGCAAGGACTTTCTTGAGTAAGGGGTCTATAATATACACTCTATTCCTTTTTACCAGCAATGGGAATGCACTTTTTTCTTTCGGGTCAAAGTACATAACATAGAACTTTTATTATTACCAGGACGGTGCTTCTTGCCATAAAAACCAAGCTGGTGTGAGACTTTCTTCAACGATTCTCAGTAAACATTTCTGCGAATAAGGCTAACTTTGTTTAGTTAACTGGTCTATTGTCATTGTCTACAGACAAATTTTCGTGATAGGAAAGGGGTAACCCAGTATTAAAAGACACAGTACCATTCCTCAGACTGGCATGAGACACCCTAAATCAAGAAGAAGTTCCAACATTAAACAAAAAATACGAAAGGTAACAAATAGGCCAAAATCATCATTGGAGATATCAGTCATCATTCATTAGAGTAATGAGTAATACATTTTTTTTGACAGTCCGACATAATGTTGAGTTGCAGGGCTAAAAAATAATAAGATACGAAACTTTTTACTTCGAGAGAGCGCTGTAAAAATTTGTATATTTTATAATATTTTCCAAAACCGCATGAGGGGGCATTAATTGAGGAATTTTGGTAATTTTACTCATTCAGCAAAGCACACAAAACTTGTAAAATTTCAACAGTTTTATTATGTTGGTGCTTGTATTTCTCAGTACTATTAACAAAATGGTTATTGTTTTCATTTGCAACACTGCCTTTAGTTAGTGTTTGTGATAAAAAGAGGTGGATTTCTGTTATAACCATTGGTTGCTCAATTCTCGTGCGTCAGCTGTTTATCGGCCCATTGATTCAGTTGCCAGACTGTGAGTTTAAGGGCGTCTCGTCAGCAGTCAAACGAAAGAGTTTCGTATGATATATATTGGAATGATTTACCGTCATCCCTTGTCAAGTTTCGTTTGGAGTCAAACCAGTTTCGGCGTTGTGCTATTTTCAGTGCCATTTTTCTCCGTTTGAAACTTAAGAAAAAAAGTTTCGTATCTTATTATCTGTGCCTGGACCTAAATGACACATCGCCAAGCGATCTTGTGAAATTTCTCAATGCTACGTGATTCAATGACGACCTGACCTAAAATCGAATAGAATTTAGTTGCAATAGACCGCATCTGTACGTGATGACAAGATGACTCTGGGCCCTGGGCTAAAAAAAAAATTTGATTGTAGCTCAAATAATACTATGATAATTTTTGCGAAAAGTTTCAAGCAATATCCACTTCATTTAATCGGATTATGCTAAGTATTTAAGAGGTCTGATGATAATGTTCAACATGAAAAAAATCTTCAATAAATGTAAATAGTGAATTTAATTTAAGTAAAAGCTTGTACGAATTTGATTACTTAGATCTAATAAATAGAATGCAAAGCGTACTAATACTACATATTTACATACAGAAAAGAGTAACTACATATGTACATATTATATGTATGTATCTGTGGTATCCTCTATAAAAATGTTAACTCTATTTAATTTTATACTTAATACCATAATTATACGACAGGGACTTATTGACAAGTGTCAAAACTTAATCTATTTTTTAATAATTTCCAGTTAGTTTTTTTAAAATAAAAATACAGTTAATTCTACAATAAAAGTCATACAAATCCAAGTTCCAAGTGTGTAAATTTTAATAAAATTTAAGTGTTTCTCATAAAAATTTCAGACTTCTTAAACAGAATTTCCACACAATTTTTGGCTATGCAGTTTTGTAGCCCATGCACGTTCGAAGACGTTAAAAAATCGTGTTGATTGTTGAATTTTTTTTTTCTGACAGTGTTGCTCAATTTTTTCATATTCACGGATGCACGAAGTTTCTTTATAAGGAAGAAAATTACCAACACTGTTGGCAAAACAAATTATCAAAAGTCAATGTCAATTTTTAGAAAATTGAGACTTGTAATTTAAATGAATGAGCTAGAACTATTATTAAAAAGTTTGAAATTGTGCTGAAAATTTTATTAAAATTCGCACAAAGTTAGAAAATTAAATTTGTAAAATTTTTGTTGTAGAATGAATTGCAGTTTTATAAAAATGAGTAAGCAATTAATAAGTGGTCGAACCCAGGGACCGAAAATGGTTATTTTGATTAATCGAATAAAAAAATTAATGGAAAGAATTCGTTCAAAGCAAACCTCGAATATACCGATCTAATCCCTTTACTATATATACTATGCAAATCTGACCTTACTTTTATTTAGAAGATTTTTTTTATTTTAAATCATTGCATAATCGTTACTTTTCAATTTTAATTTTTCAAAAGAGTTCTATCGATATTTTGTGATTTTTATTTTTTCGATAAAAAATAGTCATTATTCTCGGATTTTAAATTTTCCGATTGTATTTGATATATTTTTGCGATTTTTATTTTTTTTCGTATAAAACATAAATCGTATTGTTGTTTATGTGGCTATTATTGTCACCACCGACAATTTTTTTTTTTATCGAAAAAATAAAAACCACGAAATATCGATCGAATTCAATTGCAAAAGTTTAAATCCCAAATTATCGATTTTTTTTTTTTGAAAAATTAAAAATCACAATATTTAGATCGAATTTGATTGGTAAAGTTTAAATCCCAAATTATAGATTATTTTCTTGAAAAATTGAAAATCACAAAATAACGATCAAATTAAAAATTAAAAAATATCGATTAAACTTGATCGATAAAATAAAATCACAAAATATTGATGAAATGTGATCGAAAAACAAAAATTACAAAATAAAAAAACTTTTCAAAATAACTATTAAATCATGATTTTTGTCGGACCTTTTCAAAAACTCCCTGGCATATAGTTATGGTAAGCGCTATATATATTAGGAGCAAACAAAAAAAATTCCAAAATATACTTATAGTTATCATTTTTAAATTTGCACCACAGGTATACAAACATACATATGTACATATTCGTACTACATACAATATGAATATTACTAGTAGATGAGCTTTTAGTATTTCATTTCATACCTGGCGATGGTTTATACTGCGATTGGAGAACATATTTGGGACGCTCTTCGCCGGCAATGATTTCTTTCTGTGTGATTCGACGCTCGGGTGAACTGGTGTGTAATGGCAACAGTGCAACGGTCGATACACCAAGCGGTGTGAGCTCCTCTTGGCATTGTGGTGAAGTGCATTCTACAATACGATACGATACGAGCAAAAATGAATAGATGATGAAATCAAAAGTAGTGAGTGACACAATCTATGGCTAATGTATACATAGCTAAAAGCTAATGTCACTTAAATAAAAGCATACTATATATACATTCGCTTACATACTTATTTTTTATGTACATAAGGGTGCATTAAATCCCATATAAAAAAGAAATCGATATTGTTATTTCATCGGAGTTACAAAATGTATGATAGTTCTGTTCCTGTACTCCTAAAACTTAAAGGGATTTACCTCAAATTTGTGTTCCCATACTTTTTGGTTATTACTCTCATTTTTACTCTAACTCCAGAGAGTAATTTTGCTCTTTGACATTTTTTAGAGGAATTTAAAGGAAAGTACTGGATCAGAGCTAATGTTTTACGACTTTCACCAAAATATTTCAGAAAAATATTAAAATTAATGTGAATTAACGGATTGATGTGAAAATAACGTACAAAATTGGAGTTTTCTATAAATAAAAAAAACTCATCTCAGATGGCAGCTTAAACTAAAAATGTGTAAACAAATTTTCATCCGAACCAGAATAATAGTATTTTTGGATGTCGTTTTCACATCGATCTAGCTCGCGTAAATGTTAATCATTTTCCGAAACATTTTGGCGGAGGTCTTAAAATATAATACAATATATAAAGCCGGTGGGAAACCAGCAACTTTTTTTTGGAGGCACCCTAATGTATATACATATTCAAAATCTATATTTTTTGAGGCCCGTTGGAGGGTGCAAAGGGTGTATGAATGCAAATATTGTAGAGCTAAATACTTTAGTTGATATGTTCTTAACCCTGCTGTTAGGTTAAGACCATTTGGTCCAATTTTTTTTTTGTTTTCTTTGTAACTTTGGAACGGTGATATATACTGTCTAAATTTTTCAGCTCAGGTGGTCTTTTTATAAAACAATATTATGTGCGGAAATTTAATTCTCTGGCTTAAAACTGGACTAAGATAAATTGAAAATTACGAATCTCAGGTTAAGGGACCATTTGGTCCATAGTATATTTTCTTTGATTTTCTTTACATTAATTTTCCAAAAGTAAGTATTTATTAGTTTGTTCGATATTTTTTGGCACTACATGATGAGCAAAAAAATGTTTTTCGGTTGGTTTTGCAAATAAACGCACTGCAAATGGAGCATTTTACATCAGACTTAGACTTGCAGCAACTACAAATTCCTCGCTTTCGAGCTCCTGAACTAGAAGCATTTTTAGAGCAGGCCACTGGTGCTGGGTTTTACCAGAGTTGAGTAAATAATAAAATAATAATATTTAGCAAGTATTGAACCAAACTAAATAAAAAGACTAAGATTAAATTGTTATTTTGTATGAAAACTGCAGTATGGACCAAATGGTCCTCTAACCTAAGATTCGTAAGTTTTTTTTAACCTAACAGCAGGGTTAATGAGACTCTGCATATTAAGGTGGCCCGAAAATTTACTGGAAAGTCAGTCTTTTTGAATTTAAAAATATGGCAAATAAAAGAAACCGTATTTTTATACCTAGCGCACTAGTGCGAGGGTATTATAATTTCGTTCACATAACGGTTGTTTATAATAGCCGAAAGCAACCGAAATAGATACGAGTAGACATATACGAGGAGACTAACAAAAGTTCACTTTGATGGCGACTCTTAAATCTTTAAAACAGAAAATAATACCAAACACTTTGCAAATTGCTTTACGAGACCTCTGTATTAATATCAAAAGGATCGTTTAAAATGGAGACGAGAATATATAAAAAAAATGCAGATGTATCAGACGAAACTCCACCATCAACGCAAACAGAAATTCGCTTGGTGATTCTCTTCTGTTTTTGGTGTAAAATAAAGTCTCTAAAGAATATTCGAAAAATGCGAAATGACATATGGAACGGATTGCACTGTCTCTACAGATTATTCCCAAGTGGTTCTAAATATTCCTTGCGGGAAATTTTTCTGTAGATGACGAACCCTGAGAACAAAGAATGTAGACTATAAAGAAGTTGAATGGCGTTTCGATTTAACACACCAGAAACCAATTTAATCAAATTAGGTTCTAGTGTCAATCAGCAAAAGTCAAATTAGTTCTGATATGATAAAATCGGACAAGATTTTCTGTTAGAGGAACGGTGGAAGTGATGCAATTTCTTTGAATACTAAATTTTTTACTGAGAAGGTCGACCAAAATCTTCCACTGATGACGTTACTGTGGCTCTGACGAAGTCCAAAGTTGACGAAGTTGCACGATTGACACAAGAGATGGTTGCTGATGAATTGGGCGTAAGTGGCATGGCGTTACCGCGAATATTGAGTAATATTGTAAATGAGCCCCAAAAAGCGGCTCGAGCGCATTTTGCTCAATTTTTCCTAAATAAATTCGAATATGGGCAGTCGAGCAACTTTAGTAAAGTTTTTTTGTTGATTAATCTTGGTTTATAAATACGATATGGAAAACAAATAGTAGCCCATGGTATAGAGCCCAATAGAAAAGCTAAGCAATAAAAGTAATGATGTCAGTTGACTTCCCCGATCAAAAATCGTAGGTGCTATTTCCTTGGAAACGGTAACTGCAAAACAGTATACCGAAGACTGCTTACCAAAAATTGTCCAAAATTTGTTCGAAAACCGAAAGAAAGGGGATTTGCGGCACTTCTATTTGCATCAAGACAAGGGCCACTCTGCTAAAATATCGAGTAACTTTATTTCGATCTTTTGCATTGCCTTGTCATGCCTGGGTATTTTCAAAAACTGAAGGAAATTTGAGGAGAAAGATTGGAGATAATTGGTGGAAGATTTTGAATGGAAGATTTTGAAGATGGTTTGAATGGATCTATAGCCTTAAGAGATACATTGAAATCGATGGCGATTATGTAGACAAGATAAAAAGGTCAAAAACCTCTACATGTTCAATTTAGAAAATCATAACAATCGAACAAACCCCTCGCCCACCTCTCGTATAACGGTAATTTACGGTAATCGCGATATTTTAGTAATTATCAAAGACAACTTGCTCAAATTTGAAAGCAAATAGATATATCTCCAAAAGTATTTTATCAAACTCTAACAAATTTGGTACACACTGTATGTGTACTGTGTATTGTACTGTACTGAATTTGAATAAAAAAACAACGTCCACCTCTTATGTAGTAATTTACATAAATCAACCAAATGCGATATTTCAGTAACTATATGTAAAAGGTAATTTTCTAAAATTTTATAAACAGACTTGAGTGAAAAAAAGAACACGTGGGTTAACAATTTAGGAAATTTGGAGCAAGTAGATTTAAATCCTATATTGCTGTACCAAACTTTATCAAATTTGATATACGATTTTCGTTCCAACTCAGTAAGCACAATTTTGAAAATGTTTGAATTCAGCGAAAACACCCAGCCACCTTCCATATTACAAAAAATTAAGATATTCGGGTTTTAATCAATTATTCAAATTCAATTAGCTAAGGGCATTCGTCAAAATCAAAATGTTGTAAAATGGGCGTCGTACGTTAAAACATACAAATTCTTTTTTTTATATTTAAATAAGTAAAAAAAAGTTTAACAAACATTTAAGTAAATAAAAATAAAATTTGTTTGAAATAAAAATATAATTCCGGGGATAGTTGAAAAATTTTAGTTTTGGACCATCCTAATGCACACACATACATATTTACAAATGTGGAATCATTTCTACAATTAATTCAGCTCAGAAAAAGAGACTAATAGCTAAATAAATTAAAAAGTGTTGTTGTGTTCCAACTGCAACTGCAACTGTTTGATGCACATCTGCGGCGCTACCTTATTTTGTACTTAAAAAAAAAAACCGTACCTAAATACCTACATACATATACAGAGATTTGCATGTGCATATGTGTGTGTGTGTTTACACCACTGCACGCTTCATTTTTTTTTGGCCTGTGCACGTGCGCAAGAATCCACCCAAAATAAACGCTTCAATGAATGAGTGATTGAGTGAGTGAACGAACACACGTTGCGTTGCCCTGACTTCACCAAAAAAACCAAAGCAACAACAAAAAGTTAAACAACATTAAAAAAATAATATATGTATTTCTTCCGCACACAAACCGAACGGAACTCTGCTTGAAGGATTGTCAGGGTTTTCAAGCAAATAAGGTGTGTCAAGCAGCGTTCACCCGCCCAAACAGCTATAGGTGTTTTTGTATTTACTACGAGTAGCACGGTAAACAATTTTTTGGTGGATGGTTAGCGCGAGCCAAGTAGAGAGGCTTTTGTTAAGCGCAAAAGCAGCGCACTTTTACGCTTTCAAACTTCAGTGAAGGTTTGTAGGTACCCAGGTTTGTACAACAGCGGCGTTTTAAGATTTTAATGTGCCCGAAAACAAAAATATTTCAAAATTATCCATGATATGAATAAAATTCTCGTGTAAAATTCTTATTTAATTTAAGCATGGTATGGTCCTTTTTAGAAAACGGGCAAGACAATTTTTTTAATTATTCCTTGTGTGAAAAAAGTAGTATCAAAGAAATGTTGTCGTTTGATATTTGACAGTTTATTCAAGAAGTAGTAAAGCGGGCATATATTTATGTTGCAAACCTGGGACGCCTTGTTCACTTCTCTTTTAAAAAAATGTTTAAAACCATGGTAGAACCTAGCTGGTTAAGAAAATTTAGCTCAAACAATTATTCTTTAGTATTTCCTGGACGTTTTTTATATAAAACTTAGACAATTTCTATGGAGCCACCATTTGGGTAGATATAACCACTGAATTGCGAGTCATTACAGCTGCTACAGCACCTCCAGAAACTGGCCTGCGTTAGGGGTGCACAACACGGGAGCTATGAGAACTTGTCCGACGGCAGCCATGGAGGTTCAGTTGGAGCTAAGATCTCTTCACCTTCACATCAAAACGCAAGCGATGAGGGCTACCTGGAGGATAAGTAGTACCAACAACGAGGCAACACGGTATATGAATCGGGGGATTATTAACAAACTTGCGAAACAATACTCCGAAACTGCAATACCGAGAGATACTATGCAACCGGAGTTTAGCTTTACAAAAAGTTTCAAAACA
Organism: Anomoia purmunda; assembly: GCA_951828415.1. Classification (NCBI taxonomy): domain Eukaryota; kingdom Metazoa; phylum Arthropoda; class Insecta; order Diptera; family Tephritidae; genus Anomoia; species Anomoia purmunda. The sequence goes on from OX639995.1 coordinate 47,349,262, forward strand.
GAACTCAGTATGAAATAAGATTGGGTATATGAAAAATAAACCAATATAGGATAACCAGGTACACGGTTGGTTCATTACCGGGGCAGAAGAAAGTACAGGGTTAGGAGTACACGGTCCGGGGTTAAGATATACGGAATACATGGGAAAGCGAATGTCTATCTTTCAAGCAGAAATATATGGTATAGAAAAATGTTCGTACTTCAATAGGCACCGGAATACTTCCATAATGGCCGACAGCCAGGCAGCTATTAAGGTCCTCAAACCTCGCCAGGTAACTTTTAAACTGGCGATGGAGTGTCTTAAAAAACTAAACGCACTTGGTCTGATCACGGGTCATACTGGTGTTGAAGTAAATGAAATTGCGGATAAACTAGCCAAACAGGGAGAGCATCAACTCCCTCTATAGGCCCAAAGCACTTCTGCGGTATAGAAAAATTGGCAATATCAACTTTGGCCAAAGAAAAAGAGGAAGCCCGCAGGGAACTGTACTGGTAAAAATCTATCAGGTCTAAAACAATCGAAAATGATTTTTGCTTCCTACAAACTAAAAGGCTTTAGAGATTACATGGGCTTATCAAAGAATAACATAAGAATTATGACGGGAATTCTTACAAGACACTACAGTCTGAACTATCACCTGACTAAACTGGGTATTTACTCGGATGAATGCTGTAGATTCTGCAGAGTAGAAAAGGGCAAAGGGACAAACGCAAAAGGAACCTGGGTGAATATCTAATCACAGTTGGCAGCATGACTTCCAGAGATTCGGGGCCAATACTAAATTTTATCTCGGATGCTAGATTGATTGAAAGGTATTCTTTAATCCACCAATGGTGGCGCAATAGATATCAAGGTCGTAGTACTCCATCCCCAACAATAATGACAATAATAGAAAGTTCCTGAGAACTGTGTACCACACTTTAGGTAGGGCCGGTTACATGAAGTTTTACTTAGTGGGACTGCTTTGCTGGCTGGGTAATGTGAGCATACGTCTCTTTCAATAAGTTTTTCTGTATTTCACGAAAAATTTTAATTTCAGCCTGACAGAATCGAAATGCCTGGAAGAATCGTGGTAAAACTGCGATATCTCCACCAGATTAATAAATTAATATTAAAACGGTGCCTACACTAATTTTCGTCAACACAAAAAAAACACAACAGTGAACCCTCGATTAACGTACCCCGTACTTAACGAACAAAATTAAACAAAAAATGTCCGCTTAACGAACGAAACTGCGAAAAACGGTAGGCATAAAAGAGAAAAAGTTTGGGAAAGATCGACTCAAAGAGAACTCTCGAATCTTCCTGGAAAAACCTTTGGTCCAAATACGTAGCTAATTGCGCATCTGAAGGGCTCTTCGGAACTAGGATCAACCCATATTTTTTTATTTTTTTTATTATTTGGCCAGCACAATAAGCGGATTCCAGCTTTTCTTCAGATGTTTCATATTTTCGAATATCGCAAAATGAAGTGTGTTCATTGCTTCAAACGAATCGTACAAAATATAGTAACTATTGACAAAAAAGAAAGCGAAGAGCTTATGTATTTGCAATGTGATTCTGAGCAAAACACAAACGACTCCAGGCAGCTTCTTGTGAAAAAAAGCAAACTACTAGAAATTTTCACACTTAGATATTTGCTTTATTTCTTTCAATAAAAGTTGATATTGAAATATTTTAGTAACTACTTTTTTCGACCTGGGCCCGGTCCCTACCGCGAAAAAAAAGGTGAGCGACATTTTTTTTTAATTTTCTTTTTGATGCAGAAATGTTCCTAGAGCATATAGAAATTCTCGAAAATTCTGAATAAAAAGATTGTTGTTGTAAAAAAAATTTCTAATTTTTTCTATGAACCTTTAAATGTGGATTTAGTGAGCTAGAGCCAATTTAATAGCGTTAAGGTCAGATTCTGACTTTAAAGGAAGTCCATAAGAACCAACAATCATTAGTGGTTAAAATTTGTCTGGTGGTATAAAAAATTAACCCGCCTATTCTAAGAATTCTCAATCTTGCTTATTTATAAAGTTTTTTCTATTTATCAAGGTTTTGGTAAAAAGTTCATTTCTTTATAAACTATCAAGATGCCAAATGCTTTTGACAAATAAACAATCTGTTTAACTGTTTGGTAAAAATTTCGAAAAGCTCTGCCCATTGAAACTTAAAGATTTATCAAGGTTTGTATAGAATAACCAAAAGCTTTTTGCTTGATAAAAATTATGATAAATTATAAATACTTTGTTAATTTGTAAAGTGAACAGAATAGGGGGCTAAGTCGAAATAATAAAAAGGTACTTGAAGTAAAAGCAAACAAATAACAATTTGCTCACGAAAGTTAGATTTATCTGCTCCGCATATCCTCTTCTGGCAGCGCCACTGTATAGTAGTGCAACTTGTAAGTAGATAACCAGGTACCCAAGAGGGTGTACGAAGGTTAAATTGCCTACACTGTCCAACTTGAAGACGTCGACCATACTAAAGCGGCTCCGAAGCGTAATTTACATAATAAATTGTGGCACTTGATCTACTCCCACATTGGGTATAGTGTGGCAAAAGTTCATTGATGAGACTACTCTATTTTTAGTTTGATAATGGATTTCAGTTATTGCAAATTCATTCCACATATTCTGTTTTTAGTTAAAATTCATTTGCTGCTATGCGCAAATTATAAATCAATCAATTAGAAGACGTCGTTTCTTTTATGGTACATAGTAGTTTTAAAAGGGAAACAATGACCCTGCCCCGACTCTATTCATGTCAGCCAACCAAAATTAACTGCCGCCAAATTTGTATGGGGTTGTTTTTTATTAATTTTTTTTTTTTTTTGCTTTTGACATGCAAAACCGAAAACCCCCTTATGAGCGGTGCTAGCATATGGTGCTATTAATATCAAAACAGGTATGTATGTGCATTAGAGTGCTTCACTTCTCAAACAAAATAAAATTGGTACTATTTTGCCATAGGAACTAAAAAATTCATTATATATTAAGAGATGAACAAAATTTTTATTGAAGAAAAATATTTAGATTTATGCGAACTAGACCGATTTGAATATACATACTTCAAAAATGGAGTTTTTTATAAATAAAAATAGTTTATTAAAATACAAATTCCAAAACTTTCCAAATAAAAAACTGGCCTTTAGCTCAAACATTGTTGTTGATAATAGAATATTAAAAAAGTGAATCAGCTGGGATTATAAAACAGTTAAAGCTTAAGAGGTTTGTATAAAAATATTTTTAAAAAAATTTACGGAATCTTAATAATAGAATATGTGATGCTGGTGTTGGAAGATATATTTTTTTTTTTTAAATTACAATGACAGAAATCAAAAAGTTCCAATTATCGGAGAACAATTTTCATGTTCTGTATAAATCTGTTACGATTTAAAAAATTTTGAGCGCTATCTCTAAAAATTATAATTAAAAATGGCCTTTAGATATTTGTTAATAGCTCAGAAAAATAATCATTGGTCGAGTTTTACTTTTCTGATCACAATTAAAACTCATTTTTGAGTGTTATTTTTTCGCTCTGAAATAATTATTATTTTTTGCATTGCTACTTTTTGATAAAAAATTAACGATAGTTTTTAACTACTTGAAACATATACCTTATTATACTAAAATTTAATTGGCTAAATAACTCATACTCATTTTTGAATTAAAAGGACGACAACACATAAAAGGGTGTTCACAATTTCGATGTGGTAAAGTTAAAACATATTAACGTTTAAATATTTTTCCGAAATTCCTAAATGTTTTTTTCGTAACTTTACTGTCGTAAAATTTCTTGGTCAGATACAAAATTGTGTCCCTTTTCAAGCATTTACTTCAGGGAGTGAAAATCAAATGGCACAAATCAATAAAACTAGAGCTCCAATCCGCTCTTTTCAGACTATAGGACTTTCGAAGTTGTTCGAACTTTACAGATATTGATGGCAACTCCATACAAAACAAGAAATGCACAAAAGTATGGGAATGTATTTTGAGAGAAATAAGTTATCGACTAAAAATATGAAAGCTGGGAAGGATGCAAAGATCGGCGGACCCCGGACCCCGGACCTCGGACCACACCAACACTAGCGGTGAACGTTATTTGTAATACAATTCCAATAGATATTGCGTCATTCGAGGACCCTACAAAACTTCCACTTCATACCGGTTACCACGGACCAATGCGTCCTTTGCATGACTCCTATGGTATACTTTAGTACCACCATTCCTTATAGCGCCCGCGGTGCGATATTTAGCTTAGAACCGAGTGCTGGTGAACCTGTGCACAAATGGATCGAAGCTTGATGGTAGGGTTGGAGTGTACTACGAATAACTCTGTATGAGACAAAAATTTAGACTACGAGGTTCTTGTTTCAAGTAGGGGCAGTCGCCGAGCTGCTACCTCTATCTGTAAAGGAAGACTTAGGAGTATTTCCTCGTGAAGGTAATCTAGGTACTCAGGCATAGCGGTATTCCAGGGAATTGCGAAGCTGATGAGTTAGTTAGATAGGGTACACTTGGAGGTGCTTTTTAGAGCTCCTCTGCTTTCTTTTCTGCTGCTTCTGAACGAAGGATACTGCGATCAGCTTAGTAAGCGCTAGGCAGCTACTAGAACATTTAGGGTCGTGAAGTTATTTTGGGCAGAAGTGGAACGGAGGAGGTCACTGAAGCATCTTCAGTTATCCAAGACACTGCTACCCATGTGGTGGAACTCAATATCATTACTGATCCTTCTGCGGAAACTGATTAGAGGATGAGGAGGTGGAATTATTTCAGCACTTCCAGCCTCAGTTGCCTTGCCTTTGCGAGACTATAACTCTAGTGTCTGGGATCGTACCTTAGTCACTTTCCAGGGGGCATATCGGAGAGTGGAGATTAGCCAACTTCGTATCTTCATTGCACGCTTGCAGTGCTTTGTAGTTTACAATTAAGAAGTTGCCGTTCTGTTTTTTGCATGAACTGTGATATCATCTAATCTATTGTAGGCTTTCATCAAGGTATAGCATATTATCAAAATTTACAATATGAAAAAGTTATAAATTATAAATGTGACTAGAGTAGCCTTGGAGAAGTATAAAATTTGGCTGCTTTCAGGCTCTCTGAGCTTTTTGAACTTGTGGAAGTGTTTTCATTTAATTACTATAATTTAACTTTTATATAATCTGCGTATTCGGCATAGTCTGAAGGGGCTGGCGAATATTTATTTATTTAAAACTCAAAATGATGGTCGTAATTTTTTGGAGTAAATATCGAGCTAACCCAAACAAAGAGTACTAAATCCAAAAATTTAAGCACTTAAGTTGGTTTGTCTACATATTTTATACTCTAGTTATGTATTACTTATAAAATGTTAATCGAGTGTAAAACTTCATTAAAAATTTTATTTCAATCGCGAAATTTCCGGTATTCAGTTATCACAGCACACAACCAATGGCCGCAATTAAATATTAATTAAAAATTCTATCAAAATATTTAAAATAAATTGCTACCCAGCTTCGGTGCAAAGTTGACCTGCAATCTAGCCCATAAAAATATGACAAATAATATTTTCAACAGCAGAATGCCATTAAAACCAAATCGCACGTGCACTCTACTTATATTGACGCCACTGCGCTGCTTTATGAGTAAAAAACTTAACCACATAATTTTCCAATTAATTGAAATACCGACCAACTGGTACATTCACCTCTAACAGCCTAACAATCTAACAGCCAAACAGCCGAAAGGCAGGCAGCGCGCAGTACACAGTCGGAGGAAGTGCAGCAGCCCGTGAGCACCGACTGTTGGTATGGGTGAATCAACAGACGCAGCCAGCCAGCCAGCACAGCCAGAACAGCCTAATCACAGAGCAGTCAAAATGACTCCACCATGCTGACACTGCCGAGTGCCGTATGACTGAGCCAGTCTGCATTATAGCAAAAGTTAACCAGCAGGGTTGGCAGAGTTTTGTCGTCAGACTAATTGCATTGTCACCGCACATTTCTAATTTAACAACTCACTTCCATTACAGGATCCCCATACCATTCTGGTCACCCTCCTCGCACACATATGTAGCTCAATTGGTGCTCTCTGTGCATTAACATCCGGTAATTTTCGATGGCAGAGATATATACGTTTTGGTTTACAGGTGTTTAGGCAACAACAACAAAAGCAACAAAAATATATATGTATGTATGTAGTATATATGTACATACATACGATAAGCAAAAGTTTGTTGGGTACTCGTAGAACATAAAGTGGTGTTAGATAAAATTTACCTGTATCCTGAAGTTGCTTGGCGGCACATTCGGCGCATTCAGCGCACTCTGTACAAACTCCCATCGAGTCATCGTCTGGCGAATGTTGTTGCTGTAATTGTTGGTGATGTTGTTGTGGCACTTGCTGCTGCTGCTGCTGCTGTTGACTTTGTTGCTGTTGTTGTGGTTGCTGTTGCTGTGACTGTGACTGCTGATGCTGCTGATGATGTTGATTAAGTGCTGCACTCCCAACTGGCGGTGGTGGCGGCGGAATTTGGTTATTATTGCGTGCAGCCAGCATTGCGGCCCGTTGTTGTTGTAATCTTTGTATGACCTGTAGCTGTTGAATGTGCTGAGCTCCAAAGATGTGACCGCTTAGCGCACCACCAAGGGAATTCTTCAAGCCATTGTCCTTGTAACCGTCGGGTGGACTCAGAGCGGCCTCGTCGACGAACTCTATGGGTGGCGCATATTTTGGACTCTGCGAAAAAAGGGGGAAAAATAAAACGGATGAGAATGGGAGTGTGAGAGTAGAAAAAGAGAGAATAATTGCGAATAGTGCATTTATTAGGTAAGCGAAATTATCTATGCATGGTATGTGTTTATTATATACGAACAGTGCCGTTACCTTTTCGAAAGGTTTGTTCTTATAATAATCAGGCGTTTCTTTCTCAATTTAATTTAGACTTTTTCTTAATGAATAACTACTAGCATTTGTGTGTTAAAACCCAAATACTTCAAGCGACTAAGGAGAAAAACAAACTAGTTTTATTTGCGCTGTAGCATAGAACAATAATAAAGTCGTGTTTGTACTTAGAAAATTTCTTTAAAATAACACTGTGCTAAAAAACAGTGTTTGAAAATTTTTTTTCATCCAACAATTTTGTATTTATTGTTAAAAACACCTAGTTTTGGAAATTTCTAAAATGATATCTATGGAACCGATTTATAATTTTATTTTCAAACTGCACATTTTTATAATGTATAAATTGTTATACATGTTTATCAAAAATTAAAGAAAATGTTTGTTCATTTTTTTCATTTTTTTTTAATTCAATGCAATTGTTTGCTATCCACAAATACTAACTTTTAAGTTTACATATCAATATTTTTTAAGTCAAGTCAAATGCGAAGAGAAAGAGTGTTCGTTCATCAAAATCTGTTGGAAATTGATGAAGTTAAGAATTTTTTTCTAATAAAGAAATGTCACAATACTGCGACTACTTCGGTATAACAGAGCGTGAAAATAAGAACCTAGAAGAAAATATTCTTTGTGACCCGTGGGGCGAACCGAATTCATTATATGTTTTCGAGGGTGCTGAAACTAAATCCGACGCCTATTTTACCACTGTATCACCGTGTAATGGTCGAAAGTAAGGGAATGTAATGGAATACTTTTGAAGCATTTTTTTTAGAATTGTATAAAAATTTGTTCGTGGAAATGGTTTGGAATCATTTTATTTTGCTCCGCCACGAACGAACTTTCGGTTTAGGTTCAGCTAAAAATTTGTAAATTTCTATTAATCGAAAATTGTGCTGCATGGAAATCACATCCATTCCATTTAAACTAACTTATATTTACTAATGTCAATGATAAACTGTAGAATTTTTGAAAGTTACTTGTTTATTCAGTATTTGTGACTTTGAAAATGTTCGGTTCGGCTGCGGCCGAAGTTGGCATGTATCGAAATGAAATCAAGGTTCAGTTTATTCAAAAGGACGACCGAACTTCCGCTTCGACTTCGGCCATAGTCGGTCCATAAAGTTCGGTCATTTTTTTACTAATATAAAAATTTTATCAAATTTTACCTTAAAAAAATTGCCTTAAAATATTTATATCTATGATTTGAAAAAAAAAATTCATTGATTTTACATTATTTTATACTTTGAAAATGTTTGGTTCGGTTGGGCCCTGAAGATCGGTGTTCGGCCGTTCTCTACATATAAGGAAGAAACAAATTTGCCAAAAATCCTACTTTATGATACAAAAATTTAATTGGCTACAAATTGCATAATCGAAAATTACTCAAAATTGCGATGCAAGAGTTTCCAACGGAAATATAAAATTAATGATTTTGGTGAGCGGGGCCAGTTAAAATTCCGGTGGATTTTAAATAAATTTTTTCAGTGTACAAATACCTAAAATTTATTACGCCTTTTTCGGTTTTTCCCGTGTTCGAGCACGTAACATCAAAAATTATAGAAAAGTTTTTTCTAATAACGGACACGGACTCACCTTCGCAGGCAATGGGCAAGGAACACCTTCCGAGATGGACAAAAGTTTTGCTAATCATTTCTGACAAAGTGCAGTTTCTTCTCAACAATAAGTTAGCTAGCAAAATTGCGGCAACTGGGTTTCGAAGAACTCGCACATGATCCTGTAGAAGCCAAAACATCCTTACTGAGTAGCCGTTAGGTGTAGATTTTAGAACTGTGGCATCATTTAATCCTTTTTCTTTGAAACTGCTGCCAGAAACGGCATCACCAAAGTCGGAAATTGCAGACTTGGACTTGGACAGTCTTTGGTTTCAGCAGAATAGTGTGCCGTGCCACAATCGGTCTCGTGAGCGACAAGTTCGTCTCGGGGACAATCCCTTATCTTTTCAGGTTCTTAGGGCGAATATCGAGTAAGCCATTCCTGAGGTAGAGCCAAAAACCGTCGTCAAAGTATTGGGAAACTGAGTAAAAAGGATGCGCTACTGCCAACCCAGCAAAAGCAAGCAAATGAATGGCATCTTATTCCATAAATATAATGGGAATGTTTGTACTTTTAAAGAAACCAATAGTTTTCCGACACACATTTATTTTTATTCATTTTTTCCCACTAATTTTTATAAATACCATACCAAATATGTGAACCATCTTTATTATCTAGGCAAATGTTTATTTTCACTGTGATAAATTTTGTCTATTATATGGAAAAATTGTGTCTTACAAGTATAAGAAAAAAAGCCGCAAATCAATGGTTTAACACCAAAATCTATGTTCAGTCGATAAAGAGCGTTGTCATATCGGTTGTCAATTCGTCAGTCGCACGGCAAACGAAAGCAATGAGTTTATGCTAACAGTCGATATGACATATTGGAAACTAGACATTATCCAAAGTGATTCTGAGTGATAGCTAGTTGCTAGGCTACTGCGCCCACCGGAAAATTAGGATTTCCTGTCGGGCAATTAAAGTCGTATGCATTTTTTATGTCCTTCGCTGTTGGTACGTGGCCGACAATGTAACGACTTGGCGTCACATCGCAAAGCAGCTATGTACGCCACAATGACGACAACAATGGCAGCAACAACGGCGACGACATTAATGTAACTCAACGCGCGTTGAAGTCATTGTACGACATTTTGTGCCACAAATGGGTGGCAACAAAAATGCACTCGTGTAGCAAATGCGCGGGAAGAGTGAGGTGAGAGTGACTACTGTAGAAGACAAGAAAAAAGCATGAGTGACATTAATACGAATCTTTCTATGTTGTCTGATGCAATGGCCGAAATGTTTTGATTCTAACTATTTTTGTTTTCTGTTTGCTTTTGTTATTGTAAAAAAAAAGTTTGTCTACATGAAAGAGGAGTGTAATGGCAAATGGAAGAAGAAGGCTTTCCATTGGATTGTAGTGAAATAAGTTGTTCTGCTTCTCTTCTGCAACACTTTCCTCTTTTTCGTAAATATTGTATATCATCTCATTTGCAGTTACTTGACATGATATTCTTTATAAATAAATATATATACTTATATTATATACATATGTATATGGGATGACATATGAAGATAAACAAATATTTATTTTTACTAGGGCTACAGCACAAAATTGGGGGAAAATACAGTCGAAAAAATAATAATCTTGTCAATAAGGCGTAAGTAGGATACTTTGGCGCTCGAAGCGGAAAGCGAATGTAAATACGAGTACGTAGGTTTGTTCATTTTCTCGCAATTATTTTGACTCCCGCCCTTATGTGCAGGTGCGAGGCCAATAGGTTATTTTGCGGGTGCGAACCCCTACAAAATTTCCTGAATTTTTCTCTATATAAAAAGTACCAAAAATCAATCAAAAAATTTATGAATTTGAAACTTGTTGAATGGACTACAAAAATGCACTCACAGAAATTTTAAATAAATTGAAAACATTTACATTTTTAAAGTCGACTTTTCAAAATTTGTTAAATTTTCGTAAAATTTTTACAAAGTTTAAAATTTTTATTTTTATGGTTTATGAATTATGTTTCGTATTTTCGTAAAAATTCAATTCAAAAAATTTAAAATATTATAATATTGTGAGTCACTGTATATACATATTTGGATTTATTTTGCTGATTATTTTTCAAAGGCAGAACTTTTCAACCCGAAATATTTCAATCGTTTGACCCTGGTAAAATGGATCGGATTAATTGTCCCGGTTGCTGAGTTGATTGCAGTGGCGGGTAAAAACTTCGAATGGGACTATAAAGCGCCGTTTTAATACCACGTACTCGCCGTCGAACCAGAGATAGAAAAAAGAATGAAAAAACAGTGAAAAGAGAAGGAAGAAACTCCTTGAACTGCGTTAGATAGAGCCCATGGGGCTTAAGAACTTAAACAACTTTTTTAAATCCACGTTATTCGAGTCTCCAAAGTGGAGGTTGTTCCACCGTTTCTTCCGCCGTAGTAGTAGACGTTGTATTCCAATCCAATTCGGACAGCATGAATAAAAAGCGGTTAGACTGGGAAATACTGTCCGCTTCATTTTAATGATAGCTGATGGTATTTCTCTACACGATTATAAGATCTTTGACTTACAGTTAGCCAAGTTGAGCCAGTTTTGAAAAATCCGTCGCCTGATGAGACTCAATAGCCCAAAGACCTTTACGGGCTCTGAGATATCTAGGGCGGAGCCGCTCTGAGCCAGCATATCCAGTTTACGGTGTGCCGACGAGCTAAGTTCGCAACGTACTTCCAATCCCGCTTCACTAGATTCGAAGTTACCTTTTCGTAGATCAAAAAATAGCGACCAAAGACACAGGCTGCCCCAATACCAGACGAGATTTACAAGTCTCCCAAATAGCTCTGAAAAGCCCTTGTGTCCGAAAAACGCAGAGACTCCTCCATTTGAGCTTCTGATAGTCATAATTTACAATCTTCAGATATCTTATTTTGCTGTAGGAGAATTAGAAAACTATGATAATTGTAAAGGCGACGCAGAATCAGATTTCTATCTATCAACCTTCCTTCCGTTTTTAGATAATTATTTGACATGATTCAATAATAGAAGGTTCGATAACCAGGCAGTTGTCTCGCTTTATTTTTTAATTTGTAGAAACTGTTGGTAATATACTTTTGACACGAATTTGCTCTTTCAAATACAGGCCTTAGCAAATATGGGCAATCGCAATATGGCTGAGTTCCAAGTTGCATGTTGCTTTGCATTAGTACGAAGTATAGAATTCCTTAAAATCAAACTGCTTACGATATGCAAAGTATCGAGTACCGATAAATTTTTATGCGTATTAGATGCGCATACATTGAGCATAGGGCGCATCTCTATTTTTTGTGATGCTCAAATTTGTGATAATGGCCGAAGAGGAAGTGTAAGTAAAAATATTTGTTTATTTTTATTTAATAAAGAAATTAAAATTTCTTTCATACCTGTATTTGTTATTGCAGTCAAAGTTGATACAAAGCAAATTGAAACAAAGCAGTAGGGTTGCATTGTTGATATTGTATAAATTCGGTATCGGTATCGCAACAATGCAAAGCAACATGCAACTTGGAACTCAGCCTATCTTTTAACAATCTTTATATATTTAATTGATATTTTTGGAAATAACAAATTTATCTTTCTCAAATGCAGCACTACAAGACAGTCGGGAATTACTTCCAAAAAATTAAAATATCCTGCCTAATATATCGATATACTTATAGAGAAAATACGGATGACGGTACAAATTTTTGAAGAGTATTGGTAAAAGGATATTATGGAAGAGGTAACAACAGACTTTTTCAAAATTCGCTTTTCATGGGCATGCTTATTTTTTCAGTCAATGTTCGAAGATAACAGCAGTAAAACAAAAATTATTTATCGACGCTTGCAATAACTGCAACAATTAACGCGCGAAGATGCGACAAAATCATCGGGAAAAATTGATATTATGGTATAAATTGAAACACTTCCAGTTAAAGAATTTGCAAATGACAGTTTGGAATGCTAAAAAACTCTTTAATAAATAAACAACTTATGAATCAAATGCACATATGTACATAATTACTTTGAAATCACCTCCCTCGAAATATTTTTCTCTATCCACCACTGCCATGAGCCTTTGCAAGGAAGTGAATCTTTAGCATCTGATATCAAAAGCTTTATACAATGAGTATGTATCTTATATTCGAGTATGAAACAAATGGGTCGATTATTGATAGCAACCAAATTTCAGTTGCGTTTTCAGTTGCTAAAACAATATTTCAGATGGCAACTGACAACTGCAAGCAGACAGCTGAAGTTTCAGCCTAGTGTTTATGTTGAAAACTGTCTTTTTTGAGTTGTTGTTGTGCAGAAGTTCACAGCGGTTGTAGAAGGAAAATTGAATGTGAATAGAATGTATTATTAAGAGATTCCTGGCGACAGCGACTCGGGTTTATTATCGCACATTTATGTGCATATATATATATATATATATATGTATATATATATAGATTCAAATTAAACAAACATGTTAACTAACTTTTTTCATTAAATATTTGTATAAAATATGTCCGATGTTACTCTCTAATCATCAGTTAAAGTCACATGAAAATCAATTCAGTAGTTTCGGAGATTAGTGTATTCAAACAGGCAGACAAACAGACTGACCAAAATTATAGAATTCTAAATGTTACAAATGTATTATGTAACATTCCCTGCAAGGCGAGTTCCTAGAAGGTGGTGTTAAAAAACAGATGATTTGATTTGTTTCATTTAAATTCGCCATGCCTTTTTGTAAGGATTGTCAAAAGGAGTATTTGAATGATTTGTTGTGTTTGTATTCTGCAGGTTTTGGAAAAAAGATGGTAAAGTTCATTTTATGTTTTTAAAGAGGAAAGGGACCATTTTTGCAACCGCCAAAGGATATTCAGCGACGTGCGCGGTGGAGGCAAGCGTGTGGAGTGGAATTTCTAGAACAATGGCCATTTTTTAGCTACCGACTTTGTGTTTAATCCCGAAAGCCATAACACTCGCTACTTCTAGAAGAAAACACATTTAAGAAATTAAAGCGGAAAAGTTGGATTGTGGTGTGGGCTGTTTGATAAGATGGTATCCTGCTAAAAACTAAGATCGTCCAAGCTCATGTCTTCAATTTTCGGCCACAAAATTCGTTTACCTTGCATTGGCCGCTCGACGATCACGTGCGGATTTTTCGATCCTCAAATGCGGCAGTTTTGCGCTTCGTCAGAAGCAAACAGAAGGAATGTCAGCTAGACTTGCGACGTCTACTATAGTTGCTATATGAAGGAGTGCAAATTCGAGATCAAATTTGTGGTGGGGCAGACTACGTCGCCAAGTGCAGTCGTTCAAATTTTTGAACACTTCGATAATTTGCGCTCACGCTCCGATGGAATATGAGGACAATGCGACCAAAGTAGCACTCGTCACGATATATGTATAAATCGTGTTAGAAACGTCTGAAAAATCTATCAGTAAGTACGGCATTTTACAGAATGTTTCAATGGCGGGGCAATTTCCAGTTAGAATGAAAACGTTGACCTGATAACTGCCATCCAGAGTGTAATTTAATTATAGAGAGATCATTTCTTCACGTTTATTAATGGCCGTGGCACAGAAAGCGTCGAAGATAATGAACCCGAACCTCTAATTAATGATGACAGAGCAGAAGCCCTTCTACTCGACTTGGACGTAGCTCGAATGCAAATAGCGCGACTAAAGAACAACAAAGCCGCTGATGCTGTCGCACTGACCTTTCTTTATTTAAAAAAAAAACCTCGAGTCGCAGAATTAAACCGGTCAGGTTAGTTTTATTTTGTAAGACTGTCCAACTCCACGAAGCGATTGCGTACGAGGGCAAAGCGAAGTACCTCCTGTCATCAAATAAAAAGTCAGCGCATTGGGGACTTAGCTCCCGCACTACTGTTGACCTGGGAATGAGCATTGACGACAATAATAATAATGCCAAACTCGAAATATAACCGATAACCTTTCTTATAGGAACACGAATTTCGATACGATACGATACCATATGGCATTCAATGCCGATAAAATTTATTCGATAATTTGAACCCGATATTTTTTAACCCCAGTATTGTATCGAATTTGCGCAGAAATATTTTTATAAAGCATACGAGCCCTAACAGCGATAGAACTGCTTCTAGAGTATCTAGAAAAATTTTTAAAAACATTTTTTCATGGTTAGGGTTCGAATATATAGAGAGGACAATGAGGCGGAATAAAAAAAATATCATGAGATACAAAGACAACACCGAAGTCCCACGTTGGTAAAATAAAGCGATGGACTGGAAAGAGTACGAGTTATTTTAAATTGGTGTCTTCAAATTCGGCTTGTCATGGTATAGACCTAATTGGTACTTGTGCAAACACTTTCTAGCTGACAAACCGCAAACTTTTATATAAAATTGTGACTGAACTTCATTTTTAATTTATTATCGATATTTTTGGAATCGAGTTTTAGATATTCGATACTTGTATGTACCTGATCCTTTTAGAGAGATAATTTGAATAATCGATACTTTATGTCCAATATCGTTTCTCTAATCTCTTACCATAACGTGCTAATTTGGGTTGAGTAGGCAATTGCGCAGTAAAGCCCTCTCTCGATGAACCAAAACGACATTCTATAAGTTCCATCATACCTCTGCTAATGTTTGGCGCAGAGACATGGACGCTGTCAATATTGGAGATGACACTTAGAATGTTCGAGGTAAAGATTATCTGAAAGATTTTTGCGACGACGAATACTGCAGAAGATAGCACGACGAGCCGTATGAGCTATATGACGATATTTACATAGCTCAGCGAATTAGGCTCCGATGTTTACGCTACCTATGTACGAAGAGAAGAAAATGCCTCAATCCTGAAAGTACTCAACGCGGTGCCCACTGGTGGCGATAGAGAAAGAGGAAGCCCCCCACTGCTTTGGAAAGACCAAGTGGAAAAGGATTTGCCAGCCACCCATAGGTATTTCCAATTGGCGCAAGTAAGCAGAATCGCTCATATGGTTATAACGCCAATTAAGTAAATAAGTAAGTTATTTAATTTATAGCTATGCAATACTTTAATATCTTATTCTACTAATGTTATCCCAATAATTAATAATAATAATAACAATAATAGCTTTAATCTCACGTGCAAGTAATGAATTTGGATTTAATGATTTTTGGAATTAAACTATCAAAGCCTGTCAGCTATAAAAGCACATATTGCATTGGCAGATGTAATAATATTCTACAAAAGCCTATTAATATTAACACATACATCCATACAAACATATACAAATATGTTAACTCAATTCATCTACCAGGTCCATCCACTAGGCAAAAACAAAGATGATAAGCCATAATGTGACACTAATCGTAACGATGGATGATTCTCAAAAGTCAATAGATGCAATGCATGCCAAAATGCGATAAAGCAGATTTGCTCATTTGCTGCATAAATTCAATGATCATACCGGCACGTTTACATTTCTATTTTTGTACTACGAGTGTGGATTTGAAGGTCTTTTCAATTAAGCTAAAATTTTAACTGAAGCCAAGCAATCGCCAGAAGACTAAACTTGTGTATTTTCTTCATGTAGGCAAAATAGATTCTTCCTTACTCACTGCGGAAGAAATGCATTCCTTATTTATTGTTTATAAACAAAAATTACATCATAGAAAGCTTTATGCGAGTATTATTAAAAATGCACGCTAAAGCATAACAAGTATTTTCCTAAACAAAACGTAGTGTTTTTTAATTTGAATAAATCTCCAAATTGAACCGTTTCACGTGGCTGGAAAATGAAATTAGGTCTACGATTTCTCCAAGTAAACTTGTTATGGGATCGCTTTATTTTCTAATTTGCCTTAGTAAAAGTTTTAAAAATATAGCACATCTGCAACAAATTTTTTTCTAAAGAATCAATGGAAGCAAAATTGTATCGAACCATTCTTAAGATTTTTAGTGATCAATAGACCGGCGGGGCATTAAAACGAGTGGATAAAATTAGACAACGAACATGGGTTATCATAATATCAACATCATTATCATTATAACTACCATTATCATTAGCATTAGCAATCAATATCAATATCATTATTATCACTATTATCGTTATTATCAATATCAACATCATTATCATTATCATTATCATTATCATTATCATTATTATTATCATTATCATTATCATTATCATTATCATTATCATTATCATTATCATTATCATTATCATTATCATTATCATTATCATTATCATTATCATTATCATTATCATTATCATTATCATTATCATTATCATTATCATTATCATTATCATTATCATTATTATTATCATTATCATTATCATTGTCATTATCATTATTATTATCATTATCATTATTACCTTTTTAGAGCTATTTTCAAATCGGTTCAGCTCAGGTAAATTTTAATATTCTTCCGAAATATTTTTGGCGAAAATATTAAGACATACTAAGTTTTATAATTTCGGTGGCAACTCCGCAACTTCTTTGGTGAGGCACCCTAATGTACATATACAAAAATAATATAGTTTATAAAAAATTACAAGGCCTTATCGCGCCCTCCCCCATTTTTCAAGTCTTTAACCGACTTAATTAAGCTAATATTCGGTTTCGGCTAAATCTTCTGTCAACTTTCCCCCCTTATACGAAAATATAGCCGAAATCGAAGTGGAAGTCGACATCTCGCTCAGTTTTTACATAACATACATAACGTCACTGTCACTGTCACTTGACAGCTGGTAAATGACACTTCGTTTTGACATTCCTGTTCAGTAAGCATTGGCAAATTATCATGGAAAGAATGACGCCGCAACAACATTTACAATTTGTGGAAATTTACTTTAAAATCAGTGTTCTGTTCGTCAAACTTATAGAGCACTTCGTGAATTTTATGGTCCACATAATCGAGCATTAGAGCAGCCTATTCGTCGAACTGTTGATGGAGCCATCATCGGACCTTATTTCTTTAAAAATGAGGCCGAAGCGAATGTTACTGTCAATGGTGATCCTTACAGATCAATGATTACCGATTATTTGTTTCCAAATTTGCATAACATCGACCTGCAAGAATTTTGGTTCCAACAATACGGTGCCACGTCTCATACTGCCACTCGATCTATCGATTTGTTGAAAGAGCAATTTGGCGATTCACGAAAGCTAGTCGTGGCGGACATTTGGCAGAAATCGTTTTTAAATATTAAATGTCATGAAAATATCTTTCAAATAAATAAAAAATTTGGCATCATACTTCATTTTTTATGTGTGTTATTTAAATTTTAAGTTCTATCAGTCTAAAAAAAAAACACCCCTTGCACACATAGAATTTAAACATGCTTATATAAACGAGAATGTATGAATGTAAATGTACACAAATAAGCTGAATTTGGTTATATGAAAATCAGAAACCTATTAGGTACCTTGGGATATTGTGAAAGAGAGAAACTTATCAATCGATATATATGTACATATCAAATCAGAAGCATACTGCAACTCATACACAGAGTCATATTTTTCAAATTAATTCATGCTTACCTATCTATGTATGTATGTGTGTATGTTGGTTTTTCTTCCTTTGGAAATGTCCTGCCTGGATTGTGTGTGGGTGAGTGTTTCTTATGTACGCGGTTTTCATTTCATATTTTTTTAAGTATCCGCTCTGTTTATACAATTTTTAAATACATATGTATACAATATAAAATTGTATTTTTCGCATTCACCTTTTATCAGTTTAGTTAAAATATTTGAGATTAGTTTACTTGCATTTTAATTTCAGAAAACTAGGTGCAACTGTAGACAATCGAACGGCTTACGCCAGCAACATATTCCTAATGATCAGCACGAATTTCACGCTTGTAATAACTCTTGAGGTATTTTATGTAGATATGTATGAAAATATACATACATATACTACGATTTAAGAAACAATAAAGGGCTACGCTGGCTGATAAAATTCAAATCGAAGTAACCCATTTAATCTTGCCATATGTTGATTTGTACAAATACCTGTGTTCATAAAAATGATAGCAAAGTATATTGGCAAGTTTCGGCAATATTATCTTTCCCTATTACGAAACATAAATTAAAAGTGTCAAACTTACAGGTTTAAGAAAGCTTAATTTAAACATAGTTTTTTTATTTGTAAAGTACTGCCACCTGTTTAAAAAATTTAAATTCAACAAAATTTATAAGATTCATGAAGCATTACAATACAGATCTAAACCGAGAGGGAGTTTTGAAGGCTTAGTCTCGAAAAAATTATGAAGGGTTACCAACTATTTGAAAAATGAAATACAAATTAATTAATAATGTAAGCGAATTCAGGATAATTCACATATTTCTAAGCAATTGTGTCGGCTTTCCAATAAGGAAGCATTGGCTGTTTTAGCCAAACTACGAGGAATTTTTTAATGCCATTCACAGGGGCTGTTGAGTAGGTGCTCACTGACCGGTATTTATAACATTTGGGGCAAAAATAATAATAGTTTGAAAGTTATTTGTTGTTGAAGTTTCTACATTTACTTTACAAAATTTTAATATAAACACTGCACTATTGATGTTTATTTTTATTTGTACATAACCTTTGATTAATTAATTAATTCGCCCTTATTTCTTACAAAATGTGTAAGAATTCATTCTTTTAATACTAGCTCTTTTCCAAACCTATTGCTATTCTCCAATAATCGTAAACCCACGATTGCTGAAAGATGGCTGCGATACTTCATTGCTGGTGATGCAAGATCGCTCAAAATTTAAATACATTTTTTTAACTCTACAACATGTTGGTAGGCGTAAGGAAATCGTACTATAATTTTCATACATTTTTTTTTATTAGAAATTATGATTGAAATATGTACATTTTTGTAAAAAAAACTGTGGCTGGCGTAGCTTGACTTGGACCGCCTAGGGTTATTTTTTAAAAGCCAACACAAAAAGGTGTTCTGCACAAAAATACTGTGGATAGCGTAGACGAAGTTGGACTGAATCGCGGCCGAAGACTCCCAATGCAGAAGGGTTTATTCGTTATTGTTTCCATAAATTTGTTTTCGAATTTTTTTTCGTGCTGTGTTGCAGCACAGAATTTCAGTTCAATTCAACAACAAAGGAAAAAGCGAAGTTAAATTCGACAATTTTTGCAACTTTAACAACGAATAACTTAAAAACCATAAGCTTCCGGAGACAAGGAATTTCAGTTCTATAATCAGGGAGACCCACTCTACCCTCCGATATAAGTCTATTTTTTCAAAGCATACTTCCTTATTGGAAAATTTTCCCGAACATTTCTTATACAAAACCTCTTTTCATTCTGTTTAATTATGAAAAACAATTTTAGAATATGCATTCGGAAACACACATTTTTTAATAGAATTGCTACCTATGAAATATTTTTAAAAATCTATACATTTGTGTATGCATAAAAAAACTAGCTAAGACAGCCAAGTTATTCTTCATAGTGACGCAAAAATTGCCCTTTTTCTTGAACTCTGAAATACTGGCCTGATTTATATAATTACCTGAAAAACCACATCTTGATGATCAGTAAAAACCTGTAGCATTCTTTATATCAAACTAAACAACATCTTTTCTAAATTAGATGGTGATAATGGCGCTACCGTTGGATTACAGTAGGTGTTTCTAATAATAAATTAGATTTCAAGAAAACCCGTACGGCATTTTTGTTCTTAGAAAATAAAAAACTAAAACCGAAAAATAAAGAATAAAACATTACTACGCTTTATTCACAAACGAAAAACTGTTTGTAATTTTATTGAGCTCAAGGCCAGTTTTATTAGGGAATAATATGAGAAAACAACGATTTTTCAAAGTAGTACAAGTGATAACTGCTATTTCGAAAATCACCACATCTCCTCATCAGATTTCGTTTTCTTTCCACACTTTGTCAGGGATCGAACCATGGTACACGGAGTTCCTAGTCCAGCATTCAACCACTGAGCCACGCTAACCGTGTAAAAATCGCTTGTTTTCTCGATATCCCTATCGTGCTCAATAAAATTACAAAACATTCGGTTAGAATATAATGCCGAAAGTAATATGATAAAAAAGTTTTAATTTTTATAAACCCCCTCAAAACCTAGCACTTAGGAACTGTTAACTTTTGCGCTTTGGAAAATTATTCCAAGTCCTTGGCGTTACTCGAATACGCTGTATCGCTGCCGACTGTCAAGTTTAACGAAAATATATCCAAGACGTTATGTGGCAAAAGTTGCAAGTGAAGATTTACTTCAACAAAAAGCTTAGTATTTTAGGTATGACATAAAGTATCTGTTAAGTTTATGATATTTCTCATTAGTAAATAATAATACATATAGTTATGTATTAGTTGAAGATGCGCGCGTATATTCGAACTAGCGATTTAACTCCATAATACATTTTTCCACAAAACTTTGAGCCTTAAGGGTTGCCCACATAAGGCTTGCGCGTTGGTGCTGGCTTGACAGAACGCGCGTTAGAAATATGCCTGCTATAATAAGCGCTTTGACAATTATTGTTTTCATTGTCATCACCAAAGCGAAAACTTTAGAGTGAAAATAGAATTTAAAGTATATTTTTTAATAAACAATTTATTGCATTTTCGCTTAACAAACGTAAGTAAAATCCGTTCATATTAAATTTTATTTATAATCATCGGCTAATTTTCAGCGTAAGCAAAAATATAGGATTTGCCCAGCTTTTCGCATGCGTTTACTTTGGCGTTCGCGTTGTCATTGATATGTGGACATTTCCATATAAAGTAATTGTGTGTATTCACATAGTCAGCTTTTAATCAACGCCAACCCCAACACCAACGCCAAAGTCCTATGTGGACGGGCCTTTATGCCACAACAGAAGATGACATTAGAAAAAGTAATAATTGCTATATTTAAATATTAACTATAATAAAAGATTTTAATTCTCCAGATTTTAAGATATGACGAAGAGTAATGATAAATTCAAATCTATTTGTTATTCAAAATTATTTGCAGGATTAATGAAAATACATTCGTTATTCAAAATTACTTAAATGAATAAAAAAATATTATTATATTATCATCATTAAATTATCCATAATTCTTACAATGCCCATCCCTGACATAAACTATTTATGCATTTCATTTACATTTTTTCTACTAAAATTTCTCTCTCTCTCTCTCTATAATTTGCAACCTTGTGTTCGAAGTTAATCTTTCATCGCTTTTGTAGAAATGCGTAGAAATTAATATCAGTTACGTCAAAAATTTTATCAAAATCAAAGTTGCTCTTGTGGTTTTCGTTGTTGGCATCTAAGCGCCACATTGTTAGCTAGCTTATTTGTTGCACAATTTATAGAGCACGTGCGGATAATGGGTTAACAAACAATCACCTCATCCACTCTATCCCAAACTCATCCAACTTACAATTATCCTATACGAATAATTAAATAGAATATCCTATGAGTCTTATGCAGTAGCTTAGTTATTTATACCTATACGACTATGTTCGTTTGTGATGAATGTGTTTGTGTGTGAGTGTGTATTCATCTGATGTTGTAAGGACTTACGTAAAATCATTACATATATGGAGATTCGTAAATAAGTATATAGAAAACTAAACTCAGCTCAACTAAACCGAATGGAAGTAAATTGAGTTGAACTAAAATTCCTTGGAAGCATAAAGCTTTTGAAAGTGCGAAATAATATTCACAAGATAAAGGAGCAAAAGCAGCAGCATGCATATAACAAAAGTAAAAAAAATATAGCTAAGTAGAAATGTTTAAATTAGTTGCTGTTGTTCGGCTGCTGTTAGTGTACGACGAGGAATATATGCTGCAGTAAAGTTGGCAAGAATAAGGTCCGCTTGCGGACACAGTAAATACAATGAATGAACATACAGTTGTGGTCGCGAAAATAGTAGCAATAGTATGTATTGGCAGTTCTGAATTTCCTTTTTTGATTTTAATTATTTTTGAAGTAAAACTTCTTTAGCGACAGTGACTACTACTACTATTTTTACTAAATTCTACTAATATTTTTACGAAGGCTGCTACTACTTACTACTGCTATTTGAACTAATTTCTACTACTACTTTTTTACTAATTTCTACTACTAATTTACTAATGCTACTACTAATCACTATTACTATTTTTACTTATTTCTACTACTGTTTTTACTAATGCTACTACTAATTACCACTACTATTTTTTACTGATTTCTTCAACTATTTTTACTAGTGTTACTACTACTTACCACTACTATTTTTACTTTTTTCTACTACTATTTTTACAAATTTCTGCTCCTACTATTTTTACTAATGACACTACCAGTTACTACTACTTACTTATTTCCACTTTTATTTTTACTAATGCTTCTACTAATTACAACTACTATTTTTACTTTTTTCTACTACTATTTTTACAAATTTCTGCTGCCACTATTTTTACTAATGATACTACTAATTACCACTACTATTTTTTACTGATTTCCACTTATATTTTTACTAATGCTTCTACTAATTACTACTATTACTTTTACTAATTTCTACTACTATTTTTACAAATTTCTGCTACTATTTTTACTAAATTCTACTACTATTTTAACTAATGATACTGCAAATTACTACTACTTTTTTACTGATTTCCACTTCTATTTTACTAATGCTACTACTAATTACTACTATCTACTACTATACTAAGGATCTTTTATAAAACGCTCTCCCATATTTAACTCTATATTCTCTTTCGAATAGTCACAGAAGTTTTACTCCTAAACTCAAACTTTCTAGAAAATTTATAAAAGTTCGATAAATTAAAATATGATCATTTTGGTATTTTAACAATTAATATTTGGAATAGAAAATTTTAGATAGAGAACTGCCCCATGATGATTTTGAAGATATCGATGACGACAAAAAGAAAGTCTTTTCGGAATTCGAAAAAGAGACGTCGATTTGGATTAGAATAATTGCAATGTCGTGGAAGATGAGAATGTTGTAAGAAAAACGAAAAAAATTATTTTGAATGTAGTATGGAGTCTCACTTTGCTTAGTAAGTCTAACAATTATAATATATATTATAATATATAATTATTTTCGAAATTTTCGTACTTACATAAATGTATAGTGTTGCAGATACGCCATAGAACATTTTTTTTAAATAAAATCTTTACAAACAAAACATGTGTTTTCGATTTCGTTTGCATTTTCATAAATTGTGTGATTTTAAACTCCACATACATTTTTTTTAAACTGAAAGAAAAAATCATGCATTCAAGGATCAAAATTTTAACTTTTTAATATGAGTTTTTAGAAAATGTATGGTTATGCAGTTGTGTGGCGCATTAAATTTAAGTTTTAAACTGCTAAAAATATTGGTTGATTTTTGATAACTTTTTATTGCTGACGGTGTTGCGACTTTCTCCTAAAAGACGCCTGAGCAAAATTTGCATTTGTATGGAAGAGGATGTTGAATAGCGTCAACAAGAACAAATGATCGAAAATCAACAAGAATTTTCTAAAAACTCGGATTAAAAAATTATTTTTTAGACAATTTGAATTATTGATTTTTGTTAGAAAATTAACTATATTTTTATGAAATATTATTAGAACTAAATAAGGAAAGTGAAAATTGTCAAAACTTGTCAATACATTTTGTTGCTATTTTTATGATCACAGGTGTACATTTGTATTTTTGTGCATGCTTACGTAACGGGAGTGCATGCAACACTTTTCTGACAGAAGGACGCAACTTTTGGCTGATTTATGTACTGCACACATACATACATATCTACATATTTTATTTTACAATTTGAGTGCTTATATGTATTTTGTAAGAGTATTTTGTGAGTGGGCATAGATATCTGGCGAAAGCTTTTGCCGACCGTGCTTATGAAAAGTATAGCCTCATGTGGCTATGATACCACCTTCTCATTCGAGGAAATGTAAAAACTTAAAGAAATTGCTTTTCTCTCATTGGCGGCGATCACACCCGGCAACAAATTTCAAACCAGTAAATCCATTTTTGCCAAACAAAAACCTACTCATAAAATTTGATACCATCTAAATATCGGTCCTAACCGCGAAAAAAAGGTTAGCAAAATAAAAAAATGGCGAAAATTCTTCTAGATGCTTCAGAACATTTCTGCATCCAAAACAATTTAAAAAAAATAGCAGTAACACAAATAAAGACTGCTTTTGTGTGCAATAAAATCTAGTTTATACGACTTTTACTTATTTAATTAAACAAAAAATTTATTAGTACGATTTTCGCAGTTTCGTAGTTTCAGTGATATAGAAATTTGTTCAAAAGTGAACAAAAAGTGTCACACGTATGTATTTCTTTCTCTAACCCAATGCTGTATTTATCACATATGAGCAAATTATCTTTCATAGTTACTGATATATCCCATTTCTTTTATTTAAACATAAACCCGTTAGTATTCTCTCAGATTTAAAAAGGGAATATCGACATAAATAGGTCAAGATAGTAGGCATACATTCTAGGTAGTGAATCCACGCTAAACCAAGTTATATAATCGTTATAAAAAGCAAATAAATGAAATGTCAATCGGAACTGTACTTATGCAGGTGCTACCAATGTGAATTCAATAATGTGTGCTAAGTAATGACTGCAGTTGTCATATTATGTCAAAAAGGTGACGATAAAGTTTTTATACTTATATATTGCCTTAGCCCATAAATGCACAGTGACGAGAAAAATACAATTAGAATAAAGCAATACGTTTTTTCCATATTTTTCTATATGTTTTGTTTCCCAAGAAAATAATAAACTAACAAAATGTTTTAAATGAGAACCTTAAAGATTTTTTATTTTGCCACAATATTATTCGATCGTTTGGTGCATATTGCTTTTGATCAGAAGATATTCATTCAAATTTTTGTTTGAGTTCAAATCATTGCAATTCTCTAATATAATAATGTTTGGCAAATATTTAAGTTTAATTATGGGTATATAACTTAATTCGAGCGGTTTGCTAAGAGATGGCGCAACTTGTATGTATTCCATCGTTGCAATAAATTCCGAACATACTTAGGAAAGCTACTGTCTTCATTACTTTCGTCTTCCTTACTTTAATATGAAGAAAACTGCTGTCGAAAGTCATCGTATTTTGGTGGAAGTTTATGGTGAACTTGCTCTAGCTGAGCGAGCGTGCCAAAAGTGGTTTGTACGATTTAAAAGACGATGAACGTCCTGGGCAGCCAAAAAAGTTTGAAGATGAAGAGCTGGAAGCATTACTCGATGAAGATTGTTGCCAAATGCTGGAAGAGCTCGCAGAATTTTTGGGTGTCACTCAAGCAGCCATTTCAAAACGTTTAAAAGCAGCTGGATATATTCAAAAGCAAGGAAATCGGGTTTCACATGAATTCAAGCCGAGAGATGTCGAAAGGCGGTCTTGCTTGTCCGAAATGCTGCTGGAACGCCACAAAAGGAAGTCATTTTTGCATCGGATTGTTACTGGTGATGAAAAATGGGTCCATTACGACAATCCCAAGCGCAAAAAATCATAGTATGTGAAATTCGGCCAACCAGCCAAATCAACGGCTAAGCCGAATATCCATGGCGCGTAGATAATGCTCTGTATTTGGTGGTATCAGAAGGGTGTCCTGTATTATGAGCCACTAAAACCGGGTGAAACCATCAATGGGGAACGCTACCGAACACAATTAATCCGTTTGAAGAGAGCAGTAGCCGAAAAACGCCCGGAATATGCGACCAGACACGAGGCAATAATTTTCCACCATGACAACGCTCGGCCCCACATTACTATTCCGGTTAAGAACTATTTGGAAAACAGTGGAAAACAGTGGATGGGAAGTTTTACCCCACCCGCCTTAGAGCCCAGACCTTGCCCCTTCTGACTACCATTTGCTTCGGTCGATGCAGAACACCCTCACTGGAATACGGTTCACATCCGAGCAGGATATCAAAAATTGGCTTGATTCATTCTTGGCTGCCAAGCCGGCGCAGTTCATTTGGGATGTGATCCACAAATTGCCAGAAAGATGGCAAAAAGCCGTAGCTTCAGATGGGCAATAATTTGAATAATACTATTGTACATGTTTTTCTTAAATAAACGTTCAAACGAATTAAGTATAGACTAATAAAAACTGTTAATTCGGCATTTTTAGCGAAAAAATCAACCCCGGACAAACGTGGTTTATTTTGGATCAAAAATATATGACTCGATATTACATTGTTATTGTATAATAGAAATAAATATAATTTTTACGGATATAGCTCGAAATGTTTTAGAACGTAACAGACAGGGCATAATGAAATATATCTGTACTCAAAACTGTTCTTCGATATTTGGAAGCTTTTGGTTTTTCCCCGTGGAGATTTAATAATAATAATTATGTATTTTCGGTCCTTGCTTATTCAACTAAATTCTCTGCTGATATGGTTGATGTTGTTGTTGAAACTAGCTACGCCCTGTCAAAATCGGATTCACCCGTCGTTGTTGTCGTTAAACTCATCCTGGGGGGAGGACCAGAAAAAGTGCGGTTTCAACAGAGCCTGACCTAGAGGGAGAGGGGTGTTGGATAATTTGGTCATTCCGGTAACTAAATTCGGCTGTTGTGGTAACTCTATCTGGTTCTAGGAATAGCCAAGTCGTGTTATAATTTAAAGTATTATTAAGAAGTGTGTGTATTTTTTGCTGAAAATTTAATTTTTTTTCTTTTTTATACATTTTTATTTGTGAAATTTAATTTTTTAAGTTATTTTTCTGTTCAAACCTACAACTTTTTTTATGTGTTCACTATGGGTTAATGAATTTGAAACCTTTGAGGTGATTATTTTGGTTCAGCTGCCCTTGTTTAGCATAGTTTGTTTAATACACTGTGGTGTACTGAGTTCTTCGCCGTTATTTTAAACTTATGTGAAATGAATGCCAAAGAAAAATTACAAAATAATGGGCTTTCAAACTCAGTAAAAGTTGAGATACAGAGAATTGAGAGAATAGACGAAAATTTCAAATCTACTTTAAGCCAGAATCTGGTTTAAAATAATCATATGTTATTTTATGCAATTACTATGGACCAATATTATTGACTGCAGGGTTATTTCTATTTATGTACTATATTTACTCACTTACTGCACACTTGTATGCATTTACTATAAATATTTATGTATTTACTTCTCGGAATGTTTTCCATGTTCATCATGTTGTCCAATGTTTTTAATACATATCTACATTTTTGTACATACAAATACATCTTAAAATGATGCAAAGTAAATAGGCTATTATAATGGAATTTGTATTTTATTGTGTGGCATAGCCGGATTCACCGAAAAACATAAATTCGAAAGTTTTGGAAACTTAAAAGTTCCTTAGAAAACTGCATGCGGTATGTAAAACGCACACTTGTTTACATACATAAATTATTGTAGTACATTGTGCGTCTAATAAGTTTTTATTTTATTTATTATTTATATAAGTAAATAAGTATTTAATATAAACATCAAAACTTTTGTTTTTATTGCATATTTCTTGCAATGGAGCTTTGTTAATAATTTAATTTAATTTTATTTTATTGCGTTATAGGGAAAAAGGCTGTTGAGAACTCTTCTTTAAATTTCAAGTAAAATTCGTACACGTAAGTACATCATCGCAAAATATATAATTAATTAATTTTTTCTGAATTGTACCCTTGGTGTTATAAATATATTAGATGGAGAAGTAGTAAAGGATAGAGCCCATCAAGGATTGGTTTTAGGTATGGGTAAATGTGAAATTTAAAAAATTTTTGAAAACTTAGATATATTTCGAAAAATTTTCGAGCCGATTTTCAAAATATATCAGGAACGGATACAGGAGACCGGACCTCCCCGAAATGCAAAAATCACCGAACAATTTTAAGCGAGTTTTAAGAAAACTTCCAAATATGCATTACACTGTCAAGTTAGTACTTTTTTAAGTTCAGTGAGTTCAAGTTATTTTTAATTCAGGTACTGTCTTCCAAATTTGTAAAATCCGCCAAATTTTTTAAACTTTCTAAAAAAAATTGCTTGGAAATTTAAATCACTTATTGTTCTTAATCAAAATTGCAACCTAACCAATGATGGCCAATGGATGTAAGGAAATTTGCCAACAGACTAGACAAGGTTTGTGGTAAAAAGAGGTTTCCTGCTATTAGAGCCTAAAACTAGGCAAACGAATTTTATTTAGCCTTCTACCACATTCTTTGCTCGATGAAAAACATTTTAATTTCGTCTTTTCTGCACACAATATTTTTACAATTATGTTCGGACCACTAATCCATTTTCAACTGTTTCGTGATTGACTTCTTCTTTAGTGCATTGCGAAAAGTAATTATTTTAATTATTCTGCAATAAACTCTATCAGTAATGTTTTTGATAAACTAATTTCTTATTCAAAT
This sequence comes from Anomoia purmunda, assembly GCA_951828415.1. Taxonomy (NCBI): domain Eukaryota; kingdom Metazoa; phylum Arthropoda; class Insecta; order Diptera; family Tephritidae; genus Anomoia; species Anomoia purmunda. The sequence goes on from OX639995.1 coordinate 47,378,061, forward strand.
TGTTAATCAAAAACAAAAACACTTTATGTTTATTATACAATAGGAATGTTAATACTTTTGTCAAAAATACTCTCAAAAAGAGAACCGAAGAAAAATTTGCTTTAGCGCCAATTCATACCCATTTTTCTTGTATTGTTTCCAAAAGTTATGCAAAATTCGCCTTTTTCCAGTTTTTGAAGTTTATTTTTTTAATATCTCGAAAAGTATTATAGTTACAAAACACATCTTATATTCGTCCTAAAGGAAACGCTTGCGGCTAGAAAAATTATATAGTGCTTTTAATATAGTAATTTTTTTAAACCAAACACTTTCAAAGTTTTAACATATTAAAAATTAAATATCTCAAAAACTAATCTTTTTTTTTTTGTTTTCATAAAATACCTCTTAAAAGGTCCAAAAATGTTAAAGGAGGTGTTTTTTTTGTTTTATGTAATATGCCTACGACTTTTTACATTTTAAATAAAAATATTTGTTTTATTTCACCTTAAGCTTGACACTTATCTTAATTTTAGTATTTAATATTAATTTGATACTATTTTTTTAGCTCAATTTTCTAACAGGCACGTATTTTCTGTAAGATCCAAATGTTTGAGTTTTGAAAAAAAAATTTCTTTTGCAATATCTTCTGTTGTTAAGTTTTTGATGTATTCAAAAAATTTTAAAGTTTTATAATTTTTAGAATTGTCAAAAAAAAAACAGTTTAATGTTTTTTTATGTGGCCCCAAGTATCCTTTGTATAACGAATCAAATATTTTTCAAGCTATAGTAAGTAGTTTTCGAAATATGAAAAATACACTTAAAACCTGGAAAAAGTAGTGAGATTTTGAATTTCTTCTAACTTTTGGAAATTATTCTTTTAATTTTTCTTCCGTTGGTAAAACTCTGTTATAGGATGCAAAACACTTTCGGCCCAATTTCATGCAAATCAAAAATAGTCCATTCCCATTGTTGGTCGGTTTGACAAGGAATTACACAAACACATACAGACTTATGTAAGAGAAATTGTTGTTTTGCAGGAAGAGGATATTGAATATAACTAAGTATTGAATCCCTAAAATACAGTCATGTGAAAAAATAGGGAAGCGAAATTTTTCTTTTGTTTGTTTTAAGTTTCTTATTTTTTTTATGGAAGTCTAGCTCAAACTTTGTGAGAAAAATAGGAAAATGCGAAAAAAATTACAACAACAACAAATTTTTTAATAACAATTTTAAGAAAAATTCTCACCATGCACTTTTGTAGCTCATCCGAAATTCTAGTATAAATGCAAGTTTCAATTAGCTAAAAATTGCAGTTAATTTTTGAAAAAAAAAATTCGGACGATGTCGTACAATTTCTTCCATACAAAAGCAATTATCAAACAAGTGTATTTACATACAAAATGCGTGATACTGGCAGAAAAAAAGCCCAGAAATCATATAAACCATATGAGATGAGCCACATTTTTGCAAAAAAAAACCAGAAATCATATAAACCACATGACATGAGCCCCATTTTTATAAAAAAAAAAATAACAAACTTAAAACAGATAGAAGAAGATATACAAAAATGGTCAAATTGTGGTGTCTCTATTTTTTTTTGCACATAACTGTATTTGTGTATAGAGCAAAGTATTGGGCATAAAGTAGATATTTAATATCACATCATCTTAATGGTTCCTCACTCTAACCCGCCCCAAAATTTTAGCCTGGATGCACCCCTGGCCTTAGCATACACGCACAGCAATACATAGGGTAGAATCGAAGAAATCACGTTTTTACCGCCTACTCACGGCCTTACCAACTGTTGAAGGTTTATTTGCTTTGTTCTTTTGTTTCGTTCTACTGATGTTAAAAGTCTTAGCTTTACCAAAAAAGATTCATAACATTATTTATAAATTAGATTAACATTGATTTGCAGAAAGCCTGGCTCTGACATCCTTTCGACAATTCGACACGCATAAGTCTTTTCTATAACCCCATGCTATTTATTTTTTTTTTACTTTTAAATCAATAACTAAGTAATTAAGTAGTTAAACCAATATCGGCTACATTTTCAGGGAATTTAATAATAGATTTTCAATATATTCGCGTTGAGTAACGATTTATTTATACCACAAAACGAGAGAAAATGCAAAAACATAAACGGAGCACGTATACGCCCTGTAGACCTCACCATACACATCTGTACAAACTTTGCGTTTGTTCGCGTCAACACTCGAAGGGCTTTACTGTTTTCATTCTTCTCAAGGCAGTATAGTTGAAATACTTTGTGCTTACTACAACCAAAAAAAAAGAACATTCTATTATCGTATGCTATTTACTTCATTAATGTTTTTCTTAGATCCGGCTGCCATGGACTGACTGACCTTTTCTATCTCAAAGCCAATAATGCATATCAAGTGAGCAAAGATTTTGCATATTAAATTTTGTGGCTAAATTTTGAAAATTTAAACAAGCATAGCATATTTAAAATATGTACGTAGTATATACTAGCAGTTCCAGGCAGCCGGCACCGCCTTCTGTGTACACTGCAATTCGTGTGGATCGCCTTTTATCTCGTTTCGCTGCTGTCTGATTTTCAATACATTTGATATACTATGTGAGATTACAAAGGCACGTCACATACATCGGTCATAGACAGTGTTATGATATTCCATTCGATATCGAAATTTACAGCAGTTTGTCAATATGGTTCAGTACGATAGAAAAAAATACGATATTTTTGTTTCGAACATCAGCTTGACGAACGCATAACATTGGCTTTAGTAATCTGTATTTCGCATTGTATAAGTGCGATCGGGTTAGGCTATACACATAGTTTTGGGATTGTTCGACTCAGTACTGTTTGACGCGTCGAAGATTGGCACCAGCAAAAGGAAAATATCGCATATTTTACAGTTTTTCTTCGATAAAGGCGAAAATGTGAATAGTTTGGATGACGGACAAACACGCATAGAGTACTGGATGGAATTGCACTAAGTTTTATACATTAAATATGTAGGTTATAGAATATATTTTATCTCATTATGTGACATGTGCCACAAGAGTCGAGATATTCTTAAAACCCGTATTTATGAACTCAAATATGGCACATATGTTGGATACGTAGAAGCAAACAAGTTAGATACAACATAGATCCGGTAGGTGGCGCACGAAGCGATATATTGGTAAATATATTCATAAAAATCGTGTTTACGGATCGATTTGGATCATATTCAGAACAAACATCGACCACATCGAGAGATGGTATGTTTTCCAGGAGTTTAAATAATGGCCACATAAACCAAAGTGAAGCAAGAGGGTATTACCTGGTGTTTATATAAAAATGGAAATAACTGCAATTCATTTGAACTCTATCTATTGTTTTGCACTAATGAAAATTGTGATGTGTATTTATACACAAAATAAACTTCTTCTTTCGAATACGTCTATAATACTTTTTTTCAATTTCTATTCCCTTTAGTTTCCTTTCTATGTATTACTATTTATACTATTTTTTTTTTGTAATTTTTAGTATCTATATTTTCTTCTTTAATGCTTTTTTTATTTGCTGGTATATGCAGGATTTAAAAAAAAGTTTTTTGCTGGGATTTACGATATCCGAACAAGAGTTAAGCTTTTTCAAATTATTTTCACACATGTTATATTATCGCCATTAAAATGCCAGTTTTCCATTTTCTATTAATCCACCAAAATTTAGAAATGGTTGCGAGGAAGGGAGACAATTTGTAAAGAGTGATGGAGAAACTTGCTTAATTTTCAACCCTTTTATTATTGAATCATGATTAATTCAGAGAGCACTTAAACTATGGAGAAGCAGAAAAATGACACTGACGCTGCCAACTGAGCTAGACAAGTTCGGCGGTAAAATGACTTTGTTGGAGGAACGCATGCCTGCTGATTGGAATTTAAGTGTACTCTGCAAAAGTAGGCAATTTCGAAGTAAAGCTCTCTCCCGATAATTCAAACCCACGCGTTACAAGTCTCTCATCACCATTCCGGCGATTGTTGGGCGCGGAAGGATGGACGCTTTCAATATCGGATAGGATATCCATTTTGGTATTCGAGAAAAGGAAAAAAATTTAAAAAAATGTATATCAAAGGCAATTTGTAGCCACTTAAAACTTAAACTTTAGTATACTAAAATTCAATGGGATATAAAATTTTGATTAAAAAGTTTCAAATTTTGACTACAATTTTCGGAATTTTTCTATATGGCTTTCTTTGTAGAATGAACTATATTTTTATAAAAAAAAAAATAGCTTGATAACCCCGGCAGACGTAATCCTGCTCATATTTATTTCACTCACATATAACTTGAGAATAATTGCATTAAAGTTGGCATGCAGGTAGCAAGCCTCTTCAAATAATATTTAATATTTCATATAATTTGCTTATAATTTCATTAAATTCAGCGTTTCGTTTGATATCCGTAATGTATACGTAGTTTTAATACATAGGAACATACTTATTTAGATTAATTAAAATGTAAAAAAAATATATTGCCGAAACTTCTCAATAAATCCCTGTCGTTTAGCAAGAATGATTGAAAACAAGATTGTGGCTTCCGATTGGAGAGTAACGGAAAGTTACGTAATGACAGGAGGAGAATTAGAGAGTGAAGAAGAGATTTGAAAGCAAAAGAGGAAGCAGCGAACAGATGACAAAACGATTAAAAGTTTTGTTAGCATTGTTTGTGTAAAAAAAATGCCACCATAAAAGAGAAACAATTTATTTTCTCAGCAAATGGATGTTGCTGTCAAATCGACAAAGAGGTAACTTAGCGGTCCGCGAAAGGCGCAATAATTTATTCCATCATTTTTGGTTGTTACGCACTTTATTAGTCGTATAAAAACGTAAAATAAGCTCTTTACAATTATAGAAAAAATAATATCGAAAAAATTGTTTTTTTCCTGCAATCCAGCTTCACCAAGTTATTTTCTACGCAAAAATGAAAAGGAGGATCTCACCGAGATATAAAAACTTGCTAATTTGAGACATACATCGGCAAAATTTAGCCATAAGATAAAAAAAATTGGATATAGTTTTATCGAAATACGCTTTGAGGGTGTTGTGGAATTTTTTTTGTACCGAATTTTTGATTACTCGCTGCATGTGTTAAAATGCCATACGACGTTCCAAGTTACACGATAGATAGTACTTTCGAACGTGACTCGAGTTTTTTCAATGCACCAGCTTTTCAACGATAGCCTCTTATGCCCCAAAAATTATCAATACGTCCCCATTTGCCTTTCCTCGGTATATGTAGATAATATTCGTATTTAATTGTAAATTTAAATGTCACATCGACTTACCTGCGGTGTGCGCGTGTCATCACCGGTTCCACCAACACCAACACCAACGACACCAACACCGCCTCCTCCCCCACCAACGTTCGCACCCACGGCAGTGTAATTACATTGGCAGCCCTCCTCACAGCACAGACGTACTAATTCGTGTTCACCGCATGTGCATGGCTCCTCATCCTCCTCGTCGTAGGCGCAATCTTCACGTATTAAAATAATATAATCCGCTTCGAAGAACTCATTGCGTGTCTCATCGAAAACGACACGATTTTTACGCGCCGGCGGCGGACGATTCGGTTTTTTAAGCAGACCGCGCAACTGACCGTTCACTTCACGCATTTTGACGGTGGTAGTGGTTGCGACGTTTAAACTTTGGTATTTGCTTTGGTTGTGGTTTTGATTTGGATTTTGGTTTGGTCTTTGGTTTTGATTCACTCGCGTGCGATTTGTTGCACTTAGAGAAACTTTGGTGACACAATTTAGGGGCGATGCGGGCGCGTCTGACGCGCACGATTCACTTTGATTTAAATGAGCGTAATTGCTTTCACTACAATTCTTCAAATTATTCACATTGACGTCGTCGTCGTCGTCGTTGTTGTAGTTGTGGTTGTTGGTATTGTTGTTTAGTAAATCATTCTCATTTGCATTTAGCTCAATCACACAATTCACACAATCACAAATCGAATTTGTTTCACCATCCGCGTTCGCGGCCACGTTTGCGTCAATAACGATTGACGATACCTCGTCGTATAATTCGTCGTAGCATTCGAAAGCACCGGAATTTTCAAACCCACTACAACAGTTCCGATTCAACGGCGCTATACTGTCGCTATTACCTTGGCCGTCGATTCGATTGAGTTCACACTTTTTTGTATCGCGCACGAAATTTTGATTTGTATCCACGTCGCCGATGGACAATGGCAGCGTACTTGTTGCTGTTGGTGTTGCTGATGCGTATCCGTTGCCGATGATATCACTCAATCGGCGTGCATCAAACTCGGATTGCGAATTGCCCACGAACGGATAAAAGGCATATATGGGCTGATGGTAGGGGATAATAGTGGTGGGATGGTAGGGAGTAAAATTGTTGTAGACACAACAATTTGTATTGGTGGCGCGATTGCAGTACACAAACGGTGTTAGTGCGTTTTGGAAATGTTGCTCATTCGTGGGTTTTGTGGCAACAAAGGCGCTTAGTCGACCAAAGTTCAAAGCCGCTTTGGGTGGTGGAGGACGTGGTGGCGGTGGTGGAGATGAGGATGGTGATTGCGCTGTAGTTTTTTCCAATGTTGCTATCAAATCCACTTCCGGTTGCGCGCTCAAAAGTTGGCACTGTTCTTCAACAAATGTTGTGGTTTTCGTTGGATTCCATAGGGAATTACTGCCTACTGAGTTAGTTAAAGTGTTCACAGTCGTTCCATCGGCATTTGTTGTAGTTATTTTTAATGTTGCGTTGGTCAGTGCAATTTCGCGTGACTCTGCGTTATCCGCTGCATCTGTTATGCCGCTTTGTTTATGGCGTGCAGACTGTTCAAGTATTTCCAAGCGATTTTTGTTAGTGTTTGCACCCACCTCAATAGCTGTTGTTGGTTTTATTACAGCGCTGGCATTTGTCGCATTAACATTTGTTGTTTGCTTTGGGGTGACTACTTTTGTGCCGCACGTCTCAACTTCTGCTTTCACATCGACTACCAAAACCTCCGCTTCTTCCTTCTGCCCTTCTTCCCCAACTGCAGTTTTTCTCACCTCAGATGGGGTTGTATTATGTGCCGTTAGTTTACCATCAGCACTAGTCGTTGGCAGCGAGTCAAATGCGTTCACTCGTTGATTGCTATTTAATACAGCTGAGTGGCGCTCGGCCTCGACTTTCGTCTCTACTGCTACTGCTTCTGCGGTGACTTTTTCGTTACTCTTTGTGTGCTCATTGACTTCATGCGCTGTCGCTGCTGCGCACTCGTTGGTGAGTTTACCGTAAGTGTCGCTAATTCGCTCAAAATTATTGTGTTGAATACAATTACTTTTATTCTGTTGGTTATTGTTGTTGTCTGCTAAACTGTCGCTGCTCCTGCTGTTCTTCCTGTTGTTGGTTTTGCTATTGTGCACTGCTGTTAATTGGATTGCACTTGGCTTTTCGACGCCTGCGACGCCTTTGCCGTTTGTCGAAACTATTATTGACGGCGACCTTACGCTGCCGCCACAATTTCGCCTTGAGTCTGCAATTTGACCAACCGTAAGTGTTGTTGTTTTTATTATTCGTGCTGTTCTTGCCGTTTCGATTGCTGATGGCACAACGGCGCTATTGTTTTGGTCCTTTGGTATTTCAATCAACTCCGTTGGCGCCTTCGTCGAATGAGTGACAGTGCTCGGCAGTCGCGTTTCCTTGTCTCCCAAGGAGCTATTGTGCTTACCTTCGAAATGTTTGCCTTCACTATATTTCAAGGCTTGCTCCTCGGTGGTGGTGTCAACTGGTCGTGGTGTCGAGCAGACAACTTTGCCCGTTACACCAACAACTCGAATATCGTCGCTTTGCTGTAATTTCTTCTGGTGCACCCCTGTGCTCACTTCGTTAGCGCACTCGTTGTTGAAGTCGTGCTCATGCTCACCCTTTAAATGATTGCGTGTCACGCATATCAATCCATGTAAATGTTGTTGCAAACGTTGCAAACGTTGACTAGCCGCAAACTCATCGCTTCCACCTTTGTGTGGTGGCGGGTGGGAGGCGTGTGTGTCAATACTTTGGGCGCTGGTTTCGGGAATGTGTTGCAAAAATAGTTTATCTGCCTCACTTAACTTTGCATTGTGTAGTTGGGGCTTTGCTACTATTTCAATATAATCTTCCCTCTTAGCTTCGGTTAGCCTAAATAGTTTTTGCTCTAACAGCTCCTCCGCTTCCTTTTGTTCTACGTTATCTGTAGAGTGCTTGTGTGGTAATCGCGCAGTTTCAGTTTCAGTTAGAGTTTTTTCTGCTTCGTCAATAGTTTTATGTATAGCAACTTGAACTAAATCACCCGAACACCCCAGTCGTTGTGTACTTTCACTTTGTGGCGGATTAGCCAGGCATGGAATAGACGTGTTTATCGTTCTCGCCGCTTTAAACACTTTAGCATCCTCTGCGTTGGCTTCTATGCTAACATTTGCCACTTGTTCGACCGTTTGTTGTGCGGTGTCGTTAGTGCCTACTCCTTTGGGCCACTTATCGCATTCATTACTTGCACTTTCAGGTGGTGGTGGCGCCCCTTTATTGTTGCGCGTACTTGCAACAACGCTTGTACAACTAAATGTGGCTTCTTTTACTTCAACGCGTTGTTTTTTCTTGGCTTCTTTCTCGCGCCCTTCGCAATTTTCACTTGCTTTTTCCGTTTTTTCTACTCTTCCCCGTTCAATACTTTCTTCTTCTTCTTCTTCTCCTTCTATTGACTTAGCTCCGTTGTGGTGCTGCCTAATCTGCTGCAAGTCGTTGGACGTCGCTTGTAAGAAGTTTTTGTCTATTGCACCAGCCTCAATTGGGCTACTTTCAACTCCGTGTGTGGAAGGGTTGGTTGTCGTGTTGACAATCTGGCTTTCATTATTAACTTCACAGTCATGGGTGCAATTTCGTGCTTCGTTTTCCTGTCCACACTGTTTCGCATTTGATTGCTCGCTATTTTCTTCTAGCTTGTACTCTTCCCTCCGCTTCTCCTCTTCTCCACACTCGCTTACAGCGTTTACTTGTCCACTTGACAATTGTGGCCTCGCTATGGCTTCGTTTGCTATACCCCGCCCCCAAAAGAAATTGTCATCATTCACTTTGGCTACTAATTCGTTGTCGATGATTTGATGAACGAATGCAACATTGGCCGTTGCTGCCGTCGCCGCCGCCGTGTAGTCTGACTGTAGCTTCTGCTGATTGCTTTGCTCGTGGACGTGGATGTCTACATTTTTGATAATTGAATTTAAACTCTGTGGCGAATTATGTATTCGTTGCGCTCGTTGTGAATTCGTTGAATCGAAATGAGCAGATACTGTAATGTTGTGCCTTCCTGCTGATGCGCCGTGCTGACTTTGTGGCGTGCTTTGTGTGTGGCGTAGTCCTTTGGCAAAATATTCTTTGGGATTATTTTTGCTTTGTTGCTTTGATGATTTTCTTTCCTTTTCTTGCTGTATTTGTGTTTGTTTCGTTATTGTTACACTTATCTCTTTGACGTTTTCTACACTTTCTTTCACTTCTTCTTTCTCTATTTGTTGCTGTCCTTTGTATGCAACGAGTGTAGACAATTCGCATGAAAAGTTTCTTCCATCAAATTTTTCAGCCTCGTTCAATCTGTCGGGGATGTAGCTCCCCCGTTCGTTTTCACTTGCGTTGTACTTCTGTTCAAGGGAATAATTTTCAATAACTCTTCTGCTTTCGTCAATGTTTTCAATTGAATTCGATTTACTCTTGCGTTCTTCGTTTACCCTGCGCTGACACCACTTTTGGTAATAATAGTTCTTGTTATCGTTTGAAGCACTTCGACTTTCGCAATTTTTACTTTCAACTCTTTCAATGTTTTCATGAATGGCTTTTATGATATCGACACTGTCATCGCCACAACTACCTTTTGCACTGGCGCTGGTACTGGCAAAGTGGTAGTCGTCGTTGTCGTCGTCGCCACCCCCCTCTCTGTCCCCACTGCTGTCTTCGTAGACAGTCAACGAATTTGCTTCACATATACACCATTCATTCGAATCATTTAAATTATATAAATAGAAACTTTCATCACTGGCCTTTAGGCAGATTTCACTATGTAACAAATTTTCAAAATCATTTTCAATACCGTTATGCACTAAAACACTTTCTTGCTTGCCAAATGCTGGGCCTGGTGTTTTGTTATTTTTCACAGTTTTCCAATTTTTTCTATAGTTTAATAAAATTTTCTCTTCAGCTGCTCCAGCTGCTACTGCTCCAGCCACACGTCGTACTCGTATGTCGTTGTCCTCGTCGTGCTTTTCATCGCGGGCTCTACTGGCTGTTGTGCTATGTGCTTTCACATTCACCACGCTGCCAACGCAGCTGCTTTCATTGCTGCTATTGCTCTTGGAGATGATGGCGCTTTCGTTAGAGTGTTGTGGTTGTTGTTCTTGCTGTTGCTGTTGCTGTTGCTGTTGCTGTTGTAAGGATTTCTTTGGGCCACTCTTTGCCGTCGTCACGTCCTCAGCCTGTTGGTATGCGTCGTTTGTCGTGGGGAAAAGAACGTTCGTTGGCGCCGTGCACGTACCCGTAGTGGCGTAGTCCTTCGTGCGTGTAATCGCTACTAGTTGTGGTGAAATGTTTTCGATCGATGACGAAGTTGATTTCGTTGTCACATCCCTTGGCTGACCAACCAAGTCGCTGGCACTTTGTTGTATGCTGCCACTGGGACTATCACTGTCATCGTCAAAGCACAGTTGTCTAGTGCGGCTGTCATGGCTGATTGTGTTGCCGTTGCCGTTGCCGTTGCCGTTGCCTGTGTTCTGCTGGTCAGTGGTGTAGCACTGTGTGCTTGTTGTTGCATTTATTGTCGCAAGAGCATAAGTCGCATTCGTCACAGTCATTGCTGCTGCTGCTGCTGCTGCTGTTGTCTCCATCGCCGTTGTGCCATCCAAAGCGCATGCTCCTGCTCTCCCACCTGTGCGTGGTGTGTCGTGTTTACTCGCCATGCCACCGTCCAGCAGTGACAGCGCTGCATTTTGACACCCAAATGTTATTAACGCTGTACTCGTTGCCATTTCCGCTAAGCTGGACGTGCATGTTAGGGCAAAGTGATTCGCATTTGTTGTTACTGTGGCTGTTGCTATTGCTGCCACCTCATCACTCATACCTTTTGTTTCTGTTAATCCCGTTTTGTCATTCATTTTTGCCAGAACGTCCCTCTGGCACAACGAAATTTCAGCCTCAACGCATTCTTCATCAGCGTTGCATTCAATTGGCTCAAATGCCGCTGCTGTTGGTGCTTCCACTTCAATTTCTGTCAGCTGTGTGCACTGGAGCATTTCATTTTCGTTGCCAACAATCGGCCAGCGGTTAGTAACATCAGCGGCACTACTACTACTACTCCAGCTTGCACCGCAAACATTTCCGCTATAGCTTGCAACGCTGCCGGCATTTTGGTTGTTGTTGTTGTTGTTGCTTTGCCTGCTATTGTTATCAACAAAGCAAAGCGTTACAATGCCCTTTTCGTTGCAAACTGCCGTGGCTTTGGTTTTGGCGTTTGAATTGCTTACATTTTTGTTGTTATTAACTGGCTGTTGTTTGTTGGTTGTTGTCAGTAAGTTGCCAACAATTGATTGTTGCTTTTGTTGCAATTCGTTTGCGGTTTGCACATTTTGTTTGCCCTCAGTTGTCATTTTGTCAATGGTCGTAGCTGTTGGAGTTGCTGCCGCCGCAGCTACTTCTACGCCCTCAGTTACCGTTGCGTCGTAATTTTCTGTTCGTTGTGCGTTGGCTGTGGAAAAGATCAGCAAATCTAGAAGCATCATGTTTGTTGTTGTTACATTTTACAATGTATCACCTAGGTGGTATCCAATAATTTAAAAGCTGCAAATAAAAATAAGGAGACATTTGAATTAATATGAAATTAAGTGGCATGTATCGAAATGAAATTAAGGTTAAGTTTATTCAAAATTAGCAGAGAACGACCGAACTTCGGCTACGGCTTCGGCGTCGGCTTTGACTTCGGCCATGTTCGGCCAATAAAGTTCGGTTCAGTTTCGGTCCGGCTTCAGCCAAAAAAACCCCAAACTTTGACCAAACATTTGTAGTTTTTTACTGATATTGAAATTGTATACGATTTTACTTTTAATAAATTTCGCGTTGGAAAAAAGATAAATTAGCTTTTCAAATTTAGATTATAGCAATGTGATTTGCAGTAACAATACTGAAAGAAGTGATTCATTCCGCATTGTACACTTTTCTCAATGAACATCTGCTGCTAGGCGATTGTGAAATTTTTGAAAACTTTTTGAAGTCCATATTTTCTGTTGAAAGACATATTTTAAAATATTTATATCTAAAATTTGAAAAAATTCGTTGCTTTTTCACTATTTAGGCACTGAAAAGGGTCGATTCAGCTTCGACGGAAATTAGCCGAAGTTCGAAGTTTGATCTTTTGGCGGGAAGTTTATTACAAATAACTCTTGATAGCCGGATGTACTTTTGTTTTCTATCATCTTAATCTTATATGCATATAAAGGGTGTATATACAGGGTGCCCCATATAGTGTCTTCTTTTTAATCATATCTTATTTAGACGCTCTGGAAATCTGTGTATTGAATCGTTTTACGCTTGAATTCCACTGGGAAATAATACAACCTAACTGGACAGCGATTTTGCTGATAAATTATCTTTTCTGATGAAGCGAATTTCACCTCGTTGACTATGCTAACAAACAAATCTCCCACATGTGGGTATCGAAACGCCCCGCAAGTGAGCGTCTAGAACTCAATGCATCCTCAGGGAATGGCAATTTGGTGGCATAATGGGATTAAACACGATTTTCTTGTGGCGTGAAATTGAAGACAAAGACTTGAGCGATCGTTGGTTACAGCACGATGGCGCGCCACGCCACAATCGATCGTTTGCGTGTTAAGTTCGGAAATCGTGTTATCAGTCGTCTCGACGATTTCAATTGGGCACCTCTGGGCAGCGATTTGGCTCGCTGAGATTGGAAATGAGTTTCATTTGGTTTTCCAAAATATCGGTTTTGAGATATAGGCAAAACCACTGATATAGGCAAAACCACTGTTTCCAAGGTCTCAAGAATAGCAAATAACCTTTTGTAGGTACCGTTTCAAAGGAACATTCAATATTTTATAAGCTGATATATTTTTTATATAAATCGGAATAGTACTTTTTTAGTAACAGTCGGTTGATCGCTATTTTTAGAATTTCTATTTTTTTTTAATCGAATTTGATCGATATTATGTGATTCAAAATTTTCCGATCATATTTGATCGATATTTTATGATTTTTAATTTTTTCGATCATAAAGCTTAAATCATAAAATTGGTATTGTTTCTATCATTGGCATCGCCGACAAGTGCTTTTGCGTTTATTATGATCGAAAAATAACGATTATTTTTTATCAAATATATATAATTGAAAATAACAATCAAACTTAACAATCTTGCCTTCGCAAGAGTTTGAGTCCAATTCCATAATTTTGTGAATAATTCCGATAAATTCTGGCAATTTCAATTCATAAAACAGTATTCGAAAATATTGAGAAAAAGGTTAGGAAATATGTTGACTATGTTCGGAAAAACTCATGAAAACCTTTCCGAATCAGCGTACCAAAATCCATTTAAAATGTGACATTACATGAAATGTACAATCTGGCTGTTACTCCGTGAAATGAATTAGTTTTTGACATATTTTCGGTAAGAGTTCTTATAGTCTCCTCGCTGAGATTTAGAAGTCGTTCAAAGATCTTCCCAGAGTGAGATATGAACCTATTAGACTGCCTTTTAGCTTTTGTATTACGTCAGTGATTTTAGAGCAGCCTGACTGTATGACATAACATGTACATATTTCTGGCTCGATTTGCCCTTCGGCGGAGACATTCGCTTAGAAGATGGTCGGGTAAGTGCCCATTGGCAGACTTTTCTGAAATTTTGTGCCGAATGTTCCAGCACTAATACTTCCATCCTCCAGCTTGGATCTATCAGTTAATCACTCTTGTAATCCTTAATGTAATAGTAGGCATTTTAAAATACCAATACCAACTAAAATGGATAAATAAAAATTAACAATTTTCAAAAATGCTCGAAAATGTCCTTATATTTTGCATTTGAATGCCTGTAATGTCAAATATGATTGACGTACGACACTATTTTCAAAAATTATAGCATCTTGCAATAAGGCAATTAATTTCGCGCCACCTTATATATTTTAAAATTTTTGTGTTTAAATTTTTTCAAAGAATTTCAGGCACCGAATTCATAATGCAAGTTTCAACCATTTAACAACGAAAAAATAAAACTGTCAATTTTTTATAACTCATTAAATGGTTGCCATTAGTTTCGATTTGAATCGAAACGACCGGTTAATTGGTTAATATCTGACGATTAATTTCAATTAATAACCGAATTCTTTCGATTAAATACTAAGCAATTCTGCGGCTATTTATTTAATTTTTTCGCCAAAACTATTTATTATAAATCGCTCTCTTAACCAGTATTTTTTTTTTTGCTCGAACGCTTACACTGTGCAACAACCGAAATCAGCCCGAGGCCTGCTAATATTTTATGTAAGTGTACCTTTTCATTAAAAACAAACACTAGATGGAAGTCGGCTCAAATATTTTTCATGGTGTTTTCATGTCCGGGTCTAAGTCGTTTTCAAAAAAGTTTAAAACATTACAAGGTGTTTTCAAGAAAAATTTAAAATTTAAAAGTATTTGATTGGCAGTTTATTAGTTATTTAGTTATTTTTTTAAACTACACTTATCCAAAAGAAGCCCCTCAGCTGGGTTTGTAAAAGTATTAAAGTTTTCTTTTCCGGCCTAAATTGTTAAAAAAAAACAATTGTTCAAAAATACGTATGGTAAAATTTCATAGGAAATATTTTCATAGAACATTTTAATCAATGAGCTCTCACCTAAAAGTGTCATTTTGCCACTTACTTAAAAAAAAATCCCCTAGAAAAATATTGCAAAATCGTTAGATTATTAAAGGGTTCTAGAAAATTATTCTTCGGAAAGTTTCACTAGACCTCATCTTAGACAAGATATAAAAAATAATAAATAACAAAACGCATTTGTCCCATTGAACTATGCTACATTTTGTATGTCCTCCAAATTAAAATTAGCTTTGCAAGTTAACAAAGCTGTTATCTAATTTTTAAATACAACTATTTGGGGTTTCCTATTTTTTCGCGCACTTTTACGTTCTTTGTACAAAGATTTTGCCTGAGAGCATTTAAACCCTTTAGGGACTTTCCAAATTTATTAATTTTTTTTGTTTTTGAAGAATTTCTTGAAGTTAGGGTCAAAACGGTAGGTTAAAGGTTAAATTGTTCTACGAAAATGTATTTCCAATGAAAATGTGTTAGATTGGAAGCTGATTTGGCACGCATATTGTGGCCTACAAATATTCTCGTGTGGCAACACTCTGTATGATTTAACTTTTAATTTCGCTCAGACACATGGCATTTTAACCATTTTTCCACCTTTCTGAAAACAATTTAGGTAAACAACTTTTACTTTTGTGTATGTATGTATATTTAGTATTTTGGTAAAATTTCGAACTTCTCTATTACGAACTTCTGTACAAGGAAGTTTTCTTTATACCGAATTAATGTCCAAAATACTGCGATTTCATTCAATTCTCGGAATGTTTTAGCCTCCTTATAACGAATTCCCTTATAACGAATTTTTGTCTATTTTTTTCGACGCCTATACCTCGAATTTTCATTCGTTTTCAATCTCCTTATAACAAATTTTGCTTCGATTTTTGTTTCGTACGAAAAAAGGCAAAAATGTATTTTAAAGGGAAGTCCCGAACTTCAAATTTGATCATAAAAATCAATACACAGAATGTTATCAGTGGTCATTTTTGCATCAGTCCTTAGTTTGCAATTAATGTATAGGCTGATAGTAAACAAAATGTTGAACCATAATTACATTTTGTGCTTCGAGTTTTTATTGAGAAAGAAATGTGGAAAGATCAAGCCCAAACTAAAATTAATTATTAATTATTTTAAATAAAACTTTACATACAAAAACAACCTTTTCAAACAATTCAATATAACGAGTTTTCTATTGTATTTAACGAAGTTTACTTTTGTCCCCTTGAGATTCGCTATAATGGAAGTTCGACTGTATAAAAAATTTGAAACATTTAAATCGAACCGCGGTTCAGAGATACTCATTAACCGCTTCCTATATCGGTACAACTTTTTTCTAAGTGGTTCTAACCACTGAACCGAATCGCGTCAATTTTTGGAGCGGTTCGCAGCCCTATTGGAAAGACCAAGTGGAGAAGGGCATTGCTTCAATTTCCAATTGGCGACAGTTAGCACGAAAGCGCAAAAATTTGGCCAAAATCACTCTATTGTTATTATTATTGTTATTATATATGGGCATCCATCCTCGCGCTGCGACCTAAAGAGATCTTTTGTACTGGCCCTTAAAAAAAAATAAGAACACCCAAAACCATAGGGTTCCGGACGTGCATGTAAGCTCTTTGTTGCCTCCAAATCTAGGCTACTTTGGAAGGTGACATGTTCCAGAATTTGGATAGTCGCTCTCCAAGTTATGTGCATCTAAGACTCTTAACACGTGGGCAAACCCGCAAAATCTACAGGCCGCTTCTTTATCTAGCCCCACATTACAAAGATGGTACTTTAGATTGCAGTGACCTGTGAGGTAACCGGTAAGAGTTCTTAAACTCTCCGTTCAAAGAGAGTGAGGTATGAACCTAGTGGACTGCCTTTTAGCTTTTGTATTACGGCAGCAGCCTGACCGTACGACATAACATGTACATATTCAGGCCCGGTTTGCCTTTCATTCGCTGGCGCAGGTTGTATTGCGTAAACCTTTGCTTAGAAGATGGTTGGGTAAGTGCCCATTGGAAGACTTCGCCGAAACTTTGGGCCGAATGTTCCAACTCCAGTACTTCCATCCTCCACCATGGATTTATCAGTATATCACTCTTGGGATCCTTCGGAGATATATTACATTATCGATCCGCAGCAGTCCATTTCAGGAATTATTACCTTGTATTGCTTATTGAAGGATAGATTTGAAACGGGATAAGTAATTCCCATGTGATCCAAAAAAACGTCACTCTTCATGCTATGTGTATAGGATAAGCGCAAAGCTCCCAAACAAGCCAGCCTCGCGATGACAATTGAGAGGGGAGGAATGCCTGTATTGACACCAAGAGCGTTCGTTGGATAGGAGCGGATCGCTCCTATGATTGCCACACAAACCATACGGTGGAGCTCGCTTCGATGGTTAAAGCGGCATTAAATAAGAAGAATGTTAATATGAAAACTTGTAAGCAGTTTCCTCGAGTTTTATTTTCTGCACACTTTCATCAAACGCGGACTATACAGCTATGACTTTTCGGCAATTCAAAAATTCTACGAATCATAGAGATATTCAAATTTTAAAGCGTCGGGTTTGTTTATGCACCAACAAATTTTAACCATTGCTTGTGTAGAACTTTTAAGAATTAATTATTTTTATCACTCACTACCACAGCGTGGGAATAAAAAATGTTTGAATTTTTCGTATAGCTTGCTTATCGCTGAATATATTATAACCTTTTTTTTTGGTTTGAATTTGACACAGCACTTTTCCTCACAGTCAATACAAATTTCGCGCTTGAAAGGAGTTTTCAATTTATTATTTTCAACTTCATAGGTACCTATTCGATTGCGCGCGACAGGTGCATTCAACTTGCAATGCTACACATGCCACAAATATGCAAATATCCTTAAAGGACACTGTGCAGCACCAATACACTTTTCCCACATAAATAAGTAACACCGAAAATTTGACGAAATTCCAACACACACACGCACAAACTAATAGCGGCAACAAACGCGCAGGTAATAAATTTCACGTCACGCTCCAGAGCGGAGATCGTGCGTTTTCATTTGTCTGATCGGGGGTTTGCTGAGCTCGCCTCTCGCAGAACAAGCGAACACAACAAAAGGGCACAAAAACAAAACATTAATGGCACAATAAAATTAAAAAAAAAAACTCGCTGTTGGTGGTTAATATTTGTGTTGGTCGGGCGGTGGTTGTTTTTAGGTTTTTAATCATTTCTCTGTTTTTTTTTTCTACGTTCGTAATTGTTGTGTTGCGTTGTTGTTATTTCGGAACGCGTAAGAATGCATTAAATTCACAGACTGAATTGTCGTATTGAAAGAAAAACGCGTCCGTTCTCAAAGGTTTTCAGAAGTAAACTGAGTGAGTAGCGCCGAAGACAAACTCTGTCAACCCAATACGGCGAATGGAGTTGTTGAATGAGCTGAGAAAATAATATGGAAAAAAAATAAAAAATTATAAATAAAAGAGGGGCATTTACTAATATGATAATACTTGTACCTACATACATATATCTGAAGTAAGTAGCCGTAAGTTTTAATTTCCATCGCATGCTACCTTTCCCTTGTACGATCGTAGTGGTTTTCAAACAATACAAAATACACACACACACACACGCGCATGCGCAGAAGCGCAGCTCAAGGCAGACGGAACTTAGGTCGAGTTAGCCGCAGTCGAGTCGGTTGTACCCAGCCAAGATGTGGGAGTTTTTTTTAGGCACGATACATATGTATGTTATATATGTATGTATATATGTATTTGTGTGCAATTCGAAAGTGTATTTGTATGTGTGTTTAAGTAGACCTTAGCGTCTGCTTTTGTTGCCTTTCTAGCGAGTACAGTGCCGTTGGCACTCATTGTGCAAAAAAAAAAGGCTTGGGGTTACTGACAGTGATCACAGTTACCACTTATCTGCCTATTTTTTGTAGGCAAACGCATGCACCAAAATATTAAATATTTCATACAAAATCAAGCAGCACAAAAATTTTTTAATTACACATAACAAATTCCTAGGCGATAGGTCAATTTTTTTTTTGTTATAGTAAGTATCATGATAAAAATATTTATAAGGTTAAGAGCCAGCTTTAGAAGCTTTGACGTTTGCTAGCATTTTAAAAAATGTCTCTCACTGTCATTTCATTTATTTGTTCAAGCTAAAGGATAATCGAACAACAAAAATATTTGGAGCACTCGGAATTTATAATTTCGTCAAGGGCCCTACTATGTATGAAATATGAATACCTAAAACAATTTTTAAAGATCTTTTCATATAAATTATGAGTCGGATCTTTGTTGAAAATTTGTATCGAAAAAAATTATGTTCTATAGTTTTAATTTATATTGCATTATTTCTTTATATAAGCATATTGCCAAACATTTTCTAACGAAGCTGATTTTTTTTAAATATAAAATAAAACGATTTCAAGTTCCTCATCAGCGGGTAAGGCTAAGTTAGAAAGACGGCGATGGAACACAACACCGCCCTGTTAGCAACTGTGTGCCGTTTTGTTGTCGTAGAACTTGGGGAGATTGCGTTAAAACTAACTTGTACGGTTTATAAATTTTAGAATGTTGTTGAGACTAAAGTGGTCTTTCGTTTTCTTATTAGAGACGGGCATCTGCACAAAAGGTGTTCAACTGTCTTTTGTTCATTTTCATCTCAGTCGCTTCCGCAACAATCAGTGTGGGCAATACCAAGTTTTCCATGGAACGTGCTAACTTAAATGAAATATTAACCGTTCGTTGAACTTACAAGCAATATTTGTTCTCCGACCTTGTGGATAGCCTTCTTCTATCCATATTGAGGTTTCATATATTTGGTACGAAAAAATTTAAAAGCTGTGAATCGAAAAGGAATTATTTTTAAGAGAGTCATATATGACTCACATTGGGTCATATTTGGTGTATGGATTTTAGATCATGTAGGTCGATATTTGCAGGAAGGGAAGCACCTCCATTTCAATAAGCCCATTACGAGTGTAAAAAATCCTAAATAAGACTTCTCATTTATGACTGCAAATATTTGCTGGGATATTTCAGCAGAAATAAAAAAAAAATCGGATTTATGTACATATGTAAATAAATAAATATAAACAATTGTTTTTAATGAACTTCTGCTTCCACACAAATTTAAAATTACTTTACCTTAAAGGAAGGTAATTCATTTGATATTTTTTTGACATTTCCATAATTTCGAGATAGTGTTCTTAAAATGCTTGCAAAAGTCAAAAACCCCCTATGGCGGACGAATTGAGCGAACGGTTGTACCTTATAAATAATTTTATCATGGTACGTATTTAAAGTTTGAGATTTTTAAGATACCCCGCATACAGGTAAAGTTCTTTCAAATAATTTTTTTTTTTTTGTTATTTTTTCTTGAAAGTTATGTTATCTTTAAATTTTTGTGGTCGAGTGATTCATTTTTGATTTTTACATTGTATGAAAAAATTATAAGACCATACAAGTTGCAATATTTGTATTCTTATGTTAAGGCTAACAAATTTTATTTTCAGCTTTTATAATTAGAATTTTAAATATTTAAACAAAAAAAAAATCGCCGATATTCACTTTTACCAAAGGGCTCAAATATTGTACGCTGAAGCATTTCTGGTTCACCGTTGATTATCTAATGCCGGTAGACTTGTACAATTTCGTGTCTATACTGATCGACAACCAGAAGAAAATGGTGAGGATAAATTAATATAAATTATAGGGCAAAATATCTAAGTAGGTCTCACCTGTGGCACCCAGTAAACTAAGAAATAAATAAAGAATAGAGAAGGCGAAAGCCTCACCACATACAATCTCTAACGTTAGAAAACATTTGATTTAACGTTTTAATTCTTATGCAGTTATCTAAGGCTCTCTCTCGACGAACGATGACCACGCTCTGCAAGTCTCTCCGCAGGCTCGTGCTATGATATGGCGCAGAATCATGGATGCTATCAATATCGTATGAAATGGTATTTAGAGGGTTCGGGAGAAAGATTTTCGGAAAGATTTTTTTACCTTTACGTCTTTCCCCTGAAAGCGGGGCCCGCTGGTGGTGACAGAGGAAGGTGGAGAGAACTTGGCTTCACTTGGGGTCTCTAACTGCCGCCAGTTTGCAAAGTAAAGAAGCGACTGGCGTGTTATGTTGCATAATAAAAAGAAAAGGAAAATTTATCTAAGTCTTCTCGAATCATTTAATAATTATAACAAACCCAAATAAGTGTATTTGAAATAATAAAAATTTCAAAAGTACAATTCTTCGATTTAAAATCACCATCATATTCCCTTTAGAATACGATTAGATATCCAACCTTTTCTCGATATCGAAAGCTAACTAGAAAAATACACTACATACATAGAATTTGATTAGTTTTCTAATCGTTCTCTAACCCAAATGTTTGCTGGGACGAACATTTTCCAAAATTTTAGTTTTTACTCAAATATGTAACGAATTTACTATATGCTTTAGTAAAATATCGAACATTTTGATTGTTTGTAAATGGCTGTTAGGGAAGTGGGCGTGGAATTTGTCTGATTTATTTATATAATTCGATGTTGTGCTTACAGAATTTGATGAAGTAGTTTCGGAGATAAATCTCATTGCTGTAAAGAGGATAGAGCCACGCCCATTGTATTGCTCTATAGTTAAAATATTTTTGTCAAATTTGTGCGAAGATGCTACATTATTTATTAAAATAACGATTTGCTATAATTTTTGAAATTGTACTTACAGATTTGAAATGCAAAGCGTGTAGAGTTTGATAAAGTAGTTACTGAGATATATCTATTTGATCTATAGTGGACGGTTCCACGCCTATTTTGGAAAAAAATTCAACATTTTTGATTCCGAGTATTTCCATGCAGCATATTTAATTTGAGCTCATTATTCATAATAGTTACTTAAATTTCGCATTTTTTGGGTTTTTGTAAATTACCGTTATATGAGAAGTGGGCGTGGCTTAAAATTTTTGAAGCTGTGTCTACTGACTTAAAATGCAAAGTGTGTACCAAATTCGTAGAGTTTAGTCAGGTAGTTGCGGCAGAAATCCCGGTTAAGTAACAAAAAGATTACAAAAAAAGTGGAGTTTCTGTGAATAATTGCGGCTAGAAATGGGTATGCCGCGTTCACAATCTCTGCCCATATTTATAATTCATTTTAATCAAAATATAAAGAAGCTTCAAATCGGAGAAGTATACTTTCCTCTCTTATATCCAGGAAAAAACTACAGTTTTTTTTGTGCCTAAACGGTAACCGAGCTCAAACTGAGCAGCTTTGATTGTGTGCGTGTGGAAAATGTGCCATCAAAACTTGACAGTAGAAACATTGCCGCCGTCACCACAAATCCACTGTTCACCATCATCAGCATCATCTTCTCCACTATTACCATTGTTCATCCCGGCGTTCTCATGTTTGGGAAACTTTTGTAAATTCACTTTGTCAGTTTTGCCAGCAAAATCTTAACAGTGCCAGTCGCGGCAGCAGATGCTTTTAAAAAGTGATTTTACACCGTAAGCATAATAAGTAGTAGCGGTATTTGTGTCTAGTATGCATGTCGTAAACTTAAGTACATAGGAAGTAAACGATCTCTCACTAAGTGTGTGACCGGGTATCATTTGACAAAATCACAACACTGCCCTACCTCGCTCGACGAGGAAGCAACTCTTCAGATGCACAAGCTGCGCGTAGTAAGCAATCTTGTAATTGTGTGTGTTTGAAAGATGTTAAGTAGTTGGTTTGAAAAAAAAACAAACAAAAGAGCATAATTAACGCGACCTCGTGAAAACTCTACCGTGAATAGTACACCAAAGGCAGTCCCAAAAATTGTAAGTGCTAACAGTTTATTATATTGCATGTTTTTTGTTCGTACTTTAAATTTTGTCTCAATTTAATTTTGGTCGAAACAAATCAGACACTTTAACTCCTGCATTTACAAAATACCTGTGCAAAATGTAGTGCATACCTGATACAGAATACGACAATGAATGGGAATAGAGTGTGATTGCAGCATTTTACGTATCGTATACGACCTAATGAAAAAATTGCAAGAAGAATCTCAAATAACTTGCACCGTATAGCATAAGGTTCAAACTTTAGATTTGGTAACCCTGAATAGGAGAAATCGGCCTTAATGTGTTTATACTAAAACTCTGACATTCGCACAACAAACCCCAAAATAACCGTGGAATGCAATACCACCTATGAAAGTATGAAATCGAAAACAAAAAGTGACTGCAATTTCGCTTATATTTTAGTTCTACTTAGTTTGGACAGTTTACTCCATTGTGAATAAATACAAGTGAAAAATCTTTGCACAAAGGCGTCAAAATTCGACACAGCTGAGAACACCTGATGTAGCTACCCTCACCATGCATGTGTCATTCACTGAGCGAATTTCTACATTTGACAGTTAATAATGGTTATTTGTGATATTTAATATCAGCCGCCGTCGTCTTTAATTTAGAAGACTTCTCACTTTTATTCATTCAGAATGGTATACTCCTTATATCCGTAGTACAGACATAGACGAACATAGACCGTTGGGAGGCGCTTGGGTCGGGATAATCAGAAAATAAAACAGCCCACCTCGTCAATGACTGAATTTTCTATTCATCATTTTCAACATTTGATATTGAGAGTGTTTTCTCTTACTTGTTTTAGTATTGTTATTTATAAACATTAGTGTTTCTTCTAACGCTCACTTTTACTTAAAATGATGTTAGTTAAAAAGTTGCGGGTTCTGCGAGTATCCCAATAAAAGTAATCACTTAATGTCTAAATGACAATATCTACTAATAGAAATGCTTGCACATAAAGTACTTAAAACCGGGCGCAAACAATTGTTGTTGACAAAAACAATGACAATGAGACAAAATGGCCAGAAACTAAAACAATTTTTATGCATACTAAATGTAGGAAAATAGGAAAATAATATAAAAAAAAATCCACAACATTTGAATGTAATCATAGCAAGTCGGAAATGTTAATGTGTCCCCTAACAACATCAGCACTCATGCGCACATGTGTGTAGATATTGTTGTGAATATATGTAATGTAATGTAATGAATATACTCAGCAGTGAAATGGCAAGCTAGTGACCAAACGCTCTACTAAATAAACTAGTAATTATTGAGAGCTTTTATACCAGTTCGTAAGTGATTGCGTGTCAGCGCCATCTACCTTCGGAATATGGTAGTTGCAAAACCAAAAATGAAAGGAAACTGAGCGTCGTATGAACACTGCTGCGTACGACGCAGGTTGGAGTCGGGTGATGTTGATTTTTTTGAATTATTTCACATTGTTCGAAATTACGTTTAATAAATCAATAAGTTAAATTAAATTAGTAAGTTAAATTAAATTTTGCCTAAAACTAAAAGGAGTAACAAGCTTAATTTCAAAAAACTTTTGGAGAATTTTCCACCTGTTTAAAAAAAATTCAACACTTTCTAATAATAAGCAACTTGCAAAATTACAGTGTGGGTGTCAAACGAAAGTTGGTTAACAAACCTTTATTTCGAAAATATTTCTGGAAAGTGTTGCCACCTCCTTAAAAAATTAAATACATTTAAAATAATAAGTAAAATGCTACCTTACAGTGGAGTATCAAACGAAAGCTGGTTAAAGAACTTTATTTCGAAAATATTTGTGGAAAGTGTTGCCACCTAAAAAAATGTACGTAAATCAAGTTATTAGATTAAGTGAAAGTTAAGGCATGGGATCCAAGCGAAATAGGTTTAGTAATGAAAATGTTTTCAATTGAGTTAATAAGCCAACTGAGATATTACAGTAATGATGTGCAGCTTTCAAAAGGGAGTTGCCACCGTTTTAAAAGAGTTAATGAAATTTTATTGTCAAATTAGCTGAAATGCAACTATTCCTACACCAGTATACGCTAGTTATTAGGACACATTTTTGAATAGAGTTTTCACCTGCAAAATAATTTTAAAAATAATAATTTTTAAGATAAGTTAACCAGGATATGCTTGTTATTAAGACACATTTTTGAATAGAGTTGCCACCTGGTAAATAATTTTTTAAAATAATTTTCAAGAAATGTTAACCAGTATGCGCTTGTTATTAAGACACATTTTTTAATAGAGTTGCATCCTGTTAAATAATTTAAAAAAATAATTCTTAAGATATGTAAACCACTATGCGTTATTATTAAAACACATTTTTGAATAGAGTTGCCACTTGTAAAATAATTTTCACAAATTCATCTGCATTCGTGCATACATATGTACATATGAAAAGAACTATGTAGCTACGAAAGGCAAGTCTGACAAAAATTTGATTCAACTAAAACCGATAGGCAGAGAGAGCACTTGCCAATTTAAAACAAATTACAACAAAGTGGCATAAGCGGTAATTATAAAGCAGATGTGATTTATTCCTTAAAAAAAATATATTTAAAAAACGAAGAATTAAAATTAAAATCGAAGAAAATTTTTTACATCTGGTCAAATTATTTGCCTCGTTTTCTGCCACATGCGAAAGCATAATAGTAATTAAAAATATTATGAAAACCTTTGTTTATTAAAAATATTAAATTTAAAGAAACTCTATAAAAAATTTCAAAGAATTAAAAACGAAATAAATGCATCGAAATAATTTACCTACCAAATTAATAAAAAAAATTTAATTATTTCCTTATCTGAAGACTTTCTAATTTAATACATACCCTGCCGTCTATTGCTAAAGGTAACGGGGTTGCTAGCAAAATCAAGATTTCGTTTCGTTTCGATATGAATTTTGAAATTCGAACTGGTTTATTCGTTAGTCAATGTACATACTATGTAGTTTTGAACCAGTAAGTTTAACTAC
Source organism: Anomoia purmunda (assembly GCA_951828415.1). Taxonomy (NCBI): domain Eukaryota; kingdom Metazoa; phylum Arthropoda; class Insecta; order Diptera; family Tephritidae; genus Anomoia; species Anomoia purmunda. The sequence goes on from OX639995.1 coordinate 47,403,710, forward strand.
GGGGTACTCACAAACGTTTTGTAAGTTAATTTCAGTGTACGGGTGTGTTAGTAGTTTATGCTTTTTTCATGTGATTGTTTGCGCATGCGCCACAACTAAGGTAATCGCGTCTTTGCGTTGGCTGGGGACAATAAAAATGTCTTGGACACAAAAGTGAATCTGATACCCGCAGCAGTTAGCCCAATTGTAGGAATATTTACATAGAAATAAACAAACCTTTTTGTCTGCAGATAAGGGTATTTGTATTACATAAACGTGTGTGTGTGTGTTTGTATGTATGTATGCCCCTACATAAGCGCAATGATACTGCTCGCTAGTCATGGACAATGTGGAACAATGTATTTCAAGAAGCTCGAAACGAGCGTGAAACAAGCGAATCGCTTTTGTTTTCCTTTTCAATTTACAAAATGCGAGTAATCCACAAATGTAAAGTAAAATTTATATCAACCATCTATGTATGTGCATATGTGCAATAAATGACTACTAAAAGATATTTCAACAAGAGGTTTAATTTTAAAATAAATATGAAAAAGTAGTAACTGCGTGAAAAGTGGTGATTTTTTTTTGATTTTAATATAAATTACAAGCTTTTGAATCAAAGAAGTGTCTAAGTTCGGATGAAAATTATTGTTATGTGAGAGTCAAAGTCTGCACAGAATTTGGTAGAGTTGGATATAGTAGTTTCGTGGGTATACCTATGTGCTCTAAATTATGTGGTGCTACGTCCATTTTCCAAAAAAAAAAAAAGTAGCCTACTTATTCCTTTCAATACAACCCTGTAGATCAAATTTGAGCAAATTATCTTTTATAGTTGCTGACATATTAATTTTCCCAAAATACCGTTTTGTGGGCGTGGTTATTATCGTATTGTGATTCCTACCAATCTTGGGCCAAGGGCAATATGTATATGTAAAAGATTTCATTGAATTTACTCCGTGCTCCCGACCAGCACCGACGAGCATAAAGGTATCTCAATGAACATTTCTGTATATAGGTGTGTGTGTCTATATCTGTGAATAACGGTTACTTTAGACTAAGTACAAACAACTGTTATGTGAACAAAGCTAAAATACCCTGGGAGCCAATACCCTCGGATATAAAAACAATATCTGCCGAATGGTCACCACGGCGTTTCTTATGGGCTTTTGATGACAATCAAGTCTTCGCCTAATTCCGGCTCTATTTCAAATCGCACTGATTTTGGCTGTGAGGAATATTTGCCTAAATTGTATTTTTGATGTAGTCCCAAAGAAACAAGTTAATGGTGTTACATATATCCTCCGATCTCTGTTTAAAATCCTTTTTTTTTGTATATAAAATAAAATATGATAAATTTAAGAAGCTTTGAATTAAAACCTCATAGACCTCATAGACGGTGGTGTTCTGCAATTCATTTTCACTTGGAAATTTTCACTTCACACGGCAGTTTTAGATAGGCAGAATTCACGAATTTACTAGAAAGGGAAATGCAAAACATGAACGACCCGAACATGATAATTTTCTCATTAGACTTTGTACGACTGATAAATAAATAGGTCATAAAATTGTACGGTTTTCGCTGTCTAAATGAGGGAGTTTGAAAACAAAACTTTATATCTGTATAATCGGTATTATTGATACAAATTGAGGGACCTACAGTTTTACGACGACTCCGAACAGCGAATGTACAGGGTTTTTCAATAGGAACGCTACAAAAGTTTTTTTTTTTTAAATAAAACATAAACGGTTTGGGATATGAATTAAATTCTTAATTCCTGCCAATATGTATGGAACTCGATTTCTTTTGCATGGGCACCACGGGCACGCTTGCAGTAGTCCAGACGCTGAACCCAATTTTCGACGGTTTTCAAGCATAAATCGGCCGATACTGCTGCACTTTCACGTTCGATATTCGTACGAAGTTCATCAATCGTCGCTGGCTTGTGGGCATAGACCATAGACTTCACGTAGCCCCACAGGAAATAGTCTAACGGCGTCAAATCGCACGACCGAGGCGGCCAATTGACTGGGCCATTTCGTGAGATAACATTGTGACATTCGCTGTGTGGCTTGTGGCGCCGTCCTGTTCGAGCCACATAATGTCCAAGTCCATATCATCCAATTCGGGCCAAAAATATTTGGCTATCATTGAGCGGTAGCAATTCCCATTCACAGTAACGTGTTGGTCTTGATCATCACGGAAGAAGTACGGCCCAATGACGCCGCCGGCCCATAAATCGCACCAAACCGTAACTTTTTCGGGTTGCAATGTTAACTCATGGAGTACGAGTTGACGAAGCCATTCAGCCAGAAATGACGACGACGTAGCGCTCTTAAAGTTGAGGTCATTGACTCCGAATTTCGGTAGTAAATTTTAATAATTTCGACTCGTTGTTGAATCGTATATCTTTCCATGACGAAAGGGCAAACCTTACTGAAGAAAAATGTCAAAAGAGCGTGAAAAAATTTGGCGTCGTTTGCTGTCGCTATCGGTCTACTTTTGTGCGTCCCTATTGCAACACGCTATATTTGTGAGAAGTTTTTTAATGGCAGAAATACACTCCGAGGTTTGCCATTGCCGGCCGAGGGGCGACCTCTTTTAGAAAAAATGTTCTATAATTTTGATGTTACGAAGCCGGTACAAACCGATTAAAGTGCGCACACCCTACACACTCGACTACGGCGGCGGCAAATTAATTCACATCCGCGAAATAAAGATTCTAGAAGCAAAAATAATAATCAAAGAACAGTTGAGTGAAAAGCTAATATTTCGAAATAGATCGTTCAGTGGGGTTATGGGAGAATACGTTTTTCGGTTACATTAGCCGACTAGAAACCCGATCTATGTCATCTAATTTATGACATCTGATTATCATTTCTTACAAAAAAAAATTCTTCCAACTCGAAGTCAAAATATAAAAGATTTATGAACAGTTTTTTACGAGCTTACATTTTTACTACAAAAAAATATTTAAATAATAAGGGAAGCGAGTATTTGAAATCGTAAAACTGTTACAATTTAAGTATTTTTATTGAGCTGCTTATAATTTCTACAGTGATCCTTCAGTTGTAAAAAGCATAGTCTTGTTGTATTTGTAAAGTAAGAGTTTTCCTGAAATTTTAGTAAGTGTTGGGCGAAATTGTTGATAAACCCAGAATAGCTAACAAATCAAATATCCGATTAGCTTTACATAAATAAATAGAAATATAAACTCGGTAAACTGAGTTCAGAGCTAATTACAGATAATTTCTAACAGACCTCAAAGAACTTAAATTTAAGTTTATCTCACAAGCTATTCTCATTTTTTAAATCCTCTTCCGTATTCGGATTTAGCGGAACATTTTATATTAGAATTTATACAAAGACGACATAGGGCAATTTTTTTAAATTTTGCGACAAAATTCGAACAAATTTCGGAACCAGAAACCAGGGTATCGAAGATGTGTGAAACTTAAGAAATTCATTGTATTCCAATGTAAAGCGCATTTGAAAGGCCAAGGCTTGCACTTAAAAATACAGACAGTAATTTTACAATAAAAGTTAAACCCGTTATGCTACATACCCTCAAATATAGGCAAAACAAACCGATTTTTACACTTTTAGCTTAGGATATCCAAAAACCCTTCGGAAAAGTGTACTCTGGTTTCTGCTGCTCGGCCTGTGTTATAATCGATAAATTTAGAGGTGTCACTGACTAGTTTTTGATTTGGTGCTTAATTTATGATAAATAACCAAATTTTTTCATAATTTATTTTTTTGCAGACCTCTTAATTCAAGAATTAGCCCTAAATTAAGATAGTCTCGTCGCGCTTTAAGTCAAGTCAGCTTGTCGTCCTGGTCATTTTTGTATACTTGGATATGGGTTTATTTCTCCTTCTTATACTTACAAACATCGGATCAAAGGGCCGACTATGCAATCCATTCATTAAGACACCACCGGCCTAAAAAAGGCACACAAAATTTAACACATTTTGAATGTTACTTTATAACTCAAGAACCACCAAAAGGAATTTTATATTAGGGTATACATGTCGATGGTTGTAGAGTACTCCTTTTTCCGGGAAATAGACCGGGACCGATATATTTGTAAAAATCGTATTTAAGGTTCGATTTGCTAGAAATGTGGTACGTAAATAGCTTATTGCATGTATTAACATACATACATATATGAAATTTTTTTTCTGGTAATTCAAGTTTTTTTTTAATGTGTTAAATTTGTAATGCTTCATAGCTTTCATATCATATAATAAATGCGTGCACATTTATTATTCACTTGTAGGGCATATAGTGAAATAAAGGTTTAAATGCTGATGACAGGCAAGTTATAACATACATATAACGAGCAGAAGATAGCTTATTTTTTGGCGAATAGACAAATTCGAATCTTCTCCAACACTATCACTTACAGCACCAATATTTTCTTCTGTACGTACAGTTCTTTGTCTTGTTGTTGGTTTTTCATCGAGTAGAGTAAATGTTGTTCGAAATTTATCAACAGTTCGACGAATAAGCTGCTCTGTTGCTGTTTGGCGAACAGAACACTAATTTAAAGTAAATTTCCACAATTTGTAAACGTTGTGGCTGCGTCATTCTTTCCATGATGATTTGTCAATGCTTACTGAACAGAAATGTCAAAACGAAATGTCATTTACCAGCTGTCACTGCTATCCCTATCGAAAATTCTGTCAGTCTAAAAAACACACCCGTTATGAGTTATTATTTTTGTTTTTAAATTGAAGGAAAAGGGCCAATTTGGATTTAAATTTAATTTTTTTTCACAGAAATTTCAATCGTATCAATTATACTGTCTGCTTGCAAACCAATCGATCGTGTCTATTGGATTTTATACGTTGAATTTTTTTGTTCTATTTTTCCAATTGCGGTGATTTAAAGGTATTATAATGCCAATAGCAAGACGATCACAACTAGATGTTTGCCAAACGCTTCAAGTTTGCGGATTGCATTTGGCGGAGCCATATTTTTCGCATGGCACCTATACATGGCCTGTTCAATAGTTGGCATTTCAAGTCCTTTGTTTGGAAAACCGAAAAACGTTGTTTATCCAAATGTGTGGAGTTGCCAATTGATTTTTTCTTATTTTCAATTAAACTGAGTATTCCAAATGAAGAAAAATTAAAAAAAAAATGCATTTTTCATTTTATAATTTCATCTAAAAAATATTACAGTATGCGTAGCGAAGCATGCCCCGAAACGCGTCAAATTTGTGCATTGAAAAAAATTTATTTTCGAAAAATCACGAAATTGTTCATGTATTTTCCCCATCTAAACATGGAAAGTGGAATTATAGTTATGTATATATCCATCCATTTATGAAATTTAAAATAAAATCTCTTTTTGAAACCCCTTTACTCTATTGTATTATTAATAAAGAAATTTAAATGTGTACATATGTACATACATACATATGTACATGCATAGCACGTATTCTGTGAGAAATAAAGTTTATTTTAAAGTAATTTATTTTTTTTTTCAATGACAACTAATTGACATTCATTAAAACAAGCTGATTTATTTAATATGGCGATGTCATATTTTACCCTATCTTCCAATTGCAATTATTTTACTTATAATTCAAAAGTAACTACTTAAAAATATATTAATTTCAAATTAGTATGGTAAATGGGAATATAAAAATTAAAGTGGCTCATGCTGCATTTGTATTAAATTAGTTTAAAATTTGTTTTTAAATATGTTTTTTTTTCATACAATTGACTTATTTTTTCCGACAGGGCATGTATTTGCGACTGTTTGTATTCAATTTTTCATAACAATGTCAACTCGTTTATTTATCGCTCCCAGCATTTTATTAGCGCTTCACATAACATAACATACTTTCGCATATGTAGTAATTCATTTTTCTTTTTTTTTTGGGGTTTCTACAAACAAAAGTGTGTAAACGATTCTTAGAATATGGGTTGCAGGTGAGAAAAAAAGTTTAATGATCACATTGTAGACACACTTTGTAGATTTATTTATATTTAAATGACGCCAATTGAGATGTAAGTGTGAGTTTTACACGCACGAATGATGCGCATTTTTAAAACGTTTTTTAACATTGTCTATATGTATTATATTCATGTACATATGAATGTATGTAGATATTACCAAAGTGCCGAAATGTCAGTTTAATTTTTTCATGATATGTAAACCACTTTTCAAATTTTCGCCCATATCTCTGATCTTGCAAGATTTAATTTTAAATTTGTGGTGGGAGTTCATCTCACAGCAAACAGATGGCATATTTAAAAAACATATTTCCAACAAAATTGATTTACGGCAATTGAAATTCGTAATTTTAACGACGCAAATTTAAAGCAAGCAAGCGCTGTACAATAGAGCTTGGTGTGTGTGCTTCGTATTCTAGGTAGTGAAATGAAATTGGGGTGGGCGGAAAGTTCGACACTGGCTGCATAGCACTCAGGCATTGTTTCCAATTGTATAAAAGGCTTGGAAGGTATAAAGGAAAAGGGTTATAATAGTTTGCGGTCTAATTGTATAGTCCAACCATCTTGAGCTAGTCAGTTCGTTAGTTTGAACAGCGCAGTGTACCAGCACTTATTCCATTTTGCAACAGGGTTCAGCCTCAGCATAGTTCCTTGGTCGAGGTACGAGCGGTTTCGAAGGACTTTAGTGCTGCTTAGCTCTAACTGCAGACTCCGATGGGAATCGTTGTCATTGAACCTAAGGTAGAAAAGCATCGCACATCGTTCTCCATTTGCCAGCCACCTCCAGTCTCATTCAAGACAGCCACCAATATAGAAAGTTTTCAGCGAGTTTCTCTATCAAGAAATCTTACGTTATACAAAAGATATCAGTTTGTCCTTTGTGGTCAAAAACAAAGGATGGTAAAAATGATAGAAATGATTCGGCTGCACGCAGATCAGTGTTGGAATTTTGTATTATTTATCCCTGTCACTCACTGTGAAAAATAACAAAAATTTATTGTCTGCTACAAATACGACAAAATGGCTATCATGGAATCTGTGGTAAATCGAAAAAGTTTTGGTCATATTCAGTAGTAACGTTTCGAAGTTTTGATTATTTCACATCTGTCTTAACGTTATGAATTCGAATGTGACAGGACAGGAAGTAAATAATTTCACCAAAAGTAAAAAACTTTAATTATTTTTTGGCTTTGTTTTTTAACATTTTATTAGCGAAACAAAATCGACACCTACTTCATAATTGACGATTACGGTTTAGTTAAAGTTATTGTTAGAAATGTACAAGGCAATCGAACTGACATTAAGAAGTCTTATTTCCATTTCTCAGTTTTCTGAAGCCTGCTTTCTTTGAATCTCATGCTGTATATTTCCTTTAACTTAATAAGCTAACTTTATTTACTTTTTTAGGTAGGTGGCAACGCTCTCCAAAATTATTTTCGAAATTACGCATTCTTAAAATTTGTTGTTTGACACTCATATTGTAAACTTTCATTTATTTTTTTTTAATTTAACTTAAGTTGCATTTAAACAGGTGGCAACAATCTTTCAAAACATTTGGGAAGTGACATTAACTCTTTTAGTGTAAAATGACATTTATTTCTTTGTTTTTATTAACTTAATTTTTGCAATGAAACAGGTGGCATTCTTCTTTGAAAACTTTTGGGAAATTAAGTTTTATTAAGCCTCTTTCATTTGATACCTATATTGCAATATTTGATTTCATTCATTGTTTTAATTGAATTTAACCTTTTAATCCGTTGGCAATTCCCTAAATTTATGATAACCTGTATAACGGACTATATATTGTATGTGCCAAATCTTATCCAGATCAATCCAGTCGTTATATAGCAATATGTGATTTAACTTATTTATTTAAATGACTATTACTTTTTTAACAGGTGGTTCATATAATAGAATATCTTATAGCGTAGAGGGTGGGTTATTTGTTTGCTAAATTTTATGCAATTCCGTCCAGCCATTTTGTCCTGAAAAAGTAATAACGTACTCGCTCACCCACAAACACACAAACTTTCACATTTTCAACATTTATAATATAATATAATATTATTGTAAAAAAAAATCACCTCCGTTAGGACCTCCTGCGGGAATGAACGAATAGCTGTGCTAATTTTGTCGTATTTCTGTCGTTCGGACGTTATGCGCGGACATAGGTAGGTAGGTAAGCTCGTTTCTGGTCCCATTTAGGCCGCGTTTGCCTAGAGGTTCGATAAGTCGTTGTTTGACTCCATCTATCATCTGCTTGTTCATATACATATATATATTCTCTAAGTAGCAGTTTGCAAGTCGCAAACGGCATACCAATGCGTTCTCTATCCTGAAGAATCTGCTTGGTCGTACCTTGTCTTGCAAGTTCGTCTGCCATGCAGTTTCCCTCTATGTCCCGGTGACCAGGGACCCAAATGAGGTACAGTGTTTTCCGCTTGGCCATCTCCTATAGAGATAGTTAAACGTGAAAGACCTCAGAGCTCTGATTGCAGCCTGGCTATTACTAAAAATGAAGATATTTCTTCCTAGAATTCCGGTCCCCAGCTTCTCCACCGCTTCCCTACTAGCTAACACCTCAGTCTGGAAAACGCTGGAGTGGTCTGGTAGCCTAAAGGAGATTTTCAGGGGAGGGATTCGCGAGAAGACGCCCCCTCTCACCTTACTGTCGACTTTCGAGCCATCTGTATAGATCACAATATTATCAGGTGGAGTGTTGAACTCTCGGTTCCACTCCTCCTTACTACGAATACTCGTTATAAAACTACTTTCAGAAATCGATTTCGAAGCACAGCGGTCCGTGTTGCTTGGAGTGAAGTGAAATTTATTCAATATACAAGAGTAACCCTGGATTTCGGGGTGCCACTGAGATGTTTCCCTTAGTCGCAGAGAAGTCAGCACTGTCATTTGTTGTCTTGTCAAATCCAACGGCAGGAGATCTAAGATAGCATTGAGAGCATCGTTTGGCGTGGTTCTGACCGCCCGCTTATGCAGATCATACTAGATCTTTGTATCTTGCCTTAGGTTAGCATCGTTTTCTAATGCAGGCCACCATTCGGTCACTCCATATGGGAGAATTGGTCTGACGACCGCTGTAAAAAATCCACCTACAGATCCAGGGACTAAGACCCCATTTCCTGCTTATGGCTCTCTTACAGGTATAACGTTGAACTATATTCTCTTTCCAGTTCAATTTGTTATCTAAAATAACGCCTAGAAATTTGACACTTGTAGAAATATGCGCGGACACGACGAAATAGCGTTTCAGTTTTATATAAGTAAGATTGAAAAATATCTGTATGAGTAGCCCTGTTACTTCGTCCAAATCGGTGAACAAAATAAAAGAATATGAAGAATGGAGTTATGATTTTTATACCCAACATCACAGCTATTTATTATGGATTTGAAGGTTTCTTGGTTGTTTTTACTTAGTACGAGTATGTATTTGCTTGCCAGTGTTACATAGTGCATATACATTATATTTAAATACCAACAAATACATATGTACATATGTATGTATACATTGTGGACCATTAAATGATGGGAAAATTTCACGTATCGTGAGAAAGTAGCGCCCGTGTCGATTTAACATACAATGGGTCCATTAAAACTTTGCATGCCGAGACCCGCTGTCTCCCCCCACACACCCAACAACAAACCATACCCGTTCAACATCAGCCACACTCACTTTGGCACACAGCGCAAACTCAATACACGTCAGCGCAGACACAACAGAATCGCTTCAACTCTACTCAAATTCATATACAATACAAAATTCATAACAAGTAACAAGTACCTAGATATTAAAAATTTTTGGATGCTACTGTAGTAGGGGAATGCAAAGGAAATTGAACCCAACTCTGAACACTTGCTGGCGTGTCAAGTTGAAGCTGGGCTTTTTCTTCTGTTTTAATTTTTTTTCTTTGTATTCTCAAAAGGCTTTTGTTTTGCTTTACACGCTCACTTCTATGTAGACGCGTATGTATGTGTGTATATGTATATGTGTGTGTGTATGTGTATTTGTGTTCTCATAATGTAATCTATGGCTAGTCGCTTAAATGAGCATTGCGTGGCTTTGTAATTTGCTTGATCTGAATCTCCATTCATTACAAATTCAACGAAGTGTTGTCTAAAATTTGATTGCATGTTAAACGAGTTTTAATTTCGCACTAAAAAGGCGTTTATTATTTTTAAATAATTCAATATATTAAATTTATTTACAAGCAAAATGTGTAAATAATTTTGAGTTCGCGGAGTTAGTTTTCATGTGTGATCATTTGTTGTTTTTTTTAAAGCTTGGCACACTGCATCTAAATTTTCTCTAAATTTGGTTGTTCGTTTTCTGATCACGTGACACACACAAGTGGCTTTGGGGATGTGACCGTCCCTACCATTCAAATGACCCCAACTAAATAAAAAATTGGTCGAAATTCTCAGAGATGTTAACTTTATTTTTATTTCAAATCGACATGGATTTGGTGAAAAAATAAATAAAATGTACATAAATATTTTTTTTAAAACCTTAAAATATTTAAAATTAATATAATTTGTATCTTCACATAAAGTGGTGGAAAAAATAATAGAACGCCACATTTTGACAACTTTTGCTAACATTTATTTTGTTTATTTAAATTTTATTCACCACAAACAGTCTAGCCAACACATAAGCAAACAAACTGTTACTAATTTTACGTTAATTCTTAAACAAATGAAACTTGCAAATCAACATTACTAAAATTTATAGCACATTAAATTAAAAGTTCACTTTTGTTATGAGAACTTTATTAATTTTTATACATTTTTTCAAACTTTTAAATATTGATTTCAATGCGTTTAAACTGACCTTTATTGAGAAATCATTAAAAACTAATTAAATACATTGCACGTTGCCAAACAAATGTCGAGTTTCTACACATTTTGAATGATATTTTTAAATAAATACTTTTGAGTCTATGATAATATTTAAAATCTATAATAGATTATTATGGATATATACTCCGCGAATCGAACAGTTTGGTAGCTTTATTTTCATATTTCATATAACTTGTTTATAATTTATTCAAATTCCACTTTTCAAACAGTTGGCCATCCTTGTAAAGTTAGCTATGCTCCTTCTTGCCGAGACGCACTTTTTGACACCTATATTTTAATATTTCATACAACTCCTGTATGATTTATTTTAGTTCGACCTTTCAAGCAGGTAGCAACCCTCTACTCTTGATACTCTAATTTTCAAATTTTATATAATTGTGTATAATTTAATAGACCAAGTGACATACCTGTTGGAAATATTTGGATGAACCTTCTGCTCGCTGAGACGAATCGTTTGACCCCCATATTTCCAAATTGTATATAGCTTGTGTATAATTTTGTTGAATTCAACTTTTCAAACAGGTGGCAACTCTCTCTAAAATATACGGATGAACCTTCTTTTCGCCGTGACAAACGCATACTTTAATATTTTTTTATAATTTGTGTAAAACTTAATTAAATTCAACTTTTCAAACAGGTGGCAACCCGCATAAAAGTTAACTTTGAACTGCCTTCCTGAGACTCCCAAATTTTAGTATTTTATATAACTTGTGTATATATTAATAAAATTTGCCTTTTCAAACAGGAGGAGTTGGACCACAAAAACCGTGAATCGAGATTTTTATATTTAAGAAGAGATATTCGAGTTTAATTTGAAATAATACAGCAAGTAAAATTATTATGTTTTAAGAAAACTTATGACAATAAAATTCCTAATTTCTATATTTAGTTTTATTCAAATTAATTTTGATAAATACGTTTAACATTTTTTGGCGAGAGTGAGGTGGGCACATAGTACTAAGAAAAATTTTTAAAGAGGAATCGACGCGTTTTACATTAGGAGAACTTTCCAAAAGGCATCTGCTGTGGTATTTTATTTATCATCACATAAATTATGAACTGACAAATATAGGAAAAAAAAAATTACCTGTAACTCGGTTTACTTTGTAAACTCTGGCCGCATAATGGCTCTAACACGTCAAAATTTCGGGATATTCTAACCTAAAAGTGCAAAAATTACCATTTTATTCACTGTAGGTTTTTTCACAAGAAATAACACCCGGAATTTTAAGTATACGTTTTCTTTTTCAAATGCCTTTAAGTTTGCTCAAATTATGCTTTTTTCCACCGAGATTGTGCAGTTTTGAGTTATAAAATTTTCACATATGTACATACAATGAAAAATCATGGAAATGAAAATGAGGAAAAGTTTCCTATAGTCTGGTTTTTGGGTATGGAGGTTCGGTGACTCTTTGTTGGCCTGTATTATTGATGTTCAATTTTCTTTGAAGGATTTCATCCAATCAACATATTTTTCGTAGAGATGCCGTTTTTAAATCTAAAATCTATGAATCGAGCACTTCCGATGAGATTTTTTCATACTTTTAAAAAAACTTTACTTTGAAACTGACGCAAAAAATGTAAAGGAGGATTTGACATCTGCCACATGTCAAACATGAGATTTCTCCCTCTCCCCAACTTAATAAAAGTATTACATGTGTTGCTGATACTTTATACTGAATTTTATTTGTACAAGGAAAAAATTTCAAGAGAAAGTAAAATTTAGGTTTTTTTCTAAAACGTAAGATAATGTGAGTATTTTTCAACTGGTCGATATAGAGTTTGAAAACTTATTTACAACACTACAACAAAATAAAACGTTACTTGAGATAAAACATATTTTCAAAATTTAGCAAGTTCGAAATTGACTTTACTTAGAACTTCATACAAAATATTGCTATGAAATTCCCGTATAGGCGACAAAATCTCCCATACAAATTAGCCCACCCTAATGTGCACGCTTATATGCATTTATTGACTGAAAGTAATTTAATTAGATAGTTATTTATATAAACTTCGTATATCTTTATCATACGCATACAGTGCACCAACAAAGTCACTTACCCGGTTTTTCTTTTGCAATATTGGCAACAATTTCTTTCGCTACCTCGGAATAAAATTGTTGGTAATACTACAACGAAAACTCCAAAAATTTGTATACCAACCTTTGTGCAAATTTTCATTACCCAACTGTTTTAGAAAAAATATGTATTGTATTTTAGTCCAAAGTAATTAAAGAGTGAAATATAGAATTTACAAAAATAAAAAAATTAAACACGTCTGTGTACGTAAACTTTATTGGGGTAGTGTATGGATAATAAACTTTTTCCAATTGCTGTTAATTTTGAAGTAAAACGAAATTTTTTTCACTTTTGTGACCACAAAAAGTACGAAATCTCGAAGTGGGCCTCAGAATAATACAGAAAACACTGTCTCGCATTTTTGGGTCTTCAAAGGTGTTTGCAGATTGTTAGCTACCTGATAATAATGACAATTTTGAGCTTATACCATGTTCACGTGGCAACGAAAACAAATTGATTTCAGGAGATATTTTCAATATCTCTTACTATCTGATTTTCGATGACATTTCTCTAATTATTTTGTGATTACTCTAAGGAAATCCGGTAAACAAAATGCCCACCAGAGCTTCAAAATAAAGCTTCGCTCTGTATACACCAAGCAGTGCCGCGTTTTATAAATATTTCAGTTTTTCCCCATCCCGATTTTTTCTTATTATTGTTCTTATTCCCTTTGCTAAACTAGCGACGGCAAATCATCGGCTTTTTTTTTGGCAAAAAGTTATCGAACACAGAGTTGTTTATGAAAACACAACGGAAATTTAGATGTTTTCGAGATTATCTTGATTGATTCGTAACAAAGTTTGAAAGTTTTTGAAGAGCGAAAACTTGTTTTCACAGAATATCACGAATGGTTTTCGTTGTCGTGTGAACTTGGTATTACATCATAGCTTGATGTTCGGCCGAACTTCACCTACACTTTGTGGTGTGCGTCTTGATGATGTAGCACAAATAGAGGGACTTACAGTTTTACGCCGATTTCGAATGGTAAACGATTTTTGTCAGAAGTATTTTCATGACAGAAAAACACTCGAAGGTTTGCCATTGCCTGCCGAGGGACGAATGCTATTTGAAAAAAATTTTCTATAATTTAAGCTACCTGACAGCTTTTGGAAAAATCGGGATATTAAAAAGTGTATGTTTTTAAATGTTTTACAGTAAAGGTTTATAAATTCAGCGTTGGTGAGATTGCAGTGTTTTGTTTCCTTATAAAAATTAAGTGAACTGCGTTATTTGACAAAATATATGAACAGATCTTGGCCGATTAATTAATTTTATGATGATTTCTTTTTGCATTGATTTTTTAGTTAGATTCGAAATGATTTAATTTCGGTCTGGCAGCTCAAATGGCAATTAAGTAAATTTTATATTAGGATCGCATATTTGTGAAAATTACTTATAGCATATTTTGAATATAAGCCATTGAAGTGATTCGATCTTATCGGTTCCGCCAAATGATTAACACATTTTAACAGTCGGCTCGTCGTCGGTGAGCATTTTGGCATACTTGTGTAAGACCCCACCTAAGGTATGAAAAATGTAGCTCATGCGACTAGTCGTCTATTGCTAATGTACGAATTTAAACTCATATACTACATACATACATACATTTGTATATTTTTAACTGAACTAAGTAAGCAAGTCCACAATGCGCTGAAATTGCATTACTGGTGGGCAACGTTTATGAGAATCCAATAACAACAAACGTCTCTCTAAATATATATTTACGTAGTACGTAAAAGATACACGAAGTTTAACGCAAAGTTTTCCAGCGCTCTCTTGCGCTTTGGTGCTCGGTTTTTTTTTTATATTCTACATCGAGTCGCAAAAATATTCGTATATTCATATATTAAGTTGTGGTTTTCATTTTCATAATCAGTATTTTTCTTAATTTTTTTCTTTTTAAATATATGTCAAAACAAAGGTTTAAACTAAATTATTTACAAAAATTCCACAAACTTCGGTAAATATTTCATATTTGTGGAAAAATGTGGGGTTAGTCGTAATATTTTTTAGTTGTTTTAATTTTGTAGCAGAAAGTGCAAAAAAAGTGTCAGAAAATACCTACATATATAAGTTTCATAAATGGATACGTATGTTTTTAATTCAAATTTTTAGAAAACTTTTGGGTATGTGTTAAAAAAATTTCAAACTTTGTATTAAATTTAAAAAAAAAAACTAAAGAGGTTACAGTTTTTTTTAGAATTTTTAGAAAACGTTGATGTCCATCAAATGTTTAAAAAACTTATGGGTTGGAGTTAACAAAATTCAAATTTTGTATAATATTTAAAAAAAAATTACACACTTCGCATCAAAATTTCAACATTTGTAATAAGCATTTAAAAAAAAAATCTTGAGGATGCATTTAAAAAAATCAATTGTATAAAAATATAAAAATTAAAAAGAAATTTATCAAAATTCCAACGCTTTTAATTACATTTTTTAATATCTCTTGGCTATGCAGTTAAAAAGAGTTCAAGCTTTGTGAAAAATTAATTTGCATTAAAATTCCAACATTTTTAATTAGAAATTTTACAAAACTTTTGGGTATGCAGTTTTGTAACGCATTAAATTTTAGTGCATATTTGAGGTAGCAAGAAACTCTGGTTAATATTTGTTAATTTTTTTAGATTTTATTTATGCCCATTTTTTTGCATTTCAACTGCCTTTGTTACATGAGAAAAGTGCTAAGATCAAAAATACAAAAAGTTTGCAAAAAACAACAGGAAGTTTGAAATTTTTACGAACACTTTTTTTAAATTTTGTACAGAGTTTGAAATTTTGTATATCTTTTGTTATAAATAAACTATCTTATTATAAAAAATTAACTAAAAAGTTGAGCATGAAAAAACACTTTAAATACTGTAAAAAAATACAATACGATTTATAAGATATATTTTATAAAATATTAACTGAAAAAAAACAGTTTTTCATGTAAATGATTTATATATGTTTTTTTTATTGTAATTGTTGTTTTTTCAACGGTTACTGCGTATTTATTTATTTTCTTTTTGGAAAAATTTTAGCTTAAATGAAAATTAAAGCGTAGCGGCGCACGCTGGGTAAAAAGAATTCACTATTAGTCATTCATTACTTATTAGGGCAAATTACATTAGAAATGTTTAAAAAAAGTTTCGAACTTTCTTAAATTTTGTACAAAGTTAGAAGCATTGATTTATTTTGGGGTTTCGATTAAATATGAACTATAAAAAAAATTAGAATGCAAAACTTTGACAATATTGCGAAAAAAAATCACTTTTGCGACTTACTGTTCCATATATGTAGCGTGTTTGAGTTTGCGCTTAGAATAGAATAAAGTGCAAAGATCTCCGGTTTTATAGCAAACGCCAGTCTTACGTAAAAACTGCTTATAAAAAAACAAGAATTAAAAAAATCGGAACTGCATTGCGCGCAATTTTTTGCTCTGAGCAGAGCGGAAAGCAATTTTCCAAAAGCATTACGCCGATATTTGTAAGGTTGCTGCTACAAGCCTCCCTAATTCACCCGCGAATTTCCCGTCCACCGAAACGTCTTTCATCGCGCTTTGCCGCCGCACGTTTAGTCAGAGCGCGTTTGCTTATCTGCACACATACATATGTATGGGTGTGTGTGTGTGTGTGTGTCTGGCCCTGAGTATCTGTGAATTGCGGAATGCATAATGGGGCGGACAATGAGAACGCTTTCGTTGTAAACAAACCAAAACGAAAAAAAAACGAAAACAAAGCAAAATTCTCACTCACTCAAACTCACGTGTGAGAATCCGTGACTTAAGTGGTGTGTTCGTTTAGATGGCGCAGCTGTAGTCACAACGTTATTTGGAATTGTCATAACGTGCGCGCTGGCAATTTGAGTTATTCTTGAAGCGCAGCCATCAAAATGCTTGCGTAACACTTTTATAAACACTAAGTATAGTAAGTAAATGAGAATTTCTCAGCGAGCACAGCGGCCACAGTATTCACGTTGAGATATCGTTTCACCCACCAGTTGTTTTGGCATCAAAATAGATTGCGAATAACGAGGGAGGGGTGGGGATGATGTGGGGTGCTGGAGCTCTGCTGCCATAGTCATACAGTTAAATTAAGTAAATGTAAATATGTAAATATGTTAATATAATTTCGCTAACATACTTTTAAGGTTGCTAATTAGACTTTGGAGGCCTTAGACTGTTTACCACTCGAACTGAGGTAACTTTAGGAAATATTACGATTGAAAACGTATGATAAATTTAGTGGTATATATCATATCGAGGGCTTATATTCAATACGATATATAAGTACATATATAAATATTAGGCTCTTACTTACTGAATTTTTTTTAATATTTTTCAAATATTAGGTTAGGTTAGGTTGGAGTGGCAGCCGCCTGCAGCGGCTCACTTAGGCCAGTATTAGGCCCAATCAAATATTTACATATAATGTTTTTCACGCTAAGCCTTTGTTTGTTAATTTATTTAAAAACTTTAGTTTGTTATGTAACAAAACGTATATAAATTAAAATTTCAAAACTACTTACATATGTACACAATTTATGAAAATTCTACAAATTTTCATCAATATTTCAAACTTTTGCGCCCATGTCATTTTCTCTCTTATCTTTGTTCACATAACGGTTGTTGGTAGCAGTATAAAACAACCGTACCAAAATTCTTAGAATTAAATTTTGAGCTATCTCAACGAAACTTAATATACACCTAAACATCTGAACCTAGGGTGGTAAACGAAATCGGATAATAACCACGCCTACATAGCGGTGTTTTATAAAAATCAAAGAATGCCAGTGAATATAATTTGCACACATTTGATACATAGGATTCAGTTGGGGAAAGATCTACGTGTGTAAAAAATTTTTTGGAATATGGGCGTGGCACCGCCCATTTTAGCAGAAAAAGGTACAGCTCCGAAACTACTTGTTCAAACTCTACCAAATTTAGTCCACATATAGCATTTCAAGTCAGTAAGAAAAATTTCGAAAAATATTAAAATCGAAAAAAAACTATGGCCAACTCTCACTTAACAGTAATTTTCAAACGAATGCGTGCAAATCGATTGGAATTTAAGTGCGCTCTGCCCAATTCGTAAGAAGGTAATGTGTGAAAGACTGAAGCCAACCATCAACGAAGTGATTGGACCTTATCAGTGTGGCTTTAGACCTGGTAAATCTACCATCGACAAGATATTCACGATATGCCAAATATTGGAAAATACCCGTGAAAAGAGGGTCGACATACACCACCTATTTCCCGACTTTAAATCAACTCTCGATAGCATGAGTGATGTGTGAATTTGGTATCCCTGCAAAACTAATTCGGCTATGTAAAATGACGCTGAGCCACTCCACCAGCTCAATCAGAATTGGGACGGACCTCTCCGAGCGTTTGATACCATGTGCATTCAAGCTGCAGAATTAAACCGTTCAGACACCATCTTTTATATGAGTGTGCAACTACTGGAATATGACGATCATTGGCTCTCAACAACCGCGCCATTAGTTTTGCCTTTTCCAAGCTGGATAAAGAAGCGAAACGAATGGGTCTGGAAGTGGACGAGGGCAAAACGAAGTACCTCCTGTCATCAAACAAACAGTTAGCTCATTCGTGCCTTGGCTCTTTCGTTTATCTTGAAGCCAGCATTAACACCAACAATAAACTCAGCTTCGAAATCTAACGAAAAATCTTTCGTGCTACTATGGGCTGAGTAGGCAAATGAGCAGTAAGGACCCGAACGAAAACCACGCTCTATAAGTCCCTCATGATGCCCGTGCTATTGTATGGCGCAGAAGTATGGACGCTGTCAACATTAGATGAGATGACCCTTGGCGCGTTCGAGAGAAAGATTTTTCGAAGGATTTTTGGGCCCCTACGTCTTTGCAACGGCGAATACAGCAGACGATGGAAGAAAATGCTCCAGCCCTGACAGTATTCAACGCAGTACCCGCTGATGGCGGCAGAGGAAGAGAAAGGCCACCTCTACCTTAGAAAGACCAGGTGGAGAAGGACTAGGTTTCACTTGGTGTCTCTAGCTGGCGTCAGTTAGCAAAGCAGAGAAGCAACTTGCTTGTTGCTATGTTTAAATCGACCAAATTCGCCTAGGCGGTTATAGAAGAAGAAGAAGAACTTTATTGCGATCTCTGGCATCAAAGAAATATGACTAGCACCATATTCTAGTTATTTCCAAAATTTAAAAGAATATTTGTGAATAATGGTCCTTAACAGCAACGCGGAGATAAATGATTAAAAAAGGAAGAAATTGAAGAGTGAGAGAATTGAGTAATTGATCTACTTATAGGCCTAACGAATACAATGAAATCAAAGGCAATATGTAGAGATGATAGAAAGGGATTAAAAATAAATACGAAAAAATTTTTTTCCTCGTGTTTTTATCCAAAATAATGAAAATGGCGATTATTCTCTGTCGCTGAGAAAAACAATACATAATCAGTTTGATGTCTACTGCCATCGTTGTAGGCTGGCCAGTAAATGTAAAAATAAAAATAAATAGCAGGAATAATACCAGGCACCATATAAATAAATATGTATATTTAAATATGACAATATAAATGTATTTCTACTTATATAGCAAATAGTAAAATTATCGAATTGAATGCTAACTGACTTTTCAAACCACATACGCGTTAAAATAAAGAGATTTCATGGCATTTGTTTTGAGTGCATTTTGCATGTTTTTTTGTTTTAGCTGTCCACTCAAACCGGCACTCATTCAACAGTTGTTGACGGCGGCAGCCCCATTTCATGTCGAATGCTATAAGCGAATTGAGTGAAATTCTGTAGAAACATTTTGCTAGCATGTCATCAGTACTTTAATGTATTCTCTACTGGCAAGTTGGCTAGCGCGTTCGAAAACGGTTTAGTTGCAAGCAAATACGCAAAATAAATACATATGCAAAGAATTAAATACTACACAGTGGTATTTAAAATAAAAAAAACTGAGTAATTGAACTATACTTGGAAAGGCATTGAGCGTAGCACAACTTCGAGTTTTACTTTTTTTGAAATTATTATTTAATAACTAAATGTGAGACATTCAAGTACAAGTAAAAGTTGTTGCCTTCGTTTGAAGGAATAAGAATTCAATAAAAAGTTTTACAAACAAAATAAATAGATCAAATAGTACAAATATAACCTCACTTACATTTTGTGTTAAAATTTATAGTACTTCGAAAACAGTTTTACATACATACATACATAGTGTATATACATATGTGAAGGTGTGTAATTATTTATAAATGAATATGAATATATGCAGTTAAATAAACGAGTGTGTACAGTGACTCACAGTGCAAATGATCCAGTGATATTTTCTACCAATATTGACCACATTTTCCATTCTAATGTTTTAAAATTAATTTTGTATTCAAATATAGTGAATTTTTCAACATAAACCATGTAAAACAAAGTTTAAACTTTGAGACACAATTTTTGAAAACTCAACAAATTTTCTAATTGAGTGAATATGATTATGATCTGGCTCCAGCACAAACTATCGATTCAATTTCCAAATAAAATATTTATATTTTTACAGTTTTTATGTGTTTTGAATTTAAATGAAATCGGACTATAAATACGGCTTTTAGAAATATCGCGACTACAGCAACAACTATAGCTTCAGGTTTCAAATAATATAGAATTAGTTATATTTATGTGGCTAATACATGTTTTCAATTTTAATCAAATCTGACTAAAAATATGGTTTTTAGAAATCAAATCTCGGTTCCAGCGCCAATTTAAAAAAAAAAAACGAAATTAAATATAACTGTAAATACGGTACATTATCTTACCTATATTTTTTTATTGATTACCCTTTAAATATGTATCCAGAAAACGCTTTTCAGTTTTCCCTTATATAACTTGTGTATAATTTAATTAAATTTGACTTCTCAAACACGTGGCAACCGTAACTAAAATATAGGTATGAACCTTGACCTCGCCGAGACAAGCTGTTTGGCACTTACATATACATACATACCAATATTTTATATGATTATGTGCAATTTAGTTAAAATTTACTTTTCAAAAAGGTGGCAACCCTCTTCAAAACATGCCTTTAACTTTCGTTTAGCGAATCGAATGATTTGACACCTATAGTTTACTATTTTATATAGTCCGTGTAAAATTTAATTAAACTCGGCTTTCCAATCAGGTGGCAACCCTTTTTAAAATATTGTTATGAAACTTCTTCTCGCAGAGACAACTGCCTGCCATCGATTTTATGAAGTTTTATATAACTTGTGTATAATTTAAATAAATTTGACTTTTCAAGCAGGTGGCAACCCCGATAAAAGTTAGCTAGGAATCTTCAAATTTTTCGTCCAAAATGTGTGTATTTTCATTCGATTTTTCTTTTCAAACAGTTGGCCACGGTCTCCCAAGCAAACAATGTCTAAGACGTTCCCGGGGTAAAAGAAAATAGTCCCTTCAGTTTTTAAACAGGTATTAACTCTTGACAAATACTTTTTAAAAATTAAGGTACTTTTTAGTTTGTCACCCATATTGTACAATTTCATTCAACTTCATTTATTTTTAAACAGGTGGCAACCTTGTTTCAAAATATGTATGTTGAAAATCAAACTTCCGTTTGATATTTATAATGCAGTATAAGATTTAACTTATTACGTAAATTGAATTTCAGCTTTTAAAAAGATGGCAACTCTCTTTAAAATTAGCTTTTATGCAAACAATTCAAACAAATTTGAAATTTTGTCGTCAATTTTTCCTTGTTTGTTACATTTTCGTAAAATTTTTACAAAATTTTAAATTTTGATTTTTATTGTTTATGTTATAGCATAAATTAATCTTGTATAAAAAATTCATAGAAAAAATTTAGCATGGAAAATATTATATATATTGCAAAAAATAACACTGTATCATTTTCACTGCAACTCACGGTATGTTTATGTAATAAAGTTCGCAAGTGATTTTAACACATACATACATACATATTTTAGTGCCACATACTATAAGAATTGTAAAACATTTTTGCAAAAATATGAACACATTGCAAGCAAATCAATTTTAAGTTGTTTGCAACTATGTAATCTGTGTTTGTAATAATAAAAAAAAAACCGTAAGTTCACCTCACTTTTGAATGTGCGCGTTAAATACGTAAATGCTTATGAATGTTTAGAAAAAAATATAGCACTTAAGTGAAATAAAAATTGCTACGAACTTGGTGTATGTACTGGTAGCAGAAAAATGCCCAGTTAACAAATAATATTGTAAATAATAAATTTGTGAAAAGAGTGTAAATGTGTGTGTCGGGCCGCAACTAACATTTTACACTGCGGTGAAGATGTAAAACATTCAATTCAGTAAAACATGAATTTCATGGTTTTTTTTTTAAATCAAACTTTAAGCAAATTTTAGTACAATTCAAAAAATTGTCATCAACACTTCAAAATTATTTTCAGAATTTTTGAACACTTTTTAAATATGCAGCACATTTTTATTAATTTTATAGCCCTTTTTTAATTTTCAAAAGTTTTTTTTTAAGAAACATTTGAGTTGGTTTTTGATTATATTTTTTTCTGAAAATCAACGCAAATTTTTTTTTTATAAAAAATTAATTACAGATTAATAATATACAACAAATAAAGTATGGAAACTTGCCAATAGCCGCTACCGTATAGTTATATTTTTATAATTTTTGAGCTCAAGGGCAATTTTTTAATTTGGAAATTATAAGTTCGCACGGCTTACAGTGGCGCGTTTGTCAAATTTAGCCGGATAAAATTCATTGTCAAACTTTTACATAATTCAAAATGGTTCAAGTGCAAACAAGTGCAACAATTTATTTTTTAGCTTTCCTTTTACAATTTGTACTACTTTTGAATCCCGGCTAAACTTTTCGCGTTAGAAAAACTAAATAGCCCATTCTTTAAAAATCTTTCTCAGCATTACTGAAGTATACATTTTATGAAAAATATATGTTTTGAGAATACTGCGTCTACGAATGCGTATAGATATAAATTTTATTTGGCAATAAGTAATACAATTTCTATATAAAGTGGGCAAGGTGAAAGTTTACACAGATGTTGATTTTGTTCCCTCTCATTACTATATTTCAATTCTTTTATCAACATTATTAGCTATAATTCCGTACTTCTCGCACTAAAACTTTTAAAAAATTAAAGAGCGAGATAGAAATTAATTAAAAAGTACGGAATCTCTTTTCTGGTAAAAAGTTGTAGCTTCTGACAACTACAACATAAACACCAACAGCAGTCATATTCGTTCCGCCACACATATGTTAGCGAGTGGCGAATCGATAAAGGATCTGATATAAATTAGCATTAACACGGTTTTTGTTTTTGCTTAAAACTGGTCTAATATCTGCAGAATTGAATGTAACGAATTCGACCAGTTTAATGAGGTATCACCGTATTCGCGATCATCGAATCTAGCTAGCTATCGTTGTTGTTGCTAGTACACACAAATTTATTTGAACACGAGCAGAGTTCAGACATGGCGAGAAGAGAAGTGGCACATCGAATGCACCTAAAGTTTGCTTGTAAATAAGCAGAAATGCTTACGAATCAAATACAAACATTCATTCATTGTGATCCATTTATTCCAGCAATTTAATATTTTTCAAAATATACTTTTGCTTTGTTTACAATTTATTTTATCAGACGTAGTGTGTCTAATGCTTTGACACATTTACCAGAATTTACCACAAAATACTTTTAAGACTAAACCTGCTAGTTAGTATAGCTTTCAAGTAAAATCTGGTAGAAAATTGTAAGTACGGATTCGAACAGGTTCAGAGCTATTTTATATGTTACCTTCGCTTCAGTTTATATTTCTTCTTTTTTTTTGAAATTTAGAAGAACAACAATTGTCAAAGCCATTGAAGTTTACGCGGTTTAGTTTAGTACAAGCGGTAGAATGCTTGCCTTGCTCGTCGAAGGCGTGGGTTTGATGTATGCTCAGGTCCAGAAAGAAGAAATTTGACGAGGAGATGTGGTGAGATCCGATATAGCAGCCATAACTTGCTTTGACTATTGTTGTTTTTCCAAATTTACAAAAATAAAGATTGTTGATATAAATAATAGAGCCATAAATTATACAACCATCGAACATGACAGACTTTTTAATTGGGCAACTGTTTAGTCGGGACGTTGCCGTTTGGCTGCAACTGCAGCATTTAATATGTAAAGCTACAGCGTCTAATGTATTTTACATGGACATCGAATTTAGCAAGCCAAGCAGCATTTAGGTATCAAACCACAGCCATCACGATACTCCCACCATACCCAATGAATCGGTTAAGGGTCCACCTCTTGGGAGATCGCACTCAGGGGGCCCCTGTTCCCCGCGGAACCAGAATTAAGTCTCCGGTCAGACTTCGTGACCGAGACCACTTCCAGTTTCTCATCCAGACTGCTAGCCATTAGTACAGAGTAGTGTGAGAGCCCGGTCAACAGTGACCAGGTGACAGTGAACAGGAGCGCAAGAAACTCCAACCTTTGTGTTGGATCGCACTATCGGAACTCACCGTCCGCGCAACGCCAGGCCAATTCCCAGCCAAAAACCTCGCGGGTAAAACAACCACCAGCCGATCTCTCACACTACCCTGGACCTTTTTGCGTTCAACACTTTTATCTTCCTTCAAGCATGAATTCAATATACATACGTATGCAAAACTTCTTCTGGCACCACTCCCTCTTCTAACCCCTCTTGTCTTTCTGGCAACTCTATATTTAAATAGAGTTTCTGACATCTCTTTTTCTGGCATATCTCTTTTAAGTCCGGCGGCAGGCTGGACAAAGCTTTTAAGCAGAGATTTCCATCCCCGGCCAGAGACCACGTCCAAAACAACCATCATCATTATTCACTTCAAGCTTCCATCACTGAAGCAAATCCAACAGCATCACTAACACGGCACACAACCGGGGTGTAACCATCCTAAGTCATGAGCCCGCATCAAGACCATCACCATCACTTCACTCCACTCTCCGCATTCTCGGGGCTCCGAAATCTCATAGTACCAGTCAATCCCCCGCCAGACACCGTGACCGAGACTACCACAAATTTAGTGTAATGTTGACCGAGTTTTAATTTTTGCCTGGGAAATAAAAGATACTTTTTGAGTTTTATTTTTTGCTCAGAAAATAAATTTTTTTTTTTTTGAGTTTCATTCTCTTATTGGAAAATATAAATTTTTTTTGTATTTAAATTTTTTGCTCAGAAAATAGAAATTATTTCTTTAATTTTATTTTTTTGATTGGAAAAGGAGTTATTTTTTTATTTAAATTTTTGCTTGGAAATAAGAGTTGTTTTTTGAGTTTTTTTTTTTGCTTGGAAAATAAAAATTACTTTTTGAGATTTATTTTTTGATCAGAAAATAATAGTTATTTTTTAGTTTTATTTTTTACTTAAAAAATAAACGTTAGTTTTTGAGCTTTATTTTTGCATAGGAAATATGTATGTGTTGTTTTTTTAATTTATTTTTTGCTTGCAAAAATGTTTTGAAAGTTATTTTTTAGTTTTATTATTTACTCAGAAAATAATAGTTATTTTTTGGATTTAATTTTTTTCTTAAAAAAATATATAAATTTTTTTTTGATTTTTTTGTTGCTTGGAAAATAAAAAACACTTTTTGAGTTTTATTGTTTGCTTAGGAACTGGTTGTTATTATTATTTTTTTGTTTGGAAAAAATGTTTAGGAAGTGAAACTTTTCTTTAGTGTTATTTTTTTGCTTAGAAAATAAAAATTAAATAAAAATTATTTTTAAGTTTTGTTTTTTGCTTAGAAAATAATAGTTTTTTTAATCTTATTTTGTGCCAGGAAATTAAAAGTTATTTTTAGGTTTTATTTTTTTCTTAGAAATTAAGAGATATTCTTCGAGTTTTTTTTTTTGTTTGGAAAATAAAAGTTATTTCTTAGTTTTATTTTTTTGCCTAGAAAATAAATGCATATGTGTTATTTTTTTTTTAATTTTATTTCTTGCCGGGAAAATAAAAGTAAATTTTTATTTTTATTTATAGCTTGTAAAATAAAAGTTATATTTTGAGTTTTTTTTCATTAGTTTTTAGTTTTATTTTTTGCTTAGGAAATAAAAGTTATTTGCTAGTTCTGTTGTTTGCTTAAAAACTAGGTGCTAGTTTTTGAGTTTTACTTTTGCTAAGAATTTAAAAGTTGTTTGTTGATATTTATATTTGTGTGTTTGCTTAAAAAATAAGTTATGATTATTTATATTTTGCTTGGAAAATAAAAGTTGCGTTTTCAGTTTAAATTTTTGCTTAGAAAATAATAGTTATTTTTTTAGCTTTATTTTTTGTCTGGAAAATAAAAGTTATTCTTTACTTTTATTTATTGCTTAGAAAATAAAAGTTACTTTTTGAATAGAAAATAAATTTACTTCTTTAGTTAATTTTTGTTTTTAGGATATAAAACTTATTTTTTAGTTAGGTGTTAATTTTTGAGTTTTAATTTACTCAGAAAAGGGGGTGTCCCCTTGATCTCGAGCCGCCAAACACACAAACTTGAAATTGGAAAGGTCGCGAAAAAATCATTATTAAAAGTTATTTGTTGATATTTAAATTTTTATTTGTTTATATTTCAGTTTTATTTTATTTAATAAATAAAGAAATTCCACCTTAAATTAGTTAGTATTACTTTTGATGCGGAAAATGCTCTTTCTACAGAGACTTAGGTAGTAGGAATGCTGCGGCATTTTTAAAGCAAAAAATAAATCTATAAAAATACCTCGTAGTTTCTGAGTATTGAATAGGACTTGGAAAATAATTTGTATAATTGAGTTTTTTTTTTAATATACATAGCTTAAACAAATGAAAATAATTGCAGCTGAAGTTAGTTGAGGTAATAAGGATCGTGGATTCAGTATGATTTTTTTTTTTGCAATTAAAAAAACAAAAATAATCATTACTTGCATTTTTGTAAAAAGTCTATGAATATTCAGTTCACGAAATTAAATTGTTTTCTCAATGTTGATACAGATATTTACATATGTACATATGTGCGCATTGTATTTGCCCCCGAGAACGTATGCAACTGCACGTGAACACGTACGGTTTTTCCGCATTTCCACGAAAATCTGCAACACATGAGTTTCCATTCGGAGAGCATTTGCCTACACTTTAGGCGCGCACGCTTTGCTGTCTATGGTGGGCACAGTGTTGCCGCCATTGGCATTGCAATGAAATGATATATTTACTACACACACACACACACATACATACACACATACATATTATTTATGTTCATGCAATGATAAACTAGCGAACGGCAAACGTGATATTCTATTGCGGTTCGATAGAATAACAGTACCTATACATATGTATATGTATATATACATATATAGTAATACAGTGGAGAATGTATGTAGTTTAGTTTATTGAACTAAATGTATTCGGTTGCGAATTTTTGATAATAAATAAATATTATTAGTTGTTGCCAATGTCATGTTTGGTCAACATTACTTAATACAGGTGATTAGTAGAATTGGCCTAGCTATGACCTAACCTAGCTTTGGCTAATACATTTCAGTAATTTAAAAATAATATTTATGCAACTATCTATCTAGGGGTTCCGAAGTGGCCTTTAGGTTTTCGCATAAATCCTTCGATAAGTCAATGCACCGACAAAGTGGGGTTTGTTACAAAAATTGAGCTTAAAAAAATGTCGGCTAGCACACTTCAGGAATTTTCACCCTTTTAGATTGATTTTAATATTCTCACGTTGAACAAGAATGTCGGAAAATTAAATATGTATATGTCCATTATTTCTTCCGACAGAGTATAAGGGTATACGATGATGTGCATGGGAAGGATTTTCTGTCATTCATTGTCGAAATTGCTTTGGAGACAACCCGGTTTGTCGGAAAATCGTTAACAAACACATATGTAGTCCAAATTAGCTGAGTTTGGCAATAACTACCATGTCCCCTTTTAACTGAATAAAGGTCTATGTCCACTTTTTGCTGGCCTTTTTTCGTCTGAAAGTTCCACCATCACGTATGTATACCTAACCAATTGATAGACCTAATAGTCCCTGAGAATGAATTTATCATTCCAGATTTTATTTTTTTCTATGTAAAAATCGGAAATTTTTTTTCTTTTGTGTCAAAGCCTGTTCTACGCATGAATCAAGTTTCTAACGAAAATAATCGAAATATAAGTAAAAAAAGCTTTAAATTATCAAAAACCAAAATACCCATGCCGTGTAATGTTGTAAATGATCAAGGTAAAAAGTTGTGAATGATCAAAATCAAATGGCCCAGTCGAGTAATATCGATATATGTATACGTACAGTGACTCATAATGGAAATGGTTCAGTTTTATTTTTTGCAATATTAACAAGATTTTTCAATAAACATGAAATTTCCTATAAAACTGCATTCCCAAAAACTTTTTGAAAATTCTGAGGCAATAATTTAAGATTATAACGTTGATTTTTTCAATATAAGTATAATATAATTTTCATAAAAATTTATGAAAAATCTTAACTTTAACTTTTCGGGTATACATACGTAAAGAACATTTTAAATTAATAAAAATGTTCGTTGATTTTTGATAATTTTTTTTTTTTGCTAAGGGTGTTGTGAATTTTCTTCCATCCGAAATTTGTTTTAGCACTTTACTGAATAGGGGTAAATTGCTAATAACTAGAAAACTTCTTCGCATGCAAAGCTCGATTTTACAGTTGACAGCATAAATGAGTATATATGTAGTAATTTTTTCACAATATTCGCAATGTTTTTCATAATATACATATGTTTTATGTTAATTTCTATAATCAACAAATTTTCATCAAAATTTCAACTCTTTTCAGAATTATGGAAAAAGTGTTCGAGGCCAAAAATTCGAAAGAATTTTGATGAAGTTTTTTGAATTTCAACTTACTTATTCTACTCCCCTTACATCCTTATTCTTACATATCCTTTGAGACCTTTTGATCTACTTAGTAAAAAAAAAATAAAATTCTTGTTAGCTTTCGAAAAAAATGGTCACAAATGCCGTAATTTTTTATTATATTTTTAAATATTTTAAATATATTTTCCGCACGCTGTGCCAATTCGGACACCATTTGGCTTTTGTATCTACGATTTCTATCATAATTTTTTATGTTAGTTTCAGTCAGTTCAGTTTCGTCAGTTTTTTTTTACTTTTTTTCGCACAGCCGTTTTTGAGATACATATGATATCGGTTTTTGAAAAGTAAAGTTCGCGAAAAAATTACCGATTTGGTAGTTTTTTTGAAGTTTCGGTTTTTCAAATCACTTTTGGAATACTTAATTTAAAAATGCCGTATTTCTATAAAATTTAAATTTTTTTTTTACAAAATGTTGGTTTTCAAAAAAGATGTAGTGATCGATTTTTTTTTTATTTACTGTATAAGACTATTACAGTCATTCATAAATGAAATCGACTTTTTCAATTTTCAAAATGTCAGGCTTGTGTTTTATTTGTTGAAAAATATTTGAAAATACATGACAAGAGTAGGCGTCATGACTCAATTATTAAAACGGCTGCTCAAAAAAAATTTTGATAAAATAGAGAATGTCAAGAATGGTCCATATTCGTACATACTATATGAAGCCAGGCTTTTAAAACACAATAATTTTTGGGCTGTAAACCCGATGTGCAAGATATATAGATATATAGATATAAGTATATATGTATATATTTGGAGGATTTCACGTCGACCTTATTATGTGGAGTCCTACCGCCCAGGTCGAGGATCACCTCCATTGGAGCCTAGTTAATGATTTCCTAACTGTTGAAAGAGTAGTTCTCGAGACCCACGGCAGCGCGCCCATAGATTACTATCGGCCTAACTATCATGGTATGCATGCATCTATGTATGCTAGGGCTACAGTCCCAGAATTTACCCGCTAGACATCTGCACACCCCTATTGCTTTGGTTGCCTTAAATGTTGTTGTATGGGCATGTTCCCACCAGAGTAGCTTGTAGTCCATGATGAGACAAATCCCAGCCAAAGAGATAGTTCTCATCCCTGGCAGTTTCCTTTCTCCGCTTAATGGTACGATGGCCGTCTTATGTGGATTAATATAGAGACCTATGTGCAAAACCCATAAACTTTATAAATTTCAATCAAAGTCACCCTTACTCTTGGTGTAAAAATGGTTTCAGTTGACTAGGAAAAAGTTTTTTTTTTTTTGTTAGAAATGCTATATATAAAGTTTGATTTAAACTTAGATACTTCTTTATTTGTCCATGATTTATTTTCTACTAGCCGAAGCGAGAAAACTGTAAAAAACACGCTTTTAGCCTTCAAATTTATGTTTATACAGACATACATCTGTTCAAATGTGAAGCCTTCTTTTCTTATGTTGTGTGCTTGTTGTGTGAAAAGAAATCATACAAAGCCATACAAAGCCACACAATGCAAGTGAGTAGAAAAAGTAAACTTTCTAAAAACTCGTTCGGCCCAGAACGCACCCCCAACAATACAATCCCACGTTTACTTTTAAATAGCCACTTACCGGAGCTTCTGCAACTCGCTCGCTACTCACTCTTCTCCGCGTTCATCTTCTAGTCACAAAGCAATTCAATACAAAACAAAACAAAACAACACACACGAAGTAGAGTGTACTATACCTGAGTTTCATAAAAAGTTTCTCAAACTAAGGTAAAATCCAGTGTTTCTTCTATACTCTATTCCTAGCGATGTATGAAGCTATAAATAGCCAACCCATCTCCTCATCCCCAACACCATAGCTAGCGCCCTTATTCAATAGGATTGCCAAACAGCACATTGACTACTCGCATTGATGGGCATGTCGTCTTGTTCGTCGAGTGTCGGAGAGTGTGTATCGAAATGTGCAAGCAGCAATGGCCATGTGCGTGTCGCCTTATCCCCTGCTGTGCTGCTGACGCCGCAACATTTGTTGTCACAGCACATACGTAAGGTACCGTTGGTGTTGGGCACTGGTGCTGTTGCTGGTGCTTGGCATCCGATGTTGGCAATGGCGGCGAAACGTGATAATGCGATAACAGATTTGTGAATAAAACAAATTGCGGCGAGCGACAGGAACTCAGTCGCAGGAATACTGTCGCATAGCATTGAGAGAATAAAAAGGGATTTCGGAAGGAAGAAAGCTAATACAAAGTAACAAAATTATTTATTTATCTACAAATGAATTTTAGTGAATAATATTTTAATAATATACATAAATAACAATATCAAAGTGAGGTGAATACTAAAATATTTCATATATAAACAAAAAGCATATTTATTAAAAGTGCATACAAAAATTAACCATCAAGTTAATTTTTGAACAGTCAATAAACAAAAATCCTTTAAATTGTATAACCCGAAAATTGTTTTGAATGCAACAATTAGTTTTTTTTTAACAAAAAGTTATTCACTATAAAGCGCAGCGTTTTGACTAAAAATCCCAAACAAACATTTATTTTTTTTTTATAAAAAGAACCCTAGTATTCGTAACATACAAAGTGTGCAGTGAATTTTTACAACGGAACTTTTTATACAAACAGACATTTTAAAACGTCACAAGTGTTGGAACAAACTCAGTATATATTTTTCTAAAAAACTGAATAAAAACATCAAAATGGAAGCCGAATCTACGGAATCAACGCATAACACGAAAGTTTCGGACTCTGCTTATTCGAACAGTTGCAGCAACTCGCAGTCGCAACGCAGGTGAGTTTTAAATAATTTATTATTTTTATTAATAAATTTAAGTTATACTACTTGAAGATAAAAGTGTCAAACGGCTCAAAAATCTGATAAAGAAATTTGTGCGTATTAGAGTGACTGATCAAAAAAAAAGCAGGTTGCGGAATTCTAAAACTAATTATATTCTAAGGAAAAATATTAAGATTTACATGATTATTATAATTCCATTGAAAATATTTTTAAATGTTTTTATGCAAGCGTTTACGCCTAAATTGTTTTTGAGGCATTTTAATCGAAATATTTTTGTGAAAGTCTGAAAATATAATAAAGTTTATATTGCCGATAGAAAAATAGTGCCGATTTTTCCCCATACGGCTAACAGCAGAAATCTGCGTACAGGGATTTTTTTTGTAAAAAAAATTAACAATGTTTCCCATGTAAGGGCTTAATCAAGCGGAGGTAGGCGCCACTAAGGAAGCAACCGAGTGGCTGCTTATGAGCACGACCTCTAAAAGGGAGGTGGATATTTACCCTGATAGCCAGGCGGCAATTCGAGCTCTTGATTCAATAACAGTGCAAACAGTGGTTCTGGGTTGGCCGACTTCTCTTTCGAAAAACTTCGGAGTACTGCTTCGTGAAGATAATCTGGGTACCTAGGCACAGTGATATCCTAGGGAATTGTGAAGCAGATGAGTTTGCTAAGCAGGGTGTACACTTGAAAAAGACTCCTTGAGCAAGGGGCTTTTCGGAGTTCCTCTGGCCAACTGTCGGCTGCTTTGGAAATGCGATCAATTTGATAAACGCTGGACAGCTACTACATGTCGGGTCGTTTTGGGCAGAAGTAGATCGAAGGAGGTCATGGGAGTTTCTATGGTTATCCAATTCACAGCTCTCAGTATTTGTGGGCACTGTGGAATCATCTCAGCACTATTTATTCAGTTGCCCTGTCTTCGCGAGACTAAGCCTCATGTATGGGGAGTGGAGATAAGCCGGCTTCTTAGCTTCATTGCAAACACGTGGCGCTTTGCACATTATGACTAAGAAGTTGTCGTTCTGTATTCAAATGTACTATGGTATCACAATGGATTTCAGCGGATCTACTTATGTCAACTCCTAGGAGCAACCACTTTGAACTAACAAAACCTAAATTCTTAGAAACTTTTCTGCTACGCATTTTTGTAGTCAATTTAATTCTGAAATAACAAAGTTCAATTTTTAAATGGGAAAAAATGAGGAAGGAAAGCGCAACACGGTCGGAAAAAAAAAAAAAATTATAATCAAAAAATTAATGAACATTAAAAAATATGGATTGAGGAAATAACTTCGCCCTTAATATACATATAAACCTGTGGTCATAAAAAAATAATAGCAAATGTATTGACAAGTTTTGAAAATTTTGGTCTCTCCTTAGTTAATTTTAATTATTTTTTATAAAAAACTATATGTACACAATTCAACAAATTAAAAAAAAAAATGTCTAACTTTTTAATCCGAATTTTTAGATAATTTTCGAGTATATACTAATGTACATGACCAAAATTTACTTCTATTTGGAAAAAATTGATGAACATCGTGAGCAAAAAAAATTATAAAAATTCAAAAAAAATTTTTAGCCACTTGAAATTTACACTTCGTGAAATTGAATGAGCAACAAAATTGCAAACTCAAAAATTTCCAAACAAAAATTGGATCAGAAAGTTAGAAATTTGTATGACATTTTTAAATTTGTTGAATTTTTATAAAATTTCTTGAAACTGGAAAATTTTGAATTACGTGATTTTGTTATGTTGTTTTATATATATAAAATATAATTAATATTCAATAAGGAATACATTTTGCAATTCTTTTAAAATAATAGTTAGTTTCTAAGTTTAATTTTTTGCATAGAAAATGAATGTTTTTGTTTTGATTTTACTTTTGGCTTTGGAAATCTCTTCTTTTTTTTAATAATATTTAACAATGTTTGCGTTTCCCTATTGCCTCATAAGTACATCATATACAGAGTATTCACTAAAATAAGCTAAGATACTAACCGATTCGAGTTCAAACAATTATTAATTTTATATTTAAAAAGCTTTACGTAGAAAAAGCATTAAAATTTCTTAAACTCCACTAATATTGGTGATCTTAAATCTGTGTCTCACAAATGCGAGGTAGGTGGTTAAAATAAAATTATGGGCTTCTAAAAATTCTCATACAAAATGCCGCTGAAAGAAAACTAATATAATCATAATATAAATTTGTAGAACAATAATTAAAATAAAATAATACTATAGCATGGGGGGCGTATGAGTAACATAAAATAATATAAATATTAAAAAGTTAAGTATTTCGTCAAAATAAATATTTAAAATGGCTAAAATCGTGTTGCATATTTAATATAACTAATTGGCCCTTATAAATATGTACATATGAGTACCGCGCAGCGTCCATTATGGCATTTAGCTCTACTTGGAAAACGCTACAGTGGTCCGGTAAGCGGGAACTGCGGCTTAGTGTGAGTTGGCTGTATTGAATACCACTGCTTAACCTCACGCTTAGCTTAGGACCATCTGTATAGATAGCCGTCGACTATAGCTCGAAATCCGTGGCTCCCATCCCGTCCCTTCTTGGAGCTGGGCAAAATCTGTGTCTACGGTGATTTCATAGAGGAGAAAGGATTTTATCACGTCCAATGTACAATATTTTGTCTTATTCTATATTTACTATAATGGAAATGGCCTACATGAAGCGGTCTTCTATGCTTCGCTTCCAGTCAATTTTCCTGCCTAAAATAAGTCCAAGATACTTGAAGAGTGAGTGAGTTATATCCCATTTAATGAGGGTTTTTTTTTGAAACAAGCGATTTTATATTTCCTTGTGAGTTGTAGAATTAAAAAATTATTTTAAAAATTAAACTTCACTCGCAAAGGAAAGCCTTTAATCTCATAAAAAATTGGATCCAATAAATAGGCAATCCAAAAATAATTAAAAAACACTTAGATATGACTTGAAAACCTCCAAAGTCCACTTCATCGGGTTTCAATTATTTTTCAGTGCATTTTACAAACTTAGTTATAAAGAGAAGTTTCAAATACACTTAGTATAAAGATTTATGCACGTAATAGAGTATTTTAAGAGGTTTTTTTTTATTAGACGCATAGCCAGCTAGCAT
Organism: Anomoia purmunda; assembly: GCA_951828415.1. NCBI lineage: Eukaryota > Metazoa > Arthropoda > Insecta > Diptera > Tephritidae > Anomoia > Anomoia purmunda. Next base: position 47,438,404 of record OX639995.1, read on the forward strand.
TTGGAAGATTTATCCGTGATTTATTTGATGCTCGAGTCCCATAGCCAGAGTGTTTGAGAATAATTCGTGTCCGCAATGAATGAATGCGATGAGCTCTACTGTCGCTTCAAGGTGATTAGAAAAGACTTAAGGTTTCGTTATGCATACTTAGCTTAACTTGACTCGATTTGAGAAGTGTCACATAACGAATATGTTTAATTAATTTTGTGTATAAGTGACCAATCAAACATAACATTACTTGAAAGTCTCCAAGTCTCCAAGTATCTAAGTGAAGTTGTTTTTTTTTTTGTTTTGGAAAGTCAAAGTCTTGCATTAAGGCCCGGTATAAGTATATAAATCGTAAGTTGATAATTTTGCAATGCGGTTTCTAAGAATCATCTGTTGCTCCCTCCCGCGAATCGCATTCGCCGTCATTAAATCTGCCTCCGTGGCAGTTAATGTCCATGATTTCACACGTATTGGAAATCGCATTGCTTAGGTTACCAGCGGTTTACGACCGTAAACAAATAAAACGGATAGGTGCTTAGCAGAGTAACCGTAAATGCATATCCAGAGCTATTATGCCAATTACAGTCTTACCATCATCTAACTAATCGATAACTATCCTAAATGTGTGCTGGGTATTAACATAAGGCAGCCAAATGTGACAAAGTATACTACCAACTAGAACCCAAGACAAAGCACATTGAGTTGTGCTAATTGCATATGTATGTAAATTGTATATTTGTAAATAAAAAATAAAACCGAATGGGTAATTTGATACAAAACCTCAAGCAAGTTCCAACAAACGTGACTGCAGACGCCGCCTGTATTCATTGAGTGAAATTTTCTTTTACGTATACATATATAGAATGTAAATCAATGGCCGTCTGTAGCGACTGAACACAGATACGCATGTATTTACATGTGTACGAAGCACACGCATATTGCTCGGGATATTCTGCCAAATATACTCGTTTTGAAAATGGTACTCTTGTAACTAAGCTGGTGATGATTAAATTCATATGATTGATTTGGTACTCCGTGCCGTTTAGTCTGATAGTGGGTTTTTGGAAGACAATTAGCTATTGCCCATTATGTACATATGTGTGTATACATATAACTGTAAACAATTTACAATAATAAAACAATTTTACTTCCATTTTGAATCAGTGGGGCACTTTGGACCACACCCACTCTTGCGCTCAACTCTATGCTAAATGTGGTGACTGTGGGCATTGCCAGCAAAGTTGCTACAGCTGGTACTGTGGCCAGATTATAGCTTCAGCTCAATCTATGGGCAGTCTTAAATTCTTGCAAACTTCGACGTTGACCCTAAAGATTCTGGCTCCAAATGGATCCTTTTCCACTCACATTCACCCAAGGGTTGAGTGAGAGCGGGGTAGCGCTTGGAGCAGGGGACTATTGAACTTCTTTATGGGCGGGTCGAAGTTAGATGGAAAGATACAGCTGATTGGCTATCCACGGGCTTAATAACTTTCAGACTGTTCAACATTTATTCTGATAGCCAGGCGATAATCGAGCCATTAGGGTATTTAATGGTTATGTCGGCGATTGTCTGACTTCTTCTAAAACCGCCTCTGAACATCTGCTTATCAGACAGGAAACTGCATGTCTAGGTTATCAGGTTCGGCTGGGAACCCTTGAGTATGTAGGGCTTGAGGGCTCTTTGGACAGGTGTGCCAATTCTCGGCGTAGCGAACGCTGTGCAAAAACAACGAAATGCAGAATTGCAAGAACTCCGTGTGGACGGCGGTGAACTGTAGGCGTTCATGTAAGTTCCATGCACTAACTTTTGATCCTCGTAGTAGTTCTGACCGGCCATTGCCCGATATGAATTCATGCGGTCAGGCGTAATATAACCTCTGACCCTTTTTGTTGCAACTGTTTGAAGGATGACGAGGTCGTATTATTTTTTCATACTATTCTCAGCTGCCTTGCATTTACTGAGAATGCGGTTCAAGTACTTTGGTTTAACACCTCCGAAGAGCTCTCAGGGGTGGAAATCAGCATTTGTTATGGGTACGCAGCGTTTCTCCTATTAACTTTTTGATTTCATTATAGTTTGGTGTTCAAAATAATAATAACAATTGACTACTTTTTATATACCTAGGTGAGTCCTCCCTTGGCGGGACTACCATCTAATCTACCCTAACCTAACTATTTGCGAGATGTGACAGATACAACAAAAATATACTTTTTTTAAGCAAAACTATAAAGGTCATAATAAACATTCATTATCTATCGCCGGAAACTATTTTTTTTTTAATTTATTAAAACACCAACATTTGTAATCTCGCAATAATATAAAATGGGTTTAGGTTACTTTTGAAATAATTCCAGAAAAGAAAATTATTAAAAACTTTCCGAAACCTCTTTCATTTCTCACTTGTAGTGTAAATTTTAATTTAACTTAACAATGAACATCTATTTAACTTTTCAAATAGGTGGAAAGACTCCCCTAAAATATTTTTGAAATAAATATTGTAATACACAGTTAATATTATTAATTAAATTTAATGTAACTTTTTAAATAGGTGGCAACACTCCCCATAATATTTTTCAAATAAATATTGTAAAATTCCGTTAATATTATTAATTTAATTTAGTTGAATTTTTTAAACAAGTGGCCTATCAAGAATATTTTTGAAATTAAGGTTTCTTAAGCCCCTTTAGTTTAACATCAATGTAATAGCATTTCAGTTAATTTATTAATTAAATTTAATTCGCATTTTTAAATGCGTAGGTGGTAACGCTCTTCAAAAATATTTTCGTATAAACCTCTTTCGCTGCACACCAGTGTTTTAATATCCCATTTATTGTACAAAATAATTTAGATTTAACTTTCTTCAAACACAATTTCAGAATAAATCTTTTTAATCTCTTTCGCTTAACATCCATATTGCAATATTTGAGTTAGCTTATTAATTTAATTGAATATAAGGCAATTATCATTTTTAATTCTTCCCATTTGCGTTTCAATATTTTCCCTAATTTCACCGAATTTCACATAATTCCGTAGACAATTTATTTTATTTTAAAAAAACTCCATTTTTGGAGTCATTTTCAAATTGGTCCAGCTCACGTTATTTTAATATTTTTCCGAAATATTCTGGCGTAAGTCTTAAAACATAATAAATAATATATTTCCAGGGGAAACCAGTGCTGGAAAAACTATCGGTAGTATCGATAGTTTGTATGCATAATCGATAGTCTTGAAATGTTTTCTCACTATTTAATTGGAGTCAACGCTGAACAAATCGGCTGAACAATAGGTAGTGCGCTAAAAGTAAGCAAAGCTACAATATATTTTCAAAAAAATACTAAATATGATTGACCAAAAATTAACTAAGTACACCCTGAGACAAAACCATACGGCCACTCTTTTTAAGCTATTTTTTTATTTATTTATTTTTAATCGAATTTTAATAATTTTGTATACAAATATGGCGCATTTTTAACAAAAACCTACTTATTAATGTTACAAAAATTCGCAAAGTTTCATTAACATTTTATTTTGATTTTCGTAAGAAGTTTGAAATTAGGATGACTGGGGATTTTGTTAAATATCGAGTTATATTTTTTATTGAAAAAAATTTATTTACTAATTAAATGCGTTGAAACATAGAATTGCAAAGGTACACGTTTATTGTTAGAATTCGATAGGAGTATCAATAGTGTCGATAATTTCTTTTAATATTGAAAACAAACGATTGTTTTCCAGGTCTAGTGGAAACCGCAACTTGTTTTTAGTGAGACACCCTAATGAAACGAATCTTTTATGTGCAAAAATAAATTAACAATTACTGCAAACAATGTTTACACAATAATTGAATATTGTTCGTTTTTTTTCAATTTTCTTTCCAGCGGTAGTTCCAAATCCCGTCTCAGCGGTAGCCATTCGTCTGGCAGCAGCGGCTATGGCGGCAAACCATCAACGCAAGCGAGCAGGTATATAAAAAAAACCAAATTCCTAAATTTGCGCAAATCTTTTCTTTTTTTTGGAAATTATGGCGTTAATACTAAATAAAATGGCCTTCGCTAAATTCTGATTGGGTTTGCTTTAATTGCGTTATTTTTTGTTTATTTCAATCCAGTAGCGACATGCATATGAAACGCGTCAAAGAGAAGTCACGCAAAAAGAAGAAGTTGAAATGTTCAGCTCAAACAAATATTATTGAAAATCAAGATGATGCCCCAAATACCACCGAGGCGAATGACGAAGAACAAATGACAATGGGCTGCGACAAGGCAATCGGTAAATTGATACTTTCAAACGTATCTCGTACGCAATTTCCAAGCATTATATAAGTACCTAGTACATATAGCTGTTAAAATTCAATCATTCATTTATTAATCAAAATATTCATTAATTGCAGCACAATGCAGTCGCCAGAAGGAAAATAAGGAGACATCAATATTGTTGGAAAAGGAGACGACCGAACAAACTAAATCGGAGATTTCACTGCAATTTCCCACACCGCCACCTTTAATAGGTGAGTGAATTCCTTTTGCAAAAACAAATTTTATGTATGTATGTATTTGTAGAACAGCATTTCTCAAACTGAAGCAACGCTTGACTATTGTCATAGCTACGAGTATAGCGCCTAAAACTATGACGCAGAGTATAAACATAGCTAACGTCATTGCCATGTGATGAATTTTGTTATTGCCGTGGACATAGAGCGATAAAAGAAAATTTTGTCAAAAAACCGTGGCCAGATAGAAAATATTCTCTGCATTGAGGGAATGAAAACTTGTTCGTTTGCTAAAAAATCAGCTAGTTTGATTTCATTTTATATATTATTTTTGTATGGCATTGACGAGTTTAAAAGTAATGGCTTGGCCGATATTTCCGAGGAAAATCACGGCAATGCGCGAACCGCCAATGTAAAATCTTCCTGCAATGCAAAAAAGATTGTATAACTTCGATTTAAAATAAAAAAATATTATAATGATTTGAAGGAAAAATTGGCTTAAATTGTTATTAATTAAATGTTTTTTTTTTAATCAAGCAAATCTTAAACAGACTAAAACATCTAGCATACCCATTTGAAAACCACAATTGTGACAAAATTTTACGTCATATGTACGAATGATACATAAGTTTGAGAACTAATGATATAGCCTTTTTTTTGATTACGAAAGGCACTAAAGGCTTTGAACTTCTTCTGTCTTGTCTTTTGGGTTATTGTTACACCGTGCAACATAAATCAAAAAATTTGTAAACATGAAAAATTCAAGAAACTTGCAAAACTAGGCGTCAATCTAAATCTGCGTCTTAGTGAAAAAATTGTATGTCAATTTGAAGCTGTGTTCAATAAAATAGTAGCAAAATGCGTTGACAATTTTGCGTTTCCTTATTTCATTTAATTTTTAATAAAAAAAAAACAATAGTTAATTATATAACAAAAACTTTCTAGACGATTTATTAAAGTTTTACAATTTTGAAACAATTTTCATGCAAATTTTTTACTTAGTTTTGAAAAAATTAGGAGTATGCAACTTTGTAGCCTAATCAATTTTACAGCATTTTCCTCCATACTAAGGTAAATTAATTTTGTTCGTGCGTTATATGAAAGGAAAGGCATCCCTAATTTCTTTTTTAAATTTTGATTAAAAATTTTTCAATCTTGAGTAGAGTTTGTTCATTACGGTTTGGTTGAAAATATTATATGTCGATTTTTTAATTTAAAAAAGTTTAAAATTCTTCCTTTATGATTTTTATTATTGAATAAACTATAGTTTTATAAAATATTAATGAAAAAATTGTACTTGGGAAATGTTGAGGATATTGCAAAAAAAAATAACTGTAATTAATTCATTAAAAGAAACAACATTTGCATGCACTCATTTATGAGTATATCTTATTTTATTCCTACTTTCAGCTACCACACCACAAGGTGTAAAATCTGAGAGAACCTGCGAATCGGCGCCAGGAAAATTAGAAACTTTCAGCAAGGCGGAGAAGCTTAAAGAGGTAAGGGGTTTAAAAACCGTAAATATATTTAAATGAGGGAACAAAAATAATAGGTTAGAAGACAAAAAGTGAACTTATTAAACTATATCTACAAAAATGAAAAATAAAGGTAAGTTCCAATTAAAGTGAAAGGTTGGGAGAATACAGAAGGTTGCGCCGTTTCTGGCACTGTTAATCCGCTCTCAGAGAATCTGACAGAATCAGCTGTTATTGGCCGAAGTCAATCTCAAAACGAGAATGTTAGGCTTTTCGGCCTTTTATGCCATTTCCACCATAAATCTTTTCACATTTCTTTGAATATTTCATTGCGTCTTTTTCTGAAAGTTTTTAATTATCATAATTGATTAATTTTGTAGAGTTTTTAAAAACTGATATTTATTTACCCCGGTGAAAGGAACCCGAAGTGCATCGTGGTATATGACAAAAAATAGGATTGTTCCAACGATGGTGAGATTTTGTATGCGTTTGTTTCAAGCTAGTTATAGAAAATTCCAAAACTTCCCAAAATGGGCTCCACCCTTGGACCTATAGTAAAAATATCTAAATAAATGTGTTAATTTACGCCAAATAAAAAAGATATCATAACGAAACTCGGCGCATGAGTTACTCTTATGAAAAGTGTCGATGGTATTAAAAATTTGTGAAGTTGGGCAATACCCTCCCCCGCCTTCCTGTCAATAAACGATAATTTCCAAATTGGTTAATTTTTTTTTTAAGTAGGAGTAGCATCGCCCACCTTAGACCAAGAATATCAAAAATAAGATAATTCAAAATTGCCGAAATTCGATATTTGGATTGGCTTCCGATGTTCCTATAGCACTGTACCGAAGTATCGTAAAAGTGGCGAGACATCGCATAGTGATATGGATTTATAATTTTTTTTTTAATTTTGAAAGTTTGCTTAGTTAAAGGTAGTCAATAAAAATTGTAAATACCTATTCTGTTTACTTAAACTTAATAAACATTAAAATGTATGCTTGTTCAGCGACCGATGATTTTTTTCACGTAAATCTTACGATATTATCTCCTTTCATTTATTTGTAATAAGAAGACCAATCGGACTTTTTTTCCGAGGAAAATTGAAAATGATTTCTTTTAATATCACTTTGATTCGCGCATCATACGCGTTGATAACCAACATAAAATAAAAGATTTCGCTGTTCACATTTTTCATTTTTCATTTAAATTTGTATTTTTCTTTTTCGACTTCTGCCTCATAGGAGAGTTTCTGTTGTGTAATATCAATGCACGATGGTATCGTTCTTTTTACGACACCTAGCATTACCGACGTTCTCGGTTTTCCACGTGACATGTGGCTGGGACGTTCATTCATAGATTTCGTGCATCCGAAGGATCGGGCCACATTCGCCAGTCAAATCACGACCGGTATACCAATCACAGATTCTCGCAATAGTGCACCAAAGGACGCACGCAGTACTTTCTGTGTAATGCTGCGCCGTTATCGTGGCATGAAATCCGGTGGTTATGGTGTAATCGGAAGTCCAGTGAGCTATGAGCCCTTCCGTCTGGGAATGACATTCCGTGAGGCACCCGAAGAAGCACGTCCCGACAATCTGGTATCGAACGGAACAAATATGTTATTAGTTATATGCGCTACGCCCATTAAGAGCACCTATATAGGTATGTATAAAAATTTGTCTTCCGACTTGTAGTAGTAACTTATTTTCATCAACGCCTTTCGTTGTACCACCTTTTTTAGTGCCGGATGAAATTTTCTCGCACAAGAGTCCCAAATTCTCAATACGACACACTGCAACGGGAATTATTTCACATGTAGATTGCGCTTCGGTCTCAACATTAGGCTACTTACCGCAAGATCTGATTGGGCGTTCAATCTTAGATTTTTACCATCCAGAAGATCTTATGGTGTTAAAGGAGATATACGAGTCTGTTATGAAGAAGGGGCAAACAGCGGGTGCTTCATTTTGTAGCAAACCGTATCGTTTTCTGATACAAAATGGCTGCTATATATTGTTGGAGACGGAGTGGACCAGTTTTGTGAATCCGTGGTCGCGTAAACTGGAATTTGTTATAGGGCATCATAGAGTGTTTCAAGGTAAGCAAACAAGCAGTGGGGGTGATAAAAGATATTGTTTTTACTATCAGGCATTGATGTTTTTTTTTTAACATAGGACCGAAGCATTGTAATGTTTTTGATTCGGCACCAGTTAATAAACCGAAACTTTCGGATGAAATGCGTAACCGAAATATGCGAATAAAAGACGAGATACTGAAGTCGCTCGAAGAAACTATATCAAGACCATCGGACACTGTCAAGCAAGAGGTTTCGCGCCAATGTCAAGCATTGGCTTCGTTTATGGAAACTCTAATGGACGAGGTGACACGCACAGATCTTAAAATTGAACTACCTCATGAAAGTGAGTTAACTATCTCCGAGCGAGATTCGGTGATGTTAGGCGAGATTTCTCCACATCACGACTACTACGATAGTAAAAGTTCAACAGAAACACCACCTAGTTATAATCAATTGAATTATAACGAGAATCTGCAGCGTTTTTTTAACAGCAAGCCTGTAACTGCGCCAGTTGAGGTTGATCCCATGAAAAACGAACAATCGTACAGTATTTCCACTGATGTAAGAAATACGCGCAGTCCGGTACAATGTTTCGAAGGTAGTGGCGGTAGTGGATCCTCGGGAAATTTTACTTCCGGCAGCCATATACATATGAAGAGTATAACCAACACCAGCAATGCCGGTACTGGCACTTCATCGGGCAGTACACAGCTGGTGACCTTGACAGAGTCATTACTGAACAAGCACAATGACGAAATGGAAAAATTCATGTTGAAAAAACATCGGGAGTCAAGAGGCCGTTGTGGCGAGAAAAGCAAGAAGGCATCTGAGAAAGTGATGGAATATAGCGGTCCGGGACATGGACTTAAACGAGGTGGTTCCCATTCTTGGGAAGGAGATGCCAATAAACCGAAGCACCAGCACACAAACGTTATGGATGCGCAGCGTGACTATGTGGATCATCACAATCTTGCGGCGAATTCAACTAGCAAGGCGTACGGTGCACTACAAACGACGTTGGGTGATGCAACTTTTGCTGGTTCCTATGCTGCAACCGGCCTACCCTACTCCCGCAACATTAATCTTTGGCCACCATTCTCGGTCGGTCTTACCACGTCACTCACATCGCAAACCATGACACAAAGCGCTTTGACACCACAGCACAGCATCTTCCCGACATTCTACTACATACCAGCGAGTGCGGCCGCAGCTGCAGCAGCTGCAACTCAGGCACAAGGCAAACCGGCCGTATCCGAAACGCCAAGCACGTCGGGTCAGGCGCTACCGCTGCAATATATGACTGGTGTTATGTATCCCCATCCCTCACTGTTTTACACACATCCCGCGGCAGCAATGATGTACCAGCCCATGACCTTCTCGAATATGGCGAATTCGCTGGCGTTATCAGAGCAAGCGAGCAGCGCGAGTGCCTTCAAGACGGTAAGAGGCATATACAATTTTTGCTTTTTTGTTTTCAAATTTATTTAATTTCGCTTTAATCAGCAGAGTCAGCCAGTTATGTTGGCGCCAACGCCCACAATAACACAGGGCGCTTTCCATTCCATCACACCAGCGCAACTACAACGGCCATCATCGCAGGCGACGTCTGTGAAGGCGGAACCTGGTTCCAATATGGTGAGAGAGTCTATTTCATATTAGATTGAAATATATTTTTTATTCTATACATACTATGTATATATATTTATATATACATATATACTATATGTTCACGAAGGCACCTTCGGAATCCTCCAAAAAGGGTATTGCAGACTCACCAATTGCATCGGTTATTGGGGAATATATTTCGGATCTATACAATCCAAATGTTCTGAAGGTGCGTAAGTTGATATTGAAGTTTTGCCATAAAAATTATTTTGGAAAATAAAAATACATAATATAAGCTAAATGAATTTAGCAGCAATTTGGGTACTCGGGAAATCAGACCATATGTATATGTCGAGCCCTAACCTGGAAAAAATGTATGCAACATTTTTTACAAAACTTTCTATTTGATGCCGAAATACATTACAGTTACTCAAAGGATTGACAATATTGTGATTTTCGTATAATATTCGCGATTTTTTTCATGTTAAATTTTTTCGCAAATTTTTGAGAAAAATAAAGTAAATCGAAATTTAAAATTTTGTATAAAATTTATAAAAATTCAACGAATTTTCAACCATTTTAATCTGATTTTTTTGAAATATTATAAAAATTCTGGATTAAAAATTTGAAAACGTTCATATTTTTTTTTAAATTTTCATAAATTTTATACAAATCTTAAAGTTTTGATAAAGTGCCTTTTGTTACAGAACGAACTAAACTTTTATGAAAAAGAAAATAAAAAATGGCTCCATACATGCTGTAGGAGCATTTCAGCATCAATATGGAAATTTTGAAAAAAAAAATTTCGCCTACGTGTCTTTCGTATTTAGAGCTCGATATGTACAACGAACCCCGAATAGCCTTACTCATTTTTGCAGATATATGTAAACATGCACTATACATTTTTAATATTTCTATAAATTTATATTAATTAATTTATTTATACATACATATTTTGCATTTTCCAGCCCAACAGCGATAGCAATGGAAACAGTGATGACATGGATGGTTCCAGTTTCTCATCGTTTTATTCATCTTTTATAAAAACAACCGACGGATCCGATAGTCCGCAAGAAAATGACAAAGAAGGAAAACATCGAAAGTTTAAAGTGAGTTTACATATAAGTATAAATCAATAGCGACTTTCATTACATATTTGTAATTATATATGTATGTATTGACTAGTTCAGACGATTTTGGTATTGACTTCGTGCAAGAAAGGCTCAGTTTAACTTAAATCATTTCGTTTTTGTAATTATCTAGAACCGTAGCATTAGAAAGGTTACCGTCGGTTAGCCGGCGACGCAGGAAACGACATTCATATGTAAATTGCAGTTACTCACACAATTGACCACATTTTTCTCTAATTTTATTGAAAAAAAAAATAAAAATTGTATACAAAATTTATAAAAACTCAACAAGTTTGTATTAAAATTTCAAACTTTTTAATTTCGTTAGTTTTTTATAAAAATACAGTTCTTTATATAATAAGAACCATATAGGTAAATCAAAATTTCAAACTATACAAAATTTTTAAACATTCAGAAAATTTACATCAGAATTTCCAACCTTTTATTTTTTTCAAATTTTTATAAAAATTTACTTTGTTATATGTACATATAACAAAAAGCATATAAATTAAAATTTCAAAATTTCTTCTTTTTTTATGATGAAAATTATTATTTGGCCTCCAGATATGTCCCGCACAGCCAAAAGTTTCTGAAGATGGCCTCAAATTGAGATCGAAACATCTGACGAATAAAAAGATTAAATAACTTAACAGTTGTTTTATTCAACCCGGCCTTAAGCAAACTAAAATACAGTTTATTTATTTATAAAAATTCTAAAAATTTTCATCAAAGTTTCAAAATTTTTAATTTTGTTAATTTTGTATAAAAATTTAGCTCGTTATGTAATAAAATCACATAAATCAAAATTTAAAATTTTGTAAAAATTTATCAAAACTGCAGCAAATTTTAATAAAAATTATAAACTTTTTCACCTGGTTCATTTGTTATAAAAATTTAGTATGCTGTATGAATTAAAATTTAAAATCTTGTACAAAATTACATACATACTATATAACAAAATTTCAAACTCTTAATAAAATTTATAAAATTCAACGAACTTTTTTCAAACTTTATTTTCGTTCATTTTTTATAAAAATGTTATATGTATAACAAAAAGCATAAAAATCAAAATTTCAAACTTGGGACAAAAATTAAAAGAATTCAAAGAAATTTAAAAATTTTTAAGTTTTGCAGGTCATTCTGGTCGATTTTTTTTTAAGTTTTGTCTAACGCACATTTATTCGCAGATGAGTTTTATATAAATTCCAGTTGATTTTAAATTTGTTTTGTTGTCCTGACGGTCTTGTACATTTTCTGTAAATTTGTATCTTAAATTAGTTAAATTTTATTTTATCGGAAGTAAAACTATGACGCTCAAGGACTGAGTTTTACTATCAATCAACAAAATAAAACTCAAAACAGACAGACCATTTTTGATTAAAAAAAAAAAACTAAAACTCATCAAAAATTAAAAATAGTAATTAAAAAAATCATTATTACAAAGCGAAAAACGAGTTTTTTGTTCAAATGTGACTCTATGCACAATTTTTATTTCTGAGCGAAAAAATTAAACTCAGGAATTTATTATTATTTATTTACTTATTTATTTCAATCAAATGGAAAACAAATCCTTACTGACCAAAACAAAAGTGCTTAAAAACTACCTAAAGTAATTTAGTAGAACACAACAAGCTGTCTCAAATGAAAGAGACGGTCCCTGATTTCTGGGCAAACTTGAATCTAACTTCTGGAGAAAGGGAAAAGACTAACATGGTTTTTTTGTTATAAAATTAACAAAATATAAGAAAAAAATAAAAAATAAAATAAAATAAGACAGAATTATCCAAACTTGCCAATACATTTTACTACTATTTTTGTGAACAAAGGTGTATATAGGATTTCGAAAGGGGAATTCAGCTTACCTAACTCGGTTTCACATACATACATACATATTTACGTACATACATGCTATTGAGAATATCAGATTTCATATATATGTACATACATAGCATCCACATATGCTTAATTCAAATAAACATTTCCCATACCCCCCTCCTCTGCTCCATTCAGGCACACGCTGACTCCAAGTCAATGGATAATGCAGAAGAAGACCAAACGTTACATGGCGATGGCTAAATGCGAGTTGGGCACGTGTACTGTGCATCCGAGTGATGACATGCATTGGAGGCAACGTGACGATCAGTGAAGCTTTGCAAGAAAATCACTACGAACAAAGTGTAAGAGTGTGAATGAAGCATTCAAAAAAATAATCACGTTGTCTTACATAGTTATTAAAATTTCATTTAAATCATTACTATTTACAGAATAGCTTAAATATTGTCGCCGGCAAGCAATTAAATGCTGAAAATAATAAATTTTTCCATGGCGGCAGGGTAGTTATGAGCAGTTTTTTTACCGGACGTATTCTTTATACAAACAAATTTATAAGTATGTAGATATATAATGAAAAATAAAGTAAGGCAAAAATTAAAAAAAAAATAAAAAACAAATAAAAACTATGAAGTTTAGTATATTACGAAACACTGTGAAATAAAATAAGCATAGACTATATTTATTAAATAAAACAAGAAATGTTAAATACATTAAAACTCATGTGCAACAAGCAAACATTTATTTTCATTTCTTTTTACGCTTATCGCCACAACTCTCCGATTTCTCTCGAACTCCACTTCGAATTTTAGCTGATTTCTGTGTTTTCTGAAATTGTTGTAAATCGGCACAAAAAAGCACTGCTTGCGCCCAACCCGCATACTGGCCGTAGACGGTGCGAAAATGTTTAGCGATTTCATCATAAATGCGCGGTGTTACAGCTTTTACATTCGCCAATTGTTGTTGCATGTAAACAGTTTGTGCAATTTTGTAAATATGTGTATCGATGGGCACCGCCTCCAAGTGCCCCAATGACATAAGACAGACGCAATCGGCCACTTTGTAACCAATACCAGGAAGGTTTACTAATTCATTGCGTGCATCTTGGTAGGACATAACGCGCAGTTTCTCAAACCATGCTTCGCCGCCACAGTCGACAATTTTCGCCAATGTCTGAGCAATGAATTTGGCACGATAACCAAATTTCGCTTCACGCAGGCTAAGTTCTAACTGAAAAGATTTTATTACAGCTTAAATATTCGCCACGAAAATCAGAGTAACTAAACAAACCTCCTTTTGGTTCTCACGCAATGCTGATAAAGTTGGAAATGTAAATTCTTCGCGTTCGTTAAAACATCCGATATATTCGCCATATTTGGAGCAAAACCAGTCAATCATGGTGGAAATTCTGAGGAAACATACGTAAAATTGAATTGGGTTGAAATAAACACATAAGTGAAAAGTTTGGAACCTAAATAATTTTGCTCGCAGATACTCAAAATAACTACGACTGAGGACTGAGGTTAATAAAATTTCTATTTTCATCTATTTAATATATATTTTTTGTCAAAAATAATAATTATAAAACAAAAATCGTAAAATAGTACAAAATTATATTCAGTTAGTTTCGAAATTCGAAAAATTTTAAATCGATTCAATTAAAAAATCCTTTTCAAGATTTTTAACTCAAATAACTCACTAAATTACTAAATTTGGTACAGCGCTGAAATGCAGCTCTGCAAGCATAATTGCGCTCGCCCCTCTCATATAACGGTAATATAAAATAAATCAAAATATTAATTTAACCCCGTAGCAAATCCCTTCAATTTTTTAACGGAGTATTTAATTAGGGAGAAATAAGTGTCAGTCAAAATTTGGGAAAATGGGCGTGGTAGGTTAAAATCAAACTATGTAATTTCATTTTGTATTTATTTTAATACATCAAAAACTGGTTCAAATTTGGAAATGTTTACTGTGTACTATTTATTTTAAATTAAAAAAAAACATGCGGTTCCCCGCCTTTAGACCTTTTTTTTTACTATTTTTTCATTCAAAGAAAGTGTTTAAGATAATTATTTTTCAAAGTGTGCAAATCTTTGCCAACCAAATACATATATACAGATTTAAAGCCCCAATTAAATATTTTTGTTGCTCTTGTATGTATGTATGTATTTTGTTTCTGTAATAATATCAATAAATGAAATGAAATGAAAATGTTGATATTTTAAGTACAGTTGTACATCTTTAACTGCCATTAGTTTTATGAAGTACAAAAGTACAGAACAGCTTATCATGCAAATATTTTAAATATCTGTCGCGCTTTCAACTCTTACCTTTTGATATGATTATTTTGACTGCAAATAAATGACAAAATATTTTCGAGTGGTTCTTGATCCAGTACACGGACCGCTTTCATGTGCGGCGTGATAGTTGCAAAATGTTCATGTGCTGAGCGCCAAATATCCAAATTTTTATTTAAATCGAAGTCGAGACGCAAATATCGTCGGAGTAAATCTTGATAGTACTCGTGTTTGTAAGCCTTCTTGTTCTTGCTCATTATGGGCACTGGGTAAACTTTGTATGAAACGGCAGCATCACTTTGGCTCAACTGCCAATATGCATTGTAAGCAACTCCGTGTAATACCGGCAATTTAGAGTCGTCTGATTCTTCTTTCCTCCAGCTAATATAAATTAATTAATTAAAACACAACAATTCGGATGCATTTAATCTAACCGAAAGCTTTGTCCGCCCAACAGTGTGACTTCCAAATTCGCCTGGTTCAATGGTATTGCGATTTCGCCAGTATAACATATTTCCATATTGGAATAGTGGGAGATGTATTCTATCGTGTTTTGTTTGAATTTAAATCGAAATATTTGTTTATTCGCCAAAATCGAAACAGCTGAGCGTGATTGTTGAAACATACTGACACAGTGTTGCAGAACGGGAAAAAGATCGCATTGTGAATGATAAGTTGAATGTTCACAATGCTTTTGAATGATCCCAAGAATGATAGAATACAAGATTACGCCTTCCCGCGGTGAAATGACAGATCTCGCCTTTAGTAAACAAGAATACGGGAGAGAGAAAATTGAACAACTTCCAATATTTCATTGAAAAACGTGTTCTAATTGTTCTAAAGTGTAAAAGTATGAATTTATAGGCAGACATTTAATAAATAAATTCGCAAAATACTAAAAAAAGTGTCTCTTTTTCTTAATTTGTGAAAAAAGCTTTGTCTAGTTGAAGTTGAGAATTGTCAAACCCGGCAAAACCAAAGTAGCGGTACTTCTAAAGGCGTCACCTTCAGTATTCAGTACACCGTGGAATGATCCTATGTTATTCCGTCTATCAACTTCTCTCAAAATTGTGGCGATTTTTTTTACTGGTGGATTGGTGGCAAATAATAAAAGGTCCATTTCATTGTAACTGACTTACAAAAGAACACCCCAACTCGGATAAAATTTCCTGTAGTGCCAAAATTTAGGTTAATGTAGTTCTATATTTAAAAATACTGGCCACGATTCTTTGTAACCTAGTTGGAAAAGAAAACTAGGTAGGATAATAAAATGCATGTGAAGCAACAACACTAACTCGGAAAAATATGGGAGTTCAGCCAACTCCGTAAAATGATATCCGACCTGAGATGTAGTGTTGGGAAGTGGAAAAAACTGCGCTGTTGAGAATGAGGCGGAAGAAAATACATGGGAAATTTCAGTTTAAGACCTGATTGGTTTTTATTTGCATAGTATTTTTAAATATGTAACTACGTCAACATAAAATTTCTTTGCACAGCTATTTTCCATTCTTAAATATCACTAAGCCAAGCGCATCTTTCAGGAATGATCCCAACAGGGTTGCTTTTGCAACTAAAGGAAGTTTTATCCCAGTTGGAGCGTTCTTTTGCAAGTCGGGTACAATAAAACGATCCCACTATGCAAATAAAAGCGGATTAGGTGTTAGACCGAAATTTTCCATATATTTTATTTGAGCTCGTTCACAATAGTGCTGTTTTCTAACTACAAAACCCTACATTTCAGGATGTATTTGTATTCCACTATTCAAATTGCAATTAGTTGCTTTTGCAACTAAAAGTAATTTTATGTGAGTTGGAGCATTTTTTTCAAGTCGGATGCAAAGAAACGAACCTATTAAATATTTTAAACGTCGGTCCAATAGTCGGACAACGAAATTATACGTATGCGCCCAGGCTAACATGAGAACAGAACCTGCTATTCACAATTACGAACAAGAGGAAGACCGATTCAGTTGAATTTTTTTCGTATTACATTTCAGTACACATTCGTTGATTGGACTTTTTTGATTTGTTTGAGCTACGCGATAATCTTTTATAGCGCATTCGCAACGTATACAACAATAAATCAAATTGTGGAAAATTCCTTGTGATTACCTTAGGGCGGAGTTAAATTACGTAAACTAAGTGGAAAGAAAATTTTAGTGCTACTTGTAAAGCATCTGTTTGTTCTTCAAATGTGAGTGTTCGCGATTTTTATATCAGGCCCTTCGCAGAACAAAATTTACAAGGCTTAAAAAGAGCAATTGCCGTACAAGCAAATATATTTAAATTTCGCAATTGGCTTTCAATTTGCCACAAAAAGTGTCATTATTTCACATAAAAAGTTATTTTCCTAAAATCAGCATCAAAAAATAGCATTTCTACTCAAGTGTGAGGTGTAAACACGGAAATTAATTATTTCTAAATAGCGAAATAGAAACGTAAGACAAAGGAAAATAAATGAATTTTGCAATGTGTATGTGAAACGAGTCAATCGGTAATTGGTGAATGTGTTTAGCCCAGATAGGGAAATTAAATAAAACGAAAAGCATAGTGCCTGAATTTAGAATAAATTTTTGAGAAACAATTCTCGTATAACATCAATGGAGTTCCAAAACGCCCAGTTTCTCGATGCTGCAGCGGAAACTACCTCCGCTACAGCTGCTGCAGTTTCAACAGCAACAACGAAAGGTAATTGAAGTTCCAATTACATTCAAATGCAAAATCTAGGACTTGTTTTGGAATGAGTTTGCTTACTCTTTTTTTTTTGTTTTTGTTTACAGAGCACACGCAATCCGGTTCCGGCCGCTTGTTGGGCAATGGCAAAGAAACGACAGCAGGCTCGCAGTCTACGGCCAGCGCTACGTTGGAAAATAAACAAAATCCCCCTAAAGTTAAAGATCAGACAATGTCTGCCGATGAACGGAATGCAACAAAAAGATCTCTAGTCATACTGGTCGCGATCTTTTTTTCGAGCTTATTTGCCATGGTCTATGTATACATGATATTTCCCGAATTGAATGAGTAAGTAGTATTTGCTACGCTACGAGCCAATGGGGTGATCACTTCAAAGTCATAGCAACACACACAAATTATATTACAACTTATTTTATTTTGTCACTAACTCGTGCCAGCGCACTTTTGTTTGTTTAATTTTATTTATATGTAAATGTACACATCGTATGAGAATTTCGTATGTGCATGTATTTACCTACAGTCTGGGAATACGTAGTACATTCTGTCTGAATTCTGTTTTGTATGATTTATAGAAATTTGCATATCTGGTGCTTTTTTGATACATATGATTTATGAATATTGAGATGAGCCACGAAAAAAGTATGGTTCAATTTGATGACACCAATTTTAAAGTTAGTTCCAAAGGATCTTAGGGTTATACTGATTTACGACCTAGGCACAGCCAAAATCGGTTTTAAATTTATTCCTGAGAGTTGTTTTTGTTGCGTGAAACATTCCCATAAACTTTTGGGAATGTTGCGGCATTGACCGGATATATGTACATATGTATGTCGGTATGTACATGATTCGGGATCGTTCCAGTACGTAAACCCAACTGTCGTGGGACCGCTTTCTTGGCAGTCGATATTCCTTCTTTTCTGCATTCTCTTTCCCTTTCTTATTTCTATAGAGGGACACAAACTGAAGATATTCTGCTTTCGCTATTCATACGTAGGACGTATCACGAAAGGTATTCTTTGTTTGACATCCACAGAAGGACTCTCCCTCGAGAAATCCTGCCGACAAACACTTTTTCAACACTTCTTCGTTAAGCCTCCTAGAATTTCTTCACTTAAGAATGCCGCACTGAATTATCTTCTGGGAAGCAACGTAGTTTCTAGGGGAAAAGAAAACAACGAATATTGAACAAAACTTGGGCTGAGTTTTATTCACTGAAACGTGCGAACTATCTGTACTTATATAAAATTAGTTATATGAAGAATGTTTGTAACTATTTGGTTCTCAAAGTCCTGAACCGATTTTGATAATTTTTTTTTTAATGAAACATTTGCGAAATCCGATTTTAATTTTTTTTTAAATATGAACATTAGGGTGCATCAATCCCCATACAAAAAAAAATTGATTAAGTTTTTCCATTGAAATCAACAAAAAACTTCACAATAATATTAAGATTTAGGTGAGCTGGACCGATTACCTTCAATTTTTGGGATTCTTTTATAAATAAAAATATTAAAAAAAAAAACTAAAATTATCTCAGATCTCAGTTTCAAAGTTCTGTATACAAATATTTCTAAATTTGTTCAACAGAATTATAATATTGATACTGTTTTTGTTTTGTTTTGGAAGCTTTGTTTAAGAGAAACGTAAATAGCTGAGCCAAACCTTGAGTGATTTAGACTAATAACACTGCGTAACAAAAATGTAAAAAAAAAACCTGCGGTCATAATTTTGTTAATAGTTTTTATTAACATTAGTAGCAGGCCTACGAACTGTGTTTTTACTTTTTTTGGATTGGCTCTAGTTCTTGAGATAAACGAAACTTAAGAAATTAATAAGAAAAATTATATGACCCAGTTCCGTAGACTCCAGTATGCGTGGACTTGAAGATGGTGAATTTTTTATTGGGCCAACAAAGTGGGTATACTAAACACCCCTGTTTTTTATGTTTATGGGACAGTCGTGCAAGAAATGAACATTGGATTAGAAAGGACTGGCCGGTGAGAGAAAATATGGAGGTAGGAACAGCAAATGTGGTTCATGACCAACTGATAAGCCGAGAAAAAATCATTCTTCCACCACTTCACATCAAGCTTGGGCTAATGAAACAGTTCATCAAAGCCCTTGATAAGACAGGTGACTGTTTCGAATATGTGTGCAACAAATGTCCAGTCCTTAGTATGGAAATATTAATAGCAGAAGTCTTCGATGGTCCTCAAATTCGTACCCTTCTAAAAGACACTGAATTCTTAAACTATATGTCACAAATTGAATCTGAAGCCTGGCTAAGCTTTGTTAATGTAGTCAAAAAATTTTTGGGAAATCATAAATCACCAGACTATACAAAACTAGTTGCTGATATGCTTCTCAATTTTCGCAAACTAGGAGCTAAAATGAGCATTAAATTACATTATTTACATAGTCATTTGGACAAATTCCCGAACAACCTAGGCGATTACAGTAAGGAACAAGGTTAACGGTTCCACCAGGGCATACAAATAATGGAAGAAAGATACCAAGGTCGATGGGAAGACCACATGATGGCAGACTACTGCTTGAACTTAATACGGGATTGTCCTGAGCAACGGCATCATAGGAGGTCCTACAGAAAAAGTTTTTGTAATTTTTTTTAAATTAATTAATGAAAATAATATATTTTTTTTATTTTTTTTATAATTTTTGTACAAGCGCGCATTAAAAATATAATTTAAATCCATATTGGTATTTTTAATTAGGTTTTTTCGTGAAATAGTTAAAAGTTTTTATCTGAAAAACTAGAGCCAATTCGACAAAACCGATATTATTTTCGTAATCAGCGCCCCCAAATTACCTTAAATCGACTTAAAATCTCCGACCGCAAAATTTTTGTTCCGCAGTGTAATATATCATTGAAAAGGTATTTTCCTACCCTTTTTATTTCTTTGAAAATTCACTCACCTCTAAACATTTTTTATCTCAGATACGATTATGATTATCTTAAACAAATTTTAGTCTCAGGTGTTTTTTTATTGATATTACAAAAAATTAAACAATTCCAAAAAATAAATTTTTGGACAAATTTTCCAATCGTTCCAGCCCACGTAAATTTTAATATTTTTCGAAATATTTTGGAAATTTTTTTGTGACGCCCCCTAATAAATTGTTTACAAACACATACAATTTAATACATTGTACTTTTCGGGTCGTAATAATGTGCGCCGGGTATTTGCTAGTATAACAATATACCAATATAATAATGTTGCTAAACTTTTGTTGGTCAAAGAAATCGTTACGTTTTCGTAAAGTACTATACCAAAAAACTCTTCTATAATATTTTATACATTTTCTTCTAAGGCGCAACAGTTAATCGGTACGTTATTTCGGTGAACTTAATTTAAAAAAAAAATTAAATATGCCAATATTGTGTACATACATAGGTACACAAAACAGCTGAGCAACTAAAAAACAAAAGTCGCAAAAAGACTACAACGCGAAAGAAAACGAAGGGGTTTGCCGCTACAATATTCTATAAAAAATTACTTATTAATAAATATCAATATTATAATATCAGACAAATAAATACAGAAAAATAAAAAGGCCGGTATCGTTGGACAGCCGTGATAATGGCTGGTCGGGGAAGTAAGTTAGCAAATTTAAGAACCTTAAGCTTTATCTATTAATTATCTCTTTTTTTAATACAAAATACAAATACCTTACATAATAAATAATGCGAATCACTTTTTTATGTAAATGTATTTAAATAAAAAATACAATATAATTCTATTGTATTTAAAATACTTAACAACTGTGATGGTAAAGCATCCTAAAAATTTAATTCAAATTCGCCTTCTCTAGCCGCATATGTATGTATGTATGTATGTATGTACATACAACATAGTGAGAAGTGTGCAGATAAGCAAAACTAAAGCATAAACTGCATACATACATACATACATACATACATACATATGATTAACGAAATTGAACTTCTACTAAAGTATAATATATACAAAGAATCTGTTTGTGCATGCAGATGTATTACTCTATAGAACATATGTACATATATGTACATCCACTTTTTTTTGCGTTTAATATTTTGGTAAAATATACCCTTTGTTACTGTTAGCCTAGTCATCAGTTAAATGCCCATGAAACCCCTTTAAGTAGTTTTAGACATTAGTGAGTTCAATTAGGCAAACACGGCAAACAGACAATCAAAAATTCTAAAAAACTGTCCAAATAACTTATCTAATTTTAAAACAATAACGTAAAAGTCTTAAGTAATTCTCCGCATGCGTGAAATGAAAAAAAAAAAATTTTTTTAAATTGTCAAAATTTTAAGCCAATTAAGAATTCCGAATTACTGTACTTAAATTTTATGGATAAAGATCTGCATACTCGATTTTTGCTTTAATTCTTATAAAAAAACCGAAATTTGATAACGGTTGACCAACAGCTGATTGCTGATCGGTTTGCACTTAAATTTAAAAATGTATGGTAAATTTTTGTTATAACCTTTTAACGTTACTGAAGAGATTTCGTACCCAAGGATATGATTAGATTGGTTGTACACATTGCCGACTCATGTAAATTCAATTTCGGTATATTTTGAAAACATGAGCAAAAAATATTCAGCCATAAAAATGATTTTCATCGTTCCTTGTCCCGCATTCTATTATCTACCAAATCGTTTACTGTTTTTATAGTTTTTAATTTCAGATCAAATATATTGCGATTATATTACTGACTACATATTTATGTATGTAGGTACAAATGTGCATTGAATAGAGGCTGGCGCTACGACAACGGTAGTCATTTATGAACTGATTACCCTCGATTACGCCGTTTTATTTTTTCAATTAGACCCAGTGTTGCCAAACGACTCTGGATTGAATTCGATTGCGACTAGTTCTGCTGAACGACGACCATCGCCGGCGGCTCGCCAGCGTTTTTATCAAAACATATCTCACGCTCTATCAAAAACCAAGAAAATCTAAGTCCAAATTCCAAACGTTATACAAAATTCAGCAAATTAAAAAAGGTGTTCATCCAAATTTCAAACTTCTGTAGTAGTAGCGCATTCCATTCTAGTATAACAAAGTGTATTTTTCAAGTTCTTAAAAATTTTTAATAATTTTTTGTGCTTATATTGTTACGCATTTTCTTCCATATAAAAATTAAATTTGTTCATGCTTTATAGGGGGAAACAATACGGAACACTATCAGCAAAAAAAACCGAAAAAATATTGTTAAAAATTCGAATTAAGAAGTTTGAAATTTTGGTAATAGTTTTCTTTAAATTTGTTGAATTTTGTGTAAAGTGTGAAATTTGGATAAAAATTACCAAACAACTTTTAACATGAAATACTTGGCGAATAATTTTAAAAAAAGTTACTGTGCCAATATTTTTTCTGGCAACAAAAGTCGGTTCTACGACACCGGAACGACATTCGTCATAAGTTTATGGGGAATGTCTTTGATTCGGATGTCATTGTGGGCGTGGCGGGTGCCTTAAAGTAAAAAACGGCAAATATTTCAACTGCCACAGAGGCCGCACCAATCATTCCATACCATTCGTACGGATTTAAGTGGAATGGTCTTAAAACAAGCTATCTAACTATGTCTGCTTGTAAAATTATTGGCTGACAATTGGATGCTGGAAATATATATTTCGGGAAACTTCTCGAAACCCAAACAATAGATTTTTTTTCAAGTTTTCTCAGGTCTATCCCAAAATCTTGGCACTCATCTGATATTATGAAAAATGTCGCTCCAAATATAGGCACATGGTTAAAAAAATTAACACATTCGACTTGTATCGTTGGAAACGTTAAATTTTGTATACTTTGTAACGTTCCGTACAACCAAAAATATTTTATGTCAGCCTCCAATGCAGTTAAAAAAAAAACATGCTGATTAGCTGTTTTAACTACTCGATTTTTGCACAGTTGTCCCATTCGTCTTACACGTGTCACATAAAAAAATTTAACATCTGTTACAAATTGTCAAAGCGAATCTTCATTAAACTGTGTAGACGCCTCTTCGTCGTCACGTTTTCGTTCAATGTCATTTCAACTTATTTATTTCCTTTATATTCTAAATTTTCGAATTTTAAATTAAATTCTACATCGCGAATGCGTGTCGGCGTATGGGTGAGTGTGTGTGTGAACGCCAGTGTAAATACACTGAAGTGCAAAACTACTACGTTATATAAACGGAATTGTACGAAATTCCAAATATACGAAAAAAATACATAAATTCATTATTCCAGTTTTGCTCTAAGTATAATATCTTTAACTTTATTTGAAATAAATTCTAGAAGAGATAGACAAAGCCATGCCAAAAAACCATCCCGGGGTAGAAACTAATAACGTTTCAAATTTTCAGCTAATTCCGTGGTGCGGATAAAAGGTTATAGGGGATCAAACAAATAGATTTTCGCATTTATATACATACATACATTCATATACGTATGATAGTTCATACTGCTATCAAAACAATTAAAATCATCAAAAACAATTATCCTCGTTTAACAAAAAATTTCAAATAATTGGCACAGTACCTTTTTTGTATTATTCACAATGTTTTCCATGTTAAAACTTGTTCGCTAATTTCTCATCAAAATATGGTTGATTCTATAACCAAAACAATATAAGTTCCAATTTCACGCTTTGTACAAAACTCAGCAAATTAAAAAAAGTTATCAAAATTTAAAAGTTTTTAATTCAAATTAAAAAAAAGTAAGGTATGTATTTTTATAGCCCATACAATTCTAGTATAATAAAATGCAATTTTTTAGAAACTTAAGATTCACGTTGATTTTTGATAATTTTTCTAGCTGACGCCCTTAAAAAAAAGAATTTTTGAACAATCGTTATATGGAGAAAACTGAGATTGATTGCTTTATAAATCTAAAATTCGTATTTAAATTATGGGAAAAACTTGAAAAAAGGTTTGTTCCCAAAATGTTAAAGATTTAAATGAGTTTTTCTAAAAAAAAAAAACTGTTAGTAATTGATGACTACTAAACAAATTTTCAATATTTTCAGTAGTGAAACAACCTGCCGAATTTGTGATAAGTTCATTCGATTTTTAATTGACAACCATTTGCCCATTTTTTTTGGCGAGAATTTTGGAATACAAAAACAATTAAATAGTTTTAAAATTCAGCACGTAGATGTAGATTAATATTAATTTTAATATTTAATAAATCCACTTTTATTACGCTACACCCCGCAAGGCTCACAAAGTTCAATACATACATATATCTCATGAGAATGATCTCGTGGTTCTATTTTGAAATGTTTTTTAGTATAAAAATGTTTTTTGTGCTTCAATACGTACTTTTAAAAATTATCGAAATTTCGTTTACATATTCCCATCTCTTCCACACTCCGAAAACAAATCGCCAAGAAACGATTATTATTGAATGGCTATCTTTAAAACAATATTGATATTATTTAAAGTTGAAAATTAGCGTATTCACAATTCTTCATATTGGTCCGTGCAAGTTAAGATTTGTGATCTTTATTAACATTATATAAATTGGTTCCACTTTTTTTCTGATTTCATTCCTGTGGTTGCACCGCCTTGTTTCGCAGTAGCGCATCCTATTAAACCAGTTTTTCAAAATCTGACGGGGACGGTTTCTCGTTCTATCCTACGAACGGTTAGTTCGACATTCGACTTAAGAACCTAAATTGATGATGGATCGGTCCTTCACGGCATCCTACAAAAAAGTTGAATGGCAGCTCCGAGGTTTCTCTGTTTCTAGCAGCCAATGATGCGATCGCTCCAAAATCTAAACCGGGTTTTCCGATCTGCAAATGCGACAGTTTTGCTTTTTAGCATAGCCGCCTAAATGAAAAAGTGTTTCGTCAGGAAATATCAGGAAATTTCTTTTCAATAAACGCAATGAATGGGCTACAAAATATTGGCTTGGAAATAAGTTTGTATTATTTCCCAACGTTGTTCCGTGTAAAACGATTCATTTCGTTCCGCTCAGATATCAATTTCTGGCAAAATTTCCAGCTGTCAATTTCAAAATAAAATTTGATTAAATAAGCAGCCCTGTATGTTTGGAGCCACCGTAAAAAAACGTAAGTGTAATTTTTTTCGAAACTTTATTTTTGAGTCAGATGCATTTCTGCATCAAAAAACAAAAAAAATTGGAAAACATTTCGCTGTTTTCGCGGATAAAGCTCAATATTATTGTTTCAGTTTTCCTCTTCAGTGTATTACGATTCCACACACACACGTCAATATGTACATATATGTATATGTATGTAAGTATACCACGTCATAACGAATTTAAATTTAAAAAGAATTCATGTTTTGATAACACCACGCTGGCACTTAGTGGCGGTGCCAAGCAGCGATAAATGTAAATAAAAAATTTTATATTTCTGATTTTGTTTTGTATATAGCAGTCGCTGGGAATACACACATACACACATACATACATCTATAAATACATATAATTTTACTGTATTACTTTAAAAAAACAAAAAAACAGTCGAGCACATGCTGCTAACTCTTTATATCTCGCTCAGGTCTTCCTGTTTTTAATCAATTTCTTTATACCTTTTTTTTTTACTTTCAGATCGGAAAAGCAACATATTAAAATACCGCGTGACATTCAGGATGCTAAAATGTTAGCCAAAGTTTTGGATCTCTACAAAGATATGTACTACTTCGAAGTGATGTTTGGCGTGGTCACTGCATATATATTGTATCCTTTTTACAAAATCTTACCCAAACAAACGGTTTGATCGATATTTCTATAATATGTATTTATAATGTGCATTTAGGTGTCTCGAGCGGCATACAAAAAAACTAAAGGTACTGCTTCTTTGCGCGAATCATAAAATTCATAATACTTTAAGACTTAAATTAAAGTTAAATGGAAGAAGTAGTAAAATTTTCAAGAATAGCGCATTTAAAACCTTACTAAAAAAATCCCATCAAAAATCTATTTTTTTGTGCATTTGGCGCACGTGATTGACATACACCTGTGGTCGCGAAAATAGTAACAAAAGGTAAATGTAAATGACAATTTTGTCTCTCTTTATAATTAACAATTTTAACAATATGTGATCAGCAACATTTTTATAAGCTTAAGGCCAGTTTTTCAAAGCGGCAGAAAATTATAGCTACCATTTCGGAGGTCACTGCATCTCCTCATCAAATTTCTTTTTATACTTTGTCCAGGTGTGAATTCACGGCTGTTGGTGATTTTTCCCTTTCTCTCCTCCCAACACAACTCAATACGGCAGTCTGCCGCAATTACAATGTACATATGTATGTGTGGTTGTTGGTTATGCCAAATCTATTTTATTATTATCAGAATTTTTTATGGTTGCTGCGCGCATCCATCCAGTAATCGTCAAACCTAAAACACCGAGATTCACAAAAAATCACAAATTTTATAGTGCATTAAATTTTACTTTAATAAAGTGAATGTTTCAATTAAGTGTCAGAAAATAAAATTATCAAAAATCAACTGTAATTTCTAGCCAGTTGAAAATTTCACATTACTGTACTGAAATTAAATTGGCTATAAATCTATATATACCCAAAAAGTTTATAAAAAATTCGAATTAAAAAGTTTGAAAATTTGATGACGGATGATTTGAGGTTTGTTGAGTTTTTGTGAATTTCGTAAAAAGTTTGAAGCTTTTATTAATAATGTTTATAAAAAATTATTAAAAATAAATTAGTAAGTTGCAGTACGTGTTATATAAACTTTGGAAATTTAATTGAGTACATGTTTAGACTCAGTGGATAAAAAATTTTGAGAAGATATCATTCAAAAGTTGCTTAAAATTGCAACAAAATTTAATATCTTACTATTTTGAAGATATTGGCAGTTAATTTAAAGGAGTTGATGTAGATGTTTTACATTAATTTATCCATTACGAAATACCATAAGACTATATGTATACCGTTTTTCTGATCTAATAATTATACAAGCTTACAAAATTTAAAATATTTTCTGACTAGAATGAAACGGTAACAGGCAGGTATCGAAAGAAAGTATTGGTACGAGAAAAAAATCGAATCTTAAGAATCGATAAATCCTCGTATCAAATACTTGTCGCTATGCAGGTATGCCGTATAACCTAAGTTAAACGGAAACATGGCACTGAAGATGGCAAAACGCTAAAACCGATTTGTATCCAAACGAAATTTGTTTTCTTCCGAACAAAAACCAAGATATAAATTTAATTTTTTTTTTTTGAAGAACACTAACGCTATTATCTGGTTCAAAAAAAATTTACTCCGAATATGAAAAAAGTATGACAGTTTTTCAGACATAGCTAAATTAAGGCACTTTATTGTAATTATCTCTGATTATAGTTGAGCGATTTCAATAGTTATTAGTTATGTAAAGCTAACAGCATTTTCTAATCGGATTATTGACTGTGGACCTATTCAGGGATTTATCTACAATTTTTACCAAAATTTCAAAAACAATGTGACTTTCGATGTTAATATCAACATAAAAAATTAATATGTTTATTTCCACTTTCTTTTTTTGGAAATAATGATCTTATAAAAATGCAGGAAAGCCTTCTTTTCAAAATTAAGGCATCAATGTAACAATTTATCCAGCAGCCACCAAAGCCAGAAACAGCTATTTAAAAAGTACCTAAATAAAACGCGAGTGATAATTTTTTTTTGTATTCTGGTGTTTTTAGCATGTAAAAAAAAAGAATGCGCCGCTAAATAATAATGAAATGTTGCAAAAATAAAATTGAAATATTTATTAAAGCAACTGAAATATAAGTAAGAAAATCGCGTATGCGTTGAAAGTTGTATGATTTAAAGTCAATATGATTCGCTATATACTTTTGAAGCTGCTGAGTTAAAAAATGAATTGTTAGATATTAAAATGATTTATGTGACATCACTGATGGATCTTGTACAGTTTAGGTAAACGATTTTGTCTTTTCATAAGAATTAATCAAAATTGTTTAGCAAATCATACTATCTTCAGCAAATGCCTGAATAAATCTGAATGACCTGTCAAAAGCTGTTTACTAGCTAATTTCTCATAATTTTGTTTTAATTACTATTTCGTGGTTATGCTGTACTTGAGCGTCATTTTCTGTTTTCCCCCTCTGCTAGTTTCTGCTTGAAACCAAGGCGAATTCATATAAAGTGATGTTGGTAAAGCAGCTGATGGAATTCGCTTGGAGGGCGTAATGTCAAAATGATGTGATTGTTGGAAATCATACTATCATTGTGCATATATTTTGTTAGTTTTGTAAATTTTTGGTTTTGTACGTTTAGCACGACGTGATATTGCAAAAGCATAAAAAGGAGTGATTTATTAACGAACGAGCGGAAAAGAAAAACAACCAAAAACATAAATTCAAATGCAACTTTACGAACTTCATTGCAAATGTTTACTAAATCCTGTTCGCGAAAAACTCAGTAGGTTTATGTCTTTGAGAGAGTAAGACGCCTTATTCTATTAATTATTTTACTGGCTAATTATTACTGGGGTTTCCTAATGAACACTCTTAGTGAATTTTGCAATGAATGTGGAACTAATGCTAACGATATGTCACATGACAATCTTGCAATATCAGTTCACTTACAGCATAGTTGATTTCTGGCACAACAGCCGTTCTTGGGCAACCTTCACGAAACTCGCCCTGTGGCGAAGTGCGACGACGATTGTATTAAAAAATCTGCCGAAACACGGTGGCTAGAGATGGTGCTATATCCCCAAAAGTTGGAGTGATTTTTTTTTTGCACACTGCCTTTGCATTACTCTACGTCGAAAGTCATACAAAATAATCGTACGGACATGTTGACGATTTATTTGCATTTTTTTTTACCCAGATGAATGTTTCAAATACTTGTCAGACAAAATTTTTGTTGTATTAAAAATGTCTATCTTTATGATTTCAATCTCAGATTTGTCATATTCCCATTACTGTGGCTATAACTCAAGCCTTAGATAGCATTCCTCTTATTGGAAATATAGTACAAGGGAAACGAGAAAAGAAATTGCTCTACAAAAAACCTAAGAGAGAGTTAGATTTAGAGATACTACTTTTGATACTATAACTAGGCAGCATAACACTACGCTCAGTGTTAGTTTTATAGCATAAACCAATGATTTCAAAACAAAAGTTTCGACTTGGAATGAACCATTTTTGAAATTCATGAATAGCCCCGTAACTTTAGATTAAAGGCCTGCAAGGAATTTTCGTATTAGAACTTTTGACTGAGTTTACTACAATTTTACACGTAAATTATATATTTTCAGTTAAAATTTCATATGGGAACATTCCGCTTAATTGGTTTTTCAGTTCATCAAGATTTTCGCCATTTTCATTTTTCAATAATTTCGGTGGCATATTTAAATGGTGCTGCATTCTTCACACCATTTACCTATATAAACAATTTATTTTGTGACGCCTAGGAAACGACTGGTTATAGAAATTTTTTTGTTGAAGTAAAGTTACTGTGCTTGTAATTTTTTAATTTTTTTTTTATTCTTTTTTAATAATTACACAAATGGAAATTTACTAATGGTTCCCAGTCTTCGTCTAAATAAGGAAAACTCAAAAGTGCTACTTCAATTTGTGATGTACTTGGTGTAGTATGTCGAATCTGAAAGACAGATGAATTTTATAAGACGCCTTTTCATGGTAGAAACGCGCTCGGAGATTCGCAATTGTCTTAAGCAATAATCGAATCAAATTACTGCTTTTCGTATTTTTATTTCAATTTACTTCATTTTTGTTTGTGGTCCAGAATAATAATTTTTTAACTATTTTTTTCATCGTATTCTTTTCCATGCTCTGCCCGTAAACTCGTATATCTATATTTTAGTGCTAATTACTTCATTACAACTTGTCATGAATTCGTGAGCGAGCGATTTCGATTGTAAATTGAATTGATCACCATTGTAAATCGGCGGACGAGTAAAGCGCGTGAATTCTGCAATAACTTAATATGAAACTAAAAAATTTATCCGTTCAAAGGTTGCTATTGGTATTTGCTTTCTTAGGACAACGAGCCAATAAAGGAATCTTACGAATTCTTAAAGGAATTATTTATTCAAAGCTGGAGTTAAAAAATCATTTGTTCTATTCAAAGATCAAATGGTCCCAAGCAAATGATATTTTGTCAAAAGGCCACAGTACTAAAATACTACATGTCAGCGCGTGTTTTTTTTTTTTAACCCAACTCCAAACACCCAAATATGTTATACAATTCCTATAAATGAGTAAAGTTCCACTGTGTCTACATTTATGAATTTTATTATTGCAGCGCGCGCAGCACACACCGGCTAGTAAATCATGCACGCCAGCCAGCACAGCAGTAGCAACAACCTTGACCCGATTCCAATGTGCGTGCGTTGACGATATTTAAAATGTGTGTATGTTTGTATGTCACATTGGTTGTTGTTGCTGCTTTTGGTTTGGCTTTACTATTGTTTAACATATTTTTTTCACCTTTCTCTTTAAATTACTTTTCTCTAACACAAATTTGTGTGCTCGATTATAATGTGTTTTTTTATTTTTTGTTTTTTTTTTGTTTTTTTTTTTGTTTGTTATATTTACAATAAATAAGACGATTGCTGACAAACCCAGCGCGCAGGCGACTCTAACTTCCCGGCAGAGAAAATTTCTGAATCCAAACTGGTCTAAGTCAAGTGAATTTAAAACCAAAACTAATAAATAGATTGATGAGTTCTTCATAAACTTAAATAGCTCGATGTTGGGCGGAGCTTCTCCAATTTGTGTCTTGATATTGTAGCAAAAATAGCGTTATATTTCAACTAGTTTGATATAGCTGGCTATATTTTGAAGTAGGTTTGTCACTAGAGCTCTTGCGCAAAATCGACTATCCAAAGAATCGACTAGTCGATTAGCAACGGTTGATAGTCGAATAGCAACCAATTAACAACCGTTCATTTTCGACTAACCGCTCACCATCGAGTAGTCTGAAAATCGACTTACCGAAATTATTCAATTAGTTACAGTTATTCACAATAAATTCATAAAAAGTTTATTATAGTTGAAATGGAGTTTTTTTTTTAATAACCACAAACAATCAAACACATATAAAACACAAATGTGTAATGAAAAACAAAACAACTAGTCGAAAAATTGAAAACGAACGGGTAGTCGATTAGGTGAAGTCGACTATTTTTTTAAACAACTTTTGCTAATCAATTCTCCGATTTGTCGACTAGTCGCTTAACAAGAGCTCTAATTGTCACCTGTTTGGAAAGTCAAATTTAGTTAAATTACACACAACCTTTATGTGAGGGAAACTGAAATGCTTTATGATGAGTAAGAAAATGTTTGTGAAACACATTATGAATATTATAAAAAAAAATCACTGCATGCTTGGTTTTGTTAGCGAGCTAATTGCAGTTAAAGCCTGTTAAAGATAACGGGAAAAACGTGGGGATGGGACTTCATTTCTTCTCCACAAATATATCAGACTCTTTGATGAATCTGAGAAGCTTGTCAAGGTTTAAAGGATGAACTTTTCCCATTCGAAATATATCTGCTCCAAATATGCTCCATTTCAACACAAATGAAACAGGACTGATACAGATGAAATGCTTTGTGATTCCCTCATCCTACAGGTAAATTTGCACATCGATGATGCCTATGGTCCATGGATTGTGACCTGCAATCAACCCCATCAGAGCTCTTAACTCCTTCCTTCTCTGTCTGAAAAAGAGTTTCGCCACCACCCTGTCTGGTCTATTTAGAAAGCATTTGAATGCTTTGCAGGTGTCGGCAGTTGTTATTGTACCCAAGGCAGCAGAGTATCTGAAATCGCCCTCCAGATGCCAAACAACCGGCTTCACTTCCATTTTCTTTTTATGCACTGTAAAAAAAATTACTATTCGAACAGTTGCTTGCACATATGTAAATATATAATATGTACATTATTGCTACAATTAGGTGTATAGCTGGCTATAATTAATTTCATTCAATATTTTTCTACTTGTATGGGAAAATTGAAATCTTTAAATTGCGCATACATTTTTTGCGAAAGATTGTTGTGGGAATATTCATAAATAGCATTTTTATCGTGTGATATTCAATTAGCTTACATCAAGTTCCTTTACGGCTGAATCAAATTGTATGGAAATTGATTGGTGTTGAAGTCAAATGACTGTGAAAAATTACTCGATTTCTAAAAACTTTAAAGAAAAGTCCTAAAATGTTGAGAATGGTGGATTTTAAATGGGCCAACATGATGACAAGTAAATTTGTAGATCTGTCTGTCGATCAAAATTCATTTTACAGTGGTTTGAAATAGCGAATTAAACTATGTAAAACTTAATGTGTTTGACTTAGTTAAGGATGGATGTCCCAGACATTTTGGGAAAAATTCCTATCCGTGTAAAAACTGGAGAACTGGAGAAGGACCGTTTTTTGTTTTGGTACAAAGGCAAATACGTAAAATCGACAGCAAAGAAAAGAAAAACCAATATCAATCGGAATTTTGACTCACTTGAGACTTCCGTAAGTCGCCGCACCTTTTAATAAAATGTTCGGCCGCTTTTCCTGTCGGCTAGCATCTCAAGCTCTCCGCACTCACGTATTTCGGTCTCTCTTAACCGGCCTTGTTTAACTTAATCGGATTAAATTTAGTGGGCACGTTTTTGAAGTGAAACTTCTTTATAGGCAGTGATTTTTTACATCGCGTAACGAAAATCGCGTCAGAATCGCTTTATTAATTTCTTCCACTGTATTTTTTAATTTCTACCACTACTTTTACTCAATTATACCACTATTCTCACTTATTTCTACCAATATTTTTACTAGCTTCTACCACTATTTGTAATAATTTCTTTCACTATTTTTACTAATTTTACTAATTTCTATCACTAATCTTACTAATTTTTACCAATATGTTTAATTATTTCTTCTACTATTTTTACTAAATGTGCTAATAATTTCTACCACTATTTTTTACTAATGCTACTACTAATTACTACGACTACTTGGTTTAATTTCTACTACCACAAAGAAGTGTTCCTTCTGTCTCGCGAATTTAGGTGCACGCGAGTCTTTTTCTTTAGTTTGCTTTAAAAAATAGATTACTTTTCATTTTTAATTAATTAATTTTCAGAGCTCAATAGAGGTATTAAATCTTTATTGTGTGTGTTTTTTTTTAGTTTTACCTAAAAGACTTAAGTAACACCAAATATATTCAACGTTGAAGATGGGTACCTTTAGTATAAAACTTTTTTTTTGGTCAATTTAATTTTGTACTAAATCATCAACACTGTTTTCCTCAACTAACTTCTTACATACAGCCTACAAACGTTTGCCATTCCAGGATCACTATTTCTATCCATTCTATTAGGATTCCTTTACAAATTCCCCATTGCCTTATTCCTCATCTGCTTCTGTTCATCAATTGGTGCCACACTTTGCTATAGCCTTTCGAATTTGGTTGGCCGACGTCTGATACGTCACTTCTGGCCGAAGAAGACAAACGAATGGTCAAAACATGTGGAACAGCATCGCGACAGTCTACTCAACTATATGTTATTCCTGCGCATGACGCCCATATTGCCGAATTGGTTCATCAATTTGGCATCGCCCGTAATCGGTGTGCCCGTGTATACTTTCGCTTTGGGTACCTTCCTTGGTGTGGCACCGCCTTCGATTGTCGCCATACAGGCTGGCAAAACACTGCAAAAGATGACCAGCTCGAGCGAAGCCTTCTCATGGACATCGATGGGATTACTGTCTGTATGCGCATTAATTTCACTGCTGCCCGGAGTGCTGAAGAATAAACTGAAAAAGAAGATAGAATAAAGCGTTCCATTTTTTTTTTGTTTTTTGCCTCGATTTGACGCAGAGAGTGGAGTGGAGCTGGCTCTAATTGCTGACCCCGAAAGGTCACAACTAGGTATTTTGTGTTATTGGTTAATTATCGATTGAATATTATAAGAGAGCAATAGAAAATAAAGAGAAAAAATAGATGAGCGTGTTATATAAATTTTTTTTTTTTTTTTTTGAAATAAAATTAATTATTTTGTATCTAATTCAGTTTTATGTACAAATAATGTATTGAATGGAGTGTGAACATTTCGTATACGTATAGTTTAACATTATGGTTTATTAATTGGGGGGTTCACATGGTGTCGCAACGTGTCGTAAAAAATCATATAATTTTGAGGCTGCTTAAATTTCATTTTTGTTATTGTGGGATTGCAAAGAAAAATTTATGAAAATAACAAAAATTTTAATTATTGAAACTTTATGACTAATTGACATTACGATACGTTGCGACATCTTGTGAATGCCCTAACTGTATGTATCTAAATAAATGGATGTATGATGTGATATTCCATTGATAATTTTAGTTGCTATCTAATTTAAGTTAGTTCAAATTAAATTAATTTGTTTGCTTTGCCTTAGCGAACTCTAGTTAGTATATACATAAATATGTATGTATGTATATAGCTTTGCAGTATTCCAATTATTTCTTTGCATTGTCTCTTTAATGAATTATCTGAAATGCACTAGATTAGATTTATTTGCTATGCTTAAAATTTCTTTCCAATGCTGTATTGCAATTAAAATTAAATAAAAAAGTTGATACGATATGAATACACCTGCGTTCACAACAATAGTAGTGTTCTTCTGTTTTACTTTCTTATAAAAATATTTTTCATTCTAAATCGAAGTTTCGAACTCTCCACAAAATTGTAGTATGTAATTTTATGGCCCGTTCAATGTTAGTATCAGGTGCATGGACGTTATAAGAATGCTGAAAAATTGTATGACAGAAAAATAAGCATAAATTTCCATTCGTTATTCAAGTAATTTTGAAGGGTTAATACATTTTCATTCATCGTGCAAAAAAATTTTAAATAACAAAATTTTAATGACTGAATTATCATGAATACTAATTTGTTATTATTCAAAATTAATCGGAGGATGCATAAAAATATATTTTTTATTCAAAATTATTTCAATGACGAATGAAAATTCATTCATATTCATATTCAAAATTATTTATATCACGAATGAAAATTTATTCGCCGCTCAAAATTGTTTGAATAGTGAATGTATTATTCATTTAAAAATAGAAAATTAATGAATACATTCAATAATTCACTCAAAAAAGCTCATCATCCCTGGTTAGTAGTATATTAATGTCTGAGTCGTGCTGATTTTATTCAAGGTGTATCCATAGAAGGTAATAGCAAGATAAACAAAGCGAATCCGCTGTGTATTTTGTTTGTGTAATTTTGCGTGTGAAATGTCAAAATCTTAATTCGCTCAGTTTGCTCATGTATCTTGTTAGTGTAATTTTGCGAGTGAAATGTCAAAAACTGAATTCGCCCAGTTTGCTTATGTATTTTGTTTGTGCATACAAAACTACCTAGCGAATTCGGAGAGAAGAACAAGCATTCAGCTCATGTGATGCTATCACCTTGTATGAATTCGCCTCGATTTTATTTGATACTTTTATATGAAAAAAACTCAACAACGTCATCACAAAAAAAAAAAACAAATTGTCAAATATCAACGGAAGTTTTCAGCCAATTTGAGTTTGAACTGTATTATACTAAAATGGAATAAAAAATGTCTACAAATTTTGATTAATAATTGAAATATACAAAAACAAAAGTGTTAAACAGCTAGAAAGTTTTCAGCCAATTTAAGTTTGTAGTTTATTATAATAAAATAAACCTAAAAAAAATACCTAAGTTTTTGATTAAAAAATGGAATATATTTTTTAAAGCAAAACAATTATATTTATAGAAAAAATGCCAAAATGGCAAAACTTGTAAATTCGTTGCACTACTATTTTCACGAACACTCATGTATCATATGTATCGTATTATTTACCGATTGCGGAATATATTTTCAACAACAAAAACTATAGATTTTACAATATTTAAGTATCACTTTAATGTGAACAGAAATCTACAAAATGATGTAAATGAATAATTACATGTGTATGTACTTTAGATAAGCTAAGAAAATTTTGGTTCAGTACACTATCACTATATATCAGAAATGCCATAAATACATAGTTGGTTCATGCAAAAGGCATATATGCTATTTTGAAAAGTAGTATATATGCTCGGGCTATTCGAGGCATGAAATATTAGCTGAATTCCATTTTTCTGTATTGATTATTCCATTAAACTGGACTAAATGTTTTAAATTTATATTCAAAGCAAAAAAAAAAATGTTTAGTGTCAAAAATAAACTGAATAAAACCAAAAAATTGTTGTACGCCAAAAATTAATTTCTTTGGAATATCTGTAAGTAATTCTTCGCTAAATATTGATATGATATTTATGTGTCAACAAACTGCTAACCTAACCCGCCGGAAAGTGAATAGGTAATAATAATAAAAATAGTACTTGCATATTCCATATATGTACATACATATATTAGGCTCCCCCAAGCAGAGATCGAAAATAATAGTTTTTTGTTTTTTTAATTTACAGTCGGAAAGAATGTGTATTTTTAAGATTTGTATATAGTAATTGGAGTGTTCATGTAAAAATCCGTTATAACTTACACAGCAATAAAATTTCCAGAAATTTGGCAGAAACCGCTCCCAATGAAGAAACTCTCCATGAACGCAAAACTTGCAACTTCTTGCACGTTTTAGGAACAGCTGATAATTTTTTGTTGGCGCACAAACCAATAAATATAATAAATTTGAAAATAACTTTTGCTCTACGTGTTTACTCAGCTATTACCTTCCAAAAATGTTTTTATGTCTTTTGTTTTCTTAAATTAGTTCAAGAAATAATATTATTTATGTTTATTATGTTCACAAATTTTTGGAATCAACTGTTTTTATTACTGGCAAATTGTTGCAAGTAAACATTTTCCCAGCAAGCATTTGCTACGTCATCTCGAAAAAAAAACTGCCATTTTGCTCTCTCAATTTCCCCTACTCTGCAAGTTTTTTGATACATGAACACCAAAACGTGATAGTTCGTAACAATTTTAGGAATGTTCGTTACAAGAACCTAGTAAAAATTATCCAAGTCAAATAATTCAGAGATTAAAGCGTCTTAATCACTCAACGACGGAAACTTACGGAGTTTTTCGCCAACAGGATTTAGTAAACATTTGCAGGCAAGCAAATATATGTATATACTTATATAGTTATACAGATTGTTTTTTTTTTGTTTTTGTTTCCCGCTTGTTCATTAATAAATCCCTTCTTTATTCATTACTAAATCAATCATATTTATGCGCAAATTTATAATTTGAAATTTCGAATTGTTTTGTTGACTGAAATGCAACCACCTGCCACAATCAGCTGTTTTTCTTGCTTGCTAATTTGTGCTGGGACAAATTTTCAACAAGTCAGAAATTTTATGACTGAAATTTTTTTAATCAAAAGTAACATTAAAGCTAAAAATAAGGGTTAAATTTTCCTTTTCTTTTTTATCAAAACGATTAATTTTGACTTTTAAAAGTTAAAATTTGACTTTTATTTGTTCGATAAAAAATAACATTTAAAATTTGTCTTTAATTTTTTCGGTAAAAAAGTTAAAACTCGACTTTCATTTCTTGGACTTTTACTATTTCGGTCGAAAATAGCAATTAAAATTTTATTTTTATTTTTTCGCCCCAAAAAAAAACAGTTAACATATTCTCAATACAATTGAGTGATTCACAAGGTGTCATAATATGTTATAAGTCATTAAATCTAAAAAATACAAAATTGCATAGTTTTAATTATAATCTGAAATGATAAAACTAAGGAATTTAGTATTTTTAAAACTTTATGACTTTATGACTTATGGCTCCTGGTGAATCACCCAAATATGTTTTAATTGAAAAAAAAAAGATCAAAGTATAAAAGGCATTTCCGTTTCAGTTCTGTAAATACATATGATCGAAAAAAAGTCAAATTTTACCTTTTATTACTTTTATCGAAAAAATACGTCATATTTAAACTTTTGTATTTGACTGAAAACATACCAGTGAAAAAATAACAATTATTTTTATTGACTGTTTTGAAAACTAAAAGCATAAAAGTTACTGTCCCCGCTAAAAACTGAAAATTCATGTTTATGAAAATTTAGAATTGAGTCGGAAATTTTGAAGTATTTCGGTTCCTGGATATTTTGATCTAAAAACTTAGTAATTGAAATTTGATCTCGATTGGTTAGGTTCAAGGAGAATAGAGTCTTATCTGGTGCGATTTGTTTAGCTGTGTGCGGCTTTTTATATTTAGATAATTCAGTGGATTAAGGCAACAGCAACAACAAAATGCAAGCAGAGTTGCCTGCCACGAGCGCTAGAAGAAACTTAAGGGACCGTAACGGTTCTAAGTTTTATTTAAAAAATTACTTTAAAATAAAAAAAAAATTGTCATAGAAATTTTAGGTATGCAGTTTTGTAGCCCATTTAATTTTAGTATAGAAATTGATTAAAAATCGCATTGACTTTTGATAATGGTATGAGAATTGTTTTTGAAATTTTATGAATGTAAAGCTTTTATTTAGTATATGGGTTATGTTACAGAATGAGCTATACCTTTATAAAAAATTATTAACAATATATTAATATTTTATTAAAAATAATATTAAAAAATAAAATAATAAATATAAATGACCAACTGTATTTTACTGAATTTTGTTGCTTATGATATTCACAACACCGTATTGGCACAAGTTTTGCATAACGTGCCCAACGCGCGTAACCCAAGTCGAAAGTAAAAAAGTGCACTTTCTGCGCTAAAACTAATATTATTAGGTTTAGATCGAATTTATCTCATGAATCCGTGAATGAGCACTAACTTGTTGAATTAAATTTAAAAAAAAAAATATATTTTTTTAAAAATAAAATTCAAGTAAAAAATTAAAAAATTGTTATCATTGAGTTTTTTAATATAACTCATGCAAGATGTGGTGTTCACCTAAGGCAGGTAGTATTTCCCTTTCAGTACGATTTTTGTAGTTTAAATTCTAAAAATAGTCATTACTTGCAGTACCTGAAAAATATACGTGATTTTATATATTTTTTTCATTCTTTCTAAAAAAATAATTTCGACACTAACTCACAACGATGGCTACTTTGCTATCTACGACGAAACAGACTAAACTTTCTGTATGAAAAATATTGCTTTTATTTATTTTTAACTTAAAATAGTAAATATATTTATTGTATTTATAATTTCATAAAAAAAAAATAATACAAATATAGTGCGACCCAGTTAAAGAAAATTATATATTTATATATGTATATATTTTTATAGCTTTTATTAAGTTTTGGAATTCGTTTGGTGGCGCTAGAAGCAATTTGGGTTTTTTGTTATATAATTTGGAATGTTTTCTTTTCATATCAACAACAACTGACTTGGAGATCTCTATATGATCGATATGATTCTTTAGCCGCCGCAAGACCCATTATACTCTTTGGAAAATTTACTTACATATATAAGTGTGAATATGAATTCATTCATGCATTCATGAATATTAAATGAATACATGAAATAAATAATATAAAATATATTTTAGGTTATGAGATTTTTTTTTTGTTTTTTTTGTGTGTGTGTGTGTGTGTGTGTGTAAATAAATTAGCATTAGTATATGAGCATTTGTAAAATGACCAGTTGCCGCTTTAAGCTGCCAAGGAAACTTTTTGTCTGGCATTTTCTAGTCTTTTTCGTTTTTGTGATTCGGATGTTGAAAATGTTTTGAGATGCGAGTTCATGACTACTACTTGCAATCATCTATTCCGATGGAGTCAAATCTTTCTCTGGCTCATTTTCATTTAGAATTTGTGTTAGTAAATCATGAACGGGTTCAAAAGCCTTTTTCGCGCCACTATTCGTCAAGTTCTTATAGTCGAACATATCGTGATGACTGATGGTATTATCTGTTTGGAGTAGACCTTTATCGATGCAAACCGTTTGTACCTGATTGAGACCAATCACTTTTTCCTTCACAATTTCATTTACCTCAGCATTTTTCTCTCTCAACTTATTCGGTAAATGACCGCGAGGCAGTAAAGTCTATAAAATAAATTAATTTCAATATATTGAGGCATGCATGTATGAAAATATATGTACTGAAAGAGGTTGTTTTGAAAACTTACCGGCAATACAATGTACGTTCCCGGTAACTTCGCTCGTATCCTATGCACTATTTCCACAATGCCCTCTGCTATCTGTTCAGCGCTGTTTCCCACATTATTCGTACCCACATGCAACACAACAATCTACAGTTTAATTAAAAATATTTAGATAAGTAAACATGCGAAGTCATTTTGGGAATGATAATTAAGAAGTATCTAAAAAATCCGATGTTTCCATCGCCGGCTATTTTTGATGTTTTTTTATTTATTGTAATTTCAAATTCAGGATGGGTGGCAGCAAGGTGTATTCATAGGTGATAGCAAGATAATTGTGTATTTTGTTTGTGTAATTTTGCGCGTGAAATGTCGAAATCTGAATTCGTCCAGTTTGCTTATGTATTTTGTTTGTGTAAAAAAAACATCCCAGCGAGTTTGGAAAGAAGAACAAGCATTCAGCTCATGGGATGCTATCACCTTGTATGAATTCGCCTTGGGTGCAGTTGCTTTCAAAAAATGATATACATACGGGTTCGTCATATCTTTAATCACCGCAACTTAATATAAATCTGTCTGCACACCCAAAAAGTTTCTAAAAATTTGTTTTAAAAAGTTTGAAATATTTTTTAAAAATTTTGAATTTTTGTAAATTTTTTACGAAGTTTTAAAATTTGATTTATATACATATGTACATATATAAAGTGCCAAACTGTAATTTGTAGCTACTTGAGACTTGCTCTTTATTATAAATCTTATGTAAAGTTTGTTGAATTTTTTCCGACTATTTTTTAAATTATCTGATAATTTTTTAGTTAACGGATTTTGAAAATACTCTCTTTAGTTTTAAATGTTGACTAAACTTTTATTTAAAAAGTTTTACTAATATATTTTTTTTATTTCCAAAAACATTCAGAAATTGTAAAGCTATTTTTTTTTATAAAACATGTTTGGCCTTAGGTTCGAATGCATGGGTTTAGTATGCTCAACCTGGCTTCGAATCATTCCTTCTCAAAAATGGCACTTATCCAGTTTTATTCGTGTAGGAACTCACCTTGGGTTTCACATTGTCCAGTTCCCCATTCTCCACTCGCCACAGCACATTTTCTGTTCGATCGCCGCGAATACTAAAGTTAAGGCAATGCAGCGGAGCAAAATACTGATTCCATGTTTCGGAATCCTGCAACGTTTCCAAAACACAATCCCCCAGAAATATGACGTCAGGATCCTTCTCACGACATTCGGATAGGAAACGACGATGAATGCTGTGAAAATTTAATATTGAAAAATTTTTTTTTGTAAAAATATGACAATAAAAAATGCTTGAGGATGAAGTGGAACTAATATGGAATCAATTTTACCAAATCCAGCGTTCGTCCCCATCTAAGTCCGGGCGTTGGGTGGGTACAGTACAAGGATTCATAATTCGTGCTTAATGTAAAAATTCCACACTACTAATAAGACCTTAAGATTAAAATAAAGCACTTTTGAAATTTATGGAAAATGTTGCAATTAAGAAATTTTGCGGTCTTTTATATTTTAACCAATTTATAAAAAAGAAATTTCGGCAGACGAGACTGACGTTTACTTAATGCTTCCTCACTTGCTATGAACAATTCACAATGGAGTTTTTTGAGTATATGCAAAATTGGGTTTTAATAAGCCTTAAATTTCCGAAAATCGGCACCATATATCAATTTACCCCAACTTCATGTATAGCTTCGAAATTAAAATGCAGAGCATTAGATTGTTTTTTTTTTTGATGATAGTTCGTAACCGAAAATGTCATGATAAAGGAAAATAGAAGGACGGCAGTCATTCATTGTTTGCGGTTTGTAAACAAAATATTTCGTTATTCACTTTTGCTGACATTCTAATATACCAGGCAAATAAAGAAGAAGCAATCAGCTGATTTGCTAACGTCACCTTCGCCTTGCAAAAAAACCAATGCACATTCAATTATCGACACGAACAAAAAGTTTTAATTAATAAGACTAAACAATAGTTCGCAACTGTTTCTTTTATTTGAGTTGAGATCGTTTCTCGAGTCGTTTTCTAACTTTTGAGATTAGAGAATAGGGCTGGTTCACCTATCATTCTCTAATCGATAACTAACCTCATTGTTTGCTGGATACCGGCGCCGACGTAGCCGAGTGTGCAGCGTGTGTGCGCTACATTCAGTGGGTGCCGGGTTTAAATCCTGGCCGGGACAAGTAATAACACTAAGTTATTTCAAATAGCGGTTGCCACTCGGTAGGCAATGACAAGCCTCCAAGTGTGTGTATTTCTGGCATGAAAAAATTGCTCACACAAAAACATACATATGTATGCCGTTCGTTGTCGGCGTAAAATTTTAAGTCACTCAATTTTTGTTCCATCAAGACGGACACTACAAATCGCTTAAGCGGTTATAGCGCCAATTAAGTAAGTAAATAACACCGCAAATTTTCAGGATTCGTTTATAGCTGAAAAATATATAGTTTTTTTAAGATTACCTCGACTTTTGTTTAAGACTTGCCCAATAAATAAACATGACCACTTTTAGTTATTCACATCACGATTATTTGTTTATTTATTTTTAAGTAGCTAAAGCATAAATAAATTATTAACATAAAAAATTCATTAAAGATAAAATAAATACTAAAAAAAATAGGTATAGCACTAATGAACTACACTTAAAAAAATTTATAATTTGTCGGAGTATTTTATTTAAGTATTTTTAAGTTACACTAAATTATTTCGGAATGCGGTGTTCAAAGACGCGCAAAAAGTAAAACAAGCCGCAGTATATTTTAAAAACAAAGAGAAACGCATTCTATGGACCATGATATACATATGTAGCTCTAGAACAAAAGTCCTTAGACGATGCTCAATTGAATAAGATCGATTCGAACTTTTTCTAGAACGTTTTCTTTTTATTTTTTACCATTATTAGAAGCTCCCAAGCTTTAGGCGGCCACCGAGTGAGAAATTTATTTCCTGAGAATCTTTCATAATAATCCATCGCAGTATAGATAAACCAACGTAACGTTTTCTTCAATAAATACATTTCATTTTAAATAAAGTAGGTATTTCATAACTCCCTAACTGAGGTAAATGTGTATTCTAAGTTTAATAATGGCATTCGGTGCCTGTTTAGAACTAAAAGTACATACTCACAACTCACTCTGAAAAATTGAAAATCTAACAATTTCAGTTGCTGCTCTGCGAACTGCTATAACCCAAAAATGTACCATCATCCCGTTCATTGAATGATCCAGCATAATTTACTTGCTCTCCTAGACTATCGCCAGCATCTTGGTATGCCTCGTAACAACCCCGCTCCATCTCGCCGCGTAGTTCTTTATCGGTATGCGACTTTTTAT
The DNA here is from genome assembly GCA_951828415.1 of Anomoia purmunda. Taxonomy (NCBI): domain Eukaryota; kingdom Metazoa; phylum Arthropoda; class Insecta; order Diptera; family Tephritidae; genus Anomoia; species Anomoia purmunda. The sequence continues at coordinate 47,482,409 of OX639995.1, forward strand.
GCACGTCCAGATCTTCAATTGAAAAGAAACCACGACTACAAGCATTACAGATATGCGGTTTATCACTTCGATGACGCTTTTCATGATCTATTAGATTTTTTTTGGTAATGAAACGTTGCGAACAAAACGAGCATATATGTTTACGCAAAGTTTTATCATGGCTCTTCATATGTGATTTCAGTCCTTCCACCTGTGCATAGCGTTTATTGCATAGCTCACACTTGAAGGGACGTTCGCCGGTATGCAAGCGTTCGTGACAAATTTGTGAATTGCGTGTACCGAAACGTTTTGGGCAGTATGTGCAGGGAAAACGACGCTGACCCTCGTGCACGACACGTACATGTCGGGAGATGGCATTTTTGTGATTGAATTCTTGTGGACAAATAGTACACTTAAATCGCTCCAGGTTGGGTTTGTGAGTACGCATATGGGTTTGTAGCTCCGTTCGTGTTACCTTAGCTACGCCACACTCTTTACAAATGTGATCCTTGATTTGTGCATGTCGCTTTAGATGCTCTGATAGCGCACGTTTTGAGCTATACTTCTTGAAACACTGTTGACAAGTGTGATCCAACTCTAATTCCTGATTAATTTCCGTTTGATGAATATCTATTATGCCATGTAGATCATAACGGTATGAGGCTGAAATATATTTTTGAATGTTGGCTATTACATCAGTTGATTATGCGATATTGGAAAAACAAGGTAACTTACATGTATGCACAACTTGACGATGTGTCTCCAATGTAGTGCTCAATTTAAAAACTGCATCACATCCATTTAAGCCACATATAAATTTTTGTTCTAATAAATGCTGCGACTGAATATGGGTGTGCAGCTGATGGTAGCGTGTAAATGATTTTTGGCATTCCAAACAAAGAAATGGTTTATCATGGCCTTCATGTACGGCACGTACATGTGCGTCCAGGTAAACCTGTTTATACACCTGCTTGTCACAGCGCGAACACTTTAATGTTTTCTTATTTCGGTCGCGCATTCTTGATGAACCGCAAAATCGTTGTCTACCTCCAAGCAACGCACGAGATGTGTTATCAGCACCGATGGTCAATGCCCCAATATCCTCTTCATCGGAATCATCGCTCATCGAGTTATAGTTTTTGCCAAATCCATTATTTTCGTATAAGAGTGAATTCTCTTCCTCTTCATATTCGGTAACGATTTCATTTTTGATAAACACATTTGAAGAATTTTCAGAAATATCATCGGTTGGTAGTATTATTTCTGATGAAAAATTATCTGACTTGTTATATTCAAGAGGTTCCGTTTTAATTGGTTTCTCCATTAAAGCTGCAAGCTCAGGTAAGAGCTGAAAATCAAGAATAGATATATGTACATAGTTAGAAAAATATTTCTGAGAAAAAAATAAGATTAAAATCACACTCAATAATAGTTTTTTTTATAAATAAAAATAGTTTTCGACTATATCTATATATGTATTTCTTTTTGTTAAACCACCTGAGATGGTAGAATAGTTCAAGTTTAAAAGGCTGCATCTAAATATGTATATAAAAAAGAAATATTTTACGAAATCATAACAATGAAATTTTTGAACGTACATATTTTTAAATCGATTCATCTTACGAATATTTTAATATTTACCGAAATATTTTTTCGACAGTTTTAAAAAAAAATTAAATTTATAATTCTGTTGGAAACCCGCACCCTAACGTGTATATTAACCAATCATGTGGTGTTGAGAAAGGAGCTGAGTGAATTCGCTTGCTGGAGTGAATGTCAAAACTATGTGTTGTAATTCTCACCGTTTGTGACTGTCATTGTGCGTATAATTTGTTAGTGTACATTTTTGTTGTTGTATGCTCAACACCACCTGGTATGAATTCGTCTTAGACGGCAGCCTTAAGTCAGGCAATCATGTTGAAACCCACTTTACATTACCTTAACCCATAAATGACCAATGCAACAATGGGACCCGATACAAATGTAATTTAGTTTTTATATCAGAATTTCAAAGTTTTTTAGACTGGAAAGTTTTTTACGTATTTGCGGGTATTAATTATATATATTTTTTTATAAATATTTTTTTTTTAACTCGAAACTCCTCGCTTTCGCTAAAAGATAATATTTTTAATTTAGAATATTGTTTATAGCTTCGCCATGAACTAAATTAAAGACTTTTTCAAAAACATAAAATTTTGGACGAAAATTCTGAGTTTTTCCCAGCCCCAGCTCCTTATGTGTGAGTCGACGTTATTAATGGGGGAGTTCACGATTACACGCAAATTTTTATAAATACATACCATGAAAGATGAAAATTGAAAACCGTTTGCACTGGATTGGGTACCCCTCAATAGTATTATTCCAATTAGAATTGTAGTTTAAGTGGGTGTATTTTCCATAAATAAAACATTGTCCACAAAATCAAGCCCACTGATATTTTAAGTATGTGGAAATTATTATTCAAACTTGTGACCGCGATTTTCCTTTAGGGGTTAATAATTAAAAAAAACAAATAAAATTGGCATTTCAAGACTAGGGAATGACAACGCTGTCTCTATTTAAACCACTTTATTCATGCACTTTGGAAGTGTTTAAAATCGGTACCACAAAATAATAGTAAAATAAGAACAAGCAAAATTTAATAAAATGGTCGAAAATTAATCAAAATATCAAATACAGTGAAGAAAAAGTATAAATAAAGAATATAAATACAATTTATAAAGGAAATGTAAAAAATGAAAATTTTTGATAACCCTTCGTGCAAAAAAAAGAAAAAGGAATTTTAAGGAAAAATAATTCACTTTCGTATACAAATTAAAAATATTGAATGAAATAATGATACAATTTCGTGTAAAACAAATGATAATTAAAACTCAATACACATTTTTGCTAACGGAGTTTCAAGTACCGGTTCAAAATTGCAGTGGATTCACGCTATAAGGATAATAATACAAAGAAGACAAAAAAGTGAATAAACAGAATAGATAAAAATAAAAGCAGTAGCTAATACACGTACATAGTTTTGACCAGCACGGAAATTAATTATTTTAAATAATTAAAGAAAGCTCTGTCTCTAAATTGGGCAAAAATTACATAAACAGGAGGGATAACCTGGCGTTCTACAAGCCTTGGGCTTTAGCCATTCACGTCAAAAACAAAAACCAATAAAAGAAAAATTGATACCATGGTTTTTGAGGCTTGCTAGCAAGATACAAAGAATGTAAAGATAAAAGTGAACTTTCCACAGTAAAAAGTGGACTTTGTACTGTGCTCGGTTAAACTAACTTGTATGTTAAAACTGACTGCACTATCCAAACTAGTTATTTTAATCACGAGTTCTTGTATTGTTAAACGTGCAACTTGACCCCTGCTCTGGATAACAATACATATGTATAAAACCAATAAAATATGCAATGGGTCAAGATGCTTCTCATGTCTTATGGAAAACAGCAGCTGGGAAACTGCTCTACAATTTCTGCAGTTACTTGGCAGTATAAATTGAAAAGAAACTTCATGCTAACTGAATTCTCCATCGGCCATTATATACAGCGTTAACATTCTCAGTGTTGTGTTCTAACAGTCCTGTAATCGGTGCTATATTACGTCATTAACTAAACTTTAAATGAAAATACTTACAAGTTTTACATAAATGTTATTGATGTTTTAAATACATACTCATATGGTCCATACTTACCAACTGGTCGTCATCGTCTTCAACGCTGTGGTAACTTCTATTTAAATTCGGACTATGCTTCTTCGTTTCTTTATCTGTATCAATTCTCTGAAGAGTAGGTATTTCAGGACCAGCCTTTATCATTTCATCATCTAAACTGTTTACAATTTTATATAGAACTTCTGCCGAATTAATTGCTAAATTTCTAAACTCTTGAAAGTCAATCATCTTGTCATAACACAACTGGCAGAGGCTCCGCGGATAGGCATCTACATCGCCTTCATCGGCTATCTCCAATGATGTAAATAATACGAATAACTTCCGTAATTGTGGCAACAAACTTAGATTATAACTATGTATCGAATCTGGATCACTTCCAGTGTCCACAGCCTCTGTATGCAGCAACTCCAAGTCGGAGGGCATCGTCGTCCCATCGCGTTTACGACGCTTTTGCAAGCTTTTCAGGCAAGTGCGACAAAATTCTTGTAAATTATTGCGTGATAATTGATTCATGTTTTTAATTTTTTTATTTCACAAATACACTTATTTTTAGTCCGAGTCCTGGTAAAATAAAAAAATGCTAACAACGATTTAATCGATCCTGATGGCTTTTTCATTGAATATGGTGGTGTTTTTGTCATATTACACAGTGCTGCCATGTTACTCTTTTTTTTTTGTATTGTTGTGGAAGCTGCGCCATCTGTGTTACTTCTTATGGGCCGTTTACATAGAACTTGCCTCGCTTTGCTTGGCAGTTCGAACTTTAACAACAAAGCGTGAGGCGTAGAAGGTCAGCTACATAGAACGCTTTGACAGTTTCTGCGTTAGTAGTTTGTTATGAGTTGGGATTTGTGTTTGTTCAGAGTGTTTTGTTTAAAGATAGAATAAAAAAATTAATTTTACTGATATGATGGAAGTAGTAGTAGTTATGCTACTAATGTTTGAAATTCGCGAGTGTCAGCAGTGTGTATACGCACGCCAAAATAAAAATAAAATGGAAATGATAACAGCTGATTGCCAAAGCGTACAAAAGTTGAGAGTTGCCCATAATTTTGCGTCGCTTTGCTTTGATCTACCTTTCTCGCCTTGTATTTAGCAGGACTCATATAACATCATATATTGAACTTATCTGTCAAAGCGAAACTCTGAAGCAAAGCTAAGCCAAAGTCCTATGTGAACGGGCCTTTACCGCCAATGATGATCAATCTTTTACCAAGGAATATGTTATTGTACTAACCATTCGAATGCTTAGGATCATAAAGCAAACAAAATATACTTTATTTGGCGTAATTTGACCATAGCGTCAGTATTGAAATAATTAAGTTTAATAAAAATACAAAGATGTGGGGTCATTTCTTATATTTCGGGTATATTTGCATATATTAGGTACATCACTATTCAAATTACAGCTCTGCACAGTTGGCATTGTGTATAATAGGGTGGTCCAAAAGTTCATCGGTAAAAGTTAAGGTCGAATTTTAGCGCGTTTGTTCTAAATCAAAAATAACAGCACCCCAATTTTTTTAATTAAAAATATTTAGAGGTTGCTCAAAGTTCCTTATGAATTTTATATGAAGAAAAAACATTTTTTCGTAGAAATTGTAAAAAATTCTAGAATTCAATATTTTTCAATCGGCAAACTCTATATTTTTCTTCAAAAGATTTCAGACTGAAACTCAATTGTTTATTCAACCATTTTTTTAAATTAAATACTTTTTATGGGTAGCCCAAACCACAATAAAATGCAAAAATTTACTAATAAAACAATTATTATTAAAAATGAGTGATAGCTAAAGCGGTTTGAGCGCTGTAAATTTTATTGTATTAAATAGTTTTTTATTTTTTATTTGAATATTCCTAGGGGATTAGAACATTAAAATTTCGACTTTTTTTACCACTCTAGTGCATAGTAAGCTGGTTTATATATCTCAGCTGATTCTAACATTTTATAAATTTTACATTTACTAGTAAATCGCCTTGGGAGCGGATAACATAAAAGGCATAAACTAATTTGATTTGAAAAAAAAAAATGCATTTATTCCAAACAATTTTGATATAAGTTATAACGCCCGTATTAGGAACGTGAATAGAAAATATTAACTTTTATGTTTATAGTCAATACTTTCTATGCCCGAATCTTCAGTCCTTTCCGCACTTTTACACAAAGAACTTTTTGTTACAGATAACTTTATTGTCTTTCGGGCAATTTCTTTGTTATGAGTTTTCATGTGTGCGCGCAGCGCCACCACTTGAATAAAGCGTTTACCACATAATTCACAACCGTGAGGCTTTTCGCCGGTATGCCGCATTTCGTGATGTTTTAAGGTATCTTGTTTTCCGAAACTTTGATCACAGAATTTACAGGCGAAACGTCGTATGCCTTTGTGAACAATTCGATCGTGCATGCCGAGATTCGCCGAGCTATTAAAGACGCTTTGACACTTTGTACATGGCCATTGCTTCTCTTTCGTATGGTAATTAATATGTGAGCGTAATTCATTTTGAGTTGTTTTCCTCATGCCACAATGTGGACAAACGAAGTTTTTTATCCCAGAATGCCGCAACTGATGTTCCTTATAAGATCGCTTAGATATAAATCGTTTGCCACACTCTTCACATCTGAAGGGATATTCCTCTACCGGTACATGCTTATAGCGGTGTTCTTTAAATGTAGTTATATTTTTGAATGTGCTTCCGCATTCTTCGCAAACAAATTGTTTAGGTTCACGCGGTACATAAGTCGTTGAGTGTTTGAGGCGATAGTGTACTTTGTAAGACCCTTCTCGTTTGAAAACTTTTCCGCAACCTTCGAAAGAGCAAATAAATTGCATTGTAACAGGCGCATGAACATCTCGCATATGATCACGACAATGTACTGCTCTATTGAAGCTACGGCCACATTCATTGCACAGATATGGTCTTAGTCCCTGATGAGTACGTAAGTGGGCCTCGTAATTTTCCCAAGTAACACAACGCCTAGGACATTGTTCACATTGAAATTTCGCTGTACCGTTATTATTAATCTGACTTTGTTTAACGGGTAGTTTTCTTCGATTGCTTTTATCCTTTTTTTGATCTGATTTTTTTAGATCTTCATGAGGTGATATTTTACTTCTCGAATAACTGCTTCGTTTACTTTTTCTCAATGTTGATGGCTTTGGTGATGGTTCAGATCTATCATTTAATTTGTCGCAGTCGGCATCAAACTCCTTGAGCTGCAAAGCTGGCGTTTCTAGAGAAGTATATAAACTACATGTAGACAATCTATCTTCATCACTTTCAATATCCGGAATATCTCTAGATATTTCCAAATATTCTGATTTGTCATCATCTGTAGGATCGGAGGCAATAATAGAAAAACCTTTGTCATTCACAGATATATCAACAATATCGATTTCCGTTTCCGTTCTAATTTCATCGACCTTTAAGGAATCTATTGGCTCTTGTAGAATTTTTAAAACCTGTAAATATAAATTGCATACGGTGACAAAATGGTGTTTTTTTTATTAATATTTGTATTAAAATGTAATTTCTTTCTTTACCGTATTTTCTATACAGTTTTTAAACTTTTCTCGACTTCGTTTTGGATTTCTTCTTCGACAAGATTCCATCACCTCCTCGTTTTGATTATCAACATCCAGTCGTTCTACATTCTGCACAATTTTATCCTCTTCTGCTATGCTATTGCTACTGAAGTCTTTGATAATATTGGTCAATATGCAAAGCGACTCAGTACTTTTGCAAGAAAAGTCGTAGAAAGATTTCAATTTTTCATGACAAGCGTGACATACGAATTCAGGCAATTCCACATCATCCTCTAAAGGCATTGCAATGCACGATATCAATAGTTTTTCAAGATTCTCGCTCTCGTGCAGGCTATATTTTCCACCTAACAGCGATGACTTCCCTGCCAAATCCTGGAGACAAGTTCGGCAGACCGACTGTATATTCTGAGGTGTTATTTCTTTCATTTTCCAAACGCAATTTTTATTAATATAATTTTACTCGATAGAAAAAATGTTCTGAAAAATTTAATCACAAATTTATATGAAAATTTGGTCCCGCTTTTGCTAAAATTGCCGACGAAAAAAGTAAACATATGTAAATTGTTTTGATTATTGAATACTCTTTCCCAGAGTTGCATTTATTGGGCTTCATTGGAACAAAATGTAATTGGCTTTTTTTTCTCCAACAAAATATTTTAGATATGAAATTTGTAACTATGGTACCTAAATTGGTGCGTCAAGCGTCGCGTTTTTTTTCATTGTGAATGAATACAAGTGAGGAGTCTTCTAAATTGAAAATGGCGGCGGCTGATATTACATGTCACAAATAGCCAATATTAAGTGTTAAACATAGAAATTCTCTCAGTGAATGGCACAAGAATGCTGAGGATTGCTACATCCGGTGATCGCAGCTGTGCCGAATTTTGACGTCTATGGGCAAAGATTTTCACACTTCGTTGAGACTTGACGCGACAATTTCGGGATTGGCCTAAATTGTTATCTTAATTTAGTACCTTTCGCTAGAGTTGCATTTCATAGGCGCAGTTGAGAAAAGATTTTAATTGGGGTGTTCCAAAATGCGCGGCGCTTTCTAAACGTAATATCTTTGGTGTTGTTTTTAACCATACAAAAGTGGAAAACGATGACGTGTATATTTTGTAAAACTTTAGGTGTATTGCAAACAAACTCAGGTAAAAAAAATAAGAAATATTCGAAATTTTATAGAGCTTTTAATATGAATTATAAACTAATGCAGGTATTCAGTAATTCAGGAATAATCTGTTATGTTATTGGAATAAGAAAGAGCCGTTTTAACTATAAGAAAATCCTTTTAAGCAATTATTTCCAAGCAATTGGCTTAAATCTGTCAAGAAAATAACCATCTCTAAGAAAAAACTACTTGCTTACGTTTAAGGCCCGTACACATAGGACTTTTGCTTTGCTTTGCTTCAGAGTTTCGCTTTGATAGATAAGTTCAATACATGATGTTATATGAGTCCTGCTAAATACAAAGCGAGAAAAGTAGAGCAAAGCAAAGCGAAGCAAAATTATGGGCAACTCTCAACTTTTGTACGCTTTGGCAATCAGCTGTTATCATTTCCATTTTATTTTTATTTTGGCGTGCGTATACACACTGCTGACACTCGCGAATTTCAAACATTAGTAGCATAACTACTACTACTTCCATCATAGCAGTAAAATTCATTTTTTTATTCTATCTTTAAACAAAACACTCTGAACAAACACAAATCCCAACTCAACAAACTACTAACGCAGAAACTGTCAAAGCGTTCTATGTAGCAGACCTTCTACGCCTCACGCTTTGTTGTTAAAGTTCGAACTGCCAAGCAAAGCGAGGAAAGTTCTATGTAAACGGCCCATTACTTACCCTTTTTGCTAGCGGTATTTATCGATTGTTGATAGTTTTAAATTTTACAAATATTTTAAATAATCCGTTACAGTAACAAGAATTTTTACCGAGTAATTTCTGCGAGCTGCATTACTGAGCGTTTAATATCAGCCGCCGCCATTTTCATTTAGAAGACTTCTCACTTGTATTCATTCACAATGATTTAGGTATTCAGAAAGAGAAAGTCACAAAAAGTTTACCAAAAACGTGTGGCGATAGCTTGTTGGGAATAATAGAAAAAAGCAACGAATATTCATTAATCGATAACATCTAATGAGGGGTTTTTAAAAGCATTTAAAACCCAAAATCGTTCTTTTAATATATAGAGAATATGAAAACAATTAAGAACTCATAACAACACATGTTATCTGAATCGGGTTTTTAAACAAATGTAAATGCGTATAAAAGCTACAAAAGTGAGCACATTTATATTTTGCGGATATTTTTCCACGAGTTTCATTAATTTTGTAAATACTAGTACAATGTACTCGATACCCATCAATAACTTGTACAAACGTATCGAAGTATGAAACTTACTCGTTTTTTTTTGTGGATGAACTCGAGTATTTACTTTGAAGTACTGCCATCAGAACATCACTAGCCTTATGTACCTCATTTCATTTCATAACGTTCCTTGCTTATATTATTAACATTATCCAATAAAACAAATAAAAATATATGTTTTGCATTTCATTTTATGTATACTTAGTTTTAAATATATAGTATGTGCATGTATGTATGTATATGTAATAGGGTAATTGTAAAAATAAGCAAATTATTGTTAATTTCGTAATTTATCAAATTGTAAATATTATACAGCGGATTTGTGAGTTGGCATTGCTGCGTTTTTGTCTAAAAATCTAAGTTAACTTAAAGAAATTCCAATAGAAGGATTATTATTTGAGTAGCAAAAATAAGTACATACATATGATTTCAAAAATGTATTATACATATATAAAATCTAGATTTTTTTGTTTTTAGTTTAAGAAAGGAAGCACAACATTTGGGCTCATTTTGCAATGCGATATCGATTTTTACCAGCTAGTTAAGTTGAAACGTTTATAAATTTTGCTGAGTTGAATTGCCGTTATGGCGTAAAATTAGGCTTTAAACCTACATATACCAACCAGCGGGTATCTAATTAAGCCTCGTGATATTTTCATAGTCACTATACTTTCACAGCTTTGAATCAACAAATATAGATAAATAAAACGTTAGCCTTTTCCATAATAGCAGCTCGGAGTTTAGAATAAGAACTACCCATAATAATCTTATTATTTCATGAAATCGTATTGTTTTCTTTATGTAGCACACAACTTAATTTACTACAAATGTACTAAGAGTTATGGTATTTTTTATTATATATGAATACGTTTATTAGGTGTAACGTAAAAAAATAGATTGCATTTTTAAGCAAAAATATTATAATTTAATCCACTAAAGTATTTTGATTTTATTTTTTACATCATATACTTATTATTTAATTATTGGATCATTTAAATGTAATTCTTTATATTTTAAATGTTAAATTTTTTCACAGGCGATATTTTTTTTTAACGTCGAATAAATGGTACTAAGTAGCTCATATGCACGCTCATACAGAGTCGAATAAAACTAAAGCACATAGTTCAATCAGAAATGTTCAAAATAATAAAATTTCCATCTTCTTTCCGGATGTTAAGTGATGCGTTCGTAAACGCAGTATTACAGTTGCACTGCATGTTAATGAAAGCGATTTCTTGCAGTTGTAAAATATATACTGGACAATGGCAGCAGAAATTTACCAACCGATTGCATTAAACAACAACATTTGACGAGACCACAGACGTGTTTTTTACGAACATGTGGCTTTCGTAAAATAAGCAGTGCAACTGTAATACTGCGCTTAAGAACGAAACCAAGTTTATGTTTTGGCAGCAATTAACCAAATATAAAAAAATTGCTTTTTGTTTGAGGAATTGCAATTCTTATATAATTGGCATTGTGTAAATTTTTTTTCACATATAAATAATTCTTTCATGGACAGCAATTCTGCAATTTTAATAAAAATTCAGAAACAATAAATCGCAAATAATTTCGTAATGCAATTGCAAATTTAATTTTTCACACGTAAATATGTATATTAATGTCCAAAACTCAATTTTTTTTTCAAATAAAATTGCAATTATCTCCGAAACTTTTAGACCTACATAATTTGGTATACGTAGTTTTTTTGTAGAGAATGATCGAAGTAAGTTAGCTTTGACAGTTTTTGGTGAAACTAAGATATTGACTGACATTTTTCATATTTCGCACAGATTTGTTAAGAGCACCTAATTTTTGCTATTAGCAATACAAATTCTAAAAATGAACGGATTTTCAGTCCACCCTAATGTACCTATGTATGTAGGTATATCACAATTAAATATAAAGAGCTCTCGAATGACACAGTGCACAAAATTTCATACACATCTACAATGTATTGGCGTATCTATAATTTTCTAATACTGGTCTATTTCTGAGGAGTATTTTTTTTATTTATTACATATTTCCCCGTTTTAAATTCCGGTTTTTTTATTTCCACCAAATATTGATAAGATTGAGATAGACTGAGTAAATGAGTGGGCATTTTTCACCAACAAAAACCAACAAGTCTTGAATCGTTATTGTGGTTATATATCCCAATTGCAGTTATTTTTCTTCTGTCAATTTAATAGAATATCTTGTTGTTCTAACAGCATAAAACAGTCCGCATAAACTTATCAGCCCTATTCTGAAAATAAACTCCCCGGGAATTTGTTCCCATCTCCCATTGCATTTAACATGGGAAATGGAGTAAAATTCCCTGGGAGTTTCTATAAAGATTAGGGGATATCCTCATAGCTACCATAGATTTTAATGTAAACAAAAATTGATCACAGGTCAAGTCGTGCATTATTGGAGCATTTGAATATTTCTCACCAATCAGCTACAAAATTTTCATAACATCAGTGCTTTAGTTTTGTGCAACGCTGTACAAAGTATAAACCAAAATTAATTTTCTTTGAATCAACAAATTAGATATACAAACATACAATATATGATATATTGCCGTATTTAACCTCAATTTTTGAAATAAGTTTCGGTATGCCAGATTGGACGTTTATGTTGAGAGTTTAGCTGGAAAGCAATTTGAAATTGGTACTCAAACGAATACTCAAACATTTAGTTTTCAATTCAAAAATATACATATTAGCAGGTAAGTAGATGATTGAACATTTTTAGATGTTGTTGTTGTTGTAGGAGCTATGTTTTCGTAGTTACTACCTAAATATTATTACATTTTTCAAGCAATTATACCACAATTTTCAATTCAACCGAAGTTAATTTACATTAAAAATTATATTGTAACAAAAAGTTAAATAAATAATAAATATAAATCAACTAAATTGTAAATCTTAATTTTAGTTCTCAACTCAAAAATGTTCATTCTAATAATGTTCATAGTATGATGTTTTATTTTTATTCGTTATTTGGCAAATGAAATCCATATAACAAATTCATATACGAATTTATTCACTACAAAGTTTAAGTATCAAATAATTGTTTTGTTTTTTTTAAACATCGTTAATTTCCAGTGGTGTGAATGGTAGAAATATTAAACATATCAATTCAGTAAATACAGAAAATTAAAGTCATATTAAAAAATATACTCTTTAGCGTCAATGCACCGTTAAATTCCAATGTCGTATGGTAAATATATTAGTACACATTTCAATCAGGTAAATATAGCAAATTTAAGTCATATTAAAAAAAATATTTTTTTTGCGAAAATCTAGTGAGAATGGTACATAGCATCAAACAAATATAAAACATGTAAGTCATTTTTAAAAAAATTGTTTTTGCGTCAAATCACCACTATTGACATCCAGTGTCTCATATTACACATGTTAATGCAAAAAATATTTCAAAACAAAAAAAATTGCAAGCAAAAAGAAACTTTTTAGCTCATATATGAATTCAGTAACGTTTTAATAAAGCAACTTAAGTCGGCTTGGCGCATTCTGCCTGTATATTACTGCAAAGTTTAAAAATTAGAAAAATAATTCACAGCAGTGGCTTTAAAAGTCGTACCCATATGTAAGATCAATTATTATGGATCTAAAAGCAAAAACTCTTCTCCAATCAAACAATTTGTTCGGCTAAAAGATCACAGAATGGATTGATGGATTCGTTCAAAAAGTTTCGCAATGTGTCAAAGTTAAACCGCTAAATGCATGAACCGAATTGCATTGCAACTTGAGAGAAGAAAGCGGAAGAAAAAATTTCACTAACTTTCCAATTTCAGATAATTTATGTATTGCTTTGAAGTGAGATCATTGGTCGGAGTAATAAATAGACCCGAGCGCCAAATAAACTTAACTTCATAGGATTTTAGTGTAGTAAAAATATCCGCTCTACCAAACATAAAAATCAGCTCGTCTTTATTGCGACAATTGCTGTGCCTAAAACTATGCAGCAAAAACTTAATTTTAAAAGCTTGACAGCGCCGGTTTCACAAAATCAATTTAAATCGAAAAATATTTCAAAATTTCGAATTTTATATGAAAAATTATAGAAAATAAAACATAATTTCCCATTTAATTTCCTTGTGAAACGAAACGTGAGAAATGCAAAAAAAAAGAAGAAATTTTTTTAGGCACAGTAATCAGCGCAATAGAGTTGAGATATTGTTTCTGATTGCGTAAGGGTTTATTTATAGTTTCTTTCAATTATGACGCGATTTCAAAGTCCTATCTATTATTTGGTGGTACTTAGGCATTTTTTGGTACTCAAATATTCTGAGTACTTAAATTTTTGGTACTCAAATATTATGTTGACATAAATAGAAACAATTCTCAATTTACTTAGTTTCCATCACAATAAATTAAATTTTAGTTTGCATAAAATTGAGAAATTTAGTAGTGTCTCGTATTTGAGAGTTGTAATTACAAACCTTTTCTTTGTAAATGCATAGATCCGGTCTAATACAAATACAGATACTTTAGTAGATATGCACGCTTGCGGCGCTTTTATTAATACAGATTTAATTATTCTTTTGAACACTTTTATCACGATTATTTCTTTTCAAGTTAATAAAATGAGTTTATTTCCCCATTTTTGCTCGAACGAAGAGAGGGCTCACTTTTTAACTATTTTACTGATTTTACTCAGGCTAAGCGCACATTAAATGATTCATTGAAAAAAACTACATATTCAATCACTGCAATCAAAAGGCATATAGACGTTGCTATGCAGCATTTCTCTCATTTTAGTTAACGGCAAGGAGTCATTAGTAAAAAAAAGAAGTATTTTAAGAAAATTTATCGGTGCTTTATGTAAACTACTTATGTACTTAAGAAAAAGTCGCGTCTCATTCAGCACAAATATTAATGACATTTTCCACTAACACACACGGAAAAAAAGTATTAGCACAGTAAATTTTTTTTATATTATGCACAATTTTTGTTATGCTAAAGCAGCCAAAAGTATAAAGTTCTCAAGAAAAATCTCAAGAAATATTTTTCATAATTTCTGCTGCTTGAAAAATAACTTTGGAGATACCGTAAATTTTCTTGAAGAAATAAATATACGAGCCTTCATTTCTTGAGTGCTGCAAACTGATTTAAGAAATTTTGATAGCCTTTTTTTTAATTTCTTAACTGCATTTTTTGTTTTTCATCAGAGCTGGACTCTGGGCTTAAAACTTTTTCGTTATATTTTCATCAAAATACAAAATTAAAAAAAAAATCAGCAAATTTAAAAAAATTTTCATAAAAATTGCAAACTTTTTAAAACGAATTTTTTTTTTAAATTTTCGCGTACGCAGAATTTTAGTATAATAAAGTTTCAAGCGTCTGAGAATACCCGTTGATTTTTGACAATTTGCGTACTCGAAATTTTTGACTTTGAAAGGTTAAAAAGTTGGAAATTTTGATGACAATGTTTTTTTTTTAATTTCCTAAAGTGGGGAATTTGGACTTATGTGAGTTTTGTTCTAGAATTAGCCTCCATATTTTGATACAAAATTTACGAAAAT
The DNA here is from genome assembly GCA_951828415.1 of Anomoia purmunda. Lineage (NCBI taxonomy): Eukaryota > Metazoa > Arthropoda > Insecta > Diptera > Tephritidae > Anomoia > Anomoia purmunda. The sequence goes on from OX639995.1 coordinate 47,497,513, forward strand.
GTTTTAGCATGAGAAACATTGTGAATACATGTCAAACTGCCGCATGTGAGAATAGATTTTTTTTAGGAAAGCATAAACATTTTTTGGCGTTGACTGTGCTATAATTAGCAAAATGTGTAGGAATTCAATGCTTAGATTTAGCAAAGATTAGCAATTCGACTACTGCCATTCTATCAAAACCAATTCTGAATATCTTACATGAAAATCTTATTTTTTCGAACATTCGATAATTTTGACATGGTAGCGATGATAAGTATATTTGTATGTATGTACATTAGGGTGGTTCAAAAATTAATGGGGAAAAGGAAATTTGAACGCTCTCATCCCACAGGATTTTTCAATGTCGAAAGAAACAATATCCTTATTTTTTTAATCAAAAATTATTTAGAGGTCGCGCAAAGCGCTCAAAGCTTCCCATATATTTTATATGGGGAAAAACAGTTTCGCGTAGAGATGGTGAAGAAATTTTTAAAATTATAATTTTTTAATCGGCAAACTCTGTTTCTCTTCAGAAGACTGAGAAAAATAATACCCAATTGTTTATTTAACCATTTTTTTTAATAAATGTTTTGCATGTTTTTTCGGGTTTGAACGACCTATAAATAATTATTGATTTCAAAAAAGAGGATATTGTTTTTTCGATGAAGAACAATGCGCCTTTATGTTTTTTTTTGGGCCACTCTAATGTGTATTAAGCACTTACATCTGTGTGTACATTTTACATAATTCATAAGCTAACTAATATAAGTATACCCTTTATGTACTCTTTGATTTTAAATGTGCTCCACCTAATATTTATCTTCTCTCTACAGTATTATGTTTAGCATGCATACTTTGTTTTTTTTAGATTTCTTTGGATAAATTATATCTCATAACATCCAAATGCTTATCCCCACAATACGGTGTCAAGCGTCAACCTTATTCATTGTCTAGGAACTCAAACTCACTGTCTGAGGAATCTAAGGGTATATCGCGTTCTTTTGGTGTTGTTGTTGTTGTGGCATCTGTCGCTGCGGCTGTAGTGGTGGTGGTGGTGCTGCTGCTGCTACTGTTATCTTTTTTCATGCCACCCCACTGTATTAGGCCGCTCATTAGATTTGGCAGTAGATTACCGCTATTTGCAAGCAGCGCTTGTGTGGTGGATCTTAAAGCCAAAGCCGCAAAATTGTCGTCTGCCGCCATGCCTGGGGCGGCTGTGTCGCTGATTGCTTGCTTACTTCGTCGTTCGGTTTCGTCGATTTCGTCGTGATCGGAAAATTTCAAACCTTTCGACAGACTCTCCTCAGATGATGATGATGAGGAGGTTGAAAGGGTTGAGTCTGATTTGAAATGACCCTTTCTAAAGTGAATTTTACTGGCGATAGTTAAAGGATCCGCATTCAGCTTTTCAATATTGATAACTGGCATCAGATCATCATCGTCATCTGTTGAGTTTTCACTCATCTCTGGTATCGAATCCCGTATCAATAGCTCAGATGGTATATCATCACTTTTGTCATCATCTTCGGCATCTTCAGTTTGCGATGTATGTGAAGTTAAATCGCTTGCATGCTCTAATAGTGCAAGATTTGTTATGTTCACTTCTGGCACGAACTCATCATCTTCCGATTCGTCATGTGGTGTCATCGATCGTACAAACTCTGAATAAATAATTTATAAAATTTAATTAAATATTAAAAGTTACATTTAAAAAAAAAAAATTTATATTCCAAATCGCACTTACTTCTTCTATCAATTCGTTCTACCGTGAATTTAGTCGAGATGAGAACTGCGATGCTTAGTCCAGCTAGCACAACAGTGGAACCCGAAAGGAAGTGACCAATTAAAGCCAAAAGTGCTAAGCCCAAGGAAGCGATGAGAACAAACATTGTCGGTCTTCTTTTACGCAAATCCTTAATGCGATCCACTAGTTGTTCGTACTTCTTCTGCAATTCTGGCGGTGGAACAAAGCGCAAATTGCTACGTGTCTTGTATAGCCAGAAGAAGAATAATGCCAAAAAGAAAATGCCGATAGGGCGAAGACGTAACCTAAAATGTGAAGAAGGACAAAGTGGGGGGAATATCAGTACTTGAACAAATTTAGAATTTTTTTTTACAAGTCTTAAACTTACATAAAGAATTATAAAAAAAAAAAATTATTGATAAAGTTTGGTCCAGTAAAGAGAGTCTAAGATCGGTTGACTTATTTCTGGCATTCAAGTTGAATTTTGAACTTTCGTGTATTGAGTGACTTGTACTACATATACTTTTGTGATATTCCGCAAAAAAAAAAAAAACAAAAAAAACATAAAAATATAAAATTTTTTTGAATTTTTTTAAACGATAATATTAATTTTTGAACTCAAGGCCAGTATAAGGAAAGTATTTTGGAAAAAAGACAACAACAGTCAAGAGTGGTAGAAATTATAGCTATTTCGGAGATCACCACATCTCCTCATCAGATTTCTTTCATGACTCCACTGGCACTCGAACCCAATGGACCACAGTCGGCATGTAAGCTGCTGTTGCTTTTAACCACTTTTCCTTATGTCCTATCAACACAATTCAAGTACGACAGTCTGTCGCTATTAAGTGAATGTGTGGTTTTTAATTGTTGTTGGGTAACACAAAATCTATTTAGTTTTATTGTTAGAATTTTTGTTACGTTTGGTTTGTATGAATATGAATATTTTTTTTTTCAAAAGCTGAAACTCAATTATTGCTTTTTATATTTTTTTATGTTACCTTCTTTAATTTCATCAATATTGTTTTTTTTTTTAATTTTGGAAAAATGTGTGATTTAAAAGAAACTTAAACGTGCGCCAGTTATCCTGAGTTTACTTACGTTATTAATAAATTTGTATTTAATTTTTAAACAGTTGGCAACCTCTCAAAATGCTTTCGATACCAAGTTTTCCTAAAAATCTCTTAGTTCAAACCAGTATTGTAAGCTTCATTTATCTTATACATTTATTTGAACAGGTTTTTATTTCTCGAATATAGCGCCCTTGAACCTTTTTCGTTTAACACCGGCTTATAAGTATTTCATTAACTTTTCATGATTCAGTTTTCTTATGCCTAATTTCTCTGAATCACATGACGTAAAATTTCCCTTGACTTAATAAATTCATTTAATTTAGATTTTGCAACAGATGGCAACCCTCCAAACTATTTTCAAAATAAAACTTTCTTAAACGCACATCGTTTGAGACCCATATTTCAATATTTAATTTAATCTATTATAATTTCGATTAAGTTTTAAATAAGTAGCAATCCGATCTAAAATATTTTTGGAATAAAGCTTTGAACTCTTAGTTTGACACTGATATTGGAAAAGTTGATTAAATTTATTAATTAACCTTTAAACAGGTGACAACCATCCTCAAAACATTTAAGAAATTAAACTTTATTAAACCTCATACAATATGGGTATCAAATATTGCAAGATTTACTTTCTCTCATTATTTTAATTGAGGTTATTATTTTGAACAACTGGCAACTCCCTTTGAGAAATTGCTGCTATGGTAACCCATATGCCGGACTTGGAAATTAAAACCAAAATTTTAATACTGACAGGTTAGTTCTCAAATATTTTCATTTCTGCATGTTCTGCTAAAGCCCAGTATTTAGAAATTATATTTTCAGTACTTTATTTCAGTTTCGGGAAATAATTAAAGTTAATAATAAATAGACGCTTGGTTGTAAGTATTCGGCCACTACTCTTTTCAGAAAATTACAGTTTAAAAAAGGTAGAATTTTAAATAATTGCGAACAGATTAAGATAGCTTCTAACGAGTAATATCCTTCAAGTGTTAAACGCTATATTATGATTTAAAGATGGACAAAGATAGCTTTCTAAATACAGATATCAAATTGTCGTCAAGGCTTCAAATTATTGTAGAATCTTCCAGATGATACATATGTATATCGACCGATAGATTATTAAATTCTGAAATTCCTTAATGTCCTTTTAACGGTCGTAGAAAATTAAACCTTAGGCTTTTTTAAATAGTTGTGAATTATAATTTTGTAATTCGCAGATTCCTCAAACTTGCACTTTATTTTACTGAAATTCAATGGGCTACAAAACTTCATACTCGATATTTCAAAAAAAAAAAAAAAAATGTGTTTTTTAAAGTCGAAAACGTTTATGAAAATATGTTGAATTTTTTTTTTAATTTTTGCGAAAAATTTGAAATTTTAATTTACATGACTTTTATGTCGACAATAATTTTTGAGCTCAAGACCTGTTTTAATTAAGAAAGTATTGGAACAAGAGTCCTCATCTGAATTCTTTCTAGACCCTGCCTGGGTATGAGTTCACAATTTCCGACATGCTTTGAAAATACGCAACGCCAGTGATCCACAGCGAGCATATGATATGCTGTCGATTTTTGCCTTTTTCCTTTTATGGCTTTTAAAGTACATATGTATATATTTTTTTTTAAATAACGAGAGTTAAGTAATAAAAAAAAAATTCGAAACTTTTGAAAAAGTTCCTGATGCATAGATGTGATGCGTCTTACAGTAAATTCATAGGTAATGGTTGAAATAAATCTACTAAAATAATATAGTATTACATAACTCGTGTACAGTATAATCAATGGCGTATCAATATCAAATATTTAGAGGTCTTAAACTATACCACAATAATTTCGCAGACTTGCAGTATTGATGTGCATAGTAGCCCAGTGGATTTCAAATTTAAATTGCAGGAAACTCAAACTATTTCGATCAACAAAAATATGTAAAATATAAACCATATATACTAAACCACATTTTGAGAAAATGTGAAGTAATTTAATGTTACTGCTATTGTTGAGACTTTTTCAACACAATTTTTGTCTTGAAATGACTGAAAACATAATAAGATAGAAATAACGATTAGAATCGGGCTTCGATTATGTTTTCAATATGAACTCTTTTGAAGACTCTTAGTCTACTACCGGCCAATTTTAGACCACTACGCGACGGAATCTTGTATTCTATCATTCGTGGGTTGTAATGTGTTCGAAATAAGATAATAAATACTTTTACAAAACCTGCTACTACTTATGTATGTATGTATTTAGAGAAGTAAGATAGTTTTCTGTTTTGCCGACAGATATTTATGTACAGGCGCGGCGGTTCATGTAAATTTCGGATGGGTAGAATAAATAAAAAAAAATAAATTCAAAAAAATTTATGTATTTATTGCAAAAACAGTTTTTCTTCTCGGCGATTTTGCTATAAACTTATCCATTAACAAATTTAAATCTAATTTTGATGCTTCATTTGCGTAAACGTGCAAAATAGCCACATTATTTAACCTGTCCTGGAGCATGGTTGAGTGTAAATAAGATTTTAATCTTCGAAGGACAGAGAAACTCCTTTCGTTCGAACATGATGATCCCGGAATCGTTATTAACATTCGCACAAAATTTGAAAGTTGAGAAGCAATTTTTATACTATTCGCTAGAAAAATATTCACCTTTCAGTTTTGACCTATATTAAACAATAAAATTACTTACCATTTTCAGAACACTTATCCACGCTATCTGCATTAGAATTTAATTGTCCACCATCAATATGCTGTCTAACAGCATCATCCACGCTTTCTGCGTTAGAACTAAGTTGTTCAGCTACAGCATCATCCACGCTCTCTGTATTTATTCTTTTTTTTCTCACGACAAACTTGTCCATTGTTATACAATAAAAAAAACGCTTAGAAACCGGTTTTAGGTCAAATTGTTTTGCTATATTTTAAGGGATGAGCCATATAACAATGACTGCTATCAATTTTTTAGAGAATTTGCAATATTAATCGTATGCTATTTGACAATTAGAAGAAGTGTTGCCAACTTCAACAAAAAAAATATTTTTTTTCCAGTTAAGTTTATTTAATTTCTTTTTCGTAGGTTATTTTTCGAGTGGGTAATTACCCACTCGAAAAATTCCGTGTGGGTACAACTACCCACCATACCCACAGTAAACGCCGCCCATGTTTATGTAAGTATGTATGTATGTAGATCAATGTGAAAAATGATCGCTTTATTTACTACATACTATATTTACTCAAATAAAACAAACGGCTTCATAACAAAATAAGTACGTAAATATAATATATATGTATGTATATATGTATGTTTGTTCATATATAAGTAATAACGTGAAACCAAAATAAATAATACAATTTTGCAAAAACAGCAAATACTGAATCAGAAAGGAAAAAACCGTGAATTATATGTAGATAACAATAACAAAACTCGCTACTCATAATGTCAGCTGATTTCTGTATCGTACGAGAAGTTAGTTTAATGCATGTTAATGAGAAAGTGGTTGTATATATTCCTACATACGTAAATATGTATATCTGTACGTTTGTACAATTGTGTATACTTTGTAGGAAAATTGACTTAACCCGAACTGTTGATCTCTTAGTGAATTTAGACCAATGACTAGTTTCTGTGTCTTTTCTTCGTACGAACATCTAATACATATCTACATACATGCTTCCGTTAGTCCAGGGTTAAGCATGGTACGCAAATCTTCCAGAACCATCAAAACACATATTAAAAAAACGCCCAAGATGGTAAAACAAAATTTTCTTGTGCCAAATTTTCTTAAGCAGTGCAGAGTTCTTAAGAAATTTGCTGCGCTTTCTGCTACGATTTTCTAAATTTTTTTTTGTGCAAATAGAGCTCCAGAAATATACGCCCGCTTCATTATTTCTTGAACAAATAGTGACAATTATCAAATTTCAAAATTTCTGTGGTAGGTACTAATTTTTTTGCCACAAGGAATAATGGCAATATTTTTCTTGACCGTTTTCTTCGAGGAGGTCCATACCGGGCTTAAGTTACAAAAATTTAGTTCTGCTAATATTTTTGGAAGGAATTTCTGTGCGATTTTTGCGTTGTACGCCATTTTTAATAGTTTTTCGTTCTGCTAGGTATGAAAAATAAGTGCTGTAGATTTTCGCACTGGAAAGCGTTACTGTACTCGGAAACTTTAGTAATTCTTCTGATATTTGACCTAGAAATTCGTCCAGTGAATGCCGAATTTTGACATCTATGGGGTAAGATTTCTCACTCTTAATTATTCAAATAAGAGACCAAACGATATGTCCCTGGTAATAGTGCAACTAATCAACGACGTAAAATCGACGAGGGTGTCAACTGACTCGATCTATCTTATGAGAGCACCACGTAAATGAAAACGCACCGACGTGGAATTTTGACGGAGAAATCTACGACGTTTTAATTTTTGTATTCTCAAGCTATTGAATTATTGCAAACTAAATTAAATGTTTTAGTTGCAGTTGAAAATTACCGCAGAAAATGGCATGACTCAAAGGGTGTACGAATTTACATATGTGGTTTTTATTTTATGATTCCTTATTTATATATATCATGCAAAATACCAAATCTATTAAGTAGTGGAAATAATCTATTATAAATTTACACAAAGTATTACATACAATTTAAAGGCAACACTGTATGCTCCAAATGAGAGAGCTCAACTGATGTCAACGTAGGTCGAGGTGAATTCATAGAAGGTGATAGCAAGATAACCAAGGCGAATCCGTTGTTTTGTTTGTGTAATTGAAAATCTGAATTTGCCCACTATTGCTAATGCATTTTGTTTGTGTAAACGAAACAACCCAGCGAATTGGGAAAAAGAACAGGCATCCTCCCCATGGGATGCTAACACCTTATAGGAATTTGCCGAGTCCTAGGTTTACGTCACATTTAACAAGTTGTGTGGTAAGTTTTGTAAACAAGCTCTTTGCATTTTTATAAAAAAATATATATGTAGTTTATTTATACACATCCATATATACATTCATACATACATACATATGTATGAGTATGTACTTTAGGCCGGGCGATTTTGCAAACATATTGCGGCATTGAAATTATGATTTCTCTTGTTATTGTTATTATTCGTATTTGTATTGTTATTATTTGTAATAATAAGAAAAATCATATAAGGTGTTAGCAAGGAGTTATCAAGGAGTTAGAAACAATATTAAACAGATATTGAGCAAACGGCCAAACGCTATGAACTTTATATGGTACTGACGAAAACTATTAGCGGATTTTTCCTGCAGAGTATGTAAAAAATATGTATACAATTAGATATGTATATTCACACTAATGTGTATGCATGAATGTGGTGTCTGTGTTTATGAGTAAATGCCGGACACAATGTGCTCCCTAACGCAGTAAGTAAAAATCGAAAAAGTTGTTGTCAGTGAAATGGGCGTATTTGGTATTTTACAACAACAATATGTGCATAACTATCATAAAGCGTTTAATCGAAATTGATCTATAAAATTAATTAGGCACTGCCAGAAATTCACGGAAGCTTACACCTCTAACATTTATGTATGTATGTGTGTATGCACACTTGTAATAAAAAAAAGCATAGGACCTCCACGGGAAAAAATGTTAAAAATAAAATTTATGAACATGAACTAAAATTTGAAACTGTTGAAATAATTAATTTTTTTTTGTTTGAAAATATTTATAAAAATATTGCTACGTTTAACGAGTAAATAAAATAATATCTATAAAATTATCTTTTTTATCGATAAAATTATTATTTTCTGTGATTTGCTAACAAAACTTTCAATCGTTCTGTCATTTGCGCGCTTCTTTCTCTACTTTAGAACTTTTTTTTTGCTCTTATTTTTTTTCTGCGGAATGCACAACCTTGTTTTCTGTCATTCTTGCCTGAGAACGGCTCGGCAAATTTTAATGAATATGAAAAATGTTATGAATATTGTAAAAAAAAAGTCACTTTTTACTTTCAATTGTCGCCTAGTGTACCAATTTTCTCCAAAATAGAGTAGTGTCACGCTTATTTTCCATAAAAAAATTTACCCCAGTATTCCTTGATATTTAATTTTTGAAAATTACCGTTATATGAAAAGACGGTTTTGTCCGATTTTTATAATCTTCAATATTGTGTGTACTGAGTTGAAATAAAAAGTGCGAAGCATAGTTTGATAAAATAGTTTCGGAGATATAACTATTTGCCCTATAGGTGGCACGGACATTTGTCTTACCATAAAAATACCCGAGCATTCCCTTCTCCAACCCAATCCGGTATAAGAAATCTGAGCAAATTATGTGTGTATATTTCATAGTTATTGGAATATTGTATGTTTTTGAACTTCGCAAAGCACCGGTTATTATTCGATTACACCCATTTTCAATAACATTTTCAATCAATATCTGTACGAAATTTCGTTGGGATATCTCAATATTTACTAGTTATCCTATGCACCGATGGATGGACAGAGAAATTCGGTCTAATCGATTTATCTGGCCATACTGAACATTTTTGTACAAACAATCGTACTTGGTATCAAGCCTATGTCTATGTCAGAGATGTTCAATCCAGAACTAAAGTGAACTTCAACGCGTCGAGCATAGAAAAGACGATCAAATAAATCACTCGTCTAATAAAAAAAATCAATTGTTGATTTCTTCCAAAGTTAACCGACAACGTGTACGATTATGTGACAGCCGTCATCAGCCGAAAAAGTGCGATAGTACTCACAAATTTACGTAACTTGGTTGGGAGAGGTTTATTTGATCGTCTCCAGGGAACTTAAGAAAAACTTTAATCCATAAGTATAACGAAGATGTTGCTACCTATTTAAACTGTAGTACTTTGTATTTATATTTAATTTAACATGTGAAAACCGAAATATATAACAGAATAGTCAAGATTGAACTTTCTTATTGAAGTGCCCGATTTTCTCATGTGTTTTATATATGTAAACCAAGTATAGATTTGGAAACCCTTAGAATAGCTATACACAGCTGATTTTCAAAGCTGGGGTTTTGCATACCCCCTTTCAAATAAAAAGTTAAACAATAGATCGTCTCGCTTCACAAGTAGAAAAAAAGTTTGTCTATCTAAAGTACTATTAAAATTCGAAAATTCTGGCCACCCTTACTGTGTGGTAATAAGTGGGGTCTGGTGGATAAGTACCACAACGGAGTACTAGAGGTCAATGAACACGGGACAGAAATGGTCTCCTCGAGACGAAAACATTGATGTATCATATTTTCAGATACGACTTTAAATGCCAAAGATGTGAGGAACAATGGTAAAGGGCAGACCCTATGGAGGGTAGATTTTTGTTTGTTTTTTAAATTGCCTTTCAAAAATACTTTAGATAGGGGAGAGTATGGCGATTCCTTTTTTTTTTGATGCGGTCTAACGTACCTAGTATGCATTTTTATTATTCATATATTTATTATTACTCAAGGCGAATCCATACAAGGTGGTGTAATAAATACAACTACAAAACTCCTATGTATTTTGTTTTTGTTTCTGCGTAAGAGTTGTCAAAATTTTTGAAAGCTCATACGCAAAAGCAAAAACAAAATACATGTAGGTGAATAACAAAAAATGAAATCAGCTGCTCTTATGCCATCACCTTCTATAAATTCGCATTGATTATTACTATACAGAAATTGTTTCACTAACATTATTTGTTAAACAATATTAATTTTTAGTTGAGTATTTCTCGTTTCAATAGAAATTTTTAACTTTAAATTATGTTAACATCAAAAGTATGAAGGTTATCAAAAATTATTTACTGTTACAGTTTCCGGTTCAAATTTTCATTAAAGTTCTCCCAAATAATATTTTTATCGACATTTTATATGAATACAAGCCCATTGTGCGACTTGCAAATGCTCAGGTAAAAGAGGGAAGGGGCAGGTGGGTGAAAAAGCTACATACGTACTTATGTATGTATATAAATTACAGACGTCTGCATATACATACATATATGTATATATTTCCTTTCATAATGGTGTGAAGCAAAATTCCGTGTGAAATCAGTAGCCGATAAGATTGAGTAGTGTGGGTGCTCAAGTGTACTTGCTGGATACTCATTTCACTGATTTGTTTACAAACATTGTACGCCTTCCCTTCCCTCATAGTATTTATTGTGTTGTTATTTAGTTTATGGCAATTTTAGCAAAATAGATCTGTTCACATACCTAAATATGTAAGAATTATATGAGCGTTTGCACAAACATACTCGTGCTATATTTAAATATAAATATATAAACATTTTCAGCATATATTATATACACATGTATGTACATAAAAGACCTTGGAGTAAACAGACAACAAGATAATGTCCACTCAAATGCGTTGTATAAAAATCTATTTTTTTGAGATCGTCGTATTTGGTCTAATATAAAATAATAAAGTTATCGTATAGACTAGGATTTATTTATATTTGTATCTGCTTATGTTTTTTTTTTAATTATAGAGTTTTAAATTGAAACAATGTATAAATAAAAAAATAATAAATCGCACAACCTTTTTCACAAAACATTTCTGTCAATTGAATTAATGAAAAGCTGATATTTTATTTCAATCTCTTCGCTGTTTTTGTTAAGAGGATATTTACGTGCACCTAAAAAAAAACCTGGCGGATTGCGCCAGTGTTTCTTTTGTTCTCTGCAAGTACTTACAGTGCTGGGCAAAAGTATTGGCACAGTAATTTTTTTTTATAGTACTCACAAATTTGTTTATACTAAAATTTGTACTTACTTTTGTTATAGAATGAATTTTATCTTGAAAAAAAATTTGCGAACTTTGTGAATATTAAAAAAAAAAATTACTTTGTCAATACTTTTTTCCGGCACTGTATATAATAAATTATCATTTGCGTTAGCTTTATCTTTAAAGTAGCCACAAGGAAAAAATCGAATGGCCAATTAAAGTATCCGTTTCAAGACGTCAATAGACGATAATAGAACCATTGTTCATCAGCTGTGCAACATATTGCGTCATTCTACTTGAAGTAAGCGTTGTCTGGATTTATAAATATAATTCAAACCAATACATTCACGAAAATGGCTGCACCAGTTTTAGAAAAAAAAAACATATGATCGAATGACACCACCGTGGATGTTCGATAGTTTACTTGGATTTTCGAAGGACCCAAGACGCCAATTTCGTTTGTTTACGTACTCGAAAGTCTCTCATCGCTAAAAATTATTATATTTTTTTCACAAAACCTCAACTGTACAGTGTTGGACAAAATCAAAGCACAGATCCTAAACTCAAAAAAATCCGGATTGAACAACAGAAAATGGGAATGAAATGTCGTTTAAGAAGTATTTTCTACTTTTGGAGAAACAAGTTTTCTTTTTATGTAGGCTTTTATTCATTTTGAAGAAACCTTTACTCAATCGAAATAAGGAAAAGTTTTCTTAGGCCATTTTGTTTTTAAATATTATTTTGAGACTTAAATATATTTTAAAATTACACGGTAGGTACATAATATATTAAGTTCTGATATTAAACAAAAAACTCCGAGACCGAAAAAAGTCGCAATTTGTTTGAAAATTTGTTGGTTTTTTGTTTTTAATTCAACACTAGGAGTGATTACATTTTTTTTTCATTATCTGGTACTTTTTGATTATTTTATTTGATTCTATTCATTTTTAATTAAAAAATAATTAATAAAGCACTTGAGACACAATGCAGACTTAAAAACGAAATATCTGGAGAAAATTACAAAATCTACAAAAATTAAGTATGAGTGAAAAAAAAATTTTTAAGTTTTGAAATGCGGGACCATTTTGGGATCATTGCGGATGTAGTTGTATACCGTTTTGGGGGCTATTTTAAGATCATGTCGGAACTCTCTCGGAAAAGTTCGGGACCATTTGTGTACCAGTGCCAAAATTTTGCTGAACCAGAACCGAAATATCCCGAAATAGCTTCGTATTTTAAGGTTTACATTTTTTATAATTCTTATAAAAATAAGTCTCAAAATAATAGTTGACGTAAAAAAATGTATAATGCCATAATAACAACCAGCATGCACCTTTAATGTAACATCACTTTTTATATGAATTTGGAATCGCTGAACCAAAAAAGGTTGATAAAAGTTAGGCCCCATATATTATTGTACTCTTACAAAGAAATACATACACAAAACGTAGACATATCTATCGTTCTCGGAAAACCTAGTTTGTTTTTGTCAAATAATCTGTCACTGTCAGCTGCTGTATTGACAGATCAAAAATGACGCAAAATTTAATATGTAACCTATTGTTGAAAAATACCCCTAGAGTCATCGATTTATTGAAAGAATGATTGGTTCAGCAGTATTTCTCGTAAGACTGTGTAAATATTGAACTAAACAAACAGCCAGAAAAAATATCGAGCGCACACCTTCGAACTGTTAGTTCATTGAGTTGGCTTTTGGAAATACTTTGAAAATATTGAGCAAAATATCTGTTATGTCCTCTTCTAATACTTTTATGGCAAAAGATAGTAGAGCACTTGCTCGAATCTGTTTTTATGTGTTGATAATAAAGGTGGGGAAAGTGTTTATGATTACATAATACAAATCTGTTGACATTTGATAGAACAATATATGTATCTCGACTTAATACCTTTTTACCACCAAGCAATAAATAAAATTAGATTTTATGAATTTTTCAATTATGCCATTAATTATACATTGCTTTATTTTTTGTCTATGAAAGATATAACTTTATATGTATGTAAATAGGTCCAAAACAAAACCTATGAAAGTTAAAAAAAAAAAGTTTGTCGATATCTCAACACTTCATATGGCATTTGAGTACAAATGTGTAAGAACATAGTATATAAGCGATTGAGCACCTATTTGCATTTCATTTATTTTATAACTGTAATTAAGGCAAAATCGCATTTGCACTATGTAGTCACCGGATGCGCAATGCGATAATTTAGCAAAAAGTGGCACTTTGACGAATTAGCAAATGCAAAAATGTAAATATACCTACTACATACATACATACATACATACCTATATAATTACTATAAGTATACATATATGTTATTATGCATATGCATAAACAGTGCACGTCTAAAGATTAGCACAACCACATAGTCACTATTTTCGGAAATAAAGTTCATTCTACAACAAACATTAAATCTAGATTTCAAACTTTGTTCAAAATGGAGGAAAAAAAAATAGTTGTCTTTAAAGCGGAGGTTGGATTCTGCTGAACGGTTTAGTAATTTAAAAAAAGTGCTTTTTATATTATATTATTAATCCATTAATTAATAAATGATGAAATAATTTAATTAATTAATAGTAATTGAGCTTGAATAAGCCTATGTTTTGAAAACATAGGATAGAAAAATAGAATTTCTATCAACTTTACTAAAATAAATTAATAATATAAAATAAATAAATAATAATTTAAATCCAATAAAAAAATAAATATTTTAATTTATTATAACGAAATCGAGGAAGAGTTCGACGAACTCAAATAAACATAAATGAATTAAAAGTTAACTTAACATAAAATATCAAACTAAATAAATCACAACCTACAAAAATAATACAAAATAATATATTTATAAATAAAATTCTAGCATATTTAGATATAAATTTAATTAAAGTAAATCCACCATTTTTATATTCCACATTAAATCCAGAAACTAATTCAGATTTACCTTCAGCAAAAAAATGTAATTAAAAAATTTTTATTTGATACAAGCAATTTGATTTACAATAATCAGTCGAAATGAGAATATATATGTATGTATGTATATGATGTGAAGAATATCTTTTAGCAAGTCCTCGTCAATATTTCCCAGGCCTGAGAGGATAAATTTTAGAATGGAAAATTTAGCAGAAGAAAAAATCATAAAGTGGTGGAAATTACACCATTATAAAAAAAATGCTTCGGTTTTCGGTTCGGATCACACATTTGTGGAAAATTTTTGTTCGGTTAATGTTTCAGCTATTTAGGAGGAAAAGTAATTAAAACGATTCAATTATTTCAAATATTATAGTTATAAAAAATATATATCATTTTATGGGGAAGTACATATATTTTCAATTAGTGATATTTATTTATGTATATATATGTATAAATGTTTAAACGCCATGCTAAGTGTTTATTAATTGTACCTGTACTTTCATCTAAATAACTTTAGTACTTCAAGGTTTGGTTGATGTCGTAGTCCAATCAAGCGACTCATTTAGACATATACGAGGAGTCCATTGTGATGTCACTTATTATTTGAACAGGAGAAACCCTGCGTATATAAAATGAAGTTCCGCAAGCTGCTGATTTCCACCCCTAATAGCTCTTCAGTGGTGTTAATGAAGTGAGAGCCCAGATACTTAAACCTGCTGGGTATTGACAGGACAGTTGAGCCAAATATGAAAAGATGATTCGACCTCGTCATCCTTTAAGGAGCTGTGACAAAGAGGATCGGAGACTATATTCAGCCCAACCACATGAATACCCATCGGACAGTGTCCGGTCAGAACTCATACGAGGCTCTCGATCCTCGGTTTGTTGGTGACCGGAGCTCCATCGAACGTCTACGGTTCACCACCGGCCAGTGTGTTCTTGCAATTCTGTGGTATTACCCCTACGCTCGCTGAACCGACATAGAGTCCATTTATCCAATAAAAGTCAGAGGAGCCCCCACCCTTTCCCTACCTGGAGTCATAACTTCAAGGGTGCCCTGCCGCGCCAGCTCATCAGCCGATATAAAAGAATGCAGCGGTGGTTGAGAGAGAAGTGAGGCACTTTCTGACCAGTATCGACCTGACTATTAAAGACCTTAAGACCTTGATTATCGCTTGGCTATCAGAATAGATATTTGACCGTCTAAAGAGCATTACACTAGTGCGTCTACTATACCTTCAAGGTAATGAATAAATAAAAATTACACTCTCTAAGTTTATAATTTAAACGTTCATGAACTAAAATATAAACTAGTTTCATAAAAAAATTAGTCACTTTAAGTTTAAAATTTCAACATTCGTGAAGTGAAATATAAACTTCTTTGGGTGAAATTTTGCACCAATCCTAGATAAAAATTATACGGCAATGATTTAAATTTTAAGCACTTAAAGATTAAAAATCGTTTAGGCAATTCAAAATTTAAAATTAAGTATTTTTGATGTTATATTCTATATACTATATTATATACACCAAAAAAGTTTAAATTTGAGACCAAAATTTGTCACCGTGTTGTAATTTAGTAATAGAAGGGTTTCGTCCTCATCTGATTAGCAAAACATACATATACTTTAAAAAATTCAAATTTCAATCCCCAAACTCAACTAAACTGAATAAGCTATTAATTGCAACTGAAAAAAGCGCCGGTATGTGGGATCCTTTAAGCTTAATTTGCTCTAACTAGAAAGATCATTTACTTTTCTTTTCATAAAAAAAATGTCATGGAAATCCTTCTGCTAAAATATACTTATTAAACTAATATAATGTACCGAAATTTGTTATTGTCAACGGCAAACCAATAAATTTCGAAATCAACTAAAATTGAACTCAAGCTGGTTATAGTACAATACTTCTATTTTAGTTAAATTTTTTTGTAGCAAGAACTCGAAAACCAGTATAAAATATGTTGTACAGGAAAACAAAACAAAGAAAAATTCTAAATAAAAAATAAAATCAATAAAAATTGAGAGATGAATTGTACAGGAAGCTTAGTAGTAACTCGTTTATTGGTATTCTTTAATTTAAGATCAGCTGTTAGCAACAACGAAAATTTGTGTTTTGGTAAAAAAAAAAGAATTGCGACGTAAGATTTTCTTGTTCTTGACGCAATACACGTGTACGAGTATAAATTAATACACACATACTTATGAGTTTTTATCACAAGAGCTTCGCGCCGTTAAGAGAGCGAGTAGAGCTCTAAATAAAGTGCAAATAACGAGTTGAAGGTCGATAGAAGTAACGAATTCGGTGTTTGTCAATAACTCTCAGCCACTTCAACTATTAAACAAACAAACACATGTGCAAATATAATTCTTGTTTGGTAATCAAACAAACCAAAATAAAAAACAAACCCCAAACCAAAACCAACTATAAAAAGCACAATCAACTAAAAACAATAACAATTGGTAAACAGACTAGTATAGAAACGAAAGCAAAATAAAACACGTCAAATAAATTAAGAGATAATATTTTTTTCTAATTTATTGCAGTATTGCTATTTTTTGTCCACATAACTGTTGTTTACAGCCGACATTGATTTACATAAATATGTATGTACATACTTATATAATCATTTTAATTTTATATATTTTCATAACAGATATTCCTTTCACTAGTACGCGAAGAGCGGCAGCAACTAGAAGTGGTTCCAAATGCACTTTAGTTGTACCAGTTCACTCAATCAATGATGTAAAAAAGCATATGGAGTGAGCGAACGAAATATTTAATTTTCAGTGTTTTTTTATTTGTTTAATAGAGAGCCACATTTTTTTGATAGCAATTTTTTTACAATTACTTTAAGCCTCACTGGTTGGCTAGCGATTCATTTGAAAGAGTTTGAAATGATTAATTAATGCCTAATACGTATATAAAAACTTGTTTGCCCGAGTATGTATAGGTATGTAAATACATACATACATACACTCTACACTACATTCTCCTTTATTCGAAATGTTCCAAATGCAATGCCTTTCAACAAGAGGTTTCATTTAAAAATAAAAAATAAAAACAAGTAAAAAAGCGTCCAAGTTCGAGTGCACCCGTTATTTAAATACTCGGCGCAAGTTTTTATTTCAAATCAGCTGTACTTGTTGTATGCCAAAAAAAACCAGTTAATATAATATTCTTCATTTTGAAAGCCCAAACGGCTCTTATCTATTTAAATATAAATAAAACGAAATTAGTATGCTTTTAATGTAATACCCCCACTTTCCAAAATTTGGAGTTTAATGCAATACTGTCTTAAGCAAGTAACGTCGGAGATTCAGTAAATAAAATTTTAAAACTCGCCTTGATTTGATAAAAAAGCTATAAGAAATTTACCTCCAAAATGTATTATAACTATAATGCCATGCTTAGATTCGACTAACGATGTAAAGAAAAGAAGGGGACGACAAAAGCACTTCCGTTACTTGGTACTTGCCTCGTTTGAAAGATTGACGTCACAAATGGCTCTTGAAAAGTTAAACACAGAAAAATAAATGTGAAGGGCCGAGTTTTGTATTGTAGCAGTCGCAGCGAAAATAAAAGCACCCGTGCACTTGTCACCTTCCTTTTCTTCTCGCTATTCCTGTGGTATGAACATCTGTGACGTGTACGCCGCTGGCGTTGTCGTAATCTGGTGTTCTATCATTCTTGGATTCGACCATTATCTAAACCAATGGAAATGCGCGGAAAATGCCAAAAAAAAAACAAACAAGCAAACCGAAGCACTGCCCTTCTTCATATCATCCGATGAGTTTACTGGTAACCTTCTCTAAAGTATTTGAAAAGATGCTCTTAAGCCGAGTGTTACCTGTTTTCACAGACCTCAATATAATACCCGAACATCAGTTTGAGTTTAGAAGGGGCAAAGATGAAGCGCTGTCAAGAGGTGCATTTTTCCCAGTAGATTTTCCACTAGTGCCAGTAGGATCAAATGAACACTGGGAATTTTCGAAACTATTATCGGGTATTTTGCATTTTCCACAAGGCAATATGTAAAATGATATAGCAAAAAAGAGACAATTTCAGTAAAATAGATGATAATATTACCAATAAATGAATAAATATCTTAAAAGCATATGAATTTAGTATAACGACAAATAATTTGACTTTTAAAATATAGAAATAAATGCAAGTGACGTAATCAGGGCTTTAAATGAAAAAAATTAGAACAGAGAGATTGAATTCCTCACAAATTGCTTTGAAGAGAAGAACAATAATAAATAATGTAATCAGTTTGTTAAAAATTAACGATTGTACGTAAAATTTTTTAATTTCCCTAAGGCCGCACGCCATCTACCAAAAAAAAAAAAGTGTAACGAGACAGTTTCGTATCATGTCATCTTTGGAGGAGGGTTATGGAACGCCTAAACAATGTCACCGAATTGTTAAAATTATCGCGAATGCATTTGAATGCAAGCAGTTTTCGCAGCGGTCTTTTTAGATGTTAAACAAGCATTCGATAAAGTATAACATCCAGGGATATTTTACAAAATGTGTTCAAATAACGTTTGTATTAAGATCTGAGAAATGTCGGCCGGTATCCTTAAATGTCTCTACCATACCCGAAAGTGAAACTGTTAAATAACTTGGGGTTTATTTAGATAGACGAATCTTATGAAAGCTCCACATGAAAGAGAAACAGAAGTCGGTGAAATTAAAAACTAAAAAATGTGACTTATCTTAGGTCCCCGATCTCAACTTAGGCTCGAAAATAAAGGACGAGTCCACAAGTCCACAATCAATTCTGCTATGATTCTTGTATTTATAAAATTTTTTCATTGTCAACTGATAGATTGCAAATAAAATATATTCATAAAAACACTCTCTATAATAAAATTCTTTGTACTAAATTTGAGCTAGTTCGCTACATGATTTTATAAAACATCCAATATTTTTTGATTTTTTGTTATTTACCAATGTATGAGAAGTTCGCGTGTTTTTTCCTCCGAATTCTATAATTTTCAAAATTGCGCTTACAGAGTTGAAATGTAAAGCATGTACCAAATTTGTTAAAAGCTTGATACGGTATTTTTGAGGTGCCATGTCTTTTTCAACAAATTTTTACCGACGTATTCCTTTCCAACCCAATCCTGTTTATAAAATTTGAGCAAATACCACTTTATAGTTACTGAAATATTGGGCTTTTAAGACTTTTTAAATAAATATGTTCTTAAAATTGTTTCCACTAAATCGTAAAATATTTTCACAAATAACGGCTTTCAATGAGTCGGGTTATTGAGTGGAGTTTTAATAAAATATTCCACCACCAGCAGTACAAAAGTAATAAATACTAGGTACATAAATTTAGTTAATATATTAGAAACGTAGAGAAAATAGTGAATCGTAATATTAAAATAGAATTTGCGTTAGTTTGGATATTGCGCTCTTTTTGTTTATAAACTCTAGAACTAAATATATGTATTTAGTATATACTATGTATTTGCATGTATTTTTATCACTTTTATTTGTAAACAACATTAAATAAATAATAAATAATAGTATATTGTTTTTTTTTTGCATCCGACGTTTTATGCACATATACATTAGATACATTAGCAGATATACTATGTACGTACTATCTACTTTTCTTTATCTACTCTTGTTCAATAAACAATAGTACTCGTAACTTACCAATCTCCGCATTCGAAAGCTACTCGTACTATGCGGCTATTCCTATTAGGGATGTATTATGTATGCGAATGACAAGTTTGGACCCGTTTCTTTGTAACGTAGTTGCAAAAGAACACTAGATAAGATAATAAAATGCATGTAAAGCTAACTCGGAAAAATATGCGAGTTGAAGCCAACTTGGTTAAATGATATCCGACCTCAGATGTAGGTTGGAAAGTGAAAAAACTGCACTATTGTGAATGAGCCTAATCCGTTTTTATTTGTATAGTATTTTTAAATATACAATTACATATACCTAAAAATTGCTGCCATGAAAGAACAGGAACAGGGTTGCTTTTGCGACTAAAGCAATTTTTATCCGAGTCGGAGCATCCCTTTGCAAGTCGGGTACAATAAAATGGACCCTTTGATGTTGTTTTTTTTAAAGAACCTGAACCCGCGTCATATGGAATCATGACACGTACGCCGCTATTGTCTCTGGAATTGAAGTTTCAAAGGATTTTGGTACGCTATCTTGGATTTCTCCAACCCCTATTAATTCTTTCCCATCAATAACTATTAGAGCCAAAAATTAATCAAATCGCTCACCAAATAAACAATATTGTTAAGATGGAAAATTTTGCAAAAATAAATTCGTCATGTTTATACCTTGATACAAGCAAAAGATCTATGTAGATATGTATGTATGTATATGTAGATGTTTACATAAATCATTACGTTAATATGAACAGATCTTCGCGTTGTTCGTAAAAATTAATTCGCACACATTTTTAGAATAGTAAAGCGTTTTATGTAAGTTTTGTGGGCGCATTAACACAAAGTTACACATGAGTCACTAAAACAGCAATAATTTATACCCGAGCGCGCTTGTGTATAATAGGGGTGTTCACACTATTTTCGTTACCTGGCTTTACGTCAGTTGGCAGTTCGACACAAGTGTTTTATTGTGAACGACGATAATCGAAGCAAATTATTTATGTTAGTCTGGCAAACGGGTTTTCTACAAATAAAACTCAAATGTTAAACAGCTGATTGCCATTTTTTCAGTTTTGCCGGCCGAGTTGCCGGTGTGAATATCGCTTATAACTTTGTTCACCTAACGGTTGTTTGTAATAGCCCAACGGAATCGAGATATAAATATATATATTTGTACGTAGATATGTATGTATATAGAAAAGGTTCAGAGTGAAAAGATAAAACGATTAAGTCATATCATAGCACGTTAACGAAAATTAATCTGGCCGCAGTTTTTCTTCATGGACATTTTTTAGGTGGAATATTGTGATAATTTCCTATATACATATGTATTATTAATAATATTTAATAGGCATTTTAATAGAATTATAATTACGAAACTCATTTCCTTGCCGGCGTTCATTTTATTTACTGTTAACGTTAATTATTTACTTCGTTAAAACTTTTATTAAAAGAAAAACTTTTTAATCGTTATTTGTTGAGTTTTATAAACTAATGGTTGCGTATGCCCGCTCTACAAATTGCGTTTTATTTTCTGAGCGATTGTTTTTAAATAAAACTCAAAAAAATAAAAATAGAAATCAATGTCATTGAAGGCGTCCTTGTTACAAGAAGTAGGTTGCTTTAAGCCTCCTACACCTGGCATTTCTCTTTCCGCATCATTTTTTGAGTAGAAATTTGGATAATAATCGTTATTTGTGGTCTCTGCTTCGTAAAAATGTTTATCGATAACACAGAAAACAGAGTTGCACGTAGAAAAGTATCCTTTTACTTTAGGATTATTTTGCAATCTCGGATTATGGAAGACAAATTTCGCACGAGTGGGTAATACGACTTTTTAATTACGGATGGGAAAGTTAAGCTTGAAAAGCAGATAATTGGTTTTATGTAAGCTTATCATTAGACTCGCAACATGAGAAAAGCTGAGATAATTCCCTACTGGTTACCACAATAGAGATCTTTGACTAGAAGGATCTAAAGGGACTTTTCATGCTCTTTGACAACCAAGTTTTCTTTTTAAGTTTCTGGATTGAAAAAAGAAAACACCGAAAAATGGAAATGCATCGACGCTAAAGAAACATTTAGTACTTTTAGAGAGAACAAATTTAATTTTTTGTAGGTTTTTATTCGTTTTGAAGAAACGAATTGCGAAAATGTCGCAATTTTAAGAGTGAATTACATCATCAAAATAAACACGGTCCGTTTTTTTTTTAACAAGTTGCATCGACTTTGAATTTTTACTGAAAACGTCTTCACCAATTCGCATTACACCTGTAACTCCCCTGCCCTTTTAAACAAATTTCAATTTCAGCTCATTTTGGTAAATAGCATAGTTCGATAATCCCTTTCGTTCTGTAATCGAACGCTGGTGGTGCTCGCATGACATTTTTTACATTCAAGTTAGTTACTAAGCGCTACGAATAAATATTTGGAAATTTCATTGAAGAAAGCATATAGTAAATGAACACAAATTGACGCGACCACAAAATCGTCGAGGATATGTTAAAAATACTGCAATCACGTTTTCCTGATGTGTTTATGTAATAATACCTACGTAAATGCAATTTTTGTAGTACCTAAGCATACACACATACACACATAGATACATACTTAGATTTATATGCAATTGTTTATGCAATTCTAACCTCAACGGACTTACTTTCGAATCAATTTCGTTTATTTTTTGTTTGGCAATGGACAACGATCTGATATTGAGTAGAAGCCAACAACATCTGTCGCTTTGGTACATTGATGATTCGGCGCTAAACACTTCATTGCATTCCAATAGGATGATGAGAAGATTATCTACTTTTAGTATATACATAGTATGTGCATTAATTACACATCTACATATGTATGTACATATAAACAAAAGAATATAAGCTAGCCCAGATTCTACATACCCAATTAACTTCACATTGACTGTTTGAGGTAATTGTTTATACGACGAAATTCAACGAACGGGGTATTTGTGAGCGTGAAATAGGGTTGAAATGATTTTTTAGTTAACTGTGCTATGAACATTTGCATGAAGATAACGATATTTATTTACATATTTAAAAATATGAATCAATCAAATAAACAAAAGAGTTCTTAGAGTTCATCACACCAACCTCCTCCGTGGTTGTCGCAAAGATCTTGTGTCAAAAACTGCTCGCGAGTATTCTGCCCTAGCATCAACTCATCTTTGACTTTAGTGATTCCATCGAACGTAACGAGAGACATTTATGCACTTTTACATATTTAAATAAACGCGATGTAGAGATGAAAGATGGCAAAGGTGATGGAAAGAAGAAGCTTCGCTTTTAATATTTATTAATATTTTGTGTTGAATCCATCTTAAGCGAAATTACTCTTATAACATGTCCAAAGCAAAACTTAATTATCTTAAATCGAAGTTAATCCACATCACTTACTATAGCAAGAATTCCATGTCCATAATTTTTTTTTGCATTTGTGTGGCGTGAATGACAGAGAACGCAATAACGACCAACATAAAGAAAGCGTTAATTTTCCTATTCTAACGTGAATAGAAAGTGAAAATGTAAGCAAACAAATTTAAGATTTTCACCGCGCAAATCGAACCACCTTATATGAATTAGCCTTGTCTGGTTTTGTTTGCACAGCAATTTGACAGCTTTTTCACAAACAGATTGCGCAAACCAGGGTTGCAAACGGTAATTAAATGTGGATTAAATCCTGATCTTCTCGGTAACGAGATTTCCATGTCACATTTTTGTATTTCGAAATTTGGCCAGATGAAGTGGATCGGTAAGATAATTACGATAAGATTAAGCTATGGTCTGAACATGGTATTACGAATATATAATATGGTGCGCATATTTTTAGCATCAAAATATTGAATGAAAAAGGAAACATTTGTGTGCAGAAATGGTTTAGTATAATTTCCTTTTGAGCAAAATTTTTTTTTCAAACACATCAACGTACGCCGGTGTTGATTTCTCTTCTTTATTGAAAATTTTCAACTGAAATGAAAATTAATGTCAGTTGCCTGGGTAAGAACGTCGAATTCTAAATTAATTATAATTGATAGTTTTTAGCAGGGCCCGAAGATAATCGTTATTTTTATTTTTTCGAATAAAAAAATCGTTCAAAACAAATTTCGAATATATCGATCTAATCCTTATGTCAAATCTGACCTTATTTTTATTTAGAAAATACATATTTTGTTTTTAATAATTGAATAATCGTTATTTTGTGATTTTTTTCAATTTTCAATTTTTCCCCGTTTTTGCTATTATTTCATCGCCAACAAACTTATTTGCGGCGTATAATATTAATATAAAAAAATTCAAGCTTATCGAAAAAAAAATCACAAAATATCGATCAAATTTGTTCGAAAATATAAAAATTAAAAAGTAACGTTCAAACTTGATCGAAAAAATCACAAAATAACAATTAAACTTGATTTTTTTTTAAATAAACATTATAACCATTACGATCCCTGGGTTTTAATTATTTTTTATAAAAGTATACTTCATTATAAAAAATACATATGCTATACAAAATTTAAAAAATTCAACATATTTAAAAAAAATTGTCATTTTCAAATTTTTAATGAGAACTTTTAGAATGTTTTCGTGTGCAGTTTTGTAAACCAAAAAAATTTATAGATATTCATAAACTCTGTATTTACCGACCCATTTCGAGGATTGGTGTCAATATAATAGTATTTGACACTTACGTTTATTAATATGTTTTTAATAATTGTTTATGCAAGTATAGTTAATTATATAACACAGTATAAATCAATGTTTAAAACTTCGTATAAAATTTACAAAAATTCGACATTGTTAAAAACAATTTTCTCAAACATACATATGTAGGTGATTAATTTTTTTTTCTTCAAAATGTGTACTCGTAGAGTTCTAACTAGACGGTCGTCGAATTAAATGTTTAGCGGTACTCATTCAAAATCGGCGCGAATTTACGAAATAGTAGCACGTTTGCTGTCAGAAAGGCTAAACTTCTGCCCCGCCAAATTCTCTATGGATTTAGCCAGATGTGACTTTTTCAATCTCAAAAGTTTAAAAACAAAAATGCCTCAGTGATAAAAGAATTGGGTTAGGAAAAAAGAGGTCAACGATGAAAATGCGGTTATTTTTAGGATCAACAAAGACAAAATTTGAGTCTATGTTAAAAAAATGTATATATTTTTTAGCCGAATTGAGTACTCCTTATATTCATTTTCGGACATTCAATGTACATAGTATGTACATATATAGGGAATATGTGAAAATAGCGAAAATTTTAACATTTTCATCTTTTTTGCGTATTATTTATGAGCGTACGAAATGAAGGAAAATTCCAATTGTTTAACACATTTCAGCCAAGGCGACCATATTAATTATTACAACAATGTCTACCGTATACGAGTAGGAATAGAATAAGCAATAAAATTGTTGGCACGAAATGTGTCATACAGGCGTAAAATGTTCAAAATATTTACATATGTATGTATGTATTTACGTAGTACGGAAAATATAGACATATTTATGTACATATGTAGTGGTAAAAGAGGCACGTCGCAACGCGCAAAAATACCATGCACATGTACATGTATATATATTACATATGTATATATATATATACATTAGATTGCATCATTCCCCATACAAAAACAAAATACAGAAATCGGTACTGTTTTTCCATCGGAATTGTGTATACAATTTATTATATTTTAAGACTTACATAGACGAACATGTTTCGGAAAAATATCAAGATTTATGTAACCTGGGCCTATTTGAAAACAGCATGACAAACCTCCCAGATTCCGTTGATAACTGTTTTAAATATTTGGATTTATGTATACCCTTTAAGCTTAAACTACTTCATCATATGAGGTGATTTTTTTAATACTTTTAAAAACTATTTTTGTTTATAAAGCCAACTCTAGTTTTGGGGGTGTTTTTAGATCGGTACAGCTTACAGAATACTTAATATTTTCCCAAAACATAATAAGTTTTATAATTTCGATGAAATCCCTTTTTTATGAGGCACCATAATACTTATACCAATACATATTTATGTATATGTATGTGCATTCTTATAGTCATGTGAAAAAATATGGGCACGCCACTTAGACCAATTTTGGCAATTCTTTCTTTATGTTAATTAAATTTAAATTTAGAACTTTGTAGAATAAGAAGAAAAATCCAGCAAACTTTTTATGCAGAAGTTTTAGAAAAATTCTAAGTATATAATTTTATAGCCTATTAAATTCTAGATTAAAAAGTGCCAGTTTGAAGTTACTAAAACATTACGTTGATTTTTGATAGTTTTTTGCAGACGTTGTCACGCATTTGGCAATTTTTTTTTTGTATGGGCGGCATCGTAAGCAAATTAAAATTAACAATTATCAATGGGATTTTTAGCAACTTCAAATTAGTGATGAACAGAGTGATGAATCGGCTCTTTAAATGAGCCGACTGGTTCGGACCATACAAAAACTGAAAACGGATGGAAACTCGATTCCAAAAGGCATGAAAAAGGCTTCCATAAAATGATTCGAAGTAACCCGAAAACTGTTTAGATGAACCACAAAATAGTCGTAGAAAAATAAGGTCAAAGTATTGAAAACCAATTTCAAAAGAACCGAAAGCGGTTTCTGAATTAAAACTTGGCCCCGAAAGTAACAAATTCGATTTCAAAAGAGCAAACAACGTGGTAAAAACGATTTTTTAAATGGAAACTTTTTTTTAAATGAAACCCAATATTGGAAAACGCGCAGATACTTAAATTTTTATTAAATTTTACTCACACAAATATGAACTAAGTAATGAATGTTATATATCTATTTAGTATCTTTACTTTTAACAGAAATATGTATAAAAATAAATAAATTAAAAAAAAAAATGTATACAATTCTTTTGTTAAGCTATTTCGATAGGACCTACCCGTATATGTTACTGTTACCACTTTTTTTATAACCAGAATCAGTACTCCTTGGAACCACACTTGACAAAATTGGTTCTTTAAATACTCGGAGCCGCGCATCACTATTGGGTTATAAAACCCAAGAATGATAGAAAACTAGATTACGACAACGCCGGCAGCGTACACGTCACAGCGGTCGCTGCTACAGGAATAGCGAGACGAAAAGGAAGGTGACAAGTGCACTTGGGCGTTTTAATTGCACTGCAACTGCCAAAATACAATGCTCGGCACGTCACATTTATTATTCTGTGTTTAACTTTTTGTAAAAATCACTGAAAATTATGAAAAATCAACCTATTAAGAGCTAATTGTGACGTGAATCTTTCAAACGAGGCAAGTACGAAGTAACGGAAGTGCTTTTGTCGTCACCTTCTTTTCTCTGCATCGTGTGTAAAACTACATAGGATATGGTTTTTGTAACCGAGTGGCAAAATAATACTAAGTAGGATAATAAATTACATGTAAAGCAACAACACAAACTCAGATAAATATACTAAAATGTTATCTGACCTGAGATGCAGTGTTGTGAAATACAAAAAAAAATTGTGAATGGGCCCTAAGAAAATGCATGGGAAATTTCAATTTAACACCTAATACGTTTTTATTTGCATAGAATTTTTTAATTGATAACCAAATCAATTAAAAATGTTTCCTCACGCTCTTAAATATCACAAAGCAAATCCCTTGTTTCAAGAATGATTCTTTCAGGGTTGTTTTAGTAAGTAAAATGCATTTTAGTTGGCCCGAGTTGCTACTCAGTTACAAAGAAACAGGCCTATACTTAACATTTTTTTTAAATATTCTGAAGGCAAAGTTTTCTTGATACAACATTTTTTTTTTTAATTTTTATACATTTTCTACAAAGTTTGAAATGTGGGTTTATATGATGTTTGTTATATAACAAATTAAATTTTTATAAAACTAAACAAAAAACATAAAGCAAACACTGGTAAAATTGCCGTGCCCATATTTTTTTCACATGACTGTATGTCTGTATATAGAATGGAAATATTTACGAAAATACTATTCCTCAGTTTTAAATATTCAGTTCCTATGCAAATGTACACATAATATAAGTATGTAGGGATATTGGCATGCAATAAAGGGTGTACTATAGTTACACAAAAGACTGGTCGCATTTAAAATGGTGTGAAATAGAAAATAATTTCTTTAATTCGATTAAACTCACATATCTTTTACTAGAATAGGATAAAATAATTATTTTTATTTATTTATACAAAAGTATATTATTTTTTTTGTCTGTTTTTATTTACACATATCAACAATAATTTTTGAGCTCAAGTCTAGTTTTTTATTTGTTTGGATGTAGGTGGGGGGAAGCAAAACCCCAGTTCACATGTCGGCTTGAGCCAGCGGTTGCGTGCTTGCCTGGCAAGTATGAAGACCTTGGTTCAAGCCCGGGCAGATTCTAAACAGAAATCTGTTGATGAGATGTGGTGATCTCCAAAAAAAAAGCAGCTATAATTTTTACCGCTTTGACTGTTGTTGTTTTTCCCCAATACTATCCAAATAAAAACTGGCGTTGCGCTAAAAAATTATTGTTGATATTTATTTATTTATTCAGGTATTTTTAAACTGTTGAAGAGGTTTCACGATGTTACGAGTTTTCAATGATTTGATCTTAATGTTAGCCCGAGATGTTCCGATCAGCCGTAGTTTGAAGGTACAAATTTCACTTTAATCGAGCAGACAGATTCCAATATGTATGTTAAGCCTAATTAGAGATAAAACCAGAGTTTTGGAGCCATTACTTTACATAAATTTCTTTATTAATTTTATGATTGTAAACAATAATTTTATGAGTTCAAGATCATTTATTTATTTTTGAAGTTCAAGAGCAAGAAAGCAGCAATTCAAGGGTAAGAAATTATAGCTGCTATTTTGGAGATAACCACATCTCCTTATCAGACTTCTACTTACTAAACTGTTGTTGGTTTTCCATCTTCCTATTTCCTGCCGCTGGCAGCCTGCCTTTATTACATAGATGTGTGGTTGTTGTTGGTTATAGCAAATCTATTTTTTCTATTATTGTCATCCAAATCCAAAATAAATAAATAAATAACCTTGATCGAAAAATTTATATTTTCATGATTGTATACAAAATTTTCTTTCAGTTTTTTGTGCAATATCAGTGGTTGAGGTCGTCTAGTGCGCAGAGTATTATAACTTTGTTCACATAACTGGTGTTTGTATAAATAGCAAAGCGTTCAATATGAACAGAGAAATCGATTGAACCATTTCGATAACTCGAGTATAAACCTAGGAAAATTTTTAATTTTTTGTTGAGTTTCTATAAATAAACCACTTACAACTGCGACATTGAGTCTGTCTCAAGTGACTCAAAAATCCCCGCTGATTTTCCATAATTTTGTTGCTAGCGGTTTTACACATTTTCTTCTTCCATGCCAAAAAAAACGCAATTTTCTGGCAGATTTCGATTGTGTAAATTTTATGTTCGAAAATTTGGCAGTGAACCTAAAACTTTTCAAATAACTAACGGTCAATAAACCAAGCACAAGCACACTAACCTATGTACGTCGATTGCAAATGCACTCTGTACTCAGTATACAGGTATGTATATGCAAATGTACATATGTATGTAAGCACATTAGGATGGTCCAAAATGTATAGGGAAAAAAGTTGAGAGTTGTTCTATTTTGGGGAAAATACCCCTATTAACTATATTTCACCGGTCAATATTTAAAAAAATGGTTAAAGAAACATTTGTGTATAAACTCTGTGAAGTTCTTGATAAAAAACACGAGCTTGACGATCGAAAATTATTGATTTTTCTATACCATATCTAATAATAGGTCCGCTCTTGTATTCCATGAACTTGGAGGTTTTTGCACGAACTTGCAGGAATTTAGAGGAAAAATGTTCCAGTATGTAAATGTGAGCGATTTTTGCCTTTTTAATTTAAAGAAAACTGTTTCGACGTTTCTATATTTGTTATTTGTTATTTGCGTTCTCGTACTTTTTGGTTGTTACTATTTTTTTGCTCTCACTCCAGAGAGTAATTTTTATGTTTGCCATTTTTACAGGACTTTACAGTAGGAGTGCTGGATCGGAGGTAAAAAGAGTTTTTTATTTTACAATACATGGGAAGCTTTGAGCAGCGACCTCTAGATATTTTTTTTATTTATAAAAGAACGTTCGCTGCTGCCATTAAAAAAAAGTTGACCCAGATGCATAAAATTTTATTTTTAATTTAGCTTTACTTAGTAGGTATAGATTTATACGCCAGATGGTAAAAAAAATTACTTCAAATCACAAACGATTCTAAAAACGATTCTAAAAACGATTCTAAATACTATTTTGGTGTGTTTTTTTCTGTTCAATTTTATTTAACGTTTTAGAATTACAGCAGGCCGCCCTTCCAAGCCTCCCACCCATAGCAAATTACTAGGTACTCGCATGTCGTATGCCCGCCTGTCATCGCTTCGTTTTGTCACCAATGCTTTGCTTTTCTTCTATAGTATTTTGCAATAGCAATTGAGAAAACGATATACATATGTATGTAGTAGATGATGCATTTGCGGACGGACAGCTAGCTATGCATGTACACTTGTACTACGGCTACTTTCAGTTCTTTGACCCAAATTATGCGTTAAAATAAATAAGATAAATCGAAAATAAGACGCACTATTTTTGTTAAACTCGTACACTACCATCGGACATCATCGAATTCGGCAAATGCCCATCGTACCTCCCCGGCTTTTAATGGTTGTCTGCCTCCTGCGCCATCGCGCGTCGTTGTGCTCTCCTGCCATGTTCAGGCTTTTCAAATATTCGTGTCACATTTTATTTTTAAATAGGCGACTTTCTCGTTCTGTACGTTCTGCACGTAGTATGTATGTATGTATGTATGTAGTATGTTAATTTTATTTATTTTTAATACTTTTTTTGTTTTTCAATTTCATTTTAGTAAATTTTGCTTTGTTTACCATTGGAAGATCGGTCAATGCGACGTGCGCTTTGGATATATCAGACGTAATTATTGTTGGCAGGCAATTCCATTCAATAACGAATCTGTTTTTATTTCTGTTCACATATGTATCGAAGTATGTATACTTTTACGGTGGCCCAGTTGGACTTGGAAGGGTTTAATGCTTTAATTAATGTCAATTTATTTATTTTATTTTTATCGAATATTTATGCCGATTATTTTGCATTCATTCAAGATCTACATAATACCATGATCGAATAAAGTAAGGTTATGTAAGTTCACGTTTCTATCGCTCTAAACGATATCTTAAACTCCTTTGAGAAATGCAATTTGCCAATAAAAAGTACTAAGTCATAAAATACTCGTATTTATCTGGCTTAAGTCAGTATGTGAGACATTTCAGTTCAGAAAGGTTAATTATATAAGTTTCCCATTATATTTATATCAAAATCTCATATATCAAACTATTAATAATATAAAAAATATTTGGGTGATTCAAATCGTGTCATAAGTCATAAAGTCATAAAATTTCAAAAATATAAAATTGCTTAGTCATAAATCATAAAGTCATATAATTTAAGAAATAAAAAATTACTTAATTTTAATTAATTGTTTCAATGCAATCCAAAATCATAACTTTTGAAATGTAAAATGTTGTCGAAAATCTCAGTTTTCCAAAAAATGTTGTTTTAATACTTTGATATGAAAAATAGTACTAAATTTAGTACTATTTCTTTCCCTTTCTCTCGTCCTTTGTAAACTAATGGAGCATCGAAATGAGCTGTCACTACGCATGGTGGACTGAATGGAGAAAGTTACGCCGTTTGTGGTACCGCTAATCCTCTCTTAGCTACAAAATTGGATACTCGAAAAGTTTCTGAAAATCTGATTAAAAACTATGAAAATTTGATGATATTTTTCTTCAAATAGTAATACCCTTTACTACTATCATTAGAAAAATTATCAATTTCCACAATCAAAACTGCTGTCATATCATAGGAATTTTTTATTAAATGAAGTTTGCTTGGTTAAATGAAAATTTTAATTGACATTTCCGCATTTTAACGCAACAACAAAATACATACGACTGTCGTATTAGCTCTATCGCTACTATCTGTTCAATGTGTCATAAAATGTAGTAAAAAAATGATACTCAAAAAAATTTGAATCGGCTAGGCTCGGCATTTTTGGGTTTAGAAAAAAACCCGGGATTGTCATCCCTAATAAAACATCGATAATTTGATTTTAAGAACTTTAGCTGGCTATGAATGTTCCATAAATGTAAAATTCAACTAGCGCTTGCTAATTGCAAATTGAAACTAAAGTACCGACTCGTTAAGCCGGCCAATTCCTAAATCTAAAAACCGATTTAAAAACGAGCAAGACTTATGCGATTAATTTGTATTACATTTGCCTACACAAAACTATTTTTATTTCGCAAAAATATACCTTTTACATCGTAGTTTTTTAGTTTTTGATTCAGCATTTTTTTACGCATATCAAAACTTCAACTACGCATTAGGCTAAGTTTATGGCCCAGCGTGTTTACATCGCTCGGTGTGATCCAAATCGCTACTAGTGATAATTCGCACAGAAGTGTAGTAAATATTCTTATGGCAGTCGCACAGCGATTCAAACGAATTAAAGACAGTCATTAGGTAAAGAAAATCTACAACCAGAATATATTTTTATTAATTTCAGCGTACCGTTTCATACAAAAGGGATTAAGTTATTGAAAGTGTGCGTAATAAAAAATATTTATGGAATTTGCGACACCCAGATTACGTGAATATCATCAGTTTCAGTTTAAATACGTAACAAATATTACTGCTTTACTGCGTAGATGTCGTACAACACAAAATATAAGTAACGGTCTTTAAATTTGTCATTTGTCGTTTTCCGATATTTTCAAAATATTCTCATGTATCATTATACGCAGATATTACTTCCTAAAAGCAAAATCTCATGGATGAATATGAATTTACCCAAAAAAGGAGTTTTTACATAAATATAAAAATATATGTATATTTAATATTTTTTCTGATATGAGATGATAAATTATGTTACGCTTAAAAGATCTGTATAATAATAGTTTTTTTTTTTAAATCCTAACGTTTGCGTAGATAAAAAATGGGACAAGGAAGGGTTTAATCGTTATTCAATTTTTTCTTAAACCAATATTCCAGCAGAGTCCAAAAGCTGCATCAAATACCTAATTATTATGATTCCGCTGAAAATTTTGGTAAATATTTTTATGCAGACCTTTTAAGCTCTTAAAGCGGACTGAGCTAATTATTATTTTTTAAATTTATTTATATTTATGGAAGGTATTTTCAAATCGCTCAAACTCACGTAGATCTGAATATTTTTCCGAAATATTTTGTCAGAAGTCTTAAAACAGTACGAATCGAACTTGATTGTTTGTCTGCTTCATTATTTTTCAGCCAAAAGGATAGTCGATGAAAAAGAGTACGTCGATCTGTTTGCTTGAATTAAAGAACTTGTTATTAGTAATAATCCTCAATTTTTGATCACGTACCGCTTCAAGCTTTAGGGTATAATGTATTTTATTCAAAACCAAAACGATTATTAAAAAGGCGTACTACATACATACGAATCATCGAAATGCTTTCTGCATTGTTAAAATGACGATGTTTTTGTTTTAAAGTTTTGGTGGATGTTGCAAAAACTGATGTCCAAATAATTAAGAATCACTGTGCTTACACATACAACTACATACATATGTATGTATGTCTGGCACACGACAGTTTCAAGGCAATTAAAATGGGTTGTTGACGTCTAAATACGGGCATAAAGCGCAGAGAATCAGCTTTACGAAAAAGCTTATTTGGAATTTTTTGTAAATAGTATGTACCGCAAATAGTTTTGAACTTTAGCCTTTTGTAGAGCAGTTGATCAACGACTATGGGAGTACGTAGAATAAGGCGCCGAAATCTATCAATTTATTTTTGGACTCGTTTTTCTAAATAAACATTTTTTTACATTTTCTGCAGTCCAAGCTCGATAATGTACTAATCAATTATTCGAACGATGTGCATCTTGTTTGATTATATCTAATATTTGTCAATGTCAATTTCACGCACTCAGGGTGAGTAATAATCTGCAGCAGTGAGAGACCAGAGAGTTCATTTCAAGCTTAGCTTTCCAGCAGGAGAGAAAGGGGAAGAAAAAAGGTCGCATGGGAAAAAAGTACTAAATTTATTACCCTTTTTCGTATCAAACTATTAAATCGAAATATTTGAAATATAACAATCTTGTCAAAATTACAATAAAAATGTCGCTACTCACCATGATTCAAATAAAAAAGGTTAGATCAATAATGACAAGAGAGAATTGGCACTAGTTTACAAAGGGTTGCATTTAAGAAGGTGGAAATGGGGGGAAATTACTCGTTCTTTTTTTACAACAATTGCAGTAGCAAAGTATGTTAAGTTGGCAAATAGTTGTGTTATGAAAATTGTAATGTATTTTCAAAAAAGTATAATATTAATTGAAATATTGAATATAATGTACAGCAATAATTTAATTTTTCTATAAGTATTTAGGGGCAGTGTAACCAAGTTTTGGATTTGGGAAAAACGCAATTTAAAAAAATAAAACAAAAACAGAAAACACCATTGCAGTATTTAAAGAACTCGTATGCCTAACAAATTCTATTCATATACATATATATATATATTTTTATGAAAATACGGAAATTTGCAGAGCAGCAACACGAATTATCGATAAATTAGCCGATTTTTGATGTGTGAGCGAGAAAGCAGCTTATTCATCTAATAATCGAATCCAAGCTACTCAGTACACCTTAGAAATTTTCGATATTACATTTGAAATAAATATATTCGACATTTAATTTGAAATTTGTTTTTCATCTCAAACAAAAAAAAAAACACAAAAAAGGATATCCATACAAAATAAAGAAATTCATTAATCAAACAACTAAAGTGCCAGCGACGTGTTTATAAATAAATATGAGCTTTTTTTTTATTGTAACGGGTTTTTCAATAGGGACGCTACAAAAGTAGACCGATAGTGACAGCAAACGACGCCATATTTTTTCCCGCTCTTTTGACATTTCTCTTCAGTAAGGTTTGCCATTTCATCATGGAAAGATATACGATCCAACAACGAGTCGAAATTATTAAAATTTACTACCCAAATTCTAAGTCAATGGCCTCAACTTTAAGAGCGCTACGTCCAATTTATGGTCGTCATTTCTGGCTGAATGGCTTCGTCAATAAGCAAAATATGCGTTATTGGACAGACAGCAATCCACACGTACTCCATGAGTCAACATTGCATCCCGAAAAAATTACGGTTTGGTGCGGTTTATGGGCCGGCGGCGTCATTGGGCCGTACTTCTTCCGTGATGATCAAGACCGACTGTGAATGGGAATTGCTACCGCTCAATGATAACCGAAATTTTTTTGGGCCGAATCGAATGATATGTACTTGGACAATATGTGGTTCCAACAGGACGGCGCCACAAGCCACACAGCGAATGTCACAATCGATTTATTGAAAACCAAGTTTGGGGAACGTGTTACGAGTATCTCACGAAATGGCCCAGTCAATTGGCCGCCTCGGTCGTGCGATTTGACGCCGTTAGACTACTTCCTGTGGGGCTACGTCAAGTGTATGGTCTATGCCAACAAGCCAGCGACGCTTGATGAACTTCGTACGAATATCGAACGTGAATTCGCAGCAGTATCGGCCGATTTATGCTTGAAAACCGTCGAAAATTGGGTTCAGCGTCTGGACTTCTGCAAGCGTGCCCGTGGTGCACATGCAAAAGAAATCGAGTTCCATACATAATGTCATCGAATGTACTTTCACAGGAATAAAGAATTTAATTCATATCACAAACCGTTTTTGTTTTATTTAAACAAACTTTTGTAGCCTTCCTATTGAAAACGCCTGTATAATTAAATAATTTTTTATTTCGATTTTTTTCGATATTGATATTTTTCAGCGCGACATATCAGCATATCGATTTCACAAGCAAGGAATTATAACGATTCAAGATATCGACACTTTCTTAAATATCGAACATTCTCACTAAACCATGAGACCCATAAATTCACTATACAAGTATACAACGAATCCCAAATACAACCAACCTTATGCCAGAACCTCTTCACAATAGCGCCGATTTTTCTTTTACTTTGCAGCATTACGTATCCGGTGGCTTATCGTATTACCGAGGTTACTCAACTCGATTGCAAGAGTATGCCACAAATAAAAGTGTAATAAAAATTTGTAAAGGGGTTCGCCATTACTTTGTGTTTTGTTTTAGAGTTATTTTTTTTTTGAGTTTTTGAAAATAAATTGATAAATGTATGTACTTATATATCTATACGTTATTTTCTTTTTTATCACAACTTAATATGAGTGAATGTATGAATGTATGAATGTGTGTAGGTATTGATGAAAGTGACATGAATTTATAAATGAACTTTATTATTGCGTGCAAATGTGAGAAATGCTATTCTATTACAAATCTATGTATGTATGTAGAAAATACTCACCACGACAATATCACCAAAGAAGCAACTGCCGCTGCGACATTCTGCAATACTGTCCTTTTCGGCATTGGAACATTTAGCAATTTAACGAATTTCGACTTGACCGTTTGCATTTTGTTTGTTTATTTTTTTAACTATTAAAACTTGCAGAAATATTACTTTTTTAGTAGGCTTTATATTTTGTGGTAATTTTTTGAATTAAACACTTCATATATAGCACAAAAATATGTATTTGGTTATTTGTATATCATATCGTAATTGCATTTGACCACGCGGTTATGTTGTTTTTGTTTTTTCTTTTTGATTATTAGTATGTATATATATATATATATATGTTTGTAGATATTTTTTGCACACTTTTTGTATTGCTGCACCGCGTTTTCGAAGCACTTTGTCGATCAGCGATCTCACAGTACTGATGGCGAATATTGCGATGTCACTTTTGTTTCTAAATAGAAATTGAAAAATTGTGAATGAAACTTAATGTGCATCATAACAGTCGAAATATATATATATATATATACGTATAATGTATACATACAAATATAAATATACAATAAAAATGTGCAAAAAAAAAAAACAGAAAAGAAATTTAACGAAGAAAACTCGAACTTTCGTTGGCTTAATTTTGTACAAAATATTGACCTACCAACTAAATGAATAAAACAAATAAACAGCAATAATTTTCAAGTGCTGTTTTATGCCTTTAATGACAAATTAAATACACATGCACTTATACATACATATATACTACCACTAAAATTTCCCTATAGGGAATTGATTATGGATTAATGAAACTGATTTCTGGTTCGAACTGTACTATTACAAAAAGATTATCTAAAACTAAGCAGCTACTCTGCGAATAAAACATAGTAAAACATAGTAGACATATTATTTTAATTTGTGTCCTTATTATTTACTAAATCAACAATTTGAATGCTAGGAGTGATAGAATACAAGATTGCAGCCAGTGGCATATCTCAAGTAAAAATAAATAAAGATTATGAAGAATGAGCAACTTTAAATTTTTTGAGGGAAAAATAAATCAATAAAATACTAAAAACAATAACCCTTTGCCGCTCATTCATAAGATACAGCAAGTGTTTACTTTTACTAGATAATTGTTAAAATCAACAGAAACAAATTAGCAACACCACTGACAGCCCACCATGAGATTGTTTTGTTTTGTTTTGGTAATATGCTGAATTATTTTTTGTTTCAAATTCAAAACGAATATATGTAATGTTGTTTGATTTTTATTGGAATCTAATTCAATTCAATTGCCTTCCCGGTCTTTTCAGGAATCACTTGGTTATTTTGCAGGTATCGGCAATGCACTAGCATCAGTTATGCGTCCTATTCATGTCATGCCTGATACGCCGCTTAGGCCTCAAAAGTTCAATTAGTGCAATTGTCGGAAAACGTCTCCACAACCAAAGTCCGAAAACCCCCAGAACGCCTGGAAGTAGCCAAATTTTCAACTTTTCCCAGGCGTTTCAAGTTGCAGTGACAAACAGCTGTTTCGAACGTAGTTCGAGCTTGGTTTTGGTGCGCGTCAATGCGTCGAAGAAGCAACCGATAATTTTTCCAAATAAGCTTTCCATAAAATTGAGACTAAACAAATAAACAGAAAATGTTGATGAGTCCTTGAAATAGGTCTGCAATACAATAAACTAATTAAACATATTTGAAATAAGAGGATTTATGCTCATCCTCAACAACTTCGAAAACGACAAAGCATTTAGAGTTCCAGCTGCACCGCCTAAGAATGTTCTACATCAAAGAAAAGCTATTTGGTTTTTTAATCAAAAAATATTTAGAGGTCGCTTGCAAGCAAATGGCAAACTAGATTTCTCTTCAGGAGGCTACAAGGAATTTGTGAAACGTTTTTTGGGAGCCATAAAAAAAAGCTACTATTAAAATATTTCGTTAGCTGAGTGATGATTACATTTCCTACTCGCTTACCACCAGTTGGAACTAGCTGATTTCCCTACTGGGTCGGCGTCTGTTTGTGCAGTAGTACATGTGTACGTACATACCTACATATGGATGTATAAGTACAATACATATGCACATCTATGCAGGTACTTTAATGCATTGTGGAGGTTTTAGAAAAGCAACGCTATGACGTGCATAAACTACAAGAAATCATCTTTTGGGAATTTGCATTTGTGGCTAAAATCTCGTGTTTTCTGCCACGTATACAAAAGGATGTTTGTACGTATAGTACATATATTATTTCTTAAACAGCGAAAACAATAATTCTGGCACATTACCAAAAACGCAAAAAATTATTATTTTTGTTTTGGCTAAAATGGTTTTGAATTTTATACCTATATGTACATAAGTAGATAAAATAGAAGTATTAAAGTTCTACACCGAAACGATCCGGATTTATATCCGGCCAAGCACTGTGACTTCAGCAATACTCCCCATAAGTGTATAAGGAATGTTTTATACTGTTACAACACCAACAACAAAATGTGCGTGTATGTATGCAGACCTCCTGGGTTGAATTTAACGCCACCACTTTTATGTAAATTAGTCAGTTGGGGCAGGCTGTCCACTGTTGCGCATATGTATGTATGTATGTACATATATGTATATTTTTACCCACTCAATGTCAGAAGGACAAATTTGCCGGCAAAGAAATTTATATTTCCATTATCTTAAATCGCAACAGCTGACAGTAATCGCAGCGTTAAACATTTCCAACTAAGATAATACAACAAATGAAATTTCACACATTTTTAGTAGCTAGACACAAAGGTAAATATGTAAAAGAATAAGTTGTGCAGGTAGAAGACGGATACAATGAAACGATCCAAACTTTTGAGAAGAACGAGACAATAATGCCAGCGATGCACGTAACAACTAAACCAAGCGTTGGTGCTCAGGTACCGACACTCGTCGAATTATTGTTGCATGTATGTATGTACATACACTTGCGGCATAAACATAAAATAGATTATTCACTTATGTAGGTATTCAATCAATCTGTCATAATTCGTATGTACAGTAGCGGAGAAAAGTATTGGTAACTTTTTCCCAAAGTTTGTCATGCTAAAGATTTTCCATTTTTTTTTTCAAAATATAACGCATTCCATAACGAAACCCCAATCAATCGAAATTTCAAAACTTTGTACAAAATTCACACAAAAAAGTGCATCAAAATATTCAAATGTTTTTAACAGAATTTAAAAAAAAATTTCGCAGTACGCAGTCTTAAGAAGCTAAAATTTCTACTTTCTGGGTTTTGAAAGATATTATTGTACTGGTGTTTTTTTTGTTTAAATACCTACTCTCATATAATATAATAAAAGTAAAACCTACGACTAAATTGAAAGCGTTACCACGACAGTCGGTTCTACGACCCCGGAACGATCCGGATTTATATCCGGCCAAGGACTGTCACTTCAGCAGCATTCCCCAAAATTTTATGGAAAATGTTTTATGATGTTACAACAACGACAACTAAATTGAAAGGCAAAACCAACAAAATGAGATTAAAAAGCATTAACTTGCTCAAAAAATGGATACCTTTTTTGATAAGACGTAAGTATAGGAAAAAATTCTTTGGTATTCATTTTACACTTTTTAATTAAAACCCACGATTCTAAATTACTTTGCCCATTCTTTTGGTCATACTATTAATTAAAGTCTGGCAGGTTTCTTTAGGTATCTCAATACAATTTTTTTTTAATACACTCTAACAATCTTCGGGTAATCATAATCTTTGTTGGAGAGAAAGAGTAATTCGCTAATTTCTTGTTAAGTGTCACCAAAAATTTTCCAACGGATTTAAATCCGGGGATTGACTTGGGTCTCAACGTATTTTCTAATCAATTTGGCGGAGTGTTTTGGTCATTGTCTTTTTGATACACCTAACGCAATGGTAAATTTTCCTCAGCATAGGGTAGCTAACATTATCCCCCCCGCTGTCGAAACTTTCATGACTATTCATTTGCTGTTATCGCCTTCGATTACTACTTAAAATGGTCCGTCGTGCAAATATTGTATTGTATTGTAACCATGGGATTCAGGCTCAAAGTTTTTTTTTTTTTTTTACAAAATTTACTTTCCTAATATCCCGGAGTGATTTTCCTCGCTCTTTGGGGTTCGAAACAAGCTCCGGGCTTCTTCAACAGTGCAGTATGGCTTGCAAACTATTTGATCAACAAAATATTTCATTTATCTACTGTATTTAGAGGTTTAACGAAATAAAACTCATCACATTATAAATATAAAAAAATTAAAAAACTGAGTGAAATTAACGTTCTTTTCACAAATATTAAGAGCACTTATAATTGTAG
The DNA here is from genome assembly GCA_951828415.1 of Anomoia purmunda. Classification (NCBI taxonomy): domain Eukaryota; kingdom Metazoa; phylum Arthropoda; class Insecta; order Diptera; family Tephritidae; genus Anomoia; species Anomoia purmunda. Next base: position 47,538,380 of record OX639995.1, read on the forward strand.
CTATCATATTGCGCAATCATTATTTGTGGCCATTCACGTAAAACTAAAAATCCCATCAATTCGGGAATTCACATATTTTATTGTTAGAAATGGCGATGGAATATTACTGTCCAACACAAATTTTACTAAATTAATCTACCTACCACGAAGTAGATAAATCTTGCATACATGTATAACAATGTAATAATTTCACAATGTGCGACAAATCTTACAACTTAATAAGTAAATAAATAAATATTTAAGTACTTATGCAAAAACAATCGCATGATATAAAAAACTTTTCCACAATAATTTTTTTTCTTTTCGGAATTAATTTACATCACATACATACATATGTACAAGTTTTATGGAACACGTGACTTATAAAAAGGAAAAACCGAGTAACAACATAGGTATAATCATTGGAATAAACGCAATTTGGAATTTGTACAATGCCTAGGAGAACAGTGATCATATTTTGTGGACAAATATACAAACATATGAGCTATGAATATTGCTCATATAGGATATATGTAAATGCATAACGTATTCTACACTTTCTTGCATGAAATTTCAATATTCAATTATACCACCCATACGTACATATTAATCCGAGAACTACACTTGTGACAAAAAATATTCAGAACCTTTATTGACTAAACACAAAAAAAAACAAATTAAATCGGAGCTATTTCCCTACCTAACTAAGTTCAAAGATTTCGCAAAGTGCAAATGTATAAACTTACATACATATGCATTCAGTATGTATGTACATATGTACATATGTATGTAAGTCTGTGCGAACTTTATGCACCCGCAACCTTAGTTCTTTGTTCTTTTGCCATATCGAAGTGGGGGAACTCTTTATTTGAGTATTGCCCAAAAATGTTTGCAAATTTTTCATTTTTATGTATACATATGTATGTATGTACATATATACCTATACTATAAACATATGTATTATATTTATACACATATACATATGTACATATATATGTACATACATATGGAGGTACATATGTTTATATGCGGTATCAAATACAAACTATGTACGTATCTTACGCATAAAACTTATTTACATTACTTTTTGCGCATTTAGCTCAGGAAAGGAGGCTCAATTATGTGAAAAGAAAAGTTACAAAACTTGGCATAGCTATTCTTGGGAGCAGCAGGGCCATGTGCACGGAAAAACTCTGGAACTGAATTCAGCAAAAGCACCGACCTTCAATGTTTGTCGCAGTCTGCATTGCCAATTTATACTTATGTACATACACATGTTTGTATGTAAATAATTCATTCCAAAAAAGGAATTCAATTTCGCGTAAATTTTCCAACAAAATTTCACTCACCGTTTTTTAAGTAAGCTCACTATATTCACAGATTAATAACAACAAAATTTATTTAAACCGCACTCCTTAAAAATCGAAAACCAACTAAAATGACCATGATGTTTTCGCTTGGCTTTTCACATGTCCGCTTTTATGTATCTTCGCGTTTGCTTTTTTGTTTTTGTTTTGCATTGTTGTTATTTTCGTTGTGTTTTATTATTGTCGTTTAGCGAAAGATGTTTTGGCTTTGAATTCGTTAGAATCAGGGTTGCAAAACGGAAAGTTTTTTAAAAAAACTGAATTAGGTATGCTTGTACCTAATTGTAGGTCAATGTATCTAAAAAAATATTGTAACTATGGTGAATCTCTCCAACTTTGTTTAATCCTAAAAATTAGGCATTTAAACTTAGACCGGCGCTCAATAATTGAGTCTCTGAATTTGAGACATTAAATTAATAACTCATTTTGTGACTTGAGACGATTTGAATATTCAATAAGAAAATCGCAAAGAGTATACCAATAATGTGTGGTAAAAAAACAGGCAGCTTTTTCCCCGTGGCGATACTCACAAACTAGCTGATCGAATGGGAGTCTCGTAAGTCTGCCATGCCAACATCCCTTGTTGTGGTAATGACACACCGGTACTCTTAGATTAGGTCCGGTGTCGAGCAGCCGCCGTTCTAGTACCTTTTGGTTGCAAACCACCAAAGGTAGGTAATTGCCCTAGCAGAAGGTGCCGACCAATGCTCTAAATCGTAATTTAATTTATAATTTTTGCAGACTGATGAAAGTAGTACGAATACCCTTAAAATAGGTGTTATAGCACGGTGTACTGAATACTGAAGGTGACGCCTTTAGAAGTACCGCTACTTTGGTTTTGCCGGGTTTGACAATTCTCAACTTCAACTAGACAAAGCTTTTTTCACAAATTAAGAAAACGAGACACTTTTTTTTTTAGTATTTTGCGAATTTATTTATTAAATGTCTGCCTATAAATTCATATTTTACACTTTAGAACAATTAGAACACGTTTTTCAATGAAATATTGGAAGTTGTTCAATTTTCTCTCCCGTATTCTTGTTTACTAAAGGCGAGATCTGTCATTTCACCGCGGGAAGGCGCAATCTTGTATTCTATCATTCTTGGTGTTATAGCGATCACAGTGTTGCATTTTTACAAAGTTGGATATTTATAATACAAAGCCTACACTATCAATTGTTTTAATCTATAACTGTTAGATAGAATACACGTTTATTTGTCTTATTATTAAAATTGAATTGTTGTACAACTCAACGAGTGAACGATTGAGATCTCAAAATAGCCCAGTTATTCTCGTATGCAGAAAATATGTATTATTTCTCTGAATAAAATGTATAAAGGGCCTGTGCCACTTTATACCGTTGTAAATTTTTAACAGTTGCTTTTATTTGTTTTTGTTGTGTGACTCTGTGTACGGAAATGAAAAAAAGATCCAATACCTTCCACTATGCATCTCTATTACTGGCTTTATCAATATATTGACACTTTTTCCCAAGGCGCATTTAACTAAAGTATTGTCAAAATAGTGGTTAGTTATGTATGTCCATCGATAATAAAATTACCACTTCTTTTCCTCGCTTTTTTGCATTTATGAAAAGAAATTCGCATACTTCTTTATATTCTTGTGACAAAGACTGTGTGTATTACAAGGAAATTAAGAATCGTGCGAATTCAATTTCATATATGCAAAAAAGCTGAAGAAAAGTGATCACTTGATACCCGATGCCCATACAAAACTAACCCTTAGTTTCAGTTAATTTTCCCGCTAACATAACCGATAGTTATACATCAGACTTCTTGGTGGGCTAATTATTTTATCTGAAAAAATATCGATATTTGTTACCCATACCTACGTTCTATTTCAAGGCGCATCTACTATATAGATGTTGATATAGATATAATTGAATCCTGGTTTCATTCATGTGATTCTTGTATTTGATACAAAATATATTCATTGTTTAAGTCATTACCATTCTGAATAAATATACTTGTGTTCATTCACAATGGTCATTACTAAGGAAATGACACTATTCCTTATCCATAAATAATTCAATCAACTAATTTTTGCTTCATTTTCGCTGAGTAGATTTTTACCTGGCAGCTGAACATTTTCTTTGGGTTTAGCGCCTTTCCGTTCAGGTAATGTGTCCATTATAGCGTCTGTCCATGACTGTCCTTCCGAGACACGCATCAAAATTTCAAATACTGAAATAAAACAAGTTAGCTTATCTATTTTGATAAAGTAGATATAAATTACCGTGATACGTGCTAAGCACTGCACGTGTTTTCATATTCACGTGTTCGCTAAGTGGTAGTCGTGCTGTACGCAAACCATTTTCCGTTGCCCTTTTATGGCACAAACCTTTGTGATGATTATGATCTACCAAGCCTCCAATCACGTATATATTTCCCTCTTCAATTTGTTCTAGCACAATATCAGATTCACAAGTTAGATACACAATGCTCTCCTTTGGAAAGATGGCATTGTGGGTTTGGTCGAAATGATATTGTAAATGCCAGTTCTCCCAACCGTCGTTCCGCTTAAGGCTAGAATGGATACGACCATCTGTTTTAATGCCGGTTATGTGTAGCTGACCAGGACATTTGGATCGACGATTTATTGTATAAATTCGAAGACACTGTTTGATACATTTCGCCACATCACGATCGTGCATCAAGTCATCGTAGTCCAAATCGATCGCCACACAAAGCTTTCCCAATTTTTGTTTAGCACATTGTAATTGACGTTTTTTTAATTCTTTTCGTGAAGGCCCTACACGAGTGGGAAGTCCATTAGCCTGTGCCTCAAGTCGCTTTTGTTTTTGCTTTTCACGCTCCTTCAACCGTCGAAGTTTTTTGAACTGTTCATATTTCTCCAATCTTATTTGCTTCTTCAATTGATTTTTGCTCAGTGGAGTTGGGGGTGTCTCGCCAGGCCCTCGCCACTTTGTTTCATTCTTTGATTCATTTTCTGTTAGTATATTCGCATCTTGAATTTTTTGCAATTTCAGTTGCGGCTCGAAATTTTCTTCCGTCATTTTTGTTTTGTTATCATTCGCATAATGGATGTTGTAAAACAGCTGTACAAATTTGTGGAACGTAAGGCATCGTAGAATAAAACCAGATATGTTACAATCAAATACGTTATATAAGGAACGCAGATCGCCATATGTAAGGTGGAATATGATAATATTTCTTGCCACTGGAACTGAAACACCATCCAACTTCTTTGCAATCTATCAATAAAGAATGTAGATTACAAAGAAGTTACGTCCCATCCCACCGTTCCTCTAGCAGAAAATCTCGTTCAATTTCACCATACCAGAACTAATTGGACTCTTGCTGATTGATATTCGAATATGACTACATCCAGTTAATTTCTGTGCGTGGTGAATTGGACGAGAGTTCTTACACAGGAAACGAAACGCCATGCAAACTGTATTACTCCCACCGTTCCTCTAATAGAAAGCCTCGTCCGATGTCACCGCACCAGAACTAATTTGACTTTGCTGATTGCTTTTAAAGTCTGATAAGACCTATTTGTTTGTAGTTGGGTGAAATTTCTTTGTACTCTAAGTTCTTTAGTTTGTATACATATATGCTCTAAATTTTGTCTCGTTGTTATAGGTAGCGGCAGTGGAATTTAATTTTAAACCAATTTCGTAGAATTAAAACAAAAAACAAATAAATTTAATTTTATAATTTTTTCTAATAATGAATAAAATGCAACTCTGGTTCTTCTACCGTACGAAAAGTGAAAATGCCGATCGCGCTTCGTTTTGTGTCATGTCAAATGTCAGATAATTCGAAACGTTAGCTAACGGCAGTTGCTTTTTTTCCTTCAACCTAAAATTTCATAAACGGTAGAATTCTTTGCGAAATTTTCATCTATCTGAAAAATTATAATGAAAAATAGATTATGTTAATTTGGTAGTTTATGTAGTTGATTAATAAACGACAAAAAGCGCAACTATAGCTAACCACACGGGGTGCAGAATTGAAAGCGATACTAAAGCAGCTGCGACTTTTTCGAAAAAATAGCGACGCGGCAAAAGAACGATTGACAAATTTGAAATATTTTTCTAGTATCGTGCGCAAGAAAACAAGTCAGTGAATGTATATTCGTTCTAAAATTTGTCATTGCTGTTGTGTCGTGGTTTTGTGAAAGAAGAAAAATTCAAAATTATCTTATAATAGAAATTTAAAGTGAGCCAGGTAGGCTGGAAGGCTGAACAAAAAAAAATAATAGGGAACACGCTTTGTAGTATAAACAATACACATTGGCTAACATGGAAGTGCGTAACTGGAAAAAAGTTCTATTGCACTGGGTAAGCGCAGTGTTGTTTAGAAAGTGAATCAGTTGCAGAACATAATATCCTTGATTTATGTATTCATTAATAATTCACTTTTGTATTGGCAGGTACAAGAGTGCGGGTTCGTTGATGGTAACTACTTTAGCTTGGATCAAACAGATATAGATGAATTCTATAATAAATTTCGTTTAAATCATAAGTTAGTACAAAAGACGGAGACAGAGGGGAATATAATATCTTTCTTAAAAGGTAATCGTAAAATTTTCAGATATATATATTATTACGAAATGTATTAACTTACGTGAATTTAATTTGACACTTTTAGATCAATACTCAGATTATTCTCCACTTTTGGACGATGAGAAAACGCTAAATTCAAACGAGTATTTTTATGTTTACTCTCTCTTGTTGCATTTTTCTTGTGTAAAATATCCAGAAACAAATTTTCACGACATCTGTAAGAGATTATCTGTCAGTAATCAACGTCTCATTGCGGCGTTCTTTAATGAATTGATAGATTGCAATTCAATAACCCGAGATAAATTGCGGCAAGCTATTGCCGGAACTGCTTTGAAAAATATTAATTCATCGCTCTCAGGAACTGATAGCCAATCGAGCGGTAATAGTTCCTCTGGCAATAATCTCAATTTTCCCTCATCATCATCATCACTTGCTCGCCTGGACTCGCCATGTCGAACGTCACGCTATGCTCCGGGCAATAGCAGTCCACGTATTGTGCCGCCAACACCGAAATCAGCGATGTTAGAGGAGCGAACAAGAGAACTGTATAATTTGCGTGTAAGTAAAATAAATGTAGCTGATTTAATGTGAAGTCATGCAAAGTGATATGTTAAAATATAATTACAGGCGCAATTGGAAACGGAGCGATATGAGAAAGGTCTGCTGGAAGTGCAAATTAAACAGAATGAGGAAAAAATAAAAAAACTAAGTATGTGAAATGTTATTTTCGTATTCTGCCAAAGATTTTCATTAAACCCAACGTATTTTGCAGACCAAGACCATAAAAAACTGCAACAAACTATTCAGGATTTACGAAACGATATACTCACTCAAAATACTGAAAGCAGTTCCCCAAATAGAGACGGAGAGCAGGTGAGTACTTGCTAATGTCATATAAATTTTTATACGCCAGCGCACAGATGACCAGAGTATTATAACTTTGTTTTCTATTTATTAAGTTCACATTAGGGTGGGCCCTTAAAAGTGTGAAACAAATGTTTCATACACCTCAATTTTTACGTCGATACTACCATAGTTGGAAATATTACATATAAAATTTGGTCCCGATTGGAGATTGTTACGGCCTGCCACACAAGGTTCCCTAAAAAAATTAAAACTAAATTTAGTTTCATTTAATACCCAAATCCATATCCGCCATAGTTGAAGATATCATTTGTAAATTTTGGTCCCGACTTACATTTGAAGTGGTTAGACTGAATAAAATTTTTCATTTGATTTTAAGACCCACCCTAGTGTGCACATATAGATTATATAAAAAACCGCTTGATGGCTGGCACAAAAAAATTATTAGAAAAATGCTGACCATTTTTATGCCTAAACGGAGTATGTTAATAAATTTTCTACAGTGACCGGACTTTTGTGAGAATGTTAGGAAACTTACAACAATAATTTGTCTAATTTTTTTTATATGTGACGTTCCGCGCGAAAAGGTACCTTAGGTGGCAAAGCTTAATTTGACGGGGCGGGCGATCGAAAAAATGGTCGCAGCGTGAATTTGAGCGATTTGAAACTGACTTTCAACGTTCATAAATGGAAAAGTATTCGAGATAAAAATTTTTAGTTTGCAGGAAATGAAAGATTGAGTCTTGTTTTATGAAAAACAATTAAAACCTGGAAATCGATTTTTCGCCACCTTAGTGTATATACTTTTTCTTGAGGAACGACACATATACGCATTTTTTGTGCTTTTTTAACTTTAATTTTTTTTTTGATGTTATTTTACTAATAATTTAATAATAAATAAATAATTTGTTGCATTTTATTTTATCTTTACTATATACATATGTATAATTTAGTTTTGTTTAATATATTTTAATTTAAAATATTAACTTTTAGATTATTAAATTATGTTTTGGTAATTTTTAAGTTCATAAATTTGAAATAGTTATATTTTAATCAATTTTATTTATTTACTTCTTACCTTTCTTTTGTTGTATATTATTTAATGTAAGATTATTTTATTTTAGTTTCAATTAATTTTATCTCTCTTTATTTGCATTTTCTTTTATTGTATTTTATTTTATATATTTTAAATTTCATTTTGTTATTTTCTTTAGTGTTTTAGTTTACATTACTTTGTTTTGTTTAATAACCCATTATGTTTTGCTTAATTATGATTTGTATAATCTATTTTTAATTTTTTTTTATTTTTTTTTCAGTTTAATTTATTTTTTTTAGTTATATTTCTTTCCTAAATGATGTTTTTTTTTTATTTTTTCCTTTATTTTATTTTATTTTGTTTTGTTTTTTTTATGTTTTTTTTATATTATTATTTCGCTTAAATTTAGTTTTGTTTTATTTATTTTATTATATATTATTTTATCAAATTCACTCCTTATTTATTTTATTGCCATTAAATTATATGTATTTTTTAAGAATTTTTTTCAGTTTTATAGCCTATTGAATTTTTTATTGAGAATTTTTTGTCCGTATGACGGTTGCATTTTATATAAATTTGGATTGCTTTTTAATTGTTTTTTTTTTTTTGCTGATGATCTTGTGTGTTTTCTTCCAAAAATTTCCCAAAAATTCTAATTAACGAATTTGAAATTTTTAATGAAAATTTGCTTAGTTTTATAGGTTTAAATGTTATTTTTTATTATTTAATTGTATTCATTTTGCTGTAATTGTTTTTTATTATATATATTTTTATATTTTGTTTCATTATTTTTAATTTTATTATTGTTTTGTTTAATGTTTTTTTTATTTGAGTTTTTTTCTTTTTCATTTTATTTTGTATTTTTTTTCTTTATTAGTTTTGTTAATGTATTGTTTGTTTTATTTATTTAAAATGATTTTTAATACTTTTTTATAATGAATTTTGTTTAATTTATGTATTTTTGATTTTCAAATTCATATATTATTTTTCTAGACAAATTATTTTTATGAAATTTTTTTATTTTAATTTTAATGTAATTTTTTGTACTTTTTTTATTTGACGCATTGTTTTTATTTTACTTTGTGTTTTAATAAATTATGCTTATTTTCAAATTGTATTTTTTATGTTATATTATGTATGTATGTACATTAAAATTTGTTAAATTTAATATACTTAACTGAATTTTTATTTTGTTTTGTTTTATCTTTGGTTTTCATTTTAAATATTTAGTTGAAACGTCGCCTGTGTAGAGAATTGACGCAAAAAGAGGCGGAAATAGCTAAACTAAATGAAGTTGTTGGAAATTTGAAAGAGGAAAAATCTTTAGTACAAGAAAAGGTAAATAAAAATTTATTCGATATTCATATTATTAAATATTTAACAATTATTTTGTTTATGTCTTAGCTTCGTTTTGCAGAAAAACAAATTGTAGTTTGCATGGATCGTATTACACTGCTGGACTTTAAGGTTGACGAACTTACATCTGAATTAGAGGTACATTTGTAAATGATTTGGTATTATTTGAGAAGTGAATGCTAATAAATTACCATATTTTTTTTTACAGCAAAAAGAGCACGCCATCAAATGCCTGAGTGAAAATAAACTCGAGCTAGAACAGTTTATTAATGAAACACGTTCAACTGGAAATAATTCGCGTCCAGACTATTTAGAAGCTTCTTTCTCGCCAATCACTGATGCCAGCGGAAGTTCGAGTAGTCCTGAAAATCTCGCACGTTCTGTCGTCGATGTACAGTTGCGCGAGAAGGAACACGAAAATGCTGAGCTGCGGGAAGAATTGCATTCTCTAAAGAACAACAACAAGCGTCTATCGGAGTTAATACGAAAATTCACGACTAAACATGCACATGAATTCAATATTGCAACAAATATCGATAGTACTGTAAGCAAAGAAGAGGAGGAAGACATGGAAATTTCGCCAGCCGAATATCTTGATCATTTGGTCGACTATGTCGATCGCATAGGTTTGCTTTACAAAGACGAAAAAGGTAAAGTGAAAACCTTACAGACCGATCTACAAGCTAAACAAAGACGTAACGATGAACTCAGTCGAAGCCTAATGGAATTTGAGAGAGAGATTGCTGTACTTAAAGAACAAATGAAAAAATTGGATCACATAAACATAGAATTGGAGCAGGGAAAGAAACGTGCACAGGATAAATTGGCACGCTGTGAATTAGAGCTTGTGAAGATCAATGAACAGAAATTTGAATTGGTCGCTAAGTTGGAAAGCCTTGCCAACGACTATGATACACACAATACCGCACAACGACAGAAGTTTGCGACACAAATTGAGAATATGGAAAGTGAAATTGCCTTGCGTGAGAAAAAGAATGCAACGCTTTTAAAGAGAAACGAAGAGTTGATTGATGAAATGGGTTCGCTTCGAACGGACATTGAAGCATTGCAACAAACTATGCGAAACAATGCCGATGAGATACGAACATTAAATGAACGTTGCAAAAATTATCAAACTGAAACGGAAGCGCATGACAAAACCGAAAAGATGCTAAAGGAAAAATATGAAAAGATTTTGGTACAACACGAAGCCACTAAAAAAGATAGGCGTGAAACTGCCGATCACTTGGAAGCGATGCGAAATAAAATAGCCGTTAAAGAATTTGAAATGGGTAAACTGGGTGTTGAGATAATTGAAGTGCATAAAAAAAATGTCGAACTAGAAACACGCATCGATACGCTCACAACCGAATTCAGAACAGAGAAACATAACTCAGAATTGGCAATAAGTACACGAGATGAACGTATACGAAAACTTAGCGAAGAGCGTGATAAGTTAGTTGAAACCAACACCAAGGTGAAAAGTGAAAAGGAATTGTTGCAAACCGAATTGAAAGAATCCAAAGAAGGGCTGGGTGCAGCTCTCAAAACATTTGACGCATTAAATTTGCTCTTATCTGCAGAAGAAGCTGATACCTCGGTTAATTTGGGACAAACACTTGGCGACGTGGTAGCGAATGTGAAACGATTGCAGGAAAATAAACTTGAACTTGATAACAAATTAGAATTGATGAGCTTTAATCACACCGAAACCGTTTCGAAAATGGAGGTAATGGAAGATGAAATGAAGAATCTCATAAATGCCAAGGAAGAACTTGAAAACAATTACAAATCATTATTGGAACAAAGTGAGCTAAAGTTGAAAAATGCAGAAGCACAACTTAAATTATATGAAGAGGATATAGATAACTTGAAGTTGGCATTGAAACAGCTTAACGAAGAAATGCAAAATGCGCTGCAGGTGAACACCGAAGAGCATACAGTACGCCATATGGAACTTGGTGTTGAACACGAACGTACAGTAAACTCACTACAACAACAACTAAACAAAGCCAATGAGGAATTATGCGTTAAAGAAAATGATCTGAAGACACTCCACGAAGAGAGCAGTGAAGTCAAGAAAAAGCTTGACGAGAGCGTGCAACGTTTGGGAACAGTGCAGGCCGAACATTTGCAAACACGCAATGCTAACGCTGAAAAATTGAAAACATTAGAAGCACAATTGGAAAATGTAGTAAGCGAAAATAAAAAACTACTCCAAGAAATCGACTCATTCAAGGCTGAACACACAAATATAACTGCGAGAATTGAGCGAGCTGATTGCGCTTTGAATGAACTAAACGTTGAGTTAACACAAGAAGTCAATGCTAAGAGTGAATTGTGTGTTAAACTGCAGGCGAGCGAAACACGTTTATTTGAAACTGAACAAAAACTCGAAGGTATACTCAAAGAGAAATCGCAAACCATAAATGGTTTGAAAACGGCCTATGAAAGCCAAACCGCTGTACTAAAACGTTCCGAAAGTCAAATAAATGCATTGGAAAAAGCAAAACTAAAACAAACACAACAAATTGCGACACTCCAACAGAATTTGCAAAATGCCATCGAAGAGAAGGAGCGTTTGAAAAAAGATGTCACCTCATTTACAACACAATTACAACGTGAACAGGAGGAGAAATCGGCGCTGCTCGCTTCTTTGGAGCAAACTGCTGATCAGTTGAAGTTAGCGATTTGCGAGAAAGATCAACAGGCAAAGATATTGGAGAAAAATTGTGCTGAGTTAAATAGCCAAATCAGAGATGCAAATGAACTATGCGCAAAATTGCAAACCGATTTGACAGCCAAAGAAACGCAGCTACAGCGACTGCAAGAGGAACAGGAACACGAACGCGATAATTGGCAGACAAAATTATCGGAAATGATGCGCATGTTGGCTGAACAATCGGTTGGGCAGGAAAATAACGATAGCACCTTGCAACAGATCATCACCGTTCTAGAGCAGCACATCAACTTACCACCGGTGACAACAGGGAAGTCCGAACTTGTCGTCATCGATGAGTTCATCAAAGTGCCAGCGAATGATAAGGACACACAATTGGGTAAACTTAGATGCGTATTGAACCGCCTACTACTTGGCATTTCACTGCTGCACACCCAACTCGATCAAACCGAACAGAAACGTCAGGGTGCAGTGGAAGTGTTGGAAAAGGCGAATGACAAATTAAACTACCAACTACTCTCTCGCAATGCCGAAATCACTGAGCTACAACAAAAGCTGGTGGGTGAACGCCAGCGTAGTGCAGTAACGGAACATTTGCGAAATGAGCTACATGATTTGCAGAATGTCAAGGAGAAATTGAAATCGGAAATTGTACAGTTCGAACATGAATGCGCCGTTGCTAAGGAGCTATATCAAAATGCCAGCACAGAGCTAGTACGTTTGCAGCAAGAAAAGCAGGAAGTAAAGTGCGAATTACAACGCGCTAACGAAAATGTTACACGTCTGATACAAGGCAGCGATGCATTGCGACAGGAGAAGGATTTACTCATTGAACAATTGCAAGAATTGCGACAGCAGCTGACACAAACCAGCGTGCAGCATAGCACAACCGAGACGATGGTAAAGAGTATATTGCAAAATTCCACGACGTTGGAAGGCAAATTAGATGCCACAGAGAAAGAGTTGAAACTATTGCGGGCGGAATTGCAAAGGCTTGAAAGTAAAAAGGAGCAGCTAGCTGCTGAGAATAACAAATTGCGTGAAGCGCAGGAAGCGAGCAAGAAACGTATTGAAAAAATGGCAGTGAAGTTAGGCGATACGCAGGCGCGTTGCTCGAAAAACGAACATGAGAACGAAAAGCTAAACGAAGCGTTGAGTGCAACAAAAGCGAACATTGAAAAGTTGCGGCGCGAAAAGAGCGCATTGGAAAATGATAAACAAACGCTGCAAGAACGCAACAACAACACTGAACGCAATCAGCAACAACTTATCAATAAGATACATCAACTGGAGCAAATGAAGGTCGCATTCGAGGCAGAGAAAAATAAGCTAGAAGCCTCTGAGGCAGATGCTAAAGCCAAATTGACAAGACTCGAGAAAATACGTCAATCAAATGAGGAAAAAATACGTATGTTGAACTATTCATTGCAGACAGCAGAAGCGAATAATGTACGTTTGAATCACGAAATTGGTGACATCAACTCACAACTAAGCGAATTGAAGCAGTCGATTAGTGCCGATCACAGTGCTGAACATTTGGAGTTGGCTATTCAAGAACGCGACAAAGCGCTGGCTCAATCCAAAGAATTCGAAGCGCTTGCCACAAAACTAAAAGCCGATGTAGAATATTTGCAAGAGCAAAATTCGAATATAAGCGATCAATTATCGAAGATTTCTGTATCATTGCAAATATCACAGGAGAAATGTGAAAAACTTGCGCAGCAATTGCGTGATTTGGAGATCGATATGTGTGCGCTGAAGGAGGAAAAAGCGCAAATTGAAGGTGAACATTTAAATAATTGCGCCAAGTTGAAAGAATACCAAATATATAATGAAAATTTACGTTTTGAACGTGACGAAAAGATTGTCACACTGGAAGCGCAATTGCAGCAAGTCAGCGAAGAATTGCGCATCAAAGCGAAAGAGATTTTAAATCTACAGGCGGAACGTGACATATTGCGTAGCGGTAATGATAAAGAAAGCGAAGAGATTGAACAACTGCGCAAACGTTTGTCCGTAGCCGAAGCGGTGACCGAGTCTGAACAGAAAGCCAATGCTCAACTGCGACTGGACAATCAAATACTCCAAGCTAAGTATCGCGAATCTAAGGAACGCTTGCAGGAGGAAACTCGTGCTGGGGAGGAACGTATCAAAGAGAATCGTTTGGAAATGGAGGGCAAATTGGATAAAATGAAGAATAAAATGGTAAGTTAGCATCAATGAACATATTTGTTTTGTTTTTTTTTTTCAATTTTTTATTTTAAATAGTTGTACTCTCAGTGTGTAGTTGTTATTATGTTTGTTGTATGTGTAGAAAGTATACAAAATCCTTGTCGTCTACTCGAGCAACTTCCACTTGTTGTAGGGGCATCACACTGTCAATTGTTTTAAGCAGTCTTTAGCTAGTTAGCTAGATCTCTATGTTTTACTGTCTGTTGTAAATTTAAAGGAATTTTAAATTCATCACTAAATGCTGCGCTGAATAAGGTGGCAACGTCAGGTTCACCGCCAGTATATGTAGCTTAAATACAGGGAGGCGTAACTGTTATGCTTTTTTTTCACAATTCAATAAATAATTGCTATTTTTTCACCGATATATTTTCAATTAAAATTTAACATTTTATTTTTTTAGTCAAATATAAAATACTTTTTTTTTTTGGTCAAAAATAAAATTTAAAATATGACTAATTTTTTCAGTCAAATATAAGTTAAAATATAAGTTATTTTTTCAGTCAAATATAAAAAAAAATTCAATAAAATAAAAACAAACAAATAATACTTGTTTTTTCGGTAAAAAAAATATTTGACTTTTATTTTTTCAGTCGAATATAAAATTTAAAATTTGACTTTTATTTTCTCCATCAAAGAAAAAATTTAAAATTAGACTAATTTTTTCAGTCAAATATAATAAATAGTTCAAATTTGACTTTTATTTTCTCCATCAAAGAAAAAAGTTAAAATTAGATTAATTTTTTCAGTCTAATATAAAAAAAAATTGATAAAATAAAATAAAAAAACAAATAATACTTATTTTTTTCGGTCAAAAAAATATCTGACTTTTATTTTTTCAGTCAAATATAAAATTTAAAATATTTGACCGAACAAATAAATCTTATTTTTTTTTATTTTACTGGAAAAGTAAGAGTCGAATTTAAACTTTTATATTTGACCGAACAAATAAGAAATATTTTAAATTTTATATTCGACTGAAAAAATAAAAGTCAAATATTTTTTTGACCGAAAAAATAAGTATTATTTGGTTTTTTTCTTTTTTATTTAAATTTGACTTTTATTTTTTCAGTCAGAACGTTAAAATTTGACTTAATTCTTTCAGTCAAATATAAAAGTTAAAATTTTACTCTTATTCTTCACAATTCTCATTATTCTAACGTTTAAAAACCATATGCCGCTTTATTTGTGCACAACACATTTGATTAATAAGCGCATGTCGTTGAATTTGGCGTTTGCATCGATCGTCGATTTTTATTTTTCTACCACTCTATTGATTACTGCCATATTTGGCTGAGTTTTTAAAAAAAATACCAAACGTTTTTCTATGGTGGCTTAGTATTTTACAAATTACTTTTATTTCCACGCCATTTTCACGGAAACCTAGTGCTCGTCTTTGCTCAAACTCAGAAAGACTTGGTCCACGCGACATATTTGACTATTATAATACAAAGACTATTCAAAAAACTATTTGTTTTCTGTTAAATTATTTATTTACGGCTATTTCTTATGAACGCTCAATTCTATTCATACTCACATTTAAAACAAACGGTATTACGAATAAGACTATACGAATGAATCGATTAACAGTGAAGAACAACAATCTACACTAAAAAAAGTGCAGAGTTCCTAACAAAATAGTTATAACACAAAATATCTATGTACATATAATTTCCTTACTAAGGTAAATTAATTAAATTTTGCATTTTCAAACTGGTGGCAACCAGTAGAAAAATAGCTCTTGTCGAGACGCATCGTTTGACACCAATATTTTAATATTTCATATAGGTTAGGTCACAGCGTCTACCCTCGTACTATTGCATATACTGAGGGCACACTTGGTCCATTAGGGCCCGTCGTGATACCAGTTGGGCAGTATGTGCTGTCCGTTCCCACAAAAAAAAATTCTAATTGGATTGCCTAATAAAAAGTAGGAGATCGTTTACGTCGGCTGATCCCAGATCCGGCAGGTAGTCGAAGAAGAAGTACTGGTGTAGGCATCTCATACTCGCTAAAGCAGGGCAATGGCAGAGGTAGTGTTCAATACCTTCCGCCTTCTCCTCGTCACGACAACTGCGGCAAAAGTCGTTTTCGGGAAAGCCCATCCTCCCGGCGTGCGCTCCCATAAGGCAACGACCAGTTATTTATTAAACTACCACCAGGCGCAGGAGGCGTCTTTCCATTTTGATTAGACAAACAGATCTATCCTTGTCTACTCTAGGCCAGAGCTGACGGGCTATACAACAAGTGGGTTCTTTAGCCCATCTTTTCCGTTTGCCAGCTCTAGGACGTGGGCCTTCAATCAGAGTTTACAATTCTATCGTCCAATTTAGAGCCGTCAGTGCGAAGCACTGCGGTATTGGTATAACACCCGATAACTACAGTTACTGACCATATAATAGAATCAAACATTCCCTCCACATATATTTGCCAAAACTAGTTAATTAAAAAGCATTTCTTAACCAAATCAAAATATGTATTTAGTTCCGTTGAATAATTAAACATATTAGTAACTCAAACAAGCATTAATAATTATTTCATTAAAGAAAAAAAAACCCTTTTAAAGTAGACAGTCGTGAAATTTAATTGACAAAAAAAAAAATTAGAATCAGAGAACTAAAACTGGAAAATAATAATAAAACTCCATTAAAAAGTCTGACAGTTTTAAAACTTTGTAGCAAAACCTTTATTTGCAAGTACGTTAGTGCATCTTTTCGCCATAGACTCTACTAGGGTCTCACATACCGACTTTGGTATGGAATACCAAGCTTCCTGGATTCTTTGCCAAAGTTCTTCCTTATTCTTTGATTTAGCGGGTTCAAGCTTTTCCTTTACAATCTTCCACAAGTTCTCTATCGGGTTTAAATCCGAGGATTGCGAAGGCCACGTCGTTACATCGATTCCACGACTGTGTAACCACGTTTTTTACAATATCCGAAGTAAAGTATGTTTCGTGTAATTATCCTGTTGAAACTGCCAAATCAAAGGCATATTTCATTCGGCATAGGGTAGCATAACGTCTTCTAATATTCTTAGGTATCGATACCGGTCCATGTTTTCCCAAATTCAAAGTAGCGGTTCGCTGTGTACCTGTTACCATCATTGCCCACCATGTTTACGACGGGCAACAGTTCTTGAAGGTATTCCCACACCTATTTCCTTCTAGATGACTGCAGCGGATTTAAAAGAGTCGCGCTTTTATAGTCTCTCAATGAAATTGTCGTACTCTGGCGTCGTTTTTCGCGGTCGACCTCTTAGTTCGCATTCTTTTTCATTTCAATTTCGCATGTGTTTACGTTCCTCTGCCGTGCAGTGCTTTCCGCGACCCATTTTTTCTAAATTAAAGCAAATTTCACTAAATATAACAATTTATAACACAATGCACACTTACAAAACAATTTAAATACCAAAAATCACTTTTATTGCTTTTTCCCTTCTTTGATTCTACTATATTGTCACTATAGTAAAATCCCACCGTTGCAAGTTTTAAGTGCAAAAGTAACAGTAAAACAAAACGACGTTTTAAACGACAAATAGTGTACAGATTCGATTACAGACAAAAATCATCGGAACTATAATAGCAAAGAGGATGCGCCGCTGATTGTTTCGCAGCAATCAACTTGATTCTATTTTATTATCCGTGACTGTCATCCACCCTGTCATTCCTCGGATGAATTCGAGTGGTGCAACGGTTTGCCTATGCGATAACTGGAGTGACGTAATCAGTTTGCTAAAGTTTGCAGGGCGTCCGTCCAGAATTTTTGAGTGACAATGCGTTTAAACGAACATCATTACAGCTTGACTGCAGTTTTTAATATAGATCTACCGGCAGAAGATTTAGTAGGTTTTCTAGGGCTCTAGTGGGCGCTGAGAGTAATGCTCCAGTAAGTAGCTCACACGGCTCTCTTTGAACCTTGGTAAATTTGTCCTTAGTTATAGATTTTTCTAGGGGCTTCCATCATACTGACGCCGTAGAATAGAATAGGGCGTACTATCGCTATGTAAACCGAATGCAATGTGTGGTTTGATACCACACTTTTTACCTATAGCAGCTTTGCAGGCTTACCTGGATTTTTCTTCCGCATTGCGTTTCCGGGTTAGCTCAGTCATGTCCAGTATAACACCCAGGTATTCAACCTCGTCTGACAGTGTTAGACGGAAGCTGGAACTCGGGCAGCTCATTCTTGTTTGTGAAGGGGACCGCCATAGCCTTTGCTGGGTTTTGGGATTCAACCGGCATGCTTCCGACCAGGTTCCCACAATACCCAGAGCATTGTGAAGAATTTTACTTAAAACAGGGGGTGCTTGCCCACTGCCGGCAGGGCCAGGTCGTCCGAGTAACGGCTTGACAACCTGTGTCCTGCAGGCGTAGGGGCAGATTTTTCATTGAGATACTCCAGAATAGCGCAGAGCGCCTTGAAGGGTGCCTCTAGTTGCGTATCTCGTGATGGATATTCCCTCTATATTCGAATAAATCGTTCTCGTGCCGAGGAGATTAACCCCTTCGATGTCAAGGAAAGTCCCTAAGGCGAACTCCTTGAAAAATAAGGCTTTTTCAGTATTAAAGATTAATTAGCATTGGATGTTGATTTAGTTTTTTTAAAATTATTTTGATTAAATTTTTAGTTTAGTTCATTCGATAACTTAAACCATAAAAGTCAAAGCAATCAACCATTTTTCCCACTTTGTTTTTGTTTTGCTTGTAAATTTATGGAGTTGAAGTTAGCGCTAGGGCTAAATATATTTTGCGAAAACAAATAAACAGGTAAAAATTTACTTTAAATTTTAAATTTTTATTAGAATTTTCGGAAGTTTTTGGGTATGCAGTTTTTAGCCCATTTAACTTTGTGTAATAAATGCGTGTTTAAAATTTCACAAAATGCTCATTTCTTTATATTTTTTGCTGACGATCTTATCGTGCCCATTTTTTCCAATATTATTTCGTGCATACGTTATTTGGAAAAAAACGCATGACAAAAATTACCAAAAATCAATGGAATTTCAAGAAACAAATTTTATGTTGAAAATTCTGAAAAATATTCAAAATTGTAACGTAATTTTTTCAATTTGAATTTAGGTAAAAGATAAACTTTGCCATTAATTATGTAACACGATCCGCTGGTTCAGCCGAGAAAACGCCAGTGATCGCGTCTACGCATGACCGAATTGTTGTTTCCACCTAATATTTTTCGATAACCACCCAACAAGAATTAGAATTAGCGTACAAAAAAATGTGTGTTTTTCTAAAATTTTCGAAATCGATAATTTAAAAAAAATTTCAAAATTTCTAACTTATAAAAATTTTCGGGGTATAATAAAAAGTTAAAAAAAAAATGCTTCAAAATTTTAAACTTTTTAATGTGAATTTAAACAAATTGTTTGGGGTATAATATAATATAAAACCATGTAAATCAAAGTTTCAGAAGATATAGAAAATTTATAAAAATTCAACAAATCTCAAAAAAAAAAGTGCCATCAAAATTTTTAATTTTGTAATCTGAATTTGTAAAAAAAAATTTCGGGGCTGCAGTTTTATAGCAAAAACTATATACTCCAAATTTTTGTAAAAAAAAAATAAAAAAACCGGATTAAAATGCTGAAAATTGTAATGACCATTTTTTGAAAGTGAACGAATTCGTATAAATTTTGTTATTAAATTTGTTATATTTTTATAAAAAAAAACATTAAAATTAAATAAAGAAACACATTTTGCTATTATTTTCGCGAACAACACCATAGCTTATTTTGCTGGGTATAGCACAAGAGTTGTTAGTACGAATAGATTCTATATTATTACTTAGGTTAAGATAGTTGATAAAAAAATTGAAATTTTATACAGTAAAAAAACAAATGTCGAACTCTTTAACTACACATCACATTCAGCCCATCTCAGATTTGAAATATTCTTCGGATCATCACCATCATTACCACAACCACCGCCACTGTCACTTTTTCTCTCTTAAGTTAGCTCATCATTATTTTGACTAAATTTTTAACATTTAAGCGAATACAGCTGTTCTGACCTGGTTTTTCTTTTCATTTTTCATTTTATCTTTAAAAAAAAAAAACGAACTTCAAACGCAGACGCAATGTCACAGGTTCGAAATCTATGGGACCAGGACAAAGTGGAAAAAGCGATTCAACACCTGTTTCAGATATACCATTGTTGTATTCTTATCGCAAGTATTACTTGCAATTACGCTCAATTTCCTTATGAAACAAAATGATATGGAACTGGCTATCAAAAGCAATTCTCCACCTGTATTTTGAACGAGGCACTCTTTGCAATAGCATTTCTCCAAGACTCTAGCCCAAAGCGATGGCCTTTACATATAGAATGTATAATTCGTTACAGTATTTTTTTTTAGCATATTCTAAAATCTAAAACTATGTGTGTGAATGCTCGTCTAATTTTATTTTAGTGTATAGCAAATGTATGTTATTTTTTTTTTGTATTAGTTTTGTTATTGTAAAATTTTCAATATATACATAAATATGTATGGTATATATGTAAATGTGGTATGCTTTAATGATATATCGATTGGTGTTAAATTTGGTGTAAGGTTTATTTGTGTAAGAAATCACCAAACAGCTGTGATGTCCCCACTTTAAATATTTAACTAAAATAATTACACAATTATTTAAATACTTGCAAAAAAAAAAAATCATTGAATATAGGTTATTAATATGAGTATTGAATATTGAAAATAAATGGAAAAGCTACTCTTTAGATCGCCAAAACCATTTAGCATTTATTACCTATCAAAATACATAGAATTCCCCTTTTTGTTGCTGTTATAGACAAATTAAAGAATAGGCGTTGAATTTGATAATTAGGTAGACATAACGCGTGGTTTTCTATTATCAATATATATAGTTAAGTTAAATTAGCAATAAAGTACCTATACAATTTTTTTTTTTTTCTTAAAAGTTTTACAAAACAACAATTCTCATTTTGCGCCCTCTTTATCATTTTCTAAATTTCAATTTGACCTCTACCGGTCGATTTTCCCACACAAACTCCGAACTGCTTCGCCTCTTCGCCTCGATCAATTGCATTACGTTTTCCTTGTAAATCTTACACATCAGAAAACGCTCTATAGCGAAGAAGTAACGAAAATGAAAGGCAAACAAGATCGCGAACTCAGCAGCATACGAGCGGAAATGGATGTGTTGAAGGCACAGGTAAGTGAAAATATGGCATAAATTGTTAAAATAAGCTAAACATATTTTTTTTCTTTTGCTTAAAATATTTACATATTATATATTTTGCCTTTTAATTTTAATTTAATTTTCACATGCTTCACACAGAACTCCAAATACGAAGAACACGTACGCAAACTATCTGGTCAAATAATGCGTACTAACGATCGTGTTTTGGAATATCAAAAGCAAAATGCCATATTATCTACAAAACTGAAACATTTCCACGATTGTGAGGATAACAATTTTAAAAGGCCCAGTATGGCGACGAATTCATTGCCAAGATCGTTATCGTCGGCGCCATCGAATGCAGCTATAAGTTCGAATTTGGCTATGGAGGATGAGGAGGGTGAAGTTTTTAATAACACGTACCTGACCGATTTGCAAACTGGACGAATGTCTATGTGTAGAGAAGTTTGGTAAGTCTACAGTATTTCAAAAATAATATATTTTTTGTTAATTGTCCCCGGCCCGATATTAACAAACTATCCACTGATTCTATCGGAACACTAAAATGTTTCGAATTTCAATATGCATGCTCGAATTTTTTAGGAGTATCGTATATAATAAAAAATCGGGGTTTGATAGTGTAAAGTAAATTTGGAAATTTTTTTGTGACTGCTGGGACACTGAAAACCCCCTCTATTTAACCCTTCCGAACTCAAAGACATATTTTAACCAAACCTTTTCATTTGCAAGTTATACTTTTCTATGGTGTAAATTATATTCTATCTTTTTGTTTTTATTAAAAACTAGTTTGATATAACTTTTATAGGAATATTAAGCTATATTTAAAATTTTACTGGTGGGACAATGTAGTTATTTATAAATTTTACCATGCAACATTAAAATAAAAACAAGCAACTAAAAATAGTAAATAATATAAATAAAATAAACGAACAAATATTAATAATTTTTATAGATTTCAAAAAAATAATATTTCTTCCATGCATTAAAATAAAATTATACTCACTGGTCAAAAATTTACTTATCCAGCATTTTTGAACAAAATTTGTCAAAAATTCCCCACAGTGCTGTGTACCAATAAGCCGGTTTAGGATTTGAATATCAATAAAATGCAATACTTCCCTTGACTAATGTCGTCTATGTTGTTCAGGGAGTGAGCAGAATTGTCCAGCAGAGGTATTGGGTTCCATCATGACATGCTATTAGTTGGAGAAGAGCTGCCGAATATCTTTTGGCAAAGTTTTTCAACGATAAACCACAGAATTTTTACATCAATGCAGGCACGAACGCCTCTCCAAAATAAGTTTGCTCCTTTATTTAAGTGCAGTAATATTAAAATACCTCAATGTCATGCGTGTGGATATCTTATATGTATAATATATTATTCCAGTTTTCTAAAAACCTGATAAAATTTACGTAAATTTTTTTTAATACATTAAATGCAAATTAAATTTTTAGATTTTTTTTTAAATTCCGCGCCATGTACCTATTTTTTTTTTTATCGCTATACATATATTTTTTCATGAATCTACTAATATGTACTCTGAATATGACCTAATCAGTCAGTGAATTAAGTTTTTAGAATTATCTTGCACCAGCGCCATCTATCGAATTTCGTTTTCGAAGTCGATTTTTCCACCCATAACAAACTTCTATTAACGGAAACTTTCTTTTCCAAAAGTTATGCAAAATTCAAAATTTCACTTTTTTCTAGTTTTCATGTTTATTTTTTTTATAGCTCTTAGATTCATTTTAAAGAGAATATTTGGAGCTACCAAAAAATAAATACATTAAAATTTGTATACATATCTATGTATGTAAATCAATAACGAAACTTTTTTGGGTGCATTTTTTATAAAATACCCTTGTACTAACTAAATTCTTAAACGATTCAAGGTGTGTTTTGTAAAATGCATTTTTGAATTTAAAAAAAAGATTTTATTTTCTATCGCAATCTCTTATTTTATTTAGTGCCAAATTAATACTCAAATTTCAATTTCCAGGCGGAAGCAACATTTCTTTAATTCAAAAATTCATACCTTCCAAAAAAAGCTTCATTGAAAATTTTTAGTATCTTGAAAGATAGTTTATAAAAAAAAGTGGGCCGAAAATATAAATTTTTCAGTAGCTCAATTTTAAACATTTCAAAATTTTAAATTAAAAAAAAACTTTTTAAATTTTTTTCGTAGAACCAAGTACATTCTTTGAAAAGAATTCAAGATTTTTTGTAGTTTTAATAGTTTTCGTGTTATTAAATAAATAAAGTTGAAACATAATGAAATTTTTAATTGCGCATAACTTTTGGAAACCAAATTTTAATTTTCGTTAAGAACTTCGTTATGGGATGAAAAAATCTCCTCACCAATTTTATCCAAATTAGAAATAGTTGCCCGACCATTGATATTTATATGTTATCGTTAATTTTATATAAAAATATAATTCATACAATTATAACAAAAACTATCTAATGTTCCAAATTTATACAAAATTTATAAAAATTCCTCAAATTTTGCATCAAAATTTTAAAATTAAAAAAAAAATTTTTTGGTTTTCTATGTATGTTAGTGCAAATTTAGTACAATAAAGAGCAAGTTTGAGAAACTAGCGGTGATTTTTTTCAAAATAATTTTTTGAAATATTTAGTTATGCGAAATTTTTATTTATAAAACGCCTGCATTTTATAAAAATACCTGTTGATTTGTAATAATTTCCAAGATTTCCAATTTTCCAAGATCACAATTAAAAAAAAAAAACTACAAAAATCAGCTTGCCTATAAAACTACAATCTCGAAATATTCTAATTCTTGTAAAAAAAATATTGTAAGAAATTTGATGAAAGTTGATGTATTTTTATTAAATTTGTATATACATACATAGTTCGAAACATTCATTTGCATTTTTTTATTATAGTATGAATTATATTGTTATATAAAATTAACAAAAAAAATTGATCATGAAAAACTTTGCAATATTGTAAAAAGATCATCATTCGACTTCGACTTTGCCTGTCAAGTACATATGTATGTATGTACATGTATTATCAAGAGATACAATTTTTGTCTTCTTCCTTTTTGTTTATAGCGCTGAGGAATTGCAGTATCGAAATTCATTGTTGCCACGTCACCTCAAAAGCACCTATGCCGCTCAGTACGACCACGGCTTAGCCGAAGATGAACTGAAAGTAAGCACCTGCAGCAAAATAACGAACCCGATTCAAGACACAGCACCCTCAGAGGGAGAACGAACAGTGATAACATCAAAACAAGTATCGCATCCAACCATATCCAGAATTTTGCACTGTTATAAAACAAAAGAGTTGAAATGAAAATCTTTAAGCGGACGATGCAAAATAATTGCAAATAAATAAAGTGAGCAGGCGCTTTAGACAATGAAAGCAAATAACCAAAAAAAAAAAGTGACGTACATATGTGTACTTTTGCGCATTTGAAAAAATAAAATAAAAATAAGAAACCAAAATTAAACAATCAGAATATTAAATATATAGAAGTGGTACTGTATGAAACAAACCCATGATGAAGCAATTAAAGTTATGTTTCTCTGATATTTCGCCGTTTTTAAAACTGTTCCGTTTCGCAACTAAATTGTAAGGGTTTACTTGCGAGTATAATAAATTTCTCTTATTGCCTGCTGTCATTCTATTTAATGTAATTGAATTTAGAAAGAAAGATTTGAATATCGTTTTCGTTTGTGCATTTGTGTTTGTGATTGTTGCTGTTGTTGTATTTTTTGTTTAATGCATTGTCCTGCTGCTATCAAAATGTTTTATCTCCATTGCTCAAATAATGTGCACTTGTTTAAATGTTTCTTGTCAACGGCGTTCGTTGCATGCTGTCTGCATTAAAATTGAATTAAAATTTATAATTTATTGAAATTTCCTTTACCTTTTATGCAATTTTTTTTTTTTTACAAATCTCTTTAGGATGGACCCCACAGTTTGGATGACAGCATGAGTGCACTGCTTAGTACAACGGCTGGTGGTGCTGCGCGGAAAAAGTTAACGGGTATCACGAATTACAAACGCCCTGGTCCGCCGACACCTAGCAAACATGGCGGCCGTCTTTCGTTGGGCAGCTCGGAGCCGCCACGTGAAATTCTAAAAGAAATTATTGATCAGGGCGGCTGTACTAAGACACCGGTGCGTTTTGGCTTTTTCGCATCTAAATTCAGTATGGGCAATAGCAATTCGCGTGATGAGGTGAGTTTCAGCTGGAGTTGTTTGATGTTATTTTTATGCTTTTCAATATTTGATTTCAAATTTGAGTACTTTTAGGCAGGGACCATATCGGTTATAATTTTTATTTAAAAAAAATCATGATTTAATTATTTTGTGGTTTTTTATTTTTTCGATCAAAAATAATCGTTATTCTTGGATTTTAATTTTTTCGATCAAGTTTAATCGTTATTTTGTGATATTTTTTCGATCATAAAACATATTATTGCCGACAAATTTGTTTGTGTATATTATGATCGAAAAATTGTAAATACAAGATATCGATTATTTTTTATCGAAAAAATTAAAAATCACAAAATAACTTCAAACTTATTATAACTTCTACCATTGTTGTTTTATCTATAATTTTTCCCATTAAAAAAAAATGGCCTTGACCCCATAAAAATTATTGTTTAATATAAATAAATAGGCCGAAAAAAAATGTTAAAATGCAAAAAAAAATAAAAATAATGTCAGTTTTAAATTGCATATGACATAAGGATTAGATCAATATGTTCGAATTTTGTTTTGAACGAATTATTGACAATGATTTTTTGATCCGAAAAAATCAAAATAACCGTTATTTTCGGTCTCTGCTTTTGAGTATTAAGTAGACTGTTTCGAGTGCTTGCTTGAGGAGTGGCATATTTAAAAAAAAAGTTTTTTATGTGTATATGAAAATAATGTGAATTGAAAACTTTATTAAATTCGTTTTTTCCAATTTGTTTTTTAATGTTCCACTTTTCTAACAAACGCTGTGTATGCACAGTGTTATTTTTAGCAATATTGACATTTTCCAAACTAAATTTTTCCATAACTGTTTTATAAAAATATAGTTCATTCATTTAATAACCTAAACCATAAATATTAAGTTTATTTATTTACGAAAATTTAAAAAAATAAGAAAGTCGAGGCGTTTTCTCCCAAGAAAAAAATAAAATTTTCGTAAAATTATTATTATTATTTTTGGTCCTATATGTTTGAAATGACAGTAATTTATTGAGCAGTGAAATTTTGAATAAGTTTAAAATTTTAATTTTAATTGGTTATGCCATTGAATGAAAATATTTTTATAAAGCTAAACTGGAAAATGTGCACAATATTGCCAAAAATTAACTGTGAGTCATTCAATGTATGTATGTATGTATGTATGCATGCCTGTAACTACATAGTTTAGTCTATAATTAAATTGTGTATAATATTTGTTTTGTGATCTACCTTCGACACTTTGTATAGTATAGTAAAATATTAAAAAAAAACAATCGTTAAAGCAGTTAAGAGTTGAGTTTGGACTTCATTATAAATTCAAATAAATTATTTCATAGTTATTGGTTTTAATACCCCATCGCATTTGTGTACTTTGGAATTGTAGCTTTGTTCCCATAACACTGGCTTGTCTAACGTAATAAATATATCTATCTAAATGTCCACAATGAGTATAGATTAAACCATGTCTGTCTGGTTGATGTTCAAAATAGGTTAAATCGTATAACAACCACGTGTACCTTACATAAAAAAAAAATACGTGGGAAATGAGCGTGAGGCTGCACAATGCACGATGGGCGGCGAATAGTAGAAAATATGAAATGTGCAAATCTTTTAATGGAAATTGATAAATAATGCTTGTACTAAGGCAAAATCAAAATGAAAAATTCAAACATATCAATTTAGTTTAATACAAGTCCTCAAAGTTGACCTTCGCACAGAACAATTATTTCTGAAGTAAATAAACATTTTACTTGTGCTAAGTCAAAGGAGTGTATTGAAATATACATACATACATAAACTGCTAATCCAATAACCACGGCAAACTCTTTTCTTTTTTTTTTTGTTCAGTAGTTCCCTACAACCGTTCTTTTTAATATTAATATGAATTCACGACAAAAAATTATACTTTTATGTATTGTAAGCGAAAAGTATGAAAAAAAAATTCTCGAATCTTGCCACAAATTTATGGAATTTGTTACATATGTATGCATTGATTCGACTTTTTTATTTATGATATTTAGTTGCTATAAAAATTAGCTGATACTAGGTGCTACTTTTAAATAAAAAAAGTGAAAGCTTGAAGAACATTAGGGTGAATATTTTATGCGGATGGTTGGGCAGTGTCCCAATCTTCATCACCTTTGAAATTTAATGCTTCTAGGTAGAACAAGCGCGCATGGCGTGGTAATAAGCCAATATTGACCATATTTCATATTTCTTCTTTTCTATTTTTGTGCGCAACTTATATGGGAACCTTACACTGTGCATCGCCCACTTCAGAGCAAATATCTTTATTCCAAAATAATTTCATCAAACCATTTCACGGTCGTTGTATTTGCATTCATTAATCACAATTTTTGGGTTTATAAAAATCGCACAAAAACTACGTCTACCCATATAAATTCGCTTGAATTTGATGGAATGGAATCGGGATATAAATAAAAATATTTCGCATAGCAAATATACAAATACAAATATTTATATTTTTCACCTTTTCAAGCTTAAATTTATTCGTTTAATTTGTAACTAAATTCTGTAACAAAAGCCGTATGAGTACAAATTTCATACTTTGTACAAATATTTTTAAAAATTCAGCAAATTTTAAACTTTTGAATCAGAATTTTTTTTTTACCAGTTTTCAGCTTTATCAGTTTTTTAATAAAAAATTTTTTTCTTTGTAAAAATTAATTTTGTTCATGTCTTATATTTATGGCAGAAAATAGGCAACATGGGCAGCAAAAAAAGTTTCAAAAATCAATACGAATTTTTAGCCATTTCGGATAGTTCATTAAATTTTAAGATATAAAGTGCGAGCGGCCGCATTTGTGTAGCTTGTGCGCGCTTCATTCTGTATGCTCCGGGTTCGAAACCTGGCCGGAACAATTAACAACAAAAATTATAGAAAAAGTGTTTTCTAATAGCGGTCGCCTCTCGGTAGGCACTGTCAAAACTCCGAGTGGTTTCTGCCACGAAAAAACTTTTCACAAAAAAATCATTCGCCGTTAGGAGTCGGCGTTTATGTCGGCAATTATGTAACAACATCAAGGTGCACACCACAAATCGTGGGGGAAGTTTAGCCAAACATCAAGCCATATTATGTAAACGCCAAATTATAATATTATTAATATAAAATTACTAAATTTCAAGCATTAAAACTTCATTTTTATTTTTAAAAAATATGAAATAAACCAATATACTTTTTTTTTAGTAGCAATAAAATAAATCTAGAATTTTAGAAAATTAATTAATTATTCATTATTTTAGACCTGGAAAATTTTCGGTTCGGCTTCGCCGAAATTGGCCGATGTTCGGCTGTTCTCTAATTGCGTTGTTGAATTATCAAAGAAGTGTAATTTTTTCGATCCGCTATTTTTTTTTTTGGTATTTTGTTGATTCAAAAATATTTCGTACTTTACACATGAAATGCCCAAAAAAATTAGAAAATACATTTTTAATATCTTTCGTACAAAAAGAGCAATTAATGAACGGTAATGTCAAATATGTGTTGAAAAAAGCAGAATATTTTTATTTGCATATCAGTTCAAGGCGAATCCATACAAGGTGGTGTTATAAATACAAATACAAAATTCCTATGTACTTTGTTTTTGTTTCTGCATAAGAGTTGTCAAAATTTAAATACATTTTGTTTTTGCTTTTACGGCTTTTGAAAGCTCATACGCAAAAGCAAAAACAAAATACATGTAGGTGAATAAAAAAAAAATCAAATCAGCTGCTCTTATGCCATCACCTTCTAAAAATTCGCCTTGGGTAATGCCAAATATGTGTTGAAAAAAGGAGAATATCTTTATTTACATATCAGTTATTGTTTTTCAAATATTTCCTCGTTCGTATTTGTGTTTGGTTATTTGCTATTGTTGTTGTTGTCATCTTTGTGCTGTGTTCGTTATTGTAAATGTTGCTGTTGTTTAGACTTTGCTGTTTCGAAAATATTTTTGTTCGTGTTTCAAACTTGATCTATAATTTAATTTGAAAATTCAAAAAAAAACTATTCTAATTCATTCGCATTATATGTATTTCAAATTTAAACACGCTAAACTCGAACAACATTGACATTAATCCGAATGCGGCCAACTACGATAGACTGCTACAAAATTGCCAGAAAATCTACTAAAAACTATACAAAAGAAAAACTTCGAAGCGATGTGCTTGAAAAGTCCCGATAACATTTGCACATCAACGCCACGCAAAAGCAAATCTAATTTCGATCGGCGTTGCTTATTTGATCAATTCGTAGCCTTATCCGGTTCATCGACGATGCTTTCGTTGACTGTGGAGAAATGTCCAACAGCAGCGACCGCTGGAAGTTCCACAATCATACCGCCAATCCTCTCTTTGGCCGATGTGTCATCGATTAAGCACGTCGGTGCATCACAAACACATTTGAAAATGTTAGAACAACAACGAATTGCACGGAAAAGACGTAGTTCATTGCTGCGACTTCAAGTCAATCGTCGACTCAAAAACAGCCCCCTTTCATCAGAGACACCATCCACCGGAACACCACAAGCACCTGCGAAAAATAGTAGGAGAATACAACAGGTGGCCTTTATGGAAAGGGCCGATCGGAAGGCAGCAAGTACCACCACCTCGGCGACTTCGGCAACCGCCACCGCTACGACTGCTAGTTCCAGCGATGCGCTGGGACGCAGCAGTGGTATTGGTGATGGTGGCCGTCATCGCCGTCGACATAAGCGAGATCGTGGGCCGCGTTTATCCTTATACGCCTGCGGTAGCACCCTTCGCACGCCTCATCGCACCAAATTGCGCGAGCAAATGCGGAAGAAGGCTCACAAGCAGCGACGTGATAATTTCAATCGTGGACGCCCACTTCCGGTTGATAACAGACTGAAAGGTGGCCAGGGTTTTGATAGTGCGCGCGAAAGCGAAGATTACAACAACAGTAGTCACCCCGCATATCAACTTAATGCAACGATAGTTTTGTCGAAAAAGTGCGCGCATCCTGAAGATTACGATATACCCGAGTATACGTCGAATTATTTCAGTGGCCTTGTTTCCAGCACTGCCGAACTCACGGAAGTCAGTAGTGGGGCGGAAGGGAAAACAATATCCCCCAATTGCCACGAGACCAACATTTCAGCAGACCATGCCTACGATTCGACGAATGACACTCAACTAGCGTTGGATGAGAAAACAAAACAGAATCATTTCGAAGAGTGCGATGCTGAAACCACAAACGACAGTATCAATGAGAGCAGCGACTCTAATAACGAGAGTAATTCATCAGGTCGAAATACTTCGCTGTTGCCAGTGGAACCAAGCCTTAAGAACGAGGCAGCGGATGAGCCGTCAACTCCTGGTGAAATCGAACAATTCGATGCTCGTTTCAAACATTTCGAACAACTGGCGGCGCAGACGTCGTCGGCAGCACCTTTTACCGTCACAAACATTGAATTCGATGTTGTGACTCCGCAACGTCACTCTCAACGCCTGCAGAAGCAGAGGCATTCAATTACGTACACATTGTTGTCAGAGCGGACCACAAAAGTGGCACTGCCGGCCAAGGACTTCAAACTCAATGTAGCATCATCGCCCTTGGCGGTGGTGAAGGCACTTAATTTAAATGCACAAAACAAATACGACAAGGAATCGCAAATTACACTAGCGGATGTAGTGCGATTGTGGTCGAGTATTTGGGCGCGTATGGATCAACAGCTACAATTAACTGTATTTCTTGTGGTATTTGCGCCGTTAATTGCTCTAGTCTACCTGTCCTTGCCTCAGTATGCGTAGCGAAGGATTTTTGGCCACATTTTTTTTGTGTGTTGTCTAATTGACAAAACCGTTATCTGCATTCACTTTGGATAATTGGCTGTGCTTCTATGACGTCATATATCAAGTTTATTGTATTTAAGATACAACTTCGTTTAGTATTACTTATACGAAACTTTAATGTGGCATTTCGATCGCAGGGTAAACATCATTGTAAAATTATTGTAAATTAATGTTTATTTAAATATTGTTTGGAACAATTAATTGCGTGTTATATGTATATCTATATAAAATTCAGAAATCTACGATTTGCTTAGTGCTAAATTGCTACATATGCATTTCTGAAAATTTAATAAATGGTTAGACTTAAATAAATTTGCAAAGTCAAAAAGAAGTCTGTATATGGATTGTTTGAAATGTTGAAAATAACGGCATAAGGGTGTGGGAAAATAGAACGATGTATTGGAATTTTTCAAGTAACGTATGTCGTCCTTAAATGAAAATGAGTTTTTAAATCTCCATGCTTGAAGTTTTGCTTTGTTCGCAAAAAATATCAAAAAGCCAACGGTAATTTTTAGCCACTAGTTCTTGTAGTTGTACTTTACTAAACGGAATGGGGCATAAACCTGCAATTTCTGATTAAAATGTTTGGAATTTTGAAGAAGTTTTTTTTTCAATTTCCTAAATTCAATATAGTTTGAAATTTGGATTTACATATATGATTTTTATTCAAGGTGGATCCATAGAAAGTGATATCAAGATAACCAAGGCGAATCCGCCATTTTGTTTGTGTAATTGAAAGTCTGAATACGCCCAATATTGCTAATGTATTTTGTTTGTGTAAACAAAGCAACCCAGCGAATTGGGAAAGAAGAACAATCATTCAGCTCATGGGATGCTATCACCTTATATGAATTCACCTTGATTTTTATTATATACTTAAAAAAAAAATTAAGAACAGAAAATGAACACCGGCATACCGTTGAAAAAGTAAAATTTTATTCGAAAGAAAACAATTCCAAGCCATTTCTAATAAAAAGAGTTTCCGGCGCCCCCCTAATTTCTAAAAATGGTTCAAATGCATTCTATTACATTCCCTGCATCATCTTCGGTAATTTCCTTAAAGGTATTTTCAATATACAGACACAACTTATCTACAGTTTTATTATAGTATAAATATATTTTTATTAAAAAAATAATAAACGTTAAACCAACAAAAGAAAAGTAGTAAAAATTATTCAAAACGCGGCAACTGATGTGCTCGAAGCTAGGAATACCGTGGAAGAATTTCGAACACTGTAAAATTGCATCGACTTCAGGCGCAAATACAGGTTAAATATTTTACAATACATACAAAATTGTTTTGCTTCAAGTGGTTCTACACGATATGTGGTATTATCTGAAATTGGTTTTTTTTATAAAGCATTACTGTTTTTTGGCTTTGGTTTGATTTGCTTTATGTTTCGAGAAGCACAATTGAGAAGTAATTTTTGAAAATTTAAAAAAATACAGGTAATTTGACTGTTAGATATATGTACATATGTATCAAAAAAGTGGGATTTAAAAATTTGGGGCACTGGAGTGACTGCTCATTAATATTTGTACTGTAACAATATAAAATGTTGATGTTGGATATTGCGTTTTTTTTGGAATAAATAGTGCTTTAAGGCCAGCTCCCATATAACCCCATCACGGTTGAGACAATACAAAAGCTTGCACACCTACCACATACCGTTAACTGCTCTCGCTAAATTTGACGTAATCAGTTAGGTTTCTTTTTACGACATCATAGAATTGTTAAATTTTTTTTTTTGTGTACGAAATAATATTTTCCATGTGATGATTCAATGACTTTAATGAATAAAATATAATAAAAATGAATTCCACGATATTAAGTTTTGTTCCGCTACGTTGAGTTCGCGATATACAATATATATGTAAGTGCATACGTATGTATGTATGTATGTACATTCGTGACACAACCTAACCTAACTTTTCGCCTTCATTCATTCTAAATGTATTCCAGTAGTAAATAATATATATAGTTAAAATGGGACATCATATCTTTTTACAATATTCACAATGTTTTGGATATAAAATTTTTCCCGTTAACTTTTTATAAAAATGTAGATAGCTGTATAACATAAACCATATATTTCAAAGCCTTAAATCTTGTATAAAATTTAGAAAAATGCACGAAATTTCGAAAATGTTACCAAAATTTCAAACTTTTAGAATTAAAAAAAAAAACTTTTATATAATGAATTGAAATTAAATTATTGTATATAAAACTGCGCACCCGAAATTTTTTTTTAATTCTGATTAAGAAGCTTGAAAAAATGTGGCAAGAGGTCACTACCTATTACTTAAATACATTATTTAAATCTAGGACATTTTATACACATATTTATTCCAAAAAAAATTTACGAACATCAATCTCGGTAACTATAAAACCAATTTAATACTATAAGTCAAGGCGAATTTATAGAAGGTGAGGGCATAAGAGCAGCTGATTTGATTTTTTTTATTCACCTACGGGTATTTTGTGTTTGCTTTTGCGTATGAGCTTTCAAAAGCCGTAAAAGCAAAAACAAAATATATTTAAATTTTGACAACTCTTACGCAGAAACAAAAACAAAATACATAGGAGTTTTGTAGTTGTATTTATAACACCACCTTGTATGGATTCGCCTTGACTATAAGTAAAAAATCAAACTTTTTTGTTTAGAATTTTTGATAGTTTTTTAAAAGTTTAAAACTTTATAAAAACAAAATAGGAAAAATGGAAAAAATTCAGCAAAAAACTTCAAACTTTTTATTAGCATTTCTGAAAACCTTTCGATTATGCAGCTTTATAGCTCATTAAATTTTAGTGCAAACAAGTTTTGAAATTTGTTTTTTAATTAAAAAAAAAATGTTTGAAGCTGAATAAAAAAAAATTGAAAAATTGTAAAAAACCCGCAAGAATTAAACTTTTTATCAGAATTTGTGTAAACCCTTCGATCGTGCAGTTTTATTTATAGCCCATTAAATTGTAGTGTAATAAAGTGAAAGTTCGCAAGTTGTATATCTTTTGTTATAGGTTAGGTTAGGTTAGGTTAGAGCGACTGCAACCATGCAAGCCCACGGATACACACGTAGGGTGGCAAAGCCCGTTGTGCTACCGCTGACGCGAGCCATGGGTTTTCTTCTTTACTTCCCTTAGGAAGTGAACCACCGAGTGCATCCTACGTAGCACAGAAAATCGGTTTGGAATTGGTTTAGAGTTTTATCCAGGGTGGTACAGTTCTGTAAACTTCCGCAGACATCGTTGGTTAGGCATTCCAACCTCTTCCCGTGTGTGCCCATAAGGCAATACCCCGTTATTACCCCAACCATTAGTCTGAGATAAGGTCGGTCAAGACGAATCAGCGCTTTGGATCGCTTTACGTTAACATTTGGCCAAACTTGTCTAATAATCCGACAAGTGTGTTCCGTGGCCCACTTGATATTCATCCCTCGATGAGTTCTGTCTTTAAACTGTGTTTGCAGGAAGTTAGAGGCATGCCCGCTTCTACAGCAGAATTTGTCATAGTTAATTTTGTCACTTTTCTTACCAACTCGTCTGCCTTTATACTCGTCTGACTCATATCATTGTCACGGAACGCGTAGACGCGAGCAGATTGAGGGAACTTCTGCATTTTATGGCAACCATGGGTGTTTTTTTTTTTGTAAGAATTAAGATATTTAATAGCCGCATGACTGCCGGGTCATGTATCTGACAGATCTCACTGCAGGAGCTGACACTGTGAGACCCCGAGCAGCCTCCATTATAGTATTCATCTCTGCCTGAAAACACGGCAGCGTCTGTGTGCCGGTCTATGTCTATGGCATCTTCCCATTCATTCCTCTCTGCGATTCTTATGGAGAATTTGTTGTCCATGCAGAGTAAAGAGTAATTTATATTCCTTAGTGTACCCTGTACTTTTGCTCTTTCCACAGCTGGATCGCGTTAAGCCTGACAGCACTACAGCCGGCTAGAAATTTACCATATAGATCCACCGGTGGAAGATTTTAAATTATTTTCAGAGATTTAGTAGGTGTAGAGGGTAGGTTCTACATTTTCCTTCCGATTTGGTTGCTCACATTAAATGAAAACTTATTGATTTACAAAGTTTATCAACTGGAAAAAAATAAAAATTTCTTCAAACAGCTTGAGAATTTCCAAATTTTTTAAATTTAAATGCCTCTAACTGGAAAGTATTATTCCAAATGGGAGAGGTACTAAATTCTGCTTTTCAAAATTCTTTTGGATGAAAATTCTGTAAAAATCAAAAAAAAAATTCTGTCCAGCCTAAATTCTTTTGGTTCAATATTCTGTATTTAAAATTCTGTATGATCAAAATGATGGAGAACTGAAATTCTGTATATGAAAATTCTGGAATCAAAATTATTTTCGATCAAAATGCTGTAAAAATATAACCAAATAAGCAGATAACCTGATAAGCACGCATACCTGAATAGCACATTTATTTTATGAATAATGGAATTCCGATTTTATAGAATCAATGGTATATTATTAAATTTTTAGCAATTCGCTTTAGAAAAGAAACATGCCTTAATATAAGCCTTTTTTTGTTATTCTTTTAATTCTGTTGTTTGCTTTTACAGCCTTCTTCGTTTGACTAATTTTGTGACCATTTTGAAATTTCTGAAGCTATAAATACATACAAACATATGTACATTTGCTTTATGTAAATCTGTTTTGATAATATAGGAAACCATATGGGTCAAGACAAGCCATGTATTGGCAGTATTTTGTTTTGCAAAACTCTGTACAGAGTTTTGCAAAACAAAATACTGCCAATACATAATTTTGATTTACAGAATTTGAAATTACAGTGTTCCGCAATACAGAATTTTAACAGTACAGAATTTTGAATTACAGATTTTTGAATACAGAATATTGAATACAGAATTTTAAATACAGAATTTTGAACCAAAATCATATTGTACCCAACCCATTCCAAATGACAAAAAAAATATGTATATCAACGCAAAAAGGTTGTATGTACTTTATAAACGGTGTTCATAGTAGGCTAGTTTCATTTGCTTTCCTAGTCTTTTTTTTTTTTTTGGTAATAACTGCAAAACGACCCTGAAAACAAATTTTTTGGAATTTTTTTTATATGCTTATACATACAAAATTTGCCTAAAAGACACAGTTTTAAAAAAGTCCTTTTTTTCGTGTAACCTATGTAGTTTTATCAGTTTTATAGTTTTACTAAAAAAAAAAATTATAATAAACAATTTCCTTCTTGTTGGAAACCCTTATATAATCTCCATTAATGGTTTAAATTTTTTAAATTTATTCTGTAATCCTTTTGAAATATATATTTTCAGAACTCTCCGCCAAAACGCCGCCTCAGCAATATATTTAAGCGAAAATAGAAATCTGCAGTCTGCAGTCTGCAGTCCATCGCATGCTGTTATCATTGAAAGAACTTTTAATATTTGCATTATTCAAAATTATTCGTATTTAATTTTAAGATTTTCATTATTTTTACTTTTCTTTATTTTACTTTAGCTTAGCTTTAAATTATTTATATGTATGTTTTATATGTGTATGTATATGTGTGCGTGTTCAAGCATCGCTTACGTTTTTAAAAACGTAGATATGTTTGTGTGACTCAACAATGCGAAACGTAACGTTTTTTTATGTTCCGATATTTCCGTAGCATGTGGGATTGTTTGTAGTAGCTAGTAGAGATTCAGCATTACTTCTATATATGTATGTATGTATGGTACATATGTACCTGCATATGGATGTGTGGACAACATGTAGGCATTTCCTAACTGTAGTGACAACAAGCGAGCAGAAAAAAAGATTACACTTAGCTTGATCATTGCTAAATAGCTGTAATATGAGTATGGGTCTGCCTGCAGCTCTACTACTGCTCTTATATACATACATATGTAAAAAACACACATACATTCATGTATTTAGTTGTATTTCAACCGGTTAATTGTATTACTTTTCTAATACCATGTCCAAACCAAAATTTTATCATCTCAAATCGAAGTTATTCCATATCAATAATTATTGCTGTCCATGCCGCGCTTTGAGGGTTACATTTTATATAAGGTGGTATTGAATGAAGAAACCATAAGCAAACGGGTTGAAAGTAAAGAAAATGAAAGAAAATATAAATAGAAAGTAAAAATTTAAACAAAACAAACAGATTTTGACATTTTAACTGCGCAAATGTAACCACCTTGTATGAATTCGCTTTGCCTTCTGCAGTTCTTTTTAACAAACAGATTGCACAAACCAGGATTGCAAACGATAATTAAATGTGGATTAAATTCTGATCTTCTCGGTGACGAGATTTGCAAGTTTCCTGTTCTGTATGGCCAAATCTTGCCCTTCTCAAGTTGATTGGAAAAATAATTACTATAATTGCGATAATTACAAGATTAAGCTTTGGTCTGGACATGGTATTATATTCATTTGATTTAATTTCTTTTACAGAATGAATTAACCTATAAATGTACATATATAATTTACTAATTAAATAATTAAATAATAATATAAATGAAAGTATCGTGTTCTTTACTACTTTTTAACCGACCCAGAGAAGAAAGGAGTTTCTCAATTCGTCTCGTGAATTTTTTGTTATCAACAAATCAACTTTTATCAAAGGGGCTATTCGATATTTATACTTCGAAAACTGTGTAAGTATACGAATATAAACCATACTCCTATAATATAGTTATAATTTTAAACAAATATATACAAATACAAAACAAAAATGTCTCCAAAAATTAGGTTTTTTATTAATATTTTTTTTTTTTTAAATATTAAAAAAAAAACTTGAGCTGATAAAATAGTGGAAACTTAAAAAGTCTGCTTAAAAATATCAAAAAACATATATTCAAAGGAATCTTAATAATAAGATTTACAAAGAAATAAAAAGCATGAAAAATTACCTTTTCAATAATATATTACTTAGGTATCTAAATCGGTTATGAAGTTTTTTTTAAACCAATCTTCCAGTAAAGATCAAAAAAGCCAGCATCAGAAATTGCCTTATTATGATTCCGTTGAAGAAATGTTTTAATTTATATATTAATTTTTCAGGCTATTCATTTATATCAAATATCAAATTTTTTAATATTTTTATGTAGAAGGTTTAAGCTTAAACAACTAGTCTATAATCTGAGGTAATTTTTTTGAAAACATATTTTTTTAAAATATTTTTATTGAGAAAAAATCTCAAAAATGGAGGTAATCAAAAATCGATCCAGCTCACCTAAATCTTAATATTATTGTGGAACATTTTGGTTGATGTCTTTAAGTTTAATGAATTTTATAATTCCGATGGAAAAACCGTACCAATTTTTTTTGTATGGGAAGTGATGCACCCTAATGTACATAATCTTAAAAAAAAACATATAAATAAAAAAATTGTATGCCCCTCTATTGCTTTTCGAAAATGTTTCATTAAAAAAAAATAATTATTAAAATCGTTTCAGTACTGTAAAAGCCAAATTGTTACAAACATTCTTCATATAACCGTTTTTATGTAATATACATAAATATAGATACAGGCATAATATTCATATTCATATTTCTATGCTGATGTACATAGTATGTCATAGACAATGCAATAAAAACATGCAAATAAATATATTCAAAACATTAGAGGGGCTTGTGTGCGCGCGCTTCATGCGAAAACAAGAAAAATATTTTTGTTTTTATATTAGACACACTGATTCATTTGTTTACATCTTATGACTTGTTTTCATTCGTACAAATTCAATGGCAATAGTCGAGCGATTTTATTGCATATGGGATAAAAAAAAACTGTAAACCAGTTGATTAACATCAAGATTTGTGCTCTTTCATTGCCAAGTACTGTTATCATTCGATTCTTTCTGTTTCTTTTGTGAACCATATTCTAAATGCTTTTGACATAGCACGGCGACAATGGAAACTAAGTTAGTTCAAATTGTCAATCAAAATGATATAGTGAACACCAGGCATTATATTTCTAATTAACTCGGCATTTAGAGACTAAAATATGTAAAAAGGGGTGTGTATACTATGGCGGCAATCGTATGACTCATTAAACATTGATTTGATTTGATATTCATGTATTTTTAAAATTAGTTGGCATAATTGCTTGTAC
Organism: Anomoia purmunda; assembly: GCA_951828415.1. Lineage (NCBI taxonomy): Eukaryota > Metazoa > Arthropoda > Insecta > Diptera > Tephritidae > Anomoia > Anomoia purmunda. Next base: position 47,577,755 of record OX639995.1, read on the forward strand.
TCGTACTACATACAGTGTGGCAAAAAAGTACTGACACATAATTTTTTTTTTTTTTTGGTTTTTTATAATATTCACAATGTTTTTCATGCTGGGACTTTTCGTACATTTTTTTTTTACTTTTTTTTAAATATAGCTTATTCTATAATAAAAACCATATATGTAAGTCCAAATTTCAAACCTATTACAAAATTCACAAAACTTCACAAATTAAAATCTTATTAAAATTTTAAACCTTTTTGTTAGAATTTTTAGAAAAATTTTACAGATGCAGCTAAAAATGTCAGCTAATATTTTAAATTATCGGCAGGAAAATAACACCTATCACTTCTACCACTTTGAAAAATCGTAGTTGTCTCATATTATTCCCAAATGAAAACCTGGCCTCAAGCTCAATAAATTACAGTCACGGCGGAAAAAAATTAAAAAAAGTCATCGGAAATTTTTAGTCACTTAAAACTTGCCTTTTATACTGCACTTAAAAGTTTGCTAAATTTTTGTGAATTTTGTAGAAAGTTTGAAATTTGGATTTGTATGGGTTTTGTTAAATTTTAATAAAAAAGTAATGAAAAAGATTTGGTATGAAAATCACTGAATAATATAAAAAACAGTTGCTGTGCCCACACTTCCGTACACGTAAATAAAAATTCTGTAGTCTATATAAAAATATTCGATATACACCATGGTGACGAATAACTGTTACTAAGCCCAATTGTACCAATCGCAACAAACGTAGTATTAAAATTTTTGTTCGTTTTATTTTTTATGCCTCTTTACTGTGAACCTTACGAGAATGAACGCCAAACTGGAACTGGTGATAAAACTTCATCAAAAGGATGCAAAGCCAAGCAAATTCGTTAAGCCCTTGAAAAACATTAAGGTTAACAAAATGTTGGTGCATTGTACACTCTTGCACGATTCAAGAAAACTGGAGCTTGAAAATCGCAACAAAAAAACTCCATAAATGGCGAAGAAAGCGAATTCGTCGAAATTGTTATATTTCGGCAAGAAAGATCGCTAGAGACATGGTGCAACAAAACTATACAAAACGTCATTGAAAAAATTGAAAGTGAGTGCTTTAAAAAAAGCGAATTAATAACCTTACATAGCGTCAAATGAGAATGATAGTGAACGTAAGCTGGATAGTATTTTTTCTGACGAAAAACTATTTTTATTACAGGAGAGTCACAACGGGCAAAATGAACGCGTGTGTGCAGAAAGTTTGGTTGACATCCCCCATTCATAAGAAGGCTCTTGACCTGTACCAAAACCGTATCATCCCTTATGGTATGGGGAGCGATTCCACAAAAAGGCAACCTTCCTTCCGCTCATCTTTATTGAGAAAGACGTCAACATTAAGGCAAATTAATACTTGGAAGAGTTTTTAAAGAATCTAACGCTGCCATAGGCCATGCATTTATTTGTTAAAGTACGATTTTTTCTTGCAAGGTGGTTCTGCTCCATCTAACAAGACTAGAATTGGTTAGAGCTGGTACAGAAGTGATCTTTCGCATTTTATTTCAACAGATTGCTTTCCTCTTTTCCGGATCTGAATCCATTAGATTATTATATCTGGGGTTACATGTTGGACAAAATAAACACTTGAAGATGGAGTAATTCAAATGACACCAAAAGAAGACATTTGATAATATACCGGAAGAAGCCTTGCGTGCCGTTTGCTCTGCTTTTTCAAAACGTTTTAAGTTGATAAAAAAGAATAAGGGCGAAAGATTCGAAATTAAAAAGAGTAAGATAAAATGAGTAACAAAATAAGAATAATATATTTTCTTTTATAAATCCTAAACTCTCTTTTCTTTTCCAACAAAAAATTGTGTAACAGTTATTCGCAACCACGCTGTATATAAATGCAAAAATCTGTTCGTTTGTGTGGTTAAATTAGCAAAGGGCCGGGTTTTTCTGGCAAATAATAAAAAGTAAAGAATGAAGAAAAAGTTGCTGTTCATTTCGATCTTGTAAAAATTTGTTCCACTTCATTGCGTATGAAACAATGTATGCTAATCACTGATAGCAGTTTTATTAAATCAAAGCCTTAACCTATAAATTATCATTGCAACAATAAGACTCGATAGTGGCATTTTACGTATTTGCTGGAATTACAATTTTTATTTAAACCCAATAAAGGATGTATTCAATATTTTAAGGGGATTTGTTTGATAAATTAAAAAAAAAAAATGTTTTTCATAGCTCCACACCTCTTTCTTACCATAAAATTCTAGATAAAGATTCTAATTTTGATATTTTTTTTATACCAGCCCCACCCAGTTTATTGACTGACCCAAAGTCCAAGTATATTCATTTGAAATGTCACATTTTAAATTTAATTTGTTTATGATGAATCTAGCTTCTTGAAAATTCAAAATTGATATATGTATCTTTTAAGGGTTAAGAAGTTTGAAAACAAAAAACAATGTACCTTTACAGCCAAATGAGAACGCTTTCTCTATTCAACACAATAGTCTTGTTGTTGTTGTTGTTGCTGTAACAGCAAAAACCATTCTCTGCACAATTTTGTGGAACATTACTGCATTAACAGTCCTTGGTCGTAGATAACTCGGTAACGTAGACCCGACTCTCATGTGAAAATACATTAAACACTTTCTTCATACACTTTGGTTCCACCTATGCTCCGAATTCCAGTCTTTTAAGTTTCTCAAGTTCCACTTCAAGTTCTTTAAATCTTGTGATTGAAAAAAATATATTCTCACGAAAGTCAACGCCTACCAATTAACCAAAGTATCTAATTATTTGCAAAATATAATAACTCGGACGAAAAACAACAAAATTATTGCTAAAATCGAAAGCATCTAAGCAAAAAAACGTTATATGTGATAATCGTTAGTGAAGCATCACATAATACATAGAAGCTCAATTGACTTGTTATCCCAGTATAGATACGCATTGTTAAAAGTAAAGTTTTCTATATTGCAACACAATACATAGGTGTTGAGTCAAGTTTTCATTCTGAAAGCCAACACTAAAAATAAACTTGCTAAATTTAAACTTTTTACTAAAGAATTTTGAATGTTTGTATTTTAGCTTAAACATGAAAAGATCTATTACGATAAATGTTTAAAGAATTATGCAAAATTACAAAGTAGACACATTTGGGAATAGCTAGAAACCGTCAGAACTTCGGTTCGGCTTCGGCAAATTGTCTATTTTGTATTATTTTAAAACATTTTATGAAGTTTTAGTTTTAAAATTTTTCTTTTTGGAAAAAATTCAAAGCAGCCTTTCGAATTTGAATGATAGCTACATATATGATTTACAGTAATATTGTTGATAGAAATTATATATTAAATAGGACACTTTTTAATGAACCTCTGCTGCCATTTTTGAATACTGCTTTAAGCTCACATTTTATGTTGAAAAATATAAATTTTCTACCGATAAACGGGATCGAATGCAGGGTGAGAACATCGATGGGCTGTTATTTATATTCAAAAATTCAATGATTTGGTATTTTATTTCTAGTACTTATTTTTCAAGATAAACCGAGGGTACTTATCTTTCAAAGTGTGTTAAATAGAGACAGCGTTGTCATTTCTTATGTAACTTTTTTTTTCAAATGGTCGACTCTTCAATGAAATATTAATTTTTAGTTATTTCTTGTGTCAACTTTTTTTTAAATGTTTAACCCTTAAATGAAATATTAATTTTTAATAATAATAATTTTTTTCAAAATTAATTTTTAGTTTTCAAAATCGTCATTCAATTTTGCGAAAAGAACATGAAAATAACAACTTTTAATTAAAAACCAAATCCCCGCAAATTGGATTCCATATACAAAACAACATTGAAAATGAGTTGTGCTTTTCAAAGGAAGAGACGGCCACAAGCTTGAATAATAATCTTCACAGACATTTCAAAGGTTTGTGCATTTGATTTAGAAGATAAAGATTTTTTTTATGCAAAACAACAAAATTATTCACATCCAGCAGCTGGATTCATCCTAAAAACATTGAATTTAGAAATACAGAAATCATAAATTTTGCCTAGAATTTAATGTTCTAGGTAATGGAATTTATTTAATTATTAGAAGAGATATAAAGAATTTTCCTAATTTAATTAATAATACTTTGCGAAAAACGTGGCAATTAAAAAAAATATAATTTAGATTTTTATCGGGCGCGATTGTTGCAGTGATCATTTATGGGTTAAGGCAATGCGAATAAGCTCTTGACATATCTGTTTGACTTAAAAGATTGTGATATTTTTTGTACCGGACTAAAATTATAATTTTTGATTTTAAAAATTCCTCAATTTGGCTAACTTTTTTCATAGTTTTTGATCTATATCGATATTTTGCACAGACATAAATTTCAGTAAAGTTATCTAAGTAACGATATATTCCGCTCCTGAAAACTGCATCTCAGGACTCAAAAATTGTACAGTGTTTCTTCGTTTATCATTAACCTGTAATAGGCGTAATTTTCCTTTTACGAGAACATAAAGTGACTCTAACATTTAACTTATAATATTCGCAATTTTTTCCAAAATTTTTTTATAAAAGTAAAGTTTGTTCTTTAACAGGAAGCATATAAATCAAAATTTCGAACTGTCTGCAAAATGTATAAAAATTCCGAGAATTTTTTCGGAGGCAATTCAATTATAAGTTTCAATAAAATCCAAGCCTCAAGAGGGTAAAACTCCAGCTAATTTTTGGCATTTTTTTTTAAATTTTGTCTTGGGAACGTTTTTTCATTTAAATGCAGTTTATATGGTAGAAATTATGCAACAAAAAGCACAACAAAATTTAAATTCATCCCTTGTAAAGAAAAAAGTACATATGACCAAAATTCATCCGGCATTTCTAGAGTGCAAACACTTCAAAATCTTACGAAAAATTCATACTAAAAAACTTAAATTTGTTATGACCCCTTAGTTATGTTATGAGCCCTTAGGCTTGATTACCTAAAGTCGCTGCCATCGTGTACGGGTAGGGTATAAAACTAGAACCCGTTGTGGTACCGCTGGCGGAAGCCTTTTATTACGTTTCTTCTCTTAGAAAATGAACCACCGAGTGCACTTTATCTAGCACAGAAAGTCGATAATGTTGATGTGAATACCGTTAGATTTCTGGATAGAGTAAATATTTGAAATAATTTTTGAGTTTTTTTCAGCTTGCTCGCTTCGGCGTTGCACTCTCTTTATGACCTGTATAAAAATTGTGAATGCACCATTGTAAGGTTAGCCAAAAACCTGTTACTTTGGGTTAGTTGAAGAGCATATTGTTGTTTTTCCTCTGTGCCGAAAACTCAGGGTCCCCTCATTGATACCCTAAAAGCAGCGTTACATATGTACATTGGTCAGAAGGTTAATCGCTTCATCAATTGTTCAGCTCACGGAGAGAAACAACCTTCATGTTCGAGAAGTTCGAAGCGTGTATATATAGAGAAACCGAGAATGAATTTTTAATTCTAGAAAAATCGCTCGATACGAGGCTGATGTTCAGCATTTCTCTTCAGACAGAAGACACGAAGGTGGGATCGTTCCCGCGATTGCTTTTAGTAAGATTATAAATGGATAAAATAAAGTAAACACTCACCTCGGCTTTTGGAGGTACTTGAGCCCCATACTGTGTGGTGTGATTTATACTCAACCACAACTATGAATCCATAGTTATCATAGACTGGCTACTGGGGGTTCCCCTTTCTAACATTTCTACTTTTCCGAAAATGTTTATTGAGACTTGATGAAATGTTCATATGAGAACTAAAAAAATAAACACAATTTAAATGGTATAGTCATTAAAAGCTTGAAAAACTGCTTATAAAAAATTTACTAGAAAGAAGTTTAACCAACTTATTAGAAGCAAACCTTTCCACACTACGGGTATTTTTCTGCAAAATCTGCTCAACAATTTCAAGAAAATAACTTTCGTTATTGCAACTTTCATAAGTATTTATGGACATGTGAAAGACATCAGCTTTTGAAAATTGCACTGTCACGCCCCAAGCACGCGCGCTGAATTAATTAAATGAGAAATGAAGAGCGTTCGTGTTCCCGACACGGCAGTACGATTTGCAACAGCTGGCCACATTTAAAGTGAACTGTGTATGTTTTTATGAAATGTATTAAAATTTTGTTTCTGGAAAATATTTCTCAGATTCTGGAGAAAATTTTGTTTTTATTTATAGGAGAATTTATATAAAAATAATTTTTATTTATAAAAAAATGAGTTTAAAGTTATTCCCTTAGGTGAAATTATATATTTTCTGTTACCGGGCGAATAAAGTGATAAAGAATGTGATGGAGTTGTTAATTGACTACTGATGAAAGCCATTTAAGGCCTGCCTTAAGTTCGTCGGGTCCCACGGTCAGCTCCGTGAGATGGATCGAGGTGTGCCAGGGTGGCGGCTCAGTTTCTCATAGGCATTGACAGAGGTGATCCATACGATAACAACGCAGTAGAAACTGTATGCTCAGCATTGGGAGTATTTGGGTTTCACTGTGCAGGTGAGATCAGAATACATCCCATGACGGTCCGAATTGTTGTGTTCTGACAAGACTGAAGCCTCGTCCACTGTCAAAAGTAACCCCTAAAATCTTCGGCTTATTTACAGTCGGAATTTTGACGTCATCTATTTGTATGCCAAACAACAGCTTGACATCCTTCGTCCATGTGGTAAAGAGGGTCGCAATCTAGTAACACCGTCATGAATTCGAATGGAAAAGAAAAGGGAATACATAATTTTACCAAAGGTAATGATATTTAATTAATATTTATTTTTTGCTTTTAATTTTTTATTATCTAAAATATATAGTTTCATTTCATAATTACCAATTCCATTTGGTTGCGGAAACTAAGGGCTTGCCTTTCGTGCTAGTCTTTTTTATATATGTACATATGTGCATATGTATGTATATAAGCAACATTTTTTCGAGACTACGTTTTCCCAAACCTATGTCAGTTCAAACTAATATTGTAATTCTTCATTTATCTTATAAATTTAGTTGAATTAATTTTTTTTATCAGGTGGCAACTCTCTCTAAATATATTTCCTGAATAAAGCATCCTTAAAACTTTCTCATTTGGCACCAGTACCGTAGAATTTCAGTTGCCTTATAAATTAAATTGAATCAACGTTCTTTAAAGTGTGGCAACCCTTTTCAAAAAAGTTTTCGTATAAACGCTTCTGTTTCATATCAATAACGTTATATGTTTAAAAAGGTGGCAAAACTCTTTAAACACATTTGTATGATTAAGTTGTATCAAGCTTACTTTCTTTGAATCGCATGCCGTAATATTTTCTTTAACATAATAATTCAATTCAGTCTCTTAAGCAGGTGGCAATCCTCTCCAAAATTAATTTTTTAAATACATACATATATAGGTAGGAAACTTCTCCAAAAATATTTTTGAAATTAAGCTTTTTTAAAACTTTCATTTGACAATCACATTGTAAAATTGAATTCAATTTATTAATTTAACTTAATTTAGCTTTCAACAGGTGGCAACCTTCTTTCAAAACATTTGGGTAATAAAGCTTTATTCAACTCTCTCGTTTGATACTCAATTTACATGATTTGTTTTCATTAAAAGTTTTAAATGAATTTTACCAACTGTGGCAACTCCTTTTAAAAAATTTAGTCTGCGGTAACCCCTATATAGTCATATATATTTGCCAAATCTGTTCAGTCGTCATATAGGAATATGTGATTTAACTTATGCATTTATTTAATTGACTATAACTTTTTTAACAAATATACCCTATATGTTAATTCAGGTTATAGGATATTTATGTGCCAAATTTATTACATAAATCACTCAAACACAAACTCTCATATTTATTATATTAGTAGGATGTAACAGTAACAGTGAATGATTTTGAATTAAAAAAAGCAATTTACAAAGAGATCAGTGGGAAATTTTTTTCGAACTTCTGAGACACTCTCATCATAACAGGATGGCATGTAAGAAAAATGGAGGTAATATTCTGATTTCCAACTACGCAACGCTCGTGGCAGGAATGTGCTTGCCAATTTGATTATAAAGCGATGTTTTTGCAAAGATATTCAAATACGAAATCAAGATGTGTTAGTAAGTATCGGCTTATTTCAAAAATGCGCTACAATAATACATATCCGGACGGGTATTCAAATTAGCCATACGAGCGAGCAATTCCGCCGATTGCTGACCAACTTGGCTGTTTAGCTGGTTAGCGTTTAGCTTGTTAGTTGGCGGTTGGCTGGAGCTTTGATAGTGTAAAATGCCAGCAGAAATGAATATTGTAGACTGATTTTAATAAACATCATAACGGCAGGTACACAGGTGTAAGTTTGTAGATATGCACACGCGCTCGATTGGTGACTACAACAACAACAACACCAGCAACAACAACAACAACAACAATAAAAACAAGAGTAGAAATATTAATTGTATTTATTTTTAATTTTTCCTTTAAAAGCCCAGTCTAACCGGACAAGTAGATCAGTTTAATTCAGACAAGAATTTAACTAACAACTGTTAAGCTAAGGGCAACAATAAAAACAAGCAAATATTTTAATTTGTGTATCGCGTTTATCAGTTCGACGCATTTCTTTGACTCTCTCATACAGGATACTTTGATAAAAACAAAAACCAAAAAAGAGGTTAAATGCCAGACTTGTGTAGTGATTTTACGAAATGTTACGAAAGGACAAAAAGTTACAAAGTGCATAAATTAATTGTGAAACACATTTTCAGAGTCCTTACTGCAACGTACAGCATTTGAATTGTGAAATAGCTACTCAAACGTTGTGTTTAATTTGTGGCAAAAAAACTGAGCAATAGTAAAGTAAATTTAATAATTTTATTTATGTAAAAAATCGACTTAGTAAGTGTGGTGTTGATTGTTCGTTTATTGTTTTTTTTTTTGTTTTTTGTGTGATAATGCCGGCAAACGGTTTGGAAAGTAATATTGCGGCTACCAAAAGTGAAAATTCTAACTTAACCAAAAACCAAAACCGTAGCATCGACCTCAAACTTAACCAAAATGGCCGCAATGGATGGAATATCAAAGCTTCGAAAATCGCCTCCAATTCACACAATCGCATTCGTGCCGTAGTTGAATCGTTGAATATCAAGCCGAATCCTGAAAAGCCAATGATTCCGCTAACTATAGGTGACTACCGAATTTTTTAACAGTTTGTGTTTCTTATTTTATTTTCTTTTTTTGAGAATGCGATTTAATTTCTACTTGCACAGTGAGCGTGAGTGGGGCTGCTGCGTTCTTTTTGTATACTTTTTCATTCGTTTTTTTTTTGTAATAAGATTTAAACAATAATCCCAGAGAAAGATCAATGGAAGAAAATCATGGATATATTATTGACAAGCTCTGACACGTTATTTGTGTCTCATTCAACTAAAATAAATATAAAATAAATGCTACAACAAAAACCATACCATTTGAATAAATTTCCATCAAAACTTCGGGCATTTGGAGAAATGTGGAGTTATATGGAGAATGCTGCGGAAAGCCGTGAGCAAAAAAATTATTAAAAATCAACGCAATTTTTAAATCACTCCAAACTTACACTTTACCAATACGAGTACTATTATATAAAATAATTATCTGGAGAATGTTTGTAACGCTTTGCCTCTCAAAGTTCTGAACAGATTTTGATAATATTTTTTTAAAATTTAAGATGTGCGTAAAACAATAAAGTAGTACACTTATTTTCTTTTATTTTTTGAAAAATACGTATATTAGAGTGCATCACTACCCATAAAAAAATCGGAAACCCATCGGAATTATAAATAAAATTCAATTATATTTTAGGACATCAACCAAAATATTTCGCGACAATATTGAGATTTAGGTAAGCTGGACCAATTTGAAATTGCCTCCATGTTCCATGTTCTCAGAAAAGATATTAGGCCATAAAACAGTTTAAGCTTAAAAGTTTTGCATAAAAATATGTAAAAATTTGCTCAACGAAATCATAATATTTAAATTTTTGATGCTGTCTTGAATCATAAGATAGGTCTACATTTTTAAATATTTTTCAGCAGACCTTTTTACCATTCAACTTTTACTATTTTAATATCTGAGGTATATTTTTTTGCAAAATCATGTTCGAAAACTCAATATTTTGTATGAATCCTTTGATAAAATTTTTAAATATTTTTAAGCAGGCCTTTTAAGTTTTTGTATTTTAATATCGGAGGCAATATGTTTGAACAAATATTTTCGGAAACTATTTTGATTTCTAAAAAAAACTCCATTGTTTGAGGTATTTTCGAATCCGCGCAGCTCACACAAATCAAAAAATACATATGTACATAAGTATAAATTTAGAAGCAATATTGCTTTTGGTGAACATTAACTTCAGACTCCCATTTAGAACGAATTGTTTCTTTATTTTTATTAATTTTTGCAGCTTGTGTTTTGTCAATATAGAATCTTTAAAAACAAAAAATTTTGCACAATTTATTGGGATGATATTTGTATGGAAAAATTAAAACAGAAAAATGCAAATTTGTCCGGTTATTGAAGCTGTTCGGTTATAAGGACTGCCCATAATGAGGAATTTCACTGTATATGTATATTAAAGTGTATTTTGTCATTGATCAGAAAAAAAGTATACAACTGAAGGATTAAATGGCATTGTGTTATTTTCCAATCAATCCGCTCCTGCTCCCTCCTGACTACGTCACTGATGGTGTTATACAAAATAGGATACCAAAAGTACCAAATTCTGCGTGATAATTTATGAGTTTTATCACAGTTAGTTTATTTGGCATTGAATTTCAATGATGATTTTATGTTTTTACATAGTATGTGAAAATTTTGAATTAGTTTGCGTTAAAAGTAAGGTTTGAACCACCGTGCGGCCGAGTTCTACCGATCTTTTCTTTGCATTTGCCCGAATAAACCATAACTGCCTGGCCATCCTACAAACTGGTATATGTATGTGTAAGAAAGTACATATTTACTCTCATATGTGTGTATGCACATATTTATGTGAGCGTGGACACGTTTATCTTCGCATCCTATTAACATTTTTTGCCATATTTTTTTGCAATATGTTTTGTCCAGCTCATAAAGATTTTTTAATGTGGCCTATATATACATATATGTATATGTACATACTATGTATGCATTCACTTGTTTATAAATATTCATCTAAATATCTACATATGTATGTGTGAGTATTTATTAATATGTCACAAATATAGAAAACACACCTTCATCATTCAACCAATCAGCTAAGAGACGATTTGCTGAAATTTGCGCACAAAGTGTATACACTAAGTAATAATATGTATGTATGTATCTAGATACTATATGTACATATTTACATATGACGCGATCGCAGTAAAAACGACGAAAACCCTAAGCTTTCGTTGCGGTTGCTCTGAGTTCGTAGTACTCTTATCTCAGTTTTTGTTGCTCCAACGCATGGCGAATTTATATAAGATGAAGTTAGTAGATCAGCTGATTGCTTCTTCTTGATTAACCTGGTTCATGAGAATGTCAGCTAAGGTGAATGACGAAATATTTTGTTCCCAAACCACCAACTATTATTGGTTGCCGTCGTTCTATTTTTCTTTCTCATGGTATTTTGGTCCCCCTTTAAATTCGCCTTTTCACCATTGTCATAACCTTATATTGCTGTTTATTTACGCAACAACGCAACGTGCTCTAAATGGCAGGGTTATTACTTCAATAAAATTGAGCAATAAAGCGAAAGACCCACTTTAATTGAGATCATATGTGCCACCTGTCATTTAATAGTTGCAATAAAAAAATATAATTATTTACCAGTATGTGATTAGGGGAATTAATATATGACTTTTTGTATCCTTTTGTCATTTTCAAATTGGATATACTACATACTACCGAGTACAACCTCCCCGCTATACTCTGTTTTCGCAACGATTCACTCGATTGACTCGCTCGTCAAATGTGAACGCGCATTCGGCAACCACTCCCCCCAACTCGGCTAAGAGTTTTTTACGGCCTATTCCAAGGCGAATTCATACAAGGTGATAGGATCCCATGGGATGAATGCTTGTTCTTCTTTCCAAATTCGCTGGATTGTTTTGTTTACACAAACAAAATACATGAGCTAACTGGGCGAATTCAGATTTTGGCATTTCACACGCAATATTACAAAAACAAAATACACAGCGGATTTGCCTTGTTCATCTTGCTATCACCTTCTATGTATCCACCTTGGCCTATTCCATCAAAAGACGCAAGACATGTTTTTTCTGTTTTCTCTCACACTCAAAAATATGTTGATTTTTACTCAAAATTATAAGACACGTTTTTTTCTCTTAGCTGAAAATTTTCGATTTTTGGAGATATATTTTTTCTGGTAAAAATCGAGTTTTTCGTCAACGAAATTATTTCTTTTTTAAATGCGCACAACTTTTCCAAAAATCAATTCGATTTTGACAACACAACCAGCAAAGTGTGTGTGTTCGTTATCAGTAGGCCTGTTTCTTTTTAACCTAGTTGCAAAAGAACACTAGGAAAAATATGCGAGTTGAGCCAACTCGGTAAAATGATATCCGACCTGAGATGCAGTGTTGGGAAGTGAAAAAACTGCGCTATTGTGAATAAACCGGAAGAACAGACATTGGAAATTTTAGTTTAAGACCTAATTCGATTTTATTCGAATAGTATTTTTAAATATATAACTAAATCAACAAAAAATTTAGCATCACAGCCATTTTCTGTTCTTAAATAGCACTAAATAAATCTCATGCTTCATGAAAGATGCTAACAGGGTTGCTTTTCCAACTAAAGGAAGTTTTATCCGAGATGGAGCGTTCATTTGCAAGTCGGTTACATTAAAATGGGCCCAGTGTCAAAAAAAAAAAAATGGTTATTCATTGTCAAAAAATCAAAATGTATGCTATTTTTATTTTTTTGTTTAAAAGCTGGTTAAACCGACGTTTAAAATGTTGTTTCCCGTGGTTTCAGGTGTCAAAATACGTTTGAACAACTACACGCTTTAACTCACCCACTCAACTTTTTCGCCCTAATACCATCTTACTGGCATTATTTTTGGACAGTGACCGAAAATAATGATTATTTTTAAGTTTTCATTGAAAAACTCAAAAGCTTTCAAATATCGGAGAACAGTCTTGAGATATTTATATTTTTCATGGCATGCATGAATCTGTTGTGATTTAAAAAATTGTGAGCAATATCTGTAAAAATTATAATTATAAATTAATTTTAGATTTTTATTAATCGCTCAAAAAAAAAAACAATCATATGTATATCGACTCGTTTTTTCGAGTGTGATTTTTTCGATCTGAAACAATGATTTTTTGTGCATTATTATATTTTCATAATTATTTTATGAGTTTTAGTTTTTTGATCGAAATTAAAACTCACTTTTTGAGTATTATTGCAACTCTCAGAAATGGAAATTAATTATTTTTAATCAAAAAAAAAAAGAATTATAAAAATTTCAAGTCTTATTTTTGTTCAAAAAAGTTTAACTCGATACATAAAAATAAACAAAAAAATAAAACTCAGAAATTTATTTATTCTTAGCGTTTTCGAAGTTTAAAATCTTAAAATATTGATTAAATATCAATTGTTTTGATAGAAATCTTAATGATTATGGTCCATGCATTCGAGTACTTAAATTCCGAAAGTGAAAGTTAGATGTAGTACATGCAAAACTTAAATTGCTAGACTTGCGAACTGAAAAGTCACCAACAATGACTTATGTATGTAGATGTATTCTACGTCAAAAATCCGTGCCCATATTTGCCGCTTAGAAGCGGCATACTTTTCTACCATGTCTAGAAGAGGAGAATCTTTACCTTAGAATCGTGTTCAAAAAACTAACATTTGTTTGTATGCCGAGTATGCAGAGTTTTTTTTAACTGGATTGCAATTTTTTTACATATGTAGATGCACAACAGCTGACGGCCCAAAAAGGTGCCGATTTAAAAAAAAAAAAAACAAAACAAAAATATCACTAGCGTTAATTTCACTAGCACCATATTTAGATTTTTTCTGCAGGATTGCTAACGGCACATATGCATTACGTCAAGTTGATGCGCGTGCTGTTAGCCGGGACAGGTTAATTTCAATTTTGTTATTAGTATTTAAAATCAGATGGATACCGAATCTCAGCAGAAGTTATATGTATTCAACACAAATATATTTACATATTCATATTCTATCCATAAAAAGCTTGTGTATGCAAATGTTAGGCACATTTTCTGCTTATGAGCGAAATGTCACGAGGGGAGCTCGTGCTTGTAATTAATAACAGTGTTGCGAAAAAAAATGATAGTAAATATATTACCTAAACATACAGACATACAAAAGCACTAAAACACTAAGCTTATCGTAAATATGTATTCCGGTACCTTTCCACGCCAGTTCGTTGAGCAATGTAGGAAGTGGTAATGCCGTTTTGAAATTTAAAACCTAGACGGAATGCAACTGTAGATTCCATATATACACTACACAAAATATACATATGTACGAAAAATTGAGACTTAACTTAGATTGAAAAGAGTAGCGTCAATTTCAAAACAGTGAGAGTAAGACTGAAAGGAACTTATTGACACCAACGCTGGGTGTCATGGACTATCGAAGGCTACCGCCTCGCCATGCGAAATGAAAGAAAAGCAACTTTTGAAGGTAGCCATGAACATTTTCAGTTACTTATCGGTCAGAATTACTTGAAAAAGTGGCCGAAGAAAAATTTTCTTTACTTTGATGACTTTATTTTTTCTTTAAATTGCGATATTTTCCCCTGAAATCCCCTGCATGCGACGAACCTGGGCAGGCACCTTATTTTCAACTCTACAGCTACGGTCAGGTAATTTAAAAACCCTACCCTCAGGCATTTTTTTCGGTTCCTACTGAGTGTGGGACAGTCACACATTATGTGCCTAACAATTTCTGGCTCTTCCTCGTCATATCAGCTTCTGCAAAAATCATTGTGGGGGACCTTCAGTTGTTGTGCATGTCTCCCTATAGAAATTTGCCCATAGCCTAGGTATAGGTCTCTCTTACTTAGCGAGATAAGTTCTTGGGATATTCTTATTTTCCATTTAAGCCACATGAGCTTCTTTGAGTGGGAACTCCCTAATCCTGAGCTTGCAGGAACGGGATGAACAGCCTTAATACAAGGTAAAGGTAAAGAAAGGTAATAAAATTTCCCATAAAATGTGAATACATTAATTGTTGATTGACCTCAAAGTTTTTGAGAAATTCATTAATAACTCAATTCAAACTTTAACAAAGGAAAGTTTTAAAAACTAAAAGCGGAGATGGAAATTTTTATATTAGAACCTGTTCTCCTACGAAAAAATCATCGTTCTAAAATGAAGAAAATGGATGGATAAATGAAAAAGGTTCATCCACAACTTTAAATTAAAATTTTAAAGTCGCGAAATGTTAATATACTACATATGTAAGAAGTAAAACAACAAAATTTGATACATATCTACAATAAAAAAGAAAAAGAATATTATTTCCACTAAATTCCACCAAATTCGGCCTAGTGGGCGTGGCAATTTATATGCATGTTCTCATGTTAAATCTGTTGAGTTAATTGTTTTTGTTTTTTTACAAATATAGTTAATTATGTTACAAAGGCCATATATGTAAATCAAAGTTTCAAACTTTGTAGTAATTAAAAAAAATCTAACAAATGTAAAAAAAAATTCATAAAATTTTCAAACAATTTTTTTTTTTTTCAAAAAAATTATCGAAGGTGATATTTGCACTCTTTTATAGTAAAATTGTAATGTGCTACAAAACTGTATACTCGAAAATTTTCCAAAAATTCGGTTAAAAAGTTAGAAATTTGTATGGCAAAAAATATTGCCATATTTAGTTTTGTCAAATTTTTATAATTTTTCTAGAAAGTTTGAAACGACTACATGGTTTTTGTAAATGAATTACCTATATTAAAAAGAATAGAATATAATAACAAAAAACAAAATTGCCAAAACATCGTTAATAGATTTTTTTTTTGAAAATTCAGAATTCAGAAGGTCCTCATTTCTATCCCCTCTATCCTATTACTATACCCGTAGAGTGGTTGAATTAATTTTTTGTAATAATTTTCGATTTCAGCGGCGCAAAAAATATTTGCTTTCAGAAATAATGGGGTCTACCTTCTGGTTTACAGGATTTCTTGTTTTTGTGCGTCTTCTCAATGCGTCATATGATATGGGTCAGTTAAAATGGTAGCTGCACGGCAAAAGCCGATTGTCTATGGAGATGCGGCATAGGCTATAACCGGGAGAAAATTTTGAATCATCGAATTAGGTGTATGCACAAAAAAAATATCACACTTTTTAGTAAAGTTTAACTAAGTAGATTCAATAAAAGTATGGCGCCTTCATGTTGATTTGAATAAATTAATATGCTGGTTTGGTGGCAGAGCAGGTTTCGGTGATTTCAAGTCGGCAAAGTTTTTACCGGTTGATTCATTCGTAGAACTTATATTTTATATGTATATACACTTACGGTCAATAAAAACGCACCAACAAATATAATTGAAATAAGATCACATGAGCTATTTGTTTATAAAGTTAGAATAAAAGGGTAATTTTTATTTGTTTGGCCACATAGTGTAAATTAGTTATCCACAAAAATGGATAACGAAAATGGTTTTTATAAGGAATAGAATTAATTTAAAAAAATTAACAAAAAATGTACATTCGATGATATTCATGATTAATTAAAAGAAAAGAAAACAATGTGATGTTAACTTAAAGCGACTAAATCATTTTTACCACTAACGGGAGAAATATAGACTTCACAATAGGCTTTCCTAGTAACGAGTCGTTCCTCCTTTAGCCTCAATAACTGCCTTAATTCTTGAAGTCATGTGAGCTTAGCAAATTAAATTCGCTTTCGTCAGACCACATAATCTGTTGCCAATCATTTTGATCCCAATTTTGGTACTTTTTTAGCCCAAGACATTCGTGCAGCCTTCATTTTTTGTGATAATAGTGGCTTTTTGGCAGGGTGTCTTCCATATAAACCCACATCTACATATAAGCCGTCGGCGTATGGTTTCGACACTTAAATCCACTTGGTGAAAATTTTGCATCTCCGTCCTTATAGAAAGTGCACTTTTAAAGCGGCCGCTTAAACCTATCCACCGCAGTATGTTGTCTGTTCTCTCAGTTGACTTTCGAGGACGACCTGATCCCTTTTTACGCTCCAACACATAACTATTCCCTTTTGTTTTTGTAAAAGACGAACAATAGTTGAATGGCTACAACCAATTCTAGCTGCTATTTGCCGAGAAGATAACTCTTCTCCATCTAATGCCAATATGCCAATTTTTTTATCACGCGTTAATTTCTTCCGATTATTTGGGATTTTGCGCAACTTTTCAAATACACAACCAAAACACGACTATAACTGAACAGTTGCAACTCAATTTTATAAAAACTAATTTATTTCTCAGTGCATACTAGATATATGTAGTAGAAATTTGTTCAAATTTACAGTTATATAGCTGAAGCTATTCTACCAAAGTGGTGGTGCGTTTTTATTGGCCGCAAGTGTATATATAGTATGTAGGTAGAAATTATATTTTTTATAGAAAAAATTAGTTGCGCCTTTTTCTGTTATGCAATAATAATACGCTTATTTCAAATTAATTTTCCTTAAATGATTTAAAATGATAATCGATGCAAATCGTGATAAGATCTTGCTATATTAAAACGCAGTTGATGTATTTAATAAAGCGTTTAATTATTTTTACAATTATTTTATGCAAAATTATTTACTTCAACTATTTACATAGTAATTATCAGTACCTACATTTTACTTTATTTTTTTCAATTTCATTTTTTCATTGCAGGCGATCCGACGACATTCGGTAATTTACGCGCTTCTGCGGAGACCATGAAAGCCATACAAAGATCCATCGAAAGCAGCAATTATAATGGCTACGCCCACTCGTTGGGCCATGAGGAAGCGCGTCGTGCCATCGCCAAATATAGCGCTCATCAGAGTGCCGAAGAGATAAAACCTGATAATGTTTTAATATGTAGCGGCTGTTCAGCAGCACTGGAATATTGCATTCTGGCGTTGTGCGATAGAGGGCAAAATTTACTTGTACCACGTCCCGGTTTCTGTCTATACAAAACGCTGGCCGATGGATTGGACATAGAGATACGCTACTATGACTTATTGCCTGAACGTAGATGGGAGGCCGATCTGCGTCAGCTGGAAAGTTTAATTGATCACAACACAATGGCGTTGCTAATCAATAATCCGAGCAATCCATGTGGTAGTGTATTCAATCAGAAGCATCTCGAAGATATATTGGATATCTGCGAACGACACTATTTGCCGATAATAGCGGATGAAGTAAGCACACGTGAGACTAGGAGATTTTCTGTTTGTTGAAATAAGCACCCAATGTACTTAAAATTTTTGCTTTTAGATTTACGAACATTTGGTATTTCCGGGTTCGAAATTCATGGCTATTAGTAGTTTGTCCAAAAATGTTCCAGTTCTCACATGTAGTGGTACGACGAAACGTTTTCTAGTACCTGGTTGGCGTATGGGTTGGATTGTGGTACACGATCGTGAAGATCGTTTAAGTGCTGGCGTTGCGGGCTTGAAGAGCATGTGTGGCCGTATTTTGGGTTCAAATACAATTGTACAGGGCGCTTTACCCGATATTTTGGCAAATACACCACAGAGCTTCTTCGAGGATGTAATAAATAGCGTCTATGTAAGTTAAAATTGAAATTGAAATGAAATTTATTTGACTAAAAAATATTCTCTCTTCATCGTCTTTTTCTTGCTCTCTCTCTCCTTATCTCTATTTGCAGGCTAACGCATGCTTGGCATATTCTTTGTTAAAAGAAGTGCCAGGACTTAATCCAACAATGCCAGAGGGTGCTATGTACATGATGGTTGGCATAGATATTGAACATTTCCCGCTATTCAAGAACGATACATACTTCGTGCAGGAATTGGTGAATGAGCAAAGTGTTTTTTGTATGCCGGGTTCGTGTTTTGAATGTCCGAATTTCGTGCGCATAGTTTTAACAGTTCCTGAACACTTAATGAAAGAGGCGTGCATACGTATGGCTGAATTTTGCAAGGCGCATTATAAAAGTGATAGTAACATTATTGAAGATGGACTTTTGAATTGAAGTTAAACTTCTTCGATTGAAATGCTGAACAGATCTGATATTAATTTCTTAAATAAATATGTAGACAATACTTACGAGCTATGGACTTTTAATTTGATAACTTATGTATAAAGCTGTTGGAATAGTAGCGAAAGTTCCTTAAAAAATAACGAAGAGTGCGTATTCGGAAATTCATTAATACAAAGCATTTGTTTCGCCTATTTCTTTACTATGGGCCTGTGCTAATTGTTAGAAAAGTTTTAAGGCGGAAAAACTTTTGACTATGTTGAGAAAATTTTACATTTCTGCTGTTCCAATTCGTAACTTTTTACTATTGGACAGTTTCTTTGATGCAGACGAAGACCAGGGAGTTATTAAAGAATTTAATTTAATTAGAGAATTAATTTCTCTGGAACTAAATTTCATACGTTTTAGCAATAGTAGAACAAAAAAGGCGTCAATAACTTCTTTTTTTTTTTTTTTTGATTAGGTTTGCTGTCAAATATTTCACTAGTACTGTCAATTTTTATTCATCTCATAGTTGTCTAACATTTTTTTTAACGTCTTTTGTACTTTATTTTTTAAAGTGCCCATTATTTAATAAGCTGTAAATATTTTCATGGTCAATGGTCCCGCTTTTGCAATTTTGAAATACGTTCGTCCTATAATAGTCTCCTGAAACTAGTTGACTTCTGACAACCCATAAAAGTCACAAATGCAATGGTACTTTTGAATGAAATTTTGGTACAAAATATAATTTTGGTTAAACATTTCAAGAGTTGAGAGAATTTTCTTAATGTAAGTGAAAATATTATAGAGTGTTCATTATTTTCGAAAACACCAGAAATTGGCGTGTAAGTAAATATACATGCATGTTAGGCCCATGAGAGTTTTACGCCCTTAG
The DNA here is from genome assembly GCA_951828415.1 of Anomoia purmunda. Classification (NCBI taxonomy): domain Eukaryota; kingdom Metazoa; phylum Arthropoda; class Insecta; order Diptera; family Tephritidae; genus Anomoia; species Anomoia purmunda. The sequence continues at coordinate 47,597,767 of OX639995.1, forward strand.
AATCTATAAAAAATGTAAATTAAAATTTTCGAAAGCAAAAAAAGGGGTTAAAGCTCAATTTGAAATATGTAGATCTGAAAAGAACCTGGCAAGTTCCTAAAAATCTAGCTCTTAATAGCAATTATTTATTCGTCAATATTTTATATTTACTTAGTGCTTTTGCAAATTCCAGAGCAAAAGTTAATCTTGTAATTATCGCAATTATCGTAGTTATCTCGCCCATCTCGTCATCGAGAAGATCAGAAGTTAGCCCACATTTCTCTGAGCAAACCAAGTGGAAGTTTTTATTGTAGCATTCAATAATGATTTTGTATAAATGCAAATTGTTTTCAAAAAATTTTGTTCTTAATTTTACATTGAGAAATATGGAGTAAGGGGTCAAAACTCATGTTGTTCAGACTTAATTGTATTAACATAGCTTAATTTAACCTGGTAAACTGCTCTGAAATCTGAGATTCCGTAAAATCGTTCGGAAACTAAGGGAATTTTCATAACAATATTTTCGTGATTTGGATGTTCTGGATTTCAATCAGATTTAAACGAAATCGTCTCGAAATCCTCTTTTGTGTAAAACGACCAAACTTTTATATACTAAAAATTTCAACTCTACAACTGCTTCGATTCAAGCCATTTAGAAATATTTTTTTTTAAACATTTAAAACATTTAAAAAATATTTTTAAATGAGTAAAATCATATAAAATTTGAAAGAATTAAATATATATTTTATTTTGTGTTCTGCAGTGAGACGAAAATAATTGTTATTGTATGGAACGACGCTCGAAATGCGAATGTGTAGTCTAAAGGTTTCCCACACACAGTTTCTAAAGTTTGGAGCAACATCAGCAGCGTTTTCCTCGCGTAGCTTGCCTATTCTCTGTTGTTAACTTAGCGTTTTCTAACTCCATTACAAATTGGACTAATATAGAACTGAAGGAATTGTTTTATAGAGACATTTAATTAATTAATATTATGTATATTTGAACCCACGAAGCAAACTCGGTTTATGTTTGACAATTGCTGTGTGCCACGCATTGTTGAGTGATTTCTAAAAATCCACTCCAAATATACAAATATATGTACATACATACATACATGCATATGTATGTAAATGCAAAGAGATTTTCTTATAGTTTAAAATTGGATATGGTTTTACTTACTACTCTTGTTGGGTCTACAAGGTTCATCTATACCAGGGCACATGCCATAATCCAATGTGTCTTCGATACTTTCTGTATTAACGCTATTAGGAAAGTATTTCTTGCTAATCTTAAGGATACGCAGATATGATACTTACATAAAACGAGATGCTACATATGTATGTATGTAAAGTGAAGGCACAGAGCTGTGCATCAAGCGGGTACGTTCTGCTCCTACATAGAGGCTAAATTCTGGAAAATGATCTCAACAAACCGAACCATTCGCAGGACGTTCCACACTACAAGCGCTGTCCTCATTGTCCTTCCTCTTTGGATCCGGCGGAACTTTACACAAAAAACCTCCTCTTCTCACACAAAAAACAATTTTACATTTCCGATTCGATTTTGCAAAAATTAAACTGTCAACCACCAAAACACACAGTTTGTAGCAGGGCGAATTCATGTAAGGTGATAGCAAATAACGTAGATTACTAGTATCTATGTACGTTCTGCGGTGATAGCATCCCATGAGCTGAATGCTTGTTCTATGTATTTTCCCAATTCGCCTGGGGTTGTTTTGTTTATATCAAGGCGAATTCATATAAGGTTAGTAATAAATAAATAATATGTAAATAAGATAATAAATAAAGAGATAAAATCAGCTGCTCTAGTAAATCCACATTATTCGTATATGATGATATGATATGGTAAATTACAAAGAAGTTACATCACTCCCACCGTTCCACTAATAGAAAATCTCGTCCAATCTCAACATACCGCAATTAATTTGACTTTTGCTGATAGATGGGAAAGGAAACGCTTCTTTGTCCGAAAGAACGTAGATTACAAAGAAGTTGCATCTCGTTTCGTTTCCTGTGGTAAGAATTTTTGTCCAATTTTCCCACACCAGAACCCAATTGAATCTAATCAGATTCTTATATCAATCAGCTAAAATCCAATTAGTTCTGGTATGGTAAATTTATACGAAATTTTCTGTTACAGGAACAACTTCGAATGAAAAAAAATAAAATTGTGCCTTGATAAATGTATTAAAAATTTAGAAAAAAACTATAGCATTAGTAGTGTAGTACAGTGTTTAGAGTGTTTGAGATATATTAATTAGTAACACGTGTAGCTCAGTAGATTTTAAATAATCAATTGATAGATTGCTGATAAGTTATTAAATGCAGTTGGGTAAATAATTAGTCTATTGACATGTTGGTGGAAAAAATAAGTCTATTATTCTATTCATTTTAAATGTTTCAATTAATAACCGATGTAAGCGAGTAGGCTTAAGGTTCAAATTGTACTCGTATGCAAATCGGTAGTATCAATAAATTCTAAATAAAAATCAACGGTCAGATCTTTATGAATAAACATTAAAGTATTCATGTAAATTGAGTGGTAATAATAGATCATAGAAATATGAAAGTCCAAAACTTTAGTTTATAAATTTGCAGTTATTGCCTTTCCAACATAGAGGCGATCTTCCTCTGGTACCGCACTTTCAGAGATGGAGCGGTTGTAATAGGGAGGCCAGATTGAAAATAAAATTGACATTTGGACTGACTCGAATGGAAATAATAATTATTGATGCAGAAAAAAATGAACTAGAAATAAGTCGATCTCACAATATTGGTACACAATTGTATAAGCAGGGATCGAAAATAATCGAAATTTTGAGTTTTTTTGCGATACAAAATTTATTGGGATGAATTTGTTCAAAACAAAACTCAAATATATCGATCTAAACCGCATGTCATATGCTATGCAAATCTGACTTTATTTTCATCTAGAAGATTTTTGGTTTTAAATCATTATATAATCGTTATTCTGTGATTTATTTTTTTGATCAAATTTGATAGTCATTTTTTAATTTTTATTTTTTCGATCACAAAATATAAATCGTATTATTGTTGTTGTCGCGATAATAAATCATGACTATATTTAATTATAACCTTTACGGTCCCTGTTTATAATACATGGAACACAAATTGTACTCCAAATCTAAAAAAAAATACAAAAACCTTTTTTTTTCATTATCTTCGTTATAAGACTGGGGTTAAAAAATATTAAAATTTATTATTTTATAAAAATTATACAGGGATATTACTTTCAGTCACAATTTATCGGGAATAATTTGTATTAAAATTTATGACTTTATAAAATTTGGACACAATGTATATTGATAAGTGTAAAAAAATGTCCATGTCCTTTGCATATTTTGAAAATCAACAGTATTTCTTTTGAGCAATTTCCGTTTCCGTGCCATTTTCCTACATCTGGTACAGAGAACGTAATTACTTACGATCTAATTTTTAACGCTGCATAATCAGCTGTTTTGTATGACAGCCAGCTATAACCTAAAAATCTGATGTAAACAAAAACATTTGCAGTTTATACAAACTAGAATGCGGCATTTTTCCAATCAACTTAATACAGTTAAAAGTTTACAAAAATGCTTGCAACAACAACTTTGCACAGCCCCCAGCACACAAATCGAGTCAAATAACAAATTCGGAGCACAGTATTGTATAAATTTGGTGCAGTGAGTATGCCAATGGCATTGGCGCGGAAGCCAGCTCATATGTTACATAAAATGAAAATTGCATTAATGTTGCATTTCTTATTGCAGAAAAAACGATTACGAAAATTATTTGTGTACCCTGCTCTTAAATGGAAATCAGCGACGGCACGCTTTCGCACTGCGTGCATTCAATGTTGAGGTGGCCAATTGTGGTGCTAAGGTGAGTGATCCATCGAGAGGCTTGATTACGAATTGTGCTAATCTGGTTTTGTGTTTACAGGTATCGGAAGAGCAAATTACTAAGTTAAAATTAAAATTTTGGTATGATTCCGTCGATAAATGTTTCTCAAAAGAGGGCTCCTACGTTGCAGATCATCCAGTTTTGAGTGAATTGAAAAATGTTTGTACAATATTCGTACTGCGTTCTTGTAAGTTTTTCGATATAAATCTTCACTTTCCTATCTATAGACAGCGGACTCAAATAAATTGAGCAAAATCTACTTGAAGCGCATGGTCACAGCACGTGATCGTCCAAGCAATCAACCATTCCTCACAGTAAAACAATTAGAAGAATACGCCGATCAGGTCTTCTCATCACTTTTCCATCTTTTAGTTGAATTGAATGGCGTGAAGGATATGCAAGTCGATCATGCCGTCTCACATCTGGGCAAAGCACAAGGTATAGCAACACTCTTGAGAGCTATACCGTATAAGGGACGTAGTCAAGCGTTGAATATACCACAGGAAGTGTTAATAAAACACGGTGTTAACCAGGAGCGCATAGTGAGAGATAAGGCTAATGATAAAGGTGTGGAGGAGTGCATTTTCGAGGTGGCGACTGTGGCTCATCAGCACTTGGAAAAGGTAGTAAGTGGTTTTGTAAACTGAGAATGCTTTCGGCATAAATGCAGAATACCTACAATACTCAAAAAAAAATGTATATACATATATGGGGATTTATATAAATCATTAAGGTGAGCATAACAGTATACTTATTTTTGGGGGGCGAAACAACAACTTCAAGAATTATGAAAGTTCAAAGTTTAAATTAGGAATTTTTTAAATTAAATTTCTCAAAACCCCTGTATGGTATTTGAAAATTCTAAGGAAATTTAGTGTCATCTATCTATCTATACTACTTATGTATATAATAAAACTGAAGAAAAGTCAAAAAAACCATGATTAAAAATTGATGAGTTATTGTGAATTTCGTAAAAAATTTAACCTTTTTTTAAATTGTTTACGTTAAACAATGAGTTATACTTTTATAAAAAAAAAAATTATTCAAAATAAATTAATAAACATACATACATATGTATATAAGTGGCCAACTGTATACTGTAACTGTTACTGTCACATAAAATGTAGGTATGTATATTAAATTTAAGGAAAATACACTAAAGTTCTACATTTGTTTTTCAACAATTTCGATTAAAAAAATTTCTAAATTTTAAAATCTTGTACTTGCTTTTTCCCCCCAGAAAAGAAATTTTACCGTTATGCCTCCCACAATGACTTATATCGATTTCTATATATGTATGCCAATTTTTTAATCTTGCGAACTTTTTTTTTTGCTATAAATGTTTGTCTTATTTTACTTTTATAGGCCCGCAGCCTTATGGATAAAGTGCCAAAAAATGTGCGCAAATTTTTCCTGCCATCTGTTGCTGTGGAACGTTATTTGGAACGTTTGCGAGGTGCTAATTTTAGGTCAGACAATTTTATTTTATTCTGCTTTTCCTGAACAATAAATTACATTCATTCTTTATATTTCTAATTATTATTTTGATAGATTGACCGATCAAAGGTGCTTACAACGAGATTCGTTGCTACCGATGTCCCTGTATTGGCATAGTTTACGTAGCCGCTACTGAATAGACCTTTCAGGTTATTCAGGGTCTTCAGCTAATTCAAGAGGAATGAAACGCCAGTTCTTAGATAAATCACGAAGCGATTCAGTTATAAGTTGACTGATGATACGTAATATACTACTGCAATGCGTGTAGATAGATGGCGCAGTGCGAGATGGATTCAATTAATAAATAAACAAAGAAAAAAGTAATTTCTATAAGTTATGAAAATATACAAAGTAATTAAATCCATACTTGCGGTTAATATCTACGGTTTTCATAAACGGCAATGGGCGAGATTGCAAACTGATGAGTTCGTCATAACTGAGTTCATCGTTGATTTCTTGCGTAGTATTTGGTCGCATAAAATTCGATTCGGCCAAGTAATCCCAATATAATTTTTCGAAAATGGTTGTATTTGATATTTTAATCGAAAATCGCTCACGTTTCGCCGGTGATGGCTCCCAAGGAATATCTATGATTTCTTCAGCTTTAAAATTAACTTTCAAATTTAGTTGCAAAAAAATGTGCACCATATAGGTGGGTTCTTTCCATTTGGGATCATCGATGGATTCGACTTCTTCAAGCAGCTCCTTAGCGATTTTCGTTGATTTATCGAGCACGCGATGCACTTCCAGTGCTAATGGAATTCGTTTGAAAAAGAGTGCTCGCTCGAAAACTCGTATATTCACAATGCATAGTTTTGAGTGATGTGGCTTGAGTCGGAATATGTTCGGTTCAAAAGTTACCTCAAATAAGTCGCTGATGATGTAGCTGTTATAGACAGGGGTGGAAAATAATAGTTAGTTTTTTAAATTTAAATTTGAAAATTTTTCGGTCAAACATAAAAGTTAAAATCTGACTTATTTATTGTATAGTTCAATATATAACATAAATTAAAATTTAAACTTACGAAAATTTAACACATTTCAAAAATTCGTATTCAAATTTTCAAATTTTATTTTTATCTGTTTCTTTGTTAATAGTGTTGCGTGTTTTCTTTCATACAACATATGAACAAAATTAATTTGATTAAAATTTAAACTTACGAAAATTTAACATATTTCAAAAACTCGTAATAATGAACAAAATAAATTTTTGTATGGAAAATTTTTTTTTTGTAAAAGTATAGTTCAATATAGAACATAAACCATATAAATTCAAATGGTAACTTATGAAAATTTAACATATTACAAAAACTCGTAATATAATTTTCTAAAATTGTTTACGTTAATTTTTTAAAATGTTTCTTTGTTAATTGTGTCGCGTGTTTTCTTTCATACGACACATGAACAAAATTAATTCAATTGTAATTTAAATTTATAAAAATTTAACATATTAAAAAAAAAATGTTGACAAATTTATTACGTTCATTTTTTAATTTGTTTTTATTGTGCTGCGTTTTTTCTTTCATACAACGCATAAACAAAATTAATTTTTGTATGGAAGAAAATGCGCAACAACATTAAAAAAAAATATAAAAAATTAACGTAAACAAATGATTAATAAACTTTTGAAAATTTTAAAACAATTTTTTGAAATATGTTTTAAAACGTTTTTAAACATGTTAAATTTTTGTACATTTTGTACAAAGTTTTAATCTTTGATTTATATTTTTTACGTTATATAATAAGCTATAGTTTTATTAAAAAGCATTAGAAATACTATAAATTAATGAACGTAATGACCACCACGGTATATTAAAATTTAGTACAGATATTTGCTACTTTATCAAAACCTACTTTTGCCACCGAAACTCCACACACTTTTGATTGTAGTTATGTATAGCGACCATTAAACTTCTTTGCTCCGAACGTTTCATATCGAATTCAAGCTTATTCGGGTAAATCACATAAGGAAAATCTGCACACTGATAATCTTCAATAGGCACTTCAGGTTCTACGTCAAACTGGTCGAGATAGCCCATTGCTTTGACATGGAATTTTGATCGAACATTTTGGTAATTCAAGTGAAACTCCAGCTAAAATATATTACATACATACATTATTTTTGTTCAATATCTCAAATTAGAACCAAACAAATTTGAAAAAAAATCTTCAGCAAACCTGATTTTCTACATCACTCGGCCTATATTCCAACATTAAAGGCCATACACTAAGCCGTGGTACCGTTAAATTCGGATTCATCAATTTTAATCCTCGCTCGCGGGTTGAAAAAACAAAATCCAAGTTTTGTCCTGTTATGTTACGCACCCAAATTGGTTGAATGAAGCGACGATGTTCCCTTAAATTGGTCGGTATAAGCTCTTTTGTCATTATGCAACCGTTCGGATCGAAACCGATAACATTGATTTTAAAATTCACGCTGAATACGCGAGAATCGGAGCAACTGCATAGAAGGAAAAATCATTACTATACATTTATCGAGCCCTAACTTAGAAAGAAAACGTAAGCGAAATTTTTTTATTTTATTTTATATTGGATCCAGGAATGATCCTCGAGCATCAAGATGGGTTTCTGCATCACAAAAAAAAAAATGTAGCTTACGTTTTCTTCGCATTTAACACTCGATATATTTGGACATAGTAAAAATATTTAATGCATGCACATTTCTCGAAGCGATGAACCAAGGCGAATTCATACAAGGTGGAGTGAAGAAACAGCTGAGTTTTACTTTTTTTTCAATTCGGCGAAGCGGGTGTAATGTCAAACTAGTTTTGTTTGTTTACATTCTAATTTGTGTGTTACATTCTAGTTTAGATTTTGACAAAACTCCCGCTCAAGGCGCAACAACAAAATACATACGTTTTTTCTTGCTATCACCTTGTATGAATTCGCCTTGCGATGAACTCAATGACTCTTTTAAAAGTTTTTTTTTAGTCACCGTTGAAATTTTATTTTGTACCAGCATATGTACTCTGTACTTTGTTGAATTTTACGTATTTATATACAGAAATAATTTATTTAAAAAAAAAAAACTTGTGGTCAACTTAAAAAAATATACATATTTTTGTACATTAGGGTGCCTCGCCAAAAAACGGTTGCGCTTTTCCCACCGAAATTCTACAATCTATTATCTTCTAAGACCAATTATCTTCCGCCAAAATATTTCCGAAAAATATTAAGATGTGCGTGAGCTGGACCGATTTGAAAATATCTCAAAAACTGGAATTTTTTAAAAGGAAATTAAAAAAAGTATTAAAAAAAAATTTCTTAGGTGTTAAAACCGATTTGAAAACACCACAAAAAATAGAGTTTTTACAAATATTTTTTCAAAAACTTTTTCGGGTGATAAACCGGTTAAAGCTTCAAAGGTCTGCTTAAAATTATTTAAAAATTATATGAACGGAGTCATAACAATGAGATTTTTGAAACTAATTAGATGGATTTATTTATTGACAAAATGCCTAATCGATCAAGTTCTGGCTGTGTTATTTATTCAAGTGTTTTTTAAACCACTCTACCAAAAAAGGTCGTTGAAAACTTTTTAAAACATTAATTAAACAAGCTTTTAAGACTAAACTGTTTTATGCTTAGGTGATCTTTTTAAAAATATATTTTAAAAAAGCTATTTTTATTTATAAAAAACGCCAAAAATTGCGGTTATTTCAAATTGCTCCCTAAATCTCAATATTATTGGGAATTAAGCGAAATATTTTGGTTGATCTTTTAAGATATAATGAGTTTTATAATTCCGATGGAAAAACAGAGACGATTTTTTTGTATGTGGAATGGTCCATCCTAACGTAAAAAAAACTAAATCCTATTTATAAAAATGTCGTGTCACGGTTTTTGTGGTCGCACTCCTACAAAACGGCTAAGCCAAAGTATATTTTATGGTTGGGAGAGGGTTTCCACATGTTTGAAAAGCCAAGTTTAATTAAAATATACACAAGTTATATAAAATATTTAAATTTCGATGTCAAACGGTTCGTTTCGCTGAATAGAAGATGTATAGCTAGCTATATTTTTGAAATTCGAAATATGCCAAAATGTTGGCTGCTTTCATTCAACTGACATTTGATGTCAAATTTGATTCAATGAAAACCAAACCCAATTGTCATTGTGCGCATATTTTGTTAGTGTAATTTTTGTTTCTATAAGTTTAACACCACTTTATATGAATTTGCCTTGTGTGCCAATCTATTCAAATGTTTCATTTAAAAAATAATAATTATTAAAATCGGTTCAGCGATTTGAGAGCCAAATCGTTACAAACATTCTCCATATATTCAATTTTATATAATAGCATGAATTCTGCCCAATCATAAAATCGACGAGCCCATAATTCTTCTGGAAAGGTTTTAGATGATTTTCCTACCGTTCTAGAAAAGTTATGGTAGTAATCTCATAATTAGCCATCCATAAATTTTCGGAGGACTTCACAAGATGGAGAATCGAAATGCGAGTGCAATTGAAGATTGTTCTTTTCAAAAAATTTTTACTTACTGAAATTCATATGTGAGTGTGTGCTCGCCAAACAGGAAATAGTAAAAAACGACACTCATGGCTACCAAGTCATCGGTCTTCATATGTATTGTCTCCTGTAGTATGTGGATAAGACGTCTGTGGGGGCAATGGAATAACTGTCGGAATTGATTGAATCCCACACGTGTCTCCATTGGAACGCATCCGCATTTCTGTATGCGTTTTAAATTAATATTGAGATTTTTTTTGGATAAATTGCGTATCCAGAGTACAATTTTCAATGGTCGGCTATTAATTTGACGCATGGGCATTATAATATCATGCTGGAAATTGTTGTTATCTTTGTGGATTTCTGCGTTAAGTCTGCAAGTAGGGTTTATTTAAAAAAAAAACGAAAATAATATAGATTTTTTGTGTTGTGTTATTTTCGCCATCTTCAATATGCAGTTACTTATCAATGTCGAAATATTCCCAATAGTAGACTTTCAGCGCTGGTGGTGATGTAACGGTCATATTTTCGATTTTAAATAATTGATAAAGCCGCTTAGGTCCCTCTCTTTGTAATCGAGCCCTTTCCAGTACAGCTTCACACATGATCGGAAAAATTTAAAGCTTCTAGTAATTTTAAACTTTTCCAACTACCAATCTGTAATAAAATCTTACGTAAAGCTATAAAATGTATAAAAATTAATAAAAAATAAATTGAATTGTCGTAGACTATGTCACGAATAAAAAATGTTAATAAATATCTCGCACAGTGACATAAAATTGATGAAACGTAAAATCATCCTCTGAGCTCGAATATCAACATATGGTTTTTAATAAAATCAAGAACGGTCGATCCATGGAAATTCTAAAAGGTTCCTTAACGGTTATATGTAAGTTTTATTTAAAAAATTACTTTTAAAAGTTATTTTTTAGTTTTATTTATTGTTCAGGAAATAAGGTTTATTTTTTGTGTTATAGTTTTTGTTTAAATATACATATAATAGTTATTTGTTTAATTAGTTTACTTCTTCTCTGAAAATGTTATTTTTTGAGTTTTATTTTGTTAGAAAATAAAATTCATTTTTAAAGTTTATTTTTTTGCTTAGAAAATAAAACCATTTTTTTTATATTGGAAAGTAATGGCTATTTTTTTAGTTTTATATTTTGCTTAAAAAAGCTCTTTTTGAGTTTTATTTTTTGCTGAAAAATAAGTTAGTTTTTAGTTTTATTTTCTACTTTGAAAATACTAGTTATTTTTTAGTTTTATTTTTTTGTTTATACATATGTTTTGTTTATATAGTGCTTTGAGGTTTATATAGTGCTTGGAACACACTAGTCCTGTTTTGCGTTTTATTTTTGTTTAGAAAACAGCTTATATAATAAGTTTCATATTTTTTAAGAAAATAAAAGTTATTTTTTGCTTAGAAAATGATATGTAGTATTTTTTAAAGTTTATTTTTTGTTTAGAAAATAATAATAACTTTTTGAGTTTTATTTTTTTTTTGTTTAGAAAATAAGTTACTTTTTAATTTTATATTTTGCTTAGACAATAATATTAATTTGTTGAGTTTGATTTTTTGTTTGAAAAATGTTTTTTAGGTTATTTTCTAAATTTTTTTTAGGTTATTTTCTAAATTTTTTTTTTGTAGAAAATAAAGGTAATTTGTTTAGTTTAATTTTTGTTTGTTTCAGAAAAAAATTTTTTTAGTTTTATAATAGAAAATAATAGTTATTTTTTTTAATAATTTCTTGCTCAAAAACATACATGCTTTGTTTTTTTTTAGAAAAAGCTTATTGTTAGCTTGCAAAATAATGTGGTTTTTATTAACAGTTATGTTTTTAGCTTAATTCTATAATTATAAATTGTCGAAGAAGATGAGCAAATGATATATCGAAATAAATTCTATAGGATTTATAATTTTACATCAAAACGCTATATTCTAAAATAGCATAAATATATTCGTAAAGTTTTTTCCAAAAAGAAAAACATTTTTTGTACAAATTAGTTTTATCAATATATTATACTACCTTCACAATTTGTTCTCTGAAAATTTAAGGTATTTTTGCAGTTATCTCCAGATATCTCAAACCCGTTTTACAATATAGTTCAAATATACGACTGGACTATGTATACGGCAATTATTTTATATTAATCGGAATAGGTTTTGAGTTTCACTCGCTACAATTTGAAGCAAAACAAAATTTTTATTTAGACTTAAACAATTTTTTTTTCTTCTACGTTAAGGCAAGATAATTATGAATAACTGCCATTGTATGCAAAAAAAAACAGTCTTTCGAACAATAAAATAAAACACGTTTTCTGCACGTATATATCTACTTACAAAATAAAATGAATTATATATAAAAGGTTTGAGCGATTTTAATAATAAACCTTTGCGAAAAACAAAAGGATTGCATACTTATATTTTTAATTTAAAATTTGTACATATCTTCATACATGGCTAAAGGAATTCGCTGTGGTTTTCAGGATACAGTCGAACTCCTCTATAACGAAGTCGGCGGGACCGGTGAAAAAGTTCGTTATAGAGAGGTCATACGAAATTTCATGTCTTTATGTTCAAGGCCTATTTAATGAAACATTGATTCATTTTATTTGTTTTATTTGTTTTTATTTCTTACATTTTAAAAAGAAGACCTTAATAAAAAGTCAAAAAGATTATAAGGATTATTCAGGTATGAAAAAATTGTCGACTGTAGTTTGTTTAGCTGTTTGAGCCTTTTCCTTATCAATAAATGCTTCTAAAGAATTAATTTTATTAAATATAATGTCGGGTACATCGCTCCGTGATTCAACAAATATTAATAGAGTTTGTAATGCTGCACGCGTTTCGGAGAATGATGGAACTCTAATATATTTTTGTGTATTATAACAACTACTTTTAGCTCTTCGCTAAATTCGTTATAGAGGAGTTATTTGCTATGGAAAATTCCATTTATGTATAACAAAAGAATTCGTTACAGAGAGGAATTCGCTATAGAGAAGTTCGTTATAGAGAGGTCTAAATATATGAATAAATTGTGAAAATCGTAGTGTTTCAAAAAAAAATTCGTTAGAGAGAGGTTTTCGTTATAGAGGAGTTCGTTATAGAGGAGTTCGACCGTAATTTTGTTTCGTTATTTTTTTAAAAAGCTTTATATCTTTCTCTAACAAAACGCATATAAATAATAATTTTAAACTTTGTAATAAATGTATAAAAACTCAGTCAATTCACATCACAATTTCAAATCATTTTAAGTTTTTGAAAAACTTTTGGGTTTTGTATCACAATAAATTTTAACATAATATAGCGTAAGTCTGAAGTGGTTGAAAACTTATTGATTTTTTACAACCGTTTTTTTTTAGGTCGGTCTTATGCACTCTTTCCATTTAACAGATGGATTTTATATAAATTCCTGTTGATTTAAAAAAAAAAATTATGTCTTCTAATTTTCTGCCATATAATCTGTTGAGTTTCTTATTATTTATTGAATATCAGTTATAATTTCCCAACCGGTTACTCGTCCAACGTAAAATTTTTATTTTCCCAAACCAGAAAGCGCATACTTCGCTGTCTCTATATGATATATTTGACTCATTTCTACTCTAAACTGTTGCTCTCTCTTTTCTACACACTAGTTGTCTAACAAAATACTCAATTTGATTCTTTCTGATTTTTGCTTTTAGTCATTGATTGACAGAAGCTGTTGGAAATTGTAGTAAAAGTCGACGCGGAATTCGCATTTTTCGAGTCGAGTGTGTTTTCTATTGTTCTACGGTTAAAGTTTGCAAATAAGTGTTCAAAAACAGAGAATTTAGTTCAAGAAATGTTATAAACATTGAATTGCTTTCATAAATTATCTACGTTTCCATTTTGCAGTTGCAGAAGAAAAAAATATAAATACAATAACAAAAAGAATGAAAATAGTGTGACCGTGTGATGCAAAGTTGACGTGAGTGAGAGTGTATTAAGGGAATTTGTGACGGAAAGCAAACGCGCGAAAAAGCGCAGAGACGGCAATAAATTTGTGCAAGCGGAAAAAAGTAAACGGCAAACGCGAAAGCGACCCAAAAACCAATAGTAGCGAAAAAACGGAGCGAAAGCGGAATTTCATTGCATTTGGAATATTTTAATTGTGCAAATTATAAGCAAAGTGTTAAGTTTCTCTAGGTAATTACCCTACGAGCACAGCAAAGGATATTTAACATCCATCGTTACAAAGCCAAACAAATAAAAAGGTAATATAAAATGTGCTAAAAAATACGAGCTCCTCTTCCAAACTGATAAACATACATACGTTGTATTTATTTTTACAAGTAACTATTTTCTGGTAAGCCGAATAAATTGAAAAGAATTTGATACAGAAAATACATATATCAGTTCAGACTCATCTTATTATTTGACTGAATTCCATTGTAGGAAAGGGCGTTGTGCACAATGCTTGCCCTTGCCAACTTGTCTCGTGAGCGTCAAGCGACCAACGCCTCTTGTGCTATAAACATTTTTGCGCTTATCAAAAACATAAAAAAAATAAAAATAAATAGAAGAAGAAAGTTAAACGATTTGTCATATACATAGTGCACTTTTGATAAAATACGCAAAAAAAAGGGTTGGGTTCAGAAGTTAGAGATCACTGAAAATAACGAATATGTCCACATGCCTATCGAATTTTCTGTGTGGCACATACAGTCAACGAAAAAACTAAATTGTACACTAAAAATTTCTATCTTCTAAATACTCTATCAAAGTAGAGATGTAAGCTTTTATGTTAAACTCAGTTAAATTTGAGGAACAAGTAAAGAATAGGATTCACAGAGCTAGGAAAAAATAAAAAAGTGGGCGTGGTCCGCCTTTTTCTACTGATTCTTATGGTGTACAACGAATAGGGGGGGGGGGGGTGTTATGGAGGGGTAAAGGGGCTATTTTCTATATTTTTAATAGTTTCTGTTTCAAAAAATATATAACCGATTTCAAAAATATTGACTTCGTTGGATAGGTAATTAAAATCACCCAATATATATATATTTGTATACATATATTATATATTAATATTTCGAGAAAATAAAAAAACAAAAAAATAATGCACATTTTTTTTAGAAAACTATTTTTTTCTTTAAAAAATACGTAATTAACAATATGTAAAAATATATTTGTGAAATAGTCCATAAAAATACCTTTAATTTGATATATGTATAATTTAATATAGTTATGTTTAAATATTATAAGGGGTTTTGATTTATTTGTGTTGCTTTGAAAGGGAGAATTGGTCATATTGAAGGTTATGATCCTAAGCGACCGAAAGCTTCTTGAGTTGAATCGGCCAGGGTTATTTTTTTGAAGCGCGGCCGAAGGCCTATTGGACCCTATTCTTTACTTATGCCAAATTTGAAAATCTGTACAAACCTAATATAATATAATTTTCCATTTTACGTTAAAGGTAGGATTCCAGTATTTTTTACTAAATCGGAGTTTCTTATTAAATAACTGCTAGTGATATCCTAGTCAAATACGCAATCATTGTAAATAAATTTATTCACAATGTACTCAAGTTTTGATCACAACTAGATAAATCCCAAAATATTTGCAAATTTTAATCGTTAACTGGAAAGAGGACAATAGTACCCAAGAGATTGGAGAAACTGTGCAAAATCTACACATTACTGAGTAGTACAAAGTTACAAAATATAAAAATATATGAACATTTTGAGAGATCAGGAGAAAGTGAAAAGCGATATAAAATAGCGTAATCTCAGGTAGGGCGAAATATTGCCGGCTATATTCCTTAAACAAAATTTTTTCGAAATTCACTTTTTTTTACATATGCCGATAAATAGAACATGCCGTAATTCACCTACCAATAAAGTTTTATACACATAGATTGAAACTTTGAAAGAAAAACAAAAATTTACAACTCAAAAAATTACTATGCCGGCTTATGTACATTTGGTCAACCCCAAAATATATTTTTTAATATTTATTTATTTATGAAGTGAACTTTCAATAATCAATCTTTGATTAAATTTCAAATAAAACGTATCCCAAAAATAGTTACATACGTAGGTTAGAGAAAGATTAGAAAACATGTCGAATTCTATCTAAGGCGCTTCTCTAAAGTAGATTGATAGATGACGATAAGAGAAACAGTTGAAATATTTGCAAAAAGGGAACTTAGTTCTTGATATTGAGAATCAGGGTTTATATCTAAAGGTATGATAACTCTTTTTTGTTTCGAATGTTGAATTCTTCTTATGTTGTGTTATAATTTTCTGACGATTCGAGAAAACAGAGGAACTACCACGGTGGTCTGAACACATAAGGTGGTTTTGCCAGTTCTATAGTAAAAATATTAAATCTCTTTCTATAATTCATATTTGTGCACTTGAGCAAAATTAAAAGACATTTCTCAATGAAAAGTTGCAAATCACCCATTCCCTTTTTCTCCACTTTTGGCGAAAATACATAAAAAATAACAAAACAAAAACAACAGATCTTATGAAATCATGAATTGGTGTCATCAAAACCAGCCGAGCTTGCCAAGGCATTTGCCAACATTTTCTGGTTTCGAGTGACAACTTTTAACGAAAATTCTGCCAATACAACGGAATTTCTAACAATTGCGTATTAGTCATGATTACACTTTGTGCTAGGTGTCGAGTAGTAGTTGGATAGCGTTTAGTAATTTTTCACCAATTTTGGCTATTTTGTGTTCTTGAGAGCAGATTGCGTGAGAAAACAAAAAAAAAAAAAATCGAAATGAAGAAATGACATGCAATAACAAATGAGTTTGCATGTATGGCCATGTACATACATACATATGTATATATTTTCTTATATTAGGGTGGCTCACCAAAAAAAGTTTTAAGATTTCCGCTAAATTAGCAACCAAAAATACTAAGATTTATTTGAAAAAACTCAAAAACTTTATTTCTTTATAAAGTTAAATAATTAAAAAAAAAATAATGTTTTTAAAAAAAAATTTAGTCAGATAAAATAGTTTAATGTAAATAAAAAATTTCCATCGTAATCAATAATGAGATTTGCAAAAAATAAATAAAGCGAGTAAATAACATTCCAATGATGGCTTATAATACTAAATCAGTCCAGTTTTGGCTGAGCTATTAAAGTTTTTCAAAAACCAATCTTCAAAAAAGTACAAAAACAACATCAAAAATCTTATTATTAGGTATGATAGCGTTGAAAACTTTTTAAAATATTTGTATCCAGATCGTTCAAGCGTAAACTGTTCTATCTGTGGTGATAATTTTTGAAAATATAAATATTTTTAAAAACTTTTCAAATCGGTACAGCTTAAAGAAGTTTTAATATGTTTCCGAAATATTTTTGTGAAGACCTTACCTTATGATACACTTTATAATTTCAATGCGAAAATAGTACCGATTTTTTTCTTATAGAGAGGGATGCACCCTAATGTAAATACTTATTAGATACATAAATATATACCCACCCATACATAACTTAACAACCGTATGCATGTAGCTTAGGTCTTTTCGGCCATCAGGTCACCAATTAGACAATTAACGCAGAATATCGGGAATGTGAAAGCAAGTTGTTATCTTTCCCAAATAAGTTAATATTTATGTACATACATACATGCTCGTTTATTTGAGTGACGTCTATAGCGCTTCCCATATAAGGTAGTAAGGCAAAAATATTACCAGCTTGATGTGACCTATTTAAGCCAGAATCATGAATCGCATTGAAAAATCGATGAACTTAATTTGTCGAAGCGCGAAACAAAAGCAACGCCCGCCGCGCCGCATAGAACGGTTTTTTTTTTGTTTTATTTTGTTTCGAACAACAACTTGTGAGTTGTATACAACATACGTCATGCCAAAGCTGCGTCGACGCATAAAGAGACATAAATGACGGCTGGGTAAGCAAATTAATTGCAGCAATTTTCCCTAAACCAGTTGCCCTAGTTGTCATAGCAAGCTAAAATAGGCCGTTCTGGTACTCAAGATAAATACCTTGTGATTTACATACACACATACATGGATTGCCCTTGGGCACAAGTTGCGAACCGAGTTTCGAGCGACAAAGGTTGTTAATCGCTATCGGAAGATTTTATATACCATATACATATGTCTTATATTTGGATTAAACTAGGGCTATTGAATATTTTATTATAAGGAATTTTGTAAGCCTGATCTCATATGATCTATAAACTGTAGTCATAACTATTCCTATCAGATAGAGATAAGGTATATTGCTTCTTCATTTAATGCCTTAGGTGAATCATAATTTATTTGACCGATTTCCTATATAATGATTTATATAGGCCTTTTTTATATGGTCTATAAACCTTAGGCATAAAAGTTCCTGCCAGAGAGAGAGATATCATCCTTTATGTACTGATAAAATCACAGCGAAATAAGGTGTAATATAAGGAAGGGTTTATACATACATCTGGCATTCCTTACAAATTTTATGTATTGCAATATAAACCTCATGATCATATGAAATAAGCCGCGAAATAGGGCGAATAGGGCGCAAATTTTTTGGTTGCTACGTAAAAGGGGGCTATCTGCAAATGTTTGGTTACCGATTCCTAGTACACTGTTAATTTTCTCGATAATATTCTTTACTTTTATTTTGACAATCATTGACCGAATATAAGACAAGTAGACTCGACTGTTGTGGGTCCTTCAAAAGAAAAAAAGATCGTTTTAATTATATAGTATAAAAAATTGTTGTTTTTTTTTGTCTTCGGCCAAAACGGTAAAAACAAGTCCAGCGGACGAATCAACCTTATTCTAAGTATGCAGTTTTAGAGCCCATTAAATTATATTACAATAAAGTGCAAGTACAAATATGTGCAGGAATTTGAACGAAATCGGTTTATAATTACGACTTTTATTAATAGCACGACTCCAGCGCCACCTAGTGTAACCATTTTTGCCACCGTATTTTCTCATAATGCAAGCAGAATATACTTTAAATTTGATCAAAATCAGTTCACATATACAATTTTTATTAATTAACTTAACTGCTGCGGCACCTACCGAGTTTTCAAATAGCCCATAGCAGGACCAGATATGTAAGAAATAATCTCCGGAAATCTGGCTGAAATCTATTCAGTAGTTTTAGAGTTAAGTGCGAACGACAATTTTAAACAAGCTGCGCCGAAGTTTATGACTACTTAAAACGTATTCTAACTTTTTAGCAAATTGTTTGCATTGCTAACGCAAAATATTTCCTCCACTGGGTTGCTTGAAGAGCAAGCAAAGTCAACGTCGCATGACTCACAAAAAAACAAAAACAAGACGGCGCATTACTAGCTTGTTAAACTGTAGAAAACAAAAATATGTACTCTGCATTTAGTATTTAGAGAGTTATTTCGCATGTTGCTCATTCATAGTGAACAGTCACAACCACCTGTGCGCATGCGCAGCATTGAGGTAAATGCAAAATACCATGACATTGCATGATGAGGAGTTTGGTTGGATAAAAAAAAAAACCAAACAACAAAATGTATGATGATATTTAAACTTAAAAAACTTGGCCGAAAAAAATTAAATAGCATTTATTCACTCTTTAATATTAGCACATTAAGTAGCGTGTATAAAAAACTGTGCACTTTATGCGAAGATTAAAGCGATACCGGCCGATATGGCTGCTCTGTCGATGGAGCCAATTTTTCAGAGATAGTAACATTTTCACGAGCCATATCACCTTTATGTTGAGTACTATCTAGGCTTGGGTAAAGAATATCGATAATTCAAAATTTCGATATTTTTTTAGAAAATACGCCATATCGCTTTATATTGAGTACTTTCTAGGCTTTGGTAAAGAATATCGATTTTTTTTTTGTAGAAAATCCTGGGTTTACACGTCGACATATTTTTATCTCGAAATATCGATATTCGATATTTATTTCCTAGTAATCGAATTCTATACTTTTTAAGATCTCTATGAGCTCAATTCGTAACTGTGCGTAATATTCTTTTCAAAGTACATATTGAATATTTTAACAATACTTTAGGCATGTGTGCCGGGAAAAATAGGGATATATAGGAACGTGATATTTTGTACTCTACATATACCGATGCTGTTTAAAAATCTCGATCTATTTTTTCATTTACCCACCCATAGTACTATCTAAAATTCTGTAATGCAGCGATTGCAATTAATGAATGTTTTTTTTTACCAAAACAGCTATGCAATACTAAAAGTTATTGCGTCAACTTGCCAAATTCATTCAACTTGCCAAGGTATGTTGGACGAATCAACGAATAAGCAAATTTTTTTTGGAGCTTTCCGAAGAACGCGAAAAAATAGTTCAACATATTACTTATTATACGAATAAGAGCTGCATTTTTATTGCTCACTACAGTAAATATACCTGCGTTCATAAAAATAATAGCAAAATATGTTGACAAGTTTTGCCAATTTTTCTTTCCTTATTTAATTCGACTAATTTTTTATAACAATATAGAAAATTCTATAATAAAATCAATGTAAGTCAAAGCTTCAAACGTTCTGGAAAATTTATAAAAGTCATTTTAAAACAAAAGTTGAACTTAATACTTTATTACAGCACAAAACTGCATACTTTAAAAATTTAACGAAAAATTAAAGAGTTTAAAATTTTGAAGACCTTTTTTAAATTTGTTGAAGTTATATAATCTTTCTAGAAAGTTTTTTGTTTATTGAATTATATATATTTTTATAAAAAATAGTTAAAATTAAATAAGGACAAATAAAATTGTCAAAACTTGTCAATATGTTCTGCTATTATTTTTATGAACTCAACTGTATATAGGTACGTGAATCGGATATAATATACATATATACATACTTACATACATACATACATACATACATAGATACATATGTACATGGTATTAGATTCTCGAATATCGCTCACCATTTAACGACAAATATGTACAATACTTTTTTGTTTTTTGATTTCTGTTTCGTTTTTGTTTTTGTTTTTTACCAGCAAGTCATTTGAGAGAGTTAACGATAGTGATAATTGAGCTTGTTAGTGTGGCGTCAACCGATAAGTATTTGGCCTTAGACACCCATTTTCTATTCTTTTATGCGATCTCATATGTTAATTGATAGCTTCAAATTAACGGTTAAGGTTTCAAAGCTACCGTACACAGATAAGAATTGCACGATTATTGTAGTGAGTGTGAGCCATGAGCGCAACCGAGAGATATTCCATTAACGTCAAGGTCCCTAAAATCGCGCATACATTCAGGTTGGAGTGTGAAAGTTGAAGAGTATTTATGTTAAACGTAACTAATTTCCACGTACATATATTACACAATAATGATCAAAATGTTAGATAAGTATATCAAATAATATGATATCTTATAATAAAAAAAAATTATCTATGGTGATTCCAGGAAATGTTTTTTTTAATAGTCATGAAATTCAAAAAATCATATAAAACTTTGAACAAAAAATTTATTATTTTTAATTCAAACAAGTTAAAATGAATAAAGTATTTATACCCTACAATAAATTTTGGCAATTTCTTGTTAACTGACTGAAATGAATAAAGTTTTGATAAAAACGTGGTTCATTCTACAAAATTAAAAAAATTCAGCAAATTTTAAATTTTTTAAAAAGATTTTTAAAAAAAATTTTAGTTACGTACATAATTTATTTTTCGACTAAAGTCAAATACGTTTTTTGCTGCTCAAAATAATGAGACACGTATTTTAGCTTTTGGTAACAAGCTATTTTGGTTTTTAATGTTGACTGGCAGTCGAATAACCTCAGTCGATTCCGTCAATTATATCTTTGTGTTGTGAAACGTGATCGACAAAAAATTGCGTCTAACATGTTACAAAATATTCATTGAACGAAAAATCGACACTCACAATATCATCCATAATCTATAATCGATTAATAGTCGTTTATCTAACGCCAAGCAACATTCGGAATAGGGGCTTCGGAGAATAATTTTTTTTAAATGTCCGTAATTTTGACAAAAGTTAACGGATTCTAAAAATTCGTTCATTTAAATGTTAGTAAATATTGTCACTTTTAGATAGAACAATATTATTATTATAATTGTTTTATTTAATAATTAATAAAAAGTGAAAATCTGTTTCAAAATTTCTCAAGAAGTGTATTTTTTAAAATTAATTTTATTAAAAGAAATGTAAACTACCAATATTTTTAATAAATGAACGTAAAAATAATAAAAGTAAAAAATTTATATAAATTTATGGGTTTCAAAATAAAGAAGTTGAGAACTTACCGTTATCACAAGTTTACAATATTCACAGTGTTTTTAATGACATTTTTTATAATTATATTCTATAACATAAATCATATACATACATATGTACAAAAGATCCGCATATTCCAATTCCACATAACATATTCACGAAAATTCCACAAATTAAAAAAAAAAAATTATAAAATTTTCACAATTTTTATAAACTTTGCGAATATGCAGTTTTGTAGTCTATTAAATTTCTGTCTAATAAAATGTAAAATATTTATAACAAATGAATAAAACTAATATTTTATTTAAGCAAAAAAAAAACAAAAAAAATGCAGTAATATTTAGTTTAAGTATTTTATTTCTGAATTTTTTTTTTAAATCAATCATTATTTTTGGATACTTCTTACTTTTACTTTGTAATTAAATTATTTTTTAATTTTATGAACATTTTTTAAATTTATAAATTTTTCGTAATTTTTTTATAAAGTTGGAAACTTTTATTTTTGTTGAAAATCAACCAGCAGTTTTTTATTCTTCCAATTTGCACTTGGTATTTTTTTTTTTAAATTTGATGAGAATGTTTCAAAATTTTATGGCAATATTTTGGCAACTTTTATTTTATTTAGTATATTTTATATAATGCACTTCGCATAATTTTATATAAACTGTGAGAAAAAATTTTACTGTACATAAATATTGTAAATAAATTAACGGCATTTTTGGTTTTCATAACAAATTTCCTGCGGTATCGACGAAAACAGCTTCAAACCCGATTCTTGTAATTTTTAGCGCAAAAAAAAAACCATTTCAATATTATTTTAGCTACAGCGTGAGATGCACAAATAGTAAAAACAACAACAACATCACCCCATAAGCTGAGCCGTTAAGCTATCAAAGTGATGTTGAGCGCGTAAATTTTAGAGCTCCGCTTTGACGCTTCAAAAACACTTTGTAATTAGTTATGAGCTTACTCCATGGCTAAGTTTAACTGTACATACGAAAGCACAAACGCACAAATGCATCACCAAAGGTACCTTAAATATTTCGATTCATATTTTACGCCTCACCCCCCGTCTCCTCCACCATTTATTCACTATCAGCGCTGGCACGATAAGCATTTTGTGCCTGCTGCTGTTGGGACACAACTCACAACTTCCGCAAAGATTAAGTTCAGTAAACCGCAGAAACAACACATGGAGGCACTCCAAGCGACCCAGTGCAGCTGAGCTACGACGTAATTGAGCTTACCATGCTTTGATGTTTTACGTACTAAATACAGTCGTGTGAAAAAAAATAAAGACACGACATTGTTACCATTTTTGGTTATTCTTCTTGTATCTGTTTTATTTTTACTATTTTTTTTATATCTCTATAAATCTAGCTCATTATATAACAAACACCATAGATATAAATCTATATTTTAAACTTAAAATAAATAGTAATGTTCAAATAAAATTTTCAACAAATTTTTCATTCAAAATTTTTGTATGCAGTTTTATAGCTCATTAAATTCTAGTATAAGAAAATGCAAGTTTCAAGTAACTGAAAATTCGCACTGATTTTTGATAATTTTTTTGGCTGACGTTGCTCAGTTAGAGCTCCACACCAGTCTTTTCAGGCGTTGAGGCATACACCGCTTATGCCACAAAAGTTAAATTAGTGCAACTGCATGAAAATACCTCCATAATTTAAGTCTGAAACGCCCAGTTAGGTCTTCCGGAATTTACTGGCAAACTGCTGTTTCGAACTTAATTCGCTGAATTACGGCAAGGAAGCAATCGATAACTCCTCCAAAGTTGTATGCAAATTTCGTATACAATTTAAACAATAAAATTCACAGCAATCTTTTTGAGAATATGTGTATAGTCCTTGAAGTAGGTCTACAATACAATTAACTAATTAAAAATGTTTGAAATAATAAGATTTATTCTCATCGTATTCACATTTTTTAAACGATAGATTATTTGACTAAAAATTCTTCTCTACACTTTTGTGTTCACTTTTAGGTCTGTTCGATAAATTCACTGAAAGTGTAGAGCAGTGCAGAAGAACATCGGACAGAGCTCAAAGCAGTTTAGTGCATGAGCGCTAAAGAACAAAAAACGGAGCAATTTCTCTATATCTTTCAAAAAACGAATAAAATCTTCCATTCGGGTAAGAAATTCAATATTTTTAAAATTGTATTCATCGAATAGACCTGTTTCATCAAACATTGCAAAGAAATACCATGAAAATTATCGTATGGAGTTGCGAAAAACAAATCAAAAATTAAACACAATTTTTAGCTACACTAAACTTGTATTTAAATTTATTAGAAGTTAATTGGCAATAAAACTGAATTTTTCAAAAAATCCGGAATCAAAAGTTGGTTTGGTTTTCTTGGAATTTTCTATTTTTTCTGCAAAGTTTGAAATGTGGATTTATATGGTGTTCTGTTATTTAATGAGGCAGAATTTTATAAAAAATAGTACAAACAAAACGAACACAAAAATAATACCAGAAACCGGGCGAAATGTCGTGTCTCCATTTTTTTCTTCATGACTGTATGTACATATGCACTTAACTTTGTGCCAGATTGTAGTCATTCTGACTGTCTGCTGCCGTTGGCGGTTCCACTCTATTCCCATTTAAAGCTGAGCGTCGCTATAGAAAAAAATCAACTGCATCTCGTAGGATCCGCGAAGCTAAAAGAATGAATGTTTGACATATGTATGGATGTACATACGTAACTGCATACTTACAAACATTTGTCAATGTAGTAAGTTGGTGTAGATGTTAGTTTCTTCCCTATGCCAATCGCAGTAATGATTTATTATTTTTGTTCTTTTTCTGGACTTGGCACTTCTGCTTTTCTCTTGACTATTCATGCTCTGTACTTTGTTGTAAATTCTAAATAATCTACCTATATACATATATGTACATTCATAGTTTTTCTTTCGCCTTATGATGCCTGTAATGAAATTATTAAATTTAGGGTGCCCTCAAACACCGTTAGCATGATGTCTGGTTTTACGGCAATACTAGGCCTTTTATTCGAACGTGGGGTCTCACATAATCCTAAATCCATAGTAACACATGACAACAATTCCCATTAAAATTGATAACACAAGAATATGAAGACGATAAACAAATAGATCTTAAATAAATAGATGTAATGCTGAAATAGTTAATTTGTATTGTATGAAATCAAAAAATACTATATCTGTGTATGAATTGTGTGAATATGAAATTGTTTTGGCTAAATGGATCTTCTTTAGCTAGTTAAGTTGGTTTTTTAGGCTAACTTAGGCCATAAATAGAAGACCCATTGTGCTACCACAAACATTGACACCATCCGACGAAAGATTACTTATTGCTAAACCATTTTGTCTTGCTGATGAATTTCACCAGGCAATTAATCTCGGTGGTGGTTGAAACCCCACTAAGGCCTCACTTACATAGTAGATCCTCCTCTTCATAGTTCCTGCAGAATCTTCGGAAAGGTACGCCTAGCCTTTAGAGGCAAGACCACTTGTCTTGAGGAGCTTCCACACCCTTAACACGGAAGACTTGCCAATCGCTAGTCGGAAAGGCCGGGTTCATCACCTGAGGCAATTTTAGGATGCTTTCCGGTCACCGGAAGCCCGTCCGGGGTTTGACTGGAATATACTTGCAGCCCACCTTCTCTAGGTTAGCCCCAGGGTAAAAAGGGCGTAGGTACTTTTGCAAAGGCGGCCTTGTACGGCGTCACCGATGTCGGGGTTCTGGGATTCCCCAGCAGAACGTCAAAAATGGCGTTGATCAGAGCTGCCTTCACCCATCTCCACTGGTCCTTTGGTATAGACCTGAGCTCGTTGCCTTGGTCCAGAACCCCCATCAGCATCCTGTCCCGTCATCCTCTTCTTCGCCCTCTGAGGTATCGTTTCGACTCGATTTTCTGAGAGACGTGGCTCGTAGTTTCCCGCTTTTAGCCTTGATGGCTTGATTTGCTGGATGGAAGGGAGGGATGGAAGACATAGGGAGGGGTACAAGGCAGGCATGAGTGAAATATGTTGATGCAGTAATCTCGAAGCCTCCCTCTTAGTACGTGGTGGCATGGAAGCTCCAGAAAGGAACAGCCATTCCATTTTTTAAGCTTCATCCCCACGTCAAGGAGACCTACAATGACGACGATACCAACACCTACGAACGTATATTCGAAATTTGTAGAGTGGCATTTCACAGAATCCACTCGAATCGTCAAATCTCACAAATTTTCTACTACGAGTTTTGGTTGTCGGAGAAAAATTTAAACCTAAAAATTAAAATATACATAAAAGAAAAAAATATATCTGTTTTAATTACCTATTTAATTTTAAGTAAACTAAGCGATTCCTTGATAGATTCTATAATGGCCCTTTGGTTTATTAAAAAGGCCGTTAATTTGCTAGGCCACTCACTGTCTGCTGGATATTTATTTACTCTTTCTAATTTCCCTCATTCAATATATAAAATACTGACACTTCATAAATTTCCAGGTTTAATTAGAAAATATTCGTAGTGTGATATTTCGTAGTCATTAGTTTTTTTTTTGTAATTTCTAAACTTACGGTAAATGTTTTTTGAATTTTTGCCCCTTGGCAAATTGAGGCTGACGTCATTGGCTTAAATTTTTAAAGCATTACACGTTTTTATTTATCCACCGCGAATCAAATGTAAACAAACAAGTCATAAAAACAAATCCCCTTTGTGCTTCTATTGTAGCGAAAAATCATAGCTAAAAACAAAGAAAAAAGACCTCGTCCAGATTTTTTTGCACGCGCAAAACTCATAAATTTGAATTTTCATGGAATTTCTAGCGGTTCACATATTCCAAATTGATTGTGCACTATTTTTGGATATTTCGGTTGGTGTATACGAGTACATACAAAAAATACACATTATATTGAAAAAAAAACGCTGAATTGTTTTTAAAAATATTTCCTTTTAAGATCTATACAATTTTGCATTCGAAGAAATTAGTTGTTTAAACATTTATTTTACTTAGATACTTGGTTTTCTGAATACCTCGACGGCCTCTTCAGATGTGGAAAAACGCTCACCACTCCTTTTGTTCTTAACAAACTTCATGTTCCAGTTTGTTAAGAAAGAAGCCATTTGATGATATATCCTGTGATTATGGAAAATCATCGATTTAGTCGTTATTTTGTGATTTTTATTTTTTCGAGCAAGTTTAATAGTTAGTTTTTAATTTTTATTTTTCGATTAAATTCTATCCATATTTTGCGATTTTTATTTTTTCGATGAAGTTTAATCGATTAAATTTGATCAATGTTTTGTGATTTTTTTTCTCGATAAAAAATAATCGTAATTTTTGGACTTTAATTTTTCCGATCATTTCTGATCGATATTTTGCGATTTTTATTTTTTCGATAGAAAACAATAATCTTGGATATATGTACAACTATCCCATCATAATAAACGCAAAAAAATTTGTCGGCGATGACAACAAGAGCAGCAACAATAATAATACGATTTATGTTTTATGAAATATATAAATAAAAAAACGATCAAATATGGTTGGACAGATTTAAATCAAGAAATACCGATTATTTTTTATTAAATCGATATATTCGAGTTTTGTTTTGATATTCGAGTTGTATTTAGTATGTTAAGGACTGAATTTGGGCTCTGAAAAATACGTGTAAAAAACGCTTATGAAATACTCAAAAGATACATATGTAGTTTTCCAAATTCTCTTATCCGACATGAAGTTCCTTAACTCATTGCTACGATTTTCTATTTTATATATTTTTTTTAATATTTATTATCTATATACGTCAAAATAAATTATATATACTAGAAGAGTGGTTTAAATATTGATATTGATCTCAGTTCTTGCGGTAAGCTGAAATTAAGTAAAATAAAATCAACCAATTTTAGTTTAAAATAACTAACCGCGTTGGGGATGCACCTGCTACTTAATCAAACTCGTACACTTTCGTTGTTTTTGTTTTTATATTCAATGAATCACACCGTATCACAATATTATATATGAGTATAATTAAATAATTTCCGGGTGAGTCATTTTTTAAAAGGTGCAAACTTTAACCGATTATCTGTGTGTGTGTATTCATTCGATTCATAATTTCAATAGCAATCAATTTTTTTTAATTACTTAGCCTTAATACATTTCTTACCTATACATATAAATATTTACGAGTGCGAATACCGAATACCAATAATAACGGAGAGCAGAATGTTGAAATGGGAAATTTGTTGTGTCAAAAGTAATAAACGAAGAACTTTCGAAAGTGGGATAGTTTCGTACTACTAAATGCACTAATATACCTACTAATATAAAAATTATCACGGAGAACTTTGAGTTCGAAAATGCGTATAATATTTTTTATAATTTAAAAGTTTTAAAAAATTTTTTTTATTTGAAATATTATTGGGAGGTTATATTAATCTTATTACAATCATTTCCTAGTCAAAATTATATAAGTCGATTGTATGTGCTTTTGGCATTTGACAGATCAATGACCCTTTTCGAATGAAAAAAAAAATAAAGTAAAAAATATGCCGTATCTGCCTTATCTGTCTAATGTGCCTTGGTGCCACCTTTGTATAAGTACTCTGTATCGCCCAGTATTTAAATCCGGTTTTGAGGCCCTAATTATGAGCTGCATTCGTTTTTCGATTTTCGATGGTTATCGAACATCGAAAATCGATTGTCAAGTTCATATTATGAGCTGTGCAACCCTGTCGAAATTTTCGTTAAGCATCGGAATTTCTATCGAACAGAATTTTGCTTTCGACGATGTATCGTAGCGTAGGAAAATTGCAGAATATGTAAATATTTGCTGAAAAATACTATTGTGGATGATCGAAATGAGTTAAATTCACAATAGCGCTATTCTCCATTGAATGTGTGCTATAATACCAAATGCACATTTTTTCGATCAGCTCTTTCGACCACAGTCGAAGATCGCATACATACAGGCGTAAGTTTTGAATATACTCGTCAGAATCACATTTCGTCAGAGATTTACAGTAACAAATGCTGTTAATTCTCAAATGATAAATGGAAGGAAATTTTATATTCAACTTTTCTTATGCAATAAACGTGTAAAACTTTCAATCGCATTTCAATAAAAAGTTATTTATGTAAGTCTAAAATGGCACAACACAATTTTCTAGATTTTAATATTTGTATACTAATTGTTGAAAAGCCAAAGTCAGAGAAATTTGTATGGTAAAAAGTCGAAATCAATTAAACAAATAAAGAGCTTAAAAATTCATAATTCCAACAATAAATGCTACAGAAAAAAATCTTCACTAAACACGTTAGATGCTTTTTACCTTATATTGCCGAGGCGAGCGGAGATACAGACATGGTTTTCAAATATCACGACTACTATCTGCTATTTTTCACCCGCTCACCCGTTCGCATTAAAATAATAATTAATTGTGCGTTTGAAATCGGCACGATGAGTCGCTGATGAGCCCACCACCACCACCACCTAGTCTGTGAAGCATAGCAAGTAGTAGTGGATTTTTCTATTGTGCTGTTGCTATCGAATGCGATCATCGCCCTCCATCTGTAGCTTTAATTATACAAAGTTATACAAAGTAGCTGCGTATTTAATTTAAGTCAGTGTAATAAGAATTTCACACAAAATCTAAGGTAACTACTAAAAACAATCCGAATGCTAACAGTAAACCAGAAAAAAAGATGCAATCTTCAGAAGATTGAGCACCTGACAAAACGCAGAGCAGCAGTAGTGATGCCGTCGCAAAGGTGAAGAGATGCACATGTATTGTAATAAATAAATATAGACCCCCTGGAGGAGCAGTTAGATATGTATGTACAGTGCGCGTCATAATGATAGCACAACCACATATTTACAAGTTTTGAATATATATTTTCTGTATTTAAATTTAGTTTTTTTTTTATACAAATTTTGTTCGTTCTAAAACAAATTAATTAACCGGTTCAAGTTTCAAAAAATATGAGTATACAATTTTATAGCCTATTAAATTTTAGTATAAAAAAGTGCAAGTTCCAATTTGCTTAAAATTTACATTGATTTTTGACAATTCTTTTACTTTCCATATAAAATACAAATGCAACCATGCGTTATGTGGACGAATTCGCGGAAGAGTGGCAGCAAGAGAAAATATACCAAAAATTAACGGTAACTTCAAACTTGGACTAAAATTGAATGACCATGCAGCTTTATGCATATTCATTTTTTTCGTAAAGATTGTAATTAAAATTTTTAAAATCTTATGTAAAAGTTTGAAACTTGGATTTAATCGGTGTTCGTTGCAGAATGAACTATATTTTTATATAAAAAAACTAACTAAAATTAAATTAAAAAAAATAAGTAGTCAAAACTTGTGAATACGCGACTGTGCTATCGTTATGACGTGCACTGTATGCAATTGTGCTAAAATGTTCGCCTAGCTGAAGGTGAAAAAAATTGTTAACGCATAAAAAACAAACAAATGGCAACTAAACTGTTGGGTAGCCAAAGCTAAACGCAGATATTTCAGTTCGTGTAATTTTTAATTTGACTCGCATGCAATGGTACGCAAATTTCTCGCTGGGCCTGCAAAACAACCGAAATGATGATGACAACCAACGTTGCTGGAACTAAGGCTGACAGCTCTTTGTGACGCCTACCTACCGCCAGGCAGTCAGCTAGTCTGCCAGTTAGGCCGTGTAGCTGCTTTTCATGTCAACTCAACGGGCAAAAAATAAAAAAAAAACGCCAAGTGGGTCGGGCAGGCTAATTTGTTCCAGCATTTTTTGTATTACAATATTTTCCCACTTCCAAGTTTTTTGCCTAAACATAGCATGATTTCTTACGCTCCGTACTATGATCATGCTTATGTATGTGTGTATGTGTGAATGAGTTGAGTACAGTACAGTGGCGGTTGTGAAAATCTGAATGGGTTAATTTTAAATGTTAATTTTTTCAGTAGAATTTTTGAAAAATGATTTTGACGCGATAAGAAATACAGCTCATTAAACAAGTAGTTAAAATGCATATTTTTACTCAGTGGTGAAAAAATGGAATCCTTAGTTAAAGAATAATAAAATTATGTAAGTACTTACATTGAACCAAATAATTGACTATATGGTGGTCGTAATGCTTTCAATACATTTTTTTTTGTTTTTTTTTTTAAATAAATTTTGCTTATAACAAAAAAAAAAAATATAGATCAAAGTTTCAAACTGTGTCCAAAAATAGAAGCAACACAAAAAAAATTTAACTTGTTAATCAACAAATTTGAAAAACTTTTTTGTATGTAGTTTCATTAAATTTAGCGTAATAATCTGAAATGGCTAGAAATTCCCGTTGATTTTTGACAATTTTTTTAAATAATCGATCTTGGAAAGTTTTTCATTTAACACATTCAACATATTCCGTTTATGTAACAGAAAAATATAAAAAAATGCCACCTGTCGTGATTTTGTTTCTATTTCCGTACTTCATACAACGCAATTTTGCCATAAGGTACGACTAATTTCCAAAAAAAAAATCAAGCTATAAATAAGGATTTTCTGAATATATTCATTCCAGCGTTACCTAACCATTTTTCGTAAAAGTATTTCTAATCGCGTTTGCAGCATATCTTTCTCACATCATAAACATCGAACCATAAATACGGATTTTATATAATTTTATCAAAAGCGGACGGTAAATACAGATTTTATTTATTTCTCTCACATATTTCAAGTCGCAAAAATCCATCCAGTACTAATCATTTGATTGCCGCGTCAAACAAGTTTTCACATCTAAAATATTAGACGGGTTAGGAAAAAAATTTTTTTTTTATAGAAAGGGTATAGAATATTTAAAAATCAATATTTTTCAATGGAGAAACTTTGATTCTCTTCAGTATACCATTTTAACATCTTGAAAGGTTTACGTGGACCCACATAAAACAATTAGCATTAAAAAAAGGTTAAATAAATAATTGGGTATTATTTCTTGAAGTCTTTTAAAGAGAAACAAAGTTCGCCGATTGAAAAATATTGATTTTAAAGGGTTCTATAAAACTTCTACACAATTTGTTTTTACCCATACAAAATCCATGGAACACTGAGCTTTTTAATCTTAACCGACCACGTCCCAATAAGTAAATGTGAGTCGTATTTGTGAAATTCAAACTATTTTTTCGCAAACTCAATCAAATAAATGTAATTTCAGCTTACTGTTGTTCGACAAACAAATTGAATATAACAAAGCGATTGCTACAACCTAACCCACGCATACCCTTTGAATTTTAAGCTTATTGTGAATTTTATGCAAACTCATTTTATATACCGATGTTTTTTGTTTACCAACCACTGTAAAACCTAGCCGACCGTAAAGTACTAATGCAGTTAAAGCTCCGGGGTATGCATAGAGGTAGAGGTAGGTGTGATTGCAAGCATTTGGTATTATAATGGCTGGGAATTTTCTTACGCTTTTCTTGTTTCTATTGTGCAATTTTTATACAATACATTGTAAAATACATATATATATATTGAAACTCTGTTTTGCCTTGGAGGACCAGGTGAGCAAGCTGTTAAGCTCAAATTAGCGGTAAAATATAATCAACAACTGTTATTATGTTTTCGTTTTACCGTGGCTTACTTTAAGTTACCACTTTTTGCAAATACTCTCTTCTTGATTTTGTTATTGCTATTTCGGTTAATTTGTTTAATCTACAACCGACCACGAGTAGTCTTCAGTGTCGCTCGTTTGAGGTGCCCCTTCTTCATTTGGGCTGCCATAGAATTCGAAGAAGTCGTAGTTGTAAAAAAAATCGTGTAAAGTTACTGATGAAATCTTCGAACCCGTTTAAATAAAATATATACATACATATCTGCATATACATATGTATGTATGTACAGTACAAACGACATCGTTAAAGAAATTCTGAAAAAAAACACTAAACTGAAGGTGCGTGAAAACTCACCGTATCTGAATTTTATCGAAAGTTAAATTCCAATAAATGCCAGTAAAAATATTAGATACTAAAATTATAAAAATTAAAAATTATTAAATAAGAATATTTAAGTAAATGGTAAATGGTTAAAACTTCTTAATATATAACTTCCAAAAATGATATTTATTCTAATTAATATACCATACATTGTTTATCTTAATTTTTTTCACTAAACTCTATAAGAAAACCTTAATTAATAAATAAAAAAAAACATACATGAATTTCGATGAAGAATACTGATTTTCCCAATTGGTTATAAGCAATTAAGTAAAGCTAGTAAATAAAATGTTTTTTGTTTTTTAATTCACTTCTGAAGTACAATAAATTTTGAATACATTTTGATTCCCATACAAATTGGTTGAATTTATATATGTATATTGAAGTTATTTTGTTTAGAAACCAGAATTGCGGAAATTTTTGTTTGTTAATATTAGCAATAAACATTTTTGTATAAAATTATTTCGACAAATCAATGTTCGGAGTAAAACTCTAACAAAAAAAAAAAAAAAAAAATATGGGAAATAAAAATGTAAAAAATAATAAACAAGCAAAAGTTTTTTTTTTTAATTAATTTTAAAAAATATGTAATGAAAAATTAAAAATAAAAATAAAAAAGAATTAAAAAAATAAAATAAATATTAAAAAATTTAAAAATAACGATAAAATATCAAAAAATAAAAAAATATCGAAACTGAATAAATAAAAAATTGAACGTTTGCATAACAAAAAAAAAAAAAATGGAAAAAGTAAAAAAAAAAAAAAAACAAATTAAAAAATTAAAGGTCGCATACCTAAACCGCCTAAGTCGACAAAAGAAATAATTGTTATTACCTTGTAACAGTATGGACATTTAAATTTTTATTTAAAAAAATGTGGACATATTGTAATTAATAGGCAGTAATCGGAAAAATTACCTAAGAAGACGTTCAATAATTAATTATCTCGACTTAAGCTGCTATGGTCACAAATAAAGATGTTATACATATCTTAATTAAAATCAAAAGGAAAAAAATAATAAAAAAAAAATTTTGAGAAATGAAAGTGAAATGGAAAAAATAATAAACGTGAGTAAATTATAAAAAATAAAAACTGATAAAATATTTCACAAAAAAAAAAATAAATAAAAATTACAAATTATAAAAAGAAATGATAAATATTTAAAAACCAAAATTTAAATAAAAAGGAAAAAACAGTAACGCGGAAATAGTAAAAAAAGGAATAATAAGAAATTAAAAAAGTATATTAAAGAATATATTCAAAAGAAAGGAAAAATTAAGTAAAATTCAATAAAAAGAACAAAAAGTGCAAGAAAAATATGGAAAAATAACGAAACAGGGAAAAAAGATATAATTGGAAAAGGAGGGAATAAAATTAAAAACAAAACTAAATAAAAATTTAAAAAATACGAAAAAAGTGAAGAAAATATAATAAAAAAGTGAAATTAAATGAAAATTTTCGAACGTATTGGCACATTATGAGATTGTTTTGTTTTTATTTATTTTAACAAATGTTTAACAAAAAAAAAGTAGCTTATCACTACAGACAAATATAATTAGATCAAAGTTTCAAATTTAACAGCAAATTTAAAAAAATCCACAAATTTTCGCCTAAATTTCAAACTTTTTTTGTACATAAAGAAAACAATAAAAACACGAAAGAAAACAAAAAAAACATTATAAAAGAAAAAAATAATAACAAAATTATAAAAAACAAGTATAATTAAAAGATTTAAAAATAAATTAAGAATACTAAAAGAATACAATAAATTTAAAATAAAATTAGAAACAAATAAAAAATAATAATATGCATGTAAAAAATCAAAAAGTAGTGATTATATGGAATACAAAAAATTTACTATGGAATTAAAAAAAGTAGAATTAAATAAATAAAAAAATATCTTAAATGGAAAAAAAAAAATAAATAAACAGGGGAACATCGAAAAACGGAATCTAATTTAAAAATTAATTGAAAGATAAAATGAAGGAAAACAAAAAAATTAAAAAAATTAAAAATACAGGAATAAACCAGGAATACATTAAAAATAAACAATAATTATCAAATAAAGTTAATGAAAAATAAATAATAAAATTTAATATAGAGTTTTAAAGAAAAATGAAATGGAATACTTAGAGACAAAAAAAAATGAAATTAATAAACTAAAATCTATAGAACTGGAAACTACTAGAAAATTAAGCAAAACAGTACTAGCAACGGACAAATGAAAAAGGTTACTTAAAAATTTAACATATAAAATTCTAAAAAAATTTAAAATTGGAATCAAAAGCTTTAAAAAAAAAAACTTAAAAAAATATGTAAGTATAAACGGATGAATTGAGAATCTCCTCCTCGTTTTTGAAGTCACTTAAAATCAGCATGAAGGTGGATAAGAAATTATAAAAAAAGCCAATATTAAATCTAATGCGTTTCATAAACTAGTATATGTATATGAAAAATTAATATGAAAAACAAAAATGTAAATATCAAACATAAATATGTAAATATATAAAAAATAATTATGTAAAGATAAAAAATAAATATAAAAATAATATACAAAAAATTTATTAAAAAAAATTTAAAATAATATAAAAAATAAAAATGAAAATGAGAATAGAAAATAAAAATTTAAATATTAAAGATAAAAATATAAACACCAAAAATAAAAAAGTTAATATTAAAAATAAGACAGTAAATATAAAGAAATTTAAAGCCAATATAAAAAGTGAATATTAAAATTAATAATAGAGCAGTTGTAAGCAACAAAAAGTGAATATAAAAAAATAAAGTAAATGTAAAAAAATTATAAATTAGAAAAAAAAAGAAAAAAAAAACTAATTATCTTCGACCGTGACAGGACTCGAACCTGCAATCTTCGGATCCGAAGTCCGACGCCTTATCCATTAGGCCACACGGTCGTTGTGAACATAGTTGCACAATGTTCTATTTGAATTCGGCGTGAGTGTGCGCATAACCAACGTGTTCATTTGTAACAACAAAAACAATACACACAACACAAAACAAACAAACGGCAAGCGTTGGTTTTCACTCTGCTGCCATTGTTTTGTTTATTCGTCACCATCCCCTCCCTGCCTTTCCACTGACATTTGTGTTTTTCACGCTGTTGTAGACTTTTGGATCACACTCGCAGTATTTTATATTTTTTAAAGCACACACAATATTAAAATTATTTTGTTGTTGGACAGGAAGTTTTTTTATTAGCATTTCTTTTGATTGATTAGCACTACAAGATATTGGCAATTTAGGTAAATTTTTATTGATCCAACAAATTAGTCTGTTAAATTTATAATCGATCCAATATCAGCCAATTATTTTGATATTTTCTTTTTCCCCAACTTTTAGTTAGGCGACCGCCGTAGTCGAGTGCGTAGCGTGTGCGCGCTTCATTCGGTGGTGGGTCTTTGGTTCAAATTCTGGCCGGGGCAAGTATATGAAAAATTATCGAAAAAAGTTTTTTCTAATAGCGGTCGCCCCTCGACATGCAATGGCAAACCTCCGAAGGTATTTCTGCCATGAAAAAAAAAAAAACTTCTCACCAAAAACATTTCGCCGTTCGGAATCGGCGTAAAACTATAGGTCCCTAAATTTGTGTTACAACAAAACAACAAGACGCGCACACCACAAATTGTAGGAGAAGTTCGTCCAAAATCGCTTAAGTGGTTATATTATATGTATATAGCGCCAATTAAATATAAAAAAAAAGTTATATTTTTTTTATTTCTTTTACATTTAAATTTCTTCTCGACGGGACGCAAATTCACAATCAAAAAGCCAATGGTTGTGTGAATTTGTTTCAAATCGGAGTAGTCGAAATTACTTCTCTTATAAAATTCAATTGAAATCACGTAATTTTCCAAAAAAAAAAATTGTGCCTATGTTTATTAAACTAAATGGGACATTTTAGAGGCGGAAGGTGAAAAATAAGTCGTTTGATTGGCACTTGGAGATATTGTAATGTATTCAATGATCAAATTGTGAGAGTAGTTCAAATTGAAACAAGATTTTTTTCGCAATTTCTTCCAAATTGTTATTCAAACACAATTTCAGCTGACATTTTTTTAAATAAATAAATATAATATAACTGCGGTTTCAGTCGTCCCAAAATCTTAAAACTTTAAAACTTTCTTTGAATTAATTTACTTTTGTTTTTATTAAATTAGCGTACAACTCACACCAAAATATTTTTCTGTGTAATTCAGTTTGTAATTGAAAAAAAAAAATCTCGAAAATTCAACAAATTAAAAAAATTGGCATCAAATTTTCAAACTCTTTAGTCCAAATTCTGTGACTAAAAATTCGATTTTTGATCATTTTTTTCAAATTTTTTTTTGTATGGAAGAAAATGCGCAACATTTGTAACTTGCGTTTTATTATATTGAACTTTAATTGGCTACAAAAATGCATACCCGAAATGTTTCTAAGAACTTTTTTATTAATTATTTTTAAAATATTTATTTCCGCATTCACATTTTTTATTTCGGATCGATGTGAAAACCGATTTTTATTTATTGCCGATCTCGTAGCACTAATTTCGGGGAACAAATGCAGTTGTTTGGAAAACCCCACCAGAAAAATATTAACTACTTTTGGAGAAAACATATTTCATTTTATGTAGTTTTTTTAATTCATTTTGAAAAAGCCTTTACTCAGTCGGGCGAAAATATTGCAATTTGAAAAAAATTACGGCAACGAAATAAGGAAAATTTGTCTTAGACTCTTTGCATGGTAAAAATGTCGTCTGTTTTGTTTTTTGTAACCGACTAGCAAAGGAATCTTCCAGCTCGGATGAAATCTCATTTTCTTTGCAAAAGACCCCTGTTAGCATTTTTCATGAAACATGCACTTTAGTTGGTGCCATTTAAGAACGGAAAACATTTGTACTGATACATTTTTTGTTAGATATTTAAAAATACTATATCAATAAAAACTGATTTGATGTTAAGCTCAAGTTTCCCAAGTATTTTCTTTAGGGCTCATTCACAATAGCGCTGTTTTCTTTACTTCGTAACACGCCATCTACGGTCAAATATCGGTTTTTGCGGAGTTTGTGTTGTTGTTTTACATGCAATTCGGTAGCCTACGTGGTGTTCTTTTGCTAGCCCGCTATTCCGTAGCCATTTTTTAACGTTTTCTCACAATAATTTTGATGTTGTTAACTCAATCGAGAAAGAAAAATTCGTGATTTCAGCTTCGGATGCTGTTATAAGTACAAAAAAAAAAAGAATTCAATCAGCTGCTTGATCAACTTCACCTTATATGAATTTGTAGTCTATAAAAAAGGAGAACAATAATTTTTTTCAGTCTAAATTTTTGA
The DNA here is from genome assembly GCA_951828415.1 of Anomoia purmunda. Classification (NCBI taxonomy): domain Eukaryota; kingdom Metazoa; phylum Arthropoda; class Insecta; order Diptera; family Tephritidae; genus Anomoia; species Anomoia purmunda. The sequence continues at coordinate 47,636,161 of OX639995.1, forward strand.
CAATTTTTTTTTTGAAATAGTCACGTTCTCTCATTTAAGTATTAATTCGTTATGATCATATGCAGCTATGTTTACGTTTTTGAATCAGCTGATTTGAAAGCAGCAGAAGATAAATATATTTACAAAAAATAATATCTGACGACGAAAGTAATATGTAGAGCGAAGTTTCAAGAAATATATGACAAATAAATCGTCGCCCTCGTATAATGAGTGAACTCCATTTCCTGCACCTGTTTTTCCTGCAATATTTCACACAATAATTTGTCAATCGCTGTATATGCTGATTTTTTTGATATTACCCCGTTCTTTCCGTACACAAGTTTTTTGTGGTCTGCAGATCGGGTTTACATGTTGAAATAATTGGGTTCGAAAATTTTTTGGTGACCGTGGCGCTCCGGCGCACATCGAGTTGAAACTATCCGCTACATTTTCCCGTAATTTGCATTTTGCGGCACTAGACTTAAGGTTCAATTATAGGTGGCATACCCATAAACAAAATTCAATTGATAGGTATGGTTATGGTTATGACCATGGCGTTATGGTAAGGCACCACTATTTGGAAACAGTGTTGCCCATAAAGTTGGTTCGATCAGCTGTTTTATATGGTTATGGTTATGGCACCTATAATGGAACCTTTAGCATCTTGTTTCTTTACATAAATCAGCTGTTTCTTGTACTAACATAACTGCTTTTTGATTTTTTGGTTGCCAAATGTAAATAATAGTGAAATGCGGGAAATATGTATAAGTGTAAAATAAAGTAAAAATTTAAATTAAATCCGACTTAATTTGGAATGAAAAAAATAATTCATGAAACGGACTGTATGTCCAATTCTGATGTGTAAGCTAGTAGAAAATATGAAGTAAGATGCGTATTCTATTTTTGAATCTTTGTTACAAAACTATAGTTCTCCTATTAAGTATAAAAATTGTATTTTTTTTGTTTAATATCTGCTATCAAAATTTGTATTACTTTAGCCGGCTGACAAAGACGACATTTGTTACCGCTGCAGCATTAGTTGTAATTATCTATCTATCTATATGCGTGACGAACTTTCTATGTCTGCGGATATTTTTTTATATTTTTTTAATTTTTTATTTCGCAACTTTATATCAGTACTTGCTTGGTACTGTTGCTTTTAACTTTTATTCGTGCCTTTATTTTTATTTGATTGCTACAAGATTTCGCATGCATTAAATTAAATCGCTATGCATTTTGAATTGCACACTACCCTACTATATAATAATTATATCTTTATTGTTGCTTTGAATTGTTTTGTTAGCTTTGTTAAAATAATCATTTTCTCTTCACTTAGATTTTACACATTTCTGCTTTTATTGTTTTAATTTACACATGAACTCATTTTCTTTCGCTTTGAGATTAGCAGCAAATCTTAGATATTTTTCAGTGACTTTTTGTGGGTGATTTTTTTTGTTTGTATAGACTACATCTTTACTCATGTGTTTGTATTTTCCTATTGCTTTTGTATACATATGTATGTATGTATGCAAATGCGAGTATATGAATAGAGATAACCAACCGAAGTTGAGGATGGTGGTGTTAGATGGGGCTGGGGCACACGCTGTTGCTGCTTGCTTTAATACAAATGGAATTTTGCTACAATTAGTCTTCACTTTTACTATGTACATACTCGTATGTAGTATGGCCTTATATACATACATATGTACATATCATTTGCACATACAGTGACTTACTGCTTAAATCATCCAGTTTTTATTTTTTACAATATTGACAATATTTTACGTGGTAATTTTTTTCTTACATTTTTTTTTTAATAAAAATATACTTAATTTTTTTTCCTTGTAAAAACTTTTCATTAAAATTTTAAATTTTCCTTAAAGAATTTTTTTAATAACAAGTTTGAAAAAATAACATCAAAATTTTCCTCTCACAATTTTTATAATCTTTTTTTTTGAGCATGCAGTTTTGTAGACCATTAAATTTTAGTATAATAAAGTGCAAGAGTTAAGTTCCTAAAAATTTAAATCGAAAAAAAAAATAAAACTATCAAAAATCAATGGAAATTTTTAGGGCCTTAAAACAAACACTTTAAGTAGTATATTAAAATAATAGGCTACAAAACTGCATACTCGAAAAGTTTTTTAAAAATTCGTAAAAAAAATTGTAAAGTAATTCTTTCATGTTTGTTAAATTATCGTAACATTTTCACAAAGAAACAATTTTTGTTTTTATGTTGTTTCATAAATATTGAAATGAACTGCAGTTTTATAAAAAATTATTTTTATAAAAAATTATTTTAATAAAAAATTATTTTTATAATAAATTCTTTAATAAAAAATTATTTTTATAAAAAATTGGCAAAAAAAAAAATCTAGCACGAAAAATATGGCCAATATTGTAAAAAATAACACTACTCGTCCATGATCGTAGCTATGCGCCACTGTACATATTTAATCTCATTTAGCATTATACATTTGCACATTTGTTTAATGGAACTCAATTTTTTGTGCATACTTTTTTCTTAGTTTTTTTCATTAAAAAGAGACCATCACCACCGACCACCAACCAGCGACACCAAAGAACTAGGCGGCGAATATGCCGCCTGTTGATACTGTCACTGAAAATGATATTGCCGCCCTCTATGGGGGGTTTGTCTGTCAATCTGTTTGTCTGTCACTTCGTACGACTGCTCGTTGTCCCAATTAGTTAAAGCCGTGGCCACCCCAACAATGTGTTACTCATACGCAGCGTACTCGGGTAATAATCCCACCCCGGCATTTCATTCATTCAGACGACCGGCGCAGTTGGCTTACTGTTATGCTTTTTTGTTAGTGTTATTTGTGTGGAGACGCCTGTTGTATTTTGTTTAGTTTTTATTTATTTATTTGTATTTATTTATTTTTTTTTGTTAGGAATGCGGCTTTCCGCTGTTGATATACAGACACAATGTAGGCTTGCATCTACTTTCCAAAAGCTCCACTGCCCATCTATACGAACATTGTGCAGCTATTTCTTTGTGTATGCCGTTTTGTTGTACTATTGCCAGTGATGAAGATAATATGGTGGTGGATTTTGCGAGGCATCAGCGATAGGCGTTTTTTTTTTGTTTCAAATGATATTTTTTTTATTTGCCGTACTGAAATTGATGCGTTTTTTGTGAATGTTTTACTTTTTAAATTATTGTTTGCTTGACCTTTTATCTCATATTGAGCGGAAATAAGTGATTGATGACTTAATTTACTAACTATAACGCTTACCTACAGCGTCGGGCATATTATTTGGATCGAAATTCAGTATAATATAGTTTGCAATTTATGTTTATTATTATTTGTTATTATTTTTGTTTTCTTTGTTACAACTTGGCTCAAAAAGTAGGCAGTATATTCCTTAAATCCTTTACACGGGCATATTCTATATTTTAATCCGTTAGGTGGCGCATTACTCGAGATATTCAGTATTTGTGGTCCGATATTAAAAAGATATAGTGATGGTGCAATAAAACATACTTTTATAAAAAATTAATGCGCTAGGTGGTGCTATAGGCGAGTTTTTCAAAAAATCTATTTATATATATGATTTTTTTATGAAATTAGAGACATATATTTGAAGTGTAACGAGAAGTGCGAAAAATATTTTTAGCGGATATTCCATTGAAAATTATCTAAAAAAAATTGGCACTAACTTCATTTTTACTGTGACTACACGAAATTCTTTTTAAATTAAAATTTCTTGAAGTGTTTGGAATAGTAATAATCTAAAATTGATATTAAAAAAATAATTATTTTTAAAAATATCGATCCCAATTGTTTAGCGCTAAAGCTTTGCTAAAACCAAATGTGGCCGTGCGTCAATTTCAGCCAACAAAAAGTTCGAATTCATTGACGGTTATGTTCTGTCCGACCTGCACCTTTTCTTCCATATAACACATGAACAAAATTTACTTTTGTATGAAAGAAAATGCTGAACACTATTACGAAACATGAAACATGAAAACTTTCAATTTTGTAATGAAATGGGTTACTAAACTGTATACACGAAAATTTTCGAAAATTTTTTTTCAATACTAGTCAATTCGGATAAAAAAGTTAGAAATGTTCATGACATTTTTTTTAAATTCGTTGATTTCACTGTTTACTTTAATTAAATTTAAGATTTTAAAAAGGTGGAAACTCCTTTTAGAAACTGCTCTAATGGGAACTCTTACAACGAACTATTTACATATGTGGCCAATCTTTTCCAATTCTGTCTAGTCATCATTTGGCCATATACTATATATGTGATTTAACGCCACGTAACTGTATTGAACTAAAAAACGAAATGTGCGCCTACAGCGCCACCTGTTGAGAATTTTTATTTTTCCTAAACCTTCGCGTAGCAATTTCGAACAAATCCGCAGAAGAAAGTACCCAATTTGATCCAGTCATTTTCAAGTTTTAAGTATCCGAACAAACAACGATCTATTTATATAAACAATAGATGATATAGTATGTACCCGTATATTTTTCTAGGAAAGACAACACTGCTAAAACTTGTCAGTACATTTAGCTATTATTTTTGTGAACGCAACTGTATGAAGGTACGAATGTATGTATTTTATAATGTTAAACAAAAAAATGAGATTTATGTGCTGCATTCCAGTTTTATTTTTAAACTATTTGCAATGCCATTGAGTATTTACTTTTCACTTATTCGTACATATATATATATGAATATATATAGTTTATGTACATACATATACATATAGCTTGTGTACCTATGGATGTACAATTCTGCATTTGCTTGGCCTGGAACGGGTCCGTAGGGGTGCTTGCGCAAAATTAAAAAAAAACCACTGTAATTTTACAAATCAAAAATTACAATAATTTTGTGAGTTTTTTTTTTTAGAAATCATAAATACATATCAACAATAACAGTTATTTATAATTTTTAGTTTATAAATAAAAAATAACTGTTATTAAAGACTTTTTTTTTATAAAAGTCGTCAATAAAAATTAGTCCCAGGCTTTTTTTTAAGTCATATTTATAAAAGCCATTTTAATTCTTAGCAGAAAATAAATTAGTTGGTCAACAAAAAAATTATTAATTATTGATATTATTTTATAAATTACTTTTATAAGTATTGCTTGAAAAATAAAGGTCAGTGATTGATTTATATTGATTACTTTTGTTTATAAAATAAAATAAATTAATAAAATAAAATAAAAAATAACTGCTACTTGTGATGTCAAAATAACAATGAAATTTAAAAAAATTTTAATCACAAATTTTTCGTACACGATGGCTGCGAGAACGAATAATTGCGAAACTTTTTATTTAAACAGCTTTCAGAATGTTAACTTCATTCATCTCAACTCACTTCGTTAAAACTTCCATTTGAGAAAACTTTGCGAGTTGTTAGGAATTTTTTTTTCCAAACTTATTTAATAACTACTTCGATCCTTATTGGGAATTTATTAAAGAAAAACTTGGGTGAAACGTAAAAAAATATACCATTGTCATACAACAAAAAAAAAAATTAATATGTTATAAGTTTCCGAAAAAATTTAGATTTTCGTGAACTGGATCGATTTGAAAATTTCTGCGCAAATGGAGTTTTTGTTTATAAATAAAAATAAATTTTCGGCCTATTTATTTGTATCAATAATAATTTTTTATGAGTTCAATGCCATTTATTCATTTGGAAGTTATTGAGAAAACCTCAATGGTAGAAGTTCAATATGATAAATTTTTTAAAATAGTTTTTAAGCTGAAACTGTTTTATAATCTAAAGTGATCGTTTTGGTAAAATACTAAAAGAAAACAATTTTTATTAAAAAAAAACACCAAGCTCTCCTAAATCTTAATATTATTGCGAAATATTTTGGTTGATGTTTTATATTGTAATTCTATGAATTTTGTAATTTCGATGGAAAAACAGTATCATTTTTTAAGATGATGCGCCCTAATGTTCTTATTCCTCAAAAAATTCTAAAAAAATAAGTGTGCAAAGAGTTCATTAAAAAAAAAATTTTAAATCGGTTATCAGCACTTTGAGAGCCAAATCTTCACAAACATTCTCCATACGAGTATAAACAATTTCATTTAACATACATATGTATGTATATAGACAGTGCGATGAAACAGCTATTTAAAAGCACTATTTATTTATTTCTCCTCACCTTGACAGGGTGTGGTGGCCATCATGTGCGTCATTATAGAAGTGCCCTTATACGATATCGTAAATGTATGAATGTTCATCGTACGTTTTCTATAAAACCCTAATTATCTACTATTAACTTAAACTACTTCAAACGCTAGTTTTTTTCATAATTTCTATTATGTTAAAAAATTTAGCACATATTTTGTTTTTGTTTTTGTTATTCGTGACGCTTGCAGTTGGTTGCTACGCCAATTCATTGCCACTATCGTATTCTAGTACAAATATCATTTTACCTTGTTTTTTGTTTTGTTTTGTTTTTTTTTTTGGTTAGTCGGCACTTTTAGAGATACTATGTTTGTGTGCGTGTACTTATGAGTTTGCGTTTAAGGCATGTCTCATTTCACAGTTTTGGTTTCAACCGCGCTAATAAAATTAGTTACTATTTATATTACTAAGCAACCGCGAAAATCGTATTTGGTATTTGAGTTCTAGTGATGTTTATTTTGGTGCGAAGCATTGCGAACTGGCTATTGATTGAAATACGCGCAAAATGTATGTAGGAGAGATACCTTTAAAGTTAAATTTATGTACATATGTTTGATATTATATCTTTAGAATTTATGCAAACAAGATCGGTACGAGTACTTAGTGAAAAGAAAAATTTTGATTTTCTCGTTCTTAATGTACATACATACATAGATGTATGTATGTGTATATTAGACCGTATCGTGAAAAAAAGTTAAACCCCTCGGGTTTGATTATTTCCCTTGTGAGGATTTCGAAAGTGGGAAAAAAATTTTCGCCATATGGTTTTTAATTTAAAGTTATGGCCAAGAATTTAGCTATATTATAAAGATAAGACTTTACTATTATGTTTTAAAAATTAGTTCGTGCAAGTGACCGCCGCAGCTGGCTCAAATAAATTCCAGAGATACCCAATTTTTGACAAAGCAATTGGGGTTGTATGTCAGCAATAACGCGCCGAATATTCTCTTTCGAGTCGTTAATCGTCTCGGGCTTATCTGTGTAGGTAAGCGACTTCACATAACCTGACAAAAAATAGTCCAGCGATGTTAAATCGCACGCCACAGGCCCACGACGCGAGAGAACGAGCTCACCAAAAGTTTCCTTCAATAAATTTATCGTTTCGTTGACTGTATGGCATGTAGCGCCGTCTTGTTGGAACCAAAGGTCGTGGTGGATTATCAAATGCCACAATTTTGCTTATTAACTTACCTATTCAACTAAAAACGGGCTTCATCGCTGAACAAAAACGTCGACCGAATATTGGACGCAGCGCGTGATGCGTCGCGCGAACGATTTGCAAACGTTGTTCCGGAGGAAGTCTATTCATTAGGAAATGGCAAACCTCACTGAGTATAAATCAAGTAACATTTGGCGAAATTGCCAACTCCGCAAAAAGTATTGCCACATCGAAAACCACACTTCTAAAAAAAAACACCCTTCAAAAATACAGAAATTATTATTATTATTAATTAATATAACTAGTAAATATCTCAACTTTTTTAATTAAGGGGTTACACCACTGTAGAATTTTAAAAAAATCGAAAAAAATTTTTTCATCGTAAAAGGTCTTTTAGGATCTCAAAAATAATATACTAAAGTATGAATGGCGGAAAAAATGTCTAAATGTCTAAATTTCGTGTTCTACCATGTTGAGACAACAGACCATAGCTATACAGTACCGGAAACTTTAAACGCGTTTTTCTCAAATCCACTTTTTTGAGCTGGCCGGAAACATAACTCAAACAAATCTTTACCGATCGATTCAAAATTTTTACAGTATCTACATTTGAAATCGTTATCTCCAGCGACGTACGTAGGGGTTTTTCGAAATTCAGCATATTTTTTTTATTTATAAACAATTTTTTGATGATTTTTTGGTTCGAATTTGAAACTTTTTCTTTAAAGTGTAGCCATTTTACGAAAAATTAATTTATCAAAAAACCCCTACGTACGTCTCTTGCTACTGTAATATGAAATTAAAAAATGTTTGGTTTTTTGTTCCAGATCAAAAATTGCGGGAGCTAGGTTTCCGGCCGTGGACCGATGCGAAAAAAACGCATTAGCGGGAAAATGCTGCAGAGCCGCCATTTTGTTTTTGAATTGCTCAACTTAATCGTTTTTCTGTACTTCAAGACTCATATTAAAACACTTTTTACAGAATTACAATTATTCAATTTTGATTGACCAAAAAAAGTCCCGAAATATGCCTTTTTTTCGTGCTCTACAGTGGTGTAACCCCTTAATGTATTAAATTGTCGACCTAATTAATTTACATCCACAATAATTTTTTTGTACTCAATACCAGTTTTTCTTAATTCACATGCCCTCTTTGGATCAATCACTGCATACTTGGCCGGCACAGTCGGAGATTGTGAATTCAAACCTGGGAAGAATCTATAAATAAATTTGATCATTTCAACCGCTCTCACTGCTATTGACTTTTTTCCAATACTTCTCTAATAACTCTACTGGAATTGAGCTCAAAAATTATTGTTGATATTTTTTAATTAATGAAAAAACTCCACTCTCCAAATTATTAAAAAAAAAAAACACATATTCAGTTAGTTTTAGCAACTTCAAACTGCTTTGACTTTAACTGACTCTTGTGATAAAAGTAAATATACTAATCTAAAAATACTTTCAAGGGAAAATCTTTGGGTATTAAGGTAAAAAACTGTATTATTAGGATTTGGAAAGAATTATTTTTAAAAATTGAACCAGCGGGTTGCCCGATACCAAAAAAAAAAAAACAAAAATCGAAAAAAACTACATGGGGTAATTGTGGATAAAACTTTTGAAAATCTCATGAAAATGTTTTAAAATTTGTTGAATTTTATATAAAGTTTGAAATTTTAATTTATATAGTTTATGCTATGGAATGGACAATATTTTTCAAACATTTGCCCACATGTGATCTTTTTTTCTTACAATATTCGATATTTTTTTAAATAAAAATATAGTACGTTATATAACACAAACCATATAAAGAAAATTTTCTCACTTTGTACAAAATTTATAAAAATTAAAAAACAATTTTTCAAACTTTTTATTTAGAATTTTTAGAAAATTTTTAGGTATGGAGACTTTTGGTCTTTTTTTTTTCATTTAACAAAATTTTTTCGTTAATTATATCAAAAACTATTTGAATAAAAATTTCTAACTTTGTACAAAATTTATAAAAATTTAAAAATTTGCATCTAATTTCAAAGTTTTTAGTTAGGATTTGTAGAACAATTTTGGGTAAAACTGCATGTATAGCTTGCAGTCAAATCAATTTCAGTATTATAATATCCAAGGCTCAAGAGGCAAGAAATTCCCGTTGATTTTTAATTTTTTTTAATTTAACGCATGTACTTTATATAGGCGAAGATGTGAAGATCGCCAGCCCACACAAATTTAAAAAGAAACTAACAAAATTTTAGTCTAAAAGACAGAAATTTAACAAAAATTTAAAAAAAAAACAACGCTAGTTTTTAGCCGCTTCATATTTCCCCGTTGTTATGCTAAAGTTCAAAGAGCTAAAAAAATCAGAGAGCTAAATAGATTTATTAAAACTCAAATTTAAAATATTTTTAGAATATCTATAAATTTTGTATAAAATTTGGTATTTTAATTTGTATGATTTTGTTAAAAAAATTTTACGATTTTCCAAAAAATGTTCCAACTTCTAACCGACAAAATTTTTTTTAATATATTATTTTTTGTTTTTACTGAAATTCATCCAAATTTGATATAAATCGCAAATCAAATTGGTTAGTTCATAGTTAAATATGTATAAAGGTACTCGCATGCTTAGATAAATAACTATGTACATAATTTCAAAGAGTATAGAAGAAGAATCGCAAATGAATAACGAAAACCATCGGCTATTTTTAGACTTTGCTAATAAAGGCAAACTGGTGCCAGCAGCTCGTCGTTTCAGCGTCCGATGGTCGCCTCCATAAAAATTAAATCCGTGCATGTCGTTATGTGAATTTTACTACTTCTCCATGTGCACATCTTAATTTATTTTTGTTTTTGTTTTTGCTTTTATTTACCTATGCACATACGCATGAATTGTTGTTGTTTGTATTTGTTGTGCTGCAGCAAATCCGGTCTAGTCCATTGGACGATCAACCAGCCGGCCGGCCGGTAGGGAATATATGGCGCCTGCGCGTTCTTGTGCCAACATAAACAACAACAAATTATGTTATTATTGAGCTGATTGGTAGTACTGCTAGTGATGATGATATTGAATTTTGTTTACTTAAAACTTACGTCTGTATTGTAGGTACATACACTGTTGCTTAAAATAATAGAACAATAGAATAGAAGTTTGGATTTGTTTTTTAAATTTAATTGTAGTTATTTCTTTTTTTTTTTATAAAAATATTTCATACGCTCAAAGTTTCAAACTTTGTTATATTCGATAAATTTTCTCAGAACATCAAACTTTTTAAAAAATTTTTTTCGAAAATTGTAAAGCTCATTGAATTTCTCATAATCATTATAGTTCGTTTTATAACAAAAAACGCATGAATTAAAATTTTAAACTTTGTACATAATTTTTTAAAATTCAACAAATTTTCATTAAATTCTTTTTAATCAGAATTTGTAGAGCATTTCTGGGTATGCGATTTTGTAGCCAACTAAATTTTCATATTACAGGAAGCTAAAAACTCCCTTTTAGTTTTTATAATTTTCTGAAATTTTTCTGGATACCTTTTTTATTTAACGCATAAGTTTACACGAATTTATATGAAATCCGTCTGTTATATGAAAAAAGGCCACTTCAGATTTACATTTTATTATGCTAAAAATGAATGATCTACCAAACTGCAATTTTTGCAAAAAATATGATTAAAAAAGTTTGAAATTTTGATGTCGATTTGTTGAAATTGGAATTTTTATCAAAATTCAAACTTTTTAATCAGAACATGATGCACGTCTACGATACTAAAAATTCCCTTTAATTTTATAAAGTTTTCTGATATTTGCAGATCGGCAGCGCAAATATTTTAATTGAACGTGAATTCATTAAAATCCATCCGTTATATGGAAAAAGTGCGTTAGACAAAAGTTTAAAAAAATTGCCAAAAATCAAGCAGCTTCAGATTTACACATTAATATTTTTAGCTAAGTACTTCTGGTTTGCACATTATTGTACAAAATTGCGTACCTACCCAAAAGTTTTCTATTAAAAAGTTTGAAATTTGTAAGTAATTTTTTAAAAATTTGTATAAATACTGTAGGCACTAAGTTTTTAATTCTGATTTATATGCTTTTTGTTACATTAGTAACAAAGTAAAGTTTTATAAAAAATGAAGGAAAAGACTTAAATTTTTTTTAAATATTGTAAAAAAAAAATTATCATTGTGTATTAATTTTCTGGTAGCATGAACACTATTTTTCATTAAAAAAGTATTTAAAAATTTTTTTTAAAAAATTGTTTTCTGTTTTTTCATTAAAAAGTTTGAAATTTTGATTAATTGTTTTTGATTTTTTCACATGTGGTACTAGGTTTTAAATTCTGATTTATATGCTTTTTGTTATATTATGAAGTAAAGTTTCATAAAAAATTAAGGAATTTTTGTTTTTTAAATATTGAGAAAAAAATAACCATATGATCAGTTGTTCTCGCTGTATATTAATTTTCCTTTATGATTTACATTTTTTATTGAAAGAATAACCAAAATAAATTTTGAAAAAAAATCGTTTCTAAAATTTAATTGTGCTACGAAACTGCATACCAAAAAAAAACATTAAACACATTTTTACTATACTTACATATTACGAACTAAAGTTTTATAAAAAATTAAAGAAACGACTTGCGTGAAAAAAATTGTATATATTGTAAAAAAATTACCATGTGATCAGTTTTTTTAGTCACTGTACATGCATTTTCCTGTAGTAGGAATTATATTTTGTAAATATAAAAAAATTGAAATATAATTATTTGCTTATTATTTTGAGCAGTGATGTATCTATGCACTTCCGTCTGTTTGCAGCTGTTCTTGTTTAGAGGAAATGTTTTCCTAAATTTTATTATAGCTGACATCAAGATGCACCCATGGATATATCAAAGTAAATATTTAATTAAATACATATGTATGTATGTACGTTTGTATGGTTTTTATATTGGTTTATCTTTTTGTCTTCAAATCAGCCTTTTGTTCGCATCGATGCGATGGTTTTGTGGAATGCAGTTCGATGTCCATATGCAACCTTTTCTACTTACACAAATAAATACGAACAAAATTACATCTAACGTTTATATTTTCGTTGAAATTTTGGGGCACACTTAACCACCAGATGTCCTCAACAATTTGGCATACTTATCATACATTAATTTAGTAACCGCACGTCCACTTTCATTATGCCTGATAGTATTTGCCCCAATTAAGATTAGGGAGCTACACACACACACACAGCAGCACGTAGGCAGTAGGCAGACAAGTTTTGTATAAATGCTTGTGGATTTTCTCAATTTGGTGGTGTTGACAGGATGCCGTTGAGTTGTTTGGTTGTTGTTGGTATTCTGGTTCAGCCACTTTTGGTTTTATTATTAAGTAATAGCTGGTTTTATTTGAATCGTTACGAGGTCGCTGGCCGGTTTGTAATGTTACCTGATCGATAAAATGTAGGACTTTTACGAAATGATGCAATGAATTGAAATTTCGCTATTTCCACTAGACTTCAATTTCTCCAAAGCAACAGCTTTTCGTTCGTTGCATTTGTACTCTCATATTCGTATTACATCTTTTTATTATTGTTTTCGTTAGCCATATTGATATCATGGTAAATATTTATCATTATTCAAAGTTTTTCACTGTAAGTCTTTTTCGTTAATCTTTTATATAAAACTTCATTTCATAGTATAATAAAAATTCTATAAATAAGATATTGTAACAGTTCAAAATTTTTTTAAAAATTCAACTAAAAACAAAAAAAGCATTCAATTTTTAAGGCTTTTAATGGAACTGCAGTTTTATAGCAAAACAAATTTTCATCTAAATTATAACCTTTTTATTTTAATTTTGACCTTTGGATACACAGTTTATTTTTAGCTTATTTAAGTTTAGCATAATAATTTGCAATCTGAAGTAGCTAAAAGTTCTGGTTGGTTTTAGAATTTTTTTTAAGTTTGTTATTTACACGAAAGTGTTTTTTTTTTTTTGGAACATTGTCATCTATTACTCTACCCTGTAGGCTTAATTGCATTCAGTTTTTGTGAGAAAGACCCATAATGATGTTTTCTAAGGGAATGAGGGGTTAAAATGATTTACGAAAAAACTGCATCTGGAATTTTATTTCATATGTCATACTTATTCTTAAAAAAATGTGTTGACTTCCAAAGCCCATACCATTTTAGGGACTGGTGCTGAAGTGACAGTTCTTGTTGGCCAGATATAAATCTGGGTCGCTCTGGTATCGTAAACCTGACTATCGTTGGAACGAACCTCCATTGATTACGCAGGCACACACAAAGAAAAACTTCGAGTAAGTTTTTCGGTGTGCGAATCTGAGGTATAAATGCTGGTGTAATATTTAAGGATGAAGGATGAATTTTGATGACAGATTCGTTTTCAGCATACCAAAAAAATAGGAAATATTAATTTGGATATTTTATGTAATCTATAAATTTGACCCTTTGGGCGGGTGGTCGGATCTAAGGGTGATGAGTAAATTTAGTTCTCGGATTCGTTTTTAGTACACCGAAAAACTTATTTTAAGAAACAGAACATTTTTTGTGAGCCTGTGTTATCTATTAAAAAAATTCATTCAAGATGCTACCCTGAGGAGCCCTGTAGTCGGGGGAGAAAGACACGCACGCTATTGAGTTCTTGGTACCAGTTTCAAATTAGAATTCCTTTAAAATTTTATAGCTTTTCTAGGGGAAACCGTAGATCGATTCGCGAATCGAATCTGAAGGGGGCTCGATTAATCGATTTTCGATTTCAAATCGGCATCACTATTAACGATATCGTTAAAAGAAAGGATATCAATATCGATAACAGCGATTTCGGTAATAAAACTTAAAACGAACAAGAAAAATTATAATTATTATATAAATAATGATATCGATGAAGGAAGCTTTTCTAAAGCTATAACGAACCTTTTACTTTTTAAATTAAAGTAACCCACAGTGTATTTTAAATAATGTAAAATCAATGTGGATTGACCGGCTGCGTATTTGAAAAAAATATCTTAATAATGAGGATATGCGCGTCACACGACGGTATGTGGCTGTTTTGTTTTTTTTTACAACTTCCCGCCCAGCTTGCTGTCGGCTAACCAACCAGATTGGCTGCGGGCATTACCTGGTAAGGCTGATAGCGCAGCTGCTGCTTTCGTTGCTGTCGCCGGCTGTTGACGTTGTATTTCCTTGTTCAGCGGCTATGATGGGAAAATGAAAAACTCCAACCATAAGTGGAAAATGTGAATTTTTATGAAAAGTCCACATTTTTACGATTAGCTCATTTTCACTTTTCACACATTTTTTTCCAATCACGCCTTTCGGTTTTTAACAAAAATTATATTTTATTTCACTTTTACTTTGCAGGCAAACAGAAGCAGACAGATAAAGGCTATTGGAAGACCAAACTTTCCCGGCTAACAACAATTTATAAAGTGGCATTTACGCAACTAAGCCAAGAGGAAAGTCGCCGGAAGTTCGACTTAAAAGCAGCTAAAAAAACTTAAACAAAATGAGTAAAAAACCGACAGTCGGACCCGCGCTCCACAAAGTGATAATGGTGGGCAGCGGTGGTGTTGGCAAATCGGCACTAACACTACAATTCATGTACGACGAATTCGTGGAGGACTACGAACCAACCAAAGCAGATAGTTATAGGAAAAAGGTTTGAAATTGAGAAGAAGAAAACAAAGAAAAAAAATTAAAAAAAAATAAATTGATTTGCTTGCAGGTTGTTTTAGATGGCGAAGAAGTACAAATAGATATATTGGATACTGCCGGCCAGGAGGACTACGCTGCCATCAGAGATAATTATTTTCGCAGTGGTGAGGGTTTCCTCTGTGTCTTCTCTATCACAGACGATGAAAGCTTCCAAGCAACACAAGAATTCAGGTGAGTGGCGCATTTAACTCTACATACATGCATACACAAATGTGTACAGAAGCGACTCAGAGTGAAAATGGTACAGTGATATTTATTGAAATCATCATTTTCTATGTTAAATTTTTTTCAATGATTTTTTAAAGAATAATAGAAAGTGTATTCAATTGCATAAACCAAAAAAATAAAAATTTCAAAATTTATTGCGAAGTTGAAACTAGAATTCAATGGGATATTGCAATATACATATACCCGAAAAATAAATTGAATTTTGAAGTTCGTTAAATTTGAAAAAATTTTGTTTATTATGGTTGAATGAACTGGAGTGTCTGAAAAAAGTACTAGCACAGCCATTTGTTCATCTTCTACACAATGTTTTTTTCTTGTTAAAACTTTTTCGCCATTTTTTTTTCCAATATATACATAGATTGAAATATTGACAAAATTTTCCATGTTCAATTTTTTTTCAATAACTTTTCATAGAATTATAGAAAGTTTATGCAACCAAAGAAATGAAAATTTTTAATTTGTAAACATTTTATGTTAATTTAAGAAACTAGAAAAAAATCCACGTTAATTTTTTTTAGTTTTTTACAGAATTTTCACAATTTTTAAGTTTCTACTTCCTAAATATTTTCATTGACTTTTAATAATTGTTTTTTGCTGACGGTCTCATTTCGTAAGTTTTATAGTTTAATAAAAAAAATATCCAAAATCAATGAAAATGTTTGCGAAGTAGAACTACAACTCAATGGGGTATTAAACTAACTCTATTCCCGAAAAACTAAAAGTCTAACCTAAAAATAAATTGAATTCTAAAGTTTGTTAAATTTGAAAGATTTTGTTTTTGTTATCGTTGAAGTAATTGAATGAACTACGGTGCCGGAAAAAAGTATTGCCACTGCAATTTTTTCATGTTATTCACAATATTCTTCTTGCTAAAACTTTTTCGCTGAATTTATTTTTTCCATGATATAGGTAATTTAAAAAAAAAAAAACTATATAAATACAGATGTCAAAAATTCAGCAAATTTTTTTTTTTTTAAAGTTTCAAACTTTCCAATCAGAATTTTTACAAACTCAGACTTGTTTTTAATCTAATTTTAATACAGTAGGTTTAAGTGTTACCAGTTTTCGTACATATGAAACTACAATTTGTTCATACTTTATAAAACTTTCACTTTATTATACTGAAATTTAATGAACTACAAAACTGCGCACTCGAAATGCATCTAAAAAATTAATCGGATTAAAAAGTTTACAATTTTGATTATTTTTCTTTCTGAAAAAGGGTTAAAATTTATACCGAAATACCTAATGGGAATTTTACAGTCAACTTTCGTAAAGATAATTTTTGAAAAAATTTAACCCACTAACACTCTGACTAAACATATTTTGAGGTTTTTTGAACGAATTTACAACATCGCTTGCCGAAATTGACTTTTTATCTAAGAATTCAGCTAAAACATTGATTTTGACTTTGAATGCCGCTAATGGGGTTAAAATCTAGCAATTATTAACAGTTATTTCTCCTTTCTTTCATTTACCTTAACGCTTGAAACCTTTTAATTAGAATTTTTAGAAATGTTTGGGAATTCTAGTATTAAAAAGTTTGAGTTTCAAGTTCCAAATGATTTTTGAATTTTTTTTATTGTTTGCTGACGGTGTTGCGCATTTTTTTCCAAACAAAAAAAAACAAATTTTTTTTCATATGTAAGAAAACGGGTAGAAATAAAAACAATTAACATAAATCATTGGAAATTTCTAGCCACTTAGAACTTGCTCCTTGTTATACTAAAATTGAATGAACTAAAAGACTACGCACTCAAATTTGCTTTCTAATGAAAATTGAAATTTTGATGACAACTTTTTTTAAATTTTCTGAATTTTGTAAAAAGATTGAAATGTGGACCGGGGGATTTGGGATTTGTCATAAAATGAGCTATATTTCGTTAAAAAGTTAGCAAACAAGTTTCGCAGGAAAACAATGTGAATGAAATTAAAACAAAAAGTTAAAAAAAGAAAGATGTGCTATTTTCCGACACCGTAAACAAATTTAGGGTTTCAAAATGAAGAACTACGCTTTATTGCATACAAAACGTAGCGCTTATATGAAATATGAACTTGCGCTGCGTATTTAAAGTTCGGCTTCGCTTGAACTTAGATTCGTCTTTATTATAAATAAATCTTTGAAAAAAAAAAATGGAATCGTGCCCATAGTGCAATCGCAAAATGTGTACAATTATTTGAGTTTAATAACTTCTCTCATATTTGACGTAGTAAGTAATTTCTTTCCATGCCCCACATCTCCAACCAGCACTTGACCTTATAAATGCTTCCGTCTGCTCCATGCTCTTTCCGTATACAAAAAATGCCACACCTTTAAAACCAGCAGCAAAATGCCAAAGCAAAGTCAGTGGCAGGACGAAAAGCCTTTTAGGCAGATTGATGGCGTCGACCTTAATGCTGGCAAGTCACGTAAACATTTCGAATGTTTGTCGAACTTCCGCATATGGAGGAAAAAACATATGTGCATTATTTATTGATCCACTACATACACACACACACGTACATACATACATACATATTATGCGGCGTCAGCTTGACGCACTCTAAACTCAAAGTTAAAAACTTCTTGAAAAACATTTTGCACCGCCGCCCTAGTAACTAAGGGGTGGGTGGGATGGCAGGTGCGTCGCTTTCATACGTAATAAGTCACGTTTGTGTAAATAAAAGTAGAATTTTATTTTTATATAACCTATTCTTTAATTAGACGAAGTTTCACCTGCTACGTAGCGAGGGTGGATTATAAAAAAAAAAACACGTGACGTTTACTTTTACCCGCTCCCGCTAGCGGGAAATGTTGCCACAACAACGGGTTGAAACTTAAACAAATATGGCGGCAACAGGTAACATCTTGCGGCCCATTGGAGTCTGCTATGGAAAAGCATTTCAACGTTTTTGTTTGTTGGATAGTGGAAAAGGGTCATTAGGCTGCTGAAGATGTACTATACTTTTCAAAGGGGCTAATGGGAGCCATAAAAGATTCATATAACCTGAATTTGTTTTTATTATAATTTGTTAAGTCTTATTCACCCCACCCGTAGTGTTGTTCACTGAGTTTCTCATTTAGGGGTTGAATTTCAATATGCAAGAATAGTTGTATGGTGCATTTCATAACTATAACACCACCCACATATTCACAAGTTTGGGCTATTTATTTTGCGTTGTTTAATTTTAATTATTATTTTTTAAATAAAAATTTAGTCCATTCTACAGCAAACACCGGCTAAATCCGTAAAGTAACAGAGGGGAACACAACCTTTACACAAGATTTTAAAACTTAATGAGCTATAAATTTGCATACCCAAATTTTGTCAACAAAAAATTCGAATAAAAAGTATTGAAATCTTCTTTAAGTTTGTTGAACCTTTTTCCCCATTGGAACAAAGTTTGAAACTTGGCTTTAATCGGTGTTTGTTGTAGATAAACTATATTTTAATTGAAAAGATGATTAAAATTAAATAAAGAAAAATAGAGTGTCAAAACTTGTAAATATGTATGTACATACATATGTGGTGGTGTATTTATTAACCTCAATGCTTTTCTAGAACACATTGGATGTAGTTTCATTTTAATCGAATTTGGTGATCGAAGCGAAGTGTTCTTGAATTAAATACGTAGAGCTGCGCGCCCTGAAATAGTGGGCAACGTTTTGACAATGTAGTTTTTTAATTTTTTTAAAACTTTATTTATTAATTTTTCGAAACATATAGCTTATGCTACGCCAAAATACATATAAATTAAAGTTAATTTTTTTTCTAAAAAATTCTAAAAATTTTCACCTGAATTTCAGAGTTTGTATAAATTAAAAAATTTTTTTTTTGTTTTTATTAAGAATGCATATAAAAACAAGTTATATTTTTGTTTCGTCACATTTCTTCAACATCGAGGCTATAGGTATGGTCGGATATAAGGAAAGTGGTAAAAAGCAAGAGCAGCTCACAAGCCGACTGTACTGCATTTGCTACGTATGTATGTACTTGGCCAGCAAGTCGTAGATTGTGGGTTCAAATACCGGTGGAGTCATGAAAGATATTTGATGAGGAGATGTGGTGATCTCTGAAATAGCTATGATTTCTAGCACTTCTGAATGTTGTTGTCTTTTTTCCAAAATACTTTCCTTATACTGGCCTCGAGCTTAAATATAAATATTTGTCGATTATATTTTTATTATTTATATATATTTTTTGTTTTTTTTTTTTATTAAGAATGCAGATAAAAATAATTTGTTTATAGTATCTTTTCGGCAAATTTTTCAACATCGAACATTTTTCGGGAGGAAAGGAAACATTTTTTTTTGGTTTCGTGGTTTCGAATTCTATGGTAGTCTAGTATGAATTCTGATGAGCAGATCTCCAAAATAGCAGCTATAATATCTACCGCTTTGATTCTTGCTTTTTCAAATAACTGTAAATGATCATTAAGTTATTGCTGATATTGAGTTTTGTTTTGTTTTTATTTGTAAAAATATAGTTCATTCTATACAAACCTTAACCAGGACCTATAATTTAAAAAAAAAATTAAATATTTGTGCTCCGCCCTCTGTTATTTTTTTTTCATATAAAAAACAATTTGCCTTCGCTATATGAAAGCGACCGTTATCAATAAAATTATAAAAAATTAACAGCAGTTTCCAGTAACTTCATAGTTACTATAATCAAGTAAAATTAAGTAGAGCATTTTCATGTCTGAAATTTCTAAAACTTTATTTTTAATCCTGTTGAAAATTTGTTATATTTTTAAAATGTTGTGCAATGTTAAAAACTGTGCTGTTTTTTTTTATATGTAGAATGAACTGTGTTTTTCAAGTCGTAATTCTATTATATGGGCCAATTGTTTATGTCTATCGCCAAGACAAGTTTTAGCTTAGCATTCGTGTTAATGTCAACACCGAACTAAGGCAAAACGAGTTTCCATTGAAAATTTCATGTAGCCGTGTGATTTTCCACATACCATACATGTTTTCCACCACATTACAAACGTAGACAAAACAAAGCAGCGCCCAACAGAAAAGGAAATGCAAACCAAACAATAAATAACACTAACATCCGACGTGCGTACAACAACAGCTTATGTACATACCATATGTACGAGATCGGATGAATAAAACAATGAAACTGAAAATTCAAATCAAGTGATTTCCACCCATTTTTTCAAATGTGCTAATTTACTCGTTTCTCGTGCATGTGTAGTGGAAAACCCATACACTAAAAGCTTAAAAATGGTTTAACTTATCTCTATAATTCTTAATTGATCTACTGACTGACATATAGCTAAAGGCACGATATCGGGTACAAAGTATCGATGCGGTACTCATTAAAAGTATCGTTCTAAAAGACTCGGCCACCCATAAATATCGAAGTTCAAAGGCTCGAAATCCAAAACATCTATACTAAATTAAAAATTTGGTACCGTCACAATTTTTTATAAAATGTAATCTGTTCGTCCGGTACTATTTCCTTTGTATCGTTTTATTTTACCAATATGACACTTGGAAGTTGAGCAAAGTTGAGAGAAGAGAAATCATCTTACCTAAAATTGGAAAGGGATTAGTTTACATCGTCACCTTGATGAGTGCCTCGTATTTTTTAATACATTTTTTCATTTCGGTTGATTGTCATATCCAATATATTCGAGCTCTCACCGCGAAGAATCGTTAGCGACATATTTTGGAAAATTTTCTAGATCCTCTAGGAGCATTTCTGTAAAAAAAAAGAAGAAAATTTTGAAACAAATTTCACATTCGTTTTTTTTTCACGGCATTGCTTTGTAAATATTTTCTTCGCGAACTCGATACGACACTGGGGTTCATGTATCCGCTTACAAAAAATATCGGTTTCAAACTATCGAGTAAAAAAGATCGGTATCGAAAGTATCGTGTCGGCTCGAAATTCGTGTCCCTACATATAGCTTAT
The DNA here is from genome assembly GCA_951828415.1 of Anomoia purmunda. Taxonomy (NCBI): domain Eukaryota; kingdom Metazoa; phylum Arthropoda; class Insecta; order Diptera; family Tephritidae; genus Anomoia; species Anomoia purmunda. Next base: position 47,657,342 of record OX639995.1, read on the forward strand.
ATTTCTCGTATACACATAATTCCCTTTTTAACCCTAAACATTCACAAGGATTTTCATAAAAATTGTTTTTATTGACTTTTTATAAAAATATAGTTCATTTCAGAGACGTAATTATTATAAGAGAATAAAATAAAAGTCATTATATAATTTTAAAGTAAAACAAAGGTAACGTGGTACAGGTCTTTTTTGTTGAACAAACCTATAGTCCTTCACGTCTGAGTTTTTTTTTTTTTGCAAAAACTTGAAGAGCTATAGCTTTGATGCCGAAGAAAATAATTTTCTTTATGAAAAGGTGAGCATTTCATATCTATAACTTGACCCACCGCCATCCCTCCTTCTGTCATTTTTTTCCATCATTTTAGTTGAATTTCCCCAAAAAAGTAGCAATGCTAATTGAAATATTAGTACCATTAGAAAAAATGGCAGAAGGAAGGATGCTGGCTGGCGGTTCGAAGTGTAGATATCAAATTCTTAAATTTTTATAAGGAACAAAACTCCCTCAGACAGCAAGCTGTAACTCTTCAAGTTTTTGCAGTTGTAATATAAAGACCCATTATAATCCCTCTTTTGCGTTAATTATATTATAATAAAAGTCAGGTGCTGGGCGGTTCAATAAAAGTGACCTGTACCATGTCCTCTTTCAGTGAAACACCATGGTAGCCGAATTTGCACAGTTCCGCTCAGGCAATTCTTAATAATTTTCCAAAATATTTTGGCTGAAGAAAACCCACATATGTTTTTGATGAGATCACCGTGTATATGAAATATATAAAATGGAAGGTATAAAATAAATAAATAAAAGAAAATAATTAAAGAAAAGGAAAATAGTCACATGGATGCTAAATATGGAGATGCTAGCAACACGTAACTAGATTTATGCTAGAAGTTAATTTTATTTCTCTTCAAATACGGCCATTCGTTTTATTTGTCGTTGGCTTCAACTCGGCGAATGTTGAACGGTGAATGTTTTACACCTTTCTAAATATTCGAAAAAGATAGCACTGCCTATATTTCAAAAAATACAACTGCTGTAATGCTGGCCTGCAATCAATTCTTGGTCTTCTTCCACTTTGATTACCCACCAGAAAACTATTAGGTAGTTTCACACTCAGTTCGTTAAAGTTGTACTCGACATTCGGTAACTCGGTAAACTTTTCTAAGTGGGAACACCGATTTGTTATTATTTCCCGTTAATCCAAAAAAGAACATAATTCATTTTACTTACTCATTATTTGTGCAACTAGTTGCTAATAAGAACGTCTACGAATTTCATTAAGATATTCTTTATAACTTCATCAGAGCTGGCAGCTCGGTAACTCGGTAAAATTTTATTTGGTAGTAGTTAATGAGTAAACGAGTAACGAACGCCGTGTTGGGTGTGGATACCCCTATTGCAGATAGTCTAATAACATGTCACCCTACAGCCTACTTTAATTAAAAATTTAAAAATTTAATTCAAAGATCTAATATCATATGATGAATTTTATCAACTAATTTTTAACTAATTAGACTACCAGCACGACCGGTGTAATTCTTTCTGCTACGGCAGCAACAGAGTTCAGCAAATCAGATATGAATGAGTCTAATCGATTGTGAAAACTCATCACATTTTTGACCTTTTGTTTGGTTTGCGTAATTTTTCTGCGCTGGAAAAATAGCATTAACCTTTTGATATACCCTCGTACGTATCACCTCATCCGGTTTGTTGCTGTCACTTGTAATTGTTGTCAAATACAAACGTACGACTAAACGTATACCTCCTGCTGCTGGAGTTGACTGTTGTTGTATGGGCCTTTTCAGGCGTAGTTTTATTTTTACGGCAAATATTAAAATTCGTATAACCAACCAAGCGTGTTTGCTGCTTTTTGCTGTAGTTTCTAGTTTGCGTTTGAGATTTCGCACAAAACCTTACTGACAGTCGGCCGTGTTCACATGGCGACTTTAATTGGCTGCGAAAAATTTTTTTTAAGTATAAGAACACTGAAAATAGCTAGTGTTTTTTTCCGATTCGCTGGAACTACCATCGCACTACGGTTGCATGAGTCAATACGCAATTATTTGCGGCTGATTACAAAAAGGCGTTAGGCAAATACATTTGTACATATTTGTTCGCACATATGTACGACGGTATATGAATCATTTGTTGTACAACAACTATGTTTGTATAAAAAATTATGTTTGTTTTGTAAGAATTCTATAGACGTTGAGACCGTATATTCGATCGGGGAGCACGCATAGTATGTTCGTCTTGGCGATGGGAAGGTGTATAGCTATGTTTTAAATAAAGTTGCCACCTGTTGAAAATACGAATTAATTTAAATTATTAAAAAATTATATAAAATAAAAATGTATCAGTGTCAAAGGGTTCGTTTCGCTGATGAGAGGTTTTATAACTATAAGTAAATTTTGAACAGTGTTGCCAACAGTTTCAAAAATCGAATTAAAGTTTCAAGTTGTATGAAATATTCAACTGTTTGTGTTAAACGGTTCGTATCAGCTAGGAGAAGGTGCACTGCTATATTTTGGAATAGGGTTACCAACTGTTTAAATGAAATATTAAAATATGAGGCTTTATAGCTACATTTTGAATAGGATTGCCACCTGCTTTAAAAGTCGAATTTAATTACTTTATACACAAGCTATACGTAATTTTAAAATTTGGGTATTAAACGGTTCATATCGGTGAGGATAAGGTGTATAGCTTCTTTTTTTTGAACAAGGTTACCATCTATTTCAAAGGTCGAATTTAATTTAATTATACACAATATCAAGATATGGGTCTCAAACTGTATGTTTCGGTGAGGTTTATAGCTAGATTTTGAACAGGGTTGCCACCTGTTTGAAAGTCGGTTTTAATTTTTTTTTTAATGGTTATATGAAATGTTAAAATATGAGCCTCAAATTTTGAAGAGGGTTGCCATCTGTCTGAAAAGTTAATTTTAATTAAACTATAAACAAGTTATAAGTATGTCGGAGAAAAAGAAATAGCGTTTCTTAATAATAGTTATTTGCGATATCTGACAATTTTCTAAAAAAAAAAATTCTTTACATTGATTAGGTAATGGGTTTAAATAAAGAAAAAACAAAATTCTGTTTCTACATGTGCAAATACCAGTAATAAATACATAAAAATATAGTTCGTAGCAAAACAAAAAACATGATGTTGAAAAATTCAATATTTAGAAAAATTATATAAATTTATACAAATTTTTTATCGAAGTTTCAAACTTTCTATATATTGTTTGTTTTATAAAAATTACTACAACAAAATTTTACTAGAAAAAATTCATTCTAAAACAAAAAGAACGAAACTTAATTTAACGAAATCAATTATATAATATCTACTAAATATTGTTATTTAAAATTTTTTAATAATATTTGATTATAAATCATTTTATGAATCTACCAACTAAGTATTTACGTTTTCCAGTATGCTACCCGAAATTTTTTAGACTCTTATACTAGCTACGCCATAACTGCGTACTTTTGTTTTGAAGTTGGATGGATAATAAAATTCGGAGACGGGAAGTTTGCCCTCAATTTTGCTATCCGACGTCTTCTTAACGACTTATTACGGTTCGCAATTGACCAACCACAGTGTTGCGCTGCCGACTTTGCGCTTTGATGTCAACTCAAAAAATTTCAATACTTTTTCCACATTTGAAATTGGTTGAGGTGAGAGCTACTGACTATTTTATGATTGGTCAGCTTGAATAAATCGATGGAGAGATGCCGGCCAGTTAAATTCGGAATGAATTTTCGACTACAAATTTCACTGCGATTCTTTGTTTTAATCATTTGACTTTATTTCACTTAATTTTATTTTATTTTGTTTAATTTTCTTCTATATTATTTTATTTTATTTTATTTATTTTGGTTTATTTTATATTGCATATTTCTATTTATTTCGCTATATTTTATTTTATTTTTCTCTCAATTATTTATTTCATTAGGCTTGGTTCATATTTAACAACTTTAACTATCATGTAAAAAAAAAACCTAAAATTTTTAAAATGCCTTCTTTTATTCCAGGGAACAAATATTGCGTGTGAAAAATGACGAAAGCATACCGTTCCTGTTGGTGGGCAATAAATGCGATTTGAACGATAAACGTAAAGTGCCGCTGAACGAATGCCAGTCACGCGCCCAACAATGGCAGGTGCCCTACGTGGAAACCTCTGCTAAAACGCGCGAAAACGTAGACAAGGTAAGCAGATCGTTGTGTGAGTTCTTGAAATGTATGTAGGTTTCTTTGGATTCAATTGGCGATGTTTTTTAAGCTCACACAAAATAAAAAAAAGGAAAAAAACCCAAAACTGCGCCAGTTTGCTGTGCTGCGTTTATTAATTTTTTTTTTTAAATTTTTTGATCTCTTTGCAACCTATGTACCTTTTATTTCATTTCATTGATTTACATTACGTATAGCTTTAATTTTCACATAACTGCAGTTCACAGTTAGTTAATTGCCCTTCCTCCTTTCATTTTATTTGTATTCCTGTGACCTCCCTGTTAAGCGCAAAAGCAATATCGTAAATTCATAAAAAAAAAATCGCCCTATTCCCAATCACTTTGTGCTCTCTTGTTAATTTTATATATGTACGTAAATGCGCCCCTTTTGTTGCTGTCTTTATATTATGTTAACTATATATATATTTTTTTTTTATTATTAATTATCACTTTAATTTGCATTGTTTTGTTGTAGTGCGAACTTCATTTACACAAAAATAGAGTGTATTTGCATTTATGTGTCAACGTAGGCTTATAGAAAACAATATAACAATATAACTGAAATGCAAATTTGGCTAATAACATAACATACTTACTATGTGTTTGTAGACATTCGCGTAGCCATAATATAACAACAAATATTGCCTAGTCTCATTATCCTTTTCTTGTGTTACTCAGAGTGCGTTTTTGGCGGAGATCATTCTACATTTTTCATCATTATAAAAACTGTTCAATATGTATTTCTCACATTTGTGACATAGTTTGCGATATATGTATACGGTGAGTGTCAGTGAAAATCGTACAGCGAAATTTTTTCAATACTTTGAAAATCTTTCTTATTCCATTTCAAAAGAACTGGTCCATTTGGATAATGAAAAAAAAAAAAAAAAAATTTCGATATTTTTCGGTGATTTTAAATTTGTGTTTTTAAAAGCTCATAAAAACTGACCGATAATTCAACAAATGCTCGTAACTAGTTGAACATTAAAATGTGATGGAAAAAAAATTGCCAACTCATATCCAACCCCTTTTTTCGGAAAAATGAAAAAGAAACTTTTTTTTTCAAAATAAATTTTGGCTAAGTCAAAATTTTTTGTTTAAGAGATAGAATTTTTTTTATTAATTTTCTTATTAATTTTTTTTTTGGTAGTTTTAAAAAAGAAATATAGTTTGTATTAAAACTAAAACATATAAAACTGAGATTAAGACGTTTTATAAAAATTAGAAAAATTCAACAAGTTTTGATCAAACTTTTGAAATTTTTGACCATTATTTTTGTGGGTATGTAGTTTTATAGCAAGTAGCTAAGAATGACCGTTTTTTTTTGACAATTTGTTTTTGCGGGAGGTGTTGTACATTTTCTTTCATATAATAAAAACATGAGCAACATCTTCCGGATTTTTTTTTAATCATCGGTACATTTTTGCCACTCCAAACTTGAGCTTTGTTATATTGAACAATTTCAAAACTTAAGCTAAAGCTTAAGCTTAAAAACTGCGTAGAGCTTGGTAAAAAGGTCCCAAATTGTAATGAAAGTGTGTTGAATTTTTCAAAGTTCTGTAGGAAGTATGAATTTTTCATTAACATTTTTTTAATTTTTAGACAAGCTATAGTTTTATATAAAATTTCCAAAAAATAAAAATATAAAAAGATATTAAAAATAAATAGAAATAAAAAATTATAAGGAAAATTGAAAAAAAAAATTTTTTTAATATAAAAAATGTATAAAAAAAATAATTGAAAAAACGAAAAAAACATTAAAAAATAAATGTAAAATAATGATTGAATCATTTGAAAAGTATTACAAAAAAAAAATTGAAAGAATTACTGTAGGAGTTTCATTGGCATTCACAGTATGTACACTCAGAGTTAAAAAAACAAAAAAAAAAAGCAAGAACGCCATTACACCTTCTAGGATATTTTTGAGTTGCTGGTTCCGCCTTTACGACGTTTCTTCAGATTGGCTCTTGTTTGCGAGCTTTTAGTTTGAAGAAAAAAATGGCTAATTAGTTGAAAATTATTATTATATTAATCTTAAAAATGGTAAGCCTCATTAAACCTAATCTAACCCTCATCAAATACTCCGAAATTTTAATTAAACCAATGGGATATTTTCCTAAGGTATGGGCCCGAAACTGGAATATTCGTTGAATACACAAATGAGGCTTAATGTGAATTAACAGCCTTAATTTGCATTAACAAATGTATTATCCTCATGCAATAGGCCGACAATAATTTTTATTCGTATTTTTCGCACACGCTTCGTTCTTTTCCAACACAACAACGCTTTTTTGTGGGCGTGCGTTTGTTTGGGTTTGCCTGACTCTTATCAAAATGTACCACCTTGTATGCGCATTTGTGCTTCATATTGAAAATGAATTCTGTTCGTCTGTAGCGCCTTTTAAGAATGTTTATCTAAATTTCGATATTTTTGCCGACAACTAGACTTTCGCGTCTTTCTTCGTCTTATTTTTTACGCCGTCAAAACAATTGCTGGCCTTTCTTTATATGTATCGGCGATATGTTTGCATAAAAATTACTCTCAACGCAACATGACTACTTAAGATATCGGCTGCGAATTCTTATAAAAAAAGTTCTTGGCGTGAAACTCTGCAACGGCTGACTGGAAGTCGGCAGTCTATGCATATCGAATGACATTCGTTTAGTTACACTAAACTGTTTCTAAATATTGTCCAACGAATAAAAAGATGTTCCTCAAAATACAACATACCAGCCGACATAAGCGATCTGTTTTCACAATTTTTTTTAATGCGGAACTGCTCTTGAAACCTCTATGTATAAACATTTACCTTTTTCTTGACGGTTAGGGCTCGATATGAAAACTGGTTGTAGGCAGCGTTGCCATCAGTGAAGATTTATATTTAAAATGCAGTTTTTTTAGCTGTTTCAGAAATCTTTTTAAATTAAGATTTTTAGGCCACTTCCTTCGGCAACGCTGGTTGTAGAAAATGCAAATATATTTTTAAGCGTATCCTGTATCCTATTCACAAATTTGGGAAACGAAGAGTTAAAAACCACATTTCGGAGTAAACTCAAGGCATTCAATATCTCAAAATAAGGCTTCGAAATAAGTTCTTCTTTATTCTCATAGCGTAATTTTTTTCTTCTTCAAATTGCGATATATTCTCTTGATTGAGTATTCCTAAAAAATAAATAGCAACCTATATAAAATGAAAGTTATTTTATTCAAAAGTAGTAAATATCTCTTTATAGCTGTTTTTCTTCACTCCACATAATGTTGTTTTTAGTGTACTAGTTATAAGCTTTCCATTTAAACGGAAAAGTACTAGCCATCTATTTTACTGTTACGCTCAAAACAGCCAATAAATAATATGAGAGCGAAAAGCGACATTGAAGATTACACATCGCCTATACATACTGGTTTTTCTCCAAACCAGACTTGACAAGGGATGACGTTTCCGTCAATATACATACATCAACTTTTCACCCTGCCAGAAAAACAGAAGATAAAAAAGAAACAATAAGTAATAATAATATAAGTTATAATTTCACTTTTATTATTTCAGTAAAATATAAAAGTTAAAATATGATTTACTACTTACTTCTTAATGGGCGCTATAACCGCTTAAGCGATTTTGGCGGAACTTCTCCTACAATTTTTGTTGTGTGTTTTGATGTTGTAACACAAATATGTATGATTTACTACTTAGATGAAAAATAAGGACATTGTATTGTGCATATGTAAACTTCTATTTTCGATATTAACTTATATTTACCCGAAAAAATAAAATGCAAATTTTAACTTTAATTTTTGAGTTAAACTGTAAATGCTATTTTTAACTCTAAAAATATTACTTACATCATATGGGATTAACATTCCTTGGCTAACAGGCAGTACACTGTTAAAGAAACAAATTTTTTCTGACTGACTTTTTGAATCGAAATTTTAAAAATAACTGTTACTTTCGATACTTAGTAGAAACTTATCTGAAGGCATGCAGTTACAATATTTATTCCTTGATAAATATTTTTTGCGTGATCTCAACATAAATTACGAGTGGTGTTCCCCAAGGCAACGCCTAGTGTTTGAGGTTAATGCTGGGTTTCTCGTAAAGATGGGCTATGCAAATAAGATATGTATGCATTTACAAAACCGAAAATAAAAATTTAAAATTTATTTCTTTCTACATTTTAATTTTCAACACCAGCACACCCCATTAGCGAAGTGTAAATATTTTTTTCAATTAAGTTCTTAGTTTTATTTTGCAGTTGTGTAGAGTAGTTGGTTTTCTTTCTACTTTTTGTTCTGTTTAGCAGTTTTGAATTGTTATTGCTGTAATTTATTGCTTACAGTAAGATGAAACGAATCAACATGAAATTTTAAACAATAAAAACATAGAAAATTTAAAACGAAATACGTAATGTTCCTCTGTGTTTCTATAAACGTTGTTTTCTTCTCTTCCTCTTTGCTCTCTTTTCGTCTCATGCAGGTATTTTTTGATTTGATGCGCGAAATAAGATCCCGCAAAACCGAAGATTCGAAAGCGACTAGCGGGCGTGCTAAAGACAGATGCAAGAAGCGGAGACTTAAGTGTACACTACTTTAGGCGTATTTGTAGGTGCAGACTCTAAGCCAATAATAAAATAGAATATAAACTCAAAACTAACGAAAGAAAAACAAAACAAAACAAAACAAAACAACAACATAAAACCAAAACAATCATAAACAAATATAAATAATTGTAAAGAAGCGTATAAAGAAAATGAATACCCCCAACTCTGCTCCCATCCACAAGACATCACAACGAATTGATACCAATACCTAGATCATATGTGAAATATCTACAAAACTTCTAACCGAATTACCGAGAACAGTTTGTAGTATGTACTTACCAATCCTTCCTTTTCTAAAAAAAAAAAATCGTTGAAATAAAGTAGACACTAATTGAAATATTTCCTTTGATTTATCTACCTACATACATACCTAAACGCTTATACTAATTTGTATATTGTAGAATGGCTATTTTGTTGACTTAAGAATTTATATATGCTGCTTGTTGCGTTCTAGTCGCTTTTCTAATTTAACAGTTAGCTTCTTTGTACTATAGATTGATAAAAAAATATTTATATATATTTTTTTTTGTTTTGTTATAATTTTTAAAGGTTTTTTCTTTAAGTTTGCATGCGCTACTAACCTAAATACAACTTATTTTTTTTTTTGGAAAGTCTGTGGTCAGATAATAAAATATTAACTTCATGTAATCTTTTATAAAAAACTTTGAGGACTAAAAAATATTACAAACGTTGGAAAAGAAAATTTTTTAAAAAAATTGCACTCGACCTAACCTATTTAAAAAAAAAAAAATTAAATACAACAAAAACACACAAATGTGGGCTCTTATTTTTAGTCGTGAATCGTACGACTCGCTCAATTTACGATGTTCGTATGAGAGTCTTAAGTCTGCTAAGCATTCAAAGAAGTATTTTCAAAAGCCTTGGTGAGCGGGGCAGTGACAGCGATAGTGTCCTATACCTTCCGCTTCTTCATACCTGCAGCTGCGGCGTGAATCGTTGCGTGGGAAACACCGATCACTGAATTGATAAAGTAGCGGACTTGATAACGTCGATCCTAGTCCATATTTGCTTTGCAATCCGACTGGAGGATTCTGCGGCCCACCAGTATTTTCAATGGCAGCCGATCTTAGCCGGATGCCCGCTTTCTTGGCCGCGTTTACCAAAGGTAATTTGGTCTATGTGCCGGAGTAGGTGGCACTACTAGAATTTAATGATTTAATGGCAGCTTGGCTGTCAAAATAGGTAGTGAAGGCGTCAGCGTTTTTAAGTGAAAGAACGGCTTCAGCTATTTCTGTTGGCACTAAAGACACTACAGTGGCCGAGTAAACACAGTCAAGGGGTTAGCTTTCTAGCTTGGAGCCATCTGCAAAAAATAGCCCTGGTTGCAGGCCTTCCCCCATACATCCCTTTGTTGTCAAAACATGACAGAGGTGTGGTGTAGTCAAGCAGTGGCAGTATCTTCGGGACTGCATTCAGAATTAATGTGTGACCAAATCTACGATCTCTCCAAGGGTGAATTCCATTCGATCTAGTTGTATTGCAGCTGGCCTGTAGTTTGCCATATATATATATATGCATGTATATACTGGAAAAAAGTTGAGCGGGAACTCCAGGGTCTATGTAGAAGTGGAAGGCAAAAAACCCACGTGATAAGCATGGGGGATAATCGTTGCTAATCGTGTAAAATGCGTATTTTTTTCGCCGTGTTTCTTACCTAGACGCTGCTTTGGAAGCGTATAGGACAGCGATGATTCGATGATTTCTGTCTAAGATTAGCCTTAGATACTTGACCTCGGTTGAGAGCGTAAGTCCTATTCCATTTAGATGGGGTGGGTTAGAGTATGGTACTTTATATTTCCTAGTGAAACCTACCACTTCGGCGTAAGAAGAGTTGGCATAAAGTCACTATCCAACCAAATTGTCTAACTTATGGGATTGAGGGCATTCTGTAACAGTTCGTCTAGAATCTGAAAATGTTTTCCCGTTACTGTAAGATCTATGTCGTCGGCGTATGGGAAGACGTGACAATCCGTGACCCACAAACTCAGGAATAGAGTGTTAACGGTTGCTTTCCAGAAAATAGGAGAACATAAAGTAAAGGAGAAAATAAAGAAAAGTAGAAAGGCCCCCCTTAGGGACAAATTTAGTACGTACGCGGGAAGGAGGAGCCTTCCTCTCAAGAAGAAGCCTAATGAATTCCACTAAGAATCCAGGAATCCCTAATTGAAGTAAAGATTTAATACCTACCTCTGAGTAGAGTTTGTTAAAAGCTCCCTTTATGCCCAGAAAAATACCTAATGTAAATTCTTTAAAAGCTAATACTCTTTTCAATTTTAGAGATGATTTCGTAGATTGTTCTCTCCACAGATTTGCCTTTTCGGAGTTTATTTCTTGGATATCTAAAACTCGCTAGGTGACGCTGAAGTCAAGTTATTTATAAAAGACGTATTTGTGAACCGATTCTAGCTAAATTCAAAATGTAAAAATTTACCCCCTGGGTGGCGCTGGAGGGGAGTTACTCGGAAAATCTATATTTAAGATTAGATTTTAATGAAGTCAGAGCTACTCACTTTGGGGCCGACTTTATCTTAACTGTGCAGTGTTTTAAAAAATCTGAACAAACTAAACAAAAACAAATACGACTCAGATTTTTTAAAATTATTTTTTCAAATTAGGCAACGAAATGTACTTTCGGTAAAATATGCGCTGATCATAGTTTAAACAAAGTTAAAAGTCATGGGAAATTAACAATACCTCAGTGTTGGATCTATCGCTGATTTTTTTTTATAATTTCGAGCATACTTTATATGTAAGAAAATACATAACACCGTCAGATAAAGAAACTACTAAAAATAAATGGAATTTCACACACGTCAAACTTGTACTTCATTTTAATGGATTACCATGAAACTGCATACTTAAAGTTTCTAAATAAAAAGCTAGAAATTGTGGTGAAAATGTGTTGGAAAATTTCAAATATTGTTTTTTTTTTAAGTAATGTGGTAGACTTAAAAAATATTAGTGAAAATTAAATAAACTAGAAAAAAAAACTGTCAACATTTCGTGTTTTTTTTTATTTTTTCCACCACTGTTTGTACAAACATTTTTACATTAGGCAACTCGAATTTTTGAGAGACTTCGATTTTCATTACCAGAATTTTTCTCTATTTCCTTATTACTGAGCTAAGAATACAAAATTTGGGTCCAATCAGACTTAGTGGACTCGTTTTTTCTTTGTTTGCAATTTTGGTTTGGTTATTTAAATAAAAACTGTATTTTTCTTTTCAACTTTACTTCGATTTCGGGAATCAACCATCGACAATGTAGTATTATGCTATTATCGCTTAGCAGCTTGAATTGAACTGATCAAAATTGTTAACACTTATTTCTATACTAAACCAACTACCAACTAAAAACAACCCACAATCATACCCTTTATCTTTTTTATCCTATTACTATATTCTTTATAACAGTTGATTTTTATTTGCTGTTATCAAAATCTAATTTTTTCATCTTTCTATTACTAAAATCCTTAAAAGTACACAATATCAGTTTGTTTATAATATATATATATGTAATTCCATTGTTTCATATTGTATGTACATAGAAAAACATATCTGTGGACATTTGGAAAGAAAAAAAAACAACTTAAATCGAGTTACCCATTTCTTTCGTGTCCTACCTAAAATAATAATGTTCTGCTGAATTTCAACGTTTAGTAAAGGAAAACTGTAAAAGTTGATTTAAAATCAGAGACATAAACTTTATTAGAGGAAATAATAAAAGTCAATAAATAATTATTATAGTTAGTATCATAAAATTTTTTGAAGTCCAAATGTTTTTTTCATAATAATAATAAAGATACCATTTTTTAAGACATCGAAAACTATTATTTTGCAAATTATATTATAAAAGTTGTTTTGTAATAATTATAGTGAGATCAATTTTTTAAGCCATCATCAGTAAATGCTATTTTGAGACATAAAGTATAAAAGTTTATCCATAATAATTACTAGTGAGAAATTTTTTTATGTTTTCAACAGATTTTAAGCTTGAGACCTACATATATTATAAAAGTCTCCATAATAATTATGAGTAAGAGAAATTTTTAAGTCTTGAAAAAATTGAACTATTTCGGGACTATGTCAGGACTAGTTCGAAAAAAGTTTAAGATCATTTTGGTACTTGTTCGGTCTCATTTGGGAAGCTGCCCCGAGATAGTTCCGTATTTCAAAACTTGAAAAAAATTGAAAAAATTTTGGAAAGAGTTTATAGTATAAATCAGAGACCGTAATGGTTATAATTTTTACATAAAAATCATTTTCTTTTTTCGATCATTTTTGATCGTTATTTTAAAATTTCTATTTTTTCGATAATTGTTGATCGTCATTTTAAGTTTTTTTTCGATAAGAAATAATCGATATTCTTTGGTTTTTATTTTTCCGATTAAGGTTGATCGTAATTTTTCAATTTTTAATTTTTCGATCAAGTTGATTGTTATTTTGTGATTTTTATTTTTTCAATAATAAAACAATAAACGCCAACAAATTTGTCGGCGATGGCAATAATATATTTTACGTTCAAAAAATATTTAATTAATTCTTTTTTTTTATCAAAAAACCTAATAATAAAAAAAATTTTAATCCAAGAACGATCGAAAAAATTAAAGCTTACAAAATGACGATCAAACTTAATCGAAAAAAAATCAAAATCCAAGAATAACGATTATCTTTGATCGAAAAATAAAAATCACCAAATAACGGTTATGCGATGATTCAACTACAAAAAAGCTTCTAAATAAAAATTAGGCCAGATTTTTATAGCTATTCGCGATTTGTTTTGAACGAATTCTTGATTCAATGCTTTTTGATCCGAAAAAATCAATATAAATCTGAAAATAGTTAACGATGACGTAAAAAATGTTTCTCGATGATAATTATTACAAAAAAAAACTTTATTTTAACTGAAAATATTAAATTTCGATTACTTAAAAAAATTTTCTAACTCATAATTGTTATCAAAAACTTTTCGAATTTCACTCTCATTCAATTATTTTTATAATTCTTTTAAAAAATTGTATGACTTTTTTGAAACTCAAGCAACAAATAATTATTTTTCTGGGTTTCTGATTAAAATATAATTTATTTCTGTGAAATATCAGAATTTAATGGACTGAACCCAAAAATTCTAAAGCCAAATAGCTGGATTTTTTGTTCAAATATCCACAGATATGTAAACATAGTAATATTCCAAGTTCCATTTTTCCATTTCATTCAGAAACTAATATCAATTTCATTTAACTTCACCCACAAACTTGCGATGAAAAAAATAAAAATAAAACTAAAAACAATTTTTACTAAAACCTAATATTCTCTTTCAATTGCGCGCAGGTATTTTATGATCTTATCAGGGATATTTCATCACGAAAGAAGCAACGCCAGTCCGATGTGCGACAGCCGCCAAAAACCAAATCTCATTGCTGCCAATTGCTGTAATATTCAAAACAAGGCGAAAAACTTCGAAGGCATTAAAGCAAATATGAAACAACAACAACAACAACAACAACAACAACAACAACAACAACAACAACGCTGATGAAAACACAAGCTAAAAAACCGATAATAATGACAATGATGACGACGAATGAATAAATAAAATAAATAAATATATACAATACCTAAATATGCATTCGAAACACAAAATGTTTTCGTTTTCGTTTTTTTTTGTGTTTTGTTTTTTGTTTTTTTTTTTTTTAATAAAGTAAATCGTAATGCAGTGCGGAGCTCGGAAATCGGACAAATTGCTGTATGAACAACAAATACAACTCAATTTATTCAATAGATTTGTTAAAATAAATAAAAAAAAATCCTTTAAACCACAAACATTTACATGCATACATACATACATACATAGACATTTAGAAACAATAAACTATTCTATTGTAATTCAGCGACCACACGTAACGTAACGCAACGTATTGTACTATTCAAAGGAAGAACAAATGAAAAACCAAAAGAAGCAACTTTGCAATCTTGCAGACTTTATTAATTATTACATACATATATACATAATTATGTATTATTATAAACATATACATACATATACATACAAGCGCATACATACCAATTTCTAAACAATATAAGTTTCAATTTACATTGTAAATTTAAGCTGAATTTCGAAAACACAATAAGTTTTTTATTAATATTGTATTGTGTATAGAAATAAACTTTTTAAATTCATGTAAATTGTGCATCACTTTTGTATCATAGTTTTATACACATATGTACAATATTTACTTATTTTTATGGTGTCGCAAAAATCACGAAAGAAATACACACACATATATATTTTTTTGTTTGTTCAAAAATGCAGGCCTTAGATTTGTAGATTTTCTTTAACTGATTCAATACAGTTTAACTTTTAACTAAAGATGGGGAGTCGCATAGAGCTTTCGGGCTTTTCAATTTCTGAGAAAGAAATTTTGATAATATTTTTTTGGTTTATTAAGCTTAGCTTCCAGCTCTCAAGAAATATTATTTCTGTTGCTTAAAAAACTACTTTGCTATTACTGTAAATTTTCTTGAAGAAATAAATATAAGAGCATTTATTTCTTGAGAGCTACATCCAAGTTTAAAAAAATGTATAGAAGAAGATTTATTTTTAATTTTTTTTATCGTATTTTTATATGATTTCTTTGCTTTTCTTGAGAGCGGGATATTTAGTTTTACAATCAAAATTAATTGTTTTGCTAAATTCCATATTTTTATTATTTCTTTCATATTCTTTGTTCATCAATTTGAACAGGAATTGCCGTCAAGGTGTTCTTGCAGAATTAGGAGACACCATATCCAGGCTAGTACAGCAAAAAAAAAAAAAAATTATATATTCAAAGATTAATACGGCTAAGAAAAAACCGCTTAGTTTGTTTTTTGTTTTCTTTTTTCAATAGCATAAATCAAACTTTATAAACAGTTAGCAGTGTATGAATAAATTCGGGTTGCATTCGGTAGCATTGAGTCGATGGTCGTGAGAATGAAATTTGAAAATCATGGGTACAGAAAATATGCTATTGAAAAGAGCTGAGGGAATGCTGGTGGGTGGGAGCGAGCTTATTAAATTATTTGGAATAATTAGGGGCAGTTTCGTTCAAACAGAATTTAATCAAAGATTTGATTTCCACCAAGTGCGGTTAGAACCATCTGTTAAAAATGCTGCCTCTAAAGGAGTGATCCTACTTTAGATGGTAAAAAAAATCGATTTTTTAAGTGAAACTTCTTTGCGCTCGTTGGGCTGTAATTCCAATATCGAATGAAATGAAAAAGCGACAGGAAAAGGGTGGGGATGGCGCGCGTGGTGGGGCAGTCGGAAGGAAGGAGACATGGGAGAGAAACGAAAACGCGACAGATTCGTGGTATTAAAAAAACGAGAGAGGGGTAGCAAAGCGGACAGAGTGTGGCAATGATTGTTCTCTACATCACTCCGAACCAGAGAATTAACGATATAATAAAATTCATACATACATAGAGCATTATTGGCATATACTCCCTCTGGTGCAGCAGAATTATGAGAAGATTTGCACACTATTCCAATGATTTTAAGTGGTGATTTTACTGTCAGTTTTGCCTTGGAAGAAGCTCAACCACTTGTACAATTTTAAGAAAGTAAATTTAATTTAAAAATGAATAATAATCCCAAAGACTCAACAACCCAACCAGATCAGGCACGACAATAGATGCAATTTTCTCAAGATATTTAAATAATTTACAATCACGAGTTTTCATTTCATATTTTTCATACCACAAACCAATTGTATCTTTACTTGAACTTGAAACACCCTTAAAAATTCCAGAATAATGAATAGTGGCTTCTGTTATCGGGGATATATGTATTTCTATCTCATAAAACTTCCTGGCTAGGGTGAGTATTTTCAATTCAAGTGCCCATCGAGATGCATGATGTTTCACTTCTATCGCCTAGCTTTCTAGGCTGACAATTTTTTTTTCTTAAATCTGCGGGCAATATTTCCGAGATTATGTGCACAAAGTTTTATAAGTCAATCTAAAGTAATTTTCAAGTTACGACACTGAACGCTGCGTTGGTTCGTCAAGCAGGTGTCGGAGCGCCTGGCTAGGTTCGAAAACGCCCCTTTTCCTTTTATTGTCTACTCCGAATTTCTTACCTGCTGAGGGTTCTCTGCAAAGGTACTGGATGTATATTAGTTTCTTCTTGCTAAACACATGTACATACATATTTAGTGTAAATCAAAAAAATTTTGGCGCAGGGATGTTTTTTTTCAATATTCGCAATGTTTTTTGTGCCAAGTTGTTTTGCCAATTTTAATTAAAAATATAATGCATACTATCATAAGAACTACTTAAAGTTTCAAACTTGGCACAAGTTTTTGAAAAGTCGACAAAATTCCAACAACATTCGAATTTTTGTTTCGAAATTTTTTCGAGTAGGCAGTTTTATAGCTCATTTAACTTTAACAAAATATATGTTTTAAGAATTTAAGAATATCCGTTGGTTTTGTTTTTAATTTGCTTTCTTATGGATTTGTGCATTTCTTTCCATGTAGTAAATAATATCGTGCGTACGAATGTTATAGAGAAGAAAATAGGCAAAATCGTAAGAAAAAAAATTATTAAAATTCAGTGGCAATTTTTAGCCACTTTAAACTAAAACTTCATTGTACTGAATTGAAATGCTCTATAATACTGCGTACTACCGAAAATTCTGATAACAAATATTGAACTTTTGATGCAATATTATAGGTTTTAATTCTTTAATTGTTTTTTACTTGGGTACGTGGTTTTAAACCTTTCATTCGTTTAGTTTTTGTTATAATACGATCTATGTATGTTTTCATTTAAAATCAGTTCCAAAAAATTTGCCACAAGGAACATTGCGAATATTACAAAAAATATCGCCGTGGCAAAATTTTTTTGATTAACCGTTTTTTATATTACATAACATTTTTAAAACTTCTTTTAAAGAATTCAAAATTTTGACGAACATTTGTTGAGTTTTTCCATATTATATGGTTAAAGTTTGATAGCCAGTTTCATCCAAGCTATTTAAATGCTTTTTTTTATTATTTAAACTTTTAATGAAAATTTACAAAAAAAAAAATGTTCCATTTATATTGCATTTTGTTGTTATATGCAATATAATAGATAATAGATAATGTTACAGAACAGATGATTCGATCTTTTTTATTTCCATTCCGGGTTCGAATGCCAAATCGAAATGCTTGTTTACATACTCACATAAATTCGCCTTAGTATACAGTCGACTCTGAACTGCAGACGATTTTTGTCAGAAACTTTTTCATAGTAAAAAAATAACTTGGAGGCTTGCCATCCATTGCCGAGGGGCGATCGCTATAAGAATCATTTTTTTTCACACTTCGGTCAAGATCACCAGTGAAATCAAATTTAAAACTTATGGACTGTGTGGTTGGTGAATTCAAATTGTTTGTGATCTTATGAGGCAGGTATATAAAAAGGGTTGAATTTGCCTTAGCTGTCGCTGTTCTTCTCTCAAACGAATTACAATTAAAATGTTGCTGCAAGTTAATAAATTATAAAATAAATGCGAGTATTTCCATTTCATTTGTATTTTTGGAAAGCTTTGAATCACATATTAAATTTAACCCTTAGCTGGTATCGATATTTCTAATTACATCTCGTGTAAATTTGAAATAATTAACCCTTGCTTTGAATACCAATACAATTTTTATTAACATATATTCACTTATTGCTTACAGTTGTTGAATTTGAGTAATTTTTCAGTCCATTTATATCCCACGATACTAGTTAAGGGTTAATATAAACAATATACACCAACATTTTGCCATGACATTGTGGTTTCCTCGATGTGAGAAAAGATGATACTGACAGAAAAAAATAATAATGACAAAAAAAGCTAGTGTAATAGCCGGTTGGTTTCACCAGCAATTGAATTGGAAAATAATTCTTTAATTTGCAGTCAATTTTCGTATAAAATTAAAATGATTTTTCATTTAAATTGCTTTCGTGTTACTGGCTGTAAGAAAACAATAAATCTTTTCTATAACTGAGGGCAGCCCCTACGCATTCAAATGTAAAATAAAAACTACCAGCATGTGAACTGTTTATCAAAATCAGCTAAAAACTTTCGAAAAATAACTTTTAAATATTTGCCAACTTTTTTGTGTTAAGTTCCTACAAGTTATTTGGGTTTATTTTGCCTAAGGCTATTTTTTGTTTTGATTGTCTTTTCAAATACCTTTTTATTGACTACTTTGAATCGTTTTCTTGCCGTTTTTCTTTTGTATGCGACAGATTCAAGCACTGCTTTTCCATTAAATGAGATAAGTAGTAACACAGACCTATTGGGCAACTCTTACATCCTTTTCGTATACTGTGCAGACTTATTACTTGCAAAAAGCGACAATATTTGACATAATCGGCGAATTACGAATACAAATGTAAAAGAGAAAATACGAAAACGTTTGGAAATTCATATATGGTTATCTTACTATGGTAATATCATCCAGTGCGACCAAATTAAATTTTTATCCTAATATATTTGATATACATTCTTATTATTGCCACTTAAAAAAAGCTAAATTCTGACTTAAAAAAAACACCAAATGTGAAAAAATCGACCAAGTATGGTTGGAAACAACCAACATTGATTCGAAACTCTTTGAACAGACTTGAACCAGTTTAAAATTTGTATTATAAAAACCGTTCTTTAAAAATGTTTTTTTTACTTTTATTTCATTACTCTATAAATAACATTATTTTTGATTTTTACGTAAATAGTCTACAAATAACTTTTATTTTATTTTGATATTCTATGCCTTATGATAAAAGCTATTGAAGACTTGTATCTATAAAAATCGTCAATAAAAATCAGTGAGTGACTTTTATTTATAATTCAATAGAAAACAGTCAGTGACTTTTATTTTTGAGCCATACTTATAAAAGTCATTTATCATTTTGCATACAAAAGAAGTTATTGGAAAACATAAGTAGGGTTTATTATTGTTATTGTCTTCTGTAAAAAATTATAAAGACTTTTATATGTAGGCTTACAAAATTTAAAGTCACTGACTGATTTTGATTGATGATTTTTATAAAAAAATAATAAAAGTCTCCAATAACTGTTATCATGAGACATGTAGTATAATATGAAAATCCAAAATAAACTTTATTGCACATAAAACTTGAAAATAATTGTTATTTATAAAATAAAAATGGGAAAGAAAAATATATTGTAAAATTTTATTGTCCTTGAAAAAAGAAATTGGTTGTTATATTTCACTTTATAGTAGAACATTTGCTTCATAATGAATTTTTCAATGACAATTTTCATAAATAACTGTAATTTTCGGTATCTGCTTCCAATCATTTTTGAACAAAATTCATCGAAAATTACCTACTGTGCGGCGGCAACTTAGAAGATATTTTCCAAAGCCCCTTCCTATTACGTATTTAAAAAAAAATATTCAATGCGGTAAAAATTGACTTTCAGCTATTTTTGAACAAAATTCGTCGAAAATTACTACCTACTGTGCGGCGGTAGCCTGTAGCAAGTTCTGCTTTCCGTTCAAAAATTCGATCGCTCTTTTGTTTTATTTTTATTGATAGCAACCACATTCAATACTCGTATGTATTCGTACTGGTTAACAGTGGCAATCGTGATGAAATATTGTAACAATTTCGATAAATTTTCAAAATAATAAAATAAGAAATTGTCGACATCATAAAATGGCTTACGTTAAATATTTCTTTGTTTCTAGTTTAAACAAAAATGAAAATAAAAATAACTAAAATTTAAAATAAAATTAAATTGTATTTGTAAGCTAAAATAATTATTATTACTATGTTTTTAAGTTTGATAAAACAATTTATATAAAATGAAAAGAAATCAAAAAAAAAAAATAAGAAAGGCAAATAATAATTACATAAATTCTTACATACTGCATACATGCAACGCTTTAACTTGTACTCGTAATCATATTTGTATTTATATTCCTATTTATATGTATAATAAAGTATTTTTTTTTTTTGCAATTTCTTTGCGACGATATTGGTAGAGGTGGGGTTTTGTTTTGAACATAAATATTTTTCCTGCAGTTTTGTTGAAATTTCATATTTGCGCATTTGGTCGCGCGCATGCGTGTCTCTATGTATTCTATTTAGACATCCAATTTAAGTCCTACAATTATTATACCTACCTACCTACCTACGTACATATATATAAATCCAAAAATACCTATAAAGTATCTGCATAATATGCTTGGTAAAAAACTACCTACATATGTATCTACCTAGCTATTAAACCTATAAATCTTCCTAAATGTATGTAATGTATATTATTGTATTTAGTAACCAAATGGCAACAACAACAACAACAACAACAGCAACACATACACACACACACACCCACACATAATACTTAAAGAATAAAAAGAGAAAACGTAAAAAAAAATGTATGTATGTGTACAACTTTGTTTATTACTAGCTATTATTTATAAAATTATTATGATGTTATTTAAAAGCTTGATTTTAATTTTTTGTGTAGTTATTTGTCATTAAAAATTTGAAAGCGAAATCAAAAGAAATCCACATACAAATATTGCTGCACTCTGCGACGTATTTTGTGCACTCAACTTGTATTTAGTTTTGTAATTTTTTAGTGAAAACAAAAACAAAAACACAATTCAGTAGCAATCAATAGAATAAAAGTGATAAAAAGTAAAAGCAAAAATGAAGAAGAAAAAGAAAATAAAAATCATTAAATTTATATTGTCATTGCATAAAAAAATACTTCTTAACTACATAAATTAAGCCTAAAACGACGAAAAATTATGAACTTAAAAAGAAAAGAAAAAATACATTCAAAAAATCGCTACAAAATATTAAAATGTGCGAATATGCATTTGTTTTTTTTTTTTGTAAGAATGTCTTGATGAAAAATCCCAAAAATAGCTTCAATAAAAAATTACTTATATAAAAAATAAATATCCAAAGCGTTTTATTTCTTTAAGAAAAAAAAATGCAAAAATCGTGGCAGTAACTTTGGGTACAAAATTGCTTAATAATATTGTAGTCAAAGAGCTAGCAACGTTTTCTAGCGAGAATTTCGGTTTAGCTGCTCCCTCGGTCAGCATGCGGTCCGACTGGGTTGAGTTGCCACGACAGTTGGGTCTATGCACCGGAACGACACGTGGAAAGTTAGAAAAGTTTATGGGGAATGTCGAAAACTCGATTTAAAAATTGTGTTACAATATCTCTAAAAATTACTTTCAAATTTTGGTTAATCGCACAGAAAAAATAATCTTATCGAGTTATATTTTTTTAATAAAAAATAAAACTCGTTTTCGGGCGTTATTTTTTCTTTTTGAAATAACTTTTTGTGAGTTTTGTTTTTTTTTTTTATTAAAAATAATATATAAAAGATTTCATAAAAGATATTGTTGGTTAAAAATAATAACTATTTTATGAGTTTTATTCGTTTTTTTTTTGCTAAAAAAACAATCAAATTTCTTGAGCTTTATTGATTTATTTGAGTTTAATTTTTTTTTGATTTTGAGTAAAACTAAACTGCTGACCGTTATTTTATTATTCAGAAATTAAAATTTTATTTTGAGCTTTATTGTTTATAGAAGATCAAAAAATTCATAACGCCACAACGTTATTCTAATAACTGTTAAGTGGTAGATTTTTTTATGCACTCTCAAAAAGTTCTGATCACTTTCTATAAGAAAAAAAAATAAATCTCATAAAAAATTAGTATTTTTATTGCTTCAACATGGGAAAGGGGGAAAAATTCTACGGGAGCTTGAATGCAGAATTGGCGTGGCAGAGGGGTAAAATAACACTCGAAAAGCAAGTTTCATTTCTGAACAAAAAATATAACTCGATATATGATTGTTTTTTCTGAGCAATTAATAACAATTGAAAAGTAAAATAAACAATATTTTCCGCTCCTGCTATTTTTATTTCCGACAAGATCGGACTGGATATAAGGTTTTGTTTAAAAACTAATTAATTTAGATAGCTAAAACCGTGAAGTTTTGTGAGCTTTTTGCTCATTCGTGGCACAAAGTCTACTTTGAAGACAAAAGTGCTCCGAATATTTATAATTTTATTGCGTTCGACGAATTAAATTTGTGAAAATAACAGGGTAGAATTTTTATTGTTCTTTACTCAAATGAAAAATGCAACATTTTCGCGGGGTGCATGTCAACATTTTCGTAATTTTGCCTTAGAATGAGGTGACATTTATTTCGAGAGAAGAAAACTCTATAATAACTAGGGGGAGAAACCGACTACATGTCAAACATTATCACTTTATTTATTAAGTACTGTTTTAATTAAAACATGCAGATTTATGAACGAAACAATTTTTACTCGGCGAAAACTTTTTTACTCGCCGAAAACTTGATACAATATCATGAATATCGGGACGGGATCATGCACTTTGCCTTTTGTAGAGGATAATAACATTATTGAGCCTAGTCAATTATCGCTCAACTTTTTTATTTCCTTTCTTTTCGCTAAGAAATATTCGCTTAAATTTGAAATATTGTTTAAAGCTTCCCCATTAACTAAATTTAAGTCTATTTCTAAAGCATATGTAAAGCATACATATAATACTATTGTGCCAAAAGCCTGATTTTAGGGTTTTCAAACAAATTGATTGGCCCACGTCCGAGTAGTTAATTCAAAATTTCCCCTTTCAAATTTAATTTGTTTAGGACGAATGAGAATCTAATTCATGCAAATAAATCTGTATCATGGCATTTGTAAAACACCATGTCACCGAAAAAACCAAATCCTTAATATTGCTTAAAGTAGAATTGAGCTAAGGTGAGTTTTGCAGTCTTCTTCAGTTTCCATAAATAAAGTGTTCATCCCCGAAATCAAGTGCACATACATATCTTTGCATTTGTTATTATAATTATTTATTATTATGATCGCAGCTTGAGACAATGTTGTTCTGTAAATTGAATTTATTTTAATATTATTATTTTAATTCACAAAAATACTTCTTATAATTAATTTTTTCATTGGATTATTCTTTACAAATTTTTTAAGCTTGAAAATTCAATATCATTTAAGGATTACCA
The DNA here is from genome assembly GCA_951828415.1 of Anomoia purmunda. NCBI lineage: Eukaryota > Metazoa > Arthropoda > Insecta > Diptera > Tephritidae > Anomoia > Anomoia purmunda. Next base: position 47,681,253 of record OX639995.1, read on the forward strand.
ATTTAAAAAAAAGTTGACGTAACTAACATGACTGCCGAATGACAACGTCGTTTTCTATTTTAACACTTTGCTTTCGATATATTTTCAAAATTATCACAGTTTGTGGAAGCGTCGTTCGGCTTGCAAACATTACGGTTCGTCTTTGATGACTTCAGAATATGATTCACCTAAAACTATTGCTCAGTTATTAGGATTGCCGGGAATTTGGAAACTTCAGTCGACGAGTTAAAGCAAAAAATACTTCAAGTATTCACCCATGGATAAGATCCACTCATCTAACTAAGACTACTCTGAGGTCTTTATATTAAAATTTTAGAAAATCGATTCTGAGTTTCTAAATTTTCATTGTGCCTGATAAAAGTTCTGTTTTCGTATTCTCCAGTAAAAAAAAAACTATCCAATAACTTGCCAGTAACGAAATTTCTGAGCGTAGGCAAAATTTGCTCTCAGAAACACCCCAAGAAAGTCTGAAAACGCAAAACCAGCAAGAAGTTGTAAGTTTTTGTTTCAGCTGATTTTTATTTGGCGCGATATTTTGAAAAATACTTACTTAAAATAAAGAAATAACTCAACAATTTATAATTTACGTCTCACAATTAAGATGCAGGACTATCCTTGCAAACACACAGATTCTGGGCGTCTTACTGATATATGTACGCAAAAAATTGCATTCACTTTTTTTAATTAAAATATTTAGCAAATTTAATAATAGTTTTCTACTTGTGATCAACCGAATAATTTGCTGTTTATCTTACTGGCAAAAATTTATCCTTTTGCAAGTTCAGCTGCCATTTTCGCTCTCTCAATTTCTCCAACTTTGCTAGTTTCTTGGCGTAGGAAAACGCTATCCAGTAAAAATTCAGTAAAATTATTACTGGTTCTTACTAGGTTTTACTGGATAAGAATACAAAAACAGAATTAATAGCGCGGCCAAAGAAAACACGGGCTTCCGGCTGAGCAATTCAAGTGCGGAGGATGGAGCTGAAATAAAACGTAGTGCACCAGCATATTTGCAGAACATGGCTAGAATAACGCATGCCTGCTGATTGTAATTTAAGTCTATTCCGCCCAATCCTGCTAAAGATAGCATTTCAAAGCTCTGCCGATCGTATTGTGTGACTGAAGACTGAACTGAAGACAACCGCCAACGAACTGATTGAATCTTATCAGCTTAGCTTTGAATCTGGCAAGTCTACTATCTACCCGATATTGACGATACGCCAAGTCTTGGGAAAGGTTCGACAGTCTCAGAAGAAGTTACCTATAGGCCAAAATCTCTGAATTTGGTACTTTCGCATAAATAATATGGCTATGGCAAATGACGCTGGGCAACACCACCAGCTCCGTCAGAATTGAAAAAGACTTCTCCGAGCCGTTTGATACCAAACGTGGTTTCAGACAGGGTGACTCTTTATCGGGCGGTTCTTTAACCTTATATTGTAAAGATAATTCGAGCTGCGGAAATAACCGGGCCAGTTTTCTTGAACTACTTAGCAAATCTACTGTATGCTTGATAAAATCCTAAATATCTAAATTTCAAAATCCCATAATTGAGATAAACTTGGTAAAAAATTTGCAAGTGTTCATTTTAAGTTTATAACAGTTTTACCGACTATGATGACAAGGTGTGAGTTGAAAATGCCGACAGGGAAAAAACTTCGGAGGGTGTGATTCCTCTCGGACCACCCCTGCTTTTGCCTTACAATAAGATTATTGCGGTTCTAATTAAAATAAAATATTGAAAGCCATTTAAAATGTAAATTTTATGGTATTTTTATTTGAAAATTTTTATTTCAATTTTAAATTTCATTTCACTTACAATTAATTATTATCATTAGCATTACATATAATTTATTTACTATTGTGTATTCTTTTTATTGTTATTAATTATTTAATTATGTATGTAAGATGCATGTGTGTTGTTGTAATCAATTTTAACACACCACAATGATGTACTCTGTATAATTTAATGTGTGTGTATTTTATTTTTCTTTTATTGAATATTCCGATCGCCAACTCTCTGTTTTTCATTTCTGCATATTTTTCATTAACAAAATTTATTAAGACAAAACCGTTTAGTATTTTCTTGCACAAAAAATGTTACGGGTACAGTAGGTGAATGAAATGTGAGATTAAAACAAGAAAATAATCAAACCATTTGAGGTTAGGTGAAGGTTTTTTTTTCGTACAAATAAAATATGTGGAAATTGACATTGTTTTGAATAAAATACTAAATTAATTTATTTTACAATAAATTTTCAAAGAGAAATATATTTTGTTTTTGGTTTAGAAATTTTCGTGTATATAATTTTGTTAGCCATAGGTTTGCGATTGGCTTAAGTTTGGTTTTGATTTTTTTCGTAATTTGTAAAGATTTTTCAACTCTACTTCCTGATAGGCACTATTTTCTTCGTTCAACAACTCCGTAATTTATTCATTTTTGTATTTGAAAGTTTGAAATAAAATTGTGTGAAATATTTTTTTTATTTTTTTTAAAGTGTGGAGGTTGTTATTGTATATAATGCGTGGCATGTAAACATGAAATATTTATTTCGTTTGAAATATTGAAATATATTGAGTGATTGCAAAATTGTTCTAGGCCGAAGTAGAAAAAAATTAAAATTGTTTTTTATCCAAAATAAAATTGTTTGAACAGAAAGGTTTTGGTTTTTTGTGTTTCCTTTGGCAGACAGTGTAGAAAATTATGGGTTTGTCTAATTGTCGAAAACCAAAAAATTTTTGTAGCAATTTGAAATGGTCTCAATTACGCTTTCCATATTCATATACCAGTAATATAGCCTATTTATACAAATATTTTCGTGTTTTGCAATGACATGTAATTTATGCTATTTCTTCATCCCCCATTTTATTTTCCATAGCTACATATAAGTATTTTCTTGATTGTTTTTCTTGTTATTGTTATACACATACATTACGGTTGCCTATTGTTTAATTATTGTGTCATTTTATTGGTTGTTAATTATATTTTCGTATTTACTTTAATTTATACTATTTTAATTAAATTCTTTGAAAGATTATTTTTTGTATTTTTCTGTTGTTGTAGGCGTTAATTTTTCTTTATTGTTTTCCGCTTTAAGTTTTTGTTTACATTTATTTTCTAATTAAATATGCGTTTTGTTATTGAAAATATGGACATTATATGCAAAAATAAAAAATTTAAAATTTTTCGAACCGGACTTTTTTTTATTTCGACACGAGAAGCGTTTGATTTTGAGAAAATCGTAGAAATTAATTCATTCTCATTTCTTTCTCTAATTTGAACCAAGGCTTTAAGTAGAGAGGGCTAACAAAATTTACAATTTTGAGCTAAGTTTTTGTAGTTTAGTTTTTTCCGTTTTATAGCATGGAGCTTGTGGCAAATAATTTTGGTTTTGAATTTTCTGCTTTCGTGGCTCATTTTTTTTTTTACTTAAGCAAATAACTGTTACTCAAATGCAACTGTGGTATAAAAATCTACATACATGCGAAAAGTTCTTAATGTGAAATTATCCTCAAGAAATTTTGTAATAAAAAAAATTGTATTTTATTGCTAGCCAACAAAGTTAGTATTTTTGAAAGTAGCATCAACATATTTACAAACCTTTAGAAATCATGCAAATTTGAGAAAATTTTAAATACATCAATTAAATTTTTTTTTTTAATTTTAATGCGAGACCGCAATGATTGAGTATTAAAAAAGTAATTGAAATGTTTAACTAACATTTAAAAATTCCTCTAATCTTTTGAAATTTTTAAATATTTATTTTTTTAAATTTTTATTAAATTTAAAAGAGTCATCAAAATTTTTAACAAACATTTAAAAATCCTCTAAATTTTTGAAAATTTTAAATATTTGACTTTTTTAATTTTTATGCGAGACCCCGAAGGTTGAGTTTTAAAAAAGTAATGAAAACTTTGAGCAAACGTTTTAAATATTTAGTATTTGAATTAAAATTTTTAGTTAACTTCTGTGCGAGACCCCGATGGTTGAGTTTTAAAAAAGTCATTAAAATTTTTAACAAACATTTACAAAATACCCAACTTTTTTTTAAGTTTTAAATGTTTAATATTTCAATTTGGTTGAGTTTTATAAAGTTCATCAGAGTTTTGCACAAACATTCCTCTAAATTTTTGAAAATTTTAAATATTTTAACTAAATTTGTTGTTTTTTTTCTTGATGATTAAATTGTAAAAAAAGTCAACAAAGTTTTCATAAGAACTAAAAAAGTCTTTTGATAATTATTTTGGTTTGATAAAAAATTGTGAAGTAATCGATAACTATTATTTTAGTACTGAAATTACATTCTAAAATCTTTTGTCAATAATTGTGAGTAAGAACATTTTTTCAATTTCGTCAATTTAAATTCCACCTTTATGACTTCGAAAATACCATACTGTGCCTAAACCAAGCAGTTAAAAAATATTAAAATGTGAATTTAAATAGAGCTTTTCAACACAAATTGACCGGAGTGTAGTGATTATTTTGAATTACTCTATTCCCCATACTTAGACGATGTTTTAAATGAAACTGTTTTTCTGAATTTCAAATAGCCAAATTATATTTATTATTTATACTTACGTTAACTTGTTATATTAATGAAGTCTATATAAACAAACAGCTGAATTTTTAAAAATTTAGGAAATTGTTTTTAAAATCATTTAATCATTTTACAAATGTCAATTTTGAAAAATTCCACAAAACAAGAAATATTGCACTTTTGCATTCTATATTAAAAGTGGAGTAATCAGTCAATATATTTTCGGCCAAAAAAATAAACCCCCAAAAAATTTAAAATCACCCAGTGCAATATCTTAACGGTGGCAAGATTAGCTATATTTTAATACCATGTGCAAACCAAAAGTTAATTACATCAAATCAAAGTTAACCCACATAACGAACGATTGCTGTCCCAATGCGATTTGAGGCTTACAATACATAAAGTAAGTAAGTAGAGTCATTACACATACAAGAAGTCCATGTATTTTTTTTAAATTTCTTTGTTTTGATTTTGTGTGGAGTGAACGACAGAGAAACTAAGAGGGACAAACATAAACGAACGGCTGAATAGTAAAAAGCGTGTATTTACAAGTCCAAATTTAAATAGAAAGTGAAAATCTAAACAAAACAAACAATTTTGATATTTTCACCGCGCAAGGCGAACCACCTTATATGATTTCGCTTTGGGTTGTTTGGTTTTCCCCAGATAGCAATTGCAATCAAATTTGAGTCAAATAAGATACTGCAAGATGATTGAAAACAGTCACATATGTGCTCATTTTCTTATCAAAAAAGACTCTACCGTCGGGAGAAAATGGTACCCTAGCGATGACTCTTCATGAAGAGTCTTATATGATTCTACTTTTCAATCAGTTTCTAATAATTTTTGAAGTCAGTTTTAACTCATTTTTGGTCTCATTTGTGATTATTATATGAAGTCAGTTTTAACTCATTTTTGGCCTCATTTGTGATTATTATATGAAGTCAGTTTTAACTCATTTTTGGCCTCATTTGTGATTATTATATGAAGTCAGTTTTAACTCATTTTTGGCCTCATTTGTGATTATTATATGACTGTTTTTTCCTTATTTATGAATAAATAAAACAGATTAAACTTCAATTCATTTTATTTAACTCATTTTATTAAATTCATTTTTTATTTAATTCATTTAAAATTTTTTTTATTTATTTATTATGCTAGAGCACCACTGTTTCTTCTACAGACGTTTGCATTTTTTCAGCCGTTCTTTTGTGTTTGTCCACACGTTCTTTTGCGTGAACAAAATGTTTTTGTAGAACCGAATTCATTTCTTTGTCATCGCAATTAAATTTTGTATGGCTTATATCTATAGATGAAAAGTATTATTATATGTTTTTAAATAAAAAATTTGTAGTATATAGGTATATTACTTTTGATGACATTTATACAGAAGCATTTTTCTGCGCTAGGTTTATCCTTAGTACCTTTCCAACTGAATTGTTTCGCTAACTCGTCAGTAAATACTTTACGCACAGCAGCTCTATTTTGCTATTACTAGGCGACATGATTTTTTGAGCTTCTCTTATAGCAATACGTTTAATTTTTTTAGCTGACATTGTTTTTGTTAATTAATTCTATCAATTTTTATTATTTATTATTAAATTTAAAAAATTTATTAACGTCACAGTACCACTTATTAATAACTGCTTCACTTTGCGTGCACAAGAACTAAATAAATGCAAAAGAACAAAAAGAGCAGTTTCTCCACAGAATAGCTGAAGATAACTGTTTTTTCTCTATACACTTATCATATTTTGATCATAAAGAATAGTCAAATAGTAATCATCTAGAAGATCGAAATATGATTTCTGGGCATTTTTTATTCTTGTTCTTCTTTTAGTCATATTTTGATCATAAAGAATAGTCATAAATGAGTATTCTTAGGTGATAATCACAAAACAATCATCTAAATGCTATCTGGGTCACTGTTATGTCTTTCAGTTGTTTTCACAAACAGAATGCGTCAATCTGGGTTGCACAGAGTAATTAAATGTGGATTAATGCCTTCCATAAACTTTAATAAAAAATCAAGCGAATTCGTCGTGTACGTGTAGATTGATGGCTAGCACTTACGCGTTAATCGCATGACTTCAATCAATTATTACTCATATCATTAATCAGTTATTCAAAATATTAAATTTGCGTAGATATTTCGCTGTTGATTGAAGCACGGCAATAAACCCGGAAGTTTCTGGCGAAAATCTTGTGTGTGTCGGGCATACAAACATAGCTTCACTATCGCATCCTTGCATGCAGTTCAATCACGATGGAATGTGTGGACGGAATAAGTCCTAATCTTCTCGTTGGGGAGATTTTAAATTCACATTTTTGTATGGCAGAATTTTGCCCAATCAAGTTGATTGGCGAATTAATTACGATAGTCGCGATAATTAATTACAAGATTAACTTTTGGTCCAGACATGATATATGTAGCTGTCATGGTTACTGTCAAAGATTTGAAGTGGAACTTAAGGGTGGTTAAATTTTAAGGGCCGATGTTGAATGTGAACCGCACCTAAACGTCAAGCTTTTTTCTGCATTTCATTTGACACTTCTCAATTTCAGACTAACTCAATTTGAGCATGGAAAGATACACAATCGAGCAACGTGTTAAAGTTATTCAGGCTTATTATGAAAATGGGCGTTTAAATCAAAATGCACATTTCACCTCACAAAGGCACATTTTCACCTCAGTGGATTCGTCAATAAGCAGAATTGCCGCATTTGGGCGAATGATAATCCAAGAGTGATTGTCGAAAAACCAATGCACCCACAAAGAGTGGCTGTTTGGTGCGGTTTATGGGCTGGCGGCATCATCGGGCCGTATTTTTTCCAAAATGAGGCCGGTCAGGCAGTTACTGTGAATGGCGTTCGCGATCGTGAGATGATAATGAACTTTTTTGGCCCGAATTGGAACATATGGATGTGGACGATATGTGGTTCCAACAGGATGGTGCCACTTGCCACATAGCCAACGAAACAATGGCTCTTTTGGCGATGTCAATTGGCCACCAAGATCATGTGATTTGGCACCGTTAGACTACTTTCTTTGGGGTTATTTGAAAGAAAAGGTGTACATCGATAAGCCAGCAACAATTCAAGAGCTAAAGGATGAGATAATTCGGCACATTAACGGCATAGAACCTCAATTATGCCTCAGCGTCATCGAAAATTTGGACCATCGGACGGAGGTGTGCCGCCGAGTTCGCGGCGAACATTTGGCCGATATTTTGTTCCATACATAATTGAACCACTACATATTATCATAAGAAAAAGAAATAACAATAATTTCCAAAATAATTTGTGTTTTATTCAAAATCAACATCGGCCCTTAAAATTTAACCACCCTTTACTTTCTATATTCGCTATCGCTCTACCGAATTCTGTTGTTTATTAGACTGAATTAAATCTTTTAAGCAGCAAATTGGTTTTAAGCTAGAGTTCCAAAAAATGTAATTCGGGTTAAACTGCTTTCATACTAAACGTGCGATATGTGATGATGAAGTGAATTCTTCTTTCTTGCTTATGATTTGGTTAGAAGAAATCAAATTTTATTTTATTTTTTAAATAAGAAACAATGTATTTTGCAAAGAAAATTTATGGTGTTTACTTTAGAGCTCGAAAAGTAGTATTTTGCGTTTAGTTTTGCGCCAAATTAAGCAACAGAAAACGTTTTATTCGTATCGAATTTCCTGTTTCCACTGATCAAACCATTAATCGATTAGTTGCGACGATTACCAATGAATTATAAACACATTATATACTTATTTACAAAAATGGTAACTCTGTTTGTGAGCCAATTGCATTATAAATGTACCTTATAGTACAATGAAAAGTCACATAACCGATTCTGTAAGATTAACACGTCCCTGTTCCAGTATCCGTCGTACATTCGATTATGCTACGAATCGCATTTTAAAATACTTTTGAATACGCTTATGAGAAGTTGGAAATTCAATGAAGATCTTGAATTATTTAAACCGTATATAGAAATTAATTAAACAACTTGTATTTTATCAATGGATATGCAAGTAAATAGTTCAGAATCATTACGTAACATTACCCTCTACATATTCATGTAGTTTTTGGCTGTAGCATGTCTTTTCTCATAAGACAAAAGTGCAGCAGCTACATAATCCAATATATTTGAACCATAAAAAAACATCCTTACAAATTTCCAATAAGCATGGGGCAAAATATCATTCGTCATTTGAAATAATATTTGTTTTTTTATACCTGGCAAAAATACGTAAATAAGAACTTCGAGTTTCCTGCTCTTGATTGGCAACGCGGTGGAGAGTTACGAACGGATGCCGGCATACCGTTTTACATTTGGCGAAGCGGAGCTACACGTTCGTAACTACGAAAATTCGGTCTTTAGCATTGGGGTGACAAATTCAATACACGCTTTTGATAAAATGGATATCTTGCGAATTGAAATTTTGATATCTTTCTAAAATTGAAAATACCAGCTTTAGTAATGTAGTTTTAGCGGCGCTTTGGACCAATAGAACACTCCTTTTTAATACAATAGGTTTTGAGATATGGACTGGCCGATGTAGACGAACGTGAAGGTGGAACCGAAATATCAAAGGAATCTTTGGAAAATGGTTTTAATTAATGGACGCTTCATAAAACATTAGTTCATAGCAGAAGGTGCAAGAGAAATTATGGAGTTTAAGATTTAAAGTGAACACGGTTGATACAAAACTTTACGAACTTTCTCACAAATTTCCATTTCTTGCTTTAACAATAATTTATTTTTTACAAACATATTTAAATCAAGAATTATAGGAAAATTCTTTAATATATTGTCATAAACCCACAAAAAAAAAGCAGAAAGTACAAACAGGTTATTTCTACATTTTAATATTGAAAACGAAAGTAATCGAAAATACTGATTAATTTATTTATACTCGTATCTCGTAATTAATAGAAATTATTTGATTTGTCTTGCAATTCTATACTAAAGAAAGTATCGATATAATCCATTGCTTGTGAAATCGGTATGTCGATATAACTCTCTGAACTGTATCGATATTTCTGATATCTTTGAGTTATGAAATTCGAAAAATTTCTTATTTATTTCAAATTAAATTTCGATATTAGTTGTCAAATGTCGATCTCTTCGATATATCGACCCGGGAAGTAGCGATACCAAAAATCAGTCAGATCGTGAAATATCGATACTGAGAAAAATCGTCATCAAATCGCACATTCCTAGTAGTAAGTTTCAGTTGTCATACCCAAGGAGAATTGATATAAAGTGGTGTTCTCCAAACAGTTGATTGCTTGTTCTTCTTTCCCAATTCCCCTGGGTTACTCAACAGAGTCAAAATACATGAGCAATGCTGGGCGAATTCAGATGTTGACATTTTACTCGCAAAATTACACAAAAAATCCTTCTTGGTACAAGGGATTTCATTTTTAGAAAGATACGAACGAGTGAGTGCCATGATATGGACGACTTAAATGAGAACAAAGATTTATTGAAAAACTTTAAAAATATAATTTACAAGACTTGAAAATTTTTGATAGGTATATATTTTTGTATAGTATAATAACTATAGATTTTCCAATTTTTTTGCAATTTTTTTTGTAAGTTTTTTTTCGCAATAGTTTATTTATTTATAAAGTAGTCAATTTGACGTCAAATGATGCCAGCTAAATGAAACCATAAGTAGTATTGCGATGAATGAATGGACTATAAGTTTTGGGGGTTTCTTGCATAAAATGTGTTATGTTTTTGTAAAACAAATAATATTTTTTCAGTTTCAGTGCATTTTGTGTTTTCGTGTTGAATATTTTAACTTTACTTTACAGATTTTTAACACAATTTTCCCAGAAACACTACTTTTAGTTCGAAAATTGCAGCAATGCAAATACTATTTTATTTGATGCTTGAAAATTTTGACACACTGTTGCATAAGTACGCGTTATTTGCCCAGCGATGGCGCCACGTGCATAGGTATTTGTTTTTTGTATTTGAATTTGAAGAAGTTTTTATTTTTTTATTTTTGCATTTCGATAACTTAATTAACTTACACTTAAACTTTTTAACATATACTCTAGCATTTTCGATTTGTTGTTTTATTTTTTTGTAATTTTTATTTTATTTTTTTCTCACTTTTAAAAGTCACTTAATATCAACAAAAATACTTTACAATTATTTGTTTATTATTTTAAAATACAACTTCAACATTTTGTTGATTATTTTCTTTACATATTTTATAATTTTGCTTATTTTTACTATCAAATTGTTTTTACGATTTCCATCTTGTACACTTACGCAATTATATTATATGTTTTTTTGTTTTGTTTTTTTTTTAAATTAAAATTATTAAATTGAATAGAGTTCGCATTTCATAAACGGTGGATGGTTCAATTCATTTTGCATGAATTTTTTCTTTAATAATTTCACAATTTTCGTACTCTCTCATGCAAAAACTTGAAGCATTAAATGGAAAAAAATTCTTTAATATTATTAGTATTTTTTTTTTTTTATTATTAATATTTTACAGCAGTTAGTTAGACATTTTCAAATTTATTTATTAAACTTACACGCAAATAGCACTTAACAATTAATTACAACGAACAGCATATTTTTGTTTTTAATGTTATTTCTTAAAAATTTAAATCTAAATTAAACATACAAAACGTACGAATTTAGTACATACATACATATGTATACTTTATGTTAAACATTTTTGTAATTTTTTTTTGTAATTAATTTGTGTTTATAATAATTGTAGAAAAAGCATTTTTGAATTAAAACTATTAAAATTAAATTTTTAGCACTAACTATATTTAAAAAAAAAGAAGAAAAAAAAGAAAAACACGCATTAAGTAGGTACGAAAAAGTTATGTAATTAAGAAAAACAAAGCAAAAACAAACAAAAAATTAAAAATATTGCAAGATTTTACAAATTGTATTTATACTTTACGCAAATGTACGCACAACTACATTTACAAAATATAATTATAAAATATTTAGAGCAAAATCGTAAGTTAATATAAATTAAAAAAAATATATATATTTGCTTGTTTATTTGTTAGATGAGTCGTAATAATTATAAAAAATATATATTTAAACTAAATAAGACAAAGCGCTAATAATTGTCGATTTGTATTTCACATACATACACACACATATGTACATGTGTATGTGCCTATACATATATGAGCGTCTATATGTAGCAGAAGCGACGCATACATTTCTTCTTCTTAAAAAACTTAACATACATATAGTATATTTTTAAAATTTTAATAATAAAAAAATGTATTTTTCAAAATTATTATTAATATTTCAAAAAATATTAAATTTGCGGCTGTTATTGCTGGTGGTCTCTATTGGCGTGTGGATATGTACTCGCTTACATTTTAAATGTACATACATTTTTATTAGCTAAAAAAAAAGTTAATTTAGTTAATTATAATTATTTACAGTGTACATAAATACATACAAACATTTCCATGTATGCGTATAAATTTTAATTTTTTTTTAAAATTTTTATATTTTTTTTAATATATTTTCTACACTTATTTGTTTGCTTTATTGCATTGCGTCAGTGGCTTTTTGTTTGCATTGCATTTGTGTGTTGAGTAGAAAAATAAAAACAAACGCAAGTAAATCAAGATATTTAACACAAATATAAAAAAAAATGTTTGCATTTCTTTGAGATCATATAAATGTACATGTGTATGTGTGTAGCTGTGTGCTTACATCTCCTTCTCCTATGCAAATACAACAATAAAACACTATCTAAATATTGGCGATTGTTCGAAAGCGCGGCCTTTACATTTATTTCATTATGTATGTATGTATGCAAGTATGTCTGGATGTGTGAAAATTTTTGAAGGACTCCCAACAAAAAAAAAATTAAAACCTTTTTTGCTTAGATTTTTACAATTTTCATAACGAAAGAAAATACGTTAGAAAATTTAATCAAAACGATTTTTTAATATTTGTAAAGCTTATCCGATTTTCGACAAAAGGGGAAAATTATGTGCTGAATTTTTATACCATCGCTGGGGTGGACTTTAGAAACTTTAATGCTTTCATGAAAGACAAACTTTTAGAATTTATTTGATTGGCAACATCTCGAAAATTTTCCACAATGAAAAATTCCGTATAAAATTTTTGTTTTCATCTACATATGCACATTAGGATGGTCCTTAAAATCAAATGAACAATTTTTATCAATCTCACCCGTTCGATCGGCAATACCACGGCCAAAGTTATAACATATAAATTTTCGCATAGTGGTCAAAATTCGGCACACCCTATGGATACTCAAAAATTAAAATTTTTTTTTTTCATTTAATACCCAAAATCGACAACACATATTATTAAATTTTATTTGCATGTAATTTATTTTTAATTTTTAATTTTTCGTGTCTCCCTAGGAGAATCTAAACTTCGTTTCACGCACGACACGCCTTAACCATCTCCTATTGGAACCAAAAATTTTTGTATGACATCTTCGACTATGGTAGTATCGACATAGGGGCTGGCATTTTGGAAATCTAATTTAAAAATTGTCTCCCATCATTTAAGTGCCTAATGTACATACAGTGCCGGAAAAAATTATTGGCACAGTAATTTTTGTTATATTATACACAATGGTTTCCATGCTAAAACTTTTTCTAAACTCATCAAGGTGCCGCTCATTCCATAACAAAAACCATATACGACCGAATTTCAAACTTTGTACGAAATTCGCAAAAATTTACTAAATTAAAAAAAAATGATTATCAAAACTTGAAAATTTTGAATCATAAAACGCCATGAATAAAATTTATTTGGTGGGTCCCCCTGATTATAGAACTGAAAGTTCTTGCCTCCGGAGGCTTATAGTTTTTAAGTATATCGTTGTTAAAGTTGAATTTAACTTCACTTTTTCCTTTGCTGTTGAATTGAACTGAATTTCAGTGCTGCCATACAGTGCGAAAAAAGTCGAAAACAAATTTATGAAAACAAGAAGAAATAAACCCTTCTTCATTGGCAGTATTCGATCGCGCTTAGAACGAATAACCCTGGTCAGTCCAACTCCGGCTACACCATCCACAGTATTTTTGCACAGAACACACTTCTGTATTTAAAAAAAAAAAAAGTACATATTACAAACGTAATTTCTAACAAATGAATGTTCAGAAATTACAGAGTTCGATTTCCTTATGCTTACCGATATGTTTAAGAGTAAAAAGGATATTTAAATTTTGAAGGATGTGGCATCACCAGTAATGAAGTATGGAAGCCATCTTTCAGCAATTGTATGTTTACGAGTATTGGAAAATAGCAGTATATTTAGAAAAAAGAGTTAAAAGAATGAATTCTTACACATTTTGTAAGAAAATATGTGCGAATTAATTAATTAAGTAAAACGAGTACCTCCCTAATACTCCCCTGTGTATTTCATTAAAAAATTCCGCGTAGTTTGGCTAAATCAGGCAATGTTATCTTATTGGAAAGCCGACCCAAACCGAATAATTTAAATTGTGCAAACATTTCGAATTAAAATTTTTAAATGTTGTTGAGAATTTCCCTAATTTCGTTGGATTTTTGTTAATTCGGCACAAAGTTTGAAATTTGAACATATGTATGTATATGGTTTTTGTTATAGAATGAGGTATATTTTGAGAAGAGATTTTGAACTCGGCCAATTAAGTAAATATTTTGAGAAAGAAAAAAAGGAAAAAGTAAGGAAAATGTATAGGCATGAAAAACGTTTATTACCTTCCGCCTACCGGATCACTGTGGCCGTTTTCAGACGAAACTGATGATAATTTACAGTGCAGCGAAACTGGTCAAGAGTGATACGATAACCAAGGTTGATATCTACATTCATCACTGATTGCCAGGCGGCAATAAAATAACTCAAGAAACAGTCGACAACCTGCCGAAATAGTTGACAAATGCCGCGACATTGAGACGAGGGGAACTGTAAGACCGATGAGCTCGCGCGACTCGGCACTAAACTTCCTGCAGAGATTTTATTTGATGAGATAGGTTTTACCCTTGCAAACTTGCAAGCTGCTTGTTGCCGACAGGCTTCTTAAGGTGGCAAATGTTAAATGACAGAGAGCGGAACCAGAGCACTTATAGTACTGGCAGGCTTATTATTGAACCCAAATAAGAATAATGACAATCAACATGATTGTAACTGCCTCATAAATCGATAGTGCTTGAAAGATAAACCCGCCATCCGATTAGGTGTACGATTCTTTAACTTCTGAAGAAGCTGCCAAAACGAAGAAGAAAAGGAAAATATTCTGTACCTTTTGCGTCAGTGTCCCACTCTATTCAGACTAAGATTCCCCAGTTTAGGTAGACAATTCTTCAAGAGCGTGAGGGACCTTAAATGTGTTGAATTGTTACAAAGTTTATAGCAGTCTTGAGAGGACTCCCCACGCAGGATTACAATGGGTCTCGAGACAAAGTGTGTCTCAGAAGGCAATCGAAATAACCTAACCTAACCTAAGCTACAGACTTCGAGAAAGATAGCATAGGGTCCCTCGTTGATGACTTTAAATCAGAGGTGCCCACGGGAGCTGCTCGGACTCCATGTGCGTAGTACTAAGTGAATAGGACGGATCTTTAGTTATTTTTCGTAACCAATTTTGTAGTACTTCCAATCTAGAATCAAATCTTGAGACGAAAAGCGGGATTTACTTTTAAAGAAGAATCTCCATATCGCGACCCAGCTCCCGCCCAACCGACCGAGGGATGGGGATGACGGAACAGCGCAGAATTCGAAGACCGGTGCCTGCAATAGGAGCAGTCCGAACTGCTTATAAGCCCTATGCCAATTGGGTTAACTTTCTGTTGAAGAAAGCAAAATGAAAGCGTAAAAAATTGATGGAACTTCATCCGCTGGACTGATTCGCTCTACATACCTACATACCTTACATACATACATACATACATAACTACACATCACGTCAAATTGATGGCGCTGCCTACAAACTACAAACATACTTCCTAACAACACAACTTTCATCCCTAAACCTATTAAATATTACGAACTTAATTACGCTCACAACCATCAGCAACAACAGCACCGGCCCCTTCTACGGCACCGACACTACCCACCGCCGCTGCGGCCATAGCCGCGGCCACATTGACATGCCGCATTAATAGATCGCTGTCGGCCGTTTTGCTGCCAATGCTACTCAAATTGAGTACCGCCGTATCGGATGTCGTCGTCGTCGTCGCATACTCGTGCGCTGATAATTTCAAAAATTGCTCATAGGCCGATAGACGTGATGTGGACGTGGCTATTGGCGGCTCGTCGCCACTAATCGCTTCCATGCTGTCGGCTGCGCAGGAACCCGCATGATATACTTTGCTGGCCATGACGGCGGCGCTGCTACTATATGGTGGTGGAGGCGGACGTTCGCTCAACAAAATGCTGCTGCCACCACCCACACTTACGCGGCTGCCCGAAACTGCATCGATCGCTGTTGCGGCGGCTGCAGCTGTAGCTGTTGTTGCATTGGCGGCGGACGAGTTTATGTTACTAAGACGTTGCGAATGTGGCTGTTGGTGCTGGTGGTGGTGATGCTGCTGCTGTTGTTGTTGTTGCTGCTGCAGCTGATGGTGTTGTTGCGCATGCGCATGCGCCTGCTGTTGCTGATGTTGCATTTCTAGCGTTGTTGCGATTGTCGAGTGCGGATGTGTAACGATTGTGGACGTGGCTGCGGCGCCAAATAGCACGCCGTCTGATTGCCGGTGATGATGTTGTTGTTGTTGCTGATGTTGTTGTTGCAAACCCCCTGGGGTGGCCTCAGCTGCGCCGATACTCATTGGACTTGGTGATGTCGGCGATTGCTTAATGTGCGTTATGGTGGGTGTGCCTACAGTTGTGGCATTCAATTCGCTGTTACCCACACTGCTGCTCACATTTTGGCAATCACTGAGATTGCTGAGATAACGTGCGTTATTGTTGCTGTTGTTGTTGTTGTTGTTGCTACTATTGCCACCACTGGTACTGTCGACATTGTCGTGTGTGTCTTTTGTTGTTGCCACCGCAGCTGTGGCAGTTGTGTGCGCCGAACCACGTACACTGACACCGCTCACCAAACTATCGTCCATTGGCACCGCCAATGAGCCACTACCAAGACGTTCATTATCGCCGCCACACTTGCTAACGCCTCCTATGGTTCCTCCTATGCCGCCAACGACAACGCCGCTGGTACTACTGTTGAATTCATTGTGTGTGGATAGAGTGGGCAGTTGCAGTTCATGCTATTCCTTTATCAATCGATAGATGTGATGTGTGGCGCCGCTGTTTTGGGCCGCCACCTCGAACACGTACGCTATGCAGAGCAGGGTCTCTTGTGTGTCTCGCGCTTGCATCACCTGTGTTAAACAAACAAGAAATGGGATGGTGAGAATTTCACATATTTTCATTCGTCATTTGAGTAATTTTGAATAACGAATAGATTTTCATTCATTATTCATGCAATTTAGAACAACAAATAAATTTGAATTCATCAGTATGTGAATGATAAGTTTGAACAACATATCATTTTGAACTACGAATATATGTATTATTATTCATCATTTAAAAAAATATCACGAATAAATTTCTATTCGTCTTCCAAATACCTTTGAATAACGAATAGCTTTTAATACAATCGTTCAAATAATGACGAAAACAATTTTTTTATTCATCATTCAAATAATGTTGAATAAGGAATATACTTTCATTTTTCATTCAAATAATTTTCAATGACGAATAAATTTTCATTCATCATTCCAGTAATTTTGAGGAACAAATAAACAATAACAAATGGATTTGTGTTCATAATCTTTTCAATGCTGAATAAAAATCTATTCGTTATTCAAAATGATTTGTATGGTGAATATAAAAAAAAAAACAATTTGTGATTATAATTTAATGTTTTATTAGAATAATTTTTCACTCATAAACCCCTATCGCCCTGCACACAAATAGTGCGTTAAAATTACCTACAAGTTAACTCCGCAAAGAGAATTCCGCTCTAAGTACATAAATCGCATTTCACTTACCTGCAGTATTGTAAAATTCTCCAACACACTGTTCATCATATATCGTTCAGGTAGGTTCTTCAATTTTTGTATGAAATTTATCATATATTCGCACATCGGCGACCGATGTATGCGATATACGAAGCGACCATTCTCCAAACGTGAGTATTCCGTTTCCACTTTCTCAACAACCTGTTTGCCAAATGAGCAGACTTTTGTCGAACACACGAGCACAACATTCTCGTTACTCTCATATCTAAGGAAGTGTGCAAAGAAATAAAACGTAGGTTATTAGTAAAGTTTTTTTTACGGGCAAGTAAGTCCGAAATAATTTCGATTTTTGATACATACTGACTCGTAACGCCATAGAAATCTCCCGTCTCGCTGCCGGTTATTTCGGTGTTTAAGTCTGCCCAACATTTAACCAGGTAAAAGGCATTTTGTGGACCTTTCTCGTAGAGATCTTTAAGACCACCTGATTTCTCAGGGAATTTATCGGAGATTTGTCGGATGTCAACAGTCTGTGGGGTGGAAAATGAAATGGATAAATTGAAATGCAAACGTGACTTCGAACACCCTTTGCAATTAATTTACTTAAAACTACTAATATAAATGAGTCCCAAAAAGTAGCCAAATAAATATACTCGACTCGAGTCCGTTGTGCACTTTCGACCGTACCGTATGGATACTTTTGGTATTCCATTCCAAGAGATTGTGATCGACAGTTGTAGGCGGCTTTGCAATGAATAAATTTTTGACCTGACAGTAATTCCTACAGAAATCGCTGACGGGCCCACACCATTTCTGGGGCTCAACTGATTCGTAAGCGAATCAAGGACTGTAAATTTGTCTCTTTTGCTCAGTAAGAGGAGTACACCGTGTTTCGAAAGTCGTAAGGAAAATGGAGTCGTTGACGAAAAAAGGGTCACCAATTATTTTTGTTTGCTTTTCTATTCTAATTTAATCTGAGGGTTTAACTGTTACTTCCTCAATTTCAATTCACATAAGGTGGTATAAATGTCAGAGAAACGAATGCAATTTATCCATCGTCACATAAAAGAAAAAAGTGTGAACCTTTATGAATTCACTCACATCGGCAAAACAAAAAATGTTTGATATTTTCGTCGCGCAAGGCGAAGGTAGAACAAGCATTCAGATCATGGGATGCTATCCCCTTAAATGAATTCGCCTTGCGACAAGATTTAAAAAAAAAGTGTGGCAAACGTCTACAGAAATCGAGTTGCTACAAGGAGAAGAGTTGCATTTCCTTTAAAAGTTTTAAATGATGTACATACGTTTTCGTATTTACAAAAGCAAATATTTTTTAGCTTCGTTTTGTTAACATTTCCTAAAATAATCTTCGAAAAGGGGTAAAAAGTCGGGCATAATTTTGGAAAAGAGTTAAAAGTCTAAATTTTCAGTAGCTCTGGTCAAACGATGTGGAAGGAAGGGTATAAATAATAAATACACCCCAAAATCTGGATTTAGAGTGGAAACAAACGTTTTTCGGGTGCCTCATAGCTTTTTTGCCTACGATTTTGACATTTCTGAATCAATCTAAAATGTTGATATGTTGTCGAAAAGAGGATTTATATACACTGATAACGATATATTTAAAGTAAAATGGAATCCGTTAGTTTTCCAATAGCTGTCTTTAGTAATCTGCATCTCGCTTTGTTAAAGTTACGCTATGTGGTGTTAGAAAGATAATATTTCGTAAAAAAACTTCTCGGACTGTTTTGTAATTGCTTGAATCAGCATTGTTTGAGCTCGCTTCAAAGATGGGCACCAGCAAATATTTTACAGTTTTTCTTCCATAAAGGCGAAAACACAAGCCAGGCGACTGAAAATGTGAACAGTGCTTATGGTCCTGATACTGCAACAGCCAAACACGCGCCACCACGCTTTGGGAGACAAATTGTCGAAAATATCGATAAAATATTGAAAATGGTCGAGTCCGACATTCATGTAAACACAAAAAGAACTCATTGTATGGGTGCCTCACGGGTTAACACAAAAAAAAAACCTCATGGACCAAATTTTCATCTGAAAATTGCTGCTAAATTGCAACAAAATCGATCCATTTCTGAAGCGGATGGTTATTGGTGATGAAAAATGGGTAAATTACGACAACGTCAAGCGAAAATGGTACTGGTCGAATTGCGGTCAGCCAACGCAAACGGTAGCCAAACCAGGATTGTTGGTCAGGAAGGTTTAATTAAGGTACGAACCTGTACTGCCAATAATTCGACCGTCTGAAGGAAGCAATCGCCCAGAAACGCCCAGCTTTGGGCAATAGGAGAGGAATTGTGTTCCATCAGGACAACACCAGGCCACACACATTGTTAGTGACTCACCAAAAGCTCCGGGAGCTTGGTTTGGAGATTCCGGACCTGACACCAAGAGATTACTATCTGTTCCTGTCTATGGTGAATGATTTTGCTGGTGAAAAATTCGCCTCCAGAGAAGGTTGACTGCCCGATTTTTTGCCAATAGGGACGAGGGGTTATACATATGTGAGTGTAATTAGGAAATTACCATCAAAGCGCAACAAGTCGAAGAAATCGGTGCATATTTGACCTAAATCGGATCTTTCTAACTATGCTAAATAAAACCTTCAATTTAATGCACACATATTTCTTTTTACTAGATCTTATATATTTAAAAAAAAAATTTATTACTTGCTAGTTTGTTTTTTTTTTTTGTAATTTTAATTTCATTTTAAATTCGTTTTTCGTTCGGTAACTTTTCGTTATAAATTATATTTCGTTAAGAGCTTATATTCAACGTTTTTTCAGCAACTTAAAAAAAAATTTAAGTTTGATTCAGAAATATTAAAGTTATGGGCAAAAATACAGAGACGAAAAACATTGCTTTGACCTTTGAATCCAGATTTTGAGGGTGTATTTGGGATTTTGAGTAAAGTAGATTAATAACGTCTATATAGTATATTCATGAGTTTCTATCAAATTTAAATAACTATATACTTTGTACTTACCTCGAGTAGCGGATCGGAGAAGGACGGTTTGCCGCCAAGTTGTACGAATAAGTGCCGGTGATACTGGAAAATAATTAAATGAAACATTTTGAAATAATAAATTTGCAAATATCTGATTGCTTCATAGACAACTTACGATATCCTCTCTTTGTATTTCCATGAATGCCGAGAATTCGAGCAAACGGAATTTGTGCGTCGCTATCGCTCTACCCTCCCACGGCAGTTGTGCTGGCGGAAGTCCTGCTTCGATGTCACCAGACACGGCTGTCGATGGCTTGCCGGCGGGGTAGGGCGGTTGAGCGAATGGCTTAATGCTGTAATCGTAAAAACTACGGTCAATGCAAACAATTTCAATGTGTCAACGATAAAAACATTTCGAGATAACTTACTCTTGTGAGGTGCTGGGCTGCAAACCGGGCTGCCAGAATTGCTGTATAGAGGAGTGTGGAAGAAAAAAAGTAAAAAAAAATAAAGAAAAAAAAGAAAAGTATGTGAGTATTCTGTGGTTATGCTTGCAGATATACATATTATACATCTACAACAACAATAATCGAGTTACATTTCTTACATAGTATATAAAGGTATTGTAGTAAATGAAAAATACATACATACATACATAGATATGAACAAAATGAGCCAGCGAAAAGCAAGGTTTATATGAGGAGCTAAAAATTCGAGTTATGCGAGTTTGATGAGAGCATTTAGCCTTTTGTTTTGTTTTTGTTTTTGTTTTGTTTTATTCTAATTTTAGCATTCAATATGTAGAGTTAATATACACATAATACAATTTATATTGCCCCTGTATACAAAGATATGAAATATTCAATTTTTTCCAACACTTACGTTTATGACTAAAAAAAAAAATCCCAAACAACCATTTTGAAGATTATTTTACAGTCATGTGAAGAAAAGAAAGCTTAGCGGGTTTTGCCAGTTTTGGCTATTCTGCTTTTGTTTATTTTATGTATATTATTTTTTATAATGAACTCATTATATGAAAATACAATACCAACTTTGTAGAAAAATGAAAAAAGTTACAAAAAAGTTTTAACAGCAACAAACTTATTGTTCAGAATTTTAAGAACACATCTAGGTATACACTTTTATAGGACATTCAATTTTAGTATAATACAGTGCAAGTTCCAAGCTGCTAAAAAATGCCGTAGGTTTTCAAATTTTTTTGTTTTTGCTACGATCTCATCCATTTTCCTCCATACAAAAAAAAAGCTGTATGCCAGAATAATACAAGATTGCGCCGCATACCACTAATGCCCTCTTTGTTGATTTGACGCATCATCCACCCATTTGATGACATCACAAAAGTAATTTTCTTGTATGCTGATAATTTTTTTTTCCACATACAAAACTTTTAATCGATCTGTCATCAGTTTGCTTATTCCTCTGCTTCTTTAGAATTTCTTCTTTGTTCTCTCATTCTCACAATTTTATGACGTCACGTTCATTTGCTCTCAGCTCAATTGGCGCCGTATTCAGGTATTCAATCGTTTTTGTTTTGTATGGTAGAAAATGTGTGCACAAAAAAAAAAATATTCAAAAATCAACGGAACTTGTTAGCAATTTCAAACTGGTATTTTATTATACTAAAATTAATAAGCTACAAAACTGAGTGCATGTATTTCTTCTAGAAATTCTGAATAGAAAGAAAGTGCATTATTGTAGTAAAAAATAATGCTTGCATTTTATTACATCGTGTTTTTTATATAATGAGCTAAACTTTTAGAAACAAAATAATAAACTTAAAACAAATAAAACTGCTCGCAAGGAAGTGTGCCTATTTTTTTCACATGACTGTATATACAAAATGTATGCACGAGAACGCTGAGCGAAAATATGTAGATATCTGCGGTTCTTTTCTTTTGCCGTTATTGTTGATGAGATGAAGAGAGCGATGGTTTGCGAAAGCAATGGGTCTCTGCTACTATTTAGATATATCGTACGAGTCGAAATGCTTGTGATGTATGGACCTTAATCTATGAATTATTGCGAGACGGCTGCACCTATGGTACTTCGCCCACGCACACATACATAGTGCACTATACATACATAGGGCGGTCCATATAGTGTTTTTTTGTATCATATTTTATTTTGACAGCGACAGTTCTTTTCCGCTTTACACGAGACAAATCTTAAAAGAAAGGCAGTAGCTTATCCCCACGGAACGAAATGAATCGCTTTAGACTTGAACAACGTTGGGAAATAACGTAAGCGAAATGGACAATGATTTTGTTCGGAAAATCTCCTTTTATGACGAAGCGCATTTTCATTTCGGATGCTATGTTACATAACTATCAAAACTGTCGCAATGCATTCACATTGGGTGATTTGTTTTTGAAAATGCTGCTGGAAATGCCAATGCTGTCAACTGTGCGCGCTACAAGAGATATGATAAACGATTTTTTGTGACCGGAAATTGTAGACATAGACTTGAATGATCTTTAGTTTCAGCAGGATGGCGCGTCATGCCACTCAGCTCATGTCACTGTCTCGCTTTTGCGCGCCAAGTTCGGTAATCGGACTCGGAGCTGCGATTTAACGCCGTTAGACTTTTTTGTGGAGACCGTTGTTATGACAAGTGAGGTTATGGTGGGCCATTCGTGCGATAGAGCCAGAGACCGTTACCAAAGTCTTGGAGAACTCCGAAGCCAGTCGATGCAGCCACTTTAATTAAATCGTGCTCCATAAATAATGAGAATAAAATATTAAATACCAAAAATTGAAAATTGATTTTTACTTCTTGAATTTTTTTTTTAAACAGAAACCACTTATATGGACCACCCTGTACATATCCACACACACACATACACACAGATATAAGACGCACATCAAATGATTTATTTACAACGAAGCGAATTACACAAAATGTCGCATTACTTCAGGGTTAGCAAAATATTTCAACTGCTTTCTGGTTTATTTTTTTTTGGGGTTTTTAGGATGATCACAAAATTTAGCCGAGTTAGAAGCGAAAAATTACTGTGAATTTTCTTACGCCCGGATACATTGGTGGATGATGGAGTGGCGTGAGCGCATGCGTGTGTGCTGAATGTGGGAGACCAGCTGCTGCTGCTGCCGCCGCCGCCGCCGCTGCTGTTGCTGCCGCTGCTGCTGCTGCTGTTGTTGTAGTTGTAGACGACGTTGTTGCATCAGAACTTTGGTGTACTTGTGCTGCTGCCGCTACAGCCGCGGCTGTCGCAGCCGCCTGCTGTTGTTGCAAATACGTCGTGCCCGCTGACGCCTGCGACAAATGCGGATGTGTGGACGTATTCGGTTGTGTACTGGGGGATAGTTGGTGGTGGTGGTGGTGGTGTTGGTGGTGTTGGTGGTTGTGATGACTAAGGTGGCTCAAGTGGTTGAGGTGGGGGTGATGGTGGTGGTGGTGGTTGAGGTGGGGGTGATGGTGTGGATGCAGATGTGTGTGCGTTCCGACTAGATGTGCCGCTGCAGCTGCTGCAACTGCTGCTGCAGATGATGATACCGCCGACGAAGCAGATGACGCTGTTGAAAATGCTGATGGTGGTGGTGGTGGTGCTGCTCCTGGTGACACCATAGCCGCGTGCGTTTGCTGATGCATCCCAGCCGCTGAGTACGCAGCGGCCGAGGCGGCGAATGCCAGATTCTTGGCTGCCTGCGCCGATACAATTTGCGAGCTGGTCATGCCGCTCATAGCCTGTAGTGCTTTTTCCTTTTCGCCCAGCAAATACAATGAATGGGCGTGGCCATTGATGCCACCAACGCCGTTTGGTTCCTGAAAATAGTAAGTGAAGGAAAAAAGGTGGTGCTCGATGAGGCGGGTGGGTCAAGTGTTATGTAAATTGTTGCGGATATTTGAATGCCAAAGGCTATCGGCGGCTGCTAAAACAAATGGCATAGATAAATACATTTGATGATCGTTGATTATGCGTGATGAGAGTGATGGTTGCGATGATTGTGGAATATTTTGACGGTGGTTTATTATCTCTAGGCGCGTTTATTTCAAAAACAATTTTTTTTTTCAGCCTGTGTTATTATTTAGTTAACTTGCTTTGGCCAAGTGTTTAATTTCTATTAAATATATTGAAAATCATTTCACAAGTCCTTGCGGCCTTGCCGTGAGCCACTTTAGTTCAGTGCATGCCATTCGTGCTACATCAAAAACCAGTTAGTTCCACAGCTGGACATCCCCTCCTCTTGTGGTTGGTAGATGCTCAGAAAAAATAAAGCAAACAAAATTAAAAACCACTGGCATTTACGTACATCATTGCATTCTTTTTCGCATCCTTGCTGTCAACGTAAATGCACTACGGAGGAAACTCAGCCAGAGCATCTGAAGTACTCAACTACAAAGTGACCCAGAAAATACTAAAGAATTTCGTTCGTCGTATGACACAAAAATGCAAAGAAAAACGCACTTTGTACACTTTGTAAGGGCAGTCAAGTAAAAAACAAAAAACAAAAAAAAAACAGAAAACATAAACACATTCATACATACTTTTATGTTTATATCTATTATATCTAAAGCGATGTGCGCTCAGGGATAGAGAAAAATTGTCAAAGGAAATTTCATTCAGGGAAAACCACAAACGAGGAATGAAAAAAAAAACATAAAGTTTTTAAATTTAAATTTTTTATATACTTTTATGCACCAATACGGCTAAGCTTAGCCTGACGGCTTTCTAGTTTTTTGTAAAAATATTCAAATAATATATGTAAAGTAATATAATATTGATAAAAGAGTAAATAAAAATAAAATAATTTTATAATTTTATATATTGGGTTATATTTTTTACCCGGAAAATTATCGGAAAATAACCGTCAACAAAACCCAATTTATGGGTGGCAACCCTATTCAATTATACGCCAATATGTTTTCAGTTTTATTTTTAATTCAGCTGTTATCAAAGTATAAAACAAAGCTTCAAATTTTATACAAAATTCAATAATATAAAAATGGCCTCAAATAAAAATTTCAAATAAAAATTTCATAAAACCTTACGGATATGCAGTTTTGTAGCTCATTCAAAAGAATCTTTTTAACAAAAAAATTATTCCGAATATTCTAAAATAAAACGGGTAATAGAGAAAATGTTTTACATTATTTCGAAAATGATTTTGGAGAAGAAAAAAATTGTCTGCGAAAAAATAATTACTAATTTTTCAAATAAAAAAAAAAGAATATAAATAATTTTTACTAATAGGTATTCCGGAAATGTTTTTTAAGCTTCAAATCTACTAAAAAATTAATTTTAGCATATAAACTAAAAAACATCAACTTTACGAAAAATAGATGCAAATTTTTACAAATGAAATGGAGAATATTAATAATTTTTACTAATGTTTCCAATTTTGCTTCCATTAAACGAATTTGTTTAAATAAAAAAAATCCAATTTTTCTTAAATAAAATGGAGAAATAATTTTTGGCAGTTGTGCACAGAGAAAAATATTTTGATAGGGGGTTAACGTAAATTTAATTTAAAAAAAGGAAACAAATTTCAAGATGGTACTACAGTTTTAATATTTTGGTAGGGGTTTGAATCGCAAAAAACTCCCCAACAGAGCATATAAACAATTTTCGCTAATATATGTTAAAAGTATGTTTTAACGAATTCATTTTTGCTTATAAACTAAAACTAAACAATTTTTTACGAAAATATAATTCCACATTTTTTTTCAAATAAATCGAAGAATATACACAATTTTTAGTAATAGGTTTCCGAAAATGTAATCTGGAAGAAAAGGAGTCGGAAATATATTTTAACGAATGTTTAAAACCTATAAAAAAATTCAGCTAACGAAAAAAAAGTTAACAATTTTTCTAATAAAACGAATAACATGAACAATATTTGGTAGTATTTCTAAAATTATTTTTTGGGAGAAATTTTTGCTTAAAAACTAAAATAAATACTTTTACCAAAAAATTATTTCATAAGTTCTTAAATAAAAAGTAGAATATAAAAACTATGTGAAAATAAATCTAAAATGTATTTTTTACCAAAAATTATATCCAATTTTTTTTTTTTAATAAAAGGAGTTATATGTAATATTGCTAATATTTCGAAAGTGATTTTTTGTGAAGAAATTTTTAACCCATTCATTTTTGCCTATACTAAAATAAAAAATACTAAAAATGAATTTAAAACTGTTTCAAATAAATGTGGGAATATAAAAAAATTTTTACAAATATTTCGATATAAGCTATAAAAATATTTTTAACAAATCAATTTTTACTTTAAAAACAAAACATTTTTGCTTGAAACAAAAAAAAAAGTTTAAAAAAAAAATTGTATACAAAAAAAAATAAATTTTTAGACAATTAATTTTTGCTTATAGACTGAAAAAAATCTTTAACGAAAAAATAATTCCAAGTTTTCTCAAAAGAAAGTAAAAGATGTTTGCTAATATTTCGAAAACAAACTTTTTTTTTGTGAAGGAAAATTAGCCGAATTAGATTTTTAATGAATCCATTTTTGCTTATAAACTTAGTGGTATATGAAATATATTAAATTTCACTACTACAGGCACCAAACTATCGATTGCTTTGATAGTTTTCAGAAAAGTTATCAATACTCATGCTGGTTTAGAAAAACTATCGAAATTAAAAAAATTTTCCACTCTTAGGCCAGGGCATGAGAATCTTAGTGGGCCATAAAAAATCGATCTAACTTTTGAATCGAGGGTTTTGTAATTGAATAAAAAAATATTAACAAACTTCGGGCTTGTTTCGATTGTTGCAAAATGTTATTGAATTGCCTCACTTAATAAGTTAAATGACCAAATTTCGTTAATAAATACCCAACACTCGGTTTTATTCAAACTAAATGGAAAATGGTATATCAAAAATTCACATTTTGACAGGCCCTTACGAAGAAAAAAAATTCGTAACTTTAGAAATGACAGCGTTGAATCATCTGATTAGAAAAATCGATTATTTTCATTAATTAATTTACTATTAAATTGTATTGTAACTTTCCATTTGATTAATCGATTAATAGACGAGTAATAGTGAAATAATCGCAATAAATATTTCAAAATTAATAAATTCGGTAATTATCTAAAATGGGGCAAACCTGCAAAAATTGTTTCAACAAGTGGTAAAGGAGTGTCAATTTCATAAATGGTGTACTTTATTACCGAGTACTTAGATATTAACAGAGAGTGTTCTTTATTTAAATTCTTAAGCCCTTGAACTTAAAGAATGGAAACTGTCTACGCAAAACTGTATGGGGTTTTAAAAAAATGTTGCTATTTAGTTGACACTTGCATTATTGATGCTACGGATACCAAGAAACCCAATCGTTTAACTACAAAACTATTATCAGTGCTTTTATTTTTACAAACTTAAATAATAAATATTTATTATTATCTTTAGAAATAGTTGCTTTATTAGAGCAGGCGAATTTTTATATTTTAAGGTAACAATGCAGTTTTGTTATTTAAAAATCGAGTCATTGGGATTGAAAATAGATTTTAAGTATTCATTATGAAAAGCAGTTTTCGCGAATAACAACCAAGCAAATTAACAGTACCATTAAATAAATTAACCGATTATTAGAAATGACTTTTTTGGCTAGTGATTAATCATATAACAAATTAATCGATTAATTTCTATTTTAAGCCATCCTTACGTCTCCATATTATCTTTGTCTTCGAAATTTACATAACATATAGTTTCTTAACTTGGTTTCGGCTTTTCCTATACAAACATTAATATTTCAATGCAGTACGATACTTATAATTTTTAACAAATTAATTCATGAAGAAAATATTTCGCATGATGTGGCATCAATAGAAATTTTATGTATAATATATATAGAGTATAGTAGAGCCCTTAAGCCTTTTTATGTAACTCTCACGCTCTGTCTCTCCGGCTCGCTCTCTTTGATTTCATATACACTTCACTGCCCCACAAAGCAAGCGACCAGGCGATCCTTCGGTCACTTTAACCCACTTTTAAGATCCTTTTAGTTTTACAAAAGCCTTTGCAACTGGACCATTAAACACCATTTTTGCCAAAAGGTAGTAAGTAAATAAAGATGATGAAGAAACATTACAACATTTTACTTTGTGCGTTTTGTGTGTACGATTTTGAGTGTAAAAGTAGATTTTGTTTTTTTTTGTTAAGCACAATTTTCATTATATAATATGTCGTATTTGTTGTTGTTGTTGCTGTTTTATTTGTTTACTACTGCTGTTGCTGCTGCTGCTGCTGCTGTTCGGTTGTACGGCATCATTATAAACGCAAAAGTTGTTGAAAAATTCCAACTTTGTGGGACTTTTGCCGCTTGGCTCTTTTACCTTTTGTTTTTTTTTGAGCGAAGCAAAAAGGCACATTACAACATTACTTACTTTCGAAAAAGTAATTTTACTATTTTCTCTCCCGAGTCCTTTGCGCCTGTTTCGTCGCACAGCCTCTTCTATGCACTTTCCGTTTGGCTTTTGTTGCCACTGTTGTTGTGCGAATGTAGTTGCTTTACTTGTTTCCTTTTTTTTTGATCTGTACTTTATTTGTTTGTTTGCTTGTTTGTTTCCGCTGTTTGCTTTTGTTGCTTTGACCTTTTGACATAATGTGTGGGCTATAAAATGCCAAAGGAATATAAAGCGGAATATAACAGGGCGATAGAGAGAGAGAGAGAGGCGAAAAACAAAGCGCAACGTAGAAGAAGCAGCAGCAGAAGAAGAAAAGTTGCAATGGACAACGCTGTTGGGCGAAACTTGTACAAATGCACTTTGGGGGGCGTGACTAAAGGGTGGGCGGCGAACAGTCGCTGCCCAAATGTGACGGGAGCGGATTCTATGTACATACATATGTATATTATGGTGGATCGCTCCGCTTGCAAAAAAAGAAAAAATTGGACGGAGTTTTCCATCGAAGTTATAAAATTCATTATATTTTAGGACATTGACAAAGATTTTTCAGAAAAATATTACCATTTATGTGAGCTAGAGATTTGAAATGACATCCAAAAATTTAGTTCTTTAGGAAAAAAATAGTTTTTGAAAATATTAAAAAAAAAATCAACTCAACAGTTTATGCTTAAAAGGTTTACATAAAAATATTAAAAACAGTTTCAACCGTACCATAATAGTATAGAGATTTTTGATGATATTTTTGAACGTTTTTGGGAAATTGATTTAATAACAACTTAACTATCTCTTCAGAAATTTGACCGATTTAGACTTGTTGGGTATTATTGGAAAGGCATTTTTTACACCTACTTGCAAAAAAACCCAATCACGTTTAACTTTTTTTTTAAAAATCCGCTTATTACGCTTGACAAATTTTTGAAATACAGTTGTGAAGATTTTTTAAACACAGACTATTTTATCATTTTAGGTGATTTGTTTTTTGATATATTTAATAAATAAGTTTTTTTTTTATAAAAAAAACTAAATTTAAAAAAAAAACAGAATTTTTTTGGTAATTTTTTATCGATCCTACTCACTTAAATCTTTGTTTCATTGCAAATAATCATGATTTGATTTTTTTTTCGTAAACCTCATTATTATGATTTCTATTTTTTAAATATTTGTAATGCAGATCTTTTAAACACGCCCTGTTTTATCATCTTGGGTGGATTTTTTGTTTTTTTTTTTATTATATTTATGTGTGTAAAAATTTTTTTTGATTTATAAAAATTTTTTTTTGGTGGTAGTTTTAAACTACATATATATCTACTACTTACTTAAATCTTAAAATTTTTCCGAACTATTTTGCCGGAAGTCTTAGAACATAACACATTTTACAATTTCGGTGGGAAAGCTACAACTTTTTTTGGTGAGGCATCCTAATGCACATTAGACTGAGTCGCAACAAAACAGATAGTAATAGTTCTTTATTGTTGCGTTAAAAAAAAAAGCAATGCATGGCTTACTAAAACATTTAATTTTATATAGAGTCAAGTATTTTAGTAGTATTTAGGGTAGTAATTAAGTTATTTGAATTTAGTAGGTTAAAGAGGTACTCCAGAGTAAAATGTTTCTAAAGAAATATATAATAATTAAAATTATCTATTCAACGATATATCACACTATTGAATCGAGTAATAAATAAAAAAGTTATGAAGAATATTCGTTTTTAGGATACGCCTAGGATGAAAATCTGTATGCCCTTAAAATGCGCTCATCGTTAGCTGTCGAATTGGCGTGGTAATCGCAAATTGTTTTCTTACACATGGGGACCGATCCGGTCTAATAAAATTTTTACATATTTAGCTTAGTTCGATAGGTGCAGTGGCAAAATGGGTGTACCAATTTCAGTGTAGTGTATTTGTTGTTTTTGTTTTTTTGTTTTTTCAAACGAACATGAAAATATAAAACAAATGATGGGGCAGCAGCAGGACGCTCGTGCGTTGCCAAAAGAAGTCAGCCAACAATAAAAAAACAACAACCAGAAGTAAAACACACAAATTAACATAACAACTGCTGAAATCAAATAAACAATTCGAACAAAGCTAAAGCAAAAAAAAAAAACCATGGAGTAAAATTAAATGAAACAAAATTGTTTTATTTTCGTTAGTTGTATTTAGTATATTTTTTGCTTTGTTTTTCATTCAACTTGTAATCGTTGCAAAAGCCACTAGGTAGTGTACTTTTTCTTATTGCTTTTTGTTGCATTCTACTAAATTTTGTTTGCTGTTGTTGTTGCTGTCGGATTTTACTGTTCACAAACGGTCAGTAGCGACAAAAAGGATTTCAATGGAATTTTCACTTCACAAAGTGCTATGCAACGCACTGCCCCAGCCAACAATAGGAATATATGTACGAATGTAAGTAGTAGAAGAAAATTGAAATGGAAAATATAATATAGAAAAATAGAAAAAGAATGCAAAAAGAAAAAAAAGAAACAGGCACAAAGTATACTGTAACATTCGGACGCTGAGGGAGAGGGTGTGAACTGGGCTTTGCCTGAAGATGCAGTGCAGTCACGTGTACCAGAGATGTACATAGGTACAAGGTACATAAGAAGAAGAAGAAGAAGAACAACAACTGCAGTAGAAACAATACAAACGCAAAGCTCAAACAAAAACTTTGCAGTCGCTCAAATCGCATAAACAACACAAAAAGTTTAATTTTTATAAAGTTTTTAGCCTTTTACTTTTACAATACAAAAAAAAACTTTTAAAATGAAACGGACATGTGGATTCATCTCGTACATAGAGTTTACTTTAATACGAAAATGATATTTAGGTCTTAGACTCAGCTTTACTCATAGTAACATACATATGTATGTATGTATGTATATGGGAGTTTGTAAGTAGATGGGAGTGGCTGCCGCTGAAGTAGGTGGTACATTTTGGTCTTAGAAGTCCCATTGAGTTACACAACAGTTAGAATCTAAGGAATCATTTATAATCGTTTGCTGAAATATTTGCGGAACTATTGCGGCTATTTCCGATTCTTATGAGATAGCTTACGTCGGTACTTGAAACCTAGCTAACATGAGGTATTCTTTCCTTTAAAAAAATCAATCTCTAGATCGAAGAAAAATGTTCTTTGTTTTGAACTGCTCAAAATATTGCCATTGTTTCTTCAAATCGCGATATTTTCTCCCAATGACATAATGGTCCCTCCTCAAAAAAGAAATAAAAACCTACATAAAAAGACTTCAGTTTTCTCTGAAAGTAGTAGATCATTTTTCAGCGTCAGTTCCATCACGCTTTTCCCCCTTTTGATAGCTGTTTTCATTCAATAACTACCACTCTTTCTGTGTACGATAAATATAACGTATGACGTTTTGAATGAAAATTATGTAGGATATTTAAGTTTTAAAATAAATAAAAAAATATTTTTGAGGTGTTTACCTTCGGAATGACTACGAAAAAAGAGTTCTTTAGTTTGATTCCCTCAAGTATTTTTGTACCTTATGCTCCTTTTATTTGAAACCACTATCCCTATTTGTTGGCAATGGAAAACGTAAAATGTTCTCAGATTCATAAAAGAGTCTAGAAGATTTGTCGAGGATAAATGAAGTCCGATTCCCATCTTTTTCCGTATCTTATTCCTATCTCTTATTCCCTTCATCCTTCCTAGGTCTTAAGAGCAATGTGCAACTATGGCTGAGGGCTTAGAAAGCCGATTACCTCAATTTCATTCCATGGAGAAAATAGAACACCGTGCCGTGATAAAAATCTTCACCAAGCAAGGAATAAATGCGCAAACGATTGCGAATGAAATGAAAACCATACATGGTAAGTAAATGATTTATAAATGGCATGGGCTTTATAAACAAAGTCGAGAGTCGAAAGAAGACCACCCCGCTTTTGACTGACCTCAGATTTGGATTCAGCGACCAAAAAAACATGTTATAAACTTTTCATTTTCTAAAATAATTCCTACAAAAGAGACAAAAGTCTCTCATAATTTTGGAAAAGGGTCAATAAATCATAGTTTTCAAAAAGTCGGTGCTACTCTTTGACCTTAAAAATGGTAAATTTGCAACTTTAGTTGCAGAACGGCAACACTGCTCACACTGTCTCATAAAAAGAGAGCAGAGTTGCAATGGCTAATTTGTTGTTTCACCCACCCTACAGTCCAAACTGACCGCCTGTGACTTTTATTTGCTTTCAAATTTAAAAAAGAGTTAAGGGGAAGGAAATTTTCCGATCGCAAAGAGGGCAAGGAAGCGATTTTGGCTCACTGCGAGGTGAAAGGCAAAAAACCAAAAATTAGACAAATTAATTAACCAGTCCAATAAATGTATTCAGATTAAGGGAGATTATACTGAAATGAAAAAAAAAATAAATCTATTGTTTGATTTTACGTACAATCTTAACATCCCACGAACTTTTGGGCCTCCCTTCGCATGACCATAATAATTTGATTTTAGCAGTTATTTTTTGTATATGTAAGTATTTGAGTGATTCACAAGGTGTGATAAGTCAGAAAGGCATACAATTTAAAAAGTACAAAATTGTTTAATTCCAATTGTTTGATTCAATGCAATCCGAAAACATAACTTTTGCAATCTAAAATTTTATGAGTTTATGATTTATAACAAATTATGACACCTTGTGAATCCTCCAATTATTTTCGTACATTTGTACGATTTTTTTTTTTATACTCGAACACAGGTGGATGTTTTTTAGATGTAATTTTGTTCTAAATCTATTAAATTTGCTCAAATGAATATCATCTCTAGATAATAATAAAAAAACTAACTACTCGAAGGTAAATTATGTGACATTTAAAATGACCGCATCAAGTTTGTGTTTATCTACACTTTTATGAAATGAAATAGGAATGAAAAAATTATATCCGATGAACACTGACACTTATTATACTTTCGAGTTATTTATATAGTAATTATTAATATATGTAAACTTTAGGTAAATAAATACAATAATAAAATATTCATAATAGTATTTAGTAATACAGGTTTTTTTTACCTATACATTCTAATAAAAATGCTTATTATATATAAATAGTTGTTATATATATTTGTAAATGTATGCACAACATTTCGTTTGTATTTTAAATTTTCCTCAAGGACGTCAAATAAACCTTGCTTTTCAATTTCGAATAACTACATAAACAAACAAACAAAAAAAAAATAAAACGTAAAAGAAACATTGAATGAAATGTAATTGAGTGAGCTTTGAAGACAAAAGCAATCACAAGAAATATGTATTTATGTAGTAGATAAGTACATATTGTATAATAAAAGTAAGATGAAAAATTTTTATACAATACTTTTGAACAATGTAAAGGCTTAACTTGTGTACCCGAAAAATATTTACTAGATATGTATATACTTAATATGAATTTCTTCTATTTATTTACTTACAACTTTGATTTTCGCCTGAATCTCACGCAATTTCCGTCTGGCCAAAACCTGTATGTGTGAACTGACTTGCTTTCGTGTTCTCGTCTTGCCTGTGCGTAGTTTGATATAACGAGCGATGAGTTCATTTCGGCCTAGAAATCAGAAAGGAGAATAAGAAGAAAAAAATGTAAAAAAAAATTGAATTGAATATATAATGAGATACATTAGTGTAGAGTGAATTACATGAAATTTGTTATGAAATTCAGTACTATGCTCATTACACGAAATGTGTGTGCAAAATATCTTAATCCACAATCAGGATGAGCGAACGATGGATGATGCTCTTAATAAATATTTTATACATATAAATTTATGTGGTAATATGATAGAGTGGTTATGATTTAATTTAATAATCGTGAGCGTCTTGGTTATTAAGTGACTTCACAAGTTTTTTTGCAAACAATAAATATACCACATAGTTGTGGTAAATATTTGCTTAGCTTAATTTTCCAAAAAAAAAAAAAAGATTAGTTCAAAAATGGCTCTAATTTTATTTGTTTTTTTTTGCTACTTAATAAAAAATGTTTATTAGCCTTCCTGGTGGTTAGATGAGTTGCTAACTAACATACACTATATACATACGCCCACTTTAATTCGGATATTTAGATATGTATGGGTCATAATTATGGAAGTAGAGAATTTAGCAGCGGTAGAAATGTAAAATTAAACTTTACTAAATTTTTTACTGTTGAATGAATTGATTAATGTGTTCTTTATCCTGAAGAATCTGCTTGCTCGTACCTTGTCTTGCAAGTTCGTCTGCCATACAGTTTCCCTCTATAGCCCGGTGACCAGGGACCCAAATGAGGTACAGTTTGTTCTGCTTGGCCATCTCCTGTAGAGATAGGCGGCAGTCCAGCGCGATGTTCGAGTTAAATGTGAAAGAGCTCAGAGCTCTGATTGCAGCCTGGCTATCACTAAAAATGAAGATATCTCTTCCTATAATCCCGGTCCCAATCTTCTCTACCGCCTCCATGATAGCTGAGACCTCTGCCTGGAAGACGCTGCAGTGATCCGGCAACTTAAAGGAAATATGCAGGAGAGGGTTTCGTGAGAAAACGACTCCTCCTACCTTATTATCGAGTTTCGAGCCATCTGTATAGATGGCAATGCTATCAGGTGGAGTATGAAACTCAAGTTTCCACCCCTCCCTGATTGGAATTCGTGTAATGAAGTTATTTTCAGAAACCGATGTCAAAGCCCACCGATCCGTGCTGCTCGGAATAGAGCAGAACTTGTTCAAAATGCGAGAGTGCCCTTGGCTTTCAGGATGCCACTGGGATGGCTCTCTTAGTCGCAAAACAGTCAACGCTGCCATCTGTTGTCCATTTCCTGCCTATGGCACTCTTACATGTGTAGAGGGCTATGGATGCCTTTTCATAACCTTGAACTAAGTTCTCTTTCCAGTTCAACTTCTTATCTAAAATAACGCCTATAAAATACCGTTTAGTACCGGTGGAGTCACCGAAGGCACTTTATACCTTCTCGGGAAGACTGCAAGTTCCACCTTTTTTGAGCTGACCTTGAGCCCGCAGTGGGTGGACCACTTGGGTACCTCCCGAAGCGCACGTTGCATCAGTTCACATAATGTCTGCGGAAACTTTCCCCTGAGTGCAATCGCTACGTCATCAGCATACGCGACAACTTTTGCGCCACCCCAAATCGTTTCTCGCAGTAGCGTATTTATGGTGAGGTTTTACAGAACTAAAAAAATTTGTTTTCCTCCAATTTTCGAAGTTATCGCTTTGGTTTCGCAAACAAAAACCTATTTAAGGTTTTATTAAAATACAAAATGATGACCTGCGCCGACCGGTTCATTGAAAATGTAAACGGCCAGTTAATAGTGAAATATGCAACAAATACAATTTCATTGAATATTATACTGAGCACAAAGTTGAAGAACAAGTTCTTTCGGAACTAATAATTTCTAATGTTTCGAGCAATATACCAATCGCCAAAGGCCGCCGTTGTTAGAGTTAATGAGTTGCTTCTTTAGAGTTATTGAATTTTTATAAGTTTTAAAGAAAAATTGAAACTTTGACATACTCAATACAAATTTTGCAATAATTTTTATAAATAAAGGTGCAAGTCTAAACAAGATAATTGGTTCAGCTATACCTTCGCGTTTTTCCATAGTGCAATTGCCGACGACCGAAATCTATTTGACTCCACCTCACCTCATCTCACTTCCAAACGACTCTTTTCAGCACGCCTCCATCCGTTACATATCCGAATTACCAACAGCAAATATAAATTTAATCAAAATTAATTTGCTACAACAAAGCGATAAAGAGTATCGCCGGAGGCAGGGTTCACGAAAATATTCATAGCTTCTTAATATCACACAATTTACTAAATCCCACCAACAACTACTTACATAAATATAAAGCACGTCGCTGTAACAACAACAACAACAACAACAAAAATGAAAAGCAACCGGGCGCGCTCATATTATATAATAATAAATAAAATAATGACAGACCCACAGCCAGTTAGACAGATAGACAGATAGATGCAAAGGCAAAGAGACAGCAGTTACAAAGACAATGGCGTTCAGCGGGTACGTACGCTCTGCTTTTATGAGTATACACCAAGCATCTTCCCACATTTCCTTTGCGCTGCTCGTTGCTTTGAACATTTCCTGCCACTTTGACTCCTGTTGCCTTTTATCATTCGTCCTCGTCGTCGCAGCTCATGCCTGGTATTGTTCTTTACATGCGCGCTTTAATCCCATTGTTTTCACTATAATTTTCTATGCTTTCGCAAAAGTTCAGCAACTTTGTAGTTGGTTCCTTTTTTTTGTTTTATATGTAGTTGTGGCAGCTCTTCCATTGTCTGCTGTCGAGCGCTACGCTTTACTTTGGAAGCTGTCTGAACTCTGGGTGCAAGGCATAGACTTCGCTGAAGTTGACTTGAATTGACTCGATTCTCTATTGCTAACACAACCAGCGTCCTTACCCCACCTTCCGACTTCTATCGCGCCATCTTTATTGTCTACATTGGCCATGGCTTTGGTGTCGTTGCCGTCGTCGGCATCGCCTTCGTTCGTTCACTAATTGCACATTCTTGGCATAGTTTCACTTCTAACCGAATAAAATTATTTTCATTCACTTAAACTGTGCTGAAGGAAAAGCGTACGCTTGCCCCCTCACCGCTTCACCCCATACTGCTTTACAAACATCGTCGCCTTTGCATTTCACCCAAACGCGCCTGTTCAGTAGTTGGCCTTCACCAACATTTGGTGTTTTGTGTTTTGTGTCTTCGCGCGCTTCACACAAATTGTTCCCACCATACTCCCGCCGCTCAACCAGCCAATTCAGCTAAGGCCAGGCTAAAATTGAAAGCGTTGATGAGGAGGTGGATGTGGAGAAGGACGCAAGCGACATTGGTAAAGCACTTGAACTTTTTAGGTGATTGTCTTCAGCATCCTCTGCGTATGCCGTCCGCATATCCTCCGGCTATGACTCTTTCGCTATTTGTTATTCGCCCATCACTTGGTTTCTTCCCTCCTCGCCTCCTACGTGGGCTCGCCGACCTTTCACTACACACGCCCCCTACTCAATTCACTTTTCTTCAATAACCTAGCAAAAGTTCATCTGCTTCGTTTTTAGCCTTTACCTTTTTATGGTTTTTATTCAGTTCGTTGGACAAAGCGGAGAGACAACAATTTTCTCCAATAGCAGCGTGCGTATTGTTGTTTTCGTAAAATCCTACAACTATTATGAAGAGTAAAATAAGTTGTGCGCTCAGCTGAAACTACTTTTATCTTTTATCTCCCTACATATGTATACTCGTATATTTCGTTGAAAATATTGGTTCTTACAATTTTCATGTTTTGGTTTTCCTTACATTTAGCTTTAAGGATTTTAATACATTTTGTATTTCTATCTTTATTTTATAATCATAAATCTTTTCTTTTCTTGTTTTTTGTATTGTGCACTCTGCAATATATTTTGAGACAATGTGGTTTAAAAAACCTTAAAAAGTTAACATTTTAGTGCTCTTTTATCTGTCAACAGCTTTTACCCGCGGCTTCGTTCACTCAAAAATGTTTTAAGTTTTCCTATAGATCTATAAGTTCAAACCAGTTTTGTAATGTTTAATTTGTCTCATAAATTTAGTTGAATTAAATTTTTTTAATAGGTGGCAACACTCGCCAAAAAATTTCGCGAACAAAGCTCCCTTATACCTATTTTCGTTTGACACCAGTATAATAGAATCTCAGCTCCGTTAACAACTAAATTGAATGAATGTGTTGTAAAAGGTGCCAAGCTTCTTCAGAGAATGTTGCCATTTAAACGGGTTTGATTCGCACAAATACTGGTATATTTTAGTAAGTTTAGAAATAGAGTATTTTTAAAAAAGTGGCGTCACTGTTTAAAATTATTTTCATGATTCCGTTTTCTTAGGCCTAGTTCCTCTGAGTCCATGGCATTATATTTTATTTAGTTTACCCTTTTAAGCTGCTGACAACCCTTTCCAAAATTATTTTGAGAATAAAAGTCTCCTAAACCTCTTTCATTTGAGAACCATATTTGGGGTTTTATGTCATTTGCATTAATTTTGTTAACAGGTGGCAACCCTTTCCAAATGTTATTTTGACAATAGGCTTTTTGGAATCTTTTTGTTTGACATTTATAGTAGCAAATTACATTTAATTGATTAATTTAATTTATTTTATTTTAAATAGGTGGGACTCTGTTTTAAAAAATGTTAGAAATAAAGCTTTACTACATTCCCTTCGTTTGATTTCCATATTGCAATATTTGATTTCATTTATTATTTTAATTGAATTTGACCTTTTATATAGATGGCAACTCTGTTTAAAAATTGCTTCTACAAGCGCTTTATCTAAAAAAATTCCTAAGACTAAAAATTTAAAAAATTATAAAAAAATCTGCAATAGTTTCTAGCCAACTCAAAAAAGACTTTGCTAATATTGTAAAATCGATCAGTTTTGCTCGCCTCTGTAAATAACACATGAACAAAGTTTAAAATTTTATGAAAGAAAATGTGAAACGGTTGTTTATAGCTGCGTGAAATGTGCTCTTATTATAATGGAATGAGTTACAAAGCTGCATTATGGAAAAAGATTCTAAAAATACAAATTAAAAATTTGAAAATTTTATGAACATGTAGAATTTTTGTGAATGTAAATAGTATAAAGTGGAAAACTTTGATTTATTTAGTTTTTGTTTTGTAGGATGAACTATATTTTTATAAAAAAATATTTAAAAAAAATTTATATAGGCATTATAGATACAGCTGGTTGAAACTTACACCTATTATATTGAAATCGAAGGGGCAACAAAACTGCATTTTTGGAAAAAATTTGTAACTTTATAATTTTTTTTTTGAATTCTGTAGAACTTTCTTGCGTTTAGTATAAAACTTTAAACTTTGATTTGTATAGTTTTTGTAATGGAATGAACTCTATTTGATTAAAAATTAATTTGAAAATTTTTTTATATACATACATAGGTATTACGAATATAGCTGGTTAAAACCGAAAAAATTTCTAAAATTACAGCTTAAAAATTTTAAAATGTTATGAACATTTTTTTTTAATTCTATAGAACTTTCGTGAGTTTAGTATTAAATTTGAAACTTTGATTTATATAGTTTTTGTAATAGAATGAACTATATATAAAAAAACTGTATTTAAAGAAAAATAATTTATAAAAACATTGTGAATATCGTAAAAAACGGTATTTTGTGAGTAACGGCATGTAAATAAAGAAATACATATAATAAAATAAAAATAGTATAAAGTCGAAAATGCTGAGAAATGCAAATATTTAAATAAATAAAAATTGTGTCGCCAATGGAATGAATATTCTTTTGCTATGCACGTAGATCACCAGCACTCTGAATGAAACTCAAATCATGCGATTATGTCAACCCCTGCTCGGTCATTTTATCCTATCACCCACTAACGTTTCTACATAGCAAAGTATCTAGCATTTGTTCGCTTCCGCAGCGCGAACATAACCTCACATCTGATCATTGCTTTTGCCTTTCCCTGCTGCCATTACCCATCGCTGGGCCACACTTCTTTCGCACATTAAATCCTTCAGACATCAGCGTCTGTGCAGACGTGATGAATTTTGCATGAACTGCCCATCCAACAGGAACGGCAATAGGGCTTCATATCATCTGGGTAGTCAACTGTTTGATGAAATGTCTTACCGCTTGTACAAATCACTTTGCGTAGTAGGTAATAGATGTCCACCCTATCTTTTGGGTTGATATGGGATTAGTAGGTCTATTGGAGCGTGTTAGTGAAGTTTTTGTTTGTGTTTTGTTTTTTTTTTTTGCAAAGCGTTGGCCTGGAATTGAATGCACTCGCTTTGAACGGTCACAATATTGAAATAAATCGACTGGACAAGCATGTAAATTGGATTTTGTATTATCATAATGTGTACGTACATATGTTTGTATGTATGGTGGAGACACGCAGGCCACAAGAAAGAAGTAGGGGGAGAACCAATGATGAAGAGGAAATTATGCTGAGTGCGTTCGTGAATAACAAATAATATAAATGTAAGGAGCAGATTCTTTTTTTTTTTTGCACAAAAGATGTTTTGCAGAGAGTTAGAGAGCTAGAAGAAGGATTCTTAGATATGTAGATAAATACTCAGCGTTAATGTTTGTGCGGCCAAATATCTCGTATTGAAATAAAAAAAAAACAATAAATAAAACTACAAAAATAAAAATTCTTGTTTTCTGAACCATAAAATTAAACTAAAAAAATAAACATTATTTTCCGAGCAACAAACAAAACTATAAAAAAAACTAATTTTTTCTGAAAAAAAACTATCTGAAAATTAACCACTATTTTCTGAGCAGTAAAAAACCCATTATTATCTAGGCTGTAAGCAACACCCGAAAACTGACTTATATTTTCTTAGCAACAAATTAAATTGAAAAACCATAATTTTTACAGTAAATAATACTTAAAAAATTACCTATATTTTCTTGGCACAAAATAAAACTCGAAAAAATAACGAATATTTTCAGAGCAAAAAAGTTAACTAGAAAAGTTACCATTATTTCCTGAGCTAAAAAAATTACCATGAATTCCCAGTAATAAATACAGCTAAAAAAACCGTTATTTTCCGACCAATAAATAAAACTAAAAAAATAACTATTATCTAACGCATCCATTTTCATAAAATTGTGTCGCCTCACACCAGCAATATAAGTTTTTGATTCGAAATCGTTACCGTCCGATTTTAACATTTTTTAAGGCAAATTTTGCATTTGTAACGCATTGCCGGAAAAAAATCTGGCAACAATGGAACAAATTAAATTTCAATTAAAGGGTTTAGGCAATTGAATTATTAGTATCACGTTATGGGTGTTAAACAAACGAGATTGAAGAAGTGTGCAGTGGGAAAGTAAGTGCAAGAGGGTTGCCACCAGTTTGAAAAGTCGAATTTAATTAAATGATTTATAACAAATTATCCGAAATATCACAATATGAGTGCTAATAAATCTTTAGTTCGAATAATTATAATAGTTTTGATTTGTTTGAATGGGTTGCCACCTGTTTGAAAATTAAATTTTATTTCAAACTATTTAATAAGTTAAAAAAATTTTTGTAATAATGACATCAATCGCAATGGTTTTAAAAAGAATTTAATGGTAAACTACAGTTGCCACCTATTTAAAAAACTCACTACATTTCGAAAATATTTTGAAAGTTTAACAACACATTAAATTAAGTTAATAACTTAAATTAAAATTTTCGGTATGGGTGCATCATTTCAAAAAAATTTTTTGGGAGTGTTTGAAAAGTTAAATAAACGAGAAAAAGTTGACGGTTTGTGGAATTTTTTTCCAAATGCACGAAATGTTTTAAAAAATTCAAACAATTTTAATAAAATTTTTTTTAAAATTTGGTGAATTTTGTGCAACATTTGGAATCGATCATGTTATAAAATAAAAATTTTGAATATTGGAAAAAACACTGTATCACTTCAGTTATGTACATTAGGGTGGTCGAAAAAAAAAATCCAGTCGGAATTTTAATGCTGTCACCCTCTGGGGGGTACTCTATTCAAAATCCCTGTGGTTTGTTTGTTTTTGTTATTTAAATCAAACAAATTTTAGAGGTCGCTCGAAGTTTCGCATGCATTTTATATATGAGGGAGGTATATTTTGCAAAATTTTCTAGCTTTAATTTCCCACTTTTCAAATGCTACATGCCCATTTCTAAAACATACACACCAACTCTTAGTCTTCTTCTTCTTCTTACTTTACACACTTATGCTCCAGCGCACTAATTGAAACTGATTAACCCCTTTGAACTTTTTGCTAGACTCATTTCTTATTCTTTTTAAATTTTTTTGTTTTTCAATTTATTTAGTTGACATTTTTCACTGTTTCTTTGCTGCATTGCCAGCTGCAGTTGCCACCTCGCTGCCGCAATTCACCTTGTCATAAAC
Source organism: Anomoia purmunda (assembly GCA_951828415.1). Taxonomy (NCBI): domain Eukaryota; kingdom Metazoa; phylum Arthropoda; class Insecta; order Diptera; family Tephritidae; genus Anomoia; species Anomoia purmunda. The sequence goes on from OX639995.1 coordinate 47,724,068, forward strand.
AACACACAAGACCACAAACACTTTGACACCAGAATCCGAACGATTCACATCAATTAGATAGGGCTTGTTTGCTTTATTTGTTGTTTGTATATACGTATGTATGTATGTAGCTAGTGGAGGCGTTAAGTGGCATCACACAGAATTTGATTGGGTTGACGGGATTCAATTTAATGAATTAAGACGACGACACCTAATAGACATTATTTGCATACGTATGTACATACATACACACATACATATACATATATGTACCAATATATTTATACGAATCCACACACGTACTTAGCAAAGTCAACATTCAATTGAAAAAAATCCGTTGGTACTTATGCGATCTTGCCAAACTCTTATTATTTTGTTAAACAATTTTTGTAAGGGAAAAACGTAAATGTTCCCTTGCTCAAGATTTTTGAGGTGTTAAAAAGATGTTGCAATTGTTTATTCACCGTTGATTCGATTTTTATGAAATAATCAAGCGTCAGAAAAAAGTTGAAACAAATATATGATATATAATGTAAGGTTAAGATACATAGATTAAAGTTTCACAGGAAATATTTTCCTAGAATATTTTAACCCATTAGCTTCCACCTACAGGCGTCGTTTTGACCCTTACTTCAAGAAACCCTTCAAATAAAAAAAAATGGAAAATAGCTAGAGGGCTAAGATATTCTAAACAATTATTTGCCAGAAAATTTCAAATTTCGTTTATTCGCTCTACATAGCCTAGCCATAGGGGTTTTAATTCGCAGGACTACGTCTATGGTATTTGACTTCGCATAGACGTAAAGTTCAAAACCCTTTCGTAGAATCTTTCTCTCTCACAATCCAAGGGCTCTCTCATACGGAGTTGAGCGGAGTTCTGCGCCTTACAATAGCACGGGCAGTTGGCTATTCAGCCCAAGGTACCACTTGTTGGCAAGAGAGTTTCTTTATTAGATTTCACCCCTAACATTGTTGTTGGTGTTAATGCTAGTTCCAAGATAAGTAAAGCTCTCTACTTTGTCAAAATTGTAACTGTCAGCAGTGACATGGGAGCCAAGACGCGAATGCGTTGACTGTCTACTTGCTGACAGGAGGTACTTCGCTTTGCCCTCGTACACTTCGAGACCCATTCGCTTCGCTTTTTTATTCTCTTGGAAAAGGCAGAAGTAACGGCGCACTTATTGAGGCCGGTGATGTCGATATCACTAAAATACGCCAGCAGTTGCGACCTTTTATAAATTATAGAGCGTGGCAGATTTATTTCTGCAGCTCAAATTATCTTTTCCAGCATAAGGTTAAAGGAGATTCTGCAGGTCACACTTAAATTCCAGTCAGGAGACATGCGTTCTTCCGACTCTTTGTTTTACAAATGAGCTGGTGCATGCACTTTGTCTCAGCCACCAACCATTAAGCAGCGTGGCGAAGTGCTCCCTCCATAGTTTGAGTGTACTCCGGAAGTCGGTCATCAGGTTGCCGCCTTTATTCTTGTAGAAAATTTTCCTGGTCTTGAAACCTTCTGTAAGCCGTCGGAACTTCTACTAGAGTTTTTGGGCGTTTTTCCTGTTGGCTAAAGCTCGTGCATCTCGTCCTTCTTCTTTTACTCTCGCGAGATACGCCTCACTTCCTTCTTTAAATTCCGAAGCCTCTCCCGCATAGCATTGACTGCGCTCGATCTCAGCTTTGTTCTTTCCGGCAGCAGTTTTTCGATGACGAGCTTTCCGTGTTTTGCCGCAAAGAGGCATGTGTGAATCTTGTCTGCGGCAACATGATGATCCGAATCGATGTTCGGTCCTCGAATAATGTGCATGCCCAAGAGAATGGAAACATTCCTTCCGGCTACTACAACCTAGTACATTTTTTTTTGTTTTTCTATCAGGATATAGCCAGTAAGCTTGATTTATCATTTTACGTGGCATGCAGCGATCCCAGCTCGCCACCAGGTTCTTAGGGAATATTTAATTTTGAACATGTTTATATAACCGCCCGCTTATCCCCAAGGTATACACCCGCTCGCAGCCACTACTACTGCTGAACAGGCGTCCCAGACTTTGGTGGGATGTTAAACCGAAAACGTTGCAGCGATCCCACCAGATTCGTCTTCTCACTTTGATTCACTTCTAAACGGATGTTCAGGAGCTACTTAGAGGAGACTTGTGAAATGACCCGGAAGTCGTGAGCAGCTTAAACCGTATGCAGAAGAATCATTCTAGCCACTTCCAGGAGAATGGCAATAAGAGGCTTTTCCCACTTTCGTGGACTTCTACAAACCGAACCACCGCACTGGATAGTTATAGGTAGGTCAAATGGCAGCGACATATGTTGCCCAATTAGCAAAAATACTGCCGTTTTGATGCTCAAAACTTAATGGAGTAATAGTGCATTACAACTAGCCAGAGCTGGTAATAAAATCAACAGCCCGGCAAGGATGTAGCTCTTGGGGAGAGCTTCCAACTAGACTACAGAGTCATAGCTCTGCACCGGCCGCACCACACACATGGTACATCGAGAGTACCCACTTCGGCTTGAGTAGAAAGCAACACAGGATTTTCGTACTCGCTCCTCAAAACACGTTTTCCAACTTAACATATAGTCGATACTCAGCTCCAAATACTTGATACTGCAAGATCAACCTAATTGTCGGCCGTTTAGGCTTGGTGGTCTGAAAGTAGGCGGTTTGTATTTTCATCATATCTCGATTTAACTTAAGGCCATAACCTTCTGGCCACCTACTTAATTTTGCCAACGTTCTTTCCATGATTGCGCTCATCACGGCAGGGAAGGGGCCTCTAATCAGGATCGCCACATCGTCGGCATATGCCACAATCTCAGCTACGACTGTGTTAAATTCGACCAGGATGTCATTTATAGTGATGAGCTACAAAAGAGGAGAAACCACTCCTCCCTGTGATCAGATGACATTTCACGATCTAAAAGTATTGACGAGATTCAATTCCTGATTGGTCTTCCACCCTTGCCCTAACGAGGGCGGATTCTATCGCATCAGCCTTGACGTTGTAGAAGGTACTGTGTAATTGAACGGAGAGAATACAAAATGCATATCACGCCACTGGCGTCTAATAGCAAAACTTTTAGATACTGTTTTGAAGAGCGTGTGCATTATTTTCCAATTTTGAAACTTTTACAACCAAAATAATTTCACACTATTGCATATTCTTAAGTTTCTCCGTGAATAGCATGTGTGAAATTAAAAGTTGCAGTATAAGGTGAACGAACAGTGATTTTGCTGTGATGAGCTATAGCTACAGGATGAACCCATACACACACACACACATACATACGAACACATGTAGTTCCACATATGCGACAGCAAAAGTTGATGGTGTCAAAACCTCAGCTACTCGGTCACGATGCGCGCGGCTGGTAAACTTTCACTACACCATTGGCCGCTATTAATTTTAATTATTACATTATAAGCTCAAAAATTCTTGATTGCAGCAGAAGTGGCTGTTAAAACACAAACGGGAAATGGGAAAGGAGCATGTGTGAGTGTGTGTGTGCGGGTGTGTGTGTGTGTGTATATATCCTCATATGCGAGCCATGCACTGCAAACCGCAATGGCGGTGAACGGCAGCCATGCAGCGACTGGCGACTGGTGACTGTCGACTGTCGACTGTCGACTGGCGAATGGCGACAATGACGAGGTTTGTTGCTAGCGACGACGATATGTTGTTGACAAGCCACAGCGCATGCTGGAGCGATGGATTTTTGGTTTGTGTGTAGGGCGGTGTGGCAATAATGATGTTGTCGTTGACATAACCGCCATACCAAATCACTTTATCGCGCAATTTTTGTTGTTGTCTCTCGACCATCAACACTACTACATACAAGCACATATGTGTATGGATGTATTTGTATGTCAGAGCGGTGATAAATCCGTAGCCAACTTTGTCCTCCTTCGTTAGCTTCGCTTCAAACCAATTTATTAGCTGCTGTTTGACGCTCAAATTGGCGGTATTGAGCAAATGTTTTTTTTTTGTTTTTGGTTTTTTATAAACACTTTCGAGCGCCAACACTCACATGCAGAAATTTAAAATTTTTGAAATTCATTACCAACAGCAGCATGGCAGCGGAAACTGCTGATATTGCTCTTGCAATAACCAAAAAAAAAAGCTTGGAGCGCAGCGGCAGCTGGGAAATGTGGCACTCAAACGCCAATCATACTGTGCTGCAAAACGCTGGTGAGCTGAGCAGGTGCCATAATCACATAGACGTGGTGCATAGTTGACGGTTTTCATAAACTTGATTAATTTTTTGTTATTCTTATGGATGTTATTTTTTCGTCCGTCCTTTTTGTACCAACTACATGCCCTATAGTTGCAGCAGTGGCGTTGATATTGATTTTAATTTTTGTGGCTAAATAATTGAATAATTTGGCTGTGCATCGCAAACTTGCTGTGAGTAAAAAAAAATTTCCAAGCATACATATAATGTTTGTGTGCGGGTATTGGAAGCGCTGGTGAGAATAGTGATACAACCATTGAGTGTCTTAAATAACCGACCGACCATATGGTGATTTCTTTTACAATATTTAAAACGCTTTTCATGATCAATTTTTTCGTTTCATTTTATTTTTTTTAAATTAAATTTCCCGTGAATTTTTAATATTGTTTTATGCTGCTAAATAAACTGTATGCGTTAAATAGAAAATTTTTTTCAAGATAAAAATTTAAAAAAAAATTATCAAACATTCGAAAGGAAAGTTTAGACACTTTATTGTGCCAAAATTAAATGCGCTATAAAAGTATATACCTAGAAGTTTTCTAAAATTTCAAATTAAAAAGTTGGAATTTTTGATTAAAATTTGCTAAATTTTTTTGAAATCAGGTACAAAATTTGCCATTTTGACTTATACGATTTTTGTTATATAATGAATTCTATTGTTATATAAAAATATTGAAAAATATGTACTTTGAAAACCCGTGCGAATATTATACAAAAATTATAGTGCGACCAATTTTTCGAGTCACTGGGACCGGAGTCAATGAGCACAAAGCTAACTGGAATTTTTTATTTCGCTAAAACGAGTTATATATTAACTTTTGTGCCTTATAACTTTTATGCGGGAGAAAAATTTGTTCCCTTTGTTAATAAGTGTTATTTGCCAAAATTTATTTTGTATGTTACCTGATAAGTGTTATGCGGGGGGCATATTTTTTCTGTCGCTAATAACAGTTATTTCCAAACGATTATTTTTAACGCTACTTGGTAACTGTTATTCCTGTGAATTGTGTCTTTCATTTCCAATAAGAGATATTTCTCAACGTTTATTTTTTACGCTACCTGAAAACTGTTAACGTTACTTTTAACAGTTACTTTTCCACGTTTAATTTTGTTGTAAAAATATAAATGAAAGTGAAGATATTCAAAAAAAAATAAAGACAAAGTAATGAAGGCGAAAAAACAGATAAGGGAAAATAAGGAACTATTCTTACCAGGAGGAAAGTAAAAATCAACGTTGGAAAATAATATTTATTCCTAATGGAAAAAATATTTCTCCTGTATAACAGTTATCAGGTCAACTAAATCGCCTATAGATTATTCTCCCTGCGATTACAGGCAGTCTTAAGCGAAGACACCGAAATCTTTAGGGGCTTTGGAAAAAAATATCGTGGGAATCATTAGCACTGCCGAGATCTGGCCCTTAATACTTGAAAAAGTGTACACAAATTTAACCGCGTTGCTAAGATACAAAACACTTTTCAGGTCACAGTGCCCCTCGTTTCTTATACTCACTGGTTGTATGTACATATGTACAGTTGTATTAAGAGTGTATGTATAAGTATTTGCATTAGGGTGGTCTTTAAAGGTATAAACACAATTTTAACATCATATTTCCCAAACCTCAGCCCCTTCATCGAGACAGTATAATCAAAGGTATGGCAAAGATAGGTCCTGACTGGAGATGGTTAATGCGTTTCGGATAGGTGTAAAGTTCAGATTCCTCTATAGAGAGACTCAAAAAACTAGAATTAAGAGTAATCTGAATTTGACCCCGATTGAGCGGATGAGACTGAAAAAATCGTTAACTTGATTTCAAGGACCACCCCAATGTACATACAGAACTAAATTGGTAAGCGTGTCTAGCCCAGTTCATAACAGGAAGCTTCCACAAATAAAACAACAAATAATGACTATTAGAATGTAAGAAAATTATAAATAAATCGAACCCAAACGAGACCAAACCCAAGTACTAGCCCAATAAAGTACTACCTTTATGCTCGCAATGTTTTTTTTTAATGGCATGAAAATAGGAGCGCGAAAAACTTGTGATAAGAAAAAACAAACAAATAAATACGACTATAAGGAAGTTTTTCATATCTAAGTACTAGGCACATACTATGAAATTACCCTGCAAGAAAAAATTATAAAATGTATGAATACGAAGTAAAGAATTTGTAATGAAGGGAACTAGTTTAAAGAAATATTTGGAGAGTGATACGTTTCAATAGAACTAGGACCAATTTAAAAATATAGCATTGAGAGCTGGCAACGAGTTAGAGCTCCATAGTTCAGTACATCTTGATATAAACTTACAACACAAATTGCTGATAGCCAATCAAATATTGGATTTATTGTTTTCAACGCTTACTGGGCCACACAGTTACTTACAGTAGTCAAAAATATATATTTTCTGGTAGATTGAATTTCTTTTGAGATACGCATAGTATGCGTACTATTCGTAACATATATTTAGAATATACTCAGTACGTACATATTTAGGTCTATGCATGTCATATTTAGTTCGCATTAAAGTAAAAGGCGGCACATATTAGTCTATCGTGTCTGGGGTATTTTGGCGTGGTGGTAAGTAATGAATGGTTGATAGTTTAAAATGGTGCACACACTTGAATAAAGATACATACGAGGGGAATAATAAAAGTTCGCTTAGTTGGTGAGTCTTAAATATTTAAAACAAAAACTTTTTACGAGTCCTCTTTCTAAAATTCAAACCAATCGGCTAATACGGAGGTGAGAGAATGTAAAACAGCTTAGGCGAAGACGGGACATTTTTCTGAAGAGAACGAGCTTCGGGAAGGACGACTACATCTTCCACTGGTGAAGTTCGAAATGGCCGAAGATCGATGATTGACACACGATCTGAATGCCATGAATGTATCGAAAGTATTTAGTAATCATCTGGTCAATGAGCTCCACGAATTTTAAATGAAACACAAAAAGAGGCTCGATCACATTTTGCTAAACTTTTCCTAAATTAATTAAAAAATGGGCAGTCTAGCCATTTTAGTAAAGTAGTTTTTGGTAACGAATCTAGATTCTACAAGTTCGATCCGGAAACCAAACCGTAGTCTATGGTATGGAGCCCAACAGGGGCAAACCCAGCCGCAAATGCTAAGCAATAAAAACTAGTACCAAAGGATTATATGTCAGTTTACTTCACCCGATAAAAAATCCTTGCTACTATTTCCCTGGAAAAGACTCAAGCGATAACTGCAAAATAATATATCGAACCCTCCTTACCAAAAATTTTTAAAAATTTGCTCGAAACCCGGAGAAAGAGGTTTTGCGGCATAAGTTTCTGCCTGCATCATAACGCGCCAGCTCACACTGCTAAAATAACGATTAACTTTATTGCGATCACAGCCATCAAAGAAATATGACCAACACCAAATTCCTCGGGTCTAGCACATAGTGATTTTTGGGGTTTTAATAAAATTAAAAAGAAAACATAAGTCATCAAGTTGTCTATTAAGATTTTGTTTGAAAAAAATCGAGCAGCGTCGGAAGCAAGTTCGAACCTTTAAAAGAACGTTTAAAATATAGATCTTACTTCCATAATGCCATTTCTTTTCATAATGCAGGCATTATGTGGGAGTTATAGTATGGTGGTGGTTCAAGGAGAGAGGACTTTACTACCCATTTGCCAACTCAACCCAAATTAGCACTTATTGGCTAGAGAGGATCTCTGTTGGATATCGACGCTGACATTATTGCTTGCCAAGTGAGCCTAAGCCATACCAATAATGGTATTACAGATGAAGAACATGAAATAGTCCGCCTTATGCTGATGACCTGACAAAATTTACTAACCTGACAGTTGTCAGGCTTACTGCGCCTAAAACTATGCCAGAAAATATAACGTAATTTTCGCGATCATCATTAAAGGGATGAACCCCATTTTTGCAGCATACGTGTAGGCGCAGTAAACCTGACAACTATCAGCTTGATAAGTTTTGCCAGATCATCAAACTAAGGGGTGATAATGCAAATTTTTGTATACAGTGCTTCCTCGAACTTTTGTGGTGCCCCAAATGCCAGGAAGGACCAATTCGTGCACAGGCTATGGTTAATTGTTTGACTATTATGCCATTAAAGCGCTCGTTCCGCTCTTACACCACCTGCCTAAATGTACACTCGACTTGGCTGGGGCTCTTGCTTCGAAGGGCTCAGCTTGGCTGCCAACGTTTTTTGTTGTTGCCTATCCGCCGTACGAATTCAAACATTCGCACGCTCCTCTGTCTGTCTGTCTGTCTGTCCGTGTAATAAGTTTGCTTGCAATGAACTTTGACAATAACTGCCGTACGTCTTGCTGGTTGGCAAAAGCCGACAGTTGGCGTTGGACGGCGTGAAACAAAACCAAAAACAAATACAAAACCAAAATAGCCGAGACAAAGGCAAAGGCAAAGGCAAAAGGACAAAGGCAAAAACCAAAAATGAATAACAATAAATGTTGCAACAGTAGCAACATCAACAATAAAAGTGCCAACTATAATAACAGCAAAAACAACAACAAATAAGAGCTAACTGCAGCAAACAAAGTTCGGCGGGAACTTTTAAGCAAACCCCCGGACGCGTCCAGGCAAATTGGCACTGTGTATGGCGGCGTACAGTGGGATTTTTGGCAAAGAGAACAGAGTTTTGGGAACATTAAATTCTTACATTTGAATAATTTACAAATATTTGAGGAATAAAAATGTATTATAAGATTTTACGAAATTAACAACTTTGTAGAAAATAAAACTACCAGAAGCAAACAAAGAATTTTATACAACTAACGCTGATTGAGATTTTTGTTGAACTGAGTAATGTGTATTTTAAAAAAAATGTGTTTTGATTGCTTTTGTGGTAGGTTTATAAGAAAGTATAGTATTTATTTGTAAAAATATATCAAAATCAATGCAATCGACCAATTTAAGAAAAAAATATAAGCAAACAAAAATGATACTTTATATTCGTAAATGGTAACATTAATATTTTTGATGGACAACAAATGTTTGTTCCCTCGGTCTTCCTTCGACTTCTATGTTATAGAGAACTGAAGGACCGGAATTTTTTCTTTTGATTTTTGTTAAATAAAAAACTGACTTTTAACGCAACCTTGATTTGCTTAAACGCCGAAAAGTCACCTGAAAGTTTTTTAAAACTGATCAGAAAAGGGCATGCTTTTAGGCTTATTCTAATTTATTATTTATGTTTATATTTAATCCTCCTATGGTGATGACCTGATAAAATTTAAACCTAAAAGTTTGCGTCAAAAATGTTTTTCAGCCTTCTAACAACAGTCGTTGTAGTTGTTACGTCCTACCTGAGTAAGTGACTGCCATGTTATATTCTGCAATATAATTTTAGGCGCAGTAAACCTGACAACTGCCAGGTTTGTGAGTTTTGTCAGTGTATCAGCTGTATGCTTTGAGGTGTGATAAAAAGTGGTAAATTTTAGCCGCTTTTTTTGAATTAGACCAGAGATGACGTAAAATAGGGAAGTTAAATTTTTATTAGTTGATGTTTGCAGATGAGTAAAATTCTTTTTATTTTATTTTATTTATTACCTATATTTTAAATTAATTTAATCAAGTATTATTTTGACTTTATATTGTAGTGTGGATTATTTCATTTGCAAATTGTTTATACTTAATAAATTATCGAAGCAAATGAGATCTGTACGTACTTTGTTTGACGCACTTTGAATGAAAAATTTAATTTTCCGTTTTTAACTTAGGAAAATAAGCAGCTTTACTTTTAGATTTCGTTTTTTGTATAACTCAGCTTGCACAACTTTGCATTTTGTTAATTACTTGAACTTTTCCTAACCTTTTTGCGGCGTTTTTTGAGGTTAGGTTTTTATGGGAGCTATGCGTTAAATAGGCGGATTATGCTAATTTTTTTGGTGTTGCCCTCGAATATTATTATAAAAATATGAACAAACTTTTGGCGTCATTTCATCCTAACGTTGCACTTTTTATAGCGTTTTTAAGGCATTTTTAAGGTTGGGTTTGTATGTAAGGTATGGTTTAAAATAAACCGATGACGCTCATTTAACGTTTTCTCTTAATTTGTGCCCATAAAGATTACATACGAAAATTTAAAGCCATATATCAAGTACTTTTATTTTTTTTTCCAAAAAATATATGGACCTGTACCACTGTGTGGCGGTTTGCTTACTGCCATTGCTGCCTGCCGGTTGTTTATATGATGCCTACTAAACTGCCTGCATTGTTATTATTGTAATTGTTGTGTGCACGCTGCCAACAAGCCAACAAATGGAGAAACGAAAGGACACAACACTCTCGGCCAGACAATTATACAAAAATATTGTTTCTGCGGTCGCCGTCTATCTTTGCGAACAAGCGTGTACCTACATATGTACACCTACCTTCTGAGATAGATAGTATAGGCTGTCGGTGGGCGGTGAAAGGGCGGCAGCGGAAATTAATTACTTTTCAAAACAAAATATGGAAAACAGTTGGAAAGAGTAAGCGGGGAGCAATACCTTTCTATTTCTCTTACCAACATCTCGATAGCTGTAGCTAGTAAAGGCTGGAAGCAATGCGGCGATATATGTATGTGGATAACACACACACACATGCACAATCAAACACATATGCACACACATGCAAATTGCTCGCTGCTACTTTGTTTTGGCAACGCGTGTTAAGCGAAAACAATATCCTGCAGGACATAAATTACAAAACTCGGTCGTCTACTGTTCGGCCATTCGCAAGCATTTTTCATTTTATTTTGTTTTATTTTCGTTATTTGCTGTGTCTTCCTTTTTTGCTCGAGTTTTTTGTTTTGTGTTATTTTTGTTGTTTTTCTATGTAGCAAGGAAAAGTGCAAGCAATTTCCTTTTATTTTTATTTTTTTTTTCTGATCGTAAAACGTTTGCTATTTTTCTACAATTTGGTTTTAACTTGGCAGCCTGGACTTTGTTCAGAGGGTGACTTAGGTACACAAACCGTTATTGTTGTTGTTTTTATTGTTTGGCATGCACACTGGTCTCATATAGTAATATCGTTGGATTCTTTCAGAAATTCGTATGTCTTTTCTAAAAGGTAATATGGCTTATAGTGCTCGATTTTTTTTTTTTTTTGAAAACCAAAAAGCCCAAAATAAAAACGCAAGTGAACTGAAGTGAACAGAAATAACATCTAGGAGATTTTCACCTTCAGCCATGACAACAACTACCGTACGGTAAATCTGAATAATTTATTTATTTAAAAAAATTCGAAAAGGTGAACAAATAGTTGAAACACAGCTCCGGGGGGTACGCTGTACTTAAACTATTAGCGGGAATATTTTTGTTAAATATTTTAAGCAGGCACATAATTATTATAAGAGAAAAGAGGAAAAGTTAATCAATAATTATTATAGTAAGATACGAATTTTTATAGTAATCTATAGCTATTATTCAAGGACTTATATTATAAAAGTCTTTTCATAACAGTTATCAGCAAGATAAACTTTTTTTAAGTCTTCAAAGACTTTTATTTTAGAACTCATATTATAAAATTCTTCTCATAATACTTATCAGCGAGATAAACTATTTTTTAAGTCTGCAAAGATTTTTGTTTGGAGATTTGTATAATAAAAGTTTTCTCATAATAATTATGAGTTTGAACAAATTTTTTAAATCTTGAAGGACGGGGAAAAATTGTCTTAGTCACAATTGTTATTCAAAGACTTTTCATATTTAAGTCTCAAAATAATTGTTACTATTGATTAAAAAAATTGATCTCACTCGAAATTTTTATGTTTATGCCGTTTATAGTATAAGTTTCAAAATAATAAATTTCGGGAATTTAAAAAATTCTCTAAAGATTTGTATAATTATCAAAATTAGAATCACTTTTTTAAAACTCGACAATCATATAATTATTATTTTAGATCTTCGATTTTAAGTCATTAATGTCATCATAAAAGCATAATTTTGACGACTATTTTGAAAAAAAAAATACAATTGCAAAAAATTTGAATTGAAAGGCGGTTAGTGGATTAAAATATTTCAGCATACCGAAAATGTCACCAAAATCCTTCAGAGAAAAAATTGATTCACGTAGAATTTAAAAAAAAAATGCTAAAAGCAAGTAAGTAGCGGTTCATGTTTTTTTTCAAATAAACAGTACTTATTGTTTGAAATAAAAACACTTAATGTAATACTGCTAATTTTGGAAACTTAAGCGAAAGTTATTTATTTAAATAAGACCAAATAGAAATTAATATGCTTCTAACATCTCACACCTATTTTAAGTTTTGTTTGAGTTTGATTTTTTGAAAATTACCTCTCATAAAATTTTGTATTGCGCTTACAGAGTTAGAAAGAAAAGTCTGCCCAAAATTGGGTAGAGTTTGATAAAGTAGTTTCGAAGATATACTACCTTATTACACTAAAGTGGCCAATGTCACGCCCACTTTCTAAAATTTTGATTTTTCTTTATTTCTTTTGCTAATTAAATTTTTCGTATTCAATTTGGGAAAGTTGTTGTATTATTTTTTAAAATTGTTGTTTTTTTGTTTGGACTTTTTGTAAATTACCGTTATATGGGTTTCCCCCGATTCCTATAATTTTCGAAATTATGCATACTGAATTGATATGAAAGTGTGTACTATAAGTGGTAGAGTTTGAGGAAGTACTCTCGGAGATATGTCTATTTGCTTTTTCTTCTTTTCTCTAAGCCAGTTCTGCAACTATATTTAAATTTTTCCCTATTATCCCTATTATCTCCTATTCTCATTTAATTCACTAAATTTGAGACTTTTAAGTTGAGAAATTTTTTGTGACTTGAGACGTTTTCGGTATTCAGTAAGCAACAGTGTCATCAAATGTCACCAAAGACAGTGGTGAAAAGCAGTAGATCGTATGTTCAGCTAGAGAAGCACAATCGACCTCAATGATAATGTGTTTATCGATAGCACACAATATAATTTTTCAATTCTTTGTCAGCAGCATTACTGCTCTTTAAAAACTAAAACAATATGGTTATCGTAAAACTAAAATTTAAATTACCTGTTTAAAATTCTTATAAGTGGAAGTGAAAGGAAAGGAAAAATAATCATAAAATGACAATTTTGAAAATACCATTTTTGAGTTTGATCCTTTCATTGCCTCCACGGTCGTTAACTGACTACTCTACTAACTAAACTTAAAGTATCAAATTATCTACCAGTACAGAGGAATATCACTAGAAGTGAAAGCTTTTGAATTTGCCTAACAAATTTCGACTTTCAGACTATGGTGGCAAAAATCCAAAGACACTGAGTTAAGATTTTTGTTCTTGCTTTCAAATGGTTTCTTCATTCCTTTTTTATTGTTTGTGTTTTTGCTGTTTGGTTAGGATGGCAAATTGTTTGTTTAACCTTATTTGGCGTTAAATACTTAACAAATACATACACAAATAGTCTATTTTGTGTGTGTGGCCTAGCTTGTGGACAGCCTGTCTGAGGATAACTGTATTTATTGTTGTATGTGTTTTATCTATTCTCTTTTTACGTCAGTACTACGTTTGTGTCGAAAATGGTTTTGCATACTTATTGGCGTTGCACTGTCAACACATTGCTCTGAGAGGGTTGACACTTTTTCGCAACAAAAGAAGGATTTATTGCATTTATATTGTAGTGTACGATAGAAATAGATTGAAAAATAAAATGTTTACATAGCTTATTCAACACTTTTAACAAGAATTAGTTTTTAAGCGATTATTGCATACATTTAGGAGTTTAATGTCGCAAAGTTACAATTCTAAAGAGACTCTTGTAATGAATTATGGATAAATAATTTATGAATTGTTTCGTGCGTAATGAAATTTTTTAAGTTTTTTCTTCCAAAAACTTTATTAATATGTATTAAATTTTATTTAAGAAATGAAAATTTTTGCGAGTGTGGAATTCTTTTTCAGAAGAAGCAATCAACTTTTCAAATTTTCATATAAAATGCTGTGCTTTATTTTACCAAAAAATCGAATAATAAATATTTAAAAAAAACATACAGTGCCGGAGACAGCATGGGCACAGCCATATCAATTTCAGAAACAGGAATGAAACGGAGTTATGAAGAAAAAATATTTGGATGAAGAGGATTCTGTGGATTGTCTCAAGTGATAGGGTGAGTCGTAAATGCAATGAGTTCTTCGAAGGACTCCATAATAACAATATGCATTATAATTTGAACTCTTAGAAAATACTTCTGGTGTTTGTTTGTATCCGAGGTTTGCCATTGCCTTTCAAGTGACTATTGCTTGTAAAACAAAAACTTGTTTGATGATTTTGACAATACGATAGAGTTGGAATCAGAGCCCTATGTGGGACAGTACTTGCACGCTGCGTACTCGGAATACAATTAACCGTTAAAAGTATGAAGAGCGCCCAAAAACTTACTTACTTAGGTGTTCAATTATTCCGCCATTTAAGGAGGAGTACACAATTCGTAATAGAAAAATTCGAATAAAGACTGTGGAATTGATGGAATTCCTTTCAAACCTGTATTACGAATCTACAGAGATGAAGGGAAAGAACAGAAATATCGAGTACGCATAATAAATCCAGATTTCGATAACAAACTCTAGCTCTACGTGCTAACTTTTGATTTGCTTCATTTAGTGCCTTTCGGCGCGAAGGACCTTCCCATAAATTGTTTTCGACTTGATTGTAAATTTCAAATCATTAAATTAAATAAAAATTAAATAAAAGTTAAATAAAATTTATTAAATTTTAGTTAATCAAATTAAAGATGAATTAAATCTACTACTTAATTTGCACTAAATCAACCAAAATTTAACTAAATTAAATTAAAGTAAAATAAAATAAAATAAAGTACATTATTTTAAATGAAAGTAAACTATATCATGATACAGTGAATTTAATTAAACTAAATTAAATCCTATAAAAAAAATTAACCAAGTTAAAGTGGATCAAATTAAATTCAAATGAATTCAATTAAACTAAAAAAAAATTTTATTGAATGAAATTAAAGTAAATTAGACTAGGTTTAACTAAATCATTTTAAATTGAGTCAACCTGAATTAAATTGTATGATTTTAATTTTTAATAAATCAAGTCAAAGTGATTTGAATTAATTTAAGGTAAGATTAAATAAAACTAGTTATATTAAATGGAACTAAAATAAATGGAAATAAAACCAATTTAGTTAAACTAAATTGATTCGAATAAAATTAAACTACATAAGTTGAGGTATTTAATTAAACTTATGTAAAAAGAATCGACAAAAATTTATATCTAATGAAATTAGTTTAAACCAAATTAAAATTAAGTAATTTAAATTCAGTCAAAGTAAATCGAATTATTGAATTATATTAAATTAAGTTATACAATTAAACTACGGTCAAAAAGTGAATTAAACTAAACAAAATCAAAGTATATTCTATTGTGTTAAACTAAGCAAAAAGAAATGATATCAAATTAAATCAAACAAAGTCAAATTAAATGAAATAAAGTTAATATAATATATATTGAATTAAACTAAGTCAAACTCAAGTCAAATGAAATATAAAAAAAAAATATTTATTAAAATAGACTAAACTGAGTACATCAAATTAAACCAAATTGAGTTAAACGAAATTCAGTTAAACAAATAAAATTAAAATCATTTATCAAATTATTCTAAATTAAGTCAACTCGATTGAAACGAAGTTAAATTAAATTCAATTAGTTCTTTTCTAAGATTATCAATTACTAAGGAAATAGATAAACAATAAAACGCTTTGCGAGAATTAAAGTTAAGGAAATCCAATCGGCCGCGTTTTATAGTTTTTTTTTTATAAATATAGGTTAGGGTGAAGTGACTGCCAGAGTTTTGACCGATATATCTAGGGTCATTGTGATACCACTCCCTATCCGAATAACCGCGTTTTATAGTTTTCGGCTTCAACTCGTCGCTATAACTTCTACAGAAAAACTTAGAAAACCTACTTAAAATATTTGAAGATTATTTGAGACTTCAGATTAGTTTTGTTTTAATCGCATTTAAGACTACAATTAAAAAAGATTGATTTTTCGGATACCATGGATTTTTAGCTTTACAAAAAAATAATATAAATGCGCCGTTAACATCAAAACTTGCATATTGAAAGTTATAGTATACTCTCAAAAATTATCTCTTCATGCTTTGTTTTGCTAAAACTCCACAAAATGTATTTGCATAAATATAATTTCCTTAATAAATAGCTTTCAGTAGTCATAGCGTAAAACCCACTGCTAAAGTCATAACCTTAGTTTTCCGTTGCGTTGCGGCAACAACCCAACGAGGGCCTACCAGCAGCCAATAAACTTGGATGGATGGATACAAAGATTCTTATCTAACTGACTGCACTTAAGTCTACTATTACATAGTTACTAGCCGCCCACGTACATACATAGCTGCTGATTCCCATCGACTCAGAAAGCACTCACACATTCAGTTGCAGCTTCAATTGAATAAGTCTAGTGTTGTTTGTATGCCTGGTACTTATTCGACACACATTCGTTCATTCATAAAAAAATTATATTCTACAAGATTCAATTCGCTCATGCGCAGCGATAAAATAAAATGCAGAAAATTTATTGAAATTATCAATTTAGTTGCAGCTTTACGCTATTTAGTTGCGCCTTAAGGCAGATATTAAAAGTTGCGCCCAAGTGTAGGACATATGTATAAATGTATGTGTGTGTATGCATGTATTTACATAGAAATATATCTATAACTTCGCATTCGCGGAAATGTGTGAACAAGCAAATGCCCAGTTTCATTCAGATCAACGTACACGTATGCACATTAGGGTGGTCGTAAAAAAAAATCAGCATTTTATTGCTCTCCCCATAGGTTCACCCTCCATAGGTTTTTGATTAATAAAAAAATATGTTTAGGTTGCTGAAAGCGCTCAAAAGTTTTCTATGCATTTGATATGCCAAAGAAAATTTATAGAAAGGATAAAAAATCATTCAAAATCAATAATAATTGTTTATGTAATCAATTTTCAATAATAACTACATCGCATAGGCCAATTTTAGCAGTTTTTGATGGCTTAGATGGACCATATAAATAAAAAACAATAAAAAATTATTAAATTATTATTTTCTTCGAAAAATTGTTTTTTTTTTCATTTAACCCATTGTCTATTACCTACCGCTATGATCCAATGGACCCCAATGTAATCCGCAGCCATTTGTTGTTTTTTTTTTTTGAAGTTATATAGTATGGATTTTTGATATATTTAGTGAAAAGCGTTTATTTTATATCATATTGTTTTCGTTTTTCGATCTTTCCGCATCGTTTCTATTTTCTTGGAGGTTCACATGCTGTGCCAGTACTTGGTTCCGGTCCTCCACAGCCTTCGTAGTCAGCTGTTTTCCCCAATTCTGTAATAAAATTTCCTTACTTCCTTCACAATGTACGAATTCATAACACTTATACCGGCCATATTGCAGAAAACTGTCAGAGGCCATGTCCTCGTTCGTCTTTTCATGCCAGTCTAAAATATTTCTAAGTACAACACAATAAAATCTCATTCGGGTCCCTTGGATCCGGCTGGTAGACAAAGGGCTAAAATACAAGGGCAATTTTACGTGCTTTGAGAAACCTGTAAGCATTTTTTGATTTAAAAAAAAAAGATTTTTTTCTAGGAGCTGTCAGCTTTGAAACTCCGATTTTTCTTTTTCTCCATGAATTTTTGGACCACTCTAACGAGCATACATTTAGTTATATCTCTTGCCCGTTAAACTCGCCCCAAGTTGCTCAGGCAACTTCTCGACTTGTCACCCACACACTTCCTTTCTTCTACTTTTTGCATATTATTTGTATTATGACTTTATTCAGATACTTTTAGCTCAACCACTTTGCGCGTTTGCCCCTCTTTTCACCATCGGTGTTTTGGTTGCGCACAGTGTAACATCTACTTGTAATGAGTGACCAAAAGTGGAAGTAGTGATAGCTGAATAATGAAATTTTGCACAGAGTGTTTGTATATGAAGAAATATACGTAATAAGAAAAATTTAAAATTTGAGTAAAATCGAATGAATGGGATATGCATATGCCCCATAGAACTGGAATTTAAAATCATCGTGTTTGTATACGAATTTTAGTCTGATTTAAAAAAAAATTAATATTATTGCTTGATTTAATCATTTGAATGCCACTCTCACCTCTCGCAAAAAAAAAAATGCTATTATTTTAGATTTTTTTTTTTGATTTTGATGAATAATTAAATTTTTCTATTTTATTTTAATGGCACATACAGTGACTCAACTAATGGCGATTTTTTTCTAATATTTGTTATTTTTTTTAATAAGAATTTAGTTGGTTACTTAACAAGAATCCACTAAACAAAAATTGCAAAATTCGTACAGAATATACAGAAAAAAATCATCACAATTTCAAACTTATAATTTTAGCATCATAATATTTAAGATTTTCTAAATTTTGGTCATATGCACATTTTTCCACATAACGGATGAATTTTTCATAAATCCCCATTTAGTTTTTATATTTTTTCGTGCCGCATATTTGTCTACTAGAATAAACTGCTTACCCTCTTTTGAAAGTTTTGAGAAAAAAATTTAACATTTTAACGGCGATTTTCGTAAAAATTTCACAAACTTTAAGTTTAATTTTATAAAGTTTATGTTATTAAATGAACTATATTTGTAAATTAAGATTTCGAAAAAAATATTTAGTTTCTGTTTTTTACTCGATTATTTGCTGTCGATTGGCATTTTAATTTTTGCGACTTTTGCAACTTAGTTTTTTTCTACTATATTTGGCCGCACTTGTTGCACTGTGCAACGCTTTGAATGCAGCTACTATAGAAAAGTATTGAGTTGCATTTATTATATATACATACATATGCAAACTATAATGAGTTTTTTTTTGTGCATTTTTGTTATCTCATTCATTATCCGAGTATTGTGTACTAAGCAAATGGGAAAATGCGTATAAGGTTCCAGTTTTTAGTCTTCTGTTTTTTTTTTTTGCTTTGGAGTCATTGTGCAATTTTGCATTCAACGAAAAGTGCACGCATAGTCAGTTTATGTCAGAACTTCAATCTTTAGTTTTGGACAAACCGATTTCGCAGTAGAACTTGAACTCAGAAGAATTGGTTTTTTTCTGGAGTAAGTCATCTTCACCAACTAACTAAAACGACAGTCAATACTTTAGACACTACACTGAAACGGGGTAAATCAATTCGAAATGCCTTGTAATCTAATCAGTAGGATTTCTAAAACCCTACAGATTAAGTTTCAGAAATTGTTCAAAGTACATCCGCAAACCTTCTTTTACTTTTAGTCCTTCTGCACCGTATCACTCGAAAACCCTAAGGACCATGTTGACCGAACTTTTAGATTTTGTAGTGTGACATTATACATAGCACAATTGCCATTAACAATGAATTTCTAGTTTGAGATTTGATGACAAAACTTATTTCCGCTTCGGCAGTAGGTGGAAAGCGAAACGCATAACTTCATAGCCCTGCAGTGAATCTGGAAAATTTCAATCTCTTCTATGATATTTTTCTTATTAAACTCGTAGATAGTATCTTCATTTTTCGAAATTTGTTGAGTCACTGTCCCAAAAGTGAACACCGCAGTGCAACCATGTTTTTTTTCTCTCACCACCTTCTTGCAATTCACCTTCGTCACGTTGCGCCACCACCACCGCACCACCATCGCAAAGCGAATGTCTTAGCCACTCTGCTATCTGTAGAGTTTGCTGTTTGTCGTCTGTTGTCTAGCGTCCATCATCGTCTCCGTTTGTGGCAGTGTGTCGACACACTTAATGATACATTTTGTGTCAAGCAAGTTGACAAGCGTACACTATTGGTACAGATGCCAGCATAAATACAGCATACATATTATACATACGTAAACCCATTTAAGAGGGTGGATCAATACTTCTCTGATACTTGAAATAAAAAACTAATCTGTTTGATTAGTTGAGCTGGTGCTTGGCCAGGTGATGCTGAGCTCGAAATATTAATATAACTCCTGTCTCAGCATATCAACCTAATGTAGGTGCGCTCCTCTGACGTGACAACCGTTTCGTGCACACCACGATCTATGTCATTCAAGCCTGCTGCCTGTTATCTACCATCGTAAGGAAATGAAGTTCCTGAGTAGATAGACGATCCGTCGTTCTGTAAAATGTGGGAAGACGCTCCCATCAGGTTTATGGGTAGTTGCTGCAGTTGTCGGACCAACAGACAGACGACAGTCCTACAAGGTGATCACTACTGGAATAGCTGTCCCAATTTTCCGGCGATAGCAGCAGCTTTAGCCAATGAGCATGTCCACGTTCCCAGCATGTCCGATCCCCGGGTTAGGGTTTTGAATGTGGAGTTTTGGAAGGTGGTGGAAATATATAAGCAGGATAAATGGACAAAGCACCTAAATTCTCATAGCTTGACCAAGGATTTGGGTAACCTACCAAAAGTTCCCGAGTTTCCGAGTGGTAAATTTATGCGGCGACCGCTCTTCATCGTAGAGATGCGTGAGCTAATTTCGCCGGCTGTTCATCTGACCTACTTAGAAGTATAGAGCCAAATGGAAGGTGACAAAAAGAAAGGGGCGAAAAGCCAAAACTTAGAGCGCCTCTTACCTTTACCTATGATGGGGTTAAGGAAGGCATTGCCAAGGTGAAAGCCTCCACGACCATTGGTGCTGATTTGATGCTACAGAAGTAGCATACCTGACAGAGCTCTTCAGTCTGTCAATGACTATCCTCGTCTTTCCAAACAGTAATGGAAATACTTCGAAATACTTGAAGCTCTGCCACTTCTCTACTTTACCATCACCTGGTCGCTGCTAAGCATCAACATGGAAGGCGCACGGCATAACTACAGAACAAAAGCACGCGGCCAGCATCGATCCCATCCTAACGAGCCCCTGCTCCTGCCGAATACCTGCCTTCTAGAGACATCAGAAGGTTTGTCCTCGAACCAATTAACGAGATCCAGGCACACATAACCAACCCATTGGTCCTAACTGCACACAGACTGTTCATAAACGGCATTCACCGAAAGACAGCCAGAACCTTCGTGACTCTCGCCATGTGTATGCCGTCATTGGGGTGAAACCACCATCAGTAGCAGAGGAGGCTCTGGCAAAACCGCGAACTGAATATTGTAGCAGGCTACATGCCCGGTATACGGAGAATCTCAGATGGTACAAGCACCTAGGCATATGCTCTCTTAAATGAAGTCATCCTTTGATCCAAAACCGTCGAAACTGTGTGTTTTGTTTAGCCTCAGCCAGATGAGTTTGATAATACCTATGTCGATCTTACTTGAACTGAGTAGACACTACAACAACAACAACATTTTACGCAGATTTTCTGCATAGAAATCTGTTGCAAATGGTTGCCATTAAAGGGTATTAAATAGGTGCCAGCAACAGGGTTGATTTTTTAATTTTTTTCATTGGATCTGTCAAACGACGAAGCCATATACAATTGTCTTCTTTTCACACAGCGTATTTGACGTTTTGATAGACCACCAGCAACAAAAAACCACATGCCAGGGTTGTATTTTCGCCAACTCTGCTAACGGTTTAATGTGCCTTGGTTGTCATAGTCAAATTATTTTACAGGATAGGCCAGAAGAAAGATAAATGCTTCTTGACTGCCAAAATGTTAAATTTGATTTGCAGGGAATTCTATTCTAATTTTCAGGAAGTGTTTGATCCTCCCTCGTATACAGATGAGTTTTCAACCTACCGCTGCCATATATGAAAATAAAAAGAAATAAAAATTTGCACAAATGCCTGTACATTTACATATGTATATGTACATTAGGGTGAACAAGAAAACAATTGACTAACCGCCTTCAAGAAAAGTAGTAAATGGAAGAAAGAGGTACGCATTTTTTATTTTAAAATTGGTTAATGTTTAATGATGTTTTGAACTTTTCCATGAATTAGTCGTAGGAAAAATAAACTTTTTCTAGAATTGCTAAACAAAATTTTGCACATATAATTTTTTTTTATTGAATATACTTTTTTTAAATTATTTAAACTATTTTTTTCTTAATTAAGGAATAACTCTACAAATGGGGAAAAATTTGTTAGATATATTTGTAACTATTTCAAAACAATGCTATGCTGTAAATGCATTAGAATTTTCATCAATATTTAAAAATGGCCAATTTCCTGGGTATTTTTGGACCACCCCAATGTATGTTTGCATGAGTGGTGTGCAAAAAAGCAAAATAATAGCAAAAAGCACAGCCATATGCAATCGGGATTTATTTGTCATGCTGAAATTTGTCATTTTCTGCAATATAACTACTCTACTCCTCTATATGCAAGTCCGTCCATTTTACACATACACACACACATACACCTATGCAAATGAAAAAACATTTACTATATATTTCTATATTTTACGTTGCTTCGTCTATTTCTGTTTTGGTCTTTTGTCGCGCATTCATGCAACTTGGGCTGTTTTTTTTTGCAAGAGGCGTGCATTAATGAGGTTTACTTAAACTTTACCGTTAC
Source organism: Anomoia purmunda (assembly GCA_951828415.1). Taxonomy (NCBI): domain Eukaryota; kingdom Metazoa; phylum Arthropoda; class Insecta; order Diptera; family Tephritidae; genus Anomoia; species Anomoia purmunda. Next base: position 47,746,782 of record OX639995.1, read on the forward strand.
ATATTTACGCATTCGTCGCGAAGGTGGTCGAAATTGATGGGACACGTCTAGCGTTAGTTTCTTTCTAGTTGTATTTTACCTATTGCAAAATCATGTCAGCGTCTATGTGCGGATGTGTGTTTGTGTGTGTGTGTGGGCTGGTGGGCTGTTCATAATGATTTCCTTAGAGCGATTAGTTACTCCAAGTACATTTACTCAAATGCTTTCATATTCATAGTCATATTGACCTCAGTAGCTTAGCTTAAAGAGCATTTATCACGTAAGTGTCCTCCTCGTGTGTGTGTGTGGCAAATCGTGGCAGTCGTAGTTGAGTAGTAAATGCGTTAAGTTGATTGCTTTTTGAGTGAGTTATCTCGTTATGACTACCATTTCCTGTGCAGTTAACAAAAAAAAAGAGGAACTACTTACTATCTTTGGTGACTTAAGTGAAGACAAAGAAATCTTCTAACTCCCATAAAAAATACTCTTAAAACTCATAATAAAATTAGACTTAATACGAGGGTTGCTACCTAAGTATTTAGCTATGGCAACACTAATGTGTGGCTATGACAAATCTGACATTGTCAACGTTTAAGCTTGGTTTCCATTAGGTCAAATATTTGACGAAAAAAAATATCACACGAAATGCCGGCAGATTGACATATAATAATTTAGCATTGGTGTCCAATAGAAATCTTTCAAAATGTTGACCATTTTCATTCAACTGAAAACAACTTTAAATTTTACCAATTGAAACCCAAGCATTAGTTTGATATTCGTAATGCAGAACGTACTCAGAATATTTTGAATTTGCGAGCTATTTGTGTTGTTTACAGATTAAAAACCGTAACGGTTATAAATTTAAAAAAATACGACATTTTAAAAGTAATTTTTTGAGTTTTATTTTATGAGTCTTGGTTTTTGCTAAGAAAAAGGAGTAATTTTTGAGTTTATTTTCTGAGTCTTGTTTTTCGTTTAGAAAAAGACTTTATTTTTTTACTTTAATTTATTCGCTCCGAAAAAAGAGGGTTGAGTTAAATTTTTTGCTTAGAAAATAATAATTATTTTTTACTTTTATTTTTTAAGTCTTAGTTTTTGCTTAGAAAATGAGGTAATTTTTGAATTTAGTTTTTGCTAAGATAAAGTGGTATTTCTTTGGTTAATTTTTTACTTCGAAAATAGTTATTTTTTGAGTTTTATTTATTGAGTCTTATATTTTCCGAGGAAAAGTTGTTATTTTTTTTTGGTTATTTTCGTTTATTGCTTATAAAATAAAGGTTATTTTTGATTTTCATTTATTGTTCAGAAAATAGGTTATTTTTTTAGTTTTATCTTTTGCTCAGAAAAAAGGAAATGCACATCTTGAGTTTTATTTTTTTACACAGAAAAAAAATTTTTTTTTTGTGTGTATTTTTTGTTTAAAAAAAGTTTTTCGCTTCCAAACCAAATTCGACAAAGGATAACGGAAAATTGTTCCAATGTATATCACATTTTAAATACTTTGTGATATACGTAGGTATATTTAAGCCATTTCTAATATAAATAATTTTTGTGGGTCCTTTCTTGGATTTTTTGCATAATTCGAGAAATATTGATTTTCAAAAATTTTATACAAATCCTCCGAAATTTTTTTTTCACCCATTTAAAATAAATGGGAAACTTTGAGTGCTTCGAGCGACCTCTATATATTTATTGATAAAAAAGCTGGGTTTGTTTCTACGATATGGAATAGTTCTAGGGGTGATAGCATTAAAATTGTGATCCCTCGTGTATTTTAATGTAGATCTATGTACATGCAGTATTACTTTTACCTCAATTTCAATTTATAGAGTTACCTTAAAAAAAAATCACTAAGAACCATTGGAGATTCCAGAAATTATCGAATTTATTGATAGCCCTTCAGAATTAATTTTATTACAAGTTAATTTGGTTGCTCTTTCGTGAATTTATATACATTTTTCTCCAAAATAAACACTTTCCTTGGCAACTGCTGTCAGAGTCGGAAAAGTTATATCTACTGATGGTTAGCAACTTTTCAAGCTTTAAATATGACACCCGCGAGTTTTTATTCTAAATCAAGCAAGGCGTTCAGGGCCTTTAAGAAGCAACACTTTGTATTTGATTACAAAGAAAAAATATAAACCGAAATTTCAACGAAACTCCATGGAAAAATTTGTTAAAAATTAAAAAAAAAATCTTTTGTTAGTTTTTCATTAAACTCATACTATTTTCTTGCACAAACAATGCTTTTCCCTCTAAGTGAAACTTTACAATCCGCTTGCCACGTTTTCGATATAAAAATTGTCTCAAAATCTAAAGATAGTTTCAAAAGCAAATCTGAATAGCTGCCAAGCATAAAACACACACACAAACACAGTTACCTCACGCACACCTCAACCGCAAAAGGAATGCCGAAAATGCTAAAACAAAACTTTTGATGTACGAGGATGTGGACGTGTATATCTCTGTGTGTGTGTGTGTGTATATGTGCTTTTTTGTGTTTGTATACGTGCATGCCGCCAACTCAAGCCGCAAAGGCAAAAACAAACCTAACATCAAACATCAAACTTTTCAATAACTAAAACCAACTAGTACTAGAAATAAAGAACCCGGTTGCGCGCCAAGGGCTAAGGATGGCTTAGATGGGGGGGTACAAGGGTGTGTGTCTAAGGCAACTGCCTCTTCACTCCACCCATTGAAGTGTGGCTGCCTGACTTTGAGTTACTTACATCTGCACACATATATTACTCATACTCAACGCATGTATGTATTTGTGTATGTGTGCGTGTGCGACATGTAACCCCCCCCCCCCCCAAAAAGGACGACGTAGAGTACATGAAATTGGAGCCACACGTTCGACCACTGTAATATGGCCAAGACAAATATGCCAATGTAAGTAAAATATGCTCAGGTTGACTTGGCCTAAAAGGATATGCCTTAGTTTTGGCTATGTGTAGGTGTGTGTGTGTGTGTGTTGGTGTGTTTCTTTTAAGTTTGGCGCACGTGTATTCCCTATTATGAAAATGCGGTTCTTCCTTTCACTTTGCCAAGTTAACGTTAAGCAAAAAGACAAAATTCTTCGCTGCTTTGGCAGCAGATAAGCGTAGACAACAATTCCTTATCCATTGCATGCGTGCAAAACAAATTCTCGCTGCAGGCGCTGGCGACAGTGCTCGTGGCGTAAGACAACAAAATGCCAACTAACATAATATTAATTTTGGATGTTGGATGCCAAAAATTTCATAATATTTTGTTATCAGGCAAATGGGTTAGCTCGTCACATCGTCACAACGTAACTAAGTACCTTACGCCATTCTCATATGTCCTCGCTTTTTGCTTGTTGGAGATCATCTAGACGTAGTACGAGTACTAGAGGGTCGCGGGCCGCTATGGTGAACTTGATTTGCGGTGGAAATAGGTTTGGTTTAGCGAATTAAAGTTTCGCACTCAGGCTTTCGCCATTGTAAAAAAAAGTTAGCATGTGATGTCTTCGAAGAGCGTTACCACCTCCTTGAAAAGTCGAATTTAATTCAATTAAATATAAATTATATGAAATAGTAAAATATGGATGTCAAACTATTCGATTCGCTGGGAAAAAGTTTATAGATAGATTTTGAATAGGGTCGCCACCTTTTTGAAAAGCAAATCCAATTAAGCACAAGCTGCATACCTGTATTTTTGAGATGGTTGCCATCTGTTACGTGTGGCAAAAAAATAAAATGCGTTTTCATTTCAAAGGGCAATTAATAAATAAATGCAGCCATTACAAAGTCTACATGGTTTTTCTAGCACATTATAAAAATAACTGTGCCGTTATCTAGTATTTATTTATTTTTGTCAAATCCTCAAAAATAGGGTCAACATAATCACTTTTGCAGGTTTTTAAAGGGTTAAAATGTACTGCGAAATTATTCCACGTGAAATTCCACTATCAGCTTTATTCTGCGTTTCACTTTCGCCCGAAATATTTTACTTTTCCTCCAATATAAATTTCGCTTGAAAATTTTTCGCTTTTAAATATTTATTGGTAAAAAATTTACCAAATTAAACAAATGTACAAATTTTGTAAAATAATTATGCTCAATTAAAGTAAAATAAATTATTTTTAATTTAACTTGATCTAATTTATACCAATTTGCTTGAATATGTTTTATTTATTGATTTATTTCAACGTAGTTTCGTTTTATTTTAATTTACTTTAATTTGATTTAATTTAATATAATTGCCAGTAAATTGATTGAATTGAATAATTTTTAATTTAATTTAATTTGTTTGATTTCAATTAATTTTTTGGAATTTTAATTTAATTTAATTTAGTTTGTTTAAATTAATTCTCAATGATTTCAATTTGGCTTATTCAAAGTAATTGAATTTATTTGAATATGCTTTAATTTGAATTATGTTCATATAATTGCATGCCAATTTAATAATATTTTAGTTAATATAATTCAACCTAAATTAACAATGAATTAATTCAATTTGACTTATTTTAAAATATTTTAATTTACTTTAATTTAACCTTAATCTAAGTAAATTGATTGAATTAAACAAGATTTAATTTGATTTACTTTAATATAATTTAATTTAATTTTCAATGAATGCATTCAATGTGGCTTATTTCAGTGCAAGTATTTTAATTTACTTCAATTAAATTAAATTTAAAACCTAACTTTGTTTGAATTTTAATTTAATTTAGTTTGGTGATATTAATTTAATCGTAATTTAATTTAGTTCCCTATGATTTATTTCAATTTGATTTATTTGAAACTAATTTAGTTTATTTAAATACATTTTGATTTCATTCAAGTTGATATGATTGCATATAAATTGATTGAATTAAATAATTTTATTCGTTTATTTTTTTAAATTAAATTAAATTTAATCACAATTTGTTTCACTAGCATTCATATTACTTTAATTTGACTGAATTTAATATATTTCCTTGCAAATAGGTTGAATTAAATAAGTATTAATTTAATTTACTTTGGTTTGAATTAACTTATCTGGTTTTAGTTTTAATTTAGTTTAGTTAAGATAATTTAATTTAATTTACAATTAATTTAATTTAATCTTTTTTCAATGCAGTTGAGTTTATTTTAATTGGATTTACTTTTATTTGATCAATTTCATATAACTCCAAGTAAATTGCTTAAATTATGAAATTTTTAATTTCATTTAGTTTGGTTTGATTTGACTTTAATTGTTTGAACTGAAATTAATTTAGTTAAGATAATTTATTAAAATGAGTTATTCAACTTGACTTACTTCAGTGCAATTGAATTTATTTTAAAATACTGTAATTTAATGTTCAATTTACATGTGAAATTGATTTCATTAAATAGTTTTTGATTTAATTGACTTTTTACTTAAGTTAATTTGTTCGAATTTTAATTTAATTCAGTTAAGTTCAATTTGGTAGTCATTTAGTTTAATTTACAATGATTTTATGCAGTTTGACTTATTTCACATTAATTTATTTTATTGTAATTTATTTTAACTTGATTTCATTTTATTTAACTGCATAAAAATTAATTGAATTATATAATTTTGTTAATTAATTTTTTAATTTATTTTAATTTAATTAACAATGGTTTAATTCAGTTCGACTTATTTCAAAGTAATTTAATTTATTTTAAACTAATTTAACTTAATCTTAATTCGTTTTAATTTTAATCTAATTTAGGTGAATTTAATTTGATTTTTATAGTTTAATTTAGTTTTACTTCACTTTATTTAATTTTTTTCTTTTTTCCCTTTTTATTTTACTGTTTTTCCATTTCCTTGAACATTTTATTCGATTTTACAACAGTTTTAATTTTTTTTTACTTTTCTTCAGTTTCGTTTCATATATGTACTATGTGGAATTGCTCAAACACGATTTGCGAAGGCGGCTAAAATTGCTGGGGTTGTAGATTTATTATATGTATTTATGTTCGATGTTTGTGTGTGGCCGTAAAAAAAAAGCCCAACTAAAAAGATTGGGCACTGATCTTTGCTATGAAATGAAGTGAGCTCAGAATCACAGTAGGCGTAAGGTGTAGATATATATTTGCTTGAAGTACATAGTACAAGAGATATCTGTATACTTAGTAGATGGTTATGGTAGGTACAAACATATATACATTCATACATACAAACACAGATGCATAGATATGAAGGAGGAAATGTGCTATAATCGCATTAATACTCACTACATGCTTCTCACATTTGACAGAGATTATATTGGTAGTTTGGGGTTTTCACTAATAGTTAGTTTTATGAAGTTTTTTGTTTCTTAGTTTCTTTCGAGGTTCATAACTATTCTGTTTTGATTTTTGTTTTCATTACTTCTCTTTCTTCATTTGTGTGCGGAGCTTGCAAGAAAATTGGCGATTTCAAAAAAATATGAAGTGTCTCTAAGTGGCGCAGTTAATTGTGGATTATGACAGAAAAAAGAGATTATAATTGCTTTTAAGTGGATTATCGCGCATTGTCATTGCTGTGTAATCGTTGCATTTCATTTTCCTTCTTCACTCGGATCTTCAGAGTGTGCACTAAGTGTTCGACATTATTGGTTTCATCATTTCCAAAGCTTGATGATTTGAAGTGCCAATTATGTTGGCAGAATGATCAAAACTCACTCAAATTTGATGTGAGTACTTTCAAACAAAAAAAAAAAAAACACAGAAAGTCAATGAGCTGTGATATTTTACGATAATACAAATAAGGAGTGGAGATGTCGGCTAGTGACTGCTGCTTGACGTGATTCAATTAGATAAATTGTAGGTGAATGTGGGAATGGAAGATTTGTATGGTTAGTGTTTTATTTATGAAAGCCGATTTATCTAAAGAGAATTCTATAGTTTCTGTAGGCAAATAATAAGTCTATGGGAATTAAAGTTTTGCAATGCAAAGTTGCGTTTCTTTGACAGGAATTTAAAAAATATTTCTTGTTGCTTGTTTTGCTGAAAAACAGCTCCAACTTTTCTCTTCAGGGCAAATTATAACTGCGTTTATTTTTTTTTGATTATCCATTGGGCTGCAGGTAGTTTAACAAGGAGAGAAAAAATTTAGCATCTATTTAATAAAATTACACGCAGTACTTCTTTGTATTAAAATTTTGTCTGAGAAGACCGCAAGTGAAATATTCCTTCATTTTATTTCTATAACGACTTCCCAAATTTGTTTTCTGGGGAGTTTCTTGAACTAAGGGACTTTTTGGTGGAAGCTAATGGGTTAAAATGTCGCACGAAATATATTGACTGTACAATAGACATGTCGTAACCTTTCGTTTCGGTTAGACGTATATTTGCAATTTTTTTTGGAAAGTTTAGCTAACTTTTGCAAATCCATCGGTATAGGTATAATTTCAAAAAATATTAACAAAGTTCGGACAAGTGTGAGTTGACATAAGATTCTCGAAATTATAATTGACTGATATACAAAAATCACTTTTAGTAAGATACTGTTATAAGAGAAAGGATCGGAACTAGATCGGGACCATTTTGAGACCAGGTCGGGTCTTTTTCGGACTGCTGCTAAAATAATCTCGAAATGATTTCTAATTTTATACGAAATAGTCCCGCAATTGTCCCGAAATAGTTCTATATTACAAAATTTAGAAAAATTTTTCTCACTTACAACTATTGAGAAAAGTCTTTTATAGGCTTACACAACATGTTTACCTGTTTTATATTCAGAGCTTTCACAAAAATTCTAGGTACGCAGTTTTATAGCCCATTGAATTCTAGTAAAAAATGTAAAATTGAAGTTTTCGCCAACACAAATTTTTGATAATTTTTTGCTGACGGTCTTGCGCATTTTCTTCCTTAGAGGATGTTGAGATTTTTTTTTTTGAATTCTGAATGCAAATTTTGTTTTTGTTGTAAAAAGTTGTTGAATTTTTCTACCTTCGTCGACAAAGTCTAAAATGTGGATTATCATATAATTAGCTAGACTTTGAAAATAGAATAGGAAACATATACCAAACAAACTCATAATTTGAATATAATAAACTCAAAATAATAAATATCGATGACTAAAAATTTGCTTACCAATAATCATTACCAAAAGCCTTTTATAATCGTTACGCAAATTTTGTTGAGTTCGATTTAACTGAACCATCAAATAATTATTATTCTTGGTAACTGCTTTTAATTAAAATGATCCGATAAATTCTTTATCTCGGCCAAGGATTTTCCCTTGATCCCATCAGTAAAATTCTTTGCTGTTGAATTTATTCTACAGATCAGAGAGTGTAGGAAGTGCTACCTGTCTTTTTATAACGCATAATAATTCGGAGCGCATAATAGGCCATGGTAATACTCCTAATAGATTTGCTTCATTTTTAATTAAACCAACCTGTAGTGCGTTTCTGTAACTTTCGTTATGCATTATAACGAACGAAATAACGAATTGAGTGTGGCAGTGTTTCTGTAAGTGTGGTGATAATTATTTTCGTTATAATATTCGTTACTGTTTTCTTTATCATATCACACACAAAAAATTTAGTGATATTTGGCGCAAAAACAGAAATGAGTGAGGTAAGACTAAAAAATACATATTGTTTACAGAAAAAGTACTTACTGGCAAAATTTCCAAAGCCCAAAAGCAGAAGCTTTTGGAAATTTTACGTGGCCATAGAAATGTGGCTATGGGGCAGTTTGGTGGACCAAATAGCGGCAAATCAGCACAGCTGTTTGGGAAACAGTGGCGGCGGAGCTTAATGCATGCGGCGCAGCATGTAGGACGGGTGACCAGTGGAAAAAGGTTAGTTTACTTTGTTATGTTTACTTTATGTATTACCTATATATGTAATATTCAAACGTTATATTTATATTAAACATGTTATATATGGTGTGTATATGTTTGCATTCATAGCCGTTCTAAATTTATTTTTACAGTGTTGGGCAGACGGGAAATCATCCGTCAAAAAGCAGCAGGCCGCTATCAACAGATTTAACCAAGCCACTGGAAATCGGCCTGTCACCGAAGGTACGCCACCACTGGAAGGCATGGACAAGGAAGTGCTGGAGTTCTTTCCAGCTGTTTTTGTTAGTGGCGATGGTGGAACCATAGAAGCGGGATTCCAGGAGGTAATTTGTGTTTTTATTAAAAAAAAACAAATTATTTTTAATTACAATTTTTGCAATCTAGGAGCATTTGGATGACGAAGTGCAGGAATCCCTGGATAGACTGTTGGCGACGCCTGTTAAGGAAGTGGCAGCAAGCACTTTAAAAGCAGCAAGCACTATAAAAGCAGCACGCACTACTTCCTCTATCTCAAGTGATTTTGAAGAAGTGAAAGAGTTGATGAAGAAGCAGGAGGAGAAGAGGTGTAGTGAAATGGGGGAGCTCATAAATGTTCTTAAAACTATGAGCTCTGCCCTACAATCAATAGATGCCTCACTTAAAATTTTGGCAGAAAAAAATCAAATTTAATATATTAGTTTCCATTTATTTAATTGTATTAAATGTTGAATTTTGTTTTTTGTTGTTTTTTATAAAAATTTGTATTTTAAATGAATTAATGAGTTGTTCTGTTTGAATATAAATTTGTTTTATTTTTATTGTTCATTGACGTGATTTCTAGCAATGGAATCACGAACTCTTCGTCCCTAATTTAAGACATTTCTATTATCTTCGTCAATAGATTCCACATTCATAATTGATACATCAGATATATTTACGTCTGGAATGGTTTGTTTATGAAGACTTTTTTCAAAACTCCATTAAGCCTTTCCACGCAGTTTCTGGCTTGAATATGGACTTTGTTGTAATTTTCTTGCCTAACTGATTCCGGATTTCGATATGGCGTCATAAGCCATGGCTGTAGTGGATATCCAGAGTCTCCAATGAGCCAATTGGAGTTTGAATTAGCAATAAATTGTGATTCCAAATACTCCTTGCATTTAGAATTTTCCCATATGTTGGCATCATGGGTACTTCCACCAAACCGTGCATTGGCAGACAATATATTGAGGTCGTAGTCGCATATTAGCTGTACATTTTTAGAAAAATACCCTTTTCTATTTATGTAACAGCACTCAACATCCATTGAGGGGTTTTTTATCTTCACGTGCGTACAGTCGATGGCACCAATGCATCCGGGAAACCCAGTGCAAGAAAAAAATCTTCAATTATACATACAATTAAGTATAGAAAGTAAAATTGTATTAACATATGTACATACATATATAACCTTTGTTTAATTCTATTGGACTCTGCCAAGTTTTTAGGGGAAATTATATATTTGCACATAAGCTTGTTTTGTTTAATGCACGAAACTTCTTTGACGGAGCGACACACAATTGTCGTGCTCATTGAGCAAACGAAATCCTGCCCAATATCCCTTAGGTACGATCCTGTCGCATAATAATGCAATGCTGCTGAAATCCTCAATGGTTTTGGAATAAAAGTTAGTATTACTCCATCTTTCATGTGAGGGCGCATTTCATTTAACAATGCTATTGCAGCATCTTTTTTGAATCTAAAAAGATCTTCAAATCGCGCTTCCGGGAAGTGAGAAGGGTCAGTTGAGTCTCTAAGGTAACGTCTATGTATACGTAGCATATTTCGCTGGTCAACTAATATTGCCAGTGTGGCAGCTGCAAGCATAGTCACAAGCTTCAAAATAATGAAATAAGTTAACACTTCACATTTGCACACATACTTTATTTGTCTATACTTACTTTTTTAATAAATAACTAAACAATACAATGCAAAAAGTAAAATTTACAATTAGAATTTATGTATGTAAACAAAACAACTCAGCTGTCAACGACATAATAAACAGTGTTTTGTTTCCACTGTTTCATACACTTTATAACAACTCACCACAGCCATAACGAAAGGTGACTTCTCTGAGTTACAGAAACACTTCAAAATAATTGTTCGTTATAAACCTTTCGTTACGCAAAAGTGATATTTCTTTCGATATCATAACGAAAAGTTACAGAAACGCACTACTGATCTTAAGACGATTGCATTCAGCATTCCTAACGAAAGCCAGGGCATGCTGAACTGCAAATTTCATAAATTTTTCAACTTAATACTACGAGGATCAGAGTCCAAAAGTTATTTTAAATGTTAGATCATAGTGTAGTGTTTTTTTATGTACTCTATAAATAGCATTTTTTTGTAAATCAAAAACAACAAACAAATCAAAAAAAAAAACAAATCTGCAATCATCAATTTACTTACCATACATTTTACCCTCATCGGATAGAATGATTTTTCGTCGTCCACATGGCGGATATATGGAGAGAGCCTCTTGAAAACTCTGTTCGATGTCGGGGCTCCACACACCTTCCGCATCAGCAGAGGAGAGATCCTTTTCGTCCTGCGAAGCGTGGGAAAAAAGAAAAATAAAAACTATTAGTCACAGCAAAGTGAAAAATACGTTTTTAAATATATGTGCACATACATATGTACTATGTAGATGTGAATTTTTAAATACTTATTTAATTTTATTGTATCTATGAACAAAATTGTTAAACGCAGCAAAGCGCCAGAAAGATAAAATGTGTTGTGTACAATGTTTTGTTTTTTGTCATTCATTTAGAGTGTCAAGGATCTACGACATGAAACATGAAAAAAAAATAGTGAAATGGCATATTTGTATGTAGGTGTATGTAAATAAAATACATTGCATGTGAGTATTCAAATGTTAATACGTTTTTACTAATCTAAATGTTCATTTAGTCTGGTTGCCGCAAAATCTGAGGCGTTCCCTTTCTCCACTCCTTTTTCTCTTAGCCATCACCCAGCGCACAGTGGTAAAGTTCCGCATAAGTTGTGTGCACAAAAATATTCCGGCTTTTCAAATCATCACCGTGCCCTACACCTATGCTTTCCAGATTTAAAAGTTCAGATGTCTCTGAATTTTGTTTCAATGGTTCTACATTTTAAATGCTACATTTAACAAAGGCCTAACCGTCCTTCGGGTTATATATTGATTTTTCATATCCTTCAATCGCTCAAGAGAGTGGTTTATAAAATTGAAAACGTAAATACAACATAAAATACAGCGCTATATGGCATGTCAAAATCGGTTCAGTTTATCAGAATAACAAGATGGTTTTTTAAGTGAAACAAATTTTTATGTTTCATAAATTTTGATAGACATATATTGAGCTCATTATTTCCAAATAGTTCAGATAACCAAAATAATAAATTTCAAAATGATTTGAAATCAATTTGAAAAATTCATTTTATAGAACTTTTCTACGGTACTCACCTATGTAAAAAGTGTGACAAGATAAATATAAAAATGAAATGGCGAAAAACCCAAAAAAAAAAAAACAGAAATGAGTAGAGAAGCCGAACTTTAAATAAATTACTTGCATAATACCAATTCATTTTAACCTCTTTATTTTGAAAACTTAACCCACTTTTATAAGAAGTTATTATGCTTTTAAAGGACGCCGATTTTAAAAAATGTTTATTTTTATACATTTCACTCTGTAATTAAATTCTTCGTATAAAATTGGTGCGGATTTCCTTCGTGATTTTGAAAAATACCGAATATTTCGATTTTAGGTAATATAAGATATGTGCTAGGTTTTTGCCCCGAGTTCTATAATTTTCAAAATCGTACTTGCTGAGTGACGAGCGCGTGGCGTACTAAATTTGTTAGAGCTAGATGATACGCCCGTTATTAAATATTTTTCTTTGTAAATTACCGTTATATGAGAGGTTGGCGTAGTTTTAGTTTGACATTTTGCATATTGACTTTTAATGCAATATGTGCTACAAATTTGATAGAGTTCGATAGAGTAGTTTCTGAAATATACCTAGTTGCTCTAATTGTGTGGATTTCAACCAATTTCAATACCCAATTACCTTGGGTCAAGGGCAATAAGTGTACCAAGTTTCGTTCCGGTATGTCGGACAGATATAGATGGCTTAATTTATTTCTGTTTTCATTCAGATAATTTTTTTATATTTACGAGTTTTTGGGGTAAGCATAATAAATTTTTATACACTATTTACCTTTTTCATAAAAAAGGCAATAAAATAAATACTTTTTAAGTAAAATCTCCTAACAAAACAATCAGTGCTATAGCAGTTGGTATTTTCTTAGTATACTTTGTACGACTTGATGACTAAATTTCACGAACTTAGCTATCTAAATTAAGGAGTTGAAACACAAAATCTCATATCCGTATAATCAATTGTAGGGAAGCTATAAGTTATAGTTTTTGTTCACAATAAGCCCCCAGAGTGGAAAATTTCATGTTTTTAGCTGCTTTAGTGTAGGAGTTATATAGAAAATCCCCATTTCCTGTACAAGAGCTATATGGTGTAGTGATCCGATTTTGTTGGCCCTAATGATTAATACATTATAAAGATTCATACATCTGTCTACTAAATTTCAGTCAGATATCTCTTAAACTGGGCAATTATTTTGCGTGCAAAAAGACGGGCAGGCAGACGGACATGGCTAAATCGAATCAGCTCGTCCAGCATACGCGATAAATTTTAGTATAGAATTTAAATCTCTGGAGTTTACACTACCATCGGTTGTTAAATATTCACCCAGGTTCCTTTCATCATTTCATTATTGAATCAGTGCAGGGCACAACTCCAGTACACGCCTTGCAGTTGTATTTTTCTACTCTGCATAATCTGCAATATTTATCCGGGCAGATTATCAGTTTAGTCTAGTGGTACAGTGCGGTGTGCTATAAGAAATCCCGCAATAATTCTTAGGTTATTTCTTAATAAGCCAATGCATTCATTATGGCTTCCTGTTCGGTTTCTACTCTCCTTGAGCCACAGTGGATAGCGCCCTCATTCCTATACCGCAGAAACGCTCTCGGTTTTGATGCGTTTTTTTTGCTAAATTATTCGTGATCTTCTTTCCTTGGTCAACTCAAGTTTGTTCAGGTCGTTAAGCCACTCCATCAATAGTTTTGAAGTACGTATCTACATTTTGTTTTATAGCATACATTTCTGTTTGAAAGATAGACCCCAGGCTATACATATACTCCTGCACCAGGGCTTTCTTCAGTTAGTGAAAAATCCATCATATGTTTGTTTATCTTCTTTGTTTCAGATATACTTATCTACCCACTGCATTTTGCTACTGAGTTCACGTTTAAATATTTATATCAAGCTAAACTCTGGTAGCATAATATCTTTCAGTATGGCAGTTTTAGGTTGCTCAAGGAAGGTATACAAATTCAAGAGTGATAGAATATAAGCAATTTGCATTTTTGTAATTCTTTCATTGCTATGTGATTCTCGAGCTATTAGTCACTTTCAGTTGCTCCCAGTGCGCAAGATGCAATCTTGTTTTCTATCATTCATGATACAAATTCACCCACTGTGCCGAGTATTACCAAGGCAACGTAGTATGTATGCTCCTAACGCGATGTTAATGATACCAGCCGACAATATTGAAGAGCAGAACTCACACAATACAGCAACAAAAGTATGGTACTCAAGCATAAATTCAAGTGGCTTTAATTGTCAATGAGTTTTAATGAGCAATTTGAGTAGATGTTCAAAAACAGAACGTACTCACACACGCTTGCATAAATAACTTTTACACCTACTCGATTGCACACGCACATACATACATTAGGATGCATCAACCCGCATACAGAAAAAAAAAATAATAAGAACGGTACTGCTTTTCCATCGGAATTATAATATCTATTATATTTTAGGACTATTTTTCCTCCCGATTAGTCACGTTAATAAAAACCTCTATAAATACAATCTATTTTCGGCAAAGCAGTAAATATTTGCTACATATATACTGAAACGATTTACCGTCATACCTTGGGCGATTGCTTCCTTCAGACGGTTCAATAGTAGACAGTACAGGTCCGAACCAAAGTTTGGCCTCAGGGGAGTAGCTCATAGTAATGATTTCGTGCCAATCCCGCCAAACACGTAGCACAACCTTCCTGGCTGCCAATCCTGGCTTGGCCACCGTTTGCGTCGGCTTACCGCGATTCGACCACGACCGGTTTCGCTTGACGTTGTCGTAAGTGAGACACTTTTTATCACCAGTAACCATCCGCTTCAGAATTGAATCGATTTTGTGGCGATTCGCAGATGGAAATTCGGTCTATGAGGTTTTTTTTTTTGCTTAACGCGTGTGGAACCCATACATCGAGTTTCTTTTTGTATCCAACCTTATTTGAATGGTTCCAAGCGGGTTTTAGTGCAATGTTGATCTTCTGAGTAATCGAAACAATGTTTAGGTACATGACGGTCGGATTCGACAATTTCCATTATTTTATCGGTATTTTCGACGATTTTGCCTTCCAGAGCGTGGTGCATCTTTCGGAACGGAATCGATGAAAAAATTGCGCAAGATTGGCGGTTTGTTACAGTATCCGAACTATGAACACTATTCAAATTTTAAGACGCCTGGCTTTCGTTTTCACCTTTCTCTAAGAAAAACTGTAAAGATGGCCTATTTTCTCTTTGCTGGTGCCCATTTTTGACGAGAGCTTGAACAATACTGAATCAAGTAATCACAAAACTATCCGAGAAGTTTAGAAGTTTAGTACGAAATCTTATCTTTTTTTAACGCCATGTAGCGTAACCCGATTACATCTAAGCAACGCGATATACAGATTACTGAAGCTATCTATTGGGAAAACAATGGATTTCCGTTTAATTTAAAAAAAAAAAAACTATACTTATTTATAAAAAACACCATTTGTAAAGATATTTTCAAATCGTCGTAAATTTTAATACATATTTTTCCGAAATATTTCGGCGGAACTAGTGAAACAAAGCGAGGTTATCACTCTGGTTATACGGTTTTCAAATTTTCAGTTTACAACAACAAATTAAGAGCTGAAATAAAGTCGTAAAGCAGAGTTTATAACTTTTCCGGTTCACATAGAGCGAAAAGAGCACCTAAAATACTCTATAATCAGAACAAAATTTAGCGGACTTCTCTATGATATTTTTCCAATTAGAATGTGGATAAGGATTTTAAATAAAATCAAGAAGATAATAATGAAAAATTAAGATGAAAACCTTTTCAATAAAATTAAGCGGGAATCTTGGTTTTGAATATAATCTATTTTTGAAAGCATTTATTGAAAACATATTTAATTTTTGAATTTGAACTTTTTGAACATTAAATACAAGGCGAATTTATATAAGGTGTAGTTACTATAGCAGCCGATTTGATTTTTTTTATTCACGTACCAAGGCGAATTCATACAAGGTGAATGCTGAATGCTTGTTCTTCTCTCCGAATTCGCTAGGCTGCTTTGTATATACAAACAAAATGCATAAGCAAACTGGGCGAATTCAGTTTTTGACCTTTCACTCGCAAAATTACACTAACAAAATATATGAGCAAACTGAGCGAATTCAGATTTTGACTTTTCACACGCAAAATTATTATATATGGATACACCTTGTTCACGTACATGCATGAGTTTTCAAAAGTCGTAAAAGCAAAAACAAAATGTACATAAATTTTGACAACTCTTACGCAAAAGCAAAAATAAAATAAGTGGGAATTTTGTAATTGTACTTATAACACCACCTTATATGAATGACCCAAACGGCGCGAATACCCCAAATATGTTTTATATACTATTACCGGTAGGTAAAATTCAACTTTTTTTGTTGGCCATTGTTGCACCCTAATGCACCAAGGCAGGATGTATGCGCGCTAGAACAAAACCCAGGCACTGACAGCAGCAACAACGTCAAAGAGATGCCATGTCTCAATCTGTCGCCCGCTCAGTCGGTCGGTCGGCCGTTCGGTCGGCCATTCTAATGTTGGTTGCCATTTGGCAACTGTTGCTGTTGCTGTTGCTGTGACGATTGCTGTGCGTCGCGTTGGTGCCATAGGTCAGGCTGAGAAGGTGGATGGAAATGCTGCTGTTACGGTACTCATAACCGTACCGTAGCGATGGCGGCGGTAATAAAATACAATATTGTCATTTGCTGCATTGTTTGCTGGCGCTATTGGTTTCATTTGTTGTTGTTGTTGCTGTTGTTTTGCTTGTTGCCATTGTCGTTGCCGTTGGCAGTGTCGGTGTCAAATTACATTGATGAAGTTAATAATATTTGAAGGAGGCTGTGTGACGAACGCACACAAACACAAACACACACACACCCATACACACACACACACACACACACACATATTAATGACAACCGCAGCTGGGAAACGCACACCAAAACAAATCCGGAGAATGTTGAGTTTCGCTACTATTAATTTTGTAAATTTACTATGTATGTAGCTATATTTTATACCTGCGTGTATGCGTGTGTGTGTGTGTGTTTTGCATTCATACTAAAATTACAATTTGATTGATATCCGAAATTGACTGTAAACATATTTGTGGTCAAATGAAATTTCAGGCATATTTGAAAATTAACTCGTATTGCGTTTAATTGGGTTTTTTTTCTCTATGCATATGTGACTCTGTGTGTGTGTGTGTGTGTGTGCGTGTCCACTTATTACTTTGATAATATACCTGCCGCCTTTGCACCGCCAGCATTCATTGTTACATTAATGATTTCGCGCTTATTTAGTTACATTTTCAAACCGCTCATTCAAATTAGTATTTGTTGTTTTTTTTTTGTTTGTTTGTTTTATATGAAGTTTTGTGTTTGCGGTTTCGCATCTAAACAACTAAAATGAAATTCAAATGCAATTGAGTTAAGGGTCATTTTACATTCATTGCTGCAATCCATGATATTAGGGAGTTTATTTACATTTAAATATTAAATATTCAAATTTAAAAAATCTACTTCTACATTCAATGCGTTATTGTCATAGGAAATCTACATGAAAAATAATCTAAAGTTATTGCTATAGCGCGTATCTTAACTATACTAAAGGACTTTTTGATAAATTTCAGCACTTTATTTACTTCATATTCATTTGTAATAATTTTTTCTAAAAATAAATCTCACCATACAACAAAAATTACATAAATCCAAGCTTCAACCTTTTTGCAAATTTTATTAAAATGCCATAAATTTTCACCAAAACTAAACTTATTAATACGAATTTTTAGAAAATTTCATTATAATAAAATTTCAGTTTGTAGTCGCTTAAAAAATGCGTTTATTAGTGATAACTTGTTTTGATGAATATAAAAAATACAATTTGAGATGCCTGGAAGTCCCATTAATTATAGTTAATATTAAAAAAAGTATGTATTAAAAAATTGGGCATTTTTTTGTCCTGAACTTGTCTCGAAATAGTTCCGTTTCTCAACATTCGGTTAGGTTAGGTTAAGTGGACTGCACTCTTAGAAAGTTTACTCGGTGGTCACAGAGCGCATGGTTTGAAAAAGTTCAGCATTTGCCGTTTTCCGCGCTCAATGAGTGACGACCAAAGTGAACGTACTATATCGCTTGTGTCCAGATTGGTCCACCTGTTGTTTATATCTATTCTAAGCTGGAAGTCTGTAAACTTCCCTTAATTACAGTTGCTGAGAGAAAACTCCAGTTTCTATCCCAATGCCAATTTTTGAACTAGAAGTTGTGGCTAAAGTCAATCGCTGCGATCTGATAAATAATCAAATCTTTCGAGTTCCAGAGGTTTGAAATGGAGGGTGGTAGTTCAATTCTTTCAAAGTTTAAACCCATTTTCAGAAGTAGCTCAAAAAGTGGCCAAAGATGAAATTAAACTTCAGCTAAAAATGTTTCTAAATACACCAACATATTGGATACGTATGGTTGCTACCTTCAAATTCATCTACAGGTAGGTCCAGGAAACTAGACCTGGAAATGGGGTCGTACCATAAGGAAAAGGGTGTTAAATCAGCGGGGTTAAGGGGGCATGCCAATTGGTGTCGTGCGGGGACTCTATACATGCCGGACATGTGTTGCGGATGTCAGGGTTGATTCTGGATAAGTAGTAGTTAAGTCTACTGCAGTTGGTTTGACTCGAACTACAGCATCCACCGGGCGGGAATTGGTTATGGTGGTGTTTGTCTTTAGGTGAATGTGATTCAACAGGGGAACCCTACACCATGTCTGATCCAATGGTTGCCTGGCGTAGCTCAGTTGAGTTCGAGAATATGCCTTCTAATGTGCCTGGGAGGCGGCTCGGCTTTGTGCAGGTGCCTATTTGGGTACGCCAGGATGAGAGTATGTAAGTCGTATATCGCTATCTATGTTGGCAACAACGTTTCTTTATCTTTGCCCCCCGTGATATCAACGAGCGACAGACTGTCAAAGGTGACCCCCCGAGTGATTGGCTTATTAACTGTTGAAATAGGGGTACCGCCGACATGGATGTTGAGTCCCAGCCTGACCTTCTTTGTCCATGTTGCGATTAGGGTCCCCAAGGATTTGGTAGCGGAGAGGGTTATATTTCTGTGACCGCAATTACTTTGGAGGACATTCCATCAATTACACTGCCGGTAGCTATTATCGAGCAATCATCGCTGTACGAGACGCCTTTGCCACATTATGGCATCTGAAGGTGCTTGGAGATGAAATAGTTAAATAGGAGAGGGGAGAGGACGCCAACTTTGCTAACCCTTGTTCATCTCTCGTTAACTTAGGTGAAGCAGCTTTGAATCACACCGATGGTTGTCGAACACATGGTCTACCGTTTTCGACCCCGCGGAAGAGTTTATGCCACCACGTTAGCTAGTAGCGTTGCGTGGCTTAATTCGATCTTTGATAGATCTAACGCTACTAGGACGGTTCTCTCGCAGGAGCGGTTGCGGTTAAAACCGCGGTTCACCAGTATGCTTATGATATTGAGTGCTGTTCTGTACTACGAACCTTCGGAAGCCTGCTTGTGTTTTTGCTTAGCCGAGCTCAAGTAATATGGTAAGTACGTCAAGTTATATACATAGCTCATTAAGAATTTGTAAACGTTAGATGAAGAAAAAAGAAATGCCTAGGTATGTATGTGATTCAAATGAAATCATTGCGTTTGTGTAAATATTATATGTATTTAGTAAGTACTTACGTCGCTCATATCGCCGACATCCAAATTTTTACTATCCACCATACTGCCATTTGTGTCTGCCGGCCCTAGCGCGCCTGGTGGGCCGGCACTCATCGGTGGCCACGGCGACGTAATGGTGCCGGGTCCGACTATACCGTCTGAAAATAATAAATAACAAAATGAGAATTATAGGCATTTGAGAGACTCATAAAGTGAACAAATCTCACTAATATTAGAAATATGAAAGTTTGTGTGGGAGAGGGAGAGAGTGAGTACGTGTATGTTTGTTAATTTTTTATACCCAAATTACTAAACGAATTTATATAAAGCTCAACATATAGATTGGCTCTAACTCGGATTAACATTTAGATTATACTTAGGAAAGTTGTGTGTAGTCAATAAAATAAAAAGTTAAATCACACACGGCTGGATGAGAACTGCACAGATTTGAATAAGATTTGACACCTAAATAGCACTTTATACAAAGGAATTTTTTAAAGGGCTTTGCCACCTGTTTAAAATTAAAATTAAATTAGAGCAGTGAGTGAAATCAAATATTACAATATGGCTACCAAACGAGAGAGGTTTGATAAAGCTTTATATTCAATATGTTTTGAAAGAAGTTTGCCACCTGTTTAAAGGTAAATAAGGTTAAATTAAATGGAATTTTAAAATATGAGTACCAAACAAAATGTTTTAGGCAAGCTTACTTTCGAAAATATTTCTGGAGAGGGTTGCCACCGGATTACAAAATCAAATAACAATATAATAATTAAAGTAAATACTAAAATATGGAAAACTCTTTTAAAAGGGGGCTACCACCTGATTAAAGAAGTAAATTTAATTAAATCATTGAGTTACGGATATATTACGGCATGGCAGTCAAATGAACTTGGCTGAAAAGAGCTGAGTAATGCAATTTAAGGAGTGTTGCCACCTATTTAAAAATAATAATTTTGTTCTTCCTCTGAACTTACTGAAATTTGATAGCTGGTGTGCAATAAAAGCGTTTATAATTTTGAAAAGGGTTGCCACCTTTTAAAGAACATTGATGCGATTCGATTGGTAAAATAGCTGCAATTCTACTATTTTAGTTTCAAACGAAAAAGGTCAAAGGAAACTTTAATTGAGAAATATGCTTGCGAGGATCGAACGTAGAATGTGACTCATAATAAGGGGCTAAGTCTTTCCAAGCTGAGAAAATTCGTTACATACAAGTAAATTATCTGAAGTAAAATTTTCTTCAGTGCGATGCTTGCTCTTTATGTTTTAGTTAAGTAGCTTGCAAATGAACATAAATCCTAATCAGTTCACTCAAAGATGTAGGACATAATCTGGATTTGGAAATTTTTCCTTCTACTTAATTTAAAAAGCCAGTTTAACGAAATTAGACGTACTCGTATAAGGCCGTCCTTTGAAAGCCAAATTAAAATTTTATCCAGAGAATGGTGGTTTCAAAATCTGGTGAGAAATTTAATAATAAATTTGGATCAAACTAGATCTTATTTGGAAATTACCATTTTTAGATTATTCAATCGCAAGAAAAACTAAGCCAATATTGCATATGAAAATAAGAAATTTAAAAAAAATAAATAAAATAATCGCTCATTGTTTTTATTTTAGAATAAAAAGAATAAGTATCAGACGTCTCATTTTACACATTACATTTTTTATATTTGTAATAAAAAATGTACGAAGAATTACGCCAGTAAAAAAATTCCAGACACTGAGTTTTAATTGGAAATATTATAGCATTCGTATAAATATGAGAAAGAAAATACTCGGAATTAATATTTTAATATTATCAAAGCGGCAAGCCTGTTGACAAAACTCACAATTTATAATTTTTTATTTAGTATATTGTTCGCCACAATTTATTTATTGAAGCTACTATCTTCCTTTTTTGTATTATGGCAAAGAACCACAAAAGGCAGCATCAATTAAAGCATCAAAAATAAAATAGTAGTAGCTTATGAAGCCAAAATTAGTACTATTAGCAATTTTTTTTGTTGGTACTTAGTATTTTTACGCCGCGCTATAAACAACGCTAGTAACGAGTATCACAAATTCTGTTGCTAGTCGTACGACAGCTTATTGCTGTACACCCCCTTTTATGCTACTTTTTTTGCATTCCGAACTTACTTGGACATTTTAATTGGCAGCTACTATGCACTCTTTCTTTTTTTTTTGGCAATTCATTGCTATACTCGTACTGCAACGGTACATTGCAGAGTTGCATTGTTTTTTTTTAAATTTTTTTCGGGAAGAGTCTGAACGATACAATAACATTGACTGTTACAACGAAATGGCAGCAAGGCTTACGCGTAGTATTGAAAAAATACTGAAATATCTAGTTAAAAAAAAAAAAAAAAATGTAGGGCTTAATAAAAACGTACCGTCGTTAAAAAAAAAACCAAAAACACTGCAAAACAAAAAACGAGTACTCGAGTTGACTGAAAAATGTGCACAATTTTGCATGCACTTTATTGCCTTTTGTGATTTTGGCATTTTCTGCATGTTTTTAGTGGGCGGATGCGTTGCGCTACGGAGTGTCCGGCACGTCCAGCCATTTGTATGTACTTTATGTATGTATGTGTGCAATATAACACCTACACAAAAAATCGAAAACACACACACGAGATTAGCAGCAGCGCACCTCCCAGCCTCTTCCAGTTAGACAAATTGTGTCTCGCAAAAAAAAAAATTGTGTGTTGCTGTTGCCGTTGCTGTTGTTGTTAGCGTAGGCTGGCTTGGCGTTGCAAAAATGATTGCGACAGCGTTGCATTAGCGTACGTCCGCTCCGCTCCGCCATTGGCATTATCGCCGCCGCGCCATTGGTAATTGATGTGTGACATTGCAGTAGCCGCAAAAATTTCCCAACTGTATGCTGTTGGTTGTTGGCTGTCGGCTGTCGGCTGTCTGCTAGCTGCTGACGCCTGCCAAATGTCCATTTGGCTATTGCCTGCCATCCCCTAATGCCGTCACTAGGCGCTATTTTTTTTGTTTTTAGGTGGCATCATTCGGTAGAGTTGATTTATTTGTCAATGCGTTTGACGTGTTGCAATGTACGAAAAAGTGGCAAGGCATGTGAAGTTGGAGCAGTAGTGGTGGTAGAAAAAGTATATTTGTGTGGATAGTTAGGTTTGATTACTAACTTTTTTTGTTGGGATGTTTTTGTATGCCATTTTTGTTGACTTTTTAATTTTAAGGAGTTTTGCATAGTAAACAAAAAATAATAATAATAACAACACTAAGCAACTATCTCAAGCTTACTGTTTGGTCATTGTCTGGCAGGGGAGTGAAGAATATTCCGAGAATGTAAACGGATTTCAAGGTTCTACTATAAGAATCGAATATATAAGTAGATGGCGTGGTAAAGCATTTAAGCAAAGGAAGAAGATCATTGGATCTCCTAGCAAGATTCTGACCCCGCACATATGTAAAGCAAAAACCACCCAGCAGAGGCTAAAATGCAATGGTTTCATAGCTCCAAATGATTGGCCGTCCGGAAGTCCAGATTTGAATCCATTGGACTACAGTTTGTGGTCAGAGTTGGAGAACATGGTCTGTCGAATACTGCATAGAAATAAAGAGAGTCTCAGTTCGAGCAGCCCCGTCAATACCAATAGAAACTGTGCATTATTAAATAAAATTAACTTTATTAAAAAATGTATTATAGTTTAATTTTTATACATAACTGCCTGAATTTGTAACAGAACTGATTTATTGCAAAACTGGCACAATTTTTTGCATTGTCAGATCAAATTTTTTATAGCCAAAATAAAAAGTGTAATTTTAATCATTTCTTGAGAAGTATGTTAACAATTAATTTCAGTGATCGATATTAAGTAAATTATTTTTTAGAACAATTTCCAAGGATTATCTAGCAAAAACTCTGTCTACGATTGAAGCAAAGCTCCAACAAATAGTTTGCCTTGAAAGTAAATTAACAGCTCGGTTAACTCGCAACGTTAATGTTAACGAAGGATAGCAGAATAAATTTTGCATAATTCTATGCATTTTCTTTTATTGATATTTTGTATTATTTAAAATAAAATAGTCAAATTTTTAGTGGAAACTAGAGCATTTCATGTATCGTAAAGCTCGGATTAGATTAGCGAATAGCCTATATATATATACTTCGATATTGCCCTATATGGATATGTTAATTCCATCAGCCTATGAAATGCAGTCAATACGACATGAGCGATTTTTTACAGTACAGCATTAATCCATGTTCGGCAGTTAACTATCGATTTATAATATGAAAATACACCGCTCGATCCTTTATTCGCTCGGAGAAGTAGGAATATTAAGATTCACTTAAACTTATATTCCATTGCCGTATATGAGTAGAGAACTGTCACATATTAAATCAATCATTCGATGGGGATTGGCGTGCGGCTGATTAGCAAACGCAGCGCGTGACGCAGAAGTGTGTTGATTTTCGATTTCTATGTTATGTCACACATTCAGAGGCGGCGCCATTGTTCTCTTTTCTCTCATTGCTTCTATTTTCTCACACAAAAACACAAACAAAAATGGTAAGCACTTAATATGGATACTTTTTATGCACTGTACGAATTATAATCAACTCTGTGTTTCACATGCCATTTTTATTTACATTTGTATACCTTCAATGCAATGCAATGAAAGTATAACTGAACCTTTAGTCTTGGAATTTACCTTCGAAAATGAGCCAATGAGGTCATTAAATCTGTATATATAGAGTTTCAAAAGAATAGCTATGTTTTGTGAGAGTATTTTCGGCACATAACTTGAAAGCTCAATAGTTAAAATCAGAGTTCTAGTAACATTATCGGGGCAATTCGGTGTGAAGTAATTTCTGCCAAGCTAGCATTAGCTATGCATCTGGCTATCTAATGGACAGCTAGAGGACGGACGTAAACTCTATTCTGATTATAAATAATAACTAACTATAAAAGTTTCATTTTGATCCTCTATTTTTACCGAGTGGGTGATAAGTTGATGTATATTGAAACGATTTTTCTTCACCCCTTGTCAAGTTTTGTTTGGTGGCAATCGGTTGCGGCGTTGTGCCATCTCTAGAGTCATTTTTGGTTTTCAGAAAGTGTAATTTCTCGTTTCTCAAATAAATTTCTAAACTCGCCCAGGTACGAGCAGAGGATAATTTGAAGCAGCTCGCTCTCTTTACAACTTTTCATTTCATAAAAATGCGGTAAATTTAAGGAGATTATGTGGTAATCTCCAAAGTAGTGATTTATAACATCTACTCTTTTGCTTGTTGTTTAAAAAAAAATCTAAATGAAAAATTGGCTTTAAGTTCGTATAACGAATGCTGAATATTCCCCCACCCAAAATTGCCAAAACTGAAATAATAATTTGGATAACTCTTACCATAGGTAGGTATGTAAATAAATGACCCATAGAATTTGATACATATGTACATATGTGTATAAAAAACGATGCTTCTAAAGCACGCCTCAAAGGCGTTGAAGTTTTAGGCGATAAATATGTCAGGTTGATTAAATTTTGTTTTGTTGAAATATTTCACTAGTATTTGCAAGTCGTGTTGTTGGAAAGAATTTATGCACTTGCCCGTGGGCCGCACCCGTTTCGGACTTGTCAGCTGACCTAAGGAACGACATGGAATTATTCAGCATTGCGTTGGGCATGGCGGCATAGGGCCATACACTACATACATTAGATCAGCCCAAGTTTATATGGAAACTTTTTAAAATTGAAGTTTCTTCAAACTTTGTTCAATTGGGGGAAACAAATTGAACAAACTTTATACAAGATTTTTAATTTTGTAATTAATTTTAATTTAATTCGAGTTTCAAAAAAAAATTGGGTACGCAGTTTTACAGCATATTAAATTTTAGTATAACAAAGTGCAAGCTTCAAGCGCCTAGAAATTACCATTGATTTTTGGCAATTTTTTTCGAGACTGTCTTCCGCAAAATTTCCCATTTTAAAGCATACTCGATTTTTATATTCATACATATATATATTACAAACCGCTCAACATCGTTAGTAAAAAAAAAATTGTCCAAAATCAGCGAAAATTGTTAGCCACTTAAAACTTGCACTTTGTTCTACTAATTTAATGAGCTATAAAATTGCGTACTCAAATTTCTTTTTTTAATTTTAATTATTCATTTT
This sequence comes from Anomoia purmunda, assembly GCA_951828415.1. Lineage (NCBI taxonomy): Eukaryota > Metazoa > Arthropoda > Insecta > Diptera > Tephritidae > Anomoia > Anomoia purmunda. The sequence continues at coordinate 47,772,799 of OX639995.1, forward strand.
AAAACCTTGTGCAAATTTTGTTGATTTGCTGCTTCTTTTTAGACAAGTTTGAAACCGTGTTTATTATAGAATAAACTATATTTTTATAAAAATAATAAAAAACTTATATAAATATTTATCAACTAAAATTTTTGTAGCCCAATTTTTTTATTTGCAAAGTATTGGAAAAAGGCAACAACAGTCAGAACAGTAGACAGCTGCTATTTCTGAGTTCACCCGGCACGTCAGTGGGACGCTGCGAATAGAAACGTAAATCTAGTCGAAGAGTGAAAAGAGGACATTTTCTACATAGTACGAGTACCTTCAATTTCCGAGTGGCATATGAAAATGATAGGGTTTAGTTGTTTGCTCTGATCTAATGTTTTATATAACCATGAATTACAAAGTGTGGCAGTGTTTTAACACTTCCAAACTGATTTATGCTTATGTGTTACATTTTAGAAATTATTGCAAATTTATTTATTTTTCTATTTTCTTCTACAATCGCGATAACAATAAGCTCGCAACTAAATTAAATGTAAAATGTAGTGTCCACATATTTAGTACTTGCTGCCACAGCCACACCACCAGTCATTCTTTTCTAGAATTTGAAATTTTAAACCATAGCCACAAGCGCCACGCCACCACCACACACATTTTACAGTTGGCAATACATAATAATAATTTATTCATTAGGGTGTTCAGAACAAAAGGCGAGCTAGGCAGATATGGAAAGAGAGAGTGTCGGAGAGAATGGTCGGAGGCAGTTAGCAAAGCGCTGAAGGCGTTCACATTGGCCCACAGCTCGCAGTCGTTTGCTACTAAAACAGTGTTGCCACTGCATTCAAACAATGCATATGAAGCAAGATTGAAAAATATATCGATATGAATTCACCTGAGAAAATCAAAATGATACCGTGCACTCAAATATAGTATAGTAAGTCTAAACTCAACTTAAGTTTAATGTGGTAAATGTCAAAATTAAAAAAATAACTTAGAGAGCTGTCGATTTTGTATTCTTTATTTCTTCAAGGGGCAAATCTTTGGACAAAAACTCCACTAAGCTTCTTATGGATCTGGCATTAGGGGTATCTTTAGATAGCTGCCTTTTACAATGCACATTTATCCAGGGACAATCGTCACGCTCCTCCTCTAGTTAGGGGTTGGCCAGTCGCTAGTGGAATTTGTTCGTCTCCTCCTTGAAAGGAGAACAATCCGATCGGAGATGAGGAAGGAACGCATTACCAGGCAGGGTGGGACCTCTTTTGGAACGCTGAACACCCTTCTCCGGCGAATGCAGAACAACAGTACTATCCTTTTTCCGAGAAAGCTTAAAATACCCGACATTTAACTTCTATCACTAAATGAGATAACTCTTGCATTCTCGAAGAAAGTGAAATGTTGGACAGTAAACTTAGTACCTGCGGACAGAGCGCGCTAGAAAGGCCAACGCTGCTGTGTGCGCCTTTAAATCTGCCATAGACAAAAAGTGGTGATGCGCCCTCTCCTGTGCTACGGCTATGGGGGACGCCAATGTTTAAATCCCCCATAAGGTGAGTCCTAAGCAAAAGGTAAAGGAGCACTAACCTCATCACTAACAAATACTCTGGACATCTTACGCAATCTTCTGGCTATAGGCTGATACGGAAAATTTAAAACTAGCTGTAATACCATTAGAATTAGTTTTCATTTCCTCAAATATTACAGTTTTAATTATAGCAAAGTAGACTATAAAAATCTGCTTTTCACCATTGAAAACTATTCTTTACACAGATCCCTTCCAGGACAAGTCTTTTACCTATCTACTAGCTTGACTGCCATCTAATGCTACTCTGCAGTGATGTCTCAAAAATAGGCACAAGAGTGGGGAGTGGGATTCGCTTACGGGATGTGTCAATAAATCTTTGTTAGTAGACTCAAGTGCATGAGAAGCGACGGTATTTCTGAATAATTCTTATATCAGACACCTCGGTTAGTCTGGCGGCTATTAAATCACTCGATTGCTGCAAAAACTCTTCGATCGAAGAAAGCGAAGGATCTAATGGATCTGTCCGAAAAAATCAGTACATTTATAGTATGGATGGCGGGAAACTGTATAGAAGATGAGCTGTCAAGGTACGGTACCTTCTTAGCTGAAGGCTGTGACACTCCTGCGATCTCTGGCTTAAAACTACATTTATCGAACAGGCAAATACAAGGTGGACCGCTGAGCGCACGTGATGGACATCGCTGCAGATCTGTTCTAAATACAATAAAGTAAGATCTGTATATCCCATTCACCTGGAGCGCCCTCTACTTAGGCAGGTTGCTGGGATTATCACTGGCCATTGCTTAATGGGGATGCAGCTGGATGGGAATTAAGCGAAATTACTTTTTTGAAGAAGAAAGGGAAAGTGTCGAGCACTCACTCTATTATTTTTCTGCGTTGGAAAAAGCAATACGACATTGCTGTCTCCAAATTTCTTTCGTTGTCTTCCTGACCTAAGATCAGAGCTCTCGGTGAGCTCTTAGGTATCTCACTAAGAGCATAAATAAATTTTGGATATTTCTAGAACATTTACCGCCATAATGGCTTTCCGAAGTGAGTTTTTTTTATAGATTTCTTGAAGTAGGGGTCAATATAATACTCTTAGATGGGAGCTAATAGATTGAAATATTCTACGAAAATATTTTCCGTTGAATTATATTGTATACGTCTTAACCTTTCATTGGACTCAGCCATATATTTTAACAATTATTTTATATTTTCTTCAAAACAAGTATGGCCGAAACACGAAAACTCTAGGAGACCATACAAATGAATTTGAGCTAACTTTTGCAAATCACTCGAGCGGTTCATTACTGGATAGGTATACTGTCTAAAAATATGCACAAACACCGCACAGTGTAATTAGGAAACCTATTTACCACGTTAGAAAAGACAAAGCTGGAGGCATGAAAAATTGTTGCTGTGGTTATTGAAATCAAACTATTCCCTTATTTGAATGCAAAGAGCTATACAATAGTGCATTTTCGCGTTTAAAAAAACAAGCCCTTTATGCAAATTTAAAAAAAAAATTAATTTCGATTCAACAACAGTACAATTTCTTGCAATTACCTTAAAGAATTAATTACGAAAATTTATCCGAATTTCTACTGAAAAAAACGCCACGAAATGTAAGCTAAAAATATATTCAATCGGATACATTTCTAATGTGTAAAACGGCAACTCTGCTTTTAGCCAATGACCACTGGTCGGTCACTCGCTGATGCAACACGCTGTGACGACGCGACGCCGGTTACGCGGCGACTACGCGCCATACATCATTGTCATACCTAGCGTTATTTATATGCATGTGTGTGTGTACACTCACACAAACAATCACACCTACACACATACTCCTATATGTTCATTCATAGCATGTCCTGCACTTTGACTGCCACTTTAGTTTATTATGTGCGGAAATTTCGGAATTCGCACGTAGTGCAAGCGGCCCATTGCGCCATGCTTTGGCTTAGTGAAGGTGGTGTCCATGGGAACTCGCTGGATATACCGAATACCTACATATCTACATACGAAAGTATTATTTAGAAATGCAACTGCGTGTGTGTGTGTGTGTGCTGCGTTGAAGTGACCAAATGCATGCGAATTAACTGAGTACGTGTGTGGAATATAAAAAGTGTGACGTCAAATTGAATTCAAAGGGAACAACTGAATGCTGAATGCAGAGGGTTGGGTGCTAGCTGGTAGTGAGGTGAGTGCACTTGCACTCGCTTGTAGTTTTTTGACTTCTCTAGCGGTAAATAATTTGAATATAAAAATATTTGGATTTTATTTAAAACAGGCAGCAGTTAAAGGGATATGAATGAATGAATGTAATATAAATAAATAGAGAGTAATTTTTTAATTAATTTTGCTGCCAAAAATATTCCCTTTCTTTAAGCATACCAAAAAATTAGTTAGAGAGTTACTCTCAACTTTTTCGCAAACAATTTCGAGTATGCTAGACTCATAAACTGTTCTATAAAATTATTCCTCATGAGATTTTACTATATGAAAAAATTATCGGCAAAGTAATTTATTTTATATTATTCACAACTTCATACTTAAAGTTTCTTCGTTAGTTTTTTGTTATGAAAAATATGGCTAAATCTATAAAAACAAAAAATATTTCACACTTTGTATAAAATTCACAAAAAATGTAGCAAATTAAAAAAAAAAATTGTCATCAAAATTTCAGTATTTTTCAGCAGAGTATTTAGAAAAATTTCTAAAACTTTCTTCGCTAATTTTTAACAACACATGGCTCATTCTATATCACCAAATATCAGAGCAAATTTAAAAGATTATTTGCACAAAATTCATAAAACTTCAAAAATTAAAAAAAAAATTATATAGAAATTTCAAAATTTTTTATTAAAATTTTTCGGAAATTTTCGAGCATTTTTTATTAGATTCTTTTAAAAAAAAATCGATTATGCAGTATTTTAGTAAATTTTTTTTATATACTGAACATGGTTTTCATTATTTTTTAATCGAAATATAGCTCACTCTAACAAAAAGAAAATATAAGTCCAAATTTCTAACTTTACAAATATTGAGCAAATTTTAAAAAAATATTAGTCAAAATTTAGAATTTGATTTTTAGAGTTTTTAGAAAAACTTAGAGTACGCTGTTTTGCAGCTCATTCAATTTTATTATAATAAACTTAGAGGTTTAAGTAGCGGAAAACTATCGATGATTTTCAATATTTGTTTTTTATATAAAAATAAATTTTGTTAATGCATAATGTGGAAAAAATTAGCAAAACCGTCGGCAAAAAAAAAATTGCCAAAAATCAGCGAAAATTTTAGCTAATACAAACTTCTACTTTATTATATTAAAATTTAATTGGCCAAAAAATTCCATACCCAAAAATTTTCTAGAAATTCTGTTTAATGACATGATGGAGGACATCTTTTTTCAAATTTCTGAATTTTCATGAATACTTTCATGTACTAAGTTCAAAATTGAGACTTATACGGTAAGACCTATATTTCGATAAAAAATTAACAAAAAATTTTCAAAAACATTTGATTACTGCAAATACCTTTTTCAAATTTTTGTAAATTTTTGCTTTACTTCGTGCTTCTCTGCCTTTCCTTATTTCACTCTTTTTGCTGACATAATTCTCTGAGATTTCTAATGTTTTTACATTGCTAATTTATACTAGAAAACTTAGGGAGCAAGATGAATAGAAAACAAAATAAACAAAAACAACAATACCTGTTAGTGGAATTTAACTATGAATATATTTCTACGTGATATTTCTTTACACACACACACCTATACACAAACAAAGAATATTGCGAGAGCCGAACTATGTAAAAATAAAACTACTCCTAAAATAAAAATCCGTTCATTCATTCATAACGCAATAACTACACTACACTTATGACAACGGAGAGTGCCCGAACTCTACTAAAAAAAAAAATCAATTGACGTTCGCTATACTCAAAAGTCCTTCCAAGAATTACCGATAAGCATCTAAACCTTGTTCCCATATTTCTTCCATTAAAATTCGTATACGACGTTTTTCCGTTTGTTTTTTTTTTGCTTTTTGCGGCGGCAAAGTGTTTGAAGTGACATTGACAGGTATTTACGGTAATGACCCAAATCAAGGAAGGGAGAAAATATGTACATCGTTGGAAAAATGGTACATTTGGTTTGTGGTAAGTAAGGTAGCGAAATGGGGCATATATTTAAAATAAATACATACATAGAATATAGAAGTATATTTGTAGTTAAAGAATGAAATATTGGGAAAGATAGTATAAACATTTGTTGGTATGTATAATACATAGAAAACAAACAGGAATTTAATAAAAAAAAATAAACTCGGCATTTCGCAAATGAATCATCTTTCGTTTAACGTTAACTACCAAGCCCGATTTCTTTCAAAATAGCTGTAGAAGTGATGACTTCTAAAGAATTTATGACATTCGGTTAGGTTAGGTTCGCTTGATGTGGTTGTCCTTCCTTGACTTAGACATTCAGATGAGTAGTCCATTGTGATGCCACTTATTTTCAACACACACTGAAACCAAAAGTGCAGAGATGCTGCGGAGACGCGTAATGAATTTAAGCAAGCTGCTGGTTCTTATACCGGAGAGCTCTTCCGGAAAGGATGGTTCCATATCGTCATCGCTCAAACAGCTGCGACAAAGAGGGCCTGAGATTCTATTAAGCCTAACCGCATGAATTTCTATCCGAGAGAATGAATTGTTTAGCGCCCGAAGTTCTCTTGAACGCCTATGGTCGACCACCGGGTAGAGGGTCTTTGCTTGCCGTGGTCGCTGAGCCGACACTGAGCCTACCGGTTAAATAGAAGTCCGCCGGCGGTCAAACAAGTGCTCACCCTCTCCCCGCCCGGGGTCATAACTTCAAGCCAGCTCAACGGCGATGCAGTTTTCTGCTACATCACTACGACCTGGTACTCAAATCAGTCTAATATAGAAGTATTCAGCAGCGCCAAGGGAGAGGTCAGACACTGCCCGACCAGTTTATGACATAACTGAGCAAGCAACAATGTTAGTTGTAAACAAGTAAAAACAGCGCTGTCTTCGGCTATGCCGAAGGCTTCATACCTTTCATGAATGGAAGAATAGTAAAAAACGTGTTATTGTATTACAATTTCGTATTACCTATAGTTAAAAGCGAAAATTTCCTTCAAATCAATAAAAATAATTCTAGTAAAGGCATTGTTATAAATTATTTAATGCTTTTCCTTATGTAATTAAAAAGAACTATGTTTTAAGAAGGGAATGGTTTTTGAATATTTTTAATATCGTATCGACGCTTGATATTCAACATTTAAAAAATACAAATAATTAAATATTAATATGTAAGACCTACATATGTCGGTCTTTGAAAACAGTTATCAGATCCGTAAATAGTTCCCAAACGTTTAACGCTATGATTCACGTGATATTGCGCTGAGCTTATTACTTTTCGCAATAAATATTTGTCCTGAATTTATCTTGCCGATTTACACTGTGAACTCCGATCTTGATGAATACTAATATATAGCCAATAATGGTTGATGTTTGTGCAAAATTTCAAGCCTTTAGCTGTTTAAATGGAGGAGTTATGGTGCAAAATGCAATATCTGAACAATCGGTTGTATGGGAGCTATATGTTATATTTCTCCGATCTTCATGATTTTCAATACTGTACGTAGCTAACAATGGCTGATATTTCTGCAAAATTTCAAGCCTTTAGCTGCTTAAATGGAGGAGTTATGGCGCAAAATTCAATATCTGAATAATCGGTTGTATTATATGTTATAGTCACCCGATCTGGCCGATTCCGACAAATGTTTAATCATTTGTACAACGACACCTGCTCACCAAATTTCATCAAAATAGCTCTAAAATTGAGGGACTAGTTTGCGTTCAAACAGACGGACAGACGGACAGACAGACGGACATGGCTAAATCGACTCAGCTCATCGTCCTGATCATTTTTTTACCAAAGTTAGGCTATTTAAAAAGTTTATCACTTTAGAGGGCTGCATGTTGCAGGTTTTAGATGGAAATGATAATCGCTCTTCAAGATCCGTGCCGCGCATAACAGCCAACGCAGTCCGTTTATTCAGCTTCTTCCATCTTAAAAACTTGTTATCTTAACTTGCAGTGCCCTGCCATGTAACTAGTAAATGATTTTAGACTTTTCCGGTAGAGATTTAGAGGTCGTTCTAATATCCTCCGACAGGTATATTTCCCTTCATCAGGTGGGTTGAAAACTAAGATTCGTCCCATGTTGTTATTAGTTCTGCGGTTTAACCATTGGATGTTCCACAAAAAGGTGCTGAACAATGCCGAAATCGTTAAGTCCAAAGTTTTGAATGACCGCCAGCGCTTTGGTTGCCTTTAAATCCCTCCTTTATCGAAAGCCACCTGTATGTTACTTTGTTGTAGGTGGCCAATTGGTTTCGACGAGTTTTTCAGTCATCCATAAGCCGAAATTTATATTCATCAAATGCCGCTAAAGCAGTCTGCCTATGCGGCATGATTGTTATTCTGGTCATTTTTGGCCTTTTGCGCAGATATTTGCGGGCACTGAATTTGATTGCATAAACCCGCCACTGTACTCCCAACCACTAGCTTGGATTCGAAGCGTGTACCAAACTTTAGATCTTCAGAGGTGGTGGTCCATTTCAGGAATTACATATATAGGGCTTATTAAAAGATAGCCTTGGCAGCATAATATCGGAGCATTTGATAATGGGAGTATCCACATATGACCCCAACTACCAATATTATATACATGCTGTATTTTTATGATGTATTTGGGAACGTAATCCTTTGCCAAATTTGGTTTCGGTGTTGTGTTATTTTCGGAGACATGTTTTATTTCGTTCTATATTTATTTACTTTTTCCACAAATATGACACTTAGGTTTAATGGGACCTCATTTTCACATATCTCGATGATATCGGTTAAGGTATTCAAATGTACTTTAACAAATCTTTACTTTTTTAAGTGTAAGTGTAAATTCAAATAGCATTCCCAAAGTAGTTTCGAAGTCTTAAAGATGCGCTAGGAATTGCTCAAATAACTTAGATCTAAGAGAATTTTTAATATTACTTTGGGTTTACAAAAACAGCACTTGAAAATATATTATTTATGATCCAATGCTCGACAAGTGTATGACAACTCAAACCAGCTCGAGCGCTTTTAATATTTTTTGAAAATATACCAATTTAGTTATAAAACACTCAATGATGGATTTGCAAAAGTCAGTTTGAATTTTCTTTTATGGCTTACTAAAGTTTTCCATGCGCCATCCTAAGTTGTTTTCAGAAAAGTGCAAACAAAGTTCAAATAGGTGTCTGCATAATGAAGTTTTGGGAGATATGCAGTAAAATTTTGTGCGAAATATTTTCTCAGAAAATTTTAACCCATTAGCTTTCACCTAAAAGGGTCTTTTTGACCCTTATTTCAAGAAGTCCCTTAAAAAGCAGATTTGGAAAGCTGTTAGAGGAATAAAATGTTGTAGAAAATTATTTTTCGGCAAATTTTACTATTGATCTGATCAGACACAATCTTTATGCGATTAAAAGCGAATTCTACATAAAGTAAACTTACAAATAACTTCATAGAAAAATTAGGTAACAGCTCTGTTAAATTGCAATGTTAATGTTAATTAGAGGAGGGTATTAATAAATGCTGAATATTTTAAAGATATTCAAATATTCGTTTTTTATTTTTTGTGGACTTTTTTAGAATAAAGATTTTGGCTAAGAAGACCGCAAGTAAAATTTTCCGAATCATAATTTTCTAGAGGATTTCAATACTACAACAACTTTGTAAAATTGAATTTGAGGGATTTCTGGAAGTAGGGGTAAAAACGACACTATTTGATGTGAGCTCGGAGCCAGATGGCATCCAAACGATGTCTAAGAAAAATATCCTCGTATGTTTCATTACAACCATGCATTTAAAATACAAAAAGATTTAAATACATTATGTATTTCTCTTTTCTTCTCTTACACACCCTAAGTACCCGTTGGGTTTTCAATAACTAAGTATATAAAAAAAAACAATTGCGCGTAAATAATTTGTGAGGCATTAACCCGTACATGAAAAACGTGTTTGGCATTTCTTATGAAACGGGCGCAAAAACAAAAAATATGTGTGAAAGAGGGACAGGGGAAGAAGCAGCCACGCTGTGATAAGCAAACAACGCACACATACTTTTACATTAAAATATACAAACATACATACTAATTTTTTTTATAAATATTCCAAAGCCCAAAACAGAAGTAGAAACCTCAATAGCATGAGTTAAGTATTGCATACTTCTGACTACTATTTGTTGTTGCTGGCACATAAACATGAAACATTTAATTAAATATCTACACATAAGTATGTATTTGTGTATGGGTTTATGTGAGTATTTTTCTTAATAACCAAAATGTAAACTTGCTATACAAAATTTTGTATGTATTTATGTTGGCAAAGAAGTGCCGACTAACCTGGTTAACTGACTGCCGTCCGTTGGCTTATCACAACAAATAATTAACAGCTGATTTACATATACAACAACGAACAACAACAACGAATTAATGTTAATGATATGGAAGGAGGCAAAACTATAATAATAATGGCTTTTTTGTTCGATTAGCACAACAAACTGTGTTGCGAGCTTGTGGCCAGTTTTTATTTGGAAATTTGGATTATCATTAAGGAAAATTAAACAATTTAACAACTTCAAAGAAAAAACAAAATTAAAACAAAGTAAACATCTCTACAAGACATTGGTTGCTGAAAAGTTTAGGCAAAAATTCTAACACATTTACCATTTTTTGTTTACTAGGCTTTAAAACAAGCACATTTTCAAAAGAATTTTGTTTTTGCAATTTATTAATGTTGGTAACAATGGGTAGTTCGATTTTCAGTTCAGAGAAGTTTTTGATGTCAGCAATGCGTAGTTTAGTTATCATGAAATGATGAACAAGGGAGAAGTACTCATTTTTTGCCCATGGCCTGAACATAAATGAGCACTTTGCTAAGCAATTTTGTAATTATTTAAACATAATGATAATATGAGTAATTTAATGATATTCAGCTGTCTTGCAGGGACAGGTTTTATTTACTTAGCATAATTTTGAAAAGTTAATATATGTATGTATATTTCGAGCTGTCCAAACGAAGCATGGCCAGCCACTTGTTCATAATCGTTATCGTATCGTTACTTCGTTCGTAGTTCGGTAAAATGGTTTTCTGCGAACGACCTGTTTTCTTTCCTTTTTCTGTTAGTCTGTTAACCGGATTTTCCTCCTACCAATTTCCAGTTGTTTCTTATTGGTTGTTTTACGCTAGGAACCTTGAAATAAATTACAAAAACACAAAAAAACACTATAACCGCCAAATAGCGAGTGCGGTATTGAAAGCCCCCTATCCTTCATGTTTTTAATTAGCCATCAACCGCTTAAACTGCTCGATTTCCATCTATGTAGCTGAAATCGGTTCGCTTCCACGAGTTTGTTAAGCATTTCAAATTAATAATGGAAATGTGGCACTGGTTTTTTTATTGCGCATAGTATGCCACTGTTCAATACTTACGCACGCACGCTGTTTCAGAAAATCGAGTTAATTTCGTTTTGCGATACTTGCAATTTAAAAAAATGTGACTCGCCAAGCCAGATATTCCAAATAAAAGGTAAACATGTAATACAATTTTCCATAAATCTGAAATGATTCATTAATTTCTCAGAAACTGTTAATCCTATTTAAAAGTCTCATATAGCTGTGTTCTAAAAAATAACAGCAAAATTTGTTGACAAGTTTCCGCAATTGTGTCTTTCCTTATTTTATTTTCCAATGTAAACAATGCAAACGTTTGTATTGCGAATTAAAATAGAAATTTAAATAGGAAATACACAACATTTTGACAAGTTTTGCTAATTTTTCCATAGTTTAATTTTTAAGAATTTTTTATAAAAGTTTAGATCATTAATTAAAAACAGCATATAAATCATCATTTCAAAATTTGTGTAAAAATTAGAGAAATTCAACAAAATTAAAAATTTTTTTTAAATGAATTTTGAGTTGCTTCAAAAGGGCACTTTTGGTGAAAATTATGATATTTACTACTTTTGAAAAAAAAAAACAGATTTCATTTTATGTAGGTTTTTATGCATTGTGAAAAAACCTTGGGAGAAAATAATTTGAAAAAATGCAGGCATCAATTTAAAAAAAGAATGGTTCGTCCGTTTTTTAAGTGTTGAAATATACTTTTATAAAAAATGATTAAAATTTGAATGTACAAAAAAAAAATGCAAAAACTGGTCAAAGTGTCGCTCTTATTATTTTTTTCACCACTGAACATACGCACCTACGGCGCTAGGTATAAGACCGATCTCCCCATTTTACGGCTAATAAAAAAAAATAACATTTAGACGTTTGAGATTATACTAATTTAACACAGTGTTGCCGAAAAAGTCTTTTACCGAAAAGCTGTAAAATGTTTGAATGAATTTTTAAGCTTCGAAGTTTCTTCCAAAATTTCGGATTTGTTTTTGATACATTTAGAAAAGCTGACGCCCCCGATACCGTTTGATTAGCTCGCTATTTTTCTGCGAAAAAAAAGTATGCACGATTTATTCCAATGTTTACTTTTAAAATTAGAAAACAATACTCCACAGCCCAGATAAAGCTGACTCTTCTCTTAAGTTACTGATAATTATACTTTTCTAATATCATGAAAATTGGAACAAAAAAATCGATTTAATGAATATTTCGATTCTAGCGCCATCTAGCGGATACATTTATCGTGAAGGTATTTCTCATCAAATCTGTAGTATATGTTTTTAATTCCATTAAAATCGGATGGTTAATACAGATTTGATTAATATATCGCCTCTAGCGCCATCTAGGTGGTACATTTTACGTAACGATATTTCTCATCACACCATCAGTATACATTTCCACTTTCATTAAAATCGGATCATATATACAGATTTTATTAATATCTCAACTCATGCGCCACCTAGCGGTACGACCATGGGGCTATATTGTCTTAAATTGGTTGAAATCCGGTAATTTGTTTTTGAACTAAGGTTTAACAAGGAAAATGCTAATATTTTTATATATAAGTATAAGTACAGAGTTGGCCACAAGTATTGGGCACCTCTTAAAAAGTGAAGTAGAGCGTTTTTTAATTAACTAAAATAACGCAAATGTAAGGAGTTAGTAAAAAAAAATAACCTGCATGTCATCCCACTCACTAATCAGAACATCCCACTCAAGGTTTTTTCGACCAACTTTCCTCCGCAAAATGTTGTTACCGGAGAGCACATTCCAAAAGCTTTTCCGAATTGTATCGGTATGGCGTTTTTCGAGCATTACAACCTGTCAAATCTGCTTCCATCAACCTACTTCTAGCACACCTTCCGAATTCCTTTCCACAGGACATTAGTTAGTAGAGCTGCAGTACCGCGTAGATCCCTCCTAGTTGGAACTCTTCACTTGAGACTCCTTTCACATTCAGAGTCTAGATTCTCCCTCTTTTGTTGTAACAAAGATCGCGTGTTTTGGGTATTTTGATAAAAAAAAAATAGTTTCTAATGATTTTCTAATACCACACGAAAGATTCCCTTGTAAGTTCCCTAGACATTGGTTAGCAAACTAGGAACATCAAAATATTTAAAGAACTGCTTGAAAAAAAAAATTTTTTTTTTGATTTTTCGCCACAAGTGTGCTTTGAGTTGTAATTAAATTTTTAACACATCAGCGGCACGTGTTCCTAAAAAGCAATAATCCCTTCATTATCTACATATGTATATTTTAAATTACTTATATTTTAGTGGTATTCCTAATGCTCTTGGCCAGGACTGTACATCCTCACGCACTGGCTTGTATCAAACACATTTTCACAAATGCGAAAATAAATGCATTTGAAAAACAAATCTCAAGTGGTTTTTCATTTTACGCATTTATCAAAATCGCGCACTGCCGCAAGGGGTGACTTTCCAACGAAAGCAACAAATGCGAATGCGAAGGGTGGATGTGTGTGTTGAGTGGGTTGAGTAGCTGGTGCAGAAAGAAAAATCGAAGCTCCTTGCCTTTTGTGGCCTTTTATAACAGGAAATTTACTACAGTCCAGCACCACCCAACATCGTGTCACTGCTCTGATAACTGCGCGTCACTTTCGAAACGAGTTGAATCTGCACAAGTGCGTGTTTTATAGAAATAATAAAAAAGTAACAACAACAACAACAACAACAGTGATAATAAACTAAAAATATGCAAATTTCAAGTGTCCGTCCAATTTCAATTTTTTAAGCTATTTTTGCGCATGAAAGCATACTGAGAATGTTCATACATATCTACATAATATGTACAGTGATGTGAAAAAAATAGGGAGAGGACATTATTACAGGACATATTCATCGTTTGTCTATTTTATTTAATTTATTATTTTTAAAATATAAGTCTAGCTCATTATATAACAAACACCATATAAATCCACATTTCAAACTTTGTAGAGTCATACGTAGTCGAAACTTAATTGATCAAAACTCAACGGAATTTTTGACCAACATCAATTTTGCACATTAGTTATTATATTAAGATTGAATGGACTATAGGACAGCAAGCTTCTAAAAAAAGAACCAGTCTAATGTCTCTCGTACCAGAAATTCAGGCACCTCTAGTTGTAAAGGGTCGCCGAATGGCAACTGATTTTTATAAGTAACTTTTTCAAATAAGAAATACGCCCGAACTGCCAATGCCTGCTGTGGTTCGACTCTAGACCGATAGAATACATGATTGCGCCTTCCACGGATCGCTAGTCCTCCCTTCGTCGATTAGACAGCATCCACTTATTCCTGACGAAATAAAAACATTTACACAAACAATGATAGGGACACTTTTCAAACATGCTGCCGTTTGTCCGCTTCTTCCTCTTCTTTTTGGGAATTTTTTCTTTGCTCTCTCCTCCTCAGGCTATTATTACGTCTCTATCAGTTGCTCTGAGCGTGGATGTCGCAATCTTGTTTTCTATCATTCTTGAGCCCGACCGCTATTAGAAAATACCAGAAATTCAATATTCTTAAAAACCACCCCCTAAGGTATTTACCGCCGAAGAGATTGTGGATGACGAACAAATGTTCGGCCTGCATCTTGGCTAGATCTTCCACTGAATATATGAGAACACGGAAATCGACTTTGGCCACAACTTCAATGTCCACTTCCTCAACTGAATTCGATGTTTCCCCGAAGTTATCCTACAATTTGTGATGTTTGTCTTGATGTTGTAACAAAAATTGCAAAAGCTACCTTTTACATTGACTCCGAAGGGCAAGTAAGTTTTCTGAAAAGTTTTTTCATGGTAGAAATACCCTCGGAGGTTTGCCATTGCCTGTCAAGGTTTCACCACGATTAGAATAGTCACACATGGATCAAAAATAGGCATTGGTTGAAGATCTGATATCCTCTCTCACTACTCTTTATGAAGAAGGTTTAAAGACGTTCAGATCACTGCGGAGGGCGGTGCGCATGATGGGTTGTTTTAGTGCAAGATCTGGCGGCTTATCGCAGACTTTCAACCGTTGTATATTAAATCGAGTTCGACGGAATAGGCATCATATTAGAATTTGTGAGGATACTGAATTTCACTCTTTCGAAAGAATCAGTCTGCAATCAAGACGCTTAGGTTGGTTACTACTAATTCGAAATGTATTAAATAAATCCGGAATGGTTTTCAAAGAAGTATAAGTATGCGCAATGAGAGGAGCCAAGCAAGGACTTGAGAAACCAGCATTCAAGAGAGCACTGTTTGTACGAATGCTTTGAAAGACATCACCTCCCTGCCTTCGTTGGCTAACGCTCAGCTCGTACTTCCGGAGAGGGCTAATTATATGAGTTTAATACTGGATAGGAAACTTTCTTGAAAACAAAGTATTGAGGAGAGATCAAAAGGCGTCGGTTGCCTACTATGTACTGTTGTAGGCGGGTCAATAGCAAGTACTGCAGTCTCCCGCCTAGACCTAGTAAATGGTTGGTTATATGAGCAGATAATAATCTAATACATACCAACCAGTAGAAGCTTCTTGTCTGAAGGTACTATGAACAGGATAGGACTGCGGTACTTAGCAAGCTAGAAAGGGTGCAAAGATCGGATCTTATTGTTGGAATCAGTGAAGCTCTTCGGACCAAACCAAGGCTAAAGGTCACCGTAATATTGTATATAATTTCAATAAATATATTCTACGGGGAAAAGCTGCGGCCAGGAGGATGAAGAGGTGGAATAATCTCCTGTGGACATATCTGGAATGAAGATGGAGATCCTAAGTACGTGGGCTTCTCGGAGCAGTCGCGTTAACCTAACTTAACATATCTTGTTTCTTTTTTGGCTTCTGTTTTTCCGACAGGGTGAAAAGTTGATGTATATTGGAACGATTTGCCGTCGTCCCTTGTCAAGTTTGGTTTGGAGACAAACCGGTTTCGGTGTTGTGCCATCTTCTAAAATATCTTCTTGACTTGAACTTAAATGTAAAAAAATACAAACTGAAATGAATAAAGCTAGTTCACAATTATGAAATATAACAAATTTATCGATAAACTGCCGACGGCGTCAGCGCTAGACAATGCCAGTTCAGTGTCAATGTCGATAAGAAGTTTGAATGGATTAAAAGCAGCTGCTAAGCGTTTTCTTTAGTCAAATGCTTAGATTAGGAGAGCGGAAACTATCTATTTCAAGCTAAACATTTTCAAATCTTTTGACCTGATTGTGCAAATGTGCTTCATTTTTTAACGCTTACTCACAGCTCGTACAAATAAATTGATGCAAGTTCATTATACCATCTCTTATAACCTTTCAAATGTGTGATTTGAACTTCGCAGTTGGACTTCGTTGAAATGAAATATTCATGATATGACCACCCTGTATGATAGTTGCTTCTTTACAATACAATACCAATATTGCGTCTCGAGCCCACTTCAACTATTAATTAATTCCATAAGCTTTACTCTATCATCTTTTGCAACTCACAAGTATTTGACTTCCCCTTTTTGGACAATGAAAAATCATTTTTATCAGCCAAACCACCACCACAACGAGGCGCCAGTAGTTTGCCGCTCATCAGTTTAGTGATCTAATCACCCAGCTGTCTTTTTCTACTGTGCACTGTGTCTGTTGGTCACCTCATCATTACCAGTTTTTTTTATTTTGCTGTAACCTCACTTCAACTCTTTGTCAAATTCTCAACGCGCCCTCGTGAAAGCGAATCGCAAAAAATTAAACGTTTATAGTTGGTTCGCTTCTATTCTTCCTTTGCTAGGCAAGTTCGTCCTTCAGCTACATTCCATTTAGTTCTTTTCACCCATGTGCATAGAAAATAGAATAGAGAACAACAAAGAAGATATAAATCATTATTCATGAATTTGATGACTAAAGCTCACTCGTGCGCATTTCAATTCATTTTGGCATTTTTATTGAATATAAGTACTCTCAGGGCAGCAGGGCCGGCTGGCTGGCTGGCCGGCTATTCATTTTGGCATACGAATATTTATTGTGAGCGCCAAATCGAGCAAATTGTAGATTGGCGAGCAGGCGGTGGGTGATAAAAATGAGTTTTCCGCCCTTTGATTGTGCGTAAATTGCATTTCCTTAGACCTCGAATGCTTTGGAAATGTGTTGTTGTTGCGCCAGTGATTTGTATTTAATTTAATGTGGTGTGAATATACTGTCAGAATATTGCACGCGCAAAGTTTGATGTAGGCCGATTGTTGGCATTTTTGTTTTTTTGTTTTTTTCTTTTTCAGTGGAAAATAGAAACAGGGTAAAACGAAATGAAGGGAAAGAAAGGGGAATGGCTGAGTGACTAGCCGTTTTATTTTAGTTTTATTTTCTAAATACAATATGCAAATCAGTTTCGTTGAACAAAAGGGTAGCTATATACAGGGTGTTTCGCATAGTGGGTTCTTTTTAAAAATTCAAACAAAAATAAACAAAAATCAATCATTGAATCTGTTGCAGTCATAATTTTCGTGAAATCTACGAAAAGCTATCACCGAATCCAGCGTAGCTGCGTCCGTAGCATATGCTTTGAGTGTATTCTCCGAAAATCGAGTTACGATGACCTTGGTGACGGTTTCTGAGTCTACCTCACCAATAGCTTGCTCGATATTCACCTCATGAGTCTGAATCGTTAATAAATTATTTGCATAACATATGCCCTTCTCAGCCCCTTATAAAAGAAATATAAGTTATCAAATCGTAGCTCCGAGGTAGCCAATTGATCTCGCCTATACTGACGGCTGATAACACGATTACCGAACTTGTCGTAAAATATCGATTGTGGCATGGGCTGGTAACATGGATCACCATTCTACTGAAAACGGAGATCGTCCAAGTCTATGTCTTGAATTTCGGCCCTCAAAAAATCGTTCGTCATGTCTCTCTCCCTTGACTGAAATGGAGTTCCCAGCAGCAAAGGAAAATAGGCCAATGGTACTACCGCTCCAAAATACGAAGCATACTGTAACGCTCTGAGGATGTATTGGCTTTTGGCGATCACGTGCGGGCTTTCTGATTCCCAGTCGCGCCAGTTTTGCTTGTTAACATAGCCGTCGTAAGAAAAGCTGATTTTTCGAGGAAAATCGTTATCCATATCGAGCTTCTCTAAGGCTCAAATTGCGAAGCGATAACGAAGCAGATGACCGTAACTCTTCGATTGCCGATCCTATTAGACCTTGTAAGCGAATAATGTGAGGTCTTTGCGCAAAATTCGCATCACTCTGGTGCATGAAATGTTGAGTTCTTAAGATCAATGGTTCCATGACTGAGGCGTACATTATCGGCTACGCCAGCCATATTCACGCCAGCCCGCACCGGAACACTTCGAAGATCGTTATTGTTCCCACTTGCATGCCAGCCTCACACCTGGCAGCTGGCACGGTGGGTGACACAGTTCGGCCCACACTTATTTTCTATAAACCCACTGTTGGGGCTAGATAACTTTGACTTCCGAAATAAGTTTGCATTATTTCCAAATGCTGTTCAAGCATAAAGCGATTCACACTGAAGTGCTGATTAAAAAGGCCCCTATATGCAAAATTAAAATTATGTTGAATGGCAGTGAAGTCAATATGAGTTCAAGCGTAGCGGCCCAAAAACCAGTTGATGGTGAGCTGAACTGAGAAAGTGTTACTGGTTAGTTCACTCCAAGATCAATAATGGGATCCTAGGAAAAACTAGCAGTCAAATTGAAGATAATGTTGTGAAATAAGCTTCCTGAGTTTTAGAAATTCAACCCCGAAACTTGAAAGTTATACTCCCGAAAGCAGGGTAATTGCCGAAAGGATTCCATCTCCTCATCCTCTGAGCCATTGCCGCAGTAATCGTAAGTGCTGATATCCAGTGGACTGAACCCTGTCAGCACTGCTACGATTGGCGAGAGCTGTGGCAAAGAACAACCGTAGAAGCTCCCGTGACCTCCTCCGGTTTACCTCGCAGCCCTACACGTTCTAGTAGCTGTCGATTCGCTCAGTAGCAGCCGACAGGAACCCTGAAATGCTTCTTAAAGCGCCACCTTCAAGTGCAACCCTGCCTAGCAAGGTCAGTAGCTTCAAAATTCGCTAGGCCATCGCTGTTTCCCGGTGTCCAGATTATTTTCACCAAGAAATATCTCGAAGCGCTCGAAAGAGATGTTAGGCAAACCATAACTACCTTCAATTGCGCCGTTATTTAATGAGGATATCAAGATACCAGAGTTGATATTTACTTGCTTTACAGAGGACGTGCTAGGAAGCAGCCAATCTATCACATACTTAATGGCGGATATCTTTGCTTAGAGCACACACACTGCAGTAATCTGGTAGCGTAAATTTTAATTTCAGACAAAGTTCTTGGCAGTACATACCACCTTCAATGCTCCCATCAAATTTCCCTTCATCTGTCGACACGTCCAACAGCCCTCGGTCCCACAAATCGCGTCTTGCCCAATCCTCTCCAGAGGGAATGGCACGGGATTTCCAAGCAGTATGTATTGAAACTATATTTTACAAGATGTTCAGAGCTATCGTTGGCGTGATCCGTAGGGACTCATTGATTCCAATAACAGCTGACCTTTCCACACCACCTTTCCAGCTGTGTGGCTAACGCCACCTTATCCAGAACAACCGCCCAAATATTTAATCCCATCAGAAAGTACGAGCTGAGCGCCATCCATCGCATGCGAGTGAACGTGGAAATCTTGTACTATTTGAGAAAGCGGGCGATCTCTGATTTTCTAGCTTTTACAGCTAGTTCGCAGTTCTGAAACCAGCTTTTATTTATATTTAGATATTCCTGCATGGGCTCACACAAGGTACCCAATTAACTTTCCCTAATGATGAGCGCTATGTCAAAGAATGTAGATTACAAAGAAGTTGCATGGCATTTGTTTCCTGTTTCCAGAAACCAATTGGATCTTATCAGATTCTAATATCAATCGACAAGAGGCAAATTAGTTCTGGTAAGGTGAAATTGGACGCGATATTCTGTTAGACGAACGGTGGGCGTGATGCAACTTCTTTGTATTCTACGTTCTTTGGCTAAGTCGTCCGCATCCACCATAACTTGGGAACCTCTCCGCTCTAGTCGCAATGATTGAAAAGTACTGGCGAAAGTCCTCCCATTTGGGTAAGGCTCCTATTCACTTTCACCATCTGCTTAGAGGCACTGCCCCATTGAACAATGGAAGTTCTGCCGCTAAGAAAGCGGTAGAAGTCTTCGACCCTTACTTAATGAAAAAAGAAAAAAATTCACGCAATAAATTAGACAAGAAGGAAAGCGCCAACTAAGGCAAATTTTGGTTGGTTTACGGAGCTACAGATATAATCCAATTCTTCGCACTAGGGTAATTTGATATCAGAAATTTTATAATTATGTTTTATGTTTTCGAGCACAACATAAGTACTCACCGGACAATGCCCTGAACTCCTCTAGGTAATCCATATTTTTCGATAACGGCGCCACTTTGGAGCCGTTTTCTTCCGGTTTTGAATAAATTTTGAAATTTCACAATTGTCAAGAGAAAATAATTGATTGAGAGAGCACTTTTTAATTTCTGTTTTAAGTTATGTGCTCTGTGTATTTTATTAGCTCACAAGCACAAAAACAAAAATAAATACATATACACATAAATATATTTGTATATGTACATATGTATGTATGTATGTATGTGTGTATGTGTATTCCTTTTACGCACAATACGTATTACTCTATTTCTTAGCACTACATCCACTGAGTAGAAGATCGACTAGCTTACGAAATTACTTCTTCTTGTTTTTTTTTTGAGCAAAAAAAATTGCTAGAAAATGCAAAAGACTTGCCAAAACAAAAAGCAAATCACGTTCAATAAAACAAACACAACACAACACAAATGCGCGCACGTACGTTCCTAGCTCGACGTTTCTCTGTACCACCACCAACCATGCGACACGGAACACTACCGCCACGCAGGAATACAGCAACGAAACTGGTGAGCGAGCAAAAGGTATTTTGTGCGTCGATTCAAAACAAATGAGACTAGCTGCGGAGGAAGAAATAGCAGCCATTATTTTAATGCTTCTGTTTGTGTGTGTGTGTGCGTGCGTGTGTGTGTGAAGGCAAAAGCCAATGTGAAGGATAACTCATTGTTAGGGCGCTGTTCGTAGGATAGCTGAGCGCCGTGAACATTGACGAGAATATTGAGTGAAAGGGAAATTTGAAAAGCAAGCAATTTGATCCTGTGCGGTTGAAGAAGAATGTGCTGCGATAGAAAAAAAAACTAGAAATCTCGAAGGATGCGTGTGACTCACAGTTTGTGACTTTCAGGTTTCTTGGTATTTCTCAAAATTTCACTCCGAACCGAGTGTTTGAGTATTTGAGCGCAGGGGTGTTTGAGTGTTTCTAATACACACAAACATACATATGTACATACATACACGCACACACACACTAAACAGATACTTTATTAGTACATATATGTATATCTACTTTTGGATTGCCACAATTTTTGCTTTGTTTGCGGCATATGCATTGGAAATATTGTTTGTTAGACATTTCCTGTGCTTCACGGTATCTAATTTCTATTAATGTGCTACCACTTCAATTCCTCTCCTCTCCACGGCTACACCTATTCATATACATACATACATATGTACATTAGGGTGCATCACTCTTCATACAAAAGAAAATCGGTAATGGTTTCCCGCCGCAATTTTAAAACTCTTTATATCAAAAAAAATATTTCGGAAAAATAATAAGATTTACGTTAGGTGAGCCGCCTTGAAACTTGAAAATACCTTCAAAAATAGAGTCTTTTCTTAAATAAATTTTTTTTTAACTTTCGAAAAAAAAACCACCTCAGATCATAAAACTGTTTGAGTTTAAAAAAGCCTGCATAAAAATTCATATAAAAAAGAAAGTTCAGCGGAATTGTAATAATTAATTTCATACAAATAATTTCGAATAGATTTTTTTTTCATAATTCAAATTAGTTTAAATAACGAACAAATTTTCATTCATCATTCAAATATTTTTTGGATAATAAATAGATTTTCATTTATAATTCAAAAAAATTTCCAATAACGAATAGACTTTCATTCATCCTGCAAATATTTTCTGAAAAACGAATATAATTTCATTCATCACTCGAATATTTTTTAAATAACGAATAGATTTTCAGTCACCATTCAAAAAATTTTCGAGCAACGAATGGATTTTTATTCATCATTCAAATAGTTTTTGGACAATGAATAAATTTTCACCTATGTACATATGTATGTGAATAAAAATCGCGAAATATTTGAAATACTGAACAACGATGATCAAAACCTTTTTCAAATAATTGTGCTAAAAAATGTTTTCAAAAGTTGTTTTATTGTGTAAAATATTCGCGATTGAAAATTTTAAATATAAAAAAATTTCTTTTTAACAAATTTTTACATCAAAAACTATTAATCCCACAAGAAAAGTTATTTACATAAAATTTAGGGGAACTGTCAAATTTTTTTATCATTAAATAAATATTAAAAAAAATTTTTTAATCATTTCTTTTCACGTGAATTTTTATTGTTCAGAATTCTTGCTAGGATGGATTTTCACAAAACAAATATTTTCATAGCACTTGGACTCTCCTTAAATTGTAGTGCAATTTTGAAAGAGGTGTGTACTGCGATTTCTAAAAAAAAAATTGCGCTAACGCTTTATGAAAATTTTTAACTAAGTAAGTCATTACACTGTATGGTAAAAACAAGTTTTTCTCTGGAATTAGACCAAACCAATTTTTTAATTGCTCCGTTTTTCGAAATCGAGCCTTCGAAGTTCGGAATTGGACCATTGCTAAAAAATTATTTTTAATTAATATATGCAAAAAACTCATAAAATAAAAATATTGGCGTGATCCGCCGTTTCTTCAGGGAATAAAAAAAAAAAATTTTTTAAAAACAATATATACATATTTATAAGAAACTCTATTGTTGGAAATATTTTCAAGTCGGTTCAGCTGTTATATGATCTTAATATATTTGGCGGAAGTCTTAAAGCAAAATAGATTTTATAAACAGGTGGAAAATCTTAAACTTTTTTGGTGAGACACCCTAATGTAAATGAACACACACACATACGTATAGATTAGCAACTTTTGCCCGCTTGGCAGCGCATATTTAATAATCATAATTCTCATTAATTTTGTGCGCTTTCTGTAGTGGTGGTATAGGCATACATTTTTCTATTCTCTGTCAATGTACATTCGTATGTATGTGAGTACGAGTATTTGTCGCGCCCCCTTCGGAATCTCAGGAATCCCGGGAATGTCTACAATAATAACAACTACTACCACAAGCGTCCTATTTTGTCTACATGTACTACACATGTGTACTTTGGAAAACAAAAAAAAAAAAACCAAATATCCAACAGAAAACCACCCCAACGCCGCGACCTTTAATGAAATGTTCAGCAATCGGCGCGCTACGTTGGCCTGTTTGATGGGTTTTTTTTTGGTTTGGTGGCGCAGAACCGTCGTGCCATAGGGCAGGGTTGTTCTTCACCCACCACTGCACCTCAGCACCTCATCGTCACAGCATTACTCGCCTTCGCCTTCGCCATCGATTCAATTTCCATTTTGATCTATTAGCGTTCGGCGTGTTTCAGCTGCCGCTGAGCCAACGCCACCATAACGCGAATTCCAAATTCGAAATTCCAATTGCCCCTTTACCTGCCTGACAATGCATGTGCGTGAGTGTGAGCGAGTGTGTGGTTGGCATTCCCGAAAAAAAATAAATTCAGCTGCTCATAAGTACTCGTACTTTTTCACTTCATTATACCATATACTATTTTTACGAATGATTCCAATTAGAAATTGCAATAAAGTGCGTTCGTTTAACAGCCAGCAGAACGGCGTAGCGGAAGTTCCTGCCGCAGCAGGCGACATGTACCGTACGAATGTCCGTTAGGGAGGTTCAAAAATAATAATTAAGATCAGAATTTTTATGTTCTCTTCTCTTGTTCTATATCGATAAAAAACAATACACCTACTTTTTTATCAAAAAATATTTATTATAGCGCTTAAAAAATTTCCATTCACAGTGACTCAAACAATGCAAAGTTTCTCATGGTAATTTTTATTTTAATTTTTATAACACTCGTAATATAACAAAACAGTCCAACGGAATAAACTAAGACTTCAAGCATTGCAGAAAATTTATAAAAATTCTAAAAATTTTCATTAAAATTTCAAATTTTTTTTAATTAAAAAAATAACTGGAAATTTTTGGGTATGTTATTTTGTAGTTCATTCAATATCTGTCTTTCGCACATTTTTTCATAACGGATGAGTTTTGCATAAATTCCGTTTGATTTTTAATATTTTTTTGTGAAAATTAAGAGCCATAATTGAAAAAATTTTCAAAAATTCACTGCAATTTCGAGCTACTTTGGACTTTAAGGAAATTGAAATTTGACGAACAGTTGTTAACTTTTTTATAAATTTTCTAGAAAGTTTGATATCTTCCTCTTATCACGGAAATAATCAAATTTATAAAAAACATTAAAAACAAAATATTATCATGAAAAACATTGCGAATATAATATAAAAAACATTACTCGGATATTAATAGATATTTTTTTTTTGTTCATCCCGCCCCTAAAAGGGCTGAAATACCGCGAAATACAAATGTAGCAATATGCAATATATATAGATGTAATTATTTTTAACCCGAACTAAACGATTAACAAAATTGCTTTTAAAAATCCGACTTAAAAAATAAAATCCACTAATAAATTTGCATTGCTGACTTAGAAATAAAAGTTTCGAATAATTTTTATCATAAGAAGTAAAATATAAAATATATAGAGAACTAAAATGTTCCAGAAAATTATTATTCCGAAAATTGTATTAGGGCTCTTCTCAAAAGAAATCTTTATACAAAGGTCGTGAAAGTTCACAGAAAATAAAAATCAAATATGTCCCCTTGAACTATGCTATATTTTTTATGCTTTTACTTTTAACATTAACATTGCAAGTTAACAGAGCTGTTATCTAAATTTTATATGAAACTACATATTTGGTATTTCATTTCATGTAGAGATCGGCTTTATTCGCACACCGACTTTGTCTGAGGAGACCCCTAGTAAAATTGACCGAAGAATAAGTTTCTAGAGCATTTTAATTCTCTAACGGCTTTCTGAATTTGAGTTTTGGCGGGTTTCTCAAATTAAGACAGCTTTAGTTGGCAGTTAATGGGTTAAAATATTAGAGAGTAATATTTCCCGTGAAATTTTAGTACACTTAACCTTTAATTTCGCTCAGACATACATATATTTTAACAAATTTTTCGCACAGTTTTGATATCCACTTAGATCGGGGCATAATAACTTTAGTAGGCATTAAAAGATAAATTCGAGCTAACTATCACAAATCTGTCGAGTATTTTATTACTGAATAAATATACTTTCAGAAAATATTAACAAAGTCTGGGTTGCTTTCGGTTGTTGCCCTGTGTTACAATTAAAAGAAATTTATTATCAAACTTGATTGTACAGTGTAACAAAATTCTACCTATCTGATTTAACCAAAAGTCACACATTCCTTAACCAGATTCGGAAAAAAATTTTGCCCTCAGGATTTGGATTCTTTATATAAATTTAAAATTTGTTGAATTTAAGGATAGATAGCCTGTAAACAGGAAAAATTTAGTCAAATTCGATTAAGCAATGTGTTTTTGTAATCCATCTGAAAAGTTATGGTGTCTTACAGTTTGAGGTGTCGAGGATTTGCATCATAAATTTATGCTAGATGGCGCTGTTGTACAATATTTGCAACTTTTTGGGGGTTTCCATTGGCAATTTTTGCTGATAAGAGAAATTTATTGATATAAATAATTAATTTGATTGAAGAACATTTTATAGTCATTTTTTGTAATGGTAGCAAGAAAAAGGTAGTTACATGAGTTATGACTAAGTTTTTAAAATTCTCATACAAATTATGAATTTTTTTTTTTATATCTTGATATTCTCGGTAAGATTTTTTAAAGCATTGATTCACATATTTTAAGTTTATAATTTCAAGCAAGAGTATTTCATAAAAAGTCCCTTTTTAAATACATCAACAATAACACAGAGATGAACCGAAAATAACTGTGGCGATAAGGGCAACTAAAATTGATTTAGGATTAAAACTGTTGTGTGCTAAATAGTTAACTAAATATAGATTTTAAATAATTTTCTTAATAGGCCTGTTTTTCGAAACCTACATACAAAAGAGCGCCCTAACTCCGATAAAACTTCCTTTTCGTTACAGAAACAATCCTATTAGCATTTTTTATGGAACATGCGATTTGTGTGCTGGACTTTGAAAACAGAAAATAACAAATTATTGGTAGCTTGATAATTTATTTAAAAATATGATATCAATACAAACGGATTTTATGTTAAACTGAAATTTCCCAAATATTTTTCTAAGTTTCATTCATAATAGCTCAGTTTACTTGGCTTCTCAGGTCGGTTATCGTTTTACCGAGTTTGTTAAACTTTGGCTTGGAAAAGAATGGACCCAATAGTAAATTGTTCAGATGATAAAATTTTCGCTCGTTGCAAAAGCAACCCTGTTAACATTTTTCAAGAAACATGCGATTCGTTTAGTGCTATTCAAGAAACAAAAATAGTTTTGATTGATCTGGTTATATATGCATTTAAAAATACTATTCAAATAAAACCGGATTAGATGCTAAACTGAAATTTCCCATGCACTTTTTTAGGGCTCGTTCACAATAGCGCAGTTTTGTTCACACATTGTCATTCTTAATTTATCTTTACAGCTCTGTAGAGACAGGGTTGCTTAGTTCTTTGATCAAAGGAAAAATTGTGGGAGATTGTGTACATTTTAAACATATTGAAATTTTATCTTTTTTAACTTCACAATGATGAAGGAAAGCTCTTAGAGATGGTAAAAATGAATCAACAGTTGAGTTAAATGCTAACATTTCAAATTGCATCGTCCGGTTTAATTATGGGAAAATACGTTTTTTCGATTATTACCGATAAAATTGAGATCCGTTTGATTTGATTCTTGATTTACGATAAAATTCCTCATTTCAAATAGCACAATTTATTGACAGACTTTACAAGGCAAAGTCACTAGTTTCATCGTAATTTGCTCATAAATTAAGAATGAGCCCTAAATTACGATAGTGTACCCGGGCTTTTACCGAGTTGCCTCAACTCGCATATTTTTCCGAGCTTGTGTTTTTAGCTTTACATACCATTTGTTATCCTAGTTTTATTTTGGCAGTCGGTTAGAAAGAAACGTGTCTAATTTAGAAATAAATATGCATTTAAAATCCCTCATTTTGTCGAGTATAATTTTATGAAGCGCTTGATAAAAAAAAAATTTTCAGTGGATCACCTTAATGTACACAAATAGTACAAAATAATTCGGTGGTGGTTTATTGTCTTCCACGTATTTAATACTCGAATGGTGTTGGTTGTAGTTGCTCAGGGCATTTGCGCCAGCCGATCGTGCTGGTGTTTCACTTGGCTGACTTTGATGTGGTGCATTTGTGAAAAGGAATTTTTAGGGGTGTAAAGGAAGGTAAAACAGCATCGGCGATATATGCGATATGCGCGGTATGTGCGAGAGCCTAGCCTCCCCAAAAATTATGGAATGTTGGTAAGTAAATATTGTGCTAGCGCATAGTTACAAATCAAATGGAAATATTTACATTTATGCGTTGCTGAAACAGTTGAAAAGAACTGAACGGAGTGAATGCGGTGCATAAGTTGTAAACTACAAAGAAGTTGTTTCAATTTTCTTGCCTAACTTTTAGGGTATGAATTGGTTGGGTCGTTGCTAAAAGTTGGCCGATCACTAAAATTCTTTTTACACAGTTACATATTTGAATTGAAAACATACACGTTGAGTTATCGCAATATCCTGCATTTTCCCAAACTGAGTGAGTTTTTCATGAATTCTAAAGTCTCTCCCTTTTTTTACAACATTCCTGTTTTTGTTTTCTCAGACAGCAGAGGTGAATGCACTCTGCGGTAAAATAGATAGTGGAAATCGGCGAATGTGCAAGGAAAGAATTCGTGAAAATGTTTTGAAGGCATGTACGAAATATGTAAGTATAAAATCTACCAATGGAGGGTGAGTGGTGGGCACAGTTGCATAATTTGATATATGTATATGTACATATTTTGTCTTAATTGTACTTTATTAGACGTTTACAACAAAAAAACAATTCAGCTTCTACTAAGTGCTAGACAAATATGAGTACGGTTATAATTATTAGAATATTTTAGAATATATAACCCAATCAATAATAATTACTAATCGATGCGCCCTAATGCTCATAAGTTTGAGTATGCGCAATGTATCTTTGCCAAATGTAAAAAAAAACATTAGCTTGAACTAAGCTCTCTCACGCACATACTTATCTTAACCCTTATGAGTTTTTCGTCTCCCACGACCCCCATAAAGTCGTCTGCTTAAAATTTTCGTCGAACATTTTAACCCTGTAACTGCCTTATTCCACGATCTTTGATTATAGCTGTGTTGAGAACGGGTCAAAAATGTCCATTTAATTAGGAGTTTGAGGTTAAAACATATTACAAAAAAACCATATTCAATTTTATTAAGCAGTCTGTGGACAGAAATATCGTTTTACACCTGATATTTTCTATATATATCTTTTTATTAAGCAGTGTAAAAAATCTGAAATTACACAAAATACTTTAAATTGACTCTTCCAATAACAGTTAGCCGCAATTTTTCTAATTTGAAATTTGAAATTTTTTCAGAAAGCTGTCAAAAACTCAATTTTCAATATTTTCCAATGATTTTGGTTTACTCGCTGTATTCAGGCCTACAGAGTTAAACGCGGTTTTTTCTTCTTCTTTCAGAGAATGGAAAAAAATGTTTAAAACAGAGGCCGTCACACTCTGCCACAATTTTATGGCAACTCAAATCAGCTTGGACTTCTTTAATGTTTTCTGAAAGTATGTCTATTCAGTAATAAAACATTTGATGGGGTTCCAAAAGTTAGCTCGACTTTTTTTTGTATTGCCTACTACAGTTTTTATGACCCAACCTAAGTCGGTTTCGCAAAAGTGATTTTTTTTTTTTAATATGTTAGAGAGATGTGAAAGGTTAAGGCATATGCAATAAATTTTCACCGGAATTATTGTCGTAGAACATTTTAACCCATTAGCTACCTTACCTAGCTGAAAGCAACTTCGCTAAAGGGTTAAAATGCTCTAGATAAATATTCGCTAGACAATTTTCGTATGGGTTTTCTTAGACATAATCTGTGGGGAGTTAAAGCCGAATTCTACGTAAAATAATATAACAAATAGTTTTATGCAAACATTAGATTACAGCTCTGTTAACTTGCAATATTAATGTTAATGAAGAAGAGCATAAATAAATTTTGCATATTTCATATATTATATATTTTTTTTGTGAACTTTATCGTATTTTTTATAAAGATTTTCGCTAAGAAGACCGCTAGTGGAATTTCCAGTCGAATAGTTCTCTAGACAATTTTAATTATCTAGCGTCATCTCAAATGCCTTATTTTCAGACATTAATAAAAAACCGGGTCAGAATGATCCTTTCTCGAGAGAGTTAATGGGTTAAAATTTTCTACGAAATGATTCTTCGTAAAGTTTGAGTATACCTTCGAAAATTAGACATTTCGTTCCGATATGAATTTTAAACCATTTTTTATATGTATTCTTACAACACTCGGAATACATTTCTAAAAATTTTAACAGAAGCCCGTAATAAGATTTTTTCGGTATTCGAATATCTTTTTGTTTGAAATTTATAAATAAGCAACAATATCAATTGATTAAATCGTCAATAATTGGTAATTCTGCGAGTACAAGGGAAATACATATATCAGAGAACCAGAATAAAAATAATTTGTTGAGTTTTAAGTTTTTATGTCATCCTAATTTTGATAAGATTTATACAAGTCTTTTGATAATAATTATGAGGTAGACAAATTTTTTAAGTTTTCGATGTTTATTATTTTGAAACTGATTCTATAAACGGCTTTTCATATTAATTACAAATGAGAAAATTTTTTTAAAACAACAATAACTATTATTTTGGAACTTATATTATAAAAAAGTCTTTCCATAATAATTATCAGCGAGATAAATTTTTTACGTATTTCAAAGACTTTTACTTTGAGACTTATATTATAAAAGTCATTGCACAATACAGACTAAGACAACTTTTTTTAAGTTCTAAAAGACGGAGCTACATTGGCATCTAAAACAATTCAGAAGTGATCCCGAACTGATCCCGAAACTATTTTGAGGTAATCGCGAATCAGTCCGGAAATGATCTTAAGAAATCCCCTTCCCTCAAGACTTAAAAAACTTTTTCGTTCTCATAATTATTATGAGAAGACTTATATATTATAAGGAATCTTAAAATAATAGTCTTTGAAGACTTAAAAATATTTATCTTGCTGATAACTAATATGAAAAGTTTTTTATAATAAAAGCCTTTGAATAAAAATTATAGATTACTCGCAAATTTTGTATCTTCTTGTATTGATTAAATTTAACTCTTTTCTCTTATAACAGTTATATCTCTGAAATAGATCACTGAAAAGTGGAATTAAGGCCAAACTGATGGGTTAACTGTTAATAGATTTGATACGAAAACTTTCAAACGAAAAAGGGTATGAGGCAAATAGTCTCCTGCATTTTAAGAAGACCATTTTGAACGCCAACGCCAATTGTTGAAAGCGATTTAGGAAACCAAACCAAAATAAATAAAAATATGCTGAGAATTCTACTATTGGACTTGAAAATAAAGTCGCGTAGTGCGTGCACATAAACGCTAAAATTGTGCTACTAAAAGCGACATTTACATACACACACACACATACACAAACCCAAATTATTTTGATAACATGCGCCTGCGTACAGAACGCGTGCGGACAAAACGAAATTTTCAATCATACCATAGCTTTTTCCAAACTGCCTTGGAATTGTAAGCAGCTGCACATAATTATGTAAACTCTGGCGAGGACATCATGCACCTACTATACAACTACACATGCACATACTCATATGCAGACACACATACTTAGATCATAGTGCAACGAATGCGCCATATGCCATGCCATGCCATGCCATGCAGCGCCGATGTCAAAGCACCCCACTTTTGCAGTTATAGCGCTAGCGCCGCCAGCAAGGACGACAATGTCGAATAACAAACATCAGTAACACAACACAACAACAACTGCAACAATAACAATAATGGCAATAACTGTTACACCAAAAGCCATTGAAAGAAAGCGCTGGGAAATGTAAGGCAAGCAAATGCGTCATGGTGCTGCCTTCCGCCGAGTCCAGGCAGCTTGCAACATTGCAAACACTCAACACTTGAATAGCCTTGCAACAGGACAAAGCGCAGCGCGGCGTTGGATAGCAACAACAATGCCATTTTACTTTGCTTTGATAAATGCTCGCTGTTGTGCCATTGCTTGGGGTGATTTTGGTGCATTTTTTTTTTTTTCTTCTTTTGCTTTTTGCATTTCTTCATATGTGTGTGTGTGTGTGTGTGCATTTACCTATGTATGTATGTGTGTGTGAGTGGCATGGAGTAGCAGTAATCGTGCGTTACGCGTTCCTGCCGTTTGATAGAAGCGTTTGACGGAAATAAACATTGTGCACGGAAGGATTCCAGCAGCAGAGCGAAGGGTTGGGGCGAGGAGGGCGAAAGGACACACATTTTTCAAATTCCATGCAACATTTTAACGTTGACTATTTTGCATTTGTACGTGTGTACGTATTTTTCGTTTCGTTTTTGTGTTCTTTTTGTTTGTTTTGTTCAACTCACAATTTGCATACGTCGTTGTGGTGCGTGGAAAGCGTTGCATTTTGTGTATAGCAGAAAAAAAGTTTTCTTCTGGCGCGATTATTACAAGTTAACATAGAATTGTTGTAGACAATTTTCATTTCCACTACTTTTCGACAGTTTCGAATAAGTTTTAAATTCGAAAAACTCCATACAACCAGCCAAAGCAAGTCTGCGTAGTACAGCGATATGAGCAACACATAGGAACAAAATTTATTTTTATATGTAAGAAAATGTGGAAACCGTCAGTAAAAAAAAAATTTATCAAAAATCAACCGAAACTTTTTGGCACTTAAAATTTGCCATTATTGTATGACATTGAATGGGCTACAAAACTGTATACCCCAAAATATTGTTAAAAAATAAATTTTGATTACAGTTTTCTGAAATTTTAAAATTATTTGCCCAACGCTTCTAACTTTGATTTATAAACTACATCTTTTTCAGTTTTATGTAGTTCAGAAACTTGTAATTCATATTCAGAATTCCCATTTAAAATTCAGAAAATTGCAATTAAAATTCAGAAAATTAGAATTTAAGTTCAGATTATTATATTTATATGAATTTATATTGGAAATTCTGAATTAGAATTTTAACTTTCTGAATTTAAAATAGAAATTCGAAGTTCGAATTGGAAAATTCTGAATTGGAATTGAAAATTCTGAATTTAATTTGGAAACTCTGATTTAAAATTGTTACTTTCTGAATTTTAATTGTAACTTTCTGAACTTTAATTGAAAGTTCTGAATTTGAATTGTAATTTTCTGAATTTGAAATGTAAAATCTGATTTTGTAATGGAAATCTTAAGTTGAATTGTAACTTTCTGAATTTGAATTGCAATTTTCTGAACTAAAACTGAAAATGGTGTTGCTACACCCAACGTACGCCGCTACCCTTTACTTTTTTGTTTTTTTTCCGAAATTATTTTTGCCTTTATCGTGCAACTTACACAAACACATAAATGACATAAACGTATTCACCGTTCTAATCCGGTTAGGTGACTTTAATTTCAATTTAAGAGAAGATTAAAAAAAAACAAATCAACAACAAACATTAAACAATAAACACCGGCATACGCTGATGCTGTTGAAAAATTAAAATTTCATTCGAACGAAAATTATTCTGAACCATTTTTACCAAAAAATCTTTTTTTTTTTAAATTTAATATTTTGATAAAATATATACGTTATGACCAAAGTTACTGTCTGGTAACCAGTTAAATCCCCATGTGTTCTTCATTCAGTAGTTTCGGAGATTAGTGATCTTTACCATTATCATTATCATTAGCATTATCATTATCATTATCATTATCATTATCATTATCATTATCATTATCATTATCATTATCATTATCATTATCATTATCATTATCATTATCATTATCATTATCATTATCATTATCATTATCATTATCATTATCATTATCATTATCATTATCATTATCATTATCATTATCATTATCATTATCATTATCATTATCATTATCATTATCATTATCATTATCATTATCATTATCATTATCATTATCATTATCATTATCATTATCATTATCATTATCATTATCATTATCATTATCATTATCATTATCATTATCATTATCATTATCATTATCATTATCATTATCATTATCATTATCATTATCATTATCATTATCATTATCATTATCATTATCATTATCATTATCATTATCATTATCATTATCATTATCATTATCATTATCATTATCATTATCATTATCATTATCATTATCATTATCATTATCATTATCATTATCATTATCATTATGATTATCGTGTGAAAATTTAACTACCAATTTAATAAGGAAAAATTTAAAAAAATCACAAAAATTTTTTACTTTGTGTAAAAAATTAAATTATTCAACAATTCGTGATTTCAAAAATAATTATGGTCTTAATCGGTCCATTTTTCGCAAAGTTATGGGCATTTAAAAAAAAATAACCTTTTTTGTTTCAAAAATCGATACCTCGAAAAGGGGTGAACAAAAGAAAAATAAAAAATCAGGGAGTCCTCTTTCAATTGATGTTTTAACATAAAAAAGTATGAAAAATATCGGAGATTTAAAAGCCAAATGACGTCTGATTTGCGACAGAATATAAATAGACAAACGAACCGTATGATGCTGCTGCCTATGTTGATAAATGTTAGCAACAACAATGCGATGTTCGAAATACAAAAAAAAGAACGACGGATAAAACTAGTTGAGTTGCTAAGCAAGTTTGGAATTAGTAATTTTCGTTTGGACGTTGCACAGGTAGCGTACATATCTACATGCACTGTGTATGCTAATTTACTCATCTATAGCACATTAATAGCTAGCAAAATGCACTTAGCACTAAATAATGCCACAATAAACCTATTTAAAAAAGCATCAACAAGAATGATTTTATAATTTGTAGTAAAAGATATCTGTACGGTGGAACATTTGCATGCATGCAATCTTCATACACACATACACACTCACACAACCATACATACATCGATGATATGCACAAGAGCGTGGATTGCTAATGCAGCAAGGCAATGTTGCAAATTGTCCGAATACAGTAGAAAAAAGTTCGTTTTCATAAACTCAATGTTGCTGGTTTTTATTTCAGTTCTCCCCCCGCCCCCTCTTTGTTGCATGTTAATTCCATCGTCAGAGCAACAACGATTGTTGGTGTTGCCGTAAGAGAATTTGATTGCTTTGGCGGTAAACACGCCACCACTCCGGCACCGTGGCACATGACGCTACTAAGTAAGCGGCTAATAAAATGGACTGGTGGCTGACTTTAATGGTCAATATTCTGTTTATGTCATTTGATCGCCAATTACGCTAAATATGAAACATGAAACATTTACAAACTTGAAAAAAAGCGTTTTGAAGCGCTACTCTCTTAAAATTTCCCATTGAGATGTAACAATCTGCAATGGTCATAGCCAATTTGGTTGACGGCTCAATGCAATGGAGGAGGCATAAATGAAATGGAATTGTCAGCAAATGCAGGCTATTTGGGTGTCATTCCAACAGGCTGGTTATTTTACTACAGAAGGCGCTCAATTGTCCTAGCAGGCAATGAAAAAGAGTGACATGCTTGACGAGGAGCTTAGAGCAAAAATCGTCAATATGGAGGGTAAAATTTTAGGCGCTTTTGCTCTAAGCTCGCCATATGTTATATATAGTACATACATATTAAAAACTGAAATTAGTTTTATTTTTATAAAATTTACGTTAAAAAACTTTTAAAATATACAACAAAATGAGGAGTAAATATAAAATAACCACCAATCATAAATTAGCTGATAAATAAAGGGTGGTTAAATTTTAAGGGCCGATGTTGAATGTGAACCACACCTAAACGTCAAGCTTTTTTCTGCATTTCATTTGACACTTCTCAATTTCAGACTAACTCAATTTGAGCATGGAAAGATACACAATCAAGCAACGTGTTAAAGTTATTCAGGCTTATTATGAAAATGGGCGTTTAAATCAAAATGCACATTTCACCTAACAAAGGCACATTTTCACCTCAGTGGATTCGTCAATAACCAGAATTGCCACATTTGGGCGAATGATAATCCAAGAGTGATTGTCGAAAAACTAATGCACCCACAAAGAGTGACTGTTTGGTGCGGTTTATGGGCTGGCGGCATCATCGGGCCGTATTTTTTCCAAAATGAGGCCGGTCAGGCAGTAACTGTGAATGGTGTTCGCTATCGTGAGATGATAACGAACTTTTTATGGTCCGAATTAGAACATATGGATGTGGACGATATGTGGTTCCAACAGGATGGTGTCACTTCCCACACAGCCAACGAAACAATGGCTATTTTGCGCGACAAATTCAATGGCCGTGTTATCTCACGTGGTGGCGATGTCAATTGGCCACCAAGGTCATGTGATTTGACACCGTTAGACTACTTTCTTTGGGGTTATTTGAAAGAAAAGGTGTACATCGATAAGCCAGCAACAATTCAAGAGCTAAAGGATGAGATAATTCGGCACATTAACGGCATAGAACCTCAATTATGCCTCAGCGTCATCGAAAATTTGGACCATCGGATGGAGGTGTGCCGCCGAGGTCGCGGCGGATATTTGGCTGATATTTTGTTCCATATATAATTGAACCACTACATGTTATCATAAGAAAGAGAAATTACAATAAATTCCAAAATAATTTGTGTTTTATTCAAAATCAACATTGGCCCTTAAAATTTAACCACCCTTTATTTTCCATGGAGGGCGCCATCTATGTGTCTATATTTAACGAGCAGATGACGCTTATCATTTCCATGGTTATTGTATTCGCTGAGTTTATATATGCACAGCGCCATCTATTGTTCAATAATTGTAATAAAATTATACAATCATTTACCAACATATAGCACATGCTAGGCGGAATTTATGTACTCTTTTAATCAAACAAAAATACTTGGGAAGTATAAATTAATACCTCCTTCCCATACACCAAAGGCATGGAAATAAAATTTAAGGAAAATAAAAAAAACGTTTGAAAAGTGTTCGAGCATTTCGTTTTTGCAATAAGAACAAGGATAATTTTTTTCGAAAAAAAGAGTTTGCTTTAAACTCTCGATTTGTTTCAAATTTCTATTAAACTTGTAAACTCGGACAAATGTATTTCAATTACCTTAAATAATTGGCAAATACACTTTAATGTAGATAAAATTTATTATTAATTATTAATTTATTATTTAAATTGCGTTTAGGCTAATTATAAATTCTTGCAAGGTGCTTTTTAATTTTTGTTAGTTTAAGGATGATTTTATCCTTGTCGAGGACGTTAAACAGACGGCACCACTGTGCTTATTTCTTGAAGTTGGCTGCTTTTCATTTATTCAATAAAATAAACCTCCTCATTACTCATTTCCACCAATAAGTAACGTCAAACAAAAAATTGGGGTAATCATTCCAGAAAGGGATTATTTTTGGTTGTACACAGATGGTTCAAAATTTGAAAATAAAATCGGAGGGGTTGCGTACTCGGAGCAACTACGAATCCATAAATCATTCCGCCTACCTAACCCTTGTAGTGTCTTCCCAGCCAAACTAGCGCCAATAGAAGGGGCGGTTGAGTGCGCTATTTTCATCTACTGAGACAGACATGCAGCTCTGAAGGCGCTTGACTCTGAAATCCAAGACAATTCTGATTGACGGAGATAACTCATCGAGGTGCCTAAGCAGTTCGCTTTGTGCCTGGACATAGTACTATAACAGGAAGGGCTCTTTTGTCATCCTGGAAGCGTTAAGGCAAGCCGCCCGTTACCTGTTGTTTCATGATGAGGAAACCCTCCCTTAAGTAAACAATGGACATACAATGGGAACTTCTTGACATAGCAACACAAACCCCATTTGACTCCAATGGCACGCGAATCATAAGAACTCTACTTGCAAAGTCGAAGGGAGATATTAATGGCCATCGTGTTACCCACAGGCCGCATAGCTATCGGTAAGCATGCGGCTAGGCAGGGGATCCCTCACACGCTATCTGTAGAAGTTGCAGAAACGAGGGGGCTCCCGAAACTGGAGTAGCAGAGGAAAACTTATGAGATCCGAGCTCTCCACCGATCTAAGAAACAAAGCTAGGTTAAAAACGCGATTGCTTAGATTCACAGGCTCTACGGGATGGTTCAAAGAGAAGGGAACATGGATCCAAATGGTATCAACGGGCCCATTTACTGGCCTAGGTGTGTCGGTGAACACAACCTAACCTTTCCTATTTTTTTAATCAATAGCTTGTCAAATAGTAACAAACAGATTTTCATTTGGTATATTTGAATACGGACCATTGCGCATTCAAAAGAGGTTTAATTTTCGAGTCATGAAAATAGTCAGTAATCGCTATTTAAATTGCTCTTCAGAAATTGTAACTTAGTCAAAAGTTTTCTAACAGATGCGAGCTAACCGGACATTGAGAGAACACTTTTATAGCCAATTTTCGAATCTGGGAACGTCACATAAACTTCTTTCCAAAAATTGTAAACAAGATAATTTAAAGGAGTACTTTAGTAAATGGAGTTCGCGTTAAGTAAATTTTTAATCAATTGAGCGCACTTTTTTAATGCTATTGATTTTTAAAGTAATACAAAATAATTTGTTGTGAGCCCGTGGTTTAAAATTCAAACAATCGAGTCATCTGGGTCTGGGTCATTCGCCGCGTAGTTTGTCGGTTTGAAATCCAATAATTTCGTTTTATTCCCGCAGATCAAATATACAGGCGTTTAAATTACATCTTTTGGAGGTAGCGCATTCGAAGTGCAAAAAGGTGTTTCAAAAGTGTATTGAACTTCAGAGAGAATATTTTGGAAAAGGATAAAGTTATTTCTGATTATAAATATTTGTCTTTAATTGCCCATCTCAACAAGTCTCGTATAAGAAACTCAGCTACATTTATCCTCTATATATTTCATAAAACTTGATGGAATAGCCTACTACATATTCCATAGACATCGGGCTCTGAGCTACATACATATATTTAAAGTCTCAAGTCTATGACGCAAGTCTATAACTTAGCAGTCAGAAAAATGTACTAGGATCTAAAATAAACCGAACGAAAAATGGAACTGACGGTGGCACAACGCGGAAACCGGTTTATTCTCAATTCAAATTTTACCAGGGAAAATGCGGTTCAAAAACTTCCTAAGACGGCGCTGTGTTAAATCGTCCAGTCGCTTGCACGGAAAAGACAAGTAAAGCGAACTACTTTGCTTCTAATTTCAGTCGTACCGTTACCAGTTCGACACTGCTGAATTTCCCAGTGGGGTATGCAGGGTTTGTACTTATAGTAGCTTTGACTAGTAGTGTGTTGGTTTCGTTCGTTGATTGCTATTTAATTGATGGTTAATTTTAGTTTAGCGGTTTGCTGATCGCCAATATGCAACTTCGTGCAGAAGGGTAAGACAAAAAGTTGGTTAGAAAACACAGAATTTTGCATAAGCGTTTGACTCGAGTCCGGCTGTCGTTTATGCGAACCAAACAACTGGTTTTCGAACAGCGGCGGTCCTGGCAGCCTTTGACCGGTTTAGCTCTTCCTTAATCAACCCAACAAAGTCGCTCCAATTTTCTTGCTGCATTGTGCTGTTCATTGCTGTTGTTCTTCCTCTTGCATTTATAGCAGAAGCTGTCCTACAATTGCACTAGACAAACAAATGCGCCTATATACACACACACACACACAAAAGAACATATCTTAATTTGCACTTTAATTGCAGTCATTTATTGTGACAAGTTGAAGTGTTGCAAACAATTTATTTTGGCAAGTGATGTGTTTTAATTAATTGCTATTCAAATTTAAATAACTGATAGATTACTAAAATATTTTTCATGCAATAAGTTATGCAAATTTTTAATAATTGTCGCTAAGTGAATAGGAAAATTCAAATATCATACTACAATACTTTCCATATGCTTTTTGTTCTTAGAAAAATGTGGGACTTTTTTTTTTAAATATTTATAAGTATTTATAACTGCACCGATTTGCAACACTTAATTAAATCAATTTGTAGCGTTGTCCTACTACTTATAATATTATAAATGCTAAAGTTTGTATGTAAGTATGTTTGTTACCTTCCCACGCCCACACTAGTGAACAGATTTATACACAATTTAACGCGTGGATAGTCTTTGATCTGAATTAACATATAGGTTATATTTTGTAATAAGTTAAATCAAATATTGAAGCAAGGATCTCAAACGCAACGAAAATAATTATGTTGAGGGTTGCCACCTGTTTCAAAAATTCACTAAAATTATAATAGGTGAAATTAAATAATGAAGTAGGGTTCGCAAACAAAGGGTATTAATAAGACTATAAGATTATTTTGAAAATACCTTTAGAGAGGGTTGCCACCTTTAAAAATCGTTGATTTTATTTAATTGATAAGATAACTAAAATCCTATTATATTGCTCTATCTGATGGTTTCAAAAGAATAAAGCATTATTCGGGAAATATATTTGAAGAAGGTTGCCACCTGTTTAAAAAAAATTTGTTTAACAAAAGTTATAAAATAAATTAAGCATTACAATGGTGGTAAGCAATATTAAGGGTTTAGGGAAACTTGACACCACAAAAATGTTACCACCTGCTTGAACATTAAATACAAATTAAGAACTTAATTGAAATCAGAATTGACACAAAATTGCTGTAGTCTATGAAAGGATTGCCATCATTCAAAAATAAATTATTTACATAAATTATGTTTTAAATTAAATTTGAAACCGGTGTCACCCCTCTACAAAATCCAGTTAAACAAAAGCAACTTTTTAAGAAGGTTGCCTCGATAATTGAATTTTAATATTTTATTTGATACTGATATTTGATTTGATTAATCTAATAATTTAATTTGGTTTTCTATTTCAAGTAAGTCAATCCTTTCCAAAATATTTTCGAAATAAAGTTTTTTAAAAACTTTTTCCTTTGAAAACTATAATTTTGATTTTACTTACTAAAGTTATTGCATTTAATTTTTAAAAAGGTGGCAAAATTCTACAAATATATTTTTGACATTTAGTTTTCCTGAACGTTTTAGATTTAAACCCATGTTGTTAAATTTTATTTAAGTGATAACTAAAAGAAATTTAATTGTAACAGGTGGCAACTTGGTTTTAAAACATGAAGCTTCATTTAACATCTTTCGTTTGACGCCCATATTACATTTTTAAATTTCATTAAAAATTTAATTTAGTTTATGTTTTTAAACAGGTGGCAACCCCCGTTCACAAAAGAGCTGACAAAAAGTGCAATTCGGTCGGCATCAAACTTCACCAGTTTCCTGGGAGAAAATCAACTATCACAATAAGTAAAAATGAAAATGAACTGGCGTCAACAAATTTTTAACTATTTATTTGTGGAGACAAAAAAAGTTACTTGCTGTAGGTTTTCATTATTTTTGAAGGAACCTTTACAAAATTGGAAGAAAAAATTACACGTTTTAAGTAATTTAAAATAGAACAAATTTTTATTTGAACCACAGAGAAGATCTAGAAAATCGTTAGAGGATTAAAGGGTTCTGGAAAATTATTATTTTGGGTATTTTACTAGAGTTATTCTCAGTCAAAGTTTATGTGCCGAATAAAGCCGAACTCTGCATTAAATAAAATAACAAATAATTGCATATAAAAATTAGATAACGGTTCTGATGAAACTGTAGTGCGAATGTTTAGAAGGATAGCATAAAAAATGCAACGTTTTTAAAGGCAACATATTTGGTTTTAATTTTCTGTGGATTTTTACATCCTTTGCGCAAAGATTTTGTCCGTTAAGACCACTAATAAAGTTTTACGAATAGTAATTTTATAACATACTATCTCACAAAAATATTTCCCGTGGAATTTTATTCTACATATCTTGAACCTTTAGTTTCGTTCAGGCAAATATTTTAACCATTTTTCCACTTTTTTGAGATCAACTAAGGTCATACAAATATAACATACAAAATTGGAGCTAACTTTTGCAAATCTGGCCAGTGGTTAGCTACTGGATAGGTTTAGTTTCAGAAAATATTAGCATAGTCTGAGCTGGTTTGAGTAACCACAAGATTGCCACATAGTATTATCTACAAAAATCTTCTTAATATAAATGCCACCTAATTTTGGTAATTTTCCAATAACAATTTTTTCATGATTCCTTTGATTAATAGATACATTTCGACTGATTTTAATTTCGTATGACAAACCGAAGAAATTATGCAAGAGGTTTACTATTAATTTGTTGTGTGCACTTCCTTCAAAATTCACCGCCCACTCTCTCAATTATGATACTGAAAATTGTATCGTAACGATTTTAAATTAAAAGCCAACACCTCTGCATCAATATTTATGATTATCGACAACTTAATTTCAACTTTTTTCCTCAATATCAATAAATTAGTTTCAAAATAAAAACAAAAATATTCAACATGAGAATTTATTATGACTTACGAAAACCTGCATTATTCCGTAATTACATTTGGCATGCAGGAGGTAAGATAAACCAAAAACATAGCAACAATAAAGAAGAACACAAACAAAAGCATGAATAAATGACACGCACCTACAAGTTTAACAATTCCAGCAATAACATTAGTGCTGTAGCAAGCACCAAATTGCAAACTTTTATTGTAAAGTCATAGACACTTACAAAGGGCGAAAATGCACCCACCTGGAATTGTTGTCTACAAAGAAATGTAATGAGCTATTTAGTTTATTTATAGCCCATAGGAAATGAAATTGTTTGATGCTACCAATGAACTGGGTCAACGTCTGAAGTGTGGCGCTACGCAAAACTTTGTCTAGAGCCAATATCGAGGGGGTACAGCGGATGGCTTCCCAGTTCGTCACGGGTGCACTACCTTCTACACAAACCGAAGTATGGAACTAATTTTAAACCTTCAACCAGTAGATTTCTGTTTTCGAAACGCGATCAAGCCGTGGAAAGAATTCAGATTCGGACACGCAAAAGTTCCGGAAATAATACCGAAAAATCTACGGATACTTCTCTACTCTACTTGAACAACAAAGGCTCCATAAGAATTCCATAGAGGGATGAATGTGAAGGTGGCACAGAGTTAGACCCAGAGCCGACGGCTATCTGTATGAATGGTTTCAAGTTAGACTGAAGCGTTGGCACTGGGATTCACTCCAGCGAAGAAAAGTCGCACTAAACCTTAGCTTTCGCTAATAGGACCATTGGACTTCAAGCGGAGCTAAATACCATAATGGTGGCTTCTACTCAAGAACGTCGAGCCTTTGTATACCCTGACACCCAAGCGGTAGCAATAGAATGCAGAAGGGTTCTGAACCTACTCGCTTCCAAATGGTCAGTACCGGTTGTGTGGGTAGGTAGAAATATCTGTGGTAAATTCTGCTGAAGACGTGGGTATAATACCTCTAACCTCTTGCAAACATAGTTCAAAAACTAAATTCATCGAGGAGGTAGATACTAAATGGGCCATGGAAGCCAACTGTCACGGTGAAAGGTTTGGCCAAAGGTTGACATAAAGCGACCCAAAGCTTTCGTTCGCCTTGACTGCTTCTCTCTCTCTCTTCATAATTGGGGTAATAATGTCGCAACTACAGGGACGAGGGGAAACGGAGCGCATTAAATATATGTATATCTTTCACTGTCCCTCCCTGGGAATGACTCGACAGTCTGTCCTAGTTATAAAAGGCGCGGACGGTGGCTGGCTTTCGAAGGAAAGGTAGGTAATAAATGGCTTCACAACGGACGCTTGTTCTGTAGTCTATGGTGGATTGGGTGAATTTAGCACGATGGTGGGCTCCGCCTAATGTTTTGTTTGGGACAAAATGAGTTCAATTTAGGATGAAGTTATTAGACGCATTAGCGAAATACGTGATAATTGGAAGAAGAAGCTGTGTATACCCAAAATACCACAACCGCTCTCAGACGCCAGACTTTACAATGTCCGAAAAGTTGCAATGCAAGATTTACCTTCAGTTCGACATGAGATTTCCAAATCAGCTTTCTATCTAGAGTTATACTCAGATATTTTACTTCCTCGTAAATACCTAAATTTATGCCTCTAAGCACTGGAAGGTTGAGATGTTCCAATTTTTTTCTTCTTAAAAACATTGCGAGAATTGTATTGCTGAGGTTGACGGTAAGAGTCCGTAGAGTCCACCATGCACCAATCTTATCAAGGATTCTCTGTGTACTTCCACTTACCTCCCTGAGAGATTTTCCGGACGCTAATGCACAAACATCGTAGATTTGGTGTGAACGAAGTTTTGAATTTCCGTTAAAAGTGAGTCGACTACGAAACACCTTAAGAGAGGTCAGAGTGCAACGTTCTGTGGGCATGCTCTCTCTCGACCTCTGTCATAGTACAACGCACATAAAATCAAAGTCAAAAACTCCCTCAATATCAGCAAAAACTTGGGAGTTTTACTGTGTACTCCTCTGCTTCCAGCTTCACTTTGATCTCCCAAAAACCATTGATCTGACGTGCTTTTCGACTGAGCGCTCCAGACTCTTCATCATGAAAAATGTCAGGCTGATTGGCCTGATACTGTTATTTTCCAGCGCGTTATTTGCCTTTCTCTTGCTT
This sequence comes from Anomoia purmunda, assembly GCA_951828415.1. Lineage (NCBI taxonomy): Eukaryota > Metazoa > Arthropoda > Insecta > Diptera > Tephritidae > Anomoia > Anomoia purmunda. The sequence continues at coordinate 47,816,715 of OX639995.1, forward strand.
AGGAATGAAGATTACCCTAACTTTTTCCCAAATCATGGGAATATGACCATAAGCCAGACAAGCTCTAAATATTCTTCACATGCACCTAATGGGCGTGTCTGTTGCTTAAAGTCGTTGAAAGAACATAGGAAGAATCTCAGTAACTCCTCAGACACCCACCCGGTGGGTTCCTGTCAGGCTACCAGCCTCTGAAAACTCTGCCTGCGTCGAGATGTAACCTGCTACTCAAAAAGCGGGTTGTAAGTTTCTAACAATGACGTGGCATAAGGCCCACCGGATATTTTGAGAGAGGCTTGTTGTTGTATCTTGCACAGCTTCACCGACTCCTTCATTTTGCCAATATCTTTCAGAAGCCCCTGCAAATGCTAAACTCCGATGTTCGAATTCGCCTGACTTGCCTTCTACGGCACGATGGTCATATACTCCATGGAAGGAGAGGAAATATGGAATAGCATGGTTTCTATGGAATCGCATGGATTCTAGATTGGAATCATTCTGTCCACAGACAACGACTATACATTTTTTACATCAACTTAACTTCTCTTCGATAAAGTTAGTTTTGGTGTTGACGAAAAAATATCCCGGACAATATGCAAATCTCTTTAGATTAACTAGCGGCAGATAACTAATTCAAATACACTGTATTCTTTAATGACTGAACGCCACAAAATTCCAGTTGGGATTGTTGCAACTTGTAACAAATGGGAACAGCAATAAAACAATTTGTATGTGTATTTTTAATTGCTTGCATAAAATCAGTGAATACAAAAATTACTTTGTAAAGCAAATAGCACCAACATTAACACTGGTAGCATTTCAAAAGCAAACGAAACGAAAAAAAAACGAATGTTTTAAAAATCATATCTATGCAACAGGTTTTGATTGGCAGTGCAACAATAAAAAAGATGAGTGCAAAAGAAGCGATTGCCCATCGATTCAGAGCAGAACAAGAAGCAGAAAATCGAAAAGGTAGTCAAAGAAAACCAAATATTAAAACAAAATAAATATGCGCATTAGGGTGCACCACTTCCCACACAAATAAAAAAAAAGTTGTACTGCATTTCCATCCCAATTAAAAACTCTTTACATTTTAAGACATCCACCAAAATATTTCGGATAAATATTAAAATTTATCGATCAAAATTATTTCCAAAAAGGGTTTTTTTTTTGCTAATAAAATAGTTTTTTGATAATATTTTCTAAAAAAAATCAAAATAAATCATAAAATAATTTCAGCTTAAAAGATCTATTTGATAACATTTTTTAATGAAATTGTAATAATTCGAATTTTTATGCTGTTTCCAGCAGAATTCGAAAAAATAGTTATATCTTCTTTTATTTAAGGGATGGTTTGTTTTAAATCATTGCGTAATCTTTGTTTTGTAATTTTTCTTTTTTGAATTAAATTTGATTGATATTTTGTAATTTTTATATTTGCGATCAATTTTAATCGATATCTTGCGACCGATCCAATTTGATTGATATATTGTGATTTTTTATTTGCGATCAAGTTTGATCGCTTCTAATAATTTCTCCTTTTTTCATCAAATTTAATCGACAACATGTAATTTTTAATTTTTTCGATCGAATTTAATCGATATTTTGTGATTTGTATTTCTTCGATCCATTTTGAGCGATATTTTGTGATTTTTATTTTAGCGATCAAGTTTAATCGATATTTGGTGATTCTTATTTTTTCGATTCAAAATTCCAACTTAATATTTTTTAATTTTTATTTTTTTCGATCGTGAAATATAAACCGTATGGTTGGTGTTATTGCTATTACTGTCATCGTCGATACATTTTTTGTGTTTTTTATGATTTTAAATACAAAAATAACGATTGTTGTTGATCGAAAAAAAATATCGATAATTTTTTATGGAAAAAAATAAAAGTCTCAATATGTCGATTGAATTTGATCGAAAAAATATCGATTATTTTGTATTGAAAACAAAACGAAATATCGATACTTTTTATCGAAAAAAAAAAATCACAGTATATCAATTAAATTTTATCGAAAAAATAAAAATCCCAAAATATCGATTAAAATTGATCGAAATATAGCGAATACATCAGAATTTTTTTATACAAATAATAGCCGTTACGGTTCCTAGTTTTTGGACTTTTTTGGAAGATTGATTTTAGAAAAATATTAATAGTTCAGTTAAAACTTGACTGATTTACAGTTGGAAGATATCATTAGAAAAATATTTTCTCACGTTTTTTATTTATTTGCAAAAATATCCATTAACGTTCCAATTCCTTTCCATAAATTTAAGATTAAACTCACCGAAAATTTCCGAAATATTTTTTTTTCTCTTATATGTTGAGCCATCCACCCTAATGTGCATACATAGAAGTAAAATGCAACATTTTGTTGTCATTATGCAGTCTCGTGTAAGAGGCGGAAGAGCCGAAGAAGAATAAAAACAAAAAGCAAAACAGCTCTACACATTTTATGATTGCAACAATTGAGTGCGCACCACATAAATGTAGTGTACGCTTTGGCAATAAAGCCATCCACAAGCTGCTTATAAAAATAAAAAATAAAAAATAAAAAAACCAAAAAAGCAGTGCAACCGAAGTGCACTTATGAACACAAATAAACGCACAAACACAAACACACTTTTATTTTGTTGCATGTGCAAAATCAAAATCAAAAGCGGCAATTGTTGTTGCACAATTTGGTTATGCATTGAAGCGTTGCGGCACGTCGCAAGCACATGAGTGGCGCCTCCGCAGCCATTGTACGATATTTATGTATGTAGCAATGGAAGCCGGCTTATTGAACTCGGTGCTTATGTTGGTTTTGTTGAGTTTTTTAGTCTTCATGTTTTCGGCAATTCATGGCGAGCGAGCCCGAGCGACTATCAACAATCGAACCGAAGAAATTTTGCAATTATCTCTCGGTCGATTGCATTCATTTGTAGCGTTATGTGCACGATTGGTTGGCTTATTTGCCTAAAAGTGTGCCATGCATATTCGAAATATAGGCAATAAAACAAAAAAAAAAAACAAATCAAAGCTAATGCGCGCAGCTGACCGAATTTGCTTGCATATTGTTGTTGCAATTGTTGTTGCATTAATTGGAAGCGCTGCCATTATAAGCAAATCAATTTGACTGCTATTGAGTTTGAGATGCAACAAAGTGCAAGCACTCTCGAATGCTAGAAGATGACTTCTTAATTAATTCAAATGATGAAAGGCAGTGCAAGTGAAGAAGCGGTATCGAAATTGTATGGGTAATTTTAGAGTAAGCAGATTTTCATTGTAATTGTTGTTTACTTTTATTTAAATAGAGTAACGACAATAGTTTGGAGTAGAAATAACCTACTCCGGAGTCTTAGGTTCATTCATATCTTCGTGAAAAGCTTAATATTTCAAAATTTTCATTTCACACAAGATTTAACAACATTTTGCCTTTTCTGCAAGGAATGCATTCTTTACAACTTCACGTGAAATCATACTTGGTGATGATATTCGGACAATGATCGATAAAATATTCTTTTTACTAATGAATAATTTTTTTAACAGGGTTACGGTCCTGGTTATAATTTTTATAAAAAAAATCATGATTAAATGGTTATTTTGTAATTTTTTTTTCGATAAAGAAATAATCGTTATTCTTGGATCCCAAGTTTTTCCATCACATACATGCAAAAAAAATTATGCTTTATGATCGAAAAAATAAAAATCACGAAATATCGATACAATTTTATCGAAAAATAAACATTAAGCAAACATCGATTTTTTTAGCCACATAAACTCAAAAAAATTTATGTTTTATGATCGAAAATATAAAATGTCACGAAATATCGAAAAAAGTCCATAGACAAACTAGACATTAAGAAATAACGAGTAAACTTGACCGAAAAATTAAAAATCCCATAATATCGATTTTTTTTCAATCACATAAACGCACAAAAATTTATGTTTTAAAATAGAAAAGTAAAAGTCATGATATATCGATAAAATTTTATCGAAAAAATAAACATTAAGAAATGACGGGCAAACTTGATCGAAAAATTAAAAAATTAGAAAATATCAATCAAATGTGATTGGAGACAAAAAAATCACAAAATAACGATGATGCAAAAAATCCGTCAAAAAGCTATCAGAAAATCTTAGCATTGATAGTCGGCGTCATTGGAATCAGCAGGACACTTCGAACGACTCTAACAGCCGTACTGAACAGCCATACCTAGAGGCTTTGTTCGCTCACCCGAATCAGAAGTTCGACATTCTTGGGGGTCATGGCTATTAACAAAGATCACTGAGTTCCTACACTGATTCTTTCGTACATCAGTGCCCGTATTCAGCCTTATCCTGATTCTCACTTTCGTCCGAAATGTTTTACTTTTCACTTTTCCCTCACTATAAACTTTACCCGAAAATTTTTCGCTTTCGCACATACTTTTCGCCTATTGGCAACACTAATTTCCGGGGAAAAAGTAGCCATTTTCACTGGATTTTTTCACTCAAATTTGAGAGACGAATATACAAATTCAAAATGTAAGTTAAGGCTTTATTTATAAAATTTAAAAAAATAACATAATTCACTTTAATTCTAGGAGTAAAACTATAAATAAAAACCAGAGCGATATCCTTTTAAGTAGAATGTATGAAAATCTGGACAATGGCAGGGCGAGATAGAGAATAGAAAGAATGTGGCAGAGTTTTGACGGCAGCTGATATGGAGATAAATTGTACATGAGATGTATTTTTAAATTTGATTTAGACAACAAGGATCTAAATGTTTAAATTATTGTTTTCGGCTTTTCTCAGTTTTACACTTTGTAAACAAAAGACAAAGTTGCAATTTCCTTGTTCGATTATAACCAACTGTTTCGAAGTGGAATTGGTTTCAGGCCAAACTCATAATAAGCGTATTCGGTTTGGGCGGATGAAAAGTTCGAACGATTTTTTTTTTTGAGCGGAATTCGGAATAAGGCTGATTCTTTTTCTCGCTCGCGTTAGATTACTTTCTTATTAAACTCATTTGAACAAGGCAGGGGCAATCGCAAGGTCTTCCTGATCATACCGGGAGGCGTCATGGAAGTTTATTCTTTCTTTCAGTAATTCTAACTTTCGGTGGGTATTTCGAGGGCCACTGCTCGAGTATTAAACATCTCATCTGATCCATGCAGTTGCAGCTGTTTGGCGGACGACGAGGGTGTTTAGCCTTTCTGACGAGTGAAAGTTAAATATCTTGCCGCGTACTTGCCAACGATTACAATCGCCCGTGAAGTATCGTCGTTGGTAAGCAGAGTTTTTCAAAATAGTGTACATACCTACATACATATTTGTATAAATATTATGCTGTGGAACTAACCAAAATTTTAAGTGCATTCCTTATTTGATTGCAGTTGCAGGTTAAAACTACGAAAGTTGTTGACTTACCTGAAAAAGAAGAAAGAAAATATAATTAGTTTTATATGTTTGTACATTTGTATTAATTAAATTAATCAAAGACTAGCCGCTTATTTTCTAATAATGAGTTGAATTTGCGCAAGGCACATTAAACAGCTAGCAGAAGCAGAATTCATTTTTTTATAATTAATATATTAAACTGTCAAGCTCACTTACATTGTATCAAATCAAACTTCACCTACGAAAAATTTTGTTTCCATTTTGTACACTTCCGTTTATTTTCTAGTCTCAGCTGTTTTTGGCATTTCAGGTAAGAAACGCAACAAAAAAAACATGCGATTGTTGTATTTGTTCTCCCGATTTTACCTGTGTAATTACCTTAGAATCGCACTAAATTTTTCATTTAAAAATTTTGCATATTATTTGATTTGCCGCATTATGCGGAGGTTACAATAGACTTCTAAGAGGTGCTGGCCCAAGGCACGCTTGCTTTGCTTTCTTTACTTTGATAACTATCAAAGGCTAATATAAATGAGTAAAATGTATAAGAGTTGACCAACTGACAGCTTGCCTTTCCGAGATTGTCCCAGAATAGTATAAAAATTTCGTAAGAATCATGCAAATCTCGTAGCAATTATTAAAGCGTGATACAATTTTTTAAACCCATCGACAGCTGTTACTCGTATTTTGAGACTGAAATAATAAAAGTCTTTTGTTAAAAAAATTATGAGTGAGACAAATTATGTAAGTTGTCGATAACTATTATTTGAAGACTTATATTATACAAGTTTTTTTCGTAATAATTATCAGCGAGATACAATTTTTAAATCATCAGTAACTATCATTTTGAGACTTATATTATAAGAGTCATTCCATAATAATTATGAGTGAAAAAAATGTTTTGAGTTTTCGAAATACTTTTATCTTGAGAGTTAAATTATAGAAGTCTTACCGCAATTATTACGCTTGGCGACATGAAATCGGCTCTATGGCAGGCGATCATAGTTCTGAATCCGAATATCTCGTCAGAATATAAAAAAGTATAACAGTCACTGGATTGCAATTATCTCTGAATATGGTTGACCGATTTTAAAATTACTATTTTTTATACCAAACTTTTACAATTTCTAATAAAGAGGATAATTGAGTTAGGTGCTATTTTTACTAAAATGTCGGACAAATTTTTAATTTCGATGCCAATATTAACATAAATATTTATAACTCCCACATTTATGCTTCAATTTTGAAAAGCTGCAGTTATAAAAAGTAAAAAAAATAAATAAACTGGAAATAGTGTTAATATTGGCGTCGAAAGTAAAAATTTGCATATTTAAATTTACTTTACTGAAATGTTAACAAAAATTTATTATAAAATCGTTGCAGGTCAGACATTTTTTAAAATTATTGATGACTTAGTTCAGGTCCATTTCGGGATTGATTCCCAAATGATGACGAAGAATTGCTGAACTTTGTACGAACTTCTCCGGAAGTAGTCTCTAAATGGTACCGAACTAGGCCTAGTGCACTTGTGTGTTATTTTTTGACTTTGCAATAATATTTATATATAATAAGTATATACATATCTACAAATAGCGGTAGACAAATAACAACCTTAATTTGTCACAAGCTATGAAAAAACGAAAGTAGGAAGCGCTAAATTTGCATGACATTTTAATAAATAATTAGTCTCGTTTACTATTTTTGATAAGGTGGATTTGAGAAGTAAAAATTTATTTAAAAAAAATTGATTTGAAACGAAAAATTTTTTTTTCAAAATTTGATGAAAACTTGTGAAGTTGTTGCCATTAGAAAATAGATAATTTACGTGAAAGATGGGAAGTACTAGATGAAAAAAAATATTTTAATGCAATTGCTTTTAAAAACGTTGTTCCTTATAGTATAGGTCCAAAAGTCGGAAAAGTCAACCTTCACGACAATACCTCCGATAACGGAGAGAGGCTACTCGACTTTGCCGCTGTACGAAGCATGGTAGTGAGTAGTACCAGTACCAGATACCAGCATTGAAATATCCATATGATCACCTGAGTGTTTGCTGATCAAAGATCGAAAAGCCAAATGTGTCTTGCTGTGACAGATGGAAGATACGCGTCGAGCTTGTTTGACGTTCGTTCAATCTGAGGAGCCAACACTGACTACCTTCGTGCAGCTAAGGTTCGTATGCGTCTCTGTGTAATGAAAAACGTGCATACGTAAGGCAAAGCGTCGAAAGTTTGACATCGAGAAGTTGCTAAAGAAACACAGAAGGAAGTCTGGAAACGGACATCCAGTACACTTGAGATATCGAGGCAACATTTGTCTACACTTCTGAGGGGTAACACAGGTGGTGTGTTTGAAGAAGATGAGACCAGCCCAATGCTTAGGGGCGATATTCACGTCCCTACACTAGACCAGATCCGGGAGCCGATGATTTACCGGCTGAACTGTTCAGTCCGAAGAACTGAAGCCCACATGAACCAACTAAGTGGACCTCATCAGTGTGGCTTCAGACCGCATGGATATTCACAGCGCGCCAAACCCTGGAAAATACACTTGATAGATAAATCGACATACACCATCTTTTCGTCGACCATATAGCCGCATTTGGCCTTTACAGTTTAGAGAACGAGACAAAAGAAGTTGGGTTAGCGGTGATCGAGGGCAAATAAAGTACTTCCTGGCAACAAACAAAGAGACTTCGCGTAGTGAGCTATCCGTCACTGTTGGCAATTGAAAAACAGAACCCTCTCTCTACGAACAAAAATTTCGCTCTGCAAATCCCTCACTATGCCCATCATCTTATATAGCGAGAGAACCACTCCACGCAAGATATTGGCGTCGTTTTTTGATCTCGGCCCAAACCGATAAACGTTTGTAGTGCCAAATAAGCAGAAAAAGTTTACTTTTAATGCTCAGTTTTGTTTACAAAAATTACATTTCAATTTTCAAAAACCATTTGCACCAGTCACTATCGTTTTTTTTTTCATTTTCATTTTTACTAAATTTAAAATTACGTTTTATGCCAAAATCACACATCTGTTCGATTGGTAATCGTGTTGTGTGTATATAACACTTGGTCTTTGATATCGAAATAGCACAAAAGCCAATGCAATTTAGGGTAAAGTCTTGAAATGCAAATAATGCATTTCAACAAATTGTTCGACAAGCGGGATGTTAATTTTAAAATTTCGATAAGCTGAAAAACAACAACAACAAATATTACATTTGGCAGCGAAGCACAGCAATTGCATACACACATACACAAACATAACATATCTATTGCACATGTGAACTAAATTTAACAAAAAAAAAAAACAGCAGCACGTGGGCGGGTTCGCTAAGCACATCTGGGTCTGACATAAGGAAGCGCAAATGTGTAAAGTAGCTGCATGTAAGTAGTCGCATTTCGTAATAAAATGAAAGAAAAAAAAAAAAGAACATGTTTTTTTTAAATATATTTTGACAAGGTAATTAACCCATTCACCTCTAATGGGACAAAATGTGAAGTCAAAGTTTACGCCTTCAGTTTTCAGCACTTTATCAACCTTTCATGAAAATGAAATGGTATTTTATATATATATATATATTCCGACGTCCTAGTAAGCCAACGTGATCAGGACGACGAGGTGAGCAGGTTTTGAGATATCTGACACTGAAAAAATCAAGACTGCATAACCAGTTAATCTGACAATCTGGGCGATGTGAAGACCCCAATTGATTTCCAAGGGTTCTATAATTTTATTACGAAAAACTGTTACTTTCCCATATAAAATAAATCTAAATATTTTTTGATTACTATTCATTATGTTTTAAACTTTATATAAAATTGAAAACATTCAATTTATTTATCAACATTTTCAATATTTTCAACTAAAGGTTTAAACACTGCAGTTTTGCAACAAATTTAAAAAAATCGAATTTTCAATATTTTTTTTCTTTCAAAAAATATAAAAAATAATAATTATGTAAAATCTACAAAAATTGTTGGCTACTTAAAAAATTAATTTTTTTATACTGGAATAATAAAAAAATTTCTAAAAAATTTGAAAGTTTGAAATTTTGACTTACAAGGGTTTTATAGAATCCTATCCTATTTATCTTACATATAAAAATCTCGTTTCACGGTGCTCGTGGTTGAACTCATCAGAAATGACTATATGGATTTTTATGAAACTTTGTACGTATGTATATTTGGTAGGTATGAGGATAGGTCGTAAAGTATATTTTTTTCTAGGGAGAGGGTTGCCATACGTTTGAAAAGTCTGATTTAATTAAAATATACACAAGTTATATGAAATAATAAAATATGGGCGTAAATCGGTTCGAATTGGAGAAAAGGGTTGCCACCTGTTTGAAAAGTCGAATTTAATTGAATTCTACACAAGTTATATAAAATATTTAAATATGGGTGTCAAGCGGCTCGTCTGAGCGTGGAGAAGATTAATACATATATTATGGAGAGGGTTGCCACCTGTTTAAAAAGTCTAATTAAATTGAAATATACCCATGTAATATGAAATATTAAAATTTCAGTGTCAAACGGCTGAAGAGAAGATTTATAGCTAGCTGTATTTTAGGAAGGGTTGCCACCTGTTTGAGACGTCAAAATGTATTAAAATACAAAAGTATATAAAATATCAAAATATAAGTAGCAAACTGATCGTTTCGCTGGGTACTTTTATGGCTAGCTATATTTGGTAGAGGAATGCCATCTGCATTAAAAAACGAATCAAATTAAATTATACAAAAGTTATATGAAATATTTATATACATATGGGTGTCAAATGGTTCGCTTCGGCGAGGGAAAGGCTCATACCTATGTATTTTTTGGAGATGGTTGCCACCTGTTATTATGCGACAGAAACCGAAATGTGTTTTCTGGTTACATATGCCAATGGCAATTAACAAATAAATACAGGCACGACTACGGCTGCCGGGGTTTTCTAGTATTTTTATAAAAAAAAAATTAAAATTTAATAAGGAAAGAAGAAATTGCGAAAACATGGCACAACTTGAACTCTACTGATCATGAGGAATTTTATTACCATTCATTTAGATAAATATTTTTTAACTGAATAGCGATGAATTGTAAAGATCTCGAAAGCACATAAAAGACCTGATTTTTGGAATCTGCGCGCGAATTCTTCATAGGAATTGGACAGTGGCATACGGTTCGCATTTTTGCAGTAAGCCAGTGGAATTAATAAATTTATATGCTATAGTTGAAAAAAGGAAACTAAGCATTACGCGCCAAATTGCAATGTCTGAATGTGTGTGTGCTGAACTAGGTTTGGTATTTTTCCGTATATTTTATAGATTAGCGCTATCAAATTGCCGCCAAAACACCACACTCTAATCAATACGCTACGTACATAGTTATGTAAATAATGCGAGGATTCGTAAAAGATTGTTAACATATCAATATCTATTGTATAATTAAAAATATTATATAAAATGAAATTATAAACATTTTTGCCTCACTACTAAGTATTTAAGTCCAAACACTTAAGTTAGTAATCTGCGATAAAAAAAGAAGTACAAATGTTGATAAGAAAATTAACAATAATCAGCAAATACTTTGGAAGGTCGATCAAAAGCCTGTAAATAAATGATTAGAAAAGTAGTCAAAATTAATTTATACTAACTGTGCTTTTTAGCAAAAGCAAATGGCGGTTTGGATAATGGAAAAATACGTAAGTACAAACAAGTACGATTAATAATGATTATTTCAAAAAAGTATGAAAATATGGGTACAATTGTCTTTTACTTAGAAAAAGTCGTTTTTGATGTAAAACTATTTTAGCGGCATGAGAGTGATTTTTTTACATCGCGCAACGAAGGTCGCGTCGATATCGCGTCACGAAGTCAACGACATGACGCTTAGATGAGTAAAAAATGAACATATGTACATATGTATATACATATCAGGACCATTTGGCACTAGGTTCGGACTAGATATCTCGGGGGCATTTCAGAACTTTTCAGTAGTTCAGCACTGGTTCACCACTACAACAACTACTACTACAACTTCTACTAACATCACTAACTACCAGTACCACTAAATATTACTACAATTAACTACTCCTACTACAACTCCTAATTACTACTATTATCACTACGGCAACTGCTATTACTACTATTTTCCCTAACTTCTACTACTATTTTTACTAATGCTATTGCTACTAATTACTGCCACTATTTTTACAATTTTCTAATATTATTTTTATTAAAGCTACTACTACTATTTTTAGTAATTTCTAGTATTATTTTTAATAATGCTAATATTATTTTTACAAATTTCTACTACTATTTTTATTACTAATTTTTGCTACTACTTTTGCTAATTCTGCTACTAATTACCACTACAATTTTTTGATTAATTTTAACTACTATTTTTACTAAAGCTACTACTAATTATTACTACTACTTTTACTAATTTCTACTACTATTTTTTCTAATGCTACTACTAATAACTGCTACTATTTTTTACTAATTTCTATTACTCTTTTTATTATTGCTACTACTAAATACTACTAACCACTTCCTACTACTATTACAACTATTACTTTCTACTAGCGACTACTACCACTACGACTCCCATATTTACCTCTTTATGAAGTCGGCAAAGAAGTGTTACTACTGGCTCGCGCTTTTAGGTTCACGAGTGTTGTTTATTTTCATATTCTTTACAAATTTTTTTTCACGCTAAAACTTTTTTAGATTTCATTCTACAAACAAAGCTGGTATAAATTTTATCTACAAACTTTGTGAAAATTTTAAGAAAACTCAACGAATTCTTACCAAAATTTCAGACTTTCTAATTAGTTTTTTGCAAAAATTTCAAATACGCAATCTTGTAGTCCATTAAATTTTCATTCAAAAATCAACGGGTATTTTCGGCTACTTCATACCTTCACTTTCGGCTAGTATATTAAAATTTAATGGTCTACAAAACTGCATACTAATTACAAGTTTTGAAATTTCGATGCAACTATTTTCAATTTGCAGTTTGTTTTACTTTATATTACGAGTATGAATTATGAAAAACTTTGAGTTTGAGCATGAAAAACTTTGTGAATATTATAGAAGAAATAAATACTGTGCTAATATTTTTTCCGCCACTGTATATTTGATGTTTAAAAGAAGCGTGAATGCCCTACTGTAGAAACGGCCTTTACGAGTGCCAAGAGAACGCCAAGCTCACGCAGAAATTACATTAAGAATTTGAGAAGAATACCGGAAAAAGTTTTTAAACTTCATAGATAAACAAATTGGTAAAGAAATTTTTTGCATGCGGAGTTTTCGAAAAAGTGGAATATAGAATATTTTAGTGCCTTGAGAATTTGACCATTTGCATTTTACTAGGGCCAAAAATGTACTAGAAACTTTTCCTACAAAAACTTTTAGACGAGGCCTGCATATATTGATCATCGAATTTCATAGAAATGTGAAACATTTATTTATGAACTCCTTCAGGGAAATTAACCTTGTGAAGCATCTTACTATTTAGTATTTGTTATTTTACTTTCTGTAGAATTTGTAGTCGTACCCAGATTTTATATGAGCAGACGCTTTTGAATTGTTCGTCTAATAAAAGTTTTTGTGCGACCTCTAAAAAAAGCACTGAATTGCCCTTTTATAAGGGCAGTAATGGGTTAAAATGTTGTACCCAATTCTATCTCGTTATAGTTCCGAAAGCACTGTACGAAACCAGGGCTCGGGCTCGGGTGAGAATATCAAAACCACCAAAGGGTCCGACCCAAGGAGGTCAACACTTTTTTGGGTTATCAAATTAAGTTTTTTGCTCACGAATGTTCTGAAAAATCAGAAATGACTTTGAAAGTATAATAAAACTGTAGAAAGTTCGTGTCTGTATATTGTAAAATTTCTTTTAAAAAAATTACCGAAGTTGATACATTTGGGCCATTTTTTATAATTTTTGTCTGTCTCTTTGCCTATTTGAACTCCCTAATTCCCGAAATTACTGAACGAATTTGCACGGGGCTTTAACTGGTAACTAGACAGTAATATCGGGCATAACATAACATAGACAAAATTTTAAATAAGTGGAGAATGTGTTTTCTTAGAAATGGCTTGGATTCACGTTCTTTTAAATAAAATTCTACTTTTTCAACAGCACCAACATATGGCAGTATTTCTTTTTTGTAGTTGAATTTTTCCAAATACTTTTATATAGAAATTTTAGGCTTTATCCTATTAAGTGTTTTTGTTTTAAATATATATTTTAATTCGTAAAAACTAAAATTATTGTAGGCAAAACTCACGTGAATCTTCTTAACATAGATGTCTTAAAATATACGGGGCTTCGATCTTTCGTAAAATCTACGAAGAAAAAAAAACAATCGCTGAATCCATCGTAGTACGAACGTAGCATTATACTTCATTCGAAGTTCGTACAATGGTGAAAGTTTTTCGAAAATAGTACTATGGTGAATTCAGCGACAAGGCTGATAATGAATTTAATAATACCGATGGAAAAACAGTACCGATTTTTTTTATACAGTTACTTACGCACCCTAATATACATATTGAGTGTAAAAATTTTCGTCAAGTCCAACAAATTCGAAAAAAATATTTAATAATTCGAAATGAAAGTCAAGGCGAAAACTGTCATGTAAGAAAATGTAAATATACCTTTATCAGGGTGGACCAAGAAAGGAAAAAAGTAGGAATATAGAACTCCTTTTATTAATCAAGAAACATTTTTGAAACAAGAATACCCAATTGTTTGTTTTTTTAATTTTTAAATATTAACTATTTTTTATAAGGGATTTGGAGGGCCCATGCCAAATTGTTAAATATACAATGAAAATACACACACATGGGAAACTTCGAGCGTTTTGAGCGAACCCTAAATAATTTTTGATGAAAAATAAAAAGTAGAGGTATTGGCTTTTTCTATTTAGAACAATGCTAGGTGCTAAGAGCACTAAAATTCTGACCTTACTTTTTCCCCCTTGAACCACCCTAATATACATACATACAAAATGAAATAAAAATTCATATCGAATGGCAAATTTTATCTACAAGAATTCTCAATACATATTTAATAAAAAATTAAACCCGTTTGAGAGTGCAGTTTTTAGGTTGTATAACCGAATGCCTGGGGTAATTCGAAATTTAAGGCAACTTGATGAAAAAAAAATATACATACATATGTACATATAATAAATAAGATTCAATCATACAACAGCAGCGACTGAAGAAAAGTGTCAAATTACTTTGGTCTAAACGAATACAGAAAACAAAAGCGAAGAAGATTCATAATCACACATACATACACACACACACATACATATGTACAGTCAAATGTATGTATGTGCAAAAATGACATTAACGAAAACAAAAGAAAAATCGAGAAACAATAATCTAAAAGTTACAACTCAAGCGCAATGATGAGGTGAAGTGTTTTGTTTTGCTTTTTGTCATCCAAAACAAGTCAGTGCAACGTTGTACAGCAAAAAGCAAAAAATGAGAAGTGGCATCTTGTCAGCAAGTTGACATAATTATGACAGTTCTCAAAGACAAGACAAACAATGACTTAAATGCGTAAATATGAATTTTCAAGCATAGAATGAGCTACAGCAGAGGTGAAGCCTTCGAGCACCTCAAAAGTCAGGTAACTCCATTAAGAAAGTTTATTGGGAAATAAAGTCGCAGATATTTTGGAAAAAAACGTGCATGAAAAATTACAAAATACCCAATGTATCCCAATTTAATTCAGATCTCCTATGATCTGGTATTCAGAAACCAAGTACCAAGAAAATTTAAAATAAATAAACCGATGCATGGAAAAACGTAAGAGATTGTGTCCGGTTAGGTACCTGGCAAAAAGTCGGCAGTCAGACCTACGAAGTGATGTCATGTCCCTGCTATTGAAGGGATAGCTAAACATCTTGGCCACTCTGAGACTCTCAAACAAATTCCTAGTATTTACACTGCTCGGAGTTTACCCACCGAGTAATTTACCTTTTTGAGGATGACCAGCTAAAAACGCAAAAGGGTTCAGCTTCTATTAAGGCTATTTTTGATTCGTTCCGCTGGGGGTTCAGACTGGTGCAGGTAAGAAAGCCATCACCTCGGTCTGAAAGGCTGTGGGTCGTTTGCCCACCGCGATCTCTGCTCATCTATTTTTGAACAGTCAGTATACCAATGTATAGATCTGGAGCCAAGATGAGAGAACTCGTTTAATCAAATGTCACGGGCGGAATTTTCGAAACTTGAAACTTCCCGATGAAGCAGATTCCCCTTATCATGAACTCAGAAATTCGACATATTTCCAAACCTTATATCCTTCCTAGGATCTCTGGCCGATATATTTTATAGAAAAAAGTCTCTTTAAGCATACGGAGTTTTCGCTGTTTTGTGGCTGCTGCTAACTATATAAAAATGTGGAAAAGAGTCTAGCATAATAGACTCCAACGCGACGATTCGACAAGTTCTCATAGATCTAGTGACCGAAAGAAAGGCCAACCTTTGCAGTTTGCTTAAGCCCAGTGTTTTTTGGCACCAGACCACGCAGGTATAGGTTACAATCGATCGACCAATCGTCCAGTAGAACCACGCCATAATTTGCGCGAACAAATAACATATCCGAGCAAAGGGTCCGAGCAAAGGCTTCTTTATTAGTTCAAATGACCGTGTATATTAAGATACAGTTTTGTCAAGAGGCGAACTCCAACCAGGCTTTCTGTCGAGCGTTATGCACAGGCATTTCGCTTCGTCCATTACTCATACGATTACAATATTAAATCTGATTGGTTGGCCTAGTCCACCGCCAAACGCCCAAATAACGAATGAAACGCCATTTTGCCACGCTAAGTATTCCCTTGGATCCTCAAATATTTCCTGCTGTCACGGTTACCTTCAAACGATTTGGATTTGTGGATGAATCTAGTGATATTATTTATTGTGCAGTCGGAGATCTTCTTTGGGTATTTCAATAAAAAATGGGGAAGTACTGTTTTCGTACTATCCGAATTCCATTTTGATCACTAGTTCAGTAATTTGCCAGTATCCCGTGATCTTTTCTTGGCCTAGCGTTCTGGATTTGTCATAGTTGATAGTTGAATCTCTCTCTTCGTTACTGCAAACCATCGAATTCATTAAGAGAGACTCCAGTTCTGGTCAATGCGTCGGTTCTTTCGATACCGCATATGTTTCTGCGAGCGCGATGTTGTTTGACTAGGAACCGAAAATAAGAGTTATTGATGAAAATAGAGATTGAAAATTTCACCATGAAGAAAATGTTTGACAACCATACCAAAGCTATTTATTTTTTAATCGAGAATGTGAAAATAAATTTTCTAGTTTTCGTGCAAAACTGAAAATAAAGTTTCTTCGAATTTTTATATTATACATCGGAAAATAATAATGAATAATTTTTAGATTTAAAAAAAAAACCCCACATTCTTTCACAAGTAAAGATTAACCTCTTACAATTTACAATTGACAAATAAGATTTTTATAATTAAAAAATAAAAGTGACCAACTGATTTTTATCCATGATTTTTATTTAAAAAAAAAACACTGACTGATTTTTATTGCTGACTTTTCTAAATAATTGTCTTTGATAACTGTTATCATGAGACAAATAAAATAGAAATTAAAAATAACTGTTATTTGTTGAATATTTAAATACAACCGAAAATAATTGTTATTTTCGGATTAACAGAATAAAAAATGTAAATAACTACTGTACACAGATTTATTAAATAATAGTCACAGAATAACTGTTAAAGGCCGACTTTGTAACTATTGCGGTGCTTTCGCGGTGCAGTAGCCCAATTAGCAAAATTTCCTCATAAGTTTAAAAAAAAAGCCGGAAAACAACAACAAAAACCCGTGTGAAAACCCCAATAAGCAAACAAAATGAAGAAATTTTTTCACCAAGGTCAAAGTTACTGGCACCCAGTGAATCATTTGGATGGTTTTGGACACAATAAAAATAAAACTACTATCTAGTAGTGTGAGCGGCACCTCGTGAGCATAGAAATAGAATTTAGATCTCAACTTTTATTTTCACTCGTAGCATTTCAACTGATTTCGAGTGAGTAATAAAAATTTCTTATCAGCTAAATTAGTTAGTTAGTTGTAAGGTTAGCAATTAATAACTGCGAGTACCAAGAAATTTCCAATTTGATAAAGAAACGCACACACAGACACACATAGTACATACATACATCGACATTTTGCTGGAAATATATTGTAAGTTTTGAATAAAAATGAATGCGAGATACAGCGTGAGTCACGCTCCATGCGCTGCCGATCGTTTACGGTTTGCTTTAATGAAATTATGTACATCGAAACACCTGTTGAAATTCACTGACGATAAGAATCAAAATAATATGGTCCTTAAAAAAAAAAAAATTAGCAAACTTATAACGGCATGACATTTGGCAAATCAAAATCACAAAAAAACAACAACAATTTTTTTTTTTTGGATTAAGAATGCAAGACAGATGTCAGCTAAAAAGCTTAAGTGACTCTACCCACTGTGATTATTTCTAGCCCTTGAGCAGTCTACTTAGTTGCCAACTATTTGTTGTTTTTTCGCAGCATTCACAAAGTATTTAAAACAGCTGTGTATTAGGCTTATGGTTAGTGAAAATTTCGAAACAGTTGGTCGGTCTGCGAATGTTGGCGCAATTCTATGTAGAAATTTAATTCCGAAAACCTTCGCGAGTCTGTCGCGTAACAGCGTCAATACAACGGATACGATGCGGAAGAAACGATAATTTAACTACATACATAAGTGAAAGAGCAAAAAGAAAGCACGGGAAAAAAACCAACCCAACCATATTTATAATTAGAGGTAAACAAAATTTGTCATAGCCGGGCAGCAGAGAATATATTGATATAAGAGTGTGAAAAAAATATTAGCTGACATAAATTAACAGTAGTAGAGTAGCGTGAGAGTGAGAGCAGAAATATTTACGTAACAGTGAGCGAACAGTGCTAACAGCTGAGCGGAGAGCAGAGAGTAGAGAGCGGAGAGCATTGATCAGCTGAGCGCTTAACGAAATTTTGTCTAACTGCAATTTATAGATTGCTGCTCTTTTATTTTTATTTTTTATTTTGTTTTTTCTTTGAAATTATTTTTATATATTTTTCTTTTTCTTTCAAGCTAAATGCAAGAATACAGACAATAAAGTATCCGAAAACCTGTTTTGGAGAGCCAGAAACATTGCGCGTTAAGATCGCGACAGAGTTAAGTGCCAGAATACAAAACGTGAAGCAAACGTGTATGGTAAGTATCTATTAGTTGTTGTTCGAACAATCACCAACTGTTTAGTTGATATTTTTTTATTGGTTTTTTTATATTATTTTTGCTTTCTGTTTTATAGCTTCCTACCTTTCATGCCTTCTATGTAGTTGTTGTGTGCTACGATGCAGCCACATATGAGGCAAAAGTGGAAGGTGTTCAGCACCAGTTCGGCGTAGTTTTGTGGTTTTCGTGCATGAATTGCATAAAGAATTAACTCTTATTGTATTGCTGGTTTGGTTTGGCCGCAAGCTCGAATATTGGCTGGTGGTGCTGTGTCGTCGTCGACAGTTGATGACTCATACAGGTGCGCTGTGTTGCCGAGTGTTGCTGCCAACTCGTTGCTTCTTTACAAACTTGTACATATCGGGATTTATACACACACACACACACACCTATGCATGCAGATACGGTTGTATTTGTGCGGCTACTGTTCGCCAGCGAGCGAAAGGCACAATCAATTAAAATGCAACCAAAAGTGGTGGACTCTGCGTTGCGGAAAACAAGCAACAGCAAGTGAGATAAGTGTTTTAATAATAAACGTAATATTGAAAATAAATTTTCGTACTCTTGACTATACATAAATCTTTATTTATTGCAGCGCGACTGAGATGTTGGGACAGCAAAGGCGAAATACAAAGTAAAAGAAATAAAAAGAAAAAGAAAAAAAAACAACTGCACACATATTGGAAAAAAGCGAAATGGAAGGGGGAAAAAGCGCAATTGAAAAAGAATGACAGCCAACAAGAATGGGCATGTATGTAT
Organism: Anomoia purmunda; assembly: GCA_951828415.1. Taxonomy (NCBI): domain Eukaryota; kingdom Metazoa; phylum Arthropoda; class Insecta; order Diptera; family Tephritidae; genus Anomoia; species Anomoia purmunda. Next base: position 47,836,132 of record OX639995.1, read on the forward strand.
GTATGCAAATTTGCACTCGCTCAGTACTTCCAACGAACGCATGGTGGGCTTTTGCTCCAGTGAGCTCCCGAGTGCAGTGACTCAAACAACTGACCACATGTTCATTTTTTTTTACAATGGTTATGATGTTTTCGTGCTAAGTATTTAGTGTTAATTTTTAATAAAACTTTAGTTTGTAACAGACACCGTAACGGTTATAACTTTTATTAAAAAAAATACTTTTTAATCGCTATTTGTTGAGTTTTATTTTTTGCTCAAAATATAATCCTTAACTCTTGAATTTTATTCTTTGCTTATGAAATAATCATTTTTTTTAAATTATATTTTTTAGAAAATCATCGTTCCTTATTGGGTTAAGTTTTTTTTTTGCTATTTCTTGAATTTTATGTACTGCTCCTTGAGCTTTATTTATCGCTCAGAAACTAAAACTTAAATTTAAATATAAATTTTAGTTTAGTTTTGATCTTCTGAGATTAAATTTAAATTTAAATTTTTCTTAAATTCTTATTTTCTTAGCGATAAATAAACATCAAGAAATAACGATTATTTCCTAAGCAAAAAATAAAATTCAACGAGCTGTAAATAAAACTCAAGAAATAACGATTAAACTTGATTTTTTTTAAAATAAAATTCTAAAAAAATGCAATGTCGCTGAAGGTGTGCTTGTTACTAGGAGTATAATGCTTTAATACCGCATAATTTTTTTAGTTGAAATTATGGTATTTGCGGCCCCAGGTTTGTAATAAAACAAAAAGAATATAAATTAAATTTAATTAATTTTAATTAAAATTTTAAACTTTTGTTTCGAATTTTGAGACCATGTTTGGTTACGCAGTTTTGTAACTCACTTGCCAATATACTGTTCGAGTCTGAAGTGCTTAGAAATTCCGTGTGATTTTGTGTTGGTGGTCCTGCACAAACTGCATGCGTCAAGTGAAAAAAGTTTCCAGCACCAAAATTTAAAAAAAATTTCAAAACCCTAAAATAATTTTTAGTCGTTTGAGATTTGTATTCTAATATTAAAAATAAATGGCTACAATAAAACTGCATCTCCAAAACTTTTCTAAAAATTCTTTTATAAAGTTTGAAAATTTGTTGAGATTTTATAATTTTTTTTTTAAGTTTGATATATATTGCGTTATATAACGGTCCATTTGTTTTATAAAAACAAAAAAAATTAATTTAGTTTTCATGAAAAAATATAATATTTGTAACTCACTGTAATACGAGTACCATTAGATTTCGTTGTTTAATTTTTCCGAAAAAATTTATATTTTCCGTTGTTGCTTGCAACGCTTAAATATCGTTGTATCGATATTCTGCTTCTCGATATTATTACTATCGAAACCTAAAGGATTATCCGTTCACGCTTTGACTGTACAATTTTCTGTTATCTCCCAAAAATTGCAATAGAAATTCTGTCTTACCACACTTCGGAATAAATGGGAAATGTATGTAGCGTTTTTTCGAAAATATCTATAAAAATCAATGCTTCCGCTCCATAATTTTGGCATTAATTGTTTTCGTTTTAAATATCGAAATCGAAAAAATCGATGTTTTTTTCTGTCATATCACAACCCTAAGCGAAGGCGGGTTGATTTCGAATGTTTCGTAATTATTTTCGAAATTACTATGAAATAATGCGATTTCATCACGCAAATATTATCAAATGAAATCAAAGACCAATCTCATCTAACTCGAGGAATTTAAGCTATTCATGAAATAGTCGATATTTTACCTTTCAAATCAGGAATTGGCAACTGAAATTTGCTGAACGAAATAATCATAAGGTGAATATAAAAGAAAAGTTAGCCAATACCTTTGTGTTCATGGGCACCTTTGCTCTCTCTCTCTTCTCGAACCCTGGCATACTTTCGAGGGTTTGAAGGAATTTTCTATGATTATTCCTAAAAGGTTTGACACCCATAATAATTCTTTATGATCTTGTACAGTTCCACCTCTGGTTATCTTTTGAATGGAAAGCTCGTAGATTTCAGCATTCAATCTTCTTTAGTGCCTTCGGAAATGATTAGAAATTTTTAGAGTGACATTTTCGTTCGACGAGATCATTGTGAATAAATACAAGTGAAAAATCTTAGCCCATAGACGACCTGAGCAAATTTCTATGTCTGACGCGGTAAGTGCTTCTATTCAATAAACGCACTGTTTGGTTTATAAGACATTGGCATGCGCGGAGATGTTATACAGACTTTCTGCCAAAATATTACACTTATGATTTAAAAACAAACAAAAAATATATTTGAACCCACAGTGTACTGAGTACAGAAGGTGACGTCTTCAGAGGTACAGCTACTTTGGTTTTGCCGATTTAGACAATTCAGAAGTGCAACTAGACAAAGCTTTTTACACAAAAATCATTTTCTTACGCTTTAGCAAAACTAAAACACGTTTCTCACTCCAGTATTCTTGTCTACTAATGACGAGATCTGTCACTTCGCTGTGGGAAGTCGCAATCTTGCATTCTATTATTCAAATGTAAACTTCTCGGGAAAACAGCTTGATTTCGTTGTCGTGTGGACATGGCATTAGCATAAATCATGCGAGAGAGTTTCCTATGGAAAATCCTCAAAGCAAAAACAAATGAAAATTCTGATCGGTGGTACAATTGTAACAAAACCGAACTCAGCACAACTGGCACTTAATGAACTAGTACTCTACGAGACAATCAGCCGCTAGCAGCTGATAACGAACGTGGAGAACGTGCAGTCAAAGGTTTTCTTGCTTTTATGCCGATACACTGCAAGTATGTACTTATTATATTTGTGATTGTAGTTGTATTGCGATTATCAATTTGTTCTTGTCTACATTGCTGAAAGTGTGTTGTATGAATTTATTGTTGCTGGCCAGTTTTTCATTTTATGACTATTTTTTCGCTTTTACTTTGTGAAATATTATAATCTATATTACCAGACAGTTGTCGGCAGTTTTATTGACGTACATAGCTACATATGTATGATATACTATTTCCATAAACGTACATACTATGCGTGAATTACGAAAAATGTTTGGTCGGTACTTCGTAAAGAAATTAAGCTTGCTGCGTCATCGATAGACACCGATGACCTTGGTTGAGCCTGCACGGCAAAAATTAATTTTTAGGCACTTGAAACTTGCTCTCTATTATATAGATATTATATTGAATGGCTTTTATCGACCCCTAAAGAACGACTGGTACGATGAGAAATGCCGCGGCGCTAAGCATAGAAAAGATGCTGCCTACAGGGCCACCATGCGATCGCCCCAACGCGAGCTAGCACGGTGACTGAGAAAGGAATGGAGACGTATTATTCGCAGAAAAAAAATAGAGACCGAAATACGTGGGTGGAATGAGCACGAGTAGAAATTTAGGTTAGGTTCGGTTACGGCGGCTGTCGTCAGAGGCCCACTTAGGATAGAGGCCCGTTGTGATACTGCATAGGGGATTACAATTCCCTATTCCCCTTTAAAACATTTTTAACTTTGCAAGAATTTTAGAAGATCTGTGATTTCTTCGCATCTGAGGTCTTCCAAGTTATCGAAGAGATAGAGATGTCGATAGAGAGCGGCACTGCCAGAGAAAGTACAAAATTCTGCTCTTCTTCATCTTGACAACTTCTACAAAAATCATGCAATCGTACGCCTAATCGATAGGCGTGTTTACCTATCCCACTCAGTATCACACTTGACCAGTTTCGTGGCCCCATCAATTGACATCAGTTCCGCCTGAAAAAGGCTAATAGTGTTCCAGGAGACGGAAGCTAATAGAGATTCCCAGGTGTTCAGAGTATACACCTCCTTCGAATCTACCCTCGAGCTTTGAGCCAACTATGTATACATGTATGGACTCGCCCTTATCTACATCATCCCGTTTCCACTATTCCCTTGGAAGTAGGAGGGTCTTGAAGACGGCAGTGAGAGTAGAAGTTAGGAGGGTATAGTCCACACCCCTAGGAAGCCCCGAGAACTCCGTAAGTACTCTGCCGTGACCATAATCAGTGTTTGACCACTTGATTAGTAGCCCGACCAGCTTCGACAGGAAAAGCGCCAGAAAATTTTACCAAAGGGTGCGGCGACTTACGGAAGGTTTTAAGGCTAAAGGCTGAAGCCAACCGTCAACGAATTGACTGAACCTCATCAGTTTGACTTTAGACCTGTCAAGCCTACTATCGAACAGATATTCACGATACGTCGAAAATCGGAAAATATCCATGAGAGAAGGAACAAAACACACCATCTCCTTGTCGAATTTAAATCAAGCTTTCAACCCTGCAAAACTAATGTGGCTATGTAAAATGTCACTGCGCAACACCACCAGCTCCGTCGGAAGTTTTTGTAGCCAAAGTTTTACTTAGGGAGGATTTGCAAATCGAAAAAATGGTGGTAATTCAGATTTTTTTACTTTTAACGCAAAATTACCAATCAAAAAGAAAGAATACAACAAAAATGCAGGAAAATTCACTAAGCGAGTATTAAAGTTCAAATGGCACCAACTTTAAAAAGTTGTATAAAATTCAAACTATTCATAATTCTATCATTCATGTTTTTCCTGCTCTAGATTATATGAATCGATAATATAAAATATTAGGAACTGTGTCCACAGTAATACAAAACTAGAAAAGCAAAGACAAAAAAAAAATTTCGAGCGAATAGACAATTTGATTGTATTGTACATATATTTACACATAAAAATATAATTAAATACCAAACAGATAAAGTCTGTACGTACCTACGGACAGACACACATCTGTCTAGGTTCTATCACTGCGTTGACACCAAGGTCAAACTAATAATGTGACTAAACAAATTATTGTCTGCGAAAGTATTAATAATAAAATACATAAGTTCGTATTTAAAGAATCGAAAGAAAGTTGATAGTGTGATTCAAATGTAGGGTGTGTATGAGGTGGTACATAAATGGATGATATGTCGTCCGTACTATCGCAAACAAAATTAATTAGTTTCTACGCCAACTCTTCTCAGGTTGCTTGTGAAAATTCCTTTTTAGTGGAGGAAATAATTTTCAGGATTATAGTCAAGCTTTATCTGTTTCATTAATATAATTTCCACAATCCATGCTTTGGGGCAAACCTTCATGCTCACATTACTAGGCATGTAACGATGGGCACGCTACAGGTTTGGGCTTCTGTACCGCGTGCGTTAATATTCTACCTCGGCGACTGCAATACACAGGATGTCAGCCCATCGCCTGTGAAGGCTGTCATAGACAATGCGATGCGACAGTGGTGCTTCCTATTCTATTACATCTAGTAAAAAGAAATCCATTATTTTTGCATTAAATTGACGGTTTTACTTAGCATAGTTAGAATAACCCGATAATATCAACTATACACAGTATTGTTCCATACCCATTTTTTTTGTTCCCATTTTGAAGGGAATTTCATAATTCACAACTCATAGAAACCCTCGTCCCTATTGGCAAACAACTGGGATAGTCGATTTCCACAAGCTTCTCTTGAGGTGAATTTTTCACCAGCAAAATTATTCACCATAGACAGGAACAGGTGGTAATGACTTAGCAGGTCCAGACTATAAGGTGGATGCATAAGCTCCTCCAAACCAAGCTCCCGGAGCTTCTTGGGCCTGGCGTTGTCCTGCTGGAACACAATTCTTCTCCTATTGGCCAAAGCTGACCGCTTCTAAGAGTTTGCCTGTAGGGGTGCAACTCATAGTAGATGATCCTCGTACAAACGCATAGCAAATCCTTCCTGACCGTGATTCCACCACGATAGGTTTCGTTTGACGTTGTCTGCTTCAGAAAAATATCGATTTTTTTGCGATTTAACAGCGGCTCGCAGATGAAAATTCGGGGTTTGAAGTTTTTTTGCGTTAACTCGAGTGGCACCCATACGTCGAACTTCTTATTGTTTGCAGCCTTATTTACAGGTCTCACCGTTCGAAGGTCGTGGAAATCTTTCTCAATCGGACTTGTTTGGAAAATTTCAGGCTAGCTGTAAAGTCATTAGGTTTGATTTCGTCATGAAAGAGGGTGACACAATACAATATTACCCTGCTAATTTTAGAAATGTAGTTTAGGGTTGCACCCTGTTTTAATCTTTGAAACGGCTACTTATCGCAGTTCCCCTCCAGAGTCGAGTACGAAAAATTTCTAGCCTTGAATTAGTAAAAAAGCTCGATGGCTTTCTATACTGATAGCTCAAAAACAGATACAAGTGTGCGCTGTGAAATTCACTCGCAGGAACTGTCAGTCAATCATAGTTTTCGGCTGGCGGATCATTGTAGCTTGTACCAAGCGGAGCTCACGCGAATAGTCAAGCAGCTATTAAATCACGCGATTGCTGAAAATCCGTTTCAAGAGCAGCGATCGAGTACAGCGAGGTTCTAATCTACCTGACCGCTAAATGCACTACATTCATGGTGTGGGCTCTTGCCCATATAAATATTTCAAGCAAATATATAACCGATGAGGTGAGAAGAGAAGGTACCTCTTCATCTGAGGCCAACCCCTCTCACACAACGCTGGACTTCCGATATCATCCTGCAATCCCTGAGTCACAGAGTTTTTTATCGAACTTGTAAGTAAAACATCGACCCCTGAGCTCACTTGTGGACCATCGATGCAAGCCTGGTCTAAATGTGATAAGGCAACATTTGACCCAATCCTGACCTAGAGTGCGATTTCTTTAGGCAGGTGGTTGTGATTATCACTCGCCACTGGCTTCAGTCTTGGCTGCCGCTATGAAGAAGAAGTTCAATATTTCTTTGGTGCTCTTGCTGACCTGAATTCAGCGGATGTGGGTGAGTTTCTTCGGTACCTCAAGCTAACTGACTGCTTTTCTGATGAGCGACAAAGTGGATAAGGAGCCTCTTGGAGAAGGGTGAAGGCAGCCGCAATGAATCAAACTAACCTAACTGCCGTCAAAATTGGAATACCGGCCATATTTAAATGCAATAGATATGTTAAAAAGTTGTCGTTGTGTAACATTTTAAAGTAACAGGAAAAACAAGAAAACTGTATCAAGATGCATTCACTGCGGAATGGGAAAGTATAACAGCATTTAAAAATATTGCCCATTGTTACCCAGGGTAATCAGTATATTAAAGGAAACTGAAAAAATCCCAAGAATATTCTCATTACTGTATAAAATTTTTTGTACACTTCAAGTCCCTTTGTCGCGGCACTCAATACCCTACCACCTTATCAATTATTATTTGAAATTAAAGTAAAAAGCTTTCCAATGAATTTAAATTTTGTAACTAACAACCATAAATGAGTTTTCCAAAGTGCGTGGGTGAAATGAGAGATAGAAGGATAGAAGGATAGAGGGATAGAAAGAAAGGGCTCCAAGCAATGTGAGAATTAAAGTAAAGATGTAAAAATTTAGCAAAAATAAAAAAGTAGAAAATAAGAAATAGACGTACAGTGTCAGAAAAAAATATTGGCAAAGCATTTTTTTTTAAATTCACAATGTTTGTCATACAAAATCGTTTTCGAAAATTTTTTAATAAAAACCATAAAAAAAATTTTTTAAACAAAAACCGGATAAGACAAAAATTCAAACTTTGTATCAGAACTTCGGGTATGCAGTTTTATAGCTATTTTATTTTAGTACTGAATTACTATTTTGGAAAGGATAAAAGGTCCCGTTGATTTTTGAAAATTCTTTTTTGCTACAAAATTTATTTTTAACTTGATGAAGAAGGCTAACGATGATAAAAATTAACAAAAATCATCGAACATTTTCAGGTAATTAAAACTTTCACTTTATTATAATTGAATTGAATGGACCCGCTTACCGGAAATCAGTTTAAAAAAATTGAAATTTTGATTTGAATTTGCAAAATTTTTGTGAATTTTGTAAAAAGTTTGAAATTTTTTACTTAATTGGTTTTTGTTATAGAAATCATGTGATATATTTTTTCATATAAAAAAAATTTATTTTTAACTGGAAGAAAACGGTAAACGGCAAAAATAAAGGTACCAACAAATTATCGGAAATTTTTAGCCAATTAAAACTTGCACTCTATTACATATATTAAGTACAAAACCGGATTTTCAAAATTTTTATCAAAAATATAATTTGAAATTTGTATGCAATTTGTAAATTTTTTTTTTTAATTTTGTATAAAATATGAAATTTGGAATTATTTGATTTGTGCAATGCCTTGATAAAATATTAACGAACAAATTTTAGCATGAAAAACGTAGTAAGCAATAAAAAAAAAAATACTGCGGCAATACTTTTTCGCCGTACTGTAAGAAAAAAAAAACATAAGAAAAAACAAAAAAAATTTGGCGGAAGAGTAACAATTGTTGATCACTAAATGTACATCACTGATTGAAAAAAGAACACTTCTAAAGAAAACCAAAACAAAAAAAAAACCTTAAATTAATTGCAATGCAGAGCTTAACTAAACCGGATTGAAGTGAAAGGAGCGCGTAGCAACACCTTGGGACAGTAAGAAAATAGGTTAAACAAGTAAATGATGACATATAAATTTTGTGGCATATAAAAATGCAACAAGTGCATCGTGAGACAGGTAGAGTTGATGGCAAATAAAGAACACAACGAAATGTAAATTAAAAAAATTTTCCCAATGACTAAAACAAAGAGGAGATGAAAGAAAAGAAATCAAGGCAAATGAGAAAGGGTAAAATTCGAGCATCGAAACTTAAATGAATTGAAATAAATATATTGAAAGAGAATACAATATTAATAGAAGTGAAGCAGCTGTTATTGTATGAGCCCATTGACGTTTCGAGTGGCAAACTGATTCTAATTGAAAACGCCTTTGTAATGGAGCTCGAACTTAAGGAATCGCAACGAATTTTAGTCTTTAACTTAAAACACTCAGAACACAGAAGTCAGCCACCAAACCAGTCAAACAACAAATACTTCAACAGAAAAAGAAGCACATTAAGTTGGATCACTCTAAAATAAAAAATAAAAATATATATAAAAAAAAATGTTAAGCAGCACTGAATCTACAAATACGATACAGTCAAGATAAACAGATATACAGCAAGATTACAAGGTATTTTTAAGAAATATTTTAACCCACCAACTCCCACCTTAAATGTGTCGTTTTGACCCTTAACTCACGAAACGCTTCAAAAGCCCGATTTCGCTAAAGGGTTAAAATGTTCGTGAGAATTATTCGCCGGAAAATTTTTTCTCGAAGTCTTCTCAGACAAAATCTAAACCTATAGCCAAATTCTATATAAAATACAGCTCTGTTAGCTGTTAAATCCATCCATATTTTTTGAGTTTAATATCTAGACGAAAAATTTTGACAAAAGATTCAAAGCAGCACCTCCATATAGTGAAACCTCCAAAGCGCTTTACAATCTCGAAATCAACTTTTTTTTCTATGACCAAATATGTTATCGAAAAATTGGGAAAGGGCTAATAAAATATATAAATTTCTGAGCGAAATACCGTGCTTGATCTTTAGAAAAGTTTAAATTATATATTGTTTTAAAAAATTGGTATTTTTATATTTTTTCTGAGTAGCCCAGATTTAATTGATCCAGAAAAATATTATTCGGATTCGTTACTATGGGTTCTCTTTCACAACGATTGCAAAGAAAATCTATATCTAGTATATTGTATGCATATAAAAATTTTGTGCTCGTTTGTTCGGTGCTCAAAAACTCTAAAATGTATACACCGATTGAGGAAATATGGGCGTCAAATGGTTGAACTCGGAGAGGCGAAGGTTTATTGGTATATCTTGAAAAGGGTTGCCAACTGTTTGAATAGTCGAATTTGATTAAATTATAAAGAAGTTAAATAAGATACTAAAATATGAATGTCATCCGGTTCGTCTCGATGAGGAGAACTTTTATAGCTTTACTTTAAATAAGGTTGCCCCGAGTTTGAAAAGTAGAATTTATTTAAATTATAAACCAGTTAAATGAAATATTAAAATATGAAGAATGAGAAAAAGTTTATAGCTATACTTTGGAAATAAGGTTGCCTATTGTTTGAAAAGTCGAATGCAAATTTCCAAAAGATGGTTCAGGATGGTTCACGAAAGTTGTGTTCATGATTGTGAAAGTTTATAACTACATATATTTATAATAGGGCTGCCACTATTATACACAATTTATATGTGAGAGAAACCGAAATACATTTTTTGGTTACATACACCAAGGAAAATAATAAATAAATATATTTAGAACAACGTCTACCGGATCTGTCTAGAAAATTTTCTGCATCTTTTGTCTCTTGCGAGACCTAATTTAGGAACTTGAGCCACCAAAAGACAATGAGCCATCAATAGCCCCACTAAATGTTTGGAATCCACTCTTCTCAGAGCGAGTAAGTCAGTCGTATGCTTTGCTATCTGATAAGTATACAGTTCGTGCGATCGTTTGATTGCTTAGACGGAAATCGAAACCTCCTTCCTGACTGAATCTTCTAGCTATACATTTTGCTTGACAACATCATCTACTCTCTAATTCTATTCCCGGAAACCAACACAGATATAGGATTTTGGATACAACCACTCGTTCCAAAGCCTCTTTATCCACTGCTTGGTCTTAAAACAGATGCTATATGAAAGCAGAACCTTGATGACTGCCTAACTGTCGATGTACATAGATGTTAACCCGTTCGCTAGCTTGTGGAATCTCTGTCATCAGCTTCACTGCTTTCTTCACAACCAAGACTCCTGCTTGTGAAATACTGCAGTTAGCCGGCGGCTAACTAAGACCAGCTGATCTCTGACTCTGCGCAGTAAACTGCAGCTGCAATTCACTTTACCACTTTAGATCCGCGCGCGTATATTGTTGTGTCATATTTCTTGCCATCCTCGCATACCTGCGCCAACCATCTACCTCTATTAAGGTAGGTTAGGTTAGGTTATAGCGGCTCCCCGTAGCACTGCATAGAACGAGGACACTCTAAGACCCCTACGGGGCCGTAGTTATACCAGTTGTTAGTATGTCCGTTCCCCTAAAAAGAATCCAATTTTATTGTTTAATGAAATGAAGGAGATCGTTGACATCCACTTATTCCAGATCCGGCCGACAGTCGAAGAGGAAGTAGGCATCTCCTTCTAACACTCGCTAGAGCAGGGCAATAGGGCAAAGGTGGTGTTCGATGCTTACCACCTCCTTCTCGTCACGAGAGCTGCGACAATAATCGATTGCGGCAAAGCCCATCCTACTGATCCATAAGGCTGTGACCGGTTGTGATACCTGTTACCAGGCGCAGAAGGCATCGTTCCATATTGATTAGACCGAAAGATCTATCTTTGTTTACTGTGGACAAGAGCTGATGGGCTATCCCACAGGTGAATTCTTTGGCCCACCTTGCATTTGCCAGCTTGAGGACATTGACCGTCAAGCAGTGTCTATTAAAGGACAGGGGTATTCCCGCATCTTCAGAGGAAATACATCTCTATCTCTATTATGGTTCCAAGAGATCTAAAGGAGCTCAGCTACGGAATCACATAGCCAATTATTGCGGTCAGAGCGGACGCTATACTACCTCGAGGCGTTGAGTCTTGCGGGAGTTGCAAACGCTAGCTTCTTGGCTGTTGGGTTTGACTGGACTTCCAATATGTGGAGTGCTGCTGTTGGTGTTCCCGTATAGCTGCTGTTATGATAAGCCTTAAAAGCCTGCAAATGTTTTCTAATCTCCTAATGTAAATTTTCTTCTTCCAAGCCGTCTATCATTTCATTACCTCATAATGATCAGCTCTCATGTTGAGCCAAATTTTTTGTTGCAAGTCAAAACACACATACTACATATAGCATGTTTTATTCTTCGTGTTAAAAAATAGCAACTTGTTTTATGAGACACCTTAATGCACACATACACACACACATAAATATACATATGTACATGTTCATGTGCATTCACTTGAAAAACGCAAACATATGAGTACAAATTCAATATCTTGAATACTGAGCCTCGAACCACACAACATTCATACGTAACACAGAATTAAGCTTTGGTGGAGTGAACGCAACGCAACGACAAAGGTGTGCTACATAGTTATGTGTGAAGCCAGTCTCCGAGCGACATGAAATAAAAAATATAAAAAAACCAAACTTGTCGTTAACAACAAAGTAATACTAAACAAACAACAACTACAAAACCACACAAACAAAAAAAAACAGCAATGAACAAAGAAGTAGAAGAAGAAGAAGTAAACTGGTGGAACAACTTCTTCTTGTCTACGACGATGGTGCCATGAGCGGAGCGCGGGACCAGTGCTTCAAGGGGTAGTTGGCGGGGGGAGGGGGTTACATTGAAGTAGAAAACACACAACTAGTAAATGGAACTAAAAGGTAAAACCAAATCAAACGACAAACGAAAGACTTTTTGAAAAATCTGCGCGAGTGCGGGTTTAAGCTCAGCGTTGAGCTAAGACAGAAATTGCAGCTGCTGTTGTTTGAGCTGAAACTGAAGCTGTAGCTGTAGCTGTGGCAGGTCTAGTGCTCTGTGTGCTAACTCTGCTGACTGTGCTGACTCGGCTAACCGCCAAAAGAAGGTGAACAGGCCAACCACTAAACTAAACAAACGCTGAACTCCAGTCGAGCACAAGCTCTAATCTACGCTTGCATGTATTACGAGTGTGAGGGGTGATCCAAAAGTAACGTTAAGACACGGTGTGACAGTCTTATGGCAACTCAACACTCGATGGATTCACAGGCTACTAAAATTTTGATGTACTAGCGTAAGTTGTTTCCAAACATGTGGAAAAATAATTGAAATATATGTCTGAGCAAAACGAAAGGTTAAGAGATATACAACAAGATTCCAGGGTATTTTTAACAATCATTTTTGAAAACTAACTCCCACCTAAATGTGTCGTTTTGACCCTCAGCTAACGAAACATTCCAAAAGGGCTAAAATTTCCGAGAGAGCTATTCGCCAGAGAATTTCTTCTTCTTCAGAGAATTGTCTGCTCAAACAAAATCTAAACCTAAAGCCTAATTCTATAAAAAGTACAGCTCTGTTAGTTTGCAGTGTTAATGTTGAAAGTGGAAGCATAAATAAATGCTCGATATTTCAAGATGACTTTCTATTTGCTGTAACTTTTTAGGTTCCTTGTATAAAGTTTTTGTCTTAGAATACCATTACTGAAATTTTCCAAACAATAATTTTCTAGAACATTTTATTCTTCTAAGGACTTTGAAACTGTCTTATGTTAGGGTTTTTTTGATGTAAGGGTCCAAACGACACTTGCAGATGGGAGCCAAAGGGTTAAAAGGTTCTACGAACATATTGCTCATGAAATTTATTCCACTTGTCTTCATTTTACTCAGCCGTATATTTTAACTGCCTTTTTCCAGTTTTTTGAAAGTAACATAGGATGACATGAAATTTTAGTAGGCCACAAAATAAAAATTCGAGGTAACTTTTGTATTCTATTACTGACCAGGTATACTTTCAGAAAATTTAATAAATTCCGGACCGGTTTTGGTTCTTGCCAAGTGTAATCCAAATGAAACATGATAAGAGTTATCATGTAACTAAATCCATTTGGGGAAGAATAAAATTTGCGTTGTTCGTAAAATTGTTGATAAAAATTATGGTAGGTAATATTTTTCGATTTGTAAATATTTAAATACTTGCGAGCAAATGAAGCAGCTGTAAATTTAGCACGGTTGCATTTTCAATCTCGAAATTTTATCACTGCTTTTACACACCAAAATTCTCGAATAAACTTATCGAGTCTAGTAATAAAATGGAGCCATGCAGTTATCGATATTGGAGCTTGGAAGTGGTATCAAAAGACGGCATTGATAAATACTAAGTACCAGTCGAAAAATATCGATACTTACATGTATCGCAGTTTTACGAAAAACTTAATTCGAATTAAGTTATTCTACAAAAATTCCACAAATATGTATTTTAATTTTTTTGCAAATAATTTATATTTGTTATAAACGACCGTAGCGGAGTCTATTGAGTTTCCAAACAAAATGTCAAGAAGTGTCGACTATTCATAATAAAAAACTTGTACTAGTCATTAGTATCGTTTCATCCCTAATCGAGTCTGCATAAATGATTTTCTAAGTAGAGTTAGTGTCGGCCAACTAAAGGCTCAACATTAATCCTTCAAAGACTGAATTACTTCACCGCAAGAAATAAAATTTCTAACTTCAGCCTACCCTTCTTTAAATGGTCCGAACTTTACTCCTTCCTCTTGCGTGAAATAAAAAGACATAACCACATTCGCGCAAAAAAATGCAAGGTAAGGAATGGGGTAAACCTTTAAAACTTGTGGCATGGATTAACAAAGCGGTACTCCAGTCATTCCCTAATCTGGTTGAAAGCTGTTGAAGTGAGTCTACGAGTACGTGGTGATAACTGGTGCAATCACATCCAGTTCCACGGAGGCATTGAACATGATCTACATATCATATACCTCCGACAGATCTTCACATTCTCATAGTGTCCTACTGCTAAGGGAACTCAGACTTTGGAGAGAATGTGCGTGTGGTTAAGGGCCTAAGTATACTGGAGGCCGTCGACGATACCGAAATTCGCATAAAATCGGCAAATATTCTCACCGTTGGCTCGAAAAATATCACTAGAGTACGATATTTCATTCAACGGCTCTCAAATAGGGACGCGTCTGCGTCTTACAGGTTCTGCGAGTCTTTTTCAGTCGCGGAGTGTTTGCCATTTGGCAGGCTTGTTGGCTTTTGGCATCGGAAAGATCTAGGTCTAGCATAGCGTCTTTTCCATATTATCAGGCAACGATCCGAGCATGCTTACATGCCTACAACCGTGTTGAGTATGCAGGAGTCTGTTGTCTTCCTTCATTTTAAAGGATTTGAATTATCAGTTAAACTAATCACTCGTTTCCATACCGTATTGTGCACTGAGTACTCATGCTGCCCGAATTGGATTGGAACATCATGCCTACTGTCTAGCTTTTGGGAGAACTAGAAAGAGATTTTAGAGCAAACCCTATTTTTAAGATCTAAAAGAGCCGGGCAACGTGGATTCAAAGCATCTGCCTTAGTTCTTAAACTCAACGGGCTGGATCTAATGCAATGCGAGGGTTTTCTTTTTCTTCTCTTTTTCATTCTTTGCTCTATCATTTCATAGTGCTAATTGTAGTTTTTAGCAACCTACCAAGCAGTTCGAAAGCCACTAAAGGAACGTTAGCCACTTCAGTTTTGTGTACTGGTTCGTTGTCGTTCTGGGTACCCAACACGCCGACACAGTTTACATGTAAAACTTCTTCTTTTCACATTTTCTTTGGTTTCGAACGTGGATGGCCACCCAGTGCAAGGCTCGTCTTCCGACGACGTTTAGACCAACTTAAACTACCTGCGCCACCGGGCAATATTATAATATGTAGGAATAGACTTCGCCAATATTTCTACCAAACCAGCGTGTAGGTCTTTGGTAGACATTTTATCAAGAAGAGGTACTTGGCGACGGCTTGATCTTCGTTCTCTCGATTTTCGCGTAATCACTCGGATTGTTCGTTCAATTGAATGCAGTTTCCAAGGTTGATCTCAAAATTGTATGATGGGAAAAACATTCGCGTATTAATGAAGTCACAATAAGCATGCTACCAAAATATTTTCCAAATATTTAGGACCACTATGAATATTTGACTATCATAACTTTTGGATCACCCTTCGTACAACGTCTGTATGAATCTTCGAGTATCAGGACAGGAAAAAGCAACAACTCCCAAGAAAAAAGTTCACACAATGAGATAACAAAGTAAATGAAATACAAAAACAAAAACAAAATACAATATAAAACCAAAAACATAAACCAACAACCTGACACACGATCGTCACTTACATACAAACATACACATATACAGATTTATTTTAAATGCGTAGATACACGCGCATGCGCCTACCTGTTTGGCATTTAAGTGCCGCGTTAAAGAAATGCGTGCGCCCGACAAAAGGGAACCATGAAGAACGTACACACACACACGCACACACACATTGGTACAAGTAAATCCATAGTAGACATCTCATATCGGCCGCAACTTAACGACTCTGAAGTTATTAATTCATTCAATCCAAATGATGATAAAATCAGAGAAAAGGGTGGGACAGCTTTAAATAAAACTAGCTGGTAGAAAGAAAGCAAAATGGTAAAATAAAAAGAAACGGCAAAGAAACTGTTGCCACCAAAATTGGCCTGAAAGCGTCGTCAAAAATTGAATAATGTGTGTATTGGTTGTGTGACTTGGTCTTTGCCAGTAGAAGAAATAGGGTAATAGGCGTTTTCTGCGAATGCGGGTGAGTCAAGTGAATTGTTGTGAAATAGCTTAGGTGAAATGAATGTACACATTACCCTATTTAGGTGGCAAAATTTGTAAAGTAAACTAATAAGGAAGATATTGCTAAGGGTACGCTTGAGTTCCGCTACTCTTAGAACCCGAAGCTCCGAACTTGATGTTAGATCTGATACCTACTTTTCCTTATAATATTTGATTATGATAATATTTGATCAATTTTAAGATTATATACTGATCTAATGTGAATCTCTTCAAACCCTTGTACCATTATTTTTATTTTTTTAAGCTTCCGCTTACAGTTTTGAAATTTGAGATTTTAATATTAAAACCAGCGACCGTAAAATTTTGATATTTTCGGATTAATAATCATTTGGATGAATTCGTTTAAAACAAAATTCCAATGTATATATCGATCTCATCGACCTTATGCCATACGCTATGCAAATCTGAATTTTTGAAATTTCTGAAATTTTTATTTAGAAGATTTTTTGTTTTAAATCATTTTATAATCGTTTTATTTTTAGTTTTTTTTTTGGTCACATGAAATGAATATCAAATTGAATCGATATTTTGCGAATTTATTTTTCGATAAAAAATAATCGATATCATACGTGATCGGGATTTTGTGATTTTTCTTTTGCGATCATGAATTATAAACTGGGGTTTATTACGACCGAAAAAATTTAAATCCAAAAATAACGATTATCTTTGATCTAAAAATATATGTAAATCACAAAACATTACCAAAAAAATTATCAGAAAATTTAAATAACGATTATTTTTGATTAGAAATTAACGATCAAACTTGATTGAAACAATAAAAATTACAAAAAAACGTTTAGATCATAGTTTTTTTTTAAATAAAAATTACGGTTCCCGATTTGAAAAATTAAACGATTCACATTTATATAAATAAAAATAAATAGAAATAAGTTTTAAACGTGCCACGCCCATTTCCCAGTTTAATAAAATATCAAATATTTGGGCTTTATGTAAATTGCTTTTATTTGGGAGGAGGGCGATGTCTAAAATTTGCTAAACCAGTGGAAAAGTAAAGAGTGTGCCGAACTCGGTTTCGGAGATTCGCATATTTGCTCTAAACTGGGCGGTGCCACGCCCATTTCTGCGCATATTAATCCAACCCAATTCTCAAATTTTAGCGAATCGTCTTTTAAAGTTACTGAAATATTGCATTTTTTTTTATTGTTGCAAAATACCGTTATGTGGGCGTGGTTATTTTCAGATTTAAATATGTTCCAATTTTCTCTGCGATATCTCAATTGTTACTCGAGTTATTAGATACACGCAACGGGCAGACAGATATGACTCAATAAATCGCAACCAAAAAGTTGCAACTGCAAATAACTGACTTTATCAAAATCAGTCTTGAGTTATTCTCAAGAAGATCCCAGGCTTGGAAAGGATGATCGCAGAAACCAACATTTTTAGCTGAATCTAAGTACTTAATCCTTCTACGATTGAAGCTGAAATTTGGCGGTCTTGTTTTCAATTGTGAAGTTCATCATCATGGTATTTGTTCGATTGACACTCTGTACGTACTCCTTCGGCTAGGTACCGCATAATGTAATAATTCACTCAGGCCGCATAGGCAGGATCAGTTTACTAATTGAGAAAATCCAGTGTAGTGGATAGAGGGCTCCACCTGTGAGGTACCTACTTTTTGTTACGTGGCTAGTGACAGAAACTTCCACCATCTCTGAATAAATTGTTCTGGTTTCGAGAAGAAGAACAATAAATTCTACCACTTCCTGGTTGATTCCACCGAAAATTAACAAAGATCAGCGAAAACACTAAATTTTGCATCATTTATGTAAATACTTTTCTCTTTTTATATCTACTATTTTTAAGTACATACATCAGTAAGCAATCTGATGCATTTACTCCTTCTATACAATGAGGTCTCTTTGCTCATTCCGGGGGCTTTGCCTTCTACTCCCACAAGTGTCCTTGAGTTCCTATTGAACTTTCTTGGAATAGGTCTATAAGAGCAGCTCCAGGCGAGCTGGAATGTAACTGGATTGAATCCAATTCAGGGAGACAGTGGATTGGGTCAACCAATGATTCTTGATGCAGTCCCGGAGAAATGGCGACTGCTGGACTACACGCAAGCACCGGCTGGGATCAGCTTTCATTGAGAATGTGAACACCCGTTAGGTTACAGCAGAACCTTCCTGTCAGATTGAAAAGCAAGTCTAATCTGGGGTTGACATTGGAAGTTCTAGTTTGCTAATAAATGTCGACCGCTACTCTATCAGTTCAGTGGTCTGTATTACAACTGGGCTATGGCTGATGGGGCTACAGGGTACCAGGATTCCCATCCAATGAGTTTTGCCGCAGCTGCAGAGACGTAGAGGAGGTGGCACACTAAAATATCTGCCACTGTGCCACTCGCGCAAAAACGCGACTTCGAGTCTTCGGAAAATACTTCTTTGGATACTTGATTAGTGGAAGCTAAGAAAGGAGCGTAAAAGAGCTTCAGCTTTCAGGGACATCCCAATGGGCTAAGCGGTCTAAGTGTGACTCTTCGCAGCATTTTTGGAGTGGCATCTACCTCAACCTGACCTAAGTAACCTAGGTACACTTAGAGCTTCTCATTTTCCACTGCTGCTATGCGATATGTGAAGTTGTATCTGCCCTGTCAGATCCGTCGATTCTCTATACCCTGCTCTACTATCCTGCCAAGTATGGCTAATCAAAGCTGCTATTTAAATGTTGCGCACAAACAACTGCAAATAAGTCAAGTGGTTAGCCTTACCGGAGCTACAAGGTGCAGAAACTTCTCGGAACTACTATATATTTCACGCACAGCTTGTACTCATGCCATAAAGAGGCTAGAAATGCCGTCGGTTAGCCAAAAAGGTAAGATTTGTAGAAATCTCCATGTGACGCTTTGAAGCGGATGCAAAAGACTTACGCTGTGGGCGCGCACTGGCAGGACGGATGCTTATCGGCCGACAGTAGACTAAGAGACTAAGAAAATCAGGCAGACAGGCGTAATTGCAATAGCGGTGTACAAGGAAAGTAGGCAATAAGCGACAAGACGAACGAACAAACAAATAGAAGAGAGAATCCATGAATAGACATTATGGCAGACCAACATCGTACACCGAGACAACGGACCATAGAACAAAGCGGAATGGTGGAAAAAGAAAAATAGAGTTAAGTGGAAGGATGACGGGACTAAGTAAGATCCGGATCGCGCCTTGCCGTGGCTGGCGTGGCGTTTTGTTGCATAGAGTGTTGAATCAATGGTCGGCCAACAGCGAGTACTCAACTCACTGCGTTTACATTCACACACACACACGCATACATGCGGCCATACAGCCATTTGAGAAAGCATTGGTTAAATAAGACATTGGCAAGAAAGGCGCAAAGCAAATGAAAACAACAAACCTTTTTGTTTTGATTCGTGCAGGATGACGTCTTCGTCGTCGATAATGCTGCTGCCGCTGCCGACGCTACCAACAATTGCCGATGTATTGGTAGCTGAGTTGCTGAGATTGTTTTGCAACTGCAGCAGGCCACTGCCACAAGTGCTGGAGCTGGTTATGTTTTTCATGCAGCCAGTTTATATGAAGCGTTGGCAAAAAAAAAACAAAAACAAAATCAAATCAACAAATCGCAAATTGTGCAGGTAGAAATGTATGTGGCCGGAGAGTGGCTAATTGTTTTTATTGTTTTTTTTTTTTGTTATATTTTACACAGGAGCGCTTACTTTTACTTTTACATATACGAGTACCTACTATGTAGCTGGTGTTATTTAATTATTTCGGAGATTTTGAAATCGGTTTCTTGAAAGTTTTCGTTGTGTTTTTATTTTCAAATTTATTGCTGATTTAATTATCGTGTAGTAGGGAATTCATTCAATAAAGTTAATTTCGATTCACTGAACTTTATTGTTGTATTAAATTTTATGTTTTGCTTTGTTTGTTTTTCCTGTTTTTTCAATATTTTTGCTTCTTCAATATTTTTCCAAAAATTTTTTTTTTCACTTACTAAAATCACTTAATAACAACACTTGGCACTTTTGAGGGGTTTCGCAAACTGCTGAGGTGAGTTTTGAAATATGGCAGCACTTAATTTGGTACGATATTGTAAATTATTATTAAAAAAAAATATATACACAATATTTTTACAAGCAGTAAGTGAAAGTCGTAACATTTGTATTTTCGGTGTGCAGAAACTGTAGAAATAAAAAAATCAATGGATACGAAAATATTTAGTAATTTAAAATTAATTAAATTATGTGTGTATTTATAGATGAAAATAGTTTTATTTGAAACACTATTACTATTTCCAGTTATCAATCAGTTTATTGAATTTGAAGAATTTTCCATAAAAATATAATTTAAATTTTTATATTCCAAATGTGGATAGATATTTATGTTTTTTTTTTTAATATAAATTTGCGTTAGCGATTTATTCAAAAGTTATAGGTATGTATTTGTACACAAAGTTTTTAAACGAAAGAATTATTATTTTTGTTTGGATTTTTTACCAAATGTAGATTTGTGTTATATACAAATATTATAGCACAATATATTTTTTTAAATTTATATATTTTTTTTTTAATTCGGTTAATTTTTTTTTATGTTGTTTATTATTTTATATTAATTATTTACATTGTATTATGTATTTTTTTTTTAATATTCAATCTCTCTGCTTTTAGTATTTTTTTGTTTTCTTTTATTTTACAAATACAATTGAAATTAATTTAAATTAACTTACTTTAGTGCACTTTAAATTAATTTAGTTTCATTTAGTTGAATTCAATGAGATTAATTTATTTAATTTCAATATGATTTAACTCAGATATGTACATAAAATGAATTTAGTTTATTTTACATATCTCAAATTTCTTTGCTTGAACTTAATTTGACTTTATTTTATTGAAATAAATTTAGTTATTGAAATAAATTAAGTCAGTTCAATTGAATTAGATTTGGTTTAATTTAATTTAATTTACTTTCATGTAACTTAATTTAGTTTAGTTTAAATTTACTGAATTTCATCTACTTTAGATAAATTAAATTAACTGAATTCAGTTTTTTAAAATTAAATTACATTTATTTCAATTCATTTAATAAAATTAATTTGACTTAATTTTATTTAAATTAAATAAATTTGGTTATTGAAAAAAATTTAGTTAATGCAATTTAACTGCGTTTAATTTAATTTATTTTAGTATAAATTTATTTCGTTTAGTAAAAATTCATTAAATTTCGTCTAATTCAGCTCAGCGTAATTTCATTTTGTTTTATAATTGTTTTTCATTTAAATTCTTTTCATTTAATTTACATTGTTTTATTAATTTCAATTTGACGAAATTTTATTTTATTTCAACAAATTTATTTATTTCAATTTAATTCCATTTATATTGATTTTGTTATTTCATTTGATTTAGTTAAGTGAAATTGGATTTCCTTATTTACTTGAATTTAATTAAATATAATTCAAGTTGAGTTTATCAAATGTTATTTAATTATATTATATTTAAATCAATTCAGCTTAATTTGGTTTAGTTTAACTTAACTTATTTTATTTTAGTTCCATTATAACTTAAAGCCATTTAGATTAGTTTTACTAATTTTTATATAAATTAGCTTAGTTTAGTTTAATTGATTTGAGTTTAATCTAGTCTAATTCAATTTATTTTATAATAGTTTACATAAAAATTTACTTTGCTTTAATTTAGGTTAAACTGGCTCACTTTTTATTTTATTTTAAGGTTTACTTCCATTAAGTTTAGTTTAAGTTATTTTTAATTCAATTTCAGTTTACGTCTTTAATGTAATTTAGTTTAATTAAATTTAATTTATTGTAGTTTAAGCTAATTTATTTCATTAATTTAATTCAATATAATTTATTTTAGTTTATTGTATAACTTACTTTTATTTAATTTGCTATAATTAGATTTTTAGTTTGGTTTATAATTTACATTAGTTTAATATAGTTTAAGTTAATTTATGTTTAATTTGGTCTTTAATTTAATTTAGTTTATTTCCATTTAATTTATTTTACTTTTTATTATAATTTTTTATATATAATTCACTTCCATTTGATTCCAACTAATTTTCCCACATTTTGAGTTTATTTAATGACTTACTATAATTTCATTCAGTTTCAGTTAATTACATTTAATTTAAATGCATTTTTTTTGATTTCATTTGATTTTAATTCGATTTAGTTTGTTTTACAATCTACTTTTATTTAATTTCTTACAATTCGACTCAACTATTAGTTTATTTTATGATTCACTTTGATTAAATTTAGTTAAAGTTTATTTAATTTATTCCACTTTATTTTATAATTTACTTTTATTGAATTCATTCTTATCTTATTCACATTTTTTACTTTACTTTTAATTTATTTTTTTTAAATTTAATTCAAGGTAATTTACTTAAGTTTAATACATAATTTGCATTTTTTTAAATTATTTAGTTTACTTAATTAATTTAGTTTAATTTAATCTAATTTATTTTATTTTTTTAATTTCTGTAAATAAAATCAGACCAAGAAACTAATACATGAACTTAATTTATTTCGTTTATTCAAATAAATAATTAAATAAGTTTTATTTTATTTTATTGATTTAGTTGAATTTAATTTAATTTGATTTAATTTTATCTAGTTGAACAATTTAATTAATTTCATTTACTAGAACATATCTGAATGTAAATTAGTTTAATGTAATTTAACTTAGCTTAGTTTAATTCAGTTTTATTTAGTTTAGTTTTATTTGATTAAACCGAACTTAGTGCCATTTGATGAATTAAAATAAATTAAATTACATATATTTAGCTCTTTTTAATTTAACAAATAAAATTCAATCTAAATTGTGTTTTTATTTAGTTTTAATTAATTTTTATTTAATTTGTATTCTTCTTTTTTTATGAATATTCGTCTTTTTTTATTTTATTATTTTTTTTGTGTGTGCATACTTGGTATGTTTTAATAAATATCTTATTGTTCGTGTCGCGATATTGTGCGCTTTTCGATATTTCAATGAGAAATTAATTACCACTTAAAATATATTTTTGATTTCTGAAAATCGTTATTTAAAATTTTTATTTGTTTTTATTCTTTTTTTTTTGTAATTATTTCCACATTTTCACTGTCGCTATGCTGTGATTTTCTATGCAGAGGAATAAATACAATGTATGTGTATATAGTGTATATGTATACACATACACACATACACACATACAAAGTCAATCTTTTTATGCATACACCATCATTTATTCTCGCTTTTTGTTTTTGGCAAGTCGCCGACGAAAGAACCCATCCCAGTCATCACACACACCGAACCCGATCAACACAGTTCTTTACTTTAGTTTTTGCTTTTTTTTTTGTTTTTTGTTTGTTTTTTTTTTTTTTTTTTTTTGTTTGATACGTAAGCGCAATCAACTGACAACAACGACAAATACACTGCCGCGCTGATAGTTGTTGTTGGCTGACGTGAACAGCGCTGCTGCGAGAGACGTCAACTTCGGTTAGAATTAGCGACAACGACGCCAAGCTGTGCCCGATGGCAACGATAGAATTTAGTGATGGTGCCTAGCGGTTGGGAGAGGGAGCGGACTGGGGTGGTTAGGAGAATGGGGAGAATGGGGAGAACGGGTGCAGTAGCGCGCCCCAAACGCACGTTTGCTAACTCGTACAGTTTAACGAGTATATCTTTAGATATATGTACTTATAGTAGTATATGTGTATGTATGTATGTGTTGTAAGTGTAGTGTAGTTTCTAAAGACGACCGAAGAGATACGAGAACTTTTTGGTGTTTTGCGATCGTTTTTTTTTTTGTTTTTTTTAAAGAAGTAGTGGCAGTTTTCTTGTTCTTTTTTCTGGTTTTTTTTGCCATAACGATCACTTCCAATGAGTACGAAAGGGATTGAGGATTGGGGATTTGGTTCGCTGTGCTGTGACGCGGCGCACCTCGACTGGGTTCGTGGTGTAACCCAGATCAATGGATTTTGACTGCTTTTGCATTTCCTACGTATCTTTTTCGCTTAGTAGTGCAAGTATTTTTATTTTTTTTTTATTTTTTTGAATTATACACACAAACTCACTCACATTTACGATCACTCAACTCATCGACGATTTCCCATTTACAAACGATTTGCGAACGGATGAGACAAAAATGGAAAAACTCTGTGGGAGTGTCGACTGATTTTTCCCTTTCCCTTTATATTTATTTTTTTTTTTTTTTTTATTTGCGCTTTTTCGCACCTTTTGTAGCGATTGTGACTTTTCTTTTATATCTGTGTATGTATTTCAATTATGGCAAACGAAGAATTAAGAACTGAAATATTCCAATTTGTTTACATACTAAAGTATTCTAAATATGTATACCGAAAACGTTTCACTTCGCAACGCGGAAGAATCACAAATTCACTGAAAAAATTGCACTGAACATTTTGTAGTTAAACAAAAAATCAAATCATCAAAGCCGAGCAAAAAACCAAATCGAGCAAAAAAATCGAATCCAACCGAACCGAGTACGCAACGCGCAGAATCGAGAGAAACTCACAGACTGATCTCGGCGCTGAGCGAACGGCGGTGATTAAGGCCCAAAACATACACAAACCAACCAGACACGGCCAGCCAGCCAGCCAGCCAACCAGCCAGTCAGCCAGTGGGCTCCAACGGCACGATAATGGGCAGAAAGAATACTCACAACCGCACAAATTACACAAACCACAAACGACAAGCAAAAGCAAGAGCGTTGCGAAGCAGACAGAGAACACGGCGCGAGTGGAGACCGCACGGGAAGCGGTCAAACAAGTGGGGTAGCTGCTGTGCCAACAAGGGGAGGGGGGGGAGAGGGGGGTAAATTAAAAGAGAAAATGCAAACATGAGGGAGATGGTGAATGGAGGGCAACACGACGGGCTAGAGTTTGGGGCCACTGCAACGTCTCGCGGATCGGGCGCGCACACCACAGTGGAGTAATTGTGAGCGCGCGCAGGTGTTGCGGTGTGAAGGAGTGGCCGAACGGGTTTCATTGCCTACTCTTCCTCGTACACATACAGTGAATGTAAATTTGAAATTTATTTTTATTTTTGTCAAATTGTAGACTTTTTCGTGGAGACTTGCGTTCTTAAGATACGATACTTACTCGCCATTCCCAGTGAGTGAGTGTGGGGCCAGGGCTACTCTTCAAATTCAAATTCGTCATACACCAGCTGCTGTCAGCTGTGCTGCTCCACCACCAATGCTTGGAATGTAGAATATGCGAGTTGGGGGAAACAACAACACTAGCGCAGCTTAGCAGCGATAGAGAGCGCGAGAGTGTATGGTGGCTGTTAACGACAGAAATATTTTAAATATTTTTCCGATTAGTTGTGCACGCGGAATGTCACGAAGAATGTGCGCGCGCTAATAGCGCAGACAGTTGGGCGAGAGATGTTATACCGGAGAGCTCAAAATGCAGGTAAACAGTTGGCGAGAGAGAGTGCGTGTGTGTGTGTGTATCGAATATATGTAGGTATATTATGAGAGAAAGAATGATCGTGATCGGTAAATGAAAAGTAGTAGAGATATGACTTATTGGTGTGCTGGGGCATGTATGGATGTATGGATGTGTGGATGTATGCAACTAAGTCTGAGAATTGTTAAAGTATTTTGTACTGCCTGTATGAGCTCCGCTTTTCTACAGTTAATGCGAAATGTGAGACGACGGACGAATAGAAATATTTTAATTTCAGTATTTCACAAGAGAAGGGGATTGTCCTAATCAAATAATATGACTTCGAAGGTCGAGCTAGAATCGCTTTACAAATTTCTATCACTATATTTACTAATTACAACCACTATTGTTACTAATGGTACTAATAATGTCTACCACTATTTTTTACTCAAGTTACTACCAATAACCATGACTATTTTTATTTATTTCTACTACTATAATGAAGTTTTTCTTTTAGCTCGTGCACTTAGGGGCACGTGTGTTTTTTAAAATAAGTTTTCTTTTATAAAAATATATTCCATTCTACGACAAACACCGGTTAAATCTAAGTTTCAAACTTCGTTCAGATTGGGGAAAAAATTCAATAAATTTGAGATAAGACTTTTAAAATTTTAATTCGAATTTTTTTTAGAAATTTGGGTATGTAGTTTTATAGCACATTCCATTTTAGTCCAACACAGTGCAAATTTCATAAATTCGTTTATATAACACGTGCTCGTTTTTATTTTTGTATCGCCAAAACCGCAAAACATCACCAGTAAATAAATTTTGAAATTTTTAAAATGTGTTGAATTTTTTCTCCCATTTGAACAAAGTTTGAAACTTGAATTTTACCAGTTTTTGTTGTAGAATTAACTATGTTTTTATAAAAAATAAAGTAAAATAGATAAGTATAAATAGCCAAACTTGTGAATATGTGAATGTGCTATCGTTATGTCCAGCTCAGTATTTACACATGTACATATGTTCTGAATCCCTAAAACTATTCAATATTGAACTAAAACGAATGAACAAAAAACTGTAACCTTGTTTTTTGTATTGTAAAATAATAAAAAAATTAGAGGTCGTACAAAGTTTCCCAAGTATTTCATACATATGGGGGAAATAAATTTTTTCCTAGAAATGGTATAGTATTCGTGAAAATCAATATTTTGGAATTCGAAACCGCAATTTGTTTATTTAACCATTTTATAATATAACCCATATATTTTTATGGGCACATTTTTCCTTTTTTTTTGGTCGTTGGGCACCCATAAAAAAATTATATTAAAAAATTACACAAGAAATAATTAGTTTTTATGCTTTGAAGCCTTGTAAAGAGAAATAGAGTTTATCTATTGAATCATATTGATTTCCAAGGGTCCTATGTTATTTCAGCAAAAAATAATAATTTTGATTAAAAATATATGTAAATATATGGGGCATTCCACGCCAAATGAGACACCATTTGGCTTTTTCATCTCCGACTTTTTCATAGTTTTTGATGTTATAGTACCAATTGAGAGCTTTTTGATTTTTTTAAATTTACTTTGCTTAGCTGTTTTAGAGATAACGATTTTGAAAAAACAAAATTATTTTTGAAGTTTTTTTAATATAAAATTGAAAAAAAAATTGAAAACCGTTTTTCCATGAAATTTAACAAATTTGAACAGGCCGGCCATTCAGCAGATCGATTAGTAAAAGTTTTTCACATCACACCAGTAGTATACATTTTAAATTTTATTAAAATCGGCCATTAAATATAGACTTTATGAATATCTCGACTCAAGCGTCAGAGTAATTTTTCGGAACAGTATTTTTAATCGCACACCCGGTGTACATGTTTCTAATCACGTCACATGTCGAATTTTACACACACATTTTCTAAATATCACGATAATAGCGCCACCTAACGGAATTAAATATGTTCTATGTTCGTGCCACGAATCTAAGGAATATTTTGTAAATATTTGGTTGAAATCCGCTCATTAGTTTTTGAACTGCAATAACGAAAACGGCTACATTTTGAAATAAGTTTGTATATAAAATAAAATTGGTAGATACGGATTTTCGAAAGGGATTATAAAATTCATTATATTATATGACAAAATGTGTCGGGAGAATATTAAGATTCACGTGAACTGGGCAGATTTGAAAATACCTGCAAATATGGCGTTTTTTGTGAAGAAAATAGTTCTTCAAAGAATTTGTTTTTAAACAACTCAACTAAAACTTAACCGTGTAGACTTTTTTATTTCTTTGCAAGTAAATACATTCACGTCCAAATTTATCGAAAACCTCCTATTATGATTCCGTTGAAAAAATTTAAATTTAAGCTTAAACTGATGTTAAACTGTTTTATCATCTCAGGTGGGGATTTTGAAAGAAATATTTTTAAAAACTATTTTTATTTATGAAAACCTCGCTTTGTTTGCGGCATTTCGAAATCGACCATACTCACGAAAATCTTTATATTTTTCCCAAATATTTTGGAAGAAGTTTTGAAAGATAAGAATTTTTATGATTTCTGTAGAAAAATCGTAAGTTTTTTTTTTTGGTGAGGCACTCTAATGTGCATATAAAGATTTCAAAATTGTTAATTGAATATTTTAGGATAATCTTCGAAAATTTGAAAAAGTCGTTTTGAAAGAAGCATGAAGATTACCCCGGCAATTGCTCCGTATTAAATTTACACCGAATTGGAATTTGTATTTGAAAAATTTCGAGAGCATACTTTCCAAAAGTTTTACAACCACTTGATGAAATAAAAACAATGCATTTTTTTAAGGCTCTACCCCGCTTTGTTTCTTTAGAAGTTAGGGTCGCTTAACAATTACTAGCTGTCCGCTATTTCATTGGCTGTGGTTTCATATAAAATTTTGCTAACAGTTCTGTTAACTTGCAATGTTAATGTTAATGAAGGGGCCATACAAAATGTTGCATATTTCAAGGGGCCATATTGGTTTTTTTTATTTTCTATGGATTTTTTCGTTCTTTGCAATACGTCTTCGATCCCGAACTAAAAGTATATGGGAAAATAGCTTTTTATGACGATTTTTACTAACTGCGATCCAAATAGCTTATTTGAAAAAAAAATGTTAATTTTTGGAATGTATTAGTATTTTAATGCGGGCACCAAAATGCATTAAAAAAATTATATCTTTATTTTTTTTTCGATGAAATTTTTTTACACCGCCTAATGAAAGTCGCGTCAGAATCGCTTTACTAATTTCTATCACTATATTTACGAATTTCAACCATTGTTGTTACTAATGTTACCACTAATTTTTACCACTGTTTCAACTAATTTCTTCCGCTGTTTTTAGTAGTTTCTGCCACTCTTTTTACTAATTTCTACCACTACTTTTTACTAATTTTTCCACTGTTTTTTACTAATATCTTTCACTGTGTTTAGTAGTTTCTACCACTATTTTTACTAATTTCTACCACTACTTTTTACTAATTTCTTCCACTAATTTTAAAATTTTCTACCACTATTTTTACTAATTTCTACCACTACTTTTTACTAATTTCTACTACTATTTCTTCCACTGATTTTACTAATTTCTTCCACTATTTTTACTAATTTCTACCACTATTTTTATTAATTTCTTCCACTATTTTAAGTAGTTTCTACCTCTATTTTTTACTAATTTTTACCACTACTATTTACTATTTTTACAAATTTCTACCACTATTTTGACTACTTTCCAGCACTACTTCTGCATATGGTACTAATGGTTTCTCCACTACTAATTACTGCGACTACTTCTAGTGCACGCGTGTTTTTTTGAGAATAGCCATTTTACCCTCTAACGACTTTATTTTTAGTGTGGTTTCTTGAAGTAAGGGGCAAAAGCGGGCGTAAGTGGGTTAAAATGTTCTACGAAAATAGTTCCTGCGAGGTTTTACTGCATATGTCTGAAACTTTCAGACATATTTCAATATTTTTTATTTTTTTATAATTTGTTAAGAGTGGAAAATTGGAATTCAATTTCATAAAATCACTTTACTCAGATGAAATCCCAATTTATAATAAAGTTTTTTTTTTATCATGTTACCACCGTCATTCAAAAAAATCTAAAAAATCAATAAAAAAATTTAAGTTACTTTCTCTATATTTTAGTAAAATTAAATGGGCTACAAAACATGATACACGAAAAAATACTGGTTTCAAAAATTTTTCGGACAATTTTTTTTTTGATTTCTTGAATTTTTGTAAAAATTTTAGAACTTCAACTAACACAGTTTTTGTTATGCAATTAACTGTATTTGTTACATTAAAAACTATCAAAAATAAATAAGCAAAGCTAAAATTGTAATTAATTTTCAGTAAATGTTCGAGCTATTTTTGTGCACACAGGTGTATGTCTATTTATATTTATCTACATTTTGTTTTTTTTCTACCAAACTCATTACATATACTATTTTTGCGCACTCATTCTAAAAATGTTTTATAGATACTCTGAAAACGTGCCTATTCATAAAAAACCAGCAACATAAAATGTAAATTCAGCTTTTTTTTTCACAACATTGACGTCAGTCAGTTAGTCAGTCAGACAAGTGGCATAGTGACCACAGTGAATGATAGCCGACAGCGTAGCTACATACGTACATTAGCCAAGTAACCAAACAAAAACAAAAGCAGCTAATAAACAGTGGGCAGGGGGCATTGGCTACGGTTCAGCAAAAAAGAACAAACAAATAACAAAAAAAAAAAAAAAAAAAAAAATCACAATCTGTGGCAGCTGTTCTGTCTAGTTGCCAATTAACGGAGACAAAAAAAACAAAAATGCTTGGCGTACGGTGGTGGCAAGTGATTATGATTTGTAGGCGAAGACTAAATACACAATGTGCGCGAGTGTGCATGAATTTGAAAATAAAAAAAGAGGTGAATAATAAAACCAAATACAAGTATAACGAAAGAGTAATTTATAAATTTAATGTCATACTCTTAGTGGGTATGTAATAAAAATAAAAATAAAATAAAAATTTGTGCACAACAAAAAAAAAGTGCACGCACAATTAGCACATTGACGAATTAATAAATAAATAAAAATATAATAAACTGAAAAACAAACAATAAACACTCAGAATAAACAAAATCGAATAAAATTTTTATAAATATGAAAAAGTAAACAAAAGCTAACAACTATCGTCAAGCCGCTAGCCTCAATTTCAACTCTGAGGCTCTGAGCCTCTGACTCATGAAAAGTCAACACAGTTTCAGTCATTGTTTATGCACACACACTCATACATGTATATACATACATACGTAGATATTCATATTTCATGTGTGTGTGTGTGAGTGCGCGCCACTGAACTGTTGACTCGTTCCGCGTAGATGAGCAAAAAATTAGCGGGTGCTTGTCGTTCTCGTAGGTACAGCCTCCCAAGCAAAAGCAGCGCAGCATTGCCTCCCTGGGCGCAACTGTAGCAAGCCATAGATCCATACACACACATACAAACACACAACATATGTGAGGGTTTAACAAAACAAAAAAAAAACAAAACTGTGGGCCGACAGTAGTCCAAATGTTTGAATTAAAATTTAAAATTTTTTGTTTGATTTGCCAGTTCAAATTATCAAAAATATTTCATTCATTTAAAATCATTTTTTTTAATAAAATTTATGTACAATACATTAGGGTGCATCACTTCCCATTACAAAAAAAAAATTGATTTTTGATGTTGTTTTTGAACTTCTTTGGTAGATTGGTTTAGGAAATACCTGAATAGCTCAGACGAAACTTAACCGATCTAGACCTATAAGGTATCTATGGAATGGCATTTTCTCATACATTTTATTTCTTTGCAAATAATCAACATTCAACATTTTCCACAAACACAGTTTTTTTAAGCTTAAACAGTGTACTTTTTTTTTTTTTGAAAATATTAAAAAACATTTTTTTTTACTTCTGTAAAGTAGACATTGAAGATATTTTCAAATCGTCTCACCTAACGTTAATCTTGGAATTTTTCTAAAATACTTTGACATAGGTTTTAAAACATAATATATTTTATAACTCCGGTGGCAAATTCGCCACATTTTTTTTTTGTTAAACCACCTAGTGTTCATAGATATCAACCTATTTCAAATTTATCACATCACCAGGTCTTATAATTATATCTGGATCTGATATTTGATTTAAGTCTCCTTTGTTTTTTTATTATTCAAAAAAAAAAAAAAATGTTTGCACGCAAACTTAAACTAGCACTAGCCCCAAATCAGTTCCAAACTACTCTCGAACGAAAAACAAACCAGTCCTGAACTAGTTTCACACTGGTCCTAAACAATTACGAAAGGAGTCCTTCACTAGTTTCCAACTAGTCAAGAAGTTGTCTACAAACTAGCCTCGAAGCTGTGATGAACAAGTCCCGAACCCAAGCTAGTGCCGCGCTGATATCGAACTAGTCCTGAATTTGGTCTGTAACTGATTTCAAAATAGTCTTGTTATGGTCCCGAAGTAGTCTCGAAATTTTCTTGTAATTTAACTGAGATAACTCGAAAAAATTCTGAAATAGTCCCGAAATAACTACTCCGAAAATTCTCCCGAAGTGATTCTGAATTAGTCCCGAAATAATCCGGAACAGTTACCGAACTAGTCCTGAAATGGCCTCGAAATCAACCCGAAGTTGTCCAGAACTAGTCCCCAATTGGTACCAAGCTTTATATTTTTAATATTTTATCTAAAAAATCGCCTTGTCGCGACTTTGTGACGCGACTTTGAAAAATCACTCTCATGAAGTTTTACTTGAAAAACTCAATTTTCTGATTCAGCGTACGTAAAGTTTAAAAATCGAAAAATTGCAATTTATTGGTTAGGCTCCCATAAACCTAGCGCAACAAAAAAAACCCCGCATCAAGTCTTTCGCGAAAATTTGATCCCCAGGTCCCCAAATACTAATAAAATGAGTTGAATGGTTTTTTAAAAATATTTTTCTGACTTCTATTAGCATTTCAAAGCTCAGTTCGCAAGTTTAGCTCATAGAGTACGCGTGCTTCGCATAGTCGAGAAAAACCATTTCTAAGAAAACAAATGTAGCTAACTGGGGCGCAAAAGGCCGTAATTCTTATATTGGTTGAACGAAAAGGGTCTGTTGGTAAATATCAACAGACTTACAATTCATTGAAAGTTCAATGCGTCGTTTTGTCTTTTTTTTTTAAATACCATGTAACTGGTCAACTGGAAAGGAAAGAAGGATCAGGCGGGAAGAGATGTACAAATCCGGAGTAGATCAGGGTATTTTGAGAATAAGCCATCAAAACCATTTCAAAAATGCTGCCGAGATAAAAGTAGAAGTACAGCGATCTGAACCGATCAACAACCGTTAAACGGGATGGTTAGGTCGGCTACGAAGCCTGTAAGGAGGCCACTTTTAACCGTAAAAATGAAATAAACCAAAAGCAAAGTAAAATGGACTGTATCAGAATGGGGGTGTTTCATATTTTCTGATGAGTCCAAATTTAACTTGATTTAACGGAGTCACCAATTATAATATTACTAACTTGTATGCAGGGTTTCGCTCGCATGGTCTTTGGCTTAACCTTATGGGTTCGAATGTAACGAGAAAATCTACCCCTACTTCTTAATTTCCGATTAGAGTTAGTTGCTCAAACTTTTTTCTCATTGGTAACTGTGCAGTATGCCATGTCATTCGGGTTTAGCGAAACCTAAATTATTGTTAGAAATGTCGAGCATAATCAAACGATGTTGGCATTTAGAAGTCTCATTTTTATGATTAAGTTTTTTAAGGGTTTACTCCTTAAAACTTAAAACTTTTTTCGTTTGACACCAGCATAGTAGAATTTCCGTTTTCCTCCAGTTTATTTGAATCTACGGAATCAACGGTCTTTAAAAGTTGGCAACCTTCATCGAACATGTTTTCGCATACACTTTTTGTTCCAGAGTAATGCTGCTTTATTTTTAGTAAGCTTACAAATATCATTCAATTTATGTTTTTAAACACGTGGCAACCCTCCTTAAATATATTTTCATAATTACGTTTTTTTAAGCCTACATTCTTTGAATATCATTGCGTGATACTTCCGTTAACTTAATAATTTAATTAAATCTACTCTTTTAAGCAGGCGGTAACCCTCTCCAAAAGTATCTTGAAAATAAAGTTAACTGAAAAACTTTTTTGTTTGTGATCCATATTTCAATATTTGCCTTAACTTATTATAAGTTTAAGAAGTTTTTTAAACAGATGGCAACCCTCCCCAAAAATATTTTTGAAATTACGCAATTTTTTCATTTGTAGTTTGGCACTCATATTGTGAAATGCCATTTATTTTTTAAATTAATTAAATTTGCGCTTAAACAAGTGGCAACCTTCTTTAAAAGTATTTGGGAAATGAAGGTTTATTGAGCATTGTATATAATATTAAATGAATTTGGTTTAACTTATTATAATGTTGATTAATTTTTGAAACAGGTGGCAGCCCTCTTCCACATAATTTTTGAAATTAAGTTGTCTTAAACCTTTAATTTTGGCGCTCATATTGTAAAATGTCATTTATTTTTTTTAATTAAATTAATTTGCATTTAAACAGGTGGCAACCTTTTTCAAAATATTTGCGAAATGCAGCTTTATTAAGCCTCTTTCATTTGATACAAATATTGGAATATTTTATTACATGCATTGCTTTAATAGAATGCAACCCTGTAAACAGGTGGCAACTCGATATAAAAAATCGTTTATCGACATATGGTAGCCAAGACGAATACTCGTTGCTCGTTTAAATTAATTTAATTCACTACATTTGATTTGATTATTTTAAATTACTTTTTTCTTGCGTCAAACACAGCAAAATCGATTTGTCGGTTTTTAAATTCCACTCAATTTTGCTGTTTTGTTTTACAAAAACGATTAGCACTGCCACTGTATTTGTGTTTGTTGTTGTTGTTGCTGTTGATGGTATTTGGCAACTTGGGCGCACACGCTTATCGGTTGTTAGAGTCAACGCTACTGGTTTCATTTTCATTGGCGGCAAAAGTTGTATGCCTGCTACTGATCGGTGGGATTTGCACACACAAAAAAAAAACAAAAAAATAACAACAATCACCGCCCGTTATGTGTCATCACACGGCAATGGACAACGGATTGCAATGCCAGCGCGCAGTGCCAGCGGTTCCGGTGCCATTTCCCTCCTACCAAAAAATAAAAAAATAAACAAAAAAATAATTAAAAAAATCGAAATGTACTTTTTTTGCATTGACCACCGTTTGGCTTTGTTATCGTAAATTTTTTTTCACACAGATATGTATGTATGTATGTTTGCATGTACATTGTTATTATATTTACCCCTTCGCAGTTGTATTGCTATTGTTATTCGCTGGCTATCAATGTGCTATTTTTTCTGACATTTTTTAATTGCATCAAAGAAAAAAAAAATATTGAATCAATATCGCCAGATAAATTTACGAATAAAAAAGAAAATTGCACACTGGCTGATTGTGTTGATTGCTGTTGATATGGCCAATGCAATCAAAATGCAAACACGTCACTGATCTTGTTGATGTTTTTGACATTTACGGAATATATTTACAAATATGCACAGACCTACATACGTACCAGCAATTGCAATTCTACCACTTGAACCCTGAGATAGTCTAGAAGGCTATCGAGACTTTCAGTTATGGAGTGAAAAACAATTAAATCTATATCTTCGTTGAATATTTGGATAATAAATAGGTAAGTATTATTTCTTTTTTTTTTGAAATATCAAGTTAAGCAACTAAGCAGGAATACCGAACACGACTAAGCGAAGAGATTGGAGTACCCTAATGAATTGGTCTTCATATTGAAATCATCGTTAGTTTTAGTTTTATTTATATAGCCGATTGCATTAGCCCCCAGGGTATCATCACTTGGTTCATATAACGGTTGTTTGTAACAGCCTCAAGGAACCAGTATAGATATGGGCACATACATTTGTATTAGGGTGAGCTAAAAATCGGTTTTTATTTTATTTTTATTTCTAACAGTAAAATAGCTCTAAAAAATCCATGCGAAAGATGAAAACTTTCAGTCAATATCTTTTTTTTTGTTTTTTGAGGAATTAAATTTCTTATATTATATAATTTGTAATGTTTTAATTATTTTTCGTTATAAATAATTCATTCATGGAGAGAAATGCCACCTTTTTCCATAAAAAATCTTAATAACATTTTTGGAGGCAAATTTTAAGTCCCACATGATTTTAGCACCTTTTTTGTAGAGAATAAAATTTGTAATCGAAGTAATAAAAACAGCGATCGAAAGCAATCGTTACTTTGATTTTGTCGGATACAAAAATCATTGTGAAGAATTTGTCCAAAATAAAATTCGAATATATCGATCTAATTCTTATGTCATATTCAATAAAAATCAGACCTTATTTTTGGTTAAAAGTGTTTTTGTTTTAAATCATTTGATTATCGTTATTTTGTGATTTTTATTTTTTTGATCTCTCGCATAATATCGATATTTTTGAATTTTTCATTTTATCGATGAAATTTTATCGATATTTTTCGATCAAAAATAATCGTTGCTCTTGAGTGTAAATTTTTACAACCATATGTAATCGATATTTCATGATTATTTTTTCGATCATAAAGCATTAATTGTATTATTGGTGTGCATTATGATCGAACAATTTTAAATTTCCAGAACAATGATTATTTTTGATCGAAAAATAAAAAACATTGAGTAAATATTGTCGGAGACATTTAGATCCAAGAATAATCATTATTTTTTATTGAAAAAATAACCATTAAAAATTAGCGATCACCCTTCATCGAAAAAACTAAAATCACAAAATATCGATGAAATGTAAGCGGAAAAATAAAAATCACAAAGTTACGATTAAACCGTGATTTTTTTAATACAAATTATAATTGTTACGGTGCCCGATTAAAACAATAAAATTTCAAATGAACTTTACCTGCTAATTTAATACTTACAAAAAAATTAAATTATTTGCATTTATTTTGATAAAAAAAATAAAAATACACTCGGAGGTTTGCCATTGTCTGCCGATGGGGGATCGCTATGAAAAAAATTTTCTATAATTTCTGATGTTGGTTGCCTCGGCCAGGATACGAATCCAGGGCACACCAAAACCAAGTTTGGTGCACACGTGACGGCTCAACTCAGTAAGTATAATTACGAAAATTGTAAAAATCGGTGGATAACCAAGATTGACAGAATGCAAGATCACACCTCTTGAGCTGAGAGCAACTGAGGGTGACGAAACAAAAGGCAGAGAATTAGAGAGCCACAAGAAATTCTAAAACAGAAGTGGAAGAAGTGAACAGATGAGAGAAGGATTGGAAG
Organism: Anomoia purmunda; assembly: GCA_951828415.1. NCBI lineage: Eukaryota > Metazoa > Arthropoda > Insecta > Diptera > Tephritidae > Anomoia > Anomoia purmunda. Next base: position 47,873,146 of record OX639995.1, read on the forward strand.
TTTGGTAAGTATTGTTTGTCTAAAAAAAAATTTTGCATAAAAGGAAAATAAATTTATTTCGTCGGCGAATGGATGGATGTTATTAAATCTACAAAGAGAGGATTAACGGACCACGTAAGACGAAATATTATATTCTATTATTCTCGGCAAAAAATGCAAAATTTGATACGAAGAATTTAATAATAGTGTGAAATTAAAAAAAAAATTAAAATTTTCGAAAATGGGCATACCGGTAATTCACAATAAAATCAGGATCGAATATATTCGAGGTACAATCAAACCACGAATAGTATGAAGAATTTAATTGAGTTAGGTGGCCACATTGAATTCTAAATTAGCCAAGTCACTGTGTCTTTGTTTTCTTTGTTGAGGTTTAATAAAACTAGAAAAACCCCAATTTTCCGAAAATCTCGTATTTTGAGTTTATTGTTTGATTGAAATTTCAGCTAGGTTTAGGAATTTACGTTAAAAAAAACCTGCAACATTGCTCGTTTAGTAAGACCTCCAAAGTATTTTGCTCTATCAGGCCAAAATTTTTCTTATGGTCAAATTAAAATTTAAACTATTTTCTTGTGGGTGTTTGGGAAAAGTGAAGGAAAACGTTTAAAATACATTTCTGGGCGAAAAAACTTCCAATGAATATTTACATAGTACAAATTCACTAGGAATATTATTGTCAAATATTTTTAACCTTTAACGCCATAACAAGAAAATTTATTTTGAAGGGATTACGCCATTTAGCCAACAAAATTTACTTGACTTAGATGAAAAATTAGCCAGTATTTCACTAGTGTAAAATAAATCACTATCTTAGTTTGCAAAATATGTATGTATGTATGTAAATTAATATATTAATTATTTGCCAATTTCTTTATCTGTATATTTCTGCTGCACATGCTCCAAAAATGGCTTTAAATGACAGAAATTACCATAAATGTAGAGTTGAAGTAATTTATTCAAATTCAACAGAAAACAAAACTTAAAAAAAAAAACGCGATCAGCAATAGAGCGTGACAAGATCGTAAATAATTACTAGGCGCAACGCGGCACAACAACAGTTACATACTAATTAGGCGAAGGAGTAATGGAGCTAGCGGTGTTGAAGTTGTCAAAGCAGGGAGAGTGAGAGTGAGAAGGAGGAGGTGGTGGCCGGCCGTCCGTTCAGCCGTCACGCAGGTGTAAATGTGTAAAATGAATATGGCAAAAACCACTTGTGGGGCTTTATGCAACAACACCAACTATAACATTGAATATCAAAATAAATAAAATAAATAATTGTAGTATATTGCAGTAATCACAACAACAACATATATGGGCATATATAACAAAAGACAAAAATATAAATAAATAACAAGCCTGAATTGAAACAACATATCGCTAATGGGAAATATTATGGCAGGCGAAAGTTTATACTCAATAAAATAAAAACTATAAGATTAAACATTAAAATCAAATTAATATAAAAAAAAATAAAATATAACAAGGCCAGGCAAAAAGGGATAACATAAAAACAAGAGAATTTAAAAAAATAAAAATTAGGGTATTCGCAAAATTCCGTAACGTGTTGTAAATCCATAAAATCGCACAGTAAAGTAGATTCAAATTTATTTTTGTTGCTAACAAAATAAAAAAAAAACAAGTAACAAAAAAAAAAAAAAAATACAAAAACATGAAATGAAATCAAAAAAACTGAATTCCAATAATATGGAATACGATAAAGTAAAAAATAAGCAAATATAAATATATTAAATTATATAATATAATAAGGATAAACAAAATTAATAGTATAGTTCAATGTACAAATAAAATAAATTAAATATAACAAAAAATATAAAAAAAAGAGTTAAATAAAATAAATAATAAGCCACAAAAAAAAATATAATACAAAATGAAATATAAAACCCAATACGAAAAAAATATGTAGAAATAAAATAAATTAAAATTAAATAAAATAAAAAAATACACAATAAAATTATATAAAATAAAAAAATTAAAAAACAAACAGGAAAAGAAATAAACTTATGTACAGAAATAATAAAATAAACAGTGAATAGTGCGCAAAATAAAATACAATAAAATAAAATAAACAAATTGTTGAATGTAAAATAATACACAAACAATAAAATAAAATAAATTAGATTACAAAGAAGAGAATATAAATTAAGTTAAAATAAAATAAAATAAGATTAAAAAACAAGATTAAACAAAACAACATAAAACAAAATAAAATAAATTACGCAAATTAAAAAATAAAGTGAAAACATTACATTAAAAACCAAGTCAAACATAATGGAATGTGAAGAACTCAATGAAAAAAAAAGGGCATATAAAAACAATATAGAGTGAAACAACTAAAATTAGATATAAGAAATAAAAATGTAAATAAATGAAATGAAATTCATTTAAATAGTTAAAATAAAATAAAATAAAAGTTTATAAAAAATAAAATAAAAGTTTATAAAAAATAAAATGCGAGACATAAAACTAAAATAATAAGGGTAATTAAGTAAAATAATAAGAAAAATTAAATAAAATAAAGTAAAAGAAAATTAGTTAAAAAAGAAATACATAAATAAAAAGTAAATAAATTTAATAAGCCACAGTAAAATAGCTTTGGAAAAAATAAAAAATATAGGCTAAAATAATATATGTACAAATAAAGTAAAATAAATGGAACAAAAAAATTAAATTAAATAATGCAAACTGAAAAATAAATTCAAACTAACGCGAAAAATCAAAAAAAATAAATAGCTAAAACAAAATAAAATTAGAAAAACAAAAGAAATATAAAATACAAACCTAAATAAAAATTTTTGTTTGATATAAAATAGAACATATAAAATAAAATAAATAAATGCATACAATAAAATAAATTAAAAAACTGAAAAAAAAAAACAAACAAACAAATAAATAACATAAAATAAAGTATAGAGTAAAATAAAGTAAAAAGCAAATATCATGTTAAATAAAATAAATCATGTAAAATCAAAATAGAAGACTAGAACTAAATAAAAAAAAATTTAAACGGAATTGAATACAACTAATATACAAAATGTAAAAACAAATTAAGAGAACCTAAAATAAAATACAAAATGTGAAAATAAAATAAACTAAAATAATTAAAATGCAATGAAATTATATACAAAATAATAGAATGAAATAATGCAAAGCAAAATAAACAACTAAATAGAAATATAAGAAAATACACCACACAAATAAAATGAGGTAAAATAAAATAGTTTAAGCAAAATAACATAAAAAATAACAAATAAATAAAAAAATATGATAAAGAAAAAAATTAAGTACAACATATAAAAATTAAATAAAGCAAAATAATTAAATAAAACAAAAATCATATAAAATTAAACAAAATTAAATACGAAATATAAAAATACAATAAAACAATAAAATAAAATAAATAAATAAAATTGAATAAAAATAATAAAATAAAAGAAAGTCAAATAAAATAAAACGAAAGAAGTATATAAATCAATTGTAATTAATTAAAATAAAATAACACAAAATAACAAACAAGATAAAAAGAATTAAATACATAAATAAAATTTAATGAAATAAACAAAAATATATTTAGAAAATTAGAGTAAAAAAATTAAAAATAAAATGTAATGCAGTCAATGCATTAAAAAAAATGCACAATAAACCCACAATTAAAAACAATAAAAAGTTGCATTACCGAAAAGCACACACTATAGCTCAGTTTAATTGAGTAGCTGAAAGCAGCTACAAAAACAAAACAAAAAATGACTCGTTTACGACAAAGACTTTTTAATAATCACTATCTATGTATACCCAGCTAAAGACAACCAATACGTTTGCGTAATGCTTACAGTAAGTGTGAAAAAAATCATAACAGTCGCAATTACGTAGACGAAAAACAGCAACAATAATCGTAACAGTAAAGCCGACACGCGAGTTGTTACCATATTTGTTTATTTGAGTTTATTGTGCGTGGGCGCACCTTATATGGACAAACCTATCGGTTACAATGAGTTCGCGAACACTCACACACACACACAAAATTGTGCATGCGTTCACGCACACATACACGAGGTACGCTGCCGTGAAAAGTCAAAGTTAGTAGTCAAAAAATATTCTGGTTCATCAATTGGTATTTAATGGAGTAGTCATAGAAGTTTGAAAGTGATTGCTGTCCAGCGACATCTAGCTTCGAAATGTGGAAGTTGCAATGCCGAAAGGAGATTGCAAAAAATGAATGTCAAATTTGTTTGGAGTTTATTAAATTTAAAAGAATTTCACAGGAATTTATTAAATTTAAATGAAATTAAAAATATTTTACATTCACAAATAAAAAAATCACGAATAAAAAAATAAAACTTAAAAAGGCAAAGAGAAAAAATGTGGTTGCAAATTAATAAATTTAAAACAATTAAGAAAGCTAAATTAAATAAAAAAAACATTACATTCACAATTAAAACAAATCGAATAAAAGTTCGAATAAAAAATCACTCTTCGAACATAATAACATTAAAGATTAATTAAATAAAAAATATTTCATGCACAAATAAAAAAAAAATCACGATTAAAGAATATTAAAATCAACAAATTCGCACTAATTGATTAAAGTTAAATTGAATCTAAAAAATATTACATTATGAAATAAAAAAAATCACGACTAAGAAAGAAACAGAATTTAATTAGTTTGCAAATAAATTCACAATAATTAATTCAAGTTAAATGAAATAAAAAAAAAATATTACATTCACTCATAAAAAAATTAATATTAAGAAAAGTAAAAAAATTAAAGAAAAGAGAATTAAATTTATTTGCAAATTAATAAAATCACAATAATTAATTAAAGTTATATGAAATATTAAAAGTATTACATTCACTAAAAAGATTCCAATTAAAAAAAATTTAAAAAGGAAAAAGAATGAAATTTGTTTGCAATTTAATACATTCACAATAATACATTCACTAATAAAAAAATCACAATTTAAAAAAGAAATTAAAAAAATAAAGAAAATTAAATATGTTTGCCAATTAATACATTTACAACAATTAAGTAAAAAAATATAAAAAAAATTTGAGATTCACGAATGCAAAAATTTAAACAAAGAGATGCAAAGGGAATTAATTTTTTTTTTAATTAATAAATACACAATAAATAATTAAAGTTAAATGAAATAATTAAAATAGATATTACGTTCACAAATAAAAAAAAAATATAAATACAAAAATAAAAACACACACAAAAAAAATTGTTTCCAAATTAATAAGTGCACTAAAATTATAAAAGTTTAAAAATATTACACTGACAAGTAAAAAAATTCACAAAGTAAAAAATATAAAAAAAAAATAAAACAGAACTATATTTATTTGCAAATTAATAAAAAATCGCAATAATTAACTAAAGTTGAATGAAATAAATAAATACTTGTATAAATACGGGTCTTAGTAGCTGATACGCCAATGCTCCTCTCTACCGTCTATTGCGACCCCACCGGCAGAGCTAGCAAAATAAGTCTTATGTTTAGACCTTCGCCATACTAAAAATACCAGTTACTTAAATGCCAACAAAAGACGACGGAACAGTTGGGTGTCCTGAGCGAACCGGCAGCAAACCAGTATTAAACTAGTAAGTTTTACTGCCGGGTATTTACTCATATATGTACATATGTATATACGTGTGTAACACTTCAGTTGTACGAGTAATCGATTTGAATTTTAAAATCTTTTCCAACTGATTTATTTATACGAGCGGTAGTTTAAGATAATTTTCTACGAAAAAGGCAATCGCGGCACAGTGTGTTGAAAACGTCTGATTGAAGGAAAAAGTGTTTCGTCTTTAATCACCCTGTAGCGATTTGGATTTTGCAATACTCTTGACATGGAGAAAAATCGATTATATTGATTAAAAAACTAAGCTGAATCTTAGCTATGGAGACCTCTAGTAGGGAGCTGTGAAATTTTACTATTTTTCTGATCTTTTATAAAAAGCATGGGGAAGTTAAGCAATGAGAGTTTAGTGTCTGGTATCCCGCTAGCTATCCACGTTGTGAATGGTTCTTCTATGGAAGAAGACGACTAATATATAATATATATTTTTTTCTGAATTTCCGCAAGGTTTTGCAGAGATGGTTTTCCTAGCGGTTGTACTAGTATTCTGCTAAGTAAGCCTAGCGGTTTCACAGTAAAAGAGGTTTCTTTAACTATCGTTTGCTATCCTTACCTGGATGGATGAGGGCACTCATACCATTCCTCGCCAATTCGTCAGACTTACAACCACCCTCAATATTTCAGAGTCTAGACACCCACATGAGTTGCATTCTATAGTGCTGGCCCATCTCGTTTAGAGACTTGTGGCATTCAGTAAGTTTGAGCTTAGAGCTTTCAGGGACGCTTGACTGTCAGAGAAAATTAACGTCTATATTTTCTCCTGTGTGTTTTTACTAAATGCTGAGTGGTAGCCTCTCCGCTTGGTGTACACTAAACTGCATAGAAAACTGTAAATATGTTCCTAGTTTCAGTTCTGCGGATACAACTCTTCCTCCGTTCTCCCGTCATGTTCGGAGCCATCAGCACTATTGTGTAAGCGTCGCGTATGTGGCGGGGCCAGGGACCGAACGCCCCAGAGTTTGCCGCTCTGAGTTTTAAATCTCCAGTAACAACTACGTCAGAGTTTAAGTAGATGAAGAGCATAAGTAGAGCTTCGCTTATGCATAGCCTTGACCTGTTCTGTACCCTGCGAAATTACTTAATCGATGCCCAGTTTCTAAGGGTAGGACAATAGGATGGACGATGAGCGTGTAGATCCAGCGTACTATCTTGGACAATAAACGCTGTGATACACCAATCACCGTTTTACAGAATAGCTAACTGTCGAGAAATTCTTCACGATATTATTCCATTTCAGTTTTGGGTCATCGAGTTTAGGGGATGTAAGGGCCGGCATTTGGCACCGTTTGGTAAAAAGGACTGCAATAGTTTCGGCTGAGTTTACATCAAGGCCGCACTTTGTGGCGCAAGTAACTGGTGAAGGAAGAGCAACTTCTATGGGGTTTCACAGGGTTTGAAGATTACCGCAACATCATTAAAATGTAAAAAAATGGTTCACTGTCACTACCAGAGATATTCTCATTAGAAAACTGAATAATTGAATAACGAAAAAATAAGAGTTAATTTTCATTTATTACTCAAGTAATTCTGAACAGCGAATATATTTTTATTTATAATTCAAATAATTTTCAAAAGCGAATAGATTTCATTCGCGCCTGATGAATAAAAATTCATTCGTTCTTAAAAATTATTGGCATGATGAATGGAAATCAATTCGCTTTGCAAAGTCAAATGAATGGATGATGAATGAAAATCTATTCGGGTCTCTACTCATACAAATCAAATAACTATATTTTTTGTTTGAGTATAATTTCGTTTTAAAATAATAGTTAATAATAATTTGGGGGAAAAAAAAATCAAAAAGGTAGACATGTAACCTTTAAACCCATTCCAAAAAACACAAATTTGTGTGTTTAGAAAAATATATCTACATATATTGTAAGCACAGTCCTCGGTTTACAGAGAAAAATACATTTAAATCTAACTAAACAAACAACATCAGCTAAATGCAATTGAAAAAATATTTAGAAATCAGTATTTGCAAACTTTCAGCAACACACAAAAAAATTGTTTTAATGTAATTTCCATTTATTATTCTAATTTTTCCTCTTTGATGTAGTCAAAGTCGCCGCTACCAAGCTAGAGGGGGGGGATAAATTTTAATAAGCTATTTCTAACTACATAGCATTGTGGATATATATAGAAACATATCTCGCCATATATCGAAACTGTTCAGCACAAAAGCGCATCAACGAAGCGAAACGAATTTGAATGCGCAGTGAATCAACGCAGTCAAAACCAGTAGCTGCAACAAAAGTCCGCAGCCACAGTCAGCCAGGCAGCCAGTCAGCCCATCAGCCAGCCGGTCAACCTGTTGCGCTGGCGCAGATTTCCATGTAGTATTGTATTTATGTAAATATTTACGTACTTACATATGTACGTTTGTAGCTGTTTGCAATACTTTGTATGTATGCCACAATAATTATCATCGTCGTCATCAATAAAATGAAAACGAGAAGTAAAAAACACAGCATGCTTTTGCAAATTATACAGTGTCCTATTTGGAACACCCACAATGTTTTTCAAATTACTTTTTTTTTTAATTTTTATATACACCATTTAAATAAAAGTCCCCGAATTTTTTTTGGAATTTAAAAATTTCCAAAAAATTTCTACAAGTTTTTAAAATTATTTTGTATATTTTTTTAGACAATGTTCTGATACATTCAATTTTAGTTCTGGAAATTTAAAATTTTTTTTAAATAAATATTTTTTTTTGGTTTCTAATGGTTTTTCACATACTGTTTCAAAATATTTTTTGTATGCCATCTTTAAAATGGAAGCAAAAAGTTAAAAGAGCTAAGTAGTAGACGGTTTTGTATACTCAATACGAATGTACTCTGGCTCAAAGCTTTAATTATACAGTGTTATGTTTTGTAATAGGTACTCATAATGTTTTTCACACAAAATATTTTATGTTTGTTTTTATTGAAATCGTATACACTGAAGTAACAGATTTCTATGTATGTATTTCACAAATTTCCGAATAATTCCAAAAATATTCAAAAGTTTTCAATTTTTTTTATGAGTATGCGATGTTTTGTAACCGATACAATTTTTGTTTACAAATATGAACAATTTTAAATTTCAATTTTTAATTTTTTTTTTCGAAATGTACATACATACATATGTACATAATCATAGCGTTTTTTCTACAATATTCACAACGTTTTTCATGTACTTTTTGACGCAGAATAAATCGTACTCTGCGGTATGGATATCATATTATTTCAGACTCTTATGCTTGCAATTTCAGAGCTTTCCAAAAAAATTCGGCATTTTGAAGAAAAAACTCAAAGTTTTCGTATAGATGCATTTTTAAGAAATGCATCTCAGAAATTAAGTGCATTATTGGCTTATTTTGGGTTCAATTTTGAGACTTTAAAGCCCTCTATCAACATAGCTTTGAATAAAGAATGATAGAAAACAAATTAGCGCCTTCCGCACTGAGAGTAACTGACTGTGGCTGAAAGTGACGTAATAAAAGGTAGAGAATGAGAAACGAAATCAACAATCGCTATTGAACAGAAAGCGGAGAGAACGGCTTTTATTTGTATTAGTGGGGCTCTGAGAATAACGCCCACTAAGTCAATGAGTGTGATGATAGACATGGTGGGAAACCAGATTGCTGCTAACGCCACCCTAACGCTGTAACATCTTAAAAGCTGGAAAGTAAATCGTAGTAGTCAAAACACCCACCAACTGCCGAGCATAACGGACTACTGAGTGCCAAGGCTAACTTTCAGCAAAGAATATCGTATAGCAATACCAAACAGGAAGTCATGGGCCGTTGGAGTTCCAGGATCTAACGACTCCATACGATTCTATACTGATGGATCTTAGTAAGCTGGGTAAAAGGTTGGTGGGAGCGTTTACTCTTAACAACTAGGGACGAAAGCATCATTCCGCCTTCCGGATCATTGTACTTATATTGTCTTCCATGCCGAATTAACGGCAATATAAGAAACGGTAAAGCTCTTAGAATCTGCTGTGATTCGGCAAAGACAATTTACATATCTACTCAAACAGTCAAGCTGCCCTTAAAGCCCTTGACGCGGTCAGAAAAAAATCGGAGACAGTAGCGAACTGCCGCAGAACACTTAACCTGATGGCAGAACATTTCGATCTTCACCTGGTGTGGGTACTGGGACACGGCAAAGTACCAGGTAACGAGAAGGCAGACGAGCTCGCACCGGCCTCTTTCACCGGCCTAGAAGACGTTGGGCATACCGCTCGCTTCCAGCGAGCTCAGGATTAGAGAGTTCATCCTCAAATAAGCGAGTATGATGTGGAAACGCAGACAGACTTATTACATATACAAACTTATACGGCCTAAATGGGGCATAAGAAAATCCCAAGAACTTCTGGCGTTAAGTAGGAGAGAATTATCCCTAGCTATGGGAGTGCACACAGAACATATTCCTGTAGGGAAACGCACTGAAAGAATAGGGATACCCCACAACGATTTTGGTGGAAGCTGCTATGGCGAGGCAGAGCCAGAAACTATAAGACATCTAATTAGTGACTACCCCGAAATTTAAAAAGTAGGAGGCGACATAAATTCCTGGGTGTGGGATTTTTAAGTAGCCTAAACGCGGTTGCAGAAGTGAAAACCCGGGAGCAGCTCAAGTTCACCGATCCGACCAACTGTTTTAATGGACTTAGGGATTAAAAAATGAAAAAATTGGAACTACGTGGTGTCATAACGGGCCCAATTGTGGGCTTATGTGGGCTAGCACACTCCCGGCTCCCATCTCAACCAATATCGAAAATATCTTTTAAATTTTTTCTTCAGTCATATATTTGATTTGCATTTTCTCTTTGCTTTGTTTTGATGTAAGTTCTCTGGTTTTGGTTTCTTGTGCTGCTAAAACTTTTTTGCTTTTCTAGCTCTTAAGCTAAACGTTCTTTAAAAGCTGCTAATAATTTACCATTCAATGAATATCAGCACCAAGTGATTGTCTTTTTGTTTAGCGTTAAGCCAGCTACGGCGTCGGGTGAGACTGCAGTGGCGGGGTAGGCAGACCGCGCGGCTTTTGCATTCAACATTTGAAATCAACGATTGACAGCTTTGTATAATTTGTATTGTTCTTTTAGCAATAGAACTTGTGAACAGCTCCAATTGTTATTATTTACTACAACAAATTGCCCCACTTGAGGAGAGTAGTACCTAAACTTTTTATCTAATGCAGTGGTACGTCTCCCCGCTGTCACTGTGCCCTTCTGACTGACGGTCGCTAGTATGTAGATTAATTATGGCCAACGTTAGTGCAAAGGAAATCCACTCGTCACTAGCGCTTAATTGTTGTTGCTATTTTTTCATCTATTAATCCATTGTACAATAGTTATTGTTGTTTCCATAATGCTACACTCTAAACTTGACTGCAATCTGAGGTTTCATTGCAATTTTATTCTGTGCCAATTCCTGTTTTCTGATGCGAGGCCATTGCAGTCGCTGGGTGTTTTGTTGTTTTTTTTTTTTTTTTTGCCAATACAGTTTTTCGACTTGTTCGACCCCTGCACCTCCTGTGCATATCCACATACCTACACACAAACAGACACACACACACACACATGAATCTTGCTTGTGTTCGTTTCGCTTGATTGCCTGGCTTGATTTGGTTTGCTGTTGATTTGCTGTGATTCTGATTTCGACGTCGATACAATGCGATTTGATGTGTTGCGGGAAGTTTTCCAACAAAAGAAAAGACACAAAACGCGACACAAAAACAAGAAAAAAATAACCGACAAGCAAACATTACAGCAGCAATGCATAATTTTGTGTAGCAGCTGTTGTAAAATCTATGTATTTTTTAATCTTGTCTTTATTTTTGTTACACGAATTGTTATTGTTGCTGCTCTGCTTGCCGTTAACTTGGGGTCGTAACGCTCATTGGTTGCTTGGTTTTATTGCTTTGCGCGCTTTTCTCGGCATGACTGCACACAAATCTTGTTCGCATTGTGATTCTTCATTTCTTTAAAGTGTTTTTTTTTTTTTTTTTGTTTTGTTTTGTAAACACTTTTGGGTTTGCATTGCTCTAATCATTTTCATTGTTCAATTGCTCATTGCTTTATATAATGTTTTTTTTTTAACTTTTTTTTTTGCTTGCTGTCATTTCATTCGATTAACATAGTCACATCTTGTACCTTGAGACGGGCATTCTTGCATTGCTCTGCGGTTGCACTGGCTATAGAAAACGAAAGACTTAAGCTACGAACGTGTCGATTTTGTCTCGATCTATTCGTGACGCATAAGATGAAGTAGAACAATTTGATATTACAGTTGTTCTTTGTGTTTGATAATACGAATGTCAACTAAAAAGGCAATACTTAACAAACGAATCAGATTCCCCCGAGCCAGATATTATGCATATTTTTACTACTTTCTACCACTATTTTTACCAATGCTACTACTAATTTCTACGACTATTTATACTAATGTTCTAGAAATTACTTTATTTTTACTAATTTCTTCTACTTTTTTTACGAATGCTACTACTAATGACTACTACTATTTTTACTAATTTCTGCTAATATTTTTACTGTTGCTACTACTAATTACTACCAGTATTTTTAATAATTTCTACTACAATTTTTACTTTTGAAGCTACCAATGACTACTACTAGTTTCACTAATTTCTACTACTATTTTGGCTAATTTCTATTACTTTTTTTACTTTCGCTTCTACTTATTTCTACCACTATTTTTACTAATTTCTACTACTATTTTTACAATTGCTACTACTAATTACTACTACTATTTTTTACTAACTTCTACTACTATTTTTACTGTTGCTACTAGTAATGACTACTACTATTTTTTTAAATTTCTACTACTTTTTTTACAAATAATACTACTATTGACTACTATCTACTGTTTTTACTAATTTCTAATACTATTTTTACTATTGCGACTACCAATGACTACTACTATTTTTACTAATTTCTGCTAATATTTTTACTGTTGCTACTACTAATTACTACCAGTATTTTTAATAATTTCTACTACAATTTTTACTTTTGAAGCTACCAATGACTACTACTAGTTTCACTAATTTCTATTACTTTTTTTACTTTCGCTTCTACTTATTTCTACCACTATTTTTACTAATTTCTACTACTATTTTTACAATTGCTACTACTAATTACTACTACTATTTTTTACTAACTTCTACTACTATTTTTACTGTTGCTACTAGTAATGACTACTACTATTTTTTTAAATTTCTACTACTTTTTTTTACAAATAATACTACTATTGACTACTACCTACTGTTTTTACTAATTTCTAATACTATTTTTACTATTGCGACTACCAATGACTACTACTATTTTTACTAATTTCTGCTAATATTTTTACTGTTGCTACTACTAATTACTACCAGTATTTTTAATAATTTCTACTACAATTTTTACTTTTGAAGCTACCAATGACTACTACTAGTTTCACTAATTTCTACTACTATTTGGCTAATTTCTATTACTTTTTTTACTTTCGCTTCTACTTATTTCTACCACTATTTTTACTAATTTCTACTACTATTTTTACAATTGCTACTACTAATTACTACTACTATTTTTTACTAACTTCTACTACTATTTTTACTGTTGCTACTAGTAATGACTACTACTATTTTTTTAAATTTCTACTACTTTTTTTTACAAATAATACTACTATTGACTACTATCTACTGTTTTTACTAATTTTTACTACTATTTTTGCAATTCCTACTACTAATTGCTTCCAGTCTTTTTTACTATTTTATACTACTATTTTTACTATTGCTACTACTAATGACCAATTTCTTCCTCTATTCTTAGTAAAGCTACTACTATTGACTATTACTATTTTTACAAATAGTGCAGTTAATTTCTACTAATACTTGTAACTAGCTCCATACGATAATTTTTAAATATTTGGCTATATATAGAACAGCAACTAATTATGAAAATTATACATACTTGAAAGTAATACTAACGGCCTAATATCCCCTACAATTAATAATTAACCTTTGACTGATCTCTTTTAATTTAAACAAAATCAAATTTCTTAAGAAATCTCTTCGGCAGTATTTGCAGTGAATATTTAATAAAAAGAAAATTCTGACAGGGAATTAAACTAATTTCGAGAGTTACTTCAAGAGTCCATTAAACAATCACTCTAAATGGGCTTAATTGAAATTAATCAATTTTTTAATTATCTCTTAGAACATGCCATTAAACATGCTTTATACCACTAAATTCATCTTGATGTGAAGCATTGCAAAACCTCAATTGATTATAGGATCCTACAGATAACTCACTAATAACCGGTAGCTGCATTTGCTGGCGTCAAAAATAGCCAAAATGATGGAGTGTTTAAGACGTTCAGTAGCAGCTACTTGGCTTGCCTATGTGGATATTTTGCACAGCAGCTACTAGCTACACATAGCATAGCATAGCCATAGCAATAAAAACAATACAACAGCAATATCAGAATATAGCGGCGACTACTATAAAATAGCAATAAGTAACGGACGGCAACGTTGGCAGCACTCAAAATTCGTTCCGCCCAATTTTGTTGTCGTGGCACACTTTTCAACTAACATACAAATACAACAATCGCTTTGAGCATGAACTTCAACTTAAAACACACAACAACAAAAACATGAAAAAAAAAGTTTACAAAAAAAACAATACCACCAACAACGACATTCGTATAACGCCAGCGAGACGTAGCGTAGCGTCCACTTAGCATCAAAGAATCAAAGTGCGCCGATTATGGCCGTTAATGTATGGCCTTTGGTTTGGGTTGTGTGCCACCAGCTCTTTTTACTGCCCTGCCTGACTTGGACAGCATCGCCGCGCGTTGAACTACTGTTTGCCGCAGCGCTGCTGGCACACACCGAGCATGCTCGTAAGTTTCACCAATAACACTGAAAACAACAACAACAACAACAACAGCGTAGCGACGCTGAATGTTTGCTCACTCCATTCACTGCAGTCGCCTGCGATTTTTGTTGCTTGCCACCACCTTTCGCTTTGGTCCATGGCCTCCAGCCCAGGCCAATTGCAGTTCGTTCTTTCACTGGAACCGTTAATTCAAGTAAGTAAGTAAGTAGTTGATTGGAGCTTTGCGCATGCGCGCCACTGTACAACAACCAAATTCAACTTTTTTCACTGACTGTTGCTATTGTTGTTGTTTTTTTATTTTTATTCAATCACCCACCTCGAGGGCCTTTCGCGGCTCATATTTGACTGACTGACAAGCAATCAATGATTTGTGCCATGCGCTGTCGCATTTGGCTAATATTTTTTATCTCCATTATTGGCTGTTATTATTTTTCTAAACAAAAGACTTTGCAAGACACGGAAAATAACCACATCGATACTAATAGTTATGAATTTTTGCTAGAAAACTACCATTCGATTTTTATTATACTCGTATTTTAATAACAAATCATGTCAAATTCGTTGCCGTTAATTTATTGTTAAAATATATTATTTTATTGTTGTCAGTGGTCAGTTAAATGCAGATAAACTGTTGGCTAATTTCTGTCTTAATAGCAAATGGATAATTATTCGAGCGGTCATAGATTGTTATGAAGATAGGAAACATTTAAACGCAGGTAAAATACTAATGAAAAGAAAGTCTAGTAAAATGAAATTAGGTTGCATTAAAATGGCAAATAAATCTTTAGAGATCAGGAGCCTCATTTTATTCAAGTTCATTAAAAGGTTTATCAAGTGTAACATATAACGGATAGTAGATTAAGTTAGGTTAGGTTAGGGCGGCTGCAACCGTGCAATTCCACGAATGCGCAAGTAGGCTGACAAAGCCCGTTGTGATAGTGCTGCCGGGGTCATTACGTTTTCTTCTTCCTTCTCTTGGAAGGTGAACCACCGTGTGCGCTTTACGTAGCACAGAAGGTCGGGAATGCTTGCCGAGCTCAGGTCGGCCCAACAGTTTAGTAAATACCCGCTTAGGAATTGGTTTCGACTCTTGAACAGGGCGGGACATTGGCAAAGAAATGTTCGATGATCTCAACTTCCTCTTCGTCTCTGCAGCTTCGGCAGAAATCGTTAGTTATGCATCCCAATCTATTCCCGTGTGTGCCCATAACGCGGGCTTTACTGTTCATTTGCCTACTCAGCCCAAAGTAGCACTTGTTGTCAAGAGAGATTCTTCGTTGGATAGTGTTCGGTTATTACCCCAACCATTAGTCTGAGAGGAGGTTGGTCCAGGCGAATCAGCGCATTGGATCGTTTTACGTCAACCTTTGACCAAACTTGTCGGGTAATCCGACAGGAGGGTTCCATGGCCCACCTAATATTCACTTCTTCGATGAGTTTTGTCTTTAAACTATGTTTGCATACTGGCTTCTAGATCAGCATTTATCATAAGTAACTAAGTCCAATACAATTAAAAAATTGAGTTCAAAATTAAAGGTTATAGATGCAAGATTCTGGTTCATTGAACATAAATGAAGGATGGAGTGGAGAGAACGAGCAGTGACACTGGATCGAATGTAATGTAAAAACACAGATCAAAGACTGAGCAGTAGAGATCATTTTCATTATCACTACTAATGAATATGAAAAATCCAAAGTGAAAGTCCAAATTTCAAATTTTAGAGATCAAATCGTACTGAACAATTGATAAAAGTTTAAAGAAGAAGGATAAAGGAAAATATAACATGGACCAATGGTTAGAAGCCTGAGGATAAAAAACAGAACTATAGATACAGATATTAGCTCAAAAATAAAAAGAAAATATCTAAGGGCAGATGTACAAAGTCTAGCTTAAATTTGAAAAGATTAGACACACAATGTTTTTTTTTGTTAAAGTTTTTCGCTCCTCGCATATTTTTGGATATTTTGGGGATGAAAAATAAGATTTGTAAAAAAATCTAAACATCTGTAGTGGAGGAAAGCCATGCAATTTTGACTAAAAGTCCAAAAATTAAAGAACAATATCTCGTAAATAAATTGCTTAACGATAAATAAAGATATAGATTTTGTTGAGCTCCTTCTTGAAAAGAAAAAATATATCTTCAAAACTCGAGGATTGGTTCCTATTTACAAAATGCCCACAGTCAGCTAAATATCAGGTATAAGGAGCGTGGACTCTGCGCCAATCCTACAAATACCGAGATGGTACTTTTCACGAGTGAATATAGAATCCCTTTACGACGAAATACCCTCATTATATGATATAGAACTTATTTTCTCAAGCAATGTCAAGTAACTTGGAGCAATTGAAGGCAAGAAAGTGGACTGAAAGTGAAACATCGAATATCCCTCCAGGAAGGACATTACTTATTTGCAAACCTGTAAGGTTGCTATTTGCAGGTCACAAATGGTACATTGGATACACACAGCTGTGATAAGACCTATTATGATTTTCGGGCTTACCGCAATGCAAAACTTTTTCCAGAGCCCAGATGGAATGGCTACAGCCAACGGTTTCCATGTTTGTCACAGGACCACTACCCTCTACATCCACCAAATATCTGGAATTACTTTCAAACCTTATACCGGTGGTTCTCTTAATCGGCTGTTGGAAAGTTAATTTTTTTGATTTTGTAACTTTTTTCAAAGTGCGTAGGACTTTATTTGCAAGTTTTTATTTGTAGGGTTTAAGTTTTTCGGTTTACAAATACTTGAAAAAGAGTTTTCCCTTTTCTGCAGTTCACTTTGCTGTTGGAATCTTTGAAGAAATTATATTTATTATTGTAAACAGAAAACACTATGACCATATAACCCCATAAATAGATAACCCAGACGGCGTGAATACCTGAAATATTAAAATTACTTGCTCAGTGTTGAACCCGCATGGGTTGTGTTTTCGATTTTCAGCGAAAAATATATGCAAATTAAAATTAAAAATATTGCGTAATAAATAATCCCACAAATAAGATTTTTGGATAGCCGCAGAACTATCAATAGTTGCGGTAGTATTTCTTAAGACTATCGATATATCGTCGATAGTATCGAAAAGATTATGCATCAAAGTCTTTTTAAATATTTATAAATTGATTGGAAATTTAATAATTTTTAAAAATTTAATAATAAAAATTGATAGTTCTTTTCTGGGGCTGGTAACTTTTTTTTAGAGTTTTGACATCCTTTTGATTTAGAGTTTTAGCAACACTAAGCGGGAGAGTAGGCATCGGGATTTACTCTAGCGCACTTGCACTAAATATTTGTTGTCGCTTATCGGGCCACTGTTGCCTTTCTCAGGTAGAATATGGGCTGCTCGGTGGGTCACAGTGTACGCTCCTCTAGACCGGCTACAGAGATCTCTAAAATCCAACGGCACAACGGTGAAAGTATCAGGTTTTCCCTAGCGGTACTTTCGTTTTTTTAACCGTAGTGACTTTAGTTTTTCACATATGTGTGGCTTCGTCACCTAGCAGGGTAGCAGCGGCTCTAACCTGACCTAACCTTCACTGAATAAACAACCGAACTGAAACGAATTCTTAAAAGATATTTATAAGATAAGTTCTTTGAAAAAGTGGAGTAGGTACATAATATTTGCGCAAAATTAAGACCATACTTTTCGATCTGAATTCGAGTGTTATTTTGGTAAATGTGTAGGAATGAACTATTGACCATTTTCCAAATTTTTCACAATATTTAATTTATGATATCGCAGAACTTCATGTGCCTCACCAAAACTGGATGCTTTAGATCTATTACATCTTAGCTCAGAACGTTCTTTAAGATCAAATAGACAAAGACAGTTGGTTCGGGGGCAAAATACCTAAACTAGATAATTCGGATGTGAATCGGTTTAATGTCATACCATTACTCATAAAAAAGGTAAGGAATCATGATAAAGATATAGGAAATAATAATGTGTGGCAAGTTGAAGGTCAAAGGGTGTTTGAAGAATCAATCCATTACTCTGACATATGAAATGCAATTTCAGGAAAAATTTTTTTGTACAACATTTTAACCCAAACATTGTACTTAGTGTGTCTTTTCGACCCATTACTTCCAAAGTACTTAAAATGTGGGGGTGAAACAGAAGTTACAGCATAAAAATTTCACTTAGGGAATGCCCTCACAAAAAAGTCCCCAAAATGTTGTAAAAAAAATATGTACCTTTGTTATGATTTTTGTTAAGCGATGGTAGAGTAAAAAGTTTCGATCCGATTAGGGTACGATTTCGATAACGATACTTGTGACAAAAATTATAAATTTAAAGTTATCGATATGATTTTAACTAAGTTTAAAATATTGACAAGAACAAAAAAATATATCGAAAACGGAACGATTAAGATCCGGATAAAAAAATCGATAAATTTAAGGATACGAAAATCGGTAAAGTTATCGATAACATATAGAATTCATGAACTGTTGAAATTGTGCTGTCATAGTCCAAGCTTGCGTAATGACTTACATCACACGTATAGCTGCCGTTTTTCTATTTCAAATAACAAAATAGTACGTGTGGTTTGTAGTACACTCTTTTTTTGTTTGATAAAATCCACACGTTAAAAACCACACAGCAGTTCGCTGCAATGCCAACGCATTCTCATTCAGTTTGCATTCGAAATTTGGAGCTTTTTAATTTAAATACCATTTAAAAAAAAAACAAAAAAAACAACAACACAAAATTAGTGCAGACAAAACGCTTACACAATCAGCGAATGCGATCAAAACAAAAGACTTATGGCACAAACTTGCTGCTAATCGATTTCGAAATTTAAGCAGCGCAAGCGCGCACACATACACAAACATATACATATATATATATATGTATAGTATATTGAACCTTGACTCAATTTACCGGCAACAGGTGAAAGGCGAATGGACAGCAATAGAATACAAAATGTCAGCGAGAAGTCTGTTGGTGGAAAAAAAATTAGGAAAATATATAAAAAGCAGGAAATACAATAAAATAATAATAAAAATCGAAAAAGTAATAATAATAAAAGTACAAAAAGAGAAAAATTAAATTAAATCACTTGCTGTTCGTATGCGGTGTGACACACACACACACACACATAGAATAACTTCATGTTGTACATTTGCTCCCGCGGCACAGCAGGTTAATCGCTTGGCGGCTACTGGCTGCACTTGAAGTTGCAGTTTAAAGCCATGGCCTTTTCTCGCTACTCTCGAGAGTTGAAAGTTGTATTCAGCCGCAAAAAAAAAGAAAAACTACCACTAGTAACGAAACTTAATGGTCGCCAACAGGGAAGTTCGGAAACCCAAAGCAGCTTAGTTGAATAGATTAGAATAGAATAGAATGCACCAATTGCTGGGCGCAAAGTTACAATCACCTTCTCTCATTTGCATACAACCAGCATACATAGGTAATAAATGTGATGGCTCATTTTGGCCATAGCAAATTTTGAGTGCATTCGCGCGCAGCTGGTTGATGGTTGATGCTGAGTTAAAAAAAGCAAAAAAAAAAGTATAATTCGAGTAAGTGAACTGGATTAGAATTCGACTGCATTGGCTCTAAAAAACCAGCGTACAATGAAAATCGGCGCACAAGGCGCTAAAAGCGAAACAAATTCAAAACTCGACGGTTGATATCCCTCAGCGCCAAGTATGTACTGTGGCGTAGGTGATCCCTTCCCCCATCCAATGTACGTACCCACGTAAATTTGTAAATTTATATAGCTTTTACACGAGAAAGGCTACAAACACACACACACACACTCACAAACCTTTAACTGTTTAATTATTTATGTGTGCAGTGCTTTGTTGTAGAATAACATTTGCATTTTCTGCATTTTGTACAATTTCAAACTCAACATATGCTACATTTGATTTTTTTTTTCATAATTTATACCCGTATGACGAAATATAAAAGTAAATGGAGCAACCAAAAGTGTAACAAGAAAGACAAAGCTTACGGGTTGTGTGGTTTTAGCGCATTTGAATGCAACATGCATGCATGCGGCGGCATTATAAACAAACTGTATGTGTTTTGAAGGCATAGATTTGCGACAATATACAGTGGGACGAAATTGTTAATTTTTACAACAAAAAAAAAAATGTATAAATCTTAAATTCAAAATGAATTGGCATACAAAAAGAGACGAGATATACACTAAAAGGTATTTCCTAAATAACTGCCACTAGGGTGTGCCATTACTCTACTCTACAAATAACACTGGATCACAATTATTAAAAGCTTTACGTGCACCGCATGCCACTAGTCAATTTCTATGCACAATTGCTTGCTGATTCCGAAAATCGAGTTAATTTTTTATACTGTCAAATTTTCGAAATATTTTCGAGATACCGTTATTTTAAGTACACACCGTGCCAAAATAACCGCAGTGTAGTATTTTTTGCTTTCTATTAAACTCATATTAACTTTGCCGCATACGGTTTACTTTCATTTTATTCTAGTGCGAATTTTTTGTGTGATTTTTTTTTTTTTGTTAAATAAAAACTATCAAAATGTAAATAAACCATGTGCGTAAGTCATGGACCATAACAGTTCAAATTTGTATTAAAATAATCATGATTTAATTGTTATTTTAAATTTTTTTTTGTTTCAATCAAATTTGGGCGATTTTTTATTTTCTTTTTTTTTTATTTCAAATTTGATCGAATTTTTATTTACTCAAACAAATTTGAGCTATATTTTGTGATTTTCGTTTTCTTCGATAAAAAATAAGCGCTATTTTTTTAAATTTAAATTTTTCCAAACAAATTTGAGCGATATATTGCGATTTCTTTTTTTCCGATTACATTTGATCAATATTTTGTTATTTATGTTTTTTCGGCAAAAGTAAAATCGTTGTCCTTGGATTTCTATTTTTTTCTATTAAAATTGATCGATATTTTGAGATTTTTTTTTTCTATTAAAAATAATCGTTATTTTTGAATTTAAAATTTGTCGATTATAATAAATGCAAACAGATTTTCCGGCGATGACAATAACATGCTTTAAAATCGAAAAAACTATATTGCAAAATATCGAACAAAAATTATCGAAAAATTTAGATCAAAGAAAAATAAAAATAACAGTTGCAAAACAGCGACCAAATATTATCGGAATATTTCAAATTTAAAAATAACGACTATTTTTTACTCGAAAAAAGCAGAAAATATCAATTACATGTGATTGAAAAAACAAAAATTACGAAATAACGATTATGCAAAAAATTTAATATAAAAAATTTTCCAAATGAAAACTAGATCAGATTTGCATAGTATATGGCATTAGGACTAGATCGGTGTATACGAGTTTTGTTTTGAACGAATTCTTCCCAATGATTTTTTTATACGAAAAAAATCAAAATAATTATTATTTGCGGTCATTGGTTTAAGCGCTGAAGTCACAGGGCGAAAGACGAAAATTTGTCTAGTAGGCAAATTGCTCCAAAAGTTGGTTGTAACCAAAGCTCGGTATGCTGTCTTGGGAGAAAAATTCAGATTCACAGCGTCATCAAAAAAAAGAAAACAAAAGCAAAACACGAAGCGCGAGAATCGAATTTCAGAACGGCTATGTTTGCTGGGCATATTCCAAACTGGAAGAGAATTGAGAAGGAGACTAGAACACACACACACACACGAGATTTAAAAAAGCTCAATGCTTGGCTAATCTTTCAAAATATTTAGATCTTCTGAAGGATGCAAAATCATGTTACTTAATATATGTCGTTGCCACGTGCTGTTTAAAAATTAGTTTCCTTAGATTCATCAATTGTCATCGTACAAAATCATGAGAGAGTTTACATACCTGAAAATAAAAGAAACAAAAAAAAATTATGATTAGTACAACTGTTTAAAAATCGGGTATTGGTGCATTGGATGTCATATTAAGACAATAAAAAGTGTTAGCATTTGAATAAAAAACCAGAGCGGTAAAACGAAGTAAGAACCGGTATTAAGTACTTCGGTATCCTAATAGACGTCACGGAGGAGATCTTAATGTGCACGACGCAACCACTCTGGCTCCAATAGCTGACGGATTGGTCTTAAATAAATTTAACGGAGAGACAATCACCACCTTCACCGACTCTCGCACCGTGAAGGAAGCCATTGGAGTCGAATCACTACCCTTAGCAGACGTGGTGCTCTATCTGCTTTGTGAGCTCCGCGTCACTTTGGCCCAACTACGATTAGAATACTGGAGTAGAGTTAACTCGTACCTATCTAGAATCAACCACAAAGATATATCGGACATGGACATATGGAGATTCGCGCACAATACCAACCATCTATTCACACCCATCTCCCTTGGATCCGACATCGTCGAGACAGCCGTCGTTTACGGGCCCCACGCCACATGAGTTTGATGACAACGACAATGGGTAATCTGACTTACTTACAAAAAGGTCGACCAAGTCATCATAGTAGAAAAATTTATATGCAGTTACACGGGGGACAAGGAGTTTTAGATAGGCAGGGCAGGACATCGAAAGATACCGAGCCTAATGTGGGGCGATCATCCACGTCATAAAGCAGTGGAAATGTGAAAAGAGTACAAGATCTTGTGTTAGCTGATGTAGGTATCTAAAATTTTAATCGCTAAAACCAATACAAAACCTCGAAGTAGCTGCTATTCTAGAGAAGAGTTTGAATGTCTAGAGCACTCAGTTTATTGTCCAGACGACTCTTATTTATTTCCACAGCTTATGGAGGAGAGTATATTTTGAGGCCGAAAAAAGGTATTTTTTGTTGTTGAGTTCTTTTCAAACAAGTACAATATTTATTTAGAGTGATGTTTGAGGTTGGAAAAAAAAAATATTTTCTAAAAAAGTGAAAATTTAAAATTAGTTAAATTTTTCAAGGATTTTGTAAGCTGGCCGCAATTTTCATTTGGAATCAAAAAACTAAGCATTTTCTTGCTCAAGAGAGTTCTTATCGTAAGTAGATTAAAATGTTTGCGAAATTTCGTTGTACTGGCAATCCAAAAAGGGTATACAAATTATTTATTTTTGAAATCTTTAGTCTATATAGAACAGTTTTTTAGGCGGTAAATCGGTTCACTAATTAGTTTTTGTATTATCACCAATACAATTTTGAAAAACTTTTTTTCTAGAAAACTCCGTTTCAAGTTTGCTGTCAAGAGCTCGGCGGGGTTAGAGCCAGCCACTTCCGATAAGTATCTTTTCCACACGGTATTCTAGGGCGATAAACCCATCGATTAAAGCAATAAAAAAATCGATTTTTTCCCCCTTAAAGGACAGCTCAGTGTTGCGGAATATGAATACAATAATGAGCTTATGGTCACTGTAGAGGCATTTTTGGAGAAAAAGATTTTTTTTTTATTATATTCGTCGAGCTCCTCTAGTAAAGTGCCACAAATTGAGGTACTTACAGTTTTACGTCGACTCTGCAAGGTCGTTAATTTTTGTGAGATGGTTTTTGGAGGCGGAATCTTGCGCTGAGGTTTGGCATTTGTTTTTTTTTTTAATAATTTTTTGATGTTACATTGGCCGAGATTTGAGCCCGAGGAACAAGGTAGCACACTTGAACTAGAAAATACTATAGTTGGACTGATTGTTTTGAGTTTCCAGTGCAGTGGTTTGCAAAATAAAGAAGTTTAGACTTTGTGCTTTATGTCGATTGTCACTATTTTTGTAACACAGCAACTTGTATTTAGATTTTTATTCTATCAAGGAGTAGATTTGGGCACTGAACTCCAGTAAAGTTTCATGCTTAAATTTTCGGTAGGGTATTTGAATCTTCTAGCAATCTTTTTTAATAACTTTCTGTAAACTTCCTTAAAGTTTGGGATAAAAACCACCATAGCGTTTGGGTTTAAAGAGTTAAATTTATTTATACCATGGCCCACAATGAGAAAAAACGAGTGTCCTTATTTTTTAATATTGATAAATTTTTCCATGTTTTTATAAAAATTCCGTTCATTCATAACATAAGCGATAAAAATCAAAGTCAAGTTCAAATTTTCCATTTTATTCTTAGTATTTCCAGAAGATTTTGCGTATGCAATTTATTGGCTTATTCAATTCTAGTAAAATAAATTCCGGTTTCTAAAAATTTCTACAAATTTTTTATCATTTTTTGTATGTTTTATTATAACAGTATTGAATATATAAATACAACGGGATAACAGCAAAACTTCACAAATTTAGAGAACAAATTCAAAAGTCTCACGCAGATTCTTCCAAGTTTATAAATTTTTTTAGAAAGTTGAATATATTTATTTTTATGGTTTGTGTTAGTGTAAGTATCTGAAGCAAGGACCGAAAATAATTTTTATTTAAATTTTTTCGGATCAAATAAATCTTTGGCAGGAATTCGTCCAAATCAAAACTCGAACATTTCGATCTAATCCTTATGTCATATAAGTCTTCTTTTTTTTTGTTTAGAGAATTTCTTATTTTAAAATATCGTTATTTTGTGAATTTTCTTTTTTCAATCCAAAATAATCGCTATTATTGAATTTTTATTTTTCTCAATCGGGGTTGCTCGTTACTTTGGGATTTTTATGTTTACGATCAAAAATAATCGTTATCCTTTGGTTTGTATTTTTTCGCTAAAAGTGAATCGTTATTCTTGGATTTAAAATTTTTCGATCATTTTTGATCGATATTTTTTGATATTTTGTTATATTTTTTTCGATCAGAAAACGCATTATGACTTATGAATATTATAAAGAAATGAAAGTCGAAGAATAACGATTATTTTTGATCGAAAACATGAACATCAAATATTACGATTAAGCTTTATCGAAAAAATAGGAATAACAGGAAAATTTAAAATCCACGAATAATGATTATCGAATTGATCGAAAAAAATAAAAATAAAAAATAACGATTCCGCGATTACTTAAAATGAAAAATGTTCCAAATAAAATTAATATCAGATTTGTATAGCATATGGCATAAAGATTAAATCGATAGATTCGAGTTTTGTTATGAACGAATTCTCCCCAACGATTTTCGATCCAAAAAAATCAATATAACGAATATTTCCAGATGAGTCAGGCCTATTTAAATTTTCAAGGAAACTGCAGTTCAAAGCTGGAAAAATTGCAACAATAAATAGTTTACTTCACACATAGCGGTATATATTTTTTTTTAACTTGAATGCAACTTTTCTTGACTTATATTTGGAACACACACTTGTGTCAGTCTTGAGCTAAACATTTCTTATTAAAAACGGTTTCCATTATAGACCCAACAGAGCTTCAAAATTACGCTGTATCGAGTGCAAATTGTTTGGAGACATTTTTCACATGCATCAAATTTGCTGAATTGGTTGGGAAGCGTTTATGTTTCCCTTTTTATATGGAGCTTAAAGCAACTTAATATATGTATGTATATTTTTGTAACTTCGTGCATTGCTAACGTCAAGCTAATTATTGCAAAATTTCCGGTGAGTCACGTTTTGAATATTCTCGTATTGCTTATTTCGAAAAAGCTTCCACCGCCCTTATTCCCCGTAAAATTTATAGAAATTGATTGCGAAACTTTCTAGGAGTATTAGTTTTAAACAAATATCAAAAACAAAACAAAAATTTTCACATACCACGCAAAGTAAACTAAAAAAACAAGTCGTGTTAATTATAAACAATAAAAAGTGTACAAGAAAAATTAAACGAAAAAAATAAATAAATACGACTAACAAAAGAAATGCATATAAATAATTAAGAGCGCTAACAATACTATTCGAAAATAAAAACATTCAGCAGCTAGGAAAGTAAAAACAGTAAATGAGTTTACGTATTGTATATGTGTATGAAGTTTTGCACATACATACATACAAAAAAAATTTGTATATAAATACAAAGAAACGTTCATATGTAAGTTCAGGTGAAGAAAACGTGGAAATGTTACAACAAAAGGGCGACCTTGGAATTTTTAATAAGAATTTGCAAATATCTAAATGCACATGTTTTATGAATGTTTTGTTTTTTTTGTTTTTGTAGAATTTTGCGGTGAAAAGCACGCTTCCATTATTCATTTTACGCCACCCACTGTTCATACTAAGTAGGTATGTATGTATGTAGATATGTACTTACTACGTACACCAGACGCTTGCCACCGTCGCATCGTCCCACACCGTCCAACCGCCGCTGCAGTCAGTCTGCGCTCCATTGCCGCGTAACAATTGTTTAAACAGATGCTTGTTGCAGAGTTGAGCAAATTATTTTTAATTGTACATATTTCAAAAGGTGCAAAAGAAATTATTCACATTCAAAATCCACAGTTTGCAAATGTAAATATGTAGGGAGTGTGCGAGTATGTGTTGCTCGAGTTCTAGTGGGATGGTCTTTTCACTAACCTATGCAGTGGTAGTCCATAGTTTCGATCTTCTTAAGTCTAAGATTAGGTGCATGAGTTTCGATACGATACGATACCATATCAATACTTTCGATACTCGATACCGACTTTTTAGAACGATTTTTTTTCAGTGTAGTAAGTAGTAAAATTCACTAACTTTAAACGATCCGACAATCGCAATTTTCGACGACAATATTTGTTCAAAGTACTAAAGAGTGCTATCTTGGTCAAGTTAAATGTCAAAATAAGCGAAAAGCACAAAGAGGAATAGACAAAAAACAAATGAATGCGTGCTGCCGAATATAAATTTGAGCGCGTTTTTATTATAATTGATAAGAGTGAGATAAGATACAAGTTTATTTCAAACTACAAGTCGGAATAAGAGTTTTAATATACAGGGGTTTTCAATAGGAACGCTACACAAGTTTTTTTTTAAATAAAACAAAAATGGTTTGGAATATGAATTAAATTCTTTATTCCTGTGAAAGTACATTCGATGCTATTATGTACGGAACTCGATTTCTTTTGCATGGACACCACGGGCACGCTTGCAGAAGTCCAGGCTCTGAACCCAATTTTCGACGGTTTTCAAGCATAAATCGGCCGATACTGCTGCAATTTCACGTTCGATATTCGTGCGAAGTTCATCAATCGGCGCTGGCTTGTTGGCATAGACCATGGACTTGACGTAGCCCCACAGGAAATAGTCTAACGGCGTCAAATCGCACGACCGAGGCGAGGCGAGGCCAATTGACTAGGCCATTTCGTGAGCTAACACGTTCACCAAACTTGGTTTTCAATAAATCGATTGTGACATTCGCTGTGTGGCTTGTGGCGCCGTCCTGTTGGCACCACATATTGTCCAAGTCCATATCATCCAATTCGGGCCAAAAATATTCGGTTATCATTGAGCGGTAGCGATTCCCATTCACAGTAACGTGACGGTCTTGATCATCACGGAAGATGGACGGCCCAATGACGCCGCTGGCCCATAAACCGCACCAAACCGTAATTTTTTCGGGATGCAATGTTGACTCATTGAGTACGAGTGAATTGCTGCGCTCTTAAAGTTGAGGCCAAACCTTGGTGAAGAGAAATGTCAAAAGGGCGAGGAAAAATATGGCGTAGTTTGCTGTCACTAGCGGTCTACTTTTGTGCGTCCCTATTGCAAGACCCTATATTTCAATGCTCCATTGTAGAAAAATTTCCAACTCTCCTCTGAGTAATTTGAATCCTTGATAAAAGTTTGCTTTTGCCATTTGGTCCCAATGGTGCCTCCCACAAAAGATAACGACACTGAAGCAAATACTTCTTTAGCAGCTTGACGCTCCGCTTGGGTCATAGGAAATCTGCCAATCTGAGAAATTAGGTGTTCAGACTAGTCTGGAGCTAACCGACTGTTGTATTCAAATGAAAGGGATTGCCCATATCGCGGAGTAAACGTTGATCCACTGTTGGAGTGCGGCAAATGACATTATTTAATGTTTCGTTTTTAATTACAAGGAAACAAATCAACGAATTTTAAATTTATCTTTTATTTAAGTTGAAAACTCGAATTTTTTTTTCTCGATTGTGTTAACAACATCAAATTTGTTGTCGTTTAATCGACTAGCTAACGACAACAGCTGATTCGGCGAATGCAAAAATCGTTAAAAAATGGCTGCTGAATAGCAGCATCGTTAAAATTTTCGTTAAGATGAGTTAACCATGCGAATATCGTTAAAATAAGATGACAAAAAACTTGCAGCTAAATTGATTTAAAAAACTACTAGATAAAAGTCATTTCATTTAATTTTGTCCATAAAAATTAAAATTAAAATAAAAAAATGATTAGAAATTAGTAAAAATATTAGCGATATTTGACAAATAGTAGTAAAAATTAAATAAAAATAGTAGCAATTAGCAATTAATAGTTGCAATGGTAATAGTAGTAATTAGTAGTAGCATTAGTAAAAATAGTAGTAAAAATAGTTGTAGAAATTAGTAAAAATAGTAGCAGAAATTTGTTAAACTGGTAGTAGTAAGTAGTTAGTATTAGAATTAGTAAAAATATTAGTAGAAATAAATACAAATAGTAGAAGTAATTAGTAGTAGAAATTAGTAAAAAAAAAATTGTGAATATGTATTGTACTATGTACATATATCTATGGTAAAGACATTGTTTCAGAATTTACGAGCATAAGATAGTTGAAACATTACAACAAATTTAATTATTACCATTATAAAGTCATCTTCATGTGATAAAAGACAACATTTTTTCACCTCGGCATTAGTGAGAGGTAATACCAAAAAAAAAAAAAAACTGAATAACAATTCGACAAAGTTAGAATAAGGGATGAATCTTTAAATTCTCGACCTTTATGGCAGACGTTATATAAGTAGATTTTCGCCACTGTAATACGATTAATGTTATTCGACTTAAACTACTATTTGGCATCTATCTTTCAATGAGAACAAATATATCTTGCTTTTTAACTTTCAATGGTTTAATTAATTAATTTCATATACTTAAAGTATTCATTAAATAAAATAAAATTCCGAGGCTAGAGAATATAAATAAATGTTAAATCCAATTTTTGAAAAGGCTTATCTGGCCACATTGAAAATCAGACGTAATGAAAATGGCATACAAAAAGGCAAGGCCCGTATCATCGTCACACCTTAAGCTAAGCTCTTTACAATTTGAAGTTTCAATTAAGGAAACAAAAGTGCCAAATTAAGTCAAATACAAATTAAAAGCATGGCCCGGAAATTGTTACAATCTTTCAAAACAGGCGCCTTCAAATCAAGCAAGGTGAGCTAAGAATCTAATTTGTATATACATACTTGTGGAAATACTTTATAAAAGGCAAGCAGATGTGCCATACCATTTTTGAAGAATTTATGACTGAACTTAATTTTTACTTTAATCGATATTGTATTTTTCTAGTATGTACTAGTTGTGTACAGGCATTCAGTATAAAATTTTTGAGAAAAACAAAACTAACCTGCGGTGTGAGCATTCGATATGTGAATTTAATTAGATACCTGTTTAACATACACTTTTTCTGTACTTAATATTTAAAAAAGGTTATGGCTAAGAAATTATATTTCGTAATCTATTTGGGTCAAAACAAAAAACAAAAAGGAGATGAAAAAAAAAACAAGAAAACGAAACAACTTAAAGGGAACTCCGTAAACATTTATACAGTTACTCCAGAAAGTATTGTGATATGAGTTTTTTTATCATATTCAAAGCCTTTTTTGCTGACACATTGTTTCGTTGATTTTTAACAAAAATAGAATTCATTTCATAAGGAAAACTAAGCAAATCAATGTTTCACATTTTGCAAAAAATTTATAAAAATTAAGCAAACTTCAAACTTTTTCACCAAAATTTAAAGGAATTTCTGGGTATGCAGTTTTGTAGCCCATTCAATTCGAGTATAACAAAGTGAAAGTTTCATGTGGCTAAAAATTCGCCTTGATTTTTGATAATTTTTTTTACTGATGGAGTTACGCGGTTTATTCAAATAAAAAAAATCCGAGCATGCGTTACGAGTATATGGAGGAATTTGAGGAGGAGCGTTAGGAAAAAAATTGCCAAAAATCTACGGTAATTTATAGCCACTTGAAACTTACACTTTGTTATACTAGAATTGAATGGAGAGGAAAATTGCATATTCAAAAAAATGCTGATTGAATAAAAAGTTTGAAATTTTGATACAATTTTTTTTTTAATTTTGTGCAAAATGAAACTTTGAACACTTTGAATGTAACAAAAATAACTCAAAGCAAACTACTTTTCTGAGTAACTGTATGCATATACAAATTGACACAATTTTTGAGAAAGCTGAAAAGTATCACAACAAGAGATAATATACAAAAAAAAAAACAACAACACACGTACACATTTATGTTTTCATATCTTTTATCAAATAACAAGAATTAAGCAAATGAGCAACAGGAAACTAACACAGCATTTCACTCAAAGACACAAAAGATATACAGATTGTACATATGAATTAAGGTAAGTATTAATGCGTGCATGTATGTTTGGTTTGTCTGTTTATTATCACTTTAAAACTAATTCAGATCTCAGCGCCGGCTTATCTTAGCTAGCGATCTGATGACAAAGGGTTTATGCTGACTCGAATGCTGCTTTCGGGTCCAATGCACAAGGCTTTCGACCGGTTTTTCAATACGGAACAAATATACATATAATGTGTGCATATTTACACCTGCGAGTGTTAAAATAGTAGTGCAACATATGTATTACGACAAATTTTTACAATGTATTCGCATTTGTTTAATTCTTATTGAAAATATGTGTTATACTATAACAAAAAATACATTAATAAAAAGTTTAAATTTTGTAAGAAATTCAGAAACTTTCCAAAAAAATTCAGTTAAATTTCAAAATTTTCAATAAGAATTTTTAGAAATTTTCAAAAATTCAATTCTGCTCCAATTAAAATTGTAAAAAAGGGTCGAATGAAAATGCGTAAACGTCAATTGAAAATAAGAATAGTCAATTGCAAATCGGAAAGCGTCAAACGAAAATGAGAATGCGTCAAATAGGAATGAAAAATTTATTATTTTATTTATTTCATTTATCTGACATTTTCGCATTTTAATTTGACGTTTTCTTATTTACAATACGAAATGGTGTAGTATTCTCGGTGATTTATGGAAATTTCTTTCGCTGACGGTGTTGACCGTTTTCCTTCATATAATGAATCGTCGAAATTTATTTCTATGGAATAAAATCAGCAACAAACAAAAAAAAATTATGAAAAATAAACTGAAACTCAGAGTCGATTGAGACATGCATTTTGTGCTATTTTGAAATTGAATAGACTAAAAAACTGCATTCTAGAAAAATTTCTAGAAATTTCAATAAAAAATGTTTTAGTTTTGGTGAAAATTTTTGGAATGTCTTTGAATTTACTGTAGAATTTGAAACTTTGCGTTTATATGCTTTTATTGTAGCGTAAGATATAAGTTAAGTAAAAATTAATAAAAACTAAAAAAAATAATTATATTGTGAAAATTTGTTACTACGTTGCACTATCAATGCTCGCAGCTGTAGATTAAGCTACATATTCTAATATGTATCTTTCTAAAGCAAAAAACAGAAATAAAAAAAATTCCCAAAACAAATTTTTCGTAGTCTTTATCGCTTTCTTTGGTTCCCTAAATATTTACACAAATATTACAATCACAAATTTATTATCTACGCTCAAAAAAAAATATATAACTATACAGATTGAATAAAAAAAAACAGCTATTAAAAAAAAAGAAAAATGGGAATGAAATGGGGCTTAATAAATATTAACTACATTTGGAGAAAACATATTTAATGTTGTGTAGGATTTTAATCATTTTGTATAAACCTTTCCTCAATCGGTAGAAAATATCGCAATTTGAAGAAAATATTACATCAAAATAAAGAAACTCTTTTTTCAATGTAGCTTTGCACATATTTGTAATAATGGCATGCCATATTGCCTTTGAGTTTAAAATATTAAAAATCATAACTACAAATATTTACACAAG
This sequence comes from Anomoia purmunda, assembly GCA_951828415.1. Classification (NCBI taxonomy): domain Eukaryota; kingdom Metazoa; phylum Arthropoda; class Insecta; order Diptera; family Tephritidae; genus Anomoia; species Anomoia purmunda. The sequence goes on from OX639995.1 coordinate 47,905,554, forward strand.
ATGTCATTATTGGACTAAGGGTAGTCCAAAAAAAAAAAAAGCTTAAGTCAATATTTTAAAACGCTCATCCCTAGATTTGTTCTATATCTGAAAAACTTTACACCATTTTTCAATTATTTAGAGGTCGCCCAAAGCGCTCAAAATTTCGCATGTATTTTATATAAGAGAAAACAAGTTTGCATAGAAATGCCACAGAATACTTGAAAATCAATATTTCTCAAACGGAAAATTCTGTTTCTCTTCAGGAGATGTCAAAGAACAATTCCCAATTGTTTGTGCGTAATTTTTTGCATTTTTGAAGTTGTTTTGGTGCCTATAAAAAGTTTTCGAATAGAAACAGAACTTTAACGTTGAAATGTGTACTGATTTTCAAGGATTTTTTTGGTTGTTTTTATGAAATGGGACACTTTGAACACTTTGAACACTTTTAAGCGATTTAAACAAAACAAAGCATGAAGTATTGTTGATGTGCAATGGTAGGATTTGCCATCATCTCTTGTCAAATTTGGTTTGGAATCAAAGCAGTTTCGGCGTTCTGTAAAAAAAAATTACACTGAAGATGGCAGAACGTCGAAACCGATTGTCTCTAAGCCTTTAGAAGGGAAGACAAGGGAAGACGCAAAATCGTAACAATATACATCAACTTTTCACCCTGCTGGAAAAATAAAAGATTAAAAAGAAACAAATATTCATTAAAATTTCCACATCACATTTTCCCCCGCTTATTTTTTTCGGAGTACCCTAATACACACTCATATCATCTTATATAATTACACATGAATGTGAATCGACAATGTCACTCGAAGAAAACAAGAGTAGCAGGTTTTTCACATGCAATAATTATGGGAATATTGTAATTTGGCGCATACATCAGATAGTTCTATACATGGCCTAATTTTTTATTTAATTTGTGTTACACGATAATTAAATTATCTATATAACTGCATTCCTGAAAAAACTTCTAAAAATTGGTTTAAAAAATGGAGAGGGTTTGATAAAATTTTTTTTAATATCTTTTCTATTGTTTTAACAATATTTTTCTTGGAGCTTGACGCCAGTTTTATTTCGAAAATTTGGAAAAACAGCAATAAGGAGAGCGGTAAAAGTTGTAGCTACATTTCTGGGATCATCACATTTCCTCATTTCCGATTCATTTGCCGCCAGTTGGGGACCCCAAGTGAAGCCAAGTCCTTCACCAGCTGGTCTTTTCAATGGAGCGGAAGCTTTTGCCTTCCTCTGACACCAGGATTGAGCATTTTCTTTCATTCATACTACATAGTCGTTGGATCTTAATTTCCTGAACTTAGGTTAAAAGAGATAAAAGGTCTTTTCTACATTCTCTTTTCTTTTCTTTTTTGTATGCAGTCGCAAAAACTGTAGGCCTTCTACTTTCGCTGCCCATAGAAACGCTTCGACCAAAGTTTTTGTAGGTCGCACTTTAGAAGGCCCTTTGAAGCTATTATTTTAAAACTGCTTCTTTATTCAAGTCTTCCTTTTATGAAACATAAATAGAGCCAACCTATTAGAAGATTTCTTGATTAAGTCCCTTGAATGGCTTCTTTTAGAATAGTCTCTCTAAACTCTCTTCTGGGAAATATCGTACAGCTCGTTATTACATCATCAGCGGTGTTCGTTGTAGCAAAAACGTAAAGGCTCAAAAATGCTTCTCCGTCTTATTCGACCATAAGTGCCCATGCTTCTACGCTATACAATTAGACGGCCATGATAAGTGTAAGGTGTGATTTTGGTTTGTCGAGAGAGGGGTTTACTGCGTAATTGCCTACTCAGCCCAAAGTTGCAGTAGTTGGCACAAGAAATTCTCAGTTGGATTTCGAGTCCTTTACTTTGTCAAAATTGTAACTATCAACAGTCACATGGGAACTGATTGCTTATTTGATGACAGGATTCAGCTAAATGGAAAAATCTTCGTCCAAAACTTAAGAGTGCTCTTGAGTGCAGTCACCAGGTCGCTGTTCTTATTGTTGCAATCATTTTCCCCGGCCGCCACACCTTCTGATCAAATTTTCGGGTGCTTTTCCGTCGGCTAGCACAATCAAGCTCATCTCATCTACATTTTTCGGCGCTCCCAAACAGCTCAAATTGCGTCCGATCGTAAGTTGGGCCAGTAGATGGCGTCTTTCTTTTCTGAGGAAGCGGGACATTTCTCATCGTACCAAAATTGGCTCTAATCCGCTTCTTTGGCAAATCGTGATATTTTTTGTAGTATCAGTTGTTCTTTCGGGATCGATGGAGTCCAATGGAGATTAGAATTAGCAAATTGGGAAACAAACGCTTCAGAAATTTCTCGACATGAGCGCCGCCTAGCGGGTTAATTTCTTGGAGAGCCATTTATATTTTTACATTTGTATGTTCATTAATATTTTATTTATTTATACGTAATCAAAATTTGATTAATTTATTTTGGATACATATTAAGATTTACGCGAGCTGGAACGATTTGAAATTACCACAAAAAAAAAAGTTCTTTATCAATAAAAAATATGTCTTAAAATAATTTTTTTTTAAATCGACATATCAAATCTACCAAAAAACTATTCAAGCTTGAAAGGTCTGCATCCAAATATTAAAAACTTCTTCTCAACAGAGTAAAAATAATGTGTTCTGATGCTATCTACGAGCTTGAGGATTCAGAAAAACTTGAATAACGTAGAGAAAACTTGATCGATTTTGACTTTTAAGGTATCTTTTTTTTTGCAAATCCTGTTGTTTTTTATTCCACTGAAAAACATTTTTAATATTTTTATGCAGACCTGTTTAGCTTAAACTATTTTAATATATCAGGTGGGACTTTTTTTTAATATATTTAAGAATTATTTTTATTCATAAGAAACTTTAAATCGATCCAGCTGACCTAAATCTTAATATTTTTCCCAAATATTTTGTCGGAAGTCATACAGCATAATAACCGCAATTTTTTTTGTGAGGCAGCATAATGTGCATATGTCAAAAAAGATAGAGAATCTATATATCTATACGTCTCTTAGTAATTTTCGCGGAAATTTGTTCTTTCAGACCGAACGCATTCACCTCACCCATCTAATGCACTCATAAAATGATCTTAGATCATGAAATTTCAAACAACATAAATTATGAATTAATTTGCTTTATTATTAAAAATAAGATGTAAATCTCAGTGATTAAAATTTATAAATTTTCCGCATTAAAATTAATACTCATAAATTTTCAACTGCCGCATATCAACTAAAATTCAAGACAAATGCGCAACAATAGCCAGCTAATTTCAAGTTAAAGTAAGCAATAAAAAAAATGTAATATAGATAATATCGTTGACATGCTATGTTTTTAGCTCACTGCAGTTCAGTTCACAGGAATCCATTTCCATCCATGCCGAATCGATGCTCCACACAAACTCCGTTGGACTACCATTCTTCCTGTGCCGCATCAATAAACAATTTTTAAAATAAAATAAAGTTTTAGCAGCCCAACACTTCTGCCACCACTGCACTCCCTCGAACGCGCCGCATCGTAGTTGCCGTCAATGGTGGCCAACTTGTCGCGGTGGTCTTGTCGCAGACCGATAGTTAAACAGAAGTTATAACACCGATTTGGCTACACTATGCGCTGGATTTTAAGCCGATGCATGCAATTAGTTGAGTTGAGTTGAGTCGAGTTGTGTTGGTGGTGCTGGTGGTGTGGTGCTGGTGTTAGTGGTGGCTTGGTGACGGATTATTTAGTTATTGCATAAACTATTCATAAATATGTGAGTATATGTATTTCCGTATACGATATATGTGGGCGCCTATTACTTTGCGTCAGTGTTGCCAGATCGACGATTAACTGTTTTTGATCTGTTTTCGCTTTTAGTGCAGTTACCCACCGACGTTAAAATGGCTAAGGCAACGAACGTAGATTACAAAGAAGTTGCATCCCATCCCACCGTTCCTCTAACAGAAAATCTCGCCCAATGTTAATTCAATTCCAATTTCACCATACTCGTACTAATTTGAATTTTTCTGTTTGATATTAGAATCTTATTAGAGTCAATTGGTTTCGGCGAGTCGCTGTATATATAACTATAAAATATCTTGTACGAGTGATCTCACATAGTATCGAAAATGTCCTGAAATAGTATCGAAATGCTACCGAACTAGGTCCAAAAAGGCTATGTACTTACTTAAAGACTTAAAAAATTGTTCGCACATATAATTTTTATGGAAAATGTTATTTTTATGGTAAACTCAGCAACTAAAATCAGCTCGAACTTTGTCAATCTTTTATTCGCCAATCCAGCAAAGAAACACTCGATAGATTTGTAAAAGTTAACCCGAATGTTTGTATGGCCAGCCAAATGTCCGGAACTACATAGCATATTTAGGTTAAGGTGGCTGCTCTTAGGAGCTCACGTATATTTTCTGATTTTTCTAATTTTTTGTTTCAAGCAGTACATTCGTTCTCCAACCCTTCTATCAACATTCGATCCATCCGCGAAGATGTTCAACAACCCGCGATTCCACATATCGCACTTCGCCCGATCTTCCTTTGAAGGGATGGTGGTATCAAAGTACCTAAGTTGATTTCAAAAAATATCAAGAAATTGGTTTTAAATATATGTCTGAGCGAAATGAAAAATTAAGATTAGATTTCACAGGAAATGTTTTCGTAGTACATTTTAACACAATAGCTCAAAAATAAATTACGAAAGCCTTTAGAAGATTAAAATGTTCTGGAGAGTTATGCTTCGAAAACTTTTACTAGAGGTCACTCGTCTGGTCACTTCTAGGCGAAGCCACTGAGCCATGCGGTATATCTATGACTTCTACAAATTCCCGTACCCACTATCAATCTCCAATGGGACAATACACATATGTTGTAAACATCTCCGTTTAACGTTCAGAATATTCTTTTGTAGTATATAACTTATTTATCATTGGAATGGAATATTCATCAGGCAAAAAGATGCTTGGTGAGCATAGGAAGTGGAAAAGAAATCTGTAAGAGCATTTATGACAAGTATCTGTATGGTTCATTAACTGAAAATGGTACCGTGGAAGGAGCACACGGTCTGAAGGGAAGATTCTCGGAAGCCATAGAAAATCGGGCGTCCATTTTTCCGAAATATTTGCTCTAGAAAAATGTGCTTACTTCAATACCGCCCACAACTACCGGAACGGAAATATTTCCATATCGACCGCAAGCTAAGTGACTATTATGATTCTCATTTATCACTGGGTAACTTTGAAGCTTGTTAGGGAATGCCTGGTCTGGTAAATTGAGTGTGGATTCTCTGGGTTCTGGGTCACACGGGTATTGAAGGAAACGAAATCGCGACCAAAGCCCACTAAGGCAATCTAGAGTACTCCAAAGCGATCTTTGGATTATATAAACTAAACTATTTTGAGTATTCATATTACCAGCAATTAAGAGTTTGATGACATTCATGATATCGCCTTTACCAAGCTAAAAGTACCATTTTTCCTTATCTGATATTTGGCGTCACTGTTTTTGATATACGCCTCTTTGCCATTGGAAGACATGAAAACCTAGAAAGTCAACTCAAATGCCACTTTCATACCACTCCGCCGCCACAGATGCACAGTGTTCATTTTGACGCGGCTATTAGCTAGGTATATATGATATGTTGAAATCATAAATATAAAGCCATAAATATAATACATTATTTGCTCATTTAGCGGGTTTTATGTATTCTGGCCTTACATCACTAAACGAAACTGATGCTTTGGCTTTTATTCTGATCAATCGACAATAGTTCCCTATAATCGATTTACTAAGAGCATTCATGAAAATAATTTCCCATTTTTACAATCCACTTACTGCGCTGGCGCCATGCACACAAATTTCATTTTGGTTGGTTTTATCTTGCCAAAATTTAATGCACAATAAATCAAAGGAAATAGGAAGAATTATGCATAGTGTGTTCATTCATATCTAAAGCTATTTATGCGATAAGTGATTACGGCATTATTCGTATATACCAATTTAAGAGCCATATAATCTAGTAATCAAATTAAGCTGACATGGACGAGGAGCAACCGGATCGTTACATAAATGTACCATTACAAAAAAGATCCCAGTATCAGTTTGTGCACTGGGCCTGGGACCCGCCAGGTAAAAAAAAATATCAACGAAAAAAAAATTTCAATTAGCCTCAGATGATATCTCACTTTTTTTGAATACGACCACAGGCAATGTATTACTGACTATAATTTGAGCGCACGCCCTTGGAATATCCTACAATTAATGGGGAGGTACCGCTGCCCGGTTGGTTGGTGTACTCGTGAGAGTAAGGACGGGCGTCCTCGCCATCCAGAATTTAATTTTCACGGAGAAAATAAAACCATAGAACTTTGCGACTACAGCTGTCAAGTAAACGATAGTAACGTTCGCCAAGTACTGTCGTTCAATCCAAGCGAGATTCCTCAACATCTCGGTGACTTTAGTCTACGCCTTAGCGGAAGAGAAGAATGATGTGATCAAAGACCACATTTGATCAAAATCGTGCTTAACGACTTCAATGCCAAGGCGGATGGAATGGTACGCTGTCGGAAGATTCAGTCTCAACGGTCAAAACCTTCGCAAACGGACTGAGACTTATCAATTTTGCCGGGACACGAAACATGGTAGTTTGTAGCACTAGATTTCAGTATAGAAAAATTCAATAGGCTACGTGGCTGTTTCCAGATTGCAAAAACGGGAAACCAAAGCGATCATAGTGGGATGAACAGAAGGCATGTATAGAATGTATTAGACCTGGAGAACCAAATATTGACTCGGTTCATTATCTTGTCGAAGGTAAGATGCGCGAACGACTTTGAGCGTACGACTAAAGTTGCAATCGCAAAATAGAGCTACCAACTTCGCTACTCGTCTTTCATATCTAAATCGGAATTCGCGAGCCTTGAGAGCAGATTCTATAACTACGTGCCGCCGCTGAAGAAGTTGGCGAGTTTCAGTGACCCCGAAAAAATCGACTGGTAGGAATGCCACGTCGCAATGGAAAGTATAGATGCTAGACACGCTGCGATTGGGCGCAAAGCGAAGTAGATAGGAACCCTACTGGTAGCTGAGGAAGGGAGGGAGACGTTTTATTCGAGAGAGATCGAAATATGTAAGGGCGAAGAGCTTGGGACTCTAGCCGACAATTTTATCAGAAGGTCCAGGGACTTACGAAAGATAACAATATGAACGGCGACCCGATGACTGATGCAAATTATGGACGGCAAACTTAATTTGTGGATGGAGCATGACTCCAGTTGGCACTGGTGGAGTACCAGCTGAGCTATTCAAGAGTGGTGATAAAGAAATGATTAGGTACATAGATCAGCTTGTTTGAGGAATATCATCGGACATGTCCGCCTACTGGAAATAAGTACGCACTCACTATATGCCAAATATTGGAAAGTACGCATGCGAAGATAATTGCCACACACCAATCAGCTTTTGATAGCACCAAAAGAAGTTGTCTATATGCCGCGATGTCTGAATTTGGTATCCCCGCAAAACAAATCGGCTATGTAAAATGACGTTGAGTGACACAACCAGCTCCAAAAGAATCGGGAAGGGCATCTCCGAGCCGTTTGAAACCAAATGAGGTTTCAGACAGGGTGACTCCTTATCGTGTGACTTCTTTAACCTGACGTTGGAAAAGATAATTCAAGCTGCAGAATTAAGCCGGTCAGACACCATATTTTCTAAAAGAGCGTCCAACTACTGGAGTATGCCGATGACATCGACATCATTGGACTCAACAACAAAGTCTTTTTCAAGCTGGATAAAGAAGCGAAACGAGTGGATGTGCAGGTGAACAAGGGCAAAACAATATCCTGTTATCAAATAAATAGTCAGTTGACAGTTGCAAGTTTGGAACAATAGAGGGCTTTGCCTATCTGGGAGCCAGCATTAATGAAACAGTTTTGGCCCCTTTTGCCATTGCGGCGGGGAATAGCACAGACGTTGGAACGATGAGCGTGTATGAGCTTTATAGAGAATTAAGATTTAGAGGCTACTTTGGCAAGGTCATATTGTATGGATGGAAGGGGACTATGCAAAGCGGTGTCTGGTGGCAGTGGCATAGGAAGACCTCCTTTCAGAAGTAGGTCTTGTGTTCACTTCGTGTCTCTAGCTAGCGGCAGTTTGCAATGGTTATTGCGCCAATTACGAAAGAAAATAATTAGATTTCCTTGATGAAGAGTCAAACATTATCGACTGAGTTAATATGGCAAATAGGGCGCCAGGCTATAAAAACTTGTGTCCTTAAACAAATAATTTGTATATCATAGCAAAATAGATTATCTCGGTACCATGAATATTTGCAAAACTCAAATCCCATTCCATTGTTTTTGCAAATATAATTCATCTCACCACAACTTTTTCGCATTTTAGTCGACTATAAAATAACTTTAGATATATTTATAGCAAAGCTAATACGCAAATTCAGCTTGTTCATTAAATATAATTTCATTGTTCATTCTTATTCTCTGCTTTTTAATTCATTTTTCGCTAATATAAATATTTATTATGTAATTTCTGTTCATTTGCAAATGAAATATTTTTGGTTATAGACCTGTGTAACCCACAAACCATCCACCACCCCACCTCAATTCCGACCAACTCAAACCAATCAGCCGTCTTGTTGGATATATGGGCATGTCTATGTACATATGTGTGAATGCATGTATGTATGTAAATTCTGTACCTCATCCGTCGTGGATATCTTGTTCCACGCTTTGCAGCACGTCAGTCATGCTGGAAACGTAATATTGTGGGAATTTCATTGCGAATGAAGTGCAGCGGCATGGAATTCCATTTGCGCCGCATATTTTCGTGCCAGTTTACATGTGTGTGTGTGTGTAAATATAAATAAATATGTGCGTATGTTTTCTTTAATTTAACTACAAAATACTTAGGTACATACAGACAAATTTATTTCAATATAAATATGTGTAGGCTCATATATGTATGTATGTATTTATAATTCAAGGATATGAACATAATTTTTTTTATTATTAAATCATCTATACGTAAGTTGTATTTAAAAAAAAATGTTTTGTTAGTTTAATTTATTGCTCAGGAAATAAAAGTTTTAGTGTTAGTTTTAATTTTCGGATAGGAAACAAGATCTATTCTTAGAATAGTATTTGTCCTTTAAATAATTAGAGTTATTTTTAAGCCTTGCTTTTTCTTGAAAAAATACAGTTATTTTTTTAGATTTATTTATCGCTTTCCTTTTAAACAAAAAAACTTTTTTCTAAGCAAAAACAAAATTCAAAAAGCAACCATAATTTTCAAAGCGAAAAATAAAACGCGAAAAATAACTATTAGTTTCAAAGCAAAAAATTATATATTCCTTTTAAGTAAAAAATAAGTTTTATTTTCTAAGCAAACAATGTGAACAAAAAAATAATTTTAATTTTTAACTAAAAAATAACATGTTTTATTTAAGTAAAGATAAAACATAGAAACGCCTATTTTTTTCAAGTAAACTTGAAAAATTATTAAAGCTTGATGAAAAACTAAAACTAAAAATTATTTTTATTTTTTAAAAAAAAATAAATAACCAAAAAATAAAACTTTCTAAACAAAAGGTAAGACTAAAGACTCTACTTAAAAGGAAGAAATTACATTTTTTTTTTCAAACCAAAAATAAAACTAAAAAAATAACTTTTTTCCTAAAACAAAACTTATAATTTTTTTCTGAGTAATCAAATTAGCTGAAAAAATTAGTTTTATTTTCTTAGCAAAAAATGTAACTCAAAAAATTATTTTTATTTTTTAACTAAAAAATAAGAATTTTTTTCTAAGTGAACAGTAAAACTCAAAAAATAACTTTTATTAAAAAAAATTCATAAAATAACTATGTATTATTTTCTACGCCAAAATAAATCTCAAAAAATCACTTTTATGTTATAAGCAAAAACTAACTCAAAAAATAACTATTATTTTCTAAACAAAGTATGTAACTCCAAAAATAATTTTTATTCTTTAACTAAAAAGTAATATTTTTTTTTAAATAAAAAAATAAAGCTCGAAAAATATTCTAACAAAAAATAAATCTCAAAAAATTACTATGTATTGTTTTCTATGTAAGAATAAAACTCAAAAATTACTTTCATGAAAACATAACTCAAAAAATAACAATAATTTTCCAATTAAAAAATAACTATTATTTTCTAAGTAAATAATAAATCTCAAAAAGTAACTATTTTCTAAGGAAAAAAGTAAAACTTAAAAATTTTTATGTCTAAGAAAAAACACAAAAAATTACCTTTATTTTTTAGCGAATAATGAAACTCATAAAATAACTTTTATTTTCTAAGAAAAAGTAACGTTCAAAGAATAACTTTTGTTTTCTAACCAAAAAATAGAACACAAAAACTGACGATATTTTCTAAGCAAAATATAAAACTCAAGAAATTACTTTTGATTTCACACAAAAAATAAATTTTAAAAAATAACAATACATTATTTTCTATAATATAAAATATCTCAAACAATAATAACTGTTATTTTCTTAGCAAAAATTAAAAGTAAAAAAAATCTATCATTACTTTCTAAGTAAAAATTAAAGCTAAACACAAATCTATTATTCGCTAGCAAAAAGAAACTTAGAAAAAATCGATAACTTTCTAAGCAAAAAAAAGAACTCAAAATAAATCAAATGCTTTTTATTTCCTAAACAAAAACTTTATTTTTATTTTCTGAGCTATGAATAAAACTTAAAAAATAAACTCTATTTTCCAACCAATAATGAAATTAAAAAAATAACTATCACTAAAAAAATTAAATTAAAACAAAAAAAAATTAAAATCTAAAAAGATTTTGAGTTAAAAAAATGCATGTTGCTTCTTCGAAATATAGAACATTCCTAGTGAGAGCACTACAACTCCGACTTTAATTTTTTTCTTACCACCCTAGTGCGCAAGCTAGGGTGTTCGATTATATCATTGTTTTCAAAGCCCCGATTTTCGGGTTATTCAAAAAATTATCATTTGAAAAAATAGCGATGCTTAATTTTTCAATAAAGAAAAGTCGGATTTACCTGGTGATTTTTTAAAATGTTTTTTCGTGCACTTGACGCACAAATTTCATGGGGACTACCTAATTCGAATCAGATATCAAAAACTTTGCTTAAGAGAAAAAAAACAAAAATTTGGTTATTGTGGCAGCGTTGGAAAATAGTGTATTGAATATTTTTTTTTCTGAAGTTACAACAACAACTCACTAAAAAAAAATTCTTTAAAATGAAGTGCAATCAAAATTTCATTATTTTAAGTTTCACCATTTTATTTAAATGACCTATATTAGACCCTTTAAATTAAATTGTATCATCTTCAGTTTTGTTTTGAGATTTCTGTCAACCGATTTGTGATAAATTTAACAAAATATTTATTTCGTTAACGGCAAAATATGCATTTTTATTTAATGCACTTTAAAAATGTCAAATTTTTTATGGCAAATTCAAGAGTTTTTTGAACGAAAAAAGACCTCACATAAACAGTAAATTAAAATGAAAATTAAAATTAAATTTGACTTAAGTTTCAATTAGAACTTTTTGTGAAACTGCTGAGAGTCATTAAACCAGTAAATAATGAGTCTATGTTATCTGACTTTTCAACGTTTTCCTAAGCATAAAAATCCAACAACAGTAGTCAGAGTGGTAGAAGTTATGGCTGCTCATTCGAAAACCACCATATCTTCTTATCAGTCTTCAGTTTTCTTGACTTTAACAGGCAACGAATCCACGTGCTCGGCCAGAAAAAAAAATATAAAATCAAAAAAGTTGATTTGTCAGCACCCCACATAAATATATTCTTTGGAAAACTTTTATTCGGCGTATACATCTATTTTTTTTTTTTTCAAACATCCCAACTCATAGCAGGCTCTGAATTTTTAAAAGAGTATTCAACAAATTTTTGTTGCTTTATAATAGTAGAAAAAAAAATGTTTTCAAACAAACAAACAATAATCTATAGGCATCTAACTTTCCAACTTAGCGCAGCTCCACACCTCCGACGGCATCACCACATATTTACTATATGCCTCACTTCGTACAAATTTTTTCAATGCTTCTTCTTTTGCATTCAATGCACAATGTACTGTTATATTTCATTATTATTCACACCACCGCTGCAGGACTTGCGGCCCATTCACAGTCCAACCGCAGTCACTTAATCGTCCACCCACTCACTCGTCACTTGATGGACTCATCATTGAAAAATAAAGTCTAGTAAATTCAAATTTTTCCCTTCAATTGAGAAGCAGCGCCCTATAGCTAACAAACTGAAGCCACTAGATCCAGAGTGCCCAGAGTTGCCAGCAACCGTCAACGTTTCACCAGCATGCGCCTGCAATTGAACACTCTCGAGCCTTCGCATGTTGAATAGGTGGGGCAAGGGGGGTGCAATGTATGTATATTATTACATTTGGTCAGGCGCTCAATTGGGCACAGTTGCATCATCGTCGAGGTTCAACCGGCAATTGCCTGTTACCAGCTGCTAGGCAATTTTACTTTGGTTTTTTTTTTTTTGTATTATTAAAATTTTAGCAGGAATTTTTGCAGAAAAAATGTTGCGCTTATTATTACTGTTTATTCCTTTATAGTTTTCCCCTTGTTATGTTTGGTGGTTTGTGCATAAATATTTTTTTTTTAATTTCTTTCATCTCTGAGTTGGTTATCATCCTTTTCGCCATTTTTTCGGTTTTCTCTTTTTACTTTACCGAGGTAAATGTTTTTTTCAGCTTCTCCGACATCATAATGAAATATTTCAACGTTCGACGCGCGCGTACATTTATTTTTTTATTTTTGCAAATATTTTTTACTTACTGCTTTCATTTTCTTTTCACTCTGGATGGTGTGGAGTCTTTTAATTTACTGTATTTACTTCACTTTCCATTTGTTCCTCACTTTATGCATTTCATATTTTACGTCCGTATTATTTGATTGTCTGTTGATATGCATCTACATTCATTCATGTATGTTTGTTTATATGTATGTGTGGATTTATTCTGCGCTTGATTTTCATTTCAATTTCATATCAAATTAAGGAATTCCATGAATTCTTGCGCTTTTGTTCTTTCAACGCTGACGAAAGATACACAAAAGCTAAACATTTAACAACTACATATACACACACACCGACACTCATACGCACTCACCAAAGCATCCAACAATCAAGCTTTCTATTTATTACGCTACCCTGAAACTCAGCGCATCCATACAAAAGAAAATTTTATTAACCCAGGTACACAGGTACGATATGTGTCTATCGCGCTAGGCAAACATATTTACATTATACGTAGTACAGTTACGAGTATACAATTCTACATTGCTGGTTCATGAAAACAAATTTTCGATAGCAGTCTACACATCGAAATTCTTTCTTTCATCTCATCATCTTCTAGCCAGCCGTCCTTATCAGACAATGCCCGCTGTACGTGCGTCTGTTTGACTGCTGTCAGTTTTTGTATTTATTTAACCCATGACATTTCTAAAGATATGAAGGTGTACATATTAACGTGGTACTTTTTTTTAACTTTAAAAGGCCGCAGTTTGCCAAGATGAGGCGCAATGGACTCTCCATCCAGCCCAACTCTGTAGTGGGATTCACTAATTGGTTTTAACGATATTCGCTGGGCTAACTCAACTTAACGAATATTTTATAGATTTTACTATTCAGTAGCCATTTTTTAACGATATTCGCTATCGCCGGAACAGCTGTGTTCGTTAGCTAGTCGTTTAACGAAAACTGAACGACAACAAATGTGAAGCAAATAACCGATGAAAGAAATATTCGGGATTTTATTTGGATAAAATTGAAAAGTGGTTATAGTTGCTTTGATATGCTGGTTGCAATCAAAGGCCTGTAGGCGAACAATAGTTAGTATTCATGAGATTAAGACATAGAGTACATTGGGTTTATGTTTTGTTTAAAACACATTATTCCCCATTAGCCAAGTGAAGCTTGAGCATTCCTATTGGGGCTAGCGGTCGTGCGTATATTTCAATCATGGAGACTCATGTCTACCGCAAATGGTAAAAGCAAACGCTGATCTAGGATTTAAGTATAAATATAGTTTATTTTGAAGTTATAGATGAATGATCCAAATTAAAAATGTTAAATATAAAAGCTAAATACCCTGTACACGATTCATATATATGGACGTACTAAGGCTGTGCGCAGGGTGGTGGAGTGAATTTTGAAAACGAAAACCATGGCATGTTTTTGGTTGGACATTTTCGTTACTTCATTGAAAATTTCTAAATAAAAAATATTTAATTGCAAACTATTTCAAGAACTATTTATAGGTGATTCCGTATATTTATTGGAGTCGTGATAAATCCGTTACCAAATAACCCGGAGGAGAGTCAGAAATTCTGCTATAATGAAGCATTGCAATTTATAAAAAAATTATAAATATTTCTGGCGGGAAATAACTTAGTATTTTACTTCACTTTAATCAAATATTATCAAAAAGCGAATAAATACAAAACGACAGCTAATAAGTGTCGTTAAGAATGTGTTAGTGAATCGCTCAATCGTTACTGCCAACGACAAGTGTTGTCGAGAAAAGATGCGATTGTCGGATCGTTTAAATGTTAGTGAATCGCACCACTGGTAAGACTATCATAAAATATGAAGATATAAGTCATCTTTAGATGGTGTTTTTGTTTTTAACTTGAAATATTATTAAAACAATTGAAATTCAGGAACCCCAACTAATTTATATTCTGAATATACTAATTAAAAAACGTTGTCCGAATTCTGAAATTGTATGAAAAAAATGGTTTTACATATAAGAATTATTTGATGGCACATTTTTCCCCGTTGCCAATAAGAGTTATTTGGATTGCTTGATAAATGTTATTGTCCAACAAATTGTTATATTAAAAAATTAGATAGCAGAGACAGTAAATAATGATTATTTAAAAATTTTCAATGAGAAAAATTAATGGCTTTCATTTATCGGAGAAAAGTTTTGATTATATAATTCTGTATATTTTTATGCCCTGTACGTATTTGTTACGATTTAAAAAAAATTTTAGCAATATCTCGAAAATTTATAATTATTAAATATCTTTATATTTTTTTAATCGCTCAGAAAAAATAATCGATAAATGTTTTTTAAAGAAATAATAATAGAAAAACCCGGAGACATTTTCCTGCGTATATTTATTTATTAACTGCGCTTTTATATTTATCGGAAAAAAAGTGTTTCGGTTTCTGTCACATATAGTAGGTGGCAACCCTCTACAAAATAAACCTCCTTGTCAGCGGAACGAACCTTTTGATATGCATAGTTTAATATTTTATATGATTGTGTATAATTAAATAAAATTTTACGCTTCAAACAGGTGGCATCCCTCTTCAAAATATATGGGTGAAACTTCTCCGATATGAACCGTTTGACGCCTATGTTTCCATATTTCATATAACTTAGATTTTAATTGAACTCGATTTTCCAACAGGTGGCAACCCTCATACAAATTTAAGCCTTATTTCCGAGACGAACTGCTTGACACGCATATTTTAATATTTCATATAACTTGTGTATATTTTTATTAAATTTGACTTTTCAAACAGGTGGCAACCCTCTCTCAAGCGCAAAATGTACTTTACGACATATTCTCATACCAATCAAATATCGGAAGAGTTCGCCCACAAACATTTTCATTTAAAAGTTTTGATAATTACCATAGTAAAATAAAAATAAATAAGAGGGTTACCTTTTATATTTTGTGCGAAAAGTTTGGTACATTTTAGCATGAACTCCCATATAACGTGCTTTATTTATAAGCCTTGAAATACGGAACTATTTCCAACATAATGCTAGACTAGTTCTGAACAATTTCGGCAATGGTGCCCAAATGATTCTAAACTTTTTCCAAACTGTTTCCGACATAGTCTAATATATGTAATTCTTATCGATCACCAAAGAGCAATCCTTATAAAAGCTACCATTCACCCTAAAACAGCAACACTGCTCTGGCCCAAATATGCAGAACAGAAGCAACACTGGTCCAAAACGGTAACATCGTCTATTATCTCCGGTTTCTCGTGTAGGGTGATTTGCAAATTCATATCTTGCGCAAATGCCAAATGAGTTTTGTATTGAAATATGAAATTCCTTTTGGTTAACGGTCTGTGGAGCAGTGCAGTTTTGTTGTTGCACCAATTTGTAGTTACTATTGCATTTAATTATGCAAAGCTTTCAAGCTATACCTTAACCCATTAGGGGGATTCTCTAAGCCTTGCACGGGGTGCACGAAAAATTATATGGATTGCCTGCACAAAATGTAATATTACATCTATGTACACACTCATCATACAAATAATTTCAGGAAGCAAATGCGACCCTGCGTTTTTGGGGTATTGTGAGGAAAGGTAAGTTTAGTAGAAAACTGGAAACTTTGGTAGCGTTTTTTTTTTGTTCATTCTATGCTTTCGTGCAAACGTGCAAGACTTAACGAATGCCCTTATTATTCTTGATTTCAATAACTAACTAACTAGGTGTAGAGTGATGAGTTTGCAGTTGCTTTAATGGATGGTAAAGTTGGTGGTTTTGTGAAATCGTAAACCATTAAATTTCAAAAGTTACTTGCAAGATATTTGTATGTACATGCATTGTATAGTAAATATCTATACGAGTAAATAAATATATGAGTATGTGGAAAATGTGGCAGTAAGGTGGTGTATATTGGACACAACTACTGTACATATGTACATATATATTTGAATTTTGATTTCACGAGCTTACAAATGTACGTATCTAAATATATAAGTATTAGGGTGGATCAAATTGTATGACCCTTGAGAAAAAGTTCAAAGGATCATCATCGCGATTCTGGTACTATGGATCATACCAAGTACAACAATTTCGATTTTGATCCACAAATTCTAGTTCTAAACTTAATTTCGGAAATTAGAAATCTTATGAGTGTCAGAAAAATTCAAAGTTTACACTTAAATATGTCGTTTATGTAAAAAAGTAAAAGAATAGCTTAGTCAGCCTGTCAACGTACAAGAAAGAAGAAGAGATAAATATTTGATCAATTTTAAAAATTTTGGAATATAAGTTGTATACTTACTCAATATTTAGTCGGATATTCTTTTTGGGGCATTACTGCTGAACACCGCCTTTGCATAGAGGATACGAGAGCCTCGCATGTATCCTTCGGAATGTTATGGTATTCCTGGTATTCCAGACCTTCGGTTACGGTGCCGTAACTCTTTTTTGAATAATTCTCCATGAGCTTTCGATTGGATTTAAGTCTGGGCTTTTGCGCAGGCTAGTCCATGACTTGTATAGCCTGATCTTCAAACTACGGTTTTACGGTTTTAGCGACTTATGGCATGGCGCGTTGTCTTGTTGGAAAACTGGAGTTGTCCCGATAATAAATTCTGGCAAGCTAAACCATTTAAATTGCTATTATTAGGGCAATGGGCCCGATCCGGTGTTTGCTAAAACAACCTCATACCATAGCACTGCCACTATCGAACTTCACCGTCTTTCTGGTGTACCTTGGGTCCAACTGTTTGTTAGGAGGACGTCGTACATAAGTTCTACCACTAGGTCCACACAAATTGAACTTCGATTCGTCACTCCAAATCACAGAATTCCAAATGCATGGCGAGGAGTCGATATGGTTATTGGGGAACCCGTTCGTTTTTTTTTTTTTGGCTGGCACGCGACACTTCCAGGTGTGGTTCATTGAGACACAAATACTTGGTGCGATCCATGGTACCAGAATCGCAATGATGCTTTGGACATTTTTAATTGACCCACCCTAATAAGTATATATACATACATAGGTATTTATGTAGAAAGGCTGTATACAAAAATTTGCATACTCAAGCAATAATCTTCAACACATTTTTGAAAGTAATGCTAGTTGGGCTGCCCGATGAAGGTTCATATTTTTTAATACTGTAATCTAGTGGTTGCCGTAGAGTAAAGTGTTAAAATAAAGCCCCAAAATTCACCACTCTTCCAATTTGTATGCTGTGTAGTCGGAATTAGGCGATTAAAAACAAATTTGGTCCGAAAAGAACAAAACAATCTGGAAAATAATCTTATGCTTTGGTATTGTTAGGGAAATTTTCATTCGTACATTACTATTTGATAAAACTTCTCAACTCTTTAATCGTAAATATAAAGCATTTTCTCAACATCTCAAAAGCAATAAATTTAACAATTTATTTACATCACAGAATAGGTAGAATTTGTAAAAATCATTGTTATATAAAGCCTTTAAAAATAACAAATACTAGATAAAGTAGTTGAAAAATTAGTATTCGATTATAAAATCCCCAGTTTATTCCAAAAGCGAAAAATAAGGATTTAAATAATTGAAGAAGAGTCTAAGTTAAATAAACAGTACTTGTTGTATGCATAAAAATCAATTAATATAATATACCTCATTTTGATCACTTAAACTATTTTTATTTATTTAAATTAAAAAATGTACTTCGTATTCTATTGGCGGGTCACGCCCATTTCTCTATAACTTGATTTTTATGTTCATCCCTCCCCAATTAAATTGAGGGAATCGGCTACATAATTTAAAAATATATCGATATTTGTTTTTCTTTTATAGTAGTTTCGGAGATACACCTATTTGCTCTACAGTGCGGAGTGTGACTTCTATTTGTCAAAATTTTTATTTTTGTGCATTGCTCTCCCTAATTAAATGCTTCGTATCAAATTTGAGAGATATTGCTATAATAATTTACAAAAATTGAGATTTTTTGGATTTTTTTTTTTTTGTAAATGACTTTATAATTTTCGAAATTCTTATGATTTTTGAAATTGTGTCAACAGAGTTCCAATGTAATATGTGTACCAAATTTGCTAGAGTTTAGTGTGGTAAATTCGGCGAAATACCCGTTTTGCTCTAACGTCGGCGGTGCCACGCCCCTTTTTCAAAAACAATGCAACAAACGTGCTACCTTCTATATGCTAATCCCGTTTATCAAATTTGACCAAATTACCGTGCATGTCGCATTCTTAACTTTGCGTAAATTACTGTTATAAATTTTGGAGGTGGGCGCGTTTTCTCCGATTTTTGTAATTTCCGAAATTATGACTGCTGGGTTGAAATATATAGTAAATGTATACCAATTTTGTTAGAGTTTGGTTTGGTATTTTCGGAGATATACAAATTTGCATTGAAATGGGCGTTGTAATGCTAATTAAAAAAAAAAAAACAATTATCGCAAATATTTCCTCTTAATAAAATTTTTGCAAATAATCTTTTATAGTTAGAAAAAGTTTTGGTTCGAGAATTTAACATTCAAAGCATTTCTTGGAATACAATTGACCCAACTTGGATGGCATTCATTGTCAGAAAACTTTTCTACTACAAAACGAAAGGAAGAATTCATTCAAAACAAAATTCGGATAAATCGACCTAATCCTTATGTTATGAGATACAAAACTGAGGTTATTTTTATAGAAATTTTTTTTTTCTCCGAATCATTGCATAATCGTTATTTCTTTCGATCATAAAACAAATTCGTTTGCTTTTATTATAATCGAAAAATTTTAAATCCAAGAATAACGATTATTTTTGATTAATAAAGTTAAAATGAAAAATTTAGAATCCCAAATGTTCATCAAACATGATCGAAAAAATAAAAATCACAAAATTATGATTAAGTCATGATTTATTTTTAATAAAAATTATAAGCGTTATACGGAGAGAATGACTTAATACCTAGTCGTATTCTTAAGTTGAATTCTAACTGGTTTCTAGTGTAAATTTTAAATTAATGTCAGTTGTAAGCAAACTATAAACTTTGAAGTTTACTCTTAGAACTTTTATTATTTAAAATATATTTGGGTTTGTTATACTTTCCTAACGATTCGACCATGATGCATTAAAATTCTAACTTAAAGCCAAATGTTTCTCTAACGATAGAGCAAATAATGTAATGATGCAAAGGAGTTGCAGAGGAGTTGCATCACTCCCATTTTACCTCTAAAAGAAAATCTCGTCCAATCTCACCATACCTGAAGTAATTTCACCTTTGTCACTTTGATATAAGAATCTAATTTAATCCAATTGGTTTCTGGTGTGGGGAAATTGGACGAAAATTCTTCCCACAGGAAACGAAACGCCAAGTAACTTCTTTGTAATCTACGTCCTTTGGATGGAGGCGGTTTGCTGGGATTCAACAATGCCTAGCGTAAGCTTGTAAAAAATTGCAAAGAAACTGCATATCTTTTCTCTTTCTGTACCAAAAATTTGCATCCAATTTCTCTACACCAGAAACCAATTGGATCTAATCAGATTCTAATATCAATCAGCAAAAGTCAAATTAGTTCTGTTATGGTGAGATTGGACGAGTCTTTCTGTTAGAGGAACGGTGGGATGGAATGCAAATTCTTTGTGATCTACGTTCTTTGTTTCTAATCAATTTTCGCATTCTGCATAAAATTTTAACCAGGTAAATGTAAGTCAAATGCGACCTTTTTGCATTACAAACGGGGTAGTTTCTTGACCGAATTTGAACCACAACCTCACGTATAATGCATTACATTTGGCCCAGTTTAAGTAAAAATTGTTAACCCAGCCTAAGACTATTACTACACTTTTCGAACCAATCTGCTACCTAGCATTCAATATCTACGAATGTACACAAATGTGCACAGTATGCGTTTTCCTGGCGCTGCTGTTTAGTCATCGAGATACGCCAGTAGATGAGATAAGCAAACAGGCAGACGCAAGCAAGAAGAGAAAAAGAAAATACTACGAGATATTTACAAAAACAAAAGTCATGGTAAAAGAATTAATTCAAAATTTTAGCGATTCCAAGAATTTTTTCAAGTTTAGACCACAACAAAAGGCATAGCAGGCGACTGCCAGTGGTGCCCGCGAAGCCAAAATAAATAAAACAACAACAATATAGCAAGAGCCTATAACAGCGGATTTTGGTTGGTTGTTAGCGATCGGTGTGCGGTTAGTTGGTGCGGCGTTGATTTAAGATGCTTTAAGATATTTATTTAGCGTATGTATATTTGGGCATTTGGATTTTATTTTTATTTTATGTAGTACGGTCGAAAGCATACAGAAAAGTTTGGCCCCCGCGGATCGCTCTGCTAATCACTCGCACGTAGTTTGACAGAATCAGTTGGTCTACTACCTCAGCATAGTAGAATTTCTATTTTGCATACTTGATTTTAATTTATTTTATTTATTAGAAGTTAATTCAAGTGAACTGCTCAGTAAGTACAATTGTACCATTTTCGGGCCTTTTTCACCCAAAAAGGTAGAATTGGTACGCTTCGGCTAATCGGGTTACAATAAATGTTCATAGATGCTATGTAGATAAAATTTGGTATGCAACAGTTTGAAAAATATTTGATTTTCTTTGAGGAAATACTTTAAAGATTACTACTTCCCAAAAGTGTGTAGATACAATGTCCTTGAAAATTTTTTGAACTCCGTTTTAATTGAATTCCAGTTGAAACTCTATGACAAAAAAGAATGTACTCCACTAGATGGAACATCAATATTCAAGACAAAGAAATCTGGACGAATGGATTATCTTTTAGAGATTCCAGATATGAACATTTATACACAAACGCTTCAAATATGACTGAGGGGGCTGGTGCAGATACAGTGGCGAGCAAAAGCGGTCGGTATTTTTAAAATATTAGCAAGGGGTTTTCATGATATTTTTTTTAAATTTTATATACCAAAGTAGTTTATATTTCAACAAAAAGTATGTAAGTTAAGGTTACCAACTTTATACAAAACTTATGAAAACTCGAGAAATTTTCATCAAAATTATAAAAAAAAAATTGAGAAGAGTTTTTAGTAATTTAAAAATTGCTTAGACATTTCTTGAGCATGCAGTTTCATTGCTTAATTATTTAATTATAGTATAATAAAGTGCAAGTTTGAAGTGTATGGAAATAGTCGCTGATTTTTATAATTTTTGGTGTTGCGATTTTTTTCATAAAACGCATACATTTTTTTAAATTCCCGTTGATTTGTAATAATTTTATATGCCGACAGTATTCTACATTTTCTACCATATAAAATATGTATTTATATACATAGGTGATATATGAAAAAAAAAACTTTCAAGGATAAAATTTAAAAAAAATTAGGTACAAAAAATCAGCGATAGTTTAGAGCAACTTCAAATTTGCGGTTTATTGTACTAAAATTGAATACTCCATACCCAAAAAGGGTCTAAACATTCCAAAAAAAATTGAAAAATTTTGATTAAAATTTGTAAAGTTTTTATAAATTGTATATAAAGCTTGATACTTTAATTTATATTGCTTTTTTTAAAGTATGAACTATAGTTTTTTATAAAATGAACAAACAAAATTTATCATGAAAAATCTTGCTAATATTGTAAAGAAATTTAAAAGTCGACCGGTTTTGCACGCCAGTGTAAATATCGATCTGGTACCATATTATTATCTCATTGGGCTAATACTCGTAGTCCAACGAGTTTCTGGCAGAGTCCCTATTTAGTTTTAACTATTAGCTAGTAACGGTCAAACAAAATACGATGACTTTATCTGGCAAAGCAGAACCCGTCGTATTCCTAAACTATAAATAGATATTTAACTAACCATCTGAAGCATTGAAATTAGGGTGCCAATTCGATAGCTTTTGCCTTAACAATCGGAGCAGTAGTGGGAATTTGTTGACTTCTAGTATCGTTTGTAGTAACGTTGGGGAGAACGGAGCAAGCAAAGTATCTGGGACTGATCCTAAATATAAAACTAAATTGGGGCCCCAACGTTTATGAAAGCGCCCACAAACCCACGACAGTTATCTACTCATGTAGCAATTCTATAGGCAGGAACTGGGAATTAGTAGTCAAGAATGTTGCATGGATCTACATATAAGGTGGATTTGAGACCAATCCATTTTTATGGTACTTTAGTCTAGTGGGACTCTCTCGCCAAAAAAGTAAATATTAAGAAAGTAGAGAGAGTTCAGCGGATAGCCTCTCTGCTAATTACCGGTGCTATTAAAACAGCAGCCAATAAGGCGCTCAGTGCGCTACTTAATTTCCAACCGATTCATCTATATGCTAAGAAAGTTGCATGCAACACCGTCATTAGACTAAATTCAATTAGGAAATGAGCGCATCGTTACATCGGACATAGTTCAATAATGTCTGAACTCACGGACGAGAGCTGACTACGCACTTCCGATCGACTCGACCGAAGCCAAATTCAAGACCCTTCTGTCCGAAAGGGAAGAGTGGAGATTGGATGCGGTTAGAAAAAGTGGAACCAACCATGTTCACATGGATGGGTCCGAGCTTGACGGGAGAGTTGGTGAAATGGTATTTTCGGAACAGGTGGCTATAACTTTCAGCTTCCGTCTACTTAATTACGGCAGTGTTTTTCAGGCAAAGTGTATGGCAATCTTGAAGGCCGAATCACTGGATGAAATCTGTATTTTCATCGACAGCCAGGTGGCTATTAAATCCCTAAGGAAAACGTCGCTAGCATCAAGGGTAGCTGTGGGATTCCGCCGATCTCTTAAAGAGATGGCTGAGACATTCACTACACACATTGTGTGGGTTTTCAGTCACTGCGACATACAGGGTAACTGCGAAGCCGATGAGCAAGATCACTTGGGGAGACAGGATATTAGGTGATGACTGCAGACCAAACCGAGCGTTGTTTAATACGTCCACATGCAAGACTAAGGTCCCTTGGCGGGACTGCTGTAGGAGTTGTCGTGACGTGGTGGAGAAGGAGATCATATCTGCCGCTGTCCGGCACTAGCTAGAAGGAGAGCCGAAACTGTAAGTAGTTATTTCGTTAATGAACTTGATGATCTTACGTCACTTGAAATTAGGGACTTGACGAGGTTCCTTCGGGAGACGAAGTGATTTAGAGGTACAGGGGTCGCAGCTCCCAATACGGTATCACAATGGGCCACGAGGCCACGGTGATGTCGTCTAAGACTAGTCTGTATGCAGTCTGATCTAGTAGGTTGGTGGTGTATGTCTGGATCTAACCCGTCTGTTCGAGAAGGTATATTCTGAGGTGCCTAGCAGGCGGGTGACCGTTTGGTTGATCACGACGGTGACAACCGACGAGGATTTGCTTGCGGAAAATAATGTTATGTTTCTTAAGAGGGAGCATTGCCGACTGGTTGTTTATATGATCCATAGGCGACATCCGAAGACAGTCTGTTACCGTCCGGACTGTCTCGTTCTGTGTGGTCTGTGCCCTCATGCACTGGGCCCTACTAGTGCCAAGTGACCAAATTGGATTGGAGTGGCATAGTTTTCGAACGCAACACACATAGCCGGTTCGTTTTGTTCGCTATTCTTGAGTTGTTTTAACAATAACAGCAAAAAGACCTAAAAAAAAAGGAGTTTTGCCTATATCTCGAACCATTTTTTATTGAGGTACTTTTTTCGTGTAAACTATTGTAATCTGGCTATAGGTTTGGAATTGATCTGGCAAAACTGCGTGGTGGAACCAAACTGCGAATTCAGTTTATCTAAGTTTCAATACCAACTCATGCCATTTTTTTTTGTTTGATCACATTGTTTTTATATAAGTAGAGGCTATCGCGTACTAGATTAGATCGAAGATTAGAACAAAGAAACAAAAAAAATCGCTACTTTTCATAGCAAAGCCTCCAATTAGAAGGCAAGTGGCCAAACAAAATTTTAATACATTTCCGAAGCATACAAGAGAAATCATTTAATTAAAAATATAACTACAACAACAGCTGTCGAACAAAAACAAAACACAGACGACAACATTTGCGACAGCGAGATGACACAACTGAAATAGATGAAAATGAATTGCGAAATGAAAACAAATTAAATGAATTGGAAGCTAGAATTTTTGGCGAAATTGACGTACGAAATTTTTGTACGTAAAAAGAATTTTTGTTGCGCAAAAATTTTGCAAAAAATTTCGTTAAACGAGCAGATTGCTCGTCGGCTGCCTTTTTGGCGTAGGGCCAATAAGAAAGTGTGTGCAGACACACACACATACACGCACACATGGAAAATGCTAAAAATATGCTCGACGACTAGAAAGAGCTGCGAGTTGATGCAGATGAACAAGCAAATTTACATACATACACATTTGAAATACTTACGAAAGCAAAACAAAAAAACAAAAACACAATGAAATAAAACGTGAAAAATAGGATGTTAGAAAATACATATGCACATACACACATGGATATATATATATACTATATATATATATAGATGCTAAATAAATTAATGCAATAGATACAGAAAATAGGAATCATCTCATTTGGGGTTTTTTTTTGGTTTATTTGTAGGACGCTTTCAGATTTAGCGTGTGGCAAACATCGAAAATGCTGCAGTCAAAACAAAATACAGATATATGTGTGCATATATTAAAAATAGATGTGTAGATGTTTACGAATTTTCAGAATAAATCTTTGGATATTTGTCAAACAACATAACTTCACATAGATCTTTCTTCCGATTAAGCGCTAAATGCGGTGAATCTGAGGAAACGTTAAGAAAATTTAATTACACAAAGTTGTAGTTTGGAAAACCATCTCACACAAATTTCTGCGAAATCGGAGCACGTTAATTATTTCTGGTCACACTTTATTTGTGGACGTTACACTGTGTGCCGGCCGATTGTTATTTAGGTATCCTATGTTGAATTCACAACGATGATTATATGAATTATCACACCATCTGCTCCGGAATCAGTTTTGTCATTTGGAATTAAAAAGTTCTTCATTAAATAAGTGGGGTTTTAAACTAATTTTGGTTCGCTGAACACGAAATCAGTTTTACTTCTCTTTCTAAAGAAACGTTTTCGAGATATAGAACTACCAAAATCCAGAATAGCAAATATAGTTAAACTCTATGGGTATTGCTTTAAAATTAAATTCAGTTTCTTTGCTTTTCTGACGAAGCGCATTTTCATCTCGGCGGCTATATCGAAAAGCCAACGCATCCACAGACAGTTTGGTGCTGCGGCACCATGGCCCAATTTTTATTCGAAAATGCTGCTGCAATTCCATTTTGGCTAAGGGAGAACGCTACGTAGACATCATAAACGAGTTTTTTCTAGCCCTAAATTTAAGTCGTGAACTCGGAGGGACTTTGGTTTCAGGCAATACCTTTTGTGTATAGCCCCAAATGGCAATAGAATGCCGAGAGGTTCTGTTTTGTAGAAAGTATACCGTAAGCTTTCCCACATAAGAACAATGGAGAGATCCATTCGGCTCAATGAAAACTTTTTACTCTGACGGCCCCAAGACAGAAAATGCAAAGTTGGCGGGCGTTTTTAAGTAAGGTTAGGTTTAAAATGATACCACAGAACATTCAACAAAACGGCAAGTTCTTAATTGTAATCTGCTAATCTCCACTCCCACTATGCCGGCCAGAGAGTAAAAAAGATGCGAGATATCTGAGTCTTAGTCTAGCGAAAGCAAAGCAGCTGGGTAGAAGGTGCTAAGGTCATTCCACCTCAGAATCCTCTAAGCAATTGCCGCAGAAGGGGTCAGTACTGATATTGAGATGCACCGAATGTATTCTCATTAGACAGTTTTTGGTGATCACCCTCATAATTAGTGACAAATGTGGCTTGGATAACCGTAGAAGCTCCCGTGATCTCCTCCGATGTACTTTTGGCCAAAACGACCTTCCGACCGACACTATACGTTCTAGGAGCAGCCTAGCGTTTGCCAAGCTGATCGTAGGCCCATTTGTTTACAAACAGCCGACAGTGGCCAGAAGAACTCCGAAAAGCCCCCTTGCTTTATGGGTAATTTTTAAGTGTCCCCTGCCTGTCTAGCTCATATGCCTCTCAACTCCCTTGGATATCAATATGCCCGGGTAGCCAGATTACCTTAACGGAGAAATACTCCGAAGCTGTACGAGCTGACAGCCACCCGGCAAAGGCTGGTAAACGCAAGGAATCTTGTACGTCCTAGTAGAAACAAGAAACAACGAGCCAGAGTTTACATACAGCAAGTCCACTGTTCTGAGACCGGTCGCTAACCACGCTTAGATATCCCTGCATAAGCTTACACAAGGTACCCAAAAACCTTCCTTTGTCAATGAACGCGAAGTCATCCGCGTATACAAAACCTTAACAGCCTTTTTGCTCTAGTCGCAAATGCAGGTCATTGACCACAACAACCCAAAATAGCAGTGAAAGAACCGCCCCTTGGGGAGTGTCCCTATTCACCTTTCTCTGCCCGAAGGTGCCACCTGTCTTTATGTTACACCATAACAGTTTCAAGTCAGCGGATGCTTTTTATAAGAAACTTTTTAGTGACAGAAAATGGGGAGTCGCTTTTAGAAAAATCATCTATATACCTATATAAAAGAAAGTCGTGTTAGTTACACCACTTATAACTCAAGAACGGCTGAACCGATTTGGCTGCAAATTGGTGGGGAGGTAGCTTAGAACCAGGGGCAGGTTATAGGATACTTTTTATCCCGTTACCGTGGGACGACAAAAAAACGGTAAATTTGATTTTTTTTCTTCGCCCTTCATATATGTATTTTGCTTTTGCTTTTTTGTATGAAAACTAAAATTTGCATGTACTCTGGCGGCGAAAGGTAATATCGATGTAAATTGTAGTGACATCTAGCGGAGAAGGGCAATATCCATGTAATTGGTGTGAATTGCCAATATTAACATGTATTTTGTTTACTTCTACGAATTTTGTTGGGTGAAAAATTGACAGTTAGAAATTTTGAAGTTTACCGGTTTTTGTGTTTGTTTCGAGTGTCTATAAATATTGTGCCGATATTATTATCATTAAAATGCCGCGTCCAAGACGATCAAATCTTCCCCGAAAAAGCCGTAATGCAACTAGGATGCAAAACGTTGCGAATGAAAGGACTGAAGAAGTACAAGAAATTGCACGTAAAGAGCGCCGCTTTAGTATGGCTCGACTTCGTGCTTCTCAATCACAAGAGCAAAGCGAGGCAGCCCGTGCAAAGGCTCGGTTGGCTATGAGAAATCATCGAGCAAACCTAAGAGATCAACATCTTGATAATTTTCGACGCACAAGGAGAAATTTATCAAGTACTGATTTGAATCGAGCAGCGTTTCGATATGATTGCAGCACTGATTACTGCTTGCATACTAGCGTTCGCATTGGGCCAATGGATGTGGTTTGCGAGTATTGAAGTTTTCCGGAGAAACGCCAAGATTGTGCTGCCTTAATGGGAAAGTGAAATTGCCATTATTGACTCCCCCACCTGAGCCATTGCACTCATTGCTACTACATAATTCAGAATGAGGTCATTAGTACACTACATTCGTTCAAATCTATTGACTGTGCAACAAATGCAGATGATGCCACCAACTATCCAATTGAATTTTTAAACTCCTTGGATGTGCCTGGCTTACCACCGCATAATTTACGACTAAAGGTTGGCTCCGTAATAATCATGCTTCGAAACATAAACCCACCAAAACTGTGCAACGGAACGCGTTTGGTGGTAAGTAAATTGGTGAACAATGTGATTTACGCGACGATACTCAAAGGAAAATTTGAAGGTGAGGAAGTTCTCATTCCCAGGATCCCGATGATCCCAACCGACATGCCGTTTGAGTTTAAACGACTTCAATTTCCGATCCGTCTTGCATTCGCCATGACCATTAACAAATCACAAGGCCAATCCTTGAAAGTTTGTGGTCGAAATCTAGAAAATCCATGTTTTTCCCATGGTCAATTATATGCGGCATGTTCAAGGGTCGGAAGACCAGCTGCGTTATTTGTTCTTGCACATAGTAATAAAACTAAAAATATCGTCTATCACAAGGTGCTTCACTGAAGAGTGCAGCCTATGCACTAAAATACATGGCCAATAAAGAATCATTACAATAATTGATTTTTGGTACTTGCTTATATTTATTATCCTAATAAAAAATTTAAACTCATAAAATCACGAATCTGCTCATTTATTGCTTCTAAGGAGGAGCAATGTTCGCCGGGTCAGCTAGTATTATTATAATTTTTGTGACATACTTTTACTGCGCGATTTAGATTTAAGCACCTTTTGCTCAAAATTCGAAACGAGAGTGTTTTGTTAATATAAAATAGTGAATATTTTTTTATCCGATAACTAACTAACAACCAATTTATTTACAATAAGTAGATATAAAAATCTCATTTAATTCCCAGATAAATACACAACTCGTTGCCACCACTTCATACAATTAAGGTCATAACACAGTTTTCTCAAAAACACTCGAAACTCAACAGTAAATATCTAATACATACATACATATGCACTACATATACATATGTATAACACAATGACACCAGCATATGTATGCATGTAAATATGTAATTTGATCTCATACGCGCGTACATTTTCCTACTGCAACTGAAAGGATAGCGTTGAAATTATCATTTTCATTTTCATATTCCTTCTCACTTCCGTTTTCATTTTCATTTTCATACAATATAGCGATCCACTTCATTCATTTATTCATTTATTCACGCATTCATGCAATTATTTCACTACACTTCAAATTATAATTGAGTGTCCTTCAATTAATGCGCTGTCGACCAGAAATATAAAGTGAATATACAAATACACACACCTGCGCACCCACACATATTCACATATTTATGTTTTTACTGTGTACGTATAAAAAACTTTAAACAACTAACTATAAAATTATGCATAATTTGTAACAACACAGTGGGATTTGAAAGCATGACATCAGATTTGTTTAACAATTTATTTCAAGTACGATAATTGTGGTTGCAAATCTTAAGACTTAATAGAAACGAAGTTGAAAGAAAATTGCCCATACACCGAAATATAAGCAAGAGAAACACATGGAGTGCATGGACTAGACTTAAACGATTTTGATTAAAAAAGTTATCGAAAATTTAACTATAATATTTGTGGCATTTTTCATAACAAATTTTTTTCGTTAATTACAAAAAAAAAACAACCATAACAGAATTTTATTAGAAGCAAAGTATTAAAAAAATTTTCTTATACACCTAAAGATAGTCTTCACATATTATATTGGTATCGACTTCAAAAATTTTTAATAAATTTTATTAAGCAACTAAGGAAAACGGAAAACATGCAGCGCAATTGAACAATTAAAATTGTAAATTTTGTAAACATAATTTTTAAATATTCATATGTGCATTAATTTTCGGCCTGTTTTTATTAAACGATAGTGTTAAGTTGTGAGCTGTAGGCCAGCAGCTTACATGCCTACTGTGGTCCATTGGATACGCACTTGCCCAGCAAGTCGTAGGTTGTGATCTCCGAAATAGCTATAATTTCTAACACTTCTGACTGTTGTTGTCTTTTTTCCAATAAACTTTTCTTTATACTGGCCTTGAGCTCACAAATTAACATTAGCATTATCGTAATTTTTAAATCAATTTCGAGTATGCAAATTTAGAGGTCAAGAAATTTTACCAAATTAAAGTGAAGTAATCTTCATTTTTAGTGATAGCCAGGCAGGCTGCAATCAAAGCTCTGAGCTCTTAGACGTTTAACTCGCACATCGCGCTGGACTGCCGCCTATCTCTACAGGAGGTGGTCAAGCAGAACAGACTGCACCTGATTTGGGTCCCTGGCCACCGGGACATAGAGGGAAATTGCATGGCAGACGAACTTGCAAGACAAGGTACGACCAAGCAGATTCTTAAGGATAAAGAACGCATTGGTATTGGAGTTGCATATTTTCCGTGTAAAAACCAATGAGCCTTTCCATTTCAAGGTCCATTCAGGTCGTGTGTTCCTTTTTTCATGAGACTTGAATATGTTGTTTCTTAGTCAAAATGATCAGACACGTATTTTGTCTTTTGACCGAATCAAATTTTTTCCTATATTTTCCGACGATTTTAATTTAGCTATGAAAATCGTGGTTTTCCTCCTTTACATTTTTGTTAAAGCTCATAACTTCTCTAAAAACTGAGCGATTTTGATAATTCGACTTGCAAACTGTTCGTAATGAGTTGAGCTTTAAAATTTTATTCTTGAAAAGTGTATTCTTTAAAGTGTAGTTTTTCATTTAATCTGCAATTTGCTTGTTAGAAAACTGCATACTCACTTAAAAGATTTCTAAAAAGTTTCTTTAAAAAAATTACATTTCTGATAAAAATTACATTTCTGTTAAAAATATGGTGAGCGAAGCCTTCCAAAAAATCATAAAAATGTGGAGGCTGCAATTAACTTCACACAGCAGATCATAACTAGGGAATTCAATACCGCAAATGCGGGATATATCGACCAAATCAAACGGCTTCTATCCTTTATACAGATGAGAAAATGTTTACTATTAAAGAAGTTTTTAATGAGACAAAAATTACAAAATTACGCAAAAACTTCCAAAGACGCATACATGGTATTCCAACGGTGCAACGTGATCACCATCCAGATGCTGTAATGGTTTGGTAGAGAGTCTCCTATAAAGTCGTTACACCCCTTCACTTCTGTGGACAACGGTTTAAAACTAAGGCAAAAGTGTGGCAGCGGGATGTTTTAGAAGACGTGGTAAAACAGTTAAGCAATAATCTCTTCGATGGAGAGTATTGGAACTCAGCAAGATTCTGCTCCAGCGCACAAGGCAAAAACCACCCAGCAGTGGCTTAAAATCAATATTCCTCGTTTCATAGCTGCAAATGATTGGCCGTCTGGAAGTCCAGATTTGAATCTATTGTATTCCAGTTTGTGGTCAGCTTTGAAGAACATGGTCTGTCTAATACCCCACAAAAATTTGGAGACACTCAAAAATCTTTGGTTCGAACAGCATCGTTAATACCAATAGAAATTGTGCATGCTGCTCTTGATCAATGGCCGTATTGTTTGAGGGGTTGGGTGAAAGCAAAAGGTGACCATTTCGAATAAAATTTTTATACATCGCTCATTTAAAATATGCATTGTTAAATAAAACTAACTTTATTGAACAATGTAATATAGTTTCATTTTTATAATGGCCTGAACTTGTAACAGAACTTATGGCTGGACTTAGTATATGTATATAGATTCCATTAAATTTTGAGTCACTTTCTCGACACGAACTATACAGAATATTGTGAAAATTCTCACCATAGTAATGGAAGGATATTGAAGAGATTGTACATGAAGAATTGGAAAATAATGCCACACTTGGCTACGGCGGTCGCTTCTCAGTACTGCCACATAAAAAAAACTGATTCTCTACAAAGGTATGAGAGAGTTAAACATATGTAGATATTTGCCCGCCTAGTTACACCGTGCATCATATATAATAAAAATATATATAAATAAATA
This sequence comes from Anomoia purmunda, assembly GCA_951828415.1. Taxonomy (NCBI): domain Eukaryota; kingdom Metazoa; phylum Arthropoda; class Insecta; order Diptera; family Tephritidae; genus Anomoia; species Anomoia purmunda. Next base: position 47,937,809 of record OX639995.1, read on the forward strand.
AATATATGAAAGCACTTTTTGTATATAATAATAACATTTTCACTTGTTTGCTGTTTGCGACGGCTGAAAGTTGTGTGAAATTTATACAAGTTGAATTGTTGCAATTGGCCAGCTCATCATTTCATTCAGTTGATTTTGATTTTTTTGTTTTCCTTCGCTCTCTCTCTCACTCTCTGGCGCTTGCAACTTTCCATTGCTTGTTGTTTAACGCATTTTTTTTTTTGTATTTGTTTGCTGCATTTCGCATGTGCGCAATTATTAAATTTAAAAAAATCAATGCCACAACAGGACAAACAACTTCAGGGGAACTGTATAAAAAGTTTAATTGAAAAATATTCCAGGCACTCGACTCGAGTTCACTCACTTATGCCCCTTTTTAACTTCATTTTAACTCCAATGTATGTAGGTACATATGTAAAAAATATGCACTTACTATCTATGTGTGTTTACAGAGTTAATTATAATACTGAAATAGTTAATGCAGACGAAGTAACTTCATCAGGTTGTGTCGATGACTTTTTTGAACTAAAACTTCTTTAGCGGCAGTTAATTTTTTCGAACTAGATATTTCGAGAATATTTCACGACCATTCAGTACTACAATTTCTTCCACTACAACTACTTCTACTACTACTATTTACTACTTCTACTACTACGACTCCTAAAGCTACTAATGCTACTAATGCTACTATTTATTACCACTACTATTTTATTTTATGCTACTACTAGTTACTATTTTTTTTTAAATGTTTACTGCTGTTTTACTAATTTATACCCTTACTCTTACTGCTACTACTTATTACTACTATTTTTCCTAATTTCCACTACTATTTACTACTTTTTACTACTACTATTTTGACAACGTCCCACTGCTTTTTTATCAATTTCAAACACTATTTTTTACTAATTACTACTACTGTTTTTACCAATTCTACTGCTAATTACTACTACTATTTTTACTAATGTTACTACTACTATTTTTTACCCATTTCTACCACTGTTCTACTACGTAGTCCTACTGTTTTTACTAATATCTATTATTATTTTTACTAATGCTACTTCTGATTACCTCTACTATCTTTATTAATGCTAATACTATTTTTACTAATTTCTACTACTATTTTCATTCATGCTAAAATACTACTATTTTTACTAATGTTACTACTTATTACCACAACCATTTTGAATAATGGTACTGCTTATTACTACTACTATTTTAACTAAGTATATTGCGCTAATATTTTGACTAATTGTGCCACTATTTTTACAACTGCTACTACTATATGTTTACTACAACTATTTTGACAACGTTCTACTGCTATTTTTACTAATTTCTAATATTACTTTTTACTAATTTCTACTAATATTTTTACTTGCGCTAGTACTAGTTACTACTACCATTTTCACTACTATTTCTACTAATGCTACTAATAATTACTGCTACTATTTTGATTAATATAACGACTATTTTTACTGTTGCTACTACTTATTACTGCTTTCATTTTTACAAATTTCTACTACTATTTACTACTTTTTACTACTACTATTTTGACAACGTTCCACTACTTTTTTTTATCAATTTCTACTACTATTTTTTACTAATTACTACTCCTGTTTTTACCAACTCTACTGCTAATTACTATTACTATTTTTACTAATGTTACTGCTACTATTTTTTACCCATTTCTACCACTGTTCTACTAAGTACTCCTACTATTTTTTACCAATTTCTACTATTATTTTTACTAACGCTACTTCTGATTACCTCTACTATTTTCATTAATGCTAATACTATTTTTACTAATTTCTACTACTATTTCCACTCGTGCTAAAACTAAAAGAACTAAACATATAGACTTATAAAACTCTCTCCCATATTTAACTCTATATCTCTTTGTAGAGTCGGCAAAGAAGTTTTACTCCTGGCTCGCGCACTTAGGTGCACGCGAGTTTTTTTGTTTAAAGGAAGGTTTCATAGGGGCCCAAAAATAACATAGGACTATCTAAAATGCGTGGATTGCCACCTAAATTTTGAGATCTGACAAGACTAACGTAAATATGTCAAAACTAGCATTATCGTCGCAAACTTTGAAATTTTAAATACTAAACGTGCGCAGAACCTTTTGTCATACGAGTGTTTTTATTTTTGTCAGCATTAACTTGAAAAATTAGTTTTGGTATTAGTCTTGGTCCAAAAATAGAATTAAATCGTGAGCATTTTCGTACGCTGAAGTTCTATGACTTTTGACGTGAATTAAACCAACAGCAGTGTGCCGACCGACTCGCTTCGGCTTTTAGTGAGGAGCACAATCTCGAGCCTACGTGTTTCGCTTATTTTCCAACTACCACCGTGGTCGCCAACTGCTACAAGGCGAATTTTGTAAACGTCTATAGGATCTTATCCTTTGGAACCATTAAACTCGATCGGTCTATCAAGGCGAGCCGAATCCCATAAAAGTTGTTCGATTGGTCGCCAATTTCTTTGATACAACTGGGCATGTGGAAAAACTGTTTCGAAAATTGGTTCAAACGCATGCAAATGTGTATTGAACATCAGAGAGAATATTTTGAAAAATAATAAGGCTAATTCCGTTTTTATATATATTTGTTTTTTTTTTTGTTTATCTCAATACTTAAGTAACATCTTTCATATATCTCCAGTATGCCCACTTTTTAGACTTTGATTTGATTGCCTTTTTTCCAATCCACAAAAGGTAGTGAGGATGCCTTTAAAAATTCGCATGCTAATGACCGCAGACTTATCAGACTAGACATTAGTTGTACAGAATATTACAGAAAAAAAAAGCTCTCTCTTGTCTGTCTTTTATACCACGTTTTGAATTGACTTGAGGTGCACAAATTTAAAGTAGGAAAAGGCAAAGTCTTAATTCCAAATGTCGTTCATCATTTATAGTGGCAATAATAATAATAGAAATAGAGTTGAGAGGATAATATGGAAATTTTGGTATAGCCCAGGCCCCCACCTTCTTGCTGTGGGCTAAGCAACAGCTCTGTCATTTCTTCAATGTCAATTGGCCATCTCAGAGCCGCGATTTAACGCCGTGGGACCTCGTTTTGTTGGTTGCCGTGAACCATCACAATGGTTTTGGGAAACTGTGGAGTCAGCCGAGGCAGTCACATAAATAAATAATGGAAAGGGTTGCTCTTTTTTTCTACTTTTAAAAAGAAATTACTTATATGGACCACCGTGTATATATTTTTTCATTTTGGAAAGGCTCATGACATGACAAAGCAGTTCATGAGCTCTGCAGTTTCTTTCAATATGCCATTGCATTTGCTGTTAGAAGAAACTTCTCTATAGTTTTTGATGTTACTTGCCCCGACGAGAAATTGAACCCGTGGCGAGCACAAGGTGTAGCGGTTGCCTAATAATATAATACAGAAGTTAAAAAAGCTTCCAATGTAAAGCGTAAAATCTGAAAACAAATAAATATAAAAAAATGCGCTTTCATATACTTATCATTATATTAATTAACAATCAAACCCTACAACAATCGCCGTACATAACATAACATTTAGCCGCTGGACGTCTGAGCCTTAGCGATACTGAGCTGCGCGCGACAGCAGCCAGCACAAAGCAGAACAAAGTGATGCATCGGCAATGAAATGCAAAAATTGAAAGTCAAAATAAAAAGGATATCGAAAAGAAAGGAGTAAATATGCACAGCATGGGTGGGGTGGAGAAAACAATGGGATTCTGTGAAGTGAAGCGAAATTCCACACAGTCGATTGGCTGCAATCAGTCGACGGCTGTAAAGTCAAATAAATGTTCACCAGCATATGTGCCTCCTATGGGTTACACACACACTCACATACTCACCAATACATATATGAGGCTGAATGTTGCTTGATTAAAGTGAGCCCAGGATAGATAGACCTACAGACCAGACGTAGGTGTATAGAGATCGTAAGCAGGAATCGCGGGGTGCATTGCAGCGTTTGCCTTCACATGCAACAATCGGTCGGTTGGTTAAATGTACGGGCTCTAGGTTAGACAACAACGGCAACAACAGCAACATTACATTAATACGAACATCTCAATGTAAATCAAATTTGAAAATTCCGTACTCAGTTAAATGTAATAATAAAAATGTCAATAACGGTTGGAGTTGGAACAGTAAATATTTAGTTACGGGCTATATTTATGAATATAAGCTATACCCCAGCAGGATTGACCTAACATTAATTCACGGACATTTTCGCAATATAATGTGATAGATAACACTGAGTAACAAAAATTAAAAAAAAAACCAGCGGTCATGATTTTGTTAATAGTTTTTATTAACATTAGTAGCAGGCTTACGAACTGTGTTTTTACTTTTTTTGGATTGGCTCTAGTTCTTGAGATAAACGAAACTTAAGAAATTAATGAAAAAAAATTATATGACCCAGTTCCAGTTGTATTAATTTAATTATTTCTCAATAAGTTTGGTTATATAAATTATTAAAACAAGTAATTCGTTGGTTTAAATAGTTCATTTCCCTTACAAGAGACAGTCGTGCAAGAAATGAACATTGGATTAGAAAGGGCTGGCCGGTGAGAGAAAATATGGAGGTAGGAACCGCAAATGTGGTTCATGACCAACTGATAAGCCGAGAAAAAATCATTCTTTCAACACTTCAACATCCAGCTTGGGCTAATGAAACAGTTCATCAAAGCCCTTGATAAGACAGGTGACTGTTTCGAATATGTGTGCAAAAAATTGCCTGCCCTTAGTATGGAAAACTTAAAAGCAAAAGTCTTCGATGGTCCTCAAATTCGTACCCTTCTAAAATACACTGAACTCTTAAACCATATGTCACAAATTGAATCTGAAGCCTGTCTAAGCTTTGTTAATGTAGTCAAAAATTTTTTGGGAAATCATAAATCACCAGACTATACAAAATTATTTGCTGACATGCTTCTCAATTTTCGCAAACTAGGAGCTAAAATGAGCATTAAATTACATTATTAACATAGTCATTTGGACAAATTCCCGGACAACCTAGGCGATTACAGTGAGGAACAAGGTGAACGGTTCCACCAGGACATAAAAAAAATGGAAGAAAGATACCAAGGTCGATGGAACGACCACATGATGGCAGACTACTGCTGGAACTTAATACGGGATTGTCCTGAGCAACGACATCATAGGAGGTCCTAAAGAAAAAGTTTTTTGTAATTTTTTTTAAATTAATTAATGAAAAGAATATATATTTTTTTTATTTTTGTATTACTTTTATTCAGGCGCGCAATAAAAATACAATTCAAATCCATATTGGTATTTTTAATTAGGTTTTTTCGTGAAATATTTAAAAGTCTTTATCTGAAAAACTAGAGCCAATTCGACAAAACTGATATTATTTTCGTAATCAGCGCCACCAAATTACCCTAAATCGACTTAAAAATCTCCGACCGCTAAATTTTGTTCCGCAGTGTTATAGATAGTGTTCGTACTGGGATGGAGGTATGTATGAATGTATATGTGTACAGCGGAAAATTTGTGTAACTGATCTTGAAAAAGGGTGGCCATGCATTAGTTTCCAAGGGGTACAATTTGGCATTACTTCTTTGCGGGCACAATTTGAGATCGATGACTCCGCGACTGGTCTTTTAGCCAGTTCGAAATCGCCCGGGGTTATCTCGCATTCCAATGAACTGGATTGCATGGCGACGACGTTGGTCATTGCATTGTTAAGATCGTCGCTGCAGTAGAGAACTTTTTGTAAACTAACTAACTTCCGTTCTGTTTTCATGATATACCAGAAATACTAGAAGAAACTCATGGCAGAGTGTCAAACACTAAAAATGAAGGAGCAATAGAGATAGCAAAGAGGAGGATAGACTTTTCAAAAGGCGCTGCTACCCACGCATTCGTCGAAAGTGAGTACAGTGCCTTGGTTCAGAACAACGAAGAATCCATGAACGCGTTAATACACTCACACAATTCAACAGCCGCCTAAAATTCGGAAGATGCAGTCAGTGAACCCAGAAACGTCGAAGGCTAGTAACGGCTGATAAATTCAAATAACCTATAAATCCCTACTCGAAGCATACATCGGATATTTGTAGATGACAAAGTGATTTGGGGTAATACAGCATCTAAGTGGGATCTCTGATACCAAAATTTAGCTAAGGAGCCTCGGTGATATACAGAACTATGTGCAGGGATGTCTTAGGGCGTCGCAGGGACTTAGGGCATACCAAAGGCTGCCCCGTCATTTTCAGACGAATAAAATAAGTAGCCTTAGGTAATGGGTACTTCACAAGGATCTTATTTCTTGACGTTGATTGACCTTCAAAAATAGCTCAGATCAATGGGCTCGAATGAGATAACAAATCTTTTAGATAAAAAGTCTACCCTAGACTTTGTCCATTCTCTCGAAACTTGGCAAATGTTTAGGCATGCCTTATTGATATCTGTCAAAAAATGCCATTCAACCTTTTCTTATTGCGATGGATCTATTACCGGCTCATCAGTGCAAACATGGAAGTTAGTGCTCATCTTAATGGCTAACATTTCGCTGCCAGACGAAGTCCATTCACCATTGAGCTTTCGAACAACTGGAGCTTTCGATAAAACCTTTCGCAATTGGCTGGCATCGGAATTTTCCTCGATATTGCCGCATAATTTCTTCCAAGATTCCCTTTGAGCTTTTCTGGCGGAACTCCTGAAATATTTTAGGACATTCTTGTAGGCTTGGGAAGAAAGAGTTATTTTTGCTAAATTAAAGAGCTTCCGCCTGGTTTATCTTAACGAGGAATTTTCTGGATTCCACCAGTATGGCCCTCAGAGAAAAAATCTATGTCCTCATCAATTTATGACGATGAGGCAAGCCACTGCAAGAAGCAAACTTTACCATGGAAGCGTACGCTTTCTCCGTTCTTAATGGGAGAAGCGACGAGGACAGCCGAGAATGACATTTTATATTTAGGCCAGTCGGTTCGCCTCATGTTCCTGTAACATTATAGGTCAGGCAATCCTCGCCATACGTTGTTCAGGAAAGTATATTAATTTTCCCTTATTTCACAATATTATCAGATCTAATCCATTGCATTTGTTAATTTTCTTAGGAAATAAAACTCGTGAAACTAACTACCTACAAAAGATTTCGACTTTTTATTTGTAACAACTGCGCCACTAGAACACTCGTTTCTGAGGTGCGCTAGGCTTATTGCAAGTGAATGGACGGACACGGAGCAGTCAAGTCGATGCAGATTTTGCAAGCAGAAATCTTTGCGATATGGAGAAGTGCAGAGTTAGAACTAGAGATGCACCTAACAAATGTGGGAATAAAGCTGTGCAGGTTTTTCTTGATCTCAGTAAATTTACTATATCTATATAAAGATAATTGAGAAAAAATTGTATGATAACTCGAACCCAATAATTATTGTCGGTTCTAAACGGATGGATCAAAACTTGAGAAGAAAATTGGGAAGCAATAGATCCTTATGTCTATCTGACCCTTGAAATATCTTCCAAGCTAAACTAGTAGCACTAAAAGTGCTTTGAATGCCTACGCAGCCCAAAAATGCAGAAAAAGCATTTCGGTTGCTGTCACATATAGCCATTGGCAAACCTTTCAAAAATATAGGTATGCACCTTGTCCTCGCGGAGACGAACAGTTGGCACTCATACTTTAATACTTGACTTTTAAAATAGGTGGCAACACTCTTCAAAATATACAGCCAAACTTTCTCCTAGCGAAAAGAACGTGCTGATGCCCATCTTTTACTATATAAAAATAGTGAATAATTTAATTTAATTCGACTTTTCAAACGGGTGGCAACACTAAAGCTATGAACCTGCTTTCCGAGATGACCGCTTAATACCCATATTTTATTATTTCATATAACTTATATTTAATTTAATTTAAATGGATTTTTCAAACAGGTGGCAACCTTAAAGCTATGAACTTTCTTTTCGAGTGGATCGCCTGAGAATCATATTCTAATATCTCATATAACTTTTGTATATTTTAATTAATTTTGAATATTCAGAGTAGTGGCAACCCTCCCCTAAACATAAAATATGCTTTACGGACTATTCTCATACCTATCAAATATACATACAAAATTGCATAAAACCCGGTAAGTCGTTTAGCAGGAGTTCGACTACAAACACCGTGGCACTAGATTTTTGTACTTTGTATAAGATAACACAATCGTTGGATCTCGAAAAGTTAACTCGAATTTTGGTATGATCAACTAAAGTTTTCATGTCCCCGCCTAAGTTGTTTTCAAAAAAGTCGAATAAATGTTAAAACATATGGCTGAGCGAAATGAAAAGTGAAAGCACATGCGGTAAAATTTCACAGATAATATTTTCATAGAACATTTCAACCCATTAGCTGTCACCTAAAAGTCTCAATTTGACACTTGCTGCAAGAAACCCACCAAAATATAAATTTTGAAACCCGTTAGAGAGTTTAAATGTTCTAGGGAAATATTCGGCGGACAATTTCACTAAAAGTCTTCTCAGACAAAATTTGTGTGTGATTAAAGCTTTAAAGATTAGGTTAATATAAAATTTAGATAACAGCTCTGTTAACTTGCAATGTTAATGTTAATTAACGTATGTAGCATAACTAATGTTGAATATTACAAGGGTGAATATTTGTTTTTCATTTTCTGTGAACATTTACGTTCGTTATACATATGAAAGTTTTGTCTTAGAAGACCTCTAGTAAAATTTTCTGAAGAATAATTTTCTAGAACATTTTAATTCTCTAACGACTTGCTATGTTGGTGTTTTGCAGGGTTTCTTGAAGTAAACGTCGAAATGACACTTTTAGGTGGGAGTTAATGGATTAGAATTTTCTATAAAAAATTTTCTCGTTGCGAGCAATCGTACTGCTGGTGTTTGGGTATACAAATTAAATTATCATTGCAAAAACAGTATTGATTGAGGAAAAATTACCTGGAAAGTGAATTGGAAATAATGAATTGCTTTCATATTTGCACCAATATAACAAATGAAGTGGCACAGGTGCGCAAAATTCTCGTAACTACTTTTTATTACATTCTCCAAATCAAAATATTTTTGTAAACAGAATTTTTTAAGTCATTGCAAAATGGACATTCCAAAACTTGTAAACATTTGAAGTAAGCGAGTCAGGGAGGGAAAAATATCAGTCATACGTTACGTCGTGTGGCCAATTTGCGATATAATTGACAGTTGCTGTAACAAAACCAGAACAAAATGTAAAATGTAAAAGGTAAAACAAAAAAAAAATAATAATAATGAACGATGATAGCATCACTGGAAAAATTGTTAAAAACTCTACATCCATATTTTGCAACACTAATTTACTATGCATTCTCGGCGCAAAATATTTTTTTGAAAATAAGGCATTAACCAACAACTCATCTCCACCCCGAAAACGCCACACACCGCCAGCTGTGGCAAATAATAAATTCCAATATTTTTACTTTTGGTTTGCTTTCCTGTTACCGAAAGTAACAACATTATTACACGAAATGCAATCCAGAGCCAAAATGAAAAAAACAAAAAAAAAATATCAAAAATAGCAAATGAAATGGAGATAAAAGTGAAAAAGAGCAATAAAGGCTGAGGGTGTGTGATGGAGTGTTGGAACAAAGTTACCAAATGAAAGGGAATATAGTGCCTTGCGAAAAACGGAAATGTATAAAAAATTCATAAAATGATTTTTACTACTCCATATAAAGTAGAGGGCGAGCGAGCGAGCGAATGTGTTTGCCATTCAACAGCAATGAAATCAAATACACACAAAAACAAAAACCAAAAAAATCTTCATATAAACACAGGCAGTGAGGTAGGGAAATGTGGCTGCAGGATGAAATGAAAACGAAAAATATTTGCAACATTAATTTCGACACTGCATCACAAACAGCAACGGTCGCATCGGCCAGCTGTTCCGACTGATTGTTGCCCACACTTTGATGTTTGGCGGTTAGTAGTTGGTTTGGCGCCGACCGGTAAAGCAACTGGCAACTGGCAACCGGCAACTGGCAACTCACATTCATTCGACAACTATTTGTTGCTTTCGGTATGTGTGCCGATCGGTAAGTGTGCACGTGTGTGTGTGTGTGTGTGTGTGCAATTCGTCATTTGACAGCACTACTACTAGTTTGAAGGATACTTGGCTGGCCGGTTGACTGGCAGCATATCAACGTTCGCCCACACATTGCCCCCAGGACACAGCAACAGCATCCACTGCCACTGCCCCCAGGCCACTGCAACCGCCACTGCAACCGGACTGACTCAATCACTTACACACAATCAAAATTCCTGACCAAATGCTGGTGTATCTCGCATTCGTGCATTGGAATTGTGTATCTTGTGTGTATGTGGAGCGTGGCATGCACCGTGCAAAATGTTCCGAATCAGACAGAATAGAATCAGAGAAACAGAGTTGCGGCAATGAAAGCAACAGCACAGCACAGCACAGCACAGCCCGCATGCCATTCTTCAGCAATATGAACAAAATTGTGCATTCCAATGTTTGCATGCTATCCCCTCCCTCCGCCCCTTTCCCACCCCTGCTATTTTGGCTGGCTTTGCTTGCCTCATTCTCAATAACTGACTGGGTCTCTGAGTGTCGTCCCTTCCATGCATCTCCAATTCATTTATTTATTCATTTACGTGCATTGATGCATTCATCTGGCCAATTCGTTGGTTGTCAGGTTCTTTATAAAGACTTTATGTTGGGCCTTAATTCGTCAATTTATTTGGCAAATATATGTATATTACATACATATATGCACAAAGGTTTGATTGGCAGTGCGTCATTTTTTTCCAAATTATTTGGGTAAAATATATTCTTTGGTGAAACGGGAATTTTTGATTTAAAACAGTGGGGATATATCTCTACTTAATTTTATCCGCTCAACTAGAATTGGAGTTTGTTTGCCCCTCAATATTTTGACAGAGCTTACACCAACCATCATATTCGATTAAGGGGTAAAGTGCGATGAGACTAAGTGTCACTTTTTTCTACCTAAAAATGTTTCCCTTCCATAATGTCAAATTTCTTGAATGTTGCAGTCAACCCTGTAAAAATGCCTTTCCTTTTCGTCAAAATGAAATATCAATGTCCTTGTCTATCACATGCATTTCATAATACAATTGCTTTAAGCTATCAGCTGGTTTTCGGGGCAACCATCTTCCCCGAGAAAGGTTCGCGTGTAAAAAAAGGCGCGGTTTTTTTCTGTGTGTCATTCTAAGAAATTAATACAGCTTTTTTCTCCTGTTTTCATTTAATTCACCATCCTCTGCTGGTAACCTGACGAAATCTATTAAGCTAACAATTGTCAGGTTTACTGAGCCAAAAACTATGAATCAGAATATAACGATGTCACGTACTCAGTAGGACATAACAACTAAAACGGCTGTTGTCTTAATTAGCGGACTGAAAGCCATTTTTCTCGCATGATTTTAGGTGCGGTAAAACTGACAACTGTCAGTTTGAAAAGGTTTGCAAGGTTATCAACAAAGGGGAGTTAGAATTGAACACGAAAAGAGAAGTGGGCAGGGAAAATGCGGTAATTTTTTGGTAGCAATGAAATCACCATAAGAAACCCTCGATCACACCATTTTTAAGGGTGAGGTGAATTACTTTTGCAAAAGGATGGTTTCAGGTGAGTATAGCAAAGCTCACAAAAAGGGTTATTTCGAAAAACGATAAATAACTTTTAATATAAAATAATATTATTTTCAGTCATATAAAATACGATTTCTGGAGCAACATCAGTACTCCTTAAAACTGATTCTCAAAACAGTTTTAAATGAAATAGGTAGATTATAAGAAATTTAAAAAAAAATTTGTCGAAGTAACAAACATATATATATAAATATATTGCATTCATTTCGTGGTTGATATTTGTGTGACAAAAATTTACAAAAAATTAAGTACAATTTAAATTTAAGTTTCAACACCTTTCCAAGATCAGATTTCATTCAAAACAAAGGGATGTTTCCATTTATCATCTTTCAATTCTTCTGTAACCGATTTTTTGGTATTTTGGAATCGAGTATTGGTTATTCTGGACTTCGATCCTTTTTGGGCCCGGACCGGTCGGGTCATTAAAGTGCCTGGTTTTTCAGATCTGCTTCCTTGGCTCTTTACATTACAAGGTTCTGTGAAATGTAAAAAAAGTTCGACTCGAATCATCATTTTCAGAAATAGAAAGCTCAAGGTGGAAAGCTGCAGTCGCAACAGACAGCTGCTAACTTTACAATTCGAATCTCACATCTGCGATTATTGAAAGCACATTTTTCGTTCGCTATGTACCACCACTGAGGAAGTCGTTGGATTCCAGCGAGCATGCAAGAAAAGCTGGTACGACGCGGAATGCACCCTTCCGCAAAGAAGACAGACGCTGCATACAAAGCTAAACTGCACCCGAGCTCAACCTGAACCACTTGGGAGCGCTACCAAGAGTTGAAAAAGGAAGAGAGAGATGCATTGTTCGCAGAAACAGAAGAAAGCTGAAAGAAGGTGTGGTTGATTTCGCAAAGTTTTAAAACCGGGGCCAAGTTTTGTTAGTATAAAACGTCTTAAATTACTTAGGGGGCATTTCTACACTTTGTTAAATTTTATCAGCGAATGTATCGCCGAAGAAGTTGAAAACCCCGGACCAGAAATCGCTAATGACAGCATTGGCATCTTGTCACTCGACCTCGACGAAGTTCGAAAAACGCGGCTCTGGAATGACAAAAACCGCCGCCGGCGCTGATGGATCATCAGCCAAGATGATCCTTGAAGTATTTATATTTGTTACGTCCCTGAATACCACAGATGATAGAACGATGGGCTGAATGAGCTCTATAGCAACTTAGACATAGTTCATTTTAGGATACAGTGGCTAAGCTGGCCTATTACTGCTAGGTCCTGTTTTCAACTTCGTAGCCTAGGGTGAGGGCAGACCACGTGCAGAAAGCGATTGCTTCGCATGTGGTCTCCAGCTGACGCCATTTAGCAAGGCAAAGGAATAAATGACGTGCTATATTGGAATAGGTCAAAATAGCCTAGGCGGTTATAGCGCCTAGTAAAATGAAGAATAAATGAATGTTTCGAACCAAATTTGAGGTATTTAGCTACGTGATTTAGTCGAATATCGATTTTTTGTTTCGAAAGTTGTTGTTAAATGAGGGATATGTTGGTTTTTTTTTCTTGATTTTTGAATTATAAAATGTGTACGAAATACGATAGAGTTTCATAAGGCAGTTTCGGAAACACATTTTCCAAAATATTTGTAATTCCTGTATTCCTTTCTCCAATCCAATGCCGTAATTCAAATAAGAGTAAATTATCTTTTACAGTAATTGATTGAAATGTTTTAGATTTTTGTAAGACACAGTTTAGAGGGCGTGGTTATTGCATGACTTTGCCCACTTTTAATATCAACTCGTTCTTTGAAATATCGCATTGTTTACTCCACTTATCGGATACACCGATGGAAGGCCAGGTGGACGGACGGATGGACGGATTTCCTATTTCTCACATTCCGCTCTTTAGCTCTTTATGAAATCGACAAATGAGCTTTACTTCAGTCAAGCGCACTCAGTTGCATGCGTGCTTTTTTTAAATTTAAATTATCTTTTCTTTTTCCTTTTAATCCCAACTAAGTTTTCGCATTTTTCACAACAAAAATGCACCATAGCACCGTAGGTTATACACGTCGTATACGCAATCGTATTTTAACTTAAATTGGCAGTTAATCATACGCCTCGGTGTACAAGCCAACTCGCGGCCTAGTGTATGAAAATATGTATGGGCGTGTCTGTGTGTGTGGGTGTGTGTGTGTGTGTGTGGCGCAAGGCAACACAACCAAATGTAAAGCGCGAAATGCAAACTAAGGTGGCAAAAAGTGAAATTGCAAGCATCGCACCGGCCAAACGTTGTCAGAAGCGGCGGCAGTTGGTTGACTAAAAACGAAAACTACCGGCTGTGTCGTGAACGCCATGGCGCTCCTTCAATGAGCAAGCAACACTGCAATGGCTAGTGAAAGCTTTGATTCCTCAGGCGAAACGAAGCGCATGGAAATTTCAACAAAAAGCGTACGCGGTGTGATGAGTAAAGTGCCGCTTTGCTTTGTTGTTGTGTTTGGCTTTGAGTTTACTTTTTATTTTTTGGTGCAATGTTTTTGTGTTTTACTTTTGTTTGTTAGCAAAGTGTACATAATTCCAAAAGGGTAGCCGACCAATTCTTTTACGAAGCGCCAACCGACAAACAAAAAGCAAACAGCAAAATGGAGTTGCGTAGCTGTTGGAGGCATTTTTGTTTGTTTTTTTTTCTCTCTTCCATATCTCACTGGCACATTGCGTGGCACTCAGTGGCCATTTAGTTGTTGCTTGATGTTGGCTCTCTGGCTGCTAAATTATAAAACAATCACTCCGAAATTGTAGACAGGATATGCTGTTGGGCAACGGCGGCTACAGTAGCAGCAGTACCAGCAGCAGCAACAACAACAACAACAGCAGCTGCTGCAAACAAAAATAGAAATAAAAAATAAAAAACAAATCATCAATCCCGCGAAGCACAATTGGCTTTTGATGCCACAGTTCTTGCCGCCGCCTACGAGTGAACTGCTAATCTCTGACGCTGAGCGCGTAGTTTGTGGTAAAAACCAAACAAAATATGGCACTCACTGTCGAGTGACTGAATGACTGACTGCTTGCTGACTGCGCATCGAACTGATTTTTTTCTCCGGTTTACGTAAACTGTTTTTTAACTTTTCGCGCTTTCATATTTGTGTGTACATTTTGTATTCGTCGTTTTCAATACCAGCATGCGGCGAGTGTAGGTTTTTTTCAAGCGCACAAAGTTTTGAAACTTTCAGTAAGCCGACGGCGGTGTGAATGGATTTTGTAATAAAGCTGCTTTGCATTCGAAATATAGGAGAATTATACAGATACAACTGCATACCATTTATACTTATTTAGTTTTCAAAAAAAAAAAAAAAAAATTAAATTGCAGTTGGAAATAAAAGCCTTGAGTTAAATGCATATGTGTGTAAAACTTTTGTGTTTTATTTAAATTGAAGTTCAAATGCTGAATGTTCGAATGCTACAGTTTTTCCATATTTTTAAGTTATTCTTCGAACAAGTTGTTAGTGTGTATATTTATTACTATGTATCCAAACCAAATTTGAAAAGGGATGATAGAAAATCGTTCCAATCAAGATCTCAAGATCAGGAATAATAAATGAACTTTTTGAAATTGTGCCAAATGTCAAAAAAAAAATCAAACAAAAACGTACCCAATTATTTTCAATTTAAAACAAATATTTAAAAAAACACCACTCGTGCATCTAAGCGCGCGAACCACAAGTAAAACTTCTCACAAGTATAAATTAATAAAAGTAGTCGAAGTAATTGGTAGTGACATTAGTAAAAATAGTGGTAGATATTAGTAATGGCATTTATAAAAATAGTGGTAGAAATAAGTAAAAATAGTGGTAGAAGTTTGTAATACTCTTAGTAAAAATAGTGATAGAAACTAGTAAAATAGTGGTAGGAATTAGTAGTGGTGGTAGAAATTAGTCGAAATAGTGGTAGGAACTAATGAAAATAGTGGTAGAAACTAGAAAATAGAAAAAATCGTGGTAGAAGTTTGTAATAGCATTAGAAAAAATAGTGGTACAAACTAGTAAAAAATAGTGGATGAAGATAGCAAAAATAGTGGTAGAAATTAGTAAAAATAGAGGTAGGAATTAGTAGGGGAGGTAGAAATTAGTCGAAATAGTGGTAGAAAGTAATAAAAATAGTGGTAGAAACTAATGAAAATAGTGGTAGAAACTAGAAATTAGAAAAAATCGTGGTAGAAAATAGTAAAAATAGTGGCAGAAGTTTGTAATACCAGTAGAAAAAATAGTGGTAGGAACTATTAAAAATAGTGTAGGAAAGTAGAAAAAATAGTGATAGAAATTAGTAAAAAATAGAGGTAGAAATTAGTAAAAATAGGGGAGCAAAGTAGAAGAAATAGTGGTAGAACTTAGTAAAAATAGTGGCAAAAGTTTGTAATACCATTAATAAAATAGTGATAGAAATTAGTAAAGTAGTGGAAGAAACTTTTAAAATTAGTGGTAGAAATTAGTAAAGCGATTCTGACGCGACTGTAGTTACGAGACGTAAAAAGTCATTGCCGCTAAAGAAGATTTACTTCAATAAGAATTAATCATGAAAATAAAAATTAAAAGTTTATTTTTTTAGGGAAAAAGTTGATTCAACTTCAGAGGAATTACGAAGTTCGATTCTGCCGGTGTCCCAAATGATTAATATGTATATATGCTTATGCTTTACTTTTCCTGATATTCGTGGTGCATATTTTCTCCACCTTCGAAGTTTGAATGTGAAAAACAAAAATAGGAAAAGGTCTCCGCAAATTTTGTGTTCATGATATGAAATATGGGAGAACGGATAAAATTCACTGGAAGTTTTTACTCAGAATCGAATTACCACTCTTTTGTTTTTACTAATCGGATTATTTATTTTCTCAGTTACCAAATTGTGAACAGAAAAGACACGCTCAACATTTGTGAACTCATTTTTTACCATTGCGCCTTTGCGCTCGCTGAGCCAACATAGAGTCCATCTGTCCAACTCCGCAAAGGCAGGACAGCTGAGTAGAGAATGAAATGAAGAGTTCATCCCATCATCCTCCAGACGTCTACGGTCCACCACCGGCAAGAGGCTCTCTGCAATTCTGCATGTCTTGGTGTTTTCCCAACGCTCGCTGGCCAACATAGAACCCATCTGTCCAATCGAACTCTGTTTACTTACCAGCTGCAGTAGATGTCGCCAGGTTTAATGGCTTTCTTACCTTGTCCCGTCCATTTCATTTCTTGGATGGCGGTGATGTCAGTTATTACTTTCACGAGGGCACCAACCAGCCGGGCAGCGGCACCTTCCCCATTAACGGTTCGTACATTCCAGTTGCATGCCCTCAAATCATAGTCCTTAACATATTGCATGTGATAGTCATCGAAAAAGTGAGATCTCATCCGAGGATTATTGAAATTTTTCATTGGTTGCGAGCCTTGCACCAAGACAGCTCGCCTCGCTTGCAGCTGCACCTTCTGGTGAACGGACGCTACTGACTTTAGTGGATATCAGCTTGTTTCTTTCTTTACAAATAAACCCATTCACAGATCAATTTTGTTTTCCGAAATATCAATCCATCAAATTTTTTCTTTTTTTTTTTTGGCGTAGCACTCTAATGTGGATATCTCTGTAAGTACATACAAATGCAATGCGGCGGTTAATTTGAGCGCCAGCCACACATGCTAATATTTTCATTTTAGTAATCATTTTTCCAGTGCGCACACGCACACGCACACGCACACATACACGCAGTAGTCGAATAAATTATTCTATAAAATATGCCAGATTTTTGTGCCATTATGTGTGTGTAGTAACACGGAATAAGTGTGAAAAATGCTATTTGACCAAAATGAACTTTGGCAAAACCGAACATTGAAAAATTGCAATACCACCACAGCCACCATACACATGGCGCCCCCCCACGCAGCTCACTAAGCCGTGCGCCCCTTGTTTTTACCCACAATCGCACGGCGCGTGCAAATCGACACATGTTAAGTAGAAAATACATAAATATTTGGCATTCATGGGCGGTGTTGGTTCGTTGGTAGCGGGGGAATACAAAAAACACCAAAAAAAAAAACGAAAAACGGATTACACATATAAATACCAATCATATTTCAGTTGAATTGGTTTTATTAAATGCGTAAAACTCTATGCAAAACCCATACCCATTTCCTCAGCGCAGCGGCTAGAGAGGCGGCGGCAGCCACCAAAAAGGATATGTGGAGTAAGTACTTTTCGTTCAGACTGCAGCCGACTCGTCGGTTGGTCAGTCGGTTGGCCGCATTCGTTGCAACAAATCAAGTTAATTAAGATTTTTCACATTTCACTGCGAACGCAATGCAACGCATTCCAATCCGCAAAATCCATCTCGTCCATCTGCGTGGCTGGAAGAGATGCCGGCAGGGATGCAGTGAGGCAGCGAATCGAGCCATCCGCTGGCGTAGTGACCAATCGTAATGGGAAAGCTGAATAACTGCGCGCGCCAATTACAATACAATGGGAGCACAAATTATTCAATTGTAGGCAAATATTTCCATACATACTTACATAATATGTGCGCATGTGTTGGTGTTTGTATGCACTCTGCATATCCTGGCAGGATAAAAAGCAGTTACAACAGAATTCGCATTCTTCTCATTTTTATAATATTTTTCCTATCGTTTTTTTATTTCATTTTAATTTTTTTTATTGCTTTTCGGATTTTATAATGCGTACAGTTTATTTGTATGCTACTCGTACAATAGCTATGACAAAGGCGAAAAATTCAAGGACTTTTCATAATATTCACATTATTATTAACTTTATTGATCGGAATTATTTTAATGCATTAAATATTAAATATTTTGAAAAAAAAACAACAACTCAAAAATAGCAATTTTAAATGTTAATAACATTTTTGTAGTTAATAAAGCAATTAATGAAGCCGTGCAGGTATTTTTTGCCATAATGAAAAATTGTTTGAAAAATGAATTCGATTATCTGTATAACGGGCGTGCGTGGATACGACGGGAAGGGAAATAATGAAATGGGAGCAAACATAAGAATTGTGGTAATGTAGGGCGATAGAGTGGTTCGAGCAGTAAAACTGCCGCTAACGTTCCCATTGTACAGTGTACGTTTATCTGCTACCTAAAAGATTTTGAACCATACAACTATTGAGTTCAATATTTCAAAAAGTATTCTGCAACTCGGTGATTTTTTTAAGTAAAACTTCTTTAGCGGCAGTTATTATTTACATCGCGTCATGGAAGTCGCGTCAGAATCGCATCACGAAGTCGCGGCATGACGCATCGGCACTACTTGCGGTCTAGGCATTTCGGAACCATTTCAGGACAATTCAGTAGTTCGGGACTGATTCACAACTACAACAACTACTATTACTAATTACTACTACTATTTGTACTAATGCCGCTGCCTATTACTACAACTATTGTTATTAAATTCTACTAATATTTTTACTTATTTCTACTACTATTTTTATTAATTTCTACTACTATTTTTTATAAATTTCTTCTACTATTTTTACTAATGCTACTACTAATAACTACTATTATTTTTATTAATTTCTACTACTTTTTTTACTTATGCCACTTCTAATAACTACTACTAGTTTGACTAATTTCTATTATTTTTTACTAATTTCCACTACTATTTTTTATTATTTTCTACTACTATTTTCTACTACTAATAACTACTACTACATTTTTTGCTACATTTAAGTATTTTAAGTTTTATTGTAAACGAAGAACGAATAATAATAATAATAAATCTATATCTCTTTGTAGAATCGGCACAGAAGTTTTACAGTTCCACACTTTGTACAAAATTTATGAATAATTCAAAAAATGTCCATAAAATTTTCAAACATTTTAGTTTGTGTGCAGTTTTGTAGCTCATTTAATTTTTAGAAATTGTGTGGATTTTTATGTTTTAAAAATGATTTCGGTCAAGTGACCGCCGCGGCTGGCACGAATAAATTCCATCGGAGAGGCCCTATTTTCGGCCACTTTTTGCAGCAATTGGGGCCGTACGTCAGCAATAACGCGCCGAATATTCTCTTCCAAGGCGTCAATCGTCGTCGGACTTATTTGCATAGACAAGCGGAATAACCTCACAAAGAATAGTCCAGCGGTGTTAAATTGCACGATATTGGAAGTCACGTCACAGGCCCACGACGCGAGATAATGCGCTTAGCAAAAGTTTCCTTCATTTATTGTTTCGTTGGCTGTATGGCATCAATCATGGCTCTCATTAATCATGGCTCTATAGAGTTCGCCATTGCCTATAATATTATGGCGGGCTTGATTTTTGAAGAAATATGGACCAATGATTCCCTCTGCCCATCGAGCACACCAAGCAGTAACTTTTTGAGGATGTAACGGCGTCTCAGCAATGGCTTGTGGATTATCAACACTCCAAAAGCGACAATTTTGTTTATTAACGTACCTATTTAACGAAAAATGAGCTTCATCGCTGAACATACTTTTTTTTTGGGAAAATCCGGATCGGTGCCCATCTCGTTTTGGGCTCATTCACCGAACGGGCGGCGCGCTTGATGGTCTTTCGGCTTCAATTCTTAAACGTGCTAGATTTTTAAGCCCGCAAACTAAGAGCCTTCGGCAAAATCTTCCATAAAGCGGATGGGCATACCTCCAATTGTTGTGCGCGATGGCGCACTCCACAGCAGCAATCGCGTCTTCCGTGCGCACCGTACGGGGTCTCTGAGGATGCGCATTATCCACTACAGTAAACGTGGTGCTCGAATTACCAACTCTGCTGGGACCGACAGCCTGCTTGCTCTAGTCGCAACAGCAGGTCATTGACCTTGAGGCGATTATGTCGACCGAATACTGGGCGGAGCACGCGATGCGTCTCGCGAACCGAACCATAATTTTGGTAATAAATTTTAACGATTTGCAAATGTTGTCCTGGAGTAAGTCTGTTTATTATGAAATGGCAAACCAAACTGAGTATAAATCAAGTAACAGCTGTCAAAAAGACCAACTCCGAAAAAAGTATTGCTCCATTGAAAACCACGCGTCTATAAAAAAAACACCTTTTATCTGGTTGAAAGAGAATTTCATTACAAAAATGTAAAAGTTATTACAAAATAAAAACAAACGGTCAATGTAAAATCTTTCTAAATTCACAATTGCAGTTGAAAATCTACCAAAAATTTTCATTTCACGGTGCAACAGCCAAAATGTTAATTTGATGTAGTATCACATTTTATATGGAGTTGAATTCGCTGATTCTGAAAATGACACTTAAATTCATCCATCACGGCTAGATTTTGTTGAAGTTTTTCCATAGGTTTGTCACAACATAGGTTGACTTTTCCCCAGTGTTTATCAACACTGTTTTACGAATCGCAATTATAAAAACTTATCTGAGTTTAACATAAAATTATGCAAATTTTGAAATCCAAAACGTTTACATTGTTTTCGTTAGAGTCAGTTTTATGCCAAAAAATGGCTACAAAATTGAAAAAGTTTCATACATTGTCGAGTTACTTTTAGCTATAACTTCTAAACCAAAAATTAGTCTAAAATACGCTTTTTCAACGAAATACCACTCATTTATCAAATATTTGTGAACTGCTCCTCGACGCGCAATGGCAAACTTCCGAGCGTATTTCGGCCATGACAAAAAAGAAAACTTCTCATACGAATCATTTGCCGTTCGGAGTCGGCGTAAATCACCACAAATCGTAGGAAAAATTCGATCAAATACCAAATGGTTTATTATTTATTTTATACTCCATATGTTAACTTAAGTTATTTGCTATTCCTTTGTCAAATTTTATTAAAATCGGTTTGTCCATTTTGGCGTGAAATGGTAACAAACATACTTACATACAAACTTTAACATTTACAATGGGAGGGTTCATCTAAACGTATAACGACCCTTAAAATCGTATGAAAATATAAAAAAATACAAATTTGTTTGGAAAACCTATTTATTTTATGGTTTAAACGTTTATCAGCAGCTTATCTCTTAAGATGAATATCTCGAATATTAGTGAGATAAATAATAGTGAGATGAAACCAATAATATCGATACTACCGAATGATCGCGCTATCGATAGTTCTTCAACTCTTTTAGGTTAGGTCCGTACTTCCTCATATTCCTGCGCTACAGTCAATAATCTCCTTAACTAAAGTTATTACTACAAATATTATGAATGCGCTTACAAAAAAAAACAAATTATTACTAAACAAACGCAAAAATTTTCCTTAGAACTACGGTAGCAAAAAAAAAACAAGCGAACAGTAGATAGCAGAAAGCTAGAAAAGCTAAAATGCCACATGCAAAGGTAAAGTGGAAGGGAAATGGGGCACAAGCAAAGAGAAATAACATTAGTCATACAAATGAGACTTAAAAGCGCTTTTTATTTAGTAGAACTCAGGTAAAGAAAAGAACCGCAGTCAAAAGAGTTAACTCTTTTGAGCAAATTTTTTACAATCCTATTTAAATTTATATTTATGCTTATAGTACTTTTTTTTCGTTTTACTCCACACCGGTGTGTGCGAATTTGTCATTACTCTATGTATGTATGTATGTATGTATGTATTTGTAGTTGGTGCGCATTACTCGTACTTATTGTTGTTAGTGTTAATGTTGTTACGGCTGTTAAGCCCTCGTCGTATGACTACGAACCATATTACAATTTATTATTTTTGCACAATCGTAGTTGTTGGATTGTTGTTGGTGTTGTTGATAGTGTCGTTCTTTTAGTTATTAAGGCAGTAGCAGTTATTTGCAGTTGTTGTTTTCATCAGCATTTTGTAATTTATGCAAGACGCCGTCGCGCCACCGTGCAACGTAACGAATTTGCTGTAACAGCACCACAACTCCCTTTAACATTTGGGGCTCGTCGCAGGCGCAGGCAACTTGCCATTGCCGCTTGTCTGGAACGTCACACCAACAAGAACAACAATCACAACAACAACAACAACAGCGAAATCATAATGAAAGGCGCGACAAGTTTTTCATTAAAATCCAACGCCTTCAGTTGACTTCATCTCCCCCGCCTCGCACCTTCATCCCCACCGTCGTCGGCGTGTTACTTCAAATTCTGCTGTACTTGGGTATTTCAGTTTTGTTGTTTTTTTATTTTTATTTTTTATTTATGCGACCCTTTGCTTATTTGCTTCTGGCTGGGCATTTCACCTCACCCTAATGGGAGTTCGGCGCGTTTTTAGTGCAATTTTATTGGAGAGTATGGGCAGAGTTGCATTTTTGTTGCTGAAATGCTTTCTACGTCGGCCCAGACATACCATTGTTTGCATTCTTTACTTTCATAATTTTTTAATAATTTCATAAATTGTATGTAGATATTTGTGCACACATACATATGTACGTAGATATGTAAAGTATGTAGGTAAGATATGAATTCTATAAATTAAAATAAAATAAAAGTGTTATGTTTGTTTGTAGAAAAAAATAAAAATAAAGTAAAAATGATGCGGAAAGCGTTGACGCATTTCATAACGATATTTTCTTTATTTATTTTTATTTTTTTCTGGTTGTTATTCGTTTTAATTTAGTAATAAGAAATATGCGTAATTATAGTATATAGAAGCACAGTGCTAGAAATTTAGAGATAAGAGCTGTCTTTACCTTAAAATGTTTAACTCAAGCGTATATTTATTAGAGTACTCTCTACTGAGACAAAATTCTAATTGAAACTATGTTCGGTTCTAATTGCTGGACGTCATATACAAATTGCATTTTAAGCGAGAAGCTATGAATTGTTGACAGTGACTTTGGAGAAAAACAACAGAGAACTGATTACGATCGGTAGCTGGGCTCCAGGTTTAGAAATGGAATTGAATTTTAGAGGTGGAATTTACGGCTTGATTCCATTTTTTACAATTTCATTTTTTATTTTTCGAGCCATTGAGGTTTTATTTTTCTGATGGCAGTCTGGTAGACTGCAACTACAACTCCCAGACCAAATTTTCGCATCCGTTTGATAGTAACTTTAATAAAGGTTCCATGCAGTCTAGGCTTACAGTTGTTTTTTGTTATTTTTTCTATAGCAGTTACACAGATCCTGCAAAATTCGCTTAGCCATGGTCATTATCATGAAACTTTTCAATTGGAAGGCCAAAGAAAGGGGCGATTTCGACTAAAGAGCGACCTGTGTTAGATGAGTTGGTTTAAGAGAGAGAGGCATAGAAATAGAAAGTTTGTATCATGCGGAGAATCTCCACATGCCCAGCATATATTGTGAATGTCTGGGTTGATTCTGTATAGGTATGAGTTGACCATGCTACAATTTCCAGATCGTAGTTGGGTCAGACCGACGTCGGACTCACGAGGTTGCTAAATTTCCACCTCTACCATTGTTTGTGATTTGAACCCAATGACGGAAACTTAAGGAAAGTCACGACTATCTATCGGTGAATGTCGTTTATTACGAGTCTATATGTTGTTGGGCCCAGTGGGTTGATTATAGGTGGATATGGGTCTGATGGCGGCCGCCGTAGCTGAGTGTGTAGCGTGTGCGCGCTTCATTCGGTGGGTCCCAGATTCTAATCCAGCTTGGGGCAAGTAACATCCAAAAATTATAGAAAAAGTTTTTTCTAATAGGCAACGGCAAACCTCCGAGCGAATTTCTACATTGAAAAAACTTCTCACAAAAACATTCGCCGTTCGGATTCGGCGTAAAACTGTAAGTCCCTCCATTTGTGTTACAACATCAAGGCGCACACCACAAATTGTATGAGAAGTACGGCCAAAATCGCTTAAGCGGCTATAGCGCCAATTAAGTTAGTAAGTAATGGGTCTGATCCATTAGCCCGAGGAGATACCTTCCGACGGGAGTAGGAGACGGAACTTCGGCAAGTAGGTGCCCGTTGGTACGACCTTGACTGTGGCACCCCACAAGGTTCAGCTTGCAGAGCACAATGTTAAAATCCCTAACAGGTAGCATCAGAATTATATGGTGTAATTGATGTTCTGGCGACGTAAGTAGGCATACCGTCACCGTCCGGAACGCTGTGTTGTGAGTAGTCTGTGAGTTCTTCTACAGTATCCTACTAGCGCTAGCATAGTTCAGAACTGGCCGATTTAAGATAAAGAGGTTAGGATGGACAAGTCATCAATTACATGACCGGGTGAAATTATTGAACAATGGTCGGCATATGCGACTATGGAAACTCCTCGAGTGGCTGAGACAGTTCCGAGATATAGTGATTACACATTATCGATGAGGTGAGGCCATTCTGCGGTAAAATTTGTATAATTCTTCTCGGCTTGGATGGCGATTCTCCAAAACATACCGACGACTGTCGTCCACACTGGTAATTGGCAGTGCTTCGCTTCAGGCTTTGTGAGAGAGTAGAGGTATCTATGTCAGAAAGGCGCATTGCATAGCTTACCGTATCAAAAGCCTTTGATAGGTCCAACGCTACCAGTATGGGTTTCTAACAGTGGCGGTTACAGTTAAGGTCGCGGTTCACCTATAAGTTTATGACTTTTAGTGCTTTTCTTAGCCGGACCTAGGTGGTGGGTAAAACTTGCGAGCTGCAGAGCTTTAACAGCATTCAAAGTTCCTCGATCATCGTACTTCACCATATTAGAGAAAGACCTTACCTTGGACTACAGCTTAGTAACACTCGCGTCCAGATTGCACTACTTTCGGTGCTCCTCTTACTTGCATCGCATTTATAGGTCCACCACCTTCCGAATCTCCGCGTTGAAAAACCTAATCCGCGAATTACGGAGAACGGACTCGAAAAGGTGGATGCACTCATTGGCTAAAACAAAGCACACGGATATGGGAATAAAACGGACAACGGAATTCCACACAATCAGTGTTTGATGAAGCTCCGACGATCCACCGAGACAAAGTCGGCATGCCAGTCCATCCAGATGACTATGCGTAGGTAATCTGATCGTCGAGATGGCATTTTTCGCCACGTTATGCCATTTATCAGACCCGTGTCAGCTGTTGTTAGGCCCGGTGAGCAACTGCAGCAACTGTCCACAATCTTGGTGGGAGCATCGTCGTTCCTCTTGCAGAAAGTCGCATAGTCTATCGGTCCGCCCTTTCGTTTCTCCTACCGTCTGATGGCAGACTTGAATGTCATTGTTCGGCGTGCACATTAAGCTACCAAACTGTTTTCAGCAACAAGTGAAGTTGATTATGGAAAATTGTATTTCATTGCTATGAGTGCACTCGTATTACGTACATATTTTCAACTTTGTGGGCGATAACTGTATAAATTTGGTTATACATTAAATATTTTATGTTCTACCTATCGCCCGATTCCTGGTACTTTTTTGACAGAATATATTTAAATTTAGCATAAATTAACAAACGCAGTAGCTTTCAATTTGCGTAGGTACCTTTGTCCAGCAGCAATGCACCACGACCATCGCTGCGTCAATGTGGCAACGCAGTCAACCATAGAAATTGTGAGCGATTTTTTAATTTCACTCTAGTCGGGCTTTTTCACTCATATATGGTAAATATGTAACTGAAAAAAAATAAAAATAAAATAAAAAACAAATAATAGCAATGTACTGTATAGCTGAGCGGTCCGCTAAACGTCAGGGCAGTTCGCTTTGAGAATGGGCGCCATTTGGAAAGTTAATATGCAAGTACAAGCTTGTTATTATCCTCCCCCATATAGGGGACATTTGCAAATTCATGCCTGCATGCAAAAATAGTACCAACGATTTCATACGGATATACCCAATGGGAAAATCTAGAACTAGTGAGAGAAATTTTTGGTTTGAATCTAATAAGATCTTGGCAACTCATTTACAGCTCATTTGTAAAATAAAGTTTGTTTACTTTCACTTGAGAACTGTCAAAATCATCAAAACCAACATGCAGCGGTAGCACTGATGTTGCCACTTTCTGTATTCAAGCGGCTATTAAGAGCCTATACAATCGAAATTTTTATTCCAAGCTGCTAAAGAGGTGCCCCGATATTACCCACTCATTCCCAAGAAAAAACATGGTAATATTTTGTTGGGAACCTGAGCACTGCGGAATTGCAGGGAGCGAGGTCGCAAATGAGCTGGAAAGGAAAGTCTGAACCACCACACTCTTGGGTACTGAAACCTTCTGTGGTCTCAACTGATGTACATCTAAGAAGATCGCCAATGAGTACTGTAGACGATTGGTGCACTCAGTTTCAAAAACTCTTCGGCTTCGGCTTTTGCAGGAGCGACGTGAATCACCTGAGTAGAACTCGTGAAAGGCTGCTCTTGGGTAACGTCAACAGTCACTTTGCCTGCTGTGTACCAGTTAGTTCAAAAAACTCGTGAGACAAGTATGCTAGTAGAAAGTACTCACGGTCTTCGCCGCCTCACTATGCGTACTAACGAGAATTGCTCCAAATTGAAGTCTATTACAATAAAATCTCAAATGTTTGATAGTTCAATGGCATTTTGATATGCAAAAACTCGAATTAGCTATACTCCGCTGATATTATCTGATATACATATGTGCCTTGGCCTCACACCAAAAATGTAATTGTCAAATTTATAATAGGTGAGCTGGGCCTATTTGAGTTTTTCTAATTCAAAATATTGTCTTAAAAAAATTTTTTTTTTTAAATAAAAAATTCACTCAATCACCTGGGAAAGATTTGCATAAAAATATTCTAACATTTTTTCAACGGAATCATAACAATCTGACTTTGTATGCTAGTATTGCCCTTTTTTGGAAGATTTAAAAGGTATCATTACCACCCTTGTCATTTCTTTGCAAATAACCCCAAATTTTATTACTATAATTCCTTTAAAAAAATTTTTAATATTTTTCTGTAGACCTCTTAAACTTAAACTATTTTATCATATCCAGATGGTTTCTCTGAAAGAAAAAATAATTGAAAGAAAACTATGTTTATTTATAAAAAAGACTACACTTTTGGAAGTATTTTCAAATCGGCCTAGCTCACGTAAATCTTCATATTTGTGCGAAATATATTGGCGAAAGTCTTAAAACATAATGAATATATAAAAATAATACTTAATTCGTTTTAATTTCCCTACCTGGAAGCGTACTGTTCGATTTTCCTACAGGGCTTGTCATTATGGAACGCGCTGTATAGTCTATAAATTATTTTTGCATTGAGCTAGTCTTCATCTACGGTTACATTCTTGGCATTTCTTTTCGCTTTACTGCATTTTTCTAGAGTCCATTTCTTTCTTTGCATTACATTTTTTATTTTCCTATTTTACATTATTCGATCCCACATAAGTTTTTTTGCATTACGATTAGCTTCTCAACCTGTTTTATCCTATAGTTTAATTTTTTGATATATTTCTTTCTTTTTTTTGATATTTTTCTTTCTTTTGTATCGCTAGCTCTTGGTCAATTGTGCGTCTATTGGATAGTAAGTTTTTTATGTTTAACTGATTATTTTTTTCCTAGTTCTCTGAAAGAGGATTTGTATAAATGGCAAAAATAGATGGGTATAAGATTTTTTTTTAAATCTACATTCCTACTAATTATACATGCACGTTTAGACCTGTTTATTACCTACATATGTATGTATGTATGTATGTGTTCTCCTTGAAAGAGAATAATTCACAAAACTCTGGCTGATGGAGATTTGCTAATTTCATTGAGTAATTTCTATTTGAGTGACACGATTAGTGTACAGTTGTGATGAAAATGAAAGAAATATGCTTGCAACTATATTTACGCTTCTTTTATTCAGGTATTGAAGCATTTAAAAAAAAACTGCATCAAAATACAGACATTTTCTGTTTACCAGGCGAAGAAAAACCAAAACCTTCAAAAGTAAAAAAATTTGGAGTACTAGTTACTTCACAACAAGTTACTTATCCGATCTTTTTACAACAAGTAACCGACACAACTGAACACAACTGAAATTGACGTAATGAAAAGTAGAGAATGAGAGACCAAAGTAGAAGTTCTACAGAAGAAGATGAAGAAGGAAATAAATGGCAGAACAATTGCAAGTTTTGTTAGTTTTGTTTGTGGAAAAAATGTCAGCATAAAAGAAAAGGGTGCTGTCAAATCGGTAAAGAGAGGAATGGCGGTTTGCGGGATCCACAATCTTGTATTCTAAATAATTTTTCTCGGAAGAATGTAAAAACCGAATGATCGGTATGATAATAATAATTTGGCGTTTATATCATATACAGGCCAGGGGCATTTTAGAACTAAATGTAATAATTGTAATATATTTTAGGATTCAATAATTGATTTTTAATTTCTCACTTTCATAAAACACCAATCCTAAACTCAAAGCTAAAAGGAATGACTTTCTGTCTCTGCGACTAAAAGTGACGTCACTCTCTGTCCAAAACTTAATTCCTCGATTTTGCAAGTTCGGGACAGTGGCAGAGATAGGGTTCTACACTTTGCACTTCTTCTTCAATCCTCCGTTGTAATCAATAAATGGTAAACGCATCGTGGCACAGTGTAACCTCTGCGGACAGTATCCTGTTATAATGCCGACAACTGAAATGATGGAATCGCGGTCGATATTTACTAGTGACCCAGATCTTCTAACATAGATTCTAGAGAGAATTGTTTGCAATCCAGCAGGAGGGTTCTGTATTCCACTTGATTTGTGCACTTAAAGGCTTAAGTCCGTTAGCCGCTGTTTGCATTAAGATAGGGAGATTTTCGCCTTCTTGGCCGCGTTTACCAAAGATAATTCGGTTCTCTTTCCAGTCAGCTCATCTACAGTGCTATAGGCCCACACTGTCTATGTCTCCGCTGCAATCGGTAGCAACCTTTAAGTTGGTATTGCTGAAGTTTAACCATTTAATGATCTCATGACTGTCATTATAGAATATGAGGTACCACAGAGTATAGAGTTTGTCAGGCAAAGAGCGGTTTTAGCTATTGCTGTTAACTCAGCCTAAACTGCACTTCAGCGGTGGAGCAGACGTAGGCTCAGGTTTAGTGAGCGTTCGCTAGAGTGAATCCCTTTATCTACACTGCCAACCAGATAGACATCAACTCTAAAATTTACCGTGGGTTCTAGATTTAGATTTACGGCCTCTCTCCATTCATCCCTTTAAGAAGTATGTGGGGAGAATTTTATTGTCGAAACAGTCCAGCAGTCGCAGTTGCTCCGGGTTTGCATTTAGAATGAATAAGTCAACAAATTCCAGGGGTCAATTTTATTCAATTTATGCATTGTAGCTGGCACAGAGCTTCCCATATTGTAGATCTACGAGAAGAAAGGTGACTAAGAGTTTCAGAACCTTTGCAGAATTGGAAGACAAAGCTCCCATAAAAATCGTAGGGGATAACTGTTGCACTCTTTCTGTTCTACTCGTGGAGTTGATCCTTTCTAGAGCAGGCCATGGTTCTTCGACCCTTTTTCTTTTTCTCAATTCAATTTCTCTACTGGCTATGCGACTTTTATGAATGATATATGTATGGTTGTAAAGGTGTTAATATAATATTGGATCTAGTAAAAAGAAATACGAATTATTTTTGCATTAAAGTGAAAGTTTTATTTAGCATAGGTATAATAATCCGATTTATGTCAAATATGCACCACTTTATTCGATAACTTGTTCAAAATGGACGCAGTAGTTTCATAATGCCACTCTCATCGAAAAACTGGGACAGCCGATTTTTACAAACTTCTCTTGAAGCAAATTTTTCACTAGCAAAATCATTCGCCATAGACAGAAACAATTAGTAATCACATGGTGCCAGGGCAGGGATATAAGGTGGATCCATCAAAACCTCCCAACCAAGCACCCGAAGCTTCTGGGGAGCCACTAGCGATGTGTGTGGCCTGGCATAAACCCAGTTTTGACATGCTAAGTTAATGGTTTCTATAGCCGAAATGTGTCTTTGGATAATACGTTTCCAACTCTACATTATTCATGAAAATCGAAGATCAAATAGAGAAATTATAATAAAACCCCAATTTCCCCGTTTCTACAGGGTACCGAAAAAATTCCAATTTTTGAAATCCTAACTAGGTAAATTTTCAAACTCGAGGGGCACATTTCTAACTTTTTTTTAACGCCATACAGAACGTGATACGCCCTAATGTATTTTTGGTATAAAATGTGTGATTTTATTTTCCATTTTTTACCTCTTGCTGCTTTGAACGCTTTCCTAGACCGATCGTCGTAATCTTAGACTCTAAACGAGCTTTCTGTCTAATATTATCTCTAGTATATCGTCTCACATTTAAAATAATAACGAATTCCACTAAGGGCCGAGGTATCACTACTTGTAGTAAGAATTCGATAACTGTCTATGGGTAAACATTGCTGGAGCCTCCCTCTTTTGCCAGAAGTATACCTAATGGAATTTTTTAAACGCTAACCCCCTTTTAGTCTTAGAGACGATTTCATCGAGAGGTTGTTTGTACGTTTCTTGAGCGGGTTTTTCTCCTGAGTTTTGATAGTTCTTGAGATAACTGTACTAAGCTTTATTGTTGCCACCCACCACGGCCGATATTTAAACCCAAGGTACTCCGGGAATTTGTCTTCATATTTATTTTTGCATACTAATTTAGTTTATCAACAATATCATAAATCATATACACCACATGCTCTGAAGTCGACAGCAAGGAAAGTTTTAGCTAAAACACTCAAAGGAATATATTTTTTATTATTTTATCCTTGTCAAATGTGCCACTAAAGGAAATTAAAGTGGATTACTCCGATCACTCAGTGACCCTAACTTTGGTAGACTAGACTTTGGTAGACTATCACTCAGAAGGACGCAATCCATAGATTCCCTAATTTTTGACTTCCGCTAGAATCATATTATATTAAATTCTATTTAACATGAATTTGCCGGAGAACATAAACGACAGTATCCACAGAGCGTGCCACAGCGAATGGCGAAGTAAAACTAAATAAAACTAGTCATTATTTGGAATTCATTAGTTTAGAGTTTGTGTGATCTGCAGACCAAGTGTATTTCCCTACTGTGTACTTTGCATACTTATATGTGTTTGTGTGTGTGTGTGTGTATGTACTCATAGACAGATACTCATCGGTAATAAAAACGTAGCAACAACAACAACAACAACTGTGTATAATAAAATTATTCGTGTGACGAAAGTGGAAAAAGTCAACCGGCATGAAAGATATTATTGCAGCGTGGCGTGAAAATCGAAGCAGCAAAAAAGAGACCCACCGCTGAGTTGTTGACAGCCGCCGGAACATGCACTCACACACAAACACACAAACAAACACACACATGCAAATATATCCAATCATAGTCATACACACAAACATAGGTTATGTACTAATCGAATCACTGCGAATTCGTTGCAGTTGATCGAAATGCAAAAAAAAAAACAGAAAACTTCTACACTTGAGTGACGTTCAAAAGCCCGCAAATAATGCACTTTTGATGCTAACAAATACATGCATACATATTTACCTATGTACATATGTATGTACCTATACAATTTCTTAGAAATATTTAGAAATATGTAGACTACTTAGGGAACCAATAGAATCGCAATATTTGGCTGGAAGCATATTTTTCCCCACTAAATGCACCTGTTGCAGTCGATAAACAAACTCAATTTGAACAACTACATAAATCATGCATAAAGACACGAATTTCGATACTTTACGATAATATATCGATACTTCTGTCAACTGATAACGATATATCTTTCTCGATATTTTTATCGTATCGTATCGAATTTGCGAAAAAAAAATATTTACAAGAATTTACGAATTTCAATATGATACAATAACATGTCGATACATCTGTCAATCGATATCGATATTTTTTACTCGACTTTTTGATCGAATTTGCGTAGAAAATTAATTACAAGACAATTTGAGCGCTAACCATAAGCGGCATTTTTTTGCTTTTTATACAGAAATGCCCCTTGTGTATCTAGAAAATTTGAAAAATATGTCGCTAAAACTGTTTTGCGATTAGGTCTCGAACATATCGATATGACAATGAGGCGGAATGAAAATAGTAATAGTAATAGTATTAAAGAATACAAGACCCGCATCAAGTTCACGTTGTAAACTAATCGCCTCATAATTTTAGGTGAGTGCGTCTTCTGATGTCAGCTTTGCACGAATTACAAGTGCCATATTGGTAAAAATAAAACGAAGGACCGGAAAAAGCACCAGTCTTTCAAAACTGTAGTCTTCATATGCGGCATTTCAAACAAACGACCTAATTTCCAACTTTCTAACAGACAAACAGCTTACGATTTAAAAAAAAATTGTGATGGAGCTTAATTTTTAATTTAGTATCGATATTTTGGGTATCGGGTTTTTGAAATTCGATATTTATGGGTACCCGATTATTTTAGTGCGTGCCCCTAGTCATGCATTTTATCAAAGAGGGAATTTGAGTCATTTATCGATGAGAGTATTTTTCATGTAAAATTTCTTTGGAGGAATAAAATTCATTTTTTACTATTGAGGACAAGTACCGTTTTGGCATTATTTTCAAACTAGATATTTTGGGGTCATTTCAGGACCATTCAGTAGGTTAGAACTAGATCACCAGTACACCTGCTACTTACCAGTACTACTTCTACTCCTACAACTTCTACTACTACTACAGATTACTACTACTTTTTTTACTAATGCTACTACTAGTTACTACCACTACTTTTACAAATGTACTACTTATTACAGCTGTTATATTTATTAATTTCTACTATTATTTTTACTAATTGCTACTAAAACTTTTCTAGTAACGACTACTATTTTTTATAAATTTCCACTACTATTTTGACCAAGGCTACTAATTACTAATACCATTTTTACCAATTTCTGCTAAAATTTTCACTCATGTTACTACAAATAACTACTACTATTTTTACTAATTTCTACTACTATTTTTATCAAGGCTACTGTTAATTACCCTACTATTTTTACTATTTGGTACGTTAATTTTTATTAGTGCTGCTACTAATTACTACTTTTTTTAATTTCTATACTATTTTAGTAATGTTACTACTTATAATTAATACTATTTTTACTAATTAGTAACTTCTACTACTATTTTTACTAACGCTACTAGAAAGTACTACTAACTACTATTACTACTATTACTACTATTACTACTATTACTACTACTACTTACTACTAACGACTACTACCACTTCTCCCTCCACATTTAACTCTCTATCTCTTTTATGTGCACGAGTATTCTTTTTTATAAAAAAAATCCCTACTCGATATACAGTGGTTGTTCTGTATAACGAATTGATCGGATAATTTGACTAAATATTTTGAAATCTTAACATACATACATTCGCCTCGGGCCAAGGTAGTTTGGTATTAAAAATGAGCGAAATCGGATAATAACCCCGCCCACATAAGGGCGTAATGTGAAAATCAATAGAACGCGGTACCTCAGGCGATTTTTATTTCTTCAATAAATTTTATATTAATCAGAGATCGAAAGTAATCTTCTCTATTTTAGAAAATGCCCAAAAAAAAAGTATTTATTATTGTATTTATTATCGGTCAGTGGGAAACCGTTATCTTCTATCTATTCTATATTCTTATTCTGAAAAGCGGCTTTGCAGTTTAGCTACAATAGCTACAGTGGTAAAATATGTATCGAATGAAAGGTCTACAAAAAATTATCAAATTGTAAATTCATTTCTCAAATATATCTGTGGGAAGAGGCTAAAACTTTCATTTTAAGACAATCATAAAATCGTAAAGCCCACCCGATTATCAAAATTCTTGTCACAGGAAACGAAACGCCTTGCAACTTCTTCGTAATCTGCGTGCTTTGATATTTACGAAGCAGTGTGTCAGAACTACGCTAAAAATTTTTAATTTTAAAATTACAAGTACATACCACTACAAATAGCACAAACCAACTTGGTGGCTATAGATTTTTAAACTGATGCTCGAACTTACCTAGAATGAAAAGATAAGAGAAATAAAGTTAGTACAATTGAAATTTGCGTATTTAAATATTATGTAATACTTAATATTTAGAGTACCTATGTACATATATCGATAACAATAATGATAAGGTAACACAATTTGTAATTATATCGATTATAACTACATATGATAACGGTTAGGATGAGGACTACACAAAGGCATTTAGCACATCGATTACGTCGACGATAATAATAGCAATAAGGATATCGATAACTGTCCTATATCTAAATAATCGAAAATTGTCAATCGGAGCCCACATTGTTAAAAAAAAAATGTAAGGGGCTGGTTTGAGTCCTTTAACGTACTATATTTTTTGTAACTGCAACTTATTTTAAGTTTTAAAGCGCAATTATCTTATCCAATGAAATGTTTTTCGAAAGCTTCGGCACTTTTTTCTCAACTGCCATTAACTAAGTATATATTAATTTAGGATTTCAAATGGATGGAAATAAAAAAAAGATAAGCTGAGAACTGAAATAGTATGAATTAAAATTTGCTGTTGTAGGGGATACCTACGCCGCCCTGAATGAGTTAATTTACCCACGGTCATTACCAACAATCTCATCTAAGGAGAGCCCAAGAAAACGAGATGTTTCGACGAGTTGTGAATGGTGTGCGGTTGGTCTGGTGCGAGAAATCCCGGGTTTAAGCTAATACAAGATCCACATCGTAGCTTGGCCTGAGTAACGCCGGACTGACGAGGCAGTTAGACCATCTCATCTGAAATGGGTTGTGGATAATCCTATGCTCTATAACTGGGGAGAGGATGCCACCCTGTGGAACGAACTCACTTTAGTTTCGATGTTGCATCTCTAAAACACACCTATGATTGCCATCCACAAAGGTAAATTGTCGGAGGGTTGATTTCACCATTTCCAAAGCCTTGACAGATTTAACGTCTAACCAAATAGCTAAGCCCTAACATTCAAAGGTGGTATCCTCGCGGTCGATGTCATCTTCGATAAGATGATACTGCAAGCTCGGCTTTCTCCTTGGTCTTGCCCTGGAGTCTGCTGTAGTTCATTTGTAGAAATTTAACATGTTTTGGTAAAGTCATCTCGGAGGGTGATATAAATTACAGGTAAGGCTGCCCACCCCGCCGCTTTTGCACCTTCCGCTAGACGGGTAGCCTGGTAATGTTGCAACAGGTAGCAGTTCTGTCAACGTTGTCACTAACCCACTAACGTAGGGTGCACAGCACAGGGAATAGCACACCCGAAAAAGGCAAAGACCACACTTCGGGTGACTTACATCACACTCGAGGTATTCTGGTCCGCAACACGCCAGAGACAGTATGGTACACCAAGACCTGCTTTCACTTGACGGTAGATGTGTGATGTGGATGTTAGGTAGAGTAGCCGAGAGCTCCTTAGAGCCGTGGAGGTACGTTGATCGCTGGTTGGCATCGGCACATTTTGTGTCGAGAAGCCCATGGCGCAAACAACATAGGGGGCATACCCAGCGGTCAACTACCAATAGTTCTTAAAATCCAAGCAGCCCTTTAGATAGCTCCATCCGTTGCACTTATTACAACAATACAGCAGAAAAAAGTTTCTGACCCCGAGTTTGGCACAATGGCTGCCATGAACAGAAAGATAAGACTGGAGGGATTGGATAGAGCGTGGAAGGCTAAAATCCGGTTTAATCAGGTAAGAAGTATCGGCTGTTGTGAGAATGTCGAATAAAAAGGTGAGCCGCGTTTAATAAAGTAGTGAAATTAGAACTAAAATCGTAGTACCAAAAATCTCTTTGGCCCTTCTCAAGCCTTCATACCTTTCAAGAATAAAATTTTGAAACTTTTTTAAGTTCCCTAAAATTCGCGTACATTTTTGATCATTTTCTTTTCAGCATTTTCTTCCATAAAAAAGTAAATTTTGTTCGTACGTTATATAGAAAAAACGCCCAACACTGTGAGCAAAAAAACGATATCAAAAATCAACGCCAATTTTTATCCATTGAAACTTGATATTTGTTATACTAAAATTGAATAAGCTACATAATTAAAAAAAAAACTCCGGATTAAAAAACTAAAAATTTGACGGCCATTTTTTTTTTTAGTTTGCCGGATTTTATAGATTTTTACAACACCGTAAATACCTCTCAAAACTGCACGGCTTTCATTAAAATAGTGTTCGAGATATAATACAACACCTCCTATCTGAACAACCAGTTGTATAGTAACTATATGTGATCCAATCTTGTCGGTAACAAAAAATAATTTATAGACTCGAAAGCTACTGAACCGATTGAGCTCAAATTCATAGGCTTCGTTTGTATTGGCCTCTATTGTGCATAGGGAATAAGTCCCTATAGGTGGCGCTGGAATCGAAATATTCCTAAAACCCGCATTTACTGTGCGATTTGATTCAAATTCAGAACAGATATTTGCCACATAAATACATAAATATATTATTCGAAAATTGAGCCGATAGGTGGCGTTGGGGCCGGGATATCTCTAAGCCTCATATTTAGAGTCGGATTTGGAAAAAATTCAGAACACTTTTTTAAAAAAATGTAGCGAAGCGCGCCAGGTCTGCTAGTAAATTATAAAAATACATCTACAGACAAGCAAGGCTAAATCGATTGAGCTCATTGGCCGGATCTTTTTAGGATACTTAGGCTATCTCTTTTTCATCTTTTATTTACAAAAATCAGACCAAAATTATAATGCCATCATCATCCTCATGAATGGTATAAAACATAAACAAAAATTTTTTTTTAAGCAAGTGAATTTGGTCAGCGAGCTGTCGCAGTTATTATACATAAATTTTGCTTAATTCGAGCGAAAAGAAATATGTAAAAAATACACACAAACATACGATTGCTGCAATTTAGCATAAACTCTGTGTATCCATCCTTTGGTGAAACATTGCCACAACTGTTACTCAAAGGTTCATTCTATCACTGATCGAGAGCAGGAGAAGTCGCGGAAGGAGCGGAAAAAACGAGGCACAGCATAAAATGCTCAAAACATTAATAAATGTCATTGGACAGCAGAGCAGCAAGTGTAAAGCTGTTGCAGTCAATTCGATGTGTCACCGTCGTCGTACAGACATTGGCACAGATGGGCAAATAAAAAAAAAGAAATGGCAGCAGCGAGAAAAATAATAATATATAAAATAAAAAACAAAACTCTTTAGCAAGTAGCTGGTGCTGTAGTCGTTGCGGCAAACATCGATGAAATTAATTCTACAAAGCAAATTAAGCGTTTCGCGCTACTCGTCGTCCGCCGACGATGACTGCTGTTGCCGCTGGTAGCTGATGGCTGTTGGTTAGTGGCTACTCTGGCTACTGGTGGCTGGCTAGTGGCTAGTGGCTCTTGACTGTCAGTTGTCGCCACTGTTGCAGCTACTCAAACAATCAACAAGAGAAGTGCAAATGGCTTTGTCTTCATATAGGCACTTTATGTGCATACGTTCATTAGGGTGCATCACTCCGCATACAAAAAAAAAATACTGTTTTCCCATATAAAATATAATATGTTTTAAGACTGTCATCAAAATATTTCGGAAAAATATTAAGATTTACATGAGCGGGAATGATTTGAAAATATTAGGGTTCGGTTAGTTTAGGTTAAATGGGCCGCATTGGCATGCCCAGAAAGTGATTTTCGCCCAGCCTACCCGATATCTAGGTGAATCCCCACAGTCTCTCCAGTGCGACAGCACCTAAATTGTCCAGGTCTCCGAATAAATGGTCCCCAATCGCATTTCTCATAGTGCAGAACACTAGCACAGGAAGTGTTTAATGGACTCTACCACTTCCTCATCCCTACAGGTTCTAAAAAAAAACTCAATCTGCGGGCTCCAAACCTGGCGGGCATGTGGCCGTTAAGCAAGTGTCCCGTTGGTAATCCTATAAGAGCTTGACATTCGGTTTGCTAAACCTCAGCAGACTCTCTGTTCTTCGCTCATTTCGTTATGGCCAAAGTGAACGCGCTATGAGTACAGATTGGTCCACCTGCTGTTGATAGCTGCTTTAACCTATTTCTCAATTTGCGAGCTCAGTAATCTCAACGGGGGCTATACGCTAGAGCCGCGTTCTACCAGTTTTGCTTTCAGCTTCTATTCTCATTCAGTTGGCCGCTTGCGCCAATACAGGTTGAGATTGTGTTGCCGAAGAGATTGTACAGAGATTCGCGATAGTTCCGAATGCAAATCGAGTTAGCCATTGTCGAATTTAGAGCTTTGATATCCGCTTGACTGTATACATCGATCAAGGTCTTTTGAGGCGGAAGGTGCATCATACCAACCAATTTTGTCCCTATGTTAATTGCAAATATCTGTAAGCTTTCAATGAGAGAGTTAAAAGATGCTCCATATCCCGATATTCATTTTTGAGCCATTCGTGAAGATCGGATTTTCATCGGAGTTTAGAGCCGTGTCAGATTCTCCGTCACTTCTGTTAGGTCAGTTAGCCGTGAAGTCGTGACTTAAGTCGATCTCCGCGATTGAATAGGCACATATTTCTTGATCAACTCCCACTCGGTTTAAGATAGGGGCATTTCCCTTATACCATATCCTTCTTCTATTAGACGCCTTCAGTCTTTGAGCGTTCTTGGCAGCGGAGCATCTCAAATAAATATCTATGGGTGGTAACTTCTGGAATGTATCCAGAGCCGCTTGATGGATCGATTGGCTTCTACGGTCGCATACCCCCAGTCTTTCCCAATTCTATTTTCTCTTGCAGGAGTTGAGTGCGTTAGGCGCCTTCTTTCTTCGCTCTTCAACATTTCTTTTCCCAGAAATTTAGCCTCCTTCGAGGAGAACAGTTTGAGCCGTCCATGGGTAAAGAGTAAGGTTAGATCGTCATTCACCTTCCCAATGATACCTTATATGCATAAGTCTTAATCTCGGTAAAGCTTTGACTGAACTAATGGAGTTTTTCTTAAACCACCGTTGAAAAAAGTTTAATATTTTTTTTTATGCAGATCTTTTAAGCTTAAACTTTTTTATCATATGAGGTAATTTTTCGAAAAATAATTATAAAATCTGTTTTTATTTATAAAAACTTCAATTTTTAAAGCTATTTTCAAATCTTTCCAACTTACGCAAATTATAGTACCTATTTTTACGAGGTATTGTGGAGTAAGTCTTAAAACACAATAAATTTTATTATTCCTGTAGAAAAAAAGCAACTTTTTTTGGTGAGCCATCCTAATGTTCATAGATATGTACATATGTATGTATGTATGTAAATATGTTTATTGTTAATTTTTTTCTTCTTCATCTGTCACAGCAGCCAGCGTCTTTCCCAATGCCCCAATGCCTTTGCTCTGTGGTTGCGTACCATCGCTGAATTCGCTTCGCCATAGTCACAGCGCCACTTTGCCAGCGCGCTTCGGATCGTGCTTTCTTACATTGTGTTGCTGTTGGTATGTCTGTACGTCTGTATGTGGTCCAGCTGCTTGCCGGCCTAGCAGGGGAGCATATTCTCGATCTCCATTCGGATCCGCTTTTATTGGGTTTTTTTCTTCGTTTTCTGTATGAATCACTGAATCATTTGCACTTTTCATTTTTGTCACTTTTGTGTTTTGCTTTAATTTAGACTAATTTAATTTTTTTTCTGTCTTATTTGAACACAATGTTAGTATGTATATTTTAATTTTAGTTGATTTCTTTTAATTTTTTGCCTGCTTTTATTTAATTTTTTGTTTCACGCAAATGTCACGATTGTCTTGTCTTGTTTTCAATTCATTTTTTTCAAAATTTGTGTAGATTTCGCGCGGCGAACGCCAGCTTCACGTTTGTCATTGTTTTGTCGCGCTTTTTATGTTTTTGTTTGTGTATTGAATTTTAATTTTATTTAGTTAGTGTTAGCAGCGTGTCATTTAAAAATAAATTTGAATAGAAAAAAAAAGAAAACGTCCCAAGAATCGCTGCAGGTGGCAAAAATAATAGAAAGTTTTGCGATTTAATTTGAATTGGGGGGAAATCAATGTGCATAAAAATTATGTGTTCATAAAAATTATAGCAAAATGTATTTTTATTTTTGATTTTAATTTTTTGTTTGTTTTAAATATACTCAATTTTACAACAAAGCCCATGTAAGTCATAGTTACAAACTTTATAGAAAATAAAAAAAAAATTAAAATTAAAAAAAAAAATTGTTTTTAAAAATTTCATGAAGTTTCTCATTTTTTAAACCGGCATGAAATATTCTAGCTTTCAATTGCATTGTTTTTGAGTTTGCAGTTGTTTTGAGAATTGCAAGTTTCAAATATCTTAATTTTTTTTTTTTTTTTTTGATTTTTGATAATTAATTTGATTTTTTTTTTGCTGCCGGTGTTCAGCATTTTCCGCTAAACAAATTTGAATTTTGTTCATGCGTCATACAGAAGAAGAGGCGCAACACCATATGCAAAAAAACATTCTCAAAAATCAAGCAGAAGTTTTAGCCGCGAAAAACTTATACTTTATAACAATAAAATTCTATGTACAACAAAACTGCATACCTGAAATAGGAATTAGATATTTTAAATTTCAATGATATTTATTTTAATTTGTTTTGAATTTTTATACATTTTCTATAGAGTTTGAAACGTCGGAAATAAGGAAAAACAAGGCGTTCAGAAATGCGCTTCGAAAAAAATTTAAAAGTTTAAGCTATGCTACTCCCCAACCAGCCAAATGTGGAGCGCTCCGAAGGAGTAGTGAAAGGGGGCACTCACCTCGAAAGAACGCTCCGAGTATGGTGTGAAACGGGAGTCCTCTAGAGCATCGCATTGATGTTCATTTTTCTCAATAGCTTTTCGTATAAAAATATGTCATTGGTTTTCGCTTGATTTTTTAATTCAAGTAATCGTGTTCTAAATAATAATTAGACATTTTTTAGTCAAGCAGGTGATGACCCCTAGAAGTTTATGCGCTTAATTTGACGCAAAATTATGAATGAGAACGTCGCTTCACAATATTCCTGGAAAAATGCACCGAAAAAAAATTAGAGACGAATAGAGGTGTCAACATAGAGTGTTTCCGGGTTATCTGAGTTAGCTTTCTGGAACGCCGAAATCACTAAATTAAGAAGTCCTCTAGGCGCACTTTTTCCATGAAATATTAAGAAGGCTCTTTTCTACGGACAATATGCTCCTGTGGGACACTTTTCGCAGTCGTACTATAGAATTTATCTATGGTGCGCATTGGGCTTAGAGCGGCGAAACCCGCAATATTCGAGGTGGTCAGAAATTGGAAATTGCCTATATTTTTGATTAGAGCGATAATTAACCAATATATTTCTAGAGTATAGGATTCGTTAACGCTGGTTTCAATTCGTTTTATGTGCATGGGAAAAGTCATACTATAAACAGACTATTCTCACCGCAATAACTTCCCACCCTACTTGATTTGAAGATTGAGAGACTACACTTAGAACAAAACTTTTGATTGGGAAAGCTATGATTCTCCATTTGAGGTAAACCCGAGAAAAGCGTTGGAGGTTTGAGAAATACCTTTCTTCTCAACACAACCTCAGGGATTTGATGCACTCCGTGGATATCAAATCTTTCATTTCCAAACGACAACATCACTCACTTCCCGTAGAGGCTTGGTGATCTCAATTATCGCTAAAGAGGCTCTGTCGACGGAAATAGAAGTCTGTATAAACTCTATCCCTTACTCTCAAGACGAACGCACTTGACCCTAGTGAACCTTGATTATCTTGTGTCGGAAGGTACACAACGAAAATCCATAAACGACTGTTTCCTCTGTGGAGCAGCTTCCTGGTCTGCGTCTGTCCCAGATTGGGCGGCAGTTTTGAACACCTGGTGGTAGGTGTAAACACAGTGACCATATATGAGCAGAGGGACAGCTTGGCATAATTCTATCATTCCTCTATCTACCCCACAAACACCCTATGTAACCTAAGCCTGTGGGCAGAATAACGGGAAGTAAGTTTGGTGGCTGGCTGTGATGCCAACACTCTCCGCACATGCGAGACGAGATCGGGGATTAACGATCGAAGTCAGTCAGTCTTTGATTAAGCATTGTTCACTAATCTAACCTTGTGTACAGTAGCCCCACATAAAATATATAGAAGGAAAGAGAAGATTATAAAAATAACTTTAGTAACTACCTCGAATACTGCCAGAATGGGCTACTTATACGTCTCGATAGCGCACAAAGTGGTGGAAAGAGCTACGGTTACTCAGTACATCAGCTAGGATACCCTTCAACAAATCAAAATTTAAAAGAAGTACGGAAGACTGGGGTAAATGTCATCACAGCTTCAATACCTTTACGAAAGAGATCGGAAGGGGGGTCGCCTCAGAGACCTCATGATTTAGCAGATGCCTGCCTGGAAATCCTACTCTTTCATGCATTCTCGAAAAGCTATGAGGAGATCACACAGCCAACAGTCTTGAAACATTAGAACTCTAGACGTCCACTTTCTTGGATGTAGTGACATGGAAGGGATGCCCGACACCCTATCTCCAGACACATGCAGGCGATGTGGGCTATCCGAAGAAACCATCACTAAAGAGCAGATAGTATGGATTATTAGATCCTTCCAGCTCTATAAGTTACTGGGTCCGGACGGAATCATAACTGTCATGCCCCAAAGACCAATAGCCACGATACTATCCAGGCTACGCGAAATCTACAGGGCAAGACTCTTTTGGACCCATATATCACAGCTTTGTAGGGAGGTGAGGATGATGAACTCTCATTGAGGGAAGCCTACAGACTTGCAGATTACTGGATCGTATTTCAAGCTGTGATCTTTGTAATTGGCATCGCGGAAAAATTCATACATCTAGGTAGTTGAGATATAGGCAGTCAAGCGGCGAAGAAGGTTCTAAACTCGACAACGACTAACTGTATTTGCAGAGAATCCCCGTGGAAGTTTTTCAGCTACGCACTCTCAACTATACTGGGGCACCCGGGGCAAAGTGGCGTCTATGGAAACGAGGAAGCGAACGAGTGTGTGAGAAGAGAAGCTGAGGCAAACCTCGAGTGCGCTACGAAAACTGCGCCTCAGATTTGTGGGGGAACATTTCTTGGTAGACCTGAACAATTAATGTGAAGTCACCCTGGAGCGACTGTTGGGATTTTCCATAAGATCGAGTTAATTAACTTTAGCCAGTATCTCGACTTTTCCGACACAATCGACTAGAATTCTGATAATATTCTAAACGACGACGAGGTTACTGTGTCAATATTGTGCTTTCAACTCAAATAATACTCTACAGAAAACTGCTAGCAAAAACACGTCAGCACTATATATGTATGTGAATTATTTGGTACGATAATATTTTGGTGCTTTATGAAGTGCGCAAATTTTGTTTTTTAGAAGCCCTTTGACTCCATGCCATGTAAATCGAAATACAAACCTCATTTCATTTCTTAAAATACGATTACCGTGTATTGGCATGTGATTGGTGAATTATTTAATTATCACTAAAATCGGTATTCTGGGGTAATCAGGCCATGTTTTATACGAACGTGCGCTTGAAACTTTTAGCATGTGCTGAATGCAAGCCGTTAGATTGTGTCTGATTGTTGTATTTGTAATATCGTAATTTTGGTTTTTAATAAGAAGTTCAGCGTAATAGCGCATTTGTCACGATGGCACGTCGCGGGAACGTGAGCTTGAGGCGAACTAACAAAAGCACACAACTACAACATTACATAGTAGTAGCAAATGTTGTGAGCACACCGTGGACCCAATGTGCACCTTTTCGATGCAATGCGAAGTGGATTGCACTTTCTAATTTTAATTTTAATTAAAATAATGAAAAGTAAAACTAAGCAAAATCAAATACAGATAAATTAAAAAATTTAATTTAATTTATTTAAATAACAAAATACAAAAGAATGATATGATCTAAATAAATAAATAAAACTAATTAAATATATCTTTTTTAAATCCTTCCAAAAGAACATTTTTGGTTTTCTAGGTGACATTTTAAGGATATCACATGGTATATAGAAATTTAAGTTTTCGACAAAAGGATATCATAATTTATAATTTCCAACC
Organism: Anomoia purmunda; assembly: GCA_951828415.1. Taxonomy (NCBI): domain Eukaryota; kingdom Metazoa; phylum Arthropoda; class Insecta; order Diptera; family Tephritidae; genus Anomoia; species Anomoia purmunda. The sequence continues at coordinate 47,982,255 of OX639995.1, forward strand.
GGTTAAATAAATTTAAAAAAGTGATTTAAAAAATTAAATTAAATTAAGTGAAATAAAATTAAATAAAGTAAATCATTTAATACGTGATAATCAAATTAAATTAAAATTGTATTTAGTGAAAAAGCGGAAATAAAATTAAAATAAAAAAGTAAAAAATTATTAAAATAAAATAAAGTAAAAGTAAACACAATAAATTGAAATAAAGTAAAATGCAAAAAAAAACCAATTTAATTAAAAAAATAAAGTAATGTAAAGAAAAACTAGATGAAATAAATTAAATAAAGAATTAAATAAAATTTTATTTTATTTTAAAGTTAAATAAAACCTAATTTTATTTTTTTATTTGTGCAATTTATAAAATTTTGTATTATTATTTTTATTTAACTTGAATAAAATTATTTTTTAAAATTTCGTTTAATGTACTGTAATTTATTAGACGTAATTTTTGTTTTAAAATAAAAAAAAGTAAAAAAATAGTAAAATAAAATAAAGTAGAAATAAACACAATAAATTGAAATGAAGTAAGATACAAAAAAAAAAACAATTTAATTCAAAAAATAAATTAACGTAAAGAAAAATTAAATGAAATAAATTAAATAAAGAACTAAATAAAATTTTATTTTATTTTGAAGTAGTAAAATTTAATTTCATTTTGAAGTAAAATAAAACCAAATTTTATTTTTTATTTACTCAATTGAATTAAGTTAAATAAAATTACGTTTAATAAATTACATTAAAAGAAAGTTTAAAAAATATTTTTAACCAAGTTAAATTAAAATGAAGTAAAATAAAACAAAATTTTATTGAATTTAAAAAATTTAGTAATATATAGTAAAATTAAACGAAATCAAATAAAGTAAAAGTAAATGAAATAAAATAATACAATATATGGATACAAAAGAACTAAAATAAAGAAAATAAAAGAAATAAATAAAATAAAATTGTATTTAATTAAAAAAAAATCACAAATTTAAAATGCTTAAAAAACAATCAATCAAATTAAATTGAAATGAAGTTTAAAGTTTAATTCAGTTTAAAAAATTAAATTAAAATAAATTCAAAATAAAAGAAAGTAAAAAATTAATCAAATAGAATAAAAGGAACCGTGATGAATTGAACTAAAGTAAAATAACATAAAACAAAATTTGACACAGAATGGTGAAAAATCTTTCCAATATATGCACATCAACTTTCGCCCTGAGGGAAAAATAGAAGTTACAAAAAAAATAACATGAACAAATCAAATAGAAATAAATTGAGTCAAAAAAAACAAAATTTAATTTAGCTAAAAAAAAATGTATTTTAAATAAAGAAAGGAGTAATATAATGTAAAATTAAATGCAATAAAATAAAATAACAGAAAGTAAAGAAATAAAACCCCAATTAAATATTAATAAAATTAAATCGAAAGAAAATTAAAAAAATAACTATGTATAATCAAATTGATTTGTAATGAAGAAAAAACCCGGAGAAATTTAATACAGTAAAAAAATTAAATAAAATAAAGTAAAATAAAATAAAATAAAGTGAAAAATTCATGAAGTGAAATTAAAACAACTGAGATAAAACGAAATAAAACACTAGGTAATAAAAAATATTAAATTCAAACGAAATGAAAAAACAAAATTTAATTTAGTTTGAAAAAATGTAAAAAGGAAGGTAAAAATTAATAAAATATAAATAAAATTTACATTAAATAAAATAAAACTAAGCAGATTAAATTGAACTAAATTAAAATAAAGAAAACATTATTAATTTTAAATGGGCTAAAATAAAAGTTATGTTGACGGTTTTTTTTTTTTTAATTATTATTTAATCGATTTAAATGGAACGATTTCCCGTTTCGAGAACGAAAAAAGACACATCAATTTTTAACAGTGCCAGAAAAACAGACGATAAGAAAACATAATTGCATCGTTATTTTTCGATTTATGTTTTTACGATAATTTTTAATCGTTATATTATGATTTTTATTTTAAAATCAACAAAGGTTAATTGTTATTTTTAATTTCTTCGCGCTCAGTTTTATAATTTTGATAAAATATATTAGTTATTTGCGTATGATCGGAAAAATTACATGCATAATAACAATTAAAAGTTATCGAAATATAAAAATAAAAAAATTGTGATTAAAAAATTATGTTAAAAGTAAAAATCATAACGGTCCCCGGTCTCAAAAAATAACTGTGTTGACAGAAAAAAAAGAAAAATTTAATTAAGGTAAAACTAAAAAAAATAAGGTACAGCTTGTAATAAAATATAACAATAAACGAAATAAAACTAAAGTAATTTAAAAAGATTGTAGTGCGAATAGTGTTATCAAATTTAAGGTCCAAGGCCTTGTGCAATCAAATTCTTCTTTCTATAATAAATTCAAAGTTACTAGAATTCGTAATTGATAAATATCAAATTTTCTGGTTGGCAAACAAAACATGAAGCTTCGACTGCTATTGTTTGGATTTCCCGCCGTGATAAAAGCTCGCCAATAATAATTAATAACAAAATGCAAGCACAGCAATCTTCATTGACTCAAACACACGCACACATACATACATACATATGTACGTATATAAAATAAGTAAATGTGCAAATGCATTTCGAATTTCCTTTATAGACAAAAGCTACTTCCCGCTGACGAGGCCCAAAGTACAATGATGCGCTGTATGGCGCTTATGCTATGCAAAATACAGGCATGCTTAGTACACATAGCATATACTTATGCATAGCATAGCATATGTGTATAACTACATGTCAATTTGTAAATTTGTAAAGCCCTGTATTTTGGGGCTCAATATACATATGTATGTAAAGTTGCCTCCACTGGGGAGTCGTGTTGCTGTCGGACGTAGTTGGCTCTTCAGCACCGGCGCAGCTGCAGCCTGCCTGCCGCTTCGACGCCTCATCCCAATAGCTACGCGGCGGCCTGTGGCTATTTTTGGTGCCCGCTGCTATAGAAGAGCAAACTACAGTAGAAACAATAAAATAAAAGGCAGCAACAACACATAAAGGCTAACTATAAGTAAAACAAAAACAAATCGTAAATGATGGGGCTGAGGATGGAGAGAGAGAGAAGAGAATGGCGGAGGGGAATACAGCAGCAGCAGGAGGTAAAGTGCACATTCGTACTTGCGTGCATGTGAATGGGGAAGAATAATAACAACAACAACACTGCCTGCAACCAGTGTTGCCAGAAAAAAAGCATTCGTTTGGAACTAAACCTATCGAAAATGAAGCTAAAATGTGCCAAATAAATAATACCACCCTTGTTCGTTTCACCATCCTTTAGCGAGTGGCGGACCGATGCGGCATCTGGCCTAAATTAAATAGATTTTCAGCTTAGAAAAATAATGGAAAATAATAATGTCAAGTAAAAAAAATTAATGAATTATAAAATGTACATCGAATTTTTAAAATTTTGTATAAGAATTTTTAGAAAAATTTTAGGAATGCTGTTTTATAGCCCATTATATTTTAGTGCAACAAAGTCTAAGTTTCAAGTGACTAAAAATTCGTGTTGATTTTTTATAATTTTTTTATATTTAAACATTCGAACATATATGGAACAAAATGCCCAAAAACTATCAAAACTCAATGCGGATTTTTCGATTTTTATTGAAACTGAATTGGCAACAAAACAGCGCTCTCAAAATTTGACTTAAAATTCTAATTAAAATTTTTTAAATTTGTTGTAGATTTTTTGAATTTTTTTTTTAAATTCATGTGAGATTCGTACAAGGTTTAAAACTTTTATTTATAAAATTTGGTTTCAGTTATATAATGAGCTATACTTTTATGAAAAAATATAAAACTCGAGGCACGAACTTGAGCGGTTTTTTTGGGAATAAATTGCAAAAAATGTACTGAATAGATTTAGAATTTTTTTTTTATTTTGAAGCTACATGTTTTGACTTTTAAATTTTAATTTTGAACACCAAACAAAAAACATTGGTGATCTTGAAACGCCATTGATTTCGTTGATGTTGGAACTGCATGGGCCGGCTTAAGTAAAGTTATGGTCAGTTGGTAAAACTGTAAACAGAAAATTGATATTTTCCATAATAATGGAATATCTTGGTCAGAGAGACTATATACTTTTTTTAGTTTGCAAATTGTAAAATATTTGCAACGGTTTCTCAAGTTAGAAATTTTTTTAAATATTAGAGACTATAAAAATTTAACAAAATAAAATTCTGCAAATCGTATTCGTGAAAATATAGCGGTATGTTTACTTAATAGCTTAAGAATAATATGATTGAAATCGGACTAATACTTTTATGAAGTCTTACCGGCATCTCAATAACACTACTTTCGGAAAAACGCATTTGAAGATAAATTACGATGTATGTATATATATTGAATATAATATAGATATATATATATATATTGAATATAGTAACTTACACTTCGAATCCCAGAAAAAAGCAAACAAATGCGATTTTCACTAAATCTTTTCTGTGGCGTATTTTCAGAACATACAGATTGAAATTAAACCAAAAAATCGATCTTTTGAGACCGCGAGTGAATGCTCGGCTTCGTTCAACTATGGCAGATAATTGCTTAAATGGTAAATAATTAAACTGAAATTGAATTAAGTTATTGGTAACATTATTCATGTTAAGTTTACGTTGAATTTTACAGAATTAGAAAAAAACATCTTAGAAAGATTTTCTGAAGATCCTCGTGGTCTTATTTTGAGTTAGATTCATTTCACTTGTATGTTGTTATAAACTTAATATAATAGTAAATATATGACTTTACTATCTTAGTGCCTAAACAAGTTTTTACCCCTCACCCATGGTCGAAGTTCTGTGAACAAATTTGGCAGCATTGAATGTAACTAGTTCGACCAGTTTAATGAGGTGTCATAGTACTCGCAATCGCCGAATCTAGCTAAATATAGTTGTTGTTGTCTTCTGTAACGAATGTTCGATGCCAGAAATCTGCGAATTATGTGGGTTTCATTTTTGGGTCTACAAATATCACATCAAAACGTATTTTAAAACCCATTTTTCTTTGTTGATATTTTTGCGATACTTCTTACTCAACTCACAAACAAAACAGAATGCGAAACGGCATGTTTCTTAGCGTACAACGACAAAAATGTACACTAACAATTTGTACGCACAATGACAGTGAGAATCGATGAGAATTACCACAAATACAAACATATGTTTGACATTCAGTCCAGCAAGGGAATTCACTCAGCTGCTTTCTCAACACCACCTCATATGAAATACTAGAAATAATTTGACGTTAATCCCATGGTTATGGTATACTACATGGGAAGAAATGTGAGCAACACTTTGCATTTTGCATTTTGCACTGTATCACAAACTCAAAACAAAGGATGGAATGGAACTATTATCAGTACTAATCGGCACCGAATCACCAAAAAATTTATGAAAAATAGCATGTGTTGTCATAGCAACGAAGCAAAGAACAATTTTAGTGAACACTTTTACGATAAAATTGCTTGCGGAATGAATAAATTACCGCATGGAACTGAAAGTTTCTGGAGCTAAAAAAGTGCTACACAAATTTAAAAAAATGATAAACAGCTTAATATTTGAAGCAAAATCGAAAAATGAAGTACTAAATGTGGAATTGAAAAAATACCAAAGTGGCAACACTGCCTGCAACAACAAAGTATGTACAAACATATGTACTTGGGACTGGGTTGCGTTGCGGTTCTGTTTGTAATTGCAATCGCGTTGCAGCTGTGCGGTTGTCGTTCGTAAAGTCCGTCGGCCGACCACAGCACAGCCATAACAACAGCAATAACAACAACTACGTAAAATATACAACTCGAAAGCGGGTTGAGGTTAAAAACCGTTGCGCCAAAATAATAAAAACTGTGAAAAGTCAATAATAATAAAAAAGAAACAATGGTCAGTAGCATAGTCGAACGCGAAGCGGTATTTAAAAAATAAAAATACTATACTATACTTACATATGTATGTACATACCGACCACTAGCCACTTGCTAGCTGACCACCTCCGACCGCCATCACCACCTCACATTGCATGGAGTCACTTTAACACGTTTGTTCTGCCAATTCTGGCGCGTTTCCCTTCATACACTCACAAAAAAAAAATTGAAAATAAATATAAAAAAATTTCCATTCATTTTCCTTGCCAGCTTTGGCCGCTTTTCCTGCTCAGCCACACTTTCAAATTGGCAGTTTTGTTTTTTTATATACTTACCTACTCACATACACACATACTACTTATGTATATCTGTACAATATATAGTAAGTATATAGCCCCCCGGTGGCTGTATCGGCTGTTGCGTTAAGCAGGAAACGGCATCACGTTATAAAAATAGCCAATAAAATGTTGGGGAAATTTCAAAGTGCTTAGGCGCTAGCTGATTTACGAGCTCAATATTGGTGGGTACTTGAGAATTTTATTTTTACCTACTACCATTTTTTGTATTCACTTGTGTTTGCCTATAATTTACATCAAACTACTAGAAGCTGACCGGCAAAACAAAATCCTAAGTTTCCGTGTGTTTTTAATATTATCTTGCCGGAAATAAAAACTACAATTTTTTTGCTTACCTTTTTTCATTTAATGATATAAAAACAATGCACGCGCCAAATTCAAGAAAAGGCCTACTTTGAGTTGCACAAATAACAGCGATGCAAAATATATCAATTTTTAGACGGCCAAGTTGCTCTAAGGACGCTGACATCGCTTAGCGACAAACTTCAGAATATTCGAAATGAATCAGTAGTCGCTGTTAATTTTTGCACAATCCCAATATTTACTTTATTTATTGGGTTCTCGTCCATAGAAATATTAGAGAGACCTTATTTTGACAAATAAAATTGGGTTTGATAAAAATTATTTTATTTTACTTTAGAAATTCTAGTTTTTTAAGTGAAAGTTCCTTTCCGGGGCCAGTGAAAAGTAAAATTGTCACGAAACGTTAAAGAGAGTTTTCAAAGCACGCCACACACACTCTGATTGTCAATCACCGCCAGAAGTGGCCAGAACGATTTTTCCGCCGAAGTATCATCTGGGTGGCCCAAGTGTCCTCTGGGCAGCTCTCGAACATCCGTTTGGATGCGCACACGCCTCTGCACAGCAAAAAACGTGTGTCTAAATACTCGCAGAATACTCGAAGTCAATCGCATGAGACAGCTACAAACTTCACCCCTCGACGTTCACACCTGCTTACTAAGAGTAGTTTTCAGCATACCGGAATTCGCGAGCATGGGGAGCACATTTCTCATTCTCTACGTACCGCCGATGAGAAAGTTATTGGATTCCGAGAAAACAACTGGCACGATGAGGAATGTCGTACCTCCGCAGAAAAGCCAGACTCTGCCTACAGGGGCGCACTACGATTGAGATGCTAACCGACAGGAAAAGCAAAATTTTATCAGAAGATGCACCAACTTACAGAATGTTTTAAAAGCAACTTAGGAAGACTCTAAACGAGTTAGGGAATGGACCTATACGCTCACAGTAAACACTGTGTGTGATGCTAGCGTGATGCCCGCAAACGATTTCTGTCGGAGCTGCCGAGAGGATGAGTTAGAAAGGAGGATGAAGAGTGTAGTGTACCACCTCTGTCACAGCCCCGTCTTGACAAAAACTCTATATAACGCTTACTCCAAACACTTTTTTCATTGTCTGGCAGAACTCGATTCTACGCATGTCCGCGATCTGTAACGTGTCGTCAAGTTAACACGATGATTCTACAACACGGAGCACTGAATGAATGGAGCAAGAAAGCTCTCTCAAGGGGCATCACAATGGGCCTATGGGCCTACCTGGCGGACTAGGCACCTTACTCTGTGTGGAACAAAATGAAAGTGGGAAAAGTTGTAATTTTTTTTTATTATTGTTATTTTTAATTTTGTTTTGCATCTCACTTTGAACAGTTTGAATAAAAAGTTGATCTCTTTGCCTGCACAATAAACAAAAACTATCAAATAAAATTTCATTAATTTTCAATGAGTATAGGCGTCATTAGAAACCGAAATACGAAACCGCCGATACCAATAAACTTCCTCAACCGCTTCTCTGCTTTCCATTGCCTACCGAACCGAACACCTTTTGGCACGAGTTATTCTATCAGGCATGAGAGTGAGTCGACCTCATTTGGTCTCGAAAGGCTCGAAAAGGTCCTCCTCAATCTGGACGAAGTTAAAAGTTTCGCCCAATGCCACTCCACACAGCTGTTAGCTTGGCGTGGATCCGAAATTTAGAAATGGCAGCTCCTCTTCAAATGCGAAAAGATGGTGTCAAATGTCGCCGCCATTCTAACCTAACCTACACCATACAGCTCGATGTTTGGCCAAACTTCTTCTAGCATGTGTGATGTGACGCACACATCTTCATGTCGCGCATACGTTACACACTCGGCTACGGCGGACATCGTTGCATCTAAAAAAAATTCAATATTTGTTGTGCTTTATGAGCCAATGGAATCGTTTTATCGTACTTCGTTAAAATATAAGCAACGATAAGCCGACCCGGCCCCGAGATCGTTTCGAATATTTTTCTTAAGGTAAGGTGAAGTCAAACTAACGACTTTAGATGCCTTGCAAACTTTAGATGCCTTGGAAAATAGTAAATATAATAGTATATGACCCGTTGCTAGATTTGGCTTAAAAGAAGATCCAAGTTTGGGCCTTCCTGTGTGCGGCGGCTATAAACCCGAAGTTATTTTCTAACACTCGTAATATCACTTTTCAGTTTGGAGATATATAATGCCATCGTCATGTGCCTCGGCAGGCAATACAAATCTTTGGCTGGATATATTTCTGCCATGAAAAAGCTTCTCACAAAAATCATCTGACGTACTTAGTCGGCGTAAAACTGTAGGCCCTTAAATTCGCAGAAGTTCGGCAAAGCATCGAGTTATATTGGATTTAAAAGCCACTAATATATCGTATTTTCTAAACTCAACTATCTCGGGGCAATCGAAATCCCTTAAAATACCTCAATTGTTACTCGATGGTTTGCTGGGTTGTTTAAACCAACAGTTAATTGGACAAAACTCAATTGAGGGATAATCCATTCACCTCATCCCCTTTGGCTACGCCACTGTCACAAATGCAAGTACTAACATTAAGTCACTTAATAAGTCCACTAAGTTGATATGTACCGCCTTAAAGGCCCTCACTAACGACTTTAATTGACCGTAATTAGCACATTAAATGCATACGAAGTAAAGCAAACAGTGCGATAAAAAAAAAACCACAAACACAACAAAACCAACAAAAGCTGTTGAAAATTCATAAATAAAGCACAACAAAAACTTAACAACATATAACAATTTAAAATGCGAACTATTGCAGCTGTTGCAGTCGACGTTGTTGTTAAAGTGTTCCATGTGTGGCATGTGTGGCAAGCTCAACACAAATACGTGTGTGTGTGTGTGTGTGTGTGTTTGTGCAGCGCATTCGCAACCGCGATTAAATATTCGCAATCATTACTTGTTCATACGAGTGCATAGAAGTTTGGGGCCACCAAACGATTGTGGCGAATGCGCATGCGCAACAATAGTGCAATACTTAGTGCAATACTCACTGCGGCAAAAAGCAGCAAAAAAAAACACAAAAAAATGCAAGCATCCAAACAGCAGTGAACAAAGAAAAATTCACGGTGTGGCGGTAATCAGGAATCAGTTTAAATATGCTTGTAGTACATTATGTGCCTGCGCTAAGACATACACTCGGCGGCATTACCAGAGTCACACCTCAATTTTCCAAACGCACAGTCAAAATTTCGGCGCAATTAGTTTTCAATAAGTATAGATTTACCCTTATGGTTGGTTGGTTGGTTTAAGTGATGAAAATCTATTAGCAAATTAGCCAGTTTGATTCCACAAATTCGACCAACCTAAAGCCAACCGGCGGCTTCAATTAAATTCAGTATGGATACAGAGAAAGTTGGCTTCACTCTGAAAAGTCTTGCAGGAATGGTTTACCGAGCGTGTTTAGCCTCATTCTAGCGTAGGGAGTGGCGGACCAGGGCATCCTAGCCTCGACAGAAGGTGTGTCTTATTTCGACATGCACTTCAAAGCGCTAGCACCCTGGGCAGATTTCCGTAAGTTTGTAGGTTTTTTCTTTGCCAATTCCTAAAAGAGTCCTAGTTTTAGGTGAACCATAGGACACCCAAACCTGACGTGTAATCCTATACGATCCTGTACGGTTCCACCTCTGTTTAGTTTTTGAGTTGTAAAATTCGGCAATTGTGGTTTTGAGCTCTCTAGGCGAGTCCCCCATGCCCACTGCGTGGAACAAGTTCAATATAGAGCCGCATCTCGTCAGTTCATCCGCTTTTTAATTACCGTAAATCAGAAATCGAATCCAATCTCTTCTACACTCATCCACTAACTGGGATCTAGCCGTTTGGCTATCTGGGAAGATATTCAGATATGATCTTGCGGGTGCATTTTGCTTTGCGCATCCTACTTCTTCCTGCATTGCAAACGTTTCGGTCTGAAAAACGCTTGCATGACCCGGCAGGCGGAAGGATAATTTTTTATTATATTTCTCAATGAAAGATCCCTGCGTCACATACCCTGTGTGAGCCGTCCGTACACACAGTTAGGCCCACTTATGGTTCGGCCCTTCTCTGAGAACTGAGCTTGGGAATTTCGTGCGGGTAAGTGGTTAGCCCAAATCTATCTCAGGATGTAGTCAGAGGGCAGCGCTTTAATATCAGGTGGAAGTGCAGTGAGAATGGAGTTCTGCCCGATCGTTCATTCTCTCCAGACCCTCAACCCCTGTTAGCAGTTGAATTTTCGATAAAGATATCTGTCGGTAATAAATCAAGCAGAACGCTCAAACAATCGATTGTGCCAGTATCCCATTGTACTCGTCATGCCAACGACTTTGGTTTTAAACCCCATCTATTGCCTAACTTTCTTTGAGTTGCATAGAGATCCACCGAGGTCTTTCTTGTTCGCTCTTCGATATTCAGTATCTAATTAAGTTTTGGATTCAGGATAACACAACAACAACACACTTTATTTGACAATCCCAGTTCCGACCCCCGAAACTTTGAATCCGTGAAATCAGGTAATTTGATTCTTTGTGCAAAGCATCAGGTCAATTCCCAAGATATTACTAAGTACTCTTCTTGTCATTAATCCACAACATTTACAAAATATCAAAAAATATTCAACGAATACGAGTTTTTAGAAAGCATTTTTAGTCCAGTTTTATGGCATACAATGTCAAAGTCTGAAGTGGCTTAAAATTCCAGTTGATTTTTTTAATTTTTTTTAAATTATGATTTTGGAAATTTATTTTATTTTAAGGCATCTAAAAAATTAACGGGAATTTATATAAAATCATCCGGTATATTGAAAAATGTTCGTTAGACCAAAAGTTTAAAAAAAATTGTCAAAACCCAAAAAGAGTTTTCTGCCACTTGAGGCTTATAATATCTAATATCTATGTTGAAATAAAAAGGGTTGCAAATCTGCATACCCAAAAGTTGTCTAACCGAACTCTTATTAAAAGGGTTGAAAATTTGATGAGTTTTTTTTTAATTTTTAAAAAAATTTTACAAAGTTTTAAATTTTAATGTATATGCTTTTTGTTATAGAACGAACTAAAGTTTTATAAAAAATTAATAAAAACAATTTAGCTTTAAAAACATTGCAAATCTTGTAAAAACTGATCACCATTTGATCAGGGCATTGTATTTATTATTTAAAAAATTACAAATTTGTCACATAAATATTACGTCTATTATCATGTATACTTCCTTACTTTTATGCAAATTTGTTCTTAATAAAACTATAGAGAAGAAATTCAGAGAAATTGCCGCAAACGTTAAGACAAAGATTAGTTATGGCCGCCTAATGGCGGAAAAACGCTACACTCCGTGTTATGACGCCGAGTGTACAATATTTGCCGAAACATATGCGAATCTATATACACACACACACGAATTGGTCGCACAGTATGTGTTTCCATAAAGTGAAAAAAAAACAAAACAAAAACACAAAATTAAAAACCAATAAAAATGAAGAATATGGGAAAATACAAAGCCATACGCAAACAAACACACATAGCGGTTGAATAAAAAAAGACTAGTAGTGTGTAGAGAAAAACACAAATCAAGAAACACAAATTAATGTGCAATGAAGTCGAAACTCGGTTACTTAAGTTCGATTTCATTAAAATGCGAGTTTGTTAATTAGAAAATTTCAAACAGAAAAAAAACAAAATTATTACAATACAATTTATCGTTATAATATGTAGGTCAAATGAATTTTTAATTCAAATATGAAGGTAAATAATATAGACAACGTGAAAGGCACATGTGTACCTATGTATGTATGTACATTCGGTTGTATATGTGTATGTATGTACTTATGTATATATTATCTATATATGTATGTTAGTTTTATTTTAGAGGAAGTAATCTTAACCCCACCAAGGTGGAACTTTAACCTCACTAAAAGCCACGTTTTCTCAATGCAATCTGGTTAATATTACCCGAGACCTGCCGTAAACTTAACAGCCGCAATTTTTGGCAGATGGCACCAACCGAACTAGGGCGCAATGAAACCTTTAATGAAGTTCAGATATCGAACAAACGACCTAATGCCAGTATTCTGCAAGCAGTCTCTAGTCACTAATTGAGGTTATCTGTGGTAAGATCGATTTTGAGACTATTCGGTAGTCTCAAGTCTCTAGTCTCAAAATAACTTATCTAATTTGTCAGCTGCTTCTGAGCAGGTCACAAAACAGAGAAATTGAGAAAAATATGTAAGAAAAAATTATAAATTAAATATATTATTGGAAAAAACGCAAAAATAAAGCATCATTCGAACTGTCCCTTGGTCATTCTCGATATTTTGCTTAAATCTTTGAAAAATTGGCACTTTTATTTATAAACATGATAAGAAAAAACTCCTTGTATAAAATTATTATTATTTTTGGCCTTATATGTTAGAAACGACATTAATTTACTGAGCTCGAGGCAACGCTTTTATTGGGGAATAATATGAGAAAACAACGATTTTTCAAAATGGTAAAAGTGATAGCTGCTATTTCGGAGATCGCCACATCTCCTCATCAGACTTCTTTTTTTTAGACTTTAAAGTGTTCAAGTGTACAATTTTTTAACAAATTCGAAATTTTTTAAGGTCTCTATGATACTTTTCAAAATATCGATATTCGATATTTATTTCTGAGCATAGCAATTTTATTAAATTCGATACTTTTCAAGTCTCTAAGACACTTTTCAAAGTTCGGCATTCGATATATATTTCCAAGTATACATTTTTTACCAAATTCGATATTTCTTAAGGTCCCTATGATACTTTTCAAAATATCGATATTCGATATTTATTTCTGAGCATAGCAATTTTATTAAATTCGATACTTTTCAAGTCTCTAAGACACTTTTCAAAGTTCGGCATTCGATATATATTTCCAAGTATACATTTTTTACCAAATTCGATATTTCTTAAGGTCCCTATGATACTTTTCAAAATATCGATATTCGATATTTATTTCTGAGCATAGCAATTTTATTAAATTCGATATTTTTAAGGTCTCTGTACCACTTTTCAAAATTCGGCATTCGTTATTCATTTCCGAGTATAAATTTTTTATCAAATGCGATCTTTTTTAAGGTCTCTATGATACTTTTCAAAATATCGGCGTTCGATATTCATTTCCAAGCCTACATTTTTATTAAATTCGATATGTTTTAAGTTCTTTATGACACTTTTCAAAATATCGATATTCGATATTTATTTATGAGCATAGCAATTTCATTAAATTCGATATTTTTAAGGTCTCTGTGACACTTTTCGAAAATCGGCATTCGATATTTATTTCTGAGCATACATTTTTTTATCAAATTCGATATATACTTCCTCTGATAGTCAAGCGGCAATTAGAGCTCTTGTTTCAATAACGGTGCGATGGAAAGCGGTTATCGATTACCTGCAGCTATATAAGAGAGCCTTTGGCCATTTTGGCCTTACACTAGCCATTAGTACTTCAAACATCTATCAAAACTGAACAAATGAACAGAAGTTTTGAAAACTTTGTGTAACGTCTTTTTGTCAAATGATATAAAAAATATCAGTTTGCTAATATCGATGCTATATCTTGGATTTATCACTGATATTTTGAACTGAACTATCAAACTTTATTTGGCAAATTATTATCGACAAAAAATTAAATGGTGCTACATTTATATAAAGGTACTACATATATCCGCTCACAACGACCCATAGGACATTATTCGTAGCGAAAGAGTAGCCAATGGGGAGCTACATATATAAAAAAAAAGTCAACAGTCTTTCATTGCCAACGCGCACCTGGACTGCTTTGAAAAAAAAATCTGTAGGTTACTTATCATGGCAGAAAACTGAAAGCAAACAAAAAAATAACAAAAAACAAAACAACAGAATTTCTATTTAATGTTTTTAAAATAAAGGTAATTTCAGGAATGTCACGTTGTGTTGGCAACTTATCAGTAGCTGTAGCTGTATCAAATGAAGAAAACACACACATGCACAGTTTTAGTAAATACACACACACACATACACACACAGCGCGATGGTGGCATTGAAGCGGCAGCCATATTTCTTTTCGAAGCACGCAAAGCGATGGCGATGACAGTGGCTACTTGCTGTAGCTTTGTATTTGGTAGCGGCTACAATTGACAATTCTTTTGAAAAATTTCCTATTTAACCTTTCCCTTTTCTCCCACACCACAGGCACACACACGCACGACCAATTTACTTTGTTATGACATCACTTAGATGTTTTTGTTTTTATTCCTTTAATGCTGCTGTTCAAAGTTCTTGTTCTTGTTGTCTTTGTTGTTGTTCTCCATGTTGTTGCAGCATAGTGCATTCTTCTTGAGTTTAAAGTATTTTGAGTATTCCAAAATGCATTTTCAAAAGATTCGTAACTTTGTATGCGGAGCTATTTAGTTGTGCATAGTTGGGAGGTAAGCAAAGGGAAAAGAGGGGAATGTGAAAAGCATCGATTCGTGATTCTATGTATTTAATTGTAGGTAGATATGCGGAAACAGCGAGAAAATGCTTTTGAAGTTGAAAAGGAAGGGGTTGGACGGGGTATCTTGAAATCCATTAAAATTTTTTAATGGGCTATATATTAGGCTATATGCACGATACACATATAGAAAGTCGGGCGATCTAAGACGACATTTCCGTCCCCCTCTTTCTTATTTGTACAACACTATTCGAATTTTGAGTGATTGGTTATATTTGGAATTAATTAGCAAAAACAGAAAAAAACAAGTAAAGTATAAGCAGAATTCTTATACGTTCGGGGTGAAACTGAAAGTGGAAAATTTTCAACAAAAACAAAACAACAAAAAATAAACACCGGCATACATTGATGCGATTGAAAGCTTTATATCTTATTTAAAAGAGGAGAAATTTCTAAGAAAAATGGTTTTTTTTCAATTTAATATTTTGACAAAATATATATACCCTATATTATATCCGAGGTTATTGTCTAGCCATCAGTTAAAGTCCCATGCAAATCCATTAGGCAGTTTCGAAGATTAGTGAGTTTAGATAGGCAAACAGACAGACAAAAATTCTAAAAATAGTACAATTGTATTCTATTACTTTCTCTGCAACATCATCGGTAATTTTTCTAAAGAAATTTCCAATGTACAGTCACGAATTTTCTGCGAAGATTTATTATAGTATAAAAGAAGTAATAAAACCAGTTGACATAATAAATAATTTCCCTTTCAAAACGACATTTATTTATTTAAGTGAAAAGAAAAGGAAATTCGTATAATTTTAATGTGCCACAACCATTACTATTTCTGTCCTCAATTAAATTAGTCGTACCAAACAATATTTGATTTTAAGATTAAAAAAAAAATACTTTTAGACTTTTTTCGCGTTGAAGACATATTTAATTTTCTTAAATTTTTTAAAAAGCAAGTTTAAGATTTTTTCGATGTTCGATTTAATATTTAATTAGCGCGAGAAATACCTAAAAATAAAAATTTTGAAAGCAAATTTCTTTTTTTAATTTTGAGAACATGTGACTTTCTTCGTTATTCGCAGCTAGCGATCTAAATTATAGCGAATTCGCTTGATGATTCAGTAAAATATTGAATATGTTAATTTTTTGTAAATTACCGTTATATGAGGGATGGCTTGGTGTTCATCTGTGTTCTTTAATTTTCGAAATTAAATTCAAAATGATGCTACTGGGGACATAAATTTCAATATAATGCGATAACATGTCGATAATTTTGGCATTCGATACCGATATTTTTTACTTTATCATTTTAAAACGATATTTTTTGGAATCGAAAACTTGACGCCCAGTATTGTATCGAGCTTACAAAAAAAAATTTTGATGGAAAAAAATATGTGAAAAAAGGATAGAAGAACAACGGCTATCAAAAGAAAGAAAATTAAAAAAAAATTTGAATTAAAAAGTAAAACTAAATCGATTTTTAATAAAGAAAATATTTTCAGTCAAAAAAATTCCAAACTGTTTTTCAGTAAAAGAAAATCCAAACCTTTTTTCAGTAAAATAAAAAAATATTTTCAATAAAATATTTTCAATATAAAATTTTCAATAAAAAATATTTTTTCAATATTTCTTCAATAATAAAAAAAAAATTTTATTAAACAAAGTTTCCAAAATATTTTTTTTTCAACCGCGGATGCTTTCCACGTGACCTACTACTATAAGTAATATCAAAAATGGATAATTTTTGAGTTAAAGTGTTTTTCGGAACAAATATACATTCAAAATCCCTCTCATATTTTTTGCCCAAAATAATAAGCAATTTCATTTTGTATAAGTAGGTTTTTATTCCTTTTGAAGGAACCGCGGGAGAAAACATCGAAATTTAATGAAAAAATTACATTAACTAAAAAAAAAATTCTGCATTTAAATTAAAATAATTCGATTTTTAATAACGAAAATAGTTTTTCAACACAAATTTAAAAAAAAATATTTTTTCCTAAAATTTTCAACATTTTTTTTTTTTTAAATGTACCCGAAAACCGCGGGTGCTTTTTTATGCGGAAAGTATACGATATATACAAACACACATTCAAAACAAAATCCCTCTCATATTTTTCTCAATATAATAAGCAAAACCACAACAACTCCTTTTTCCTTACCTCCACCAACAGTCAACGCGCCCGACATGTATGGGAATAGAAATACCGTAAATCTTGCAAACCCGCCAGAGCAGCCAACAGTTTACACAAACCAAGGATCGACACCGAAATCCATCGAATAACAGACAACCGGGCCTGACAAATCCAACCCATGCGAATGAGCGAATAATTTTCCCGCTTCAACCCAACAACAACAACACCACCACCACCACCACCACCGCTCACAACATTAGCAGCAAAACGCGGCGGATGTTGCATGGAATGTATTTCTGCTTTAAAGTAAAAAATTGTTCAAATTCCACTACGTTGAGAAATGTAGCCGACGATAGCAGCAACTGCCGCCTCAACGGCAACAGCCAATGATGGCTACGGCCACAACAAAAACAAAAAACAACAAGCAAAGCATTGGTGACAACGGCGGCGGCACCACCATTTACTGCTTGAGTAGACGGCAGCCAGGCGACGCGGACGCGGATATGGAACTGCGTGTACATTTATGTAGCTATTTGTGTGTGTGTATGTGGCGGCGGCCAACTAAAAGTAGCAACAATGGCGGCAACAGACAACAACAGCTGCGTCACAAATGCACCGAAATGCTTTCGACGGAATTCGAAACTAAAACATTCACCATACTATATACAACATGGTACCATTATAATGACAACAACAATAAATACACACCACAACAAAATAACGGCAAAAAAAAGCGATTAGCAATCGGTAGCTACCATTTGGCGCTGTAAACACATAAACTCTTTGTGATCATTTTTAGATAAAGGCAACAAATAAAATATACACAGCAGATAAATATAATGTATGTATACGAGCATGAAACCAAAATTCAAAAAAACAAAACAAAAAAGGTTCTTATTAATAATGTTTGGCTTAACAAAAAGCTCAAAAGATTTTGGTGAGCGGTCGATCAAGTATAAAATGTACCTATGATTTATGGGAATAGAATTTTTTCACTACGATTAATATCACTATTTCTTGCTATGTCGCGGTACACAAATTGATATGAGAAAAAAGACTAAACACATTCTATGCTCATGCTAAGCTCATTGGTTTAATATTTTTATGTAGATCTCAAGCCATGCGATTCAAGATTTTTTTTAATACCTTAGAAAATGTATGCTTTTTTCCTGAAAGCCCAGAGGGCACCAATACTTGCTGAAAGCGTTAGAGGTTATCGAGAACGCTTCGCAACTATAACAAGTAAGTAGGTTCGGATGCAATGCAAGTTTTTCTTTGAAATAAATCTTACTTGTTGAATGCAGTCAAAAAGTTAATTTACATATAAGTATATTGTAAATAAAAATGAGTTGTGGTTTGTTCGGCTGCTTAAAACTTGAAAACGACTGGACCAAAATGGATACTCCCTTCGGCGGGTTTGTTGGTAATTGCTCCGCGAAGCTTTGAGAAAAAAGAAAAGTCGAAAAATTTTCTTTTGCAGTTCAATTCAGTTACAATGCAACACGAGGCGTAAAATCACATATTGCTAAATGACGACTGCACAGATTTGGACATGATTTGCATGGCTTCCCATATAAGTAATTTTTAAATGGAGTTGCCACCTTTTTAAAATGTTAAATTAATTAAAGTAATTATCGAAATCAAATATTACAATATGGATATCAAATGAAAGCTTCATTTTTTAAATATCTTGAAAGTATAAGTAGGTTATCTCTGGCGTAGCACTCAAACTGAAAACTACAATACCAATGTAAGCCTTTAATTCTGACGTAGCACTATGGTGATTCTGCCGTAAAAACTTTATGCTTGGCTTTCAGTATGCAAAATTTTTGCCGTCAAAATATGACATAAAATGCCAAATGCACTGGTGTCAAATCGAAATATGTGAAAATTTGGGCTGTACTCATTTCCTCACTGACAACATTTGATGCCAAATTTGACCTAATGAAACCCAAGCATTAAAAAAATCAAAAATTTCATGAAATCGTTTGGTAGTGCAAAAATACTACGTATGTATCTAATAGAGACTTTTCCAGAGATTACGAAAATACAACTTTTATTGAATTAATTCTTTTTTACCAGTCTCAAATTCCAATTTCTTTAGAATTTTATAGATTTTGTGACGTAATTTTTAAATAAAGAGTAAATGAGAAATGTACAAAAATATGAAGTTATTAAGATCAGAATAGAAATCTTTCAATTTTTTCGATATTAACAAGCGATTTTTTTGATGTTTTTAAGTCTACTACCGTTACTGTTCTCATCTAAAAGTACATATGGGTCATTCCGAAACTTTTAAACCACAATCAAGAACATTTTCAAACAATGACCATTTTTTTCTGTTGTCTCTAAGGAATCTAAATTATCAAAAACAAAAACTTTTTCACTTTTTTTTTTTTGCTTAAAAAAATTTTTTTTACAAATCGGTTTTGAAAGTAGTGTAGAAACGCTAGATTTTATATTCAGACAAAATTTTTTCACAATAAATGGTTCCCGGTACTTAAAAACGTGACAGCTATGGCAAAAATGACACTAAATTCAAATTTCGAAAAATCGTACAGTCACAAAAAATTTTTTTCAGGTCAAAAGAAAAAACATGTGTCGATTTATTTTCAACGAAAAACTAAAAAAAAAAATTATCTCGGTGAAATCTGCGACAACGAATGAAAATCTCATATCGTATCTATAATATATTTTCCCCACTATATTTAAGGAAACCTGTGCTTCACACTCTGACTGAATGTGGTGAGTCAATAAAACGTTGTTGTTTCATAACTGAAAATAGCGCGAAAATAACCGCTATGTACTTTAAGTAATCTTATCGAGTTTGGCAGCAGATGAAATCATCAATTGAAATTAACTTGAAAATCACCAAGTTGCAAACTTTTTTCGAGCGAAAAACTCATATCTATTTCAATTACTTGCAAACCGTTTGTACAAGTATTTACTTATAATTAAAGCGTATCGTACGATACTGATCGTTTTGCAAATAAATTGACCTAAGTTGCCAAGTTCGCTTCCCACTCCATAGGCAGCGTATTGTTATCAATAACGCAGCTACTTTTCCTTATCAGCACTTTGCCAAAGTGATACTATAAGTAAATATCTATCATGTATCTAGTAAATATGTGACAACACTTGAGGCTTATTATCAGCGGCGACCTTGCTTGAAATTTCATATATTTTAAATAATATTACATGCATAGTCGTAAAAAATTAATTTTATAAGGTAATTAATTGTAATTTCCAAAGCAAGTGCGAATATTTGACGGTTAAATAAACAGCAGTTAACTGATTGTACTAAATGAAAATTCCTTGCTTGATTGGCATAAAAAAAGAGAAACAGATTTCCCATTCAAACTAAACATTTTGCGCAAAATTATTGTATAAGTAGAACAACTGTTTTTTCCATACTGTTTTGTTTTTTATCAGCTTTTAACGGTAGCTTTCATAATTGCATTATGAAGTTCAAGTTCACTTGCGAGTTGTTACAATATTTTGTTGTAGTATTTCCGACAATAAAATAATGAAATGTTTTAAGCGTGAAATTCCATATATGAAATAAAAAGAAAACTTCATATATATATATATCTGCTCCGAGTATTTAGTCTCGCTTGCTGTTAAAATTCCAATACGTGACAATTGAATGGTTTTTAATTTTTTGTTACAAATTCACGTGTAACAAAGATTGTGCGGTAGCATTTGCACAAAATAGTTATTGGTTTTTTATTCACTGTTAAACGTTCATTATATTTATCTTTTCTTACGTGCATTCGTACTTTTATTTTATCGAAAGAAGCGCAGAAGCAATTCACTTGTTTTTCCTATATATTTCACTCGCCGGTTTCATTAATTCCGCTCGTCTAAATTATTTGATCTTTTAACTCCTTATAATTGGCGCCCCGTTCCATACCATGACGCAACGCCTCGGCACGCTCGGGGTTTTGCCTTGCACTCCAACTCTTGCCATTTGATACTGTTGGCTTTTATTCGATAGTTCCCAAGCGATTGTTTTTTTTTGAGTACTTTAATCGCAGCTAAAATATTCCCATAAAAGGTGCGCGAAAGGACTGGTACCGCTTTTGGGAGGCAGTCGAGTGCAGACTCGGAATGCGAAGACCCATCCACAATTGGAATTATCGCAAACTATCACTTAGCAGAAACTTTATTTACCGCTTTTAGCAAAACTTGCCACCCACTGAGACATGTCAGAAACAGGGCGGCAGCTGGCTGCTATCAGGAAGCCAACTTTGGAGACTTTTAAAGTGGCAACACTAGCGGAATTCGTGGAGGGCTGAGACTAATCTAAGATATCTCTTAAAATTATAAGACCCAATGACTACAAATAAAATAAATAAATAAGATTGATGAAAAGATGATGTGACGATAGCAAAGAGAATCTTCTGCATCGACATTGAGCGCTCCACCGAGACGGCAAGGTTTACAAAAGTACCGCCACAAGGCAGAACTCCAAATGATTTGACAAAAACTGAGGAAGTATGGTGCACACTTTCCATCAGGTGAACGATCGAGCTAGCTGAAGCCACGCACTAAACGGTGCAGACTAGAGTGAGCGATTAACACCTTTTCGAATATAAATCAACAAGTTTAGACGTTGGATTACATGGCACAAGGATGTGTTTTGCCTCCAACAATTCTTCGCAAGCTTTACAGACTCAGACTTTTGCCATTGTTAGAAAGTACCGAAGTAGGAACTCCAGCTTTTCTTGGCATCACAATAGGTCAATCAAATGTGAACTGGCAGCCGCCTTTACCTTAGCAATCAGGTATCTTCGATGTAGCAACTAAGCATCCATTTGGGAGTGTGAGCTAAACTAACAGCGCAAACGTGGTGCAGCCTTTGAGACGTTTTCAGTTTAAAGAAAGGGGTTTGCGCCGCGTCAAGTAAAACCATTTTCGAACTAATAGCAGCAGAAAATTCGGGTTTGACACCTAAGAACCCTTATTTAAAGGCAAATATCTGGAACTTCCAGATCTTGTTAAGGGATGGTGCTTCTCGCAGTCGAACGGTGTCATCACAAAATACACAGACTGATATCAACGCCAATCACAGGAGAAGATATGGACGAAACAAGAAAAAAGATCATCGCACCTTTCGACGTCTACTAAAGCAACCTTGCAGAGGCTAATAAAATTGAATGTTACAGATAATTCTCAGTCACGCAGTTGCTCGTTTTTTCCCCTATAACGCACGCGTGAATTAAGTTTTTGGCTCAACTGTTGGCACCAAATGAAGTCAAGTCCTTCTTCATAAGGTCTTCTTCTTCCTCCGCTACCACTCGCGGCTACAGCGTCGAATACTTTCAGGGCTGAAACGTTTTCGTCCATACGTACAGTATGACCCACCCAACGTAGCCGTTTAATCTCACTTCGCTGACTATGTCAATGTGGTTATAAAGCTTATATAACTTATCGTCGCAAAGACGCAAAGGTCCAAATATCTTTCGGAGAATCTTTCCATGCTTCTGCGCCATACAATAGCACGGAAGGCTTGTAGACCGTGCTTTTCGTTCGCCGAGAGAGGAATTTACTGCTAATTTTCCAACTCAGCCCAAATTAACTTTTGTTGACAAGAGAGGTACTTCGTTTTGCCCTCGTTCACCTCCAGACCATTCGCTTCGCTTCCTTATCCAGCTTGGAAAAAGTAGAACTAACGGCGCGGTTGTTGAGACTACTCTTGCCGGACCGATTTAGTTCTGTAGCTCGACTTATTTTTCGACACCCTATCTGAAACCACGTTTGGTATCAAATGGGTCGGAGAGGTCCTTCCCCTACTGACTGAGCTGGTTGTGTTGCTCAGTGGTTCGGGATCTTCATCTTCTCCGGCGACGCCTTGGCTGCGACAAGATAATAATTCGAGCCGTGGTTCGGTCCACGATACATGGTTTTAAAATACTGGAAGCATGCCTTCCATCTATCGCAACATAATCGATTTGGATTTGCATTTTTCGACCAAAGATCCCTTCCTTACCCACTCTGGCATTGAAGTCGCCAATCACGATTTTGATATCGTGACGGTGACAGCTCCCATAAGTGCATTCTAAGCGCTCATTGGAGTGATCCTTGATCAAATCGTCCTTCTTTTCTATCGGGGTGTGGGCACAATTCGGCGAGATGTTGAAGAATCTCGCTTTGATGCGAATCGTGGCGGGGCGATCGTCTCCCGTAGTGACGACAGTACTTGGCGACGAAGTCTCTCTCCCACCACAAATCCAACACCGAAAAAGGAGCGCAAGTCCTTTAGGTAGCAGCAGTGGTAGGCATCGCAAGGGCCAATAGTTTTCTTGACTTGTCTCGTCCATTCCAACATCCGACATCAACCAGAATGTATGCCCTCAAATCATTATTATGTTGACTGTGGACGGCATCAAAAAAGGGAGATCTCATCCGAGACATACTAGAATACTAGAATTTTTCATTGCCTATAATTTTTTACATGATGGGTTCCAAGCTCAGCGCAATATTGAAGAAAAAGTTATCTAAATACAAGTCTTAGACTGAGTTCATATTCCATACTTGTATGTAGAGATATATATATACTTCCAGTCAAATTGCAAATATTAATCGGGTCATAAATATTTGATTTGCCTTCATCATTATAATTCACATATGCACACACACACATCCATAGGTATTTATATAAATACTTAGCCGCATCACTTGTCACATTAAGTCAGCTTAAAAAATAAGAAAAAAAATAAGTACATTGTGTCTCAGTTTTCGAGAAATATTCCTCAGTGTGCGTTTGCGATTAATACGTAAAATTTAAATTCGGCTTTTTATAGCCTTTTTTTTTGATTTTTCGTTTATTTTAGTCATCTTTGATTTGGTTATGCCCTTTGCGCTCTCTCTCAATTGTTTGCATAAAAAGTTCAATTGAGGTTAAAAAAAAAGTTTGTTTGTCCATTGAGTGCGATTCATTGATTGCACTGATTGTAGTTTGCAGAAAATGTTCACATGCATCTATTAGATACACAAGCGGTTGTAGATACAAACCGGAACCCTTTGACGGAGTCTTTTTACTTACTGCAATGGGCGAAATATAAAGCAAAAGAAAATATTATATGAAACTAGCTAATGTCTGGCATTAAATTAGAAAAGTATTAAACAAAATTATTTTTATCCATCATTTTTGATTTTTCCATTTAGTTCATAAAATAAAAATGCTGTAGTTGGACATAGGAAAAACATAGATTTTGGAAATGCAATCTAGCCCTGGGTGGCCCACTGAAAACTTGCATCGCTTGAAATTAAACGGCAATACGGTACGAATCATTTGAAAACACAGAGTCAGCACATTTCCCCCCTTCCATTTGCCGCAATTACAATTTTTATTAGCATTTTAACTGCAAGTTTCATCTAATCTAAATTTCAAATGAGTATTTTTGAACAAAGAACTTTAAAAGATAATATATGCAGGGGCGGATCCAGAAACGATTCTTAGGGGAGGGGGGGAAATAATTTTATACCTCGAATCTGGAGTAAGTGATATTCGCAATGATAGTCGGTGTGAAGTTCAATCGATTAGCAGAAAAATTGATACCTAATTGATAAAATTACATATGTACTTCAATTTCTTGGCACTAAATGGCACTCAAATATGCAACTAAAATTGCAATTTGCATTTTAGTGACATTTTTATATGGCTTATTCCTGAATGATTCCAAAGCAAATTTCTGAGTTCGATTTATCACAAATACAATATTTTTACGGTATACAAATAATCTATCAGACTTCGAGCTCTTGTATCCTGCCCTGATATATGCGATGGCATTCCCGAAGTCTTCAAAGTTGAATCGGATAATTGAAAGCTTGATTTTCATCTGGAACTTTGTCAACAGTTTTGTATTTTTAAGTCAGACACGGAATTTAGTATTTTCGTTCAAATTACTTCACATAAAACAAGAGCGTTCACACTAGTCATTCCTAATTTAACTTGACAGCTCTGTAGCCATAGGGTTGCTTGGTTCGTTGATGAAATGAAAAAATTTGAGTGATTTCATTTTCAATATAAGTTTAAATTCTATTGTGATAATATCTTATTTGAAGTTGCAGATCATAAAAGAAATCTTCTAGAGGCAGTAAAAATCAAGGAACTGGGAAATTTTTCTACCTTTCCCATGTTAAAGCAATGGGTGAAGAACAAAAAATCCACAGGAGTTTCTAATCAGAATAGAGCAGAATATTTCAAAATGCATCGCCCAGGGAAAACATATTTTTTGATTATCATCGATCAAATTTAGAGCCGTACCTGATTTGTTCGTGTTTTGTTTCTTGATTTATTATAAGGTTCTTCATTTAATTTTAGTTTATTGGCCGATTTTGCAAGGCGAAATAAGTTAGTTTGTTAAAATTTGAAAAATAAATTCTTGAAATTTGAAAAATATAACCAAAAATGCAATTGATTTCAGATATTACCAAATTGGTAACAAACGGATGGTATTGAAGAAAGTATTAGGCTAAAAATGCAAATGGAATAGAGTTGCCACCTAAGGTTTAATATCATAGCCTAATGCTCTGTGCCAGTTGTAAGAACTCTATATAGATGTCAAGGCCACTCATTCGATCGCATACCTACGTGTTCGTCTCGTTATTCAGATATATTTACCAAGGTGCCACCTGTTTGAAAATTCGAATTGAATTAATTGTATACAAATTAAATATTCAAATATGGGACTCAAACGATTCATTTCGGTGAGGAGAAGACTAACAGCTATATTTTGAAAAGGGTTGTCACCTGTTTGAAAATTCAAATTTAATACAAGTTACATAAAATATTGAAATATGAGCCTCACATAGTTCATATCGGCGAGTAAAAGGATAATAGCTATATTTTAAAAAGAGTTGCCACCTACTTGAACAATTCAATTTAATGAAATTATACGCAAAATATATTATATATTAAAATATAAATTCGGCCCGACTTTGGGGGAAGAACGTTTATAGCTCTATTATAAAGAGGGTTGCCGCCTGTCCGAAAAATCAAATTCAAATTATTTAATTACATGAAGTACTAAAATTCACATAATGTAATTATATGAATTATTAAAATATGAAGTTAAAATGGTCTGTATCGACGGGGAGAAGGTTCATACCTATACTATACTAGGAACAGGGTTGCCAACTATTGGAAAACCCGAGTTATACTTAATGTTACAAATGTTACAACACTTATAAATAAATTTATATTTTGCTTTAAAATGAATATATTTTAAGAAAACCGCCAGCCGGGTATTTCTAGTTTTTTATAAAAATATACTTTTTTCAATATAAGCATAAATTTAAAAATTTTAAATTTAAGTTTATTTTAAATTTAATGTTTAAAATTTTTTAATATTTTCATAAGAATTTCTTTCAAAATGCGCAAAACAACATACTGCCAACTTTTCAAAATATAAAAAAAAAATTTCATTTTCAATGTAAATATTTTTTTAGTTTTTTAAATTTTCGTATAATTTTTAATAATCTTTAAAATTTGGTTTTTTGATTTAATAAATAAATAAATTTACGAAAAATATTTAGCAACAGAAAAAATTGCGAATGTTGAAAAAAAACCTCACTGTATCATTTAAGTTGTGACCCACTGTAAGTGTCCAACCCCCATACATACACACACATACATATGTGTACGGGTTCTGCATGAATTAAGTTGCCCCATCTACTACAGAACTTTCGTTACCCTTTTCCACACTTCTCATCCGTCAGATCTTTTTGTTTTTCTAAGTCGATTGCTTGCCCGCCATTGTTGCCACCTACTTACATTTGTATGTATGTAAAATGTATATAACGGCGCTCGGCAGTCACTTGATAATTTGCTGTGCAAAAATTATGATTAACACAAATTGACTTCTGCCACTTTTTTTTAATTAAAATTAATTGAGTATAATGTGTTGTTCGCTTCAAGTTTTGTCTTTTCTCAAATTTGCTTTAAAATTTCCATGGGCGCCGCTAGTTGTTTTGAGTGGTGATTGTGCGCTAAGCTTGCATAAGTTGATGAAGTTTTTACGAGTTTATTACGAAGACACACACACAGACTGTATGTAGAATTATGAAAATCGTTCATGACAAAACGCCAAATTTGTTTATATCAACAGCGAAGCTGCTCATTTATCTTTCGAGGGGTTTGTTTTAATGAAGTAAAGATGTTTCATACATACCTATGCAGATATCCATAATATACAATATGTAGGTGTAAATAGGTAAACATTTCTTTAAAAATTCAGCGTTTAAATATTAGGTAACCAAAGGATGAAATAAAAACCGGCCTCAAGCTCGTGTAAAAATATTGTTGATGCACATAAATATTAAGTGCCACAAAACAACCATATATTAGATTAAGAATTGAAATCAAATATAGCAATATGGGTATTCAAACGAAAGAGATTGTAAAATAATAATTTTCAAAATACTTAAGCTTGAAGTGGGCAACCTCCTGTTTGCAATGTATATTTAAATTAATAAAAATAAAAAATAGAAATTGAAAATACTCATTTAAGAGTATTTTTTAAAAGAGGGTTGCCCCCTGTCTAAAAATTTACTTCAATTCAATTAATAAGTTAACTGAAACGCAATTAAATATTACATTGTTGTTGCACGTAAGAAGTTTAAGAAAGCGCAATTTCGAAATTGTTTTAAAGAACTTTGCCACACGTTTGAACAATCTATTTCAACTCAACTAATATGCAATATTATAATATGTTTGTTTAATGAAGCTTAAGGTTGCCATCTTTTTAAAAAACTTAATTCAATTCAATTAATAAGTGTGAACCGATAAAGGTTTTTTGATGTTTTAAGCTTGTAAATGATTAGGCATTTATTTAAGCCCGGCGGTATTTTGGCGGCTAAGTCAAAGAAGTGTGGGCAATGTATTTAGATCGTATTCGGAATCAACCCTGCGATCCCACGGGGTGTATGTACTCGGGGTCAGTAGTAATTTGAATGCGGCACTGAAAGACGGATGAGGAGTGGTCTGTTGAACGGGAGACCATTCCAGGTAAGACCCGGGTTAATTGAAGCCAAGATCCTTGCAACCTCCTTCCCGTCGCTCAGACTTATTCGTCAAATATACGAGGGGATTGACGAGATTTGCGATGATTAGGCATAATTTTGAAATATTTTATATGTGGAGCAGTATGGGAGTGGGGTATCCCCGGTTGAGAAGAATTTTATACTACAAAAACCATCTTACAGCCCGACGAACTAGTTCCAAGCTAGGCCAACCGCAATCGTCAATAAAGTAAGTACAGAGCCGCAACAAGGCTCTCAAGTCGCTCGCCGGCAGCACCTGGGGCTAAGACAAAGGAACGTTGTTGGCAACATACAAGGCAATTGGTCGGCCAGTTGTAAATTATCCTGCTCAAATCTGGACGCCGGAGACCAGTAGAACACAGTGGACGTAGCTACAGACCTATAAAAAAAAAACAGCACTCCGGACTATAATGGGATGTCTTCTGATATCGCCTGAGGTGCACCTCCATCAGGGGACATGTATGCTCTCGGTTAAGAAGCATAACACCCTGCTCAGCAAGCAGTTCCTGTTTGGGTGCCCCGTACTGGTTGGATCCCACCGTACGGGGCAACCAAACAGGAAATTGCAAATGGCCGAGCCACCTTCCCAGCACGTCAGGGATCATCTCCGTGAACTCAAGGATGAGACCCAGTCGTTCCCCAGAGTCAGCCACTGGGTCCGATGGCGTATATAAAGGCTCTGAGCAGCATTCACCAAGAGTCAATTACCACCTTTATGAACTCTCGCCCTGTGAATGCTGTCATTGGAGTCAAACTATCACCCATAGCAGACGAAGAGCTCCAGCTGCCTCGAGAATCCCGCGTTACTCTGGCCCAACTAAGATATCGGATGTTATAGTAGGCTCAATCCTACTTATCCAGCCTCGACCCCGATACCAACCACCTATTCACATGCCCCAACAAATCCACTCATCTAACCCCCTCTGCCTATGTTCCACAAACCTATCGAAACAGCTCGTTTCCTGGCCCTCCACTTAGATGAGTTTGAAGATACCGACCATGGGTAAACTGATCTAGCCAGGTGTTGCTAACCCTACAACAACAACAACCACGGTCAGTTGGCAACAAAATAAAGAACTATTAACTATTTTTGAGGAAAACAGATTCCATTTTATGTAGGTTTTTATTTATGTTACTTTTTTATCTTCTGTTTTTGAGACAGGCGGAAAAGTTGATGTATGTACATTGGAACGATTTTCCGTCATCCGTTGTCAAGATTGGTTTGGATACAAATCGGTTTCGGCGTTATGCCATTTTCAGTGTCACTTTTCGTTCTGAGCAGTTAGCGTCTAGAAGGGAGAAAATGTCAGTAAAATAAGGAAACTTTTTCTTGCTTTTTTGTTTTGTTTTGAGTGTGCTATCCAAAATCTATAGGGGAAGCCAATCGAATACAACCTTGACATTGAAAGGTGGCCATAAAATGTATTCATGTATAAATTTATATTTACGCTCTGTTATCATCAACAACACTCCGCGACGAAGCTAAAACCTGCAACCATTTCCCTCGTCAATTGTCATATTCACTTTCGCGCTACTTAGTAACAGTCAGATCGATGTCAATTATTCAATATCGTCATGGCAGCTAATTACCAATTGGAAAAGTGGTGTTGAAATGTCCAGCTGCTTTTCTCATTCATCCACACACACACACGCGCCACACGCACACACGGATATCTACTTGAATAAATGTTTCTAATTTTAAACGAGTTTTAATTTTCTGTTTTTTTTCTTCTTCTTTTTCGTTTTGTTTTTTTTTTTGTTTCTTTTTGTGAAACCTAACACACATAAAAAGTTTTTGTGATGTTTCGTTTTTGCTGACTGAACACTTTTACCTTATCGCAAGCAGCGGAAAACAAGTGTTTCGTTGAAAAGCAAGTTATGTAGGTGTATAGAAAAATAATTGTAAATAAATATATACAGAAAATAGAAACTAAAAAATGGTACATATATAATAAAAAAATGGTAATTAAAAAAAACGAATACAATCAATATGAGAAAATACAAAACCTTAAAATGAAAATGCCAGAGGACTTCTTCCCTCCGCCGCGGCTTTTTCTTAATATCAAACTACTTTTCCCTACTTCTGCTTAATTCAGTAATCGTATAGCTATACTCTGTCTGATTGCCATTGGCAATAAAGCAGAATAAAACTTAGCCAAGGAAAAGTGGCTGGAGAAAATCTGAAAAAAAACAGCAGACAAGTAAAAGTACAACGCAGACATCGCGCTGATAAAAGAAAACGGAAAGAGCGGAAAGTCGATACGAAAGTGTACAGCATAGTGGCAAGATGATTATTTAATTGAAATGCAACAGCGAGAAAAATTATTTAATATTGTAGCACTGATAACTTTACAGCTATGTACATACGAACTTGAAGCGATTTTCAAGGACTCTTACTGAGACTTTCGCTGTCGTAAGACACTTTACTATTTTATTGATAACTAAAGGGAATATAATTCATAACAAGAAATTTATTTGAATTACAAAATTTGAGGCTAACTCTTTTTTCTAGCAGAACTCAAAAGTGGAAATTTCGACCACTCAAATGTTATGAAAATAATTCAAATTTCTTCACCGCATCCAATAAGCGAAGCCAGCTGGAGCAACTACTCAAAATGAATCTGCAAAGTTGTGTGTGCCTCAGTTTTTCCAGTCAAGCCACAAATTTCCATAAAACACATAATTTTTACTTTTATAAGAAGACAATCTGAATGTCTACTTGATAAATAATGATTATTTATTTACGAACTGGAACTTTTCTAGGATCAAATACAATTTATCATGGTTCGCAAATAACCGTTATTTTTGATTTTTTCGTATCCGAAAATTACTGCGAAGAATTCGTGCAAAACAAATCGGCATATATCGATCGAATCCTCATGGCAATGCTATGAAAATCTGACCTTATTTTTAGTTAGAAGATTTTTTGGTTTTAAATCAATAATTTGTTTGATCAAAAATAATCGTTAATCTTGGATTTTTATTTTTTTCGATCAAAAATTACCGTTTTTTTTGGATATTCATTTTTTCGATAAAAAAAAAATAGTCGCTATTCTTGGATTTTTATTTTTTTGATCAGGTTTCATCGTTAATTTTTCGATCAAGTTTGATCGCTACTTTTAATTCTTATTTTTTTCGATCAAAAATCATCTTTATTGTTTAATTTTTACTTTTTCGATAAACAAAATAATCGTTATTCTTGGAGTTTAATTTTTTTGATCAGGTTCTGATTTTTATTTTTTCGATTAAGTTTGGTCATTAGTTTCTGATTTCCATTTTTTCGATCAAAACTAATCGTTATTCTTGGATTTAAAATTTTCCGACATATCTCATCGATATTTTGTTTGCTCGTTTTTTTAATTTTCATTTTTTTAATCAAAAATATTCGGTTTCTTGGATTTTTACTTTTTCGATCAAGTTTAATCGGTATTGTTTAAGTTTTATTTTTTCGATAAAAAAAAATAATCGTTATTCTAGGATTTTAATTTTTTTTGATCAGGTTCTAAGGTTACTTTGTGATTTTTATTTTTTCGATAAAAAATAATCGTAATTTTTAGATTTTTATGTTTTTTTTTTATAAGCGTTACGGTCCCTGCAACTTATTTTTTATATCATCAATAATTTTTGAACTCAATGCCAATTCTTATTAGGAAATTATTGGAAAAAGGCAACAAAAACAACATATTAATTTTAATAGCGGCAATCTGTCGTCCTTGAATTGTGTTGGGAAGTAGGAAGGGAAAGGGAAAAAGCAAAAGCAATCCACATGTCCGCTTTGAATAACTCAAACTGCAAACTTAAAAATTAATGTAACTCATTTTCGTGCCAAAATTTCGTCCAAAAACTTTTTCTTCTCAAGTAATCATATTACTTTCCACGCGACGGTCCACAGCAGTAGCTCTCGTCGGATTAGTTCTATAGGTATTTAAATTTTGGCAAGCGTCAGCGAATAGTATTCATTTTCTTCGAAAGAGGACAGATTATTGCCTAAGTATTGTAAGTATTGGGATATTCTAAATTTTAACATATCATTTTAACCTTTATAATTATTAGAAAGTATGTTTTTAAATTAAATTGACTTAATTTCTTAAATTATGCGCTACTATAATAATTTACCCATATTTCTTAATATTAAAATAAACTGTAAACATTTTGATCGTAAAATTTTTTCATTTTCGAGACAATCTGTAGGTTCTGCTGCCTAAATAAATATATACAGAAGTTGATATTTAGCCAAATGGAGGTGAGTACGTACCTGAAAAGAAAAGAAAATTTTAAAATAATGATTAGAAAATTGAATAAGTTAATTTTGAATGAAAATGAATTCTACTTATATTATAAATGTGAAGATAATTCCTAACAGTACAGAACATCGACTGGTTGCTTTGTAGTCCGATGAGGAACACTGGATATTAGAAAAATTCCAATTTGTGCGAGCAGACCTACTGTAAAATTGGTCTTGGAATCAAGTTTGACCTGCATACGTTGTTGAAGCCGTTATTGGGAGATTGAGTGGGAACTGGTATTGTCGAAAGGGGAACTCATCTTGAATAATTTTTTGGCTAGAAAAATTTGCGGCAGCGTATGTTTGTTAAATTTTCACTTCAAAACGTTTCAATAGATTTTTATAAAATTTGGCACATAAACTGCTTATAATCTGCATTAATATATGACGTATATACTAGAGAAAGTCATCATCTGTTAAAAACAAAGGTCATAGTCAGTTTTTTTAAAGAAGGTTGCCACCTTTTCGAAAGTAAATTTAGTTAAATTCAGAGATTAAATTAAATTTTGATGTGCGATTGTCAAACTAAAAGTTTGTTGAAAACTTAATTTCAAAAAATATTTTTGAAGAGGGTTGCCACAGATTTAAACAATTTATTAAAATTGAAGTAATTACAATAAAGTATTGAAATATTAGTCTCAGACGAAGGATTTTTAAGAAAGCAGTGTTTTGAAAATACTTTTCAACAGGGTTGCCACCGGCATAAAAAATTAATCAAATTAAACTATTTAGTTAAAGAAAATATTACAAAATGGGATTCAAAGAAAGTAGGCTTTAGAAAACTGGACCATGAAAATGTGTTCAAAGAGTGTTGCCACCTTTTCAAAAATATCAATCTAATTCAATTTTGTAAGCTTACTGAAATATGACAGGGTTGCCAGCTGCTCAAAAAAATAAATCAAATTAAACTATTAAGTTAAAGAAAATATTACAAATTGGGATTCAAAGAAAGTAGGCTTTAGAAAACTGAATCATGAAATCAAAAATATCAATTTAATTCAATTTTGTAAGCTTACTGAAATATGGCAGTATTGGTGTGAAACATTTTTGCAAAGAGTTTCCAATTTGATTAAATTTGATTGTTAAGTTTAGTGAAAACCTAAAAAGTTTAATTAAGCTGATGTATTTTGACCCGATTTACCGTTAAGACGGTACAAAAAGTAGCAATTTCATGAAGCTTTATTCGAGAAATATATTTGGCGAAAGTTATTTTTGAGGAGCATTAAAACTTTACAAATCTGTTGTGAACTTGAGCTTCCGCTCTACCGCAATAAAGCAAGCCAGTTGAAAATCTGTTTCCGTAACTAGATATTCTACATTACTGAAAAACAAGAAGCCAATTAAATAATTTGCTAACTACCATATATTCTGATTCAAAATATTGTTGACCACTGGAATTGATGCATAGATTTTCCCCATAAGGCACTCAATCTGCTTGATGCATTACAATTCACATTACACACTTTCAAAGAACATTTATTTAATTTATTAATTACTAAACAAAAAACAGCTTGATTGTATGTATCGTATCCTTTAATAGCCCATTTAAATTAGAAATTTAGTTGAAAGTTATTTTCTATTTATTTTCCCATCTTTTTTTATTTTCAAAATATTTCTCGTCCTTGAATAGCAAATCAAATCACGACATTTGGATAACTCATTAAAGCGACATAATTTTCTCTAATAAAATTACGCTTGCTTTTATCTATACAAAAATCCAAAACCACCCCGCTATCTGCTTTCGAGTGCTTCGAAAACAACTGAGCCGTAAAGCTATTAAATTTATTTTAATATCATTTGCGAGATTAACGAAAAGATTTTTCGCGCATAAAGCAAAAATATAAAAAAAAAACAAAGCAAAAAGCATTATATTCGTAAAGCTAAGAAGCCTGGCAAGTTAGTAATAAAAAGCGAGGAAGGGAAAACGACGATGGAAATATTCATGGGGGTGGGCGTTAAGAAAAAAGTAGTGACAATGGCAAACCAACAAATAAATGACTGAATGAATTAGTGGTAGAGTGAGAACGTAGCCGGCCGGCAGGTGTAAAAATCGTGGCAGAACTAGACGACTAGCCAACTGTTGCATCAGCAACCCAGGCCCCAGAGACAACAAACTGAAAGGAGCACTTTGCGCTTCTGCGCTGCCATCGCAGCAACCTGAAGGGTACAGTAGAGTTAGTGAAAAAAACAAAAAATACAGGAAATAGCATCAGCTTCAAAGATATGCTCGTGAAAGGAAGCTGCGAATTATAAACACCAATGAAAAATAAATGAAGTGCAGACTGTCTAGAAAAAAAATGCGGGCACACAAGCTGACTGGCTGGCAGCTTTTCACGATGCGATGCAGACAGACAGCTGTGCAGCAAAAAATCGATTTGTGGCACAGTGGTCAAAACAGAGCAAAAGAAAAGAGTAAAGCCAAGCGGTTTTCGGGTGTCATATCGTCGAGAATACTTTTTTAAGTGGAAAATGTTTGGTTTCGGTAGTAAGGATAACTAAAATAATTAAAATATTTTCATAATTTTTTTTTTTTTGCCATTGAAATGCACTAAATATATCTACTTTTTAGTATTTTTTAAAATAACTGCTAAAATTCCGCGGACTCGAAATTCATTTTAGAGGTATAGTTTCTTGGTCAAAAATGCTTGGTACGATCCATAGTACCAGAATCGCGATGATGCTTTGAACTTTTTTTCAGCGCCTGACAATTTGACCCTCCCCAATATGCATGCAGTTGTGTTCACAAATATAATAGCAAAATATATTAACAAGTTTTGGCAATTTTGTATTCCCTTATTTTTTGTATATAGTTCTATAACAAAAAAATGTAAGTCGAAGTTCTATTTAAAGAATTTAACCAATTTAAAAAAAGTTGGCATCAAAATTTCAAACTTTTTAATCCTAGTTTTTTTCGTTTTTTACTTTTTAACCATAAAATATAAACAATTTCCTTTCTCAAAACTAGATCCAAAACTAAAAATCGAATTTAATATTTGAACAAATTATTCTCTAGACCTGTAGAACGGACATAGACTATATTTTAATCCGCTAGGAGGCGCATAGTAGGGATATTCAGAAAATCAGAAATTAGAGGCATATATGTACATATATGGAGTACGACGAGACATACTATCTCGAAAAATGAATCCGATAGGTGGCGCTAATGTCGGGATATTCATAAAATCCATACTTATAGTCCTATTTAGGTGATTTAGAGTTATTTTTGACAGATAACCCATTGAAAAATATGTTTATGTTTTACAATCAGTAAGAAATTTATAATTTGACTCAATTAATAATTGAATAAATAAAAAAAAACTGATAAGGGGCAATCCCTTTATATTTTTATGCTCATAAAACTAGTGTATATATATTTAAATTTTTAAAACTCAAAAATTCAATCAAAAATTCTTTTAATTTAGATTTCTTTAAACTATGTACTGTTATTCGAAAATCGTTATATGTAACTGACGGACTAGCACCAGCCTTTGCACTGCTGGTTTAAATTTATCCCCACTTTTGAACTGCCAATAAAACAACTGGTAAAACTCTAAACAAGTAATACATAACTAGAAAGCTTACAGAAAAAGATCAAAGTAGATATCTGCAATAAAATTTCCAAGTAAAAAAAATTTGCGGTAACGGATTTTATTCAAATGGAATGTAGTTTTAAAGTCTTACAATAAATATAATATGAAAAATAACTTTAAAAAAATTGGAATCAAACAATTAATAAAAGTTTCAAATTTATTTTTAATTTGCAGTAACCGCAATTTCTTATAATTACATTGAAAACAATATATCGTTTTGACCGTTTAGAAATTCCCATTTTAGCAACATATAGAAATTAAAAATCGATTGAGAAGAATAAAAATTATGAGCAAATAGTCTATGAGACACCCGAAAAATGGGTTTTGACCCTAACTCCAGATTTTGATTTGGAATTTTAAGCATACAGTTTTTTATTACACAACAAGGTCTAAAATATTTATTTATATTTTGTTGTTTTAGTATTTCAAAAATTCAATTGTTGTAATGAAAGTATTTAGCAAATATTTAAAGCTTTAAAGTACATAAAATATGGATGCGGTACTAAATGGATGGTTTCCAAACAAGCATGTAATTTTATATGACCGAATTAAGATGTCGAAGAAAAACTAGTAGTTTTTTTTTTTAAAGAAAATTTTTTTAAACCGTATAATTGTAAAAAAGCAATACAATACAATTTGTAAAATAATGACCTGTAGCAGTGCACGGCGAGGGGACCTATTTGGGGCTCCGCAAATCTACGTTAAATATTCGAATAAGTTCTTAAGGTATCACTTTCTTTTTACTAAGCCACATTTTTGTCCACGCTTTGTCGCAAAAAGTATCCGAATGAAAACCAGACAATTTTTTTTTTTTGAAAATGCAGCCGTTTCAGTAAATGGATTGCTGATTGCATTATAGGCGCTTTGAAATATTATCTAGGAATGGTTTGCCGGGTGTTCTTAAGCTCATCCTTCCGAGAACTGACACTAGTACAGAAAGTGTTCGATTCTCTCATTTGAATTCGGATACCCCGGAAACTATGTCAGAACCTTTGGAAATGTAAGTCGATCCTTTCGGCATGCTCTCCTTCGGGCCGCGAGCTGGTAGGTAATTTTTTGTTCGTTAGGTTGCTCGTAGCAGACCCAGAACTGCCGAATCCTGTGCGGTTTCATCACTGGTTATCTATCGAATGATAAATTTCAGCAATTCTGCTCTTGATCTCTTTAAGTGAGGCATCCATGAGTTCACCGTGAGGGACACATTCATCGCAGATCAGCGCGTTGCTAGTTCATCCGCTTTCTCGTTCTTGTAAATGGACCTATGCCCCGCTACCCATGTATATTAAGGTAATCTCGTATTGGCGAGAAATCGCGACTAGCTTTCTTCTATTCTCATCTACTAGTTGAAATCCAACCTAGGTCGAAGAGAGTGCCTCGCGGGTGCATTCTGTTTAACATAAGTAACTTAATATCTCCAGCAGCTGGCCCGATTCCTGGGTCCAGTACATGCGGCTTGGAAAAGAGGTTCGTGGCTAGCCCAAGTCTTCGGCAGAATATAGTCAGTGGGCGGCGCTTTCTTTTCAGGCGGCAGTGTGTTTAGGACGAAGTCGTTCCCGAATTGCTCTTCTTCCCATAGCCTCAAGGCTCACAATCTGTTAGCACTGTTAGCAGTTGAGTTTTCGATAAAGATATCAATCGGTAATAAAGCGAACAGAACGTTCAAAATATCGGTTGGGCTGGATCTCATTACCCGCATCATGCCAACGGCTGCTGTCCTTTGGATTTATCTTAATGCTTGAAAGTAAAACTGCCCACTTTTAACAAAATTTCTGAGTTTTTTATTTAAAATTAAATCTCTTGTTGAACCACTCTGTATAAATAAAATCTAAGTGTGCATTTAAGGGCCTAGGTCAACATAATTTGTATATCAAGTCTAAAGATTTTGATTATGGTACTTAGTGGATATACCAAGAGTACGAGTGATGATGTAACACTCTTGCATATTGTGAGATATCCAGAGAAAAAACAGAAGATAATTATAGTAAAAACGAAACAAAAGAATCTTGAAAAGGAAAATTCAATCTTAAGTTCGAATTCTTACAAAATGGCGTAGACGAATAGGCAACAAACAAACAAACCAAACAGATTTACTTTTAGGAGGCGAGGAGGAGGAAGGCATGACATTGTGCAGTGTTTTCGCCTAAAATGCTGAGCCAAAACAATGGGGTATCTGATAGAAAGAAACTAAATCATCAGAGCCACGCACACAGCTGTCGTTTTGGGGCGGCAACGTGAAGCAGCAAAAACAATTAGAAAAAAAAAACAACAACTTCAAAACGCTTGACAGCTGTTACATAAGCCAAACACTGGAAAATGATCAACATACATAAATGGATGAATTGCGAAAAAGATTTCGCGTAGCATTGAATTGACAGTTTTTGATTTGGTATAAAACACAAAGTTTAAGCAAAGAAATTCAAGCAATAAAAAAATTGTCGCAACAACTTCGACGAAAAACACCAATGGACAGCAACAGTCAACTCGCGCGATTAACAACAACAACAGCAATAACAACAACAACAACAGAAGTGCGCCAATGACTTTGCAAGAGAATTGTGCAAAGTAATCATTAAAATCGCATCAGCGAGCAACAACAACAAACGTTAGGCGTTTCGTTATAGTAGCGCCATAAAAACAACAACAGCGATGCATAGAAAAGAACCAATGACAAAACAATGACTGGAAAATAATATAATACGAGTGAGTACTCGTGTATAGCAGCCGCAGCATCAATGACAGCAGCAAAAGTGAAAAATTTGTATTAGATACTTCAATTTTTTTTTTTGTAATATACCCTTCAGCGAATGAAGTCGGACTCCTACTATATGAGAAACGTGGCACTATGGATAAATTATGTTCTTTCGTAGATTGAAACATAAGTGCTTGCGGAACCATTTTGTGTTTTTTTGGTAAGTAGTAAGCTTTTTAAATTAAAATGTTTTGAAAACATTTTATTTAACTTGCTTTCGTTGTGGTATGTGTGGTCGCAATCAATTTAAGGCTAACTTCTCGTTCAGCTAGAGGCGTGAAGTTTTAAGATAGAAGAGATCTCGATGACAATGTAATGCTATGTAATCCACTAGGTTGAGATATTCGTAAATAGTGTTGTTTCGATAGAAGTAACTGCGAGTTAAAATCTAATACTTTGTTCAAGTTGAGTACATTTTGCACTTGAAAAAAGAATCGGGTACCCATACATTTCGAATTTCGAGGATTCGATACCCAAAATATCGATACAATAAAGTTCAGTCACATTTTTTTATAAATCGTAGTCTGTTTGTCAATTAGAAAATTTGGGCGTTAGCTTAACATTTCGCATTTGAAGTTTTTGATAAAACTGGTGCTCTTTCTAGTCCATCGTTTTATTTTATTAATATGACACTTTGAACTTGAGCAAAGTTGACAGCAGAGAACGCACTTAATCTAAAATTAGAATGCCATAAGCTAACAGCGTGATCTTGACGCGCGCCTTGTTTTCCTTAATACTATTTTCATTCCACCAGATTTTGATATCGATATATTCGAGACCTAATCGGAAAAAAATGCTAGAATTCAATTTTCTTTGATATAGAAATACTCCCAGAAGATCCTGGCTCAGGTTTATTAAGCGCATTTTCTTGTAAATAATTTTCTTCGTAAATTCGATACAATGCTGGAGTTAAAGTATATCAAGTAAAAAATATCGGCATGGAATGGCAGCAGTATCGATATGGTATCGTATCGTATCGAAACTCGCGGTCCCACTTAGGTGAGAAAAATTTGTGCAGTAGGCCACTATTTGCTTGAAGGTCAAGCTTTTTTGTGAAATTGATTTTTTCTAGTTCACAACCATAAAAAACTTAACACTAGTTCTTAGCCTCGTGACACTCGCACTTTCTTGTACTGAAATGAATTTGAATACAAACTGCATACCCAAAATTTGTCTAAAAATTCAGATTTCAGAATTTTCATAAATTTTGCACATTTGTAAATTTGGCCTTATTTAATTTTGATTATAGAATAAACTATACACAATTTGTTTATACAAAATTAACTTAAAAACAAATTAAGAAAAACATTGTAAATATATGTATATAAAAAAATAATCACTGTACGAGTTGAATTTTCGATATTGAAGAAAGAAATATTTACTACTTTTGAAGAAAACAAGTTTAATTTTATGTAGGTTTTTATTCATTTTGAAAAAATCTTTACTCAATCGGAAGAAAACAAAGCAATTTGAAAAAGGAATTACGGTAACAAAATAAATATAATTTTTCTTCGGACCTTGTTTTTGAGTGTAGACTCTATTTAATGATTTCTGAAAGTTTGATTAATATTTTTGCAGTTCTGTTTTGAAAAGGTATTACTGAATTTTGGAATTAGTCCGACAGAAGTAAATATAGAGTTCTCCTTTGTAGTAGTGGTAATTTTTTGACACTGTTAAAGAGTATAGCATCAAGTGCTGGAGCGGAACCACACTTTTCATAAAAATCATATTTATGAGCATTAGGGTGCAACAATTCCAATAAAAAAGAAAATTGGTGCTCGTTTTCCCATCGAAATTATAAAATTCATTATATTTTAATAAATCAACCAAAATTATTCGGATAAATATTAAGATTTACGTGAGTTGGAACGATTTGAAAACACCTCCAAAAATTTAGTTTTTTTATAAATAAAATAGAAATAAGAAATTTAAAAAGATATCTCCTCGAATCATAAAACCGAACAAGTTTAAAAGCTTGAACAAAATTGTGGCGTAAATAGAGAAATAATACTTTCAATGATACCTTACGAGTCTAAGTCTAAAACCAATCTCCCACAAAAGTCAGCAACAACATGAAAAATCTCATTTGGATTCCGTTGAAGAAATTTTTAAATATTTTTATTCAGACCTTTTAATCTTAGGATGTTTTATAACCCAATTTGATTTTTTAAATTTCGTAAAAACCAGTCTTTATTTCTAAAAGGAAAACGTATCTTCAAGTCGATCCAGCTCATGTAAATCTTAATATTTTGCGTCAATATTTTGGTGGAAATCTTAAAACACAATAAGGTTTCCGGTGGAAAACTAGCATCTAGGTGACGCAGATTGGATTCAAACGTTAAAGCATCGCCACCTTCAGCAAATCGTAACCAGCGACGCGTTACAGTAACATCCGACATTAAAGTTTTAACGTGGCATCCATACAAAACATCTGCGCAGTAATGTCCATCACCTATAACAACCATGTGGAACGTCTTCTCCAGGGATTCGAGGGGATTAAGAAACCATCACCTTATCAGAAAGGCTTAAATCAGCCTTTATAGAAACCGAATGACAGAATCCAGACAATGCTGGCGGTGACCCAATTTCCCCGTTGTCATCGAGTGGTTCCATGTGTCCAGACAACAAATGCACGGACTCCAGAGTAAAACAACCTTATGCATACTCGTATTCGCTATTGTTCTCTAAGTTCTCTTAGTTTTTTAAGTACAAAATTGTGCTAAATACTTGTTTGAATTAAACAAAATCATTTAAACCTGATACGGTCCTATCCGCTACATATTCATAAAAAATTCCAACTGAATGCTGCGGAAGATATCTGGTTTATATGAAGATTGTGTTTATTGTATTTATTTTGCAAAAGTAGTTTTATTTTATGCAATCTTTTTGTGCACAACCAAAACTTTTAATCGCTTTGTGACCTGTCCGCTTTTTGCTCTTCTTTCTAAGACTCTCTTCTCTCTTCTCTTCTTTGCTCTCTCATTCTCTCACTTTTATTACGTCACTTGCAATCACTTTCAGTTCGAAAGTCCTAATCTCGCGGCTAAACTGGGGAAAAATATGCGAGTTGAGCCAGCTCGGTAAAATGATATCCGACCTGAGATGTAGTGTTGTGAATTAAAAAAAGTGAGCTATTGTGAATGTGTCGGAAGAAAATACATGGAAAATTTCAGTTTAAGACCTAATTCGATTTACTTGCATAGTATTTTTAAATATATATTTAGCTACGTCAACCTATTTTCCATTCTTAAATAGCACTAAATCAAGCGCATCTTCCATGAAAGATGCCAACAGGTTTGGTTTTGCAACTAAAGGAAGTTTTATCCGACCTGGAACTTTCTTTTGCAAGTCGTGTACAATAAAATGGATCCAACATACAATTGGAGCAATTTCTTTGTAAAGTAAATTGTTCTTGCTTAAACTTTTTTAATTGCACAAATTTTGGTTGCGAATTATTACATTTGACAGTTTTTTCGGTAGCGAAAATTTAAAATTTTAAAATATACATAAAAAAATACCTACAAATATTAAAATGCACAATGTCCATATAAACTTTGTACTCAACTGGTTTGAGATTAGTGGATTCGATGAAAACTAAAATTTTGAGTGTAAAATAAATTTCAAAAAATTTCGAATAAATATTTCAGTGTTTGTCACCACATTTCAAAGCATTCTTGTGAAGAAAAAAAAATATTATCCATGGCATCTCGCAATGCAATTGTGTGTCACTCATTTCCGTTTATTGCATGTCACAAGGTGTTGATTGCCAATATCTCATTTAAATATCCACTCCAATTTCTTTGTCTAAATATTTTCAGTCCTTTCGG
Organism: Anomoia purmunda; assembly: GCA_951828415.1. NCBI lineage: Eukaryota > Metazoa > Arthropoda > Insecta > Diptera > Tephritidae > Anomoia > Anomoia purmunda. The sequence continues at coordinate 48,024,860 of OX639995.1, forward strand.
TAGTTTTGTCTTAATTTCAGGCTGTGTTCATACAACAATAAAGACACGAATATCTCTACTTCTGCTGTGGCTTGCTTTATGTAAAAATTTCGTTGGAAAACGTGCATGAGGTTTCATTGGTTTTTTTTTGTTTTTTTTTGTCGTTTTTTTTTTCAAACACACTCACATCTCCGAAACCAAATGCAGTTACTACGCTGCATTCGAAATCTATTATACTTTAAGTAATTGTTTGCCGCTCGCCGCCGCCTGCTTGGTAACAAATTTATTCACTTCCATTCCAGTTAGTTTTGCTAATTTTTTTCGTGCGCCAACATTTTGCCTTAAAATACGTGATTCAGATATTATTTCGCGCCAGTTCTTTAGTTCACTTTGTTTTTGTTTTTGTGTTTTAACTGTGATTTACGTTTCGGTTATCACATGCAGCAAATCTACTAAAACGCTTTGGCATAAAATAACGAAAAATATTGTTTTCCTTATCGAAATTTGTAACATTTATGTTAGCGGGTAATTGTTTTATTTTTTGCCCCCGCCCCCCCCCCCCCCTCTCTTTGTTATATTCTTTTCTTGATTATCATTGGTTTGTTGCAAAAAAATTGTGATGTAATAATCAGCAAGTCGGTCGAATTGCGAGGAACGGTAAATTGAGTGTAATTTTTTTTTTCTTATTAAAGTTTTGTATTAAATTTGCAGTCATTTGTTTGGATTTTCGGAATTATGAGTGCTTTATTAATTTAGCTTACCTTTAGCAGCGAAATGATTATGAGTGGTTTCGGAAAGTATTACTTTTTTTAAAACGCATAAGGTATGTAAATTTTGGCATAACTTCCCGGCCCGACACGCACAAAATCTTATCTGAAGCACCTAACATTTTTATCATTGCCGACGTTTGTTTGCACACAGCCGCTTTCAAATCATATAAGTCAATGGCTTTTGTCATTTAAATATGTAGCTCATTATAGGTGCCATATCGGGTGATACATTTGGAGCTACTTTTTCCACCACAGATTTTAATACAGATCACAGATTAAACTGTAATTGTATTTTTGTTCTGAATTATTTGACTAATCCTAATGGAAGACTTGGCTTGGCACCATTTCAGTTTTTGGACTTTTAAAAAGCTTGATGAAGTTCTATTAATTTCGACCAATATTTTGTTCAGCGATAACGATATTAAAATAAAATACATAATTAAAATTACCAAATTAGAACTCAAGAACAACCAGAAGTAGGGTTGATTTTTTTGCAATTTTCTTTCTTTCAACAGAGCTGTCAAAACCATTATTGCCAAAAAGAAAAATAGCTAAAAAAATCACCAATACTTCTGGTTGTTCTTCAGTTCTAATAAGGACGGCCGCCGTAGCCGAGTGTGTAGCGAGTAACATCCAAAACCTATAGAAAAAGTTTCTGCCATGAAAAAAACTTCACACAAAAATCATTTGCTGTTCGGAGTCGGTATAAAACTGTAGGTTCCTCAATTTTTAGTACAATATCTTGTGTTTACAGATCACGCACGTCTCTTGTTTTGCCTCACTGTCACAAATCTTCAGTTTGGTATATAATTTAACTATGAATCGTCTTACAAACGAACAACGCTTGCAAATTATTGAACTTTATTAACAAAATTCGTGCTCTGCTAAGAATTTTCATCGCGCGTTTCGTCCATTTTGCTTGGGCTATTATGACTAAATTTCGCACCAAATTTACATCGTTACACTTCCAACGCACGTACGTAGTATGCGAACTGAGAAAAAACTCACAGCTATATCGGCCAGTGTTAGTGATGGCCGTAAATTATCGATTCGGCGCCGTTCGCAGCAAATGGGGCGGGAGAATTTAGGTGTGAAGCCTTTCAAAATACAGCTAGGGCAAGAATTGAAGCCGAACGACCTACCACAACGCCAAATTTTTGGTGAATAGGCTCCTGAAAAGTTGGCAGTAGATCCACTTTATCAAAGATCCTTTTTATCGAAAAATTGTGTTCAGCGACGAAGCTCATTTCTGATTGAATGGATACGTGAATAAGCAAACTTACCGTTTTTTGAGTAGAGAGCAGCCAGAAAAACGCAAGAGTTACCAATGCATCCAGCAAAAGTCAGTCTTTGGTGTGGATTTTGGGCGGAAGGCCTCATTGGGCCGTATTTCTTCAAAGATGATGCGAATCGCAACATTACTGTGAATGATGAGAGCTGCCGTGCGGCAATAACAAACTTTATTTTTTGCCCAAAATGGAAGACCTTGACTTGCATGACATGTGGTTTCAACAAAACGGTGCCAGACGCCATACAGGGCGCGAAACAATGGATCTATTTAGAGGCGAGTTCCATGAACGTATGAGGTCTGTCAATTAGTCGCCGAGATCATGCGATTTAACGCCTCTATACTATTTTTTGTGGGTCCATGTTTAGACTCATGTCTATAGCGCCAAGCCAGCTTCGATTGACGCACTGGAAGCCAACATTGAAACATTTATTCGTGAGATACCGACCGAAATGTTGGAAAGAGTTTGCCAACATTGGACTAAGCGGATGGAGCATTTGAGGCGCCAGTATCTGGTTGTACGCTGGGTTTGTGACTTGCCACGTAAAAAAAATAAAGTCAATAAGATATCCCTTTTTTGATGACGACCACAGAAAACGTATTAAGGACTCTGATTTGAGTGCATGCATCTGGAATGTCCGAACCCTTAACGGGGAAAATGCCGCTGCCCGGCTGGTTGTTTTCTTCATCAGAGCAAGGGCTGACATCACCGCCATCCAAGAACTGAAATGAACGAGGAAAGATATCGGTTCTTGCGACGTCTACTATAATTGCCATGTAAAGGAGCGCTAGTTCGGTGTAGGATTTGTGATGCGAGAGAGCCTTAGGTGACAAACACCGTCCTTCACTCCGGTCAAGACGAGCGTTTCGCCACGATTCGAATCAAAGCGAGATTCTTCAACATCTCGCTGATTTGTGTTCACGACTGACAGAGGAGAAGGACGATGTGTTCACAGATCATTTCTATGAGCGCCTAGCGCCATGTGGCGGTAGACGGAAGGCATGCTCGGGCCATTATCTTGTCGCAGCCAAGATGCGCGTACGCCTCTGCAAAACAAAAAATGTACGTCTAAATACACAAGGAAAACTGCAATCGCAAAAGACAGCTACTAACTACGCTTCGCTACTCGACTCTTACACCTTCTCACTAAGAGCATTTCGCAACAACCCGGAATTCGCGACCATTGAGAGCACATTTCTCTATCACTACGTACCGCCACTGGGGAAGTCATTGGCTTTCATTGGCTTCACCAATCGCGCCGTTTGTTTCGCCTTTTCCATGCAGGATAAAGAAGCGAAACGAATGGATCTGTAGGTGAACGAGGGCAAATCGAAGTACCTCTTGTCATTAAATAAACAGTCAGGGCATTCGCGTCTTGGCCTCCGCATCACGGTTGACAGTTACAATTTTTACTAAGTAGAGGACTTTGTTTATCTCGGAACCAGCATGAACACGAACGACAATGTCAGCCTCGAAATCCAATAAAGAATCTTTCTTGCCAACAGGTGGTACTTTGGGCAGAGTAGGCAACTGCGCAGTAAAGATCTCTCTATAAGTCTCTCATAATGCCAGTGCTATCACATGGTGCAGACGCAATGAACGCTGTAAACATCAGATAAAATGGCCCTTGGAGTGTCCGAGAGGAAGGTTCTCTTAAAGATTTTTGGACCTCTACGTCTTTGCGACAGCGAATACCGCAGACGATGGAACGATGAGCTGTATGAGCTTTACCGCAACATAGACATAGTACAGCGAATTAAAACTCAGCGGCTACTTTGGCTAGGCCATTTTGTTCGTATAGAAGAAACTGATCGAGCTCTTCAATTGTTTCAAATGATGTGACGAGAATGCTACGACAAATGTGCGCCGAGTCTAACGGGTAGTTTGCATATGTTTGAATAAAAATTTGCAAGTTTGTGCATATTTTTTAACCGAGTTACCACAATACAAAAAAATATATCACACAACTCCCTCATTTCCATTAAAGTTATTGCAAATATATATTGTTTTTTATAACAAAGCAATTTTCTTTTATCCATTACTTGATTTTCTATATAAATACATCCTTTCCAGTCAAATGTATGTAAATATTCAATTTAAATACTAAATATCTTTAAGCATCGATTGCACCTTTTGGCTTTTGGAAATTCCGCTTAGTAGTGAAAATTGATTTCTAACCAAATAGCAATTATTTAGCTTGACTGCTATTGGTATTGACTAATTTCGAACGTTGTGTTTTTTTTTTGTTTTTTTTTTTGCTTTTTTGCTTATATCATTGGTTTTCTATAAACATCTATGTATTCCGTAGTGCTGAATTGAGAAAGGGCCCTGTTAAAACCAACGCTTATCCAATCGCTCAGTCAGTCAGGCGTTGAGCCGCTGTATCAACAACGAAGAAACCCCAGCAACAGCGACAAAGCCAATGAATGCCACAAATTGAATGAATTTAAATTTATACCCAGCCAACAAAATAGCCGTGTCTGAAAATGGGGGAACATTGCGGATAAAATATAAACATTGCCGCGGCCTTGCTGACTGGGTATAAAAATAAATAGTATCTATAATAACCTTATGCTCTCTAGTCTAGCAAAGCTAAACCGGCGAAAAGCGACAGAAAAACAAAAAAAAAAAAAGCTTGTTAGTGGATTAGATTAGCATTGGCTTAGCCGGACACACATCCATGCATATCCAAGTAAGTAAATAGGTAGCTATGGAAGTAAGTCCGTGATGGCACATGGCATCACAGCGGTGGCTATGGAGGACCCTCAAAGCGCCCCTCCCTCCTCTGCGAGCGCCGGCAAATGTTGCTCACCCTGCAGATTGGGTGATACTTCAAATGCGCGTTTCAATGAAATGTCGAACGCAAATAAAATGGCAATAAAAATCAGCTAACGACTAAAATTACACTGAACTAAATACGTAGTAGATATATACAGCCTTAGATAGATGCGTGAATTTCATGTGTTATTGGGTGGTCAAAGGGGGCGCTACTGAAATGGCTAGGTGGCGAATGGGGGTAAACTTTGGGTACCTACTTTATTAGCCCCTGCTTGCTTTTGTTATGCGAATTGTGGGTAGCCGGATGGTCACCTACAGTTCCCTAAACAGCAACAACAACAAGAAAAACACAAAGCAACGCCGAATGGGGCATCTGTTGTTTACCATGCTAAGTGGAGGTTCACACTCGTGCGATTGATTAGCTATCAAAAATTTAATTAACATTTGCACAACAACAAAGTTTCGGAAATGCCAAAGGCAATTGTAAGGCGAAAAGCTCAAATATTCTCTGTGATTACTGTTGCAACAATTCTATAATTTTTGCATTAACTTTTGCTGCTTTCACGCTTCAGAATTAAAAAAAGCAAAAAAATGGATTATTTTTCCAATAGACATCGGAACACGCTAGCAGTTGCACGCTCTTTTAGAAACATTGGTGCCTGACCCAATTTAATTCTGCAGTTCAAGTTATTGGCTCCAACATCAGGTAAAAGAAGTCGGACGTTAGGGAATTCCCTCTCCGAAATCTCGTTTGGTATCAAACGTTTCGAAAAGGTTCTTCCAGTTCTGATTGAGCTGGTTGTGTTGCTCGATCCTCTTCTTACGGGTCTTTTCCAATATTTGACGTATCGGGAATATCTGGTCGATAATAGAATTGCCAGATCTATAGACACACTGGTTAAATGCAATAAGTTCGTTGATGCAGGGATGTATTTTGCGCAATAAGCTCAATGGAACCTTATATGAAATTTTAAGCAGGCTGAACCCGCGAAATATTGCAGGATCACTATCTCTGCCCTGTGGATTGGGCAGAGCACACTTAAATTTCAATCGACGGGTATGCATTCATCCGACCGTACTCCGCAAATGAGTCGCCACATACACCTTACCAGCTCTTCGCCACCATGCCTGAATAGCACAACTAGTAATACATTAGCGCTAGTGGCTTTGCTGTTCCTTAGCTGCGTTATTGCCAACCGAACTTCATCGAGGGCGACTGACGGGATGTCAATATATCGCCAGCATCAATTTAGTGTTGGGGATTTTCATCTTTCCCGGCGACGCTTTTATTCTATTCAGACATTAGTCTTTCCCAGTCTTAAACTCTTCAGTAAGTCCCCGAACCTTTTGGTCATATTTTCGGATCTTTCCCTGCCTGCCAGAATCTCGAGCTCTCACTTACTTATCTTGGTCTCTCTTTTACTTTCACAGACACCGGTAGCGCTCCCTCACAACTCGGGTTGCGCGCGATAGCAGCGTGGCCCTGTAGGCAGCAAATTTACTTTCAGTAACAGCGTGGCATTCCTGATCATACCAGTCTCATGTACAATCAGAACTTGGGGAGTTTTTTTTTTTTGCAAGGCCACATTTAAAAAACGAGCCACTTGTTTCTAGTCAGACGCCAGTTCGTAGCCGCACCTACTAGCAAATAGATGCGGCTAAACCCAGTGAGCTCTTACGCTGAAAACTTCAAAGTGACCCTCCAGGTTCACCGTCTTACTTTAGCTTGCTCCCAAACGGATATTAGAAAGTTTACCAGAGTACTCTTTGATGAAATCACCCGAAAGTCTTAAGCTCCTGGAACCATATGCAGAAGAATTGGTCTCACCACTCCCAGGAGAATGGCAATCAGTGACTTTCCCCGTTACACAGGAATCCCCCTCCTTACTATATGGAAAATTGTGTATCTTTAAATACCGAGCGTTTTAAGGGTATAACTTATTTTTGGAATATTTACTACCATAAAATTTAAAAAGTTTATTCTGCTTCATCTTCACCCCTAACGTTAACTCTTAAGTTCAAAATACTAAATCAGGTCATCAGATAAAAATTTTGTATATTTTTTTTTAAATCACGTGATTGCACGGAAGTCATAAGTATTTTTTTTATTTGATATAAAATTGGTTGAGATGTGTCACAGATATGGCGACAAAACATTTTAGAGCGGATACCATGCGAGTAACGGGAAATGATAACTTAAGCTGAATGAGTTAGCTAGCGAAAAAATCCCTCGGGCATATGCGCAAAAAATTGCATTAAGCCAAAAAGCAAATTGAAAAGTTCCAGAGAGATAAAACCAGCTTTTGGGGTTCCCCGAGAAATTAGATATTTTGACTAAATTCGTTTTTAAAGCAACTGTGCGAAATGTATTTTTTTCTAAGATTAAAAAGACTCGGAGGGGGATCAGAAATCGCCATTCACCACAAATCTAATGAAAATATATTTGTTGCGCTTAACTTTGATACGCGCCTACATATAATATATAGAATATTCATTAGGGTGATCCACAAAAAAAGTGAAATTGGAATTGTAGGATGGTTTTAGATCGAACAAATTAGGTGTTGTGTGTGAAAAAATATTTAGAGTTCGCTCAGAGTATCTTTTAGAATTCATATAGAACCTTGAAAGTCCATATTTTTCAATTCGCGGGCTCTGCTTTTCAAGGGACTTCACAAAATAATATCTAATTGTTTATTTTATCTTTTTTTTTATCATTGACTTTGTTATGACCCATTTTTGCCTTTTTTAGGGTTTTTGGAGAACCCAAATTCAAATTTTTAATATTAAAAACAATGGTTTGAAGTCTTTTAAAACGAAGCATAATTTTCCGACTGAAAATATTGATTTTCAAAGAATCTATATCATTTATACAAATAATTGATTTTCCAACTTTTAGAATAAATTGCAAACTTTGAGTGCTGTGAGCGACCTATAAATATTTTTTTTTTAATTTAAAAAAACAAAATTTGTTTGATATAGAACAACCTTAGTGGGCGAGAGCATCAAAATTCCAACTGTACCATTTTCTGAGCACTTTTACTCCCCCCCCTCCCTAATGTTCATACATACATAGATATTTTTGTTAGTTTATAGTTTTCTTTTTGTGTTGCCGCTTCTCCAACCAGCTACCAGAAGTTTAGCCGATAGCTGCTGTTTTGCATAATTTGCAGTTTTAAAAAAAATTAATGACAGCAAATGTATCACAAGTGGCAAGCACTTGAAGGCGACAAGTTAAGCAAAAGTAAAATTTGAAATTAGAATATTTTATTGTGAATTTAGTTATCTACATACAAATGTAGGTACATAAATACATAGGATATATTCTTTTTTTGTTTTTGCAAAAACGCTGACCAACGCTCCAATCCAAATCCAGTGCAAATTTTGGTGGCAGGGCCAGGGAGGGAATGGCGCTGGTGAGCAGCAGCACCAGAAGAAGACAAGAAATTTGGAGCTAAGCGCCAGACGCTGACTGCCTGTAGCGCGCTAGCTCAGTTCGTCTGCCCACAGATTCTGTGGGTAATTAGCCTTGCGAAAACACACCGAATCAAAAAAAAAAATCACAAAACCAAGCGAAGTGTTCCAAAACGAGCGAAATAGAAGAAGTAAACGAATATGTGAAATACATAAATAATTATGTCATAAATGAAAAATGGCAATTCTTTTGTAGGTAGCGATTGAAAGATTAAGATTTGATCTGCTGATCAAGTGATATGCCAGCGAATACCAGTTACTGAACTCGAATGTTCCAAGTAGGAAACTCAAACTACATTTTTCTAAACAAAAATGAAAATTCTAGAATAACGATGCAAATTATAATGATAATGCTGTTGATAATTGTAGTCGCATTAGAGCGATAAAGTTAATGACAATTATATTCCGACGGTAACTAAATGTATAAAAATAACAAACATAATTTAGAAATCGTTATCGCCATAATTATGATGGAAAATGAATAAAGTAGTCGATAACTATACGACTTCGCTATAAAATGTCTATCGATATATAAAAAAAACCATTGGATTTAAATTAATTATAACGAAGTCTAATCGTAACAAATCAATAAAGTTATATATATAACTATAACTGCAATTATAATGGTAACAATAATGATAACAATCATAATTTATATGTCGCTAAAGTAACGATAACGATGGCAAAGTACTCGGAAATGATAGGGTATCGCTAATAGTACATTAAGAAATAACATTTCATTTAATTATAACGGTAGCTTTAAAGAAAACGACGTCGATAACAATAACCGTTACAAATCGATAACATTATCAATAATAATAATTGTAATTATAGTGGTAACCTTAAAACTAAACCTAATTTTTTAGATATCGATAACGTAACGATAACGATAACAAATGAATAAAATAATCGATAACGATAAAGCATCGCTAAAAAATGCCAAAACGATATTTAAACAAGCCAAGAAGAGTCTAAGCTGCTCTGACCCCGAACTCTTCATTTTGAAAACTTAAATTACTTTTATTTGTTTAAATGTAAAATTTAAATATAAAAAGAATCAGATATTATTACGATTTAAACGTATCATTCCCATTTTCGAAAATTTTAATTTTTCGGTATATCTAAATCTTTTCATATGAGCAAATTTGAACGAATTTTTTCATCTGATTTCTGTAGTTTTCGAAATTATGTTTACAGAATTGAAATGCAAAGAGTGTACCAAATTTGTTATAGCGTTACAAATTTGAACTAACTACCTTTTATAGTTACTGAGATATCAAGTTTTATTGATTTTTCCAAATTACCGTTTCATAGGAGGTGGACGTAGTGTTTTTCTGTTTTATTCTTATTCATTTTTCGAAATTATGCTTACTGGCTTGAAACGCAAAGTTTATTTTAAGTTTGACAATGTAGTTTCGGAGGTAAAGCTAATTGCTATAAAGTGGGCGGTGCCATTTTCAAAAGTTTTCGATTATATGTATGTATGTATGTATTTCCTTCTTCAACCCAATCCTGTAAAACAAATTCCAGCAAATTATCTATTGTTGTAACTAAAATATCGCTTTTTTTATTTTCGAAAAGTACCGTTATGTTATCCACTTTCGGACATTTTCAAACTAACATACATTGGGCCGAGCATAATACTAATGTGTGCCAAGTTGAGATATCTCAATATTAACTAGAATTATCCGATGCGAGGACGGGCCGGCAGACAGACATTTGTGATAATTATTTGTGCTATTATCCTTTTATTTTAAATAATTTACGAGCACATCATCAGGACAGACTTTGACTAGGTACATGATTTCAATTCAGTTAAATGTCACTTATTGCAAACTATTTGTAAGCGATATTTTAATGATTTTGGCTTTCCCTACAGGGATGCTGAGAATGGTTTTGTATTTGGCGCTCATTGCGTAAGTGAAAAAAAAGCTTTGCTGGTTTCCGTGAATGATCAACTCAGTATTCACTCATTTTGGCGCCAGAAAATCCGCTGAGTCACAGATTTCTAGCTAAATACATTTTGATGAAACCAATTAAGAACTTTGAGTACATCTACATATGTACATATTTATTTATTTTGGTGAAATTTCTTTGTACATATACAAAATTGAGTTATGTCATAAGTCCAAGGAGATCTTAGAATTATTTACGAAACTTTTTTCTTGCTGACAGCTGGCAAATGTACGAGACGGGTTTGCTTTTGAACCTTTAAAATCATCTTACAATATTATTATTATTAAATGGTAAGGTAGTTAGTAAATTATTACCGCAAAACATTACACCAGATATACCAACAAACCAAGTAGAGCTGGAGGGTATGGTAGACCGTTTTATAAACCCACCAAGGCGGATAGCAGATATTGAAAGTATGTAATCAGGATACGGCGTCAGGTAACAAGGCGCACTGAGATGCCTATACATAAATAAATCCGAAAGGGAGTTTAGGAAGCTTATAATCGAATCGAGCTAATTGAAGAGAATTATGTAGTCGTGTAAAATCTATCTAAGAGGGGGTCAAACTCAGAAGAAAAGTCTCAGGTGCAAATCGCCAAGCCCCTGGATGCTTGAAGAGCTTTGATGGTCAGTGGACTGAAAGTGAAAAGGAGTCAACTCCAGGCCTTGTCTAAAAAGAGAATGTCATATGGATCTTGGGAACATTTAAATCATACAAACCCTATATCTCGATGGTGCAACAATCGAGTGGTACTCGAACTGACTGGCTGCTTATAATTATTAAGGGACTTCTTATGTTCAAGTAAATCCCATAGCGGGAAATACTTCTGACATTAACCTAAAGGACCTGACGTCTTACGCTTAGTGAATCGGCGAAATATTTTGAAATAATCTTAGATAAAGTAACATGGAAAGCGTGCGGGATGCTACTGTTGGCTACACTGCTGCAGGTTGGTTATTTGCGAAAAGTGGGGCATGTCCCTAAAGTTGAATGGGGCATCGTAGTGGTCAGACCAATATTACTCTACACATTAGTAGTTAACGAACCAACCAACCATGAAAACATCATTCCGCCTTCCGGACCACTGTAGTATCTTTCAAGCCGAACTAATGGCAATTCAAGAAACGGCTAAAGTCTGGCATCTGATGTTTTTACAACAATCAAACTATGCGGGTACCTTTACGTACTCAGCAAACCATCTTAACCTAAACTAACCTATCGTACTAGAGCAGCAATTTAGTTTTACGAAGATATCATGCTGATTGTGTTAGTTGAACAATAGAGATCAGGCAAACCTTTACACAGAAAGAAATCCACTTGAGTGGAGAAAAAGTAACGTTTTTTTACAAAGCCTTGGTAATCGTTCCTCCACCTCTGCATAGAAAATTAAGCCACAAGTTAGAGTTTTAAGCAAGGATGGCGCTTTCTTCCAGTATATTGAAGAAATGTTTCCCAAAGTTTCAAACACGAATTTCTATGAAGGCGTACTTACTAGATGGGGCGCAAATTAGAAAAATGTTGAAAGCTGATTATTTATTAACAGAAATGGATGGAAAATAACAAGTAACACGGACAACGATGCAATATACATGCTAAGCAAGTTATGATACATCATTCTCAAGAAATCATTGCCAAAAAAGGCAAATTCTTATCGAATATTCAAATCTGGGATTTTTTTCATTAGATTCGCAGTCAACGGAAAAAAACATTGTAACGAACTGACGTTATGTTACGAAAAAATTTTAAAATTATTTGCCTCTAATTTGTGTTTTCAGCATTTTTTTGAGGTTATTTCACAATGAGATTCAAGAGAAAAAATTCTTTGAGTTCCGCTAGCGGAGTGACTTTGGCAATATTTTTTTTGTGAGTCTGCGTTATTTTTGACTTCCATTATTGAATGTATTCAATACACTACATTTTAAAATTTAAAAAAAATTAACAAAAACAATTTTTTCGATACATTACACTATGCGACAAAATCAAAAATTTTTTTTTGGTGTGGAGTGAAAACAAATGCATATGATAGTTTTGAGTGTCAATAATACTAAAATAGTGGATTTTTCGAGTTTAAACCAAATAAGAAAGATAGCCCTAATATAATCCTTGTACAAAATTTATTGTTTATTTAGTTTAAATTCTTGAAAAATATGCTTAGAAAATACTTATATAAAGGTATATCGGAACGCGGAATCCATTTCTGAGGCTTTTTTTATATTAACCGCGCTAGATAGCACTGGAGGATAATTATTGGTTTATTCGGAAGAATACGCATTCCCAGTATTTACGGGGCATGATTTCAGTCATGTGTATGCCTCGACATGGTGATGGTTTCTAGCTCTATCTCACGAATGGTTTGCTCGATATTCGCCTTAAGGGCTTGAATTTTTCATAGATTGTACGCATAACATCAGTGCTCACACAAGAAATTCTAAAGGCGCCCACTCGCACGGAGCGGTGGCCAATTAAAATCGCTGAAACGGCTAATAATAATACCGATTACCGAACTTGACGCGCAAATGGTCGATTGGGGCATGGGCTTTGTGGTATGGCCTCCCATTTTGTAGAAACCGAATATCATTCAAGTCCATATCTTTCATTTACGGCCACAAAACATAGTTTTCATAGCGCTGTGGCACTCAACGTGGACAGAAATGGCGTTCAGTATTTTCAAAACAAGGGCGAGTTTCCTGATCCCTAGATGCGAGTGTTTTGCTTGTTAACATTGCCGATAAAAATGCGCTTCGTCAGAAAAGATGAATTTACAAGCAAAATCGTGGGCCAATTTGAGCTGCTCTACGGACCAAAATGAGAAGGGATAACGAAGCGGATGGTCGTGTGCCATCAACTGCTGAGAAACCTGTACGTTGTAAGCGAATAAGCCGATGTTTTTGTGCAAAACTCGCACCAAATTTGTGCGTGAAATGTTGAATTGTTGAGATGGCTAACGAGTCGATGTTCCAGAACTGAGTCGCACACTCTCGGCTACAGGAGCGGAGATAGTGAGTGTAGTCCACTAGCATGCCAGTCTCTTGCGAAAATCAGGAGCGGCGAAAACTTCTTTTCAATAAACCCGACTGGACTACACAACATCGAGTTTGGAGAAAAGTTTGCATTACTTTCCCTTTTTTTGAAACGCAAAGCGATTCATTTCGTTCCACGGAGATATCATAAGGTAAAGCTTTCCAGCGGAAAATGGCTTTCACTGTCAAAATATTAAATGGTTAAAACCCCCGATTTGGATCACCCTATATACATATATTGTTTTAAAGAATAAGTGAAATCTATCGTAGAACACATATCCATTAAAAATTGTGTTCTATAGTAACCAAGTTATTGAACGACAGCTGGCAACTTTTCGCTCAAAAGAATAGGATATGATTGGAGAAAAGGTATTTCTGCCTGCAACAGAGCCATCAGGTACTACTGGCAGCCTTTCCATCTATACCATTGTCTACTCATTATCGTAACGATGTACGTATGTTGCGTAGACATAAAACCACAGCGGTTCAGGCAAACTTTAGAAAATACGCCCATACAATGTATACATTAGGGTGAATCACTCACCATAATTAAAAAAATGTTTTTCCATCGAAATTACACAATTCATTATAGTAGGATTAATGTGAGCTGGATTGATTTGAAATTACTTCCAATAGTGTATATTTTTCTTTTTAATAAATTTTATTTGAATATGTTTTCAAAAAAATCACTTCGGATAAAAAAAGTTTAAGCTTGAAAGGTTTGGATACAAATTTTGGAGTTTTTTAATGAATACAATTTTTTTTCCAATAATATTACCTCAAATGAAAGAATGATAAATATAAATGAAAATATTTTTAAAATATTTTTTTCAAAAAAATCATTTCAGATGATAAAATGATGAAACAGTTTAAGCTTAAAAGGTCTGTATACAAATCTTGGGGTTCTTTTTAATAAAAATGTTTTTTTTAAATATATTTTCAAAAAAATCACCTCGGATAAAAGGATGGCAAAACAGTTTAAGCTAAACAGGTCTGCATAGAAATCTTTTATTTCTTTAGAAATAAAAATAAAATGATAAAACATTTTAAGCTTTAAAGGTCCCATACGATTCTTGGAATTTTTTATAAATAAAATTAGTTTTTAAAAATAATTTTCCAAAAAAAAATAACCTCGGATAGTAAAACAGTTTAAGCTTAAAAGGTTTTTTTCCAAAAAATAACCTCGCACACACAGTTTAAGCATAAAAGGTCTCTATACAATTCTCGGAATTATTTTAATAAATAAAAATATTTTTTTTTACATATTTTTCAAAAAAAAATAACCTCGGATGGTAAAACAAATTAAGCTTAAAATGTCTACATACAAATCTAAAGTTTTTTTTACATAAAATTAGTTTTTTAAAATATTTTCTTTCAAAAAATAACCTCGGTTGGTAAAATTATAAAACAGTTTAAGGTATTCATACAAACTTTGGAATTTTTTGTATAAATAAAATAAGTTTTTCATATATTAAAAAAAATTACCTTGGATGGCAAAACAGTTTAAGCTTCAAAGATCTGGATACAAATATTTTAAAACCAAATTCTAGAAGTCTGTGGTTTACCCTTTTCTAGATGATTGGTTTAAAAAAACTGGAATAACTCAGCCAAAACCGAACCGATTTAGAATTATTAGATATCATTGAAAAGGGTTTTGCTCACTCTTTTTATTTCTTTGTAAATAATCTCGTTAACATTTCAATTTTTTAAATTTTTTCGCAAATCTCATTATTATAATTCTGAATAATTTTTTTTTTTTAATATTTGTCACAGACTTTTTAAACTTAGACTGGTATATCATTTCAGGTGTTTTTTGTTTAAATATATTTAAAAAAATGTTTCATTAAAAAACTCAATTTTGAAGGTATTTTCAAATTGGCCCAACTCACGTAAATCTTAATATTTTTTTTTAATTTTTGGCGGAAGTCTTAAAACAGAATACGTTTTATATTTTTGTTGGAAAATTAGTATAGATTTGTTGTTTTTGTTTTTGGTTTTTGTATCCACAGGGAGGCACCCTAATGTACCGCCATGGTTACAAATAAATGTGAAGTAAGTGTGAATGAGCGCGCATTCGCGCCAAATCGCCAGTTGTAGCAGTTGACAGCGCTGACCTCTTAACCTACTACCAAACAGATACACACACATACAGATACAAACATACAAACATACACATACTCATATGCCTATCCCGCATTTCAACCATCCAAATAGCCAAACCAAGTAAAATATTATTTTACGAGTATGTAGTAGTTGTAGTAGCCTGTGGCGTTAGGGCCGCGATGTGGCCGCTATGGTCCCATTTCCCCTACGGCTGGCTAAGCTGCTGTTGAGAAGGCAACCCCAACCGGTCAGAGGCAGTTACAGAAGCAACCAGGCCGTTAGTAATGTCTTACATAATACCAATAGAGAGACTTTCACGCCGCATTGACTGTGACTCGCTGCCTGGCGATTTGGTTGTGGTAACCATCATGGCTCCGTCCATCGCTTGCTTTATACCGTTAGATGTTTGACTGTTTGTTTGCTAGCGTTTGACTGCCTGACTGGGCACTAAATCTAATTAACTTTCTCGGCTTCTTAGGCAGCGGCCAGCACTTCGGTTGCAACTTAAAGAAATGCAATTGACGAAGTGCCAACCAGCTGGCAGTTGCCACAATCCACTTGTGGTGTGGTGCGCCAAGGGGGTGGTAGTGGATGGTGTCACCGCAATGTTGACAATGGCTATTACACAAAAATTTTCATTTAAGTAAATTTGTATGTTATTGTTTTCCTACAATTTCTTCTTCTTCTTTCTGCCGTGTGTTGCAATTTGGCAGATTTCGTTGCAAGTATCGGCCATTGTTGGCGGTTGGCGTTGCAAATGCGTTGGCCCACAGTATATCTACTTCGTAATGTAATGTTTGCATTATTTTTATTTTCTTAAAGGGCTAAAGGCAGCAGGTGGACGGGAAAAAGCCAGCTGTGAGTGTGTGTGGAGCTAGTGCGCGGGATTTACCGATTTTCTAGTGGCACGGTGCACAATTTGTGCCTAATACATTTTGACTGCAGTTAAGGTCTTTGTGTGCGCAACGAGTTGGCACATATCTTAAATGCACACACACATACGTAAATATACACATATGTAGATATGTAAATACTTATTTATATTACATTGTTAAATTATACATATGAGTATTTCGTGCCACAGCGGAAACCATTTAGATTTTGATTCTCCAATTTTTTTCTACCTTTTTATATTATTCAATGGTAATCAATTGAGAGAGTACTTCCTGGTTTTATCAATTTTTTAGTCCGTTTTCCGTTATCCAAAAATCTAATGAGAATAAGATTTATTATTTTCGAATTTTTTTAAATTCCATTTTTTAGTTAAGGTATGCATACAAATCCTGGAATTTTTTTAATATATAAAAAATTTTTTTTTTATATTTTTTTCATACAATTAACTCGGATGATAAAATGATAAAATGTATTCATACAAATCTTGAAATTTTTTTATAAATAAAATTATTTTTAAAAATATTTTTCAAAAAAAATAACTTCGGATGGTAAAACAGTTTAAGCTTAAAAGGTATCCATACAAATTTTGGAATTTTGTTATAAATAAAGTTATTTTTTAAAATATTTTTTCCTAAAAAATAATCTCGGATAGTAAAATAGTTCAAGTTTAAATGGAATTTTTTTTATAAATAATATTATTTCTTTAAAATATTAAAACAAATAAACTGGGATCATAAAACCGCTTAAGCTTAAAAGGTCTCTAAACATGTCTAGAATTTTTTTTATACATGAAATTAGTTTTTTAAAATATTTTTTCTAAAAATAACCTCGGATGATAAAATGTGTTCATACAAATCTTGAAATTTTTGTATAAATAAAATTAGTTTTTAAAAATATTTAAAAAATTTTAAGCTTAAAAGGTTCCATACAAATCTTGGTGTTTTTTTTTGTATAAATAAAATTAGTTTTTCATATGCCCACTTATTCCCCAACTTTAAGGCCTAATCCAAAAATGGAATAACAATGATGTTTATTTTTTTCGATTTTTTTTAATTCCACGTTTTAGTTATTTATCCATTTCGAAAAATTTTGAAATTTCAACGATTTTTATGTATTTATATAAAAACAAAAAGCCATTAGTATGATTTTGAGGTATCCAGTTTATTTTGAAAATTTTTGATTTCTAAGCACGATTTCTCTCCCTAATTAAATTTGCTGGTTAATGGTTGAGTAAAATATCGCCAACCCAATCCAGTATATAAAATTTGAGCCAATTATCTTTTTTAGTTACTGAAATAGTGCATTTAGATGTTTTATTTTCGCAAACCACCGTTATGGGGGTGTGGTTATTATACGATTTCACCCATTTTCAACACCAACCAATATTGGGTCGGGGACAATGTGTGTACCAAGTTTTGATGAGATATCTCAATATTTACTCGAGTTATCCCATGTACGAACGGACGGACGAAAAGACATTGCGAAGGCTCGGTCCATACCCTTGGCGTACCAAGTGGCATTATTTTATTTTTATCCTTGGATCAACCATTCAAATGGGTAAACCTTAAGAGTGCTCCCGGTGAACGCCCTGTTTTTTAAAATATTTTTTCGGGATCAATTAGAAGAAGAACCAAAAAGTAAAAAACTGGCTCCATACCACGGCCTAGTGGTATGGTGGAAGGCTGCTGAGAAAGGTGTAAACTTTAAAAAGATTAATAAAGTCCAGCTCGTATCATACACATAACGGGTGCGATGAGAACTACAGCATTCAAGCCACTGTATACCCTACTGAACTTACTTCCGACTCCTACCCTCAAAGAAGGAATGAAAACGGGATACTATAGGAAAGGGCGTGCCCATTCATGTATACGCAGATGGCTCAAAACTCGAGGGTAGGGTTGGTGGAGGCGTATACTTTAAAAATTTGGGAATCTCAATTAGTTTCCGACTTTCGGACCATCATTATAGCGTTTTTCAGACGGAGCTGAGGGCAATTGACGAGATGGCTGAATAATTTCACCCAAAAGTGGGATGAGTTCCAGACCATTGCGACATAGAGGGGAATTGTGTGCCCGCTGAACTCGCGCAACCCGGCTCTAAACTTCCTGCTGAGGATATAAATGATGAAATAGTATAACCTTACGACGTACACAAGACGAAGAAAAGGAGGAAACGATTCCGCGCCTTTTGTACCAGTGCCCTGCTTTATACAGACGAAAATTCTCTACTTTAGTTAGGCAATTCTTCGATAGCTTACAAGACCTCAGATTTGTGGAAATCAAGGCTCTTCTAAAATTCTTATACATTTCAGAATAGTTTTAGGGGGAATCGGGAATTGCTGCTTTTCACCTGGTATCACAACGGAGTTTGAACCTAAGTAAAATAAATAAACCAAATAAAAAAAATAAGTGTGTATCTGCATAAATAAAATGAAATTTGTAATCGGCCAACTATGTTCAGAGATACATAATTACAACAAAGTGACTTATATTTTATCAAAACTCAAAAAATCTAAATTTATCTATCACCCCTATGCTGAAATCCGTCGTAACTACGAATTTGCTACGAATCGTAACATCAGTATGCTCAAATCCGAATTGCGGAATCGTAATTTCGAAATTCGTAATATTGGTATGCCTGAATCCGACGTAGCTGTCATTTCATTGCATTTTTCGGAGATTTTGTACGAATAGCAACTGGTGTCGGAACTTAGCAAATTCAAAACAATAATAATAATAAAATAAATAGTGTACACGGAAAACAACGAACAAATATGTAAGTTAAATTGTGCATAGAAAAAAGTGGTGTATTAATAAATATTTTGCAAAATATTCATGACATGAAGAGGGAGTCTCTGCGCGAGCAGAAACGGCACAATAATGAAATGGAGGCCATGAAAAGAAAAGAGCTTGCGTTGCAGCAGAGGCTACTGCTATTGCAGAAAAAGACCTTCAGCAGTGAGGCCAGTGCGAATATATTTATTAAAGTACTGAATTCAACTGTTTATTTAGTTTTAAGGAATTGATTTATGATACATTGTTTTTTTTTTAATAAATTTGCATCGTCTCGTAATAATCTCCTCTGCATATTCATGCAACTGTTGCTTATAGCATATTCTTCCTCCTGGGACAAAAGTGCAGCGGCTACAGAATCCATTTTATTTTAATTTAATTAAAAAACTTGCTTACAAATAACTAATAATCGCTGGTCTCAAAATTCACTCTTCACTTTGTTTATTTCACTTTATTTTAAGAACTTCGAATTTAATAATTTTAGTTGGCAACGCGGCCGTGAGTTACGAACGGATTTCAGCATAGCATTTTCGAATTGTTCGGAACGGAGCTACGAATTCGTAGGCTACGAAAATTCGGATTTCAGCATAGGGGTGTATATCTCAAAAACTGTTCTACTTCATATTTTTTTACGAAATGATGATGAGTGTCAAAAAGTCAAATTGCTTGTCGACTGGTTTTATTAATCAATATCTTTACTATACGAGTATAATGGGTCCGTTTCTTTGTAACCTAGTTGCAAAAGAACACTAGGTAGGATAACGAATTGCATGTAAAGCAACAACACTAACTCGGAAAAATATGCGAGTTGAGCCAACTCGGTTAAATGATATCCGACCTGAGATGTAGTGTTGGGAAGTGAAAAAAGTACGATATTGTGAATGTGTCGGAAGAAAATACATGGGAAATTTCAGTTTAAAACGTAATTCGTTTTTATTTGCATAGTATTTGTAAATATATAACTACATAAATTGAAAAATTGCCGGCACAACTATTTTCCGTTCGTAAATAGTACTAAACAAATCGCAACTTACATGAATGAGACTAACAGAGTTGCTTTTGCATTTAAAGGAAATTTTATCCGAGTTGGAGCGTTCTTTTGCAACTCGATTACATTAAAACGGGGCCAATATGAGTAGTCGCAGATAATTTTTCAGTGTTGCATTTTAGTTTAGCATTAAACATGGAATTGAAAATAAATTTTTTAAAGCACTGTTTATTTTGAAACAGTGATTGTAACGCCGTCAGCAAGACTAATAATTCAAGGAACGCAATGTATGCACTGTAAGCAATTAATTAATTAATTTCGACGCATACAGGAAAGAGAGAGTTGGAGAGAGTTTTACGATTTCAAAGAATATTAAAAATTCGAATATATAATACATATTTATACAAGTATATAGGGGCATTCCGCGCAAAATCAGAGACCTTTTGTCTTTCCCATCTTCGATTTTTTCACATTTGTTGATGTTACAGTACCAATTGAGACATAACCCACCTGAGGTTTTTTGTGCAGCCGTTTTCGAGATAACGATTTTTGAAAAAACAACGTTCCTTTTTTAAACGCCCGTAACTTCGCAAAAAATTTACCGACTTGAAACATTTTTTTTTAATATTTAACCAATTGTCAATACGCATTTCTATAAAATATTTACATCAAATAATAATTTGTATGAGCTCAAGTTATAGCTATTTCGGAGAACACCACATCTCCTCATCAGATTTCCTCCGTGGAGGATCGAACTCACGTCCTCTAGCTTATACTCATTAAGGCAAAGCCTAAACGATATGAGCCAAGTACGCTGTGCACCCTGTTGCTGCTTTTTCATCATCCTATTATTGCAAACACAATTTCAAGTGCGGTATTAATAAATGTACATATATAAAATATTTATTCAAATTTTGGTGCACCATTTTCTTTACATTATTTCCAAAAAAAAAACTCCGAAATTTTTTAGCCCGGAGTGAGAACAACGGGTTATTTCGAATTTTTACAATTTCTTGTTTTAGTTATATATATAGTATAATATATAAAAATATTTGAAAATACAAGATAAGAGAAGGCGTATTGTTTTTAGACACAGGGAATCTTCTTTAAAAAAAACATCTGTAATACGAGGGCAATTTTAAAAGTGCGGTCAAAAATAGTGAAAACAAAATTTTGTCTGACAAATTTCATTTTATTTTTCAACGTAGTCTTCTTTGGGCTCGTTACACTTAGTCCAATGATGCTCCAACGTTTTGATGCCTTCCAAAAAGCAGACTGCGTCAAAGTCTCGAAAATAGGAATCAGTTTCCTATTCAACTTCCTGATTTGATAAAAATCTCTTACCACCAAATCTGTAGAATACGGAGGATGAGGTAGTAAGTAACTCGTAGCTGAAATCATTCACTTTTGCCATTGCTTTCATTGTAGTGTGAGCCGGAGCATTTTGGTATATTTTGAGCATTCGCGGCACCCATCTTGCGGATAGCTTCATTATACCCAATTTCCAATTTCGTGCAAGGCGTTGTGCACACATTCTGTTCACATCTTCACCATGTCAGCTATATCGCTCACTTTCACTCTTCGATAGTTCAAAACGGATTTTGTGGATTTTTTTTATCGTTACTTTAGTGAGAGCATCTTTTGGTCTTCCAGAACATTCAGCATCATCGGCGCTCGTACGACCATAACGAAAATCTGTGATTTCGAAAAATATTTATCATGCTTCGCTTTTATTTACTACAGGCGTTTTCTTCCGCAAAAAATAATATTTAATTCTTACACGAAATTCACTTTTTTCCATTTTTAACAAAACTCAAAAGTTCTTTGCTGCCAAAAAAAAAAAAAAATAATTGCCAGATTCTCCTGAAACTTCGTATTTAATGGTTTGAAGGTTGGTACTCAAATACGGTAACAACAATTTTTTTAGTGGGTACGCCTGATAAATTTTGCACGGATTTTTTTTTAAACAAAAATTGCAAACAAACATAGTTCATAACGGTACATTTTTCGCAAAGTTGTGGAGTTTAAAAGCGGAATGCTTCTTTTAAAAATCGAAATCTCAAAAAATGCTAAACAAAAAAGTACATAGAAAAATAATCCGCCAGCTCTTCTGCTAATTGTTACTCTAACATAAAAATTATGAAAACCACAGGAGATGCAAAAGTCAAATGGTGTCCGATTTGACGCGGTATGCCCCTTATGGTGTTAATAAATAAATATACTATTTAAATTTTCATAACTGCCACAATATTTACAAGGAAGTCAAACATAAAAATTCCTTTAAACATAAGACGCACTGAACGTTTAAAAGTAATAGAAAAAAATTGTTAAGCAAGAATTTTATTGAAAAAAAATATTAAATCAATTTCGAGAAAGTGTTACAGTTTTAAGAAAATCACGCCCCTTGGGTACGCCAATGACACTAAGTAATAGTAATGTATGCACGCATCGTAAAATATATATCCTCTACAAATTTCAATTAGAACTCAACAAAATGCTTGCAGGGCAATCGCAGCATATAAATAGCTCAATGCAGTGTGTGGGTGTGAAAAATAAAACCAAAAATATACACGTTTTTTGTGGGTATGTATGTAGCGTATGAGGAAGTATTTATATATGTAGCCGATATATATGTAGACGTTCCCTCAAGTTGCACGAAATTGGCCACAAAGGTGTGAAGGAATAAAGAAAAATGATTTCTTGGCATTAAAGTGAAACAAACCAAGGCACTTGACAAAAAAAAAACAAAAAACAAAAAACGTCAAAGCGAACAATTCATCATTTTTGTCAAAAATGTGTAGCAACAAAGCGAACGACAAGCAAAAACCACGCTAATAAAAGCGCTGAGTAAAATTAGCCCAAAGGCGAAGTACTGCTGAGCCTTTTGCCGACGGCTGGTGGGGGGGTTGACGCACAATTGAATGTTCGAACTCGAAAAAGCCTAGACAGATAATGTTAATAAATATTAAGGTTTGTAACATTTATGCTGTGACTTGTTGTTGCTTTTTGTTGCTGCATGTGTGAATTTTTATGGATGTGTGTGTATGTGTGTGTGTGTGTGTAGTTTGTCTGAATGCGAGCCATGATGCAGTTTGTGGCGCAAAGAAGGTCCACTAAGTGGCAACGCCGAACACAAAAGGTGCGAATACAAACGCAGAGATAGGCCACAAAATAAATATGCATGTAGTATGGTGGACAAAAAAAAACATTTAAATTTATGTATGAAACACACGCACACACCGCTCATACGCATAAATCTTTATAAGCAAACTTGCCGGGTGGTTGGAAAATTTTTCAACATTTTTAGGTGCTAGGTTGCTTGCTGTTGTAGCGTAAATGCGTATGCTGCGCCCCAAAACAAAAAAAAAAATTAAAAAAGAAAACAATATGAACGCAACAACAACGCCAAATTGTGATAATTAACACTAGGCGGTGGCAACACCAACGCCTCGCCAAAGCCAGCGGTGTGTGATTGGAGCACAATGGTCCGGCATGGGAATACATACAGACAGTGTAAATCATCGGGCATAAATTTAGATCTTCTTGCTTATTTTTTGCCAAAGAAAATAATTTATTTTGTTAAAAAAACAAAACAAAACAAAAAAATACTAGCGGTATTATTTTGCTTGCCATTTAAGTTGAAGGCGAAAAGGAAAAAATGAATTGTTGGTTTTTAATGTGCGAATAATTGTAAACAGTGTATATTTTACCACGAATCGGTTTATTGTTTATGTACTCCTTCTCGGCGACTGGCGCCAATATTTAGCTTAGTTGATCGGAAGTGAAATTGAGTGTCGTGCTTCGTTTGTACAGCTTTCATGAAGATAAAATGGTATTATAACTATGGTTCGATGTTTCCAAGTAAAGCTATAGCCAATAAGACTACAGGTTTGTTTGCCTTTATAAGGCGTTGGTCAAAAGAATTTGAGGGCTCACATGTAACTAATTTTAGAAAAATAGAATTGTATTTCAGAAACGGGGAAATGTATTTCAGGAAAGGTCAAATGAATTTCAGAAAAGGTCAAATGAATTTCAGAAAAGGCCGAATGTATTTCAGAAAAGGTCAAATGAATTTGAGAAAAATCCGAATATATTTCAGAAAAACACAAATATATTTCAGAAAAGTATTTTTAGAATATTTTTGCGAAGTGAAATTGAGTGTCGTGCTTCGTTTGTACCGCTTTCATGAAGATAACATGGTAAATGGTACCTTTGGTCCGATGTTTGCAAAAAATGCTACAGCAAATGAGGCTACAGGTGTATTTGCGTTATAAAGTGTTGGTTAAAAGGATTCAAAGGCACATATGTAACTAATTTCAGAAAAACACAATTGTATTTCAGAAAGGGGCAAATGTATTTCAGAAAAACCCAAATGTATTTCAGAAAATCACGAATATATTTCAGACAAGGCCAAATGTATTTCAGAAAAGGTCAAATGAATTACAGAAAAATCAAATTTATTTCAGAAAAACACTAATGTATTTCAGAAAAATATTTTTAGAATATTTTTGGCAAAGTAAACTAGATAGATTTTTAAAGATCCAGCTCTGGTATCGCTACAGAGTATGCCGGCCTGTGGGCAGCGGCGGTAAAAAGTTCCAAACCCCATTTCCCGAAGGCAGCAGAGTGTCACAAGTTTACCTTCGAAGAATCCACCGCTCTTGTTATCCGGAGACCTCGCTGGTAAACTCGAATATCTTAAAGATACCAATATCAATATCGGTAAAGTCCACCACACTTTGTTGTATCGCGTTGGCGATTCGCGTGCCCCTGAGCACAGCCGTCGCACAGAACTGACGAACAAAAGGGTCGCCGACGTGACGATCGTACAACGAGGTACAACGCCGCATCTGGGAACTCTTCAACAAAGTCGTGTTTACCCTCGAGAAGCTGGAGGTGCAGGCGGGCCGGCATGTTGAGGGCATGGATCCAAATCTAATCAATTTCGAGGATTTAAATTCATATTGTCGATATAACATTTTTTTTATATCGTATTTAAACATGTTTTTCTAAATTGCATGCCGCCGGCAACAATTTAAAGTAGATATTAAATTTTGGAGAGGGTTGTCACTTTTTTTAAATTCAAATTTCATTTAATTATACACAAGAATATAAAATATTCAAATATGAGTATCAAATTTTTCGTCTCACCAAGGTCAAGGTGCATACCTCTATTTTTGAGAGGGTTGCCACCTATTATTTGTGACAGAAACCGAGGAAATAAAATTTAGTTTATCATAAATATCTTACATGAGAAAAAAAATGTTCTAAAATTGAATATTTTATGTTAACAATGCAGTAATTAGATCAATTTTTTTTTTTATATTTATGAGGGGTATGAAGGCTTCGGCAGATTCCGAAAACGACACTTTCTTTACCTGTTTTTAATACAATTCCATTCAATGTCTATAGGCGTTTCATAAAGATAGCGTGGCGAGATGTTGTTTTGCAGCAACTACACAAACAACAAGAGCAAAAAGCGTCACTCAGATTTGATACCGACCTTTGTATATACTATTTTCCTAATTATATATTTTAATATTCATTTTTTATGTTTTTCTTATCAGTTCAGTTTAAAAGCATAGGAATAAAACCACTAATGAAGAAAATTGAAACAAATTTTAGCAGATTGTTGCCTGAGAAATAATTCGAAGACGTGCAGTCACCATTCCGCAGAAGCAATTAAAAAAAATCCTTCAAAATCTCGATTAGTAATGATTGAAAGACATCGAGGTGCAAAGCTCAAGGAGATCTAATACGCAAAAGTCAGCTTTTTTCAAACCGATGGCACCTATTTCCCTACACAAACATTTGTCATTGCTGTATTGAGGTGAAGACGTGTGTTGTATATTCCTCGCTATCGCGAGAATTAGTCATTAGCATTTGCGATTTATTTGCCACTGGAGCAGCTTTTAAGGATATTAGACCGACGGCATCTAGTCTGAGCGACTTTTTTTACCTTGCTGTTAATCTAGTTGCGACAAAACCACAGCTGGTAACCCTATCCTCACCAAATTGTTAGGTTCGAGCAAAATCAACATATTCTTATAAATGGAATTGCATTTTTCTAGGTTCTGCCAAATTCTTCTTATCGTGTATGAACACAAAATAAATTTTAGCTAATTTTTATTTACATTTGAGGTTCAGCAAAGAGTTTTTCTTAGTTTGTCAGAGATAATTTTATATAATTTTATCAAGAAAAACAAAATTCATATATCTACCTCTAATCGTATGACAATTTTATATTTTTTTAAACTTACGTTTATATAGAAATTTCGAATAATCACAATCCATGTTGCTGCTGTTTCTGCTGCAATTCTTTTTGCCTTATCGTTGTAGTGTTGGGAAAATTGTTGAGAACGTTGTTGTTGTTGTTTTTCGCTTTTGCAAATTCTCTAACTTTGTACATTTAATGTTTATTATATTTTTTCCATTTAAATTTCACTACGAAAACATCAACTTAACACATTTGCATTTCACTCACATCATGGCATGCATTTTGTTTTGAAAACCTGTTTGGGGGGAAAATAAATTATCAAATTATTATTGAACCATAATTTGCTGCTGCAGCGCACAAATGTAGTAATTGATTAAATTTTGTTAATTTGCAAAAACTGGCTACAAAAATTAGGCTAATTATTTTTTGGTTGCGTTTGTTTTATATTTGATGTTTTTTTTTTGTTTTGTTATTATTAATTTGCACATTTTTTTGTTTTGTATCATTTGTTTTTGCGCGCGTTTATTGTCTTTATTTACAGCACAAATTTATTGGACTGCAGAAATAAAAATTTAGTTAATATATTCTGTTTGGAAATGAAATTTTTAAGTTACTTTCTGTTTGCTTGTCGCAACAGAAAGCGACGGCATTTTGCGCTCTACCGTGCGCTGGAAAATTTTTAGGTTAATTTTTTCGCGCACAAAATTTCGTGCATCTTTATTGAATTTCGTTTAATATTTTTGAGCTTTTCCGCATAGCTGTTTGGTTTACAAAAAGCAAAAATTAGGCTGCTAACTGGCCGTCGGTAAGTTTGATTTATTTATTTAGCGCGAAATTTTGCCTTTTTTAAAACATTTTTTTTTCTATTTAAATTTTATCTAGTCGCGTCGCTGTGTCACTGATTTTTATAGCTGTTTTTATTATTATTGTTTTTTTTTCCAACACATTTTTTCACTCACTGCTACATTTGGTTTTTTATCTCGTGACATTTTCGCTGCCTATCAGCTTTAGTTTTTTTATCGGCTCTTTGTCGCCCTTATCAGCGTCGCAAATCAGTAACAGCAAAACTTTTTTGTTCCACTCATTTTATTTTATTGTTTTTTTTTTTTTTTTGTAATTCTTATCTCGTTCAGCGTCGCAGTGCCGCATCGCTGCTCGTTTTATGTTGCCACTAGCAATGCGTAAATGCGACGGTAATGTGGACGTTCGTTGGTGCGGCGCAAGTTATCGTCGCTTATCGCACCGCCGCGACTCCTACACAGGCGTCACAATATTAATTATGACAATTGCCATACATGCCAGCAACAACAACAAAAAAGCCAATAGTGCCGCTGATCAATGCTAACAGGCGTTCGGCCGCCCGCCCCCACACGCGCTTTACAGATATATGTAATTATTATTTTTTTTTTGCAATTTGTTTTTGTTTATGATTTGTGATTGTTGTAAGCGCTGTTTTTTTTGTTTTTTTTTTTTTGTTTTTGAAGTGTTTGTCAAGCAGACATGCATTTAGTGTCCGGCCGACTGTTTATACTCTTTATACGTTTTGCGTCGGTTGCCGCGTTGGAAAACAAAACAAAAAAAATATACATATAATTTTTTTTTAATTTTTACTTTATGCGATAATTTCCATATTTTTTTTATTGTGCATTTTGCAATCTTTTGTTGCAGCCGTTGCATTGCTACGTTTGATGGCAACGCTTCATTGGTTTGAAGGCGTCTCTCAACAGAGTTGTTGTGGTCGAGCGCTCAGCTGTGATCTGCAGCACTTTGTGTGTGCGTGTGTGGCGGCAGAATGTTGTTGCTCTTGTGCCCGTTGCTTGAATTACATTGGAGAAGTACCCTGTTTGTAACTGCAAATTACCGTTTTATTGCATTGCTGCTAATGTGGTTTGTCGATTTGGTATTTTTCCTGAGCCTAACGGTATGCGTCCACTGATCGTATTATGTTTTGTTTGACTAGTTCCATTTATTATTTGCAAGAGGATCGGAAACTTTCTTAATTTTTTTAAAAGTTCTCAGGTGGTTTCCAAACAAAAAAAAACTCAAAGAAAAAAGGGTCCTACGGCTCTATTCAAATGGCAGCACTCTATTTTAGAGATGACAGCGATATATCGAATAATCGATTATTTTTGTTAACTTGAAAATCGTTTATTTAATAAACTGATTACTAATCGAGCAATCTTAATAAAATAATCGTAAAAAATATATTCAAACTTATTAAATTCCGTAATTATCTATGGAGGCTGCCCTCTTTGCGATAAAAAAATCTTGAACGGTCGACTTCGCCGAGCTCGAAACATGATAGTATAAAGTACAAAGTGGATATCTCCTGATGGAGAAACGCGAAAATAATTTGAACCTGTTGTGGTAGACGGAAGGTACGCTTCCAGTGTCTAATCGAGTTGCTCACTTTGAATCAGACTATTATCTTCGCATACGCCTCTGTACAACAAAAAGCACAAGTTCATTGGCACAATGAAAGCCCGACGTGCGAAAAAGTGCGATTACAACAGTTAGCCCACCACTTCTCTTTCTCTCTGTAGGCAGCGTTAAACTAAATGATATTTACGAAGATCATATTTCTAGCTTTTTACGTAACGTCGCTAAAATATTCATTGCTTTTAAGCGAGCGCGAAATAATGACTGATACCATTAGAAATCCCTCGCCCCCACGGAAAGGTAAGATTCTGTCTTCGGGCTCACGCTACAATCGGGTGCAACGCTAGCTGTACGGATGAGATATCAATAGTAGAAAAAGGAGGCGAGGCGTACATATATTCCAAGAGAAGAAAAGAGATTCCAATATAGGCGGAAGCGCGGAGCTTGAAATGTGTAACGATTCCATTAGAACGTACAGAATTTTTCGATATACGTTCGAATGAAAACGGCGACCTAATGATCGACATCCAGATGACACTTAAACTATGGAGAGAGCACTTATCGAATCTGCTTGGCGAAGCTGAGATATTCAAGTGTGGGGGCGAAGGGCTGATAAAGTGAGAACTGCGAAATCTACGAAAGGGGAGATTCTGTAATATTGACAACTACCGCGCGATCCGTCTTCTTGACACATCATATAAGGTTCTATTGAGCGTAATATGTAAAACACTGCAGACCGTGGTCAGTACACTGATGAACTTACACGAAATGTAGAAAAAGACTCTAAGAAGATAATCGACACACACCAAAATTTTTTCGACTTTACCCCGCTTCAACAGACAGTACCAAAAGAAGCTGCTTATATGTCGCATGTCGCGATGTCGTTTTATTCAATTATGTAGAGGAAAACCACCCGCTCCGTCAGAATGTAAAAGGATTTCTCCGGGCCGTTTAATACAAAATGTGACTGCCTACAATGTTACTTCTTACTATGGAAAAGATAATTCGAGTTGCAGAATCAAACCGGTCAGGCTTAGACCTTCACGATTTTGCGACGGCGAATACCTTAGACGATGGAACGTTAAGTTGTATGAGCTTTCCCCTGGGTTTTGAAATTGCTTTAGCCATGAAAGAATTCAACACGAAACCAGCTGAGTGTGACATAGGAAGGGGAAAGCCTCCTCTACGTCGGAAGAACCAAATACAGAATGACTTGGGCTCATCTGGTAGCTCTAGCTGGAATCAGTTTGCAAAGCATGGGGAAGAATGGAATGCCATGTTGGAATCAGCCAATTAGCAAGAAGGCGGCGCCAAGTAAGTAACTTAGAATTGGGAGTCGTCTACTTCAAATGAACGCGTAATAAAACCACATAGATTATTTCCCTTACACTATTCAAATAATGTTGAGGAGATTTTTTACGAACCGATTGAGCTTCCATTTGAAAAAGACTTTTTAAGCGCGTTCATCTGACCACCTGTCGGCTACTTCTGAGTAAATGGGCCAGCGCTCAGCTTGGCAAACTCTGGCCAGCTACTAGTATGGACGCGAGGTAATTTTGACCACAAGTAGATCGGATGAGGTCACGGGAGCTTCTAAGATTATCCAAGCCGTAGCTTTCATTGATTGTGGGAGTGCTGGCACAGCACTGTCTAATAGGAATCCATGCGGTACGTCTCAAAATCAGCACTAACCTATACTGCGGTAGCTGTTTGGAGGATGGAGAAGCTGGAATCTGTTTACTCAGCTGCCCTGCCTTCGCGATACTAAGACTTAAGCATCTGGTATCCCACCTTTTCCACTCACCGGTGGACATATCGGGAGTCGAGATTGGCCAGTTCCGTAGCTTCAGCCGTAGTAGCAGCCACTTTAACCTAACCTAACCTAGCCTGGAAGAAAGCTCGTGAAGGCTACTTTTGTAGTTTGACAGCCATTTTCTAATATCGTAGCACCTTTCACTGTGGCAATATCGTTGAATAATGCTTTCCAAATGCCGCATGAACAAAAACCAGCAAGCAAGCAAGAATTTGAAGCAGGTAAAGACCGCCCCCTTAAGCAATTCGGCAAAGGGTTGATTTATTCGACAATTCTCCTTTATCGTTATCTAAATGGTTCACTGCTAATAGATTTTACTCGTATTGGTTCCGCGTTTTTTTGTTTTTGTCGATATACATAGGTAAAAAAAAAAAGCAACTCCGAGCAGTTATTTGAAGTAATTTGCGAAAAAGCGTCAGCAAAAAAAAATATATAAAATCAATAGTAATTTGTGGGTATTTGAAACTTGCACTTTATTTTCCTAAAATTGAATGGGCTATAAAACTGCATATCCAAATTTTTGTTTAAAATTCTCATAAAAAAATTTGAAGTCTTGAGTTATGTTTTTTTGAAATTTTCCCCACATTTGACTATGTAGAAACTTGGACTTAACGAGGTTTTGTTGTAGAATGAACTTTATTTTTATTAAGAACGAGAATTAACATTAAATAAAGTAGTCAAAACTTGTCGTTTACATGTCAATTTCGTAGAATTGAAACATTTAATTTTTTTTATAATTTATAATTTTCCAGTAATTAAATTCACCATTTTATATTCAGAAATCCGTTTTCAGCCAGTTTTTGCAAATACATACATACATGTAGAAAATTTTTCTTATTTCTGTTTAATTCATTATTTTATTTCATTGCGCAGGTATTTTTTTTTTTTTTTAATTCTAGTTTTTTTACACATTTTTCACTAAATTTTTTTCCCAAATTTAATATTTTACAGTTGGTTTCACGAAAACGGTCGAAAACTGGTTTCGATGTTATTGAAAATTTAAAAGACTAGCGCGAAAAGGACCAATGTTAAAATTTTTGATTTCAAAACAAATCGAAACGCGTAACAGACTAGAAAATTAAATTTCATTTAAATTTATATTTAAAACTATATTTTGATGTTGTTCAAAAACTAGAAGCTTATTGAATAAAAAAAATGAATCTAGAGCATTGCTACGATTTTTTATATTTTATATTCAAACACACAGACAAAGCTAAAAAAAAATTCTCCTAACGTATTTTATGAACTACATTCCCGGCATTATCTACGGTCATTATTTTAAAGAAATTTTCAAGTACAGGACTTCTCAGCAATTTTTTCAAAGTATTTTTTGCTTTTATTTTTTTTTTTTTTTTGAATTAAAAAAGAAAAGTATTTCCAAACATAAGCTACATAAGTAGCTAGATCTCAAGAAAAATTAAGGAAAATATCTTTCATTATTTCTCTTGCTTGCAAAAATGCTTTGCCGTTGCTATCAATTTTCTTGAAGAAATAAATATATGCCTATTTATTTTTGAAAGCTGCAAACTGATTTAAGAAATTTTGATAGAAGAAAATTTCTTTCTCATTTTTTGATTGTATTTTTATATGCAGTTTTTTGTTTTCCATGAGATT
The DNA here is from genome assembly GCA_951828415.1 of Anomoia purmunda. Taxonomy (NCBI): domain Eukaryota; kingdom Metazoa; phylum Arthropoda; class Insecta; order Diptera; family Tephritidae; genus Anomoia; species Anomoia purmunda. The sequence continues at coordinate 48,056,924 of OX639995.1, forward strand.
TGTGGCTTATGTTTGAGAATAGTTTTTTTTTTAATTACATTTTTTTTTTGTAATTTTAATGTATCCTTTTTAATGTAATTATTTAAGTATTTTTATTTTTTTTAACTATTTGCCTAGAAATTTGAATGTTATGCGGTACTTGAATTTTCAATTTTTTTTTAAACTTACATTTTTATTTATTATTACCGTAAAAACATGAATGATCTGAGCTGCTCACCGCATTCTGCATTAATATGCAATATATTTTTTTTATAAAATTTGTATATTCTTTATTTCAACTTTTTGTTTTTTATTAAAATCAATTTTCATGCTTGCAGCGCAATTTTGAGAGTTCAGAATAAAATTGCATAAAACATGCATGCGGAATTCTCGGCAGCGGCAAGTCAAACTTAATTGTATCGAAATTTTTACATTAAAAAAATTTGTATTTACATTTCTTTATGCATTTCACTTTAAGGTGCTAGTTTTTTTTGTTTAAATTTCATATTTTAAATAAAATAACATTTAAATCACTTTTTCAACTCCTTCATTTTTATGGATGTTATATTTGTGTTTATTTTTTTTAATTTATTTTTTTTATCACTTTTCATTTTCACCATTTTCCCACTTACACTCTGAACTAATGTAAAATGTATGAAACGCGCACACATCAATGATTTCACTAATACAAATTTTGTACACCAAAAAAAATCGACGTCACATGGCTATGCTTTGCTGTTCTAATAAAAATAATGCAGAATAAAAAATTATAATTTTCTAAAAATTTTTTCGGTTTTCTGCTTTTATTCAAATTTGGCTAATTTATTTTAGCACTGTGCTAAATGTGTGTGTGTAGTTTTCATTTATATATTTTTTGTTTTTTATTATTAATTCCCAGCACAATATTCGATGTCAATAAATTCATGTTTTTTATAATTTGTGTTTTTTTTTATTTTTAAGTTGAATTCAATTTTTAAGTTTCCTTAAATTTGTTTTATAGAAATCAAATCTTTCACGCGTACACAAATAAATATATGACATATTTCGGTTTTCATTTTCTGGTATTATTTTTTTTATAATTTTTTTTATATTAAATCACTTTTTACGCGCCGGTTTACACTATTTGTTTTAATTTTTTATGCTCACTTATATTTGTCTACCCTTACTGCAGCTAATTTTTGCCTCATTCATTTTATTTATTCTTTTTAAACCAAACACTTTGTTAATTCAAAAATTCACTTTATCCATTTTTTGCATTTTTCCCCCTTTTTTCGTGTAGTTTTTCTTTTGCCTACCGAAAAACGCCGAACATCAGCCAGCTAGCTGTAGAAAAAGCGCGCGCGTTAGCAGCAACGAACACTTGGGTACCGAAAACAACGAGCAACAGTTGCTCCCGCGCTAACCGAATTTTTAGCAACAGCAGAAAGAGTAGTTATGGGAAAAAGCACAAAGGGTGTTTTTTTATTGTAAATCTTACAATCACTGTAACTTTTCAGCTAGCAAACTCTTTTAAATTTTTTTGCAGGCAATTTTTTCAAAAGTTTCACAAGTGCAACAACAATTTGCGTTAAGTGATTCTTTCGCTAATGCATTACATTATTCTTCTTATCGTACATGTTTTCAAAAATATGATTTCTTTTATTTATAGCGTACACTTTCATTATTTAATTTTTTTTTGTTTCACATTTAACTCAAACAGTTTTGTTTACTGCGACGGCAATTGTTGCTATTTCAATTACAGACTGCTGCTGCTGTTGCTGCTGCTGCTGTTTGCGCTTCGAGCCAGTATACGAGCAATACGCGACGTTTATGACGACGGCATAAACAAAACTGCCAACACAAAATTGGCTCAAATCCCCTCAGACAAAATTCACAATACCCCATACACCACTACCAATACGGCGCACAACTGTAGATTTATTTGAAAGTGCAGTTGTGTGAGTGACTCAGCTCCATTGTCGTCTACTCGCTCACTCACTCACTCACTCACTCCCTCACTCACTCGCGTATGCCTAGCACTAGCAAAAGATGCCCATATGAATGTGGGTGTGTGTGGCCTGTGAATTGAGTGCAGTGGAGCTACGTGTGGGGAGCAAATGGTGTTACCCCAAGGGCCATAACGGTGAGAGCGCGCTCATCGTAGATGAGTGCAGTGAATGAGTAGAAAAGCAAAGAAATTTCTTCATACTCAATGCCACAACCTCAGCGCCACAAAATGTTTGAGTGAAATACAACAGCTGTTGGAAATTCACTCAACTCAACTCAATTCATTTATTGCGACTCGGCGTTTCAACGACTCAGCGACTCAACTCATTTGCTCATCGTACTCGTAAAATCGGCTAGCGCTAGGTGTCCGCTAGTGGCATTATTAACACTGTTGCTCCTTAGAGCAACAGCTGTACACCGAGCATCAAGCACAAGCCTAGTCGAACGACAAACAGACAGCAACAATTGTGTTATGCCGCCGCAACAGCAATTGCTGACATTCGAGCGACCCAAAGCCACAGTAATAGAAAGAACTACCTACTTTACGCCACGTCGCCACGCCATGCCATGCCACGCTACGAAACTCTACATACAGCGCCTCGCCAGTCGATGAGCACGATTTTGCAATTTGTGTACACACAATCGCCTGTACGTGTTGCTGTCGATTTATTGCAGCATAGAAAATAGAAGAAATAACAACAACAATTGGCAATTGCAAGACAACAACTTAGCGCAATATTACGAGTTACAATAACAAATAACAAATTCGAGAAGCTGCTGCTTGGCAATTGCCTTTGAGACGTGCAACGCATTTGGCACACTTCAACGTTTAAAGTAGTCGCTGTCTTGTAAGGGGCCGGGGGGGCGCCTTATTTGCATGCATCCACATTTGGATACAAACATATAAGTATGTATGTATGCGTAGGTGTGTATGTAAGATTTTCGGAAGAGCAAAAAAATATTTAGATATACTGGTCGTATTTCTTCGAGCACAGAGATCGCAATGAAGGCTTTCTTCCGGTTTTCCAATAAAGTTTTGGAAACTCTGGTCTTCTGTATACCATTTATCGCTCGCTAGGAAAACAAATATAAATTTGAACTACATAAACTGGCTCAAATATCAGGTGATTTGGCTGAATATAGAAACTTAAAAAAAACCGCATGCGCGAGCCAGGAGTAAAACTTCTTTGTGGTAGTAGAAATTAGTAAAATTAGTGGTAGTAATTAGTAGAAATAATAGTAGTAATAAAAAGCAGTATAATAGTGGTAGAAATTAGTAAAGTTATTCTGACGCGATTTCTTTATACGATTTTGACGCAAATTTCGTCATACGATATTGTAACGCGACTTGCGTGACGCGATGTAAAAAATCACTGCCGCTGAAGAAGTTTTACTTCAAAAAGTACAAAAAAACTAGAAAAAGTAAAAAAAAATTAAGCCTATGGAAGACAATAGTCATGATAGTAAAATGATGTAGAAATATTTGAAACACGCAATACGTATGGTGAATGAAAATTATTCAATCCAAATGTTTGTAATAAATATTTGGTAAATAGCATTACAGATATTTGAAGCAATATGGAATTATTTGATAGTTACGTTAAAATAAAAATAGTAACTCGAATTGTGGTTTTAAATTTGTCAAAGTAAAATGAATGGCATCGAAGAACTAGTTAATAAATTTAAAGCCAAAAGGGGTGGAAAAAATTAATATCGGAGGATGTTGTAAAGGATGTGGTTCCCTATTTTGAGTACTATATCAGTAATAAGATACTCAGGAACTTAATAATAAAGAAATGATAATAGAAGTTTTCAATGTTCTTAAAGCAATTTTTGAAACTATTGATCAAAAAACAAAAAAACCAAATTATTAGAAAAATTATCAGGTATTGGCATTAAAAACGATTAATTACTTATATATTGATTCAAAAAATTTTTAGCAAATCGTAAACAAAGACCAAAAACAATCAGATGAAGTGGATGTTAAAATTGGCTTTCCCAATGGCTCTGTGTTGCTCCAATCTTTTTCAATATACATATAGTATGTACATAAATAAATCAATTCAGTCTTAAAATTTAGTTCTAAAGGGTGGTTTTTTTCGACGTGTGAAAGGCAATACTTTTTTCGAAGTTGGCCTTTTTGACAGCTGTTACTTGATTTATATTCAGTTTGGTTTACCATTTTCAAGAATTGAAGTCGAACTACCATCATCTACCATTAACTTAACAGGTATAGAAATTTTCACAGAGCCTACCAGTCGTGACTTCGGAACCAGCGTCTGCATACTATTACTTCATCCTTGGCCGTCATGTCCGACTGGTGTTTTTATTTGAGTTTTCATTATGGAAAAATTCTATCAGATATTACGGTAGCTTACAGAAGCTTTCAAGACCGCTTCCTGGCAACCGACGTCTAGAGTGCGCTTAATCTGTGAAGAAAAGACAAGTTGCTTAATGATCGCGACACGGCAACCGTTGGAGATGATAAACCCGATCCTCCAAATCAATGAAGAATGAGCCGGAGTTCCGTTGCCCAACTTGCGTAAAACTCGAATGGCAATAGCTCCAAATACCATAGTATTAGATTTCTTAACATAACATATAAGGTCCCGCCGCACGTATTGTGTAAAAGACTGAAGCCCACCGTGAACGAACTGATTGGACCTGATCAGTGTGCCTTTAGACCTGGCAAATGCACCATCGACCAAATATTCACAATACGGCAAATCTCGGTAAAGATCCGAGAGAAGAGAATCGACACTCACCATCTCTTTGTCGACTTTAATGCCTCTTGTCATCAAATAAAAAGTTAGCGCATTCGCGTGTTGGTTCCAACATCACTCTTGACAGTTACAATTTTGGAAAAATAAAGGACTTATTTTATTTTAACACCGATAAAATGATAATAATGTCAGCCACGAAATCAAATGGAGTCTCTCTTGCCAACAAGTGGAGTATTAAAGCTGTCTCTCGACACACTCTAGACGAAAATGCTCCAGCCCTGAAAGTATTAAACGCGATAACCACTGGTGGTGGCAGAGCAAAAGGAAAAAGGAAAGAGAGAAAAAGGAAAGAGTGGCGTGAAATGTTGAACTCGGTGAAAATCACTTCGCTGGTATAGTAAGTCCCTGCTATAGGAATCGAATAGTTGCTATTCCTTCAAAATAGTTGCTGATAGTCAGATAGTTGATTTTGAGTAAGAGCTCTACTGTTTTTCTTCAATCCAGCAAATTTTTTTATGTGTATTTTGTAGCAGGGAATTCCAAGCAAGGAGGAGAAGAAACTTGAGTTTCATACTCCACCTGATAGCATTGTTATCTATACAGATGGCTCGAAACTCGATAATAAAGTAGGATGAAATCCTCTCCTGCCAATTTCTTGTAGGTTACCAGATCACTACAGCGTCTTCCACGCCGAGGTCTCAGCTATCATGGAGGCGGTAGAGAAGATTGGGACCGGGATTCATTTTTAGTGACAACCAGGCTGCAATCAGATCTCTGAGCTCTTTCCCGTTTAACCGAACATTGCACTGGACTGCCGCCTATCTCTGCAGGAGATGGCCGAGCAGAACAGACTGTACCTCATTTGGGTCCCTGATCACCGGAACATAGAGGAAAACTGCATGACAGACGAACTTGCAAGACAAGGTACGACCAAGCAGATTATTCAGGATAAAGATCGCAGTGGTATGCCGTTTGCCACTTGCAAACTGCTACTCAGAGATTGTGCATATGAACAAGCTGAACATAGATGGAAGCAAAATACGACCTGTTGAACCTCAAGGCAGACGTGTCCTAAATGGGATCGGAAACGGTCGCGCAGCGTTCTCTCGCTAAGAAGGGAAAACATTTCTAACGTGATCGGTGCTCTAATAGGGCACAGTCTGATAGGGAATCATGCTGAAATGTTGGAAGTACCCTTCCGAAGATGCTGCAGGAGCTGCAAGAATGACGAGGAGGAGGAAACGATCTTGCATTTACTGTGTAAGTGTCCTGCACTGTATAAAAGCAGAATGCGATATCTGGGATCACCGTTTTTGGATGACCTTAGTGAGGTTTCAAGCACCGAGGTAAAGAGCGTGTTGAGGTTCGTCAGCGAGGCAAAATGGTTTGGTGAGGGATAATTTTCTCCTTTCGTATGGTAAAAATTTTTCTTTCGTGGTAACACAATGGGCCTCTTATTACTGGCCTAGATGAGCCGATACAGGCGGCAGCCACTCGAATCTAAACTAACCTTGTAGCAGATAGTGGGCACAAGTTTATGCAAAAAAACATAACTAGCAATCTTATTAAACTAAAGAAAAAAGAGATGACATAAGGTAAGGAGCTCCTAGATGGGTTGTGCAGGTAAATGTATGTGTTATCAAAGCCGTGGGTAGAGGATTAATATTATCTACTTGGTTAGTTTCTAAGATGGTAAATTTTTACGTTGGTTTTATAGTAAAATCTCTATATATTGCAAATAGAAATAGAACGTAAACAAATCCGTACACATTATTGCATACACATACATATGTACTACATAACATAATTATAAGTATATATAATGTACATGGCTATGTGAAGATATTTGCAAAATATATGAATAGATACGCATCGTACATTCTCAGCGGCCTGGACGCATTTTAAGGCAGAGCCGTTTACAAAAATACCACAGTAACTTGAACAAATGATTAATTTACAGGGCAACACTTGAATTATTTATAACCAATGCTAACGTTAAGAATTACAAATTAAAATGTACTATTGACACCAGACAGCGAACTGGTAATAGTTGTAATAAATGGCAGTTACATATGTACTATATATGTATGTATGTGTGTATCGGTGTCTGTATGTAGTTACATATATATTTATGTAAAAGAGAAATTACACATAACTATGTATGAATGTATGTGGATACTTTAAGGTGCCTCACTAAAAACATTTACTATTTTTCGATGCTTAACATAAAATTTTATTTTATTTATTTTTATTCTTTTTAGAAGCTCCATCGGATATACATATATTGGATTCGTTTGTTCGTATGCTGTCACAATTAATATCGTTATGGTTGGAGATAGGGATAATGAGAAAACAAGCAATGTTCACACGGTTAGCGTGGCAGAGTGGTTGCGTGCTCGCCTAGCAATCCTGTGTACCATGGTTCAAAGCCAGGTAAAGTCTAGAAAGAGAGAAGTCTGATGAGGAGATGTGGTGATCTCCGAAATAGCAGCTATCACTTCTACCACTTTGAAAAATTGTTGTTTCTCATATTATTCCCTAATATAAACCTGGCCTCAAGCTCTATAAATTATACAGACGTTTCATAAATATAAGGCCAAAAATAACAATAAATTCTGTTTTGGTTTTATAAAAAAAAATGTATCTGCAAAATTCAGCAAAAAAATTCTAAAATGTAAATTTGTGTATAAGAAAAGTCTGAAAAAATCAACATGTTCTACAAATAAGAGAAAAGATTTATTCACACCGAAAGCATACTCTCTCCAAATCTCATTAGAATAAGCAATGAGTAAATTGTTTTGAGCAAAACTAATAAAAATCAGCTAACATAACTATAATAAGTTTTTTTTAGAGAATTACATTTCAATATTTAGATACAATTTTTTACACACAAAATAAAATTAATTTTTTTGTAGGTATATTTTTTTTTAAGAAAATAAGTTTGTTTTTAAATGTTAGTTTTCGCATAAAAAATTGTTTCTGAGTTTTGATTTTTAGTAAATTTGTTTGCTCACAAAATCATTTTTTTTCAATTATGTACATTTTTCGCTAAGAAAATACGTTCTTTTTTTAGATTTGTTTTTCACCTAAATATAATTAAGTTTTTTTCATCTTTAAGTTTTATTTTTGGAGTAAAATTTTTTGCTCATCAAATAAAAATTTATTTTTTGTTTTAGGTAGAAAATTATATTTCAGTAGTTATTTCTCAGATTTATTTATTGCTTATACAATAAATGTTATTATTTTAGTTTAATTTTTTGCTCATAAAAGAGTTTTGGTTTTTGTTTACTTTTTGCTTAGAAAATTTGGTGATTTTTTAATTATGTTTTTCGCTTAGAAAATAAAAGATGATTTTCGTTTTTTCATTTTTGAGTTCAATTTTTTGCTCCCAACAAATTTTTTGAGTTTTAGTTTTCTTAAAAAAAATATAAGTTTTTTCTTTGAGTTTGAAATAAAAGTTTAATTTTTGTTTAAAAAATTAAAATGATAAGTTTTATTGAAAAAACTACATACATTTTAATAGTTTTATGTTTAATTTAAGTTAATGCTCAATAAATTATTTTTTTTTTATATATTTCTATATTTCTTACATTTATTTTTATCTTACAAAATAAAATGATTTTGTGGTGTTTTATTTTTTACTGGGAAAGTAAATATTTTATTTTAAAATCAAATTTTAAAAGCTTTTCGCTTAGTTCAGAATATAAAGGTTTTTTTTGTTTACTTTAATTTTTTTTGCTCACTAAAAAAGTGGTTTTCTGCTTAGTTTTGTTCTTTGACTTTATTTTTTGAGTATTATTTGTTGCTGCGAAATTTAAAAATATTTTAATACCGAGCGCATTGACGTAACTACTTTGTAAATTTGTTTACAGAAATTAAACTGCAAGATTTTACCCCGATATTATTTAATGAAAATATCTATCAATTAAATTTTCAAGAAATTCTAAAAAAAACTCACGTAACCCTTTATTTATTTATTTATAAGCTCTAATTTTTTGGGTTTTCTTTTCTTTTTTATCAGCAAAAAAAATGGGCATGGCCACAGGCATCAAATTAGCTATTTTTTTTTTACAGAAATAAAATTTTGCCATTTCATTGTGATAATATTTAATCGAATTTGCTATGATTTAAATTTTAATAACTTGAAAAAAAAACGCAAATATTATGTTTTTGAGTTCAACTTTTTTTGTTTCTTTTTTGTTTCTTCTTGCCAAAAGATTAAATTTGTACATATACTTAATTTAAATTTGATTGCATAAATATAGTAAAAATCTTTTTTTAATTTTAAATAAATTTCATTTGCTGTTTTTATTATTACTCTGTAATAAACAATTTTATAATTTTAATTTTTTTCTCAATTAGAAATATTTTCTTAAATTAAAATTTTAAAAACTTAAAAATTTTTAATTCCCAACAAAAGTTTTAAAAATTAAAAAAAAATTAATTTCTAACAAACATTTAAAACTGCAAAATAACTTTTAATTTTATTCAAAAAAAAATATTTGTATAAAACTCAAAAAAAAAATTAGTATAGCTAACAAAAAAATAAATAATTTTAGGAAAAGTTTAAACTCATAAATTATTTATTAGGTGCAGCTGACTAAAAAATAAAAAAATTCCATAATCATAAAATTTTTTTCACGAAATTGTTGAATTGAAGTAAAAATGAAGTTTAATTTTAAATTCGATTTTAATTTAAATTTCAGAGTAAAAAAAAATATATAATCATCATCATTTGAATAAATGAAATTCATGTTTTACGGTTATGTTTAGAAAAAAATAATCATATATCGAGTTGTTTCTGTTGTTAAATCAAAACTAAAGCTATTTTTCGGGTGATATTTGTTACTTTTAAAACCGTTATTATTTTATATTTGAGTTAGATACATTATTTAATTGAAATAAAAAATACTTTTTCTTGAGTGCTATTTTATATCTCATAAATTTGTATTGTTTTATTCAGAAAAAATTATATATCGAGTTATATTTTTGTTAATCAAAATAAATACTAGTTTTCCGAATAATTAATATTTTATGAATTGTTATTATTTTATAAAAAAAATACTTCTTGAGTTACATTGTATTGACCGAAAATTATTATTTTATCTCTCAGAAATAAAAATTAATTTTTTAGATTTAATTAAAGATTTTTTTAAATTGAAAAGTTCCAAACAGCAAACAGCTTTTCTAATACCTCAAAAATTCCTGTTAGATAATATTATTTACCAGAAAAACTTGTTTACCAAGTGCATTTTCAATACCCACAAGTTTTTGAAAAACGTTCAGCCAAAAAACTTTAGTTTAAATCTGAGTTTGCATTGCAATATTAGATTGGGTCGAGATTTTCTGTATTTTTTCATTTCCCCTCTAGTTCGAAAGCTTACTGCGAGAGGAATTTATCGGCATAGAAACTTAGTACTCCTCTTTTGAGATCAAATTTGATCTGTAGTGCGATTCACTAACTTATTTTAACGATATTCGCATGGTTAAATCATCTTTACGAAAATTTTAACGATGTTGCTATTCAGCAGCCATTTTTTTTAACGATTTTCGCTATCGCCGAATCAACGGCTATAGTTAGCTAGTCGATTATCGAAAACTAAACGACAACTAATTTGATGTTGTTAGCTCATTCGAGAAAATAAAAATTTCAACTGATTTCAACTTAAATAAAAGATAAATTTAAAATTCGGTGATTTGTTTTCTTGAAACTAAAAAAAAAGGAATTAAATAATGTCGCTTGAATATTTGGCATGTGGTTTATCACGAGGTGGTGAAGAAGTAAGCGCTCCAACAGCGGATTGACATTTACTCCGGGACAATTGGGCAGTTCCTTTCATTTGATTACAGCAGAATTTCAAAAGCTCTATCGGTTAGCTCCAGACTTTGCTGAATACCCAATTTTTCAGCTTGACAACCAAACAAAGAGCTCCAGAATAACAGCAAAATCGACTGAGAAACCTATAACTCGTGTAATCTTTAAGCTTGTATGCAATTTTAAATTTTACTTCTATATTAGTAGGTTCTAGCGGTTTTGAGATTCTTCGCAACTGGTTGAATATCCATGAGCCAGTCATCCGTAAGTCGTATCACACATAGGGCAAAGGATGTAATCAATGATTCATTATTGCCCTCAAAAGTGAGGTTTCCTATGACCTATATGGAGCGTCAAGCTGCTAAAGAAATGTTTGCTTCTGTGTCGTCCCCTTTTGTGGGAGGCACTATTGGGACCGTCGATTGTACTCTTGTATCAATTTTGGCGCCAAAGAACCATGAGGAAACTTATGTCATATCAATATCAATTAACGTGCAAATGGCAAAATCAAACTTTTATCAAGGATTCAAATATAAAAACAGAAATATAGTATAATTTTAATATATAGATAAATGATCGTAATTAAAAAAATTTAAATATAAAAGCAAAATACCCTGGAGCACAACACGATTCATAATGGAGCTATTTTTTTAAAATGAAAACTATGGCATATTTACAGGTGATTCCGGATATTCCTTGGAGTCGAGTTGATGACCACTCTACCAAATTACTCAGAGGAGAGTTGGAAATTTTGCTACAATGGCGCATTAAAATATTTAAAAACAATTAAAAGTATTAGTAGTTTATTCCATTTTTATCAGCACGCATTCATTTGTTTTCTTCCATTCTTTTTTTGTATTTTTCGCCCTTTCGGCATTTAGTTCGACTAAGATGCCACACTTTAGTACTTTGAATAAATACAATGAGACAGCTGTTAAGTGTCGCTGAGAATAAGTTAGTGAATTACACAATCGTTACTGCAAACGACAAATATTGTCGACAAAATTTACGATTGTCGAATCGATTAGTGTTTGTGAATGCACTACTGTACCTCATAAATCGGACGGTAGATTTCGTTCATTTTTAGCTTTTGTTCAATTGCGGCTGCTTTAAGCGACGGACGTTTCTCGAACACTGAAGTTTCCCTCAAGTAGAGCCATACATTTTTTTTCTACCCGCAGCGACCCCGTCTAGTACGATTTACATACGTATGTAATCGTATGCTGATTCGAATATTTACCTCAATATCGCTGCTATCGGCTATTATTCAATATTCAGTATATCTACGCTAGAATTTCAATTATGTCGCAGACTGACAACGTAACTGACATAAACAATGTCCCAAGACGACATGAAGTCTGCCAAATGACTGGCAAGTAAAAAATTTATATATCTCCGTACATATGTATATACTGGCACAATATGCAAGCAAAAAAAAAAACCAAAAATTAAAATTTTCGCAAGGAATTAACGCTACTGATTAGCTTAACTAATAAAAATTCAAATAGAGGACGGTGTAGAGCTAATGAATTAGTACCTCCCCGATGATTTGAGTTATAAGTGAAGAAAAAGACGAGAAAAACATATTGACATTGTATGTTCGTTTGAATGCCGCTGGTATAGCAGCAGCAACAATAAAAAAAATCTTAAGGCAACAATGGCACGGAAATATATCCAGCGCCACAGGTGCCATGAAGCCACAAACACAACAGACGATAGACGATAGAAGAAAGAAGAAAGATATTCGATATTTGATATTTATACGACATAATTACAAAGCAAACAAGTAGCAAGCAAGAAATGAATAGTATAAGGAAACCAATAATAACAAAACAAGCATAAATTGTAGAAGAGCTATTGAGTTGAGGCGGCTTGAACGCCAACGTCATTCGGAACAAAGTGGGAAGCCCGCGGCGACAACACTTGTGCAAATAAATTAGCCAGAAAAGAACAGAAAATAAAAATAAAAGGTATCAACTAAATACATATTGTTGTTATTAGGAACCTGTTTTTTTTTTATAGAAATAAATAATTCAAAAAAAAGCATACAAAAACAGAAAGCACAAAACAAAAAGTTAAGCCAAGAAGTTACCGCGACAATTCACACAACTGGTGGCACTGGTAGCCAGTCTGCAGTCAAAAAGTTAAAATGCCCGAAAATTAAACAAATTCAAGAGTTTAATAATCAACTGCAGATGACAATGAAAAAATGACTGCACTTCATAGGAGGGGGTGGCGCACAGTGGGAAACAGTGTGCATTGTCTTAATTTAAATTAAAGCATTGTTAGCGTCAAGAGATTCAATTTAAAAAAAAAACTGCTTCTCATATAAAATAAAACACAATAAAAAAATGTGGTAGTCCCCGCAGAGGGTACTCACTTAGACAAATTAAAGGAGTCCATTGTGATACCACCTGTTGTTAGAACGGTGACGTACATCTTAACCAAAAATGGTTAACTGAAGAAGCGCTGCGTACCCAAAATGAAGTCCGCAATGTAAATGAATTAAAAGTATAGGTACCTGAACCTCAGCCGAGCAAAGGCGGGGCAATTGAGTATAAAACGAAAAAATGATTGCACCTCGTCATTCCCCTTACAGCTGCGACAATGTCCAGTCAGAATTCCTACAAAGATCGAGACTTGCCGATTTGTTGGCGACCGGGGTCCAGGGTCTATCACCGACCAGAATGTCCATGCAATTCTGCATATCATAGTAAATTCCCAGCGCTCGCTGAGCCGACATGAGCTCTTTATGTTCGCTAGAAGCCCGTAGACGTCCAGAAGAGCTCCCACTCTTTCCCTGCTTGGAGTAATGACCAGTGCCGGCCTAACCCTAAAGCTTTAACTGCATCCTGGCTATCAGTCTGTTTGCCCGCCTAAAAGGCATTACATTGGTGAGTAACCGATCGGCTGCCACCTGGATTGTGATCACTTCCGCCTGAAATACAGTAGTTCAGAAGCCTAAATTTCTTTCGGATGGAGTGCTCCTTGCCGAAGACACCCCTTCAACTTGTCCGTTCAGCTTCGGCCCATACGTGAAGAAGTTCAACGGCCTCCCGCCCCAAACGCTACCCTAGTACTAATCAAGCATTCACTTATTCTGTAGCAGAAAAATTTCTAGCAATCGCATTCAAAATATAAAAATGCATTCTATAAATATTAAATTCTCCGACCAAAACGACCTCCTGATGCTTTTCTTAGTCGACCTTGTATTACTGATAAATAAAGAGCCAACACAATTTCATGCTTTTAGCTGTCTAAATATAGAAGCTTTAAGGTAAAACCTCACACCTGAACAGTCTGTTGGGACCTATAAGTTATAATTTTCATTGGATATTTTCTATTTTCTATATTCAATTGGGCCAGTTGTGACACCACTTGGATCCAAATTTTTTACTCCTAAGACCCGTTGAATCAGTTTGTCGAATCGATGAACTTGAGCGGCTGCAATGTTTTTCACTTCTCCAACAACGTACAAGTTATTTAAAAATCCCACACCCATGAATTTCTGTCGCCTCCTACAAAGTACGGAGCAGTCGCATATTAAATACCTAATGATTTTTGGCTCTTCCTCGTCATGGCAGCTTCTACAGAAATCGTTGTGGGCTGCGTCTATCCGTTCAACTTGCCTCTCTATAGGAATATGCCCTGTGAGTATTACCATAACTAGCGATAATTCTCTCCCACATAGGGAGAGAAGTTCTTGGGATTTTTTATGCCATGTATTGCATGTATTGCAAGTCCCGCTGCGTTTCCATAGCATACTCGCTTCCTTGAGAAAGAACTACCTCATCCTGAGCTTGCAGGAAGCGAGTGACATGCGCAACCTCTTCCAGCCCGGTGGAGAAAGAACGGAAGTCCCTCTCTTGCGAGCTCATTTGCCTTCTCGTTACCTGGTATTTATGTTACAGTGTCCTGGTATCCACAGCAAATGAAAATCGAACTGTCATCAGGTTAAGTGATCTTCTGGCAGCTCGCTACTCTCTCTCTGAATTTGTTGTGACCGAGTCAAGGGCTTTTAGGGCAGCTTGACTATCTGAGTAGGTATAAACTTTGTTTGTCGTAATCACAGCGGCTTGTAAGGCACTACAACTCTATTATCCAGCTTAGATCCTTCAGTATAGAATCGTAAGGAGTCATTAGATCCTAAAACTCCATAGGCTCATGACTCTTTATTTGGTATTGATATCCGATATTCTTTGATGAAAGTTAGCCATGGCACTCAGTAGTTCATTATGCTCGGCAGTTGGTGGGTTCTTAGTTACTTTGGCGTAGGATTTATAATGGAAAACCTCATATCTGAACAAACAGTTATATTCAGCGCCGGAATTATATAGGTGGGGATCCCGAGGCAACAGTAATGTAGAACCCTTCTATGGAACCTACGTCATAGCAAAATTGTAACAACAATGCTATTGACAACTAAGACTTTATTTACATTCAACGAAACGTATACAATAACAATTAAATATTAACATTTCGCACTAAAAGTAACTAATCACTCATATCTTTGTTCATAATTGCACGACGAGTACATGTCACCAAAAACTATCATCAGTCAGTCAAGTGAAGCCAACTCTTCTGGCACAAATCATTGCTGATTTTTGGAAAATTTAACTCTCGCAGTAAATCACTTTCAATGTTCAACACAAGATAGCCACGCTAGGCGCTAGGCGCTGGATTGTGGTTGTCCTCAGTCTGCTTTCAATGATTTTCAATTTTTGAAAATGACCGTTCACCACTGCAATTAGAAGACCATCAACACCAAATACATTATCATTCTCATATATTAAGATGACGGTATCGCTTGGATGCGTCAAACTGAATCATTTGATTTGCTAATGAGGATTCCAAGGCTTCTTGTATTTCAGAGTTCATATAAATAAAAGGCATTCTCCCTTGGCGCCGATAATTATCTCTATTACTCACTCTGCTTATTTTTTCAATTTTATAAAATTTAATATTCAAATTTTTTTTTAATGTGTGGAGGCCTCAAATCTCTGTATCCCCGGGATAGTTATCCCTATAGGCCCGTGGTAAATCCACCTCTGATTATACTGTATTAACTTATATATTTGGCGCGATCTTGTTTAAAATTTCAATTAGATATCTGTAACACTGAGGGAAAAGTTTACTTTTAAACAGACAGACAGACAGACGGGTATGGCTAAATCGAAGCAACTCGGAGTGCTGATCATGTTGATTAACTTGGGTATCTTCCTATAATTAAAAAACATCGGACGAAAGTCATAATACCATTCCGCCTCATTCCATTATAGATTCGAATTCGTCTATCGAATGAACTCTATTAATAAATTAGTATATAATTTTCTAACAGTTGGCTACCCTTCAATTTTTGTTCAAGACTAAATTTTCCTAAACCTCTATCAAAGCAGTATTGTACTATTTCATTTATCATATAAATTTAGTTGACCCTATAAAACTTCGTTAATCCTCTTGCGTTTGACGCAGGTAGATAGTAGAATTTAGGCTACCTTACCAACAAAATTGAACCAACATTTTGTAAAAGGTGGCAACGCTCTTCAAAAATGTTTTCCTTTACACTATTTCCTTTCATACCAATACTGTTATATATTAATAAGCTTAGAAACTTAATTAAATTAATATTTTTAAACAGGTGGCAACACCATTTTAACACATTTTTCTTTAAATGCCATGTAGTAATATTTCCTTTAACCTAACTATTAAATTTAATTTACTTTTTCAAGCAGGTGGCAACACTCTTCAGCAGCTTTTTCAAAATATAATTTTCTCATTGTGAAATATCATAAAAATAATATTTAACTTAATTTACTTTTAAACAGGTGGCAACCTTCTTGCAAACCATTTTGGAAATTCAACTTTACTAAACCTCATTTGTTTGATATCCATATTGAAATATTTGAGTTTGCTCATTGTTTTAATTGAATTTGGCCTTTTAAAGAGGTGGCAACTTCTTTGGTAACCTAAGTGTCAAATCTTACCCAAATCAGTACAGACGTCATATACTATATGTAATTTAACTTATTTATTTAATTGCGTGTAACTTTTTAACAGCATAAGTGTAAGGTCACAATAGTCAGTACAGTAGGTTTTTGTAGGGTATCAGAATAGGGCGGTAAATTGTTTAATTTAATTAAAATTTTTGCTAGGTGACAACCCCATTCAAAAATCTTTTGATTTTTAAATATTATAAACAATTTTTTGTTTTGTAGCCATTAACAATTATTTTAAACATTTATCTCACTAAATTTATTAATTATAATATTCTGGGATTAAATGCTTCATGAGTACCAAAAAATGAATTGAGATTAATTTTATATAAAATTTAGCAAATATTGAAACTGGATATTTTGGTTACATTCGATTCAACATGGCTTGATGAATTTCATTGAGACTTTGCATGTAAAATCTAAATGTCCCAAAATACTTTTTGGCGTCATCCAACTTCGATTGGAAATAAAAAATTAATTTCGATCTCCTCTAATGTACATATGTATATAGAAAGGGAAGCAAATATTTATCCTAATGCGGACATCTTAAATGTTAAAACTGAGCACTCATTAAGCATACATTGACTAAAATAAATATATTTTGTCTAACAATATTTTTTGATATTTTTTAACTATCCTTTTTAGTTATGGATAAAATTGAATCCGGCTCTAGTGTGCGATGGCTGTTGTGCAAAATGCTGCAAAACCAACGAAAATTACCACTCACTTCTTTACGAGAGTTTTTAAACACTGAAACTGAATTTATGTTCAACTGTTTTTTTATTTTTTTTATTACTCACTACCTGCCACTGAGTATTTATCTTGGCCAATTCGATGAATGGTTGGATGTTGATGATTTTTGTTCTTAAAAGACCATTGAACTTTCAAAATGTATAAATTTTAATGAGAGCAATAAAGTACTTTTGGGTGACACTAAACAGTAAAAAGTATTAACTTAGAAGGAGTGTATTTTAAACGAAAATATTTTACAGATAATTTGTTTGGTCGAACTACAAAAATTAGTTGTGCATTTAATGGTCCACTACGCTTCAGTAACCAGTAAGACCGGAAGAGAATATTTGTGAGGAACTCAATAAAAGTAAATAGGCTCCTATAGTATTTATGGAAATTAGCTCGACATTTATCATAAACTTGAGAAAAGTGCACAGCTTTGGCTCTTAAATTGAGTTATTGGGCAGCAGGAATGTAACGCAAATCATAGGAGTATCTTTTGTGTCAGCTATATAAAATGTGTTGCTCCATTTCGTGTTGAACAAATTGC
The DNA here is from genome assembly GCA_951828415.1 of Anomoia purmunda. Taxonomy (NCBI): domain Eukaryota; kingdom Metazoa; phylum Arthropoda; class Insecta; order Diptera; family Tephritidae; genus Anomoia; species Anomoia purmunda. The sequence goes on from OX639995.1 coordinate 48,074,702, forward strand.
CAATTTTAACTTTTGAGGAAATACTCTAAACAATTGAAAATAAAATTTTAATACCTCCAAAAATTGGAAGCTTCTCTCAAATCATTTTAAAATTAATAGCTTTTGCTAAACAGTTTTGTATTGCTTCGCATTGTCTCACGGGGTAAAATTGCAGATGGCAAATAGAAAATATCTTATCTATAGGCGATATATCCGCTTAGGTGGTTTGACCGATTTCAATGTAGCACTCCAGGCGTCAAGCCTTTCACCACCTGGTCTTCGCAACGAACCTAGCCTGACCTAGCCAGCATAGCCGCTGAAAATTTAATTCGCTGGACTCTGTCTACGTCGCCATATAGCTCATACAGTTCAAAACTCGGGCAACCTAAAACCATCCGAAGGCTTTAATGAATTTTAGTTGGACATAGAGAGAGAGGCGGTTTTACTCTGAAATGTTCAGCAGGAATGGTTTGCCAAGAATGTTTTTAGCCTCATCCTAGCAATAGCTGGGCACTCACACAGCAGGTGTTCGACTGTCACTCCAGAGCCCCGTTTTCACAGCTGCGACAGAACCTGCTGTAGGGTAAGCCAATTTTTCGGGCATGAAGACTAGCAGACTACCGTAAGCTTTCTTTGCTCATATCTAAAAGAGCCATGGCTTTAGGCGGAACATAGGGCATCCAGAACTGCCAGGTAATCCCATACGATCCTATACTGTTCCACCTCTGTTAGCTTTTGAGTAGTAAAATTCGGCAATTTTGCTTCTTATCTCTCTGAGCGAGGCACTCATGTCCACCGCGTGGGACATGGTCAATGCAGAGCCATACCTCGCCAGTTCATCAGCTTTTTCATTATCGTATGATTAAGAGAGTAGAGGCGGGCTATAGCTGTGTGGATTCAGTGTACCATTTTAGGTTTTAAACCCCATCTATTGCCTAGCATTCTTTTAGTTGCATAGAGAGCCAGAAAGTCATGTACTTCGTTAAAAATGTAACTGTCAATAGTGGAGACGGTTTATTTGATGGCAGGAGGTTCTTCATTTTGTCCTCCTTCCCCTCCAGACTCACTTACCGAATTTTAGTTCGTTAGCTTTACCTTCACCGCTTTTCTGACACCATTTAGCAAATTCGGAGAATGTCCCGTCTACAATTTAAGTGTACTTCGGGCATCAGTCACCAGCTCAGCGTTCTTATTATTACAGGATATTGTTCCAGTACTGTCGTGCAGCTCTGTAAGCAGCTTTTTCTTCGAAAGTGCGATATTACTCGTCGAACCAGTTATTTTTTCAGATTCGTTAAGAATCGAAGAACTTGCATTACACAGAGAGCGAGTGAACAGGTGTGGTAGCCGAGTAGAGAAGCTAGACGTATGTTCTTTAACGCACAGAATCGTATGCGCATCTTGGCTATGACAAGATAATGATCCCAGTCGATGTTCGGTCCTCGCTCCTTCCGTCTATAGCAATGTGATCGATTTGATTGCAAGTTTCTGGAGATAGCCACGTAGCCTGGTGAATCTTTCTATGCTGACACCTGGTGCTACAGAACACCATACTTCCGGCCCCTGCAAAATCGACCTATCTCAGCCTGTTACAGTCGGTTTCGCTATAGACTGAATTTTCCGATAGTGTGACCAAAGATTCCTTCCTTACCCACCCTGACATTGAAATCGACAAGCGCAATTTTGATAACGTGACGGAGCATATAATTGATTTTTGAACAAGTCGTCCTTGTCTTCCGTTGTGGCTTGGGCATAAATCAGCGATATAGGTATTGGATATTCCGTTCCTTTCTTGAACGATTGTGATTTCGAAGTTAAAATAGTTTTAAAACTTTTTGTAGGATTTAAATCATTATAGCTATTTCCTTTAATATAAATAAGTAAAGCATATTTTGAATTTCAACCAAATCGTACTATGAATGACGTTTTTCTGAATATATCGAATCCTGCGCCACCTACCGGCTATAGTATTATTATTATTATTATTGGGAATAGTGCACTGCGACCTTGGGGTCTATTGTCCCCTTTCATGGATTAAAAAACTTCCTTTAGTGCAGCATTCGAAGTAAATTTTAGCATAGAACCTAAATACCTGGAGTTCCTACCGCCATCCGTTATTAGATATTCTCCCAGGTATCGTTTGCGTTTGTGTATTGGTGTTCAGCACTGCTCCAGTATATGTCTAGCAATTTCTTTTTTTACTCTACATAGTCTGTATATTCATCCGAGCAAATTCCCAGTTTTGTCTGGTGATATTTCAACCTACAGTGCCTTGTAAGAATTCCCGTTATAATTCTTAGGTTCAAGGTAAGAAAACCATAGGACCGTTCGATGTCTACTACAACAGTAATGTAAATGATCAAAGGACAATTAAATCGAGATTCTTCAACATATCGTTGATTTGTGTCCATGCTTTGATGGCAAAGAAAGATGACGTGATCTAAGATCACTTCTATGAGCATATAGATCGCAAATACGAGAAATTCGCCAGTCGTGTCTTCAATATCAGGGCAGATAAGAAAGATATCTATGGTAACTCTATCGGTCACCTTAGCTAACAGACTGCGAGTGATCGGATTTGCCCGAGCATGAAACATGGTAGGCTATAGCACCTTAAGGAAAGATCGACTGTGCAAAACTTCAACCGCAAAAGATTAAAGACTTACTAACTTCACCACTCGACTTTTGCACCAGCTCACTAAGAGTACTCCTCAGCAAAATGGGATTCGCGCGCATTGAGAGCACAATTATCGTTCCTAACGTACCGTCGCTGAGAAAGTTCTTGCATTCCAGTGAGCCCGAAAATATACACGGTACGATGAGGAATGTGGCGCATCCTCCGAAAACAAAACCCCCTCCTACAAAGCCACGCTGCGATCGGGTGCAACGCGAGCTGTTTGGGAGTGCTACAGGGAATTGTGAAAGGAAAGGAAAAAAGAAAGTAAGCCCCTTCGTCGAACAAAAACTACACTCCGTAATCTCTCCATCATGCAAGTGCTACTTTATGGTGCAAAAGCACGAACTCTATCAGCATCGGATAAGATGGCCCTTGAGAGAAGGATTTTTCGTCTTTACGTCTTTGTGACGGCTACTATATTTGACGATCTTTGGAAAATTTATCAGGCGTCGCAACTAAAAAAAATTGGAGCTACCATATTAGAGTACCAACCTTCAAACCATTAAATACGAAGTTTCAAGAAGATCGGTCAAATAATTGTTTTTTGGCAGCCATTCGAAGCAAACAACTTTTGAATTTTGTGAAAAATGGAAAAAGTGAATATCGTGTAAAAATTAAATATTACTTTTTGCGCAAGAAAACGACTGTAGAAATAAAAGCGAGGTTTGATAAATATTTCTCGAACTCTTCGCCATCAATTAGAACGATTTACAAGTGAATCGCAGATTTTCGTTGCGGTCGTACGAGCGCCGATGATGCTGAACTTTCTGGAAGACCAAAAGACGCTCTCACTGAAGTAACGATAGAAAAAGCCTCAAAATCGTTTTGAACGATCGAAGAGTGAATGTGAGCGAGATAGCTGACATGTTGAGGATCTCAACACAACGCCTGCACAACACCTTGTACGAAAAATTGATGAGATGAGATGAGTGCCGCTTTTGCTCATAATGGACCAAAAACGCCAACGAATGAATACTTCAAAGCAGTGTTTGGAAATATTTAAACGTAATCTAAATGAATTGCTGCATCAGTTCGTAACCGTTGATGAAACATAGGATCTATTACTACACACCTGAGACCAAGGAACAGTCAAAACAGTGGGTAGAAGCGGACTCGAGTGCTCCGAAGAAGGCAAAATGAACTACCATCGGCCGGAAAGGATATGGCGATTGTTTTTTGGGAAGCACATGAAATAATCCTCAACGACTATTTCGAAAAGGAAGGCATTAAAAAGTTGGAACGTAAAGTGAAGCGGACACATATTTCGGTTACAAACCTGGATGGCCTTGTTTCATTTTTTTCTACAAAAATCTTTAAACCCCAATAGTAGAAAAGATGGAAAATTTCTTAAAGACTTCGTACTGTTTACGAATTTTTTGAGCGTCTTTTTGATGTAGTTCTGACAGTTATTGAGATTTGCGCACCACCATTTAAAGGTGATTTAGGCATATGTGGGGGATCTATTTAGATACCACTAATAATCAAGTGCACTTTCTTAATAGTTGCAATAAGGATTTGACTCTACACACACAGTGCTAGTGCCATTAAACTGAAGGCTCTTTGAGAGCAGCACACTGATGAAAATCGATATATCTAAATTTAGCACCAAATATTTGCGATGAAACCATATATGTATCTATGTGCAGTTAGGAATTCATGTCGCTCACTCAAAGCACAGACAAAATTTCAAATATTTTTTGCTTAGAGGCACAGCGAAACGTGTCATGTTTGTACGTTTTAACCATTTAGAAACCAATTTTCTTGAATCTCAAACAAAACATTTTAGTAATATTTAATAGTTAATATCAATTATAAACGTTCGTATGTTTGCATATAATTGGAATTTACCCAAGGCACCCATATAAAATTATCACCGAACATCACGGAACGCTATGCGAGCTTGCGGCCACACGCGAGCATAAAGAATCAATTAATTCTATATTAACGCGCAATGGCAAGCATAAAAACGAATTGATAACACGCACACAAGCAATAAAATTAATATTAGCACATGCATACATGTATTGGGTTGGTGTGTGCGTGTGTGTGTGCAGATACACGCCACATTGAATTCAATAAGCTGTGGCGTATACGTAACGTTGATAAATGTCACACAGTAAACCAAAAAAAAAAAAAAAACAATAAATTAAGAGAAACGTTTCAATGGAAGTAAACAAAACAATAATAAGGGTTATAAGGATATGTCTCTGTTGCTGTGTAGGTATGTATGTATGTGTGAATGCGTGAATGTGTGAATGTGTAGAACAAAGTGAAATCACTTAAGACGTCGACATTGTTTTTGTGTTTTGTGTGGTCAGCCAAAAGACCCGCAAAGCTAAATACGAAATTACGGAGGAGCACAATAAAAACAAAGTGGATGAAGGCGAAAAAGGAATTGAATACATATCTACATACAATACACACACACCCCATTTTTCATTAGCGATTAGTTTTCGTCTTTTGTAAGAACTACTTTGCTTGGGATGCGTTACGCGAAACTTCATCATTTGGAATGTTCTTTGACTTTACCAGTAATAATTGGCCAGTAACTTAATTTCAGGAAATTTAACATTTATTCTTCTACAGTGTACGTAGCCAAAAAGATACAATAAATCAAACTTGCTTGCTTATTCTACGAGCATATAGCAATTTTTTTCATTACCTCTTCGCTTAATTCTAAATTCTGGCTGACAAAATTTTATTATCTTCCAGCTTTTTTGTTTTAATTTTTTGGTTAACAATTCTTTTCATAATAAATATTTACTAAACGGGTTTTTCAGAACAATTTAATTTTATTATTCTTTATTTAACACAAAAAAAAATTCTTAAATTTTGGAAACACCGAAACTCTATTATGGGCTACCTTCCAAAAACTTCTGTTACACTTATATATTAGCATGGCATTCGACTTAAAGTTATGAATTAGAACGTAACAGAAAAGGAATAAAATAATTTCACCAAATTAATTTTTAGTATTTTTTTCAATTTTTTATTTTCTGAAAAAACAACTCTACCCCTACTTCATAATTGCCCATTATGTTTGGTTGCTGGAACTTGATTGGCAACTGCTCAGTACGCCATTCAGGTTTAATAAAACCTAATTTATTGCTAGATATCCACAACGTAATTGAACGCTGCTGACATTTAGAAGTACAATTTTCATGACTAAGTTTTCTTAAGCCTCTTTGTTGAATCCCATGCTGTATATTCCATTAACTTAATGAGCTAATTATATTTACTTTTTAAGCAGATGACAACCCTATCCCAGGTATTTTCAAAATAAAGCTTTCTTAAAACTTTTTCGTATAAGACTCATATTTCAACATTTGATTTTACTTATTAACATTTTGATTGATTTTTTATGCAGGTGGCAACCTGTCCAAAATTATTTTTGAAATTACGCAACCTTAAAGTTTATAGTTTGGCACACATTTTATCGTTTATTTTTTATTTAACTTAATTTGCATTTAAACAGGTGGCAACCTTCTTTAAAAGTATTTGGCAAATGAATTTTTATTGAGCCTTGCATATAATATTGGCTGAATGTGATTTAACTTTTTATAATTTTGACAAATTTTCAAACAAGTGGCAACCCGCGCCGATATTAATTTTGATATTAAGTATTTTTAGAATTTATAGTTTGGCCCTCATACTGCAAGCTGCCATGAATATTTTAATTTAAATTAATTTGCATTTAAACAGGTGGCAACCTTCTTTCATAATATTTGCGAAATTAAGCTTTATTAAGTCTCTTGGGAATTAGGAATTTTTTTAAATTTCATTGGCAACAAGATTTAAATACATTTGCATGATTAAGTCTTTTTCAGGATATTTCCGTTGAATACCTTGATGTGATACTTTCTTTAATTTAATAATTTAATTTAATTTACTCTTTTAAGTAAGTGGCAACCTTCTCCAAAGGTATTTTCTCTTTCTTTCGATACCCATATTGCAGAATTTGATTTGATTCACTGTTTTAATTGAATTTTGCCCTTTTAAACAGATGGCAACTCCATTTAGAAAATGGTTTAAATTATAACCAATAGAACGGGCTATATGTGAGAGGTATGTTATTGCAGTTTCAAAATTGTCAATGGCGATATGGGTATCAAACAAGAGGTAATAGAGAATTCTGTGACTACGATGTACTATTGAATAGAGTTGCCACATATCAAAATTTTAAAAAATAAATTAGGTACGTTCATTTGGAGGAATTTCGCATTAAAATTAAAGTTTGTATAAAGCGATTTATCAAGGATATACTTTTGAATAAATATATATATACTATTGTATAGGGTTGTCACATTCCAAAATTTAAAACAATAAATAACATACGTTTGTTTGGAGAAATTAATTAGAATTATAATTAAAATTAAAGTTTGTATAAAGTGATTTGTCTACGATATACTTTTGAATATATAGATATAATGTTGAATAGGGTTGCCACCTATTAAAATTTAAAAAATTAATAAAGTACTTTCATTTGGAAAAAATTACCATTAAAATTAAAGTTTGTATAAAGTGATTTGTCTACGATATACTTTTGAATATATAGATATAATGTTGAATAGGGTTGCCACCTATTAAAATTTTAAAAATTAATAAAGTACTTTCATTTGGAAAAAATTACCATTAAAACTAAAGTTTGTATAAAGTGATTTATCTACGATATACTTTTGAATATATAGATATAATGTTGAATAGGGTTGCCACATACCAAAACTTAAAAAAAATAAATAACGTATGTTCAACTGGAGAAATTTAGCGGTACAATTAAAGTTTGTAAAAAGTGATTTATCGACGATATAATAAATAATAAATAGAGTGCCTTGCTATTTTTGCTTTAATCTTTTCGTGAATATTTTAATTTTTCAAAATAAATATAGCAAAATGAATATCAAAACAAAATTTAGGGAAAAATATTTTTCTCCAGTCATGTTTTTTTTTGGGTCTAATAGTATTTTATTTTAAGTTGTCAGAGCTGTTAAAAAGCTTTGGTCGAATTTCGTTAGAAACTGGCACACCTAGTGTGACTGGAAAAGTAGAAAATCCAGTACAATGCAGCGTGGATGGCCAGCATACAAGATTTCAACAAAAAGAGCAGTGAGTGTCTTTCTTACTCAAAAGTCATACAGTGAAATTTCAAATACGAAAGTTCTAAATAGTGTAGCAAAATTTACTTCAATTTAATTAAATATCAGTAATTTTAAAAAGCAGTAAATTTTCTTACTTAAAGCCCTTTATTGCGAAATTCAATAGAAAAAGAGAATATTTTCTTTTTATCCGATTTTTTATCTAATCTATGTCACATACCACAGACAACGTGGAATTCAGAGTACAACAATAAGACAAAGAAAAATTAAAATTTAACAGAGCAAACAAAAAACAACAGCTATAAGCCAAAGAAGTGAAATGAAAGGATAAAAACGAAAAAAATTGAAAGGAGCAAAACACTCAACAAAGGCGAGACGCGACGAGTTGCTGGAATTCTGAGGAAAGTGCAACCCTTCAATTTACGATTTGACATTGAAAAGAATTTCAGAAAGAAAGTCAATATGCCACACATTCACGCACACAAAGTTGCACACATACATATGTACATACATACATACAGAAGATATGCCCTATGAAATCAGCAGTACATCAAGCGGCATCAAATCCAAACATACATACGTACATACAATCATATCATCTACGCATCGACTTTTATGTAGTGTGTGATGTTGAATTTTCTTCATTTCTCCCTATTCGTTTGAATCCTGATGCGCTCATTATGCCCTTAATTACAAGACAGTTCAACTAAAGCGATAAGAACCACTCGAATCGAGAAATATTAGTAGCAGCAATAAAAGGTGTAATTTTGCAGGCAGTGTTGCCAGATGCGTGACGCCGTCGTTATTTGGACGATTTTTGGCTATGAATGATGATTGGACAATTTTAATGGCCAAAAATGTAATTTCGGAAATTTTTCAGAGAAAAAGTTTACATTCATAATTGACTTAAAGTTTACAAACCCAAATTTTCAGACAAGTCTTCTTTCAATCTTCTTATTTATAAAAAGGTTATTTGTGTCTGTTGATATGTATTTTATAGACGCGAAAACCACTGAACCGATTGCAAATTCAAATTCATAGGATATGTTTACAATGGTGTCTATTGTGTCACTTGCAAAAATTCCGATAGATGCCGCTGGAGTCGAGATATTCCAAAAAACCGGTATTCACAGTTTAATTTGATTCAAATCCTGAACAAGCATAAATATATTACCGGTGGGCTTGGGACTTGTCATGTAGAGAATATCACCAATGAAAATGTTCAACAAGACCCGGATGAGGTCTTTCTTTTTTATAGCGGTCACATGCAACGCATTAAGAACAATGGCTTGAGGACAGGTGCATCCTGTAATGTCCAACCCCTTTATTGGAGGTTGCCGCTGGTCGGCTGGTCGACTGGTCGGTAGGAGGTAAGAATACCATAGGATCTCGAGACGTTCACTGCACACTGCAGGAGCGCAAGTTCTGTGTTGGATTTATGGTGGTAGAAATCTCGCATCATCGCGAGATTCTTTAACACCCCGCTGGCTTGTGACCACTCCTCGACGGAGGAGAAGGGCGATGTGAATAAATATCTCTTCCACGGTCGCAGCTCCATATCGATAGCGTGGTTCGCGACGTCAACGTCAGGATGGGTATGGAAAGGATCTATGGCCACACTCTTTCGGAATATCGATTTTTCCGGGGACTGAAACACGCGAAACAAAATCGAATGCATTACGATAGCCGGAAAGCGAGAAAAGCTTGACGTCTTAAAGCTGAAAACCCCAAAATACAGCTACTAAATACGCCACTCGACTCTTATACCACTCACTAAGAGTACCGAAATTCTCGAGCATTGTCCCTTTCTACGTTCCGTCGCTGAAGAAATCATTGGCTTTCAGCGACCAAGAAATAACATCTGGTACGATGAGGGCTGACGCGCCGTTACGGAAAGTAAGTTTGCTGTGTACAGGATATCGCTACTATCGGGCGCAACGCGGGAGCGATCCAGTGGCTGAGAAAGGAGGAGAGACTTATTATTCGAAGAAAGAAGAGGGATTGAAATGCGTGATAGCGAAGAACTTGAGACGCTAGCCGATTGGAAAATCGCCCAAAAATGTAATTAAAAGGTCCGGCAGCTTACTGAAGATTTAGCACTGGGGCTAATTCCTCTCCACACTGAAATTGTGAAGGGAACTTATCTGCATTTGGCTATGGTTCTTAGAGCTGCTATTCGTAAAACAGTTCTGGAAAACATTAAGAAAAAGTCAACAAAGGACAAACCTATCAAAAACCTTCAGCACCACGCATTTGAAAAGCTAGACGTGATAGAAAAATGTGGTGCCATTTTCAGAATCAGCGGACTCTAATCTATATAAAATGTAATATTACACCAAATACGTATTCTGGCGGTTGTATCGTGAAATGAAAAATGGTTGGCAGATTTTCAACTGAAAAAGTGAGTGTAGCAAAAGTTTAAAGTGAATGTGTGGATAATAGCGGCAGACTGTCGTACTGGAATTGTGCTGGTAGGATATAAGGAAAAAGTGGTAAAAAGCAACAGTAGCTTACAAGCCGACTGTGATCCATTTGCTACGCACTTGCCCAGCAAGTCGTAGGTTGTGGGCTCAAATGCCGGAGGAGTCATGAAAGAAATCTGATGAGGAGATGTGGTGATCTCCGAAATAGCTATCATTTCTACCACTCCTGACTGTTGTTGTCTTTTTTCCAAAATACTTTTCCTTATACTGTCCTTGAGCTCAAAAATGAATATAGTCGTTTTTTATGAATGTACAAAAAATAGACACTTTTTTAGTGGGACAGGAGTCCAGATATTCAGAAAATCCGAATTTAGTCTAATCCGATTTAGATGAAATTAAAAACGTATGAAATCAAATTGGAAATGTATATATAATGCATTTACCAAAAAGTGATTAGACAGTTCTGCAATCGTTACATCCCAGAAAATCCATATTTAGTCTAATCACCTTAGAACAGTTCACCCCAATGGACCCTAGTCATAGCCGTCATGAGGTTGCCTCTTAAGTTAATTACAGCTATTTACTTTTGAGTGATTTTTTAAATATTCGAAATTATGTAAAAAAAAACTTCTATTCACTTTAGAGTCGACTTCGCCTTTACTGTGACTTAGGGAAATTTTGTATACATCTTTAAAAATCTCTTGCAATTATAAGAGAAAGTAGAAAGCAACGAGATGTTGTCGCGAATATCAAACAGTTTTTCACAAAAATTAGAAAAATGTAAAAAATTCTCATAACAAAACAACACTTATTATTCTATACTACTATATTATACTATTTTGTAGCTTTTTTAGTCAAATAAATAAAATAAATGTAAGTATCGTTTGAGTTAAAACTTGCGTTGATTTTTTAAATTGTACCTGCTTAAATATCTAGAAATTTTCATCGCAATAAATAAAAATGCAATCACACTGAAAGACATTAAAATTTAACGGGCATACTGACAATTGTTTTTAGAATTCGTATTAAAAATTCGTTATTGTGAAAACTTTTTTTATTTCTAATTTTTTACCAACAAAGCGTGAAATGTTTATTTATTTGCTCGGCTAGATTTTTATTAAAAGTTATTAAAAATTAAATAGACAAAACCAAAGTTACCAAAACTTGGCCAAATGTTGTATTTCTATTTTTTCTTCCATCACTGTAAGATAATAACTGAAAGCAAATAAATTAAAATTAATTACCCTCTTCAAGAATTTCGACCAATTTTTTATTGAATTAATCTCGTTTGTATGGTAGTCCAGTTTTGCTGAATTATTTTTAGAATATGATATGATAAAATACTTTGAACGATATGGGTTTTTTTTCTGGCAACACTGGTTGCCGCCTCTAATAGTCTACCTTCTGCGCGTTGCTCTAACATCGCTCTCTCTCTCTCTCTAACTCCCTCTCCCTCTCTCTGTATCAGTAATGCGCACCGCTCATATTAAAGTTCAGCCGGATGAATTGTGTTGGCTTGGCTTGGAGCAATGCCAAAAGCAGCGCGGCCATGAAAGTGGCGCTAAATGCGACCCATTAACTTAATATATATCCACAACAAAATGATAATTTGTAAGACAACGCCAACAAAGCACAACAACAACAAGGGCAACAGCAAAACACAGTAGCGGTAAAATGCCATCAGCGATGACGCCGCGGCACCACACAGCGCGCGGAGCTTCCGTTTGAAAGTCACTGCTTTATCGTCGCAACGGCTAGGTAACTCCTGCTGCTTGTCGCAACAGTCGTGTCGCTTTAGGTAAAATTTGCGAGCTGCCTTTGAGTTTTAATTCCTTCCACTTAACACTTCCCCGTCCGTCCGTCGCCATACATATTCATTCGCTCTGTGTGCCATCATTATGTGATATTTGTTGTGTTTTGTTTTTGTTGCCATGCTAAAGCAATAAATGTTGAATTGCCGACTTACAAACACACATACAAAATATATGTAATGTAATTTGTTTCAGCTATGATGATAAGCGTCAGCACATCAAAAGATTCGCCCCTTTCGCACAATCATCTTCATTGCCTCTCGCCTGTCGCGCTGCATCGTAGCGCTTTGCCATCCTTTATCGCCCGTACGACGAGTAAATATTATCATCTTAAATGTTCATCTATCCACCCGCCGCCTTTAAGCGGGTTTGTTTTTGTGGCTACTGACAGCAATGGCGTCGGCGTTGACGGCGTTTATTAAAATCCACTCCGTTATTTTCTCGTTTTATTTATTTATATCCTTACTTTCACATTACGCCAGCTTTGCCCGTACGTGTTGCGCCGCCTCATATTGCCGTCATCTCCGTCCATTCGTCCATGTTGGGCCCATTTACGCTTTTAATAGCTTACGCGAGATTGTGTCTGCGAAGTCATATATCTCACTTTTGACAGAATTGCGCCACCATCTCTTTCAACTTTCTTCTTGGCTGGCATAACGAATTCGCCTTATTCTTATTATTTTTGCTACTGCTCTTTCCCCGCCACTTCATTTTACTATTCTATTATCCGAGCAGCACAAGCTATGCGCTATCAGTCGTATTCTATAGTAGTCCCGTTGAAAATCGCACACTATGGATTTATGTACGTAGATCCACTTATTCCATTTTAATATACATATATGCCAAAAACTTTTATAATATTAGGACTAGTAACCAAAAATACATTTTTTTTCCAATAGATGGTTTTAGTAATCTGTATCTCCCGTTGTATAAGTCCGATCGCATAACGCTATGTGGAGTTCGAAAGTTAATACTTCGTATTAAAAAAGCATCTCAGACGGTTTTGTGATGGCTTGATTCAGTTTTGTTTGAAAACGCATCAAAGATGCGCACCAGCATAGAGAAAATTTTTGGTTTCGTCGATTCCGCCCCAGTAATTTTTATATCAAAGATGCACTACGCTCTGGAAGCCAATTATAAAAAATATCGATAAAATAATGGAAATCGTTAAGTCCGACTACCATGTAAGCACTGTGTCGATTGCCCAGGAGCTAAACATTGCACAAAACCCCGTTTGGAACTGTTTAAAAAAGGCTGTGCACAAAAAGAAGCTCGATGTATGAGTGCCACTCGAGTTAATGCAAAGACCGAATTTCCATCTGCGAAACGCTGCTGGATCGCAACAAGATCGATTTCTGAAGCAGATGATTGCTGGTGATAACTAGCGGGGCACTTACGACAACGTCAAGCGAAACCGCTCGTGGTCGAATCTCCGTGAGCCGACGCAAACGGTGACCAAGTCAGGGGTGATAGTAGGAAGATTTCGCTATGTGTTTGGTGGGATTGGTAGAGAATCATCTGCTATGATCTATTCCCCTATGGCCAAACTCTTAATTCGGGTAAGTATTGCCAACGATTGGATCGTCTGAAGGAACCAATCGTCCAGCAGCTGCCAGCTTTGGCCAATAGGAGAGGAGTTGTGTTCGAGATAACGCCAGGCCACACACATCGATAGTGACTCGCCACAAGCACCGGGAGCTTGGTTGGGAGGTTCTTATGCAGCCACATTATAATCCGGATCTGGCACCAAGTGGTTCCTGTTTATAGCGAATCATTTCGCTGGTGAAAAAGTCACCTCAAGAGAAGCTTGTGAAAATCAGCTGTCCCAGTTTTTTGTCAATAGGGACGAGGGATTTTTGAAAGTGATATTATGAAATCACCTTACAAATGGTAACAAGTTATCAAACAAAACGGATCATTCTAACTATGCTGAATTAAGCCTTCAATTTAATGCAAAAATAGTGAATTTCTTTTTACAAGGACTAATAGGATTGAGGAAATTGAGTTTTCTGATGGAAGAATGTAATTTAGAGTAATATGTAGTGGGTTTCTGTATAAAATCGCTAAAATTCTCAATTATGGTGACGTCGCATCTATTCCATACAAATAAGGCAACGGATCTAAAAAGAGTTATCCGCTTTGAATTAGAGTGGCTTAACCTAGAACTCCACCTACACCAGTCCTCTCAGGCTTTTTGCCGCATACGTCTCTTATACCACAAAAGTTAAATAAATACAATTGTATGAAAACACCACCATAACCGGTAGCGGCGATTTTCGGCTGGATGGGGTCCATGGCTTCGGTTCTGACAGATCAGAAAACTGAGTTGTTACTCATTAGTGGCCGAAAGATGAGAGAGAAGGCGAAGAGGCCCGCATCAAGAGTTATACATTACACTCGAAGCCATCAATAAAATACCTGGGCCTCAAGCTTGACGTAAGACTAAAGTTCAAAAGGTATGTCCAATACATTTGCGAGAAGGCGACCAAAACAAATTGTGCACTCACCAAAGTAATGGTAATTGTGAGGTCCTAAGCAACCCGATTCTGGTTAGCGTACTAAAATCAGTTATTATCTACGAGTTCCAAATTTGAGCGGATGCACTTAAAGTTACTTCTTACAGTTGTGGCATCGATATACAGACTCTGTACACCTAGGGTTTGTTCAGTTTCGCGCACTGTTTCGGAGGATGCAGCTCGTATGGTGAGTTCTTTACTGGCGTAAGAAGCCACGGACTACTCTATCCGAGTGGAAGAAACAGTGGGACGCAGCTACCAATGGCCGTTGGACACATCGGCTCATCCCTAATATTGAGCCCTGAAACAGCAAGACGCACGGAGACCTTGACTTTGATATAACCCTACTACTGATGAGCATGAGGGCTTCAAATAAAGCTTGCGGCACTTTAACCACGAAGAATACGGTCAATTGGACTGTTTAGAGATGGAAGTGTTACGCGAAGCTTTCGGCAAAGATACCACGGTGCAGAGCTTAGTAACAAAAATTATGGAATCCACAACCAACTGGGTAGCCGTACGCACCGTCGCAGCAGCAATAATTGCTAAGCTGCGAAGACAAGAGATGTTCAGATCGGTTAAACGCAGAGGGGGAGCAACTTTGGCCACCGCTATTAGCTGAAGCGGCAAAGTATTGATGCGGCGTTGAGAGTACAACTAGGCCTTTCCATCCATCCGTCTAAGCAGACCCAGCACAGGAAATAGGTAATACACTATATGCAGGGATTGGAGGCTTGGCTTATCTGACCATGATCATCAGCTCGCTCCAATGCGGAGCGAAAACTAGGTCTTTCAGCCTGTATTTTATAATGACGACGGAAGTATGGACGGGAGGAAGCCTGGAGACTAGAGACTAGGCCCCGTCCATTATCCAGCTTGTACAGTTTTAAGCATGGATCGGAAACACGACCTTTCCGACCACTTTCCGCAAACTAGGCCTTTTCGCCCGATAAAGTACAAAATTGGTCGCACAAGGGGATGGGTTAGTAACCTACTGAGGCGGTCCAAGCCGATGCAGCTTGCGACGAACTGTGCTGACATAGAAACGAAAGATAGTGCTCAAAACAGCCTCCCGACGAAATACCTGAGCATAGGCTTTATAGGGTACAGCGGACAGACAAGGAGTTTTAGTTAGGAAATTAGTGAAAATAGTAGTAGTAATTAGTAGCAGCACTAAAAAAAGTAGTATAAGTAATCAGTAGTAGCATAAGTAAAAATTACAAAAGAAATTTGTAAAAATAGTGGAAGTAACTAGTAGCAGCATTACTAAAAATAGTAGTAGTAAATATTAGTAGCAGTAGTAAAAAAAGTAGTAGAAATAGTAGTAGTAATTAGGAGTAGCATTAGAAAAATAGTATTAGAAATTAGTAAAAAAGTGTAGTAGTAATAAGTAGTAGCAATTAGTAAAAGTAATATAAGTAATCAGTAGTAGCATAAGTAAAAATAGTAATAGAAATTTGTAAAAGTAGTGGAAGTAACTAGTAGCAGCATTAATAAAAATCGTAGTAGTAATTATTAGCAACATTAGTAAAAAAGTAGTTGAAATTAGTAAAAATATTATTAGTAATTAGTAGCAGCATTAATAAAAATAGTAGTAATAGTTAGTGATAGCAATAGTAAAAAAAAGTAGTATAAAGTAGTAAGAATAGTAGTAGTAACTAGTAGCAGCACTACTAAAAATGGTAGTAGAAATTTGTGAAAATATTGGTAGAAATTAGTAGTAACAACCAATGTTGGGACAAAATCAGGAACAGCTGTCAGCAACCTATAATCTAAACGTGATGGAAAAATCTAGGTAACATTTTTTGAATCATCTAGCTCAAAATCCATATAAAATATAATATTTCACTGAACGACTAATTTGCGTTTAAACAGACAGGCAGAGCGCAGATTCCCGAGTATGGCTGAATTGAGACAACCGACTATTTGGATGGAAGTAATAGCGCCATTTCATGTTTATGAAAATTATGTCTAATTATAGCCAAAAATCAGTTATGTATGTAAGTATGGTATTTCGCAACTTCATTGAGATAAGTTCATTTGTCAAATAGCAGGTTTAATTTAATTTAAAATAGGTTCTATTTTTTTATGATTTGACTTTAAATCAAAATGTCATCAAAACAAACACCGATAACACAAAAATCTAGGTGTACTAGAATAATAGAAAAGCTTTTCACCTCCATTGTCAAAATGCCACTGATATGTATTATTTAAGTAATGACAACTATCTACACATTCATTTTAAGAATTGCCAGCAACAATGAATGATATTTACATTTACACAATCTTTTGAAATCAAGCGAAAATTTCAATTTAATTTAGCCCAAAAAAGACACAACAACTTAAACCACTTACTTAATCCAAAGGCCAAGTGTATCAACACCCCAAAGCAGCGTCAATAATCATACAAATATACACACATACATGCACACACTCATTTACATATTTTACAGGCCTAGAAAAATTTCCCAGCAGCACATAAACTCCTGCGTTGTGTGAATGTACGACGGCTATGTTAGACCGGGAAGCCGAAAAGTTACGGAACACAACAGTGCTGAGTAAAACATAACCAGAATAACATCAAACAAACCCTCAAAACAACAACAAAAGAATAAAGCTAAACAAAGCAAAGATGAGCAAATAAAACAATTACAGTGTACACATATATATCTAGCAACAACTACAACAACAACATATAACAGTCTGCAATAAAACGCTCAACACAATGAGATTTTACCGCCGCACTCTTCGTCGCACACCCACCTGCCATCAGCCAAAGCCAATCTAAGCCAAGCCAAGCCAAGCAAAGCCGAGTTACATACCAGAAAATCCCTTTTACCCATTCGAGTTTTGTATGATTATTGGTAGCAAAGGCAGCAATACACTTGTTGTTACTGTTGTTGTGAATTGGTATTGCTCTTCGTGGGCTAGCCCCGTATATAGGTTATACCCGTCTACTCTTATGTTGTATTCAAATACCCAGTAGGAAAATATGTCAGTTGTTTTTGAAAATAACTTCGAGCTATCGGCTCCTTCACTTAGAGGTTATTTTTTCAATACCGATTCTATGATAGATGGCAAGTGCATCTGTTTAACTGTTGTGGTATTTCTATATAGTATTGTTTTACATTTCTTCATGGCAAGCCTTATCCCGACACAGCGCCCACAAATTCAGCCCTATCGCTGAATCCATAAAAGCATAATTTTCTGAGATATAACGAAAATGGCATCGCTGAGTCCGAATAACTATGAATGAATATATTCAAAGTATAAGATACGTTCGTACTAAGATGGATTCGGTGATAGCTTTTTTTTAAATTTCACGAAAATTCGGACTACGATGGATTCCGTGATAGCCCTGATTATTATTGAAAAGCTTGAAGAGAATCCACTGCTTTCGACCAAAATAATCAATCATATTACTGGTTTATTCGAAAGAGCAGAAGCATTCTCATTTTTTTTATCTTATGATACCTTTCCAAGACCTTGATGACAGTTTCTGGCTCTATCTCACGAATGGCTTGCTCGATATTCGCCTCAAAGTCTTTAATCGTTAATAGATTCTTCGCATAGAATCTCTCCTTCCCCCCACCATCCAAAAAGAAGTATATCGACGTCAAATCGCAGTTCGCAAGTACGTGTCTTCAATTTCCGGTCACCATTGACCGAAATAGCTCTTCCACCGGCATTTTAAAAGAAAAATCGGCAAAATCCAAATTCCTCTTCAACCTATCAATCTCTAAGGACGCACTGGTTCCTCGAAGATCACGTGCGGGTTTTCGACCGCTAGTTTTGCCGACAGGACAATGCGATTCGTTGGAAAAGACGATTTTATTTCTATTTAATAACGGCGGCTACCGTAGTCGAGGGAGTAGCATGTGCGCGCTTCATTTGATGGGTCCCGGGTTCAAATTCTGGCCGGGGCGAGTAACATCAAAATCAATGGAAAGTTTTTTCTAATAGCAGTCGCCCCTCGGCAAATAGTGGCAAACCTCCAAGTATATTTATGCCATGAAAAACATTCGCACAAAAATTATTTATAGGCTTGATATGCCATGTAACTCAGAGTGAAACCGTATTGTCACAGAGCACATCTGCCAGAAAAAAAATTATCTGAGCTATAGAGACTTGCAAACTATTAAAGACTCCAATTGCAGTCAATTATTTTCCACGTCCATGGAAAAAAATTCAGGGTTCTTTTCAATAAATTTCAGCCCTGCCAGTTTGACTTAGTTCCAGTTGGACTTCGTTCCAGTTGGATGTGATGTGAGATCCACAGAAACTAATCTTTATAGAGGATTCTAAGACAGTTTGTGATACCGTTACTGCAGCAATCCCGCATCGACGCCCGGCTTGTGCCAGTGAGGTGTAAGCGGAGCTAGCGGGTGTGACGTTAATAGAGAAACACCGCAGGTTGACGTACTGTATCCTCCTCTATAGGTCGAGGCTGTAGACAAGCTGATGACAGTCGTTGAGGAAAAGGGAAGCTGTAAAGTAATAGCGTATGTCGAACACCTTGCGGTAGTTATAAGCGGAAAATTTCCACAAACACTCTGTAACATAATGCAGCTAAAACTAAGTGTGATCGAAAAATGAGCCACACTCAACTCATAAAATAAAGCTGCCCTTTTCTTATTCACAGCAAGATACAAGAATCCAACGCTGAAGCTACTTTTATACTGAGCGACTCTGGTTCTGGTTTTTAGGAGTAATACTTCACGAAAAATTTATCTGGTTACTGAAAACGTAAGGGCGTATTAAAAAAACATACGTATGTAGAAAAAACATACGAGGAGAAGCTGGAAACTCTAAACCATCTAGTATGGCAGTATTCCGCATTGTGGTGAAGGAAAATAAAATTCATGGGATCGATATTCTTCGAAGATCTAAGTAACCTTGCCGGGTTGAAGACGCGGCAATTGCTCACATTCGCAAACTACATGCGATGGTTCAAATAGGAGAGAACGCGGATCCAAGTGGCATCACCGCAAAAACCGTTTCATTCTGTTAGCTACTTACTAATCATATAAAGTCTACTAAGAAAATACAGATATGAGGTTTTACTTTAAAACTATGTACTTTATAGAAATTTATTTTACATGAAAAAAATAAATAGCATTTTAAGATTGAATATTTTTATATTATTTACTAAAGTCCTACTAATATTGTAAACGTGAAAGCTAATGGGCGAGTGAGCATTTTATTTGAAAGAGAGAAGTTCATTAAAAAAGATTGCCACCTGTTTAAAAGGTTAAGGTCAATTAAAACAATGAGTGCGAAGGAGGATAAATAAAGCTTCATTCCTACTGTTTAAAAATAAATAAAATTAAATTAATAAACTAAACGCAATTTTACAACATGAGATATTGAAATATTGGTCCCAAAAGATGGAGGTTTAAAGAAAGGTTATTTTGAAAATATTTTTTTTGGAAAAGGATACCACCTGCTTACAAAATAGAATAAATTGAATTATTTAGTCAATGCAAATATTACGTCATGGTATAAAAAGGGAGTCGGCTTAAAAAATTAAATAATGAAAATATTTTTAAAGAGTGTTGCCACCAGTTTAAAAATAGCAATTCAGGTCAAATTCTAAGCTTAATGAAATATGAAAATATTGATGTGAAACAAAAGCGTTTGTACGTAAATATTTTTGAAAAGGGTTGCCACCTTGTAACGAGCATTGATTGAATTGGTAGGGTGAAAAATAATTGAAGAGGGTAGCCACCTGTTTAAAAAAAATTACTTAACTAAATTTAAAATATAAATGAAGTATTGTCCGGGATTTGAACTAATAGACTTTTCGGAAAACTTCAAAAAAGAATTGCGTTAAACCCAAATACAAGACAACGCAGTTGGTTTCAGCATCAAATCGGAAATTATTAAGTAAGAATCTTTTTTTAGATAATCCAAAATTAAAAACAATATAAAATCAATAAAAAGTTATTACCTTTAGTTTGAATTTTATAGAGCTCGAGACCAGTTTTATTTGGGAATATTATGAAAAAGCAACAATTTTTCGAAGCATTAGAAGCGACTATCAAATAGTCGATGAAGTCTGATGGGGAGATATGGTGATCCTCGGAATAAATAACAGCTATCACTTCTACCACTTTGCAAATAATTTCACTTTTTCATAATATTCCCTAATAAAACTGGCCTCGAGCTCAATAAAATTCAAATTTCAAAATATAAGGCTGAAAATAATATTAATATAATAATTACTACAAATAAATAATTTGCTTTTCTGTTACATTCGAATACATAGCAAACTACCGCTAGTTTTTTCTTGCAAGGTGTGCTACATAAAAATAAATTTGTGTTTCTTCATTTTTCGTGATTATTACGCCCTCGTAAAGTAAAAGCAAGCGCGGGCGAGCCAGCTACGGCAACTCTCCGTCCCTAGCGCTAAACATTTATTGTTCACAACTTTTATCTCTATTCACACAACCCGATTGTGTGCCATCCGCTTGCCATTACCACTCCACACCACACACGCTCTGGCCAAACAAGCAAACTACTCGGCACAACCTCTTCTGCACTCTAACTTCCGCTCCAAATTACAACTCACACTTGCCACACTTCCGTTAGCTGAGAGCACAAGAAATTACACATTAACAGCAGCAGCAATGATGAACGACGACAAAAACGGGCGCAATGAAAACAGCACCGCCATCAGGCCATGGGGAGGCGCGGAGGAGAAGAGTACCAAGAAAAAAGCCAAAAGCTTCATGCTCGTAGACAACAATATGTTTCTAGCAATCCGCAATACGCCTCGCATCTTCGCACAACCCACAGTTTCTCGAAATCGAAATAATCCAGTAAAGTCACAAATTTAGCAAAAACAATAACTCGAAGCAACGCCACAGAGAACGAGAACCTAACGTCGTAGTCCAACACTGAGTAGCGATTTCTGTATGACTGCGTCCTGCCGGCCACGCTGTCGTCCCCTTTCGGATCACTCCCCCACAATCTCCCTGCATTCTGCACGACGACTGCTCCGTCGCACAAAGTTCTGCAGTTCTCCCCGAAGAACACCAATAAAAAAGCATTTAAAAATTAATCTAGTGTTTGTGTCACGTTCGCACATAGAACTAAATGTGTGCTAAGAGGCAGAGCTATATAAATGCGGCTAAGTTGTTGGGGGTGGGGTGGCGTGGTGCGGAGCACGCTGTGAGCCAAGCCATAGAGCCAAGACCAAGTGGCGGCGCGTGTGCCAAAAGGCAAAGCAACAAGAGGAGCAACAACAACAACAACGGCTACAACAAGTGCGAGCAAGTGAACGAGCACACAAGAACGAATCCGCCCCGCCTCCTTCGTGCACTCTACGAAGCGTACCAGCAACAGCAACGAGCGACCGACAAAGGACACTGCAAACAACAAATGGCCAAAAAAAACAGAGTGCGGCGGGTGGTGAACGGGTGCGGCGATTTGTGAGTAGGTGATAAACGCTATGGTATTTTATAAGGACGTGGCGTTGAAAGGTCCTTTGAGCGGATATCCTCACGCGCTGACTAACACAGCAACCCTGCAAAGTGGGCGCACACACACACACACACACTCACTCACTCATATAAGTACGCCGCGACATGCTGACTTCCTTCCATATTTGCTCGCTTATGTCCGCCGACAGCAAATACAACAAGAAAGCGCATACATAAGTTACCGAAGTGCCATCGTCAATTTCGCTATAATAATATGTGAGCATGGCCAACATTTGCTAAGAAGCCAAGTCATATAGTAAGGCTTTGTGAGTGTGTGTGTGGGTTTATGTATTATATCTTTGTTTTTGTATCGAGACAATTTCTAGTAGTAGGTAGGCTTGAGTGAAAGAGAAAGTGCGAATTTGCGCAAACTCCTGAATTTGCAGAGGCAAGTACTCATATCGAGTCAACCTGTTTCAGATACATCGATTGAGTGGTCCCGTCAACTCCAGAACTCAATGTTCTTTTTCGCTCACATACTCAACTCAAACGCTTGCACTCCAGTAGCCATTCACTCACTCACTCGCTTGCTTTATTTGCGTTATTTGCACTTTTCGAAAATTTACTATGAATTCTTTTACAGTATTTGTATACTGTGGATGTTCATTAAAATGGAAACACTAAATCTTACAGCCAAGCCTTACCATTTAAAGACAACCGGTCTATTTGGTTCATTAAACTCGAATATGTTGTTTCTTGGTCAAAATGATCCGACACGATTTTTTTCTTTGGACCGAAAAAAATTTGTTTCGAAATTTTTCATTGCTCTCAGAGATCAGGTGTGCAAGTCAAGTGCCCAACTGGGTGTCTATATGTTGTGAAAGTTTATGAGACGTGGCATGCTAGTGGACACCACTTCCGATCCCCTCCGTCACAAGACGTGCCGAAAGTTAGCGCCTCGGCCTTGGAACATCGTTTTGCAATCCATATTAATAACTCAACATTTCAAACAGTCTAATCACTCAGCAGTTGATGGCACACGACCATCCGCTTCGTTACAGCTTCTCAGTTTTGCCTTAGAGCAACTAAGAATTGGCAAAGATTCGGTTAGAATAATTATCTTTTTTGCAGAAGCGGATTTTTATGTTAAGAAGGAAAATTTAAGCATCCACAGATAGCGACAATGTTTGGTACAGATTTTGGAGCGGTGAAATCATTGGTCCCCTTTTTTAAATACTGCTACTTATTGTGACCTTATCGACTTGGATATCCCTTTGTTGCTGCAGGACGCTGCGCCATGCCTTAGTCGACATTTTGTGTGCCATGTTCGGCCGTTTTGGGGATGTTAATGCCATCTCCGAGCTCTGATTTGATACCTTTAGATTTATTTGTGTGGTGCCGTGAAGCTATTCTAGACGCAGAGCCAGAGATCGTCTCCAAGGTATCCGGGGCGACCATTTGCATTAAATCGCGTTGCGCAAATATTGGGAATTTTTGTTGTTTTGAATTCCATGTTATTAATATTTTAAAATTTGTATATTAATAATAATAATTATAATAATTCATTGAAGGATGTATAAAATTCTAACAGTTCTTCTCCAGGCTGCTCGGTGTCCGACAGTGACTCCTTCAGATAGACCTGTAAAACTATATTCCCTTAATTCTTATGAAACATCGTTCCTAAAATGCAGAAGTTTTCTCAATCTGCTCGAGTCTAAGTGTACCGTGGCAGTGACATGGATCCCAGGGCACAGTGAAATTCCCACCAACTGCGCGGCAGATGAATTTCTTCTGACCTCCTGCAATAACAGTTTAAAGACAAAACTTATTGAGGAGGTGAATACCAGATGGGCATGGAACCAAACTGTAGTATTACCAGAGAAGTTTGACCAAAGGTTGCCGTAAAGCGATCCAAATCTGTCATTCGCCTTGCCAGATATTCTCTCAGACTAATGGTCGGGGTAATAACCAGACACTGCCCCTTATGGGTATACACGGGAAGAGAGTGAGATGCCCAACCAACGACTTCTATCGAGTGGAGAGCATCGAACACTATATCTGCCACTGTCCCACGCTGGCCATCACTCGAAAGTTTCCTTTTCTCAAATAGGTACTTTTCAGACCATTTGGCCGACCTGAGCTACGCAAGGCGAGCTCGATGGTTCACCTTCTAAGAAAAGGGGGGAAGGAAATTCAAGGAGCCAGTCTATGGTAACCCAATGGGCTTTGTTACCTTAAGGATGCCTCTGTGGTCTTGCACGGTTGCAGCCGTTCTAACCTAACCTAACCTCCAAGAACTTTTGTTCAAGATTCGCCAGTAGATATCTGATATAAGCTGACCTGCCTCCGGTCTACATCAAAAATCATTTCTTGTAGTCGAAAAACTAAATCCAACAATACGACTGTAGACAGATCATAAAGGACATTTATCTCGAGACAAACCACAACTAATGACCTAATTGACTTTATTTGCTACAACAACAAAAGTTTTACCATTCAAAGCCGTAGCTGTCAAAATTTTATAAGCAGGTAGCGGTGGAAATTGTTAACAAAAATCATAAGATGAGTAACTTATTCAAATAAGCAGACCTCTCTGCCACTCTATCACTCTATCTAGGCGAAAAGCGGCACGTCATATTCAATAAAATGCTGAAAAGAAGACATCTTCGGGATATATTTACTGAAAATCAGTAACTTTCCAAGCTACAAATCGAAAAACAAATTCAAGAGGAAGTATGATTATTATTTTTTTTTTTGTTAGTTTTGGAAGTGGCAAAATATTTCTCTGAACTTAGAGGTCCATTCTACACTTCCACTTTGCACTGCGAATGGACAAGAGCGTCGAAGAGCGGGTGCAGCGATCTTTTAGCCACATACTCACAGTTAGAAGTCGCACTTGACGCGAGGCCAAGCGAGGCCAGGCCAAGCCAAGCAATAACAACAATGGCTTAAAACCAACTTAAGAAATCAGCAAGAGTGGCAGGAAAGTTGCAGCAGCAATGGCAGATGTTCACAGTTTTCCAAGAACTCCGCCACCAACATCAGCAGCAACAACAACAATAACAATAATAATAACAACAACAACAACATTAATATTGGCCACAAAACCTCGAGAACACGTTGTGGTGCAAGAAGAAAACTTAGCAATGCTCTTGTCGACTAGAAAACAAGAAGATATTGATGCTCGTA
This sequence comes from Anomoia purmunda, assembly GCA_951828415.1. Classification (NCBI taxonomy): domain Eukaryota; kingdom Metazoa; phylum Arthropoda; class Insecta; order Diptera; family Tephritidae; genus Anomoia; species Anomoia purmunda. The sequence goes on from OX639995.1 coordinate 48,099,814, forward strand.
GTATTTAGTTATACATACATTTATTCGTATGTATGTATGTATATTAGGGTGCATCACAAAAATAAAATCGGTACTGGGTCGATTTCCTAATATCTTAAAAATTTATTTGTTTATAAATAAATATACAGACTTGTTCCAGAATTTGAAAAATTTTAAATCGACCCGCCTTGAAAAATTTTTTTCCACATTTTTTGCTAAATTATTTAAAGTTGGGCACTAAAGTTATTTATATTACATGACCGATGCTTATTTTATAGTTTTCATATAAAATATTCACTCATTTCAAAATATTGATTAAAAATATTTGCAATCGTACGACTTCAATTCGTTCGATTTTCAAATCATGGCCGATAGTTTTTAAAAATAGTTTTTAAAAATTTCAAAATTAATTTTATGGTCTAATTTATTTATATCAACAATAATTTTTGAGCTCGAAACCAATTTTTTATTTGGAAAGTAATTGGAAAAAGCCAACAACATTCAAAGTACCTAAGGATGCCTTTGTAAAAAACTGACCTTGAGCTGAAATTTTTTTGTTAATACAAAGGAATTTTACCGAAAAAAAAATGTATAAATAATATGTATATAGCAATTTCTAACAATAATAATAATAGATTGGTGATAAACAACAACACCAACACATTCATTGTATAATGAATTTTGTTAAGATATAAGAGGGTGCAAAAATTGATGACAGCTCACATGTCCGCTTGGATCACTGGCTGCATTCTTGCCTGACAAATCTGAGGTCGTGAATTCGAACCCAGGCAGAGCCCACAAATAAATCTGATGAGGAGATGTTGTGATGTCTGAAATAGCAGCTATACTTTAAAAAATTATTGCTAGGGACCGCAAATAACCGTTATTTTAACTTTTTTGGTTCAACACAAAACTCAAATATATCGATCTAGTCCTTTTGCCATATGCTTTATTTTTATTTTGAAGATGTTTTGTTTTAAATCATTGCATAATCGTTTATTTTGTGATTTTTACTTTTTCGATCAAAAATAATCATTGATTTGTCGGCGGCGATAATAATATGTTTCCAGGTCGAAAAAATATCACAAAATAACGATCAAACTTGATCGAAAAAGAAAAATCCAAGAATATCGACAGTTTTTGATAAAAAAAAAAGAAGAAAAATCGAAGAATAACGGTTATTTTTGATTGAAAAAATAAAAATCACAATATAACAATTTAATCATGATTTGTTTTTATAAAAATTATAACCGTTAAGGTCCCTGATTATTGCTGTGTGTGTTTTGAAAAATATTTTTCAAAAAATCACATCAGATCATAAAACAGTTTGAGCTAAAAATAATAAAAATATTAAACATTTATTCAACGGAATCACCATAATGCAATTTTTGATGCTGTTTTTGACCCTTTTAGGGAAGAGTGATTTAAGAATCACTGGAATAACTCAGCCAACACTTGACCGATTTAGACTTATAAGGTATCATAGGAAAGGTATTTTAGAATTTTACGGTTATTCACATCACAATTTTTGTTACCAGGTCTCATTATTTTGATCACGTTGAAAACAAGATGAAATATTTTTGTGCAGACTTTTTAAACTTAAACTGTTTTATCATCTAAGATATTTTTTTTATATGAAAATTTGTTTTCATTTAAATTTTTGTTTATATTTATAACAAACTGTATTTCTGTAGGTATGTATATATTCTCCAATCGATCCAGGTCAAACCTCAGCATTTTTCGAAATATTTTGGCGAAAGTGTTAAAAGATAAAAAAATTTATAGTTCCATTGGAAACCAGGCAACTTTTTTAATGAGGCACCCTAGTGTATTTAGATATGTACGTACATATGTATGTGTGAGTGCAGCAGCAGCAGCAGCAAGAAAGGTAGCAATAATGAAATTTAACCAAGTTGCATTGGAAGGTGAATGAATGATGGACCAACAACAAACAGCATAAAATTCATAACAATAACAATACCAATAACAACAACACACCTTTATTCAAATGTATGTTCATATATTTTTTCAAACTTAATTCTCAAGGTCAACCCAAATATTATTCAGAAGTTACCAAGTTTTATTAATACTAGTAATATAAACTAACTTATATTAAACTTAAACCTATACTGACCTTAGTCTACGAGGGTTGCCACGATGCAGAGAATAGAAGGTGTCGACAAAAAAACTTCCGTTACTTCGTACTTGCCTCGTTTGAAGGTATCACGTCGTTTAATTGGCTTTTTAAACGTTGAGTTTTCTAAGTTATGAGTGATTTTTACATTAAGTTATACACAGAATAATAAATGTAAGTGCCGAGCTTTGTATTGTGACAGCTGCATCGAAAATAATACCCCCCAAGTGCGGTTATCTTCTTCCTTTTCTTTTCATTATTCTTGTGGCAGTAACAACTGTGACGTGTACGTTGTCAGCGATGTCGTAATCTGGTACTCAATCATTCTTGGATGCCTGCTGCTTAAATGTTGAGATACCGCAACCTAAATTGCCAATATCTCAAATCTGGCTTTGACATCCCTGCAAGGAAATCATTTTTTGGCTCACCCATTCTCAAATATAATGAAATAAAAACCAATTGACGTAAAATTGGCTGAAAAATTCCCTACAATTTTAAATTGGTAAAACAGAAACTTTTTATGCTTAGCGGCCAGAAGGCATGTTAACGGAAGAACATTTATAAGGTGGACACATTCCATGTTATCTAGAAGAGTGCTAACTGTGGGGGAGAAAGATGGTATTTCCACCATGACAGAGATTGGGAGAGGATGCCCTCAGGGCGGTGTACTCTCACCTCTCTTGTGGGGTTTGTTAGTAGGCTCGCTTTTTTCAAGACTTCGTTCACATCCAAGCGTTAAGAAGATATCTCCGGGAGGTCTGGGGAAACATGCAGGAAACCAAGGATAAGATTGATGCTTTCTGCACTACGCAGGGTATTTCTGTCAATCCCAGCAAGAAACCCCTTGTATTATTTAAGAAAACTGGAATGTCTCAGTCTTCCGGTGCTTAGGAGCGTAAACGTAAGACTTTTCGAGGAAGTGAAATATCTGGTTGTAACCCTTGATAAAAAAAATTACTTGAAAAGCTCATATTGAACAGAAGGTAAATCGAGCATTGAAAGCTTTCGGATAATGTTGAAGAAACTTAAGTCTGAGACCAGCTGTAGTACTTTGGGTATACACAGCTCTAATCATACCAATCGTCACGTAACGTGCTGTAGTTTAGTGGCCTAGAATCAAGGCTTAACCCACGGTTTCTACGTAGGAATCACGGACGCCATGAGCACGGGATCAGGAGCGGCTCTAAATGCCTAGTTGGACTTGCTGCCCTTGAATTTAACGATCCGAGGGGAGGCAATGGAAACCATGTGTGTTAAATACATTATTTTGGATTGTGGCACCGTGATGTGAACTCCGGGCACAGAAAGTTGTTTGGAAGGTTGTCAAAGCAATACCCTTTGTTTCTGGCCCCAATTGGCAAACTTGCTAGCACCTGGGCGGTGATTTCAGACGCTTTTCTGCCGTATATACAATGACAACGGCTTACCAATCGGAGATATTTGCTATAGTTCAGGTAGCGGACTAGATAATTGGCGAAAAGTGGCGTGGATACCAGATCAATGTCTGCAGTGAGAGCCAAGCTCAGACCTTAGAGACTGATCGCACCTCTTCAAGAATTGTCCTAGAAACTAAGTTGAGGCTGAACTCTGTTGGACAATATAGTATAAGTAGTATAGTATTTTAAAATCGATTGAAATTTTTACGCTAACAGTGGAGTAATTTAATTAATTTTTTTTTTTGTATTTATGAAAGTTTTGAAGGCAGCACTTCTTCCTTTGTTATTTCAAATAAACAATACTTCATTTTTAAAAATGATGAACAATTTGTGAAGTTGGCCACCATTTTTTCCAAGGTCAAGCTTTTGTTGTAAAATATATTTTTTCTGGTTCACAACAATAAAGACAATATATGAACGCAAATAAAGGAAACATCTCAAGATAAGCGCCCCCAAATTATTATCTGAAGTGAAAAAAATTATTATCTGAAAAGGAAAAAAAGAAAAAGGTTTGGAAAGCAATGTCGTATACCAAAAGTATTAGATAGCAGCCTTTCGGGAGCAGTAGCAATGGGCACAAAGGAAGCGCATACTCAAAAGATCACGAAAAATATGAACAAACCATTTGGAACAAAGTTACTTATATTTTCAGATGAATGCAAATTGACAACTGGAAGATAGAAGTATGAAGAACAGCCAACATAGAGTTAGATCCTAATAATATGACCGGCATTATAAAGGGTGTTGTTTTTTTTTAAAGTAATAGAACCTTAAATTGAAATACAACACATAAAAAATTAAGTATGATGCCAAATTTTTTTTTATTTGAAAGCTATTTTCATGACATTTAGTATTTAAAAACGATTTCTGGCATATGTCCGCCAAGACTAGCTTTGGTGAATCGGATGCGATCAGTCCAATTTTGAGCCACTGCAAAATTTCCATGTTGTGGATGGACAAAGTCCAACTTGTTGAGCACGGCGGCGAATAGACAAATTCGGATCTTCTCCAACACTATCACTTGCAGCACCAATATTTTCTTCTGTACGTGCAGTTCTTTGTCTTGTTGTTGTTTTTTCATCGAGTAGAGTAAATGTTGTTCGAAATTTATCAACTGTTCGACGAATAAGCTGCTCTGATGCTCGATTGTGTGGACCATAAAATTCACGAAATGCTCTATAAGTTTGGCGAACAGAACACTGATTTTTACAGTAAATTTCCACAATTTGTGAACGTTGTTGCGGCGTCATTCTTTCCATGATGATTTGTCAATGCTTACTAAACAAAAATGTCAAAACGAAATGTCATTTACCAGCTGTCAAGTGGCAGCTATCCCTATCGAAAGTTCTATCAGTCTAAAAAAACACCCGTTAAAACATGGTGGCGAATTAGTGATGATTTTGGGATGATTGGCAGCAATTGAGGTGGAAAATTGGATTATTATTGAAAACATTATGGACCGATATGACTATTGAAATAATTTAAAAGCGTATTTTAAACAATCACTGTATATAACCCAATCAAATATTTATCGGCACATTTCGGCAGATTTAAATGTTAATGTATTTATCGATACGAAATAAGCAATATTTGAAAAAGGAGAGTGGAATAAAATAACGCTAGAAAGAACTGAAAACTTGGTCAACTCAACGACATCCCGACTTAAAGTTACTTTTAAGCCCAAAGGCTGTCAAATACTAGAATTTGACTTTAGAACTGTTGTTAACTTAAACAAATAACTGCTTATTGTATTTTTGATACGAAACCATTTAAATCACTTTCGATGTAAATTATTGTTTCAAGCTTTATAAAAAAAAAATTATAAAAACTCAAGAAACTGTTCCTCAAAATTTTTTCTATTTTAGAAAAATGTTTCGTGTATGCAGATTTTTAGCTCATATAATTTTGGTTTAGTGATTTAATTAAGTTTGAGGTGGCTACCGCTGATTTTTTTAAATTCTTGGAATTCTATGTTTTGGGGACAATTTTTTTTATAAAACGCATGCATTTTATAAAAGTACCCGTTGATTAGTTGCATTATGTCTACTACATAAAATACTTATACATATGGTATATATGAAAAACAAAGTTTACAACCAAATTTTCAAAAACATTTAAAAAATCAACGGTAGTTTGTAGCCAATTAATACTAAATATGCTAAAACAAAGTTTAAACATTTTTCTAAAAAAATTAAAAACTTTTTATGAATATTTATTGAGTTTTTACTAACTTTTTATTAAGTTTGAATCATTAAAAAAAAAGTTGTTATACATTATTATAAAGTTTAAAGCATTAAAAAGGCAATTTTATCCAAAAACACCTCGCTTATATTTTTGTAAGCATTTTAGTTTGATTCTTATATTAAATGAATACTAAGACTCGCATAATGGAACTTCAATTTATGACTCCTTCTATATAAGGTGTACTGATATAAAAGACAACACTATCGCAGCATAGTGCAAAATTTTCCACAGCAACAATTGCGGCAAAAGCAAATGATGGAAAATTGTGCAAAAAAAAACCAAAACAACTTGAGGTAGTAGGCGGCAGAATGATTAATTCATTTAAGACTGATATACCTAGTAAATCACTCATTTCACATGCATACCCACATTACTCGTAAAACAATGACTCCACTCGAGTTACTCTTTCACTCACGACCTCCTCAGCCCATCACGAGATACTTGAATTGACGACTAATTGCCCACCCACCACCCACACACACACACACGCTCTTTCCCTCGTACGATTTCACTCTCTCATTGGCGCTCTGTCTCCCACTCAATTTGTTTGTTTTTGTTTGTTTGTTTTTTTTTTGCTCACAGCGCCACCTAGCTCAAAATATGTACAACTAGTCTAACGGCATATTCTACTATACACACAAAATTTCTACTACAAATATTTGTGGAATGTTAGAGATATGTGCCGGAAAAATGCGCTGAAGAATGCGCGGCGAAAATACCTAAAATATTTCGAAAGTATATATTTGCAATTGGTATTGTGTGAGCGCGACGGCTATAGTGACGTCGTTTGTTGTCAGCTGTTGTGTGTTGTGTGAGTGAAATGGAAGAATGTACGCTACGTGAAAAATATTTACAGGTGTGAGTTCAAACGGTACGAATACGGTTTGGCGTTGTACGAGTGGGAGCGAGACTGCATTGTGGAGCTGTGCTGGAGCAATTTAGCAAAATAGTAACGTAATGCGCAACTGCGGCGAAATGACAATATCTATTGGTTGTATTGGTATTTGAGAGGGGGCTTGGCGGTCGCCAAGTGGGAGAGTGTTTTTGTGATTCTGTCGTTGATGTTTAGAGCTTCTCTATATTTCTGACTTTTGTTGACTGCCGTGTTGACAGTGAAATGTACAATGTTAAGTGCTTATAATATTTACACCAATATGTACATATGTATGTATGTGTGTTGTATGCGTATGTGTGCGTGAGTTGTAATCACGCAATCGAAACAGTGTGATTAACTCAACTCATGAACAAATGTATTCATAAAAAAAAATCAGTCTTAACATAAGTTATTTAAATCAAAGTTTCACATAGCGCGAGAGTTTATTTACACCTTTTCCAGCTTAATTTCAGAAAGTTGCAATTCAAATTCAAAATTTACATTTCAAATCCAGAAAATTGGAATTCATGTTCAGAAAATTGTAATTTAAAATATAAATTCTGAATTAGAATTGGAACTTTCTGAATTTGAAATAGAAACTCTGAAATTGAATTGTAATTTCCTGAATTTTAAATAAAAATTTTGAATTTAAAATGGAATTTCTGAAAATGAATTGTACCTTTCTGAATTTGAATTGCAACTTTCTGAACTAAAACTGAAAAAGGTGTAGTTGGTGACTATTAAATCTGACAGAAAACAAAACAAAAATACCAATAAAATGTCTTGCGAGACTTTTATATAAATTCTGAATTAGAATTGGAACTTTCTGAATTTGAAATAGAAATTCTGAGCATGAATTGTAATTTTCTGAATTTGAAGTTCAAATTTTGAATAGGAAATGGAAATTCTGAACATGAGTTGTAACTTTCTGAATTTGAATTGGGGCTTTCTGAATTTAAAATTAAATTTCTGAATTGTACAATATTTCTAACTTTCTTAACTTTAACTGCAAATTCTGAATTTTAATTGTAATTTTCAGGATTTGAAATAAAAATTTTGAATTTAAAATGGCATTTCTGAAAATGAATTTTGACTTTCTGAATTTGAATTGCAACTTTCTGAACTAAAACTGAAAAAAGTGTAGTTGGTGACTCTTAAATCTGACAGAAAACAATACAAAAATACCAATAAAATGTCTTGTGAGACTTTTTTCTAAAAGCTGAGGCTGGATCAGACGAAATTCCACCAACAGCGCAAAAAGAAATTCACTTTGAGATTATCTACTGTTTTCGGCGCAAACTTAAGCCACTGCAAATATTCATTGAATGCCAAATTGCATATGGAACAATTTCACCATTTCTAAACACTATTTCAAAGTTGTTTCGAAGATTCCAGATGGGACATTTTTCTGAAAAAGACGAGGGCCAAGAAGGCACACCAAAATCTTCTACTGATGACCTTCCTAATTTGAAAATGGCGAGTCAGGCAACTTTAGTAAAATCGTTTATGGGGAAGAATCTTAGTTCTTTCTATAAGTACGATCCGGAAACCAAACAGCAGTTCCAACAGTATCAAATCAGCAACAAAAGTAATGATGTCAGTTTACTTCCCCGATGAAAAATTGTAGTTGCTATTCTCCTGGAAAAGGATTAAACGGTAAATGCAAAATGGTATAACGAATTCTGCTAACCAAAAGTTTCCAAACATTTTTTGAAAAACGGGACGGACGAAAGACAACGCCCCAGCTCACACTGCTAAAATAACGAGTAACTTTATTGTGATCTTTGGCATCGAAGAAATATGACCACCACCATGTCCCTCGTATCCACCACCTTGAGATTTCTGGGTTTTTGTAAAACTTAAAAGAAATATGATGGGAAACGTCTTTGATGAAGACTGTTTTGAGTGGTAGGCCTATAGGCTTAAGTAATCCATTGACATTAATGGCGTTAAGGGTTAAGAATAAATATGAATTTTTTTTAGTTAGGAAAATCACAAAAACGCAACACTTAAGAAAAATTGCCATCAAATTTTCTAACTTTTCTATTTAGAATTTTAAAAATCCTCTTCGGTATGCAGTTTTGTAGCCTGCAAATTTGAAGTGGGTAAAAAAGTTCGCGGACTTTTACTGTTTTGTTTTTTTTTTGCTGACAGTGTTGTATGGAAGAATTCTGATAAAAAGTTTGAAGACTTGATGACGAATTTTCGTGAATTTTATATTAAGTGTGAAACTTTGATTTATATGGTTTATGTTATAGAATTAACCAAGTTTCTATAAAAAATTAATGAAAAAATTTTCATATTGTGAATATTGTAAAAACAACAATTTTGGATATAGAACAATCCTAGGAGGCGCTGGCATATTTTCCGCGATGTATTTTTGAACCACCCTAATTTACATAAATAATAGCCAAATGATTTCTAGAAATAAGGGATATTCAAATAACTATTTTCTGTGGTATGTATGACTAGTGTATATTTTTTACGATGATGAAAAGAATACGTTTCCGAAAAATTTGCAACCCACAATATCAACTAATGGACTAAAGCAGTTAAGTTTATAAAAGAAATTACCTTTTTTATTAAAATTTGAATTTTGTTGACAATTTTTCGATAAATTTAAGAGCTGATGCACAGATCCTTTTAAAATTTTGCAAACATAACATGCATAATAAATAAGGGTACTTGTGTGAATCATTGAGAACGATTTGTCACTTGTAGGGACAGATAAAATTATCATTTTGTTTTTATCTTTGTATTACAAGTAATCAGAAGTTTTTTATGTTCGAGGAAGTCAATCAACGCCGCGTATGGTAATTTTCGCATGTTGGCAGTTGGGTTTTTTGAATTCTAGACCCCAATTCTAAATTCCATTTCAAATCTCCTAAAAATTCCATAGCTTCGATAAAAACGAGTTTTATTTATTTTACCAAGTTCTGGTAATTTTCCCTAACCTAAAATGCCAGTTTAATGAATAGGCGCTTTTTCCCACCGATTTTCACAAGATCTAAGTTTGGTTTGGTTTTCGATTCAAGAGTTGACTTTTACTCAATTATGGTAAAAGATAATTATATAATTGTTTGCGTAAATGAAACGGAAAACCATAATTCTTAAGAATAGAATAGACAAGAGCTTCAATTAAATTGATTGCGAAATTTTCATGAAACAAACAGGCACAGAAGGGATAATATTGCACATAAAACGTCGAATTTGGCAATGGATGACGGAAAATCTTTCCAAGATATGTAGATCAACATTTCTTAAGACAGTTCCTTAGAATGTTAAGATAGTTATTGTGAAAAGTTTTTTTTACTAGCTATAAACTGGCAAATGTTAAAGCCCGTAGTTTGCTACGTTTTTCCCTGTATTTTTCTTTAAAAAAAATAAGAAAAACTAACGAAACATCTGAGTTTTGACATTTCCTTACCGAAATTTGAATTTTCATGAAATTTTTCGTGGTATTAAGGAAGCTGCGTTTGGCAAACAATTTTTTGCAATGGATAAAACTTGTATTTTCATTTAGTTTATGCTTAGAAAACCTCGGGTCTGTCAAAATACAAACAGCTATGTAGGAAAATGAACGAAAAATATGCATCTGTCAAAAAAACCTAACGAAATAGAAGTTTTTCAGACTGCTTATAACAACCTAAACCGCAACCCGAAATTCGAATTCCGTACGAGAAAGTTCTTGGTTTCCTGCAAGTCCGAAAGGACAACTGGTACGATGAGGATGTCGCGCCATCGTTGAAAAGAACGACGCTGCCCATAGGGCCACGCTACCAATAGGCGCAACGCGAGCTATTTAGGAACGCTATCGGGAGTTGAGAAAGAAAGAGAGGCGTATTATTCTAATAAAGAAACTAGATGCCGAAATACAGGATGACATTAAGAGAAAAATTCTAGTGGGAACTAGAACGGCGACCTAGTGACTGATGCCCAAGGCATACTAAAATTGTGGAGGGAGCATTTTTCCACTTTGCTAAATGATGACAACAAAAGCGTAGCCGGAGAAGATGAAGATCCTGAACCCCGAATCGCTGATGACAGCATTAACATCCCGTCATCCGACCTCGACGAAGTTCGGTTAGCAATAACCCGACTGAGGAACAACAAAACCGCAGGCGCTGATGGATACCAATTGAATTATTTAAAAGTGGTGGCGAAGAGCTGATAAGATGCATGCAACAGCTCATTTCCAGAATTTGTTCGGACGAATGCGGTCCTATTCTCATAAAGTGGAAAAGACCCGTGGGAAGAGGATCAACACGCACCATATATTTGTCGACTTTTAATCTGCTTTCGATACGACGAGAAAAAGCTGCCTATATGCCTCGATGTTTGAATTTGGTATCCCTGTAAAACTAATATGGCTATGTAAAGTGACGCTGAGCAACACCACCAGCTCAGTGAGAATTGAAAAGGACCTCTCCCAGTCGTTTGATACCAAACGAGGTTTCATATAGGGTGCCACGTTAGCGAAATATTTCGCTTGCCAGCAAGTGCTACTTTGGGCTGAGTAGGCAATCGGGCAGTAAAGCCCTCTCTCGTCGAACGAAAACCACGCTTTCCAAGGCCCTCATCATGTTCGTGCTATTGTATGGCGCTGAAGCGTGGACGCTATCAGCATTAGATGAGATGGCCCTTGGAGTGTTCGAGAGAAAGATTCTCCGAAAGATTTACGGTTCTCTATGTCTTCGCGATGGCGAATACGGCAGATGATGGAACGACGAGCCGTATGAGCTTTATCTCGACATTGTCATAGTTCAGCGAATTAAGATTCAGCGGTTACGTTGACTAGGTCATGTTGTACGTATGGAAGAAACTGTTCCAGCTCTGAAAGTATTCGAAGCGGTAACCGCGGGCGTTAGCAAAGGAAGAGGGGCCTCCTATACGTTGGAAAGACCAGGCGGAAAAGGAACTTGGCTTCACTTAGTGTCTCCGGTTGGGGCCAGTTACCTAAACAAAGGATCGGTAAAAATCACCTAGACGGTTATAGCGTCAATTATTGATTGATTGATTAGGGATTTCATTAATTTTTACGCAAATCTATTTAACTTTAAAAGATTTACAAAACAAAAAAAATTAGAAAAATCCCTTTGCAAGAATAAGATTATTTTAGAAATACAAACACGATAAAGATTTCAAAGGTGTTTCAGAAGCCCTTCATTAAAAAACTGGATTTTTTTTTAAATTATATTCACCTTAAAATCACACGAATGCATTAAGGCCCACTGTACTAGGTTTACAAATTATCTGTGCACCGAGTATGTACATACATACGTCGTAAGTATTTGAAAAGAAGTTGGCTATGGGTTAGTGAATAGCGAAGACTAACACTGTGTGAGTGTGTGAGGGTTTCAACAGCATCTACCATTTCGAAAAGCGGGTCAAAACAAATCACAAAATTACGGCGAATTCAACAACTGTTGCCACACTGTTTATGCCAAAAGCGGGAAAACAAAAACAAACTCGATTTTTATTGTGCCTGTGCTTGTATTGTGTGTATGTGTGTGTGTGTGTGGGTGCGTTGGCAAGTAAAATTTGTGTGTGAGCGAAATTCGTTCAAGTTGAATGCAAAGAAATTGGAAAATAGAAAAAGATGTGCCGGTAAAGTTATGAGTGGCCGAGTAATATAAAATAAAAGTCTATGTACGTTTTATTTACAACAGTGATGACTGATGTTTTATGGTTGTATGCATACACTGACTATGACTAGTAGGCATTTACCCGGCAGTAAAAATTACTAGTTCTAAACTAGCTTATCGTATTTTTAACATAAGGATGTTTAACGAAGTATACGAAATGTTAATTGTTAGCTGGGAAGGGAAGTTATGCATTACTAATTCTTAGTTTTATTCTTTGAAGAATATCGCATAACGCAAGTAGCATAAAAACCGCTTTACTAATTTCTACCACTACTTTTATATGTCTTCCATTATTTTTACTAATTTCTTCCACTATTTTTACTAATTTTTTCCACTATTTTTACTGATTTCCACCACTATTTTTTACCAATTTCTTATACTACCACTATTTTTACTGATTTCTACCACTATCTTTACTAGTTTCTTCCACTGCTTTTACTACTTTCTACCACTATTTTTACTAATTTCTAACACTATTTTTACTACTTTCTACCACTAATTATTCCACTATTTTTTCAACTATTTTTACTAATTTCTATCACTATTTTTACTAATTTCTTCCATTTGTTTTACTATTTGCTACCCCTATTTTTACTAATGCTACTACTAATTACTACATGTAAATTTCAAGAATCCCTACACTGAATACAAATTTTCTTTATTTTGAAGTCATAATTTTTTCTTCAAATTGCTATATTTTCTCCCGATTGACAAAAGGTTTCTGCAAAATTTATAAAAATCTACATAAAATTAAATCTGTTTTCTCAAAAGGTAGTAAATATTTCATTAACGCCTACTCATTCCCATTTTTTATTTTCATGGTGTATTTCTCAAATCTATGCAATTTATTTTAGTGTATTATTTGCATCAACTTACCGTTTCAATTCAACTGGCCGCTGTTCTGAAAATCACTGCAAATGGGAGTCAAGCTCAAGCTCTGAAAGTTGCAGGTATACATATATCTAGGCGCTCCATTTTTTTCCTAGGAAGTTTTACTTCTATCGCGTGTAGGCACTTCGCGCAACCAGTTTTTTATCTTTTTTTCTATTTTAATTTATTATTTTTATTTTATTTTAATGAATTAATTCTTTATTTTATTGCATTTGTAAATAATTCTGAGTTTAATAAATTACAATTTTTCTGTTTTAAATTTATAGAACAACCTGTGTACCTTTAATTTGTTTGAAAAGCTCAGAGCAAAGCTTGAAAGAGTAGTTCATTTGATTTATTTTTTTCATTTTCATATAGATACATAACAGTTATTACAAGTTTTATAGCAAAAACTTCGCCCATAACAGTTATTAAATGAGAAATATATTTTCGCCGATATTCCAATAAGTAAATATTTTTCCGCTGGCTCTGTGCCCTTGTTTTTGCCCTCTGCTCTTTGCAATGCCAGTAAGAAAAGCTGTCAGCATCCTCAAGTTGTTCTTTGAAAGATCAAATAACTACTTGGAGTATTTACGATTGTACCCCCCAATAGACAGTTCGCTTGGCATAACCTTGCCATACGGTGCCAGTGGTTTCCCATTAAAGCATTTTCTTCTTTTCGAAGCTTCCCCCTTAATAAAGCGCTGCCTTATCGCCAGGAAGGGCTTGGGTCCTATTGGTATTTTTGCCGCCCCGGCTCTGGCTTATCTATCAACTTTATCGCTTCCTTCGATGACTTCGTGGCTCGAAATCCGAAGGAGTTGGATGTGAGTCCTTTTTTTTGTTAGAGAGTTGAGTCTCTCTACCCACTCAAGCACCGATAAGGAGATTACCTCATACGATGATAGAGCCTTGAGTGCAGCTTGGCAGTCACTTAAAATAACTATACGCTCATTGCGATAGTTTATCTTCAAGTTAACCTCTGCACACAGGAGGATGGCTTGGGAAATTCTTAAAATATTCCCCTATACCCTCCGGAGTCTTTGAGGCGTACATTTATCAGTGTAGCTTGCTAGCCTGAAGGTGTCCTTCGAGTGCTAACGCCCTCCATGAAGCTTTGTTCCCAAGTTCGATATTAAAGTTCCTCTAAAATGTAGTAACCTTTATTAAATCATTTATGGGAGCTGAGCTAGTGGAAGTCGGGTGCTCAGCATCTCCATGTTTTTGGACGATGTGATCTTTCTTTTCTCTTTTCCATGACCTTTCCTATCTATGTGCATATGTTAAGTGGCGCTCGATTAGCTAACTGTTCTAAGATTGTGTGTAGCGGAGTAAGGTCCAGAATCGCCTCCAATCCCCCCGTCGAACTAGTATGCATAGTTCCAGTCATATGAGAAGGCCGGGCTTTCCGGGACATCCTCGCTAGAAAACTACACTTTTCCTTTAGTTGTTTTGAATGCTGTTTTATCGGTATGTTCCCTCTGGAGAAGTCTGGAGCCCACGGTGAGGCCTAGGTTCTTCATCTTGTGAATATAACAGTAATCAGGTAACATAAAAAATATGGAAAAAATATTTCTCATCTAATAACTGTTTTTTCCAGGGGACGCAAATAGCGATTATTTTCCAAATTTCAACTCAAAAAATCATGCGGAAAGAGAAATGCTACATGTACCTATAAAATTAAAGTGACTTACTCGTTGTAACAAGGAGTACCTTATGCGACATTGATTTCTATTTTTTGAGTTTTATTTTAAAAAAATTAAGTTTAATCGTTACTTTTTGATTTTTGTAAAAAGAGCGATTATTTTGTGAGCAAAAAATAAAGCTTAAAAAATAACGAATATCGAATGAAAGCAAAAATTAAATTTAAGAAATAACAATTAATTTCTGAGCAAAAATAAATTTCAAGTAATAATGATTACTTTATGAGCAAAAAATAAAACTCAAGAAATGGCGATTATTTTCTGAGCAAAAAAATTAAATTCAAATTCAAAATTAATACTCAGAAAACTCTGAGCAAAGAACAAATTTTAAGAAATAGCGGTAATTTTCTTAGCAAAAAATAAATTTCAATCAATAGCGAATATTTTAAAAGAAAAAAATTAAATTCAAGAAACAACGAATATTTTCTGAGCAAAAAATTAAGTTCAAACTCAAAAATAAAACTCAACTTTGAGCAAAAAATAGAATTCAAGAAATAACGATTATTTTCTGAGCAAAGAGTAAATTTCAAGAAATAACGATTAAAAAATCATTGTTTTAAAAAACGGTTCCTGCGTTTTTCCTTAAATTCGGGCTATGTTTTCAATTTGTAAATTCGGAATTACAGTTATTTTTGGAATTTGATCCACATAACCTAACATAATATCAGCCCTTAGTCGAACCACCATCTTCAGACTACACCACCGGCGTGATTTGAGGTTGACGCTCTCATTTGCATTCTCATTTTAATTTTGGGATTTTCACAAATCATTGGTAGATGGCGCTGAGACGCAGTTGCTGTCGAACTATCGAACTATGACTACCTCCAATTAATACCACTTTATAAATCAGTATTTATGGTTTACTCTTATGGCCTTTTACTGCCGGGATGTATGTATGTATATGGAAATGAATATAAAGCAAACACCGCCGAGAATTGGCGGGATGACAGCTGGTTGACAGCAGCAGTTCCTTATCGCTGGGCCAAATATAATATTCTATTCTGTATTTATCTAGGTAACAGCAATATGTAGGAAACTTTTAAAACCAATGCACAATCGCCACACACACACACATCTTTGAGCTTTGCTTATAAAGAGCACACAATTTGTTTTTAATCACGTAGTTTGTTTTTACATGCACTTTTTTCTTTTAATTTTAATTTGTATTTTTATTTATTTTTCATGACTATTTTCTATGCCTTTTTCACATACATATGTAACTTTATCGCTGTCGCTTTGTATGTGAAGCTGCATTTTTTTGTTGCTTTTAATGAATTCTCAGGAAACGCAAGTCACACGAACACCACTTTTTGAGCAAACCCACACTAACCAGACTTAATTGATGAAAGCAGCCTGAACGCCGCTGCCGGTTAGTTAACTGCACAACAACAAAGCACACACTCACTACAACTCCACTGTTTACAAACGAATAGTGCATATATTTTTTTGCTTTTGCAACAACAACAAACAACAACTAGTAAGTAATGCAATGTAATGTACGCGCCGCCCAACACTTAAAACAAACGAACGAATGAACGAAGTGTACGCGGCGGACGGAGGCGGTCCTCAGCTGTGCTGCAACTACATACAAACCGCCGCTGACGTTTGTTATTATTTCGCTACTTATTTTCTTGTTGTTTTTTTTTTTTAATTTTATTTTGTTGTTATATTTCTTATGTTGCAACTTGAACAACAGAAGGCGCGCAAATGTTCAATCACGAACTGGCCAGGCCCTGTGTGCACTGCAAAGCGAAGCGCTTGGTAACGCATTTTGTAAGAAGGAAAAAACAAAAAGCAAACGCTTGGAATTTTCATTGCCAATTAAAGTACGAAGAGCACGCCGCGTCTCTGCTTGATTCAATGGCTAAGCCAAGTGGAAAAACGAAAAATTCTTGTAAACGCAGAACACAAACAAATTCCGAAACGAGGCAAGGAATTCACGACTACGACTCAGTGCGATAAAAGTAGCAATGAAAACAGCAATAGCCGCAAACAGCGACACAAACAACATGCAGGGGTATGAACAGTAAAGACAAAAGCAAAGTGTTGACAACGCTGCAGAAAGTTCAGCTGTTTGACGCGTCACGGCGAATACCGGCGAATTGCACAACAACAGCAACAGTGCAGCAGCAATACCTGACGTGTTCCGCGCGTAAACTTTTTTGATGGTCTACCAAGGGCTGAACAAGTGCGGGTGGGAAGTTGGAAAATACACAGCCAGAACGGATGAGTGATATGAAAAACAATGACTATCTTGCCATTTACTGGTCAGTGTTGCCATATTGGTTTTCTTGCTTTTAGTGATAGTGAGATTTTTTGAGCATGTAATGCATTTAAAGAAAACTGAGCTAAATATTTATTTACCTATTTTAGTCAATGAATACAAAATTTCTTACTGACTTTGCCTAATAAAAATTATATAGCATTTTAATAACTTAAATTAAGGTAATTTGAGATTATGCTCTTTAGAACTACTAAAGAAAGTGAAAGATCAATATCAACCATTCGATTGATTTGATTAATCTCCCTAAGGATTCGTCCAATAGGTGCATTCATAGCATAACTCGACTTTGCGGAATGTACGTAAAATAAGTCAGAACGCCTCAATTTTCTTAGAGGAATATTAAGCGGTATTCTCTACAAAATTTCGGGGATATCAACAACATTAGAAAGAACATTGAAGACAAAAGAGTGAGATAGAAATTTCCTCTTATCCACAAGTAATTCCAGATTTTGAAGGAAGTGACGTGGCTTACAGGAAGGCATAGATTCCGAAAGTTAAGATATCTCAATGCAGATTTGATAAAAATTTTTTGCAAACGCTCAATTCTGTTTACATGCGTAGAATGAAAAAGTCGCCAAATAATTGAGGCATATTCCAACTGAGACCTAACAAAAGAAATGTAAATCTTTTTAAGGTCGTATGGATCAGAAAATTCGGAACGATTACGATGAGCCAATGCGAGCATGGAGTAGGCGTTTGGAACAATGAAATTAATATGGACAGCGAATAAATACCAAAATTATCGCTTTCTTCGCGAGAATACCCGTGAACTCGAACGCATCAATGGATTTAATGCAGTTGGCTGATTCAGTGGATTAAAAATAATTGAATGCAAGATCCTCCACCTCCTCGCAAGCATGGATAAATGAAGCAGCTAAAGACCTCCAAGTCAAAGCTCATGAAAGTGAATCGCTGCGAAATTCTGGTTTACCGAAGTGAATGGGCTGATGACGGCCAGCACTACAAGGATCGCAAGGTACTAGCATTCCTTAAATTGACATGGGAAACCAACAACAGAATGAGTACAAAACAAAAGGTATGTAAGTCTAAGAGTGTCTTGAAAGGTATTTTATGGCAGCATAAAAAAAAACAAACGAGCTTGGCAGGTTTAGAAAACAGTTGTCTAGATATTAAAGCTTGCCGAATTTTCAAGTAGAAACGATAGGAACTGGACTAGCTGCAGAGAAAAGTCGTTGGCAAACCTACTCAGCATCCACTTCACGAGTTGCACGAACTTCACAGATTTAGAGATTGGAATAGATAGGGTCCCGTTATGAATGGGCCTTCCAAACCTTTTCTCAGACTGGCCTAGATTGACAACAATACATCCCTCTTTGGTCCGTCAGTTTACCAATGTCTAGATTTGGAGTCAAGATATTGGAATCCGTTTGCCAAAGGTCTCGGTTCAGAAATGTTTACTTGAAACGTCCTACCGATGAAGGGTTACCGAGATATATGGAATCAGAAAATCCACATGTTTCCAATTCTTTTATCCTATCCAGAATCCCTTATGAAGAAAAGTCGCAGCGGAGTTATAGCTCTCTTGAGTCAGCAGCTGGCTGTATGAAAATGTGAAGGGGAGTCCAGAAGAGATTCCAAAGCCGCGTTTGGACAAGTTCTCATAAATGCAGTGACCGAGAGACAGGCCAACCGATGCGCTTTGTTTAGTACACCCCTATTCCGAATGCGAATGTCAACTGGCAGTAGTTAAGGGGTATTAGTCGATTGTCGATTGTAGATGATATTGTTAGTACAATGAGCGACTGTCGACTGTTCGTTCGACGCAAATTTTTTTTCGATCAAGTTTCACAATACAAAAATAGAATGGATTCAATCGACTGGGGGTATGCAACTACCAGGCGACACTCGCTAAAGGGGTGTTGTTTTTTTTTTTTTGTATTCAGTAGGGTGAAAGTTGGCGAAACTGTGGTTAATGTGGCAACACTACAGCTTTCAGTTTATTTACAGCGTGTTAACTGCCGCTGCCCACAAACTCCACCTCTCAGCATTACTTTAATTATGTTTCTTTTTATTATTGCATTTTGACTATTTTACTTTGCCTTTATTTTTATTAATTTTTTTTTTATTCCTCCAGCCACTTGGCTTTTGTTTTTGCCTGCTACATTCTTGGCTCCCAACATCACCGCACTGCAGCGAACAAGCTTTTCGCGCGCAGCCAAGAATTTCTCAGATACATGCCGCTGCCCCTGCTACTGCGGCAGCGCTCGTATCGTTGCATTCACCGTTTGGTATTTCACGTTGTCGTGCACAAATGCGGCAATACACACACACTTATTGTATGTACATACATATGTGTGCCTGTGTGTCTGCATGTTGCAACTTCTCCTTCTTTCAACATTTCAGTTCAAAGTGTGAGGAACAAAAAAATTACGCTTCTTACCTCGCTCGCTTGTTAGCTGGTTTGCTGTTGTGGCATCTGTGGAATGGCACAAAAGAATCCCAGCGATGCGGTTCATGCAACAACCGCATGCAAGCGGCAGCAATCGACATGTTGCAGTCGCAAACGCAAACGCAATAGACGCGGCAACAGTTGCATGCAATTCAAACGAATCGAAACGCAACGCAACTATGCGGCCCGCAAAACTGGCGGCTATCAAGCCAGCGAACGTCGAATGGCGGCAATGGATGTCTTGGCCAATGAATGGAATTGCTGTGCCGCCTTTGCCGCGTGTGCAGTTAGCTGGCGGTTGGTTGTTGGTTGGTGCTGGTTGTTGGTTGCCGCCATGTATGGCAACATCAACATATGCAGTGCGGCGCATGGACAGCGTCATACGACACTACTTCCACGATACTGAAACGTGCGTGGTTTGCCAAGAGGAGAACGAGTTCAGTGCCGCTACAAACTGTGGTACATTCATCTACTTATATCTTTGCTTTTGCATTTCACAAAGACTTTTTTTGTATCGACTTTTTGTATTGCCACACATCCTCACCGCCAGAAAAAATTTATTTTCTCATTGAATTCATCAAATAATAACAATAGTAACAGATTCGCTTAAGAGCATCGCGAGCAAAACATAATCGCCGGTATGAACATTGGGGCCATGGCTATTTCTCATTAGAAGGGCTGGAACCTTAGGTCACATAATCGGTAAATTCGGCCTTCACGACGGAACAGCCGCTAACATACTGAGGCTGATCGACTTCGCCGGAGCCCGAAAGATGGTAGTACATATATATTACCAGGCTCCAGTTTAAAAAGATGCATGACTATCTCCAAATTTAAAAAAGGAGAAATGAAATCGACCATGTTGTGATAGGCGAATGGCTTGCTGTCAGTGCAGCCAAAAGTGAACGTCCATTGAAACAAGGAAAGCCCGATAACCAACCACTTCGCCACAAAATAATGTCTGCGAGTAATGGAACCCTCTTTACGTAGAGCCGCTGAAGAAGACATTGGTTTTCAGCGAGCCTGAAAGAACGACTCTTACGATGAGGAATGCAACGCCACGGGAGAAACGCAAGCTATGCAGAAGCGATATGGGGAATTGTTGAAGGATGCTAGGCGTTTTTTTAATGTTGGAAGAAGAAAAACCGAGGAGTTTAAAATGCTATGCAACCAAAAGGCATTTGAAAATTCTACCAAAAAGTGCGGCCGGAAAATGTCTGTACTTAAATTATGGAGGAAGCGTATCCACTCTTCTAAATAGCAGCAGCAGGGAAAGGAACGGAGTCAGATGAGACGAACATTCAGCTTGAATGGCAATGGCTCGAGTAAAGAATACCAAGGTCAAAGGTCACGGGATCATTGATAGGACCTTATTAGTTTGGTTTTAGATCTCGTAGCTCTACCACCAACCAGATACTCATGAGACATCGAATGTGGAAAATGCACCATGAGAACAAAAACGATGAGAACAAAAATTAGTTATTTATTTGCCCAAATTTTGAATCAGGTATCCTCGTAAAACTAATACCGCTATGTAAAGTGACGTTGAGCAACACCACTCTGTCAGAATTATTAAAAACCTCTACGAGCTGTTTGATGCCAGACGAAGTTTCAGGCAGGACGATTCGATGAGATTATCCGAGCTGCGTAACTGAATTGGTCAAGCACAATCTTTTATAGGAGCAAGGAACTGCCGCCGTACGTATGTACATAGATAATATTAATAAGGGAAGTGAAAACGAGGGCAACACAAAGCACCTTGTGTCGTAAAATAAACAGTCAGCACATTTGAAACTGGTGCTTATTCCGAAGTGGCAAATCATCATCAAAATTCTATCAACGAGGAATAAAAATCCAAATGAAAGTCTCTCATCATGCAATTACTATTGCAAGGGGAAGAATTATTTTTAATAATTTTATATTCTTTACAATTCTGCGATGATTTCAATTAGATTTTGCCAATATTCAAATTGAATTATCTCTTTTATACAGCTGGCAAACTTCTTCAAAAATAGATAACTTTAATCTAACTAAACACAAATAAGAAGCATATTTATCTTTTTGTTGTAGCAGGAGTACTAAACCCCCAAAGAACAGTTAGTACCGCTAAGTTTTATTATCGAAGTTATCTAACGGAAGGTCCGAGAAACGTACTGTTTCGACAGAGTTCGACAAGAGGGAGACTACCAAGTGCGTTCGAGCTCTCGTCTGGAATAGCGAAATGGAATTCATCGGACGTGCGATGGACTTCTAGTGAATGTCGTCGTGCAAATGGCGTAAAAGCGACATCAGGAAGCCTCCTGGGGCGATCCAAAGTGCGGCGTTCTGACAGGTCTCAGATTTCGTCTACTGCGGCCTTCAAATCCCGGCAGCTTAGTGTGGCATAGTTTAAAACTTGCCGGTTAATGACCTGGTTGATTGGCGACAACGTTGCTTCGTCCTTGTCACAAATGTCCGGAATTCTACTGGCTACGGCCACAGAAAAACCTTCCTGCAACTGTCAACGTGGCTTGCTCTGCAGCTCTCGAAAGTAACCCCAAAAATATTCTGGTTTTTTAGGATCGGAATTTTGATCTGGGTCACTGTATCGATATAGATTTTGCAGGAGAGAGCAAGAGGTTTCTCACAGTGAATATGGTGGAAAGGTCAGAGCGATAACCTTTCGTTTTCAAACGTAAGTCATGGATATCATGAGGCCAAGAGTACTCCTTCCTGTGGGGGAGGGAGTTTCGATAGATAGAAGTTGAACTTAAGCGGTGAAACCACTCTCACTACTCTGTACTCTGTGGAATCCTGGGGAAAGGAGGTTGGCTGGTATCCCTGCTTTCAGTAGTGGCTTTGGAAACTTTCGCAGTCCTGATAACCACCTGAACTTTGTCGGTGTTTGGTATTTTGCGAAGACTGCAAAATCAATAGGCGCCTAAAATAGTTCTGGTCCGACAAAATGTGATAACCGAATATTATAGAGCCCGGGTTTTCACGCTACGCCGGATTGGACAAAGACCTGACAGTACACCAGAGCATATTCTTCCTATTTCGTTCGCTTATTTTGATTTACCAGTTGTCGAATCTCCAAGTTGAGAGCTTTCAGACGAGGATCCTTGGGTTCAACCTACTGTCGGCAGTCGTGCTCGTTTGCCATAACTACTGCTTCTGGCTGGATTTCCGCTATTCTTCCGGCAGGTATGAGACGATTTGTAGCAGCCATGACTACGTTCGCCAACTTTTCCGTCTATAGGAATGGTAAGAGCGCCAAAGTTGTTCGCAGTTAGCTCCGTGAAACCCTCTTATTAGCTTTCTCAAAGTTTATATAGGTTAAATGATTCCCGAAGACAAATTTGGGTAGTTTTTCGATCGAGATAACATTGGGTAGGTGATCTATTGCTAGTGTTAGCATAGACCGCGAGGTTTAGCAGTTTAACACCAACCGCTTGCGATGGAGATCTAAGGCGAAAAGGTTTCGGCATTCATGGCGCAAAATGGCGATTCATCTATCTTATCTGCCAATTCATTTTGTTCACGATCATTTGGCTGGCTTAGATGACAATAGTTTTTTAATCAACATGGTTTGCTTTGGAAATGACAGCTTTTAGAGTTTAGATCACAACTTGACTACCAAGCGCTGACTCATCAGTGCAAAACCAATGCCAAGAGAACCAGTTATAGTAAATACATCTTTTCTACACAATTAAATCTGGTCACCTCGGACATTTTTCACATCAGTTCATACACTCGTGCATACGAACAATGTTATGTTTAATCTTTAACTAAAAAATTTCAGATATTTTCCTATATTCATTTGAAAGTTTCCTTCTCATACCCAAACGCACACAATTCCTGAACCGACAACAAAATCAATCCCATCGCAATACCGCGTTCAAACCACTTCAATCTGCGAACCCGCTTCAAGCATAAAAGAGAGCATTGGAATTTCGAAACGAAAACGCTAAACAATTCAGAGAATTTCAGCACAGAATCCAAGAAGGGGAACTATTTGCAAAATCCAAACAAAACCCCGAACAAAAAGTGTTCAGATTACGAAAGAAGAACAATAAAAAAAAGCGACAGAACAAATACAATGCAGTCAATGTCTCAACGCTGTGCGGTGGGGAGAATTCGCACACGGACATATCGTTTCAGTGGCGGCATTTTGGGACTGCAACAAAGTTATCGCAAACCATGTGGACGCGTACAAAACAGTCACAAGCGTAGCAGATGCGGCAGCATCAATGGATCTTGGGCGAGGAACGATCTGCAAAATAGTTGAATGTCTATGCATGTATGTACATATGTATGTCTGTACAAATAAATGTACCACTTTCAAACGACATACAAACATACAACATACATACATATGTACATATGTACATACATAGATAGTACAAAACAGATGATGCGAACGGATCGCTGGAGTTCCACAGATGATTCGAATAATTTAATTGGAAGCCAAGATCGAAGGAAATGCAAAAGCAAGCAAAGCAAGAACAAAACCAAAACCGACTTATCAACATTCTGCAAAGACGATGCGAATGTAGACGGATTGTATATAGTACATGCATACATATGTACCTACATATATAAATATCGGGACACATATGTACATATGTGCCTACTTCATATACTAACTGCTGGAAAATACAAACGTACTCGTTTATGTAGAGAGTGGATGAAAAAAGTTGCGAGTTTAGTGAGAATGGTATACTGAATGGTTGCCGAGTTACGAAAGAAGACTTACTAGTACAGCGAGTTGTTTTTACAGCAACTACATAAATCCAGTTGTTAAGGGTATTTTATAGAAGTACCGAATTTTATAGAGGGGTGGCTGTCAAACCAGTAAACATATGTTTGACAATTGCTATATGAAACCATCACTTTATTTACTACTATTTTTATAAAAAAAGAAGTTTGAGAACAATTCTAAGCATGCAGTTTTATAGCTCATTAAATTCACGTATTACAAAGTCTAAGTTTCAAGCTGCTAAAAGTTTCCATTGATTTTTGAAAAAAAAAAAATTTTGTAGACATTCTTAGGCACTTTCTTCCATTCGCCGCATGCAAGAAATGATAAATATTTGGCGGCTTTTAATATTATTAGGTGGTTAGAGTGGCAATTTTTAAAACGCTATTGGATAGTTTAACCGTTAACCGAAAAAATAAGGGATTGTCTACGCTGATAAATCACCCATCAATTGGAAACCATGCTATTGGCGATTAAAGGCATGCTATGCCATTAGAAGTGGTGCTAAATTGGAATGGCCATTCGACGTAGGCGCAGTGGCCATATGCTCGAAGTTGTATTAATTAACTAAGTGCCATAAAATTTGCGAACTAATAAACTCAAAACATTGTTCATTTCATTCATTTTTGTGTGTTTAATATAAATAAAGTTTTATATTTCTGAAAAAACACCCATTATATACTAATTTAATGAATTTTGTCAAATGATGGCAGACCTGACACGAAATTGTATAGCGAAGTAAATAGATTGCGCTAGCGAGAAGTGGGTTTGGAAAAATCTATAGGAAACCAAATTTAGTACTTATTTTTTGAACAAGAATAATTATATTTTCGGTTCTTCTCATAAGTTCCACTAAACTTATCAGATGGTGAAAGATCCAATAATGTTGTTTGGGAAACTAAAGAAAAATTGTCGGTCTCCTTGACGTGGAGATGGTAACGATAACCATGAACTAAAAGCGATTCTCAGCATCGAACCTAGAGACCGCTGTGCCAACCTAGCCGCAAGTACAGAATGTATAGGACAGTATAGAATAACTGTGAGCTTTTCGTCTTACTGGAAGCTATCTGACCCATGCACTTTCGTGGGAATTACTTATAGATAAAAATCTATACTGCAAGTCGAACTCAATATCGAAAATATTGGTCGCATGGAACCAGTATGTATAGACTAGAAACGGAAAAGCATACCAAAAGTTGAGATCCCAAAGTTAATGTATTTCGAACAAAATATGGCACAAACGCCGAAACCGGCGCAAAGGAGCTATACACTAAAAACCGAAGGAAAATTGAGGGTTAGTAAACTCTAAAGATTCTGCGATACCTAAAGAGGTTATTCTACAATTATCCATAAGTACAGGACCGAACTCCGAAGGAACCTTTAAACTCAACAGGCCGAGGCGGCTGAGACAAACTATAAAACGGCAACAGGTGCTTTTAAGCTGGGGAAAAGTCGAACCACAAGGCTTGACAAGTACTAGAGTGGCCTCCGGACAGACTCGCAAATTATGAGAGGCCAAAACGGCCACAGATGCGAGTGGCACAGATGCCAATCGGTAGCTAAGATTCATTCTCGAAGGCTTAACGCCGCTGGTGGTCAAGTAAACCGCAATCGAGCGTGGTCAGATGAGAATAAAATGAAAGCTATGTTTATTCTTCAGAACGTGATGCCTCTAATCGAACCCCTAAAAATCAGATCCTCAAACTGTAGTTGGCAAATCTAAGCTCATTGATGCGCCGTCGGGTATTCTGCAAAAAGCCCATGTTGGTCTCTCTCCTTTTTAGAAATGATCGAAAATTAGTTACTCTTATAAAAGATTTATCAACCTCTTGAAAACCTAACGCCATCTACAATTCTAGTGTGCTTTTGGCTTCGCGGTTCTTATTCTTAGAGGAATTTTCCCCGGTCTTAAAGCTTTCTATAAGTTGCGGCAACTTTTGGAAACTTAAATTTCTTCGGACTTTTTCTATCGGCTAGCATCTCACTTATTTAACAATCTCTTTTCGTTCTGCGAATAATACGTCTCTCTTCCTTTCTCAACTCCCGGTAGCGCTCCCAAACAGCTCGCGTTGCACCCGTAATAGCGTGGCTTTCTAGGCAGCGTCTTCCTTTTTTTTTAGCGGAGGCGAGACATTCCTCGTCGTACTGTTTATTCTCTGTTTATTTTTGTGCTCCAAGAACTTCCTAAGCGGCGGTCGACTGGCACGAGTGCTCACTTGTCCGTAGTTTTCCACGTAAAAACCGTATCGACCTAACTTAGCTCGCAAACATGTCGACCGTCCCTTGTAAATAAATTAAATCAAAGTACAATTTAATTTTTTTAATTTTAATACTTAATATTTTATTGAATTGAATGGAAATAAATTGCATTGATTATATTCATCTTGAGGAAGTGGGGAAAATATTCGCTTTAACAAAGTGTTTATTACTACTTACTATTTTTTAAATGTCTGTATATATTCACTGCGACTTTTTCATACAATTAATACAATATATCTATACTAGTATACTTGTTTCTTCAATCTCAATCGTCTGCTTTAATGAAAATAATTATCGCTGTAGACACATTCATGAATCATTGGAATGTTGATTTAACATTATAAATTTTTATGTGCACCTTATGCGAACATATTTATACAGTGATCCAGGGAGGGGAGAAACAAACGAAGGCAAGCTTAAAATATGCAATAATTGTTTTTTTTTTAATGTCGGCAATTGACTTTGCACAATTTTTTCAAACTTCTTTAATTATTACTTAAAGTGGCTACATATGTATATTTACTTCATTTAAAATTAAATTTAGAATCAAAGCAACTTTGAGAAAACACAAAATCCGCCATATGAGTCTCACTTAGACAAATCTTTCTAAATAAAACGAAAACAATAGAATTGGTATAAATAACTTCATATAACTTCAACCGATGCTCTCCGAATTTGGCCAAGTCAATGAAATTCGGAAAGAAGTGAAAAATGTTTTGCTCATCTTGCTAATCCTCATAAAAGGCCGACTGTCGTGTCTGCTCTTCTTTATCTACATAATAGAACAAAAAGTACGTTACTTTCGCTTATTGACCCAGCTTTTAAGATGTAAAATTTTGGTCGCATATAATTGATATTCTTCAAGCTTTTCAATAACCCAAAAACTGGCTCGCTATTTGACTGTCCATGAGGGGACGCCAAACAACAATGAAAAAAATACAATGACAGTTTGACAGGCACTCGTATGTCATAAAATCCTAACTCAAGAAAGTAACTCTAAATAATATCATTGAAAGCTTGCGAGGAAAGTTTCTTAAAACCAAAAAAATCAAACTATCTGCTATCTGTCAAATTTTGTTTACTTTCTTCACATATCATAGGGTTAACAAACTAGTTTCGACATTTTTGAAACAAAAACAAAATACACTCAACTTTTTGTTGTTATGCTACTGCTACTACTTCTTCCATGCGCCTTGGAGGAAGCACAGATACTTTTTTTGCATTTTATTTGTAATGGTGCACCATAAAATTTATTTTTTCCAAATTTATAGAAAGGGAAAGCCTTTTCTTTGATATCCATCCATATTGTTTCTCCATTGCAATGATTTTTAATATGATGGGAAAAGTTTAAATCCAAGAAAAACGATTATTTTTGATCGAAAAAATAACAATCACAAAATATCGATTAAATAAGATCGGAAGAATTTAAATCCTTGAATAACGATTATTTCTGATGAAATGTGATTGGAGAATTTGTAATCCAAGAATAACGGTTAGTTTTGAAGGAAAGTATACAATTCACAAAATATCGATCAAATATGATCGAAAAATTTGAAATCCAAGAGTAACGATTTTTTTATCGAATAAATTAAAATCACAAAACAAATTGACCGATGTCGGAAAAGTTTAAATCCAAGAATAACGCTATAAAAAATAGAATTCAGAAAATATCGATCAATATGATCGGAAAAACTTAAGTCCCAATAACCCTCATTTTTGATCAAAAAAGAAAAATCACAAAATATCGAACAAGTATCATCGGAAAATTTTTAATCGCGATTGTTTTTAACGAAAGAATAAAAACCACAAAATAACTATCAAATATGACCGGAAAATGTTTAAATATAACGACTAAACCACGATTTTTTGTAAAAATAATGAACCTTAAAAATTATATTTAAAATTAATTTTCATTTTGGGTAATTATGATATAGTACATGAAATCATAATTACCCAAAATGAAGCTGAAGCTCTAAAATTATATTCTAAGCAACCAAAACATAATTTTTAGCTACATCTAAATTCCTTCCCATTCAAACTTTGCAAACTTTCCGTAACAAGGTGATCTTTTTCAGTTTTCTGCAAAATGAAAACTTGGTATAAGGCGACAACATTACATCACATCACATCGTGACATTAATTTATGAGATCCTTTTGCCTTTTGCTCTACATGCTAGTATAAATTTTAATATATCTACGGTAATGCAAACATATCGCATATAAATTATGAAAAGTCATTTAGCTTAAATTTTTCATTCATTACATATTTCAAACAGTTACTAAATATTGGTAATAATTTTAGATGAAAGCTAATTTCTTCCCAAAAAAGTCACGTCTGGAACTGCCCGTGAATAATTAGGAAATTCACAAGAAGCCGTAATCTTTGGTAATGTCATTAAATCATAATATTTCAAAAATTCAAACCATTGTTATTCTCCTTTTTCTGTGTTATCCAATAAAAATAAAAAAAGCAAATTTTAAGCTACTTCAATTTTTACGATTTTATGACTTTACGAAACTTTTGTGAATCCCCTAAATATGTTATAATAAATAAATACTTACATATGCAGGTAAATATTTCGATAACAAGCTGCGAATTGCATTCTCTTAAACTTAAGATTTGAAAAAAGCGACTCATTACTATTTATAAAACTTATATGGCATGAAAATTTGTGTAACAGTTTTAAAAAAGTTCGCTAACTAAAACTCATTACGTGCAATTTTTATATACGAATGTAAATATTTAGATTTTCGTAGTTACAGTAATTGTTTTTGAGTGTACACTTTTATTCGATATTATTTTACGCCACTTATTTCTTATATTTTTGCAATTTTGAGTCTACTATAAAATTTATTTAGTAAGTAGATTTCGCGTTTGCTTTTAATTTGCATAAATCTTTCCTTTCGAATACTAAGTACTAATTAATACATGTTTGTAATTTTTTTTGTTATTTTTAATTTTACGTATTTCGTGTTTGTTTTACTGCACTTTTTTAGGTCTTCACATTTTTTTCTTTGTTAGTGTATATTTATTACATTTTCGCTCATTTACGAAAAACTTCATGATTCTCTTGTTTTTTATAAAATATTCTAATTGTATAATTATTTATAAATTTCTACTACTAAATTTAGCTCTCAAAACTCTGTGCCAAAAATTTTCTATTACTAAGAAAGGTGACTATAAAAGGAGTAAGATAAAATATATCGTCTTCACTAAAACCTAAGCACCCCAATTACTAAAATAAAAAAATAAGTAAATATATTTTCTACGTTTTTTGTTTTCAATATTTGTGGCTGTAATTCAGCATCCGACCATTGTATTGTGAACGAAAGATTTTTGGTGAAAAGGACAAAGAATAGATTTTTTTTTCTTTATGCCTACCAGTACCAACATTCATTATGATTAGATTTGAATACAAGGAAGCATTCTTGAACTAAGTAAGCTGCAAATGCTGAATGCGAAGACTAAGTAATAAAGTAAAAAATAAATAAACAAACATGAAAGAAGAATAACTCAATTTTTTTACATTCTTTTACTGGCATATTCGTTTTTCCTTTTTTAAAAATATCTTTTTTTTTAAATATACCTAATTCTATTGCAAAAAGCCGGTAAGTGAAAAATTCCAATATTTTAGAAAATTCTTAAAAATCGAAAAATTTAAAAAAATTGTTGTCAAAATTTCAAACTTTTTAAAAAGTTTTCAAGCATTACATAGGACAACACCTTTAAAAAAAAATTATCAAAAATCAAGAAGAATTTTTAGAAATTTGAAACTGGGACTTTATTACAATGTATGGGATACAAACCTGCATACCCAAAATTTTCTAAAAAAAATCGAATTAATAAGTAGAAAATTTAAATGACCATTTTTTGAAGTTTATTATAAATTATGTTTTTTGTTGTTTATGTCTTCATAATAAATAATTTAAATTAAATAAGGCAAAACAAAATTGTAAATACGTTTTGCTACTATTTACGCGTCCACAATTGTGTGTGCATAATTTTTAGACGTTCTGAATATTTTACAAAATTTCAAGCATCTTTATTTTTAGCGAAGCAAAGAAAATTATATTTTTTTCGACGCCATAGATGTTTTAAAAGGGTTCTCATGAAATTCGGAAAAGTAAAAGCAGAAACTTCGCTGTATATTTTCGTCAAACACTTTATTCGCAAAAGTTAAAAAAAAACGAACCGTTCTAATAATATTTAGCACGCAAATTTTTCAGTATGAGCATAAGAACCAGTATGTGATTATTATGTTAACTTCAAAAAAAAAAAAGCATTGAAGTAGACTTATAAGTTCAATGGAGTAATGGAGGCTTTTAGTTTTTAAATATGCACCGCAGTAAATTTACTCCGATTAGAGTAAGCTGCCAACCCTGAAGCCGCCATAGGCGAATGCTAACACAAATGTTTTCATTGCAAGTAAAAGTACATACATATATTATGTTTCATTTTCTTAAGATTGTTAAATATTTATGTAAGTCTTACCTCACATAATTTATTCTCAATCTCTTTTACCTCTGCATTGCTATTTTCACTTTCATTTCACACATTTTGTTTGTAGGTTGACCGCTGGCCGCTGGCCAATGACGCTCACCCACGCCACAATTGCACTTGCAAAATAAACACTTGAAAAACATTGCCCGGTTGAATTTTTTATATATTTTCGAAGCAACGCGCACTACACTACATTTTTATTGACACTTTTTATTTATTTAAAGCTATATTCATCACAAAATTGCACATTTTTTCACACGCGCTGCGGAAATTTGTGCGAAATGTATAAAAAGGCGGCGGAACTAAATAAAAACACCTGTTGACAGCGGATAGCAAAGCTTTCGTGTGCTATGGCGACTAGCGACCCCTGCTGGTGTTCAGAGTGATGTGTTGCAAAGCACGTAGATTAGATTAATCTACGTTATTTGTTTACGTTCTTTGCTAAGAACGACCAGAGGAATTCCAAATGTTCAGTTTCCGTCGCTATTTTATAAAATCGATGTAGGTTTCGGCAGCGTGTGTGAAAAAAGTGAAATTTTGTATTGAAGATCGCTTTAAATTTAATGATTTATTATTAAAAACGTAGTTGAGTTTATGTTCCCTCGAAAATATACTTATGTATGTAGAAAATTTAATCGGGCAATATTTTTCAAGTGTTTATTTCGCAAGTGAAGTTTTAATGTGGCTGAGCGTCATTTCCGAGCGGCCAGGGCAAAAACAACAAATGTGTGTGTATAGTGATAGTGAGAAGATGAGTACGGCTCATGGAAGTAGCCGAAAGAAATGCAAGGTATGCCAATTGAAGAATGTTACCAAAAATGAAACTGCAATTAGTGTACTGAAAAAGTCGAGCGCAATGGAATTTGTAGTAGAGCTTACAACGGCGCTGAATTGTTTTATGTGTTTTGCATTGCGATAGTCATTAGAGTTGAAGTCGACATTTTGAAGGTTTTAAAAATCTTCATGATAGATGCAAAATATGTTAAATATAATTTAGTTTGCTCCTTAAGTGCGCCATTTTTTTTAAATATGTTTTATAAAGGTATAGCTCATTCTACAACTGAAATCATATAAATGAAAGTTTGTAACTTTTTACGAAATTCAACAAATTATAAAAATTGTATATTAAATTTTCAAAGTTTATAATTCGAATTTAAAAAAATTGTATATGCAGTTTCATAGCTTATTAAATGCGCAACACCGTCAGCAAATAGTACCCTAAAATTGAGAAGGCTATAAAACTGCATACCCAAAATTATCCTAAAAATTCGAATTAAAAACCTTGGAATGTTGAAAATATGAATTTCGTATTTGAACAGAGTTCAAATTACACTCTTTACTTTATTTTTTTTTTAATATTTTGTTTTTAAATCAATAGGTTTGGTTTTAAAAAATGTTCCATTTTCATAACTTTCATAATTTGCGCAGATGTCAATCGACACAAAAATTGCCGAAACCCCAAAACAATATTCTTTTGATTATTTCCACCTTTCCCTTTTCACACTTCTCTTATGCGCACTTGTTGCCATCTAAAGTTGCCACTCACAATAAAGAAACGGTTTTTTCTTCGTTTACTTATTTTTCTTCCTTCATTTTTGTTTTTATTTATTACAAAGAACGTAGATTACAAAGAAATTGCATCACTCTCACCGTTCCTATAACAGAAACTCTCGTCAAATTTCACCATACCAGAACTGATTTGACTTTTGCTTATTGATATTAGAATCTGATTAGATCCAATTGGTTTCTGGTGTGGTGAAATTGGACGAACAATCTTGCCACACGTCTACGTTCTTTGTTTATTACTTAGTCTTGTTTTTTTTTGCACGCATCCAGCCGCCCCTCAACCTCTCGGCAAAGAACATAGCAAACTATGGTGAAAATGAGTTTTATTGGTATGGTAGATTTAAATTCAGTGTGGTGGTAAATTTTTCCGCTGGTGAATTCTTTCCGCAGCACGCGCGAATTTTGTTGATCAAAAAATCATTTAACATTTGCGTATTCTCATTTTTTACAAGTTCTCTGGTACCACCTTGTTGTCGAAATGTTTTGGAATCTCACGCGGGTTTTACGGCAAACCATTTTATATGAATTTTGACAATCCATTTCAAGTGAAACGGGAACAGTGTACTATGCTTAAGTTATAAAAAAACCATCTGCATACAAAATTAATTAACGCTAATAGAAGAAAAATAATTTTGAATCAGAATTTCGTACTATACATAAATTAATCGTATTTGCATAAAGTAGTAATCGAAAAATTTCTTAAATTTTAGCAAACTTTTTGAAGTTGCATTTTGTTTGTGTTTTCGCCTGATTTTTATTTTCATCTATATTGTATTTTTCTTGCTACGTACTGCTATCATCAATTTCTTTTTGGTTGTTTACAGACCTTGTACGATATGTTGATTATTTTGCGTTTGAAATTTTACTTTTTTTTATTTGGTATTCGATATTTAAATTATTTTATTTTAGTATGCATTTTAACCTTTAATTACAATTTGTTTAACTTTTTGTTTTCAGTTTGTTGGTTTTTATTTTTTGTTTAATATTTCATAACTATAGAGATTGACGTAGTTCATTTTTTTGAGTTGCTAGAGAGTTGTACTGCAAAATTATGAATAGTTTAGTTAACTAAAAATAAGGCTATCTTACAGTAAGACGAAATATTTTCGTAGCTAAAATGAGTACAAAGTTTTTTTATTATTATTTTAGCAAAAAGTTTTAAAAACTGTAAGAGTAATTGTAAAAATGCTAAATTTTATTGATAAACAAAGTTATTGAATTTCATAATATACGATCTCCTGCGCACATGATTTTTAAAATGTTGTTAAATAGTGTACTCATATTTAAAAAAGAAACAAACCCAGAACATTATTTCACAAAATCGAACACAATTTGTTTGGCATACCCTGACAAAGTTTTGTTTGTATTTGATTCTCGTCAAATTAATTAATCCATATTTTATATTTAAAATTAAAATCTAGCACGAGTACGAGTGACACAATTTTTGTTTTTAATTAGCTCACAATTTCCAACTTAAGTAACGTCACTATCAGCTGATTTCCAAACCCTACAGTCCAAAATTTTAATCGCTGAATTAGTAATTAATTAATAAAAGATAAATTAATTTATGTTACGTTCTTTCTTTCTGATTATTAACGCCTGTCATTGTTCAAATACCTGAGTATAGCTCTCTTTCTTTGTAACCGACTAGCAAAGTTAGCTTTGATTGCAAAAGCAACCCTGTTATCATCTTAAATGGAACATACGTTTCGTTTACTGTTATTTAAAATACGGATTGAGTGTTAAATTGAAACTTCACATATAGTATCTTAGAGCTCATTCACAATAGCGCAATTTTTTTTAATTCACAACACTACATCTCAGGTCGGATATCATTTTACCGAGATGACTCAACCCGCATATATTTTTCGGGTTTGTTTTGTGTTGTTTTATATGCAGTTTGCTACCCTATCTTTGGCCTGTCGTTTACAAAAAAATAGACCCAAAACTATTTTTTTTAATTTCATTTGACATTAAAATCATTTGATTGTCTCAAAGAAGCTAGAAAACGAAAATGGTGTCACTAGATAACAGTTGGTAGAATTCAAAAAATTTGACTCATCTTGGTTCAATGGTATTATCATCCTATACGTAGCTAAAAGCTGTTTCGTTTTGGGAATTCAGTGTTGTATTTTTTCCATATATTATTTTAAAAATGTAGGGGCTTCTACCGTTTTGAACGTAACGCGACAAAATTTCCTTTTCAACATCACTTGATCTTTGTGAAAATTACAAAATTTATTAACTAGTTTTGAAGATTAAGATTCCTAATCGAAGTTTTACAGGTTCGCCACCATGTTGTAACTCTCCGTAGGCAATAATGGCTTAGCACCCAGTTCATTTTCTATAATTGGCTTTAAAGCGCATGACACTTTATTTCACCACCAAAAGGGAACGAATAAGTTAAGAATTTTATTATAACCAATGAAGATCTGAAATTATATTTTTCGCACTAAATTCAGTAATCGAATGAGATAGCCCTTGGAGTGCTCGAGAGAAAGACTTTTGAACCTTTTCGTCTTTGCGCAGGGAAATAGCGCACACGATGACACGATGAGCCGTGAAATCTGAGCTCTGTTGCAAAATGAAGTATCCTTGAAAGTAACCAACTGGCTAACGAATTGGCTAACTTGGCTCTTTGGAATGTACCATTGGATCGCAGCTAATTATAGGGTCAAACATAGCAGGGACTGTCAGGTTCATCAAGGACGTCATGAATAAGATGGATGAGAATCGTTGGATACCTGCAAAATAACCAAGTGCTTCCTGAAAGCCCCGGATAGGGTGGTGGGGAATTCCTTCTTAGACAGAGAACGAAGGAGTTGCGAGCCCTAGTTGATTGATTGCAGGATACACTCCATGGGGCCAGTACATGGTTACCATAGGTGTCATCGATGGCCCAATAAATAATCGAGACATCACGGAGCATTCATTACCTCTGTATCTATTCTGCTTTTTCTAGACTAGAGTGGAGTACATTTGGGTCACATACATAGAGAATGCCAAACATTCCTTTCCTATCACTCGGCAAGCTTCTCTGATTTATCAAAGATTGTGGAAGGTTAGTGGAGAGAACAAATGGGGGGGTCATATCACCACCTTTTCCCCTATTATTTTCTTCTTTTATCCTTTTCAGGTATTAAGTGCAATGGGCAAGTATGCCTGAGTGCTTGACAAAAAAAAAAAATCCTAGCAGAATATGTGAATCTACTACGAAACTTTAATAATTATGCAAGTTTTTGAAAAACTTTAAGAAAATTTAATTAATTAATTAATTAGCTTAATAGAATATTTAATAAATTTATTTTCTATAAACTTTATAAACCTAAAAAAAAAATTATTTGACTAGTTAATAATGTACTTACTTAGTTGCGAAAATTCAAATTGTGTGTTTCTAACGTATTGAACTTTCATTCAAAATTTAAGGTATATTCAACAACTTATTCACACATACTAAATATGTTTGTACATACAATAAGTTATATATAATTTTTTTTTTTTTGTAAGTACATATTTGAGATGCCTTAGTAATTTGTTTCTATATAAATTTACTGAGTATTTGAACTAGTTTTATTTTTTTTTTAAGTGCATTTAAAACTTGTGTCGTTGCGTTATTTTAAAAATTTCACAAAACTATTTTAAATCTAAATATACAATACTTATTTATTTAACAGCGTAACGAAAATGTTGTGTTAAAACTTATTCCAAAAGCAAGAAAAATTATTAGTTATGCAGTTAATATGTTAAAATGTGTTTTTTAAATTTTCTATATATTCAACAGCTAAACCAAAATATTGTCTTAAAATATTTTTCAAAAACAAAAATTGATTAGATATTATTTTAAAACGTGTTTTTTCAATTTACATTACATACTCATGTGCCTACATGTTAAAATTTTATTAACTACGGCTTTTCGTAAGCTGCTGTTAGGAGACTTTTACCTTCACGTTACATAAATTCGAAAATAATTTAAAAACTAAAAAAAATAATTATTAGTGAGAATTCTCAGTGGAAGCGCGTTTTGAGGTCACTCAAACGTCTGTTATGCTTATATTATAAAAAAATAAAATTAATAATAGTGAGGGTCTTCACACCAAGCTTGGTACTTAGTTGGCTACTCGTTACGTTCGTTCGTTTTTTCTAGTTGTATTTTGTTTGTGTAATTAACGTGGAAAGGTTGCTAATTTTTACCTAGTAGTTCATAGAATGTTTGTTCCTTTACTGATTACTGATACACAGAACCGAGGAACCGAATCCGGAGAACTGTGACCATTTAATGAACCGACCGGTTCGGGCCTTACATGAACTGAAAAACGAGAACTGAAAGTCGATTCAGAAATACCCGAAAAACGGTTTAGTAGAAGTACGGAAATGTGGCATCTGAAATTAAATCTAAAGAACCAAAAATGGTTCCCACAAACTCGAAAAACGGTCCCGAAAAAACCACAAATGGTTTCAAAAGAGCAGATGACATCGAAAAAATTATGTTTCTAAATTAAAATATACTTTATTTTAAATGAAATTGGCGCCGGCAAACACGTTTGGTACTTAAATTTAATTTCATGTATTTCATTTTTATCAAACTTTTTACTTAATAACAAAAATATAAAAAGAAGCTTCATTTTTGTAAAAATTTTCGTTACTATTTGAAAACTGAAAACGATTGAAATGGACATGGGTGAAAATATTGATATTTTTTCACAAAATAATGGAAAGTTACATCGATATTTTTAATCTCGAAATATCGATATTTGTTACCGAGTATCCATTGTGATAGTTTTTATGAGCTCAATTAGGTTCGTTTGGAACGCAACCAAAAAGAATGCCTGTGAGGTAAAAATATTGATATATCAGAATATCGACATTTTTTGCTCTGCATGTATCGATATTGATTAAAAGTATCGATACGATATATATCGATAAAATTGTTTCGTTTGGCCATCGTAGGTCCAAAATAACGGTTTCCTTTTGGAACCAGATTTTTGAATACTCGGAACCGCACATCACTATTACTGATAACACAGTGCAACAACCGAAACCAGCCTAATGGGCTACCAAAGTTTTTATGTCCCTACCTAATTTGGTAAAAAAATGGCAAAAAATTTAAAATTGCAAGTTAACAGAGCTGTTATCAAAATTGTATATGAAACTATTTGTTATTTCATTTTATGTAGAATTCAACTTTAACCTCACACAGATTTTGTCTGGCAAGACTCCTAGGTCAATTACTCGAACAATAATTCTCTAGAACATTTTAACCCTCTAGCTACTTTCGAAATTTGTTTTTTGATGGGCTTCTTGAAGTAAAGGTCAAAACAACACTTTTAGGTGGCAGCTAATGGGTTAAAATGTACTAGAAAAATATTTTCCGTAAAATTAACATTTCACTCAGACACGTATCTTAATTATTTGTTGGCTGTTTTTGAAAACAATTTAGACCGGCACATAAAAACTTCAGTGCGCCATAACAAGAAATTCGAGCTAACTTTTAGAAATCCATCGAGTGTTTTATAACTGATATTTTCTAGTAGTACTATTTTTAATAGCTTAAAATTAAATGCTGTTAGTTTTTGCTGGGTCTTCGGTATTTAATTTGGAATGGGTTGCATTGCGCTTCTGGGAGAGTTTTCAGGTTCAGGCTTTCACAAAGTGCCCGATGCAGAGGAAATATTTATGTGATAGAAAGTAAATTGCGAAACATGCTTGAATATTTTTTTTCACCCGTTGTGAAAGTAATTCTCTAAAGTTATCAATATACTTCCATCCACCAATTACTACTAACAAAAAACAGTGAAGAAACAAACTATGAGAGAAAGCTTCGAATCAGCTGATCCAAAACACTATTTACCATACTAACAAAAAGTGCGTTAAAAATACTTTCACGGCTCATAAATTCCATCGAGTACCAACTAATACCTTACCGAAATACGTATGAAGACCTCTATTGATTTTTCGCATCAACATAAAAAACCCCAAAAAACCACCTTTCCCGCTTGCTATCAAAGTCACAACGAATATTACACACTAGCACCCATTTCGAGTTCTTTCTAGAGATTGCACTTAGTCCCATTTGGCACTCGTTCGCTTGAAGACTTCTTCAATTCTATTTTTCGGTCCCTGCACGATTAGCATAAATTGCGATGGAAAGTCCCAAATGATTGTGAAGTGGAAAAGCATATTCGCAATGGCGATCAAGTATTCGAAGAAGGCGAACCAACTGAATGCTGAAAACGACGAAAAAAAATCCAAATATTTTTATAAATTAGTTTTAGCTAAATTCTTATTTATGTTCAAATTTCAACTCACCCAAATCATGACAGTAGAAGCGATGCTTGGCAAAGAATATCAACAAACCCACGGTACTCGCAATAGAAAGGACGAAGAGTATTTTCTTCCATTTGATTGATTCGCGTTGTATGGGTAAAAGTTGATTTTCATCCTCGTGGAGCATTTCGTACAGTTTGATCGTAGCCAGCATGTAGCAGAGTGAGCAAACCATAAATGTGATGAATATCTTCTCGTGGATTGCTAGAAGATGTGAAAATTATACGTATTAGGCTAATTCTTTTGCACCCGAGAGCCAAAAAAAAAAACAAAAAAAAAACAACAACACTTGGTAAAATAGTGAATTGTATGTAAAGCAGCAACAGAAATTCTGCAAAATATTCGGATTGCGTAAAATTTGAAATACGATAACCGACCTAACACATAGTGCTGTAAAATAAAGAAAACTGCGCCATTGTGAATGGATTCTGGGAAAATACGTGGGAGTTTTCTGTTTAACACCAAATCCGTTTTTATTAATATCGCATTTTTAAATAAATAACAAAAACAACCAAAAATTTGCCAGATTAAATATCTTACATTCTTGAATAGCTCCAAACGAATCGCATAATGCTTGAAACACAATACCGACGAACGATCACTTTTCGCTCAGTAGAGCGATGACGTCATCAAAATTTCGCCCAGCTGCTGCCAGTGACGGCAATAGAAATAAGTCTATCGCAACGAATGTTGGTCGGACGAAAGTCGTTGTTCGCTTTGGTTGTGTGTATTCTCATATATGTCAGTGCGTTCTATTTTTGACAGCGAACGCTCGCGAAGAAAAATTCGCCGTTCGCCGTTATTGTGTTTTAAGCATAAGTCATAGAATAGGGTAACAGGGTTGCTCTTGCAGCGAATAGGGAACTTTATACCGGGCTGCCGTGTTCTTTTAGCAATCGTTTACAAAAAAACACGGCTGTTATAAACAATACCCGTAACGGTTATCATTTTTATAAAATAAATCATGATTTTATCGTTGTTATCGTAATACATTTTTTCGTGCAAGTTTTATCGTGACTTTACTTTTTTATTAAAATTGATTGATATTTTGTGATTTTTATTTTTTAGATAAAAAATAATCGTTATATTTAAATTAAAAATTGTTCGAGAAAAAAAATTAAAACAGTATAGTTAAGTTTTTTATTTGAACGAAATCTTCTAGAAGATTTTTTTATTCGAAAAAAATCAAAATAATAACAATAATTATGCGCAATAAGGGTATTCTCAATATGTTTTATTGGAATCGGTCATAATGATATAAACTCACCATATTTGGAAATAGGCCAAAATGTATTTTTCTGTATTATTGTTGGATTGCAGAGAAATAGGAATTGAAACTAACGCAGCTAAGAATTTGTGAAATTTTATGATTTTATGGCATTGTAATAACTTAAGGCAACGTGTGAATCCCCTAAATATACATAGGTTTGCTTTTGAGGTGATCAATGAATAAATTCACAAAAACGTGATGGTCAAATGTAAAAGTCATAGGCAGAGTTCAGTTATTTCGATTTTGGATGAGCACTTGGATATTAAAAAGGTTATCGGTGATTTAATTTTTACAGGGAAAAATATGGATTGACAACTTTGCTGGAGTTTAGATTGGCTACTTATGATCAGTCTAGCCGTAGTTCTGTGGGTCTTACCACAACAGTTCTGTCAGTTCTATCGGGATAATATTAAAAGTTTGCTTTATTTTTAACTAACGCAAAAATTCTGTACACTGTCAATTTGGATATAGTGCTCAATTTTTTTCTGGATTAAAAATTGGAAAAAAAAATTAATAGTTTTTAATAAAGAAATGGTAAACAAATTATTAAAAGGATAATCAATAATGTAGCCAAAATGGCAACCGTAGGTTATCTTGACGAGTTTTTGTACTTTTTGAATGGAACATCGACCCGCCATAGCCAACAGCAG
Organism: Anomoia purmunda; assembly: GCA_951828415.1. Lineage (NCBI taxonomy): Eukaryota > Metazoa > Arthropoda > Insecta > Diptera > Tephritidae > Anomoia > Anomoia purmunda. The sequence goes on from OX639995.1 coordinate 48,140,701, forward strand.
GCCAAAGAGCAATTAAAACTTTGAAATTTTTAGCGTGAGCCATGACTATACTCTTGGCTGGGCTTTTGGCATAATCCACACCCATTATTTTGAAAAGGGAAAACAATAAACGGGGAACATTAGGTATGAAAAGTTATTGGATCACAAACTCATTTGGTGGCCATAAAGAAAATTCGGAAGATCTCGTAATTTCCAAGAAAATTTCAGCATAGCGGGCATGGAATTTTCAGCATGGTGGCATTTTATTTAAAAACTCAGCATGAATTTCAACTGATCTTCAAACATCGTACAAATGGTGTAATTTTTTTATATTATTTAGAATGTATTTTTATTTTAGAATTTAAAAAATTTGTATATAAAGTATAAATTTTAAATTGAAATTTCATAAATCACAGTCTCAAACTTTGAACAAAATTTAAAAGAAATTCTAAAATATTCATGAGATATTTAATCTTTTTTATAAATGTCAAAATAAAAATAAGCTTCGTCTGAGAATTTACCAGGTTTTAATTATTTGTCAATGGTTCTCGGGCGAAATCGAACTTATCTGGTATCTGCCAAAATACAAACACTACTAAAAAAGAAATTCGATCTTGATATACATTGTATAAGAGTATCGGTAGAAAGTCATGATTCCATTTTTCAATTTACAGTCGCCCTTATAGAAATAATTTTAAATTTCTTATTGGTGTTTTCTCAGCCACTGAATGTGATTTTTAGGGAAAGAAATTATGAGCAATCGAAAAATCCATGAAGAAAATCAGTTGCAGGCAAATTTCTTCAAAATGAAGTATTTGATAACGGTATCTTGCAGTTATTGAACAGTCACCGTAGCGATTATAATATTTTTGTTTAAAAATAAAATATTTGCAATTATTTTTTTTTAGTTTTATTTTTTGCTTAGAAAATATGTATGTCTTATTTTTACTTCGAACATAAAATTTCTTTTTAATTTCATTTAACAAGGGATTATATTTTATTTCGAATTTCCAAATGGAAAAGTTCTGAAATTTTACGGTAAATTATTTTCATACTCGTAACAGTTAGAAAAATATGCAGGAATTTTTTTTTGCCCCGATGGCAATAATATTTTTCTATTTGCACTTCTGCATAGAAATTTGAACAGATCTTGGCGGTAACTATACTTAATTAGAAGTAAAGATAATGCTGAATCTTTTTCGAGTACCAAGTAACTAAAAGTCGTGTAATTTCACAGATAGAATAAAATTTGTTTCTATTGTTTCAGCTATATGAGTGTATTGGAAAATTTACGATTTTGTTTATATTTATTCGGGTCAAGAGCTCTGCTTTAAAGTACCGAATAATATTTCAAACGAATAACAAGAATTTAAACTAATAAAAAAAACTATGATTTTTATAGCACAGGCTTCAATTTGAGTCTATGTTTTCTTTTTTGCTACTCACGATAATTCTCTCTATTCGAAATGTACGTAACGCCGCCCAACGATGAAATTTCGATAATGTTCAAAACTAAAATTAAGTTAATCATTAGCTCGGCCTTCGGCACCAAATGCGGCCGACGTTGCTGTAAATTTCCCAACAAACTGCGATAATAATTCTTATACACAAAGGCGATGGGGAAACGTGGTCCGATGTGTAAGGCAATACTCAGGCGCCAGAAGTAGCGTTGTGGACTGACACCGGTAATGGCACTTATCGATGGTACAATGTTGTAGACCTGCAAATACGAAAAAAGAAAAAGAAAACAATATTAAATGAAAAATTTAAAACTCATTAGCAAATCGCCTTGAACGGTGCAGGCGCCTCGGTACTCTCTATACTTCTACATGTTTCATAACTTACACGGCAATGCGTTTCGTGCACATCGTCATATTGGAAGACGTACGCGGTGACGAAACAGGTGAATAGTGTCACCAATGGAAGCAGAGCTGTTACCACACAAATCTGATGGAAGCTGGTAAAGAGATGCACCACAACTGGGAGCGCTGCGGACGCGGTGGGCGTCGATGGCAGCGAAGACATTTTTGTGACTGGTGTTGAGGCGGCTGCTGCTGATGTTGTTGTTGCACCACAATACTATAACCGACGCGAGAGGAAGCAAGTTGGTGAACGAAGAACAATCGAAATAAAGAAAAAGGAAGAAAAAAGACAAAAGTGGAAGAAGAAGAAGAGCAAGTTAAATTGTGCCCGATAATTGTAGTTGCTGATTGCTCTAGGCATTGTTCATGTCACTCATACGCCATGTCTGACCTAACATTTCGAATACGCCGCGGTGGAGGCGGGGAGGGCGAGAGCATGTCACAGTCATGCAAACAAATAAAAATGCTATGAAAATCGATAGATAGTAATAAATTACTTAAAAGCATCTTATGACAACTCATCAGCGAGAATTATAAAAAAACTTTGCTGCGTTCGTGTCGTCCAAGCATATCTAGCATTTAGTATGTATGTATGTATGTATTGGGATTAGGGTGGTTGCTATTTTTCTAAGAGTATCATAAAATTTGGTATATAACTGGTGGTACATTTTTTCGCCTTCATATTGGATAAAATATTCGCAAACCAGGATATGTTAAAAATGTAGTTTTTTTATGAAACAGAGTTTTCCTATGAAAAAAGCATAACAAAAAATATTTTCCATTAAATGAACTAAAACAAAAGGTAAATGTAAGCTTGGCAAAATCATTTTTTAATACCCGATTGCGGTAGTGCGTAATATGTGCACATAACGGTTGTTTGCAACCTCACAGCACAAAACAACCGATATATTGCGATATGTTTAGAACTGGGTCCGAAAATAATGATTATTTTAAAATTTTCTATGAAAAAAAAATCAAAAAAAAAGAACAGTTTTGATTATACATACATACATGCATATGTGTATTTTTTATGACGTGTACGAATCTGTTATGATTTGAAAAAAATTTAGAGGTATTAAAATTAATAATTATTTTTAAATCATTATTAAAGGCTCCGAGAAATTAATTACATATCGAGTTTTTGTTTTTTGATCACAAATAAAAGTCGAGCGCTGTTTTTCGCTCTGAAATAAATTCTTCTTTTTTTTGTAAATTTTTATTTTTTTATTTCACATAAAAATTATTTTACGAGTTTTAACAAAAAATAAAACTAGTTTTTCGAGCATTATTTTTCACTCTAAAATAATTATATATTTTAAATTGCAATTTTTCCATTAAATTTAAAAATTATTTTGTTTTTTTTTTTATTTTTTCGAATATTGTATGTTTCCTCTAATAATTATTTTTTTGTTGTTAAGTTGTTATTTTTTCAAAAAAAAAGAAAAATTATTTTGTTTGAGTTTTATCAAAAATTAGACTCCTTGTTCGAGTGCTATTATTTCGCTCTAAAATAATAATTTTTTTTTTGTGAATAATTATTTTTTAATTAAAAATAAAAATTATTTTATGAGTTTTGTAAAAATTAAACTCGTTTTCGAATTTATACACATAATTATCTTTTGTGAACTGTTTTTGTTTTTCATTAAAAGTTTTGTTATGCTTTGTAACAAAAATAAAATTCGTTTTTCGACTTTGTTATTTTTGCTCTGAAATAATTGATTTTTTTTTTGTAAATTGTTATTTTTTTATTAAAACTAAAATCTATATTATGAGTTTTATCAAAAACAAAATTCTTTTCTTCGAGAGTAATTTTTTCGCTTTGCTAATTTGATATTTTTTGTGAATTGTTATTTTTAATTAAAATTAAAAGTAACTTTTGAAGATTTAGTTTTTTCATAAAGAAAAAACATTATGATTTGAGTTATAACTTTTTGATCGAAAGAAAAACTCTGTTCATGATTATTACGATTATTTATTCGCTGAGTGAGTTGTTGTTGGGACTGACAGATGTTTGTCATATTTTTTAGAGCATTGAAATAAAGGCAGATTATAATGAAAAATAATAATAGCGGTTTGAGAGTTATTTTTTTATTTAAATATTTAACTCGCTTTCTTTGTTGTCTGTGTTTCACAATTCTTGCGATCGATTTTTTCCTATTTATGATAATGCAACGTAAAGTAAAAATTTCAATTCCTTTTTAAAATGATTTAATTAATTTGTTCAATAGTTTTTATAGTTTAGAACAGAAACATTTTTACCGTACCACGTACATACATTCACTTTTTTTTAAATAAATTTTGAATACATTCTAGCCCACGAAGAACCCACCACACAGAGTCCTTTACCTATACTTATTGTAAGCATTTTTTACAGAAGTAGGGTGCAAATAAATCAAAAATATAAAAACTCCAGCAGAATTTGTCGAAAATGCTTTACAAACTATTCCGACAACATCGTCCCAACCGGTTTCAACATAATCGACGTAAAGACCAGACGAAGACGAACGATAGAATTACAAAATGGCAACTTGAGTTGATATTGTCCCCAGACGACTCGTTCGATAGGCTAGTTCGAGATAGCTGATTAGGCTGTTAGACCAAAGAACGTCGATTATAAAGAACTAATTTCAAAGAACGTAAATTACAAAGTAGTTGCATGGCGTTTCGTTTCCTGTGGGTTCTCGCCCCATCCACCACGCACAGAAACCTATTGGATCTTATCGGATTCTATTATCAAACAGCGAAAGTCAAATTAGTTCTGGTATGGTGAATTTGACGAGATTTTCGGTTAGAGGAACGGTGGGATGGGATGCAACTTCTTTGTAATCTACGTTATTTGCTAATTTTACTTTTGCTGATTGTTATACTGATTGGATCCAAGATTGATAGAATACAAGATTGCGCTTTTGTATTCTTTTCACCATGGATTAGATCCAATTGGTTTCTGGTGTGGTGAAATTGGACAAAAAAATCTTACCACAGGAAATGAAACGCGATGCAATCAACTTCTTTGTAATCTACGTTCTTTGGTTAGATGTTACCGCTTAAAAAAATTCTGTGTGCGTCAGGATGACGCTTTTGACAAAAAAAACTCTCAAAACATTGAGAGATGAAACAATAAAAACGTGGCACTTTTTTACTGGATATAAATCAGCTAAATAGGGCAATTTTTCTCTGTTATGGCAATGCTGGCAATTGCCATTTTCCATTTATAGTTGCAAAGTTAAGTCCAACCTTTGCGAATGCTAGTAAATGTTGTTTTTCCAGCTGTTTGGCTTGCCATTTTCCAATGAACAGACTTACTCCGGAACAACGTGTGCAAATCGTGTAAATTTATTACCAAAATAATGGTTCGGCTCGCGGGACGAATCACGCGATGCGTCCATTATTCGGTCGATATTTTTGTTCAGCGATGAAGCTCTCTTTTGGTTGAATGAGTTATTTTAATAAAAAAAATTGCCGCTTTTGGAGTGTTGATAATCCACAACCCATTGTTGAGACGCCATTACATCCTCAAAATGTCACTGTTTGGTGCGCTCTATAGGCAGAGGGAATCATTGATCCATATTTCTTCAAAAATCAAGGCGGCCGCAATGTTAGAGTCTATGGGGAACGCTATAGAGCGATGATTAATGACCTTTTCGTGCCTGAATTGGAGGATGTTGGTGTGCACAATGTTTCGTTCCAACAAGACGGCGCTACATGCCATACAGCCAACGAAACAATAAATTTATTGAAGGAAACTTTTAGTAAGCACATTATCTGGCGTCGTGAGCCTGGGGCGTGGCGTGGCGCCAAGATCGTGCGATTTAACACCGCTGGAATATTTTTTGTGAGGTTATATTAAGTCGCTTATCTAGGGAGATAATCTCGAGACGATTGGCGCCTTGGAATTACTGCAAAAAGTGTTCGAAAATTAGCCCTCTCGGCTGGAATTTATTTGAGCCAGCCAATGCGGTCACTTGCCCGAAATCATTTTTAGAACGTAATGGCAAACTCTTGTCTTTATTATAAAGCTAAATTATTGGGCATAACATTAAATTATGCGCGGTTTATTTCTTTTTGAAAACAACATGTTTAAAAACAACATCCTTTAGTTAAAGTTTCTTTAATATTTGCGAAAGGCTTAAGTATGATAATTTGTTTAGAAACTTTTTAAAGATATTTTTGGCTTATAGCTTGGTCGAAGAGGGAAGTTTTGTATATAAAAAATGCTATAATGATTGCCTAAACTGTTACCAAAATTAGCTCGAACAAAGAAACTTCAAAATATGCTATCAGTATTATTCCCTTGTAAGAAATTTTTTTTTTTTTTTTTTGTGTGTGAAGAGTGACATACCTTAAGTGGCATACGCACACACTTACATGCTCACATACATACACACATATAATTGTAAACAGAAAATTACATTCAGGTCATTTGCGGAAAGGGCTGCAATTCTTTATCTAGTTATATGCAGGGTTAGTGAAACTAGTGAAACCGATAAATGGTAGGTATTGGATTGAATAGTTAAGTGCCTGAATGACTGTGGCAAACCGTATACAGAGTCATTATATAATAATAATAATATAAACCAATGATGAGCTTGAAGCGGCAACATTGCGTGCCAAGCTAAAATGTTTGAAAATGAAAGCCGTAAAGTTGATTATGTACTTAAAGAAAAAAATAAAAATGAGGTAATAAAGTTGATTTAAAAAAGAATTCGCTTTCTACGCACACACACACACACACATACACCTAAAATGTGTTTAATATAAGTTGGCGTCATTTTCATACTCCTCTCATCCTTCCTTCTATCGCATGGCTTACCAGCTGCTGCTCATCATTCGGTTTTGTTTCGTTTGTGTGCTGACCCAGCGGTAATGCTGCCGATTTCTCTGCATTACGCAAGACAACACCGCTGCTTTCGCAATCTGCATCCGGTCGATCACTCGAGTCCTGCATATCCTTTGGCTCAACGTTGTCGCTCACAACATTCGACATTGTAATAGGAAATCAAAAACGAAAAAGTTGGCACACCAAAAATAAACAACGCACACAGCCTCAATTAATAGTAGTTTAAACGTTCATATATCTATATACATATATATTGCATATATATAACAATATCGAATATTTACTATATGTGTAACCAAAAATTTCCGCACTACTTCACTACGCCACGAAAATTTAATAAAACAACCGCAAACGCTAATCTCCTTAGTAATTTGAGTTAATATTTTAATTGTCTTTGTGCTAAAATTTCACTTTTCCTTGCACTTTCCACATGTTTTGTGTTTTATTTATAATTTTACGTAAATATGCAAGCGATATTGATTTTTTCGCGCAAACACGTTGCCAATGTCGGGCTACAAACTGTCAGCTCTTCAATTTTTTTTTTGCGTGGGTGGCGTTCAACTATTTCTTTGCGTGTGTTGTATGTACCGTTAACTTTTTTCTTTCACTTTCAATATTGTGTCTAAACGTAGCTTCACATCAATTTTGATTTTATATGCAATTCATAAATGATCACTGAATCGTGAAGTGCAGCGCGATTTATTGTTTTATGCATTTATTTGAGTTTTAAAAATTTAGTTTTCGATTTTTCCCTAGAACCGTTTACTTTCCGCTTCAATCTTACACAATAACTACGCGGAAGCAATGTTGCTCTGAGGATGTGCTGTGTGTGTGTGTTATGTCACCCCACCGATTGTCCTTTTCACTTCATTCGCCACATTTTGACGGCTGAACATCCCTGTAAATATATTTGGCATGAAAACTGAGCAATGTGGCGCTTCGAAAAGGCAACTGTCAAATATTACTAGTTGTATGCAAAAAACCAAATGAAGGTTCTTGCATCTACCCCGGTAAGCATGGGTGGGCCACCCTATTAATTCATGTTTGGAAATGACATTTTTTTTTTAATTTTCCTTTTCATGCAGAAATACATATGTATGTATTTTTGCATTAAAAAGAAAATGTTGAAAAAAATAAACGTCGCTTAAGTATTTTTCATGGTTAGGGCTTGATATACGTAGTCCTGTCATAAGTTCTGTTACAAGTTCAGGCCGTTATAAAAATGATACTATAATACATTAATTTTAGTCAATAATGCCTTTTATTAGATGAGCGGTGCATAAATTTTTTTTCGAAATAGTCAGCTTTTGCTTCACACAGAAGCTCTCAAATGATTCGGCCATTGATCAATAGCGGCAATGTTCGAACCAAAGATTTTTTGCGACTCTCTCTGATCACAAATTGTAGTACAATAGATTTAAATCTGGACTTCCATACGGCCAGTCATTTGCAGCTATGAAACCAGGAATATTGCATTAAGCCCCGTTGGTGAGTGGTTTTTGTCTTGTGTGCTGGAACAAAATCTTGCTGGAAGATCCGATGCTCTCCATCGAAGAGAGTAACTGCTTTCCCACGCATTCTAAAATATCCTTGCTGTCCTAGTTTTAAACCCTTTTTCACAGAAGTGAAAAGGTGTAACGACTTTATAGGAACCTCCCCACCAAACCTTTACAGCATCTGGATGGTGACCACGTTGCACCCTTGGTGAAAATTTTCTCATCTGTAAAAAGGATAGAAGCCGTTTGCACATGTTGAGCCTAATTTGCTTCAAGCGCGTTGTCAGAAGATGACCAGTTGACCAACGGTAGGGTTTTCATGTGGATATCATCTTGACATATTGTAATTTTCCGTTTTCTAAGGGGATTTCTGCGAATACAGATCGTTTTGATCAACATATCATTCATTTTGCTAAATATTATCTCAAGCTTCTTTATTTTTCTGAGGAAGTCGTTGGAGTGTTAAAAAAGCGCTGCTCCTATCGGAATTAGCGAATGATGTGCCACTACGTATCCCTTCGCATCTTCTTGCAACCCTTGTTTGAAACTTTTAAATCTCCAAAGACTAGCCATTGAATTTCATCGGCTTTCACGTTATATGTAAATAATTAAAAATTGTGATATCACAGGTATCGAAACAAAAAAGAACCCTATAAAAGAGTGTCATAAATAGTTGATACATCTAATATTCTTGAAATCTGCAAGCTCGATGAACAAAGACAGTACGGAAGACTGTTGAAAACCTATGGAATAATTTCAGTATATTAGGTTAAGTTGATGTGGTAGTCCTCGCAGAGGGAGCTCACTTAGTTAAAGAAGTCCATTATGAGAGAGCCAGAGAGCTCTTCCGGGGCGTTAAAGAAGTAGGGGTCTATGTACCTGAACCTCAGTCTCGCAAAGGCAGGACAGCTGAGTAGAAAATGAAAAGATGATTCCACCTCGTCATCCTCCATACAGCTGCGGCGAAAATGGTCAGAGTCTATATTCAGCCTAACTGCATGAATACCCATCGGACAATGTCCAGTCAGAACTCCTACGAGGAGAGGTCTGAGAGTCCTTGCAATTCTGCTTGTCGTAGTAGTTGCCCAGCGCTCGCTGAATCGACATAAATCCGTAGAATAATTTCAGTAAGTACATATTTGCAATATCTATATTTTTATTTGAATATACATTTTAATTTTAATTAACATAATGAAAATCAGCAACTAGCGGATCAAAAGCCGTTTAAAAAATTAAACGAAACTCAGAAATTGTTATTTTAATTGCGATTGTAAACGAACCATTTTGAGTAATTTTTATTGTAAGTCGCTGTTAAATAAAAAGTAGTTTATCAAAAATGCATTTTCTAAGACATCTAAAGATGGCGGACCAGAGCAAAAAGATGCCAACGTTCAACAGCGTTTATTATTGTTTATGTTATTTAATGAACTTTATTTTCATAAAAAACTAACGAAAAATATTTGACGACGTCTACTACATCTATAACTTCTGCTACTACTACCAAAGAACGTAGATTACAAAGAAGTGTGTGGAATAAACTCTGAATCAGCCAAAGTCCAATTAGTTGGTATGGTCAATTGAACGAGATCTTATGTTACAGAAACGATGGGATAGAATGCAACTTCTTGGTAATCTACGTCCTTTGCTACTACGAACTACTACCAGTACTAATTACTACTACTATTACTACGACTACGACTACTACTGCTACTGCTTCTTTTTTGCTAATGGTACTATTATTTACTACTTTTATTTTTTTTTAATTTCTACTGCTACTTTTAGTCATTGTTGTCTAAGGCACATTAAACAGGTATCAATTGTAGCAGGGTTTTTTGAAGTGAAACTTCTTTGCGCTCGTTGGGCTCTAATTTCTACCACTATTTTTACTAATTTCTACCACTGTTTTACTACTTTCTACCACTATTTTTTAACACTTTTTACCACTATTTTTACTAGTTTCTACCACTAATTTTATTAATTTCTACCACTATTTTTATTAATTTCTGCCACTATTTTTACTAACGCTACTACTCATTTCTACCACTATTTTTACTAAATTCTACAACTATTTTTACTAAATTCTACAACTATTTTTACTAATGCTACTACTCATTTCTACCACTATTTTTAGTACAGCTGCTACTAATTTCTACCACTATTTTTTACATTTTCAATAAATTCTACCACTATTTTCACTAAACTAATTTTTCCTAATTTATTTACATTGCATTAAAAACAAACTCCACTTTTTTCAAAGCAAACACAAACTAACAACCTATTGACATTTCAAGTAGGCAAAGCAATAACAAATTACAAGAGACTCTTGTATTTGTTCTGCTGCTACCTTGTCTTTACTACGCATTTCTTCACTTTTCTCGGAAATCATTTTCACTAAGGACGAACTTATTTTTAACTATGAATACGCCACATGGAGTTTTAACAGTTTTTGAGATCCGTGTACCACCCTTTAGATGAAAATTTTAAGTAACTTTTTGTTATATTATTTTCTCAGCGTTATTGCAGATAATTTTTTTCGCTAAGCCAGCTTTGTGCAGGCTTATAGAAATCAATTTGTGAGAGTATGATTTTTGTAAACATGCTCTAAAAAATGGCTACCGAAATTTCAATTATTTCAAAATTTTGAATATTTTGCATTGTGGGATATTTAAATGTGTTCGAAAACGATTTCACCCTGTATTCTTTTTTTTCTTGTTTTGTCTGCCTACAACACTAGCTCCCCATAGAAATCATCTGGTAACAGCTGTCAAGGCGGAACAACAGCGAATTGGCTCCGTAACAATTTTATTTTTGGGTTATGTCGGAGTTTTCGCCTGTGTTTTTCTTCCTTTAAATTTACTTAAAAATATTACCTGAATTACAAACAATGAGCTCATTAGTACAACAACTTTTACGGCTCAGCCTTACGCAACGCAATCTGCTACAGAGCTCCTGCAAGCTGCTGTTGACAGCGAGTAACAATTTGCACACCTCGGATGTGCGACACGGCAATTGGAATAAGGCAAACAATGGACCACGCAAATGGCTGGAATATAATAAGGTGGTGCATCCGCCGCAAAAGCCAGACGAGGAGCCACGAAAGGCGGTAAGTTATTGATAAAAATTATGATTCAATTAAAATCTGCATTTTATACAATCTATTTGTATCGCACACAGTACGTTTGCCATACACGTACCAACATTAAATATAGTCCCGATAAGATGTGGTACATAGCTTCGTTCGTGCGTGGCATGTCTGTCGATGAGGCTGTGAAACAATTAAGCTTTGTATTGAAGAAAGGGGCCACACACGTGAAGGAGGTGATTCTAGAGGCACAGGAAATGGCTGTGCGACAACACAATGTCGAATTCAAAAGCAATTTATGGATTGGTAAGTGGGTACACAGTATTTAAAATGAGTGACAAAAAAAAAATACTTTTACAATTTGCAGCTGAATCTTTTGTGGGCAAAGGACGTTATTTCCGTGGCATGCGCCGTCACGCGCGTGGACGTCAAGGTATTGTTGAATATAAGCACTGTCATTATTTCGTGCGATTAGAAGAAGGGGACCCACCCAAACATTATTACGCCGAACCACAAACACCTGAACAACAATTGGACAAGTGGCTTACACAAATGCGCAGCCGTAAGATCACCAACTCTCTTTAGTATGTTGAGATATTTTAAATGCAATAAAGTGAGTTTGTTTTAAAACATGGAAATATATTTGGTATTGCATTAAGTAGTTTGTATATTAATTCACAAACGTTAGGCATCAGTCAAGATTTCAGTCATCAAAGTTTCCAGTCCATCTACAATACGTTCTGAGCGATGTAGTTTCGCAAGTTTTGCAAGTGGTATATCAAATTCGCTGTCTTCACTCTCACTTTGTTGTTGCACTAAAACGTTCCCTGCCATATCTATTGCCTCGTTAACGCGTTCTTTAATTAGCTTATCAAAATTTTTGTCCACTGCTATGCCGCTAAGTTTCGTTAGATTCGACATAATTGACTGACCAGCATCCTTGCGCTTTTTACGTGCGACTTTGCACTTTTTTTTATTTTCAGTAATTGGAGCATTTTCTTCCACTGCTGGCGCATGGTGTTCACGCTCCAAATGCTTGGCCAAGTTTTGTCCACTACTGAAAACGCGTTCACAATCTTCTACACTGCAATCAAAGCGTTTGCCGTCATGTACAACAAGCATGTGTTGTTTTAAATTCCGTTCGTAGGCATAGCTGCGCTCACACAGTTGGCATTTATAAATCATTTTCACCTCTTCCTCCATATGTTTTGCAGCTATATGCTTTTGCAATTCATTGGGCTTGCTGTATACACGCTCGCAATATTCGCATTTGTAGTATTTTCGTGCATGTTGCTTCTCCTTGCAATGCTTGATATAAAGCGTCCATTTATCGAACTGCGAATCACAGTTTTCACAAATATACAATTTACAAGCAGGAGCGTGGCTGTCACGTTGCCATTGTTGATAGAAACCCCTCGAACATTTTTCGCAACTAAAGGATAATTTTGGTTTTATTGTTGTAATAAACATACGTGATTAGTTTTGAACTTACGTGTAAGGATAATCACCAGTATGCTTCTGGATTTCATGTCTACGCAATTTTAATTTCTGTGTGAACTTTTCTGAACAGTACCCGCAAGGATAGATTTTCGGATTGTCATGCACCTCACGAATGTGGCGTTGCATATTCGTCACAGTTTGGAACATTTTCAAACAACCGGGTATGTGGCAGGCAACATTCTTCACCGGCGGTCCCAGGCGCTCATGCGTTGTACGTAGGTGACGCTTCAAATGTGTCAAAATTGAATAGACCTTATCGCAGCCATCATATAAACAATAATGTTTTTTCTAAAACGGATCAACGTTAGAATGATTTTTCTCTATATTTTATTTATAACTTACAATTCCGGTGTGATGGAACTCATGTCGATCCAGGTGATCTAACCGCTTGAAACTTTGCGAACATCCCTCAATGCTGCAAAAGTATTTGGGCCCAGTGCTATTACGACGCGGTTTAGGTGGATCTTTAAATGAAATAACGCTTTCCAAATCGCTGTCCGAGTGCGCGTTGTTACCCGGAGTCATTGTGCAAAAATTACAAAATTTGTTTACAAAAAAATTCACGGAATTCACGTGCGAAATGCAAATGTCAAAACACAACTTTCGAGAAAAGCAGTGTTGAAAAGCGATAATCAAAGTAAGTTCTAAAGTTAGTGAAAATCAAAATCAAAATAATTACAAATCTAGAAGAATTATATTTTTAAAATGTTTCTAAAGAAAAATTATTGAGTTTTGAATAGAAATTAATATTGAAGGTATTACTTATTGGTAAATATTTGTGGTGTTATTTAAAAAATGGAGTATTTCCATCCCAGTTTTTATAGCTAAGTACCCATCTCCCAAGATAAATAACAAAAAATATTTTTGTCAAAACTCAGCTGTCCTTCACACAGTGTTGTCTCTCTCTAACGCATTGCCAAGTGGTTTTTGTAATTTCACTTACGTCAGTTTTCTTGTTTGTATTTCAAATGAAAAACACATGAAAAAAACGTTCTTTCAATTTCTGTTTTAATGTTGTTTATTCTTCTACAAAAAATAATAACATTTTTTTCTATATCCTATCAATTTAATGATATAATGGTTGGCAAAATTTTATTGACACCTTATGCATAAAATTTCGCAAACAGTACTAAAATAATGAACTCTGTCGTACTAAAAATGCAACACTGGTGCTTTGACAAATTACCTGTAAACGAAAGCCGAAAAAGGGGGAGTTTATTAAAAGAAAAGCGAAAATCAGAAAAATTGGTTGAAAAGTGATCTGTAAAAATTTTAAGTGTTAATATTTGAGAAAAATGGAATACGAAAGTGTTTTGATTGTTAAGCCGGAAGTATTTATTTACAAAATCCCACCGCGCGCAAGCAATAGAGGTTACAGGTAAGATTTTCACAGGTAGCGCTCCAGTGCGAAAAGTGTGTTCGTGGAAAATTTGCTGGTTTTGCATTTTCTTCACTATTGTTTTTTTTTCATTGCCACTGCCAAGCGACAACGACAAAGAACTTTAAAGTAAAGAAAAAAATGAAAATCGCAACTATTAGCAATTTACCACGTCAACTAGATAATAGGAAAACTAATATTTAATACAGCCGAATATCCCACATATGTACAACATATCTCGATGAGATGGTGATTAATACGACAGCATCTCATTGATTGTCCTTAGCAGCAGTTGCTTTTCTACAAGGTTAAATTTTCAAGTTCAAACATAATTGATTTTTCTGCAGCCACTCAGTCATTTGGTACAGTAGTTAAAATGTTTATGATACTAAATACCGATATTTTAGTGGAGCAAGCCACATTGATGCTTCTATAAAATGAAAATCTTGAACGGAATATTTAAATTCACGCGTTAAAATTTTTTCTTCATTACATGTACTCATTACTCATTAACAGAGCTGCGGATTGGAATCTTGGCGAACCCACATGGACTGGTCGCATGCGTTTGGTGGCCAAAGGCTCTACTTGCAGTATTAAGCTGGAGGATAAGACGACGGGTGCGCTTTTTGCCAATTGCCCAATTGATACATATCCTGGTGTGGCTTTGGAATCGGTTTCCGACAGTTCACGTTACTTCGTAATACGTGTGCAGGACGATAACGGTAATTTGCGTGAACATTTTTATTTATTTTTTATATTTATCTCTATTCATTTCAATTCCGACCTTTTTGTATCTGTATATGTATGTAGGTCGGTCTGCCTTTTTGGGTCTGGGATTTGGTGATCGTTCGGATTCATTCGATTTAAATGTAGCGTTGCAGGATCACTTTAAGTGGGTGAAAAACCAGGAACAAATTGAGAAGGAGAAAACCGAGCCTAAACAACAACTTGATTTAGGTTTCAAAGAAGGCGAAACTATCAAAATCAACATGCGAATAACAGTGCGTGCGATGAAAATCGAAAAAAAAAACTAAATGTGTAACATTCTAAATTATTATTTTTGTCCAATAGAAAAAAGATGGCACGGAGGGTACTACTCGTACTGGCAAAACTAAACCATCAACTGGTATTTTGCCTCCACCCCCCGGAGGCATCGGAAAAATCGCACCACCACCACCAAGCGCTGGCGGTTCAGTACGACAGAGTCCGGGTACATCGCCAGCACATAAAGCACCCGGTGCACCAGGCACCGAGTGGACGGACTACGCTTCTGCAGGGTAATATTAAAATTCGTTAGCAAAAATGTAAATTTTATTTATAATTGTTAATTGCAACAGTGGACAAGGCCAGCAGATACAACAGCAGCAGCAAAATACTACAAATGCAAATTGGGTGCAATTCTAATTAGGTTTATAAAAATATTTTTAAAAAAACAAAACAATACATACACACACAAACTCATTCAGAGAAAAATAATAACAAATGTATGTATGTATGTATATGCATACATATATCTGTGTATACATATTTACGTTATTAACATAATAAAATAGCAGGATCTAACGTCAAGCGAAAAAAAAAACTAAGAAAATATTAACAAAAAAACATTCGGCCTGAATCGTATTGCATATAATTTATAGCATTCATAATATTATTGTAATATTTCGCTCGGGTATAAGTATACCTGAGGGAGTAAACATACGATATCGACAATTTAACGAAATTTATGAAATTAGAAAAAAAATTAAAATTTCAATCTAATAAAATCAGTTTATGACATAGCGCAGCTGTAAAGAGAAGAACATGGCAAATGTGTGTGTAAAACTTGTTAATGTAATGTAAAAAAGAAAATATTAATAATGAGTTCAGTTTATTAGTAAAAATTATAACTTAATTAAACAATACATTTTTCAATTATAAAAAACAAAAACAACAAATCCATTTATACATACGAATGTGTGTGAAGAAAAATCGATTAACATGGATCGTTGATTGAGCATTAGCACATACCGTTAATTATAGATTTTTGAAAACTTTTTTTTTTATATAGCATACCATACTTTTTGTTACGCTCAAACTTTATGAATTTCAAAAATTTAGTTAAATACATCCGATAAGCCAACAGTACTAACATTAAACGAAATGTACTTACATCGCTTGTGTCGATTACATTCGCATTTTATATATAGTACATATGTATGTATGCACATACATATTTTATTTAGATTTGCATACACATTCCACCTGGTATTATTTTTGGTTTGATAATGTTTTAGCACAAATTTATTTTTTCAAAACATATTACATACATAATTACATAATATTTTAGAAACTTCAGTGTTTTTTTTTATTTAATTTTTTCGCGTATAAATTGAGTTTGTATTGTATTTTACAGCATCGGTTTTATATAGCATAAATAATTTCGACATACATGTGATTGTAATCAATTGTAAAATATATAAAATGTAAAAAACGAAAAAAAAAAATGCATATATTATTAAATATTGAAGCATAGCCTGAAACGTATTTATATCAGTTGTGCGTACATATGTATTTAGATTGTTCAGCGCTTTTGCAATTAATAAATGAGCGCATTGATGAATTTAGTATTCTGTTACTACTTATGTATCTATGAATATTACAAGTCAAGTAAAATCTAATAATCAATTATTGCTAAATGGTTTGCAAAAAGCATCAATAGTTTCATTAAATTATCTAATAACATTTATACTACAAAAATTTCAAAACCGAATTAACTTGAATGAAAGACAATTTTTTTTCTTTTTACTAAATGTGTATGCTACGCTTTGATTTTGAAGTTTATGAGTATTTAAAGTAAAATTTAAAAGTAAGTTATCTACATATGTATTCGATATTTGGTGATTATTAATACCGAAATTGAGTAAAAACTATTATTTTTATTTACACCGTAAATAAACTATATGTGAAAAAAGGAAAACGCTTAAGAAAAGCTTTCCGAAACGCAAACCTATTTATTTTAGTTGGATTTGGAAGGTAGAAGGGAGGTAGGTAAGTAAATCCATTTTTTAAGTAATTTTGTATAATTCCAAAATTAGACGCTGCTGATTATGGATTTCCTTTCAAATTACCTATACGCCCTTTTTCGAACTTGAACGTCGTCTTGATATCAATTTTTCCTTTCAGGTTGATTGTCAAATCAAACAGCTGATCACAGATTGTGCAAATAAATTTTCGTATTTTCTTCTACAAAGAATTCTGCGCAATTAAATAATGAATACATTAAATAAAAATTGTGGTCCACCCTTTTCAATAAAAAATAATCATTTACAGTTTTATAAATTATTTCAAAAAAAAAGAATAGCTGTTGTTAATAATACCGGTTTTATCCAATATTTCCTCACAACTTCCCGATTTCCCCATTTTTATATTAATTAACTTATTTAAAATCATTTAAAGAAACGGTAAATGGGAGTTAGCCCATGATGACGCCATCTGGAAACTCAAAATGATTAAATTTACTTGCAGCCTACGTCACATCTGTCAATCCGAATGAATTTTGACAGGCAGTAGGTGCTATCAATTTCAAAGATGCAATGCCCATACCGAATTTGTCAGTATTTGAAAAAGCAGTTTTATAGATATACACATTCTCAAGAGTAGGAAAAGTCACGCCCTTTTGAAAAAAAACATCATTTGTTCACATATCTTCCAAATTGATTAAGATATTAATAAATTGTTAGGACTCCCTATCGCCGTCAGTAGGGTGAATATGCAATTAAAATCGTCTACTGAACATACCCGAAAAACACCATCAGCTGATTTTGGTATTGGTTTAAAATTTTTATTTTATTTATCTCATGCCACAGTTGAAACAGGCATTTTTAATATTTCAGCCTAAAAACTAAACTAATTGTGCAATTTTCTTGCATCGTTAACAATTATAATGTTCACACTACTGCATGGCTTCTACAAATACCTCACACAAAAGGAGGAGTACTGCGTAGTCATACTAGGATTGGACAATGCTGGAAAAACGGTTTGTTGCGTCTGCTTGACGAAATTCAACTAACAATCCATTTTATTTTTTCTCTAGACCTACCTGGAAGCAGCGAAAACAAAATTTACAAAAAACTATAAAGGCATGAATCCGGCGAAGATAACAACAACGGTAGGACTGAATATTGGCACTATCGATGTGGCTGGTGTGCGACTGAATTTCTGGGATTTGGGAGGACAGCAAGAACTGCAATCACTATGGGATAAATACTATCAAGAATCGCACGGTGTTATTTATGTGATAGATTCGAATGATCGTGAGCGCATGGATGAATCGAAGGCGATTTTTGGTTAATATGAAATACATATCCACCTCGTAGTATGGGATTCGCATTAAACCAATTGTTTAATTGCAGATAAAATGATCAAAAATGAATTGCTCTCAGGGGTGCCACTATTGATTCTCGCCAATAAGCAGGATTTGCCGGATGTAATGGGTGTACGCGATATTAAACCAGTTTTTCAACAGGCTGGCGCGCTCATAGGGCGACGCGATTGTCTGACAATACCAGTATCAGCGCTAACAGGGTAATAATTATATAAAGCTGTAGTTTATTTGGGTTATTATTTGTACATTTTCACCATTTTGTTATGTAGCGAAGGTGTGGATGAGGGCATTAAATGGTTGGTTGAAGCAATCAAACGTCATTCCATAGTACGACCGCCGCGAGAGAACGACTGATCGACTGGTGATTGATGTAGAATTGTATGCATCTATATATTACTACTACTTTTACATGTACATACATAATACACACATGCAATATTGCGTGTGAAAACCTTTTTAATTAGTATTTCCAAACACATGCCGTTGTCATCATCATCGCCAAAAGACATATGTACATATGTATGTATTACTTTTTCTTACAAACTGTAGCATTTAGTACCCTTTTTCTAAAACCTATACTTTACTTTTTATATAAAATTGTTTATATAGATAATTTTTTTTAACGATTTGGCTCTCAAAGTACTGAACCAATTTTAATATTTTGTTAATGAAACATTTGCTAAAACTATAGTGGGATATTAGTTTTTTTTTTAAGATCCTACACATTTAGGTGTATCACGAAAAATCGGTACTATTTTTCCATCGGAGTTATAAAACTAATTATATTTGAAGACGTCTGACAAAATATTTCGCATTAATATTAAGATTTAGATGCGCTGATTCGATTGGTAATTACCTCCATTTTTAAAGGTTTTTCCAAAAAAAAATGTTTCTTTTTTTTAATATTTTTTCAAAAAAATTTGTTTTGTGTTTTTTTTTATTAAATTCTTAAGCTTATACTGTTTTGTCATCTCAAGGGTTCCTTTTAAGTACTTAAAAAAATATTTTTATTTATAAAAAATATTGGATAAATTTAAAAAATCGAACCGTATTAATCTTAATATTTTTCTTAAAGCATACTTAATTTTATAATTCCGATGGAAAAACAGTACCGATTTTTTGTTGATGCACCGTAAATAAATAAAAACAAAAATTAATTTTATAATTCCGGTAAAAAAACAGCAACTTTTTTGGTGAGATACCTTAATATATATATTAATATACATATATATATATACAATGGGGAACACAAATAATGTATTTCGTCAGAAATTGTTTGTAAATTTCGTTTTTGAAAAGTGATTCATTCTAATAAATGACATATAGAGAGAGAGGTGAGTTTTTGTAGAAAATTTTTAAAAATTCCACGATTTTTGGCCAAACTCCAAGTTTTTCATCAGTTTTTTACGAAACTTTCGGGTATGCCGATACATCACCCATATAATTTTAGTGTAATAACACGACTGAGGATCTTTGAATTTTTTTTTTTTAATTTGTGTCTTGGAAACTGTGTTTGGTTTGTGTTTTCACAGCAATTACGCAATACGGCGTACACAATGAAAATTTAAAATCAACGGGAATTTATATAAAATGCACTCGTTATGGGGATAAAAGTGCACTAAACCTAAATTTCAAAAAATCGTCCAAAATCGAAGGGAATTAGTAGCCATTTCAGATATCCACATTATTGTACTAAAACTAGATAGTTAACCTAATTGCATATTCAATATTTTCTTAAAACTCTGAAATGAAGCTTAAATTTTGATAAAAATTTGTTGAATACATTTTGTACAAAGATTAAAATTTGGCTCTATTTATAAAAAATTTACAAAATAAAATTCAGCATGATTCAGCAATATTCCGAATATTGTTGGAAAATCACTGTGTACTCATTTGTGCTCCCCACTGTGCATACATATATATTTTTAAAATTGAAGCCAAGCTTTTTTAAGTAAATGGTTCTGAGGCGTAAAAATACGACATACATTTAGTTAGACATAAAATGCATAAAGAGTTTTCCAAAGGGTATATTAAATGTATTGTATTGTACAATAATGCTAATTTTTCAAACATAACCGTAGCGATATATCCCAGCAAACCCCAACAACATACCAATCAAAATATAAAAAAAAAACACATTTAATGCCTTTGGCTTGATGACGATGGTCTGTGCACTTATCCATTTCTGTAAATTAATTAACACAGTGAATCTCTACTTTCACTAAATTTTAGTTTGTCGCCACGGAAAAAAGGCATTTCAAACAAGCGTATTTAATAAAATCAAATAATTTTGTAATGAAACTTGCTAAATTGAGAGATCATAGAAATAGACGATTAAAAAGGATTTTCTTTGTAACGAATAAGAGAGTATTGCACTTGCATTTCTAAAACTGCTAACCGACTCTCTTTATCGAATCTATAGTAGTCCAACTTCCCAGCTTATCAGGTGGTACTCCAATTAATACTCAAACATAACCGTAGCGATATATCCCAGCAAACCCCAACAACATACCAATCAAAATATAAAAAAAAACACATTTAATGCCTTTGGCTTGATGACGATGGTCTGTGTACTTATCCATTTCTGTAAATTAATTAACACAGTGAATCTCTACTTTCACTAAATTTTAGTTTGTCGCCACGGAAAAAAAGCATTTCAAACAAGCGTATTTAATAAAATCAAATAATTTTGTAATGAAACTTGCTAAATTGAGAGATCATAGAAATAGACGATTACAAAAGGATTTTCTTTGTAACGAATAAGAGAGTATTGCACTTGCATTTCTAAAACTGCTAACCGACTCTCTTTATCGAATCTATAGTAGTCCAACTTCCCAGCTTATCAGGTGGTACTCCAATTAATACCGAGTAGCTGATAAAAATGTTGTTGTAACAGTTGTTGTGTCATTCGCTTTCTTATTTCAAGTATTCCCCACTATTCTTAAACCTTTTTTTTAACATTATCAGCGACAGTTACATATGTATGTACATACATGGTTTTCAGATAACGAATCGTGCAGAGCAGCACAGGTAAGTGTAGTAGCCGATTTGTTAGCTCTGTTGTTAGCATTTTTGGTGCTTGTTAACGAATTATTTAGCTCATCGTGGTATGCAATGCCCACTTAATGGAGCGGACTACTCTTCAAAATAAACGCGCTGTCCATGTGTACTCAGCGGTATATTTTTGAATCGAGCTATACTTGTCGTTATTCAGTGTAAACTAGACGCTATCGCTTTCAGAAGGAATTGACAACTGTGCTTTAATTTTATTAGTAGTAGTTCTACGGTCTATAACTTCGTGAAATATAATAAACTGTTGAATATAATTACAATTAATTCAACTTGCTGTGTGTTAAAATAATTTCCTTTTTTTCATATATTACATTTTTTAAAGGGTTATAGAAAGATCACCCAGCAGAAGTCTGGTCATCGAAGTGATAAATATATGTATAGTGATATACAGAAGAAAAAACAAAAAACACAGGAATATAAAACTGTCATTCGAGATAACAAATAGCGCCTGTCGTTTCACCCGCTTATCAGCAACGGCTTCTGCGATATCGAATTTTTTGTGGTTTCTTGCACATTTTCGGCGAGAGGTGCGAATTGCAAAGAGTAAATATGTATGCATGCGCGTTTATGTGTTAAGTTCCTAAAAGTGTAATAAAATATAAAAAGTTATTGGAAATTGTGTTAAAATAATTTGTAACAAAGTACCTGCACATCTACCATACTACATATATTGCATAATTTACTGAATCAACGATGTATCCATATTACGAGCCGGATTGGAGTGTTTTGCCGCCTGAAAATAATCGAAGGTACTTAAAATGATTAATGCTCTCTTATCTATTTTCAAACATACACATTTTTTTTCTATCGTAACGTGTGTATTGTGTTTATTTCAAACTACGGACACCGATAAAAAAAAACGAAAAACTAAATACGAACGTCTGTTGTACATATCGAAAATATATGAAGAAAACCATACATCAAAACACTTAAATATTGAGAAAATTAATACACATTTTAGTTTAATGAGAGACTGTTTCTTTCTTTTTTGCAATGGAATTTAAGTTGACTCAAAAAGTGTATTCGGGATTTACCTATAGAATACAGTTACTCAATTGACCGCATGTAAATTTTTATATATTATTTTCGGCTTTTTTTTTGTTTTTTTCATGAAAATTACATGAAAAAGTAGCTTAACGTTGTCTTAAAAATCTTATTATTTTGAAAGCGTACTCAGATTTTTTAAAAATTAGATGCCATTTAATTCCCTTTAATTGATATTCGTTTAAAATCATCAGGAATCAACAGTGCTTAAATTTAACCTGCTACACAACTTTATACCCGAAACATCACTAAAAATTCTTAATTTTAATGAACATTTGTTAAAGTCTTAAAAGTTTTGTACCAAATCTTTATTCTTTGTTTTTTTTTTTTTGAAACAGCATAGAATTCCTATAAACTTGCAGGGAATATTGATGAAGTGACTGTTCTTGGCCGGATATAAATCTGGGTAATTACGGTATCGTAAAACCGACAATCGTGGAAACTTTTTTTTTGGTGAGGCAGCCTAATGTTCGGTTCGTGACGTGCCTAATGTAAATTTGATTTTATTAAATGGTATCGGTTGTATTTTTCAATACCTGCCAAAATTAAAAAAAACTGGTATTAAGCTAAAATAAAAAAATATAGAAGAATGAATATAAATTAAAAAAGTCAGTCGAAATTTGTATATAGCAATGTGATACTTGTTAGCAAAGAAATGTTAATACTATAAGATTTAAAGGTGTTGACTTTTTTCGAAAAAGGCATATTTTTTAAACTGATTTATTTTCAATTAAAAACATCGTTTACATTTTAGTTTTTATTTTTCCAGTTTAAAATAAAAAGTTTACTTATTTTTGTTTTGGTAAAAAATAAACGTTTAAATTTGACTTTTATTTTGTTAGTAGTTTTCATATTCACAATGAGGTAATTGGCTTGATTATAATTTAATTTAAAAAAATATCAAAGTAAAAATACATAGGTATTTCGTAGAAAAAACAGGTTTTTATCCTGAATGGTTACAATCAAATATGAAAGCAGTACAGTTTTGAACTATAGTGTTAATCGAAAAATGAATGGTCATATTTAAATTTTTACGTGAACAAAAAAAACTAAAATCAAGATTTAATTTTTATATTTGGCTGAACAAAAAATAAAAGTGCAAAAATATTTTTATTTTTTACTGGAAGCATAGAGAAAAATAATAATTATTTATGCACTTTTTTGAAAAAAAATTATAAGAGTTGCGGCGTTTGCTTCAACCAGCTAATGTATTTTATCTAGCGACTATATATTTTAAAGTTTAACTAATTTGCATCAACCAATCATGAACGGTTTTTTTTTGTCGAAACGTTAAAGTGTTCAGAAATTTTCTGAATTTAAGCCAATAAAGGTTTTCGTTTTTTGTTCATTCACCAATTGTAGATAAAACTAGTGAATGCTGAGGTATCGTACTTCATTTTGCCGTGTTATTGCTTTTCCCTAATGCATTCTGTTATTCTAAAAATTCACTTATTAAAAATTTTAGTTTTTTTGAAGGGGTTTATTTATTTTTAAATATTGTATACACAGTGGCTCCACTGTACACAAATTACTTACAGAATTCCTCAATTCGAATGCACCGTTTTTATCGATTTCGCTTTTAGCTGTCAACGTTGTTTCACTTTTTTGGCCCTATTCGTTATCACTTGACAAGTTCCGTCAGTCGTGTTGTTCGTTTGTCATCGGTTAGCGGAAAAAAGTGGTTTTATTTAGTGAAAATCCAATTTATTTGTTTAATTTTTAGTTTTCCCCGCACCTGTTTGTGTGTAAATTTGATGAGAAACCGTAATAAGTTAATAATAAACGGCAAATTACAAAAGAAACGTCACATTCCATTAGAAAATAAGTGAAGAAAAATTGGGCGACGAATCACAAGGAAGAAAATGATAAATTGATGCGTTGTGAAAAAATAAGCGTAGAAAAGACGAAACAAGTTAAAAGAGTTGGTAAAGGAGCAGTGAATGTAAATTCTGTGTGGAAGCAAGAAAAACGTAAACGTCAAGAGAATCGTAATTAAAAAACGTTAACATCGTGAATTTGGATAAAAGTGCAAATTAATTGAAATATCATGTAAGCATATTGCATAAAAAGAATATCAAAAAAAAAAAGTGTATGATATTTGAACAAATAAGAAAATGGATTCGCCGTCCATGACTGGCGACTACAGTTAGCTCAACGTATTGGAATTAGGAATATTTTTTGCCGCCACATACAGCAGGCAATTGTGTAGCGTTTAGCGAATATTTTTTTTTTTTAGATTTGCACCTGCGGTCATCGAATGCAATTGTATGTCCCATATGTCTGTTTAATATCACATGCACTTGCCCCTCAAATTTAATTTCTATACTATTCTCTTGTAAATGTCATGGAAGACTACCAATGAGACTTTAGCTACACACATCGAAGCAAGGGAGTATTCTATATTGCTTTTTATATGACTTTTATATGATCATATATGTAAATATGTACGTTATCAGTTCCACGGTAGCTTTTATCAATGTCCGCAGGAGGAATTCATAAATAACAAGTCAAGTCGTTCATAAAACCGGCTGATAAGACGATGAATGCGTTTCCTTGAATTAATATTGCAAAAAATATTTTATAAAATCTAAGCTAATAACTAATTTAAAAGATTTAAACTAAATGAGGGAAGGCTACATATTCCTTATAAGAAGGGGTTAACAAATGTTAATTTGCTATTCACCACTCTTATGAATTTGCATACACACCACAGCTAACTAAGTTGTCATGTTGTCATCTGTGTATGGCAGTTGGATTTTCGCTTAGTTTTGGCCAAGTCTGTCGTCATTAGCGTTGGCCAAGAAAGCAAATAACACAAACACAAAGGGAAGAAAAGATATACTGAGGAGGAGACCGATTTACTACACAAACATATCGTAAAGTATTTTATCTTTGATTAAAATTTGTATAACACCAATCCGGAGCGAAAATCTTGTGCGCCCACACACTACGTGTAGTTACTTTGTGCAAGCATAACAATTATTACTAGCATTCGGCACTTCCCCACCGCATTTACTTTTAAACATGTACTACATTCATTTATGTACTACGTGTGCAGCTATGCTCTTACTTACGTATCATTCATATAAACAATGAAAAATATATCGTAAATTGTCTGCAATTGACTTCCAAGAGTACGTAGACGTCTGGTAAACTGTGAAAGAATGATGGAAGGAACTGAAAAGCCTGAACAACAAGTAGCTTTTCATTTGCATGCCTTCACTATTTGGTTTCGTTGCTGGTAAAATCATCCTGTGAGATTGTCAGTTTACGCTATATTCTCATTTGCCAGTGTGCGAGCATGAATGGAAACAAAACGCACTGAAAGTGCTTGGACAACTTAATGGGAATATGTAGATAGGTACCTACTATCCTACTGTATAGTATACAACCAGCTGAGCAATAAGTACATATGTACATACATACATACATACATATATATAAATTTGGAGTCTGTACTAGGCAAACGTGTGGATTCAATTGGCACCATCTGGCGCCGGAGAATAATTTGCCTTAATTTTTGGTTCCTCAGGCAAATGCCAAATGGATTCAACTTTTCAACAATTCGCTCAGACAATTCTACCGTCATATCAGACCTTTATACCACACGCTACTTTAATTAAATTGCCTTTTTAATATTCCTTGACAAAGCTACATCGTACTAAAGAGCAAATTATCTTACTAATCTGTGATAAGTTAATATTTCCCAAAAAAAAAAGCATAGTTCTACGCCATTCTCTATAAACGTTGATCCAGTCCTTCAATATCTAACCTAACCAGGCCTTTCTTTTTCGTGATATATTTATCAACATAGCTAGGTATATAACATTCACCCTTGCAGTTCGTCATCGGAGTAGAGTAACTCACTCATCCAGTCAGTCGAATAGCCTCGTGTTTGTGGTGGTCAGTTAATTAAAAAACCTTTTCGTATGCATTGCAGACAGCGGAATTGTCGACATAGCGCGTATGGTACGCATTGCTGGTCGTCACTGCTTCTGAGATTCAGTTGTCAACGCACAATAACAACAAAAAAATACCTACCAACTTACACCACTAATCTATTCAACAGTAACGAAACGAAAAAAAAAGCGATAATCAGATTATAGTAATACAAAAGCCATATAAAAATAATTTCCCTGTGTTCAACTACAAACGATCTCTGCATTAAAGCAGAGCACAGAGGTGAGTAGTGGAGTCTAAGGTGGGTGGAAAAGTGACGGTGGAGCAGAGACAGATTTTAGCGCGTGTCTGTGCTTATAATCAAGTATCTACAACAATACCAAACACGCCCGCAATAGCAAAAGCTATTGTGAAATAAATAATAAAAAACACAACAACATTTGTTAAAGCAACGAGAGCAGCGGTAACAACAAAAATTAAAGCCATCTAAATCAGTGAATCATAGTTCAAAATGAATTCCGAGCACGGGTAATTTCAGATATCTTATTCTCTACTCTAATAATATTTTAGATATTTGTAAATAGTAGATGCACCAACTAGTTTTTTATTTATTTTTTTTTTATATTTAAAATCAATATGATAACTAATTTGTATGCACTCAGTTGTTAATTGTATTTTGAAGAATTTATTGTAGCATTTTTGTTGTTGTAAACTCATGCGAAATTCAATAAAATTTGCCTAGTAAAATGGAAACAAATTATGTGCGGATTCTGTCAACAGCCACTGCCACGAAAATATAATTTCCAAAGGTGAATACGATTTTGAAACGATTGTTGCTTCGCCAGCGGCTCTGGCCTATGTACTTTGTGAGCTGATTTATAGCAGGTCGGAATGAACAAAGTAAAACAAAACAATACTTGAAAAATTAGGTGGTAGGTAGCACGGTGTACTGAATACTGAAGGTGACGCCTTTAGAAGTACCGCTACTTTGGTTTTGCCGGGTTTGACAATTCTCAACTAGTTTATTATTTATTATTTATTAAATGTCTGCCTATAAATTCATACTTTTACACTTTAGAACAATTAGAACACGTTTTTCAATGAAATATTGGAAGTTGTTCAATTTTCTCTCTCCCGTATTCTTGTTTACTAAAGGCGAGATCTGTCATTTCACCGCGGGAAGGCGCAATCTTGTATTCTATCATTCTTGGGTAGGTTTCAACTTAGAAAAACTTTGCGATAGGGGCGGCCGCCGTATCCGGCATGTACGCGGTGTGCGCGTTTCATTCGGTAGGTGCCGAATTCAAATCCTGACGGGGGCAGTAACATTATAGAAAAAGTTTTTTTTTCTAATCGCGGTAGTCCTTCGCCAGGCAATTTCAAACTTCCGAGATACAAAAACTTCACAAATATCATCCGCTCTTCGGAGTCGGCATAAAACTGTAGATCCCTCAATTTGTGTTACAACATCAAGACGTACACCACAAATTGTAGGGGAAGTGCGGCCAAACACCAAGTTATGGTGTAAGCGCCAATTTCTGGTCATATTTTGCTGTCGAAAAAAGGATACAATAATTATTACTGAGCTTTTTCAATTCGTTGTCAAAACAACAACGGATGTAATGTGTCAATATTTTGAGCTCCATCCGACAAGACACAATGGTTAGAATGAGTAAAAGTGTGTGGCTTTAAACTAACTTTATCGTCAAACATTTTATGGCTGAAGAAATAAAAGAATCTCCCCATAAAAGAAGACGGGCAAGCCTCGATGCCTCGATACTAACTTGCCTGCGTGAAGCTCATAACAAGTAATCGGAGTTTTTACTGAGGGACTGGTACACGTTGCTACTGCGCAGACTATCAACCCGAGTGAACGAATTTTTTGCCACTATTTTGCAGTTCTAAGCAGGAACTGAAAAAAAATCGCTTTTAGATTTTTTCGGATCAAAAAATTCTTTTCGAGACTTCGTTCAAAACTAAACTTGAATATATCAATATAATCTTTATACCATATGCTAGACAAATCTGACCTTATTTTTATTTAGAAGATTTTTGTTTTAAGCATTGTATAATCGTTATTTTGTGTTGATAATTATTATTATTATTATCAAAAATAGTTGTTGTTTTTAATTTTTCAATAAAAAAAATTATAATTATTTTTGTATCATAATAAAAGCAAAGAAATTTGTCGGCGATGAAAATAATATGTTTTATGATCGAATAAAAATATCACAAAATATCGATCAAATATGACTGAAAAATTTAAAATCCAATAATAGCGATTATATTTGATCGAAAAAATAATAATACAAAAATATCGATCAGATATGATCCGAAAAATAAGGTCCAAGAATAACAATTATTTTTGATCGAACAAATAATGATCAAATTTGATCGAAGAAATAAAAATTCAAGAATAACGATTGTTTTCGATCGAAAGAATAAAACTCACAAACTAACGATTGAATCATGATTTTTTTATATAAAAATTATAACCGTTCCTGGTTCCAATTAATATACATATGTACATATATAAAGCAATTAGCATTGTAGGCTGCACAAAAAATTTGAAACCGGTTAATGTGTACAAATACACAAATTGTTTATTTTCATGTTGTCAAATAAGCATACGTCAAATATTTATTTCACTTTGATAAATACATTTTGCGTAAACTTATTCTAGAGCTGATATAATATATAAACTCTCCGAAAGTTCACCATATTGATGAATGTTCTCTAATTTATTTTTCTTTTATTTAATTTCCGTTTCTTTTCAGTTCAAATACCTTTCATTATTTAAAAATTATTCGCTGCAAATTCAATGTATTTTTAAATCTTATTGTTACTTTTCATTGATTCTACATCTGTCAGATGAAAACAGAAACATTTCTATTTCGTATGTACATAAGTGCATCTGTTTTATACAGAAAGAAATTTCATTTGACATTTACCCACTTGCTGAAACTTTTGTGGAATACGTTATACCAAAATTACTTTACCTTCATTGAATAATATTTTAAGTGGAAACTAAAGTTTAGATACCAAAGCGATAAGAAGACCTACACATATTTGGTGTGAGAATATTGACTACTAAATTTCTGTTGCCAGGGACGAAAAGGGATGCTGATTATTTGCAATCTATCTTCTTTGAGCGATGAAATACTACCATCTGCTATCATTCTTTTTAAAAACATACAAACATACAAAACTGATTGTCATTTCATCGCATTTAAACAAATTTAAGGCATATTTTTATCACAGGAAATGAAACGCTGTTTAATTTCTTTGATTTTTTTGTTCTCCTTCCGGCTGTTCTATACAATACCTCATCTAAGAAGTTAATCTAGTAATCTCTTCCGTTTTCCCGAGATGGCATCGCACTCGAAATGCAGGTGCAATTGGGTATCCGAGGCCCAGTTGCAGAAGCTACACGATTGATACGACCACATTCCTGTGCAGGGGGCTTAGCAGTCTGCAGTGACCTGTGAAAAAGATTCACCATTCTCAATAAACTGTTTAAAGCATTTACGATTACACCATCCCAATAAACACTTAGCCTGGCGTAAGGCAAAGATATTACTATCATTCCTGATAATTGCCTTTTTATAGCGAATGGTACTACCCCGGGGCACCATACTTTCGTCGGATTCAATGCCCTTTGCACAATGTCGCAATGTCGAAGAGAAGCCTCAGTATTATACGCAGAAAGTTTCTGATAGAATGATATCTCCGGGACCACCTCAGCAGAGACTCGTTGGGCTTTGAGCTACTTCCGTAAAAATCACTAGTCAAACACCAGGTGCAGCAGTAGATAAGCCAAGTACTAGACCTAAATGACTACAGACATACCTTAAATGGAATTAATCGAGAGTCAATTAGCGTATTTCTTGGCTCTCGTTCACATTGAAGTGTGAGAGCTAGAGTTGTCTCGATAGGCAAGATTATTGCAGCAAATTTAAATCCTACATATACGAGATACGATAGGCCTCGTGATACCAAATATATGTCCAGTATTGAAAAATCCAAACTAAAATAAACTGAAGCCAGCACAAATGTGTTCTATTTCTGGTTAAACCTCGTTTACTGTGTTACAGAGTTTAGTGGTACTGATTCAATAATAAAAAATGGAATGCAATTGTTAACAATTTATCGTAATTGTTAAACAATTACATATGTTATTCGCAAATCATTATAATTAGTTGATTCAATTATTTGCCTTTCATTAATACCAAATTATGTAAAATGAAACAAGTAAGCGCACATCGATTGTTTATTATTTTTGAAAAGCTGTTTCTTTCTTTCGTACCTACTCGTAGTAGCTAATTTGCGCCACTAAATACAAAAAAGTAGAGTACCTGGTTTACAGAGAAAATGCCACATTTCCCACTCCTATGTATGTACAATAGAATCTTTCACCGATTCGAAAATTAAGCTAATTTTTTATGAACAAATTTTCGAGATATTTGCAATTTACCGTTATTCAGTTTAAAAAAAATTGTTGTATAATCTTAATACGAAATATAGCAAATTAAAACTTAACAAAAAATTTCACCACCACTTTTACGAAAATTTTGAATCTGAAAAAGTCAACGTAAAAATATCAGTTCGGGCAAACATTGTACATATGTACAAACATATGTATGTATATTAAAATAATGCGCAAGTCAAATTTTTCAAAAAAAAATCAATGGAAACTTTTAGGAACTAGAAGATTGCATTTCTTAAACTTCATTGGTATAGGCTATAAAACTGTATATCCAAAAAACTTCTGAAAATACTATGAAAGGAATTGAATATTTTAACATTCATTTTTTTAGTTTGTTAAACTTTCATTAAATCTTGACAAAGTATAAAATTTTGATTTTTATGGGTTAGGTTATTAAATGTACTAAATTTTACTAAAGATTTATGTCCAATTTGTTTTTTTTTTTTATACGAACTTGAACTTAGTTTTCATTTTTTAGAATTTGGAAAAACAACGAAGCGGTAGAAGTTATAGCTGATTCAAAATTTGTAAACCGGGTTGACATTTTCTCGAAAATTCAGCTTGTTTTGTGAAATTAATTTTTCTCGGTCACAACGACAAAAAAAATACAAATTAGACAATTGTTTGAAATTCGAAATGTTTTGGACGTTGAAACTCAAGGCAACTTCATATAAGGTGGTGTTGATTCTACAAATACCTTAATATCACACACAATTTTTGAACTGTTTCGAAAAATTATAAGTAATTATAATCTCGAAAAACCTAACAATTTTATATTTTATCGTGATGAATCAGAAAAAATTTAATTTCACAGCAAAAAATAATTTTTTCTTCTCAGCAAAAAATTTACTTTTGAAAAAATATTGGTGCCATTAAAAAAATTTGGACTCAGCTGCTATTTCGGAGATCACTGAACTTCTCATCAGACTTCTTCTTTCTAGAGTTGAATATAACGTTACAAAAGTTATCTCTCTACTCGTTAGAATAAAAAAAAAAATTAAGGCAAAATGAAGCACTAAATATTTCAACACTATTGAAAACATATTTCTATCCATGCTCGCGCCCCTAAAACGGCGGACAATTTAGGTGGGGCCGACGTGTCAAAAAAAAAACAAAACATTTGCCAACCGTTTACTTAGTAACAAAATTTTAGCCAATTTCATGCGCACAAATCGTTCCCATAAATTTACAAGCCAAACAAAAACAAAATGGGGAAAATTGTTTTTCTTTACCTTGTAAATTTGTGGGAATATTTGTTCCGAAGATATGTAGTGGCGATAGAGCTGGATATGTTAATTGAATTCCTCGTCGATTACCTAGCACGACTTCAGCGCATTTTTTTCAAGTCGCCAAGCGCCTACCTACAGTGTGTTTCACAAAACAGATTTCTATGTTTGAACTTAAACTTTTCGTCGCGATTTTGTGTAAAAAACACTCGGATAGTGAACCTTGGTAGGGTGTTGTAACAGACCGCTAAACAAGTTTAGTGCCTTTACCGACCCCATCTTTCTTCCAGTAGTTCCCAATAAAGAAAGATGATTTATCTGTAAATATCGCTACTGTTCCAATCACGGTCTAAATTCTCCCTTGCCCATTCTAATCGGTTTTTGAATATGCGCTTCTGACAAAAGGGGGTTTGAAGTGTGCTCCAATTTCTGATGTCAGATTCTTTTAATCTCCGCCTGTTTGTACAAATGAAAACGTCTATATTATTTGACGAAAGCTTTTCTTTCGCTTACCTCAGGCTAAGAGTAGTAAAATAATATATTTGTAATGTCCCGATCTTCGGTTTTTGATGTTGTTTTAGTCAAACCTCTACCAGGCTTTCCATTGATATTCCCTCAGCCTTGGATTGTTGGTTCCATTTCCAAAGAAAGTGACTTAATTTTTTAAATGAGCCTGCTGTTTGTGGATCTTTTGGAGCTTTTGGGATGACTTACGCGGAACACAGCTGCAAAACGCTTTTGCACAGAGCGAAAGACCACCTAAAATGCCCTACAAATCAGAACGAAATTTAGCGGATTTCTCTATGATTTTTTTCCAGTAAGAAGTCCTTATTACAACTGGATATGTCTTTTAAATAAAATCAAGAAGCTAATCTGTCAAACTAAGATAAAAACATTTCAATAAAATTCATGAGGATGGATAAGTTTCTCGACGATCACGTGCTGGGGTTCCGATCCCCATATGGGACAGTTCTGCTTGTTAACATAGCCGCCGAGATGAAAGTGCTCTCCGTCAGAAAATATTGTTTTGTTTTTTGAGCAAAATCATTGTCCATTTCGAGCTACTATAAGGTCGATTCAATTGCCGAGTCAATAAGCGAATAATGCGACGTCTTTGATGTGTGTTTCACAAACTAGTCGGAATCAAAAATACTCAGTATAAGCGGGCATGTCTGCATTTCACTTCCAACTGAATTCGCGTGTTGTGCCTTTCTGAAACTAAAGTATGAACTGAAAATTTCCGAGTGAAAGTGAATTGCAGAACACACTCGAATGATGATTAAAACGAATTTTGACTATTTCCTACATTATGTTGAATTTTTGAGTCAAACAATTTTTCCAAATTACTAAACTGATATACGGCTTAAAAAACTTTTAGACCAGGCGGACGAAATTATACTTAAGTAGTAACCGAGTGTATAGCGTGTGTTCGCTTTAACCGTGGGTCCTGGGTTAAAATTCTGGTCGGGGCAAGTAACATCAAAAATTATAAGTATAAAGAGTTTTTCGATTAGCGGTCGCCCCTCGGCAGGCTATGGCAAACCTCCGTGTGCATTTCTCCTATGAAAAAACTTCTCACAAAAATCATTTGCCGTTCGGATTATAATATTATTATTATTAAACTTGTTATCTTAATGAAACCTATATAAACCAATAATTCTTTTTTTTTTGTTTTTAAATATATCCGCGAGAGTTTATTTGTGGAGGCAAATTATACGTTTAATATAAGGCACATTAAACAAATAGCTGCAACAGGGTTGAGTTTTGATCTTTTTCATTCGAAAGGGGTACATGCTTTGTCAAACTACAGCGTCATACAGCGTTTTTGACGATTCATGTGGCACCAGCAGCAACAAAAACAATACGCCATGGTTGTATTTTATCTAATACAGCTACCTGTTTAACGGACCTTCAATCAATCTATTAATGCTCTTTCTGAAAAGGCAATATTTTAAAATTTGATTTGACAAAATTGAGTGTGTTAGCGAAAAAAATGATTAACAAAAATAGAACTGTTATAAATTAAAAAAATCGTATAATTTTTATTTAGATTGCTTGTGGTATTAAAAAAATCCACACAACAATGGAGTAATAAATTTATGTAATACATTAATAACTGTAAAAATATGATAAATATCCCAGTAACATAATAAGCCGGTGTCAACATTGCGTGAATATCAACAAACCTATTTTCTGTAACATTTTTTTTAATGGATCTTCTAAAAATTATTGCATTATGCCCAATAGTAAATTTGTCTACAATAAATACCCGATTTTTATAAGAATCGATACTAAATTGCTCGATTTTCAAAAGTACTCGATATATGTATGTAGCTTTTAGGTTGAGCAAAGTATCCAGCTCTCAAGAAAAACCAAAAAAAAGTAACAATTATTAAAATATGCCCAATCGAAATTTCTTAAATTAGTTTGCAACTCTCCAGAAATAATTGCTCGTATATTTATTTCTTCATGAAAATTTACAGCAACAGCAAAGCACTTGCTTTCAAGTAACAGAATAATGAAAAATATTTCTTCTGATTTTTCTTGAGAGCTTTAAATGTGATACTACCAATAGCGTATCACTATATTTCTACAGAAATATATCGAGAATATGAAATTGTAATTTAAAAAACATCTGTTGTTTTTTGCTGCATTTATTTTTCTCATTAGTTTTAAAATTAGCGACTGCACTACGGTCTTCGTAAGCGAATGAAATTCGAGATAGAAACGAGCATCATGTGAATAAAATGATATTATTTCATTTCATGCGTTTCGAAACGACCAGCAACCTAGAAATTTATTTTAAAACAATCACTTTAATATTTACTCAATTTATGTACATCAATTCAATCATTTTTGCTTTTAAATACTATTTGCTACTCTTACAACAATATTTATACATAGTACATATAAACCACATTATCCATTGCATGTTGAACTAATCACTTTCTTCCTTCCTGTGGTGCTTGTCCGCTCCGCTTGTCTCCATCTTCTTGTACATTTGCAGATTTAATCCAGCCTTTAATATGGCGACAATACGCCAAGCATTCACAGAGGCCGTCGAACGAGGTAGGTGCATCGAAAGACAGCAACAACAGCAACAACAGCAACAACAACAACAACAAATATGCAAACAAATATGATATATACGTGCATATAATTTGTATATTAGGGTGGTCCAAAAAATACACTGAAAAATTAACTCCGCTGGATTATAGAAAATGCAAAATAAGATAACCGTATTTTTTTTTATTTTGTAATTGGTTAATATTTACATGGATAACAGTAAGAATAATATTAATTACACTGCGCAACAAAAAATTTCCTCCAGGGAAATTTTAGCTAAAAAGGATTCCATATGGCCTCCCTGTACACAGGTCCAAAGGCTTTTTTTGCAATTTAATTTGTTTTAAATTCAAAAGTTTTATTTCCAATTTGGAAAATGAAAAAAATCGGCAGTTATCGTAATTTTTCACACAAAATTTTAATTACTTAAAAGAAATGAAAGATTAATGGTGAGTTAATGCAGATCTATTAAGAATAATATTAATTACACTGTGCAACAAGGAAGTTTTAGCTAAAAATTATTCTATGATTTCATGCAGATCTATAAAGGAAAATATTCATTACACCCTGTACACATCTACAAAGGCATTTTGCTAGGTTAGCCCGAATAAGCGATATATTTGCAAATAATTTTTTTTTTAATCAAAAGTTTTTTTCTTACTTCCAAGAAATGAAAAATTAATGATGAGTTTATGCAGATCTATTGTAAATAATATTAATTACACTATACAACAAAAATTTCGTGCAAGGAAATTTTAGCTAAAAATGATTCTATATAGACTCCCTAGGGTAGCTCGAATAAGCGAGACATTTGTAAATTATTTTTTTTAAGCAAAAAGTTTTATTTCCAGTTTGAAAATTTGAAAAACAAATTTTATTGTTTTGTATTAAATATTGTTTTCAATATTTCAATATTAGGAATTTTTTTCCAACCTTTAACATTTCTGTTGAGGTAAATGATAAAAATTGTCATCTGATTCCCACTCAGAATCATACTCTGGTTCTGAATCTAAATTCGTCAAATTGTCTCAGATTTTAAACAGTAATGTATTCCGCGATGTACTGAATTTCTTGTGATCCACTACTATAAAAATAATTTTTGATTTAAAAAATCGGGTAAAAATTAACTGTTTAAAAGATTTTATTTGTAAAAAAAATGTATTCCCAAATATGTCGTTTATTCGAGCTCCTTGGGTGGATTTGATACATAGAATCATTATTAGCTAAAATTTTCCAGTTGATCAAAATTAGTCGCACAGTGTTATTTAGACAGAAAATCTATGAATCTGCTTTTTTTCTAAATTTTACAACTTTTCCCAACGAACATTTGGGTTAGAGAACGATTAGAATACGTAGTGTTTTCTAAGGTAGAAGGTTAGAAAACGATTAGAGAGACAAAAGCATTCTCTACAAAAAGGGGGCATATCTAAGAGACGGGTTTTTATTGACTACAGCATCACCTTTTCCATTTGCCAATTTTTTTAATTTGAAAATAAAAAATACGGATCTTTTTATTTTCATTTTCTACCATTCTGGAGGCGGGTGGAAATTTTTGTTTGGGCCATCCTAATGTACAATATGCTAGTTATTTGAAGACTTTTGTGTAGCCTTACCCTATCTCCAGCTACAGCAGTGACTGCCCGAACTTACATATGTACATACACAAATACACACATACATACATACATACACACGTATTTAGATCTAATTGAGTGACAGTGTGAAAAGCATAGAGAACTCAACGATGTTTTCAATTAGCACTTGTCGGACGTTAAGCGAATTTCATAAATCATTACCACCCACTAAAGCGCACTTTAGACCTGCCAGTGTACTGCTAACGCACGCAGACAAATAAAAAATAGAACGTCTTTGGGCAAATACGCCGACTCAAATCCTACTTAGCCCACACATAGCAGCTGAACCAAGCCACTCTTAAATTATTTATCTCTGGTATTTTTTGTTTTTTTTTTTTGCATATTACTAATGTTGCATCTTTCTCTCTTTCCTTGTGCATTTGAATGCGTTGCCGCAAATAAAAACGAATGCAGTGAGAATGCCAACACCCACACGCCTGCGAGATCTCATCCGGCAAATACGTGCCGCCAGGACAGCCGCAGAGGAGCGCGCCGTCGTTAACAAAGAATGTGCCTACATCCGCAGCACTTTTCGCGAGGAGGATTCAGTGTGGCGGTAAGTGAACTAAATACTTTTCTTAAAATCTATGTATGTATATTGTACAGTGAAGGAAAGTAATATTAGCACTTATTTTTTTTTAATTCGGGGAAATCGTTGAAACCATCCTAGTACGAACATAACATATGCATATCATATGTATGTACTTTGAATATATTCCTTCGTAGCTATTCAGACTCTGCGATGCTATTTTCGCCAAATCTCCGAAAATCTAGTTACGATGGATTCAGTAATAGGGCTGATCATTTACAATATTTTTCATGCGAAAACTTGTTTGTTATATTTTTATCAGAATAGTATAATTCATTGGATAACAAAAACATTGGTAATTCGAAATTTCACTTTGTATAAAATTCACAAAAAATCAGAATAATTTAAAAAAATGTTCATATTTTTTTAAAATTTTTTAAGCAGACGCAGTTTTGTAGACAATTTAATTTTAGTATAACAAAGTACAAGTTTCAAGTAACTGAAAACTCCCGATGATTTTTGATAATTATTTTTTTGGGCGGTAGTGTTACCCGTTTTCTTCCATTTGCTTTACTGCAGTCGTGTATCAAAAATTAAGAATGTGAACAAAATTCTTTCAATTCAATTTTGACATGTATATCATAAACAACCTGTGAATATTTTAAATAACAGTTTATCCCCTCTAGTTCGTATTATTTTATTATAATTTCAAACATATTCAAGATTATCGAAAAAGAACACATTAATCCCTGAAATATTTTTTTTTATTTCTTTCGACAGCATTATTTAATTATTCGAGGTAGAGTCAATTATGTGTTACGGTTAAAATCAATATTATTTAGCCGACTGTTTAGAGTTCCCTCTCCTAACATTTTACAAGTATTTCTTATGATATTTAAATCTGAACTACAGACTGCCATAGTAAAGCGCTTAAAGGTTTTGCTCCGAAAAATACTGTAGCCTTTCTTAAAATACAATTTACAAGCTTTGGCAGGACGGTCTTAATATTTTACACAGGACTGTCTGAATCTATAATAAAATTGATGTAGTTCAAGGCGCATTCAGGAAGGCGATGTCAATGCCAATTCGAATTCATTCACAAAACTTATATCTATGTACTACATATGTCAAAGTCAGTCTAAGGCGAATTTGTTGGGCGAATTGAAAAAATAGAAAACAAACAAATATACAGTGGCGAGCAAATTCGGTGCCCTTTTCACAATAATAGCAAGGTTTTTCATAATAAAGTTTTTTTTTTAATACAAATATAATTCACACTATAACAAAACCCTTTAAATTAATGTTTCAAACTTAATAAAAAATGTATGAAAACTCAACAAATTTTTATCAAAATTTTAAAAAAATTTAGAGGAGTATTTAGACATTTTTCAACTGCATCCTCGAATAGCTTATTTCCAAGGCTAAAATTAAAAAAATATGTATAAAACATCAACCGTAATTTCTAGTCTCTGTAACCTTACATTTTATTATACTAAAATTAAATAGGCTATAAAACTGCAAACACAAAAAAATTCTAAATATTCTTCTAAAAAATTGAGAAATTTTGTTGACAATTCGTTTAGTTTTTATAAATTAAGTATAAAGTTTGAAACATTAATTTACCTGGTTTGTGTTACATGTAGTATGCACTAGAGTTTTATATAAAATTATCGAAAAAAATTTATCAAGAAAAACCTGGCTAATATTGTAAAAACAATCACCATTCTATCGGGTTTGCTCACAATTTGTTATTACAAAATCGAAAGTTTTATTAACAAATATTAATTTTGACAATCCCTACACAAAGGTAAGGCGAAATTAAATGAAAAAAATCAAATCAGCTGTCCTTTTGACACCATCTTCTATTAATTCACCTTGCTGTAGTTACTATCAGCAGAATTGAATTTGAGTTATTCTCCTATATGTATTTTGTGTTTGATTTGCGTAAGAGTTTGAGTTTTCAAAAACCGTAAAAGCAAAAACAAAATAAATAGGAATTATACTTATAACACCGCCTTATAAGAATTAACCTTGGAATGAGCTATATTTTGATAAAAAAAAATTACTGTGTTAGTTTTCGAGCTTAAGGACGCGTTTAATAAAACAACTGTTAAGTCAGTCTACCAGATACATTCAAGAGTCCGAAAGATGGTCAGAATGTCGACGAATAAAATAATTGAAGTAACTGAATTTTTTTTTTATTCAAGGCCGGCTTAAGCTCGAAAACTAAAATACAGTATCTATCTGGAGGACAAATAATAATCTTCTTCAAAACAAATTTACGAAAAAGCTTTCGCATGAAAAGAATTGCGAATAATGTAAAAAAATACTGTGCCAATATTACTTCTCGGCACTGTACATGCAAACGCCAAAGCTGGGTCTCTAATGTGAGAAGCGAACTTAGAATTTAGATTTAGATTCTTTATTTTCATTAACCTGCATTAATTTACTGATTGCGTTTTGTTTTAATTTACGTTTTAATTTTTTTTTTTTAGATGCCGCAACATTGCGAAACTGCTCTACATTCACATGTTGGGTTATCCAGCGCATTTCGGACAACTGGAATGTCTGAAGCTCACCGCCAGCACACGATTCACCGACAAACGCATTGGCTATTTGGGTGCCATGCTATTGCTAGACGAACGTCAGGATGTGCATCTATTGATAACGAATTGCCTCAAAAAGTAAGCAATATCTGTGTGGCCCTACTATCGAATGCCATCATTGCCATTTAAGTTGGCGTAAATGAACTTTCGCTGGCACGCGAGCAGTTAAAAACTTAGTTTACCAAAGTCATTGCCTCCAAAGGAAGAATCAAAACCGAAAAAAAAAAATAAACAGAACAAACACTCGTAACATCTTGGGTTGTTGGCAAACTGCTACTTAGTTGGTGGTCGACGCCGTTGTTCTTGATGTCGGTTTGCTTTTGATCCTAAAGCGCTAAATGGTTTTAGTTGGCATTAGCTTTAGCTTTACAGTTAGATATACATACGTATTTTATATGTATATTATATACACTTTTCTATATTTTTATTATGTTTTAAATACTTGGTGGTTTATTTCATGCATTTCTATTCGTTCGTTGTCTTTTGCAGTGACTTAAATAGTTCCACACAATTTGTGGTGGGTTTGGCGCTGTGCACGCTGGGCGCCATAGCATCGCCCGAAATGGCACGTGATTTAGCTAGCGAGGTTGAACGTTTAATGAAGTCGCCCAACACCTACATTCGCAAAAAGGCCACACTGTGCGCTTTTCGTGTTATACGGCGAGTACCAGAACTAATGGAAATCTTCTTACCGGCCACACGTTCACTGCTTAGCGAGAAAAATCACGGTATGCCTCGAAGCAATTTAATTAACATAAATATTGCGCATTTGAAATTGAAATTTGCAAATGAGTCATGCAATGTCATGCCAAGCTAAGTTCGAATTTATGCATTCCGAAGTGATGCCAATTTCAAATGTGCATTAAACTAAAGTTAATTTTTTTTTTAATACTAAAAATAATTACTTGAAAATTTTAGGCATATTAATAACTGGTGTAACACTCATCACCGAAATGTGCGAGAATAGCGCCGACACTTTATTGCATTTCAAGAAGGTGAGTAACATTTACATACATATTTTTTATAATGCAAAGCGGTTATAGAATATTTAAAAGCTGCCTCATGAATAAATTTCCTGATAATTATTTATAATGTAGTCGATTTAACGTTGTATTTATGAAGTAAATATAAAAATGGGTAAAGCCGTAATATCAGCTACAATTTTTGTTTGTTTTTTTTTAAAGCAAAAGGTATTTTATTTCACAGTGAATGTGTAACGTGTACTCGCAATCTTTTAAAACCAGCCATTTGCAGGTATTGAGAGTGGTACTCTTACTTTGGTCCGATGTTTGTATGTATAAAAAGAGTAAGAGATAGATAGGCCTATACCCAAGTATCGCTCAGTTAAGAGATATCTGAAATTTTAGCAGGCGAGATCACAGGCTACGCTTTAAAACAGTCAACAACAAAAAATAAACGCTCTAAACGTTGATCTAGTTGAAGAAATAAATTTGTATTAAAAAATAAATGATTCTAAGACATTTCAAGAAATTAATATTTTGATAAAATATTCCCTATGTTATGGCCGATGTTACTATCTATACCTTTTCCAATTGTATTTCACTAAACCCCAAATGTATTTCAGAAAACCACAAATCTATTTCCGAAAAATTTAAATGAATTTCAGAAAAGCCCAAATGTATTTCAGAAAACCACAAATCTATTTCCGAAAAATTCAAATGAATTTCAGAAAAGCCCAAATGTATTTCAGAAAATATATATATATTTTTTTTTTGATGAGGAAACCCTAATATAAAATATTTTGTATAGGTGATTCAAGCTCTTTCCGTACCGTAAGGTTATATTGTATATGCAAATATTTTATTTAAATAGTTTTTTTTAAACGTTTTTTTTTATATTTATGAAAGGTGTGAAG
Organism: Anomoia purmunda; assembly: GCA_951828415.1. NCBI lineage: Eukaryota > Metazoa > Arthropoda > Insecta > Diptera > Tephritidae > Anomoia > Anomoia purmunda. The sequence goes on from OX639995.1 coordinate 48,182,640, forward strand.
GTTTCGGGAGGGTCAAAGTTTATTTACTTGTTACACCTTAAATTGTTTATTATTCTAATTCGAGTATCTGATAATTGTTACAAATTACGAGAAAATAATAAAGCAAAGTTACGTTTCATTTAGTGGCAAAGCTGGAAATTGCTGCGGAAGAATTTTTTACATGCAGCAATTTGCCAGCACTCTTTAATGTTAAAAAGTCAGTCAGAACTTTTTGAAACTCGCCAACAATTTGTTCGCATAAGATTTTTAAATTTTTTTCTATTTGAGAATGATATTTCTCAGAACAATTATTGTTATGTAGATTGGGAGTGAGAGCCTAATCGCATAATTAAAATTAACATAATTCGCTATAAATACGGTGACCATCCGTCCTTTATTAAAAAAAAAAACATTATTTATTTTACTTTGTGTTCCTTGTTAATTAAAGAGTCCTTAAAATCAGCTTTTCCAAAGAAATTTTTGCATTTTTTAATATTTTTTTATCGAACATTTGCCTCATAAAAATTTGACAAATGTCTCAGAATTGACTAAATCAAATTTTTTCTGAGTATTAAATCAAACCAAATTTTTTATGTGATTGAGTCATAAGTAAAAAAAAGTAATTTCCTAGTTTTTCGAAATGAGCCTCCGAAATCGAGGTATTGAGTTCGAAATTGGATCTTTGGATGAGAAAATTTTGATTTGTCGTATCTCCTTAAACTATTTGCGCAGATGAATGATATTTGGGTATAGGTGTCCTATAGATCAACTTGCATATCGTTGTGGAAAGATAGGTGGTACCAAGCCCCTTACAAAAAAGTCACATTCGTTATATTTTTGTAACTATTTGGCGAATATTTCGTATATATGTACGTATGTAGATCTTAGTTTTAGAAAATAAGGTGGATGGGCATATGGATCCCCAGTTAATACAACAAAAAAAAACCCCTCATATCTGGTTCAACGAAATTTTTCGTGTATTCTGACCTGCTTAAAATGTAGTAATTATTATTATTATTATTATTTTCTTTTTTTTGTAAAAAATTGGTGGAGAAGACTCTTTTTTTCATTTGCTATGGCCATGAAAATAACGATTAAATTGTCAAAATCGGTCATTAGGATCGTTTGTAATTGATCCGCTTCTGAAATTCTGACTCACAGTAATAATTTGAAATAAGTTGTCAAATTAAAAATAGATCTGTTCAAAAATTACATTTCATGCCAAAGGAATATTATTCATGAGACAGCTAGCATATATTTAGATGTAATACAGGGCCATGAGTATCGAAGTATCTAAGGCAATATCACCCATTAGCGAAAGAACTCTTCGGTGTCCCTAGATATTTATGAGAGTATTCAAGTTAAAAGTAAACGATAACAACTGATTGCCGCATACAAATAGTAAAAGAGTGACTCCGTCTAAAGACCCTGGCCGCTTATTCAGTAAATAAGTCACCGGTTTCAATTCAATAAATAAATGTAATGTATAAAATCTAAATTGTCATAAATTTTAAATTACGAAAATGATAAATTGAAGTAAAATTGTTTAAAACAATAAAAAAAAAACTCAAAATTATTTTGCTTACCGCAAGAATTGAACTGGCGATTTTCTAAATTGTATAATACCCCCAGCAGCGGCAGTAGTCACATCAACATTTTCAATAGAAAAATTTCACACTGACTTTTATGTAGAGAACAGCCGAACACCTTTTTTCGCACCGAACCCAACATTTTCAAGATCTATATGAAGTGAACAGAAACCATATAAATAAAAGTTTTAAGTTTCAAGAACGAAATTCACAAAAATTCAACAAATCTCAAAAAAGGTTCACAAAATTGCGACGTTTTTAATTGTTGTATAGCATATTAATTTTTTTTACTGACGGTGTTGCGCACAGGCTGATATTTTTCAACAGAAAATATGGGCTTCGAGAAGTATTCAATATTATCACAATTTCTTGGCAACAGATGGCGTTCATTGGGAAAAGTGTCAAATTTGTTTTGTAATGAATAATTTCTTTCAGTAATATTACTGCAAATCATATCGGTTTAATGTAAATCCGAAAGGCTTATTTAACTTTTTTCTATTAAAAGTAAAAGGTATTAAAGTTAAACTATACATTTTTTCAATTAATAAAAATTAACAAATGTTCGGTCAAGTTCGGTTTTTTTTTGGCCGCAGACGAACCCAACTTTGGTGGGCGTAGGCGAAGTTCGGTCGTTCTCTACTTTAATTCTATTTGATATTTCGTGCATAAATCATTGGTGATAAAATTACTGGTGACTCGTAGTGACTTTCGCTACTGGGCAATAATTTATGCAAATAGATATATACTAGTTATATAGCTTAAATTGAGTTTGACTTCAATAAAATTTATACAGTTGTAAAAAAAAAGACTACGTGGTTATACAACATTTCAAATACACTCTTTAACTTAAGTACTTGCTGCAGTAACCATTTTCTTCAAAATAAAATTTGGTTTCTGACGAATTTTTTCGCTACTCAAATTAAATAACAATAAAACATAATTTTTCCTACCTTAGTTTGCTACTAAACTCACATTAATTCATTATTCACGTACGCTCTTGTAAATACAATATGTAGCTATAAATGGTGTGTTAAGCTTTTTGCGCGGAGAAATTACATACTATAGTAGATATGTACATATATTTTTGTCACATACAAATTGGTCTTTGACATTGACACAGGAATATAAAGATTCATTTTGATTAGCTAAATAATTGAATCATTCATTCATATTTATGGTTTTTAAAATTTTTTTAGCCATTATCTAGTTATGTATATTTTATATAAATGCCTTTTGATGGCAACATATCATAACATACAAATCCTAGTTAGCATTACCATAGAGCCCAAAATGATATTTGGTTTTTTTTTTTGTTAGAAATACATACATATATACAGTGTCAGAAAAAAGTATTGGCATAGTAATTTTTTTCATATTGTTCCCAATGTTTTTCATGCTAAAATTTATTTTTTATTTTTAATTTAGCTCTTTTTATAGCAAACCCCATATTAGTCCGGATTTAAAAAAAATTCAAAGAAATGCAGGAAATTAAAAAAAAAAATTATCGAAATTTCAAACTTTTTAATCAGAATTTTTACAAAATTTCTTTCATCGGTAAAGTCACCCACTCTCTTAAATTTAAAAATAAATCTTTTTCATACGCTGTATAGAAAAAAATGCGCGATACCATAAACAAAAAGTCTTGCTCTTAAAACTGTTTGAAATTTCGATGAAAATATTTCCTTAATTTTTTTACTTTTCTTTACCTTTGTGAATATTGTAAAAAAAAATATTGTGCCAAACTTTTTTCACGCACTGTATAGGAGTTTTTTTTTTTTTAAATTTAATAGAATTTTAAAAGATATCTAAAAAATAAAAATAAAATTATATTGTCATTTGCACTCTCTGGTAATGTTAACGATAATATTTACTTTTCGCTATGCATATAATTTCAACACATATTAAACTTTCTTTTTTCTCCATCATTGAAAAAAAAAATACCTACTATGTATAACAAAACAAATCTACAACATTTAACTTGTTGTAATATTTTATGGCTAACTCTTTTGAAAACCCGCATACAATACAAATCCAAACCCGAATATTTTTGTAATTCGCTTGGCAGGATAGCGGAAATCGAGAGGTATGACCTTGACAAAAGTTATGAACACTTACAGCACGATTACACATCCATACGTACTACATACATACATACATTTGTATTTCACATACACGCATACACATGTACTCGTAAACAAAAATTTTAATTAAAAAACGTTTTTTATTTAGAGCCTGAACTTACATATATTTTATAAAAGAATTCAAAGTTGAAACTTAATTTTTGCTCTAGTTAAATTTTACTTATAAATAATTGATTTGAATTTATTTATTTTACGTATTTATCTTTGTAACTAAGTAATGTAGTTCTAATATAAAATTTATCAAACATATTACCATTGCTGAATTTTTTTTAACAATACATAAAACATATTTTTTCCTTCGCTGATAATACAGAGTTGGACATATCATATTGTTTATTTATTTATTTTTAATATTTTTTTTTATAAAAATATAGCTGATTCTATAACATTAACAATATACATAAATTCAAAAAAAAAATTCATAAATTTTTAAAAATGTTAGATAAATTTTTTTAGAAACTTATCGGTTATGCAGTTTTGCAGCCACTTGAATTTTATATTTTTTATATAATAAAGTGGAAATTTCAACTGATTAAAAATTCGAGTTGATTTCTGATCATTTTTTATTTGTTTTGCTGACGGTGTTGGCATTCTCCTCCATATAACGAATGCTCAAAATTTTTGTGATTAAGAAGCTTGAAAATTCCATACATTTTTTTTTTTAAATTTGTAAATTTCTAAAAGTTTGATACCTTTGTATTTATTCAGTTTGTATTATATAATGAGCTTTATTTAAGGAAAAAATATTAAAAATAAAATAATAAACAAGTCGCAAACTGTATTATATTAAATTTAGCCCAATATGATTAGTCAAAATTTTTAAAACATTTCATTTGGTAGCATACATACGTAAATTTGTGTATGTCGGTACAAAAAAGTCATCAATTAAAAAGACGGCTTTGGTTTTATTACATAAAAATATTTTTATTGAAATATTCAATCTTTAGCTGTTTCTGGTCCAACATTGCAGTTTAAATTTCAAAAATATTCAGTGCTGTGCATAATTACAAAAATACAGGTTTTGCAATATTATATGGTTAGGGACGGCTAATTAATTTGGATAATTGAGAGTGGCGTCTTGTATGTAGGCATAGCATTTCCTAGAGGAAAAAATCATACTGAAATGGAAATGATGCCTGCATACGGAGTACACCAACAAAGCTATTCATAATATATATTCCCCGCATTATAACCATATCCAGACCAATCCATGATTTCGAGTTTACGTACATACTGTAAACAAAATCTGTTGTGACGTAGAAATTCTGGCAAAATTTCCAAGAGAGGGTTAGCGGTACCACAATCTGCGCCACCTTCTGTATTCTTTTCACCATGGGCGATAGCGTCTCATGAGCTGAATGCAAGGCGAATTCATACCAGGTGGTAGCAAGAAAAAACGTATGTATTTTGTTGTTGCGCCTTGAGCGGGAGTTATGTCAAAATCTGAATTAGAATGTAAACACACAAATTAGAATGTAAACAAACAAAACTAGTTTGACATTACACCCGCTTCGCCGAATTGAAAAAAAAGTAAAACTCAGCTGTTTCTTCACACCACCTTGTATGAATTCGCCTTGGCTGAATGCTTGTTCTATCTTCGCCTTGCGCGGTGAAAATGTAAAAATTGTTTTCACATTCAATTTACCTTCGAATTGGAAAATCCACGAGTGGTTTTTTTTTACTCTCCATCCGTTTATTTATGGTTGTCTTTCTTAGTTTCTTGGTAATTTTCTCTACTCAAAAGCAAAACAAAAAGTACATGGAATTCTTGTATTTGTAATGATGCCACCAAGGTGAATATGAATTGTAAAATAAACAGCAATAATTAATGTTATGGATTAACTTCGATTTGGGATGATTAAGTTTTGATTTGGATATGGTAGCTGCGTTTCATTTCATTGGTTTAAGTCTACAAATTATTTTTCTTAGAAATTAGGGTTATTTTTTGAGTTTTCTTTTTTATTGAGAAATAAAAAGCATTTTTTGAGTTAAAACTTTCTTAAGCAAATAAGAGTTATTTTTTGTGTTTTACTTATGTACATAATAAGAGTTATTTTTTTAGTTTTATTTTTGGGTAGAAAATAATTTATTTTTTTAGTTAAATTAGTTAATTGGAAAATAACTTATTTTTTAGTTTAATTTAGCTTTATTTTTTTTTTGTTTTATTTTATTAACTTATTTATTTAGTTAAAATTATTGATTGAAAAATAACTTATTTTTTAAATTAATTTTTGCTTATTTTTTGAGTTTATTTTTTGCTTAGAAAATAAGTTATTTTTGTGTTTTATTTTTTTGGTTAGAAATTAACTTATTTTTTCAGTTAAATTTTTTCATTGGAAAATAAATAAATTCTTGAGTTTTCTATTTTGATTAAAAAATAAAAGCAATTTGTTTTGTTTTATTTTTTACAAAAAAAAATATATTTGTTTAGTTCAATTTTTTGCTTTGAAAATAAGAGTTATTTGGGGTTTTATATTTTGCTTAAAATATAAGAGTATTTTTTTTTTGCTTTGTAAATAACTAATTTTTTTAGTTTACTTTTTTAGTCTTTTTTTGCTTAGGTAATTAAAGTTATTTTTTTGCTTAGAAAATAATTTTTTTTGTTCTATATTTTTGCTTAGTTTTGTTTTTTTTTTTAGTTTTTAATTTATTTTTTTTTTGTTTTAGTTTTTGCTAGAAAATAGTTATTTTTTTGGTTTTATTTTTTGCTTAGAAAATAACTTTTTTTTTGAGTCAATTTTTTTGATAGACCATAATTTAATTTTTAAGTTCAATTCTCTGATTAAAAAATATGTCATTTTTTGAGTTTTAGTTTTAGAAAAAAGTTATTGTTTCAGCTATATTTTTTACTTAGAAAATAAGTTATGTTTTATGTTATAAAAAAAAACTAATTTTTAGAGTTTTTCTTTTTAAAAAACAACCCTTGTTTCCTGAGCAAAAAATAACTTAAAAAGCCATTTTTTTTATAATCGCTATGTAACTTAAGTCGCAAGCTTTTCATCAACCCCTCGGAACATGCATCCCTTTTGATTCGCTCGATAATAGAATTGCTGGTTTCTGATTGTCATAATATTTTTTGGTAAAAGCAGGAAACAAAGCTCAATACAAAAAACAAAAATTGATATAACTACTAATCGTAAAAAATATTTGTTACTTTTTGCTAGAAATTTTTAAAGTCTTTACTTTACACATGTAGTATGTATATTATAAGTATAATATTTTAGCAATTTTTTTCATCATTTTCACCTTCACTTCAACACTTGCTTATCTAGGCTACAGCTGTTTTTGTTAGTATGTTTTGAAAAATCACTGTTTTACAAAATACTTGTAGCTTCCCACCCTGTTTTTTGTCTTTTTTCTAAACTTTGTACTTTTGTAACTACACAACAGTTGTTATTGAATTTTTATGACCTTCCCAACTTCTCTTTCACTATTTACTTTTCACTCACTCGACCACACAAACATCGACCGCTACACTGAACTTTTTTACGCTTCTCACCCTAAGCAAATATTTCCTGCTGCGCGCTTTTATACAACTTTTTCCTCCCACTTTTTTATATTCGACTATCTCTTCTAACTGCAATGTTGCTTAAAAATAAAACAAACATATTTATATTAATTTGATTAGTAATAAACATTTTATCTCATTTCATTTAGATTGTGCCAAATTTGGTACGCATACTCAAGAATCTTATTTTGGGTGGATACTCGCCGGAGCACGATGTGAGCGGTGTGAGTGATCCGTTTCTGCAGGTGAAAATTCTACGCTTGTTACGTATACTCGGCCACAATGATGTTGATGCCTCGGAGGCAATGAATGATATTTTAGCGCAGGTAGCCACCAATACGGAGACAAGTAAAAATGTTGGCAACACTATTTTATATGAAACTGTGCTCTCCATTATGGATATACGGTGAGTGGAGTTTTTGTTTTACAATTTGTTTTACAAATTTTTAGTTGAACGGAAATTAGTATGCTCGAGCGCACATAACGGTTATTTGTAACAAACTAAAGTAAGCGATATAGATATAGAAATATATTTACCACAACTCTCAAAATGAAAAGCGAAATCAATTTAGCCATGTCTGTATGTCCGTCCATCCGTCGGTCCGTTCGTGCACCCGATTACATGAGTTAATATTGAGATATCTCAACGAAACTTGGTGTACATATTGCCTTTGAACCAAGGTAAATTGGGGTTGCAAATAGGCGAAACCACGTCCATATAACGATGTGTTGTAAAAATAAAAAATAAATCTATAATATTTTAGATAATTTGTTCAAATTTTAGAAATAGAATTATGTGTTTGGATTTGCCCCGATTTTCACTGGCTGCTTGCGCAGAGGCTATAGTACTGAGGGCTGGAAACAGATTAGGTTTGTGTTTAGACCGAAGGCCATTAAAGGCTCGCATACTACCTCTAAGGACTTTAGGCTAATCAGTCTTCCATAGTTTGTCTTGAAAACGCTTGTACATAAGAAATGGGACTCCGCGAGAGAGATTATCGCTTATGAGGTTGACTGACCTAAACAGAGTTAGGTCGCCGAAACAACAGTCCTTGGTCGGGTGAAACCCGGATCATTCCAGTGCGTAGAATCAACTGTCTTGGGAGGAATATCAGTGGAATCTGCCCTACACACCCTCGTAAAGTTCATACTGAGCGCCTACCTTGATATCGAGGGGTTTTAATAATGTAGTACACGGGCTATACCTGAGTTCCTAAGCAAGCTGGAAGCCGCAACTTATCCACCGCTTGCTTAGTGGCAGAACTGTCATTGCGCAAAGGTGCATTGCCTTTGGGTAGAGATGGGTGAATGCCCACATTCCCCAAGTTCTATCACCGCTACTTTGGGGTTTGTACTCATTGACCTGTTGTTGAGACTATAGCGCGAAGGCTGCCCAGTTATGGCGTACGCGGATGACTTGGCGTTCATTGTCAGAGGAAGGTTTTTGGGTACCTTGCGGTTAACAACTGGTGTCGGAACTGCGGACTAGCGGACCGCCGTAGCCGAGTGTCTAACATGTGCGGTTTCATTCGGTGGATCACGGGTTCAAATCTTGGCCGGGCCAAGTAGCATCAAAAATTATCGAATTTTTTTTTAATAACGGTCGCCTGTACCATGAAAAACTTCTCACAAAAATCATTTGCCATTCAGGGTCGGCGTAAACCTGTAGGTCTCTCAATTTGTGTTACAATATCAAGACTTACACCACAAATTGTAGGAGAAGTTCGGCCAAACATCAAGCTTTGGTGTAAGCGCCAAACTATTATTATTACAAAATTCCTAGCGTTCCTCTGCCTTCTGAGTGGGGTTTTAATACTGTATAGAAAGCTTTCATAGAAACTGAATATTGAGAAAATATCAAATAATGCACTGGTTGCCTTGCACTATATTCGGTAAACTCTGGAGTTTCTCGCTTAGAGCTATTAAGTTTTTTTATATGAAAGTAGTAGAACCGATTCTTATGGACGGGGTTCCTGTCTAGCGGGGTGCCCTGGTTAAGTCTACGATAGTTAGCAACTGGAAAGGGCGCCAAGATCAGACCTTATTGAATTCAGTGGGACCCTTCGCGATGAACGTCTTATTGAATATAATTCCAATAGATACTGCAGGAAAAGCCTGGCACCCCAGGATGCTGTTAGGCAGCGGGAAATTGAATCAAAATCCTCGGATTGTGGTCATACGAGGAGTTTGCTAATTTTCGACTTCATCCCGGCGCCCGATTGGTTGCTTACAAGCGCAACCCCTGTCTAAGAAGTAAACATCTACTATAGCCAAGCGGCAATTAGAGTTTTTGGTTCAATAACGGAGCGATCGAAGGTTATTATAAATTACTTGACTTCTCTGTCAAAAGCTTTTCGAGGATTCTCCGCCCACCTGTCAGCTGTGCTTGAACGATGAACTTACGATCAGCTTGGTTAGAGCTGGGCAGCTACTATTCACTATCCTCTGCGGATATATCGAGAGTGGACATTAGCCAACTTCTTATCACATGGCTCTTTACAGAGTATAAATAAGAAGTTGTCGTTCTGTTTTCCAAAACATAACCTAACGTAACTCAAGTAATACTTGAGCAAAGTGGGCGTGCCACCGCCCTCTTTAAAGCAATTAGGTATATCTCCGAAATTACTAACCAAACTCTACCAAATATGATACAGAATTTGCATTTCTACTTTGTAAGTGTAATTTCGCAAATTATCGAATGCGGGAAAAAACCCACGCCCACCTCTTCAATGACAGTAATTTACATGATATAATAAGTACTATACTATTAAACTATTTTACTATTTAAACTATTCTTTCCTTCTAACTTAGACTCTGCTTTACTTGTTTTTGCTGTTTTATTTTATTTTACTTGTTATTCTTACATTTTGCTTTAAATCTTTTCACAGCTCTGAAGGTGGCCTCCGCGTATTGGCTGTCAATATTCTTGGTCGCTTTCTACTTAACTCCGACAAGAATATACGTTACGTAGCATTGAATACATTGTTACGTACTGTGCATGCGGACACATCAGCGGTGCAACGTCATCGCACAACTATTTTGGAGTGCCTGAAAGATCCGGACGTTTCGATAAGGCGTCGCGCCATGGAACTCTCATTTGCGCTAATCAATGCACAAAACATTCGTACAATGACGAAAGAGTTGTTGTTATTCCTCGAGAAGGCTGATGCCGAATTTAAAGCGCAATGCAGTTCGGGTATGATTTTGGCAGCTGAACGTTATTCGCCAAGTGCGAGATGGCATCTGGATACACAATTGAGTGTGTTGAATGCGGTTAGTGGCGGCAGTTTTTAAAAAGACATAATTTTATCACCTTAATGTTTGTATTTTCCCCCCACCCAACAGGCCGGTAACTATGTACGCGACGATGTGGTCTCATCCACCATTCAGCTGGTCTCGAGCAGTCCTGTTGCTGAGCAAACCTATATAACGAATCGTTTTTGGGAATCACTACAGGTAGCAAATCATTGTGAAGACAAGCAGCCACTTTTGCAGGTGGCAGTGTGGGCCATTGGCGAATATGGTGATCTCTTTATGTACGGTCCCAACGAAGATGGTGCGTAGCTACAGTTGTAAATATTTTTAAACGACATAGTTTTTTATTAATTGTGCCAAAATTTTGCAGAATTTGAACGTCCATCCGAAAGCGATTTAATCGTCATGTATCATAAGTTTTTAACCTCTGCTCAAGTATCAATAATCAGCAAGCAATACGCCTTAGTGTCCCTCGCTAAATTAAGTACGCGTCTGCAGAATTGTGTAGAGTAAGTTTCAAAACGAATTAATTAATTCACTTAATTTCAAGTCAACAGCTAATTAATTTATTTTGCTTCTATAGAGAAATTCAGGCATTGATTACCTCATTCGGCAGTCATCTGAATGTGGATTTGCAGCAGCGTGGCGTCGAATTCACACAACTATTCGGCACCTATAAGAATTTGCGTCCACCATTGCTAGAAAAAATGCCACCAATGCAAATAAGTCGCATCTCTTCGCAAAATGGCGAGAGTAGTGGTTCGTATGATGACAACAGTCCCGATTTAATTGAAAATGGCATTGGCATTGGCGATGAACAGCTAGGCAAAGAAAGCAATATAAATACGTTGGGTGATAATACGGTAAGTTAAAGCATCGCTCAAAAACTATGTACATCTACCCAGAAGATAATTTATGGTGGCCTTCTTAAGGGAAGCCATTCTAAAAGGTCCAAACAAGAAGTGTTGAAATTTTTTTTGCCAGGAAGCCTTCAAAAACCAATTTTCTATTTTTTTGATTCACAAAGGATTAATTTTTTTTTTTATACAGAAACAGTTAGAACAACTGAAGCTGTACGAAGCCTTCTAAAGTGCGCCCTACAAAAACTTTTGATTTTTTATGAATATAGAAACAGTTTTAGAATAATTGAAGCAGTACGAAGCCTTCTAAAGTGCGCCCTACAAAAACCCTGTTGAAAGCTTCCATAGGTAGCTAAATAAGAGGGCCTTTCGTGGCACGTCTTACAATTTTGCCACTGGAAGCCTTTTTATGGGAAGTGAAAGTATAAGATCTTCAGTTTGTGTCACTCCAAGCAAAAAAAAATAAATGAAAAGGGAAAGTAAAAACGCATTATACATTGAGGTTAGTAATCGATTAGAGAATGTTTGGAGAACTAGCCATATTTTCGAATTTTAAACGTTTGAGAACGTTTAAAGAATTACACTAATTGTAGAATGTAGAAATCAAAATTTATCTAACATTAAAGACAGGCTGTGTTTCCTGGGAAGAAAGGTTTCTTGACTCTCAGGGAGGCCTTTTGGAACGGCCTTTAACTGCAGTCATTATCTACTGCGTGGTAATATTTTACTAATTGATTTTATTTCTCTTGACTCTAGAACATATTGCTCGATCTGCTTGGTGGCGCCGATTTGAGTTCACCCACAGCGACAGATTTGTCCAACTCTGAAGCTGTGCTAAAGAAGAATAGTAAAAATGCTAATGAAGCGTCGAATAATCAAGCCATACTCGATTTGCTCGATTTGGATATTTCAGCAGGCACTACCACCAATACAACAACAAACATGAATAATGTACTTGGAATGGATTTAAGTGGCAGCATATCGGCGACAATACCAACAACAGCGGCGACAAATGGCAACGATTTGGCGAGCATAATGTCGCTAAGCGGTAATGGCGCTGGTGGTGGAAGTGTTAGCGGTATTGGCGGTCTGTTAGGTTCGAACAGTATTTTATCGCAACCTGGTGGGATTCCCGCCAATGCGTTGCTCTCCGATTTAGCGTCCCCAGTTGTAATTGCTGCACCACCAACAAACAATATTGCTGTGGTAAATATGGAAAATGTATTATCATTAACTGCGCGGATATACTAAATAAATACATTTTTTTTTTTTGTTTGTTTTGTTCATAGCCTCAGGGTCCCACTTTGACTGTGCTGGATAAGAACGATTTGCTGGTGAACTTAGTGCCGGTTAGGAGCAACGATTGCTTACAAATATTTATGAGAACTATAAATAATTCATCCAATACATTGGAGCAATACGTCTTTCAGGTGAGCCGATACTAAATAATTTAAAATAATTATCTGATCCAAAGAAAAAATATTTCAACGCCGCATAGAATAACGAAATAGTGATTCCCCTATTTTTCCAAATGAAATCAGTAATAGAAAAGTAGGTAGCACGTAATTTTTGGCACCATTCTACCCAAAAGGTACTTTCTTTACCACCTCAATAAGGTAGATTTGCGCCACCATTTCGTCGGAGGTAGAGCGGTTCAACGATAAATACCAACGATCTTTCGAAATTCGAAATACATATGTATTTCGAAAGTTATAGTTGTTAACTTTTTTCGAAATTGTTTTGGTTTTATTAATTTTTCTCGCGATTGGCAATACCCTCGGCTAATTCAAACCCTTAAAAATTATGATGTTTTCTTGACATATTCATTTTTTACAAAAACATTGCGCGTCAAGAGAAAAACGTGAATAACTTTCTTTGGATTGAGCCAGATTTTTTTCCAAATAATTTTTCATAGAATGTACTACAATATTAGGGGGGAAAACCCCGATCTGAAATCAATTAAGATGTCAATAATATTTAAAGGAATATTAATAATTAAAAAAAAAAAAAAAAAATATAAAAAAATATAAAATTAAAATGGGAGAAAACATCATAACTTTTAAGTGCAGAATCGGTAGTATTGAGAAACCCGCGAGAAAAATCTTCAAAAATATATATTTTTGTATCGTTATGCACCAGGGGGCATCAAAGTATTTAGGGGTTACATGCATTTGCAAGACCAAAGTTTTCTAAAAGTTCGATTTAAAATGTTTGAAATTTTGATGATATTTTTTTTTGGATTCTTATAAATTATGTACAAAACATGAAATTCTGATTTATATTTTTTTTTATAAAAAATTAAAAACGTACAGTGTCAGAAAAATTTATTGGCCTAGTAATTTTTTATAATATTCACGATGGTTTTCATGCTAAACTTGTACGTTATGTTTTATCAAAATATTCTAAACAAAAGTCATATAATTAAGTACAAATTTCTAACTTTGTATAAAAATCACAAAAACTTCTGCAAATTTAAAAAAATGTTCATAAAATTTTCAAACTTGAATTATGAAGTTTTATAGACGGTGTTCGCATTTTACCCCATATAACATATGAACAAAATTTATTTCTATATGTCAGAAAACGGGTAACACTGCCGGTTAAAAAAATTATCAAAAATCATCGTGAATTTTAAACCACTTGAAACTTGCACCTTATTATTATTATTAGTATTATAATTTAAAAAAAATTAAAAAAAAAAAATTAATCTGTTAAAATAATGAGCATTAGCTGTCAGGGCTTCTTAAAAGGTATATATGTATTCTCTATTTTATATACATATGTATTTTTGTTTTTTTGTATAATATTTATATAGTAGCTTTGAGATGACGGTTTCTGGTTCTTTGTAGAGCAGTGCATTGAAGCTAAAATGCCTACAATATAAGTTGGGCCGATCCCCAAATTGCCTAGTCAAGGGTCAATGAACTGTCAAAATGTATCATACCCACACAATTTGTAGGGAGCATCCCACAAAATATAATTTTCAATTTTGACAGCACGTTACGTCCTGAAGTTGGCTGCGTGAGACAGAAGTGAAAAAGAAAAAAAGAAAAAATGAGAAATAGGAAAAGGCAAATAGAATAAAATGCCACGTAACGAACTACGAAAGAATGGTAAGGAAAACATCAAAAAATCTACGCGGTTATTTGGGTATGGCGCGCGCTGCCACTTGTTAGCCTTAGAAATCGCAACGCCTGACGCCCCAATTTAGATAGCTTTAGTAGTTAGTAATTTGAGATAGATATCTGCGACTAAATGGCGAATTATTTTTGATTTAATTTGACTGCAATAATTTTTTCGTAACTTACCTGCTGCCGGTCAAACAGCCAAGCTAACAACCTTCGTACTTCCTTACTTGCCGCTACGGCGCACAGTGGTATGACTTTATACATTTCTTGGCCAATAATAGACGAATAGCTCTATGTTTAGCACAAGCTAGTTAAGAAAAAGATCCAAGAATGGTTGAAATCGATCAGTCCCTAGGGGTACCTCCCTTGTATCTCTATAATAAAAATCTAATTTAAGCTTAATAAAATAAATTTAATAAAAAAGCGGTACTATTATAAAAGCTACCGATACCCATGTTTTTGTTGTAACAGATAAAATTAAATATTGGTAAAAAAAAAAAATTGCCCATCTACCACAATTCAATCAAAGAAAAATGATATTTCGGAAACTAAAAAAGGAAATTTGCTCGAATTTGATACTCATTATTGGGTTGGAGAAAGGGCATGGCAATAACAAGGCGAACTAATAACGCACACACTTACTTTTTCACGATAAAAGAGAATAGAGGAATGGAAGAAATTAGCTTTCGTGTTTAGGATGTCATATAAAAAAAAATACAAAGAAAAATACATTAGCTGTTTCAATAAAATCACCTTATATGAATTCGTCTTGGGTGAATCGTATTTTTGAGCAGGTATTTGAAGTATGCGTTAAATCACAAAGAAATCTAAGCATTTCGTGCTCTATAAAATAAACAATTAATTATGATGCTGATGCCCGATTGAACTTAATAAAAAAACTTCCTTTCTTTTTTGCAGGCCGCAGTTCCTAGAGTATTCACACTACAAATGCTATCGCCGTCGGGGTCGGTATTACCACCAGGCGGTGTTATAACGCAAGAGATGCGCGTTGTTAGTACGTCCAATGTGCGTAAATGTTAAAAAAAAGCCAATTGCTTGCTCGTTCTTAGTAATTAATGTTTTCCGCCATTTTTTAGGCTACCCTTCGAATGAGGTTACGCATATCATATGTTGTCGACGGACAACCAGTGGCGGAGCAAACAGAAGTTACCGGATTCCCCGATGCTGCACCCGAATAGGATAGAATGAAAGCATAAATAACTGAATTGGCAGTATAAGTACATGAAATGTTAATAGCGCGTTTAAGGAAAACTAAAACAAAAACATAAAAGTCGAAACAGAAAATTATAAAAAAAAACAAAAACTAAATCCCTCCCTTTCTCCGCTCCTCCCCTTCTTTTCCTCTTTTCATAGGAGTTTATGTAGGTACATGTGTTCTTCGTAAATTACACGAACTATATATTCTTTATAAATATATATTTTTTGTAATATACATTAACGAAGTACATAGCCTAACTGATGTATTTGCATACTATCAACCACACACACACACACACGCGTGCATACTAACACACTCTACCCAGAAGATAATTTAGAGAGGCCTTCCTAAGGGAGCCCGCCTAACAAAGAAGTGGTGAAAAAAGTTCGCATGTTCGCCATCATACCTTCAAACAGGGGCTATCTATTTATAATTCACGTGAGAATTAAATTTTATGAGTAAAGAAGCAATTCTGGAAGAAATGATTCAAAAAGCCTTCTAAAGCACGCCCTACAAAAGCCCTCCTGGAATCCCTCCTGTAGGTACCAAAATTAAGAAGGCCTTTCGTGGCACGTCTTCTATCGATGGATTCTGCAAGAAAGCCTTCAGTTTGTGCCACTCCATAAGAAAGAGAGAGGGAATGTGGATAGGAAGGCCTCTCCACTCTCAGGAAGACCTTTTGGAATGGCTTTTTATTCCTGAAATTATCTACTGGGTAATTCTCAATGTTTACAAAGGATATACGATTTAGGATTTGTCAATAAATTTCATGCCCATAATCATTATTCGCTCTGTGAAATTTGTAAAATAAGCAAACCACTTCACATACATAACTGTAATGTGTATTAAGCGTATCGGGGGAAAAATAGTATAAACAAAAAAAACGCATTAACTACAGAAAATGTTAATAGTTACGAAACATTATAATATACCTTTTGTTGGGAATACAAGCAAAGTTTGTTGCTGTATGCTTAGCGTTTCGTAGTCGTTTCATTTTCAAAATATGGATTGGTATGCAAAAAAAAAATCTGTTGACAATGAAAAAGTCCGTTCCATTATGTTAAATTCTGCAAGCTTTTAAAAGCGAAAATTAATTGTTATTTGGCAAAGTTGTATAAATATTTATGCTCTCGGTTGACCTTTTAGAAAACAAAAAAATATAAATATTAGCCTGAAAATGCTTGACCTACATATGTACGTTTCATTGAAATTTTAGTGAACGCTTAGAACGGTTAGATTCTGTTTGAAAACTTTTATATATTTTTATGTGTTAAAGTTAAAATTTAATTTCATTTAAATTTAACTCGTTTAGGTTTAAATACACAACATAGCTCAGGCCTAACCTCAAATAAAATATAAACGATATATTTTTAAAAATTTTCCTTTTGATGCAGAAGTATTCCTAGAGCATATAGAAGCGTTTCTGGATCAAAAAGTAACTTTTGAAAAAAAAATTCATTTTTGAATAAAAACATTTTGAAAAAAAAAAATCCGCTTATTTTTTTGCGGTTAGGGCAGGATATAAACAACTAAAATTTACCCAAGTTTAATTCATACAAAGTGGTGTTACTAGAATAAAAACAAAATTTATGTACATACATGTATTTTGTTTTAGCTTTTTGCGTATTGAATGTTAAAGTCATTTAATGGCTTCTATCACAAAGTATGAAAAATTCATTTCCCATGGCGATGAAAACAAATTTCAATTTAAAATTACATACGCTGTAACCAATGTATAAGAGCAATGCAAGGCGAATCCATACAAGGTGGTGTTATAAATACAACTACAAAATTCTTATGTATTTTGTTTTTGTTTCTGCGTAAGAGTTGTCAAAATTTAAATACATTTTGTTTTTGCTTTTACGGCTTTTGAAAGCTCATACGCAAAAGCAAAAACAAAATACATGTAGGTGCACGGTGTACTGAATACTGAAGGTGACGCCTTTAGAAGTACCGCTACTTTGGTTTTGCCGGGTTTGACAGTTCTCAACTTCAACTAGACAAGGCTTTTTTCACAAATTAAGAAAAAGAGACACTTTTTTTAGTATTTTGCGAATTTATTTATTAAATGTCTGCCTATAAATTCATACTTTTACACTTTAGAACAATTAGAACACGTTTTTCAATGAAATATTGGAAGTTGTTCAATTTTCTCTCTCCCGTATTCTTGTTTACTAAAGGCGAGATCTGTCATTTCACCGCGGGAAGGCGCAATCTTGTATTCTATCATTCTTGATGTAGGTGAATAAAAAAAATCAAATCAGCTGCTCTTATGCCATCACCTTCTATAAATTCGCCTTGAAACAATGTGTGCCAGGTACTGAAAGTCAAATTAGATGTCAAGTGTTGTCAGTTAAATGAAAATATCGAAAAATTTACATATGTATTTCAATTTGACGCCAATGCAAAATTATAAAACGACCTAATGAAATCCAAGTATTATGAGGTCAAACCGATAAGCTTTTTTGCATTGCCTTAACCCTTAAATGATCACTGCAACAAGGGAACCCATTACAAATCGGTATTAGCTTCTAGGTCATAATTTTTTATTTTAGTTTGTTTCTCAATCATTTTTAACGTGTTTGCTGATACGAGTATTTAAATTTTTTGTTTGAAAACTCGAAACGAAAATTTCTTACAAATTTTAAGAATGTTTTGTTTTATATCCTCGTTTTTCGCTAAGAAATTATGTCTTTAATTTGGAATTGCATTCTTAGCTGCCCCATTAACTAAATTAAAGCCTTTTTAAAAAAACATGAAAATTTGGACAACAATTCTGATTTTGGGTTTCCACACCCAATTGCTTAGGCCAAGTCCAAACATCTTAGTTAGAAAGTTATCCTTTTAAATTTAATTTGTTTAAGACGAATCGTAACACTCAATGATGAGAATTCATTTCATCAAAAGGGCAATTCACGATTGCAAATCACCATGGCTAGGAAAAATAAAATAAAATCACCGAAATACGCAAACCCGAGATCATTTGCACGAGAATGGCTCAATATTTTTTGTTCCGAATAAAATCTTAATCTTCAAAGCCAAGTGCGCTTATTATTTAAGCTTGTGACTCCCTCTTGCTCTCGAAATCGCAACCGGCAATATTTCATTTAAGGGTTAAGAATATGAACAAAAAACAATTGGCAAAACAAGACTGTCGAATAACAAAGCTGTATTTTACACAGTCTATTGAGTTTCTTCATAGACTTTGGCTGAGACGAATAAAAAAAATTATCAACTCTATTAACACCACTACCTAGTAGTGATTTGCCTAGTATTAAAGTTTTTTTTTGTTGCCTTCAAATAAATGTACCGATTTTATTATAACTACCGGCTTTGTTTTGCGACAATAATAGCAACCAATTAATGTATTTAAAAAAAACGTACTTCCTTTCATTCCCAATTTTATTTTATTTTATTATTATTATTATTTTTTGTTTTGTTTTATATTATTTTACGTTAATTCTCCCTTAATATAATTTAAGCATGATCAGTTAATAAAATGCGCTAATGTACTTAAAAATATTTAGAGCGAATTATTACGTAACATTTAAGTGCAGTGTGGGATATACAAACATACAACATACATATAACAAAAATAAATATGAAGCAAGTGAACTATTGCATAAATTAAAAGTAATAATGAGGAAAACTAGATAATATATATACATATATATATGTATGCCTATATATGTATATATAAATTAGTTACATGCAAATAAAGTTATATAAAAAAAATACCTACTACATAATTATTAATATATGCATCAAAAAAAATATTATACAGACATTATTATTATTATTATTATTATTATTATTATTATTATTATAATTACTATGACGAGAAAACGGAACGTTTTATGATTTCACATGTAAGGTAAAATAAAGAAGTTTTGTTTTAATAAAACATCAAAACAATTTTGTATTTATTTCCTTAACTACATATATCTTAAAGTTGCTGCCATTTCGGGGATATATCAGTGCCATGAGTAACTGCAGTCTCTTGTCCGCACGTAGAAAGCAGGTGGCTCCGATATTCAGGCTTTCGCTAATTCCTTAGCGGTTCCTGGATTGGCAAAATTTGTCTATATGCGACGTTGTTCCGAAATTCTCACGCAATTTCAAAATTCGGGAAATCGGCGGCAATAATTCCGATTGAAACAGAATTTTTTTTAGACAGTTTTCCGCTACAAATTATACGAACTATGAGTGTCAGTTCTTATCGAAATTCGATAGCATGTTGAATAATTTAAAATTTAAAAAAGTGATTTTCGAAAAATATACTGATTTGGAAATAAAACAGCTATAGCTATTTGTCGCTGAAAACAAAAAATTTAAATTAACGTGACTGTAAAAAAACTAGACTCCAAGATAAATAAAAAAAAGCGAAAAGCATAAATAAAGCCTGAAACAGAAACCAAACAAATAAAAAACAACAACAACAACAAAGAACTAAAATTGAAAGCTTGAGATAACAAAAACTATACACAAATGTAATTTTCAATCAATTTTGAAACTACAAAACACGCCAGATAAAATATAAGATGATATCGTGACTATTTTCAAAAGCTTTTTTCATACCAATATTGAATAGTTTCTTGGGTTTTTTGTTTTCATTTTTTAGAGGCGTTGGAACTGTTTCCTTTGATAGTCTGTCAAGTACGGCCACGATTTCCTTTTTTTACGAAATTCAAATATGTTGGTTGTTGGTCCAAATATTGAGATATGTACACACGTAATTTTTTATTTAGACTCAGAAAAAGTGCTATTTTGTTTTGTAGGCAAAAATCGATTCATCGAGTTGGCTGAGAACTTTTTTTAAAAATCCCCATAACTTCGTCAAAAGCCAAGGGAGTCTATAATTTTTTTTTTTATTTAAATATCAGTAACTATTTTTACATTAAGACAAAATTATGTATATTATAATCAATTTCTATTATATAAATTTTTTATTTAACATTACAAAAGTATTTTTTTTTCAAAATGCAATTTCTCAAAAATGTATTTTTACCAGCAAATAGACACTTCGGACTACAATCGAGCCGAATCCCTAATAGCTAAATTTTTTTCGAACTTATAATTTTTTATAGAAATAAATATTGTTTTTGCCTGTAACTCGAAAACGCTTATTTGGAAAATTAAATGAAACTCATTATTGATAATTAGCAGCTCAGAACAACACTTATGTTTTTATCATGATTTTTTGTTTTAATTTTTGTTGGGAAATTACTTGTTTTTTATCGTACATTTTTTTTTGCTTAACTTATAAAAATTCGTGTACGGTTGCTGGAGATAAATGCGGCCTTAAATCGGCGAATAAATGCACTTTCTATTTTCGACATTGGGTTGTAGATTAAGCTTGTTGCTAAATAAATAACTTAGTTTCCAAAAAAAAAAAAAAAAAAACTAAAAAAATAGCTATTAAAAAGTAATTTTCAAATAAAAGCTTTCAACCGTTGTAAACAAAAAGGGGAAAAAGCAATATAGGTGCAAAATTTTTTAGTTGGCAGGAACTTTATCAAATCGGGTTTCCGGTCAAATCGCCGATTTTTTTCCAATTAGACAAAATCGATAATTATCGATATCACTCGGGTACATCGCTATTTGTCATAAAGAAATGTCATATCAAAGCGGAAACGGCGAAAGTTGACAAAAAAGGCACAGCAGGATTACAATTTTGAAGCAGAGTGAAAGGAGTAGCGGAGAAGAAAAATAAAGAATTCAGCTTTTTACGGAATTAAATAGAAAAATCTATAGATTTCATAGATGTGCTTCACAAAATAAACTCGAAACAATGCGACTAAAAGTGTAAATTCAACGTAGACGTTCTCGAAGCGAAAAATAATAACTTCTCCGATCTGATTTAGTAAGAATTTGAAAACCAAAGGAGAAATCTACGAATAGAGATAAGAACAGAAATTTAAACTGTGACGGCACACCAACAGCCACCTCATACAGCAACTGTTGCTGCTGCGGCTGGACTATCTTTGACGTAGTCTTCATGACCTAACAGAAGGGCAGGCGTTTTAGCTAAGCAAATATTCTTTGGTAATTCTTAACGTAACGTTGCATTTAGAGGCTATTGGGTGATATATGGTCAGTGCTGCAAACATGACCTCAGCCGTGGATATACAAATTGTGTCTACACCTAACCTGGACAAAATTGAAAATTTCTTCAAAGATGTTTCTTACCGCGAAACAATCGAATTCAGTGCGAATTTTAATACGCGCTTATGCGTGGAACGTCGTTTGCGATTACCGTTTTTCGATCCGCAAACACGCGTTGCTCAAAATCATTCGCATCTCTTTGTGGACAAGCGACAACGAATGCCGGGGTTTCGTCAAGGACAGATCTACACATATCCGTCAACACGTTGGCGCAAGAGTCGACGTCAATATCTGAATAAAATGTACAGGTAAGTCTCATACACCTAAGTATGTATGTTAAATATATAGACGAATCCCTTATTTGTGCAACCACATTCAGCAATAATTCGCTTTTAAGATTCACTAATTTTGCCTCATTCAGGTTTCCCGATCGGCCATTTCAGTCTTTACGCAAAGAACCCGAAACCAGCGTCGTCACTGCAGTTCCAGGCATAGCCTCACCATTGGTTGGTTCCAGTGTTGGATCGTTGCATGATTCCGATTTGAATGGTGCTTTATTAGATGAATCGTTATCCTTGGGTGCTGCTGGTGGCGACACATCGGACAGTAAAGATAGTCAGCAACTGGTGGTGCAACAACAACAGCCGCTCCAGCCGCAACAACCAATCAAAGATGACATGTCCAAGGAATGGTTCTATGATGATATTGCATTGAATGAGCTAGATGCAATAGAAGATCCCAAATCACCTGTTGACGATGAATTCGACTATGATCCGCGTTATGGTAGCAAAAAGCGGCGAAAGCGCCGCCCAAATAAACGTAGCTTAAATGCAGCGGGCGAAGGAGGCGTCACCAGCGGCGGTGTTGGTAGGCGTCGTACAGGCGGACATCGCGGTCGAAATTCAACGATCTCCGCCACAGCACCCGCCTCGGATACATCGTTCTCGATGTTGGACACGAATGAGGCAAACAGCAGTGGTATAATTGGTGACATAACGGCAACAACTACATCGAGTAGTGGTAGCGGTCGGAAACCGCGTGGCACAGGTGGCCCGCGTGGCCGTCGTCGCACAAAACCAAACAAAGCTAATGCCCGTAATCCACCCAGTCCAGGATTGAATAGGGAACCGCCGTCCTTTGAGACTGCCGCAGCGGCAGTTGGTGTAATGGCGGGTGATTTGACAGCTGTGGGTGTGAGTGATGAACAAGGTGATATAAGGAATTATCGGAAGTTTCTGTAACCAAATTTTAGTAAGGGGATTTTAAAGCGCGGAAGGAAAAAAAGCAAAATTAGTTGGTTATTGGGCGTTTAGTTAATACAAAAAAAGCGTACATTTTATTTTACGATTTAACTGCTCACTTCATTGCGCGATGAAATCAAAAATAATTTCAAAGTTATACTAAATTTCCGTTCTGACCAAGAAATTAATGCGTGTATAATATGGAAATTCGCATTAAGTTTGTTTTTATAAGAGGCATGCTTTAAACAAAAAAAAAAAAAAAACATGGACTTTGGAAAACAGTGAACATATTTTTTGTTTTGTTTTTAGTTTTTAAACATGCAAATGTAGACAATGCAATGTGAAGTTTTTTCACATTTCATTTAAAACTTAACTCGGTTGCAATACTAACAGAATTTGATTCTTTCCAAAGTGACTATATAATAGATACCAGAATTGTTATTAAATGTTTTATTATAATCTAAGTATGCAAATTGCAGTGAATCCATTGTGAATATACTTAACAACAACAACAATAGCAACATGTTGTTTGTGTTTTACATTTTTCACGCATGTTATTGTTGCACCAACTAAACCAATAGATTTCAATAGTGAATTTTTTATGTTTTTTCTCTGAAATAATTAGCAAATTGAAATAGAATCATAATATTTTATTTTAAAGAAAGTATGTTTATTCTATACGTTTATTTTATTGAGTACTTAGCAATGAATTGTTAAATACATTTACATATGCACAATACATACATATGTACATGTCTGTATTGATATGGCTACGGTTTCCATTATACATAATATTTGTACATAATATATTGTACGTATTCATGAATGTTCATATGACTATGTAAATATAAATGTACATATATACCAATATCGCTCTTTAGAAATTCCTTTTTGACTTTTTTTTAAATTACTCTTCAAATAAACTAAACTTTTAGTTTTTATTTGATAAATCCCATATAATAGTTATTTTTGAATTTTTATATTATAAATTGAAAGTAACAGTTATTTTTAATTTTTTTATTATATGTCTTATTGTAACTGTTATTGAAAACTTATATACAAAAGTCATCAATATAAAGCAGTCAGTGACTTTTTCTAATAAAAGCAATTAATATAAATCAGTTATTGAATTATTTTTTAAGTCTTACTTATAATAAAAGTCGTTATCATTTTTCGAGAAGATAATTAGTTTTAGAACATAAGAGCTTATGGCTACATGACTTTATTATTGTTATTGTTTTCCGTGAAAAAGTGTGACTTTTATAAGTAGGTCTTAAAAAATAAAAGTTACTGACTGATTTTAATAGAAAACAATTATTTATTTTTATTGGATACTTTTATTTATAACAGTTTTCATACGACATATAATATTAAAATCACATATATAAATATAATTTATATAAAAATCAAAAATAATTGTTATTTTGGATTTATAAAATAAAAAAATAGAACTTATTGTTTTTTAATTTATTGTATAAAATAAAAAATAGAAAATAATATTTAAAAAAAAAATTTTATTTATAAAATAAAAATCAAAACTAATTGGTATTGTTTGAAATTTAAAAAAAAATACAAATATATTTATTTTTTGAGTTCAGTTCTCAGTGAAAATCGATTGGTAGTAAAAAATTCCCTTCAATGACAATGACAATTTTCATAAATAACTTTTATTTTCGTTTCCTAGGCATTTAGTTCGTTATTATACTTATATAATTATGTAATTTATATTAATGAAAATTATTTAGCAATTTAATAGAATAATTAACCGAAATCATTTAATGAAATCATATTTTATACACCAAATATCATTTCAACACAATTTTACGTATGCATTTGGGAATCTTGATGTTACGAACGCCGCTTGGAGGCAAAAATAAAAACATACATGAAAAAGAAATTTTGAATTAGAACTTACTAAATACAAATTTTTAAACATTAAATGTAGTGAGTTTTACAGCATACTTAAATAGTTGTTAGTTGGTCCTTGACGTTTTTTATATGAGGCGTTGTAATGTTGTATGTTAAATCACTTTTCACACCTTTACCTTTATTGACCATTCATAAAATATCTAAATGCAATTTAACATTCATTTGGAAATAATTAAGTTAGCTTTCGATATCAAAAATCAAAAAAAAAAAAAAACACTACACACACACTTCAATGACTGGCTGTAAATTTACAAATACAAATACAAATTGTTAATTGGGTATTTTCATTGTTCAAAAAAAAAAAAACAAAAAAACGAAAATATTTAATTGTATCAATTATGAAATCTGCATACGTATTTGAAAGTACATGTATGTGGTTTTATGAAAACTATACCAAATCAAATTTAATATTTTAAAATTTAGCATAGGGTTGTACACAAAATATATAATACAAATAAAATTGTGCACATTTTTTGGTTTTTCAAAATTAATTTAATTGTATGTAAAATAAATATCAAGGGAAGAAAAACTAAACAAAAGTGTCTTTCATATGAATGTAGGTGTGTATGCGCATTAGGGTGATTCAAAAAAAAAAATCAATTCAGTTTCACGTCCCCATCAATGAGAACTTTGACTCTTCTGCGACACGGCCTAACCGTCTCCAACAGGTACTTAAAATTTTGTATGCGATATCTTAAACTATGGTAGTATCGACGTTTAATTATTTTTTATTCCATTTTAATAACTTCATTTCATTTTATTACTTTCGTATATAAAAAAATGAGTATAATTTGTGTGTATGTGTATAACTTTTTATTTTATTTTAAATTATCTTATTTTTTACTTACATTTTTGTGTTAATTTACATATTTATTTTTCAATCAATTTTTTTTTATATTGCTTTATTTTGTATTACTTAATTTTATTTTGCATTATTTTCCTACGTTATTTTTCAGTTATTTTATTTTGTTTTTCTATAATAAGTTGGTTTTATTTAATTTGTTATTATTTTGAATCAATTTTTTTTTATTTTACGTACAGTTATGTAAAAATAATAGCGGTACGACATTTTGAAATATTTTTTTGTATGAAATTTTCAAACTTTTGAATTAGAATTTTTTTTTTACAAATTCTGTGTATGCAATTTTACTTCAATAAAATTTCATAAAATTTTAAAACTTTTTAAGAAATTCTCAAACTTTTTAATTAGAATTTTTTTTACAAATTCTGTGTATGCAATTTTACTTTACAGCCCATTTCATTTTAGTACAATAAAGTTTAAGTTGCAATTCCTCCCAAAAAAAAAATTCCCAAACGTACTTTGAGTAGAAGAAAACTAATTAGTAAACAAAAAAAATTTTTCAAAAATCAACGGAACATACTATTTTTTTTTAATTTACCTAATTTTATTTTTATTTTTTGTTGTAATTTATTTTATTTATGTAATTGTATTTTATTGTGATTTATTTAATTTATTTTAATAAGTTGAAGTAATTATTTTATTTTTTATTATTTAAATTTTATTCGTTTTTTCTTTTGTTTTATCTGGTTTGTTTATTTTACATACTTACTTGTACCATTACATATATTAGCTTTTAATTTATATAACAGATTTTTTTCGAGCGTATTATTTAACTTTATTGAATTTTTCTTTATCTTATTGTTTTACTATTTTTTGTTTTAATTTTATTTAATTTTCATTTTGGCTCACTATACTTAATTTTTTTACATTCCATGTTTTATATTATTTAATTTTTTTTTATATTGTTTTACATTATTTTCTTTCGTATTTTTATTTTGTATTATTTTATTTGATTTGATCTTATTCTATTTGGATTTATTTTCTTTTGTATCTAATTTTTAATTCTGTAAATTTTTTTATTATACATATATAATATTTTTTTTTATTTACGTTATATTACTGCATTTTGTATTACTTACCTCTATTTGGTTTAATTTTTGTTTTATTATTATGTAAAATAACATTATTTTCTTTGGCATATTAATAAATATTTTATATAAATATTAATTTTGTATTAGTTTATATTATTTTATTTCCTTATAATATTTTATTTTGTTTTCTTTATTCGTTTTTTAATTTATTGTATTTCATATTACTTTTCTTCATTTCTTAGTTTGAATATTTTTATTATTTCCCATTTTTTTATTTTACGTTATCTGCTTTTTTTAATTTTGTTTTAATTCGTTTTATTTTTGTTCCATTTATTTTGTATTATTTAATTCCATTTTATCTAATTTTTGTTTGGTTTGTTTAGTAGTAAAGTAGTTTGATATATTATATTGTTTTATTTTTGAGTTTTTTTTTTATAAGTTGAGATAATTGGTGTGATTGGGAACTATTTTCCCGTCATCCCTTGCCAAATTTGTTTCGGAGAAACC
This sequence comes from Anomoia purmunda, assembly GCA_951828415.1. Taxonomy (NCBI): domain Eukaryota; kingdom Metazoa; phylum Arthropoda; class Insecta; order Diptera; family Tephritidae; genus Anomoia; species Anomoia purmunda. The sequence goes on from OX639995.1 coordinate 48,209,994, forward strand.
CCGGTTTCGGCGTTGTGCGATTTTCAGTTTCTTGTTTCGTTCTCATGGAATAACTCCTTTATTTTTTATTATTACAATTTTATTCGCTTTTTATTTCATTTATTTTATTTGGTTTTATTTTTTTCATTTTTCTTTACTTTAATATCATTTTTTCTATTTTTCATTTTATTTTACTTTGTCTTCTCATTTATTTTTTTAAATTTTATTTTACTTTATTTAATTTTATTTTAACATACTTTATTGTTTTGTTTTTAATTTTCTTTAAGTTTTATAACTTTGTCACATTTTACTTTTTTATGCTTGTTTTTAGATTTTAATAATATTTTCGTGGTACTTGTGCAAATAGTTGCCATCTAATTTCCAATTTATTTTTTTTACATGCATTTCGATACCGTCGAGTATTCGAAAATAAAAATAAAATGTCTGAAAAGTATTTAGAACAAAGATGCAAAATGCAAGTAGATCCATTGCTCGCTGTATGCAAATGCCAAATCCTAAGGGACTGCGTGCTAAATAAATAAATTTTAAATATGCAACGACAAAATTCTCAAGTATCTCCTAAATCCGAAAGAATGAACATGCATGTGTGCGTGAATACAACGCACCTAATGTAAATGCATACCTACCACATACAAGAAACGAGTATCTAATAAAACATTTTGATGTGCATGAGATTGCAAAATAACTTAGACGCCACAAAAATAATACATCAACTGTGCAGGCATGATCGTTGAGAGAATTACTTTTATTTAGAAACGCACATTTATTTATACGTATCTAGTACTTTAGTTTTATGAATTCCTCCACACTGCAGCAGAAGGCTGAAAGCAGTGAGCCATAAAAAGAAAGAATTTTTGTGCTGCAGAGAGGAATGAGGGAAGTTATTAAGATTATTCTGATTTATGAAGGTTTTTTGCAGAAGTCTTGCGATTGGGTTGGTTGGGTTTACTTTTACTTATGTATTCAGCTGGTACGAATGGTAGGATCCCATTAGTGTAGGAATCAACGTTATCTCCAGGTACCACTAATACTATCGCGATGCCACGATCCTTTTAGTATGGTGGTTATTATTTCAGGGCTGCAAGCCGGTTGTGAACCGAATCCGTTTCTATTTTTCAAAGACAAAAGGGAAACCGAAATCCACTCCACAAAATCAAAAATCTATAGTTCTCCAAGTATCTAAATGAAGTTGTTATGCCGCAGAGGGAGTCAGCAACTCTCAATCCCTCCACTATAGAAAACTCGAGCAGCTTGGAAGAACCATGATTTTCACACGTCCAAGGCCTTTTAAAGTATGGTTCCGTGCGGTAAGGTTTGGGAGGAACGTTTATTCTATAAGTAAATTCACAACTTCCGGGTGATTTCACCTGAGTATCCTTTGAGTAGCTCCCTCAAAACGCCGGGGCTGGAAGAATGGTAGTTTGTAGCACCAGGTTTCAGCATAGAAAAATTCACCAGGCGACGTCCTGTCACCAGATCAAAAAATGCGAAACCAAATCGATCATATTTCGCGTTAAACGAAAGGAACGTTTCCAGTGAATTAGACGTACGCACCAAAGAACGTGCGTCTAAATACGCAATGAAACATTGACGTTAGAAAGCTGTAATCGCAAAAGACAGCAGGAAGAGCACTTCTCAGCAAACCGGAATTCGCGAGGATTGGGAGCACATTTCTCTATCCCTATGATCCGCCGTTGAAGAAGTCATGGGCTTTCAGCGATCACGAAAAAACGATTGGTACGATGAGGAATACCGCGATGCCAGCTGTATGGGAACGATACCGAGAGTTGAGAAAGGAAGAGATACGTTTTATTCGCAGAATGAAGAGAGAGGCCGAAATATGTGGCGTGAAGAGCCTGAGATATTAGCCCGCGACTTCTGGAAGGGTTTAAGACAGCGGCAAATTCTTGTATGTATTATGTGAAAGACTGAAGCCAACTGTCAACGAACTAATTGGGTCTTATAAGTATTGGTTTTAGAATTGGCATAGCTACCATCGAGAAGAAGTTGGGTATATGCTGCGATGTCTGAATTTGGTGTCGCTGCAAAACTAATACGGCTATGTAAATCCCCTTGAGTAACACCACATTCTGCGTCAGAATCGGGAATGACCTCTGCAACCGTTTGATACTAAATGGGGTCAGGTTGGAGTAACGAAGCTGCTCCTAAATAGACTTTCTGGGATTCATTGTAATACCACAGTACATCCAAATACGGAACGGCAACATCTTAGTAATAATCGGGCTAATTGTTCGCCGTAGAGTGATTAAGCTGCGATTCCAGATTCTTGAGTTTTAGTCTCACGAAGGCAGGGTAACTGAACAAAAATTGCTGAGATGATTCCACCTCGTCATCCGCCAATCAGTTCTGTAGTAGGAGTCAGTGTTAATACTGAGACACACAGCATGTATCCCCATTAGACAGTGATCTGTCAGCAGCCCCATAATTAATGGGAGGTGTGGCTTGGTTGACCGTAGAAGTTCCCGGTACCCCTTCCGGTCTACTTTTGGTCAAAATGACCTTGGGATCCTACATGTTCTAGCAACTGTCCAGCGCTTGCCGAGAAGGCCATTCATTAAGAGGAACCCCGAAAAGCTCCTTGCTTAAGGAATCATTTTTACCTGTACCTTGTCTGGTTAACTGATCTGCTTCACAATTCCCTGTGATATCCCTATGAGATGTCAGGCAATCCTTAACCACTTTCGATTGCACCGTTATTGAATCAAGGGTTCTAATTGCCGATTGGCTATCCCTTATAGCGCGCTCATCACAACATGCTATTGTAGCGCAGAGGCATGGACGATAGTTGTGACAAAGGAAGAGGAGGCCTCCTCTACGCTGGACGAACCAGAATGTGATGGACTTGGCTTCACTTCTTACCTAGATAAAGAAATGACGTGCTATATTGGAATCGACCAAAATCGCCTAGGCGATTATAGCGCAAATTAAGACAAAGATGGGCATACTTTTTAACTTAGGCTCTTCTTTCTTTCCCAAATAATTTCTAAATATTTGCGAAATTCCTCAACTATCTCCCAGAAATATTCATCTTCACAGCCACTACGTCATTTCACTTCATTTCACTGTCGTCGCGATGTCAACATTGTGCTGTTCCCAATATTGGTGTCGGCGCCAACTATGAGTTATTGTAGACCAAAGACGATGAAGGATGGCGACAGCGCAGGCGTTGGCATTAACGTTTGACGAGAAAACAAACATATCGAGTTGGAAAAAGGTATGTCTATTTTAAGGCGTCCAAACATTAGAATTGCGTACACGCTGCCGACACATTCCTGTACTTCATCTGCGGCTAAGCGCACATGATTGTCGTCAACAAATGCAATGCTTCTGCTTAAATGAGATGATGTAAATTTACTAATGCAGTAACATGCTACAAACGGACATAAATATATGAGTGCAGTCATAAATAGTATTTGCGTGTTTGGTATGGTGGCGCGCGCGCCATCCATTCATTTGGCAAGAATGCACCGCCACGTTTTTGGATCAACATTGGCAAAGTAAAAACATTTGTCGTTTGCAATTATATTTAGCAGGTGCTCCAACGACGACAGCGCCGAGGAATTTGTCGACAGTGCGTGTTTTTGAAAATTCTGAAAATCCACAACGTAACGTAAATAGCCCACTCGTATGCAAAAAAAAAACTGAGAATGCAAAAGCTAAAACTTTCTGCCACCACCGCCACACTCTCACTTCTTCAGTTCAACAAACTAGTTGGCATTTGGCAGCGGAACCATAGGAATTCTTAATGCTTTTACTATGGGGGTATTGTTTTGGTAACAATGCGAGAGGTTACCAAGGAAACCGCAGTGGCGATCTTTTAAACTTGAAAATTTGCCAAAACATTTTGCTTCCTTGAGTATTAAAATTGTAAAACGAAGCGAGAAAGAGTTTCTATTTCAAGGTAAATTTAGTACCGACCATTCAACTCTAAATCGCAAATTTGCATGAATAGATGATCGTAGTTTTTTTTGTTTACAATTTCAGGGGTCTTCACACTACATTCGTTATTTGGCAGTACGCAAAACGTTTTTCTCTAAACGACCTTTTTGGCTCTTAGTGGGTCAGAGAAGCAGGTAACCCAGTTCGGTATGGTGCAATGACGATGAGAAACTTCAAAAAGATAGATAAAGTCCAACAGACTTGATTTATATCCAACCAAGTACTGTCAAAAGTTTGTGGGAAATGCTTCATGCTCTTACAACAACAACAATCCCATCAGAAAAGCGAAATCTTCCAAGGCCATTGGTCCTCACGGCCTAAACATGAGGATGTTAAAAATGGTATGCCCTAAGGGATTGCCATATTTTACCGGGATCGCCAATTTGTCGACTTATGATGTGGATCATCCCGTTGCTGCTGAAAGCTGAGGGAAGCCGGCCGGCAAGGGTGACCCGATCGTCCAATTTCCTTTCTTTCGCCAGCGGTAAAGACTCTTAGGGCGAGTTATGGAGTTACATCGCCGAAACAAGGCGTACCGGCAGATCCTAAGCAACATCCATAAAGAGACAGTCACTGCCACCACCGACTCTCGCTTTGTCAATGCCATATTAGGCCGAACCACCCCCAATTTCAGATGAGAACTCTCTGCTGCCTCGGGAGTCCTGCGCTACTCAACCTCCTACCTATTCAGTAACAACCCAGACATCCTCAACATACGTCTGAAATGTGGAGATTTCCCGTCCAATAACCCACTCATCTAATACCCCTCTTCTTATGGTCCGGCCGTTCGCTTTCTGGGTCTCCCCTTAGATGCGTTTGAAGATAACTACTATGGGTAAGCTGGCCACTACAATAACAGCGTACAGATAGGCCATAAACAGGATTCACCGAGACACAATCACTGCCTTCACCAACTCTCGTCCTGTGAATGCCGTCATTGGGGTCAAATTATTAAAGATTTACATTCTCTGCAAAACCGGCTCATGCGATCTCCGTTCCTCTTAGGCAAGACCTTATTGAAACAGCTCTACAGTTACAGATAACCTGGATCACTACGTTCAAGAGATTTGACGATCAATCTGTAGTTTGGTAAATCGCTGCTACAACAACAAGTCAATGAGTTAAGTTCTACTATCGAAGTATATGGAGCGGAGGTAATTAAACACGACAGCAAGATTTTTGTATTCTTCCGTCAGACTGTCTTCAGACAGACATACAGACAGACAGACAATTTGAGAGGGTTCATAATCAACATTGGATATTTTATTTACTTATTAACTTCATAATCTAATTTTGTGCACCGAATAAAAGAAAAGAACTATGTATACCCATTCTGATAACTCTTGAATTACACAGAAATCTGCAATTTCAAAACAAAAACAAACAAAAAATGTAGAAATACTTAAGAAATGCAAAGCGTAAGGCGTGGAATTTAGCGCACATTCACCGCAATTCTCCACCCGCTGCGTTTCCATTCCCAATGACTTTCACTTGTACGAATAGTGGCATCAGGCATATCCGTTAATGCACTTTTGCTTGCTGCCAGCGGACAGCCATCCCACTTAGCCTGTGACTGCAACTGCAGCTGTTAGGCGCGCACACTTTCGATTGAGTTGTTTGTGTTGAAAATCCAAATTCGCGTAAATCCGTTTGGGGTTTTTGCACTTCGCCGTTGTCGGCGCTTCAATTGCAGAAAATGCAAGTATATAATACATATATGTACATATGTATGTGTATAAAAATATAGTGAACTATTTTTAAAATCAACATGCATTCTTGCATATCCCGCACACACACACACGTACTAACATATGTACGTAAGCATAAGAACGCACACGCATTGCCGCCACTCGTTCGCAACCGTTGCACTAAGAAATTCAAATTCTCGAGCGGAAAATATTTGAAATGTAAAATTAGTACACAATTAGCTGTATTATTGCACGATGATATATCTCAATTGCTTGGTTTTATTAGTCATTACAGAATTTATGCATTCATTACCGATTTTTATTAAGTACATAGGTGCATGAGTTTATTTTTGGTGAATAGCAAAAATGCAGAGTGTTCACCGTTGTAGAAAATTGCCACTTTTTTTTATACCGGCGCGCACTACTGCCGCGGGTATTATAACTTTTTACACATAACGGTTGATTGTAGCAGTCTAAAGTAATTGAGAATGAAAAGAGAAATCGATAAATCTATTAAGAAATTTATGTCTGTCCGCCCGTCCTTCCGTGCATCGGATAACTCGAGTAATTATTGGGATAACACATATTGTCATTGACCCAAGGTAGGTTAATATTGAAAATGGCCGAAATCGCATGATAACCACGCCCACTTAACTGTATTTTGCGAAAATCGAAAGTGCAATATTCTAGTAACCATAGAAGATAATTTGCTCAAATATTGTTGCAATAAGTTGGGTTGGAGAAGGAAATACGTGGAACAGAAAATTTTTAGAAAATGGGAGTTACTGTTGTTGTAAGAGCTATACTACGCCCTGTAAAAATCGGTTAATCCACTAAGCGTTGTCATCGGGATCACCCAACCGAAGGCTTTAGAAAAGTACTATTTCAAAGGGGTCGAATCAGAAGGAGAGGGGTGTTAGATGAGTAGGTTTTTGGGGGGCATGTGAAGTAGGTGGTTAGTGAACTCTTCACTATTAGACAATGTTTAATATGTTGGGAAACGTAACGCGGGTCTCACGAGGCAACTCGAGCTCTTCGTCTGCAATTGGGGGTGATTGAACTACGATGGGGGAATTCAAATTTAGCGTTTGTTTGGCTTTGACCCATGTGCGGCCGGCGTGCGACTTGAAGACCTTGTTGCGGCTCTGTATCTTAGTGGCAATTGCAGTTGGGTGCGCAGAGAAGGAGAGCAAGTCGTGTTATTTGCAATCGGAATTTCGACTTCATCAGCCTGTATGCCTAACTACAGCTTGAACTCCTTCGTCTATGTAGTAAACAGGGTCGTTGAGGATTTTGCAGGGGTGAGCGAGAGATGTCTCGCACTGAAGAAACTGGAAATATCTAGTCCGATGCCATAATAGTGCAGTCATCTGCATAAGAGACCAAGAAAACTCCTTCTGCTGGAGGAGGGAGTTTCGATAAGTAGAAGTTAAACAGTAGCGGAGAGATGATACTACCCTAAAATGGGCACGAAACTGCACACCTAGGAGCAAATAGGAATATCCTCGAAACTATCATTCGGTCAGGTACACACTTTCAACTCAATAGGCATAATTTCGAATATTATCGGTAATTTATTCATAAAAATAAATTTAAAAAGATATTTTCGAAAGTATAAAAGCTACTACGATTAAACTTGATACACAGGATTGTGTTAAAGAAATAGCAGTAATGAAATGTTTTAAGAAATGGGCGTGACACCACCTACTTTAGAGCAATTGGGAATTTATACGCAACTACTTTATCAAACTCAAATTTGGAACATGCAATGTATTATGGAAAATTTAAGCAATCAGACAAAAGCCATGCCTCTTATATGTATTACGGTAATTTATATAAATTTAAAAAAAATGCGATATTTTAGTGAATGTTATACGCAGAGTGGGAGAGTTAAAAACGTGGGTTACAAAAATTGTGGAAAATGAGAGTAGCACCACCCTCTTTAGAGGAAATTGCTATATCTCTGAAACTGCCTGCCAAAACTGTACGAAATTTGTAGCCCAATTTGCATTTGAGCTCAGTAAGCACAATTTCGAAAATGTCGTAATCAGGAAAAACCATGCCCACCTAATATATAACGCTAATTTACAAGCAATCAAAATATTCGATATTTTACGAAATCATGTAGCAACTTCGCTTAAATTTGTTACGAATAATTTAATTAGAGTGAGAAATGCCGTTACTCAAACCATGGTAATTTTTTTTTTTAATATTTGCAATATTTTTGTTCCTTAATTTTTTTGAAAATCGTATATACAGTGAAATTCCTCATAACGAACAGTTCTTATAAGCGAACAGCTTCAATAGCTGGACAAATTTCATACACACTGACTTTTCATTAATTTTTCCATATGAATATCATCTAAATAACTGAACACTCTAATAACTGGCCGCGGGCACTTTCTTTCAAACCATTTTGATCAAAAAACTTCTTATAAACGGCTAAAATTCAACAAAAAAAATCCAAGCAAACTTTGTAGTAGTTTTGATAAAAATAAAATTGACGATTCCCTTTTAAAAATGTATGTGGCAAAAGGAGGGTAGTAAATTTAAATGCACATAAAAAATGAAGCTGTGAACAATTTTTTGTTTTTAAAGGTTCAATATTGGCACATCACAAGCTAAAGAAATCAATAAAATTAAAGAAACAATTCGTTCTAAATGATAGTCGGGAGTTAATGCTCATCAAAACAGCAAAATTAAATGTATACATATTTTTTGTGTCTTCCCCCGTTAAGCAGACATCACCCATAACCGGTGAGAGAAATTTCACTGTATATAAAATTTTCAAAACTTGTACAAAATTTACAAAAATTCAAACTTTTTAATTAAAACTTTTTTTAGCATAACAATATGCAAGTCTGTATTGGCTAAAAATGTTGGTTGACTTTTGACAATTTTTTTAAAATCATTTAAGCAGAAATATAGTAGAGTTAAAAACATCCTACCATATTAAAACAATACACAAGTAAAATCAATCTAGCTCAAAATAAAACGACGAGGATAGTCAGAAAATCTTTCTAAGATTTTTTCGCAGTTTCTTCTTCATTTTTAGATGTGATTTTTCTATGAACGCTCAGCATACACAATACTGTAAAATTCATTTTAAAAAACTTCACGAATATTGCCACAAATGTTCAATATGATTCAGTTTTCCACTTATGTTGATTAATTGTTTTTAAATACATTTTCATAAAAGTATAGTTCATTTTATAAAAGAAACTACATATATAAAGTAAAGTTTCAAACCTTGTCCGAAATTCAGAAAACATTTAACCAATTTCAAAAAATATTCATAATTTTTTTTTTTAATTTTTCAGCAGACTTTTTAGTAAAAGTTTGGGCATGCAGTTTTATAACCCATTCAATTTTAGTTTTTGTACTGACCAAGTTGCGTATAAAAAAATAACTTTGATCATTATTTATATAGAGCAAAATGCTCACAAATTATTGAAAATCAGCGCGAATTTTTATTAAGTTGAAACTTGTACCGCATTGGCCACAAAATTGCATACCCTTAAATTTAAAAAAATGTTTGATTAAAAAGTTTGAAAATTTCATGAAATTTTTTTTTTAAATTCGTTGAATTTTTGTTAATTTCGTACAAGGTTTGAAACCTTTATTTATATAGCCGAATCTACACGGGAGCCCCACCTTGCGTATGCCCTTGAGAAAATGTGCTCCTGATCCGCTCTTTGGTGATTTGATATGTTTTGCTTAATTTTGTAAAAAAAAATAGCACTCGTAATAATAAGAAAAAAGTATTTGTTGAAACATATTTCAAATAAGTGGTATTTAATTATTAATTAATAAATTTTCATTAAATCGGATTATGTAACTCTAACTGGAACATACCATCATTTGATTGTATCTGCTGTTTTCACCACAGTCTTTGATGAAATTTTTTGAGGTTGTCGCCTACTGAATACCGAAATCGTGTCATGTCATAAAAATTATCCTAATTAAAAGTCTCAAACTTAAAGGCTTGACATTAGACTGGCATACAGAACACGGGCAACTTGCATTGACAAACTGGGCCTTTGGGCCAAAATTCACCGTTACAATTATTACGCCATAACCAAGTTGCCCTTTACAAACTTCACATCAATCAGCGCAAACTTGGATTTTATCCTTCTTTGAAATACTAAATATCGAGAAAAGTTCTCTCTGCTGTTCAATTTTATGTTTTAAAAATATGCCTTGATTTTAAATACTTTCATAAATCACTAATAAAACCTAACATAGTTGTAATTGACTGCAAAAATAAAATAAAAAACTTTTTGCATATTACTATCTGGTAACCTGAGACCTGTCAACGACCACAGCTTGGTGCTGCCAATGGGGCTCAAAGCAACGTTTGCAGATTTCCAAGCAGCCCACTTAAGAATCAAACCATCTAATCAAATATTATTTAATTTTGTACTATTATTATCATTCCATGGGTTTCCACTTTGATTTCATCTGTTTAGCTGTAAAAAAAATGTTTGTTTGCTAACAAGTTCTCAATCTTGCAATGTTTTTCACACCAATTTGCTCTTCCAATCATAAGCCGAAGCTGCCACTCAGCTTGACGCAAAAAGTCTCAATTGAAAAATAAACTTTATTCGGTTGGCATCACTGCAAATGTTTGCAGCCAGCGAGCAGAAATGGCGCTGTTGAGTATTAAGAGAAAATTGTTGAGGCATTTGAAAATCGCTCTTTGTACGTAAAGGTGGAAGGAATGTTGAAAGCGGACGTAGCACGAAACATGTTGTGTTAAATCTAAATCTGGAATTAAATTCTTTCGGAAATACAAAACTATCGATTTAAATAAAAGTGAAGTGCGTGTTTAATTGCGAGGGGGAAAACCGGTTCAATTGGTAAAAATTTAATAAATTTGTGAAAACGCGTTCTTATTTCATTTTAACTCGGTCTGTTCGCTGGCTCGTTCGCTCGCCCGCCTTTCGTAGTGTTGCGTTGTTTGTGAAACTCGAAAAAGGAAAACGGGGGAAAGAAGAAAATTGGAATAAATTGCAACTCCTACTGGCAGCTGCATTAAAAATTACGACAACGAATTCATATCTCAACAAGTTTAGCTAAATGTTAATTAGAAAATTTTGACCGATTTCCAAAAGAATGAAGTGAATTGTGTTACTGCGGATGCTATACAACAACAGTGAAGAAATAATTGAATTCATGAAGCTAGTAGCTAAAACTCGAAAAATGTTGAGTTAACCCACGAACGTACGTACCAAGTGTTGAAACGAACGTGTGAACCAGAGAACGTATATTAGACAGAGAAGCATTAAGTTAGGATGCCGGTGTGAATTGTCAAAATGCATCAATAATTCTCGTCCAGCTCACCACTCTAATGGCCGACAGGGGAAATCGTGAGAGTGGCGAGTTAACAGAGCTGAGCGAAGGCAAAATTTGTTTAACAGACTATGATTTCTGATTATTTTAATTGTTTTGGCTTGAATTTTAGATTTTGCCAATATATCCACGAATTGATATAAATGTCTAAATATATAATTAGACGTGAAATTTGGCTTTACTTAAATATGTGCATGATAAGAGTGAGCCTATTTTGGTTATATGCATGCATTGTATATTGTATACATATGCCATAAATAGCTTACTTCACTTGCTGTTTTGCCGACGGCATTTCATATGTAATATGCACAGTATTTTTATATTTTGGATGTAAAATTGTATGAAGTTTATGAAATGATGAAAAAACTAGAAATTTTATCTATTAGGTAGAAAATGAAAAGAGTTAGACAAATTTCATTTTTATTACGATCGATAAGTATAATTATCGGAAAAGTAACCTGACTGGCTGTTTTGATGAGAGCATTTCATATGTGCATACATTATACAAATTCATAAAAAATAAATGACATTATTTATAATAAGTGATATAGATTTCAAAAGCTTTATAGATTGGTATTTTCATACAAATTTATGATTTATAAAGCTTATTAATGAGTGAGTGTGAGGAGCACTTACATACATAACTATGCAAGTATGTATGTATGTAGACGCATATGCATATAGACAAGGTACCTGTGGACTTACTTAGTACATATGTACTTATGTATTTTATAAACATAAGTACATATGTACTTATGTATATTATAAACATATTTGCGTGCAAGTACATTCATATGTAATTCAAATGTATTTACATATGTATGTATATCTATTTTTATTGATAAACATTTGCATATGGATGTACATACATATGTATATACATTTATACTGCATACGTATGCACATACATACATACATATATACAACCGCACAACAAGTGCTACATACAACAACAAAAAATTCATTCATATACACACGCGCACACTTCTGATAGTAAATTCTGTTCATTCATAAATACGAGCATTTCATCTCCCCGCGCACGCAAGTACCCTTCACAACAATCCGCGACGATCACAAAAATACGAAAATCTTCAATTTTACAAACCATCGACCAGTCATTGAAAATACTCAACATCGTAATATCAGACAATACTGCAATGTGGCGCCATAGCTCAGAAGCATTTGTCGCATTTTTCGTGAAGATTTTACAATTTTTGCGTAAGTGCCAATGTAAATATGTATGGCACATTTATGTATGCATGTATGTATGTACATATGAATGTGAATCGCGCGCAGATGCAACTACTTGTGTGGAGTTTTGACAAAACGACTCATTTAGGCTTAGAATAATTGATTTAAAATCAATCAATTGCGATCTTCCACACAACAATTTAATATTTTTATTTCAGTTTTACCAAGATAACTCGCTAAACCATCATTAGCTTAACTATTCATTGGAATACTTGCTTGGAACATTGTAGTATTAAGCTTCTTAGGAAAAAACGGATAACTGAAATAATTTTGGTAGTGAAATTTCGCATTTAGCTTAGATGTTGTCTGTAAAGTGGACGGGGGGAAGTTGCATACATTTGTATTTATTTGTTATTTACATACTTACATATGTGTGTACATATCTTACCATTATTCAATTCTGAAATGCAATATATCTCTATGAATAAAAAGCAACATTTTTTTTTAAAGTCATGGTTACTATTATTATTTTTTTAATTTGTTTTCAATTTTGATTATTTCATTCTACATTTTTGAAAATTGTATTAATTTAAAATTTTCTGCAACGAAAAAAAAGAAGGTTGAAACGAAAAAAGAAAAGACATATTAAATATTAGATATGTTGTAAAAAAGGCGCAACAAAATAAATATACATAATTTGAATCAGAGTTACGAAACTGTCATTTGTATAACATTTTCTCACACGACCTAATCAATAGGGGAATTCAGACCAGGCTCGGTAATGTAAACATTTATCGAACCGCCGAATTAGCGATATCGATTAGGCTGCTAATTTACCTGCTTTTTAAAACGTAACTAAATCCATCGTGATTAAGTTAAACGCTTTAAAAAGCTAGGCTCTGATGCTAAGGTATCTGTGGAAAAAAAAAATAAAAAAAAAGCTGAAAAAAAGGAGAAAAGCTGAAAAAGAGAAAAAACTGGAAAAAGAGAAAAGCTGAAAAAATAAAAATAAAAATAAAAAGAGAAATACTGCAAACCCCTGAAATAAATATTAAATAAGTGAATGAATACAAAAAGTTTTATTCAAAAGTTTTACAAACCTCAAGAAACGATGCCCCTCACGTGTTGGCCCCAAACATACAATTTACAATTTTTTTAATTTGTCGCCCCTCTTCTGACTTCTTACGGTATTCAATTCCTCGCGCAACAACCATTTTGAGTTTTTAAATAAAAGAACAGTTATTAAAAAATCTAAAAGTTTATATCTATGTTCCCTACACTCGCCAGAGACTTGGAACCAGTCGGGAAAGACTTTATCGGTTTTCTCTTTGATGGTGGACAACATTAGGCTTTTTACACCAGTTATGTGCGCGTATTTCTCGAAGAGATGACGGTACCAGATCATCTGGAGGCGACATACATCGAAAACCCTGTCTTCAGGATTGACAAGCCTTAAATCGCTGTCTTCCGTGAAATTTTTCGCTCTAATCAGGGCTTCGGAGTATTGCTTTAGATCTCCTTGTGTCTTCGTCATGATCTTGACGCATTTTTCGCACTTCAGCTTACACAGAACTTTCTGGTAAATACCATAACCTGTGTAATACCGTTGCACCTGTACTTCAGCCTTTTCTTCTACTTCGGCAAAATTTTCGTCTGGTATTTCGATGTCGTCCAAGACAAGTCTTTCCGCTTCTGGTTCGCTAACTACCTGTTCAAGATGACGATCTTCTGGGCCTAAGTTCCAATCTAAGTTTATATCTTCGTCATCTTCGCAATTACTAACTTTATTTTCGAATCTCTGGCGTAATATTTTCATAGATATTAAACGCGCTACTATATACTGCACGTCATGTGCTGAGGGGTGGGTGTTAATACCCTGACTCGCTCGGATTTTATAAAAAAAATTCTCTAACGCGTCTTGATTGAGTTTACCCGTTAAAATAAAATTTAAATTACAATTTTCGGCAAAAATATTTTCTGAAAGGAATTGAATCGATCGAACGGTAATGCAAAAGCCTTCAATACATTTAACACGCGCACCGTTAGGAAGTTTTAAGGCCCTCAAAAATTCAACGTGGGCATTTAATCTATTAAATTTTTCAACATCTCCACGTTTAATAGGGCATCTGTGAGGGTTATTAGTTATAAAATTTTTGCAATCTAATTCATCGAATAGATCGTTCATAGTTTTGACAAAAATTTTAGTCGGCTCAGCACATTTTACCACGTATTCAGAATTGGCAAATAATCTTTGTTTGGATGCCATTTCGATACCAGCAGCTACCGAATTGCTCAGTACTTGTGTTGCGCGTGAAACGCTCATTTTTTCGAAAGAATGGGGTCGGACATGGGCCTCAGTTAATTTTGGGCAGATTTTAAAATTGTGATTTATCTGGTCTATATCAAACAATTTTTCGATAACTTTGAAACTAGCTATGCCATTGGGTGTCAGAATATCGTATTTTAACAAGGTATTACGAATGGACTTGATCAGATGACAATAGTCATACATGCAGAATATTTTTGTGTTATCATGAATAAAAAAAGGTGTGCTCTCTGAAATTTGTAGCGTGTTGAAAATACCTGTGTTAGAGGGTCCTTGGTCGCAAACCAAGCCTTTGACGTTAAGTCCGATATTCTTAAGCGCTGCAATATTTTTTTTGACGATCGGTAGTAAGGTGTTCGCATTGAGACCGCTTTTGGTAATATAGTACGAAAACACATATTTCCATTTCGAACATAAGCCTTTTACCATGAAAAAACAACATTTGTGTCCAATTTTTTTTTCGCGTTGGTCTTCTCCAAGGTCTTCAAATCCATCAACTATATCTCGAGCCTTATTGTACGTTAAGTCAGGTTTTACTATTATTTCGTCAAATAACAGTACGCAAAGACGTTCAGTCTGGGACATTTTGTGCACCACTTGGGCTAAATTTTCGATGACATTGGCGTCAAAACCTGGTACAACATACCGAATGGGGCGCCAACGCAATAGAGAAGTCTTATGTGGTAAGCAAAAACCAAGATCGTCACGCATAAACGTATATGCTTTTGAGGAAATATAATTAATATTTTGCGCCAATGTCTTCTCTTCTTCGCTATATGGGTACTGTTTAGTATTAACGATCATTTTGGCGAAATTAATAGCATCTCTGCTAGAAGTTTCATCCGCAATGATCGCACGAGAACACAAATTCCAATATTTTTTTTTTAAATTTTCGTTTTCTTGCTCGAGATCTTCAATTTTTTTATTTAATTTTAACGCGTTGCTCTGGTAATATCGAGCAGCCTGAGCAAATCGTTCGCGGCTGGTTGTGGCTTCAGAGTAATCGAAATTTTCGTCAAAATTTTCGCGCCTACTTTCTTCTAAAATGGAAAATTTTTCAAACTCTTCTAAAGTTAGGTCATCTTCATTTTTGGGTGCTTTTGCATATGTTTTAGTGACGGGCGGGCAAACCCATTCAGAGCCAACACTAGGAGAGCGACTTCTATGCAATGGCTCCAAATTTAAACAAGGAAAAGCCCCATCTAACAGTTTATACTTTGTGACAAATTTAATCTCAAAGTGGCGTTGGCAAATAAATACCCTGTCAGTTTTTAATGGCGGTTGCAATTTGCATGCCAGGGCCCAATTCTTGCGGGCATCCTCGCTCCGAGGAAATGCATATAAAATGCGCTTCGTTTCTGAAACGCAGCTCCTGACGCAGCATCTCCGCTCTGTGGTGGTGCCCAACCATTCGTGCTGCGGAGCTTCATCATATCCTAATTAATAAATTTGTGATGAAATATTATACATACATATATTTCAATATTTCGGAAACTATGTATGTATGTACATATGTATATAAGCTACTATGAAATTGAACCCAATAAGCCTATTATATAAAATTTGTAAGTAAGTAAGTATATATGTATAGCTTAACTCAAGGCGAATTCATCAAAGGTGTAGTTACTATATCAGCTGATTTGACTTTTTTTATTCAGCTACATGTATTTTGTTTTTGCTTTTGCGTATGAGCTCTCAAAAGCTGTAAAACCAAAAACAACTTTTACGCAGAAGCAAAAACAAAATACATAGGAGTTTTGTAGTTGTACTTATAACACCACCTTATATGAATTCGAATTAAATTAAATTTAAAGTACAGTCGAACTCCTCTATAACGAACTCCTCTATAACGAAAACCTCTCTCTAACGAATTTTTTTTTGAAACACTACGATTTTCACAATTTATTCATATATTTAGACCTCTCTATAACGAACTTCTCAATAGCGAATTCCTCTCGATTATTTTTGATCGAAAAAGTAAAAATCTCAAAATATGGATTATATTTAATGGGAGACGTTGTAATCTAATTATAACGATTAAATCACGTAATTTTTTTAAACAAAATTATAACCTTTACTGTCCCTGATGACAACACTTTTTCCAATGAACAGTAACTTCTACATTGATGCCTCAATATTGAAAAACAGCATTTCTAAAATATCATTATTTGATGTTCAAAAACGAAACTAGGAGTAAACTTATTCTCTTATGTGGATATGGAACGATTTTCCGTCATCCCTTGTCAAGTTTGGTTTGGAGACAAAGATGGCACAACGCCCAAACCGGTTGATGGCCGAAAAAAGTTTCAATATAGGTCAACATTTTAAGCAATTTAAAATAAAAAATATTATTCTTTAATCCAGAGATTGCATTTTTTCTGAGTACACCAAGTTTTCTCGTATAGATATACATATGTACCTACAAATGTACATATGTATATATGTAATTTTCAAAAATTTTTGAATTGGTTATCACGATAGTAAAGTGGTATTCTATTAAAGCGAACGGATTTGCAATTTCAGTCAAACTGGCAGATTTGAGAACATAGAACAATTTAATTAATGTATTCAACTGTTTTGAGAAGTATACCAAATAGTCTGAAGAAAATATTGTGTTAGTGTAATAGTGTTTTATATTGCGAAACCTTCGATTAGAAAATACCTCCAAGAATTTTTATAAATCCTATGTAAAAATAATATTTTTGGAGGTATTTTCTAATCAATCCAGCACAACCAAATATTAATATTATAGCGAAATATTGTGATGGATATCTGAAAATATAATGAATTTCATAATTCCGATGCAAAAACCTTATATATTTTATTTTAGTATCGGGATTTACATATGCACAAACACACAAATATTCACATGACTGTACGTATGTATGTACATATGTATGTACACTTCAAGCACTTGTGCACAAGCGCCTACATATTCACATACATATGTACATACATATGTAATATATCAAAAACTTACCCAAGTTCAGGGTGGGAATAGCACCTTTTTTAAGGTACTTGGACCCCACAGCATCAGCCTCAAAATGTGAAATGCATACGAATGCATGGCGAGCCGGCACAAATTCACATTTTGGGATCTTTAAGTTATCCCTCCACTTTTGCAGCAACGAAGTTTCCTGTGGAAAAAGGAAAAAACGATCGCACGTATTATTTTCGCACCCGCGCACACGACATTTTCTAATATTGGACATTTTCCAATTTTTTAAAATTATTTTTCTTTAAAACAACCGAGCACAATTGACGCTAAGAAAAATTCTCACGGAACTAAATGTCCGTTGACTTCTTCCTTTTGTCATCTTCATATTTACCGTAATCAGAGTTCTCTGATTATATATTACAAATAAATATAAAACCAATTTGAAATCTAATTGGTAAAATTGTCTATCAAAACAAAATCAAAGTTTTTTTACATAGAGTACCTGCAACCCCACAATATACATAGCCAATAACATGAATATGTACTTATTTTTCTCTCAAATTGAATTTTTCGCTCAATCTATGTTAAATTTTACCCCTTGTAGGTGAAAAATTATTGAATGGTGAGCTGGATGAAAAATAGACCTTTTCCCAAAAACGCGGAACGACAACAGGAATGAAGTGAGATGCTACTTCTCTGTTAATATACGTTCTCTGGTGTGAACAAACGAATGAAAAACGAAAGCTGTTAAAAAGAAGTAGAGGATGTAGTAGAGCACAAAGAAGTAGTAGTAAATTAAATGCGAAATACATACATACATAAAACGTAACTGCCTGACAACGAAAAATATTTTATTAAAAACATACAAAACCAGTGAAGGAACGCAGCAGTGAATATAGTTAAAAATAAAATATAACAAGAATATCAAATTTGAAACGAGTTTTTTGTGTACGGAAGTAAAAAATTTAATGAAAATTTACGATACAATTTTTGTTAAGTGGTGATAACTGCAGTGTTCAAGAATATTTCGAAATTTTGAGTGACTTGTGATTCATCACAAGCTTTAACAAAATTAAAATAATATATCACATTGAAGCCTGCGCTGAGTGTGCAGTTCTTGGAAAGCAACTTCACAGCTTCACAAAAGTTGGTCATTTCCATCCCATAGGCGGCGGGCTAAGTTGCTTTGTGTAAAAAGCAAACAAAAAAAGAAGTTTCTTAAAGGTTGCGCTAGCTAGAAAATTATAACCAATTATAACACATAGCAGGTGTTCAGAAGTGTACGCGTGCGCACTGCGAGTTAATTTGAAAAAAAAAAAAAAAAAAATTGGCGAAAAGTGTAAAATTTTAATTTTTTCAGTGTTAAAAAAAAATCAAAAATTTCAAAACAACCAAACTTTGAAGCACAAGTAAACAAAATGTTTACTGAAGGCATTTTCCCAATCGGTGATGGCCTCTTGGACATCAACGAGGAGCGACTCAAAGAACTGCTGGTGGCAGATGACATTAACGAAATCTACGAATTGGAACAAACACCATTTGCCAGGTAAACTTGCACTCATACATATGTATGTATGTAGAGATTTATGTAGAGCCGCATGATCTAAATTAGTTTATTTCGTTAACTACAATAGGTTGTAAAGCTAGAGAGATTGAAGAGCAAAATGGCATTTCATTTGATAGGAAGTTCAAGCAAGAAAATTGGTTGATTGTAATTGAGACCCATAAGAAATTTACATGTGAAAATTTCGATGTTAACAATGACGAAATGGAACCAATATAATGTGTATTAATTATTTGCATTAAACTGCTTTCCAGTAAAACCCTCATTCATTTCGTCTGATCCTTACGGTATGCGCCGATCTAAACAGGGTTAGATTTCGTCTGATCCTTGATTATGCTTTGTTAGCAGTTCATTTTTTTTATTTTTGCGAAATCCTTTTTATTAGCAGTGGTTTTTGTGTGTGTTATTAATTTTTTCACAAGTATATTAAAAAAGTGTTCAGCGTGGCAATTACATTCTGGTGAATTAATTCCAACAGTTTTAGTGAGCCCTTACGTGTACAAACAAACATAGCACGTTTAATAATAAAAATAATTAATTCAAAGTTTAGGTTTTTTGAGATTTCATACTAAATTTGATTTGGTTGAAGAGAAGAATGTGTTCGCGTTTTCTAAAAAAAATCGAATTAAGAGTACTTCTCTTATTACTGAAGATGCGACACATCTACATCCAAACATGCAGCGAGTCTTTTCATTTGCTTATCATTGCTTTTAATATCTTGTCTTAACTTTTAAACGTAGCTGGAATTTTATGTTTGTTATTTTCTTCATTTAATTTCCATGTTTGTTGATTTATATTTTTCTGTCATCTCAACTCCATCGTCTTAGTGGAAATCACATGAGAACATATGCACATACTTTATGTTCACATACATACGTCATATACATACTTACATATGTATAAATTTGTTCAGATGTGGACAACTAAATAGAACCGCGGCAAGAAAGCGTAAATTTTAAAAAGGTCTCATGCCATTTTTTCTCCTAATATAACTGTGGTAGATGAGATCTCACCCCAAAAACTTATTGAATAGGATTATCAACATATCTTCGTTCTGATTAGCATCTAGCCGTGGGAGATATTATTGATTTGATTGTCAAAACGGCCCCTTAGAGATATAGCAGAAACTCTAAAACGGAGAGGAATAGTCATTTGGAAAGTTTTGTCACCTGGTTTCTATTTAAAAGGACATCCACACCTTTATTCTCCCAGCGTTTTAAAACTAAGCTGCAAAATTTTAAACATTCACCAAATTTTGTTATAAAAGAAAACCCCTCTATAAAAAATAGATAAAATAAATTTCACAGTTTCAATCAAACTTGAGTAAAGTCGTGTCTTAGAATGAAAATTTATGTTATAGAAGATCCGAATTATGATGCAGGTAATGCATCTGTTTGAACTCACGAATCTTCGCAACTACTGAAGAGATTATCATAGGGGTTTAACTAAACATTAGACAGTAACCTCGGCCATAACGTAGGGCATATTTTATTAAAATATTAATTGGGGAAAATCCGTTCTTTGTAGAAATGGGCTAGAATCATTTTCTTTTGAATAAAAATGTATTTTTTCAGCGCCATTTCTACTTTTCAGCACTACTCTTTTTAATATCCCTAAAATCACCTTGTTTTTTTTTTGTGTCTCTATCGGGAAAGATTTTTTATTGTGTTACGGTTGCTTAAAAGCAAGAAATGAAGACTGAAAATTGAAAAATACAGCAATGTTAAAAATGTAGAATATACATAATTTGGGCGCAAACAGAACCCGTACTAAACAAATGCATTTGGGAAATATCAGCTTTATGGTAGAATTTTCACACAAATTCATAATTCATTTTTCAAATATTTCACTTACTTTTGATCTTTAGGATAAAATTAGATTTACGAATAATCAAAGGAAATTCTCCAACGTATTGAAAATAGTAAATACTGATAAAAAAAAAAAATTATGGATGAGCTCCTCAACTTTAAAATCGCACCGCAGTTCTGATCAAATGCTTGAGTTAATTCTATGTGGTGGAAAGGTTTAACGTTTATTTAATTTAACTGAGCTCCTAACTGCAGTTAAACTTTCGGTGGAAAGCGGCTATAAGAACATAAAATATATAGATGTTATGACAAATTCTATAAGAATTACAATCTTTCAGTTGAAAATCTGGCAAATACTTTTTCATGTGATACGTTTGAAATTACTCTAGAAAATATTTTGTTAGCGCAGTACCACTTTTTAAAGAAATATTTGTATTAAAATCTTCAAAAAAGATTTTTGCGGTGAACATATTTTTTATTTGTTTATTTTTTTAAGTTCTATCTTTACTTTGCCGAAATTTTCAGACAACACTGGGCGGAACACATAAAATAGTATAGTATTGACCCTATTTATTTGGCGAACTCTGTATGCATGCACACACACACACACATGTAGAAATAATAATTTGTGTGTCTGTTTGTATGTACTTATATTTAATGTATGTAGACTCAGATGTTTTCTCATATTTATGCCGAAAATGCTGAAATCAGCAGTAACTAGACATTTTAGCAACAACTCGTTGAAAGTCTTAACAAACAGGTGGTTTTCAATTGCTGCAGGTTTTATTATTGTTTACTGCTGGTGAGCGTGCGCATTTTTTTCTACGTTGTTTCACAATAATTATTCTGCGCTTTTGCTTGCTTCTACTAATCAACTACATAAATAGTACATAGTGTGTACAATGTACGTCATATTCATAGCACCGCCACATTTGTGAATATTTTGACTACTTTTTTCTTTATTTAATTTTAGTTATTATGCTTTTATGAAAATATGGTTAATTCTACAACAAACACCGGTTAAATCAAAAGTTCAAATGGGCGAAAAAAAAATTTTATACATACAAGATTTAAAACATTTGAATTAGAATTTTTATGAAATATTTTGATATGCAGTTTTATAGCCAATTCAATTTTACTGCAATAAAGTGCAAGTGTTAAATCGCTAAAAATTACAGTTGATTTATGGTAATTTTTTTACTGACATTTCGCGGATTTTTTCATATAAAAAATCCAATCAGGAAAATTTTTTTTCAAAATCAGCGGCTATTTTTAGCCGCTTCAAACTTGCACTTTATTGTTGTAAAATTTAATGATCTGCGTCTGCAAAATTTTTTTTAAAAAATCGAATTACAATTTTAGCTCTGATCCTGTACTTCATGAACTTACAGATTTTTACCCAAACTTATAGGAATATACAGGAAAAATGTTCCCGTACATCAAAATTCTGTAAATGAGAGCGATTTTTGAAGAGTTACATATGTAGAGAATGAAGTTGCAAGATTTAGCAAAGTGTCAAACGATCAGTTGTTAGACAACAGTAAAAAAATTGTACGTTGTCAAATTTATAGTGAAAAATATTGATGTCAATTTTAATAATTTTGCAGCATTTGAATGAAATTAAATTTATTTTTAATTTGAAAGAGACTGTTTGACGTTTTTAAAGTAAAAATATTGTTTTGTGCTCCTCTATTTTTTGGTTATTAGTCTCTTTTTAATCTCACTCTAGAGAGAAATTTTGCTATTTGTAATTTTTTACAGGATTTTATAGGAAAAGTACTGGATCAAAAGTTTTTGAATCTTGAGTAAATTTTTTTGATTTTTTTTTCACATTTCCGAAAAGTTTTAAACTTGAATTTTTTAATCTGCATTTGTTATAGAATTATTTATATTTTTTATAAAAAAAAAAAACATATTCAAATTAAAAAAAAAGAAAGCAAAAAAGCGACAAAACTTGTCAATATGTGGTTGTGCTATCGTTATGACGTGCACTGTACATACAAATGTAGCTATTCTGCGAGTATTTAAAGTAACATGCATTTTTACTGTCAAATGAAGGGAAGTTAGATGCACACACACAGCCACACACAGATATATACATACATACATACAATTTATTAACAAGCCGTTGGAATTTTATCTGAATAAGATAATGGGCTTATAAAAAAAAAACGGTGGGTGCGTTATTTGAAAATATTTTTTCTACTCTATGTCAAAAAATAATGCCAAACAATTTCCAAATATAGAAGATCTTTTAGAACGATTCTTTATTATAGTCCTGCAATTATCAAATCAGAGCATAAAAAGAAATTTTTCTTCACTAAATTCAAACTTAAAAAAAATAAAAAAAACCATTATTTAACTAAATGCAGTGTTTAATTCTTGCTTTTACTTTAGTTACTACGACGAGTGTTGTGTCATGTCGCTGTGGTAATTTTTTCTTTAATAAGTTTAAAATTAACATTTCGTTAAACACAAATTGAAAAATGTGGGCTTGGTTTTAATATCGACAATGTATGTAACTTGTCAAAGCTGTTAGTTAACGTGGCTTAATTAGAAAATATGTTACCAATCCCACAGACAGATAAAATCAGAAGTACACCCATAGATACATACATACATACTCACTGCACTCGCTCGCCATCGCCATCTGACCAGACGTCATGGACACTATTCGCCACAAGTGGAATTGACTTCCTCCTGTCAGCAATTTGTTAAGTTCTGCCACGCTGCTTTCAATTCAAATTATAAAATTGAATGCATTTTGACAAGTACAAACATGCAGATACAGTGACACAAACAACTGACCACATAGCGATTCCCCATTAAAATATTTAAATGATTTTTCATGATAAATTTTTTTCGTTAAATTTTTTAGAAAATATAACTCGTTATTTAAAAAAAAAATGTAGCATGCAAATTTCAATCTTTTTACGGAGAAATTATGAAAAAATTCCACAAATTTTCATCAAAAATTTCAAACTTTAATTGGAATTTTTAGCAAACTTCTGAGTAAGCAGTTTTGTAGCCCATTCAAATCTTCTTGATTTTTTACTTATTTTTTTAAAGGAAGCGATTGCTGTTACTCTTAAGAAAAGCTGACAAGAAAAATAAAATAAGTCAATAGTTTTCAGACCGGCGATTTGTTGTTTAAGAAAGCATTTAGATAATTACAGTATCGGCTAGAACATACCCGTATTTGTTTACCTACTTCAAAATATTTACAATGCCGGAAAAAAGTATTAGCGCAGTAATTTTTTTTACATATGTACAATAACTAATTTTTTAACAAAAACCATATACATATGTAAATACAAATTTAAAAATTCACAAAGACTCGAAAACTTAAAAAAAAAAGAATTCCTAAAAATTTACAAATTTCGGGAGAGCAGTTTTGTAGAATATTACATTTTCATCTAATAAAGGGAAAGCTTTCAATGGTTGAAAATACCCGTTGATTTCTGAAATTTTTTTCTGACATTTTTCCCATATGACATATGAAGAAAATTAACTGTTTTTGAAAGAAAACTGTGAACACTAACGGTAAAAAAGTTATAAAAAATCATCGGGAATTTTCGCCACGAAAAACGGGCACATTGAATGAACTACAAGACTGAGCACAAGAAATTTTTGCAAAAATTCGAATTAATAAGTTTGAGCTTTTAATAGTTTTTTTTTAATCTGGACTTGTATGGGTTTTGTTAAAAATTGCGTTATATTTTGATAAAAAATTTGCAAAAAAGTTGTAAGATGCAAAGCATGAAAAATACTATATCATTACTTTTGTGCAGCACTGTATATTATTGCAAAACCAATCTGCCGTGGTCAACACTCAAATCCGAAATTGTAATGCTTGGTATTTGACAATTTTAATTTAGTCTAAATTTTATAGGAACTTTTCTTCGGAGTTTTATTTTTTTTTTACCAACAAAGATTTTTACTATATTCTTCACTTGAACTTGAATATAAAAATACACAAATACATCAATGCAATACACAATTGTCGTATATTACAAATTTATCGATAAATAGTCGACATCGTCTGAGCAATGCCAATTAGGTGTCGATATCGACTCGGAGTGATGCCGACTAAAAATTGACGACGACACACGATGCTTCGTCCCCATATAGTGCATCGCCAAAAATTTTAAACAAGATCAAGAAATATTATATTTGATGTGGTGTTTCAGAATAAGTAAAATAAAAAATTTCAACTTTTGGCAATATCGGGGCAAGGACATGACTATCTCCTGTACATCCTTAATTTTCATAATTTATTTATAGCTAGATTAGGATTAAAACCAAACATTTTGTTAAATGTCAGTAAATTTATGTCCCTAAGCTCTACGCCAAATTTCGTTTCGTTCGGTGCAAGGATATGACTACCTCCGATATACATATGTACATATGTATATCCTTTTTGTCAAAAACTAATTTTGTTTTTACATTTGTCACTCGAATGCGCTAAAAACTAGTTATAGCTTATAATATTATACTTTTTACCTTTCTGGGAAATTTTTTTTTTCGTTTGGTATCAGGAAATGACTACCTCCGTGATGAATTTTAGTTATTGCAAAAATTTGATATTTTAATACTTTCTTTAAACAGGATCATATATTATATAATCACATCTTTGTCTTTTAAAAAGTTGACATGTTTAAAAAATATATAAAATTTCCAATTTCTGGCAGAAAATTTAAAAATGTTTTCTTGCTTATTTTATTGTTAGATCTGTGAACGAATTTTCTAAGTGTTATAAAAATAGTAATTATAACTTTGTAAAATTTTATAGTTTGCGCCAATATAAAAACCATTTTTTTTGTTATTTTTTGTCGTTATTTAACAAAAAATCCTACACTACATCAAAATTAGGTTAATATTTTATAGTAATAAAAAAATTTTAATACATAATTTTTTGTTGTTGAAATTTTCGCATTACTATAAATTCAGCTCTTTGTAACCTTTTGTGAAACTTTGGGAATATAGCTTCAAAATGCATTTAATTTTTACATTGCCGGTAGAAAAATCTAAAACTTCAAGTTGTACTAAAAACGCAAATAAAAAATTATGCACATATTCTTAAAAAAAAATTGTATTACACTCTACCAAATTTTCGCAATTTTGGTAATTCCATTACGAAATTCTCAAAAGTTTTCGTTGGTAGGTACAAAGAACTTGTCCATAAAAAATATTTACCAAATATTTACAAACAATGAACCCATTCCGTTTAAAAGAAATATACTAAAAAAGATTTTCACAATTTGTAACAAAGTAAAATCAGGTGTCTCCTAAATCATATGCTGACTTTATCGCCCTCTGCTATTAACAAAAAGTGGAGATACTAAATTCTACATATGTATAAATAAATTTAAGCCTTTATTTTATTTAATTTTGCCTATGGGACCAAGCACTGAGTGACGTCGACGACGCCAACCATAATAGGGAATATTCAATATATTGAAATTTAAATTTGACCGTTCCCTTCCATTTTTTTACTACAAAAATTTTTGTACCTTTGCAACTCTGATAAAACTCCATTCTACAACCATGCTAAGAATCGTAGCGCTATCACCTAAACATTTTGACGACCTTCAAGCTGCTCTAGAACTTGCCATCTAAAAAACTTAATTTGGAGCATTTTCAATTTTAGTTTCCAACTAAATATAAAATATACTCGCTCGTGTATGCCTTGCCGGCTTCAATTTCTTCTAATGTGTAATGCGAAAACTAGTTGCTGATCCTTAAAAACAAAAATAAAAATAAAACCAAAGCAAAGAAAGCAAAAAAAGTAACTACAGTAAAGGCAGATGGGCAACATTTTCGGCAACCAAAAGCGAAAACAAAAGCAGACGACAAAAGCAACTGCTGTGGAAAATCAAAACAACAACATCTAAAAGAAAGTCGTAAAATGAATCTGAAGTCGTCGCGTTTGTAGGGACGCCGCCGGCTAAAGTGACTGAGCGAGACTTTACTGGCTACAAGTCCATGCAATTTAGCGTCGCTGGCGTTGGTCAGACGACGTTATTAGCAGAGGAGCAGCAGCAGCAGCAGCAACATCAAATGCCAGTCCAAATCGAAAGCCACAACGATTCGATGCGAGACAACATCAACCAGACCAGTCCAATAAACCAGACCCGGCTCGACCAGTACCCAACCAACATTGTCCGTCCGTTCGTCCGCCGTTCAAGCGCATACAATTGCAAAAACGAGTTTTGTTAATTTTCATTAATTTTTTATTTTTTATTGTTTGGTTTTTTTTTTGCTTATCTTTTATTTTTATTTCACTTGCAAGCAAGTCTGCACATTTCTAGAGTTGTTAGTCATATTTGGTAGATTTTTAATTTTTAATTTTTGTAGCATTCGGGCATCTAATTTTCAAGTTTTTCTAACAAAGTTGGAAAGAATTTCGGAGAAATTAAATTATTCTTAGGGTTTGGAGATGGATTTTTAGTTGCATTTTGCCAGAACTGACAATGCACCTCCGCTCACTGGCCGGCCTGGGTGCTCGCTGGAATTGTTGCAATAATTGTTGCTTATCATAATTGTGCTTGTCTGCTTTGTTTAAAGTCAACGGCTTCATTTGCACCACCTCTCTCTCCCGTCTTGGGTGCTGTGAGTATTTAGAAGAAATCTTTGTTTTTTTTGCGACGTTGGCTCGCCCTTTTTGCATTCGCTATATCAGCTGCCGTTTGGACTATTTGCATTTCTATGAATGTTTGCTTTGTTTCCCTGCAAGTGTGTGTGTGTGTGTGTATTAGAGATGTTCAAAATATTATACGAAATTTTGAAGTTGGACTTTTTGTAATATTGGCTGAGATAAAATGGGACACATAATAAATTTGAATACCAGAGAAGTATCATAAGTTTTCATTAATTATGATAACTTAATTTAAATTTGTTGATTAATAGACTACGTTAATATTGTCGAAATCAAATTAACCCGTATGGTTTGCGTGGGCCAAAATGACCCATTATAAAATTCTCAAAACATCTGGCACTTCCCTTTTACAAGCGATAAGTATTACGAAATTCATGAATATTTGTTTGTGATAAATACATGGGAAAATGTTCTCAGTGATTGTGGGCTCTTAATCCCAAATAATTGGTTTCCGATTTGTTTTTAAACAAAGATGTAATTTTAAATTTTTCGCCATTTTGGAACTATCAATACAAAAACTGACTATGGCAAATCATTTGAGAGTTAAAAAGACAGAATGTTGTTCGAAATATATCGATATATATATATAAAGGGATATCACTCAATACTTTATTTTTTTGATTTTAAATAAAACACATAAAACAGAACTGCCCGAAAGAACAATCTCTGACATTTACCCACTACGCTGTTTACGAAGTTCATTCGGAGGGTTCAATTTTCAATTAATGTTTTCAGCATTACTACCGGTATATCTAGGATTACGCGAGTAATATTGACTTCCAAGTTTTTAATCGTAGCTGGCTTATCGACGAAGACTTTTGATTTCACATATCCCTATTGAAAAGAATCCAGAAATGTGATATCACATTTTCATTTGAAAATTTTGCGGATAGGTGGCGCTGGAGCCAGGATAACTCTAGAAATCGCATTTACAG
Source organism: Anomoia purmunda (assembly GCA_951828415.1). Lineage (NCBI taxonomy): Eukaryota > Metazoa > Arthropoda > Insecta > Diptera > Tephritidae > Anomoia > Anomoia purmunda. The sequence goes on from OX639995.1 coordinate 48,238,414, forward strand.
TACAATTTGTTGCAAATTCAAAACATGTATTAGCTATACAAATTTGTATAAATATATTGTTTGGAAATTCCACCGATAGCTGTAGCTGGAGCCGAGATGTGTAGCGAAGCGCGCAGGTCAAGCTAGTACTGTATTAAAAAAGATGACTCTAGTCACGCGTGATCTCTAAAAAAAATCAAATAAAAACAGGTCCAGATAGATCACCTTTTATAATAACTATTCGGCAGGAACTTATTTGTTATAAAGTCTTTATTAATTAAAAAAAATATATATGTACATATGTATATAGGTTACTTTAAAAAAAAATCGAAAACGTGGACTTTCCGACCGCCAACAAGTCATTTTAACAAGATCCCCATACATGAAATAAAAACGAATTAGGTCCTAAACTGAAATTTTCCATATATTTTTCATTCACAATAGCGCAGTATTTTCACTTCCCAACACAACATCTCAGGTCGGATATCATTTTACCGACTTGGCTCAACTCGCAAATTTTTCCGAGTTATTGTTGTTGCTTTACATGCAATTCATTATTCTATTTAGAGTTCTTTTGCAAGTCGGTTACAAAGAAACGGACCTATAATGAAATGCAACTTTGATTCGCTGATTTTTGAATTTTTTGCTTGAAATGGTCGAGCATTCGTTATATAGAGAATGCTTTGTCAGTGTTGAACTTCTCGGGCATTTTAGTGATGTGAAGACATCAGTTCGTGTTCAACCGGTCGGTTCACGTGAAAATATTGTCGCTGTAACTGAGAGTGTCAAGATAATCATAAATATTGGGCCTATCGTATTTGTACTGCATTTTGCATAAAGCTCTTAGCTCGCCATTTATTTTGCGTACCATTATCTGTGGGAACATATATGAGACCTGTCCTCTAGATGTTAAGGGTTAACAAAGTCCAACTGAAATAAGAACATTCGTTTTTTTTTCGTTTCTTTAATTCTAAAATGAAATCATTTATTGGATTACCCTTTATTATATGTAAATACCCCAGAATCAATAGTCGAAACCACTTGGAAATTGTATACATACTTAGTGCGCATGCTGTACATTTATGCAGAAATTTACATATGTATTTTGTTACTCATTAGTTCTTATTTGTTACTCGCTCCGCACAGGCGGTGTGTGTTCAATTTGCATAAATGTTTCTATGCTTTATTCATGCATTCGAATTTTGTATGCATGTACATACATATGTATTTATTTAAATATGTCGATACTATCGGGTGTTTTTTTTAGGGGTATAGAACTTCGAATTGAAATAAAACACAAGAAAATCGTTTTAAGGTCCATCAATTTGGCTTTATTGGAAGGATAATTTTATGCCATTAATGTTTAAATATGATTTCGGGCATGTGGCCGCCGCGGCTGGCTCGAATAAAGCCAATTCTACAGGTCCAATTTTCAACCACTTTTTCGAGCATATGGGGCCGTATGTCGGCAATAACGCCACGAATGTTGGCTTCCAATTCCCCTAACGTTTCTGGTTTGTTGGCGTAGACGAGCGACTTCACATATCCCCAAAGAAAATAATCCAATGGTGTCAAATCACACGATCTTGGTGGCCAATTTACAGGTCCATTCCGCGAAATTATGCGCTCATCGAATGTTTCCTTCAATAAATCGATTGTGACGTGCGCTGTGTGGCATGTAGCGCCGTCTTGTTGGAACCACAACTCATCCACATTCATGCCATCCAATTCGGGAACAAAATAGTCGGTTATCATGGCTCTATACCGGTCTCCATTAACGGTAACTGCCTCTCCAGCATTATTGCGGAAGAAGTATGGCCCAATGACTCCACAAGCCCATAGAGCACACCAAACAGTCAGTTTTTGTGGATGTAATGGCGTTTCAAGGGTCTCATGTGGATTCTCTTCACTCCAAATGCGGCAATTTTGCTTGTTGACGTAGCCATTCAACCAAAAATGAGCCTCATCACTGAACAAAATTTTGCGATGAAAATCAGCATCGAGATCAATCTCATTTTCGGCCCATACACCAAAATCACGACGCATTGCATGGTCTCGCGGCTTTAATTCTTGCACAAGCTGGATCTTGTAAGGTCGCAAGCCAAGATCTTTGCGCAAAATCTTCCATAAAGTTGATGGACAAAGCTCCAATTGCTGTGCACGGTGGCGAATCGATTCATTCGGGTCCTCTTCAACACTTTGCTCTACAGCGGCAATTGTTTCTTCGGTGCGCACTGTTCGACGTCTCTGCGGATGCGTATTATCACATAGAGTAAACGTAGTGCGAAAACGATCCATGGTTAACCGAATTAATTGCTCTGATGGACGATTATGTCGACCATAAAATTGACGGAGCTCGCGGTAAACTTCGCGAACTGAACCATTATTTTCGAAATAAATTTGCACGATTTGCAAGCGTTGTTCTTTTGTCAACCTGTTCATGATGAAATGGCAAACCAAACTGAACATAAATGACATTAGAGCTGCCAGATTTGACCACAAAATGCCAGTTTTATCTCTATTCGAAAAACAAACCTGTAAAAAAAACACCCGATACATTTATGCATAAATATCCAGTCTTAATATTTTACCAAGAACTTCCTTCATAACCTCCACTAAGCATAGTGGCATTACAGTGTACGTTAGAGTTGTCCAAATTTGTGTGAAAAATTTTAAAGTTCTTTCGATTTTTTTTTGCACAACGAAAACGGCAAAGAAAAAATTGCTTTATTCGTTGTGTCAAAAATACAGTACTTATCAAAAAAAATTTGGCATTTGATGTTTGTCAAGTTTTCTTCAAAACCTGCGTTTCCTTGTGCTTTTCCTTTACAAAAAAAAAAACATCGTTAGAAAGCCGTACCGCATAAGAAAATTTGGCTCAAGAAATTCGTATTGTACATTTTATGATCGTTTTGGAGTTTTGATTGCTCTTGAAAACTGCGTACCGCACTTAAGGGTGGTACTCTGTCCATAGCCGTGAAATATCGCCAGCAACTTCGTTTTGTTTCACACGAAAATATGACAGTTGTCAAAATTATTGAAACACCTAAAACATGTTGCATAAAAGCAAATGTGGAAAAATTTTGCGAGCATCCCTTTTCCCCGCGTGAACAGAGTGCAAAGTTCTTTGTTGTGGGAATGCTGTGGCAAAACATTTTATATGGATTTTGACAGCTCATTTCACGTGAAATGGGAATAGAGGATTAGGATTTAGAATATAAAAATTGATTTAGCTCAGCAGAAGCCGATTGGGAGCTTGAAATTGAGAATGCCATTTGCAAGTAACTATATTTTTTTTTTTTTTACAAAGATCTATCGTATCAGTCATTAAAGAAAATGTAGTAATTGGATCGAAATACAATTTTTATTTAGAAAGTTATATTAGTATTGAGAACGTTATTAAATTATCCAAATTTGTTTTATTCACCTCAGTTCGGGTCATCTAAACCCAACCGACTAGAATCAAATTTTGTATGCTTTGAGTAGAAAGGAAACCGAAAAATACGCCTGAACCAAAAATCGAGAATCTTATATAACTTGGACATCTTTAATGTATAAGCAAAAATGTACAAACAAAAATCGGTTTTGTTTTCCATCGGAATAAAAGATAGTTGTTATATTTTATGAATTCCAAAAACATCATCAATCATCTGGCTATTATTGTCCCGTTAAATTTTGATTTTTAATATTTTTATGCAGACCTTTATGGCTAAAACTGTTTTATCATTTGAAGTGTTTTTTTTAATATCTTCAAAAACTATTTTTATTTATAAATCGTAATAAATTTGCTATATATTTTGGCGGAAGTCTTAGAACATAATACATTCGAGAATTTCTATTTCTTTTTGGTGAGGCACCCCAATGTTAGTACATATTGCATTTAAGTCTTCATTTTCATCTGCTTTGCACAGTCCATTTGTCCAGCTGCTTGTCCGCTTTTTGTTGTTTGCTTTCGTAAAACTATTGTACATTCATCCGATTACCACACATGCAACATGTTTCGCGATTACATTCATATGCACATACATACATACATACATTCCCTCTTTTTTTTTTAGCCCTATAAAGGTGTTACGCAAGCGCAGCTGTTCTTCAATATTTTACAGACATTTTTCTTTTCAATTTATCAGTAAATTCTTTCTTTACTACGTTGAAGATACATATGGACATTAAGTTTTCCTTAGTTATATTTCACTTAAAATGCAAAATAATTCTAGAATCTAGTGGAAAATCAGAAAGAAACTTCTTTAGTAAATTTCCAATAAAACTTCTATAGGAAAGAAAGAAGTGACAATTTACGAAAAATTTATGAAAATACAAAATTTGCTAAATTCTATTTCCGTTCAGCAGGTACTGCAAATTGGTAAAAAAAAATACAGCTTATTTATTATCCGTAACCTTTTTTTTTGTAGCTTCTTAAAGTATCTACAGTGGAACTTCGATTAAATACCATTATTCCCATACTATTGTAGAACATAGCCATAGAAAATTTATTGAAAATAATAGAAGGTTTCTTTCGCTAACTTGTGTGGAATTTAATTTCAATCGACGTTTTTTTTTTGATATCCGTATACTGTAAAGGTGGCAACTCTAACAATTTTTTTTCTAATTTAAATTTGTTCGTAATTTCTTAGTAAAATGCCATTATTGCGTTTCATTTGATATCTTAGATATCTGGAATTAAATAATATCTTATATCTTGCATATAATATATTAATAAATTTTTACTTTTAAAATAGGTGAAAACTTTCTTCAAAATGTAGTTATAAACATTCTTTTTACCGAAATTGGACCCTTTGACACCCATATTTTAATGCTTCATATACATAACTTGTATACAATTAAATTAAATTCGACTTTTCAAACAGATAGCAACCTTCTTTAAAATATTGCGCTGAAACTTCATTTCCGAGACGAATCTTTTGGCATCCATATTTTTTATATTGCATTAAACTTGTGTAGAATTAAATTTTTATAGAAATTTCGTTTTGTATCCGTTCTGTAATACTGTTTTTTATTTATATACCCTTCTTGTATTTTTTCCTTAAGGTGGCAACCCTGTGACTTTTTTTCGCTATTATAAATTTGTTCATACATTCTCAGTGAAATGTCATAATTGCGCTTCAATTTATAAACATTTATTTTTTCACGTCTTAGATATTTGTCAAAACCATTTTTTTTTTTAGTTTTTAGATATGTGGCAACCGTAATTTAATGTCCGTAGTTTTATATTGCATATCTAAATATTTTATTTGAATAGTTTTTTTTTTGTATTTTTTTCGAAAGGTTGCAACCCTAATCAAATATTGTTCTGTTTAAAATGTGTTCACACATTCTAACGGTTGTTACCAAGTTTCGTTTTATTTACAATTTTTTGTTTTTTGAAATTGTACATACCTGGCAACACTATTTTCTAAATTTTTTTTATACAAACAGTCTGAGACAGAAAAAAAGACAAATAAAACCAGAATTTAAAAAATGCGTTGATATTTTTAAAAGTTATTTTGTACAATTGTAGATAGCTTTTTGACATTTATGTTCTAGAGCGTACGGTTGATTGAAAAAAAGCCTTTTATTTTTGGAGATACTTCCAAATTAGTTGAAATTGCGACACGGCATTGTCATTGAAAAAATCTGTTGTGCGTTTAGGCTCTGCCTCTGCCTGATTGTGGGGTGATACTTTTTAATGCCACAGACTGCCATGCTTTCAGCATTTTTCTAATTGCAAAAACCGTTTGTTGTTGTTATTCTACTACACAAATTTTTAATGTTAACAACGCTCTGCTGGGTTATGAAAACAGTTGAGTTTCCACTGCCGGGTTTTTTGTTGTTTTTTCTTTTTTACTTTTCCGTTGGCATGCCTATACACGTAAATTCCTCACCGCAGTTCTTTCAAACAGCAAAAATCACAAAAAGAAACAGCAGTGGCGGCGGCTGTGCAACAATTCTTCTGCATATCTTTGCCGCTCCTCTTTGTTTTATTTGTCTTTTATTTTACGTTTTTCTCATTTTACTGGTGCAACTTCTCCCAGTCACTTTTCCAGATTAGCTCAGCAGCTGAACGCGGCATTCGCTGTCTTGATTGCCTGCCTAGCTGCCGTCTTGCCTGCCTGCCTGCCTTCTTTTCCTATCTGCTGCTGTCGCTAGCCGCCACTCGCTGGTTTTATGCCTGCTTTTTGGAGTCTGCATTCTGCGTCCAATGACTGTGAAGGTCGTTTGCTTGTGCGCTTATGGATTCATTTACTACTTACTTTTCAGCTGTTTTCCTTTCCATTTAACTTAGTTTTTTTGTTCTCTTCTGTTCAGCTCAGCGAATCTTTCACTTTTCTGTTGCAGTTTATTTTACTCTTGTAGAGCGTCAATTTTCAGCTACTCAGTTTCCCACTGGCCTCAACTTCGTTTTGTTTTTATTTTTTGTTTTCATTTAAATTCTGCAGAGTTGATTTGTGTAATGCTTTTGCATATTAATGAGAGTTGCCCATAATTTTGCTTCGCTTTGCTTTGCTTTACTTTTCTCGCTTTGTATTTAGCAGGACTCATATAACATCATGTATTGAACTTATCTGTCAAAGCGAAACTCTGAAGCAAAGCAAAGCAAAAGTCCTATGTGAACGGGCCATAAGTGGCAAAAATACGTTACTTTTTAATAAAACAAATTCTCCACTCAGGAAGTTGAAAATTAAAGAATCGCGCACTGCGCCAGTGTGTGTGTGTGCGTCTGATGTGGAGTGCAGTTGCGTGTTGAGCTGGGGTAAAATGTGAAGAGGAAGTTGATTGACTTCAGCTACAAGAAAACGAATTACAACAAATAAAAATCTACCTTAGTGTGCGCGCGTATGTTTCTACTTTTGAATGAAAGGCGAATTGTCAAAGGACTCAGAAAGAATAGTGACTTCGTAAATTGTGCAGATAAATTAAAAAAAAAAATTAGTGTTATTTAAAAAAATTTTATTTTACTAAAAATTCGCATTTCAAATATGTGAACGGGCAAAACAATATTTAATAAAAGTCATTTGAAACATTTTGAATTAAAATCTGCGGGGAAGTCTTGCATTTAACTCAACGATTAAGTAAAATTTCTCATTTACGTAGAGTTAGTCCTTTAGCCTTAAAAAATATAGTTTTGAAAAACTGCATTTTTGTATGCGCTAATGTTGCGAACAGCTTAGATGATTTTCATGAAATTTTCAATATAAAGAGTTTTCCCCTACTACTAGGTTATAAGACAAAATATACAGTCCACATTATTCTTAGAAAATGCGGTGCAGGTCTTTCAAAATCCTATAGGAACATCAACTGTTAGCACATTCTCTAAATTCGAAACTACATACTCGCGCAAATTCGAGTTTTTGTTTGAATTTTGTTTTCTTGTGAAAAAAATAAAAATTATAGAAAAAAATAATAGAAACGCGAAATTGTGGCCAACTTTAGCAACTTTTATGTTGTCTATTTAATTTTTAATCATTTGTAAGTCTAGCTCATTGCATAAAAAACAGCATGCTGATTTACATTTTAAAATTTGTTAAAAATTTTTAGACAAAATTTAAAATTTTATATTCAGAATTTTTAGAAAAATTGTGGTTATCACTGCGAAAGATTGCGTTTATGATTATTTTTTTTTATATACTCATATACATATGTATGTATGTATGTACATATACATTATTATCTTGTCATCAGCGCCACCTATCGGTTCAATTTTCATGATATCTATATTATATGTGGAGCTAACACATTTTCTGCATTTCAATCGAATCGGACTGTAAACAATTGTTTTAGACATACCTCGGGCCAGCAACACCTATCGGATTGTTTGCCCTATGCCCAATACGCAGCTATGAAAAGGGATTATTTTGTTTAGCTCTTATTATTTTATTACAATTTAAAGCATTCATGACAGGGGGTCACGATTTTTTTTTTAGAAAAAAAAAGTTTTCTCTGTAATAATTCGGTTTTTGGTGTTCCATTGCCTAACATTTTAAAAGCGTTGCCACTGATATTTAAATCTGAACTATTGTACAGTAAACCACTTAAAGTTTTTGCTCCGTCAAAACTGTAGTCCGTAATAAAATTTAATTTTCAGTTAATGTTTTTAAGGTTTCGTCTGGACGGACTTAATATTTCACACAAGACTGTAGAAAAGTGCAGGCTTGAAGCGTCTCAAAATTTTTTTTAATAATTTTTTTTATGCGGTGCTAGGCATTTTTTCCTATAAAAATATATTTCGAGCATACTGTATATGGAAGAAAATGCACAACGCTGTGCTAAAAAAAAAACTTAAAAAACAAATCAGTGGAGTTTCGAAGGCATTTGAAACTTGCACATTTTTCAACTAAAATTTAATGGGTATAACCCAATTTTTTCTAAACATTCAGAATAAAAAGTTTGTAATTTTTGCGGAAATACATATGTTGAATTTCTCTCATTTTTTCACAGAGTTTGAAATATATGTAGGTTTATATGCTGTTTTTTTTTTATGTAATGAGCTAGACTTTCATAGAAAGTAATAAAAAACAAAATAAACAAACGAAAACTTGCACGAATTTGTTAAAATTCTATGATTTTCTATTATTTTCTCCACCGTAGCTGCTGAGCTATGAAAAACGACAGAAGGTTCGAAAGTTTTGTTTAGCATTGTTTGTTTAAAATACTTTGATTTCGTCAGCAAAGGTGTGGTGCTGTCAAATCGACAAAGAGAGAAGCCACAATCTTGTATTCTGTCAACCCCGTTGGCTGTCAAGCACAAGTTATCTTTCTAGGTTTAATTTTTCGCAATCATCCGAAAGTCCTAACCAGTTCCAATGTCCAAATAAGAGGTAACTCCCTGGCCATAACATTCCCACAAAATTCACCGATATTAACACATAAACCGGTATTTGCACCAATTTTTCCCAATACTACTTTCACAGAACTAGTAAAATTATTACTAGCGGTCAGCCATTTAATGTGAACTGTCTATCCTTAATATGATATTTAATGTCGAATTGCGACACAAAACAAACAAACAAAAAAAACAGTTAAGAATATTTCACAATTTTAGTTACGAGCATAAAACAGGAATGAATGAAATAAAAAGATAAATGAAAATAACAACTAACCTAAACTATGCAAGAAGCAACTGTTGCTGCCGGTTACGAAAACAACTTTACTACTTTAATGATAGGAGGAACTTACTTTTTTTTTTTTAAATACAAACGCACGTACCTGTAACTTACGTTGAATCTGAGTGAGTTTCGCCATGCTCGACAGCTGTGCCATTGAGGCGAATGCAATTAGCACATAGCGTATGTACATATTTCACACACACACACACACGCACACACATACTCATATATAGATACATAGAGATGTACATATGTGCATTGGTAGTCGCGTAGACAGAACTCTTCGTAACTCAGGCCAATAACCTTCTCTCTCTTTTCTTACACCTTTGGGCGTCCAAACTAAAGAACAATGAACCATTCAAAGTTGAAACTAAGAATAAAAATGTCTTCTTCACTGAGACAAAACGGCGCTCAATCGCCAAAACCATAGGTCGCTCGCTCGCCCGCAGCAAACTCGAAAAGAAGCGGCATGAAAGGAATATACGAATTCGGCTAAGCGCCCACAAGCGCGGTTGCCACTTGATACAAAAAAAAAAAACACAAAAAAAATTGGAGGATAAAACACAAGTAGTTTTAGTAGAAGGAACGATACGCAAATTTAACAGCTTAACAATCTTAAAATATAATTTCCCAAAACCAGTCGCCTAATGAAATGATTTTTGCCATTATTTGCTGTAGTGGCGAGCCAGCTCAGAATTTATCGCCAATAGTAAATAGTGTTGTCATTTTTAGCCTTTTTTGAGCTAAATTTCAATCGCTAGCCTTTTTTAGCCTTTTCTTAAAAATGTAAATTCTAGATTAATGAAATGAATGCCATCGAAATGCAATGGGAAAAATCACTTTTATATCAATTGAAGAATATACAAGCTACTGTACTATTTTGGACACAGGTTCGTGGCTTAAAGATGGAATAAAGTGTTTTCATGATTTCGCAATTGAGAAAGATCTCGTTCAAATGATGAACACTTCTAATATATATGTACTCAAACATATCTGATGATGAAGGTGATATTATAAATACATATATGAATTAATGTTACATATGAACAAACTACCTCGTAATTTGAAATATAGCCGTCGATTTATCGATATTACTTCTTCATCGAGAATCTCGTAAGACTCGCGAGCTTCTCGATACTTAATTTTATTGTAAGCAGTTTGTTACTTTAAACAATGAAATAAACTCGTTTTCTCGCGAGAACGGCGATGCCCGAACTCGTATAGAGAACTCGATTTGTCTGTTTCTCGAGCTTCGAAATACTCGGGAATGTGCGAGCGCAGAAATCGAAAGCCCTACTTTAAAACTAAATTAATTTTGAAGCTTATAAAGCCAATATAAATAAGCGAAAACCGTATATAATTTGGGATGAAATCGTAATACGAATTGTTAATTATATTTTAGCCTTATACAAATTTCGATTGAACCATTTTGTGACTTTTTATTTTGCCAATTTAACCTTTTTTTTAAAAAAATTCTGGCAACACTGATAGTAACTACATATGAAAGGCCTGTTGGTCTACCTTGAAAGACATCGACACCTCTGCCATGTAAGGACCCCAAAGATAGACACAGCTTGCCCCAAAATTATATTGGACTAACTGGAACTCTGTTTGCGTACTTTACTGTTTGTGGCAGATTTTAAAAGCTACTAATTCAGCTTTGATGAATGCGAAAACAATGTCTCGTAGTTATGCAGATGAATTCTACTCTAAAGTTAGTAGCATGGTACAAGAATAGAAGGTAATTCCACTTCAGTTTTTTTTTTAAGGAAGTTTTCTGCTATTTTTAATCCCTATCACTAACACTTTTATAAGAAGAAATAGTCCCACTTCACAATTTTTTACGGATAATGACATTTTTCAAAACGTAACAATTATGATTTAAAAACAAAACAATTTTATTTAAAAATGTAGTGCCTCAACAAACAAGTTAATAATTAAAAACTGTTCGGGGCTATCACTGAATCCATGGTAGTCCGAACTTTCATGAACTCTATGAACTACTATCACCAATTCCATCGTAGTTCCAACGCAGCATTTACTTTTCGTTTTTAGCAAAGAGGATTCAGTGACGCATTTTCGCAGAATAAAAAAAATTGAAAAAGTAAAATAAAAAACAAATATTAGTTAAAAATAACCAAAATGGCAACCGTGACTGCAAGGTGGCTTTAGGCAGAGAAAAGAACAGAAAGAAAGTATAAAACGAATTATATTTGTATTTTAACAAGCTAATAATTTCAGCAGGTATGTACATGCACATACATAGGTAGCTTTGGAGCGTCTGGGTTCTACGAATACAAGTTTTTTGTTTTTGTGTTTTGAAATTTCGTCTAATTGGCGAGCGGCCATGGAAGCCAGTATTTCACAATTATAGAAGTAAAAACCGGTTTGAAGTTTCATTGAAGAATGAGCTCATGAACTGCTTAAATTTTTGTGAGCACTTTTTCCATATTCCATTTCTTTATTTACTCAGGTTTTTGCTCAATACTCGTACGTAGATAAATAATTATTTTTTTTTTTCATACATAGCGTTAAGACTTTCAAATATTTTTTTCAGCCTTTGTACCTTCTCGAACTTGGCGATTAGGTAATTCCTACTGTTCTATATTGTTCTACTTTTCTGTACTACACGTTAAATAATATAATAACTTGTACAACAAAACTTCCAGCAAAATTTCTAAATCGCTTTGCTTTTAGAGTAGAAGCTAAATTTGTACGATACTTACAAAAATAAAAGTGTAATCAAAGCCTAAACAAACACTGTCGGCTACAATCGACTATCGATATTGTGTATTGATTTAAGAAAAAAAATTTTTGGTTGGCCTGACTTAATATTTTCAGCTTCACATCAGCTATGGCTGGAGCAGGTGCCGTGGGATAGAGCTATTATCGTGGGTACTGTTCTTTGAGCTTTCCAATGGAAACAGCTCAACGGAATCCGTTTACTGTACTCTAGCGAAATAAATTGCTTAAAAAATGACATTCCGGCAGTCGTTTAAGTGCAGCCTGTTAGGTCACGGAGCCACACATAGTAGATTAAAAGAACAAAAGCCCAAGCCTTCCTTCCTTAAAAGGTGAACCACCGAGTACGCTTTATATAGCTCAGAAAGTCGCGAATGTTCGCTGAGTTTAGGACAGCTACACAAAACAAAAAGTACTTATCGATAAATTGGACAGAGGCAGAGGTAGTGTTCAATGCTCTCCACTTCTTCCTCCATGCAGCTTTGATAAAAAAATCTAACTCTATCCATGTGTTCTCTTAAGGCAGCGCTCTGTTATTACTCCGACTATTTGTCTGAGTTTGGATCGTTTTTCGTTAACCTTTAGTCAAACTTTGGTAGTCTGACAGGTGGGTTTCATGACCCACCTGGTATTAACCTCCTCGATAAGTTTAGTCTTTAAACTGTTGTTACAGAAGGTTGAAGGTACGCCCACGTCTTGAGCAGAGCTTACCACATAAATTTCCGCCTCTTTTCTTGCCAACTTGTCTGCCGCGCTATTGCCCGGAGTATCTCTGTGCTCAGTGACCTATGTAACAGTCCTGGAGCATTTGGATGCTAGAGTATATAGTGATAGGACGTTCTGGAAAGGTGGATCCTGTGAGCCACCTGGCAGCCTCTATTATGACATTAAGCTCTGCTTGAAAAATCCTACAGTGGTTCGGGAAACGAAACCTGCGATTTCACTGGAATGATTCCAGTTGTCTACTTTTCAGCTTAGTTTGGAACCATATGTATAGATAGCCATCGACTCTGTGTGTGCCTAGGTATGTTTCATCTTCCCATTCATTCCTCTATAGGATTCTTATGGAGAACTTGTAGATTATTTGACCTTCGCTTGTCCGAATAAGAGTTTGGGTCTTATAACGGCTGTATACATACAGTGGCTTTCCTAGATCGGTCTTTCGATGTTGAACATCCAGTCTAGTTTTTTTTGTCTAGCATAACTCCAAGTATCTCAGTGGATAGAGTGAGTTGCACACCAATAAGTGAGGGTGGTTTGAAAGAAGGGATTTTGTGTTTTTTCCAGAAGAGTATCACTTCCTTCTTTGTAGAATGGACGCTGAGTCCGCTTAACTTGGACAGGATGTTAACACGACTGAGGCCATTTTGTGATTGCGGATTTCTAAACTTAACATAATGTACTTATATAATTCACAATTTTTTGTAATAACGATGACTTCTAGTCCTACTGAATGGCCCGATTTATCTTATATTGGAAAATAAATTGGTAGTTTTAGAGATATGTAATTTTTTGTTTCATCTCAGTGTTTTAGAAAATGCATATGAAATTTACGCGGAGTACAAGCAGTTTTTTTTTTGAAATATTTTTCTGGACTGAAAAATTTTCTGTATCAGCTTTGGACTAGGAAAATTTGCGTATCACTAATTAAAAAATTGATAGAAATAAAACTAGAAGTTCGCTATTTTAATTATCTTTGCTTTCTACAACAAAAATAATGCTTCACTTAAGTTGGATTTAGCAATCTTTCAGTCCGAATAAAATGTAAAAAATCCATTACTTTTCATTAATGAAAAATAGAATATTTCTTTTACCTTCCTGCAGTACGCGATTCACAAAATGGCAAGTGTTAGTGAATGCCAAAAACCTGTATACATTTCTCCAAATTATTTGCCTGCCTCAAATAATATGAAATTAGGACACACAACTGACACAACAGCTAACGTCATCCACACAATTTCCGCGACCTTTCGCAGCCATTTTTCTAACGCAACATTCTCATTTTCGTCCTAATGTGTGACATTTTTAACAAATGACCTAGAAAAATGAAACCTCCAACGCATGACGTGTGTGCTTGTGTGGGTATGTGTGAGTAGTAAGTTGGATAATGATGATGTACACACCCACACCCATACCTATACCCACCTACACAAAGCCTTAAGCCATCATTTAGAAAGGACCTTAAATGTAACGAGGGTGTCAAAATGCCAAGCATTGAAAGTTTTATGCAATAGCATTCGGTGGTGATGGTTGACAGTCACAGCTGTTCCCAAGTACTGGCTGACCTAACCTCATTAAAAGTGCGCTTTCATAACGGAGTTGATGGAGGCGTAGAGGAATTAGTGATAGCAATAGTCTGAATAAATAACAGCAGGGCTGTTAACACAAAGTTTTCCAAGAACTCGTTTGTTGTGTGTTTTGAAAACCAACAAAAGCTGAGAAAGCGTAGGAATAATGATGACATGTTGAATGTGTGCTTTGGTTTCATTTATTTGCAATTTTCTACAACTTCTACAAATGCCATTGAAGCAGCTAAATATAGCATTTCTTTCCCATTTGGGGTGTACAGAAATGTAACTTTCAAATGCCCACCACACATATGTGGGCTTCAGTTATGACGTCAAGTGAGAAGGGTGGGTTATGGTATGCAAAATTATTTATTCACACGCACTACCCGCTCTATACATACAACGTGGGCCGTAAGTAATAGGCATCTTTTAATTGACCGAATTTTTCCTCTTAAAAAGTGAAGTAATGGGTTTTTCTTATTAAACTTGCGTTAAATTGATGTTTTTTATTTAACATAGTTAGAATGATCAGATTTTGGTCAAATATGCACCGTTTTGTTCGATAACTTGTTGCCAGTGTGAAGGTAATTTCATAATTTCACTTTCAAAGAATCCCTCGTCGTTTTTTTTTTTTTTTTTTTTTTTTGTTTGAAAATATTAGGACAGTCGATTTTCACAAGCTTCTCTTGAGGTTAATTTTTCACCAGCAAAATCAATCCCCATAGACAGGAATAGGTAGTAATCACCTGCTGCCATATCTTATGGTTATAACGTCATATACTCGTAGTCTAACCCGATCGCACTTTTACAACACGAGATACAGATTACTAAAGCCATATATTGGAAGAATAATAGATTTCTTTTTACCAGACCTAATACTTCCACAGATATGATGTATGAAACTTCCACTTGTATCGGACCCCTTTTGTAATAACTTCGACTTTTATCGATGAGTAGGAGCTTCATGAATCGCCATACCAAGTTCCAGTACTCTAACTGCAGGTACCTCGCCCCTTTTATATATCGAATTAGTTTTTAGCCTATGCCCACCTTTTTGACCTCTGCAGTAAGTGTGCAAACTTTCGTTGTGATCGGCTTGTTTCAAACTTTATAAAAAATTTATAAAAAAGATCGACAAAATTGAAAAAAATTGCCAACAAAATTTCTAATTTTTTGAACAAAATACTCAGGAAATTGTCGAGTATCCAGTTCAACTTTACAAAAAAATAGTGCAAGTAGGTACTTAAAAATTCTGGTTGATTTCTCATAATTTTTTGTTTTGGCTGACAGTGTTGAAAATTTTCTTCCATATAAATTAAATGTTTCTCATGCGTTGTGAAAGCTTACTTCAAAATTTTCTAAAAAGCCGGTTTTAAAAGTAGAAAATTTTGATGCATATTATTTTTGAAATTCGTCGAGTTTTTATAAATTTTCTAGAACGTTTGAAACTGCGACTTTTTAAGTTTAATTACTAAGGATCTATTAGTAGAAACCTTTTGTTAATCGATTAATCGACTAACAGGTTAATCGATTAGCAGCACAATTTGTCAAAAAACCACCCATAAACAACTAGTCTCCTAATCGCTCGTATTTGATTTTCCGACTAGAACTTTCCTTTAAAATAAATATTTTTTTTTATATCTGTTTGAATTCTTATGCTTATTGAAAAAAAATAATCGTTTTCCACTATAATAAAGTTATTATGAATTTATTGTGATAAATGTCACTAGACTACTCGATAGGGAACGGTTAGATGAATACTTGCTATTCGATTGTCAAGCATAAAAAAGCTACTAAACGGCTACTCGAATAGCCGAATAGTATATTTTTAGCAATGACTATCGTTTAGTTACTAGTATTCTCCTTTCATGTTTTATATTTTTCTGGGTGCATTTAGTCTCCTCAAATTGGTTGATAGTCAATTGGATTGCGTACAGCGAAAATCCCATCAATTTGGCAATCTCGATGTCTGATTAAGGGTTTAACCAGAAGTTAATCATAGGCTTAATTTCCACCCAGTTCGGTTGGGCAATCTCGATGTCTGATTAAGCATTTAAAAAGAACTTACTCAAAGGTTTCATTTTCACCCAGTTCGGTTAGTGTCATCTGTCAAAACTTTTGTCGGTTATGCTTGGTTTACATTAGGTCATAATTTTGACAACAAAATGTGATACAAAATACCAAAATGTTGACATTTTACAATTATGCATTGGCGTGTTAAATATGTAAAAGTGTTAGCTCTTTTCATTAACTGACATTGTTTAACATTAAATTTGACTTAATGAAAACCAGGCTTTATGCTTACAGCAGGTCTCAGTTCTGATTAGCCATCGGTAATATTAACCAGCCATTGAGAAGACGACGCTTAGAATATGGATTCTCACTATTTCGCCGTAACAGCGTTATCTGGGTTTAAAGCTCAGACACATTATCTTAATTTATAGCACATTCTTTATTTATGAGCAAATTACGATGAAACTAAGTAATTTTGCCTTGTAAAATCTTTCACTAAATCAAGATGAAACGAACGAACGAAATCAGGAACAATTAGTGTCGGCTCTAAATATTAACGATAATTATCGAAAAATGTGTTTTCCCCATAACCAAACTGAACGACGCATTTCCTTAATTGCTCCATGATTTTTTTCTGCCTCTAGAAGCTTTCTATCATGATTGTAAATAAAAAAAAAGAAGATATCACAATAAAATTTAAATATTTTAAAAATGTACCCAATTTCGCACATCTTGTTCTTTGGTCAAAGAGCTAAGGAACCATGTGGCTCTAACTGGCAAGATAAATTAGAAATGGTAAGTGTGAACGCATTCGTTTTATGCGAAGTAATTTGGACAAAAATAAGTAATTTACGATTTATTTTAAATTTCCAATCTCACACAGTGACCAGCTATGGCAACTTCGATACCTACATTTGAAGTTACTTACATTTTGGTTTGGTGCCTAATACTTTTGGCCAAGCCTGTACGTAACACTCTAATACATACATTAGGCTTGTATTGGACACGCATTTCCTTTTCCCCCCTCCACTCGGTCGACAGAGTGGCTTCGCACGGCATTAAACTAAATACGTAGCTACAAATGAAGACGACGACTAGAGAAATGCAAAAAATAAGAAAATATTTTACTAAATAAACTTAGCCAGATGCAACAACAATGCGAAAATAATAACAATTTTATTGTGTGTGTATGTGAGGGAACAAAATAGCGATGTGTCTGTGGCTGTGTCTGTGCGAGTGTGGCAAATAGCTGGGGTTCAAATAATTCATGCTTGTGGCTAAAATATCATTTACCTGGTATGCAATTTGATTTCAATGGCAACACTCGAGCGGTTAGTATGCGTACATATGTTTGGGTGTGTGTGTGTGTGTGTATAAATATAGTGAATGTGTGTTATTTGAATGCCAATAGGTAGTATCATGGTGACGGCCGCGACGGCGGCGGTTCACATCTGTATCGGAGTCTGAGGCAGCAGCAGCAGCTGTGCACAGTGTGGCTGGTAAAAGGAATGTGAGAAATTGTAGGAGGCGAAAGTGAAATTGTAGTGGTCACTCAAGCGTGGTAGTAGTGGCTTGCAGAAAATTATAAAATTTAAATATTTAATATTAATTACATACAAGCTGAGAGTTAAGCAATTAGTTTTTCGAGTGGCTAATAAGTTAGGAAATGCATTGATGAAATAAACATAATTTAAATTTAAAAAAAAAATAATAATTAAAAAAAAATATGCATAGTTTCGACCTGTGTAATTCTACATGTACATACATACATACATACATACATTAGGACGTCTCACCAAACAAATTTTCGGTTTTCCAACGGAATTATAAAATGTATTATGTTTCGAGACTTCCGCCAAAATATTTACGAAAAATATTTGGAATACGTGAGCTGTAACGATTTCAAAAAAAAAAATTAGTTAAAAAAAAATCAGTTGTTTTTTTCCAAAAAAAAAAAGTTAAAAAAAAGTGTAGGTTTCATTTGCAAATAAATAAAAATATCATCCTTTTTAGATAGAGCTCTAAATGCAAAAAAAAAATTTAAGACAATTTATAAGCACAATTTTCTTTTTCAAAAGAATTGCATCTAGATGCTCTAGGGACATTTCGCTTACGTAATAACCAGCCAATGATACCTTATAGGTCTAGATCGGCCAAGTTATTCAAGTTTTTCTTAAACCATACTTTCAAAATAGATCAAAGGTCGCATTATGATACCTTTGAATTTTGTTTCTATATCTTTATGCACACCTTTTAAGCTTAAACTGTTTTGTAATCTGATGTTGTTTTGTTTTTAATAAATATAAAAATAAAATAAAAATATTATATAAAAAAAAACGAATTTGTGGAGGTAATTTTGGTTAATGTCTGAAAATATCATAAATTTAAAAATTCCGATGGAAAAACAGCACCGATTTTTATTTATTTTGGGAGTGTTGCACCCTAATGTTGCGAAATAATTTTTTTTAATTTTTTTACAAAAACAAATTTAATTATATAGGGATGAGCACTTCCGACATGTTTCTCGTTTCCCTAGGTATTTTCCTAAAGCAAACTATAATTTAAAATTAAATCCTTAAAAAAATGTATAATTTTTGTAGCTGTAACTTTACTCAATTTAATACAGTATGGGGCAAGATTTGTTACATCACCATAAAATTAATTTTGGGAAATGCTAATTCCTGTCACTATATCAAAATTCAAAACAATTTAAAGCAAAGTTCCCCTTCAAGAAAATATTTAATTGAGTTTCATTATAAGGAGAAATAAATAGAAAATTCTTATTCAATTTCGGTACATACAGCGCCGGGCAATAAAATTGGGCCACGACATTTTTAGAAGTTTTTACTATTTTTTTTTGTTTGTTTAATGTTTATTAACTTTTTTTTTAAAGTATAGTTCATTATATATATAACCTGCAAAAGAAGTATAGTCAAAACTTGTAACAATTTCGTGTCCCAATTTTATTGTCCGGCACTGTACGTATGTACTATTTATTTATTGGCTAAGTAGAAACAAATGAGTTTGATAAAAAATTTATCCGATAGATGGTGAAATTGTTAAGTGAAATGGTTTTTTGTTTTTACAATATTCACAATGTTTTCTTTTACTAAATCTTTTTCGTGATTTTTAATTTTAATTTTTAAATATAGCTTATTATACAATAAAAATAGAATTTTATACTTTGTATAAATTTTACAAATATATAACAAACGGAAATTTTTTTTCACGAAAATTTAAATTTTTTTAACGAACATTTTATTTTTTTTCTTATTTTAAAATTTTTTTCTAACAACTTTTAGAAGTTTTTCGAGTACGCCGTAGCCCGAGTGCCCACTCAAGTTTCAAGTTGCTAAAATTTTCCATTGATTAAAAAAAAAAAAAATTTCGTGCTCATATTCTTACATGTAAAAATATTATTTCGTGCATGCGGCAATTTTGTTACCTGTTAATTTAATTATCAAAAATTCTAACCACTTTTTTATGTTTTCAGTCGCAAATGGAAACGCCGGCCGCAATTCATGCAAGCCCAATTGTCAATAAAATTTAATTTATAGTATTAAATGTGTTTATTGATTTTTTTTATCTACGCAAAGTTGAAATAGTCACAAGGTTATTTTATTAAAAAATGTGGTCTGTAAATCATAAATTGTCGAGGAAAAGCGAAATCGACATTTTAAATAACCCTCAAGCGTCCATTTCTTGTATAAGACATTTTTTTTTTTGGCACAAACCATTTCTAACGCGCATTACATCCATTCTACTTTCCTACAAATCCAATGGAAACCTAAGAAAAATGTAATTGCAGAAAAAACGATAGCAGACAACCTAAAGTAAAGAACCATATTTTTAATTTGCTCGAACCAGTTGCCAATTAGTGAAACAAGAAGCTAAAAATACCAGCATTTGCTTGCCTTGCAAACTGTGCACTTATCAGTGAAATGAATGATTAAAGAACCCAAAGCTGTTTGCCAATCAATTTCAACAGACTTAACCAATACTTAAATACTTGACAGCTTTTTGAAATGTGAAATACTCGGTAGATATGGCGAGACAGTACGAAGTAGTGGTGGTATAAAAATTCAAGTTTATAACCAACCAGTTACAAACAATGGAATCATTTATGCCAGTATTGGATATAATGTATATACAAGTATATATTTACTATATACATATAAGTACATATGTATTTATGTATATAACGAGTGTCGATATCTGCTCTAGTTATTGCTTTGATAAGATTTGAAATGGCATCGCAAAAATTCGCTTTTACTATTCAAAATGTATATAAGTACAGTGGGGTGCGATAAAATGGGATTAACCCATGGGATATCGGTGTAAATGTAGAATTCATGCCGAAAAAGACACGCAACACTCTAATCAGCCCTCTCGCTGAATCCATTGTAGCATGATTTTCGAAGGAGATTTTACAAAAGTGACATCGCTGAGTCCGAATAGCTACGAAGGAATGCATTGAAAGTATATGATACGTAGACTTTATGAAATCTCGCCGGCTCCGAACGGCAAATGATATTTATGAGAAGTTTGTTTTTATTGCCTGCCGAGGGACGACTGCTGTATGAAAAAAAAGCTTTTCTATAATTTTTGCCCTGGCCAGGATTCGGATACGTAAAACTTATAGTAAAACTTCTTTAGCAGAAGTTATTTTTTTGCATCGCGTAGCGAAAGCCGCTTCAGAATCTCTTTACTAATTTCTACCACGATTTTTACTACCTTCTACCACTTTTTTTTTTACTAATTTCTACCACGTTTTGCTTTTTCTAATTTCTACCATTATTTTTACCACCTTCTGCCACTTTTTTTTTTTACTAATTTCTACCACTATTTTATTTACTAAGTTCTAACACTATTTTGTACTAATTTCTACCACTATTTGTACTAATGCATCTACTAATTTCTACCAAAATTTTTTAACCACAATTTTTTTTTTTTTTTACTAATTTCTACCACTATATTTTACTCATTTCTACCATTATTTTTACTGCCTTCTGCCACTGGTTTTTTTTTTACTAATTTTTACCACTAGTTTTATTCATCTCTGCTACAATTTTTTTAATATCTACCACTGCTACTAATTTATACCAATACTTTTATTAGTTTCTACCACTATTTTTACTAATGGTACAACTAATTTTTGCTACTATTTTTACAAATGCTACTACTAATTACTATGACTACATTTACTAATTTCTACTACTACACAGAAGTTATACTTCTGGCTCGCGCACTTAGGTGCATACGGTGTTTTTTTTTTTTTGGGTTTTCTTTATTTCGTACTTAGCAGAGGGAAAATTACAAAAAAATGCTCTTTCTAAAATATTAATTCTTCAGCTAATTAAGCTGTGTCCTACTTTAAGGGTTTATAAAGCGTTCTGGTCATTGTCGTTTTTGGTGTATTAAGCGAACCAAATTTTTCTGATTAAAAAATGTAATATTTTGAAAACAATTTTTTTTTAATTTCTTGAATTTTTGGGATTTTTAAACAAAGTTTTAAACTTTGAAATATATGGTTAGTTAGCTAACTTTTTATAAAAAATTATCAGAGCAAATTCAACATGCAAAAAACAGTGAATATTGTACAAATATGCGATATTCCATTATAAACATGAAATAAATGAGAGAGAATTATTTATTATTAATTCCTTCGCTATTTCAATATACACATGTTACAAATAATTTCAATGACTTTCGAAAATTAGAGACTACATAAAAAAAAAATTTTAACACTTTATTATTTTCTACTACTCGTATGAAGTTGCTGCTCCTCTTAAAAGACACTTGCTGAGAATATAAAAACTTTTTCATAATAGCTGCATGCTTTGCAAAAACAAATTTTATTTAAATGCCTTCTTTGTTTCAAGTTTAATTATCTTAACATTAGAAATACTCGTATTCCATTATTTTACATATGTATGTACATACATTTGAACATCGTTGTTATTTGTTTTGCCATAACCCATTTGCTCTCATTACATAAACGTCCAGCATTATCTTATCGATTGCTGAATTTATCAGTTGTTGTTTTAATTATTTTTTTTGTACTCACCTGCGCTGCTGTATAGCTCATGCGCTATTTTTATTTATGTGTGTTTTTTGTTTTGTTTTGCATTTATACAAAAATGAACTTAATTATCTAACTAGTACCTACTTTCTAAGTCGAAATATATTAACATACATATAAACTTGCAAATGCAATACGTAAATCCATATATAAATTTTCAAGCATTCGTTAAGTCCTTCACACACGAATGCGAAATATTCGCACACCCGGCGAAATATTAGCAGCAGTTTCGTTTACCTACATACATAGCTCCTGAGGTCTTGACGCGTTTACACGATAACTTTTTGTTTGCGGATTTTCTTGGGGTTTTTCTAACATTTACATAAGTGACTAATATTCTTTGATTATTCAGTCGCTAATTCTTTTGTGAACATTTTTAAAGCATAGCCAAATGGGCAACTTGTTTTAAGGGAGTAGTGTCATTACAAATACAAGAATTTCATAAGAACTTCAAGCTTTGAGTGGATTGAATGTCAGAGAAACTAACAAAGACAACCATAAATGAAGGGGTAGAATGTCTAATAAAAAGAACCATTGTGAAAGTGAAAATGTAAACAAAAGAAAAAATTTTTGACATTGTCACCAAACACGGCGGATCAAGAACAATCTTTCAGCGAATTCAATAAGGTGATGTCAATGGCGAAAAGCGAATTCAAAGGGGTCCAAAATGTCAGAATAAAGGAAAATAGAAAGACGGCAGCCATTAGTTGTTGGTGGCTTGTGAGCAAAATATTTCCTCATATTATTACTAGGTTAATCAAGAAGATACAATCAGCTGCTCTACTAATATCACCTTATATAAATTCGCCTTATGCTATAACTTTATATGAATTCGCCTTGAGCGTAGCGAGGCACGAACCAAATGTCGAACGCAGAAAAACTAATAGAAATTCTCCAAACTGTGGTCCTTCTTTGTATAGTACATTCGTCCACTCCATTCAACAAAAAAACAAAAAATCGGAATCAGCGGTAATTTTTAATCAATTCGAATTATACCTTATTATACAAAAATTGACTGAGCTATAAAACTTTCCTTCGTTATGGAAAAAATAAGTGGCTTTGCTACGGAAAGCCTACTTAGAACGACTGGGTTTTGGAAAAAAATAAAAATTGTATCACAAAGCAGTTACAAATATTATTTATTTTACAGCATTGTAATAGTTTGGGACTTTCCTTCACTTCCTCAAAAGTTTCATCAGCGCGTGGTCTTCTAGGATTTCTAAGAAGAGTTTGCACCATTTCTAAACATTTTTTTACTTAGCATTTCGGAAACAAATGGTGTATATCTCAATTTAGTGCACTATTGTAAACTTTTCCTAAGCTTTGTGTTTGTTTTTTGTGTAAGTAATTAATTAAACGAAAAGCTAATGCAAGCCAAGCAAAATTCCGTAAATATTTTGAGCATATATGTAAGTGGTTCTGTTTCTTTTATGTGTATGTATTTAAATTTGAAATTCTTAGAGCTTTGAGATCGACGATTTAAATTTTTAATGTTTATTATTACCTACAGCTTACGCTAGGTGAAGCTGCCGTACAATTTTTGCCATTTTTTTCCGGAGTATCATTGAAAAATTAGTTTTTTTTTACTGAGGAATTCATGTTTTTTTTTTGGTGTCTGTTTTATAGTCAAACTTATGCTATACGATGTTACAAAGATCATTTCATTATTTTTTTGTTAGAAAAATTAAATTTTTATCGTGAACATGATTTTATTTTTTTTTAAATAAATATTTTCTATTGCAAAATATGTTGTTTTACAAATATTATTGTATAAAAGTAAAAAAAAAAGTTATGAAAATAGAAAAAAGGTTGAAACTAAATTTTTTGACTTTTTTTTCGAATCTGTAAATTTACATCATCGTCACTTTTAGTGAGGATTCCCATCAATGTTGCCAGATTCCCAGTTTTAACTGTAAATTACAATTTGCTCGACAAGCTTATAGTTTTCTTAAATTGCCCATAGTACGAAGTACCGCTTTTCCGAAATTTTTGATTTGAACTAATACATTCAGATGTCTTTCATTTTATTTTTTTTAATTACAATAAAAAATTTAAATTTTTAATTTTCAAAAATTAAGAATTACAGGCTATTGATGATGAATGCCGCGAATTACGCCACATCGATTTTGCAAGACTATAATTAACTTCTGACACTTCTCCTGAGATATTTTGGGAGTAAATTTTTGAGCCAACAGTTGGCGATGATGGATGTGTTAAATGAAAAGTGTCAAAATTAAGAAAATAAGTTACGAAAAATAAAGAAAATGAATTTTATTAAAACGAAATGCGATTAAAATATTCCAGTATACTTATACATATATCGAAAGTTTTTTTTTTGGTTAAGTACAATTTAAACTTTTTATGTTATTTAACGTAAAATGAATTGGTTTTTATTATATACATATGTATTTATTTTAAAACTCTTTGGATCTCACATTTTTGTTTTGGTCGGAAATGTCGTCTTTTTTTTTTGGAAATTTCGTTCTTTGAGAAAAAAAACCTGGCAACATTGACTCCCATATATGGATACGATAAGTTTTACAATGAAAAATTCATCAGCAAATGGATTTTCATCTTTAAAAACTGTAAAAAAAAATGCAATTTTGTTTTTCAATGAAAAAAACCGGAAAAATATTACGACAGCGTCACGGAGTGTAAGTTTTAGGTAAAAATCAACAAAATAAAATTACTGACTGAAAGAAACAGTACGATACCATAACTTTCCAGAAGGTTTCGAGAAAAAGAAATGCTATTTCATAGGATTTTACTCAATTTTTCCTTTATATAGGGTATCCTAAAAATCACCAACTTAAAATCCGTTTAACAGAAAGCCAGATCTATGGGCCAATCATCGTATCGAGATTTTGTTATGGAAGGAGTAAACTCTCATTTATTTTTGGTTTCTGTTTCACTCTGAAATCATTCGTTATGCTGCAAAACCGAATCTTTGTTTAAATTCTAATAAAGTTTTTGAGGAGAATTTTCATTTTGAACCGAATACTAAATGATAGAAACGATTCATATTCGACTGCATTTTTAATAAATTTCATTTGATTTTCATGTTTTCATTTATGCAGTTTAAACGCGATGAAAAGAGCAACCGATTATTCGTTGAAGCCACTGTATCCATTGTCATTTACCGTTAAACTCGGCTCTTTCACCACTTTTGCCAATTTATATTTTGCTTGCGGCTATCGCATATATATATATTCTATTTATTCTTGAATTTTATTCATATTGAAATATTCAAGCGTTTTCTAATTTCTTTTTTCTTGTTTCTTTATTTCGCCTCACTTTATATATTGTATATCAATTTGATTGTATTTTTGTGCAACTCGTTGTATTAATTAATTTAGATTCGCAACCAAATAAACAACTTTCTAAACCATTTATTTATTGGACAACTAATTTTGTATATTTTTCTCTATATTTCACGAATGTTAGGTAGACTTAAAATGTGCGATGTGTGAAGATTTTTGTATACTTTTTGCGATTCGCGTTTCTTTTTCACTTCGCGTATCATCTCTGCTTATCGTCTATGATGAAACTAATATTTATTCAAATTTTTTATTGACAAGTGTAAAACATAAATATTCTTAGCAGATAAACTACAAATGAATTGTGACTAATTATTGTTCTTTTCTTTTCTTTGCAGGTACATTTAATTTGTGGTCATGAAGTTGGGTATTATAAATAATTATACGATTGTATATAAAAAAAAAATATTTTTTTTGGTGTTTGTACAGCTTTCTCAAAATAGTAAAAATGACGGAGGAAGTAGTAGTAGGAAGGGATTTTTTTACATTCTTGTGAGTCAGAATGTGCATATCATATTGTGAATGGCTAAGAGCTTAACTAAAAATTAGTAGCTCCGTTCTTTTGTAGCTGAGCGACAAAAGCGGCAAACGTACATATTTCATCATCTTCCATTAAACATATGACGGCTTTGATTAAATTCGAGTGAATACATACAATTATCGATAATTATGTCGACAAAAAAAAATATACAATTGTGTATCTATTCTATCGACAATGACGATATCGATAAAGAAAGTATTAAATGTGAAGTAATTTTTCTTAAAAACTACATGTATCGGCAAAAAATTTATACAGATATCGGCCAAATGACGATGCCGATAACGTGAAATATCGACGCCAATATTGATATCGATAATAATGAATAAAAAAAATCGATACGATAAGGAAATTTGAAAAATAATAAAATTGCATATGTCGGTTTTCCGTTTCGTTTAAAGTTAAACAATTTTTATGTATGCGCATATCGATAACGATATCGGTACGATAGACGATAAAAATTAGATTAAATGTCATATATACGAGGGTTGCCTTTTATATTTTGCGCCTAATAATGAAAACACAGTCAAATATTAAGGAAAATAGTTTTATTGTTTTTCAAAATATTCTCCATCCAAGTCAATACACTTCTGCATTCGCTTGAACCAATTTTCAATTTTCTTTTGCCACTCAGAAGAGGATACTTCTGAAACGAGCTGTTTGAAGGCTGCTACAGCTCCTTCAGGCGTTGAAAAACGTTGATCACGCACTTTTTTTTTGATGTTCGGGAATAAAAAGAAATCATTAGGTGCCAAAACAGGGCTGTAAGGCGGATGACCCATCAATTCGACCTTTTGAGTCCTCAAAAACTCTCTTGTGTGAATCGATACGTGAGAGCTCGCATTGTCTTGGTGAACAATGATTTGTCTTCGGCGGTTGGTTTTCCTTAATTCTCCAAAAACTTTTGGCAAACAAATGGTGGTATACCGTTTTAAGTTAATCTAGTGGAACAGTTGCGACATGACCAGATTTTCCGAAAAAATAGGCGACCATTTGCTTTGAGGTGCTTCTTGCGCGAACAACTTTTGTTGGATTAGGCTCGTCTTGGAACACCCATACATTCGATTGCTGCTTTGTTTCCGGCTCATATGCATAGATCCAAGATTCGTCACCTGTTACGATTTCATGGGCGTGCTTTGATCCACCGCGGCTAAATTTCTTCAACATTTCTTTACACCAATCGACACGAGTCCTTTTTTGGGCAATTGCCAAATTACGCTGTATCCAACGAGAACAAATCTTCTTTTCGACCAAATGTTGATGCAATATTGAATGTATGCTGGTCCTACTAATGGCCAAGGATGCCTCTATCTCGCGATATGTCACATGACTATCTTGTATTATCAATTGACGCACAGCATCGACTGTTTCTGGCACAACCACCGTTTTTGGACGACCTTCACGAAATTCGTCCTGCAAAGATTGGCGGCCACGTCGGAACTCGTTGTGCCATCGTTTCACAGTGGCTAAGTGTGGTGATTCAACACCAAAAGTAGAAGTAAGTTGATTGATGCACTCCTGTCTCGATAATCCACGTCGAAAATCGTAGTAAATCATCGCACAAAAATGTTCACGGGTTAATTCCATTTGTAGGCAATATGAATTTTTAAACTCACACAAATAAAACTCGTAAGTGAAAACGTTATGGGTTTTTGTTTCTTTTGCTGTTTGTTTCTTTTGTTATTTGTTTTTGTTTCTTTTTTCTCTTTCGGTTTCTGCTGCTATTTTTGTGAACACAGCTGTACATAATGTATTATTTATTATTAATTCGTTTGAAAGCTTCGTCAGTTTAAGATCTAGCTAAGCCGAAAACGAGACAAGTGTGAGAATATTTCGAACACAAAATTTCCATTCTTTTTTTGTTTTTAATTGTGGAGTATGGATTTTCGAAAATAAATCATTAAGCTAAGAACTATAATTAAGAAACATTTTAGCACAAGAAAAAAGCAAAACAAAAAAGTAAGCTATTCGGATCGTTTCATCTGCAAAGAAACTGAACCCCTGGAGTGAAGTTTTAATTTAGAAAATCTAAATACCACTAAAATTATCTTTTTTGCTTACAATATGTAGTATGTACATATGTACATATATATTTAGTGAGTTTTATATGCCACTCTTCCACAAACAATCGATGTGCACATTCAAGTCAACAAATGGCAAAAGCAACAACAACAGAGAAAAGAAGAAAATCATGTCGCAAGACAAAGCGCGCACCACACTTGTACGATTATCGTCGGAATGGTAAAGTTCCCCCCAAACGCAGTTGTCTGTCCTACATGGACGGCCGTAAAAGTAACATCTAAATAGCGACGCATCCCATTGCATTCAAACCAAAAAAAGAAAAAACAAAAAATTGAAGTAAAAACAAAGCGAATTTATAAAATGCGCGCTATCAATGCGGAATCGGAGAAAACAAAACAAACTCGTTGCTACGATACTTCCATACGAGTACTAGGTATTTAAAAATGAAGCTCTGCTGATCTTTTTTTTTGTTATCTTTATCTATTGTTTGTTGTGCTGCTTCCCGCAGTATTGGTGTTTGTTGCATTGCATTTGCTGGTTTTGTGCAGCACAGCGACGGCGTGTTGATTATTCTAAACACTAGCCATCCGTCTGGCGTGGAGGGAGGCAAGTGCAAGCTGTAACCATGCCCGGCATCTGAATAAATGTCAAATCGAACGTAGGCAGGGGAGACGACAAACAACGAACGAATTTGCATTTGGTTTGCACAAATAGATAACAAAAGTGGCAAAGTAGCAAAACAGGAAGGCATGACATATGTGAATGAAAAACGGTTGTTTTTTTATGCTTTTATTTTATTGTAAATGATTGTGGTGCTGCCTCTGTTGGGCTGGGTATCAAATCTATGCCGAACTTTCCCAGCATAGCAGTCATAGCGGCGATGTGCTTAGTAGGGTGGCAACGCTGGTGTGATAAAACGAGAATATTAATAAAACTATGGCGGCTGGGTTGGAAAAAACATTTTTCATTCATCTGTAGCGCGGTATATCGGATATAAAGATACATATGTAGATGAATCAATATATGTAGAAGCCAATGCAATAAGAACTTGCGAAGAGGAAAATAAGGTAAAGCTAAAACTTACTATACGGGAAGGGGGCAACCACTGACTTTTGCCTAACCACCTAAGACGTACATAGACAGGCAAAAATCCGGCTAGGGGAGGTGATCATCATGGAATTCTATACAACTTCATTCACTCAACGCATTTCTTAAGACTTGAGATCTACTTACAGTGAACCAAAAAATATAATTCTTCTCGCTCATTTTTTTGTTTACACATTCAAATAGTTAGCGGAATGAAATAAAGGGAATAATATAGGTAAAACTTTTAAATTTCGATTTTTGTTTTCATTAAATAGATTAGGTTGTTTTTATTAAAAAAAAATTATATTAAAAAAATAGCTCCGTTTTCGCAAACCAAAGGGAAAAAACTGAAAGCGCTGGTAATTCATTTGAAAGTCTCTCTTGTTTATTTTTGTTCCTTCGCTTTTCCGATAGAGTGAAAACTTGATGTACATATGTATATTGGAACGATTTTACGTCGTCCCTGACCAAATTTGTTTCGGAGACAAACCGGTTTTGGCGCTGTGCCATTTTCAGCATCCTTTTCGTTTTCCGAATGTATCCACTACACATTCCCACAACAAGCACGACAAGTTTGTGCTATTTTTCTCATACTGCTCCTGAACACTAACAGTACACAAAACTTTTCAATAGCAGGTGATTACAAACCAAACGAATTGTTTGTTCTCTTGCATACCTCCGTAATTTCTTTTAATGTAAAAATATTCATCATGAGCAAATCCCAAACAAAACGCGATACACAACCAAATATTCATAATTTAAAAATTTTGAATTATAGTGATTACTAAACGAAAGGGTTCGTTTTGTGTTGTGAGCACTAATTTTGTGTTTCGTTTGTTTCCATATTGCTCTGTATTTAATTGTTTTGTTTGCTTAAGCTATCACGTGCAAAATCAGAGTATATACAATGTTTCTAATTGATATGAATCGGTAGTATTTCGTTACCTGGCATGAGCGAAACTAAGCGATTGGGAAACGTTTGTCATTGTTTGTTTGCGTTCTCTCTCCGAAAGTAATTACAATGCACATCAAATATCCATTTTGTATTTCAATACTTTGTGATGATGATCTTTGCTTTTATCACATTCTCGAGACGTATGTATGTATGTATATTGATAGACCGTACCAGGTTGGCAGTGACTTCTACCCGGTTCAGATTCCCAAATTTCCCGAATCGTTTTTTCGTAGCTAGTGCTCTACATGCCCCCTCATATGATCTATGGAATTTAAGTCTGTACTCTGGGCGGATGTGGGAGTACGGACTTCTTGTTATACAGCAACCATTCCTTCACAACCAAAGCAATGCCCAGGAGTTTACGACAGATGATACCCCTATTCATTCAAGGTTGTCTTCTCTTGATTTAGAATTTAATAAAAAAAATTTAAAGGTTAAAAGTAAAGAATTTTGTATGATGAATTTCATGCTGCCTTGGTCGCGGAATTTGTACCTACATTTTATCAGTTTTCTCACGTTCTGCTTCATTAAAATAACTATCATTAGTTTTGTTTTCTAACGTGACCCGTTAGTGAATCTTTCAAAAGCCAATAAAATATCAATTTATCGAAATTTTTTTTTTACTACTCTGCCATCGTGCGCACAAATCCCACACGCATTTAGCTATCTGCATCTAGTAAAAAACGCATTTAAAATAACCATTGCAGCGAGGGAGCGAGGTGGCACCGTTTTGTACCATCGTTATCGTCATCATTGCGGTTAACATACATAGCAAAAAAAAAAACAAGAAGAAGAAAACAATGCGAAAACATTAAGAGATATTAAATTTAAAGTGAAAATGGGCACACTGTACGAACTGTGACTGAAAGAGAGAAAGAGCAAAAGAACGAGAGTGAATGCCAGCAAAATCATAAACTAAAGCTGAAAATACAAAGCCTCAGCCTCTCCTGTTTTTATTGCAATTGTTACCATATGTGCGGAAAACATTTGAGTGTATTGTGTGTGTGTGTGCGCTACTGATCCTCCTGCCAACGATCATCAATGTCGTTTACTGTTGTTGTTGTTGTACGCATTGGAATGTCAAGGACATCATAACACTTTTATGACCGTCATTCACATAGAAAACTTGTACGCGTATTATTCATACTATATAGAGTGTACGTTGATAGCTTAGCTGCTGGAAAATAGTCGGACGCATATGGTACACTTTATGGCATGACATTCCTAAAGAGAGACGCTTGGCGCTTGATAAAAAATGCTAAACTTTCTCGCCGCCAAATGGCGTTTGTGTAAATTTTGATGTCAGTAGTGCGATGCAGATTTGTTGTTTTTGTTTTGTTTTTTTTTTTGCTTGCCAACTTTGTGCGATTATTTCATATGATAATTTGGTCAAATCGCGTAGAGATAATCCCTCTATCTAACGCTAAGCGATTGATCATTTCACTCGGCTGTGAAGTAATGCGCTCGTGTTGGAGTTTAAATGGAAATATTTAGTTAAAATAAATTATTTTCTTTTTATCTCATCCTTTACTTACGTGAAACGATTCATTTTATTCATACAATTATTAGCAAACTAATTTTGTCATCTAATTTTGTCACAGTTGGAGAAAGCATCTCAAAGATGTGGAAGCTGAGATGATTTATTACAAGTCACTTCTTCAGTTAAAAATCTGCCAGAATGTACATTTAGTGTAATACCACATTTTATATGGATCGGGTCCGCTGTTTCTAAAAATTGCACCCTCATTTTTTCACCACTTCTAGATTTTGGCATGTAGGGTGCTGAAGGTTTTCCATGAGTTTGTCCCAACATTTATTGACTTTTTATAAATTTTTTTCATCAGTGTTTTACGAATCGAAGTTCCAAAAACTTATCTGCAAATTTTGATATCTAAAACGTCTACTTTCATAAAGATATTTTCACTGTTAGAGGTAATTTTTATGGCAAAATAAATTTAAAAAATGCGTACTTTTTCGAGTTATTTTTAGAACTTCTTAACCAAAAAGCTTGAAAAAGAGAAAACATTGCTAAAGATGTGGAAGCTGTGATGGCTTATCACAACTCGTAGACTTTGGGACCATGTCGGATCTAATTAATGGCATATCTTCTCTGAAACATTCCATAAAATATTATACCGGTGGAATGTCTCAATTACTAATTAAGAAAATGCACCATTCGCTTTGCGTGCCCATAAATCTTCATTCTTTTCTTAATCCCTAATCGTTTTGAAGACTGTTTTTATTACGCCGATCTTGAAATTTGTTGTTAAAAATGGGGTGACAAACTGCAGACTCATATCTAAACTTACTTCCCTGTCAAAACTTTTCGAACCTATTTAACTAGAAAATTAGCTCTTAATATCAATAAAAATTTTCATATGATATTATCTAAAATTCTTAATTCAAAAGCCTCTGCTCATAACACTCAGCTTTCTACTATCATTGAATTCGTAAACTTTTTGTTACTGAACTTTTCTACGGGATTTCAAGTATCCTTATGCTAGGAAAACGCCCGATAAATAGCTAGGTAGGTCCAAGCTGGAATACGAGTAAAAGGTTTGGAATCCGATTTATTTCACGCATGCCCACGGAATCGAAAGAGTTCAACGAAAATTAATTTGCTTCGCTCTCCAACTGCCTAATATTAGAATCTCTAACGTCTTACGAGGTTCCCGGCGTAAAACTGTAGATCTCTCAAAATCTGAGGTGTTGGAAATAAACTTGAGAATTGGATCCAAACGATGAATCAATATTGGCTAATTTTTCGGGTTCTTCTTATTTACAAATTTTTTCAATTATTCCGGAGGCTTTTTCATTAAATCGTATGCTTTATGACATCTCAGCTACTTTCATAGGAAAAAAAAAAACAAGGTTCAAATTGATTTTTTTGTCACTTGGTAGCAACGGAAAACCGCTAATGTAGAAAATCCTGTGACAATGAATAGCCCATCCAGTCAACAAATATTCTAGTTCATAAATTGATATTTAAAAGTCATAATCCTACCAATTCGACAGTGAGTGGGGTTCAGCGCCATCTAGCTTCGAAACCTCGAAATATGAAAGAACGAGTGCAAGAGATTGCTCTTATCGGTAACAGTGGGACACTTCAGTCCATCCCCACTGTGTATAAGTAGTACATATACTATTTGAAATCAAGCTTAATAAAGCGCCAATCGGCAGTGAAGGTAGGGCCGGGGCAGCTCGAGCTAGGGTCTAAAGAGACCCTTGCCCCTGTTAACAAATCTCAGTGTGTTCTTAGATTGGGTCTGAGCTCGGATCAACTATTTGTCCGCATACATCGCTACAAGGAATACGCTGGTGGGTGTCAGCGAGTGCCGGAGTGAACCAATGAACTTTTACTTTTACGCCGACGACGAATTTTGTAATAAGTTGTTTCATGGCAGAAGTGCACTTGGATGTTCAATGCGGGTTCAAAACTAGTAGATCTAATACCGTACTTCGCTTTTTCTAGCGGTAGATCTTAGTTGTACTTAGTTAAACTCATATGGGTATCTGGCAACAGAGATGGTGCAGGAAACTGCATGACGAATGGGATAGTTATGAAGGGTACCTTCGAGTCGGTACGAAATGAAACACAGGGAGTTATCTTGGCGAGATGGAACTAATGACAGTTAGGCGAATGCTGTGAGAAAATCAGGGCACAGGGCCATTCGCAATACGCTTCTAACACAAGATAGACAGGGAATGGTCAGTAAGGCTTCTAAAATTCACCAAATCGGAGCTATCAATTTGGGTGGAGGGTTTAATAGGATAAAGTCTGATTGGAAGTTATACCTTATTGTATTATCTCTACTTTGGATGTCTCCGCAGCGCTGTTGCCTTTACAAGGCCAAGCCAAAGGTTACTTATCTTAGATCGCATTTTGCAAATAACCCGAAGATGTTGTTGTTCATTGTTAGCGGAACGCTGAGGAAAATGTCGTAAAGTTAAAGAAAGAGTTTTTGATTATCACCATAAAAATTAATTGGATATTGAAACAAAAGAATTGTGCTGATCAATAAAAGTGCATGAGGCTTGGATGCAGGCATCAGTCAACAGTCATCAGCCAACCAACGAATCAATAAACCATGACTTTTGTGCCTATATGCAAATATCGACGTCCTTCATGGTCATCACTTGAAACTCTATACCCATACATACTAATGCCCTCCTTCTTTACCAAACGCTCTTCACCTTCACCAACAATTTCTCACTTTGCGCTAATAAATGCCATAAAATGCCGTGCTGTGGCTGTTCTGCCCTTGGTGTTTGAACGAACTCACAAAGTGTAATGATTTATGTATGGACAGACAGAGCCGGAGCCGCCAGTAGGGGGAACACTGTGTCTTTACAAATTCATATGTGCAGATGTGTAATAAACAAAAAAGAAGCAACATGCCTATGGGTTTATTATACCACTTGATTATCCATTGATTCATTCATGCATGCCCCTAACCCAAACACCATTCATAAATAGCCAAGCGCCTCACACCATTCATTCTTTGTGCCAGCGTCCAACCAACAATGTGCGTCCATTTGGCTTGGCTTTGGTGTGTGCGTGGCTACGCGATGTGAAGCGCCAACGCAATTTATGTGTGAGACTGATTCTTTACGCATCCTCTCACTATGTACATTCATACACCAGCTTAGCTCAGCTCGGTGCTTCTAGAGGCTTTTACGATATGGATTGCCATTTTATTAAAATTAAATTTATTGCGCACGCCCCAAACTCTCGGATTGCATTCTGCTAGATATTCTAGTCATTGGCGTTGTCTCTGGTCATTCAGTTGAGCTGGCGGCACCTTAGGTGGCGGATTGGGGGTTAGTGAAGATCTGGATTGCACCACCGAAGCAAAAATTAATTTTCGTTTAAAAAAAAAAGAAGAAAGTTCACGGTTGCTTTTATAACACACATTTTTCGAGGGGTTTGCATTTTTTTTGTGTGGTTCATATAAAGATATGGTTTGGTTTGGGCCCTTTAATAGGGTCCGAGAACTGAGCATGTGGAAGGAAAGGATGAAAAGGCATATCCGTGTCCTTTCTCACCTTTCCATTACGATCAGACAGAGCACTGATTATATGCAGCCAAAAATAGACTTCGGGGTTCTTGTCCCGTCGAGATCTGAATGGGATGGAGCTTTTGATATGCCCGTCGGGAGTCACCATATATACACTGGCGGTTACAAGATGGAGCAGGGGTATTCGCAGACTTCTAGACAGAGGAAAGTGCCTCAGTGTGCTAGAGTTTTCAGGCCATATTTTTTGCTATCGCTGAAATCTATCGCGTCTTACAGCGTAACTGCCTTGATAATTTTCGAGATGAGAGTGTAGTCATCTGCTCAGAAAGGCGAGCAGCCAGCTTAGCTCGGGCATCTTTCACAACCAAACCGCAGCTGGTTATGCAATGCAGGACTCTATTGAACGGAGTCTGTAACCAGCTCGTAGTAGACTGGCCGATCGGAAGCCACGTTAGAAGACTTGCTATTCCTTACAATGATTACTGCAGAAGCCGCAGAGATGAAAATGAGCAAGAGACAATAGGGCACCTTCTGTGCAGATGCTCGGCTCTAATTAGGATACGTAAGGCCACTCTGTGGTCTGCTCTAGAATGGAACAAATCCAGCAGGAGAATAGAAAAAGTGCAATGATTAGTCTGCATGGTTGTCACGGTGGCTATGCCTTTTACTCTCACAAAGTTGCTGGAACTCCTACTCAGCTTTTTTCCAGTAGATCTATGTATGTATAACATTTGGGAAACTCCAGGTAAGCTCCAATGCAACTACATTGAATGCATTTAATCCCTGGAGAGATCGTCGATTTTGGTTGTTCAATAACTCTGGATGCAGACCTGGAGAAGCCGTGATTGCTGGACTACTCCACCCCTCTACTACTAGGCAAATTTTCTCTATATGTATATCCGAAAGGACTGAATGGAAGAACCTAAACCCAGGGGCCACGGCGATTTTTAGAGGTGGCTCCAAACGAGAAGGTAAGGTAGATCGAGCGCCTTCGTCTATGAAAAGAGAATAATAGTTATAATTTTTCTTAACAAAAATCATGATTTAATCGTTACAATTACAATTTTGAGAATTTGGTTTCTTTCAAATTTGATCGACGTTTTGTGATTTTTATTTATCGATACATTTTTATCGTTATTTTTACATTTTTAGTTTTTGAATAAAACTTCATTGATATTTTGTAATTTTTTTCGAAAAAAAATTATCGTATTATTAGATTTAAAATTTTCCGATCACATTTGATCGTTAAACTGGATTTAAATTTAATCGATCATAATAAACGTAAAACGATATTATTTATTTTTTATGATCGAAAAAATCATTAAAAATCTAAACTTATCGACCAAATATGATCGAAAAAATTTAAATCCAACAATAGCGATGATCGAAAAAATCAAAATTTAAAAATAATGATAAAAATTCAACGAAAAAATACAAATCGCAAACAAGCGAATATGCAAAGGTTTAAAACAAAAAGTCTTCTAAATAAAAAAAATAGGTTAGTTTTGCAAAGTATGCGCCTTAGGTATTAGATTGGTACATTCGAGTTTTTTTTTAAACAAATTTTTCCCTATGATTTTTTTTGTCTGAAATAATCAAAAAAAAAAAAAACGATTATATTCGGTCCATGTTTTAATTACAAACTGTGTAGAATCGAAAAGTATCAGTAGAAAAAATATCCAAAATTTTAATTGTTTAAGATTCGTCATGTTTTTTTTTTTTTTTTTTTAATATTTTATTTTAAGTGTATATTTTGCGGAATAACCCAAAATTTTCCCGTTACCTAGTTGCGAATTGAAAATTTGTGGAAGCAGGCTTTCTTAAAATTCTAAATACGACTCGGTTCTGTCACTCCAACAACTAATTTTTTTTTACATAATATACTATGTTTTTTTAACGGTTACCATTTTTTGTAATTTTTTTTTATAGATTTTCAGTGTATTCCATGTACATGTACATCAATACATCATTTTTTGAAAATTAAAAAAAAAAAATTGCCCAAAATTTTCAATCTTTTGAATCAGAATTCTTAAAATCTTTTGGTCTGAAGTATCGACAAATTCCGGTTGATTTATGTAATTTTTTTTTAATTTCGCTTTTACGCACTTTTCCCCAAAAACAAAATTTAAAAATAAATTGTGAAAAAATCAAAGAAAATTTATAACTTATTGCAGCCTACCCTTTATTATGCTGAAATTAAATGAGCTATAAAATTTTTTAAAAATTCTGCTTAAAAACTTTGAGAATTTTATGAAAATTTGTTATGATATTGGGCGCAGTTTAAGAATTTGTGTTCACATTATTTTTGTACGAACTGTATTTTTATAAAACAAATAAAAAAAGGTATCATGAAAAAAATTGCGAATATTATTAAAAAAAAAATCGCCATGAGTAACAATATTTATATTTTTATTTTATTTCATTTTTACTCCACTTGTACTTAGTATGCGGTAGTGGACGTCTAGTTAGTGGCTTTCATTTGTAGTTGTTTTGTTTTTTGCCGTCAAAGGTAATTAACTGTTATCCAACCTTCTTCCGCATTTCAGCTGCCCAACAATTATTCTTTGTCGTCTATTCTTTTCCAGCCTCTCTTTTCTATTCCGCTGTTTCCACTTTTACTAAACTATTCTATGAATGAAAGTGTTTGAGGTTTCCTGCCAATTCCCTCGACAAACAGACTGCCGCAAAATTTTAACTTCTACTTAGACGGGATGTAATTTTGCAATTAGTTGCTTAGTAATAGGGGGAAAAAAAACAAAAAATTAAAAAGCATAAAATAAACATTAAACATTTAAAATGAACAGTTACAGCAGCATTCTCAGGCCTCTCCCGCCTGTTTGTCCACAATTTCCTGCTTTTCCAGCCAATGCCTGCATGCAGTTGCAC
The DNA here is from genome assembly GCA_951828415.1 of Anomoia purmunda. Taxonomy (NCBI): domain Eukaryota; kingdom Metazoa; phylum Arthropoda; class Insecta; order Diptera; family Tephritidae; genus Anomoia; species Anomoia purmunda. The sequence continues at coordinate 48,276,444 of OX639995.1, forward strand.
TCCTCCAGCACTCGCAACTTCGAAATAGTAGCGTCCCATTTCTCCCTCCGTGAATTCACTACGAATGTTGTTTCGCTGCTTTCTTTTGTGCATCTCCACTTGCGCTAAGAACTTGCGCAATAATTTCCGTCTTTCGCAGTAACACTGTGTAAATCTCCTAGACTGTGTCTGCTAGCCTTCCTGTCATGCCAGCGACGCTCCACCTCCTTCACTTCCACATTTTATGCAGTGCGGCGTAAATATAATGCCTGACAGTTTTCTCACTGCGTCTAATTGGGTAGGAAGACAGGAATTGCAATGCATCATCAACTGTGCAATGCCGTCATCACATCAACGCTTGCTGCCTACCCGCCTGCCTGCCTGTCAGCCCGCGAGTCCATCAGCCATCGGCAATGCCTGCTTGTTGTACCTATTGTTTTCGCCAACGAGCTCTTCCAAGTGCACTACTTAACTCACAAACATTTGCTGCTGCTGCAACTTCTCTCCCCTCCACTCCAGATTTATTCATTCATTCGTTCATTCACATGTCGTCGGAGTAAATGTTACATTTTCCGGTTGCTGCAATGATGGCAGTTGTTGTAGCGGGCGGTGAATTAGCTCACTGCGGCATCTGTACTACGTAGAGTTGGTAAAGGGCGGCGTGGTTTGAAGGCTGTAATGCTCTTGCTTGCCGCTTTGCTGAAGTACTTCTGCTACTTGCCTTGGGTTTCTTTAGAATCATAAAAAAATTTGAGTTATTTTAACGCATTAGAAGTCGTTATAAAAATATTTGCCGTATTTTACTTATTGAAGAATGCTAGAAAGAAATAAAGAATGGGTGGAGAGGGGAACCCTTTATTTATTTCTTTCTTTCAATTTGTACGCGCAATTTCATATCTTTGTCTGTCGGCTCGTTGTTCGCATGCCTCGAAAATCGCCAATAGTATGTGTGTATATTGCATATTTTATCGTTTTAGAAAGAGAGAGATTTAAGCAGCAACCGGGGATATAGTTACATTATCTGCTTGCCCTAAGTTATTCGCTAAACAGGTGTACTGCTTTATAAACATAATTTGGACTTAGACCAAGAAAAATATCTGCAGTTGCAACTCTCCTTAGCAAAATCGCGATAGTTCATTCTTCATTTAGTCAGTCCATTGTGTTCGTGGGCGCCCTTGCTTTCGCATAGATTTTTAGTAGAATACATCTCTCGAAAGCTCACAAAATCTGCCTATATCGTGTATGGTGAGAGATAAGTAGAGGAAAATATATTTTTGTTCGACGAGAGAGATATCTGCTTTCAATTGCCTACCGAAGTAAAAGTAGCATCTCTTGGCAAGAATTATTCTTTGCTTAATATCCCGACTGACAATATTTATTGGTGGTCTTTAAGCTGCATTTTAAGTATATAAATCATTTCACGCCAACAGTGACATTCTTTGTGTTATCCTCGTTTGCCGCTGGGAGAATATTTTTTACCTTTTTTTCATAGAGTGGTCTCATATCAAAGTGAGTCGCCTTGGCTTAAACCTCGTTGGGTCTGTGGAACAGCTCGGAGAGGTCTTTTCCAATTTGGACGTAGCTTTGTAAGCTTTGTAGAGCGTCATTCTACATATTCCAAGTTAAGAAATGTTGCTTCATTCCGTGCTATCAAGCGTGGCTCTAAAGTCGGCAAAACTCTGATGTTTTCCATGTTTTCCATATGGTTTGATACACTTTGCCAGTTTTGAATTTGCCAGGTTTGAAGCCATACCGTTAAGGACTGCAGTGTTTCAGATAATATCATCTGTAGGACCTTATATGTAATGTTAAAAATGATTGTCCCGCGGTAATCAAACTACAGGATCACTCTTCGTTTGAAATGGACAATGGACGAGTACACTAAGATTCCAGTCCTCCTAATACACTTCTTCACCGCCGGTTCACAACAGCCGTACCGTATACCATCGACTCCGAAGACTTTGTTGTTTTTAAGTTAAACAATTGCTGTTCTCATCTCTTCTTGATCGAGCGGAGGGTCGTAAATATTGTCTCTAAACATTGGCTCTGGTTCGTCAGATTGCCAGCTTCGTTTCGGCAGGCACCCGCCTCGATCCTGAAACCGTTTGATTGCTGCTTTCTGATGGGAACTTCGGGCTGTATTTCTGCCTAATGGCATTTTAAGCTCTTCACAACCAAGTCTATGCCCCCTTTTCTTTCGGGCGAAGACACTCAAGCGATTCTATTTTTGGCAGAGGATTATTCAAACGTTTTTTGATTTCCGCGAGCCAACCGTCTCTTGCGCCTCGGCATGAAGTGATTGGGAGAGGAATGTAGAAGAGAAGCAGAATAATCGCCCGTTACCTATGTGTTGCGATCTTTAAAACCCTTCGCCGAAATTCGTCCGAAATTTCAAAAGATCGTTGCTATAACATTTTTCTAAAATTTAGTTTCCTGCTCCTGCTGCTGGAAGAAGGAATCGGAGTCGGAAGAAAACGACGACATGGGATTCGGCCTCTTCGACTAAAGAGGACCACCGTAACAGCTGTTGCATTGTAACCAAAAAAAAGTCGCGGTGAGGTCGAACCAAGCCACTTCGTCGATTCGCTTTTCGACAGAGGATGGTGAGAAAGAACCATGGGTTTTAGCAGTCTGTCTTCCAGTACGTTCACTTCTTCAGATTTTAGGTTTTCATTCGTAATGGCTTCGGATGATCGCGCGATCGATTTATATAATTTCACTTGGTTTTGTTTTTTAAACCTACCTAACGTTACATAATTGTTACTCAACTCAACATGAAAATAGTCTAGCAAAAAATGTTTTAGCAAGACAAACAAGATTTTCCGAATTAATTTATTTCATACATTTAAAAAAAAAAATATTTTCTACTAAAAATTATAAATCATTAAAATCACAAGTTTAAACTTTATACACATTTTATGAAAATTTAAGAAATTTGAAAAAACCTACTTTAATATTTTTAATTTTTTCCTTCGAATTTTTAGAAGTTTTTCGTGTATGCTGTTTTATATGTCCGGCAGCAAAAAAAAATATCAAAAATCAATGAAAATCAAAAAATGAAAACACTATACTAAACCAGAATTTAATGGGCTATAAAACTGCAAATCCAAAATTTTTTGAAAATTTAAAAAAAAAAATGTTTACAAAGTTTAAATGTGGATTTTTATGATTACTGTAATTGGCTGAACTTTATTTTTATAAAAAAAAAATCAATGATAAAAATTGATGTGTAAAAACCAGCAAAAGGAGTTTTAAGAGTTTTAGTTTTTTTTAGTTTGTTTCAGTTTAAAGAATCAATAAACTATAGTATTATAAAAGCATAATTTTAAGTATAAGTATGTTGAGAATTGCAGGCAAATAAAATAGAAAGCAGCTCATTTAACTTAAACTTTATTTTTAGCTAAAATGTGCAAAGCTTTCGTTTACAATTCGCTTCTAATGACGTTGAGGTTAGACGAACCCGACTTGGTTGGTTTGAAATGAATCGTACGTGTTTTATAGACTACGAGACAGACTATTCAGACTTCCCGCTTTGACGCAGTGACGTGCATCATTTTCACAATTAATATATAAACGTAAAGAAAAAAAAAACGGAAAATCAAACAAAATAAATAAATACACAACAAATCATAAGCCAAGTGATTGACATAGTTGTGCGTTCGAAATAAATAACTGTTGGCGCACTGAATTGAAAAAAGAAAAAAAACAACTAAGAAACACACACAGCTAGTTAAAACATATAATAATCTTTCTTATATAACTATACATATTTTGTTTATGATTCTCTAATGGAATTTTACAAACCATTTTGCGTACTGCAAAATAAACAAGAAAAAAATATATAAAACTGTGTAAACAATATTGTGGTTGTCGTGCTCTTGTTAAGTTCAGTAAGAACCGTTAAAGACTACTTTAAATTCCGCAAATGAAAAATTTAATCATTTGCATACTTTTGAACGTGATTTGAATTTTGAATAAGTGAGATGTGTACGATTTGATGCGAATCTTAATGGAAATAATGTAATAAACAAAATCTTTTTTTTACTTTCATAATTTGGTCTTGTGATTCAAACGCAAAAAAAGTATTACCTAATATATTATATATTGTTGTTTTCGTTATTGATCCATAGGCCGTAAAGGACCTAAGTTAACTTTCGCAATTTAAAGTGCGATCTTGCAACTTGCGACTTTTATACAGCCAATTTATGCCTACTCTGTGGACCCCTTAACTGTCAACCTAAGCATGCAAAATATTTAAAATAATATTTCAGAGATTCTGAACTTTTAAGAAATAATCTTATAATAAATAATGTTTTTCACGCCTATTACGAATTTCAGAATTAAATTTTTTAATTGGTGTCATAGCTAAAAAATAAATGCGTACATATTTAATAAGAAGTCTCACTCTGTACAGCATTTTTTTTTTTTACAATATTCATAATGTTCTCGTTTTCAGAATCTTTAGAAAATTTTCTGGTACGCTTGTGTAATACAAACCACAGATATCCATTTTTTAAGAATTGTACAAAATAATTTTTTTTTTTACAAAGTGAAGAGAAAAAAGTTTCTTCAAATTTTTGTCAGAGTTTTTGAAAACTTTCGGGTTCGCAGTTTTGTAGCTAACTCAATTTCAGTACAAGGTGCAAGCTTCAGGTGGATACGAATTTCCGTTAATTTTTGATACATAACCTTTTCTTTTGGTAAATATTTTTCCTTAATTTTTTCAATGAAAATATAGTTCATTATATAGCACGAACTATAGAAAAATGGTTTCAAGACTTGTACAAAATTTCAAAAAATTCAACAAATTTCAAAAAATTCAACAAATTTCAAAATTTTTTCAAGAAGTTTGCGAAATTTGTTATTAGAATTTTTGAAACTTTTCGGGACCGCAGTTTTGTAACCAATTCAATTTCAGTTCAACATATGCAAATTTCAAGTGATTAAGAATTTCCGTTGATTTTTAATTAATCTTTTGCTTTAATTTTTGATATAAAAATAGTTTATGAACGATACAACTAAAAGTTTCGAGATTTGTAGAGAGATTTAAAAAAAAATTAACGAGTTTCAATAAAAAATTCATAAACAATTTTTTTTTAATACAAATTTCAAATCACTATTAATTTTCGTTGATTTAAAAAGTTTTTTTGTTGCTTAATCCTTTACTTAAATTTTTATAAAAATATAGTTCCTTATACATATAATATAAACTCTAGAAATAAAAGTTTCAAGATTTGTATACAATTTACAAAAATTTAACTAATTTTAAAAAATTATCAAATTTGTCTAAAATTTTATCACAATTTTTTTAACAACAAAAATTCTCAAAATTTTTCCATGTTCAATTTTCAATAGGCTAAAAAAATTAATTGAAAAAAATTAAATTCTCAGCCACTAGAAACTTAAACAAGAGGAAATTTTGAAAATTTTGAGAAAATTTTTTGAAATTCTTTGAATTTTTATAAATTGCATAGATGGCTTGAAATTTTGATTTATATGGTTTATGTTATATAATGGATTTTATTTTTTTATCAACAATTAACGGAAAAGTAAAATAAACCATTATGATTATTGTGAAAGAAGATTACTCTACGCAAACTTCTGGTAAGGTGTACTTTTCTTAGCAAATTTCTTGTTATTAAAGATTACGTTCAAAAAATTTCAAGAATTTCAACTTAATAACTTTTCCAGTCACAAAAAATTACAGCTAAAAACAATAGCCTAACGTTATAGGCATTTTACATCATTTAGCTATTAAAATTTTAATTTAAAAAAAAAAAATATTTGCAGCATTGTTTTTTTTTCGTTCATTTTTTTTTTTCATTTACTTTTCAAGCGATTGGTTGTCAGCTAACCCGCCAACGGCCGACAAACGCTGTCAGCATTGCTTAAAATGTGCGCTGCATAACTTATTAAATGCAATTTACTTTTGTTATTGTTGTAAATGTAGCCACAATTATTATCTCGCTTCCTCGGGTGCCTTTGTTGTTTTTTATTTTAATTTTTTTTTTGTTGCCTTTAAAATAGTTCCGCACTAGAAATGCCGTGGAATTTAGACAATGTAGTCGCGTCTACGGAATGCTGCGGCCATTAGAACAGTTGGAAAAGTTTAGTTACAATACAAAACTACACAAAGTAATAATTAGTTTGAATGCAGTCTCTTGCATTTTTGTATATAAGACAATATCGTTTTAAACACTTCAAATCTGTACTCAGAATAAATTATAGTGTTTTTCGGAAACCTCATATTTTTGCTGATACTTATAGCATTTCTGAATATTTAGATTCTGACTTAAGCATCGGCGCGAAAGGTATTGCATTTGATTGGTAAAAAATGCAACTATGTATGTGCAAATGTGCATAGCTGCTTTGAATGCAGTAAACTTGTCAATTTAAAAAAAAAACATGAGAACGTGAACTCCATACGCGCGAAAAAAGTGAAAATTCATAAGAAAAAATACAGACGGGAACTGCGTTTGAATTGAATTCGAATCGCTTTTAATTAATTATTCAATCAGCTGGTTACCCTCTTCACAAATATTTTCGAAACTTAGTTTTTTAAGTTCACTCCAGTATTGTAAAATTTTATGTAATTTGTTAGTTAATTTTTTGTTTAACTTTTCAATCAAAATATAGTAGTGTTACAGTTAACTTATTAAACAGGTGGCTACCGACCTCAAAAATATTTTCGTATTCTTTCTTTTGTTTCACAATTTACACTTGTGTTTCATGGGACTCATTATTAATTTTAAAGCAGACCGCAACCTTCTCCAAAATACTTCACACATATAGCTTTTTCTAAACATTTTTTGTAACCCATATCTAATATTTCATAATTTCATATTTGATTATTATTATTACCTTTTTGTTGAAACCGCTTTTGTTTCACAACAATATAAAATTCCATTCCAATATATCCAATATACATCAATTTCATTTGAAAAACTTTTTTAAGCGTAATCAAATATTTCATTAATATCTGCAACACAATTTTTAAAATAGAGTACCACCCTATTAAAAAGTATTTAATATTTCTTAAATCTCTTTTCTTTTACATCCATATTGTAATATTTCATTATTATTAATTTAATGTTAATTAATATTTGAACAGGTGGCAACCCTCCTCACAAATGTTTTCTTATATACTTTTGTTTCACACCATTTTAATATTTCATTTGAGTTATTAATTAAATTGACTTGATTGATTAATTGATTTAACTTTTAAAATAGGCGTTAACCTTCTCCAAAATAGTTCTCAAATAAAAAAATGTTTTTTTTTTAGTTTTTCGTACCCCATAATATAGTATTTCATTAATATTATCAGCTTAATTTTGAAAGCAGATGTCAAACCTATTAAAAAATATTTACGTTTTCTTAAATCTCTTTGGTTTAAAATCCATGTTGTAAATTTTCATTACTACTATTAATTTAATTTAAAATAATATTTCAACAGGTGGCAACCCTCTTTAAAAACTATTTTCGAAAATATGATTTTGTATACCTCTTTCGTTTAACACGAATATATTAGCATTACAGTTAACATATTAAAATAATTAAAATAACCCTTTTAAACATGTGGCAACCCTCTTGAAAAATATTTTTTAAATAAGCTTTATTAAATGCCTTCGTTTTCTAGGGACATTGTAATATTTCAGTTAATTTTTTAAACAGATGGAAACCCTCTAATAAATAGTTTCGTAAATAAAATTTCGAGCACGAGTTATAGGAAGAAATGTGCTAATTTACTATGCGTAAAAAAAATTAAAAAATCAACGCTAATTTTCAGCCACTTGAAACTTGCACTATCTTTTACAAGAATTTAATGGAATATAAAATTGCATACTCAAAACTTTGATTCAAACATTTGAAATTTTGGCATTCCTACTGCAGACTTTTAAAGGATGGTCATAGGCTAAAAATAATTTCGATATACATATGTATGTATGTATATAGTGGGCGTGGCACCTCCCATACAAATTGAATTTTCGATGGAATTGAATTAAGGTAGACCGGAAATTTGAAATCGGGTTTCCAAGAATTCAGTCATAGTTGCCCATTGCACTTAAGGCCTGGGAAAAATGAAGGGAATGAGTAATAGGAGAAAATGATTGGGGAAAAAGTGCGGATGGGACTTCATTTCTCCTCATCAAATCTTCCAGACTCTTTGATGTATTTGAGAAGCTTGTCGAACGATAGAGAATGAACGTTTTCCATTCTCAATGTATCTGACCGAACGACGCTCCATCTCAGCCTAGCCAAAGCAGGCCAGATATAGAGGAACTTTTCGTACTATTTTTCTGGATGTATTTGTGGTAGAGTACTAGAGTTTGGTATGGAGAAAAGTCAAAGTGATTGTCAAAGGAGGGCGTGAACCTTCCCATAAAAGTGGAAGGGTAATACAGAATATCTCTGGAAGTATATGAGGTAGGGTAAAGGTGCAAAAATACCACAGTAATAGAGAAAAGTGGAAACTAAATAAATGCTATCATTTTGACCGCAGCTGTATATGCTCACATTCACACATTGGTATAACTTCCAGTTTGAACAATTATTTGGCGCAAAGTATTAACTACGCAAAGGTAATAATCAACAGTTTCAATAAATTAATTTATCGGCAAAAAGGCAATAAATCAACTAGTACATAGAGTAAGTCTTGAACAATTAAATTTATCGCTACACACCAAAAACAGAACCAACACACACCACCTCACCACCAGTCACCTCTCACAAGTTGCGAATACAAAATTGAATCATGACAAGTGGCATCGATCAACATAACACATTATAATTCTACGAAGAAATACACCACTGTGCTATCGCCCTAATTTTCTACATATTTTATTATCTCTGAAATTATTAGCACCAACAACTGTTGTGGTGGCATATGGGTCGATGAGAAACTAATATTCTATTTAACCGCAAAACGAAAAAGAAATTGAAGTAAACATAGGGGAAAAGTCAACTACCGACTAATTTAATGCGAAAATAAACCCGCTGCGACAGCAAAGTAAAGCGCTTAGTGTTGGAGGTGGCTGATAACAACATTGTTGTTGCTGCTTGTGGCCCCCTTTCTTTTTTCTCACCTATTCCATTTGCGAGTAGTTTGTACAACAAGTCATTCGCTTGAAGCCATTATCATTAGGCCTACATATGTTTGTATGTACATATGTATGTATATTTGTTGGCTTCCCATTTTGTTGCGAAGCCTCTAAAAGCGACCAGCATTATTACTAACATTGTCAAAAACGGAGATGGTAAAGTAAAGCGAGTTGTACTTTTTGTTTTTGCTCTCTTTTTATATTTTAATTATAACGAGTACTTGTTTGCTACAAGTGTGCACTTTATAACGGCAGAAGCTGTCATGAAAAAGAATGAGTTGCCAAGCAAGCGATAAATATAATGCGAAAAACAATCATTACTTAAATTTGTTGTGCTGCGCTAAGCAAATTAAAAGCCACTACGAGTATGTGGTAATAAGACGAGTGAGTGGTCTTTTTTTTAGTGGCAGTTAACAGGTTCAGACGAGTACTCCATTTGTTCTACCTTTGTGGCTTTGTGTTTGTTTTTGTCTTTTTGAGTATGTACTTTATTTAATTACTTGGTGCGCAATAAAAAAAAGTACGAATGCGCAAGCACCGTTGCTTATACGACGAGTATACATACATTCGGCATTGTTAATATTCAAATTGAACGCGCGAGCTCTTTCTGGCTTTTTCGATATATGTAGATGGTCAAATTCTAATTTCACAAACTAGTGGGCGATAAGCAATTGTATACAAGATTGCGCCAACCGAGCTGTGTGGAACTGAACGTGACGTCATAAATGTGAGAGAATGTGAGAGCAACGAAAAAAATTTGAAAGAAAAAGATAAAAGCGAATTCATATAAGGTGATCGCAATAGCGAAAAGTCGAATTCAAAGGCGGACCAAAATGTCACAATAAAGGAAAATAGAAAGACGACAGCTATGAGTTGGGTTGGTGGATTGTGGAAAAAATATTTTGTCATTCGCGTTAGCTGACATTCGTCTCATGTACCCAGGTAGTCAAGAAGAAGCATTCAGCTGCTCTCTTAACATCACCTCAAATAAATTCGCATTGGCGAAGAGGTACAGAGGCGAACAGATGACCGAACGATTGTATCTTTTATTTCGTCAGCTGTCAAATCGGCAAAGAGATGATTAGCGGTCTGCAGAAGGGGAAAGCTTGTATCCCGCCATACTTCCCTCTGCTTATTAACAAGCCAATAGTGTATTTACGTCGCGTAGATAAATAAGTCTCTGATATTTAATTAAGTGTTTTATTTATAAATATTTTATTTGCTTAGCTTGAAACACTTTGGCAGATAATTTTTAAATTCTGTATTGAGCTCGAAACATTAGTAAACCCTATCATATTAGTGTAGTACTATCTTGAAATTAATTTACTTTTTTTTTATTAAATTAGCGAAAAACCCAAAAAAAAACGAAAATTCAATTTTTGATATACAAAATTTAGAGTAGCAATTTTTTTAAAACCAAAAGTAATATTAAACTAACTTACAAATTTTGAAAAAAATTACTGCACAAATTGAAAACGTTGGCAGCATTCTAAAATTTAACGAGAAGTAAAAATCAACGTTGGGAAATATAATAATTGTTATATAATAGCTGTTATAAAAATAACTGTTATAAAAACAACTCTTATAATATTAACTGTTATAAAAATAACTGGTATAAAAGTAACTGTTATAATAATAACTGTTATACAAAAAAACTTATAATAATAATACAATATATATGTATGTAATATATATATATACATATATGTATATATGTATTTAAACCACTTCAATCGAGTATTCCTACTGAACTGGAATGTAACAAACACAATTCGTTAAATTTTTTTTTTGCATAAACAAAACAAGTGACTATGACGTTATTATGGCGACAAGTCGACTATTTCAATGGATCGAGACGAGTTACAGAAATGCACAACAAAGGTCTTAAATGTGTCCTTTTTTTTGCTGGATTTTTATATGGTAGAGAAGCACTGTGCCGCGTTAAGTGTTGTCGCCCCAATTTAACCAAAGATTTTGGCGATAGAACACCTTTTTCAATTTTTTTTTTTGCACCAAAAAAGTCGATGTTTTACCTGCCAAACGATTGCTTTTCATAGTTTGTATACTGCCGGATTGCATTGTAAGCTTCGGTTTACCCATAAAAAATGCTTGGATGAGTCTGTTTCAAATGGCTGTCACAATATTTATATCTATGTAATTATTTGGTAGATCCAACAGAAAATTGATGTGTACTTTTTGAATGTTTGTGACCAGCAAAATATTGCGATTTGACGTCTCTTCTAATTTTTTCGAATTTTATTGACCCACCCACCTACATACCAACCAAGTACTTGCATTTAACTATTACAGTTACCTTATTTTATTTCGCAAACTATGAACATTTTTCAACGTTTTCTTGAAGTTTTTTTTCCATCTCATTCCTCGGTATTGCAGTTAACGTTCACATTTTCGCCTAGTAGGGTTTGTGTTGTGTTGCATTCTATCAAATTTTGATTTTATTTTACTGTGTCACTTTACGTGACGTTTGCTTCTCTTTCTGACATTCTTATTTTGCAGATGTAATACCTGATAATGTATTATGCAAGAATTGTGTACTTATATTTGTTTTTTTTCTTCGTTTATTTATTGGCTTGCGATGAACATGCACGTCGCGTCGTCATCTTGCACGAGCATGAAAATTATATTCGCTTACTTAGTGAGTGACTTATCTATTTGGTGACTGTTGTTGTTGGATTGTGTGCCTTCACAAACGTTCCCAAACAGTAGCTGGTAGTAAATAGTTGGTGTTCGGCTGACAGCCACCACCAGTGTGTCAGTGTCGATTATTGTTTTGTCACAAACAGTGACAGACAGTTAGAAAGTCGAGCAACTCACTCAAAGGCAACGTTGTCATTTGGATAGATAGGCAGGCTGTCAGACAGACAGAGTGGCAGTAAGGAGTGTCTGATTTGTTTTTTTTTTTTTTTGTATTTAATGCGAACAGAATTTTTGTTTTTTAATTTGTTCTTTACTTTTAAGACATTTTTATTATATTTATTTATATAGTGACAGTGACTTATTGAGAGGTTTTGGCATTTCATTTGCGTTGCATTAATATTTGACACATTTGTGAAAGTAGTTCATTCTAAATCAAAACTTCAAACTTTATGCAAATATTTTAATTTAACAAATTTTCATCAAAATTTCAAATATTTTAATCCATAGTTCTAAAAAAATTTGAGTATGCAGTTTTATAGTCCATGTAATATAAGTATAAAATAAAGCACAAGTTTGAAGTGTCTCAAAAATTGTTTTGATTTTAAAAAATTTTTTTGTTTAAGGAGGTTCCGCATATTCTTTCATATAAAAAAAAATTGGAGCATTTCTTACACAGAATTTAAAACTGAAATTTATATAGCTTTTGTTGTAGAATTGTAGAATGAACTCCTTTTTAAAAAAAAAAATTAAATAAAAATGTATGACAAACAATTAAAGTCAATTCGTGCTTGTTGTATGTAAATCCTTGTTGTATAGTTATGATACGCACTGTAGTGAGTGCCATTACATAAATATCGTACAGCGGAATGAATAGTTTAGAATTTGTACAATGTTTTCAATATTCGTTTTGCATTTTTTTTTAACTTAGTTATTTTGATTGCAAAATCCAATTTTTTTTTTTAAATAAAATTACTAAACTCAACATTTCATACAATTTTTCTTATATATATTTTGTTTTTAATTTTCCGTGTTTACAGTTCAACTCAATTTTAATACAATAATATCCAAGTTAAACCATTTATTAAATTCAGCAATATTTCATAAAAATGTATTTAAAATTTTTTTTTTGGTTTTTTTCTTTTTTTTTAGAAATTTCCTGGGTTTAATAGATCATTGTCATGTATATGTATGTGATAATTTTTTGACAGATTTGTGCTACGCGTGCTTAAATTTTTTTATGAAGGAAAATGCTCATCATAATCAGTGTTGCCATTTTGATAAACAGTTACAGTGAAAATGGTCGTTTTTTTTGTTTGTAATATAGGCAAACATTTTCATTCTCATTTTGAACACTAATTTTGCGAAAAAAAAAATAATTTCTTCTATAACATAACCTATTACCATCAAAATTTCAAACTTTGTACAAATTTTACGAAAATTTTACAATTTTGAAAAAAATTTGGTTCAAATTTTAAATTTTTTTCACAGGGTATTCAAAAAGTTTGAAGGTATCCGCCTTTCCAATTCTAATAAAATAAATCGCTAGTTTCAAGTTTTAAAAATTTTCGGTGATTTTGTGATATTTTGCGAATTTTTTTCCATACAAAATATCATTTTGTGCATTTGACAAAATTCTTTTACATATTTTTGTTTTTTTTTTTTTTAGTTGAAAATTTTCGATTATTTTATATTATGAAAGCAAATTCTATTTCATTTATATTCCATTTTTCATCAATTGTCTCTCAGTTTTTTCTTAATTTTCAGTTTTTGCGCACAAATTTGGGAATATAATTTTTCTAAATATCGTACATAATTCAGGTTAGTGAGGTTATTAATACACGGAGATTAAGAGCCGAATATTAAAAAACAAACTTGACCCTTAATGTACTTTTTAAATATACAGTCTTTGTGCTAAGTAATATGAAATTATCTTCGAAAATTTACACCATGTCGCACATTTTCAAATTGTTTGATTAAAAAAACTAAACAAAAATTATTATTTTTTTATAAACTTCATCACTTTTCTTTGAAAATATACCAATTTTACTTTCAAACTGGAATCCAAAAAAGTGTGAGAATTGATTGCGTGATGACATGTAAATAGTATTTCGATTAAAAATTATAATTTTATTCACCATCAGCGAAGATCAGAAATTTATGTATATTTTTTTGAATCAATAATTGTGGCGTGATAAATGAATATTACGGCATTTTTCAATAAATATCATTCACATTGCATTTTATTAGTTGCCTGCAGTGAGAGGGGGTAACAACAAAGTCTGTTAAATGGAAATTAAAAAATTTGTTGTGGAACCTTTTCTCTATTGGATATTCAATTCTAGTGATCTAGTGCACCAGGGTAATAAATTTAAACTCAAAAACACATTACCATGATCAATAAATGCCACACGTGCGCTAACTAATAGAATGGAATGTTAATAAATTTAATCGGTTTATGAAAAGAAACTTAAATTTATTGTAGAGCTGAGTGAGCTGGTTAATATAAATAAGCTTTATTATGTTTTCTTAAAGTTGTTTTATTTTATATGAATTAAATTGTACGTAGGTGATATCCCGCTGTCTAATTCGCTGCGATTTCTTTATTTACATTTTATTTACAATGTGTATTTGGATCTATCACTTGGCTTTTGGTCATTTATTAAAATCTGATATCCTGAATTATAACTATTTGATGGTTAAGTTTTAAAAAGTGGCATTCAAATTTTTGTAAGAATTATAAGAGTCTTTTAATAATAGTTTTGAGTGGGAAAATTGTTTTTACATCGTCGATAATTATTATTTCTAGAGCTATATTGTAAAAGTATTTTCAAAAAAATTATGGATGTAAAATATGAAACCATTTCGGAACCATTCCGGGCTAGTTTAAGAAAATTTCGGAATTATTTGGAAACCAGACCAGTATCTGTTCACTCCCTTTCACTTCGACACTTGGCATATTAGGGAAATGGACCTAAAAATTGTATGAAAAATACCTCTGATTCCTAACATTCATAAAATAATCAATTATGGATAGTATGTACAAAAAAAAAAACATTTTTCTTAAGTCTTCAAAAGACTTATCTAGCGTCTTATATTGTAAAAGTCTTTTCATAATATAAATTTAGTTCAGATTCGTTTCGGAAAAGTTCTGAATCATTTTGGCACTCGTGCGAGATAATTTGGGAATCAGTCCCGAATTGGTCTTGAAATAGTCTCGAAATGTTCACGCACTAGTCCCGAAACGGTCAGAGATAGTTCCGTATTTTAAGCCTTGAAAAAAAAATTTTCTCACTCATAATTATAATGGAAAAGACTTTTATAATTTTACTCACAAGATAAAAGTCTTTAGAACACTAAAAAAAATCATAATTATTATGAAGAAACTTTTATTATAAAAGTTTCAAAATAATAGTTTCCGATGACATAAACAATTTTACCTCACTCACAATTATTATAAAAACACTCATAATTTCAGTCACAAGATAAAAGTGTTTAGAAGACTCAAAATAACTTTTCTCACTCATAATTATTATTAAATGACTTTTATTGTAAAATTCCTAAAATTATAGTTGCTGAAGACTTAAAAAATATTTTCTCACTCACAATTAGTATGAAAAGACTTATAATTTTAGTCGCAAGATAAAAGTCTTTACAAGATTCGAAATATTTTTTCTCACTCATAATTGTTATAAAAACAACAAGTTTCAAAATCGTTACCACAGACTCAAACGATATGTGCTCACTCACAATTATTGTGAAAATCCTTTTTTTGTAATTTCAGTTACGGTCTTTAGAAGACTCAAAATTAGTTTTCTCACTCATAATTATTATGCAACAAGTTTTTTATCATAAAAGTCTCAAAATACGAATTTTTTTCTCACCCACAATTACTATGAAAATATTTGTATAAATTCAGTCACAAGATAAAAGTCTTTAGAAGACTCAAAATAAATTTTCTCACTCATAATTAGCATGAAAAAACTTTTATTGTAAAAGTCTCAAAATAATAGTTACCGATGACATGAACAAAATGTTTCTCACTTACAATTATTATGAAAAGACCTCTATAATTTCAATCAGAAGATAAAAGTCTTTCCAAGACTCAAAAGAATTTTTCTCACTTATAATTTTTATTGAAAGACTTTTATAATATAAGTCTCAATATAGTTGATAGCGATGACTTAAAAGTGTTTCTCACTCATAATAACTATGTAAAGACTTATAATAAAAGTCTGAAAATAATAGTTACCGACGACTTCAACAATTTATCTCAATAATAATTATTATGAGAAGACTTTTATGGTTTCAGTCTCAAGAAACAAGTTTGTAAAGATTTAAAAAAAATGTTTCACCCATAATTATTACGGAAAGACTTTTATAATACAAGCTCCAAAATAATATTTACTGAGTTCTTAACAAATTTGTCTCATGCTATAATAGTTATTAATTGACTTTTACAATGGTTATAATAGTTATCTCTCTTCGAAAACATTTGTTTTTCTTCTCATCCCACTTATTATATTTTGTTATTTACTGTGTTTTATTGTTTTTATTATTAATTTGAAAGCCATTGGCTGTTCTTCTGAAATCCCTGCCGTTAAATAATAAATTTATGCAGATTTATGTACTTGCATTCATTTATCTATTTATTTATTTATTTTGGAATCTCTGCTATTATTGTTTGTGATTTGTTTTGTTTTGTTTATTTGATTTGATGGCATCCCTTACGGCTATTCTGGTGACAACAGCGTCACTCGTCAACTCTTCCTCTGTAAGTATCGCTAATTTTGTTTTGCTTGAGTTTATTGTTTTGTGGAAAGTTTTTTTTTTTTTATACATAAGTAAGTAAACAAGTATGCATAGTTAAAAACATTCTATGTACATTTTTTGTTATGCGGATGCTTATTAATTAATTCAGCGGAAATTGTGTATTGTAATGCCTTAAATGTACAAACATACAGATGTGGTTATATTTGTTTTTACAATGATTTTGATCGATTGATATCCAGCATACTCGTACCATGCGAGAAATTACGACATTTTATGTGATTAATATATAATAAAAAAATAGTAGCAAGTTTTTACACTTTTCTCCTTCTTTATTTAACTTTTATTATTTTTAATAAAAAAATAAATAATTCCATAACAAAGACCGTAAATTTTCAAATTTTTTTTTAGAAAATTTATAAAAATTTCAATTTTTTAGTCCGAATTTCTAGAAAAGTTTCGAGTACGAAGTTCTGTAGCCCATTAAATATTACTATATTAAATTATAAGATTTAAGTGGTTAAAAAGTTTTACGATATTTTTTTAAATTTTTTTTATTTGTTTTTGCTTAAGTATATTTTTTTGATTTTTTTTTTAATTTGTTTTGTTTTTTGATTTTTTTTAAATTTGCTTTTTTAAGTTTGATACGATATTTTGTTGTTTTTTTTAAATTTGTGAATTAAGTATTTGATATTTTTGATTTGTTTTTTTTAATTATATTTTTTTTTGTTTTTTTTTTTAAATTTGATTTTTTAAATTTCTTTTTGTTTTTTAAATTTGTTTTTTTTTTTGCTGAGGTTGTTGCGCAGTTTCTGCCACATAATGCTTGAACGAAATTTATTTTGTATGGATGAAAATTCTGAATTACTGTCGGCAAAAAGAAAATTATTAAAAATCAACAAATTGAATAAGCTACAAATACAATATATTTGATATTATTTTTATGATGTGTATAAAAAGTGATTTCTCTAATCCGATTATAACGTTCAAGTTCTTTACTTACCTCCTCTTTTCCTTCGTCCTCCTGTTTAAGTTTTCAAAAATCTAGGCAATCATATTTTTTTTGTCATTGAACGTGCAGATATTCTTAACATTTCGGCGGATACTTCGGTAAAATTCTATCTACAACCACAACAACCTTCTTCTTGAGGAATTGGAGGGGGAACAGCGGCGAAATTTTTCCAAGCAGAAAACCTGGGCGTGCAGATAGATAGATAGACAGATAGATTAGCCATTGGGAATGTTGGCTGTGGCCAAAGCCGCCCACCTTTATTGGGCTCCGGAATATAAGGAGGTAGAAGGGAATGAAAGGGCAGATAACTTTGCCAAACAGGGTGTCTATCTAGAACTGTACACATAACAACAAACAATCAGGACTAACGTGGGGGCTAAAGGGTTACAAATCATACGGCATGAGCTTGTTTAAATATTTTCTCTAAAAAGATAGAACTCCAGACAAAAGTGGGGCTACTGGCCCAGGCATACGACAATTTACCATACCCTCAGCCTGTATAAGCCGGCAGGGCATGCAATAGGTCATCGGTAAAGAGCCGAAAATTCTACTTCAGTTCCCCAAGGGGACGGCAATGCTCTTTATGAGACGAGGATTCAACGGTTGTGTGTTTTATTTCTGGCAACACAAAATACATACTCCAGTCAATAAGTTATAATCTAACGTAAGTGAAAAGGTCTCTTGAATTTTTAATGTACTACAGTAGAATCTGGATATAGTGAACACCCTCTATAATGAACTCCTCGATATAGTGAACACCAAAATTTTTACATGGAGTACTCTAAATAGTGAACAATCGAAAGCCTCTAAATAGTGAACAAAATTTTGAACGCAACGGCAAGCAACAAAAGTTAACCAGAAATGGGAATTCCCCGAAATTGACAATTTTATATTAAGGCATTCCTGGAAAAGCTGCAAGCTGCTGCTTTTTGATTCTAGTTTTTGGTTGTTTTTTGTCGGGTGAAAACCACTTCTTAGTGAATGTGCGCTGTTTTATGTGTTTTTAAACGTTTGAGTTAATAAATTCAGTGTTATAATGCCTGCGAGGAAATACCTTACGATAAAGCAAAAATCTGAAATTGTTGCCAAAATCGGAAAAGGCGCAGGTGTTTCATCCTTGGCAAAGATTTACGGTGTAGCCAAATCAACGATATCGGGAATAAAAAAAAATACTCGTAAAATTATATCCCAACAGACGATTGGAGCTTCTAAACGGAAGACTCTTCGAAAAGGCGAGTATCCCCGCATGGAGAAGATGTTATACAAGTGGTTTGTAGCTCAAAGAAAAAAAAACTGTCCAGTTACTGGAGAAATACTTCGGCAAAAGGCAAAAAAGCTGCACGCTGACTTTCAGGCAGGTGAGGGTAGCTTTCATGCCAGCCCCGGTTGGCTATCTGGATTCAAATCTCGCTTTGGAATCCGATTGTTGAAAGTGTGCGGTGAGAAACTATCATCAGATACCGATGCAACTGATCCCTTTAAGCACAAGCTCAGAAATATTATTTACGAGTTGAAGCTTTGCGAGGATCAGGTATACAATGCAGACGAGACCGGTTTGTTTTGGGAAATGCTTCCTGGAAAAACGTACGTGAGCCAAACCGAAAAAACAGCTCCGGGGTGAAAAGCGGAAAAAGCCAGGATTACTTTTCTGGCGTGTACAAATGCAAATGGGCAGCATAAAGTTAAACCGTTAATAATTGGGCGAGCCAAAAAACCGCGCTGTTTCAAGGCCTATGACATACCAGTAGACTACCGGAACTCTAAGAGTGCATGGATGACTGCAAACATTTTCAAAGAATGGTTTCACCATTGCTTCGTCCCTCAGGTACATGAAAAATCCACTTTTAACACCTAACAGTTTTACGGAACTTACTTCTTTGTAATTGTTATTAGGTTCAAAAGTATTTGCTACAAAAGGGATTACCAACCAAAGCTATCCTATTGCTTGATAACGCCCCTAGCCATCCGCCAGAAAATGAACTTAAAACGGCTGATGGATCCATATTCGCGATTTATATGCCTCTAAATGTAACGCCTTTGATTCAGCCTATGGATCAAAATGTTATTCGCTTAACTAAGCTGTACTACAAAAAACATATGCTTCTATTAGCTGTGGGAAAGGATGACATCACACAATTTTTAAAAACTTTAACTTTGAAAGATGCTGTATCATTTTTAACGCTTGCATGGAATCAGCTGCAGGCGAGTGTTATAGCGAAATGTTGGAAGCCTTTATCGGAATGCTTCGAAGCTACAGAACCAAATGAAAGCGAGGTGAAGAAGATGATGTTCCTTTGAGCTTACTTCGTCAAAAGATACTGCAGGAAAAAAATAAAGAAGTCCATGATATACAAGATCTGTTGCAAATTGTAGTCCCGATGGTAATTTTGTTCACCCTCTTGACATTCCCCTGCTAATTTAGTTTTTATTTGTTTTAGGAAAACTTCACTGAAAATGATGTTGAAAATTGGAATAGCATCGAAAATAATGAACCAATTGATTTAGATAGAGATGGCGAGGATACGGAAGAATCTGAAGACGACCAAGTCGAAGGAAATATCAGAAATCCTATCAAAAGTACCGAAGCTATCAAAATCTTCGACAAAGCAATCTCATGGGCTGAAGCCAACACGACTGACTACGCCGACATAACAGTATTGTCTAGACTACGCGAAAAGGCGGTTCAAAAGTCAATTTGCGAAGGCAAGAAGCAGACATCTATTCTCGAATTCTTTCAATAACTATTCATATATTAATTTTTATTTTTCTGAGAATAAATTTGTTCATGAATTTGAGTAAATAAAGCAAGAAAATGTCAACCTTGATATAGTGACCGATCTGGATACTGTGAACAGGCGTTGCAAAAATTAGTTCACTATATCCAGATTCTACTGTAATTATAATACGATAACATTAATTTTTCGTAGAAAATTTGTATGAAACCAAACCTAATTTACGAAAACTACGCTTGCTTAGGTGAGGATGAGTTTAATGGTAAAGCTGAATATTTCACTAAAATGTGGGGTTCGCCTACATTATGTCTGGTAAGGCTCGAACTTTCACACGTCTATACTTAACTTCGAGCTTCTCATTTTCCCCATTATATTTGCTTGGTGTTTTATTTTTTCGCTTAGTGGAACTCATCCAACCGGAAATTTTCAGCGAATCGGACTTTAAACTGCTTACTATTCTCTACGTACGTACGTCGTTTGTTTAATGAAATATCTGCCTACAGAAAATTTATGTATGTTTGTATTTGGTTACATATTCTTGTACATATATTTTAAATGCGCAATTCTCAAACAATCAGCTGCTAAACGGTGAAACAACAAAAACAATGGCAGTAGCGTTGTAAAAATTAAACATCATTTGACAGATAATTGATTATCAAGTGGCAATCGTCGACGATACGCTCAAAGCATATTTACAGTTTCTTATGTGCATATCCAAGTAGATTGTAAGTATGTACTATATTCGTATATAGTATACTGGCGCTTAAGTTAATTAATTAATATTGCAGGCAAACAAAGACGAATTTTATAGAGAAACGGAAAAAATTTTTATTATTTTTTTCATAATATTCACAATGTTTTAATGATTTATCAAAATATAGCTCATTTTATAACAAAAACAATATAAGTTCAGATTTCAAAAAAAAAAAAAAAAAAAAAAAAAACAATTAATAAACATTTCAAACTTTTTAATTAGAATTTTCTTTACAAAAATTTTGAGTATGAGTATGAGTATGGTAAATGTGATGTAATGGCAATGGTAAACCGCCGAGTCTATTTCTGCCAAGAAAAAAAATTTCTCACAAAAATAATTTGTATTACAAAATTAAGGCCCACACCAAAAGTTGTAGAAGTTCGGCCAAACATCAAGCTATGTACATATATGGTGTAAGCGCCAAATTATTTTTATTATTATTATGTATGTATATCGAAAATTCGAACTCGAAGTATTAAGTGGCAAACTGACTGTGTAAGGCCAGACAGGACCAAAATCCAAAAAGCATCCAAATCAAAGAAATTCTGAAGTTGTATGTGTATCGAAAATTCGAACTCGAAATATAAATTGCCAAACTGACTGTGTAGGACTATACCAAAATAGTCCAAGAAATTTTAATTTTTTTTGTACATTGAAAACTCGAACTCGAAATATGTGTAAGGTGCCAAACTGACTTTGTAAAGCCATACAGCATCAAAGTCCAGGAAATTTTGACATTTTATGTGTATCGAAAATTCGAAATCGAAATATAAATTGGCAAACTAAATGCCTAAGGCCATACGTCATCAAAATCGCTGAAATTTTCACAATTTATATACATATGTTGAAAATTCGAACTCGAAATATAAATTGTCAAACTGACAAATTATGACATTTTATATATGTATATCGAAAATTCGAACTCTAAATAGAAATTGACAAACTAAATGTGTAAGGCCATACGTCGCCAAAATCGAAGAAATTGTTACAATTTATATACGTACATATGTCGATAATTCGAACTCGAAAATGCAGACTTTGGTGCGTGCATATAGAAAATTTAAAGACAACATTTATCTTTGGCAACCAGCTGGTATGTAGGTAGTACGTCAATACGCACATATTCTCCTAAAAGTATCTTGGCTTCCAGTATGGATGGTAGTGAGAAAAAGGAACCCAGCATAACTCAGCATGAGATATGTATGAAAATCAACCGCCACACCAACAATGCAAATCACAAATCGCATATTGCAAAAGTGAAAAAGTGAAAAAATGGAGAAGAAGGCCAATGTTAAAGCAATGGCGTAAACTAAATGCATGGTGCTACATACATACATACTACATGCATATTCCTATTGTGTGTGAGAAATGAAAACAAAACGTAAATGTACTTAAATAACGTTGCATAAAACAGCGAAACGCAAAACCAACTTCTCAAAGTTGGCAAGCATGAGCAGAAGTTGTTGAAGAATGCTACAAAATCTAGAGGTATGACCATTGAGTGGCAAAATAAAGAACATACAAAAAAAAAAACTAACTAAAAAAAACAAAGAACTAGATAACAGAAAAAAAAATGTGCTACAAGAAAAAACTTTCAAGGTCGCACGTCGCCATCCAACGATGGTCCGAAAATAAAGATTTGTAAGTCTGCTTTCAGCTCTTAGTTGGCTTGTTGGTTAAGGTTTGTTGGTTGATTTCTGCGCATTTATCGTCTACCTCTAGTCTGCGCATACGGCGGCGGACTAACTCGTTGCATATTCTATTCCATTGTTTCTGTGCTGCCTGAGCTGAGCTGCTTTATGGGCTGTGAAATGCAAAACTGAAAAAGTTAAAAAAAAAAAATTAAAACAAAAAACAAGTTGAACGACCAACAACATAGTCGCACAGAATTATCATCGGCAAAGCTGTAGCAAGAATTTACTCAGTTTGAAATGAGCTTGAAAAATTACCATGCTGCCTCGAGGTGATTTTTCTCCAATTACAACTACAACGCCATGCTAGAAGACCTTTACTGATCGCTTTGCACCTTTGAATGCGCATTGAGGTGAGCTGAGCAGCAGCTGGGGTTCTGCGCGCTGATGAACTGCGTACCGACCAAGCTGTCTGTAGCTGTTGTGAGATTCTAGATTCTATAAAGGTGCGTCTCTGTTATGTAGATTCGATTCTCGCGCATTTTATTCAAACGTAATAATCTAGTTTTTTTTCTTTGTGGTCGGTCCACCACAAAAAGTGAATTTTTCCATCCATCGCATGCGTTGTGGTGGTCAGCAGGCAGTTGACGTTGCCGTTGCCGGTTGCCATTGCCATTGTTGCATCGACTTAGTTATTTTCGTAATTGCGTTCTTTTCCAATCACTCAATTGCGTTGAGATTTCTATCTTCTTTAGCAATTTATCACAATGAATAAATGACTACAAAAAGTGTAAAAAGGAAACAATGCGGCGTTTAGTTTATTTTGAGTTTGGTGGTATTAATGTTTTGTGTGAAGCGAATCCTTTTTGTTTAAGTTCTCTTTTTTCCTTGGCACTTTTAATTCTATTTTTTGCGACTCTATAAATATTTGCATTTTTATCGACGGATGGATTTACACACTCATGGTCATACCAATAGAAACACGAAGAATTTTTCTAATTCTTATACATTTTTTTTATGGCGAAAACTCTATAAATACAGGGTTACGTTGAAAGAAAAGCCGCACTTTTGTTAAAAAGAAAGTAAAAAATTCGTTGTTGAGTTTTTTAAAATTTTGGACAGTTTTTGTTTGTTAAACAATGCTCTATATATTTGTAAAACATTATTTAAACTTAAATAAAAATGTTTAAAACGTCAATTTGTCGAGATTCTATTTATTTACAGTGGCCGAAAAAAGTATTGGCACAGTAAGTTTGCTTTATAATATTCACAAAGCTCATTCTATAAAAATAGCCATACAAAAACAAATTTCAGACTTTGTACAGAACTTACAAAAATTAAAAAATTTGTCATGAAAATTTCAAACTTTTTAATTATAGTATAGGAAATCCTCGAGAATGTTTATTAAAATCATACATGAAAGTGAAATATTTAAGTGACTGCAATTTTTTTTTAATTATATTAGATTATAATTATAAAAAAAATCGCTCTCCTTCAGCAGAAAAAACTCTATAACACAAATTTAAAAAAAATTGAATTTAAAAAAATACAGCGAATAAAAAAAAAATCATTAAAATTTCAAACTCTAATAGGATTTGTCGAAAAATGTCTGGTATGTAGACCATGTAGTGTTAGTATAATAAAGAGAAAATTTAAAAAATTCGGCAAATTTACAAAAAAAAAAAAAAAATCATCAACTTTTTTAACATTTTAATCAGAATTTTTAGAAGAATTTCGGGGACGCCCATTCAATTTTAGTATAATAAAGTGCCCGTTTTAAGTTCTAAAAAGGCTCGATGATTTTTGATAATTTTTTCGCCGGTAATACTACACGTTTTCTTCCATATAAAAATTAATTTTGTTAAGGCATTATTTGAAAAAAAAAGTTGAATTTTTTTTCTGAATTTCTGTAAAGTTTCCACAAAGTTTGAAATTTTTGCTTGCATATGTGTTTCTTTTTTATTAAAGAATGGTCTATAGTTTGATTTAAAAAATAACTAAAAAGTTTTGTCATGAAAAAATTGTGAATAATATAAAAAAAATTACTATGTCAATTCTTCTTTCCTGCGCTGTAGTAATTAATATACGATATTCAGCGATTTTTTCCGTATAAAAAAGTTACGGAAAAGCCTCATCAAAACTAAAAAATAGTCAAAAATCAACGGTAATTTGCAGACACATGAAGCTTACGGTTTATTACCCAAAAATTTAATTATCTATAAAACTACATACATTAAAATTTTTTTAATTCAAAATTTTTTTTTTTTACTTTCAGTAAAAATTTTAATTTTATTTTTTTTTTAGTTTTTATTTTGTTTGATTTTTGAATTTTTAATTTTTGTTTTTCAATTTTTAAAATTTTTAAATTTTGTAATTTTTTTTTATTTTTCATTATGTTTAATTTTTAATTTTTTTTTTTAAATTTGTTTTTTAGATTTTTAAATTGTTTTTAAATTTGCACAAAGTTTGAAACTTGTTTTTAAAACGGGTTTTTAATAGAATGAACTATATTTTCATTAAAAAAAATATGAAATTATATAAAGAAAAATTAATAGTCAGAAGTGGTGGTGGGGCGAAGGGTCATATATCAGTAATAAGAAATTATCCAGCTGTGTTTTTGTTTCCCAATCATTATACATTAATTTCCGAGTGTTCAATGCACTTTCACACCCCACTGGCGCCTGACTGAACTTTTTGACCACAACGCTGCCACTAATTGGAATTGATAAATTATATGTAATTTCAACAGATAGCTTAAAATGATTAAACAAAAACAGAAAAAGAAATAAAATCAAATAAGTTTGTTTATATTTTTATACATATTAATTACGTTATTACCGATTTGATGAAAGAAAAAACAAAGGCATATGGAATACGGCATGGAAAAACAGTTCAAGGTTAGCCCAGTCATAAGTGAAAAATTGTACAATAAATTTCGATTCGCGAATTCAGAGCATTTTCCAAGGACAAATAGCAAATTTGCGATCTTTGATTTAGATTAGACTGACTGTATTTCATTTGAGTTAGTTACCTCCCTTCAATGACCATGATCAGCATTATCATCATCGCTGCTTCATCTATGGCACCCATTACTCGTTTTATTCAGCACACGTTAGGTATGAAATCATCACATTACAAATTCCATTTGGTCTAAATTCAATTAATTTGTGTATTGTCTTCCAGCTAAAGTCGTCCGTCTCCACTCGCATTCCTTACTGCATTTCTACGAAATTCACAGCGCGTCATTCATGCGCCGTAAAGCGAAGCGGTTGGATGTGTTGAGTGTTGAATAGGAAAACCATTCATTCTTATCGACATTTCTATTGGCGTTGACGACCTGTGTTCCCCATTTCAATAATTCTCATCTCAAAACCAATCCTGAGTTCTTAGAGTTGCATTAGCTCATGCTCAGCATTTATTATTATTATTATTGTGCGCTTTTGCTTCTTCTGAATATATTTCTCTGTATGTGTGTGTGTGTGTGTGTGCGTGTGGCGTAATTAGAAAATGAAATAGATTTCTTTTTAAATCGGCAGAACAACAAAGGAATGAAGGCCTGTGGCGAGGCTTCGTCGGGGGTTTGCCCGTTTGACATGAACGAAAAAGACTATTATTGAATATTTATGGTTTATAAATTGTTGGCAGGAAAAGAGCTATGCATAGATAATGAACACTTATACGTATATTTTGAAGAAAATTTATTTATTAAAAAATTACAACAGTAAATAGTCAGAGATTTAGTGAGAATACGAATTATTTTCGCAGAGGGTCAAAAAATGAATAATTTTTATGATAGATATTAAATTGAGTTTAAAAATTATTTGTTTAACTATGATTTCTAATAAAGTTTTGAAAAAATGCTCTTTAAAATTGATAAAAATGTGTTCACACAATTACTATGTGGAAATTTTACAAAATAACTTAACTCGAGTTATCACTTTCGTGTCAAGCCTAAAATGACAATGTTTTGAAAAGGGAGTTTTTTTTTTGAAGTCTTTGTACAAGCCGTGAGACCTTTTTAATTTATTTCGACATTTTTAATTTTTAAAAATATTGATTTACACTGCTTATATCCTGTAAATGGTGGTCCTACAAAAAAAAAAAAAAAAAAAAAAAAAAAAAAAAAATCTGGCGGTGCGCAAGTTGTATTATCTGAAAGAAAAATACCAGAATATTCTATGAGTGGAGAGATAAATCTACTTTTATATTGATCAAAGCAGTATAAGAAATTTTAATTTTTGTCAAAATAACAACCAACATATTTTCTTAAAAGCCTTATGTTTTTCAAAATATTCGCCTTAGATCTATGAACTTTCGCTCTCAAGTGGGTACCTTAAAAACGTAAAACGCCCACTAAAGTTATCAATTTTTGTTGTTGTTTTTTTTTTTTACAAAGTGGTTTGCTTTCTATCTTTAATCAGAACTACTTACCTTTACAAATGTAAAATTTTCGATAAATTCAAAAAGCGCCATCTAATGATCATTTCCACCAACTGTCAGGGTTACCTTCGTATCGGCGCCTGCTTTGTAACAGTGCCAGCGTCGTTGCCTCTATCTCCAAGAATATTTGCCGCATTAATTAGAAATTTTCTAAGAATATACAGCAATGTGAAAAAAAATTGGAAGACATTTTAATTTGTTTGTGAAGTTTTGTTAAATTTTCCTATTTTTTCTACAAGGATTTTAAGTTGTAGGTTACTAGTATACTCGAAAGAATTCTTAAAATTGTGAGTAAAAAGTTTGAAATTTAAGTGAAAAATTGCGAAAACATTTTTGCAAAACTGTATGCTTTGATTCCTTTTTGTTGAATAATAAGCTTATATTTTAAGCAAAAACTAAATTATATTTTTTTTTAGCAATAATTAAAAAAATGAGGCGCTTCTATTTCAATGCTCGCAGGCGTATATTTAATATATAATATATATGAATATTGAAATAATAACTTATAAAATTTGTGTTTTGAAGTATTATGCAATACCAATTTTGAAATCCTTTTTTTTTTTCTTTTCAGGTATGTACGACTTGTTCTACCAAACATTTGTAGAGTTAATATAAGCATGTATGAGTGTATTAAAAAAAAAATCCAACATTAAGGGTAAATATCAGATAAAGATTATTCTTCACATCAAATGCATACCATTTTTCTTTTAAACTGTTGCTAACCTCAAATACGTTTTTAAATAAAAATATTCTGGAAACCAGCAAAAATTTAACGGTATTGAGGAAAAATCTGAATTAACGTAGATGCAATAAAAAATATAAATATAAAAAAAAATATAAAAATACAAAAAATCAAAAAAAAAAAAACAGTAAAAAACAAGGTTCTGTAAATAAATAATTTTCAGTTTTGAAATGTGAGTAATGTTGATTTATCGTTTTTTAAGCTCCAGCTAGTTCTGATGAACAGACATCAACAGCATTTGATTGTAGTAAGAATTTTAGAATTTTATGTAAATTTTTTTTTTTTTTTTTTTTTACAAATTTGTGTTATGCAGCAATTATGACGGAACTTGCGCTGTTATGAAAAATAATGCATGAGCATGTCTATTAAATGTTACTTTTTTCTTGAAAATTAACTGTCCGATGGCGATGAAGTTGACACATTTCGTAATATCGTAATTCTGCTAGATGTCACTTGGAATGTGATAATTCTAAAATTACCTACCTACTTCTTTTATTCTACATAGAAACGGATAATCGAACAGTTTATAAAAGAGGAGCGAAAATAATGTGCGGTAAAGTGGATGTTCCTGACAGAACTGTACCCAGCAGAATTGACATAATTGACAGTAAAATAATTCGAGCACGGAAAGGGTCTAGAGATTATTAACTATTTGAAGTTTGTAGTCAGTTATTAATACAGTTACTCACAAAAATATATATTGACAATGTTCTTATGTCAATCAATGTTTAAATAAAAAATAAAAAAATACATACCTAGTTCAAATTTAATTATATAACAAAAACCGAATGCCCAAGGCCTTCACTGAAATTTAATGGGCTTTCAAAACTGCATACTCGAAAAACTTCCAAGGACCGTAACAGTTATGATTTTTATAAACAAATTAAAATTTTATAATTTTTCTAAAAAAAAATTACGTAAACAATTTAGTCGTTATATTTTTTTTATCGCCTTTCATCGATATTTTCTGATTTTCGGTTAAATCCACGATTAACGATTATTTTTGATAGAAGAACTAAAAATCACAAAATAGCGATTATGCAATGATTTAAAACAAAAAAATCTTCTAAATAAATAATAAATAAGGACAGATTTGCATAGGATAAGGATTATATCGATTATCCGTAAAAATCGAAATAACGATTATTTTCGATCCCTGAAAAATACTGATTAAAAAGTTTGAAAATTTTCGTGAATTTTTTATAAAGTTTGAAACTTTGACTTATGTATGTAGTATAATTTATGATATGAAATGAACTATATTTTTACAAACAATTAAAAAAAAAATCCCATAAAGTATAAAGTGAGTATTGTAAAAAATAATTGCAAAATTATAAAAATTCAACTGCATAGGTACTTAGAATTTTTAGGAAAATTCGGAATAAAAAGTTTGTTGTAAAAATTTATTGTGTTCTTGTACTTCGTAAAATGTTGATTTTTTATGGAGTTTGTAGTTAACTGAGTTAAATTTAAAAAAAATGATAAATTTAAAAAAATCCAAAACTGAGCGATGTGTCGCGTTTAAGTTTTCTTTAAATTAATAATATTTTATATATATCATAATAATAATTTTAAGTTTTATGCAGTGTTTTTTGTCGAAAATTTCTTGGAACTTGAAATTTTTTGCGCACTCATTTTTTTATCAGATATTTTGAATTTCAACCAAATCGGACCATATATTCAGATTTTACGAACATCTGCATGCCTGCGCCACCTAGCGGGAAGTTTTATGCACACTTTTTCTTGTAATTTAATGTATATTTTAAATTTCAAATCGCCAAATCGTATAATAAATACGAAGACATTTTACGAATATCTCGACTCTAGCGGTTAAACTTGCACTATGTAACATTTCATTTTCACTGAGCTCTGACCTACATATACTTAAAATTTCTAGATACTTTAAAAAGACGGAAAATTCGACAGATTTGTACCACGTACACAGCAATAAAAGCTGGTTAAGTAAAACGTTTTCAAAATTTAAAAAACCTTCAAGCAATACTGTATTAAAAAAAAAAATAAAAAGTAAAAAAGCAAAAAAGGAATTTGTAAAATAAGTATGTGCATTACGTTGAAATGAAATCCCAACAAGAGCGGTCACATTTTGTCCGTTGTCATGTTCCGCTGTTCGCATGTCGCTTGAAGTGTTATTGTATTCGCGATGGAAAATCGCACGTGTGTATGTATGTATGTATGTATGTGTGTCCATGTAGTAGCGGCGGCGGCCATGCCCAGAGTGTTGCCGATGGTTATATTGCGGTGGCGGTGACAGTGGCAACGGCGTTGGTGGCGGCCTTTGGAAAAACTAACTCAACCACAAAACCACCGCCCGCCGCCCCGCGTTTTCACCACATTTGCGGATTGGCGCCAATACAACAAACACACACACACACATCCAGTAGTAATGTAGATTTGTTTGTTTGGCTGTGTAAAAAACGCATAACGATTGTTGCTGGAGCTATAATTGTGGCACTGTTGCCTCTACTGCCACTGCTGCCTCTGCCAACACGTCCGCCCGTCGCCAATCAGTGCAAAACAATTGCAAATCAAAGGCAAAGCCGCTTGCCGCATGTTGTTGTTGGATTGGCTTGTTGCCGATTGCTATTTTGCCGGCATTGTTGTTGTCTGTGATGTTTTTTGTTGTTGTTTTTGTTACATGTTCTTGTTGTCATTGAATGCCAATAAAAATGTGCGACATGTTGTTGCAATAACATAGAACAGAAGGCACAACAAAAAAAAAAAACAAAAAAAAACGAGGTAGCGACAATAAGCCAAAACGTCAAACAATTGAATGCCGGCATGTTATTGGCTTTGTTGTTGCTGTTATTGTTGCTGATGTTCTTGTTGTGTTGGTTGCCTATATTGATTGCTTTTACTTTGTGTTGCGGCGTTACGAACTGCTATAGCTCGCCGGCTCGTTGGCCGATGAATTGGCCAACTGACTGACTTGACTGGCCATCAGCAGCGGCAAAGTCAACGTTCATGCAACAACATCAACAACAACAACAACAAATGCGCTTGCTTGTTAGTCATATGCGCATAAATTTCCACATTTTCACGTACGCGCCCAACAATCTAACAACTTGTAAAAAATCGTCTATGAATCGAAATCACCAATGCAAACGACGCTGTGCGAGTGTAAGTTTAGATTTTATAAGTACATACAGTTATGCTTAAAATAATAGTAGTATAGCGTATTGCTAATTTTTGGCTACATATATATTTTTATTTAATTTTAATATTTTTTTCTTTATAAATATTGTTCATAATAAACCAATAAATGAACAAACAACAACTTCGAACTTTTTCATCCCTTTTTTTTTTTTTTTTTTGTAAATTGTTGATTATATAAAAAAAATCATATAAATGAAAATTTCAAACTGTATACAAATAAATATAATTTAGAAAAGTTCAACAAAATTTAGAAAAATTTAACAAAATTTCATACTTTTTAGTACTATAATTGATTTTTTTTAACTCTAATTAAAAGGTTTGTAATTTTTGTGAAAGTTGTCATATAAATTACAATTTCAAACCGTATACATAAATTAGGAAAATTTATAAGAATTTAACGAAATTTCATACTTTTTAGAACTATAATTGATTTTAATTTTGAAATTTTTGTGAAAATTGTCATATAATTTAAAATTTCAAACCGTATACATAATTCAGAAAAATTCAACAAAAGTTATTAGAATTTAAAATTTTTGTGAAAGTTGTCATATCAATTAAAATTTAAAATTGTATACGTAATTTAGAAAAATTCAACAAAATTTATAAGAATTTAACAAAATTTCATACTTTTTAATGGTTTTCATGTTTTTTTCTCTATTTAAAAAGTTTGTAATTTTTGTGAGAGTTGTCATATAAATTAAAATTTCAAAGTGTATACATAATTTAGAAAAATTCAACAAAATTTATAAGGATTTAACAAAATATTATACTTTTTTTTTTTTTTTTTTTTAATTTTATTATGAAATTTATTATTTATATATTTAATTGGGAAAGTTGTCATATAAAAGAAAAATTCAAACTGTGTTCATAATGTATGTAGAAAATTCAACAACATTTTTTAAAAATGTAACAAAATTGATTTTTTTTGTAATTCTAATTAAACTGTTTTTAATTTTTATAGGAGTTATATAAAGTTAGAAATTCGAATTTATATGATTTTTTGTTGCAGAATGAACTATAGTTTTATAAAAAATGAGTGGAAATTAAAAAAAAAAACAAAACAATTAAACTTGTGGAAAACATGTTGTATTTATTATATTATATTTAGGGTGGTGGAAAAAAATAAAGTGGGCATTTTTATGCACTTACTTCTTAAAATTGTTCTCTATCGAAAAAAAAATTCCTCTATATTGGTCTTTCTTTTTTTTAATCCTTGAAAATCAATATTTTTCTGTATGTTTCTCTTCTTCATTGGGAATTGTTTTGGAAGTCGCCTGAAGAGAAACAGAATTTTAAGTTTGAATAATATTGATTTCACAGGATTCTAAAATCTCCGCTATAGAACAATTCTGGAAATAGTTACGAAATCTGGGCTCAATATTTAAAAAAAAAATTGTCTCACACATAATTATTATCAAAAATCTTATAAATCATACGAAAATTTGGATGATATTTTTTAACACTCAACCATCAAATAACTACACTAAGATATACTAAAAAAAGTTATCTGGAAAGGGGTTATATACAAAGTTGGGGCTCAAAAAATCGAAAATATTTTTATTGCATATTCTAAAAGTACATACTTTATAGAATATCAGCGCGAAATTTCATCCAGATCGGATCACTAGATTCGAAATTACAGCCGTTCGCAGCGAACTGGACCCATCCATAATTAACTTAAAACAAAACTTAAAACGCAATTATCTCGGAATGGCATTTTTTGAAAAGTACCGGTACCGTTCACACGATAACTCAAAAACTTATAAACCGATTATCATAATTTTTTTTATAATTATTCGTATTTACAATCTTGTGTACTTGAACGATCGTTTTTGAATCCGAAAATTTTCGATTTTTTGCAATAAATTTTTTTTTTTAATTTTTGAGCAACAAAAAAATTGACTTTTTGAAAACCATGAATTTTTTTCAGAAAAAAATTTTTTTTTGGAAGTCGGTTCGTTCAAGTACACAAGAATACATTTCTCTTCAATAATTATAGTACCTTTTTGATTTCAGTTGAGCGGTTCGGCTTGGAGAGTGTGAACGGCAAGGCTCTACAGAAAAAACACGCTTCGGGAGATGGGCTCTAACTCGGAAAATTTTAAATATTTTTTTGAAATTTAACTTGGTTTTTTTTTCTTCAATAATACTACCAACAAACTGTCTTTCGCTTTATTGAATAAAATTTGCAAAAAACCTTTAAAAAAATCACGAACTCAGCTCACTTTTTCACCTCAACTTTGTATATAACCCCTTAAAGAAAAACAATTATCAAAAGTAAAAAATGGAAATGAAATGTCTCAGTTTTCATTTTATGTAGGTTTTTATTCATTTTGAAGAGACGTTTACTGTATCGGAAGAAAATATAGTTTTTTTCCACAAATTGTCAAAGACTTGGCCATCCGGCCAAGTTAGTGAAGGCCTTCATGCGAAAAATTTGTTTTATTTTAATTTAGTATGCAAGGGAAATTTTTTTTAGGTGTTATACCCTATTTTATGTGGTTTCTTTGCCAACCCTATTTTGCCGAAAACCCCCAACCGGATAAAAGTGGGAACAATAATCTGGAAAACCTTCCTTGAGGCAAAATTTCTACGCAGAAAACTTAAAAAACCAATAATGCCGTTCGATTATCCATACTCGAAATAAGGTGAAACGGTCCTCCCTCCGGCCACATTTTGTATTTTTTTGCGGCTATAAAAATTTATTTGGTGCTTTCGCTGTTCGTTGGCAGGCTGCATGCCGATCTAGTTCTACCAGCTGCAAAATTCCAGCAAATTTAAAATCGAAATTTCCACATAGTTCAGAAAGTTCACGCGTTTTCCAAACCGCTATAACTTTAAACTGGGATGATGAATTACAAAACTATCAGCACAAAAAATATAGCCTGAAATGCCAACTTTCGCATTAGTGCTGCCAGATGTTTGTATATCCATTGACAACATCTTGCAACAAAAAACTGAAGATAAAATAAATATGCTAAGTAATGTTTTACCTATCTTATTCCAGCAAATATTAATGCGCTGTAAAGGCGGCAAGGCAGAATGACTCAGGCAAATTAATACATTTTCAATTACAGCAATTCACTCACAATTCAAGAATTTTAGTCAAAAACAAAAAAAAAGTGCACACTTTCAGATACAAAGCTACTGCGGCACAAAAGAACCTAGAAAGTTTTGTCTAAATTTGCAAAGTATAAAAGATAAGAACTTTTAAAAAAATTTACCATTTCTACTTTATTATCGTGTGCTTTTCCCTCCACACACTTTCTTTTATGGCTTTTTGAGTGATTATAGTACACACATAAGTATGTACATACATCGCCCCACACACACATGCTGTTGTTATAGCATTTTTTCTCCGTCAGTAATTTGTTGGCGTAGAAAAATTTTCCATTCATTGATCAAGTGGGTTGATTTTTTGAGCTGAGTACACCGTACCGTACTCCGTTGGCGCATTGACTGCTGCGACGGCGCACGCATTTAATTGCTTCTACCTGCGTTGGCTTGACGGTTCAAAGTTTACTTCCAAGCTGCGATCGTTGTGTGGCGCACGGTGGGATGGACTGATCCATTGTTTGAACAACACAAAAAAACAACAACAATCAAATAAAAAATGGGAATAGTCGCGCAGTCGGTTATGCTAAGGAATTTTAAAAATTCGACTAAATTCAGATCACTCCCCTGCCACCTCCCATAAAACAGCAAGATCTAAATTTTGCAATTTTCAGCTAAAACAAATTAAATTAAATATAATGATGGAATTTGAGCTACCAAAGCTCAACTTTCTGCAAAATATTTCCTTTAAAAGAAGAAACAAATTTAGAAAAAAATTAATATTTCGTTGCTCAGCTAATTCCAATCCATTTTTTTTGGGTTGAGGTCTTGTAGAAGTTATTAAAGAAGCAGCAATCGAAGGGGAATATATATATTTATTGAAGTTCTTCAAACCTCCTTGAAAACATTTGCCTGTACTTCATGTAGTTTCTATTTTTCGAGCTTCTTTGGCTTCCTCCGAAACCATTCACTATAATTCACCATAATAGTAATTTCTTCTTTTTGTAAGCGCCAAGTTTTTCAACTCCACAAATTCAGTCAACGAATTTAGTTTCTGATTATAATTTAATAGTTCCTTACTTAATTCTTTGCACCTACAAATTACGCAATTATGACGGGCGGAACTATTTCCACGCCAATGACAAAACTCGCCGCATGACAATTGTCTTAACTGCTGCGCCTAAAACTATGCGACCGAATTGGTTTTAAAACGCTTACATATTTTAGGCATCATAGTTTTAGGTGAAATAGTTATGACAATAGTCATTCGCTGCTTCTTGTCATTTGCGTCGGAACAATATAAATATCATTAAATTAACTTAATCCTAAAAATATGCATTTTTTTATTAGATTTAAAAATTTTCAAGCGACATCGCATCATTCAAATCAGACATACATATTAATCGATTTGATTAAGTTTTAAATCGCGTAATCGAATTTGCTGTTCAGACTCGCTAAATTGACATTTAACAGCTGGCATTGTTTTGATGTTGTCCATTGTCCATCATTTTCATTTTAATGAAATCAAATCATACAATAGCTGATTGCCTTTTGCCTACTAATAGCCATATTCTCACCTAGCTTTCGCGCCTTAAATTATGCCGTGAAAACTCGGGTGAATTCGCTCTAAAGGTAACGACTGTCTTTGCAGTTCTTGAATACATGACAAGATCGGCGCAATGTTTACATACACAGTACATAGTTTTAGGCGTAGTAATTACAAAGTGGAATAATAGGGTTGCATGTAAAATGCTTTTAGGGTAAATCGAGTTCAACAAACATTTTAATCGGAAAAATTAGTTAATAATTGTTTTTTTTTTTTTTTTTTTTTTTTGGAATCGAACGAAGAGGTTGCGTTCTCTGAGTTTCCTAGATCACATAACCCAAAAAAAAAAAAAAAAAAATAGAAGACCTTCAAAAGTATCAAAATTGTCAGTTATAACGTGTCATTTTTTTGCTTTTATTTCTTAAAGAAGATATTAAAAAAAATATTGATCCGTTGAACGAAAATTCTAATCAGTTTTAGTTGCATAAAATTCTTCTGACTACGGCCACAGTTTTGTTTTTATGTCGAAAACATTTTTGGCATTATTCTTCAACCCAAAATAAATGGCATAAACTGATTCACCGTTCTTATCCTGACAACTGGTATTAATTTTCATTTCAGTGGAAATTAAAAAAAAAATATTAAAAATTTCGTTGAAAAAATAAAATTTTTAAAAAGAAAATTATTCGAAACCTTTTCACAAAATTTTTTTTTATTTATTCATTTTTTTTCACTAAATATTTTGATAAATCATATCCTATGTCATGGCCGAGGTTACTGTCTATGCATCAGTTAAAGCCCCATAAAAATTCAATCAGTACTTTCCAAGATTATCGAGTTTAAACAGACTGAAATTCTAAAAAATCAACTGCGACTTTTCTAAACTTTCATTGTAGTATGAATAAAATTATAAATTTCGTAAAAAGTTATAATGAGTTTTACTTCTTCAAATATTGCTTTATAAAGCTACACCATTCGCATTTAAGAACTGAATTTTCCAGAAACTGCCACTGTGTGGCATGGCGTGTAATATTTGAGCGGACCAACAAAGGTGGCACAATTTTTGTTCTTTTTATCACTTCATACATCCATACAATATATTCTTATTACAACGACGACTTTCTTTCATTTCTGTTGCAATTTTTATGCAGTTTGCGCATTGAATGTTGCGTTTTACGCACGCAGAGTTCTCAGACATCAAACGACGGTTTCTTTTTTATTTTTTGCATGAGCACTTTTCTTACTACGAAAGCTGCTTTCTTTCCATCTTATTGTTGCACCGTGGTGGAATTTTCTTTACTGCCATTTATGGAATTTCCATGAAAAGTTGTGGCTGCTTATTGATGCGCGAATAAAAAGCGATATTGGAATGCGTAAGCTGCTTTTTTTAAATTTTTTTTATGATTATTTGCTTAAATGTTTTACGAGTATGTGTGCTTCTTATTTTCATCTACACTATGGTGCCCAAGATTATGATGTGGAGGAAGGCGGCATTCACATACCACGCAAGTCTGAGCAGCGGCCTTGTGCTCCGCGTTCAATAGCAATATTGGCGAAAAGAATTGCCTTATAGTGAAAGTTTATGGACTCTTGAAGACATGGCGGATTTTCCAACATTTATGTCTGCTGTTTGTTCGTATGGCCTGGCGTTATAATTGGGTTACTACAGCAGGCTGCCGTAAAAGGTTGGCAAATAGCGAGAGAGCGGGAGAGAAAGAAAGGGGTGCATGAAAGTGAGTGGGAGCGCAAGAGCTGGCTTTTGTAGAAAGTAGAAAGGTGTTTTTCATAACGATTTTGTTTAAAATTCGCATAACTTTAAGAAATTTGTGGCTACTCTAGTAAGCCAATTTTTTCAAACTGAAATTCTTATTATTATTGTTAATTTCTTTTGAATTTGTTTTTAAATTTATTGTAATTCACATGAAGCATTCTACGCTATTTCGATAAAATTGAATTTTGATTTTGATATAAATGTTTGCATGTTTTAAAAATAACGTTAAGAAATGACAAAACACGCGGAAATGGGGAAACAAATTGTTTGGCGAAAGTATAACACATCTAAAATATTAGGTGTCTCGGCGTAAGTAATTTTTTATCGCATCATAGCTCAACAAATATTTGTTGTATTAGAAAAATCAGTTAGTACTTTTTATTGATAATTAAAAAACTATATATGTACAGTGACGGAAAAAGTATTGACCCTGCATATATTTTTTTTATAGTATTCAAAATGTTTTTCATGCCAAAACTTTTTCGTTATTTTTTCATTTTATAACAAGAACTATATTGTAAGTCCAAATTTCATACTTTGTATAAAATTCACAAAAATACAGCAAATTAAAAAAAAAATGATCATCAAAATTTCAAAATTTTTAGTTCGGATTCAAATAAAGAATGTAGGTTTGCAATTCAGTTCTACTATAATAAAGTATACTTTTCAAATTGCTAAAAATTTTCATTGATTTTTGATAATTTCCTTTTTTGCTAATGTTGTTGCGCATAAACAAAATATATCTCTATTATATAGCAAAGCAAAATCAGCAAAAATCAATAATATTTTTTAGGAGTTTGAAGATTGCTCTTTTTGTATAAGAATTGAATGAATTTCCCAAAAAAAAAAAAACAAATCGAGAAAGTTCTTAACAATTATTCCTTTAAATATAAATAATATGTACATATTTTAAATTTCAAACAAATCAATCCACAAGTACAATTTTTTTAAAATATGTCGACTACAGCGCCGCCATCTATGGAAACTAATTTTCCCAAACATATGGACATATTTTCTCATATATATATTGAAAATCAATGAAATCGGTCTATAAACACGACTTTTCATAATATATCGACTAC
Organism: Anomoia purmunda; assembly: GCA_951828415.1. Lineage (NCBI taxonomy): Eukaryota > Metazoa > Arthropoda > Insecta > Diptera > Tephritidae > Anomoia > Anomoia purmunda. The sequence goes on from OX639995.1 coordinate 48,314,884, forward strand.
AGCGCCACCTATCGGGAAATTTTTTAAATTTTATTTTTTGCACCAAATCTACCAACTTTGCGAATATGAATTGTTGCTGATTTTGTACTAATCTATTTTTAATCAGTTTTAATAAAAGCATAGCTCATGCTATAATTCAAAAAAAATGAAAATAAAAATACCACAATATTTTCATACTTTTTAACCATAATTTTTTTGAAACTTTTCGGGTATACAGTTTTGTATCGCATTCGATTTCAATATAACAAATTTGAAGTAACTAAAAATTTCTCCCTGATTTTTGACAAAGTTTTTGTTTTCTGAGGGTGTTGGGCATTTTCGTCCATATAACAATTTTCTGTTTAAAAAAAAAAAAAAAAAAAACCGATCGTTCAGCACCCGTATCTACAAAAATATGAGACTTGCTAAGAATAAGAAAGATATGCCAAAAATGGCATTGTCATCCCTGCTTTCTTAATTGATTTAAATAAGAGACCGAATTAGGGGTATCGCGTTTGAAGTCTTAATATGAAAGTTAGAACTCATCATATGATCGCATCATATGATTCCTTGAGAAATATGTACTATGTTTGATTCAGCACATGATTGATTGTTACATATTTGATGTGAATAAAATATATCAATTCCCTTAAACACATCAATAAGAAGGATAGAAATTAGTTGCCGACAATTATTGAATTGAACAAATTAAATAACTGATGACATCATATGATGAGAACATGTTTTGAAATACCATCATATGATATGATCACGTGATGAAAAATCATATTCGAAAATTGTGTCAATAACAAAAATTTTGAGTTTAATAAAAAAAGAACCTGTGGCGAAATGTTTAAAAATATTATAATGAGATGATAAACTTCGAAAAATGTTTTTAATTTAAAAAAAAATCAATTTTATCAGATACATGTATGTATGTATAAAAATTTAGCCCCTTCCTTTCAAACAAAGAGTATATTGCTTAAATCCGTGTCACGGTATTAATGATCCGATTTTGATCTCGAGTGTTATTTTGCAAATGACTCGAATAATATTTTCAAATTTGTTAAAAAAAAAAAAATCGAAAAACAGAATTCAGGATTTTCTTTTATATAAAGTATACACAAAATTTGCTTTTGAATGGAACAGTGTCAACAAAAATAAAATTATCAGAAATCAATTCAAACTTGCACTTTGTACACGAATACTTCGGGCGACTTCGGTGGACATTTTTACGACAATTTTTTATCGAATTTTTTAGGAAGTGTGAAATTTCAAATTAACATGGTGTTTTTTACAGAAATAACTATATTTTTTATAAAAAAAAACTAATTAAAATTAAAAAAAAGGAAAGGCAAACACATTTTGCTACTATTTTCGTGAACACAGGTGTATTAGGTGTGGGCACAAAAAGATCGATATTTCCAAATATCACAATATCGATATTTTTTCCAGGAAACAATGGATAATTACATATATTTTTAATCTCGAAATATCGGTATTCGATATCTCTTTTCTAGTATCATTGAGTTAAAAATATCGATATATCGAACTATCGATATATTTTACTATGCACCGTTACTGTTGAAAAATTCGATACGTTGTATGTCGATATATTTTTTTTTTTATTTTCCTACCTCTATACGTAGACACAGTCATCATATTTGAACTATCGATATATTTTACTACGATATTGCTTAAAAATATCAATAAGTTGCACATCGATCTTTTTTCATTTAACCCCTAAAGTGTATGTATACGTAAAAACTGGCATCATATTCGAACTATCGATATTTTACCCTGCACCGATATTATTTAAAAATATCGATACATTGTATATCGATATACAAACATATATTGAATACAAAAATATACCCTTTGTTACTTGTGAAGAGCTAAGGCTGGTGAATTTAAACAATAGAGCTATGTACCTTTAATTTATGCTGCTTCCCTTTAAGAATTTATAGTTAGGCTCCCAACTTCACTTTCTCAAGCGATGCTTTTGGATTTTTAGAATACCTAAAATTGTTGAGATATCTTTTATTAGAAAAGTTAATACTTTTCTGTTGTTGATTTAAAAATTTTGTTTTTGCGCAAATTGTGTGCACTTTTTTATGCAGATGTGTACACAGATTTGCAACTTTACTTATCACCACTTAATTTGAAAGCAATGTTCATTTTATCCTTGCAAGTTTATTACACGCTTGCCAAATGACATCAGAAGGCAATTAGCCGGACCTCAACCATTTCTCATTAGCCGCTGAATGTATTTCCATGTCAATTTAAATCTTTAGAGAAATACATAGTATATGTACTCCGTGGCGGCGGCGTTGATTTGTAGTACATATCGCCTTTACCGTACAATTCCTAAGCGGATGCGTGTGCAAATCACAAGAGACTTACTTTTGTATGTATGCAAGTGCGTTTGTTTGTTTGTTTGTTTGTATGAAAGCGTGTATGGCTGCAAATTTATCTCGACGGCCAAGGCAGCTGGCTGGTTAACTGCAGAGATACAAATTCCTTGCAAACATTTTTACCTCTAATCCGCACGTCTGCATCTGCGTCTGCGTCTGCGCATGAGCCATTGTCAGCCAGATCGAGCACATACAGACAGACATACATACAGATATATCATAGTTATAAGTATCATAGTTTATACGCATCGTCGTCATCTATTACGGCGCGACCATGCAACTTTTCGCCTTCTTTTCTTTCAAAACAAGAAAGAAAAATTGAAGAAGAAAAAAATAAATAAACTGAAACCCCATACCAACCAACCAACCCAACAACAGCTACAAATAGCGAGCGTACTTTAATGCCTCCCACTTCAACTCTCCCTCACGACCACTGCCTGTTGGTTGCCGCGTGGGGTTTGTGGTAAATGCAGCTTACTTAGCCCGCAGCAGCAAATATTTTCAAAGGTCGTTTCAGACCAGTGCACCACATTTCAATGTTGTTGCTCTCATTGTATGTAACACACATAGTACACAACTACATGCATACATGTGTGTTGTAGTAGATAGTTTGCAAAAAAAAACACACACACAAATAGATCTGTTAAATCTAATAATATAGTACTATCACAAGCGACAAAGATGAAACCAAAGCTCTGAAACTCGTTCAGCGACTCCGACGCGCTTCGTCGCCATCAGTGTGACCAGATAATAAAAAGAGAGAAGCTAAATTTACCTAAAATAAGGATTAGAAAATGTTTGCTGCTTTTTTTGTATATCAAAATATTGTTGACTCTATAACAAAAGCTAAATAAGTACCAAGTTCACAGTTTGTACAAAATTCGGAAAATTAGAAAAAAATTTCAACAAAATTTCAAACTTTTTAATTCGAATTTTTCGAGTATGCAGTTTTGAAGAGCATTCAATTTTAGTATGATAGAGAATGAAAGTTTTACATAAGCGCCTGAAAATATCCAAAATTTATTGGTATATATAAAAAAAAAGTGTAACACTACAGGTGAAAAAAATTACCAAAAATCATTGCGAATTTTTAGCCACTTAAAACTTGCACTTTATATTAACATTGTATAAAAATAAAACTGCGTGCGTGCTTCAAATTTGATTAAAAAATTTAAAATTTGTATAGGTTTTTGTTTCTTAATTCCCAGAACTTTTTTGAATTTTTGAGACTGGACTTAGATGTTTTTTTTTTTATAAAATGTATCATATTTGGATAAAAATTTGCAAAAAATTTTCAGCATGAAAAACATAATTAATATTATGAGAAAATGACTTTCTTTTGGCACTGTACAAAAATCTCAAGGCTCTGAGATGATGACTCAGAAGAGCTTCAGGCTTCAAAATTCCAGCAAAATTTGGACAAATATTTTAATGGACGGTAATTTTTTTTTTTTTTTTTTAATATTTACAACGTTCCCCTTTGATTTTAATTAGTTTTATTTTCTGGTTTAATTTTTTATTTACGTCAATAATTTTTTTTAGCTTATATCAGTTTTTGTTTGGAAATTATTTATCAGTGATGATAAGTAAAAGTAAAAAAAACAAACGAAATTTTAAACCTTTTAATCAACATTTTGGTAATGCAGCTTTGTTGCAAAGTCAAATTCAGTATTCTAATATGCAAGAAGTCCCAAGAGGTTAAAAATGTCTGTTGCTCTACTAACTTTTTTTTATCATTTATATCGTGTAGCAGAAAATATGAAAGACCGTCGCACCAAAAAAAAAGTATTAAAAATCAACGCTAGCTGCTATAAAATCCAATTTGTTACATAGAAAATATGAACAAATTAAAAAAAAAGTGTCGAAAATCAGCGAAAATTTCTAGTCACTCGAGCATTACATATTATATATTATGCTGAACTTGAATGGGGTACAAAACTGCAACCCAAAAGTTGTCTAAAAATTCAAATTAAGTTCGAAACAAAGTTTAATTTATATTTTTTTTTGCTTTATTACTAACTAAATTTTTTATAAAAAATTAACGAAAAAATGATTTTAAAAAAATTAAATTGTGGTCAATTGTTTAAGTCACTGTATATCTCGCTTTGCAACTTCCTTTTATTGTCATCGTATATTGGCTATCAAGCCGATTAAAAAACCTTGTATATATTACTCTTTCTGTCTCGTCATTAATAGGAGTTAATATATTCCTCGAAATTGCAGGAAAAATTTGGAGTTGAAGTCAAAATCATATGAATAATTGAACTCATGTTTTTTTTTTCAGAAAATTCATATTTTGCGGAATTGTAAAAATAATATTTTAACTCCGAGGCTAGAGAACAAAACTAATTGCATTGAAAATGCTAAACTGGTCACACTGGTCGCCACATACGAGTACTGACTGTCAGATTTCTGTACCTGCGAGCACAGACGCATGTGCTGAAAGTTTAGCTTTGATCGTATTTGTAGTCATCATATACATAAATATGTACCTCGTCCATACATAAAATATACCTAAGATATGTCATACCTCAATAAGATTTTCCTGCAATTGACAGTCTCTGTTGACCGCATTGGCGTCTTGGCGTCATGTATCTCACGATTTAATCACTTGGCTTGAGTCGTGAAGCTGTCGTTGCTCAAGCGCAACGTGGTCCAAACATCTGGTATTGGAAATTTCTGTGGATATGTTCAATCCAGTTATATGCTCTCTAGCTATCTCACCTCCTTCCTATCTCTTTATCTGGCTAAGTGGCGCTCCGGTATTAACGCTTTTCTTAGCTAGACAGTTCTTTTTGTTATTATTATTTTTATTGTAATTACCCAGAGGATAATTTATGGCGGTCTTTTTAAAGAAACCTATTCTGGAAAGCCTAACCAAGAAGTGCTGAAAAAAGTGTTTACCACCATGCCTCCTAACAGGGGTCTTCTATTTGTGATTAACATGTGATTGATTTTTTATGAACAAAGAAAGTTTTAGAAGAACTGTTTCAAAAGGCTTTCTAAAGTACCTCCTACAAAATCCCTGCTGTTAGTTTGCACTACCCCATATAAAAACGAAAGGAAAATGGAATGTAGAAAAGAGGGCTTGCAAACGCTCGAGCAGGCCTTTTGGAATGGATTTAAACTCCTGGACTTATAAACTGGGAAGCGTACCGAATTGAAGCCAAATTGGTTTGCAAGTACCAATTTTTGAAATATCTCGACTAGAGGGCCGCACAGCAGGTCGAAATAACCGTAGAAACCTAAATGAGAACAACTCATCAAAAGTTACCTAGCCTACCAGTTGTGATCACAAAAAAATATTAACAAAATATATTGGCTAATCTTATTTTTTTTTTAATATATGTATTTAGTCTTATAACTAAAAATACATATGTAAGTCAAAGTTTCAAACTTTTTAAAAAATTGATAAAAATTGGAGAAATTTAAACATTTACATTTTTGATCAACATTTTGGAGTATGCTGTTTTGTAGCCTCTTTCAATTTCACTGTAATAAAGTGGAAGTTTCAAGTTACTAAATATTTTCTTTGATTTTTTATTTTTTTTTTGTTTGTTTGCTGGATGTGTTTCGTATTTTTTCCATATCCATCAAACACTCTCGAAATGTTATTTTTCATAATTTATGACGACTTTTTCAAGTTTTTAAAATTTTGCGTAAAATATTTACGAAGTTCAAAATTTAGATTTTTATGGTTTATGCTATTGAATAAAGTATTATTTTATTACAAAAAACAAAATAAAAAAAAAGATAATGCAAAAAATTCAGAATGGAAAATTTTGACAATATTGCGAAAAATAAAGCGACAATTTTTATTGTGAGTCACTGTATAGGGCACTAATTTTATCATCATGTATTAATTTCTACCTATGTATTTTAAATATCAAAAATAAAATATTAAATTTTTACTAAAAAAATATGCCAATATCTTATATTTTCTTTCTATTTATCTTTTCAGGTAAGCTAACTCTTCTGTCGTAACTGAACGAATAAGAAACTGTACTCTACAAAAAAATTTTGTTTTTACAATTTCGATTAAATAAGGTATTTATTATTGTTCAGCGTTTAGCTACTATATTAATTTTCGAATTGGGCTGCCATCTTTAAAAAAAAGTTAAAATACATATAATTTTTTTGTAAAGTAAACCAGAGCATTATTATTAATTTTAATCTTTTTGGTATACCAATAAATTAGTATAATTTTTTTTTTTTTTTTTTTTTTTTTTTTGAAGTACATACATTAGCAGGTGCTTAATATTCATATCGGAGTCTGGTTTTGTTTAGTGAGGTTATGTTTTTTTTTAATGAGCTATTTTTGATTTCCAAATTAGGTGTATTTTCGATAAAAACCTTTTGTAAATTGTAAGCTTTTTATTTGCTACGCTCAGTTAAAAAAAAAATGTATGGGCCGTTGAAAAGCTATGAAAAAAAATTTAACTAAAAAAAATTATTTATTTTTTACACCATATTCCATTTTTGGAGTTATTTTCAAATCGCTCACCAGCTCAAGTGAATCTTTATAATTTTCCGATATATTTTTCCCAAAAAATATACAATACGAAAAATTTAAAAAAAATTTTGTCAAAATTTTCAGCTTTTCAATCCGGATTTTTTAGAAAATTTTGGAGTAAGATATTTCGCTTCATTATTGCGATGAAGCTTTATATATTTTTATACATGCCTTTTAAGCTAAAATTTTTTTTTTTCGACTGAGATGATTTTTTGAAAAGATATTAAAAGAAAAAAAATGTGATTTATACAAAATTCCATTTTTGTAGGTATTTTCAAATCGGCAATGCTTGCGTAATTCTTAATATTCTTCCGAAATATTTTTGCGAAATACTCAAAAAAAAATATAAAAATTTTTACAAATTTAAAAATGTTTTTATGCAGACATTTCAAGCTTACATTTTTTTTGTGATAAAAAAAATCAATGTTTGGATATTCGCAAATCGGTCCAACTTTACATTTTCCCAAAATTTTTTTTTGCGGAAATCTTAAAATACATATAACAAATTTTAAAATTCCTATGGAAAATACGCATCGTTGTTTTTTGTTGGAGTGCGGCACCCTAATGTAAATATACTCCATGCATCTATTGGCTCATTTTGTGCTTCAAATGCGTATCTGCTTGCCTTCAAGTTATTGTCTGTCTTGTACGTCATTGGTGTCTTTTTCTACTCATATCTCCTACGGCCAGTGTTGCTTGGCATTCCACGAATGTTGACTTCATAAACTCGTCCATCACATTAATTAGTAGCTTTAGTTTGGCTCAGCTCATTTTAATATCTATTCTTTTTATTTTGATTTCACTTGGTTTTTTTTCTCTTACCTCTGCATACTTACTGCTTTTCTGTGGCTTTTAAGATATTCTCGATTTTCGAGGTGTTTGGCTTTGAATTTCTGTTCAGTTTCAATGATTTCTATGGTTTCAGTTTATATTGGTCATAATTACTTGGCTATGAAGTTTCAGCCACCGCATTTGCGCTAACAAACAATCGGCCATTATTTATTATTGTTTTTTGTTCTTGCTTTATTTTATTTTATTTTGGTATCTTTGTTTTTTTTTTTGTTGTTTTGTGAACGTTTAAATCAGTAGCTGGCTGCTGCATTGAAAACCCAACACCAAATGTGTGGCTAAATCTCGTACCAGCATAATTTTGAATGTGAATTATTTGTAGCTCCGATTCCACCACCACAATGTTGATTCTTCTGTGGCGTAAATTAAATTTTAATCTGTGCTCTGTTGTCTTGCTGGTGATTTATTTTCAATGTCAATGTTTTCATAAAAAATTTTCTTCTTCTCCTTCTTTTTTTTTGTGGGTTCTTTATTTGAAATAATTGCGAAAAAGTGGTTGGTTGCTCAAAAGTTGGTGTGTGGATGTGTGTGTAGGTAATCGCGCGAAATAAATCCATCAAAAGCGTTTGTGGTTTGCATAAGATTTAAATGTTGTTCAATGGTTGGGTGATTTTCGAGTACATAACAAAAACAAAAAAAAAAAAAAAATACATTGTTGACTGATTCTTTTGACGCAGAGTTTCAGTAAAGCGTAGTTAGTTGATTTGTGGTAGTACAAATACATTTTGGAACTTTATGGATGTCTAGTTGACTTTTTAACTTATACGCCGATCGTTTCTTCGATGCTTGGCCTTCAACCTCTCAGTGGTTCTTTTTCTTTTTTTGTATTACCGAAGCGTAGTTGTTAGCCTTCTACAGAGTTGCACAAGAAATTAATTAGAATAAATTTTAGCCCACTGATATAGTTTGGATCATGCCATGGTAATCGATAGCTGCGGCAAGGAAGGTGAATTTGTGGAAGCTGTTAAAATATTTCATAAATCTGTTTAATTAGTTAAAGTTTGTGCGCATGGGCAGCGCATGGCATTCCATATTTAAAGGTAAAGTGTTACGATGAAACTTAGAACGCTTAGCTCGTTTTCCACAAGACTGTATAAAAGGTATTTTTTTTAAGAGCTATTGAACTTTTATTTTCAAATGAAACTAAATATTTTTAAGTTGGGATGAGAAATAGATAATGCAATAGACCTCTGATGTGATCGCCCTTGTTTGAGGCCTATCATTATGTCCGAAACCTTAAGGGATAAAATCGCCGCTAGCCAGGAACTGAAATCGACGGAGTAAGATAATAAAACCATTGGACCATGCGACTACAGCTGACATATAAAGTGTTGGATTTGTTTTGGGAGAGAGACTTCGTCGCCAAGTACGGTCGATCTTCAACATCTCGCTGATTTGTGCCAACACCCCGACGGGAAAGAAGGAAGACGTAATCACACATAACTTCTAAGAACACCTACGACGCAATTACGTGCGAAACTGCCGTGGCTTTATTTCCAAGGTGAGTAATAATGAGATTTGTAACACTACTTTCGGCAAATTCAGAATCCACGACGAAACCTGAGCTAGCGAAGTGAGACTGATCGATTTTAGTGGCCCGAAAATTTGTTATAGTTATTTCGGGACCATGGTTGTCTCAATATCGAAAAACGCGAAATCAAAGCGACCTTATTGCGGATATTAATTATCCAGTGTATTTAGATGTTCGTATACTCCGAGGACCGAAAATCGACTCGAATCATTATCTTGTCGCGGCTAAGATGTAAAGGACATGCGTCTCGACGTCGGAAAGCTGCAATCGCAAAGACAGATATTAACTTCACTACTCGATGCTCACATCTGCTTACTTAGAGGACTTCCCAGTAAACTTTAATTCGCAATCCTTGGGAGTAAATTTCCCCTCCTTACGTAACGCCACTTGGCAATTGGGTGCAACATTACCTGTATGAGAGCGCTGCACGAAGATGAGTAAAGAAGAAAGACGTATTGTTCGCAGCAAGAAAAGAGCGGCTCAAATGCGAGAGTGCGAAAGGCTTTAGATGCTAGCCGACTGGAAAAATGCCCGAAAATTTTTACAATAGCTGTGGCGACTTATGGAATATTTGAAGACCCGGGGCAATTTTCTCTAGGAAAAAGAACGATCAAGATAAAGATCTCGAACCCCAAATCGCTGATGACGGTATTACATCCCGTCACCCGATCTCGGTGTAGTGCGGATAGCAATAACGCGGATGCTGAACAACAAAGCCGCTGGCCCTGATGTGTTACAGCTGAGCTATTCAAGAGTGGTGGCGAAGAGCTGGTAAGGTGAATGCACCAGCTAATCTCCAGAATATGGTCGGATGATCCACCGATTGGCATTTAAGGGTGCTCGGCTTACCGCGGGATAATCCTTCTTAACTTTACTATCTTTGTGGCTTTAAACCTGGCAACTCTTCCATCGACCAAATTTAGGGAAATATTCGAGAGAAGAGTATCGACACTCAAGATTTCTTTGACAACTTTAAATTCATTTTCGCCAGTGCAGAAGAAGTTGCCTATGTGTCGCGATATCTAAAATGATTTTGAGCTCCGTCAGTATTGGGAAGTAATTCTGATCCAAAACTGTTTGAACCAAATGAGGTTTTAGACAGAGTGCCTCCCTATCGTGCGACTTCTTTAACTTAATGTTGGAAGAGACAATTGGAGCTGAAACGAAGCGGATAGGTCTGGAGGTGAACGAAGGTAAAATGAAGAATCTTCTACCATCAAATAAACAGTCAACACATTCGCGCCTTGGCTCCCACGTCAAAGTCAATGGATATGACTTTGTTTATCTGGAAACCAGCATTAGATTCGATAATAATATCAGCCTCGAAATACAACGGAGAATCGCTTTTGCCAACAAGTGCTACTTTGGCCTGAGTAGGGAAATGAAGTCTTCTCTCGAGACCAAAACCACACTCTATAAGTCTCTCATGATGTACGTGCTATGTATGGCGCAGGACAGGAGTGTTCGAGAGAAAGATTTTTGGACATTTTCGTCTTTGCGACGACGACTACCGCACACAATGAAACGATGCATTGCATTATTGATTTAGCTGAAATTCAAATCGAAAGCAGTGCAACGCAGCGTCTGGAAAACTTCAGTCTCACAGTTTTACATTTATGTAAGCAAATTTCAACGCCTCATTTCATTAGCTAAGCCTAAAAAACTATGTAACCCATCCTCTGTACGAGTGACAAGGTCAATTCCATGTTATGCGATTACACAAACCTTCCTTTCCCCCGCATCTATGGGAATATCATACACACATATTCTGTAAGCATTGTCTCGCGGTTGTTTCAAAAACTCCAACGACAACGACAACAACAAACAAAAGCATACAAGTTATTAGCATTCCACATGCGGCTATTGTCATGAAACGTGCAACAAGTCAAATGGGAATTTGTTTTCTTATTCATATGGTAATTGGTAGCAGAAATTCCGTGCGGCTGCCATTCATTGAAGGCGCCCTACAATCTTCACCACAAATGCCATATCGACCAACCAACAACACAACTGAACAGTCCAACCAACCGCCCATCAAATATCAATTGCGCCAAGTACGGCTAAGTTCAGCTCAGCTCAACTCAACTGAACTAAACTAAACTGAAATGATCGGTATGTGCGTAAATCCGCAATACATCACCCAAGCAACGGCAAATAGCCAACCAGCTGCCACGCTTTGTCAACGACGAGGCGGACGATGAAACAACAGCAGTAAATACAAAAGATTGATCGGCAATAATAATGATATGGATGATAATGGCGTTGCTGTTGATGTTGCTGTTGCTTTTGGTGCTGTGGTGTTGACTGAATGACTGACATGTGGCGCTGATGATTTGCGATTACGATTGTGGCCGCGTTCGTGATATGGAAAAATGCGATCACATTTGTGACTATTGTCGCTGGGTGCCAGAGTTACCAGATTTTGAGTAGGTCTCTCTTTATCTGCAAGTCATTTTGATTTTAGAAAATCAATGTTTAAAAAAACCATATCCCTAATCAGTCAAACTTTTATCAAATACAAATAATTCAAATCGTGAACTTAATTGTAAGAAATTAATTTAAAGCTGTTCTTCAAAATAAATGCAGCGAGTGGACCCTTTCAAGGACCTTCGATCACTCCTCTACTTTGGTGGTATGCTGAAGATTTCCACAATTGGGCGAACCTATAGTTTCGAACCACAGTGAGCTTTTATGAAAAACTATTTTAAAACCTCCTTATTTTATTAAAAACTTCTTTACAAAAAATTCTGCTTTGACAACTATGTTGAGTACTACTCAGTGCTGCCAGATCAAATGGCCTTAATAGCTTAATCAAAGAAATGTCAATTTAAAATTTCAAAACGCAAGTTAATTATTTTCTTTCGCCAAATTTTATTTTAATCTTGTAAAACAATAAATTTAATACCTCATCTAGACCTCCAGAAATTTCACTTATTTTCTTCGTAGTCCACTAGACTCATTATTTTTAATTTTTGTAGCGATATCGCGAACTTATTTTTTGTTCAGAAAATAAGTTTTTTTGGAGTTTTGTTTTTGAGAAGAAAATAACAGTTATATTTGAGTTTTTTTTTTAGCTTGGATAATAATAATTATTTTTGGAGTTAATTTTTTGCTTAGAAAATAATAGTTATTTATTTGGAGTTTTATATTTTGCTGAAAAAGTAACACCTACATATATTGTTTAGAAATTAAAAATTTTTTAAAATTATATTTTTTTTATAGTTTTATTGGCAATTATTTTTGAGTTTAATTTTTTGTTTATCAAATAAACATTTTTTTTTAATGTTAAATAAAATTTATTTTTTTAGTTTAATTTTTAGATAAAAAAATTAAAGTTACTTTTAACGCACGTTATTTGCTTAGAAAATTAAAATTATTTTTTGAGTTTAATTTAAAATTTGCTTGGGATGTTGAAGTTATTTTTTATATTTCATTGTTTGCTTAGCAAATACAAATTTTTATTTGAGTTTTTTTTTTGTTTTTTTTTTTATTAAAAACGAAACGTTATTATCAATTAAATAACAAATATAACATATAAGAGTTTATCCGCGCGATTCATGTACAGAAGAAAGAGCATTTTCTGCGCTAAAAATAATATTAGCCGATTTATGGTCGAATTTAATTTTTTTGTTAAATTAATTTAAAATCATTTTTATTTTCTAACCAAAAGCTAAAGCTTAAAAAAAAAAAAATAAATTTATTCTTAAGCAAAAAAATAAGTTTCGGCAAAAAAAACATAAAAGTCCAAAAAAAATTTTTCATTTGGTACAATAACAATTATTATTTGGACTCCAAAATGAATCATTATTATTTATACAAAAAATAAAGCTAAATAAAAAATAAAACTCAAACATTTATTTTTTGTTTTTTGGTTTTGTTTTTATTGTTATTTTTATTTTGTTTTTTTTTTTAACAAAAAATAATGCCTCAGAACAACTCTTACTGTTTAAGCGAAAAATGAAACTAGGAAAATAACTTTTATTCCCTGAGCAGCAAAAAATAAATCTAATAACTAATTTTTTTTTAGCGAAAAAGAGCTTTTAGTTTGTAAGCAAAAAAATTACAAATAACCTTTTGCTTAAGCCAAAGTTAAAACTAAAAAAAAAAAAACAAACTTTATTTCTTTAGCAAAATATAGCATGTAAAAATAATTATGTAATTTTTTAGCGAGACATATTTTTTATTTTTTAAGCCAAAAATAAGATTTGAATATAAATCCGATTGTTTAACCAAAAATTAAATTCAGTAGTAATTTTTAATACAACCCATAACCGTTACGGTCGCTGAAATCTTCACCTATGGCAACTCTGCCTGTGCTTCCTTTTTTTCACAAAACAAAACACGCGGATGGCATGACACCGGCAGCTGCGGAGTTGCCATCGAGTGATGAGTACAGAAATGCTAGAAACTCATCATGGTCAAACATGGCATTCTCCCGCCTACGTACAGGTATTATCTACGCCCGTACATGTTCACGGTTTTTGTCTTTCCTTTGCTTTGCTTTGCGCCCTTCCACTCTAATTTACAGCCATGATGAATTATGAGGGCCACGCCAAAAATGCGGTTATATTATTATTATATTATCAAATAGAAAATAAATCGAAGGCACAAGCGCCATATGCTCGCACAATCGATAGGCCACCACCGCTAGAGTGCCCGTAGTACAAGTATCGACGAGGGCAAGTTACAAACACAAAACTAACCTAACTATACATACATATATGACAACTGGGACAAATGTGTGCATATGGTATGACAATATTTACGCGCGATAACTTGTAAGAATTCTTCAGTTATCGAGTTGAGTGCAAATATGTTTAAATATTTTTATAATCAGACGTTCATACAGTGGCAAGCGTGGTATTTGGCTTTTGCTGTTGCTGCGGCTGTGGCTGTTGCTGTGGCTGTTGCTGTGGCTGCGGCTGCGGCTGTGACATGTGGAGCTCTCCCCAGCCAGGCAAGTTGTCTTGGAAGTGTGCCTCTTGTCTGGGCAACATATTTCTTAGCTGAGTCATACGCTCATACCGTGGGTTGTCATTGTAATGTTGTACTCTATTCGCAGTACACGTCCAGTTACATTGACATTTTTTTTTGTTGTTTTATTTATTGGCCAAACAAACGGCACATAGTTTCAAGATTCAAGAGTACCAAGAACCATGAAACCGTACGCGGTAGGAAGGTAGCGCCAACGGCCAATGAAAAACCATGGTGGTGCTATGCAAATGAGCTACAGTGCTGTAAAAGAATCAAGCGAATAGGAAAGCAAACAATCTTTCATTTTTGCTATCCGATCGCAGATACAAATATTTTTGCAGTAGAAACTTCAGCGAGTGAACAAATTTTTGCTTCATAACTTCCACAATTTCGTTCATTTCGCAGTAATTCAGTATGCAAGTCGTGATTGACATCTAACTTGGCAGTGTGGCAGAGTCAAAGTCAAAAACAATGCGAAATAAATGAGTGGGGTTGCCACTTCAATGTGTGTTTTTTTGTTTCTTTGTTTTTTTTTAATCAAAAAGGGAATCAAAATCTAAAGCAGATCTCCAAAAAATGCAATAACATTTCAAAAATTCAAAGTTACAAACAAGAAAACATTTTATTCACTTTAAAATTTCGATTTGTCACCTTCGAATTAAATATAAGCGTTTTTTTAAATTTCATTTATGCGATTTTTTTATATCGATTTTTTAATATCGAATTTTTAAATAACGGTATTGTTCAGCGCGGTATATCGGTGTATCGATTGCATATGCAATAAGTATATCGATACTTTCTTAAATATCGAAAATTCCTAAAATTCTGTCCCAAGATCTTCCTAGGATACCTCTTTTATCCCCGGCCAGTTTAAGAAATTTAAGCACGGTCCATAAATAGAAAATAGAAATAGAATAGGTCTAGGACCCCTGGATCTAGATCTTTGGCAGCTTCCAATACATTCTCCTCTAGGATTCTATTCTTATGGAGCATTTGTTGTACAAACAGAGTAGAGGAGTAGTAAATATAATCTAGTTTTCGTACATTAGAGTTTCAAGAAGCTTTAGATCGCTGGAAAGTTCAAATGTGGTTCCAGAGATTTGTTGTGCGAAGAGGGTTGTGCTCCCGTGGCGAGCACTGAGGTCGGTCGCGATACCACATATAGAGCACTGGATGTACACAGCTGTGATAAGACCCATTCTACCGTACGATGGACGGCGCTACACAAGACTTAGTCCAGAGCCAAAATGACACGGGCTCAGCTAAAGGCTTCCATGCTTTTCATGGGAGTACTACCTACCTGTAATTAATTGTAAGCCTTCCACTAGTGCATCTCGGTAATGGCTTTCGTAAAGCTTCCGCGCCTAGTCAAATTTTCTGTGTAGAACAACTTCAAGGTATTTGACATCAGTTAAGAGGGGGAACTCCACCTCTTTTAATGATTGTGGTTTGAAAAAAGGGATTTTGTATTTTGATCGAAAAGACCTCGGTCTTTGTAGGATCGACGCTGACTCTTTATTCCTTAAACCAAATATTTACAAGGCTTACAGAATTTCGTAATATCTCACTAAGGACCCGCAGATCCTCTGACTTGGCCGCCGAATATATCCATATATGTGCCTTTCCAGAGTTTGTTTTTAAAGAAATGAAATTGGTCTTATGAACCTGAAATCGTTGGGTTTTACATTAAACTCCCTGCCCACTTTTGGTAGAAAACCCACCATCGCTTTGTCCACAAGGTTGGATAGGGGTTAGTATTAGGCGGGCTGTACAAATTTGAGAGGGCACAGTACAGCCTTGCCTCCTTTAGATATAAAAATCACACATACCTTTGTATACTCATGTTGGATATGGATTAGGTTTAGTCAGGCTGTAAAAATCTGAGAGAGCAGAGGGCAGAGTATGCCTTTGTCCCTTGTGGTATAAAAACCAGGCTGCAAAAATCTTAGAAAGCAGAGGGTCCTTAGCTGCTTGCTGTTAGGCGAGAAAAATTCATTCAAGTCAAGAAGATTTTTTACGGTTGGAAGGCATTACATCCCATTGCACCCTATCATAATTGACGATAGCCTAGTTGTCCAGGGAATAGTAGGTCTTAGGACCGGCCGAACTGTTGAAGATGTCGTCAGAGCAATCTGATGACTCTATCATATTTGAAGTATTTTTTTTTTTAAAGAATTGCTCGCAGCCTGATCGCTTTAGAGTTTTTTTTCAATATTGTTGTAGCCGTTTTTCCGAGACTCGCGTAGCGCCTTCACCTCTTCGACGTACATATGCAAAATATAATTAACGCAACGCAAACGCATCATGCTAGTAATTTCACTAGAAGCGAATTACTTTGGTGCTGTTACATTTCACCACAGGGAGTTTGTGTACGTATGCCGATATTTACATTTGCTCTTTGCTGAACAAGCATCCCTAGCCACTTATAAAAAATGTGCATACTTAGATCTCCATTGTACATTCCACACTCAAAGCTATGGAATTTCGAAAGCTATACAATCCGTCGCCACCGTGGTAGTTGTATGTAAACAAGCGACCGTTAATTGACACATTTCGAAGTAAGTAATATGATAATATTTTGTTGGATCTTCACAGCTTGCGCCTAACCCGCTGCTTTAGCTTTTGTCTCCTAAATCAGCTTCTCATCCCGCAGCTGAAGATCAACAACACCACTGTTTATCTATTTCTCAAAAGAACCATTTTTTTTTTCGAGGTATTTCATTTATTAAATCTTTGCATCTAGCTATTCGTAGCTTCAATTCCGCAGCTAATAAAGATATTACGACAAACTGTCGATGGAGATAGCGTAGTACGCGCGATCAGTGTTGGAAAGCCGGAATGATTGTCAAATTATGCAAATTATCTGCCTGCGTTCGTTGGCGCTCACCTGTATCAAGTTCTATACTCGTACAGCTGCCATTTGCGTGGCACCCAGTCAAGTTCAATACCCTTCGCATCTCTGCATTCTAGATCAGCTGTCGGCGGGAGATCGTTTGGACTGGATTTGTGGTGAATATACGGCGCTGCGTTTGCAATGACCCAGATTTGCTTGATGTACTATTGTTTTAATTATAAAAATTTTTTGTGTGGCTATTTTACGATCATTTGTGTTCTTTGTCTTTGACCCCCAGCACCGTTAGAAGTATTTCTCTATATTTACATATATCGTGTGATAGCACGTTCGTGATCGCTTCCATCGAAATATCACATAGTACGCACGTTGCAAGTTCATGCGTTCGCAAACTTTTCGCCTAAAGGGGTTTCGCCCCACCACACACACACACACACTCCTACATGTGTTAGGTAATTAGGGTTATTTGCTTCAGCGATCGCATCGAAAGCGCGTCGCAACTATAAACGATCAATAGATCGCTGCGTCGATAATTCGGCCATCGATCGATTACATTTGATTACTGCCTTTGGGTGGTGGTGGTGGTGGTGGTGGTGCTGCTGAGTTCGTCGACGGTTCACCGGTTGGTTGGCCATTATTACAATTCGTTGCATTTCATTTTCCAGCCATTGGTTTTGAACTTAATTCTGTGTTGTGCATTTTGGCTGAATTAAAGTGAGCGCGCTGGTCGAATTGTTTGGTTGGTGGTCCAAAACAAATGGCGCGGGCGAGAACAATGGAATCGATAAATTCCCAGCCGCGCGCGCACGTAGTAACTATTTTTGTGGATATTTTTTTCCATTTTTCTGTATTTTTCGTTTTCGCTTGTGATTATTGATTATTGAAATTTATTATGTCAGTTCGAACAGTGATCTACAATCTGCGTGTTCGGCTTCCTCGTCGTCGCGCCCTCAACGCTATGAGACATTCGTCTCATTCGCATTTTTTCAGGCCATTGGAGCGGAATTCCGTCGAGTTTGTTGAACTCCGTCCTTTCAGTAATTTTTTTCTTTTCAATCGTAACATTCGCGTTTACACGGTTGGGACAGTGTGGTGCTGCGGTGCGGTGCGGCGATAAAGTCGAGTGCTCTACCTGCTGTAGGTGAAATTCATTTCTGTTGCTTTTATGACATTCATAGTTAGTATTGCGAGATGCCAATTGCGCAACTTGTGCTGTTTTCAGATTTACACAAAGGTATGTACATATTGATTGTAGGAATTGTAAGGGCGGTGTTGAGTGAAATAAGTTATGAAGTTCTTATTTAGTTCTTTATTTGTGGTTTTTTCCGAAAGAATATACATATGTAGATGGTTTTATGTAATTTCAGTCAAAATAGGTAAATCGGTTTCGACAATGAGCTATGTTTTGGAATTAAAAGCTATTTTTCTTTTTATCGTTTTCAATTTAGTGTTCGATGTTATCGGTATTAATACCAATATTCCTAACTTTGTTAACTATATTCTTACGTTTGTTATCGATAATATTTTGTTTGATATCGATAATCTTACGTTTGTTATCGATAATCTTGCGTTTGTTGTCGATAGTCTTACGTTCGTTGTCAATATTATTACGTCTGTTGTCGATGCTTTAACGTTTGTGGTGGATATTATCACGTTTGATATCGATAATATCTCGTTTGTTTTCGAAAACTTAACGTTGGATATCAATAATCTTACGTTTGTTATTGATACTATTACGTTTTCTATCGATAATCTTACGTTTATTATCGAAAACCTTACGTTCGTTGTCGATATTGTAAGTTTGTTATCGATATACTTACCGTAATTTTTACGTTTCTATCGATATTCATACATCTGATATCGATATTATTTATCGACATTATTACGTTTATTATCGATATTTTTACCGCTGTTATCGTTATCCTTAACGTTGTTATCGTTAGGTTATCAAGATTACTACATTTTTTGTCCTTCTACATCCCAAGTTCCACAAATTTAAAATAAATTTTGATGCAAATTTCAAACTTTTGAATCTATTTTAAAAAAAACTTCCCTCTTTTAAAATATTTATGAATACTTAACAAATTTATGAAAAATTTTGGACAGAATGTTTTCTTATAAGATAAAAAGCTTATCACAAGTCATCAAAAATGTTTAGCCACTTGGAACTTGCACTTTGTTATTATAAAATTTATTGGGCTAAAAATGTTGTTATTCGGAAACAAATTAAAATTTCTTTTGGCAATTTTTTTTTTAATTTTATAAATATCTAAAAAGCTTGAGTTTTTGATTTACTTGGCTTTTCTTGTAGAATTAACTACACTGTGGAATTAACTATATTTTTTATAAAAAATAATTATTTAAATCCAATTTTCTGTGTTTCCGGACGGAGGGGTTTTTTTTTTAATTTGTGCCGATTGCGAAAAACATAGCCTTCGGGTTGTAGAGCTTTTGCGGTACCACAAATTCGACTATTATTCAAACAACTAACCGCTTTGATAACCAACCTTTGTCTCAGCCTCTCACTCCCTTTTTCTCTACCGATAAAAGGACTGTCACTAGAAACACCATATCGTCTTCCAATCAGCACCTACATATGTATGTAGATTCTTGATCACTTCGCGTGCCATGGCTTATCAGTCGGCGTCACTGTTTTTTTTTTGCACACACATCGCACGTTCCTCGCTGGGCTGGTGACGATGGTGGTGGTGGTGGTGGTGGCGCTTGCATTTTACGCTTTCCCATGTCAATCAACCTGCAGCAACGCAAATAGTTTACATGCCAGAGGCGGCGCTAAAAGAGTTTATTGAGACGCCGCCACTGTCGCAACCAACTTCATCTACTCCAACGGCATCCGCAGCCATATTCTACTACGAGCATAAGCTTTAATGCCGCCGTCTACGCTCCAAAGCTATCGCGGGCTATCAGCAAAAATACGTAGACGGCGCCAACAATTTGCAACGGCGAAAACTTTATGATCGACTTCTTTGATATAACTGCAACGTAGCAGGGTATAGCAAACTAGTACAGTGCGTTTCATAACTATATGACAGGGGATTACTTTTTTTTTAAGTTTCGACATACATTCTACAATGCATGCAAGCTTTACAATTTCTGAAATTTTTTAAGTAAAATTCAAAAAAATTGCATAAAAAATTCAAACTTTTTGATAAAATTTTTAGAAAATATTTGATAATTTTTTGCGGACGTTTTTGCTCATTTTCTCCATGTAACGAATGGGCGAAAAAATGACAAGTTTCGACACTTAATTTTCTTCTTCTTAATTTTTAGTGATTTTTTTTAAAATAAAAATACAGTTTATTCTACAATAAAAGCTAAGATTTAAATTTTGCGAAAATTTGAATAAAATTCAACTTAATTTTATCAAAATTATACATTTTTTAACCAGAATTTTGAGAAATTTTTGGTTATGCAGACTCAAAAATCGTTCTGATTTTTGCAAATTTTTTGTTGTTTCTTTTTAATTTTTTTTTTGTTTCCTAACGATGTTGCCCTATATAATGAAAAAATCATCAACACCGCGCGCAAAAAAAAAATTGATCAATAATTAACGCGATTTTTGAGCCACTTTAAATGTGCATTTTAGAAAAATTGAATGGTTAACAAAACCACATACCCGAAATTTTTCTGAAATCCTAATTAAAAAGTTTGAATTTTTTTTTTTAAATATGTTGAATTTTATTAATTGTTACAAAAAATTTTAAGTTTGAATTTGCTCTGCTTTTAGTGTAGAATGAGCTATATTTATATAAAAAAAATAATAAAAAATAGATTAAGTGTCGAAACTTGTCAAAACAAGAACCTGCCATATAGTTATGATAAGCACTATAGTATATTGCTAAAGCGTTAGTTGTTGGTTTATTACTTTATGCTTGTTGCTGTTATCGTTGTATGTTTGCTTGCTATATAATTGTAGTTGCATGCAAACAATTTATTGTCTCAATATTTGCCAAACGTTGCTGCTTTTCTTTTCTTTTTCTTCTTCTTGTAGCTTTCATTCCGTGCTAAAGTTAAATACTGCCAGATCCGGGTTGTATCATAAATACATACATAGTAGTACAGAATAAGTTCAATTGAGGTCGGCGGAAATATTTTCATAAAAATCGTAATCCGCTCGCAGCATTATTGTTGAAAAACGAAGCGTAATTTTCCTTGCACTTTTCGTGAATTTTGTGCTCGAAACGATCACTGCCCACAATTAATTGACCTATAGCGACAAATACGGTAAATCAAAGAAAATATGCCGCAAAAAATTAAAAAAAAAGAAAAAAATCCAGGCTAGTTGTAGATTATCGGTCAATTTTGTAATCCCATTAGTCAGCAATATTCTAACAATTTTATTTAAAAATATCTCTTTTGTCGCTTCAGTATTTCTACCGCATTTTGTTTTTTTTTTAGCATAATTATAACTAACTGCTCAGGTTTAATCGCCTCATCTAAGTATTAATAAAATTGAGGAAATGTTTAATTTTGAATTTCATATACCTACTCGTATTTTTTTTATTAGTAATCATTCATTCGCATGCTTTCTGCCTTTTAATGTCTACGCTGAACTTTAATCTACAACGGCAACGACACCGAAAATGGCATATCTTGACTTTTGATCTTCGTTATGCGGCTGTTGAAATGCTGCTGTTGTTTCTTTGTGTTTTTTTTTCTTCATCTTGTTGTTGTTGCTGTCGCTTATTTAAGAACGCAAACATCAATAATAATTTGTAATTACACAAAACATTCGAAACCATTACAGCAATAACAATCTGCCAACAGACAGCCAACACTAAGCTTGAAAACAAGAAAATAAGCTTAGAAATGACAGTTAATTCGTTGGCTTACAATTCGTCGCCGTCCCTCTGTCCAAATACCTATAGGCGGCGAGCAAGCAATTAGCACTGTGCTTACCCGAACATAGCGCTACCACCTACATAGTACATATGTACCTACTATATACTAAATACATATATCCACAGCTATGAGTGCACAAAATTTACATATTTGCCTACATTCGATACTAAATATTTTCAGCGCGGCAGTTATTGATTCACGAAAACCACAAATCAGTACAATTTTCTTACCAAACTGCTAAACATTTTTTTTTTGTCTGTCTTCTCCCCTTCAGGCTCAAATGTGCTATGAGAAATCCAGTCAGCATCCTCCAGTTGTTCTTTGAGAAGGTTGATAAATTCTTTAAATTCTTCCCAATAGACGCTTCGTTTCGTGTGACCCCGTCGTGGCCGTGTCGTTGCCAGTGTCTTCCCATTCAAGTATTTTCTCCTTTCTCAGGCTCCTCCTTAATAAAGTTATGATTTATCGCCAGGAGGGGCTCGGATCGTAAAGGTAATATTGACCCTTTTCCTTGGCACCGACATGTGTATTCTAGAGCCAAAGACCACGACCCCTATGCCTTTCTCCGAAGTCTTTGAGCCGTCAGTGTATAAGGTCGATCTTACTTAAATCTCTCCTGGTAACCTTGATGATATCGTCTCTGGTAAGCTGAGCTAGTGCGAGCCGTGCGCTCAGTATCTCCATGTTACATATGACCCTAACCTTCTAATGGCCTACTCTAGCTATGTTAAGAAGGCTTCGTTTGGCTGTCTCTTCTATAACTAAGTGTAGCGGTGTTTGATCTAGCAGGTACTTCATCTTACTCATCACGCCGACGCCAATTCCAGCCAAGCAGATTATTCTCATCCTTGGTAGTTCCTTTTTCTGGAAAATGGTATAATGACGGTCTTGTGTGGATTGATTTTAAGCCCTAATTCGACGCACCACACCTATCTCATGTTCAACGGTCTTTATACATTGTCGGATATAGCAACGCTTCTATCCAATTGCAGATAGGTGCTTGCAATTTGTCTTTCGCTAACGCTTGGCTTACTCCTGCATGCGAGGCGTTATCGAAGGCTTCCTCAAGAAAGGCACATACTACAACCTGTAGTACAACCTCACCGCTGTCGAAAACACTCCCGTCGTCTATTGATATAGGGTTGCGCCAGTGCATCTCCGCGTTTTATAGTACAAATGCTAGCTTGGGTGAAGTAATTCCCGTCACAGAGTATTCGACTTGGTATCATTGTTAATACTCCTCTTCATTGTGTTGAGTACAAATGAAGTTAAACTAATTGCTCTAAAGGACTTAGCTGAAGAGTAACTCTTTTTCCTAACTAGGTTAACGATAATATTCGAATATATGCTAGCATCAAAAAGTCCCTATTATCTTCATAAAGTATGGTGGTAATTTATTCGCTACCCCATGGTAGGAGCACTGGCTGGAAACCTATAGCGAACCAAACGAGTTCATGTCCCATCTCACTGAGTGATGTGATGGTCTCGTTTTCCGGGAAGTGGGCCGACAGCAGAGCTAGCTCTCTTTTCTCTTCACTAGCGGTATAAGTATCGTCTGGTTACTTAAGGGCTAGAATAGTCTCTAACTTTTTCTTTGTTTGGGTTCTGTCACAGAAGTGAAGTTGAAGTAATAGCCTCTCAGAAGCTTCTAAAGCTGTATCTGTTTGCTTTCCTAAATCCTTAGTGTACGACGTTAGGTTTACTGCGTACCCACCCAAACAGCCGATGCGCTTGGCTCTATTGAATAGCCTTCGTGATAAGAGATTGTGAGACCACCAGACCCCTTGGATTTCTTCATCAGGGCAGCTGCAGCTGAGGGCCTTGGTGACAACGTCCTTGAGTCTTCTTACTCTGGTTTGTAGCTTCATACAGTCTGCTTTCCTACGAATACATGTGTTTGAATTCATTTCCGAAGCAAATTAAATAAAACTAAATTAATTAATGCCAAATCAGAAAACTGTAATTAAAATATGTATAAATCGATCGTCCTGCTACTCACCACATATCACTCAAACTTTAAATTTCTGTGCATGCAGCCTGAAAGTATGCATAACGAAAAGCTAACAGTTTTGATATCTGTGTATTGCCTTATTTACGTACATAGATATAAAATGGTTGGATCACGTCGTGCGACGGGCTTTTACGACTATTACTACAATGAAGGCTAGTTGGAAGGCTGAAATTTAACGTGGATTTTTTAAAATTTGTTATTTTTGGGTTTCTTGACAATCATACGCATTTTCTGCCATACAAAAAAATTCTAAGCATTTGAATTAAAAAGTTTGAATAATGATATAAATTTGGTGAACTTTTCAATTTTTTTTTACAGTTTTGACAGTTCGAAACTGTCAGTTTCATAGAAGATTTTGCTGTGGTACGAACTAAATGAATTTGTTTAATTAACAAAAAATTTTGGAATATTACAAGAAAAATTACCGTCCGGCAATATAGCGACCCATAACCACGAAAAAAACGTCAGCGAGATTTTTTTCAACATTTTCTTTTTGATGCAGAAGTGCATCTAGATGCTCTGGGAATATTTTTTTTTGCATTAAAGGCTCAATATATAATATTATATTAATGAATCTGGCCAATTTTAGGAATGCGAAGGCTTCGACTAATTTTCATTTAATTTTAATCTTTAATCGATACTAATAAAACTCGTAACTTTCATTTAGTTTCAGTGCCTGGCTCAAAAATTTAACTTTTTTTTCGACTATTGTTATGCATTGCATCACGCGCTTTGTTAAATAAATACAATTTGTACAAGTGTTTCATTAAATCCATAACAAATGGGGCGCTGTAAACAAAGGAAAAAGTGTTTATTATTTCATCCCATCTCTGTGCGTCTACAATTTAGGCAAACTGAGTGAGATCAACGACCAGCTAATTTCGATGTTTTCAATATTTTTTTTTTTTTGCTTCAGTCTTTTGTTGAGCATCAATTGCTGTTGCTATTCTCATTAGTATTTTTAATTTGCTGTATATTCTATTATCCACAAGTTTTTTTTTTGCATTGCTTTCGTGCACTTTGTATACACCCGTCAAGCACGAGCCAAAGTCAAAGTCAAACGTCGTCTCATCTTGCTTTTTTGTTTGCACTCACTCACTTTCGGGCAGCTCATTTCAATTGCTTGAAAAATACAATTTTTTGTTTGTAAATTGAATTTTTTTATTTTTTTATTTTGCAAATGGTATTTGTAATTTTTTTTTTAAGTTGTGTTGCAAACAAACTTTGCGTGCTCGAGTGCACATTTGCAATTTATCGGGCGCATACGTTGACATTGTCAAGTTCATCTTGACATCTGATGCCGTCTGTAATGGAATTTACTCGAAACAGTTTACCAATGTAGTAATTAATTATTCATTTATGATTTTTTTTGTTTTTTTTTTGTTTTTAATAAATTTAAAAATTCCTCAAATATTATTGTGAGCACGCAATTTTTGCATTGAATTTTACACTTTACTCCCATGGCGACTATTTAGTGTGTTTTGCGAAAGCCACAATGCTTGTTGGTGGATCCTGTCATCCCTCCCCCATTGCTCGCAATTCACCACGGTAGTGATTTATTAACTTTTCGTTCGTTTCCTCTCTCTTTCACTCACATTTTCGCGCACCCGCTCTTAATTCCTAGGCAAAGTTTAATTGCGCAATTCTTGTTGTTGAAGCGCTGAAGCGGCTTGCACGAGTTTTTTATTTTTTTAAATTTTATTTACTCAGCGTCAATACTTAGCGTTGTTAATTAAATGTTTACTAAACTTTTCTATTTACACGAATAATGTTTGTCGTTTTATTTTTTCTGTTTGCTCTTTGCTAGCGCTCTGAAAGTCGTAGGTTGGCTACTCACGCGTAGCAGATATCAAATTTAAAAATAAATTAATTTTAATATCTACAATTCTCGTACTTAAAATGAGCATTCCTCTGTTATCCAAGAAAACTTCAAGGGGCACGATTCTTTCATGAACGTTTTTTTTTCTTATCGGGTGGTGATTCCAGAGACTAGGAGGCGTTACAGACGAACAGAGTTAATTTGCATTGGTAGGCACAAATGCACATTTAGATTTTACAATAACAGACGACTAACGTTGTGCATTTACATAGATCAGTGTCAGGCAAATCCAAAACACAAACGAATAATAGAAGCTTTGTTGAATGCGAAACAAGCGTACGCGTGTGATTTGCCGATCGTGTCGGCGAGCTAATGCTCATTAGCAGAACGATAATTAATGAGTTAATGCAAATTAAGCCTGTTAATGCGCATTGGGCTGTTATCTATTTTGCCTATAGCTCTTCGTGGTATGATACCACCAATCGTTCCAATTTACATGATCCAATTACAGAAACCTGAAATAAATTGACGATATGGATAGAATATTAGATACACATTTTTGACCAAAGCGACCAAAAAAAATGTTTTTTTTAACTCCTGTGGTTTAAAATCAAAATCTATGCATGGTCAATTTTATTTTATGATTGGCGTAAAATTTAAACCAAATATGTTGATATTTCTGTGCACGAAAATTTTAATTTTATACTTAGAAAATCTAATTTGTGAAACTAAAAAGGTTTATATTTAAGCCAACGATTGGTATAAGAAACATTTTATTGGTCAAATTTAAACTTATGGAGTGTAAAGTGTAAAGTTTAAATTTTAAACTATAATTTTTTTTATTCTAAACTAAGATCAATACAAATAAAGCCCAAAAAAAAAAAACAAAAAAAGATCTATTTTATTTATTTATTTAAATAGAAAGCAAAAATTAAAAATGAATACAATAAATATACTTTTGGAGATAAAGTCTAAAATTTAATAATTCACAATTCTAAAAACCATTTTTAGCACTAAAAATTTTAAAAGTTATACTTTTACGGTTTGAGCTTGATTGTTGGGGAAATTAGGATTCGAATGTATACTTTTTAGACTAAATCTCCAAGTAGTACAGTACCGGTTTGGAATTTACACCTTAAAAGATGTCTAACCGTGCACCTTCTCTTCCCACCAGCATCACTCAGATTCGGGAGAGTTAAATTCAAGCTTGATACATGTTAAAGGCATCTTCGATTAGGCTACTCATTAAACCTCCTTCTGTATCGGATTCATTTAGAGGTTGAAGTCATCTAAATTTAAAAAAAAAATATACATACAAAAAGTTTAAGAAATTCGTGTTAACAAATTTGAAACTTTGCTGAATAAAATGGTGATTTTTTCATAATTTTTTTTACAGATGGGAAACTTTAATTTATGCGGTTTTATTATAGAATATGCCGGATTTGAACAGACATTTTTAATTCAAAACTTTTTAAAGTGTTTTAATTAAATTTCAACATTTCTCTGTTTCATTGTTTATTTTATATTTATTTATTTTTGCAATAGTAAAGTTTTATTTTCATGCTGTTTTTATTTAATTATGTTACATTTATTTTTTACTTTAAAGTGGGATAAAAAAAAGAAGAAAAAACTGATAAATTTTTTGTAAGATTTGCAATGTTTTTTTATGATAATTATTTTCGTTAATTTTATATATAACAAAAACTATATAAATTATTATTTCGAACTTTATACAAAAATTTAAAAAATTCAACAAATTTTGATCGAAATTTAAACAAAAATTTGTACCAGATTACGTATAATTTAACAGCGCATCTTTTTACACAACTTTGTTTCACTGTTGTTGGTTTTTAATGTATTCCAATAAGTTTATTTACAAGCTATTTTTTATAACAAATTTTGCATTAATTTATTCAACTACCTATCTGAAATTAGCTCCACATAATTCTCTTCTGGTGAGTGTGGGTTGGTGTCATCTTCTACGCCAGTAAAGCCCATTATGTTATGTCAACTTTAAATGCGCGCCAGTGTAGTTTTTATTGCTTAAATTTTGAAAACTATGCGCCCACACTTCACACCTCACAGCGTACACATATCGCGAGAAAACCAACTTTAAATTTTTCAATTTGCATAAAGTGGTAATCACAATGTTTTTCATGCTAAAAACTTCTTATCAAAATATAGCTCATTCTATAAAAAGAAACCATATAAAACGAAATTTTAAAATTTGTACAAAATTCCCAAAAGTTCAGAAAATTTAAGAAATTGTCAAAGACATCTCTCGTACTGAGTAGCCGCATTTTTTCATATAACGCATGAGCAGAATTTATTTTTATTTAGAAGAAATGTAGTAATAGTACCGACGGGAAATTTTTTCAAAAATCATCGGGAATTTCAAGCCACTTAAAACTCGCACTTTATTGAACTAAAATTGAATGGGCTACAAAACTACTTACCCGAAAAGTTTCTAAAAATTCCGATTAAAAAATTTCACTTTTTAAGACAGTTTTGTTAAATTTGCCGATTTGTTGGGAATTTTTTATAAAGGTTGAAATTGGTACTTACAATATAGCTTTTGTTATTGAATTAGTTAATATACTTAGAAAAAAAATTAACGTAAAAGTTTTAGCATTAAAAATATTGCGAGTAATATAAAAAAAAAAATGGTCCAATACTTTTTCCGGCGCTGCAGTTTCTCATACTAAGAATGCAAAAAAAAATTCTTATAACGAGAAACTAATTTTTTTTTTCATATGTTGTCATATCCCACTCTTCCAGAAAGTTTTTGTTATCCATATTAGGGTGACCCAAAAATGGGTGAACAAAATAAAAAAATAAAAAGTAAAGTCGGAATTAGAATGCTCTCTTCGAAAAAAAACTACCATTATTTTTTTTTGTATACCATATAAAAAACCATTTTTTTATCAACAATTTTTAGAAGTCACTCAAAGTTTCCCATGTATTTTATATAAAAAAAAATACAGTTTCTTGTGTAAATAATGTAGAGAGCTTTGGAAATGAATATTTTTCAAAACTCGCTTTTTCTTTAGAAGAATTCAAAAAGTTTAATTTAACAATTTTTTTCCATTGGTTTGGGGGCTTTTATAAAAAAAAATACAAAAAAAAAAAAATTACAAAAACAAACAAAATAGGTGTATGGTTTTGTTTGTTATGCAACAATCTTAGGGAATGAGAACATTAAAATTACGATTTTGGACCGAACTAGTGCACATACATAGAATATATTAGGGTGCCTCACTAGCCGTACGGTATTGTTTTTTTTTCAACGGAATTATAAGATTTATTATAGTTTAAGACTTCCACCAAAATATTTCGAAAAAGTATTAAAATTTACTTGAGCTACACCGATTTGAAAGCAGCATGAAAAATCTCATTATCATGATTCTGCAAAATTTTTTTTTTTTTTTTTGTAAAGATTTGTATGCAGTTTTTTAAAGCTTGAAAAGTTTTTTTTAAATATCGTGACTTGTTTTTAGATATTTAAAAAATACTATTTTTATCTATACAAAACATTCTATTTTTAAAATTGTTTAAATCGGCCTTATTCAAGTAAATTTATTTTTTTTTCGAAATATTTTTTTTTTTGTTTTAAAAAACATAAAAAACATTTAATATTTTCGGTGGCAAAATTGCAATTTTATTTTGGTGAGGCACCCTAATATAACTAAAATACTTAGAGCTGTACAAAAAAAAAAAAGAAAAAAAATAAATAAATAAATAGTAATAATAAAAACAAAAACACATATCGAATTGATAGTCTTCCATATCGATTTTATTGCCATAGTTTTGACAATCTCTGCGCGCTTTATTCGGTCAGTGTCCACCAAACCAAGTGATGTCTTTATTCATCAACTACAAAATTTAAATTGTGCACATAAATCACACTATAAATGCAATCACAAACAAAAAAAAAATAAAACACAAACACAAAGAAACAAGTCAATTGTCGATTTGACCAAAATAATAACTGCATGTGTCGAATTAGTCATCATTACGCACCAAATTGGTCACCTGGCCGACTGCTCGTCCAGTGGCTGGCTGTCCACTTGCGTTGCGTGGCTAAATGAAATGAACGATCACCGATCACTGGATCATTCGGCAATCGTAGCTTGACCTGAAGGTTATTCAAGGCAGTCCACTCCAAATAAAGTACAAATTTTGTTTTGGTGGTACAATCGACGCTTAGCTGGCGGTATATGCATTCTCAGGTTTTTTACCCCCTCCGCTTCCCTCCCCTCCTCTCCTATGCCCGTGTTCATTTAAAGACGCGCATTCGATCGTTCGCCCACATCATCGATCAAGCCGCATGCGCAGTTGGTTGTGCTGTTTCAAAATTGAAATTCAATGCCTTGTTTTTTTTTTTTTTGCTGGTGATTTTTCCGCGTGAACACCTCGCCTTTGCTGCATTTTGTTTAAAAAACTTGTATTATATTAAGTTAATAAGGTTTGTATTATGCAAAATATTACAAGTGAGTACATAATAAAAACGCAAACTTATTTATCGACGACGTTGATGCTAATACCTTGTTTTCAACGCTTCAGCGGCGGCAATCCAACTAATAAAACCAACCAACCACTCATCAACAGCTTGGCGTCGCGTCGACACTTGCTTGCGGCATTTCTTGTCGCTTTCTGTATGTAAAGCTGCACCAACTACGCACCACTGTGCTGTCAACTTTTTTCATCTGTTTTTTTTTTGTTTGTTTTTTGATTGTCTTGAAAGCAAACTCTGCTTATAAATAAAATGCATGCAACTCTTGTCATTTCTGTCACACTTTTGTTGCTTTTCTTCTTGGCGATAACTGTCGGCGGTTTGTGTGGGCGCGATTATTACACTGCCCTGCCCTCATTGTTTTATTTTTTGAATGTTTTTTTTTTGTTTTGTCACATTGCTGCCGTTGGCATTTTTTGTGCTGCGATGGGACGCCTGCACGCTTGCGCGGTAAACGCCTCAACTCCAATTGATTCGATGCAAGCCAACTTGGTACAAAGCGCAGCGTTGCGAATTAAATTAAATCAGTTTCAGCAGCAGCGATCGGACGACATTTAAAGGCAAAGAAAAAAAATCAAAAAACAACAACAAAAAAAGGAAGGGAAATAAATAAAAAAAATATTAAAAAAAATTATATATAAAAAGAAGGCGCAACAACGGCGCCGTCGTGTCATAAATGTTGACATTTTCTCTCCAATTCCAGTTGGAATAAAGCCAAACGTTGTTTTAGCTCATTGTGGGCTGTGTGTTGTGTTGAGTTGGCTTGGGAGGTTAGTGGGGGAAACGGCGCGTGGGAAATATTGCCAAAAAATGTGTCAAGTGGCTAAGCAGGCAATTTTGTTGTGTGTTATGTGTGTGTGTGTGTGTAAATTGTATGTGAAATTGCTATTCACGATTTTTCAATTACATTTGCCTGCTTGTGTGTTGGTTGTGCTATTTATTCAAAGCGCCATAATATTTAAAATATAAATTATGCAAACAGACCGGTTTATTGGTTGCCTATATCCATACACACACACACACATACACCATATGTTTGAAGATAATTTGGCAAATTTATTATGTACATATTATTATTATGATTAGCATCTTTAAAGATGACCTTGCCAAGCTAAACTTGTTAAGGTTCAAGGTTTTAATTAGATGTGCTTGAAAAAAATAAATAAAATGATTCACATGATTATTATGCGAGGCTTCCATATGAAACTTCTAGAGTGTTCATAGTTCATTTATATTGCAGCAATTTTCCCTCCTCCTTTGACAAATTGTTTTTCTAGTCAAACCGGTGGCGGCGCACTGTCATCTTCAGTGTAATTTTTCGTTCTAAAAAGTATTTTTTTTTTTGTTAGACATGTGGTTTCCAAGAAGAAATAAAGCGCATATAATTTAATGCTATGGTCAAGAATTTAGCTTTATTATAAAGATAAGGGTTGGCATCATGTTTTAAAAATGATTTCGGCCGAGAGACCGCCGAGGCTGGCTCGAAGAAATTCCAGCCGATAGCCCCAATTTTCGACGACTTTTTGCAGCAGTTGTAATCAGGAATAATGCGCCGAATATTATCTTCCAAGGCTTCAATCGTCTCGGGCTTAATTGCGTAGACAAGCGAATTCACATAACCCCACAAAAAATAATCCAGCGGTTTTAAATTGCACGATATTGGGGGCCCACCACGCAAGATAATGCGGTCACCAAAAGTTTCCTTCAATAAATTTATTGCTTTGTTGGCTGTGTGGCATGTAGCTGTTGTTGGAACCAATGGTCGTCCGTCCTCATTGGTATTCTCCAATTGAGGCACGAAAAAGGCATTAATCCTGATTCTATAGCGTTCTCCATTGAATGTTACATGGGCGGCTTGATTTTTGAAGAAATATGGATCAATAATTCCCTCTGCATATAGAGCACACCAAACAGTGACCTTTTTGAGAATGCAACAGCGTCTCAACAATGGTTTGTGGATTATCAACCTCCAATTGCGACAATGTGATTTATTAACATACCCAAAAATACCAACTCCGAAAAAAGTATACCTTATTGAAAACCACATGTCTAAAAAAAACACCCTTTATATATTTGTAGTGCCAATATCGGCCTGTATTTCATGCTAAAATAATCGCCATAAAATTGTGTAAAACTCAGCAGCGGACCCCGCTTTTATCAGACGGCGTGCATTAGGGTTCTGGAAGGAAAGGCCGCTCCGGCACAACTCCATCTAAAATCTAAAATGCACTTCCGCCTGAAATCAAAGCACTGCCCAAAGAATATATCCTATCCAAGCCTTAAGTTAAAAATAATCACCGCTCAAAATTCCCAAATCGCGTGCACTGAACTTGGAGGGTCTAATTGTTTTTACAGCTGGATCAAAGATGGAATTCATGGTTGGATAAGGGATTTTCATTGAGCAATATGATTCAAAGTTGTACTTTCGCCTACCGGACCAAGCGAGCGTGTTAGAGATCCAAACGTTTGCAATTAGGGAGGCAGTAACGAACATAAAACAGAATGCACGCGCAAGAACGCTGGCGAATATCATCTCAGATAGCCAAGCGGCTAATCAGGCACTCTCTTCTACCTCGGTTAGATCCCAACTAATGGACGAGTGTAGAAGAGAGCTGGCCTCGATTTTCGATCGATATGAGATTACTCTAAAATGAGTCCTTTTCCGTAGGAAGATTTACGGAAATGAGACAGCGCATGAACTAGCGCGGACTGGGTCTGCACGGAATATGTCTCACGCGGTGGGCATGGACGCCTCGCTTAAGGAGTTCAAAAGCAGAATTGCAAAACTTACCATTCGAAAGCTTGCCAGAGGTAGAACCGTACTAGATCGTATAGGATTAGACGGTACTTCTTGGTGTCCTATGACCCACCTTGAACCAAGGGCTCTTTTAGAAAGGAGCTACCAAATAATTACAAACTTACGGCAGTCTGCCAGAAGAATGAGCAGAAAGGATCGACTTACCCTTCAATAGGTTCTGATGACCCCAGTTCAAGGAATACAGTCGAGCACTTTCTGTGCGAGTACCCAGTTCTTGGAAGACCATTCCTGCAGAATATTTCAGAGGGCAATCGCCATTCTTTGTGTGACACATTAAAAGTAAAGCTAGTAAAGCTGCCCGATAGCTGTAAGTTGCACGAACTGCGGAATTGAAATGACATCAAGGTGACAGTTCAGTTACACCGAGGAAAGTGAATTGCAGAACATGTCCGATTGTCTTTTACCGCCGAGCACCGTATTGGCATAGACTCCATCAAATCTTGACATTTCTTCCGCGGAATGGAGTTCTAAGCATGTTTCACTTCTTTCCATTCTAAGGTTTTGTTTTGGCTTTGTTGGTCCAATGCGTTCCTTTACTACTTTCCACAATTAAATTAAAATTTTCATCGCAGAGCACAACGGTTACACTAACATATAACTCAAAACTTTCATTCCTCTGTTACAGTTTTTTAATCAAATCGAAATAGTTCCAATTTCTTAAAGCTATTCTAAGTTCTGCAACAAGATTCGAAGAATTAAAGTATTAAAAACTAATTAAAATTATTGTATACTTTTCAGTTTCTAATTCTTCCGGGAACATGTCTGATCTTTGCCCATATATTTTTGAAATAGACAATCAACTTGCGAGCAACAGACAATACGAACAGCACTGTCATTTACCTTTTATTTTTAAACACTGCTTTTTCATTCAAATGATTGGCATACTTGGTTGTTTTATTTTTGTTAAAATAGTTAAAAAGTTATTTGGCACTGTTTAGCAAACGAAGTTATCCGTATAGATGTAAATAATTTACCAAATCTTAAAAAAATAGCAATACAAATCTATTCACGAGATGAACACCGTAATTTGAACAATTAACCATTTTATTTAGAAAACACTTTTTTGGCTATCAAAATTCTCCATGCAAACAAAAGCAATTCCCTTCCTAATCGTTTGGTGTTTTCAATTTCAAAAGCATTGAACAAGTATGAATGAAAACAAAATATGATATGCTGCTTGTCGGAAGGAGGCAATAAGTAATAAAAGACAAAATGACTTTACTGATTGTTGGCAGTTTATTTGTTATCGACAACATCAGCGGCACTACTATTGTTAGTCGCAGCCTAACCTATAGCGAATCAAATTAGCATAATACAATAATAGTTTGACTTTCTTTAACGATTTCGGCAAGCGACTATCATCCGGCACAATGAATCGCAAGTGTAAGCGGCAAAGGATTTGTGGTGAATAGGGTCAATTTGGTAGTGAAATAGGTTAACATATTTGGCAATTTTGTTTATTTACTGCAGATAAAAGTTATTATTTTTGAAAGCACATCTTAAATTTTGTAAGCAATCAACCGCTATTACTGTATCTAATGTAGTGATATGACGCTCTTCGCTACGTATATTTTTGGCAATTTTTTCATTTGTAAGCACATCACAAATTTTGTAAGCAATGTTTTCTTATTGCACCTTCTATTATTTTTATTGAATTCTTCAATATGTTTTTGTTTTCGCTTGCCATTTGTAAGCACATCTTAAAATTTGTAAGCAATGATCTATTTCTACAGCTTTTTATGTAAGCGTCGCTTAAATAAGTTTACTTTTACCTTTTTCTTGCATGTGTAAGCACTTACTAAATTTTGTAAGCAATGTATATGTTTTGCTCCTGGTAGTTTTTGAACCGTGTTCAATTTGCTGCTTATGTTCTTTTGCATGATTCTCATTTGTAAACACATCTTCAATTCCATTGGCGTTTCGCTGATTGAGGTAGTTATTTTAATTTTTTTTATCTTAACTTAAATTTTATAATCGAATCT
This sequence comes from Anomoia purmunda, assembly GCA_951828415.1. NCBI lineage: Eukaryota > Metazoa > Arthropoda > Insecta > Diptera > Tephritidae > Anomoia > Anomoia purmunda. The sequence continues at coordinate 48,350,001 of OX639995.1, forward strand.
TGTAACTTATTTTAATACAGATATTTTATTTTATGGTTGGCTTACCATTTTTTACGACGTCTTCATTTGTAACCGCTTCCTATGCTTAGTAAGCAATCAAGTTATCTAACTGCTGTTTATTTAGATATTGCATTCTGTGGATTGCCTTTAATATTTTTTGACAAGGTTTTACTTTTTACATCATTCTATAAGTTGCCCACAAATTTTCGTACGTTGTTTTTATTTGCAAGTACATCCAAAATTGTATAAGTAGTTAATTTCTTATTTGCACTAATTTTCATCAAGTATTCTATTTGTATGCACCTAAATTTTGTAAGCAATCAAATCTTCAACTTATTTTATATATGAATGTTGTATATTATTTGGCTTACAATTTTTTTCAAAGATTACAAAATTTTCATTTGCAAGCACTTTCGAAGTTTTGTAAGCTAGCTGCTCTTCAGAAATATTGCATTCTGTGAGTTTGCTTTGATATTTCTTACAAGTTTTTCAAAATTAGTTGTAAGCACATGTCAAATTTTGTAAGCAGTCAAGTTTTTGAACTTTGAACTTTTTATATCCCGTTTGTGGCATTGAATATTTATTGCTTTGCCCTTATTGTTTGCACCTAAGCTTAAAATTGTGGCGTTGAAGTGACTTTTGTAAGTGAAATTGAGTGTTATAAGAATTTCTCCACATCTGTGCATGTATAGTGCCCACAGTTATGACGACCGTCGACAGATTCGCATAACCTCACATTTGTAAGCGAGCGGAAAAATGTGTAAGCGTCGCAGTCACGGGCCAGAACAAGACCTTAGGGAAGCAAATGCTAACAAAAAACATTCGTTCAATCGTCAAAGAAGGTAATGCTTTAATAATTGACGCAGTAATTTAATTTTTTTTTGTTTTTAGAAATTAAAACTAAAGCCAGTCGGCTCATACCACATTTTACATGTCACCTTATATTGTTACTGGTTAATCCCAATTGATACACACTCACGCTGTCATCCCTTCACGCATTCATTAATATGGTTTATATTTCCGAGCAACTCGCTCTATATATGCTCTAATCATATCTCTGTCTCTACTGCTAGAACTGGTATAATTAACGTGGCAATCGCTGAGGCAGGTAAATGTCAAATTAAATATAATTACACAATTTCGTGTAATGAAAACGGCAAAGGCAAAGTCAGTCGGTGCAGTCACTGTGCGCGTCGTCGTCTTTCAGTGTGGACAGCCAGCGAGTGAAGTGTTACAAATAAGGTGGCGTGCGCATGCGCACATGTTTATTGTTTTCAATTCGCCACCGTGCAGGGGGAGGGCGGGGTTGTTGTATTACTTGCTAGTGCATTTATTAAAATGGCAATAATAATAAATCAAAATCGAATGACTCAAATGACAGTTGAACATTGTAGATTAAAAAAAAATGCAAACGAAAAGAAAAGAGTGAACAAAAAACTACAATTACAATTCACTTAAGTAAATGTTCTATGAGCGACACGTGTGTGTTTGTGCGCGCGCTTGCGCTTGCGCTTTTGATTCAATTCCATTTCCAACGCATTCATGTCACTGCTATGCCGTTGACAATCAATCTATGTCGTCGTCGATCGGCAGCTGTCGATTGTCACAAATGTATTGTACCTACCACCAGCGCCTTATAAACGATTGGAAATAAATAAATATATATTTTTTTTTAATGTACGATTGTTCATTCACACAAATTTATATACAAAAGTGCTTAGAGGTACAACTATCTATGCGCGGGTGACTCTTTTATTGTCGCCGCCTAGGAAAATTGCCGTTGCCGCGCATGCCGCGCATGCCCAAATGCTCGATAAGTAGTGGCGATATTGACACTGCGACGGCGATGGCGGCGGCTGCAAAGGTGCTGAATTAAAGCTAGCGCACAGCATTCAGCGCATTTGTTCCGCATTAGATATGCCCATTTGGGTAATATGCGATTGGAAAAATGTTTGCTTGATTTCTATTAGTACTTTTTGGTTTGTTGAACTCAAAACAAATCGTTACTAATCCCACGACACATACTTCGGTTAGGTAAAGGCCGTTTGTGATACCTTTTAGAAGGTGGAGGTGGATGGTATACGGCTAGTGGTGGGCGTATCTATTATTGATATATTGGCAGTACTTATATGAAAAAAACTATAAAAATCACGTAAAATCATTTATTTTATAGATTTAAATGTAATCGTAATTAGGTTTCATAAAAGCGTTTAGTAGTACTCGTAATAGTGTTTAAAAAAATGCAAACAGTTGTTTTTGTTGTAAATTAGTATATAATTTTGTTGGCGCTGTGAGCCTTCGCTATTCCATTATAAAAAAACAGAACAACAAAAGTGCAATTTACAATGATTTTTACAATACAAGCTTTTACTGGCGGCTCCGCTCGCATGACCTTATGCTTTAAAAACTAACAGAAAAAATAATAATTTTTTGAAAAAAGTAATCAAATTTATTTAACTTAAGTAGAAATAATTTCTTAGATATTGGGAAGGTGGCAGCACTGATTTCATTTACGTTAGTAATACATTTCTATTTAATTTTCAAACAGTTGTCACCCACCAAAAATGATTTCGATCTAAGTTTTCCTAAACATCTATCAGTTCGAACCAGTATTGTGGTGCTTCAGTTATCTTTTACATTAAATTTAATTTAAATTTTTGAAACAGACGGCAACCCTCTTTAAATATATTACTCGAATAAAGCACCCTCAACTTTGTTCGTTTGACACCGATCTAGTCGAATGTCAGTTACCTTACAGATTAAGTTGAATCAACTTTCTTTAAAAGGTGGCAACCCGCTACAAAAATGTTTTCGTACAAACGCTTTTGTTTCAAACCAATTCCTTAAATTTCATTAAGTTTAAAAATTTAATCAAGCTAACATTTTTAAACAGGTGGCAACGCTATTTAAACCGATTTTTGTGATTAAATTAAATGACCGTTGTCTACTAAGTATGTTAGTGCCTTTTTAGGCGAAAAAAGTGTTAAATTTTAAGCATTCATTTGAAGCAAAATCTTAATAAGAAAGTTAAATTATCGATGTATTTTATCAAAGTTTTGTTAAAAAAAAAAACTTAACGACATTCCACGTGATTTTTTACTTATGCACACAACCTAACATAATCAAACATGCTTTAGCAAACATCTGTATGTATGTATTACCGAATTGCCCATAAAATATCCCACACAGTAATAAAACTCTATTCCAAACTGTCTACAGCGGATATTTATTTACTCCAATTGTAAATTAACAACTTAACAATAACTGACGTATTAACTACAAAAAAGACAATTCCAATAAATAGTGTAAGGTAGAGCAACCATAAATTCACTTTTTAAACCATTGAAAGAAAAGACAAATTTTTGCACGAAAACAAATATACTACTCGCTTAATTATCGCTGCGATTGAGCTTGGGTCTTTACCAACAATGTTAATGTTTCGACATGAAGGTCCACGCTGCTCAGCTGCTGTGCCGAATTTTGTGGCGAATTAATGGTGTTGCATGATTGGCCCATATTACGTGGAAAGTTTTTTTGTGTCAAATTTATGTGCAATAAATTTTGAAATTAAAAGCGTTTGCAATGCAAAAAGTCAAGCTGAGCGACACACAGGGGAGCGGTAAGCGAGAAGCAGCAAACAAAAAAATTTAAAAGAAAAACTGATTGCTGGCTGCTGGCTGCATGCAACACGGAAATCGTTTTGCGCTCTGTTAAATCAGCGATTTTGCTTTCAATATCTTTTGATTGGAGCTTTTTTCGTTACCCCATTTTATTTTCATATGTTTTGTTATTTTTGTTGCTTCATTTGCGAATTATATATTTGATTAGGTTTGATTGTGGTTTCACGAGAGCCGACTTCATTCAGCACACAGCAGGCTCAATCATATTTGTTGTTCTCCTGACACCTTTGGTCTCCCTCGTTCGCGCTTTCTTTTAAGCACTATCATTTTTATATTGTTTTTTAAACAGTTTGTAAAGCAATACTAATAATTTTCGATTTTTGACTATTTTTTAACCTCATACACAACTTAGGAAATCAAATGTACATATGTCACATAAATAAGCTAAGTGATTGCGAAAACTAATCGTTTTAGAAAAATTCTTCATGTGGATATGTATGTATATACATACATACATAGCACGGTAATCAAATCTGGGATCAAACCCTCTTTGTTTAGGAAATTAAATGTTACTTATTGTAAGCACTGCCAGTTTTATACTGATTTTAAGTTAATTTTTAAACCCATAACAACGCTTACAAATTTCTCGTCATTTTAAATTTGTAAGCGCATACGCAAATTTCTAAGCGCTCGTGCAAATTTGTAAGCAATACTCAAATTACTTTCAAAAGTGGTAGAAGAATGGTCGACGGTGAACGCTTACGAAACTAATAGCGCTAAACATGTGAAAAGTATGTAAATACATACATACATGCGTATATGAAGTGTTGAGGTGATTTAATGTGTTCTTATTAGCCATTATTATCTTTACATAGTCTTTGAAAGTTATTATAAATTGAATCTTCTTATTTCTATTGATATACAGCTCATATCGAGACTACAATTTTTCTGGAATATGGAAATTTGGTGTTTTCATATGACATTAACGAAGTGTACACGATTCAAATCGCATGCGATTTTATTATATGTATCTATGTAATTCAACTAGCCCACTGAACGAGGTAGACAAAAGCTTGACAGCTCAAACAGGAATTTCAGTTAGCAGCAGTAGCAAAAATTTTCCACGTCTCGCCATAAACTTCACGCCAATTTTCGCAGTGAACTGAGGTTTTTATATATTTGTTTTGATAAAAAGTGGAAACTACAGCTATCAAGATTTAGCGGCGGCGGTGGTGGAGGCTATGGCGGCGGTAAATGGTAGTTGTGTGTGGTGATCGTTAGATGGATGGAAGTAGCAGTTCAATTGGTCTCCAACCGAACGAGCTAACTGACGAAGTTTACCATCAATCGACGTGTTGTTGTCTTCCTTGCCTTTGTATTTTTTTTTTTTAGCATTTTGCGCTTAGAGGCTAAAATTTCACTACTGACTCACTCGCTCACTCGCTGACTGTCTGCTGCTGCGCTGAGCATCTGATTGGCTGACTGACTGACTGCGAAAATCAAGTTGAAATGACGTCGCACACAAAATATTCGCTTGGTCACTTCAACCGTGACGCGAAAATGTGCCAAAATGATTTTGCCACGTTCAAGTTTGTTGATGAAAATGAAAACTCGCGGCGACGAGTAGCTAGTCACACAGTTATGACGACGGCTACAGTAAACTCATAAGTCATGAGAATTGCGCCGAAAAAGAGTTGCAGCGCTGCAGAGTGCGGGGTGGGGGGAAATGGGAAGCTCTGTTACTAACTATGAGTGCACGCTTCGAACTGACAAGCAGCCCAACGGCGATACGCTGACCCGAACACGATGAGCTGATGCAAAACATTTCTGTTTTTTTTTTTTTTTTTTTTTTGAAATGGAAAAGGAAATTAGTATTTTGTCGAAAAACAAAAGGAAAAAAACCTCAACTCATAAAAAATGCATAAAAAAATTTAAAAATTGTAAATGTGCGAATGCCTTCTCGCTTCGTTACTTGCCTCTCTCCCTCCACTCAGCTTGGCAGCTTGTCAGCTTGTTGCATGTGAAAATCTGGGAAATTGTGAAAATTCACAGATAAAGTTATAAATTTGCACACGACTGTAATTTGAGTTGTTGCCACAGTTTATTATAAGCTGATAGCTGATAGCTGATAGCTGCCTGTGGCCGTAAATTTATGGATGGCAAAAGTTCGCTTTGCTCTGCTTTTGTTGTGAAATTTTGTCTCACTTTGAGATTTGTTTGTTAAATTATCCACTTATTGACATTTTTAGCACAATTTATTGCCGATTTTTGTATTAGTTCCATATTTGTTTGCGCTCTATATAATTTTCAAAGGAGCAGTGGTTTTTTTTTAGGCAGCCGAAATGAAAGCACTTTTAGTTATTCTACTTTTACCAAGAAATGAAAGTAGATATACGGACATTATGATTACAGTGTGTCACAAATAATGCTGACAGATTTAGGCTAAGCCGCTGAATTAATACCGTTCTCACAATATTTCTGTTTTACAATGTGAAAACAAAGTTTGAAAATATTTGCCGGGGATTTTAATAATAACTTTTAATATTTATTTGCATTTTCTGAAAGTTAAGTCCTTAAATAAATATGCTTCATATCAGTCAATACTTTCTGGACAATTTAAATTTTTTTGTTGTTGTTCGAGCTAATCTTGAAAATGGCTGTGCCGATTTTAATGAAATTATGAAATTAAATAGTACTAGGATTATCAGCAGGTTATAAGCCAATGATTTATTTTCAAACATTTCTGTAAAAAAAAAAAAGATCTAGCTCTTGGAAATGCCTAGAGTGACTACATATGATATCACATTTGTACGCTGCACAAATCACGCAAACAAATCGGTGCTTGGATTTGTAAAAAATTGCGACGTGAAGTCTTTGAAATGAACACGAAAAGTGTAGCAAAATGTATGGAAAATTTTTGAATAAAATATAGTTCGTTATATAACAAAAAAGCAAGTAAGTCGAAATTTCAAACTTTAAAAAAAAAAAAAGTGTCATCAAAATTTCTATGTTTTAATATGAATTTGTAGAAAATTTTTCTGTTGATTTTTGAAAATGTTTTCTTTTTTTTTGCCGACGAAGTTCAGCATAATCTTCCATACAAAAGAAAATTGTGTTCGTCAGCAAAAGAAAAAAAGATATAAAAAATGAACAAGAATTTTTTTCTACTCGAATCTTTAGTTTTATTTTAATACAATTTAATCGGCTAAATAATTGGATACTCCAAAATTTTCTAAAAGTTTTGATTAAAAAGTTGGGAATTTTTGGGATAATTATCTTTTTTTCTTTAATAGATACATATATCAAATTTTATCAGTTTTCTTTGAAAAATTACAAAAAAAAATAAAAAATTAATATTGCCGATTTTCTTTGAAAGAATTCTATTCTTGAAAATGCTATAAATGTTCTAAACATTTGGATTAGAAAGTTAGAAAGTTTATTTTTGTTAAATAACTATCCATATTTTTATAAAAAAAAAAAAAAAAAAATAATTCAAATTAAAAAAGGAAAGAAAAAATTGTCAAAATTTGTTAGTAAATAAATTTTGTTAATTTTATTGTGAACTGCTGAACTGAACAACAGTCCCAAGACGAGAAAACTATCAAGTTATTTCAAGCAAAACATCCACTTATTCGATGATTTTCAGAAAATTACTGATTAGTACTAATTTCTCATTTTTGAATGATTTTTTGCTTGATTTTGCTAATTTTTCGTTAATTACTAATGCTTTAATTTTTCAGTTCATGGTATTTTTTCCTTCATTACTATTGAAAGTAGTACAAAAAATGTTACACTATTTGTATCATATAGAAAAAAGCTATACAAATTCTCTAAAAATTCTGCATATGAAATGAAATGAAATTCTGCATACAATATTTGAAGTTTTTATGGAATTTTTTTTTCATAGTTTGAAAATTTGCTGTATGTGATTTTTATTCTAGTATGAGCTAAATGTTCATGAAAAATTAACGAAAAATTTAACATTAATAATTTTGTAAATTTCTAAAAACCCGTAGCACAAGCACAATTGTCCTCAAAAAATAAGTCGCCTACATAATTCTTTTTAGAATATCCAAATTGTTTTTCATATTAAATTTTTCATTATTTTTTATAAAAATATAGTTCGTTCTATAACAAAAGCCATATGAATTAAAGTCTTAACTTGTTACGAAATTCACAAAAAAATTAACCGATTAAAAAGAATTGTTATAAAAGTTTGAAAATTAAAAAAAAAAATTTAGAAACTTTATGGGGGCATGTACAATGAAATTAATATTAAAAATTTTTTTTTTATTAAAAAGTTTAAAACTTGCCTTAAAATTTTGTTGAATTTTGTCAATTTTTTTTAAGTTTGACACTTTTGTATGTGGTTTATATTACAGAACGATATACATGCATACATGTGTCATTAAAAACATTTAATAGGAAAAACGTTGCCGATATTCTACAAGATGACATAATTAACTTTCGTTTAGCTCCCGTACAAGTAAAACCGTCATTCATTGCCTTAAAAATGGTTCTGTTGCACAAAAACTTTCCGCAAACGCTTGCGGATCGTAAATTTTTATTTCTTTTTTTATTTTACAGTTACCACAATTATTCCGTTAATATTTTTATAGCCTAATCTATGCAACATCAAATTGTTTGTCGGGACTTTTATTGCATTGACTTAATTTGTTAAAATCATTTTAATTTGAATTCCTCTACGACTATTTGAAATTTCGCTTAATTACTACACTTACAGGCAACACAACTTATGACAATGCACTTTTTTTTTGTTTTTTAGTTTTTGTGTTTTGATTTACACACAAATACAAATCAAATACTTAACTACATTAAATGCAAATTAGTTTTTAAACAATATCTGTTTGCCATAATAAATTATACTCATTTCTGTATCATTTACAATTCGCTACGCTTAATGCATTTTATAGTCAATTCTAAAAAAAATTAAAGTCGTTCTGTAATTACAATAAGCGAACGGTTAGAAGGTGCACAGCAAAACAGTGCTGGGCAGTGAAATAGAACCTTTGAGTTATACGAAATGCTATGAAAGCTGTGCAATATTCTCCGAAAGTCAATTTGTATGCCTCCCTTTTTTTCTGGCTTAAGTTTAACGACAGTCTACAGTTGTAGCTTTTATCAAATTATAACTTCCCCAGGTATAACTTCCAATCCAAATATCGAATGGTGCGGAGCAAACAATAGTTGGGTTCCTAAAATACAGTGAACGATTTTTGCAGCCTCAATGGATAACACAAAGGTCAAAAATATCAGATACGAATTTTGGTCCCCATTGGAGAGGTCTAAGGCGTGTCGCATAGAACTGCTGGAAAATTATCGATGAGACTGTTTTTGGTTACCAAAACTATCGATAGTTTTTGCTGATAGATTATTCAGTAATAGTAAAAACCACCGCGAAGAAATGTTGGTGACAATTTTGGGTTCCTCAATTGCTTTTGTTTTATTTCTTTTCTAATTGGTTTTGATTCGAAAATGCCAAACGGCAACGCAGAGGTCGGTAGTAACTATTACATCATTTTAAAATGTGTATGCAATCACTTCCGGAAATTTATAAGATCTAATCGACCATCTGAAGAGCGCGCATCACGACCATCGATAGTTTTCCAGCTCTAAATCATGATTGTCAATCTATGAATGTCATTTTCATTATCATTACAGTTCTAGATTTTATAGTCGTTATCGATACACAATACGATTGTAATTGGTTTTGTAATCGGTATATATATTTTTGTATTGATATCGTTGCTTGTATTTCTATAGTTATCGAGATGTTATCGTAACTGATTTTGTTATAATTATCATTGTTGTTATTGATTTTGTTATTGTAATTATTGTTACCATTATCGATTTAATTATCGTTATCGATGCCATCGTTATGAACGTTGGTATCGTCTCCGATATTATCGTTAAAGATTTACAGATTTATAGTAAATTATCGATGTCGTTTGAAATATCTTTCGTCGTGCGGAGTTTTTGAAACTCGATCTCGCGCCTTAGGCGCATGATTTTTGTTTTTTGAAAATGCGATAACTTTGCAAAAAAAATTATCGATCTTCGAATTTTGTTTTCCTTTTTTTAGGTATTGTACAATCTCCTGAATCTTTCGAACGAAAAAAATATGAAACATGGTAGTTTTGGAGAAAAATTTTTGCACCGTAATTACAAAAAAACAAAAACAAAATCAAAAAAATTTTGACTTTAAAAATTTTAAATTGTATCAGTTTTTTTTTCCTTTTTAAATCACGATATAAAATTGTTTCCCTAAAAATACCATGTTTCATATGTTTTTTTTAGAGTGACCTTTTACCTAATTTCGAAAATCGGCCAATTTTATTTTTTTTGGAAAGTTTTGGCATTTAAAAAAAAATTGGAGTTTACAGACAAATTTTCAAAAATTTCCCAAGACGAAAGAACTCAAAATCAAGCAAAAAAAATACTTGTCTCATCGCTTTCGATGTAGAATCTATAAAAAAATTGCTTGCAAAAAAAGACCTGACTCGTAACTGCATGGACGATTTGGTATTTGGCTTTTGTCAGAAAGTGCACTGTCATAATTATCATTATCATTTTTATTATATTTTTTTTCTGACGGTGTCAGTGTTTTCTTCATACAAAGTTCGTTCGGATATTTTTCTTTTGTATGGGAGAAAATGATATAAAACATTAACGGAAATTTTCAGTTAATTGGAATTTTCACTTTATTTTACTAAAATTTATTGGACTGTAAAATTGCACAGTTGAAATTTATATGAAAATTTTAATTAAAAAGTTTGAAAATTTTATGAAGTTTTGTTGAATTTTCATATTATTTCTACAATGGCCGAAATGCAGATTTATATGATATTTATTATATAATGAGCTAGACTTTTATTAAAAAGTAATAAGCAGAAGAAGATTAGCCAAAATTGGTCGTGTCCTTATTATTTTCCACATAACTGTACATCAAATGCCTGCATTTAAATTTTATTTTTATGCGGCCAGCTATTTTTCTCTTTTTTATTTCTAGGGAGTTGTTTTTATATTTATTGGTTTTAAGTGTTAATAGCCACTTTAGCTAGATTTCTAATTTTTCTGTTTTGTGTTTTTTTGCCATTCATGGTTGCCAGTTGTTGCTGCTGTTGTTGTCGTATAAATAATTGTGTTGAAAAATTGCAATAACATTCATTTTAATTGCGGGTGGTCAGGTTTATGTTGTGATTTCCTTAAAAATTATTTCTTCAACTCAATATACATATATAAATTTTTTTACAGAATTTATTAAGTGTGTTGTATTATTTATTTTTCTTGTGAGTCATTCTCGAGAAACCATTAGCCTCAGCCTCAGCATTGTTGTATGCAAATCGGGCTGTGAAAAATTAGTTTACAAGCTAACAGTAAGCGGGAGTACATTACATTGGTTAGTATACCATTGGGCTACCGTTTTGTTTACCTAAAATGGCAATTTTATTTGTGTTTTACATAATTGCGTTCGTTTCTTGTTTGCATGAATGGAGTAATGCACTGTTGTTGTATTCAGATGACTAGAAGCAGCAGTGTGGGCGTATAATTATTTAGTATAAAATTGTTATTAATATAAAAAACATTATCAATCGATTAACTGCGCTCCACGCCTTCTTTCCTGGAAGTGTGTGTTTTGAAATTGAGGTTATAAGTTGTAAAGGAAAATTTGTATAATTAAAAATCGTTTACCTCGCAATGTTAGGTCAATAGAAATTAATGTCTATATAAATATGTAGATATCAACTATGCTCAAACAAATTTCTTAATAGAAGAATTTAAAAGCACCCTCCGTTCGCTGACAAAAATTGCATGTAAACTTCAAAATTTACAGTGGCGGAAAGAAAGGTTTGGCACAGGAATTTTTTTTTAATATGAATGAAACTGTTTTTCATGCTAAAACTTTTTCCAAAAATCTGTTTCAAAATATAGCCCTTTCTACAACGAAACCCATATACAACATAAGTTCAAATTTAAAATCTTTGTACAAAATTTTCAAAAATTCAGCAAACCTGATTTAATTTTAAATTTCTCGCGTGTAGCTGTAAATTCCCGTGATTTTTGGTATTCAAAAATTTTTCATCGAAATTTGAAAATTTGAGAATTTTTTTTTCAAAGGTGTTGCGAATTTTTGCATATAACGCATGTGCAAAATTTTATTTTATATGTCAAAAAACATGTTACTGTACCAAGGAAAAATTTTGATCAAAAATCATCGGGAAGAAATCTGATTAAAAAGTTTGTGATTTTAATTAAAATTTGTTTTTTTGTTTTAAACTTCGTATAAAGTTTGAAGGTTTGATTTAAATATATCTTTATAAAAATTTAAAAAAAGTGTGGTGGATATTTAAAAAAGATGTAGGCGGAGTAATTTTATGGGGATAAGTGTTTGCACATTAGGGCAGTCCAAAATAACTGCAAAATCTACGTTTTTTTTTTTGAAATTTCATGCTTTCCCCCTTCAGGATTATAGAAAAAGAGACACTTTTTTTTACTTATATAACCGATCATACTAGTGTGTATTCTAATTTGATTCACATAAGTTAGGTTAGTATTGGAAATGAGCGACATCGGGTAATAACCGCGGCCACGTAACGCTATTTTCGTAACTTTAAAAGATAATTAACTTAAATTTAACATGCAGCGTTGGATCGGGGAAAGGAATATGTGAGCTAAAAAGTTCTAGGAAAACAGGAGTAGCACCGCCCACTTTTATTAAGGTCCACGAAAAATCATGCTAGTAACAAAGAAAAGCGATGGATAAACACAAAAGTTGTGAAAAATCCAAAAAAAAAAACTATTAGGGAAACTTATTTTTTTTTGTTTAGTTAAATATCGAAAAATTGGAATTTCTCTATAAATAAATTATTAAAAGAAAATCAATTAGATTTTCGAAATCATCGGGCGATTCTAATTCGATAGTCGCATTTGGTGGAATGCCAGAGTTTTGGTTACAAACTCGATAGATTTTTGTGAATCTTCAATAAAAGAAATATCCAATTATATATGAATGGGATATGTATCCTTTTGAGCATTTCTATTTTTATTTTTTTTTTGCTTGCAACTGAATTTCATTTATTGAAGATTTCTGAAAGGAAATATTCTAAATCTATTAAAAATATCTTGTTTTTAACACTTTTATAGCAATTCTGCCAAAAAATGTCAAATACATGGGAAACTAAAAAGCTGTTTGGAGTGAAGTTTTTGTTTTCAAACTAAATATTAATAATAAAAACCTACATATTGATGTACATATGTATATATGTAAAATAAAATCTTTTTTTTCCAAAATATTTGTTTAGCTCCAATTCATATCAATTTTTCTTTCCTTCAATCCAAGAATTTAGTTGTTTTAGGGTATGGGTGGCTTGTCAATACATAGTTTTTTTGGTTCACTCTAATGCACATAAAGGGCATTTCAACAGTAGGATTCATTTTAAAACCAAAAAATATGCCATAGTTATGATATTACTTTGTGTGTGGTCTTGCGGACGTGAGACTTCAATTCTTTCAGCTGGACTTTGTAAGCGTTTAAACGAAATTTAGGAAGCCAATGATTGTCTCAGGGTTTCCACCGCATTCCCCGCTACATCCACTTGACTCGGTGTCTTCACCCGACTAACATGTCCGAGACATTCAAATTTATTGCTTAAATTCACTAATACTCGTAGCTGGTCGAAAAATTGTTCGGTGCTCGATGATGAAAAAAAGCAATATGAATTTTGCGAACTGTCTGCAAAATTTGCACCGTTACGAAATTTCACTACTGCAACCTGAAAACCTACTAGTTTTTACTTGTCAAACGATACGTCAGTGTCATTTGCTATATTGACAGCTCAAAAATAGCGGTTCTTTATTTCTGGCATCAGGCCTGTTGCGTGATCTGAAAAGCTCGCTTCATGCTCTGCGCTGTCTTCACTAACCAACCGCCTTACCTCAATTTGACTGCGATACATTTTTTTTTCGAAATCTTATTCAAAATTATTATTTATTTATTTCACTCTACATTATAAATGGTGGTTAAATTTTAAGGGCCGATGTTGAATGTGAGCGACACCTAAACGTCAAGTTTTTTTCTGCATTTCATTTGACATTTCCCAATTTCAGACTAACTCAATTTGAACATGAAAAGATTCACAATCGAGCAACGTGTTAAAGTTATTCAGGCTTATTATGAAAATGGGCGTTCAAATCAAAATGCATATCGTGCATTCGAAGAAAATCAGTGAATTCGTCAATAAGCAGAATTGGCGCATTTGGGCGAATGATAAGCCAAGAGTGATTGTCGAAAACCAATGCACCCACAAAGAGTGACTGTTTGGTGCGGTTTATGGGCTGGCGGCATCATCGGGACGTATTTTTTCCAAAATGAGGCCGGTCAGGCAGTTACTGTGAATGGTGTTCGCTATCGTGAGATGATAACGAACTTTATGGCCCAAATTGGAACATATGGATGTGGACGATATGTGGTTCCAACAGGATGGTGCCACTTGCCACACAGCCAACGAAACAATGGCTCTTTTGCGCGACAAATTCAATGGCCGTGTTATCTCACGTGGTGGCGATGTCAATTGGCCACCAAGATCATGTGATTTGACACCGTTGGACCACTTTCTTTGGGGTTATTTGAAAGAAAAGGTGTACGTCGATAAGCCAGCAACAATTCAAGAGCTAAAGGATGAGATAATTCGGACTTCTCTAAGGCGTTCGATAGAGTATCCCACAGGATTCTGATAAATAAGTTAGCTTGCCTGGGCTTCCATTCATCCTTTCTAAAATGGATTACTTCATACTTGGCTAATCGGCGCTGTGTTGTTACAATTGATGGCTTAGCTTCGGACTTTTTCGTGGCCTCTTCAGGTGTACCTCAGGGGAGCATTTTAGGCCCTCTTTTGTTCATTATTTTTATAAATGACATAGGCAGTTGTTTTTCGTTTTCGAATTATTTGCTTTATGCTGATGATTTGAAGGTCTTTGCAATTGTTAATGATGATGACGATGCAATAAAACTTCAATGTGATTTAAATAATCTTAATACATGGTGTCTAAAGTCACGGCTATCTATAAATTTTAATAAATGTTTTCACATAACCTTCACTAGGCGGCAGAACGCCACACCTACTATTTTTCATATTGCTAATATTGTCCTAAACAAGGTTACAGAGGCCAAGGATCTGGGAGTGATTTTCGAGGCAAAGTTTTCATTTAATAATCATCTTAATTTTATTCTCTCGAAAGCATATTCGGTTCTGGGTTTTATACGACGAAATAGTTCAGAGTTTTCCGATCCATACACCTTTAAGCTTCTTTTTTCGTCTCTTGTTCGCTCTCATTTGGAATATGCGGTAATAATATGGAGGCCATACGACCAACATTCCGTAAATAGGATTGAAAGGGTTCAAAAAATGTTTCTGAAGCAGGCACTGCGTTCATTGCGGTTCGAGGAACCCGTTCCTTCGTACCACTCACGCCGGTTGCTAATTAGTCTTAGTTCTCTTGAAAAAAGAAGGTCTGTCCTCTCTCTTTCATATATATTCAATATAATTAATGGCACAATCGATTGCCCAATTCTACTGGAGCGGATTAGCTTTAATGTTCCGCAAAGAAATCTGCGTAATTTCTATCCTTTTTATGTTGATAGTTGTAGAACAAAATTTGCAAGTAATGCGCCTATTTCGCGTGCCCTAACGGAATTTAATGATTTATTTTCCTCTAAGGTAATTGACTTTTCGTTTTCTAAGTCTGCTATTGTGAGAATTTTAAATTTGATTATCCAATAAGCATTTATTATTAATTCGTTTGTTAGTCTGTAAGGTACTATGTACTGTAGATTTAAATTTGAAAATAAATAAATAAATAAATTAACGGCATAGAACTTCAATTATGCCTCAGCGTAATCGAAAATTTAGACCTTCGGATGGAGGTGTGCCGCCGAGGTCGCGGCGGACATTTGGCCGATATTTTGTTCCATACATAATTGAACCACACCATATTATCATAATAAAAAGAAATTACAATAATTTCCAAAATAATTTGTGTTTTATTCAAAATCAACATCGGCCCTTAAAATTTAACCACCCTTTATTTCCTATGCTTCTTCTGCCTTTTCGTGCGAGTAATTTGCTTCGCGTTGACTTAATAAATACACACATACATCCATACATATTGTGCATTCATATGTTTATAATTATTAGCTTGGTGTATCTGTAACTGTTGCACGATCATCGCATCTCTATTTTCCAATTGTTGTCGCTGCTTTTCTGTGCCCTTTGCTTTTGTTTGCTCCAATTTTTTTTTTGTTGGCGCATTTCGAGTGCACTCAGTGGCGGCGCTGTAATGATGTAAGTAACTTCAAATTTACGTCATCGCATTTTAATCCTCAATAACAATAAATATACCTACTAGTAACGAATCCGATAAATCCACAGCATGTGCAGCTGTCCGAAAGAAATATTTTAAAAATTAAATGGAAATAAGAGAGTTTTAAAAAGTATTACTTATCGTTTAAAGGAGACATTAATTTAAATAAAGAATGTGCAGTTTTTCTCGTTGACATTTTCTTTCATTTTAAAATCGCATTTACTCCACTCATAAGGGACACAACTTAAAAATTTTAAAAATTATGTCAAAGTAGTTTTTGAAACATCATTTCCCTGATTCACACAGCACAATAATTTAAAGTTTTTTAATATCATCGAAGATTTTTTGACAGACCCAACTATTTTTATATCTACATATCGATGTTATCATTTTGCAAGTATTTATTTAGAAAGTAAATCGATGCGAATTCTTCTTGATTCTGAGTGAGATCAAATAAATTCGGAATTATTTTCGAATCGCTTTCATTTGGATTTGGTAATCATTTGAAACAGCTGTTGTCAGTCGTCGTTTCAGGAAATAGACGACGAAGAAATGATCAATGGATTAATAGAGTTCGGTTTTATTTGGAGTTGGAAATCGATTATAGTTCCTAAAATATGGCATGAAATTTTGGAAACTCCTGCACAAAAAGATTTTCTACAATTTTACCGGAACTAATTATTCAGAATCGTCTTATTTTTTGCTTCGACCGTTCTACAAAATTTTCCAAATTTCGACCAATCACTATAATTGCGCGACAGCTGCTCAGTCATATCCTGAAGTCATCAAAATTGAACCAGAATTTTTGGAAGCCAAAACAATTTTTGAAGATATCTCGAAATTAGAATTTAAACTGAAAGCATTAATACCGCTAGAATAAAATGTGGAGTAACTCATTCTGAGGGGCAGCTGTTTCTTAAGCATTAAATTATTTTTGATTTCTTTTTTATTATTTTCAACAAAATTTATAAAAGTTAAAAATAAAAATTTACAAGTTTCAAACATTTCTTTTTTTGGATGTGCAGTTTTGTAACTCAGGTTAGATATAAAAACACCCGTTGATTTTTGATAATTTTATTTTACATTTAAATCCTTTTTCTTTTTCTTAAATTTTACGCAGTTTATATAAATTCTCGTTGATTTTTTATATTTTATGCTGGCGGTTTTGCAAGTTTTCCTGCATATGAACTGCGCATGCGTTGAAGTGGAAAAAGTTTTCAAGACAAATAATTCCAAAAATTGTCAAAAAATCGACAGGAATTTCTAGACAAACTTGCATATCTTTATCCCAAAATTTAATGAACTATAAAACGTGTATTAATTTTGATAATAATTTTGCTAAGATTTCATAAATTTTGTACACAGTTTGAAATTTATTATTTATTTATCTTTGTTATAGAACGCGCTTTCTTAAAATTTTGAAATTTTCATGAAAATTTGTTAAATTGTTATTAATTTTAATTTATTTTTTGTTTTTTTTTTGTGTTACAGAACACACTAATTAAAAAGTTTGAAATTTTGATGAAAATTTGGTAAATTTTTAGAAATTTTGTACGAAATTTTAAATTGTCATTTATATTTTTTTTGTTATAGAACGCTCTAATTAAAAAATTTGGAACTTTGACGAATATTTGGTAAACTTTTATGAATTTTATTTCATTTTTTTTTTTGTTATAGAACACACTAAATAAAAAGTTTGAAATTTTGGTGAAAATTTGTTAAATTTTCATAAATTTTGATTTATATTTTTTCGTTATAGAACGCGTTAATTAAAAAGTTTGAAGCTTTGAAGAAAATTTGTCAAATTTTATAAATTTTTTTTTTACTTATTTTTTTTTTTATATTTTTTTTGTTATAAAACACACTAATTAAAAAGCTTGAAATTTTGATGAAATTTTTTAAAATTTTTATAATTTTGATTGATATAGTTTTTTTAATTAAAAACTTAGAAATTTTTAAGATAATTAAAAAGTTTGAAATTTTTATGAAAATTTGGTAAATTTTTTGAAATTTTGTACGAAATTTTGAATTTTCATTTATATTTTTTTTGTTATAGAACGCATTAATTAAAAAGTTTGAAAGTTTGAAGAAATTTTGGTCAACTTTTATGAATTTCGTAATGAAATGAATTCTTTTATGACTGGAGAGTTTTCTTCCATTCATATAACTTGGCCTAGCCAGCGTTGCCGCTGAATCTTAATTCGCTGAACTACATATGTCTGTCACTTTAAAGCTCATATGCATATCTCATCGTTCCATCGTCGGCGGTATTCGCCCCCGAATGGACGTAAAATTCTTTCGGGGAATTCTGTTGGATTTCTTTGAAATTTTATTACTAGCTAATTAACTGTTTCAAGTTACATTTAATACACCTTCATTAATTCCGCTTCCAATCTAAGAACATTAGTGTAGCTCATACTGAACTTTAACAAACCACTCACTACTTTGACTGCGCCGCGCAAGCGTTTAATGGAATTTTGGTTGCTTGCAGCGATTGGCCAATTTCTTGTTGCCATCAATTTTTTTTTGTATTTTGCTTTTGGCGTGTTCTTATTCTTTTTTATAGTTTATTTTTGCTTGATACTTGTAATCTCGAGTGTAGTGTTCTTCCACAAATGCGCTTACATATTTACATAAAAACAAAACAACAACAAAAAAAATTAAAATGAAAAACAAAACGCTAAGAGCTTTGATGTTTTACCGCGTTGCGCGTGCATTTATTTACCTTAGCACACACACATACACACACAAATACATTAATACAGCACACAAGGGAAATGCCGTAGATGTTTGTGTTTTAGTGCGGGCGGGGCGGGATGGTTGCTTAGTTGGCTGTTAGCTGTAAGCGCGTACTGCGTTGCTGTAAATGCAAATTTAACAACGCGAAAAGAAAAACCTAGGAATTATAATGTAATGCAGCATAGCTATGCTGTAACAGTTATTAGTTGTTGCTCTTATCCTATATGCATGTACACTGGAGTGCAAAAGTGTCTAGTGATTTTTGGTATAATTTTCGGATTTTTTTTTTTTTTTTTTTTTTTTTTTGAGAATATACATAGTTTGTGTTATAACAAAAAACATGTACATAAATCAAAATTTCAAATTATATACAAAATTTTCATATTTTAAAAAATTTCATAAAATTTTAAAACTTTTTAATATGAATTCAATTTTTTTTTTTTTATAAATAACTTAGAGAAAACGGAATATTGGGCGTACTTGTAATTTGCATTCTGTTATATCCAGTAAAATTTGCCGCTTAGCCTGACTTTTTATCACTGATATACAGTGCCGGAATAAATATTGACACTGTATTTTCTTTTTTTTTTGGAATTCATAGTCTTTCTTAGCTAAAACTTTATTTGAAATATCTTCCCAAAATATATATCATTCTATTACAAAAACCATATTGTTCTAAATTTCTAACTTTGTGCAAAATTAATAGAAATTCAGCAGATTAAAAGAGTGGTCAAAATTTCAAACTTCTTAATGCGAATTAAAAACAATCGCGTATGTAGTTTTTTAGCTCAATTTCAAGTGGCTAAAAATGTTCGAAGATCTACGGTATCTATCTTTATCGAGCAAAAATCGCTATTTGAAGAAAAATTAGGGCATGAAAGTAAAGTGTAGTTTTTGAACACAATTCCGGCCGTATTCAATGAAAACTGTCCCGTCGGTACAATTTGTCACCGTGGCAGGCCTCGTCTCGCCAATAATATCCGGTATGTCATGGCTGATTTATCAATATAGACGTACCCCCACACAAAGTAGTCTTATCGGAGTCAAATCATATGACCCCGCGGCTAATTGACAGGCCCATTTGTTTTTATTTGATTCAGCTTTGATAGAAGTCTCACCATTGACATTAACCTTGGCTTCCTCCTAAGCTTTAAGAAGGTATAGACCAACGATGCCTTTGGTATGCCCACCACAATAGTCAATCATTTTTTGTGGATGCGAGCGAGCTTGTAGATTAACTTCTTTTTCTACTCTATAAGTCGGAAAGGTGCCACCATTGCTGAAGGGGATTTTGGAAATAAATCTCAACGATTTCTAAACTTTGTTCTGTAATGTAAGTCTTTGCATAATCATTTATTACAGTATACTGAGCACAATTGTCAAATACTTGTATTTATATTGAGAGCTGATTTGACAGCTACATATACATACCTCTAAGAAAAACACCCTTTACTTACTTTAACACCTACACTTTTTGTACTTTGTGTATTTCCATGACTTACTCGTCTCTCTTCCTGCTTTTCTCTTACTATGTGTAATCTTTCTTGCTGCCCAACGCTTTTCTTCATCTTCTTCAAAATATTCTGTAGCAGCTTTTCGTTGCTGCGCTTTTTTTTTAAGCTCTACCGCCCAGCGCAATGTTTTCCTGGCACGACAGCGATAAGCCGCAGCCGCAATGCGCATGCAGTTCTCTTGCAAAAGTCCCAACAGAGTTGCCGCTATGGAATTCATATCATTGCCACTGTTCTATTGTGTGCAGTCAGTCGCGCAGCCGCTCTCCGCTCCGCATGCCGACACTTTAGCCTCGACTGCCTTGTCATTTGCCTGCATCTCGCCTGTCCATCTGCTCCCACCGCTGCTGTGTGTTGCGTTTGGCGCTGCCGCGTCTGGTCTGGCACACAAAGTGCGATAACAATTCTTGCTTTAAGTTGGTTTTATGCAATAAGCAAATTCAAAAGTTACCAGTTGGAATTCGGCTAGCGGTTTGTCCAAAGAGCTAGCTTTTTTCCCCCACAGTTAGGGGTCAGAATCGGAACAGCTGATTCACTTGTTTTGTTCAATAATAAATTCCATTTTGGTTTTTCATAACTAAGTTTCTTCAATAATAATTTTTGAGCTTCTTGGCAGTTTTTTATATGGAAATTATTGGGAAATATCAACCATAAAAAAACCGGTAGATAAAGTAGCTACCATTCCGGAGATCACTACATCTCCTCATCAGATTTCTTTCTAGACTCTGCCTGTCCGGTCTTGAACCAGCGAACTCACGCTTGCCAGGCAAGTACCCAGCCGATGATCCAAGTTGCCTTGAGTTCAAAAATAATTGTTGATATAAATAAAATTAGGCCAATAAATTTTACATGTAATAACTAGTTTTCTTTTAAAATATTTGCATAAAATATATATCACAAAATATGAACACCATAAAATGTAAACAAAAAGCAGCTGATATGTAGTTTGACTCTGCTTTCATTTTGGTCGAAGAAAAAAGAACAGATTCGCTCTTTATTACTCATTTTCTCAGTAAAGGAAGGGCATTGGAAATTTTATCAATAATTTTCGTTGATTGCACCCGATCGTTGCGCAAATTTCCAACCGGGTTGTTTTGTATACTCGTACTATTTTCTTCTATCTTTTTGCGAAGAAAATTTATGCGTTGCTCACTACGCAAAATTGAGGCCACAATTGTTTGTTGTATGCAATTAAATTTTTTCCTGTAATTCTTATCTTAAACCTAATATTTTTTCTTTTCATTATACTCGCAATGTCCGCCCATGTTGCACTAATTTTTTTTTTTAACACCAGAACTTAAGCCATTTGCCTTGCCTCCATTTGTGATCGGGGATTGATAAAAGTTCACTTTTAAAATGAATTCAAAGCAGCCCCGCGGAATGAGCGAAAAAATATAGAAAAATTTAAAAAATCGACTACGGCCGAATTCCAAAATGATTTTTGTCGTAGAAACATTTACCAATTTCGCCTATTTCTATTTTGTCTGTTCAGTTATTACAAAAGTATAGTTCATGCTATGACCAAAATCATATAAATGTAAATTTCTAACTATACTAAATTTTTCAAAAATCCAACACATTTTTTTACAAAGGCAAACTTTTTATTCATAATTTCTGCTAATATTCTAATATATTATAAAGTGCATATTTTTCAGAAATTTTCTATGAGAATATAAGATAAATCATATAACTCCAGATTTCGCACCTTATACAAAATTCACATAAATTCCAAATATAAAAAAGTGTTAGTCTTTTTAATCAGAATTTTTAAAACGTACTTTAAGCAGCTTCACTTTATTTTCCAGAAATTGATTGTACTAAAAAACTGCATACGCATATCCGAAAAGTTGCTAAGAGTTTTGATTAAATTTTTTGAAAATTTAATCAAATTTGATTTGTTGAATTTTCGAAAATTTTGTGCAATGTTTGATTTATGTACATGGTTTATGTTATAGAATAAACTATTTCTTCTTTTTTTTTAATGAAGGAAACAAACATTTAAAAAAAGTTGGTAACTGAAAAAAAAAAAATCATTGTAACTTAATTTTGTGAGTAACTGTACTCAATGACTAGTAATTGCATATAGCTCAATAGGGCTTGGACATTTTGCATTTTGGTATAATTGGGTGTCATTAGTGTCCATTTAGTGTCCGGCAAAATTTTGGTTCTATCAGCCGAAACGTGGAGTTGTCCCAGTACCATCAACGAACTTTTGTCAGACCCTACGATTGCATATAAACACACGTTCTCTACATTTATTTGCCTCTTGATTTGATAAGAATTTGTCACGCAGGCCGTTAAGTAAATGACTTCAACTATTTTACATAAGAAAGTAGCTAAGTACAAAGAAGTATAGTACTCGTATAGAGATAAAAAGTTATACACACCACAAAATTTCTAATTTAAAATTTAGGTTTCTAAAAACAAAAACTTTCAAAAGCGCCGCTGATTCAATGTAAATTATTGAAATATCAAGATATTCAAAACAACTAAGTATTTTTCTTCTTTTTTTTTGCCATATTGACCCCATTGCCATGCTAAATTTTTTCATAATTTTTTTTATACACATATAGTTGGTTAATTTGCATAAACCGTATAAAGCAAAGCTTTAGATTTTGTAAAAATTCAACACACAACTTGTAACAAATGGAAGTACAAATTTAAAATTTTTTTCTCAGAATTTACAGAAGTTTTTTCGGGCTTGTAGTTCTATATCCCATTCAATTCTAGTTCAGTAAAGTGCAAGTTGCAAGTTTCTAAAAATTTTCATTGATTTTTTATAAATTTTTTTTTTGAAATGATGTTTTCTGTAATTTAAAATTTTACATTATTTCAAGTTTTTTTTTTTGAATTTTTTTTGTATAGATTATTTTTATAAAAAAAGTGATAATGAAAAATATTTGGCATTGAAAATTTTGACAATATTGTGAAAAAAAAACTGGGCCATGTTTACTGCCAGTCACTGTATAAAAAATAAAATATTTTTTTTTAACTAATAAAATATTCAATTATCTTATACTTTCTTTCTTATTTATCTTTTCAGGTAAGCCTACTATTCTATCAAAACTGAATGAATAAGAAACTGTATTCAACAAAAAAAATTGCGTTTTTCCAACTTCGATTCACTAAGACTCCAGAAGATCTTCTCGAAAACTATAATCAAAAGGGACTTATTATTGTGAAGCGTTTAGCAGTGCCCCAAATTTTTTTTTACAGTCGCATACTTTTCGAAATATTAGTAAAGTAGTAAATATCTTTAGATTTTTAAAGCTATATAGTGTTTTATCTTCACTAACTACTTTAAGCGTCCTATAAATCCATTTCTAGTCCACTGTTTCAGAGACAATTCACCTGAGACTACATATTAGAGCCAAGAATGGTTGCCCTTTCTCTCCTAACTTTAGAATTCGTAATGGATGCTCTCCGCAACGATCGCAAGCTAGTAATTGTCGTTGCTTGAAAATTTGACACTACTGTCTCCAACGTAATAAGCTCGTCAATTAGCGTGGGTGCGAACTGGTTTGCCAAACTGGACCTTAGCAAAAACCCACAGAAGGCCGTTCTTGTACCAATTTTTATACGAGAAGATATAAATCGAACCTTGGCTCGATTAACCTCGGAGGGCAGATACTTGAATACACTGACAAATTCAAATATCTGGGTGTAACGCTCGATAAGAGCCTAAGGGGAAGTTGCCATATCGGCAATACTATAAATAAAGCCACGCGGGTCATGTAGGCGTCCAGAAGACTTTAGCAGGACATGAGGCCTGAACTCAAAGTGTAAAGGTGGTGGCTCTACAGCGCATGATCGTTCGCCCGATCGTAACTCATTCGTAGTTTTGTGGCAAAAATCTTCTAAAGCTTTGCCACACTTCGGTTGGAAGAGGCTTAGTAGACTATTCTAAGGAGAACTCCCGAGTTGGAAAGGTGCAAAATCCTCGACTCAAACACGAAAGAAAACTGCTTTTAGCAAAAAAAAAAAAAATCACTGTCTAATTTCCTCACTGGAATAGTTGAACTAATCGAGCTCGTTCTGGACCACAGATATGTTCATTGGTATATATATATGGATCGAAACTAGATGTGAGGACGGGTGCTGGTTTGTATGGATCTGGTACTAAACTCTTTAGCGATGGGCATTGGACCTACCTATTTCAGGCTGGAGCTCTGCTCCAGTATAATCCCTGAGGAAGGTATTGAGGGTGCTGCCGTGGAAGTCCTTTCGAAACGAAATTTTTCTTCCAGCTAGTGAAAACGCTCTGCAATACTACATCTACGGGCAAAGAAAAACATAATAATGCTATGTGCTGTGCTAGACATTGCGACTTTCTTAAGCCTTGAACTCTTCTGAGGTCCCAGCTATTCACATCCAAGAGAAGGATGTAGGACAGGATACACACAGTGTAAAATGAGTACTTGGGGGCGATGGGTGGCCTCATGCTGTCTACGCTCTTGCTTCTCCAGCCCCCAAAACCTGGTTTAATTTTTTTTATTTTGAACGTTGAGCTCATCTTGTATGCCTAAAACTCATCCAGCATTACGGTGGATCAAAATGCGTATAGCAAAAACGTAATCTATGAAGCATTCTAAGAAAACTTTACCGATAAATTATGGGTCTAAAAATTAAACCCTTGCTTCCACCGAGAGACACAAAAATTCAGATTTGAGAAATTTCGAATTTATTAATAAATGCCACAGTTTTTTTTTATCATTGTTGGGCTAATTTCTGTTTAATGTTTTTCAAATCAAAATTTAGACACTTTTTTTTTTTAAATTTACCCAGAAACTTAAGTTTGTAATGTCGTAGATTTCGCTTTTGCAATATGCCTTTTGTATTTTTTCTCAATCAAACAATTTGACGCACCTTAGTAGATTAATAGAGTAGCAGATGGTAAATAAAATTGAGGACAGCAATAAAGATTATCTAGTGGAAATAATTACTTTCATTCTACGATGAATAGATGACCTATCGTCAAAAAAGCGCGTCACAATAATAAGCTACACACTTATGTCTTCAGACCTATCTGCTGATGTTCTACGAGTCCTAAATGCAAAGAAAAAACTGGAGCACGTTTTTGCGCTAATTTTATTTAAAGGTATAAAGTGGATCATATAAACTAAAACAAAAGCTATTATGCGTCCCTCGGCAGAAGACACAGAAGGCACACAAAAGCCAACCATCAACTGCCAAACAGACAGCAAGTTCGACTGCTTTAACCAGTAAAATGTCAAAGTGGCGATAAAAGACAACTGGCGACTATTTAAAGTAGAGACCTCTTTTTGTTTTTTTTTTTAATTTTTGCACTCGTTCCGTTCGTCGTGTCACTAAAGAAGAAAGCGCGGGAGCGGCGCCGAAGTTCCAAGTCAATGAGCAGGGTTGAGGAATCAAGAAAGCATCAAGAAGAGCAGCCGCGACAAAAGCCATTTCTTTTAACCTGTTGTTAAACAGTCGATAATTGCAATGGCCAAGTGCAGTACTTTAATATTAGCGAAGAAGTAAAAAAAAAAAAATCATGGCATACGTTCTGTGCGGTTTGATATCTTCGATCTTCGATCATTTTTTTTGATATCGTTGAACCGCTGCGAACTCACCGAACTCTTCCAACCGGCCGCGCGGTTACTCCGTCGAGCACAGCAAATAAGAAGAAAGAGACAAGAATGAAGCCAGCATGTAACGAGCCACTTTCTTTTTCAATGCTGTTGTTTTATAAGAAGTGAAAAACTGGAAAAATAAAAATTGAAGAAATAAAAATAAAGGAAGTCATGGTAGCAACAAACAAAGTCTAAGTGTAATGAGAATAAATGAACGCTTTGTCAATTATTGCATTTTGAAATGATTGAAAGTCTGGTTAAGTGCAAAATTAACAACAACAACAACAATAAAAACAAGTTAGCAGCGTTCATTGTGACACATAGCGACTGCCAATAAAAGCTACTACTTTCAATTCTTTATTTTTTATTTTTTATTACAACTTTTTCCAATCACTGCCATTTTTGCACAGCTTTTACTGTCAACCGCTGCTAAAAAAAAAAACTAAAAGAGAAAACCATTATAATCTTTATAAATATACAGATATGACTTCTGTGTGTGCCCAATTGTTATTTTCTTTGCGTCTGTAAATAGCCAGCTAGCTGTTTGTTGTTGTAGTCAACATTCTTCTAATGTCTGAAGTTTGTGATATCAATCAACTGTGTATTGTTGGTTTGAGATTGCAGGCAGTTGCTATCGCTTTATTGTACTTGACTTGTTAAAGGAAAAGTGGGCCAAGAACATCTGTTGGTAGTTCCTCAAATGTATGCAGTGATCACTAGACAAGATTTGACAATTTTGTTTTTTCTTATTTAATTTAAATTTTTTCTTTTAAACAGTAGTTGAGTCTATAACAAAACAATTTGAGTTGAAGTTTCAAGCTCTCTAGGAAATTTATAAAAGTTGGACAGTATAAAAAATGGTCATCAAAATTTTTCATTCATTTTTTTTAGAAAATTGTCTATTATGCAATTTTGTGGCCCAGTAAGTTAAAGTTTCAAACTTTTTAGAAAATTTATTAAAATTCGATGAAGTAAAAAAAATACTAGTAAAATTGCTAATTTATAATCCGAATTTTCTCGAAAGAAAATTTTCAAGTATGCATTTTTTGTGGCCCATTCAATTTCACTCCAATAAAGTGTAAGTTTGAAGTAACTAAAAGTTCTGGTTGATTTTTGATATTTTTTTGTTGTCTAACTGAAAATTAAGAAATTTTGATGACATATTTTTTTAGTTTGTCAAATTCTTATAATTTTTTTTTTAGAAATATTGACACTAACTTACATCATTTTTGTTGTAGAATTAAATATATTTTAATGAAAAATAATTTAAAACAATATTGTGAAAAGGACTCTGTTCACGCTCTTATTCAATTTAATTTGAAAATGTGCACAATAGTTCGTGCCAATTTGCCACAGGTGAAGATTTATTTTTGAAATTAAGACTTATTCAAAAAAAAAAAATATTGTTAGAATCTTAAACTGAAGATATTAAAATGAAACAAAAATTACTTTAAAAAAAAAATTCACATTGAAGACATCTGGCGGAACTTAAAGATTTTCCATGTGACAGATACGTAAATTTCACATTTTTATCAGCTTTTGCACATGCGAATGCGGGATTCTTAGTTTGGGGTCAGCCTGTCATTTCTTTAAATATTTATTCGACTTCATTTCATAACCCAAAATGTTCGCGAATAAATGACGTGCACCTACAAAAATTGACGTTGCCAGTTTTAACGGCAAATGTGGAAAGTAATTTTACCCAGATTAATTTAATTAAAACCTAAATTCATACGAAGTTGGAAACCACAACTTTAGGCGGCTTTCTTTACTTAAAAATAAACGAAATTGCGTGCCATAACATTGACTAAAATAAAAACAAAGATGTTTTATAAATTTAAAAACAACAATTAACAAATTTTAAACAACTTGAATGCAAATATATGAATATTTATATTGACCATTCTATGATGACTTTGGCCAAAATAGATATTGTCCTCTTCCCTATACCGCTGAATGCGTTTTTTTCAATACCAGTGTTACCCGAAGAACCCATACTCTATTGGTAAGACCAACTGTGTTCAACTTGTCAAGGCACTCCATTGTCATTTTTGAAGTTACATGGTGAAATTTGAGGACCTTAATAGCCGCTGGTCTGTCAGTCATTACAATGTTGGGGTTTGCTGATCACTTCACTTCACTAAATGTGCTGTATTTTGTATTTAGGCCTATTCGGATCATTTCACAACGCTGCTAGGTTAGGCAGGCCAGTGTTTGTTAGCGTCCGAAGTAGTTTCAGAGTTATTTAAAAGTAAGATAATAAATCAAATGAGATTTAAAATATTAGTGTCAAACTAAAGAAAGATTAATTTCATAAATATTTTGGGAGGGGGTTGCCGCCCATTTAATGAAAATTGTATTTACTTAAATCAAATATTGAAATATGAGCTCCAAACGATGGTGGATTTAGAAAGTTTTTTTTAAACACTTTTTACTGCTTAAGAAAAGTAAATTAAATTAATTTATTATGTTAAAGGAAATATTACGGCATGAGATTCAAAAGAAGAAGGTTTAAGAAAACTTAATCATAAAAATGTGAATAAAGTGTTGCCAGCTGTTCAAAAATATTACCTTAAGTCAATTTCTATGCGTACTGAGATATAGCAGTGTTGCTGTTATTCGAAAAAAAACATTTTGAAGAGGGAAACGAAAGAAAAAGGTTTGAAGTTTATTCGTGAAATATATCTAAAAAAGAGTTGCCACCTGTTTTTAAAATTTATTTTTAACTAAATTTATAAGATAAATGAATACTGGTTTCAACTGATGGAGGTTGGTTTAGCAAAACTAAGTATCGTAAATATGTTGAGGGGTTGGCAACTATTTGAAAATTAAGTACAAATTTTTTAATATACGTAAGTGAAACACAAATTTTTTTGAAATCAGTTCATTAGAGAGTTGCCATTTTTTCACAAATAAAGACATTTTCATTTAAGTTTAACAAAGTAAAATTAATATAAATTGTTATTAGAAAAAGTTTTAAGTTACATTTTTCAATATAATTTCCACCCATAAAGAATTTTAAAAAATCATTCGAATTCATAACGATTAAACCGAATGCCGTGAGGGCCAAAACTTGTAACAAATAATAATAGAAAAAAGTGAACAAAATAAATAAATAAATAAAAAAAGCAACCGACCATAACAAAGAGGTTGAGTGGGAAGAGTGTGGGGGTGGTCAGTTCACTTAAGCAAAAGGGTGGCACGAAAACCCAAAAGTCGAAGTGTGGAAATGTCAGCTGATCATATTACATATTGCCACGATCTGCACCAGCGAATTAACCCGAGTACTACACACGTTTAGTTAGATGGAATGTTGGGATAGCTTTAAAGCTGTGGCATGCCTGGCATGTTGCATTAGTTGATTGACAACACAATTAAAAATGTAAATGCAAGTTTTTGTTTTTATTGTTGCTGCCACTGCTGCTGCTAACGCTCCATAACAGTTTGCGTTCGTTTTCCTTTGTTCGAATTCTTTGGTGGTAGATATTACTACATACATACCAACTATTTGAATAGTAAGTTAATTTTATTTTCATTTATTTTCCTCATATTCATTTTGCTTGGTCACAGATTATTGCTTTTATGTAGAGGTTCTTGACATCAATAAATCAATTTAGCATCACTTCAAAATATTCCACAGCTGATGGCACATTTGATGGGTAGTATTTTTTTTTTATTTTACTGCATAAAGGTGGGCCATTGATTAATTGCTGACATTTTTCCGTGTTGCGTCGTAGCTTAAGCGGCTACTGCTGTTGCCACTAGACGGTAATTAAATGCAATACATACATACAAACAAACATACGTGCTGTTTTTATACAGACATTTGTAAAGACTTGTGTAAGTGTGTGTGTGTGTGTGTGTGTATATATACATATGTAAGTATAGAAAGAAAAAAACAAATTTTAACGACTTTTAAAAATTTATTGCTTCTCGTAAGCTTCTCTTAAATTTAAATGTTAATTTTTTATTAAGATTTTTTCAAAATTTTGTGCTTGAGCTAAAGACCAGCATTTCGGCGTTGACACAAAAATTATGTTTTTTTTTATGGGCGTAGGTACTCAGGCAAATTAAGTTTTACGATTGCAATTTTATTAGTTAGCTATTTTATCATAAAGCAAGAAGCAGAAGAAGCATGTGAATGAGCTTTTTGCTCTTTAGAGTATTGCATTTTTATGCAGCTCCTTAAGTTGCATGGTTGGGTACAGTTATGGTGAGAAAAATTGCATGCAATAAAAAATCCGTTACAAATAGGAAATAATAATATAATATTTCAATTCAATTTAGGACAACAAATTATGCGGTTATCGGAATTGCTATCGTTATCGATAATACTATCGTAACTGTTATCGATATCATTATTGCGATTGTTATCGTTATCGACACTGATTTTGAGTTCTATGAAAGTCATCTATATTTTCGTAAGAACTATAAAACTCTTTCCACAATATAATAATTATATTTTTCAAAAATTTTCAAAGGCATGACCAGGCAGACATTTCACTTTAATTCGGGTATGAGAATTCGAACTGCAACTGCACCAATTTTTTAACTTTTCTGAACGACGTCATATGAAAAGGGCGCCCAATGTTATGGGGATTTACTTGGTTGGTGTTTTCAGCAAAGATGTTCACAGACTAGCTCGGGCCTTAAATGTTGTGAATATCCCAAACACCAGAAAACAAAAACAAAAACACTTGCGATTTGTCAATATTTTTCAAGGCTTTTGGCGTGCAGTATGCTTTTCCACTCACAGCCCACTAAGAGAAGATTGGGATAGGTGCAGTGGGTGCAAGAGGGTGCCGATGAATTTCTTTGCACGGACGGTTGCGGAACTCTCCGTCAGCCAAAAATTTAGGCTCCCAGCCCACTGCAAGAGTATTTTCGTTAGAGAGTAAGATCCAAAGTGGTCGGGGAGTGCCTGACCTCTCTTTCGATGGCTTCTGAATTTCTCCGTTTTAGTCTGATTTCGGAAACAGGAAACTGCATGGCTAATGAGCTGGCTCGAAAGGGTCACCTTTGAAGTTATGGCTCCGGACAGGGGATCTTTTGGACGCCTGCTGACTTCTATGGGACAAGTGGGCTCGTTGTCTGTTCATCGAACGCTGGGCAAATGCTACGACATGCAGAAATGCAAGAACTCTCTGACCAGTAGTGGACCTTCGTGCGCAACTCTCGATTTTCGGAGGAATGTTAAGCAGACATTGTCGGATGGAAATTCCGACGGTTAGGCTTAATATCACTACCTACGAGATGGAATAATCTTTTTAATACTTTGCTCGGCTCAGGCTTAGGTCCAAGCACTTCATTTCATTAACACCGAGGAGTTCTCCGCAGTTGAAGTCAGCTGCTCTTTGAATTTTTTTAGTAACTTCTTCGCTATAGTAAAACAAACAAACAAGTACTGGTATCACAATGAACTACTTCACATGCCGGTTTGCTCAATGTTTCATTAAGCGTTTAAACAGAATTTAATCAAAGGTTTAATTTCAAATAAGCTTCAACAGCAAGTAACAGTTCTAATTAACATCTAACCATGGGTAATATTAACCAGACATTTCGAAAACAGATTTTTGTTAGCCGCTTACCGAGACTTCTCACTACGACTATTAGGTGAGAAACTTTTTTTAAGACTTAAACTACGGGGTTATTTTGAAACCATTTCGAGCATAGTTCATTTAAAACAAATACACAAAAACCGCGAATACTTTTTGGATTGTTCAATTCCTTCCATAGTTTGTAAACAGATTCGATCGATGATTTATTTGAAGCGGCTGATGTTGACTCTTGAAGAGTGGAAAGTAGAGTTTATTGAACGGCCGTTCCCATGCTGCTGTGAGGGGTTTGATTTACATACTACTGGGACAAGTGAAAAAGATAAATATATAATAATATCCACAAAAAAATGTAAACTTTACGCTAACCCGGCATCCGAGACGTGAGGTGTATTAAGATGAAATTAATGATTAAGATAATATACAATGCCATCAGCTGTCGTGTTCATTATCCGGACTTATATCAAGAAGCAGATTCTTAAATGGAGGAAACTGAAAAACGAGTTTGAGGATGAGTAGTATTTTCTTAATATTAGCCCTACACTATGTTATTCTATTTTCTTGATCGCACAGAATTTACTTTTTAATTACCACATAAAATCAAAAAAGTAACGCCAACGATTTTTTTTCATTTTCATTTCATACGAAAAAGTAGCCTTTTGAACAATTTTACTGTATGGAAATAAATATTCGTTTTATACAGGGGTTTTCAATAGAGACGCTACAAAAGTAGACCGATAGTGATAGCAAACGACGCCATATTTTTTCCCGCTCTTTTGACATTTCTCTTTAGTAAGGTTTGCCATTTCATCATGGAAAGATAGCCGAATATTTTTGGCCCGAATTGGATGATATGAACTTGGACAATATGTGGTTCCAATAGGACGGCGGCACAAGCCACACAACGAATGTCACAATCGATTTATTGAAAACCAAGTTTGGTGAACGTGTTATCTCACGAAATGACCCAGTCAATTGGCCGGTCGGTCGTGCGATTTGACGCCGTTAGACTATTTTCTGTAGGGCTACGTCAAGTCTATGGTATATGCCAACAAGCCAGCGACGATTGATAAACTTCGTACGAATATCGAACGTGAAATTGCAGCGGTATCGGCCGATTTATGCTTGAAAACCGTCGAAAATTGGGTTTAGCGTCTGGACTTCTGCAAGCGTGCCCGTGGTGCCCATGCAAAGGAAATCGAGTTCCATACATAATGGCATCGAATGTACTTTCACAGGAATTGAGAATTTAATTCATATCCCAAACCGTTTTTGTTTTATTTAAAAAAAAAACTTTTGTGCGTTCCTATTGCAAGACCCGATACTAATATGGTAGGTTTAAGTTACTACTCGTATAACAACGGCATCTAGTAAAAGGATAAAGCAATGATATAACACAAAGCAGCAATTTACCACAGGGTTTGTAAAACTCCACCTGTCGGACCCTGTAACAAAAGTCCAATTGTCGGAGGAAGGGTTAATTTGCAATATAAAAGGACATATTTATTGCTGCACGTGTATCGAGAATATGCGCTATTAATCGCTTGAATCGGTAACTAAAATTTGCACTAAACCAATAGCAATATTAATATTGAACAAATAAAAGCATGAAATCCCAGAATGCATACGCAAGTGAAGGCGGTAGGTAATATGATCTGGTTTGAGATCCGGCAGCTTTTTACATTTGCATATGAGTAGCAGTTATTTAGCACCCTTTTATTTTTATAAATTTTCTTTACTTTTTCTATAGCAACATTTTCTTTTTTTCGCTCAAACCGTCCTTGGCGCTATAGTTTTGCCTGTCTTGCCATTATGCGAATGCAATATTCTTACTTTTACATTAGATTGCAAATTGTTATTAATTTATGAATACAAGTACTGTGCTCGTGTAGCTGTCGTTGACAAATTGTTTTTTAATCAGCTGCTATAAATTATGCCCCAAGCTTCGTTATGCGCACAATCTAAGTGTACATTCGAATTTATGTAGATGCATATGCAGATTATGTAACATAAAAGTACTTAGGTATCAGGTTGCTTAATAATTTGCTGAATAGATTGATATTGCTAGCGGCGGTGCCGGCGGCGGCTTGTTTGTTTGCTTGAGACAAAACATTTAGAAAATTAATATAGTAAATTAAAATTCTAATAGAACCAATAAACTTTAAAAAATGTGTAAAAAAAAAATACTCAGCTCGTAGAAAATCGCTAAATATTCAACATGCTAATTCGCACACAGCCCAAGGTACATAGATAGATGGAGGCAGTGAGTGGCATTAGCTCTAAAAACATGCCATATTTCTCAAAGCCAAATTAACATAAAGTTGTTTCACACATTCCCGCTAATTGTTTGCTCTATTTTGAAACTGTGAAAATTTGCAACGGTTGCAAAGCCATAAGAAGCTTAACGAAACACAAACTTTCAGCGGACGACTAACGGACTAAATTTTTGTGCTAACCGTCCGATTTCAGGATTGAACTTATGGCCGATTTTCTTTGGTAGTATAATTGAAGCTAATGAGGCTAAAAATGTTGAACAGACGTGGTCAAAATAATAAGTGCATGTGCATTTTAGGTTGCAAATTTGCATATCACAATTAAAATTTGTCAATAGATTCGATCTTTAGAACAGATGGATGCTATTGCGCTTTTCGTATTTATTTAATGCCTTTAAAAATTATTCAAATATTTTTGTGCCTCATATCTTTTTTTTAATTTTCAGCTATATTGCCGGAAAAAAGTAGTGGCTTAGGGACTTTTTTTTAATTAATTCTCCATGTTTTTTGTGCTGAATTTTTTTTTTTTTTTTTTTTGTTTTTTATCAATATATATAATTCTATAATAAAAGTTATCTATGGCCAAATTTCAAAAGTGGCATAAAATTCACAAAAACTCAGCATTATAGGAAAAAATTTCATTAAAATTTCAAACTTTTTCATCATTTTTTTTTTTAATTTTCGGGTATAAAGTTAAGTAGCTTAAAAATCCCAAATTTATTCCCCAAAACTCCGCAATTGCATAGCTGGCTCGCAAAAATAAATAGCTATTTATGTTTTGGTTACCTATTTTATTTTTTTATAAAAAATTTTTTTTTTATGTAAAAAAAATTGTTTTAAATTTTTGTCTAATTGTAATACATTTTTTTCCAATTAATTTTTTTATTTGTATATAAAAAGGGTTAAAAAATATTTAAAAAAATTTCCTCTGTAAATTCTACTATAGAAGTCTAAGTACAGAATTTTTTTTTGAAATCGTTTTATACATAATTTTAACAAGAAATTTAACATGAAAAATATTATCAATATTGTAAAAATTAACGTTAAGCTTTGAACCATTAACTTGATTTCTGGCAATTAGTTGGAATACCAATTTTCTGTACCTCTAAATATACCACCCTTTTTGATTTTTTTTTCACCAAATGAGAATCAGCTCGGAAATTTTAAGAAGTGCACATATTATTTTGATAAAATTCATGCTTTTTGCACTAATTTCACACAATTTCCACTAACATGAAAATTGCGAAAATTAACTTCAAAACAAACGAGCACGTTTGTTTGATTTTAAAAAGTATTGGAAGACGGCATTTTTACAACTCACACAAAATACGCCTGGTGGTAATGTCTACCTTACGGTTCATTTCTTTCTTGCCACCAACTAAAAAAAAAAAACAAAAACAACTAATGTGTGAAAAGAAATTAACATAGACATAAGAAATTTCACGTAACATATCAGCCACATATATACAAAAATTTTAGTAGATTTTTCTTTTGCGAATTCAAACCAAGTGATGGCAGAGAGCAGAGACCTTTGGTCAGTTTGAACAAGAATGACAAAATCGAATGAGGTAAAAATGTAAGAGCACTTTATGTTTTCAAATTCACGCCTAACGAATACGGTGACCATACTCTACAAAAGTAAAATAGAACAGAAATTATTTTTGAACGATTTGCATTTAACTGCGCGTACTTTACTCGCTCTAAATAAACAGTATAATTTAATTTAGTTAAAATATTTACAAATTGATTATTATTTTATTCTTGTGAATAACTTTTTTTTTAAATAATTCCCTAAAAGCAGGCACCGAAAATAACCGTTTTTTTTATTTTTTTTATTTTTTCGGATCAACAGATCATTGGCAAGATTTTTTATTTTAAATCATTCCATAATTGTTATTTTGTGATTTTTATTTTTTCGGTCATATTTTGTGGTCTTTTTTCGATCATAGAACATATTGTTCCCAAGGAGTTTGTGATAATAAAAACTATAAAATAGCGATAAAATCATTAATATGATATGAGAATATTGATTACTTTTGATCGACAAAATAAAGATCAAACTTGGTCGGAAAAATTAAAATTAACAAAAACGAAAACAGACGTTCAAATATGATCGGGAAATTTTAAATCTAAGTAATAACAATTATTTTTGATCGAAAAAATATATATCAACAAATACGATAAATTTTCATCGAAAAAAATAAAAATCCGAGAATAACGATTATTTTTCATCGAAAAATCGCAAAATTAAGATAAAATTAATCGAAAAAATTAAAGTCTAAGAATAGTTTTCAATCTTGATCCAAAAAATAAAAATCATAAAATAACGACTAAATCATGAATTTTTTTTATAAAAATTATAACCGTTATCGTTCCTGCTTAAAAGTCCTTACCAGCGTTAAAAAATTCAAAAGCTAATCTTGTGAAATAATCGCAAAAATGTGTGCCTTATTCAGAAAAAATTAGCAAAATAAAAATATTATACTGTCTTAAAAAAAAGAAAATCCGCGAATGGTCACCGTGCTGATACGAATGCGGCAGTGACATAATTTTTATTAGGAAACTTACAATACAATTTGGCAACATTTCAAAATTAATAGCAGATAATTTCAAATTAAAATGTAATTTATAGGAACAACATAGCATGCGCATACAATATATATAAATATATTATATTTAAAAGTTATCTCAAAGAATTCTTACATTTAAATTTTGTAACCATTAATTTTTTTTTTTTTTTTGTTTTGGCAAAGCAACATCAAATCCCAAACAGACTTGACGCCACTTGGCTCACTTACTTAGCCCGCAATTATTGCTAGTACTTTTCGCTGCTATTTAGCATTTCTCTAATCCTTGACATTTGTGTGTGTGTGTGTGTATGCGTAGTTTAGCGTTAAGAGCAGCGTAAATTCTTTGAATTCCCGTGTTTTGTAGCAGAAATGAAAAATGGATAGAATCACACATGATTGAATATCACAACTCATGCTTGAAGGTGGATGCTAAAAATGGGTAAAGGTTGGCGAGACCTGAAATACAGTGACTCAGAGAAATAAAAAATAAAAAATTAAAAAACAAATTATCAAAAAAAAAGGATTGCGAATATTTTAGAAAAAATTATTATGAGATCAATTGTTTGAGGCACTCTTGATTTTTTTCTTTTTTCATTTACCCTCAAGATGCTCTATTTCACTCTAGGCTTCAAGATTGAAAATAATTTTGGGAATGCGGAATTTGCCTAGATAATTACAAGACCAGATATAGTTAGCCATGTGGCTAAATCCACGTTGCACGATTTTCTGAGGTATTATGAAAATGGTATCACTGAGTCCGATTAGCTACGAAGGAATATATTTAAAGTATATGCTACGTTCGCAGTACGATAAAATCATCGTTAGATTTTTCGTAGATTTCACGAAAATTTTGGACTACGATGGATTCAGTGATAGCTCCGTGTAATTCTGCTTAAGACTAGGAGCTACTGAGGGGATGTTGTATCTAGGTACGGTTACGTTAGGTGAAACTTTTCTGCAATGTGTGGCCAAAGAACCCCATTATAATTTACTCGAGAGAAATATTTCTCCGATCCTACGCCGCTATGTCTATGAACCTTCAGAATCGCTTAACCGGATTGCGTTACTTTAAATAACCTCCTGGAGAGCCGTACACTCGCGTTTTAGGATCCCATTAATGAGCCCGCGGAGTACTGCCATTCTTCAGGGGTCCCACCATTAGCTTTAATGGCAAGCCAATTGCAGATGTACATATATCTCGATCTTGTGAAACACCACTGTGGTGAGAGCTACCTCCCCATAGCGAGACTTGCATTTACGAGGGCGCATCTATAAGTCTCGGAAAATCAGAAAAGATTGTGTTGGCGTCTCAAAATAATCATAGTAATAAAAGATATTGAAAAGTTGTTTTATACTTAGATTCGAGGATAATTTGAAGCAAAAACGGCAGCAAACAGCAGAGGGAAAAGTAGTGTGAGGTTGAGGGGCACGGAAGTTCTCAGGAAAAATCAGTAACGATGGGGAGAGTTCAGCTGAAATTCGGCAAGCCAAAATTCTTTGTAGATTGGTAAAAAGAGCAAAAACAAAACCCAAAACCAAAAATATTGACTACTCACCAAATTTGATGATATCGCGTGGCACAGAGGCGTACAATTACAACAGCCACAAAAGAATACCAAATAAATAACAATAACATTACTGACAATGTTCTGTTATGAAAAGAAGAACCTCAGCAATCCACCGTTGTTTGACTGGAATTTCAGAATGAGTCGTCAAACTCAGCTTTTGACAGCGACACAAGGCTTCGCCAAAAGACGTACCGTGATGACAATCGGTTGACGTTCGTTGGTCAGCTGGATTGCAGTCGTTAGTTAAACGCCGACAACATGTCTCCGAAATTGCAAAGCCAACAAAAAATAAAGTAACAAAATAGTAGTTAAAGCATCTAAATGAAGCTGCGCACCACCAACAAAGCAACAAAAAATTTATAAAAATGCAGGCAGCAAAATCAGTGGAAAATGAGGCGAAGAAGAAGAAGAAGCATAAGAAGCTTTCTGGTATTCTCCACTTGTTGGATTAACCATCGAACACAGAATCGTAGAGACGGTTGATAGGTTTGGTTTGGGCCAACAATGCCTGCTCGCACGCAGTGGGAATATGAGGCGAAATACAATGTTGTGCATGTAGGCATAGTAATAATAAATAAGGGGCAACGCTGCATACAGCGTACATTGCCACTGCCACCGCTATAATTATTGTGTGCAACACTGCTATTAATGTTATTAGTGTTTTTGCTGTATTATCTTGCGTCTTTGTTTTTTTTTTTGTTGGTAGTACATACAGCATTATTGCTCATAGCCTACTTACATCACTCAACGTTATTGTTCCTGCCGCAATCTATGTGCGCGCCTCTATTAAACATTTATATATGTACATTAGGGTCGATCATAAAAAAAAATGCAATTTTTCCGCCGAAATGATGCAGATTATCTTTTTTTTCGAAGTATTAGGGAGATTTACGTTAGCTTGAAAGATGTGAAAATTCTGCCAAAAAATGCAGTTTTTATAAATAAAAATATTTTTTTTTTAATTAAAAAAAAAAAAACAAATTAACTTAAATTATTAAACTAAAATTAATAAAAATTGTTTTGTTTAAATATTTCAAAGAAATATTAAGATTTAAATAAAAAAAAATTGCCATTTTTCACCGAAATGATAAAGATTATTATGTTTTAAGACTACTGCCACAATACTTCGAAGAAATAATAAGATTTCCGTAAGCTGGAAAGATTTGGAAATTCCGCAAACAAGTTTTTATAAATAAAAATAAACTTTATAAATAAAAACATTTTTTTTTTACTATTTTTTTCAAAACAATCTTCACAGCTGATAAAAAGCTTCACACATACAATTTTTTTTATTTTTTTTTTTAATTTCAATCGTTCAATACTTTTCCGAAATTTTTTGCTGAAAGTTTTAAAACGTAATAAAATTTATAAATCCGAATGAAGGAGATTATCAATTTTTAAAGTAAAACTACTTTAGGCGCAGTGATTTTTTTACATCGCGTAACGAAAGTAGCGTCATCATCGATTTACTAATTTCTACCACTATTTTTTTTTTTTTTTTACTAATTTCTTCCACTACATTTACTAATTTCTATCATTATTTTTACTAATTACTACCACTATTTATACTAATTTCAACCACTATTTCTATTAATGGTACTAATATTTTCTACCACTATTTTTTTTTTACTAATTACAACGTGCATGCGTTTTTTTATTTAAAAAAGAAATTTTAAGATTGCCCGATTTCAAAATTTCGTCAAAAATTGAGCTTTTTATAAATAAATTTTTTTTTCGAAAACTTTTGTTTGAAGTTTTAAAATAAAATAAATTTCATAAAAGAGTAACGATTTTTTTTTTGTGAAGTGCTGCACGCTAATGTTGCATAATCCGCAATGAAAATAGAAATTTCATTGTTTTTGTTGTTAGCTAGCTAGCGCAGCTGTTGATTGCCTAATTGCATTTATTGTGTAATTTGTTCTTTCGCTGCCGCATCCATTCACACATCGTAAGTTGCAGCAAGCCACCATCAAATCACTTGCATCTTCCCACAAATTAATCAGTGAAATTTTCAGGCAAATTTATGAAAAAATTTTCTCTCTTGTACACCGTCCGTCCGTTCGTATGGCTCAACTGAATGGCATGCAGACATTATTTATAATTTTCTCACAATTTTCTGAAATTAATTTGTTCGCACCGTCATTCACTTAAGCAAATTGAATCTGTATGTTGTAATTGCTGAGCCAGCCATCAGCCAGCACACGGCTAAATTAGACAAAAAAAAACAGGAAAACTGATTTTTGAAATATAAAATGTCTATATACATATGTATGTACGATCGTATTTTATAATGAGCGTCAATTTTTACAGGAAGAAGGAGAATCATTAACAGGTGAAAATTAGGGGTCCTTAGTTTTTCCTTATGTTAAATTGTCCTGTTGTCGATTTACCAACTATGAATATATCCTGGCAGTATATTAACGAAAAAGATTTTATATGAAAAGTATTGCCAATATTGTAAAAAAAAAATCCCTGTAGGCAGGGGATGGGTGCCCACAGGATATATCACGCCCATTTGGGCAAATTTGTTAAAAAGTTAATCTCCCTACCGGTGACGGCCGAGGAACGAATTCTAGCAAAGTCTAGAGCAAAAATCTGGAATGACTAATTAATTAATTAAAGATTCTATTAGGCCTAATAAAAATCGATGTACTCCTGCGAACATTTTAAATATCAACGTATTAACAAAGCGTTAGCTTTTTTGTAATTTTCACCAGGGACCGCAAATAACGATTATTGTGCAAAGTTCAATTCAAAAAATCATGCAGAAAGAGAAATACTACATGTAAAAGGATTATAGAAACTTGCTCCTTGTAACAAGGACTACCTTATCTTTATTTTTCGAGTTTTTTTCAAAAACAAAAAAAAAAAATTAGTTTTAACCGTTATTTATTTTACTTTTATTTATTGCTTATAAACTAATCGTTAATTCTTGAGTTTTGTTTTTAACTTAAGAACTAATCGTTATTTTTATTTCTATTTAACTCTTTTTTTATTTAATTTTTTTTCAATTTAATTTTTTTTTCTGTGTGAAAAAAACCCTAGAAATTAAGTTTTGTTTTCTGACCGATAACAATTAAAAAGTATTTTTTTTTTTCATAAATGTTATAACCGTCATGGTCCCTGATTTTCAATAATTTTTGCTTAAAATATTACTTATATTCCTACAATAAACATGTAAATCAAAGTTAAAAACTTTTCAAACTTTATGCACAGAATGTTTAGATAATTTTTTAATATGCAGTTAGTTGTATACTAAAATTATAATAAAAATATTGCAAATATCGCGAAAACTTGTCAATAAAAAAATCACTAGGTGCAAATGAAAAAAAATAAATGAAAATAACATTATGTTGTATGATAATAAAGACTTCCTATAGGATTTATTTTCTTATTTTTTCGTTTGATACTTATATTGCAATATTTGATTTCACACATTGTTTTTCAATTGAATTTAAATCCTTTTTATAAATTACTTCTATGGTAACCAATGTAACGGACTATATATATATATGTATATGTGCCAAATCTTATCGAAATCTGTCAAGTCGTCATATAGCATTAACTGATTTAACTTATTCATTGAGTTGTCCAACTGTTCTAACGTGTAGCACCTCTTGAGAATATATCCCATATGTTAATCCAT
The DNA here is from genome assembly GCA_951828415.1 of Anomoia purmunda. Taxonomy (NCBI): domain Eukaryota; kingdom Metazoa; phylum Arthropoda; class Insecta; order Diptera; family Tephritidae; genus Anomoia; species Anomoia purmunda. The sequence goes on from OX639995.1 coordinate 48,391,458, forward strand.
GTTATAAGCCATTTATGTGCGACATTGTATCCAAATCCCTCTAGCCATTTTGACATGGAAAGGTAACAAACATATTCACACAGAAACATATTTATAATATTTTTGTAGAATATTCCTTACTCGTCGCAATTAAAAATTTTTAATGCCATATTACTACTACACGTATTTTCCCATCGTCTAGGCTTTTGCCTCCTCCAATTTAGCAAACGCAGCACGAAAGTTTGCTAAGCGCCAACAGCTAACAACGTTCTAAGTCGTAATTGGAGGTAGGTGCAATAAATCAGACGGCAATCAAGTAGCCATCAACACGCGTAGCCCAGAACAGTGCTGTATTTTTTGTTTCGTATGTACCTACATCTGTATCCACTACGTACTTGCAGCACGTAAACTGAATGAGGCAACGTGCGTCCAGTTTCTATTTCTGATTTGTGATTTGTGATGCTGTGCTGTCAGGCTGACATCTGTCAACAGTGCGAATCGTAGTTGGTTAGTTGGTGCGCAATTTAGTTACTTCTATTCTTTTGATAAATAGTCACTAGCTAAAGTGGTAATCATCAGCTAATTATACCTCTCCTCAGATGCAAGCGGCTGTGTATGGAAAGTGAAATGGGGCAAGCTAAGTTGTGCAATTGCCATTATTGTCTTGAAAGTTAAATGTAGCCTAAGTGTAATATATTCTTTCGCTAATAGCTATGCACATAAAATGTTTACTTGCGACTGCAGTAGCTGAATTTCGAAAGTGTTCAATATTTAAAGCTTGTTTTCATTTAAAAGCCAGAAATCGTGAATTTATCATTTTTATAATAAAAGTTATGACCTCATAGTTATTTGCAGATTTAATAAATACTAATTCCAGTTCAATTTTAATTTAATTACCTATTGCTAATTACGGTGCCGGAAAAAACTATTGGCACAGTAATTTTTCTTTATTATTCACAATATTTTCATGCTAAAATTATTTCGTTATTTCTTTTTTTTTCCTTATAAAAATATAGCCAGTTCTATTACAAAAGCCATACACAGTTATTCAAACTATTTACCAATGTTTATCCTGGTAAATTTTTTGTCGTAAAATTTTTATAAAAATATAGTTTGTTCCATTGCAAAAAATATACATATAATTAAAAATTTCAAACTTTGTACAAAATTTTAAAAAATTCGAAAAAATTTTTAACATTTGAATCGGAATGCTAAGAAAAGTTTTGATTCTACAGTTTTGTAACTTATTTAATTTTAGCACAATAAAGTCTCTTAAGCCTAAAAATTACTGTGGATTTATCAAAGTTTTTTAATAGAATTTTGACTTTGGATTTTCTTCCTTTTTTTCAAAAATATTACACACCAATGTAAATTATTTATATATGTACATACGTACGTATGTATGTACAATCCATCCGTTGTATGGAAAAAGTGCGTAGGACCAAAATTTCAAAACTACCCAAAAGTTTTCTTAAAAATTCTGATGAAAAGTTAGAAAATTTGTTGAATTTATGTAAATTGTTTGCCAAGGTTTGCCTTTTTAATTTATATGATTTTTGTTAAATTATAAACAAAATTACAACTTGAGAAATTTTGAGATATCTCGAAACTGGTACACACTCTGCCCTCCACTCATGGTAGGTTGGTATTGAAAATGTTCGAAATCGGATAACCACAACCACGCCCACCTCTCACAAAGTAGTAATTTACAAATAACGATATTTTAGCAACTATAAAAATTATTTGATTGAAATTGGAATGATTCGAACGGAGAAGGGAATACGGAATGTTTTTTGGAAATTGGGCGTGGCACAGCCTACTTTAAACAAATAAAAACACCTAACACTTACATCGAATAGGCATAATTTCGAAAATTGTGGAAATCGGACTGAAACCACGCTCATCTGTAATATAACGGTAATTTTCAAAAATCAAAAGTATGCGATATCTGAGTAAATATAAATGGCAATTTGCTCAAATTTTGTTTGAATTGGGTTGGAAAAAGGAATATGTGGGTTAAAAGTATTTTGGAAAATGGAGGAAATTGTATCAATTTCTTTTAAATCTCATGCAGACTTTGCATTTCTACTCATTAAGCACAATTATGAAAATTATAGAAATCGGAGAGAAATTACACGAACCTCTCATATAACGAAAATTTTCAAAAAATAAAAAAAACTCAATATTAGAAAAAATAAAGTAGCAATTGGCTCAATTTTCTTACAAAGAATTTAATTAGAGAGAAAAACAACACAAAATTCAACATTTTTGCAAGTGCGTTTGACACTTTCTATTTCAAATCAGTGAGCACAACGCCAACCCCTCATATAACGGTAATTTACACAAGGCATCAAACAAATTTAACAAGTACAGTTTGTTGTAAATTAAAACATGCGACTTATATTGATACATAGTTGTAAACCGAACTACTACAGTGGCTAAAAATTCTTGTTGATTTTGGATAATAAGCGATTAGCAAAAAAATTATAAAAAATCTAATCACTTGAAACATGCACTTTGTAAAATTTAATGGCTTACTCGTAAAATTTGGTAAAAATTCGGTTTAAAAAGTTAAAAATTTTTTTAAATTTGTTGAATTTTTTTTAAATTTTCTAAACAGTTTGAAACTTTGACTTACATGATTTTTGTTACAGAATTACATATATTTTTGTTATAAAATCTTTTTATTAAATAACTACATATATAAAAATTTGTCAAATTTTTATGGGTACATATTTAGATTGCCGGAAATTTTTTAATTAATTTTTTTATCAAAATAAAACGCATTATATAACAACACCATGCTAATAAAAGATTCAAGCTGTTTACAAAATTTATAAAAATTCAGCAAATTAAAAAAAAATTTTATCAAAATGTAAAACTTTTTAATAAGAATTTTCAGAAATTTTGGATATACAGTTTTGTTGGCCATTAAAAATATGCGTTGATTTTTAAAGTTCTTTTGCTGACGGTGTGGCGCATTTTTTTCCAAATACATAGCTAAGTCAATTTTTAGCCACTTAAAACTTGTACCTTTTTATACTTAGATTTAATGGACTATAAGACTGAGTACTCGAAATTTTTGTAAAAATTCTATTAACAAAGTTTAAAAGTTTGATGATAATTTTTAAAAATTTGCCGAATTGTTTGTGAAATTTTGAAATCTGTATTTATATGATTTTTGTTATAAAATGCGTTATATTTTGATAAAAACTTAGCGAAAAAAATGTAACATGAAAAACATTGCGAATTTTATAAAAAAAAAAACCATACTGTGCCAACACTTTTTTTCCGGCAGCACTCTGAAACTTTAAACCTTAAAGTGTTTTGTATATGTTAAGTCATTAATTATCGCAACCACAAAGCCAAAAACGTTTATTGACAGTTAAATTGTAAAATTTAACAAATAGCTGTAACTTAACTTGAAGTAAAACAGAAATAACATTACCCATTCATTGTGCCGAAAGCAACGTAAAAATTGTTGCAAAAATTTTGCAATCACAAATACCTAGTACATGGTAAAAAATAAAAAATAAAATCAGTAAATGACAACAGGCAACAACAGTAACAACAAGCAATCTGTTAATGTGCCACGGCGTTTCATTTAATTTCATTTGTCTGGCAAAATGTTTAGTGTTGCCACATCGCCATATGGCATTGAACCATGAAAATGAAGTTACTGTCGTTGGCATCAACACCCTTCATTTTCCAGTTACTACACAGTACACTAACTTAATGTAAGCGTTTTAATTTTAAACGCTCATCAACGAGCGGCCTGGCAGGCGGCGAACTGTTAAACTGGCGTACAGCAAGCGAACGAACGAGCGGAGCGCACCTACAAATCACTGCAAGGGCGACCCTAATTATAGTAAATATACAATAGCAAAAACAAAAAAAAAAACTATAACTCTAACTTTAGCCGTATCGTTAAAAGTTGTGTGGTTAAATGTGTAATTGTCTAGTTAACACGCTTTGCAAAAAACGATTGTTTTTTTTTGTTGCTTTTTTTTTTTAATTTTTTAAAAATATTTTTCGCGTTGTTTATGGCCACTGCGCGCGTTAAAAATAAATACACGCCACACTCTCTGCAGCCTAATACAATATTTCCAAATGTAACTGGGAGCATTTTATTAAATTTTTTTCATTTAATTTTTTTTGCCAAATTTTTTTGCTCCCATCATTTTTTTCTGTTTTTTTTTGTGTTGGTTTGTGTGCACTCATTTCGCAATCTTTTTTTTTTTTTTTTTTTTGGGAAAGATTGCTCATTTGTGTTTTGTTGTATCTGCTCGTTAAATGCGCCGCTTTGCTAACCAACCAACCGCTCGACCAAGCAAGTAACCAATTTTTTTCTAGTCCAACAACTCAGCTACAAATTGCCAAATATCCGTTAACACAAGGAGCTTCGCCGTTGGCTGCTATTCGTAATTTGTATGCCTATTGGCTCACCGGCCGGTCGGTGTGATGCGTTTGAAAATGTTGTTGTTTGTTTGTTGTTGCTGTGCAACCGGCGTAAAATTTACCAATTATTTGTGTGTTGCACGCAGTTGGTGGTTCTTCATTTCATTTTCACCCTTCTGAATTTTTAATTTTTTCTCTGTAATTTTGTATTGCAAATTTTTGAGTGTGGTTGTGTTTTTTTTTTTAACTTTTTTCTGCTTGCTAAAGTTGCGTGGTTTTATTTTAACGATATTATTTGCTAAATGCTGTAAATAAGTGGATGATTCTCTTTCTCGTCTCACTTGTTTCTAAATTATTTTAAAGCGTTATCTTTTTCCACTTTAAATTGCTAAGCCTACCGAAATATGGTAATAGACATCATCCTGTGCTTGAGGTAATTAGTTTTGAAGTAAAATTTAAATTTAATTTTGCAAGAAATTTAAAACGAGCACTAAATATTTGATAGTTAACCTGTTCTTAAAAATCGATATTTTGATAAAATTGATAAAACAGATATAAAAACTCAATGGTGTTTGCCCGCGAAAAAAAATTCCAAAATTCAACCGATATTTTTTGCCACTTGAACCTTGCACTTTGTTGTACTGAAATTGAATTGGCTACAAACCTATAAAATTCTGACTAAAAAATTTAATTTGTTTTGTTGAAATTTTGTAAATTTTATACAAAATTTTAAAATTTGATTTCTATAATTTATGTTGCATAATGAACTATATTTTTTATTGAAAAAATAACGAAGATGTTCCGAAGGGTTTCAAAGTTTATTTTTAATTTAGAAAAATTCACGAAATTTTCATCAAAATTCAAAGCTTTTGTATCAGTTTTTATTTTAGAAAGTTTTTTGGGTAAGCAGTTTTAAAACCCTTTCAATTTTACTATAGAAATTATCAATTTCGATAAACTTTCGAAAGTTTCTTTGCGCTGCGCATTTTCTTCCATAAAAAAAATTCTGAAATCACATCTTTGAATTAAAAAAATGAGGAGAATTGTTTTGTTTTATGAGTAATATTAGTATTTATATTATTAGTGATGAGTTAAAACAGGGTAATATCTGATTGCCCCCCACTTTTGCTTTGATGATAGTGGCAAATGTCTGGGCCATGCTGAATACAAGTTTGGAATATTCGACGGCACTTATGGCATCCCATGGTATGTCCATCTACCTTACGATTTAAAATAGCCCCCAAGGGCTCGATTTGGTTTAGATCTGGAGACTCCGCTGGTCACTCTAACAAAACAATGTGTTTTCTTTAACTCTGCGCATTGCAATCTCTGTTTTGCTATAAATGGACCCCAGCTAAATTGGTGTCGGCAAATATGTCCGCGAATGATCGTCAAGCCCATCAGCAGCCATACAGCCGCAGATCCTAAAACTCTCTCATCCAATCTGGGTCATATTTCTCCCTAATTCGGCACCTCACGTACGTTTTACCAGCCAGGTGTTCCAAATATCTAGAGGGAGTAATAAAAATGTATGCAAATTTTCTATATTCTAAACTGAACTAGAGTAAGTAAGTAAATAAGTAAGTAAGCTTTCTTCGAAGTTCGATTCATAGCTCACAGAACATTCGAGCAGCAATCTTGCGCTGTAAACTTTGGTATCGGAGAACTCATTACAACCGCTTTAGGATTATTTTCTGAAAGTCACGGCTTCTTTCGGGCTTTGTGGACTTTTTAAATCAGCTTTTCCGAGCTTTCTTGTAGCTAGCTGTTCGAGCACTAAAATGTTGTCTAATTTCTTCCGAAAGTGTCGTAGAGAGAGCTGGGATTTTTTACGATCATTGAGATACTCGCGGATAAGTTTTGCTTTGCTACGCCGAACTCTCTCACCACCAGCCGCTGATTTCGCCTGAGAATACATCCTTTTTCCAATGCAGCATTCCCAAATTTGCCAAATTTTTGCACCAACGTGACTCCAAACCTTCAGACCGCAGACTTTTGTATTTCCAAATATAGTTTTCTTTACAAAAAATATTTGTGAGCATTCTTTCAATCTTGTATTCTATGGTTCCTGACTCCAACCCCACCGATATTTTGTCGTACTTTTTGCCGATTGAGTAAAGGTTTCCTCAAAAGAATGCAAACTTACATAAAATGAAATCTGTTTTCTCCTAAAGTTGTAAATATTTCTTTATCGCCAATTCAGTCCCATTTTTCTTTCTTTTGTTAACTGTTTTTCTACAATCCAGATGTTTTTTGTTTGTTTGATATATAATAATGGTATCTTAATAATAGGCTCAGTTGTGATAATGGCAATCACTTTATTGAAATTTATAGAAGAAAAAAAACATATAAAAAAAAATCCAGTGACGATTTCATAGTCGCTTAACCTCAGCCGCGCTTCAATGCGTCAATGATTGACATGTGATGGAAATTGTTGTAATTTTAGATGGGCGCTTTATAAAGGTGAGAAGCTGTGTAACCAAAACAACAACAACAACAACAGGAACACTGAAATAGAAGACCAAAAATACTTTGCAGAGAGTATTAAGTTGTAAAATGTATTAAATTTAGTGACTCGTTGCTATTAATTTGTGGTTTTGGTGTTTAGTTAAGTGTCATTGCGCGGTTCAGTTGACAATGCTGGCAAATGACTGGAACATCAACAACAACAAAAACACCATAATAGCCGTGCATAAAAATTCCAGTGCAAATATTTAGTATTACTTTGCTACACTATTTTTTGGTATCATCGCATTACTTGGCATTAGAGACGGCGCGGGCAGGCAAGCTGTGGTGTGTGGGTGTGTAGGTGTTATGCGCTGCCTAATTGACCTGCGGTTAATGCGAACCACTTTGGAAAATTGAAAATAAAATGTTTGTCACAAGGCAAACAATTTTGCAAAGCAGAAGCATCAAAGAGCATCAAAGAAATGAAAATAATAGGCAGAAAAGTTGAAGGAAGGCATAAAAAAGTGTGCAATACTTAATGAAATCTCGTCAGCTGTAAGAGTACTGTTACTTTTTTGACAGGTGAATGCAGTGTTGCAAAATATAGTCCTTACTAAAAAGGTAGGAAGAGAGAATTATAGCAGAATACGCTCTCAAATTGCTTTTACGCCGGCTTGGTTTAGAATGCCGCCGAAGATATGATTTTTCTTACAAATCACAAGGAATCGTTTAACCGTCGGCAGCTCGTTCCATTCGTGCACAATGTGCAAAATGGAAGAAGTTACGTATTTCGTGTCGCGTTGAGAAGTGTGTGACGTATCGCTGGAAAATACCATCTGATAGGCTGTGCGCTCGCTGTACTATCTGCTGCTGCCTTTAATTGACGACCAAGAAAGTTGAAGAGAGTCTGGAAAGCCACTTGAAAATAATAGAAAATATATTGTCTTTTTGTTGCTGCATAATTTTCTTATAGATATTTCCTTTTTGATGTATCTTTATTTACTGTTTATACCCTGACTCTTTTCTCATACATTGAACGAAAGAATGACTACAAATAAAAACACAGTGCCTACAAAGTCAGTTTAAATTAAATGCAAAAAAATTAGAAATGAGGGGTGAGAGCAAAAACAAGAGCTGCTAATACAGGCAGTGAGTATTCCTTTTACTAGAAATGTATTGAAGGCGTAGAAGGTGTCGGTAATGTCGGCAAAATTAATTTCTATAAGAAATTATTGATTCGATATATCGATACTATGGACTAAACAAAACATACTAGATAAAAAATATATAGAGTTGTTTAGCTCATTCATTGAAATAAAATTGATTTGAAATGCTTTTATTTTAACATTAAGATTCTTACATCCTTGAAAAATCTGAATTTTTCCCAAAACAATAAAAATCTTATTGAAATTGAGATATCTATATTTAGTGTCACTCCGCAGGTTATGATGTTAAGGTGTTATGTTATACCTTTTTGATTGATAAAAATTTTGATAAGTAAACTGTTTTTTATTACGCTAAAAATTTAAATAAATTATTTTGAGTTTAATATAAAAGTTAGAATTTATCTTTACTTTTTGTTGCTTATATTTTAAATTTAAATTGAAAACTTGAATGTTTTTTTTTAACTGACATAATCCTTGTGACTGTTTAGGGAAAAACAAAGAACGGTGCAGCTCCAATTGTCAACTATTTGTTACCAAAATTCAAATTCCGACTCGCCGTATACAGTAGCATTTATTCTGACCATAAGTCCGACCATATTAATATTCTTCAAATATCGATAATTTCGTTGAAATATTTATATAGATATATTTTCTCATATTTTTGTGTCCATAAAGAGTGGTGGAAAAAAATAGAAGCGCGAAATTTTGACAAGTTTTGGATATTTCTTCTTTTTTTTTTGTTTATGTAATTTTTCATAATTTTTTGTAAAAGTGTAGCATATTAAATAACAACAGAATATATATATGTAAATCAACTTTGTGCAAAAAATTTGAAAAAATTATTTTTTTTGTAAAAGTCTAGTTCATTACATAAAAATAGCAGTATATAAATAAATTTAAACTTTGTGAAAAAATGTTCCCCAAATTTCAAACTTTTCCTAGAACTCGAAACTTGCACTGTATCCTACTAAAAATTTAATGGGCTATAAAACCGCATACCTAACATTTTTCTCAAGATTTTGAGTTAAAAGTTGGCAAATTTGGCAAATGTCTTTTTTATAAAAATTATAATAAATAGAATATTGAAACAAAAAAATATCAGCACTTGTTAAAATAACGTGTTTCTAATATTACCCCCCTCCACTGTATATACCCACTATGTAATTGGTTTTTACAAATGTATGAAATCGATCACTTAAAATCGATCTCAGATTGTCAAGTTACCAAGTATAAATTTTAAATCTCAGAAGACAAAAAAGATCAAAATGTATCAAGCCTGTGGCTAATGAAAAAATATCTTATACATTTTATTTAATTTATATTATGGTACTATATTAACGAGTATTTATATTTGATTTTTCGTTCTCGTATGGGTTAAGAAGAATGTAGAAAATTCCTCTTTTTTCTTCATTTTTTTTTAGTTTATATTTTTATATTCTGGTCTCCACTCACATGGCAGTAGCTTTCTGAAAGGTAAAATCAATATATGTAAATATGTAGATCAATTTATTTGATGTAATTAGTTAAAACCGTATTTCTTTAAACAAAACTGCATAGCAGAAAATTTTCTATAAAATTCAAAATAAAAAAATTAAAAAGTTGTAGAATTTTCCTGAATTAAGTGTGGCGTTTGTAACTTAGATTTATATAATTTATCTTACAAAATTATTATAAAATATTAATAAAAAACATGCATGAAAAACTTTTTTGAATATTGTAAAAAAAATCACTATATGTATATGTACCTATTTTTGTGGATAGCTTTGCACTCGTGTATTTTTATTGTTTTCGCTGACACTTCTCAAGTTCTTCTAACTAAAAATAGCTCTCATGTCTGCAGATAAAATCGCTATTTTATTCTGTATTGTTCTAAGTACTTCTCAGCTTGCTTTATCACAACTGGCTTTATTTGCACACGCCAAAGCAAATTTTTAATTGAAATTTCAATTAATTATATTTAGAAGTGCATGTGTTCACTTCGCCGATAAAGAGATAAAGATGAACTTGAGCGTGTACGGTGACTCAAACAGCTGACCACATTGGTGATTATTTTTGTTTGCTATAATAAGTACAATGTTTATCACCCTAAGTCACTTTACCTATTTTTTTTTATTATTTTTTATAAAATTCAGTTCGTAATATAAAAAAAGCATATAAATTAAAATTTCAAACTTTGTACACAATTTGTAAAAATTAAAAAACAATAATGAAAATTTAGAATTTTTCAATTTGAATTGAGTTTCCTACAAAATCTGCTTACCCAATTTTAGAATTTCCACATTTTCTACACTGAATTCCGATGTTTTTTTTCAAATTACTTATTTTTTCCTTACAGAATAAATTTTTCTTTAAAATTAATAAAAACTTACAAAAATGTAATATCTGTTGTTCAAAAATAGGAATTATTTCCCATTTTCAGTGATTAGAAAGTTAGATTTCTTTTATTTTTATTTTTATTTTTAGAAATTTTATAAAAAGTTGAAATTTTAATTTACATACATATATGCTTAAGTTAAAAATTTAACATAAAAAACTGTGAATACTGTAAAAATAAAATTAACATTTTTACAACAATGCATTTTCCCCGTACCAACTTACTCACCTCAAAAGTGCAATACAATGTTATTATATCCAAGTATTTAAACAGCTAGCCTTAACCGCAAAACAACAACGCCTAGTGTCAACTGTCATTTAAACAGTTAAAGCTTGAACATTGCAAGTAAAGTTCCCACAAAATTGTTGCATCCCTTTTAATTAAACAGCAGTGCCCCGCAGATACCTATGTGTATAATTTAGTATGCTGAGAAAGCGAAAACTAAAACCTTATCCATCATCGCATTACTACTCACTTTCGTTTAGTTTTTACTACTAACGCCCTTCGGCGCAAAAATAAAAATTGAATCCGTCAACATTTTAAGCTTTTGCTAATTCATTTACTTTAACTTACGAGTATTTTTTTTTTCTTTATTTATTATTTTTTCTTTATTTCTATTTTTTCTTTTGTTGTAACCACAACTTGACACTTAACTAAATGCTGTCAACACTCGCTCTCTCCCTCTGATAGAGTAGGGCCGCCCCAAGGCTGCAAATCATAGCAGTTAATCTGTGCCTATGGATGTGAGTGTGTTAGTGTTTGTTGTATACTTGGTGTTGCTGTCTACCAAATGTGTCAAATGCAAAATTCCATTGGGGTTGATCCATACTTGCCTTCACGCAGTGGAGTAGATGTCATTACCAGATGCGACCAACCAAGTGAATTGCAAATCCGACACTTGTACTCGTACTTACATATTTAGTTTGCCATTTTCCAATTTTGTATACCCTTTTTCGACTTAACCTGTGCTCTAAGGGGAGATACGCATACTACATACATACGTAGTACTTCAAGTATTACTGTTGTTGTCACTGTTTTGTAATTCCCACTGTCGTTGCCCCGTGTTAATTCCTTTGTAATCCGTGTGCTTAGTATTTCATGCCGGGTTCAAACAGATTTTTTCCTGCAGGCAACTCAATAATTTACCCTTTGCGTTGCAGAGTTGCCACTGTATTTATTTTGCTTTAACAAAAAATAGTAATTTTTGGATCACTTGGATCAGCAGATATACGAAACGAGTAGTTTATAATTATCTATTGACTCTAGTTGATCGAATATAATAAATAAATAATTGGTGACACCGATTATTTCAAATACTTAAAAATGTTGATGTGGTCTTGTATTTTGTTTGGTTTTTAATAATTTTTTTTTATAATAGTTATTTGCATTTTATAAAATATTTGTTATGTTATTATAATTTTTTTTAATACTTAATACTCAAAACCACAAATTTTTTAAATGTTTTTTTTTATTTTCCAATTTTTATGCAAAACAATGTTTTTATTTTGCTTGTGCTAATAGTATTTTTTTAAAGTTAAAGTAATCGATTGCATATGTTTTTCAATTTTTTTATTTTACAGTTTCTTTTTTAATTTGGATCATCTTAAATTACTTTAATTTATTATTTGATTTATTTGTTTATTTTATTTAATGTTATTATTTATAGTTATTAATCAATTTTTCACTTTACTTGTTTAAACTTTTTCTTTATTTTTATACTCCAATTTTTTTATACATTTGTTTTTAGGTTAATATGTATATGTTATCCTTTTATTTCACAAACTTTAATTTCTAATTAAATTTGCTTTTTTCGCTATAATAATTAGATTAATTTCATTTTTTTCATTTCCATTTGAGTTTTGTACTTTATAATATTTTATTTTGTTGCTTTTTTTTTAATTTGTATTATTTTAGTTTATTTTATTTTATTTTAATTCCGTTTTTTTTGCTTTAATTCATGAATAGCACTTTAATTTATTAATTAATTTTTAGTTTTATATTTATATATAGTTTGTATATTTGGGAAAGACGCGATCTCAAACCGATGGAGATTACAATAATATTTAAAAAAAAATTATTAACATTTGCAAGAAAGAAATTATAAAAAATAAAAATATAAAACGGGAAGTTCATAATTTTCCAGTGTTTAAAAAATTAGCAAAATCAGTATTACCAGTCGCGAGAAAATAAATAAAGTCCAATCTTTTTCGAAAAATGTAATTGCTACAGCTTCCGAAATATTTCGAATTTCAAAAAATCGTCAAACTTGTGTATATTTGTCGTATATCGTTGTGACGCACTTCCCAAATTTTACCCAGGTTTTAAAGTTTTCGTTGCACTAATTCCAAGCCTGAAAACCTTTACAAGGTCGGAATGGAAAGTTAATGATGATAACCCAAATATCAAGTTACATTCGAGGTATTTAACAGTAATAAGATTTATCGCAAAAATGTTGCTCCATAACAGTTGGTAGGTGATATACATATATGTTTTTTTTTTCGTGGATAAGAGTTATAACCTAATATTATTTTTTTATCTTCCTTGATAATATTTATGTAGGAGAAATCTTATTTCCGTTGACAATAAGAGTTATTTTCCAACATTTATTATTTGTTTTCCACGATAACTGTTATGCATGAGAATAATTTTTTCCCGCCGTCGATAAGAGTTATTTTCCAACGTTTATTTTTATGCTGATAAAATAATTTATCCGTTGCCAATAAAAGTTTTTTTCCCAGCGTTTGTTTTTTTAAATCGCCTCATAACTGTTATGCAGGAGAAGTATTATTTTGTTAGTTTCAAATCATGTAAACTGAGAGCTAATAAGTAACTTTTGCTCTCTTGTTCAAAAATATCCAGATTTACTTAGCTTGAAGTTCTTCTGGAAAATACATGAAAACTGTCAAATAGTAACATTTTTGTACTAGGCAGACTTCCACAGGGCTCAAATCATTATGTGACTTTGTTCCGGGAAAACTGATATTGGGTGTTTCTTAATGTTATATAAATAAAAATCAAAACGTTGGACCTGATCGATCTCGCTGTGAAAACCTTTTCAAAAATTTAATAAGGCTTTAGAGTAGAGTTTTGTTTTTATAATATTCGCAATGCTTTTATGATAAATTTATTTCTTTAATTTTTTATAAAACTGTAGTTCCTTGTTATAGGGGCATTAAAATTAAAATTTCATACTTTTTATAAAATTTATAAAAGTTCAACAAATTTTCATCAAAAGTTTAAACTTTTTAGGAAATTTTTGGATGCGGTGTTTTTTGTTACGCACCTAATTTTAGTATAATAATGTGCAAGTCTCAAGTGGCTAAAGCTTTGGAACAATTTTTTTAAGTTTTTGTTTTGGGATTTTTTGTTTCATTTAATGTTTGAATTTCCAGCCACCTCAGAACTGCACATTATTATATTAATAATTAGATGGGTAACAAAACGCCTTACCCAAAATGTCATAAAAATTCTGATTAAAAAGTTTGAAATTTGGATTAAATTTTTATAAATTTTGTTCGAATATTTTAATACTCTTTTTTATAATACGAACTATATTTCTATCAAAATTTAACGAAAAAAAATTAATTTGAAACTCAACGACTATTTCAAAAAATCACATTAATAAACATTTGTTGAGTGGGTTGTGGAAATACTTGAATAAAACCGTTATTTTTCGATGCAGATTATTTTGAAACTAATTTTCATCGATCTGGGTACATAAACAAAGAAAATTGCAGCTTTTATGGAACCGAAAACCCAAGAGAAATACAAAGAGTAACAGTTTGGTGCGGATTTTGGGGCCTTTTTCTTTAAAGGGCAGTGGATAGGGCCGATTCAGTGAAAACCCTGAAATTGATTATATGGATATGGATATGGAATTCTCTGCACGTTAGTTTTGTCGAAATGGAAATTTTAGTTGGCGAGATCTTGTCATAATAAAAAAAAGTGGTAAAAATTGTCATCAAAATAGTAACAGCCTATAAAAAAGTCGAGGTGGTCATTTGACAGATATTGATTTGCATTATTTGCCCAAAAGTTTTTACTTTGTTATGTAAAAGGGGACAAAATCATCCCTTTTCACTAAATTACTGCGTTTTTACTTCTGTTTTATTTATTTTATTTTTTTAACACGTTTGACATACAGACAAAACGTAGCAGTACACTTTTACAAATATTGTATATAACATATGTAAATCCTGATTGACAATCAAATCAAAGCCTTCGGAGCTCGGAGCCGGAACAAATCTGCAGTGGTGTTTTAACGCAGCTGACCCCTGAGGGCATCCCACACCGCGCTTAAGTTTAATCTCTACGAACAAATCAAATCTGTTGTGTGAACGAATGTGATTTCGAAAAATCTATGCATTCACTCCATTTCTCCGGCAAACATTTCCGTGAAAGTGAAATATCGTTGACACTCTCAGCAGCTGTGAGGCAAAGTAAATATTGATTGACGTTGTGACGAGTTTGATGAGTTACGGATGGCGGGTGGGGTGTTCTAGCTGGCGAAAGCAATCAGACAGTCGCTCGATTTAATTGAATTTCCGGTGTGTATTTGCTATTTCGTTTTTTTTGTTTTATTTTTTTTTTTGTAAAATTTATTTGAACCACTTCATTAAAGCGGTGGCAATGTGTTGTCTATTGTAGACGTGTAGCAAGCAACCATGACACATATGTAGATGCTCTGGAAAATGCACTGTAGGAGCGTTGACATTGACCAATGTAAATAAACCCAACACACACATACACACACGCGAAATTCATATGTGGTGTTGCAAGCAAGGGGCACGTTACATGGCAGTGCAAATATCTAGCGTTGCACAGTCATTGGAAAATCGTAGTACTCGCAAATGTTTCATTACAAAGAAACAAAGAAAAGAAACAAAGCAGGGACAGCAAACGAATTGGAAAATTGTTTGCTTTTATACATTAGGGTGGCGTAAAAAAAAAACGTAAAAACGAAGTTTTCATACTCTCGCACCCTAGTATTCATATCGAAAACAAAATACTGCTATTTTTTGGCTTAAAAAAATCTCCAGAGGTCGCTCAAAACCCTAAAACTTTTCTATGTATTTTAAATTGGAAAAACAATTTTTCATAGAAGTGGTATATAAATATTCCTTAAAAATCATTATTTTCCAATTGGCAAACTTTGTTTCTCTGAAATTGTGGGGTGAAAAATTACTTTTTTAAAGTTTTTCAAAACCAATTTTCCAAAAAAAAACGCCTGCATCCAAAATTGCATTATTATGATCTCGTTCAATAAAATTTTAAATATTTTTCTGAAGAACTTTTAAACTTGAAATGATTTAAGATCAGAGGTTATTTTCGTGAGAAAATATTTTTAAAAAAATTATTTATTAAAAACCCAAAAAATTGAGGCTCACCTAAATATTAATATTTTTGCAAAATATTTTGGTTGATGACTAAAAATATAATGAATTTGATGCGAAAACTGTACCGTTTTTTTTTTTTTTTTTTTTGTTTGTTTGATGGGGAGTGATGCACTCTAGTGTTCATATTCTTCAAAAATTGTAAAAAAAAATCAGTATGCCACTCTTTTGTTTTTGACAACTGTCGCCCAAAAATAATCTCCCAATATTTTGGGAGAAAGTTCTCCACATAATCAATTTTTACTAATAGTTTTGTATAAAAACTCACTCAAAAGCATCCATCCCTATACTAATCGATTACTCCCTGTAATGGTGTCTATAATAGACGTTTTTCGGTAATTTTTTTATAACAAAAAACCACGTAAATAAAAATTTCAAACACTTATACAAATTTCTTTTTTAGTCAAGAAATTTTCATAAAAAGTTGTATACTTTTACTTTTGATTTTTTAAGAAATTTTCAGAAAATACGCAAACCATCATCACAAAAAAGTATTGCTTATAAGAAAAAAAATTCGGAAGACCGAACTTTCGAAAAACCCTCGGAAATCAACGAGATTTTACGAAAAAATGTAGTATGAAAAACGTTGCGAATATTAAAAAATGGCTACGTTGTCACAGAAACAAAGTTCGCACTACACCCCATATCTAAAATAGTTTTCTCAGAAAATTACAAAAAAAATATTCTGGCCACCCTGGTGTGTAAGTACCACAATGGAGTACTTGAGGTATATGTCTCTTCCGGAACAAAAATCGTATCTTCGAGACGAAAACATTAAAGCATCATATTTTAAATTCGAACTTTAAATGTCGAAAACATAAAGAAAAATGTCCCCTAGGGTGGCCAGAAAAATTTTTTTTCTCGAAATTGTTTTAAAAATATTTTTTTTTTACTTGTGAGGCGAGAGGATTTTTCAAAGCACAACTTAACTCAATGTATCACTTTTTCCTGTCAACCATAAAATTACGATGCCCCGATGAAATATTTCAACGTAGCTGTACTTTTTTTTCTTACTTTGGTAAAAGTTTAATGAAAATCGTAAACTTTTCTCTGAGAGGTAAGAACTTAATAAGAAATGCGAAGATTTTTTTTTTTTTTTTTAAATGGGAATCGAAAATACATTTCATGCACATCCAGCGCGCAACAGACAATAACAACAAACAAACAAACAAAACTGGAAAAAGTCAATAAGTACTGTTCCCTACAAATTTGCAAATGCGCGACGAACACCAATACAAATACATATTGCATTCAAAATTTCCGTATCCATCTGTTTATTGCTATTGCATTGCATATGTGAAATGCGTAAATTGTTGTTGCAACATTCATTCACATCTACTACCTAGGCTCGTCGTAAGCGGCAATCCAACCGGCCCGCCTGTCTGCCCACATTTCACGCACAACGTTGCTGCCTTTTGCTGTATATGTTTATTTGTTTTTGTTATTTTTGTCTTGTTTATAATTTTCATTTGTTTTTATTTTGCTGTCTATATCTTGTTATTTTTTTTTCTTTTGCCACATCGCACTCCATTCATACCATACTACGAATATAATGAGGGGGTTTTTTTTTGTTTGGTTTCGTATTCTTTCTTCATTCAGTTCGTTCATTCATTCATGAATTGGCTGCTTACTGCATTCAAACATAAATGAATGAATAATTGAATGAAATTTGTGGCAATATATTCCATTTTTTCCATTGCGCTGTACTCTACCTACGTGGATTTACTTACAACTCTACCCACTTACCCCATGCGTACTTGCGTAGATATGAAAAAAATTTGTATGTTCTTGTTTACTCCATTAGGAGTTGACAGACGAGAATTGTACGTAAATTGAAGCAATGCGGCAATGTATTACAAATTGAGATTTACGCACTTGCAGTGACTTCAAAAATTGTTCAGGGCTTGTGTTTTTTGACTAGCTTACTTTGTAATTTTGTCATAGCCATAATGCCGTTTATATTTTTCTTTACCTCTACTCGTAGTGCGGAGTTTATTTCAGCAAAATTAATACAAAAAACAAGTACGTTTTCAATTCGTTTTTCTTTAACATGATAACAAAAAAAATTGAAATAGTGTAGCTGTGCTGAGCAGTTCAAGTCACTTTATCGGAAACAAGAAAATATTAATTGTAATTGTTTTTGTTTTAAACCGATATCATAAAAAAAAATATTTAAAAAAATGTAGATAATTTTTTCAAGTGATATTCGCAAAAATAAGTATGAAAAAAAAAATTTTTTTTATATTAAAAAGTTACTATTTTCTTCATATAGAAACAAACTTTTTATTCAAGAGAACTAAAAAAAACGTACAGCTGTTGCGTTTCTTTATTTAAGTAGAGGCTATTTATAGAAAAGGAATTTGTTTTACATAGAAGGGATATTGATTTATGTATAGAAACACCCTTTCAAGAAAAGTTTGAAAACAAATTTTAAAAAACTAGAAAAAATTAAGGGCAGGTTTTTTTTTTTTAATTTAAATTTTTTCTTGTGTTTTATATACATATGCACACAAACAATGCGAAAAAATATATTTTTTTCTTAATTTACACTTTTGTACGTGTTTTTTTTTTTGTTTTTTGATTTGAATGGATTAAAAAAAAATATAAGAAATAAGTGAACATTTTTTTTTGAAAATTATATTTGTATAAAAATACTAAATCGATTGTTTTTTAATATAGGTCAAAAAAACACGTCTGAATGGTGTAGCTGAGCAGATAGTGGAACGAATTATCTTTCGGTTAATGCCAGTTTCAAGTCGCTTTATGGAAAGCAAGGAATAATTAAAATACGTTTTGATTTTTTAAGCGATGTTATTTAAACAAAAACATGTTGGGAGAAACCACTAGATAGAGTTTTTTAAATTAATATTATTTATAATAAAAAAGCATTTTTTTATCAATATTTGGAACTTGCGTTTCCTTATTTAAGTAGAAACTACTTTCTTTTTAGCATATGTAGATAGGGATATGACTTCATTTATTTGTAGAAATAAACTTTTTCAAGTAAAGTTTAAAAAAATATTTAAAAATACAAAACTTAAAAGGTGCATATGTTTTATTAAACAAAAAAATTAACCAATTTTTTCTGGTTTTGTTTTTTTTTTTATATATATACGAAAAATATTTTTTATTTAAATTGGTTTAAAAAAAGAAGATAAGTTATTTTCGAAAGGTATATTTGTATAAAAATAAAAATACTCATCCGATTTTTTTTTTTCAAAATATAAATTTTTTAACCAAATGTTTTTGTCGAGATTATATTTTTTGTGTTGTAGAAGTAATAAGTACAAATTGAACTTTTTTTTTTAAAATTCAAGGTTGGAATGAATCAAAATTTTTGGATGAATTCTTTCATTACAGAATTCGGACCTATAAATTTGTGTGAAGTTTCAATTTTTACTTAAAAAAAAAACTAAAATATATAAGGTCCCAAAAATAAAATAGTTTCTTAAATTTACAAATTTAAAACTTTGCCGGAATTCTGAAATTTAAAGCAAAAGTTGTTTCATTCGAATTATTAGTTGAGAAATATTTTTTATTTCACCAACGGAAATTAAGTCAAATATTTAACCGTGACCCCAGAGGTCGATGAAGAAAAGGAATTTTGGTGAATGCGTTGATTAAATTGGCAATCATTTTTCGAAGAGCTCAATAAACTTCCTAAATTTGAGTAATGATAAGAAAAATAGCAATCATTCGAAAAAAAATCGTGGGCCAGGGGGACCCAATGATTTTCTTGGATTCCGTACGGATGATTCAAAAATCGAGGACCTTAGCCACTAGGTATCAATAAATCGTTTTGCTTAGAAGACTAATGTCCAAGCCCAAGCTAACGGTACTACAAGAGGCTGTTGAATGGAAGAGGAAGAGGGAAGTGCACACGGCAATACCTTCCTCTACCCAGATAGTCAAGTAGCTCTGAAGGCGTTGCACTCTTACAATCGCAGCGGAGATACAAGTGGTGGCACTTCATGCCCATTTACGGGCCGCCACTCCAACCTAATAAAAATATCAAAACGTTCGCAGTGTGCCTGTGGTAAAATATGTCAAACTTTCCAATGGAAACGGCAAATGGCTTCAGACAACGCAAAAAATGCCCAAGACCAGAAATATAAATAGTCACCCTCGTAAAAACTCAGATATGCTTTTACTCAATTCCTTAACCGGCTAAAGATACCGGACGTTGTCAAAATTTGATTTCCATTCAATATCCCTTCTCATTTGCATATCCATAGTATAAACTTCATGTCAAGTTCTTCAGCTTTTAGATTCCGCATTCAGATAATCAAGCTTTTTTTCTAATTTCATGAAGCAGTTGTCTTTACTTTGTTAGCTATTTTGCATGTGGGTGTCATATCATGCTAAGCTTGTTTCTTTTTATTGTAAAATTTAATTGTATTATTATCTTTCTTACATTTTATCCATACCATTTCGATTTTCAAGCGGTGTCGTTTTTTTATTACCATTTTATTGCTGTTTGGTCATAAAATAAAGTAATATTTTTTTTTAAAGCTCCGACTGTCTGCCAAGCCGCAGCCAGATTTCAAGCCTTTTCTACCATTTTGTGCTCAGTTTGCTTCCTTAGTCGTTGAACTAGTCGGTGACCAAGTTGACGATTCAAATTTCATTTTCAGTGGTTTGGCGCAAATTTTTCTTGATTCAAATTGTTTGCAATTTATTGCCTTTTAGTTTCTATACAGCACATGCATTCTCCAAAGGTGGAGGAGTATTAAGTTGCTATATCTTATTACGTCTGTACGCTAAAGCATGTGCTGTGGCAGGATGATTCGGTTTCTAAAAATCTCGACCTGGGTATATAAAAAGTGAAATCATAGAAAAGATGTATATTCTATCTCATTTGCCATAAAATGTATGTATAGTTAATGGTCAACAGCCTTTCTCCTTGTATCCAAGAGGCAGTCGTTAAATCCTTGCTCCACGTAGGGGTTGCCCAGCCTCCGTAGAATTTGTTCGTATTCTCCTTGGAAAGAGGGGAATCTGATCCGTCTCTCCCCTATTCTTTTGGAATATAACGGTGAACACCCTGCTTCGGCGACTGCAGGGTACAGATGACAGACCTTAATCTTTGAAAGCGGACCGGTATACTAGCTCGACTGCTCGGTTCTGATGGCTCGAAAATTGGCGCAAAAACAAGACAAGCTGGAACTGTCAATAACCTTACTTTTCAGTTGTTGGATCGCTCGTGTACGAAGTGGAGCTCACTTGACCGTATTTCCGATACATTTTTCTATCAAGCTGCAGTTACTGGCTGGCGATTTTGGCCGAACTTCTCCTACAATTTGTGGTGTGTGTGTGTTGTTGTTGTAACACAAATTGAGGGGCCTACAGTTTCACGCCGACTCCGAACGGCGAATGTGTTTTGTGAGAAGTTTTTTTTTCATGGCAGAAAGCGGTAGGAGGTTTGCCATTGCCTGCCGAGAGGCGACCGCTATTAGAAAAAACTTTTCTATAATTTTTGATGCTACCTGCATCGACCAGGATATGAACCCGTGACCCACTGAATGAAGCACGCACACTCTACACATTCGGCGACGTCGGCCGCATTTACTGCCTATGTACTCGTAAAGTCAGACTATGGTTCTAATGGATCTGACTGCCAAATACCCTTCTTTTTTGTATAGTGAGAGTGCCGGGTCAGCGTAATATACCGGGCAACTGTGTAGCAGACGAGCTGGGAAGGGAAGGTACCTTTTCTCCAAATGCAGGAGCCCCGATATCATCCCACAAACCCTGGTTCTGGTCGGGTTTTATCGAATAGGCAAATAAAAGATGTGTCGCCGAGTCCACGTCTGGTACATTAAGGCATATCTTTTCTAAATATGCTAAACTAACATCTAGGCATCTCATCCAGCTGTAGCGACATTTGCTTATGCGGATAGCTGGGATAATCAATTGATATGGGAACTTATGACAGCCGGTTGGAGCTCTAGCCAAATGACTTCTATCGCGGATGTCGCGATGAAAAAGAAAACGAATGTGTCGAACATTATCCTGCGGTAGCAGTAATAATACAGCGTTAACTTCGCCCAGATTTCTTTAGTTGTCTTGCTGACCTAAGTTTAGCAGACATCGGTGAGGTGGCGAAATATTTTTTTCCATTGTCAATAAGAGTTATTTTCCAACGTTAATTTTTTACTTTGTAAGATATTGATGAAGATAAAAATTATGAAATTGAAAGTGAAGAATAATATCAAAATGAAAATACAGATACTGTAAAATATTGCGAAACAAATGATAGTAAAGCTGCAATACCTCTTGACGACGTAAAAATAAATGTTGAGCACTAACTGTTATCAAGCCCCGTGAAAAAATAAACGTCGGAAAATAACTCTCATTGGCGAAAGAAAAAAATATATGTCTTACATAACAGTTATCGGGCATCGAATGAAATTAACGTCGGAAAATAACTATTGGGAAGGGGAAAAATAGTTAGCAGTAACAGTTATCGGGCTATAAATAGAATAAGACTCATTTTGGTAAGGGAAAAAGTATTTCTCTTGCAGTTATCGGACAACGGAAAAAATAAACGATGGAAAATAACTCGTATTATTGGCAAGCAGAAAAAATATTTATCTTACATAACGGTTATCGGATAACGGAAAAAGAAGTTTGGAAAACAACTCTATTGGCAAGGGAAAAATAGTTCTCAGTAATAGTTATTGGGCTATGAAAAAATAGTCTTTGGAATAAAACTCTTTCTGGTAAAGGAAAAATTACTATTTATTTTGCATAACAGTTATCGGGCAACAGAAAAAATTATGTTGGAAAATAACTCTTAACTACATGGAAAAAATATTTATCTCAGGCGAAATAAAAAATATTTCTCATGACGAACGGTTATCTGGGTCCGGATAAAATTGTCGTTTGAAAATAACTCTTATTGGCAAGGGAGAAAATAATTATCTTACATAAGAGTTATGGGATACCTAAGAAATTAACCTTGGAAAATAATATAAATAATATTGGCAAGGGGAAAAATATTTGTCAGTAACAGTTATTGGGCTTCGAAAAAATAGCCTTTGGAATAAAACTCTTATTGGTAAGGGAAAAGGTATTTCTCTTGAATATCAGATATCGGGCTACAGGAAAAATAGCCATTGGAAAATATCTCTATTATTGGCAAGCAAAAAAATTGTATCTTGCATAACAGTTATCAGGCAGCGTAAAAAATAAGCATTGGTTTATCGACGATATAAAAAATATTTCTCATCTAATGATTCTTATGAAACAACTTTTTCATTAATTTTCAGAATAATTATTTCACACCAACTATTAGTATATACTTTATATATAAACTTTTTCAATTTACCACAAGAATCACATTTAATACATCTATGCTCCAAAAAAAATTCCCACTGACACGAAAGTGAAACTTTTTCGCAATTTCAAACTTACCACATTTGTCAGATCCGCAACAAATCGTTTTTGCAGCACTACAAAAACTTAACTGTAACCAAAACTTTTGCAAAAGCAAAAAAAAAACGCAGAGCGAATAACTAAAAAGAGGCGGCAACACCCACAATCCAAACAAATGAAAAAAACACGCAAATGAAAAATGCAACCGACAACAATAAGAGGAAAAGCACGATAGCCCAGCCACCGTTTTCAGTAAAAATGCGCTCTGGCAATCGCTGACCTATTTTCCATATCAACCAGCGACGACGAGCAGTATAGTGTTGGCGTGAAAAAGGAAATGAAAAATTTCCTGATTTGCAATGAAGAAGGAAGAATTGTTGCTGTTGCTGCGCAGTTTTGGTTAGCTGACTGCCTGGCTGGTACTTTTCACCGACCCCACAGCCCGACCGTTGCATGACCACCAAGCTTCTCCCTCCGGCTATCGTATGAACATTCTGTGTGCTTCTGTGGGTTTTTAGCGAGAGAATTGTGAGAACTTAGTTGCATTGCAAAAAGGGAAATAGTATTCAACGATAAAAAAAAAAACAAAAAACAAAAAAAGGAACATCAAGAAAACCCGTCAGAAGTGTGTCACGCTGTCAGGAACACTGCTGGCGACTGTCAGCCGGTGAAAAGTGAAAATGCAGTGAAATATAAGCCAAAAAAAAAACGAAAAACAAATATATAAAACAATGAAAGGAGTTGCAGTTTCGCCATCAGGCGTCTCTGTTTGTTCTGCGGTCACTTCTACATTGCCCTGGCTTGCTGCGAACGTCAGCCGGAACGTTGCTTGTGGGATGCTGGTACTCGTAGTTTTCAACTCTAGCTCCGCATTTCAACAAAAGCGCAGAATAATGTAGTTTACTCTTCCGCCATCCGCCATCGGCCATCGGCAGTTGGGTCAAGCATTGCGCTGCACAATAGGCTTCCCAATTTTTCACAAGCTATACACAGAGCTTACCTACTATACATACATACATATATATTTTACGACTGCCTTTCTTTCTTTGCCATTGTAATTGTGTTCGTTCAATTGTCAATTTTTGTGTGCCCAAAAAAATATTTGCTAAGTTTGTTACCATTTCTATTTCGAAAGTAAAGCACTTTGTCGTCGATTGGCAATGAAATTGGGTATGCAAATTTTTGTCAAACATTCAAGTATATATTTATCACACATGCCCATACCGTTATTCGTTTTGCCACTTTCTATATACAGTGCTGGGAAAAAGTATTGACACAGTAGATTTTGAACGGTATTATTTTTTGGTTTGAAGAAAAACAGCTTTCAAAAAAGAAAAATGGGAATGAATTGGCGCTAAAGAAATACTACTATTGAAACCTTTGAAGAAACCTTTAATCAATCGGAAGAAAACGTCGCAATTTAAAATTATACAATATCAAAACATGGAAAATATTTCTGATGTTTTCTTTTCCAGTATCTAGGCCCAAATAGCAAACGTTGTACAAAACTTACAAAAGTGCAGCAAAATTTAAAAAAAATGTCAACCAAATTTTAAGTTTTTTTTAACAGTTATTAGATTTAGAAATATTCAACTTGTTCTTTATTATATTATAAATTAATGGGATACAAACCCGAAAAATTTCAAAAAGCTTTTAGAAAAAATTTAATATTTTTTAAATTTTCGTAAAGTTTTTGCAAAAAATTTATGATTTTTATGGTTTATGGTATTGAATAAACAATATTTAAAAAAAAACAAACAAGACAAAAAAAATTGTATAACAAAAACCAATAAGTCGAAATTAGAAAAGTTGTAGAAAATTCAGCAAATTAAAAAAAGTAGTAATCAAAATTTAAAATTGCATACCGAAGAAATTCTGAAAATGTTGAAAGAACTGCCATTTGTAATCGTCGCTTTTTTAAGTTTGTTAACTTTTCGTAAAATTTGTTTAAAGTTTAAAGTTTTGGTTTTTAAACTATAGTTTTCATAAAATTTAACATGGAGAATTTTATAACAAAAATCCAACAAGTCCAAATCACAAACTTTGTTTAAAATTCGGCAAATGAAAAAACTGTATAAAACTGTAAACCCAAAAATTTTCTGCAAATTCTGAGAATTTTTTTATAAAAATATCATGAAAATTTATAAATTATAAGTTCGACAGAAATATTCGTACAATTTTTACAAAGCTACATTTGTTTTATTTGTTTGACTTTTACTGTTTTTATAAAAAGTTAAAAAAAAATTTAAATTTCAAAATTTTATAACAAAACATACATTTATAAATTCAAATTACAAATTTTATACAAAATTCACGAAAATTCAGCAAATAAAAAAAAAATTATCATCAAAATTGCTAACTTTTTATTCAGAAGTTTATTTTACTAGAATGACATATAGAACTGCAAACCACAAATATTTTTGAAAATTCTGATAAAATTGTTAACGTTGATTTTTTAAGTTTGTTGAATTGTTTAATTTTTTCTAGGTTAAGTTGTTGAATAAAAAAAGTTTTTATAAAGAATTAATAATATAACACTGTATCGGCCGCCGTAGTCGAGTGTGTAGCATGTGCGCACTTCATTCGGTGGGTCCCGGGTTCAAATCCTGTCCGGGCAAGTAACATTAAAAATTATAAAACAGTTTTTTCGAATAGCGGTCGCCCCTCGGGCAGGCAATGGCAAACCGCCGAGTGTATCTCTGCCATGAAAAAAAAACTTCTCACAAAAAAGAATTCGCCGTTCGGAGTCGGCGTTAAACAAGTCCCTCAGTTTGTGTTACAACAACAAGACACCACAAATTGAAGGAGAAGTTCGGCCAAATTCACTTAAGCGGTTATAACGCCAATTAAGTAAGTAAGTACTGTATCATTTTCACCGTGAGCCACTGTGCATATATACTCGTACAAATATAGTACAAAAAGTTGCTATATTCATCTATTACCGTTTAATGGCTAGTGAAATTGGCTAGTACCATTGCCATTTGAATAGCCGACAATGGCTTGTTACCCATCTGCAAGTATAACAAAATTCATGCACCATTAGTGTCAACTCTACCGGCTATAATTTACGAGGCGTTTGCGGCGATTAAAGAATTTCATTTTGAATTGTTTTCTTTATTCAATTCTTCCGACTATCGTTTGTTAGAAGTTGTTTACGCAAATTTTCGAAACCATTTAAATTCCTTACAAATATCCACAAGATTTTTCTTAATAATTTTTTATTAAAAAAATATGTGGCCCATTCTATAACAAACCATATGAATCGAAGTTTCTCACTGTACAAAAACATTCTTCTCATAAAATTTTGAAATGTTTACATAAGAATTTTCGAATTTTTTTTAGGTAAGCAGTTTTGTAGCACACTCAATTTCAGTAGGTATAATAAAGCGCAATTTTTAAGTAGCTACGTTGATTTTTGGTTATTCTGTTTTTTTTTTTTTTGCTAACGGTGTTGCGTATTTTCTTTCACATAAAAATAAATTTTGTTTATATTTCACAATGTTACCCAAAAAATGCAAACATTTACCTAAGCTTTCTTTAATTAATATTAGCAATGCGAGTTAACAAAGCTATTATCTTATTTTTGATGGAAATTGTTGTTACATTTTCTTTTGCAGAATTCTACATTAAATATATTTTGTCTGCGAAGACCTGTAGTGAAATTTTCCAAGGAATTATTGAATGCACTAAAGACCTTTCAAAATCATTTTTTGCCGATCTTATACAAAATTCATTGTCAAATGACTCGTGAAAAAGCTCTTAAAAAAAAACTTATTTTCCGTAAAATTTTGCCATTTTTTTTACAATATTTAAACTATTTTTCATGATAAATTATTTTTTCTTATCTTTTTATACAACTTCTGTTCGTTATATTATAGAACGAATAAAAATCAAAATTATCAAAAAAAAAATTATTTTCCGTAAAATCTAAATTTTGTTTTATAATATTTGAAATATTTTTCGTGATAAATAATTTTTTCTTATCTTTTTATACAACTTTGTTAGTTATTTATTACAACGGATATAAATTAAAATTTCATTAAAAAAAATCTAACCCATTTTTTTTTATATGAATTTTGTAAAAAAAACTTCTAATAATATGCAAATCTCAAGAGACTAAAAATAAAAATTCCCTGTTGATTTTTAAATGTTTTTGAAATTTTCGTCTTGAAATTTTTTTTCACTTAACGCATGCACACGAAAATATTAAAATTCAAATTTTCCTAAAAATTTAAAAAACATGGAAATTTTCATGAATACTTGTTGAACTGAATTTTAATAAATTTTGCAAAAAGCTTGTAATTCTCATTCATCTGCTTTTTATTATATAACGATTTATATTTTTGCAAATATAAACGAAAAATATGGTCAATTGTTTATGTATCCTACATATATGTATGTATATGTGTATATTTTTTTAGAAATTCTCAGATAAATATTTTAAAAATTTTCTAATCTTAACATGTAAAATACAATATCCATATATGTATGTAGGTTCGTTGCGTCCTAAACTGCTTATTATTTGTTGATTCAAAATTATTTGAATGATTAATGAAAATATATTATTCAGTTAAAACTAGAAAATTTGTGAATGCCATTTAATTTTTTATTTGAATAATAATTCACTAAAAAACATTTTTGTGCCATTTGCAAAATTTCAAAACGACAACTTGAGTGATGCACATCCATAGCCAGCCATGCCATTAACTTTGGCATTGACGACGGCATCCAAGCGATGCTTTCTTACACTTCAGATAATGGACCCACTACAAACGCGATATCTTTAATTCTGATACTTGCTTTTAATTATAATATGTATGTATATTTAATTAGTGATTTATTATATATAGTAATTATTGTGTATTATCCTGTAGCATTGCAGTCTGTTTTTTTGTTCTGTAAACTAAAGATTTTTATCTTAATCTTTGGAAATGGCAAGCCTTCCTTATTTATTTAAATAATGCATATATTTTTTCTCTTTATTTGTTTGGCTCAAAATGAAAGGAAAGTTCCCTTAAACATTCTTACGGTTCTTATTTACATATTTACGGCCAGTCCCATTATTTGCGGCACACAATGATTGCAAGAGGGGAGAGGGTACATACATACATAGGTATATCTCGCATACCAACCTGATCAACAAGATAAATTGTGTTGACTGTTGACTTGCAGTTGGTATATTATGACATATTTCTTTGTATTATAAAACTTGGTAAACTATAGTTCTTTTTACCTTTTCATTTTCATTTCAGTGCCTTGCATTTTATTTATATTTTTCTTACAATTTTATTTTTATTATTTCACTGACCACATTCGCCACAATATTTAATCAAAATGCAACCCTACAAGTTTTATTTAGCTTCCTCGATTAATCGTCAGCATTTTAATTGCTTCATTTGCCTTCTTCGAAACCTAGATACATACATACATATATCCATACATACATCCAGTTTTGCATGAATACGTGCGCTATCTTTATCATTTTCTTTCATTTCCTTCCTATTTGCACATACAAAAATTGTATGCACTTGAATGCACACTTGCATACTCAATTCTTATAAATTTTATTCTTCTAGTATGGACACCTCAACTGAACCTTTGTCTTATTGCAATGGGGACGAAGAGTCGTCACCGAAAGCTGGCAAAAAATGCAATTAATAGCCGATTCTGCCTTAATAATTATTTACACTTTCATCATTTACTTTTATACATTACTAGCAATCATTTTTTTTTTATTTGAACTTTTAATACATTTTAGTGCTAAATTTATGTAGTATATGAAGAAGAATTCTTGTGAAACAAAACGTTACATTTTAAATTAAGATAAAAACACAGTAATTTTGTGAACACTGGTGATTCTTTTTTACTGTAATATGAAGTATAAACTCTTAGGACAATGACGAAAATTTAAGTAAAATATCCACCTCGGCTTTCTTACAGGTTGGTATTCCTTTGACGGAAATTTTTATAAATGCGGCGCAATTTCGAGAATAATAGCTCTGTTATTGTCTTTTATAATATAAGTCTCAAAATAAGTTTTTGGAAGACTAAAAAAAATTATGTCTCACTCATAATTATTACAGAAAGACTTTTATAATATAAATCTCCAGACAAAACTCCTTAGAAGATTATCAAATTGTCTCACTCATAAATTATTATGGAAAGACTTTTATCATATAAGTCTCAATGTAAAGGTCTTTACAAAATTTAAAAAAGTTTGTCTCACTCATAATTATTACGAAAATACCTTTTTTATAATATAGGTATCAACATAAAAGTCTATCAGAAGACTTAAAAAATGTGTATCACTATATTTACTATCGTAAGGCTTTTATAATAAAAGTCTCAGATAAAAGTCTATGAAAGACTTAAACAAATTTATCACACTAATAATTATTATGAAAAGACTTTTATATTATACATCTGAAGATAAATTATTTTAAAAGACTTGTACACTCATAATTATTATAGAAAGGCTTTTATCATATGAGTCTACACTTTTATAATATAAGTCTTAAGACCTTGGAAGACTTAAACAAGTTTTTCTTACTCATAATTTTTATGAAAATACTTTTATAATATAAGTCTCAAGATAAAAGACTTCTTCAATATAAATCAAAAGTTAAAGGTCTCTAGAACATATATAACATTATAATTCCCAAATCAAAATAATATTTATCAATGACTTAAATAAATTGTATCATGGTATAATAATTATCAAAACACTTTCAAAATTTGTACGGAAAAATGTGGAACACTTATCCAAAACTCAACTATCAAATAATTATTATAATTATACAAAGTGGCCCAAAATACATTAAATGCTCCAATGGTGAGTTATATTTTTATTAAAGGATAAAAAGAAAATTAGCTATGTTTTAAATATTTATTTCAAATTTTAGATTTCATTTCATTACCGTCATTATTAATTACCAATTGGTTATTAGATGTTTTTAAAACCTACCAGAGTCCGGGAGATATAATAAAGAAATTAACTGTCATTTACAAAAGTTGCTCAATTTAATTTGGGTCACCCTGTATAATCGCATCAACCAAACAAACAGTCAACAGTATTGTATTCTAAATAAGAATGCATATAACAACTGTGACTGGATAAAATTAACGACGCAAAAAATAATTAAATTCAAACTCTTTATTTAGTATTGAATTCCAAAATAATTGCGAAATATTCTCAACTGTTGTTGCAGTTGTGTAAAAATCAATTAATATTTGCACTAAAGCACAGCAGCAAAAGGAATGAAATTATTCATATGGGTATATATATATTTTTTTGTTTTTCCTTTTACGCAAATAGATGCACAATACTTTCATTATGACGCGGCCATTTATTGTAAACAATTTTAAAATTAGGTGATGCAAATGCAAATGCTTTGTATGAGGTTTATTTAATAAAGAAAAGCTCAGCAGTTGAGTGTTCTCGCGCAGGCAGTGTAAAAAAGCTGTATTTTTTTATAAAAATTTAGTTAATTTAAATTTCAAAAATAAATAATCATAAAATTTTCGAACTTGCTAATTAGAATTTTTAGAAACTTTTCGGGTATCTTGATGTTTGAAACACAGCTGCCACATGCTTCGAAAGTCAAATTTAATTAAATTAAACCCTAGTTATAAGAAATATTAAATATATGTAGGTACCAACGGTTGGTTCATAGTTAGGTTCATAGACATATTCTAAACCGGGTTGCCACCTGTTTAAAAAATGTAATTAAGTTAAATTACACACAAGTTATACGAAATATCAAAATATGGGTACGAACGGTTGGTCCAAAGATATATTTCAAAAGGGGTTGCCACCTGTTTGAAAAGTCGAATTAAACTAAATTAAATACAAGTTATGTGAAATATTAAATTAAGGGTACAAACGGTTGGTCTCGGCGAGGAGAGGAGCAGAATTTTATTTTAAAGAGGGTTGCCACCTGTTTGAAAAGTTGATTTTAATTAAATTAAACACAAGTTTTATCAAATATTAAAATATGTGTTACAAACGTTTTGCTCGGCAAAGAGAAGGTTCATAACCATACTTTCGAAAGGTCGCCGGCTGTTCGAAAAAAAAAAATCGAATTTAGTTACATTATACGCAGGTAATATTAAAATATGGATGTCAAATAGTTATAGCTACATTTTTATGAGACTTAGCACCATTTTGAATGCTTAGTAATAAAAATTTCGAAAATTATTTACCGAAAATATTTACTACTAAATCATTAATATTATCGGCAAAAAAAGAAAAAAATACTATATATAATTTCTAGCATCTCATTATATAGAAATAAAAAAATTGATGAAAAAAAATCTTTAAAAACTTTGTGAATATTGTAAAAAAAAATTATATGAGTAACTGTAAAGTCTGGAAGTGGATAATAATAAAATAATATGCCTACATTTTTTTATGATTTGAACTTTTTGAAATCGATTAATGAGTTGCCCCTTTAAGGGTAATGGGTTGAAATTGAAATCGTCTACATACATATACAAATCTGATCACAATGAAAATGGAATAGAAAAGTGAAATAATCGCCTTTGTGGCTTAAAATTTTGTGTCAAGTACACCGTATTTTTTGTTAGCACCAATTCATTAACACCATATAGCTGAGCTAAATATTAATGGCATTTTTACTCTCTTCTCATTGCAGGTAATTAAATAATTCCAACACTAAACACACAAATCTGAAACTGTTGTTGCAATTCAAGGATGCTGTTAACTGCCTTGAAAATAAACTTAAGCATTGCTTATGTGACATTTTTAAGTGTTTGTGTAAGTACTACTATTTTATACAAAATTTTAACGCCACTTTTTCTGCTACGCAATGACCAATTTCTGATTATTATTTTTCTGCTATTATTATTGGCCTACCGAACGAGAAACCTGTGTCTCGGGCTAAGTATCTGCTACCAGTAGATATATGAAAGAAACTTGAAATTCATTTACTGCAAGTGCGCCGCCTCATCGCCACCCGTTCCAAATCCCGCTTTCACACAAAGCATGGTGTTTTATTGAAATTTTAATTTCGCCTAGTGCTGTTTTCGGCGGCGGCGGCGGTGCTGGCGCTTATAGCTGCTACTTATTTACTACAGCTATTTCAACTATCGTAGCCTAGCCGAGTCGAGCCGGCCGGTGGCAATTGTTTGTTATTGACCAATAATAGTTGTTAGCAAGTTTGCATGCACTCGCTGAAAAATTTTAATACAACTACAGTATGCGGATTCGAATTATTATGCAGCACATGCGTCTCTATCGCACACACGCACCCACACACACACACCGCACACCAGCGGCGGATCCAGAATTTTTTTCAACAGGCTGTTTGCGGGAAATTTCGGTCCCGTCAAATGCTTTTAATATTTTGTAACAAAGTAATGCGTTGCGAAAATTAAATACAAAAAAATCATACAATATTTATCGAGCCCTAACGGCTAGTAGAATTTCTGTATCAAAAAGAAAATTATAAGAAAAAAATGTCAGTTACGTTTTTTTCGCAGTTAGAGAAATTAGAATTTTTTGAAAAAAGTTGGATATGCAGTTTTATAGACGATTAAATTTGAAAAAAAAATTCCAAAAATCAACGATAATTTGTAGCTACTTAAAACTGGCAGTTTATTATACTAAAATTGCATAGGCTATAAAACTGCATATCTAAATTAAAAATTTAAATTAAAAATTTTAAAGTTTTATCTAAAGTTTGTTGAATTTTTTCTCCATTTGAACAAAGTTTGAAAATGGGATTTAAACGGTGTTTGTTTTAGAATGAAAAAATTTAAATTAAATTAAAATAAATGAATAGTCAAAACTAGTGCTATGTGGAGGCGTGCACTGTATATAAAAATGTAGCCGTGTTCTTTGAAACAACTTGACTCAAAAACCGACGAAAGGATTTCCACCAAATTGCGCAGTATATTCCTTAGACCCGATGGGACGGACTTAGGCTATATTTTAATCCGTTATTTATCGCACTAGATTTTTAGAAAATGTGTATTTATTATTGGATTTTTATATCAGTAGTACATATATAATATGGCTGCTCCCAACTATCTCACAATGCCCTTACGAAAAAGCAATCCGTTAAGTGGCGCTAGAGTGGAGTTATTCAGAAAATCTCAATTTACGATACGCTTTTGATAAAATTAGAGTAATGTTTTTACGAAAAAGAAATCCGCAAGGTGGCGCTAGAATCTAGTTATTAAAAAAATCCGTATTTATGGTGCGATTTTGATGATATTAGAAAAATATGCCGCAGTCGCGAATTGACATGTTATGCAATTATTAAAAAAAATTAATAAACATAAGTGTTATTGGAAAAGCGTTGTGGCATTTTCAGTTTTTCGATCTAAAATTTATTTTTATTTCTGAGAGATAAAATTGCGTTCAAGAAATGAATTTTACTTTTGCTAAAAACAAAAAAATAGAACTCAGAAAATAGTTATTATTTTTGATGAAAAACTAAAGTAAAAAAATTATGACTTTTTTATCACAAAAAAAAAAAAAAAAAAAAACTCATGAAATAATTATCATTTTTGATCAAAAAACAACAATTCGCAAAATAATCATTATTTCATAGCGAAAACTACACTCTAGAAAGGAGTTTAGTTTTCGATAAAAAAAAAATTTGCAAAATAATAAATTATAATTTTTAAAGATATCGCTCAAGAGACTTAAAATCACAATAGCTGCATGCGGGGCATGAAAAAATATACATATGTACATGTATTCAAAACCGTTCACCGATATTTGGAAACTTTTAATTTTTTTTATTGGAAATTTAAAAATACTTATTAATTTCCCCGATCTTTTTATAAAAATTTTGTGCTTTATATTTTTATTTCTCACTTTTTTGTAAATTAACCCTTTGCTCTAAACCTATGTACATCATTAACATATCGTTCGATTTTGAGAAGGAAGAAAGGCTGGGTTTTCCAAACGCCATCCCCGTGGCTCCGCCACTGGCACACCCTAGCACTTGCGTCGACAATTAAAAGAGTTTTTAAAGTGAGCATTAGACGCGGGGTTACGGACCAGTTTTGGCGGCGCAGCCCCCCATATCCATAAACGCCAACCACCTTACAGTGATTTTTTTTTTGTTCGTCAACATTTCGATCATTGAAAGCCGGCAATAATTACTTGTTTTGCGCCAACTAACCGGCTAAACGAGCGCGTCCAACAACGACCAACTGACTCTTTTTGTCCGACTCTGTGCACTTGCAACACACGCAAAACATTTACATCTATCTGTCTGTCTGTCGGCTGAATCTAACTGGATTTGCAAGGAGTCAAATAAAATACGCAAGTACTCATATTCACTTAAATACACACACACATATATGTATATATATATATATATATGGATATGGTGGTACAAACATGCGCATAAATGTTTTAAGCCAACATTAAAAGCCGCCTGCGTTAAGCGTTAAGCGGCAGGCAGGCGTCCGTGTCCAGCTCATGCCACTCATCGAGTCCCCAAGTATGCGATGCGGGGCAGTAGTGCCAAGTGCAGCGTGTTTTATGTATGTGCACTATGTAATGTATGTATGTGTTGGCCATTTCGTAAACGAGCAAACAATAAAAATTAAAATAAATGTCGGTTTTTCTATCGCTTAACTGCAATTGCCATTGCACACATTCCGGCATACTCTACATATACATATGTATGTATATATTTTGGCATTTATGTTTGTGTGTAAAATTCCTAACAGCAATCGAAGCCGGTTATTTTCGCTTAGCTTTTGTTTTTTTTTTTTTTGCTGCGAAGTGCAATTTTTATATTTTATATTATTGCGCTTTTCGCCACTTAGGCATTGACTCGAATTTTGTTTTAATTCAATTCAAATTTGTTTCTTTTAATTAATTATTCGTTCATGCCACTCTGCTTCGTTCCATCTATGGCACATCCCGGATAATATTGGGCGACAATGGGTGCAGTAGCAGCGAATGCATCCAATTGTGATGTGATTAATGGTAAAAGTGTACTTTCGCTTTTAAAGCATTTGAAGATTTATATAAAAAAAAAATAAATAAAGAAGTTTCTAACTTCGTGCAAAATGAAACTTTATAAAGAATGGCGCATAAGTGGCCTTCTTTTATTAGGCCCGTTTCTTTGTAAGCGAGTTGTAAAAGAATACTAGGTAAGATACCAAAATACATGTAAAGCAACAACATTAACTCGGAAAGATATGCGAGTAAAAATGATATCCGACCTGAGATGTAGTGTTGGGAAGTGAAAAAACTACGCTATTGTAAATGAGCCGGAAGAAAATACATAGGGAATTGCAATTTAAGACCTATTTCATTTTTGCTTGCATAGTATTTTTTAAATATACATATATGTAACTACATAAACCTAAAAATTGCCGCCACAAGTAATTTCCGTTCTTAAACAGCACTAAAAAAATCGCATCTTTCATTAAAGATGCTAACAGGGTTGCTTTTGCAACTAAAGGAAATTTTATCCGAGCTGGACCGTTCTTTTGCACTTCGGGTACAATAAAACGAGCCCATTTTTTATTATTTCTATTAATTTTATTATTATTCTTGTTGTTGTTGGGCATATTGCGCTGTGATCTTTCATGGATTTAAGAACTTTCTTTAATGCTGCATCCGAGATAAATTTTAGTATAGAACCTAAATTTCTGTAGTTCATACTGCCATCCGCAATTAGATCCTCTCCCAGGTCCCATTTGCGTGTGTGCATTAATGCAGAGCAGAGTTTGTCCGCGATCTCGTCTCATTCATTATCAATATGGCCAGAAACCCAGAGAATCTACACTCGATTGGTACGACCCAGTGCGTTTAGTTTTTCAAGGCTTTCCATCACCAGTTTTGAAGTTTTCTGTTAAGATTTGAGGGCCTTGATAGCCGCTAGGCTCTCAAACAATACGGTACTATTCCGGTTGCGGGTAGTATTTAAGTACGCACGTCTTTCTTTAGCACATATTTCTTACCTTTTTCAGTTAATGAACCATCCACATACCAGGTTATCATACTTTGGTTTATCTTATATGTTTCAGATATGCCCATGCACTGCGTTTTGTTACTGCGTTCGGGCTTAAATCTTTTGCAAAGCTAAGTATCTCTCGGTATTGTAATTTCAAGTTACTATTTCGCAATAGTGTTAATCATCCCACCACTCTGGTTCCTTTCTGCCCAAAATTGATAATAGTCGTCCTCCACATATTTGCTTGAGTCTGGATATTAGTGTGAAGAGATGGCCAGAGAGTCTAGCCCATGGATGCTGTCGGACTGTCCTGCCAGTCTTTGCAGCTTGTTTGATTCTATTTGCCCCGTAGGTAATCATGGGCCATAAAACAGCCGTATAGATCCATCTGAGTATTTTCGGAGAGCAACTCTTTCCTGCCATAGAGTGTGACGGCTGTACGCAAGTTTGTGAAAAAGGTTCGTGAGACTGGCATCCAAGTGTACGACACTCACGGTCCCCACCATCGTTGCGCACTGACGAGAGTAGGCGAGAGTATGCCACTAAGTCCTGGAACATGATCCCAACAACTAAACATTTAACACAGCAACCTGATGAGAATTTTGTCCAATTGAATCAGCAATTGAAGGCTCCTGACCATCCGCTCGTTATCGCTTCTCAGCTTAGACCTTAGAGCAACTCGGAATGGGCAACGATTTTCCTTGAAAAATTATATTTTCTGTTGAAGCGCAATTTCCTCTCGGCAACTATACTAACAAGCAAAACTGCTGTATCCACGAATAGGAAAACACGTCGAGAAGCCAAGTCATCCTCAGCGGGCTACAGTTTGGTATAGATGTTACAGCTAAAAAATGCTGCTGGAAACTCCATTTTGGTCAAGGTTAAAATGGGGGCATGAAAACAAATTTTTGTGCCCGGAAACTGGATCTTTAGTTTCAGCAGGATGACACACCGTGCGACTCATCCTAAGTCACAATCCATGTTTTTCGCGCCTAGTTCAATAATCGAGTTATCAGTCGTCTCGGTGATGTCAGTTGGAGACACCGGAGCTGCGATTTGACGCCGTTAGACTTTTGTCGATTAACGATTCAAGCTCTTAAGATGAATTTCGAGCAAGGCATTCGTTAGATAGAGCCAGACACCGTCAACAAGTTCTTTGAAAACTGGATTAACAGGATGCGCTAGTGCGAAGCTAGCCGGAGCAACCATATAAAGGAAATCGTGTTTCAAAAATTTCGTGCATCGCTGATGTCGCAAGCCCATTGAATGAATGATGCTCTCTGCAAAGCTACTTAAAAGTTAGTGGTGGGTCTTAATTTAAAATCAGAGAAATGCTTCGCTAGCTCTTGTCAACCCTTAGCGCAAAAGGAGTTAAATTTTTATGCTTTGGTGTTACTTCTGAGTGTTATGTATAGATATAGAAAATCACAATTTACTGCCGCTGCGGAACCGTAGCTGATTTTTATCATCTTTCGAGGGGAAAACGCTTGTTTCTATTATTTTATTTGTGTCGGAATTAAAACCGGGAAGCAACTAGATCTGAAGGCAAATGAGATAAAAAAACAAGCTTTTTGGAATCTTAATTCTTGTGCTAATCGTGTCTCACCATAGTTGTTTTACAATTATTTTCATCCTCCTATATTTTGATTGGATTTATGGGCGATTTGTCCTGATATAATTGAAATTAAAAAAATGCTAAGGTTAAGTAAATCATTTTGGATAGGATAAAAATAATGGTTAAAGATTCTAGTGCGCTTGACTGCCCCGAGTCCCATGGACAACAATAATTTATTTTTTTTACTACTATACCAAGATTGCAATGCGAAGATTAAAAGCGGCACGAATCTCTGTAAGCATTTCTGTTTTCTCCATATTAAAAATCCACCTGATTATAAACAAAGAACTCTACAGAGGCCGGCGCATATTTGTTAATCATTTCTGCTGTATTTATTCTGCCTTTCCCCTCACACAGCTGCTATCTTTTTATTCGATGAAGATTTTCCACTTTTTCCAATTCAATTTTTATGAATCACTACATGCCAGCGTCAAACTCCCATGAACAAGTATTCTGAACTCGTAACGGCCATTAGAGTTAATTAGCAAGTTTAACTAAGTAAGTAACTTAACTAACTGCTTGAGTGGTTGGAGAGCCTAAACGCGCTTGAGAAACGGCCACCACCTGCCTGCGCTCAACTGCACGATTGCTGTATTTCTTTTTTTTTCATCTTCGTTCTACATACAGTGCCGAAAAAAAGTATTGACACAATATAGTTTCTTTTTTATACATATTATTTAAAATGTTACAACTTTGACGCGATTTTTTTTGCACAGATTATTCCATAATGAAACCAATATAAGTCCAAATTAAAAATTTTGTACAAAGCCACAAAAGTTTTGTAACTTTCAAAAAAAAAAATTCTCACCAAAATTTAAACATTTTTGTACTCAGAAAAATGTTCAGGTATTTAAAACTCGTAATTTTTGAATTTTACGCTCCGCCAAAAAAAAAATATAACTCAAAAATATATTTTTATTTCAAAGAGGAAAAATAATGCTCAAGAACTAATTTTTACTTTTCATCAAAAAATAAAACTAAAAAAAATTAAATTTTTTATGAAAAAAATACAACTAAAAAAGGTTTGATTATTATTGACGAAACAAAACACAATTAAAAAAATTATGATTATTTTTGATGAAAAATAATGATTATTTTTAGTACACAGAAAATAATTGTGGGAACAAAATGATCAATATTTTCGAACAACACTCGATAAACGATTTTTGATTAAACAATCATAACTCGTTACTGCCATTGCTATTTCTGAACAAAAAATTAAAAAAAAAACTGAAACTCAAAAATGTATTATTATTACTAATTGCAATGTTTAAAATCGTAATATATTGATTAAATATCCATATTTTTCAGCAACACTGTTAGCAAAAAAAATTATCAAAAATCATTATTTTAGAGCGAAAAATAACACTTGAAAAACGAGTTTTATTTTTTAGCAAAAAAAATTGTATGTATGTCCTTACATAAGTTTTCCAAACTAATATTATTCATTGCAATGTTTAAAATCTGAATATATGGATTAAATATAAATTTTTTTGGCAATTGGTTAAATATAAATCTTATTGAACAAAAAAAAAACAATTGCTAAAAATCATAGAAAACTTTTGCCACTCGAATCTTGCAAATTTATATTGAATGGGCTACAAAACGACATACCTGAAATTTTTATAAAATCGATTAATTTTTTTTTTAACTTTGTACAAAACTTTAAAATTGAACGTATATGGCTTTTGGTTTAGAATGAGCTATATTTTAATTAAAAAACAATAATTAACGAAAAAAATTTAGCAACAAAAACTTTGTGAAAAATATAAAAAAAAAAGTTACTGTCCTAATACTTTTTTTCTGCAATGTACACACATATTTTAATTTACATCAAACAAATAGAGTACTAGCCTTTGCTTTCAGTGAAGTAAATATGAGCCGTGCATATGTATGTATGTACATTAGGGTGGATCATAACCCATACAAAAAAAACAATTGATGTTGTTTTTTACATGGGAATTATTAAATTCCTTATATTTTCAGATAACAAACACAATATATTGCGGAAAAATTTAAAAAATAGCGAGAGCTGCACCGATTTGAAACCATCTCTAAAATAAATTTTTTTTAAATTTTTCTAAAAATTCCATCAGACCCTAAAGTAGTTTAAGCATAAAAGATGTACTTAAAATATGTAAAATTTGCTGTTTTGTATTTTTTTGGTGGATTGAATAATTTAGCACATTTCATTATTATAATTCCGTTGAACGATTTTTTTCCAATATTTCTATATCAAAACTTTTTTGTTAAGGGTTTGATCGTCTCAAGTGGTTCTTATATTTTTAAAAAGCTTTTTTTTATTAATAAAAAAGAACTCCATTTTAGAGGTATTTTCAAATCGGTTCAGCTCACGTAAATCTAAATATTTTATCGAAATATGTTGGCAGAAGTTTTAAAACAAAATAAACTTTATGATTCGAAACTTTTTTTTATTGAGGCACCCTAATGTAACATGTAGTATGTAAGTAGATATGAATATGAGTGGTGGTGGTCGTAGCATGTCTTGCGTTGCCGCATAGAATAGAATTTTCCCACGCGAACCACTCAACCAATCAAACGTTCAAATGAACAAACGACGAGGCAACCCAACACTGACAGCTTCCTGCTGACCCACACCAAAAGTGGACGCCACAAACTGGCTCCGCCATTTACAATAAATAAAATATGTACGTATGTATGTGAAATGCACTTTCTTAGAGTAGCTGCATGTCAGACCGACCAGCTGATTTAGTAGTTCAGTGTGAAGTCCAAATGAATGGCTGAAGTTGTTAGTTTCTTTGCTTTTTTTTTGTTGTTTTTTTTGCTACACGTTAGTCCGGCAGTTTTTCGTTTTAAGTTCACCTCGCGCGCGTTCTTCAGTTCAGTTCTTTCTGCCCTCTTTCATTGCTTCTGTACTGCTGCTATTAATTTGTGTTGCATGCAACTTGCATTAGACAGCCTGTTACTGCTTGCACGATTGCTCTGCCATAAAAACTTTCTGTTCTTCAATCGTTGCAGCGCAAATGCATGGCACGATGCTCCTTCTCGTCCAACTTCTCGGCTCGACGGTTGAGTGATTTGTGTGCGAAAATAAACACCGTCATGCTCGTTGGTGGTGTTGGGACTTTGGCTTTGTTGTTCTTGCATTTCTGCAGGGGAGGTGCGCAGTGCATAATTTGTGTTATTTTAATATTTTATTTAACTGGCATTCATTCCTTTTCGTGTTACATATTCTTTCCGCCGCCCTCCCCCCCATTGCATTTCTGTTTTCA
This sequence comes from Anomoia purmunda, assembly GCA_951828415.1. NCBI lineage: Eukaryota > Metazoa > Arthropoda > Insecta > Diptera > Tephritidae > Anomoia > Anomoia purmunda. The sequence continues at coordinate 48,432,412 of OX639995.1, forward strand.
GCAGCCGCTTAGTAGTTTTCCAAATAAAAATGGCAGCGAGTATGACTTGACGAATTCGTCGTGTAGCGTTTTTTTTTTTTTTATTCATTTAATATTCTGTCCTGAGAACTATTCTGTTACATTCTTGCGCTCCTCCCTCATCCCATTAACTCTTCGTTCACACAACTCAAGTGCCTTGTCTGTCTGCCACGTTTGCGTAAACTCATCAATCATCGCTTATTTTCTGCGCCCTTTTCAAAAATTTGCAATCACTCCCTCTTTTCTTAACAATTTATTTCTATATTTTCCCCTCAGCACTACTGCACTCCATTTAAGAGTAGTTTAAATAATATTCATTCTTCGTATTTTAGTTCTCGGGCTCGGCTTCATCCGTCTCACAATTCTCCACCTTTTCATTAACTCTGCAGTTGTAAATAGGCATTAGCTTTTTTTTTGCATTGACTTCGGCCTCCTCTCTGCCGTGACGGATATTTCGATTCGCTCATTTCGTATAGCAATTTTAATTTACTATAATAATTTATTTTGAGGTTTTTTTCCTTCGTCATTTTCGCTCTTGACAATTGACGTTGACGGATTTGTTTGTTTATTAAAAAGTTGCAAATCATTGTGCGGCACATTTGTAGGTAGGGAGCTCATGTCAATGTGGAGAGTTAAAGGCTCTATTTAGTATTCGAAGTTGAAGGCAAAAACTCCATTTAGTCCCAAGTCTTTTGATTAAGTTTTTGAGTTACAAATATTACGCAGATATTTCGTTTTTTCAAATGATCTTTTTCGTAAATGGAATTTTCTTTGGTAAATAAAAATAAATTATTAAATACAGTAGTAAATTCTAACTTTATTCCTTTGATCAATCCCTGGAAATAAATATAGTTTTGGGAAAGTTCTAAAATTAAGTCGGAATATCTGGATAATCCTGACATTCAAATAAATATTCGGATTTTCAAAACTAAAATTAAAAAATAGAATAACAAGTATGTATTTGTGTATTAATTAAGTTTTCTATTATTTAGTTTTGCTACTGGGTACATTCTGTAATTTTGAGAATAATTTTTCAAATCTTTGAAGAAAATCTGGATATCCAAGTGCACGGATATTTACTGGATATCTAGATATCCGGATAAGAAAATGAACGAATATCTGCTGGATATCCAGATAACCGGATAACCAAATGAACGGATATTAACTGAATATTCAGCTGTCCGGGTAACCAAATGGAAGGAACTAACCCGATTTCCGGATTTTATCCGTTTACTCGAATATTTTTTAGGTCCGAACCGAACTGAATTTCGACCGAAGCTGAATCAAACATTTTCAAGGTGTAAAATAACGAAAAATCAAGAGATTTTTTTTATTGATATTAAAAAATTACATCCCTGAAATGGACAACACACAAACAGATATACATATTTTTATAAAAATTACAATACAAAATTTATATTTTTATTTGACTTCTTTTCCACCGAGAAACATATTAAAAGTAAAATTGTATACAATGTATACTAAAGTTCGACTAAAGTTCGATTTTTTTGGCCGCAGCCGAAACCGTAACCGAACCGAACTTCATTACCCGAATATGGCCGAAACCATAGCCGAAGCTCGGTCTAATTCTAATTCCAGCCCTCCAACAAACTCTCGAAACGCATTTAATTTTTAAGTTTCTTTTTTCTTATTCATTTCGCATATTGGGAGCAAACTTGCTTCAGTGGATCAGCGGCAGCATACTCTCCAAATTCTAACAATTAAAAAATATTCTTAAAAACGTAGGTATGTTTCTTGCCAGAGCATTGTTTTCGCCTTCACCCACGCCTTTGACTGATCAATCTGACGGTGCAATAGAGTTTTGTGTTGTTCTTTTCCCTGTTTTTTTAACTTCTTTCTTTATTTGTTCATTGTGTATGCCTATCGCCTGCTTCTTTTCGTTCATTTTTTGGTAATTTCAAGTGACTGTCCTGTACGCATCCGCCGCGCCGCACCGCACCTCTCCAATTATTAACACAATCAAGCAGGCAACTTTAATTTTCATCAGCATCTGCCATTTACTTACATTGCATTATATTTAGTTAACACCATCAACAGTTCATCAGCAGTGAGTGTGGTTTCGAGTATTGAAAGCGCGCCAACGCATCAGTCACATTAGCTAGCGGACTGACTGTCCAAAGTCTTCAGCACCTCGTCCACACCGTCGTTCCGTCGTTCGCGCGGTGGCATTGTGCCGAGATTGTGTTTCATATTACTTTCACCCTTCACATATTTTCGTATTATTACTTGTATTTTGCGCTTCCATTACTCGCCTCTGTCTCCGATTAAATCTTGTGTTCATAATATTGCAAATAAACGAAAAAAAATGAAAACTTAAGAAATTAGTTGAAAAATATGATGCCGCCCTTACCTCGCTTTGGGATAGCGCAAGTATTTCTGCGCATTCACACTGAGAGTGAAAAATTACATAAGGGAATTTATGTTCGCTGTGGTCAGTCGCGGCGGTATTCTGTGTCATGGTCGATTTCGATGTGTCAAATCCGGTCAGCGAGAGCAGGGCCGGGGGTAACAGCTGTTTTTAAGATGTTCGGTCGACTTTCGTTCATTTTTACAATAGCTGCTTCGGCTTTTTTTGGCAGACGATTTTGTATTACAAAACACAGGCAATTAGTTAATATTTAAACTCGGTGTTAAATTAAGTTTTTATTTGCCTCTCTTTTTGTACTTTCGTTCCATTATCTTCTTGTAGTCCGTCAGATAATTTAAACGCTATATTCGGCCTAAGGACGAGCGCCCTTGACTTTCTGTTTTGCGTTGAAATTGAAGAAGATTTTAAAGGGAGTCTCGATTTGTTTGCTTTTTAACTGATGCCTCTATTGATTCAAGGATTACTTTCAGAATTACAGAAGTATCTAGAATCGAAACGAAAGATTACTTTTAATAATATCCCAAACACAATCATAACATTTTTAAATTCTCTTTGGTTCCCTGGAAATATGGATACAATAAGTTTAGACCTCATAGAATCTCAAGAATAAATAGTTCAAGATCTGCGGTAGTCATCGTTGAAGGGTTAAGAAATATTACTGCATTGCTTGCCTAGACATTTTGATAGAGTTAATGGCAGAAGAAAACCTAAGGATATATTTCTTTTTATATCTCAACCTGTTTCGGAGAAGCACATATGTACTTCAAAATAAGGCCCTGGAGGTTCTGAAATTATATTTCGACAAATTAAAAAAAAATATAGGCGAAAAGATGTGCCATTTTATTTTTAGACGAAATGGTGACAATTGCCCGGAAGACTAATCGCATTTTTGTTTTAATTGGAAAATTGAAAAATGGTGTTACCAGATACGTAAGAGTTCCGCAAATAAAAATTATTAAAAAACGTAATAACAGTAGATACGTACATACATATGTATGTAAAATTTCAACAACAAAAATATATATATATATAAAAACAACACAGGAATAAAATTTAAATGGAATTTTTTGTTTGTCTTTGGGTTGCCACCTTCCCAAAACAGACCAAAATACCATTTTCAATAGAATATTCTCATGAACTATCTAACAGCACTGGCATCAAACGAAGAGTTTGCAAAAGCTATACGCCAAATTTTAAATTAGGGTTGCCATATATTAAAGACAATTGGAAAAATGTTTCCAGATATCCGAGTTATCAAACAAAAAAAAATATTTTAATGAAGCGCAATCATGGCAGTTCACTAAGAATGTATGAACAAATTTAAAGTACGATAAACTGTGTATAGGGTGGCAACCCTTTCAAAAAAATTATAAAAATGACAGTTAAACAGTACGAATATCAATGGGTATTAAAGAGTTCTTTACGCCGAAACGAAGATTTATAGCTTATTTTTGGAGGAGGGTTGCCACCTGTTTGAAGCACTAAATTTAGTTCAATTCAAGTTATACATGTCGAGCCTTATAGTTTTGGTGCAGAAATACTTATTGACACTATAGGAAAAAATAGAAAAGAAAATTATGAAAAAAATTTCGCTTACGTTTTTTTCGCGGTGAGACAAACCGAAATGTGTTTTGTGGTTACATATGCAAAGGCAATGAATAAATAAATTTGTATAGTTTTTTTTATAAAAATAAAACTATTTCTGTAACAAAAACCAAGTATGTTGGTGTTTTAGTTTTTCTAGAAAATTCGACAAATATCAAAAAAACTTTCATCAAAATGTTTAAATTTATAATCCGAGTATTTAAAAAAAATTCGAAATTTCAATTTACTTTATATGGAAGAAAAGGCGCTACAAACCTGCTTACTGAAAATTAAAAAAAAGTTATAAATTTTTTGGATGATTTTGTTTTTTAAAATGCCGAATTTTTATAAGTTTTCTAGAAAGTCTGAAACTTCGTCTTATATGGAAAGACAAAACCGTTAAAACTTGTCCATAAATATTGGTACTATTTTAATAATCACAGGTTTATATCAGATTCTTCTCTTTGGCGGAATATTTTCCTAAATACACTCCTCGTGGATTCTTTCTCGCCGATTCTTGTGGATTCTTGTTCGATTATCAAAATGGGCAAATAATATTTTTCAGTAGGTTTACTCTCTCTCAACTGCTGCGAAATGCACACAATTTATTTGCTTTAACTGAGTAGAATAACAGCAGTTAGTAATAAACGCAAAATGAAACCAGAATTTCACTTAAACTCAAAGCGATATCAAATAATCAATGCCGGATCTCGAGAACGTAGTAGCTCTTAAAAAATGCAAATAGCTTTTAAATTTGTGTACTTAAAAATATACTGCTGTTATAAAATTTGTAGTGAAATTGAAAAATTTAATTGTTTATTAATCAACATTTCTTTTTTTATCGCTTATAAACAATAAAAATTATTGAAGACTTGCCGCTATGATTCTAAGAATTTATTATTTGGTAATAAAATCTGTAGATATATGCAACTTTCGTTTGGCGTTAGAAAGTTTTATGGTTAAAGTGCTTCGTGATTGAGGTACCGTTATTTGAAAAGCACGCAGCGCCAACGCATAGAAAAACAACAATAAATAATAATGAAAGTATTAGAAAGAACAATTGGCGCCAAGTAAGTTACTAGATAGAGGCTCGTATAGTGTCGTAAGAGTGCCGCTGCGCAAGCGTGCGGTCAAAGTGTAGAGGCAAAAAAATAGAATGACAAAAAATTAAAATTTTCACTTTATTTGACGACTTCTAGAGAAATGTACATACATAGATATGTACAGGTGCGAAAAATGGAATAGTAGCGCAAAGGATTGACAAAATTTAACGAAGTATTTGTTTGTATTTGTTTTTTATTTAAACATATGTATATGTACATATGTATATACTCCAACAAAAAAAAAATATCAGAAATTTTTTTTTCTTTTTAAACGGTGTCAGGTGTTTTTACTACAAATCATGATATAAAAAACAGATTATTGGCATTTCTGAGTTTTTAATATATTTTAGGATGAATTTCAAATTTTTTTTTAGCTTAAATTTTATTTAGTTGAAATCCACGTTTTTTTTCAATGAAAAATGTTTTTTTTACAAATAATATTTAAATTTTAACACACACAAAATTTTTTATTTTTTTTTTTTTCAAAAAATACAAAAAACACCGTTTCGAATTTTTTTTTATCTAAATTATCGTTTGAGTATATTTTCCTACTAAATTTGAAATAAAATCTAAATTTTTTTGTTTTCATTTTCGTAAAATGTGGAAAGACACTTACATTTTTTTTTTTATTAAAAACAGATTCTTGACACTTCATCAGATGGAAAATTGGCATAGCGTTGCCTGATCGGATATTTTGAGGAATGGGTAATTTCCAATCCTACATATATTGATCGATGAAAATATTTTTATTTTTTTTTTTTTTTCAAAAATTAATTTCAATATTTTTCTTACAACGCTGAAAAATAAAGGCCAACAAGTTTTTAATGTATTTTAGGCTGAGTTTCAAAATATTGTTAGTTAAAATTTATTTAATTTAAAATGTTAAAATTTTAACATTCAAATAATATACATTGTATATGTACTATATATATTTTCAATTGATACTATAAGTAATATAATAATTAATTGTTCTGCTGTAGTTTTTTTTGCTAACACTGCTAATTGTTTTTGTTTTGCTTTGTTTTATAGTTATAATACCGAATTTCAAAATCCACTACTTTTTCAATGAAAAATGCTTTTCTAACACACAAAATAATTTTTTTCAATTGCTGTAGTTTATTTTTTTGCTAACATTGTTTTTTTTTTTTTTTGTTAAAATACCTAAAAGTCCAATTCAAAAAACACCGTTTTGAAATTTTTTCATCTAAATTAACGTTTGTCTTTAATAATGTATTTTCATAATAAAATTTTGTTGAAATAAAATCTAATTTTTTTTGTTTCCAATTTCGTAAATTGTGTGATTTTCGCTTCTACATAAATTTTTTTCAAACCGAAAAAAATCATGCATTTAAGGGCTAAGAAAGTGGGACTAAGCATAAACGCGGAGAAGACGGCCCTAGTTTTTTCACTAGGAAATACAAGGTACCGGTTTAGAAAAACCTAAACTGGAAGAGGTAACACTACAATAGAAGCAAAGCACTAAATAAATGGGGATCGTGCTGGACAATAAGTCGTCGTGGAGACTCAATGTGGAAGTGGAAGAGAGGGCGAAAAAGGGCTCTGTATGCACGCAAAAATATGCTGGGCTGCACATGGGGCCTATCTCCTGCACTTTCACATCGAATTTTCACCGCAATTGTGAGGCCGATTCTGCTGCATTACGAACTACACCAACAGCTGCACTCTACACCAGAGACCTGGCGTTCGCAAATGCCTCGAAGCAGTTTGCGTTCAGAACGTACGGTCAAACCCGGATAGCGTCCTCTCTGACTGGACGAACCGACTACGTGATTCCGTGTCTAAACTTCGATAGATCTCTTGGGGCTACAATAAGGATTGATGGATGGCGCAGGGGTGAGAGGATGATACGAAGAACGACACACATGTAAACAAACGTGTCTAAAAGTAGTAAAGTGTAAAGGAGCTTTAAGTAAGTAAAGAGCCTACATAAATTCGCCAAGGGGATGACAATGCTCTGCAACATCGCCACCGCCTCATAAGACAAGGATTTTCATCTGTCGTGTGCTTTTTTGGTCCATCAACGGAACTACTTGGTCTATGTGAGGCCTCTAGTTGGGCCAGCCAGCTTAACCTTACCTAACCTAAGGGTTAATTTTGGCAAAAGTTTTATTAAACTGTTCCAGAAAATTAAAAAAACAAAATTTTGGTTGGTATTGCCAGACAGTTAATATGACGTCCGAAAAGTGATAATGGAATTGCCGCGTTCTTTATTGTATCAAGGTAAAAATTTGTAAAAATTAAATAAAGACAAAGACTTGTCAAAACTTGTGTCGCTATCTCCAATGCTCGAAGTTTTATGTTTATATGTTCGCAACTGCACTTTTCCTTTACCCCTCGTGGTTCCAAATGGTTCTCGAATTACAAAACAATTGGCGTAACCGCACGTGTTTGCTCCGCGACTGTTCGTTCGATTGGTGGTTTGATTCGTATGGCAATGTTAAGTGTTCATTTACTGGTTACTTTTAAGTTTGTCTTACAATTTATTGTTGTTGTTGTTTCCCCTTCGCCATAAACGCATTTTAATTATTCTTACTATTATCGATTATCAATTTTTATTGCCTTTGTGATTGTGTTGTGTTTTATGCGGTGGTCAATTTTTATGACCATCCGATTGTAGGTTTGCCTACATACACACATACATACGTACAATAATTGTGTAATTGGCACACAGCGGTTAAAAATTACAAGTAACTTTTTTCTATTTCCATCAGCATTTCACTTTATTGTATTTTTACATACATACATACATACGTACATATTTGATTATTGCGACTGTGTGTGTGTGTACATATTTTTCCAACAATTGTTAACGGCTTTGTTTTACAATAGTAGATTTTCAATTAATTTGCGCCACACACGAGCGCGATCGCGATTGTGTGGACGGACGAACATCACTAACGTTTGTCCTAATTTACAATTGACAGCTGAGCAGCGCATACGGTCATGTCGCAGTCCTCTTCTGCCCTTCCGCGCTTGTTGGTTGGCGGCATTTGCTTTATTTTTTTTTTTTTGTTGATAAAAACAAAAAGTGGTATGCATGCGCCATAGATTTTTCGTGGTATTATTTTACGATTATAGTAGTCATAATTGTTTTGACCGTAACACACTTATATAAAATGTGGTCAAAAACGAATTTAGTTTTCCTGTGATTTTTTTCTTACCACAACCGTAAACCAGAGCGCATTAAATACTGAAAAAAACTGCTTTGAAAAATAAATCCGACAGCACACTAGCCTTTGAATAATATGTGTATAATTTTATACTCAAACTATACAAACCTTGGCAGGTATTTCTATGTACGTATATAGTAGTGTGGTGTTGAATTTCCTCCTGATCTCATAAATTTTTTAAATAAATCTGGAGAAATATTCACGCTTTTTAATCTATTTGGCCACATTTTATGCAATCATTTACTCACAAACAAAAGTATGCCGTTTTTTTTTTTTTTAATTTTCGCACTGTTCATGAGTTTTTGTTTATAATATTTTTTTTTTTAAATACAGTTCATTCTCTAACATGCACCATGTAAATCCACGTTTTGAACTTTATCAAGAATTGTCGAATATTATAGGCCTTACATAATTTTGGAAAACGGTGGCACATTGCTAAAGAGTCCTGTGTTATTTTTTTAATTAATTAAAACGCTTACAATTTTTTCACTTAATTTTGTACCAAACATATGGTTCATTCAATCAAATATATTATAAAAATAGAAATATTAATTTTCTAAAAAAAATTACGAAATCTTTATTTACTTGAAAAATTTTAGCTTAAAATTAGGAATTTTTGTTTCAGACCTTTCAGTAGTTTACTGGGTGTGCAGTTTAACTAGCAACCCATTCAATTTTACTTATAGTATAATAAAGTGCGAGTTTCAAGTTTCTAAAAGTTTCCATTCATTTTTGATAATTTTGTTTTTTTTCGCTGACGATCTTTTGCATTTTTCCCATATAATGCATGCGAGAAATGATATTTTATATGGAAAATGTTGTTAATACATATTGCAAACAATATTGGGGTAAACATTGTTCGATCTATGTTATGCGACTGTGAATCAGAACGGAAGTCGAATTCAACCTTTCGACATTCAAAGTTTCATGTGGATTTTTGTTCATGGGGTTTCGACTCGGCTTCAATGTTTTATGTGGATGGGTATTTTTGTTCAAGAGTTTCCAGGTCGGCTAACTGCCAGCGCATAAGGTCCTTTGAAATTTCCACTATACACGCTGTTTTCGCTGCTCTGTACCAAAACTTTACGACAAAAACTAAAAAGATTTGAGCTCCTTGTAGTTCAAGTTTAGCTGAAAATCCTAGCATCCAATATTTATTTTTAATCGCCTTGATTACGAAGACAACTAACTGCCCAGTTTACCAAAACGGAGAATAAAATTCATAACTTAGCCCAAAATTTGTTCCTACTTTGCTTGCATAGTATTCCATTATTTTTATCGTCAAAATAAATTTCCATTTCCCTTTTTTCTCTCACACACGCACACAACCCTAAATTTTTCACATTTGTATATACCGGGCACCAAACGCGTCTAATTATTGTATGTACATATGTGTGTGTGTAGATACATTAAATATTTAAAGTGGAAAAACCTCAGAGCATTCAATACTTGCGATATCCATTCTTTCAACAGTCAAAGTCAAAGCAATTGTTTTGGTGGTTGTTGTTGTTGTTGTTTTTGCTACCACAGCCATCGTCATCGTCATCGACGGTCACATATGTATTTGGCGGTAACGTAATCTTGAGGCCAAGCACCTTTTTGTTTTTTGCTTCCAAGCATATCAATGTTGATATTTGTTGATGCTGCTCCGCTTCGCTTAGTTGCACCGGCATGGAAGCGGGGGACAAAAAGGTTCGACGAACGCGACGAGCAGTGCGGCGCACAGTGGTATTTTGGTGGCAAAAAAATAAATTTTTAGACCATCGAATTTCGAAAATTTAATGATGCAGTTTGGAAGAAGGCAGCTTGATTAAGAAAAGTACCAAATTTTGTATGCATTTCAAGCAATATATTTGTCTTCTATAATTTTAATGGAATTTTTTTAAAATTAAAATAGCCTTTTCTTAACAATTTGAGGAACATAAATATTCTGTTTTCATAATTTGTCCAAAAGATATGTATGCGTGAATCAAAATGGCAGTTGAAAAAAGCGTTTGTAATTTTCCTTGGAAAAAAAGTTTAATCAGTCTTGCTCGGTTTTCATACTACAAATAAATGGTAGGTGAGAACACCTTCTTGAGATTAACGTGAAAAAATTCACCATACTTTGATTGTTAAACTTTTTTTTAGTGTAAATGTTCTCACTGGAAGTTGAAGAACCGAACCCACCGAAACCACAGAAATTATAGATTGCGGTTTTCAAGAAAATTCAATACAATACCAACAAATACTGATTGTTTGAATCACTTACTTTTATCATCTGATGTTTTCAAATTTTAGAACTGTAGGATGTTGTTAAAGAAATTACAGTTAATGAATAAAATCTTTCAATATTTTGAACCATTCTTCTTTTTTCGTAAATAAAATATTATTTACAATACAATATCATCCAGTTCCAAAATCAGAAAGGATCACAAATCTTTACTAAAGTAACAAAAGTGGTAGTCATAGAGACTAACCTATTTCAAACATATTTGCAATTCAAAATTTCAAAATTTTTTAAGCCAAAACACTGTGCGATACCATGCCTCATTTTCCAAAACTTTGCCCTTAGGAACTTCGGAAGTCAGTTCAAATATCGACTGTGAAATTTTTTTTATTAGTAAAATATCTTATTTCTTGTATTTTTGAAAATACCACTATAGGAGAAGTAGGCGTGGTTGTTGTCAGATCTCTTTAGTTTTCAAAATTATGCTTATTGACTTAAAATGCCAAGTGTGTACCGAATTTAATAGAGTTTGATACAATAGTTTCGGATATGTCTATTTGCACTAAAGGGGCAGTGCCACGGCCATTTTCCAAACAAAAATTTGAGTAAAATTACCTTTATAGTTACTGAAATATCGCATATTTTTGATTTTTGTAAATTACCGTGATATGAGAGGAAAGCATGGTTGTTCCCCGATTTCACCAATTTTTAATAACGTCGGTACTTTTCATAAACATAACTTATCTGCCTAGATTCGTTACGATATATTTTTTTTAACTAAGGGGAGAAGTACAACCTTTAAATATTAAACAAACAATTCTCGAAATTTATTTTAAAGAGCATATAAAGCTATAGCCTAAGATTTCAAAAACAAATAAGTTTTATACCCTTTTTTTACTGCAAGTACAACGAAATTTTATTTTCAACAGCATAGTATTTTTTTGGGAGCCTGTTTTAAAGGGTTAATTGATTATTAATTAATATTAAAAATATTTTAGTTTATCTACGAAAAAAAAACCCCTTCTTTAGTAAGAAAATGTTTGGTTTGTTGATTTCAGATGAAAATCGCGGCCAGCACCGCTTACGCAATTTACGACGTCTGCGGCGATATGTTTTACAATATTCTTGAAAATTGTCTTAATTTTCCATTTTCACTTTTGGAAATTTTTTTTATTTTTTTCAACCTCAGACGTCGCGCTATATAAATATTGTATTTATTTGAGAAAAAAAACTCTTTATTTCTCTTCTAATGAGCTGCAAAAAATACTTTTTTCGGCCTCTTAAAAGTGCATCCCCCTTAACTTAAATTAAAAGATGTATTTAGAAATTCTCACTAAAAGTCCATGGGAGGTATCCCTAGGGTGAAGCACTCGTTCTATTTTTGGTCACAAAATTTATGTACCCATACCCACTGTGCGGCGCTCCACTGGCAACAACAGAATGCTGCGAGGCAATTAAAAATGCATACATATGTGTATGAAATATGTTTGTGTGTGTGTGTGCTTGCAAATGAGCGTTTTTGGCCCAAATCTGTCAATCATTTTTGTGGGTGTGCTGTGAAGCAGCAGCAGCAACAATAACAACAACTTTGCGGTTGCTTCGGTGTCATTTAAGAAGCCACAAAACCAACAGCAGGAGCAGCAAACAGCAACACCGATCTCTAAATGTTAAAACAACAAAACGAAAACTATTTTAAGTGCAACAGAAAGAAAAATAACTAACACAAAATAACCACAACAAACAGTGCTCGCAATGCAAAGCAACATAAACAAAATAAAAACATTAATTAAAAGCTAAAGACCGTCAAATGTGTGCGGCAAGCGAACACCTTGAAATTTTTGTTTTTTAGGGAATTTCATATTTTCAAAATCTAAAGCCCCTTTGCGTTGCGTTGAAAGACCAGCGAGCGGAGCGCTGAGACAGACAATTAACACCAACTGCTTGCTTGACTGTTGGTCGCATTTTTTTGTATCTACCCAACTTATACACTGCATATGCAGTTAATTGCATTATTACTATCATTATCGCCGTGTCATGCATATATGTAAGATTTCCTCCACGATGGATCCAATAATAAATAATAAAAATTATTGAAATAAAATTTAAATCAAAATTCAGTGATATGCAACAAATTGCATTGCAACTGACCGCTTTTGGCGGCGTCACTTTAATGCATCATTGTTGCAAGCCCGATTTTGTATTTGCTTAAATTGCTGTTGAGTGTTGAGTGAAAAGGTCGACGCTAAAGTTCGCCGGCTGTCATCGCTTAGTTGTTGTTGTTGTTCACTGTTGGTTTTGTAGCTGTCATGTAGCCGTAGCCTCCCTTCCTTACGCTGAACACTTGGCGAACATCATAAAATCATTGATGGGGTCAAGGTTTCATTGCTTCTCTGGGCTTTTGTTGTCATAATGATTGGCACTTTCGATTGGATGTTGACAGAAAGTGCTTTCTCGACATTGGTCGTTTGCTCAATAGGTTAGGTGAAGCGCTAGACAAACGGTGACCATATAATGCAATCTAAAATAAGTAGCACATTTCCTTTAAGTTCTTTTGTAAATTATAAGTTCAGCCCATACTGACTAATTGTCTCTATTATTATTACTTACATATATATTTATTTTATTTTATTTCCGTTACTTTTCAATTCAAATATAGTTCATTAAAAAAACGTATAAACCCAGGCTTCAAACTTTTAGAAAATTTATAAGGATTTTCATACAAATTTCAAAATTGCAAAAAAACAAATTTGAAAATTTTCGAGTATGCTGTTTTTTAGCCCATTAAATTTAAGTATGTTAATTTTTGAGAATTTGAAAAAATATAATAATTTTTATAAGGGAGAAGACTGCAACACCGCCGATAAGAAAAAATCTCAAAAATCTACGACCAATCCCAGACACTTGGAATTTACACTTTTTGTAATGAAATTTAATGGGCAACAAAATTGCGTACTCAAAAAAATTCAATTTTTTTTTTTGGAATTTTGAAATTTTATTGCATTTTTGTAGTTTTAATAATTAATTTAATTTCAAAATAAAATATAGAATATATTTAAATATATAAAAACCTTATAATCTACAACGGTGTGTAAATTCAATTTATATTAAATATTGATGGAAAAATAGTTTTTAATTACTTGCAGAATTACTCCTAATTTTTTTGAGCAAAATTAATTCCCTTAGAAATATTTTTATTTTCCTTAAAGAAGTTTATAAATTTTTAGCTTTTTTCGAAAAATTTGTAAACCACAACTTAATAAAAAAAAAAAAGTTATTCAGTTTGTAATTAAATGGGACTTAAGTGGTTAAATTGGCAAAAAAAAAGAAGTTTGAATGTGGCACAGAGTTGCATGAGCAAATTTTCTTTTTATTAAACTTTGCTATTTTGAAACTAAAGGGTTTATTAAAGTGAAAAGAATAAAAAGAGAAACTGAGAATAAATATAATTCAAAAAAGGGGAATATATCGGCGTCCAAACATTTTTTTTAATTTTGTTAATATATTTCCCATGTACAGCTTTGAGTATTGAAAAAGTAGCGCAACACATTGAGAAGTTGTGAATAATGCCGTGTTTTTATTTCATTTTTACTAATTGTTACTAAACAATGAGCTTATACTACAACAAATAAAACAAATTTTAAAATTGTAGATTTTCACCTAAATTAAAAAATTAGCTATTAGATCTTTTAGAAATTTTTGTAGTACGCAGTTTTGTAGCACATTCATTTTAGTGCATGTAATAAAGTGTGATTTTTGTAAATTTTTTGTTTGCTGCCTGTTTTCCCCATTTTCTTCCATACAAACAAATTTCGAGCACTCGTTGTATGTTAAAAAATTATTTAAAATCAAGGGGAATTTTGAGCCACTTAAGACATTCACCTTATGATACTAAAACTAAAAGTTCTACAAAACTACGTACTATAAAGATTTGTGAAAAAATCAGATTCCATTTTTTTTTAATCCAGATGAAATTTTTCTCAAAATTTTAAATTTTGATTTATACATACTATGTTTATTATTGTTGCAGAACACGTTACATATATATTTTTAATAAAAATTAAATTAAGGTGAAAATTTGTAGAATTATTCCCAAAATTTTAAATTTTGATCTATGTACATACATATATGTTTATTTTGTTGTAGTAAAATCCATATTTTTTTTATTAAAAATTAAATCAAAATAATACATTGTCAAAACATGTCAAAATGTTGACTCAAAAATTACAATCTGAATGGTCAAGTTTAAAAAACATTTTTTTCAATTAACTAGGCTAATGTGATTAACTCAAAGAAGTAATGATAGAAAGAATTCCGTAAATTTCTATGACGCGAATTGTTTAGTAAAGCTGATTCTACTTAGAAAAAAAGTCATATAGAACAGTAAGGTATAAAAACTTATCAAAAATTCTGTACGCGTCCCACTGCAAAAGGCACTATAGAATTTTGGTAAAAGTTCGAGGAAAACTTCCCTATTTTTCGAGTAATGCAGCATATACGGATTCGGTAAGCCAGTGGGAAAACCAAAGTTGCATGCATACAGATCAATAAGGTTCAATGAATAGTTAAGCAAAAATACCTCGATTTTAAGTAATGTAGAATTAGCCCTTTAAAAAAAAAAAAAATAAGTTCGATTTGGAAAGGATTAATGTTATACGGTTATAGTATCGATATGTTATCGCTTTCAATATGTAGTCTGTACGTTGACCGATCGAAAGTGGTATATGTTTGTATATTTATCATTCTCGCAATTTTAAGTGACAATTTATCGATATCATTATCGTTAATCGATATCGTTTTTGCTGTTGGGTACTATCGATATCGTAGTCGCTATCTTTATTGTTTCTTATGGCCATTTCTTTTTAGTATATTTTTTTACCAACATAAAGTGTTATCGATGTGACTCACTTGAGTTGATAAATATTTATGTACATACATACATACGCACATATTTACAATAACTTATTTATTATGCAATTATTTATTAACCTGAGGCTCCAGCTTATGATTACATCATAACACTCACATGAAAAGGGCATAATTTTGTTTGTGTTTTTTGTTTTTTTTTTTTGTGAAGACGGTCAAATGCATGGTGCGCTTGCTGCACTGCACGACCATCAATAAAAAATGCCAGCACCAATAAATGGGAATTAAAAGAGAAACGAAAACGAGTGAACTGAAAATAGAATCCATTAAATATTTCAGCAAAAGATTTCGTGTGGCAGATTACCAAATGATTCGTGTTAATCTTGGCTTTTAATGTTTCTGATTTGATATTCTGTTTTGATTTATATTATTTATTTATTTTTTGTTGCTCTGTGTCCAGGAGGTCCATTTTATTTATCTGTTTGTATGTTCTTAAAAAAAAAAGTTGACTCTTTTCTTTCTTTCGTAATTATTTCTTTCCACTTTAAAGTTCTTGATATAGAAATACTGATACGTTTTTATTTTATTTGTATTGTTGCATACCGGTATATTTTCTTTTTTGTGTGCATGCGACTCTCAACAACAAAGATGACTCATTACAAAAGCATCAACCTCGTCGCAAAAGAATAACATCATCGATACTAACCAACAGGCCAGGCAATATCTCAACACTATCAGCAGCAGCTATGTAGGTTGCCATTTGTCCAATATCCAAAAAGGCACAATTTAACCAAGTTTTTTTTTTAATAAAAATGTGCATTAGCTAGTTTTATACGGGAAATAAGTTGAAATTTTGAAACTCTTCAAACTTAAATTGGAGCAAGAGAAGTAACTTCTTTTAAGCAACAAATAAAGTTCAATAAAAATTTTTTTTTTTTTAAATTGACAATAAAACTTTTAAACTTTCTAGACTCAAAAAATAACTCTTATTTTCTGAATAATAAATAAGATGTGTATCGGAATGATTTTCCAGAAAACGAAAAATTGCACAGAAGATGGCACAACGCCGAAATCGGTTAGATGACGAAAAATCATTCCAATATACATATATCAACTTTCCACCCAACTTGTTTTGTATGATTTTTAGGTTGAAATTTAAAAAATAATGTTGTTTTTGTGGCATCTATACAAAGTTCTGTAAAGTTCGGCAACTGCAGCTTTGTCACCGAGGACACCCAACGGAAGTTTCAGGAAAAAATGCAGTTTCGATGGTTTTGAAGAAGAGATGGAGCGGTGTTAGACGAGTGAGTTTTTGGAGGCATGTGAAAAAGTGGGTAGTATCTTTCTGAACAATAAATAAATAGAAGTTTAATTTACTACAATATCGAGAACTTACTTCGTTAGGTCAACGTAACGCGGATCTCACGAGCCAACTCGAGCTATTTCTCTGCAATTGCGGGCGATTAAATTCTGATGACGGCATTCATGGGACGGGAGGGTATGAAATTTATGTCGTTTAATACCTGTCTGCATTTCTTCGGATTCAGTGGTTGTTGTACGTATTGTGGAATCTGGTCGTTCACCTCCATGTGATGTGCCTGGGAGGTGGCTCAACTTCTAGTGCATGCCGGTAGGAGTGATCCCTCCGATAGCAACCCAGCAGAAATTGCTTCAAATCTTAATATTTTCCTCTCTGTTGAGTTTCACTATGTAGTCGATGAATGTGCCAAATTAGGAGGCATCCCGTGGCGGTTCTGACAAGCCTGAAGCCTCGGCCACTGAGTTCTATTGGTCCCCGGCGACGACACTGGTAGCCAATCGCCTTGGCCCTGGCCCAAGTGCTGCTGACGAGCAACTTGTGGACTATTGCAACTCTGCGCTTTGGTGTGCGCGGAGAAGGAGAGCAAGCTGTCGAAAGTAACGGCTAAATGTTTTGGGGGTCATCGACCTGTCTGTAAGCTTAACCTCTTTCGTCCATGAGAGCGAGAAATTGCGCGCAGTAAAAATGCTAGGAAGGTCAGAGAGGTAACCAATCGTTTTAAAACCTAAGTCGCCAGTGTCATTGTCCGATGCCATAACAGTGCAGTCATCTGCGTAAAAGAACATTATTTTGAAAATTTCAAAGATTTTTCTGAGAAAGTAAACGGAGATATCAGTTACCGGGCATTGAAAATCGCCATCCAACTGCGCAGTTTGAATATTTTCTGGATGCCACAGTATTCATCTGAAATCAATTTCAATGAGAATTTACATCATATTTTATGTTATTATGCATAAGAGCGTGTCGTATGACGGGAGCCAACTATTTTTTATCCACATAAATAACGGATTACAAAGCCATCCAAACTGTTATCATTTTTGTATCATACTTTCAGGCTAAAGGCAATGGAATTAGCAGTTTGAGCGATATGTGGTGAGGAGCAGGACGCTTGTCATTTCTATATTAACTATGAAAATATTTAATTTTGCATTTTTAGTATGGTATGAATATAAAACATAATTTTTTGCCTGACATCATTATGGCACTCAAATAGCCTTTCTAAACTTTCGAAACTATTGGCAACCATGGAAGCAAGCAACCTCCATCAGCTCTACTCGCTCTATCTCTATCCCGCCTTCCCTCCCACCTTCGAAATTGCATTCCTGTGGAGCATTGCTCATTGAACGCTCACGTTTTTTTTTTTTCACAACCAATTCTGACTTGATGTGTTGTCTTCTTTTTTTGTTTTTTTTTAGTTTGAACGGTTGAGTATAAGGAACTTCATTTATGTTCATTTGCCTCTACATTTGGTTGTTCTAACAGCTTTTAACATATCACCAATTTCCATCCCCCCTCCACCTGTTTTAGTATTTTATTTCATTTTATTTTATCTAATTGAGCGTCTATGACTCTTTCCTCGTCTCATTCGATTTGAAACAGAAAAACAAAAACGACAACAAAACATAAACTTCCTGGTGCCACTATCCGTTGATGGGTGTATTAAAGTTGTTGTTGTTGTTGTTTTTCTCGACAGCAAGTGATCTTGGCGATGCATTTCTCGTTGTCGCCACACGACCGCCAAACACGTCGATGAGTAATCCGCGCCGTTGCGTTAATTCGTTTTGTTTTGGCTTACGCGCGCACAGTGTTGCGTTTATTTATTTATTTTTTTTTGCATTTGTTGTTCGGAATTCTTCGTTCTTTGTACGATTCTCTGCTGGTTGGTTGTGGCTGCTATTTTATTCGCGTTTGAAGGAACGTTTTTGTAGAAGTGATAAGGTCGAGATATCAGCAATGAATTATATATACAAAATATTCTGTATAGTAACTTTATTAAATATTAGAAATATGGTTACGAGTTTTATTGTACCAAACTTTATAAAAAATTCATAAAAACTCAAAAAATTGGCATCAAAATTTTAATTTTTTTTTAATAGCATGTCTAGACATTTTTTGGGTATTCAGGTTTACAGCTTTTAAATTTTAGTAGAATAAAGTAAACATTTGAAGCGACTAGAAAGTGCCGCTAACTGTTTATAATTTTTTAAATGTTGCTCTTAAAAAAAAATACCACCATTCGACCGGTTTTGCTCGTCAGGTATTTGCTTAAAAACTAGGACCGAAAATAATAGTTATTTTGATTTTTTGGGATAAAAGGCCATCGAAATCTTTATCATCAAATTCTTTATACCAAACCCGTTATTTTGTGACTTTTGTATTTCCGATCAAATTTTCGAGCTATTTTTTATCTTTAGTTTTTCCAACAAATTTGATCGACATTTTGTTATTTTTATTGTTTTGATCAAAAATAATCGTTACTCTTGTATTCAAAATGTTGCTATCATATTTGGTCAACATTTTGTAACTTTTTTTTGAGCATTGGTATTATTGTCATCGCCGCCAAATTTGTTTGCCTTTAAATGATCGAAAAATTTAAAAATAACAAGCAAACTTGATCGAAATACTGAAAGTCACAAAATATCGATCAAATCATAATTTTTTTATTTATAAAAATTATAACTGTTATGGACCCTGTTTGAAAATATACAATTTACTTATATGAAATAAAGTGAAATTTCATATCTGAACGATCATTTGTAGGGGAGCTAAAAAGTATGATGACTCGATTTGACGAATTTCGTTCAATACTTTATATTCATTATAAACAACGAAATACTAAGTTTCATACTCCTAGCTGCTTTAGTTAAAGAATTCTAACACAGGCTCCCCACAACTGAACAATCAGTGCTATTGGAGCTATATTTGGTCAGATATCTCCAAGGCTGGTTGACTTGTTCCCAAAATTTAATGCCAATAATTCACAGTGAGTCAAAACTTATTGTGGATGTGGAAAAACCGATAGTAATGCAATGGAATACTCAGTTGTTTGAAAATTGATGAGCAAATATTTAAAATTTTAGTTTTACTTACATGTAGAGATGTGAGGAAGAGATATTGTGAAGATTTGCTAAAAGCCAACATCCATAAATTTTAAAAAGTATCGTTAAATTCCCACGATACCCAGTTCAACGTACCGTGTTTTACCCAGCGAAGTGTTGTCGTTTCGGCGCTCAAACCATGTTCAGATCAGCCTATTCCTAAAATTATCAATAGTGGCGTCAGTTTTACAATATCGATTGTAACAGAGCTTTTTTATCCTCTCCTCCATGATATGCACAGTGCACCACAAAAAATATGAAACATGGATGTTTTTACAATATTCAAAAGTGCCAAATCATTGCGTTTTTCGGTCCATAATAAACGCAAAAAAAATTGTCGGCGTTGTTAATAACAGCTACAAAAAAGTAATACGGTTTTTAAATTATGATCGAAAAATAAAAATTACAAAATATCGATCAAGTCTAATTGAAAAAATATAAATCAAATATTATCGAAAAAATAATAATCAGAAAATAACGATTATGCAATAATTTGAAACAAAAAATATTCCAAATAAAAAGGATTAAATTGATATAATAGAGTTTTGTTTTGAACATGATCATTTTTTTATACCAAAAAAAAATGAAAATATCGATTATTTTCGGTTTCTGATTCTATTACATTCACCTCACCTGCGGCTATTATTTCAAAGAAATTTTTTAATATACAGGGCGAATTTTCTATAGTTTTATTATAGAGCAGATAATCTTATAAAAGTTCATTCAGTTTATGGTGTCAGTTGATATGACATAAAATAATAAACACCAGCTGTAAAGATGTGCAATGCCGTTTATATTTTCGAGACCGTTTGAGATGTCAAAGGAATAAATAACTTATCGTTTTGAAATGTAAAAATCTTAAGTGCAATTGAAAAATATCGCTTACTCAATTACCTTTGAAATGGTGGAAAAAGTAAATTTGAAAAAGAAAATATAAATACTCTAACATTTCCAAATAGCTGCCAGCGATCAAAACCGCATACGCTTATGTAACATCGCTCCTAACTATCCCAATGATAAATTGTATTCTTGTCGTCTAAATCTTCACAGCTAAACATGTGTCACATTTTTTTCGAATAATGTTTGGAAAACCCCCACATTCCATATGGCACACATGACGAAATCTCTTCAAGCAGCTGGTGGTGACCTTCACCCATAGCTTCAAGTTACCGCCAAATGACGCCAACAAAAAAAAAAGCAAAGCGACAAAAAAAAAATAAAATAACGAAATTATAAACGAAAGAAGTGACGCAAACAGATGGTGATATTGACCGCAACTTGGATTCTGCGTTTCTTATATTTTTCTTCATTATTTTTTTTAAATTAAACTTCCAACAAATAGGTCAAAATGTGTCATACACAATGGCTGGGCTCAAAGTTTTCACATTCACGTTCACATCGTTTCATCTTCATTTGCATGATTGTTATTTTATTGCTGTCAAAATTTAAAAAAGCTCATACACTCGCATCTTTAGCAACAATGCGACCGCATAAAATTTCAATCAGCCCTACGGTGAAAAAGAAAGACCACAGTTAACAATTTACCCGACTCGTCGCATAAACCGATAGATAGATAAAAAAAGAGTGAGGCCGGTTAGAGGGTCAAGTTGAACGGTGACTTTAATATTTTTTGTGTGATGGTTAACAGACTAGATGATTTTTATAATTATTGTTGCTGTTGCTGTTGCAGGCGATGATTTTATTTACCTATAGGTAGACGTTGGATTGGAATGTTATGCGGGGTTTGTTTTGATTTCTACATGCACTGGCTTTGGCAATAATATTGCACATAAATTTTTTCGGTGGGTTTCAAAGATAACCTTAGTGACTCGTACCGCTATTTATTTAAAGCAAATAAATGCATTTATAATAAATATACCTATGATAATAATTACAGTGTCGAAATTTTTTGACAGATATTTGTATTGACGAAAATAGCAGCAAAATATGTGATTTGATTTAATTTGTTTTTTATAAAATTATAATTAATTCGTTAACAAAATCTACGTAAGTCGAAGGTTTACATTTTCTACAAAATTTAAAAAAAAATTTCATCAAATTTTTTAACTTTCCAATCCGGATTTTTAGAAAATTTTTGAATACTAAGTTTTGTAGTCCATTCAATTTTACTGTAATAAAGTGAAAATTCTTGTGAATGTTTAATATTTTTTTTTTTTTAATAACGCCTTTTCTTCTAGATAGCCCATGAACAAAATTTGAAAAAAAAAAAAATCAACAAAAATTTTTAGCTACATATTTGAAGCTTGCACTTTAGGAACCGCAGACTTGAAAGTTTTCTAAACATTTGGATTAAAAAGTTTGAAATTTTGATGAACAAAATTTACAAATATCAACAAGAATTTTTAGCTATTTGAAAGTTCCACTTTATAAACTGCAAGCTTGAAAGTTTTCTAAAAGTTCGGATTAAATATTAAACTTCTTGAATTTAAATTTTTAATTTTTTAGAAAGTTGAAAACTTCCACTTGCATGGATTTTGTTATAGAATTAACTATATTTTTTTTAAAGTTTTCTTATTATTTATGGTTCAAATGTTAAGCTAGAAATTTTATGAACTGCAGTCTTGAGAGTTTTCTAAAAATTCGGATTAAATTGTAAACTGGTTGAAGTTTTATAAATTTTTTAGGAAGTTGAAAACTTCGCCTTAGTACATGATTTTGTTATAGAAATATTTTTATAATTTTTTTTTATTATTTAGGGTTTAAATGTTGTACAAAATTGTTAAGCTCGAAATTTCATTAAGACCCACAGCACGCCAAAAATATTAAAAAATCGTTATATCTACCCTTTTAATATTTTGATAATATGAATCATATGTATATATGTTATGCCTGATGCTAATGTCACACCACCAGTGAACGCACCAAGAAATTCCATTTAGTAGTTTTAGGGATTATTGAGTTCAAACAGACACACCAAAATTTAAAAAAAAAAATTCCAAATGAAATCTATTACATTCTCTGCAACACCTTCCGTTATCCTGAAAAAAAATTCTCGACTCCACTTTTCTGTAGTTTTATTATACTAGTAGTATCTATTATAGATTAAAAAATGTTCCGGAAATTTTTCATTCGAAAAATTCAAATTTCGCAAAATCCAAGTTGCAGAAATACAGATTATTTTCGCAATCAGCAGTATAAAAATCGCAAAATATTTTGAAAAAGATGGTATGCGGCATAAACGAAATTATAAAAAATTTTCACGTGCAAATTTTAATTTAACCTATAAAATTTAGAACTCTTAGCTTAAGACCTACATTTCTTTGTTGTTTGATGTCCCTTAGTTAAATTTTTTTTTTGGACTATTTTTGTAGAATACTTTGGTCTTGGAAAGTTCTTTTAAATAGGGTTGCTAGGATATTTCTAAAAAAGGTGGGTCAGAATGGCCCCTAGACAAGCGCTTTCTTGGGTTAAAGTGTATTAAATTATCCGCTTTCGATTTTTAAGGGTGGTTCATGAACAAATGAGTTATCAGCAATTTAAAACAAGATATGTTTTAAGTCAAAGATATATCTTCAATGAAACAAAATAAAAATCAAAAACTTAGTCGATTAACAACGGGATAGAATAAAACTGAGGATGCAATTTATCTATTTAAATTTATAGATATTTTTCTTATCTTTTAGAAAATTTCAAAGTCGGTAGGAGTATCGATCTTATCCTTCAGTGAAAGTAAAAAAAAAACATATTGAAAATATTTTAATTATTTTAATGATTGAAAATTTTTTTTTTTGCAATTGAAATACACTAAACAGATCGACTTTCGCAAACTCAAAATTTATTTTAGAGTTATGGGCAAAAAAAACTTGTTACGATCCAAATGTCAGAATCGCGATGATGCTTTGAACATATTTAATTGATATGAGGAGTAAATAATATTGGTATTTCGATATATCGATTTTTCACCTCAAGGCGAAATTACCTCAGGTATTGTCAAAATATTCGATAGTGAAACAAATATTACAAATGTGAAAGAAATATTTCAATAGTGGGAAATAAATATCGTATATCGATATTTCATGATTAAAATATATCGACACAATGTATCCTTTCTTTTCTAATAAAAATATCGATGTTTTTACCCAACCATAAAGCTGCAAATCTGAACTTTGCTTGAAAATGGAAATTACTTAACAACTTTAATACCTTTATAACGGTAATCGCTATCGTATTTGCCTTTCCATCATAATTACACACATTTTGCTGATTTTAATCTGCTCAAGCATTTCTATATGTTCCTTTGAAAAAAAAAATTAATGTTTTTTTATTCTATTCTGTAGTTATTTGCCATTTACTGTACCCAAATACTTTAGTATCATACATTACATACATTACATATGTACATATGTACATATGTTTATTACGTTTGTAGAGCTCATCAACCGACATTGACGATGGCCATAAAGTTCAAAATTCTTTCGAATTCTCAGCTTCATTCATTTAATACGCCGCTGTCCATCAAAAACTGTAGTTTTTCTGTTTTGTTTTTTTTTTTTTAATGCTCCCTCAGTCGCTTCAGCCAAGTAAAGTCATATTTAATGGTCATTTACGCGATCGTAAATTCAATTTTAATGAATCTTAACAACATGTTTTTGATTTTTAATTTTTAAGTTTTATTGTTTTTGCTGTGCCAGTGCTTCTTGGCTTTGTAGTAACCTCTGTTTCTCTTTTTTTTTTGGTTGGCTAAGCTGAGTTGGTGATTTGTTTTCATTTTATTCATTGCTAAGTTGTTAATTTTTTGTTGCCAAAAATAAGCTTTTGATATTTGGTAAGCCTCTTCTGCTAATACAATAATAATACGATTACAAAATTGCACGCATTAAAAATTCTGGCATATTCGAAAAATAGGGGTAAAAGAGCGCCCGTAGTTTTCGGTCTTACTAGGTCAATTCAGGGGTTTTAGGGTTTGTTTTCTGGGGTTTTTTTTGGGATTTTCTGATCTGTTATCTGATCAAATATAGCGGACGGATTTTTTAATAATTGCAATTTTTATAAAATTTATCATCTATAAAATTTCAAAAAAATCGGTATATTTTTTTCATCATTCGCCATTTTGAATTTTTGAAAACAAATTTCGTTTTGGTAATCAGCTGCGCAAAGAACCTATGGCTACTAAATTTTGTAAAAAATATTGAATTCGCTATTTTGAATTTTTCAAAACTGGCTTCAGATTTAGATCAAAAACCCCAAAAATACCAACTTTATTGAAGTTTAAAAAATCACCAGGCGCTATTCCATTAACCGATTGATCATCGGGGATTCCGCCCTATAAACCGTAAATGGATTGATCTAGAAAAGATGAACAATAGGGTAATTTTTTTAAGCTGTTCTGTGCACCTTTCTGGGCATCGAAGAGGCGTTTGATAATACTGCCTACCTTCAGGTGTTTGCTCCAAAGATGAATAGACCATTCAACTGCTTCCGTTAATCCTTGTCTGATGATGGCAAATACCTGGGTAAAACGCGTGATAGAAGGATTAGTTGGAATTCCCATCTCGAAAAAACTCGTAAGCAAAGCTAGGACGACCTTGCGGACTTGTTAAAGTCGCTTTTGGTTGGGTATGTGATCTAAGCTCTAAGATTTAAGCGTGGCTCTTCTGTACGACCGTTGGACCGATTGTAACTTATACACCCGTGGTCTGGTAGAAAAAAAAACACAGCAAAAAACGATTATATTCCGTGTGAGCGAACTGGTTGGCCTGTTTCTTGGTAGCTACAGTTATCAGATCCTGTCGAACATGGGTGCTGGAATCTCTTCTAATTTGGACTCATCTCAAAATTTTTATGCAGACAGCAGCGACATCAAAAGAGCTGCGACTTCGTATACCTGAAGGGACTTTCCTCTATGACAAGTCACGGACAGAGATTCGGGGAAGAATGCAAGGGTTGAAAATATGTAGAATTTCTGTCTCCATGACTAAGGAACTCTGTAATTTCAAGTTGAAATTCCTGACCGAGACCTTTCGGCAAGCGCATTCCCACAACTTGACTTCAGATCTACACATTGGTATGCTGTCGAGTTAAAGATGGAAGAGGGGAGCTGGTACTAAGCTTGACATCGCCATTGGTAAATGGCTCACCGTCTTTCAGGCCGAGGTATATCAGTCGAAACCTTTAAAAAAATAAAAAACGCATTCATAACTATATATCTTTTCAGACAGCCAAACGACCATTAGGGCCCTCTCCAAGCTAAAGTTTATATCGAAGCTAGTTAGGGAAATTTATGGCACCATTCAACTATTGGTATTGAGGAATGCAGCTATGCTTTTCTGGGTATCTGACGGTGCTGGAGTCGCAGGTAACGAGGTCGCCGACAAGCTGGCCAAAAAGAGTTTGGAAATTGCCTTAACGATACCTGATCTATTACTCGTCCTAAGTTGGTATTCCTTCAAAGGTTTAATTACTCAGCGGGTAGGTCTTAAACAAGCCAGGCTTTTGGGATATCCCTTCAGTTGGAGGGGTATCGCATAACTTAGTAGGTCTGATATCAAACTTCTCGCTAGTTACCTAACCTAACAATCTCCTGCGTTTTCACAAGCATCGGTGATGGATAGAAACCAGTTTTGTCTTTAGGAAGAAGAGACATCGGAGCATATACTTTGTACATCATCGGCCTTGGTCACACAAAGATTGAGGCACTTCAGCTCGTGCATGTCGATCCCAAAAGGGTGGGGAATTCGCCTATCAAGTGCGGTGTAGTTCTCAGCAGGGCAGCTGAAGTCATCCTGAGGAATCAAGGTTAGTGACGGATCGCAGGGAAAAACGACCCTTCAGGTCGCACTGCCCCTTCGTTTCCGTTTTACGCTAGCAACTATCTAGGTAATTTTCTGCTGAAATCAGATTTCGTCTGGATCATTATTTTCTTCAATTTCAAGCAGAAAATGTTCATTCAGTTTTATGTAGACGTTGCAAGAGTGGCATAAACTACGGTGTAGCTTTAAACTACAAATTTTTTTAGGCTCATCAATAATCATATTTTTTCGCTTGCAATGGAATTTGCGACATAAAAGTGCTGATAACTATCGAAACCAACTTCTTTGATTTTTAGTTAAATCGCCCAATTTAATTAAAAAGCTGAAATCATCGACCTCATGTTGCGCATTTTTTTTCGCTTAGACACCAATTTTGTTAGCGCTTTCCCAACCACGCACGACACAAATGTGCCAGCCATATCCGTTTTAAGTGCTACCACCCAACACTCAAAGAAATTGCTGTTTTCACTTATTTGGCAATGCGGTCACAAAAATCATCATAGCAAAAAAGATTGCCTTTCAAACAAACCGTTCCATTTGTTTTGTTTATTTTTTATTTAATTTTTTTTTTTTTCATATTTTTTTATAACGCACACCATATTTGGTTAGCATTTAAATTAATTTCCACACATTTGTATGCAAAATTAA
Source organism: Anomoia purmunda (assembly GCA_951828415.1). Lineage (NCBI taxonomy): Eukaryota > Metazoa > Arthropoda > Insecta > Diptera > Tephritidae > Anomoia > Anomoia purmunda. The sequence goes on from OX639995.1 coordinate 48,459,606, forward strand.
TATGCATGCGCCTGTGCTTCTATTTATATATGTAGATTCACAATACAATCCAATAACACTTACATATAGTACATAAGTGTGCGTAATGAAATGCTGAAATGTTACTCATACGCCACCTACGCCCCAAATGCTGCCTTCACTAATTGCTTTCGAATTTGGTAAAAGTTATCAAAAAATCATGAAATAAGAAAAAAGCTTAAATAAATAGCAATTTCAAATATACAATATACAAAAATGGCAGTGTTCGATGTTTGAATTAATATTGCATGTTTTTATATTCAAATTGAATTAAAACAGACAACCAAAAAGGAAGTGCTAAAAAACTGCCAACTTGACTGACCACAATCGTCTTATTACAAATACGAAAATATTAATACGTATGCCTTTTTTTGGTGGTGTTCGCAAAAAATTGATATGGCAAGATAATGGAGCGGGTATGAATTTAGCTGAATTGAAAAATTGTATTGTATTTAAATTTTTCGTCATGCCTTTTGTGTGTGTGAAATATCGATTGACGAAAGATTGTATTTATTTGATTGTTTGTTATATAATTTGTGGTGTGAGTAGGTACAATTTCAATTTTAATTTGACATATTTTGTTTTTCACTCTAAACCCTCACTTGGTTAAACATGCTGATCCGAATAGCTGGCTCCCTATTGAAACGAATAGTAAACCGATTATGTCATATTTTTATTTTCTACCAAATAGCACGTTTCAAAATTTTCGTCCATATCACATGGATATCGAAAAAGCCGTTTTTAATATTTTGAATTTACTTATACTCTCAGATGGTTCTCATAGTATAGTACGCCGCTCTCAAAAAAAAAAGCACAAAAACAAATCACAAGAAATATTTTTCATGATTTCTGTTGCTTGAAAATGCACTTTGCCTTGCCGCTCGCTGCTTTAAATTTTCTTGATAAAATAAATATGCGAACATTTATTTCTTGAACGCTGCCGACGGATTTAGGAAATTTTTATAAATTAAAATTTATTTTTCAAAATTTTTAACTTTTTAATACGAATTTTAAAAAAATGTTTGAGTATGCAGTTTTAGGCCCATTAATAGTTTAAAATTTTTCTTCCATGCAAAAAAGAAAATTTTTCATGAATTATATGGAAGACAATGCACCACACCGTCGACAAAAAAAAACCAACTTGTCAAAAATCAAAGGAAATTTTGAACCAATTACGCCATGTACTTTATTACAGTAAAATTCAATGGGCTACCAAAATTGTCAAAATCAACATTTTGTTTTTTAAATACGTATGAAATTTTGATAACCATTTTTTTTTTAATTTGTTTAATTTTTGTTTGAATTTGAGTTTGAAATTTTGATAACCCGTTTTTTTTAATTCGCTCAATTTTTGTTTGAATTTTAGTTTGAAATTCGGACTTACATATATCGGTTTTGTTATAAATTTAGTGATATTTTCATAAAAGTTAACAAAAAAGTTTTAGCATAAAAACATAGTAAATAATAAAAAAAAAATCGTTAAAAGATTTTTCCGACACTATATGTATATAAAATTTTGAAACCAAATTCATAAACTCAGAAAAAATCAATGCACTTAAATCAAGAGCAAATTAAGAATTTTCGTCAAAAAAACAGAGAGTTGCCGAAAATTCTTATACGGAGTATAAAAATTTTATTTAAAGCCGAAATTTCTATTTATCTTAGAATATTTAAACCAAAGTATTGTTAAAACTTTAACACCCACTTGCGAGAAAGCAGGTTATCTATACTAGAACCTCCAAAAAATATTTTGATTTTAAGGTTCAATAAATTTAAAACAAATTCCATGAAAATGTCAAAAAAGAAATGTACGTAGTCCGGATTACTGGATTTATTTTATGCAAGACAATGTCTGAGTTATGAAATTACAAATTTAACTCTGAGTTACTTATTTTATTATTAATAAATTTAACTCTGGATTTCACGCCAGTAGACCCACCCAAGAATGAAAAGGAGTAAAATTTAATTACCATACGACTTATTTTTAAAATGCCAATTTTCTTCTGAGTTTATGTATTCCATTTTCACACTTTCATGCTGAAGCAAAAATTTTGCAAACTAAAAGGTTACACTAAAAATATGAAAGAGCACACCCACTTTTAAAAGGTGTTCTTTATTAATTTCAATATCACCAATGACACCACTTTTTAATTATTTACATATTATTTTATGTATATTAATTCAAGGAATGTAGGTTCGCCATTATTCCTTTCAACCACCAAAGCATTGACCTCAACGTCATTGTAAATACTTTTACAGTTTATTATCTTCTTTTCACACGTTGACTCTATTTTAAATTAAGCAGGCGCGCTCAGCTCAGCAGGCAGATAACAATTTGACACATACTTGCACTCGACTCGACTCGACTCAAGTCGACGGCAGCACTAAGCGCGCACTTCAACAACAGCGAGCAGCCACTCATCTTCACTCCACTTCATTTCACATCACTTCACTGCATTTCTAAGCCGTACTATCCAATTCTACAACATATGACACATGCTATCCGATTCTATGCGCCCTATAAGACGACGACGATGACGACGGCGAACGCCCCGCCCGTCCTTTAACCTCTTGACACTTGGCGTGGTCGGTAGAGAGGCTGTTTGTTATAATTTCCATATGTTATGCTATGCTATGCATACTCGTATTTAGTAGATATATTCAGCTAGTCATTCAGTCATTCGGCCATTCATTCAATGATGCATTCACGTAGTCATTCAAATTTCTTGCGGCAGCATTCAGAATGCATTTGCAGACAATGTAAACTACCGTACTGAGCTTAAGTGCATAAGTATGTATGGCTATGTACATATGTGTGTATGTAAGTGCATATGTGTATTACCAAGTTGTATTTGTGTTTGTACGCACGAGTTCGAATGCAAATAAAGCACCAGGAAGTCATTTTGCGTTATGCAATCTTAACGAGCTTTCTATGGCTCTCTGTGCCAGTAATGGCGGTAAAATTGAAGTTATGTACATACACACATGCGAATATATTTACATACATACATACATACATATATACATAGATATAGACATATGTACATACATACAGTGTATCACAGCTTAACTCTTGCAGTGTTATTTTTTATAATATTGACGATATTTTTCGTGATAATTTTTTATAAAAATATTGCTTATACTCGTATTAATATCAGAAAGCATAAAATTCCAAATTTTTTTCTTTGTGTAAATATTACGAAAATTTAACAAACTTGAAAAAATTTCCTTAACCTTCATTCCGTTCCATATGGGTCAAATTGACCCAACTTATTATTGCGACTTTCGTCTCTTTTTTTAAAGGTAAATCGTCGCAATACCTAAATATTGAACTTTTCCATTAATTTTTTAAAAGAAAGATAGTTTGATCAAAAGTGCACTTAAAAAAAAAAAAACAGAGAAGAAAATTAAAAAGAAAATAATGAAAAAAGCGCATTGTTATTAAAAACTTTCACCGCATTTTTCACACAAATGATATTTGTGATTAGCACAAATATAATCCTCAAATTTAGCACAGCGAGCACTCTGCTTATTGCTGTTTTTATCAGATTTGCACAAATGACAGCGGCCCGGTTTCTTTGTATCTGGTGTTTGTGTTCTTCTGGTAAATTTCGAACTAGCTAGCTGACACATCGAGCATATTACAAAAAAAAACAGCTACTGGCCAACAATTAACCTTTCTTTTGCTACGATAAATACCAAAAAGTTTGTCCAATGCATCAATGCCGCTACTACTGGTTTCTCGTGCGTCAAAACGAAGGCAGCGATTGATTGTTTTTTTTTTTTAACATTTTGTGAGACATTGTGGCAGAAATAATTAGTCGGCCATATTTATCATTCCACAATTCGTCGATAGATTCATTGGGGCGATAAACACCAGCTAGCAAAAACACCCCATAATATGCTCGCATTGTGCCAATATCAAAATTACCCCATTCATCCTTGCACTCCTTGTAAATTCATAATACCCAATAAGTACAGTTTCAAATAACTCGATGCACAACAAAAATTATGACAAGAGATCAGTAATCTGTGACGCAGCAAAAGCTGTTGGTCCTAATATGTGGGGGGGAAAAATCACTAAACTATTAGAAATTTACTTGATTGGGAATCCACAGATCCTATGAATATGTAATTGCTTTGTCTTTCGATAAACATAAAACACACGGCCGCGAAACAGCGTCTACCCTCAAATCTTACGACAAACATTCGATTCGGAATCAGCACAGCTGTCAAAATCACATTCAACCTCAGTTTCAATTGGAAAATAATCATCATCGTCTGTATCAAATGGACTTGGATCATCAGTTGGATATTAGAAGAAAGCTAAATGACATGAAGGCTAACTGTAAAAACCCTACAAACGCATTAGCGGCAAAGAAAAATATAATGGGTCAATATGACCCTCACGTACGAATTATGTACCTTTTTAGTACCGCTTTAGGGACAAAAATTTCGGCGATGATTTCAAAAGATTTGAAAAATTCATAAACGAATTGTCCATTGAGCCAAACCCCAGGTCAATTGCATCAAATTTTGACCGAATTATAAGCAATTGAAGTTGAAATTTGGGTCAAATTGACCCAAAAACCGGATGAAGGTTAAACTTTTTCATTTTCCTCTGATAATTTTTAGAAACTTTTCGAGTATGCAGTTTTGTAGGCTATTCAATTTTAGTATAATATAAAGCAAATTTCAAGTTTTTAAAAATTTTCCATTGCTTTTTATAAGTTTGTTAAATTATCGGTACAAATTTTTACAAAAAAAAATTTTGATTTTTGATCTTCATGATGTTGAAATGAACTATATTTTTATAAAATATATCCAAAAACAAAATTTACGTCGAAAAATATTGTCAATATTGTAAAAAAAAAATAGCACTACACGATTTAGCTGCAAACCACTGTACTTTATATGCCCTATTGCAAATAGTATGCAAATGTGTGTGTGTACTTTTATCTGGTATAATACCTTAGATTGCATTTGTATGTGTAGTTTCTGTTTTATTTGTCTATCTTCCGGCCTATCTCTTTGCCAAGATTTTTGTTATTGTTTGCGGCTGTCAATGTGTGTCAATTTGCGCGGGAGCAATGGGAGCTTACCGTTTTTTCTTTTATTATTTTTTTTTTGTATACGAGTAAAAATACTGTTTTTTTTTTTTTTGATTTGGTTGACTTACAAAGGCTTAGAGGTATTGCAAGAAGTTGAAAATAAAGAAATCTCATTAAATACGGAAACTACATGTGAGCAAAACTGATGGATTTTTAATGAAATATATTTAGATAGGTGTACTCGTATACATTCAAATAAAAGCATGCTAGTTAAAAAAAATGTAATTGGAACTATAATATTTTGAATAGATGTGTAGATTCTTTGTCGCGCACAATGTACATATTTTGCATTCATTTTAGTTTAACAATTTCCATATACCTTAGTAAATAACGTTTTTTAATTGAATATATCTACTACACTCCATTCAAAAATAATGCAAAAGAAATTTTAACAATGTGATCATACTCTTTGAATATACAGTGACTAAACTAACTGTTTTCGTAGGGATTTTTTCTACTATTTCAATGCTCGCAGTGACTAAACTAACTGTTTTCGTAGGGATTTTTTCTGCGCACTATCAACAACAATTTTTTGAGCTCAGGGGCAGTTTTTTTTTTTTTTTTTGGTAAGTATTGCAAAAAAGGCAACCACAGTCAAAGTGATAGAAATTATAGCTGCTATATCGCAGATCACCATTTCTTTTCATCAGATTTCGCTTTAAATTCCGCACGGACTTGAACCAAGGACTTCACAATTGACAGACAAGCACGCACTTACCCAAGCCATTTCTGCTTTTCCGACTTACTTCATTCCATATAGCAATATTTTAAACGTTTTCCATAATGTATTTTGTTCGTTAATTTTTTATAAAAATATATGTATGTAGATAAAGTTCGTTGTATAAAAAAAGCGTCTAACTCTAGTCAATTTTTGAGTATGTAGTTTTGTAACTATTTAGTTTATGCAAGCTTTCTGTTGATTTTTAGCAATTTTGTTTAAAATTTGGTCTAACGCTCATTTTTCCATATAACGAATGGATTTTTTTTTGGAAACTTGCTTTGATTCTTAATAGCTTTTTGTGCTGACGGTGTTGTGCATCCTCTGACATATAAGCTTTACTCGTTAAATAAAAACAAGACCAAATATCATAAAATTTAAAAACAGAAAATTTTAGCTTAATACTTGCTAAAATTTAATGAGCTTCAAAACTGCACATCCAGAATTTTTTCGGGGAAATTCAAATTAGAAAGTTTGAAATTCTGATGAAAATTTGTTGAATTTTTATACATTTTTTACAAAGTTTGAAATTCCGTTGTATGTGTCTTTAGTTGTATAACGAACTTCATTTTTATAAAAATAAACCAAAAGGTGCACTCCGTCGCAAATTTATTATTAAAAAAAGAACTATAATATTTTGTTTTCTAGATTAAAAAAAAAATAAATGTTTGCAATATTTTCAACTTTTTTCATGTTAAATTTTTACTCACTTTTTATAAAAAATATAGCTTGTTCGATTTGATTTACAGAAATTAAAATTTTAAGCTTTGCAAACATTTTACAAAAATTTAACAAACTTGAAAAAGTGGACGGTACATTTTGAAATTTTTCTAAGAATTTGCAGTATTTTTAGTGTATGCTGTTTTATAGCCTACGGAAGAAAGTTGGCAACTCCGCCAGCAAAACAATTATCAAAAATCAAAACTCTATTCTAGGAAAAATCTAAAAATTGTGATTTAAAAATTTTAAATTTAGGTGGAAAAAACGTTAATAAACTATTCTAAGTTTGCTACAAACTTTTGAAACTTTGGTTTATGTATATGTTTTTTTTTTGTTGTTCAAATTTTTTAATACATCGATCTACTATTCCAATGCTCGCGGCTGCATATATGTATCTACATACATACATATGTACATATGTATTTTTTAAATTAAATTTTACTTACTTTTTATATATAAATAATAAATATTGTTCGTTGTTTTAAAAAAAAAAATTCAAAGTTCAGGCTTCGCGTAAAATTTTTTTCAAAATTCTGTAAATTTTCATCAAGTATTTAAAGTTTTTAATCAGAATTTTTAGAAACTTTTTGAGTACGTATGTATGTACATATGTAGTTTTGTAACTCCTTCGATTTTATGCCAGTTTCAAATTACTCGAAATTGCCGTTGATTTCCGATAATTTTTTTTGCGGCATACAAAAAAATTCGTACATAGTAAAATCAACAGACGATTTCTCAAAATTCAACTTGGATTTCGGAGGAAAGGAATAATAATTTGAGATACCCTGACTATCGTTTCAAAAAAAAAAACGTCTTGCTAACCACATACCCTCAAATATAGTAAAAAATCGAGTTTTTGCATTTTTGGGTTGGAATATCTGAACAAACCTGGCGTGCTTCATACTGAGGTTGTTCAGCACATCAAAAATCTTCGAGGAAGTAAACTCTGGTTTCTGGTTAGAAAATCTCGTCGATCTGTGTTATTCTCTCCAAAGATGTATTCAACTATTCTAAAGAGTATTAACCTTTTGAGTCTGCTCAAGTCCTTGCTGATATTAATATCTTCAACCCCGTTAATCGCAGAGCCATATCATACTTAGTAGCAAGACAAATGAATAGCCTCAAATTATTTGTTTACTATCAATTGCTAGTCGATTTTTGGCAAGTCTTTTTATTTTAGTTGCTTTGCTTCCAATGTTTTGTGTTTATACTATTCACATGTGTTGTGTCAGATAAATGCATACATACTCTTTTACACACATACATACATATCTACTAAAAACAATGACCAAAACCTTTTTTAATCGAAACTGGGCCAAATAATCAACACCAGATTCGCGCACGCGCAAGCGCTCACATTCTGCTCATTCACTAAATTGATAAATGCTATGCGACCATTAAGCTTATTGTATCCTTGAAATGCCAGCTCATACGAGCAGCAGAAACAATGAAAAGCAAAAACCATTATGGTCTATAAATATCATTCAAAATAATAATAATAAAAACATTAGCGGCATAGTGAGTGGAGGCAACATAAAAACAACAAATGCGAGTAACTTGCGTGCGCAGGCGCAAACTCAAAGCAGCCATATCTATGTATGTATTGTATATGTATATACATATGTACACATGTTCACTCGATCATTTGCCCGTCATCGTGTTTTTGTTTTTTTTTTTTGTTTTTCCTTACTCTTCATTTGATGTCTACTACTATTTACTACACACATTTCATTACTTCATTCAGTCAATCAGCCAGTCAGCCGAAAACGTGACGTTTACAGAGTTGTTTTTACTATGATTTCTTGCCTCCTTTTTTTCTATCTTTGAAATAGTGTGTTTCAAAAAAGTGTTTTAGTTTATAAATTACCATATCGTCCGGTAAAAATCTATTTTATATGTTTGCCTGAACTGGCGACCAAAAAAAATGACAACCCCCACCAGGGTTCACTGAGCAAAATGCGAAAATGCTTTTTTTGTGTATTCGTTCGGCTAGCGGATTTGGGTGTTATGGATTTCAAAAAGTACATGTATAAATACTCGTATGTAAATATGTACATTAGGATGGTCCAAACAAAATTTTTCCCAGCTATCTACACCAGAATTGTAAGAAAAGGAAACAGTCTTGAAGGTATCCGGTTCGGCTCGAAATTAAAATCCACTATAGCATTTTTCAAGTTTTGTGATACATAACTTTGCCTTAAAATGCAACCCTTATGCTAATGAAATTTGTTTAAAAACCCCCCAAAAAGAAAGATATTAAAAACTGGGCAAAAATGTCACACTTCTATTATTTTGAGCATAAGTATGCGCCAAATTATCGATGAAGGGTGTTTCAAACCTAAGCAAAGATTTTGAGCTTCAATTCAAAATTCTGAGTATGCAGTTGTTGTCTACTCGAGCAGAGAAACCTTAAAAAAAATGTATCCATGTATCTATTTTTTTTTATTTCACCTGACTGTATTTGAAAAAAATTACATAATTATTGCATACCAATTAAATTATAGTAGCTTCTGACTCCATCAGTTCATTGTTACAAGTTTCTGGAAATAATAATTTTTTTAATAAATTGGCAACCCTATTCAAATTGTTTTATGTTTTAAATTTGTTGATATGTACATTCTCAGTGAATTGCCATTATTGTGCTCCATTTAAATACATTTTGCATTTTTTTTAGATATCTGGCAACACCATTTTTTTTTTATATGTGGCAACCATAACTTAAAATATGGTGTAAAGCTCTTTTTAACTATTTTCATTTTATATTCGTTCTGTTATATTTTATTTAAATACCTTTTTTGTAACTTTTTTCTTTGTACCTAGCTTTAACTTTTTTTTAAATAGTTAATAGTATTGGTAACATGAATTTTACGTCGGTAGCATAAAAATTCCAAAAAGTCGATTTTCCATTGTATTTTTTTAACCAACCTAATGCACATGCAAACATTCACATACTCTTAGTATGATGTGAAGGTGCGCCATGTTTTCAAAATTATGCCACCGCGCTATCCATACCAATTTATCGTCATTTATCTGACCAGCTACCACAAAAAAAAACAAAACAGGAAGGCAACCTAAAAAACCTGCGCGCGCCTTGGTCACTCAAATGTTTGTTTATGCCCTCTGAACATGTCCAAACTGTTTGACGGAGTTTTTAGCTGCTCATTAGAGTTGCAGCAAAGTTAAAATACAATACGAAAAAAATATGTGATTTATTTTGGAAGTGGGTGCGTTAAGTGGCTGTGTTAGCCTTTCGAGTTTCTGTCAATAAATTTTAAAATAGTTCACAAATAATTGCATAGGTTAGGTATTTTTTCCATTGATTGCAGAAAGCCTGGTGATTGCCAGCGATCACATTGATAGTAGGGTCATAGCCTCTCTGCTAGTGTCAGATATTTTTTCTATAAGTGGTAATTTAATTGTGTTACTAAATTTTTGATAGAAGCACAGGCTCGTTTGTTTTATAATATTCGCAATGCTTTTTTTAATGATACATTTTTTTGTTATTTTTTTATAAAAATATGGCTCGTTCTTTAACGAAAAACATATAGATCAATATTTCAAATTGTTTACAAAATTCACCAAAATTCAAAATAAAATTTAATTAAATTTTCAAACGCTTTAATCAGAACTTTAAGGCCATTTTTGGGCACGTAGCTTTGTAGCCAATTCAATTTTAGTATATAATGTGCAATTTCGAAGTGGCTAAAAAATCCTGTTGGCTTTTTTTAATTTTTTTTTTTTTTTTTTGAAATTTTGGTCTTGAAATTTTTTTTTTTAATTTCACGCATGCAGTTTTATGCCACAGGAAGTGCAAGACTGCTAACAAAAATATGTAAAAAAAATCAACGGAAATTTGTATAAAATTCATCGTTACATGGAAAAAAGTGCGTACGAGTAAAATTTCGAAATTCCAATTACGAAAATCAACCGAAATTTTCCACCACCTTAGACTTGAATGCACTTATATTATTCTAAAATTAAAAGAGCTACAAAACTGCTTACCCAAAAGATGTATAAAAATTCTGTTAAAAAATTTTGAAAATTTTATCAATTTAAAAAGAGTAAATTTTTTAACTTTAATTAGCTGACTTTTTATAAATTGTTTACAAAGTTTGAAATTTTAGCTTATATTCTTTTTGTTACATTACAAACTAAAGTTTTATAAAAAATTAACAAAAAAGACTTCGCCTGAAAAGCATTGCAAATATTGGGTCAGTTATTTGATTCACCGTATGTACTAACATTCATATGTATGCATGTACATAACTTTAATTTTTTTTTAAGGACTAATAGCCCTAATACAGTAATTGATATTCAAATCTTCTCAGAGTCATCTTTATTGGTCTGTAGTATGTAAATTCGAAAACACATTTTTCTTTTTTTTTGAGAATCTCTCCCCTAGTTCCTCTCCAGTGAAACCGATCCAGAGATATGTATGAATGTATCTACATACATATATACAATATTTGTATTGCTTGACTTCCTTGATTTCGAAGAAAGGCAAAGCTTTCAGATTTCACATTAAGTTGGCGCCATCAGCACACACATATCTACATACATACTTGGAACTAATGCGATGGCATACAAAAATACATATGTACATATATATGGTACATCTATGCATAAACAATGATTTACATAATCATAAATGATAAATTCATATGTACATACATACCCTGTACTTATACCAACAATATGTAAAACCTTTTCTTCTACCTTTTGCCGTGGCTTCTTCTTCATTGTTTTTAACTCTTCCACTCTACATACAAGACACTTAATGGTCGTACTACAGCGTCAACAAGCATAGGTATTCATACATACACATCTACCTAAATACAAATGTAAATAATTGCGAAAAAGGTTGAATGAACTTGAATGTAGTGAATTTTCAGCGATCGAAGGAACGCGCTTGAAATATGTAATAAGATGAGATGTTGACAAAATTTTAGTTATTTGTTGTAGTGGATTTTTTTTCACAAAAGTGGTATTCACACAGGACCTGTTACCTTCGGTAGTTCTTTATTTGGTATTTCTTAAAAGTTTTAACTGTGAAAACTTACTTTAAAAAAAAGTTAAGTGTATTTCACCTTCCACACAACAAGACACTTACAAATCAAAACGATTTCAATCAGGAGATCGCTACGATAGTAAAAGTAAAAAAGTAAAATTATCAAACTTTCCAGCGTATGGAAAGTACATATATGGCTGTCACTTGTTAGTAAGATAGTTCAATGATTTTATAAAAACAAAAACTACCGGCTAAGGAATTATCAAGGCTTTTGTGAATACTACTAATATGTTTTAAAAGTTACATCCCTATAATTATACATATGTATATAGTATATTCAAGACAAACTTCCTGCTCTCAGCACATATCGCGCAAACTGTTAACTTCATTGCTTTTAGCCTGATAGTTTACATGAAATTATGATAACAGTTTTGTTATCTTTGTAATGTGTTTTTTACGTGAATAAAAAAATCGCTGAATCCCGTCGAGTGGTACGCTTCGTTTTATTTAGGAAATTTTAATAGAAAATTATTAAAAAATGTTTCAATTATATTTACTTTTAGTTATTTACTTTTTTTACTTCAATTGAATTTTGTTATTATTTCATTTTTAATTTTCTATTATTCTTTTGATGTTAATTTTTTTGTTTTTTACATAATTTAATTTAATTTTTAATTTATTTTATTTCAATCTATATAAATTAATTTTATTTCATGTATTATATTTAATTCAATTAAATTTGGTTATTATATAATTTTTTATTTTCATTTTGGCATTATTTTTTATTTTATTTTTACACACTTTTATATTATTTAATTAAATTTGTTTTTATGTTACCTTATTTCAATATATTTAATTTAATTTTGTTACATTCACATCTACTTTAATTTGTTCTGTGTTTTTTTTTTCAATTATATTTAATTCAATTTAATTTTTGTGTTTGCATTTTTCGTTGCATGTTTTTTTAATATGTTTTGTATATTTTTTTTATTGTATTTTTTTATTTTATTTCATTTCAGGTATATTCTACTAAATTAAATTGTTTTATTTTATGTTATTTAATGAGTTTTTTATTTATATGATTTTATTAAATTTTTTTTTTTTGATTTTTACTTTATATATTTCAATATATTTAATGTAATATTTTTATTATGTTTATATTTATTTCGCTTTAGTTTGTTAACTTTCAATTCCTTTGATTTTGTATTCGAATTTATACTAGATTAGTAAAAAGTCTTATGAGGAGATGTGGCGATCTCCGAAATAATAGCAGCTGTTACATAAAAATTATTGTTGATATTTTATTTTAGTAGCCTATATTATTTCTCTATTTTTTAATAGTATATATGTTTTTTAGTTTATTTAATGTTTTCATATTATTCCATTTTGTCACATATCTTTTAATTTATTTATTTATCTTGTCTTTCTACTTTATTATATGTATGTATGTATGTACATACATATATACAATATTGTGCGTAAATTTCAAACAAATGTTCATAAAATTTTCAAACTTTAATTTTCGAAAACTGCTCGAGTATGAAGCTTTGTAGCCCATTTAATTTTAGTATAATAAAGTGCAAATTTAAAGTGACTTAAAATTCTGGTTGATTTTTGACAATTCTTTTACATACGGTTTTAGACATTTTCCTCCATATAACGCATGAATTAATTTACAAAAGCAGCCAAAAAAAATTATGAACTGCATTTATCATTTGTTTTCTTCCTTTTTATTTTTATTATTAAATTTTCCAATTTATTCTTTCCATCTTCTAAACTGCACCACCAACACTTGCCCATCCCACACTTATTTATTAGTGTGTATGTATGTATGTATGTATATAATATATAATATGTCGTGCTTTGTCACTTATTCAACATTCTCTGCTTTTAGCTATTTTCTACAAACGGAAGTGAATTTTCAGTTTCCATCACCAACCATCTGACTGCTTTTATTTAGTTGCAATTAAACAAGCAATTCCCACTTCCCACTTCCCACTTCCCATTTTTATTCCCATTCATTTCTTCTGCTTCCACTTCACAACCATTTGTAGCGCTCTTATTCGAGTTGTTCTAGGTAGTGCAACTCTGTCTGAAGTTGGTATTTCTTTGAAAGTTTGCAAGTCTGCAATCCTCTGTGTTGTTTTTATTTTTGCCACTAAGTAAAAAGGTAGATTTGTGATATGCGCGCCTTGCAAAAAATATAATGTAAATGCGTATGTATTTTTTAGTGCAGGAAGTAAAATTTAGCATTGCTTTTGTATCACGTTTCTTACAACAAACAAAAAAATATATATTTTAATGCTTAGCTCCTTCCTTTGGGCCTGCTGCTTCTGCTTTTTTCCTTTTTCTTTACCGTTGCTTTATGTATTTTCTCTCTTCTGCTGCATCTTTCCTTTATTTGTTTTTTTTTTTATTTTAACCGCAAAACGTAGGCTTTTTAGCTTCTGAAAGTACAACGCACACTTTTAATAGAACTCAGCATTTTGTGCCCACTCACTTCCTTGAAATGCAGATAAAAATGCAAATGTGCAATGGAACCTTTTAGGCGAGTAGCCTTTTTACTTAGTAGGCATTTGAAAGAAACAAGCCGCTTTTCTACTTCTTCCACACAGTTGATATATCGGCTATTTATAAGTCTTCCGGCTTTGAAGTTGTTAAGAAAAAATGCATGCTATATATTCAAATATGGATGAATTTGTGTATATATGTGTGTGTGTATGTATGTGTAATTGTGCCTGTAGGAATTACTACTGGTTGGAACTAACGTTGTTCTACGATATTGAAAGTTTCATTTTATACTAATCGGCAAAGCTACATATATTTAAAACGAAATCATCACACCATTCATTACTCCAAAAAATGTGTAGCCAAACTTATAATTAGTATCAGTTTGAAATCATTGGGGCAGTTTACTGTTTATATAGTATCGCCCAAAACAGTTAAGACAAATACTAGTATCATGAAAAAAAGACTCTCGCTTTTAAGTCAATCTTAGGAAAAATGTATTGCATTTTTTTATTCTAATGTATAAATATTTTCAAATATTTCAATTCTTAATAGTATACCATCCTTTAAAAGAAAAAAAAACTAATCATATGATTTCTTTCTTTATACTTTCAGGTAAATAACGGCTTCCGCTTGACATCAGCAAATTATTTGTAGACTAGTTTGTAGCGTAAACTGGTACGGAGGGATCGCAAAGGACAAACAGGGCAAATATAAATTGCAATGATAATTGTTATGATATTATAGTATTACTACTCAAGGTACAGGTACTCACCAAAAAACAAAGTATGCAGTGATAGTTTATAACATTCACAGCGTTTTTCATGAACCTTTTTTTTTAAATTATTTTTTTATAAATAAAAACATAGTATAAACCATATACAACGTTTCTAGTATGCAGTAGCCCATTCAATTTCAGTATAATAAATTTTAAATAACAATTACGGTTGATTTTTGATACTTTTTTCCACAGTATAAAGTAAGCCAAATACTGACAGTATAGCTACATATTTGAAAATTAATACATGAAGAAATGTGTATGGGTAGGATTGATAACGACTGGTGCAAAAGTACCCATACATTTTTGGTTTTATATGTATATTTGAAATGTAAATTTAAACATCAAATTCAATAATATTTTTTTTAATAACACTCACTAATTTTCGTTGTTATTTTATATAGCTTTTTATTTAAAACCAGTATTTTTTTTGTATTTCTCTTGTTTTAAAATTTTGCTTAAATATGTTATATGTAAATGAATTCCATACCAATGGAAATACCCTTACTTTTTCCTATTAACTTATGATATAAATTTTGTACTTATGTATACATTGCTAATTTTCCTCCCATTGGTTTCCATAAAGATATTTTCTAAAAATGTAATATAAAAACTGGTAGTCCATTCCGATTGCCGTCGGTTTGTACGTAAAATTAGTATCAAATCAAAGGTATACTTGAAAATTAAAGAGTTTCACCTTTGCACTATACTAGTTTTACCTTCTAATCGATAGGTCAATTTTCAAAAGTCAATTACCTATTATTCTGCTTACGGATTTTCAAAGTTCGCCTTATCATCTGATATGACTTGCGTAGGAACTGCATCCGGACATATGTATGTAGTCGTTTCGCTTCACGCGTGAATCAGACAAATCACTTGGTTTAAAATGTTTTTCACAGATATGTACTGTGGATGGCAATGATGTTCCACATGCGATTCCTCACTGATTTTGTTTTTTTTTTTGGAGAAGTTATCTTTTGATACAATAAACACTGCGTCGGCGCATCTAGCGCTCTTGCAAAAAAAAAAACACGAATTGCTTAGCATTTTGATTTCCTCGAGATTTAGTTTAACGGGTAAATATGTAATTTCAAAATATAAATATTTTTAACTGAAAGAAATACTCAAAATTATATTTATTTGGGTTGACGCGAATAACAAATTGTGGGCAATTATCAACCAATACAATCAAACGAATTTTCAAATAAGTATATTTACATTTTTTCTTTTACCTATTTGGATTACTGTATACTGTGCTTTTTTTCCTTCTTAGAAGAAACTGTAAGTTTGAGGAAAATTTGTTGAAATTTCATAAATTTTGTATAAAGTTTGAAATTGTGATGTATATGGTTTATGTTATAGCATGAATTATATTTTTCTCAATAATTAATTTTAAACAATTTTTAATGAAAAACGTTGTGAATTTTATAAAAACAAAAACGATCATTTCTAGCTTATTTTTGTGAATAACTGTACATTCATTTTTTTTTTAACTATATTGACGTTTTTCAGTTTTTATTGAAACTTCAGTTACTACCCGTTTAACATGCCTTGAGTGATACCACATAGTTTTTACCTTTACTAAAATTCCTATCTAAAAGTTCTGAATGGTTGAAATTCGAGCATCCTTTTTTAAAATTTGCTGAATTTTTAAATTTTGATAAAAAAGAAGCTTAAGCGTGAATAACATAAAAAAGTTGTTTGTGCCAATACATAGACTGAAACTGAATTTCACTTTGTGATTAAAGAAAAAGTGAAAATATGTTAGTTCTATGCCAAAAACTACCAATATTTATTTAATTCATTTCATACATTCTCTTTTTTTTTTGTTTAAATAAATATAGAAAAATTAATATGTATTATGTTTAGGAGAGAATTTGTTGTGCTCATTTTCATCCACCAGTTCCCACACTTAACATAAACTTATCCGACATAAATATTATATTTTAAGCAGGGAACGTAACGATTATAAGTTTTTTTGAAAACATTATTTTTTAATAGTTATGTTTTTGTTTTGTTTAATTTTTTGTGCAGAGAAAAACTCTAAAACTAACTGTATATGCAAACAATAAAATTTAAAAAATTACTTTCATGTTTGAATCAAAAAATAACATTGAAAGCTCGGAAAATTACATACTATTTTTTTGAGCAAAAATAAAATTCAAAAAATAATTTTTATTTTCCAAGCAAAAAAAACAAAATGTTTGCTAAAAAATGAAACTAAAAAAATACTTTCACTTTCTAGGCATAAAAAAATAAAAGATTAAAAATTTGTGAAGTATATAGCTGATATGACAAAATCAAATTTTTTTTATCGTTGCGAACCAGACAAAATCAATTTCAAAAACAGCTCGACCTTCGAAAAAATGCTGGTTCACTTCACAAAATTTTCACACAAAACTCAATAAAGAAATTTTATTTACCAAACAAAAAAAAAGACAAAAAATGGCTTATTTTCCGAGCAAAACATAAAACACACAAAATGATGGGTATTTTCCAAACAGAAAATACAACTCAAAAAATACCTTTTATTTTCTAAGCAAAGAAAAGCCCACAAATATATTTTATTTTCCAAGTTAAAATTAAGCAAAACATAATGCAAAAAAAATTTGTTTTAATAATAATAATTTTGTTAATAGAGTTTTCCAATAGAATCAAACAAATAAAAAATATGAAAATTTAATTTTTTAGTTGAAGTTTGGAAAATAATTATTTGCGGTCCCTTGTTTTAAGTTTTAATTAAAATCAAAGACCTTCATAGATTTGTACAACCTTATTAAGCTTCCTTACTTTATTCAAATATATGTACATATCTATGTAATTAATGCCGAACAGCTATAAATATTGCATTTGCAATTTGTAAATGCAAAGTCAACGAAAGTGAAGGCAAATAAGATTTCAATTAGTACTTAGTTTTGCACATAATCGTAAATATTTAATTAAAAATATGACTATTATATTTATATTTACTCCGCGAAAATTTGCAAGCTCATGAAACCATAAATAAGGCAAGCACACACACTTGGTTTTGGCCGAAAACTTGTGTTGTATGATCGTTTTAATAATTTCCGGCTTGTTAACCGCAAATGGTTAATTACATTGGGAACGTCAAGCGAGGACCACCCACCCACCTACATACATGAACATATTGATGATGTTTACAAATGCAAAATTAGAGAGATTGAAAAAACAAAACATATTTCATTTATGAATAGATATATCTTTCAACAACCGTTAAGCGAAAAGAGGTTATGAAAGTAATTAAAGCAATTTACATCAATCCAAATATGTTGCGAATAAAAATACAAATGCGAAAGAAAGCAAATAAAATCTTAGGTGATAGTGCATGGAAAGTCGAGGCAGAGAAGAGTAAATATTAAAGCTAAAATAATAATCAAATGAAATGCACAAATGATTTTTAAAAAATATGCATATAATGATAATTACATGCCAACAGTCAAGCAAATATGAAAAAGCATGTGGTTAAACAGTTATGTGAACAAAAATAGAGACACGACTTTGGTTTGTTTTACGTTCATTATTTTTTTTAATAAAACTTTGGCTCATTATATAACAAAAACCATATAAACCCACATTTCGAGCTGTGCAGAAAAAACTTAAATATTAGCAATAATTTTGGAGCTCAAGGCCAGTTTTTTATTTGCAAAGTTTTGGAAAAAGGCAACAACAGTTTTCCAGTACTTTTCAAATAAAAAACTAGAGCTCAGCTCAAAAGCTATTCAGGATATACTTAGTCTTGTCATAAATTTTGTTACAAAATTTACAATACATAAAGCGAGGACAAATTCGCTGAAAAAAATGCCGTTATATTTTATTATAATTTGTATTGCTTTCGCTTATTGACAATGGAGTGGGGGAGTTAAAGAAAATCGTATTGCGGTGATGGCTTTGCGTAAGTGTGGAAAAAACGTAAGTGAAATTTATGAGCTTCTCAAAAAACTAAGAACTTTGGAGAACGTTTGTTTACCGCCCTATTGATCGTTTTTTTCAAACGTCTACAGTTGATGACAGAAAGTGAAGTGGTCGTGCTCGCGTGGTTCGAACCAATTCAGCCATAAAAACTGTTCGCAGAAATCCCCTGAGAAAACAGAAAATTATGTCAAGGGAAATGGATGCATATATCGACCAAATTAATTTCAATACTTATTCGAGATGATGTTCACATGAAAGCCCACCGGCGGTCAACTAGTCATCTTCTGACAACGCAATTGAAGCAAATTAGGCTCAACAGATGCTAAAGAATTCTTCAGTTTGAAGAAGTTTTTAATAAGCAAAAAAACGACAAAATCTACGCAAAAACTTCCAAAGATGCATAAAATTTTATTCCAAGGGTTCAACGTGGTCACCATCCTCCAGCTGCTATAATGTTTTTGTGGGGAGTCCACCTCTTCACTTCTGTGAAAAAGGGATTAAAATTGGGGCAAAAGTGTACCAGCAGGATGTTTTAGAAGGTGTGGTAAAGCAGTTCAGCAATACTCTCTTCGATTGGAGAGCAAAACCCACCGCAGCAGTGGCTTAAGAGCAATATTCCTGGTTTTATAGCTAAAGATGATTGGCCATCTGGAAGTCCAGATTTGAATCCACTGGATTACAGTTTGTGGTGAGAGTTGAAGAACATAGCCTGTCGAATACCCCACAAAAATGTGGAGAGTGTCTCAAAAAATCTTTGGTTCTAGCAGCGTCGTCAATACCAATAAAAACTGTGCGTCCACCTATTGCTCAATAGCCGAATCCTTTGAGGGTTTATGCTCAAGCAAAACTGACCATCTCGAATAAAATTTTGTACATCGCTCTTTTAATATATGCATTATTAAATAAAATTAACTTTATCAGAAAATTTATTATAGTTTCATTTTTATAATGGCCTGAACTTGTGACAGAACTTATGGCAGGACTAAGTAAATAAAATCAGGTCCAAAAAAATGTAACGGAACCAAATAGAATAAATTCTAATAACAATAAATAGAATGGTCATATCCATCAACAACCACACATTCGTTGTAATAGCCGATGTAAGAAGGTGGAAAAAGGTGGAAAAAGCAACAACAGATCACATGTCGTCGACCAGCGGTCAGCGGCTCCGTGCTTGCCTGGCAAATATGATGTCCTTGATTCAAGTCCGGTCAGAGCCTAGAAAGTAATCACATGACGAGATGTGGTGATCGCCATAACCGCAGACAAGACAACTGGTCCATTCGAGTCATGTTTTTCTTTTTCCATGAAACTCGAATATTTTGTTTCTGGGTCAAAATGATCAGACACGTTTTTTACCGAAAAAAAATATTTCCGATATTTATTGTCGATTTTAATTTCCCTTTGAAAATTGTATTTTTCCGTCTTTAGAAATTATTATTTTTAATGCATATAGCTTCTTAAATATTCGTTATTAGTTGAACACTAAAATGCGAAGAGAAAAAAACTGCCAACTCAAATTTTTTTGGGAAAAAATTTAAAAAAGCAACTTTTTCAAAATTTAATTTCTCGAAAAGTGCATTTTTTAATGTTTTTCACATCAAAAAGTAGATACTTAAAAATGTATTTTAGCTACGTGACTGTAGCCAAATCTTTTTGTTTAAGAGATGTCATTTTTCTTTTTTTTAATGTTTTGCTTGAGGTCACTGCCTAGTCACCAGTTAAAGTCCCATGAAAATCCATTCAGTAGTTTCGGAGATTAGTGAGTACAAACAGACAGACAAAAATTCTACAAATACAATATATTCTATTACATTCCGACTATTCTTTTAAAGAAATTCGGTCATGTTTTAAAAAAAATTTCAAGTCGCAGACATGACTTCTACATAAGGCCAAAAAATTAAGATATGAAAAGATAGCAAAATTCAACAAAATTCTTACAATAACAAAACTTGTATTCAGAATTTTTAGAAAAAAAATAAGTAAGCAATTTTATAGTGTATTGAATTGTAGTATTCAAGTTTGAAGTCGCTGAAAAATTTTTTTTTACTAACTTTGTCACGCATTTTCAACCATACAAACTATATTCAATAATTGTTTCCCAATTTTTTTTTCACCTCACTGTATATTTATGATAGATATTCATTTGGTTAACAGATCGATTGCATTGCGCACGCGCCCACACCACCCACACATACGAACGCACTCACATTTTACTATCACTAACGGATAATTAAATAAAATAAAATACATACATACATACGTACATTGTTAGTATCGTAAACAGAAATTCTCTAATTTGGTTTGCAACAATGCCATTTGCACTAGAATTTTGTTGCATTGCAATTGTTCCATGCAATCCTCTATGCAAACCTCCAAAAAGCGCAAATTAAAAAAATTACAAATCTACATATGTAAATAATACAAACATAATACATCTGTATATCTATACGAGTACATAATAGCAAAATGTGATACAATTGCACGTTAACAAGGTGCGAAATAGCAATTTAAGCGGGTGCGCTGAGGTCGCGCACGATTTCAAATCTACTTTACACACACTCATTTGCCTATTTGATTGCAATACTGTTTGTGTGTTAATAAATAGATATGTATGTATGTATGTATGTTTGTATGAATGTGTGGTAGAGCGCCATCGTGTGAGCATTTTTTTAATGCTGATTGTGGGTGTAAATGCAAATCACTCCCATACATTTTGAAATGCAACAATACATACACTCCGTAGCAAATTATAGGGTCCTACGCATATTGGCAAATTTTCTTTAATTTTTTTTGTTTTATTTAATTTTCTATTCTTTCAATCATACATTTTTGTCTAAAAAAAAACCCTTATATCTCAAGTTTCACATATTGTTTCAAACTTAACAAAATTCAATAAAATGTCATAAAGAATTTTTCTTGCCGAAATTGTTCCAAGTTTCTTCCAAGGCGAATCCATACAAGGTGGTGTTATAAATACAACTACAAAATTCCTATGTATTTTGTTTTTGTTCCTGCGTAAGAGTTGTCAAAATTTAAATACATTTTGTTTTTGCTTTTACGGCTTTTGAAAGCTCATAGGTGAATAAAAAAATCAAATCAGCTGTTCTTATGCCATCACCTTCTATAAATTCGCCTTGGTTTCTTCCATTAAGAAATAAATTTTTTTATTCGTTATATGAAAACGAATTCGACCAAAAAACATATGCCTCAAAAATAAACGCCACTTTGCCACTTAAAATTTAGTGGGAACTAAATTGCAGACTCGAACATTTTTTTTTACATTTTTTTGAGTTGCAAATTTTTTTAATTAACTTTGAAACTTGGATTTTTATGGGGTTTGTTAGCGAATGTTTTTTGTTATATTTAAAATATTTTTTATGATACATTTTTTATCGTGTAATTTTTTATAAAAATATATGACTAAAAACAGCAAATAAATCAAAGTTTGAAACTAAAAAAAAAACAAAAAAATTTGATCAAAATTTCGAACTTTTTTCGAATTCTGGGTAATTTTAGTTAGAGAGGACTAATTACTACTAATTAATTTTGTTTCTGGATTTTTTTTAGCGCCTACAATTTGTGTGACAGAAAATATGTACGTAAGACCGTCAAATTTAAAAATCAACGAAAATTTATATAAATCCCATCCGTAATATGAAAAAGGTGCGTAAGACAAAATTTCAAGAAATTGGCAAAAGTCCACCAGGAAACAGACTTGCACATTAAAACGAGTGAAATTTTGATGTAAATTTTTTGAAATCTTATAAGTTTTGTAAAAAGTTTTAAATTTTAAATTAAAAGCAAAAAAAAATATTTATCACGAAAATACGGCGAATTAATAAAATCTCCATGTGTTCAATTTTTTGAGTCACTGTAGGTACGTGCGTTAAATAATCTTAGATAGTATGTACCAGCGGTGGGTGCCAGAGCGGCGGCAGCAGGAGGTTGTTGCGGGTGGCAGCAGGCAGTAGGTGGTGGCTTGCTACAACTAGCTGCTCTGAACTTGTAAATTGCTAATTTTTGCAAAAACTACTGTAATATAAACTGCAGCTGAATGCTGAAATCGGCAACCTACAAAATGGGGAAATTGCAGGTATAATTGAACGAAATTCAAATACAATGCATAAATAGTTTTAAATTTTTGTATGCCTGTGAAAATGTTTGAACATTAGACAGACCGAAAATAGATATAAATTTTCTTTTTACCCGTGCCGCAAAAAGGTGTCACTAATAAACAAGCAGGAAAATTTCCCCAATTTTTTTTTTATGTAATACTAGGGTATTCCTAAAATTTAGCGGAAAACATCACTAGAACCGTTTTTTTTGATGGCACACCATGATCTTCGAAAACTTAACATTTGTTAAGGTAAATAACGTTGCCAGATAAGAATTTCTCGAAGGCTATCCAACAACCGCTGTTGTTCATTCCACACAATTTGATCGGAGCTCAAAACAGGGTTAAAAAGATGCTCTACTGCGTAGCTAGCCGTAGCAA
Source organism: Anomoia purmunda (assembly GCA_951828415.1). Lineage (NCBI taxonomy): Eukaryota > Metazoa > Arthropoda > Insecta > Diptera > Tephritidae > Anomoia > Anomoia purmunda. The sequence continues at coordinate 48,482,898 of OX639995.1, forward strand.
CCACTTGAATGAAATTGTGTTCCATAAATAATTTGAATGTTTGCTATTTCGAATAAACCAGTAATATACAAAAAAAAACATCGAGTTTTGTAAAAAAAAGTTTTTTAATTTTTTAAAAGAAACCAAGTGGTGGGAGTATTGAAACAATGATGGCGATGATTTTGATAATCGATGTAAAAAGCAAAAAATATTAAAATTTTGAACAGAAAGTAGAAAAAATTTAAAACAAAATTTATTGAATTTTCGTTTAAAATTTTGATGGCAGTGTTTAAAAGTGATATATATACATATATAATACAAATAATATATGTTTCCCGTCACGACTGATTTTTCGAATGAAGAATTTGCAAAATATTAATGAAATTCAATAAAATGTAGTAGGGCAGTTGCCATCTAGCGCAGATAAAATAAAAACAAGCATGAGAAATGCATTCATCGTACCAAAAAACGCAACGTAAGTGAAAAATGCAAAATGCAACTATTTTTCACCCATTTTGTTGTTGAAATGTTGCGGGAAATGCAAATTTGCAATATGAGATTGAATATAGCAAATTTTGGTATGGATTTTGTGTAATCTTTTAAGAGTTAGAAAATACCCTAATTGTACTGAATAAAAATTTCCTATCTTTCCGAATATTTACATAAGTATACCATTCTATTAAGTTTTACAATTAGAAATCTTTGTTAGTCTAATATCACATTTCGGAGTACGGGCTCAAAGCAAATACCCAATTTAAAAACTTCATATACAAAACTTAGCTGGTCTAACGTTTAAATGTGCATAGCTATTTTAGTAAACTAAATAAGCAAAATTCATAATTCAGTAGTAACCATTTCCAAGCGCGCGTCAAAACTTGTCGTCACGCAATCAAACGCCCCGCGCTTTTGAGTCTCATTCAGTTTCAATTTAACATAATTGTATTTCGCATTCAATACAAATTGATAACAAGGTTAATAGCAGCACACGCACAAATAAATACATAACTAAATAACTGGCTAAATATGTATGGCAATATGATTGACTAGTTGTTTGCAAATTGTAAGCAAATCGGCAAATATTCAAGTATATATCATTTTATTTATTTACACGTTCAATTGTTGGAAGTGTGAAATGAAAAATTATGACCGAAACAATGCAATTTTATTTAGTATTCCATAACAAATACATATATACATACATATTGAATATTCTTAAACACATACATATGTACGCGCACTATGCTAAACTACCGAATGACCTAGTGACTGACTACGGCTTACTGACTTATTTAATTCACAACTGTACCGTCTTGTCAATAAGCGCTCGACTTTGCTGTCTAAACAAGAATTTGCGTAAGTCAAAATATCTAATATAAATATTCTACAATTTGTATGAGCATTTCTGTACTTGGAAATTATTAGTTCTAGCTGGTGGTTTGCGATATTAAAATTTTCCTTGATAATGATCAGGTAATTGATATTGAAAATATTAAAATTACCTTTTTTAAATTAAGATGTTTTAGTTAGGCCTGCCAACTTAGGCCATAAATAGAAGGTCCATTGTGTTATTATAAACATTGACACCATCCGAAGAAAGATTATCCCGTACTAGACCATTTTGCTTCGCTGATGAATCTCATCAGGCAATTTTATTTTGGTATTTGAAAGCTCACTAAGATCACCCAGAAGGTTCGACAATTTGTATTTTGACATCTTGATTATATATACATTCTCTAAGTAGCAGTTGCAAATGGCAAATGGCATACCAATACGTTCTTTATCCTGAAGAATCTGCTTGGTCGTACCTTGTCTTCCAAGTTCGTCTGTCATACAGTTTCCCTCTATGTCTCTATGGCCAGGAACCCAAATGAGGTACAGTCTGTTCTGCTTGGCCATCTCCGAGATTGGGGGTAGTCCAGCGCGATGTTTGAGTTAAACGTGAATAAACTCAGAGCTTTAATTGTAGCTCGGCTATCACTAAAAATGAAAATGTCTCTTCATAGAATTCCGGTTCCAAGCTTCTCTACTGCTTCCATAATAGCTGAGACCTGAGCTTGGAAAGCACGGCTGTGGTCTGGTAACCTAAAGGAAATCTGTCAATCCCTACCAAAATCTTAAAACTGTAGCACTTTCCCCAGGAATTCCAGACTCCAGTCACAAACAGTTGTTTCGAAAATAGGTTGAACTTTGTATCTGGTGCTCGTGAATACGGCAAAGGAGCAAACGATAACTCTTCCAACGGAAACTTTGGACGATAGCTTTGAAGTAGGTCTACAATATAAGTACAATAAACTAATTAGAAATGTTTGAAATAAGAAGACTTATTCGCATCGGATTCACTTTTTTTTTAATCGATAAATTACATTGCTGAAAATTCTTCTCTACAATTTTGGGTACTCTTTTAGGTCAGTTCGATGAATGTAGTGTAGAGTGAATGTATTGTGGAGCAATTTAGAAGAACATTGAACAAAGCTCAGTTTCAAAAAAACGGTGCAATTTATCTATCTTTCTAAAATTACTCAAATCTTTCATCTTTGTCACATATAAATTTTGGTTACAATTGGAGATGGTCGCGCAGGTGGTAAAGTTCAAATGACCCTATGAAGACTAAAAAAAACAAAATAAAATGATCAGACATGGCTGAAAGTCTTACTTTTTCAAATCGATATGATTTGCTAATTATTTTCAACTATCCCTAATTAAATTATATACATAACTGATTGTTTTATAAATAAACTTAATGAACCATATCAATTATGCAATAAAAGTTATTTGTATGATATTGATTGAATAGCATCAAAAATATTTTCGAAATCGTTTCGATTTTAAACTGTACGATTTTCAGAATATGACTGTGTTTTTTCATCTAAAACCTAAAATAGATACTATTTTACCGAAAATATCACAAATAAATTTTGATCCCGATTGAGTCTTTATAGGGTAATATCTGAAGCTTTCCCACTGTGCAACTAACCTTAACCGTCCCGTCCAATCGGGACCAACATTTATATGCGATATCTTCGGCTATAGTAGTAACGTCGTAGAGTTTAGGAAATCCTCTGTAAACATTTTCTTAGAGCATTTTCAGCCCACTCTAATGCCCATACATTCTGTGTTCAATATATAAGAAGAAAAAAGCGTAATTATATGATATTTTTCTTTTCATGAAATTCTCGATTAATAACACATGGAAAAAATAAAACAGTTAAAATAATTATTCAAATAAATTTTTTTCTAAAATAATAATTTTTCTCCATGGTACACATAGATCTTAGCTTTGCCAATTTTTAACTGAAAATTTGTGATTTTGAAATTGAAAAAAACAACTTTCTTATTCTATGATTTAAATTGTAAAATGTTGGTTTTACAAATTTCAAAAAAAAAAATGGTTTATATAACATAAGGGCAACAAATTAATATATGTATAATAGTAATATTATTTGTTTAAAAAATAATTTCCAGTTCTTTGTTTTACTAACTCCAACCACCAATTTTCAAAAAAAACGATTTATATTTTGAATTTGGTTTGATATTTAGTTAATTTAAACACAGTGTTATTAAATATTTTTCTTATATAACTTATTTCAACTAACTGGGGTTTAAATATTTTTTTACACTGCATTTTTAAATTAAGTTTGTGAAAAATATATTTTACGCAATTTAGAAAGTAAATATGAATTTCTGCATTTGTTGAAAATTTCTGAAAGGAAATACATATTTTCATTTCGCCAAAACACAATGTATTTTTAACAATTTTATAGCAATTCCACCAAGAAGCTTGTTTTTTTGTGATTTCAAAAACAACAGTTAAAGTTTACATTCTCTACAATTATGGGGGTGGATGTAAGTAAAATTATTGTGCCACGCTAATGATGACAAGTATTCATTTTGGTTTAAGTTTCTTTTTTTTATTCTCTTATTTTGTTTAACTTTTGTTTGTAATCATTTTGACAGATTCATTTTATACTAACGCCTTCCCAATTGGGCATTTTCGCATACATTTATCGCGCCAAAAAGAGAGTTAACATTCATTTACCTACTCATTAATAAAATCCAACCTACCAACGATTAAAAATATAACGTTTTTTTCTTTGCCCCATGTAAATGAGATTAAATGGAGCAAGTGAAATTAGATTAAGGCAAGCCGTGGCAAATTCAAAAATCACTATACGCCCCCAAACATAGTCAGTTTACAGTCCTTTTTGAGTTGTGCACATATCTAAATAAGCACTTAAGTATTCGTGAACTTAATTAGGCATAAAATCTGACATCTGACAAACATATAGATATAGATACTTATATATAAACGTAAACGTATATACATACATAATATATATGTAATGAGGGCATGGGTTGTGTTCAAACGAAACTTTTCAATCTACTATAGATCAATAGAAAAGTATTGGTTTAGTTTAAATTATTGGAAAGGTTTACACCTTTGTAAAATTCTAGTTAGTGGAGGAGTTAGTATAACGTATGAATAACATTTATTTTTGTACGGAAGAGAGTGCGCAAGATTTAAAAGAAAAACCCGGCAGACGTTGTCCTACTGCAGTCAATGAATAAATAAATATAGTCAGACCAACGTCTGCCGGGTTTTTCTTTTAATATAATAAAGTGGAATTAGTTAAAAATTACCGCTGATTTTGATAATTTATTTTTCCAGGTGGCAACCCTTTCAAAAATATAGATATGCTCCTTGTCCTTGGCGAGACGAACAGTTTTACACTCATATTTTAATATTTTATATCCTTGTGTATAATTTAGTTAAATTTGATATTTAAAAATGGTGGCAACCCTTTTCAAAATATACACATAAAAGTGAAACAAATAATTTGGCACCCATATTTTCATATTTCATATAACTTGTGTATATTTTAACACGTTCACGCCGGCGCGTACTACCGGTGCCCCGCGCTAGATTGTCTCATTGGACGGCGCGTACCACTGGTGGCACGCATTCGATTGTACTATTAGAAATAATGAAAATTTAACGTTTATTTATTAAAAATATTTATTTTTATAAAATTATAGTTAATAACGTGTCATATAAATAAGTTTTGTTCAATAACATAAACATAATATTACAGTATTATAAATGTAACTCAATAATGTAACTAATAATGTAAGCGCCGCCTAGCAGCAAAAAAAATTAAAGTCGGCCCCGGCGTGAACGTGTTAATTATATTTAACTCTTCAAAACGGTAGCAACCCCCTCGCAAGCATAAAATATACTTTACGACCTATTCTCATATCTACCAAATATGCATACAAAATTTCATAAAAATCGGTCTAGCCGTTTTGGACCACAAACACCGCGGCAGGAGATTTTTATATATAAGAAAAAAGTTTTTAAAAATTCTGGTTGAAAATTTGGAAGATTAATTGAATTTTTGTGAATTTTGTGTATAGTTTGAAACTTTGTGTTTTATAATAAACTATATACATACATATAACTATATAAAATGAATATAAAAAATTCCTTGTTAAGTGGGTGCATGAGGGTAAATAATATAAGTTGGGCTGAATTAAAAAGTATGCAAAAATCTGTTTTAAACGCTTGGGTGCACTAAAATGCAAAGCACCTGTAAATATGAAAGAAAGTTATAAAATTATTTATTTTTATATAGAGTGTCCCAATAAAAGTGGTTAATTTACTTATATAAACAAAATGCATATATTTTGAAGGGGGGAGTGAGTGATATTTTTCTGGCATCGTAAAGCAGATTTGTATCGCACGCTCTGCTTTTGCACTTTAGGCTCGTACATTTTTATTGGGTCACCCTGTACAAATTCAAAAATTTTTTAAATCATTTGTTGCATTCATTCTAATAGCGTGGATATATTTTATGTTAAATTTAAAATTGTGAATGAACTTCCTTGCTCAATCAGTTAAAACGAATACAATGACAAAAAGATTTTCAGCATCTGTTGATGTTAGTGGGCAATATAAAAAAAATTGTATAACTGTTCAATCACAGCATGTATCATTTTTTAATATTAAAATTAAAATTTATTTCCTTCGAAATATAGAATAAGGAAAATTAAATTTCAAAACCAAAAATATGCAATTTTGGAATATTTTCACATATGACGGAACAATAAGAATAAATTTTCATTAAAGTAATGAATGACGAATAAGTATTCATTGATCATTCGAATAATTTGGACAACTAAAAAATTTCCATTCATCATTCAAATAAATTTTAATAACGAATAAATTTTCTTCATTTAAAAATAGAAAATTTCTAAACCCAATTAAATTTTTTATTTGAATAAAAATTCTATGAAAAACGTCCATTCCTAGTATGAATAACCAAAAATAGAACAAAAAAAATTGCGATAAAACAAAAATTTCGGAGCTCATTTATTTAGAAATTTTTGAACATTTACCGAGCATCGCAAAAGTGTGTTGGCTGGCATCATTTATTTTCTCTTTCTGCTTAATTGATGCTGTAACCACCCAAGCGATTTATATGTTTACTTTAATCTACTTAAAATAACATTCTAATATGCAACATTCCGTTCGGTTTACAGTATTTTGATTAGCAAGTTTTTGCAATACCGGAAATTCTCCATTGCAACTAAATTTATGCGTCTAGCTTAAAATAAAGCAAACATTAAATCGATTGAACTTTCCGTTGATTACGAAAACAAAATTTAAAATTAATATTGCAAATTCTGCGCAAGGAAAATTCAATTAACATTTCCGCCGCTTTGATTTTTTTTTTGATTATGTTTTTGTTTTAAGCAACAAACATTGCCAAATACAGGAAATAAATAATTGCAGTAATCTTCCAGGAAAAATTCCATGCAAGTAGTATTCTTAGCACTCTGCGCGCGTGCCAACAAGTTTTTTGTTTTTTTTTTTGTTTTTGCCGCTGGTGTGCTTTAAAATCTCATTCACACCCAATTATCATAAAACTGAAATCAAAACAAAACCGCCAACAGCGCGCTCACGTAAATATGTATACACATTGCTGCGCCGCTACCCCAACAATAACAATGCGTTTACAAATTTTTCGCACTCACTGTTGGCAGGTGGCCAACACGCCTCACATCGATTGGTGTGTGTTAACACACCACAACAACAATTAGCACGCACACACTCGCACACACACATACACATAGAATCGCCCACTTGTCTATTCACACGGGCGAACGCGGAACAATACCGCCCAGACACCCACCCACCCACCTGTTGGCGGCGATGACGTTGTGGCGCTTGACTCTTTTCTTAAGCGGTTTCATATCTTGCCTTCCTGACAGCAAAGTTGTTTAAGTTATATCACTTTTTTCACAAGGAAAGTAGTGGTAGCGAGTAAATCCATTCATTTGTGCAAGTGCTTGAGATTTTTGTTCGGCCACTCCATAGGACCTTTCAACACTTCTTCAGCGTTTGTTGCAATTGTGAAAAAGGTTTGACATACTTTTTGAATATTAGCAATATTTTTTGTGCTACAATTATTTTTGTAATCCAATGAAATATATAGGATATCTAGAAAACATTTGCAAAATATTGGGCACACCCATTAAGTTTTATTATAAAAACCCAGAGTGGAAGTAAGTGTTGCAGAGAATTTCGAAAAAAATAAAAAAAATAATAATATTTTTTAATAATTTTTAATAATTTCGGCCAGAAACTGAAGATTGTTCAGATTGAGAAGAAATTCAAAATGAAATTAAGAAGATTTTCTAGCGAAAATTTCTACAATCTGGCCCTCTCTCGCACTCCTTGGCCACCAAGCTTTTTTAGACATCGACCTCTTTCCTTATAGTTGAACTTTTTAGCTCGGTATGTAAAATTTAATGGGCTACAAAACTGCTTACTCGAGTATTTTGTAAAAAATTCAAGTTAAAAAGTTAAACATTTTGATGACATTTTTTTCTTAATTTTTCGAATTTTTATAAACTTTATAGAATATTTGAAACTTCGACATATTCATACACATTATGAATACAAAACAGAAAGTATAAACATAAAAACATAAAATAAACTGTTTAAATTTCAGCTTCAAACAGTGTGCGAAAGAAATCCTTCATTATTATTCGAAATTTAAAAATTCAAGTGGTTACAAATTAGCGCTGATTTTTGGTAGTTGTTTTTGCTGGCGCTCTTCCGTATAACGCATGGTCGATTTTTTATGAAAAACATTTGATGATTTTTCCGGAATTTCGAACTGTGTTTGAAACTTGCATTTAAAAGTTTTTTTTTTGCGGAAAGAAATTTATTCGTATTAAAAAAATTGTTTAAATTTAATACATATGTTAATTTTTTGGCATGTTTATATTTCTTTAAACAATAATTGTATGAGCTTAGGGTCATTTATTTCTTTAGAAGTTATTTTGAAAAAACGACAACCAAAGCGGTGGAAGTTATAGCCGCTATTTCGGAGATCGTCACATTCCACATGATTTGAACCCTCGTGCTCTTCCACGACAAGCAAGGCAAGCACGCTAACCATTTGTATTAAGTAAGGCGTATAAACTGTTGTTGCTTTTAATCTTCTTATTTCCAAAAACAATTCAAGTACGGCAGTCTTTCGCTTTTACTAGAATGAGTGGTTGTTGTTGGTTATACGAAAACTATTTTTGCTATTGTTCTTCAATATGAGATATCGATTTTGAATATAAGATGAAAAAAACGTTATTTTAATTGACTGAGCCTTCATAGGGTAATCAGATCTTTGTCCCCTGTGCAAACTGGCGTTAACCATCTCCAATCGGGACGAAAATTGATATACATATGATAATTATATATAGTATCAACGTAGAGGTTCAGGTTTATACAATATGATTTAAAAACTGTCTTCCTGCATGTAAGGGCCACCCTAATGTGCAAACAGACAATATATTTTTTCTTCATAATTTTTGCTTATAGCCACACTGCAAATTAGCTTTTTTCACTTATCTCTTTTATCACATATTTTACCTTTCAGTTGATATTCGCAATATTTACAATTAATCTTAGTTTTGAATTCATAAATTATGGAGAGTCCAATTACGATGTATACCTTTCGGCTACTTAACTTTCTTCAAGGTTCGCAGCATTCTCGAAGCATTCAAAATCACGACAACAATTAACGACCTGCCACTATTTATTTGCACATTGTTTCGCTCTCGATTTCATAGTACAATAATACTTATGTTTGTTTGTATGTATTTATATTTGTATGCACAACAATTCGGCAGCAAATCCTTGAGACAAACAACTTCAAGTGCAAAATTCAAGTATATTTTTGTTTATTTATAATACAAGTATGCTTTTAACCTCTGATCTTCCCACATAGATAGTGAAGGGTATTCACTATAAATAAAATACTCGTCCTTTAATATTTGTTATTTAATATTTTATAGTGTAAACTTGAAAGGCAGAACGAAAGAGATCATCGAAAATATTGATTTAAATTTTTCATATCGTAGACAATAATTATAATTATCTTTGTATCACCAATAGCTTGTTCCAGATATTTATTTTTTATTTTTCTCCCTTTTATATGGCTCAACCTTTTCATTTTTATATGGTAAATTTATTCAATACGAGCCAGAAAAAGTGATGGTTGATGTTAGTTTTTTTTTTGGTATACTATTATATTGTCCCATCTTCTCAAGCCCAGGTTTAGAGTAGGTTGAGTCGAAAGCTTCTGAAGGGATACATTTTGGAGCAATATCATTTATTATATCGCGGAGGGCCTATTTATTTATTTCTAAGAAGGTAACCCATCACTACCCTTTCCCTAGCAACCAGTCGGTGAATAACTTTTTTAGGCTTACGATTTTTATATGCTTAGATCGTCCATATCCTCGCCTATCGAACACTTGAGATCTACGTCTAGTCCACATTTTGTTAACGACAAAAAAAATCCTACCAAAATTTGCCCAATTTGTTCGGATGTTAAGCAATCAAGCTTATATGTATATTAAATACCTTCGTTCGGCAATATATTTTCTTATTTCAAAATTTATTTATTTGCGCGGCACTAATTTCTGAATCAGGAAGAATTATGCTACGATAAGTCAAATCGCAATCTAAGCCATCGTGTTAAGATATCGTTGGCATTTCACGGCCCATTTTCACAAGGAATCGAATTCTACTGCGCGGGTGATGCGGCCATCAGCGCTGAATCTGGAAGTGGCTTCAATAATCAGAAGGATCAAATGAAGTCTTCCAAGTAGATATCACCTACTACTTCAACTTTGGAGTTAAATGTTTACTGTTAGCGAGAAGCCCGCTGCAAGGTATCAGATATCTTCTAAAATGTGACATTCTCGCAATTAAAGAGATATTTTCTTTCGAAAGGAGTTCATGGGAAGCCTGAGCCTCCTGCTTTTCATAGGCAGACCAAAAAGTGAAAAAGAAAATGACTAGTTAGTCTCACTTAAACTTAAAATCATACAATTCTAACGGCGATTTTCTAAATTCCATTTTTGTTATGTTGAAATATGTCTTTAGATTTATCTGAAAATTTCCAAATATATTTTAGATATCTCAAAGATACTCTAACTCTATCCAACTTCTTTTGAAACCAAAAACACAAACAGGCCTTAATCGGCTCAGTCTAACTAAAGGAGCATGCAAGTTTCTTCATATATGTAGGTTGTGGTGTGTTTTGGTTTTCATGGTTAATTTTGTTCGTACTATAACAAAAACCATATAAATTATTGTTTTACACTTTATACAAAATTTAAAAAAAAATCAAAAAATTGTTTAACAAAATTTTTAAATTTTGTATCAGAATGTTTAGACATTTTTTAGCATGTAGTTGTATAAGCTTTTTAGTTTTAGTATAATAAAGTGCTAAAATCAGGGCTGATTGAATTTTTTTTATTTTAGTCATGCGAATTTTCCATAAAACGCATGCATTTTATAAAAATTTCCGTTGATTTGTAACAAGTTTATATGCCGACAGTCTTGTACATTTTCGATATTTGAAACAAACTTCCAGAACCGAAATTAAAAAAAAACCACGAAACTTACGCTTAGATAACAATAATATGTATACTACAAAGTTAAAATTTTGAGAAATTTTTTTTTTTTAATTTTGTAACTATAAGGCTTGAAACATTAGTTTATGTATGTACATGCATAGTTTTTGTTACAGTACACTGAAAAAATAAAAGTACCAAAGAAACATTTTTGCTTATTTGGATGTAATTTTTTCTTCGAATTGCGATTATTGCTCCAATTGAGTAAAAATTTCTCCAAAATGATTAAAAACCTGCATAAAATGAAGTCGGCTTACTTAAATAAATGTTTCTTAATACCCATTTCATTTCCAAATTTTTATTTCTTTTGAAGCTGTTTTTCTTTATTCTACGAGTAGATAATTTTTTTTTTTTTTTTTGATGTTTTTTTTTGTTCTAAATATTTTTTTTTTGGGTGTATGAAAAAATATTTTTATATTAAACTAACGACAATAAATGTAGCATGAAAAACATTTATTAGCAAGGAAACAGTCGCTATTCGACCGATTTTGCTCATCAGCGAATTTATTAATTGCTATTACCTATTGATATCGATCCTTATGGATGCGTATAAATTAAAAATACATTTCACAAAGCTTTCCTAATTATTAAAACAATAAGGCGTCCGCGCGAGTTTTTGGTAACATCCACGCTATCCACATTTTGGCAGACGGGGGGATTGCGGCATAGAACAAAGTGATGTCTTCCGCCATTTACGGTTGACAAATGTCGCCAGCAGTTCGCAAAATAAAAATACCTGGCTAAAACAAATCAGCAACAAAAAAAAATGATTTGCTACAAAAGCGCGTTGAAAAATGTTAACTTGCTGATTGCTCACTGTTTGCTTTGTTTACATATTCACTTGCATACACATATGTACCTACATACATATGTGCATACATATATGTAGTAAACGATCATATATAGATGTATATAAATATATTTGTACATTCGTGATCGATCTGTTGAAGACAACAGAAATCTTGGCCATTTAAGGTTTGCCACATTGTGTTGCGCATTTACCTTTGAGACGCGTCAACAAGCCGAAAAGTTAAGTTAACAAACAGGCTGTGCCGTCCAGCGGTGGAATCGCGCGATATGCGAAAAATTAATGAGGCAAATAGTTAAACGCGTTACACACATACATGCAGGCAAATGTGAATATGTACATATGTATGTATGTGTGTCCATGTAAATGTCCATATATGATTGTCAACAACGGTGAGCGAACACAGAACGTGCTTTAGACCCACCCGCCACTGCGCATTGCGCGCTGATGGAAATGGCCACAACCACCGCTAGTACCATTCACTGATTTTCCCATCTTAAATACATACAAACGTAGATATATATTCATGCTATATATAAATGCATATATTTATATGTATTTTGCATATGTGTGTGCTATGCTATTTGATGGTGTGTGTGGGTGTGTGGGTGGGAGTGTCCCTGCTTGCTTGCTTGTTTCATACCTCAACTTCAGCTTTGGTCAGACTGCTTTCGAGTGTGAACGCCATTGGATGGAATATAATACACTTCGAAATGACAAAACACTGTGCGAAACGTAACAACAATGACAACAGCCAACAACCGTTGAATAAGCATAGAAAAAAAAAACAAACGAAATGAACCATGAACTTTGAGTGCCCTAAGCAATCGAAAAGCCCGAAAAAGCAAAACAACCAGCCAGCCAGCCAGTCAACCAGTAAAGCTCGGCCGAAAAAAAAAGAATTGGTATGCAAAAATGTGGTTTATAATTACACGAAATTCTCAGCCTCCAAAGGTTCAATAACTGTTCGAAAATTGTCATCAAAGCCTTTTAACGACTAAAATAAAAAATAGGCAACTGCGAAATTATAAATCAAAACAAGTCGATTACATCATTTGTAACACAAAAGATCTATAATACAGTGATTTCATTTGTTGTTTTTTTTTATTTCAGAATTCGATACCCTTTATTTTTATTTTTTGTTGCGCAGTTATTATAAGACGTATTTAGTCAAAGTTTTGGCAATAAGCATTGCCATTTAACGTTCGAATGTGTAGAACTTGGAATTTGTTTGTTTGTTTATGTTTTGCTGTTTTAAGTCGAAACCGAAAATAAGTTATTCAAATAAATAAAACTCACTGCGGAAGAAATTGTTTTATCTATTTCTATACTAATGTATATAAAATTCATTATATGGAGAATGTTTGCAACAATTTTGCATCACTCGCCATACAAAAAAAAAGTCGGTATTGTTTTTTCTTTTACATTTTAAAATTAACTATATTTTAAGGCCTCAATCCAAATATTTCGTAAAAATATTAAAATTTAGGTGACCTGGACCGATTTGAAATTGCCTCCATTTTTTGGGGATGTCTTAATAAATAAAAGTAGTTTTTTTTTTAAATATTTAATTAAACAGTGTAAGGGTTCTGCATAAAAATATAAAAAAAAGCTATTCAACAGAATCATAACAATACTATTTTTAACGTTATTAGGTTTAAGAAAAATTAAAAAAAAAACTTATCAAAAACTTGACCGATTTAGATTAATAATATATCATTAGAAATGTATGCAGTTTTGAAGCCCAATTTCAGTACAATAAAGTGAAAGCTTCAAATGATGATTGATTATTGATTTTTTTTTTTATGGACAAACTTTTTTTATATTTAACTCCGTCAGCAAAAAACAAATACCCATCAAAAATCGACAGAAATTTTCAGCCACTTATACTTTGATATACTGAAATTGTATGGGCTACAAAACTGCATACCCGAAAAGTACCCAAAACAATTTTTTTTAAGTCAGAACCTTTGATGACAATTTTTTTTTAATTTGTTGAATTTATTTAATTTTGTGAAACTTTGATCTATACGGTTTATGTTACAGAAGTAACAATTTTTTTATAAAAAATTAGAAAATTTTATGATAATTTTTTGTAGTTTGTTGAATTTTTTTGAACTTTACACAAAGTGTGAAACTTTGATTTATAGAATGCACTATATTTTAATGAAAAAAGTTTATTTTAAATTCACATAACATTTACCTCTATTTTAGGAATAAGACGATAAATAAAAACTAGAGAGATATTCGTTTAAGTAATTAATTAAATTAGTTAAAATTAAATTCAGCAATGAATTGGTTGGCACATCTAACAAATCTATGAACGCTTCTTTGTGCAGTCAAAAATATCAATTCGTTACAATCAACAAGTAAATACCATTACTCTTACAAAGCTTCAAGAAGCTCCAAAGAATTCGGATGTGTAAGGATGTATATTAAATGAAATCTAGCAATGAGAAAAAATGTGAATGTATTTCCATTTTTTTTTATACCATATGAACTTTTGCTTCCTCACGCAGCAAAGTTGCATTATGCTGTCGAGCAAAAAGGGCAATCATTTTTCAAATGATACAATGTTTTGCACCTACCTACAAAAAACTTAAACATACTGTTGCAACATAATTTACGGAAGTACTTTGAAACCATCTTGCGTGACTAAAGCCATATTTGCGTTAAGTCAAACCTGCAGACCAATCAACAAATCAGCAGCAGCATCTTCCAGCTCTCCTCCATCTCTTCCAGTTAATGCCGCCAACGACCACGAAGAATGCCCATCTGCACTTCTAATGATAACTATTTACCTTACGTGCTGCATTCCCTTTGGTCATAAATTGTCACTAAATTGAGAATCTGCATCTGCACACATTCATTCATATGCATGTATTTGAGTGTGTGTGTGTGTGTGCGCGGATGTGTGTATGTATGAGAGCGTGCTAACAGCTGCTATTAGTGGCATTAACACGCATCCTTACTGCTCATCTCCAACTAACTAACTATTCCCAGCATTTCACCGCTATTTACAGTATGTCTCTAAAGTATGTGTGTTTTGTATTCCACAAGCCACATGACAAAAAAAAAAAACAAAAAAGAAAAAAGAAAAACTCAATAAAAACTGGCCTTCATTATTAAGGCTGTTAGTGCCAAAGCACGCCTCACTCATCATTCCAAACACGCAACAAAAAGCTAGCATGCAGTACGTCGTTTGTTATTGCGCTGATGTTGTTGCTTCTATTGTACCCAATGTGTTCTATCAATGAATGGATGTCGGCGCCACAGCTACTAAAACCGGGCGACTGGCTACTCACGCCCAAGTCGATGCGTCCAGACAAAACGTACACATCCGTTTAAGTGCTGCTTGTTTTCCTGGCCTGAACTGAACTGAACTAAACTAGCTGTCCGTCTATCTGTCTGTCTGTCTGTTTTTTAGCCCGTCTAGCAAGCTAAACTGGATACTGTATACAAATGCGGGGTGTACGTACATAGTATAAATATGTATCATATGTATCATACGTATATCATATCGCTATGTACATATGTATGTATATTAGCTACGAGGGTCACTGTTTAATATTTAGCGAGACTTGCAAATTTGATTTGGCCAAACAATTAGTAAAAATATTAATTGCTGCATATTTCGGTGAAATCACTTGATTTGTTCTTTTTTTCTTAGCCAATTAAATAAAAAATAATTCAACCGAAGAAAAAATGTGTTGCCTCAAAAATTGGGTATTTTTAATTAGCATTCAAGAGTTTACTCTTATCCAATTTTAGATTTTTTCTGTATTTAATTTGTTTTATACATTTCATCTTCAAAAATACTCGTTCCATTGCATCGCTGTTGTGCGATAAACATAATGAAGCTTCAACAAATTTCGTAAGCTGCGAAAACAGCAAATTCCCTAGAGCTTATTTAGTTTTAAAATAGATATTTCAATTTTTAAAAAATTTATTTCATTTTGCAAAAATTCCAATTAAATTTAAAAATACAAGTACATTAATTTTCCTATACTTCTGTTTGATTTACCAAATTTGGGAAAAGGTGGATCGAAATCTGCATGCCAAAGACAAGGTGTCGAAGTATGAAACTCGAAAAGAAAGTGAAACACTGCGCTTTCTCACTCATTCTCTAGCTCTCCCAATTTGGATATCGGTGGACTGAATACAGAAGGTGGCAAAGCCGATTATGGTACCGCTAATTCTCTCTTAGCTAGTAACAACAGATTTTTTGACGTCATAACTGATTTTGTTTACAAAAAACACAGCAGTCGCCCTGGCCGAGTGTGTAGCGTATGTGCGCTTCATTCGTTGGGTCAGGGGTGCAAGTACTGGCCGATACAAGTAGCATAAAAAGTGTTAAAAAAAGCTGTCGCCCCTCGGCAGGCAATGGAAAACCTCCGAGTATTTCTGTCATGAAAAAAACTCACAAAAATCATTTACTCATCGGAATCGGCGTAAAATTTTAGGTCCCTAAATTTGTCTTACGACATCAAGACGCACACTACATATTGTAGGAGAAGTTAGGCAGGTCTTACTCGGTAGTTTCTCCAAAAAAGCGGAGGGTGCATATCCAACTGTCAACTTGCTCACAACGGCAGTTATTTTGCCAGCTCAGCGATATTGTAACGAAAATCATGACATTTACAGTGGCAAGGTTCGACGATCCAATAGGTCTCGGCGAGAGCCAAAATAAACTTCTTAGGAAAAGGAATGAATATAAAATATAAGACCGCTCCATTTCTATCTCATGTATAGTTCCATTTTTCTATCACCATTGAATGAACAAAAAGTTAATCACACACGTGCCGCTCAATTTTTCAAACATTACTCTTGTATTTTATGAGTATAGCATGTTATTTACCTAAGTTTTTTTCATTCCTTCACTTACGTGCATACAAAAATTTTCATATGGTGCATGCCGGAAGCTAACTGTTGCTCTGGCTTTTATTACTGACTTCAACTCCTCACACCGTCACTAATTGTAATACATTATTATATGAACATACACTTTATGTGTGTATGTCCGTCTGTATGTACATATGTATATATTTATAGCTACGGTCAAAATAATAACATTTTGAACAGTTTTTTCTATTTTTCTTTTATTTGTTTAATATTCATTTATTTTTTATCATCATATAATATATGTAGTTCACTCTATATCAAAAATCATGTAAATCCAAATTTCAAACTTTAATAAATTTAGAAAAATTAAAAAATGTTCATTAAAATTTCTAATTTTATAAAAAGGAATTATGAGTATGCATTTTTATTACAACCCATTAAATTTTAGTATATAAAGTACGAATTTCAAGTGACTGAATTGATTTTTGGCAATAATTTTTGAGAATGTGGTTGAAAATTTTTTTTATATAAAAAAAATTCGCACTCTTGTTAATTCTTTAAATTTAGTGTAATGTTAGAAATATGAATTAATAGAAATTTTGTTATAGCAAAATCTTAAATTTTGTGCATTAAATTTTAGCTTAAGATAGTGTAATTTTCAAGTGATTAAAAGTTACCGTTATGATAATATTTTTTGAGGGCGGTGTTGAAAACTTGGGCTCTTTATAAAATACGATTTTCGCATTCTGATTAAAAAGTTGAATTTTTCTTCTGTAATGTTCAAAATTTGTATTTTATAGAAAATTTTTCAATTTTAGTATCATAAAATTCAAATTTTAAGTGGCTAAAAATTCTTGTTAATTTTAAAATTTTGTTTATTGTCGGTGTTGCACCTTTTCTTCCATATAAATAAATTTTGAGCATTCTAATTTTTTTGAATTTTTGAAAATTTAATGTAAAGTTTTAAATTTGGATTTATATGATAACTATAGAATGAAGTATATTTTTATAAAAAAAATAATGAGTATTAAACAAACAAAAGAAAAATAGTAAAAACTACTGAAAATTTCGTACCGATATTATTTTGACCGCAGCTGTACATACATTTGTTTGTAGCAGTAAATATATCTGACGTTTTTACATTTTTTTTGTTTGTTTTGCTTCAACGTCACTATGACAATTGGAATGCATTGCACATTACTATGCGTCATACTCCCAAGTGTCGTTCTGATTGCTGTTGTTAATAATACTGTCAACAAACAAACGACGACTGCCATAAGTGTAACTGACAAAACGTGAAAAATTCGTATGTCTTTCACACCTTTACAATAAAGTGTATAATTTATGCCACCACTTCCTTCCCCTTAGCACAGCCTAACTCTCTGCTACCGCTAAGTTCACTACTAATAAATGCAGCATTGACATTTAAACTAAATCGTCAAGCAAAATGAATTTTGCCTGTTGTGTCCACCCATCCAAAACTGGGCTATGCTGTTGTCTGGTGACTTCTGTCAATCGTCACGCGCCCCCAGACCGTTACAAAAGTAAACACGTACCTGTGTATGGATGTATGTATTGTGCATAGCTACCTTGCAGTAAAATCCAATCAAGTCCACAAACATTCTAGTTCTTTAGCTGATACTGAATGGGGATTGGAATACCAGTTTGATAGCGACTGCGGCTCAGCGCCATCAATTATTGCGATAGCGACAGTTGCTTAAATGGAAATAAAGGTTCGGTTAGCTTAGGATGAGATGGCGCTGCTCCAATGCCAGTGCGACAGTTCGCTACTGCTTCCGAATTGATTGTGATGAATGTCAAGTGCTTTAAGGTCAGCTTAACTGTCTAGGTAAATACAACTATATACATTATTTGTTTTAACAACAGTAAATGCAGGCTTGCATTGCCGCCAGCTGAAGGTGGAATGACGTTTTCGTCCCTAGTTGTGCAGCGTCGACCCCGCCACGCCATCTGGACCCATCAGTATAGA
Source organism: Anomoia purmunda (assembly GCA_951828415.1). Classification (NCBI taxonomy): domain Eukaryota; kingdom Metazoa; phylum Arthropoda; class Insecta; order Diptera; family Tephritidae; genus Anomoia; species Anomoia purmunda. The sequence goes on from OX639995.1 coordinate 48,501,503, forward strand.
ACTGTACAAATTCAGCAGGTCTAAGAAAAATTATTGAAGATAAAGTATTTAGTTGGAAAGCTAAGCAAACTACGAGTAGAGGATTTAGGACTAGTACATTTCACTGCAGGGTTATTTTGAACTGCCAAAGATGAATTTCATTAAACATGTACCTGTTCGGTTACGTGTGTTTCATTCTTTCAACATCTTAATTTTTGTTCATTGTTTAATCAAGCGACACGGACGAAATACAATAAAAAGAATGAAGAAGAAAATTGAAAAGACAACCCCACCTCGCAATGCGTTAGCTCCAGCCCGTGTAGTTTAATAAGTTAAACAAATCTGTTGAATCCACGGTGCACAGCTCTTTCAGGTCTCCAAAATAGGATTTGTCCATTGTCTCATTCTGGATCTGCAAAAAATTTAACAGCAGCAGAGAAAGTGTTCCACCGTTTATTTTGTACCTGGTGAATTACAGCTGCGGCAGTAGGCTTTGTATTCGAATCCAATCCGGGTAGCATAAGTACCCAGTGCACTGTGAAAACAGCGGTTAGCCTGGAAACGTCCTTTTGATACATTTCAATGTTAGTATTTGAAATATCTTTTAGCACTAAAAGATGTCGGTGTTAGCCAAGTTCTTCCAGTGTTGGGAGATTGGGTCCTTGATGAAACTCAGAGGCACAAGAACCTCTACGGCCCCCGAGATATCTATAAATATGGCGGTTTCGAGTCAGCTTATCGGACTTTTTGTTACTGTGAATACTATAGTGTCCCGGTACCTTTATCAAATTGAAATTGTGCCGAGGAGCTAAGTTTCCAACGTACTCTCTGCATGGTGTCACCAGGCTCTATGTCACCATTTCGAAAAAATTGCGATACTAGACCCATGTAGCTTTAAGGCCTGAGGAGTTATTGAAGCCTCCCAAATGGTAAATACCTCTATTGAAAAGGCACTCGTTGAATCTGGAAGACCCAGAGGCGTTTCTACATATTTCAGGGTACACTGAATAGATTTCCTCACCAACACCACTTATAATTTTTTACCCGTCCTTTAAAACAGAAACTCCGAAGTTCTCTGTGAATAAGATATTCTTCCACAGGAACAAAGTGCTGAAGTTTCTGGATAGTAGAATTTCTGGGCATATATAGCCCGATTTTTGAAAAATTCCGGATCGCTGACGGACTGCAGATTCCTTGATCTAAAGATCTATCAGAAGCTTGGAGAAATCACGTCCAATGTATCCTACTTAGTACATTATGATATAGTTTACTTCAACGGCTTTCCCACAGACTAGCAAACTAGGCGGATTATTGTGAAATGTTAGTAATGTCCTAAATACTTTTTCCGGCACTCTATGCATACCATGGGTGTTTTTACTTTAACAAATCTTTTGAAATTTCAACGCTCCACCAAAAAATCGAATATGGTGGAATTTACTTTGTACATGGCAACAATTAAAATTTTGTCTTAACACTGGTTATTAATATGTAACTGTTTTACTCGTATAAGTAAATCCTATACTATCGATATTCTTACAGCAACAGTAGCATTGCTAGAGAACACAAAACATATTATCAATATATTTCTACCTCCACCTATAAACTATTTTACAAAATACAATAGTAAAATTTTAAAAATTTAATCAACTTTAATTAAATTTATAAAAAAATAACCAAATGTATTAACTATTTCAATGTTTTTTTTTTTCTTCTTTTTTACAGAGGCAAATTTGCTGCTGTACGCCGCGCAATACACAAAAAATCCGGTGTACATTTTGCTGCTAAATTTTTAAAACGACGCCGACGCGCTCAGTCCTCAGACAAGGAGATTAAACATGAGATCGCTGTACTAATGCTATGCGATGGCGCCGACAATATTGTCAAATTGAATGCGGTGCACGAGTCACGCTCCGACACGGCGTTGCTGCTGGAACTGTAAGTGATCAATTAAATGGCGAGTAGTTAAAAATTAAATATAAAATTTTGAATTGCATTCTTTGCAGAGCAACCGGTGGTGAGCTACAAACATTTCTAGACAATGAGGAATGCCTTAGTGAGGCACATGCCCGGTATTGCATGCGTGAAGTACTTAAAGCATTGCAGTATCTGCACAAACGTTCGATTGCACATCTAGACCTGAAGCCACAAAATATCTTGCTCACTGGTGAGCGCATTGAAGGTGAGTACATTCACTAATTGCAAGCACCATTACATTTGTACATTTTTTTGGTAAATTATTATAAAATTTTAAACTTCCTCCACTTCTTTTCTATTTAAGATGGATTAAAGCTATGCGATTTTGGTATCTCTCGCGTCGTTGCCGAGGGCACAAATGTGCGTGAGATTGTCGGCACACCGGATTATGTTGCGCCCGAGGTATTGCAATACGAACCGCTATCGTTGTTGACGGACATTTGGTCGGTGGGTGTATTGGCGTATGTGCTACTGTCCGGCTTTTCGCCTTTCGGCGGCGAAACCAAACAGGAAACGTTCCTCAACATTTCGCAATGTGCACTGACATTTCCGGACAAACTGTTCGGCGGAGTGTCCGCTGCGGCAATTGATTTTATACGTCGCGCCTTGCGAATAAAGCCAAAGTGAGTTGATATGTATACACAACACATACATATATACATACATAAATTTAATAGTACCATAAGTTTTGTTAAGGCAATTTATAACGAGTTCCTCATTTTCCCCTTGAATATAACTTACGAAATTTTTGATCAATATCTCATATTGAATTCCTACATACATATGTAGTTAGCTCCAATTTTGCCCACAAAAAATTAGTATGCTGTTCTTTGCCGTGAAATTTTGCCACATCGTTTTATTTTATTTATTAAAATTAGCTATATTTTATAAATTAATTTATAAAATATATTTTGGAGGCTGGCCAACTGGACCATTTTGCCTCATTTTATTTCACACAAAATTATGACAGCAGCCAAAAATTATTGAAGCGCCTAAAAGATGCCACATAAAATCAAACGTAGACAAATAATACAAAAACAATTCCTTAGTTGAAGTAACCAAAAATCTATTTTCACGCTCTATAAAATAGTATTAGGTCTAACAAAAAGAAATCCATAATTTTTTCAATAGAAGGTTTTAGTAATCTGTATCTCGCATTGTATAAGTTCGATCGGGAGAAAGGTAAGATTTCGTACTAAAAAAAAACCAAACAGTTTTGTGATTGCTTGACTTTGTATAGTTTAATATCGCGTCAAATATGGACGCCAGCAAAGAGAAAATGCGCCGTACAGTCTTCCGTCGATAAAGCAGAAAACGCAGGCCAGGTGGCTGAAAATGTGAATAGTTTTTATGGTTCTGATACTGTAGCAGCCAATAATGCGCAATTTTGATGTCGCCAATTTCATTCCTGTAATTTGGATATCAAAGATGCACCACGCTCTGCAAAGCCCAATTATCGAAAATATCGACAAAATAATGAAAATCGTCGAGTTCTACTGTCATGTAAAACTGTGTCGATTTCCCAGGAGCTAAACATTGCACAAAAATTCGTTTGAAATAATTTAAAAAAAAGCTGAACACAAAAAGAAGCTCGATATATGGGTGCCACCAGGGTGAACGCCAAGCCACACCCATCGATATTGACTCGCCAGAAGCTCCGGGAGCTGGGTTGGGAAATTGTTATGCACCCACCTTATAGGCCGGATCTGGCACGGCGTGACTACTACCTGTTCCTGTGTATGGCGAATGATTTTGCTGGTGAAAAATTCGAGAAGCTTGTGAAAATCGGCTGTCCCATTTTTTCCAATAGGGACGAGGCTTTCATTCTAACTATACTAAATAACACCTTCAATTCACTGCAAAAATAATGGCTTTCTTTTTACTAGACCTAATATTTGCATTTAAAGCATCAGTGAAAAAATTAGCATTATAGCTGCAAAGATATTGCAAGATTTTTACCGCATAAACAGAGTTCTACTTTAACTTAGAAATGCTGTGGAATTTCTCGCATATTTCATGGCAAACAATTTTATATGGATTTTGGCAGCTCTTATTTCACGTGAAATGGGAAGCGAGTACTATGCTAAGGCACGAAAATTTGGTATACAGCCGTTTTATTAATACTTTTTAGCTTGGTATCTTAGCTAGAGATTGCGTCATTTGGAAATATGACGGCGCCTAAAAGATGTCATATTTCACGACAAGGAATATGATATGGATTTCGACAGCGCATTTGACTTGAAACGGAAACAGAATATTAAGCTTTACTCAAGAGAAAAGTGGTCCAAGAATGGAACGGTGCTAAAGTAATCGAAAAAAGTATTTTAAAATTATTTTTACACAAAACAATAAATGCAATTTTTGTTTGCTTTTTTATGTATTTAATATAATAGTTACATTAGTCGAATTTGTTAAAGTGTTTTATACTACTTTGTTTTTAAAGCTAATTACAAGAAAGTCAGTATCATATCTTCACGGAACGAAATTAATCGCATTACCCTTGAACAACATTGAGAAATATTTTTTCTTAGAAAAGTCATATATTTGGCAAAGCGCATTTTCATTTCGGCGACAAAACTGCCTCATCTGAGAATCGCGAAGCCCGCAAGTGATCGTCGAAAAGCTAATGCATCCCCAGAGATTGATTGAGGTTGTTGCCAGCTTTGGAGCGGTAGCATCATAAACCCAATTTTTTCGGAAAATGCTGCAGGAAATGCCGTTTCGGTCAACGATGAGCACCACAGAGGCCTAATAAAGGATTTTTCGTGATAGGAAATTGAAGACAGTATACAGTGAACGGCTTATGTTAAGGGAAAAATCCATTAACGATTCAGAACCGAATATCGAACAATCCATTCGAACAAATCGTCGCCAAGCTACAGTGTTAACAGCAGGCTGCAAAGTCAGCAGAAGCAGCCAAATTAATGAAATCGTTCTCCATAAATAATAGCAAAGTTTGGTCTTTCGAATAGACCAATAATATACCGAAAAAATATTTTTGGTATTTTTAAAAAGGACCTACTTATATAGACCGCCCTGTATAAAGAGGAAAATTTGTTTGTTTGTTTTTTTTTCGGGTAGTCTCTGTCATCTTAGTAATCTCTTATACAAAGCTACGGTAGTCCTGGGTCTCATTGTTTAAGCTCAAATTTCCCGTGTATTTTCCTAGGGATCTTTTCTCAATAGCGCCGTATTTTTCTCTTCACAAAACTTCTTGTCAGATCGGTTATCATTTTAGCGAGTTGGCGCAACTCGCATGTTTCTTTACCTGCCTAACGTTCTTTTGCAACTCAAGTAAAAAATAATGGGCCTATTAAATTCTATTGATTCGCAATTAAAATCAATCAAAAACAACCACTACTATAAATTTAATAGCATGATTTTTTACTAAGTACTGGCATAAATGATTTATTTCCTTTATTTTTATTTCACAGTGATCGCATGACTGCTGCAGGATGTCTCGAGCACATTTGGTTGAAAGACGAATGCTCCATCGATAGACAAATCCTAACAGATATTACCAAATCAACCACAGCCGACTCGACAGCAGCTGACCTCGATGATGATGACGACGACGATGACGACGACGACGACGAAGTCGACGAAGAGGAAGGATTAGAGGAGCAGGATGAGGTGGGAGCGAATGAAGCTGAAATTGAAAACGAAATGTCACACGATGACGACGACGATGAGGACGATGAGGACGATGGTGACGAAGTCAACATTAGCATTGATGCTGACCAAATGAATGGAACAAACGGTAGCAAAATGGAATCATCTGATGTAGAAGAAGTTGAAGAAGCAGAGCAAACAAAACCCATGTTTATCGCCAATGGCAAATCAGCCGGCTACAACAGCAGCAACAGCAACAGCAACAGCAACAGCAACCGCCACAGCAATGGCTATAATAAATATAACGGTCGTAGTGCTAATAATATCAGCTCCACAAGCAATGCCACGCGCCACAATAGCAACACAACTGCTGGTTCTACGCCAAGGTACAGCAATGGCACAAAATCGGCTGCAAATGGTAGCACAACAACAACACAAAGAACAACCGCCATTGTAACGGTACCAGCAATGCGTGCCACAACAATTCCGCTACAATACAACAGTGGCGGTCATCACCACCACCACCCTCACCATTATCAGCAACAACAGCAGAAGCAGCAGCAGCATCATCAACAGCACCTACAGATACCTGCACGTCGGCATTCATCGTCTGATTCCAATAAGGAGAACACTTTTTTGGCTACTAAGAAAATCACGCCAACGACAACAACAACAACAGCTGGTGTTGCTGGTGGTAGTATGGTGGTGAAGAAACCGCTTTCAGCCACAACAACAACGACAATCATAATAGCTGGCAGTGAAATGGGCGCTTCGGCGACGACGGGAATTGCTGCATCTGCCAATATGGTGGCAACGTTTTCACTACCTAGCGGCTACAGCGGCCACAATCACAGTAACAACAGTAACCATAGCAACAGCAGCAGCAACATTAACGTCAACGGCCACAACATTGGCAACAATAATGCCACCAACGAAAAATACATAACAACTACAACAACGCACTGCCTCTTTCCCGACGCACCCACAACACCGAAAGTTATACGCAAAACTCCCAACACCGAAGCATCACCTACTTCGGTGAAAGCATTAGTGAAAAAATTCCAACTGGAAGGCAACAACACTAGCCCAAATGGTTTGGAAAAGCACGCAGCCACCACACATCTAAAAGAGCCACAATCAACAAATCAACAAATGCAACATGCCACTCCAACAACGCCACAATCGAATGGCTGCAGTGGTCTCAGTGGCAGTGGCAGCGGCAGCGGCAGCAAGAAATCCCTAATCAGCAACGGCAGCGCCAATAAATCCGATACGATTAGGAAATTTGCTGAGAATAGCAGCGGTGGCGGCGGCAAATCCAATGGCCGACGCGCTTCTGAACCAACAACAACAGTGACGCATCATGTAACGGTAGCACATAGTCGCAGCGGCAGCAGTGGTGGTGGTAGTCTGCCTACTAGCTACAAATCGACTTGCGTACTTTGCCTCAATTGTGGCAGTAAAGCGACGACGACGAACAACGTCATCAACGGATGCAGGCATTCAATGGATATTACAGGCAAACTTAGCAGCAAGGCGAACTTCAGCAATGGCAATAGTAATGCGAATGGCAATGCCACTGCCAGTAAGTGTAAGAAAACCGCCAATAGCAATACAAGCACTGCCAATACCACAGCCATCGTTAATAGCGGCAGCAGTAGCAGCAGCAACAACAGCAGCAATGGCAGTAACTCAACATTGCTGGGCAGCCATCATCAACATCACCACATCAATGGCGTGCATCATCCGCACTCTCAATCGCATAGCCATCACCAACATCATCACCACCACCACCACCACCACATGCATGTGACGGCGGCGAAGAGCACAGCAGCCAACAATTTAAGCTTGGATCAGGGTATTATTTGTTAGCTAAGAGCCAATCGGGCGCGAAGGAATGCCAGAAATTTCTTTAATCGATTTCTATGTTGTATGTAGTATTGTGTTGATGCTGTGTAAGCGGCTAGCGAAAGCACAACAGCTTGGCTATAAGCTACTGCTCTTAATGGCTTAACGGCTTTTGACGGCTTTAGAAGGCTGAAAGGCTGAAAAGGCGATTGGTTGTAGGGTCGGCGAAGAAAAACGCATGACGGCAAGGGGATACCCTCTTTGTTTTTTTTTTTTTTTTTTTTTTTGATTAAAGTTAAAACATATTTCTTGTTAAAGTAATGCTTACAAAGTGATTGAAAGTTTTGTTTTAAAATTTGCGTTCTAAATTTTGATAACACGCCCACCCACCACTCCACTGCTTAGACCGTATAACGCCGCCGTACACAGCATACGCATGCGCGCTTGTTAGCTGCCATTAAATTGGGCATGCAGTTTAATTTAGTTAAGTGTTATACATTTACAACTATTTAATTATAATTATAATAATAATAATAATAACGAAAAAGTTGCAAAACTTATAGCGTGAAATTGATAAGTTGATATTGAATTAGTTCAATGGTGAATGGTATGAGACAGTTGCACAAGACTTTCTAGGTACTTGTATGTAGGTACATATGTAGGTAGATAGGTGTGTTTGTATATTTCCGTATATATGAAATACACGGCATTGCTTGTAAAATGTAAGTGAATTAGATATTGAAAATTTTTAAATATTTTCATTTAGTGTTTTTTTTTTAAATTTGCTTCGCTTTTCTCTTGCTCGTGAACAGCGACTTACATGGAACTGCTTGTATTCAAAACTTTCTACTGCTTGTTTCGTTCGTGTATGCATTCTGTGGGCAGTTCGTTTCAATCGTATAAGAGCAATTAAACAATTCGTTACTGTAACTGTGGGAAGTGAACGAAAGCAATCACCCACACACACACACACACGCGCGCGTTCACATGCGTGTTTAATTACTTCTCTTAATTAATTTATTTAGTTGATTTACTTACTTGATTATAATGATTTTTTATAATTAAAAAAAAAAAATATTAGCCTAAGTTGGTTTATTTTTGTGAAACCTTTATTTTTATAATTCCATATTGAAACCCAACAAAACCAATTTGCATAGAATAAAGAATTGTATGAAAAAATGAAATGAAATCGCTGTTGTTGTGTGAATTAAAGCAAAGTATGTGGTTATTCAACTTTCTAGTTTTTATGAGAAATTAAATTTTTGTAAAAATATGCATTGCAAAGCAAAAGTGCAAAATTTGTTCTTGCTAATTCGCGCTGCTGTTGCTCTGAATTAGTTGAGTATTAGTAAATTAGTTAAAAAGTTAAAAAGTGAAAATAAAAGTGTATGTATGTATGTACATATATATATGTAATTGTATTGGCTGTTAGGGCTTAAATTCTTGATATCGCTAACAACTTCTGTGCTTCTCCGTCAAACAGCTGCGCTTAGTTGAGTTTTAGGCGCTTGAATTGACTTTTGTTTTGTTTTTATTTTGGTATTTTTTTTTTTGCTTTTTCTTTTTTCGTTCAATAACTGATGCGCATCATTTATGCTTTTCACTTATAATTTTAATCTCTTTATTACAACACTTACTTCAATTTACTATTTCTGAGTATTTGAAATATTGTTAAAATTCGCAACAAACAAAATTTAATATGAAAATGTTATATCTACCTTTACTTTTAGTAAAAAGCGGCATTTTTTTTTTAAATAAATACTTATATAGTAGATATGCATACAGTTCTACGTCAATCGTAGGCAAATAGTTACTAATTAATTGATTTACGATAAATGAAATGAAATGAAATAAAATGAAAATGGATCTAAGCGGTTATTTTCTGTCAACAAAAAAACACATAAACGAATAAAAATAAATCCTTGATATTTGGTAATGCATTATGAATATTGTTTGTTTTTATTTCGATTTTGGTTTTACTTTTGTTTTTTTCTTTTTCCAAAGGTGACTGTATTTTTACTTTGGTTTATCAAAAATTTTTTATTTTTCCAGCGTCATCATCTACTCGATGTTATATTGGGTACGCTCGCAAACGCAGTTTTTTTGTGTAAACTGTTGCTTAAAATTTTTTTAAGCATTTGTGAAAGCCTGAGAAAATGGAATTCTTAATTATTGATAGCAAAGAAGAAAAAAAACATTTGAAGAACAGCAGTACTGCCGGACGCAAATGCGTTGCTTTCGTCAAATGTACTGCCGCACGCGAAAGCGTTGCTTTCGCCAAATGTGCAGTACAACTTTAGTACTGCATTTAAGAACGCAACCTTCGTTGACTTAATTTTGAAGATTGGCACATGGACTTTACGCACACTGCGCTTTCGCATATGCTTCGATTTTGTGCCCATTGGCTAGATATCATACGTTTGGGTATTTTTGTGTTTGAAAAACTCTAAAAAATTTATATTTTCAATGCCTCATAATTTCAACTACTACAAATAAAAATTTCAGCGTGATAGTCGTATAAGCGAATTAAAAATTATAGAAAGATATCAAAAAATTTTCCCTTAATTTTTTTCAATACTAATATCAAAACGAAAAATCACCCCTTCGGTGAAAGTCCCAAGCTTCTTTCTTATCGCCCTATATTTATAACTTTTGCCATAACTTAACTATTTTGCGAGCTGTACTGGATTTCAGTTTTCATCTTTTGAAACTTTTGTGACTAAAGATTCGTGGAATTTTATTTAAGTTTCCGATTTTTCGTCGAATGTACTAAAAATTTCTCTGCCAAAATACGTACGCTGAAAATGTGAATGGCTCTCAAAAGCAGCGCTCAAGTAAAATTTCGACTAGAATAGAATTTTTTTTTTTTTCCAATATTTTCAAAACCATTCTCAACGCAATCGTTCTTCGGAACTCCTTTTTATAAAAGTAGAAGCTTTTAGCTAACAGTACACCAAATTCCATGCCGGTATCTCGAATGCTGCGATTTTGTTAGAGGATAAAAATTTGGTGTGGCAAAATTTGTGCTTTGATTTTCCCCACGCTGCTCCTTCAGATATGCTTCGATTTTGTACTCATCGGTTAGGTAGTCATAGTATACTGATAAAGTGTTAACTTCTACATCAATTTTCAGTAATTTTTTGTTTGAAACCTTTATATGAAATATTCAACATTTTATTTTGTTATTTTGTAATTTATTTTCATAAAAATTTTAATTTTTTCAATCTATGTTTTGAGAAATGCAGTTCGCTATACGATTTTATTTCACTATAATAGAGTGAACTTCAACTGGCTAAAAATTCATGTTAATTCTTGATATATTTATTTATTTCATCGGTACACTGCTCAACTCGAATAGAGTGGCTTATTCTCTTCTTCTTACACTTTTTCCGATTCGTAGCGATTCGATTCAAGAAAAGTGAAGAGAAAACATTTTAAATTTTTCTCAGAATTCTTGTCTAAGTTGCCTTACAGCTTAATACATTTTTAAATATTTTTACTCTTATCTTGTAAACCACACTTGTCTAATTTTTAAAACAGATAAGCAACACAAACTACAAATGACAACAACATATTTTTGTGATATAAGAGTTTGCCAAAAAAAAATGTTAAGGTAATATATTTAACGCCTTTTTTACTAGATAATGCACTTAAGAAAATATGTAAGTTTACTTTTACCAATTTATTTTTTATTTTTTTTATTTTCTGCGTGGTTTTCTTTGATGCGCCGTAGATTGTGTCTTTTGAGCTCGACGTCGGCATTCATATCATGAGTCATCATGGTGGCAATGATAAATATGGTGATATTAACAATTTAACTACAATTACAATGTCATACATTGAAATTCATTTACGAAAAGTGATATATGGCATTTTCTTCTACTTTTTTTACTCGTGATTTTGATTTCTTCTTCTATACGTGCTGAAAAAGTACGGAAACGTAGAAAGTAAAATTTGTCGATTCGAAATAAAATGCCAAATGAAATGTTGAAACTTTGTCAACAATGCAATTACTTTGGATGCCCGCGGGTGCCTTCGAGCTACCAAATGTACAAATTGTGCGTAACTCTTAGCCTCACGCAACATTTCGATCTTCGATACAATATGATTATCAGGGCCGAAAAGTTTAAGAATTCGCTTTTGCGTATACCAAGGTAAATGAAATAATAAAAAAATCAAAGAGAGCTGGGCATCTGTTTCAAAAATTTAAATTCAATTAAATCGAATATTGCAATATTGGCGTCAAGCAACAAAGAGTAGGGGGGGTCTGTGTCAAACGGTAGCAAAGGAATGCAATGGAATTTTTGGACAGTTATATGAGGTGAATATTATTTGCCGGCCTCATAGGGCTAGTGAAAAATTTGGTAATCAATTGGAAATTTTTGACAACAAGCAGAATGAAAAGAACACTGAAATGAGTACGTAAAATGAAGCGAATGTGTGAATGAATATGGCGCCACCGACAAAAAGTTAAAAAAAAGCTATATTACTTATATGTATATAAATATTTTGTAAATAATTAGTTTGAAATTAAAAATGAAAATTAAATTCAACATTAAGTCATTGATTACGGTTTCAAGATCTTACCCAGCATCTTTGCAGTTTTGGCAAATTGTTTGATGTAAAATTAATGTTTGATGTTTAATACATTTTCTTTAATTGTAAATGAATTGAAATTAGTAATGGCAAGTATTTTATGTATGTGCATATATTTCGTGCATTTCACTTTTATGAATGTGTTTTCTTCTTCTCTGTGACTACACATAGCTGTCAAAATTTTAATGCAGTAAAAAGTTGCCGATCGGCACAGCAGAAAAGGAACATTTCCTCACCACAGTAAAAAGATATTTCCCCATAGCACTTTGCTATCGTTTGGCACAGGATTAATAGCGAAGATATGTTTGAGGAGGGGTTGTCATCAATTAAAAAACTTGAATATTTATACTTTGTTGAGGAATGTCACCAGTTTAAAAATGCAATTATAAAATAAACAATTAAATGAAATATTACTACACTGATGTGAAACGAAAGATTTAGTTTCGGGAGATTTGAGGATTAAATACAAAAGAAATCATAACTAACTTACTGTAAATTGCAGTTTTTTAAATAATCTTCTAGGCGTCGCCTGCATGGCGAACTACACATAAGTGAAATGTTATGAAAATTTTATGTTTTTATATATGATTTAGCATGTTATAAAAAATAAAGTGAAACAACTTTTAATTGACATAGTCTATCTGCGTTTTTATTATTTTATAACATTTATAAAAATACTGAAATTAAATAAACATTCATTAAATTTTTTATTTTAATTTAACTGAGAGATACCCGTGTCACATGCAACGCGTAATTATTTTCGCGTCAGTGACGTCGGGCTAATAAAGGAGCACTGTGATTTTGAGCAGAAGTTTATAATTTGAGAAAAGTACTGGAATTAATTGTTATTAGCTTACATTTTTTGGTTAACAATTATTTTTTTTTGTATAATTTAGTAGCGCAGGTATTTCCGAAATAATAAAAGTGGAAAACTAAATTAGTTGTTTTAAGGAGCACTGTGATTTTGAGCAGAAGTTTATAATTTGAGAAAAGTACTGGAATTAATTGTTATTAGCTTACATTTTTTGGTTAACAATTATTTTTTTTTGTATAATTTAGTAGCGCAGGTATTTCCGAAATAATAAAAGTGGAAAACTAAATTAGTTGTTTTAAAGTTCGATAAATTTCTAATCGAGATGTATTGAAACAGCATTATAAGACGAATTTGGAAATGTTGGTGTTCATTAATTTTAATATCGAAATAAATATGAAAAATGTATATATAGATAAATACAAATTATGCGCTAGCAAATCTGAATACATACTAGAGTACATACAAAGTAGGAAGCAAAACTTATGTGGCTAGAAGAGTATAACTTAAGTTCTCTGATTGTAATGAATATAAAAATATAGGTGATGTCCATCAAGCCTATTAATAATCTTGCTAATAGCATGTTGCGGAAACAAATGAATGTTGTAGATAGCCAGCAACATGCTTTTAGAAATGAATGTTGAAGCAATAATGCTGCTACTATTAATATGTTGCAAGATAATAAAGTTAATGATGATCACATATGTATGTACAACTAGTATTTCTACCAACATGTTGCTGACAAAGAAAGCCGTCATGTTGCCATGATAAGGCTAGGTTAAGATAGCCTAATTTTGTTCGAGTAATCAACAATGGTGTCTATGTTGTGTTGTTAATAAAATGCATATGTATATGTATATACGTATGTACAAATTAACACACATTCAAATGTACAAAAAACATATGCAAACATAAGCTACAAATCATGATGTACTGCAAATCGACTTTTAACTAATTGTTTTTTTACGCTGAAATTATATATGTATTCTCATAGTTAAAAAGGATTTTTACAAAAACTTGGGCAAAATTTAATTTTCCATTTCCAAAAAGAAATTCGAAGTGTTTATAGTTTCTTTAAGTAGTTTTTTCAGTTCAATTTTTTACGGTTTACAAACTTGAAAAACCTATAACCAGATAAACCGATAACCTCGTTGACGTGAATACCATTTTGTTTAGAACGACTTTTTTCCTTAGAACGACAAATGGAGGTTATTCCACCAAAACTGCTGATTGCTATTTACCTTTCAAACTGTCAAGCTTATAATTTTTGCACTGATGTGCTTTCGTAAAACTGCTCTGAAAAAAGGGCGAAGAAAATTCTTGTTTATTATGATGTCGTAATTTTGCCTTCGAATTGTGACATTTTCTCTCGACTGAGCAAAGATGTCTTCAAAATTAATAAAAACCTATATAATATTAAATCTTCTTTCTCCAAAAGTAGCCAAAAGTACTAAATATTTCTTTAGAGCGAATTTATTAACATTTTGCTTTTTATTGATAGCTGTTTTTTCTTCAATCCAGATAATTTTTTTGCTGAGTGTGCTCAGTAACGAAGTAACGAGCTCGATGTGAAGAAGCAACATTCGAATTTTCAAAAGAAAAAAACCCCGAAACCGGTTTGTCTCCAAAGCAAACTTGACTGAGGGAAAATCGTTCCAATTTACATTAAATACGCCACCTATTTTTTGAAATTTTTTTTTCCTCGTGCCCATTTGATCTGATGTTATTTTACATTATCACGAAAAAGATACGTTATTGCTTCTCTTTAATATTCATATTTTTTTACAATGTCTTTAGAACTGGAGGCATCCGTGAGCCTTAAAACTTACCAAGTCGTAGCTCTTATTTCTGGTTGGAGTTTCACTTCTTAGATGCCTACGGAACTTTCTCAAAAGTACGCAGCAATCTCTATTTTCCTTCTCTCTCCATTTTTCCTTTCATCTACCCTTTCGACCTTCCTGTGGCACAACCAAGGCCGATTCTTGATATATATCATTATATATGTTCTTTCCAAGAGGCAGCCATCCATCTTAACCGAACCTAAATTTAATTTGGATTAGATCATTTTCACCTTTTATAGGAGTTGTTTTGATGTAGAGGATTATGTATACCTCAAATTCAATAAGGCTATGTTTATTGGTGTTGAAAAAGTTGTCTTAAACATATTTGGATATCAATTTTCTCGTTTCTCTAAATTTGTTTAAAGATGTAAGCGTTTTCATCTAACAGGGCGGTCAAGCACAAGGGAACTGCTATCTTGAGACTACATAAAAATCTATCTAAAATGTTTCATTTTCTTAAAGGTTTCGATTCACCTGTTGAGTCGGTTTATTTACAATTAATTCGCTTAGAATGTATAGAATGTATGTATGTATGTATTAATTGGCATAGAAAACAATTAAAGAAATAATGTGAAAATAATTTTAATAAAAATTTATTTGTTTCTACAAAATTTTAAGACTGTTAATAATGTCGAGTTGGATGCTAAAAAAAACACAAATATATATTGAGATAAACGTAATTAAAAAATAAATGTTTAGCATAGATGTATGTGAGTAAAATAAAACAAAACATATCAAACTCGTTAAAACCGATTATAAAGAAATTTTAGGCAATGTTAAAAGTGAAAATTGTGTCAAGTAAGTAGATCCAAAGGCATTCTAAAATTTATTTAAAGATGTACTCGTATAGATATTTAAATGTGTTTCAAAATTAAAACTATAGTAGATGTTTATATGCAACGATTGATCGTCAATTAAAAATTCGAAATCGAATACGTACAGAAACCGCGAAAATGAAAGTAAAATTCGTATGTACTTAAGACATTTCATAGTTCTCTTTAAAACAAAAAAAAAATAAACAAAAAGTAAAAAATCCAGATAAATCAAATAGGAAATCCAAATTAATTCTCATATTTCAATTAAATTTGGACTAAAATTATAAAATTCTTTTTTTTAGTTAGTTTATGAAAGTTATAAAAGTTTTTCGTAATAATTACCAGCGAGGTAAATTTTAAATTAATCACTAACTACTTTTTTGAAACTTATATTATAAAAGTATTTCCACAATAATTATGTGTGACACAAATTTGGGCGTTGTTCAAGGACTATATCGGGACATTTTTGTTCGCTCAGTTCCACTTCGCGACTGGTTCCCATGTAATCCCAAACGAACACCAAAATGATCCCAACTCTTTCCAAAACAGTCCTGACCTAGGAGCGAAATAGTTCCGCATTCCATAAATATTTTTTCCCACTCTTAATTATTATGGAAAAACTTGTAAAATATAAGTCTCAAAATAAAAGACTTTAGAAGACTAAAAAACGTGTTTCCCTCAAAATTATTGAGTCTTAAAGTAACAGATATAGATGACTTACAAAATCAGCAATAGTTTGACTTTTATTCATTTCTTTTATAATAGTTACATCGCTGAAAAGAAAATCCTTGTTGAAGTTACTATTAGATACGCTTGGTATATTTGAAAAAAGTCAAAATTCAATTACTAAACAG
Source organism: Anomoia purmunda (assembly GCA_951828415.1). Lineage (NCBI taxonomy): Eukaryota > Metazoa > Arthropoda > Insecta > Diptera > Tephritidae > Anomoia > Anomoia purmunda. The sequence goes on from OX639995.1 coordinate 48,517,833, forward strand.
AGAGCTAGGAAATAGTCAAAAATTAAAATAAATAATCCAAATCAATACAAAAATCAGGAAATAATACAATAAACACTCGAATGTGAAATGACGAACGCACAAAATACAGTTAAAAAAAACTGAATACGCAAGTTCTCACATCGAATACAGATTTTCTTAAATGCTTAGATTTTACATACCAAAAAATAAAGGTTTGAGGTTTCGAAAACAAAACAATAAATTAACCATGACTTAAATAATTTTATTAAACCGTTTTATGAAAATATTAAAAATTTTGAAAAATTTATAGGCGAGTTTCGATCAGTTTTAAATTTTCGATATTCTATACATATGTACATTTATGAAAACGTATAAAAGTTGCTCAAAATATTATGCACACATATTTAAAATAGTCTTTCTAAATGTTTGTGGAGCGAATTGAAATAAAAATGATAGTCATAGGTAATGAACTAAGTGTGTGTTTTCGAAAATCTGTGACTATATATATTTACGAAGTATAAAGGGTGGATAAGAAGAAATTATATTAAATTAAATATGGCAGCGTTATTTGTTTCAGTAAATTATAGCAAACAAATAAAAAAAAATTAAAAGGATAGTAATACCATCCCAAAAATATGCAATGCTTCTAGCCAGCATATGCCAAGTAATTGACTTTTATTTACGAAAATTTCAATTTAAGCGAGCCAATTTTTTTGGAGGCGGCAATGAAAATGGAATTCCAGATGTCCGCGCTAAACAAATAAACATATAGTATATAATTCAGTAATTACAATATAAAAAAAATGATATTTAGGTTAAACATGTTGTGAAAAAATAAAAAAATTATTTAAACTATTTTATCCATATCGAATTTTGCAAGAACTCACATACAGTGACGGAGGAAAAAGTATTGGCACTGTAATTTTTTTCATATTACAGGTGCAAGTTTTAAGAGGATACAAATTCCCGATGATGTTTAATATTTTTTTCAACCGGTAGTGTTATCCGTGCTCTTTTAAATTAAAAAAAAAGATTATTCATACGTTATAACGTACTTGTTATGAAAATTGAATGGTCTACAAGACGCGAAATTTTTTTAGAAATTTTCATTTAAAAAGTGTGAAAATTTGATAAATACTTTTTTAAATTTCTTGAATTTTTGGGAATTTTGTACATAATATGAAATTTGTACTTATATGGCTTTTGTTATAGATTAGGCTATAGCCTTAAAAAAAAAAATAACGAACAAGTTTTAGCAAGAAAAACTAGGAATATTATAAGCAAAATTACTATGCCAATACTTTTTCCCGGTACTCTAGATAAATACGCGACTTCTTCAATTGCGAATATTTACTATGCTTGGTATCAGCATCAATTTAAGTAAAAACAAATAAGTTTGAAGTTGCAAATATGTTGAAAAAAACACACAAATTTTTCTATAATTGTTATTGCGTATGTCAACTAAATCTTATGAATTTTTGCGCTACAAATAAAAACAAAAATAAAATTATAAAAACGTTGGAATATTGTAAATGTAAAGTACCGAACAATTATCTACTTAATATTTACAAATATACATTATGTCTGTATGTATAAGAGTTTGATAAAAAAAAGAATAATATATGTATGTACATAAAAAAATGGGCTTGAATTGTTTTAGAAATAGAAAAATTGTGTGGTAATGTCATTTTACTCTTCTTTTTTTTTAAATAATATTTCGAGTACCGAGTTCCAACCGCCACATCTTTAACGTATCAACAATAATACGACGAAAAAGGCTAAATGCGTGGCACGGCAGTTGTATGATCTGAATGGAACTACATTACATATGTATTCACAAACATTATATATTGAAGGTTAGGTTAAACTTGGCAACTGTGTCGGTTGTGCTCTCTGTAAGAACTACGTCAGATTTTAATCTCTATTGTCCTGAGATCGTCAATAACATACAAAATATTTATGAGTGCTTTAATCTAACCTAAGGTCTATATCCTATTTTATTTGTAAGTCTATCTTTCTCTTTTCAGTCCTAGCCAAACTAACCTGATAAATTGTGTTAATCTCCTATAAAGTAATTTTAATTTACATATGTTAATAAGAATTTAAAAATAGAGAATTAATTGAATTATACATATGCTATATATAAATGATAATCCAAATAAAATGTTAAAAGTTATTAAACGTTAAAAATTGTGTTTGATTTGGATCATGATATGTATATGTAAAAAAGTGAGTATTTGGCAACTTAGGAAAATGGCAAAAGATATGGAAAATTTTAGTCCTCGCGAGAAATTGATTCTCGCACAGGATCGAGAAATTTAAAACTCTAAAATTTATTGGTTTGGCTGTTTGGCTCACTTTTTGTATGTATTGTGGGTTAGGATATGTGGCTCAAAATTAGTGCAAACAATCTTGCTATCTTAGCGATTTGAATATTGAGAGGCTCTGGAGCCTTAAAAGCTTTTCCATACACGCAAACAACTCAATTATAAATTGGTTTTTTTTTTTTTTTGTATCCACCCACGTAAATGAATTAATAAAATTTCGATTTCGTTTTCCAACAAAATTGAAGTTTTGAATAATGAATTGTATGTTTTGTAATTAAAAATTCTCAAATATATTTCCAAAATCATGCCGCTCGCAAAACATATAAACCAAATATAATTTATTAATTTCAATAAGGTATGATTGTCTGTGAAGGATAGCTGTTTTCTCCGAGTTTTTAATGGTTCCATTTTTCTTACCACCAGAAACAACACGTGGCATGTTTAATAATATAAAGCCTTAAGTCAGAATTTAAGTTTTTAGAGATTTTGTCATAAAATATGTTTCTGTAAATTAGATAGATAAGAAGATAGATAAAATAATTTTATTTATTTTTCTTCTAACAATTCTTGTAATATAGTTTTACAATGCATTTAGTCTAAGAAGGTGTGTATTGATTTTATTGGCCGCTATAGATTTTAAATATCAAACGACTAATTGCTGATTGGATCGAAAGTTCCATGGTTTCGAAAGATGTACAAAAACAAAATATCGCAAAGCTACCATGTATGTATTAAGTATCCCAACGACTGAGAATGTTAGAGCATGCCTGGTTCCATTTATTTCATTATTTTGAAATATGTATGTAAAATTGTGCATGTGTTCAAAAATGTATAAAATATGCTACAACAAATATCACAATTTTGGATATTCCTAATAAATATATTATCGCTAAAGTCTGATCTCATTTTTCATTTATCAACCCGTAAAATTCTGAAACGCACAAATAATTTAATAAATAAATAAATTAAATAATAAATAAATTTTTAAACTCCATTAATTGTACTTTTAAGTAGAAACCAAAGCTAAGTGACTGTACTTGACTAATTTTTGAGAATTGAATGCTGGTTTTATTTTAATGCTGCATGGTGAAATTTATAAATAACAGATCTTGTACTTGCCCCACTAGTCACAATTTTAAATACTGTTTAATATTTCTACAAATCTTATATCAGTGTAATTTTTAATAAAAACAAAAACGTAGAGTGTATATTTTACAATAAAGAAAAATCGAACTTAAAAATTAAGAGGTTTGACTAAAATTCGTATTTGTGTGCTTAAAGGTCAAATAGAGAGATTTTTCATTGTCAGTGCTAGTCACATTTATTCAAATAATAGTTGCAAAGCAATTAAGAATTGTAAAAAAAAACTTTGGAATTTTTGGGGATTTTTGGTGTGCCCAAAAAATGGCTAATACTAAAAAAAATGTTTAAATAAATAATTGGGTATTATTCTTTGAAGTCTTCTAGAGAGAAGCAAAGTTTGCGCATCGAAAAATATTGATTTTCAAAGATTTGCAAGGAAAAATTGCGCTTCAAGCGACCTCTAAGTATTTTTCGATTTCGAAAAAAAAACAAATTGGGGTACACCCAATTCTGGGTTTACACGGTATTTTTTTAGCCGAGGAAAAAATTATTCCGCTTTTAGACGATTTCATTCATTTTAGCACGATTAAAAGAGTTATTCGATTGAAATTTTGAAGAAAAAAAACAAATATAGCTATTTTCATCACCTTGTCTTTTTTTAATTTTTGATGATTTTTTATTTACTTTAACCCCCTTTTCTGTTCACTTTACAAATAAACAAAATATTTATAGTTTTGCATAATTTTTGTCAACAATAATTTTTAGAAAAAATTATATAACTATGGAAAATGGTCTTGAGCTCATAAAAATTATTGTTCATACAAATAAATAGGCCGAAAAATTAAATATGATATTTTTGAAGATACAGTAAAATCAAGGCGATTTCATATAAGGTGTAGTTGATCAAGCAGCTGATTTAATTCGCTTGGTAAACGTTAAGTCAAAATGATGTGTTTGTTGTAAATCATACTGCCATTGTGCGTATATTTTGTTAGTGTAAATTTTTGTTTTTGTACGTATAACACCATCTGATATGAATTCGCCTTGAGTAAAACAGATATTTTATTTGTCAAGCGTGTTTGGCATCTTGCTAATTGATAAAGAAAATAGTATTTTATTTTTGGCACAGAATACCGATATTTTGATAAATATTAACTCTTTATAGATAAGCAAGATTGAGAATTTGTCAAGTGCACAGAATAGAGGGATATCTAAGAGTTGGATAATTTAACTTTTGTTTATTAATTTATATTGTTTTATAGTAAGACTTTTCTGCTATAATTTTATATTTATGTTACTTCTAATTTAAGATTTCAGTTGCATTGCGTTTTTATTAAATAAATAAACTGTGCGTTAATGCACATACAAATTTCATTTGACTTTTGTAAGTGCGCGAGAGAGAACATAAAATTCGAACTTTACCACCCTGATGTGCAAGATACATCTATAGGAATTTTTTCCCGTTATCCATTGTCAAATTTGACTCGGAGTCAATCAATGAAGATAGCACAGTGGCTTCCCTCATATAATACACATATTATGTTCTTCTTTTTGTTAAATGAAATGCACACGGAATTTTATATTTTACGTTCAATACTTTTATTTGTATTTTCCTTGTTTTACTTCTATTCAGAACATACGCAAGCGTTTTAATTTAGGAAAGCAAATAACTACTGACGCATCTGGATATTGCATAGTACATATAGAGTTTGATTTGAGAGCATCTCTACTTCTGTTTGAATATAATTATTATTTTCTTTTTACATATTTTTAAATTTTTTTAAACAAATAAATACACATACATAGTACATGTGTACCTCTATAATATAGGCAATAAATAAATAACATATATCGTAAAAGATTAATGTAAAAATACATCCATATATAGACTTGATTTATACATACATATCTACGTGCATCCATACATACATATGTACATACAATGCCGGAGCAAAACCTTTTACGTAACAGTACCTAACATTTTTTTATATTATGCTCCATGGTTTTTATGCTAAAAATGTTTCATTCCTTTGTCATCAAAATGTAACTCATTCTATAAGAAAAGCCATTTAAGTCGAATTTTCAATCTTTGTTCAAAATTCACAAAATTCAGCAAATTACAAAAAAAAATGTCATCACAATTTTGAACTTTAAATTTCGAGTTTAAAAAAAAATTAGTTTTTTGTTTGTATAGGAAAATTGCGCAGCATTGTCAGCGAAAAAATTATCAAAAATCAACACGGATTTTTAGAATTGAATAGGTTATAAAATTGCAGACCCCATAGTTTTTAAGAAATTCGAATTAAAAAGTTATAAATTTAAATAACATAATTTTTTTAAATTTGTTGTTTTTTTGAATTTTGTACAAAGTGTGAAATTGGAACTTACATGGTTTTGGTTATTTTGATTAAAAAAAAATGAGCGAACAATTTTTAGCAAAAAATATTGTGAATAATATTTAAAAAAAAAGTTTATCCGCCAATAGTTTTTTCCGGCACTGTACACATGATGACGAGCTCAGTGCAAAAACGACGAATGTGGCAAAAACAATTGAAATACGTTGTTTTTGCTCTGAACTCGTCATGTATCAATTATGTAGGAAGCATCGATGGTTTTTGTTTACTTTCCGAATTATTAGTAACAATATCTTTGTTTTTTTTTTTTTAGCTATAGGCACAAATGTTGCCGAAAAAGTCAATAGTTATTTTTGTTTGTGTGTGTAAATTTTAGTTTAAATTTTGGCCGCGATCGAGTGTGAAAGTAATTATTTTAGAATTTTTTTTTTTTTACCGCCGCATACATACATAAAGTACAAATATAAGGTCAGGGATGCATTAATGGCAAAATTAATTATTATTTTTCCGTTTTGTTTAACATCTATGTAAGTACTACATATAAATAAAACATTTAAATTTTACATTGTATACACAGAAGTCGTAAATATGATTTTATGCCACAATATTGCGCCGCAAATCGGGTCGGATTTAAAAAAAGGGCAGTGCGCTTATGTAAGTGAGGTGAATTTACATTTTATTTACAAATAACTTGTATAACCTGTAAAACTTTGCTTTGAGATTGAACTCTTTTCACACGGAAAGATTTTGAAAAATACAAACATATTACATACATACATAGTTATTGCAACAAGTCGGTGTCACATTTTTATTTGAAATCGTACATCCCGTGCCAATAAAAATATAACGGAGATTTTTTATCACTAATATTTTTGTTTCAATTTAAGCACTGCATATACATATATATTACAAAAAGAAAATGTTTTAACAGGTATAATAGGGTATTCGTGATTCGTTGCCTTTATGATGTGTGAAATTCTATTTTACTAGCGCTCCACAATGCAAAAAAAAAAAAAAAAAACAACAAGTATGAAGAGTCTAAATTCGAGTGCAAACAAACTTTAATTAACCGAAGCATGGTTTTACTTCAAATAAACCAGGGACCGTCACAGTTATAACGTTTATAAAAAAATTATGATTTATTCGCTATTTTGTGATTTTAATTCGTTTAAATTTAATCGATATTTTGTGATTTTTATTTGTTCGATCAAATTTGATTAATATTTTGTGATTTTTATTTTTTCGACGAAAAATTAATTGTTATTCTTGGATTTTAAATATTTGCACCAAAAAAATTAACCACACATTCCCTTCCTCAGCCCAAATCGGCATGTAAAATTTGAGCAAATAGTCTTTTATAGTTATTGAAATATAACATTGTTCTGATTTTCACGAAACACCGTTATGTGGTCGTGACTACTATCCGATTTCGCCCATTTGCAATACCCAACTACCTTGGATTAAGGTTTCTTAATATTTACCTGAATTATAACGAACAGTTGCAGAATGATGATCGGCTAAATATTTCCAGCCATTGATCGAGAAAGCGACACTCACGATATCATCGTTAAACGATAATTGACTAATAGTCGATAATCAATTCCAATTTCGAACTTCTCATTGATCGCTATAAAGCGCCAAAAAAATAGACTTATGAAAGTATTTCTTAAACAAAAAATCTATAAGAAAAAATCAATATCATGGTACGGACAGGGGGTTTCTAACAAAAGTAGAAGTCGGCAATGGGCACAAAACCGATGCATATCGTAAGTGGCAGCATAAGGAAAATCTAAGCTCCAATTTTGCAACACCAAATTTTAGTCATCCTTCAAATTTTTTTAGATATCGGTTAAAAGTTCTTGTGCTGATAGCTGAAGGCAATATTTTTATATTTTTTGCATTTCTAACTAATAAATAATTTTTATTAAAAAAAAAAATTACTATGTCTTTTGATTTATATATGTATAGGCATTGTCGTAAATGAAAATACGCTAATTCGCAATCAAAGTAGTTTTCAGGAGAAATAACAAATAAATAAAAAATAAGAATTATTCAGCAAATTCTAGGCAGAAGATTACACATTTAAATTCCCGAAATCCATTTGTGATTACATGAAGTTGTGCAAGTATTTTGGTTCAGTAAAAAAATAAGCCCAAATTGTTGATTTCCTGCTAGTGGATATTCAGTTAGAGTTGTGTGTTTTACATCTGAGTTGAATAACATGATTTGGACCTGCCATCAATTATTTTAGTTACAAGCCCAATATGTTTGGTGTTCCATTATAATTGGCACGGGATTTAAATAAAATGAAATTCCGATTGAACGATGTCTCTTTTTACTGCTTAATAAAACGAATTCGTTTTATCAGATAACATGTCATGTTATTATGAAACATCCAATTTATATTTTTACTTTCTTTAATATAAATTAACTTCCAAATAAATTACTTATGTAAATAAATAAATTTCACAATTTCCAATCATTAAGAAAATAATTTGAATGCAAATATATTACGCCAATATTTCAAACAACCTTAATGTATCTTTATTTTTATTCTACATATTTAAGTTTTCATTTTTGTCAATTAAATTATTGTATGGTTTCTCATTTCAATTTTGATAATGATATTTAAAATTTAACAGGAATGTACGCAGAGGATTTTTAATAAATATTTTCATACGTCTACTAATTTAAACAACGAGACACTACATTTAGTTGAAAATTTGTAACACTCAATTTGTCGCTTTCATAAAAATAAATATATTTGTAGTTACATGTGTGATCACGAAAATTGTAGCAAAATGTATTGACAAGTATTGAAATTTGTGGATTTCCTTATTTAGAATTAATAATTTCTTATAAAAATATTGTTACTCTATAATTAAATTTCTAGAACGTTTATAAAAATTCGACCAATTTCAAAAAAAAAAAACAATGTCATTACAACTATCTTTTTAATACGAACTTTTCGAAAATACATTTTAATATTTACCTTTTGTGTTTTATTTATTGCTCCAAGAATAATGGTAGTTTTTTTAGTTTTATTTTGTGTTTAGGAAATCAAACTTTTTTAGTTTTATCTTTCGCCTAAAAAATAAGTTATTTTGAATTAGTTTTTGCTTAAAAAATAAAGTTTTTTTAGCGATCATTTATAATTACAATCCGGGCCCATTGTCGAAAGCAGATAGTGCATTTTCTGCGCCAAAACTAACCGATTAAGGTCAGATTTTTAATTTAAATTAAAAACCAACATTTATTTTTACACCAAAAAATAAAACTAAAAAAATTCAGTAGTTCATTCAATTTTATAAAATACAAGTTTCAAGTAGCAAAAAATTCTGGTTGATTTTTGACATTTTTTTTAGATGACGCTGTTCCGGAAATCCGGATTAAACAGTTAAAAAAAAATGTTGATGAAATTTTTTTAATATGTAATTTTTTATAAATTTTGTAGAAAATTTACAACTTTATCTTACATGGTTTTTGTTATAGAATTAATTATATTTTTATAAAAAATAACAAAAATTAAATAAGGAAATAAGGAAAAGCAGAACTGTCATCAAATTTTGCTACTATTTTCGTGAAGACAACTGTATGTAATTTTATCGGTTCATTTATTCTCGCTTCTTGCATACTTTATACAATATATCAAATATACTTAAATATTTTCAGTCGCAATTTTCGACTATGGTCATTCGTGTTTGTGCCAAGCCTTTGCTAATTGATTGCAGCTACCCGATTTAAAGCAATTCGCTCAATAATTTTACTTTCTATGACATGCAGTAGATTTTTTTGAATAATGTGCTATTGCATCCAAGCGTAGCCGTTACTTTTTACATTTCGTTTTATTCTATTGAATATTTTACTGAGAATTTCATTTTAGTTTTTTTCTATTTTATTACGTTTTTTTTTTGATTGGCATCGAGGCTTAACTTGAAACGCCTAAATTTTGTTTTACATTTGTAGCTAGAAATGGACGGGTTAACCTACATTTTCAAATAGCTAAGTAAACATTATAACAATATTTTATTGAATAGAGAGTACGTTTCGCTTATAACTAATGTCACACAGTGAAAGAGCAAATATTTGTTTATAGTCAAAAGAGGTAGATTTTTCAAATTAAGTTACTTCTAAAAACAAAAATAAAGTAAATAAACTATACAAACATTTTAATAATAAATTTTACGTCACACATTTTTTTACAAACGTTCGTTGATGCCCTGCAAACTAAAAATGAACGTATCTCAAACTTTCGTTACAATCACCAAAAAATTCAGCTTTTCATATGCAGAACCAGAAAAAAGTGTTGGGGCAGTAATTTTTTTCATATTGTTTGCCATGTTTTTCATGCTAAGCATTTTTCATAAGTTTTTTTTATCAAAATATATTTCATTCTATATTAAAAAGTCACATATGTAAATTTCAAACTTTGTAGAAAATTCGAAAAAAATTCATTAAAATTTTTTTTTTTTTAAATTGAATTTGGGGCAGTTGTATGTTGAGTCTAATAAAGTGCAAGTGCAATCCCCGATAATTTTTTTAAATTTTTTCGCCATTTTCATTCATGCGTTAAATGAAAAAAAAATCAATAAACAATTTTTTTTTACATGAAAAACATGGCGAATAACAAGAGTTACATTGCCAATACTTTTTGACGGCACTGTACATATACATATGTTTATTTTTCCAAGTAAGCGTTTTCGAGATAAACGCAAGACCGCTGTTTTCAAGGTCCTTTGGCAGTTATTGCCAAAAAAAAAACTCCGGAATAGTAAATAAAACTAACCTACTGTTTTAAAGGTACATTCAGCTTATTTACGCTGATATATCTTTTGTGTTAATCGGAATAGTACTTTTTTAAATAGAAGCGTTTAAATACAAAAATCCAATAGACATTTTCGCGCTTTTTCGAAAATTGTAAATTTTTTTCTTTTTAGTTGACAAACCGAGTATGTAGCGTGTGTGCGGCTTCGAATCCTGGCCGAGGTAAGTAACATCAAAAATTATCGAAAAGTTCTTTCTAATAGCGGCCCCCGCTCGGCAGGTAACGGCAACCTCCGGCTGTATTTCTGCCGTGAAAAAATTGCTCACCAATATCATTTTACAATATCAAGACGCACACCACAAATTGTATTTATTATATTAAACTGTTAAAAAATAATTAAAAATGTTTTAATGCAAGATCATTCTACTACGAATATGCGGAGCGTAAGAGAAAAAAAGTCCACATATGACGGGGCAAACTCATGAAAAAACTTCATCCTGCATCTCAATTCTAGAAGTCATGGAAAAATTTCAGTGCCATTTTCAGAATCAGAAATTGCAGATTTTCAACTGTAGCAAAAATTCGAATTCACCGTTTTTGTTAAGTATTTAATAACTTTTAGAATTACTAACCAATTTCTTACGCTCCACATTTTCGTAATAAAATTTTGTTTAGTTTAGACATTTTTAAGTATTTTTATTTTACAAAGTTTATCGACTAAAAATAATGAATAATAACTCACAAAGTACTAATATATCGACGTTTTGAAGCTGAATGTACCTTTAAAACGGTGCCGAACGGTACTTATTCTGGAGTTTATGACAATAACTTCAAAAAGATTAAAAAAATAATACAAGTATTATGCATATTTTGTGTGAATGATTGACTAATTGTTTGCTTTGTCTCACCTACCTAACGTGAATTATTCACACACTGTAAACAAAAAAGTTATAATAAGATACGAAAAAAAGATACTGAAAATATTCATGTTTTTTAAACACATATTTTTTCCATATCAGTAAAACCGCGGTAATCGACATTAATATGTATGACTGGAATTAGTTTTTTTTCTACAAAAAAAACCTGGTCACAATAAATATTACAAATATAGATTTTAATATATGAGTATGTAAAATTGAAAATAAATAACTAACCGTAATTAAAATATCACTTTTCTTTCGTTTATATCAACGATTATAATAAATTAACTTAATTCATTAAGATGAACTTGCGACTGACTCTAATCACTTAACCGCCACTGTAATCATAGCACATCTACATACATGCATACATACATACTAAGCATATCTATTCTATGCCAAACGTATTCGTTTCCTCTACAGCCAACAGCAGCTTCTCGTACAGCAACTCGGGCGTCGGATAAGGCGGTAAATCTAGTCGATTAAAGCAGGTGTGCGCACGCGGCAGAGCATTCGGTTTGCCCCACTTTTCAATACAAAAGCGTCGTGGACCCGTTGAGCCGCGCAACGCTGAGAAACCTTCATATGGTATACTCGAAGTGCCCGTAACAAATTGCAATAGTCGCAAACGCTGTTCGTTCGTGAATTTCTCGATAACTTGCCAAAACCAAATAATCACTTGATGGTTGTCATGGTAACCCGAACGATATTCGGTATTCAAACGCCAATCATTAATATCAATTTCCGCTGTGCCCGCAATCACCAATTCCAATTCGCGTGCATCAAAAACGGAAACGAGACGCGCATCGACCACCTCATAAAAGCCACGCACCAACGATTCTGTCTGCTCTTGTACGCCTCGCTCCAAACGCCATTTAATCATCCGCTCTAAATATTCTTTTTTGTTTTTCTCATTAACAATAATATTCTTACCACCGGGTTTCAATTCACGCTCCACCACACGCCCCAACAGTTCTTCGGTGACGCAAAACGTTAAACCAAGATCGATACCTGTGCCGATGTCATTGTCGCGTATCCATTGCAATGATTGATGGAATTCATTATCGAGCGATTCCAGATCACTTAGTGCAACGGGCAAACGTAATAAAGCTTTATAGAAGGGTCGCGTAAAGAAAGCGTCCAATAGGTATTGGTGGACGAGTGCCAAACCCAAAACACGACCACCGAACCGGAACCAATCGTGGCAGTTGTCCACGAATGCCGAGAGTGGCGATACTTGTACGGTATAGGTGTCATTTGCTGAATATTCGAAAAGTCCATAGTAGGGGTTGAAGAGCTCGCGTGAGAGTAGAAAGAAGAATTCTCTGTACGTACAAAAGCGGAAAGTGAAAGTTAAAAGAGTGGTTCAATATGCACATTTGTATGTACATATGTACGTACAGTGATTCAAACAACTGATCACATGGTATTTTTTTTACAATATTTACAATGTTACGACATAAAGTATTTTTCTTAATTTTTTCATAAAACTTTGTATCGTGACAAAAGCTTTGTAAATAGTTCAAAAAATCCAACATATTTAAAAAAACAATATTCAAACTTTTTAATTGGAATTAAAAAAATGGCTAAACAAATTTTTATTTTTGAACAAATTTTGAAACATTGGTCTTAGTCCCATATAACGGATCGATTTTGTATATATTCCCGTTGGATCTTAATATTTTTTTGTGCTGACGACCTTTTGCCATATAAGCAGCATTCCAAGACCAAAATTTCAGAAATCAACTAAATTTTTTAGCCTATGCAAAGTTGCATAAAATATAATGTAATAACTTTTTTTTACAATTTTGTTGAAATTTTAAAAATTGTGTACAAAATGGCAAGCTTTGATTTACATGATTTTTGTTATAGAACGAAGTATCTATATTATTATATAAAATTCATCTCAAAACACTCAATAGGTTTTAATTTTTTTTAAATAAAATATTTGCCAAAAACTTCTGCTTCTTTTTTTAATTCTGTGAAGAATATGTACAATAGGGTACATTACTCCTTATAAAAATAATCGTTACAGGTTTTCCATCGGAATTATGAAATTAATTATATTTTAAGACATAAGACAAAGTAATTCACAATGACATTAAGATTTAGGTGATTTGAACCGATTTGAAATTACCTCCAGTTTTTGGGATTTTTTTATATATGATTATTGTTTTTTTTTAATACTCAAAAAAAAATCACCTCATATCATAAAACAGTTTGAGCTTAAATATTTAAATTTTTTAAATTTATTCTTTTCATAAAATTTCTTTCCAATAGCCCTATTTACGTAGCGCAGACCTTTAGAGTTTACACCTTTTATCATCCCAAGTAGATTTTTTGAAAAAGTATTTGAAAAAAAAAAAACTATTTTGATTTATAAAAAAAATGATTTTTGGAGTAATTTTCAGATCGAAATCGTAAAGCTTAATATTTTTCGAAATATTTTCGCCAAAGTCTTAAAAACCGCAGCTTTTTTTAGTTGAATCTAAGTTTTTTTTTTAATTTTAAAAGTACGCCGGATATTTGCCAGTATTTAAAAAAAGTTTTTCATGCGAAATATGGCGAATATGTAAGCAAGTAATAAGTATGTATATGTATGTATCAAATACCTTGAGGGGCCACCATAATCTAAGCCTTCTTCAGTATCCCATAACACAGCGAGACGTCCACGCTGCAGATCTTTTTTATTGGCAGACATTATACGCCGAAAGGCATCCTCCAGCAAATGGGTGCGACGAATATGTAATCTGTGAGGTATTATGCAAATAAGTGTAAATAAAAAATTACCAAATTACTTAATCAAATAGCAGCGCTTACTTTAATTTATGTGGACCCTGCCCGTAGCCTTTCGATTCCAGTTTGCGATAAAAGCCACGCAATTTCGCCTCGAAGTCACGCCGAAATGGTGGTGGTGCACGCTGTGGCATACGAGAGTTGAGCTGTGGAGAACCCTGTGGACTGCGTTCTTCTATAGGAACATAGCTCATAATCTCCTGTTCGAAAAGACTGTAATGAGAAAAAAGAAATTTTGCAATTTTGAGTATACAATGTTCATATATAATAGCATATGGTTGCAGCAGATTTCCTAACTTAACATTCACTTCTTAACTTCTATTGAGTTTGATAGCTTGATGGTTAAATAAAACTCAGAAATGATTACAACTTTACTATATTAGACGTCAAACATCTTTACATTCGCCAATCGGAAACTTTTCATAACTTTCATACTTCTATCCCAAATACTACATTTTCCCCAAAATAAATCAACTTTAGTCTCAATTTATTGGTAAGAAATGGACCAGCTAAATCAATGACGACTTGATCCGCGTGATTTCCATTAGCCTTGGATCACTGTGCAATTCGTTTATTTTCGGAACTAGAGTTCGAGGTCATCTTTGCATAATTTGCCATATCCTACATATACGCGACCAGTCCTTCAACTGTTCCACAGCTCACGACAGGGATGGACGTTTTTGAAGGAACTGTTATTCATATAAAAAATGTATTCCCATTTTTTTGTTTAAATTAAGAATATATTATCAATTATCATTAAAATAATTGTGAATAACGAATAAATTTTCTTTCATCAATAAAATAATTTTGAATAACAAATAGATTTTCATTCAAATGAAATGAAATGATTTGAATGACTGAATACAAATTTTTTTATTGAAAATTATTTAAATGGTGATTGAAAATGTATTTGTTATTCAAATTTAAAAAACCCGTGTGATCTCTTTTCTAATTTTAATGGGAATTTCTTTGAACAGTTTTGTAAAGTTAACAAAATACAGAGTAGGCAAAGCAGCTTCATTATTCAAAGTTTGATTGGTTTTTATTCGCTGGCATTTGTTTTTCTGATTGAATGAAATCGTAAATTACAATTTCTTATTTTTTAATGTTAATCGTATGCAAGAATGAAAGAATGTATTCAGTACACCATGAGAGGTATGTATGTATATGGTGCCTGGAGTATTTAATTCATGTATTTTTATATATTTTCCTACTTTATTTATTTTACAAAAATCTTAATAAAAAGCTCAATTGCTGGTTTTAATTCGTTTGTGTTGCCCAAGCTCAGCATCACCCGATTGTGAGTGGGTTACTCCGGCCCGGGTTCGAATCTCGGCCGGGGCAAATTACATACAAAATTATTGAAGAAACTTTTTTCTAAAAGCGGTCGCCCCTCGGCAGGGAATTGCAAACCTCCGAGTGTATTTATGCCATGAAAAACTTCCTTTGGTTCCCTTGGTGGATTAGATTTTCAGAATCGGAATGGGTTTGTGTTCTTGATTTCGATTCCGACAAAATTTTTTCGTTTTGAAAAGTTTTGCCCTTGACAAATCAGAATGAAAAGTAATTGGCAAATTAAACCCAAATATACATGTGGTTTTAATGCCAAAGTTCAATTCATTGGGAAGATTGGTAAATCTTTATTGTTCTAATCTGTAATCTATTAGATAAGTCTGTATCAGAGAATTTCTATTTAAAAAATACTTAGATAAACATAGGGGAAACGATCGAATCGCAACTGTTCAATATTTGCCATGCATCAGAAATAATCTTAATTGAATCGCAGTTTTTGTGCAGAATCTACACCTGGTGCCAACCCCCACGATAGCAACGTTGCGACCAGATGATTATCTTCGTAATTCGATGAAAAACCGAGGAAATTATAGGGAAAGCTTGTTTGGAGTCCAGCTTTAGTTATATGCCCACGATGTTCAGGAAACATAAATATTTGACAACAGCTTTTCAAACTGATTATCAACTCGGTTTGAAAATGATTCGAAAACTATTCGAGCTCACCACCAAAATGAGTCGGAATTGCATCAATTTTACTTTTCAAACCAAATCGAAATGCAGAACAGAACATATCAGGTAATGTTTGGGTTCAATAAGACAACTTAGGACAATCTGTCTAGTTATATTTTCATTCGTAATATACTAGAAAGCAAATAATTTATACTAAAAGTAAGAATATTTTGGTTAAAATATTTTCCTCAAAACGGCCCAAATTTCTTCCCATTTTTCACCTGTCACTGCATGCATCACGTTTTTAATATTGTATCATGTGATGAATGATAATATATTCGTCATTCAAAAATACTTGAATATTGAATGAAAATGTCTTCTTATTTTCGGTCATTCAATTATTCACTTTCTAATAATACCCTTGCCACTGGCGCTACAGCCGACACATGGTTTCTAGTTGGCCGTTCGTTTATCTGCAATCTACAATAATAAGGTCCAAATCCGAACTAAGTAGTCTACGCACATTTCTTAAATTCAATGGCTATTCAACATCAGTAGAGAACACGTACTCCTTTTCCACAGACTTTCTCAACCGTAATTGCAATTTCGATTTATTTCCAGGCATTTCTTTTTTGGTTCCAGAATTTATTTTAGGTGTTCACGAAAAATATCTGACTGATCCCTTGGCAAATTGTGAATCTATTTATGTATAAGCCCATGGGACCAGAGCACAATGCATAAAAATCTCTGAAGAACTCAGCTTTGCCTTGCCTTACCCGACATACTAAAATTCATTCATCAAATATGCTCGAGTTGAATGAATTGTCGATTGCAGTTTATCACATGACTTTTTAATAATATTTTTTTTATCGTAAACGCATTGTTTATTTTAATAGCAACAAAAATAACTCCTGTGTCTCCGGAAGCAACCCAAAAAAACAACAATATAAATACTCGAATGTATTTAATAAACATTCGAAGTAGTTCAAGTAAATGGAAACCTCTAAGCAAAATAAGTTGGTCGCATTTCAAGAAATATTTACTCTCAAAAATGTAGGCCATTTTCAAAAACTATATGTGAATGTATAGGAAACGTAGGGCAAAACCAAAACAATTTTTATTTTATTTATTAGCTACATATACTCAGCGTGCGCCGCTACATCCAAAAATCAACAACCCGTTGAAAACTATTATTTTTTTTTGAATATGCCTTATAGTCCCACTTAAAGCGCCACGAAAATCCAAAAGCTTTTTAGTTTTTCAATTCATAAAAACAAGAAAAACCTCATCGAAAAGTTGAAGATATTTTAGGAATACTCAGCGGTATTTTGTAAAAAAAACTTCAAGTCAAAAAAAAAATCAAAATTTCGTTTCCTTTGTTGCAGTTTAGAAAAATTCAAAATTTGAAATTTTGACATTTTTCAAAACTATTGTTTTTAATAAATATTCTTTGTGACTCCGAGTGCCCCTTTAAAAGTAATCCAATATACATATGTACATATTTTAAGTAGCTATAAAAGTGTTCGATATATTAAAAATAAAAACGTAAAAATCTTGAATTTTTCATAACTTTTGGAAACAATTTTTTAAATTATTTTCCTTTAGTTTAACTTTATTTTAGGGCGAAAGAAAAGTTTCTGACTACAACCAAATCAAAAAGGTCGCTTCCCACCATTGGTCGATTTGACATAACTGAATTCTAGAAAGTGGGAACATGTTTTTGTTTTTTTTTTTTTTTTACTTTCTGAAAAAGCTATTAGTGTGTAGAAATATCTTGCTAAGTTCCATAATGGGCGTGGAAGTAGTTTAGAAACTGGAGCCATTTAAATGGCAAAAATGTCATTGGCTTCAAAACTCCAATGCTGAACGACTTTCGCGCCCATTATGAAAATAAGCAAAGAATATTAAAATAATATTATATTGGCTTTCTGAAAATACTAATACTGTTTTTTGACAAAATTTAAAAATTGCAATTAAAAAGTCCCTTCAATTTATTGTTTGACTGGAAACTCTTTATTTTTTATATTGTAACCTTTTCAAACCTCTATCAAAATCCCTATTTACAGAAACATTCAATTTTTTTTAATGTTTTTTAAGTGCACGGTCCATGTGAAATGTGCATACCCCGAGTGAAATAAATCTTTTTTAAAAAATATGCACATAATTATTTCTTTCAGCTTATTTATGAAACGATATTTTGCTCAAAATAAAAAAAGAATTTAAATTTAACAAGCGAGTTGCACATCATATCAACAAATACGGTGCATTGTGAATATTAGAAATTAACAACTGCATAAATTAATCTGAACCTGCAGTTCTTGAACTTTTGCAATAAAATTACAAATAAATATGCGCCCATTTATTTCCAGTCAAACATCGTTTACATTTGAGTCTGAAATTGATGCTCCACTAATTTAATATGATTAAATTTTAAGTTGACAATAATAAATTTGGATTTTGAAGTGGTGCAGTGTGAACAAATAAAAGCAATAAAAAGTGCATCAAAATAAGTATTACTTGTATGCGTTTTATTTGGTGTCTATACTTTGGTGCTGTTCGAAATTTAGCACCAATAAATGTAATGCATACCCGCCACATATCGAAAATGATTTCTGAGTATTTATTAATTGTAAAATAAGGCGATATAAAAATCTTACTATAAAAAGTATTTGTTTTGCTAAAGAACATTTGTTGTTGATGATGCAACTAGAATTTGTAAAAAACGGTGTTTAATTTCTTAAATAAGGCATGACAGATGTAAACACGACTTTAATCCTAAGAAAAATCTCTGTAATTGAAACTACAAATTGGACATCGTATAGAAATTTTCTATAAGGCACAGAAACCCACTGCGATTTTATGATAAAATCGGAAGAAAATCCTTTCTTAAGTAATTATTCGTTTCTTTTTGATCTTCGGTTTTTTTTTCAAAAGGGTGAAAAGTTGATGTATGTATATTAAAACGATTTTCCAAACTAAACTTGACAAGGATAACGGAAAATCATTCTAATATGCATAACCTATTCGTATTCTTCTAGCACCAACCTCGCCTAAATTTATTTAAAAAATTAGAAATAAGACGTAAATAACACAGCTCCCAAAAAACAAAACTTTATTTTGAGCTGACCATGTTTATTATACATATGTTTTTGGGGTGCCTGAATCCAAATCTGAGGTCAGTTTGACGCCATCACGTCAAGTTTTTTCATAACCTCAAAAAACGACTCAAAAGAATCTATTTTTTGATGACCTCAGATTTGGATTCAGCGACCCCAAAAACATATAATAACCATGGTCCGCTCAAAACAAGCAATTTTTTCTTTGTAGAGCTATGTAATGAGAAAAGAAAAAGAAAACTAAGCAACAGGAAGTTGGAAGAATTTGAGTTCGAAAAAAAGTCCTTTTTGTTACTTTTTATACACAATATATATCGTACAAGAAATCAATTATCGAACCGAAAAACTGGGCTTAAAAAAGTCATGCGCTCGTACAACTCATTGTAGCATTCTTTATGCTTTTAACTAAATATCCAAGTGCCCATCAATTTTATATTGTTTTTTAATTACAATTTTTCGAAACCATGCATTCAATTTTGCTCACTGTAAACTGGGTTGAGTTCAACTATTCACCCTACAGAATACGCACACAAAAAACAAAAGCACATTAGAAAAATTTTCCTTGTTTTGATGTGATTGTTTCTTCAAATTGTGATATTTTGATATCCGACCAATTGAGTAACGGTTTCTTCAAAATGAATAAAAACCTACATAAAATGAAATCTATTTTCTCCAAAAGTAGTAAATATTATCTTAGCGCCATTTCATTCACATTTCTCTTTCTTGTGAATAGCTGCTTTCTTTAGTCCAGATATTTTTTTGTTTGTTTTTTTTTTTTTTGAGTGCAATACAAAAATTTTGATTTTCAACGCTTCATTTAATTTTTAGATTAGTGGCAATCCCAAGGCGAATTCATACAAGGTGGAGTGAAGAAACAGCTGAGTTTTACTTTTTTTTCAATTCGGCGAAGCGGGTGTAATGTCAAACTAGTTTTGTTTGTTTACATTCTAATTTGTGTGTTTACATTCTAATTCAGATTTTGACATAACTCCCGCTCAAGGCGCAACATCAAAATACATACGTTTTTTCTTGCTATCACCTTGTATGAATTCGCCTTGGGCAATCCTATTCAGCAAATGTGCCTGACGGAAATTTTCTCAGCCAACTTTGTTTGTAGTGTTTTTCTTAATTTAGAAATTTTTAAATAGAATTCCTAGACAAAAATAAAGAAGCATTTGCGGAAGTCATGAAAAAAAGTATAAAATTAAAAATCAATGGTAATTTTTAGCCACTTCTTTGCCCTTGCACTTGATTATAGTCAAATTAAAGGAGCTATAAAACTGCGTATCCAAATTTTTTCAAAACATTCTAATTAAAAATGTCAAAATCTTATGTAAAATTTATTGAATTTTTCCCCTCATTTAAACAAAATTTGAAACTTGGATTTAACTGGTGGTTGTTTTAGAATGAATTTTATTTTTATAAAAAAAATAATAATATTAAAATTATACTTAGAATTAGAATTAATTAACAAGAAAAAAATTAAAAAATCGTGCAGACTTTGGATTCCATGTCAATAAAAATTATTCGATAATTAACTATGCTCGTAGCAACTTCGTTCAAATTAATTAAGAAGAGAAATATGTAAAAATCAATGTCGGGGAAAATTGACGTAGAATGTTAAAAACATACCGATTTTTTTTTTTTTGCTTTTATTCAAATAAAATTTTAAAGGTATCAAAATGAATACCACTGGGCTTTCGTTTTCAAATGAACTTAGCACTCTTTTTTGTTTATTTATCTTATTAAGAAGATATAGTAGTTTTAAAGGTCCTTTTGAAAACTTCCTACTTTAAGCCCTATACATACATAAGTTATAGATAAAGATAAAAAAACTTGGGAAAATAATGCTCTAATTGTACTTTCCAATCGCTTTAATTTCTAATTCAGTTTTCGTAACGGCAGTTGATTAAAACTCAACGTATTTAGTTCAGCTTACTTATTGCAACGGTGTTCCATCTTTTTAAGGTGTACGATTGGCTTTTGGTCAGAAACTACAAAGTTTATAATAGTATACTGTTTCACTAAATAGATAATGTTTTATAAATAAAAGAGCTATTTGCATTCTTTTTTAAATCCGCCACAGATATAAAATGACAGTTAGCTTAATTGTCCATTAAAAGTGCATTTGCTGAAATGTTAAATGCTGTGTCAAACTCAACGATCTCCGGGGTCAATTAAAGTCTCAAATGCTGCGTGACTTGCTGCTCCGTCCTGTTAAAAATAATCATCTTCCATATCCATAAAATCAATTGCAGGCCAAAAAAGTCAAGCAACATAACTTCATAGTCCGATAACGAAATCCATTTATTGAAACAGACACTTAATTTCCAACAATGTATGACCCAATGAAACCACCGGTCCAAAAACGGCACGAAACTGTCACTCGTTGTTGATCGTTTGTTCGACCATTGTTCTTGAAATGTTGGGCCCCAAAAACGGTAATTTAGTTTGTTCACTTGCCCAGAATTTACATGAAAAATCGCCTCTTTACTGAAATTAATAATTTTCGGAACATCACGATTTTACTCGTATTCATGCATTTCCAGCGATCAAGCGGCGATCGACCCGAATCTGAAAATCTCCTAAATTTTACTTGTCAAATAATATGTTACTAACAGTTGCTGTTTTGACTGTTCAAAAATCGCGCGAAATTTAAAATGAAACCTCCAGTTCAAATACCCTTTACATTATTAACATTTTCTAAGCATTTTTGGCCATTCAATTATTCTTCCGTGCTAAACAACATCATACAGGAAACATTGTGGTTTAGGGGATAACCCATTGAAAAATTGCTTATTGATGTTATTTATGGCCAATTTCGAGATAACCAGCTCGGAGTTACCAAAGCTGAATAATCAAACACTTCGATTACAAAGTCAAGTTAGGCCTTTGTTTTCTAGGCAGAAGTGTCGGTCGAGCGTAACTGCCTCTGTTATTTTCAAGACGAGTGTGTTGCCATTTTAGCCTGGCACAACCAAATCGAAGCTGGCGAAGCAACGAAAGACTATACTGAACGGAGTATGCAACCAGCTCTCAGTGGGTTTAATTTGGGATCCTGTGTATCGCAACATGAAATAAGGCAGTCGATCAGCTTGCCAAAGAGTTCATAACCAGGCGTATTTACCTCCATCACCTTCAACGATCTGCTCCTCAGAGATGGCGCACAACGCCAGGATGCAGAATTGCTAAATTAACATGGCTCGAATACGGCATCCATTCTTCTGGCGTGGGGTAGGTCTAAGGTTGCGTGACTCGTGGCAGTTCTCACAGAACCACAATCCTCTGCAGGGTTTATGATTATAGCGTGGCTGGCAAAGGATCAAATATGGTAAATGCTTAATGGATAGTCGCCTTTGGGGATCGGAGTAAAGAATCCACATTCTTCCCCAATTTTGGATTTCAAACAATACAACTATTTACTATATTTGTAACTTTCTGACCTACTTTAGATGTGAAGTAAGATTTTTCAACGGGGTCTTCGGTTTTGCATGAACCAAAATGCTCCATTAACACAGGAATAATGGCACGCTCTTTGAAAGGATTCTTACATAATATTTCAAGCACTATATAAAAATCCTCATAAGTCTTCTCCTAATTCTAGTCCGAACCGCTTTCGTTCCATGCATTTTATTTAGTTTGAAATAAAAATATATGGAGTGGAATAAAATTGAATTGAATACGTGCAGTTTCCAAGACCTTTAATGCAGAAAAACATCTGACATTACTATAAAGGTGCCAATCAGCTCCTGTTTCATTTTTTGTCTTAGAGTGGTTAGAAAGATTTCACAGAGCCTCCCAGGAGTGTGCATAGATCTCCCCATTGTTCCCTTGTACGAAATCTTGCGGTATAATTTCTACTAAAAGGGACTTTCAGTATCATTTTTCATTTGATATCAAAAACAAACCCAAGGTACCATATCCGGTGTCATACTCCAAGTCTTATTATATGCTCTCCGACACTGTCCAAAAACTTGCACCTTCAATTTGACCTAAATAAAAATAGGCTTAATTCATTTAATAATATGCGTCGCAAAATTATCAGTTAAGATACCTAACATGTGATTCAAAAATTAAACAAATGAAAAAATTACATTTCTAACGCGAGCTTTGTGAGCTCATATAACACCGGCGCATGCAAGACAGAAAAAACACCAACTACCGGTAGACTGCCATTCAGCGAGCATGAAAAAAACGCCCAGCCATCAAGCACGTGTTTCCAAAAGCTATAAGCAACTCCGATCCTACATATCTAACTATGTATACAAATATTTATGTAGTATGTACTTACATGTGTGCGCGGATAGTATGAGTGCGTATATTTACTATTAGTATTTATATTAACTATTTATTTACAAAATAGTTGGTGGAAACGGGAGTGTTGCAAATGTCATCATCGCCACGGAACGCACGCACTGGGGAATCGCATCGCATCAGCCAGCCGAGAATAGTATATACAAAAACAAACCATACCACTTATATGTATGTATGTACATATGTACATACATACATAGGTAGATATGTACATATGTAAGAATGTATTAAATACCTCGTATTACTTCATCCTCAATAAAATGAGCAGCTCAAATAACTTTTTTTCGTTTTTTTACTTTTTATTTTGTATAAAGTGGCATGCACATGACTGTTCATTCGGCAACTTAATTGTGATCGAAATAAGTCTTAATGAAATAATTGCATTTTAAACTTAGCCCTCAGTTGGTGACTATCATTGTGGCGAGAAGCTTTCGAAGTTTTTACACTCATTTTTGTTTTTTGTTTTGTTATTCGATTTTTTAAATTTTCTGTTTTGTTTTGCTATGCTACGAGTCATTTTCTCGTTCATTTCCAGCCAATTAATACAAAGCTGATAAAAAACTTTAGTTTTTTTTTATTGATAAATTAACAGCAAATGATGCGATGTTGATTAGTGTTGTGAAAATAGAAAGGAATAACGAAAGATCTGAAAATTCTTTAGAATATAAGATCTTTAACTGTATTATGATATATAAACCTATTGGAACGATTTTCCGTCAACCCTTGTACCGAAAAATGATACTGAATATGGCAGAGAGCCCAAACAGGTTTGTCTCCAAACCAAATTTGGCAAGGGATAACGCCCCACAACTACCATAAGGCAGGTCTAAGATGGGATCATGCTTTAGGGGCTTAGGAGGTATTTCAGTGTCAAATCAAAATATTTCTAAAGCGACAGGTGAAAAATCATCACATCAATCAATGTAGGAGAAGTTTGGCGAAACATCAAACTATATGGTTTAAGCGGCAAATTATGATTACTATTATTATTATTTACAACCACATTAAAGATTGAACGGATATCCGTATTTTCAAATTTAATACATATATTGTTTTTCGAGGTGCATAAATAAGACTAGAAGAGAACGAACAATTTTTAATTTTTAAGCAAAATTCGCTTTGTGATTCTCTTCGGGTTTCGGCGCAAACTGAAGCCACTACAAAATTCCAAGGAATGCCAAATTGCATATAGAACGATTGCACAGTGTCTGCAGACTATTTTCAAGTGGTTCCGAAGATTCCAGACGGAACATTTTTCTGTGGAGGACGAGCCTTGACAAAGTCTACCAAAATTTTCTACAGACCACGTCACTGTGACTCTGGCGATGTCCAAAGTTGACGAAGTTGCAGGATTGGCAAAAGAAACAATTACTGATGAATTTAACTTAAATGACATGGCTGTCTCGCGAATATTAATGAATTATCTGAGATACACGAAGAAATCTGCGCGATAGCTTCCAAGAATTTTAAATCAAGCCCAAATATAAATTCGAAAATAAGCAGTCTAGTAACTTTAGTAAAGTCGTTACTGGTGCGAATCTATAAATACGATCTAGAAATCAAACACCAAATACCGCGGTATGGAACCCAACAAGAACAAACCCATTTGTAAAAGCTAAGCGACAAAACTCAGCAACAAAAGTAATGATGCCCAACTAACTTCTCCGATCAAAAATCCGATCAAACAGTAACTGCAAAATAGAATACCAAAGACCGTTTACCAAAGGTTTAAAAAAATTTGTTGGGCAACCAGAAGAACGAGAATTTGCAGCGCTATTTTTTACATCATGACAACGCGCCAAAAATACCGAGCCCCATAGTACCCGGAACCCGGAACCTCGTAATTGTTGGTTATTTTCAAAAAATAAAAGAAATTTGACGGGAAAGGTCTTCAACAGCAACGCGGAAATAATTGACTAAACCACTTCTACCACAACTACTACTAGTTAATATAATAAATTTGCACCCACCACAAGCCCTAGTTACTAGTACAACTACTACTCCTACAACTTCTATTACTACTGACAATTGCCACTACAATAATTCTACTACTACTACCTACTAACTACTACTAATTACTACTACTTCTACTATTTCTACTACTATCACTACGACTACTACTGCTACTATTTTTACTAATGCTACTACTTATTACTACAGCTATTTTAACTTATGGTACTACTAGTTAATACTACTATTATTTTTACTAACGCTACTACTAATTACTATTATTATTTTGACTAAACGTACTTCTAGTATTTTCAATATGTTCTACTACTATTTTTGCTAATTTCTACTATTATTTTTACTTGTGGTAGTCCTAATTACTACTACTATTTTTACTCTTTCCTACTACTATTTTTTACTAATTTCTACTACTCTTTTTATCAATGCTACTACTAATTACTATTACTATTTTTTTTTTAAGATTTATAATATTTATACTTGAAACCACTATACTTATGAAACATTAAGGTCCTTTAAAAAAAATCAGACTTTCTCAAAAAAAAAAACTAAAACTGCAAATTTATTATATTTGAGATATAGTTTCGCGCATATATCTATTTCGTTAAATGTGATAAAAAATAGTTAAATTTTGTAGCCACTGTTTTAGTGAACAAACAATTTTTTCTATAAAAAATTGTTTTTTCTATAAAAAATTGTAAGAAAAATTAACATAAAAAAGCCAGAGTACGCAAACTCCAATTAACGAAAAACAAATAACAATTGTGGAATAATATTTTTATATTTAAATACCCGACATATGATTATCACAATTATTTAAAATTTTCGGTTGATTACTCAACTTGCTCCAATAGTAGAGTAGAATAAACGTACTGCTCTAAGTAAGTAGCACGTACCCCTTAAATAGTGTATTAAAAAAAATAATACAAATGCGAATTACTCATATTAGATATCGTTGAACTTATATGTATGTACATATATTAAACATAACTACATTATGTACATACATATGTAAGTGTGTTGGTATTGATCTCGTAGTTCTGGGTGTTCCCCATTTGAAATTTTAGTTCAAAGCACTTTTGACAAGAATATGAATAAATAGAATAATACATACATACATACATATGTGCATACATAAGTATTTATATGTAAATATGTGCATACGTGCAAGTGTAAATGCAACGGTATCAGGAAATCAGCCAACACGAGCTTCATAGTTTCAATCACTCGTCGAAGCTGGCAAAATGAGTAATTGATGCTGCCGCTAGCAAGTGACCAGGTTAGTGCCAACTAACTTAATTGGCTTATGAAATTTTTTTTTGGCAAAAACAAGCAAGCAATAACAACAAATTAGTGTTAAAAATGGTTCGCCCCTTTGGTGCCTAATTTGATTTGAATTGAAAGTATTTATTATAATTATTTCCGTTTTTTTTTATTCAACTATAACTTTACATTGCTAATACACTTGTCTCGGTTTTTTGTTTTTGTTTTAGCGTTTTTTTTTACGTTGTGCGGCTAGTCGGAAAAGTCGAAAATTGCATTAGAATAAACACGATATCTAAAGTACGGAAAAAATGTTCTAGAATGAAGGTCAAGTAAAAGTTTGATTGTCTACGATTTTAGGAATATGATAAATTAATAAACAAAAATAATTGGTTTTAATTTTTGTCAGTAGAAATGAACACGTAGGCAGATATACTGAGTAAATTGGTAGGAGATTTAAAAATTCTTAAAATATATAAACACTTTACACACTCCTGTAAGAAATAAAAGCATACAATTCGTTGCAATTATAAGTTCACCACATATTGGCGAAATTCTCTAATTTATTTTTCTTTTATTTAATTTCCGTTACTTTTCAATTATAATACAGCTCGTTCTCTAACAAAAATCATATAAGCCCAAATTTCAAACTGCATACAAAATTTAACAAATTTTCATCAGGATTTCGGTGATTTGTTTTTCGTTAATTTTTTATATGAAATGGATGAGCACATCAACCATAGTAATATATGTGGTTAATTTTTATTAAATTTTTTGTTTGTGTAAAATATCATATAAAACGGAATTCAAACCATTTTTTAAATTTGTAAAAATTCAACAAATTTTTATCAATATTTCGGAAATGTTCAATTTGAAGTATACAGTTTGGTAGCTCGTTAAATTTTATCATATTCAGCAATCTGCAAGTTTAGATTCCGGCTGATTTTTGACCGTTTTTTCTTAATGTTGTTATCAAGCAATTTTTCCAAAAACCACCTGGATTGATGGATTTTTTTAGCCACGTATTATTATATATTATTATGCTAAAAATAAATGTGCTACAAACTGCATACCTAAATAAATTCTGGTAAAAATTTTGAGAAATTCATGAAAATTTGCTGAGTTAGGATAAATTTTGGATAAAGTGTAAAATTTTGATTCATATTTTTTTCGTTATAAAATAACCTTTACTTTTCTAAAAAAAAAAAAATTTGCGAAAAAAACGTATCATAAAAAACATTATGAATATTAAAAAAACAAAACCATGTGGCCAATTATTTAGTAACGGTATGATTCAAGAAGGAATAGCGTAGGGAATTTAAAAGTTTCGATAATTTAAACTACTTTTATTTTATTTTAATTACTTTTTTTTACTATAAAAATATAAATCAAAGATTCAAACTTATTACAAAATTCATACAAATTCCAAAAAATAAATTCAAAAGAAAAATCACAAGAATTTTTGGTAAATTTTTTGTTGACATTTGTTAAATTTTTATAAATGTAGTGGAAAGTTTGAAACTTTGACTTGCATTATTTTTTTGCTTATAGTAGAAAAAGTTATGTTTTATTAAAAACAAAACACTTACAATTGAAAAAAAAAATTTAAATCAAATTGTCAAAACTTGTCAATTCACCGCGCTACTATTTTTATACACACAGGTGTATTTTAACTCGAATTTTTTGTATTTAAAATTTCTTTCATTACTAAAAAACTGCCTTTATATGTGTTGTGCAATTAAATTTTTTTGTGCCCGAAAGTGCTTCTGGTATTTAAAGTTTGCTTTACTCATAATAAAACCCAGACTACAGTCTGATCATATTTGCAATTTCAGGCGAATCAATAGCGAGACATTTTTCCGTTTGGCTTGCAATTTTGCCTAAATGATTTTAGTCACAGGGGTTAGGGATAATCTCTTATCTAAAAGAATTTATGTACTCATTGCACCTGTAAATCCGCCTTGCTGAAGCAAATGTCGACCATGGGAAGAATAACTTCGTCTATCGTTTTCAGTTCTGTCCTGAACTACAAAGTTATGGATACATCTCAGTATTATGGCAGTCCTGGAAACACCGGATCTGTGGACTGGCGCGTTCGCATGAAGCAACAAATCTCCTGACTACAATTTTCCTCAACGTTTTAATATCATCTTGCAATTCATGCGGCAAGGAAGCATAGCCATCGCGAGTTAGTGTTGTCTTGTGGTCTTGCGCCAATACAATTTTCTTGGAACCCAAAAAACTTTTAGCCATAATATTATTCTGAGATGAAGGCACTTTTACTTTTATCAATTATATCCTCTGCAGGAAGTTTAGTGCCGATTCGCACGGGTTCATCAGCCTTACAGTTCCCCTCTATCTCGCAATGGTCTGCAATCCATACAACTTTTAACTGAAATGACTCAGCCATCTCGATTGCAGATGTGCGATATTTCATGGTAGTCGCCTGTTGCACCACATAGAGAGTTTGTTGAGAGATCTTTGAAGTAAGTAGATCAGTCAGAGTTGCTAGGTGTTTGCCTAAGATTGCTATTTCAATATCATCGGATATCATCGTATGCAATTATTGTCAATCTAATACCTTCAAGTTCTTGGAGGAGGCTGCCTACGCTATGTTCCATAGAAGCGGAGCGATTACTCCCCACTGGGCGTACCTCTGGCCGGAAACCTTTATATGGTTGATTTACCTAATCCTGCGCTTATTTCCTCGACGAGGTTAGTGTGTAGCTTACCCCCAATTTCCCCAGAAAATTTGGCCCCTAACTTTTATTAGAGATTCCAGATCGCTGCGAACTGAACTACAATTAATCGATATAATAAGAAATCGTCAAATAATCAATCGATTCTCCCAAGATCGACCATAAGGGCGTTCTACAGAAACTTTGTAAATTCGTAGACCTGGGGACCTAACGTTAACGAAAGGGCCCTCATGCAGTTAGGGAATAGGCAAGAGCTGGTGCTTAGACCCAAGATTGTTGCATGGATCTATACGGCGGTTGTGAAACCAATCCTTTTTTATTGTACGGATGTCTAGTGGGATGGTCTCGCCCTCGTCATTAGTGATTCACCTGGCTTCGCTCTACAGACATGTAAGCTACTGATAAACCAAAGATTTGTTAGGATAGCAAACGACAGTTGGTCGCCTGAACCCACATGTCAAATTGCAAGGGCGCTTTGGCCATCGATGAGTGGCCAACGAACGAAATCTCTCCTCAACCTGGGGAGACATGATATTAATATGACGGCTGCAGTCCTAACCGGAAATTATTTCATTGGAGGGCAAGCCACAAGACTAGGAGCACCCTGGCATGTCAACTGTAGAAGCTGTCGTTACGTGGATGAGGAGGAGACCACACATCACCTACTCTGTCGCTGTTCAGCTATTTCTTTAATGAACTTGACGATCTTAGGTCAGTCGAAATTAGGTACCTTACGAGGTTCCTTATGAATACGAAGTGGTTTTAGGGGAATAGGGGTCACTCAACAGCCCCAATGGGGTATCACAATAGGCCATGAGTCTAGTCCATGCCATGTCTTACTAGGGACTGTCACCTAACCTATAGGTTTATAGGTTTTCTAGGACATATGTTTGTATGCATCAATTGTGGAAAAATCTAATTTGGTTCGAATCGGAACTAAGATATCGGCAAAAACTCGAATCAGAAAGGCTCAATTAATCGATTTTTGCCTCTATCTTCCAGCACTCCCTCCTCCACAAATTTGTTTTCGTCCGTAATGACCTCGGGTGGTAGTCTTAGGATGCGGTTCATCTTCAAGTGATTATTTTACCAAACAGCTCAATTCTCAATGTTATGCATTTTGAATTCTAACCGACAGTCTGAATTTATTACACCATATCTTTCTAATAAAAGGAGATAATTTAATATTTTTTCTTGCGTGTAGGTAACAAAAAGTCCAGTAATTTAATTGCATTACTGTTTTTTATCTCCAATAAATGTTATCTGGGTAAGCAAGTAAATATACGAGTTACTCACAAAAATAAGTATACAGTTATTTTTTTTTTTTACATATTATATAAAATATAGTTTTTTGCCAAAAAATAAACCATATAAATCAAAGTTTCAAACTTTATACAAAATTATATACATATAAGTACTAAAATTCAATAGGGTACAAAACTGAACCTTCAAAAATACGATGCTATTTTATTGATTTTTTTTTAATTTTAAACACAGTTTGAAACTTGGTTTGGTTTTTGTTAGAGAATGAAATGTAACGGGTGTATCTGTGTATCATAAATTTAAAATTGAACTATATGTACATATGTTGGAAAAAATTAATCACAATATTAAGAATGCAAATAAATTATTTGCTTATTATTACTAATTTCATTTCAAAACTTACACAGCCCACACAATGTATGCAGCCTTCGACAGGAATCCCATTTTGATCGGTTTGGCTCACGAGTAAGAGTGTTTTGTAGAGAAATAATATGAGCTATAGAAATAAAGATGGCCGCACCGGTTCAGCAAATGATTAAACAAATCTGAAGTAAAAGCAGCAACGTTGCACTTGTTACACTAATATAGTATAGTACATTATATTGAGCCACAGGCTAGACGCACCGTTGTAAGAGCATGCAGATCGCATCCGCTAGCAAAACAGCAACAACGAGGAAAATGCACCAGCTTATCGCCACTGGCCGCACAACTGCGACCAGCTTAGCTTGTGCGGCTAATATCAAGTCGGGCGGGCGGTGCTTTTGGCGTGGCAGAGATATAAACACAATTTTTCCTTTTAAATGTTTTTTGTTTTTTTTTTCTTTCTTTAATTAATATGTTTATTTTTATTTACATATGCAGTTCTTTTGTTGCGTAAAACCGTATTGCACACTTTTATCACTTCACCGGGAGAGATAAAGTACTCCGATCATTTTATATAATTGTTCTTTTTTCTATTAAATGTAATTTACATATGTACATAGGCATATACGCACACATATATGTACATACATATACATATATGTAAGTACATAAAACGTGAATAAGTGATATTGTAATGATGTAGTTAAAAAAACCATCTGTTTATGCATGAACTTAAAACCGGCGACAATAGAGTTTATAGCTCGATTTCAATACATTAATTTTAAAAAAAAAATTGTTTTACATACGCCAATTACTTATTTACGCAAAGAGCGCTGAATGCATAGAGCAAAAACAACTTACTTGTTATATTTAAAGGGACAACTTCTTTAATAAACCCAAGTAAAGGGTGTTGTTCTTGGACGTGTGGTTTTCAATGAGCCAATACTTTTTTTCGGAGTTGGTATTTTTGACAGCTGTTACTTGATTTATATTCAGTTTGGTTAACCATTTTATAAACTACTTCGGACCTACTTCGAAACAACGTGCAAATTTAATAACAAAATAACGGTTTGGTTCGCACGACGCATCACGCGCTGCGTCCAATATTCGGTCGGTTCGGTTGAAGTGGTCGAAAATTGGGGCTCTCGGCTGGAATTTATTCGAGCCAGCCAGGGCGGTCTCTTGCCCGAAATCATTTTCAAAACATAATGGCAAACCCATATCTTTAAAATAAAGCTAAATTCTTGGTCATAACATTAGACTATATGCATTTTATATCTTCTTGAAAACCACATGTCTGAAAAAACACCCTTTAGAAAACTTAAAATTTGTTTTACGAAATTTTATAAGTACATAGTAAAAAGATGGTTTTAATCAAACTCTTAAAAATATCTTCAAAAAGCCCTGGAACTTATTATTATTTCTTAAATATTTCTTTATTTTTCGGCATATCTTTTTTTGCATTAATTTAACAATAAAAAGGCCTTTTCTTCATATGGAAATGCATCGTCGATTCAAGTAAACATACCTTTCAATAATTTTTAAACACAGAAATGTATTTCTTTATAAAAAATTGAAAAAAGAAAGAGATATACATATGAAACTAAAAAGATATTTTATATACAGTCCCGGAAAAAAGTATTGGCACAGTAAGCTTTTTTAAATTATTCACAATGTTCTTAATGCTAAAACTTGTTCGCTTTTTTATCAAAATATAGCTCGTTTTACAACAAAAGCCATGCAGTTGCAAAAATTCAGCAAATGAAAAACAATACCACAAAATTTTTAAACAGAATTTAAAAAAAAAAATCGAGTCTTAGTATGAAAAGGTGCAAGTTATAAGTCGCTCAAAATTCCGATAATTTTTTATAAATATTTTCACCGGTAGCGTTGCCCATTTGCTTACATAAAAAATGAAATTTTGTTCACATATTATATGGCAAAGAATGCGTAACACCGTCAGTAAAAAAAAAAATTGTCAAAGATCAAAAGTTTTTTTAGCCACCTCAAACTTGGACTTTATTATACTAAAATTAAAAGCTCTACAAAACTAATGATTTTGAATTATTCTAAGTTTTGATTTTCAATTATTTAAAGTTTCAAATTTGGATTAACTGGTTTATAGTTGTAGAACATCATGATTTTACTAAAGAAGTGGCATTTAATTAATTTTTTTTGTTTTAGAATGAATTATTTTTACCTAAACAAAAATTCAAAAAATTCCGATTAAAATATGTGGAACTTATGTATTTTATTTATGTATTTTTTTAATTTCTTCTAAATTTTGCACAAAGTTTGGAACTTTAATTTATATGTTCATATGTATGTCTATGATATTATCGTTTAATTTATATGTTTATTTTTTCGTTTCAGAATGAACGATATGGGATATAAAACTGCACTCCCAAAAAATTTCGCAAAAATTCTATTATAAAATTTGAAATGTTGATGACATTTTTTTTTTATTATTCTAAATTTTACGCAAAATAGAAACGTAGAAATAATATAGTGTTGAAAATAAAAATTGGTTTTTTTCCGGCTACGTTGTATTGAGTTCACTGTAAGAATTAAACAGGAATGTTTTTAAAATAGGTGTGTACAATTTTAGACTGTTTTTGACATTTATTTCCCACTATTTTCCACAGCGGAGAACCCATATATTTTTATAAAAAAATTTTGTCACTTCAACTTGCACGAAATTGAAATTATAGCAATTACATATGTACATACATATATGTATGTATATAACGTTCTTAAAAAAGTTTGATGAAAAAATTTGAGATTTTGATGCATTTTTCTTTGTAATTATTCTAAATTTGGCATAATGCTCGAAACTTGGATATATGTATATATGTATATATTTTTTTTAAATTTCCAAACAAAATTTTTAAAAATATGATATTTCGATATTCTAAAATTTGCTCAAAGTTTGATATTTGGTTTAGAATAAAAATTGTTTTTATAAAAAATACTAAAATACATATTTCAAAAAATAGTTTGAAATGCAATTCTTTATATTTTGTTTCCTGTGTTAACACAATTAAAATTTTATTCGAAATTCTTCAACAATTGTATCGAAAATATAAAACTATATTATAAATGAATTACTTATATTTGCTTAGAAAGTTGGCAACCCAGTCCCGAATATATCTGAATTTGCTTTTAGAAATCTAAGAAAGTTTTCGTTAAATCTGCGAATATACATACGATCGCTGAATACGAATTGCTACGAACATTAAAATTATCCTTCGTTTAATCTACGATGGATTCGGTGATAGCTCCGAAAGTATTGTAACCACTGTGCACTGACTTTTATTTTCAGGCGCTTTGGAAGAATTTATTTATTTTATAGAATTTTTAAACAGTTTGTAGGTCGATTTCATGAATATTCTTTTAGGCAATTACATATTTGACTAAAATAGCGAAACCGCTTACTAATTTTCCACATAAAATTGAGTTTTCAGAGCATTTCGCACGAAAATTTAATGGGCTGGAAGGCAGTTGTGAGGCAGTCGATATTTATGGGCAACAGAACAGAGAAATGTACTGCACGCAATATTTGGTGGATATGGGGTTTGGAGCTAAGTTTTAAGATTATCTCAGGCCACGACCGCAAGATATTTTAACAAAATATAGGTAGTTGACTAAAATGACGGTTGTAGAACGATTTCGAATGGTATATTGATGTCATTATGCAAAAATTCATACCAAACTGTTACTTTATGTAGATACCTTAGCTTCTAGGCAAAACGCGTGTAGTTTTCCACTTTATGGATGCATTAACTTTTATTCTTAGCACGACGAAATTAATATTTATTTAGATAAAAATTAAATATAAAAAAGAAATAATTATTTTAAGCTTTTCTACACCGCACTCACTTTTGTAATAAGTTCCCAATATTTTTCAACATTTTCATTTACATTTGCATTCCTTCTGTTGCCTGGCGGTGAAAATTTCAACACATTTTATTATTAAAAATTAACCATTTGATCTAACCTCTTTCGAGTACAATATAATAATTGTAGTTTTCGAATTCGTGAGGATTCTCTTCTTCAAATGGCTGCAGTGACTCACAGTATAAACTAGTCTAGTGTTATTTTTTGCAATATTGATAACATTCGCCATGTTAAACATTTTTCATACATTTTTTTTTTTTAAATTAACATAAATGCATACACCACATATGTAATATTTAAATATTTAATATGGAAACAAATGGGCAACACTGTCAAAAAAAAAATAATTATCAAAAATCAACGAATATTTTTAGAGACTTGAAATATTGAATAGACTATAAAATCGGGAAACTTTTGAAAATTCTGAACAAACAATTTTATTTTATTTTTTTAAGTTGTTAAATTTTCGTAAAAAATTTTCAGAGATTAAAATTTACATTTTTTTAATGTTTTTATAAAAAGACTGAAGGAAAATAATTTAACATGCAGAATGGTTTCCATATTTGAAAAAAAAAAACAAAACGCACTGAACCACTTTCACTGTAAGTCACTGTATGTAACTTAGTCAACAATATTATAAAAAATGTTTTTCGATACAAAATTAACTTTTAGACTGACTTTCCTACTACACATCGAGGAGACGAATATGAACTAAATAGATAAGCCACGCGTCGCCTTGATATGACCATTATTAATACATAATACGAATCCAACTAGGGGCGTAGAATGTACATAGGTCTCTACGCGCATATTATATGTTATTGTTTCCTGCATGATTACATCCAAACATATATGTACATATGTATGCCTTCGTCGGCCGATATCAAAAGTTCATTTAACTTTTCAGCCTTCAGCCTTCAGCATTCAGCTTTACGCAATATAACCAATCAGCAAATACTGCATAAAACCTTTACACCAATATCTTACGTACTTGGCAATAACTGATAAGACATAAAAAACATTATCCCGTCCACATCATATGTTTTGTAATACATAGTTGCAAAACCAATACTTATTACACATTTACATTTATGGTATGTATGTATGTATATATGTGCGCATTATTTGAACTATTTGTTTACATATATCGCAAGCCGGATATGCGCGCAAAAATCATCGGAACAAGTACATACATATATGGTTAGTTTTTTATAAATTTGTGAATGTTGAACTTTTTTAAGAGCAGTGCTTGTGAAATTATAATACAAATATGTTAAAAAAATTTAATTGACATTTTTAATAAAATTTAAACTAAAGTATATCTAACTTCAAAACAAAAAGGACTACTTACAGTGGCTTAAACAATTGACCACATGTAGACGTTTTTTTTTAAATATTCGCCATGTTTTTCATTATAATATTTTTTTGTTAATTTTTGATAAATCGTAATGTAACAAAGGGCATATTGTACAATGTTTATTAAAATTTAAGAAATTTTCTTGAAAAAAGCGCATTCAATGTAAGCATAATAATGTGCCAATTTATAGTATTTAGCTAAAAATTTTGGTTCATTTTCGACAATTTTGTTTTTTAAATTACTAATTAAATATTGACTTACTCACTACTTTGAATATATAAATTTCGTTAATTTTTAATTTTTTTTGTTGTTAAATGAAAAAAACAAGTTCCCAATTTCAGAACTCCAAAAACTACTTAAAAAATGAATTGAGATTTCTAGCCACTTGCGGCATTACTGTGCTAAAATTAAATGAGCTACAAAACTGCATACCCAAAATTTTCCAAAAATTCGAATTACAAAGTTTGAAATTTTAATCAAAATTTGTTTTATAGATTTTGTGCAAATTTTGAAATTCTAATTTATATGTCTTTTGCTATATTACGTACTAAAATTTAAATTAACGGTAAAAAGACATTATAAAAAACGCTGCGAATATTTTGAAATAAATCAACATGTGATGAATTTTTTGAGTCACTGTATATAGTGCATAAACGCTGCTATATTCTTCAATTAAAACTTAAACGATCAAATCGTTTTTAAAAAAATGTGAATTCATGTAAAAAAAAATTGTAATTTAGCCTTGTTACGCAGTGTAATTGACTTGCTGGCTGAAGCCTGTTCTTCCTCATGGGATAAAAGTGCACTGACTTCAGAATCCATTATATTGTAATTAGGTTAAAAAAAACTACCTTACAAAAACGCTAGTTTTGAATTTCACTCTTCACTTTCAACAATATTTTGATATCAAGACAGCTGATTAAGAACTTTAAATTTTCTATATTGATTGACATCGCGATTATGAGTTACAACAATGGATTACAGCTACGAATTTGTAACCACGGAAATTCGGATAATAGTAGAAGAAAAATATTTCGAACATGCGTTAGAAAGAAAAAAAATCACAAATCAACAAGCATATTTTGCCAGTTCAAACCTGCAGTTTATGATACTAAAATTTAATTCTGATACAAATTTTAAGTTTTCAAAAACATTCCTGGTTTTAATAAATTGCATTGCAGTCTGAACTACAGTGCTTGAAAAAAGCATTGGGACAGTAGCTCTTTGATAATTTGCACATTGTTTTCCTTGCCAAATCTTTTTCGTTATTTTTTTTAATCAAAATATGGGTCATTCCGTAACAAAAGCCATATAAGTTTAAAGTTTAAAATTCAGCAAATTAAAAAAATATCTCATACAAATTTCAAGCTTTTTAATTTGAATTTAAAAAAAGCAGAGTATTTTATAGCCCATTAAATTTTCGTACAGTAATGTACAATTTTCAAGTGGCAAGAAATTACTGTTGATTTCTGATTTTATTTTTCTTAGCATGAACAAAATTTATTTTTATATGGAAGAAAATATGCAACACCACCAGAAAAAATAAATACCAAAAATCACACAGTGACCCAAATAATTGATCATATATTATTTTTTTTTTAAGAATTTCGAAATTTTTTAATGATAATTTTTGTTCTTCATTTTTTATATTTCAATCTTTGTACAAAACGTCAACAAACATTTTAATTCGAATTTCGGGAAAACTTTGAGTATACAGTTGTAACTCGTACAATTTTAGCATAATGCAAATTAATGTCTGAAGGGCTAAAAATTCTAATTGCTTTCTGGGATTTTTTTTTTAATTTCTGTATTACGCACTTTTTTCAATATAAGAGAGATATAGTTCATTATATAACAAAAAATATATGAATCAAAATTTCAAAAACTTTAACAAATTTTCATACAAATTTGAAACTTTAAATTTTGCATAATAATATGCAAGGCTCAAAGGGCTGAAAATCCCCCCTATTTCGAAATTTTAATATCTAATATTTGTATAGAAATTTGTTAAATTTTCATAAATTTGTGCAAAGTTTCACATTTTGGTTTATATGTTTTTTGTTATACAACGACCTACATTTTTTATAAAAAAATAACGAAAAAAATGTATCATGAAAAACATTTTAAAACATTGTAAAATAATCGCCATGTGGTCAGTTGTTTGAGTTACTGTATATATTAATTGGTTTATAAAAGGAAATAACAGTATTGCAAATGATTATTGTGTAAATTCACTTTACTGAAGAATTTAACCTCACATGACTTTTTTTTTGGCTCATGAATAGTTGACATTTAATGTTGTGGTTTGTGGTGTTTTTCAAACGGATTGAAATTAGCAATATATTTGTACTCCAAACTGTTTAAAAATATTTTCAAAAACTTTAATTAATTTGATTTTTTAAGGAATTTGATATTTTTCGTCATCAAAACCAAGCAAAGGCCAATCTAATCATTTCGGCACATACCAAGTTAAAATAAACTTTATTTTCTCCGGCAGGTTTTTTTGATTGAAACAATTGTGTAATCTGCATACTATCATTTCCATTCTTTCGATTATATTTGCCTTTTAAGTAAATTTATTATTATATTTTTTTCTCTCTGATTTTAGTGATATTTAAATGTTACCACATTTTTTCGATCGATATTTTGAAGTTGTTATGGCATTTCTGAACATAAAAAATATCAACCAAATACCACCGAATAAATTCAAATTCAAGAATAAAAATTTTTTTTGAAAATAAAAATATCTAAATCCATAAAATAAATAAATCAATTCAAATCAAAATTTTAAAGAATTTGTCACTTAAACGGGTCATGTCTCAGTGTAGAAAATGCACAGCTTTCAAAAGATATGTGGCAGGCTAGGCACAAAAAGCAAAATAAAAAAATATTTTTAAAGAAAAACACAAGTTTCAACATTTTTACTGGATATTGTCAAGTGAACTGTGTTCATCACTTTAAGATCTATGAGTTCACAAGTAATCGCCAGTTTAGTTTAATTTGTTGTTATTGCTTTGTTTAAAAAAAAAATTCCACACAAATGTCCAACACTCGTTTTCGTTTATGCCATTTGGCTTTGGGCTTTTGACACTCATGAAAGACAGTTCTTTTTTTGAATAACTTTCGATTTTTACAACACGCTACAAACGCTTCAAAAAACAAAACCTACCGATAGTGCGGTCTTAAGAATTCTAAACGCACTAAGCTAACGCGCTGCGAACCTTATCGGGTGAACAGTTGGTTGGGAGTGTGCGCGCGCGAAACCAATTCAAATTTGAAATCGCCTGGCAGTAGAACTCAGCCGATTGATATACTACAATAATATGGATATGTATATATTATATATATGTATGTACTATATGTATGTATGCATGTTGGTATAAATTTGCTCCTACTGTGGTGTGGCGGTATGACGGTATGGCGTGTGGCATTCTCTGCTGCATACAGCGTTCATGCTCGCATTGGATGACTCTGTGACTGGCGTACGCGCCCCCCCAAAAATACACATATAGTTTAACATAACACACACAAAGCAAATATGTATATGCATACATACATATCTACAAATAAATGCGCCGCTAAATGGGTGCTACTGTTGTACGTGCCGTTGGTGATAAACGCCAGTTAGAAAGGCTTATTATTTAATTGCTTTAGTCCGGCAAGTAGCCAAAATTAACAAATAAATAGAACGAAGCGAGAAGAAGGGAAGAATATGTTATGTGTAGATGTATGAACTATGCATGTGCCTTAGAACAGTTTAAAACAATCGATTATCTATTTGGCCGCCCTCTCCGCCTGCCTCCATCGTTGATCTGTCATTTAGTTTAAGAATCTACATAGTTTGTTCCAACATTGTTTTCAAGTTAGATTTTTAAATAGAAAATGCCCCGATTTTCGATCAAATTTTGACATAGAGGACCATATACATACATATGTGTAGGTATCCACATCAGGGTGGTCCTTAAAATCAAATGAACGACTTTTTACCAGTCTCACCCCCGTAATCGGTAATGCCACGGTCAAAGATATCACATATGGTAACTTTGGTTCCTATTAGAGACGGTTAAGACGTGTGGGTGGGTTACCAACTGAGCAAGCATTGCTGCGAAAAGCTGGTAAGGTGGATGCACCAGCTCATTTCGAAAATATGGTCGGACGAATGCTCCGTGCTCTGCCCAAATCACAGGAAAGGTGATCCTACCATATGCGCCAAATACCACGAGATAGCCTCCCTAACATTTCATGCAAGGTTCTATCGAGCGTATTGTGTGAAAGACCACCAACGAACTGCTTGGACCTTATCAGTGTTGCTTTAATTCTGGGTAAACCATCGACCAAATATTTAAGATACGGCAAATCAGCTTTCGACAGCACTAGAAGAAGTTCCCTATATGCAACGATGTCTGAATTTGGTATCCCTGCAAAACTAATACGGATATGTAAAATATCGCTGAACAATACCACCAACTCAGTCAGAATTGGGAAGGACCTCTCCGAGCCGTTTGATATCAAACGAGGTTTCAGACTGGGTAAATCCCTGTCATGTGACTTCTTTAAACATTATGTTGGAAAGATAATTCAAGCTGCAGAATTAAACTTGTCAGCCACCATCTTTTATAAGAGCGTGCAACTACTGGCGTATAGGATGACGATGACATCGACCACATTGAACTCAACAACAGCGCCGTTAGTTCTGCCTTTTTTTAAGCTGGATAAAGAAGCCCAACGAATGGGTCTGATGGTGAACGAGGGCAAAACGAAGTATCTCCTGTGATCAAATAAACAGCCAACATATTTACATCTTGGTTCTCGCGTCCCTGTTGACAATTACAATTTTGACAAAGTGGAGGGCTTTGTTTACCTTGGCGCCAGCATTCACATCAACAACAATGTCAGCCTTGAAATCCAACGAAGAATCTCTCTTGCCAACAAGTGCTACTCTGGGCTGTGTAAGCAAATGAGCAATAATAATAGCCCTCTCTCGACGAACGAAAATCACGCTCCATAAGTCCCTCGTCATGCTCGTGCTATTGTATGGCGCAGAAGCATGGACGCTGTCCACATCAGATGAGATGGCGCTTGGAGTGATCGAGAGAAAGAATTTTGAACCTTTTGAAACCCGCAGACGATTGAACGATATGTTGTATGAGTTTTATAACGACAGTGACATAGTACAGCGAACGGGCTACGTTGACTGGAACATGTCGTGCAAATGGACGAAAATGTTCCAGCACTGAAAGTATTCAACGCGGTACCAGCTGGTGGTGGTAGAGGAAGGGTATGGCCTCCTCTGCGTTGGAAGGACCAATTAAAAAGTTAGCAAAGCAGAGGAGCAACTGGGGCGCTATGTTGAAATAAGCCAAAATCGTATAGGCGGTTATGGCGCCAATTAAGAAGAAGATGTGATATTTTCGACTATAATAGTATCGATGTAGGTTGAGGTTAAGGAGAACTGATGTAAACATTTTCTTCCTACATTTAAGCACCACCCTAATCTTCTTGTTGTCACAGTGTAATATTGGCACTTTTTTCCATGTTCAATTTTTTAAATTTATTTTCTTATAAAAATATAGATCCTACAATAACATAAACTATAAAAATCTAATTTCAAACTTTGAAATAAATTTAACAAACTTGAAAAAATCTACGTTAGTATTTTTCTGAAATTTGTCAGGTATGCAGTTTAAATCCCATAATAATCCCCAAATTTTGAATTTCTAAAAATGCTCACTGATTTTTGATAATTTTTTTTTTGTCGGAGGTCTTGAGAGTTTTCTTCCGCATAACGTACGCACGGAATGCTATTTTTTATGGAAGAAAATGCACAAACCTATCAGCAAAATAAATGTTTAAAAATAAACGAAAACTTTTAGGAACTTGAAACTTGTATTTTATTGTACAAGAATTGAATTGGCTATAAAACTGTACACCAGAAAAACGTACAAAAATTCTTAGAAAATTAGTGAAAATTTTCAATTTTTCAAGTTTGTTAAATCTTCATAGAATTGTTAGAATTTTTAAATTTTTAATTTTTTTATACGAAAATCAAAAAAAAAAAATTTAACATGGAAAATGTTGTCAATATAGCAAAAATAACAATGGACTATTTTCAATGTGAGCCACTGTATATTAGAGTGGTCCAATTAACAAAAGTATAGTCGGAACTTTAATGCTCTGACTCCCTAGAATTATTCTATATCGAAAAAAAAATCAATAACAATATTTTCTTAATTCAACATAACTATATTGAGTTGTCGCTCAGAGCGCTTAAAATTTGCTATGTGTTTTATATGGAGAAAAGCAAATTTAGTAGAAATGGTATGTATTTACTCAATTGGCTTCATAGCACTATTATTATTTTGAACACAGCTGTATGTATGTGTGGAGATGCATGAACAACCGATACAGCAAACACCTTGCATCTTGGGATGGTTACATACCGCGATCGATTGTCTCACCATGCCCCTCAGTCAATCTGCAAATCAATAACAATAGTCGGCTTGTTTTCCAACTTACCAAGTATTTATAGTGCAACGCACATATGTACATATATACTAATTTATGTATGAGCAATCCCATGGCGCTATTTAATATACCAAAAATTCTGAGTCATTACATATTACACTT
This sequence comes from Anomoia purmunda, assembly GCA_951828415.1. Classification (NCBI taxonomy): domain Eukaryota; kingdom Metazoa; phylum Arthropoda; class Insecta; order Diptera; family Tephritidae; genus Anomoia; species Anomoia purmunda. Next base: position 48,560,883 of record OX639995.1, read on the forward strand.
TTGCTTTTCGTATGTTGTTTATTTGTGGATGGATATTAAATATTCATATGTACAAAAATAAATAATTATTAGAGCTTTTGCAGTAGACATTGATGCAGCAAAAATAATTTATTAGCTATCAGACAGTAATTAGTTGTATTATGTATGAAAATGTATGCGCATGTACGTGTGTAGAGTAAATTTGTGTTTCCATACGGGTTTTGTAGTATGCAATGATACTCCACGAGTGAAACAATTAGATATTCCTTTAATAAAATATTATTAGTTGTTAGCGCGCTATAGGGACGTGAAGCGCCGAAAAAAATATGCCATAAATACGTCACGAAGTTATCTCACACGTCGAATGATTCGACTCGACTCCATTGGAATCGTCTTGAAATTTTTCATAGATGCCAAATCCACAAGATCATTTAGGATTTCGCCTGCGACGAAGTCCCTGTGGGTACGTGTTCAGAGCGATTTTGTTGATGTCACTCGCCGCACAGTGATTCGCTTAGTACAAGCTAAATGGACAAAAGTCATGTTTAAAAATTCAAAAATAGGCAATGGGCTATTGTTAATAATATCTCGAAACATGGGTTCCTAATATTTCTGTCTATCTGGCACATTAACTCGCGGAGTCCCATTATGGCTACGTCGGCTTACATCAATATACAGTGTCGAACAAATTAATAGGTTCGCGACATTTTGACAAGTTTTGATCATTTTTCTTCTGTTTGTTTAATGTTTAGTAATTTTTTATAAAAGCATAGCAGCTCAAACAGCATTTCAAACTTTGTAGGGAAAATTCAATATATATTTTTTTTAAATATTCAAAGTTTTTTAGAATTTCTCCCATACAAAAAAAAAATTGTCGAACGTAGTACTTTGTATGGAAGAAAATGCGTGACATCGGCAGTTAAAAAAATTATAAAAATTTGTGCCTAGAAAAGTCTGTGATGAGAAATCGGATGTAAGGTAAACTTTTTTTTGGATACGGTCTTAATTGAATTTAATTTGATATTAAATGAGCAGATTGGCCGCTTGTCTTTCGATAAATGTCACAAATAGTAGAACTACCTGGGAAAAAATAAAACTTAAAAGAACCAGAGATAGATACTTATGAAGTATTCGAAAATTTCGAAATCACAATAAATTTTCCTCATCACTTTTTCGCCAAAAATTTTGTTTTAAATACATTATTATTATTCAATTATTAAAGGTTTGATACATAATGACAGCTAAGCTTTAAATTTCCCGCACAAAAGGCTGGTTTTGCGATGGAAGCTGGAACGGGACAAAATGTAATCCTCTTTTACGAAAAGGTGGCAAAAAAGTACACAGTCGGTAATTAGTAGTAGGATGTACATAGATTGCACAAAAACGAAGTATATTTTTTTGGAAAAAATGGAGCATTTTATGTGAAATATTATTTCTATGGGTATTTTGCTAAGATCTCCCGATTGGGGGATTCTTCGTTACGCAATTTAATTTTCACCAAAATTTAAAAATGGTTTACAAAATTCACACATAAATTTGCAAAGAACAACACGGGTTTTCAACAAGGGACAGAAGGAGAAAACTGCCAGTAATTTTGTTTATTTTTTTGGAATATTCTCTTTTAAAATCACAACGCTTTTAATTCCGTATACATCAAAAGGTATAATAAATGGTAATTTTCACATCTATTATTTATTGAACGGATACTCGTTTTAATTTTTAAATTAAAAACAAATTACTAAGTGAAAGACAAAAATACCAAATAACAAAATTTGATAATTACATAGTTAAAAAAAAAACAGTGGAAACGCGATCGCTGGCATGACAGTCTCCTCTGTCAGTGCACTCCCATCTATACATTCCCCTCCCCACAGTGTCGCAACCCATTGCTCTGCTCAGCCTGCAATGTAAGTATTAAAAAAATACATAGATTTTGTTTTATTTGCTGGGGGAAGTGTGATCGCCGCTCGATCCTGCTTACCTCAGCCGTCGACGAAATCCGCCTCATAATATTTATTTTCCTACAAAGGCGCGCTTATGATTTTCTATCCGTAACTAATTGTATTCATAAAAAATATTTACATAGCCGATGATTGAGTATGGATGCATTAATTTCACACCTGTGCTATTAGGAAATAATTTCGCATTCAAAACACTTCGACTTAAGATAATTGCAAAATCATTTTTGCGGCAAAAAAAAAGCATAAACAAAATTTTGAGAGCAGGTGTGGGTGCGTTTTTAATGTTATTATTGTAGGAATTAAATGCAGAGTAACTTGGCTTCGCCTCGGATTCCAACCTCACTGGCAGACGATTGACGCATTGAACAGTAAACAACACCACGGACACCAGAGGCCAGCGCTACGACCGTAAAACGGTTAGTTAAATGCGATGCGAAAGAAGTCGGAGATTTGTATAACGCATTATATGTAGGTCACCGTTTTTCACGAATGCGAACAATTTTTCATTCGGATCACATTACAGAGTAACCTCCCTGGTCTACGAATGTTCGAATTGGACAGCAGGGCTTTTCTTCTACCCATTTACTTTCTTAGAATTTCGAATTGATCTGCGCACCTCAATAAAAGTCATCGAAAGATTTTACGTTGGAATGGAGCCAATAGATTCCAATACTTGAAAGTTTCTCAATCATTCGGGTGTAGTCAACAACAGGAATGAGTAATCGCTGAGACACAGAGAATAAGTAGAGGCGAAAACATAGACGAATATGGGTATGACATTTATGAGGATAGCAATACCGAAACCAATAGCGGGAACGATGGTAGATAACAAAACACTAAGCATATGTGCAAAGTTATCAATAGACTATTCCAATACGAATTCGAATGCATAGTGTGACTTCTAATCTTAGTAATTGTCTCCTTGAGCCATTTTTAGGCAAATAATTATTATCTTTATTTGAAAAGTCTTTAAAAATGTATTCAAAATTATCTCTGCTTAAATATGAATAGAACCTTTTAACTGCGCTTCTTTTACTTTATTTGTTAGTCAGTTAGTCTGAAGTTTAACTAAGCTGCAAATACATAAAGATACATAAAAAAAAAGAAAAAAAAAATAATGATAATGATAATGATAATGATAATGATAATGATAATGATAATGATAATTATAATGATAATGATAATAACGTCCAATTATTCCACGAGTGTGTTAATCACTTTAAATATAGTAACAAAATGGAAGATTATTAAAAAAAAAAGAACCACAAGTAAACTAGAAAACAAAGAAATAATTTTTAAAATTTAAATAACTATATATGTATCTACTCAAGAATCGTTGGCCTCTTTATCAGAGCGAACAGTTCATTCTGCACAGAAAAGGAGCTTGGTCTAGCGGTGAATGAATAAAAAATATATTACAACCTGGTAACACACAAAGAGTCTTCGCGTATTGGAATACACGCTGCTTTTGGCAGACATAACTTTGAAATTATGTGAAGGGTTATTTATACTTAAGATCCAGCATAAATACCACCATAAACACCACCAGTTTGAAGTACTTGGAAAAGGATTGCAATTCTTTTAGCGAGTATTTTCCAGTACTTTCAGTACTTGATGGTATTTCCAAATATTTTCCAATTACAAGTACTTGTACTCGAGTCCTAATTTCAATTCAGCTAGAAAACAATTACGTATTCATTATAAGTACTTTAAAAAGTATTTGTATTGAGTACTAATTGTACTTGAAATTTAACAGGTCTGAACAAATGCAGCACTTGCTTGTATTTGTTGTTGCTTAAAGACGTTGAAATGCCAAGCAAATCGCACCAGAAAAAATTTAGATCTATTTCAATGAAATGAAAAATAGAAACAAAGTTTGACAGTTCAGCGGCTCTTAATATGAAAAAAAATTAAATTAGCTACTCCGCTGATCGCTTAAAACGTACTTGAGGGTTCTAGTAAGTTAAAAGCCAATATTAACGAATAAATAATAACTTTATGGTTTAAACCTTAAAATTCCCAAAGTCATTAGGATAATCTTAGCATTTAGATAATCTTTTATATATGATACTAGTTTTTTCCGCATTCTTTCTTACCTTTTCAGAATTCAACAATTGAGCTCACTGATCCTTAAATACCATCACAGTTAAAAGTAAATACAAACATTTATGGTTACTTCGCAAGTTCAATAACCACAAACCATTTACAACAATTCAGTAAGAATTAGTCAATTTGAAATTTAAGCTTCAATATAAATACATACACTCCGTGTGCGCTTATACTCGTCGTATGTGTAAATATTTACAATTTTAATGTATGCTAATTAATTTATAACAGCTGAAGTAGGTGTGTAATTCATCAAACAGTTATTGCGATGCCATCAACAAAACTATAGTGTAATTCAATTCTTCAGATTAAATTTACAAATAAATATACACCCACACCAGTGAGCATGAAAATAGTAGGAAAATTTATTGATACGTTTTGACAATATTACCTTTCCTTATTTTATTTTAATATTTTTTTATAAAATTCAATTCTATAACAAAAACCATGCAAGTCAAAGTTTCAAACTTTCTGGCAAATTTATAAAAATTCGACAAATTTAAAATTTCTAGAAGTTTTGTAGCCCTTTTCAATTTTAGCTAAAAATTCTGGCTAATTTTTTATAATTTTTTTTTTGTTACGGTGTTAACTATTTTATTTTACATAAAAATAAATTTAGTTTATACGTTATATGGAAGGAAAGGTAAACTTATCAAACTTAACACGATTGTTTTGTTTTTTAATTGTCGAATTTTTAGAAATTTTCTAGAAAGCTTGAAATTTCGAAATTAAAATTTTGATGTCAAATGTTTTTAAATTGGTGGAAAGTTTGAAATTTCGTCTTACATAATTTTTGTTATAGAATTAACTATATTTTTTAGAAATTTTCTAGAAAATTTGAAATTTTGAAAATTAAATTTTAATGACTATTGGTTTTAAATTGATGGAATTTTTATAATTTTTCTAGCTAATTTGATATTTCGGCATACATACATAGTTTTTGTTATAGAATTAACTATATTTTTTATAAAAAATAGTTTAAATTAAAAAGGGAAATGCAAAATTGTCTATAAATTTTGCTACTATTTTCGTGAACATCACTGTATGTACATATGTTTATTTGTAGTGTTATCAGGCGCCATCTGACATTTCCATTGTAAAATTTGACATATTTTACCGTAAACGCACTCCCGACGTCTAGATGTGTGTGAACTTACTATATTGGTGTAGTTTACGGTGGCTTTAAAAATCCATCTCGGCAATGGAACATTGGAATTAAACCGTGAGCATTTTCGTCCGATTATTTTTTACAATTTTCGACATGGATTAAGAAGACAAGAATGTATCGATGAACTAAAATCACTCATCTCACCCACGAATTCCGTGGGGGTCGTCAAAAATCCACTGTTATGTTAGAAAATGCTTTGCATGAAATGATTGAGCAACATCATTATGCTACGTGCCGAGGATCAATAAAATTTTGGTAGAAAAGGTGTACTCGCGTTAGATTCCACACAATTTAAAAACTGCCCAAAAAGGAGGATCCTCAAAATGCTTCAAAAATAGTTCAAACGAATGCAGAAATTATTGATCAGCATGGAGACTAAAAACAATAAAACCGTTTTCAACCACCAATGTACCTTTTTCCATTGTTAGGTGAGAAATACATGTACATAGCAACCCTCGTATATTGTAAACTTTTACTAGATCATAAATTTATTAAAATATACAATAAATGGAAACTAGGCCCAATTATTTTTTATTTTAATTTAGCTTCCATCGCGCCAACAAACCTTGACCGTAGTTTATATTATATACATACATATATTATAATTTGCAAAACATAAACCAGCAAATAATTTACTGTTGGTTTTTTATACCACACAATATGTCCGTAATATTGCTATTTAATGTCCGTAATCATGATAGTATTTTCTCTACCCACAGATAACCCGACAGTACAATTCCTGTAAAGGCACTCAGAGGCAAGAGCATTGAACTTTGTCACAACAACGCACTTGGGGCCAATAAAATCCATTATCCGAATATCCAAAAAATTATAGTTGAATTACAAGAAGAGAGGACCTAGATCTGCTAATTCTTAACCCTCCGCGAACATAAGATAAGTTTATTTGAAACGAAAGTCTCTCCGCAACTAAATTAGGCCGCTGCCGAATTCAAAGTGCCCTCAAATTCCAACATAGATGAGATAATTAAGTAAGATATGCATTTTAACCTTTTTTCTATCTTTTAAAAAAAAAACATCTTAATAAATAAAGTGCTGATGCAAAAAAAAAATACTTTTAATGAAAAATAAATGCGCTAGGTGGCGCTAGGGATGCACTAAGTGACTCTAGTGGCGAGTAATGCAGAAAATCTCGGTTTTTGATTCGATTTTGATGAAATTAGAAACGTGTGATGTGAACGAATTCGCTAGATGGGACTAAGAACGAAAATTCGGATTTATATCCCATTGAAAATAGAAATGTTTTCTCACTATTTAATAGGTCTTAACGCTGAGCACATCGGTTGAACGAGCAAAAAGCGGTAAAAGTAAGCAAAATTAGAATATATTTCCAAAATATACAAAATTTTGCTGATAAAGTTTAACGTTAAATAGGTACACCCCAAGTCAAAATCATGCGGTCACCGATTTTGCGTTATTTTTGTAAATAAAATTTTTCAACCGAATTTTCAATTAATTTAATACAGATGTAGCCCTTAATAATCAAAATTTCAAAGTACTTACAAAAATCAGCAAAGTTTCATCAAAATAATCACCATTTAGTGCAAGCTTGAACTTTTTGATGGACAATGGTAAACATATTTTTCATATAATGAAAGAAAATGCTCTGCACAACAAAAAACAAAATTAACAAATATTAGTAGTGCACTTTAATGTACTAGAATATCATTATAAAGGTAGACACTTCCAAATTTCCTATTATTTCTGAAAACAGCGGTGCAAATTTTGATGAAACTTTGCAGTAGTGTCACTTTGCTGATTTTCCTAAAAGGTTTGAAATTTCTATGACTAGAAATTTTGAGTGCGACGCTACCCCGAGAAGACTGCAGATATATCTGGGCACACATAGTCCAGGGAAGGAACTGGTATGCTCGTTGCCACCAACCACCATATTGGGCCTCCTAAGGGAGTTGGGGTTGGGTGAGGTACTGTAAGAAGCAGAGGGCACAATGGATCTGAAAAAGTCGAAGTGCAATCCTCCATATATATCTATCTATTTAAGGGTCTATCTCCACAGGCAAACTCATGCCAGAAAATATATTGACAATAGAGACCGCACATTGCTCTATGTCAGCAGTATATTGCAGACGATATTGCTTGATAGTTATTGCCTGCTACCAACTGTCATTTTGTTCTTTGGCAGCTACCTTTTCATTTGCGAGAAAACTTCGTAGCGACAACATCGTTGGAATTTTAATATGAAACCAATTTGGCAATAATATTTTATTTTCCATAATATTTTAGGAATATTTCCGTTTTTATAAAGTCAACATACTTGTTTGACGCCATCTGACAAAAGCCATCGAATGCCCCCACATAAAAACATCCAATCGAATTTCTCGCACCTAAATGCAAAAATGACGGATGATAGCCATTAGCGTTTGGTGAAAAGAATACAGAAGGTAGCGCTGTTTGCGGTACAGCTAACCCTTCTGAAAATTTTGACAGAATTTCTACGTCACAACAGATTTTGTGTACAAAAACCGCAATCATGTTTACCCTTTCCACCATGTTTAAGAATTATAGTGTGTATTCTTTCTAACATGTATACAAATGGTTTCCCTCTCATTTCTCCCCAACGGTAAATCTGGTATGACGTCACAGCCAAGTTGCTCTCCGAATTTCAGATCAATCAGCGCGATCTTGTATTCTATCGTTCTTGGGGTAAGTAGGTAACTAATTTATGAAGTACTTTTCGAATCAGCTCAATTTATTGCTAAGATATGTAACATGCCGAGTTTGGATGAAAAATAAAAAATCACAGAATCAACTATAGGTACAGTTTTTTGCTATATATTTACATACAGCTATGTATGTACATATGTATGGTTTTTTGTTGGAACAGGTATTGCTTGGAGTACATTGACTTTACCTATACAATTATACATTTGTAATTATATAATTATTTAATAAGTGTAATAATAATGAAAGGTAATGCAATTAATCGCAAATGTTAATCACAACGACTAACAATATTTGGCATTTAGTGGAAATTTTCATTCAACCTTGTTCGGCGAATACTCAACCTTGCCACAAATGTTTAGCCATAACACACTACTTAAAGCAAAATCATTCATGCAGGACTTAACATTTTATTCTAGCCGGGTCTTTAATAAAAATTATACATAATATGTATACGAATAAGTTGTGGTTTAGAAAAAATATAGACAAACAGACAGTTTGCTCTTGAATTGGCGCGGTTACTGACATTAACCGATTGCGAAATCGCAAAAAAGTGTGAATCATGGCGAACAGGAAGTTCATACATATATGTATGTATGTATGCAGCTTAAGCTTTGAGCCTTACTTTGCGGTAAAAGCACTAGGTAAGTTGTAATATTTTAATATAGTAATAAACTATTTCAGCGCAAAAAATGTGGGCGTGTACTAATGAAACAAGGGGCGAAGCAAATAGTACCAACCTTAATTACCTTATACAATAAAAGCTAGTGACATTTTACTTAACATAGAAGCGTGGGAAATATTGAAGTCATTTCGAATATCGTTTTATATCCTATAATCCCACGTGCACAACCGTTTGAATGTCACAAATAGACGGAGTCAACTCGATTAATACAATCATGAAGATAAAAATGTTTGAATTATTTAGGGATATGCTTTTTGAATAACTCCTTACCATGGACCGTTAAAATTATGACAATTATAGAAAAAATATTACTTAATTACTAAGAAACCCCGAACGACGTTGTCCTGCCCATATTTATTTAGTAATCGCCCTTTCATATAATTTTGTATAATTTTATTAAATTCGACGTTTCAAACTGGTGTCAACCCTCATAAAAGTTAGCTAAGAACCTTATCCGAGACGAACCGCTTGACATCCATATTTTTGTACTTCATATAAGCCCTATGTACTTTATAATTAAATTGAACTGGCCCTCACAAAAGTGTAACTTGTGTATATTTTGATCAAATTTGACTTTTCAAACAGGTTGCAATCTTCACCCGAGCAAAAAATATACTCTACAACTTATCCTCATACCTACCAAATATACCTACAAAATTTCATAAAAATCGTTCTAGCTGCTTCAGAGGAGTTCGCCCACAAACACCGTGACACGAGACTTTTATATACAAGATTATTTTGAAATCCGATTATTAGAAAACAAACCAACTTACTCTCTCACAAAGTGTCAAAAAAGTGCCAAGAATGTTCACAGGGCCCAGAACGGAAAAAATGAGCTGTTTCATTTATTTTTTACTTTATTTGTGACTTGACAGTTATTTTTTATAATAGTTTTTTTATTGCTCAGAAAATAAAAGTTATTACAACATTTTTTTTGTTTTACTTTTCGCTTAGAAAAAAATTATTTTTTGAGCTTTATTTTTTATTTACAAAATAAAAATAATTGTTTAGAGATGACCAAAATCGATAACTACAATCTGAAACCAACTGACGTAAATGCGGATATAATGAAATTTTGGGATGAAAAAAAAATATATGTAATTGAGACTCAGATAATTATTATTGGCTTTTTTAATATAACTCATAGAAATAAAAATTAATGCAACTAGATACAAGATCTCCCTTACAATATGAGTTTGTTAGTTGTAATTTGAAAAATAACCATATGCTGATTCAGATCTTTTTTTTTCAATTTTAAACGGTCAGAGTAATCAGAACAAGACTGTAGGTGAAATAAATTTATTTTAATTAAATGATTTAATTTAAAGTATTTTATCTTTCGTAATTTTTGTCTGTAAATGCATAATAAGTGGCTATAAGCAATAATTATTTTAATATACAGTGACTCAAAGACGTGACCACAACATGGTGATTTTTTTTTTTTTTCTCGCTAAGTCTTATTCATTAATTTTTTATGAAGCTTTTTGGCAGTTTTGCAGGTCATTAAATCTAAGCATTTCTACAAGTCTGAAGTGGCTAAAATTCCAGTTGATTTTTGGGAATTTTTTTAAATTTCGGTCTTACGCACTTATATATTAGGGATGGATTTTATATAAATTCCCGATAAAAGTTTTTACATTTTTTGTACTGACGATCTTGAAATGAAAAACTTGCGAAAAAATAATGAAAAACTTTGTGAATATGCACCACGTAGTCAATTACACAGCCCCACAAAAAAAAATTGCTTATTTTGAGCAGGCCATGTTTATTACACGTTTTTGCTTTGGCACCATCACGTGAAGTGTTTTTTATAACCTCAAAAAACGGCTCAAAACAATCAATTTTTTAATTTTTTTGCCGTTGTTTTAGGTTATGAAAAACCTTGACGTGATGGCGCCCAACTGACCTCAGGTTTGGCTTCAAAACATATAATGAAGATGGTCTTCTCCAAAACAGTTTTTTTTTTTTGTGGAGCTGTGTTATTAGCTCTGATCCAGTAATTTTCCTGTAAAATCCTGTAAAAATTACCCTCTAAAGTGAGACTAAAAATTTTCTTTCAAATTAAAAATAATTTTATTTCGTTCAAATGCTGCAAGATAATTAAAATTTTCATTAATATTTTTCGCTATAAACTTGACAACGTACAATTTTTTTTTTACTTTCGTGCAACGACTGATCGTTTTACACTTTTCATGATTTTAGCCGAAGAAAAAATTCGTGCAAAATCTTGCAACTTCATTCTCTACACAACTCTCCAAACATCGCTGTCAGTTACAGGATTTTGATGTACGGGAAAATTTTTCCTATAACTTCCTATAAGTTTGGGTAAACGCCTGAAAGTTCGTGGAGTACAGGAACTTAACTATTATTTGAATCACTGTGTATGTATACACTCCATATTGTAGATCTGCACATCAATAAATTATGATGTTTAACGAGATAAGCCAGGGATTTTAGCTAGTTACAATAGAAAGCTTTAGTTTTCTAAGAAAAAAAATCAACCGAAAAAAACTTTCATTTTCTAAGCGAAAAATAAGGTTTTAAGGTTTTACAGATTTTTTCTCTTTATTACTCACACACACGGCAATGAGTAAGAAAGAGAAAAAGCCTATAAATTCTGTAAAATATGTATATCTAACTGGAACAGAACTTTTTATTTTCTAAGCAAAGTAATTTTTTATATAATACATATTTATGTATAAACGTTAATCGCGTCCGCGATACCGCAACGACTTGGATTTATATCCGGCCAAAGACTGTCACGGTTCGTTACAACAACAACTATAATATGAAAAAATAATAATATTCCCTTACCTTAGTAGGATGGTCAGCTGCAAATCATGACCTAATCTCTCCAAAGCGGGTACACCTTCCACGCGTAAAATATTAATTTTCTCACGCAACGACCGCGAAACTGTATTCTGCCCATGGCGTTCACGCAAAATTTCCAAAATATTTGGTTGTCGCAAAAAAGCTATCACCTAAACGAAATTACGAAATAAATATAAAAAAAAAATAAACATAAACATTTTAACAGGGCTCGAAAATAGAAGGTATTTTTAAAATCTCAATTAAATAAGCCAGTCAGAATTAGAATTTGTCTCTGTAACATTATAAGTTTGAATTTTTTTACTTTCTTCAAAAAGTCAATAATTAACAGTTGTTTTTTTACTGGTATTTTTTAAATAAGAAATAACAGTTAAATTTTAATTTAATATTTCCGTTAAAAGTAAAAGTTAAAATTTAATTTTAATTAACTTTCGGTCAAAAATAAACGTTATAATTCGACTCTTACTTTTAACTGAAAAAATAAAACTTATATCTGACTTTTTGACTGAAAAAATAAAAGTCGAATTATAACTTTTATATTTGCTAAAATAACAAAAACTGAAAAATAGGTTTAAAATTTAACTTTTACTGAATAAAATCAGTCATATTTGAACTTTTTTTACTGAAAAAATCGGAGTAAAATTTTAACTTTTATTTTTGACTGAAAAAATAAAAGTAAAGTTTTAACTTTTATATTCGACTGAAAAAATAAAAATCAAATATTAATCATCTTATTTGACTGAAAAAATAAAAGTTAAACTTTAACCAAAAAAAAAACATAAAATTCAAATTTTTATTTATATTTTTCACTGAAATATGCCGCTGAAAAAACATTTTTTTGGTGACTCTTTTGAAAAAAAAAAACACAAAAGCACAATCCCTGCATTTTAATAATAAAAGGATTGCCAATATATTTACCTTTTCATTGTAAGCAACAGGCACTTCGTTGTACTGCTCGTAATTACCAACTGAACCTGCAGCACTTCCACTGGCACCACCTATTGCACCATTCGGACCAACACGCACAGTGCTTACCGGTCTAGGCGGTGGCAATGGTGGCACACCAGAGGAAGACAAGCAATTGCCATCAAAAACGTCGTAATGAGAATTTTGTAGATGCTGGTGATGTTGATGTTGATGTAGGTGTTGGTGTTGTTGTTGGTTTTGCTGGTGCGCATGTGGAAAATGAGATGCGAATTGTGGTGACTGATGTGAAGGATTATGATGCCTTTGACGTATTACACGTGCACTTTCGATAGGCAAACGTGGATCCATGAACGAAGTTTTACGATTATTATGATCAATGAAAAACTGTTTGCCAGATTGATCAAGCTTGGTCTCCCAGCTGGAGGGCAAGTCTCGATTAAGTTGTGCGAATGTATTAACTAATGCTACCAGATCTTTATTGTATTGATAACGTTGAAAGCACTGCGGATCGCGACGTATACGTATAATCATGTGTTTTAGTGCCGGATTGCGATTATATATCGATAAGGCATCTTCGTTTGTATGTAGCATAGAATAAAAGTCAGGACGACAGAGCATCACAACGGCAGGATGTACAGAAAGGCTAAGCATTTGTGGATTGCCTAAATTGTTGTTATTAGCAGTGTTTTGATTGTTGTGCATTGCATTGGCGAATGGATTGGCAGTGTTATTACAACCGGAACTATCATTCGCACTATAATCGGAAGCGTTCGATAGACGATTTTCGCTGGTAATTGTACGTCGTATGGACTGATAGCGTCTATCCAATTGCTGTCGATGATGGTGTTCACGTCCTAAGAATTCAATAAATTAAAATTAAATGTTACGTACATTCATTATGGGCTCACTTACCAGCGCCGTTAAGGGCAGCACCACCATTCGTGCCTGGCCGTTGCCACGAGGTTGTACGTGTCGTATGATCAATGTAGAAAATTCGCCCATGGCTATCCATGCGTGCTTCCCAAGCGGGTGGCAACGGTTCTGTAGCCGTTTCTCCTTCACCGAAAATAGCGTTGCCTCGTAGAAATCCGCCAGCATTACCACGTTCAGGTATTGATGGAAGTCGCGTGCTGCTGGCTTCATTCGTTGAACAGCTCGTGTTTTCACCTGCCTCTCCTAAGCCCGTGTCTAAAGTGTTGTCTTCTGTCGATATACCAGTTAATTGGTGTTGGCCAAATGCATTAGGCGGAGATTTGGGCACTGTTGCCATATTATACTCGCCTTGGTTGGCATTGTTGAGCAATCCATATGAAGTTACCGTACCAGAATGTAGCTGATCAGCGTGTGCTGCAAATGCAGCAGCGTTTGTTTGTAGACGTTGATGTCGGCGAGCATGATGTGTTGGTGTTGGTGGGCATACAAGGTTTGCCCCTGCAAGGTATTTTGCGTTAAAGATTTCCATATGACTTACGACGTTAAACTTGTGTACTTACCGATACCACCACCAACGCGCTTCAATAGCCTCTGTTGGGGCCGAATGTGTATGGAAGGTGACGATGGTCCAGCACCTGTACCGGCGTTGCCACTAAATTTAAATTGTGTTTGTGGTGTAGGCGGAGAACTTCTTTCCGGGCTTAAGTTCACGTCCAAAGGCGATGCGCTTCGTGTAGAACAACCTGAAGGTGGACTACGCTGACGTTTTGGGGAGAGCAGTAAACGCACCGAATGAGTTGTACCACCTCCCAGATCCTCGTAATTCATTGCGTTGCATGGAGTATTTCCTTTTCCATTAGACAAAGCGCGCGTTAATGGCCGATGCTGACGTATATATGGAAATTGATTTATTGGCGAAGCATTTCCTAGACTTGTGGAAGTGTTCTCTTTTACGGGGAAGGCAGGGAAATCATAAGTTTCCGAAGCAGGCACCTTTTTGGTTGAAATCGTGTTAATATAACTATCAGGACCAATTTTTTTTTTAATCAACGGTTTAAATTTGACCGGAGTTTGAGAAATCAACCCTGAAGGCAGTTCATATTGCGGACTTGTGGATGAAGGAGCAGCATTGTTTAGTAGCAGTAGTGGGGAATTGTTTGTACTGCTTACAGCACTGCTATAACCATCATTGGATGTGCAAGTTAATCCGCCATATCCATCGATACGTTCATCGGTATCGAAAATATCGAATTTAAAAACATCACCTTGCAAATTCAAATCTTTACCAACAGCTCTAGGGGGCCAAGAGCGTTCCAATGGTCTATGCTGTGGTTGTCGCAAATGTTTTTGGCGACGGTTAACTGCTTTATTAGTAGTATTGGGCTGAAAAGCAGCTGCTGCACCAAGCAAACTTTCGACCGCTGCCTCTTCATCATCTATAGTAACAATATCGTCTTCAACTTCATAAACCGTTTCAGCCGGTACTGTTTCATAACATTCTCGTGCAACCCAAAGATTTAGGTTTTCTGTACCCGGCACTGATGATACAGGAGCTGTAGGAGATTTTTGACTTGTTGGTTTTATTTTTTTCTTAGCGCCGCTTTGTGGTGTAGAGTCGCCGCTTTGTGGCGAAAGCGTCCAGGATTTGCGACGTGCACCGCCACCTACACTACCGCTATCGCTGTGCGAGTTGGTAGGTGATAGCGAAGCAGTGGCTGGAGTTTCACAAGATTTGGTTGTAAGTAGTGTCTGCTGCCGTTGTTTCTGTAGTAAATCATCGGACAATTTTGTTTCATTTATTTTATTTAAATCTTTTAAATCTGCAAAGAAAGTAATTTTTTTTT
Source organism: Anomoia purmunda (assembly GCA_951828415.1). Classification (NCBI taxonomy): domain Eukaryota; kingdom Metazoa; phylum Arthropoda; class Insecta; order Diptera; family Tephritidae; genus Anomoia; species Anomoia purmunda. The sequence goes on from OX639995.1 coordinate 48,576,015, forward strand.
TTAACTATTTTTTTTCAATTCTAAATAAACTTACTTCTGTTTCGTTTCGGTTGTATTGCATCGCTTCCTTCCTCGAATATCATTTGCTCGCTTTCTGGTTCATCTCTCCGCGGGTCATTTAAAAAATTACAACTGGTGTCAACATCTAAAGCGTTACGAATAACAATCGATGTATCAACAGACTTATGCGTAGCAGGTTCAGTGTCAATAACATCTGTCACCTGAGGTAAACATCGTGCACCCTCAACCTCTTCGGCATCTTCCTCGTTATCAATTGGAGTATTCGACGCTACTTTGTTTAGAGAAGTGACGTCATTAGTTATTTTAAGAGCGTCCAAGCAAAGATCCGGTTCACTGACTGCCTCATAAAACGTGTTGCTCTCTTCTTCGTCCGCCCCGTCGTCGTCGTTGTCTCCTACCCCACGACCATCACTGCGACCTTTACCGTCATTACAACCTTGCCCGTTTGTTTTATAACCCATATCTTCAGGAAATATATGCAAATTTTTTAACGCAACAACGACACGACTGCAATCCTTGCTTGTCACGCCGGTATTGTATCTTAAAACAATTTTGGAGCATATAGCAGCTTATGTACAAACAAGCGTTTTACAAGCCGCTCCAAATGCACGTTTTTGCGTCGTTTGTTTTGCTCGTCATATTCTTCTCAAATTCTCTATTTGTTTGTTCTCTTTTTAAACTCGTTCTGTTCCGCACATAAATTTACCCCTTGCTCTCTTTTCGGTTCTTCTTCGTGAATAGGCACGAAATGTAAATTTATAGATTTTTCTATTTGAACTAATTAGATTTTGCAATGCAAAAAAATGGAAATCGCAATCAAATTTGCTTCAGATCAGTAGAAGAATGTAAAATTAGCTTTTAATATCTATTTGTTTAGCAGGAGTGGCGGTTTACACATGTTATGTCGCATTTTCTGTTACTACTTCCGCACCACAATTGCCGACTCGTTTGGTAAAGATTTTCTCCATTTATTTACAGAAATTCGTCCGGTTTTACTATAAATTAAAAATGTATCCTATTTTAGAAAATAAGTTTTTGAAATATATACATTTTCAAGCACTATTTTCAATTTTTCACCAAGCCAGCGCAAATACTTTCTTTATTAACGTTAAATTAGCAAAGTTGTCAGCCGACGTATAATAAACGTGAACTAAAACACAGAATGCACCATACTCAATGACTTTGGAGTGCCTTAGTTTTTGAGTTTTTAGTGTACCTCCTTAATGAATTTACACTTTTATTTAAACCAGCATGTGGAAACTATAAATATTTTTGTACATCTGCAAGTTGCTGTTGAAAAAGTGAGCAAGCTTTAAAAGACCAGCTAAGTTAGAAAGGAAAGTTTTCCGTAATTAGTACTTATATCCAAGGTGGATTCATAAAAGGTTACGGAAAATATCCAACGCGAATTCACTGTGTATTTTGTTTGGGTAATTTTGCCAGTTTAACATTTTGGTCCATTTTCAATTCGCCTTTTCGCCCTTGTCTTAACCTTATATGAAGAAGTCAATGTTCCCACAAAATCACCCTCTACCATGCCCTAATTTGGCACCCCTAGAAATTGCTATGAAAAGAAACAACATTGCTCCGCCACGATTCTTGACGTTTCTTGTACACGCAAGTTTGTTGTATTTCGATCAGGGTTTTAGTTATTTTTGGATAAGACTTTTTGAAAAAGTTATTCTAAAAATTAGAAAAATGTCCTCGGCAACCGGTGAACTTTCAAAGAAGTAAGTACTAATTCGGAACAACTTTACCAAGGATTGATACCACCACCACCTTCAGTGTCATCAAAGCCGAGCCACTAAATGTGTGGTTATGTTGAAACACATGCAAAATTAAAGAATGCGAATGGTTGAAGATTTAAGAAAAATATTCACTTAAATAAATATTAAAGTTGCTTCAATATTAAGAAAATCATATGTGCAATCATTGTACGTATATTGTGAAATAAGTGAGGTAGGAGTCGGAAACTAAGTGGGGTTGCATCAAAAAGTGTGTTAGAATGCATGCAATAAGTAAAAATTTTCTCAAATTGCGTCAATTGCATGCGGTATTTCGAGATTTGGCCTTGGAGTCTCATGAACTTCCAGGAAAAACCTTTCTTCGTAACCAAACTATAACAAATCGAAAATTCCATTCCACAAGGCAGCTGGCATCGCCAAGTAAACGTACAAAACTGTAAGAAAAAATCTATTGGTTTTACCATTTCGATGAATTAAAATTAGATGGGTAAAAAAACAGAAATTTTAAGTTGTTTTATGCAAAACCGAAAATTAATCTCTAATAAAAGCATCAAGCTATTCAATTCAAACATGAGCCAAAATTTATTTATTTGTTTATTAATAAATTATATTACTTTATTTTTAGTGAGCTGAAAAGGCGATTAAAGGCCGAACAGAAAGCTAAGGAAAAAGCCGAAAAGGATGCCCAAAAAGCAGCGACGGCCAGTACCAATGATGAGAACAACACGACCAAAAAAAAGTCTGCAAAAGTATTAGAAGAGGAAATTTCGCCAAACGAATATTTCAAACTGCGCTCGGCTGCTGTGGTTGAGCTAAAAAAATTGCCCGAGACGCATCCATACCCACACAAATTCCACGTTAGTATCTCACTTGAGGATTTTATTAAAAAATATGAAAGCCTCAAAGAAGGCGAAATGCTAGAAGACGTTGCCCTGAGGTAAGCCAAAAGTAATATAAATAACAGATAAAATTTAAATAAAAAAATATATCATTTGTTTGCTTAGTGTTGCTGGGCGTGTACATGCGATACGAGAGTCTGGCGTAAAACTAGTATTTTATGATTTGCGTGGAGAAGGCGTTAAGCTACAAGTAATGGCGAATGCTAAATTATATCATAACGAAAGTGCCTTTGAGACAGATACAACGAAGATACGACGTGGTGATATAATAGGTATCAGTGGTTACCCTGGTAAAACAAAAAAGGGCGAACTTTCAGTCGTGCCAAAAGAGGTGTGTCTATAGGAAAATTGCATTTTTTTTTATTAAAAAATTAAGTTCTACAATGAATTTATTTCAATTGCAGATAAAACTGCTTTCACCATGTTTGCATATGCTGCCTCATTTGCATTATGGACTCAAAGACAAGGAGACGCGCTATCGGCAAAGATACTTGGATTTGATATTGAATCCAAAAGTGCGGGAAACCTTCCAAATTCGCGCGAATGTAAGTATCGATCACTGTTAAATTTTGTGAAAAAATATTTACAATATCCTATTCTTATTTCTTAGATTGTTTCATATGTTCGACAATTTTTGGATCGCATGGGCTTCCTCGAAGTGGAAACACCCATGATGAATATGATTGCTGGCGGTGCAACAGCAAAACCTTTCATAACACATCACAATGATTTAAATATGGATTTGTATATGCGCGTCGCTCCTGAATTATATCACAAAATGCTTGTTGTTGGCGGCCTGGACCGAGTATACGAAATTGGTCGTCAATTCCGTAATGAAGGCATCGATTTAACGCATAATCCAGAATTTACAACATGCGAATTCTATATGGCATACGCTGATTTCAATGACCTCATCGATATAACTGAGAAAATGATATCGGGCATGGTGAAAGCCATTCACGGTACTTATATAATTAAATATCATCCCGAAGGTCCTGAAGGACCGGAAGAAGAAATTGATTTTACACCACCATTTAGACGAGTTTCGATGATAAAAAGCTTGGAAGAGAAGTTAAACGTTAAATTTCCCTCGGCTACAGAGTTTAGTAGTAAAGGGACAACGGAATTCCTGTCTCAACTCTGCGTCAAACATCAAATTGAATGTCCTGCGCCACGTACTACGGCACGTCTACTAGATAAATTGGTTGGTGAATTTATTGAAGAGACTTGCATAAATCCTACCTTTATCTGTGAGCATCCGCAAATAATGTCACCACTAGCCAAATATCATCGCAGTGAACCAGGTCTAACCGAACGCTTCGAATTATTTATTATGAAGAAAGAAGTGTGTAATGCTTACACCGAGTTGAATGATCCGATGGTGCAGCGTGATAGATTTGCGCAGCAAGCTAGCGATAAAGATGCAGGCGATGATGAGGCGCAACTGATTGATGAAAATTTCTGTACAGCATTGGAGTATGGTTTACCCCCAACTGGCGGGTGGGGTATGGGCATCGATCGCTTAACTATGTTCCTCACAGATACCAATAACATTAAGGTAAAAATGTTTGCAAGGTTTTGGAATATGTACATTTCTTATAACAAGTTGCTTACATATTTTCAGGAGGTATTATTTTTCCCCGCTATGAAGCCAGAGGAGGCCAATCGCACACAACCTAATGAAGCTAATAACATCGATAATGCAAAAAATGAACAGCATTAAACATTTCTGACAAATTGACCAACTTGATAATTATCGGAAATGCAAATTTTGTGAATTGCTATATGGTAAAGATTAATAAGAGATTCGCAAAGATAATTCTCAAAAAATATATTTATTGCTTTTTTAATTGTGTGACATTTACAACTGTATTTGGTAAGCAATAAAAAAGTTTATTCTTGTGCAAACTCGAATTGTTGTGTAAGCTTTCCGATTGACTTCAATATCATTTTTGTCTAACTAAATTGCTCAGTTAATGTATGTATGAACTACTTAATAATTACTATAATTAAGTCAGACTAAACAATGGGCGTAGTTGTGAGAGGTGCGCGTATTCCCCGCTTAATTGCACTTTACAAATTGCACAATTTTAGATTCAATTAACCGGGGAAAATTAAAGGTACGTATATATTTTTCGATCATCGATATTTTTCACATCTCATCACGCAATGGCAAACCACCGAATCTGTATTTCTACCATGAAAACACTTCTCCCAAAATTTCCAAATTAGATATCTATGGCTATATTCTTGCATCATCTCAAAAACCATGTCATCAATCTTATGATATTTACTATGAAAAATTTGCTGAGACAACTTCTAAAATTTGTAAAAAAAAAAAAAAAACAATATGTATGTACGATCAGATTTTTAATTTTTTTCGTTCCTCACGCATGGAACCGTAAAAGGCGCCGGGTATTGGCATGTAATAAATAAAAACAACAAAACCTCTAAATTTATATTTTTTTTTCACTTCCGAATATTTTTACAATAAACTGGATAACCGCGGATTGTTTTAAAATATCGATACAATATATATCGATATATTTGTTTCCATTTGTCCATACCTAGCTTCACAGAAAATTACAAGGCGAATTCATATCAGTGGTGTTTATACGTACAAAAACAAAAAATTACACTAACATATTATATGCACAATGACATTATGGCTTACAACAAACACATCATTTTGACTTAACGTCCGCCTTAGTTATTTCCAAGGCGAATTCATACAAGGTGATAGCATCCCGTGAGCTGAATGCTTGTTCTTCCCTCCAAATTTGCTGGGTTGTTTTGTTGGCACAAACAAAATACATGAGCACACTGAGCGAATTCAGTTTTTGACATTACACTCGCAAGATTACACTAAAAAAATACATGAGCAATACTGGGCGAATTCAGATTTTGACATTTCAAACGGAAAATTACACAAACAAAATACACAGCGTACTCGCCTTGGTTATCTTGCTATCACCTTCTATGGATACACCTTGGTTATTTCAATATAAAAAAAATTTCGACCATGCGTCAAATGAAAGATTTTACGATAATTTGTCACCGAATTAAAATTTTTCATTTCCATTTTAGTCACGAATAAAATTGCTGCTGATATATCTAGTATTCGACGTAATCGATTTAAAAGCGACGTCTTTGATTGAAAGTAAACTGAAGTTAAGCAGCATTTACACGAGGCAAAATCATATGTGTAAAGGAGCACCAACCAACTTTAGGCGTAATTAGTCGCCTCTTAAATCGAGCTATATTATGTAGCGCCAAATTACTATTATTACATTATTTTATTGAGGGAAGTTCTACGTTTCACTTACTAGAGGAATTGAATGTTGACGCTTTGAAATAAAAAATTAAAAATCCGAGTGAAAATCCTATCTCAATTGGAAACTATGCGATTAAACTTAAGAAAGTCAGTAAAATTTTGTAAATTCGGCATCAGGTATGAAAGTAGTCTCTATTCGACTATTAAATAGAAGAAGAAAAAAAGATTCGCTTATTGAGCGCGATTTTCATTATTTCACTTTTATTGACTCCAGTACATAGAGTTGCTGCTTATTTCAGCAACGTTTACATAATTATGATTTGTATTGAGTTTATTTTAGCTCATAAAATGTAAATAATTATAACATAAAACAATATTTATGTATTTTCTAAAAATACATTTCAGTTCACACGTTGTAAAAAGCGGAATACATTTGTATTGATTTAAAATTAAAAGAAAAATACTAAGCATTACAATTATTTTAAAAAATTTCAAAGTAACCCATTAGACAATGGGATAGGTTTAGCTAATTTTTTACAACGGAAATGCAAAGTCAATTTTATGCATTTGCTCAATTAGTACACCGAAAAATCCATAGCAAAACAGATTTCGGAACAGAAAACTTAAAACTAGCAATAGAGTTCAAAAAAAAAAAGAAAATTAAAAAACTATTAGAATATTTAAATAGTAAATGGTATATCCTTAAACTCTGGGTCATTGGCGGGCTTCACATATGAACCGCCATATTTTGCCATGTACTTTTTAATGAATTCGCGGGATTTATTCTTAACAGATTCAGTGACGATTAGAGTCTGACCAACCGACTCACAATACTTCAACTCCTTGACCATCACAAAATGCGTTAGCTAAAATCAAGGAAATTCAGCTACTATAGAAATGGAAAATATGCATAAATAACTAAGACACTAACCTTTCGTGCTAGATGGTAAAAATCTTCATCGCTCTGTATACGACCCAAAATACACGATTCCTTGCGGTATGGTTTTAAATGTTGCACAATAATACCTGCTATTTCACAACGGAATTTTTCTTTATTTCGACGATATTTAGAGTCCGAGTCCTTGCTCTTTTTGCTGTAAGTAAAATAGCAAAGAATATTTTGCATAAAAATACAACCATATGGAATAAATTGCAAATTTCAAACCTCTTCTCCTTCTTATCGGATTTACGTCGTTTATGTTCACTACAGCCACCAACGCCACTGCTACTACTACTTCCACCACCACCACCGACACCAACAACAACACCACTCGATACCGATGACAGTGTGCTGAGATCACGATGTGGGGGCAGTGGACGCTTGAGCGCACGTTTTGTTGTTAGTGCATCCAATTCGTCGACAATTTTATCGCCTTGTACGATTTTGTCCAATAACGGACTGTTATTGCATTCGATTTTCATCATCTCCTCTTCATCGGATGATAACAAATAGTCCTGTATTGGTATCGCACCCTCTGTCTCATCGGAAATTTTGGCAATTTTGGATTTTGAAGATGTCGCGTCAGAGCTTGGATTTTCTGCATTATCAATTAGATTGAGGCCGCCACTAGTAGCTGCTTTCAGAGCTTCAACGCGCTTACGTCGAATTTCCTCTTTACGTTTTCGTATTTTCTCCTTATTCTCTTTGTATTTGCGCATCTCCATTTGATTATAAATGCGATCTTCTTCTTTGCGTGGCTACAAGTAAAAATGAATTTCATTAAACGTTACAGAATAACATAAAGTTTATAGATTTGCCGCGTAAGTCAAGACTAAATTATGAAAAATTTATACTATAACAAAATTATAGCAAAGTCGTGTCTGCACATTTTTTCTTAAAAAAAAAATGTCTTTAAAAAAATTAATGAAGAGGACTCAGAAAAAATTTAGGTAACTTTAAAATCCACTTGATAGTACGGGGCTTACTAATTGTTTAATGAATTAAAATTATTATTTTTTCTTCCGATTTTAATTTTTTATTTTGTCATATTTTATTCAAAGTTATCAACAATTTGTAAAATATTATTTATTGCCTTCTCAATCGCTGGAAAATAATTTTTTGACGACAAAATATTGCATCACATAAAAATCATTGCAGAAAGAAAATCCGGCAATGCAATTAGACGAAAGTTATTTACATACGTTTTTCTCATGACGTGTAATATACAGTTGTGTTCATAAAAATAATAGCACAATATATTGGCTCGTTTTGACAATTTATTTTTCATAAAAACATAATTAATTACATAACAAAAACCGTATAAGTCGTGGTTTCAAACTTTCTACAAATTTATAAAAATTCAATAAATTAAAAAAAATGTCATAAAAATATCTAGTTTTTCAATATGTTTATTCAAAAACCTTTCTAGTATGCAGTGTTGTAGCCCATTAAATTTTACTTGAAGTGCCTGAATTTTGTTCAAAACTGCTTACTCGAAAAATTTGTGAAAAATTAGGATTTAAAATTACAATTTTTTTTAATTTGTTGAATTCTTACAAAATTCGACTCACATGGGTTTTTGATGCAGAATTATCTCTATTTTTATTTTAAAAAAATTTCAAAACTTGTCAATACATTTTGGTATTATTTTTTTGAACACAGGAAATAGTACACAAGTTTCGGCGTGGCATTCAATATGTTAACTCGTTCCTCTTACTCATACAGTTGCGAAGTACGATCTTAAAGCGAATGTTTTAAAAAAAAACAAAAAAGTATCACAAAATAAATCATCAAAATGAGAGACCATATTACCAATCGGGAGAAAATAAATAAGATACACACAACATCGAAAAAACTTAATAACTTCCAAAATATTTCGTAATTTGAAAAAGTATCAAACTGGTATTTGTTTTTTTTTTACTTGTGAACCAGAAAAATCAATTCCACAAAAACAACCTTCGAAAAAAAGTTGGCCACTTCACAAATTTTTACTAAGAAGGTACATATATGTATATGTATGTATGTATATTCGTCCTTATTAATGCCTGACTATGGGTATGGAATAGAGAATTAAATCGCGGATCTTTTAAATACTTACACTAATTGGGCGTTCATCTACCAATCGGCTATAGCGTTTGTGTCTACGATTTTCCACTTTCTTATCGACGAGAGCCTTCAGCTGGGCTTCATCCATTCCTTAAAAAGTAAAAAAAAAAAAAAAAAACATTTTTCTAGCAAAGTATGGCAAACATAAATGTGTTACCTATCAGCGCGTCATCATCCTCACTGCTTTCATTGGTTATCTTGGCCTCCTCACAAGACTCACTTTCTGAACTGTCAGCTTCTTCGGCCACAGCACGCAATTGTTCTGGGGTTGGCGGATGCCATTGCGGAATCCTTTGCTTAACGTGATAGTAATATATTTGGCCTAGTGTGGTAATAGCATATTTCCATTTTCGATGCAAGGTGGAAACTACTGCAGGTAATTTGTAGTCTGTTGGATCTGTAGACTTGGCTTTTGGCTGGACCTGTATGTGTGCGTAGCATGGCGGCGTGGGTATTGGTTGTCGGGCCACGGAATACCATTGGCCTGTTGAAGGGTCAACACAGAAGGGGACATCCTGTGGACGAGTTTTCTTTGGGTCCAATCCAAAGAAACGACACTTGGTTTCAAATTCTCTACGCTCCTCGGCCATTCGTTTCTCAGCCTCATCGCGTGCCACCTACAACAACAACAAAATAGAAAAAAATTGGTTTAAGGTTTTCAAATAACATATTTGATTTTATTCTTTTGTCTTTACCTTGGCTGCAAACATCTCACGCCGTCGCTCCTTCGATAAATGCTTCATACTTTCGTTGTTTGAATTATTGCTGTCTGTTGCAGATCGTCTGCGTGGATCATTGGCTGCCATGGAACCTAAAACCGATATGTTACTATTGCGGCTATCTTTGCCAAAATTTGGTTTCGAATAACGGGAACTGGTATGACCACGTCCAAATCGATCACGCTGATAACGATCAGTTACAACAGATCGACTAGTATCGGTAGATGCTTCTGCAAATTGTCGATCCGCCTCCCGTTCATGCTCCTTCATTTGTTCAATGCGCTCACGTTTCGGTATGCGAAAGATTTCTGGTAAACTATTCCATGCATTCGTTAATTTAATAGCCAACGTCTGTAATTCTGAAGGTACTTCTTGACCACTGCCAATCTCTTGTTGTGAGTTACTACTTGAACTTTCCTTGGATGACTCATCGCTTGGCGAGGAGCTGTTACCACCAGAGGGAGTACTAGCTGGTGGTAACGCACTGCCACACCAATTTCGTACACTCTGATAAACTTTACTATCGGTGAGTACAGTCTTATTTGCTATGGGCAAACTCTCTAATGCCTCCAAGAGCGACAACCGAATCGCCATATCACCACCGTCTTCGCTCATCCAACCGTGTAACAAACGAAGCCCATGATAATCTAAAAATAGACGACGGCATGGCAACTCGCCATTGCGCAGGATTTTAAGTAAATTGAGACGTGTCTGAGCCAACTTCGCACGCACAACCAAACGTGAAAAGCGCAAAGTATCCGATTGATTCCTTAACCCGCTACGACTAAGAAACTTAACTTCATCTTCAATGTCTGGATCTTCCAAATATCGCAAGGTTTTAGTTGGATCGCCTGAGGCAGCGGCACCTAGTCTCTTCTCTTTCTTTTGTTTATTTTTATTTTTTTTCCTGGCTACTTTATCTGCGGATTTGCCTGACAATTTTTTGGCCTTAGCCCTGGTCTCATCATCACCTTCTTTATGTTCTTCATCACCCAGTTTCTTTTTCTTCTCTTTACCACCAGACCCGCCCACTTTCTCGTCAAATTTTACTTTGCCATCTTCTGTACTTATTCCGAATTTGGCTGGGCTTGTATCAATTTCAAACTTTGTATCGGTATCGCCAGTGCTATCATCACTTTCGTCTTCGTCGCTGCCATCTGCTAAATTGTCGGCATCACTATCTTCGTCGATTTGTTCACCTTCGTCTGAGTTGGGTTCTTCGCCTATCCATCCGCGACAATTTGCCGATTCACAATAGCAACGTTGTGCCTCTCTGCCATACCTTTGGTACTGGTAGTCGAACGTTATTTCCTCGCCGGGCATTATAGATTTGCGACTGAAGAACCCTATACGCAACTCACCATTCACAGTCCACTTTTGAGTCTCAGCATTCGGATCGCAAGAATGATTGATAAAACGCGAGATATTGCCTTTTATTGTGGCGTCTATTATAGCATCGCTACGCAATGCCATAAAGTAATAATGACGATTCTTATCCAAAGAATACATAGTTCGTCGACGTTCAAACTCATCCCCATTGATGACTTCACCCACATATTCCATAATAAATTCACCCGGTAATATTTCAATATCAGCCATTATACCGAAACCTTTCTTCTCAGTGCGAAATACACGACACGGTGAACAGAGAATTTTTTGAAAACGTTTATTTGTACAGCGATCTTTGACATTACAATCGGGACCACATTCTATCATTAGCAATCGATTCAGACAATCTTCGCCGCAGCCCAACTCACCACGCTCTTCCTCCTCAGCTGTCAAGAAACAATCGCATAACATTTTGCGTGCTTCTCTACTAATGACTCGCTCGCATTTGTACTCATTATCTTTGATAACTTGGAAATTACTCAATCGCTCTTCCATTTCTTTAAGGAATTTTGCATTCTTCGCCTCCACTTGAGCCAAATCGGTGAGGTGATCATCCAAGCTGTAGTGAGTTTTCATTTCTACATCGTCTTTTATGGAAAAACGTTCCTTTTCGCGTACCAAGCCACGACCCACGAGTGCTTTTGGTGTCTTTGTTATTAGTTTGATGCGGTGGGAACGGCGTACCCCCGATATCTCATCGAATGATGTGTCCTGAGTAGGACTTTTTGGTGGTGGTGTTGTTGTTGGTGTAGCAACTGGAGTATCAGCTGGCGTTTCGAAATATATATTATGTCTGAGTGTAGGAGATGTTTCTTCGAAACACTTATCAGCCGGTGTAACATCGCCAGCGATGCTTGTATTGGGTGTTGCCAAACCTTCCACAACAGTAGAGATCGTGGAGGCTTCCTCTTCTTGCTTTGTACACTCGGATTTGAATTCTTCATTTTTTGGTAAAAGTGTTTTCGGACAAATAACTTCATCTACACTATCATCTTCGATTTTATAACCACGTTTTAGCAGATTCACACCATCTTCAATAAATTTCTCAATATCCTTTAATGGATCAGGTTCTTCCTCCGGCTCACTGGCAATTGCTGTTGTTTCAGGAACCGTATTGACAATAGATGTCAGAGTCGAAATTTGATTGTCTTCAAGCGTATCAGTTACAACTGGTGGCGGCTCTTCTACTTTCTCTTCATTCAGCGGCGCAACCTGGATTTCCTCAGCGGTAGCAGTTTCTTTAGCAATTTCGGAATGTCTTTCTGGTTTGGCCAAAGCATCCTTCAGCGCAGCCTCAAAGGCTTCTTTCAGTCTCTTTTGCCTTTTTTTCTTCGCATTTTTCTCTTCCACCTCCTTGGCCAACTCATTACTCATAGTATCTTCAGTAGCTAAAAATTTCTTCTTTTCTGTCTTTTTCAATGCCGATGACGACTTTTCTTTATCCTTGATTTCAGTGTTGATTATATTAATTTTCTCTGTACTCCCAACTTCTGTTAGATCCAGTTTAGGCTTTCTTTTGCTACTTAATTTCGCTTTATCTTCTGGAGTTTTTTCTATAGATTTTTGCTGTTTGAAGCGTTTGCCTACTGGCGTGGACGTTGCTGAGCGGCTCTCCTCATCCATTGAAGATTGTTTCGGGCTTTCAAAACTAGGCCGTTTTTTGACATCATCAGACGTTTGTACAGCTTTTTTTGACTTTTTATGTGAGTGTTCTTTGGTTTTACCAGAATCACTAGCAGCTTTCTTTGCAGCTGTAGTTTTCATATCAACGGCAGCTGCGCTAGTAGTTGGCAACTCTGGAATGATGGAATGGAAAGCAGACTTCTCCTCAAGTTGTTTTAGTAGGCGTTTTTTTGGTGGTGCTTTCGCTAGAGCTTCCTTCTCAATTGCTTCAGTTGTATTGGAGGAGCGTACAATGTTAGAAATCATATCAGACGAGTTGTCCTTATTTGGTTCATTTAGGACATTTATTTTTCGCGACTTTCGTTCCTTCTCCGCTAAACCTACTGTTTCATTTACTTTCTCTTTACTTTCTGCTGTTTTCGTTTCTTCGACAAAGGAGTTAGAATCTTTTAAATCGGCCGGTTTTTCATCAGTTAGTGGTTTTGTACTTTTTCGTTTCTTTACCTTTTTCGGCCTACCAACTGGCGTTCCCGATTGGTCGCGCTGTTCTTGCATTTCACAAGTCAAGTTCTGAGCTTCTGTGTCAACACTTAGTTTATTTTCCGACATGTAATCTTGATTTGATGTAGTTGTTGTCGCTATTTCGTCAACTTTTTTCAATACATCTGAAATATTCTGAGGAACGTCTTCGATGGACTTCAGACTCTTTGCCTGTTCATCATACTTTCTTTTCGATTTAGTTTTTTCTCCTGAAGTATTCTGAGGAATAAGTTGGTGGGATTTCGAAGGCTTTGACTCTTCCTCACACTTTTCTTCCGCTTTAGTGATTTCCCCTGGAGTGCGCTGAGTATGCTGTTCGGCGGACTTCAAAATCTGTGGTTGTTCCTCATAATTCGCTTCCGGTTTAACAGTTTCTCCTAGAGTATTCTGAGGAAAGTCTTCGTACCTCTCTTCCGGCTTGTTGATTTTCCTTGGAGTAATCGGAGGCAACTCCCCGTGCAATTTCAAACTCTTTGGCTGTTCCTCATTCTTCCCTTTCGATTTAGTTTTTTCTTCCGGAGTGTTCTGGGGAAAGTCTTCATGCCTCTCTTCCGGTTTAGTTATTTCCGCTAGAGTACTCTGAGTTAAGTCTTTGGGCGAATTTAAACGTTTCGGCTGTGCCTTAGACTCTCCTTTCGGTTTAGTTTTATCACTCGGAGTATTCTGAGCAAAGGCTTCGTGGGACTTCAAAATCTTCGACTGTTCATCTCCTTCCGGTTCAGTAGTTTCTCCTTGAGTGTTCTGAGGAAAGTATTCGCGAGACTTCAAAATCGTTGACTCTTCCTCCCTTACCGATTTATTGGTTTCTCCTTGCTTAACATCACCACTCATTTCATTCGTCGAGTTTTTAGCTTCAATTTCGGTGTCTGCTGACTGCTCGACTTTCAAGTTTATTCCCTTTTTGTGCATACGAGATTTTACTTTTTCCTTACGTTCTTTTCTGTTCTTTGGAAACGCGTCAATTGTTTCTGAATCAGTGGAAATTTTTGTAGTAACATCAATCTCTTGCTTCTGTTGGATTTCTATTGTGGTCTCAAGTGAAATACTAGCGGGTGCCTCTTCTATTACCGGTATGCTTATTGTGGACAAAACTTTCTCTGGTGTGGCATTCAACTCATCATGGCTGATTTTGCCGCTTTCTTCAACGACCATCACTGTAGTGGTAGAAGTATGGAAGTCTTGTTCTGAAGTTATTGTAGCATTGGCCTCTGGAGTAAGATTTGTTGATGTGTGGCTTTTTTCTTCAATCAGTCTCACTTCGGCAGTTTTATGTGAGATTTTATTAGCTTCATTACCTATATCCAGATATGTGCTCGTAGATATTTTATTTACTTCTTTTTTGGTACCCAACTTGCGTCGCCGGCGTGAGGGTGATGAATGATTAGAACTATTTTCACTATCTTCTTGTACTGCCAGCACTTTCGAAGGCAGTTCCTTAGCTAATAATATTTCATTCGTTGCAACATTTGTTGACGCTGCTGCTATATTCTTTTCTAGACATGTGTTATCTTTATAAGCTGCCAATTCTCTACTTTCTTCAAAATTAACCGAAGATTCATTGGACTCGACGACATCATCCATAGAAATTGCACTCACAATTACAGTGTGAGCTACACCAGAAGTGCTACTAATTTCTATGTCCTTTTCTAGTTGAACATTTTCAATCACGTTTTCTGTTACTTCACCCTTAGTCTCTTCTGGAATGTCCACTTGTTTAGCTTTTAAATCTAAAACAGCTTTACAGCTTTCAGCCGCTATTTCAGCAAATGTCTCTTCTAATGTTTTATGGGAGGAAACATCGCCACGTTGGGAACGTCTTTCATAGCGCCGTGTGGGCTTTTTAGTCGACTGTCCTGTGGAATTATCCGAAGGTGTTGGAGAGGGCGTTTTCTTAGTAGCGGATTTTGGCTGTTCATCGCTTGATGGCTGTGAATCGGTTATTTGATTTATTTCCTCAGTACTACTCTCATCTAACAAACTCTCAGTTGTCAACTCATTAGACACGGACGGCTGCTGTTCCAAATATGCTGTCGTTTCCAAAAGATTTGAGATCTTGCTAAAGCTATTCGAGCCATTTGAATCCTCTCGCTGTTGGCAAACATTTTCTAAGAGAGCTTTAGTTTCGGTATTCGATTTGCATGCACCAATCGATGACTCCATATCAACTAAATATTTATCTGCATAAGTTGTTTTCGTTGATTCTTTCAGTTGCAGTGTTTCCACGGCGGTACATTCATCAGCCGTGATAGTTTCCGTTATTTTTTCTTTCGAAGAATCAACATTTTCGGCTGTGGGATGTGTCGTATCAGTAACCTCATTCTTAAATGCTACTTCTTCTTTGCATAAATTATCCACATTTGGCAGCAATTGCACTTTCACAATTTCGGAGTCATTCTCTGTACTCGTGGACAAATTTTCCTCAAGGCTCTGCGCCGTGGAACTTTTAATATCAATAATAACTTCAGTTGGCTGGCCAATTTTTTGCAAAATCTTAGCATTGGATAAAATGTCTTCAATTCTTGTAATTGTAGTATCGTCAGGGAAATTATCTTCAGCTTTTGGTGATTTCTGCTCCAATGTTTGTAGTTGCGATTGTTCGAACCCCGCATCTGTATCCAACTCAACTCGATTCTGTGTAGTCTTTGTTCCCAACGTTAAATCATTTTGTTTAACGGTTTTTAGAATGTCCAACAAAGTGCTTGTTTCGACGTTAGCCACCACATTGTGAACTGCTGCTTCGTACATTTTAAATTTGCTCACCTGCTTTTTTAATGGCAACGTAATACGTTCCTTTTTAGAGACATTCGATGTAGAAGGTAAATTTTCGTATAATAATGACGTCGCACTGTTGATTTCTGTATCACACTCTTTGCGCTCAACTTCACTTTCCAAAACGGTATCTAGTACGGTGCTAGGAGATTGTGATATCCCTTCAATTACCTCCTTGGAAGACAACTCTACGGTGGATTCCTCGACATTTCCTTTCAATTGTTTTTCCTCAACTTCTCCACCTGTAGTATAGTTAGTTGCTTTATTAATCGACTCGAAGTCACTGTCCGTTTTAACGGCAGTATTTGACGTAATGATATCAATTGGAATTGGCAGCGCTTTATCTTTCTCCACATCTCCTTCGGTCATTTTGAGCTGATTTGTTATATTTAAATTTTCTTTTAAAGAAACTTTTGCATTCGATTTAGCATCTCTGCTTTCAACTTTTCCAACCACACCACTTTTTTTAGGTAAACGATGAGATCGCCTTGTAGGTAAACTTCTTGTGGTTACGGTACTTATTTCGCTAACAGTACTGTTACTCTCGCCACTATTGTTGTTGCTGCTGGTATTACCGCCACTACCGACTATGGCATCATCACTGCAGCTGTTTGACGATGATGATAGCGATATTGTCGAAGTGAGTTCAGTTTGTGACATCGTCAGACGTTTCAGCGAGACGCGCAATTTATCACCTTTCTTATAACTTTTATTACTACCATCCGACCCACCACTTTCGGATTCTGAACCACTCGACTTGCGGCTGCCGAAAGACGCTCTATGTGCCGCTCCTGAAAACGAGTCTGAATCTATATCTTTTTCTTCATTATGCTCTGCATCTAAACTGATATTTGTTGTATTTGGACTATCTTTTATCTCCAATGCATTAACCATATTGGGTGAACTTGTGTGGTCTTCGAGTACTAAGGATGAGGACTTGTCAGATTGACGATTTTCAGTTGTGATCTCTTCAACAGCGGCAATAATGAATTCCGGTGCGTTAGCGGTTTCGCAAATGATTGCATTTTCTTGCAAAATGCATACGGATGCAAAATTTCTTTGTGGTGATCCTTTTACATCGTCCGTGGACTTTTTTAAATCTGTACGTGTTTCTTGTTCAGATATAGATGAAGTTGATGATATCTCGAGAATTACATCTTCAATTTGAGCTGGTTTCTTTTCATATTGAAGAGGCTTTTGCCCTCTGCTACCAGTGGGTTCGCTAGGTTGTGTTTCATTAGCAACATGAATTAAGTTGGCTTTATATTCTTTCCAATTTGTGGCACTGTTAAGAGTTGGTGTGCTAGCGGTATCTCTTTTCTCCAACTTTTTAGTTACATCATCTACTGCCGCCTGATGTTGGTGTTCATCTGTATTTTTGTCTTCAATTGTTGTCTTATTTGGATTCTGTGCCGAAGGAACTTTATTTTTCGGTGGGCGTCCGCGACGTTTTTGCTGTCCAGATTCTGGTGTACCACTCTTTACATCCAAAATTGATATGGGCGAAGAAAATGTGTTGGTAATGCTTTTGCGCTTGCTAGCTACATCTGTTAAATGAGTGAATTGTTTGTTTTAACATATTGTGTTTGAAATGTGCAGATAAATAATAAGTAACGCCATTAACAACAGACAACTTAAGTACACTCCGTCGCAAATTATAAGATCAGCACCTATTGACAAATTTTCTTTATTTCTTTTAATTACTGTTACGTTTCAATCAATATTCATACCATTTTCTAATCTGAAGAGTGTTCTCTACGAGTATGTTCGTTATTCTAGCTATAAATTAAATAAAATTACCTACAAATTAAAAATGAGTTTCGCTATTTAAGTGTATGTATTTGAACATGAAACCTAGTCTTAAATGTAAAAATTGTTGTACTATAATTATCATTGATTTTTGTGACGTTTTTTTTTTCTCTAAAGGTTGTTGTTGTTATTGTAACAGCATAATACGTTCTGTCGACTGTCGTGAGAAGGTATTTCTGTTTTTTCCACATAAAAATAAAAGTTTTTCAATCCGTTTCATGAAAAAAAAATGCGAAAAGTTGTCAAAAATCGACGCCCAGTTGCAACTACTTCAAAGTGTAACTTTCATGTAACAGCTGCAAAACTGCATACTCGAAAATTTTCTAAAAACTTTTTTTATTAAAATTTTTTACGAAAGCTTATTAAATTATTATTCAAAATTTTTTAAACGATGCAGAAAGGCATCCTACACCAAGTAGAAAATTTTTAAAAATTAAAAAAAAAATATCGTTTACATTTTTTTCGCTGTTAGATGTTCTTTATGGTTTTTGTTAGAAAATAAAAATTAATTGAAAAGTAACGGAAAATAAAATAAAAGAAAAATAAATTTGAAAAAATTAGTCAATATATTGTCTACCTTATGATTTGCATCAACAATTTTTTTAGAAACTTTTCAAGACATCGATTTTTATAAAAAAAAAACTGCTCCTTTTTCTTAAAAATTCTTGTTTTTCAAAACGTATTAAAAAGTTTAAAATTTAAATAGATTTATTTTTTAATTTTTATACATAACTTTTCTATAAACATCTGTATATATGTATGTATGTATTCGACGTCTCAAAATAATAAAATAGAACACAATGTATTGTCACATGTCTATAATTTTTAATTTAATAGATAAGAAATAACAACGGATATGATCTACTTGTTTATATTTGCACTTCATTCGACTAAAATTAACTGCTTATAAAATGGCATACCCGAAAATTTTTTACATTACATTATACTACATAGATTTTAACTTACTTGTAGACTTTTTCTGTGGTGGTGGTGTCGATATCTTTTGACAAATCAATCCGCTGCTCGTGGAGCTACAACTATTGCTCTCTATTTGTGCGACAATGAGACTGGAGTTCTGCTTAGATTTCATTAAACTGGCATTAAATATTTCCTGTGTGCGACTGAGTCGGCGTGCCTGTGCTATTTTCGCTGGGTCCATTGTGGCCAAGGCTTCGGCGCTACCCTTTCTATTGATTGTGCTCAGCATACTCACTTTTGGAACAGAAGACATGGGTGGCGGTAGTTGCGGAGCATTCATCTTATTTTGCTGCTCTGATATTGATATGCGGCGAAATATTGCTGATTTTTCCATAAATGCCTTCTGTTTGCTACTTAAGTCTGAAATGGATGCTGGGACTGAAGTTCCTGTGGTGCCAGCACCACCAAATTTTGTTGATGTAGTAGATGATTTCGGAGTTTGCGGTGCATTTGAATCAATTCGCGCTTCTATTTGAATTTTATGTGGCTTTCGATGTTTGTTCAACAAGTCTCTAACGTCAAATTTAATAATTTTCTTACGCGAACTTCGACGACACTCCCCGATGGCTGTCGGCACACGCGGATTAACTGCGACCGTTGTGGTATTCAACAGTGGCGGCGATATAACCAAAGCTGCCCCTTCAACTTCCACTATATTATCACTGTCCTTCCTACTCATAGCTGTTTCTAAATTACTTGAAAATTCAGATGATTGTGGTGCGATTTCTTCAACAGTCACTTCCTTATTCATTTGCTTTGGCTGTGCCGCTTTGGGTGGTCTGCCGATACGTTTCCGCTGGGGAGTCAACTCTGTGGTTGAAGGTGCGAAATTCATCGTGAAAAACTTAAAAATGCTTACGCAAATTATTTACTATGCCTAAATCCATTTATGTATTATTTCTCCGACAATTTTCACGAAATATTCTTTAGGGCAAAGTATAAAACCTTCGCACTTTCTATCGATTTCAACCACTGATAAAATAGTATGTTGCACTAAATAACCAAGCACTCACGACACTCGCATATGGTATATGCAAAAAACATTCTATCATTGGTACTACCGATCGTTACTTCGATCTCGGAAGCACGCTATAATATCGGATTACCCAATTATTGTTTTCCGAAATTCCAATGACGTTGATAAAGTGACATCAGCATGCCCCACCAAATCTCCTTCTATAACTGTTCCTCTAAGTGTTTATTGAAATAATTCACCATTTATATAAACAATTACTATCCACCCTTCCACCGAGACTCCGTTCTCGAAACACTTTTCCGACTGTAAAGAATTTCCACAAAAGTAATAATAAATTCAACACAGAATGAAATACATACTTATTTTAAACAAGTAATTACCGATTTTGACTTAGTTTTACTTATTTCCAACATGCAAATTATTACTTTTATCAAATATACATGCGGCCACAGCAAAATTTTCCAAAAGTACTAATGAAATGAAATGAAAAAACAAATGAAAACAGAGTTACCACACTGTAGTTCTGATTATTTCATTACGAATGTTTGCATAAAACATAAATGGAAAAATATTTTTCGAGATAGTAAGTAACCGGTAAGTAACCTCATAAAGCTAGAGCTCTATAGCACGCGTATACTTGTTTGTGCGTTTGTTAGCAAAGTTGAATACACACTATAAAAAGTCGGCTTCTACACACGATGCAGAGAAAACAAAGTGACAACAAAAGCATTTCCGTTACTTCGTACTTGCCTCGTTGGACGGACCGACGTCACAGATGGCTCTTAAAAAGTTGATTTTTCAGAGTTTTGAGTGATTTTTAGAAAAAGTTAAACACAGAGCAATAAATGTGAAGTGCCGAGCTTTGTATTTTAGCAGTTGCAGTGTAAATAATACGTCCAAGTGCAGTTATTACCTTCCATTTCGTCTCGTTATTCGTGTGGTATCAACATCCGTGACGTGTACGCTGCCGGCGTTGTCGTTATCTTGTTTTCTATCATTCTTGGCTCCACGGTGTACTAAATACTGAAGGTGACGCCTTTAGAAGTACCGCTACTTTGGTTTTGCCGGGTTTGACAATTCTCAACTTCAACTAGACAAAGCTTTTTTCACAAATTAAGAAAAAGAGACACTTTTTTTAGTATTTTGCGAATTTATTTATTAAATGTCTGCCTATAAATTCATACTTTTACACTTTAGAACAATTAGAACACGTTTTTCAATGAAATATTGGAAGTTGTTCAATTTTCTCTCTCCCGTATTCTTGTTTACTAAAGGCGAGATCTGTCATTTCACCGCGGGAAGGCGCAATCTTGTATTCTATCATTCTTGTCTTGGCTCATACATAGCGTCGTCATACGATGAACATAGAAATATGCTTGAATTGTTACTTTCTCGCTTAAAATGACAGTTGACAGCGGACACATGCGCATGCCAGCTTAATTGCTTAAACCCATACTGCCGAACAGGAAATTTTTCGTCGCGAATGCCCGTTGTCAAAAATAGAACACACTTACTTTATTAATTCAATGTTACTAAATATATTAAAATGTAGCCAATTTTATTGTTGTTTAAAACTAATAATAATACTGAATTCGCCCATTTAGATCATGTATGTATTTTGTTTGTGTAAACAAAACAATCCAGCGAATTCGGAAAGAAAAACAAGCATTCAGCCCATGGGTTGCTATCACCTTGTATAAATTCGCCTTGATACGATCACTCTAACTTTCGTTGCTGATTGAAGCACCACAATCAGCTGTTCGTTCGCTGCCTCTTCGATTGTGTTCAAATAAGCGAAATTACCTGGCGATCGAACGGTAGAAACCAAGGCGAATTCGCTTTGGCGGTAGCGTTGCTTATGTGGACAGCTTCGTATAATTTTATGTATTATACTTAGTTGTCATATCGCACCTGTCACGCAAAGCGAAACAAGCGTTTTATTTGGTATAGCCTTAAGAGGGTGATTCCATGCGTGTTTATTTAAGAATGATAGATTCAGTACACCGAGAGATGTATCCATAGAAGATGATAGCAAAACAAAATGTCAAAACTTGAATTCGCTCACTAAAGCTTTTTTCTTTTCTTCTTTCTCCCGTATACTTGTTTAGAAATGGCGAGAACTGCTACTTCGCCACGCGAAGGCGCAATCTTGTGTTCTATCATTCTTGACGTACATATGTATCTTAATTGTGTAAGCCAAGGCGAATTAATATAAGGCAATGGAAGTGGTGAAAAGGCGATGGAAATGGCTAATTCGAGTGTCTTTCACGTTAAGAACAACTGATAGTGACGTAATAATAGCTAGAAAAAGAGAGAGCAAAGAACAAATTCTAAAAAAGAAGAGAAGGAAGCGCAGAAAAAGCGGACAAACGATCGTTCGAAAGTTTTGTTTAGCATTTTGTGTAAAATGCTTTTCTTTCGTCAGCGAATGTGTGGATGATGTTTAATCGACAAAGAGAGGACTAGCGGTCCGCATAAGGTGCAACCTTGAATTCTATCATTCTTGACGACAACCATTAATTGTTGGTAGTTCTTCAGTAGTTTGTAAACTACTTTGTATTTGTAAAAAATATCCAGCACTTGCCAGTAACTGAACTTCAGAGCGTAAGCAAATTTGCTCTCAGTGAAAGAAACTTGCAAGAAAGTAAGGAAATGCAAAACCAGTAAGAAGTTGCAAGTTTTTTCTTTTTTGTTATATATTTATATATTTAATCACTCTTCCCCATTTTCCGTTATGTTGTGGAAATGATTAACATTTTTAATAATTCTTTTATATTTGTGGTCAACTGATTACTTGCAATCAAGTGTTTTCGTTGGCAAATTATTAGGAGTAAAAATTAATCCTGTAAAAACTTGCAACTTCCCCTAAAAAACAACTGTAATTTTCGCTCTCTCAATTTCCCCAACTTTGCAAGTTTTTGCGTACGAAAACCCCAAAACATGATAATTCGTAACAATTGTTATGTTTTCTTGAATAATCGTTCTTTTTTTATATTTAACAGTACGAAAATAAAATATATCATTTTTTTTTAATTACTTTTATTGTTGTGAAAATTTAATTTTTCCTCGTTTTGGTATACATAGATAAATAATAGAAAAAACCAAATTCACATTATGAAATCTTTGAGCATAGTTCATTCAGAAAACTATCAGTTTACAAATATTTTGATTTCATTAGATTTCTTAAGTTATAAAATACGACACGTTCAACAAACGCATGTATTTTATAAGTCACATACCCTTCTTCCAGTTATTCATTTCAGTTTGTAACAAACAAAATTATAAAAAATAGAAATATTTGTATACATATGCATGTATGTATGTAGCTATACATAGTAGGTTTCATGGAGAAAAATCTACAATAAGTATGTGTGTAAGCCTCAATCTATGTTTGCGAAAATTTGTCATAGTTCTGGTGCTAGTCGGAGGCACCTGCCGCTAATTTATGGAAATAGTTATCAGCGCATCCTGTATAATGGTCGAGAAAATTTCTTAAGAAACAAGTGTGAATTTTCCTTATTAACAGTTTATTACAAAATTATAAATAAAATAAAAATAATCCATAATCCAACTGGCTGTAGTCCCCCTACGTAACTATTCAAATTATTTTGGTCAGAAACTTTCCTAATTTTACACAGGGATCTGTTTGCTTTTTTCAAAAGTCACAAAATAATTTTTTTCCCACCGATTTTTTCAGTCAAAATTAAAAGTTCGCTTTGACTTTTATTTTTTTCAGCCAAAAATATAAAGGTTAAAATATAACCTTTGTTTTTTCAATCAAAAATACAAGTTAAAATTATTTTGCTATTATATTTGATTGTAACCGTTTAAGATAAAAACATTTTGTTGTTACATATAAATTGAATTCCCGAATAATTGCTGTACAAAAATTAATAATTATTAAATTAAATGCTTATCTAGGAAATATGCTTACAAAAGATGGAAAGCTGTAATTAAGCCGTATGGTATTGTGAATATGTAAGCTGCTATTTTTTTAAATTTTAACCATTATTTTTGTTCAAAAGAGTAAGCCAGATCTTAACTTTATATTGGACCGAATAAATAAAAGTAAAGTTTGTACTTTTATTTTTGACAGAAAAAATTAAAATAAAAGTTAAAGTGATTGAAAAAAAAGAGTCAAAAAATAACGGTTAATTCCTGACTTATATGAAAAATAGAAGAATATTATAAACAAATGAAAATAATCAACAGTCACCCTTAATCCGAATGGCGGTAGCCTCCCTATCTGACTTTAAATTAACAAAAAGTTACCAACCACACACATTTTTAATCATTTTGTCTTAAAAGAAAAAAGGGATACCAATTTGTAATAGAATAGGATCATCTTTTAGCAACGAAGAGAATGCTATTTTCGTGGTGTAACTGTCGTACCCCAGATTCAATAATTTTTAATAATTTAATCATTTGTCGTACAGGCAAATGGATAGAATTGATGGCAAAATAAAAAAAAAGCAAAAGACTCTGTTTGTTATATGACCCGTATAGCTCCACAATTCCATTTCGAATTTTACTCCACACTTACTACAAACTTACAAGCTAAATTCTTGTCATTTATTTTCATTTTTTGACATAGACTTAAGTCTAAATTATAACTTACGTCATTTTATTCTTATCTTAGTTTTTTCTTTTCATTTTAAGACAATGCAGGTATTTTTCAATTTTTTTTTTAATGAAAACATAATATCAAGAGAATACCTGTGTGGTTTTATAATTAATCTTTGCAGCGATAGCATTTTAAATCTCTACATTAATTCCTAGCAAGTATTTATGTGTACATAATATAATTACACACGTGGATTTGGATTTAGATGATGTTCCTTTTAACATTTCAATTTTCTTAGTTTTAGCACATATTAATTATTTAAAATATACTCTGTTGCGCTGTAGTTAAATGCTAAAAATTATAAAACATAATTTTTCAAATATTCTTGATCTAATGTATAACAAAATCAAAAAGTTCATTAGGTTTGGTTTTTTTTTGTCGAAAATAACACTGTTATTACTTAACCTAATTCAATATTTCATCATTTTCTTCTACGAATAAATAATATTTAAATTAAAATATATTTATTACAATTTACATAGTTTATAGAATTGGACAATTCTTTTGAAAATTAAGTAAATATGTATAATTTACAAATTGTATTTTGTTAAATAAATAAATTTTCCACAAATTTGTCGAATGTTTAGTAACTTCACTCTAATAATGCTTAAAATGCGATAATGGAAAACCGGACTGGGATGGAAGCTACCGAGAAGGTAAGGATTGAAAAGATGTCAAAAATATTCTTTTATGTCAAAAATTATGCTTTTGTATTTGCTTTCCTTTTGATTTATAATGCTTATCATATAAAACAAACTAAAAATTCGTTTAAGCGTCACAGCACCAAATTTTTAATCTGTAAAACTGTAATTATAAAAGTTATTTAGTAACCACGTAGTATGTATGTATGTGTTAATTTAATTCTTAAAGTTTAAATAGTAAATGATGAACTACTCGTTTATAATAATAATAATTTCGGGCGTAAACCATATACATATGTATGTATGTAGCTTCATATTTGACCGAACTTATACAATTTGCTGTCTGCGTCTTGATGTTGTAACACAAATCGTCGGACCTACAATTTTACGCCGACTCCGAATGGCAAATAATTTTTGTGAGATGTCGGATACAATCAATCGGAGGTTTGCCATTGTTTGCCGATGGGCAATTGATGGGATGACTGACGCTATCAAATGACACCCCAATGGTAAAAACGATTTTTTAACCATAATAGGAATCCGAATCAGGACCCTTGAAATTTTGAAGGCAGGTTTAGGCAAGTGAATCTTCTCTAGTGGCATGAGAGTAATTTTTCAAAGGGACTAGTTCAGGACTGCTTTGTATCTTGTTCAGGACTGCTTTGTTACTCGTTTGAGAGAAGTTTGGAAGTGGTTTTGAACTAGTGCAGTCCTGAATTATTTCTGAATGAGCAGACACGAAAATTGATAAGTTATGAATAAGTTGTATATGTTAATCTATGGGATATTGTAAAAAAATTAAGCTACTTAAGTATGTGAACGCGAATGTATGTATGTATATGTTTTGTTCAAAAATACACACATATGTATACAATTAATGATATTTTACTTACATACCTGCTACCATAGACGATGTAAATGTAAATTTCTTGACAAAACCGAGCGCACGTCCTTTGTAAACCTCAAGGCATCCAACATTGGAAGTAGTGATAGCAACGCAACATCCATTGGGTCGGAGAACCAACTTTTAATTGGTATCGCGTTATTAGGAAAGCAACGATATGCACCGGGTGAATTGTCAATTATAAATATCTGCAATTAAAATACAAATAATAATTATATGATATGTATCAATTATATGTTTTCTCATATTTACTCTATTCAAGTCACTACAGATAGCAGATAAATCTTTGGTGTAAGAGCTGAAATCGGGCGTACAATGCTGACGATAATAGCGCCGACGCAAAATATTGCGTCCGTTGTCCAGTTTATCAGCTACTGCAGCCCCATATATCTCCATACTGGCTGTAAAAATAACTAGATCATACCATTGTGAAACCTAAAGAGAGCAATATACAAATTCATTTTTGAAAAATTCGAAAATCTAAAGAGAGCAATATACAAATTAATTTTTGAAAAATTCAAAAATCTGTAATTTCATATTATTTACCACATCCAAAAAATAATCCACATGAGGCCGTTTATGAACAAAGAATCGTACTGGATGATGATCGATAATTACTTTGACTGTGAAATCATGAGGTGTTCCTGGCTTTACAGTATTTCTTGACATTGCGCTATGATGTGAGTGAATAAGTGTCTCATCTAGATCCAGTACAAGTGTTTTCCGCTGCACAATACTAAGCCGATGCCTTGACACGGGCGACAATGGGAAGAGTTCATATTTCACGGGTTGATATTGTACAATCTAAAACATCAAGGTATAATAATTTAGTTTATAGCACAAAAGTAGATAAAAAAAAAAAACAAAGTGCATTGGGAAGGGCAAATGTACATATGTGTGTATATACATATGTACATACATACATATATGTATGTATGCATATGAACGTATGTAGTTTTTAGTTGTGTATTGAGATTTACCTAAGATAAGTAGATACATTTTTATAAGAAACATAAATCGTAAGATGTAATCATTAATCATTCATCCGAATTGCAAATTAATAAAATCGGTGCAAATTTAGCAATTATCGTACGCTGTAAAGCTCCCTTTAGGTTAGAATATAAAATTTGAAGTATCTTAAAAATAAACTTACCGAGCGAACTTGTCTGTTGAACATAAAACAGATGCATGTCCACACTCTTGACAGAAGTACCGATAGAGCGCTGAAATTCATTTGAACGAAAGAAAACATTGGTACGCGACGTCGATGGCGTCTTACCAATAAATAACAACGCTTAAAAAAAGTTGTTAATAGCAACTGCAAAAGGAGACCAAATATAATTTTCAATAATTTTTTTTTATATATTAATGAGCTACTTTAAAATGTGTAAATTAATTACTACACCGAAAAGCGCGGCAATGATGCCTCCAGACAACCAACAACAAAATCAATAAACGATTGCACCGACAAACTTTCAATCACTGAGCTATGAAACAATATATAAATAAAACGTTGGCCTTCACCTTAAACTCGCGGATAGATGGTTCCTTTAATATAAACAATAACAGAAAATAATTTTATTTTCACTTAACCAATGTTTGTATAATTTTTATAATTTTCTGCTTTGTTTTCCACCATTCTCTTTCAAATATTTTCTAACTTTTTCATATGGTATGTATGAAGGTGTGAACACGCGCAAACAAACCCGAACTTTGAGCAACCAATAAACAGAAAGATGGCAAATATTTCACAACCCTACGTTTCCAAAATATTTATTGCAAAATTGATACTCAATTAATATTATAATAACCGACTCTTTTTTAAATATATTTGTTGATTGGCAATAATAATAAGCTTTGACTTTGTGTCAAAAATTTTGACGACTGTCATAATTATGTAAATAAAAGCAAAAAGAAACCGAAAAAATAAGCGCTCTTGGCTTTTCGCCAAAAAAAAAACTAAAATTCCCAAAATAAGATCACGGGCCAGCTTTGGCTTGAACTTGAAGAATAAAAATTATATTTGACAAAAAAACTAATTACAATTTATATTACGATGCAATTTTTTTAATTCTGCTATTGTCTGCAATTATTTTTCAAATAAATACTTTGAGCAATCATAAACTGCCACATTAGAACAATGGCAACCCTGATCTATTCGCACATTCCTATTTGCGCTTCGCCGTACTACACAACAACACGCTCTTCTTTTACATGTTATCTATCATCTTTTCTACTCGTTTTTATTTTTCTATTTCGCTGTGTTGCCTGCTTCGATTTTCCGATTTTATCATTGAAATTTTACCTATCCTATATCCAGTTCCACCACAAAGTTTAACTTATTTACTTAGATTTAGAACTGTTTTTGCTAACATTTAAATTGACGTGTTGGTTCCACGCAAATTTTACATAAAACTAATTCGATTTCCCATTTACCGCTTCCTTCACTTTCGACTACAAACTCTCAAACACTGTTGAATAAAAATCTGCAAATCTTAATTCTATGGCCTTGCCATATCTTCAAAATACTCGTTTGATATAATTTTTGAGGAATAATTAGAACATGTTTTCCATATACATATATTTTTGTCGGAAATTAACCTAGAAAGCAATTCATATTACAACACTTTCTATTATAAACTGCGAAAATACGTCAAACAATATTTTTTGTCAAACTGCCCAAATTTATGAAATCTACCAAGACAGTGTTCAAACGAGGAAACTTTTGTTGCTTATTATCGGCGACTTCCCTTTTGGTGTTGCTCGTCGTGTTCACACAGAGCAACTCTGTACAGGCGATTTTCTGGCATTTCATTTTATATCATTTTCGCAAATTTCTGTACGCTTCGCTTAAGCGGCATTTACCATTCTGATAAATTTTGTGATTATAAGTAAAAGGCGATTGAAAAATGAAGTTTTAACATAATTTACGTTAATATGTATAGTATATGCATACACATGTGTATATTTAATCGCAAAAAAATAAGAACAAAATTTCATTTCCCAACTTCCCGCATGTATTCACTTAAAACTCAACAAAACTGCACCCACTGAAAGAATTTATAAATGAAAAGGAATGTCAAATTTCTTAGCTGCCGACTGAGACGAATAAGAACACAAAGCGTGTCGCCCGAGCACGATCAACTCGGTGCCCTTCCCCTTTCCCCGTCCCTCTCTCACCTACAAGTAACGAGTTGCCGCGACAAAAGTTTCCTCGTTTGAACACTGTCCAACACGAATTGTGTCACGGCGAAATCAAATTGCAACTTGAAGTTGGCTCCTTTTCAAACAGTTTTGCTTCTTTACGTAAGTTTTTAATTTATCTAAAACAAATTGGTAGATATGGATATTTTAGCCATCGCTTATTGGGATTATTCACATAGACTATTAAATTCATGCGTTTGCTAATAATAATATAAGTTACAAGTAAGTAAAAGCAATTGCTAATTTGCGCTATTCTTTACAACAATTTATACGACTTTTGAAATTTTAAATACAATTTAGACGGAAAATATGCACCCCTGCTACATACGGCGAATTTAACGCGCAACCAACGTCAAACGATATTGTAACTATCCCAAGCGTCATTTAGGTGTGCGAAAAAATGTGGAGTTAATTTTTTTTAGCGAATGCATAGAATTTTGTAATATTTTTTAAAATTAACTACACAAAGAAGGTGTTGTTTCAAATTAGGCACAACAAGCCCTCAATATAATACCAATATCTACTGATATTGGGGAAATCTAGTATTCAAACCACAAGGGCCAATAAGGAGCAGTAAAAAAGTTTTAAAAACTTTCTAGTTTTTACTTCGACTTAAACAAGTCGATATTTAATCTTTTCCTTCCGTGTTAAGTAAAACCGCTAAAATTGTGGAAAAACAGGAGAAAACTCCCAAGCGGAAGAAGAAGGCTGCAGCCAGTAAAATGTCTGCAGTTTATTCGCCGCAACCACCGCAGCAGTCGGCGCCCCCGGGCGCCGTACTGCAACCGCCGCAGCCTCCAACGCCAACGTCGATGCAGCAACAACAACAGCAGCAGCAGCCACCGAATGTCGGAGGAGTTGGAGGTGTTGGTATGGTCGGACCGACGGGTGTACCAATGGGAGCCGGTGGACCCATGCAGCGAGGACCTTCCATGATCGGCAATACCGGCGGACCAGTTGGACCACCTTCCACTGTGGGAAGTGGAGGTATGATGGGCGGTGTACCACCTCCACAATCAGCCCAACGCGGCGGTATGCCACCATCACCGAGTCCAGCTCAAATACAAAAAATTCTAGATGACAATTGTGGTCTTATACAAACAATTCAAGATTTTCAAACCATGGGCAAAGCACAAGAGTGCATGACTTATCACATGGCCCTACACAGAAATCTTGTATATTTAGCGCAATTGGCTGATCCGACAATGAATATCGCCCAGATATTGCCGGTGAGTTTTTCCCTCTATATTTGGGTCTATGTGTATATTGTGGATACATTATGCCATTCCACCTATATACATTTCTTAATATCCATGTGCTTACTGTGTAAATCGTTTAGCATCCACATGTCCTTCAACAGCAGGCAGCTCAACAGCAAGGTCCACATGGTATGATGGGTGGGCCACAGCCGCCTCAACAGGGTGGACCTCCAACTGGCGGTAATCAATCACAAATCGGGGTAATGCCCCCAATGTCACACGCAGATGGAGGCGTTCAGTCACCATCCGGGGCTCAATTGTCCTACAGCAGCCAACCTCCGCAAACGCATAGCGGTATGCCACCAAGTTCTCAACAAGTTCCACCCCAACAGGGTATTAACTCTCAGCAACCTGGCCAACAACAAACCCAGCAACAGACCGGTGCTTACCGAGGCAATTCTACACCACAATCAGCCAATCAACAACCATCACCTGTCCCCGGTTCTGGGTCGAGTAAGTGTTAAGTCCCTCATAATTAAAATAATGAAATTGCTAAATTGAAAAATCATTTTAGATCAACGGTCAAGTGTTCAACCTGGACAGCAGCCAGGTCAGGGACCCCAACAGCAGCAACCCCCAACACCACAGCAACAGCAACAGGGTCCACCACCGCAATCTCAATATCGTGGTGGTTATCAACAACAGCAACACAGCCATTATACTGGATATCCACCACAAAATCAACCTTCATACCAACCGCAGAGCGGATATCCCTACGGACCGCCCACCCAAGGATATGGACCACCTCCGCCAAATACCCAGGGCGGTTATCATCATACTGGTATGACACCAACGTCATCGGCTGGTGCTGGTCCGCCAAGTCAGCACGGTTATGCAAATACAGGCGGTCAGCAAGGTCCTCCAAGCGTTTATCCACCGCCGCCGCCAAATCAGCAAGTACCGCCTGGCCAGCAACCGCCACCGTCGCAAATGTATGGTCCACCAACTGGTGGTCAGGGACCACCACCGCCGCCGAACCAATATGGACCACCTCAGGGTAGTAATAACGCTCCTCCACCAATGGCTTACGGTGGTTATGGTGCTCCGCCACCAAGTGGCTATGGTCAAGCGGCAAATCCTTTGCCCGGTGGTTATGGGCCGCCACCACAAAGTCCTGCTCAATCACCCTACCCACCACAGTCACCATATCAGCAGAGTGGCGCACCAGGTGGCTATCCAGGTCAGACGGCACAGCAGCCACAGACGCCACAAGGAACAAGCGGTGGTTATACTACCTCACCGAGCCCCGGTCAGACACCACCACCACCACCACCATCAAATCAACAAACACAAAATGCGAACAATCCGAATGGGCCAAATGCTCCCCCTGCAAGTGGGCAATCGACATCTCCATCTACATCATCGGGAAATATTGGTGTCAATAGTGGTCAACCAAATCAGCAAACACCACCAACGCAGCAACAACAACAACAACAACAACAACAATATGCCACTCAACAACCACCAGTTTCAAGCGGACCGCCACAACCGCATGGATCGGCACCACAACAACAGCAGCAGCAACAGCCTGTATACTCTTCTGCAGGTACGCCTACCGGTGGTCCATCGCCATATGGAGCACCATCACAACAGCAGCAACAACAACAGCCGCCGGGTCCAAGTGGTCCTCCTACCGGGCCACCAAATACAACGGCACCTCCAAATGGTACACCACCAATGACCAACCAGCAATATCAACCACCACCAACCGCACAACCCTATGGAGCACCTCCACCACAAGCATATGGACCACCACCACCTGGCGGTGGTTATCCCAGTCACGGCTATCATCAACCGCAGGGCGGATATGGTGCCATACCTCAAGGACAATATCCACCTTCGCAGGGTTATCAAGGATATAGGCCTACGGGCGGCCAAATGCCACCACCAGGCGCACCACAAGGACCGCCAACAAACGCGTATTCATACTATGGCAATCAGCCACCACAGTAATGCGAAGTAAAAGAAATATAACACAAAAGTTAATTAATAATAACATACAGAACGCATAAAAATATACATTAGGTAAATAAGAAAAATAATACTACATACTAAACTCACTGCACAATGACTGGCAAGTTGAGACATAACGAAGTGAAGAGTATAAATCATATACATAGCTAACCCGAAATTGGATGGTAAAGCTTAGATTGATTGATCAGATATTCCCGAAAACTGAAAATTCAACCTAATACTGAATATAAATATTAACATATTCAGATTCAACACGGAATGTAATGGCAACGACAACACTAAAATACAATGCGCTGGACAGGTCTCAATGTCATTGTAGACTTTAACTGCAATTTCGCAACTGAATTGAATTAATGTGAAAGATTTCGCTTAGATTAAAAAAAATTATAAGAAATTATTGAACAAATATCTAAAAATTCGGCCAAGCGAGTAGAGAGATTTATAAAAACTTGTTCAATACTTATGCAAAGTTTTAAAACTGAACTTCGAAAATAAGAAATATTAGATTTCAATAGTAGAAAAATGATAAATTTATTTAATTTCTTAAATTTATTGAACAAAACTCCAGAGATTGCTTAAACCCGATAAGAAACTATCAACCTCCCTTTAATTACATTTTCATACTCGACACGTTGCGATATAAAAAGTTAGAAACGAAACTTATATTATCCTAACTCAAAACATAAATTAAAACATAGTTTTCCGACAAGCGTAAGACAAATTATAAATAAAAAAATAACGTTTTAAACGAACGTATGAAAACAAATAAAAAAAAAAAGAAGAAAATCTCTTAAAAATATTACCCTTACATACCGAATGCTGATGACTATAACAGAAAATTATTGAAACTTAATTAAATATTCATTAGGCTTAATGTATGTATGTATATCATATATTGTAGTTTACGTTCGATTGACAAGCCGTCAGGCAAATAATTTTTTTATCACATTTAAAATCGCCACTATCCCAATAAAACTGATTGTGTGTACTCGCCACATTTATACAAACTCGAATCGAGCTTTTCTTGCTTAAAATTGGTTTCAGCATTATTAGTTTTCCAGTCGGAACTTAATGGGGAGTGTGAGCGGGTTCCTAATGTCATTTTAATAAATGTGTGTATTCACAAAAGTTAATATAGTTCTGGTATGGTGAAATAAGACAACATTTTCTATTGGAGGAACGATGGGGGTGAAGCAACCAATGCGAATTCACATAAGGTGATAGCAAAGAAATTAAATTACAAAGAAGTTGCATGCCGTTTCGTTTACTGTGGCAAGAAATCTCGTCCATTTCAATCACACAGAAACCAATTAGATCTAATCAGGTTCTAACGTTCCCACGACAGTCAGTTCTACGATACCGGAACGCCCCGGATTTATTTCCGGCCAAGGGCTGTCACTTCAGCAGCATTCCCCAAAATTGTATGGGGAACAACAACAACAATCAGATTATAATTTCAATCAGCAAAAGTAAAATTAGCATAAAATCTTTGATACCTATCCCTCTGAAAGCAAAAAACAAAATTCAAGTTCTTACGGACAGTCTTCACCTGCGTGAAATTCAACATGTCGTCGAGTAAAAAGGTTCGAGCCGCAAAAAGATGCTACGAAATGAGAAATTGATATCAAACTACAAAAATGACAGTTAAAAGCAAGCGAGAGCTAGCTTACCGGTTGATTTTCGAAAAAAATCATACTTCCTACATTTTCCGGTTTTTACGTGCGAGATATCGCTTGCTTCTTCAAGTAAGCGAGAATGTCACGCAGGTGAAGACCGCCCGTTAGAAAAATATAAAAATTATTGAAAAAACATGATACCTGCCGGGTCGAATGGGTCAAATCAATCGGAAAATTTCGTAGTTTTTTTTTTTATTATTATTATTAAAAGATTGGTAAGTCGATTAAACTATAATATATGTACATATATGTATGTATAAGTACGTTCTTATGCACGCATACATGTATACATATATTTATTTCTATAGGATAATTAATCTTTTTTGGATACAGCATTACTTCGAATTATTCAAATTTTTGGTGTATGATTTGAGTATCTGAGTGTCCAAATAACAATTCATTCTGTGATTCCTCAACCTCAACCGTGCTGTTTTCCACTTTATTTTTCTTCCATTTAAACAATTTCTGAATTACTCTGCCCATCAGCGTTTGCGGTGGTGCATCTTTTTGCTCTATAACTATACGTTTGGTAGCCACGCTATGAATTGGCCCGAAAGCTAAAGCTACTACTGTACAAGCCAAACAAATGACGTTGTATGGCATACTAAAATCGGGCGTTGGCAGTGATAGTATAAGCGATTCGGTACGAATTTCAACGAAATAATTAGAACGTGAGGCATTGAAGGAATCAGCAAAAAGGTATTTATCTACGGGAATGGCAGTGTAATTGCGACCCACTGGTAGCTGCGTCGTAATTGTTGCGGATCCAAGGTAATGACCATGATTAGCATCTGGGGGATATTCAAGCCACTTAAGAAAAATATAATCAAAATCGAAAGATACTTGGACTGTACTAATTGCCGGTATTTCGAAAACCAGTTCCAAGTGATAGGGACGTAGTCGTTGCACACCTGGTATGTAGTGCATGGCGCGTGGTTGTATTCTGTATTCCGCTCCATTTTCCGGTTTGACAATTAGCTTCAGTGTGTGCATGTAGGATGGCACGAACCATGGAATATTTTCTTGCAATACGATAGGCAGTGTGGCGTAGTGATTGTTTGTAATTTGTGTCACGATTTGTCCTCTTTCCTGACCATGCCCCAGTATGTAACGGTGCGCATATATAGGCGGTGCAGGTGCTAATAATATGGTTGGTTTGCTTTTAAGACTTATCCAGGCTATATTGAATAACCTATCTCCCTCTAGGCGTTGAATATCGTAAACTCCGAATGTGGTTGTGGTACCACCGCGCTTCGAAGATATATTATACATTGGAGTTGGTGTTAACTCGTATGGTTGATCATTCAAATTGACATAAATTTTGCTAGTTTTTGCCAATGAACAATGGCCATTTAATCCCTGGCCAAATAGACGCCGCAGCGAAAAATCGCCATTTGTGCCCAGTAACTTGGGATCGTATACCAGATTTGCTGTCTCCGTGAATTCCAAAATGCAATTTTTATTATACGATTCACAGATCGTTCGCATTTTTATGCCTAAGGAGTGGTAATTAGTATTGTGTACATAGCCGGAGTTGAGTAATGAGGCGAACCCCTGCTTGCTATTGCATGGTAATAATTTTTTCCATGGCGTTAAATTCTCTGTACAAACGATTTCTCGCGGTAAACTGGCATAACGAATATATTGCGGTATTTTTACCTTACTTCCTGTAATAAATTGCGGCCGAAAACTATACTTAGGTTCCACACTATTGGTTTTATCTATGAAATTAAGAGAGGAGCATAGGATTCCGGAAAAAGTACTAGCCAACTTTATCCACTGCTCATCTACTTCGCTTGAAGTTAAATTTTCTGCTGCAAACCATGCCCATACCTCTGCGCCTGGTGCAGCGTCCACCACCGGATAACCTAAAGTTTCATATCTCCAGAGTCCCTGTGTCAAACCGATATGAAGTTCCTTGACATCGTAGAGCAGCAATGTTTCAGCGATTGGGCGAGGAATAAGCTGGGTATTGTGTACTAAAGGAAAAATTATCATACCGATATCTGACTGGAATATTTGTGGAACTTATACTTACAATTATCCCGATCCCCATAGTGCCAGCGGGTAGTGAACTGAAAATATGTATTTACATGACCGTTTGTCATAGGCCGTACATAAAGTTCTTCATGAAATTCACTGGACTCTTTCACAGCTTCAGCAGACGAAGGAAGTAGAGAAATTAAACAAATAATACTGATACTGACCAACATCGTTTTTTAATAAATACACGATAAACCTCAGAATATGCTGTTTCCATTTAGAAACAAATAGTTTTTTTGGTTTTGTTAATGCCGGCTGTTTACGGTTGCACCATATTCATCGATCTTTAAAAGAATCGATATAAATACTATGTAAGTGTATATATCGATGTATTTTGAAATTTCCGGAAACATTGAGCTTTTTTAGGGGCTGTTTTCTCGACACGCTATTAATGTGAAAATCATGAAACTGGAAGTAAAATGTGTCGACATGATAAAATCGATTTAGTTTTTTCAACAAGTTAAATATTTATTTAAATACTTGGATGCACCGGAGAAGAAGACAAAAGTAAAAGCCCAAATCAGCTGTTTAAAAATAAATAAATCCGGGAAGTCGTCTTGTGGGGCATATATTTTCAAATAAAAGACATTCATGTGTATATAGGCAACAAAGTATAGGTAAAAAGCGAACTTCCGACGAGGGCATTATAATCAAATACCTCAAATGAAGAAATGCAAAGCGACAAAATTTTAAGCGAAGAATTGTCGGCATGTTAAATTCGTCGGCGGGATAGAAACGAACCAAAATGCACAAAATGTCTCACAATTTTTCCTTTGATCAAAGAACAAAGCAACCCTGTGATTACAGAGCTGTCAAAATAAATTGAGAATGCCACGAATAAAGCAACATGCCACAATATTTGATCTTGCAACACATATCATAAGATTTCGGAAAAGCCCAACATAAACGGTTAATTCAATTAAATAAATAAATAATAAAAATTAAGTTTCTTAATATTAAATGATAAAGTAAAGATTATGTTTTATTAAAAAATAATAATTGTAACGAAAAATAACTTCAGTTTCAAAGAAGTTTCTTGTCAGCTGACATTTATGTTATGTTATGCGCAGATGAAGCTTTTATTTCGTCAGTTAATAGTTGGATGTTGTCAAATCGCACTATATATGTACATATGTAGATATTTTGCTTTGTGAGCTTCTACGCACCTTCGTCTTTATACTTTGCGTTGTTTTGATTTTTGTATTGCAGAATTTGAAAATGCATACTACATGTTTTATGGTGCCCACAGTCACCGACGTGTACGTATGCCGTGTCTGTTTGACGGGAGATACACAAAATTGAGCAAAACTTGTGCCCGTACGTATGTTTTGTAAACAAACTTTGCGTACATAAAACTGTGTTTGCTTGCATCAACACAATGTTGCCATTCATTTGTTTGCATACATACTTTTACACACATCCGCGTTGTCAATTACAATTTTTCATTGTATAATAAACCAAAGCCAAAAACCAAAAAATGCAAATAGTTCATTTATCTATAATTAACATTATTAAACATCGATTTTAAATTAATTTAATAAAAATTTAAATTTTTATAAGGTTATTTTGTTAATGATTTTAAAAAGTTTTGCTTGGCAACACTGTGCGGGGAGAGAGCACTCAGCTGACACGGCTTCACGGCAAAAATCTAAATTTCTCAGATTACAGACGTACACGTCGCGCGTAACCGTCACACGTACACGTTAATGAGTTTTCATTTACATGGCGCTCTCATAAGTTTGATCGTGTCAGCTGACACGTAACGTACGTTTGCGTCGGTGACTGTGGGCACCATTAGTGACAGCACTACATCTGCTCATAGTCGACGGCCATAACCTCACAACTCGAGACGCAGTCATTGATGTCATAACAACTGTCAAATTTCATTGAAACGGTTGGCAATATTTTAGTGGTGGGCATTGCCATGTTATGTCATCGTCATTTTGAAAATGTCGCCAAGCATGATAGTACGCTGTGCCCGCGCTCTTGACTCTTTAAAAGAATTGTTTGCTTTATACGATGAAGTGGAAAGAAGGACGCCGAGATTCTGGGTGAATCCTTTTTTATTCATTTAAAAACATCCGACGTAGACCACTCCATTTGATTTTCTTTTATTAATTTATGAGACGCGGTAAAATTATGTATACTAATCAAAGATGCTGCCGCTGCGAGCGTCACAAAAAAATGCAAAATGGCTGTCAAACAAACGAAATGACAGCTCATTGCAACGCTGAATGTTGGCAATATATGACTTGAAATATTTCAAAATATAAATTGCTAATTGCTTTCAATTTGCTGTCTCGATTGGCAAATTGCTTAAAAATAACAAATGCGCGCAATCAAAAAATTGCGTGTCGAGATGTGGGGTAAAAGGCACGTCAGGGAATATATAATGTGACATTTCTATAATTCTTGCACTAGATCATGGGCCTTTTCGAGTTTCAATCATTGTGGCAACATTGAAAAAGATCATATTCAAGATAAATATGGCAATTTCTGGAAATGTCAAGCATTCCATCAACAAAAATGTTGACGTAAAATTGTGTGATAGAAGTAGAAAGAGTTATTATTTGTTATTAAAAATTATGCTTTATCATTTTGAAATACAGCTTATTGTTTTTATTAAATATTCAGGAAATCATTGGGCAAATATGTATATGATGAAGTTGCTAGTCAGATGCCGGCTAGTTATCGAGTAGGAATTCGGCATAGGGAAACGGTTGAAGTTGTTGCTATGGGGCATCGTGTTTATCCGCAGCTTAAGTTATCAAAAAAATTAATTTTTAGAATCTTAACCGGGTTCAGTTGCGCAAAATATCTGCTTAAAAAAAACAGAGGATCAAAAAGAAATAAGCATTATTTAAGTAAAAAATCCACAAAGCTGCAATATTTCTAAACTTATTGAAAAGTTCGAGAAGGCCCCACATATCACTGCCAATTTTTTCTAATCCAGATGATGCCGCATATTTCCATTAGAAGTTAGCTTTACTGAAACTACTTGCGTGTAATACCCGTATACATTGGTGTGTAGTCATAGGTGATGTCAGTAGCGATGTGTTTGTTGCAAATTTGGGCAAGATCGGCTAGCTTACTTCCGAGTGATGTCCATACAACTCCTTTTCCTACTATTCAATCAAAAAAGTTACTAGAATTTACATATACGTTGCGTGCAAGTGTACCTAAGATAAGTGGCGATTTTATCAACATAGAATTAAGACTTAATTTCATATACATATGTATGTATGTACATAAGTATGATAGTTAGTATATACTAAGTACTTACAATAGGAGTTTTAAAACTACGAAAATATGTTTTTATAAACAAGTTACCTTTCTCCGTCAATCATTAAAAAAAAACTAAATACAATTACATATACACATTTTATATTTATTTATTAAATTTATATTTTATAATTACTGGACCATTTTGCCTCGCAAGCGAATTTATATTTCACGCAGCTGGCCTTTTCTTATATATTATATCTTCCTTGCTGCAGTTGTTGTGATCAAATTATTGCTTCAAATGGAGATGCGACAATATTTTGGAATATGGTATAATATTAGTTAAATTTGGAGCATGCGTTATACGGAAGGAAATTATCAAATATCAAAGACAATTTTGCGTTACTTGAGACATGCACTTTATTATACTAAAAATGCTTACAGTTTCAAAACAAACAAAATTTTGAAATATACGAAATACAATGAACATTTTTTGTTTAAACGGTGTGTTTGCCTTTCCATAAGTAAAAATTTTTCATTCATAATCCCATAGAAAGAATCTCAATTTTTCATATTAAAATTACAATGATGTTTCACGCATATGAAAACGTAGCTGTCAAAGAACGAAAATGACAGCAGATGACAGGCAATAGTTATCAAGCAATAATCCAAGGCGAATCCACACAAGGTGGTGCTATAAATACAACTACAAAATTCCTATGTATTTTGTTTTTGTTTCTGCGTAAGAGTTGCCAAAATTTAAATACATTTTGTTTTTGCTTTTACGGCTTTCGAAAGCTCATACGCAAAAGCAAAAACAAAATGCATGTAGGTGAATAAAAAAAAATCAAATCAGCCGCTCTTATGCCATCACCTTCTATAAATTCGCCTTGCAATATACTGCTGATATTGAGTAATGTGCGATCTCCTTTGTCATTGTATTTTCCGGCATGATTATCATATCGGCGTTTGCCTGTGGAGACCGACCCTTATCGCCAGCGACATTGGGCAGATGTGGAGCTGCCACTAAAATCTGAAGCATGCATTTTTAAACTCGTTTCAATATAAAACAATCGATGATTTACAATAAATAAACCGATATATTTTATCTTTCTACACACGTTCCCATGCAGTCGGTTCTGCGATACAGGAGCGACCCGAATTTACATACATATATCCGGCCAAGGACTGTCATTTCAGCAGCATTCCCCAAAATTTGCAGACAAAGAAACTTTGCCGTCGTTATGTCGTGAAGTTGATGTGTTCATACCTTGATGTGATATTTTCAGTTCAGTAAGTTCCCAAAAAAATAAATTAACCCATTATCGACGCATCGTACGAATTAGAACAGGGAGCAAGAGTAGATTGGCCGTATGTAACGTGTGCGTGCTTCACTCGGAGTGCCCCGGGTTCGAATCTGGGCCGAGGCATATAACCATAAGCATAAAGGCCCGTTCGCATAAGACTTTTGCTTTGACAGATAAGTTCAATACATGATGTTATATGAGTCCTGCTAAATACAAGGCGAGAAAAGTAGAGCAAAGCAAAGCGAAGCAAAATTATGGGCAACTCTCAACTTTTGTACGCTTTGGCAATCAGCTGTCATCATTTCCATTTTATTTTTATTTTGGCGTGCGTATACACACTACAGACACTCGCGATTTTCAAACATTAGTAGCATAACTACTACTACTTCCATCATATCAGTAAAATTTATTTTTTTATTCTGTCTTTAAACAAAACACTCTGAACAAACACAAATCGCAACTCATATATGTAGCTGACCTTCTACGCCTCACGCTTTGTTGTTAAAGTTCGAACTGCCAAGCAAAGCGAGGAAAGTTCTATGTAAACGGCACATAACAATCATCTGCCGTCCAGAATCGGCGTAAAACTGTAGGCCCCCCAATTTGTGGTACAACACACACTACAATTTGTAGAAGTTCCCACAAACATCGATCTATATGATGCATATACATACATACATATATACATACATTCATACATATGTACATACATACATATGTATGAAATATTATTATCAGGAGTAGAATAGCTCATTTAATCTTTTTTCTTTCATTTTAAGAAGACGCTGAACTGTACATTTTTTGTCTGCTTAACTGTTCTTTTGTTATTTAACGATGCAATTTGATAGGTGCGCGCAGCTATTAATGACATTTCACTAGGTCTCAAGTAAAAAGCCTACAACCAAACACATCAAGACCACGAAAAATGCATTTTGCGATAATGGTTCAGCTTCGACGATTAATGGTGAAAATGTTTCTGACGAACCAAATTGCTCCTAACAGAATGCCCTGTTTACCATTGAGCGAATATATAAGTTTCCAAAATTATGCTCTGTGTAGTTTATGGAAAAGTTCCTACTTCTACGCAGTTTTATTAAGATTATCATTGCTAATGGTGCCCAGTCACCGACGTGTACGTATGCTGTGTCTGTTTGACGGGAGATACACAAAATTGAGCAAAACTTGTGCCCGTACGTATGTTTTGTAAACAAACTTTGCGTACATAAAACTGTGCTTGCTTGCATCAACACAATGTTGCCATTCATTTGTTTGCATACATACTTTTACACACATCCGCGTTGTCAATTACAATTTTTCATTGTATAATAAACCAAAGCCAAAAACCAACAAATGCAAATAGTTCATTTATCTATAATTAACATTATTAAACATCGATTTTAAATTAATTTAATAAAAATTTAAATTTTTATAAGGTTATTTTGTTAATGATTTTAAAAAGTTCTGCTTGGCAACACTGTGCGGGGAGTGAGCACTCAGCTGACACGGCTTCACGGAAAAAATCTAAATTTCTCAGATTACAGACGTACACGTCGCGCGTAACCGTCACA
This sequence comes from Anomoia purmunda, assembly GCA_951828415.1. Lineage (NCBI taxonomy): Eukaryota > Metazoa > Arthropoda > Insecta > Diptera > Tephritidae > Anomoia > Anomoia purmunda. The sequence continues at coordinate 48,618,225 of OX639995.1, forward strand.
CGTACACGTTGATGAGTTTTCATTTACATGGCGCTCTCATAAGTTTGATCGTGTCAGCTGACACGTAACGTACGTTTGCGTCGGTGACTGTGGGCACCATAAAAAGCATTTCTTCTCACATGCATGCATGTACATACATATATACATACATACATATACCAGTGCATATGTATGTAAATGTATCAGTGAAACAAAAAATAAATTCCTTACTAAACATGAAACGTGCATTCACGTGAAGTAATATATTAAAAGACACATGGCAAGAGTTCATTCAATTGAATGTAAAATACTATATAGCACGTGACGAAATAAAACTCACTTTTCCAAACAATCTTTGTTTCGATTTTGGTTCTTTCAGCTCTATCACCATTGTCGACCAAGCAGCTGTCAAATGCCAAATTAAATCATATGACCAGAGGTGATTTTTTTGCATGAAAACTTGTGATAGTGTTGCCGATATAAAGAAAGTTATCCTTGTCAGCAAAACTATTCAAATACATTTTCCTGAACTAAAATATTGAGTACATTTATCATTTCTCTGCTGAAGTCGTACATATATATGTATATATATAGACTACATTTCAGCACTGGTAATAGCAAGACTTAGCTTAACACAAGATTTCATTTTTGTTTGCATATTCCCATGCTCGTTTTTTTGTACACTTTCGGTGTTGCCATTGTAGTTGGCTGTCAATAGTGTCACTTGTGACAGCTGGCTGTGGCAATACGCTCCATTTTTCTGCTACGCTACGCGACAGAATCGAAACGAACGACAGACCGAATATGAATCGCCTGCCTGGTTAGCTGAGTTGTAGCATAGTACAAAATGGCCACAACACTCCGGCGATGGCTGTGTCGTTCGTCGTTCGTTGCTCGTTGTGTGTCGTACGTGCGCTCGCTCGCTCATCGCTCTAATTAAAATTTAATAATATATTTTAATTAATTGAACAAGTATAAATGTAATACAAAAAAAATAAGATAGTGTTAAAAACACGTTCATTTTAAAACGCCAGCCGATATAACAACAAGAACAACACAGCAAATGCTTAGTCGGAGTTACAAATATACATTTATGTAAATACCATTCGCTTTCATTTTTTTTATAATTTTTTATGCGATTCCAACGGGAATACGATTTTCAGATTTTCACCAATGCAACCACACTGCACCAAACTGCGTAAAAAAGGGACGGTTGAACCGTTTTTCCTAAATTACGTATAAAATATATGAATCTACATACATACATACATATATGTATACTTATATGACTAATCAAAGTGAGATTTAGTTCCACAGTTTTTTTTTATTATATATTTACATAGATATGTATATATCTATACATAAATATATGTATATCAATAATTAAACACAAAATCACTTTTTGTAAAATTGTATAAAACGTGTACATTGAAATTTCTATAACTTAATTGGGTTCTTGTAAAAATAATACAAGGCCCAGCACAAGTCACAAAAAAAATTTAAGAAAATTCACGGAAGACGGCGAAGGCAGGAAAATTTTATACTCGTATATAAGACGGAAGGTCTACGCAGTGAAACGACGACGATTTCTCGTGCTCGTCGCTGAGCCAAAAATCAACTGTTCCTCAAGTCGCGTTCGAATTGTTCGCTCCGCGAGGCGCGACGCGGCAACGAACTGCGCTCAGTGTCAAGCGGTAACCGCCACAACGGCGTGCAAAAGCCACGGCAACATATCCAAATTGAAAGATTCAATAACGAGGCGCTGCAAACGAGATCATAGCCGTTGTGTTTCGGAGAGTAAAACTGCTCTCTGGAACGGAATTAAAAGTGCTCTAGAGAAAATTTAAATGTGCGCGTGTATGAGTTCATGTGCTAAAAAATTAATACTTGTAAAAGAAGAAGCACCACGTTCGTTGTTGACGCTGACACGGCGACGTCGGGTTAACTAATATTTTTATTTTTGCGTATTAATCGCCATTATATTCAAAAAAAAAAAAAAAAAATAATAAGTACGATTATTTGTTATCGTTTAGCGTGGTGATATTTTATATATTAAATATAACTTTTCCATAGTTTTGGGAAATTTTAAAAATACAAAAGTTCTAAAGATGTGTGTGTCGTTGGAGTCTAGCGTTCAAAGCTTCTAAAAACCCCACACCCAACGCTTCATTGCACAATAATAGCACCAACAGCCACTTGGAAAGCTGAATGCGATGACCAAGAAGAAAATCCATGCAACTTTAATCATAATTTGTTAAATAAATGAAATAAAAGAGGTGAAGTGAATCTCATTTTCTTAATTAAATATTTTGAATCCAAATAAATTTTATAGTAATTTGTTAAATTAACATATACCTCTAAATTAAGCGTATATACTATGTAGTTTTGAGTTGAAATTTTTATTGTCTTTGTATAATCTAGTGCATAAGTTGATTGCTCGATGATTCATTGCAGATAATCGGAAAAGTTGCTGAATAAAATTTTTTGTTGCATTTTTGCTTTTTATAGCAAAAAATGACAGAAAAATAAATGTTAAATGCATTCTTTTATTTAGTATTTACCTACGTCTAAGACTACATTTGCATAAAACAAAACAGATAAAATGGGACAAACGCTTTGTACATTTCGGCTTTAGAGAAAATACCCAAATAAACCAAATTGGAAGAAATGGATTTGCTTCTCGTCGTTTCATATGAACCTCACTCACAGACGGAATGAAAATTAAATCGTAATTTTTTGTCCCTTTCTGTCCATTGCATTTCAAATGTGAATGACTAAAGACCAACTTTCATATACATATATGTATGTGTGTATATATATGTACATATGCATGTATATGTATATCTACATATTAGTAATTTTGAGCACTTTGTATGTAGTGTATGTATGTAGATTTTTAACGAATTGCCTTTGTACCTGTAATCTCTAGTCACTCTCCCTGCGCAAGTAGTTTGTCGCTTGTGAGATGATTTGTTGCTTTGTCGCTTGCACTAACTGTTTATTAGCGAGAATGTTATTGAGAAAATTAACTTAAACGCAAGAGAGCCCTAAATATGTACATACATATGTGTGTATGTAAAAAATAAGCAAAAATTAATTCGCCAATGAAATTTAAACGAAAGAATGTGAGAGGAATTTGTAGTTTAGGTTATGACCGTTGATTTCGTCATATTTCCATATAATATACAACTGAGTAATTGGAAATGGTATTGAGTTATTAACAAAATGAACCTCAGACCTTAACCAAGAAACAGAAACGATTTTCATACTTAAATAGATCTGCCTTTATCAATGACGCAATTAATATTTAAAATTAAAAGTTGATGGCCCAGATATAATGGGAAACTTCTTATTAATATACTGTGCACAGAAATAAGTCGGAATAATCATACATATAATAAAGCAATTAATGCTTTATCATCGATTTCATTACTTCCCATGCTACATACAAATCTACTTTTCAAAAGATTTTACATTGTGCTGTGAATTTTCAAAAATCTCGAATTGTAGGTTAACTGAATGGTCTTGTCGCCGCCGTACATATCACCCTCCTGTTTTTTCTAAATTTAACTGCATACATAAATCAAGTTCTCTGGTTTGTATTTGTAATGTTTGCTTCGTTGTAATGTGCTGTCTAGAGTGTGGCGTATGCGTTTTGTAAATAAGTATAAAAAGCAAAACCTCAAGGAAATATGCACATATATTTTACAAATACAACGAATGCCTGACGAATAGCACAAAGAACATTCGCACACATTCACCATAAATACAATGGTATAGACGCAGCGTGGCGACAATTCTTCACAACGGTGGAAGGAGAGGTAGAAATTTTTACGTCAACCACACCGTTTTAGTGCTACCAAAAAGTGCAGTACATCCCCTCTAACGATTTTGACGCTCTGTTCGCAGCGTGTACACACGCCACAGACGACTAAACCCATCGTTCAAAATGAAACACAGCCATGAGTGTGAATCGGAACTAGCAACTGTTCGGCAAGAACGAACTCGACAACAATAGCATTTATTTCAGGTTAATCATATCGTTTAGAAAGCCAACTCGATTCGTTGAGAGGGTAATATTTAAGAGAGAAAACGTCTGTGTTGAGAAAAGATGAGCGGTTATGAGAGAGTTAAAGAGCTATTCCGAATGACATACATATGTACATACAAACGTATGTAGCAAACTAGTGCATAAATATTGTAGGTACAATATTTATTTTCATATGACCGTCTGATATACATAAGTACATAAGTATGTAGCATGTAGACATATGCCATTTTTATTTTTTTTTTGCTTTCTTTACGACTTTAACTGATGATGCTCGAACGTAAATAGCAAACAATTTTTTGGTGAAAAAGAAACCAATAAAAACTATTTTAAATTGCATTGAGTCCCAAGTTTATCCTCTCTCTCATTATTGGCAATCGCACTCTAGCTAAATGAGATTTCCTCTTGCTCTCTTCTACATACAAACATACATTTATTTTAGTGATGTAATTATCTACAAAAGGAAGTGGTTCACATACCGATTATATGAGGGCGTGATCATTTATTTTCAAAATACAAATAAAATGAACAAGATAAGAATTCATGCTTTTAATAAATAAGATAACAAATAAATTTAAATGTAAATTATTGACTTGAATCCGGTCATTTAGTGTCATGCGAATTTATAAATTAACAAATTGAATATTATGTAGGTACAGACATACTTATATGTACATACATACATATGTAAGTAGATCCATACATACATATGTATATTGTAACATGTACAATGTATGCGTTTGCATGGCTTGAAATGTTTCTATATCTGAATTGCCTTATTTAAAACGTATATGTATAGATACATATGGATATGTACATATGTACATATATGCTTATCCATATGTATGTATGTATGTATGTATGTATGTATGTATATGTCTGTACCATATGTAGCTTCTATCAAAAACATGCGTATCTATATAAACACAACATACAAGTATCACGTGGATAGTACACGCACGTGTAGCCACAAATTGAGAAAAGCATTTTAAACCTTTAACCCTGCTGTTAGGTTAAAAAAACTTACGAATCTTAGGTTAGAGGACCATTTGGTCCATACTGCAGTTTTCATACAAAATAACAATTTAATCTTAGTCTTTATATTTAGTTTGGTTCAATACTTGCTAAATATTATTATTTTATTGTTTACTCAACTCTGGTAAAACCCAGCCTGCTCTAAAAATGCTTCTAGTTCAGGAGCTCGAAAGCGAGGAATTTGTAGTTGCTGCAAGTCTAGGTCTGATGTAAAATGCTCCATTTGCAGTGCGTTTATTTGCAAAACCAACCGAAAAACATTTTTTTGCTCATCATGTAGTGCCAAAAAATATCGAACAAACTAATAAATACTTATTTTTAGAAAATTAATGTAAAGAAAATCAAAGAAAATATACTATGGACCAAATGGTCCCTTAACCTAAGATTCGTAATTTTCAATTTATCTTAGTCCAGTTTTAAGTCAGAGAATTAAATTTTCGCACATAATATTGTTTTATAAAAAGACCACCTGAGCTGAAAAATTTAGACAGTATATATCACCGTTCCAAAGTTACAAAGAAAACAAAAAAAAAATTGGACCAAATGGTCTTAACCTAACAGCAGGGTTAAGTATCATCTAAGGCATTTGATTATTTTTTAATAACATCATCGTTTTGTGGCAAAATCTCATTACAAATGGGTTAAGATTTTTTTAAATGTGTTAGTCGCAAAAGCAATCCTGTTCGAGTTGTCGCTTTACATGCAATCCAATATCTCCTACAAGAGTGATTTTGCAATTCGAACAGAAAATAATGCCTAATGTGGTCAAACCTTTATAAAAATTTGATTTGAGCGCCAAAAAATTGGAATAATCGAAATAAACATCAAATGAACTTGAACTACATACACACATATGTATGTATGTATGTATGTATGTATGTACGTACATATCACGGTGTACTGAATACTGAAGGTGACGCCTTTAGAAGTACCGCTACTTTGGTTTTGCCCGGTTTGACAATTCTCAACTTCAACTAGACAAAGCCTTTTTCACAAATTAAGAAAAAGAGACACTTTTTTTAGTATTTTGCGAATTTATTTATTAAATGTCTGCCTATAAATTCATACTTTTACACTTTAGAACAATTAGAACACGTTTTTCAATGAAATATTGGAAGTTGTTCAATTTTCTCTCTCCCGTATTCTTGTTTACTAAAGGCGAGATCTGTCATTTCACCGCGGGAAGGCGCAATCTTGTATTCTATCATTCTTGCGTACATATAGTATATGCAGTGTTTGATAAAAGTTTTTGCGCTAAAATTCATGCAAACTAAAATTTTTAGCATTTGAATAGTCAAGTTAGTGCAGCACATGACAACAACTGCTTTTGCAGTTTAAAGCACTAAGTCAAGGCGAATACATATCCGCCGTTGATAGCGGCAAGAATCCAATAAATTGTGTAATTTGTGCTTGCTTTTAAGGCTTTGACAGCAATACCACTGCAAGCAAGACACAAAGCACACGTAAATATATAGAGAAAAGAACAAATCAGCTGACTAGCTACATCACCTTATATTTAAAAATTCGCCTTGCTGTAAAAACATCGAAGACGACAGACTACTTACGGCCCACAGCTGTCAAATTATTTATACACACATTCTTATGAAGATATTTATTTGACGACGACAGCGACTGAAGCTGTTGTAAGATTACATTTCACTATTTTTTGAAGCGATAAACACAATTCTGTTTCTTTCAAACAAATGTAAAATAAATAATGTTGATCGCCGCATATTTCGCCATCTACTATTAATGCCCGCTTTTCATTATATGATTTTTCGTGGAAATCGTCTCTTGTTTTATAAAAATTTTGCCCAGAAAACGAGACATAACGCTAGATCTGTATTATCGAGAAATATTATTAAAAAAAATAATAAAACCCTCTTCGTTTTATTATTTTTGACCTTGAAAATGTTTGGCTCGGTTATGTTAAGTAAATTTACATTAATGGACTGATGGTAAAACGTTTCACTCACTGTTTATGTTCAAGAAATGTTTCAAGACCTACAATTACTGATCGTGTGAATAGCAAATGTGATTTCTTTCGCTGGAATTGTTTTTAACCTGATTACTTTGAAACAACAAAATTACATGTTATTTATGATTATGAGTACACACATACATATGTATGTATAAATGTACATATGTATGTACATATGTAGGTATTTCCAAATATTACTTTACATACATATGTACCTACATAGATAAGGTAGCAGGGCGATGATTTTTTTGTGCATATGTACATATGTACATACTACATATGTATGTATATCCACATACATACAATAAATATAGTTTTAGAATTTGTTGTATTCATCCGCCCAACTTAACCAACACTAAATATATGTACGTACTTATGTATGTATGTGTGTACTTATATGCATGTGATTATATATGTATTTACATATTTATACGTGGGTAATTTCACGTAGAAGAGAAGATATGTAGATAGATTTTAAAATTCGGTTAATTTTCCTATTTCATTGACTTTATTTCAATAATCTGTTGAAACTTATTATAAAAATAAAACGCGGTAATATTTGAGATTTTCTTAGTAATTTGCTGCATTTTACGATTTATAATAAACCACATTAATAAAGTTCAAAACAATAACAAAATTGATTTTAGTAAACAACCGTTTTCAAAAGGGTCGTTTTCATGACAGTAGCTTCAACGATACCGGAAATGCCGGGATTTACTTAAGTATATCAGGCCAATATTTATATTAGCAATATTCTCCAAAAAAATCAAATTTAAATGCATTGTTATAACTATTCTTTCTTAGCGTGCGCCACTACCCTTTAATCAATGAATATATTTTTGTCAAAATCATTTTTAACATTTCGGGGATTCATCTAAACGTGTATCATAAAAACGCATAAACATATAATAATTTGTATGAGAAATCGGTTTATTTATGAGTTTACAAGGCTATCAGCTGTTCATCACTTTAGATGAATACTTCAACTTAGATAAATACCATAAACAAACTTTCACCGTTGTTATCCGGACAACCGACATTGTTTTAATTTCAGTTGAAATTTTTTAACAACGAAACACCAGCAAACCCAAAACATCGGTAGTACGGCGGGGCTACCATAAAACTACCATGAACTTATTGTCAGCGTATGGGTTGAACATTAAATTATCACTCATATAAATGTGTAATTTTTATTAAAAATTATGTTTGGATTATCTGTACTTCCCTGTATTTGAGCAAATTTTCAAAATGTAAAATAATAAAAAATAGTGGGACCGTTTCTTTGTACCCGACTTCCAAAAGAACGCCCCAACCCTGTTAACATCTTTCATCTTTCGCTTATTATTAGTTAGTGTTGTTGCTTTACATGCAATTCGTTATCCTACCTATCCTACGTTTCAAATATTTTCGTTTGTTTACATTTAATATGTCACCGCACACGAAAAGATGACAATTCAGATTTGCCATCGCGTTGGTGTTGCTCAGCTGTGGCGATGCCCGTCTTCGTGAATACATATTTATTGTCAGCTGCGATAGCGAACCCAACGGCAACATACATAGTACTTATATAAATAGACTTATTGGCGGTCTTAATACCTACATTTAGGTATACATACATATTTATAAATATCTGCATGTACGCGTGTATGTCCTAGTTATGCAGTGCAAGATCACAAGCCATTATCATGACTGTGTAAATTCATTATTTACGCCATAGCTAATTGATGTTTGGAAATACATATGTATATGTACATTTATATATACATACATATGTACATACATATATACATACATATGTATAAAATTTGTTAAAATAAATTAGGACAATACTGAGTAAATACCACGTCAAAACTTAATGCGATTAGTTTTTCATATTAGAACTTTGCATACGTAGAATTATGTAAGTATATACATATGTATGTGCACGTACAAGCGTATGTACCCATGTACGTTCATATATATGTATGTATATAATGCTGTTTGCGATAATACACCATCACTCAACGTCACAATCGGTCACACATTCTGGTGATATTTCGAGTTTTATTTGCACGCGACGCTAACCGACACAATCCGAATCGAAACTCAATATATATGTATGTACATGTATGTACATGTATGTACATACATCCAATACATACATATGTATATATATATATATATATTATAAGCCTCAATATGATCATTTTTAGCAGTAGCAGAATGGCGACAAACAGCTGTTCAGAGCAGGTGTTAATTTAATCTCTTACATGCATTGGATTTTCTACCCTCTTTAGGTCTACATCCTTTCTCATTGATGTATATCATAGGACACCACGATGCAGAGAACAGAAGGTGACGACAAAAGCACTTCCGTTACTTCGTACTTGCCTCGTTTGAAGGATTGACATCACAAATGGCTCATAAAACGTGGATTTTTCTTATATTGAGTGATTTTTATAAAAAGTTAAACACAGAATAATAAATGCGAAGTGCCGAGCTTTGTATTTTAGCAGTTGCAGTTATCACCTTCCTTTTCTTCTCGCTATTCCTGTGGTATGAACATCTGTGACGTGTACGCTGCCGGCGTTGTGGTAATCTGGTTTTCTATCATTCTTGATAGGATACCATGATGAAACTCACATATTCTATATGCCATCGTTTTTGGTGATTATTCGTTGATCCACTTATGTACGTATGTACATACGTACATATGCATGTATATCTAAATGTGTATACTTATCGACTGCAGGAAGTAGTGTAAAAAAATAGTATTTTTCAGCTTATGTAAACAAATATTTATGGAATCTGGGAATCTAATATTGCAGCGACCGAAATCCCATTCCGGTAAAGATGGTATAACAGGTTTCTAGGCTTGTGATGACATCAGCTGATTTTCATCACTCTGTTATTTTATGTTTTTTTTTCAACCCCTTAGATAATTTTGTCTAATAGGCGTTATTCGTACGGGTTTCGCCGCGAAATTCGATACACGATTTTGAAGTATAAAATGAAAGAATGAGAAAGGTTTAGTAAAACTACATACATATTTCAGTTTGTCATAAGTACACAAATGGGTACCAGTAGATTAATAATCGAAAATATGTACAGTAGCTAATAACTTAAATCGTGCAATGCTATCTTTTTACATTGTTGACAAAATTTCGAAAAGTTTCTAGAAATTCTGAGAAAAATTGAAAATTTTAAATAAATTATTTTCAAGTCTGTTAAATTACCACAAAAGTTTTGGTTCCTGTGCTTAATTACATACATACATACATATATTGAAATGAACTACATATATATTTTTATAAAAAATTAACGCAAAGAATTTAGCACGAAAAATATTAATATTGTGAAAAATAACACTGCATGATTTAACCTGTGAGGCAATGTAAACCATAAATTCAAGCCCTTCGACATTTCATTTTGGGTTTTTTGAGATACTCAACAGAGGAGTATAGGTATACATAGATACATATGTATGTATACTATAAATACAAAACTGAAAAATCCCCGATAAGGATAATAGAGAAGTCAGTGAATACTGTAAAAAAAAAGAAACAAAAATCATATCCACCAAGCAGCTGTTGGCTCGATGCTTGAAAGACCTAACAAAAAGAAATCCGGATAGAAGCATAAAGAAGACTTGAAAGTAAGAGTTTACGTTGTATTACACAACAACCACATAAGCTTTGCAAATACAATATGTTAATTGACAGACACGATTTCGTTATATGCGCCTTTCAATACGAGTATCTGATTTATTTTTTGTTTGTTTAATTTCTTAACAAAAGAACTAATCAAACTACCAGCAAAAGTCATGGATGAGAAGAGAAAGAAAACTACATACAGAAAAATTAAAAAAATCTAAGAGATATTCGCGAAGAAAGAAAACGGGCATTGACAAGGTAGTGTTCAAACCAAATGAGAGTTCGAACTTGCTGCTTATGCAACTGCGGAACTATGATAGTTACCCAAGAATGATAGAATACAAGATTGCGCCTTCCCGCGGTGAAATTACAGATCTCGCCTTTAGTAAACAAGAATACGGGAGAGAGAAAATTGAACAACTTCCAATATTTCATTGAAAAACGTGTTCTAATTGTTCTAAAGTGTAAAAGTATGAATTTATAGGCAGACATTTAATGCAAAATACTAAAAAAAGTGTCTCTTTTTCTTAATTTGTGAAAAAAGCTTTGTCTAGTTGAAGTTGCGAATTGTCAAACCCGGCAAAACCAAAGTAGCGGTACTTCTAAAGGCGTCACCTTCAGTATTAAGTACACCGTGATAGTTACCCTAATTGCTGTCGACCGATTCCTTAGACCATCTTCTCTGAGTTTGTCTTGTGTTGTCAAGAGAACAACTGTTATTTGACCGATAAGTTTTTTACGGACTCACTATTAAATGGACATAAATTTGAGCATTCTATCTTCAAATAATTATAACCGGTATTGTGTTTCTTCTGATATTAGATAAATACATACGTACATACATAGATACACGTATACATAAATAGTACATATGTATGTACATATCTATTCATTGCTACCCCAAAGAGTATGGTGATCGGTTGTCAAAATAAGTATCTACATATATTTTCCTTTATACGAAGGACGTTTTACCTGAAAAAAAAGTTCCAAATCTAATATCGTATCGCTTAAACTGGTAATTTCACTACCGGTAGCCTGAAATTGGCATAAAAACTTTATATGTACATACATGTTTTGGTGTCTTTATAATGCGTCATTTACGTGTATAAAAAATTGTTGGGTTTTATACAAAATTGTTAATAAATTTGCGTGAATGAATAAAATCATTATAATAACACCTCAATAAATGCCTTTTTAATTAATTGATACTACATTTCCTCTGCACTGAAATCTGAAATTTCAACTTCGAAATCTTAAAAAACTTGTTTAAGTGCTTTCACTGCACTTTCGATAGATTTCGTTATTACTTACTAATTTAATTTAATTTTCTATCATACCCTGCTACCTGAAAAAGTAGTTCTTCATCTTCCGGTGTTCAAATTCTAATTTTTTATTGCTTCTGTTGATTTTTTCTTGCATGATCGTTTGTCTGTTTTTGTTTATGCAGCGAATTTTGATCTTTCAAATGAAGGGTTAAGGTTCAGTACCTAAAGGTTGGTTCGTTCTACAAAAGTGAAGAGTTCGATCGGTTTTCGTTGAAACTTTAACAAAAGTATGGTTCATTATATAACATAAACCATATAATGAAGTTTAAAACTTCGTACACAATTTACAAAAAAAAAAAATCGATCGATTTCAAAACATTTTCATTAAATTTTTAACCTTTTTTTATCAATTTTTTAAAAACCTTTTTTGGTTTGCAGTTCTGTGACGAATTCAATTAAACTATAATAAAGTATAAGTTTCAATTGATTGAAAATTCGGATTATTTTTGATAATTTGCTGACGGTGTTGTGATTTTTTCCATTCAACGCATGTACAAAATTTATTTTATCAAAGTGGCGACCACCGTAACCGAGTGTGTTGCGTGTGCGAGAATCTTTAGATGTGTCTCGGGTCTGGAAACATTTTTCTGTCAGCGACCGCCCTTCGTCACGTAATAACAAACCTCCGAGTGCATTTCTGCCATGAAGAACTGCAGGTTCAATTTGCGTTACAAAATCACGACGCAGAGCACAAATTGTAGGAGAAGTTCTAGCCAACATCGAGCTATGTATGTACATATGTACAAGGTGGCGCAAAAGTAATCCTCCTATCAGAAAATGCTATACATTTTGCGATTGGCCCCTAATGTCAGTTCTGTTTTGACATTTGTGTAGTAAACACATGCGAAATACACGTTAATAAACAATGTTACGCTACACTGCTCCAGAACGCGGAATATTGCTGACTATTTATTTGACCAATAATCGGTCGGTGACTTTGGCACAACGTGAATTTCGTCGCAGATTTCCTGGCCGTCCAACGCCTACTGGTGAAACACTGCAACGTTTAGCCGCTCGCCTCGAAGAGACTGGCACAACACGAGATGCTGCCAGGCGTGGCAGACCCCGGAGTAGCCGTTCTGCAGAGAATATTGCTGCTGTAGCCGAGGATGTCATGGAAGCGCCGTCGACATCGACCAGACGACGTGCCACGCAAATGGGTATCAGTCGACGGTCTTTACAGCGAATTTTGGTACAAGATTTGAAGATGTTTCCGTACAAAGTCCAGTCGGTGCATCAGCTGTTAGCTGCTGACCGCCAATCGCGTCTAACATACGCTCAAGCCATCCTTAATCACCACCAAGAGGAAGATGATTTTTCATCAAAAATAATCATGAGTGATGAGGCCCATTTCCATCTTAGCGGGTACGTAAATAAGCAAAATTTGCGCTTCTGGGGCACTGAAAATCCGCGTGTAACCCACGAAGAGCCATTACACCCGCTCAAAGTCACTGTATGGTGTGCTGTTTTCGCTGGAGGAGTCATCGGACCTTTTTTCTTCGAAGACGTCGCGGGCCAAACGGTTACTGTGAATGGTGAGCGCTACAGAGCAATGATCAACGATTTCTTTTTGCCGCAACTTGATGAATTGGGATTGGAAAACATGTGGTTCCAACAGGACGGTGCAACGGCACACACTGCACGTGCCACAACCGATATGCTGAAGAATGCATTTCCCGGGCGCCTAATCTCCCGTTTTGGCGATTTGCACTGGCCAGCAAGATCGCCTGATTTGACCGCTCCAGACTTCTTTTTGTGGGGCTTTTTGATGTCGCGGATTTATGTCAACAAGCCTCAGACTCTTGCAGCTCTTAAAGAGAATACCCGTCAAGAATGTGAGGACCTATCGCCGGAAGTTTTGGCCAAAGTGATGGAAAATGCCATAAAAAGGGCTCAAATGACAATCAACTGTGGCAGCGGCCATTTACATGACATCATATTCTCGACTTGATGTAAAAAAAATTAAAAGACCAAATAAAAATAATCCACAAGAAGAATCAAAGTTTTTCATTTTTTTTTCTAAATTACAGCCAAAAAACATCAGAAGTTTACTTTTGCGCCACCTTGTACATACATACATACATATATGATGTAAGCGACAAATTATTATGTACATATTCCCCTTTTTATGCGTGTCTGATTTCAATAATTTTACGATTACATTTACAGAATGGAAATGCAGCGTGAAACGAAATTAAAAAAAGGAGTTTCGGCGTGTCACGCCTATTTTTCAAAATTTTATTTATGAAAATTGCCGTTATATAAGAGATGTGCTTTGTTTTAGCGATTTCTGTAATTTCCTTTCTCCAACTCAATCTTATATGTATATCAAATTTTAAGAAATTTGTTATTGAAATATCGCATTTTTTAGGGTTCACAATATATCATAATGTGGGCGTGATTATTATACATTTCTCTTGGGCCAAGGGGATATGGCCACCAAGTTTCGTTGAGAAATCTCAATATACAGCTCCGGTCAACTAATTAACAACGCACCGATATCGAAATTTGTTTCAAATAAAAACTCCAAACATCTCGCAATATTATTAATTATTTGACGGTACATAGTACTTCGCTGAGAGTAATGTTTCTTCGATACAACTTGATTTTTAAAGATACTTAAAATATGTTTACCATTTTAATAATAATTACATAAAACAATTCCTAACCTGTCGTTCATATAAATAAACAATGCTTCGATTAACTTCACGAACTCAGAGGTCGGAATGGCTTCCCACTCCATCTGGCCCTTTGCCATTAGATCGGCGAAATTTCCTATTTTTCCCAATCGCACTTTTTTCTTTATGATAAGTGCTCCCAGAGATTCTCAATGATCAGCGCTACATATAGGCCAGTCTAACAATTTTATCATATTTTGTTCCATCCACTGTTTTGCTGCTCGTGCGGTATGTTTCGGATCGTTGTCCTGCTGAAAGATTTAGGTAACGGGCATGCTTTCATCGCAAAAAGGAAGCATTACATCATTCAATATTGAAATATATTGATACCGACCCATACGGCACTAAATTTTTGTAATGGACCCAACTCCTCGCCATGACCTAGCACCCCAGACCGTAATGTTGCCGCCCTCGTGCTTAAGCGTAGGGCGGGTATATTTCGGGTCATACGCCTTCAATGGGGATGCCGAATGTAAGATTTTCCATCGGGGAAAGTCGATTTATTTTCGTTTCATCGAAAAAAATCACTTTTTTCCATTGTTTAATAGCGATTGATGTTTGATAGCGAAATCCAATCTTTTCTTGCGATTTCGTTGCGATAGCAAGGGTTTCTTTCGAGAAATCCTTCCAAATAAACCTTTGTTGTTTTCACCAAAAATACTAAAACGAAATTTATTTACGGTTTTTTGGGGGATTTCTTTAGATTCACGCACTATGAGTTCATCGTCTTCCCTAGTTGACGTTATTCGGTATCTTTGCTTTCGAGTACAGAGTTGAAAATCATAATTTTTGAAATGTTTAAAGTTTTCACGATTTCGCCATAAGGTTTTGGGTCTTTGCCGAATTTGAGTATTATGGCTCTCATAGTTTTGTCGCAGGATTTATTTTTACCCATTCTGTTCAAACTCTAAAATACGCTAGAATATAACAAATTTGTTGTAATTTTCTATAAAATGCATAACCTTATCAAAATTATGCAATGTAAAACAATAAAATCAAACAAAATCATCCGTTGCTAATTATGTGACTGACTCTTTTTTAAAGAAATTTGAAAATCTCCTGACTAACGGAAGTACATATATAAAAAAATTTAACATTTAAATCAATGTACATTTTCAATAATTGGATCCTTTATGAAAGGTGGATTTATTCTTTGCAAAATGTAAAGCAGGCAAGAAGAACTGATTATCCGCACATCGTTCCTAATCAGTTGTACGGATCTGTAACTTGAGTTATTGAGTGCACGGCCACCGTTATAGAGAGAGTAGCCACGACAGTCGGTTCTACGGTACCGGAACGACCCGGATCTATATCCGGCCAAGGACTGTCACTTCAGCAGCATTCCCCAAAATTTTATGGGGAATGTTTTATGCTGTTACAACAACAGTAGCGCCACATCGTTCATTCAATTTTACAAAAAGTAAATTAATTTCAACATAGTACTGCAATTTTAAGGTGATGGACGGTGATATAAGCATGGCTTAATCAATTTCTCATTTCGTTCTGAACTACAAAACTATAAGTTCAATGGTGAAAACAAATTATCATAACTCATTTGCTATTATAATCTGTACATACTATGTGTCATGTCTAAAAACTCGCAAAAATTAGGCAGTTTAGTTAAAATCGTTAGAAAAAATTCATTCGGTAGTTCATATGCCCCGAACAATGAAATTCGATTTTTCCGCTGCCATCATACATACATACATACTACATCCATACAGCACATATCATGTGCCAATCCAGACACAGACCAATTCTTCAAAACCACGTCTGCTAGAATTCATTGACCCTGAAATTTTCGTATGTATATTTACAATTCTCAAGGTCATTCACTGTGATATTCTCCTCTCTGGCTCTTGGTACTCGGTTAATGAAATCTCAAATACCAGATATGTATGTATGTACGTACATATATATATGTACACACTTACATATATATGTACATTGCTAGTAATTTCAATAGATTTGAGTTGCTACTCGTACCTTAACATGTACATATGTACATACATATGTATGTACATATGTACGCGTATATGCAAATCTTTTTCGTTTTCTTTTAACTATGTATGTATGTATGTATTTTGTACGTATATTCATTTTAAAAGAATATTGCTATCTACATACATTTGTCCTATGTTGTTGTTATAAAAACGAAAGCTGTAAATATTATCTGTGTAATTAACCCTACCTTTAAAATCAGGTTGTCACAAAACTTTGCCTTTGACCTTTATCGAATTTTAACTGCAACGCGAATTCATATAAGGTGGATATGAAAGAATAGATTTGAACAGATGAGCGATTTTGTCTCTCGGCTAGAAATGTCAAATTCGCCTTGTTCAAGTGTTTTTAAAATGAAACAATGTAATTTGAAAATTTGTTTACTTTAAAATATTGAAAAGTTGAGAACTGGCATATTCGACAAAATGAGGAGTGTTTGTTGTTACAAAGATTTGGTTGGAGCGGAAGTAGGCGTGGCGTATAAAACCCCGCACATTATAAAGAGCAAAACCGTAGGTTTCTCCTCTCTGATCACTCCGCATATCTCTGGGGACCCATTTGAAAATGTTAAACCCTGGGTATGCTATTCACAGAATTTTAGCAGATTTTTTGTTCGCGTTTGCGTCCTTTGGACACGCTTAAAAAAAATAACTGGTTTGTTCATATTTTAGTGCGGAACTACTTTTCCGCGAGCGGTTGAGCTTCCTACGGGGTATTTACGAGATATTGCATTGTTTTTTATTGGGCGGAAATTTCATAATTTGGTTTTCAATTACCGCTGTTTGCTAAAAATGTATAAATAATTACTGCCACTTTATTCACCTAAAAATTAATAATATGCAATTCTACAATTTTATGCTTTCATAACAAGGATTACCGGCCCACGTTATTGATAAAGTAATCGATACTAATAGATAGCTGCGCCCATTATTAAATTTACACCGTCAAAAATTTAATTTAAAACGTGTACAAGGCATATCCATTAAATATTATATTAAGCATATTTTTATTCAAATATTTCTGCGATCTATCGCAAAAAACATATATATTTATATACATATATGTACATATACATATATACTCAACTTAGTACAGTAAGAGTATTAGCAAAAAGTTATTGAACTTTTCTAAAAAACAAACATGAGTACGGAGAACAGCAATTTTGTGGCCGCTCGCAAAATTTATATTTGACGATTTTTGCATTCCAAATCATGCGAGTACTGCGCTAAAGGCAGAATATATGTATGTGGGTTAAAAACTGCATTTGTTTATTGCTAGACTCATTTTTCCCCCATTGACATGTACGACGCTGTTCGAAGCAAATTTTCTACACATTTTTATTTGATTTATATTTTTAAATTTATGATTTATACAGCCGGTTTGAATTTTTTACTTTAAGCAAAAGCCCCACATAGAAAAGTTATAATGTTTTAACCTTGAACCTTTATGTGAAATTATTTTTGAATCTTGACAAATTTTCAAAGTTTTATTTAATTTTATTGTCTAAACAAATTTTTGAGCTCTCAAAAAAACAACTGTCATGATTTCTTTTGATGACAATAGTATAACTGCCATAAGAATTTTGAGGTTTGAATATGACATGAAGAAGCGCACACACTTTTCTGTGCAAAGCTATTGTTGCCTGTAGAATATTGGGCCCGTTTTATTGTACCCGAATTTCAAAAGAACACTCCAGCTAGGATCGAATTTCCTTTAGTTGGAAAAGCAACCCTGTTAACAAGTTCGTTGGAAATTTAAAATGTAACTAAACATTGTAAAATAATCCGTATTGCATAATATTTTTGACATATTTGAATTGAACATATTTGCTTGACGCCATCTTGCAATGGTTTTATCAAACCATCAAATCCGTGCACACAAAAATAAGCTATAGAATCGGTCGCAACTAGCTTCCAAAATGACAGATGGTAGCCCATTATCTTTTGACTGTGGAGATGTGGGGTAAAATGTTTGCTCTCTAAAATTTCCGCAGTTTTCCGTATGAATAACGACCTTGATCACTTTTTAACGCAAACACTGCGGAATGCATAAAAAATTGATTTCTGTTCACACATGTATGCAAACTTAATTTCTCTTCATTTTTTAACAACCAATCATGACGCGTGTAATAGAGGCCGCTTTTTTAATTTGCGAAATTTTAGAAAGATAAGAAGAGGTTAAACAAACAAAATTAAAGCACGAGATTTTTTATTTTCCATTATTCTGAACGCTGTAGCCGATTGTGTACCCTGTACGCACTTCGCTCCTGTTCGAATCCTGGTCGGCACAGATAGCATAAAAAGTCATTGAAAAATTTGTTTCTAATAGCGGCCCCCCTCGGCAGGAAATAGCAAACCTACTATTTGTTCAGCGAAATTTTTACAGACAACCAAAATTCGCCTCTTACATTCATTATAATTCTCAATTTTTTGTCAAATTATTGAAAGAAATAAACAGCTATATATATGTACCTATATAAATTCAGTAACTATTAATTTTTTTTTCATACCATCGCATATTGTATTAAATATTTTTGCTCTCAAAGAATGTAAATAGATTTTTACATCTCTAAGTTCGTTTGCACATACTCATGAACAATTTTGGGTCAAGGGCAAAAATGCTAGTATAAAGTGGAACAGCGTTGGCGTCGCAGTCATCGTCTCTGTCAACGTTTCAGTCTGTGGCGCGCCTGAGTAACACCAAGCTGAAATTACATTTTTGCTCGGCTGGTTGCAGTCGCTGACGCAATCAGGTGCATCGTACTAGTAATAGTACTATAAAGCCAATTTCATAGAGTTTAATAAAAAACGAAAAGTATTCTGCGCAGCCCTAAAACTCTCTCAGATGATTTAATTAATTCGAGACCAAGTTAATTAACCAAATAAAATAAATGTTTATGTGTAGGTACTATATAGGAAATTAAGGGAATGAAGTCACCCTTATATATAGATATATACACATATGTATACATATAAAATCGTCCATAATCGTATTATGAATGTATGCAAATATAAAGTTCTAACAACAAACATTTTCAAAATTTCTATTTTAAAAATTTCTATTTTAAAAATGTCCATACATATTTTTATTTATAATTTACAATCATATTTTTAACAATTTACAGCGATTTTGCTTGTTCCTTTCCAATGCAGCTGATAAAAGCAACTTCGTTATACAGTTGATTCGTGAAACATATGTATTGTTTTTTTTAAATTAATAGAGAGCAACAAAAAGAGAACAGTGCTACTTGGTGTGGTGATCGTACGAAAACACGTGTATGTAGAAATTCGTTTGTCTTTAATTTCTACAACAAACAAACGATTTATGGTTGCAGTGTTTGCAAATTGTGCTGCGGCATACACCATACGTACTCTCGTATTTTCGTTTTTAATTTTAATTCACATATTATGCTTTCAGCGTTCCTTATATAAGTGTTTAATTTTTAAAATTTTGTGCCGGGCCAGCCCCTACCCATTTACATAATTCACGCTCGTGTCCAGTTAGGCCGAATCAGATAAGGCTAGCTGATTGCAGTCTAGGCAAATAAAATTGAAATTTTAAGTTGTAAATTATGAACGAAGACTAATAAGCATGGAGGAAAGAAACTGCGAACGGATCTTTAATGTTTTAAATTTTACACTTTTGGGTACAAACAAGAAATCAATCAGCTGTTCGTGACAATTACTAGTTTCACCAAATATGCCAAGAACGCTTAAATGCAAGAATGCGCGACGTCATAAAAGTAAGAGATTGAGAGGGCAAATAAGAAGAGGAAAGGTTTTGTTTGTGTAAAAGAATCTCAACATAAAAGAAAAATATTTTTATGATATCACCGAATGTGTGGGTGCAGTCAAATAACAAAGAGAAAATCAGGCGCCCGCGGACGTCGTAGTATTCTATTATTCGTAAAAGGCGTTAACATGAGGCGATTTTAGGGGCAACTTTTCAGGTGATAAGTTGAACGCTCGATTTTAGTGGAATGCATATTACTTGCATGTAATTTGGTTTGTTCCCATACTTTACGAACTAAATCAAATAGCAAATATCCAGGTACGTGAACAAACCCAATGTAAACAAACACAGGGTTGGACGCAAAAAGTTGAACTTGTTCAAAGTTGGGTGGTGACTTACTTTGTTGATTGAAAACGATTAGTTGAAAGCCCAAATTAGTTCTGGTATGGTGAATTGAACGAGATTTTCTGTTAGGGGAAAGATGGGATGAGATGCAACTTCTTTGTAATCTACGTTCTTTGGTTATACGTTCAAGTTTTCGTTCCAGTTGACTTTCACTCCCACTTTTTGAACTTGAACGTCGTCTTAATATCCATTTTTTCCTTTCAAATCGTGTGACAACTTGATAGTCAAGTCAAACAACTGATCACATACATAGTTTTTGCAAATAAATTTTGGTGTTTCCTTGTACAAATAATATTTTTCAACTAAGCGATGAATAAATTTGATAAGAATCGCTTCCCGTCAGATATCAATCCATATTAATTTTGACAAGCAGTATGTGTGATCAACTTGATCATGTAACTGCAGGGTGAAGAAACAACAAAAATACGAAAAATTTACGTATTAAGCCTATTCCAAGGTGTATCCAAGGTGTATCCATAGAAGGTGATAGCAAGATAAACAAAGCGAATCCGCTGTGTATTTTGTTTGTGTAATTTTGCGTGTGAAATGCAAAAATCTGAATTCGCTCAGTTTGCTCATGTATTTTGTTAGTGTAATTTTGCGAGTGAAATGTCAATAACTGAATTCGCCCATTTTGCTTATGTATTTTGTTTGTGTATACAAAACAACCTAGCGAATTCGGAGAGAAGAACAAGCATTCAGCTTATGGGATGCTATCACCTTGTATGAATTCGCCTTGGGTGTATCCATAGAAGGTGATAGCAAGATAAACAAGGCGAATCCGCTGTGTATTTTGTTTGTGTAATTTTGCGTGTGAAATGTCGAAATCTGAATTCGCCCAGTATTGCTTATGTATTTTGTTAGTGCAACTTTGTGAGCGAAATGTCAAAAACCGAATTCGCCCAGTTTGCTCATGTATTTCGTTTGTGTAAACAAAACAACTCGGCGAGGAAAGAGGAACAAGCATTCAGCTCATGGGATGCTATCACCTTGTATGAATTCGCCTTGGCCTATTCGTTAAATCGATAACCGAGCTAATTCACAATAGAGGTCTTCACACCGAACTCGATAATGGTGTAGTTCGATATTCAGTAAATTCTTCCGTATATATTGTTCTTACAAAATTACTATTTTATCGAATACAATTTTATCGTGTTAAGCGTTTTATGGTTTATCTGGTCTATTTTCTCTCATTGCTTCTATACTATAACAAACAAAAAAAAAACGTTGAGACTTTCTATGGGCCACACAGCCTGTGTACACAGTCTTGTGCTTCACATACAATTTATATATCTGTAATGCAATGCCATGTAAGTATAACTGAAGCTTAAGACAGTGTGAGAATTTAATAATGATAAAATACAAGATTGCGCCTTTCCGCGGCGAAGTGACAAATCTCGCGATTTGTAAAAAAGTATACGAGAGAATGAAGAATGCATAACTTACAATATTTCGATGACAAAAGTGTTTTAATTTAGAGTGTAGAAAAAGGGCAGATATTTCATAAATAAATCTATTTTTGACCCTAGATGTAGGTAGACAGAGTAGAACTGTTGATAAACAGCAAACAATCAATTTTTTTCAGTGGAAAGATTGAAATTTAATAAATATCGTACTGCTTTTTCCAGTTTACTTCCAAAAAAATAATGAAGAAATATTTACAATCAGCTCTACTACATTGCTTTTAAAAAAATGTTCATTAAGATGACGTCCACCACGGAGGAAAAGAACATTGCTCAGATGTAGTAAAATACGCTAAACTAATGAATCTTTTTATTTTCACTAACTTCCTCAAAAATTGAGTTTGCCCAAATTATGTTTTGGTACGAAAAACGCATAGAAAGTAAAAAAACACAAGTTTCGGTTAAAAATCACAACACGGCAGTCCTGCTCTTAAAATCAGCTGTTTTTCTTTTTCCTTGCATTTGTCCTACAGTTCTTCTCAGAAGAAGCTGTTAACCGAAGGCTGTTAGTAAGAGGTAGAGACGGCATATGGTAACAAAAAAAAATCGATTTATTGTAACAATTTAAATATGTCGATGATTAAAATAATATCTAAATGTCCCGTTTAATTAAAATAGTTAAGTTTTAAAAAATGTCGGGTTATTAGTTCACAAAGAACTCATCGAACATAAGTTGAGTACTGCAATTGTCTATTACAAAAACTTTAAATTTGCTATACACTAACACTTGTTTTCTTCATTATCCAGAAATCCCAATAATGAACGCTTTATAATAACTTGCAGCAAATTTCTCTCTTAGAACACTTCAATTCGATTTAACTGGCCTCTATGGCGTCTATCAGTTTAACGAATACTCCTGAAACTAGTAGAAACTGAAATATAGTAGACACAAATTCTGGTGACATCGATTAAGCGATATCTACTGCAAAGTCGATAGCTTGAGGTCTGAAATGAGTTATAAATATTCAGTTACCTGTTTTTTTGCATCATTTAGGCAGAGAATATGTTTATATTCCACACACTTGAGTTTTGTATTCGTCCGTGTTCTCTCTTGTCTCTGCTAATTAAATCTGAACCAAGAATGATCTATTAATATTGTAATTATTTCTTCGATACTTTTTATATTATTTAAAATATCTTTGTTTCCACCAATTTCTAGCCTATAAATATTTGAAATTTTCAGACTGCGATTAAGAACAACATACCTTCGAGGAATCAACAAAAGGAGAAAGAAAGGAAGACTTAATTTTTCTAGTATTTGAAATGAACTACAAACGATTGAATGAATTACTTCAGAGTGAAATAACGAAGCCAAAAACGTTCTAAGTACATAGCACACAAAATATAAAGCCAGAACTCAGCAGGTGACGAAGGAATATTTGGCCTCGCATTGAATCTAGACGATCATAAGTGACAGGAGTATTAAAAAAAAAAATTAATTACAAACGTAAAACTTGTTAAGACCAGCAAATTGAAAATCCAGCCTTCAAGCATATCAATATAAGCTCTACATATTATTTAGGATTTGGTTGAAATTACGGGAACACATCGAGTTATCCAGTCTAGAAACATCGACACGTGTTGTTTATTTAGCAAGTCATATACCAAAGCTTCCATTACACCTAGTAAGAACTGAGCAATTTCACATTTGTCTGGACAAATGTATATCACTAATAGCGGCAACATTGGTATGGCTACGTTGCTGCAACAGAATAAGGCTACTTGCATGAAGACTCTCATTAATGGTGGCGGAAACGGCAGCAGTAATGTAAACACCGCAAGCAATGTCAACAACACTGGCATAGTTGTTGGCAGTATTGTAAGTGGTGTCGGTGTAGGTACATCTCAGGTGGGCGGCACTGTTGTTGCAACCAGTGGAGGATCAAATATTGGCAGTCTTACCACCGGCGGAGTAGGTGGTAACTTAGTTTTATCGGCGGGTCAAGCCATTGTTCTTACAAATGGTGCAACCGGTGCTAGTAGTATCATAAATTATCAACAGTATCAGCAGTTGTTGCAACAACAGCATCAGCAGCAGCAACAGCAGCAACAGATAAATTCAGCTGGTTCAGGACTCAGTTCTATATCCAACACGACTGCACAATCGGGTACGCGAGTTTTGATGCCACACGAAATGGTGACACTACCGATAAGTAGTATTGTAACAACGAGTGGTGGTGGACTTGCTTTAATAACCAGCGCAAATACGGCAGGAGGAAGTGCAACGTCAACGCAAGGACACTTTTTAGTTGCAGCAACGGCCAGTCCTTCGGTACATCCTATCCAAACGACCACAATGGGCACTAGCAGCGGTAATATTAGTAGCTTCCAACAGCAATTCCAGCAGCAAATAGCCGCACATAATACAACAACAAACAATAATGTTGTTACATCAACCCCAAATAGTCGGGCAACAACTACAATTTACACTCAGCAACCAGTCGCTACAAGCATAGTCTCAACAGTGCCTACAACACGTTATTTTTCGCAATTCAGCAATCATCATCAACAACAACAACAACAACAACCCACATCAAACGTCAGCACTGTAACTGCAACACCGACAATTGTTGCCACAAAAGCAACCGGCAATCGCACCACTCATGTACTCATCAATCGCTCCAATAACACTATAATTGCTGGCAATACTACCCAACGTTTACAGCATGCTAAAATTTTAAATAAACCACCGACGAATATGTCAGCGACCTCGGCTACTGTCGTTTCAAATGCCATTGTCGCTGGTAAGTCACAAATTAATCATAATTCTCATACTCCTGCCATACAAACTGTGAAATTGCAACAACAACAACAACAACAACCGCCACGCCAAAACATTGCAGCCTTGCAACAAATTAGGCAACAAATTCAACCTCAACAACAACAACAACAGCAGAAGATACAACTAGTTAAGCCCATTGTTCACAGTAGCAATCCGGTGACAGTGACTGCCACGAAAACGACAACAGTTGCCTATATGGGCGCATCTTCACGCAACTTGACGAGTGGGGCGCTGATTAATGGTGGTCTCAGTTTAGTTCCTAATAGCAATAGTATATCCATCAATAAAAATAATATTAATAATAATAAGAGTGGAAATATTACTGCGGTCACATTAGCAGCGCTACCTGCGAAGATATTATCAACAGCATCTATATTGCCTCAACAACAACAGCAACAACAGCAGCAGCAAAAGTTACAGTTGCAAGTTCAACAACAGCTAAATCAAAACCAAAATCAACAGCGTCAAACGCTCCAACAGCGGGGACAATCAGAAGAACATAAACAAATTGTTGCCCATTCACGTACCATACCCGCCACACCACTGACTGCTGCAACAACACCAGCCACATCCACTAAAACTGCCAACTCGATTGTTGACCCTACCTCTGCTGGTACTGCCAGCATCGAAGATGGAAGTACTGAGGCCGAAGTTGAACCGGAGATCGATATTGTTATTAACAATGTGGTTTGTTCGTTCAGTGTACGCTGCCATTTGAATTTGCGCGATATTGCACTCAAGGGTCTCAATGTTGAATATCGTCGTGAGAACGGTATGGTGACAATGAAACTACGCAGACCTTACACGACTGCGTCTATCTGGTCATCAGGACGCATTACATGTACGGGAGCTACATCTGAGGAACAGGTGGGTTTATCTTTTCTGGTTTTGTGTGCGTTATGTTTTGTTTTTTTTTCACTTTTTTTGTATACATTTCACACATTGTAGAAAAAATAGGAAATTTTAACTAAATTTCATCAAATTTTCCAAGGGTTTCTTTAGTATGCAGTTTTATAGCTCATTTAATTTTAGTATAAAGTTTCAAGCAGCTGAACAATTTTGTTGATTTCGTTGGCACATGTTTGAACCGCTTACAAAAATTGTGTACCGATACAAGAACCGTTTCGTGAAGATCTCTGCACCGCGATTCGGTTCGGTTTAAATCGTTCAATTCTCTTATTTACTTTCCTTTGTTAATTAGAAAAAATATTTTTTCAAAAAACTTTTTATAATGAGCGGTGTGGAAAGGAATGCAGTATTTTGACAATTTTCTTTTGTTTGGTTAGCAGTTTCCAAAAAGCCGATCGGTTCGATTTTGCCATTTCAAAATAATAACCGTTCGGGTCGTGTTTCGGCGTAGACCAGTGAGGTGGCGCGGTTCAAACCCGCTTTGCAGCCCGGATAAAATGTTATATTTTTTTTTACACATGCACAGAAATATTTCATCACAATTATTATTAATAACTAATAAACAAAATTTTCTTCTCATTCTCTAAGGCAAAAATTGCGGCACGCCGTTATGCACGGTGTCTACAAAATCTCGGGTTTCGTGCACGTTTTCACAATTTCCGAGTAGTGAACGTACTTGGCACTTGCAGCATGCCATGGGCCATTAAAATTTTAAATTTCTCAGAGAGGTTCAAGAAAGAGGCAAGTTACGAGCCCGAATTACATCCCGGTGTCACATATAAATTGCGTTTTCCAAAGGCCACTTTGAAAATTTTCTCCACCGGCAGTATTACTGTGACGGGTAAGATGTCTTAAAATATGTTTTTTGTGTGTATTTTTTTTTGTTTTAATTATTAGCTAACCATATATGTATATATATATATTTTTAATCATTTTAGCCGCAAGTGTTGCTAATGTTCAGGCCGCCATTGAACATATTTTCCCACTGGTTTATGAGTTTCGTAAGAAACGTTCACCCGAGGAGTTGGAACAGTTGCGTATTAAGCAACGAAATGCGGCTATTGTCGATACCACCGAATTGGAAGAGGTGCTAAACGATGACATTGTTGTTGAATCTACCCAAAGTGTGCCAATATTACAACGTAGACGTTTAAGCAACAGCGCAATTAATAATTTCAAACAGAAGCGCCGAAGACTTTGCAATGGTAGTGATGCTGAACTTTACGGCGAGGCTGGATCGCTGTTAGCCGATGAAGGAGTTGACGATCCCGTGGCAAAGGAAAATGATGATAATATTGTGATGTATGATCCGGATGATTTAATTGAAGGACCAGATGATGAAGATGAAAATCTTTAAATGAGATGAACGATCTGAACACGTTGTTGGAAAACGAATTAAAAACGCAATCATGTCGTTTGATTATGTATTATGGTTTCAAACAAAATTTCTTACTATAATAATAATATTTATAAAACTAAATGAAAAAAACAGAGAGTTTACTACGTATTGCTGCAAAGCAAAAAAAAAAAAAGGAGAAGCAACAACAAAATATGAACAAAAAAAAATCATAGAATTTAATATAAGTAGATAACTATAATGGAAAATTCGAATGATAAAACTGAAGCAAGTGAATTGATTATTCAGTTTCATGCCTTACAAATTGCATATTACAACAACACAAACATGAACACATCAGAAACCAAATCAAATCTAATCAAATCAAATCAAATCAAACAAATGACATTTTATTATTAAACAAACAAAAAATAAAAAACAAAAGCATGGACGATCATTTGTTGTTTTTGTTTGGCGTGCATACACAAACACATACATACATATGTACATATGTGCGTATATTTTAAGACCTCGTGTACAATCAACAATATCGACACTATCTTCTGTTCATTCTAATGTGATCGCGTTGGGATTTCGAGTTCAATGAGAAAATGCTAGTAATAATTAACATTAAATGCTTAAGTTGAAGAGGAGTCTGCGAACTGCGATCTACTATGGGAATTGTGAGCCAAATAACTACAACTATTTTTAAGGTAAGTTCTAACAATGAGCTACTATTAGGTTGATGAATTGCTTTCCCAATTTTTTCACCTTTTCAATTTTATTTTTATTTTTCAAAAGTTTATGTTTGAAATATTGAATGAACCGTAGTATTGGAACAGTAATTTTTGTTTTTTTTTTTATTATTCACAAGGTTTTCAATGCTAAAACATTTTCGTTAATTTTTTATCAACATTAACTCATTTAGGGTATTCACGCCAACGAGGTTATCGAGTTATCTGGTTATGCAGTTTTAAAATTTTTAAAAATTTTAACAGAAAAAACAAATTAGAGAAGAGGGAAAAATTGTGAAGTAGTTCAGAATTTTTTCGAAGATCAGAAACATTTTAGTAGTAAGAATCTTAGATTCTTTATTGTTAATTATCCCTAGTTTTTACCGAAGAGCGTTTCATAACTCAATAAATTAGGGGGTGATAAAAAAATCATAATAAAAAGTTTTTTCATCAATTGTTACAAATTTCTTAAAAACAGTTCTAAACAGTTTTCGGGTTTCGTTATTTTTTCTGCTGAAAAACTAAATATCCAAACTTCAGTAATTCATTTGTTAAAGTAATCACTAATGGCCCAAAAAAAAAAAGAAGCAAAAATTGCGAATTTTAACTGTATTTTCTCTTGAAATTCGTCGTTTTTGATGTGAGCTGGATAATATTAGATTTTAGAGAATTTCACAAATTTTTTAAGTTTGTTCATCTAAAAAGTGATATACTTCATTAAACTTATGTTATTTCCACGATTTTCCAGATATAGGAATATTTTAAAATTTTTAAACTTGAAGTTCTACATCACCAGCAAACTCAACGCCATTTAAAAGAGAAAAACTTATACTTTAAGATCTCGAGTATACCTACTTTCTTGTGAAAAAAAATCTTCTGTGCCATATCGAGACCTCAACGCGACAAACGACATTTTTTTTTCAACGTTCCCACGACAGTCGGTTCTACGATACCGGAACGATCCGGATTTACATACATATGTATATCCGGCCAAGGACTGTCACTTCGGCAGCATTTCTCAAAATTTTATGGGGAATAGTTTATGCTGTTGCAACAACAACAACAACGGTTTTTTTTTAATCTTATTTTTTTCGCGGTCAGGGCTTGATTAATAACCTCAAAAAAGTGTGAATGCGGTGTATTTAAGTTTTTAGTTCGGGATATCTCAATATCCTGATGACAAGATTTAGATTTAGCGCATCGAGCGCATTGTGCTATCGATTCACGTTAAGTTTACTTACATTTTTTAAATCATGCTATTTAATATACTATATTTTTTAAACCTATATATGTACATATTTATTTTAATGTTAACATTTTTTAATTTTTTTTATTTTTATAACAGGTATTGTTAGCTTCCAGTGTGCTTTGCGTGGTTATAAAGTTTTTTGCTGCAGTGATCTACAACATAAGAATATGCAAAATTGGGGAGGAAAACTCAAAGAGAGAGAATCACTCAATGGAATTCAGCAAATAACATTAAACAGCAACAATGTAAACCATAGTTTAAAAACAAATATACATATATACATACATATACATATATATATACATAGTATATACCATTTCATATGTATGTATGTATACAATTTTATGTATGACTACTAATTACTAATACATTTTCGTGTGTAAAAAGTATTTCTGCGCGTAAATTTAGTTTTAAGATTTCGCTGATTAGTTTCTTTAAAAAAGGCATATTACTTGCTTTATTCATTTAATTTAGTAAGTGTAAGAATTATTAGCTATAAACACACACATACATATTCATACATACATACGTATTGCGTTAATAAGTAAAAGAAAAACCACCGCAACAAATGTAAAAATTTGATTTATTATTCACAATAAATGAATGTAAAATTCTAGCATAATTTATTAATTAAACATAACACTTTATTTACTAAACGTTGAACATGATTGAAATCAATTTCAGTTTGTACATGTTAATGCAATACATTGTATATATACATGTACATATGTACATATGTATGTACATATGCATTGCATAATATTGAAAAGCAAGCTTTTGTATGCAATTTTCAATTGATTGATTTAAATGAATGAATATTGTATTGACGAGCATTTTATTTATTGAATCGATTTGAGTTATACTTAATTATATTAATTAATTCTATTTTTGTTTTTTTTTTTTTTATTGAAGCGTCAATTATAAAAGAATAGCTATGCTTGAATGTACAATACAAGCTTCGACACACATACATACATACATATACATATATACATACTACACCTACACACATGCACATATTTACTTTAACAATTATTATTTAATAATATAGCAAACATTATTACTTTCACATAGAATGTCAATCAAATAAGAAAGTCAAATATAATATGCTAACAGCCAATGCCGATAGCCAAACTAGGCATAACTAACTAACAACTAAAATTTATTTATATAAGAAATATAATTTATATCTACTATATATACACACACACACATTCATACGAACAAGAAAACAAGCAAACAGGCAAACAAACAAAGAAAGAAAAGAAAGAAAAGAAATTGCAATCATTGGGTTTGCAAAACATTTGCGCAAGTAACGGTACTTGTAGATGGAATTAAAATTAATTATTAATTTATATACATACATGCATAGCTAGAATACGAATATATCTTCACTTATCTGGTCACACTTAAACCAATTACCTACAAACTAAATAAAAGCAAATACGAAATGTAAACAAAACAAAACAAAAAAATGTTAGACTGCATGTATTAGCTTAGACACAAAACAAACATACATACATACATAGGTACATTGTATTTGTTATATTTATACTAAGTATATATATATACATACATATAATCACTAAAACAATTTAATATTTTATATTTAATATTAAGTTAAGTGAATTTTCACCACTATACCTACATAAATACAAGCTTTTTGAAAGTGACATATTGCAAGAAATCAAGGCATTATGAGAGAATTTTACAAATTTGCAGACCAACAACGAAATTGAGCGCGTTTTTATCCATTGGGGAAAAATGTTTTTTTTTTTTGAAAATTAAAAAAAATGTTGAAAAAAAATTTATTGAAAATTAAATAAAAATGAATAAAATGTCAATGTAGGAGGCTACTTAAGCGCAAGAAGCTGATAACTTGTGTAAGCTGATTATCAGCTCGCTGGAGTACCGAAAATCTGCGCCAAAAATGCGAAATATTTCGAGGAATCACGATCTATGCAAAACTGTAAATTTTCTTTTTTTTTTTTTAAACTCAAGAATTTTTTTGCTCTTATAATGCATAAATTGGTATGGTGCACTTGTACTGCATGAATGTGAATGCATAGTAAAAAAAATGGTATTTGAGGGATTCACAAGTTGTCATAACGCTTTTTTGTTGGCATACACAGAAAAAGTAATTTGAAAAAAAAAAAAAAAAAAAAAAATGCAACTCTGAATGCTATGTGTTCAATGGTAATGCATCATAAAAACTAAATACTATGGGCCTGTGGCAATTGATAGGAAAAATTGTTAATATGGTGAGTTTATTTTTACATTTCGGCTGTGCTAATTCGTAACTGTTTTTAACAATTTCTTTGATGCAGACGAAAGGGTTAAGCCAGTATTAAAAATGCAGCAATTAAAATAGAAAATTTCAATTCTAGTGGAATTGAAATCAATGCCTCAATATCCGTCATCTTCTTCATACTCTGCAATTTTTGATTCACCTCATAGTTGTCAAAAATTTACTTTACATAGCACTTTTCTTCGCAATTGCCACAGGTCCTATGCACACAAGTCTAAGTATCTTCACGAGTACTGTAATTAGTATGATTTATCTTCGCATTGTATGAGTTCATTGGGTTACCCTAATTATAAAATTGAAGTAAAGTGTCAACAGTGGAACTGGAATAGAGTTGCAGTAGCGTAAAAAATACTGCAGTAAGGTCTGTTTTTTTTTTTTAACCGAATAACAAAAGAAGATCGATTAAAATTTCTATTCCTTTTGCAAATGCAACCCTATTAGCATCTTTCATGAAACGTGTGATTTGTTTGGTGGTATTGCGGCAATTACATTTGTATACAAATATTTCTTTAATGAACGGCACCTCGTTAAAAAAGTGCGTTTTAGATTAGTTTTCGGTCGCTGAACATAAAAATGAGTTAAATTTATTTTTCCAAAAAAGTGTTTTTCGAAATAAAGGCAAACATCTGTTTTCTAGTTACTTTTGCAGTTATTGCCAAAAAAAAAAAAAAAAACTGCAAAGCAGCGAATAAATTTAGCGTTACCATTTTAATGGTACATTCAGTTTCATAACGCTGTTATATTTTTTTTCGGAGTAATCCTTTTTGAGTTACAGGCGTTTAAATACAAAAAGAAGGCCGTTTTCCAACCTTTCGAAAGTTGTCGATTTTTAATGTTGTAGTTGTTATTGTGTAACAGCTCAAGGCATGGGGAATGTTGCTCAAGTGACAGACAGTCCTAGCAGTTAATTTTTAATCATTCATTTTAGTTGATAAACTTTGTAAAAATTCCCTTATTTTGTAAAAATTCTCATTTTTTTTTGTTAAATTCAGATCAGTCTTTAGAAATTCAGTATTGGAAAAAAATTCAGAAAAAGTCTGCCTATATCTCGAAAACGCTGCTTTCGAAAAATAAATGAAATTCATTTTCGTGTTCAGAGGCCCAAAATTAGTATGAAAAACACTTTTAATAAATGAAACTGTTATAATGTGACTGATGAAGCCAATCAACTGTAAAGAAGTTGACAAAAATTAGAATTTGACATCTATTTTGTTCGCGTTTCGTTTGAATAGTATGCTGTACCAAGAAAAAAAAACGTCGCGCCTCATTTCTAGTTTAGAAATTAATTTTTTAATGGACAGTAAATTGTGCACTCATGGAGGACTTCATGAGAGGCGCTAATTCCTTGTAGCTAATCAAATATGTATGTATTTTTTTCACTCGCTCAATGCACTAATCAAATTTTAAGAATTAAACATTTTTGTTCCTCTTCATCTATTAGTGTTTACGTATTCAAAAACTTGCAACTTAATTTACATAAATTTTTAAAAATTAATTAGTTAATTTATAAACATATTAGGTGACATTGCAAGCAATCATTCAATTATTTAATACACAGCATGTACATATGTGTGTACAAATGTAGTAGTACATAGTGTGTCGCACAAGATTGGCCATAAAGAGAATACAAAATTACTGTGGAAAAACGCAATCGAAAATTGATTAAAAAATAAATAAAAAATAAAATAAATTTGAACAATTTCGCTATATTTGTGGCACATATTTAAATTTATGTTTGACTGAAGTCATTATTCATCTCACACATCTAATAAGTTGTATGCTAAAATAGCCAAACAAGGGAATTTTGAAATAATTCTCTTTATTAGTAATACTTCAATTGAAGTTAATTTGGTAATCATTATTTTTCTGTTCGAACATATGTATTGTATTGTATGCATGTATGTATGTATGTATGCATGTATGTTAATTGGCCGTTAGAGCATTTGAAGTAACTATTTGATAATTAAAACAAAAATATATACATACATACATATGTACATCCATATAGATAAATTTGTATGTAATTGAACATATGAGAATACCGAACATAAACATATATTACGAACCCACATGCACATAGGCACACACATACACATACATATTCATACATATGTATGTACATACTAACAACCTATACATATGAAAATGACACATACTACATACATACATATATAAATACATAAAAATATACATACATATACTAAACATACATATGAAACGGAAGTAATAAGAAAGCATAAAATGAAACTAGTTGTAAACAAATGACAAAAAAACAAAAACAAAACAAAACAGAAAACCAAATTCTTTATACAATAGAAAACATAGAAAAAACAAAGAATTGCTCGAATTAATCGAAAAAGTTGAAGGACTAGTTTGTATAAATGCAATTATTAAAGTGGCATAAATTTGTAAAAAAAAAAGTTTATAAAACGAACAAAAAAATGTTACTTGCTGGAATGAAAAGCAAAATGTGCAAAAGAAAGGCCAAATTAATTCTAATTTGCGCATTGCCAAAATTTAGATGAAATGAGAAAACAGCAATGTACCAAACGAAAGTTGTCAAAAATTATGAGGATTGCAAAACAAAAAAAAAAAAAAGAGATTGCGCTAAAAAATGTAAGCTTCAGTTTTTTCAATATTTTCTTTTTGATGTAGAAAAGTTCCTAGATCATATCTAGATGCATTTGTGCATCAAAAAGATAATTTGATAATAGAGCTCGACTTGTTCAATGTCTACCGCAAGTACTACATATATTGAAAATTGGCGGAATATGTGCACTGATGCTTAATTTTTGTTTAAACCATAAGGTTGCAACCCAGCTGCACATTGCACCGTTACCCAAACAAGTGACCTCATGGTGATTTTTTTACAAAATTAAAAATATTTTTCATTACTTAAATTTTTTTCGCAAGTTTTTTTTTTTATATAAATACGTCTCGTTATATGTATAAGAAAAATATTATAAATCAAAATTTCAAACTTCGTACATAATTTATACAAATTCAACATCAAACTATTTAATTTGAATTTTTCGAAAAGTTCTGTGTAGTTTGTAGCTCATTAAATTTTAGCTTAATAATATGCTCAAAAACACCATGTTAATTTTTGAAATTTTGGTCTTCAAAACTTTTCTTCATTCAACGAAATTTAATGAAATGTGTAAGAAAGTACAACAAAAAATATAAAAATCAACGGGAATTTATATAAAACCCATCAATTATATGGGAAAAAGTGCGTAAGACAAAAATTTTGAAAAATTAAAAAAATAAATCAACCGGCATTTCTCTACATTTCAAACCTGGAACTAAGTATTATGCTAAAATTAGAGTTATAAAACTGCATTCAGATTCAAAAGTTTGAAAACTTGATAAAAATTTGTTGCGTCTTTATGAAACTCAAATTTGGAAATTTTGATCCATCCGATTTTGTCTTTAGTGTATAATGTTATATGAAAAAATATGCGCAAAACAAAAATTTCAAAAAATTTTAAAAAATCAACCGGAATTTTGAGTTACTTTCGACTAGCTGATAAACTATAAAACTGCATACTTAAAAGTTTTCTAAAAAGTAGATTAAAAAATTTGAAATTTTGATGAATGTTTATTCAGTTTTTATAAATTTTTTATAAATTTTGAAATCTTGATTTATTATATAACGATATATGTATGTATGTTTTTATAGAAAATTAACGAAAAAAGTATGATGAAAAACATTTCGAATATTATAAAAAAATCACCATTTGGTCAATTGCTTGAGTCACTGTATGTACTTTGGTTTAAAAAACAGAAGTTGACTGTAAATGCTTGGTTATTTTCTATGCATATTTTTGAATAAAATTGGAAAACTGAATGTTCAAACGAATTGGAAATCTGGAAAGCTTTTATGCACGAATATAAATTTTAGTTTTGACCACCTTATTTTTTTTCTACAGTAGTTCAATGAAAACGGATCGGAGAAATTTTTTTAACACGAATCAAATTTGTCGTACACCAGAAAATAAGCACAGCAATAACAAAAAAATGATCAATTGCCTAAAAACGGTTTGAATATTGCATTTAGTAATCATAGCTGACCTTTAAAAGTAGGGTCGTTCAAAATTATTAAAAAAAATTGCAACTTGTACCAAAATCGATATTTCTTAGTGTCGTTTTCACAATGGCAGTGAACTCGCCTTCAGAATTTTTCTACGTTTTCTTTTATATTGAAAATCTATAAAAAAAACTGCAGAAAATGGAAATGACCCATAGTAGAAGACGTTAAGAGTAAAAATTTTACAATTTTATTTGTTTGCAATATTGACAAGATTTTCCATGAAAGTTTTTTAAAATAATTTTTTTTATATTATTTCATCAGATTAACCATTAAATCAAAATTTTAAACATTGTACATTTTTTTTTTAATTTTACAAACCTGAAAAAAATTAAAATTAAAAAATTTTTTTTTCAAGAAATTTCAGTTAGTTTTTCGGGTATGTGGTTTTGTAGCCCAATCAGTTCTGGTATAATTTCTATGGTTTCTATGGTTTATGTTAGTGATTGAAAAAAATTTAATACGAAAACTACTCTCCATATTTAAAAAATAAAACTGAGGTATTTTCATACATAGTATGTACGTACGTACACATCGAACTTTACGCGAAAAAACAAATTTTGCTAAAATTTGTTCAAAATTTTCTTTTTATGCTGAAATGTTCCTTGAAAAAAAAAAAAATGTCGCTTACGTTTTTGTTCGCGGTTATGGATATTTAGTATTTTGTTTTTTTTATTTCAACTTTCCCGCTCGCTATTAGCTATTCTCATTCTGTGCTCGTGTTACGAACTGTTGTTGTAAAATCTTTTCTGATTACAATTCGTTTGCTTTCAATATTGAAAACAATTTTTTTCTGATTGTTTTGCACTTTAATCTATCCCGCTGTTAAAACAAACGCTCGCTTTTCGATAGTCAACAAAAAAAAAAAAAAAACGAAGGAATAGAAACGGGGCATAAATAATTTTATGCATAATCAAATTAACGATTATTAAGGAATGAAATAACTGCCTTACAACGTAAACATATAAACTATTATATAGGAATACATATGAACAAAAAACGTGAAAATAACAAAAAAGGAGTTGAAGAAAAGTTGATATTTGGATGTGTTTTTTTTCATTAAATATTAAAAACAAATTTATTGCAGTAAAAGAATTATTTGCGCAAAGAAAAATTATTATTTTTTTCTCATTTACTAAAAACGTGATTTGTTTTTCTTGAAATTTAGCTTTATTTTTCTTATTAGTTTGTTAATTTTAATGTTTGTTTTTTTTTTTTTGGCAGGAAAAAACAACTACATATAGTAATTTAAATAAAAAAAATAGTAATAGTAATAATTAAAAAGGGAATACATTATTTGTAATCAAATAATTTTGCTTTTCTTTTTTGCCGTAAAGACTGCGTTATACCAACCAATAATGAATAAAACAAACAATTATTTTTAATAAAAATAAGAAACAACTAAACGAAAACGAAAACAAAAAATACAAAAAAAAACTAATTTAAGTAAATGTGTATATTGCATAAAAAAATGATTTCAAATTAAATGTAATGATATAAAATTAAAATAAGTAATGAGATCAAATGCAAAACATGAAAATGAAGAAACTAGGTGATAAGCCAAATTACAAAAACAAAAATTCAAAGTTTTAGCAATAAAGGAAAAGCCTTAACATTTGAAATTTAAAAAGAAAAGAAAACAAAAACAAAAGAAAAATACAAAACATATATAAATATAAATACATACATACCTTAAAAAAAAAACAAAATTTACATACACTCATTCAAAAGTTTTGGGAGGGACCGCAGTAGAGAGACGCGCTGAAAATAAAAGGTAGAAAATAATTAAATTTAAATTTAGGAAAATCAAACGGAATCAATAAAATTTATAACATATTTACATATACATATGTATGTATCTATGTTTGTACAAGCACCAAATATGTACATACGTATGTACATATGTTGATAATAAAATGAATAGTGTAACATGAGCTTTGGAATATTTTAGAAAAAATGAAAGATGAAAACGGAACAACCTTTTTGGTCTATATGTACATATTAAGGTTCTCCAAAATTTTATTTCGATTTTCGGACATCTAAATCTTCGGAATATAAAATTCGTCCGAGTCCGATTAGTTAAGTTTAAATGGAATCCCATAATCACCTTGAAAATCATTTATGTATGTACATTTTCCAATGATTTTTTCACAATCGCCACCTTATGTTTTTTTTTGACCCAAGCACTATAGCAAAAGGATTAAAGCAGCTCGTTTGAAAAGTAACAGCCAGTTTTACGAAAGCAATTTAACCGAAAAATCATTTTATTTTGCTGACTTTTATATGAAAATTGACAGAAAAAAAGCGTCCATTTAATTTGTTGACAAAACATTTGAATAAAGTACACTCAAAACAAAAAAGAAGAAGGTACCAAGGGAAAGAAACATGGTAATGAATTGGTTAGTTTTTTTTAAATTAATTTTGAAGAAACCTTTACTCATTCAGGAGAAAATATCGCAATTTGAAGAAAAAATTGCGATATCAAAATGAAGAAAACTTTTCTTTAGTATTTTTTTTTTAGTGTTATCATAGTTAATAATAATGAAATTGAAATTTCGCCCTATAAACGGTATTTGCGATTTTCAAAGCAATTACTACGGGCGCATTTAAATCCAACAAATTGGGGTAAAAATTAATATATTAACTAAAAAAAATGAATGGGAATCGAAAATCGAAATGACATTAATTTTTTCCGTAGAAACTTGGGCACTTCTACTGGTCAATGTAGAGCAAAAGTGTCAACTTTGCGGTCGTTGTTTATAATATTTGCAATGTTTTTCATTACACTTTTTTCGTAAATTTTTTTTATAAAAATATAGTTCATAGTATAACAAAATTTCAAACTTTATAAAACATTTATAAAAAATCAACAAAATCTCAATCAAAATTTTTTGTGACATTTTGGGTTTGCAGTTTCATAGCTCACTCAACTTTAAAATTCTCATTAATTTTTCAAAATGTTCTTACGCAATTTTTTTCATATTCGCTATAAAACTGCATACAAAAAATTTGCCAAAAAAATTCTCATTTTAAAGTTAGATATTTTGATGAAAATTTATTGAAATTTTGTAAAAAGTTTGGAAATTTAATTAAATATTTTTTAAATTACCAGCATTACCAAAAAAAATATTATTTTGGCACTTTTTACCGTTTGTCTCGTATTTTTTATTGGATTTTTTATTCATGAGCGATATTGTTTCTTTTAAATTTATAAGCAAGGCGAATTCATAGAAGGCGATGTTACAAGTCCTGACTGACTTATTCTTTATTTCTTCCCTGAAAGCCGTAAAAAAAAGTAAGAAACAAAATAGAGACAAATTAAAAATTTAATTGATTCTTTTGTTAGTTGCTAAGCTGATCTGCATTTATTTTTATTTATTTATTACTAGTTAGAGTGAAACATTTTTAAATGCTTATATAAAAAACGGTATGTGATCGGAAAATATGAAATACAAAATTATTATGGATCGAAAGAATTAAAATCAAAAAAATTTAAAGCCAAGCTATTTTTTTGATTGAAAAAAAAAAGAATAGCCACAAAATAAAGATCATATGTTTGATAGATAAAGTAAACATCATAAAAAAACGATAAAAATATTTAGATATGGAAATAATGTTTAAACGATGATTTTATTATAAAAATTTACGATTAGTGGGTTAAGTCTCCATTGCGCAGATATAAAAAACTGGGAATAGGAAGCTAATTATAT
This sequence comes from Anomoia purmunda, assembly GCA_951828415.1. Lineage (NCBI taxonomy): Eukaryota > Metazoa > Arthropoda > Insecta > Diptera > Tephritidae > Anomoia > Anomoia purmunda. The sequence continues at coordinate 48,657,622 of OX639995.1, forward strand.
TCGACAGCCTAACTAACGCCTGGTTTTCGTTAGGTAAAATTTTTGACGCAGAAATATAACACGAGATGTTGAACATGTTGACATTTTATAATTTTGCATTGGCGTTAAATCGGAATACCAATATTTTGGATCTTTTCATTGCAATGGTACAATTTGTCACGAAAAATGTCTTAATGCAAATCAGGCATAATTTAGGGTAACAATCGTTCGAATTCGAGCTGCATAGTAATAGTATGTTCTCACGAGACGTAATTGATTCGGCAAGTGATTCATAAATTACCAAATTTGCACGGCGCATTCTGTAATTCACTTTGGTAGCTCTACTCCTTGATCTTTGCCTTTTATTATTCTTAATTGCCGTGAGTGTCGATGATGGAGGAAAAATATTACCTAAATAAGTTTTATTTATTTTTATTTATTTTTGAATTAAAATTATTTGTATGATGAATGACAATTAATTCTTCATTTAAAAATACAAGGTTTGAATTATGAATGCAAATCTAATGGCTTTTTATAATTATTTGAATGATGAATAAAAATCTATACGTTATTCAAAACTATTTCAATGATGATGGAAAAACTATTCGTTATTCAAAATTATTTGTATGATGATTGAAAATGTTTGTTTAATTTAAAAAAATTGATATTTGTGAATATATTTTTATGTTTTATTTGAATAATATTCACTTCAAAAGGCCCATCCCTGACATCACCTTATATTTGAATTCGCCTTGACCCCAATTAATTATTTCTTCTTTGTTTATTTCTTGTTTTGGTTTACTTACTCGATTTTGATAAATTTCCGATATAGTCTAGATGATTCGCTCTCAAAAACTTTTGTATTGTAATTGACGTATGTAAGTGCAGTGTGATTGGCGAATGGAAGAGCAAATTACGTCACGTGGGAACATAGTATATTATATCTTAAACACCAGGTAAGAAAAAGTTAAAGATTTATCGAAGGTATTTTTCAAAATTAAGAATTTAGGTAATGGTTTTTATTCCACTAATTTATTACATATAATTTTTTAATTTTATATATGTATGTATGTATGTATTAAAGTTATACTCGTAAATGAATCATAAACTCGAAACGGCTACTAAAGAACGGAGTTATTAAATTTATATAACGATTGACGAATTTAAATATACATATATAATAGCTTATTCTTGTTTCTCTCTAACCAAGTGAATATAATAATAATAAAATATTGTTTGCCATTAAAAGAAAAAAAAAACAATAGTTAGGCAATCAAATTTAATCAATTGTATGACTTTTTCTAGAATACATTCATTATTTTTGTTCTCCTATAACTTGTTTGGACTGAAGTAAAAAGTTACTCAATTATTTCCTTGTTTACTTTAAATTAGATTTTATAAATTGATTGTTTTCCCTTAATTAATTACAAAATGGTCTTTCGAGATGCAAAAACTACTTTTTCCCATTTATTTTGTTCTCGACAGGTATTATTATTTTTGATTTGGTTATTGTTTTTGCAATATACATATGTACAATTGCATATGGTTTTTTTTTAATCGTGGCTTTCCATCATTTAAGGAGACTATTAAAAAGAGATACAAGATTAAATTAGCTAATTTTTAAACAATCGCCGATTTAGTTATCCGTCATACATAAAAAAAAATTTCGTAAATGTGTATGTGTGTTCAAATATGTATAAATATTAACGAATTATTTTTATATATATAAAAGTTAAATAGACTTACACGCAAATACATGGCAAGAAAAATTAAAAACACTCACATGTAAATTACATTCAAACAGAATAAAAAAACAGAAGGGCAATAAAACGATTGTAAAAAAATACAGATCTTATTTTGTTTGTTTTCTTATGATTTTTTCAAGTGTGCTGAGTACCGCCCTAGCCAAGCCGAATTTATATAAAGTGGTGTGCTGGTACTGCAACAGTTGATTTAATATTTTTTGATCGCCTTAGTGAAATATTGTCAAAATTAATTGTGTTGTTTACTTTTCGTTGTTTACATTGGGACTGAAAGTGAAAATTGCAAATAGTTAGAATTTTAAAGAAGTAAATTAATGTAAAGGAAAAATGGACAAATGCGTGTGTGTGTTATAAGGGGAATGAGCGGAGAAAGGATCAGTTTTCTCAAGCAGCACTTTTGAAACTTTTTGACAGATTTACTGGAAAGCCAATTTTTTCACCAATCCGTATAATTTTCATTTTAAAATAGTTGGACGGATTTTAGAGACGATTGTCCAAACATGGATCAAAAAATTTATTTTTTGGAGAATATCCCTTTAAGTCCAGTCCAAAAAAAAAAACACATGGCACACGGTGAGTAGCCGAAATTTTTTCTAAACAACCATCAAATTAATATTTTTCTTGGTGCAAAATTTGTTTCATTTTAAAGATGAAAAAAAAAAAACGTTCTCAATGTATGTGCATACATATATCGGTAAATACAAACATATTTCATTCACATAAATGCGTAATGCTCGGTTTTCATTAGGCCAAATTTGACGTCAAATGTTTTGTCATTGTAATGAAAACAGCCAAATTTCGATATAACTCGTGTTGACGCCAATGCAAAATTATAAAACAACAACATGTTGACATTTCTTGTTATATTTTGTCGTCAAGTATTTAACCTAATGAAAACCAAGCAAATGCATAAGTTTGGAAAGCAACCACCATGTCGGATTCCCTATATTGGATTGACCGTTTTGAATTTTATAATTCTTTCATGCGAATCATATTCAGTGACATCAAAAAAGTTGTTGCCATCTTTACAATCGGAATATTACCTGTGATTACCTTATGATTAGTTCAAGCAATATTGACAGATTGCCCATGTTAAATTTTTTCATTGATTTTTTTTATAAAAATATAGCTCATTGATAAGACCACTAGCAAAACTTTCCCCAGAATAATTTTCTAGAATATTTTAATCCTATAACGACTTTCCAAATTTGTTTTTTTGAGCCTTTATTCGGAGCAATTGAAACTTCCCCGTAACCATGGCTTTTATCCGTACTTGTTTATCCTCGAATTCGATTTCAAAATAATTTCACTCAAAACATAGTTGGAGTCAAGTAAGCCATCGGAGAATCGAAGAATTTTTTTTTTTGTCTAGAATTAATTGTGTGTGTATTAATTATGTTAGGTCATTTAGGTCATAAGCTCAAACTTCTTCCCAGGATCTGTATTAGACAACAGTCGCTATATCGATATAACCTTAGATATGTACTTATGGAAAATACGAGGCGAAAAGTTTCCTTTAATTTGCTTCGTTCCTGTACAGCCTGGAATGGTCTCGACAATTGGAGCGTACACGAAAAGTTTGCTTTCAAAGAAAAGAAGGTGCCCAAAAGTACGGGATTGCAAAAAACTACATTTCGCACACGGGTTGAGGAATCAGCTATTTAATTTATTTTTGTTTTTTGTTGTTGTTGTGATTCTATGTTCGGATATAAAAAACAAACAAGTGATAGACAATTTGACATTTTGCCCATTTGCGCAAGTTGGTCTTCGATACTGGCTTTTATGGGACACATTATATGTAAATTAAAATGAAATCAAATAAAATAAAGTAAAGGAAGCAAGTAAATAAGATTAGATTTAAGTAAAATAAAATTAAATAGAATGATATAAAATCAAATAAATTACATTTTGCGACAGCTCAAAAAATGGCCGTGTTTCTTTAGTATTCTCTGAAAGTAGACCTATCCAAAGGAAACCCCGCGATTGGGATTGTAAAAGTTAGCTAGAATTTGTTTTTTTTTTGTGTTTTAAAAACTGACGACTAACAGAAAGTATTACCAAAGTCCAGGTCGGTTTGAGTTGCCATAAAATTTTCGATCCTATTTGCGGTGTGTTCCCTGCTGAAGTTGTGAAGTTCTTCTCCTTATTTATAGTTTGAAATTGCATTACGATTGTATTTTTTTATTTGCTTGGATGTATGAGACTATTTTTGTTGACGTTTTAGTGTTTTAAAGCAACAACATTAGATTGTTATCTTTACCCTACTGCAACTACCTCTTCAATGTGACTCGTATTTTTTTTGTAATTTTTCCTTTGATATTAGTATTGTAATGTATTAAATAAAATTAACTATAGCTCGTATTAATTATTTTTTTAGTTTTATTTGCTACTCAGATTTTTTTAAGTTTCCTTTTTTGTCTAAAAAATTGCGATTTTTTAGTTTTACTTTAATCTTAGAAAATATAAGTTATTTTTGATTTTATTTAACAAATAAGAATTTATGTGTGGATTCAGACGACAAATTCGGCCTTAAATCGGTTAATATAAGTTTTAGCGTAGAAAATGCACTTTAAACTTCAAACTTGGGTTGCAGGCAATCAAAAGAAATTTCCTCTACCTGGATATATGCATTTTTCTCCTCCCAATATTATATCCGAGTTTACGTTAATGGAATACGGATTTTGATTATCGATTTCGCTTATACCTCAAAAATAACTTTTATTTTCTAAGCAAAAACCAAAACTCAAAAAATTATTTCTACTTTCTAAGCAATAAATAGAAATAAAAAATTATGTTTATTTTCAAAAAAAAAAAATTAAATAAAAAAAAATAACTTTAATTTTCCAAGCAATAGAAAATACTCAAAAAATAACTTTTATGTACTAAAGAAAAATAAAACTCCAAAAAATGTTTATTTACCAATCAAATAATAAAACTAAAAAAGCAGCCATTACTTTTTGAGCAATAAATAAAGCTCAACAAATTGCCATACAAGTAATTTTTTAAGAACATTTCTAACCGCTACTGTCCCTGAAATAAATATATACATATGTAGCTAGATTTTAGATTATTTAAAAAAATAACAATTTGATTTCCATTCATTTTAAATGGTTCGAAAAACCGTAAATTTTACAATAAGGGCGCAAAAGGGGGTGTGACACCTTCCACAAGACCAACCGAAGAAGCGCTATCCTGTGAATTTTTTATGAATTGCACTAGGAAATAAAATATAATATTAATATAGTATATAAAGTTTGTTCAAAAACTTTTCCAGTAAATACTTGCAGCCAGAGTGTAAAAGAACAAGTAAAGAAGAGTCTAAGTTCGATTGAAACCGCTAGTTTTTATTTCAAATAAGTAGTACGAGTACTTTTTGGTTTATTCAAAATTACCGTTAATTATTATATTATATTACATTTAGTAAAATATTGAATATTTTGATTTTTTGTGAACTATCGAATATAATTTTCGAAATTGAAATGGAAAGTGTGTACCAAATTTGTTAAAGTCTTTTCTGAGATACATATATGTATGTACTAAATTTTATATTGTTGATATTGAATTGCTTGCTTTCACTAAAATATTTTGTTTACTCTTGTATGCTATTAAAATTTTTACTTACAAAATTTTCAGCTCGTTTGAAACATATCGTTTTCGTTCTCTTTTGCAAATTGTTGGGTTATGTACGACTTTTTAGTAAGAACTTGTAAGTACTAGGAAAATTATTCGTATTATCTGAATATATACACTGAACAAAAAAAAAAAAACAAAGACAAATTTTCCTTATTATGATGTCGCTTTTCTTCAATGCAGATATTTTTTTTAGTGCAGTGCATATCATAACTATACGACTGGGACTTTTTTGTCAAGTTTTAACATTCTAGATCGGAATGTTTAAAAGTGGCTACAAAATCGCATTGATTTTTTATAAAGTTTTTTGCTAACGGTGTTGCTCATTTTCTCCATATAATTAATGCTAGCATTTTATTAATTAATTTAATTAATTTATTAATTTGCATACTGATTTCTAAACGTTCGGATTACAAAGTTTGAAATTTAAAAAAAAAAATTGACCGAAAATAATCAGTACATATGTACATATGTATGTTAAAAATTTCAATGAAAAAATCAAAAGTCTCCAAATACCAGAGAATAGTTTTCAGTATGTTTTTGTTATGTTTTTTCATACCCTGTATGAATCTGTTACGACTTAAACAATTATTTATTTTATAATTTATGTAAGCCGTTTTTGAGAGTCATTTTTTGGTTCGGAAATAAAGGTATATTTTTTGTTTTGTTAAAAATAATAATTATTTTTACAGTTTTATTTTATTTTTTATTGTTTGTCAAAAATAATTATACTTTTTTGTGTTTCATTTTTTCCATAAGAAATAATCATTATTTTTGAGTTATAATTTTTCTATCGAAAGTAAAACCCAGTTCTTGAGAGTTATTTTGACTGTCCCAAATAAAAATTTGGTTTTCGGCTGTATTTTTTTTGTAAAGGCCGAAAAACTCAAAACGCCCCTCCCCCTTCTAACAAATTTCGGGATGTAAATTTTTGTTTGATATGCTCTCGTCGTTAACGCTGAAGAACTGAGTTTTACTTTCGATTAAAAGACGATAATAAAAAAACTGATTACTTTTGATAAAAAATACAATTAAATAAATTATGATTATTTTTGATGAAGAAATAAAACTCATAAAATAATTATTATTTTTAACACAAAGAAATGTCAATTCAAAAATAAATTATTATTTCAGAGAGAAAAAACAACTCTAGAAAAATGAGTTTTATTTTTGATGAAAAGAATTTAACTCGATATACTATAAATTATAATTTTAGAACTATCGTTCAAGAGTTTTCAAAAAGTAGGTTAGACCAAAAAATAATATAACTCAAAAATGACTGATTGCTTAGATGATAAAAATAAAATTAAAAAAAATTATGATCATTTTTGATGAAATAACAAAACTCATAAAAAATTTTTTTATTTTTAACAAAAAATAGCAATTAACAAATAAATCATTATTTCAGAGCGAAAAAATAACACTCGAATTAAAAAAAGTTCATAAAATAATTTAGAAATATCACTCAAAATTTGGCAAAATATAATTTCGACCAAAAAAAAATATAACTCAAAAAATCATGATTAGTTTTGAGGAAAAAAATATAACTCTAAAATCACATTAATTTTATTTAAAAACAAAACTTAATAATAATAATTACAACTTTAAATCAAAAAATAAAAATTTACAAAAAAGTCATTATTGGAGAGCGAAAAATAACACTCGAAGACATTTTTCATTTTTGGACAAAAAAGTAACAATAAAAAATTAAATTCAGATATTTATTATTATAATTGATTAAAAGATTTTAAATCTTAAAATATTAATTAAACATAATTGTTTTGACAGAATGATTACGATCTCCCATTTATAGTTTTTGGTGTAGAATAAACTTTAATTTTTTATAAAAAAATTAGTAACTACAAAGAAGCAAATAAAGTGGGGAAACTTGACAAAAAGCAACTACCGTATTGTTATGATACGCACTATTATAATACCATAAGCTAACTGTGTGAACCTTCATCGTTGTTATTTTCTATATGTAATCATATCATATAATTTTCGTTTTAAAACACAAACTTAGCTGTAAAACTTTTCGAAATAAAGCAATGGTTAGTAATGAGACTATGCCTTAAACCGTACATATATTCAACTGGACACAATCTCATAAATATTTACAAGCAACTCAAGATACAGTCATAGTTATAAAAAATTAACCCCACATACATATTTCTGTATGTATATTCGAATAAGTATTCATCAAATTTAAGCTAAATATCATACATACATACATACATACATACATACATAAATAAATGAATAATTAAAAATACTAAGAAGAAGCAGAAGAAAACAAAATAACATAAACTAAAAAACCAAACTAAACTAAGTTTTGATTGATGTGTAATGAAACGAAACTGAAAGGCTACTATATGTATAGGAAAACAAAAATAACAAAAATTAAAGAGAAAGACTTAAGAAAAGCGATTAGCTTGATAAGAAAATATATGTATGTACTTAAAAATATAAAAATTATATAGTATGTAGACATAAGTTATAAAATACGCCTTTAAATTAAAAAAAAAGAGATTTAGAGAACTAGCATTGCAATAAATGAAAGAAAAATACATATTTGATAATGGGAATAATATTAAGAGCGAAAGTAAATTAAATTAAAAAAAAACCAAAAACATATATTGTATGTAAATGGCATGTTGACAACAAAAAACAAACAGAGTGATGAAAAGGGTAAAGAATTCCAGAGAATATGCGAAATTAGGGACATATTAACGTAAAGTACGTATGTACATAAATATTTATAATGATTTGTTTCGATGATGGATTTTGACAGTTGACATATTGATTGCCTGAAAAATGTCATATTATGGCTGTGTGTGGTGAGGTGAGATGACCTTTTTGAAATTACATATGTATGTACATAATTATGGATTTTGAAGAACCTCTATCAAAATGTAACAAACTCACGCACAGCTCTCGTAATTATTTTAAATGCTTATGGGAACTTGCATAAAACCATTTATTAGCTATAAGTAATGCGAAAACGAATGGAAAACGTTAAAATGTATCAATTGTACGAGAAAAGGATATTGCAGTAGGTAATGAATGAAAATAAAGTTTTGTGGGAAATATTCGATTAATGGTTTCATTTGGAAAAATTTTAATTCTTACTTTCGCACTTTCATAGATTCTGTCAGTCAAGTCGTGATCTGTAATTTTATGTGCTTGGATCAGTGGTGGAAAATTAAATTGTAGTTCATTTCACCCGCATGTTACAGTTCCTCAAACAATATGACCACATAGAGATTGTTTGAATAATATTCGCGATGTTTTTCGTTTCATGCTAAATTTCATTCGTTATTTTCTTCTCTTAAATATAGTCCGTTGTATAATAAAAAGAATATATGTATGAATTTCACACATTGTACAAAATTTATTTATCTGATTGCCGACTCCATCTCCAAGAGAAAACACGCATCGATCATCTCGCTAGACTTTTCCAAAGCGTTCGACAAGATTGGCATCCACTCAATAATCGACCAACTTTCAAAATGGAAAATTGGCCCAAAAATCATAAGGTATATCCTGAACTTTATGAACAATAGGAAAATCATAGTCCGCGTCGGTAAACATTTCTCAGACATACACTCACTACACAACGGAATACCGCAGGGGTCGCCTCTATCTGTAATCCTCTTCCTAATTTCCTACAATAAATTATCTGACATAATTAGTTTACACAAAGAAATAAATTTTTGTGCTTACGCCGATGATTTCCACCTTATAATCAAACACAGTAGAGACAAAAACCCAATAATAAATTTAAACAGATTATTCGAGCAGATTCAAGAATGGAGTAACTACTCAGGAGCTGCACTCTCTATACAGAAATGTAAACATTTACATATATGCCGCAAGCACCACTGCGTGTCTACAGTACACAGTAATGACCAACAAATCACAAACGTAAATGAGCTGAAGCTGCTCGGACTAATCCTCAACAATAAGTTTAAATGGAACTCACATATAGCATCTCTACAACACTCCATCTCCAAAAGACTCAATATTATTAAATGCCTTGCAAGCTTAAAATTTAACTGCAATACACTCACACTCATATCTATAGTAAAATCAATTATAATCTCTAAACTAGACTTCGGCCTCTTCCTTTATGGATCTGCCCCAAAAACACACATTAAAAAATTAAACTCTCTACTCAACGCAGGTCTAAGATCAGCTTTAAACGCATATCGTACTACTCCTATTAACAACATACTGTTTGAATCCGGGATAGCTACCATCGAACAGAGAAAAACTTTCACCCAAAACAAACTATTTAAAACCTTAATGAACAGTCACGACACGCCTTTAAACAATATTATAAAAAAATATAAAACTAAACACATAACAAAAGCACCCAGTTCTACAATAGAAAAAATAATATTAAATTGTAAAAAACACGACATACCATTCGAACCAACAAAAACCACAAAATACAAGTATCCACCATGGCATCCCCTACCCGGGAACCTAATAAATTTCCAACTTAGCAAATTCAACAAAAACACAACACCAACAGAAGCATACACGGTAGCCTTCAACCAACTCAAAAACGAGTTGTATAATAGAAGCTTCATATACACCGACGGATCTCTATCGAACAATGTTATTGGACTAAGCGTCACCACAGAAAACTCAACACTACTAGTTGCAAATTGCCCACCATACACATCAGTATACACAGCAGAAATTATCGCAATAATGTCTGCCATAAACGTACTTAAAAACAAAAGGGGAAGATACGCTATTTGTTCAGATTCCATGTCCTCCTTAAAATCTATATACAATTCAGGCAATAATGAATACTATCCGAAATTAATAAGAAACACCCTTATAGAAATATACCCAAAAATCATTTTAATTTGGATCCCGGGCCATTCAAACATAATAGGAAACGAATATGCCGACAAAACCGCTAAGCTTGCCACAAGATCCCCAGTCCACACTTTATGTAACAAGAATCCAAATGACGCCAAAAAACTTCTCAAGAAGCAATTTACATTAGAACACACGCAGCAAACCTGGAATAGAACCTCACAGTGGTATAAATTACACAACACAAAGAAACTCAATATAAACAACTTCCAGAACTTCAACCTCCACCCCACTCTCAACAGATTAGACATAACAAAGTATACAAGAATCCGACTAGGGCACACCAAAATCACTCATCAATACCTACTTAACAACAATAGTCCACATACCTGCCCATACTGCAATCACAACACACTCATTTCAGTCCAACATATAATGCTAGAATGTCAAGCCCTTAACGTTTACAGAATCCAAATTTTCAAAAACCAAAATCCTTCAATCTCCTTATCTGATCCTTCAATTAAAAATATTCAAAAGGTTACCAAATTCCTAAAAATGGCAAATATATACTTTTCAATTTAATCTACATATGTATATTGTGAAATATCTTCAATAACTTAGAATTTAGCTTAAGGCCTTGGCAGCCATAGCTCTTAAGTCTCTTAGTTTGTAATTTCAATTACAATCTACAGATTATAAATAAATAAATATTTATAAAAGCTCAACAAATTTCAATCAAATTTCAAAATTTTTCATCAGAATTTTTCGAAAAATTTTGGGTATGAAGTTTTGCAGCCAATTTGCTTACACAAAATTTATTTATAAAATTCAAAAAATGTTCATAAAATTTTCAAATTTTCATCAGAAGTTTTAGAAAATTTTTCGGTATGCAGTTTTGTAGCCAATCCGATTTTACAAAATTTATTTATAAAAACTCAAAAGACTTTCAAACTTTTTCATCAGAATTTTTAGAAACTTTTCGAATATATATTCGATTTCATAAAATTTAATTTTCATCAAAATTTTTAGGGTAAACAGTTTCGTAGTCGATTCGATTATAAAGAATACTCAACAAATTTTAATAAAATTTTCAAACTTTTTCATAGAAATTTTTAGAACATTGTTGGGTGAGCAATTTTGTAGCCAATCCGATTTTACTTTCATAGCTAGCGAGAAAACTTTGCAAAATTGTATAAGGAAAATTAATAGATAGTTTCACGGTGTGTAATAAAATTTATTTAAATTTATATTTAAATTTTATTTTTCTTTTCTCAGCGAAAAACATGGATCTATCCTGCAACTTTTAGAGTTGGTGAGAATCATAGGAATTTTTAGAATCTATCCCGATTATACTTTGATCTTCCCAGTAATGTCTATTCAGCTCCAGGTTACTCATCCGTATGGAAATCCCGACACCTCCTTAAAAATTGTGCATTAAATTAACCGGCAATCCTCTTTAAAAATATTTTCGAAATTAAGCTATCTAAACCTTTCTCGAAAGATTTTTGGTCCTTTACGTCTTTGCGATGGCGAATACCGCAGACGATGGAACGATGAGTTGTATGAGCTGTACCGCGACATAGACATAGTTCAGCGAATTAAGATTCAGCGGCTACGCTGGCTAGGTCATGTGGTACGTATGGAAGAAAATGCTCCAGCCCTGAAAGTATTCGACGCGGTACCCGCTGGTGGTAGCAGAGGAAGAGGAAGGCCTCCTCTACGTTGGAAAGACCAGGTGGAGAAGGACTTGACTACACTTGGGATATCTAACTGGCGCCGGGCAGCAAAGCAGAGGAGCGGCTGGCGTGCAATATTGAAATCGGCCAAAATCACCTAGGCGGTTATAGCGCCAATTAAGAAGAAGAAACCTTTCTCGTTTGGCTCCAATATAGTTGCATTTAAGTTTGCTAATTCATTAAATTGAATTAATTCTTTTAAACGGTGGCAACACTTTTTAAAAATCGTTTCGTGATTTGTCCCTTTAAGCTAATTTCGTTTGAAGCTAATGCTATGTTATTTAATTAAATAAAATAATAAAATTGAATAAGGAATGAGGAATTTTTTGCCTTTGTGAAATGAACGTGAAAATAGTAAAAAATGGCACGATGCAGAGGAAAGAAGGTGGCGACAAAAGCACTTCCGTTACTTCATACTTGCCTCGTTTGAAGGATTGACGTCACAACTGGGTCTTCAAAAGTTGATTTTTCAGAGTTTTGAGTGATTTTTTACAAAAAGTTAAACACAGAATAATAAATGTGAAGTGCCGAGTTTTGAATTGTAGCAGTTGCAGCGAAAATAAAAGCCCAAGTGCTGTTATCACCTTCCTTTTCTTCTCGCTATTCCTGTGGTGTGAACATCTGTGACGTGTACGCTGCCAGGGTTGTCGTAATCTGGTTTTCTATCATTCTTGAGAAAAGAGTCCCACCTATTTACCATTGATCCATGTTCGCGCCCACCATAACTTCAGCTAATTGATATTAAGCGGCTATCACATAAAAAGCTTTTGAGTTTCGTGAAATTTGCAACCTTGTCAGAAAATCGAATATCGCAAAAGAGATGGTACAATAAATGCCTTTGACAACACTCATTTGTTTGTTGTAAAAGGTTATACAGCTATAATATTGATTATATACTTTGGTTTTATTTTATATTAACCTTGTTTTTGTAGAAAATTGAAGTGTAGCGTTTGTTTCTAAGCGAATATGACGAATAAAAGAAATATGAAAATCAGTTGAGGTTCAGCGCGCTCGAAAAGATCAGATTTGGCGATCTTTCAGTCTTTCAGCGCTGCTTATGTGCTAAGGCGAAGCTGTCATGTAAAACGAACTTATTTTTTATGTAGCATAACCAGAGAACTTATATTAGACAGAGAAGTCCTATGTTAGGATGACGGTGTGAATTGTCAAAATCCATCAATATTTTTTGGCTTACCTCACCACTGCAATGGCGGCTGGGGAAATCCGAGAGTCGGAAGTTAACAGAGCTGAGCGAAGGCAAAATTTGTTTAACAGAATATGATTTCTGATAAATGTTTATTGTTTTGGCTCGAATTTTAGATTTTGCTAAGATATTAACGAATTGATATAAACATCTAAATATCTAATTTGATAAGAGTGAGCTAATTTTGGTTTTATGCATGCATTATATACTTACATATGTCAATATAATACATCTATGTATGCACTTATATTATAAGCGTAACAATCGTTATCATACTAAGTATATACATATATGTATGTACATAAATATGTATATGGATAATATGTAGTACATACATATATAAATATCCAAATATATGTACGTATGTATGTATGTATGTATATATATTTACATGTTCATGCACATGTATGTACGTACATATGTACCAAAAAATGTCATCAAGCGCACATGCATTCATATGCATTATATGTATCTATCATCACCATATATTTATGTATTTTTTGTTATGTAGATACATATGTATATACAGCATTTGCTTCATCCCTCCGCCAGCGTGTTTGTTTTCAACCGCAGCGTAACTGCAGTACAGCAACAAAAAATTCATTCATAAACGCACGCGCATATTACTGAAACCAAATTTCCGTTCATTCATAAATGGGAAAATTTCATCTCCCCGCAAAGACATGCGCCCCTCATCCATCACATTTTTCGCGACGAAGACAAAAATCTAAAAATCATAAATTGAAGATTTTTGTAATTTTGGTCCAAATGCTCACAACTTCAAATGGGAATATAGATATTATTTTGGCCCGCTTGTGCCCGTAAAAGATTTCATGAAGATATTCATCTATTATTAATCTAATATGTTTGCTTAGGGGTCGTGCACATATTACGTAGTGCGATAGGGGGGCGGCGGGGGTTTGCGATTTGTGACGAAGTGTGACATGTTATTTCCCTTTGCCTAATATATAACATATTAACAATTAACATTGTATTTAATTTTACGATTAATAAAAACAATTTTTCTGAAAGTGTGACATGGTGGGGGGTCTGAAATGATCAAAAATTGCGTTACGTAATATATACACGACCCCTTATCATTATAAACGTGTTTTGCACGAAATCCTGTTATATATGTCATTTAAAGCCCTAATTATTCCAAATCGGCGCAACCAAACGCCTTACCGCTACGCCTACTTGCATACATATGTACATTACACATATGTATGCCAATATGTAGTCTAAATTTTGGTCGCATTTGTTTCAGAGCTTTCGTCTTATCACAAATGTAGCACAAGTAGCAGAATAATATATTTAGGAGTCGAAAATCTACTACCTTTTAACATATTTTTCAACAATTGTCTAATTAAACGCAAACATTGCTATAATTAATTGTATTTTGTGAAACCTTTAATTAATTATACTACTTTTGCTTCTTCCTGAACCAACAATCTGGGTCAATGACCTATACAAAAGACTTTCAACCCGAAATTGCAAATAAACCGTATCATTTTTATTCTGAGAGGGTATAAAGTACCAGAATTTTAATTTAGAAATTTAATTCTGTGGCAAATAACTTAACATCTTATGTATGTATCTATATGTAAGTATTTTATTTCAGATATTCCTCTATTCGATCTAGTATATCAATATTTGTATTATACTCCACTTTTTTCTTCTACCTTCCTCAAATACAAATTAATTCAACTAAACCCTGATTAATGATGGCGGCTTTGCGACGCAGCTTTTTCGTGTGAATTGCGGGCAGAAGCAACTATTTCTGTGGAGTTTTGACAAAACAGCTTATTTGGCTTTCGAATTTTTATTTTCAAATCAATAAATTTCTATCTTTGACGTACAAATTTAATATTTAAATTAAACTTTTAACACAATGGCCTGTGGAACTATAGCTTTGTTTAACTATTTGTATAAATATTTCATTAGAACATTGTTATTTTTGACATGGTAAAAATTGAAGTCTAACTGGAGATAAGACATTTTGTCAAACTTTGCGCGCAGACTTTGAGTTCGGTTGAATGTGCGCGCATGTCAACAAACATATGTACATACATAATTATTTCTATTCTATTTACATATCTACACATATGCTTGTACGCGCCCTTTTGCATGGAAGTAATTCGATTAAATATGCATTGTTAAATAAATGCATGCATGGGCATACATACATATGATAAACAATAAATGCAATTTCTTTAGTGTTTTTGGAAGATTTTGTTTAACCACTTAAAATATTTATTGAAAGTTATGTATGGAAAATATTAGTAGAATAAAATAAAACACTAAAATTGAAATTATAGAAGAATGCATATTTTTATTATTTTTTTGAAATGTTGGAAATAGAATTGCGAAAATTCCTTATCAAAACAAAAGGAAAATTTTCGCCAAAAAACATCTGCAACCACACAATGTAGCTGATAACAGAGAACGTACATTAATTTTCTCTAAAATTGTTGTTTTCGCTCAACCGATGTTAAATTTTGCCCCTTGTAGGTGAAAAATATCGGATGGTGGGATAAGCCAAAAAATACAGTTCCCCTCAAATCCGCGGTACGAGACGGAATGAAGCGAGATGCTGCTTCTCTGTCTAATATAAGTTCTCTGGCATAACCTTTAGAATCAGATTTGATCCAATTGTTTTTTTGTTGTGGTGAAATAACTTAAAATTTCTTGACGCAGGAAGCGAACCGCCATATCTCAACATTCATTGCCACCGCTGAACACTACCTTACCGACAACTAACTGCAACAGCTGTTTTTGGACACTTGATTACCAACACCAAGCGATAGAGTTGGCCACCCTGCGAAACACAATAACAATTCTTGAAAAAAAAACACAAAATAACGACGATAGCACAAAATGTAATTGCGAAAAAATTGTGTTGTTGTTTTTGCGTAAAATTCTTTGGCTTCGCTACGAACGAAGTAGCCAGCATCAACGAACACAACAGTGGCGGAGACTTTTAATCGTAATTGTGAGACGGAATGAATTGGTGGTGAGTGTTTTGGGCGTTCGCACAGTCACTATAGTACGCGCAAATTGAATGCGACAGTCAGAATTTAACGGTACACAACTTCGGTTGTCATCACTATAAAACCGACAGCGGAAGTCGGAAGTTGTGAAAGAAAATATTAGAGGAGGGGAGAGCGATAGAGAGGATTAAATTTATAACTGTTTTAATCGGCGATTGCGTGTGTGTGAGTGTGTGTACTGTGAGACAGTGGTTTGAATGGGAAGAAAATTCCATATTACTCGCGTAATTATGCAGTGAGAAAGTATAACAAAAATGTAAGATTAAAAAACAACAAAAACATATGCACATGTATTTATGTATGTAGATATGTATTTATAATTATTGTGTTAATTCGTATGTACATATGTACATATATGTATATGAACACAGACTGCAATTAAAAAAGAAATGTGCCGAGTATGTAAATATGTAGTACCTATGTACATAGGTTATGTTAATGAAATTATGGTAACATTTGCAACAACAACTTACTGCATATGTACATATGTAAATACATAGTATGCATGATTCTTTCCATTCAATAAAAAATTAATAAATAATATAACCACTTCAAAAGGCGCAATAAACTTTGACATTCGTTAAACAGCAGAAATTTACTTACATACATATGTGTGAATGTGTGTGTGTGCACATACAACTGTACATTGTCATAAAGCCCGTAATAAAGCGGTGAAAAAATGAGAGAATATTTTTTGACGAATTTTATTTTGTATTTTTTTTGCTCGCTTTTTGCCAAAAACGATAAAATATTATTCATTCCGAATTGTTACCGCATTTGTTGTTGGCATTCTGATTAATTCTTTGTTGGGTGTTTTTTTATGCTTGTTATTGAAAGAATATTTCCGGGTTTAATGACATCGCTTATAAAATTAAAAATGTCGATGTCTGTATGTATTATTTCTTTTAAATAATTCGCTCATTTTTTTTCTTCTTAATTTAGCAATAATCACACCGCTGAAGCGGAATAAGCAAAAAAGTGAAAAAAACTGTAATTAAATAATATAACAATTTATCAAGCAACATATGCGCATTTACTAAATACACACATACATACATATGTGGTATATATGTATGTACATATGTATGGTGCATACAAACATAGGTTAACTTATTTACATGTGCAAATGTAACATACCTATCAGCATGTAAAACATAAATTCAGCAAAACAATTTAATCAGCGAATAAAGTGGAAAAAATTACCAAATAAAATATGTAACAAAAATATAAAAACATCAGATACAAGTACTGAACACGCTTTCGATATAAAGTTTAATTTTTAAATACATACTAAAAAACGTAAAAAAATGTCAGTGACAGTGACAAGTGACGCAACCTAACGTCAACATTAATAAACACAGCAAATATTTTCCATTTTCGCTCGCATTTGAGAACAAAGCGAATAATTCCAAAACAAAAAACGCAATTAGTTAAAAGGCAGAAAAACAGCAAAGAGTTGCAAAAAATATCTCAGCAAAATATAACAGGTGAGTAACACGAGATAAAAGGTACATACTGACAATGCAAAAAAAAAACAAAACAAAAAAACAATATTAAAATATTTTTATTTTTAAATAAATGACTGGGTATACTCGTTTTTGTAAGATAAACTTTGTGGCGATTTGTCTGGCTGGGTGGTGGTAGGCGGTGCGCCGTCGCAGCTGACAAATGCTTCCGCATTTTGAACAACTGTTAAAAAATTTCATAAAATAATAAATACATTTTTGCATTTCCTTCCGTCACATTTTTCCATAACTTGGGCTCAAATTCAATATAGACATAATAAAATAAGTGAATTTAATGGGATTTTTTGTTTGTAAGCATTTACAGATTTGTACGTAGGTATGTATGCACATATACATACATACATATGTACATATACATATACAAATGTACATTCATACATATATTATGTTTGTACACAATATGTAATTAAATCGTTAATTGTAAACCATGTATGTATTTTAGTAGATTATACGAAGTCCTTGTTTGATTGAATTTTTTGTACTTTAAATTACAAATTCAAATTTTTTTTTAATTTCTACAAAAAAATAACCTCTGTATCATTCTGAAATACACATCGGTTGCCACTCTGCTGTTTTTTTTGGGAGAGGTACTAAATTCTGCTTTTCAAAATTCTTTTGGATGAAAATTCTGTAAAAATCAAAAAAAAAATTCTGTCCAGCCTAAATTCTTTTGGTTCAATATTCTGTATTTAAAATTCTGTATGATCAAAATGATGGAGAACTGAAATTCTGTATATTAAAATTCTGGAATCAAAATTATTTTCGATCAAAATGCTGTAAAAATATAACCAAATAAGCAGATAACCTGATAAGCACGCTTACCTGAATAGCACATTTATTTTATGAATAATGGAATTCCGATTTTATAGAATCAATGGTATATATACATACGGCAATTAAAGAAAAATTCAAAAATTCATTCAAAACAAAAGTTATTACATTATAATGGCGAAACAATTATTATATTATTAAATTTTTAGCAATTCGCTTTAGAAAAGAAACATGCCTTAATAGGTATAAGCCTTTTTTTTGTTATTCTTTTAATTCTGTTGTTTGCTTTTACAGCCTTCTTCGTTTGACTAATTTTGTGACCATTTTGAAATTTCTGAAGCTATAAATACATACAAACATATGTACATTTGCTTTATGTAAATCTGTTTTGATAATATAGGAAACCATATGGGTCAAGACAAGTCATGTATTGGCAGTATTTTGTTTTGCAAAACTCTGTATTGAAAAACCGGAAAAGCATATGGATAAATAAAGAAAGTGCGCACTTTTTTTATTTATCCATATGCTCTTCCGGTTTTTCAATACAGAGTTTTGCAAAACAAAATACTGCCAATACATAATTTTGATTTACAGAATTTAAAATTACAGTGTTCCGCAATACAGAATTTTAACAGTACAGAATTTTGAATTACAGATTTTTGAATACAGAATATTGAATACAGAATTTTAAATACAGAATTTTGAACCAAAATCATATTGTACCCAACCCGTTTTTTTTTAATTTGCATATAAAACATATGTAAGTGAAATACATTAATTGTTATTTGAACTGTAGGTAAAAAATATTGAAAGGCTAGCGCTGTGATATTTGAGAAAAAGTTGTTTCTTGTTGTCTAGTAATATCTCAACATTTAACCATTCCCCTAATATTATAACCCTGCCCTAAAGATTACAGCCGTATACTATGTTCCCACGAGACGTCATTTGTACTCCCATTCGTCATTCAACCTCCAATTACTTGTCTAATTACGAAAATTCCCATACATAATTTTGAGAGCGTATCATCTAAACGAATGGATTATAACACTAATTGCAAATAAATCGATAATTTGTCTAATTTCATCGAAACCTGATAGGCAAGCAAAACAAAAATCAACAAAGATGAAATAATTATTCAAATGGAAGCGAATGGATCTATGCTTATTATATACAAGTGAATGTGTGCAATGGTTTGGCGCTCAAAATACTGAATCGATTTTAATATATTTTTTTTTAAATGATGCATTTGTGAAAATAATGGGGTGGCATACTTATTTTGAATTTTTTGACGAGTCTACATATGTAACTACAGTCAGAGCAAATCATCGAAACTAAAAGGTATCCGCCCTAAATTATATCGAAAAAAGGGCATAAATCGATACCTTCTCCAATTTTTTCGGTCATTTATCGAAATCTGACAGGAAAACCAAACAAAAATGAAGACTAAATTAACGATATGGAAAAATTAATTAATATAATCGTACCTATATGAACTAAACACTTTTGGTATGAAATATCGACAATAATATCGATAGTCTTGTAATTCGATAGTCAGCACCATCGATAGTCGCGTTAATGATATACCATCGGTAATATCATTAGTGTCATCGAGAGTTTACCACCACTAGTACGAGTCTATAGTTTTCATGTTGTATGAATTATAGATGTCCCAAAAAATCATTTGGTTCTATAAAAATTCCACTGATCAAAAATTATCGGTTTAGGCCAACACATAATTCTGATATAAATTTTTCTCAAGTGGTATCGTAAATAGTTGTATGTATATATGAACATGTTACATATCCGATGGATTAATTGCCTTATAAATCTATTTTATTAAAGAAAAAACTAACTAAAAATTTTGATATGATTCTGATAAGAATGCAAGATAAGAAATATTTTTTAATATCTGGATCACCGGAGTTATCGGCGATAGTACCATCATTTTATTTTTTAAGATCTACAAACTTTTTGGCGAAATATGTATGAATGTAAGTATAATGTTGAAATTCTTATAATTCACCCACTTTTTTGAAATTATGTGAAACTATCGTCGAAGACAGCTGCTTTAGTTGGCGAATTGGAGAATTTAACAAAACAAATTTTATTTTCTGATCAAATCATCAACAAGCAGTATACGTACATACGTACATATCGAGAGTTTTGAAAAATTCATTAATTTTTAATGCATTAATTTTTCAAATTTAAAATAATTTTGAAAATTAAAAAACTGTAAAGCATTAGTTCTGAAAAAATAATTCTAGTGAGATCTATTACCATGACAATAATGAACATTTTCAAACTAATATTAATGCAATAAATTTTTGTATGTACAGTAAAAAAAGAGTTAAAAATCCATAGAGGTACATACATATGTATATCCAAAACTACCTTACCAAAAATCTACCAAACTTAATACACATTTTACATTTCCACACAATAATCAGAAATCAGAAAAACACCACGTCCACCTCTTATAAAACGGTAATTTAAAAAAAATCCTCGAAATGTTAATGTTCAGTAACTATAAATGGTAATTTGCGTTCAGACTTGATATACAGGATTGGGTTGGAAAAAGAAATATGGGTGTTCAAAAATGTTGTCGAAAATGGGCGTGGCACTGCCCACTTTAGGCCAATAGGTGCTACTTTATCAAGCTCTATTAGATACAAAACACTTTGCATTTCAACTCTGTTAGGAAAATTTCGCTTACTATAGTTATTAGATAACCTAACGGTAATTTACGAAAACTCAAAATATGCAATATTTTACTAAATTAATAAGGGAGTTAAATACGTCGAAACCAAAAGAAATCCGTTTAATCATAGTTTAAAAATGTATGCAAAATTCAAAAATTAAAAGAAATTACTCTAAAACGTTCAAACTTTTTAATCAGAATTTTTAGAAGCTTGCAGTCAAATAAAATTTTGTATATGTACATATGTACATATGTATGTATATCGCGCTCTAACCGCGAAAAAACCGTAAGCGACATTTTTTCAAAATTTCTTTTTGATGCGGCTATGGAATTTAGATTATTCAGGAACTATTTTGTATCAAAAAAAAAAAAATTGAAAAAAATATCGTTTACGTTTTTTTCACAGTTAGTGGCCGATATAATAAAGTACAAGTTTCTAGTGTTCTTCTAAAAATTTCTGTTTACTTTTGTTAATTTTTTTTAGCTTACGGTTGTCCCATTTTTGCTATGGAAGAAAATTGGGCACACCGTCAGCAAAAACAAAAAATTATCAAAAATTAACCGTAAATTTTAGCCACTTGAAACTTGCAGTTTGAATTTGAAGTGGCTGGAACTGCATACCTGGAAAGTTTGATGTCAATTTTTTAATTTCCGTTTTGTTTTTTAATTTCGTATAAAGTTTGAAACTTTGATTCATGTACATACATATACATATGTACCTATGTACATATGTACATATGTATGTGATTATGGTTTATGTTATAGAATTAATATTTTTTATAAAAGAGTAATGAAAAAAATTGTGAATATTTCCATAGAATAAAAACTTACTCTATGGACATACATATGTACATACATACATATGTACACATACAATGTATGTATGTTTGTGTACATATGTACATACATACATATGTATGTATGTATGTACATATGTGTATAATTTATTAAGTTACAGAATAATATACTTATGTACATATGTAGGTAAATAAATGGTTACACACATCCATACATACATATTCATTTATCTAGAAATCATCAACATCACATTTACAATACAATAAATGAACGTATGTATTTCTCGCCAACACCCCCTTTTTCACGCTATTGTTGTTGTTATTACTAATGTTGCTATTCAGTTTGTTACTGTTAGTTGATTTTCGGTTTTCGGTGCACGTGCAGCGAGGTCGCATGACTTTGCTTTCCCCTTCGTTTCGCTCACGTTTGTATGTTTGTATTATTTTCTGTTGTTGTTGTTTGCGTGCTTGTTGCTATTTGTGTCTGTAATTTGCGATTTGTTTTTATCTGCAGTTTCCTCTTAGATTTTTTGTTTTCATAACGGCATTCGTGCGCCGTCACTCTGCTACTGCAGCTGTTGCCGCAGCCACAGTTATAGCTAACTCTAGTCGCTCAATAAATAAATACCCACAGGCGCAGACAAATGTACATATGTATATAAATACATATGTACAGTCGTACTAATATTTGCCTACATATGTACAAATATATTTATGTATGAATGTTCGCGTGGTGCCATTAAATTTGTGCAGCAAAGCCTCTGTTGTTGTTCGGCATTCTCATGTCGCATGTGCACTTGCTGCCTATGAAATTTGTTGTTGTTGGTATGTATGTATGTATGTACATAGATATGTACTATCTATGTATGTAGGTGTGTGTTTGGCTGCATGTGAGCAGACTAAGCCGTCTATTAACGGGATTCCCGATCCCGAACTCCGGAATTTTGTACCATTTATGAGTTCCTAAATTACGAACCTCTTCTTTCGAAAAAGATATAAGAATAGGCATCTTGTATGTAGGGGTGAAGCAATACCGTGCAGGTATCGATAGTTTTACTTCTAAGTAAGTATCAATACTATCAAAAATATTGGATCTAAAGTATCGATAAGCACCCCATATCGACGCTTCTGGCTATCAAGATACTCCGTAATCCAATTTTCAGTGCCAAAATACAATATCTACGATTTTTAAGCACTTCGCACTAATATTTCAACGTTTTTAAACATTTTAAGTGTAAAATTCTGAACGTTTGAACACCCTCTGTTTCTCTTTTAAAAATAATACTTAAAATGTGTCATTTGGAAAAATTGTACACAAAAATGATGCTATTGCATCGTGAAAACTGCAAAAATGCGAACACTGAATACTGAATGCTTTGTCTTTTATAGCTTTTATTTCAATATTTAATAATTTGTAATACAGTCAGAAGAATTCTATCAATTCGATGATGGCCTTTCTGCGATTTAAAACTATATTTTTCCAGAGCAAAGTGTAAGTAAGGTAAAATAAAGAATATAAACCCTCCTATCAGTAGTTTTTGAAATTTGAGTGATAAAAACAATCAAATTTGCGATTAGTTTTTAATCAAATAGGACAAGGTCGTCTTGTTAATATTCTAATCTTCTTTTATCAGATTTTAGTCAACAACAGAAGCCAAATTTATTACCACTTTTTAGCCGTCAGCAATACGCATATTTGATTATATCTGGTATTTAAGTCCGACGACAATACAAATTTTATCATCCAAATACTGAATGAGAATATGTATTAAAAAAAAATTGAGAGCATCGTATTTCATAAAGTATACATACATCTCCGATAAAAAACGCTTGATCGATTTGCAAAAGTAAGCTCGAAGTTTTTTATGACATAATAATGTTTTCATGTCCTGTCTTTGTTTTTAAAAAAGTCGGAACATTTTTTTAAATATATGTACGTCTGAGCGAAGTAACGGAAAATATTTTCGAATATATTTCAACCCATTAGCTCCTTCCAATCCAAAAATTGTCATTTTGACCCTTACTGCAAGAAACTCACTCATCGGGATCGGTATTTAAAGTCCCGAATTTGTAGGTTTTACAGAGTTGTTCGGGATTGGTTACCTTAATGCCTACATACATATAAACGTACATAAGTATATATATGTATATACATTTGGGTTGACTAATTCAAGTTCAATGCCCAAAAAACGTGCTCAGCAAGCAGTGGCGCCAACAGCAACAGCCGCAGAAGCAACAACATGATAGCGGAAACGCACCACAACAGTCACTACCCCCTCTTCAACTGTGCACATGTTTAGTCGGCGTTTCTTGTGGTAATGGTGGATGACTTCTGTTGATTTTGCCGTTTGCTCTACTGACAGATAAATTTGGCACATTCCAAACAGCTGATCGCTCTCCTACATTTGTTGTATGAATGAAAATCAGAAGAAATTGAGAATAGGTATGGGGTACTTGAGCAATTGAAGCAAAAACAAAACAATTTTATGTAAAAGGGCAGTAGTACCCCAACAAACGAGGAAATAATAAAAATCTGATTTGTTTTGCTTTGCCATTGCATCTATCGTAGTTCGAAATTTCGTGAAATCTGCGATAATGGGATCAATGAATACGTTTTTCAACGAATGAATGCATTCAAAATGTACATATGTACATATGTATGTTATGTTCGAACTACGATGGATTCAGTGATAATTTTTCGAAGATTTCACTATAATTCAGACTACGATGAATTCGGGAGGGAGTTATATTACCTGTTATGCTAAATATACTTATGTACATACTACATATCATACATGGGAACGTTCGTATGCTTCCAGAATTCTATTTTCGAAAATAAGAATTCTCTAGTTTATTTTACTAATTCCGCTAAACGGCTTCACAATGGTAAATATGACAAAGTTTTGGCAAAACTTAATTATGTCTAAACCAGTAGATGATTTAAAAAAAACATGAGTTTTTTCAATTATTGTCTGGTCTCAAAACTGCCGACTAACTGTAAAACCTGCAAAAAAGTGCTCGTTCTATTTACCAGGCAGTACATGAGCCCTAGTATTCCCCTGCCGTCGGTGGGTGGCGCGCAGCTCGTACCTTATGATAAGGGTAAAAAGAAAACTAGTTGCCTTGCACAGTTGTAGGAACAAGTAATAAAGTCGATAATTTTATACGTGATTCTTCTCTATAGGGGAGCCCTGGGAAAGACTGCTTTAGTCAACCAACAGGAAAGGGCCAATAGATCGCCTCTTATTGGAATCAATGGAGCCCTTCACGTTACGCTAGCACTAACCTTTTGTTAAATAACATTTCAATAGATACTTGGGATACTGGATATAAATTGCACTCGGATTGTAGTCATTCGAGGATTTTGCAAAGCTTCGATTTCATCCCGGGTAGAAATTATCATTGCGCACCTTCCATGGCTCCTGAGGGATACTTTGGCAGCGTCTTTCCTTCTAGAGAGAATTGAGCGGGTAGTGATATGTGAAACCGAAGGGCTGTTTTTCACAGATAGATCGAAACTTGATGAAAGTGTTGAAGATGGAGTGTACTGATCAGAACTCTGTCTTAAACGAAAATTTACGCTACCAAACCACTGCAGTGTGTTTTGGGTAGAGATAGCAGCCAATTAGCTACTCAAAGTCAAGCGACAATTACAACTCTTTGTTCAATAACGGTGCGGTCTAAAAAGGTCATGGATTACCTGACTTCTCTTTCGAGAGCTTCGAAATATTTCTTTGTTAAAATAATCTGGATACTGAGAGGCAGCGGTATTCCAGGGAATTGGGAAGGAGATAAGTTAGCCAGGCAGAGCACATTTGAAAAAGACGTCTTATTTGTAATCAGTAATATCAAATAGTAGTCAGAGGAATTCACGTGATGTCGTAACGTATCGTAATATGAAATCGTAAAATTTAAAAACATATAAACTGAAATTCAACAATTCAACAATAACAACAAAAACAAAGCTGCTTTAAAATTTTATGATTTTGTAGCTATACAACACGGTATGCCATGTTGTGAATCCTCTAAATAAATCTATACTTTTTTGAATAAAAAAAAAACTCAAAAATTAATTTTGTGATAATAAGGCATATCAATTAAATTCATTGTTGAGTATTTTGAAAATTCACTATTATATGGAAATTAATTGACTTAAATGATATGGATTCCCCAATATATTCGATCAGAACAATTTAGTGGTACATTAATCAAAAATTTATGTAGCATTCTGCGCAAATGTTTTTTTTTTTGTTTGGATTCAGCTGTTTTCTTGTGCGTTCGGAATTATTGTTTCCGATAAATAGTAAAGCCTTTGTTTTCTTGACCAAAAAATTTATAGAATTCGAATAAAAAGAGGAAGTATGCAAATAACTTGGTATAGGTGGTAGTGTGCTTATCTTGCGTGCCGAAAAAGTCGTGGGTTGGAGGCCTGCGAAAGTCTAGAAAATGTATGTGGTGATCTCTGAAATTGCATCATAACTTTTACCGCTTAGACAGTTTTTGCTTTTTCCAATAACTTATAAATAGAAAATGACTAAATTTAAAATAATTTTTCTTGATTTGAATATAATCAGACAAAAAAGATTAATAAATTAATTTGGTACAAAGCTTGAAATTTTATTTTTTTTATGAGGATCTGATCTCTGAAGCGTTTTGTTAGATGAACTTCATAAAATACTTGTATTATTTAGTTCTTAGCCCGGGGCAAATTTTACGAAGGTTTGATCTAATGTACATACTCATACAAAAATACACATATAAAAATATGTACATACATTAAATGAATGCACGTGCACGCCCAATAAAATATTTACGTACATACATACCTAATCTAATCTAGATTTCCTATTAAGAATACTACAACCTAGTGGGATTTTTATTTCTAATTTTGAAATAGTGTGAAATAACACAGAATTGCGGTAATTCCAGATTAAACATTTAGCTTTATACAATTTGTATGGTTTTTTCATTATTCATAATTTTTATAAGTACATATGTATGTTTGTATGAACTACACATACATAGTACTAATGTTTATATGGCCCCATACACAAGAAAGCGTTACTGTTATAAAAAATTTTAAATATGTATGTACACATATGTATGTATGTATTTTAGAATTCACAGAAATATTTTGGTTTAGAGTTAAGTTATTTGTGTGGTGCGTCGTTTTGCAAGCGCTTCAAATAGTCTAGTTTTATGAAATAAATTTTTTTTGTTTTTCTCCTATAGACATATAATATATTTTCGTGACAGCCGAAAGCCTCTGTTGCTAGTGCTGCTTTAGTTATAGTTTATATACATATTAATTTTAATTGTATATAAGCTTTTATAAAATAAAAAAAAAAATAAATATTTTCGTGAAATTTCAAAACTTTTTAATCGGAATTTTTAGAAACTTTTTTTTGGTGGTGGTGTTGCGCATATTCTTCCATACAAAAATTAATTTTGTTGTATGCAAAAACAGTGCGCAACGCCCTAAATTTCCCTGTGGGAAATTAAATTAATTTCCAAGTAAATATAGTTTTTTTCAATTGCCATTCCCTACAACAAACTGACTTATTTAACATGGCGATGCCATAGGAAGCAGTCAATTACTCTATCTTGCATTTGTATTGAATTAATTTATTTGTAATTTATTTATTTATTTATTTATTTATAAAACGTGAAATAATAATACAATTATTTTTACACGAAAAAAGGAGCACTGGCTGCCAGGACCTTCGGCTCGCTGATGTAGATATAAAATGTATACTTAAGGCTTAATTAAGTGTTAAGGGTAAAAGTTAATAAAATGTTCTTTAGCTAATATAAAAGTATTATTAACAAAAATAACTAAAACTAGGGGAAGTTATAAACAGAATCATATTAGTGGTTTTATTCCTGTTTGTACTAAGAATGCTGATATTTTTATTATGTTTTCGGAGGAGCTCGTTTTTAACAAGGCAGACGGTATTTGGTCGTCGAAGATATTTTTTCTAATCGCTGTGAAATGTGGGCAGTCGTCGAGTAAATGATAGGCTGTTAAAGCTAACGACGGGCAGTGTTGGCAAATAGATGGACTAGAACGATTTAGGAGGTGAGCATGGGTGGCAATTGTGTGTCCTAGGCGTAAACGGACAAACGCTTTGACGTCGTTGCAACGACAGCTTGAGGGATAACTTGGTTTTATCCTGTTCGGGTTATTTGCAGTATATAGGTGCATTATAGATCTCCAAGATTCCCTGTGAGAGCTGTATTGAAGATGCGATATACACTTGTATAAGTCTTTTTTCATGATACAGTCAAAAGTTATAAGTGGTTCTTTTGCAGCGAGTTTAGCCCGTTCGTCTGCTAGATTGTTTCCTTTTATGCCTGCATGTCCTGGAACCCACATTAGTTTCACGCGATCGCTATTTTCGATTAATTTGCTACGAATACAGGAAATTATATAGGACTTGTTCGTTGTATTTATTACAGCGTGTATGGTAGAGTTGCCATCAGTGCAGATAACTGCTTTGAAGTTAGAGTTTTCGACGAAAATGATTGCGTTGAAGATAGCGACAGCTTCGGCTGTGAAGACTGAGGCGTAGCTGGGAAGTATACCAGCTGTAATTGTTACTCCCTCGGAGTCAACGACGGCGAATGATGTACTTATGTCGGTTTTTGAACCATCTGTGAAAACCAATTTCCATTTCGGAAGCAGTGGAGTTGTATATTCCGCGAAAAGGCGTTGAAATACTATGGGGGAGGTACTACTTTTACCATATTTCTCCAAGTTTAATATGAAGCTCGATTTGTTTATCATCCAGGGCGGAGACGAT
This sequence comes from Anomoia purmunda, assembly GCA_951828415.1. NCBI lineage: Eukaryota > Metazoa > Arthropoda > Insecta > Diptera > Tephritidae > Anomoia > Anomoia purmunda. The sequence goes on from OX639995.1 coordinate 48,686,412, forward strand.
TCTTTTTGACGGAGAGAAGGGAATGTGATATCAAGCTCTCTGGCGTATTCGATGCAGAGTGATATTGACGACTTACGACTTGTATACTTTTTCCGCTGCAGCTCGGATAACACTGTTTCGTAAAGACTGCTGTTGTAGCAAAGGAACAGCTTCGGTATAAGTTTTTTTAGATTAAGTGCAAATCTTTCTTCGATTGTGGGTAGCCCGGCTTCCACCAGCATGAATTTTATTGGCGATGTAGGAAGGGCGCGAAGGCTTCTGCGTACAGCCATGTGGTATGGGGAATACAGTAACTTGATGACACTTTTCGCGCAGTTGCCATAGATGGGTAGGCCATAGTCTATCTTCGATAATATAAGAGCTCTGGTTACATTTATGAGTGTTGACGAGTTAATTAAGCAGTGTTTGGATGATAAGTACTTGATAATATTGAGCCTAGCAGCCAGTTGCTTTCTTAAATATAAACAATGTTCTTTAAAACTTAATTTTTTATCAAAAATTAAACTTAGAAACTTTAGTTTGTCAGCATTTACAACTGGAATATTGTTATAAACTAATGTAAAGTAATTACATTTGTGTTTTCGGCAAACATGAAAATTCTTACATTTGTTTAAAGATACGTTGGCTCCGGATGATTCGGACCATATACTTAAATCAGCTAATATATTGCTGAAATCTTGTTTAACAAGGTTTAGGTCATTAAGTTTTGATACCAATAATAGATCGTCAGCATAGCATATACAAAAAACATTTTTATACTTATTAATTATGTGACAAACTTCATTGAATGCTGCAATAAACAAAACAACAGATAGCGGGGAACCTTGGGGAATACCATTATGCAAAGAAAAATAGTCGGAAAAGGTGTTATTTACTTTGGAAACAAATCTGCGATTAGTGAGAAAAGACTGGATAATTTTAAGGATTTTGCCGCCAAGGTTCCATTTTACCAACTGACGTAAGACTACATGCGCTCCCACACGGTCAAAGGCTTTCTCAAAGTCTATACTTAGCACAGAGAGGTGGTTTCTGTTGGAAAGAGCGGAAGAAGCATAACTTTCGAAGAGGAGCAAGGCATCAATGGTATTTTTTAAATTTAAATATTTAAATTCAATAACTTACAAATGTTTTAATTCCAAATTAGCATGGAAGATAATTTGCATCATCGCCTGCAAAAAAAAAAAAAAATTGAAACAAATCAACATTAATTTTAAGCTACCTAAGATTAGCACTTTATACACCGGAATTGAATGGACTGTAAATGAATGACCGAAATGTTTCTAAAAATTCGGATTGAAGTTGGAAAATGTAAAGAAAATTAGTTGGGTTTTTAGTAATTTTGTATAAAATTTGAAGTTTTAATTTATAATATAGAATGAACTATATTTTTATAAGAAAGAGCATTTCGGTTTCTGTCACATTTAATAAAAATATACATAGATATGCGCTTTATCCTCGCCCAAATAAACAATTTGACACTCATGTTTTAATACTTAATATCTTTATGTATAACTAAAATAAATTTTACTTTTAAAAAAGTTGGCAACTCTCATCAATATATACCCATAAACTTTCTCCTAGCGAAGCAAAACACATATATTTTACCTGTATATAATTGTATTAAATTCGACTTTTCAATCAGGTGGCAACCTCAATATGTTACAACCCTTCTCCTCAGCGAATCGCAAGGTTCGGAACTCATAGTTTCATATTTTATATAACTTGTGTATTAAATAACTTAAAAAAATTGACTTTTAAAACAGGTGGTAACCCTCATAAAGTTAGCTATGAACCTTCTTGACAAAACGAACAGTTTTACACCCATATTTTACAATAATATTTCCCCTACTTGCGTATAATTTAATTTAATACGACTTTTTAAAACTTCACCTCGCAGAGGCAAACCGCTTTACACCCATATTTTAGTACTTCAAATAACTCGTATATAATTTAATTTAATTAGAGTTTTCGGTTAGGTAGAAACCCTTTTGAAAATATACATAGTTAGCTATAAAACATATCCTAAGCTAAACGAACCGTTTGATACTCATATTTTAATATTTTATATACTTCTGTATATTTTAATAAAATTTGACGTTTCAAACTTTCCAATAGGTGTTGGTTGTTTTGTAGTTTTACCCCGACGGTTCTCATGCGCCTTATTCATGACATCCCTGATACACCTGACCATCTCTACTATGTTTGACCCTATAATTGGCTTCGGTCCAATGGAGTCTTTCAAAGACCCGCAGTTAGCCAAACGTCAGTCAGTTCGTTACCTTAAACACCTCAATGTCCCGGGACCCAAATGAGTTGAAGCTAATTCCATTTTCCAACAGAGTTCAGTCTCAATTTAGTTTCTTGGACAATATTTCAACTTGGCTGAACTTGAGTTTTAGGCTGGCAATGCTATACTTTGCCGCCTCCCCAACCCCCCTATTATTATCAATTGACAAGCGGAAAGACGTGCTACCAGAGGTAAATACGTAAAAATACCACCGCCAAAGGCAATCATTTTTCTAATTAGATGGAGAAGGGTAGTGAATGTTGTTTTTCAAAAAAAAAAAGACAAACAAAAATCGTGATATTCGTATTGAATTATAAAAAAAGCAAGTGCATATGAATTTTGTGGTATATTGAAAAATATACAGTCAGGTTTAAGGCTGAAGTGAAATTTTTCGAGTATTAAATTTTCGGATTCTTAAAATTTTATATGCTTTACAACTTTCGCCATAATATTTCGAAAAAAATTGAGATTTCATCAACGTGATCTGGATCGAGTTGCAGAATTTCTCTAAAAATGGAGCTAAAAAAAAAATACATTTCTGTTTAATATTAAAAAAACCCACTTAAAATAGTGTAAGGTCTGCTTAAAAATATTCTAAAAATTTGTTCAACGGAATCTGAAAAATGAAATTTGTGAAAAAATTAGTACGTGAATTATGTTAGTTAGAGAGCCAAAAAGCTAAAAAAAAATACCTTTCTAATGATATATGACTGTCTAAATTGGTCAAGTTTTGGCTGAATTATTCAAGTTTTCTTAAACCCATTTATTTGTAAAAAACTAAATTTTTGGAGCGGACGCAAATCTTAATATTTTTGATACAAGTCTTAAAGAATGATAAATTTTATAATTTCGATGGAAAAATTATACCAAGCTTTTTGGATGGGGATGGATGCACCCCAATGCACATATTTTTCAAAAACTCCATTGTTTTTTTCGCAACTCGGTTCAGTACTTTGAGAGCCAAATCGTTACAAACATTACTTGTATTATCAATTTTATATAATGAGCATAGATGCCGCGGGTTCGTGTGTAACAAACCATTAATACTGATGCATATTGGAACGATTTTCCGTCATTCCTTGTTAATTTTGGCTTGGAAACAACCGTTCCAATATACATATGTACATCATCTTTTCACTCTGAAGCTAAAAAAGAAACTATTAATACTCTGGTACTTATTCTGTTTTATACGAAATACCTCATTAACTAATATTCAGATCTTTGTCTTTTGAAGTGAAAAGTACAACTGCCACTATTCGAATAATAACGGTTAGTCGATAGTGCAACCAGTCGGTGCTGGGTGACTAAACGAAAGTGAACGATTAAATAGTCGGACGAATATTGACTACAAATTTAATATTCAACCAGAGAAAGAGTTGCTCTTTGACTACTTGGAAATCCGATTTGCTGAATTTCATTACGCATTTTTTTTTTGGTAGAATCTCAAGCTAATCAAACCTATGTATATGCGTACATTTCTTGAAAAAACATCGTACATTTTATTGCTTAATTTATTTATAAAAATATACGAAATAATACTTGAAATGCGGAAATTCCAGATTAAAAATTTAGGCTCCTACGATTTGCTGATATGCATTTTGGTTTTTTATTCAAAATTCTCGTCTACATGAATAGTAAATAAAATTAAATTATAAGCTGTTCTACTATGAGTTAAGGTAGGCAGGGTGTACTGAGAATTTCAACAGTAGCAACGCAACAGAGTCTGTGCGAGACAAAAACCTTTCAATATCAACTAAAATACATATTTACAAAAACTTTTGAAGCTATGTATGTATGTACATACATACATAACTACATCCAAGTGTATGTGTAAATGTTTACTCAATTTCATGCCGACCAAACGAAGTTTCGCTACGTTCATTTATCGACTTGGGTACGCAATTTTTGGTTTTTATAATATTTTGTTTTTGTATTAATAAATAAAACTACGAAATTCCCATTAAAAGCAGGAAATTAATATTTTTTTTTATGAAACATACAAAAACATAACAAAAAAGAAGAGGAAAAAACTAAAAAGAAAACAAGAATTTGGCAACAAAAACTAGACTCTCCTTGAATTAAATTCAATTAAAAATATTTTTATCATTTCAAATGAATTTGTAGCACAGACACAAAGAAATAAACTGTGTGTGTGAGTAACTAAGTAATTGTGTATGTATGTCTGTATGTATGTATGTTTCTGATTGCTAGACAAATGTATGTAGAAAAAAACGTCATTGCAAAAATATCTATACATATTTACATAATTTTTTTTTAAGTACATAGTATCTCTATTTGTAGTTATATTCCAATGTAAATTAAGCAATATACATATCTACATATACTATGTATTAAGAAATATATATTTTTTAAATCACCATAACAAAATTGAAACACAACAAACAATAAATATGCATAAAAAGCAGCGCAATTTTATTATTAAATAGCTGGCAGATAAATACAAAAATAAAACAAGAAAAATTTAATTCATGCGAAAAAAGTCAATAAAACAACTCACTTACATACATCCATACATGCATACTTACTATAGATCAAAAAGTAAGACAAAAAATGCCAAGAAAAAAACCAAAACAAGAACAAAGCACAAATTGAAAATAATGAAAAACTTCAAGTGAAATCCCCTTGAGATTCTCGCTGGTAGACTCATAAAAAGTCGTAGAAACGCAATATAGTGAAACTACTTAGTATACATTTTTTTGTTGTATTTTTTTGAAAAAAAAAAAATGCAATAAAAGTAGTAAGGAAAAACACTTAGTAATTATTGGCTGTAGTACCAAGTGCAAACAAAGTGCATATCGCAAAAAGACAATTTGTTTATCTACCTATTATTCATACAAACATTGTACATGCATGTGTACTTACATATATTGTAGGCGGCTACTGAACACATATTATATACTGGAAAACTGAAAATTTGTATGGTATGTATGTAATAGGCAACCCGAAAATGTTAAGTTTACTTCCTCTATGAGAAATACTTTAAAAACTATAAAAACTATCAAATAATTCGATGGTTAAAAAAAAAACACGCGTCGACCTAAGTGCGCGAGACAGAAGTAAAACTTCTGTGCCGATTCTACAAAGAGATACGAGTTAAATATGGGAGAGAGTTTTATAAGACATCCTTTTTAGTTTTACCATGAGTGAACATATTAGAAGCAAATAGTAGCAGTAAGTAGTAGTAGCATGAGTAAAAAAATTGTAGTAGAAATTATTAAAAATAGTAGTAGAAAAAGGTAAAAATAGCAGTAGAAATTAGTAGTAGCACTGATAAAAATAGTAGTAGAAATGATTAAATTTAGTAATAGAAATAATTAAAAAATAGTAATAGAAATAAGTAAAACTAGTATTAGTTATAAGTAGTATAATTAGTAAAAATAGTAGTTGAAATTAGTAAAAAAATAGTTGTGGAAATTAGTAAAAATAGTATCTAGTAGTAATCAGTAGTAGCACTAGTAAAAAATAGTAGTAGAAATTAGTAAAAAGAATAGCAGTCATTAGTAGTATCATTATTAAAAAAGTAGTAGACATTTAAGAAAATAGTATTGTAGTAACAATTAGTAGTATAAATGAGTAAAAATAGTGGTGGTTATTAGTAGAAGCATTAGTAAAAATAGTAGTAGAGTTTAGAAAAGTTAAAATAGTAGTAGTAATAAGTAGTAGCATGAGTAAAAATAGTAGTAGAAATTAGTAACATTAGTAGTAGTTATATGTAGTATAATTAGTAAAAATAGTAGTAGAAATTATTAAAAAAATAGTTGGGGAAATTAGAAAAAATAGTAGTAGTAATCAGTAGTACCACTGTTAAAAATAGTAGTAGAAATTAGTGAAAAGAGTTGTAGTCATTAGTAGTATCATTAGTAAAAAAGTAGTAGTTTTAAAAAAAATAGTAGTAACAATTAGTAGCAGAAATTAATAAAAATAGTGGTGGTAATTAGTAGCAGCATTAGTAAAAATAGTAGTAGAATTTAGAAAAATAGTAGTAGTAACTAGTAGTGGTATTACTACAAAAAGTGTAGCAGTAGCAGTAGTAGTCGTAATGATATTAGTAGCAGTAATTATTAGTAGAGTTAGTTGTAGTTATAGTAGAAGTTGTAGGAGTAGTAGTAGTGATAGTGGTGAACCAGTTCCGAACTACTGAACGTTCATTTTTTTCTCATATATGTAAGCGTCATGTCGTGATTTCGTGACGCGATGCAAATAATCACTGCCACTAAAGAAAAATGCCAAGCGAGCCTTTCGAAGTTACATGTTAGCGATATGATTTGAAATAATAATACTAAAAGAAATTATTCATTCCGAATTGGACACTTTTCTCAATGAACATATGCTGTCAAGAAATTGCGAAATTTTCCAATATTTTTTAAAGCCCATATTTTCTGTTGAAAGCAAATGCTTTAAAATATCTGTCTGCTCCTCCATCGAGTGTATCTAGTTTGTAATTATTCAATGCGGAAAGTTAGATTTATTACGATGTACGGAATCGGTTATTATTTTTACTTAACAATATAAAATTATAAAATTTGGAGTATTAAAAATATAAGTTTTCACCTTTATTTTACGTTGGTTTCGTACTTGAAACTGTTGGGTTCGACAACGATTTTTTAAATAATGAGATTACAAGTGAATCAGATCCCCTTTATATTGCGATTCGCACAACAAAATATTCGGATTCGAACACTTCTCACTCTACTTATATATTACCGTTTTCGGACTTAATTTTGAAATTAAGTATCAGAAATATCCGAAAGTAGCACATTTTTTTCTACAGCAGTTGAGAGCTTGTTTCAGGGATGTTATTTTGAAAATTCGAAAGGGTGCCAAATGCCTCCTCAAATAAAAACGTACTAAATTTCTTTAAAAATATTTAAAAGATACATACTATCTGTAAAAAAATAACAATTAAACATAAAAATAAAAATTGGTAGTTTCTTTTTCCAGAGGAAAGAAAAGATCCAACTATACATTTCTGGGAAATATTCTCGGAGGAGTTTCGAATTTCGATTCAGCCCGTATCCCAAATAGTAAATATGTATACTCGGCTTTGCCCTTCGGCAGGCAATAGCAAAACCTCCGAGTGTACTTTTACCATGAAAAAACCATCTAACAAAAATCATTTGCCGTTCAGAGTCGGCGTAAAGCTGCAGGTCCCTCTCAGTTTGTGTTACAATATAAAGACGCATTGTAGGAGAAGTTCGGCCAAACATCAAGCTATGACGCAAGTGGCAAAATTGGACCCGTGACCCACCGAACGTAGTGCGCATACGCTACACACTCGGATACGGCGGCTCACACTTACATACGTTCTTAAAAATCCTCCTCTGGAACTCTGATGGTACAATACGGAGATTTAATTGGAAAATTTGCGAGTTTTTATTATAATTCCTCTAGAAATTAACAATGCTGAACATAACAATAAGCGATTCTGACGCGACTTGCGTGACGCAATGTAAAAAATCACTGCCGCAAAAGAAGTTTTACTTCAAAAATATTGCATTTTAAAAAATGGGTTAATTGTAACTAATAAAATCTTGAAGTTTTTGAAATACGGAAAACGCAGAAAACCCAGCAATGCACTCTCAAACTTGTATGAAATATAAATATCCTCCATTTTGTAAATGATGCCTAATACACAATTGAAAATCACCCTCTCCTAAAAATATGGTTAGGCAACGCTTTGCCAAAAGTTTCCATATGGGAAAATGTCAATAATCTGCTTATTCAAAACAAAAGTTCGAAATGGAACCACCTCCATTATTGTATCATGCGTACTCGTAAAATTTCTCGGAGTTCGAATTAAAAAATTTTAAATTATTTATTTTGTACAATTAAAAATTACAAAGTTTTAATAAGAAAAATGTTTTAAAACAATGTTAAAAAAATCAGTGAATACTGAACTTTTCTGCTCCCGTAAACATAGTTACGCTGAACATTTTTTATAATCTAAAGCCAAATTTGAACCTTTGCGAAAAAAGGAAATAAATTAAATTTCCGTGTATGGAAACGGCGCAAACAAATAGAATTAAGTAAAATTTGTATATATGTATGTATGTACATATGTAGTATGTATGTATGAGTGCATAATAATAGTATAAATTGAAAAGTGTTTTCTATGAATCACACGTAACGCCGTTACCCAACTCATCCTCTCCAACCATTTATTTTCTCCCTACCACATAGTCGTACACACATCCAAAAAACCAGGCGCGCAACAAGATTTTTTTTTCCGGGGGGAAGGTTTGAAACATTCTCAGAAATTTAATCCATTCCGCAGAAAAAACCCCCCAGGGATTTTTGACGCTCAGTGATGTTGAAGAAGATTTAATTAGTTCAATTGTCGAATGTACAAAACTTTTTCTATATCAAACAAAACTTTTTCTATATCAAATGAAGAAAACTAATTTTTTATGGAAATTAATAAAAACCGAAAAACATGGGAATATTTTTGAAAAGAACAAATTACAATTTGATTTCGACTTGTCGCTTATTTTCAGCGAGTTTTTCTATAAATTTTCCTCATCGCCGACCGGATTGTCTCCAAACCATACTTGACAAGGGATGGCGGAGAACCGTTCAAATTATATGTTCTTACATTATATATACATATGTAGATATATACCAAAATTTTCAAAATGAGCTGGTTAAACATTGGCCTTGACCCAAGGTAGGTTGGTAATGGGCCAAATCGGATAACAACCACGCCCACAGAACGTTTTTTTATGAAGATCAAAAGTATGTGATATTTCAGTAACTACCAAAGATAATTCTCTCAAATTTGATAAACAAGATTGCATTAGAGAAGGGAATACGTGAGTAAATAATTATTTCAGAAAATGGGTGTGGCACCGCCCAATTTAGAGCATTTCAACTCACTAGGCATAGTTTCGAAAACTATAGAATTCAGGGGGAAACCCCACGCGCACCTCTCATGTTAAAACAAAATTCAAATATTCGATATTTAATTAAATCATCTAACTAGTTCACTCAAATTTGCTACGAAGAATTGATTTAAGGAAATAAATGCATACAATTGCAATTTCGGAAAGTGGGGGTGTCACAATAGAAACGTAAGAATTTATTTTTGTTTATATTTAAATTCATAAACATTATTTAAATTTTCAAAATGAAGATTAACTGGTCAAGTTAATATAAGTTTTTCTTATTTGAAATAAAAACATGTGCCGGGTATTCAATTTTTTTTCACCATAATTTAAACTCTTTCTTACTTCATTTTTTAATCAATTGACGAAATTGGCTAAAAAATCCTTACATTGCTAAAAATGTTTACTAGTGCAATGCAATCGAATTAATTGACACTATTGAATAAATTTTTTTAAACATCGACTTTTTAGCATCTCAACAAGAAATCTGGCTATTCCCGAGTATCTCTTAATCTACGAAATAACTATCATTGGTCAGATTCGCGTTTTTATTGTAAAGCTAATTGTCTTTTAGTGGTGTTGAAAAAGTCATAAATTTTTCCCCAAAAAACTAAGACAATTTGTCTTAATCTCAATCTTATGGTTGCGACCCCCTTTCTCCCCCTTTGGTTGCACGCCACGCCTGCATACAACGCATCTCATTGCCCCTTGCCCTTCGTTAGTTTTTCAAAAATTTAACCGTTCTCCATATCAAGCACACTGAAGTTGAATAGTCAAGCGCATTCGTTGCTGAGTGAAATGGCGGGGGGCGGTCGGCGAACTTAAGAAGCTGCTTGTGTTGAACCTTTTTACAGCTCTACGAGAGCAAAGTGTTTTTCGCTGACTACTATATTCATTTTATTTTATTTCATATTAATTTGGTTTGATAACTTGACAAAGTGGGGGATTTTTTCTATAGTTAAAGATAATTGTGAAATATTCGTAAAATAATAAAAAATAAGCAAATAGTGGTAGAAGCAATGAAAACAAAAAATTGAGATGCATGGAGAACAGACAAATTGCTTTCAGTCAGTTCATATAATATATATAAATATTAAGGTTATGACTTTTATGATATTTTTTATTTGTTTTGAAGTCAAGAGGTGTTGAATGCAAAGATTAAAAAACCTACCAATTTTGTTAAAATATAAAAAATCAACCGCGCCTAACTATTTTTAATAGTAAATACTGAGTTTAGCTATGGAAATTGTCTTTAAGTCTTTTTTGTTTGTTTTCATTTTATTATTATTTTTTTTTTAATTTCTTTTATAATTTTTTTAAAATCTAGTTAGCTAGTTTTAACTATGAAATTAATCCAATTTCATGTTTTGTTATTATCATGCCTTAAATCCTTTAACTACTCACATTGCAATTTTTGGACATTATTCTTTTGGAGTTTGTTAAATTAAGTAAAAATGAAAATATAATTGATAATGACGCGGATTCAGAAATACATAAAATTAGTCAGACTTTTGTTATTCGTTTAATTCAGCAGTTACGCCAATGATTATCGCAAAATGTTAAGACTTTAAAAAATATAGTTTTTGTTTTAAATCAGTTTTCAAAACTTTAAAATAGTAAATGAAGCTTTATTGTGAGTGAGATTTACATATTATTAAAAAAAATTCAATAAAACAAAACTACTCATCAAACTTAAAGCAACAGTCGCTCAAAGCGAAACTCGTACAGTGAGTGCTTTATTTTTTAAATACTCACAAAGTTTTCCTTAACATTTAAAAAAAAAATTAAGTTTAATTAAGTTCATTTCAAAATATTCTTTATTCTAGAATAAATCCTATATACATAAGTCCAAATTTCAAAGTTTGAACAAGAAGTTTTTTATCCTTCCATTTATAATTATAAATATAGTATTCTCAATGCAATTTAAGTCGGACTATTATAGCATATCAAAGCACCTGTAGCATACTTTTTTAATAACATCAATATCGGGCCCTAAATACGGATCTACGATTTCAGCGCCATCTACCGAATACATTTTTGATAAAAGTACTAAAGTTTTGATAAAAGTACTAAGGTTTCATCAAAATCGGATAATAAACAGAGATTTTCTGAATAACTCGCTTCTAGCGCCACCTAACGCATCGCATTTTCATAAAAGTATTTTTTATTGCCATTTATTAAATCATAAACACGGATTTTCTGTGTAACTCGATTCTGAAGCCACCTAGCGGATTAAACTATAGCCTATGTCCGTGGTACGGGTCTAAAGAATCTACCGCCCAAATTTTGTTCAAATCCGTTCATCGGGTTTTTAGCCAAGCTGAAGCAAAGATGCATACATATATAGATTTCTGAATAAAAGAAGTCCCTGTGGAAATAATAAAATCAATTTTTATAAAAATTTGTAAATATTTCATGAGTATATTGACTGTTTGGAATATCGGCTGAATCGAATTTTGTAATTCCTTCGGGAAATTTTTCTCTAATTATAATTTTTATTTTCATTTTGAATTCTTATTGTTTTAAATATTTATTTACAAGCTAATTTGCAAATATATTTAAAATATTTTTTTACTGAAAATTAAAAAAAAATTAGCACGTTTGTTTTCTGACACATTGGCACAATTTCGAAAAGGACATTTATCATCCCTGACTGTGGGAATACCGATTTTAACAGTCTACGTCGTTTTATGTCGACGACGCCAACTAGAGGTCTGAAACTATCGATGTGGTTTGACTATCGATACGTCGTTATTCAAACAAACTGTGCCCAAACCTTTTACGAGTATAAAGCGGCAACGCAGTAGAGATATTGCTCAATTTCCATTTTCAGTTTATTAACCTTGGTTATTGAGCATCTCTTACGAAATTGAAGAATCGGGCAGCTCTTATAGCCGTAACATTTTTCGGTTTTAAGCAATAATTTCGACAGAGTTTCGCAACTAATAAATATATTACAAGGAAAGTAACGAGAGGTAAGCATAATCCTACAAATTTACTAAAAATATTGATTTTAACATATTCCAATCGTTTGGGTACTGATTTCAAGAGTTCGCACCACAATAATGCAACAGATTCCGATGAATACATTGAAGGGATTCTCAAAAGTTTAAATATTGGATTTAAGTAATTCATATTGCCCTAATATTTATTAAAAATTCTGTATTTAGGGGTGGAAGTATTTTGTAAAATTGCAAGACAAAATTCTGGACAAATGCAACCAGTGGAAATACGAGTAACTTGCGTGACCATTTGACAAGATTTCATCGCAATTACCACAACAATAAAGAGTCCTTGTATATTGATTGTTCTAGCACCTCCGGTAGTCGCCAATCTAGCAATAGATCAGTTTTATTTTATTTCAATAGCGCCATTGACTGGTTGACTGAATTACTGAGGGTTATCAACCTATAAACATAGAGTGTGGTGAAGAGTTCAAAACCGATAGAAACATGCCACAACAGATTCTCGTTTTTTGACTTTGTAGAAAAAAATTCGAAGCAAAGAGATTGCCATCTAGAGCAGATGCGATTATTCTATTGCGTCAGTATTTTGAAAGTCAAAATGTAACAAGTGATACATATCTACTTTTTATTTGGAAAGTAAATATATTTTATATATGTACTATAGAAACTAAGGTTCAGACTAATGAATATACATACCTTATCAATTCCGCAGGTTTCAGCGGACAATTTAAAACAACTAAGAATGACTAGGACAAAGGATCTTTGCACGCCAGCGACTTCAGTTGAGTCCGAGAGAATGTTCAACAAGACTGGACTTATCATAACGGATCGTAGATCGAGATTAAAGCCTAATCATGTGGGCATGATGTCATTTTTAAATAAAAATAAGTGGCTGCTTGCGCCCAAATTTTTTTTTTTCATAAATCTGGTTTTGTTTGTACTATCGATGGTTTGCAAAAACTATCGCGCACTATCGATGGAGCCCATTATCGATAGCTTCAGGCCTCTAACGCCAACTATAATAAAGCCGAATGCGTTATGTATTAGTTTGTGTTTAGGCAAATCTAATAATTTTCTTTGTTGTTATTGCTGGAACAGCATAAAACATACTCCATAAAATTTTGAGGAATGCTGCTGAAGTGACAGTCCTTGGGCCAGATATAATCCGGGTTGTACCGGTATCGTAGAGCCGACTGTCGTGGGAACGACTGATTCGCTATAGGAGATATGGGCGAAATTATTTGTATTTAATTTAATTATGTTTGTATGTATATAAAATGCTGATTTGTTAAAAAAAATTTTCCTCGCACCTGCATAATTTTCCAATTCTACTGAAAACTCGCCTTTTCTTTTCTTTTCTTTTCCTTATTTAGCAGTTACGGTTATAAGAATAATTGATATGAAACCATGCACTTTTATGTTTGTTAATACACTATATTATGGTTTCATGCTTACACATAAATATACACACACATACACATGCACACACATACACACACACATCTATCTTATAATTTTCTAAGACGCACACGTGTTCAATACATTGGTAGTTTTTCTTAAAAGTCAAGAAAAACATCAAAACTTGGAGGTAGAAGTCGATAGTAGAAAATTGTTGTTGTTGTTGTTTGTTGTTGTTGCTTCTCACTGCACTAACTCTACTGAATCTATCAACTACACATGCTGCGGCACACTGTCGGTTGTAGATACTGCTGGCTAACAGCAATAAATCGTAAGAAGAAGAAAATCCAATTTATATAACGAAAATAGTAGAATGGGTTTCGTTTTTTTTTTTTGCAATGTTTTGCTTTAACAAATTGCGAAATTATTTCGAAAAAAGTGCAATTGTTGTTGTTGTAGAAAAGGTACCCAATGTACGATGAGATTACGCGAAAAAAGTCAACGCACACACACAAACAAACATACTAATTTAAACAGATACATACATACAAACAAATAAACAAAAGCAAATAGATGTACTGTGAATTGGGTAGCGGCGTAAAAACTGAGGTTTGCCGGCATTGGAGCTGAGGTTGCGTAGGGTGGGGATCTCGGTCGGACGGTCGGTCGGTGGCCATTCACATACTTTATACCAATACACACACTCCAACAACTGTACATGCACATGTATGTATGTATCTAGGTATCTTCAGTGATTCTCGCACTCGAAACTTAAGTTGACTGTGGACGGACGAAATGTTGGGCGGGCGGAGCAAATAATAATAAATGAAAAGCAGTAAAAAAGCTATAGCGCAGCAAACTCGGAAAAATAGACGTGCAAAAGTCGAGAGAAAAAACCAAAATTGCAAAAACAAAAAAAAAAGAACAAAAAAACAAAACAAAATGGAAAATTCGTAAAAACGCAAAAATAAATTGTGTGGCGTCGCGGAAAAAACCTTTAAGGAAAGGTAATATTATACAAGACGGGTGTTGTTGTTGTTGTATCTCCTGCCATTTCTTTGGCACTTTTTTTCTCTTCGTTAGTCGACAATATTTTTTATATGCTTTTTATATGCAATACAGTTTTAGCTCTAAGATTGACTCTGTGACGAAACAACCAAATGACTTAGCGACGATGTGACGCTAAGCCAGCATAATACTGTGACAACGCAACACTGCACAGTGTACCAGGTTTGATATACATAATATGTACATACATATGAAGATTTGTATTTCTTTGTTTGAGATGCGCAGATAGGTTCTATGTGATTTGGAAAGATTTGTATATAGCTTTTGGGCATATAACCTAGCGAAAATCGATTACTAGATATTTACATAACCAATTTCATCAAAATCGGGCAAACCGTTCTTAAATTTACAAGGCACTTTAAAACAAAAAATATATACATATGTATGTAGGGAAGATTGGTCGCATACCGACCGGTCGTACCATACCGACCCCCCATGTTTCTCAGAGATGGCGTTGTTAGCCGAATTGCGGTAACGTCGGTGGAAAGCTGTTATAACGCAGACATTTTTGACATATTTAGATAGTCATTTTGGTTTTGCCTTTTTCGCTGCGATTTTCACGTTTATTTTGTTTCAAAACCTGTAACATTCATTTTCGAGCTTCGCGTAACTGAAAGTGTTTTTTCTGTGTATAAAAATCGGACGGTAAGTTATTCTGATTGTTCATAGTCCCAGCTTTCATGCACGCTATTAGAATTTCATCGCTCATTGCGTCATTAGATAATGGCGCGTGTTTAATTAAAAAAGGTCGTGGTGGTCCGAAACCGACCCCCATTCATTGGCAGCCTAATTTATCATGGCGTGTTTTTGAGGGGCAATGTGTGATTTAAAGGGATAAAAAATTAATTCTCTGTTTAATGCCGATTGCGAACGGTGGATGCTTGTTGTGAGAAGCTTTGTGGTTGCCAAATGGCGAACGCTGTCAGAAAATAGTCTCTTCCATACTTTGTTTGGATCGTGGAGGACTTGAAGGCAACGAAAGGGCTGATGGTTTCGCAAAACTTGGAGCTCAACGACGTCTACATGTTCCTACATCTAAGGGATACACCACAAAACTAATAAGTTTGGAACACACTTGCCATACACATGGAATAAGGCAAATGCTAAAAGTCAATCTAATTCTCAACCGGGTGAGTCCAAGAACTTTTACTGGTAACCTGAGTTACCAAGTTAATATACCATCGTTGGAAGATGGGACTAGCTAAAGAAATGGACTGCAGATTTGGTGGGTTATGTGACGAAACGCTAAAGGATATAATGTGTGATATCCCACATGCTACAAGTCACACATTCATATACATTAGAGAGCGGTTATCATCATGTATGTATGTACATACATCCAAAATTTGGAACAAGCTACCCTCGAAAGTGCTAAACTTTTTAAATAGCCTAAGGTCTTAGTGAATTTCCAAAAAAAAAATATTGGAATACGGCACTCTCCAAAGAGCTTATTTATAAGCCTCTGGTTCTGAGTTATCGAATATGTTGATTGTGTATTGTTTGCATATCATCGGTCCCTTAATGCATCCCACAAACAGATATAGATATTTTACACAGTTCGACACACTGTGCATCAGTGTAAACAATCAGAAGCGAAAACCTGCTCAGAAAACTACGTTTGCCCGGTGAAGTAGGAAGGTGCAACGGCTGCGTTAAGGCAGTAAGGTGAGGGAAAAAGGCAATGCGATGATGGAGCTCTGAGATTGTTTTTTGTTTTGTTTAGAGAAAGAAGTTGAAATAGTAGAGGTCGCGACGAAGGTGCTGGTGCCGATGTTGTAGACTTATTAGACAGTGTAAAAAGCAAAAATGCGCACTGCGGGCGGCGGGCGGGTGAACGATGGGAAATCGTTGTTGCAGTCACTCACTTTCCGCTGCGTTTGTTGTTGCTGTTCTAGTTGTTGTTGCTGGTATTTTTATGGATGTGCGCTTTTTGTGTGTGTGTGTGTGCGTGTGCTTTTTTTAAATACAAAAATGTAGTTAAATAAAAAAGTAAAAATACAAAGAAAACTAGCAAGAAGCTAACGAAGAAACGGCGGCAAAGAAGAAGTGAAAATAAAGGGAAAATATTGCATTTGACGACAGAACGACGAAAAGCAAAAACCACATAGCAATAATAGACTAATGGACAAGTATACGGAGGACGACGACGACGACGACGGGCGGCTAAAATCTTGGCAAAAACTTGTAATGTCAGTTAGAAAACCGAAGCTGAGAGGCTAACGCACTAAGGAACGCGAATATGTACGCAAAAAAGAAGAACAGACATACATACATACATACATACATATGTACGTGCAAACGTAGTAAGATATGAGTGCGAAATGTACAGACATAGTTTTTTTTTAGTGTAATAGAAAAACGCATGTAGTACATACAAAAATATCTAATGTGGATATGTGCTCCAGCTTGAGCAGTACTTATAGGCACATGCATTTCCAATGTATGTACATACATACATATGTACATACTAAGTAGCATCTACGGTGTCTGGGATAAAAATGATATCTTCATTTTTGTCTTTTTTGACCTTGGA
This sequence comes from Anomoia purmunda, assembly GCA_951828415.1. Classification (NCBI taxonomy): domain Eukaryota; kingdom Metazoa; phylum Arthropoda; class Insecta; order Diptera; family Tephritidae; genus Anomoia; species Anomoia purmunda. The sequence continues at coordinate 48,703,566 of OX639995.1, forward strand.
TAGCTATTTTGACTTATAATCATAATCACGGCCCGTTTTTTAAGCTTTATTTTTTTTTTTTTTTTTTTTTGGAAAATAATAGTTATTTTTGAATCTTACGAGTATTTTTTTTGCTTGAAAAATAATAGTCTTTTTAGTTAAATTTTTTGCCTAGAAAAAAAGTTATTTTTGAAATAATTTTTTTTTGCGAAAAATAATAACTTTTTTTAGTTTAATTTTTTGAGTTTGTTTGTTTTTAGAAAATATTAGTTGTTTTGCTTAGAAAATAATCGTTATTGTTTGAATTTTAGTTTTTTTTGCTTCGAAAATAAATTTTATATTTGAAGTTTTATGTTTTGCTTGAAAAATAACTATAATTTTTTGCTTAAAAAATAATATAAATTTTTTGCTAAAAAAATAATATTAATTTTATGCTTAGAAAATAATATTAATTTTTTGCTTAAAAAATAATATTTTTTCTAGCTTTATTTTTTGCTTGCAAATAATATTTTCTTTCTGAGTTTTATTTTTTGCTTAAAGATAAGTTATTTATGAGTTTTATTTTTGCTCAGAAAATAAAAGTATTTCTTAAATTTTATTTATAACAGCTATTTTTTAAGTTTTATTTTTTACTTGAAAAAAAAGTTATTTTCTGAGTTTTGCTTTTTGAAATTAATTACTATGAAATTAATAGTTATGTATATTTTAAGATTTATTTTTACTTAAAAATAAGAGTAATGTTTTTAATTTTATTTCTTGCTTAGAAAATAAAATTATTTTTTTCAGTTACGTTTTTTGCTTTTTTTAGCTTTATTTTTTGCTTGGAAAATAATAGTTAGTTTCTGAGTTAATTTTTTTTTTTTAGAAAATAGGAGGTTTTTCGAGTTTTATGTGTTTTTTTGGAAATAAGAGTTTTTCTCGCATTTTATATTTTTGCTTAGAAAGTATTCGTAATTGTTTAATATTAATTTTTTGTTTATAAAATAATAATAATATTTTATATTATGTATTTGGCTTAGAAAATATTAGTTATTATTTAATTAAATATTTTTTTTTTGCTTTGAAAATAAGAATTATTGTTTTATGTTTTGCTTGGAAACTAATATTAATTTTGTTAGTTTAATTTTTTCATAACAAAACAATATTTTGTTTTAGCTTTATTTTATTGCTTGGAAAATAATAGCTACTTTCTGAGTTTTATATTTGCCTGGAAAATAAAAGTTAATGTTTGAGTTAAATTTTTTGTTAAAAAAATAAGTTATTTTTGAGTTTTATGTTTTGCTCAGAAAATAGTAATAATAATAGTTTTTTTTAGTTTTACTTTTGCTGAGACGTGAACAGCTATATCTTGTGTTTTATTTTTTCTTAAAAATAATAGTTTTCTTTTAGTTTTATTTTTTGTTTGGTAAATAAGAGTAATTTTTTGAGTTTTAATTTTTGCTTAGAAAGTAATAGTGTGGAGTATAATTTTTTGTTTAGAAAATAATATTAAAGTGTTTAGTTAAATTTTTTGCTTAGAAAATAATATTTTTTTAGCTTGAAAAATAATAGTTATTTTCTGAGTTTTACTTTTTTTTTGGAAAAAAGAATTATTTCTGAGTTTTAGTTATTGTCCTTGCAAAATAATAGTAATTATTTTAGTTTAATCTTTTGCTTAGAAAATAGTCGTAATTATTTTAGCTTGATTTAATTCTTAGAAAATATTAGCATTTTTTAAATTTATCAATAGAAAATAATTTGTTATTTTTTTGAGTTTAATTTTTTCCTAAGAAAAAAAAGTTATTTTTGAGTTAAATTTTTTTGCTTTGAAAATATAGTAAGTTTTTGAGTTTTATTTTTTGTTTGGAAAATAGTCGTTAGTTTGAGTTGGAAATTTTGCTTAGGAAAAAAATACTTATTTTTGAGTTTCATTTTTTTGTTTGGGGAAAAACTTTTATTTGCTGAGTAATAAATTAGACTAGGATAATATTTTTTTTGGTAGATAATTCATACAAATTGGTCCTTAAAAATGTATTTAGACTCAACAATTCAAATTTTATATTTAAGTAGTACCCCAGGTTTGACATTCATTTCTTTTTATTTTATTAAAAAGAAGAAAAAAATATATATTTTTTGCAAAAAGTTATATACAGTTATCACTTTTACACCCAACACCACACATACATACATATGTACATATGTATGTATAATATGAACATTTGCAAGTTCGTATCGATTGAAGTAAATATTATACTCGAAAGCGATTTTCGCGGCCCAAGCAGAGCAATGACATTTTTGCTTTTGACGAATATCACAGGCTGCACATTTGTTTTATGTATTTTTTATTTGCCTTTTTTATATACATATGTATGTACATATCGTGTGTTTGTGAGTCTGAGTGCTTCGTTTATCGAAGACTAGGAGGATAGCGCCGAGGATATAATAAGTTGCGAAGGCGACTTCAAGGTAGTGGACCTACTGAATGCCAAGAAAAGTTTGGAAAATTCTCCAATGTACATATATGTGGCTGTTTGTAATTTTATGTACATATTATATAAATTTGTATGGACACCAACATATCTACATACATATGTAAGTATGTATTTCGAATTTTGGTATTTGCAAAATTGCCAACAAATTTAAGTGTGGCAGTGTAAGAATGGAATGTTAGAGCCGAGTGGATGAGTTTGGACAGATAAGGCAACAAAATGGCGCTGCTGGCAAGGTTTCTGATGTTTTTCCTCCATTGAAATTAAAGGTAAAAGAAAAAAAAAAAAACTAGAGAAACATGTGCTGGTTCTTAAGTTTGTGTCCGTTCATGTGTGTACGAATGTTTGTGGTGCTACGTGTGCCTTTAGGGTAGTATATATGAAAAATGACTTGACATTCTTATTGGCAAAGCGAGCCGAAACATTTTTAGCTCACCTTTTTATGACAATTTTCTGGCAAAGTTTGTCTGCACAGTTGCTTTTTTCCAACTACTGGATTAGAAATGCTTGAAAGGGTTTTTATTTGAATTTTTTTGTTATATAAATTTATATGAAACTAAAAAAGGTTGTTCTTTCGTAGCAGAAATATGCACAGTATATACATATACTATATGTATATAGTTTTTTATATAGTAGTTGAAATCCTACTGGAAAAAATAGTTTCAGTAAAACAACAGAAATGAAAACTAAGTTTTTTGTCAACTACTTTTAAACTAACTTAATGCAATTGCGATTTGTTGCCATTAAAAAATAATAATTTGTAAATTGCTTCTAAATATATTTCATTTCCTGCTGGGTCTTTATAAAGTTCAACTTATATATAAGTTTTTAGGATAGCTAAGACAAAGAATTTTGTCGGTAAAAATGGTATTGTTTTTTTCAAAATTTCGAATTGGTGAACCATTTTTCTCATTGTTAAGTCGCTACCTCAAAAGCATGGTTTTGAATGCGTCAACAGCTTCTGCTGCCAATCAAAATCGTTATTCGTGCCGCTTCTATTTAATGTTCGGAAACAAAAAGAATTTATATCTAAAGTAAGAACTGTACGGTGAATGACCCATTCATTGAAAAAAAAAAAGTTTTTACAGATCAAAAAAGCAGTTGATTGGACCGATGTGTGAGAGCTCGGAGATATTAATTCGTCGTCTTGAGTTCTTTTTCCTTAAGTGACCAAATACTCTAGACATACAAATGATTGTGTGCAACTCATATAGTGTGTTCCTTAAAAAAAAATTTACAACAACTTTTTTCCATTATTTATGCAACACAATTTTATTCATGTGGCTGTCTCGGCTGGCTTCGCAGTAGCGCATCCTGTTAACCCAGTTTTCCAAGACGTTGAAGATGGCTTGCTCACATCACGCCACCCCACAAAAAACGGTCTAACGGTGCCAAATTTTAGTTCCGAGGTGAGCGGGATGGCACCGAACTTGGCGAGCAAAAGATCATTTGTGATATGGCATGGCTTTCTCCTGAAACTAAATATGGCCCAAGCCAATGTATTCGCCCACCAATGATGGCGTCGTTTCAAAATGAGCATCAAACATTCACTCTTTGAGGATGCATTAGCTTCTCGATAATCACGTGCGGGTTTACCGATCCCCAGATGCGGCAGTTTTGCTTGTTAATATAGACGCTGGAATGAAAATTCGCTTTGTCAGAAAAGATGGGTTTTCAACCAAATCGTGGTCCATTTCGAGTTGCTCTAAGAACCAAACTGAGAAACGATAATAATGCTGAGTCAATTGGACCTCGTAAGCGAATAATGCGAGGTCTTCGTGGAAAATAGGCATCAGGTTGGAGCGTGAAATCTTGGGTTGTTGAGATCGATGACGAGTTGATGTTTTAGGACTGAGTCGAACACTCTCGGCTAAGTATGCCCTTATCTCAGTTCATACAGGTCATCGTCTGTGGTATATGCCGTCGCAGAACTGTGAATGTCCAAAAATCCTTCAGAGGATTTTTCTCTCGGAACACTTCAAGGGCCATCTAGATTTCTATCTCCATCTCCGTCACACAATAGGGTGGAAGACTTAGAGAGTGTGGTTTTGGTTCGTCGTTGGCAGAAGAGATTCTCCGTGGGATTTCGAAGATGACATTATTATTGGTGTTAATGTTGGTTCTAATAACACAGTGATTACTTTTTTTTTTTTAATGTCAACAGTTACGTGGAAGCGAAGACGCGAATGCGTTGACCGTTTATTTTCTGACTGGAGATATTTCGTTTTTCCATCGTCCACCATTCGCTTGGCTTCTTTATACTGTTTGGAAAAGCACGGTTTTATAAAATACGTTGTCTGGCCGGTTTAATTTAGCAGTTCAAATTTTCTTTTCACCATATGGTTAAAAAAGTCACACAATACGCAGTCAGCCTGCCTGAAACCTCGTTTGGTATTAAACGACCTTGAGAGATCCCTTCCAGTTCTGACACAGCTAGTAGTGTCGATCAACGTCATTTTAAATAGCCGCATTAAATTGCATTTTGGACACAAAATTCAGACATTGCAGCACGCAGGGAACTTCTGCTCGGACTGTCGAAAGTGGATGTAAAGTCAACAAAGCGATAATGTGTGCCGATTCTCTTCTTTCGAAGATTGATTCATCGCATATTGGAGGATCACCCTTTCTGTGGATTTGGTAGAGCTGCGTTATTACTTGTCGTACATTGTTGAGGTCTGGTGGCTGGAGGTCAATACTGCAATTCAGCGTTTTGGAGTTTCGGATCTTCATCCTCGCCACCGTCACTTAATTTTTTGGCTTTTGCACACGTTCTTCAAAAGTCCACTAAGTTGAAATGGATAAATTTTAATATCATCTATCTATAATCTATATATCTAACTTATAACTTTTTATTCTCAGCACGGAGAGAGAGTTGCCACCTGTTTGAAATGTCAAATTTAATTAAAATGTACACAATTGATATGAAATTTTGAAATTTTAAAAAATGGATGTCAAATTGGAAAGAGGGTTGCCACCTGCTGAAAAGTCGAGTTTAATTAAATAATACAGAAATATATGAAATAGTAAAATATGGAGGTCAAACGGGTCGTTTCACTGAGAAGACGAATTATAGCTAGCTATATTTTGAAGAGCGTTGCCACCTGATCGAATTCAGTTAAATTTATACACAATTTTTATGAAATAGTTGAATAAAGATGTCAAAACATTCATTTTGCTAGTTTATAGGTATAATTTGCAGAGGGTTGCCACCTGATTAAAAGGTCGAATTCGTTTAAATTATACACAATTATATTTAATATTAAAATACGAGTGCCAAACGGTTCGTTTTTTTGACAATTACGATATGGTGGCTTGATACTCTTTTGAGGAACGCGCTGGAAATATTTTACCATACCTGATCTCCAACATTCGGATGTAGCAACATGCGGTTATATTCCAAAATTTCTAAGTTTTAATATCAAGCGGTTTTTACGAGCCGAACGAAGGCGAATGTAGTACTCGCCAAAGGTGTGGATGAGAGATGGATATTGAAAGTGCGGGATGTGAAACGAAGACGGTCGATGGCACATGAAAATTTACACATACATACACACATATTTATTTATAACAACAACAAGTAAAAATGACAACAACAAAAAATATGTTAGCGAATGCAAGATCAAGCATTGGTCAATTCTTTAATTGCAGTGATGCCCACAAGAGCGAAGACTACGAGGACAATAGCCTTAGATAGCTGCTGCTTTGCTGCTTTGCTGCTGGCCAAAGAACTCTGAGCATAGCTCCTATAGCTGCATTTTCACATTTTCGCAGCTGCGAGTGCGTACAACGAACTATAATAGAATCTAATGTGAACAAGCAGACTGCAAAGTGCAATGGTGTTAGTGTATGTAGATATGTAAGTATCGAGTCATATATTGCGACTTTTTTTTTTGCCCTGCCGGGGATTCTGCGAGCGCAAAATCACTTGCATCCGCAATACTCGTACACCACTAAATGAAGTTGGCTATTGCACTTGGCCTTATTTGCTTGACTTACAGTGACTTTGGCTTTGTGACTTTGATTTTGATTTTGATTTTTCCATAGCTATTGGCTTCTTTATTGCTTTTGCTATTGGCATTGCAAAAGCTTGTAGTTCGATGTTCAGTTGCGGATCTATGGGTCTGCATATATTCTTTTTTTTGGTTTTGATGTTCGGTCATTTGGTCGTTGGGTTGGTTGGTTAGCCGAGTCAGTCAGCCAGTTAGTCAGTCAGTCAGCCAATCGGGCGGTACGAGCTGCTTAGTTGGTTGTTTGGTTGTTTGGTGGTGTATCGTCGACTGGTCCAGCAGCAGTGTCAGCGGCATACAAGCTACGATTTACGACCATTTATGATCAGAGCAGCAGACCCGCAAGCAATTGGCCAAACGCATGCAGCATTCATTCGGCGAGCTGTTGATGCAGCTTGCTGGCAGCTTGCAGTTTTCCACTTTCGCGCTTATATGGATGCGTTGCTGCCACCTTTTTTTGTTTGTTTTGTTTTTGATGTTCTACTCGTATTCCAGATTTCTGCAATTTATTCTATTAGCAAGTCGGTCTTGCCTTTCAAAAGCTGCTAGCTAATAGTTTATGTGCGTTGCTGGCTCTACAAATACATACAAACAAACATATGCACGCATACATATAAAGGTACAAAAAGTAAAAATACATAATTGAAAAAAATAAAATTAAAAAAATATAAAAAAAAATAGTTGGAAAACATATTTAGCAACTCCTTTCTACTTCTTCTTTCCTCTGCCATCTTTTAACGCTACTTCAGCTTTTCTTCGCGCTATTGCGTATCTATGTATGTATGTGATTTGTGTGCGTGCTTGAATTCTTTTATTCACATTTCATAGCTATGGATGGTGGTCTTAAAGTGGACTTTTATGTTTGTTAGTTAAATTCTTGGAAATTTTTAGAACAACAATTAAGTGGAAATATTTATTGTCGGCATACATAGCAACCATATAGAAACATTTCCTGCTTTCAGTAGTGCGAATGATGCATTTCCCCTGAGATTCGCATTCGATTTTTGTTTTTGGTGGTTGGCTGTATTGACAAGTTTTCACAATTCATTTTTTTATTTTATTTATTTTCAATTCATATTTTATAAACAGGTCGCAAAAATAACTGTAATCACGAATTCAAAAATTGGAAATGTTGCCCGCATTCTGAAATTTAGTGAGAAAGTTGTTTTAAGGTCTGGTACAGAAAGTTCTGCCAATTAAAAAAACGTTCATTAAGTGCATCGAATTGATTTGTTTGTACTTTTATTATTGTTTTTATTAATATGAAAATATGTATGTACATATTTGCAGAGAAGATAGGTTTCAATTTATTCTTTGCTGTCCGTACGTGCGAACGTACGCGTGAACTTTTCTTGAGAGGTCCGCCAGTTTTATACAACGGTTTTGTACACTTTGACCGGTGATATCCCCCACATTATTTTTTATTTCTGTATACGTTTTGGTTGGTTTTCCAACATTCAAAGCTCTGGTTTTCGCTACAGCCCAATATCGCCCGATTGGTCGCAATCTTTCCTTGTGTAATGCGCATTGTTATTTTCAAACCATCAGGGTAATGTGCTGGAGCCAAATAAATATAGTTGGTCCATTATGGTGACGTAGGATGGACCGGAGATGGTTTTGAAGACACTCTTTTTCGTAAATTTCAGTGTTGATGGTTCCCATAGTGAAGAACGACGCGGATTTATGCCCACATTCACAAAAGGCTTGCTAAATCCGAACTTTTCTGCCAAACTTTTCTATCTGGATGGTTTTTTCTGATTCTGAAATGTCTTCTCTAGACTTCAAGCAGTAAAATTGGTTAAACGACAATGTCTTCAAGTCCATTTTGATATAAATTTCGTCGTCCATAACCGCACAAAAATTTTGATTTGCCAGTTGTGTCTTATACAACTAAAGCGCAGGGGAAACGGCGTTTTTAGTTTGTTTTTCGCTTCGTTTTGGAACTTTTTTTTTTAAGTTTGGAGCGATTCTTCCTAATTATGGCTATTACTTTCTTCTCCAACTGGACGTCTTCGGAATCATTTGGGATGCCATTTTTGGCTTATAATTTACTGGTCCATCTTTCTTAATGTGCAAATCGTCTTTCATGCAGTGTAATAAGATGTTTCACTGATTTGGCCAACTTTTTGTAACTAATATTCGGGTTATTCTTCTAATTGTACAACATTTTTTTTCGGAGGATTTCGTTATTATTATTATTTTTTCATTGTTGCTGCATTGACTGCAGAAACTAATTAAGTTTCAAAAATATAAAAAAAACAATCTTTTCAAAGCCTCTATGTCGTTGCTAAAAATTTTACAGCGAGATTAAATTTGCAGAACTTTCTGTACCGGCCGGTATTTCCCAACGTTTATTTTTTTACGTTACTTGATAGAGTTATTTCAGTACACATATCTGATTTTTTCATATTTCATTATAATACAAGGTGGCTTAAAATTAGTCACTCTATCGGAAGATGAAGATGCAATAAAGAAATGTTATAAGTATGTACTTAGTGACAGCTCATTTCGACACTCTCTTATGGTGCAAAGAACGAGAGAAAAACCAATTTTATTTCATTTATAATACATATACATTTTCCATTCGATTTGGGCGAACTTATGCTTCGCTTTTTTGCAATGCAATATAAAAAATAAAAATTTATTTTGCCAAAAAAAATTCACAACTTATTGGCAGCCAGAAACCCATTGGGGAAAGTGTTCCTTTCGTTATGCAATTAATAATTTGTTTCAGTATTATTACTCAAATCCCAAAGGCTGCTTTAACTTTTTCAAAGAGAAACAGTTTCAAACTACAATTTGATATAATTTTTAACTAAATAAAAATTGACAAATGGTCGACAAAAGCTCGATTTTTGTTTTGACCGAAGCCGTACCGAAATTGAACCGATCTTCGTGGACCGAAACCGAAGTTCAGATGTTTGCAAGAACATTATTTTCCGATCTATCATTGTGAATTTTATTAAGTTTAATATTCTTCTTCTGGTGCGAAACTCGTTCGATAACATCGAAGTTTTGTACATCAAAGTTTCCAATTGGTTTTGAAGTATTCCAAAAATGCTACCCAAGCTTTTATATGCAGAGCCGAGTAGGGGTTTCGGGGCTTAGCGCGCATTTTATATTCAGTATTTTAAATTTTCAAAAAAATTGAAAATTTAAATACCATTCACGGCAAGTCAGAAAATTAGTGTGCGTTATTTTTACAGACGCTTTGAAAGAAGTAACATCTTGGGGTTTAAGTAGCGAGCGATGCCAACTATTTTAATTTTCAGAGGCTAATTGAACTACATATCGCCATGAAATATTTTTTTACAAACAAAAACTATCAGTTTATTTAAATATAATAAAGTTAACTTACGAAATTCTCTAACTTATACTTTGTTTTATTTGTTTTCAGGTATGTACACAACTCAAAAGGCTCTATTTAATTTAATGAATCACCCTTTGGATGGTATGGACCTTTGAATTTTATTAGTAAGCATTTTTGAATATTATTCAGCTGCTTTAATATTAAAAAAATCAATTACAGTAAATATAATTTACTTTTTTATATTTTTTTTCTCAGAAAGTAAGAGTTATTTTTTGAGTTTTATTATTTTTTTGTTCAGAAAATGAGTAATTTTGTCATTTTATTTTTTGCTTAGAAAATAAGATTTGTTTATCGTTTTTTGCATCAACAATAATTTTTGACCTCACAGCCTGTTTTTGTTAGGAAAGTATTGGAAAAGGGTAACTACAGTTAGAGCGGTAGAAATTATAGCTGCTGTTTTGGGTTTGAATTCAGTGAACCAATATTTGAACTGCTGTTGATTTTAAGCTTTTTTATTTTTTTATTAAACAAGTTATATTTTGCTTAGGAAATATTTTTTTTTTATTTCCGGCCAGAAAATATTTTTTTTTAGTTTTATTTGAAAAATAAGTTATTTTTAAGTTTTAGTTTAGAAAATAAAAGCAATATTTGTGAGTTTTATTTTTTGATTTTTTTTTTGCTTAATCAAGAAGGGCTATTTGTTTGCCGAGAAAAAAAGTTATTTTTTGAATAGGATCTTTTTGCTTGAAAAATAAGTTTTTTGAGATTTACTCATTGGCTTGAAAATAAAGGTAATATATGTAAGTTTTATTTTTTAATTAAAAAAAAAAAGATTTTTTTTTTAATTTAATTTCACGAATAAGAGTTTGTGAATGGGTTCAAGAGATAAATTCGACATTAAAATAGCATATTATTGTTTAGTGTATCAGAAAAAACGTCCAAAAATTTAATTTTCATCCGATTCTAAAGTATTCGAAATTAAGGAAGGAAGGAAATTTCATATATCATACTTCTGGAAGTATTTGAGGTAGGGTAATAGAGAAAAGAGGGAATTAAAAGAAATAAGGCCGTGGCGACTTCTTTTGGTATATTTGTATAAAAACGGAGGGTTAAACTCACGACTATAAGCTAGTAGAATTACGGACACGAATTTCGATACGATACGATGGTATCGATACTATTGGCATTTAATGCCGCTATATTTTATTCGATTCTTTCAAAACGATATTCTTAGGAATTTAGTACTTGAACCCAAGTATCTTGTCGAATTTAGGAAGAAATATTTGGATATGGCAATCAGGTAGAATAATTTTCGAAATAACGACCTAAGTGGAGCTTATGCAAAAACCTTCCGCAGAACAAACAGATAAAGCTCGATCGTAATTTTTCGTATCGAGTCCTTTTAATTCGATATCTTTTAGATTGATACTTTGAACGAATATATATATGGAGACGATCCTCGAAGTCCAATATATTATCCGCGAAAATATTTTGATTGAAACGACCTTCTTTTTTCTTCTATTAATATTGGCTCTGCGATTGCCAAAAATATTCAGGTCCTCAGCGGTTTTACTCTATTACACATATTTTGTATACATTTCATGAAGAAAAAACGGTATTATAACTAAGGTCCCATGTCTGAAAGTATAAGAAGAAGAAGCGATAGACACAAACCCAAGTATACTAAAATGATCAGGGCCACGAGCATGTCTGTCTGTCTGTTTGAATGGAAACTACTAGTCCCTCAGTTTTAGAGATATCTAAATGAAATTTGGTTGACAGATGTAAGTATTTCTATGATGTATTAATCATTTATCAATCCGTTCAGATCGGACATTATATAGCTACTATACAACGGACTGTTCAGATATGAGGTTTTCCATTATAACTTCTGCACCAAAGCAGCTGAGAATATGAAATTTGGTAATCCTTTTCCGTATTGTTAATGAAAAGTGTTTAAAGATAATTATTAAGAACGGATTACTATAACGTATAGTTTCGATCAACTGATTATTCAAATATGAGGTTTTGCTTTATAACTCCTACACTAAGGCAGCTAAGGACATGATGATTTGGTACTCCTTTCATTTATCATTAATTAAAAGTTCACAACAAACCACTATAACTTATAACTCCCATACAGCTGATTGTTCAGATATGAGGTTCGGCTTTATAACTCCTGAATTAAAGTAGATAATAATTTGAAATTTGACAATCCTCTCACTTCTAATTAAAATAGTGGATACACTGAAAATCATTAGGATCGGGCTTATATAACTTATGGCTCCCATACAACTGATAGTTCCTATGTATATGAGGTTTTGCTTTTCACTTATCAAACCTACTAAGAAAATCATCAAGAATAGGTTCAGGTTGAGGAGTTTTCCTGCAGACAGTATAAAAGCAAAAAAATATGAAATTTCGTATAGTGAACATGACGGGATATTTGTTAGTTCTAATTAAGCGTTACATTACATTTCCATATGTATCTTAATGTTTTAATTTTTCTAGAAAAATACAATTTGTTTTATCATAGTTGCTTTAATTTATTTTAGTGTATTTCATATTGTATGAGAAAAATAAATTTAATTTTTATATATGTACATATTGTATTTATGAAAGGTATGAAGGCTTCGCGGCCGAAAAGGCTGAAAGTAGCGCTTTTTTACTTTTTTATCATCGTTGATAAAATAAAAACTACCAAAAGTCTTAACAGAATATTGAACATATTTCTCAACTAGGTAATATTGAACTGAGCTATATATCGATTGTAAGTATTTTTAATTTTTTTTATAAACATTGCACCAGTAATAAATAAATTTCTTTTGATACATCTAGGTATTTACATGCATACATACATACTACATACATTCCTATATAGTTTTCTATATGTACGCTTTGTCCATCGCTTTTCAACGCATACATTTTTGCTAGTTGTTTTTTTGTTGTTTTTTTTTCATTATTACTTAACGAATAAAAAATCCAACAAACGACGATAAATATGCAACAAAAAAAAAAGTACGAATGATAGAAGAGAAACAACGGCTTTTTAGTACAGCCAGGCATTGAAAAATAACATTGCGGTAATTTAGTGAAGCCGTGGAAAAAAAATTTTAACAAAAAATGCCTATTCGTGAGCGTAATGATGAAAAAGTATGAACAGAAAACCATTTCAGAAAAAGTACCCCTAACGTAATAAACGGAAATTCTCATAAAAAGTTGTAATATTACGTACGTACCTAAATGCGTTATGGGCTGTAGACGGTTACGTAGAAAAAGTACTGTGAAATGTACAGAAAAAGTGGCTGCAAAAAGTGAATAAAATAAGGCAACAAAATTCGAAAATGACATAGAGTAGTAGTAGAGGCCAGCGTACTGAGGTGACTTAACCGCTGAATAGCTGTGTATGTATGTGTGTACTAAAAGCCTGGCTTCAGTTCCAATTTTAATATCGTTTGCGCTTTAATGACATTTTTTAATGCGCCACAATAATTTATTTATTTTTATTTAAGAAATATATGTATTAAGTTTTTCCGTCTCCAGTCAATTCTGATTGGTCAGAATAATGTGGTTCGCGAAATTTTTTGTTTGTTTTTGTACTGGGCGACTATTTAGGCTAAGCACATAGTGGATCGCCGAAAGAGCAACGAGTCGCACCAAATACTTGTATACTAAAGCAACGAGCAAAGAGTGAAACGAGTAAATTTTGCTATTGTTGTTTTGTTTAAAATGCTTTAGTCTTTACTACTATGAATGACCATATTTCAATACACACGGTTATTATAGACGCTTTGCTCGACGCTTCACTACGTGCTTAGCCTTAAAGATCGTATGCTAATGTATGCACATTAGGGTGCATCACTCACCATAGAAAAAGAACAACAAAATTTTCCTGTTTTTTCGATGGAATTGTAAAATTTATTATGTTTTAATACATCAACCAAAATATTTGAAATTTATGTTGGTGAGCTGGAGCGATTCGAAAATACCACCAAATATATAAAAAGAGTACTAAAAATAAATTTCAAAAAAATTACATCAGAACATAAAACAGTTTAAGGTTGCATTCAAATACAAAAAAAATAAAAAATCAACGGAATTTTAATAACAAGATGTTGATTGTTGTTTTTCACTTTTTTTCGAGTTTGAACATTTTAGACTTATCAGGTATCATGTGAAAAGGTATTTTTTCGTCCTTTTTATTTCTTAGCAAATAATCCTATTCTCGTCTCAATTATTTTTCAGCAATCTGTTTACTATGATTCTGTTGAATACATTTTTAATAATTTTTATGCAGACCTTTAAAGCTTAAATTTTTTTATCATTCAAGTTATTTTTTTATATATTTTAAAAACATTTTTTTTATTTTCTTACATAGTATATAAACTCCATTCTTGGAGATATTTTCAAATCAGTCATACATTTTATATGTCCGTTGGAAAAAACCGCACCTTTTTTTATTTTGATGAGGCACCCTAATGTATATAAATATGTATATTAGACCACCCATTACTTTCACATGTGGTTCTTTATTAGCTTCCTTTACATTTTCGGCTAGCTTGAGGATAAAAAATAATAATAATAATAATAATAGAAAAAAACTTTTCTATAATTTTTAATGTTAATTATCCCGGCCAATATTCGTACCAGGGACACTCCGAGTGAAGCAACACACTCGGCGTTTGTCACTTATGTTTATTAATTTATTTTTTTAAATTTTTTAGTAAATTTATTCATTCCATAACAAACATCTTACAAGTAAAAGTTGCAAAATTTGTACAAAATTCACAAAAATGTATGAAATTCCAAAAAATTTTGACCAAATTTGCAAACTTTTTAATCAGATTTTCTAGAAACTTTTCGTGTATGCAATAGCGAATAAAATTTCAGCATAACAAAGTGAAAGTTTTAAGTGACTAAAAAATCGCGTTAACTTTTGAAAGTTTTTTTGCTAACGGTTTTGCGTTTTTTCTTCCATATTAAAAAATGTCGAGTATTCGTTATATGGAGAAAAATGCTTAAGAAGATCGTCGATAAAAAACTTGATTAAAAAACAACACGAAATGAGATTCACTTAAACTTGCACTTGTTTGTACTGAAATTAATTAGTTTAAATAAATTTAAAATTAAGTCTCAATTGTTCATTTCTTTCTCTAATCAAACAATGTTGGTGGATTGCAAAGCAAATAAAACTACAAGCGCCCTAGCGTGAAGGGCCGGATGGCATTTGCCCTTTGCAGCAGGGCCGAAATCTAGAACTCTAGTAATAATACTGAAAGTTAGCTTATGAGCAAGCACATACTAGGTAGAGCAGAAGGCGTATAGACTCATTAGCCTAATTTCTTTTCAGACCAAAACGTTGGAAAAACTTATTGATTGCTACATTAGAAACAATTATCGTGAGGAAAAATCTTTCAATTCATCTTCAATTTTTTCGCTGAAAACGGATTGTCAATAAACCAATTGAAGCCCACCCCTTCACCGCCGGAAGGTGGTCTTCACCAAACCCACGTGGGCGGAGACCGATATTTAGTTATCAAAAGAGGGGAAATATTTAGGGTAACTCTGGATAAAATACTCAATAGCAAATCAGACCTTCCGATTATTACCAACAAAGCCTCAAGGTGGGTTTAAAGCTGTGACAGACTTTTTGATAAAACTTGGGGAATGCCACCTACTTATTGATCTGTGAAAAAGTCGATGATCTGGTGGCCTAAAGCTAAGCTAGTTGGCACCCCGCTAGAAGAAGACCGGTTTGGGAGCTAAACGCCTACCCTATACACATACCATGAAGGGTGGCGTTTCCGTTTTTTATCAAATGCTCAAATATTATGCTACCAAAACTATCATTTAATAAGACCTATGAGGTTATAATTCCTGAAATGACCGCTCTGGTACTGTAATACCCAACTTATATCTCTGAGACATCTGAAATTTGGTACACCGATGGATACAAGCTGAAGGAGGGGAGTACTGGGGCAGGAATATATGAACCAAGGTTCCAGGACAGTCCACCAAGGATCACCTACCAAATCATCTTCCATGGGGCACGAATGTCTTCGCAGAAGTACAAATGACGTCAGGATAAATATTATGCCTATAAAACTCTTTTGTACCACCTGCAACAAAGCAATGTTGTGGTCGGTTCCGAGCCATGAGGGGTTTGAAGGCAACGAAAGGGCTGACGGTGTCGCAAAGCTTGGAGCTCAACGACGTCTGCATGGTCTAAATCTCAACCGGGAGAGTCTAAGCCCTCTTACTGGTTACCTGAGATTTGATCTTAGTAAGATGGGTCTAGCTGACGATATGGAGTATAGGTTTTGTGCGTTGGCTGACGAAACGACAGAGCGTATATTGTGTTTGAAGTTTCAAAGTTTCTAACTATACGTTTCGTTGAAGCGATGCAGCATTAACCTTAAATAAAAACAAAATTTTCGTTTATCTTTTTCTTTTTGTTAAATTTCTATATTACGGTTAATTTGTTAATTGCACGAGAATGCATAAAAACATATCGAACTTTCGACTGTGAAGTATATTACGAATACCAGTAGATTATGCTCGAGAATGATTTACATCATGAGTACAGTAGCCCTAAAATATTTGTTTATTTGTTCAGGGCCCCTAAAACCTTTTGGTTTCCAGCCGAGCAAAATCTTAAGACGCCACTGATATTGTACGTTCGAGTATGCAGTATAATCGTTTTATGTCGGTATGCGATCTATGTAAATAAATAGTACAAAACTTACAGCAAATTATAGCTTTCTTATTGCTGCTTTTAGCTGATTTTTGTTTGCTGTTGTGGCGCTAAGTTTTTAGTAACCTTTTATGTTTATGCTTTTCGGGAGAGTTTTGTTTTCATGAATTTTGTTTTTATGAACAAACAGATGCTAGATCATTTTTTGAGTTGTGACGCGTTGAAAGCGGGCGGTTGCTTTGAGTTTTTGAGTTGTTTTGCTTAAATTTGCAAATAAAAATGATGATGGATGTTGATGTTGAGCTTTGGATTTTTTTTTTTTGTTGTACTTAATACACACTTCGTTGCAAAACGCTGCGATAACGGCAATAATGTCACATGTGTATCACAATAATAACAAAAACTAACAATAGACTAGTGGCATTTATGAGCAAAACAAAAAACATACACCTACTAGGTAAGAAGCATTCAGAAACGGGTCAGCTAATCGACTCTCATGCCAAGCCATATCGCATTAAATACGTCTAGAAAAAGATTGTGGAAACATAAAGATACTGAAAAAAACAAAAACAACAACAAAACAAATAGCATGCGAAAATTTTGAAAAACAGACGCGTTTGTGTTTGTACACAAACAAGAACTCATAAATTTGGCAAACTGTCGTCGAAAAGGCCGCCAAAAGCGCGATCGCTTACACTCAACTATAACACACGTACATACATACATACATACACACATACACACATTGTACATTGGTACGCACAAACACGCATCGCACAATTTCGCGATTAAATACGAGACTAATGCCAAACTGTTAAATACCGATCAAATTCCATGTGAAATAAAATTAAAAAAGAAAAAAAACAAAAACAATATAAAAAAAAACATCAATCGGAAACGATCAATGCGAATGGGACTTATTAGTTATTGCGTTTTTGCTTTTTTTTTGGGTTTTACCATTTTTGTTTGAGGCTTTTTCGCCTAATTTTGATATTTTTGAAAGTCATAAAAAGCGACCATGCAATTTTTGGCTGTTCGTTTTGTTTGTTTCGCTATTGTTTTTGGCATTTTTCGTGATATTAATTTAAATTAAAAAAAATACAATAATGCTATTGCGAAATCAAATAGAAAAACATACATACTTACATACATACATAGGCCCATTAGGGTGCCACACCAAAAAAAAGGTGTGGGCTTTCTATCGGATTTATAAAATTGATTATGTTTTAAGACTTTGACCAAAATATTTCCGAAACATATTTAAATTGATGTGATTAGAAAATACTTCCCAAAATGGAGGTTTTTTTTTTATAAAATATAGCTATATATCAAGAATAATTTTTGCGCTCAAGGCCCGTTGTTTTTTATTTGTTTTTTATTAGAAAAGTTGAAAGTTTTTATTGGAAAAAGTCAACAACAGTCAAAGCGGTAGAAGTTATAGCTGCTATTTCATAGATCGCCACATCTCCTCATCAAATTTATTTCTAGACTCTGTCTGGGTTTAAATCCACAACCTCTGACTTGCCAGGTAGGTACTCAGGCAGTTATCAGAGCGGACAAAAAAAATAAATTATTGCCGTTATGCTTTAATTTTATGGTATTTTTTCAAAAGCATGTTTGGCGTTCTTCTTAAACTTATTTAAATGGCATAGGTTAGGTTAAAATTGCGGCGAGGGAGCTCAATGCCCAATTAGCAATTAAGTAGCATTTCGATATCATAGAACCTGCAGAGAATAATACTCAAACGCTCCCAGGATGGCCTTACGTTTCCTCCTAAATGCCGGACATCTGCTCAGAAGGTACTCTACTGTCTCTTGTTCATTTTCATCTCTGCAGCTTATGCAGTAATCATTGTAGACAATACCAAGTCTTCTGGCGTGAGTTCCGATGGGTCAGTGTCCGGTGAGAACTGCAACGAGTCTCGCAATGTTAGGACCTCCCTTCGCCAGAAGAATTGATGATCTCATGTTAATTTAGCAATTCTGCATTCTGGCCCTGAGTGTCATCTCTGAGCAGATTGCTGAAGGTGTTGGCGGTAAATGTTCCTGTTAATTGAACCTATAGGGACTGGAATCGGCACCTCATTTGAGGTTGTCGCTGAATCCTTGCTGACTAGAAGGAGCCCAAATTAAGTGTACTGAGAACTGGTTGCAGAGTCCAGAGCCAATAGGGCCGCTCGGTTATCTGAGAAGATGGCTACACGCTCATATTGAAAATTTTCAAGGCATTTACGCTCTAAAGCGCGACAGCCTTTAGCGATAGCAATAACTTCCGTCTGAAAAACACTAGCAAACTGAGGCAGGTGGTAAGATCTCCTTCTCCTAAGATGTTTGCGAATATCCCTGCCCCAAGAGTTTGCTCGATCTAGGAACCGTCAGTGTTCGACGGGACTAGAACTCCAAAAGACCTATTGCCCTGTCTGATTGTGGCGGGAAGGAGAGAAAGAACTCTCGGAGCCTTACAGCTGACACTGATGTCGAATGCTTTATATGAAGATCTATAGATAGGAGATGAGTTGTAACAGTTAGGGCATACGTAGGATAATTACTCAATGCCCCCGTTACCCCAAAGTACGCTGATCTCTGCATCCCGCCTAGCTTGACTTGGTTATGTTGGTTGCGTAAGGCTGCCCATAAGACCAGGGAACCATAGCATAAAATTGAACGAACAGCGGCTGTGTACATCCTAAGCACAAGTTTCAGATTTAGACCCCACGTCTTTCAAAAAAGCCACTTGCACTAGTAAAACGTTCACTTTTTCACTCTCTCTTCGATGTTAGTTTTCCAACATAGCTTAGAATGTCGCCCAAATAACTCGCTTGATTGGATAAACGAAGTGTTTGACTATTTAGCTTCGGTAGCTCAAAACTAGGGATCTTGGTCTTGGCCGTAAATAACATTAATACTGTTTTATCTGGGTTGGCGCCTAAACCACAATGTTCAACCCATTGGCCCAGCTTGTTTAGGGCACCCTCCATACCCCTCATTTAACCCCTCTATCGTTAAAAAAATATTCAAGAGACAATTATTCTAAACCATTTTAATTACATTGTTTTTTTTGTCATTAAATATTTAGATAAAATATACCCATTAGTAAAAATAAAATAAATATCTTAAGTTTAAAAGAGCTGCATTAAAATTAATAATATTTAATAATAATTAATAATTTAAAAATTTGTTCAAGGGAAACATAATATACGAAAAAATTGGAACGGGAATGGGGTTATTTGCAAACAAACAACAAACAATATATTTTGTGATTACTTAAAATGGTGAAAAGTACCCATATTTTTTTACATGGGGAGTGATGCATTCTAATGTACATACACACATGAGCCACAGTCAAAATTGGGCAGTGATCATTTTAAAATATTCAAAATATCATTCATATTTACTTAAATTAAATTTTATAGTTCCAACTTTCTTCCAGGACTTAAATAAGCTTTTATTAAAAATTATATTTTTTGTCAGAAATTTCAGAAATGTATGTAGTTTTTTTTTACAATTTTGTACATAGTTTGAGAGCTCGAAATATATTTGTTATGTTATAACATTAAGGAAATTTTAATTATGTTAAATTTTTCCCGTACAAAATACATTGCAAACTTTGATCGCTTTGAGCAATCTCTAAAATTTTTAATTTAAAACAAAAACCAGGGTACTTTTTGTGCGGCATAGAATAATCATCGGGGCGAGAACATTAAAATTCCGATCTTACTTTGTTTTTTGACCACCCTAATGCAGCTTTGTACATACTTACATATATCGTGCGTTTACTGGAAGAACGTCGTATTCCATAAAATAAAATTCTTAGAAAAACTTTAATAAAGTTTTCACTTTACTATTGCTCCCATACATGCAGATAGCGTTGATTTTTTTTTACGCAACATAAAAAAGCTTAGCGGTCGTTACTCAAAAATTTGTTTTTTTTATGTACATACATACAAATATACAGCGAAGAAAGAAATTTGGAACACTACGTCAGTTTGTTTTTTTGCATTTAAATATCTCCACAACTAAAGAAGGTAGAAATATAATAATAGAAAGCGAATGAAATTCCGAAATCTTAAAAGTATTTATGATAATTGCTACACTTAAAAAAAACTGTGGCATATTCGAAAATTCGCTGCAATGCGACTGATTGTTTAGATATGAGGTTTTGCGTTGTAACTTCTACACCAAAGCAGCTAAGAACTTCAAATTTGGAACTCCTTACCCTTACCATGAATAGCCAGTGCAAAATGAAAATCGTCCAAGATGAGATCACTTAAGTTTATACAGCTAAAACTGTGAAAGCCACTGAGGAAACCCTCGAGATCGTTGCTTCACAAGGAATAGCTTCCATACCACTGATTGTTCAGGCATTAGGCTTTACTTTAAAACCTCTTAATTTTATTGCCAGTCAATTGTTTTCGCCAAGTTGAATTTCGACATGTCTGTGCTCCGAAAGCGAATCTTCGCTCAGAACACTCCAGTTTTGAATTGACCGCCCCTTATCAGAGAGTTACTTACGGTAAGATCCATCACTTTCCATCTCCTAGAGGTGGCAAATGGGGGTTTAGCGCCCCCATTTTATATGAAGATATATACAGACTGCGTTGTATTGTATTTGCTGCTGCCGCAGATTTTGTTCTGTGCAGAAGGATCCCAGCAAAGTACCAATCCTACGTTTCGGTGCTCGCAGAATTCCACAAGGCTAACCGCTTTCCCCGTATGTGGCGGAAATAAGTAGTTAGAGGGAAATTATGAGGGAATAATTGTGTACCTTTCCATTTGTTTGCTAATGGAAATCAGCCTCGCACCCATCAAGTCTTGATAGCACAACTGTGCAAGTTTGGCCTCTCTAAAATTACAAGTTCTCTACGTAATAACCTATCCACGTAATAGGGCCGTCGTGGTTTGATTATCCAGGGCTCTCGATTGACTGTTATGTGCGGTTTTGTATGCAGTACGCCCAACCTTCCATTTATAAAAGAAGTAGTGCTTTTAGATTGCTGCAAATTTATCTAAGTAACCGTCATCAATATGAAAAAGATTGCCGCAATAAGAGAAACAGATGATTTCGTTGTTATTTCTTCAAATGCGATGTTTTCTCCTGATTGAAAACAGGTTTCTTCAAAATTAATAAAAGCCTACAAAAGTGATAAACATTTCTTAAGCGCCATTTCATTCCCATTTTTCTTTCTTTTAACTGCTGTTTTTATTCAATCTAGATATTTTTTTATGAGGAATCCGTTGGATCTTGCAGTATTTAATTTCTTACCTTTCGTATCATTTCCGCCTTACGCCACTACGACAAGGGTGGACCTTTGATGGATTTATTAAATTGTGGACTGGACGCCAGAGGCCTTGATGTAGATGGTGAAATTTGCACAGGTCTCGCTATATTCGAAGTTTCCGAAAACGACTTTTGTGAAGGCTTGGCAGTGGCAATTTCGACACGATCAAGCCTTACACAACTTGTATATTTAGTTTTAGCTAAGTATATAGAGTTGTAGCAGATGTCGGTCTCGCTGAAATCACTTTCTTCCATGACTTTCGCCGGAGCAGCAGCATTGTTCTAACGGGCACCACCATCATCAGCATGAAGTTAGTTTTTCTGAGTTAGTTTCTACCTGAGTTTCACCCGCCTGGTTCCGCCTCCTTCGCCACCTCTGCTGGGTATATGAAGGCGGACCCTCGCCAACTCTGGGGGTAGTAAATTTACACTGCATACCTCCTAGCTATACGCGAGAATCAGATCCTAGTCGTTGACACAGGAGACTTTAGTATAGACGTCGAGATTTGTAGGTATATTTTTAATAGAGCAACCTCCTGTTTGAAAAGTTGCATTTAATTAAATTATACTTCAATTTTATGTAATATGAAAATATGGTTGTCAAATGGCTCATCTAGGCGCGGAAAAGGCGCATTGTTATAGTTTGAGGAGGGTTGCCATCTATTTCAAAAGTCAAATTAAATTAAATTATATGAAATAATAAAATATTGATGTTAAGCGGCTTATCTCGGGGAGGAGAAGGTTCACAGTTATAATTAAAAAGGGTTGCCACCTGTTTAAGTAATAAGAAAGTTATATTGAATAGTAAAATATGGATGTAAAAAAATTCACTTGGCTGAGGAGTACGTTTATAGCTATGTTTTGAAGATGGTTGCCGCCTGTTTGTAAAGTCAAATTTAATTACCAGGTTGTACTAAATATTGGCTGTTTATAAATTTAAGTATTCTGCCTTATTTTTTTTGTTGCATTGATTAAACAAATGGATTTAAATAAAGCGAATGCATAATTTTTTATACTTTACTTCTGCAAAGTAATAATAAAAAGTAATAATAAAAATATCTTCATGTTTACTACCAGCTTACATTAAAAAAACATTTTTTTTTATTAAATTTTTATTTTGCACTTGCCTTCATTGAATAGAAAATCCAAAAACCAAATGCGTACGTTGAAATAATTTATGTATTTAAAATGGTTTTTACGCTGCTTTTCCACATTGAGAAGAATAGCTTGATTAAATTGTAAATTCCTATAGCCAAGTGTACTGCTAGCCCCAACGGCTTCGTTGTAGGAAAATCTGCCTGTATCTTTTCTCTCAAGCATATCGTTAATTTAATATAAAAATGCGCTAACTCAATATCCACAAAGCTTTAAAAAAGAAAATCACTACAGAAAAAAACAAACAATGACAAGTACGAGAGCCAAACCAAATATGTATCGCCGTTTTTATTTAGATTAAGTGGCAAATTTAGTTTTGTCGGTGTTTTAAGGAGTATCTTATTCGAATATATCATGACACTGGATTTTGAAAAATATGAGTTAGACATTTCTCATATTAAGTTAACGATATGTAGCTTTAAATTATTACAAGTGAAGAAAACAAAGTAACAAAAAAAAAGAAATAAATAAAAATAAATTGTGAAATTGCGTAAAAAGTGCCAATTGTTTGAGAAAAATGCAAAAAAGTTGCACACAATAAGCAAGATACAGACAGCACATACATACATAAATATATAAAAAACATATATACAAGCACCAAAGTACATCCATACATACATACATACATATGTACATATGCACCTAGTATGCATATGAATAAAGTATAAAAGTAGTAGTTATAGGGTCGTTGCCGCTGCTTCGTCAATTGAAGTTACAGTAAACAACAATTGCCTGGCACGGTGTGGAGAGAACATAAAAAATTTTCTTAGATTAATTTAATTCAATTTTTAATTAGCGCCTGGTGAGGTAATGTGGACAAATTTTCCTGGATACGAGTTGATACGCATTACTTACTTATTCGAAGTGCAATCTTTGCTGTTATTGAACTTCTTAAGCGGCGTATGACACAACTTAAGTTCGAAAACCCCAAAATGGCTAAAAGTAGCCAAAATCTCACGGCTTTAACGACTTTATATTAACAGCTGATTCGAACATTAGTTCTGGCGCAAACGACTATGATATGATGCAATTGATTATTCATTCCATCACCCCTATTGCAAATGCCGAATGGCAGTAGATAAACGGCTACTAGCCGACTATCGGCGATATTGTCATTTTTCTTTCTTTCCTCTTCAATGAGCGATTGGAAATATTTAGTCGATCATCATTCTAGCACTGTTCGATAGACGCAAATTTTTGTCGATCAAATAGATAAAATACAAAAATAAAATAAACTCAAACGATCGAGGTCTATTCTACGGCCAGTAGACATTCCCAATAGGGACTTATAATTTATAAACACTTTAAAGCAAACTGTGACTGTCAAATTGGAAAGTATTAATATAAAACAAAAAAAGTCAAATTGGCAAAATTAATAGCTGTTATTTCCGAGATCACTACATCTCCTTATCAGACTTTTTTCTATAGCCTCTCCAGAACTTTATCCCCGGGCGTGGCGCATGCAAGGCAAGCACGCAACTGAGGTGCCAAGACGATGGGTGAATTGTTGTTGCTTTCCACCTTCCCATTTCTACACAGTACAAGTTCGTCGGCTAAACAAAATTATTTTATTTTTGTTAGAAATTGTTTTGCTTAGTGTGCTCGTCCATTACATAGTACATAAATTAATAAGACTGGCCTCAAGCTCAAAATTTATTGTTGATATAAATAAAAACAGGCCAAAAAAATAATCTATGTATGTAAGGGATGAACCCACAAAGCAGACTAAATTCTAACAATAATAAAAATAGATTTGTTATAACCAACAACAACCAGACAAAGGTGTTTGGAAATGGGAAGGTGGAAAACAACAACAGTACATATGTACGTCTGCTTGACGCAGCGGTTGCGTGCTTGCCTTGCCTTATTTAATACATTCATCGGCAAGGATATGAATTCACTCCGCAATAAAGTAGGCGAAAGTTACAAATTATTGCTGAAATATTTTTGCGAGAATTGGCAAGCAAGGAAATCAGCTGATTAAAAACTTTTGCTGAAGAAGTTTGCGTGGCAGGAGTATGTGGCCCGGGGGTAAGATTCTCGGAAGTCATGGATAAACTAATGTCTAATTTTCTAGTAGAAATATATGTTATAGAATGATTTGTGTACTTCAGTACTACCCGCAACTACCGGAATTGGAACATTGCCATCATGACTGACAGCCAAGCGGCTATCAAGGCCCTCGAATCTCGCCAGGTAACCTCAAAACTGGTGATGGAGTGCGAGGGTTGCCTTTTATATTTTGCGCCTTCGCAACACTACATGTTATTAGCTGTAATTAGATATTTTTATCGTAAAGTTTGGTATTTTTTGGCATAAACTTTCATATAACGTTTTCACTTAAGAGTTTTATTTGTGTTTATTTATAGTGAGTTTAAAAATTCATATTGCCTAAAAATGGAATTAACCAGTGAACATTTTCGTACGATGATTTACTACGATTTTCGACGTGGATTATCGAGACGAGTGCATCAATCAACTTATTTCTACTTTTGGTGTTGAATCACCACACTTAGCCACTGTGAAACGATGGTACAATGAGTTCCTACGTGGCCGCCAATCTTTGCAGGACGAATTTCGTGAAGGTTGTCCAAAAACGGTGGTTGTGCCATAAACAGTCGATGCTGTGCGTCAATTGATAATACAAGATCGTCAAGTGACATATCGCGAGATAGAGGCATCCTTGGCCATTAGTGGGACCAGCATAGATTCAATATTGCATAAACATTTGGTCGTAAAGAAGATTTGTTCTCGTTGGATACAGCATAATTTGACAATTGCCCAAAAAAGGACTCGTGTCGATTGGTGTAAAGAAATGTTGAAGAAATTTAGCCGCGGTGGATCAAAGCACGTCTATGACATCGTAACAGGTGACCAATCTTGGACCTATGCATATGAGCCGGAAACAAAGCAGCAATCGACTGTATGGGTTTTCCAAGACGAGCTTAATCCAACAAAAGTTGTTCGCGCAAGAAGCACCTCAAAGCAAATGGCCGCCTGTTTTTTCGGAAAATCTGGTCATGTCGCAACTGTTCCACTAGATAAACTTAAAACGCAAAATTCTGAGTGGTATACAACCATTAGTTTGCCAAAAGTTTTTGGAGAATTAAGGAAAATTAACCGCCGAAGACAAATCATTCTTCATCAAGACAATGCGAGCTCTCATGTAACGATTCACACAAGAGAGTTTTTGAGGACTCAAAAGGTCGAATTAATGGGTCATCCGCCTTACAGCCCTGATTTGGCACCTAATGATTTCTTTTTATTCCCGAACATCAAAAAAAAATGCGGTTTTCAACGGCTGAAGAAGCTGTAGAAGCCTTCAAACAGCTCGCTTTAGAGGTATCCTCTTCTGAGTGGCAAAAGTGCTTTGAAAATTGGTTCAAGCGAATGCAGAGGTGTATTGACTTGGATGGAGAATATTTTGAAAAACAATAAAACTATTTTCCTTAATATTTGACTGCGTTTTCATTATTAAGCGCAAAATATAAAAGGCAACCCTCGTATATTAACAAGCTGAACACACTTGGTTTGACCAATCATGTTTGTGTGCTCTAGGTTCCGGGTCATATTGGTACTCAAGGAGGCGAGATTGCGAACGAACTCGAAAAAAGGGAGCATCAACTTTATTTATAGGCCCAGAGGCGTTTTGCGGTTTAGGAAAGGGGGCAATGTCCACTTTGGCCATATAAGAGGAGGGAGTCCACAGGGAACTGTACAAGGTATACATAGTATATACTCTTACATTCCTATAAACTAATACGGTTTATAGAATGCATGGCTTTATCAAAGAACAATGAACCATTACCTGACTCAACAAGAAATTTCCTAGGATGAATGCTGCGGATTCTGCGGAGTAGAAAAGGAAATTGCAAGACACATTATGGAGGAGTATTTTACACTGATGCATAAACACAAAGGCAGTAGAATTCCAGAGATTCAGGGTCAATATTAAATGTTATCCCAGTTGCTGGATTAAAGGAGATTCTTCACGAAAGGGGGGAAATTAGCTCTCAAGATCACAGTGCCTGTGCAAATTTTACGTTCACGTACTTTTCTTGAGACTTCTTTTTACTGCTGGATTTTTCTTACTGGATAGATAAGAACTCCAGCAAACTAATTGTCATACTATTTAGCAAGTTTACAAAAGAATATTTTGAATATCACGTAAACAAAGAATGATCTCCATAAGAAGCGACTGACAGAAAATATATTATCTATCCTCACACATTCGACGGGTATTTCAGACAAAGCCAACTTGAGCGAGCGAGAATATTGTTGTAGTATTTAAAAAAGTTGAGCGTCCTGCTCCTCATCACACATCTTTCAAATTGTTAGCATCATTACCTTCAGCCTGAAAGTATGCACAGAAATTTATAACATATTAATATCATTGTAATTCGTTTTTTCGTGGATAAAAAATAGTTGGATTATTGGATTTTATACATATGAAAATTCAATAAATAAAATCCATGTCCTATACTTTAATGCATAAGATCACTATAAAATTCTCTAATAATAATATTTTGAATAACTATCCTATGAAAATACTCTTGTTATTAAAAATATTATCGCTATGAATAGCTTATATTATTTCATTGAAATATGAATTCAAATTTAAACAAACTTCAGAAGCTTTTTCATTCATTTGTACCACTGTTCCATTCACTATTTGCTTTGTTTTGACTGCTTTATGCTGCTTTTTCGATGCGCTGCAGCGGATATAATTTGAAAACGTTTTTTATTACTGTCATATTTTATTTATTTCGTTTTTTGTTGATTTCTTATGTATTGTATGTACATATATATTTGGCTTTTAAGAAAAACATTTGCCTTTTTTTGTGCCCTACTATTTTATTCCTTCTCCATCTTTCTTTGAACAAGTTTTTTCTTATAGGAAAATATGAATGCAAAAATATTTGATGTTTTTTGTTTGTCGCTTGTTAATTACAGTAGGGCTTGGCATAGCAAAAAATTATGCCAACAGAAAAACGGGTAGCAACAACTGCGTCGAAAGCAATCGCGAAATGCGAGCGAAAAAAATAATCAAAACAGAAAGAAAAGTCCGAATTCATGGTATAAAATATGTATGTATGTATGTGTGTACTTAAACTATACATACTATATTAAAAAGTATGAACGAAAATGAAAATAAATTTGTAAGGGTGGAGAGGTAGCCCATTGTGATGTGAACAGGGGTGCCTTTATAAAAACAAAAACAACTGAAGTATTGGGTAAATAAATAAATAGTGTTCTACTGTGTGTGGGATTAAGGTTTTAAGGATATTTGTATGAAAATATATACGAACTTCCGTTTGCACAGTGATTCAAATAATTGACCACATGGGGATTTTTTTTATAATATTCGCCATGCTTTTCTTCACAAATTTTTTTCGAAAATTTAAAAAAAAAACATATAGTTTGTTACATAACAAAAATCATATAAATCTAAATATCACAATTTGTACGGAACTTATAAAATTTCATAAAAATTTTAAACTTTTTAATTGATTTTTTTTTAAACTTTTGGATATGCAGTTTGCTAGCACATTTAATTTTAGCATGGGAAGGTGCAAGCCTGAAATGGCAAAAAATTTCCAAAAAGTTTCAAAACCCAACAGGAAGTTTTACCCTCTTGATATTTACATATTATTGTACTAAAATTTATTGAGCTAAAAAACTGCATACCCAAAAGTTTTCTAAAAATTAAAATTAAAAAGTTAACAGTTTTTATATTTTTTTATAAATTTTGTACAAAGTTTCCAATACTAATTCATTTACGTTTTGTTATAAAAAAGTGAATGAAACAAATTGATCATGGAAAATGGAAAACACTTTAAATATTATAAAATAATATAAAAATCAACATATGTTCAGTTCTTTGAGTTACTGTATTTTTGCACATATGCCCAATATACCTTACCCGCGGGCTCTGCCGGTATGAAACCTCCGTTACAGTATACTATATAATATGTGTGCAATTTTTGTTTTTGTTTTGTAAAATCGCCAAACACAATTTCACCTCACTCGTTCTCCTGTTCCTCAAATAGCAATATTGACGGGATTTTTATTTATTTATTTTTTTTGCCTCTTGGCCCTTATCATCTCGTCCTATTACATCAATACCATAATGACCTTTCGATACTATTTTTAATTATATCGTCATGACTGCGGGGCCTGTCATGGGAAAATGTTGACAATTTTTTTGACGTAGAATATGTCTTATGTTTCGCTGTGAACTGCATAAATCGATTTTTGTTTTAAATGCGGTATTTTGAAGAAAAATCTTTAAATTTACCTATCGGTTCGCTTTTGAAGGTGATCATTTAATTTTCTGTCGCAGAGATGGCGCCAAATTTTAGCTTTTTTCGGGACATATTCTTGGAATTTAAGTTAGGACAGTTTTGTCATGTTAAATATAATTATTTCTCTTATTAATATGTGTAGATTTAAGTTCCGCATTCGGATGCAGGTTCAGTAATATGCAGATCACGATGCAAAGAAAAGGTGACAACAAAATCGCTTCCGTTATTTTGTACTTGCCTAGTTTGAAGGATTGACGTCATTAAAGTCTCTTAAAAAGTTGATTTTTCTAAGTTTGGAGTGATTTTTACATTTATTTAAACACCGAAAAATAAATGTATTGTATTCTGGCAGCTGTAGGGAAAATACATTCCCCAAGTGTAGTTATCACCTTCCTTTTCTTCTCGTTAATCCTGCGACAGGGACATCTGTGACGTGTACGCTGCCAGCGTTGTCGCAATTTGGTATTCTAACACTATTGTATAGAGATATCTCGAAAAGTAAAGAACGTAACACTACCTTTTAAAAGTATAATTTTTTAAAGTATAATTTTCGGATTTTTATAATCTTTTTTTAAAGATTTTGTCTTAATTTATCAAAATGTAAGGGTCAGATCGGAAACTTAACTTATTCAGAGTGTTCAGCGACCTTGAAAACATACTAGAAAATCTTAAAAAATTTAAATTTCTTAAAGGACTTCACGCCCGCGCGAATATAAGGCCGATTAATTTTAAGCACTTGCGGTGGAGCCACAAAACGTCTACAAGAGACTTCTTAATGTTAATATTTTTTAATGAAATTTTCAGAGGATAGTTTTAATTCATAATGGTAGCTTAAAAGTCATGAGTCTCAAAAAAAGAAGCACTTTCATTTTTTTGGTCAGTCTACTCGAGCGATAATACTATCGTAATATTTAAAATAGTCGAGCATCCTACTTCTCATTACAAAACTATTTTCATTTCTAAAAAAACTATATTTTTGAAGGGTATTTTCAAATCGGTCCCGCTAACGTAAATCTTAATATGTTTCCGAAATATTGCGGCGAAAGCCTTAAAACATAATAAAATTTATAAACCCATTTTTTTTGTAAGGGACGTAATGCATCCTATTGTACCCACATAAATTTATTTACAACTATATAATCTATTATATCTAATATTTTGTTGAAAAATCGCTTCTTTTTTCTGTGCATCTTCCTTTTACGTTGTCTTCTTTTCAAATTTCTTCACTAGCTATGGCTATGATGCAACTGACCTTCTTCCCCACCCTGCCACCGTGGTGCAGCACAATTTGTTTAGTGATTTTTTTTTTGTTTTTCATAAAAAATGTGCACCTTACATTATTGTGTGCTGACATAAAAATCGATATTTAACATAAAAAGCATGAACTAAAATAAAATAAGAATAAATAAATTTACCAACACAACAAAAGAAAAAAAAAACAAATAAAAAGCGCCAACCAAATGAGTAATAAAGCAACAAAAAATGAAGAAAAAAAAACATTACAAAAAGTATGGAAACGGTGGTAGGAGTGAAAGAATACGAAATGGATATAGCAACAAAAACAACCACGGCAGGAGCAGCAAAAATGCCAAGTAAAAGAAAAAACGAGCTACAACTGGAGAAACAAAATAACAGCAACGGAGCTACAGCAATAATGTCGACAACAAAATAATAATAAATAAAAAGCGCCAACGATGGCAGCAACAACAACAACAATATCGAAACGGTCGTTATGCTCCTGCTGCTGCTGTTGCTTCGCCTTCTGCCGTCTGCCTTCATCATTTATTGTTATTTTGTTGTTTTTGTTGTTGTTGGCGCGCTGGTTCTTGTTCGTGTTTTTGCTGCTAAATATTTTTGTTTTTTTTTTGTAGCTGTAATGCCAATTTTTTGTTTCTTATTTTGGTTTTGAATGTTTTCCCTTTTTTTTATTTTATTTTTACTTTGCTTGCCGTGCGCGCCAACCTTTTTATGTTCACAACGTACCACCCGGTCCCGCCCTGTGCCGTTCCATTCAAAATGCCCTCGCGCGCCCACCCAAACAGCTTTTTCATTCACTATTATTTGAGATACAGTGCAAAGCCAAAGAAATGGAATAAGGGAGCAGAACAAGAAGTGCACGAAATCAAAAAAAAAAAGACAAAAAAAAAAATAAATAAAAAAGAAGAAACATTCAACAAAAATGTAAAATACAAAAAGGAATGGAAAATATTTTCCATTTTCCATTTTCTCCATTGGAATGATGAGAGAAAATCCAAAAGAAATGGCCAGAAGAAGAGTGTGAGAATGGATGTAAATATAAAAATGTTGGCACGCCAGCTGAGTGCAGGGGATAATTGAGCGGCAAGGTGGCTGCATTGGAGGCTTTTAAACCATACGTCCATGTCCTTTCCGCTGTCCTGCCATTGCACTCCTCATGTGTCATGGCGGGGAAAAGGCTATAATAAAAAAATCGTATTTTTTATAATTTTGTCTATTATACGTATGTATGTGTGTGTGTATATTTATGTTTGCAGATGTGTGCATATTTTTATTTAAAATATTCAAAAAGTATGTGGATGACGAATGGCTGAGCCAAGAGTGGCGCGCAACGCCAAGGGTGAATCGTGTATGTGTGTGTATGCAGGTAAGGGTGTGTGGGTGTGAATATGGAAAACGTGTGAACACTCTTGGCAGTGTGTAGATACAGTGGTGCTCACGAAAATAGTAGAAAACTGTATTGACAAAATTAGGCAATTTTGTCTTTACTTGTCTCATAAAAATTGTTTATAATGAAAATATATAAATAAATATAAAAAGTATTCCTGTAAAGCCTAGATATTTTTTAAAGAGTTGCCATATATCTGAATGATAAAGTCTATTGAAGTTTGTAAGTAAAACATTGCGGTATAAATATGAAATGGAATATATTTGAAAAAAATATTTCCGTCAAAAAATATTTTAACAAGAGTTGCCACCCCCCTTAAGAATTGAAAATTAAACAATAGTGTAATTCACTTCAAATGATATAGTGATGACAACAAACGGAAGCTGTTTAAGAAAAATTTTGACCAACCATGTTTGAAATTAGAGTTGCCATCTATTTAAAAATGCCATACTATTTTTGTCTCATGCTCTGCGCAATTTGCTAGAAGTTTATAAACGTCGTGATTTTTAGCGTAGCTTTATCGAAACTATTAGAGTATTTCTGTGAAATTTGGCACTTTTTGTTTTAAAGAGTTGTCATCTATCTGGAAAATCAAAAATTGACTTAAATATGCAAGTAAAGTCATAAGGATTTTAATTGGAAAATATTTCAGAAAGATATTTAAGAACATTTTCGCCAATAAATATTTTAACAAGCGTTGCCACCTACTTAAAAGTTGAAAATTAACCAATAGTGTAATTCACTTCAAATATCACAATAGTGGTATCAAACCAAAGGGTTTTAAGCAAGACTTAAGAACACGTTTTGGAATAGAGTTGCCGCCTATTTTGAAAAGTTTTAATATTTTTGCCTCATGCTCTATGCTCTTCGTTAGAACTCTATAGACGTTGAGACCGTATATTCTATTGTGAAAACACAATCGCCGAAGATAAGGTTTATAGTAATACTTATATTTTGAATAGGGCTACCACCTGTTAGAGAATTCGATTTCAATGAAATTATACAAAATTTATAAAAAATACTAAAATATAGATGACAAGTGGCTTGCTTCGGTGGGAAGAATATCCGTAGCTATATTTTGAAGGGTTGCCACCTGTTTGAAAAGTCAAATGTAATTACAGTATTCACAAGTTATGTATATAAAATATTAAAATATGGATACTGTTTCGCTTGTTTCGGCGTTCGTTTCGGTGGGAAGAAGGGTTGTAGCTATATTTTTGAGATGATTGCCATCTGTTCGAAAATTCGAATTTACTGGATATTGGCGTACTATAACACTTGCTACAAGTTTAAGTGCTTGGCTTTGCATTTTTAAGTTATATTAATTAAATAAATGGAGTTTAAGAAAGCAAATAAATAACTTTTTATAAATATGCAAAGGAAATTAATAAATTAATAGGCTGGTAACTGCCTAAAAAAATCTGTATTAAAAAGTTAAAAATTTGAATGAATTTGTAAAATTTTTATAAGTTTTCTAAAAAGTTGGAAACTTAGACCATGTTTGTATAAAAAAACACATTAATCAAATAAGAAACGGCAATACATTTGCCAATACATTTGGCTGCTATTTTCGTGAACACAACTGCATGCAAGTAATTGTGTTATGGAAAAGCCAAGTAAATATGTGTGTATGTCTGTGTGTGTACATGATACGAGTGCGGGATCAAAAAACTCG
Organism: Anomoia purmunda; assembly: GCA_951828415.1. Classification (NCBI taxonomy): domain Eukaryota; kingdom Metazoa; phylum Arthropoda; class Insecta; order Diptera; family Tephritidae; genus Anomoia; species Anomoia purmunda. Next base: position 48,737,080 of record OX639995.1, read on the forward strand.
CCATAAAAAGTGGGCTAAGATCTTTTTTTGAGCGCGCCCAAGGGGGAGGAGGTTTTTTTTTTACTAAAATGCATACGTTTTCTTTTTGTGTAGGAGTTAGCGTGTACCAACAACAGAGGTTTGAGTCCTTTTTAATGCTACTTTTTATATACATACATATAGAGTTTTTTGAGAAGATGAAAAATCTTTTTATTTTGCTATTCGTTTTGGAGTTGCTGGTGTATAAAAAATTGTTCTTGTTGTTTGCGTCATTTTGTTGGCAATCTCACAGTTTGACGTTTTTTTTTTTGGCTCCTTACTACCACATTCTTGTCGTTTTTTACAAAATTTTTTATGGCTGCTTTTTTTTGGATTTTTTGCTTTTTGTTTGTAATAAAAATAAAGCTTCACAATATTATTTATATTGGTTGACTCTGCCAGGGACGTTAATGACATGGTGTAAAAAATTTGATTTTTGCGATAAAATGAAAAAGTGAGAAAATGCGAAAAATGTATAAAAATAACATAAAAACGAAAAATGCGAAATTGCATGAAATTTCATCTGTAGCGGAGATTTCGAAATGAGAACCCTCGTTTCGAAAGTTTTCATTTACGCTTCTTCCGTTTTATGTGCGACACGTGAAGTGAACGTTTTTTTTTCCTGTCGATTTAAGAATGTATGTATGTAGTATGTACGTTTCACACACACACGCGCACAGGATAATATTATCCCTTGCCATGCGGGAAGTGGCGTAAAGGATTTTCCTTGCGTAAATTATGGGGACAACCGGAGAATATATTCGAGACGCAAAAGAAAATGATTGGCGAGAAGGGTTAAGTTAAATGAATGTATTATAGGGATATGTTGGTCCTGCAAGGCAGCATATTAAATTTAATGTCGTAAATAGCCAAACTTAGTGCGCGTGTTTTAAATTTTTAATTATTTGATAGCTGTGAGTTGGTGAAAATTCGCCTTACATCTATGCGAATTGTTTTAAAAATAAAATTTAAACTTAGGGTATTTAATTCAAAATTATACAGCTTACAACGATCCGTCTAAATACAGCATGCCACAAAACTTTGCATAGTATTTTTGGAGGAGGAAATACTGTGGAATTCGGAGTCGAAAGTTGCGGTTCTCCGTTCGTGTCTTGGTTGGTTGATTCGTTTAAGAAGATTGTCACCTTGGCGGCATACAATTATCTAGGTTGTCATTTTGATTCCACAACTCGAGCAACCCACAAACTTCTGGCGGCTTCAAGGCTGGGTACTCCAACAGAAAGTTCACGACTGTCTCCTTTGAATCCGGATCATAGCAGCTGCTATAGAACCTATGTATTGAAGTTTAAGCCGATCCTACGGGTAACGCCCGATACAGACTGCCCTGATATTTTAGGTATTTTCGTTGCTCGTACCTAAAAAAGCACTAGGTTTAGTTGCTTCATACGATACCCAGAAATGACGGGCAATCCTATACGATCTCAGCGAGGCGTCCATGACATTAGACTTATTGCTCTGAAATCTTTAGCTTTATCATGACCGTTGATCCTAAACCCTGGAAAGTGAGTATTCAGCAGGATTTCTAGCGACTCTGTCCACTAACCATCCGACCTTTTTATATACATATGCTCGCCATTTGCCCAGTATTCTAATTAGTCTGGTGGACACATTGCTATCCTCTATAGATTCACAAAATTCTCTCCAGGTCGCCTCCCTGGCGTCCAGTATCGACTTTTAAATTTCTTTAAGTTCATTGAAGGATTTCCTCTCTTAAAAATGTAAGCGTATCTGCTACAATATTCAAATCAAATAGTAAACGAATATAATCCGAGAGGATCACGACTTCCCAGCGACGAAATTTAGAAGTACTTGGAAAAAATGTAGTTAAGAGTACTACCACAATGAAGCCACGATGCAGGCAAATCTTCACTCCCGATATGCCCGCAGGAGCTCCCAGAAATTTGAGTCTTGGGCTCGCGAAAACAGGGCAACTAAGCAGCTGCCGCAGTGAAGTTAAAACCGATATTGACCTGACCTTGCACGTTCTAGTAGCTGCCCTCATTTACCGAGCTGGTCAGAAGGCCTTTCGTTTCGCAGCAGTCGGTAGGTTGCCCGAGTAATCCCGAACACCTTCTTGCTTTGGGAGCCATATTTAACTGTACTCTGCCTGTCTAACTTTTTAAAATTCCCTGGGATATGGCTGTGTCGCGTTAACCACATTATTTTGATGAAAAAACACTCCGAATATCTCGAAATAGAAAAACTATCATCAATAGCGCCGTTATTGAACCAAGAGCTATAATTACCTTTTGGCTATCAGAGTAACTATTTTCTTCTCTTAGTAGTAAGCAGCCAACCGGCCGCATGATCTACAATCTAATTAATAAATTTCGGAAATTGTAAGTGTCGCTGCGATAAAAAAAAAAACAAGGGTAACTTTCAATCACTGCAAACTAGGTCTTCATTCTACTCAAATTTAATCAATCGAAGAAATATTGGTCGAACCTCAGGCTCGCCGCAGGCGGCACTGTCAAAAAAGCTAAATTTTCTGACTGTCCTATTGGCCCACCCTAGCTTTAAAGTCGTGGAGTGTGCGTAAAAATGAAGCTATTAAATTAAGTAGTTGGGTTTCGGCAAAGATCTCAGAACCCATATAACGCTGATTGGTAACTGATCATGATTTCAAAGCTTTCCTAGCTTCGAGGGGTGCCATTAAGCTCCACTGTGCCAAAGAGCGGCCCCATTTGTTGCCGCCAATTCAGCTTGATCAGAGAATCATAAACTAAAGTTAAACTAGAGTTCCTCTGCTTAACATATTAATTTTGAGCTATCGGTAAAATTACAGTAGAACTTGTATTGGAGTTTTATAATTTTTCCATTTTCTAATAGAACAGAACCAAAAATTAGACTATACACAAGTTAGTTGATAGAACATATGAATCCAGATCGATTAACGTTTTGCCGTTTTTGTTTTGTTTTGATTCGAAAGGATTCAAAAATCGATTATTTTTATTTCGATCTGGCATCTCTACCATTTAGTATCCTCTATGGTTATTTTTCAGTTGAATAGGATGGTAAAAACTTCTGTAACGGCCTTCGATATTCCGGTTCCAGTCAGTCTTCTTATCAAGCATACCCTCGAACTATTCAAGCTCGATAGATAACCCAAGTCCCTTTCGATTTAAATAGGACTCCTCCTTGTATTTTTTTGTCAAAACCACCACTATGGTTTAGGGGAGTTTACTTTTCCTAGACCAGTGGAAAAGTTTTAGATCCCATTTTCAATTCAAAAAAGCCCATTACTACTGTATGTATCCTTCTTTACATCTCTTGATTTTTTACAATACCGCCTTTTGGCTCACGGTACTTTCTATTCTATGCATAAAATTTATAAAAGGAGCTGCCTTGCGTAGCCACGAGCCTTTTTCATTTCATCATTTTTATATTCACCAATTTTCCAAGTGAGAGAGATAAAATATGTGCAATTATAATAAAAAACCAAATGGTAAATATTGCAGCAGGAAAATTCAAAACACTCAAATCATGAAGATAAAAAGGAACATGAAAATATTTCAAGGGAGTGCAACTGGCGTAATTTTCTCCAACAGTTTCTACAGTTACGTGGCTTTTCTTGGAGTAGTTAGTATCCGCTGATGTTGGCAGAAGAAAAACTGCAAAAAGCATAAAAATCAAGTAGTAAATATACCGAAAGTAAAATAATGAAAAAAGGACCAAACCCAAAGCTAGCAAAGCAGCAAAGACACAAGAGAGGAATGTGAAAAACGCCATAAAAAGTCAAACAAAAGTAACAAAAAAATAAAATGAAAAAGAGAACAAAATTAATAATAAAAAATGGCAAGAGGAAAAAATTAAAAAAAAAAAAACACCACAAAAGAATCAAATTTTGTTCTTGTTGTAGAAAATGAGGACGAATTTTTGTTAATACACATTACGCCACACACCCCGCCCGTATTGCTACATCTGCTGACACAAAAGCACACCTCTTCATTTCTTCATTATCCTTTACCGTTATGCTATGATTCCTGGCCGCCACTTGCTGTCTGCCCCATTTAATGTTGAACGCTACCTTTCGTGCTTTCGGTCCTTTCGTTTTATGCTACATATTTTAAAGAGGACGTACATATATTGTATAAGTAGATATAAAAAAGAAAAAAAATGAAAAAAAATTCAAAATTAAAATGCAAAAAATTGTGCGCGAATTTAATTTGTAAATTTCTTTTGGAAAGGAAAATTGGCAAAAAGAAAAACAAAAAAAGAAATGAGAAGTGATGGGCTCTTGACTTAATGCATTTGCCTGAACGGTCGCACGCACACATACCCAGTCACTCGCAAGCATGTTTTCGTGTGTACATATTTACAACTGTGATCGGGAAAATAGTCTCAAAATGTATTGATCGATTGTTTTACAATTTTTCGTTTCCTTATTTAATTTTGCTAATTTTGTTTATAAAAGTTTTGAACTTTCTTTAAAATTTATAAAAAAAAATCGATAAATTTTAAAAAATTTCCTTCCAAGTTTCGATCTTTTTAAATCGAATTTATAGACAACTTTTGGGTATAAAATTTTACTAAAACAAAGTAAAAGTTTTCACTAATTACGCATTTTTATTGTTTTTTGGTAATTTATTTTGCCGACTATTATCTGATTAAATGAAAAAAACATATCGATTTATATCGTATTTGCAGAGTAAAAATATCAATATTTTTAACTCAATGCGCATTTATCTAAAGTATTATAAATATATTCGACAGTGAAAAAATAATGCATATTTGGTGCATCGATATCTATCGTATTTGTAAATATGTCGGTATATCAATATATCGATATATTAATATTTTTATTCCAATGTGCAAATATCTAAAGTATTATAAATATATTTGATATGGAAAAAACATCGATATATATCGTGTTTGCAGATATATCGGTATGACATATATCGGTATGTCGATATTTTTACCTCAAGACCCAATTATCTAAAATAAAAAATATTCGATAGTTAAAAGAAAAAAAAAACATATTTGACAGTTTCATTATTTTTATTTGATGAAAATACCCGGCGTACTTTGTCAGGCCTCCAGAAGTCCAACGTAATAAATGTGGACTGAAACGATTTAAAAAAACTCGGGTTCAACAAAACAATTTGGGGTTCTTACACTGGAATTATAAATAAATGTTCTAAGACTTCCGCCGAAACGTTTCGGAAAATAAGATTTACGTGAGCTGGGCTCTTGAAGACCTTAAAAAAATATCGTGTTTGATACGAACTTGATATAGGAAATTAAATACCGAATATCGATATTTCGAGATTAAAAATATTGACGTATTTATTTTAGCTCTTGTTTAAAATCGACTATCCAGCTATTCGACTAGTCGATTAGCAACTTTTTTGATGGTTCATAATCGAATAGCAAGCATTCGAGAATAGCAAGTATTCGACTAACCGTTCACTTTCGGTTTACTCACTATAAATTCATCAAAACTTCATTGTAGTGGAAAATGAGTTTTGTCCATAAGCACAATCATTCAAACACCTATAAAAAAAAAAAATTATTGAAAACAATCAACTAGTCGAAAAATATAATATGAACGGTTAGTCGACTAGTTGTTTATGGGCGGTTAGTCGAAAAAGTCGAAAGGAATCGGTTAGTCGATTGTGTGAGGTCGACAATTTTTTTAAACAACTTCAGCTAATCGATTAAACGGTTACTCGATTAATAAGAGTTCTAATATGCTCCACTATTTCTAAAAAAAATACCAATATTTCCCTTTATATCGGTGTTTTTTGCCCAAGTCTCTTTTCTTCCGCATTACAAAAGTTGAAAATTTTGATGATAATTTTTATTAAATTTTCGAATTTTTATAACATTTGTAGAAAGTTTTAATCTACATATGTCTTACATGTTTTTCTTCTATGAATATTTTTAGGAACAAATTAATTAGCAGTACATAACGAAAGACCAAATTGCCAATACATTTTGCTACTATTTTCGTGAACACAACTGTATGTCTGTATGTATTATTTTAACTGCGTTTACACACATACATACATATGCATGTGTGTGAAAATGTGGTCGTTATATGTTTTTCATTTTCCGTTCACTTTCGTCCTGTTGTTGTTGTTGTTGTTGTTTGTGTGCGTATCCTTATTCATTAACATCATAAAAATGCAAAAGACGAAGGAATAATAAAAAATGAGAAAATCCTTAACCACACCAACAACATCAACAATGACAGCGATAACAATAACAACAAAAATTAATATAAAACACGACCTCAACGTATTGGATAGTAAGTATGTGTGTATGTGTCTGTGTGTGCGAAAAAATAAAAAATGCAAATTAAAAAATTCGAAGGTTTTATGCTTTCATTTTTCGTTTTTCTCACTCTTTGTGTTGTGGTTTTGTTTTTATATTTATGTTTGTTGGTGTGTGTGTGTGTGTGTGGGTACGCAAGCGATTGGCTTGTTGGTTGGAGGAGCGGAGCAAAAGTTCATTTGGTAGTCATAAAATTCTGATGAAAACAAAAACAACAGCGGTAGAAAACAATAAAAAGTAGCCGCGGCCATTTTTATTTTTAATTAATTTTTTCTCACACGGCAACCGTAAATTGCATTGCACTTTTTGCATTTATGCCACTCGTACAGTTGCAGTTAGCATTTTTTCTTTCGATATCTATACATCCACGCTTACGTATCTTTATGTAAATATCTACATACATACATACATACAAAAAATATCAGTCCACATGTCTCTTTTTTTTTTTAAATAATTTTTGCAACATTTTTTTTTAAATTTGTTTTCTTTTTTTTTGCTGAAGGGCTTTAAAACCAATTAACTAAAAGTTTCAAACTTAGCTTAAAATTTCGAAATATGCATCTAATTGTTATCAACTTTTCAAACTTTTTCACGAGAATTTTTAGAAATATATCGAGTATGCAGTTGCCTACCCATTCAAATTGAAAGTGGCTTCAAATTCCCGTTGAATTTTGATAATTTTGTTTTTTTTTTGCTGATGGCGTTGAGCATTTACATGGTCGCGTTTCCGAAAAATCAACACCATCAGCAAAAAAACGAGATTCAAAATCAGCGGTGTTTTTTAGCCACTCCAAACTTGCATTTCATAATACTGAAAGTTTATAAGAAAATTAAAAAAAGTGAGGACAATTTTTAAAAAATTTTCAGCGCGATTGGATTATACATAAAGTTATAGATATATGTATGTTATATTTTATTAAAACTAATTAAATCAGATAAAAAAAAAAATCAACAAATAGTATAATTTGTTAACTCATAAATTAAATTTTACACTTGAATGAAAAGGTAAAAAAAATTAAAATCTCGTTATACGGTGTGAATTTTTACCCAATACATTTTGCAAATTACTATGCTAAAATCAAATGTTCAGACTTTCCTCTTCAAATTCAGAAAATTACATTTGAAGTTCAGAATTTCTACTTCAAATTCAGAATTTCCGTTTTGAATTTAGAAACTTGCAGTTCTAATACCGAATTTCTGTTTTAAATTTAGAAAGTCGTAATTCGTAAATTCAGACTTTGAACTGTATCTTTCGGAATTTGAATAGTGACTTTCTGAATTTAAAATTGAAATTCTGAATTCGAATTGCAACTTTCTGAACTTGAATTGGAAATTCTGAATTTCAATTGTAATTTTCTGAATTTGAAATCAAAATTCTGAATTTGAAATGTAAATTTTGAATTTGAAATGTAAATTCGGAATTTGAATTGTAACTGTCTGAATTTGAAGTGCAAGTTTCGGCACTAAAACTGAAAAATATGTTGAAATAATTTTTTTTCTTGTAAAAAAAACCAAAGAAAAGGAAAATGATTAAAGTTTTTGCACGTATATTGGAACGATTTTCTGTCCTCCCTTGTCAGTTTTGGGTTGAAAAAAAAACAGCCGTTTTGGGCGTTGTGCCATCTTTAGTGTGATTTTTTTCGTTCCGCAAAATGATTGAAAATGAATTGAATAAAAAAAATTCAAAAAAAATATTTTCAAACCACTAAAGAAGAAGTCGAGTTAAAATCCATGCCATTTATTTTGTAATTCATTTCTAAATCTCTTAAGATCTCTTAAGATATGGAAAATGACGGGTTTGGAAATTTTGCAAGCTACCTAATTTCAAAAATGTTTTTAACGAAACCAGGTTTAAAAACATACAAAGAAAGTGATCCAAATTATGTTTATTATCAATGAATTAAATTTTTTGTATACATTGGGAATTTAAATTTAAAAGTAAAGTTGAATCAAAAAAAGATTTTTTGGGAAGAAAATTTTTCGAATTAACGCAATTAACCAATTCCAAAATTTAGAAAATTAAAAAAACATAATCGCTTGTGGTTTTATTATAACATACAAAAACAAATATGCATTGAATGAATTATTTTTTATAGTTTAAATTTCATATATTTTCAATAAAAAAAAGGTTCGAATCACGTAAGCAAAATAATTTATGAAAATGATTTTTGTTTTAAAACATTGCACTATAGGCAAGTTTACCTAGTAATTTTGAGACCTCAAACCAAATGACTGTGTATTTTGTTTATGTGAAAATTAAGCTATTTTTTAACAACTGAAAACTTTTTCGTAGACAAGTGTAGTAAAATTGCTCATAAAATGAAATTATTAAAGTGAAATTTTGTTTAAAAGCTCATATTTCGATTGATTGCGACTAAACTTCAAAAATGGTTCAAACTACCCATAGTGCATTGGTATAAATATGAGAAAGTAAAAACTTCGATATATATATCGTTTTTATATCATCAAAGTGGCAAGACCGTTGATAATACACACAATTGATGGAACTTAAGAAAATTGCATTATCCGTCAAAATCGTTTGATTGTAATTACCTTCGGTTCTATAATATAGCTTTATATTTGATTGTTAAGATTAAAAGAAAAACTTGTATGTATATACTTCAAAATAATTCATAAAAAAACCTTTCATACATAAAAAATTGATTAACATTTTATAAAGTGTTTTTTTAATAAATAAATTCTAATTTTACTAAAAGAAAATTTCACTGATAGATTTTTTTAATGGACACCACCATCTAAATACCCACAAAATCACTTGGGTACAATCTGATCAAAGGACGAAATACCAAATTGATTACGTTGGGATAGGGGGGAGATTTTCCTTACGAGTCCTTCTAGTTGAGATGCCAACAACGGCTCCGATTGCTACACATCTTGTTGCAGCAAATGTCTGCTTTTATCTACACTAAACAAAAAAAATACCTGGGTTGAAGAAAAACATCTATCAAATGAAAAAAAGTGGGAATGAAAGGGTTTAACGAAGCGTATATTGAAAATACTTGTGGAGAGGGTTGCCAATTGCTTAAAAAAAATTAAATTAAATTTAATTAAGTTAGGGGAAATATTACAGCGTGGGATTAAAAGGAAGTAGGCAGGCTGAAAAAAACTGAATCATGCAAATTTGCTAAAACAGTGTTGCCACCTGTTTAAAAATATTTCTTTAATACAATTTCGAAGCATATTGAAATAATAGTATCGGTGAGAATATAAAGCGTTTTTACAAAAATAATTTAAATAGTTGCCACTTTTTGAATATTTTTGATTATATTTAATTGGTAAGGTAACTGAAATTCTACTATACTGGTGTAAAAGGAAATAGTTTAGGTAAGCTTTATTCGAGAAATATATTTGAAGAGGCTGCCACCTGTTAAATTAAATCAATTTGAACTGATGCAAGTTGAAAAAAAAACGTAGTGAAATCAGGATATCTATACATTTTTTTGAAAACAGTTAAAAAAAAGTTGCCACTTTTCAAAAATTAAAAACATCATTTTTGTTTGAGCTAAATGAAGTATAAAAAAATTTAATAAATTATGAAAAGCAGTTTTTGTACAAGCATTTACATACAAATAATTTTTTTTTTAATAATTGCCACCCATACAAAATTTAAAAAAAATTTTGGAATATAATTTTTGAGACTTCCTTAACACTGGAAAACTGGCTTGATTTATTAACAACCTGAATAAGCGCATTAGGATGGTCCGCAATTGCCTATATATGTATAGCGATCTGTATATCAGATTGAGATTCAGCTTCTCAAAACTAGAAAGCAATAATGAGACTTCTAAATGGCGCTAATCGTTTGATTATGGTGAGTATTTCTTATAACAAGTTGTAAATTGCACAAAATTTGCAGCAACCAACTGTAATCGGCAATTATGAAGTAAGGATCGAGTTTTTTACATAATAAAAAAAATTAATATTAAAAAATAAAAGTTGATTAAAAGTCATTACCTTTGATTAAGTTATTTATTTCCTTTTCGGCTACATTCGAAAACATAACGTTAAATCGAATGCCGTGCGAGCGAAGCTTCGTGTATAAGCTGGTATATAATAAACTACTAATATTTAGCGCACAGGTGTATGCATGGATGAAAACTTGAATATATTTTTTACTCTATTAACCCTTACCCCATTTCCACGAGTTGTGAAATGCCGCTGTCGCAAATGCGTCAAGTCCTATTAACGTTAAGTTCACGCTAATATTGTTCGTTGTTTTTATATTCTTAGCTTTTATGTCGCTTTTATTGCCTTTGGTCAACCTTCGATTATCTATGGTTGGACGTACATTCACACACACACACACATACACATAAATATAGTTGTGCAAAGTTTGTAGTAGTTTTTTTCAACTTTGCGCTGCTAAGGGTTGAATTTAGTGACTGCATTTCTTCATTTTATCTTATTTTTATATTTTCATTTTATTACAAAATTTTTCCTTGCATTATATGTGCTATGTATACATACGTACATACTTACAAATGTAAGCGATATTTGTTCATTTATTCTACCCTCATTTTCCATTATGCTTCTTTTCCATCTAAATTTTTCATTTTTATTTTCTTTATTTTTATTAACATATATTTTTTTGAAAGCATCTAAATTTCTTGAATGTCAAAAAATTGCGGGTAAAAGTACACACACACGTAAACGATGTGTGTATGTATGTAGTATGTGTGCAAGTGTTGCGTTAAATAAAAATGCAAAACTTTTATGCGAGTGTGAGCGAGGAAGATGTGCGAGTGGGACTACGGAACGGCTGGACACGAGCTGGACAGTTTTTATATTTCGTTCCTTTTTGTAGCTAAACTTTTTTGATGTGAAAAGAAGTGAAAATAAATCCATTCTAACGTTGAGACTTTTTTCATCTTGATGTAACTAAAGCTAACCCTTTTCTTCAAATCGTTGAATTTATATTTTTCTTGACATTTTTTGTATAGAAAAGGGAAGGGTGCCAACTGATAAGGATATTTATTATTTTGTTGTTGCATGTTTGCATGTATGTATGTACTTTTACTATTTATGTGTATAATTTTTTTAAAATATTTTTTTTATCAGGACTGAATTGATCACGTGGCGATTTTTTTATAATATTCCTAATGTTTTTCATGTTAAATTTTTTTCGTAAATTTTTTAAAATAATATAGTTCGTTCTATAACAAAAAGCGTATCAATCAAAATTTCAAACTTTGTTTATTTAGAAAAGCTCAACAAATTCTCATAAAATTTTCGAACTTTTTAATCAGGTTCTTTCGAAAATTTTTGGGTATGTAGTTTTGTAGCCAATTCAATTTAATATTATAATAAGCAAGTTTTAAGAGACTGAAATTCCCGTTGTTTATTCACAATTTTTCGAAAATTTAGTCATGTGAGCAAAAAATTTAAAAAATCAACGCAAATTTCTATAAAATCCATGCGTTATATTGATTCGTAGTATTAAAGTTTAAAACGTTTCAAAAATCAACTTAATTTTTTACAATTTTTTTTTTTTAATTTCGGTATTGAAAGTAAAAAATATTAAACACCAACCAACGCAAATTTCTATAAAATCCGGTTTATTTAAAAAAATAGTTCTTTCTATAACAAAAATCATACAAATCAAAATTTCCAACTTAGTTTATTTAATAAAGCTCAACAAATTCTCAAATTTTCAAACTTCTTATCCAGTATTTTTCGAAAAATTTTATGCATTTTTGTAGGCAATTCAATTTTACTATTATAATATGTAAGTTTCCAAAATTCCCGTTGATTTTTCACCACTTTTAAATTTTGGTCTTGTAAAAAATATTAAAGATCAACGCAAAATCCATCCGTTATATTAAAAAAAAATGCGTAATATCAAAATTTCAAAAATTATCAAAAATCAACATGAATTTTTAACCACTTCAGACTTGCCTTGCTTTATGGTCAAAGTTTGAAATTTTGAAGAGCAAAAAGTAATATTAAAACAAATACTAAGAAATATTTTTAACACTTCTTTTGCATTTTTTGTGGCTTGTGGGTATATGAGACCCATAAAACCTAGTTAATATTAAAAAATGGCGAAATAAATAATTAGGGTATTCTTTCAAGTCTCCTGAAGAGAAACAGAGTTTGCCGATTATAAAAATATTGATTTTCCTCGACTATATACCATTTATATGAAAAATTGTTTTTCTCCAGTTTTATTATTTGAAAAAAGGGGCATTGATATAGAACAATCCTCCAACTTTACTTTCCTCATGTATTTTTGGGCCACTCGAAATTTCAGACATGCCTGTGGAAGTTTGACAAATCACCTTATTTGAGTTAGCACTTTTTTCCAGAGATCCGGAATAATAATTATTTGACCGTTGAATTTTAAAAAAGTGATCCTAATTTTGATAAGAATTATAGGTATTTTGATAATAAATATGAGTAAAAAACATTTTTTAAGTTATTGATATTTATTATTTTGAGAATTTTATTACAAAGCGCTTTTCGTAATAGTTATTAGTAAGAACAATTTTTTAAATCGCGGTCGTTGATTATTTATTATTTTGAAACTTTCGTATATTATAAAAGTTTCTTCATAAAAATCACCAGCGGGATGTATTATTTTACAAATTTCAAAGACTTTTATTTAGAGACTTATATAATAAGAGTCTTTGCATATTAATTGTGAGTAAGACAACTTTTCTAACTATTGAGAGACGGAACTATTTCGGAACTAAAAATAGTACCGAACTAGTCGTGAAGTGATTCCGAATAGTTCCGTACTAATCCCGAAATGGTCATAAAAAAGTGCCGTCCTTCAAGACTTAAAAAAGTTATTCTCACTAATAATTATTATGAGAAGACTTATAAAAATACTGAAGAGTGAGACACTTTGAAGACTTAAATTTTTTTATCTCGCTGATAACTATTATGAAAAGACTTTTATAATACAAGTCTTGCAATAATGGTTATAGTTTACTCGAAAAATTTGTATCTCACAATAGTTAATATTTTTTTTTTTACAAAAATACAGTTTATTCTATACCAAAACCATATAAAATCAAACTTTGTAGAAATTTTACTAAAATTAAAAAAATGTTCATTAAAATTTGAAAACTTTTAATTAGAATTTGAAAATTTTGATTTCTTAATTCTTTTTTGTGAGCGAAAATTTTCATCTTCCGCACAGATTTTTTAGAGCAAACTTATCCATGTTTTTGCTACTAGCCACAAAAATTCTAAAAAGATAAAAAGATTCAGCTCACCCTAATGTGCATTTGAATGTACATATGTGATGATTTTTCTCCATGTAACGAATATTCAAACATTTTTTTTGCACTACTATATGGAAGAAAATGCTGAACACCGTTAGCAAAAAAAAAAATATCACAAAGCTACACAAATTTTCAGTTACTTAAAACTTACACTTTATTATAGAAAAATTCAATGGACTACAAAACTGCATAGCCGAAAAATTGCTAAAAGTTCTGATTAGAAAGTTTGAAATGTTTTTCTTAATTTGTTGAATTTTTGTGAATTTCGTTATAAGTTGGAAACATTTTTTGCTATGGTTTATGTTAAAGAATCAGCTATATTAAAAAAAACACGCGTGCACCTAAGAAGGAGCCAGTAGTAAATCTTCTTTGTTGTAGTAGAAATTAATAAAAGTAGTAGTAGTAATAAGAAGTAGCGTTAGTAAAAATATTGGAAGAAAGTAGTAAAAATAGTGGAAGAAAGTAGTAAAAAAAAAGTGGTAGAAGTTAGTAAAAATATTGGAAGAAATTCATAAAAGTGGTGTTTAAAATAGTGGTAGAAATTAGTAGTAGCATTAATAAAAATTGTGGTAGAAATTAGTAAAAATAGTTGAAGAAATTAGCAAAAATAGTAAAAATAGTGGTAGAAATTAGTAAAAAAAAATTGGTAGAAATAAGTAAAAGTAGTGGAAAAAATTAGCAAAAATTATGGTAGAAATTGGTAAAAATAGAGGTAGAAATCAATAGTTGCATTAGTAAAACTAGTAGTAGAAATTAGTAAAAAATAGTAGTAGAAGAAAAGTAGTAGCATTAATTCAAATAGTGGTAGAAATGAGCAAAAGTAGTGGTGGAAATTAGTAAATCGGTTAGGATGTTAAAAAGCTGCTACTTAAAAAAACACTTACAAAAAATTAATGAACATTAAGAAAACAAAAGATCAATTTTCCAAGTTAGTCAATATGCCGCAGTTGTATTACTTATTTGGACCATAGGTATACAAATAAAGTTAAAGTTTTGAAATTGGGGTTACAATCCTACACCAAGATTTTAAGTGTCAATTCAAAATTCCAAGTATACTCGACTAAACTTTTACGACCCGTTAAAACCTTAAACAAGTTTACTTAAAAAAAATCGGTACTTTTTTTCATCGAAATTATTAACTGTAACCTCAAAAAAAAAGGACACACGAAAAATATTCGTAATTTTTTCTTCAAATCGCGATATTTTCCAAATGATTACGTAAAACCTTTATGTATGAATTCTGTTTTCTCCATAAGCGGTAAATATTTCTTTGGCGGCAATTCGTTTCTATTTTTATTACTTTTGATAGCCCTGTTGTCAATCCAGCCAATGATTTTTTTGAGTGTGTCATATTTTAGCCTTCCACCAAAATATTTCGGCCGGATATTAAGACTTACGTGAGCTGGATCGATTTGAAAATGCATTCAAAAGTGGAGTTGTTTATAAATAAAATTAGTTTATTAAAATATTAAAAAAAAAAACACCTCAACCTTATTGAGCTTAGAAGGTTAAAAATAATGATAAAAACAATTTCAACGATATATAATTATACCGATTTACACTTATCAGGCATCATTGGAAAGGTATTTTATATATTTTTTTTCACTCTTTGTAAAAACACCCATCATTCTAGCATATGTATGTATATTCACTATGTAGTAAATTAATATTAAATTCATAAACTCTTTGCTTCTCTCTTTCAGTCGCCATGTTGCCACAACAATATTGCTTGCGATGGAAATACCATCACAGCAATCTACAGACAATGTTCTCACAACTGTTGGATCGCGGTTGCTTTTGCGATGTGACGCTGGCTTGTGAGGGTCAACTGATTCGCGCCCATCGCGTTGTGCTGTGCGCCTGTAGCAGCTTTTTCGATACAGTGCTGACGAATTACGCCAGTGAGCGTGATCCGATTATCATCATGAAGGATGTCACATTCGCCGATGTTAAATGTCTTATTGAATTTATGTACAAAGGCGAAATAAATGTGGAACATGTAGGTTAAAAATTGTTGAACTCGATTCGATGCACTTATGCAAATATTTTTTTCCTTTCAATTTCACTTACGCAGGCAAATTTGGCATCACTCTTAAAGACTGCAGACGATCTCAAAATCAAAGGTTTGGCGGAAGTTTCGTGGCGTGATGACGACGATGGTCCGCCGCTACCCACCGCTGCCGCAGAGTTTCACTCACCCACACTCGTGCACGACATGTATGGCACGCGCCATGAGCAACAGCGCATTGGATCGCCAAATCTTATCGATCAGCATCATCCACAGCAACAGCGAAGCGAACGAAAGCTGTCATCGCCGAAAACTGCCAATCATGCGCAGCAGCGTTTGCCGATTTTGACGCCAATACCATCAACAAGTGGTGTTTCAATGGCGGCTGCTGCTGCTGCAGCTGCTGTGGCGTCCGCTACGTCGCCGGTGGAACACTACCTGGGACCGAAACGCAAACGTGGGCGTCCTCCACTCGACGATGCCTACGATGTATTCAATGTGTGAGTCTGAGTTGGTAATAAATTGTTGTTTTCGTTTTTAATTCAAAAATATCTCATTCGCAGCCGAAAACTAACACACTATGGTGGTTTGGAGGCGCATCATCATCAGCATCAAGCCTACTTGGAGGCGCAGCGGCATTACAACGATGAGCAACGCCGGCATGCTGTAATCTCGCCCATACCGCCACCCTCAACGACATCTGCCGCAGCAGCGGCCGCCTACCACCAACACATCCAACAGCAACAGCATAATAAGCGTATGCGCCAATTGCACCGCCAACAGCAACATCAACAGCAACAACAACACCATCACCAGTTACGAGGCGAAGTGGATGATATGGAACAGGACGATGCACATGTAGATCCCGAATGGATAACCAGCAATTTGGAGGTGAATGTGGGTGGAGGTGGCGACAATGAGCCAGTTATTGAGTGCGACAGTGCCGAAGTCACCAAGGAACAACAGTTGGAAGTTGTCGTCGAAGAAAAGGAAACAAATCGCTTAGTAAAATTGGATGCGAGGAAGCGTAAAGAAAGATCTTCAGATGAAAGCGAACGGATGCTGTCCCGTGAACGTTCACTTACCCGCAAACGTTCAAGTGCCGATGGATGCGACGATAACATCATCGAAAATGGCGAGCACGAGCGGGTAGCGCAGCACCCACATGAACATGCCGTGCAAAATGATAATTCTGATCAGCCACAGGATCGCGATCCTGCCGCTGAAATCGATGGAGATCAAAAACCCGTGGTTGCTACTACTGTGCCACAGCCGGTTGAAGAAATGGAGAGTACGCGACAATCAACAGAGAAGACGAATAGCGGCGCTACGTCTGGTAATACGGCCGCATCCGTTTCGGGTGGTTCACATAAGCGTGGAAGTAACAGCACCGAACAGATTGCGCCACCACCACCGCAGCCGCCACCACAACTATCTACAACACATCATCACACGCCTCACGGCTATAACAAATACGTGCCCGAGGGTTATCTGATGAACGAACATGGCATGTTAATGACTCACGACTTCGTGCATGCGCCTACAGCCGCCATACCATCGACGGGTGCAACAGCGGCTACGTCAAGCGGTGCTGCAGCTGCCGCTGCCGCTGCTAACGGTAATGATCAGGAGTATGTTGATATAAAAATGGAGGAGTATGATAGCACTGAGTTGCGTCTAACCAGCGAGGAAATGTCTGAGTGGCAGGATGTTATCAAAATGGACGATTACTTGGCCAAAGGGCGACGACCGCAATTTTGGGAGGAGCCATTTACACGGCGGGTATGTTTTAATATAAAAAATGAAATAATGCAATCGAGATATATGAAAGTTTTACATTTCAACTGTACTGTAGGTGCTGGATGCTATAAAAAACAAACGATTGGAAATGAAAAAAGCTGCACGCATTTTAGGTGTATCTTACGGTACTTTGTATGGACGATATCGAGAGGTTTACGGATGCTTGAAACACCCATACAGGTTAGTTTCGAAAAGCCTTACCTTTCTCGGGTAAACAAGGCAATTTAGAAGAAGATATATAGATGGAGGTTTGTACTTTGACTTTAAAATTCCGTAGAAAGTTATTGGCCCCAAAAAACGGGAGTTTGACACTAATTACAGATTGTCGAAGACATGGATGATGAATTATTTCTCCAAATATATATATTTTTTACTGTTCCAAGTATCGTAATCGAATCCTCAACTGGACAATACTAGTTTTTTATAAACATATTTTTTTATAAACAAAATTTGAATTTTTGTATTACTTTGAAAGGTTCGTTTATTTTTCATTTTAACTCATCCTAAAAACAGCTCTATACGTTGTCACAGCGCAACACAGATTTTGAGTATGTATTTGGGATTCTGAGTATTAAGTTTTTTTTATTACTCAACTAGCTTTCCATGACATTTCAAGTTACGCGATTTTTTTATATTTTTTTTATGTAGGGTAATTTATAGTAAATAATTCAGTTTGCTTCAATGAAAGTTTTGCAGGTACCTAACGGTTATAATTAAAAAATTAAAATGCATCACAATTTCTTTGATCAAATTGAATCGATATTTTGTGATTTTAATTTTTTTATCAATCTTGATCGTTATTTTTACTTTTTTTCGTTAAATTTTTATCGATATTTTGTGGTTTTTATTTTGTCGATCAAAAATAATAATCACAAACAATTCGATCAAATATGATCGGACAAATTTACATCCAAAAATAACATTATTTTTGATCGAAAAAATTAAAATCCGAAAATTATCGATAAAATGTGATCGAAAAAGTATAAATCTGAAAATAAAGATTATGCAATTAATTAAAACAAAAATCAGGTCAGATTTGCATAGCATATGCCGTAAGGATTAGATCGATATATTCGCGTTTTGTTTCAAACGAATTCTTCCTAATAATTTTTTATCCGAAAAAATTAAAATAACGATTATTTTCGGCACTTTGGTTTTTGAGTTTGCATTTTCTGTACAATTTACAATTATTTTTACGATAACTTTTTATCGCTATTTTGTGATTTTTATTTTGTCGATAAAAAATAAGCAAACAATTTTGTCAGCGATGATTTTATGACCGAAAAAATAAAAATCACAAATGAAATATGATGGGAGAAATTTAAATCCAAGAAGAACGATTATTTTTGATCGATACAATAAACAATCAGGAAATATCGATAAAATGTGATCGAAAAAATATAAATCTTAAAATAACGATTATAATACTACAGCTTTAATGTTTTTTGGAAGGGGTTTCAACATATACATACATATGTACATGTTTTGTTTTACCAAAAAAAAAAAAGCACATTCAACTAAATTCTGTCTTCCTCTTTTTCTTTACAGCAGTACAACTTTTCGGCCAACACAATCCAATCAGTTAGCCGTACAGCCGCGTTTTGACATGGTTTGGCCCTCACCGAAACGTGACAGCAGTCATATGTCTGCCCAGCTGGGTATGTCTGACAGTACGAACAGCCAGAAGGCCTTGAATCTCCTATACATTGATATTTCTAACTAAACTATCTAATTTTCTCTTCATTTCAGAAATCGGTAAGATACGTCCAAAGGATTTAAGCGAACTATGGACGCGACCACAAATTTGAAAAACGGCACAACAAAAGATTTGCAACCTGTAAATAATTTAGCTATTTTTGATCAGCGAGTGATGGTCGGTCTGCACTGCAAATGTAGGAATAAAAGTGTTACTAGTAATATATATATTTTTTTTTAAATCTATTAATAATTTTTTTTTATTATTTGAAAAAAAAAAAAAAATAAAATTACAAGCAAGTATTTATAGGCATACATACATAAAAACGTATGTTTTAAGAAACAAAAAATATTGAAGTATGAAATGGAAAAGACATTATTAAAAAGACAATTAATTGTGTGTTATGTTTAAGTGTGAGGCTAGTTATAGTTATTTCCAATTCACACACGTACATACATAGTACGCAGATATTGAAATATACATGAGTGTATGCATTTTTTGTGTTTTTTTTGCGAGTATGCGTACATAGAGTTACTGAAGTAGTTAATGATTTATTTAGATTTAATGCAAGCTCATAATTTTTAGATAAATCATATTGACAATTAAAATAAATTAAAGCATAATTAAGCGCATAAATGAATTGAAATTGAAGTATATAATTAGCAAATAATAATCGTTAAATAATTAACAATGCAATTTGTTAAATTTGGTCGTGAATTCACTTGTTTTGCAATGATGTTTTTCTTTCTTTGTTGTTTTTTTTTTGTTTTTTTGGTACGTAGTTATATGAACTGAGAAATATTTATGCACTTTGAAACAAACTTAGAAAAATAGTTAAAAAAATAAAATACTTATTTCCTGTAAATAGTTAACTAATTCAGTGTAAAGCAAAATATTGCATTTTATTATAATATATGGTGTACTTTCGAAAGCGAAAGGACATTCAACAGAAAAAAATAATTACGACTAAGTGTATTTTAGTGCGATAATTATAATTGATAAAACAAAAAATAAATATGTATTTAATTTCTATCTTAAAAACCACTTGCTGTTGCTGTTTTGCTCTATTAGCTCATGGTATGTTTTGATTAAATTGGGGATAATTTTGTATTTTCCTCTTTCTCTCCACCTTATTGAGATTTTTCGTATTTGTTTTAACTTTTTTTGTTTTATACAGAAACCGGAAAGGTTACAGTTTTTATAAAGTATTATAGTTTATTATGATTTAATCGTTATTTTGAGATTCTTAGTTTTTCTATCAATTTTGTCAGATTTGATCGAAAAATAGTCATTCATCGTTGATCGATTAAGTCAAAATAAAAAAAAAGCGATAGGCGTTACTTCTGCAGGTCTAGAGTAACAGCTACCAAATGTATAGCTCTCTCTCTCTCATACCGCCCGACTAATCTCCACGAATCGGTAAACATACTTATTGCTGATAGTCTTCTATAAGTATCGAATGAACGAACCCGGTTTAAAATCACGTCTAACTCCCATATTTCGATTATTTAAAAAAAACCAAGCACACCATCCTTAAATTCAGTTTATTTTTTACAAATTTTCTATTTAAATAAGTCGCTCTATGCGAAACTCGTAATGGGGTTTTGTTTTCAAATACTCAAACATTTTTCTTCAACTTTTCTTAGAATTAATATTGTATTCAAATTTAGTTTGTTCTATAATTAAAACTATGTAAATCCAAATTTCAAGCCTTGTACAAAATTCACAAATATTCTGCAAATTTAAAAAAGTGCCAGTAAAATTTGAAAATGTTTAATCAGAATTTTTAGAAAATTTTCGGGAATGCAATTTCGTAGCTCATTCAATTTTAGTATAACAAAATGAAAGTTTAAAGCGACTAAAAATTCCCCAAGATTTTTGATAATTCTTTTCGGCGATAGAGTATCTTCTTTTTTCCCATATAAAAATAAAATTTGTTCACACGTTATATGGAAAACAAAGCGGAACACTGGATACTCAAAATTTGTCCAAAATATCTGAAATTTTAATTGCAGTTTTTTAAATTTGCAGAATTTTTTTTTGGAATTTTTACAGAGTTTGAAATTTGTACTTACATACGTACATATGCACATATATAGATTTTATTATAGAATGAACCATATTTCCATAAAAAATTAATTTAAAAAAAAGTTAAGGAAAAACGTTGTGAGTATTAAGTAAAAAGATCCCTTCCCACGTTCCCAAGACAGTCGGTTCTACGAAACCGGAACGACCCGGATTTATATCCGACCAAGGACTGTCACTTCCCCATCATTCCACAAAATTTTATGGGGAATGTTTTATGATGTTACAACAGCAGCAACAACAACATCCCTTCCTTACCTATCGGGCGTATAACGAAGCTGGGGTGCTTTTTCTTGATAATGACACATTTATATAGCGAGCTGGTTGCTCCAAGGCAGACGCTCGCATGCAGCCGCACCTATTGGTGAACAGACGCTGCTCCCATAGTTCTCTCTCTTTCGACGATTGCTGGCATTGCCCAGAGGGCACGAATGGGGCGTAAGAGTCGGGCACAGCCCTTGGCCGGGAAAAACCAGGGCCATTCCGGTACGTTAAACCGGCTGCAAGGGGAATTTCCGACATGTGGAGATTATCCACACGATACCAAACACTAATTCACATGCTATCTCAAACCAACTCATCTAACCCCACTCTCTCTCTGCAAGTTTCCTGGGCCTCCCCCTAGATGAGTTGGACGACAACGACCATAGATGAATCCGTGATGGTGTGATTAGCCGCTACAACACCAAAAACAACCATGCTTATTGCAATAAAATACTTAAAATACATATATAAGAGTACACACGCAGACATATGTAGATGCATATGCTGATGAAAATTTGCTATCCAGACTTTTAAGTAGCATGATGATCTAACCTCAAAAATTCGAAGGCGTGCATTTTTGCACAATACGCACTATTTACATACATAAATATCAAAATATACTACAACATATGTATGTATGCACATACATACATGTGTATTAACAAAACCCGAATTAAATCATATGTGCACTTATAAAAACACCTTTTCTAAACGGTATAATTACCTGATGTTGTACGGACAATGCGCCGGAGGTCCGGAGTCTGGATGGCCGGATGTGGATCACGGTTTCACTATCTCACTTTCTCACTTTTCACTTTTAATATTTTGCACTTTAACGCATTTAGCGTATTTTCACTTTTATGTTGAATATAAATACCGCACTAGGAGATAGTGCAACAAAATCACTTATTACTGATAAAATTTTGGGTTTTACAAAACCAAGCCAAAGTTAAATAATTTATAGCGTCTGTTTCCGCCGCCAATTCGATAACTTTTGTACAGCACCCTGTGTTTTTTTGACATTTTGTTGCCATCCACAATTGGCGCGCTGTCGAGTTGTCAAAATCTGACAAGTCCTTCCATGTCACTATTTGTTAAAATTTGTAAATAATATAAAAATATATTTTGTTACAATTTTTCGCCAGAATGTTAATGGAATTGAATATTGAAGATAAAACATTTTTATTTGAATGTGAAGTAAAAGGAGCTGTAATAGAGTATTTGTTATATGATTCCAATCAGAATTGGAGAGCGGTGAAAACGCAGGAGGAAGTGTCGCAGACTTTGGAAGTACATTGTAAAACTATTATACACTACAGATTATTACTAACATATTAATATATCTTTATTATTATAGCTCTTGAATAAGCGCATAAAATACGATACATCCACTGCTTATGATACTTTACAAAATAAACAACCGGAAGCAGCGAGTTGGGTTGCAAGTGACGTTGCAACGGGTCAGCATAAGTTGGATAGCGCAAAAGAACGTGTCTTAAAATTGAAATATCGTGTTAAAGATCGTCCTTTCAATTTTGAGTGGTGTTTAAAACGAAGAGATAGCGTCCTTACCATTCCGATACCAGTTAACGAAATTTCCAGCCTTATGGAAAGATTGCCTGTGCAAATCGAAGAGCTGTTGGAGGTGTTGCGACGTAAAGAAGATGAAATAAAGCAGTACCGAACGGAATATGGAAGTTTGCGTAGATGTTCGTATAATTCAAAGAAAACTGTTAGCCTTTTATCGAACTCAGTTATAATTTTTTTTTAGCAACTTTGGCGACCAACGCCTTTGATGTGGACAAATTTCGTGAACAGTATGCTACTACTGGTATGAAAGTTAAGATTTTACAAAAAATTATAGAACGTTGGCGTGCAGAGCACGGGGAAATTGAACCAACGCAAGACACGATAGCTCAATTACGCAACAATTGTAGTCCAGTGAATGCAATTAAAATAGAAGTGCCGGAAACAAGTTCACCAACTGGACGCAAAAACATGCGGGAGAGCCCACGCAATAGGTGAATTATCAATTTTAATTAATTAATTCTTTTTTTAAGTTATGTTATTTTTTGTAATGTAGAAAACGCAAAATAACGCAAGAGAAAAAAGCGCAAATGACACGCACACTACAAACACGCAGACAAAAATTAGAATACGAAAGTCAAAGTCAAACGCTGAGTGAAAGTGAGCCACAGTTGCAAGATACCAAAGAGCTAATAGCAGCCGAGGAAACTCCAATTAGCAGTGTGAAGATAGCTAGTAATGCAAATAATAATGAAAATAAAGTTGGAAAGCAAGACAAAAGGCAACTGAATACAACACAAAAAGTTTCAATAACTATTGCTGCAAACCCGGTGCCAAATCGAGTTGCTCAAATGTCGTGTGAGACAGCGAAGGAGGTAGCAAGGTCTCATAAATGTTTACAATATTAATAATTTCATAAAAAAAACTAATAAAACTATTTTTTCTTTGCAGTAAAAACAAGAAGTTGTCACCGCGGGAAACTAAAACCCCGAATACACGTCAAAGACGACGCGAATTGGAAGTGCAGCAGAATAACTCCGATGATGTGACAATAATTGAAAACCCCAATAACTGTGTAATCTACCCGGTGGATGAGGGAGTTGAGTTAGCTGAAAATAGTGCTGTTGCACGTGCAAAAATTCATACCACTAATAAAAATACAAACACTACATATTTATCAAAAGCACAAAAATGTTCTACACCGCAAGTAGTTGAGAAAGTGCAACCAAGTAAAAATGAATTAAGTGATTATGTGGATTCTGTACTTAATCAACTGGAGGCTTTTGATAAGCAATTGAAAGCAGAAATCAGTGGTGCTGGCATCGAAGAAGAGCGTTAATAGCTGTAGCAAATGCAATAAAAGTACATGCGGAACTAGATAACTGTAGTTTACCAGTATAAAATTTGTATAGATTGTGTCTTTTTAGAATCTTATGTAAATTGTAAATTAATGTGAGTTATTTGTCGGCTATTTGTTGTGATTTTTTATTGAGGCATAGCTGGTTTTATATTAAACATTTACAAATTACATAAATGTATATGTTTTTATTGAACTTAAATCAGATAACGCAACGGTTATAAACGGTTATATTAAAATCATTAATTTTAAATCGTTAATTATAGAGTTTTATTTATTGCTTTGGAAATAATCGTTATCCTTAGTTTTATATTTTGTTAATATTTTTTTTCTTATGCAGCAAAAGAGCCAGAAGTAAACTAATAATCGTGGTGGAAATATTTACGTATGTACAAATAGTAGTAGCTGCACTATTAAAGTAAACAACAACAATAAGATGGTAAGAAAATAAAAACAACTGTAACAATAAGCTCTTTAGCAGAAAATGTGTGTGTTTTTTTTTTTACAAATTATGTCTTATTTTCTGAGCGATAAATGAAATTCAAGATATAACGATTATTTTCCAAATAGAAATAAAACTAAAAAAAAACCATCGATTATTTTCTGAGCAAACTATACAACTAAAAAAACAAAAAAAATGGATATGTTGATTTATCCCTTTAGGTATCAGTGTAGCCATAACTTTTTGAAAAAAGTCTAAATTGACAAAAAAAAAGGCTGATAAAGGCTAAGAAGGCAAAATAAAAAGGCTGAAAAAGGTTAAATCATAATAGAATCATTTTATAATTATTATATGATTTCATAATAAAGTTTCTACGGTTTTCGCATATTTATATTGACTTTATGGGCTTCAAAGATAATTTATATTTATTGTTTGTTCATAAGTAAAATTAATTCATAAATTTTTATATTATATCTTCATCATCAGATAAATTTGAGTATATATTGAAAGTGTTTATAATTTGAACGAGATCTTTTTCTACTGCGAAATCATAACAACACTTTTATTCCTTCTCCATTCCATATTTAACACTTAAAATTGCATTTAACATTTTAACACTAATTACATTTCTTTGTTTCGTTTTGATAAAATTCATCTGCTTTGCTGGGGCTAAGATTTAAAAATTTAAAACAAACCCACAAAGGGCAAAAACAGGATTTTCGCCAAGAGCGTTTTTATAATTACGGATCCATTTCAAAGCTCTCGACTGTTTCCCAACCAAGAGTTTAATTTCAGATAACCAACATGGTTTTGTGCCCGGTCGGTCCACAGTTTCTATTTATTGCACAAAATCATTTTCAGCTGGGTCTCAAGTAGATTGCATAAATGTATACGGATTTTTCGAAAGGATTTTATAAAGTTTCGCATAATATATTATTAAATAAACTTACCAAACTAGACTCTCATTTCGTTTTTCCCCACGGAAAACTTGACATCTTACTTATGTAATAGACGTTGCGTGGTAATAGTTGTTGATGCTTTTTCGGAACCTTTTACAACCTTGTCAGGAGTTCCGCAATGAAGTACTCTGTGCCCCCTGCATTTTGTTTTATTCGTAAATCATATACATAAGTCATTGCTTTTCTTTTTTATTATATGCTGATGATTTAAAAATATTTGCCGTGGTAAATAATGCAACCGATATGAGGAACCTTCAATCAGCGTTAGATAAGAAGTCGCAACTCTCACTAAATATAAAAAAAATGCTTTAATATTACTCTTTAAAAAGTTCCCAACATTATGCCTACTTCGTAATCTATTTCGAACATGATGCTAACGTCTGTTGAGGAAATTAAAGACCTCGGAGTGGTGTTATATTTTAATTTTATTGTTTCTAAATTTTACATGGTTTTAGGTTCGATGAAACAGAAATCAAAATTTACTGTGCCTTACGAGATAAAATTACTTTTCTAATCTTTTGTTCGATATGGAATGGAATATGTCGCGTTTATTTGGATACCATATTCACAATATCCTATAGACAGGGTTGAACGTGCGCAAAAAAAGATGTTCCTGAAATTTATTCTCCGTTCTTTGACTTTTGCTAATCCCATACCTTCTTACAATTCACGTTTACTTCATATTAGTCTACAATGCGTTGAAACGAGAAGGACTATTTGTTTTTGTTTTCTCTCGTTATTAGTGTGTAATTAATAGAATCGTCGACTGTCCATCTCTGTTGCAAAATATAAAAATTTCTTGTATCACTTAGGACATTACGTAATTTCAATTCCTTTTTTATGCAGATCAAGTCATGACCAATTATGCAAGGAATTCTCCATTGCCTTGTGCACTTTGCAAAAACAACGAGATCTCGAATACCGTCTGCCTTGATTTCTAATTATTCAAAAATTCTTTTCTCTCTTGGTTGTATTCTTCGGCCTTTTAATATTATTACAGTAATTTGTTCATTCGATATTGTATACGGTTTTCATAATCTACTTTGATTGTAAATTCTAGTTTTAAATAGTCAGTAAGAATTTGTTCATTGACTTTTGGAAATAAATAAATAAATAAATATCTGCCCAAAATTATACAGTAGATTCTAGATTTTTCCACTACTATAAAAGTAAATTTTTCCATTGCATTTCGAAGGTATTTATTTCATTAGTACCGAATTTACGCTTTTAAGAAAATACTTAAAGAGGGTGAGAAGCTAAATTAAAATTTTCCGGCTAAAATGATATTAAAAAAAATTAGATCTAACCTGATTTTTTGGACTGCAATTTGGAGAATAGTTGTTATTTGCTCTCCCTGATTTAAGCGATTATTTCAGTTTACGCCGAATTTACGTTCTTCACCAGATTGGTGGGTTGGCGGGCTGTGCATTTGCTGTGCATTTCACCTGTAATCCCCATGAGCGCTGATAATACATACACATACATACATATGTACGTATATATATATATAGTTTATATATTTATTATAACATTTCCCAGTGCCCAACCATATTATTTTCCAGCCGTATATCAATAAAGATATCATGAATGATTGTATTTCTTTATGCCTATCGCAATGAATGATTCGCCTACATATGACTATGATATGTTTATGTATCCATGCACATATGTACATATGTATGTATGTATATGTATATTATCAAACATTTGAGTTACTTCATAGGTACATACTTAGGTAGTTCGCTGCAAGGAAACCATCATTTGTTCGATAGCAGTCGTTTAGTTGGTGCGTTTGACTTTGCGGCGATTTTAAAATAGATTGTATGTACATTTGTTATTTGATAAACGTATGACTAATCTCTACATTCGCAGGCAGTTGTAGTTGCGTACTTGAAAATGTGGTCAAAAGTTGTAATTTTCGTTGTTTGGTGTCTTTTGGAAAATGCAGCTTTAAGTCATTCGTGTAAGTTATAAAAAAGTTCGGGAGTGTGTGTAATTATTTTGTGATTACATTATCGGAATGCAAGTGCAAAGGATACTTTTGAAAAAAAAAAAAAATTGAGCTACCTCTTTTTTTGTTCACATTGTTGTTGAGGATGATTCGTATAATTTGCTTTTTCATGCAATTTTTTTTGTTTTTTTTTTCTTTTGTTTTTACCTCCACAGCCCATCCCAGCAATGACACCAACATTCGCAAACACATACCACATCCATATTTGCAAACTGAAATTGATCCGAAAATTATTGGCGGCTCACCTATTGCCATCACAAGTGTACCATGGCAGGTTTCGATGCGTCTGAAGGCCTATGAGAAAAATTTTGGTAGTGGCCACATATGCGGTGGATCGGTCATAACATCGCGCGTAGTTGTGTCAGCGGCACATTGTGTCATCAAGTAAGTAGCGTAATTTTGTTGGTTTACATTACAGTTGGTTTGCTGGAAGTATGACATAATTAAAAAAAAAAAAAGAAGAAGAAGAAGAAGAAGAATATATTAGAGAAAAAGGACTTTAAAGTTATTAAATTACTCGCATAGTAAAACTGAATACCACTTTAATTCTTATAAAATTCATTCATAAAATTCTTATATTTTTTTCATCTTTAAACTCCTGCATATTGGCAGTACTTAGTTAATGATAGAAAATAAACGAAATTATTGTGGCAAATAGTTCCAAATTCGCTGTTGCATTCCAATTTTGAAAAAAATATAGCAAATACCCGCCGTTGTTTGTCAAGAACTACATCGTATTAAATTTTATGTGTTTGTGTAAAAAAAAAATTGCGTTCATCACAAAATATTTCGGAAAAATATTAAGATTTACGTAAGCTAGATCGATTTGGAATTTGTTCAAAAATGGAGTTTTTTATAAATTAAAAGTAGTTTTTTTTTTAATTTTTTTTTTTGGAAAAAACCACTTGGGAATTTAAAACAGTGTAAACTTGAAATATTTAAAAATTAAGCTAACGAAATCAAAATGTCATTTGCAAAAAGAAAAAAAATTGGGGAAGATTATTTGCAAAGAAATAAAAAGGGTGATAAAATACCTTTCCAATTATATATTTGTAAGTCTAAATTGATCAAATATTTTTCTTAAATCATTCTTCCAAAGATGGTCAAGGACAGTATACAAAATTTCATTACTATGATTCCGTTGAAAATTTTTACTTTAAAAAGAATTTTTATATATAAAAAGCTATAAAAATGGAACAAATTTTAAATCAGTCCAGCTCATCTAAATCTAAAAAATATACTACGGTTATGAAATGTTAATCAAAATAATGAATTTTATACCTCCGACTTTTTTTTTTGTATGGGAAGTGATGTATCCTAATACCCTAATATACATATTCTAAAAAAAAAAAATAAGTGTGACACTCTATTTAGTTTAGCAAACATGTCATTAAAAAATAATTATTAAAATCGGTTAAGTATTTTGAGAGCTAAACCGTTTCAAACATTTGCCATATAATCAATTTTAAATAATAGGTATAGATAATGGTAAAATTGTTTTTTGACGTTTTTTTTTGTAAAAAAAATATATTTTCTGAAATTATTTTTTTCTGAAATTCTAATTTTTTTTTAATTTATCGTACGTAATAAGAGAGCGATAGTTTTAAAAATTAAATAGACATTTTTATTGGAAAAAGATGCAGAAATTCTTAGGAATTGATGTTTTATTTAAAGATGAAAAATATCGAATGGAAATGTTGAACAAACTAAAATTAATGAATTCTACTTTCAAACACCACTTATGGTAGATAAATAAACACAAAACTGAACCACTATCTGACATACTCCAAAAACTTCTTAAATGAAAATATGAATGCTGAAAGAATTTAATAAATTTTTTACTACCAAAATTAATTTACATAGCATTACATTCTCGCAAATTTTAATTTCTCTCTAAATCAGCTTATTTGACAATCTGAATAAAAACACAAAAACCCTGCTTGGTTTAAAATTTAACATACTAATACCTTGCATTAATTCATTTGGAGTCTATTGGGTTTGGAGTGCTTTTCAAAACGCCAGTTTTAAATATTTATTCAAATGCACCGGAATGCATATAAAATAAACTATAATATAAAATTATTTATTGAATCCGTTGTCTTTCATCACACTCTAATTTTTCAACCGCTCCCCGAAAGTTTCAAGAGATAAAGAAATATATTATTCTTTTTAAAGATGGGAGAAAACGAAAGTCATATTAAGATAAGTATTAGGAACTTTATTAAAAAAAATATAAGATGAAAAAAAACAAAATTAAAAATAAAAGACTTTTTCAATTTCCTGAACTTACAATTTTTGAAAAATGATTGTGATAGAGATTAAAAATCACCACAGAATAATATCAGAGCCGAAAAAAGTATTGCCACGGACTTTTTTTTAAATAATATTTTCCAAGTTTTTCATGTTAAAACTAGTTCGTTAATTTTTTATCAAAATATAGTTCATTCCATTCTTTAACAAAAGCCACATAAGTAAAAATTTCCAACTTTGTAGGAAATTCAATAAAATTAAGAAAAAAAAATTCATCAAAATTTCCCATTTATTTTATTCGAATTTTTTTGCAGTTTTACCGATCACTCAATTTTAGTGAAAGTTTTAAGTGGCTGAAAATACCCGTCGATTTTCAAATGTCTCTTTTTGCCGACAGTGTTCTTGCGCAGTTTTTTTTATATAACACATGAACAAAATTTATTTTTATACAATATGTAAAAAAAAACAGGTTACATTATCGGTAAAAAAAATTATCAAAAATTATCGGTAATTTTTAGCTACTTAAAACTTTCACTAAAACTTAATGGTTTGCAAAACTCCAAAAAAAAATCAAATTAAAAAGTTGGAAGTTTTGATGAAATTTTGTGTATTTTTTACAAAGTTTGAAATTTGTATTTATTTGGATTGTGTTAAAGAATGAGCTACATATATTTTGATTTTATAATATAATCTAATGGGATACAAAACTGCGTACTCGAAAATTCTGTTTAGAAAGTTTGAAATTTTGATGAATCTTTTTTAACTTGCTAAATCTTTGAGATCTAAACGAATATGGTTATAAAATAACTCAAAAATTAACAAAAAAGTTTTAGCAAGAAAAACATTTTGAATAAAATGAAAAAAATACTTTTTTACGGCAATGTTAGTATTCAAATTTGCAAGGATGTGTACGCAAAGACAGTTTGAGAATTTCATTATTTATCGAAGATTGCAAAAACCACTAATTAGTCGTGAATAACAGGAAAAGCTAATGACTTTAATTTTGCAGTCTTTAGTCGAATAAGTGATTCATTGTGATAAAATTATCGCGAAAAAGTGTTTGCTAACCTGTTACGTAATTATTTATTGCTTAGATTATAATTTTTGGGAATTCAAAAGGGATAGAAAACAACAGAACTTTCCGGCCACTTGCAAATTTATTTACCCTACTATTCCAAACTACCGCTATAAACCAAAAATGACAAAAATAAGGATTGCGCCTTCCGCGCTGAGAGCAACTGAAAGTGACGTAATAAAAGTAGAGAAAAAGACATCAAAGAAAAAGTGTTAAAGAAAAAGCGGACAAACGTCAGAACGACTGAAAGTTTTTTTTTAGCATTATTTGTGTAAAATAAAAGCAAAATACTTATATTTCGTCGACGAATCGGTGGATGCTGTCAAATCGACAAGAAGAGGACTACTAGCCCGCTGAAGACCCAATCTTGTATTCTATCATTTTGCTCTATGAACTGACGTCCATTTTCGTACGTTTTGGCGCCAAAGAGACGATCAAATAACTTGATAGCACAAACGCAATGTGTGAGTGAGCCCCGACCGAAGTCGACACACCCATACAGCTGAAGCGTTGATCAAGTTCAAGATCTAATTGGTTTTTTTCCTTGAAATATGCCACACTTCCAGCAAAAGCGAATTACATACAATTTGTTTAATTCGGCTAAAATCTCAATTCAAATCCTTTTGCAGCAGCGACTTGTCACCGATGGCCTATCGCTCGCCCAGTGAATTTACCATAGTCATGGGTTCTGTCTATCTATATGAAGTTACCCAGTATACGTTGCAGTTTGATGTGTTGGAAATTGTGCATCATCCTGAGTTCAACTTAACGTTACTTCAAAATGATGTGTCTCTATTGTTTTTAGATGGTTTAATACCTAAAAATTATCCAACAGTAGCACCAATACCACTCAATCAAATGGCTTTACAAGCGGACGATAATTGTTCCGTAACGGGTTGGGGAGTAACGGAAAGTGTAAGTATATATTTTATTTAATTAGCACACATTGATTGTAATTTTTTTCTAACTTTCTGTCTCTGTTTTCTGTTTCTGTAGGGTATAGTTTGGCCGGAGTTGTTGGGTGTTGTTGTGCCGATCGTTTCCACGTCAATATGCAATGAAAGCTATATTGGTGAAATCACTGATGGTATGATTTGCGCTGGTTATATGGCGACTGGTGGTAAGGATGCCTGTCAGGGTGATTCTGGTGGGCCATTAGCTTGCAATGGCACTTTGGCTGGTATTGTTTCTTGGGGTAATGGTTGTGCTGAACCCGGCTTTCCCGGTGTCTACACGAATGTCTCCGATTATCACGATTGGATATTGTTGACAAATTCTACATTCAATTACACCCGTTATAATGGCGCCTCGAGTATTTTGAGATTGAGTAGTGAGCAACTGGTGTATGGAATTTTTTGTTTGTTAATTAGTTGGATGACGTCATAAGCGACTGAATTAAAAATGCAGATATTGGAGGCGAATAGTAGTAGTAGATGTTTGTAGTAGTAATCGTAAATGGGAACGCAAATACTTAAAACGTATGATGAACACTAAACTTAATGTTTGTTCAAGTAAATGCGGTATTAATTTTACTGTTTACTTTTTTAGGTAGCAAATAATTTAAAGATTATTGTACTATATAAAACAAAAGTGTTGATTCCATAAAGCGGGAATGTTTGTTGGAAGAGCTTTGAGTTTATCAAAAAATATAACGAAATTATCGCTAGCCTTTGTTTTATTTCGTGTATGCATTAATAATTGACTCAAAAGCTTCTAAATAAATGATGGGTGGAATTGACGAAAGGCTTAACGTTTGCGAACTGCCCGTTAAGAAAATTATTTAATTTATGTGTAAAGATATACAGATTAGGAAAATATTAACAAAATGTATTGAAAGTTTGGCTTTCCTTATCTAATAAATTAAAAGAAAATATAAGTTTCAAACTTTAGATAAAATTAAAAAAAAATCATCAAAATTCTTAATTTTTTTAATACGGATTTTCAGGTACACATATATAATCAATTCTATAACAGAAACCGTGTAAGTAAAAGTTTCAAACTTTATAGAAAATTAAAAAAAAATTCGAACAAATTACAAAAAAAATATCATCTACATAAATTCTTTTTTTTTTAATGCAGAATTTCAAAAATCTTTAGTTTCAATTAAATTCGACTCTTCAAACAGGTGGAAATCCTCGTAAAACTTGGCTACGAGACGAACCGCTCGATCCCCCTATTATAGCATAAATATACTTAACGAACTGTTCTCATACTAAAAAATATAGATACAAAATTTGATACACATTGGCCTAGCCGTTTCTAAGGAGTTCGACCACAAATACCGTGACACGAGATTTTTATATAAATATAAATTTAATAGAAAATACAATTTTCAGTTGTTATTATATTATCTTTATTAGGCGACGAGAAACTGGTACCAAGACTTGTAACACATACCAAGCTTTAAATCTAAAAAAAAAACCATAGAAACGCAAAACTTGTACCTCTTTTTACTTTACTGAAAATGAACAAATCTTTTCTTTAATAACACATTTAATTTTAACAAACAACAGGAACCTGTTTTGACTATACACGCCACAATATTCTAGGGCGAAAATCTAGTTAGTTGGCGGCCATAGTTAGCCGTAGCCGAGTGTGTAGGTGCGAGCTTAATTTGTTTGGTCCCGGGTTCAACGCCCCTCGGCAGGCAATGGCAAACCATTGAATGCATTTCTGTCATGAAAAAAACTTCTCACAAAAATCATTCGCGTTCGGAGTCGGCGTAAAACTGTAGGTCTCTCAATTTGTGCAACAACATCAAGACGCACACCACAAATTGTAGAAAAAGATCGGCCAAAATCGCTTAAGCGGTTATAGCGCCAATTAAGTAAGTAAGTAAGTAAGTAAATCTAAATAACAGTTTCAGAATTTGATGCAGATCCCAAAGTCTCACGTAATCGATAGTTCTATGGACACTAGTGGATTCTAAATGACGAGCATATGTGAAATGTCTACAGGAGATGAAAGCATTACTTGGGGTATAATTGCACAGTATAAGTAATACTGGTGACAAAATCAATAGTAGATCAGTAAAGTTTTACTATTGACATTTCCTTCAGGGCTAATTCGTTAAAGTACGTATGACTATTTTTATAGCCGTTAGAAAGCTATCATAATTTTTTTTTAAATTAATTATCTTATGGTAGTATATAAAAGTGTTTTTTGTTGTGGCGTAGGGTGTGTCCCGGTTATCATTTATAATAGTAGAACAAGATACGAGTTTTCACAAATTCATAGTAATCGAATATGCCGCATATATGTAGCCGTAATTTGTCGATTTGCGTGTAAATCGAACATTTAAATCAGTTTAACGGAACATAAAATTTGTTTTAATACTACCATAAAATATACTATCTAAGTTTGATAAATTTTGAATCACAACTCAAATATTTGACTTAACTTATCTTATCGTTTTCTGAACATTCCTTTAATGATCAAATTTTAAAAGTTGAAGTCTAAATTTAGACAAACGAAAAAATTTATTAAAATTCAACGCGAATTTTTAGTCTTTTGGAACTTACACCTAATAATGACATAATTGAAATGCAAACTGCAAAAACTTTAAAAAATTCTTATTAAAAATTTCAAACACTTAAAAAAAATAAAAATCAACAAAAACAAAAGGTTTGAAAAAAAATTATGACCATCTTTTGAAATATTTGAAATTTTTGTTAAATTTTGTGCAAAGTTTAAAACCTTAATTTATGTTGCTTGTGTTATATAATGAAAATACTCTTGAAAATCCAGACACTTTATAGCTTTTTAATTTATGACCAAATTACGATGAAATGCAGTTATATCGCCCCCTAAAATCTTAAAATAAATGGTAGGAATTAAAGTTAAAGTTATTTTTATCATAAATCAAGAACTCAACCAAGAATAAATCAGTGTCAGCTCTAAATTTTTTCGATAATAATCGGAAAATATTTTCTAAATTAACGATTTTGTCTGCCTGTAGAAGCTTTGTTTTACGATCGTAAATAAAAAAAAAAAAACAATATTATCAAAATAAAATTTAAACATATGTATTAAGAATGTTCTCAATCACTAACACTTGCTCCTTTGATCAAAGAACTAAGCAACCCTGCGTCTACAGAGCTGTCAAAATAAATTGACGCGCGTGAATACTTACTTACTTACTTAATTGACGCTATAACCACTTACGAGATTTTGGCCGACTTTAAAATTGCGCCAGTCACTTCCTGCTAGCTGGCGTCAATTGGAAATACCAAGTGACGTCACATACTTTTCCACTCGTTCTTTCCAACGCAGAGGAGGTCGTCCTCTTCCTCTACCACCACCAGCTGATACCGCGTTGAATACTTTCAGGGCTGGAGCATTTTCATCCATCCGCACGACAAGTCCCAGCCAACGTAGCCGCTGTATTTTAATTCGCTGGACTATGTACGAGTATATGTCGCGGTAAAGCACATATAGCTCATCGTTCCATCGTCTCAGGTATACGCCGTCGCAAAGACGTAGAGGTCCATAAATCTTTCGGAGAATCTTTCTCTCGAACACTCCAGAGGGCGTCTCATCCGATGCTGACAGGGCCCATGCTTCAGCGCCATACAATACCACGGGCATGATGAGAGACTTATAGAGTGTGATTTTGGTTCGTCGAGAGAGGGTTTTACTGCTCAATTGCCTACTCAGCCCAAAGTAGCACTTGTTGGCAAGAGAGGTTCTACGTTGGATTTCCAGGCTGACATTATTGTAGGTGTTAATGCTGGTTCCCAGATAAACAAAGTCCTCCACTTTGTCGAAATTGTAATTGTCAACAGTTATGCGGGAGCCAAAACGCGAGTGCGCTGACCGTTTATTTGATGACAGGAGGTACTTAGTTTTGCCCTCGTTCACTTCCAGACTCATACGTTTCGCTTCTTTACCCAGTTTGGAAAAGCCAGAAGTAACGGCGCGGTTGTTGAGGCCGATGATGTCGACATCCTCAGAAGTTGCCCGCTCTTATAAAATATGCGAAGTAATTTGGACAAAAATAATTAATTTAAGTTGCAATGTCAACACGATCTACGGGTGGTGGGTAGTACAACAAAAACAACATTTAAATATACATATGTACATATTTTGTTTTTGCTTTTGCGGTTTGGGCTCACAAATTATTCCCCACACATTTACATCGCAAGCTAATGAAAATAAAATAATGAGAATAAAAAAATTAAATCAGCCGTTCTAGTAACATCACCTTATATAAATTCGCCTTGGTATAATTGAACTTACAGGCGGAAGGAATACAAAAAAAGTTCAACATAGGAAGCGAGTGCAATAACTGCTTAATTGCGCGAAGTGTGTACAAAGTTTGTCATAGGTGGATATATCTACATATGTATGTGTGGATTGGCAAGCAATAAACGTTATTAACTCAAATGACTCAAGCACTCATTTTAATGAGTCAGATAATCAGTGAGACGGCACAACTGAGTTATGACACTTTATATGTTGTATCCATATTATGAATAAATTTTAGAGATATATAAAGTAGGTATACTATCGCGTTTTGTTATTCTAACTATAGAAACGTTAATAATTATTTTTTCCCCCCACGATGTAAGAAAGAACAGGTAATGTTTATAAATATATAACTTTTAACAATTTTTTTTTTAGTACACAGCTACAGAGTTGCAATTATACGGTGCGACAGTGCAATGTCACTCGAGTACAACATCATAAAACTTTTTTTATACTCTTTGAACCCCCAATTTTTTTATTTGAAAAAAAAAAATACCGTTATTTTAATGCTTATCGTACTAATCTATTGAAAGCTCGATTACTTTACAACCGAACCAAAATATTCACAAAAAATTTTTTTTTGGTTAAATACTAATTATGAATAAGGGGTAAAAAATACATTACGTACACTGCGTAGATACCAGGAAATCCAATATACATGCACATTAGGGTGGTCCTTAAACAAATCTAATGTACGATTTTCCCAGTTTCACCGCCCCTCAATCGGCAATACCACGGTCAAAAATATTACATGCGTAGTGCAGATTACCTTATGAAGACTCAAAAATTAAAATTAATTTTTTGTTCATCTTATACCTAAAATTTACACTACATTAATTATTCAATTTATTAAATTTTATTTATTCCATTGCTATTTTTATTTAATTTTATTTGTTTGATTTTTAAAATTATATTATTATTAATATAAATTTGGGTATTAAATGAAAAAGAATATAATATATTTTTTTAATTTTTAGAGTTCCATAGAAGAATCTGAACTTTGCCCACTATGCGACACGCCTTCACCGTTCCCAATCGGATCCAAAATATATCTTCTTATATGTGACATCTTCAACTATAGCAGAATCGACGTAGGGCGTACGGTTTAGGAAAACTGAAGTTAAAATTTCTTCCTTCATTTAAGGACCACCCTAATGCACGTACTATGTATAAATGAAAGACCGTATTACTGGATACTTAAGAAAAATTGCGTGATTTGACAGCTTTAGTCCGCTGTCATTATAAGGGAGCTCTATTTATTCGTTTTAAAATTCACTTTTCAATTATTAGTTCAAATTCTACACATTTCACAAACATTTTTGTAAAAAGCGGTGGCTAATGTTAAAAAAAGGAGGAAAAATAATGGCATTTCTAGGTTTGACCTACGAAAACTCCCAATAAGCTCAACTTTATGATAGGTTTATACACAGGACTAATAATTCGCTTTTCAAAATATTTTCAGTTTTTAGTCGAGTTCTCAATAGATGAGAACTTTAAGTACTAAAATAACGAGGGCTTTCAAATAAATAAAAAAATTGGAGTGTTCTTGGAGTATAAAAACACTGTTTTGATGTTGCAGTCTACCATAGAAGTTATATACTGAGTTATTTCTCGGATGTATGTTGTATGGCCTGCTCGAAATTTGAGTTTATTTGCTGTAGAGGTTAACAAAATACAGCATTTCATCGAGTTTTGAAAACTACCGTTGATAGCTGACGGTTTTGTCCAATTTTGATCTTTTTTATCTTTTAATCTAGCCTGGGTAAAACACATAATTTATATACATGGTTCCGGCTTTTCTAACTTATCTTATCCTGACGTTAGATGTTTTCAAAAAAGTAGGCAAAAAATGGATAAAATATATTTCTGAAAGAAATGAAACGTTAAGACACGAACGATAAAATTTCACGCGGAATATTTTCGTAGAACATTTTAAGCAATTAGCTGACACCTAAAAGTGTTGTGATTTTACTCTAAGAATCCCCTTAAAAAATATAATTGGAGAGTCGATAGAAGGTTAAAATGCTCTAGCGAATTAATTGCCGGGAAATTCCACTAGAGATTTTGTCAGACAAAAACTTTGTGGAATTAAAGTCGGATTCTGTCAAAAAAATTAAATAAGATGTATTCTCGAATCGTTGCATACTGTCTAGCATTGTGTATATATAGCATCGATAGCTTGATTGAATAACTTTGTTTTTGTTTCATGCGATTTCCGGCGATTTCATAATATGATATCAAGTTTTTTGCAACCCTGTGTCAGCTGTTATTTCATTTGCAACCTAGCAAAAAGTTGGTGCTATGAACGAACAAAATGCATGCTCGATTTGATGCAACGAGTCGAGAATACCCCTATAGTTTCATATGAAATAAAAATAACAGTTCTGTTAACTTTCAATGTTAATGTTAACGAAGTACAGCAACAATAAATATTGGATATTTTTGAAAGGGATATATTTTTTCTGTGCACTTTCACGTTCTTGGTATAAAGATTTTGTTAGAAAAGAGTGCTAGTAAAATTTGATAAGAATAACTGTCACGAACATTTCAATCTTCTAACGACTTTCCTAAGTTTTTTTTGAGGGGTTTCTTGGGAAAGGATCAAAACGACCTTTTTACTTAGGTTACTTAGGCTAATTATTTGGACGGAGTTTGCTTTTATCTCTCGTTTACCCATCTGAAATCTTCTAACATCTCTAAAATTATGCATCATTCGGACACTTCGGACATATTTGTGCTTCTTCTCGTTGATTTTTTGTTTGGTTGGCCGTTCGAGTTCATCACAATACTTTTTTTTTTTAGTATATCGAGTCATGTCCAGCATACAGGGTGAACGGTTAGACCGAAAGTAATAACGTAATCGATTTCTCTTGGCAATTTAAAGATTTTGTTTTATATTTGTCTTAATCCCTTTAGCTATTATAAACACATTTTAATGCTATAACTAGATTGCGAAACATCAGTTTTCTACATATCATATACCTATTAGCTTTGGTAGTAAAAGCTTTCTATATTTTTCCAACAATATCCCCAAAAGCACCACACCACAAAAAGTGTAGATTAAATCGTATCGCCATATTTCGAACAAATGTAGCAGTACTTTTTAGTACTCAGCCGATTGGAAGTTTATATGTGTATAACTTGGTTTTGAAGTCTATAATGTACTACATGTGAATTTGTTTTGGGAATGGGGATTTCGTTTCAGGCGTCAATTTCAATATAGCTATTATACAAAAATCTGCTATATAAAAAGTCATATTATGATAAGATAAATTATAGGTTATGAATAAATTGTGTGTGTTTCCTATTATCCCTTTAGTTATCTTTTGCTTGCACATTTTGTTTTTTTTTTTTTCAAATGAAATTGGTGTTGGAAATATCTGCTAAACTCGCCTATCAAAATGTGTCCATCTTCGAATGTTTCTACTACCGATTGGAAAGAGCCGTTGATTTTGGTCGACAGCAATTAGTTATGTTTTTGTCAGCAGTTTATTTGTAAAACATCATTAATTCATTTCAGTATCGCAGTAAGTGCGGAGTCCGATTCAATGTGAATTTTAGAAAATATTGAAGTGTTTTTAAAGTAAATAATAGGTGTTAGTCATGAA
The DNA here is from genome assembly GCA_951828415.1 of Anomoia purmunda. Classification (NCBI taxonomy): domain Eukaryota; kingdom Metazoa; phylum Arthropoda; class Insecta; order Diptera; family Tephritidae; genus Anomoia; species Anomoia purmunda. The sequence goes on from OX639995.1 coordinate 48,776,974, forward strand.
ACCAGTGTACATATCTGAAAAATATGAAATTTTAGATATATAAGTATACTCTATAATTTCACGGAAAATATTCTTGTCAAGTATATTAACCCATTAGCTCCCACCTAAAAGTGTCGTTATTCCGTTTAGTTAAAAAAAAACCCTCAAAAAACCAATTTGGAAAGTCACTAGGGGGTTAAAATATTATGGAGAATTATTCTTCGGTAAATTTCACTTGGGGTTCTTCTCAGACAAGAACAATGTGCGTTTGAAACCGAATTCTACATAAAATAAAAAAAAAAAATAAAGGGTTGCATATAAAAATTAGATAACAGTTTTGTTAACTTCTTGATGAAGGCGAGATTAAATAATTATTGGATATTTCAAGGGCACATATTGTTTTTTCTGTGCACGCTTACGTTCTTTGTATATTGGGAATGTTTGATATCGTATTTTTTATATAAATAAACAAAATAGCCGAATAACAAAAAAAAAAACACAGCACATAGAAGATGTTAACAGCGTTGCCCTTGCAGCAAAAATTAAATATTGACCGAGTTGCTGATTGTTATTGTCTCTCGGTTACAAGACAACAGGGCTAATATTCTATTTGGTACACCATGTGGTATGAGCAACATTGTTTAACCAAGTCTTCTGATAACTTCCACATAAAAAAAAATACAGATAGAACAATATATGTACATATATAGAAAGTTTGAAGCAACTCTCAGAAATATTCACGCTTTATAAGACTATTCAAAATATGATTCTTTGTTTAAGTAGTCAATACAATTCGTTAATTGTGTCTACACTTTCGGAAGCTAAACACATTTTCACACCATCAACGGAACTAACAAAGACCGGAAGACGCAAAAGACAGTAATGCAAAGAGTTTTAGGTTAGGTAAGAATGGCGGCGAAGAAGCTCAATGACCAAGTAGTAAGTGAGTGTCGTTTTTATTCCATAGAACCTCAGGGAATGGCGTTAATTAGCTCAGTTGGTAAAATTTAGAAATTTGTTGAGGCTATATCTGACTCAGAGTGTCCTTAATTTTCCTATTTAGATCACAAAAGTTGCTTAAATAGCTCTAGTTCATTTTCATTTATTATCAATGTGGGCGTATACTCTCTGAGAATTGCCACGAGCCTTGCAACGCTTGGGCTACCACTCTTTAGGTCGTATTTGGACCATGGTAATTTTTAGGGTTCTACATCATAGGGCTGTGCAGAATCGTTGAGCAGATTGCTGAAGGTGGTGGAGGTAAATAAAGACTCCTTTTTATTAATCCTATTGAGCCTAAAATCGCCACTTCATTTGAGGTTGTTATTGAACCTTCTCTGGTCAGCTGATCGAATGCTCATGCCTAGTGTTCAGCGATGTTGCAACGCGTTTTCCTAAAAAGCCGCTTGCGGGAGCAAAATGCAGTGGTCGATTTCTCGCCCTCCCTTCGATATTAATTTTAGAATTTAGCTTAGGACACAGCTTGATACATATTGATAATCGAAACGTTTGGCCATTCAGCTTTGATAACTCGAAGGTAGGAATCTGAGACCAATATTGTCGCCCCTCGATGGTTGTAAGAACGAAGCCACAGCTTGGAAACATTTATTGCTCTAAACGTCCTGAAAAGGACGTCCTGAAAAGAAGGCAGCACTCAAATGAGCTTCTCTTATATCAAATTCTAGACCTTGATGGTGAATAGATGTTTCGTAATTTGTTAAGTACTTAAATACAGTTAGACTTTGCATTTATGTGATTATAATTCTTAGGCATAGCCGGTTGTAGAGACAGTCCGCCGATACCATACACATAAGTAGTGAGGTAGACATAGGCGCATGATTCATTTAGTGAGGAACATTTCACGTAAAAGATAATTTAGAAAATACTATATTTTGATTATATTCTTTATCAAATGTTGAAATGGTTAATTATGCAGGTGATATTTGTGTATACTAAATTCTACCTATATTTACCCTGCCAACTTTTTAGACCTCTAATCCAAACATTTACAAATTTTTTTTCGGAACTTTGACGTACTCCAATAGCAATGAACAGTTGACTTACCAAAATTGACCTATCAAAAATTATAAAGAAAACACCACTTTTTATCTCGAAAACATGTTGTGTTTTATCACAAAAATCTAACTTAAAGACAGTGTTTAAAATTGATAGCCATTTCAACAGTAATTTTGAATGATAAAAGTTGGGTTACGTTAAGATGATTTAAAGAGCTTTATGGTATCTATGATTTCCTTAGGCTCATTCGATTTTAGCGGTAGCCAAGCTCTTGCTGTTTGTCTCACCGTGGTGTCCCTGAAGTTCAACGCGTTCAGCTTTGCTCCATGATAGATTTCGGCGCGATTCGCGACCGGGGTTTTGTGGAGGCTCGTTAATCTCATGCTTTCACACGATACTATGCGGATATTGCTTTGGACCCATCCCGCTTCCTTGTAGGAAAATCTGGGTTCGTTCAGAATTTGTACTACTATATTAGTCATCGCTACTTTCACCCATTTCCAGGATTTTCCCCTTGGCAACTTCTGCAAATAAAAGACCCCTTCGCTCTGAGCTTCTTCGAACTGCATTGTGTAACATCCGTCGATATACATACATATTGCGCTTGCTGGTGGTAGAGGCTTGCGATCTTTAAAATTGGACAACTCCCAGTCTAATTACATCCATATCTCACCGACATGATAAGTGGCCACCTTGTCGCACAGACCATGCGCACTTACGTTTCTGTGAAACATTCTGTTAGTCAGCTTCCTTTATTGGAAGCTAGTTATGTCCGGATCTGTTAGATTTGATCTAGTCTAGTGAAGGCAGAGGAGGGTGTTGGCGGTGCACTACATGCATCAACAATCCCAGAGACTGCAGTCTGTTGTTATTTTTTTAAATCATGTGTCCCAACGACCATTCCCCCACCCGGGTACTGTTCGTGACTGGGATATTATTGTTGTATTGTTTTTATCCTGGAAGTAGGTTAGGTCAGATGTGGATGAAGGCACACCTAGCCCTATTGGGTTCATTGCGATACTGGTTAGGCAATATGTGCTGTCCGTCCCCTTAAAAAAAGATCCACATAGCTTGCTTATTGAAACACAGAGATCGTTTACATCCGCTAACCCCGCTGAATCCGCCACACGGTCGAAGAAGTGTCTGCATAGGCATTTCCTTCTTCTTAATTGAGGCTATAACCACCTAAGCGATTTTGGTCGGTTCTGGTGCGTCAGTCGATCCTCTGCTAGAGTCATGAAGTGAAGCCAAGTCCTTCTCCACCTGCTCTTACAAACCTAAAGGAGGCCTTCCTCGTCCTCTGCCACCGCCGGAAGGTATCGCGTTGAATACCTTCACGGGTAGAGCATATTATTCCATATGCGTAAAATGACCTAGCCAAAGTAGCCGCTGAATATTATTTCGCTGAACTATGTCTCTGTCGCGGTAAAGCTCATCGTTCCATCGTATGCGGTATTCGGCGTCGCAAATGCGTAAGGGTACAAAAATGTTTCAGAAGATCTCCCTATCGAACACTCCAAGGGCCATCTCAACTGATGTCTATAGCTTCTGCGCCTTAAAATAGCACGGGCATGATGAGGGACTTATAGAGCGTGATTTTTTTTCGTCGAGAGAGGGTTTACTCATTTGCCTACTCAGTCCGAAGTAGCACTTGTTGGCAAGAGAGATTCTTCGTTGGGTTTCGTAATTTCCACCAGTAACGCTGGAGCCGAGACGCAAATGCGCTGATTCCTTCTAACACTTACTAAAACAGGGCAGTAGCAAAGGTAATGTTAAATGCTTTCCATCTCATCTTTATCATGGCAGCTGCGTCAAAAATCGTTTGCGAGAAAGCCTTTTATACTGTCATGCCTCCTAGTTTGGATAGACTATTCGATCTGTCTTTGCTTACTTTAGCCAGAGCTGATGGTCGGAATAAAAAATAAAAATCAGTGACACGAGTATCTACTCAAATCCTTGCACTTTTTTGAAAACCTCGAAACGACAGAGGACAGATCGCTTTTTTTTTTAAATTGCCACCAAAGCAATAGTGGTCAATTACTTAGATTGGCGGCACCAATTTTTTATCAAATATCATTTTTTTATCTCTTCATTTATGTGTAGTCCAACCAAGGAAACCAACATTAGCCGACGACGTCAAGCCAACTGATATTAACAAAGTACCCTATCAGGTGTCGGTCCATCTGAAAGCCTATGAGCAACTGGGCGGCTACGGCTATGGGCATCTCTGCAGTGGGGCTGTCATAACGGAAAGGCTTGTAATCACAGCTGCCCAATGTGTTCTGAAGTAAGTAAAACCATAGGTTAACTTTTAAATTCGATAATTTCTATTATATCAATTTCTTTTTTTTGTTCTTTCGCCAGCACACAAGTGACACCACTCGCTTATCGCGATGCCGATGAGTTGACTTTAGTGATGGGCTCGACCTACATATTTGAAGGAGCAGAATGCTTACGTCTTGCAATACGATGTGCAGACAGTGTACCCATATCCCATGTTCAATGCTACATTGCTGCTTATCAAGGGCTATATACCCAGGCTATGGCCTACAGTACGCCCGATTTCTCTACGAACTACTACACTAGAGGCGAATACCAATTGCAGCATTAGCGGTTGGGGAAAGATGACTCGGGCAAGTATTGCGCTTTGCTTTTCGGTTACAAATTTCTAAATACAATGACTTCAACTTAACAGGGACAAAGTCAAATGTCCAACGTTTTGTTAAGTGCCACCCTACTGACAATCAGCAATGCGGAATGTTCGAAAAATTATGGCTCAATTCCGGTGGGAATGCTTTGTGCTGGCCATGCGCAGGGTCACGTAGATGCTTGTGATGGCAACTCTGGTGGCCCGCTGGTGTGTTCGGGTGTGCTGTCGGGCATTGTTTCGTGGGGCATCAGTTGTGGACATGCGGGATATCCGGGTGTATATACAAAGGTCTCCAATTACAATCATTGGATTGAGTATGTAAAGGCTTCACTCAATCAAAATAGTTATGGGGGCGGTGCGATAGGCTCTTTCAACGTTTCCAAACATATTATGGTTTGGACTCTGCTTGTAAGCTACGGGTTAACTTTATTATTGAGGATGTAAAATATAAATTACCTTATTTAATAAGTTTAGTTTTTATTATGAAGCTAGCAAATACCCGGCGTACTTTGTGATGCCTCAAAAAGTACAATGTATTAAATTTGATTTATTTATGTACTTAAACAATATATTAAGAAAAATTGTGCATTCAATTTAAAAAATATGCATACCCACATTAGGGTGGCTCACCAAAAAAGTTTGCCGCTTTTTCAACGGAATTATAAGTTTTATAATTTCCGTGAGCTGGATTTATTTGAAAATTTTTCCAAAAATGGCGATTTTTTTAAATAAAAATGTACATGTTTTAATATTTAATTTAAAAAACGCAAAAAAAAAGAGCACACAAAACTTAATTATTGTTTTTGCGTTAGACCCATTTTTAAAAAGAACTTTCAATCTTAAACTGTTTCATGATCTAAGATGATATTTTGAAATAGTATTTTTTTTATTTATGAACACCCAAAAAATGGAAGTAGTTTCAAATCGGTCAACCTAACCTAAATCTTAATATTATTGCAATCTTTTTTGTTAATGCCGTAAAATATTATGAATTTCATGACGATGGAAAAACACTAGCATTTTTTTTTTCAGTGATGAGTGATGCACTCTAATGCACCTTTGCCAAAAAAAGAAATTTAAATTTAAGTATTCCCCTCTATCGTTTTTCGCAAATGTTTCATTGAAAGAAAAATATTCTCCGTATAATAAATTTTTATATAATAAGTATAGATTATGCTTGTAGACTAATTTAAGTATTGTAGCTTTAAAATATATACTATATATTCCTCATAAGAAAAAATTGTAGGAATAAAAAGACTGAATGAATATAAAACTTATGATTAAAAATACACAATAACAATATATCCGATTCATCAACGTGTCTATGAAATTTATATTGAGCGGCCAAGCAGAATAGGGCGAGTGTTGCCCGTAAAATTTTTTTCCGTTGGCTCATTTAGAATTTGGCCAAGGATAGATAAAATTGTGACTAAAAAATGAACTGAGAAGGCGATTCGTATCCTCAAATGTAATAAGTAACACAGTAACTGGGAGTACATATTTTTTTAAATACTTGTAATGGATTTTAGAAAAGGTAATCTAAGTCCGAACTTAAAAAACAATGTTATTTTTATCGGAATTTTCACCATATAACCGATAAATTTTGTAAAAACCCATCGGACTATGTAAATATAAGTAATATTTTACTTGACGTCAAATTTCAGATTTTAAAAATGTCAAACATGTTATTGAGATACGAGGTTTTAATAATATCCACTATAAAGGATCGGCCATTTTGAATTTCACAATTATATCAAAAACTATGTAAGTATCTACAATTTGTCTTCAAGAAAAATATTTCCTATAGTCTGAGAATTTGACTTTTCGCCATATGCTGATAAAAATAGTTTTGTTTAGTTCGGGGTAAGAGGATCTTTTGGCAAATTCTCTCCGATTATTAGAAAAAAAAAATCAATTTTATTCGGTGAGAGAAATTTACTCTTCCGGCCTTTCTTGAACAACATAAGTCGAAAATTTAACACTGTGCGCTATGATATTGGGGCATGAAAACTGGAGGGTCCGGTTTCTTAATGATAAATATGAATCTGCCTTGCCACTTGATGTTCTTGGAATGGCAAAAGCAGACAGCACAGTTGTAATGTACGTGACAAGAAATAAATACTATCGGAATTCCTTATACTGCACTACGTACCATAACTATATGACCGGAACTAACCGAAAAGTTTTGTAGAAATAATGAGAATGAGCTATTCTACAACAAAAACCATACAAAACCATATAAATTCAACGTTCAAATATTTCATCAAAACTGCAAACTTTTTAATACGTATTTTAAGAAAATTTTTGGATATGTGGTTTTATTCAAATTCAAGTTTGAACTTGCTAAAAATTTTGCTGACGGGCAATTTGTTTTGCGTATTCGTTATTTGGAGAAAATTAGCAATACCTTAGCAACCAAAATTATCATAAATCAACTCGTTTTTTGGGTCTCCTCAAACTGTAATTTTATAATATTCAAATATAGTGGGCTATAAACTGATTAAAAAGTTTTAAGTTTAAAGCTTGGATTTATACTGATTTTATTGTACGAAAAATTTTATTTTTACAAAAAATGAGCTAATCAGATCACTTCACTATTTTTTTTTTTCGAAATAATTGCATTATCATTAGGTAATTTTTTTATTTTAAATGTTTTATGAGAAATATAGCAATTGTTGTCAGGAGAAATTATCTTTTAAATTAAAAAAAAATACATTTTTTAGTACAAAATACGTTTTTTATGTATCCTTAAAAAAATTACGATATGAAAGTACAACAAAAAAATGGAGGACAAAATTATGACAAGAGAAATTAAGTTAAAAGCTACATTTTTGGTAATTTTTCAACACGTAAGTTTACATTGATTGATTGCTATATTTGTCTTGGAGAGTGTGAGCTCCTATATATCCAGTACCATGGGATGATGTTTTTTATAAAATATACATTAACTTTCTTCAATGTAAAAACAATATTAACAAAGAACCACAGCGCCACCTAGCGTAAGGTTTGTGTAAAAATAAACATCAAAAATTAAATTGTCGATCGCAAAAACTGTAAGAAACCATAAATTTTGAGAGCCTACGACCCATACATCCAAGTTTTTATTTCGTCAACACTCCTGGGGAACTTTCTTGAGGTTAGCATCAGCTGTAAGCAAAACTTTCTTATCATCATCATCACCATCATACATATATAGCGGTATTATAAGCGATAATTCAGTAATATCTATCTGGGTCCCCATTTTTCGTGCCATCCGGCTAAATCTAAATTAACAAAGAATTTGAAATGATTTCATGTAGTGAGTCTTGCTAGCGAATTCAATTAATGTCTCTTTCGGATCTTTTGTTTTTCCGACAGGGTGAAAGTTTATGTATATTTTTTAACGATTTTCCGTTATTCCTTGTCAAGTACATACTCTTGATCCTTATCACATTGCTATTTCTGGTAAACGATCACCAGTAGTGGTCGAACTTGAATAATTGGTACAATGCTTTTACTAAACTACTTGGAATTGCTGCTGGGTTTATGCGGATTATATGCCACCTAAAATTATGCAAGTATCAGTAGGAAATAATATATAAAAAGCTTTTTTTTCGGTATGCAGCACTTTAGGGAAATCCACAGTTATTGAACTGGTCCATTTCTAGTGCAACGAGAACCGATACTACTTGGCGTAAGTTGTATTTTAAATGCAAGCAACTGATATTTGCGCTATATTCATTTTTCCTCTGCGTCATGTTATGTCTATTCGAAAATAACTATACTTTTGTTTACGAAAGGTTTATTTTATGACAAGCTACATTACGAGGTGAAAGATAAGCTGCAAACCGTGCATCGAAATTTTACTAGTGATGGCAAAAAAAAAAAATAATAAAAATGGATTTACTGGTGGTTTTGATAAAACTTGCAAGCCGCTTCAAGTCTCTAGTCTCAAAATAAAGTCACTAATTTGTCAGCTGGTCCTGAACTGGTCACATAACAAAGAAATTGAGGATGGTATTGAACAAACGAAAAAATAAAATAGTACTCCATCTGTCCCTTAGCCGCTCGCTATATTTTGCTTATATCTGTAAAAAATAATACTTCATTTTGAACGGTTAATTTCAATGTCTATTTTTCGATAACCAAATTGTTTAAATGTTAAAGAGCAATAACGCTGTTGACAAAGAATTGAAAAAGTATATTGTGTGCTGTCGATGAACAGATTTTCATTGATTGTCGCTACTGTTTTTTACCGCAGTCTTTGGTGACATTTTTTTGTGACAGTTGCTGACTGAATACCGAAATCGTTTCAAATCACAAAAAATATCTCTAATTGAATGTCTCAAATTTAGTTACTTGAGATGAGACTGAGTTTCAGAATACTGGCATTAGGCTATGAATTCAGTGTGTTAATTTTTTTTAAACCAATTTAGACTCAAATTATTAAAATTTATGTATTTTGGTGAACCCTTTGGAAACAATACAAAATTTAAAACGGCAAATTTGTTAATTCAATTAAATTAAAAATTTAAATATCGTTAAGTTCACAAATTAATTTATATTTGTACATAAATTTAGAATGTAAACAAACAAAAAAATACAGTATTATTATTACGTTCTATAATTATACAAATTAACTGAATACCAACATTTTCTAAACGTTTTAATTGCGATGAAAAATTTATTGAATTCTTATAAAATTTGTAAAGTTTGGAATATCTTTTTACCGAGTTTTTGTCATTGTATGTATGGGTATTCACACCATGCTCGTAGTTGTTTAATTGAAATCTTGTCAATTTGGTCGGTATTAGGCAAAATGGCAATCAGCTGTTTACCACTTTAGTTTTGTTGGAAGACAAGACGTATGCCAGACTAACATACATACAAAAAAAAAAAAGCGTTCTCAGGAGAAAACTTTAGCCGGACTGCCAAGTAACGAAGCTAGTGTGAATACCCCTTTAATTTTTATATGAAATAACAAAAAAAAATTGGTATGAAAATCCTAGATAATATTGTATAAAAATCATCACTCGACCGTTCCATTGAAATCTTATACAAATCAGACGATAAATATAGAAGTTACATATATAGGCAAAAAAAAATGTCTAACTAATTATTTTACATATAGTTTTTTTTTAATTCTATTATTTTTCGCTAATTTGTTATTTCTTGAATAATGTTATATCTATATTGTTAATTTTGTATTTCTGCAGCAACATTCGAGGAAACATTTTTATTATCATCTGAATCGAGTTGAATGTTTAAGTGTGTGTGTGCGAGTATATATGGATGTGTATCGAAAAGAGTAGGTTGGTTGGTCAATGAATTGATTTGAATTTTTATCTAATCGCTGATAAAATACTAAAATTGGTTTGGGAAAGTCAATATAATTAAAAATATTGAACTTGTATGTATGAAAAAAATCTAAAAATTATACCTATATTTTTGCATTTGAACCGACATCAGTGGCGTATCTATGAAGGGGTTCCTGGCTTGAAACCTCCCTTAACTTTGCTTTCGGATATCATTTGACGTGAATCTTTGTTTCTGTGCCAATTTATTCCATTTATTGGGTATATCATTTTCGAATTCTTAGATATCGGTTGCAAAACTTGAAATTAAAATAAAGAACTCATAATTTCTGAAGCCACATCAGATTTAAACGACTAAGAAATAATAAATTTTTTGTAATTTTAGCTCTTTAGCTCAATTATTCACCGATTTTCTCTTGCTAATTTACGAAATGTTAACATTTTTATATTTTTTCTTTCTTAGGGCTGCTCATTATTTGATCAAAATAATTTTTTTCTGATAGAGGATGCCCACTTCTAGTACTGGAAAAATACACAACTATGGAAGAGAGAAAAAGTGCGCTGGGGAACAAAATTTGTTTCCCCAATTGAAAAAAATTTGTTTGCCTTCTAATGTGTAAAAATGTACAGGGGTTATAGCCTAAATCGTGTACTGTTAGTTTTTATTGACAAAATTTTTCGTGCTAATTGTCGTAAGTTTTTTTTATAAAAATAGAGTTAATTTCAATACCAAAACTCATAAAAATTAAAATTTTTGTCTTTGTAAACATTTTACGATAATTTACTTTAAAATTTTAAATTTTCCTCTCTGGATTTTTAGAATATGCAGATTTGTTGACCATTCAATTTTAGTATTGTATAATACTTGAATTTCCGAAAAAATTCCATTAGTTTTTGCGGACGATTTTGCCCAGTTTTATCCATGTAAAATATAATTTCGTACCCTCTTCAGTCTGAACGGGTGATCATTGACTAAAACAATCCAAAGTATCGGCGAGAAAGTTTCCCCTTGAGGAGTGCACCTTTTCGATCTTTTATGGTCCAAGGCAGACTTAATTTCCTGAAATTAAAAATCTTAAAATCAAATAAATGTTTTGTTAAAAGCCAACAGAAATAGAAAAAGGTATGTATATTCCTTTTAATCAACTAAGCCAAAAAAAAAAAATCCAAAAAAGGATAATAATAAAATATAATATAACATTCGATAGATTTGCAAATGTTAGCTCGAATTTTCTTTTTATGACCCAGGTTCTTTTAAAAGAAGTGAAAAATGGTTAAAATATACATCTGAATGAAATGAAAGAAAGGGCAGCCCTTACCATTTTCCCATTTTGAAGGTAGTTTCATAGAAATCCTCGTTTCTATAGGAAAACAATTGGCACAGTCGATTTTCACAAGCTTCTCTCGAGTGAAAGTTTCACCAGCAATAGCATTCGTCATATGCAGTAACAGGTAGTAATCACTTGGCACCAGGTCCGGACTATAAGGTGGATGCATAAGAACATCCTAACCAAGCTCCCGGAGCTTCTTGCGACTCCCTATCGATGTGTGTAGCCTGATGTTCTCCTGATGGAATACAACTTCACTCCTATTGGTCAAAGCTGGCCGCTTTTATGCGATTGCTTCCTTCAGACGGTTCAATTGTTGACCGTACAGGTCCGAATTTAGAGTTTAACCGAGTTTTTTACGAATCAGCAGCGCTTCGCAGATGGAAATTCGGTTCATGAGGTTTTTGCGTTAGCTTGCGTGGCACCCACACATCGAGCTTTTTTTTGTTCCAGCCTTTTTTAAATGGTTCTAAGCGGTTTTGGTACAATGTTTTTTGTAATGAGCAGTCGGACTCGACGATATCCATTATTTGAACGATATTTTCGTCAATTAGCCTTCCATAGCGTGGTGCATCTTTGATATTGCCGGAATGGATTCGACGAAACCAAAATTTAACCGGTTTGCTTGGGGTTTTGGCTTTATCGAAGAAATAAAGATTTTGTAAAATAGTTTAATCTTCTAACGACTATCCAAATTTGGGTTTTTGAGGGGTTACTTGAAGTAAGGGTCTTAGGTGAGAGCTGGTGGTTTGGGCTGTTCTAGAAAAATATTTACCGTAAAACTTTGAATGCATTGAACGGGCTCTAAAAAATTTATAACTAAAAAGAAATCGTGGTATTATTTTTGGTTTGGTTTGGTACAATTCTACGGGGAGAGATGGCATTAAAACTCCGACTTTAAATTTATATATATTTTTACGGACCACCCTAATGTATATGCATTTCTGCAAGTACTAACAATCTTTGAGTTTATTGGTACCCATTTTAACTTGCGACTATTAAGCGTAAGTTTTTAGTTTTTATGGTATGGCAATTTTTGCACCCTCTTTCTTGAAATGCGTGGTACGCCCGCAATGACTTTGCTAGTGGGAACTTCCGTCGACGCCTCGTCACACTTTACATATTATATCCCAATCGCATTTATGATATCAGCAGTAGCACTTGAAGTGTTGACGCATTGAAAAACAATTTTATTGGTCTAATAAAGATTGGCGGACGACTGAAATTGGGCTGTAATAAATCAGTGTAACAGTATGGATTTTCGCGGGCTTTCCCGGTTCATAATTTATGTTTGCTTGGGAATCCAATTAGCACAAGCTGCAAGTAAGTACTCGTATGCTAAAAGCTCGCATATTTTTCAAGTCGATTACACTTCTTATACAATACGAGTGTAGCGAGAATGATAATCAGAAATACCAATGCATTGTTTTCTCCCATACGATTTTAGAATTTGGTCGCTTGAATAATCCACTTGAAAATCAGCGTAAAAATGAACCGAAAATAATCAACGGTACTGAGGCGAAATGGGAAGGTACGCGATATCAGGTGTCGGTACGTTTGATAGTGGCTGATTGGTTCTTTGGCGCTGGCCACATATGCGGCGGTTCACTTATCTCACCCAGAACTGTACTTACTGCCGGCCATTGCATTTGGAGGTGAGTGGGAGTGGCAAAGGTCAAAAGAAGAACGTACAGAGAAATTAGCGAAAACTTTATGTATTTATGCCTAAACGTTTATTATCTATATTTAGTTCTAGCGCGAAACTTTTTCGCAATGCCAGCGATTACATAGTGGTGTTGGGCAATTTGAATCGTTATCAGCGCAATAATAATACATTGATATTTGGTGTGACTAAAATCTCTGTTCATCGCAATTTCAATGCGTCAACGTACGAAGCTGACGTGGCTGTGTTGTATTTGAACGCCAGTGTGCCGACATATTTTAAACAAGCCTATCCAATACCGTTAAATAGCAAGCAAAACCTGATTGCTGGCACTATGTGCCAAGTATCTGGTTGGGGCAGAACCGAAGGCGTATGATACTAATTTAGATAATGAGTGTTAAGAAAATAAATTATTATAATTTTTTAGGGTGGTTTTTCACCTCAATTGATGGTGGTCGATGTGGCTATTGTGAACAGGACTCAATGTGCTACTAATTATGGTGAATTCATACGCGATGGCATGATTTGTGCCGGTTACATGGCAGGTGGCCGTGATGCTTGCGTTGGTGATTCTGGTGGTCCAATCGTATGCGATGATAAACTGATGGGTGTGGTATCATTTGGTGTGGGTTGCGCACAACCCGGCTACCCAGGGGTGTATGCTAATGTGGCCAGCTACGTGGAGTGGATAGATAATGAAACGAAATCATCTCAGGATATTGGTGGGTACTTAAGTGGCGGAGGCTTCAGCGATGGGGGCTTTAGTTATGCTGGCAATGCCAGTTATGGTGGTATGGTTAGCAATAATGCTGTCGGTACGCGTGGTATCCTTAAAATGGCATATACTGCTTGGCTACTCTTCAAGTGGGCTTCTGAATGAATTTACTGCAAATAAACAATGATATTATGAAATAAATTGTTATCTGATTATTTTTTTGTTTGGTTTCATCTTTGCTAATATACTTACTTACATGACGAATCGACGCTATAGCCGCCTCGGCGGTTGTGGTCGAGCTCATCATACTCGTTGCATGCCAGTTGTTGTTGTAGCGATTGCTCAGACTCATCAGGATTGACTTAGAGAAGGTCCAAGAAACACGCAGTTTCGGCGGCGTTGAACCACAGCGTGAGGGTTGTTAGATGAGTTAGTGTAATAGGACATGCGAATAGGTGGTTGATATATTATTGGGAGTATCTGGGGTTATTGAATAATTGGATGTCGAGCCTGATACATTATTATAAAGTATTTGGGATAGAGAGACGCAGGACACTGCTGTTCTGTTGTTGGCAGTGCTTTACAGTGGGGTCCAGAGGGTTGGAATCATTGAATTTCGTTCGTCAGTTCGAGGTGATCCCTTCTGGCTTGTCGGGGTGGCGGTTTATCAGCAAGGAGGTTGACGTTGATGATGGCTTCCGATAAGGAACTGCTAGCTAAGCATGAGGTTATGGTACTAAGCTGGAAGCATACATGCCTCTTTTTGATGGTGATGTTTAGACGACATCAGAAAGTATCCCGCCACCGTCCGGATTGCTGTGTGTTTTGAGTGGTCTGTAACTTCGAGTTGGGATTGCTCCACGAAAATATTGAGATGGATCTATACTGCTATTGTACAACCCATTATTCCCCTCATTCATTGGGTAGACTGCAGAGGCTGGCCTGCGACGGCATAACATAAGCTATTAGAACCCGCCCGACAGCATCCACGAAAGTTCTGTTTTATTTAATACGATATCCATACTTAAGCGAAGAGAGCTAACTGGAGGATGACTAGTATCAATATCGGGGCAGAAAGGTATCTGAGTCGTGAAACTGTAATACCGAGAGATACCATGAACCCAGAGTTTAACTGTATGAAAAGGTTTAAAACCGAAATAATGTTGTCCGGTTTTTTTTTCTCAGCTCTTTCATGAGATTGGTATTCATTCCTGAAAATACAGTGCAACAGGTGTTAATTATAAAGCCAGTTTTCAGGACGACAATTACCCTAATGCAAATGATACACTATAAGAGGGTAACAAAAAGGTGTGGGTAGGTATATGTGAAACAAACAAGATAAACCAAAGTAAAAAAGAGTATATATGGTCCGTGGTTAAGATGCTCAGAAGCAATGGGAAATATCTATCTGATATCTATCTTGTAGGCATAAGTAACTGCTATAGAAAAACTTACGTACTTTCGAAACCCGTTTGCTCCGACGATAATTTTCTTTGATAGTTACAGTTATTCTTGGATGATCGAGAAAGTAAGAATGGTAATTATTGTAAATTAAAAAAAATATTAATTAATTATTAAATAAGTTTTATTGCTTAAACATATTAACAACTGCTAATTGATTTTTGCTTTCATAATTAAAAACAATAATTGTTTATTGATTTTTATTCTATAATGATTACTTCTGGGTTTTAATGTGTACTGTGAAAACTTTCCGTAAGTCGCGAAAAAATTATCCACGTGTCGAGCGTTAATTTTCAGGACTTAAAAAAACGTATATTAAGTGGTCCTTTTTTTAGAATTTGTTTGCCGAGATTTTCGAAAATATTATGCTTTGGAATACAAATACCATGAAAATTTCATTTCATTAGAAAAAGGAAAACGCGTCTTAAAATTGCAACTTTTAGCGGCAAAGAATTTGTTAATGTCGTTTTTTATTTGTATGTATACTCGTAAAACTATGTATGTATAACACATAGTAGGTGAATTAGGGAGTGCTCCTAAAATAAGCAAAAAACTAGTTCTGAAAGTAACCAAAGAATTAGCCAAAGCCTTTTCATATTGAGATGACCATAAGGCACGAAAATCATCCTATTTTATTTCCATACTAATTTTCTAACTTAAAGAGTAGAGTTTTTAAATGAAAATAGGGAGGTACCCCATGAGGTTTCTATGAAATTTTAAGCCAATAGTTTATTTGGTCTACGTAGCTAGTAAAGGGTGTATTTTTTATGTCAGCAATAACGCGCCGAATATTATCTTCCAAGGTGTCAATCATCTCGGGCTTATCTGCGTAGGCAAGCGACTTCACATAACTCCACAAAAAATAGTCCAGCGGTGTAGATCTTGCAGGCCACGTCTCAGACTCACGACGCGAGATAGTGCGCTCAGCAAAAGTTTCCTAGAATAAATTTATTATTTCGTTGGCTGTATGGCATGTAGCGCTGTCTTAATGAAACCAAAGGTCGTCCACATCAACATCGTCCAATTCTGGCACAAAAGAGTCATTAATTTTTGAAGAAATACAACAAACAGTGACTTTTTCAGGATGTAATGTCATCTCACCAATAGCTTGTGGATTATCAACACTCCAAATGCGACAATTTTGTTTATTAACGTACCCATTCAACCAAAACTAAGCTTCATCGCTAAACAAAAATGTCGATCGATTATTGGATGCAGCACGTGATGCATCGCGCGAATCGAACCATTATTTTGATAATAAATTTGCACGATTTGGAAATGTTGTTCCGGAGTAAGTCCGTTTATAATAAAATGGCACACCAAACTTAGTATAAATCAAGTAACAGCTGCCAAAAAGACGAACTGCGAAAAAAATGTTGCCTCATTGAAAATCACACGTCTAAACAAAACACCTTTTTTAAGATTTATGATGGAGGTGGAAAAAATAATCAGGTGGCAAGTATTATTGTTGAGTGAAACAGGAATACAAATTTGTAAAGTGGGCCACAATTTTTTGGTCAAACTCATTTTTTCTGGTTCCCAACGAGGAAATATATCTGAACGGTTAATATATCTGAAACTATTCACTTGCACTTTATATAGATATTTAGATTCCCGCAATTGGTAATACCGTTTCTGCACAGTTTTCAAATTCTTAAAAATCAACATGTTTTCTTGCTATTTTAATTTTTTATTTTTAAAAAATAATGAATTTTGTACGTTTGCTATTCATAAGCAAATACATCGCATGAGCGTAAGACGAGTGGAGAGAGTTGCCACGACACAAAATTCAACGTCAAAAGAAAAACGTGAATAACTCCCGTTTGTTTGAAGTGTTTCTAATTGTTTTTTTTTTGCAAATGATTAAATATTAGGAAAAAAACGATCTTAAATCTATTGAGATTTCCAAAATACTTTTAAAAATTCAAATTTTTCCAAAAACAAAAGTATAAAAAATCGAAAATGAAAATGACAAGAAAGTATCATCATTTTTAAGTGTTTAAAAAATTATCGGTACTACCCATAACTTCTGATATATTTCGAATTTCGAAAAATCACCAACTTATATTTATTTTTCGTTGTGAACCAGAAAATATCGATTTCAAACCTGAGCTTCGAAAAAATGAAGACCCACTTCACAAGGCGAATTCATATAAGATGAAGTTATTAAAGCAGCTGGTATCTTCTTCTTCCACTATATTTGTATTTTTCTTTTACCCATGACATCCTAAAAATGCAAACTAATGACGTCCATTCTTCTATTCCCTTTATCGTGACATCCTAAAATTGAAAAATGTGTGTGCGTTATGACACCACCTTATGTGAATACGCCTTGCCACTTCACAAATATTTACTTAGTATTACACAAAACAAAAAAAAACAAAAATTATAGTATTCGAAAATATGAAAATCCAGATTTTGAGCAATTTAATTAAAGCTTTTATTACAGTATGAAAGCGAAAAATAGTTGTTTATAAATTGGGTAGTTAGGCAACATAAAAAAAGGTCTTGGAAATGAAAAACTCTAATACGACAACGTACACATACATACATATGTAATTTTTTACACTTTGGTGGTATATATGTACATATGTATGTATATGGATATTCACTCAAATATACAAATACATTTAGTCAACTAATAAGTATGTATATTTAAATGTGGCTGATAAGGCATTGTTTAATCTATTATAAATTTTATTTTGAATTCATGAACAAATTGATATGGCAATAAAGTTAACGTTAGTTATGATGACAGTAAAATAAATTATCTGCTTAATTTTCGTTATTGATATTCTTTGGGTTTTGTGCTAACATTAAATATGGCTTTCTTAGGTTTATTCACTTCTATTATCATTTTTGTTTTAAACATTTGCGGATTTTTGGAAATCATTAAAGAAAACATACATTGTGGCATAATAAGTCTGCTAAATAACACCACAAATTTGATCTACTAGTAATTAGAGAGTAAACAAAAAGTTCTCTAAAAATAAGGGGTAGGGGAAGTGGAGTACTATCTGTCATGCTTGGAATCGTAATATCAATCGAGCCACTTGTTTTTGCTGTATTCAATATAAATTTAGATTTTAGTTTCTTTTATTGTTTTTCGTTTTATAAAAATGGAAGTTATTCCACTACATAAGTATTTATAATATTGCAAATGCCAAAATTTTTATGTGAGTGTGTTAGTATGTTTGTTACCTTTACACGCTAAAACGGCTGAACGGATTGAAATAAAAACGAGCGTATCAATAGCGCATAACCTGAATTAACATATGATCTAAATATATAAATGCAACTTTCCAATCATGTGTCTTAGCTTTGGCGATCTGAAGCACCTAAATAATTGAACTATTTAGATATTGAACGTTAACGGTTTGATGTTATGAATTCGGATGTTTGATGAAATGTATTAACTTTCAAAAAAAAATCCAATCCATTTTATTAATGTCGATTACGGTTATTTATTGCGCGGTCTGTTATTCGAGTTTTGTGAAACCCAATTTATTATTAGAAATACACAACGCAATCAAACGATTGTGTTGAACAGCTGTACCTTAATCTGATTTACAGAATATTTGCTAATCATCCTAATGCACGCTTATTCAGGTGGTTATATAAATCAAGACAGCATTTCAGCGATAAGAAAGTCTGTAACAGTAAATTCGAGGACATGGACAATGTTGGCGTCATTATGAAGAAGAGTTTGTCTTTCGTAGCGAGTTTTTTTATACATAACACATGTCGACTTTTTAAAATTATTAAAAACTATTTCTTGTTAACAATAACATTCGAAATTATTATTAATTTTGGAATACTTTTTTTTAACTTAAACAGTAATATTTTCTTCAATTGTGGCTAGGTGGCAGCTCTTTTATAAACTGCTTTCAAAAAAGTGTTTTGCAAATTTGTATATACATATGTGAGATGTCCTAATTTCACTGGATTAATTAATTTGTATTTAATTTATCAAAAAGTTGGCAGCAGCTCAACATATTTTTTCGAGGAAAAGCCTTCTCTAAACCTCTTTCAGTTCACTCTTGCTTCATTTAACTTGTATTGAAGAATTTCATTTATGTGTATAATTAACTTAAATCAACGCTCGAAAAAGATGGTACATAGTAACTCTCTTCAAAAATGTGTTCATATAAACAGTTTCCTTTTCTACCAACTTGTTTTACCTAGCAAATTAAATTTAATTAATATTTTAAGAATATTTTCTTTGAATTCCGTACCCTTCTTCGTTTGAGACCCGAAACGCAACATTTGGTCTAGGTTAGGTTAAGCAGATGCTGTAGTCCCCGCAGAGGCAGCTCACTTAGACAACCAAAATGGTTAACTGGAGAACCGTTGCATACCCGTAATAAAGTCCTGCGATCTGTTGATTTCCTGAGAGCACTTCTGGGGTGTTAACGAAGAAAGAATCTAGATACCTGATCCTCAGTCTCCAAGGCAGGACAGCTGAGTCGAAAATTAAAAGATTACACATCGTTATCTTCCAGACAGTTGCGGCAAAAATGGTGAGTTATACCTATTGGACAATGTCCGCTCAGAACTCCTACGAGAATCAAGAGTTGTCGCATTGTTAGCGACCGGAGCTCCTTCGAACGTCACCGGCCAGAGGGTCCTTGCAATTCTGCATGCCGTGGCAATTGCTCAGCGCTCGTTGAGCCGGCATAGAGCTCATCTCCCCAATAGAAGTTCGTAAGCCGCCAGAGGAGCTTCCACCCTCTCCCTGCTTGGAGTAATAACTTCAAGGGTGCCCTGCCGAGCGAGCTCAACAGTCATGCAGTTTTCTCTAATGTCGCTATGACTCGGCGCCCAAATCAGTCCGATATCAAAGTATTCAGAGACGGCTGAGAGAGTTTCCAGTTTCAACCTGACTATTAGAGACCGCAAGGCCTTGATTTCCGTCTGACTATCAGAATAAATATTTGCCCATCTAACGGGCATTACATTTGTGAGTAGCCAACTTATTACAATTTTTATTAAGTTTGTAAACAGGTGGCAACCCTCAACAAACTTAATAACTTATTATTTTAACTTAATGCACGCTTAAACAGGTGGAAACTTTCTTTAAAAATATTTTGAAAATCAAAGATTCCTTTGATACCCTTTGATACCGGATATTGCAATATCGAAAGAGGTTTAATAAAGCTTTATTTTGAAAAAGTTTTAAAATAAACTAAAAGAAAGAGAAATTATAAAATGTTTAAAATTTAATTTTACGAAATCCGTTTATTACTAAAAGGTTTAGAAAAGCTTAATTTCGAACTATTTTTTTGAACGGACTGCCACCTGTTTAAAAAGTAAAATATAACTTAATTTGAAAGCTCAGCCAAATGCTGGAATATGTCTGCCAGACGAAGGAGTTTAAAAAAAAAAACAATTTAATAAAGTCTCGTCACAAAAGCGGTTTGAAAGAAGTTTGCCACATTTTTGAAATATTTATGTTAATCAATAAGTTAACTGAAACGCTTTTTGAAAAATAAATTTTAATTAAATTGATAAGATAAATGAAATATTCCAATATGGGTGCTGAATTTCAAAAATATATTTGTGGAGAGGGTTGCCACCTGTTTAAAAAAGTTAAATACAATTAGTTAAAAACTTAATTGAAACATAGCAGTATTGGTGAGTAAAAAAAGTGGTCAATGGGAACAAATTTTTTGATAGAGTTGCCATCTATAAAAAAAATAATTTTAAAAATGTTAAAATCGAATATATTTTTCTAGACTTCTCAACACTGCGAGACTAACACCATTTAGATTATTTAGAGACTAGTTCAGAAAATTTCCGTAACAGGTTCCCAAATAATTCCAACCAAGTGTAGAAATAATCCAGAACTAGGGTCGACGTGGATCTGAAATAGTTCCGTATTTTAAGACTCATAGTTTTTATGATTTTGTGATTGTTATATGTCTGATAACAAATGTCTTTTGAAGGCTTTTAAAATTTCGAAAATATGTATATTGAGTATTTTTTACCATAACTATACGGCAGCGACTTTTTGACAACTTTCGATCTTTTATTTGTTACTTACTAATTTTTTTGTAATTTTTTTACAAAAATACAGTTCATTCTACAACAAAAACCAAATAAACGAAATCTTTAAACTTTGTGCAAATATCAATAAAACTCAACTATTTTTCATAAAAATTCGAACTTTTTAATTAGAGCTTTTGGAATTTTTTTTGTATAATCCATTCATTTTAGTCAGAGAAAGTACAGCTTTTAATTTGCTCATTTTCTTCCATTTAGAAAAAAATCGTGTATTCGTTATATGAAGAAAATGAGCTAATTATCTCTAAAATATGGATTTTAAGTATTTCAATTATATTTAAAAGATATGAAAGGATTGTTTATTTGCTTTCAGTCTGTTTACTTTGGTACATATTTCTATTATAAAAATTTAATCACATTGATCAGGGAGTTATTATTTATTGAAGAAAAAGACTAGAACCCTTAAACCAATATGCCAATATCTCACGGTATCGGTCGAAATCTTAGCTGCTATAAACAAAAACTAATTGCTTGATTAGATTAATATATCTACATATGTATTTGTACGCATACATAACATACATACATACGTACCTCAAATAGATGGGCATTTCCCTAAAATATGTATCATAACTCGTTTTTCCAAAAAGTTGGTGTCATTTCATTCCATACCTTAGTGCCGTGCCGTCCACACCAAAACCGCCAAGTGTTAGCATAAAAGTTTAATTAAGTAGTTTAGCGAACGCAAGGTATTGGAATTTTGTGAAATTCTGCAGTGAATTCGATAAGAAATGAAGTGCTCGAATATGCGTTGGAATATTATCATATTGATCACATTCTGTATCTACGCCCGCACTCCGCTGATATGTGAGTTAATATTTGACAGAACCAAAAAAACAAAAAAAAAAAACAAAAAAAAAAAAAAAACAGAACAAATTAAGGATATATGAATTTTTTTTCTAAAAACTGTATACAGCGGCCGCCACGCCGGATGATCGTGATGTGAGTTTCGAACTAAATGGTCGCATTATTAATGGCACTGTGGCCAAATTTGAAGACACAAAACATCAGATCTCCATACGTACTCGCCTGAATGATGGATATTACTTTGGCGCAGGTCATCTCTGTGGTGGTTCGTTGATTCAACCTAATGTGGTGCTCTCAGCGGCGCATTGTTTTGTTGAGTGAGTTGAAGTTGATGTGTAGCACACTGGCGAGCAATACCGGTCGAATAGTGATTTTTTGTTTAAAAATATTTCATGATACATTTGTTTCATAAACTTTTTTATAAAGATATAGTTTATACTATAATAAAAATTTAAAAATTCAAAAAAAAAATATTTCATCAAAATTTTGGAGTTTTTAGAAGAATGTTGAGAAATTTTGAGGTATGCATGTATACAAAATTTGTAAAAATTCAAAAAAATTTTGTATCAAAATTTTAAAGTTTTTAGAAGAATGTTTAGAAAATTTTGCAAATATGCATTTTTTGTAGCTTTTTTAATTTTAGTAAAGTGCAAATTTGATATGACTAAAATCTATCGCTGATTTTTTATAATTTGTTTGGTCTTTTTTAAACTTTTTTTTATCAAAAAACAAATGCATTTAAAAAAAATTTCCGTTGATTTGTAATAATATATACGCCGACAGTTAGTGCATGTTTTTTTCACATAAAATATGACTTTTTAGACGATAAAGAAAGAAACAAAAATTAAAATCAAAAAATTGGAAACATTTTTCTTAAATTTTTTAAAATTTGATGAACATTTTTTTTCACAGCTTACTTAATTTTAGTAGTAAGTTTTTTATAATTTAGTTTTTAGTTATGATCTTTCAAAAAATTTGTGTCCATAAAACGAATAATGATAAAGAAAGAAACCAAAGTTACAAAAAAAAAAAAAGTTACAAAAAATGAGCTCTAGTTTCTAGCTACTTCAAACTTGCAATTGTTTAGACTAAAATAAAAAGGATATAAAACTAAATTTCAAAAAATTGAAAAATCTTCTAACATTTTTTTTTCCAATTTTGTTAAAAATTTGTTGAATTTTAACAGCTTGCTTTTTCGTATAGCTTTCTTAATTTTAGTAGTAAGGTTTTTATAATATTTATTCTTTTTTTATTTTTGGTCTTTCGAATTTTTTTTTCCAAAAACGAATGCATTTAAAGAAAAATCCCTTTGATTTGTGATAATGTTATACGTCAACAGTTCTGTGCGTGTTCTACCACATAACATTTGACCTTGTTGGGCGATAAAAGTTTTCAAAACCAAAATTTAAAAAAAAAACATTATAAAAAATCAACGATAGTTTCTGAACTCAAATTAAATAAGTTATGAAACTACATAAGTACTCAGAAAACTGCAAACATTCTTCTAAAATTTATTTAAAGTCTGATGGAATTTTTTTAAATTTTAATAAAATTTTTTTAAGTTTGAAACATTAATTTAGATAAGTTTTGTTTATCAAAAACTACATATATTTTCATATAAAATTAAGCTAAAACCTTTATCAGGAGAAACCTTGCAAATATTGTAAAAAAATCACCATTCGGTTTTGCTCGTCAGTGTACACACTTTTTGGTGTTTGAATTTTTCTATGATACCCGTATACCCTCTTTTTGGATTATCTACCTCACAAAACATTAGCTACGATATCAACAATGGTTCATTCCGTCCGACTGAAGATTTCATAGTGGTTATGGGAAATTTAGATCGCTATCAACGCGATAATAATACACTTACATTTGATATTAAGGAGGTCGTCTTCAATGTGACCACTTTCAATTTATATACCTATGAATCCGATATTGCTTTGGTATTCCTAAACGACTCAGTGCCAGCGAATTATACTAGGGCTGAGCCGATTAGCTTGACCACTGGGACAGTGGCGAATGGCACGATTTGTCAGGTGACTGGCTGGGGTCAAACCGAAGAAGTGAGTTGCTATAATTTTCTCTGTAATTTTATCTATTTTACCGATCATTTTAATTTGGTTTTTTCGCGTTCTCTACCAGGGCTACTTGTCGGACGTGTTGCTGACGGTGGATGTACCTATGATTGATTTTGATGTTTGTGCCCACGATATGGGTTTTACGGAAGGTTTGATACGTCCCGGTATGCTCTGTGCTGGCTATGAGCAGGGCGAGCGAGATGCTTGCAGCGGTGATTCTGGTGGTCCGCTTGTGTGCAATAAACAATTGGCTGGTATCGTGTCGTGGGGCGTTGAATGCGCACTGCCCAATCTACCAGGTGTCTATACGAATGTTTCCTATTGGTCAAATTGGATCGAGTCAAAACTTAGCAGCAATGGTACTGGTACTAATGATGCGACAACTATCAGACACATATCCGGTCTAATGCTGATTTTGACAGTATTTTTCAGTTTAGTGATGTATACATAGATTGTATTGTTATTATTACTACCAACCAGTAATTTAAATTTATAAAAGTAAGAATTAAATTAAATGGTCAAAAGACTCTCCAAAATAATAAAAATACTAAGTGTTTCCATTTTTTGACAAACAAGATTTCGTTTACCCGCGGGTACTCGCGCAATTGATTTTGAACGCGCGTCAGATACCTTACAAAAAAAATTTGTTTGCAGAAGTCCACGCAAGTAGGGAAAGTCTCTGATTGTCACTCACCTGGGAGTGGTTAGAACGATTCTTCTGCATGTCGTACGAGCAGTTCACGACTTCCAGGTGATTCACCCAAGTTTCCTCTGGGTAGCTGCCGAAAATGCGTTTGGGCTTGGCACCCGCTACGTAAACAATTATAACAAATGAAAAATTCTGGTATAGCTCGGATGAGATCCTCTGTTTTGATGACGACTACAGGCAACGTATTAAGGACTGTGATCTTCCTCGCGAAAGAAAAGACTGACATCTTCGCCATCCAAGACGAGACAAGATAAAAAAGCCATTGGTCCTTGCGTCCCGCATCTACTAAAGTTGCCATGAAAAGGAGCGCAAATACGACGGTAAAAAACTCATCGGTGTGACATATGGCAGGTAAGTGAGATTGAAGGTCTTTTTAACAAAAGTACTGCAAAGTTTGCCATCAGATACCGAGGGAGAAGTGGGCTTCCTGCTGCTGAAGCGATGGTTTCTTATAGTCTCGGCAGTTGTCGGTATATTATAGAGACTCGACATCAAAACCACGAAGGACACAAGGGGTACCACGGGGTGGCGTCTTTCCCCGGTGTTGGTTAATGACTATATCTCGAAGTTCCCCAGGGATTTTTCATAGTATCATATGTGGACGATTGTTCAATTATGACATCCGACAATGCAATTCACGACTTGCCTTCGAAGGTGAACGCTTATCTTTCCGACCTTGTTCGTTTCTTTACTAGTCGGAGTCTAACTCCTTCCTCCTATCAAATCCTCGGCGGCCATATTTTCCACCTGGATGAAGGAGGTCAGGCTGGAACTTAACATCCATGGGGATGTCACCACCATCCCAACAATAAACGAGCCAAAAATTTTGGGTGTAACATTCGACGCCCTGGCCTCTTTCTCAGCACGACAATTGTCAATATAGTATAGCATCACAACAAAGTCCTCAAATCGCTAGCCGGCAGCACTTGGGGCAAAGACTGAGAAACGTTAATGCCAATATACAAGGCGGTCGGCTCTAAATTATGCTGATACAATATGGCCACCTGAGACATGTAGGACACAGTGGATGGAATTAGAGGCCACTCAGTACGCAGCACTCCGGATAGTGTCAGGATGCCTTCCGATATCGCCTGCGCATCATTTACAGCACGAGGCTTCAAAGCTCCCAGTAAATCCAGTGGAAGTAGTTCCTCGTGAGATGCCACCGTCGGGGTCATCTTTTGGATCAAACTTATTTGCACAAGACCTGCTTCTAAGTCATGTCAGAAGGCGTCTGCTTTAATTGACGTACGAGATTCAGACATATACCACCATCGAACTGGACTGCAATCAGGCTGGTCTTAAACGACCTTCGCCGAGCGACAATCACTATCTTCGTCAACTCTCGCCCTGTGAATGCCGTCAATGTGGCCACCTCGGCCTAACTACGATGTGGTTATTGTAGCAAGCTCAACTCTTAGTTATTCAAAATCAACGTTTTACATGCCATCTGAAACCGACTCATACACCTTTCCCTTTGGTCCGACCTCATCGAAACTACGCATTACCGAGGCGTGCCCATAGATAAGTTTGATGACTAAGCCGATCTAGTAGAACATTTGCAACAGAGTCCCTTAAAAATTTCTCTCGTTTTGTTAATCCTATACACAATCGAATCAATAAAATCGCAAAAAACTAATACATGGTGTAATACAATAGGGTTTAAAACTAAAAATAATGAAATGTCTAAAGTTAAAAAACGGTAAGTATTTTAAACCTTTTGTGTTCTAACAAAAAATCACATTTCTGTAGAAAAATAGTACGATCGATTACATGAACAACTGTACTGTAAATGCTTAGATTGATATCTCAAAAAGTTACGCTGTTTAGATTAGATAATCACCATTTTAAGGTCGGTGATTCTTTGTATTTAAAAGAATATATTTGCATTGAATTGGTTATCACTAATTTGTCTATCGTCGAGTAGTGCAGGCGTAACTATTTACATAGTTAAAGTTACACGGACACATCGAATTTTCATAAACAACTCAAATTGAGCTACTGAAGGATGGCGCTTTGGTGTTTGCGGAGTAAAGCTATTTTATTGACAACTTTATGTGCAACGCTTTTCATACACAACGCAGGTATGTTAAGGGTCTCTTTATCAACTACTCCCAGTTAAATAGTTATTTATAAATAGTTATTTATAAATAAATCATATTGGTTATTTTAATATTTATATAAATAGCTGGTTCACAAAACGCTGATGACGATAAAGTGCTTGGAGGTCGTATTATCAATGGCACTTTGGCAAGTTTAGACAACACCAGACATCAGGTGTCGATTAGAAAAAATAACATTGATAAATATTATTTTGGTGGTGGTCACATTTGTGGTGGTACTTTAATAGAACCGAATGTGGTGCTAACAGCGGCGCATTGTTTTGTGAAGTAAGTGGTGTGTTGATATTTAAAATTTGCATGTAAATATACAGAGTGGTTCATATAAGTGGGTGCTATCCAAAAATTTATTATACTGTATATCATTGCCTTATTCGAAAGAGCAAACAGCCGCATTTATGTGGCTGCCTCGGTTGGCTTTGTAGGAGCGCATCCTGCGAACTAAATTTTCTAAGGCCTTGGGGGCAGTTTCCATCCCACGAATGGTTCGCTCGATATTCGCAGTAAGGTCCTGTATCATGACATTCATGGCAGCCCACAAAAAAGTCTAACGCAGCTCAAATCACAGTTCCGAGGTGGTCACTTGTTGTCGCCCAGATGGCTGATCACACGATTACCAAACTTGGCGCGCTAAAGATCGATTGTAATACACCATCCTGCTGAGAACAAAGATCGTTCTAGTCTATGCTTTCAATTTCCGGCCAAAAAATCACTCGATGCTCCTAAATTTCTGAAGATGCATTGACATCTCGATGATCACGTGCGGGTTTACCACTCTCAGATGCTGCAGTTTGGCTTGTTAACATAGCCGCCGAGATGAAAATGAAAATTCGTTGACGATTCTCTTGTGCCTTGAATTGCTCGTGTCAGATAGACCATGTAAACGAAACAAAAGGCATTGCAGACGAACAGATTTAAGTTGGATTAATAAACACAAATGCACATTTAGATTTCATCATAATAGACGACAATCAGATGCATATAGATCAATGGTAAATGTATGGAGAATACGATTATTGATGGCCTCGGCAGGCTATGTGGCGGTGATACGATGAGCTAATGCAGATTAGGATAGGGATAATTCATGAATTAAGATAAAGGCACATTAGGGTGTCATCTGACTTGTCCTATAAGTTTGGTCCAAATGTAAAGCGACATATTACAAGCCACGGAGGTACTCTGAAAATTATACAAACAAAAAAAAAACACTATATGAGCCAATCTGTATTCGTATTGCATGATAAATATATTTCATTAATTTCATCCGACAACAGTCAGATACTCAATAATGGCTCCTACAATCCTGCCTCGGACTTCTTCGTAGTTTTGGGCACTTTAGATCGTTTTCAGCTAACCGAAAATACCTTACAGTTCAGTATTGAGACAATTATTTACGGCGTTAACATTTTCAATATATCCACATATGAGGATGATATTGCGGTGGTATTTTTGAATGATTCCGTGCCTGCAGGACATCCTACCGTACGGACAATCGAAAGAGCTAGAACGGCAGTGGCCGCGGGTACCGTCTGTCAGGCGACGGGTTGGGGTCGAACCGAAGAAGTAAGTTAGGTACTTTTAATGCCTTTTAATAATCAATTCGCAAGCGATAATATTTATGGACAAAGTGCGATGTACATACACACAAATAGTATAAGAACAAAGACAATATTTATCTTTATAATTGCCAATATACTTTATATATATGAGTTAAGTACATATTTATATAGAGCTCAACGCTTAATTTTATTACTTTATAGTTTTAGAGTATCTATGTCTTTATAGAAACAACAAAAGTGTGTATATATAAAACATACATGCAAACTCGTATAAACTCATTTCCCTTTTCAAACTTTTCATTATCATTTACTTTATGTGCTATTGTTTCTTCTTGGCTTTCTAGGGAAATTTAGCATCTGAACTAATGTCGGTGAATTTACCTATAATTGACTTTAACCAATGCATAAACGAAAGCAAATTTGCGGAGGGTCTTATACGGAAGGGTATGATTTGCGCGGGTTATATGAATGGTGAACGAGATGCCTGTGACGGAGATTCGGGTGGTCCAATGGTTTGTAATAGCGTACTATCGGGTATTGTGTCTTGGGGTATTGGCTGCGCCAAACCCCGCCTGCCCGGTGTTTACACGGATGTTGCCTATTGGTCCGATTGGATTGATAAAGTAATACAGGTTAATCGGCTAGGAAATAATAGTAAGAGACCTAATAACAGCACGGGATCCAGTAACAGTACGTGGCCTGGTAATACGACTAACCCATCCTGGAACAGCACTAGACCTGGCGGTGGCAGTGGCGGTGGTGCGATGTCGAACTTCTCCCATTCTGCTGTGTTGCTAGCAATGATCCTTGCTTGGATCACTCTGATGAGTTATTTTAATTGATGTAATGGAATTTTATTGCCAAATTCAGTATTCTAAGTCAAAAATACTATGTGTTTGCTTATTCAACTTTTAAAATACTTTTTATACTCAATTAATAATGAGCACATATGTATTGTTTCGAAAATTGCGTAAAATTGTAAAATATTTTTCTGGTTTTCATGTAGGTAAATAATTGTGAATTTCCATTGCGAGTTTATATGAAATTACCCTGGTTGTTATTTAATATTTTTGAGTAGGGCTCCTTTGGATAAGAAGCGGAACAGGAAGTTCTGCAAATTTTAAACTCGCTGAAAAATTTTCAGCAATAACATAGTAGGCTCTGCAAAGATTGTTTTTAAGTTGGTGTTGAATTATATTTCTGAAACTTAAGTAGTTCTGCTGTTAAAGCATCAACAACGAAAATAAAGAATATGAAAAGCTCCGCGAACTTTTTTGTTAAGGAAGGTAAGGATAAGCCAAGAAGTGGCCGCCCAAATGGATCAGCAGACGTCCAGTTGCGGAAGAAAGTAATAGCCATAATTAGGAAGAACCTCTCCATGTCGACAAGAGATGTCACGAATTAAGAAGAGAAAAGGTATAAAAAAAAGAAAAAACTAATAATTGCCGGGTAACCAATTTTACTGCTTGCAGTGTGGAGAAGATATTTCTGAGTCGGGAAAAAGTATCCAGATGGAAGAGTTTGTTATAAAAGCTCTAGCTTGGCAAGATATTTGTGACTTGGGACATAAATCCACGCCGTTCGTCACTATGGGAACCATCAACACTTAAATTTACGTGAAGTAGGGTCTTCCAAAACATTCTACGTCATTATATTGGTTCTATGCTATGAGTTCGAGGCCGTTGTGTTATTTTGTACCTTCTGTGCCAGTGTCCCACTCTATCCAGACAAGATTTTCCATTTTAGGTACACTACTCTTCGATAGCTTGGAATTACGGATATTGCAAAGTTAAAAATGGATTTAGTGCGAACTGGGAATAGTTGATCCCCATACGGTTCACAACGGGTCTTGAGCCCAAGCTTGTCTCTTAAGACAGCCGCCATAACCTAACCTAACCTAAAGACGTCGTCGGTTGGAAAAAAGTAAGCTACTAAAGATGAATTGCTATAAACGGTTATTTATTTGTTCAAAACATGTATGTATCTAGGTTTGCATAGACTGGTAAGCTAAGGTGCGCAAAAAAATCCCCCAAACCAACTTTGAAGCCATAGCTACGGATAGGGTACCCTACAAAAGTATGTGCTTACCTCTCTGAAACAAAAATTGACGAAATTTGCGGAATCTTTAAAGTTGTCGAAAGTTTGGAGAACAGGATAATGAGAAAGTATCAAGTAATGATGAGAATGAGAGCGTTCTCACTACCCTTGCTCTTTCTTGTTCCTAATGTAGCAACCACATTGAAACGTCGTCGGGAGCCCAGTTTCAATAAGTGCACATTGGTGGAAAAAGCGAAAAGACGGCAACGATGGCGGAAGCCTAAAAAATTTTCAGACTACAAAAACCATCTGCGCGCAATATAATATATAAAATATGAACTCAGACAGTTGAAACACAAAACCTAAAATTTCAGTAGTAGCGTCGAAGAGAAGAAAATACACCGCCTTAAAACAGAGAAGGAAAAGTAGAAATAAAGCGCAGTAAACAGGAGCTGCAGGATTTACTTGAAGAATTTATAATCAGAAGACTAACCCTGAAGTGGAGAATATTATGTGCTGTATTCAACTTGATAACAATAAACATTCTCTTTTATTTTAAAACTTACGGAATTTGAATCGAATAATATCTTTATTTATTTATTTTTTCAATTTCAAAAATTTGTAGGGTCAATTGGCGGGCGGCTGGGTGATTTACTCAACTTATTATGTCAAGTATTCCAAACTTTTATGCACATAAGGAGGCGTTTCAATCATTCACTGCATTTTACACATTTGATTTTGACATGGAAAATTAACAATAACAAAAATCACCTGATTACAAATTTCATGTTCGAACAAAATAAAAGTGAAAAAATGTGTGGTTTATAGAGCACCAATATCAAAAGGAATTTGATTTGAATCGAGCTGAATTTGAAATCTAGTCGAAATCCTAGGCACGCTAGAATGAAATTTTGTATGCAATTTTTTCGCATGCCATTTTCATTATATTAATTTCTAAGTGCAATTTTAGAACACACACAATGTTTGGTTAAGGAAATACTTTTACAATATGCAACTGGGCATTTTGGTATCAGCAGTATATGTAGATGTATAAGCGCATATTTTGTCCATAGAATGGGAAGAAGAATCGCTGACCTAACTTTAAGTAGAAAAATTTATGGAAAGCTTTGCATATTTCTAGGCATACCCTTAAGGTTTGGTTATGCCTACATGGCAGGGCATAGCAAGGTAGAGCTAAAACGAAGTAAATTCACTAGAAGCAATACAAATTGTATGTACATTAAAGAAAAGGCAATTCGATTATATTTTTCTATAGAAGTCGGATAATAGTATTTTTTTATTCCATATCGATTGCAATCAAACATAGAGATATTGATTTTTATTTATTTATTTATTTATTATTAGAATATCAATAATACAATTATTAACATACTTAATTACGAGCACTAGCTACCATATTGATAAAACTAATAGAAACAACAAAAATAAAAGTAATCATTAATCACACAATTTACGTAAGTAACGACGCGTATGCTTAAACGAGTTTTAAGGCCCTAGGTTTATGCAGTACTCAAATTAGCTAATCGTATATGAAACATACTAGGGTGTGCGACAAATTTCCTTTGTATTTTATTTCATTTATTTATAAAAGTTATTAGTACAACAGTTTTTAAATTGCTTTTATAGTAAAAGAAATAGAAAAATGCAATTTATAGCGACCCAGTGTACAGTGTTGTTAATATTCTAAGCAACAAAATTCAATATAATACAGTTGATCAATAATTTATTTTCAATCATTTTATATAAAAATAGAACTGATCCCATAACATAAGGTACATATGAAAAGTTTAAAATTCTTTAGAAAATGTTTAAAAATTAAAAGTATTGTACATTTTTCGAATTTGATGAAACTTGTATTTATATTTGTTGCTTATGATATGTAGACTGCCGAGCAAAGCAAATGGTAATTTTTTTTTCAATTCTAGCAAGGATTTTCAAGCGATACTTTTTTCGTTAATTTTATATAAAACTATAGTTCATACCATACTAAAACCTATGTTAATGTGGGTCTACAATTTTTTACAAATTTATGGAGACTTAACAAAGTTTGACTGAAACTCTTCAATTTTTTAAAAGTAAGCTTAGACAGTTTTGACGTATGCAGTTTTATAGCCTATTTTATTTTTGTACAAAGTGCAATTTTCAAGTAGCTTAACACTACCGCTTTTATATTTTTTTCTAATTTTTTTTTCATATATCGCCTATACAAGTATTTAGTACATATTTTAAATGGTAGAAAATGCAGAATATTGTCAGCAAATAAAAAATTATTACAAATCTATAAGGAGAAATTTTTATAAAATGCGCGCAGTTCATGAAAAAAAGTTCGGAAAACAAAAAATTCAACAAAAAATTAAAAAAATAAGCGGCAATTTTTAACCACTTCAAACTTGTACTCTGTTAGAGTAAAATTAAATAAGCTATAAAACTACATACTCGAAAAATTCCTAAAAACTCTTCTAAAAATTTGTGAAGTTTTGATAAAAATTTGTTAAATTTTCTTAAGATTTGTATCAAATTTGAAACATTAATTTATAGGGGGTGTGCTATTTGTATAAAATAAAATTTGCATGTAAAACCTCGCTGATATTGTTAAAAGATAATCGTACGACCGGTTTTGCTCGCCACTGTACATGAATATGTACTTTGTATATTTTGCACATTTAAGCAAACTTATTATAGTTAGATGAATTCAGATAACCTCAACCTTTACAATTTTTATTTTGTTTACTAATACTATATATGTATATTGTGCACATATGTACGCGACACTAGGCCAGCCCAAAAATAAAAATTTTAATTTTTTAAATTTTAATTTTTTAAATTTTAATGTTTTAAATTTTAATGTTTTATGTAAGTTTTAATTTTTTAAATTTTAATTTTTTAAATTTTATTTTTTTAAATTTTAATTTTTTAAATTTCTTAGAAACCACCTTAGCAGTTTTCCCCGACCTTTTACTGAATTTCTCCATGGAGAACTTGGATTAGGAAATAAGGTTTAAACGCATTAAGTTTTCTTACCCATACAACTGACATTAATTTTCATTTAAAGTTAAAAATTAACAAGAAGCCTTCCAAAAAATATCATTAAAAAAAATTATTCAAACGAAAATGATTCTAGATCATTTCATTTAAATTGCTGTTTTTTTTCACTTAATGTTTTGATAAAATATTTCCTATAATTTTTTGATGGTCCGAATCTTCAGTATTTTTTTAAGGAATCTGCAATATACAGACACGACTTTTCTACAGTTTTATTATAATACATATTAATTGTGTTCATTTTAATTATTGAATAACTTTGTATTTACAGTAAGTTAAAACAAATATTTAATAAGTCATAGAAATACAAAAATCAATGATGGGGGAGTTTACTTTATATAAGCTAATACCTGACCTCTTCTGAGATAAAATACTCTTTCCGACTACAATATTTAAAATTTAGGTGTGTAGATTATATTTAGTTTCTGATTCAAACTCTTAACTGACACCGTGATATGATATGTTCATTTAGAGTTAAGGTGTCTAAAATTTTGTGCTCTGGATTTTGGAATTCAGTATAAAATAAAACAAAAATTTATAAGAGATTTAGTGAATTCTTGGTGCACATTTCTCTAAATATTATAATTTAGGCTTAATCTAGTCTTGGACTTCAAGTATATCCCTACACTTAATGTACAAGTAAAAAATTAAACTTCCGATGTTTTTTGGCTGTAATTTAAAAAAAAAAATGAAAAACTTTGATTCTTCTTGTGGATTATTTTTATTTGGTCTTTTAATTTTTTTTACATCAAGTCGAGAATATGATGTCATGTAAATGGCCGCCGCCACAGTTGATTGTCATTTGAGCCCTTTTTATGGCATTTTCCATCACTTTGGCCAAAACTTCCGGCGATAGGTCCTCACATTCTTGACGGATATTCTCTTTAAGAGCTGCAAGAGTCTGATTCTTGTTGACATAAACCCGCGACTTCAAAAAGCCCCACAAAAAGAAGTCTGGAGCGGTCAAATCAGGCGATATTGCTGGCCGGTGCAAATCGCCAAAACGGGAGATTAGGCGCCCGGGAAATGCATCCTTCAGCATATCGGTTGTGGCACGTGCAGTGTGTGCCGTTGCACCGTCCTGTTGGAACCACATGTTTTCCAATTCCAATTCATCAAGTTGCGGCAAAAAGAACTCGTTGATCATTGCTCTGTAGCGCTCACCATTCACAGTAACCGTTTGGCCCGCGACGTCTTCGAAGAAAAAAGGTCCGATGACTCCTCCAGCGAAAACAGCACACCATACAGTGACTTTGAGCGGGTGTAATGGCTCTTCGTGGGTTCACCAGTGCCCCAGAAGCGTAAATTTTGCTTATTTACGTACCCGTACCCTCATCACTCATGATTATTTTTGATGAAAAATCATCTTCCTCTTGGTGGTGATTAAGGATGGCTTGAGCGTATGTTAGACGCGATTGGCGGTCAGCAGCTAACAGCTGATGCACCGACTGGACTTTGTACGGAAACATCTTCAAATCTTGTACCAAAACTCGCTGTAAAGACCGTCGACTGATACCCATTTGCGTGGCACGTCGTCTGGTCGATGTCGACGGCGCTTCCATGACATCCTCGGCTACAGCAGCAATATTCTCTGCAGAACGGCTACTCCGGGGTCTGCCACGCCTGGCAGCATCTCGTGTTGTGCCAGTCTCTTCGAGGCGAGCGGCTAAACGTCGCAGTGTTTCACCAGTAGGCGTTGGACGGCCAGGAAATCTGCGACGAAATTCACGTTGTGCCAAAGTCACCGACCGATTATTGGTCAAATAAATAGTCAGGAATATTCCGCGTTCTGGAGCAGTGTAGCATAACATTGTTTATTAACGTGTATTTCGCATGTGTGTATTACACAAATGTCAAAACAGAACTGACATTAGGGGCCAATCGCAAAATTTATAGCATTTTCTGATAGGAGGATTACTTTAGCGCCACCTTGTATAAGAATGACAAAATAGGGTTAAAATGCTCTAGAAAATTCTTTGCCTGAAAATTCCACTAGAGGTCTTCTCAGAAAAAATCAGTGTGTGTATAAAATTTTGAATTATGTTTTTCAACTTTTCTTCCAACTCAAACATATATTTTAACCAATTTTTTTTCTTTTTTAAAATCAAATTAGCCTGGGCTACTAAAATTTTAGTAGACCTAAAAAAATTATTCGACCTAACTTTTGCAAGCCCGTCCAGTATTCTTTTATTGGACAGGTATAATTTCAGAAAAAATTGAAAAAGTCTGGACTGGATTCACAGTATAATTATTAGCGCATGATAAATACTTTATAAGTTATCGATAAGTATTATTTTGAGGCTATTATTTAGAGAACCAAGTCAACGATTTTTAGGGGTTTTTATCGGTGTATAGCTCGCATGCATCACTGTCGCATGCAATTGTCCACTAGATACACTCTGTGGAGTAGCAGACAGATATTTTAACGCAATTTTTTTCAACAGGAAATATTAACTTCTGAAAATATTCAAAATTGCCACAGTTTCTTGGAAGCAGATGTCATTTTCAAATGATCGACGAAAAAGTTATATTATAAGAGTTTTTTCTTAATAATTGCCACCGCGATAAATTTTTAGGTCATCAGTTACTATTATTTTGAGACTTATATTACAAAAGTTTTTTGATAACATTAATGTGAAATTTTTTTTTAAGTTTTCAAAAGACTTTAATTTTGAGATTTATATTATAAAAGCATTTCTATATTAAGTATACGAGGGAGAAAACATTTTTTAAGTCTTAAAGTTCGCTTTCGGGCGTAGTTCGTAAATATTTCAGGGCTAACTAAAAAAAAAATGCTGGATCATTTTGCAACTGGTTCGGGATAATTTTGGAACCAGCCTCGAAATACCCCTCGGCTAGTGGCGAAATGATATCGAACAATGTCACGAAATAATTTCGTATTTCAAGAATCAAAAAGTTTTTCTAAGGCTTACAAAAAATGGTATAATTAGTTTGTTCATCAACTTTATCACTCGATTTTTGCGGCGAGAGACAAAAGTCAAATAGATGTCAGATGGAGAGAAAGAGAAAGTGATAAAAAAAACATTATTGAGCTCAAAACAAGAGAAAACTTGCAACTGAAAAGTTGACAGACTATTTTAACATTTTATTTCAATTTTGGCTTTAGTTGGGATAACTTTTTTTTTGGTTAGATTTGCCACAACATCAGCAGTTATTATTTTGTCAACCATTCCCTAATTTTATGTTGTCAAAATCAACGTTCTTAGTTCCACCAAATATTTTGAGTATATTTAGTATTAACCTTTTCCTGCATTTGGCCAATATATTGTACAAAAAAAGTCGGAAAATTTTTAACAATTATAGCTTTGGAGAGAACTTCCTCTTTTTTATATTATAATCAAAGTATAAAGATTAATGATTTTAAGTAACCTTGTCAAAATGATCTTAGAGGAAATTGTAAATTTCTACCAGGGCGCAACTAAAGTTTAAAACTATGTGGCTTGAACAGTAAGTAATAAGGACATAATTAACGTTCCTAAAAGAATTATACAATATAATATTCAAATGCACAGAACTCTAATGTACAATATGAGTATATTACACAAATTGAATTTGGTCAATATCATGAATAGCTTGCGCTTGCGAATTATAATTGCGAGTCAGTCAGAGAATTTTCTTTAGACTTTACTACTACAAAGGGTATTTAACTAGATAAGATAGATGCTCAATTATCTGATTTATAGAAAGAAAATGATATTGTAGACGAAGATGCAAATCATGTTCTAGCTGATGATGATATTCTTGTAGAGTCTTTTATAAGGCGCGAATTTAAGCAGACAAGACATTCTTGAACTAAGCTTTACCCAATTTCGAGAAAAGAGATTTGAAGCGATCGAATCGGAATATGGAGTCAAAAAATCAAACAGTGTCTAATTTGTTATTATAGACAAGATCAGCATCAAACGAAGGAAGCTAAAATATGAACCAGCCCCTTTTTCGTACGAGTCAAGTTTCGCTCAAGAAGACGAAAATTCTTGGAACCCGTTTCACTGCTTTCAATAGTTTTTTTAATCCAGAAATATTCGAAACACGATAGAGAAAAATGTTGGCGTAGTTAAGAGTATTGCCAAACCATTCAAACCTTGTCAGTCCATGCCCATTTTGAGGCGCCCTATATACATAAATTTGATGTGTTTAAATACACACCTATAGCTATATCCATACCCATACTTATCTTCGTATTTTTGTAATCATACGCTCGTGCGTAATTTATAGATGCAAACAACTGAAATAGCAATTGAACAATATTTATAGCATATGGGTTGGATTTGGTATAAAAGTTTTTAGTAATGCAAAGTAGTAGATGCATTAACACCTGTTAATTAGTGGTAGAACTGATAACAATCTATATAAATACTTATTTATTCGCTTATAAAAAAGGGCAGATAAGTTCTAAGTGCTTATCGATATCATGCATTGAAAATATGAGCTTATGTGGGCTATGAATGAAATTTATGTAGTTTCAATACATAAATACACTGCTCATATACACAGATGATTGGCTTGTTTGCAATAAATTTTTTGTTTCAAGATAAAAGTGGACGTATGTCACAAATTAAGAATCGTTTGGCAAACGCTAGGAATTAAAACAAAATCGCTTACATTTCG
Source organism: Anomoia purmunda (assembly GCA_951828415.1). Classification (NCBI taxonomy): domain Eukaryota; kingdom Metazoa; phylum Arthropoda; class Insecta; order Diptera; family Tephritidae; genus Anomoia; species Anomoia purmunda. The sequence goes on from OX639995.1 coordinate 48,815,148, forward strand.
GGGAAAATTATTACCTGCCTTTCTTTAAAATAAAAAGTGTGAAAGTGACAACTTCGTACAGTTTCTCACCTACATTTTTTCATCTTTGACTACTGAGAACTTTTTGCTCAGACGGTATACGAACTTTCATAAATACTTTAAACATTTTTTAAGTTTAAAACGAAAAACGGCACGGGGATCATGGTGTGATGGCGCAAACTAAATAAGGTATTCAAATCATTACTTATATAAAAATCTAAGCGTAATTCCTTGGGAAATCAATCAATGGTGTGAATAGACCATTTGTGATTTTGATGCACTTTTTTAGACCAATAGGAAAAATTTATGTAAATTATTTAGTTTGCTTCCAAAAGACTCGCAAAATTCAAAATTTCATTACATTCCTAGTTTTTTTTTACCCATAAGTATTTGTTAAAAAGTATCTCTTGTACACAATATTTTGGTTACGCATATTTAAAAAAATATATTTCCTTTCATTCCTTTCAAAAGTATTTTGGCTCGAGTTCTGTTTAGTGAACAATTTGTTAAATAGAAAGCTTGCTGAAAAAATTGCAAAGCTCATCTCAATAGAAGAGATGGTTTAGCTTCAAACTGAGAAGTTTTTATAGTTTTTTCGGACTAGTAACTACATGAACGAGGGTTGCCACCTAATTGAAAAGTCTAATTAAAGTTGAATTATGAAATTAGGTAATTTAAATTTAGTGTATCACAATATGGGTGTTAGACAATAGAGGGTTAAGAAGTTTGAAGTTTGAACATGCTTATAGGATGGTTTCCACCTGTTTGAATAGTCGAATTTAATTAAATTGTACAAAAGTTAAAGGAAGTATTGAATTAATTTCAGAAAATTTTTGAGATGTTTAAAAATCAAGTGATATTCAAATTATATAATAAGTTGATTTCAATGTGAGTATTCAAAATGATTTTGCAAATATGTACTTAATTTTTAAACTAGACGTTTAAAACACCAATTTTACTTGAATAAAGAGACCTGGAAAATCGTAATTCGCAATCACATGTTTTGAGAAAAGGTTGCCATCTGTTTAAAGGTAAATTAAATTAAAAAAAATTTTGTAATATTAGTGTTAAACTGAATCGTCCAAAAAAGCTTCGTTTGAAAAATATTTTTGGGGAGTGTTGCCATGTTTTCAAAAATTCAAATACAATTTAATTAATAAGTTATTTGCTATTTATAACAATAGTGTGATATAGCTTGGTTTTTTTGGAAAAAGTTACGAGATGGCTGCCACCTTCGTAAAAAGCTAAGCGAAATCAAACAAATAAGTTAAATGAAATATTACAATATGGGTATAAAATAAAAAATATTTAAAAAAAGTTTCATTTCTGCATTGATACCTGCGTGCAAAAAGTAAATGAAGGGCTCTATTAGTTAATTGAATTTTTTTAACATGGGTATACAACGAAAGACTTTATTCAAAAACATTATTAAAGAGTGTTGCCACCTGTTTAAGAGACTTAACTCAAGTTTATTGATAAGTTAACTGGATCGGTACTATACTGGTGTCAAACAAAATAAGTTTAATGCCTGTATTCTGTAAGCAGTCTCTAGTCACTAATTGAGACTTTTTGGTGGTGAGATTGATTTTGAGACTATTCGGTATTCAGTAAGTCGTCTCAAGTATCTAGTCTCAAAATAAAGTCATTAATTTGTCAGCTGGTCCCGAACAGGTGACAAAACGAAGAAATTGCGGAACGCATTGAACAAACGCGAAAATGAAGTAGCACTCGATCTGTCTCTTGGTCGTACGCTATATTTTGCTTACATTTACTTTTGCATCATGTTTTGCCATTGTGATCGAATGGGCATACTACATATGTATGTATATGTACATAGCCGCATTTATCGATTGTTGATAGTTCAAATTTTTACACATATTTTAAATAATTGACTCACATAAAACGCAGTAATATGAATTTTGAACTGTTAATGTTAATTTCACGGTAACCATATTGTTTTAATTTTTAAAGAGCAACAATGCTGTCAACAAAGAATTGACAAAGTATATTGTATGCTATCGATTTACACATTTTCATTGATTTTGATTGAGCATCTCCAACTGAACATACCATCAGCTGATTGTCTCTACTGCTTTTCACCACAGCCTTTGGTGGCATTTTTTTTATGACTGTTACTTACTGAATACCGAAAAATGTCTCTAATGGAAGGTATCAAATTTGGTGACTCGAGATGAGACTGAGTTCTAGAATACCGGCATAATAAAGCTTAATTCGAAAATATATTTGAATAGGGTTGCAGGGTTTTTAAATACAAATTATTAAAAGAGTTTTCAAACTGCTGAGAGTTGCCAGGGGTTTTGTCACATAAGTTGAAACTTAACGTGGTGGAGCTAGCCGCAATGATAAGAAACCTGGAGCAGGAAAAACACGAAATAAGTTATAGAAAATTTGTTACATTTCGTAAAATTCTTTATTTCATTTTCTGTTATTATTATTCCACAGCGAAGTTATGCAAAATGCAGGCGAAGACGAGGGTAAAATATAATTTACAATTACCCGCCACGTAGATCCAATAATCCAGGTGCTCTTTGACACCTATTCAAAATGTTGCTGGAAGCGTTGAAAGGCTAAAGGGAGTGTTGCTCACAGTAAAAATTTGAAATAAGTAGGAGGTAATATAAAGGAGGTAATGGAAATTATAAATAACAACGTTCATACATTAATATATACATTAAAATCTCTGTCCATTTTAAATCGTTAAAACACTTGAGCAGCTTTGGTGTCAACAAATTTATATCACGTATAAGTAGATCGAGATTGACATTTAGGGTAATCATCGTAAGCATCGTTTCTCATTAAAAAAATTAAGTAAGTTTACGAGCTTTACGCATTTGCTGGGTAATTGCGCGTTTAGATGAATATCCATAATATATTTTTGGAGCCATAATTTCAATTTGCTTACATACATACATCTGTACATGACCATATGCAAATTAGGGTGGACCGAAAGTAAAATTTATGTTTAAGAAATCTTCAACATATAAAGTTCTCATACATTGGTGATGTTTATTTTTATAATTATATTAACTATTTCTTCCATAACCTATGAAATATAAATTATCCAACTAATAAAATTAAGGAAAAAATGTGTCCTTTGAATATGTCTAACAATTTTATCGTTGTGTATAAATTTTTTTTTTATAAATATGTGTCCGAATTTCAGTTTTTGAAGTTTTCTGAAGGGAAAAACTCGATAATTTTTTGTATTTTTCAATAATTTTGTAGCGATTCTACAAAAACGTGTATTTGTCCCATGTTACTTCAAAATAAAAATATATATATAAAAAAATGCTAAAAGCTGATTTTCCTATGTATTTTTGTTCCATTCTAATGTACAAACTTATTTATAATAATGCCAAATGTTATTTGTTTGCTTACAAAAAAAAAAAACAAACCATCGCAGTAGGTGGTAATACTGTCAAAACAATTTGAAAATACGCTTTAATATAAAGATAAGAATATTTGTTTGTTTATTTGAGATTTTTTTTTTGTGCTGGAATCCGATGAACCAAACGCACCCGATTCGGATTATGCAAAATTTATATATGTACATACATACGTTGTGTTTACAAAAATAATAGCAAAATCTATTAACGATCTTTGTTTTTCCTTACTTATTTTTAATTATTTTTTATTAAAATATAGATAATTTCCAACTTTCAATAAATTTGATAAAAACTTAACAAATTGTAAACAAAATTTCTTCAAAATATCTACATTTTCAATCTCAATTTTTGTATGCAGTTTTGTAGCCCATTAAATTTTACTATAATAAAGTTTAAATTCAAGTGGCTAAAAATTCTTCTGGAGTTTTGGTCATTTTGTTTTTTTGCTTAGGCTGTTCAGCATTTTCTATCGTACAAAAGTAAATTTTGTTCATTCGTTCTACATATGTATGTACCAGGGGCGGATCCAGAAATGATTCTTAGAGGGGGGGCAGGAAATAATTGTATGCCTCAAATCTGGAGTAAGTGTTATTCGGAATGATAGTCGGTGTGAAGTTCAATCGATTAGCAGAAAAATTGATACCTAATTGATAAAATGACTTGAATTTCCTACAAAACAATTTTGGTACTAAATGACACTAAAAAACGCAACTAAAATTACAATTTGCATTTGGTGACATTTTTATATGGCTCATTCCTGAATGATTCCAAATCAAATTTCTGAATTCGATTTATCTCAAATACAATATTTTTACAGTATATCAAATAATCTAACAGACTTCGAGCTCTTGGGGGAGAGGGGAATGTCCCCCATTGCCCCCTGCTAGATCCGCTTCTGGTATGTACATACATACAGTGACTCAATGTGATTATGGTCCAGTATTATGTTTTTAATATTTTCTACATTGATTTTTTTTTACAAAAATTTACTCCGTTCAAGAAAATAAACTAGGCATAAAAATCAACAATTTAATCTTTTTAAGACATTAAAATTTCGAATTTTTTTTTGAATTTTCCGAAGTTTTTCGGATAGGGAGTTTTATTGTAGTAAAGTTTTATATGAATTTCACTGTGCTACAAAAAAATTAAATACACTTTTCAAGGGACATAGTGCAAGTAGTTGGTCTGGTCGAGTACATCTCAAAACGGTGTTTTAAAAATTTCTTACGCACAACAATTTGTGATTTATTGTTAAAAACTGAGTTTTCGTGTTTTTGAGCATTTGGAAATTTCTAATTTGACGTCTATTGAACCGAGTTACAATTTTCAAATGGCTATACAGAGGTCAATGAGTGCGATTTTATAATATACGAATTGTTCTACATAAAAAATTAAAGGGGGATCTCGCTCAGAATACAAATTGTTTGCTAATTTAAAAACAATTTTTTTTTTTTCAAATTCAATGCACTTTTTAGGCTGCTATCCACAAATGATAAATTTTAAGATACCGATATTTTTAAAGCCCAGCCAATTACGAAGAGAAAGAGTGTTCGTTCGTCCAAATCTGTTGGAAATTGATGAAGTTAGAATTTTTTTCTAAAGAAGAAATTTCGGTTGTAACAAATTCATTGAATGAACAAAGTTCTTCGGGATCTGTCGAATTGGAATTTAATTTTTTTTTTGGTATTAACACTCTGCAATGCTGCAATAGCAAAATTACCAATTATGTATCTCATTTCTCTCGAACGTAATTAATAATTATTTAATAATTAACCCGTTGGCTGCTACCACACTAATGCGGTCTCACATGGACGTAAAAAGACGGAATATACAAAACGAAATATGTACGAAAATTGCGGAATTTTTTTAGCTTATTTTTTGTAGCCTCCAAAATTTTCCAAACTTTTTTAAGACAATTTAGCTTCATTTTGTTTTGATCATCTGGTCGTACGTTCATTACTGCTTAAAAGAAGATTTCCATAAAAATATATTTAAAAAATTGGTCAACATAATTATAATATTTATAGTTTTGATGTTGCTTTTGACTTGTTTTGGAAAACTGGAAAACTTGAACAAATCTGAAGGTATAAGGTATCATTTCTTTAAATAAATCCATTCACGACCCCATTTCTTCGTAAATGTATTATTATGATTTCTAATATATTTTATATTGTTTTATCATCTCAGGTGGCTTGTAGAACTTTTTTTTTTAATATTTTTATTTACAACAAAATGACAATTTAGGAGGTATTTTTAAATTGGTTCAGCTCACTAAATATTGATATTTTTCCAAAATCATTTCTCGGAAATCTGGAAAAATAAGTTTTTTTTGTTTTATAATTAAATGTTGCTTGGGAAAGTACGAGTTATCTTTTTTAGTTTTTTCTAGTTTTATTTTATTAAAAAACTCCATTAAAGAATGTATCTTTTGAGTTTTATTTTATTAATCAGAAAATAAAGTTTATTATTATTTATTTTCTTTAGTTAGAAAATAAAATTTTTTTGAGTTTTATTTTTTTGCTTAAAAAGTTTTACCGGATGTTTATTTTGGACGTGTGGTTTTCAATGAGGCAATACTTTTTTCGTAGTTGGTATTTTTGACAACGAGTGCTTGATTTATATGCAGTTTGGGTTGCCATTTTATAATTATAATAAACAGATTTACTCCGGAACAACGTTTGCAAATGGTGCAAATTTATTTCCAAAACAAGATGGCCACCGATCCTGACTTTCACAAGATAATTTTGTTCAGCGATGAAGCTCACTTAATATAGAAAATTATCGCATTTTGAGCCATTGTTGAGGCGCCGTTACATCCTAAAAAAATCTCTTGCAAAAAGTGGCCGAAAATTGGGCCATTCGGCTGGAATTTATTCGAGTCAGTCGCGGTGGTCACTTGCCCGAAATCATTTTTAATTTTACCTAATGACAAACCCTTATCTTTAAAATAAACCTAAATTATTAGCCACAATATTAAATTATATGCGTTTTATTTCTTCTTGAAAACCACTTGTCTAAAAAGACACCCTTTATATTTAAATTTATTTTTTTGCTTAGAAAATAATTGTTATCTTTTGGGTTTAATTTTTCCTTCGGAAAAGCAATTATTTTTTTAGATTTATGTTTTGCTTGGAAACTGCCAGTTGTCTTTTGAGTTTTTTTTTCTGGGAAAGCAAAAGTTTAAAAAGACACCCTTTATTTTTAATTTAATTTTTCTTCTTAGAAATTAAAAGTTATCTTTTGGGTTTAATTTTTTCTTCGGAAAATCAATTATTTTTTTAGATTTATGTTTTATCTTTTGAGTTTTTTTTCTGGGAAAACAAAAGTTTTTTTTTTAGTTTTGTTTGTCGCTTATAAAAAAAAATAATAAATTTTTGTGATTTTAGTTTTGCATGGAAAATAGCAATTATTTTCTGCGTTTTATTTTTTGTTTAGAAAATAGTATTTAGCTTATAAGTTTTATGTTTTGCTTGGACAAAAAAATTTTCATAGCCTGCTTGCAATCCAATGCACTGTAGAAAGTGCAATTCCCGCGTTAAAAGTAGCATTAATCGATTTAAAGTCGAATTTATTTTCTAAAACAGTACATATACTTTTAAACTAAATTAAACTAATTAACTTGAGTAACTGTAGTGAAAAATAAAACTAAAAAAATAACTATTGTTTTATGAGCAAAAAATAAAACTAAAACAATCTAATAAAAATGCGCGAAAGCTTTTTGCAATTAAAATTCAAATGCAAAATAGCCAAAGTCCTGCATTAAACGATCTTGACCCCTAAAGGTTTAAATTAATGAATACTGATAAGTCCCAGGGGGGGGGGGGGGTTAGTTTGCTAAATACATTAAATAAAACAAAAAAATAAAAGTTGGAACAAATAAAATGGTGCTATTTATGGCGCGGCTCGGTAGTTTACGCGAGCAAAACAAAAATAAAAATAAAACACACAAACATACATAGATTATGAGTACTCGTACTTATTTATAAATAGTATGTAGAGTATATTGATGGTAATTGACTAGGTAAATTTGATAGATGTACACTGCAATGCATACAGGCACAAACATTAGTATTGATTTATTACTTAAATCAACATGAGTGGAGAAGTAGCGCCAGGTTGACTACCAAAATACAAATTGGTGGCTTTGCATCCCATAAGAGACAGCTAAGCATATTTTCAAGCTTTTAAAACTTGTTTTTTTTTCTTCGAAAATTTTTATTTAAAAAATATAAAGCCTTGCACTAAAGGCTTTTATATTTATTATGTGGCTGATGCTTCTTCCACAGGGTTCATATAAAATATTCAGTAATTTGCATCAAATTACACGATACCATATCGTTCGACTTTTTAACTATGACCAGTTGATGATGAAAAAAAACACAATAATCAAAAATTAAATTCAATATTTCGGTGTGCAGCAATAATCTGATTATTTAAACCCAGCGGTATTTATAATATTTTGGGCCCATTTCTACCGCAGATGGAGTTTCTGCTATAGATGAGGTTGGGTTAATAAGTCAATGAATGTGAATTTGCATTGCAGCCAAGGCTTTAGCAATGCGTGCCGAATCGAATTTTTTCTTTACTTGATCGAAAGGATTTAAAAAAAATCGACATCTGGTGAAAAGCCTAAAAATTGAAAAAAAATCGCTTTCAAACTATATGTAAGTAAATAATACTTTTCTTAGCCACAAATTTCAGAATATAAAGAATACGATTGTGAAACACTAAAACTAGCCGATCCCATTTGATAGCAAATAGCTACCCAAAACTCTTATCTTTTGCATTTTTATTAGAGAACGACCGAATATCGATTTTTAAAACCGAACAGTCTAAAGTAATAAATAACACGGTGCCACAATTAGGTTGCACAATTTGTGAAATATCACGTTTTATATGGATTTGGGTCTGCTGATTCCGAAAACGAATGCCAAATTTTTCCACTACGGCTAGATTTCTATAGGAGTTTCATGATTTTGCACCAACATAGGTTGACTTTTTCTCAGTTTTCTCCTACACCGTTTTATGAATCGAAATTCTAAACTGGCCTTGATTCTACATAAAATTACACAAATTTTGATATCCAAACCGTTTATATCAGAAATAATTTTTTTTCACTCTTAGAGCCAGTTTTATGCCAAAAAAGGTGTAGGAAATTTTGAGATATTTTTTGGCTAAAACTTCTGGACCAAAGAAGCTAGAAGTGAAACCTCCTGAATTAGGAACTATAGTTTTACATTTCAATTTTTTTTTGCGTCCCATGGTGGTCAATAAATTTTGAAAATTATATATACATTTCAGTTCATATTTCAGTTTCTGGTAGTAAAAAGTTATGTCGAATTTTTTTTAATAGCCTACTAAAGTTCCTATTTTCCATCCTAAGTTGTTTTGAAAAAAAATCATAGAAACAATTTTTTGTAGAACAATTTAACCCTTTAGCTTCCGCTTAAAAACGAAGAGCAAATGCCTCCCTTGAAATACCCACCATTTATTTATGCTCACCTATATTAACATTAAAATTCCAAGTTAACAGAACTGTTATCTAAATTTTATATAAAATTATTTGTTATTTTACTTTATGTAGAAATTGGAATAAATAAAATCCATATGCGAATGTCGTCTGAGAAGATCCCTAGTGAAATTTTCTGGCATAGAATATTTTAACCCTGCAGCGACTTTCCAAATTGGTTTTTTGAGTGGTTCTTTGAAGGTAGACTCAAAATGATACTTTTAGGTGATAGTTAATGGATTAAAATGTTCTAAGAAAATATTTGCCATCAAATTTTACTACATATGTCTTAGCCTTTTATTTCGCTCCTTAGGAAGTTATGTAAAAAAATTCGAGCTAACGTTTTCGGGAATTGCATACAAAAGTTTGCAATTTTGAGGTTTGGTTCAGTTTACATAAAGAACTATCAAGTCAATGCTGAAGAGAAATTCCTGGGGAATTTTTTCCCCTTTGTCATGTTATGGCAATCGGAGAAGGGAACAAATTCCCCGGTCGTTTTATATTCAGAATGTGATATGAAAAACTTTGTGATAATGTTAAAAACCCGCTGTGCTAACACTTTTGCTAAACACTGTGCTAATATACAAAACAATATATACAGAACTACAAATGGAAATACATATAAATCTCGATTCGGTACCAAATAAATAAATTTTATTTATTGTATATCAATTCTAAATTTTTATTTAATTAAATGATGACCGAGGTGAAATGGAATGAATGTTCCCAAGTTTTTTCTGTTTTTTCTTTACCACACAGGTTCACTTAGAGTAGAGTGAAAAAAGAAAAAAGCAAAGTAAACTTAATTGGTATTCTACAAAATTTGACAAACCCATCATTGTTATCTATAGCAACAGAAAAACGTCAGAAACAAAAGCTAAGCACAACTCAGAATACATAAACCAGCAATAATACGAAAACAGCTACAGTAGCCATAAATAACAAAAGCTGTGTTTCCTTTGCTGAAATATTCGCATTAGAAATGTTGTCAGGTGTGGCCTAAGACACTAAAAGGCGCGCTGATATGTAGGGCGCTTAATTTTATAGATACTAAAGTAATTTTCTTTACGATTCTACATGAAATAGGAATTTTTGCTTACGTTACTCAACAATTTGATTGTGGGCCGATAAACTCTTTGTGAACTGAAAAATTGATCTCGTGTTTAACATATATTCGCTATTTAGAGACATTACTATTAAAAAAGCGAAGAATAACAATAATTCAATCATTTTATTACAATATGACACATCTTATTTAAGTCATCGAAGAAATAATTTCTTAGTAATTATCAGGGAGATATATTTTTTAAGTAGTTATTATTTTGAGACTTATCATCTATAATGATTTTTATAATAATTAGGCGAAATATGTTTTTTAAGTAAATATTATTTTGAGACTTATATTATAAAATAATTTCATTAAAATTATCAGCGAGTTATTTTTTTAGGTAACTATTATTTAACATTTTTTTTATTATAGAAATTTTTATAATAATTATTAGCAAGATATATTTTTTAAGTAAACATGACATTGAGACCTATGTATATTATGAAATATTTGCGTAATAATTATTAGCGAGATATATTTTTAGGTAACTATTATTTTGTGACTTATATTATAAAATAATTCCATGATAACTATCAGCGAGATATTTTCCTTAAGCTACTATTTTTTGGAGACATATTTTTTTAAGTAACTATTATATTGATTTTGTATATTACAAAATAATTTCATACAAATTTTCAGAGATATTATTTTAAGCGACTGTTATTTTGAGATACATTTTTAAGCACATATTATTTTGAGACTTATATTATAAAAGACTTTTTCGTAATAAATATAAGTGAGGTATATTTTTAAAGTAACTATTATTTTGAGACTTATATTTCTTTATAATTATGAGCGAGATATATTTTTAAGGAACTATTTTTGAGATTTTTATTATAAAATAAGTTAATAATAATTATCAGCGAGATATATTTTTCAAATTGCCATTATTTTGAGACTTAATTAAAGAAGATTTTTTTAGTACATATTATTTTGTGACTTATATCTTACGAACAATATTTTTTTTCAACTCTTAATTTCTTTTCAACTTTTATAGCTATTCTTTCAGAACTGTTTCGAGAGCATTTCGGGAAAAGTTTAGTATCATTTAGGCATTTGTTCCGGAGAATTTGAGAATCAGTTTCGAAAGTGAACTAAACTAGTCTCGAAAGAGACCCAAACTACTCCCCAAATAGTTCCCTATTTCAAGTCTTCAATATTTTCGTCTCTAGGTAAAAGCTTTTTGAGGACTTAAAAAATGTATTCACACTCATAGTTCTTATTAAACGACTTGTATAATATAAGTCTTAAAAGAGTAGTTCTCGATGACTCAAAGCAATCTTTCTCGCTCATGCTAATTATTGTCGAAATACTTTTATAATTTCCGCCTATAATATTTATCAAAATACTTATAATCCTTACGAAAATTGTTCATATAAAATTCAATTATCAAATAATTACATATTATTTAAGAAATCTACCCACATTACTTATTTCTTGAATTTAAAACTTTATTTTTTAAATTAAAATTTTAACTGGTATTTTCAGCGCAGTACCTAACTTACTGTAAATATACAAAATTGTAAATATAATTCGCATTGATAAACAAAAACTTTTTGAGGCGACATATCGCCCTGAGGCGGCGCTGTGTATAAACATAAATAATATAATACAATCGTATGTTCATATATAAAAATATATACCTACATGCATATATACGTTTGTAAATATGAGTAGCTACCTATCGACGTACATACATACATACATACATCTATGTACATTCCATCATAAATGCTGCCCTAAGCAAGCCAACACCGTCGTCGTTATCGCTTTCGTTCCATTTGCTGATGATTTTAGAAATTCAATCGAGAATTGGCGCCGCAGCAAAGCGGAACACCGGTGAACAGTTACGGAGAGCCAAATAATCGGTTTGGAATTGGTGGTGAAGTTAAAGTTTGGTGAATTTCAGAGTTGTGCTAATTCCGAAAGCAGCAGGAAAATGCATCGTACTGAAAGTTTACAAAAACTTGTCAAAATTTGTATTTTGGCATTTCTATGCAGTGAAATGCATTCAAGTAAGTGCTGAAAACAAAAACAAAAGTGTAATTAAAAAGAAAAAAAATAAAATAAAAAACAACAAAGCATATGTTATGAATTTTGTTGGTAATGCAATTCCACAAGTGGTTTCTTCTAAAAACGGTAATTGGAAATTTGAAGTGTCAACTAATGTGAAATGTAAAGTGCAGAATTAAAAGAAACCAAACAATAAAAAATTAATGGTGTGAATTATTGAACGATACAACGATAAGGTTAATGGCCATATGTTTGCTTGCTTTTAATTTTTTTAAATTAAATTGTTTTGGTTTTTTTTTTTTTCGTTTGTTTATAAATGAAGCGTGCCTACCTAGTTGATATCTATTACAAGTCATTGTCATTGTTACACACTACGTACAGTGGCTCACAGCTTAAATGACCCAGTGTTATTTTTGTTTTACAATATGAACAATATTTTCGATTTTTCCCCCTTTGGTTTTTATAAAAATATAGCTCATTGAATTGTAACAATTTTACAAAAGTTTAAAAAATTTACGTTAAAATTATAAATTCTTTTCTTAGCTCAGTGCTAATACCCGTATTGCTGAAATTTTCGAGGTTGAATTTTTATCGTTCATTCAACAGCATAAATCATAAAAATCACAATTTTGAGTCTTGTAAAAATTTTTTAAAAATTTAAAAAAACTAAAATCGCAAGGTTTTCAGAAGTTTTCGAAATATCATTACGTGAAAACAAAATTGACTAGACAATCGGCAATATAAAAAAATGTAAAAACAATCAATTTTTACATTTTTATTAAATTGAAACATGCACTGTATTGTACTAGAATTCATTGAAAATCTTCTGAAAACTCTGAGAAAGTGAAAAATTTAACGTCGTTTCTTCAAGTTATTTAAAGCTTTTAAAAAGTTTAAAATTTAGACTTTTTATTGAATTTACTATAGTTTTATAAACAAATTTAGTACGAGAAATGTTGTCAATATTTCACCAAATAATACTGGATCATTTAGAAAGTGAACATTTTAATGTCGATTTTTTTAAGTTACTTAAATTCTCGTAAGTTTTTAACAAATTAAAAAAATTTAAAATTTTAAACTTATATAGCTTATGTTAATGAATTTGATATATTTTTATAAAAAAATTAATATGGGAAATGCTGTCAATATTGCATCAAATAATACTGCACCATTTAGAATGCGAACATTTTACGTCGTTTTTTTTAAAGATATTTATATATTCGTAAATTTAAAAAAAAAAAATTAAAAAATTTAAAATTTTAGAATTTTATAGCCTATGTTATTGAATTTGCTATAGTTTTATAAAAAATTTATAATAGGAAATGTGAACATTATTACGTCGATTTTTTTTAATTAACTAAAATTTTCATAAAATTTTTAAACATTAAAAATTTAAAACTTTTTAAAAAATTAAAAATTTGCACTGTTACCTACGCTATTGAATTTGCCATTTTTTTTTAAAACTTAATACGACCCATTTAAGCTGTGAGCCACGGCATACATATTGTGGTTTTTTAAACAGGTGATGCGATTTCATTGCCCTTTTGACACTCGCCAATATATTAGCACTATTTCTGTGTATACTTTGAACATACGTATGTATGTATATGTATACTATATGTAGATACATATATAATATGTATTTCACGCAAAAATAGTAAATAATTGATTTTTTATGTGAAATACAATTGATACATGATATATTTGTTCTAAGTGACTATATATAAAAAAAAGTACTAATTTATTAGCGTTAGTCCCAGTAACGGTCGCCTGATATTGTTAGTAGAATTATGTTTGTATTTTGTTATGTTTTGTAAACTTTTGTTAGAAGAATTGGAATTAAAATGTAATAAAAATATCGGAAGTAATATAATTGCAATATAAGTTTGCTGTATACAAATTAATGCAAATTACTTTTTGTAGTTACGTGTGCACATTTTTTTGTATGTATGTATGTAAATATGTTTGTATGCATCTAATTAGAAATTCTTCCACAATTTTACTTCTAAGGAATGAGAAGTTCGACGTTTAAATTCCACTTTGTTTTGTGAACTTTGAATTAATTAGTACCGGATGCTGTAATGAAACTTCTAGGTCCATATATGTAGTCAAATCTCCAAATCTATTTACACTCTCAGCTGAGTGTTTTTTTTTTAATGGCCAAAATAATTCTGCAAATGTTTGTTTGAGAGGTTTTTGAAAAAGTAGTAAAAATCTAAATGTTACATAAGAGTAATTCTGGCCGTTTTTTTGAGAAGTCAGCAAAAATCGGTACTTTGATCGTCGCTAGAAGGTTGAAATATTTAAAAAAAAATGCTTCGAAAAACTTTACTAAAGGAGTTTCGGAAGACACCATTTATATGATTGGAGTTCATAGAAAAATAACAACTAAAAAGTGTCTAAGTTCGGTTGAAAACAAACCTTAAATTCCCAGGGCAGACTTTTATATGAAATACACACAGCTTGTTCTATAAACCGGTAATATATGAATAGTATTTTACTCAGAAAATTTTTACGACTTTAAAATTTAAATTTTAAATCAGTATGATCTTAAAATACCACGCACACTTTTAAAATTTTGATTTCAATATTTACGTATTTCTCTTCCAAACTGAATTCTTCGTATCAAATTTTCCACATGATTTAGTAAAATATGGAATATTTTAATTTTTGGTAAATTACCGCTAATGGGAGTTTTTTTGTCTGATTTTGATAATTTCAGTAATCATGCAGACAGAGTGTGAAACAAATTTTATATAGTTCCGGAGATATTCCTTACTGCTCTACAGACGGTAGCGCCACTCCCATTTTCCAAAATTTAATTTTTTGCATTTCTCTCTCTTTAAATTCTTTGTATCAAATTGGAGCGAAGTTGCTATGATATTTATTAAATTATAGTTTTTTTAATATTTTGTAAATTACCGATATACGAGAGGTGAGCGTATTTTTTGTCTGATTTTGACAATTTTCGAAATAATGACTTGAAATTTTTAAAATTTAATAGAGCTTGATAAACTACTGCGTTACATATGTAAAGTATCATGACCATTTTGCAACAAGAAATTTAAAATTTATTGGGAACAAATTTTTTCACATAAAATCTATGTTTTATATGCCAGTTTATCTTATCTTTTTGGAAGTGGCATTGTGCGGGTTTGTAAAATTTTTTGATTTGAATTATGCGAAAAAAATGGGAAATAAACAGAAGTTAAAGCTGTATAAGGACAAACTTCAGTTCACAACTCCTCATCAGAATTATGCTTTCCACACTGAGCATCGAACTCACATACACAATGTACAACATGTTGACGTTGTGTAATTTTGCATTGACGTCAAATCGAAATATATTCAACTGACAATAATGTACGTCAAATTTGACCTAATGAAAACCAAGCATTAGTCGACTGTTTTTATTTTATACAAGTCCGCGATTATAAGAAGGCTAACTATGTTTGAGATAACCTTTGGAATCACCTAACCTCAAAATCATACAATTCTCAAAAAAAAAGAAGTAATAAAAAAAGAAATTTTTAAAAAATTTATTTTTACAGCAACATAAAATTGTATGCTGTCAAAATTCTATTACATGCAATGTGCGTACATATCGCCACCTGAAATATTGTAAGTAACAAAAAATTCAAAATTTTCTTTTGCTTTAAAAATATACATACATATTATTTCAAAAATATATTATTAGTTTCGGCTTTTTGTGCAAATTTAAAATATTTTTATTTAAGGTTCAACGCAACAGCCGGCTTATCCAAAATAACTAGATTTTTTAGTAAATTTCAAGTAAAATTGAACTAACATTAAAAGAAAGTTAAATAACTCAGGTTCATTTCACATAGTTTCTTACCACAAGTTCTAACTATGGTCAGTGTTGCCATGACCAAAAAGTATTTTCTACTAAACTGACGTCAAATATTCTACCAAATATCGACCAGCAGTTTTTTCTGCCAAACCAAATGCAGTTTTATAACATTTGGGGCAACAATCACTGTAGTATTACCGATTTGAAGTATTTTTTTTTTAATTCACGCCGATTTTAAAGACATTTCCGGCCTGCATTACCCAAAAAATTCAGCGCTCACAATTAGTCAAGTCATTAAAACAATTTAGGTCTAATCAAATTACAATGCTGTTGCCTAACGTGCATACTAGACCGGGTCGACCGGGGTCATATGAAAAAAAACGTTGAAATTACGATTCCTCTAGTTTTCTAACAGCAACCTAAATTTTCTTCATAACTTATTTTATTATATATATATTATTATTGCTATATACTTTGGGATCATTTTATTCCTTAACCTACTAAGTTATAACACTCTAATTTTTACCCTAAACAAATTAACTGTTCCTAAAATTAGACGTTCTGGAAGCGTTGCATTTCTTTCCTTGGAAACGTAAAAATAAAGTACTAAAAATCTTTTCAGTGATATATAACACTCTTAAAGCGAGAAAAAAATAAAAAAAGTTAAAAAAATACCCAATTTTGGGTGTTTTTAGAACACGCCAATGATGATTATTTATATTACACTAAAATCCACTCAAAAAAAGTTTTTAATCTAGGGGATTAGGCCATTTAGAACATCATCGGCCAATTCGAGTATCTGCTGTCAAAAATTTATCTTTTTCGAAACTTTTTACCCGCTTTTGTCTTATAATAATTTTGCCTTATAAGTTCTTTTACTGCATCTTCTTGATTGGGTCGATTTGTTTCTCCCAACCAACATTAAAAATTTCACAAATTTTTACGAGAAATGTCATAACACAAATCAATAAAAGGTAGACCCGCAATGTAACGCAGCTGGAAAAAAATATTCCATCACATCAAAAATACTATAAAAAAATAACAAGAAATAAATTATGCTCAAGATCCGTGAAAAAACCACATAATCTTTTATTTAGAACTCATTCATACTCATTGTATCTACCTTAAATACACCGTTTGGCTACGGAAGTGAAATTTTCGGAAATATAATTTGAACTAACTGTATTGCAATAATTGCGCGTAATATTTTTAAATCCAAAATATCTAATTAACTTTTTGAAAATCTACCAAATTCATTAAAACATTCAACATTTCGCAAGGCCCATAAGGATCCCTGTAAGGAACCGTTATATTTAGGGTTGAAGCACTGAATTTAGAAATTAGTTTCTATGCAATGTTTTCCAAATAAGTAAGTATTTATGGGAAAAGTATTCAATAGAAATTTTATGCATGCATTTCTGTTATTTTTTAACTCGAAATTAAATACTTTGATAACCTGCTAGTAGCTCTAATTATTCATTATCAATATTTTGGTTATCATTTGAAATTCAAGGTTAAGTAAATATGTAGTACATATATATTTGCAAATGCATAAATACATATGTACATATGTATATGAATTCAAACCCTGTAAGAAAATCCAGAGGTCTGAGCACTCGTTGCGCGCTGAACAGGGGCGCTTCAAGGCGAGCGTGCAAGGAATATCACACCGCCGCCCGTCCAAGGTTTTTTGCAGTAGGTATTTTCCATAGATAGGCATTTTATAATACCAGTAAAAATGCAGTAAATATAGGTTTTTTTTTTACTGATAACGCAATTTAGTTTGCATTACCAATAAATAAATTTTTACGGATTACTGGCATAAATTAATGTAAAAATATTTTGTACTGACTACTTAAAGGAATTGCTGTAAAAATACTGATAAGATTATTGGATTTGCATTATCAGTAAAAGGTTGACTATCAAATTAAATATCAATACCCAGCCTCAAGCTTCAAAGAACTATTAAAGAAAATTGTCCATTACCATCATCTGCACTTGTAGAATAGTTGTTTTCATTCGTTGGGATTTTAAATCGGTCCAGAAAGTATAAACTCAGCGATGCAAATTTTTAAATGCTTCTTTTGAGAAAAGCTAATAGCGAAAGAAAAAAATCGCCTTTTCATTCATAACTCATTTAATCTAGTGATTGGGTGTTGGGTAGTTAAACCAGTATTTTAATTTTACTGATAATGCAAATCAATAATTTTTACTGCAAATTCTTTCAAAAATTTGAAAGCAATTTTTATTCAGTGATCAGTAAAACCATATCTTCAGCTAAATTTTTTGCAGTAATCAGTAAAATTTTGCTGACAATACTAATTAAATTTTATTATTTGCAGTGCAAAAATTTATTCATGCAGTGTGTAAATCAATGGTATTTTCACCTTATTACCTTGTCATATTTAAGTCAACAATGTCGGCAAAATTGCTATCGTCTGAGAACAATAAGTAAAAATTTTCAAATCAAGCCATGATATTTAGAATTGCTAATTTCGAGTTCAGAGCAAAGTGCAATGCAAGCCGAGTAAAAAATTGTCTATAGAGAACGACGGAGCTTCGGCTTCGCCTTCGGCCACCAAAGTTCTGTTCCGAGAGAATTGGTCACTTTTCTTACGATATGCGATATACAGAAACGGTTGCAAGGTTGGAATACCGAAAGCCTATCATTTTTATAATTTATATGAAAATAAAGATACCCGTGTTTTTTATTAAAACTTGGGTAAAAACGCGGAGAAAAAAATTCAACCAAATTTGGATTGTATAATCCCCGGACTAGTTGAACGGCCATATATGTAGTTATTATTTAAATCCGTTAGGTGGCGCATAAATCGACATGCTCAGAAAATCTGTATTTGTGATGCGATATTGAAGCCATTACGAAGGTATGGTGTTAGTTCAATAAAAAATATTTGGTCATAGGCTATATTTAAATCCGTTAGGTGGCGCATGAGTCGAGATTTTCAGAAAATCCGTATTTACGATCCGAAATTAATGATATTCGAAAGGTATTGTGCTCGTGCAATAAAAAAATTTTTGTATGAAAAATAAATACGCTAGGTGGCGCTATAGGCGAGTTTTTCAGAAAATCTGCATTTATTATAAGATTTCAATAAAATTTGCAATACGATAGATATAAATCTTCTGACGTAGCGATGTTTTACCTGCACGAATTTTTTTTTATCATTTTGAGATATTTTTAATGTATGAGATTATATTTAGATTGACACAAAATCATTTAGTTACCATGTGCTCGTTGGTGTTAACTGCTTTTTCTTTGCTTTAACGGCAATACGTGCCGTTTATAGAGTATAAGTATAATAAAATGACCATGAGCAGGTTATGTGGAAAAAAGCGGAAAAAAGTAAATTTTGTACCAAGTTAATAAGATACTATTCTATTCATATTTAATTTTTTTAATTTCTTTCTCTCACCCACAGGCTTCACACAATCCAATGCCGCCGAACATCCTTTCAACAACATTCCCGACACCATAAACGGCAGCGAAGCAACGTTGGAGCATGCGCGACATCAGGCCTCCATACGCTTGGCCATTGAGGATTACATTTTTGGCGATGGTCATATGTGTGGTGGTGCGATAATCGCCCCCTCTGTTGTACTCACCGCTGGTCAGTGTTTGTACAAGTAAGTCAGGGAGTACATGCGTCGAACTCGTGCTCTTAGCATATCTTGGAAATTTACAACTTTTTTCTTATCATTCGATTGCTTATTAATTGTAGTACATACATACAAACATATGTATCAATAATCAGCAGTTATCTGTTATATGTATTTATTGATATTTATGCAGTTACGAGACCCAGACATCTCGACACCCAGCTGAGCTGAAAATTGTTATGGGTACATTGAATCGTTATCAACGCACCGAACACACGCTGGTCTACGGCGTCACTCACGTTCATCAGCCGAAAACTTTCAATGCACGCACTCTACGCGATAACATAGCGATCATAATGTTGGAACGTGATATTCCGCCCGCACATCCCATTGTGAAACCGATTATTTTGAGTTCGAAGACATTCCGCAGCTATGGCATGCCAGAAATGCTCGACGACGCAATGATGCAACAGACGTTTGAGGTGACCAGCTGGCTACTTACAGAACAGGTATATATGTAGAGCATATAGTATTTGTATTGTATAGATTTTTGTATGTATGCTGATGATGAGACTCTTTTAAAATAAGACGTTGCTGATTTTGGGCAGCTAGATCAAATAATTTCGGGGATTCACAAAATTTTGCAGCGTGTCGTAAAGTCAGTAAATCATAAAATTTTAATTCAAGTTAAGATTTATACTTGTTCATATTGGGACCGTTTTATTGCACCCGAGTTGCACTTTAGTTGCAAAAGCAACCCTGTTCCTTTTCGATTTGTTTAATGCAAATAACACCGGATTAAGTTTTAAAATGAAATTTCCCATGTATTTCCTTAGAGCTCATTCACAATAGCGCAGTTATTTCACTTCCCAACACTTTATCTCAGATCGGATATCATTTAACCGACTTGGTTCAACTGGGATATTTTTTTCGAGTTAGTTTTGTTGCTTTACATGCATTTTGTTATCGTACCTAGTGTTCTTTTGCAATTCGGTTACAAAGAAACGGGCTTATTGTTGACATTACATTACCTTGCGACAATTTGTGACTTCCCTATTTAAAAAGGTATATTTCTAACCCATAGATACAACTAAGACGGTCGTACCATTGTTATAAAATGGTCTTGGGCCAAATTTGAGAAGAAATAACCTTTTAAAAAAATTAAAAAAAATATTTCTTCAATAAAACAATTAAAGTAAATAGAAGAATTAAAATATTAAAACAAAAAAAAAAAAAAGAATTAAAATGCAAACAATGGAAGAAATAAAAAAAGTTAAATTAAGAAAATGTAGGAGAATAGAAGAAGGTACAATGTAATAACAGAAACAAAATATAAATATACAAAATGAAAAATGATGAAATAAAATTTTCAAATTACATATAATAAAATAAAAAAGCAAAGTTATATTAAATATAACAAAGGGACAACATTTGGTGTTGTAAATTAAAATAACTGTATCATAAAATAAAAATAAAGGAATATAGTATGGAGCTGAAATAATTTATAAAAAATTAAACAAATATAAAAATAAAATTAAAATAAAAGAATAGAAATGAAAATAATACAAAAGAAAGGAAAAGTAATCAAATAAAAGGTAAAGTAAAAATATAAATGAAAAGAAAATGGAGGAACAGAGAAGAAGATAAAATATAAGCTATTAAATACAAATACACAAAATAAAAGAATAATAAATGAAAAAAGTGAAAAAATATAAAGAAATATCATTAAATGTAATACAATAAAATAAACTTAAAATAAAAAAAATTAAATTAAATTAAATTAGTATTTGATATAAAAATCTAAACAAATAACAAAAAGTAAAATAAACAGAAAATTAAAAAAAGGAAAAGAAAGTAAAGGAAAGAAAAGAATAAAAGAATAAAGAAAATAAATTAAAGGAAAGGAAAACAAATTAAAGAAACACACAAAAAATAATATTAAGTAAAATGAAATAAAATATATTTAAAATGAAATTTATAATACAAAGTAAAGAAAAGAAAAGTGAAGATAAAGTAGTAGAATGAGAAGAATGAGATAAAGGTTAAGGGAAATAAGATAAAATAAAATGAATTAAACTTCTTTGAAATATTATATAAAATAAAACAAAGTAAAAAAAATAACAAATTAAAAAAAAAACAAATTAAATTCAAATATAATAACAAAATTATACTTAAAAGATGAAATAAACTAAAGTTAAATAATATAAGAAATAAATAATACAAGAAATTAAACGAAATCAAATAGTATAATTAATAAAATAATATGAAATAACGTTATATAAAATAAAACAAAAAAATACTCTGAATAAGATTATGTAATAAAAAATTTAGCTGAATAAAATAAAGTGAAAGAAACTAAAATATATTAAAATAAAAGAAAAAACCGAAATAAAGAAAACGTGAAGTGAAATAAAATTATATTATATAGAATAAAATTAAATTAAATAGAAAAAAAATCATATAAAACGAAATAATAAATTATAAAATAAAATAAAGTAAAATCAAACAAAATAAAATTATGTAAACCAGATATAATAAAATAAAACAAAATAAAATAAAGAAAAACATATCTACAATAAAAACCCAAAAAAATTAAATAACACAAAATAAAACAAATTGTTTAAAAGTAAAATACTGGAAAAACATAAAAGAAAGTGGAATTAAATGCAGCAAGAAAATAAAATTAAATAAAATAATATAAAAACAAATTAAAATAGAATAAAAACCGTGAAGTAAAATAAAATAATTTAATTAAAAATAAAATAAAGTTAAGTAATATGAAAGAAAATGAAAGTGAAAAAGTAAAATTAAAATAAATAAAACCAAATAGAATTGAGTGAACTAAACATAAAAAAATATATAAAATTATGTTACATAAAATGAAAACGAGATTGAAAAGAGTAAAACAAAATGAAATTAAATGAAACAATGAATTAAATGGAGAAATAAAACACAATAAAATGAAATAAGAGAAACTAAAAAAAGCTACGTGGAATTAAATAAAATAAAATATCAGAAATTAAAATAAAATAAAGAAATATTTGAATTCTTCTGAATATATGGAATATTTTTATATTTTATATATATATATTTATTTTTCGGAAAATCTGGAAAGTTAGAATATGAGTTGAATCGATTTTTTTAGTTCCAAAAAATGGCACTGAAAACGAACCTTGGCCCAAACCGAGTTGTCTGCAAACCAAACTTGACAAGTGATGATGGGAAATCGTTCCAGTGCACATCAAATATATTTTACTATAATTCTTCTTTAAGAACATTGATCAGTTTACGAAATTCTTACCTTAATTTAACGCAGCTTAATACAGTTTTCACCAAATTATTAACCTGATTTTTTTTTGTTTATCCCTTCCCTCCAGCACACGCCCTACACCCAGCTCATTTCGCTGAATGCCACTAAATTGACCGATCACCAATGTGCCGATAAATATGGCTCACTCTATGGTCAGGATGCGGTGTGTATGGGTTATCGAAATTCACAACAGGAAGCAGCATGTGATCAGGACACCGGCGCACCGCTGGTTCACAATAATCAACTGCTGGCGCTAACATCAACCCAGAGCGCCGATTGCAAAAACCATTCCCAACCAGCGATGTTCGTCGACGTTGGCTATCACGCTAAATGGATATTGGAAGAAATTGGCGATGGTACAAATCGTAATAGTTCCATTTGGGGTACATTGGCTTTCTTACTATTCACAATTTGGACAGCAAGGCGTTCCAAATGGTTGAACATTTGGGTTTAAATTATAAGTAGTCTGTAGTTTGTACAAAGCTCTTTAAATTTTAGCATAGTCTGTTAATTGGGAATCCACACTCATCAATCTCGCTTAACATTCTAAGAAGTAGTATATAAAGGCTGAACTTTTTTATTGCAATTGGTTTTCGCAAACAAATTTTTTCTATATACAAGTGCTTTACTAACTGTTAGTTAATATGTAGAAAACTCAGTTAAAGGAGCTGGTATATTTGCAGTGCAAATGAGTTTGAATATATAAAAAAAAAAAAAAAATAGATTTGTGATAGTTATATTTAACGAAATGTAAATTTTTACAAATATATATAGTAATTAAGTACTTGAATTATTAAAACCTTTTTTATAATGAAATAAAGCTGTTTGAAAAGCGTCATCTCTACATCCCTGATAAAAATCTAATTTTCAGAGTTTCTATCGCTTTGTATACATCGCTTTGTGTGTGAAAACTTTCACCAAAATATTTCGGAAAAATATTACGATTTATGCGAGCCGGACCGATTTGAAAAAACCCTCAGAAATGGAGTTTTTTAGAAATAAAAATTGTTTTTAAAAAATAAATTGAAAAAAAAATCGACTCAGATTGTCAAACAGTTTATTCTTAAAAAAAGTTTCAAGGGAGTCATAACGATGAGATTTTTGATTGGTTTAAGAAGATTGATTTAAGAAAAACTTTAATTACTAAGCAAAAAAGTCTTAACTGTAAATGTATTCTCGTCCTTTTTTATTGCGTCACAATTTTGTTTTTCGCAAATCTCATTCTAATATTTCTTTAAGCTTAGACTGTTTTATCGTTTCAGATGGTTTAAAAAAAAAATCAATTTTTTTTATTAAAAATACTCTATTTTTAGAGTTATTTTCAAATCGATCCAGTTCACTTTAATCTTAATATTTCACCGACATATTTGGGAAGAAATCATTCGATATTGATGCTTTGCTAGTCAGTACTCGGTGCTTTTTTTTGGCAATCGCTGATTACGCATCAGGCATTAGACTCTCAAAATTCAAAATTGTAGATCGAATATTCAGCCCAAAAAATGTAAGCTTTTCGGGTTCACTGATTACGAATGTGCCATCAGATGTTGAAAAATCCAAATTGTGGATCCAATAAGGCAGACAAAATTTAAAACATGATTGGTCTTGCTTGATTCTTATTACTGAAGGGGGTTTGGGAGTTGCTGTTTGTGAATCGGACATCAGTTTTTCAAAATTAAAAATGGCGGAGAAAATAAAAAATTTGATCATATCTGCTTGTAATTCGAGGTTTTGGGATCGCTGACAACAAATCTGCCATGAGAATTTTAAAATTCCCTATTTGCAGATTTGTGTTCTCATTTTGTTGTGAGTTTCTTTTAGAGTAAATTTTTATAAACTGCTTCAAAAAAAAATAACCATTTTACCCAAATTTTAAGAACAAGACAAATCTGAAAACCACAATCAATCACACATATATTAAACATAACTGTAGTTTTGAGAAAATAAATACATTAATTGCATAAGGATCATATTAAATACATTAATATAGACTTGAAATCAAACAAATAAAAAAACTATAAGAGAATTCAAAGAACTGCCACCAAAAATATATAAAATACAGAATACGCAACATTTAATATATTTCTTGTACGTGAAATTTTACGTACCTTGTCCGGAAGATTCAATTTGTCAATAAAGCTAATTCCCCTAATTTTTCGCCCAACAAATGACGCCTGCCTGACTCAGTCGTGGGCACCAGCAGGTCGCGTCACGTAATTGCACGTTGGAAAAAGAATTTCGTCAAAAGTAGAATAAGCAGCTAAGTTCATGAAATATTTTTAGACTTCACTCGGAAGTAAATATTTGTACAACTGTACGAAACATCGAGACAGTCTCATATTTAGGCCATTCCGAAAGCATTAAATATGGCCGCAGTAGTAATTAATTTTGCACTGTGATGCAAAGCCAATTGTCATGCTAATTTTTTGTTACTATTTGACATTAAAAAAATCATTTACGTTTTTTTTTATATTTTTTTTTGGCTTTTGCCCACCTTTTTGTAACTCTGGCCCATAGATTTCATTTCAACTTAATTCAAGTAATTTTTGTTTGTTGTTTCTTAACATGCAATTCGTTATATTACCTAATGTTCTTTTGCCAGTGGGTTACAAAGAATCAGGACTATTGTCAAAAATTTTCATCTTCACATTTTTTTCCACTAATTGTTTTATTTACTTAAAAAACCATTGCTCATTCAATAAAATCAACCACATAAATCGAAAGTTTAACCAACTTGTAAAAAAAAAAAAACTACTTTAAAATTAAAAATTTGTTTCCTAGAGTTTTAACGTGTTTTTCAGTTATGCAAGTTCAAAAATTTTCATTGATTTTGCTCTTTTTTTTGCGCATTAAATGAATAAAAAAGATGTAAAGGACCATCAGCAAAGAAAAACTTCTGAAAATTCTCAGAAAAAAATTGAAAATTTTTCCGTAAATTTTTTAAATTTGTTAAATCGTCGAAAAAACGTTTACAAAATATAAAATGTTTAGTAAGTGTAATTTTTATTTTAATTGTTTATGCAAGGCTATTGAAAAAATTGTGTACCATTTGCACTGTAAGTCACTGTACCGGGCAAACAATTTTCTCAATCTATATCAAAGTGGACGGATAAAATATAAAATATGTAATGTAAAATACTAATAAAGCTAAGTTAGATCTAATACTAATGCAAATATTGAAGGCAACATTAACAAAATATGATGAATCTTTGCAATTATGGTAATTAATCAGTGCTTAAATATATATTGTTTATATTGATGAAATCTAAAATTTAAAAAATACACTTAACCGTTAATTTTCAGCCTAAAAGTATGCTTACAATTTTCAAAGAAGAATTTGCTATTTTCTTTGCTTTTGATTCCACAGCCCTGCAGGAAATTTCCCAAATTCTGATGTTATTGACTTAAAACTATATGGGTATTTAGACTAGGCCCGATATTGTAACTCAGTACCCGGCAACTTTTGCCATGCATCTTGTTTTTATAAAGTTAGCAATTTACCAAATAGACAAATACCGAGTTATTCAAATTTGAGACCTGATAATTTTCTTGTTGATATGGCAAATATACAACTTCTTTGTGTCGGAATTTGCTTTAGTAGCCCAATTTTTAAATATCTAAATTTAACATGGAAGCTGTGGATAAAGAAAAATAAAAATATTTAAAAAACAACTAACTTCAAAAAATAACACACAGGTGAACTAAAAGGTGATGCAATGAAGCAATCAATTTTTTAAACTTAAGGAAGTATATATCTAAATACTAATAATTTATCAACTTTATAAAGAATTTACATAATATATTTAGGGGCGCGAATTATAGATTCAAAGTTCCGCTCGGGTACCGATAAATATCGTCATAATTTTTTATAAAACGTTATCTGTTTGTCAGTTAGAAAGCGTTTCCACAAGTAATAATTGAGCCGTTAGCTTGGCATAGCGAATTTGAA
This sequence comes from Anomoia purmunda, assembly GCA_951828415.1. NCBI lineage: Eukaryota > Metazoa > Arthropoda > Insecta > Diptera > Tephritidae > Anomoia > Anomoia purmunda. Next base: position 48,841,888 of record OX639995.1, read on the forward strand.
GATACCAAATTTGAAAAGCTTATACTCTTTCCGGTTTTTCGTATTATTTTAACAATATGACATTTGGGACTTGAGCAAAGTTGACTGCAGAGGAGGCACCTTACCTAAAATTGGAACAGGGATCATTAATATGGTTTTAATTCCGCTTGATTATCTTATCCATATATTCCGAGCACTTTTCGAAACAAAATAGTTGCGAAATATTTTTACAAATTTTCTGAAAGCTCTAAGAGCATTTCTGTATCAAAAATAAAATTTTGAAAATAAAAATAGGGCTCGTATTGTCTGGCCAATAATGTGCTTCGCGAGTTCGATACGATACTGGGGTTCAAGTACTTGATTTCAAAAACATCGGTTTAAAAGTATCGAGCAAATACAATTTCAGTATCATCATTATAACTTTTCCAAAAACAAACGACTGCACTGATGAAATTTAGATGAGAAAAAAATTGTTCAAATAAATAAGTTATGACCGAGCAGTATCGGACTGACGGCGTAGAGCATATGCATCCATATAACAAATCCTTACAATTTTTTTTTGTGTGCCAGAAAATGTGCAACACTGTGGGCAAAAAAAAAATTGTCAAAAATCCACGTGAATTTCCAGTCACTTAAAACTTATACATTATTATATAAAAGTTTTTAAAAATTCTCACTGAAAAGAATGAAAATTTGATTTACATTTATTGAAATTTTTTGATTTTTTATGAATTTCGTACAAAGTTAGAACTTTTACTTACTGCTATAGAATGAGCTATATTTTTTATTAAATAAAAATCAAACTAAGTTTTAGTTTCTGAGCAAAAAACAAAACTCAAGAAATAGCGATTAAAAATGATTAATATAATTCTGATTTAATGTTTGAAAATTGTATGGAAATTTATTGAAATTCAATCAATTATTGTGAATTTCGTAAAATGTTTGAAAGCTTTATTTATTATTTATAAGTTTATGTTACGCAATGAGTTATAATTCTATAAAAAAATTATTAAAAATAAATTAGTAAACATATATGTAGCCACCTGTATTATATTGAATTTTGTTGCTTAAGATACGAATAATACTGTAGGTATGTACATACGATATCTCATTTCATAAAAGAACATCAGAAAACTTATATTTTACTTCACGTAACTACATACATAAAATATTACGTGCAGTTTTTGGAATAAGAAAAAACTTTCGAATCTATGTAGCTATTTTTGTCTAGTTCGAGGTCAGCGTTAAAATGTAAATGAAATCTCAATTATCTTTGCCAGCCGCCATAAGCAATTTGAAATTTTTTCTAACCAAATAAATAAATGTGATATTTGTGTGCAATATATTTAGTATATGGATTTGCAATGCATATTCATACAATAATTTTTCGTGACACTCAATACGTTTTGGCCGTCGTCCACTTTGACCTTCCGACAAAAAAATTTACATGCAGATTTTAATACATATGTACATATCTACTTACATAGATACTCGCACTACACGTTACAAAACAAAACCTTGCTAAAAATAATTGATGTTGACCATAATTATGGTCATGTCTATGGCTAATTAACACTTAACAAGCTGCCAAATAAGCAAAACTATAGATATACACATACACACATACACCTGCACATATGTGAAGGTGCCAAATGCTTTACACAAAAAAAAAAAATTATCAGCACTGCATTTCCAAGCAAATCATAAAATTTTATATTTGAGTAATTCAAACATAGTATCGGGTCTTGCAATAGGAACGCTACAAAAGTATTTTTTAAATAAAACAAAAACGGTTTGTGATATGAATTAAATTCCTTTATTCCCGTGAAAGTACATTCGTACCATTATGTATGAAACTCGATTTCTTTTGCATGGACACCACGGGCACGCTTGCAGAAGTCCAGACGCTGAACCCAATTTTCGTCGGGTTTCAAGCATAAATCGGCCGATACTGTTGCAATTTCACGTTCGATATTCGTACGAAGTTCATCAATCGTCGCTGGCTTGTTGGCACTAGACCATAGACTTGACGTAGCCCCACAGGAAATAGTCTAGCGGCGTCAAATCGCACAACCGAGGCGGCCAAACGTTCACCAAACTTGGTTTTCAATAAATCGATTCTGACATTCGCTGTGTGGCTTGTGGCGCCGTCCTGTTGGAATCACATATTGTCCAAGTCCATATCATCCAATTCGGGCCATATTATATTCGGTTATCATTGAGCGGTAGGGATTCCCATTCACAGTAACGTGCCGGTCTTGATCATCACGGAAGATGTACGGCCCAATGACGCCGCCGGCCCATAAACCGCACCAAACCGTAATTTTTTCGGGATGCAATGTTGACTCATGGACCACGTGTGGATTGCTGCCTGTCCAATAACGCATATTTTGCTTATTGACGAAGCCATTCAGCCAGAAATGACGACGACCATAAATTGGACGTAGCGCTCTTAAAATTGAGGCCATTGACTCCGAATTTCGGTAGTAAATTTTAATAATTTCCACTCGTTGTTGGATCGTATATCTTTCCATGATGAAATGGCAAACCTTACTGAAGAGAAATGTCAAAAGAGCGGGGAAAAATATGGCGTCGTTTGCTGTCACTATCGGTCTACTTTTGTAGCGTTACCTATTGAAAAACCCTTTACGTGGTTTTTGAAGTGGCACCCTCGTTTTTCACAAAGATTTGCATTATAAAGTTTGTATGTATGTATATCCACAAATATAGCAATAAAATAGTTCATTATTATTGAAATTGCACATGTAGTTTTCCGTGTAGTATTTTCCGTTAATTAAAAATTTATATAGTAAATATATATTTATATATTATATATTGTTTAAAATTATTGTGCAGTATTTTAAAAAATATGCTATAACTTAATAATTAATTAAGCATAAATTGAGTGACTGGATAACTTTGTTGTTGTTTCGTGTGCTCAAATATTATGCAATCTTTTCATGCTTATGCTACTATGAACCCAGTGTGTTTGATTGCACGATATGATAGCAAGTTTTTTGCAACCCTGTGTCAGCTGTTATTTCATTTGTAACCAAGCAAAAAGTTGGTGACTCAGTAAGTATTTGACACATGCATGCTACGAACGAATAAAATGAATTCTCGATTTGGTGCATACCTTAGTATTGCAACTATGCTATTTATGCTCATGCAATGGTTCGAGAATACCCCTATTGAGTATATCTCAGAGTCGTATAATTTTTTTACAAATATTTTTACATGAAAATCATATTAATTACATAATTAACAAGTGTTACTTAGTTCCAGAGCCACACCGACTGAGCGGTTAGAAGACTTCTTCTTCTTCTTAATTGGCGCTATAACTGCCTGGGCGATTTTGTCAGATTTCAATATAGCGCAGCAGTCGATCCATTGATTTGCTAACTAGCGCCAACTGGATACACCAAGTCCAGCTAAGTCCTTCTCCACCTGGTCTATCGAACGTAGAGAAGGCCTTCCTCTTCCTCTGCTACCACCAGCGGCTACCGCGTCGAAGCTGGAGCATTTTCTTCCACACCTATCCATCGTAGCCATTGTATTTTAAGTCGCCGGACTATGTCTACGTGGCGGTAAAGCTCACACAGCTCATCGTTCCATCGTCTGCGGTATTCGCTGTCGCAAAGACGTAAAGGTGCAAAAATCTTTCGGAGAATCTTTCTCTTTACTATGAAGCTACCTACTCGGCTTAAAGTAGCACATGTTGCCAAGAGAGATTTTTCGTTGCATTTCGTGGCTGATATTATTGTTGGTATTAAAGTTGGTTCCCAGATAAGTAAACAAAATCACTGGCGAATTGTGCTTTTCATCCGATGGCAAATTAACCGGCGGATCACCGGCCATAGTCGTCGGTGAATAATATGCTCACCATAACGTGTCGGAATCGAATTCGTTTTGTCGAGCTCAACAACTCAGCTTTTCTGGCACCAGCCTGATGCGAATTTGGCACAAAGGCCCCGCATCATTCGCTTAAAGTGTTCAGTTGACACAGGAATTGAAGGCGCACGACCAACCGCTGTGTTATCGCCTCCTAGTGTTCTTGGATGATCTTTGGTTGCCACACAGCCTATGCCAAATTCGGTAACCGTGTTATCAGCCGTCTGGGCGATCTCAAGTGGCCACCTCGGAGCTGCGATTTGACACTGTTCAGGGCCTTGAATCGAATATCGAGCAAGCCGTTCCTGATATAGAACCAGAAACCGTCATCAAAGTCTTGAATCTTGGATAAATAATGAGAATTAATTAATTAGAATTCATTTTTGTTCGCTTTCTGGAATTTTTAGAAAGAAGACACTTCTGTGGAACACTCTGTATAGTTCACTGTGAGTATCTACTTAAGCCTGTAAATACAGTATATGAATGAAATCAAGAAACTATGCGAATTTATTTTAATTTCTACCAAATACGACCAGTAGCATTCTGTTTTGTAAAAAAACAAGTCTGCATGTGAATCCAATATTAACAGCATTTGCTACTTCTGTGGAAAATGCATTCACAAAAAAAAAAATAATATATAATTTCTCCAAGAAATTTTACATACATTCTGAGCATATTTTCCGCCCATCGTCCTCAATTTTCCTAAGAATTAACATCACTGGTGTGTTTTGAAAATTGTTACCGCGAACTTTTGGCTCAATAGGCGCTCCCCTAAGAAATACTCGCAATTAATTTCTCATTAGATATACTAATCCCTTGTTCTTGTTTTTTTCTTATTTTTGTAGAAAATCGATTATGCTGTGTTTTAGAAAATATTTAAAATACCAAACATGCCTTCTTCTGCCTGTGACCTACATAGTAGACATACCAAAAACTCGCATAAATACCGACAGTTTTAGAGACGGAACATAAAAAATGACGCTACTGATCAAGACCTTCAGACAATTAGAAGATCGCTATGATCCAAAAATTTGGGGAAAAATAAAACCACACATAATTACTATAGGCTTAAATGTTTCATGTCATTTATTGTTATTTCAATTTAAAAACAAACAGAACAAATTCCGAAATATGCCACAATTTCACATACCAATAGCAATAGCTTTAAGACTGTTTAAGATATTAAAAAAAAAAAGAAAAATACAGGAAATATTTTTACATATTTATGTATGCATGTAGGAGGCGGAATGTGCGCACATACATTAATATATAGTTACATTTGTTTCAAAAAAAAAACAAAAAAAAAAACAACTTGGCGAGCAGACTGTAAAATCAAATGCGAAGTATCAGCGAACGACATTTGGAGAAACCGCAGGGCTGCATTGAGAACAGCAGAAACAGACAGGAATAACTCAAATAAGACATTTGTCTGGCAGGCCACATTGGCACTGATTCACAATGAACACTCAGAATGTTACTCAAGTAATTTTGGCGAAAGAATTGATATTTCTTTTGACTAGCATTGTGCTACTGTATTAGATATTACAGGGGATAGAGGAGAGAAAATAAAAGAGAATTAAGCGAGACATTTATGCTGCTGCTGAGAATTCAGCGATTTGTAATATTTAATTTTATATAAATTAATTTTCTGTTGCACTTCAAAGCAGCAGTGATTAACTGTGCTAGGCATCCTAGGCATGCAAATAATTAATACTTAAAAACTTATATTATTACATGCATACATACACAAAGCTAAAAAGTTCACTTATAATTGAAAAGATCGACGTTTAACAAAGCTTGGTGGCTAAGTAGAGTGAGAGGGGTCAAGAATGAAGATTTTTTTTGATATTGAGTGGAAATTTGTCAAGTGGTCACTCGATTTTTCACAATGCCAAGATGGTCATTATTATTTAATGTAATGGGTAGTATTAAACATCCTGATAAGGGTTTATGGAGTCGTTTTTCCAAAAATTTGTTTATTTTAATTTTTTTTTGATACTAAAAAAAAAACAGTAAATTTTTCTTTCTACATTAATTACGCGAAAACTACTTGATCGATTCTTTTCAAATTTTCAGGATATGTTGAAATGATTAAAGTGAAATAATAAGGAGATCCCTTCCTTTTTTTTTGTAATCTTATTGAATTTTTTAATAAAGAAAACTTTCTACTTAGTTTTGCCATAAATTCTAGTACAAAGTTTACAAAGCACACAGCAAGGAAAAATTCGTAGGAAAAAGTGGCGTTATTTTTTATTATAATTTATATGCAGTGTCTACTTAGTGTTTGCTTTCGGTTTTTAATAAGAAGAAAATCGTATTGCGGTAATTGCTTTACATAAGTGTGGGATAAGCGCAAGTGAAATTTATGAGCTGCTCAATAAACTTAATATTTCCAGACTGTTTGCTTACCGCATTATTGATCGTTTTTTGCCCAAACGCCTACAGTGGATGACAGAATGAGCAGTGGTCGTCCTCGAACCAATTCAGCCATAAAAACTGTTCGCGAATGCATTCGCAGAAATCTCTTTAGAAAGCAGAAAATTATGCCAACGGAAATGGATATATCGACTAGATCAAAGTCAAGACTTGTTCGAAATGATCTCCACATGAAAGCCTACCGTCGATCTAAGGGTCATCTTCTAACAACGCGCTTGAAGCAACGGCGGCTTCTGACGTGGCACGCGGTCAACGTCTATGAAAGTATCATTACCGTACAGATGAGAAAATTTTCACTGTTGAAGAAGTTTTTAATAAGCAAAAAAAAAAACGACAAAATCTACGCAAAAGCATCCAAAGACGAAAAAAATGTTTTTCCAACGGTTCAACCCGGTTACCATCCACAATGCTTTGGTTGGGAGTCTCCTGTAAAGGCATTACACCTCTTCACTTCTATGAAAAAGGGGTTAAAACTGTGACAAAAGTGTACCAGCAGGATGTTTTAGAAGGCGTGGTAAAGTAGCTAAACAATACTCTCATCGACGGAGAGCATTGGATTTTCCAGCAAGCACAGCCCACTGTTCTTGGTTTCGTAGCTGCAGACGATTGAGCGTCTGGACTAAAGTTCGTGGTCAGAGTTGGAAAATATGGTCTGTCGAATACCGAAATTTGGAGAGTCTCAAAAAATCTTTGTTTCGAGCAGCGTCGTCAATACCAATAGTAACTGTGCGTGCTGCATTGCTAGACAATTTTCTTACTACAAAACAGCAAACTGTGATTGATTTGTTATGTATTGGCGAGTTTTTCTGTGACGTGATATTTGTTAGTTCTAACGCTAACATTACATTAGATTTCTATATGTATCTTTATATGTAAATTTTTCTAGAAAAATATAATTTATTTGATCATAGTTAATTTACTTTTTTCGATTGTATTTTATTTTTTATGAGAAAAATTAACAGTATTTTAAAATTTAATATTTTTTAAGCTATTTTTTTTAATTCTTTTTATATATTCATGAAAGGTAAGAAGGCTTCGGCTGGGTAAATTTTGCTGTCAACGTCTTAAAGCCCATATGTGCATAAAATATGCATCAACCGATTTTAATAACAAAATTTAATGCAAATCTAATTTACATTGTTTTTAGTTTAATATTATGTATATTATTCTTTGGATTTTTGTATACTCAAAACGTAAATTTTTGATTTCCCTATTTATTGTTTCGGAAGTTTTCAATTAATAAAGTTATAACTATTGTTAATCTTTACTCGATAGTGCAATAAAGGCCAAGACGCTTAAGAATTATAAGAATTGGAAGGATAAGAATTCTAAGTATAAGGTTTATAAGAATGTGAAATAATAAATTAAAAGGACATCTGTAAAAACCCGTTATAATAATAAATAAGTACTTAAACTTATTATAATTATATGTAAAACTTGCATAATTAATTAAAAAACAATTTAAAAACTAGTGTGATATTCATTTTCAGAAAATAATCTATTTAAAAAAAATTATGTGGCAATAATTTCAATTTGTTAAGATCATCGGCTTAGTAGAATTAAGAAAGGATTCCAATAAAACCCCTCAACTATATTGAATATGTTTTCATTTTTGTTTCACAAGTTATCTAATTGATTTTATTGAAAAAGTTTTCATCTTGGTTCTACGGGTCGTCTTCTTAATTATATAGAAAAGTTTTGTTTATCTAGATTATTTTCTTGATTTTATTTAAAACACATATCCAGTCAAACTGAGAAGGTCTTCTTATTGGAAAAAATTGAGAGAAGTCCGCTGAATTTTGTTTCTGTTTTTTTGTTTTTTGTGTACTCCCATTTATATAAATATGTATATTTAGCCCTGCGCAACAGACATTGCAGAAAATTTATGTGCCAAGCGTGCGTATCGAAAATTCAACACGCTTCTCTATGATATATGGATTGGATAACTCATAGCTAGAAAGTCTATTTACACAGCTTCAAAGCGAATTTAGCTATAAAATATGCTGCGGATTTGTAAAATTGTGTACGTTTGTATGCATAATGTATATAGTACATAGCTATATATGTATATATTTCCAAAAAATCGGGTGTCACTGTCGAAACATCCGGCGGATGCATGCAACACACACACACACATACAAACATATGTACAAGCATCCCAGCAGTGAAACAACAAACTAGTGAGAAAACTTACTAGTTTACAACTACTGAAATTGAACTAGTTGGAAAAAAGACCAGATCATTGCCTTATTTTATTTGACTTTAACGTGTTAATAGAAATAAATCGTATATATGAAAATCTCGTGTCACGGTGTTTGTGATCGAACTCCTCTGAAGCGGCTGGAACAATTTTTATGAAATTTTTTATATATGGCAAGTTTGAGAATAGGTGGTAAAGTATATTTTATGCCTAGTAGAGGGTTGCCACTTGATTGAAAAGTCAAATTTAATTAAAATAATCAAAAGTTACATGAAGTACTAACTAAAGCCTTAGAAAGATGGTTCATAGCTATCTTTTATGAGGGTTGCCACCTGTTTCAAATTCGACTTTTATTAAATTTACATAAGTTATATGAAATATTAAAACGTGGGTGTGCAACGGTATGTGTTGGGGAGGAAAAGATTTATATATACTTATACGTATATATATATATATACATATATATGTATGTATATTGGAGAGGAATGCCACATGTTTGAATTTTAAATTTTGATTAAATTTTACACCAGTAGATATATAAAATATTAAAATATCGGTATCGAACACTTTGCTTTGCTGAGGAGAGGCTTATAGCTACCTATATTTTAAAGAAGGATGCCACCTGCTTGAAAAGTCCAGTTTAATTAAATTATACACAAGTTATATAAAATAGCAAAATAGGTGTGTGAAACTGTCTGTTTCGCTAGAAGAAAGTTTATAGGTATATTTTGAAGAGGGTTGCCACCTATTTTTAAAATCGAATTTATTTAAATTACACACACATTATATAAAATATAAAATGTATGATTGCCAATCTGTTCGATTCGCTAAAGAGAACTGTAATAGCATATTGAAGGTTGCCACGTGATTGAAAAGTCGAAATTTATAAAATTATATACAGGTTATATGAAATAGTAAAATATGTGTATAAAATAGTTCATTTCGCTGAGTAGACAGTTCAAAGCTAGGTATAATTTAAAGACGGTTGCTACCTGATTAAAAAGTGAAATTTAAATAAATTATACTCAAGTTATATAACATAGTAATATATGGGTGTCAAGCCATTTGCTTCGGTAGGCGAAAGGTTATGATTATATTTTGAATAAGTTTGGCACCTGTTTTAAAAGACAAATTTAATTACATTCGTTTCTATTTTAAGGATTATATATTTTGCTTAAAACAGTCTGACAGCTATTATCTCATTATCTTTAGATGCCAATAGCAATTTAAGGATTTTTTGAAGACAAACAATTTTTTTTAAGAAAAAATTTACAAAATTAAGTTTTTTGTTTTAATCTGTTGAGAATTAAATAGTACGGTGGTTTATTTTCCTATATGTTCATTGTTTTGTGTTCTGGATCATAATTGCACCAGCTTTTTTTTGTGTCTATTTTGAACTAGTACGAGGCTGGTATACATATTTCTGATTGAAATTTGATATGTCTCGTCGGGCATCCCCATATTACAAATATCAGTTGCTTGTATGCGGAGAAAGATAGTTAGTTGGCTTACTAGTTCGGTTTGCATGTCATAGTAGTTGTGAACTAAGTGTTTACACCTAGTACCTTTTACTGCAGGGTTACTACAGAAGCAAATTGTGTGCCAAAGTGGATGCCATAGCTTTTTCGTAGATGCCTTTTGCGTGGGTAGCATTTTCCATCACTTTTCCTTATGTAAAATTTCATATGATAGATTTATGTAAATTTGCTTGTCTTCCATGTCTTCTATGATTGGATTTTTGCCGGCCACATAACGACATCTCGATAATTATACGAGATTCGACAATTCAATTATTTTTTTAAAATAACTTAATTATAAGTTGCCTGTTTGCGTGTGGCTTCAATTTCTATGACGAAAATATATATCGTTAATTTAATATGAAAAATCGAGTCTTTTCGGATAGAACACCTGCTATTAAATTATTACACTTACGAATCGGATGAGAGACATGAAAGTTGTAAGGAGGGCAAAAGGAATATAACTTATTAGCCACCAGTAAAAAGCTACAAAGTAGGTGTGATTTTCATTAATATTTTGTTGAAGTGTAGAAAATTATTGTCTTAGTTGTCGGCCATTTATCACTCGGAGACAGACAGGAACTATACATATGTATGTACATATGTAAATACTTACCTCTTCAAAAGAAAACTACTAGCAAATCATGCAATAAGATACCTTGTGAAATGCTTACATCATATAGCTCGATAGTTGGCAGAACTTCTCTTACAATTTGTGGTGTGCGTCTTGATGTTGTAACCCAAAATGGGGGACCTACAGAGTTACGCCGAACCTGAATGGCAAATGATTTTTGTGAGAAGTTTTTTTCTTGTCAGAAATACATTTGGAGGCTTGCTTTTAGCTGCCTAGGGACGACCGCTTTTAGAAGACAATTTTTCTATAATTTTTGATGTTACTTGCCCCGGCCAAGACTCCAACCCTGGACACTCCGAATGAAGCGCACACACTCGTCCACAACGGAAATGATACAGCGATATTTAAAAATCGATGTTGTGAGATTTCGATGTATCGAATATCGATGTTCTTCTTGCATCCAAAGAGTAATGGCACTTCCCTAAAGCAAACAAATATGAAAATGTTTTAAAATTTAGTGCTGAGCGAGGATAATGAACATGACTGCAGCTAGGAATTAAAAGATACTATTCCGATATCGACACTTCTACTTGGAAGTAGTATCGAAAGAGAGTATCGGAGTCGAACTTCTCTGTGACGAATTGGGTTGTCAATTTGATGGACTTTTTTGAAAAATACTTGCGCACAGCAGTCAACGTGGGTAGCTCATTTCGGCCAAAACCCCCTTTCAATAAACGCACTGATTGCGCTACACAATATTGACTTTGGATATAATATTTTGACCGCCGAAGTACACTTGGCGGGAGCCATGCATTTCATTCCTTCCTTCCCTTAGCAGGTGAAACACCGAGTGTGCCTTGCGGAGCTCAGGTCGGCCAAATAGTTGAAAAAGTATCTATTTAAGAATTCGTTTCGAGTCTTGGCCCGGGCGGCACAGTGGCAGAGATATTGCTTGATACTCTCCACTTCCTCTTCATCCCTACAACTTCGACAGAAATCGATGGCTAGGCATCCCCATCTCTTTCCGTCTATGCTTGAAGTCTGTGTCCGGATATTACCCCGACCGTTAGTCTGAGAGGTGGTCTATTAAATGTTAACCTTTGGCTAAACTGGTTTGGTAATCCGACAGGTGAATTCCATGGACAACGTGGTATTCACCTCCTCAATGAATTTTGGCTTTAAACTGTGCTTGCAGGAGGTTAGAGGCACGCCCGCGTCTAGAGCAGAATTTACCACAGATAATTCCGTCAGTTTCCTTGCCAACTCGTCTGCCCCGGAGTTAACGTAAATTTCACGTGCCCAATGACCCATGTCACAGTCACGGAACGTCTTGACGCATGAAGATTGAGAGAGCCTCTGCATTTTATGGCAACTATGGGTGTTGTTTCGTGAGAATTAAAAGATTTAATAGCCGCTTGGCTCTTGTAGTATACAGTGACAAGTCCGTCTGTAGAAGCGGGCAATACCAGACACCGAGCAGCCTTCATTATGGCGTTTAGGTCTGCCTGAAAAACGCTGCCGTGGTTCGGTAAGCAAAAGCTGAGGTATAGCGAAAATTCATTTGAGTGAATCCCGCTGACCACTCTCTCATTAAGTTTGGAATGATCTGTAAAGTAGGTCTATGGTCAATTTATTGTACACGCATACCTTTCTGGGATTATTATGGAAAATTTATTGTACATGCAGAGTAGAGAAGTAGTAGAACTAGCATCTTTAGAGTATTCAGAAGAGTTTCCAGGACCTTTGCATGCTCGCATCTTAGCCCTTTCACGCGGCACTTCAAAAAATTTGGTAGGCGAAGAGGGTAGAGCTCTGTGTACTCGTTTCACTTTGGTTTTGCTTAGCGCTGGCAACCAGACGCTAACCCCGTAGAAGACACTGCGTCTTTTCACCGCTGTATACTTTCAGTGGAATATGTGTGGGTTTTTTCCACCAATTTTTTACTATAGACTCCTGGCAAGCGTTTGATGTGGTGGTAGCCTTGCTGGAGCAGTCCGCGATGCTGCGCCTCCACTCGAGCTTTTTGTCTAGAATAACTCCAAGGTACTTGATTTTGCTTGAGAGAGTAAGTTCAACTCCGTTTAATGAGGGTTGTTTGAACGGTGGAGTTTTATATTTCCTAGTGAAGAGAATATTACGTTCATTACTTCTTGAGATATCTGTAATCTGAATGAGTGGATAAGACCTGTATTTAAAAAAACCTACCGCAGTTGTCGTCTAATTTTAAAACGATTGCAACTGTGTAGAAAATATACTCGTATTACTTAATTATCTCTCGGCCGGCAAACTCCATCTCGCTTGGCCACTCAAAATGTTTATACGCAACAATTAGTCACGCGCATTCAACATGTTGCTACAAAATGTTGTTGGTGAGTACAGCTGTTGGGCATTTCCTGCGCAACACACACCCGAACGATTTTACTCTCTTTCCGTTAAGCAGCACCGCAGAAGCAGCGCTACAACGTTGGCAGCGTGCCATCAGCGACCGCTAAACAGAAAAAAGCAGGAAACAACAATTTTGAACAGTTGCCGGCATTCAACAACAACACAAGAAACTTGCAACACAGCGCTGCCGACGTTAGCGCCGCCGCAAGCAGCTCTACCTCTCATTGCAGTGCTCATCGTAAGCAGCAACAGTTGGAAAATTTGCTGCGCGCCGAGAGAACATTTTGGCAGCGGGTGGTGGGTGCGTGTGCGTCGCGCTGCCTGCAACGCCACAGCGCTATTTGCGGCAGCACAGATTCATTCTAAAGTTGCCTGTCGTTGGGAACGGTCGAGTTCGTGGTGGCGAAAATTTTCCCACGCACATATGTATTTTATATATTTTTTTTTATCCGGAGCGTGAGTTGGTTGAATTTGAAGTGCTGTGCAGAAAAATTAGTGCAATAAAAATATCCGAAAACAATAAATAATCGTGCATGGAGAAAAAGTAAAAAAACAGCGATTGCATTTTGTGATTTTGTTACCAAAAAAATTGAAATTTTGCAGCAATCTTTTTTTGTGTGGTGTGTGAGAGTTCAGTACAGTAGTAAAATTACCGCAAAACTCTGTGCAATATTTCAATTTTATTACCCGTTCAAAGTAATAAATATGTACGTAAAATATATACAACTATACATACATACACAGACACACACACACACATGTGTGTGCAAAAGTACGTAAATAAAATACAAAGTAAATAAACGTGTAAAGTGTGCGATTTCGCGTTTGAGGAAACCGTGCGCCGTTCGTTCAATTTTCAATTTTCCATTTTCGACTGTGTTGCTCCTGTCGTCTGGTTGCCGTTTATGTTGTTGCTGTATTTTCTTCTATAATTGCTGTTTTGGCTACGCAATTCTCCACTACATTTATTTTGCATACTTCAAAAAAAAAAATAAAACAAAAAAAAGCACAATATTCGAAGTAGTTTAGTGCTGCCGCTGTTTTGTGGTGATTTCAATTTAGAGGCCTGCGTACCGTCGCGCTCGTGCCGCGAAGTAGTCTATGCGCCCAACCGACCGACCGTACGGAACGCCCGCCCGCCCATTAGCCCCATTCACCCAACTGATTAGCAGACTTTTCGCCGTTCAAGTTTAAAAATAGTTTTTGAATACTCGACAGTCGGACTAGTAGACACGAGCCAAGGGGAAAATCTGATGAAAAGTCGTGCAAAGCAGAAGAAGAAAAAGAAGAAGAACGTGAAGCGAGAAAAGTACTTTATGCCTTTAAATTTTTCGATTTCTTCAACACAGTTTCCACACAATTTTTTCTTGAATTTTGTCAACGACTTCGTATGCGTCTGGCGTCTTTGAGGCGCGCGGCAAAAACAAAAACAAAAACAAATACACATACAACAACAACAACTACTTGTGTGTATTTTTTTTGTGTTATTTTGTTTGGTTTTTAGATTTCCCCCTCTACTTGTTGGCACAACTGTGAAATTTCAAATCAATTCCGAAATAAATAGTATTTTAACAAAAAAGCACGTATGAAATAAAAATTTAAAGTTTATTTTGAGCAGTGTTGTTGTTTTGAGCGCAATGTTTGTAGTGTATTGAGTGGCGCGTTTTATTGGATTAGATTTGCGACGCGTCAAAAAATAAAAAAAAAAAACAAAGAAAATATTCAAAATGAAACTTTGGAAGGCGAAAAAGCCGATTAGCTGTGTGCCCGGAAAATCGGCGTCACTGAAAGCTGAGGATAAATTAGATAGCGGCCATAACGCTGGAGCCATACCGTTAACTCCAATTGTTTCGGGTGAGTTGCACAATTGATCGTTTTTTTAATGAAAATATCGTAATTTATCGTAAGTTATCGAATAATAAAACTGCGGTGATTAGCAGTGGCAACTAAATGGAATTAAAATAGCGGATGATTCATTTAGAGGTGGTTTTTTCTTTGTTTTTGACCAATATGCAAAATTATTCGCAATAACGGACCTTTCAAAGAAAAAATGAAAGAAGAGCCTAACTTTAAATTCCTCTCGCAAATTTTTATTTAATTTTAAATAAACATCACTTCATTTGGAAAAGTTAAAACGATTTTTATTTATAAAATAATATCAGATAATAAAATATCTTCAATTTGAAAATTTAAATTGTTTATTTATTTAAATATAAACGTAAATAAGGTACTACGATTTTACGCGTTATTTCTCACTGCAAATAAATTATTCGTACTCACCATATGAGAGATGGGCATGGTTTTGTCCGATGCCTATAATTATCAAAATTTTGCTTAGTTCAAATATAAAGTGTGTACAGTTTTTGGCAGATTCCGGTCAGATAATTACGGAGATAAAATAGAATATATATTTAAATATTTACGAACAACCGTTAGGTGAACAAAGTTACAATAACCCTGGACACTAAATGATAAAATTTGGTCTTTTGTATGGTAATAAAGATTACTAAAGAAAATATTTTTTTGTTGTTGTGATTTTTACTTTTAAAGGCATTGCTTTAATTATATCGAGCACTAACAGCGAAAAAAAATTTTTTTGATGCAGAAATCGATAATTTTATTTAGAAGTAGTATTGAAAAAAATTTCGATACCAAATAAGCATCTAGATAATTGGAATCGTCGGATTCAGAATATTTAAATATCAACAAACTATTTAGTTATTTACTCGGATAATTGAATACTCGACTATCCAGATTAACATTAAAAATTATAGAAAACCTTTTTGCTAATAGCGACCACCCCTCGGCAGGCAATGGCAAACCTCCCAGTGTATTCCTATCGGGGAAAAACTGCTTCCAAAAATTATCTGCCGTTCGGAGTTTGCATAAAGCCGTAGATCCCACAATTTCTGGTACATCATCCAAAAAAACTACGCATTGTATTTTTCTCTAAGTTGAGAGAGGGAGGAATGTGGAGTTCAGTGGCCATCTTCAACATTGCAGGAGAGCGCTTTCCGTCACAGCCTAGTCTTATCTTCCTTAAAAGGATTCATTGGAGATGAATTGCATAGGCCGACAGAGCAAAGGTGTAACTGGTTAATTTTAATCTCGAATCAACGAAGATGAAACCAGACTCGAAGTCCTCCAAAATAAAACGCGCCAATTCGGGACAATTATTCTAGATATGTATGTATGCATGTACAAGGTGGTGTAATCTTTTTATACTTAGTTATTTGGAACTGTCGATTTTGTTACATTATGTTTTGAAGACTGCCAGTTTATCAGTTAAGTGACGGTTCATAGAATGCTCAGAGTTCTGGCGATTTGATTGAATTCCTTTGATCGGATCATCCTCTTAAAGACTGCCAGAGTCTGGAGCCTGTTTATCGAAACCAGGTACTTCAAAACACCCAAAAGAGGAAAAAGTCTGGTACTGTTGGGATAGCCCATTTCGTTTC
The DNA here is from genome assembly GCA_951828415.1 of Anomoia purmunda. Taxonomy (NCBI): domain Eukaryota; kingdom Metazoa; phylum Arthropoda; class Insecta; order Diptera; family Tephritidae; genus Anomoia; species Anomoia purmunda. The sequence goes on from OX639995.1 coordinate 48,858,328, forward strand.
ATTCCACTATTTACGCATTTGGTCGAAAGGGTAAGCGCTACACTGTTGATTAACGAGAATAGCAAAGGCAACGCTTTGTCCCTTCTTATAGTTGTGATCTCTTCACACAAATTCTAATTGGGCTATGACTGAATCCTTCGTAGTCCAAAATTTCTTTAAGCCTACCAGAAAAAACTATCGCCAAATCGATCGCAGTTCTGATGCTGCATATGCTTTAAATGTATTCATTCGTTCGTAGCAATACGAACTTAGCGCTGCCATTTTTGTGAAATCGCCGAAAGTCGAGCTACGATGGATTAAGCGATAAGGTTAAAACTGGAATTTACTATGTTCAGTTTTGCTATGCTGTATATTTGTTCATTAATTTAATTTGCTAAACCTAAATGATGACTACCAGGATAATATCAATTTATCAACCAGTAGTGCGATTCACTAACTTTAAACGATCCACCAATCGCAGTTTTGTCGACAATATTTGTCGTTTGCAGTAACGATTGTGCGTTTCACTAACGCATTCTTAACGACATTTATTAGCTGTTGTTTTGTATTTATTCAAAGTTATAAAGAGTGGCACATCTCTCACACCAAATGTTAAAATGGGCTACAAACACAAAGAGGAATAGAAAAAATACAAATCAATGTGTGCTACCGAATAAAAATTTGAGCGCGTTTTTATTATATTTGATTAAAGGCAAATAAAATACTAGTTTTTTTCAAGCTACAAATATCTACATATAATAATTATAGAGTATAATTTCGGACTCTCCTTTGGCAGAGCAGTCATCAACCACGTCTCCATTGAGTATCCGGAATCACCAGCAAATAGTTTTTGGAATAGTTTTAAATTAAATTATTTTTATTTAGTATTTTTCAAAAAATTAATGAAACTTATCGACCAAAAACATGTCATGGTTTTCGTTTTCAAAATTCGTTCCATTACCCTTCGCACAGCTGAGTAGGTCCACATATATGAAACGTGTTGTGCTCCAGGGTATTTAGCTTTTATATTTACAATTTTTTTTATATGAATCATATTTTTATAAATTAAAAATAAACTATGTATATTTGTGTTTTTGTTTACTTTAATCTTATATAATCGCGGATCAAACGTCAGTTCCCTCTTGCATGGGCTTACTTCCGCCTCACCTCGTCAAAAATTCCGTAGATTGTCGAATTTATTTTATTTCAATTGCATGGTAATAAAAACACTAATTTTGCTTCTATCGATTGAGTTAACAACTTCACATTTGTTGTCGTTTAGTTTTCGATAATCGACCAGCTAACGACAACCGGCCATTGCGAACATCGTAAAAAAAGTCTGTTGAATAGAAAAATCCTTAAAATATTCGTTGAGATGAGTTGACAATGCGAATATCGTTAAAACAAATTAGTGAATCGCAATAGAGCTCCTATTTTGAATTAAACTAAAGTTTAGCTTGCCATAGCTTTAAATATGCGCTCAAAAATTTAAGTGACATTTTTGTAAAAATCTAAATGGACACTGCAGATGTTATGTATGTAGTTGCTATAATTTTTGATATTTGCTAAAATGATAAACGTATGATTGTTTCAAATTGTTTGAAATAGTACATTGACCCTGGTCAGAATAAATCCACGCCTCAATGCTCTTCAAATCAAAGAAGTATAAACCTCCCCTAAAACAGTTATTTTGTAATCCAATACCCAAAAAGTAAATGTAAATGACCTGATATGTTTCACACATGTGTATTATACGTACAATGTATTTATTTAAAATTACATCTGTATGTACATAAGTGCGCAACTCAAAACCCTTTTTGTCAATAATGAGTGTTCAATGTAATCATAAATCAAACTCCAAGCTAGCACATCGCACATCGCACAACTTTCAACGTCTATCGTTTATTTGTTTTGATTTGACTGCCAGCAGCTAAAATTTCACTGTGACGCCCCCAAAAATCATAGTTTCGAGTGGAATTGGAATCTGTGTGTGTTTGTGTTTTCCATGTGCGTGCGTCTATGTAGTTGTAATTAAAATGCATTTTTCCTGCGCTTCACAATTATGCCACTTCGCTCTACTATGTTTGCTGCATTTTTAAGTTCACAGTTGTCATTACCAAGTAGTAAACATATGTATGTAGATATGTAGATATGTCGATATGTAGATATGTAAACAAGTGACATCTGGCCTTTGCCGCCAGCGAACGCGCTTGCCACATTCAATAAATACCATCCGCTCGTCCATCTCTCGGTTATTTTCCTGAGCAAATAGTCAACGACTCGCTCACCAATTCACTTGGTGTCACACGGTCTAGTACGTATGAGTTTCACTTTTTTTTATCGCATGCAATATTTTGTATCTTAAGTGAGATCTTATACTATTTTCACACCACACGTAATTCACTCTTCCATTCATCATTTCCGAATACAAATTTTGAAAGCGAATAATCTTAACTGATGGGAATCCACTCTGAACTATCTCAGGAACTAAGGACAAATTGATGGGTTCTCTAATTTGTATAGGAAATTATCCCATGCATATAAGGCCACGGTCTTGCACTTGCCAGAGCTTCATTCCAATTTCGGGTTTTCCTGGATACAAATGAATAACGCAAGTTTTTTTTTTTGAAACTACACCTATTTTTTAATTAGCAGTGAAAATTGTGAAGTTCAATTGTGTTGACAAATTTTTATTTTATTTTAGATTAAAAAAAAATTTTTTTTTCTAATTATTACAGCAACTTTGCTTCGTACGAAAATAAAAAATATTTAATATGGCGATCGTTTTCTTCGAGGTATGAAATAAAGAGCTTCCTTGCTATTTTAGAGTTCGTTGGAGCCATTCAGTTACTGTTATATTACTAATAGTATAAACAATTAAAAAAATTTTATTAAATTTTTCTTAAAAAATGTTGACATATTTTATTTTAGGTTTCATAATTTTTTTTTTTTAGTTTTAGTTAAAAGTGTGAAGTGAAATTCAGTTTTATTGCTAATAGTATGAAAAATTAAAAAAAAAAAAAATTTTTTTTAAAATTTTCTTTTTACATATTTTATGTTAGATTTAACTAAAAAAAAAGTTTAATTGTTCCAACACCTGTGCTGAAAATAAATAAATTTAATGTAGCGACCCTTTTCAGTGAAATATCCAGAATGCAGGGGTTTTTTTAAATTTTTTTTAAATAGTAGTGAAAAACGTGAAGTTTCTTTTAATACTGCGAACCATACAAAATTTACTTGAACTAATTTTTATTTTATTGTAGCATCAATTTAAAAAAAAAAATTTTGTTTATTGTTCCATCTACTGTGCTTTGTATGAACATAGAAGAAATTTAATTTAATTTAATTTTCTTTCTTCCTGAAGTAATGAATTAAATCGCGCTAGATCAACAATTAAGATGCGATGGTGAAGCGAACTTTGAGTTGACCATAACCGGGTTAAAGTGGTGTTTATTTTAAAATACAATTTAAGTCGTTAAAAACTGCTTTTAATTTCTTCTGGACTACTGGTCTTTGATTTTAATTTAAATTCTTTATCCATCATCGATATTAAAATCAAAGTATACTATTAATAAAAAGCAAAAAAAGGGTAAATCGCGAGTTATGTGTACCTATTGCTAATTTCTCTGCGTAAATCGATAGCTTCTGAACTTTTTAAGTGCTCTGGTGTTTTCCGCTTGAATTGTGATTTTATTTGTACTTCGGTGCGTAGAATATATATATATATATATTTATATACATGTGTATGTGTGTACCTACATACCTACATACATACATACTACATATTACTTACGTAACTACGTCGTATTTTGTTTTTTGTTGATATTTTGTAGCCAATTATTCTGCTAGAAATTTAAACATTTAAAGTCAGATTGAAGTGATCGCATCGTTCATTCTGTTCCGTTGATTGAGCTAATATTCGATTTTCCCCAATAACTGTATACATATATATATATATATATATATAGTAAGTATGTACATATGTATGTATGTAATTGCTGGCATATGAGCCGATCTGGCGTTGGCTCCAGCGTTCAGTCCATTTCGCCATTGATATTACCAGTAGCTTAATTGCAAATGGTTTGCCGCCTACGCTTTCGATTTGTATCTGGTAAATGTCGTATTTGTTTTGTATTCCATTGATCGTTGTTGTTGCTCCATTAGGCTATGCATTTAAAGTGAATAAAAGTAATTTTATGAAAAAATTGTGGGAAATTCTCGAATGACAGTACAACTCTTTTTCCAAGAATTTCTATTCGGTCATGTGTTTTATTTCAACTGAGAAAAGCTACGTACATACATAGATGATAGCCATTGCAAGTGCTTAAATTGATTCCAAAGCTACAATATTGGCAATTGATAAAAAATAAATATAAAAAAGTTGCGGGGTTATTACAGAAAGTGTAACTTAAATGATGAAAAGTAGTTTCATGGAGTGAATGAAACTAGAAAATTAAAAAAAAAAAATTAGTGTTAAGACTAATTATTTATTTTTTCCATCAGCCCATTTCAGTTCAACCTGAGAAAAAATAACACTTTCTGCGAATAAATTTAAAAATTTGATTGTCTTCGTAACCATGGATGTGACCGTGACTTAATAAACCTAAACATTTTTTCATAAAATGATTTTTTTTTTGTGTACAATATTTGCAATGTTTTTCATTATACATTTTTTGCAAATTTTTTTTTTACAAAAATACATATGATTTAAAAATACGAAAATATCATCTATGGACCAATCCGACAAACTTCTTTAAAAATAGTAATATTTTTAATAAAATGCAAGCTTCAGGTACCTCAAAATTGCAGTAAATTTTAGCGCAGAAAATTTTTTTATACAGTGTATCCTCGCATAAACAGTTTGTTTTAAATTGAAAATAACCTTTATTTTTTAAGCAAAAATAAGAGTAAAAAATATACTATCATTTTCTAATTAACAAATTATACTCAAAAATTAACTTATTCTTTTCACCAAAAAAAAAAAGAAAAAAAAATCAGATAATAACTTTTATTTACTAAGCAAAAAATAAAATTCAAAAAATTATTTACATTTTCAAAAGAAAAAATTATAAAAAACCATTTATTTTCTAAACAGCGATAAAAGCTCAAATTATTACTTATATTTTTTGACCAAAAAATTAAAAAAATAACGTTTGTTTACTAGGTAAAAATAAAACTAAAAAATTATGTACTTCTATTTTCTAAATCTCTAGAAATAATAAAAAAAAAAATTTTCTCAACAAACAAACCATTATTTTCTAAAAACAAAATTAAAACTCGAAAAATTTATTTTATTTTCGAAATAAAAAATTATACTCGCAACCAACTTTAATTTTCTAATCAAAACATAAAATTTATTGTTGAGCAAAAAATAAAACTCAAAACATTACATTTGTTTTCTAAATAAAAAATTGTACTTAAAAAGTAAATTTTATTTTTGCGCGGCAATTAAAACTCAAACTCAAAAACTTGCTTAAAAAAATATAGCTCAGCAAATTAATTTTTATTTTCTAAGCAACATTAAAAAAATTTTTTTAGCAAAAGTTCAAACTCAAAAATTAAAAATTATCTAAGCAGGGAAGCTAAAACTAAAAACTTAACTTTTATTTTCTAAACAAAAAAATTAAATAAAAAAAACTTTTTAGCTAAGCAAGAAATAAAACTAAACAAATCAGCTTTATTTTCGAAGCAAAAAGTGTTACTCAAAACATCTACTTTTATTTTCTAAGCTAAAATTTTACTCAACAATTTTTTTCTAAACAAAAATTAAAACTCAAAAAAATAGAAAATTTTCTAAGCAAAAATTTAAACTCAACAATAATTTTTAATTTCCAAGCAAAAATTCCCAAAGCAAAACAATTAAACTCAAAACATTACTATTATTTTCTAAGCAAAAACTTAAACTCAGAAATAAGTTTTGATTTCTATGCAAAAATTAAAACTAATAAAATAATTTTTATTTTCGAAACAAAAAATTAAGCTAAAAAAAATAACTTTTCTTTATTACATAAAACGTTAAACTCAAAAAATAAGTTTTATTAATTAAACAAAAATTAAAACTCAAAAATTATCTCTTATTTTATAAGCAAAAAATGAGACTCCAAAAATTAATTTTTATTATTTAAGCTAAAAATAAATCTAAAAAAATTCATTTTCTTCCAATTTGGGTTCAAATTTTTATTTTCGGGGTAATAAATAAAATAATTTTTGTAAATGAGGTTTTTAATATAACTTAAGGAAGTAAACATAAATGCAACTAAGGCTAGGCGAGTGAAAGTAAGCAAATACCAAAACAAAAGTATTAACTTCACAGCTGCGTGAGGAATTTGTTTAATTTTATTTTTATATTATTCATAGATCGTGATATTTTACGAAAATGGAAAATTGAAACAAGGAAACTAGAAGGTGCAACTTGTCACAAAGCCAGAGCTATATTTGACACCCAAGGTCGCCAGTTTTTTGTTTAACAATTTAACCATTAAATCAAACCATTCGAACAATAATTGGGGCAATTCCCGCTTCAACCCTCAAGTCAGTAATAAATAACTATTAGATGTCGCACTTGCATCACCGAGCGTAGAAGGCATTTAAATTTAATTATTTCTAAAATCAAGTAAAAGATAATCAATTAAAAACTATTTCCTCCTTAAATAAATAAATAAAAAAATAAATTACAACAACTAACTCGAAATTTATTTGAGTTTCTTAATGGGGCAATATCCAACAGCCATTCTGTATAAATGCAACTTATTTTTAAAGCATTTTTGCCTTTTATTATTTATTATTTACACTGAAGAATACGGTCAACATACCTCCATTTCGTTTTTTTTTTGATATTAATAATTTGTCTATTCAACTCGGACATAATCTGTGGAAAGTAATTAAAATTCGATTTGCAATTAACAATCAACCAATTATGCTTGCCATTTAGTATTGAGGTGAAATTCTAGCACAGCGGCACATTTTGCAATCTATGGCACTGCGAATGCTGCTCCTGCTTGCCGCTACCGTTGCATTGTCGTTATTCCCACTGCCATTGTCAACGAGCAGCATTGCAGTGCACTTTGCGGGTTCAATGCACAATCGTGTCGCCGTCGTCATTTTGATCGTTCCTTATTCGTGGCGCTGTCACAATCGTCGCCATCATCGTCGGTATTCGCGTTAATTAACACGTGTCCACAATTCAAATTTGATCCAAGGAAAAGGAAAAGGAAAAACCAAGCAATTCGACGCAATGGTGCTATGGTAGGACGCTGTGGTTCGGAGAGGGGACCATGTCGAAGAGAGTGTGCCCGGGATGTATGTATATATGTAAATCTGTAAGTATGTAAATAGCCATAGCTGTTGAAAATTTAATGCTCCCAAAAGTGCATCGTAGGCGCGTCAGAAAGAAAAACATTCATATTAATACGTTTAGGACATCTAGTCGCATACGCACCTTTTATATTGTATGTTTGTATGTATGTACGTTTGCACTTTTGTTAAAATTGTATCATTCCAGATTAATGTATTCGAAAAACATATTGCTCCTATTTTTATAGCCGCTAAGGTGCCCGTTGGAGGGGAAGGAAAGTGCTGCTCTTGTGTGCGACGATGCGTTACATCGCAAATTAATCCAACAAATTACAAATCCAGCATTCCATTGTACATATGTATGCATACATACATATTTAATTATACACTGCATATGTATATAAATACATATATATGTACATACATATACAGGGTCTTTCAACAAGAGGTTGGAATTTAAAATGAAAAGAAATAAAGAAGAGTTTAATGCCGGTATTCTGTAAGCATTCTCTAGTCACTAATTGAGACTGTTCGGTGGTGAGATTGATTTTGAGACTATTCGGTATTCATTAAATAGTCCCAAGTCTCTAGTCTCAAAATAATGTCACTAATTTGTCAGCTGTTTCGGAGTAAGTCACAAAACAAACAAATTCAGGCAAGTATTGAACAAGCGCGAATATGAAGTAGCACTCGATGTGTCCCTTAATTATAAAAGCAAAATTTGTTTACATTTACTTATGTATGTAACTTTCCTGCCATTTTAATCAAACGTGTCCATATGGACATGTAGCAGCATTTATCGATTGCTGATAGTTCTAATTTGTACACATATTTTAAATAATCGGTTCATATAAAATGCAGTAATAAGAATTTTGAACGGTGAATTTCAATGTTAATATTACGGTAATCATATTATTTTTAATTCTTAAAGAGCAATAATGCTGTTGACAAAGAATTGAATACCGGGTCTATTCTGCATGCTACCGAACATCTTTGTTACCGGTAAATTTTATTACCGCAAGTGGTAACGCTGTCAAGAGTCGGCCGTATAAAAATGCCAAATATTGTCTACTTCACGGGACACTGTTGCCATTTTTACGTACAATTCACACAAACTATAAATAAGATTGAATTTGTATTATTCAAACTTTTTACTATTTATTTGTTCCACCCCGATGCTAAATATGTGTGAAACATGCGCTAATAAATAAAAAAAAGGAAATAATCATCTTCCTCGTCGCTATTACCACGTTTTTACCACCCCATATGATGGCAACAAAATTCACTGGTAATAAGTGTACACAGAATACAAAAAGGGTGTAAAAGTAGCCAGAGCATTTTGTAACCGGCAACGTTTTGTTACCGGTGCAGAATAGACCTGTCAGTTATTGTATGCTAACGATGAACAGATTTTTTTTGTTGATTGTGTATCTCTAACTGAACACACGATCAGCTGATTGTCTCTACTGCTTTTCACCACAATCTTTGGTGAAATTTTTTGTTGCTTACTGATACTCAAGTCACAAAAAATGTCTCTAATTGAAAGTCTCAAATTCAGTGACTTGAGATGGGACTGAGTTACAGAACACCGGTATAAGTTCGGGTGAAATCGAACTTTAAATAACCCGCCAATATTTTTATTTCAAATAAATAGTACTTGTTTACGCCTACAGATATTTGGTAGGAAAAGTTATCACCAAGAGATGTCACTTTAAGCTAATCGCTGGCAGGACTTGTTCCGTGCTCTGCCTTTGTACGAGTCCTACTAGATGAGGCTGTTGCCATATGCGGTGCTATAAATGTATAACGAAAAAGACTTACTTTTCTTACAGCGACACCCTTACTTTTCTTGCGGAAAAGCCTATGTATCCCATTTTTGCAGAAAAAATGGCAGTACTAAAATTAACAGATTTACATTTTATTGGTCTAAAAGCATCGGCTACAATTTGATCGTCGTTTCCAGATTTCACGAGGGGTTCAGTACTTATTGTATGCAATAAAATCTGTTAATATAAAACTCGTTACTTTAAATTAAACGACTTGTACTTATTCAAATAGAAACAAAAGTAAATTAGTATTATTTGAACATGCCACGAAAATTTTCAAAAATTTTAAAATTTTCTGCACCAAGTTTAATAAAGAAGTTTCAGAGATATACATTTTTTCTCTGAAGAGAGCGGTGTCACGCCCGTTTTCCAATAAAAATATTAAACCACGTTCAAACCAATCCTGGATATAGTGTTTCATTTATATAAATTACTGTTACCTGGGAGGTGGCCGTGGTTTTTGTCCGATTTCCTTCATTTTCGAAATTGCACTAAAAAAATGAGCTGGATTAAAAAAACGGCAGAAATATTTACTACCTTTGGAGAAAACTGTTTTTATTTTACGCAGGTTTTAATCAATCAATTTAAAGAATATCGCGATTTGAGGAAAAAATTAAAGAAGATTTTCCAGTAAAGAAGCAAATTTATAAGGCGGGATAAAGTCCGCTGAACTGGAGGTGCCGGTTTCGGGAGCCTTATAGCATTTAAGTTATTCGTTGTAAAATTTGCAAAAGTAGTCAAATTTAAACTCACTTTTTTCTTTGTAGTTGAATTGAAATGAAATTTGGTGCGGTCACACAGGACGAAAAAATGTTGCACACAAATTTGTGAAAACAAAGAAACCTTTCTGCGCTGGAGCTCTTCGGCCGCGCTTAAAGAATAACCCTGTTCGGGCCAATTCTGGCTACACCAACCACAGTATTTTTTTCCGAGCACCTTTCTACGCTGGCGGCCTTTTGTGAAATAAATCAAGAAACTTTAACATCAAATAACTTTAAAACTATCAGTATTTGTGTCCAATCCCTGTGAATTTCATTAAAAAATGGGTTAGGTTCTTTTGTTTGTTGGTGTATGCTTTCTTAAAATCTAAAATATGTATGAAATTTGGTAGAATTTGGTTATATAGTTTCGGAGATGTACCTATTTACTCTAAAGTGGGCGGTGATGGCATTCTTTGGAATTATGTGGGCGCGGTTATTATTCGATTTCGCTGATTTTCAATACTATCACAACTTGCGTCGAGGCCACGTACGAGATTCGTTGAGGTAGAGCTCCATAATAACCCGAGTTATCCGCTGCATTGACGGACGAACAGACATGGCTTCATCGATATCTCTTTTCATTCTGAATAGCTTCGTGGAAATGATATAACTATATCTACATATGTATAACGGTTGCTTTAGGCTGTTGGTTATAAAAATATCGCCAAATGACAACACTGGCTCTCAAACCGCACCAAACTGTCACTCGTTCTTGATATAGCCTTTATATTTAAGCATTGAAATATATAAATATGTAGATATATATTTAGTATGGCGCATTCAACTGTTGGCTGCTCGGAGCGTTGACGTTATTTTTAGCGATTGTTGAAATTATGGAATTCGTCGCTTCAGCCACCCTATCAGCGACACCACCAGCCTCATCCTCATCGTTGTCATCAACATCACAACTTTTCCTACTTGCCAAGAGAGAGTATTTGCTGGTAAATCATAATCGGCGAGTCGTTTGACGTTTTTCCTTTCTTCGCTGCTCAGTTTGGAGCAGTGCAGCATTTTCATTGTCGTCACCGTAGGCGCTGCTAAGCCCTGCTGTGAGTGAGTCCAGGATAATATAAGTACATATTATATTTGTGTATAGGATTACACTTTTTTTTTGCATTAGGGCGTGCCGGTTTAGTTGTGATGTTAGGAAAAGTTAATTTAGTTCTAAATAAGCTGACTCCTTGGTTACTTTGCTGTTTAACTACCTCGTTTTTTTTTTGGTGGTTACCTTTAAAGGCAATGAGAGACATTTAGAAGAATCGTTTTGAAGCAGTGTTCCTTGTAAGTCATCTTAAAGGCCTTTCGAGCGAACTGAACCCGTTAAGTAATTAAAAAAAAGCCAAGTCGCTTTGTTAGGAAGTGAAACCATCAACGTGAGGGCAATTTTGATGAAAAGCCTGGCAGAGGTTTGCGTAAAACTACCTCAAAAACCGAAGATCGACCCATTACAAATTCATTTAAAAAAACTCACTCTTAGTTTAAGGCTAGCAAACCCAAAGCTTTCGCAAAGAAATGTGAAATAATCTTACATCAGAAATCGCCCCACATTTTAATAGCCCCTTTTGACAGAGGCGCATTTTGAAAAACAATTAGCATGGACATGGAAAAATTAGACCCGTGTTTGGACCAAAGCGATATTTACAGATTAATTATCTTTCGTTGTTTGGAACTACTGGAAGAATGTTGGTTAAGGCACTAAATTTATACAGCGATCTGCTAAAAGCTCCGTCAAGGTCCATGTTTACGGGTTCTCTCCTGAGGGAAGGGATGCGGTACTTTGCCTCCCTTTACACCAAATCTCAACACAAAGTTTAAGATTAAGCCTTATGAGAAATTTTTGTTAAAGTCTGCAGCAAAACTTTATGTGCCGATATAAATGATTGAATCCTTCAAGAAGAAGAAACATATGACAGCTTGATTGGCCTACGCAAAGTCCGGATACAAACCCAATTGGAAATGTGTGGGGATCTAATGAAAATGAGGATTCGAGGTGGCAACTTACTGGGACGCTAAAATAAATTTGCAGGGATGTCTATCCAGATCATGCTAGAAAACTTAGCGGAAGTTGTTCAAGATGATGCTCAGTTATTATAGTAGGGACACGGTATCGGTCCGAAAGTATCGATATGGGAGACATCCGTAGTATCGCTCTGAAAGAATCGGGCACCCACAAATACGATTTAAAAGGACTCGATGCCAAAAAATTCGATACAAAATTATTAACAAAATTCAGTCGTTATTTGTTCGCCCTTTAGAGAGTGTTGACACTAATACTTATTACCATGCCGAAAGTTTGAAAAATTTTTACTCTTTCCGGTCCATCGTATTTTGTTTATTTGACTAATTTTGGCAAATTTTATCGAATCTATATAAAGTTGACTGCACAATTTTGGAAAGGGATTGAAATGGAATGCAATGGAATTGAGGTAGGCCAGCCATAGCTGTCCATTGCGCTTAAAGCCTGCGAAGGATGGAAAGGGATTAGGCTACATCGTGACATTGATGGGGACTTGGCAAATAATTCGAAACGATACTGACTTCAAGAATTCGACTCCAAAAAATTTCACTTTAAATTATGGAGTAAAAAATATCGGTATCGAATGGCAAGTATATCGATTTGGTATCGTATCGAAATTCTTTCCCCCTATATTATAGACAGCAAAGGAAAGTAGGCGGCATATTAACTTCAGTTGGATTATGCAACAGAAATAAAGTGTTATAAATTTCACACACTTTGTTTTATTTCACTCGCGAATCTGATTTGTGAAACATATTGCACCAAAAATATTGCTAGACGGTGCTGTCGTATAATTTTTGCTTTTTTTTTTTTTGTTGTTTTCATTATGATAATAGTATTTAATTGATAAATCCATGTTTGGCGTCTGCTTCATTGTCAAACTTATACAAGACGATGTTACACAGATCATTTCATTATTAATCATTGTTAGAAGAAATAGCAGTCTTATGATAAAAAAATGTTTATGTTACCTATTTTATGAGCAACATAGCGTTTTTTTTTTATAGAATAAGTTACTTTTTATTATAATCATCATATCGTTACATTTATGCGAAGAAATAGCAGCATAATGAGAAAGAAAATTATGTAAATTGTTTTACGAGAAAGATAGCACTTTTATAAAAAAAAATAATTGTTTTTTTATTCAAAATGTACCTTTCTTATTACAAAATACGTTTTTTATTTAACTTAAAAAACTAAATTTTTGACCGTTTTTGAATCTGTAATATACATTACACTGCGTAACAAAAATTTAAAAAAACCTGCGGTCATGATTTTGTTAATAGTTTTTATTAACATTATTAGCAGGCTTACGAACTGTGTTTTTACTTTTTTTGGATTGGCTCTAGTTCTTGAGATAAACGAAACTTAAGAAATTAATGAAAACAAATTATATGACCCAGTTCCGTGGACTCCAGTATGCGCGGACTTGAAGATACTGAATTTTTTATTGGGCCAACAAAGTGGGTATACTAAATACCCCTGTTTTATATGCTTATGGGGCAGTCGTGCAAGAAATGAACATTGGATTAGAAAGGACTGGCCGGTGAGAGAAAATATGGAGGTAGGAATAGCAAATGTGGTTCATGGCCAACTGAGACAACAAGCCGAGAAAAAATCATTCTTCCACCACTTCACATCAAGCTTGGGCTAATGAAACAGTTCATCAAAGCCCTTGATAAGACAGGTGACTGTTTCGAATATGTGTGCAAAAAATTTCCAGTCCTTAGTATGGAAAAATTTTATTTATTTATTTTATTTATTTATTTAAAAGAGAAACAACTATAAATAATTATTCCACTTACTAACTAAAGCACTGGCTACCAGGGCCTTCGGCTTGAGTAAAAAATTTAATTTCCATTCATTACGTGATATACATATACATATACATATGCACATACAAGTATAAAGGAATTATTAGATATGAGCTAAGGGAGTGTATTCAAGTAAAAAGGAATAATAATAATACATGCAAGTAGGGGTATTTACAAATTCTCTTAAAATCTAAATAAGTTTCGTAAAGAGTTTTTTTTTTTATAGGATTATATATTCAGTTTAGAAAGTGTAACAAATTTTGCAATTAGTTCTATATGGCGGTCCACTGTTTGTGCAAGAAAATCCGATGGTTTGTTGTTATCAAATATCGATGATCTAATTTGTTGTAGATTTGGGCAGTGGTCGAGGAGGTGAGTCACGCTGAAATCCGGAGATCCACAGTGCACGCAGCTTGGTCGGGAATCGCCATTCAAGAGGTGAACGTGTGTTTCCAGTTTCTCACCAGAGGGGTTATGACCTTTATAGTAGTGGCTAAAACTATTCCATTCACTTGAGAGTGTTTCTTGTAGATATCTATTTACAAGTGTGCGTATATCTTCCCCGGTAAAATAGTCAGCCATATGCAGAGGCTCTCTACCTGCTTCTTTTGCTCTTTTGTCTGCCATTTCATTACCCTGTATACCTATGGTGGCTGTTTCGAATATGTGTGCGAAAAAATTCCAGTCCTTACTATGGAAAAATTAAAAGCAGGAGTCTTCGATGGCCCTCAAATTCGCACCATCCTAAAAGACACTGAATTCTTAAACCATATGTCACAAATTGAATCTGAAGCCTGGCTAAGCTTTGCTAATGTAGTCAAAATTTTTTTGGGAAATCATAAATCACCAGACTATACAAAACTAGTTGCTGATATCCTTCTCAATTTTCGCAAACTAGGAGGTAAAATGAGCATTAAATTACATTATTTACCTAGTAATTTGGACAAATTCCCGGACAACCTAGGCGATTACAGTGAGAAACAAGGTGAACGGTTCCACCAGGACATAAAAATAATGGAAGAAAAGGTCGATGGGACGACCACATGATGGCAGACTACTGCTGGAACTTAATACGGGATTGCCCTGAGCAACGACATCATAGGAGATCCTACAGGAAAAAATTTTTGTAAAGAAAAGAATATATTTTTTTTATATTTGTATTATTTTTATACAGGCCCGCAATAAAAATATAATTTAAATCCATATTGGTATTTTTAAATCGGTTTTTTCCTGAAATATTTAAAAGCCGTTATCTGAAAAATTAGAGCCAATTTCGACAAAACTGACTCGACTTAAAAATCTCCGACCGCAAAATTTTGTTCCGCAGTGTTATCATTGCTATCATCGTCACTTTCAGTGTGAGTGCTCTTATTTACTTGTTTATTTATTTATATTTTAAATATTAAAACAGTAAACCTTCTCATTTTTATCACTATGTTATTGGAATTCGTAGGGGTTCGACATTTTTATGGGATAGTCATATTGTTTCTTTTTGGTTGTCTGTTCTTTCGATAGGGAAAATGAAAAAAATCTACATTGAAGATGGCTTTTCACCGAGACCAGTTTGTCTCCAAACCTACATAAGCAGATCGATATTCGTTTTTCGAAACTAACAGCATGATTCTCTAACTCGAAACGAGCATTCCTCTTGTCCTAATTGTCGTTGGTTCGTGTAATTCCCTAATACGAATTCTGTGCTGTAAGCTTTCTCTACGATTTTTCCAATAAGAAGCCCTTCTTACTACGACTGGGTATGTCTTTTCAATAAAATCAAGAAGATAATCAGTAAAACTAAGATGAAAAGCTTTTCAATAAAATTAAGAAGGGAATCTTGGTTCTTATTACAATCTCTTCTTAATTTTAATAAGCCGAAAATCTTATCAATTTAAAATGATTGGTACCTAAATTTTTCTAAGTAGATTATAGATAATTATTATAATTTTAAGTACTAATGTATGTATGTATTATTATCAAAGGTTTTACATATAAGAATAATTATAATACGTATTTATAATAACTAGTCTTGCCAAATTATGCGTATAAAATTGAAAACATTTATTCATAAATAATATTTTATTTCTGAAATCATATTTTAATTGCGAAATTTTTGAAATTCTATTTACTGAAAACTTCTGGAGCAATAAATAAGTACTAAATGAAAAATGCTGATTTGAAAAATACAAAAATCTAACAACATTCATAATATTAAACTAAAAACAATATGCGGTAGATTATTCACAAAGTACATAGACACATACATACATACATACATATGTATGCTAAGACATTGAAAGCAAAATTTGAAATAAAGAGGGCTCTGTTGAAAATAAAAGTTTTTCTTATTAATAAATGCAATAAGATTCTAGTAAAAATGATAGGATCTCTTTACTAATTTCCTTTGCATGATTTTTAACATAAAAACAAGTAGATTTCCTCTTACTCCTGCATATTTTTGAACAAAATTCCATAAAAATTTATAAACAAGAAGGTGTCTCCCTATTTCCAGTCGTTTTCCTTTCCAATAAATTTGAGAAGAAACTCGAACCAATATTAAGAAGATTTTCTAGTGAAAATTTCTTCGATTTTGTCCACTCTCACACTTGGCCATCAAACTTTTTAAGATGTCGATCTCTTTAATTATAGCTGAACTTTTTAGCTTTGTGTGCTTAAAGTATTTTAAAGTGTTGAAAAAGACTATAAATGCTCGTAAGCATTGAAGAAAAATGTAGATTTGCCAAGAGATGATCCAACGTTTGGTGCGAGAAAAAGCCTCAAGATGAAGAGGGAAGCCTAAAAGAATTAACCAAAAAATTAATACAACAAGTGCTTCCGAATGGAAAATGTAACTCCTATTTTATAAATAGTAGGTTTTATAAAGAATTGAGTTTGCCTCCCCCTTTGAATCCACTCTTCATTCAAACGTTCCACTTCGGGAAATGCCTTTGGTCGACACATTTTTTAAACAATTTTGTTAAATTTGCTTTTTTTTTTCTTCAACTTTTACATAACGTAAACGAAACCAATTTTGATAGGTTTTTTCGAAACGATAACATAAGAACGTAAGGAGGAACGATAATTTTCAATCGAGATAAAGACTTCCGAAGTCGGACGAATTGTTCGTCTTTCCGACTTTTCGTACAAGATAGAGAATAAAGAGCCGTTCGCATAGGACTTTTGCTTTGCTTTGCTTCAGAGTTTCGCTTTGACAGATAAGTTCAATACATGATGTTATATGAGTCCTGCTAAATACAAGGCGAGAAAAGTAGAGCAAAGCAAAGCGAAGCAAAATTATGGGCAACTCTCAACTTTTGTACGCTTTGGCAATCAGCTGTTATCATTTCCATTTTATTTTTATTTTGGCGTGCGTATACACACTACAGACACTCGCGAATTTCAAACATTAGTAGCATAACTACTACTACTTCCATCATATCAGTAAAATTCATTTTTTTATTCTATCTTTAAACAAAACACTCTGAACAAACCAAATCGCAACTCATAACAAACTACTAACGAAGAAACTGTCAAAGCGTTCTATGTAGCTGACCTTCTACGCCACACGCTTTGTTGTTAAAGTTCGAACTGTCAAGCAAAGCGAGGAAAGTTCTATGTAAACGGCCCTTAAGGCTGTAAGTTTTTGGAAGAAAGTACATATGTATATGTTTTTCTTTCAATAGCCGGACTAAAGAGTTGAACTTCACTCAAATAGACCAACTTCGTTAGGCTTTCCGCAAGGGATGGTATTTTGGGAGTAAACAAATACCAGCATGCCACCATATGGTGTAACATTGCAACGGTATCAATATTTACATATATACACACATACAAACATACATATGTATGTATGTTATGTATAGACGAACAGCCGACGTCGTATGTCTGTCGTATGTCATTTCACTGTTGCTTGTTATGACACTTGCTTTTGTTATTACAACTCTTCTATGGATGTAGTTGCAGCAGCAGTTGCAGTTGCAATTCCTATTGCTACCGTCGTATGAATTGTTGTTGTATCTTATGTTTTATGTTGTATGTATGTGTGTGTGTGCGGAGGAGTGCAAAGTGTTTATTTGATTTTTATTGTTTGGTGCAGCCGCATGTTGCCTACTCGATCCATCCATTCAGGCGGACAGACATTGCTTTTTCAATTGCATACACGCATGGTATATGTACATACACACAAACACACATACACACATATGCAAATGTAAATGTATATGTTTGTGCTCACAGAAAAATCTATAAGTATATCATCGTTGTTGTTATTGGCACTTGCATTGCTTATTTGTTGTTGTTGTTGTATTCGTTGTTTCTACAATCATTATCGTTTTCTCGTGTTGATAATTTTGATGTGACTCGGAGAGTGTTGTTTTGTTTATAATTGTTGTTGTTGTTGTTTTTGCTTTGTTTCTCCCCAAAGGACTTTTTCTCACCCCAGCCTCGCTACACACATACATATGTACATATGTAGGTATTTGTCTTGTTGTTTGTGTGAAAAGTTTTGCTCAAACGCTGCTGTTCTTCAGAAATAAAAGGAGTTTTCATTAAATTTTTATGATGTGTGAAATTGTCGGCGAAGTTTTATACAAATCTTTACTCTACATACAGATTGTTTTTAGGTTTAGGTTTAAATAAATTGTAAAATGTGGTTAGAAAACAAGCATGTCATTTTGAGCACAGTATTTTTATTTTCATTGCATTTGTGCGTTGAAAAGTGGCCGCCACTCTTATGTTTAAATACATGGAATTTTTTTTGTCATATTTGTAATAACCTAAACTAATCGATATGATCGATATGTACATAAGTACTCGTACATATGTATATACTTATATGTGCATAGCTTCGACTTAACGTTATGAAATCGAAAAGGAAACCGAAAAGGAAATTAATAATTTCTCCAAAGGTAATAACTTCTATTTAATTTTTAGTTTGGATTTTTATTTTTTTTACTATCTAAAACAAAATCTACCCCTACTTCATAATTGCCGATTACGGTTGGTTGTTGAAACTTTTCTCTCATTGGCAACTGCGCAGTATGCCATGGCATTCGGGTTTAGTGAAACCTAATTTATTGTTAGAAATGCTCAACGTAATTAAACGACGGTGGCGTTTAGAAGTTTCATTTTCATGATTAAGTTGTCTTAAGCCCAATTCCTTTGAATCTCATGGTGTAAATTTCATTTCATTTAATAAGCTAAATTTATTTACTTTTTTTTAAGTAGATGGCAACCCTATCCAAGGTATTTTCAAAACAAAGTTTTCTTAAAACTCCATATAAAACTTATATTCCAATATTTCACTTAGCTTATTATAATTTTCATTGATTTTTGAAATCCTATCCAAAAAGATGTTTGAAATTTAGTGTTTTCATAATTTAATATAACTATAGTGAACTTTAAATAGATGACAACCTTCTTTCAAACTTTCGTATAATATGTACCCATGTTGCCATGTTTGACTTCATTCTTTTGTTTAAATGAATTTAACCTTTTCAATAGGTGGCAACGCTTTAAAACAATTGTTTATATTATACCAAATATAACGGAGTATATTTGTGTTTGGCAAACCTTATCCTAATTTGTATAAATCCGTCGAGCATAGTCACACATAAACTTTCACATTTATAATATTAGTGGGATTTATCTTAATCGAGGTTTCTTTAATTTTGGAAACGTGGCAACTCTTTCATGAGTGAAATATTCTTTCAAACAGTTAGCAGACCCTCACAATTTTTTGAAGACTAAGTTTTCCTAAGCCTCTGTCAGTCATTTAAATTCTGTAAACAGGTTGCAACCTTCTACATTTCTCAAAAAGGACTTCCCTAAAGCTTTCTTCAAAATCTTTCATTTGAGATCCTTATCTCAATATTTAATTTAACTTATTACAGTTTCAATTACTATTTTAAACAGGTGACAGCCCTCTACAGAAGTATTTTTGGAAATAAAGTTTTCTTAAAACTTTAATTTTAGCACTCATATTTTAAAATGCCATTTTTTTAATTTTACTTCATTTGCATTTAAACAGGTAACCTTCTTTCAAAACATTTGGATAATGAGCTTTATTAAGTCTCTTTTATTTGATACCCATATTGCAATATTTGATGTCATTCATTGCTTTGATTGAATGTAGCGTGGTACCTACTTCCTTTAACTTAATAATTAAATTTAATTTACTCTTTTAAGCAGGTGGTAACTGTCTCAATATTTAATTTAACTTATTACAGTTTCAATTACTATTTTAAGCAGGTGGCAGCCCTCTACAGAAGTATTTTTAGAATAAAGCTTTCCTCAAACTATTTCGTTTGATTTTATTTTATTTAACTTATTATAATTTCAATTAGTTTTTTAAACAGGTGGCAACCCTCTCCGAAAGTATTTTCGAAATTCACTTTTCTCAACACTTTCAGTTTGGCACTCATATTACTTTACATATATACTATATACTTTTTTAATTTAACTTAATTTGCATTTTAAGAGGTGGCAACCTTCTTTCAAAACATATTGGGAAAATAAAGCTTTACTAAGTCTCCTTCATTTGAAACTCATATTGCGATATTTGATAGTTTTCATTGCTTTAATAAATTCCATGGTAGCCCATATAACGGACTATACATGTGCCAAATCTTAACCAGATCTATCCTGTCCGTATATAACAATATGTGATTTAACTTATTTATTTAATTGACTATAACTTTGTTAACAGGTGGTAATTCTTCATAAAAAAATGTTTAACGGCGTCGTTGGTATGCTTTTTAAGAATATCATATCAGAAAATCGATCTTAATTTTTTCTGATGGATCATAATTTTCAAGCCTTTTTCGCAAGTTTTCGACTTTATGATGTATGTCATTCTTCCAGAAAATGCTCAATATGTATAATACATATCGTGATTTATGGCCTTCAAAATGCCATTGCATTCAACACTCGTAAACTTTCGAACATCTCAACATTAGAACAGAAAATTAGCTAATGAAGCGGCTCGAACATGTTGAAATGTGTTACTGTCGGATTTGTGACAATCTGCCAGTTTTTGTGTTTGCCATTCGTTAGTTGATTTTGGGGGCGACGATGGCTGGCACATAAAATTTTATTAGAATCGCTCTAACGTGCGAGTATGCATATTAGGGTGGTGCAAAAAGTTGGAACTTTAATGCATTTTTCTATACCAAAAAAAAAAGAATCCATACATAAATTAATTTTTTGTATCAAAAAATATTTTTTAATATAAACTTTTTTTTATGAGGCCTCCGAAAACCCTCAAACCAATCAAAAGTTTGGCAATGCAAAATTTTTAATACTAAAAATTGGTTAAAATTTGGTATTTATTATTCTTTGAAGTCTCCTATACAGAAACTGGGTGTGCTAGACAGCAAAACGAACCCTACTTAATAACCCCCTGAAATGGAGGTTATGGGAAAGGGAAGGCCACATCGTCCAAGGACATGGAGATGCTGAGCGTTCGGCTGCCACTAGCTCAACTCCCTAGAGACGATATCATCAATGTGACAAATTTCGAGAGGAAATTTAATATTGAACTAGAAAACAAAGCAACATGGAGCAGCCCCACTTTAGAAGGATATCACCAGGCCAGCAAACTGTACTGTTACTCTGGCGGCTCTAAAACTCTGTAAGTCATAGGGGACGGAGCCTTTGGGCACAGAACATGGCATAGAGGACGATGAGGAAGCTGATAGGTTAACTATAGATGCGGCGTCAAGAACTCCTATAGGATCCGAGTAGTTTTCCTGACAATAGGACACCACACTATCAGGGAACAGCTTAGGAATGAAGAAACTAATTTAAGGGAGAGGTTTACGTCAGGCAAAGTCTATATTTGGAGGATACAAATGAAAACTCTTTAAGAAGTTTATGAGCATCTCCAAGAACTGTTTGAGGATACAGGAAAGGCTTTCCAGTGGCCAGTGACACTGGAGGCTGAGAAGTCATCTGCACAAACTCGAAATATGCTCGAGTGAGTCCTGCTGCTTCTGCGAGTCGGCCTCGGAGATCCCGACGCACCTGTCTTTTGAGTGTGACGCTATCTCGAAAATACGGCAGGGAAGGAACTCGCACGCTCACTGCCACCAACCACCATCTTAGATTTCTTAAGAGAGTTGGGGCTTGATGATGTACTGTAAGGAGCAAGAGGCACAATGGATCTTAATGGTCGAAATGCAAACCTCTATATTTATATCTACATACATATCTCTCTATGTATACAGTGTGAGCCAAGCAGCCAAAGCAATACATTTCAGAGTCTTATATTTCTCGATAGTGTTTGAGAAGTGATTTCTCACGAGTGTGGAAATACTCGAAATTGTGCGAGCAGAAATCGAAAGCTCTAATTAAAACTCCGTCTTTACACTGTCCGCCTGTCCACTGCGTTTTTAGATCACCCTAATACACAAATTTGAAAACTCTAATACAGCATTGTAGATTTAACAATCGTCTACGCACAACACTAAACAAATCGGTTGCCAAGGAAAGTCGGAATTTACAAAAGCAATCTTGGCTAAGGTATTTTTTTTGTTTTGTTCTAAGTACTCACAGCAGCCAAGACACTGAATAAGAGAAATCGCTAATAGCAGTTAACCCAAGCCTCAACCACAATTTATCTGCCAACAAATCCATTCAATCGCCAGCTGCAGAGCATTGGACGGACGCAAGTACCATTTACTTGGTACCACTTTGTAAGAAAGGGTAGTCAGCAACCAACAGCCATGGTCTGCATTTGGTTGAGCTACAGCGTCGTCAAGAAACATTTTGTTGTTTTTTTTTCTGTGCTTGTACTCCTATGTCTGCTTCCTCAATCACAAAATCATTACTCTTTGGAAGGCAGCAGCATTCGGTACTCGCACTAAGCGTCCGCCGAGTGCACTTGGAATGAATGCATGCCCTCGTCCACACATTTATGCACATACATATGTATGTATGTTTGTATGGGGTTTGCTTGTGTGCGAAATGCATTTGATGAATTTATGGTATTGCACGCGTAATTTAGAATTTAATTAAGTTTCATTTCAATTACTTTGGCTTTATTTTCATAGTATACACATTCTTATAGATAATACCACATATACATATGTACAATAATTAAATGTGAGGCCAGTGGTGGGTCAGCTTCGCTAGATTTGCAGTTAGAGGCTGGAAGAGATTCTCATTAGGCGGAGATGAACTGCAATCGACTACTTACTTTGTCCGCCAGTGAATAAGGTACATATACGAAAATGTAAAGGGTTAGCTAAAGAGGGTTGCAATTTCCATCGCATGTTTTACATGCACACATACATACACATACAAGCATATGTGTACAGGCATAGAAATACTTACATATGTATATTGATACCCTTTTTATAAATTATTACCGCTATTATGTGGGTTGGGTGAAAACTTTTTCCATTCAATATGCAATGAGCATATACAAAAAGCTATGTATATTAATTAATAGAAATCATATAAATCAAGTATATACCTTATTAAATCTCTACTTTTTATTAATTGGCGGGGTATGCCGATCTAATTAGTATCGGGTCTTGCAATAGGAACGCTACAAAAGTTTTTTTTTTAAATAAAACAAAAACGGTTTGTGATATGAATTAAATTCTGTATTCCTGTGAAAGTACATGCGATGCCATTATGTATGGAACTCGATTTCTTTTGCATGGACACCACGGGCACGCTTGCAGAAGTCCAGACGCTGAACCCAATTTTCGATGGTTTTCAAGCATAAATCGGCCGATACTGCTGCAATTTCACGTTCGATATTCGTACGAAGTTCATCAATCGTCGCTGGCTTGTTGGCATTAGACCATAGACTTGACGTAGCCCCACAGGAAATAGTCTAGCGGCGTCAAATCGCAGGACCGAGGCGGCCAAACGTTCACCAAACTTGGTTTTCAATAAATCGATTGTGACATTCGCTGTGTGGCTTGTGGCGCCGTCCTGTTGGAACCACATATTGTCCAAGTCCATATTATCCAATTCGGGCCAAAAATATTCGGTTATCATTGAGCGGTAGCGATTTCCATTCACAGTAACGTGCAGGTCTTGATCATCACGCAAGAAGTACGGCCCAATGACGCCGCCAGCCCATAAACCGCACCAAACCGTAATTTTTTTGGGATGCAATGTTGATTCATGGAGTACGGTGGATTGCTGTCTGTCCAATAACGCATATTTTGCTTATTGACGAAGCCATTCAGCCAGAAATGACGACGACCATAAATTGTACGTAGCGCTCTTAAAGTTGAGGCCATTGACTCCGAATTTCGGTAGTAAATTTTAATAATTTCGATCCGTTGTTGGATCGTACATCTTTCCATGATGAAATGGCAAACCTTATAGAAGAGAAATGTCAAAAGAGCGGGGAAAAATATGGCGTCGTTTGCTGTCACTATCGGTCTACTTTTGTAGAGTAACCTAATGAAAAACCCTTTACTTGTTATAAAAAAAAATTATAGATCTACAAAATTTATATGTACAAACCTCCTAATGCTAAGGATAATCAAGAACACACCGCCAGAATTACAGAAAATGGCAAAAAGAACCTCATTTTTTTTTTAATTTTTTTACTTTGAATATTCAGCAAAACTTCATACGCTGACGCAAACTGTTCACAGGGTGATTTTTTTTTACATATTTACAATGTTTTTTCATGCTAAGTCGTTTTTATAAATTTTCTATAAAATTTTAGTTTGCTCTGTAACAAATAGCATATACATTAAAATTTTAAACTTTGCACAAAATTTATAAAAAGTTAACAAATCTTCATGAAATTTTCTAAATTTTGAATTCGAGCTTTTAGAACACTTTTGGGTATGCTGTTTTGAATACCATTTAATTTCAGTCCGAATTGACTTACAATTATTTGCCATTTTGAGTTTTTTTCTAAGTTTTGTTCTTACGAACACATTTCCGTGTAACGGATGGATTTTATATAAATTCCCATTAATTTTTGTTATTTTTTTGTACTGCATATCTCTTGCCATATAAGCTAGCTGCTTTAAATAGAAAAAAAATTTCGAAACATAAATTTGAAAAAAAAAAAATCAAATATCAACCGCAATTTAAAAACTCTTGCACATTATTATACTAAAATCAAATAAGCCACAAAATCGCATACCCAAAAGATTCCTAAAAATTCTGAATAAAAAGTTTGAAAATTTGTTGAATTTTTGTTTGATATAAAGTTTGATATTTTATTTTTAATTTATATGCATTTTGTTATAGAGTGCACTATAGATTGAACAGCTTAACTTTTTGTTCTGGTAATTTACCGTTGTATGCACTGCTATGTCCATTTTCCACAATTTTTTTAACTCACGTATTGCTTTCTGGCAACCAATATTACGAGTATACATACAATAAAAATTGAGAGAATTACTTTTTATGGTTACCGAAATATAGAATTGTTTTTGATTTGCGTAAATTTCAGTTATATGAAAGATGGTTGTGGTTTTTATTCGATTTCTATCATTTTCGAAATTATGCTTATCGAGTTGAAATGCAAAGAGCGTACCAAATTTGATACATAGAGTTTGGTAACATTGCTTCGGATATATATAGTGAGGGACAAAATCGTTCACATTGTGATTTTTTGACAATAAGTATTCACAACTCACAACTTTTTTTATTCAAATATAGTTCATATAGGAACAAACTCAATTTAAATAAAAAGTTCACATTTTGTTCAAAATTTATTAAACAAATTCTGAAATTGAACAAATTTTGAAAAAAATTTTAATTAGAAATATTTTCGGTATGCAGTTATGTGGCTGATTTTATTTTTGCATTTTAAGGTGTAAGTCTGAAGTGGCCACAAATTTCAGTTGATTTTTGACTTTTCTTTTTGATTTTTTGATATGGAAATTCGTACAAAAAAATAACAAAAATTGACAAGAATTTATAAAACATCTATCGGTTATACAAAATTAAAAAAATTGTCAAAAATCTACAAGAATTTTCAGTCAATTTTAATTGGCATGTTGTTATGTTGAAATTGAATGCATATATTTGCTCTGAAGTGGGAAGGTGTGGCGCGCATTTTCCAAAAACAAAAGAATTACCACGTATTCTCTTCTCATTTCAATCATTCATTTGATTGTCACCTTTATGTGGATGCGGTTATTATTCGACGTCGCCAATTTTCAATACCAAACTTTCAATATAACACAAGATATCTAAAGATTGTTACTCGTGTTATCCGATATTCGGACAGACGGACGGACGGGCATGGTTAAAATTAGAAACAGTTTATCGGAGTAAACGTTACTGTACTCTTCCCTTATTTTCACATTCATGCCTATCGCAAACAATCATTAATGAATTCGAGACTTGGATCGTGTAAACACCGCCTTAAAATATTACACTTTCAGGTTTTTTAAAATCTTGTTGTTAATGCTTTTTTTAATATCGACAAGTTGGAGATATTAGGGAGTGTTCAAAACAGGCCAGCCCCACGGTGTAGTTTGCTGTATTCATTAAAAATAAATCCTTCTTTTACACTTAATTTATTTTTATCGAATTAAATTTCTCTAGCGGCATGAGAGTGACCATCGTGTACCGAAGGTCGCGTCGATATCGCATCACAAAGTCACCACATGACGCTTACATGAGAAAAAACAAACATACGTACTTCGGTTGCTTGGGACCATTTTTTTCTGGACCTTTCAGTAGTTCCTAGTACTACTGCTACTACTAACTACGACTACTACTAATTACTAGTACTACTACTACTAATCCTACAACTTTTACTATTACTAACAACTACCACTACTTTTTGTGCTAATACCACTACTAATTACTACTACTATTTTCACTAATTTCCACTACAATAATTTCAACTTCTATTTTCTCTAATTTATGTTTTTCCTAATTTGTACTACTATTTTAACTAGTGCTACTACTAATTACTACTACTATTTTTGCTAATACTTAAAGTAAAACCAAAAACCTTCTATTTTCTCTAATTTATGTTTTTCCTAATTTGTACTACTATTTTAACTAGTGCTACTACTAATTACTACCACTACTTTTACTAATACCACTACTAATTACAACTACTACTTTTACTTATGCTACTATTTATTACTGTTACTATTTCTACTAATTTCTACTACTATTTTTAATAATTTATACTACTATTTTATCTAATGTCTACTACTATTTACTAATTTTTAATAATTTCTACTATCATTTTTACTATTGCTAAAACTAAAAATAAATTAAATAGGGTGCCTTATAAAACTCTCTCCCATATTTAACTCTCTATCTCTTTGTATTTAGAATCGGCACAGAAGTTTTATTTCTAGCTCGCCTACTTAGCTGCACGCGTGTTTTTGTTTTTTTTTTATTGCAGTGTGTACACATAAAAATGCAATTTAAAAATTAAATACCACAACCAACTAACTGCATTGACACGCGGTGTTCATTCATTTATTTTCCCAAAAGGAATTTAATTGTGGAACATTATGTGAAAATATGTCAGCGATGCACTTCAGTTTAGAGTATTTTAGATTGTAAAGATAGACTGAATCGTTTGGTTAGCTGTGCGGCGGCGGCGGTAACTCTAAGTGATATTGCACTTATACACATCCCTCCTCAGATATGAAAAACACCCATTCGCTTCGCCAGCGCAAATCCAGAACACCAACCAACACCAACCAACACCAGCCCATTACAAGAAAAACCAATTAAATTAATTCAAGTGTGGTTCCGCAAAAATGTCATCATCTGATAAAGGGCAAACTACACACACACACACACACACACACCCACATGTATGTATGCGAAAGCTTATATGCACAAGTCTGTGTGTATGTGTAGGTGCAGTTCGCTATGCAACACATAACTTTTGAAGGAACCGAACAAAGTCAGTCATCCAATGGCAAAAAATGTGGATTGCAAAGGAGTGGGTGGGCAACCAAAGAAGGCAAAACGCAAAACGCAAAAATGACTTATGAAGGCAAGTCGAAAGTGTTTTGGTGAAAGCCGATGCCGACACTCAACCAAGTCAAGCCATTGGTGAATGCGACCACTACTGGTGTTACGCGGTACGACCGCATGCGACCGATCACAAAAGTTGAGGCGTACCAAGCGTTGCAAACCAAACAAAAAAAAAAACAAAAAACAAGAACGCATCAGAGTTCAACTTAAGCTAAAAAATCGCATATGAAAAGCGCAAAAATTCGAAACATCAGAAAAGTGAATGAAAAGCGGTAGGCATGGCGCGGCGAACAGTGGTACAGACTCATACATTTTTTTGATAATTTTGATACAAAAATTAGCGCCCTACGTCAAGCTTAATGTTTTCGTAGGTAGCCTTCAAGGACATTTATAGGTAATAAAAAAAGAAGAAAAATGGGAGTGTTCATTTATTTTAAATTATACCTCCCATACAAACCTAACCTCAAAAACGAAGAGTTTTCGTATTTAACAACGTCCAAAGTGCTCAGTTGAAAACAAATCTTATTATGTTTTAATTGATCACAATTCTTCTGATTTCTGTTATTTTTATTTTGTATAAAATTGTCAATTTCGTAAAAAGTTATTATGAGTTTTTCCTATTCAAATATTGCTTTATAGAGCTATAAGGACTAGCTGTTCAAAATGTTGTACTTTTTAACCCAAAATCTCTATGTGCGATGAACAGTATGAAGCTCAAGAATAGAAGGTATATTTTTATTAAGGATGAAAGACACGCCTACTTCGCATAGAACTGAAAACGAAATATAACGGGTTTGTGTACTAAATATAGTCCCACTGACTTAAAGTACAATATTTGTGAGTGATTTGACGATATCTTTAACATAATTGAAACTGAATTACACTGCTCTTTAGAGTAGCTGCCATCCAAGATCGGACGCAATGCTTCGATGAGTGACTGATATATAGAATCTATACCGAATGAATTGAATGCTCCCTCAAGAAGTAAATTGTTTGTAGTGGAGCGTCCAGTTTGCTTCTTGTGAAATGTTTTGCACAATTCCTTAATAATAATATTTTGAATTAGTATACAGTTAGTTTTGTGAGGGTTCCGCATCAATATTCAACTCTACGAGTGTAGAAACGACGGTATTGCGAGAGGGTATACTCTCCATTTCGTGACCATTATTTCCCACTGGGCTAGTAACGTGACATCAAGAACTTCAACTCACATAACTCAGGAGCACTCGGCAAAATAGGAATAGGAGTTGTACCTCGTTCATGCGAATCATAAACCTAGAATAAATAATGAACTAAAATGTTTCTAATGTGTAATTTGAATTAGCATTGCAGCCGAGTAAAATTGGCCTAGTCACTAGTGCCTGCTAGCCTCTGTAAACTTCGTGTGATCAACACGGTCTGTCGCACGTCATGTAGACCGAAGTTATAAAGCAGCCGTGTTTATTCATGAACTTCAAGTTGTCAACAGTTGTATCCGAAGAGCCGAAATTGAATCATAGAAGGCTTTATGTATGTTTGTTGACAAATATGCGAGCTCGGGATTTACCTGATTACCTGGAGCAGGTTATGTCGGGAATCGGTGAGTCTCGCAACCTCCAGGTCCTTAAACAAGATTCATGCTGAAGAGATGTTCATCTCTTCCTCCCGCTTAGGATACAAAGAGATTGGGGAGGGGGACTAAATGAGCCTAACATTTACCGGTAACCCCGGTAACCTCCTTCTCGACTTTTTCATTGTCGGTCAAGACCTGGCTGGCTCACTCGGTGCCTCCTTCTTCGTCTACGTTAACCTTCAGGCTCATTCGCCTAACAAGTGGTTGGCATCAGTCTCCGGAAATACCTTTATTTCTGATGATCTTATCCCGAACAGCTTCAAGAGGAACGGAGAGCTTTGCGGCCCCTCCAAAGGGGTTTCAGCGTGACTGACTTTCCAGAAACCCATGGGTATCTCCGGGTCCAGCAGCTGCAGATGGCGCACCATTTTATCGATGTCTTTGGCCATATTTGGTAGTCAAATGCGGAACATACGATTTCTAGCTACTTCCGCGGTTGTGATTAGTTTGATCCTTAAATCCCTCTCAGGCGCTGCCGAGCTAAGCGACCCTATAAATTCCCCAGAGAACTCATCTCTACATTTGAAAATCGGACAGGATCTCAAGGACAGACTAGAGTCGAGTCTTGTAATAGGGCTGCCCTAGTTTTTGAACACGCACTCTTGCTGTCGATATTAAAATTCTTCCAAATTTGCCAACTTCATTTTTATTGTTTTTCGCCGCACTCGCTGCACTGTGCGACGTGCCGTCGTAAACAGCGTAAATTTTTCACAACAAAGCACAGTGACCGTGGTAGCGGGGGATTCTGTGGCAGACGCAGCGGTTAAAAGAACTGTTGCCACTGTATGCGTGTTAAATGCTTTTGTGCTAAGCGACGAGTAGCCAGAAATTTCCCTCATTCAGAAATTCGCCCAACTCGCGCTGTCAGTTCTTCCTGCGGCGCACTCCAAGCCATAAGGCATACGAAACTCGTTGAAGCTCTTTGTGAAATTGATTTATTGCAATTTTAGTTGAGCTGAATTGTAAGCGAATACTTTATGATAGCCAAAAGGCAAGCGAACTGTGGTGAGGAGAGACATTAATGAGAACTACAAGACGAAAAAGCTGCCGGTAGGCTGAAAGACTGATGGCATTTGGTTCAAGTAGCATTGGTACACTGCGATTTGCAACACTCCAGCAACAAGCCAATTCAGAATACTTCGGTTACACACACACGCACACATACAAACCCATTCATTCACGGGTACTTACTTTGAAGACCAAAAGGGGCGATAATTATCAGAGAGTGCAAGATAAAGCGTAGAAGGCCAGAGGAAGAAAATTAAAACAGCTCCCGGGAATCAGCAACAACATCTAAGCGGCGAATGTGTCTGCATTCAAAACTGTAGAACGATGACGTCAATGAGCCCATGGAAAAGGGAATGACGCACTTCTCACAGGAATTTGGATAAATGCCTATAATAAAAATAAAAACAAAACCAGAAATAAAGCAACACACACAAACTGAAATGAGCAGAGTTAAACAGAAAATAATACATTTTGTGGAAAATATTGTGAACGTAAAATCAATCCACAGGTCTAGCAAATGTAATCAAGCATTAAGTTGCAATGAACTGTGCAATGCTATGCAACCTTCACAATCAAAAAAAAAAAAGAATTCAAATTCTTTCACACAAAATCGAGGGAATAACGCAAGAAATTCGAAATTACTTTGTCACCCCCTAATTGCATTGAATGCAGTGCACACACATACATACAATGGATATTGACGTTTTAAATTAAAACTGCCTTCAAATTTCTCATGTTATTGATATCGTATTTTACCCCCCGACCAGTAATTTTTCACGTCTCTCCAGCGAAGGGCAAGAAATAGGGAACTAATATGTACAAATTGCTGATATGAAAAATTCATATACTATTCCATATATGTACGAGCATACGTTGTACATACATAGAGATTACTCCCCCAAATTTCTCACATTTTATTACTCGAATTTTGATTTCCCTCATTACAAATTTATATGTAGTCAATTGCACTCATTTAATAGAAATTACAATGCAAATCGTTAGCGCTTCGTAGGGTTCGTTGCAAAGCAATGCCGATGACCCCTTTAATTTGTCAAACAAAAGCATTAAAGGCGATGTATTTTTTTATTTTTTTTTGAAAATCTAAGTACCAGTTATGTATAATACTTATGTTCATTATGAATGTTTATTAGGGTTTGATTGAAATATGATGTTGATAAATATGATAAGGAATATAACTTGATACGCTACTAGCTAAAAAATTCCATTCCACCCACCCCCAGAATTATAGTCAATGAAAAAAGATAACCGTATTTTTTATTTATTTTGGAATTTAATTTTTCCATGCACAGCAAACACTCAGTAAAAACAATGCTCGATAAACACAACATGTGAGTTAAAGTAACCGTCTACCATTTATGGCTCAGTAACTGCAACTTTTCAAAAACTTTTTCCCCAGTAAACGTATGGATAAAATAGAAATATAGAGCCAAAATTATAGAATGATCGTACAGCGATTTTTATGGCCGAACCGAACTTTGGCCAATTCCGGCGGAAGCCGAACCGAAAATTTTCAAGGTCTAAAATATTGAGTGATCAATGAATTTTTTGAAATGCAAAATTTTTATTATTGTTATTGGCAAAAATTGGCATTTACACCTTGCAACCGATTCCGTATATCGGTGTAAATCTTCTTCAACATAAAATATGAGCTTCAAAAAGGGTTCAGAAGTCATTGAGAAAAGTGTCGAATTCACTGTGTAATGAATAATTTCATTAAGTATTATTAATGCAAATCATATCGTTATCATGGAAATGAAATCCGAAAGGTTTATTTGACTTTTTTCCAAAGAGAAACATATTAGAAGTAAAATTTTATACAAGTCTTATATTAATGCAAATTTTTAAATGTTCGGCGTACACAGCCGAACCGAAACCGAACTTAATTGTATTGGCCGAACATGGCCGAAGTTGAAGCCAAAGTTCGGTCGTGTTCTAGTCATATTCATAGTCAGGTTCAAGTCGGCTTTAAATAAGTTAGCATGCTCAATCTAGTTTTATTAAAAAGCAGTGAATCTGCCCTATTATGAGGAAAGTAAAAGGAACTTTGACATTATAAAGAATTCACGATTAATAAAATGCCAAAAATAAATAACGAAAAACTGGATCTGTTCAACTTAGAACAAGAATGATTACCGCCAGTATTCAGATTTTTACTGAAATTTTAAATAAAAATGTGGCAGTTTATAAGTTCGCGCAACTGGCCCCGTTCAGGGACATTCCAATTTTTTGCATGTTCCTTTTTCTACAAAAAACTGAATTTATAATAAGGCTTTCAGTTTGTGTTTTGCTTAGAATATATATGTAAGTAGGTTTTAGTCTTATTTTTTGCTTATTGAATAAAAATTATTTTTTCAGTTTTATTTTTTACTTTAAAACTAAAAGTTATCCACGTGGGGATTTTTTTTATAATTGTCGCAATGTTTATCATTATACATTGTTTTGAAAGTTTTGTATAAAGCATAGTTATTCTATAACAGAAATCATATATATTATAATTTCCAACTTTGGGTAAAATTTCTAAAAAAAAAATTTAAATTAACTTCAAATAAATTTAAGTAATTTTTTGAGTCCTGTTTTTTTATTTATTAAATAAAAGTTATTTTTTAGTTTTATGTTTTTTTTGCTATAATATTCGAGTTTTTTGTTTTCATAATATTCACCATCATAAATTTTTAAACATAGTTTTGTATAAAAATATCGTTTGTTCCATCACAGAAATCATACAAATTATGATTTCCAACTTTGTGTAAAATTTCTAAAAAAATATAAACAAATTTTCATCAAATTTTAAAACTTTTTAATCCGAATTTTTTCGAGAAATTTCTATATACAGTTTTCAAGCCAATTAAACTTTTTTGAGAGGCTAAAAATTCCCGTTAATTTTTTAGTTTTTTTTTAAATTTTGTCTTGAAAACTTTTTTCATTTTGGCAAGGAGGATATACGTCAGAGAACGTAAAAGACCGCCAGCATATAAACATTTAAAAATTAAAGGGGTTTAATATAAAATCCATCTGTTGTACGGAAAAAAATGCGTATGACCAAAATATCAAAAAATTCTTAAAAATCAACCAGAATTCTTGGCTACTTCAGACTTGCCCATTTTTGTGCTGAAATTGAATAAGCTACAAAACTTCTTTCCCAAATGTATTCCACTCCTCTAGTTTTCGTTTGCAGCAAGATGTCGGCACATATCATAGAGAGAGGCATGAATGGAGGTATAAGAGGTGGGATTCCCTCCAATGAGCTCTCACGAAGCCTGAGTCTACGTTAACTCGATCAATATAGCATATTTCAAGCTGATTTTACAGCAATAGTTGAAAACACCTTAAGAACTCAAAGATGAGAAATGATGCACCACGCTCAAAATATGCCCACAGGAATATCCTCAAAAAAGAGACCGAATTACCCCTAGTACACTCAGCCCACAAGGTGGGCATCCTGCTATCTTCCTACAATCACTGGGTAGGATGAGTTTTTATTTAATTAAAATAACAAAAAACTGGCAGCGCGCGAAACCCTCGTTTGAAATTGCAAAGTAAATCTGGGACACCGGAAGGCCTAGATCTCTAATACATATTAGCCGCTACTGGCTTTTCTAAAAACGCGGGAACATTTCATTGGAATGGAATGGAAAATATTTCATTGGATGCTTAACAGACTTAGACTCTGCAAGCGTTCTCAGTTGTATGCGTTTTTAAGATAAAAATGGTTTAATTTTAAGGGATGGTAAGAAAGTAGCGTAGAAAGAGCTCTATCCTTCTGCGCCATCAAAATAAGCCAGTTGGTCTGGGTGTGCCTCTTCGCCGTGAATCGGATAGTACTAAATGTGCGGCCATTTGCCGAATTCAGAGCATAACAGTTACACTCGTGAACGAAGTCTAAGCTATTGCACTACATTTTGTCCACCGAATTAAGAACCAATTCAGAACTGACGAAAAAAGATGGATTGTAATTCCATAGTACAGCGTTTATTTTATATTTTCGATTTAATTGCATGGACAAGAGATTTAAAGTGAACTGGTCGGGGTTTGCTCTTTGAAAAATCTATGGTAGACTACAAAGTACTAAAAGTTATAATAAGTTAGATTATATCAAAGATACGAGGGCAATTTGAAAAATCCGTGCAAAATTTATCAGATGTCTCCATTAAAAAATTTGGTTTTACCGTATTAGAATACCAACCTTCAAACCATTAAATACGATAGAAGATCTGCCAGTAAGCTTCATTTTGGCAGCCTTTCGAATCAAACAACTTTTGAGTTCAGTGAAAAATCGAAACAAATGAGTTTCGTATTATCATCGAATATATTTTTTTTGCGCAAGAAAATGGCTGCATAAATAAAAGGGAAGCTTGATAAACATTTCCCGGACGCTTCCCTATCAATTATAATGATTTGCAAGTGGATCGTAGAGATTGTCACTGAAGAAACGATAGAAAAAATCCACGAAAGATCGAAGAGTGAAAGTCAACGAGATAGCTGGCATGGTGAATATCTGAACAGAATGTGTACACAACGCCTTGCACGAAAAATTGGGTATACAGAAGATATCCCCAAGATGGGTGCGGCGTTTGCTCAAAATGGACTAAATGAATGAACTCTTCTGAACTGAATGATTTACGCTACGAATTACTTTCACATTCTCTGTATTCTCCAGATTTGGCTCCCTGCGGCTAATATCTATTTCCAAACTAGATGAAATGGCTTGGTGGTAAGATACTTTATATCAAATTAGGAAGTTGAATTGGAAATTGAGGGCTATTTGCTTTTAGAAGGCATCAAAAACTTTGAACCTCGGTAGACTAATGCATCAAGCTTAAATGAGCCTACGTTGAAAAATAAATAGAAATTTGACCAAAAAATTTTATTTTGCACGGACATTTCAAATTGAACTCGTAATGCAATTGATGCTGAACGATGAATACGAATTTTGAGAAGTTTCAAAGAGACAAAAATAATGAATTTTAAAATATCAAAGCGGCCGGCAATCACCTTTGAGTGACAATTATGCCTTGCCCGCAGATACACAAACACTTCCTTAAACAAAATTAGCAAAGTTCCAGCTACTTTCTACTATTTAAACACTCAAAACACAAAAACCACACACAAATCTAAACATGTCAATGCATGACTTGGTGCAAAGAATATCAAACAACATGACAATGATGCCAACCAGGCTAAAATATTCAAAAGCAAATGTGGCTGAAAGCATCAATCGACCGCAACATTCGCAGCGGCATAACTCAGGATAAGTGAAACGCATGGCATAAGTTAAAGGGGAAACAGCCAAACAGATAAATATTTACTAGCGCTATGAAATTCAAATGTTTATAGATCTACGACTAGGTAGGCAGGATCCAGTTCGAAGGCAAGACGACGCAGTGGACAGTTAGTGGAATAAGCCATTAGTGCAAATGGAAGGGTAAATTGCATAGCAATCTAGGATTTGCCTTTGTTAGACTCTATATGCGATTCTATTAAAATATAAGTGTGCGGTTATTTGATTGCGTACGAGTACGTCTGTGACAAGTGATCTGTTTAATTCAACAAACGAGTGAAACGATGTAGACACAGGAAGCGCAAATCTCACGGATAATCCTTGGCAATGTTTTGCATTTTCACACTGCACTTCTAGTCAGTCGAATGAGTTAAACTCATGAAGATATATGGACATTACATATTACATAATTACATATACATTTATATCTCCATACATGTCTAATACAGCCCTCATACTCGTATTATGTACTGTAAATTTATAAAGCATTTCCGAATTTAAATCAAAAAAAAAAGTCAAACAGAAATTGCCGCTGCTGAAATGCGCAACTGTTGCAGATAAATTAGCGGCAAATGGCATTGCAATTTCAATCAAACGAGGCAAACGATGCAGCCGACTTTGGTACAATTAAGTTCTATAAATTGAAAAAGGCATGCGATGTTGTTTTTGAAGTGGTGATATCGTATTTGAAAAATCTGCAGATGTTAATAAAACTATCGGCATGTGTGCACATATTTGTATTAAATTAAATAACGGTTTCTATTGGCAAAAGAATTCAAATCTCTAAAGAGCTATCAAATATTGTTTATTGTTCAAATCATTTGAGGGGCTATTAAATATTTCTGCCAAATTATGACAAGCTGTCATCAATTAATGTTTTTAATTAGAAAAAAATGTAGTCTGTAATTATAATTTTTGGTGCAGAAATTCACATAGATGCTCTGGGAACATTTCTTTAACAAAAAGAAGATTTTGAAAAAAAATGTGACGTTCACATTTCTTTCACGATTAGAGCTCGTTATGAATGTATGTATGTATGTGTGTATATTTGTCATCCAACTTCCTTTCGGTAGGGCAGTCCGCCATCGCTACGATATTTGCTCCGTCCTACCTTGAGACCAGAGACCTAGAAACTAATCTAAACACCCCTTTTTAGTTTTATTTAATTTAATTTTTTTATTGTTTTTCCTGATGGAAATTTTAAAAATTATTAAGATTGTATACAAAATTATATTTATTATAATTGATGAATTGTGTATTTAAATAAATTAGGGAGTTCAAGCAATAATTGGGTGGCTTTTCATGAAGCCAATGGCAAATGCTATAAAAATCGTAATAAAAATTAATAAATCGTAAAAACAAGTAAGGAAGAGTCTAAGCTCGGGTGCAACCGAACTTTAAATACACAGCGCAAGAAAATTTAATCTTATTTATAAAAATGAATGTGACTCCTTTATAGGCGTCCAAAATACTCAACTGAACTTTATGAAATTTTTACAGTAGGTGCATGCGGTCTCCTGGCCCAAATTAGGATATATACATATAAATTTGGAAAAGTGGGCGATGGAAAAGAAAATTTGAATTCGTCTTATATCCACAACCATTCGGTGGAGATGAACGATATTTGGGTATATGTCTTACTTATATAGTAGATCAAACTATGGTGTGTCGTTTTGGCAAAAATTTGTGGTGCCACACCATAACAATAAAAATGCCTAATTCCTATAACTTTGCAACTATTTAATGCCGATGCACAATATTTGGTATATAGATACTATATATACATGCTATATATGAGGCTATATATTACTTGTTGAGGAAAAAGGCGAACTTACTCCTCCATTTAAGACGAAAATACTATTCAACAAATCTCTCCAGCTATTTGACGTAGATATATGATATTCGTTATATACATACATATTTCGTTTAGATAAAGCTATAAAAAATAATTTAAGCCCAAAAGTACTGTTTAATATCTAAAAATATATGTATTTTTTATTTTAAAAACGTCGTATTGATTTAAAAAAAAACAAAATGATTTTAACTTTTCACATCCATTTTTAAAATTTTATTTTTATAATTATTTAACTCCCTAATTAAATTTTTTGTATCAAATTTGAAAGAATTCGCGACATTTATTAGTATATTTAATAAATATCGGATGTTTTTTAATTATTGTTTTTACCGTTATATAAGATGGGGTTTGTTCGATTTGTGAAATTTTCGAAATTTTTTTTATTGACTTGAAATACAATGTGTACACCAAATTTGGTGGCATAGTTTTTGAGCTATACCTACATATTTGCTCGAAAGTGAGCGATGGCACGCCTATTACCGAAATTTTGTATTCTGTGTATTTGCTTATGCAACCTCATTCTAAATATTAAATTTTAGTAAATTCTCTTTAATAGCTACTTAAATATCGCGTTTTTCTGATTGGAGGTGGGCGTAGTTTTGGCCCGATTTATACAATTTTTCTAACTTACATCAAATGTGATGTGTCTACCATATTTGGTAGATTTTATTTGCATGGTTTGAAAGATATACTTATTTGCTCTACCCACATCCTTCATATTAAATTTGAGGGAATTGGCTTTAATGGTGACGAAAATATCGCGTTTTTTTTATTTTCGAAAATTACCGTTATATGAGAGAGTTAGACATGGGTTTTTATCCGATTTTAACAATTTTCGAAATTTTGGTTATTGACTTGAAATGCATTATGTGTACCAAATTTGGTAGAGTTTGATAAGGTAGTTTCGGAGTTCAAAGTTTTTCTTATAAAGTGGGCGGGGCCACAACCATTTTCCAAAAAAACATGCATACGTACTCCTTTCGTAAACCCAACCCTATGTATCAAATTTGAGAAAATTTCTGTAATAGTTACTGAAATATGGCGGTCTTTTGATTTTTATAAAACACCGTTAAGTGGGCGTGGTTATTGTACGATTTCGCCGATTTGCCATACTAAAGTACCTTGGGCCCAGGGCAATGTGTATACCATGTATGTTTCGTTAATATAGCTCAATATTTACTCGAGTTATCCGATTGAGGGATGGACGGTCGGATGGACGGACAGACAGACATGGCTTAATGGCGCTATGAATTCTAAGAATTATGGTATAAATATGTCTATATCTATCCCGGTAGGGTATAAAAATAGTGGTAGAAATTAGTAAAAAATAATGGTAGAAATTAGTAGTAGCATTGGCAACAATAGTTCTTGACATTAGCAAAATTGGTGGTAGAAATTAGTAAAACGATTCTGCCATTACTT
Source organism: Anomoia purmunda (assembly GCA_951828415.1). Lineage (NCBI taxonomy): Eukaryota > Metazoa > Arthropoda > Insecta > Diptera > Tephritidae > Anomoia > Anomoia purmunda. The sequence goes on from OX639995.1 coordinate 48,897,155, forward strand.
TCGTTATACGATTCTGACGGGACTTTCGTTACGCGATGTAAAATATCCCTGCCTCTAAAGAAGTTTTACTTCAATAAAGGAAATATTTAAAAAAATTATTAATATGGAATTGAAAATAGCATGAACATTTGTGCTACAAATGTATATTTAATTAAAGATATTATTTTCTTCAAAGAAAGAATGAAAACTATAATTCAAAAAAGTTGAAGAAGATGGAACTCTTATGTCTTATTTTATATGGACGCTCCCATGTTTCGAATTGTTTGGCGTCGTAAAGTAAATCGTAGCAAAAGGAATATAGTGAATCAAGCCCGCAACGTTATTCACGATATTTTCCCCCCCCAATTTAAAAATAAAAAAAAATAAAATAAAAAATGTGAGGTTATTTCAATTCCCAGTTATTCCGCTTATTGGGGAGCAGTGGCTAGTACCATGCGATGTGAAGTAATTTGACTTGCCCAAATTAACTAAATATGCTCCGAACATTTTGTGAATAACTCAAGTAAAGTCCCAAAATTCCCAATCGCTTCTTGTATTATTTTAAATTATAATGCAAATTTGTTATTGCTTAAAAGGCTGGGCGAAGCCAACTACTTTTTGAATCAGATAACTGTGGGCAATTTAGTTCAATTCGATAGCCAGAGAAACTTCAATGGCTATATTATTTAAAAAAAATAGGCTGGAAATAGTCCAAATTTTCTATCGGCAACTTAGTTTCGAACAGGCAAGAACAAAAGTGAAATGAAAATGTTTTCATATGCACATACCTACACACATACATACACACATTATTCGAGTATGCACACGTGAGTAGCTATGTCTATGCGTAAAGAGTCCTTGTGTTAAGTAAACTCACCTCTAGTAAATTTAAATGTAAATTTGATTGTTTTGAAAGAGTGACCTTCGTTGTTTAATAAATTTTATTTTAAAAACAGATTGGGCTAAGCAAAAATAGAAGAAAAACTTCCACAAATTACTATTAACTACAATTTGCCTGTTCTGCTGCCAAAGAGTAAATAAAGTAAAATTAAACAGACACAAATTAAAAGATATTGCAAAACTGAATTATCCATTTCTACTATTAAAAAGGAAATACATACATACATACATACCGTTTATATAAATGCGGCAATGTGTACAACGAACCGAAAATTCATAATAAATTATCGTTTATTGAACAGACGATGGGCAACAATTTTTCGAGTCAATGAGTTTATTTTGGTTAAATTTATAGTAAAAAAATAATTGAAAACATTCATAAAAAAATGTTTATGCAGTATTTTATAGGCAGTCGGTCAGAGTATCGAAGTAGCTAAACAAAAATTCGTACTTGCGTCAAGCCTACAATAACCGACAATAACCGAATAACCGATTGAGATATCTCACATTCTATAAAGTTGAAGATATATTTTTCTTTCACGCGAATAATTCAATTTGATATATAATAAATATGTAATCCAGGGCTCTCTCCATAGTATTTCGGCTAAGAATTGGTTTATTCGTGAGTCGAACTGTGTTGAAAATGGTTTTAAAAATTTATTTTTTATGAGAAAAATTGCTTTAAGTCAATATGTTTTTTTTGGTTTGATAACTCGACAAATGTTAAAACAAACCAACTACTCTAAGGCTATAAAAAAATTATGACCTATTGTAGTGCCCAGACCTGCAGCTACAAGTCCTTAAACATACAGATTTTTGGCAAATCCCGACAGTGCCATAAGTGACCTAATCCGCCCAGGTTCTCGAAGAAATGTTTTGCCCCAAATATGAAGCTCGTTTTTCGTTGTGCATGATATCTAGACCGGAAGCTTAATGAAGTCTACATCTTACTAAATCCTACAGCTCCTAGAGAAATCTTTGCACAATACCACATAGCCTTCCCAAGCCAAGAGGTATAACTCTAATAGGTATTCCCACGAAGGTTGGAAAGTCTCAAGCAAACCATGTACTCTTTGCTTATCGAGTGATGAATGGAACGCACACGATATTTTGCATGTTTTCAGATAAGGCCATATAGAAGTTGCACTAAGATATTCTCGAACCCAAATTGAGTTAATCTGCTCTCTACTGTTTACAACGAAGGCGCGATTTGAAAGAACTAAGCCCAGCAGATTTGTCTCCTATATCTCTCAAGCCCATCGTGCGTTGCATCTTATCGTAACGTGGCTCTGTAGGCAATATCTTTCCTTTCCTTAGGGGCGTGACATTCTTTATCGTATCGGGCTCGCTGAAAGTCAATGACTTCTTCCGCGGGGGAACAAAAAGGGAGGAAATATGTGGTCCCATTATAAGCAGATATCGTTCAGTTGAACAGTGGTCCTTCAAAACAAGAGTGCAAGTCGGTTGGAGAAGTGATGGGCTATCTGTAGTGATTGCAATTTTTCGACGACGAGCTTTCTTTGTGCTAATGGACGCTCGATTTTTAACTGCACAGAGGCTTGTGATAATCTTGGCTGCGATAAGATTGTGACCCGATTTGATGATAAGTCTTCGAATAGCGCGCTCGCCCAATATACTGGAAGCATGCCTTCCATATACTACAACATAGACACATCGACTTTTCATTTTTCCATCAGGATATAGCTTTGTAGCTTGATGAATCTTGTTCTGTGGGAAGCTGGCCCAACATACTATCAGGCTTCGAACACCGGCGAAGTCAATTAGTATGTTTCATCGTGTAGGCTGAACTCGCCGACTATTAGTCCAAGGATCTCTTCCTTTCATAGCCTGGCATTAAAATCGCCAAGCACAGTTTTTATATCACGACGGAGATATCATTCATAAGTGCGCTCAACACGCTAATTGAAGCGATCTTTGGTTACATCGTCCTTCTATTCCGTTGAAGAGTTGGCGTGAATTAGCTAAATGTAATGCCGATTGCGGTGACACGTTCGTCCACCCGGGTGAACGACAGTGCTTGGCGACATTATCAGCCCTATCACTGAACTCATCGTAGCTCGATTTACCGGAGATTTTACGAAAATAGCATCGCTAAATCCGAATAACTAAGAAACGTATAAACTCAAATTATTTATCGAACCACCATAGCGCTGGTTTTTCGAAAATTTATACTACGACGTATTCAGCGATAGCCCCGAGTATCCCTCCCACCCCAAACGCAACCCCTACCGAATTTACGCTCCTTTACATGACAGCTATAGTTTATATCGCATGGCCTGAAGATCTTAATTCCTTATCCTGCCCATCGCATCTCTTGCACTGCAGCCTTTGATTTTACGAGGACGTTAACCAGCCTCAAATCATAATTTTTAAAACATTTGCCTTATTCGTAACAATAATAAGGGGATCTCGTCCTCCGAGGCTTGTTGTTTATTTTCTTTGGTGGGATTTTTAGTTTGAGAAAATTTCATATTTTTTCGTGAAGTCATTGGTTTATGTGAACAAATCGGAAACTTTGGGAATAAAGCCCCGATTGGTTGTTAAGGTCATCGAAAGTTGAAAGTTGAATGGCAGTTGCGGCCACCTAGCCGAAAGTCTGTTTTCGGTTTGAAAATTTGTAATCTCATTATTTTATTTTATTTTATTTTAAAGTTCTAAATTTCAGAAGAGAATATCCATTATATATTTTAGCACTTACATATAACGGACTTTTCTTGGGAATATAGGGTCTAGGGCTAACCGTTGAAATACAATATAGCTATAAAATCTCTTGAGCATCTCACGTTCTTGATTTTATTTTTTGTTTGTATTCAACCAGTACTCGTAGTAAGGTACATTTCCTATATAAAACTAATTACAATTCGTAATTCGCATTGCCCATCACTGATGCGTGCGTTTCACTTACCTTCGGAAATTGACTGTCGAGAGGAAATGGGGAAGTGCAAGTAGATATGGCAGACAGTATATAGTAGAAGTATTTCGAATTTACCAGGCTTGTTGTGGCAACAACGGAAGGGGCGAAGGTTATTTTTGGTGTGCCCAAAGCATTGGTGTATGGCTGCTTAAGTGGAAAACAGAGACGTCACAGTGACGTAAAGCGACTTCCTCACTTAACATTATTGTTGTTGTAAAATTTCTATGTTTTGTTATTACTACACTATTTTTTTAACGAATTTTATTTTATTCTTTGCTGCTTTTGTGGTTGTGTAAATTTTTATTTTTTTTAATTCTTGAAAAATATACAGACCTACATATGCACATACATTGTATATTTTTAAATATACGTATGTAAATACACGTGTCTAATGTAGCATGAAAACATATGAATAGTATGTACGTATGTAAAGTACGCGCACACAAACACACACATACCAATATGCACCCATGCATGAGCGCTAGGCCTCTTCTTCTGTATGTAGTTCTAAGTATCTGTGTTTGCCCACGCTTTGGCTTACGGGCCGTGGTATATATGTACATGTATATATTACTTATTTATGTTTGTAATATCAACTGCAACTAACAGCAACAACTTAATAATTATGTGCGACCACCGAATTGCGTGCGTTGCGCATCATTTGCACATCCGCTCTTTTTCTACTCTCCAAGACGGCATCAAAACTTGCCGGCACCCATTTACACACACACACACACACACATACAAACTTACATCTGTACATTGACAATATACATTTTTTTCGCCGCCTAATGCCCCCACACTTGTTCCTCATTTGTGGTGGCGTATTGCTGCTCCCCCTGATTTTCCAGTTATCGGCAACCACTTGAGTTTCACCGTTCCATTGATTTCCCCAAAACCATAAACCACCACTCCAAGTGGTAAGAGTGTAACAAATTCAGTGAATGCAATGGGATACTTTAACTTTCATAATTCCTCAAAAACAATTCAAAGGCGTTCGAAGATGTTTTCTTAAACTACATTATCACGAGAATTGAGTGCGTTTCGTACGCAATATCATTTCCGTTCTTGTAATGAGAGTGGTGTACACCTAAAAAATAGGGGGGGAAATATATGAAATTTTCAAAAACACTCGAATAATACGCGTACTTATATCAATTTGTATAAATTATTTGCTCGAACCTTAAACCATGTGCATAAGTGCGCGAGCCACTTTTGTGCCGATTCTACAAAGATATAGAGAGTTAAACATGGGAGAGAGTTTTGTAAGACACCTATTTTAGTTTTAGCATGAGTGAAAATAGTAGTAGGAATTATTAAAGAATAATATTAAAAAAAATAGTAGCAGAAATTAGTAAAAAAAAATAGTAGTAGCAATTCGTAGTAGCATTACTACTATTCTTAGTAGAAATTAGTAAAAAATAGTAGTAGCAATAGTGGTAGCATTAGAAAAAATTGTAGTAGAAATTTATAAAGTAGTGTTAGTAATTCGTGGTAGCAGTAGTACAAATAGTAGCAGAAATTAGTAAAAATAGTAGTAAAATTATTAAAAATAGTAGTAACTAGTAGTAGTGGCGTTAGAACAAATAGTAGTAGAAACTAGTACTATGTAGTAGCAGCAGTACTCGTAGTGACAGTAAGCAGTAGTAGTAGAAGTTGTAGGAGTAGTAGTAGTACTGAGTTGTTCTTGATTTGGTTCTTGATCAGATTTTACAATGAATGAGGATTTAAAGCTGACAGCAGAGTGGAAGCTATAAGCGATGCTAGGTGTAAGCCGATGCTACCGATTACTAATCCTAAAATTTGTCAAAACTTTTACCAGAGCATAAAAGTCTTCAGCATGTTCCGTGTTCTTAGTTTGCCGAGTGAGATCTAAGTAGATTGTACTTGATTTCTCGGAATATCTCTTATGTATGAAAACTAAGATCGAATTTAATATTTTGACTTGATTATTCAAGACCTGTATCAGATCTTTTGCCATGTACTCGATTGTTTCCTCCCGTCCGGAAGGACCATGACGCTTCCGGGCGAGTTGAAATAGAAATAAATGAAAAAATGAAAATTAAAAGTTCGGAAAGTGATTTTCCTTAAAAAGGTGTTTTATTTCGGCCTTAAAAATATTTGGTCAAGTTTAACTGTTATTGGGCCAAACAAATAAAAGTCCGGGTTGACCGATTGTTTTACGTCACATAAAGTAAAAGTCCAAAAATAACTTATTCTAACGACTTTTATTATAAAAGTTATAAATGTCCGGGTTTCTGCTTTATACAAACTACGAAAATTTAAAAAATTCGAAAAATGGACGCTATAATTTTAAATTGTATTTCAGAGTTTGTAGAAGCTTTTTGGGTATGCAGTTTTGTTGTTCAACCAATAAAAGTACAATAAAGTGCAAGTTTCAAGTTCCTAATCATTTTCAATGATTTTTATATTTTTGGTTCTTGCAAAAAATAGAAGGGTCATTATGTGAGACTCTATAAGTCGTCAAAAACCATGCTCTCAAAGCTTTTGTTCGCAAAGAAAAGTCTTTACTGCTAAGTTTCCTTCTCAGCCCGAAGTTACACTCATTGAGAAGACGGATCCTTTGTTGGAATTCAAGACTGCCAGTAGTTATTCTTACTCGAAGCCCTCTACTTTTTAATCTTCTGGTAGGCAGACCCTGCAAACCCTGATATACCCTTAAACCAAAAACAGAGAAGTGAGTCCACTAGATTTGTCTTCCGACTTTAGCTCACTCCTAAACGGATATTCGAGAGCTACCCACAGAACAGTTGGATGAGATCACCCAGAAGTTGTGAGCTGCTTAAGCTGCAATCATAAACTTTCCCAACTTGCGTGAACTTCTAGACATGGAACCATCCTTCTCAGAAAATTGATCATTGTAGGTTTAGTTTAATTATTCCTTAAAAAATATTGAGTTTTGAAGTCTACGATTGTGTGACACAATTCATGAAATGAATCAAAATGCAAGAATTACTTATGAACATTTCGATTAATCGGACTGCGTATTTAAACAATACATATGTATCTATGTGTATTATGTACATTCAAAACCTTTTTTTTCGAGCCTAAATATTAGGGCCACGAAATCCGATTACTTTTCAAGCGATACTTTTTGGTATCGAGAACCAGTGCCACTCCACGCCCTCGCTGTAAGTTTGAATCCTTCCCTTTTAAGGTGCGGTGTGTTCTGTGTAGGCAAATTTGCTAAAGTATGAAATGCCTTAATGGAGTGTCAAATTAGGCCAAATGAAAAAATAAAATTATGTACCGAAAAGGATTTTTAAAAATTGACACCTGATCATCCGGTGTGCTGAATTAACGATGCCCTACTTGCACACCCCTTCTAAAAGGCAAACAGATAACGCTTCATAAAAAATTATGACTGAAGCTTATCTGGAATTAAGTATTGATATTTTGGGTATCGAGTCTTTTTAGCCCTCAGGCATAGTTGCCCGTTCCATTTAATGATGAAAGGAATGGGGGATATGGGGAAAGATACGGAAAAGGAATCTTGGAATCTAAGAAGCTTGACAAGGGATATCAAATAAACGTTTTCCATTCTCAATATATCTGACCCAAATATGCTCTGTCTTAGCCTTGCAAAAGCGGGACAGATACAGAGTTAAAGCTCGGTGATATTCTCTTCCTCTAGGCAAGATGTGCACATCGGGCCATCGATGATGCGATGTATAAGAAGAAATTGCGCTGCATCAGTGCCTGGTATTTTCAGGAAGCACTTGTTTGTTTTGCAAGCGTTGGTAGTGCACTATCTGTTCTCATGCTTCTTAGGAATGTCATCTGCGGTGTAATGGAGTCTGGCAATGCCTCGCAATTAGCTAATTCGTCGGCCAGCTCGTTACCTTGAACACCGCTTTGTTCCGGCACCCCCTTGTTCAATTAACGAAAATATGAAATAAAATACACGAATTGAATTCAGGTTAGATGAAGGCGTGGAGGAGGCTCTTATTCCAAATAAATTTGCATACTACCCCTTCTATTATTTTAGTTATTTCAGTTGCACATTCTTTAAAATCCCCAATTGATCTGATGATATATTTTAAGCGACAGTCGTTGGTATTTTTCATTTGACCCAATCTAACGAAGCGGCGGCATCATAAGTCACGGTTTAAATAGGTATGCAGCGAATTGCTATATATTTTTTTTCTTTCTGCTAACACAGAGCTCCCATAACAAATTCTGCCAGAAACATCCGCCAACAGCAGCCGCTGGTAGCTGCTGCGGCTGCTACTGCTAACTGCCATCCGTTCGCAATTCCCTTTCAAAGTAACCGATTGCTCAGCAGCACATAGAAGCTTTCAGCACCAAAACGGCAATAGCCGATCGCGAGCGCCATCCATTCACCCGCAGCGTTACAATTCGATTTGGCTATCTTCCTGTGAATTATTGCATTGGTCATGCGTTGTGTTGCAACTTTTGTAGTCATTATAATGTGAGACTGCAAGTTTTCCAAAAGCCAATCAAATCGACGGACCGACCGCCGACCGGCCGACCAGCCGTTCACCGCAACGGTTCTGCGCTCCTGCATGCAAATTGGGTGCGTCTTTGATCTCTTAACGCTGCTGGTGACGAATAAATTAAGAAAATATTGCAATATTTTTTCTAGGTATGGGCAATCGAGGTCTTTGATATTTTTATGCCGTGTGCCGTCGAACGTCAAATACTGCGAGTGCGAGTATGCGAGTTCGAAATGCTAACAAAAGTGGAAAATGTGCTTTCAATTTATGAATTTTGACACAAAGTGAATGTTATTTTCGAATTCGTGGAAATTGGCAAAATAAGAATTTGTTTTATGAGAGCACAGCGTTCTCCAATTTTTTAATGTGAATAAATATTAAAAGTAAATATTTATGTAAAATACATGTGCACATACATATATAATCATATATACTACCTAGAACGGGCAGTACCTACTATGTACTATACATTAGGGTGGGCGAAAATCCGATAAAAAAAAATCTGTCCGAAAGGTGAAAATTTCTAGTCAATAACGTCGAGATAAATCGAGGCGGCTGCGAGGGAAGTCAGGCATTCCCTGACCAGTTTTGATCTCACCATTAGCGATCCTAAGGCCTTAATAGCGGCTTGACTATCCGAATAAATGTTAGCCCGTCTAGAGGGCATTACATTGGTAAGTAGCCAATCGGCTGCCTCCTTGATTGCGGCCACCTCTGCTTGAAATACACTGCAATAGTCCGGAAGCCTAAATTTACGGCTGAGGGAAAGCTCCTCGCAGAAGACCCCTCCCCCAACCTTACCATCCAGCTTCGAGCCATCCGTGAAGAAGTTCACCGTCCCACCCTCCTTCCACTCCTCCCTACGCGGGATGTGAATGGAGAAGGAGCGGCTCCGAGCTGGCGCAGGCAGACAGCAATCTGTTTGCGGGGGGACAAAGTTGAAGCTGGCAAGAATCCTAGAATGCCCAAAGACCGAGCTGAATCTGTATCCATTGCACTCTAGCCGGGCTGCGGCATGGGCTGCTGCAACCCTGCCTGCAATGTCCACAGGTAGCACGTTAAACATAACATTGAGCGCGAGAGTGGGTGTGGTCCTAAGCGCCCCACTGATCCCAATGAGCGCAGACCGCTGCACCCGCTCTAGCTGCTTAACCTGAGATCCATAACTATTAGTCCTACAAAATTTGGTATACGGACATTTTTTGAAGAGAAATAAATTTGGAATCAAAGTGAGCTAAAGTAAAATTTTTTATAACACTTAGAACATTGATTGACTGGTTCGAGCCTAAGATATTGACCGGTAAAATTTGTATCTTTCTCTTACACTTTTTTTAGAGAATAATGTCGCATATTTTTGCTATTATTAATAAAAACTAAAAAAAAAAGTTGTCAACTAGCAATAATCGCACGTATGCAAGTAGAGAAGTTGCCTTTGTTTGGTAATGATGTATATATATAATAATTCTTCTGAACAGCACCTACATAGGCTTGAACTCTGTCTCGCTTTAATTTGTTCAGCTAAACTCTTCTCACCTTCAGAGTTCTTTAGAGTTTTTTGGAAAATTTTTAAATAGTAGATAGTGAAAGTTTTACTTTTCTAAGTAAAAATAGTTACTAACATTTTTGATTGATTCTTTTGCTAATATTTGCAGAAAATCTCTAAAATATGATGCGCATTTTTTTAAATAGAATTAGCTAGAGTTAAAAAAAAATAATAAATTAAGTCCTTCTTAAATACCCTAATTTTTTATTGATGGCACTGCACCTAGAGCTTTTTTTTATACGCTGACTTATAGGGAAATTTTACCAGCAAATTTTTTTTCTATGCACTAACCCTCTAAAATTTGGAGTTGTGGGTTATTTCAACACCAATTCTGTACAAGTAGGGAATTAACCCCTAAACACATTTTTAGTGTTTTATTTATTTCTATTTATTTAAGCTAAAGTTTGAGCTTCGGTGTATTCAGAGACTCATGGTATAATTTTATGGGTATTGCTTGCCCTTTTCATCGATAGAGGCAACAACGACCCATCTATTGAGGCATTAGCGGGTTAAATTGCTTCACAAAAATGCTTTTCGTGATATTAAAAATAGACTGCTGGTTTCCTGTGTCGATTTACCATTGGAAAAGGATATGGTGGATAACGGATTTTTTTAGTTTTGTAGTACTTGCGGTGCTAAATAACTGTGCTGACCAATTTTGTGCAATATTTTTTATTTTGCCAGATATTCGATTTGATTCAATTTTAAAAATGAAATAAATGCCTTTTCAAAAAAAAAAAAAATGATCACGAAAATTTTTAGTCGTAGGACGTAATAAAAGTCATTTATATATTTACAATTTTTATATTATTAATAACTAAATTGAAAAAAATAATTTTTGATTGCTCAGAATTCACATTATCAAAATTATAGAAAAAAACTAAATGCCTTTAAAAAAAATTATCTCGAAAACTGTTAATTTTACAAGAATCGGTAATTTACATATTTATAAATTTTTTATTGTTCAGATCATGTTGCCTTTAAAAAAAAATATCTTGAAAAGTATTAATCCTATTAGAAATGGTAGTTTACATGTTTACAATTTTTATATTATAAATAAATAAATTTAATTTAATTTTTAATTTTTTTCACACAAATTTTTCATTGTTATTGTTTTTAACATCTAAGTTTTTTTTTTTTTTTTTATCTATATTTATATATATTAATTAACATCTAAGTTAAAAAAGTTCAAAGTACTAAAAAATTCATAAGTTTACGAAAAATTTGTGATCCACCATTTCTCATTTCTGTAGGACTGCCTTCCCCTCCTGGTCGCAAAATAAAACGCAGACGTAAAATTGCAAGTCTCCTTGACACGCATATTTTCTGAGGCCTAACAGAATCCGTTTTTCGAACTTTGTTATTTTTTTGGTGCTGTACAGCGTAATTAAATTATGGACTGCCATCGTAAGAGCTGATAATATTTACAGAGTATAAAGTGCCATATTGAGGATGAAAAATATTCAAAATGTACCAAATAAAGAAAAATGAAGTGACAAAGAAGGTCTCTCAATACTCCAATCGCAAATAGCTCAACAATTTTAGGTGTTGCTTTCGACACCTTGCTCCCCATCAACGGGCACACAACTGCAGTCGTTTTTAGGTTACATAGGGGCTACGCAACAATCTTTGTCAGCAGGTGTGGGGGGTCACTTGGGATTAATAGGATGCAGTGGGCGAATCTCCAGACCTATCAGAACTCCAAACATCGGAACGTCGCAGGATGGTTTACTCAGCAAGGAGCACCATCAGAGAGCGAGCGCAACGAAATGCTCAGCAAACAGTTTTTGAGGACCTGCGCACATCAGAGGTCACCTCCGGAAGTAAAACGTACGTCACCCACTGGACCCCGCGGACTTCAGGCCATAAACGGCATTCAACGGAAGTTAATTAAAAACTACAATATAATTTAAGAACAACAAAATAAGACGGTTCGAGGGTAATGATAAAACTTGTTAACTACACATACATGTATCTTATATATATATGGGCCCGGTAGGTGGCGGTGGTGACGATTTATTCAAAAATTATGTAGTTATGAACCGATTTTTTTGAAATTACTGGCATATATGTACTGCGTGTTGGACCAAAGTTATTTGGTGGGAGAGAAGAGCCATTCAGATAATCCGTATGGATTCACAAATCTCTCCGAAATTCACCACTAAAGTCTGCACTGTCCTCTAATCTTCCTCGAATAAATAACAAACCCCTATGTTTTCTACTGATAATAACACACTGAATAAAACTTTGCGATCAGACAGTAAAAATTTATAAAAATTATCAAGACCTCTAAACCAATTGTCAATCAAACAACTGTCATCAATTATTGCACGAAAGGCTAAAATAAAACACGATCAATAAGTAGTCATGTAATATATAAACGGATGTGCTGATGGAGATGATCCATTTTCCCAAGCCAAAACCGATGCTTTTTTGTAAGTCATTTACAGCTAAATAGATGTGAGAGGTTGATGTGGAGCGAAGGCGGTCAGTGCAACTTATGCAGCGATTAAAAACCTCAATGATTGATGAGATTTACGCCAATGGCGCAGAGGAAAAGATAACCATAAAAGTAGCGGCAATAATAATTGGAGTTGGAACGGCAGCATTTCGCACAATAAAATGCGCTTAACACGCTTTAAAACAAAGCTGATGATCGTAAAATGCTCATTGTAAGGAAGAAAATCAGCAAAAAGGAAAATAAGTAAAAAAAACAGAAGAGTGCATAAAATGAAATGTTAAAAGTGTTAACGAGCGAGCAGTTCTACTCGTACAATGAGACCACCAGGAAGCTGCGCAGGCAATTTCGTTGTGATAGCATAGGGTGGATGGAGTGAGAAAAAGGAGAATGGAAAAATTGCGTGTTTACAATTTTTTTTTTTTGATTAAGGAACTTACATACTTACATACATACATATGACTCAAAATATACAGTGTTCGACATAACGATAGCACAATGGCGAAAAAAAATGTTTACTATTTATTTTTCTAAATTTGATTTATTAATTTTTAATAAAAATATAGGTCATTCTACAAAATTCGCCGGTTAAGGGGGTCTTCTATTCTCGTGACTTACAAAAATCGATTTTTTCTTTAATTTCAATCTATATGTATCTGAAAATACGCCACAGAACGGATTTCGCCAAAATCGCATTTGTTTGCATGTTTCTGGGATCTGAAATGTAAGTTACTATATTCAAGTTGTACACCGTAATTTATTGTTAAATGCGATTTCCCGAGGGTAGTGTATTTTTTAGCTGCCGAGTAAGACTTTTGATAAAAAAAAGTCTAATTTGTCTAATTTCAATAATTTTCTTTTTAAATTATTCAATAAACAAACCGCTATGTTTCCCGAGTACGATATGTGAAATTTTACTTTGCTCCATTTTTATAGTCTCTGATGTAAGTAATTAGTCTTCTGGCCCTCCAAAGCCAACTCGTACCAGTACCCCTTTCCCTTTTCCATCTTCCTATTAATGCAGATCCCCGGAAGAAGTCTGATAAATTTGGTCATCTCCGAAAAAGCTATAACTTCTACCATTATTGTGGTTTCTAAAATTTTTCCTATTAAAAATGGCACTGTAAAATTAAAAAAAGTCGACAAAACTTTGCATAAGTTCTATAATTGCAAAAAAATCTCTCTCGGGAAAACATAGTCACTATGATTATGGAAACTACCATTTTTTTATTACAGATTAACTAACTGGGCACTACTTTACTTAGACGGAACAGTTTCAATCTTTTTTTCTTTTGGATTCCTAAATTAAAATTTAAAAAGTCAACACACTTAGCTTCAAATACAAATAAAAACAAACATTTTCAAAATCTATTCAGTAGATCCTTTGTGATTTATTCCCCCAAAAACGGGGCCTCGAGTTCAGTCCAAGTTTCAAACTTTGTTCAAATGGCGGAAATGGCGGAAAAAAACTTTTAAATCAAATTTGTTGTAAAAAGTTGTGTTTGCAGTTTTATAGCTTATTCAATTTTAGAATATGTAAATTAGCGGCGATTTTTGAAATATTTTTAACTGACGAACATCGTTTATTCCATACACATAAAAAAAAATCCGAGCAAGCTTTATATGGGCAAATTTACGGAAGAGTGTCAGGGAGAAAACTGGCAAAAATGAATGGTAATTTGTGGCCCTGGAAACTTACACTTTATTTTACTAAAATTTAATGGGCTATAACACTGCTTACTCAAATTTTCTCTAAAAATTCTAATTAAAAACCGTATGTAAAATTTGTTGAATTTTTTTCCTCATTGGAACCAGGCTCGCAGCTAGTATTTAACCGGTGTTTGGTGTAGAATAAACTGTATTTTTAGAAAAAAAAAATATAAATTAAATTATGAAAAGTAAGTACGCAAAACTTTTGATTATGTGATTGGGCTATTTTTATGTCGTGTCCTGAATGTTAACGTACAACTTTTTGTCCTCTGGTACAATTTCCGCTCCTGCAAATGCAGATATTCTTAACTTTTTGCACACCCCGTACATTTTGTTTACAATTTCAAACATTGCGAAAACAAAAAATGCGGCAAATGATTGCACGCAAGTAAAGTAGCCGGAAAATAACATTTCGTGTAATCAAATTTTCGAATTCCTTTTTTGTTTCTTTTTTTTTGCAACCAATTGAGCACAAGTTTATTTAATTTTTGGCTTTTCCCCCATTCGTTGTATACGTTGCGTTCATTGTTGGTTCATAATTAAGAAAAACAAAAAAAAAAAACTAATACAGCTACATACGAATAATATTTACTTATTTGCTTTTTGTTTTCTTGCTATATTTACAGTGGATCGCGCCATGAGTCCGGCACAATCGGAGGATTCGGGTTTGGCACCCGATCGCGGCACCACATACGCAACAATAACATTGCCACGTGACAGCGCACTCAATATGGGCATCACATTTGCAGGTGAGTTCCTATTTATTTATCTAAATAATAGCCTCTGACGTAGAATTAGTGTTCAGACTCTACTAAAATTGCGGTAGATTTACTGAAATTAAAAATCATCTGATCTGTCTACAGCGAAATGATTTCAATTAAAGTGTATGGAGAAAGTGTGTTAGAGCTGGTTTCTCAATGTCTAGCATAATTAGAACCGGGAACTGCCGTAAGCTTAACCGGCAAAATTTTGACTGAGGACATTAACCGAACTTGCTGGAAATGACATTTTTGATAAAATTCGGATTAAATGCTTATTCAGATATTTAGTAAATGGTCCTTAAGGGGATGTTCTAGTGTAGCGCCTTCCAAAAATCGCTTTCTTTTTACATATTTTTCATCTAAATGATGTTAAAAATGCGCTGTTAAATGATTAAAGTCGTATCTGCCTTCGGTTAGAAGTTATAAAGCTTCAAACATGGCTGCGCGCGGCGTCTATTTATCACGTTCTAACTATAACTTTAAATGCGTCTCCTGAAAAGTCATGTTTTCAGAGGCCGGGTAAATTTTGAAAAAAACTGTTGAACCAATTGACACATATTTTGCATTTTTTTTCTTCATCGAAATCTCGACCGGAACAATTTATTTACAACAATTTTTTTCCTTCAAAATCCTACAATTTCGAAATGTTTTTAAATTTTTCCAAAACCTTGCGTGACGGCGGAGAGAAAGGGATTAAAATTGATGATTTAGCTCCTGTTTTTGTTTCACATTATCCGAACTCCCAAAACCTTTCACCCAGGCACCCTCTTTTTTTTTGACAAGGGCAGAGTCAGGGCCATATAACTAAAATGTCAAATAATTTTGAAAACCAAAAAAAAATCCTTTGAATAATTGAAAAGTTAATAAACAAAATGAAAAAAAACGGAGTTGAAAAATCGTAGTTTTCCTACAATTAATTCTCAAAACTAGGGTTTGAAAAAGGAGGGCTACACTAGAACACCCGCTTAAATAGCGACAACGTTGTTATAACAAGTCTGCCAATTGTTACGCCAATTTTTTAATGTTATTATATTTTTTAACCCTTAAATGCAATATTAATTTTGTATTTTCAAACTTTTCATTCAATTTTTGAAAAGAGCAGCGCAATCGGGGTATGCTCCAAAAATCTGAAATTAAAGACTTTTTGTATTACAGAACAACAAAATTGGGATGCGTGCGGTTCTGAGTTGTCTTTCGTAGAGAAATATGCGCGTAAAAGTTGGAATTATAATTTTCACCGACTCTATATAAAAGTGATGCACTTGATTGAAAAAGTGGACCGTAACACCTGACTTAAGCACAATTTTAGTTTAATTAAAATTGATGGAATGGATTCACATTAAACGACTGAATTCATCATAATTAAATTCAATTTAAAAGGCACATTTCGAATGCAGCTATCTGTACTTGGCCCAATCAATTGGGTGGGTGTGGTTTAAAGCATCGGAATCGGAGTCTTTATTCAAAATTTTATGATCAGAAAAAGGTTTTAAATTAATTTACTGGGGAAGCTGTAAACAATATTCTAACTTTATGGGAGGAAGTCAAAAAATGTGCTTAATGTGGAATAATTTAAATACATACCAGTACCATTCCCCTTTAATTTCCCCAGATAATTGATTCCCCAATATTAGTCCTTCACGCCATTCTAAAAAAACTCTAACGACCCGAGATTATATGGTGCGCCAATCTGCTGAAACTAAAGACCGTCCAAGACAAAGATCGTCTCTCGGTCACAAAAAATTGTTTATCATGCCTCTGTAGCATAAAGCCTTGACTGAAATGGCGCTACCAGTTGAATGTTCAAAGTATAATGAACCAATGATGCCACCGCTGCAAAACCTGAACCAAATTGTCACTGCCTGAGGATGTACTGGCTTCTCGGCGATCACTTGCGGGTTTTCCGATTCTATTTGCTATTTAATAGCCGCCGAGATAAAAATGCGCTTTGTCACAAAAGATCGTTTGACGAGCGAAATCGTTATTCATTCCGAACTGCTTTAAGGATACCTAATACGCGCTTAATTTGCTTGTTTTGATTTGACAACTGTCAAAAGTAAATAGAAATTTATAGCTCTACTTCAATCGCTTGAGGTGCTTCAAAGTTTGGAATAGCGCATGTGATCTTTATTTCATCCTCCACTGTGATTTGTGATGGTATAGCTAATAAATATCTTCTAAACAATAAGATTAAAGTAGAGAAAATCGCATGATACTATTATGCTCCTCACTTCTCCCCCGCGTGAGCGCTAGTGATAGTGATCCGTTATTACAAAAATCGATTAAATTTAATCAAAAATATAAAAATCGCGATCAAGCGATATATTAAAACTAAAAGTCTTCAAAGATTAGGGATTTTTCTAAGTTGATTTTTTGTTGTTTGCTATCTGATAATCTCAAAATAACGATTAATTTCCGATATAAAATTAAAAAAAACCCATAATCAAACGGTCATACGTTCTCATTACCTTTCATATTCGCAAAAGTAGGATAACCCATAGTTTTGAGTTCAACAAATTACATGCAACGCGGCTAATTTCGGTCGAAGACGATACAAACATTTCTAAGATAAAAAAATAATGAACGACTAATGAATTTCAAAAATTAAAATCACATCCATTTAAGTTCAGCATACAAACATATTTTTGTAAAAATAAAAAACTTATGTACATATGTATATTTTTATTACTGGAAATTTAAGACGTTTAAAGTATAATTTAAAAATTATAGCCTATTGGCATTTCCAGCTTACACCTGATTCGTTATATCGGTGTAACGCTGACCAGCAACAGGAACAGATATCTTAAAGTAATTTGTCAAACTAGCCAAAACTCGGCTTTTTCATTGGCCGAACATGGCCGAAGCCAAAGTCGAAACTCGGTCGTTCTCTACAAATTATGTCATGTGTAATTTTGACCCAAACATAACCCAAGGGTTAAATCAACACATTAAAAATTAAATTTTGCTTAGAAAATATTAATATAGTTTATCAATTAAAAGTTTCATTTAGAGTTATCTTAATTAGCGAAAAAATCAATAAAAATTATATTTTTCTGTAGGTGGTATAATTTTATTTTCAAAAGTGACGATGGGCCCACCTAACACAATGAGTTTTCTTAAATTTTACATATGTATGTATGTATACATATATACATTTATATATTTTTGGTGACTCGTGCCATCGCTGCACAATTTTTCCATAATCCCTTTTGCCCCCATTTAACCCACAATAATTAGTGCCACATTTTCACATTTATTTATGTATTTCGAAATGATTTCAAAATCTCAACTCGCAACATCATCCCTCCATTTCCGCTTTGTGCACCGTGCAAAGGATTGTACATACATACATATGTATGTAGATATGTATGGGCGTACATACTGACATAAATATGCACATAAGCTTCATAATTGTGCAATGAGCGCTCGTTTCAATTTTCATTCGAAGAAATTTGACATTCTAAATCTCTAAAAACAAACGCGTGTTTTCAAAATTTTTGACACGCATCGTTTCAGTGTTTTTGATTGATTGACGGACTGACGACATAATCGGCAAACAGATTACTTTATTCGCTTTATTTCGAAGGGTCGCAAATTATTCCATCAAAATTATTATTAAATATGACAGTTTATTGAAGCTCAATAAAATGATTAATAAATGATTAAGGGTTTCATTGATTGGGAGTTGGGCTGATAATTAAAATTTTAACAATGAAAAATTGCTGCAAATTAAAATGTGTTTTTACAAATGCTTATCGAATTGTATCTATGAGGTAAAGGGTCAATAAATCCCTGAAACTAAATGAAGATAACTTAATTGGAGCAAGTATAGTTTCAGTTAAGCTCGATTAGTTGCATTAACGACCTTTTCATTCGACCTTCATCTTTTGAAATGTATAAGCAACTAGATAACAGTTGTGAGCAATGCTGTCGTATGTTAAAAAAAAAAAATGATAGCCCAAAAAGTGCCCTAAAAGCCCAGCACAATCTTCTGTTTATGACTCCTTCTTAATTTATAAGCAAATTGCGACCCAATTAAGTAAATTAAGATCCAAATGAAAACAAATCAGTATCCACTTTAATTTTATCGATAATAATCGAAAAATTTGTTCTACCAAAAACAAACCTTTGAAATATTAGCATTTTGCTTAACTTTTCTGCCTCTAGAAGCTTTCTTTCGTGATCGTAAATTAAAAAAAAAAAACATATTATCACAATAAAATTTAAATACATTCCAAAATGTATACGATCTCTCACATTTTTGCCTTTGATCAAATAACTAAGCAGCGATGTGGCTAAAGAGCTGCCAAAATTAATTAGGGATGACACGTATGAACGCACTTTATTTATGCGAAGTCATTTGGACGAAAATAAGTAATGTACGTTGCAATGTGAACACGATTTTTGATTTTTGATTGAATATAGCATTTTCTTTAGTTTTTAATAATCTTCGATATGATGTGAATTTTAGGAGAGGTAATTTCAGTTGATTTTAGTTGCTTGAAGAAATTTAACACCTACTTATTGGAGGGTTAATGAGCTGACTCAGCAATTTTGCAATAGACATTTTCGCCTTTGATTTTTCATCACATGATCTAATCACATATTATGAGCATATGATGTTATCAGACGATTTCATCTTATGGTATTATCATAGATTTGATTCGAAGAATTTTATAATTTTAGTTGGTAAAATATCTTCCATACCTTTCTTACCTACTTTCATTTACGTCAAATCAATAATTATCAGACATCTGTTGTATCATATGATGAGATCATGTGATAGGATCATATGAAGGGATCATATGATGAGCTCTAACGTTCATATCTACATAGATGCCCCAAATTACTTTCGAAAAATTAATAACGCAATCATATTTTAATGATATCTCTGAGTACCAACTGTCACATTTTGAACTAGACGTTTTTCAAACATATTTTAAAATCATACCATTGCAAAAAGATTTATTATTTGCGTCAACAAAAGAAAACGAATCCCACCGTCGTTTTTAGCATGTCTGATGTACATTTAAGAGTATCTAGTAGAAAGATCTGACAAATGTTGATATGCATCACAGCGATAACTACATATATAATATGCATATACAAAATGTAAGTATATTTTCACCGTAAAGTCAAATTTGTTGGAGTCTTCAAAAAAATAAAAATCTTTGTAATTAAGTTAAATATCAATGCTTTTCGCGATGCACAACCAAACCTGACTCCGTTTTACAAGCGGACTTCGAACCGGCTTCGACAAAGATTCTATTGCACAATCTCAGTTAAGTTTCGTATCCCATCCCGTGTTTTGCTGTTTCGTACAGAAATCTTCGGAATTTTTCTGCGCCGGAAAGTAAAAAAAATTCTCTTCTGTTTTATAAAAAAATCTTCGAAATTTTTCTGCGCCATAAATTAAAAAAAAAATCTCTGCACACATACAATATCTGTGATATGGAAAAATATAGTAAAAAATTAAATAAAAGACAGCAGAATCACTTAATGGAATATATGCAGAAAGAATTTAAGATTTCTGCAGAAATTGTCGACAAACATAAATTAATTTAATTTTAAATCCTCAATGATTTATCGTTCGCATTCGTTTTTCAAATTCGCTACACCCGCTCGTTGTTAATTGTGTGTCAGATTGCATGACATATGTTTTTATTAAGAGCAAGTTGTGCGTATAGAAAAAAATTGACGCTAGAGGAGTAAGCGTCAAATACGAATAAAATTACCCAGCAAACACAAGAAACCATTACGTCTAATCTTTAATAAAATCGTAGTTATCAAGTTGAGTTTTGGCATTTTTATTATTTGAGATTAGCAATTTACTGATGCCTTATTTTCACCTAGTACTGAAGTTTAGGAAGGTCAATTTGATATTAACTCGCTTTGATAATCACTATGAACTTTATATTCTGTTTGTTCAAATAATCTTGAACACTAATGCTGTAGGTTTGAGAAAGCTATTCCATTTAGATGGTTTCTCAAGTGGATATCAAACAAAAAGGTTTGCTGTTCTAAGCTAGTAATTGTTTGTTGCTAATTTTTACATGGAAGCCATTGGTGCTTTTAAGATACGAACGACCAATTTATTAACAAACAGACGGGCGGATACAGCTGTCTTATCCACCTCCTACTTCATCCTTGGGAAGTTTTTGGAAGTAAATTTCGAAGAAGGGAGAGAAGCTTGCTGGTCTGAGGATCACGTGCTGTTTGGCGCCAGATAATTTCAGAAAGATCATAATGCTTAAAAATAAGGGTATGTAGATCTATTGGGAATACCTTGAATGAGGTAGTTGAGGGTATAGTGCGAGCAGGTGGATGTGGAAAGCCCTTTCAACAACGTTAAATTGGAATCCATGCACACCGCTACCGTAGGGTTTGGTTCTTTAGATTTATATAGCGTTTGTTATGTCCATTCTAACCTATGGAGTGGTAGGCTGTTCGGAGGCGCTGATGCCATATGCCATCTGTTGAACTTTTGTTGTTGTACTTTTGAAATATTTGGCTTTTAAATTTTGCATATAAGGTAGCCGACAGCGGAAAATAATTCGAAAACGGTGCTTTATTACCTCCTTCATAATTTAATAAGCATCATTGAGAAAAAAAATATTTCCTTTTCATTTTATTTTATTGATCTTTGAAATTTTCAATCTTAATCAAACTAATTTCTATGAAAGATATATATGTACATATATAGTTCTAGTCTTTATAGCAGACAATTCCATAAAAACACGATGCGTAATCGACTGTTTAGGAAGAGTCATACGCATTGGACTTTTATCCAAATGACAGAGTCAAATTTCATTCAAAAATTATTGCATTGTTTCAATCACTCAAATTTCTAAAAACGTTGATTGACATTTTTTTCTTTATTTCACTTTACTTTGCTCTCGAAAAATATAAAGTTAAGAGGCAAAATAGTCAAGATCGACGAATTGGTACAATTCGTCTGGCTTACAATGTCATATCCTAAAAAATATCATTGGAATTGTATTGAAAGTGATTAAATATTGTAATAAAAACTAAACAAGACAAATTATTTTAATTTTCATTAATAACCATTCGCTTTGTAATGGTGTTTTATTTCTTTCCAGTTTCTATATTCTCAATTTGTATTATTCAGAGTCTGGGATTCCCTGGGAATGATTAATTTATCGCTTAAGAAATTAATTTTAACTTAGTTGAAACGGAATACCTTCATAGCCAAAATTAGCACCAATCATTATATAATCTAATTCGATCCAATAACTGGTGGGTTTGGGAATATTACCTAACACAGCTATGTTACGAATTTTTTTGAACTGATTTAATGAACTCGTAAGTATTTATGTATTTGTATTCGTTTTTGTCGGACATTCGAATCTTCTAAGCAGAGTCAACTTTTTTCAGCGTGTCGCAAAGATTTCATTAAAAGAATCGAAACAAATTGTTTAGTGAGTAATAATAAATAAAAAAATATACAAACATGTTCCATAATTTGGTATGTGTGTCCAAAAGTAGCATAAAGAGGCATTTATGAGCAATTAAATCATTTTTAATCCATTCAGCGAATGGTACGTAGTGATAAAATCTACATACATATGTATTTGATGATGCAATTGAATAGCCAGCAGAATATGCATTTCTCTTCAACGATCGCTTTTCAATTTCTATTAAGAGTACAATGGAATTTAGCTTATAACTGATTAAGAAACATCATAAATTAAACTAGATGCTTAAATAAATCATATCGAAATATTTTTCTAATCTCGTAAAGACGGCTTAACGACAGACGCCATATGACGCCGCGACTGCTGGCGGTTGAGGGTTGTGCGATGATAATCGCTGGCAGTGCCCAGTTTTCATGAATCAACCGGGCGAAGAGGATTTAGGCTGGGCGGCCGCGACGTTAAGAATTTGACTTGGCAAGCTACGAGTATGTATGTATAGTTTTTGTTTTTTTTTGTTAAATTTAGTTTTTTTCTTCGATTTTTATTTTTGTTTTTTTTTTTTGTTTTTACTGACTGCTTGTCTTTTCGCTATTGACCGCACGTCTAGACACACTCACAGCGCGCGACGTGACGCGACGTATCCATGCATGCCAACATTGTTGCCGAAATCGCCACATGGTGGAGATAGTTGGATGAGAAATCAGTGTCGCCGCCGGCAAAATGGACTAAAATAAGACGAAAGAACAAAATTTATGTATTATTATTTGACAAACAAAAAATCAGGCAAATTCAGCGAAAGCATAACACATTACGCGTATTAAAAATAAAAACAAAAAAGTGCGATCATTTGCATATGTTTGGCTGAATGTAATGAGGAAGGCCACAAGGCGGCGCGGGCCAAGAATAGCAAAATGGAGGCGTACAGCCGAATTTCCTGCTATGCGACAATGACAACTTTGGACTAGTTACAAATATGTTGTTGTTATTGTTTGGTATATTATTATTATTGCCATTGCATGTACATACAGGAGTACATACATATGTATGTACAGTGGTGTTTAGAAAAATTTTAGCAAAATGTATTGACAAGTTGACGACAGTTTTGTCTTTCCTTAATTAATTTTAATTAAATATTATTATTTTTTTTAATTTAGATAATTCCATAACAGCAAGCATATAATTACCAATTTCAAACTTTCTAGAAAATTTATAAAAAATTCAACAAGTAAAAAAAAAAGTGTCATTAAAATTTCTAACTCTTTAACACGAGTATTTACAAAATTTTTTGCAGATTTATAGCGTGTTCAAGTCTACCATAATAAAATTAAATTCATAAATTTACTTTAATAAAGTATAAGGTTTAACTGGCTAGAAATGCTTGTTGCTTTTAGGTTTATTTTCTTTTTGCTAACGATCGCTAACGACCATCAACAAAAACAAAACCAAAAAAAAAGTTATCAAAAATAAACAAGAATTTATAGCTAAGTGAAATTTAAACTTTATTAAATTAAAAATTAATGAGCTTCAAAACTTCATACTCAAAAAAAGTCAAAAGGTTGAAGTTTGTATGACTTTTTTTTGGTTTTTAATTTTTTTAAATTTTATAATTTTCTATATTTGTAAGAAAAACTAGTTGATACCTGGGACATCGTCTACCTTGTTTATTAATTTTCCATGTACTAACAACAGATTTTTTCAATCGTAAATTGGGTCATAAATAGAGATTATCAGAATAAATCGGGTGTAGCGCCACCTAACGGATTAAAGCATAACATATATCCGTGCCAAGGATCTAAAAAATATAATGTTCAAATTTGAATGAAATCCGTTTTTCGATTTTTGAGCCAAATTGCTTATATGAATAGATAATTAAAATCGAAAATAAGGAATGGTAAAATTGTCAAAATTTGGCAATACATTTTGCTATTATTTTTAGGAACACAGGTATATGAATATAAGTGCATACATACATTCTTATGTTTTTCGATAGTTTCGCGAAAGTGAGTGATATGTACATATGTATAGTGGCAGCAGTACCTGGCAACAACAACTAAATTATTTGAAAATTTGCAGCGCTCAGCATTGACTCACTTGTGTTTGAAGTAAGGAAAATAATAATTCGTTGCAATTCTATTTAGTTTTCATATAATGAAAATATTTCATAAAGGCCTTCATTGGAAAATTAAAATTGTATTAAAGAATAATTATTTATTTCAAATCGAAGCTGGTTTGCAGTTGTATGAAGTTGTAGTTTTTACGCGTTATAGTTGTGAAAGTTTCAGCAAACGGTGATATTTTGTGACTTGTGACTTGAAATATTGGCTTTCAGTAATTTAAAATAGTTGGCTATCTACTAAATATAATTAATATAAACGATGTCGAAACTTGGAAATAGAAATATTGGGGGATTCAATATAGAGGCAGTTTTTTTATTAAAAAAATTGTGTCGGCTAATTTTTATTATCTTACCAAACAACCATTATTTTCATTTATTTTTTAAATTTACTTATGAGGTTTTTATTCGCTAACTATTTACGAATAAAATACGTGGCAACAGATGGTTTTGTACTTTGCATACGAGCTAAGCAACCTAAAATTTAATTCTAGGCCCGTTTCATTGTAACCGAGTTACAAAAGAACGCTACAAATTCCTTTAGTTGAAAAATAAACCCTGTAATCATCTTTCAAGCATGTGATTTGTTTTGTGATATTTAAAAGCGGAAAATAGTTGTGAAAACAAAATTAAGAGTGATCTATTTATATATTAAAAAATACTATGCAAATAAAAATTAATTAGGTAGCAAACTGAAATTATGTATTTTCTTAAGGCTCATTCACAGCGTAGTTTTTACAATTCGCAACACTAAATTTCAGTGCGGGTATCATTTTACCGAGTTGGCTCAACTCTCATACGTTTCCGAGTTAGTGTTGTTGCTTTACATGCAATACCTTATCCTAACCTATTGTTCTTTTGCCAGTCGGTTACAAAGAAACGAACCGTATTTCTTTCGAATATTGGCTATAACAGGGTCTAACATGGTCCATTCTGATGTTTAAATTTTTGATGAATGATGCTAGAAATTTTGACTTTTAATTCCTCATTCGCAGGAAACTTTAAAAAGAGTTACGGCTACTTAATTTTTAATGTCATACACTTTAGTGGGCCGATTTTTTCGTTTTTTATTTTTGTTATCGATCCATAAATTTATTAACCGTAGCAAACCATTGTTTTGTCTGGATGTAATGGCAACTGTTGAAAGTCTTGGGGATGTTAGCTTTTATTAGGAGAATGAAAAAAGGTTTTGGTCGTAAATAGTGGGTCTTCAAGTTCTTCACGATCCGAAATACAGAAACGAAACCGGAAGAAGATTATCCATGAAAGGCTATGACAGAAAAAAGTAGGCTCACTCTCAAAACTAGTGAATACGGCGCCTGACAAAAAGATAGGAGAGAGAGAGGGAGAAAGGGAGATAAGAACTACAAACATTTTGGAATTTATACTACAATCGAATTACAAAAATGATCATCTAATTTTTTGTTCGTATCGTCGTCTGCTTCTTTTGTTCATTTTTGGACAAATATGGTGAGAACGATGAGCGAAAATGAAGGGGCGGATCTAGAAACGATTCTTAGTGGGGGAAAATAATTTTATACCTCAAATCTGGAGTAAGTGTTATTCGGAATGGTACTCCCTTTTTTTAAATAGTTGGTTCACAATAGCCGCTGTATCCACAATACCCTTTTTTCTCTACTTCTCAGAAACATGTTTCTTACAAAACAATTTTGGTACTAAATGGCACTAAAAATGCAACTAAAATTACAATTTGCATTTTAGTGAGATTTTTATATGAGTTATTCCTGAATGATTCCAAAGCAAATTTTTAATTCGATTTATCTCAAATACAATATTTTTACGGTATACAAGTAATCTATCAGACTTCGAGCTCTTGGGAGGGGGGAGGGGGGCAGGATGTCCCCCATTTTCCCCTGCTGGATCCGCCCCTGGAAAATGTCTGGTGCGAAAGTGAATTTGAAATTTGTAACGATTAAAAAAGATTTTATGCAAATTTCAAAAATAAAATAAAAATACCAAAATGTTTTTAATTTTCTTGCAATTGCCTTAAAATGTACAATTTTTTCAAAGACCACAATATCGTTCAACAGTGTATTACTATTAGAAAAGTTTTCTTTCTTTTTAATTTTAATTTTAAAGGATTTGCTCTATTTGTACTGAAATGAAAGAAACGTATCAATTGATGATTGCTTAGAATACTTATTCGAAAAGATTGCAGTTAAAATGTGATTTCATTGCATTGGCAAATGCAGCTGTATGTTTTATAAAAATTGTCGAAAACGTACATACATACATATGAACATATGTACATACATATATGTATATTGTGTCTATGAAAATATATTTTCAGCGGTTTACTTTTATTTTTCGTGTTGTTTTTTTTTTAACATATGCATACATAGTACATATGTACATATGTATGTATGTATGTACATTGTATTTTAGGCTACGATATTTTGGCACTCGGCCATTTCGCTACGTCGTTTTGGCCGCATGAATGACTTGATTTGTGACAGGAGGAAATGAATTTTTTTTGGCTACGCACAAAAATACTCGTACTAATCAAATTTCACAGCTACGCAGATATAGGTGTCGCAAATATTTAACATCATTTTAGATACTTACATAAATACAGGGTCTTTCGAAAAGAGGTTTCATTTTAAAATAATAAAAAACAAATGCAGTACGCTTGTGAAAAGTGGTGAGTGATGAATTTTAATATCAAGTGCACACTCTGCTTTAGTTAAGGTTGCTATTTTTTAATGCAATTTTCAATCACGTTTTCGTTTCGTTTCGGTTCAATTTCGAGAAAAACAGCTCTGATATTGTACATATTTTAGTAATTTAATGGTGCTAGATTTGACTGGTTGGTTGCAGTGCCAACCAAGTTGATACTCAGACATTGCAATTTTACTTCCGTTTGCTTCTATCTGCGTAGTAAACCCAGTACCAGTACAGATTCATCCAAACCAGCACCCATCTTGTCTAATTTGTTAGCTCTCTCGTGACCTTTTACATTCCATCCTAGAGGGATGGAGATTGACTGAAGCAGCGTGTGTAGCTTCATCTTGTATTCTTTGACTAGGTTAGACTTGTGTTCAGTAGATGATATAGCCAGAAGTGCCGCCTTAAGTACTCTACGGACCTCAAACATGCCCAGAACTTTAGCCTGCAATATCTGGCATGGCTTTCCTGGTGCAGGTAGTGATTGACACCAAAGTCCTTAGAATAGACCCTTTATCACACCACCATATTTGACTCGTCATTGTTGACATGGCTAGCTTGCTCATCGGAAGATTCCCTTCTGGACGAAAACCGTACAAGCGCTTTAAAACCAAAATTTAGCCTTGTAGTCCTTGGTTTATTTGCTATCGGACAAAGGCTTAAGATTCAGCTATGCCCAATGGCGTTCGACTCTCTGAGCCTTACTGTTGAGTACATTGCGATTTCCTTTTGGTATCGATCAATGGCAGTCGTAATGAGGATGACTTAGAGAGTTTCCGAAGCGCAGTGCCGCTCTTTGAATGCTACTCAGTCTACTGACCTTGTATTGTTTTCTTAAAGTTGGCCCTCAAATTAGCGCGGTATAGTGAAGGGTTCACGTTTTAAAACCCATTTCATGTGTTGTAAGCAACGTTAGCCCTCTCATTACGTATCGCAAAGTAAAGTTTCTCTGTGGAAGGTGGTGACCACGATGTCTCTCATCTATTACGAATTGGATGATAGGGAAATTTGCTTACCGCCTATGCGCAGACGTCTAAATTGGGTTATCTTATTTTTGTTTGAAAACAGTATAAAATCGTTTAAGTTTGACAACTTCTTTCGACTCATGTATACACTAGGTATACAGTGTTTCCTCTAAGATTTCAGAGTTTGCGGCTAAACTACATATCACCGCTTTTCGACGGAATATTTTTGCTTTCCAGCATGAAGCGTATCGAACCAACTACACTTCCTTCGTAAGTGATTACATGATGGTGTGAACTTAAATATTGTTGAAGGCCTCCTGAATATCCCGAAGAGCTGGACCACTAGGGTGCGAAAACCTTTTTCATGAAACACAGTGGGGTTGAATATAGCTCAAAAAATAGAAATAATAAAAAACTCCATACGTGAACTATTACAGCAACACAAAGAGTTGTTGGAAAATTTTCAACTTCTACTCAGGAATAGGAGAGAATAGCTATTTTAGCTCTGACATAAAAGCTTTTAGAGATGTCTGGCAATTGTCAGCATATGCATTCTTAGGATTTGCTCATTGGCCCTCCAAGTTGCTTACATTACGTTCTATCTCATCTTTTGAGGTAATATTTCCTCCTAGATCACGTAGTCGTTGTATTATTTGCGTACACTTTATTTTTAATGTGGTCCTAATGACAACAGTGTGATTGTGTTTAATTCCACGGCATTGGTGGCCAATTGAAGTCTCAATTTCGAGAAGTCATCGAGAATCCTGCCAAAAAAATCATTCAACATAGACCGAGTATGCACTTCATTCACTGAAAGCGTCCACTTGGTTCATTAAAAAAAAAGAAAAACATATGTATAATCCCATACAACCACTGGCCTAAAAACTGCATCAAAATGTTATTCGTTTTTAATGTGGTGGTTGTTCGACTATTTCTTTTCAATTTTCGAAGCCCAATTACATTTTTTCCCAAAAAATTACGGATTTCCCGCACCCAATAGGCGAATGTTAAGCGTATATCGAATTTCTAAACTTGTCAAATGATATATGCACATACATACATACATATGTACCATTAACTGTTGCTGTCTGATAGTTTAAAAATTTGCGCGGAATTTAAATTGATCCCTTTGGTTGGAACACCCTTTTTTTAACTATACATATGTATACATACATACATATGGAGACATTCATTGAAAAGCATACATATGCACATATATCTGCACATATATCTGCACATAAAGGTACAGACTTTTATGCATTTATTGAACACTTCAATGCAGTCATTTCAGCCTGCAAAAATAGCAACAACAATGCCAACTTTTTTATTGCCAGCGATTCACGTTAACAACATTTCCTTTTGTGGCAACCCCTTTGCGTAGGATTTTATGCATGCAAACATGCATACATACATATGTATGTATTTACAAATTACTACACCGATAGTGGCACTCGTACATATGTATGTATGTACACCAACATCCAAGTAGTAAAAGCACAAACAACGCTTATCTATTAAGTAAATAAACAGACGCATATTGCACGCCAACTTTGTAGCAGCCAGTGAAGTGGCGAGTGAGGTGGACTTTTCGGGCCTCCAGCTGTGGGGGCCCGAAAGAACCAATAAGACATGACTGAATTAAATTATATAGTACTATATAATTTACTGACTAGGGTTAGATATACAATTGAAAAATAAATAATAGCGCATAACTTAAATAAGTTGAGTCAGTAATTTAACATGCTCAAGGAAATCACTGGATATATAAATGGTATACTTTTTAAAATATGCTATGCATACTTTAAACTTTTTCATAATGACCTTTCTTTACCGATTCTCGCCAGCTTCCAAAAACCAAGCTATTTAACGGAGGACGAAATAGATCTGTCATAACATACACACTCTTTTATTATTTTATTTGAAGTCAATGAAGTGTCTCGAGCAGCAAATATCACAGGTATTAAATGGCTCGACGATGAAAACGATAAAAAAATGAAGGAAGTCGAAGAGCATTCATAAAGATTGATAATTTGTGATCTTAGCTGGGACCATTTTTGACATCTTTACACTAATTTTTCAACGAAATAAAAACGTCTACTATTGAAACAAATACTGTATGTAAATGCTTCTGTTTTCTATCAAAGTTTCAGTTTTGCATACAATATTTGTTTCAATAGTAGACGTTTCGGATCTTGCATTGTAAAAACATAATAAAATAAAGTCGTTCGCTCAATTCGTCTGGTATTGATTTTTGAAGTAAGCCTTCTTTAGCGCCAGTGACTTTTTTGCACCGAAAGTCGCGTCAGAATCGCTTTACTAATTTCTACCTCTATTGTTGCTAATGCTACTATTAATTTCTACCACTAATTTTACTAATTTCTACCACTAATTTTACTAATTTCTACCACTAATTTTCTAATTTCTACCTCTATTGTTAATAATCCTACTATTTATTTCTACCACTAATTTTACTAATTTCTACCGTTATCTTTACTAATGCTACTAGTAATTACTAGCACTAATTCCACAAATTTCTACCACTGTTTTTTCTAATTTCTTCCACTTATTTTACTCCTTTCTACCACTACTTTTGCTAATCACTACCACAAATTTTACTAATTTCTACCACTATTTTTTCTAATTTCTACCTCTAATGTCACTAATGCTACTATTTATTTCTTCCACTATTTTTACTAATGCTACTAGTAATTACTACTTCAAATTTTACTAATTTCTTCCACTATTTTTTCTATTTTCTACCACTATTTTTACTAATTTCTACCACTATTTTTACTAATGCTACTGGCAATTACTACCACTAATTTTACTAATTTCTACCGTTTATACCACTATTTTTACAAGTTTCTACCACTATTTTTACTCATTTCTACCACTACTTTTACTCATTTTTACCAGTATTTTTACTAATGCTACTACTAATTACTACTACTTTTTGTACTAATTACTACAACTACTTTCATTAATTTCTACTACTACGCAGAAGTTTTACTTATGGCTTGCGCACTTAGGTTCACGCGGGTTTTATAAGTTTGTTTTCCAACGAGATATGTGGATCATTCGTCCACAAAACATTACAAAAACAAATTATACGTTTGTATTGCAAATATGGTTCGGCGGATAAACAAAATGTTTGTTCGCTAGCAGGGGGCCCCATTAAAGCTTTTTGCCTATCGACACCCGAAAATCATGAGACGGCGCTGAAATAAAAATAATATTATTGAACATTTATGTTTGTATCATGGCTAAGAACGTATGTATGTAAGTGTGCAAGTCTGTATGTATGTATGTATGTGTGAGTGCCCATATGTTTATTCACTTCTCTTAAGTGCAACAAACAATCTACAACTCGCCTCAATCAGTACGCTCCTAATGATTCTACCACAAATTTTAACGCTTCTTTACGGCTTCTCTGCGTCTAATTGGCAATTTTGTATATTTATTTATTTATTTATTCAATGCCTGATGTTTTGTTTTTGTGTCTTTGTTTCATTGCATGCACAAACGACGGACGGACCTATATAACATCGCCTCGACATAAATTGCATTCACATATCGACAGAACGCAACGACCTATCGTATCCACCTGTTATTGGCGCGTTGAGTCCACTGGGTCATGCTGCGGATTTTCTAGCGCCTGGCGATCGCATTCATCAAATTGACGGCATCTCAACAATTGGGTTGAGTAATCAACACGTCATGAGCATGCTGTGCGGCGCTTGTGATGGCTCAACGGCCAATGGTAATGGATCTGGTGGTGGTGGTGGTGGTGGTGGTGGAGGAGGTGTTGATGTTGGTGATGCTCATTGTGCTCCTGCTGTTGTGGAAATCGAATATTCTCTGCCCGAATATAGTGAGTATGCAAGTACAATTAAATTCCTTTTGTTTCTATTTCTAAATAAGTACATATTTTATGCATTGTATGTAAGTTGTAGGTAAAATTTTTGTTCACATAAGCACTGGTGTTGGAAAGCTATCGATAGTGTACAAATTCGATAGTTTTAAAAGTGATAGTGCAAAATATTCGATACTATCCAAAGTGTTCCTGAACATTTGATTATATAAGAATTAAATTTTTTATTACGATCGATAACAGCAGTCAGCAAAAACTTTTGCTTTTAAAGAATCCACTTCGTCATTAGAAAAACTATAAAAATATTTTTTATAGTCAAAAAAGGTAATATCACACAAATCGCGTAAATGAATATGAAATCGAGTATTTCTATTCCACATATGAACTATAAAGACTACTTTTACAAATCTATTTTTAACTTAAAAACTAAAGAAATTATTTTGAAACCAAAAATTACCGATTTTTTAAGAATTTTCAAGTTCACAAACAAATTTTAATTTTTGTTCTCAAGCAAATTTTTTCAATGATAATTTATTTATTGCTTAATTTCTAGCTGCTACTGTACATTGATGGGAACAATATATACATACATAGCTGTCGATAGTGTTTAGAAAAGTGTAGTAGTGGCAGCAAAATGTAAGAAATCATCGATACTATCGATAGTCCCATCGAAAGTTTTCCATCAGTTTTGCCGGCGGATTTCGCATAAATTTTATAGTGTTCTCTTTTCTGGTATTTTAGATTTGCTCCGATCTGCTTCAGGAATGTAAAATTTTTCTGATCTAGGTAGGAATAGCTTATCATTTAGTAGCAATAGTTTATCGTTTAAATATACAATAATTTCAATAACTAGTTGTTTTCATACTGATATGATGTTTTTAACGCATTGTATTATGGATGAACCGCGGTTTCGAAATGTATAAATAAAAACGCTGAATTTATAGTGATATACATCCATGGTTAAAACGAATTCACACATTCTCTTATAATGATCTACTGTTGATGGATACTGCCATGAAATTTTTATACAACGTAAAATAAGGCGTGGTGGTAAAAATATTTTATTGAATATGAAACGTGGTGTTCACTACCTCTTTTTAAATTAGCATTCCATAATTTTAGTTTCATAATGCGATGTCCCCTTTTCCCGAAAAGTGATTGGTAGCGATAATATAGCACACTGCTTCTTCCCCATAAAATGACCCAGTAGATAATTTCCGAAGTTAAAAGCCATTCCAAAAATCCCTCCGGAGAGTTGGGACGCCATCCTTTCTACATTTCTTTTGCTTTATATTTTGTATGGAGTGGCACAAACTGAAAAGAAAGGGGTTCCGATATATTTTATAATAAGCATATCTAGCATTTCTTTACATTTCATTGCTATTATTAAGTTTATTGAATTTAACTTTTCAAAAAAATGGCAATACTCTTAAAAAATATTTAAAAAATTAAGGTTTCTGTTAATGCAGCACCTTAGTTGATTTATAAGCTAAATTGAATTAAAACAGCTGGTAGCGCCCTTTCGTTTCACATCAGTATTGTAATATTTAAAAATGTATATGTTTTTTTTTAAATAAAGTTTTTCATACCTTGCCCCAAGGCGAATTTATAGAAGGTAATGGCATAAGAGCAGCTGATTTGATTTTTTTTTTATTCACCTACATGTATTTTGTTTTTGCTTTTGCGTATGACCTTTCAAAAGCCGTAAAAGCAAAAACACATTGTATTTAAATTTTGACACCTCTTACGCAGAAACAAAAACAAAATACATTGGAATTTTGTAGTTGTATTTATAACACCACCTTATATGGATTCGCCTTGCCTTGCCCTTTCGTTTCACATCAGTATTGTAATATTTAAATGTATATTTTTTTTTTTAAATAAAATTTTTCAAACCTATTCCATTAGACGCCCGTACTGTAATTGTTCATTAACATTATTAGTTATTGAACTTCTTCTTCAAACAGAAACCTCTTCAGAAATATTTTCGAAATAAATTTTCTAAGACAGGTGGCAATCCTCTCCCAAACTATGTGCATATCACAGTAGTATTTTAATATTTATTTTATTTTATTAATTCATGCATGTTAACTTTTTGAAATAGGTCTAGATTATAACCTGTCTCAAAATTACCTATTTCACATATATTTTCGAAATTAATTTGGTTTAATCTATTTCGTTTGATATCCATGTTGCAATATTTGATTTCACAAATTAATTTTATTTAAACTTATTGCAACTCTCTTTACAAATCTCACTATATGTTAATCTACTTTTGTATGTATAACATTTTGGTGATATTTTTTAAATAGCATTTCGAGCTTTTGGCTTTAAATTTACAGACAGGAAGTTAAATTTACAGACATGATTAATTCGACTTCATTTTCTCAACAACCGGTTAAATATTTATTTAACGGAGAAGAAGACAAAAGAAAAGGCCAAAATCAGATGTTTAAAAATAAATAAATCCGGGAAGTTTTCTTGTGTTGTATATATTTTTAAATAAAAAACATTAATGTTTATATAGACAACAAAATGTAGGAAAAAAGTGAACTTCCGACAAGGGCATTATAATCAAAAAACCTCAAACGAAAAATGTAAACAAGTCAACCAGATGTTTGATGTTTATAAAAAAAAAAAATATGGATTTGTCGAAGCAACAAAATTTTAACTGCTTGTTAAATTTGTCGGCGGGATAAACATAGCAGGCACTTGAGAAAACCCAAACGCGTTTAAAGGGGAGATAAGTTTTAGCACGCAGTCGAGAAAGCGGCCCTTGGGTCTTATTGTTTGTTTTTCAAAAGTTTTAAAATTAAGTATAGTGTAATTAAAAATGAAGTTTGAAAATTTCAAATAAAAAGTATATTGCCTCAGGATAGTAATAGTAATCGTTAGTTAGAGCGTGTCAAAAATATATCTAAGCAATTTAACTATTTAGAAAATATTTTTTGAAATATAAATAATATAATAAATAAATTTTCTGGACATCCTAGCGGTCGCCTTTTTACATTTTTAATCGGATCGTTGATACATCAACGTTTTCGTTTTGGTTTTTGTATTTATTGACCTCAAGTACTGCTCGTATATTTCATAAAATATGCGATTTGTTTAGTGCTATTTAAGAATGGAAAATAGTTGTGCAAACAAATTTTATGTTTACGTAGTTTTATATTTAAAAATAGTATGCAAATAAAAATGAATTAGCTCATAAACTGAAATTTCCCATGTATTTTCTTTCGGTTCATTCACAATAGCGCAGTTTTTTCACTTCCCAACACTACATCTCAGGCTCATATCAATTTACCGAGTTGGCTCAACTCGCATACATATATTTCCCGAGTTAGTGTTGTTGTTTTACATGCAATTTGTTATTCTACCTAGTGTTCTTTTGCAACTCGGTTACTAAGAAACGGGCCTAATGTAAAAAGTCGGTCACTAGAGAGCACACTGCCATTCGAAAATTCTTCAATACGGTCTCATAACCAGCTTTATAGTTTTGTCTGTTGGTCATAGTGAATAAAAAAGTTAATTTTTTTTTAAATATTAGTAACAATATCAGCATCTTCCAAATTAATCAACACTACCTTCAATGTTAACTTATTTTTTCTCTTCATTTTTCGTTCCATGTTCTACAAATTTGCACACTACCTTACCAATCATCGCGCATACTTCACCACATTTCGATTTATGCCTATCTGTCGTCACTTGACCTAAATGGAATCGCTGATGCATCTCACCAACTGCCGCTCCATCAATCGACAAAAACATCACCAACGGCGCGCTGCCGATCGATGTGCCAATATTTGTGAATGACCTGTTGCATGGAATCTTAACGAAATGCCTCGATTGATATACAAATGAACACTTACACTTTTGGTGATGTTGTTTTTTTGGTTCGAATTTCTTTGTTACAGTCTCCCAGAATAGTTTGTGCGTCACATCGAAATTGGCGCAGATCACTGTGGAACGCGAAAGCGGCTGTTTGGGTTTGACGTTACGTGGTGGCAGCGATTTTCCATTGATCGTCACGCACGTTCGGCCACATGGACCTGTCTACAAGACTGGACGCATAAAACCAGGCGATCGGCTGTTGCGTGTCGATAATGTGAGTAGTAAAGAGTGTTGAGTGTTGAAGGGAAGAGGTGGTGGTGTGGGTGTCCTCAATATCATTTGACAATTTGCACCTGACGACTTCTCAAGCGTTGTTTATTTTGGTTGTGTGTTAATTCTGTTTGTTTATTTGTAGCTGTCGCTGATTGGTAAAACTTTGGCAGAGGCACAACAGATCATCAAATGTGGCGGACACGTTTCCGGTTATACAAATCTTACTGTGGAATATGATGTGTCTGTAGTGCAGAGTGTCGAGTTCTCCATGGGTCCATTGTTGATCGAAATCGAACGACCGATGAATGATAAATTGGGGTTGGTGTTGTGCAACTATCCGGCAGCTAGTCATATGGATCACACAAAAATCGACGAAGTCAGCACAGCGGGCATTTATATAGCAAGCATAATGCCGGCTAGCATCGCAGACAGGTAGTAGATTCCCATTTATAAAATATAAGTCAACTTAAAATAAGCACTTTATTTGAAGACGTTGTCATATTCTATGTTTGTTTTTTTTTTTAATTAATTTCATTTTCCGTTGCAGATGCGGCGCCTTGTCTGTGGGTGATCAAGTGCTCTCCATTGACGACACGATAATCGAGAACTCAGCCTACAGTCCGGACGAAGTGATGACAATGTTGGATGCGAACACTGGCCGTGGCTACACACAAATGCAAATTATGCCGGCGCACGCGCTGACGCGACGAGGTAGGCTATACAACACTACTCGTACATACATATATAGTAAAGGGTGTTCTTTTATAGACATGTAGTCTTCAAGAAGAAATAAAACAAAAATAATTTAATGTTATGGCCAAGAATTTAGCCTTATTATAAAGACAAGGGTTTTTCATTATGTTTGAAAAATTATTTCGGGCAAGTGACCGAATAAATTCCAGCTGAGTGGCCGAATTTTCGGCAATAACGCTCCGAATATTATCTTCCAATATGTCAATCGTCTCGGGCTTATCTGTGTAGACAAGCGACTTCACATAACCCCACAAAAAATGGTCCAGCGGTATTAAATCGCACGATCTTGGAGGCCACTTCATAGGCCCACGACGCGAGATTTTGAGCTCACCAAAAGTTTCCTTAAATAAATTTATTATTTCGTTGGGTGCATGGCATGTAGCGCCGTCTTGTCGAAACCAAAGGTCGTCCACGTCAACTTAACAATATGGCCGGCTTGATTTTTGAAGAAATATGAACCAAGGATTCTCTCTGTCCATAGAGCATACCAAACAGTGACTTTTTGATGATGCAACGGCATCTTAACAATGGCTTGTGGATTATCAATACTCTAAATGTGATAATTTTGTTTACTAACGTACCCATTCAACCAAAAGTGAGCTCCATCGCTGAACTAAATTTTCTTGTGAAAATCGGGATCGACGGCCATCTCATTTTGGGTTCATGCATCGAACGTGTGACGCGCTTGATGGTCGTTCGGCTATAAATCTTGCAAATGGCAAACCAAATTGTATATAACTCAAGCAACAGCTGTCAAAAAGACCAACTCCGAAAAAAGTACTATCTCATTGAAAGCTATGCGTCTAAAAAAATCACCCTTTATTTGTAGGAAGGTAGCGGTTGTGGAAAGTGGCTCGCGCTAGTTGCATCTGTTGCACGTCGCTTGCCATTTATCTTGACTAGAATTTTACTTTTACTTTGCGTTATAGCTAAGTTTTTGTTCACTCATTTTGGTGTTGTTGCTGCTGCTGCTGTTTGTCAGTTTTACGTTGACAGTGGCGCGTAGATGATTTGTTGACATATGAATCATTTGTTGTTGTTGTTGTTGTGTTGTTATTTTCGTTATTTCATAGGACATACCGCATACCACAGTAGTTTTTGTTTTGCTGGAATTATGTTATTCCAAAATTTACACTTGATACGAATTTCACTATGCGTTCGCGCTTCCGAAAAGCAAATTGGATGCTGGATTTTTGATTTATGCGACACTGGTGGTGCGCTGTGTGACATTTGACAATGGCGTTGTCATGTTGCTAGCGCGGTGTTGCATGACTGCTGACAACATTTTGTGGTAACAGGTATTATTTGGCGTCTAAAAAAGGCATATTTTGTCTCAAAAAACAAATTTACGTAAAAAAGCAGAGATTGATAAAATTAATTGATCAATCGCCAAAGAGATCAAGACATCGTAATGGCGATGAATTTTATGCCATTAATATTTCAACGAAACTCTAAATTTTTTCGGCATAGCATTAGAGAAGACGAATTTTTCGAAGGCTTTGTTAAACGAAATGAACCTAAATGAATTCACCTTAAAATTATATGTATATACAAACATACATTTTATTTATTTGAATATAGCTAATTTTATAGCAAACCCCATATTAGTCTAAGTTACATACTTTGTACAAAATTCACAAAAACTCATCCAATTTAAAAAAAAAAACTGTAATCGAAATTTTTAATCACAATTTTTAGAAAAAATGTCAAGTATCGACGTAAATCAACCTACACTTCTTAATAGTAAAATTAAAAAAAAAACGAGAAAACTATAAACCCAAAATTAAAAAAAAATCCGATTAAAAATTTTTAAATTGTGATAATTTTTTTTTTTAAATTGGCTAAATTTGTATAAATTTTGTACATAGTTTGAAATCGGGACTAAAAATATGATATTGTGCATATATTTTTTTCAAAAAATTACGAAAAAGTTTTTGCATGAAAAACTTTGTGCATTTATAAAAAAAAATATTGTAACAAAAACTATTAGCTATATTCGACAGAAACTAATTTTCGATAAACTCACTCGGCCGAATTGATACTTTTAAAGCAATTAAAATTAAAGCGTCGGCGGTTCTAGTAAATTTTTTAAATTTATATTTCACATCAAATCGAGCTATTTAAGCAAAAATCTGTACAGTGTGTTCCACAGCTGCGCATTTTAATTTTGAGCGTTGAAAGCCAGTGCAATTGTGATGCCACCGTTGAACGTTCGACTTCACATATCTATGTAGCTTTATTTTTTTACCACCCTAAAAAAAATTGAAAACATGGGAAACCATGTACGGTTTAATTTATTTAAAAAATAATAATAAGTAAATAAAACGTTAAGTATTCAATACAAAAATTACATAAGCTAATATATCTCAGTCATAAACAACAAGAAAATTTGAATATTTTATAAAATTTGAAATTTTTTTAAAAATATTGTACAACTACATTTAACTTTGGCTTTACCGATACATTATGACCCTACATAGTGATTATGGTGATTTATTATGATCCATACCAAAAGCCAGCGATCTTCATGTGTAGTTCGAATCTCAGGCTTTTTGGAATCTTTAAGGGTTTTAAGGATTTCAACCAAATCGTTTACGATGGTTTTTGTGTGTATATTGAAAATTTACAAAAAAAATTTCTTCAAGATGGAATATAAAAAAATCAGCAAGCGCCTCCCCAAAAGAGTTTAAGTTTAATACTGAAGAGAACAAGGTTTCAATAGTGCCAATATATTGTATATTTTTTGCCGGATATGAAAAGGATATAGAACGCGCTTCAAAATTTTTGAATTGCATTACACTTGCTTGATATTTTTTACTTCGGGTCATATTTATTTGAAAAACTTCTTGACTTCCTGAGCGTAGAAATTGATATAAGGAGTTAAAAAATTCGATATGTTATTGAAAAATAATAATTTGCTGAAAAAAGTTACTCATACGTACCATCACCGACCACTAGTCTGATTTGATTATGTAGATTAAACGGATAGGTAAGGAGCCTGTATTGAAGCTACCATCTTTTATTTTTTGTTGTTTGTTTTTTGCTTTTTTTTTTGCCACAAGTTGGAGTTATCTAACTGCGCGTTTGAAATATTACACTCCATACTACATTTTGTGCATAAGTTATATTTGCTTGAGTTACTCAGATTCGGAAATTTCTATAAAATCAAAGCCAGTTCAAAAATATTTGGTCACGCTTATGTAGTGCAACCTTTGTGTGCTCGATTCTGTTTTGGAAATTTCGTTGTCAAAGATGCACCTCGCTCTATCCAGCTAGGCTCTGAATAGCAAGTCGATGCAATTTTAGAACACGCAGAGCTGTGCAATGTGTCAAGTCAAAATGGATCCATTACACATTATCACACGATTGTTTTGAATCTAGTATGATTCCCAATTCATATTTTATGAACCACTAATTGCAAGAATTGGAAAACAGCAAAGAGGGTTGGAGAAAAATTGACAAACAGAAGATACTCTGAAAATTATGTGACCAGGTTTTTCGTCGATATACCACAAAACTCCTACATGGATGCACTTGATAAAACTTGGTTTTCAACAACTAAAAATTTTGTTCGAACATTAAAAAATGGAATATAGTAAATATTCACACAAAACCGACGAAATTCTTTCTAAGACAAATTTAGTTCAAAATATTTTAGTATACAAAATTCTGCAAATTCTGGCGTGAACAAAGGAAATCTCCTTCTCTTCCAGCTGTGATCTAATGCTCCGTATGGGTTGGCTACTGAATCTTGCATATTTGATGGTTATGTTGCTCAGAGTGCGCAAAGAGTGTTACTTCATCCAAATTAGGCAGACATTCTTTGCGCCGTTCGAGACCAAACGAGGTTTTAGGCAAAGCGACTCGATTTCGACCTGACGCAGGAAAGTGAAATAAATGCTACATATGCGCATAACTTGTGGCAACTATAGCTTCGAAGCTGTTACGATTTTCTATAAAGTCAAGCGAATAACAACTTTTGCTAACAGGCCCTACTTTGTACTCCGTAGCGGAGCCCTCTCTCAACGAACAACAGTTTCATTATACTTGCAGAGTTATATGACCCAGAAACGATTAAAGATGCCAAAGCTATGGGGGCTTTCCAGAGAACTACTCTTTGTCGATTTATATGACCATGATGGAATGATGAAAGCAAGGAAATGCAACGATTTTGTTGGCGTTCACATCTGACATGTACGGAAGAAAGATCTTACGATTCAGCATACATTTCATTAAATTTTTTCATTAAATTTATGAGTAGTTTTATCTTGGAAGTGTGGCTATAGATTCAAAACGCAATTATATTTATTACGTGAGATGAATTAAATTAAAAGAAAGGAAAAAATCAGAGATGCAAAATAATAGTTATATCGTCCTAATTTTGATAGTAATTATTAAAGTCTAAACCGCATGCCAAAACAGACGATTGTGTTAACTTTGGTCGACTACCTAAAATTTTATTAACCCCTTGAAGACGATCTCCCGATATTAAATATAATTGTTTGAATAAAAGCAAAAAGGTCGCAGAAAAACAAATATTTAGTCTTTCGATTAAAATTATTAATAATTGTTTAACCTATCGTTATTCATTATTTTGAGCCTTATATTTTAAAAGTCTTTTCATTATAATTACCAGCGAGATAATTTGTTTACGTATTTCACAGACTTATTTTGAGACTTATATTATAAGTCTTGGCATAATAATTATGAGTATGTTATCATATCTTTTTGCAGTTTTGAGAGACAGAACTATTAATCGTACCGACCTAGTTTTGAAGTGATCCCGAACTGGTCAAGAAATTATTTCTAAGTATCTCCGTATCAGTACTGAACTAATCCCGAAATGCGAAATGGTCTAACACAAGACTCGTCTTTCAAGACTAACAAATATTTATCTCGCTGATAACTATTATGAAAGGACTTTTATAATATAAATCTCAAAGTAAAAGTATTTGTATATGTACTTAAAAAAGTTTTTCTCACTCATAATTATTATGAGCAGAAAAGTTTTTGAAGGCTTAAAAATGTTTATGTCTTTTATAATAAAAGTCTTCGAATAATGCTTATAGATTACTCGAAAAATTTGTATGTTACTAAAATACTTATTGATTAACTATTATTCTTTTCTCTTATAATAGTCATGTTTTTGAAAAACAAAAAACAGTTCCGGCCAGCCATGGGCCATTGCTAGGGAGAACATTTGTGCGTGCCTAAAATCTTTTCGAAATAAACATT
Organism: Anomoia purmunda; assembly: GCA_951828415.1. Classification (NCBI taxonomy): domain Eukaryota; kingdom Metazoa; phylum Arthropoda; class Insecta; order Diptera; family Tephritidae; genus Anomoia; species Anomoia purmunda. The sequence goes on from OX639995.1 coordinate 48,939,081, forward strand.
CAAACTATGGCGGGGATTGGTACAAACTTCATTTCCTGTATCGAAATCTACCCAATCTAATGTATGTGCAATGTGCTTAGCACCTCAATCCATATGCACTTTCGCCATTGGTCCCCTAAATTCGGTGCAATGTACAAAAAATTTAAATAAAACAAAAAGATAAATTAATTAAATTTATGTATAAATGAAACACGGCAATGGCACCCACATCAAAACGTTCATTGCCTACGTGGCGACACTCAGCCACAATTTGACTTATGTCAATATAAGTTTGAGACATTTGCTGATCATAAAATAACACAAGTCTACCTACTTGCGTACAAATTTATATTCTTTTCCACATTTCCACATTTTCATATGGATATATATATATACAATTATATAGGTAGATGTGATATGAAAAAATGCGCCTCTGATGAAAGCAAAGTGAGCAAATGCAATCGAGATGTGGGAGGTTGTAATGTCACGCAAATGTCCATAGATTAAGTTTTCAAAGTTGATTCTTTGGGAAAACTCTACTCCATTAAGTTGGGGAGACAAACTTCAAATGTGGCAAGCACTGTGACATAAAGTAATTTGCTATTTTTAATTTTTCACTTCTAAAAATTTGCTTTGATCAAATGAAGTGATTGTGTTGGAGAAGGTGGCTTTATTGAATTTTATTACTTTTCCGGGTGCAATTTAAAATGCGAATCCATATAAATATACACAATTATTATGTTAATAATCTGTATTAAAATGTTAGATGCTGTGTTGCGGATGAATTTGAAATACTGATGCTTATTCCTAGTACAAGTGCATATTGTACGCGTTCTTTAAAAGTTTCAACATGTCATGTTAAAAATGCCCGTTGTGCAAATATTTACTTAGGAGTACATGCACGCAAAACCAGAAATATTAACTTATATTATCTTGTAAAAGTGGCCTTTCCAATTCGATTATCACTTTACTGTGAATAGTTTTATGCATTTTCTAGGAAATTAAAGTTTTTTGCTCAACACAAATTGTGGTATCGCTAACCCTCTCTTGAAAATGTTGACAGTATTTTTACGTCACAACGGATTTTGTTGTTTGGATGTATTCTCGCAATCGTGTTATACTTTCCAACGTGTAACAATATTAGTGTGCATTCTTTGTAATCTCTCAGTTCTCTCCACCAGTTAATCTGGTGTGAGGTCACACCCAAGTTACTCTCCTGAATTTCAAATCAATCAGCGCAATCTTGTATTCTATCATTCTTGGGATAGTTATGTAGATTAACGCTAACCATAGATAATATGATACAAAACTTTTTGTTTCGTGAGAGCTCTGTCAAAAGGTGCATTTTTTTTATAAGATTTTCCAGTATTGCCACTAGGATAAAATGAACACTGGGGATTTTTGAAATTTTGATTGGGTATTTTTTTTTTATTAGCCTAATAAATATATATGAATATAAAGTTATATTTTTACGTCAATATAAAAAAATCAAATATAAAGTGGTCCAAATTAGGGCGGAAAAAATAATGTAACACATACCACAATAAACTACATACAAATGAGTGATTGACAAGGTGTCAAAATGTGTCATAAATCATAAAGTCAGACAATTTTAGATTTCAACAGTTATATTTTTGGATTGCATTGAACCAAATAATTAAAACTAAGCAATTTTGTATTTTTCAAATTTTACGACTTTATAACTTATGACACAAATTTGTATTCAACCAAAATAAATTAATAAGATAAAAAATTAAAATTTTTAATTTACGTGAAATGATAAAACAAAAACGGAGACAAGTTCAGTGAAATATATCACGGCGGCCGCCGTAGCCGAGTGTGTAGCGTGTCCGTGCTGTGAATTTAGAATTAGAATACCTTTTTTTTACAAAGTTTTTAAACTGAACTAGACATGGCTTTAAGTGAACAAAATTGAAACCGAGATTAAATTGCTCGAAAATTGCTTTCGAAAGAAGACAAATAATAAATAATGTACTTAGTTTTGATCCTTTTGCCTTTTAAATTTACGATTGTACGTAAAATTTTATAATTTTGAAAGAGTTTTGTAGACAGAGCGAACAATACCACCTAAAATGGCCTATGAATCAGAGCAAAATTAAGCGGGGTTCTCTATGATTTTTTTTCCTATAAAATTAAGATGAAATCCATTTAAATAAAATAAAGCAGAAAATCTGGGGTTTCATTAGCATTTCCTCTGAATTTTAATAATCGAAGATTGTATTAATTCAAAATTATAGGTACCTACATTTTTTAAGTGGTTTATAGGTAATTATAATAATTTTAAGTACTAATGTACATACATATGTAGTATTATAAAAGGTTTTACATATTTGTTTATAAAATATAAGTTCAATTAAAATAAGTATTTATAAAAACATTGCCAAATTGTGCGTATAAGTAGTATGGAACGTGCCATTTTTTGAATTTCAATACAAGCTTAGACAGATAAGGATATTTATTTTTGAAAATATTTACTCATAAATCATATTTTATTTCTAAAATCATATTTTACTTTTGAACATTTTGAAGCCCTATTTATTGAAAATTTCTTGAAGAATAAATAAGCAAGGCGCATTCATACAAGGTGGTGTTATAAGTACAACTACAAAATTCCCATGTATTTTGTTTTTGCCTTTGCGTAAGAGTTGTCAAATTTTACATTCATTTTGTTTTTGCTAGAAGGCGATATCAACATAAACAAGGCGAATCCGCTGTGTATTTTGTTAGTGTAACTTTGCGAGTGAAATGTCAAAAACCGAATTCGCCCAGTTTGCTTATGTATTTTGTTTGTGTAAAAAAACAACCCAGCGAGTTTCGAAAGAAGAACAAGCATTCAGCTCATGGGATGCTATCACCTTGTATGAATTCGCCTTGGTAGCTGAATAAAAAAAAAATCAAACCGGCTGCTTTAGTAACTACACCTTATATGAACTCGCCTTGTAAATAAGTTAATTAAAAATTTTTATTTTGAATATACAAAAATCTAAAGAACAGTATTCATAACATTAAACTAAAAACAATATATGGTAAATTATTCACAAAGTACATCTGTATTTTGAGACGTTAAAAGAAAAATTAGAATTAAAAAGGGCTCTTTTAAAAATAAAAACTTTTCCAATGAAGCACTATATCCCTAAATAATCCAATTTACTAAATGTACGTGCCAATGATTTTATGGAAAAGTTCTAACATTTTTCCCTAAAAGTTTTGTTTACCTCAATATAGTTATAGTAGTTCGACTGTATTTCAGATCCTTCAAAAGTTGCATATAAATTAACATACAATATTTTGATGGAAAAAATTATTTTGTAATATAAAATATTTTTCGGATCTGCACGCATCATTCAGAGGGTCGCCGTTTAAAATCCTGGTCGGGCAAGTAACATCCAAAAATTATAGAAACAGTTTTTTCCAATAGTTTTCGCCCCTCGACAGACAATGGCTAACTTCCGAGCATATTTCAGCCACGAAAGAAACTTTTCACAAAAAAACATTCGCCGTTCGGAGTCGGGTTTAAACTGTAGGTCCATCAATTTATGTTACAACATCGAGACGCGCACCACAAATTGTAGCTGAAGTTCGGCCAAACTTCAAACTACGAATTCAACGAATTTTTATAAAATGTTCAAATATTTCAATCAGAATTTTTGGCAACTTTTCGTGTATAGCTCATTAAATTTTAGTACAATAAAGTGCAAATTTCAAGTACTGTTTATTTTCTTTAATTTTTTTTTTGTTTTTTTTCGTAATTTTTTCAATGTAACTTATGCAAAAAAGTTATTTTGGTAAGAAAGAAAATAAGCCAGGCCATCAACAAAAAATAACCTAAATCAAGAAAGTTGTTCACTGACTTAAAACTTGTATTTTATCAGAGCATCAGAAGATAAAATGGTAAACTCTCTGGTAGTCAATAAATTTTCTGGACCAAGTGCTCTTAAAGGTAACGATCTTAAAAATCTACCCGTGCATTGAATGGCAAACAAAAAGGGCTGGGTGACAATGGCAGTAACTGTATTTACCGCATGGATTGAGAGATGCTCATGAAGTGGAGGCTTGCATGAACTAAAAATCCCTGATATTTAAAGTGGTATTAATTATTGACAATGTTCCAGATCATCTAGTAACATAGAATCCAAATATATTTGTAATTAAATATCAGTTAAGTACATACTCAGTGAATACTCATTTTTTTAATTCCTTTTCAGTTTCTTTCAATTGCTTCCAATATAATACATTCAATTTTGTTGAGATATGAATACTAACCCCTTAATAAAACCGATAAGTATAATAACAACAGCAACTACATACAAAATTTGTATACTTGGTTCCTTACTTCCTTACAGTGGCATAGAATAATGTTCGACCGTAATACCTGTATAAAAACATCTTCAAAAACGTGTTCGTTGCAAAATCAACTGGTCGTTGTTCACAGCGGGGAATGCTTATATGCAGTGTAAATAGAAATATCGAATTGATTTTAATACAATTTGAATCAAAATTACAATTAACCAATTCTAGTGCTTTTGAGTATATCAAACTTCACTGCTTTTAGTTACATATCCATAGTTTATTTAATGACGAAGGTCCTTAACAACATTTATATCTCTCCGCTCATTGTAAACCCGTTTTATTTATTATTAACTTCAAGCCACTGCAGTTAGGAGCCATCAAACTTCTTTGGCTCAAACATCCTACGCCGTATTAAAAATATTTGCTAATTTTTTGATTTATTCAAGGACATAAAGGCTTACGAATTTTTCTTTTGAAAACCTAATTTTAATGCAAGCGAACTTTTCATTGAAGTGTAGTTTTGTTAAAATTATATTTTGTTATTTATTGCATTAGTGCTACCATATGTGAATTCGTTTAATTAATTCTCATCAAAAATATAAACAAGTGTTAGGTTCTTACGAAAAAAAATTGATATGATTTCAAGTATTATGTTCTAGCAGGATTGTTACTTATTTCTATTGTATGCAACAACAGCATAAAACATGTCCCATACAATTTTAGAGAATGCTGCTGAAGTGACAGTCCTTGGCCGGATATAAATCCGGGTCGTTCCGGTATCGTAGAATCGACTGTTTTGGGAACGTGAAAGAATTTTTAGTTGAGTGTGCTGATAATTTTTATAGTTATAACATGTTTGAAAAGAGTATTTATTTCAAATTATTTTCTTTGTAATTGAAATTGTCATACGAAGCAAAACTTATTGGGACGTAATTGAAAGTATTTGCAAAATAATTAACAAAATGATTATTCATTACCAATTACGAATAAAAAGTAATCATACTTGGTATTTATTTATTTTTTAATTACTGTGTAATTTACTTACACTGGTACTTATAATTGAAATTTACATCACTGCTACAAGCTTCTTTTTGATCTCCTGTTTTCCGTCATTCCTTGTCAATTTTGCTTTGGAGACAAACCGGTTTTAACGTTGTGTTATCTTCTCTGTCACTTTTCGTTCTTAAGAAGAAGAACGCCGAAACCGGTTTGTCTCCAAAGCAAAAACTGCTAGAAGCCTTATCCAGGCCTTTGAATCAAGGCATAATTCGCATGTTGGAAGAAACTCTGGTCTGAGTGTGTAAAAAAGGGAACTGATATTATTCTAATATAATTCGTGTATTTATAGGTTTTTTTATATTAAAATAAGTGAAGAAATAAATTGTATTGTTTTTATTTGGAATTTTTCATTGAAAATGCTGGTACGCATCCTCTGTTTTGGTATGAAAGTAAATAATTTTTTTATGCGGACTTTTTTATGCGGCATTCAAAAGGCCCAACTCTATAATATGATGTTGGCTGTCTCGGATGATGTCGCAAAGCTGAATGGATCTTTGCCATAGAAAATATACTCATTGAAGAAAAAAATCGGCCAAGCATTTAGCAATCACAAACAGCCTTAAAAAAATGGCATTAGCAATCTGAAAGATGTAAGTAGATATTTACCGAACTGAGAGTGATGTCGCAATACGGTAGTCATATTTGGATTCAGGAGATCTTGGTTTTTAAGAAATTAAGTTCCTGTAACCTGGCTATCCCCCAAACACTGATCTCGAAAATTAAACTCCAGGACAGCACACCCCGACTCAAATCCGCACATGTGAAATTAAAACGTATTTATTTTCTTTCAAAATAACTTTAACAAATAGAACATAAGATCGAAGAGTCTTATACATTCATTTCTAGAAAGCAAATATGAAGTGTGAAAACGACCAAAAATGTAGATATTAATATACTAACCTATGCATTTTTGTTAGAAGAATGCAATTATTTTATTATAATTAACATAACGCTCTATTTTAATGCACTATGCTATTTTAATGATTACGAGTAGATATTCACGATCAATGCTATAAATTACGAAGAACATAAATATTTTTTTTTGGAGACAGATATTGAAAAATAACTTAAAAATGACAAAAGGTCACATTGTACAAATCGAGAGACAATAGGTAGGAATTTAAAGGTGTCATACATATTCATCGGATTGTCTGCTTCCCTTCATCTACTCTTATGCTTGTGAATTATGTATAACTCTTTGACAACAGCAACTACAAGATATATATAGGCATATGCACATATTCCTTACCGAGACATTACATTAGGGTGGCTCATAAAAAAATTTTTTTTTAGTTTTCCCACTGGAATTTAAAATTTATTATTTTTCACGACTTTCGCCAAAATATTTCGGAAAAAGTTAAGATTTACGTGAGTTCAACAGATTTCAAAATGCGACGAAGAACTTAGTTTTTTATTTATAAAAAAAAATAGTTAAAAAAAAAAAATTAGAAATTCAAATATTTATGCAGACATTTTAGACTTAAACTAAAGTGATTTAAAGCAAAATTAGACATTTTAAAACTTATTTTTATTTATAAAAAAACAACAAAAATGGTGGTAATTTCAAATAGGTCCAGCTCTCCCACATCGTAATATTGGGACCGTTTCTTTGTAACCTGGTTGCAAAAGAACACTAGGTAGGATAACGAATTGCGTGTAAAGCAACAACACTAACTTGGGAAAAATATGCAAGTTGAGCCAACTCGGTAAAATGATATCCGACCTGAGATGTTGTGTTGGGAAGTGAAAAAACTGCGCTATTGTGAATGAGCCTTAACGAAATATGTACATGGGAAATTTCATTTTAACACTTAGTTCGTTTTTATTTGCTTAGTATTTGTAAATATATAACTATTGTACATAAACCTAAAAATTGCCAGCACAACTATTTTCCGTTCTTAAATATCACTAAACGAATCGCAACATTAATGAAAGAGCCTAACAGGATTGCTTTTGTAACTAAAGGAAATTTTATCCGAGTTGGAGCGTTGGAGACGGGCCCACTATTGCGAAATATTTTGTTTGGTATTTTAAACTAAATTGAATTTATAATTTCGACGGAAAAGTAGTATCTATTTTCGTTTTATAAGGGTAGTGATGCGCGCAAATGTGAAAAAAAAATTTAAAAAAATATGCATCTATTTTTTCGCAAATATTTCATTCAAAAAAAAAGAAGATTATTAGAAAGTGTTCAGTACTTTGAGAGCCAAAACGTTACAAATATTATCCATATAATAAATTGTATATTATTAGTAATCTATACAATAGTATATACGTGGAGTTAAATTTTTTTAAATATAACAAAATTGAAATAACAACAAATTCAACAATACTGTAGGCTGCTTTTCTTTCATGATTGTCTAGAAAATTTAACTTTAATCTATTACTGCGTTTTTAGCGCTAAAATCTTCTATTATTATAAATATTCTGTTGACATATTTTTTTTAAATATTTTTGTACAGAATACCCTTACAAAACACTGCTTAAATTGTTTTATGATCTGTGATTTAAAAAAAAAAAAAACCTTTTTGAACTAGTTTTATTTATAAAATAAAATTGAGTAAACTGAATTCCACGGAAAAATAGTACCTTTGTTTTGCAATGATGCACCCTAATGTGTATATTCTTCGAAAAAAACGTATCTCTGTTTCTTCGCAACTGTTTCATTAAAAACAATAAATCGTTAGAAATATTCTCCATACAATAAATTTTATATTATAAGTAACAAAATCGAAACAAAAATTCATAATTGATATTTTTCCTTTGCATACCAAGTGAAGCACCCTAATGTACATATGTATGTACTTTGATACTTTGATACATCTGCACATAAATATAATTTGTTTCTTCACTTTTATTGACATATTTATTGGAGAACGAATCTCGAGAACGCTTAGCTTTTTGAAACAGCTTAAACGAAGTGCATGTTACCCGCAAATAGTTCACCCATTGATGGAGAGCATAGTAGGAGTAGGAGTAGGAAGCGGTTGATAGCGTGAAATGTGTAAAAAGCGATTGTAGAAGGCCTGCAAATCTTTAAAATCTCATAACCGTACACGCGTGCGAGTGAGCACTTAATTTCCATTAAACAATATTGATGGGGTCGCTAAAAATAGCGATGGGGGCAAATTTTGGGTGGAAATGAAAAGAACTTTCACTCAACTGCCACAAAACGCACAACTTATAGCTACCGCCCCCCACCCCCATCCATGAGACACACAATTTTCAATTTCTTTATTTCTTTGTTTTTTTTTTATTAATTCTCAACACATTTTCCACACTTTTGCGCTTTTAGGTCATACAACGCTCGGCAGTCCGAAGTATGGTTTCAGTACATTGGAGTCGCGCAAGTCGCGGCAGCGTCAACGTTTCGTACGGAAAAGTTCGCTGCCACTAGACAGTGGTGGTGGTGGCGGTGGTGGTGGAAATGGTGGCAATGGCGGCGGCGGCGGCGTAGGTGCGAACGTTGGAGGCTGTGGTGGTGGGGGCGGCAGCAGCTGCAATGGCGGTGGCAGCACGGGTAGCAATAGTGGCACAGGCAGCAGTGCCAGCGGCGGCAGCAGCGCTAGTGGCAGCAGCACCGGTGTAAACAGCAGCAATGCATCTACAGCTGGCGTCGGTGGCAGCATGAACGTAGGAGTTGGCACGCTCCATCATCATCCCAGTGCGATTGGTATTTGCCGTTCGGAAACATTTCCCGTACTGTTGGATTGCAGTCAAGGCTCTGGCATAGTACTTGGCCCATCAACAGCATGCGGGCGTGCCGTCACAATTGCGCAAGTGTTGGCCGATTCGGTGGCCGATCGCAGTGGTTCCATACAGAAGGGCGATCGTATTGTGGCCATTAATAAAATGTACAATTTAGATGTGCAGACAATGCGCCAGTTGTTGGGCGAGAATCGGTCGCTGCAGTCACAGAAATCAACACAATCGCCAGCAGCTAATTGGTTGGAATTGGAGATCGAAATCGATATGGCCGATTCGGTGGTGCCATCGAGTGGTGTGTATAATGTGAAATTGTTGCGCGCAGGCAAATCGGGATTGGGCATAAGCGTCAATGGTTCTAGTCATGGTGGTTTTGTTATATCCGATGTGAAACCTGGCGGTCCGGCACACCGTACAGGTTCGTTACGCGGCGGCGATATACTGCTGGCCGTCGACAATCATCCTGTGCAGCATTACAATGTGGATACACTGCTGAAGGAGAGCACATCGGCCATTGATTTTACCACGCTGACAGTGAAGCGTGTAATGCTGCCTGATTTCTTGTTCGATGCACAACAAAAAATGCCAAACCCCATCTACAGCAATTGCCCAGCCAGTCCGAATGAGCATGATTTGTATAGTTCAGCCGCCTACATTACATCCAAATTCAATGATTGCTTGTCATTGAAGTCCACGACGCCACAACCTGATTTCTTCCATAGTCCCGGCAGCCTTGACGATGGCTGTAGCCTGCAATCGGTGCAAATGCGCCATCATCCACATACATGCAATACTTGGAGCGCCAACACGTCGGCGATGGGACGTTCGTTTGCAGCGCAAAATACACAGAGTTTAACCACCGAACTGCCAGACAATGAGGACAATAATTATCAAGACTTTACAGCTTACGATCTAGATCGCTATGCAAGGTGAGTGGTCTACAAATATATCTGCAATTCAAAGCACTAATAATTGCGCTCAATAGAAGACTGGTTTTCGTTAAACTATTTTACAGCAAAACTGCTTCTCGTATCATTTTTGAAATGCCAATTAGACATGAGTTATAATTTAAATGTTGGTAGAAATGTAATGACTATTTCATCCTCCGTGGCAATATATTGTGAGAGTCTCTCCGATTGCTCCACATACATACTTGCCTGTTGTAGGGACCGACAACTCTACAGATCCGATATATAAGACGATCCAATTAGACATAAAATTTAATAGGGAAATGGTTAGGTTAGGTTCGAACAGTGGTGAATCAACTCACCACTTAATTAGCAGAAAATTGCAGAAAACTACATATATTCAAGTGCCCCCAGATTGACCTAATGTCCCTCATTGGAGCCGGGCATCTGAACAACTGATTCTGGTTCATTTTTATCCTTTTAGGTTTTCCAATAATGCTTACGGGCAATACCAAGTTTTCTTGCTTGACGATACCAACAATTTCTACCTGGAAACCACCGAAAAATTGAAGTAGGTGGTAAGATTTCCTTCTCAGAAGGGATCTCGGGCAAGAGAGAAGATTTTTGATCTGTCCCTTCATACTTTTCATCCACTGGATCCAGTTCCCAGAGTCTTACAACTGACACTGCATTATATGGCAGGAGATGTGTTTTAGCTTTAGGGCATCTGTGGGACATATTCTCAATGGCCCCGTTACCCTAATGCGCGATGTATTCTGCATAGATTAACTTGCCTCTATTGGTTACGTAAGTCTGCCACCAGATCAGGGAGCCATAGCATAAAATTGGACGAGCTACGGCTGTGTGCATCCATAGGGCTACTTTCAGATACATACCACACGTCTTTCCAAAAACCCCGTTGCAGGAGTAAAGCGCAATGCTAATTTTTTCAGTACTGATTCCTAGATACATTGCTCAAGTGCATAATCGAAGTGTTTGACCATTAAATTTTAGTTACTTGAAATAGGGACTATTGATCTTGGGCGTAAATAACATTAGAACCCTAACCCATAATGCTCACGAGCTCAACTAGTTTAGGGTTTCCTCCATGACGTTTTTCATCACGGACGGGAACAGCCCAGTTAGAAGAATTGGCACATCGTTATCACACGATATTGCCTTCACTCCTCCTTGGTTAAGTTTCAGAAACACTCGGTTGATTTTGGTGAGCTGGTTTTTGCGGTTATGTGCTGCCCGCCGATACATTTTTGAAGAAATATTGAGTTATTCCACCAGCCCATAAATGACCCCAACTACTTATTTATTAACTTTATTGGTGAACGAAATTCTGATCGAATACGATGGATCTACTCCAAGCATTTCGATAATCCAACATACTGAAATGCCATGATAAAATGTCGAAAAGTACTGAACAAAAATACCACGACAATTTTACATAAGTACGCTGGATCTGTCATAAAATCGTTACTGGAAAATCTACCACAAATGAATCATCCGTTACTACGGCTATATGAACTTGAAAGATTGGGTTGTCTTTAGATCAGTAGATCAATGCGCCCTCGTTCACTTGCGTCTTTGGAACCCCTTCAATTATGGGCACCTCTTCTCCATAACCACGGGTTGGAAAGAGGCAGAATAGCTTACTCGTAGTTAAAGAAATTTACTGCATCAGAAAGTTCCGGGCAGGAACTCTCGTTTGAGGAGTTTGGGGAAACTAGTTCGAAAAATATTAAGATTTACGTGAGCCGGGCCGATTTCTGAGAACTTGCTTTATTTATTTCTAAATCTCATCTATCTAGTGCCGACTGCAGCGCTTTACCGCCACCAATGGAGAATAAAGTCTACGGTTCTGCGGCCAGCTCGAGTAGCAAGAGCAGCGGTAGCAGCCTTCATCAGATCATCTTCACTGTGCGCCTGGAACCAAAAGGCGGCTTGCTGGGCATTACGCTTGCGGGTAGCGAGGATATTGGCAAACCTATCACCATTAGTGGTCTCGTGGAAGGTGCGTACCAAGTGACTTATAGCCTTCTCTTTTAATGCATTACACTAACTATATTTTTAGGTGGGATTGCTCACAAGCACGGCCAAATTCAAGTTGGCGATCAGTTATTGGCCATCAATGATGACTCGGTGCAGGGTATGCCACTCTCTCATGCTACAAGCATTTTGCAAAATCTCAGCGATACTGTAGATTTGAAAATATTGCGCGCTCACGAGATATCAAGCATTATGGCGGGTGGCCATTTAGATAGCGCCAATATGCCACAGCCGCAGGCAATCTATGCGAAAGTACAACGACGTCCACGCAGTCCCTCCTCCAATACCGATGCTACTTCGGCCAGCGGCAAAGATGGTAAACATCGGATATTCCACGTGACCTTGAAAAAGGATAAAGTATATGATGATTATGGATTTTCGGTATCGGATGGTTTGTACGAAAGAGGTGTATTCATTAATCGTATACGTTCTGGTGGACCGGCGGACTTGAGTGGCGTACTAAAACCGTTCGATCGAATTATGCAGGTGAGTAAATTTTTATTGACATTTATTTGGTTTGTTAAATAAATATTAATGCTATGCTCTCTCCGTGCACAAGGTGAACGAGATGAAGACGCAAGATTTCGATTGCTGCCTGACAGTGCCTTTGATTGCGGCAGCCGGTGACAAGATCGAGCTGATCATACAACGCACAGAATGATCGTGGCGTTTGCCAGTACAGCTGGACTTTAAATATAAATACTGACATTGAGTGTGCCTTTTTTTAAATTTAGTTATACGGGAAAATGCGTTGCGCAAGCATTTTGTGAAACCAAAATGAAATCTAAAATTACGCAGAATTTAAGTTGTATCTACCAAAATTAGAATAGCAAGAATATGGCAATGCCATGCTTCTGACCAACAAATAAAACCGAACCTATGCCAAATATAAGTTAATTTAAAATTACAATAAAAAAAAAACACAAAAACAACATCTATATTAAGACTTAGCTTTAAGCGCTGCATAAATAAAATTTTTTCTTGAAAATGTAATTTTACAAAAACACTAAGTTAAAGCAAAAGTAGTTAGCAACAGTTCACAGTGCCATTCTAATTAAAATAAATCTTTTGATACATATTTTTTACTAATATTAAAAAAAAAACAAATATTGTATCTTCTTCCAGCTTTAAATACTATTTATACAAAAAATATTGACAATAATGCAACTATAGAGACACACACACATACTACACATGTGTACATATTTATATAGTAGAATATTTACTATACTAAAATGCATACATTGCTAGGTACTTTCATGATATTTGACTATAAACGGTATTCCAAAACTACGTACATAATTTTTGAAGATAAAAAGAGAAAGAGAAATTTCAAGTTGTTTTTAAACATCGTCGGATGATGACTTCCAGGCGAGTTATTCAAAGTTTGAAGTTAAACAATCACAATTTTTGTAGGACATTCTAAACCATTGGCGCATCCAAGAGGGCTTTCGGGGTTCAAACCCCTACCAAAATCGTAAAACTGTAGTACTATCGTAAAATTAATTTCCCTTGTTTTAAACTAAATTAGCCTAAATCCACCCCCACAATATTTTTCTGTGTGCGCCGGTGTTCTCAACGGAAACGCTTTCAGCTCTAAAAAAATACTGAAAATTGTTTGGATTGAAGAAAAACTGCTATCAAAAGAAAGAAAAATGGGAATGAACCGCTAAAGAAATAATTACTATTTTTGGAGAAAACAGATTTCATTTTATGTACAGTATCCGCAAAAAGTATTGGCACAGTAATTTATTTTATAATATTCACAGGACGTTCATTAATTTTTTATCAAAAAACTTTATCTCATTCTATAAAAAATCCTTATAACTACATATGTATTTCAAACATTGTATACAAAATTCAAACCTTTTTTTTCAAACTTTCAACATTTTTTATGTAGTTTAATAGACCATGCAATTTTAATATAATGAAATGAAAGTTTTAAGTGGCTGAAAATATGCTTTGATTTTGGACAATTTTTCTTGATACCGAATGCGCAACAATTTATTTTTATAATAAGAAAACGAGTAGCACTACCGAAGAAAATTTTCAAAAATCATGGCGAATTTTTAGTCTCTTAGAACTTTCTCTTTATTATACTGAAATTGAATGGACGGCAAGACTGCAAAGAAATTCTAATTCGAAAGTTTGAAATTTTGTTGAGAATTTTTTTGCATTTTCTAGAAATTTAAGGCACTAACAGATTGCCTCTTCCAAATTTTTATAAAAATTCTGATTAAAGAGTTTGCAATTTTTAATGAAGGTTGTTTTTTTTTGAAATTGCTGAGTTTATGTAAATTTTATGCAAGGGTGTTGTTATAAAATGACCTATGTATATTTTAATAAAAAAATAGCAAAAAAGCTTTTACATGAAAAAATTGTGAATAATGTAAACAAAAATTGTTGTGCCAACACTTTTATCATGTACTGTAAGATTTTATTCAGTTTGAAGTAGCCTCTACTCTGGGAGCATTTCTGCATCAAATATAAAATAAAATAAAATGCGATTGATATTCTAATTATAGTATTCCGTTTATTTTTTCTCAAATACCTCCCTCGATAAAGTTTGAATAGGTATTTTCTATAAAATCGAGTGGCATAGTTAGCTGTAAACTCATTTGAGGCTTTTTAGTAAAAAAAGCTAATGTTTTGTGACGACTTGGCGAATTCAAAATTTCACTTAAAGCGTCTCGGAATATTGATGCTCCTTCGCTCAATTGTGTAAATTAGATGGAGCCGACTCACATAGTAAAAAAGTTTGGAAACCCACACCCCATTTGAAAGTCTATGTGTATTAAAAAATTGTTTGGACCTCACTAAAATCCGTTAAAATTAGTTCTTATGGTATAAAGTACTCGTAGAATTCTATAGTTCTTTTCAATCTGTTTTTCTTACAAACAAAATTGGTTTGGTGTTTTTTAGTGTTGCACTTTTTGGATGCTCTTGTTTTGAATTTTCGTCCCGCTCCAATGTACAAGCAAATGTATGCATAGATGATTTTTCAAACCTTATTATTGTAAATTTACCATTTATTCATAATCGTAAGATATAGTTTATTGCGGTATATATTTACATACAAATTTATGCCATTTGATTGCAATAAATACATAAATGTGTATGTTCATATACTTTATTTATAAGGCAAATGTTTTCATTAATAAAAAAACTGTTAATGTTTTTAAAACTACCAAAAAATAGTATACATAAAGTCACCTAATCAAATTTATGTATAACAATAAAGTAAATATTAAAAAAAAAGTTCATACAAAAAACAAAAGTATCAGTTTTAATTTAAAAAAAATAACTAATTTCTATAGCAAGTATTTCTGGATATCATTTTTAGTTAGCACACTTTTTTAAAACAAAACCCCATACCAAAAGAAATAAAGTACCAATTCGGCATGTTAAAAATAACTCGACTGATCTATGAAAAGAGGATGAAGGACTTTCGACATTTTTCGGCACACCAATTCTCTTCCCTTACGTCAATAGAGATAGAGTAATACTAACTCTAACAAGCACATGTATTTTCTTTCATTTAGATATTTACATGTTCGAACTCCGAATTGGCTCATCGAATGGTATGACCCCCATGCAAAAGCTGACTAGTTTTTTAACTGGTATAATAATGGCGGCCGCCGTAGCCGAGTGTGTAGAGTGTGCGGGCTTCACTCGGTGGGTCCCGGATTCGAATCCTCACCGCAAGTAACATAAAAAATTAAGTAACATAATTAAATTAATTAAAAAGCGGTTATAGCGCCAATGCAATCCTAGATAACTTAAAACCTAATAGATTTCACACCCCCAATACTACAAAACAAAAATGTTATAAATTTTATTAATTTAAGAATATCTTATTGTTGCGTCTTAGATATCGAAATCTTGTAAATCCATTGACCAAAAAAAAAAACAGTTTATATATGCGTTTTCTTCTCTCGAAATAATGTTGCCCCGTGTCAGGGCTGTGAAATTTTCGTATCGTTTTCTCTGGGTTGTTTACTTTCTATCAAACTATTGCACTCTGACCCGACAAAAGTACAACATTCAAGTTATTTGTCTAATTTTATTGCGTTCGATTAATTAAATTGATGACGCAAGGAAATTGATGGGAAAAATGAGGAGACATTTATTTCGAGAAAATAAAACGCTAGCTAAAAAGGAAGCTTAAACTGCATCTATAAAAGTAGAAATACACTTCATATAAATAAATCTCTTAACACTGCACTGATACAATAGTAGTGTTCGTTACGAAAGCCCAGTAAAAATTAACCAGTAAAATAATTTAGAGAATAAGGCGCCTTACTCTCTGAAAGACAGGAACATACTAAGTTTTTCGCGAACATTTGCAGAGTTGGATTTGAATTTATATTTTTGGATAATATTCCTAGTAAAGTTTTTTGTTTTCCGTAGTTAAGCTTCCTGCTGAAAAAATTTATTATTATGTAATAGTATTGAAAGGAAATTACCTTCTGTCAATTATTTGGGTTTCCAGTCTGCTACGAAATGTTCGGGTGATGCCACCGTTGCGATGGACGACGACGGCGAGCAAAGACAGTTGAGCAAGTACCTGGCATCGAAGAATATGATTTATCCGGCGCTTGATTTGCTTGCTTTGCTTTGAGAACTGTCAATAAATGAATAGAAATGCCCTAAAATGTAAGAAATTTGGTCATAAGATAGCTTTCCTTCAAGCGTTTGAGGCACTTCAAAAGTTTCGAATCACGCAAAACTCTAGTCGACAGCGCTTTATTGGATTTGGCGAGATGACAAGATGGCAAGATGGGGTGTGTTCGTTGCTTCAAAAGTGTCGTACAAAAAATCACAAATTTTGATAAACTAGTATTGTCAACCGCGAAAATGGTGCAAATATTAAACAGTAAGTAATAAACGGATAGAAACGAACAGACTTTGAGTTTGCAGTCTCCCAGCATTTAAGGCGAAGGACCCATACATGAGGCGGCTGAAGAACGATTGGACGCTCGTCCCGTTTGAACCCATCGCAACTACCGCGATTGTGTAGGTTGAAGCCGGCGGGCTGGAATGAATAATGAACACAATGTAAAATATGTAGATTTAAAATTGTAAAAAGTAAACTGAAATATTTAACCGCGCTCTTCAGCAGATAAACTCTTTTTTGATTATTTTCCACAGCTCTTGGCAGTAAAAGAATGAGGCCGGATATAATTACAAGAGATGCCTGTTTAACCCAAAGAAAATTGTTCAATTATAAGTTTAAATGATGATCGTTGAGTCAGGATCTCTTATTGCATAAAGCAAGGCTGGTATGTTTTTCAACTCGTAAGTAGTACAAGATTTTAAGTATCGCCCTAATAGACATTTTTATACACCGGCAATTATCTACGGCTAACATTTGTGCTGTTAGCGAGTTTCCTGTTAGCGGGTGCCTAAAATAATAATATTTCGTTAAGTTTCCACTTAACAGAAATTATTTGTTTGGGGTGTCAACTTAACATCACTTCGACAAGGAGACACACCCACAAGGAGACGAGCGAACTTCAGCCCCCACCCTATCACTAATTTAATTAGAAAAGATTTTCTGTACAAATTTTTACTATTACCAACAAAACAGATTATTGTTCATATTTCCATTATACTAGAATCGCAACTTTCTCTAAATATTTTTTTTTACAAGAGACATACTTCAAGTTGAGAACCGGGGATTCGTTCAGCAGATTATTTTCTTTGAATGAAAGCATACAAATTACGTGGCAGCAGTCATGAAAACATTTAAACTAGTATAATAAATATATAATAAATATGCAAGTAAGTTTCTCTGACGACAAAGCAATTAGCAAAATACATATAGTGCATATGTAAAAGAGGAGTTTACGTTGAATTCAAATGCTGATTAAAAAAATATATTTATAGATCGTAAACAAAAAACAAATGTTTTGCAATTTTAGCAAACATGGTTTACATCCGTAGTCAACACGAGCGATATTGAGAATACAAATCTGTAAATAAATATTAACATGGCAAATTTTGTACTCTGATATGAAGAAAAAAATCAATATTTTTGTACTTTGGATTTGTTTAACAATCACTTGACCCCGATTATAGCGCGTACACAGTTAGTTCAAAAAGAAAATTAGAATACACTTACAAATTAAACAGATTAATTACGTTGGTACGCAGGAGAGCACAAAGTGGTTACACCGAGGGGGGGGTATGCATTGTTACCTGCAGCAGGTATTGGAAACTGGGAATATTAAAAATGTGTGTGCAACGAAAAGAAAACGTATTCGGAGAAAGAAACTGAACCCTTTAGGGGCACTGCGGTGAACTAGGTGAGCTTTTAGATTGATTGCTTCAGAGATCGATTAGTCGAGGCCTTTAAAATCAACACTGAAGATGGCCCAATGCAGAAACCGATTTGTCTCCAAACCAAACTTGACAAGGGATGACGGAAAATCGTCCAATATATCAGCTTTTCACTCGAAAAAACAGAAGATGAAATAGAAGCATCCTTTACAATCAATTTAATTCCAAATGCAGTCTTAGTTAAATCGTTCACAGAAAATTCCGGAAAGTTATTTTTTAAAGTATTTATCAAACGATAGTTTTAAATAAAGTTCACAACTAATTTAATAAAATTGATTTGGCGCTTATAACACTGCGGAACAAAATTTTGCGGTCGGAGATTTTTAAGTCGATTTAGGGTAATTTGGGGGCGCTGATTACGAAAATAATATCAGTTTTGTCGAATTGGTTCTAGTTTTTCATATTTCACGAAAAAACCTAATTAAGAATACCAATATGAATTTAAATTATATTTTTATTGCGCGCCTGTATAAAAATAATACAAATTTAAAAAAAATATATTCTTTTCATTAATTAATTTAAAAAAAATTACAAAAAACTTTTTCTGTAGGACCTCCTATGATGTCGTTGCTCAGCACAATCCCGTATTAAGTTCCAGCAGTAGTCTGCCTTCATATGGTCGTCCCATCGACCTTGGTATCTTTCTTCCATTATTTTTATGTCCTGGTGGAACCGTTCACCTTGTTCCTCACTGTTTATCGCCTAGGTTGTCCGGGAATTTGTCCAAATGACTAGGTAAATAATGTAATTTAATGCTCATTTTACCTTCTAGTTTGCGAAAATTGAGAAGCATATCAGCAACTAGTTTTGTATAGTGTGGTGATTTATGATTTCCCAAAAAATTTTTGACTACATTAACAAAGCTTAGCCAGGCTTCAGATTCAATTTGTGACATATGGTTTAAGAATTCAGTGTCTTTTAGAAGGGTAGGAATTTGAGGACCATCAAAGACTCCTGCTTTTAATTTTTCCATACTAAGGACTGGAATTTTTTTGCACACATTTTCGAAACAGCCACCTGTCTTATCAAGGGCTTTGATGAACTGTTTCATTAGCCCAAGCTTGTTGTGAAGTGGTGGAAGAATGATTTTTTCTCGGCTTATCAGTTGGCCATGAACCACATTTGCTATTCCTACCTCCATATTTTCTCTCACCGGCCAGTCCTTTCCAATCCAATGTTCATTTCTTGCACGACTGTCCCATACACATATAAAACAGGGGTGTTTAGTATACCCACTTTGTTGGCCCAATAAAAAATTCACCATCTTCATCTTTATTGAGGAATAATTAAATTAATACAACTGGAATTTCTTAAGATTCGTTTATCTCAAGAACTAGAGCCAATCCAAAAAAAGTAAAAACACAGTTCGTATGCCTGCTACTAATGTTAATAAAAACTATTAACAAAATCATGACCGCAGGTTTCTTTTAAATTTTTGTTCCGCAGTGTAATTTAAATATTTTGTTATTGTATTTGATTAAGGATTTGCTTTTTTAATTTGCAGAAGAGGGAATTGTTTCAATTTCCTTAATATGGGTAGTGGGTATTAAATGGAAGGTATTTACAAGCAGAACACAGTGATGGTGGTTGTAATAATGAGGCACTAAATGAATTAAATAGAATGAGAAAAATTAGGTTACAAAACAAAAACTAAAAACTTGAAAATTAGAAAAATAAAAAAAATCAATTGTTCAGTTACACGGTATCATTGGAAAAAATATTAATTATGAGGATAATGTACTAAAAGCTAAAAAATAATTAGGTAGCTCCTAGTTATCAGCCATCAAACCATTCTCTTCACCAATATAGGGCATTGATCAGATTGAAAAATAAAATCGTTGAGCTCATGAAATTTCTATAAACAATCAACCGCTCATATCATTACCCTGTCGGAAATCAAAGTACTTTAAAAGCAATTTAAAAAGTACTTTTTTTCCAACTACAAGTAGTTTAAATTCGTTCTTTTTTCTTGTAATCAACTAACTTTATTAACATGGCGATGTCCTAGGACATAGGCAATTATCCGACTCTGCATTTGATTTCAACTACTTTCAAATATATTTGGCTGAAAGAATATCAAAATTACTTTTTTTCCAACTGCAATAGAATGTGTTTAGTTCCAGCTATTTTAAAATCTATTTGTTTCCAACTACTTTTATTTATACCTGCCTTTTATATATATATGTATGTACATATATTCTGTAATGAACATAAAATCTTTTTTATATGAGTTTATAGGTAAATATGAATTATATTTTTTGGATTGATTGTATTCGTCGATTGATTTATTAAGGAATATGCGGTTTTAATTTTTTGAAAAGATTCTTAGCTAAAAAAAATTAATTAACTTCCAAATTTCTCGTCACTAGAACTTTTTTTAAATTATTTTTTATTACGCTGAGTTAAATAAATGAAGAACTAAAGATTCGCACGCTGCATTTGCTTCAAAGCAGTTGATTTCCAACTACTTTAAAATTGGTTAATTTTTCAGACTGTCTGCTTTCTCCCGACAGGGTATAAATGCTATTAATATATTTACTCAGGTTACGCTACGCCACACGAGTTTATAAATAAGGATCTAAGACCCTACGTATGCTTTTACATATTTGAAATAAATAATGGTTTTCGAAAATTTAAACACGTTTATTTATTTAAATATAAATAAAAGTAAATATTTCAATATTTGGATTATTGCGCATTTATCTCTTATCTGGTTTATTAAAATATCGAATTGTTTGATTTTTAATAATATGAGAGATGCACGTGGTCTTTTGTTCCGAATTTTATAACTTTCGAAACTGTGCTTATTAAGTTGAGATAGAAAGCGTGTACAAATTTTATTAGAGTTTAATGAAGTATAAGTAATTTCGGAGATATACCTATTTCCTCTGAATAGGGTAGCGCCGCACATACAAAAAAAATTAACGCTTGTATTTTTTTCTCTAACCCAATCCTGTATATCAAATTTCAGTAGATTACTTTTTACCCACTTTTTGTTTGTGTAATGTACCGTTATATGAAAGGTTTCCATAATTTTCTAAATTTTGTCTACTGAGTTCAAAGTTAAAGTGTGTACCAAGTTTTGTAGAGTTTAATGAAATAGTTTCGGAGAAGTACTTCCTTCTTTAAGTGGGCGATGCAAAGCCATGTTTTTTTTAAATCCATAATTTTCTCTCACCAACCGTATCTGATGTTAAAAATTTGAGCAAGTTACCTTTTATAGTTACCGAAATTTATTTGTAAATTACCATTATACTCGTATGAGAGTTGAGCGCGGTCAATGGGATATTATCTTATTTAAACAAAGCTCGAATTACATTTATGGTGATTTCTTAAATTTCTCCTGGGATACATGATCCCTATTGTAGCTAAAGGGGTAACCTTCTGGAATTGCAGCTATTCAAATTTCATAACTTCATATTTCATTAGGTTTTCGAATTCCTTAGTTGATGTGGAGGAAAAATTTACTTTTTAGTATCTGTGGGACTACCACGTCGGCTGCATAGAGTTAAAAGGGATTTCTAACATAAATTGGGATTTTTTGGGGACAATTACCGGTCGAAATGCGGGGGAAGTGTTCAAAATTTCTGGCAACTCTTATTTGGGGTTTTAATTTCTGTTCGTCACAATATAAATTCTAATTAACTATTTCAAATATTTTGTAAATGTTATCTTTACTGGAAAATTTCTATAGAAAACCTGATAACAATCAATATTAGTTAAATAATTATGTATGGGATTAATTAACATGGCGATTCTATATAAAATGGAATTCGTAGAATAATAAAAAAAAAAAACAATAAAGAGTGAAATGTAAATTTCCATTTCATTTGAATTGCTTTAAAGCCAAGTTCTAATTAATTTTTACTCAAAATAACTTTACTGATGACGCTTGTAGCTATTCAAATTTTTTAATTTGTCTGGTACTATTTTGTAGTAATTTAAAATGTGTTAATATTTTGCATGTGCATTTAGAAGTAAATTAAAATTTTACATCAACTATGCAACTAAATATATTTTATCAGCGCAGCTTCTAGAAACGTATTTAAAAACAAATGGAAGCAAACAAAATCGTTATTATGAAAATATTATGCATTTAATGAATTTTAAGAATAATTGGCTTAAATGCGTAAGCAATCGGGAATAAACCGGAAACCTTCCAATAAGTAAATTTATAGTAAATAGGGGACTACGCGCCCCCACAATGAGGAATTGCGCAATTACTTAGCGAATTGATTAAATTATTGAGAGGACTACCTACATACATACATAGGTATTTGTTTTTGTCTCCATTACGACGTCTGACAGACAGCCCAAGCTAAGCGACGATTACAGCCCCCAGTTGTTTATCGCCTGATAAGCCCGAACTGCTGCTAAGGGAATAAATATGTATTCTGTTAATTCGCAAAAATGTGACTAGCGTCTACACAATCCATTGACGTCAATCGATTAAAGTCCTGTTAAGATGCAATGTAAACATCACACATTTTAATAATACTTATATTTATGTACGACTATGTTTTTGCAAAAAAAATGTACTACAACTAAGTGTTAGAGTTCAACCAAGGTCCTCCGGGTTGGACTTTGGATTGTTGAAATTTTTTTTCGGTAGCCAATGCGCGTACGCCACAGAAGATAAGCCAAGCTGTTGGTATACACTCAGAGAAAAATTGGTTTTAAAACGAACGAAATGAGTTCAAAGCCCAGAACATTCGAAATGACGAAAGTCTATTAACAACGTTGTTTTTTTTAGCCCGTGAATGTGCGGCTTTTTTTTTGAGAACCTGCTTTTTCACTCCCGCCGTTTGCATTGTGAGAACATTTTGGGCTTAATTCGTGAACATCTTCGTGCGTGTTTTGATATCGCTGTGACTTCATTTTAAGAATATTGTGTCCTTATTTTGAGGTATTTCTGTGAAAACTAACCACAAAACTGGCCACAAGTTTGAGTTAATTTAACCGATAGTTATTGGTCAGGTTTCTTGCTGGATAGTTTATTATGCTTGTCGTTAGGAGCTACCGCTCGAAATATGCTAATAAAAATCAGCTGTTACAGGCCGAACTTATTCAAATGCACATTAGGAGCTACCGCTCGAAATATGCTAATAAAAATCAGCTGTTACAGGCCGAACTTATTCAAATGCACATATGTACATATTTTCTCCCGAGACAAAACTCAGTTTTCTAGGTATTTTTTGCAGTTATTGTCAAACTACTCCAGAACAGCGAATGAATGTTGTTAACTATCTTTTGTGTAAATCGGTATAATACTTTTTGAGTTACACCAGGTTTTAAAATTGAAAAAAACAAAAACAATAAGAGCATTTTCGTGCATTGTTTGGAAAAGCGCTCATTTTTATTCATTCTTTTTAGTTGATAAACTTTGTAGAAAGATAATTAAAACTGATTTATTGAAAGACTATTTTAATGCAAAAATGAGAAGCGGACGGTGTTTAAATCGAATACAAAATGTCTGAATCAGGCATGTTCTGTAATTTACTTTCTACTGAATATCAAGTAAGTTCACTTTCAATCCGACATTTGGGGTTCTGTGTCTCACTTTCCCCATTTCATTTCCGCATTTTTTTCTCAAATGAATTCCGAGTGAGTTTGCATGTTTTGGAAAACGAATTCACAAGAAAAAATTCGGTTGGCATTCACTTCA
This sequence comes from Anomoia purmunda, assembly GCA_951828415.1. Lineage (NCBI taxonomy): Eukaryota > Metazoa > Arthropoda > Insecta > Diptera > Tephritidae > Anomoia > Anomoia purmunda. The sequence continues at coordinate 48,963,108 of OX639995.1, forward strand.
GTTTGAGTTCGTGGATTAAAAATATTGTAGTTTTAAGAATTTTTGAAGAAAAAATACAAAAATACAACGTAGGGAGCAATTTTCCTTAAATTTATGGAGAAAATGCCCAACACCACCAGCAAAAAAAAAAAATTAACAAAAACCAACGCGAATTTTTAGTTAGTTGAAACGTGTGCTTTATTTTACCAAATTTTTCTTGTAAGTGCCTTTTTGATTTAATCTTTTCGTCTTCTGTCATAACTACATTGATCCACTGTGGACAAATATATTTATCTAAATTGTTTAGCATACTTTTAATAACTTTTGCAACAGTTCTACGACCCATTGAAATGCAGCCATCCTCCCTCCTCTATCATTTTCTAAAAAAATTTTCTATTTTTTTCAAAGAAGTTATTAGTTATTTTGGATAAATTGACAATTGTCAACTGTTTAATTCCTTCCTAGGGTGTATCAAAATCGAGCTCTAAAATGAACGAAAAATTCGGATTTCAAAACACCAAAACTAAATTCACTCGGTTTTAGATTAATTTCCATATTCACTTTCGCTCGGATTCCAGAACCTGCCTGACTACAAATTAAGCAAAAGTGGATAATTTAGTTTTTTGCTGCATTCACTTTTTCAGTTAAGAATCAGTAAAAAAATCTATTTATTTTTAAATATAGAGCACTGAAGGTTTTTCATTAATTTGCCCCATCATAAGTTGGCTTTTTCTCAGTTTTTTCGACCACTATTGTACGACACGCAATTCTTAAAACTGGTCTGAATTTAACTTAAATTTAGTGAGTATTGATATCCAAAACGTTTACATTTGTATAGATTTTCTCACGGTTAGAGCCAGCTTTACGCCAAAAATCCAAAATATTTCATACATTATCGAGTTATATTTGAACATTTTCAGAATCTGTGAAACCAAATCCATATATAGTGTGGAATAACATCAAATGTATGTACATTCTGGGTGTTGCACCGTAAAATTAATAGTGTTTTTTGTTTTGGCAGCAAAAGTGAATGCAGAAGGAATTTAAATTACCCGATTTTATTTCATTTGTAGTAACTTTTACAGTTACTGCCCGATTCTGGGGTCTTATGCTTCACAATTTTATAGTGTTATTATATTTCTTTTGGATATTTTAAAATATGTTTCTTGCAAAGTTTATCAACTAAAATTAATGAATAAAAATTAACAAAAAACTCGAAAATATCCTTATTATTTGCGTTAAAGATCCGCGTAAAGAATCTCAAAGGACCTTTAAAACTATGTCCATAAATAGTTAGCTTTATGCACTTCTGAACTGTTTTTACCAATAACTGCAAAAAGACCCAGAAAATTCGAAAACGCTTATTTAGAAAAGTAAATGACTCAAAATTAGTTTTGCCACTTTTTTTAATCGAGTACTTTTTTCGTGTAATCTCAAGTTATGCAATGACCTATTTCACATTTTTTGTAATACACCCATGCTACAGATTGTTTAAAACTTTTTTAAACAAAAGCAACGAGATTAATTAGAATTAGCTTAAGTATAAATGATTTTTTCTTATAAATGTCCTTATGATAAAATTTTTTATAGTTCGAACGCAGTACCTTCATGCTGAATTGCTGCTGTTGTAAATTAATTTTTGAAAAATTTTTTCACTTTAAATACTAGAGACTAACTTAAATATTTTAATTAATTTGAAAAATCTGAATGACCTCCCAAGCGTGACTCGAACGAGAAATTGTTATATTAATTATATTAAAGCAACTGATGATAAGTTACGAATTTTTATCTTTAATTTTCAATTCTCGAATATTCCAATATGGGCAGGCTAATTAAAAAAAAAGTGCGTGCGTAATATATATATGTACATACATAAGCAGTCATACATAAATGCACATACATACATACATACAAACATACTGACAAACTAAATTCATATGTCTCTGCAATAACGTCCATTACTACTTGCCATCTGACTTTATGCGCAAGAACCAAGATCAGTTACAAGCACAACAACACAAGCTAAAAAAAATGCAATTTCAATAACACCAACAATCGCATGCGGCTATAGCCACTATCAACCAACACATACTATACATACTATATACATACCTTCCTATACCTCGGCCCTCGTCGCACCGCGCTCATCTGACAACAACAGAGCCTAAATCAAAGCCGACGAACCGAAGAACAAGCCGAACAGCGAATACTAGAGTGTACTTATCAAAACTTTGAGTCTTCTTTAGTGCCCGTCTTGGATTGAGCTGCTTGGTTGGCTTTCGATCGGTCGCGATCGGCTCGACTTGGTTTCGCTGTGGAAGATTAAGCGCGTCACGGTACGCGCAATTATCAATAAAATTGCCGCAACGCAGCTGATTCGATTTAGTATTGCGGCGTTTTTCAAACAAGACAGATGAGCTTAAGAATTGGTATAATCGACGGACGAATAAGTTAACAAAGCGTTTTGGAAGTGAATGGATTGAGCGAAAGCGAAATAAAAGACATACTAACAAAATAAAAACAATAAATTTTGTAAATTATTTTAAAGAGTAAATGGAATTATTAAAGATTATAAATTAAACTTTCGAGAAACTGAAAATTGTCATCAGGCAGTGTAGAAACAATCAGAGAATTAGCAAAGGAACTATAATAGGCAAAAAAAAAATATATATTCAAAGTGGTCAAAGTTTAATTACCTAAATGTGACGTGTTTAAAACAGGAGAAGTGCGCAAAAATGTATACATACCGTGCATTGTGTTGAATATTCAATAATTTAAAAACTGTTTTCGCACAGTAATCGTTGCATTGCGGCTATAAAAGGGAACTGTTAAAGTGATAATAATAAAATAAAAATTTTTAAGGTTGTAGCGAGACTTTAAAGTACAACCAAAACTAGATAATTTAATTGCCAGTGAAATATTTTGTAAACAACAATAATATTCTCAAAAATGTACATATCAAATTCCACCGGTGGTCTGATGCTACAAACGATGCTCTACCTGGCAAATCAAACCAGTAGGGCGGCGGTGAACACTTTGGTTGATCTACCGCCATCACAGAAGAGTGGTAAGTGAATGATCACGCTGATTTAGTATATAATATATTCAAATATTATTAGAAAAGTTTATAAGCACATAGGTACTAAACCGAGTTGAACTTTATCTCCTTACCAGGCGCATTATTATTAAAGCAGGGTATGGCGAAATTTCAAACTACTTCCGAATTAGTTGATAAATAATTGAAGGGGGAATGAAGAGACAGCGGAAGAGAGCCGGAGAGTATATAAAAAACCAGCGTGTATAAAGAAAATAACATATAACTAAATAAATAAAAATTATTATTAATTTAAATAAATAAATAAAAATTAAAAATAAAATTGAATAAAATTAAAAATAAATTAAATCAAAGAACATAAAACAAAATTTAATTCCTAAAATAAATTTAAATAAATGAATCACAAGTAACTGTAATAAAAAAATTATGATTAAAATAAGAGGCAAATAATAAATTTGAATTAAACAAATATAAAAAAAAAATATTATTTCAATTCAAAAAAAAAAAGTTTATTATATATAAAGGTAAACTAAATAACAAAAAATAATGAAATAAAAAAAACGAAACAAAATTTTATGACATAAAATATAATGAAATAAATACAAATAATATGAAGTAAAATAAAACAAATTTGAATAAAAAAATCTAAATAAAAATAAAATAAAATATAGTTTAACCAAATAACGAAAAATAATGAAATAAAAAAAATTGAGTTAAAGTAAACAACAAAAATTAATGAAATAATAAAAAAAAAATTTAATGTTAATAAAAAAAATAAAATTAAAGAAAAATAAAACATTAGTAAAAATTAAATTGAACAATATATCATAAAATAAATAAAAATAATACAAAGTAAAATAAAATATATTTAAATTAAAAAAAAACAATAACTAAAAAAAAAATTAAATAATAAACAATATATCATATAATGCTTCATTCATTTTTTTTTCACATAAATCTAAAGTTGTATTTTTATGCCAATGTTCAACCTGAAAACAATTTTAACAAAATAAAAAAACCAAGCGTAATATTAAAAGTCGCCATCATATCGCTCTTTCATTGTGGAACTATTCAAGAAATTTGTCCCGAAATGGTTTCGAAACACTTCCGTGATGCAGAATTTATAAAAATATATTCGCTCATAATTGTGAAAAGATTTGCATATTAGAAATACTTAAATCTCAAGATAAAAGTCTTTTGCAGACTTAAAAAAATTGACTCGCTCATAATTTTTATCAAATTATTTGTATATGTAAGTCTCAAAATAATAGTTATCGACAACTAGAAAAATTTTTTCACTCATAAGACTTTTATCAAAACAACTTTATAATACAAGTCTCAAGATAAAAGTCTTTTGAATATTTAAAAATTGTTGGTTTTTTTTTTGAAACTCAATCATCAAACAATTATTATTCTAGATATTTGGTTTTGATTATTTACTCGGAAAAAAAGGTCAACTGAAAACTTAAAAGCACTTATTCAACGAAATTTGCATTTCTTGAAATATGGCATTCTTGCAGCTAAAGCGCAGTATGTCAATTCACCTGCACGGCAGTGTTGCACCAAACTGGATTTTTAGAACTGGTCAAATTTAACCAATGACTTACGAAATAAAGTTAAGCAATTTGGAAATTAGTAATTTTTGTAGGTTGTTTTGGGAAGTATACGTAAATACGTACGTAGTATGAGAGGAAAATACTTGAAAATCCACTACAAAATAGCAAAGCATTACCTACTGCCAATAACCACACACACACACACACACACACCCAAATGCTTACATTAATGTAAAGCACCTGACTTGGCGTTTGTTGGCTATCGTTTTGATTCTGTCCAATTTTTTTTTCAATTTTCTTATTTCCTATATTCGGCGGTTAGCATTTTTTGCGGCATTTAATGCCTGCCTCCACTTCTTCCGCAGCCCCAACTGCAGGTAAACCTAGTGACTGACTACTTACTGCTTGCCGATCGCTTAGAAGGTTCAATCAAAAATTTTGTAATATGTAAACTAGTTAACCGTGTCTTTTACAAACAAATATTTATAAACATATGTATGTATGTATGTATGTGTGTTGATCTGTGTTTAGTTGAAGTTTTTCTACTCAGTTTTGAAGTTTTTTTTTCTTCTTATTGGTTTTATTTCGTCAATGAAAGCTTTGTTAAGAGACTAAAATATTTAAGTATTTAGTTAGGTTGAAAAATTTTCTAACTCTATGTATTTATGTATGTAAATATGTGCGGATGCGCTGCTCATTCAACCAGTTGATATTCACGCATATTTGAATTGCATATTTACTATGTACAAAAAAAAAAAACACAAAACATGGAAAACAAAAGATGCGCAAGGTTTTCACTTTAGTGCATCAACCATGTTTGGATAATGTTCGGATTTAATTTATTCGGTGTTTAACATGTAAATAGCTTTGCGATTGCAAGACGAAATTGATAAATTGAATCATTAGTATTACTAATCAGCAGTGTTGTTCACATATGTAAGTAGCTTGATCGGTTAGGAGTTCTGTAGTGATATTGTAAATCTTTAAAAAATGCATATTTATGTACCAAGAAAGCCTTGGATTTTTTCATTTTCAGAATATGTAGTAAAAATATGTACAAGCATACATGCATACAAAATTATATACATACATATTATGTACAGGCAAAAACTGACCTTGTCGAGAATAATTCCTCAATGATGTTTATTGAAACAAATTCCGATCACCCTTGTCGAAATATCGAACGGAGTATGACACTAACGGCAGCACAACGCCGAAGCCGGTTGAACTCCAAACTAAATTAGTCCAAGGGTGGATGGGAAATCGTTTTTCTCAACCGGAAAAAATGAAAGAACTTCAATGCCTTAAAGTTTAAACCAATAACTAAGAAATAATTTAAATAATTAGTAAACTCACAAAGTCTCTAATTTAGTGTCACTTGTTGTAAGAGGTTAAAGTTTCAAAACTGTTATATCAGCACTGATGTTGTTTCACATCTAAATACAACTCTGTAACAGATGTTTATTCCGTTTGTTCATTTAATTTTAAGTTTAATGAAAATGATAATGACACAATATAATCCATTATTTCATTATATTATGTTTTTTTGTTAAATTAATTTTAAGTACAGTAACTCACAATAAAAATGGTCTAATCTTATTAGTGCAATATATACAAAATTCCCTCATGCCAAATTGTTCTCATTAATTTCTTCAGAGATATAGCTACATATTACACAGCACGAAAGTGGTTGGTAGGCATGAGAAATGTTAACAGAATTTAAAAATAGGCTTAAAATAAAGAAATACGTGTCACTTGAGAAAATCGATTTTTAAGCTTCAAAGGACCGTGGAGGCTCACTTCTAATGCAACACTTTTATTTTATTAATATTTCATCTTTCATTTTTTTTTTTTCATTTGATTTTGTCGTACTGTGTTATAAGAGAAAGTATTAAATGTCAATCAATAATTATTATGGCATGATGAAAATTGTTATGTTGAGACTGAAATTATTAAAGTCTTTTCATAATAATTATGAATGAGACAAAATTTTGTAAGTCTTGAAATACGCAACTTTTTCGTAAACATTTCATCCCTAGTTTGGAATCATTTCGGTACTGATTCTTTACTATTTATTTCGTGATCATTTTGTCACTTGTTGTGGAACATTTGAGAACCGGTCGAGAAATGGCCCTGAACTGGGCACATTATGGTCTCGAAATAGTACCGAACTAGTTATGCACAAAATGTGCCCGAAGTAGTTCCGTATTTCAAGACTTAAAAAACAAAATAGTTCATTCTTAATTATTGTGTAAAACCTTTTATAATATGAATCGCAAAATTATAGTAACCCAAGACTTTAAAATTTTTTCTCACTCATATGAATAGCAGACTTTTATAATTGTGGTCCCAAAACAGTTAACAATGACTTTAAGAGTTTGTATAATAATTACCAAAAGATTATTAAGAAAAGACTTGCGAAAATTTCAATGCTTTTTTTTTAATTTAACAAACAAATAAATATTATACTGGGTAGCTGATTTTTTTTTTTTTATTAAAATACAGTTCATTAGATTTTAAACTTTTTAAAAAAATTACGACTTTGTAAAAAAAACTCGACACAAAAATTTATTTTTAATTTGCGTATTTTGTTTTTATTACCTTCGAACGATTTTAGACATTTTTGAAAATTCAGGTAAAAAATTGTGAATTTTAGTGTCGTTATTTTCAGGTTTGTTTGATTTTCGTAAAATTTTGCAATGTTTGAAATTTAAATTTTTATTTTTATCTATTTAAATGAACTATATTTCCTAATAAGTAATAAATTTATAAAAAAAAAATTTACGTGCAACATTGTAAAAATTACACTGTATAATTTTCACAGCGGGTCATTGTATATGCAAAATTAATTTTTGACAACCTGATAATGAGCAAAATTCATTAAATACTTTCTAATCGTTTAACATAACCAAGTACTTCCGGTTTGTCATTTCAGCGACAGTTGCTGATTAGTATTATTTATTGAAAACACATATATGTATGTACTTATAGTACGTAGTGAAGATTCAAAAATTTGTGTATAAAAAAAATTACATGTTAAAATTTAATGAGAAATGAATAAATTGCGAAAATATGTAACCTTGTTAAGCATTAAATGTCTTTTTTTTTTATAGAATTAATTGTATTTATTTTTATAAAAAATTAAAGAAAAATATTCAAAATAAAAACTTTGTAACTATTTCAAAAATATCAAGATCGTTTCAACCACTGTATTTTGTTCCATTGAACGCTTTACTAATATAATTTTAGTTGACTACCCAGATATTGATTGATTGATTGCAGTTTTTAATATAAATAGTTAATGATTAATAGTCATTGCTTGCAGCATTTCATAGTAGGTATTACAAACTCATTGAAAATAAAAATAGTGAAAATAAATGTAGTAAATAGCTTTTAAGTATATTTCCCTCGAAGTGTTCAGTTTTCAATAAATATTGTTACTAGCCGCCCAAAATGAAAAAAACTAATATTATTTAAAACAAAAAAAAATAACAATAATTTAAAAAGGCAATTCTGTCTTCGAAAAATACATTAACTAATATTAATTTGAACTAAAGTCCATAAAATACATTCACACTTATTTCCAATCAAACAACTCAGACGTAGACACACTCTGCGGTTCAAGGAGTTCAAATTTTGTTGATTAACAAAATCGACAGAATATTATTGAAATTACGTATATTCGTATGTATACTACATATATATATATATATATATATTTTACTACACGTGTATTAAAAAGTGTTAAAATAATTTAATTCATAGCATTAGTGAAGTAGTCTGTTGCCAAGACTAGCTTTATTATTATCACTGTCATAATTTTGCACATTGAATGGGCACACTCGTATCGATGACGATTTAGTGGCATTGCCGAATATTTTTGTTAAATTGTCGACATAGTCGACAATGACACTGATGACTGTGCCATGCAGGTGCATTCCTTGAAAAAAAATTATCAGTAATCTATAACGTGTAGACACTGTCATCAACTAGTGATTGCATGATTAATCGAAAAACCGGTTAAACCGATTATTTCCTATCGGTTAACGACTAAAATAAACGGATTAATCAAACTGGCAAACGAAAAATTTTCAATATAATCGGAAACCACCTAATAATACGCAAAAACACCAAATATAACACTGCGTAACAAAAATTTAAAAAAAAAACCTGCGGTCATGATTTTGTTCATAGTTTTTATTAACATTAGCAGCAGGCTTACGAACTGTGTTTTTACTTTTTTTGGATTGGCTCTAGTTCTTGAGATAAACGAAATTTAAAAAATCAATGAAAAAAAATTATATGACCCAGTTCCAGTTGTATTAATTTAATTATTCCTCTATAAGTTTTGTTATATAAATTATTAAAACAAGTAGAAATGTGTGTTGCTATACAATGGCAATAAACTTGCTTCGGTTCCAATAGGTCATTGTACCAAACTAAAAGAAGAATACGAAAATGTAAAAATTGTTTTTGCAAAGATTTTGTATGCACAAAGATGGTGAATTATTTATTGGGCCAGCAAAGTGGGTATACTAAATACCCCTGTTTTATATGTTTATGGGACAGTCGTGCAAGAAATGAACATTGGATTGGAAAGGACTGGCCGGTGAGAGAAAATATGGAGGTAGGAATAGCAAATGTGGTTCATGGCCAACTGAGACAACAAGCCGAGAAAAAATCATTCTTCTACCACTTCACAACAAGCTTGGGCTAATGAAACAGTTCATCAAAGCCCTTGATAAGACAGGTGACTGTTTCGAATATGTGTGCAAAAAATTTCCAGTCCTTAGTATGGAAAAATTAAAAGCAGGGGTCTTCGATGATCCTCAAATTCGTACCCTTCTAAAATACACTGAATTCTTAAACCATATGTCACAAATTGAATCTGAAGTCTGGCTAAGCTTTGTTAATGTAGTCAAAAATTTTTTGGCAACTCATAAATCGCCAGACTATACAAAAATAGTTGCTGATTTGCTTCTCAATTTTCGCAAACTAGGAGCTAAAATGAGCATTAAATTACATTATTTACATAGCCATTTGGACAAATTCCCGGACAACCTATGCGATTACAGTGAGGAACAAGGTGAACGGTTCCACCAGGGCATAAAAATAATGGAAGAAAGATACCAAGGTCGATGGGACGACCACATGATGGCAGACTACTGCTGGAACTTAGAAAAAGTTTTTTGTAATTTTTTTTAAATTAATTAATGAAAAGAATATATTTTTTTTTGTTTTTGTATTATTTTTATACAGGCGCGCAATAAAAATATAATTTAAGTCCATATTGGTATTTTTCTTAGGGTTTTTCGTGAAACATTTAAAAGTCTTTATCTGAAAAACTAGAGCCAATTCGACAAAACTGATATTATTTTCGTAATCAGCGCCCCCAAATTACCCTAAATCGACTTAAAAATCTCCGACCGCAAAATTTTGTTCCGCAGTGTAACTTATTGCATGTGTTATAACAAACAAAAAATTTAATCAATGGAAATTTTTAAAAAATTAATATTTAGACTTTATTATACTAGAATTTAATGGGCTATAAAACTGCATGCCTTGAACTGTACTGAAAATAATTTTTTATAAAAAAAAAAGTTACAAACAAACGAGGAATTGCCAAAAACTGGTTAAAGTGTCGAGTACAAAGCGACAAAACCAAATATACTTACAACGAAACACTTGTCAAAATTGTTATTCTGAAATTCCATTATTAAGAATTGATTGTTCTTGGCCTTAAGTAGTATTTTTTTTGCTTTTGTGCAACAAATATATAAATAATACCAAAAGTGAATTAATAAAAATTAAAGTTAATGTATATTTAAAAAATTTGGGTTTAAATAGGTTCCTTTTCCCCTTTCCATTTTTCGACTTTAATCGAAATGACCGGTTCATCGATTAATTTCTTACGTTTAATCGCAATTAACAACCGAATGCTGCCGTTTAATTATTAATCGATTAAACGATTATTTGTTTGTTTTTTTTTTTGCCATCACTAGCCATCCCAGACCAAATGATTATTTCTATGAAACAAGAAACGAAAGACTTTGCATTCGAAAACGGCTCAAAGTCATTTAAGTCATAACCTGGGCGCACAAGATACTTATGTGATTATTGCATGGCATTCGCTATTGCGGAATTGAATGTGCGTTGAATATATTTTTAGTACATAAGTATGTACATTTTTAATTGTTTAAAAAACGGGAACAGCTTCTTAAAGATCTAGGCTATTAATTTGCTTTTAGGTTTTCAAAACGGCTGCAAAATCGAATCCTTTTGCTGGGTTTTTTGCCCACTTTGCCAATTATTTTGTTATGTGGAAGTGAAAACCATAATGGCAAAAAAAATTGTCGAAAGTAAAAAAATATTATCAAAAATCAACGGAAATTTTCAGCTAATTGGAACTTGCACTTACTACACTAAAATTTTATGGGGTATAAAACTGTATACTTATGGATGTGGGAAATTGATCAAAATGTCTATATAAATTGGGGTTTTCAGTAGCATAAAACAAGTTGAGTTGATTTAAATGAGATCGTCAAATTAAACAGAGATCATCATAATAAATGGTATAAAAGTATATTGGTAGAAGAAAAAAAAAACTTCAAATAAGAAGATGCTAAAAGTTGTTCAAAATTATTTGTTCTTTTCAAAAATTATGCTGCCTTCTATTTAAAAAGCTAAATTCAATTCAATTAATAAGTTAACTGAAATATTTCAATATTGGTATTAAATGAAAGAGGTTTATTTTTTAAAGGAGTTTCCAACTGTTTAAACGGGCTAATTAAATTAAATTAATAAGTTGAATGAAATATTACATGAATTTCGAAAACATTTTTGAGAGTTCCCACCTGTCTGTAAAAATTAAATTAGTAACATTACTGAAATATAACAATATGGATCTCAAGCGAAACCCGTTTTAGAAAGCTTTATTTGAGTGATAGTTTTAGACCAGTTACCACCGGTTTGTAAAGTTCAGTTAAATTAAAATACTGGAGTGAAATAAGAGAGGTTAAACAAAGCATACTTAGAAAAATAATTTGGAAGATCATTGCCAAAGATGAGTTTTAATGTTTTATTTGTTGTTTGTTTAAATGGTTAATGATAGGAATGTTCTGACAGCCGAGGGCGGGACTACTATGGATGAAGTTTTTGCCAGAAATATTGATCAAATTGAACTAAAACTTTTCATATATTACTTAAGATAACTGAAATCGATGGCAGATATTTTAGTACTGATTATTCGCTGTAGCTTTCTTATTTTCTGCAATTTTACCTATGAATTATAAATTGCGTAGGGGTTGCTCCCACAAAATCCCCTAAAGATCAATTTTCTAGTTTGTATTTATTTTTTCTTTCCTTATAAACAGAATACTTTTCAGAATAAATGCGCATTTTCCAATAGAAAATAATATGGTATATTTACATTTTTATTTTGCAGATCTCAATGAAGTGCGGTGTTATGGTGTTTACGGCTGTTTTCCATTGAATGGCCCTTGGACTACACCAACGCGTCAGATCAACGTACATCCACAGAAACCATCCGATATACAGCCACATTATACGCTATATACGACGAGAAGTATGGATAAACCGAAATTTTTAGATCTAAACGATCCAGAGGCTGTAACACAGATGGATATAAATCCTGAGGGCAAGATTTTTCTAATCGCGCATGGTTATCTAGAAAATGGCAATATGGAGTGGGTGAGTTGTAATTTGAATAAAACATCAATAATTTTTTTGTTTACTACTTTCAATTTTTTTAATCATTTCGAAATACTTGCAGATGAATGACATGGCCAAAGCGTTGTTGCGCGGTGAGGAGGAGGGTAATGCTGCTGTTATATTGATCGACTGGGGCGGCGGTTCTAGTCCACCCTATGTGCAGGCGGTCGCAAATATAAGACTGGTTGGCGCCATCACCGCACACGTCATACACATGATCTATGTAAGTATGATTGCTTTTATTTTCTCTTCTATTCATGAGCAAAGTTTATCGGAGCTGGAAAATGTTCAAAAAATAGGCGCGATTCTGTTTAGTGGTTTGAAACACTTTGAGGAAACTTGAACCGGTTCGCGAGAGTCTCTGAGCCTCATTTTGGTTCGGTTCAAATAGTTAAATTTATGCCTCAATTGTTAAAAGTGTTTCAAAAATTAATATTGATTCGAATTTTTCCAAAAAAAAAAAACTGTCTACCAGCCTGCATAACATATCACTATTTAATTAAAAATTACTGTTGAATTTTCGAAGTCGGTCAATTAAGCTGCCCCTAATTGATCATAAAAGAAAATCGACAATGAAGTTATTTCGATATTTATGACAATTTTTGTTCCAAACAAAAAGCCGTCAAATAACACAATTTTAATCATCGGCAGTTCTATAAAAAAACTTATATTTAATCAATATTTTAAAATCTCAAACTTGGCAATCAATAATAATAAAAACAATTATAAATTACAGATTTTGTTTTTTTTTTTATTTCTTCAGAAGTGAAAACTATCTTTCGAGTTTTTTGTTCAAAAATAAAATTCGTTTATCGAGTATTATTTTTTCACTCTGAAATATTATTTGTTGATTAAAATCAATCATTTTTAGAGTTTTACTTGTTTGATCAAAAATGATAACAAAATTTTGAGCTTCATAAATTTTTTAAATCAAATTTAAAACTATTTTTGGATTTATGTGTGTATGTTTTTTTTCCACCACAATAAAACTCACTTCATGAGCGTTATTTTATCTCTCATAAATAAAAAATAATTTTTGAGCAATTTTTTGGAAGATCGAAAAATTCGAAAGCCACATCGCTTTTTTTTGTACGCACTTAAAAATGACAACACATTTATTTGGGAGGGAACTAACAGAAGTTCGCTTATTTGGTAACTCTAAAATCAGTTAAAATGGAGATGAGTTAATGTCAAATAGCTGAGGATTAATCAGACGAAACCAACAACAACGCAGACAGAAATTCGCTTTATGACTCTTCTCTGTTTTCGCCGAAATCTAAAGCCATCACAAATATTCAATGAATGCCAAAGTGAATGTGGAATGACTGCACCGCCTTTTAAAACTATTTCCAAGTGGTTCCGAAGATTCCAGGCGGAACATTTTCCTTTAAAGGACGAGTCCCAAAAAAGTCGACCAAAATCGTTCACTGATGTGATCCCTGTGGCTCTGGTGAATTTCAAAGTTAAAGAAGATGCACGGTGTTGGCCCAATTCGAAAATGGGCGGTCTGGCAACTTTGGTAAAGTCGTTACTGGCGACGAATCTTGGTTTTACGTTCCGGAAACCAAATAGAAGTCCATGGTTTGAAGCCAAACAGTAGCAGTAAAACCATCCATAAAAGCTGAGCAATAAAAATCAGCAACAAAAACAATGATGCCAGTTTACTTCAACCGATCAAAAATCGTAGCTGGTATTCCCCTGAAAATGGATCAAGCGGTAACTGCAAAATGTTATACCGACAACTATTTACCAAAAGTTGTCGAAAATTTGTTGGAAAACTGAAGGGAAGAGGATTTGTGGAGCTACTTTTTACATCACGAAAACGCGGGAGCTCACTCTGCTCAAATAACGAGTAATTGTACTGCGATCTTTGGCATTGAAGAAAAATGGACAGCACCGCAGATCTATCACCTTGAGATTTCTGTTTATTTCCTGTTTATTTTTAAAATTTGATCTGCTTAAAAAACAAGGTTTTGAGAGGTGTTTTGAGAAGTGGATCTATAGGCTTAAGAAATGCATTGATATAAATATAAATATCAAAACATTTTTGTTTTTCAATTAAGCGTACGTTTGTTAGTCCCCCCAAAAAAAACTCTAGATTTTTACTTTTCGAACAAAAATTTAAAACTGAAAAAATTACCAATTATGATCATAAAATTCATCAAATAATGATTACATGCAAACAATAATTAACAGTTCACAAAATAACATTCGGAAAATGAATTTTATTTTTTGTATCAAAAAAGTATAACTCGATATATGATTTTTTGTTTTTTGCTGAGCGATTAATAAAAATCGAAAAGTAATTGTTAACTCTGATTTTTATAAATAGGTGTCGCTTAAAAATTTTGAAACAGGCAACAAAAATATGCATTTAGTACCTATAATCTTTTGATTTTTTTTCTTGAAATTTTAAATTCAATCATAATTTTTGTTCCGTTTTTCTCAAGATTTTCACCAATTAGCGCAGCATTCATTCGGCCAAATGCTATGTGAAGTTTTGCTTTTGCAGTTTCTCATTTCAAACCGAACCGGACCATTTTTTTTTACTTTGTCTTTAAATTGATTTTGCCTTGTTGCGATTAAAAAAGGGGTTCCGTTTTGCCGCCCTGCATTTGATCAACAATTTCATTTCGTACTAACCTCCGAATTCTATTTCTTTCCGTTACAGGAAGAGCTCCACCTACCGAACCTACGAAATGTGCATTTCATTGGCCATTCGCTGGGCTCACACTTGGCCGGCTATGCTGGCTATCATTTGCAGCGTGATTTCGATTTGAAACTCGGACGCATCACTGGCCTGGATCCGGCGGGGCCACTCTTTTCCGACACCGAAAGCATTGTGCGTTTAGATCGTTCCGATGCTGAGTTCGTCGATGCCATACACACCGACGCAAATCCGCTAATGAAAGGCGGGTTGGGAATTTTTGAACGTGTCGGCCATGTTGATTTCTATCCGAATGGTGGCTCGGAGAATCCTGGCTGTGATGTTCGTTTGCAGGATTATATGAAAAGTCGCAAGAATTTTGTTTTCACACGCATGCAGGAGTTCCTCAGTTGCAATCACATTCGTAGCTATCAGTATTTTACGGAGAGCGTGGAGAGCAAGTGTCCTTTTATGGGTATCACTTGTGAATCGTATGAGGCATTCAAGGGGGGGATGTGCGCGCGTTGCAACGAAGATGACCAGCTCTGCATGCGTATGGGATTTCACAGTTACACCGACTATAAAGAGCTGGCGGCGGCGGGTATGATAAATACAGAGAAGCCGCCAATTTTGTATTTGACAACGGGCGATAAGAAACCATTTTGCCGTAAGTGTAAAAATGCCTACGACGGCCCGGGTAGATTTATTTATATTTCATTTATTTTTTTTTTACTAATTCCACAGGCTACCACTACAAATTCACGGTGCGCGTGTCTGGCCATGACGAAAGCACCATGCATGGCGGCGAGATTGGCACCATCTCAGCGCGCCTGCACTCCCGCACGAATCGTAAAAAGACCACAGATCGTATACGTTTCTCCGAGCGTGCCATGTACTTTGAGCCGGGCTTCGAATATAGCGCTATGGTGGCGGGCAAGGGTCTGCGTGATCCGGCACCATCCGCCTCGGTTAATTGGGAATATCAAACAAATTTTTTGAATCCACTTACGTGGCGCATACTCTCATCGCCGCGCATATATCTCGATTACCTGCTAATTGAGTCGCTGGAGTATCCCGATATCGAGTTGCAGCTGTGTTCGCTCGACGGCAATGCTGTCGTATCGGGCACGGAAAATATAATGCAGGAGCAGTATTGCAAATGATGGAATTCACCGACAACTTAAATTACGCGTTGAGTAGCAGCGCAATAAGAAGGATAACTGCCATCGTTTCGTTTCCGCAAGCAAATCGTAATAAGTATGTAGAGCGCGTCATCTAGTATTTCACTTGTGCATCAAATACAACACAAGTCACAGTTTCCAGCGGCATCTGTTGATTCACTAGTACAACTAAACTGGCGAACACTCGCCGCACTCGTTGGGAACATCTGAATGCGTGACGGGTGGGAACAGTGCGGCATGGAGAGTTAATTTAGCTGTAGCACAAACCAATAGGGAAGAGTTTACCGCTCTTCTCTTTACGGAAATGATATTTATACTATTCTCATTTGCTGAGAATACTACGACAATGAATTGTTCTTACCTCTGTTGGGAATAGGAAGAGTTGAGTCTTGTAAATATATATATAATGTATATCTACACACACACACACACATGCATAATACATAACTACATATGTACATACATAAACTATACATACATACACACTCGCATGCAATGCATCAAACAACTTCAGTATACTTAATTTCTATTTATTAAATAATTATAATTTATACAAAGAACTTAATATGTAACTAATTTATTTTTATGTTATACGCTAATTTAAAACAAAAATGTTAATACAAAAATAAAATGTATGAAATTACTTACCTATAAACTACCTATAACTACAGGGTTTTTCAATAGGAACGCTAAAAAAGTTTTTTTAAATAAAACAAACACGGTTTGGGATACGAGTTAAATTCTTTATTCCTGTGAAAGTAAATTCGATGCCATTATGTATGGAACTCGATTTCTTTTGCATGGGCACCACGGGCACGCTTGCAGAAGTCCAGACGCCGAACCCAATTTTCGATGGGTTTCAAGCATAAATCGGCCGATACCTCTGCAATTTCACGTTCGATATTCCTACGAAGCCCATCAAGCGTCGCTGGCTTGTTGGCATAGACCATAGTCAAGCCACACAAGAAATAGTCTAACGGCGTCAAATCGCACGACCGAGGCGGCCAATTGACTGGGCCATTTCGTGAGATAACACTTTCACCAAACTTGGTTTTGAATATATCGATTGTGACATTCGCTGTGTGGCTTGTGGCGCCGTCCTGTTGGAACCACATATTGTACAAGTAAATATCATCCAATTCGGGACAAAAATATTCGGTTATCATTGAGCGGTAGCGATTCCCATTCACAGTAACGTGCCGGTCTTGATCATCACGGAAGAAGTACGGCCCAATGACGCCGCTGGCCCATAAACCGCACCAAAGCGTAATTTTTTCGGCATGCAATGTTGACTCATGGACTACGTGTGGATTGCTGCCTGTCCAATAACGCATATTTTGCTTATTGACGAAGCCATTCAGCCAGAAATGACGACGACCATAAATTGGACGTAGCGCTCTTAAAGTTGAGGCCATTGACTCAGAATTTTAATAATTTCGACTCGTTGTTGGATCGTATATCTTTCCACGATGAAATGGTAAACTTTACTTAAGAGAAATGTCAAAAGAGCGGGGGAAAATATGGTGTCGTTTGCTGTCACTATCGGTCTACTTTTGTAGCGTCCCTATTGAAAAACCCTTTATATGATAATTCGCAAAATTTGGTGAGAACTTTAACAGCAAATTTGGACAAAAAAATATCAAAACAAATTTTCATTTTTAGACTTTTTCATATGAAGAAAGAAACGCAAATTTTATATAAAAATACGAAAATGAAAAAATAACTAAATGGTCGTTCGTTGTTTTTATTTTAGTATCAAAGTAGATATTAATTGTGATGAAGTCCCTATTTACCGTTTACACGAAGCACGCAAGTAAAAAAAAAAATTCAATACTAGCAGTATGATTTTGGATTTGAAATAATAAATATGTATAACATTAGTATAAATACGGGTAAATAAAATACTCGGAATTATTGTTTTAATATTATCAAAGTGGCAAGGCTGTTTATAATACTCACAATTTATGAAACTTCAAAAAATTTTATTATCCGAAATTTGTTTATTGAAAGTACCAAGGCGAATTCATATCAGGTGGTGTTATACGTATAAAACAAAAATTTACACTAACAAATTATATTATATGCACAATGACAGTATGATTTACAACAAACACATCAATTTGACTTAACGTTCACCAAGCGAATTCGATCAGCTACTTGATCAACTTCACCTTAAATGAATTCACCTTGGAAAGTACCTTCCTTTTTGTATCATGGTGTTATCCGACTTTGGAATCGAAAATGTTTGTTTATTTAAAAGAAATTTAAATTAGCTGTCATTTTCGTTAATTTAACTGTATCCGTATTTGCTAAGTAGCCGATGCTCGATTTTGAAAAATGCTTTATGGAATATAAACATCTCCAAGTGTCACTTGTCCACATGCGCTTGCCATCTCAGAAATTCTTAATTGACAACAGGTTCCAATTCGTCTTTTGCATCGACTTTACCTCACCCCACTAAACACGCGACAGCCAGTAAGAAGTCTAAGTACATTAGTATATATCTTTTTCCCCAATTGTCTGAGCAAAGAAGCAACAAAGCAGCTGAACATCGTTGACAGGCAAATAAATAAAAACATAAAATATGAGTTTGTAATGGAGATACATCGAAAAAATTTATAAAATAAAGTATGAACAAACGAACATATGCATTTAGTGAGGTCCAAAAGTTTCTGACCTGAACTAAAAACTAAAGGGTGAGTTTTAAATCACTACATATTAAGATTTTTTGTTAGGGTTTTGAATAGGAGAAAGAAGTTTTGGAAGCCACCTCGCGCTTTTTGACAAATTATGGTAAAGTATTTACAGTTCCACCATTTCCCATATTTTCGAAACGAAAGATACATTCGGTACATTCAGATCAATTAAGGTCACAATATATAAATTCTTAGTTATGGTCCTTATCTGCAAGACATAAAAAGAAACAATCAGAAGATGCCAGATTTAGTCCTTACTTGGAAATCCTATAGATGAGAGGGGATGAAAGATTAACACTGGCTCTCTTCTATCAGAATTTAAATTTAATAATTTAAATGAGAATAATTTCATTTAGTATTTTTCGTGGCAGTTCAATATATCGAAACAAAATCGTAGTTTTTTTTGTAATTGATTTTGTTGTTGTCGTTCTTTGTACTAAATATTTTGCTTTGTGCGTTGCTATACTCTTTTCACTTACTCTCTTTTAGTAAGTAAGACCGGTAGTCCGCTCTCTCTCTCTCTGCCGATTTGACAGAATCCACCAATTCCTTTACGAAATCAAATTTTATTATTCTTTAAAATTCTATCTTTGCTATACCATTCTCTACTTTTTTTTATTATTCGTTACTTTCAGTTGCTCTCAGCGAGGAAGAGACAATCTTGGTAGTAAGCTCATTTTTTACGCTGTTGCAATTTAACTCTTTTCAGATTCCACAAAAGTAAAGGAACATACCTAATATAGGGCTTTAGCAGAAAATTAAAACTAAAATATTTGAGAACCTGCCAGTGTTCGAATATTGGATAGAAGTTTCTACATTGAAAATTGAGTTGAACGAAGCAATATTTTCAAATATTTTTCATACTGTAGAAGATGTTCTGTCATTTAGTTTGCTCCACATGAGTCCCGGGTGCCCAAAACAGCCAAGAAAATGTTCCTCAAGCAAAAAAAAAACTGTGTAAAGAACGAAAAGTGAAACATGGTGGATCGGAATTTTCTCCTGCTTCGTCTTCGGGGCACAAATGGTCAAAGTATCAAACTATATATCATCCGATCGCAATAATCCGAATATAAAAATGGAGAATATCGCAAAAGTTTCTGCAAAAGGTGGATATTTTCTAGTTGTATTAACTTTATTTTGCACTCACAAAAACAAACAGGTGTCAAGTAAAAATAACAAATGCAAATGAAAAAGCTGATTCGTATATAACTTTTTATGTTTAGCTTTTTCTTAAAGCACTCCAATTCATTGATCTCATTAAAAATTAATTATTAAGTATTTGTTTTGTTTATATAAGTATTTTATAAATTTATTTAATTGTTGCCAATTGTATATAGATAATAATTTAATAATTAAAAAAGCTATGAGCTGATTTTTAGGTATAATTTGAAATTTTGATGTTCCATCCCTGATTCATACTTGAATGCCCATGAAGGATTCGAAGTGTTGCTGTTTTTGAAAATCCAACTGTCAACTCTTTAGTTCTTAGCCGTCTGCCTTCCATTACTGTTCCCTCCACAAATTAAATTTAATGTTTTCATGGGCTGGTTCATCATCAACTAATTCTCTTTCCAAACGAAACTGTGCCGCCCATTCACACAAAAAACGAAGAATGCCCGTATACAGCATTCAAATGTGGTTTGATTCCCGCAGCTGTCCAAAATTCTCTGTCCAAAGCTCGGTACTAAGTTTCTTTTCATTTCGTATTTTTGTTTGACAGTTTGCATTTATTACACTGATATCTATAGTTTTTATCTAAAATTTATAGTTTGGCTCTCAAAGTACTGAACCAATTTTAATTAATATGTTTTTTAAATGAAACATTTCCGAAAATGAATAGAGCGGCGTCGCTATTTTTTATTTTTGGAACATCACTTCCCATACAAAAAAATAGCGCTACTGTATATCGAATCATAAAATCCTTTATATTTTAAGACATCAACCAAAATATTTGGCAATAAAATTAAGTTTTAGATGAGGAGAAGCGAGTTGAAATTACCTTCATTTTTGGGGGTTTTTTGAAAAAAAAAAAAAATTGTTTTTAAAGTATTCTTTTTTTAAGAAATCACCTTAGAGTATAAAACTGTTGTAGCCTAAAACTTCAGTATACAAGTATTTCAAAAATTGTTCAATCATAATAATGAAATTTTGGATACTGTCGTTTTAAAAGATTTGGTTAAGTATTAACTCAGCGAAAACTTGACGGATTTTGATTTATAATATATATTATAGTAAAGAAATTTTCTCAGCCTTTATGTTTTTTCTTTTGATTAGAAAAAACTCAATTTTTAGAGAAATGTTGAAATCGATGTAGATCACGTAAATTTTAAAATTTTTTCGAAATATTTTGGCGAAAGTTTTAAAACATAATAAAAGTTATATTTCTAAAATTTATCATACGTAAAGGGTTGTTAAATTTTAAGGGCCGATGCTGAATGTGAACCACACTTAAACGTAGGTTTTTTCTGCATTTCATTTGACATTTCTCAATTTCAGACTAACTCAATTTGAACATGGAAAGATACACAATCGAGCAACGAGTTAAAGTTATTCAGGCTTATTATGAAAATGGGCGTTCAAATCAAAATGCATATCGTGCACTTAGTGATTCTTCATCTTCAGTGATGAGGCAAATTTTCTCCTCAGTGGATTCGTCAATAAGCAGAATTGCCGCATCTGGGTGAATGATAATCCAAGAGTGATTGCCGAAAAACCAATGCACCCACAAAGAGTGACTGTTTGGTGCGGTTTATTGGCTGGCAGCATCATCGGGCCGTATTTTTTTTCAAAATGAGGCCGGTCAGGCAGTTACTGTGAATGGTGTTCGCTATCGTGAGAAGATAACGAACTTTTTATGGCCCGAATTGAAACATATGGATGTAGACAATATGTGGTTCCAACCGGATGGTGCCACTTGCCACACAGCCAACGAGACAATGGCTCTTTTGCGCGACAAATTCAATGGCCGTGTTATCTCACGTGGTGGCGATGTCAATTGGCCACCAAGATCATGTGATTTGACACCGTTGGGCTACTTTCTTTGGGGTTATTTGAAAGAAAAGGTGTACGTCGATAAGCCAGCAACAATTCGAGAGCTAAAGGATGAGATAATTCGGCACATTAATGGCATAGAACTTCAATTATGCCTCAGCGTCATCGAAAATTTGGACCATCGGATGGAGGTGTGCCGCCGAGGTCGCGGCGGACATTTGGCTGATATTTTGTTCCATACATAATTGAACCACACCATATTATCATAATAAAAAGAAATTACAATAATTTCCAAAATAATTTGTCTTTTATTCAAAATCAACATCGGCCCTTAAAATTTAACCACCCTTTATGTATATTTTTTTAAGTTGAATTCAATTTTTTTTTATACAAATATATAAAATCTAAAACATTGTACTTTTTTAGGCCTAACAAAGTGCGTCGGGTATTTGCTAGTAATTTATCTGAATACGCCAGACACTTTCGTACCTTACTACGCACGTACACTGTAAGATGCAATGTGAGACGCACGACAAATGAAATTAAATACAGAAGCTCCCAGGGGCAAACAGCCGCCGATCTGAGTACATCCCACAGCAGTGCAGCACTTAAAGGTCCCGAATATAAAATAGTACATACACTTATAGGATATTAAATACATGCATATATGTATGTTTGTATGGGTATGTAAATAATAAGAAGCAGCAACATATTTACGCCATCTACTTTGGGATACTTTGATATCGAGAGCGTATGTATGTATTGTATGTATGTTTATGCATTTGATATGTCGCCAACTAATTGAAGACATGGAACAGCCAAAACACACACACACACACACAAACTCATATTGTCCCTACTGCACACCAATTACATTTTGCGAGTGGCTGTCGTTTCGTTTTTCGAAAACTTTTAATGGCTCCGAAATTGATATCCATAAATTAGGCAACAACGATGTTGCGACAATTTTTTAAAAAAATGACAAGCGATGCAACTTACATACATAAATACATAAGTATATACATAAAATATGCATGTATGTATGTATGCACATTAAAGTTGTTCAAAAATTTTGGCATTTCAACACAGTGATGATAAAGTTGCCTCAATTATGCTGTTTTAGTACAATTTGAAGCCGAAAAATACTTTGACACCACATCAACTTTTTGAGCAAAATTTCCATAGAACTGTGTTACAAGTTTATTATTAGTTTTACTTTTGGTTAAACGGCCATATTTTGAAAATTGAAAAAAAAAGATTTTCAAAATCGAGTCAATCTCAAATGTTTGGAATTTCGCAACATACCTGAAAAACTTATATTTTGTCAACTTTAGACAAGCAAAAAATTAATTGGTTTTACAACATTACAGCCTTCTCACATCGAATTTGTGATTGTAAAAAAATCAAAGGCGAAATGTAATAAAAGTTAGTTTTAACTTTATTACGAACTAATCATGATAATCTCGAATCAAAACAAAAAAGAACAACAAAATCGATGACTTGCCCTCAATAGTTTTGAAAAATTTCTGAGAAAAATAATAAGAAAAAAGCTTGGTGCGCATAGAGCCGAAGTTTTTATTTTGAGGCTTGGACTAAAAAGGTAATTAAATTGAGAAATGTCATCGAAAACAAGATAGTAAAAGGGAATGCTGTCTAAACTAGAAGAAAATGAGCCACAAACATTGGTTAGCTTCATTTAGTTTTTTTGTGACAAATCCATTCATAACAAGGACATTTTGTTTTTATTCAAAAATAAAATCTCTTGCTACGCATGATATTAATGATAGTAGAAAAAAACATGGCCAACGCATAAATTGAAAATACTTCCAAAACAATTATTTTATTAACAATTATCCGCATGACTTAATTGCACTAGTTTGCACGAACAAAAGTACCTGCTATGTTTTTGTTATCAGTTCGTAATTAATTAATTTTTATGTTAACTCAAAAGGTACTATCAGTTTACAAAACAGATATATGTACAAAAAGAGGGGTTATTCGCTGTTCTGGAGTTTTTTTTTTGCTGATAAATAAAAATTTCCCAGAAAACAGAGTTTTTGTTCTTGTTCGCTAGGGTCTAGATGTGGAGGTAGTTCTACAAATTAAAAAATAAAGCATCACAGGCTAAGATAGCGAGACAACTGCCAGGCTATTCAACCATCTGTTATTGATTCATAAATTATTAGTACAAACATTGTTTTTTGAATTTGTTAGAAAAAAATATTACTCAATTTTAGGGAAAAAACACAAAAAATCAGATTGAGCGATGCAGGAGAAAAATTTTGACTTAGGTCGGTTACTATGTATTAGATTTAGATTGCAGGCAAGCAGAACAAAAAGACTCGAAAAATAACTATTAGTTTCTGAGCAATAAAAAAACAAACAAAAAAAAAATTATTGAGAAGTCATTTTTTAAATAAAACTTGTAATCTTACGATACCCAATATATAGCAAAGAAATATGTAAAATGTACTTACTGTTCAATAAATTCCGTCAGTCGCTCCTCCTTCCTGCTATCTGGCGCCAATTGGAAATACCACGTGATATCAAGTCTTTTTCCACTTGGTCGTTCCAACGCTGGCACCGCTTTGAATACTTTCAGGGCTGGAGCATTTTCATCCATTCGCACGACATGTATTTTAATTCGCTAGACTATGTCTATGTAGCGATAAAGCTCTTACAGCTCATCGTTCTATCGTCTGCGAAATTCGCCGTCGCAAAGAGGTAGAGGCCCAAAAATCTTTCAGAGAATCTTTCTCTCGAACACTCCAAAGGCCGTCTCATCCGATGCTGACAGCGCCCATGCTTCAGCGCCGTACAATAGCACGGGTATGATGAGAGACTTATAGAGTGTGGTTTTGGTTCAGAGAGAGGCGAGGGCTTTACTGCGCAATTGCCTACTCAGCCCAAAGTAGCACTTATTGGCAAGAGAAATTCTACGTTGGATTTCCAGGCTGACATTATTGCAGGTGTTAATGTTGGTTCCCAGATAAACAAAGTCCTCCACTTTTTCGAAATTGCAGCTGCCAACAGTGATGTTCAAGCCAATACGTGAATGCCTGGAGACTGTTTATTTGATAATAGCAGGCACTTAGTTTTGCAATCGCTCACCTCCAGACACATACGTTACGCTTCTTTATCTAGTTAGGCAGAAATAACGGTGCGGTTGTTGAGGCCGATGATGTCGATATCATCAACATACGCCAGGAGTTGCACGTTCTTATTAAAAATGTTATTTAACCGGTTCAATTCTGCAGCTTAAATTTTTTTTCTAACATAAGAGTCACCATGTCTGAAACCTCGTTTGGTTTCAAACGGCTCGGTGAGGTCCTTCCTTCATTCTGATGGAGCTGGTGGGAATGCTCAACGTCATTTTAAATAGCCGTATTAGCTTTGTTGGAATACCAAATTCAGACACTGCGGCAAATAGGCAGCTTCTTCTCGCGCTATCGAAAGCGGATTTGAAGTCGATTCATATTTCTCGGGTCCTTACCAATAATTGGCGTATCGTACACAATACGCTCGACAGAACCTTATATGCTATGCTAAGAAGCCTGATTCCGCTGTAGTTGGCGCATATTGCAGGATTGCTCTTTTTGTGGATTGGGCAGAATACACTTAAACTCCAATCAGCTGGCATGTATTCGTACGACCATATTTTACCAGCCTCTCGCCGTCGCACTTGATTAACTCTGATGGCAGTCCGACAGCACCATCGGTCTCATTGTAAAATGTACACTTGTTACTTATTTGAAAAGTTACGAGTTCTGATATAATTAACGCACCAAGCCATAAATCTTAGAAAAATTGGTTTTTTAAAATTCATGCTTGTAGGCTAATCGCCAAATTTTAAACAAATTATCTCATTAGAGTATTTTGAACTATACCCCGTATTCCTAGACACTGGACCGCGCCACGATTAGTCTGGTGGAGTTCGCCTCTTGTTTTCTTTTTTTCAAACGGGTTTCAGGGACCGCATGTTGCAATACGTATTTGATAATTAAATTTCAAACCAAATTTTTGTCCCTCTTGTCTAACTGGAATGATGATCGGAGCCACTAAATTTAAAAACAACTCTATTGGTAAATAGGGAACTAAAAATATGCGGGTATGAAAAAATAAAAATTTGGACAGATCTAATGTGCTTACATATGTACGCGTATATCTACATATTGAGCAGCCAATTGGTTGGGGGACAGCTGTGGTATGCGCGTACAGCTTGTGGCGGTTGGAATATGCTGGGCGGCCGGCAGAGTGTTGACAGCTCATCGTCATGTGCCAATTGATGCCATGCGATCGCACATGCATACATATGTATGTACACACATATCGAACATATACATATGTATGTGGCAAGGAGGAAGCTAAAAGGCGGATCTGTTTTTGAATTAAAATGCATTTACTTGGTAATTAATGTCGACATTTTGGGTGGGCGTCTAAAGTGCGGTTTTATAACTGCATAGTAGAAAAACTTGTATTTTTTGTAGTATTAAAACAGAAGCAATATACATATATAGCGCTAAGTAAATAAAATGGAATTTTTTCAAACTAAAGTTACAAGAGCACATTTTCTTTGAAATAAGTTGTATTCTTCACAAAACAAAAACACATCTAAATTTTGAACTTTATTGTGCTTAAATAATCCAGCTAAGTGTTTTTAATCTGCTCACAAACATTTGATTTTCAGATGCATGGTAATTTTCGACTTGCAACCTTCATTTGGCGTAAATCAATTACGCACCCTGGGAGAAAGTTTACTTATTCCGAGTTTCGTCCTAAGTCTCTTTTCTAAGCAATCAGTCGTCAAATTTAATATTTACATACGGCATCCAAAGTTCCCTTTTTTTGTTAATAGGTTTCAACCCCTTTATGTTCTATCGGCTTAATATTGAAAATAAATTGAAAATGATAATTATTGACGCGTTTTATTTTTTGTTTAAAGCTTAATATATAAGTACTTAGATAGATAAAAAAATTTACGTTAAAATAGAAACAAAGGAGTACTGCCACCTGAAAGATCTTTCGGATCCCCGCCGCACGCCCCTAACTCAGATTTCACAGGATGACTTCAGCTTCCCTAATAAGGTCCTCTACAATAATTCCCTAGTAAGTCCACGCTTTCAGTGATTAATCCCTTGGAAGTTGACAGCTAAAGCCGCATAATGGTTCAGATTCGATGATTCAGACTGTTTTCGAACCCTTACTGACTGGACTGTTGGCGATTCCGTTACCTTAGATCCCAATGCGAGCAGGTACTTAGCACAGCATAACATAATTAATCCTTAACCAGCTTCGACGTAAGCATTCGCTTGGGCAGGGGCCTGTTGGCCGCTTGGCTATCTGAAATAACGAATGTACCTTTCATAGCTTTTTTGGGATTTAAACTGACTCTGGTCGAGATTGCCACCACCTCGTCCTGATAGTTAAGGTTAGTTTTCGGGATAAGGTAATGAATTTAATTTACAATTCACAAGATCCCGGATTCCAGCTGGTTGCCAGCCCAAACCATGAGTTCAGCGGCGCTTTCAGGAGGCAAATGAGAGAGTTTCGTGCCATGGATTATGCCTGTAGAGTGAGGAATTTAACATTTTGTACATTGTAATTGTCAAATTATGTTCGTTATCAAATACCAGTTTAGTACTGGTTTGAAGGAATTGATACGAAGTACTCAGCACTTGTACTGCAACATAAAATGTCCAATATCCGAACTATTTGTGAAAAATATGATTAGTGTCCGCTTCGCGAGGCTAAGGGCTAATTTAAATGCACTAAAATTTACGGCGAGCTAGTGCACACCAATATGCAGTTAATTCATAAGTTAATGCAAATTAAAGCTAAAGGCGGTGAACCCGCCATAGCTGAATGTGTAGCGGGTGAAAGCTTCACTCGGAGTGCGCCGGGCTCTAATCTCGGTTAGGGGAAGTAACATTAAAAAATTATTAAAAAAAAAAACACTTTTTAGTAACGATCACTCCTCTGCATGTATCCTCCTTTGCAATATTTTGCGTATATTTCTATCATGAAAAACCTTCTCACCTTCCAAGTCGACGTAAAACGGCAGGCTCATCCATTTCTGGTACTGGAGTGAGACTTAAACTCTACAATGAAGTTAACTTCCACGGGATAATGTTTGATAGGACGAAACCACACGGAACGGTCATGGAAACTTCCATCCACTGCGTTTGCCCGACCCATCCATTACTAAGTGATTAGCGATAACATTATACGAAATGTGGGGTTTCCTTCGAATGCCAATGCCATTTGCCAGCGCCATTTGCCAGAGGGGTGAAGGAAGTGAGGCTTAAATTTCAGAGCTAGCTACCAGGGTTTGCCGACATCGTAATACGGCGGTTGCTAATTTTCTGAAAAATTAAAACTCTTATGATATTTTTAAATCCAATGGCGTGTTTTAACCTTGTATGGAATATTTGAGCATTTTTGGTAGTTAAAGCGAAACCACCTATTGAAATTGAAACCCCTGGATCCGAGGATAATCAACATAACCTCTGTCTATTTCGTAGGAGCTGCCTAAAGAAGCTCTTGGTCCATACACTTCAAAGCATTTGCATGCAAAAACAGCACACTTCACATCAATGAAAACAATGATTTTGAAGAAATCGAGAAATTTGATTAATTTCGGCCAGTCGGTGTTTATACAAATTTAATAAGAGTATCCGTCGTTTTCGACGCAAAGGTCAGATAAAGATTAAGGCGATCACATGAAGTACACTACAAGAGGAAGCACGACGACGGATCATAGATGTTTTGCTCGGGCTGCTTTCGAATATCCAGGAATATCTAGCATTTGCTTCATTCCAACCAAAAAAATCCGAAGGTCTAGACCCAGTTGCTGGACAGCGAACTGAAAAACTTTGCAGAAAACTTTTTTGAAAATAATTGGATATATAAACTGAAATTTACACAGTACACGTCATAATATTCTCTTCAAGAAAAATATGAGCTTTGGAGGGGTTAGCGTTAAGTCCTAACTTAAACCCAATCGACGTTCTATGAGGAATACTTTAAGACAGGGATTTAAGACATGACCGATAGTTTGATACCATTAACCAATTAATGTACTCTTCGGTTGCAGAGTGCAGCTATGTAACTGTACAAAATTTCGTGGATTCAATCTTAATAAAGTCTTAGAAGCAAAATATAAACATTTTAACTACTCCAACAAACGAAGAGTTATATAATTATTAAAAGCAAAAACAAAAATTAAAAATGCACTATATAATTATATACTAAGAATATTTTTCATTAATTACATATTTTTATTACTTAACATAAATCGAAGCATTATGAAAGTAAAACTTCTTTTGCCGCATGATATCGTATGACGAAAGTCGCGTCAGAATATCGCATAACGAAAGACGCATCAGAATCGCTTGACTAATTTCTACCACTATTTTTATTAATGCTACTTCTAATTTCGACTACTATTTTTACTAATTTCTATCACTATTCTTACTAATTTCTACCACTATTTTTATAAATGCTACTACTAATTTCTACTACTATTTTTACTAATTTCTTCCACTACTTTACTAATTTCTACTACTATTTTTATTAATGCTCCTACTATTTTCTATCATTATTTTTATTAATTTCTACTACTATTTTTACTAATTTCTACCACTATTTTTATTAATGCTACTACTAATTTCTGCCACTATTTCTACAAATTGTAGTAATAATTTCTACCATTACTTTTACAAATGGTGCTACTAATTACTACGACTAATTATTAATTTCTGCTACCACAAAAAAGTTTCACTTACATACATACATACGTACATAAGTAGGTGCACGCGTGTTTTTTTTTCTCTTATATTTTCGGACTTGTATTCATAAGTTCTATTAATTAAAATTTAACTTAAAGAAATTCGCTTTATTAAATGTTCATTAAATTCTAAAAATATCAATGTACATATGTACATATACTTATTTATTTCTCTGCGACACAAATAATATCAAAACAGATATAGAAATCAGATAAATATCTGGGATATAGCCAAAGAAAAGAGTATTATTGTATAGGGGCAGAGAGTCGATGTTTAAGAGCAATGCGCCTTCTTTTTGCTATACGAAAATATCTGAAGTGATCCGCCCTTTCTAATACAGGCCCACATTATACTTAAAACGGCCGCTGTAAATGCTACACAATTTATATTGCATTTATCAATTTGGCAAGAAGCGTACCGTTTATTAGAAACACACGTAGAAGATCGTAAATCAGTTGGCTTAAAATGAAATGAGAAAAAGGGGAAAGTGAAAATAAAAATGAAAATCAGACAGACAAGCGAGTGAGGCCACCAGGCGTTGCAATCTAGCAGAATGCATACCAAACATTTTTGGTTGACATAAGCTATTTTTTATGAGTAGACGTATCATAAATTCTACAAATACAAAAAAATGGAATAGCAGATTGTGGAAGCAAGAGGAAGTCCAAAAAATAATTTTATATATAAATTTATTAGTATTCAAATGTGAACTGCATATATTTTTAAATTAAAATATGTATGTAAAAAATATTTAAATTAACTTTGTAAGGTTGATATTTCCGACTAGTTTCATTAGTTGGCTTGGGTTAAAAAAAACGTATTTTTAAAATTCTCTCCTAAGCATTAAAATAGCTAAGCATCCGTTATGCACGTGCCGACACTAGCTGGCCATTGTAGCCATATTCACTTGCCTTCATCCACGCTTCCAATTGCACACGATTTTAATTTCAAGGTCCAGAGCACACGCAAGCCCCCTAACGTACCGCAACAAATGTAACTACAGCCATTTGCTACTCCCAATGATAATGAAGATGTTACTTCGCTGTGTCACACTTCACTTATTTAACGATTTTTCCTAATATCCAGCATAATGCTTGCCAGTCGCACACACACACCCACCCACACATAAACCATTTGTCTCGCATGCCGTTGTTTTGTATGTATGTATTTTGTAAGACAAATAATTTTTCTATTTCTTCCCCATTTTCCATTTTATCGACCCCAAAATTGCCGATTTGTCTTGTGAATGTTTCCACAATGAACCAGCAAATCGTAAAGACACCGGCTGACATCTATAATCCCATGGATTTGCTACTTGAATCAGGGATTTATAAATGATGCTACTGCATTCAGTTAAGTCTAAAAGTTTGTTCGTTTAGTTATCCAACGGGGCCGGCAGGCGCCAAAACTGATTCTTTTAGTAAATTTTTATGGCAAATGATTTTGTGAGAGTAATTTGAGTTTTACATCAGTGTTGGAAAAGTAAGCAGTTTTGGCATAAATCATTCAGTTTTGGCACTATTATAAATTATAGAAATTTTGTTATCAGAAATTGTGCCGGTTGAGTTCACTTCAGGTCGCAATTCTATCTAGTTAGGATCTCACCATGGGTAATATTAACCAGACATTAGAAAATGGCACTTAATACTAGTAAAAAGAAATTAATTTTTTTTGCATTCAATTGAAGGTTCTATTTAGCGTAGTTAGAATGATCGGATTTTGGTCAAATATGTTACAGAAATACATTCGTCAGTTTGCCATTGGCGGTCGAGAGTCGTTCGCTATTAGGAAGCAGCTATTCTATAATTTTTGATATTACTTCCTCCGGCCGAGATTTGATTCCGTGGCACTCACCTTAATTAGACAATAAAAACATATGCCTTACCTTCGATACTTACAAACTAGGGAATTATATATGTATATATAATTATATATGTACATATAACAAATATTGATCTCAATGAAAACGAATTATTGACTATCAATATTTATATCGATAAAAGTCGAAAATCATATAAAATCTTATAAAAAACTGACTGCTATATTTGCTCCTTCTTAGATTGTGCAAAATTACGCTATGAGAAATGATATCTGGAGGTTTTAATATTATTTGGTGGTAATACTGGCAATTTTTAAATACGTTATTTTCACCCGCACGCTGATGATGATGTGTTTTCGATTTGTTTTGAAAATTTTTCGGTTAATCGTTCGATTAATGTCGGAAAAGGAATATTTCAGTGTATTTCACTTTCGTAATTGGAATATTGACATTTATGTAAATTGATCTATCAAAACACTTCATCAAAGTGATTTACTGTAAGAACTCAATTATTATATTATTTGAGTGCATTTTAAAATACAACTTTTGAAAATATATTATTTTAAAAAAGTCTTAGTTGAACGCAATTTTTTATTTTCTGGCAATTTGTCACCTTTTCGGCATTATTTTTTGGTGCCTCAGCCACATTTGGAAATTTCGAGATTCCATCCATGTCCCACATTTGCCCAAAAACGTCCGATATTTTTTTTAAATGTTCATCCATCAAATCGATGCAAATTTTAATTTAAAAAAATTAATTAAAATACAGATAAAAAAAATTATTCTGCTTTTAACGTACAACGGTAATTTTCCAAAATTTCCCTTTTTCTGCACTCCTCTTTCTAATTAAAATCTTACTTACTTACTTAATTGGCGCCATAAACGCTTAAGTGATTTTCGCCGAACTTCTCCTACATTTTGTGGTTTGCGTCTTGTTGTTGTAACACCAATTGAGGGAGGTTTGCCATTGTCTGCCGAGGGGCAACCACTATTAAAAACAACTTTTCTATAATTTTTTATTTTACTTGCCCCGACCATAATTCGAACCAGCGGCCGCTTCGTAATACATTTGAGCGCATTTTTACATAACTCAATCTAATGTATATACAAGATGTGGGCGATGCCATGCCCACTTTCCACAGTTTATTTTACCTCGTGCTGAAATATCAAACTTTATATGAGAGGTGGGTGTGGTTTATGCCAGATTTTTACCATTTGGCTTATTGACTTGATATACGAAGTGTATACCAAATTTAGTAGAGCTTAATAGAATAGTTTCTGATTTATAATTTTTTTCTCTTATTTTGCGTATTTTCTTCATATAAAATTTGAGCAAATTATCTTTTAGAGTTACTAAAATATTTACAGAAAAAAAAAAAAATTATTAAATATTTAATTAATTAAAATATTTAGCTTCTTTTTTATACCATCTATAACATTTTCTAACCTTTTTCTGTAGTTTCTGAGGTATACTTTTTTCTCTTAAGTGGGCAGTAATATGTCTATTTTCAAAATATTTTTGTTCCGATTATTTCCTTTCCATAAAATTTGAGCAAATTATCTTTTATAGTTATTCAAATATTTATGAAATAAAAAATTAAAAAAATTACTGCCTTCTATTTAGCTTCTTTTTTTATACCATCTATAACAATGACAGTTAAGTTTCACTTTTTTGATCATCTGACCACTCTGGAGATTAGTGAGGTTTTAATGCAAAAAGAAAATGTTAAACATACTTAGATGCTATTGCAAAATATTTCAACTTCGTTTTAAAGAAATTATAATAAACACATCATTGTTGTCAAAGTGGCAACATCTCATTTGACGTTTTGATTCGGACAAGAAATGGAATTTCTTGCATTCCCGAGTTGGTGGGTAAGTTTCCGCATTTTGGAGAGACTTTTTTACTTGCTCTCTGTTGCCAGTGACTCGCCCAGAACTTATAAGCACAATCGTCACAAACATACACGCATATATGTATGAAGGAGTCTACATACTGACGTTGTTCCAAAAAAATTGTGCACTGCATACAAACTTCTTGATGTAAAATTCGTTTTCTTTTTCCGCGACCTTGCTTCCAGGCCGTAGCCCGCAAGTAGGAGAGTATTTTATAAGGCAACTAAATGCTGCTGCAACTTAATATATGCATTTATATTTATATTTACGAGCATGTTTGACTTGCTGCCACTAAATATACTTTTGGCTACATCAAATAATTTATGTTTTGTCTTAAAGGAATCTTTTAATATTCAAGAGGAAATTTATTATGTTGCAATACAGATTAAATCCAAATAAATCTTCCAAGATTTTGAAAAAAATGTATGTATTATACATACATGCATATTGTATATTTGTGAAATAATAATCCTGGGAGAGAGGTAATATTTGCTAAAAATAACTTTTAGAGAAAGTAAAAAAAATTCACTTACCTAGAGCGAGCGCTTTAGACCAACTAAGAAAATGGAAAATGTGTTGGCAAAAATAGTTTCATTTTTTTTCAAAACATTCTTTGCATATATGCTCAATTCAATTGGTGAAATAGTTGTTTATCTTTGAAGTAAAGAAGTGCTTAAAAAATAATTAGTGTGATTAGATTGCTAGAGATCGCATTGCCTTGATGAAATACCATTGGTCGCCGTTCGCGGTTTATCTGCCATTCATCCGAGACGCCACTGTATCTACATCGCCAATTTATTTATTTATTTATTTATTTATTTATTTATTTATTTATTACAAAATAATAATCTAGAAAATTTAAAAGTTTCTTACAGCTTATTGTGAGTAAGCCAATACAGTTATAATGACTTAACAATTTCATTTAATAACACCTTAAATTTAGCTTTTGGTAAATCTAAATCAAGGTCTGTGAAATTCAAGATTTTATTACATACATATATTCATTTAAAGTTCTTTGAATAGGAGAATTGGCGGCATACAGTGTTCTAGCTCGTTCTAGGAAAAAAGTATCATGGGTTCGAAGACTTCTTGTAGGGATATTAAAGTGAATGCGTTCTAGTAAGAATGGACAGTCAATCGAGCCACGTATAATATCAAAGACAAAGGTGAGCGAGAGTATAGTTCTTCTAGAGTTTAGAGATTTTAAGTTGATGAGCTGACATCTAGCACTATAAAACGGAATCGGGTCACTAAAATGTAAAGAGTGTAGGGCAAATCTGACAAAGTTTTTTTGAATTCTTTCGAGTCTCACTATATGGCGATCAAAATATGGCCGCCAGATGAAGACAGTGTATTCTAGTTTAGAGCGTACAAGTGAGGTAAATAATAGTTTCAAGGTATAAGGATCACTAAAATCTGAACTGAATCGGCGAATGAAAGCCAGCATAGAATATGACCTGGAAATAATGGAGTTTGAATGGCTTTGAAATAAAAATTTAGAATCAAAGACCACACCGATATTGCATATTTCACCAACTGTGCTTAGCTGAGAACCATTAATATAATAAGAAGTAGGGATAAGGGAACGAGATTTGCCGAATGAGACATGAAAATCTTTTGTTATATTTAAGTGTAGTTGGTTTTTTTTACACCAGAAAGCAACGCTATCGAGATCCGACTGGATCTTAACCTAATCTGAATTGCTAGATATGGTAGTGAATACTTTCAAATCATCAGCATATAATAGAAATTGAGAGTGGTTAAAATAGTTAGATATATCATTAATGCAGATAGTGAAGAGGAGGGGACCTAAAATACTCCCCTGGGGTATACCAGAGGACGCAAGGAAAGGACGAGAAGAAGCGTTATCCACCACGACTGTACAAATGCGAGACGAGAGATATGAATTTATCCAGGAAAGAAAAACTGAGTGAAACCCCAGATTTGCTAATTTGGATACCAAAATTGATTGGCTGACTTTATCGAAGGTTTTAGAAAAACCGGCATAAACTGCATCAACTTGGGTTCGGCTATTAAAAGCGGACAGACAAAATCCGGAGAACACTGCGAGATTTGTTACAGTAGACCTACCAGCGATGAAGCCATGTTGTTCAGTCGAAATCAAATGTTTCGCCGCAAAATATAACTTCTGTTTCACAATGAACTCAAACAATTTTGAAACCGCCGACAGTTTAGAGATCGGTCGATAATTAGAAACATTATTCTTATTGCCACTCTTGAAGATAGGTGTAATGGAGGAAACTTTCCAATCATTGATAAAAACACCACACTCAAGAGACTTATTAAAAATTAATAAAATAGGATACGAAAATGCAGAACAGTTCTTTAAAAGATAAGAGGAAAACCCGTCAACATCAGTTTGGCAAGAGGATTTGATTTTTAGACTACCATCTAACACATCATCGAGCGTTAAGGGTAGAGCACCAAAATTAATTGGGGAAACGGTACTATCATTTGGGAACAAATTATTAACTACAATCGAATTGGGTTCAAAATTTGAGCTAAAGAAGTCTGCGAAAAGATCCCTACAACTGATTATCCTTATTTCTTGGCGTCTAAGCTCTGTATTGGACAAAACTTTCTATACAATTTTCGGGCGCTTTTTCTGCCAGTCGCAGCGTGGCCCTGTGGGCAGTATCTTTACTTTCCGTGGCGGCGCGGCATTCTTCATCGTACCAGTCATTTTTTAGGGGTAGTTGAAAGCCAAAGACTTCATCCAACCCTGGCTTTGAAGTCCCCAAGCACAATTTTGATATCGTGACGAGAGCAGCGCTCGTAAGTGCTGTCGGATCGCTCATGGAAGTGAGTGAGGTGTGGGCACAAATCAGTGAGACAGTGAAGTATCTCTCTTTGACACGAATTTATGTAAAACGCTCGTCCACCACAGTATTTGGCAACGAAGTCTCACGCCCTCCACAATTCCAACACCGCACTTGCGCTCCTTTCATCTCAGCTCTACTAGGCGTACCAAGGTCTAATTGTTTGCTTACCTTGCCCCGTCTATTTCATTTCAACTATAACTGCACACCCAGTAGATCGACTATACCCCCTTGCACTCCTGTGTATAATCAGATACTAGCCTTTACCCCCGGCTTCGCTCAAAATGAAATAGATAATTTCTCCAAAGGTTAATTGATTTTTAGTTAATATTTATAATTTTTTTCTTTCTAACAGAAAATTAACCCCTACTTCATAATTTCTGATTACGGTTAGTTTTTGAAACTTTTTTCTCATTGGCAGCTACGCAGTATGCCATTTTGACGCCAATTTGATTTTTTAAAAAGTAAATTAATTTCAAGATAGTACTACTGTTCTAAAATTTTGGTAGGGATCTGAACTTAATCTGCATATAAACAGGTGGCAACCTTTTTAAAAGTATTTGGGAAGTGAAGCTTTATTGAGCCTTGCATATAATATTATTTGGATTTGATTTAACATTTTATAAATTTGATTGATTTCTTAAACAGGTGGCAACTCTCTCCAAAATTATTTATGAAATTTCGCTTTTCTAAAATTTGTGCTTTGGTATTCATATTGAAAAATGTCGTTTATTGTTTGATTTAACTTAATTTGCATATAAATGAATTTGATTTAACTTATTATAAGTTTGAATAATTTTTTAATTTCTCCAAAAGTATTTTTGAATGTAAGTTTTCTTAAAACTTTTAGTTTGGCGCTCATATTGTAAAATGCCATTAATTTTTTTAAGTTAACTTAATTTGCATTCAAACAAGCAACCTTCTTCCAAATGTTTTTGAAGTGAAGCGTTCCTCTTTCATTTGACACTCATAATGCCATATTTGATTTCGATCTTTGCTTTAAATGAATTTAACTTTTTAATCAGATGGCAACTCACTATAAACAAATATAGCAATATGTAATTTAACTTATTTATTTAATAATAATGAGTCATAAGTAATAAGTAGGATATGTAGGATTAAAATATATCCGCCAAGTGACGCTACACATTTCATATTCAGATTCATGGTATTTTTAACAATTTTCGACCATATTATTCTAAGAATATCTCCGCTAGTGAATTTATTATTTGAATATTTAAAAGCAGATATGCACGAAAATATTCCCATAACCAATTTTTCTACACATTAAGTATGTTTCAGAATTCTACTGTTACAAATGCACATCTCATTCATCCTGTTTTAATTTTATAAAAGTGCAAAAGTCAAAAAATTCCGAACTAATCACTGCAAGAATGCAGAGCATTACAACGCAAATTACACGGCAGGGAACACAGTAACAACATCGCACTCACACACACATAGTTACTCGTAAATATTGTTTAAGTATGTACAAATATAAAATGCATACTTGTGTATATAATTACAAATGTACATATTCATTCGATATCCCCGGGGTGGTTTGTTTTGGCTTCCAGTTGTCAAACAGGCTGCACATCCTGTACCAATTACTAAATGACACCCCCGTTGCGACACTGAGAACCTTCATCTTCGATGAAATCTACTGAGGGGCGATGTACATATGTATGTATGATATTGTACTTCCTTACTCAAACATTTCAACGCACATACATTTGTATTTTTATGTGAAAAGGACATTCACTTGTCGCAGATGACATGATCGACAATATTTTCAACATTAACTTTGGCCCGTGCGTTTTGTTTTTCTCTCGTTGTGTTTAAATTGTTAGCATTATTGCAATTTTTTGTTGTTTTTGTCTTGGTTGCAAAAAAAATTGGTAATCGAATGTTGGAAAACATAAATAAAGTAATCAAATGGCATGATTTGGGTTAGAGTTTATGAGGCGGAAGGGAGGATGTTATTTCGAGTACTTGGTGCTTTAGTTGATAGTTAATGGCATTGTTGGTGTTGTGTGGTGCGGGGGAAATGAGTGCTGTGTGGAATGCGGAAGGATACACTAGTTGATTTCATTAAAATAGAGATATCTTCCATTTGTGTTTGTAAAGCGACGATTTGAAGTTGGTAATCGATAATCGGTTCGAAATGATAAAAACTCTTACATGAGTATTGAAAGAAAATATTCAGTTCAAATTTCATACATATTTTATTTTAAAGTTTATAAGAAAATAGGTGAACTTTATAGGTTTTTAAAATCATATTGGAAGTCAGTCCTAATCCCGCAAAAAACAGAAGTGACGTTTTTTTTTCAAAATTTTTGTCTAGATGTAGACATGCATATCGATGCTCTAGGAGAATTTCTGCAATAAAAATATACTTATAATTTTAAGAAAATGTTCCTTACGTTTTTTTCGCGAAACGAAATTAACCGCCTCAGCCTGGAAAAATGTTGGGAATAATGCACAAACTTTTACAGCCAATATTATGTAGCTCAAATAATTGAAAAGGCGCTTTTACCAAGCGCACCTGCTGCATGCAAGTTTGTGCAAAAAATTCGTGAGAAAAACTTTCTAGTGGAGAACACCCACGGTCTCCGCCGTCGTAGTAGTAGCCGAGAGAACGCGTTCGGGAACATCGACACGCTCAACATTTCACGCACCAGCCTGATTCGTATTTTTCA
The DNA here is from genome assembly GCA_951828415.1 of Anomoia purmunda. Classification (NCBI taxonomy): domain Eukaryota; kingdom Metazoa; phylum Arthropoda; class Insecta; order Diptera; family Tephritidae; genus Anomoia; species Anomoia purmunda. The sequence goes on from OX639995.1 coordinate 49,001,985, forward strand.
AAAAGGCCTCGCATTATGCGCTTGAAGGATTCAATTGACTCAGCAAATGAAGGCACACGACAATCAGCTTCGTTATCGCTTTTCAGCCTATGCCAGAGTTGATTTTCCAACAAGTTTGGAGAAAATCGTGTTATCAACCAAACTATTTCTAACAGTGTGAAAATTTATAGAAATGCAAAAGTTTTAGAATACAAAATTTTCATAATTTTATGTAAAATTCAGATCCGTTCTCAAAATTGCGAATCGTAAAAAAATGGAAAACAAATCAATTTATGTTGGGGCAAATTTATGAAAAACCTTCAGCACCCTGTATCCCAAAACCTTTTACATTTTACATTTTCTCTCTGGTTTTTTCGCTGCGTGTTTGATTTAGACATTTTTACATATTTTTTTTTACAAAGTTTATCAATTAAAAAGAATGAATAAAATTTAGCAATTTTCGAAAAAAATCGAAAATATCCTTATTTTTTGTTTCCAAACGCTTATAACTCAAAAAGTGCTATTCCGATTTACACAAATATATCAGCATAAATAACGTTAATGTACCTTTAAAGCAGTAGCCTCAAACGGTTTGTTTTATTTGGTATTCCGTAGATTTTTTCGGCAATAACTGCAAAAGAACCTTGAAAAAAGTGTTTCTGCCTATATATCGAAAATGCTTCTTTAGAAAAATGAATGAAATTCATTTTCGTGTTCAGCGACTCAAATTTTTAAATTTTTTTTGCATTTTAAAAATAAACCGTTATACGGAGCACTATTTATAAGTTACAAGAAAATGTGTAAAACAAAAAAAAAAAATAAAAACGAAATGGCAAGAAAAGACAAAATGATGTGGACTTTATTAAAGATGAAACCCAAGTTTTTTTTCGCAATTACCACTAAATTGTTCGGACTAAATATGCCAATATTAACTTAATGAGAACAAAAATCTTAAATATTTTCTTCATTTTACTTAACTTACTTATTTTCTTTCATAAGTAAAACAATTTAGCTGCCATATTTTGGAAATTCGGGAATAAAAAAAAAAATTGTCGTTTTTATTAGACAACCCAATAGCTTAAGAAGATATGTACATCTTTTTAATTATCTATATAAAGGGTGCTTTTTGTTAAACGTGGGGTTTTCACTGAAACAATACCTTTTTCCGAGTTGGTCTTTTTGACAGTTGTTATTTGATTTATACTCAGTTTGGTTTGGCATTTGCAAAAATTGAAGCCAAACGAACATCAAGCGCGTCGCACGTTCGGTGAATGAACCCAAAATGAGATGGCCGTCGATCCCGATTTTCACAAGGAAATTTTGCCCGGCGATGAAGCTAACTTTTGTTTGAATGGGTACTTTAATAAACAAAATTGTCGCATTTTGAGCCATTGCTGAGATGACGTTACACCCCCAAAAAAGAATCGTTGGTCCATATTTCTTCAAAAATCATGATTAATGACTTTTTCGTGCCTGAATTGGAGGATGTTGACGTGGACGACCTTTGGTTCCAACAAGACGGCGCTACATGCCATGCATACAACGAAACAAATAAATTTATTGAAGGAAACTTTTGGTATGCTCCTTATCTCGCATCGTTGGACTACTTTTTTGTGGGGATAAGTGAAGTCGCTTGGCTACGCAGACAAGTCCAAGACGATTGACGCTTTGGAAGAGAATATTCGGCGCGTTCGGCGCTGGCATGCGGCCCCAATTGCTGCAAAAATCGGTCGACAAAATTGGGCCTCCCGACTGGAATTTATTCGAGCCAGCTGCTGCGGTAACTTGCCCGAAATTATTTTTAAAACATAATGACAAACCATTGTCTTTAAAATAAATCCAAATTCTCGGCCATATCATTAAAAAACTACCCTTTATATACGGCATCATCGATCGCAGTACAACACCAATGCATTGGGAAATTTGAAAAATTCAACACGTGGATGTCGATTAGTGCAATCCATAGTAAATGTACCATAATTTATTGTTCTACATATCGAGATCTGGGCTACTAAATGACCAATCAGTCGTGGAAATAAAGGGTAGAAACGAATTCGTGTCGATTTTGCCTTATAAGCTGGAACGGAGTCTGGCGGAAATAGTGCAACTTTTGAGACTATAGCTCACTTTCAATAACTCGAGTATTCGGTTATTTGCAAAACGAAACTCACTAAATTTTCAATAATTACAATATAATTTTACAACACTAACACACTCATCGTGTAATTGCGCCAACAAGAGGCACTGGCTCGAAAAGCACTTAACCCATAAAGTGTACATAATTTTGTAAAATAACAAATGCACTTAACAAATTACAGATGTGAAAATTTCATTTGCACTGCCCAACATTTCCGTCACATACTACAAGTACAAGTATAATACATACATATTTAAAGGCAAACAAACGTACTACATACACACTCTTCGCCTCACCAGACCCCAGTGCGAGCCAACTGAAAGTGTCTACCATTGTCTCAACCCAACCCTCAACCCACATACCCGACCACCACCAGCATCAGCATACGAGCGAGGACCAGCAAACGCCAAAACACCAAGTCGCAATCCACAAATTAGAAAATGATTAATGGACTCAACCAGTCGCATAGGCAGCCAGGCAGGCAGGCAGCCAGGCAGGCAGTTAGACATTCACCCACTCGAAGCAGCAAAGCAGCCGCACCCAAGAGGTCAAATTCCAACCCTATGATAGTGCTGGTCTGGTTTGGTCTGGTTAGTCTCCGGCACACTTCATTTCGAAATGATGCTCTGGAGAATTTTTGTTGCTGGCGCCCCATCGCCACATTTTTCCACAATTCCTGCGGATATTATCCTGTCGCTGCGGAAAATCACTCTTCCGTTTCGTTAATTTGGTCTCTTCTGCCTCTTCAGTCTTCTATCCGTAGGTGTAATAGCGAAGAGGGTGTGTTTGTTTGTTGTCATTACATGCAATGCTTTTGCTGATGCGGTGGCATTAACATCCTTACATCCTTCCATCCATCCTTCCTTCCTTCCTTTATCCCACATTCGATGGCAGTGGGTTTATTGTTCCTGCCGATGTTTCAATTGCCACTCTTGCTGCTGTTGTTGTTGTTGTTGTTGCTGCCGCTGTTGCTCTTTTATGGCAATCCACTCCACTAGACTCGTCGAGTGTTTGTTCGCTTATGAATCAAATTACATTTTAAATCCTTGATTTTAATCTGAAGGGGGCTGACAAATGGATTTTTATGTCATTTTATTTTTCTTTTTTTTTTGGAAAAGGGGTGCAAGTGTGGAGGGCAGATGATGGGATTGGATGTTGTGTCGCAATTGAATTTCGCACTGCACAATTATTTCACAGCATGATTTTATGTCCCCCTCTCTGTGTATTTGATGTTATCTTATGAAAATTAGAAAAGGATGTCTGAGGCGAGGAGAGAGTTGATTATCAGTGATTTTTGAGTTTTGATTGCGTGTTTACGTTGATGGGTGTTAACAAAGTGGCACATTGAAAGCAGCAGTATCGGGTAAATAGTTGGTTTATAAGGGAAACACTAAAATTATTGTTTATTATCTTCAACAAAAAGGCAATATGGATTGTTGGCAATATTTGAAATAGTCGCTAAAGTTTTTGCGAAAATTGTCGAGGTTTTTTTGCTTCTGTAAAATTTATCATATGGCATTTTCAAAGTGTACACTTTTAAAACACCGTCCGCCAGGATATAAAAAAATAAAAAGCCACACTTTAATTGACGAGAACGGTAAATTAGAAGAACTCCGTTGAAACCTGTAAAGTCCATATGAAGATTCACCACACTAAATATATATTTGCCTTTAGTAAATACAGCATACGAATCAATGGATAGATGTTTGGGAATGTGGACAAGTTTTTGTAGGATTTTTTGTTAAAAAGTTTAGAACAAACCAAACAAAAGTTTTACCATTATTTCACTCATGATGTTAAATGGTTTGCAAAGAGCGATTGTAACCCCCATATCAAAACTTTTTTGATTATGGATAAGTGAAAATTAATATGAAAATGTCGAAGTTAGCATATTTCACACTATACTAGTTGAAAATTCGAACATAAAAGTGATTTTATTTTATTTTTACAAAGACGCGTTTTCGAGATATAAGCAAACCCCCTGGTTTTGAGGTTATAGTCCGTTTGTGGCTCAGAGTTGGCTCTAACAATGAGAAAGTCCATGCAAATGCAAACATTTGAATATCAAATTTTGTATAATTTTATGCAAAATTCAGATGAGTTTTTAGAATAGCGATTTGTGAGGCAGTATTGGATTGAATTGAAAAAAAGTCAGCCTATGTTGGAGCAAATTCAAATTTCAGATCTACACTTGGAAAATTGGATGCCATTTTCAGAATTAGCGGACCCTTGTAAAATGCTGCACCGCTTTTATTTAATTTGCAATAACTTTAACATTTGGTGCTTGATTTAGGCGCCCTTAACTTCGAAATTTTCATAATATAACTAAAAAAAAAACGCTTCAGTCGTTGTCCTTTCTATATTTATTTATTGATTGCCTTTTCTTTTTCTGTCACATACACAGGTGGTAACCCCCTAAAATATATTGGTACGCCCTTAACAGTAATATTTTAATATTTTTTCGAGTTTCCAACCATATTTTACTATTCCATATAATTTGTGTATAATTCGGCTTTTCTAGCAGGTGGCAACCTCCTTTAAAACACAGCTAGCTATAAACATTCTTCTCAGCGAAACAAACCTTTTGGCACCCATATTTTACTATTCCATAAAACTTGTGTGTAATTTTATTAAATTATACTTCCCAGGCAGGTGGCAACCCTCTATATATTATAAACCTTCTCCTATGTGAAACGAACAGTTTGGAACCCATATTTGCATATTTCATATAACTAGTGTATAATTTAATTGAATTTTACTTTTTAAACAGCTGGCAACACTCTCCAAAGCATAAAATATATTCTCCTACCTACCAAATATATAAGTGCATATATACACAAACACGTTGACCCGAGAGTTTTATATACTATAAGATTATCGTTCAATTAAACATTGTTAATTATTTTTTTTACAAAGTTTATCTACGAAAAGGAATGAATACAAATGAAAACTTTTCAAAGAAGCTCGAAAATGCCCTTATTTTTTGCATTAAAAAGCCTGTAATTAAAAAAATACTATTTCGATTTACACAAAAGATATATCAGCTGTACCTTTAAGTCGGTTCCCATAGAAGGTTTGTTTTATTTGCTATGCTGGAGTAGTTCAACAATAGTTTTATGTTTTGCTTGGAAAATAATAGCTATTTTTGAGTTTTTTTTTGCTTAGAAAATAAAAGATATATTTTAGTTTCATGTTTTTTTTTGCTAGGAAAATAAAACTATATAATTAAGTAAGTAATATAATAATCTATTGAGCTGAAGGCCAGATTTAAATTGAAGTCGAAATATCGACACATTTAATAAAACACAGGATAAAAAAATTGTGTTTTATTTAAATCTGGCCTTGAGCTCAATAAATTATTACATATATAATTAAACAATTAAAGGTCATTAAAAACAACTAATTGGGAAAATAAAATTTTTTTTTTGAGTTCTATTTTTTTCTTGGAAAATAATAATTATTTTTCTTGTTTGAGTTTTTTTTTTGATAAATAAAAGTTAGTTTTTAAGTTTTATTTTCTGCTTGGAAAATAGTAGTTAATTTTTTAGTTTATTTTTCGCTTAAAAATTGATAGTTATTTTTTAATTTTTTTTTGCTAGGAATATAAAAGCTTTTTTTTTTGAGTTTTATTGTTTGCTTGGAAACTTATTGTTATTGTTTAGTTTTATTATTTTTTGGTAGTAAAATAAAAGTTATTATTTGAGTTGTATTGTTTTATTAGATAATAAAATTTATTTATTTTGTAACATTTTTTTTTTTGAAACATAGTTATTTTTTAAGTTTTTTTTTTGTTGGAATAATAGTAGTTATTTGTTTAGTTTTAATTTTGGATTAGAAAACAGTAGTGGTTTTTAATTAAATTAAGCACATAAGTGTTTATGCACATATTCAGAACAAATTCTTTCTTAGATGGGTGGTTTGAGTTAAAAGGGCACTATTCAAAACTTTGATTTTCGAAAAAAATAAAGCTCTAAAACAACTATAATAAAAATTGTAATAAAAAGCAGAATTTTCTCACACGCTTTGTACTTTCTAAAATTAATTTATTAGGAAAGAAATAAAGCACTTTAATTTATGATTAATGTTCACCTAATGCTAAACTCTCTTATAATAAACTACTCGTATTTACCGATTCTGCTTTCAAACAAAAAAAAAATTGTTCTATTCTATTGATTTGAATTCTTGCATACAATTCACACATACATACATATATATGTACGCATATATTACAAAATAAACGTTTTATTTTTATTATCAAATACAACTATCATTTTAATACCATGTGCAACTGTCATTAGCTCAAGTTGTGCTTCTTTTGCAATTAATTAAAAGTATACAGCTGTTTGATACTACGAGTATCGGCATGGCTTTTTAATTTTTAACCCAAAGTCCTTTTGCCTGCGTGCTAAGTTGCAGTTTCGATGTGTTGCTTTCGCATAATGGCTATAAAATAAAAAAAAAATCGAAAAACAAACATTGCGCTTGTTACCAAAAAATTTACTGCCATTGTTTTATGATCTTGTACGAGTATTCACTTAACAACACTTTCCGCTTGCGTTGAATACAAACTTACATACACTGAAAAAACTTCAAGACCTTAGACAAATTTTCCTTATTTTACTGTAAATTTTTTCAATTTGCAATAAATGAACAAAAATTTGCATAAAATGAAATCTGTTTTCTCCAAAAGTAGTAAATATTTTTAAGCTCGGTTTCATTCCCGTTATTATCTCCTCAATCCAGATCCGCCATAGCCGAGTCCGTAGCGTGTGCGCGCTTCATTTAGTGGGCTCCGTGTTCAGAAATTATAGAAAAAGTTTTTTCCAATAGCGGTCGCCCGTCGGCAGGCAATGGCAAAGCTCCGAGTGTATTTCTGCCATAAAAAACTTCTCACAAACATCATTTGCCGTTCGGAGTCGGCGTAAAACTGTAGGCCCCTCAATTTGTGTTACAACAACAAGACGCACACCACAAATTGTAGGAGAAGTCCGGCCAAACATCAAGCTACATATAAATAGAAAAATAAAATGGCGGATTTTTCTTAAACTTTGTAGTTTTGTAGGACTTGGTGTGCTAAATAACTGTGCAAACTAATTTTGCAAATTTTGTCTTAATTTGCAAGATATTCGCGATTGAAAATTTTCAAAATGAAAGAAATGTGTTTCTTAAAGAATTTTTGTTATGAAAACTATTAATTCTACAAGAAAAAGTTGTTTACATAAAATTTTAGGAAAAATATTAAGTTTTAATATTATCTAAAAATAAATTTAAAATCATTACTTTTGTTCTAATAATTTTTCTGCGCCATTTTCCCAAAAATTATTTTCATAAAATTTGAACTTTCATTTTCAAATATGGTTAAATTTTGAAAGAGGTGTTTTTTGTTATTTCTGAGATAAAAAATGTGTAAAGTTAGCGCTCCGAGTAAACCAAAAGAGCTATTATATAGATATCTTTATTAGTGTCTATATCCGTTTTAATTTTGAGCACTTCTTATTTAATTTTGTAATTTTCTAGTTTTCTTTTTTAAATATATCAATTTGTATTGCTTTTAGTTTTTTTTAGTTTTTAGGTTTTATTACCTCAGCAAAACTGGATTAGGAAAAAACATCTCGGGAACACTTGCTTAATGTAAGTAAAGATTTCAGAATATTAGAAAATATATTAGCAAACCTTTCAAAATGTCAATATCAATGAAGAAGCATCCACCAAAGATCAATTTTATAAGTTCATCTATTTTACCTACAAGTGAGTTTAATCCAAAATATAGATATACTGCTGGGGCATGGGCGAAATATTATCAATTTAGATAAACAAAAATTTTAAATTTCCTAACTTCAAGAGAAATTCCATGGAATATCATAAAATTTCAAAAATAATTCGAAGTTTCATATAAATTAACCATTAATGCCAAAAATCTATAAACTGAGTATGGTTTTGGATCATAGACACCTGCAAAATAGGTGAACAATTTTTGATCTGTGATTTCTCTGAACATTTTGCTTTTTATTTTTAAAAATGAGATACAGAGTAATCACTGGAACAACGCCCAACCACACTACATTCACTACCATTACAAAAATAATAAAAAAAATGTGTGTTAACTTAACATAGTATTTTGACGACTTTAGCATAACAGCTAATTGCAATTTTTTTGCGACTTAAGATTGCAATTGGCTTGGTGGTATAGTGAAGAGATTATTAGGGTGTGAAAGTTTACGTAGACCAGATACCCTAAAACATTTTTTGATTTAGTAAAAATTAAATTTGACACAAAAAAGCTTGATTTTTTTTCATCGAATACCATTAAAAATAAAATAAGAATTATGCGAACGATTTAAAACTTGTGAAACAATCGCTAAAAAGAAAATTATAAGGGTTTGACGACCAAATATTCAAAATATAATGCTATTTTTAATCAGTCTAAATTCTACACAATATAAATTATTTTAAATACAAAAGTATAAGAGGAAATCTAACAAAAACATGACATTATCTTTATTAATTGTTGTTGTTTGTAATGCTACGGTTTTTTGCAATAAATGATTTTTTCAACGCGCCAGTAATTGAAATAAAATTTGTTGTGGAGCTTGGGAAAAGTTTGAAGAAGTCTCTTTTTTGCCTTGGAGCGCAAACTTTAAAACTATTTATCTTAGAAATTACAAAAAACACCTCTTTCAAAATTTCACGATATTTTAAGAAAAGTAAAAATTTTATGCAGATTTTTTCCATGGTGTTCCAAGCATGAATTCTGAATAATAAAAAATATTTTTATTTTATTTTTTGACTAGCTGACCCGGCGAACATTGCTCCGCCTTAGAAGCAATAAATGAGCAGATTCTTGATTTTAAGAGTTTAAATTTTTTATTAGGATAATAAATATAAGTAAGTACCAAAAATCAATTATTGTAATGATTCTTTATTGGCCATGTATTTTAGTGCATAGGCTGCACTCTTCAGTGAAGCACCTTGTGATAGACGATATTTTTAGTTTTATTACTATGTGCAAGAACAAATAACGCAGCTGGTCTTCCGACCCTTGAACATGCCGCATATAATTGACCATGGGAAAAACATGGATTTTCTAGATTTCGACCACAAACTTTCAAGGATTGGCCTTGTGATTTGTTAATGGTCATGGCGAATGCAAGACGGATCGGATATTGAAGTCGTTTAAACTCAAACGGCATGTCGGTTGGGATCATCGGGATCCTCGGAATGAGAACTTCCTCACCTTCAAATTTTCCTTTGAGTATCGTCGCGTAAATCACATTGTTCATCAATTTACTTACCACCAAACGCGTTCCGTTGCACAGTTTACAGTTCACCTTTAGTCGTAAATTATGCGGTGGTAAGCCAGGCACATCCAAGGAGTTTAAAAATTCAATTGGATAGTTGGTGGCATCATCTGCATTTGTTGCACAGTCAATAGATTTGAACGAATGTAGTGTACTAATGACCTCATTCTGAATTATGTAGTAGCAATGAGTGCAATGGCTCAGGTGGGGGAGTCAATAATGGCAATTTCACTTTCCCATTAAGGCAGCACAATCTTGGCGTTTCTCCGGAAAACTTCAATACTCGCAAACCATCCATTGGCCCAATGCGAACGCTAGTATGCAAGCAGTAATCAGTGCTGCAATCATATCGAAGCGCTGCTCGATTCAAATCAGTACTTGATAAATTTCTCCTTGTGCGTCGAAAATTATCAAGATATTGATCTCTTAGGTTTGCTCGATGATTTCTCATAGCCAACCGAGCCTTTGCACGGACTGCCTCGCTTTGCTCTTGTGATTGAGAAGCACGAAGTCGAGCCATACTAAAGCGGCGCTCTTCACGTGCAATTTCTTGTACTTCTTCAGTCCTTTCATTCGCAACGTTTTGCATCCTAGTTGCATTACGGCTTTTTCGGGGAAGATTTGATCGTCTTGGACGCGGCATTTTAATGATAATAATATCGGCACAATATTTATAGACACTCGAAACAAACACAAAAACCGGTAAACTTCAAAATTTCTAACTGTCAATTTTTCACCCAACAAAATTCGTAAAAGTAAACAAAATACATGTTAATATTGGCAATTCACACCAATTACATGGATATTGCCATACAAAAAAGCAAAAGCAAAATATATGAAGGGCGAAGAAAAAAAATCAAATTTACCGTTTTTTTTGTCGTCCCACGGTAACGGGATAAAAAGTATCTTATAACCTGCCCCTGCTTCTAAGCTACCTCCCCACCAATTTTCAGCCAAATCGGTTCAGCCGTTCTTGAGTTATAAGTGGTGTAACTAACACGACTTTCTTTTATACATATATAGGTATAGATAATATAAAAATTTGGTATTTTTCCTAAAATTTTAATAAATTATTTTTTCTTGTAGAATTTACAGTTTTCAATATAAAAATTCTTTAAAAACGACATTTCTTTCATTTTGAAAAACCACATTCTCGAATATCTTGCAAATTTTGTCTTAATTGTTATTATTTTAATTATTATTTACACTCTGAATAATTAAGAATTTAGCGCGAAGATAAAGTTTAAAAAAATATTTTTGTAAATGATTTTTTTTTGTAGGCTTCAAAGTTTTCAAGATAAAAACTCTTTGAAGAAGATATTTCTTTCATTTTTTTTAAATTTCAATCATCAATATCTTGAAAATTAAGACAAGTTTTTTAAAATAGGTTAGCACAGTTATTAGGCACACCAAGTACTACAAAACAACAAAGTTTAATAAAAAATCTATAATCCACCATTTCGCTTTCCTAAGAAACTGCTCATATTATATAGGTAGTATTATTCGATAATTTATTTTGAGTGTATTTACGCCTTGTATTATTTGTATCCATACAAACATACCTTGTCCTTGTGCGTTGAAATGTTCATTTATATATGTATGTATGTGTGTATGTGTGTATGTATGTAAGTTTGCATTTATTTACTTAAAGGTATTTATGCAACTAAATATGTATGTTCGGTTGGTTAGTTGTCGTTCGCCTGCCATATGACAATGTCATAAAAATTTATAATAACAATATTTCAATGTCACAGCAGGATGTCATTGTTACCATGTTAACGCTTATTTTTTGTTTACATTTTCTGTGTTTGTTGTTTGTGTGTGAGCGAGTAGATGATCTTTTCTACACATAACTGCAATGACTACATATGTATGTACATAGGTACATACATAATGTGTATTCCTATCCCTACCCAATGAGCATTTTGCTTTGAGCCTAGCAGAAAGGTATAAAGAAATGCAATAAGTTTTCCAATATACTCTACATATATTTTTCTTAGGGGTGGAAAATAATCGTTATTTTGATTTTTTTGGATCAACAAATTATTGGAAAGACTTTGGTCAAAACAAAATTCGATCAATATGCATCTAATCTGACCTTATTTATATTAAGAATTTGTTTTTTGTTTAAAATAATTCCATACTCGTTAGTTTGTTATTTTTCTTAGATTTTTTATCGTTATACTTCGTTTTATTGCAGTTGTTGATATTGGGCCCATTCTAATGTAACCGAGTTGCAAAAGAACACTAGGTGGGATAAGAAATAGCATGTAAAGCAACAACACTAACTCGAAAAAATATGCGAGTGGAGTCAACTCGGTAAACTGATATCCGACATGAGATGTAGTGTTGGGAAGTGAAAAAACTGCGCTATTGTGAATGAGCCCTAAGAAAACATATGGGAAATTTAGATTTAAGACCTATGTAGTTCGTTTTTATTTGCATGGGATTTGTAAATATATATATCTACGTAAACCCAAAAATTGCCGGCACAACTATTTTTTCGTTCCTAAATAGCACTAAACAAATCGCAACTTACATGAAATAGGCTAACAAGGTTGCTTTCGCAACTAAGGGAAATTTTGTTCGAGTTGGAGCGTTCTTTTGCAGGTCGGTTAAATTAAAACGGAGCCGTTATTGTCACCGCTGACGTATTTTTTTTACTTACGTTACGATCTAAAAAATTTAAGTCCAAGAAGAGTGATTATTTTTTATCGGACAAATAAAAATCAAAAATATGTAGCCGATCCAATATTATCGCCACAATAAAAATCCAAGAATAACGTTTATTTTTGATTGAAAAAATAAAAATTACAAAATGTCGAAAGAATTTGATAGAAAACAAAAAATAACGACCAAACGTGATCGAAAATATAAAAATCAAAAATAACAAATAAATCATGATTTTTTTTATAAAACTCATTAACCGTTGCAGTTCCTGATTATTTCAGTGAATCGTTATTAGATCCAAATTTTATTGTCAGCGAAAAATAATACTACCCTGGTATAGTAAAAATCAAGATAGTTAACTGTAGTTACAGTCATGTAAAAAAATATAAAGAGATGACATTTTGACCAGTTGTGGTTATTCTTGTGCTTTTCTTTTGTTATATGTTTATTATTTTTTTTAACAAAAATTTAGCTTATTATGTTACAAAAAATATATACATATATCCACAATTCAAAATTTGTAAAAATTTTCTTGCTTTAAATTACCGTTGTATTTGTGATGTGGCTTTCGTCTGATTTCTATAATTTTCTAAATAGTGCTTTCTGCCTAGATATGGAATTGTGTACAAAACTTGGTAGAATTTTACATAGAAGCTTTGGAGATATACGTAATTGCTTTATGGTGGGCGATGCCACACCCATTTTCAACATTTTTGTTTCCATTTATCTATATCTTCCTTGTATATCAAATTTGAACAAATTGCCTTCCATTGTTAATAAATATCGGATTTATTTTTTTTGATTTTTGTAATACACCGTTATATGAGAGTTAGGCGTGGTTTTTGCTCGATTTTTACAATTTTCATCGTTTATACTGTTTTGAAGTATTTACCAAATTTGGTATAATATCATTGGACAATATTAAATGGAAAATTCATAGGCGATCATTTCGATTCTTCGAATCCAAATTGATTGCAGAGGGAAAGCAACAATAGTTAAAACGGCGCACAGTGGTTCCCGAGAGGGGAAACGTCAATTTTTTATAGGTCTTCATATATTTTATTTATTTATAAACCTATTGCATTAGGGGCTGAATATCTATTGCATCACTTCAACTCTGTTTTAAGAAGTATAAATCTTAAAATTAAGATAATGACAAAAGGTTCGTTTTTTCACAAAAAATATAGGAACTTTATTCGTGTGTCAAGAAATAAGAAAACTTTTTTTTTTTGCATAAAACGAGGGTTGGAGACGAACCAGGTCCTTCGAGGCGAATTCAAAGTGGCTGACCAGAAAATCCGTTCGAGCTGTGAACGAACGAAGCGCCATAAACTGAAAATGCAATGTCAGAACTTCCCTGAATCAGTGATAGCCACTGCTGCTAATAAACTCCTAGGTTAGGTTAGAATGGGAGGCATGCTAAATAATAATAAACTGATCATTTCCATTTTTAGAGTGTTCACTTATAATAAATTATAAATTATATTATCAATATATTCAACGACGATATTTTTTAAGCGGTTTTGTGGTTAAATTTGCATGGAAAGTAAACCGATCACGACCATTTTTCGGTTTTTTCTTGATTTATGTCCTCAAATTGATCATTCCCAAAAATGTATGGGGCGGCACTGTAGTGGGGCGCTAGCTTGGGTTGGGTGGTTGCCTTGCGATGAGGAATACCGGGGTCCGATGATGATTTATATGTAAATGTTTATTTCGGTACTAAGTTTTTTCACCATTGCTCGTTTAAAAAAAAGTACTTACTTATATTGGGTTGGCCATGCGAGAGAACAGGGCTTTAAATAATCAAATCGCATATTTTCAATATGACTATCTTTTCGCCGTATTGATGGTAACAGCTTTAACTGAAGACGTTTAAATTCAAATGGCATATCGAATTGTGTCATTTGGATTCAATATCGGCAAAACCCACGCCTCATATAACGGTGAATTACAAAAATCAAAAAAAAAATTCGATATTTATTAACTATGAAAGGCAATTTGCTCAAATTTGATATAAAAGAAAGATATACATGGAATCAAAAATGTTGGAAATGGGCGTGCCATCGCCCACCATAAAGCAATTACGTATATCTCCAAAGCTTCTATGTAAAATTCTACCAAGTTTTGTACACAATTTCCATATCTAGGTGGAAAGCACAATTTAGAAAATTATAGAAATCAGACGAAAACCACATCATGCCTACAATGGAAATTAACACTAAGGCAAAATATTCAATCTTTTACTAAATCATGTTGCGAATTCTTTCAAATTTGGTGCAAAGAATTTTATTAGGGAGAGGAATACTAAAAAATCAAAAGTTTTGGGAATGGGTGAGAAACGTTAAAATTATACTAATTTCGTTTTGGTTTTATTTGAAGCAATTTAATAATAAACCCGGGAGGCTTTGTTGTGACAATAAAGAAAATTTTTGAGATATTGAACATGTAAATTATTATAGTGCTTTTGGGCTTACAACATTCTTTATATGTACATTGTAGATACTAAATACGAAAGAGCCCAAATAATTGGGAAGCTATGATGAATAGTCGTTTTTTCTGTAATGAAGGCATGGAACCGCCTTTTCCCCTAAAAATAATGTACAGCTTATATAAAGGATCTTGTATACCAAAAATTTTACATCTGCGTTAAACAGGAATAAAAGGACTTGGCTTTTTTCTGTATAGGGGGTGACACCGTCCATTTTTTTTTTCAAAATTATGCATAGTATAGTTGCGGAGATAAGTTGAGCTCAAATTGTCTCTTCCATGAGGACGTGGCACTACCCCAATACTATATATAACCCATGTTGGACCCGACGTCCATATAAACTTACTGATCGGTTGAGAATTTCGAACGTCTATAAAGAACACACAATAATTTTTATTTATATATAAAACTAGTTGATGCCCATGACTTTGTCTGCGTTGTTTGTTTCTTTTATATATTTATTTATTTTATTTATATATTTTCAGATTAAGGCTAAAAATAGAGCTTCGATGAACTTACAAACAATGTCCTCTAGTCACAACAAAGGTGAAGTCGAATCTAAAGTTTGCCTCTGGCGCCACCTAGCGCAACTATTTTGCATTAAAGTATTTTTGATTGCACCGGTCCCATACCCTTCTAATATCATCAATATCGATATCAATACTATTTTTTATAAAACACATCTCTCGTTGTTTTCCCATTTTTAATTTCATCAAAATCTGACCACATATGTATAGTATACAGCGCCACCTAGCGCATTTATTTATTGCGAAAATATTTTTTAGTACACCAGCACTATACATTTTTAAAAACATCAACATCCGACCACAAAATACGGGCTTTCTGAATATCTCCACTCATGCGCCACCTAACGGGTGAAAATATACCCTATGTCCATGGTACAGATCCAAGAAATATACTGCCCAAATTTGCTTGAAATCCGTTCATCGGGTTTTGAGCCATGTTGTGACAAAGAAAACGTTTGCTTTTTTTTATATAATAACTGGTTAAGTTGTATACAACACGTTGTGCTCATTTGAAATAAAAACTTGTGCCGGGTATTTAAACTTCAGTAGTCTACAAACTAAGACTCTTCATTAATTGTTTTTTTTTTTTTTATTTCAACACTAAAGAAATCTTACGCTATCTGCATAAAACTCATTGTTTCCAGAGTTTGTGGACAAAATATTTTCCTCAAATTTTGCAAAATTGTTTGAAGATCCTATCTATTTATGAAATCCCTGATTCCACCACTGCTTCTGCTCTACACAGACCTTCTTCACTCTTTTGCTTGTATAAATTTATAAAGCAGCGCTGTTGGATCTTCCAGTCGGACAGATGGAGGAGTACAACAATGAAAAAAATAAAAAAACGTTTCGCGGTATTTTCATGTTTGGTTTATTCCACTCAAACCTTTTCTTAATACGTTCATAACTACATACATATGTAGCTATACATATAGTACATCTGCATGTATTCATTACGCATTCTTTGTGTTTGGTTTTAAATTTCATTCAAAAGAATTACTGCGGTTGGTTGGTCTGTTGTTCTTCTGTTCAACTCTCACTGTTGTTGCTTTTGATCCAACATTTTATTCGTGGATTGAAATGATAACAAGACTTAATTTTGTTTGTTTGTTTCTCGTTGCGTAAACTCCTCATTGTTGTTGTTTTCGTGGTGTTTTGCCATAATAAGAGGGTTTTGTTTTTTTTTTTTAACTTAAAGCTGCATCGCTTTGGGATACCGCAGATTGGCACCTGCACGAATTTTTTGGCTTTTGCGGTCACAATTCTTTAGAACTCTTCGAGTCAAGCTGTTTACGCATGATTAAGTCTTTGCCAATGAATTTAAAAGTGAATACAAATGTACATACATAAATGTGCCATCAGCTATACAGAGATTGTATCCTTTTTATTATATAGTACAGATGCTCGTACCCATATAGATTATGTATGTATGTATGTATGTATGTATGTATGGGTGGAGAACAATTTAGATAAATACATATGTGTACTAACAAGCATATATAGATACATATGTACGAGTATGTAGCTTAGGATGATCAAGAAATGCATGGGGAAAAAGTAAAGTCGGAATTTGAATGCTCTAACCCTCTTGAATTGTTCCATATAGAGAAAAAAGAACACCCCGATATTCCAACGGGCTCCAAGTTTCTCATGTATTTTATATAGAGAACGTAATTTTTTCCTAGAAAGGGTATAGAATCCTTGAAAATTAATCAGCCCTTTTCTGCATTTCGACTCGAATCGAAATTTTCTCAGTTTGGTAACTTTGGTATTCTGCGTTTCGATGAGTTTCGATCAATCTTCGAAATTAACAATTTTATGTATTCTACATTGCGCTCGTAGTAACGTTTTTGTAAGTTGAAATTTTGTTGGCGGAGGACGGTTAGATTTTTATTTTCGTGTACTTTTGAAATATAATTTTCCTAAAAATGTGAGTAAAACTTGTTGTTGATAGTTCTAAAAGTCATCAACATGATTTTTTTTTTAAGTTTTTTGGGCTTTATTGATGTTTTTTGATATGTTTGCAGGTCAAAAACAACAACGCCGGAGCAGTATGAAAAATTGGCTGATATAATGGCAACCAAAAGGGATATTGCGCAGGATATTGCCCATTCCGACATTATAATCTGCGCCACCTCCATCTTGGTAACTGCCTTCCGCAAAAAATCTCAATGCAGCCACTACGCGATTAAGCGGAGATAACGACGTCAAAGTACTTGGTTGAGTTTCTTCCGCAAAAGTATCTAGGACATACTTGAAAGCGTCCTTATTAAGTCTAAAGTTTTTTTTGAATCTAAATAAGTAAATCAATGAATTAAGATTTATCACTTTCAAACTCAATTTCTTACAATTCGTCACTCATCTGAAATGGATCACACATATCTCGCAATCTTCTCCTTTCAACTTTTGTGTAAGCATTCTCCTTTGTAATCGACGCTCTTTGGTTTTACGCAGACTACGAATAACGGATGAGCGGGGCGTTTTTTATGGTAGAAGTACGCTCGGAGATTTGCCATTGCTTGCCGAGGAGCGACCACTGTTAGAAAAAAACGCTTTAACGACTTCTAAATATTTTTTTGAATAAAAACAACGGGTATTATTTCTTGCGTTACATAACAATCTTTGAGATTATTAACGTATCGAAGTGAGAGGATTCAAGTTCCGACTTAAATTTTTTTGGACCACCCTAACGTACACACATAAATTGAAACAGAAAATTCTAAATACACATGCTGAGTTGGATATGCACATTACATATCCTACATATCTAGAATGACCGAAAGTCTATCGGCCGAACATTTTCATGGTTTAAAATAATAAATATTCGATGAATTAAAAATATTTCTTTATTATTGTTATTAAAAATTTACATTAGTTCAAACCACAATTTTGGTTAAAATAACAATAAAAAATGTATACGTTTAATGGTCGAAATTTAAAAATTTTATATTGAAATGTAAAAATAATACCTTAGGCATAAAAATTGATGATTTTGCTGAAACCGAACCAAACTTTGGTGGCCGAACATAGTCAGCTGAAGCCGAAGCTCTTATTCTGGATCCGTATGTAGAAAAATATTTTGGGGGACGTTTTACGCAAATTTAATAGAAAAATGAAATTCATTCCAAGATACTTTCTTACTTTTAAGATTTTGGTGGGGAGTAGAGGGACGTTGTTTGAGCCCCAAAATGCCCCTTGGGTGCGCCAAGTTTTTTATTTTTTTATTTAACATGAATCCTTTTATATAATAATATAGCTAATTTTTTAACATAAACTACAAAGACATTGTGTCAAACGTTCAGGGATATTTATAAAAATTCAACAAATTAAAATAAAAATCATCAAAATGACAGACACATTAGTAATTTTATATTTTCTCCATTTTCAGTTAACTGATTAGAATCATATACTTCGGGATATTATTTAATAAGACTATTTATTTATGTTATTTAATAGAAAAAACTTCATAGTTTCAAATTTTTTTTTGTTATTAGTATGTATACATAGTGTGACCCATTTAGTGATTTTTTGGATCATGGACATAACATAAAAAAATATTCTTAAATTGAAAGCCCATAAGCTTCGTATGCGAATTTGTATTAAATTGAATTTTTTATTTATTTCATTTTCTTTACAGGTGTGATTTGTAAAATATACGATGGAAACTTTTGCAGCATTTGATTAAGGAAATATACTTCATAATTTAATTTGTTTTGCACTTTTGTTTAGCCAGGAGTTTTATGTTCTACATATTTTTAGCTATGCTCTGGCAACACTGGTTTTAATTAGATTTGTAATTGAAAAGGGGCACCGCAATGGCTATGATAAACTATGATTTAAATTTTGTGTGGTCCTTCATGATTTTTATTTTTGCATACCAATCGCCAGTTTGTGGTTGTCATCTCTGATGAAATTTGATTTTTATTTTTTAAAATTATTAAAATAATATTTATGCTTTGATTAAATTTATCGGTCCACTTTATTCATTTTTTCAGATAATTTTTTTTGACCATGATCTCCGAAAAAATTTGGTAAAAAACATATATACAGTGGCGAGCAAAACTGGTATATGAAAAATGTTGTCAAAGCCAAAGATTTAAAAAATTATTATAAATCAACGGTGGTTTCTAGGCACTACAAACGAGCACTTTGACTATAAATCCATTCCCAAAAAATGTCTGCACATTCTTCTAAAAAATTTAAAAATTTTGATAAGAGTTTGTTGAGTTTTAATAAATTTAGTATATAGTTTGAAACACTACTATAACAAAAACCATGTAGTTATTATAGTTTGAACTACAGTTAAAATTAACGAACAAAAAATATTGTAGAAAAATCTCAATTCGACCAGTTTTGCTCGCTAGTGTATATAATCGACAAATTGATATCTAAATATAACGAGTAAATATAATAAAAATAATCCAAATATAAGCGTGAAGATTATATTGATAAAATTTTTTTAAAATAAAATTAAAACAATCAACAAACACACAACATCATATGTGGAATGATTGCAGATAAAAAATTTAACGCATAAATATAAAATCAGATTTGCTTAATAAGTGTTAAAGTTATCACGGCGGTATATTGTCAATTCGTTTTGGACAACAGCTTTCCATTAATTTTGTATCTGCCTCTGTAGCAAAAAAAAAAAGTATACGAATCTTGCGTTTAGTTTCTGCCTTTGTTTCTCTCTGGTTGTTTTTATTGCTAACTGTGTCACAGCAAAACTAATTTCAAACAGATAAAATAGATAAATCGAATGACAGTAACAGTAAAAAAAAATTTGTTTAGTTTGTAAAAATCACAACAATTTCACTTAAATTTTAATGACCGTTTATTTTTGTTTTGTTTTTTGCCTAAGTAACCACAACCACTCATACAGGGATAGAATCTGAAATTAACCACCTTTTGAACACCCATTGAGCGCATTTTATAGTCGGATCTAACCTACGTGTGTTTCATGTTGTAATTTTCAGCTTCGCTATTTTATGATCGATTTAACAAATAATTTTACGATCCAACAACGTTTCGAACAATTTTAACTGATGGCAATAAAACTTTTACTATGGTTTTTATGCTACACAGTACAAATTTTATTCAGTGAAGTTTACAGCCAACCCATAATGATATCTTAATAGGCCTACGCTCCTAAACTACTCTGCGCCTAGCTGTGGTCCAGTTTTTCAACGTATGTTTTAAATAACGATCGGTGTGACATAAAATGGGAAACGGTCATGATAACAATAACAACAACAATTTGTAGGAAATTCAAGTGACTTGTGTTCGATGGTTCAAATCATTTTCGTTAACAAGTAGGAAAGAAAAAAGTTAAAATGAAATAGCAAGAGTAATGACCGATATCGTAATGCTCTGAATGTTCTTCGCCAATTTTGGACTAAACCAAAAAAAAACTGGTTTTTGTCAACACACCGTTGTCTGTACAGGTCAGATTGGCCGGGTATGTGTGTGTGTGGGAATAAATCATTAAAGTAAAGAAAGAAATCACAAAATAAAAAAAAGGATATTTGAACGCACATCAATGCGTGCATAGTATCAATATGTACATTAGGTCATCCCATACTTTCTATGGGAAATTTTAAATGTGATGTTTTCTTTACGTCCGCTCCCCTAACATGCGTCATTGGAGATATTTTTTCCCACATTTCCAATACGAGTTATATACCGACGTTTATTGTTAACGTTGTCTGATAAACGTTGGGATGAAAATAGAGACATAAAGTTGATAGAAGCGAAAGCGAAGATGAAAATGAACAACAAAATAAAATTAAAGATAAAGATAAAGATACAGAAAGGTAAAAGAAAATACATTTCCCCTGCACGATTATGAAATTTCGGTTTGGATTTCAAACTAGTATGAACCTCATATACTATGACCCAATTAAATTTAGTTTTAAATGCGAACCTTCCAAGTTTAAACAGAATATATCACATATTATGGGTTTAGAATTTAAACATTTTTTTTCTAGTTATAAACTCAAAATTTTCTATTTCGCAATTAGGAAATACTAAAATTAGTAATTTCGGTTTTGATTTTCAACAAAGTGGTCTAAATGTGAAACCGAGAAATACTAGAATTAAAATATTTCGGTTTGATTTTCAAATCAATACGGTCTCTATATGAAACTACAAGGTGGCGCAACAGTTGTCAGACCATGTTCTTTGGACTTCAATTTTGTTTACTCTGACTTATTTAAAAAGTCAAATCTGGAATTCTTGTAAGCCAGGGAATATCACCAAAATGCGATAACAAACGCTTTCCATGGTTACTTCAAACCAATTCCTTTTATTTTTGCCTTAAACATTTCATAAATGTACTGACATTTGCCACCACTAGCAGACGACTTTTGCGCCACCCTGTACAAATTAGTAGAATTGCATTTTATATTGCAAACAGAAAGTGTCCTATATTTAAAACAAACAATATTTTAATCAATCATTTTCGGTATAAAGGTTAAATATTAACGAGAACTCGATTTAATCCGTCCAAAAGGGGGTTTCGGCATATCATTTAATGATAAATATATCGCAATATAAGTAGATGGTTTTGGTTCTTTTTTTTAATATTATTAATTATTCACCTGTATAACAATTATCAAGCAAAGTTTTGGTGAAATACAAAATATTTCAATAACTTTTTCGTAAAACTTCAAAATTCGAGTAACTTTTTAAATTTGAGATAAGAAATATTTTTGATCACTTTAACAAATCGGTGAAGTGGAAAACGCCCTTATTTTAAATTAAGTTTATGGAGGGAAATGTGTTGTATTTAGTGATATGTATTGCAAATTGCAAAAAAAAATTGACTTCTTCCATACAATGGTTAGAGAAATTGCGAGCTGTAATTTATTTATTATATTAGTCCTATGCGAATATGCCGCAATTGTAATGCTCTAAATATACTCTCTAGTACTTGTTATAATAATATCATTCCTCTACTCAAAAATATTTGGAAAAAATTTAAATTTTACCGAATCAATGAATTTTCTCTAACTTTTGAATGAACAAGGTTCAGCAAATTATGTTTTATGTACCTACATAACAGCGATCATAACAATTTGTTAAACTACTCATGACAATTACAGCTAATTTATTCTGATGACAACTACTTAAAGTCATCACTTTGAAAACTCCGATTCAACGAGAAAAGGCCAAAATATCCCAAATGATACACGAGCGGCATGAAACTCGTTTTCTCTGACCGCCTAAAATCCATAGCCAAAATTAGCTGATCTTAATGAAATGAAATTTTTTTTTTTGATTATTTTCAAATATTTGTGTCTTTTAAAAGAATAAAGAAATCATTTTACACAAAGAATATATGGATTGTTGTATAGCTAAAATTCAACCATCCGAAATCTATACAGATTATAATAATTATTGTATATCTAATTTTCTTCTGTTTATACTGGATATATTTCAAAATGGCAAAACAAATTTGGATAGAATTTCCATAGACATGTGGAAAACTCATATTTATGATCCACTTCGATTGGGGTAGGCCAATCTAAACAGATTACCTATTCACATGCCCTCTCAAACCCAATCATCTAACCCCTCTCTCTCTCTGGTCCAACCCTGTCGAAACTGCACGTTTCCTGGGCCTCTCCCTAGATGAGTTCGACGACAACGGCCATGGGTGAATCCGCTCTTTACGGGCCGTGATGACCGCTACAACAACAACAACAACATCCACTTCGATTCCAAATCAGGGGGTCAATCGGGAACAGTTGTGAACGAACAGCTCGTAACGTTAAAGTGTGAATGTCGGATTATGCCAATCGTAAACGTACTCGTTCTAACGTAATTCGAAATGATTACAATCGTGAACGAATGACTGAATGTATTGGACCGCTCATACTAGAATACTGTGCTATGACTACAAAATGTCATCGCCTTATTAGAAAAGCGCAGAGGATTTCTCCGGAAATAGATATAGACTTACATATGTATACCAAAGTGTTCAAAATTAAAAGATATGTATATCGATTAAGCTATGTCTGTCCTTCCGTCCATCTATGCATCAAATAACTGGAGTTTATATTTTAACTCGATTAGCACAATTTCGAAAATAAAGAAATCGGAAGAAATTCCACCCACTTCTCTTGTAACGGTAATTTATAAAAATCAAACAAATCGATATTTCCGTAACATTTCCCTATATCACATCAGAGCAAATAGTTATGTCCCCGAAACTTCTTTATCAAACTTAATGAAAAATTTTGAAAATATTTTGTGTTTAAAGCTAGTAAGCATTAGTTATGAAAATTGTAGAAATCGAACAAAAACTACGTCCACTTCATATAACGGCAATTTAAAAAAAATTTAAAAATTCACGAACTATGAAAGGTACTTTGCTCATATTTGATATAAAGCATTGGGTTGGAGAATGGAATACGAGAATGGAATTTTGGAAAATAGGTTTGGTACCGCCCAATTTAGAGCAAATAGGTATATCTCCGAAACAACTACGTCAAACTCATACCAAATTTGGTACACGCTTTGCATTTAAAGTCTGCAAATACGATTTCGAAAGTTATAGAACTCAGACAAAAACTACCAGAACGGGAACTTACAAAAAATTAAAATATTCGATACCAAATCATCACCGAATTCGTTAAAATTATTCATGCGCCGGGTATTTAAAGTTTGGTTTCACCCAAAGTTAGAATAGTTTTTATTTTTATTTTCCACTTATTCTGACACGGAGAAACTTTTTGTAACATATGAAACGGAAGACTTGAAAAAAATTCGATAACTAAACAAGCAAATACGATTCATCTCCAGACTTAAATTTGTTTATTACCATCTTAATAAAACATTTTAAATTTGACATTAAGTATTAACTTATAAATATGAGGTAAAAAAGCTCTAGCCGATTCTTTTTACAACTTATTAGATTTTTATTTGTTTTGGTCTAATGTACATACTACATACTATTTACATGTTCGAAGCTTGTCTGCTTTGTGGTTGCCACTATTTTGTGCAATGGATTTTTTTTTTATAATTTTCGGCCACGAGTTTCTTCATTACTTTTGATTTCGTCGTCATATTCACTTGCATCGCGACGCTTCACTCGTAGGGGTGCAACCAAATGATTTTAACACCAATTTAATAGTTTCATTTAAGGCGCCTCTTCAAGTTGATCCCTGCGGTTGCGGCCATAGGTTACTTGGCTTACTTCATCATCAGACAAATGATCCAAAAACAAAAACAAGTGAGATGACGAGTCAGTTGGTGCATCTGTATAACGGTAAGCCACGCTACGGGGTTATTCGTTTCGGGTTTCAGAGCACAAACCGTTCAGGCACCACCTTCTAAATTTAAGAGCGTACAATCGCTGGTGAATTTCAATGTTATCGACATTATTGATCTTAACCATTAGAGTTCTGCATTTTCTAAACTTTTTTTTATGCAAATAAAGGTTTAGTTTTCTAAGATATTTTCTTTTGCGTTAAATGTTTTGTATTAAATATGAATCAAACACTAGAAATCTAACTATTGTTTGTTGTGTTTGTTATATATAAATAAATAAATAAATAAATAGAGCAGTGAAGCGAACGGATATGGAAGTGAGAAACTCTTCTTTGGACTGATGATTTAAAGCCCACGTCTCATGAAGGAAATCCACATTTTATATCCACCCTATGACAGAAAAGCAAACAGCCTTCCTCGGTTTTAGAAATACCCGTGGAAAATAAATAGCTTGAAGTTTTAATTGAAGCCAGTTAACAAGATAAATAAACTGAGGCGATTGCATTGCCCACTAAAAAAGTATAATAGGTTTATTACAGAGGATTTCCCGCAGGATCTCCAGAGTGTTCAAAACAGCCCAGAAATCGATTATATCTGAAACACGAAAATGGAAAATAGCTCTAAAGTTTCTAAAAATGTAGGAATTTGTAAATTGTATTAACTATATAAGACAAATATACATACATACGAGTACAGCTAGTGTTATTCCCATTTTTCACAACAGCTAATTCTTCTATTCAGGCGCAAAAGGACGTTTTTTTTGGGAATTCTTGACACTTTGTGAGAGAGTAAGAGTTTTTGCTCTCTTATTACCGGAACCAATCCAGATTATGTGGAACAAATCTAATATGTTTTTTATAGCTGGCTTGTTTCCTCTCTCCGAACCGAACAGAAACTCAACGACTGCGTGCATTTGATTCGTAAAAATTTAGAAGCAAGAGAGAGTTGAAAGAGACATGTGTAGGGGTTTGAACTGATTGTTATATAGGCTGAATAATAATCCATAATGGTTGAGTTTTAAAAAAGTTATCAAAATTGTTGTAAGAATTATACATTTTTGATAGCTATTATGGCAATAAAATAAATATGCATGCAAATACTTTTTTAAGTCATCGCTAACAATTATTTTGTAATGGAAACGATTACTTTCATAATAATTATGAGTAAGAAAATTAGTTAAAGTCATCGATAACTATTACTGGGAGACTTTTAATACTTCCATAATAATTACGAGTGAGAAAAAAATTAATTTTGGAAATATTTCTCGACTATGTGAGGATCAAAAGTCCCAAACTTTTCTCGAAACACTCTCGAAATATTCCCAAAATAGTTCCGAGTTAGGCCCGAAACGGTCCTGAAATAGTTTCGTTTTAATTTGATCTCACTCATAACTCTTATGGAAATACTCTTATAATATATATAAGACTCAAGATAAAAGTTTTTTGAAAAATTTATCTCATTCATAATTTTGATAAAAATACCTATATAATATAAGTTTCAAATAATAGCTATCGATGACTTAAACAAATTTGTATTACTCATAATTATTATGGAACGACTTTTATATAATTCAAGTTTCAAAATATTACTCACTGATGACTTAAAATTTTATTATAATAATTAGTGATTGTCTTTTATTATTTTCTCTTATAATAGTTATGTATGTCTCTGGTATAGTAGTTAACGCAAAGGAAAGCGTAAACATCTCCAATTCATTACATTACTCACATGGGAACACCCTTTAGCGGTATATGCGGCTAAACCCGTTCAGTAATGTAAAAATGCCGTCGCTATCGAAACCACAGTTGGCGCGTGCACTGCGATGCTACTTGTATTGTATTTCTTATTGGTTAAACTCGCAACCGACGGGCATACCTACATACATACATACAGACAAAGTGAAGAATCAACCAAACCGCTCTACCGCATACCGCTGCTTCTTATGGATTTTGATGAATTACTGCAATGTTGCGAGTTAACAAAAAAAAAAAAAAAACAGGGAGCAGCTGAGGCAGAAACTAACCAGCACCTCAAATAGCAAACAACATCAGCTTGGTGCAAAGTGTTATTTTGATGCATTGCAAGTGATCAATTAATTGTATCTCGTATTTATTTCAGCTTCTATACTTGTTGTACGAGTATTGGCGGGTAAGACAGCAGCAACTAAATATAACCGCAGTAATAGCAATAAAAACATTGAAAGCATTGGTAAACAGTGACGTAAGTATTATCGTTTAAACCACATTTACTTACCTAGCAGTATTTATTGCTGTATCTTTATATATACCCTGTCGGGAATAGAATTACTTTGAAGGTAATTTAAAAAGTTCTTTTTTCGATTGAAATTCTTTCTTTTTTTTTGTAAACAACCACCGACTTTATTAAAATGGCGATGTTCTAGAATCAAGTCAATTATCTGACTCTGCATTTGATTTGTACTACTTTTAAATATATTTGAGGAAAATAAAATCAAATTTAGTCTTTTTTCCAGCTATTAGAAATTCCGTTTGTTTCAAATTATTTTAAAATCAGTCTAATTACCAGTGACTTTAAAAATGTTATTTTCCGGGTAATCAAAAATACATTTCAATTTCAAAAAAATTATAACGACATAAAACTTGTAGGGATTTGCTAGAGTTGGAGCTGCTCGAAATGAAACTTTTTTAAAGTAAAACATCTTTTGTGGCAGTGATTTTTACATCGCGTAACGAAAGTCACGTTAGAATATCGTATAACGAAAGTAGCGGCAGAATCGCTTAACTAATTTCAACCAATATTATTACTAATTTTTTCCACTCTTTTTACTAATTTCTACCACTATTTCCCCTATTTTTGACCACTGTTTTTAGTAATTTCTATCACCGCCTTCATTACTTTTTACCACTATTCTTACTAATTTCTACCAAAATTTTTATTAATGCTACTACTAATTTCTACCTCTATTTTTACTAATTTCTACTATTTTTTCTAATTTCTTCTACTATTTTCACTATTTTCTACCACTATTCTTATAAAAGCTACTACAAATTTCTACCAGTAGTTTTACTAATTTCTCCCACTAATTTCACTAATTTCTACCACTATTTTCAACCACTGTTTTTAGTAATTTCTATAATCGCTTTCACTACTTTTTACCACTATTTTTACTAATTTCTACCACCATTTTTATTATTGCTACTACTAATTTCTACCACTATTTTTACTTATTTCCACTACTTTTCACTATTTTCTACCACTGTTCTTATTAATGCTACTACAAATTTCTACCAGTATTTTTACTAATTTCTCCCATTAATTTCACTAATTTCTACCACTATTTTCACTATTTTCTACCACTGTTTTTAGTAATTTCTATAATCGCTTTCACTACTTTTTACCACTATTTTTACTAATTTCTACCACCATTTTTATTAATGCTACTACTAATTTCTACCACTATTTTTACTTATTTCTACCACTGTTCCTTATAATGCTACTACTAATTTCTACCATAATTTTTACTAATACTACTACTAAGTGCTTTTATTAATTTCCACTATCACAAGGAAGTTTTACTTCTGGCTCGCGCATTTACTAGGTGTCTTTTGTTTTTAATTTGAGGTTTAAAGTTTTTTTTTCAGAATTTTTGCGATTTTTTTTTTTTTCCTTTTTTAACATTAAAAACATTAACAACATTTAAATTAAAAAACTAGAAAAGTCAAAAATTAAAAAAAAAAAATTCTTTTAAAATAAAAATTAAAAGAACAATTTAATTTCGGCCAGCTATAACTCCGCCTGTTTTAAGCCAAATACTTCTAGCTAGTATTTATCTACAAAGTAATAATTAATAAAACTAAATACATTTTTATAAAAATATATTTTTTTATATTTATAATAATTCATACATATTTGATGCACATTAGATCAATATATTAATTAATTTAACATACATTTGTTTCAAAGTAGTTGACTTCCAACTACTTATTAAATTTGTTTATCTTTTAGACTATCTGCTTTTTCCGACAGGGTATACACTCAAAAAATTATCTGGATTAAAGAAAAACAGCTGTCAAAAGAAAGAAAATTACAATAAAATGGCGCTTAAGAAATGTTTACGACTTTTGGAGCAAAAAGATTTCATATTTTGTAGGTTTTTATTAATTTTCAGGAAAAATTTACTCAATCGGGAGAAATAACCAAAATTTGAGAAAAAAATTACATCAAAATGAAAAAAATATTTTTCTACGTTCTTTCATGTTTTCAGTGTATATTTGTATTTGTATATATTGTATATACAATTTGTCTGTGACTGCAGCTAATGAGGTGAGCGCCGCGGTGCGCAATGTTGTCTGATAAACGATTCTCTTGACAACCGCCTGAGGTTAATTCTACAGCCACGAGCCAAGATATTAATTATATACTTTTGTGTAATTATTATTCGTCAATTTCGTTTTCAACTCGGTAACTTTATTTACTGAAACAAAAGTACATACATACTTACGTCCATAGGAATTTTTAGGCGTGCGTCTTGTTATGCATTTGAAAAATAGTTAAATAATTTGAAACTGACATTAATGACATGAAATGCCAATGAAATGATAGGTCATTGATTATCGTTGTTGGCATTTAACGGTACCCCATTGCACTGGTTGTAAGATCTTTAATACTTATTTATGTATGCGAAGTACGTAATTTCTACAGTTGTTCTCGCTTGCGTAACTAACCACCAATGTTAATACTAGTAATAGGAATTTGGTAATTTTACGTAAATAAAAAATCGTATTCAATAAAACCAGTGTTGCGAGAAAAATTTTGGATTACAGCTAAAAACAGCGAAGCAAGGTCTAACAATGGCTAAATAATATAGGTTAAGTAAAAGGAAATCCATTATATTTGCACTAAGTTGAAGGTTTTGTTTAGCATTGTTAGAATGATGCCATTTAGGCCAAACATGCATCTTTTCAATCGATAACTTCTTCCCATTTCGAAGATAATTTCATAATGTTCATAGAAGCCTTTGTTGTTGTTGTAGTACAGCATAAAATATTCACCATTAAATTTTCAGGAATGTTGCTGAAGTGACAGTCCGGATATATGTAGATATGTTCGTTCCGTTATCGTAGAACCGACTGTGGTGGGAACGAATCCATAGAAGCTCTCGCTTCTATTGGCAAACAACTGGGACAGTCGATTTTCACAGAGCTTTTCTTGAATCAAATTTTTGACCATAACTTTAATTTTAATTGACGTTTAATTCCTCGCAGCGAGATTGGCACCCTTCACTAATTGAGACTTCCAAAGCCATTGGCAAAGTCATCTGCCCTTTCATTCCGCTCTATACCCGTTTGTTCCGGAATCCAATTAAGGTGCACGGTTTAGGCAGGGCCAGGATTTCTGCTTGAAAAATACTGGAGTGATCCAGGAGCTGGTAAGACTTGCATATCTCTGGGTCAGGGGAATAAACCGCAGCTCCAACTTTCTTTTCCATTTTAGATCTTTCGTCCAGACAGAGACGTTCAGAATTCAAACTGCCATTAGGCAAGTCCGTAACACCAAAAACAAAAAAGGAAACAAAATTTAAAAGTGGGCTAACAAAAGGCTAGGAGCTAAAGTCAAACTTGAGTGAAGTTAAATAAAGGATTTTATAATAAAGGACCATATCTAGCTTCAACAACACAAAAATAGCAACACTGAATACAATGTAATTTACGTAAATACCAGATTTGGATATTCCGAGCAATACGGGAAAAACAGAATATAGTTATAGTTATCTGAAACATTTAAGATAAGCCAAAGTATTATAAAATAACCATGGGAAAACGGGTGTCTATCGTTCAAGTAGAAATTTGTGGTCTTCTGGTTTTCCGATAGGGTGAAAAGTTGACATACATGTATTGTACTTTTAGAATGAAAAATTAACCAGAAGATGGCGTAACACCTAAACCGATTTGTTTCTTAACCAAACTTGACAAGGGATGGCAAAAAGTCGTTCCAATTTACATCAGAAATTTGCGCCTTAAAAAGATTTGCGTACTTCAATACCACCCGTAACTACCGCAAACAGAACATTGCCATGTTGACTGAAAGCAAAGCACCTATTAAACTAACTTCAAAATCGGCGATTGAGTGCACGAGTAAGCTGACCACGCTTGATCTGACGAATCGAGTCTGGGTCTCGGGTCATAGAAGGCCTCCAAAATGTGGTATTAAGAAGCGATAACCTAAAGCGCTATAGAGAATACATGAACTTATCAAAGGCCAATCTGTAAGGGAATTCGTACAATATGCTGTAGGTTGACTTATCACCCGATAAAATTGGAAATTTACTCGAAAGAATGCTGGAGATTCAGCAGAGTAGGAATATAAACTGTCCTCTCTATAATCTTGGCAATCCAAGTGCAATAATATATTGACACAATTTTACTGAAATTGGGTGAACCTTATGGCAGCTCATAAGGTGCGAATAAGAAATTATGAATTTCGTATATATCTGTAGTTTCTATAGGATTTTGAGAGTAGTCGAGTGCCATGTTTAAGAAAATTAAAAAAATTTTATTTCGTCCAAAAAAATATGGAGCCTATGCTGAATCCTCACACCGAAATTTCGAATAAATCGGTATAGCTGTTCTCAACCTGTCTGAACAGAAAAACTGGCTTACAATATACATATATATATATATATATATATATATAAATCTGTGGTTTCACAACTTATATAAATCAGAAACCTAAAGTAATCGTTATTGTGATCTTTTCATCTGGATGAATTCATTCTAATCCTAGTCCTATGCAAATTTGACCTAATTTTTATTTAAACAATTTTTTTGTTTTAACTCATTTTTATTTTTTCGACCAAATTTGATCGATAATACGTGTTTTTTATTTTTTTTGATAAAAAATAATTCTTATTCGTGGAATTAATTTTTCCGATTATATTTCATCGATATTTGGTGATTTTTATTTTTTCGATAAATAATAATCGTTATTCATGGATTTAATTTTTTCCCGTCATATCTGATATATATTTTTGTGGTTTTTATTTTTTGATCATAAAAGATACCTATATTATATTATTGGTGGTGTTGTTATTATTTTCATTGCCGACACATTTTTTGCATTTATTATGATCGAAAAAGTAAAAGTCACAAAATATCGATACAAATTCATTGAACAAATAAAAATTAAACAATAATGATCGAATGTGATAAAAAAATAAAAATCACAAAATACCGATTAATTCATTTATAAATATTATATCCGTTACGGCCCCAGCAGTAAACATTTGTTTTTCATATTTTTTATTTCTTCCGAATGGTTAGAAGATTATTGATATTTTTAATAAGAATTTTCATCAATACTTTTCCATCTACAGCACTTCCATCAAGCCTGTAATAGGAAGGATGTGCAATAAATAACCTCTGAAAATTTAACTGAATTCTGTTCAGTAATTTTGTACTTAAGTCCAAACAACGAACACGGCTATCATTTTATATAAAGTTACAGATTAAAACATTTTTACCTGATTTTTTTTACACATGTATGTTTTAATATGTCAGTTGTTGTCTCTCTATACTAAATTACTTGTTAATAAAAAATAAAAATTGTTAACTCAATTGCCGATTAACCTGACATCTATACACTGGGAGAAAAAAGAGTGTCTCCGGAGATAGACCATACAGACAGGAAACATGTCAGAAAAAGCTAAAAACAAGCAGATTGAATGCTATAAATTTGTGCATTTCAACAAAAAAAAATTGCCAATTACATGCAACTTAACATAATTATTTGCCACTTTAATTTACCGCTGCAATTGCGTCGTTGGGCTGCCGACAGCAATCAACGAGGACAACGGCAAATGTCATCGCCTACGTACAAGAGTTTCGTACGCCACAAGCTGCATACAAATAAAACAAAGTTGCTTTAAGAAAGATGATGAAAGAGGGTGTTTTTTCAGAGGCATATAAATTTCTTTAGCGATAGCTGTCAAATCAGCTGTGAAAGTAAACACTTTATTGAGATGAACTTTTGGTGACCGCATCACATCAATAAATGGGAGTGTCACTTGACTACCTAAGCCTTGTGAATTGACGACGTTATGCTACTTTCCGCAGGGGGCTTTAAGTCAATCGTCTATGGTGAGAAACTAGCTTCAACTGACCATTTAAAAAACAACATTAGGGGCGTTATTTCCGAGATAAAGCCGGCCATGCTGGGAAAGTAAAATTGGACGACAGTATTGTCTTTATAAGATGCAGTCGCGGTGGTTGGCATGCCCCGAAAAAGTTGATCGTATCAATCATTTTCCATGTTTTGTTTAAAATAAAATTTTTATACCTTAAAAAAAAAAACATCCGATGCTTACAGCCAGCGTCCGTGCGCCAACATCAGCGTCACTTTGAATGAAAATTTACGAGCAACTGTCACAAAGTGGAAGATCTGTAGTAGCAAAAAATATTTTCAGATAGCGCTAGTTAGGCTGTGCGCAGATGAGGAAAAGCGC
Organism: Anomoia purmunda; assembly: GCA_951828415.1. Lineage (NCBI taxonomy): Eukaryota > Metazoa > Arthropoda > Insecta > Diptera > Tephritidae > Anomoia > Anomoia purmunda. The sequence goes on from OX639995.1 coordinate 49,034,842, forward strand.
ATTCTTAAAGAAAGGGAAAAAGGCGGAGAAATTTACTAGAATGCCTCCTTTCCATTGTAGCCATTGCATGCCGCAATCCACACACGATCTCTTGGCTACAGTTGATTTTCCCCTTTTTCACTTTAGGGATGGCAAAGAATGCATTGCAATTGGTAGACTGTAAATTGTTCAAATAATTACGCACACATGTAAACAAATTGGTTGTTGGCAGGCGAACAAGACGAGGCGGACAGACAAACGAAAGAGCAACAGATCAACTCATTGCATTGCACTGAATTTGGCGACAGCCGCAGCAGCAGTAGCAGCAACTGCAACACTACCAGCATGTACTGACAGTGAAATTGACAACGCTGGTAATGTCAGCAACTTGTGAAACTTGAGCAACTCGAGTCGGCAACAATCTGATGAATGTGTCGCTGTTTATTGATGAACGTCGAGTGTCAAACGAATTGACTGGGCGATAAGTTGGCGTGCGGATGCGCATGTTGTCGATTAGCAGAGCGATCGCAGATATTTTTTATGTTCACTGCTTTTGGCAAGAAAAAAAAGAACAAAACAAAAATAGATGCGGCTGCTGTTTAACTGAGCGCATTGCTCAATAACCTAGAGCACGTTTTTGAAGAGACACACCAGCAAAATGCCAAAAATAGCAGCGATGCACGAAAATTTCAACGCGAATTAAAATTTTTGCACAACAATGCCACGAAGGAATTTTTATTCGTGTTGGCAGCTAGAGTAGCGATGCGGCGAGCGCGCGCTAATTAAGTTTGGAATAAAGTGGAGCAAGCGGAATGCGCTACGTTTTTTCTGGAGGGGAAACGCAAAAATAAGAAAATGGGATAAGTTGGAAGCATCAGAAGCCTTAATGTTTTTGTTTGTATTCTTAGGATTACATAATTGTAGCGCGTAATGAAAATGGATTAAAACAATTCCACTACTCACATGAATCCCCTGCATTTGCTGATAAATTCAGCAATTTGAATTTCATAGTGTTTCCGTTTATATTAAGCAGCTCTTTCAATAACCTCATGCGCTGGAGTCTTATGCCTGCTTTTCGTTACGTAATTTTTGAAATGAAACTTCGTTGGAGACGCTTTCGTTGAACGTTTTACGCCACAGTAGAAGAGGAATATGCTAAATATGAAATGTATCCAAATGGATGCATCTCTGCATTAAATTTCGAGGGTACCACCCTGTACCGCAATGTATACTTTCAGAGCTGGAGCATTTTTTTCCTTTCGTAGAAAATGACTTAGCTAATGTAACAATTGAATCTCACCTCCTCGTACTATGTCTATGTCGCGACAAAGCTCACACAGGTAATCGTTCCATCGTCAGTGGTATTCCCCATCGCAAGGACGTAAAGGTCCAAAACATTTTCGGATACTCTTTCTCTCGAACTCTCCAAGTGTAATCTGCACGATCATAATAAGAGACTTGAGTAGTCCATTAGGCAGCGTTTTTACTTTCCGCAGAGATGCGCCATTCTTTATCGTATCAATGCAGCGCGAATTTCGGTTTGCTGGTAAGTGCGCTCAGTGATTTATTTGATTTCGCGTTTTTTGGTCTGGAGACAGCCACGCATAGTGGTAAATTTTTTCTAAGCTGGAATCTGATGCCACAGAAGACCGTGTTTCAGGCCCCAACAAAGTTGACTAGTCTCAGTCTGTTAGCATCGTGAGTGCAAGCACTATTTTGATATTGTGACGGGGCAGCGCTTATATATATCTTTGATCTACCGATGTGGTGTGAGCAAAAAGGAGCAAGATAATGGAGAGTCACGCTTTGATGCTAATCGTGACGAGAAGCTCGTCTATCAGAATGAATGACACTACTTGACAACGGAGTTTCTCTCGCATCACAAATTCAACTCCGTACTTGCGCTTTTTTAAATGAGAACTGTAGTACATAGACGTCACAAGATGCTATGGTTTTCTTACGTTGTTCCATCTATTTCATTTCTTGAATGCCGGTGATGTCGGCCAACTCACACGAGGACATTAACCAACCAGACAGCGGTACCTTCTCCATTATGGATTTCGACTTAATAAGAGCATGCTCTGGTCGACAAGGTGGTCGACAAGAAAACAGGATCAAGACCAATTGGTTATAATTTTTTTTGCGTGACGAGTTCCAAATCTCAAGCACAGCCCACAACGAGGTTCTCGATCTTTTTGTTAGGACACATTCGTTCAGCGAGCCGTGAGCTGCTACTGGTGAAAATACACTACAAATCTCGCATGCCACCTTGATTGCAACAACCTCCGCCTGAAACGCACTACAGTAGTCCGTAAGCCTCAATTTTTGGCTTAGGGAGAGCTCCTGGTAGAAAATACCTCCTCCAACCTTTCCGTCCAGCTTCAAACCGCCCATAAAGTGGCTTTCATATTTCACTAACAGCCTGTACCACGATTAATCCTTTCAGAGCTGGAGCATTTCGCATTTTGCATTCCTCTGTCTATATTTTGGAAATGAGATGGTACACGCATATCTCTAGTTCTACGCCATCATTCTTGAAAAGCTCAGCTGGTTATCTATCAGCGCTCACCTCTTTTTGGTTCCTTAACCGCATTTCTGCTATTCGAACTCCTTTAGCAACGATCTGGAGAAGAAGATCTTCATCTTTTACGGCGATGCCTTTTCAGTACCTCCATAAACCAAGTGACTGCCAGTCACCAGGCCGCCGTTCGAATTATTCTTGCGGAAATTTTACCCGGCGCTTAGACTAAAAAAAGAAGTGTTTACATAACTATTGGGCATGCTAACCAATACATTACCAAACTCAAGACATAAATTTGATACTCTGTAAATCGTTAAATTTATAAACAATCAAAAATGTTGTTAGCAAAGAATTTGAAGTTGATCTCACGCAATTTAACTCGAATGTTAGCTACTTCCAAAATTCCGCCACATTCTCTCTATTCTCCCTCACAAATCTCCTAGCAATGTCCGGCTTATCCTGCATCCTACTTGAAGGGATATCACTCTGGATTTACTCCTAGAATAATAGTAAATTCTATTAATTTTTAGTAACAATTTTAAAACACCATAATTAACATTTTGAATCTGTATGTTTCTACTCATCTCGCCCGAAATTAGTGTTGCCAATAGGTGAAAAATATGTTTAAAAACGAACATTTTCTGGCCAAATTTATAATTAGTTGAAAAAGAGAGGTGAATCATTTCGGGCGAAAGTGAAACTTGAAATGAATATTTTTATCTTCCTTTCTAAACCCGTGGTAGCGTGGCACTTTAGGCAGCGTTTTTACTTTCCACAGCGACGCGCCAATCTTTATCGTATCAGTACTTCTTTTGGGGTCGCTAGTAACCCAACAGCTCTTAGCAATAAACGTGCTCCCAATGCTTACGAGAACATCAAGCAGTCGGGAGATAGTACCTTCTCCATTTAGAGCTTTGTCTTACCAGGTGAGAGCCCAGAGAGTTTTTGCAATTCTGAATGTCATGGTATTTGCCCAGAGCTCGCTTAGCCGACATAGAACCCATCTTTCCAATAGTAGTCCGTAGGTTGCCAGAGGAGCTCTCACCCTCTCCCTGCTCTGAGTAGTAAATTCAAGGGTGCCCTGCCGAGTGAGGTTATCAGCCATGCGGTTTCTTCCCATGCCACTGTGGCCCGACTTCCAAATCAGTGTAATTTTAAGGTATTCAAGGATGGATTAGATTGAAGTCAAGCACTGCCCTACCAGTTTCGCCCTGACCATTAAATACCCTAAGGCCTTGATTGGTGTGCAGACAATCGGCTGCCTCCTTTATTGCAGGAGGAGCTCCATGCAGAATAACCTCCTTTAACCTTTTCGTTTAGCTTCGACCCGCCCATAAAGAAGTTCACCGACCCCTCTCCCAAAACTCATTCATCCCTTTGCGGGATGTGAGCAAAGAAAAATCCATGTGGAGACATAAACGGCAGGCAGCGATTTCTTTCTTGAGGGAGAAAGTCGAAGCTGGCAAGAATTCTAAAGTGCCCGTAGGCCGAGTTGAAACTATAGTCGTTGCTCTTTAATCGGGTTGTAGCGCGAGTAGCAGAAACCTTGCAGGCACCACATTTAGCACAACGTTACGTGCAAGAGTGGATGTGGTCCGAAACAACCCCCTGATTCTAATGAGCGTGGCCCAGTGCAAACGCATTAGATTCTTAACTTTTAATACCTTCTCCAGTGAGTTCCACCAGACAACTTATGGCTTCCGAAAGCCAGGGATTTACATTAGGATAGAGGTTTCATATCTTTCCAATAGCACGCCGGCAGCGGTATATACCAACCGACGCCTTTTTCACTCTTTCCAACAATATTTCGCCACCAGGAGAGCTTTGTGTCCAAAATCAGACCCTAGTACCTAATCCGGTCATACAGAACAAGTGGGAAATCACTGACTGAGGTGGGTAATTGGCCACCCAGCTAATGAATAAATGAAAAAATTACCTTGCACCTTGGTGACGCGGACATTTTTACGGTTTTCTGGTTTCCTGTGCTGCAAAATTCCCACAGCTGCTTCGCAATGCCTCCTCTGCTTGGCCCTTAATATGCACATATGGATTTTTCTTTCTGTATACAAACAAAAATATTTGCGAGCATTATGTCACCTCAAATATAATCACGTGTCAAATCGCATAAAAACATATTTGACAAAATTTTGATGGTAATATAAAACCGTAACATAATCAAGATAAGTACGCGCCCAACGCCATGTACACTCGTACAACAATCATTGCAGCAAATAAAAGAAGGCAAAGAAGAACGTTACGAACGTACACTCGGTGTAAAAATATACATAAATACATACAAATTTACTACATACTCCTATTCGTACTTATTGGTGTACTCAACGCCTGTCTTTCGAACACAAAATATTCCTTATGTTATCCTTTCTATAGTTTTCCCTTAACACTCGAACCACCACCACCACCAACACGGATTGCTCTTTGACTGCGTCTATGTTTTCATGCACATATCCTATGCACATATCCTATGTATGTGTGTGTGTGTGTGTGTGTAGGTTGCCTTGATCTGAGTTTTATGTTACTACTTTATGTTGTTATGCTGACATTTGTATTGACTCATTGAAGCTGTTCTAAAACTGATTAACAAGCCTGATAATGGCAACAATTATTTTCTGCAATTACAACAAAAGCATAAAATGAACAATGCCCATCCTCTACTGAATGACTGTCCGGCTGACTGGCTGACTGCCTGAGTGGCTAAATTGAATGTAGCATGAGTGAATTACAAAGGATAATAATAAGGCACACATGTTTGCGAATTTTCATTTAGTTTTTTTTTTTTTTTTGCTTTTGGCTTTTGTTCCATTAGCCGCATACTCGAATGTAGTACTATGTGATTATAGAAATACACTTGGATGGCATTTGGATAGCTGCTGGCTTAGCGTTGGCGGTATTTCTTTCATTTCAATTCATCATATTCAATTTCACTATTTTCAACAGGAAAATGTGCAATAATATTTCGCATCTCTTTATTTGCCAACAACTGCCTTTTCTCCTTTCTTTTTAAGTATAGACTAATGGCAGAGAGGCTTTCATATTTTTATTATTAGGTCTGTTTATTTGTAACTGACTAGCAAAAGAACGCTCCAACTCGTATACAATTTTTTCATAAAACATGCGATTTGTTTAGTGCTATTAAAGTACGGAAAATGGTTGTGCTGGCACATTTTAGGTTGACGTAAGTCGTTAGTTATTTAAAAATAATATCGAAAATAAAAAACGCATTAGGTCTTAAATTGAAATTTTCCATATATTTTCATAGGTCTCATTCACAATAGCGCTGTTTTTTCCACTTCTCAACACTATATCCAAGTCGAATTTATATAAGGTGATTAAACAAACGAAATGGATGAGCAATACTGGTCGAATTCAGATTTTGACATTTCATTTGCAAAATTACACAAACAAAGTACACAACGTAATCGCCTTGCCTTTGTTGTGGTCTCCTTCTATGGGTCCACCTTGACTATACCTCAGGTCGCATATCATTTAATCGAGTTGGCTCAACTCGCATATTTTTTCGAGTTTGTGTTGTTGCTTTATATGCAATTCGTTATCCTACCTAGTGCTATTTTGCTAGTCAGTTACAAAGAAACAGGCCTCGAATTGTTTGAGTATGGAAATAACAATAGAATTGCAAAAAAAAAAAAATTTGCTAATGGTTACTTATGGAACAGCTGTGAATTTTATAAAAAGAGGTTTCTATGGCGACCGAAAATTATCAATTTGCTAAAGTAAAGTTTCTTAGTGATGGTTTTAATATATTTTTGGTTTGAAAGAAGCTCAGCGACTTGTAGAATTTTTAGAGACTAAATTTTATGCATATTCGAATTATTTTTCGTCATTCCTTGTCCGAGTATGATTTGGGGACGAACCGGACTGGTACAAAAAAAAATATCGATATTTTTATCGGCCGATAATGATTAAATACGTCGATAGTTTTAATCTCGATATATCGATATTCGATATTTACTTCCGTTGATCAAATTTATTTTAAATTTGACCTTTTTTAAGGTAACTCTGCGTCCAGCTTACGTAAATCGTCATATTTACGAGTTTTAAAAATCTGGTGGAAAAGCAGCAACTTTTTTTTGGTAAGACACCCAAATGCACATATTATATATGTATGTATTTTTTTACGTTGAGCTCAAGTTAGTTTAACTAAATTGTTTCAGTACAAATACCAATACCGCCAATTTCATATGTATTATTTTTTTTTTACTTTTGAAGATTTTACACGCAAATCCACTTTCCATTCGCAGTGTCTTAACATCTGTCATTGTCGTGTTTTAGCTTCGTTTTGGTTACTTAAGTGGACACTTGTTGCCTTAACACTTCATTTCTTGGCATGTATTTCGGGATTTAAAAAAATCTCGAATAACGGCAATTATTTGGTTTACAATTCCAAATCTTGCAGTATTTTCAAATTATTGCATTTCTTTGTTTGTTTTTATTTTGGGTTAAATCTTACTTAGTAAATAGAATTAATAATGTTGCTCTTGAAAACGAAAAATCGAGTGCATAGACAGCAAATTCTAGGGTTCCTCAAGGATGTATCTTGTGTCCATTATTTTTTGTAATAAACGACTAAGCACAAATCATTTTCATATTGGGTTTCTTCAAAATAAACTAATTGAGTTCCATAAGTGGTGCCACCGAAATAAGTTAGAAAGCAACATTGCAGAACGCTTTACTATGACTTATTATTACATTTCGAGAACCTCTTTTATCCTCTTACTATCTTTCTAATTTTGTTCTCAGATTTTGTGATAAAATTAAATACCTTAGTGTCGTTTTTGACTCTTCTTTCGGTTTTGTTGACCACCAGATTTACATCATTCCTAAAGCATTTTCGTCACTAGATTTTATAAAACGAAATAGTCTCGAATTTAAGAGTACATATATTTACTAAAAAGCCTGTGTTTAATGATTTTGTAAGATCTAGATTGGAATATGCCTTTTTAATATGGAATAAGATTCGATTTGCAAATTCCAGCTTATGTTTCGCGCAACAAACTGATTAGTTTGCATACTCTTCATAGCATAAGAATAATGCCGGGATTGGTTTCCTTATATAATGTGCTGAGTAGACTTATTGATTGTCCTTGTCTATTACAACACATAAAATTTAATGATTCGATTACATCTCTACTATGCAGAGCGAATTAAGCGCAGAATGAGCCAGTTTCAAGTCTATTAAAGGAATTTAATTTATTAAGTTAAATTAAATCTATAGATGTTTTTGCTAACCACGTCGAATTTAAGAATGCATTTATTATACATGAAAAAACCAAACTTGTTAAGGGATTACGGAAAATCGTTCCAACTCTTTGCACCACCATATGCAAACGTTGTGAAAATTTCCCTAAAGTACCGTTGAAAAGTTACATCGAAAGAAATTGTGGGTTTTGTGCTCAACTATACTCTGTTAAAATTTTTTTGTGCAGCCACGGGCACGCTTACAGAAGTCCAGACGCTGAACCCAATTTTCGACGGTTTTCAAGCATAAATCGGCCGATACTGCTGCAATTTCACGTTCGATATTCGTAGGAAGTTCATCAATCGTCGCTGGGTTGTTGGCATAGACCATAGACTTGACGTTGCCCCACAGGAAATAGACTGTGACATTCGCTGTGTGGCTTGTGGCGCCGTCCTGTTGGAACCACATATTGTCCAAGTCCATATCATCCAATTCGGGCCAAAAATATTCGGTTATCATTGAGCGGTAGCGATTCCCATTCACAGTAACGTGCCGGTCTTGATCATCGCGGAAGAAGTACGGCCCAATGACGCCGCCGGCCCATAAACCGCACCAAAGCGTAATTTTTTCGGCATGCAATGTTGACTGATGGAGTACGTGTGGATTGCTGCCTGTCCAATAACGCATATTTTGCTTATTGACGAAGCCATTCAGCCAGAAATGACGACGACCATAAATTGGACGTAGTGCTCTTAAAGTTGAGGCCATTGACTCCGAATTTCGGTAGTAACTTTTAATAATTTCGACTCGTTGTTGGATCGTATATCTTTCCATGATGAAATGGCAAACCGTAGTAAAGAGAAATGTCAAAAGAGCGGGAAAAACTATGGCGTCGTTTGCTGTCACTATCGGTCTACTTTAGTGGTTCTAGAAAACGAGGTTTCTTCTAATAAATTTGTGACTTCAGAAAATGCCACAAAAACAAATTCTGAAATATAGAACAAAGTTTTGTTTGCTATTTTCCAATAAAAGATAGAACAAATTTCATATATTGCCAGAATTAAAAATGTATCGATTTCTCAGGCATTTCTATATTTATTTCAAAATGCTTAAAAATCAACAAGGTGGCACATAAATTTTCATCAAAGCTTCTAGCGCATAACGTAGTTGCAAATTTTAATTATTGACATTAATTAAATTTATCTTCGTATTCAATATTTACTTAATTTTTTTTTTTCGCTTTTTCGCAAAACGTCGTCGGCCACCGCAGTGTGGCTTGTTTTCGCTGAAGCGCCGCGTGGGCGCGCTCGTCTCGCATGCTTTGCAACACTTATTACTCAACAACATCCACATTCTGTAGATGCATTTTTTTTTTATTTACATTGACGCTGTTAAATCCAATTAACCAAACAAATAAATTACAGAAGACAAAAGTGCAGCGTAGCAAACAAGTTTTCACTTGGCTTGACAATTTTTTGCGATATCTCCGGTCATTCCAAATGTGCAGAGATTTTGCGCATCTACAGTGAGGAGGTAGTGAGGTAGTGAGGCTTTGGGGCAGAGGTAATCTTGTGTGTGTTTTTTGTTGGTTAAAAGCAGAACATTTCATGTTAGCTGCTTTTCTTGTAGTGACTCACGTCAGTGCCTACACCGTTGGTTGTAAAGAGTTAAAAACGCCAGCAACGGTTTTGTCGCCACATGCGGCACGGAGCGTGCTGGTTGCGGTTAGGTAGAGGGTTTATACCCTTCACATGAGTTAAAGTTCGGCAGTTACTGCAAAAAGATGAAATATTAGAATGTTTCTTCTTGATCTGCTGTTTCTACTACAAGATGAAAAGTTGATGTATATTGGAAAGATTTTGGCACAACGCCGAAACCGGTTTTTCTGCAAAGCAAACTTGACAAGCGATAACGGAAAATCGTTCCAATATACAAATATTATAATCTTATCATCGTTTCTAGCTGAATATAAGAGAAGGAAGCGATGGGTGAGATGGGACGACCGTAAAGAGATTCTTTGAAATGAAAAGAAGTGCATTGCATAAGTGAACAGCCGATGTGGGGACGTTGTGATTCGAACCCAGAATAAAACTACTACATTCATATAGTAAAATCTCCAAACAGACAAATTTTTTGCTTGCAGCGTTTTTGGGAGTAAAAAACGGTCTGAGCGTAATGGAGAGTTTGGTAGCCTCATAAAAACTCAGGGTCGGAGAGTACGGTTTCACCCTATTTCGCGTATGGGGAATTGAACTGCATTATTACTTTCTTAAGTTTTCTATACGTCAAAAACATTGAGAAAAAGCTGAAGTTTTTTGGATTTTCCAACTAAAAAATTTTCAAAACCTATTTTTTGTATATGGTGTGTTCACATAAATTAAGGCCATATACACTATGAGCAACTTCGCCGAAAAAACCCAATCATGTAAAAGTCAGAAACCTTAAAATAGGGTGTAACACCTGAAAAATGTACCTTGGATGCAAATTAAAATAAAATAGATTTGTATAAAGTCGTTCAGAAAACTGAAAAAACTAATGAAGCAGTTCGACTCGCCATACTCGAAATAAGATGAATCCGTCCTCTGTCATGTCATTGAAAGTCTTTGGGGAAAATGACAACAGTGTATTTAGTAAAATTTCACGAGCTATATTTTTATGGTAAATTTTTATTCATTACTCACTTTCACAAATGAATTGTTATTAACCTTTTTTCGAGGTTGCAAAAAAAACTTTATTTAGAAAGTCGCAATGGTCAAATATAACAATTATCTCGAATTAAAACGTTGCTCGAACGCCAAAGTTTAACAAAAAAGTATTTTCATAAGAGTTATTTATTAGGTGAGACATATTTTTTATTTCGCCGATGGGGTTTATATCCCAAGGCTTGTCTTTAATATTGGCTGATAAAAAAAACTCCATTCAAGTGCTATAATTTGCCAAAAGCCTTCTCACATATAACTCTGCTATTAAAACATTAGCGAGATATCTCTTTAAGTATTTGAGAGAAAGGAAGCAAGTAGAGAACGACCGAACTTCGGCTTCGGCTTCAATGAGTGACTCTAGCGAGCAAATATACAGTGCTGTTGGTCAACTTTATACCATTATATTAAATCGGTTGTAAGATGGAAATGCCGATAGGCCATTATTTTTACTTTACAGCATAAAATGATCAAAAAATGATTAAGTTTTCGCTGGGTATGGCGCCTCAAAATCGATGTTCGGTCGTTCTCTAGAAAGAAGGTATAGACTGTTTTCTGCGTATGAAAGTTAAATACTCGTAGAACTATTATTTCCTCAAATTATGAGCTTCCCAGCGTTCCTATCGTGAAATCATCTCAAAAATCAGCGTGCATTGTGCTGACGAGGGCATTGAGAAATACCAGAGGTGGTTGCCCTAAGTGTTATAACTCATCTCCAACCTGTAGATCTTCATATAATGCATTCCCCATCAGTGCCAACTGTAAAGTCCCGACCACGGGGCCCTTGGAAGGAAATAATGAAAAGGCATAGTGGAGTTCTTTCTCTTCTTCACGCCACGATTAGACGGGGCACTGATTATATGCAGCCAGAAATAGATTTCCAAAGGCACTTTCAGGTTATAGCCCCGTCGACGGTTCCAAGATGGAACAGAGGGTTGGCGCAGCGGTTCTTGGAGACTTCTTGAGAGAGGAGAGATCTTACCAACAACCTGAATTTACCAGTGTTTTTTGGGCGGAAGTTTCCGCTATCGCTGATGACTGTCGCACTTTAGAGCGTAACTGCCTTGGTAATTTTTCAGATGAGCGCGTAGCCATCTTCTCAGACAGCCGATCGGACGGAGTCTGCAACCAGCACTCCGTAGACTTAATTTAAGGTCCTGGACATCGTACCATAGCTGGTAACGAGACAGCCGATATGCTGACTAGAAATGGTTCAGTCACAGCCCCAAATGAGGTGACAATTTCAGTTTAAATAGGTTTAACAGTAACAGGAGCATTTTCCTACACCAACCACCTTCAGAAATCTGCTCAGAGATAGCGCACGGCGCCAGGATACAGAATTGCAAAATTAACATAACCCAAATATGACCTTAAGTTAACATCAATTCTTCTGGCGAAGGGTCGGTCTAACGTCCTGAGAATCGTTGCAGTACTCGCGGAACACAGGCCGATCGGAACTCACGCCAGAAGACTTGGTATTACCTACAATGATTACTGCAGGAACTGCAGAGATGAAAATGAACAAAAGACAGTAGGGCACCTTCTGGACAGATGTCCGGCTCTAACGAGGGAACGTAAGGCCACTCTGCGGGCCTTTGAGTATAATTCTCTTCAGGATTTGTACAAACATAGCCTTAACAGCATTCTACAATTTATTAACTGCGTTGGTAGTTGGTTTTAAAACGAAATAATCCGAGGTTCTATGGTATCCAAACGGCACTCAGTGGCTAATTGGACGTTGAGCTCCTTCGCCGCTATTCTAACCTAACCGAAGCTAGCTGTTGATGTTAGCCTGCAACATTTTCGGCCATTCATTTAAAAAAAATTCAATTCAGTCCACAGAAACGCATTTTTTATAGTTTTATTATGTACAGAATAATAATTTCGTGATCACGCGCCTCTATCGCCGATCGATATGGAAATCATAAAATAAAGATGACTTTATTTAGTTGTTCGTGTGACGCTTTATTGAGAAGGTTTTTTTTTCAATTTTAAATTATGAGCACCAAAGATTTTGATTCATATTTTAAAGTAACCATAATATGTAGGTTATTCAATTTCCATTCACTTGACCATAGACGATATTCTCTCACGTGTTATTTTATTTATTTTGTATTTTGTTTTGCTTGTGGCTTTTAATGAGTTTAACAAGAAAAATTAACATTTTTTATTGAGGTTAAATTAAAAAGAAAAAAAGTTCTCTGTTGATATTTACTTTCATTTTTGCTTTACTTCATTTGTCTTTTACACGTACTCATTCTTGTTGCTTAATTTATTCCCACACAGCTAGATACCAGACACAGCGCGAACTCACTCGCATAAGTGACGCAACGATGCTTCCAACAGCGCATGCGCCCCACCGACGATGTCATGGTGCTGTCTTTAATTGCTGCACCTTTATTGTTTTAAGTGTAGAAAAAAAAATTAATACGAATACAAGATGCATAAAATATTTACATAAAAACATACAGACAAAAGTAAATGCTGTGGCATGAGAAAAGGTTTTCAATCCAAGATTGCTTTTACAAAATTTATAAAAATTGTGGATGCAAATTCTATATAGTCTAGTCCTAGAGAAATGAAGTTATTCTAATTGGAGATATTTTTTCATACTGATTAGGAATTTGCGATGATGTTTCTCTTGCCCTTACCACGAGGGTCGTCTAGTGGTGAAAGAATACGAAATAAAATATCTACCGGAAAACATAGAAAGTCTCCACGTTACTTCTAATAGTTTCAGCTTTGAGGTTATAAAGGGTTGTGTCTATTTATTTAGGAACAGCATAACATATACTAAGGGACTGAAGAATTAGGCGCATAAAATTGGACATTGTACTAATATAACAAAGATGATAGAGCTTTATGGGCAATATAGAAATTTGTTATATCTATAATCCTACATGTGGTGTTCCGAAAAAGACAGAACGATGAACTGCACTGCGCCTAATATTAGCGCACCCCTTAACTTAATCTGCAACGGCAGCCTCCAAGGTTATTGGGCCTAACAGGCTAAGCACGTTGATGCTCAAAAAATTTGGCATAGCGTAAGTGCCGTATTTTAGCGAAATACCCAGTTTTTCAATGGACACCATCATCATTCCCGACATATTGATGATTGGGAAGGCGATACTTAGGATAGCAACAGCACTCAATGCTATAACCCCGAAGTGAAACCGAGGCCTTAACCGTAGCCGCTACCTCGAAAAAGAAGTTCCAGTAATGTTGACATGCGCTCTGCGTGCTTAGTCTTCATCCGTGCCGATACTAATAAGTTTTACGCTCGGCTCGGATTTCATCGTCCACGCTGCGAGTACGCTTAGGGTACCGAGCCAAGTCCAGCTTGGTGTTGATGAATGCAAGAAATAGTCTTTAAAACTCGGTGCATAGGATCATTCGAAATCGCACAGACACCGCAGAGTGGATGCTGATCTGAGCCGAGAATAACGCTAATTGAAGCTGCGAAAAGCCTGCTTTAAATTGTATTTTCAGCTCTGTAAATGGCGTATGTTGTTCAATCGCTTTTCATTCTATATCAAATCTCGGTCAGCGCGACTCTCCGGATATACTTTAATTCGTCCCGTCACGGTAAGTCACGCAACGCTACTAACTAACTGATAGTATTCGGTATGTAATATCGAACTAACATCGTAACATCGAATCTAAGGTGACTTACATAACCCAGGGTTTCTACCGGTTGGGGTTCTCTCCCAACGTTTGCTTGACTTTTATGACCGCCAAAAGGAGTCATTATTGAATCGTATGCCGATGATTGCTCGTTTCATCTTACTTACTGACTTAATTGGAACTATAACTGCTTAAACGATTTTGACTGTGCTTCTCCTACAATTTGTGTTGTGTGTCTTGACGTTGCAACACAAATTGGGGGGCCTACAGTTTTACGAGTATGCCGACTGCGAACAGCGATTTTTTTTTTGTTTTCATGGCAGAAATGCATTCGGTGGTTTGCAATCGCCTGCCGAGGGGCAACCGCTATTAGAAAAACTTTATCTATAACTTTTGTTGCTACTTGCTCCGGCCTGGATTTGAAATCGGGACCTACCGAATGAAACGCGCACACGCTACACACTCGGCTGCGGCGGCCGCTCATTTTTTCACAGTCACAAATATAACTCTATGCTCTACTAAGTCCTCAGCGATCTTATTTACAACTTGTTTAGGGTATCTGGCTAGATCTATATACCAACGTTGACGCAATCCTTGTTCCAACGGTTAACCACCAAAGGATTATGGGGGTCCCCTTTGATGTCCCTCTCTCTTATTCAGCGAACATAACGGCATCAATCGAGTACACAGCTGCAACCAAGTCCTCAAGTCAGCATCTGAGGAAAAAACAAAGAAACGTTACTGGTTTGAAATAACGGTGCAGCAATTTGACAAATCATGCACAACATTCACCCCGAAACAAACATAAAATCTCGCCCTATAAATGATATTATTGGGGTCAAAGTTCCAAGTGACAAAAATATTGAAAAATATTGCTAATTCAAAGATAACTCCTTTCGTTTTATACCAACATTTTAACAATGCACATATCTCATAAATTTAATTTAACTGAATGTTTCACAAAGTGGCAACTCTCTTGATAACTTTTCCACTTTTACCATTCTTAAACTTTTGTAATTTGATATATATATTGTAATAACTAATTTGTTTTATGAATTAGAAACTATACTTATAAAATCATGCCACCGGCCGACAAGTGTGGCCTCTATTTACCTACTTCCCATTTTTTCAAAGATAACTCAAATACCTTTCGTTTAATACCAATATTGTTACTTTTCATTTATCTCATCTTAACTTAATTGAATTAAACTTTTTAACTTTTGAAAGAGGTTTTCCAAATTCAACATATTGTTAAAATTAACTTATCTTATCAATTTAATTGAATAACAATTCTGAAACAGATGGCAACTCTTCTCAAAAATATTTTCGAAATTATGTTTTCTTAAATTTTTTAAATTTAAATAAAAAAGAAAAATTCAGTATTGAAGAATTATTTAACATTTTTATGCAGAACTTTTAAGCTGAAACTGTTTTATGATCTGAGGTGGTTTACCTGAAAAAATGTTTTAAAACTAATATTTTTTTTTAGCTCAAGCACATTTATTTACTAGTCAATTATTGAAGAGACAACAATGGTAGAAGTTATAGCTATCCGAAATAGCTTCACCTCATCTACTCATCAGACTTCTTCCCGGGATCGATCCCACGTCCTCCACGGCACACTCGAGCTCCTTAAGACAATCTCGCCTTAAGTATTTGTACTAAGTAAGCCGTGTTTTTCAATAATAAATATAATAATAAATATAAAATACTAATAAATGTGTTTTAAAAACTGCTTTTATTCCAAAAAAAAAAACTACAAAACTGGACGAGATTTCATTTCATTTCATTTGTTGTGATAAGGCATAAAAAAATAATAAATCCACGTTAAAAATAATAATTTACTAAATAAGTAAATACAAAGTCAAACTAATAAAAAAATAAATAAAGATAGAACGGTAAAAAGATAATAAGAAATATAATTAGATAAAAGTGACAGACTTCTTAAAGAGTGAGTTTAGGAAATAATTTAATTGCATCACAAAAAGGTTGAGGGAAACCGATTGAACCAATTTTTTTAGGTATTTTTCGAATTTGAATATATCCTACTACTTTTCGAACAGTACTTATTTTTTCATATAGCGAGATATGTTCTTAAAACAACTAAAATAATAGGAATGCCTTTCTATTGTTTCTTCGTAAATGTTAAATTAAAAAATATATAAATGAAATTAGCTTTGTAAATTAGATATTAGCTTACGGAAAGCTGAGCTGATTGTACATATAACTTGTTGTAAAAACATTTTGGCGTTCATTAAACTGATAATAATAGTAGTGACTGAATACAAGTAGTTGTTGTTGCCGCACCTCTGCCTCCATCCGCACTGCATCGCTTAATACTAGCCGTGTCATGATGGGCCATTAAGCTAAGTGTAAATGTGACATAGAATTGCTAAGAAAATATAAAAATGTAAAGCGTTTCAGTAGCGAGACACATGCAATGAACAATGAACAGGAGATCGCTAACAACACTGGCCAATGCAAGGGGTTATAGAAATGTGACGAAAATATTAAAAGGGGTAAAAATATATAACAACATACTTATACTAAGGTACGACAAAATTAAGCAATTTTCGATGTTAATGAAGTAGAAACGATGCAAAAATCGACGAAAAACGTTTTACAAATTCCAGAACTGTTCGTTTTAACATCATAACCCATTTCAGGTTCGTTGCTTAAGTCTTTTGTTTGCTTTGTTTCTACTATGTACGATTATAAGCCAATCTACTGCGACAAGGCTTAAAATTCATTAAAAAATTTTACTGACAATTTGTAGCAGTCAAAAGTAGTAAGTAGACACTCTCCTCTTATCCGGACTTACACAGACACAATTTCAATACACTGGCCACTTACCCGCTGGCTGAGCCCGGTCGTAAGCTGACATAATTCAAGATAAGTACCATCTCACACATGCTTAGACCTTTCACAAATTATCTCCTTCATTTATTTTATTCGTCGTTGACACAGCGCAGTTGCGCCACACCATCGTAAAGAGTGCAAAAATTGTTTCTACACATGCAATGTCGCCTTGGCCCTGTGCCATGCGCTGTGCCCCTCTGCGTTGTTTGGATCTTGTACGTTGGTAATTTAGAAGGTTTTAAAGTGTCTGCTAATGGGTTGAAGGCTTCGCGGTTGCTGATAACAAAAATTTGCGCTCAGTCGCTAGTTGCTGTCTGCTGAGCCAGCGTAGAGTCTTTTCGCTTTTATTTCTTGTATTTTTTTGGTTTTTTTTTTTTTGTATTGCTATTTACATCTGCGTGAATTTTCTGCTTTTCCTTTACATGTTTGAATGTGCAAAAGAATTTATTAGGTTTTGAGTTACACTTTTAAATTTCTCCTGAGTCTGCCAATGCCCATAAAATTTGCCATTTTATGTAGCTGCAATTGTCAGTGTCAGAGAGATATGGGTGCCCACGTGAAGTTTTGAATTAATTATTACTTTTGCATGATAGTGAAAAATTATGTTAATTTAGGTGTTGAATTACTTTGGCAATTAATTTAGTTAGTGTTGCATGGGGTAATTTATGTGCTAGTTTAATTCAATATGTTGTTGAATAATTTCATTTATTTATTTGTTTTGCTGTATGCCAACCACATAACTGGAGAGTCACCATCAATAGTTATAATAAATTTATTGAATAGTTCAGGGGATATTCTGTGGTTTTTCTTCATCATAGAGAATGACCTTTTGGAAGAAGAAATGTATTGCAATGTTTATTTATCTTCATATTGTTTGCAAAGATCCAATTTTATGATTAGATTTAGATATTCTTCTTCTTCTTAATTGGCGCTATCGGCCTAGGCGCTTTTGTTCGATTTCAATATACGACGCCAGTCGGTTCTTTGCTAACTGACTCCCACAACTGGCAATAAGTTGAGGCAAGTCTTTCTCCATCTGGCTTTTCCAAAGGAGTAGAGGCCACATCAGCTATATGAACTGGCCAGCGTTGCTGCTGAATCTTAACATTTGGATTATGTCTATGTTCTCATATAGTTCATATTTCGTCTATCGTATTTGCTCTCGCAGAGACGTAAAGGTTCAACAATAGTACGGTCATAATGAGAAACTTATAATCACATGATAGGAACTCTCCCTGTCTGAAACCTTGCCTGGTATCAAACAGTTCAGAGAGGTCCTTCCCAAATCTGGTGGAGCTGGTGGTGTTCCTCAACATCATTTTACATGGTGTTATTTATCTTGAATGGACACCAAATTCATGCAACTTTTCTCTTGTTGTCTTCTCTCGAGCCTTTTCAAGTATTTGGGGGACTCTTTTCTCTCTGTAAATAATACGTCTCTCCCGGTAGGGTTCTCATACATCCTACGTTGTTCGCGTTGCTGTGCAGCTCAGTAGACGACATCATCTTTTCTTCGTCGTGCCTGTTGTTCTTTAGGTATCTGTTGTAATTGCAGGTTTCAACGTCGAGTTTTCTTTGTGTACATATTGAGCGCCAGTTCTTTATTGCACAGATGCGTGTGACAGGATAATGTTCGATCTGAAAACACCTACGTAGTCCAGTGAAAGTCTATGTAGTCTATGCTGAAACCTAGTGTCGCAGACTACCATATTTCGGACCCCGGAAAAATCGATCAGCTTCAGTGAGTTAGCAAAGATTTCGTCGATATTGATATTCCCGTCGTCAAATACGATTTTGATGTTGTGACAGGACAGCGGTCGTAACTGCATTCTAGGCGCTCATATAATTGTCCTTCTCTTTCATCGGGGTATGGACACAAATCAGCGAGATGAGTGAACGACACTACTTGGCGACGAAGTCTGCCCCCCGTCACAATTCAAACAACTTGCGCTTCTTCACATGACATCTATATTAGACAACGCAAGCTCCAATGGTTTTCTTACCTTGTTTCGTCTATGTCATTTCCTGGATGGCTGTGATGTCAGCCCTTATCCTCACGATAGCATCAAAAACCGGGTAATGACACCTTCTCCATCAATGGTTCCATCTAACCAGATAACCTTTATGCGTTGCCTATGGTCGTCATCAAAAAAGGAGGATCGCATCCGAGGCTTGCTGCTTTCATTGGTAGATATTTTTTACTTGACGGGTCGCGGGCTCAGCATACAATCACATTTATATGGCGCGCCACTTGGCCCAATTCAGATACCCGCACGCAGCCGAACCTACAAGCGAAAAGCAGCTGTAGATCTTGGTGAGCTCTTAAAGTGAAAAGTAGGACTGACCCCACCAGATTCGGCTTCTAACTTTAATTTTTTAGCGTTTTACCAAGAGGGCATTAGTGTGAAATCACCCGGAGGTCGTAAGCTGTTTGGAGCGGTTGAAGAACAATCGTTCTGGCTACTCCCAGCTGAATAGAAATTAGAGAGTATCCCCCTTGCGTGGACTGCCACACTCGTAACCATCCTCCACTGCTATTTAGATAGTCTGATCAATAAACACAAAAGTCTACGATACTACGATACGAATGATTGATTTTTTTTCTGATAAGCAATATCATAAACAGACAATTATTATTAAATTAATAAACATTAATAAACGACAATTAAATATATTTCTTATATTCCTTATAACTATCTGTTTTCAAGCATATTTCGTTAATAAACACTTTATTTTAATTGCGGTGATTCAATGCTAAATTATATTTATTATTAAATTTTTAATTGCTGCGTCACACTCTTAACCTTTCTCTCACTTTTCCATTGCCACGCCAGACAGTTTTTGCAACACAGACTTTGTAAATACAACCAATGTTGTATGCTTGCAGAACATTTACATAGTGACACTATCAATCCCTTGATTTTATGACGGTCTGTGATTGCAGTGACTGAAACAGCTTGTACCTCTGGATATCTATAGAATTTTTATGAGAATGTCAACATCTTCAAGTCTAGCCACCGAGCGAGCTCTCGCAAGCAGAGATAATCACAATGTGACAAGGAGATGGTTAAAATAATGGCTTCCAAATAATTTTACATGAATTTAGCTTTGTTTGGATGAGTGGCTTTATTTTCACATATTATGTGTATATATGTGTGTGTGTGTGTGTGTGTGTGTGTGTCATTAGCAATTGATGGTGATTTTAAATGACGTGAACAAGTATTTGTCAGCTGCCTACTGCTCGATGATTATCTGTCGCTTGGCAGAGCAGGTGATGAACCGAGCAGACACTCGTACTGAGGATCGGAAAAAATGCAGCGAACGGGTAAAGGAGTTCAATATGAACCGGATTAATTAGCAGCATGAATAGTGGCTGGGCATCAGATTGAGATTGAGACGTGGCTAAATGCAGGCAAAGAAGCAAGAGGCAGTCATTTCACTAAAACTCATGTAGGATGCTCAACTATTGATGGAGTTACAGCTAAAGGAGTTGTAGTTGTAGTTGTAGTTGGAGTGGATTCGATGTCGCTGCGCGCGTCTAGAAGCTCATTATCGCTCGTTTAAAATGTTGATGATCAAAATAAACACTTTTCTTTGGTTGAAATGTTGACAATGCTACGATCGTAAAATCAGTGAAGTTATTTTCATATCACTGTCAGCAATTAATTGGTATATTGGCGGTGTACGATTTAACTGCAGTTGTTCAGATACGAGTACAGGTATATGAATGTACATTAGGGCGCAACACTCTATATACACAAATAAGAATTATAGAAATTAGTATACATATTTTTAAACATATGCGTAGTTTTATGAATAAAAGGATGTTGTGCTGTTTTTTTTTACTAATGAAAACCAAATCCGATGCGCTGATATTTAAAACGGTGAGGTTAGTTCCGTGTGTAGAATTCCACTCAAGTGGGGAAAGTATCTGATTGCCATTCACCTGGGAGTGGCCAGAACGATTATTATGCATGCGGTAAAAACAGCTCACGACTTCTGGGTGATTGATTTGTATCCTCTGGATATCTTCCGAACATCAGTTATAGAGTAAACTAATGTTAGAAGGCGAACATGTTGGGATCAGTCTGACTTTTTCGCTTTAAGGGCTCATCAGGATCTACAGCATCGGCTCACCAGTAGGTGCGCTGTAAATGGGCGTGTGACTTGGATCACGCGACTCGCTATATAAATGTGCCCTTAAACAAAACCATCCCTAGAATCTGGTTGTGCGCTAGGCTTAGTACCCGTCCCATATAAAGTAGATTTCAATATGCTTCGGATGATATTCCCCCTTTTTTATAACGACCACTGGCAAAGTGTTAAAAGCTATTATTTGAGGGGAGACACCTGGAATGTCCGAACCCTTAATATGGATGGTGCCGCTGCCCGGTTCGTTGATGTCCTTGTGAGATTACGCGCTGAAAGCCATCGGATCTTGCGACATCTACTATAGCTGCCATTTAAAGGAGTACACGCTCGGTGTTGAATTTGTGGTGGGAGAGAGACTTCGTCGCCAAGTCCTGTCGTTCACTCCGGTGGATGGACGAGTGTCTGCCCACAATTCGCATCAAAGTGAGATTCTTCAACATCTCGCTGATTTGTGCCCACGTCCCCATGGAAGAGAAAGACGATGCGATATCATGCGTCTAAATACTCACAGAATACTCGACGTTGGGAAGCTGCAATCGCAATAGATAGCTATACACTTCACTCGACTCTCACACTCACTAAAGGCACTTCTGAGCAAGCTGGAATTTGCGAGCATTGGGAGCACATTTGTAGCTCTGCATCGTTCCGCCGCAAAATGAAGTACCTCTTGCCATCAAACAAACAGTCAGTGCATTCTTGACTCCCGTGTCACTGTTGACATTTACAATATTGACAAAGCAGAGGACTTTGCTTATCGTGAATCCAGTATTAACACCAACAACAATGCCAGCTTCGAAACCCAACGCAGCGTCTTACTAAACGAACGAAGGCCCGCTCTATAAGTCTCTCCAGCCCTGAAAGTATTTAACGCGGTACTCGCTGGTGGGGGCAGAGGAAGAGGGAGGCCTCCTCTACGGGAAATATCAGTTAGTGCAGTCAGTGCTGTATAGACTTAGTGCCAGGCAAAAATCGCCTAGGCTGTTATAGGACCAGCTATTGATTGATTGGGCAAATATCTTTCCAACGATAACTTATATGTAAGTCTATATCGGTAAAGGTTTGGCTGAGTATTTCAAGTGTTTCTTATTCCATGCCTACCATCACTACCTATTGCTGTCCAACTGCGGTTTGAAATTTACAATTCATACGAAAGGCTTGAAAGTAAAAAAGGAAGAAAGCGTGAATTTTACAATTTGAACGTAAAAAGTCAGTGAAAGTTTAAGCAAAACAAACAATTTTCAAATTTTCTCCGTCCAAGGCGAAGATAGAACTAGCATTCAGTTCATGCGAGACTCCCATCTTTCATGAATTATCCTTGGTTGTGTTCACTGTTTTTTTTTTCACAAACAAATTGCGCAAAACCGGGTTGGTCCGAGTAATTAAATGTGGATTAAATTCTTATCTTCTCGGCGACGAGATTTTCAAGTCACATTTTTTATATAGAAATCTTGCCAAATCAAGTGGATTGGTGAGATACATAATTACGATATATGCCAGAATTATAAGGTTAAGCTATGGTCTGGACATGGTACGAGTATTAAACCAATCTTCTAAAAAAAATTTTAAAAATAGCATTAAAAATCTTTTCCAAAACTGTTAATTTTTTTTTAATATTTCTTATTCAACCTTTTGAGAATAACTGAGTTGATTTTTTGAGCGGAAATTTTTAAAAACTATTTTTTTTTTATAAAAAACACCATTTCGAAGATATTTTTCAATCGGTCTAGTTCAGCTAATGTGAAGTTCAGTTCCGAAATATTTTGGCGGGGATTTCAAAACTTAAAATTTTTTTCTAATTCCAGTTAAAAAAATCCGCAACTTGTTTCGAGTGACACCCTAATGTACATACATCCATACAAACTCGAAACTATGCCGAGACGTATGTATGTAACTGATTGAGTTGTTTTATGTTCTGTTTTAATGCGCCTACCTATCCCAGATAAATTTAATGTTTTAACAATCAATGTTTAGTCATGCCATATTATTACGCACGTATGTATGAAAACTTATTGTGACATGACATCTGAAGCGTCCGTTATCAATTCGAGTTGGTTGCGCTGTATGAACGAAAAAAAAAATTTTATTAATTATGAACCTGATTTTATGTCAATCATAAAATGTTGCACGATATCTAGAGTGGCTTTTGGCTTGTGGCTTGTGCTATGCGCCAGTAGAATGCTTGTGAGCAATTTGCTTAAGAGCCACTTGCCGATTAACTTTAAAACCAAAGCATAAATTTAAAGAAATTTAATAAAAAGACAAATAGCTGAGGCTGGCGTCAAATAGCAGACAAAAAAATACGACGATTCAAGACATCGTGACAGTGATGTAGATAAGTTACTACAGTGGTTAGTATCGATAAAATTCGCTTATATCTTAGTCTTTATCAAATTTAAACGCCGGCAGATTTTTAAATTTGAGGATATAGATTTTAAATTGCACCTTATTTCAGGGATTTTAAATAAATGTGTTCTATAGGTACGGTGACCATCTGACCTTTATTTGATAGAACATTATTTTAGCCTTCTGCCTTTGTTAATTGAAGTTAACCCTTTATTTTCATAAAATCAACTTTGGAGCAGTAATCTAGACACTATATCCGAGTTGCCTTAATGCACTTTTTTTGAAAATAAAATTGCCATTTCGACTCCACAACACGCGCAATCCACAGTCATCTGGCGGCTTTAATGAATTTCAGTACGTCATACGAAGATAGCCGACTGCTCTCCAAAATATATTGCAGTGAATAGTTTACCGATTTTCTCAGTCTAATCCTTGTGAACGCTGGGCACTTGCACAGAAATGTTCGACAATCTCCTTTAAGCCCGGTTCCTCGCAGCTGCCTGGTGAAAGGTAAAGAGAGTGCCTGAAATGCCAGAGCTGTTAAATCGTTATTACTAATTGTATTGATTACCGATCAAATTTGAGAACCCATTTAATGATCAACTGGCATTATTTCTTCAATAGCTGGTTACCATTAAAAATATTTTCAACCTTTGGAAGAGAAAAATCAGGTATAATCGAAAATAATTAAAAACTTTACAGCGATTACTTTTCAAATAAATTGAATTTTTTGATTATTTCTATATATTTTTTTATTTTTATCGAAAATAATTACTCGTTTATTATATTTTAAACAAACAGCACCACAGTGTTAATGTTACTAAATTCGAGAAAAGATTTAATATGGCGTCATCACGGGAAGGACACATTCAGGCAAGAAAATGGCACTAGTTGACGTATCTAAGACTCCAAATGGTATAGCAGCCTTCGATCCCAGAACAAAAATGTCTGTCCCAATGGGAAGTATGCCCATCGTTTTCCATGCGGAAGTAAACCTCACACTCCTGTGTGCAGACGTTAACTTAAAGAGGAACAATCAAAATGAGTGTATAGTCATTTCAAGTGACAGCCAAGCCGCACTCAAGGTTTTATCACCGTGTGAGGTCAAACCCTCACCAGTGGTTGGGTGCAAAGAAACTCAACTCTATAGTTCTATAATTTCGTTTATAATCGAAGAAAACTACCACTGCCTGCATCGTCGGCATAAGCCACAATCTTGATTATCTGAGAATCTAGCTATACCACTCCCAGATCCTAATTCAACGAGAATCCCTTAGAACATGTGCGATCCATGACCGGACGCAGTGATCAGTCTCTGCTGTCATGAGTGCCTCATATATAGAATCTATACAGACATCAATGCCTGTAAAGGAGCTCATAGTAAATAGTTAGTAGTAGAACGAACGCTCAATCGTGTGTACCACCACATGCATTGCGGCTTTCGCTGACTTTCGTTTCAGGTAGGCATGTTAAGAATGTGATAAACGCCTTGAATATAATAGACATGAGGCTTACTTTAGGGATTTTATAATTTCCTTCTTGGGAAGCTCCTTCAAGAGGACTTTCGAGAGGATTGGCGAATAGTTTAGGACCCTGAAAATTGAGTATTCAAATGGATGTCCAGCGACT
This sequence comes from Anomoia purmunda, assembly GCA_951828415.1. NCBI lineage: Eukaryota > Metazoa > Arthropoda > Insecta > Diptera > Tephritidae > Anomoia > Anomoia purmunda. The sequence goes on from OX639995.1 coordinate 49,059,863, forward strand.
TCCCAGCCGACTGGCGGGGAGTGCCAATTGCTTATTTATATTTGTTTAATTTCGTTTTGTGTACACCCAAAATGTTACTGCTGTACTTTTCCGAGGGTCCTATTGGACTCCTGGCATCTAGGACACATCTTCAACTGATAGTTGGTTCAATTCATTGATAATAATGTTTCTAAATAGTTTTCTTGGGGAAGTAAGCATATCGGTCTCAATATTTAACTCAAATATTATACGCCGGTGATCCGAGCCAGATACTATCCATATTGCGCCGTTTAGGTAAAGCTCAGGTGGTAACACTTCCTTCCAGCCACAAAACTCAGGAGTAATGTAAATGGATTCTTTTAAGAATCGGGTATTTTTTAAAGTAATTATAGCTTACAAGTCAAATTTAGTTTGGCGACAAACCGATAACGACTGTTTTGTTTGTTCTGCTGGTAAATTTTTAGTTGACTTCATTATATACTTATTTAAAAATACTGTATCAATAAAAATGAATTTTCCATTAAACTGAAATTTCCTCTATAAATCTTTTCTTAGGGCTCATATAGCGCCATATATCATTTTACTGAGTTAGCTCAACTTGTATATTTTTCTGAGTTTGTGTTGTTGCTTGTCTCATTTCGAACAGTGAATCTCAGTCTCTAACTCTTTATAGCAAGTGAGAGTCCGTCCTCTATACAATATTAGATTCTAATTAATAACCAAGCTAGAATTTTCTTCTACTCTCCTGGAATGGGTTGATTCTTATTTGTCTAATATACACTGTGTAGTCTCAATTTATGATGCGAAAGTCCATTTTCTTGCATTCTCTACAGGTGTTCCCCATGGAAGCATTTTAGACCATCTCTTATTCGAACTGTTTGTAAACGACATTGCCAATTGTTTTTCCATTTAAAATTATTTCCTTCACCTTAACGATTTAATAGTTTTTCAAAGTTTTTAAAGATAAATAATCTTCGTTTATGCTGAGCCTTAATATATGTTTTTATATTACATTTATTTGGCAACAATATGCTACTTCCACGCTATATTCTGCCTAAAAATCTGTTTTCGGCCTAACAATCTTATTCGACGCGAAGTTTTATTTTAACAATCACATTAATGTTTTCATTATATCTTCTGTTTTCCGACTGAGTGAAAAGTTGATTCATATTGGAACTATTTTTCGCCATACCTTGTCATATTGTTGTTGTTGCTGTAGCGGCTACTCAGACCATGCAAGATCGGTTCAACCGTGGTCGTTATCATCAAACTCATCTAGGGTAGGCCCAAGAAACGCGCAGTTTCGACAGGGTCGGGCCAAAGGGAAAGCGGTGGTAGGATGAGTGGGTTTTAGAGGGCAAGTGAAAAGGTGTGTGGTATCGTTCGGAGAATTATCATATGCCAGACAAACATTGAGTACCTCTGGTTTGATTTCGTATAGGTAAGAGTGACGCGGGATTCACGAGGCAACTGGAACTCCTCCTCTGCTATGGGTGGTGGTTTGGCCCCGATTATGGAGATTCGCAAGACGAGAATTGACGAAGGTGGTAACTGTCTTTCGGATAATGTCGTTTAAGACTATTCTGTAGGCTGCAGGGTGGCAACCAACGAGGAACTGCTTGCTGAGTGTGAAATTGTGCTCTCAAATTGGGAGCATTGAAGCCTTATGGTGTAGGTGTTCTATTGGTGACATCTAAAAGCACCCTGTTGCCATCCACAGTGCTGCGTCCAGAGTGGTCTGGCCCCTGGGGACCAAATTCGAATGGCATAGTTTATAACCGGCCGGCCCATCGCCTTGTATGTTGTCAGCACGTTTCTTTGTCTTTGCCCCAAGTGCTGCCGACTAGGGACTTGAGGACTTTGCTATGACTCTGTACTTTATTGACGAATGCGGTTGTGTGCGCGAGGAAGGGGCAGACTGTCGAACGTAACGCCCAAAATTTTTGGGTGGTTTACTTTTGGTACAGGTATATCATCCACATGTATGTTCTATTGCAGCGTGACCTCCTTCATCCAGGGATGCGAAAACTTAGCAGTGGAAAGAAAAAAAATTCCCTAGTCATAATTCCTACCAGTTTAGCCACTGTGCCATCTTCAGTGCCATTTTTCGTGCTCATGAAGGGACGACAGAAAATCGTTCCAATATATATACATCAATTAATGCTGTTCTTTCCAAAGCCTACTCGATACTGAGTTTCATGCGCCATAATACTGCCAAGTTTTCCTTGAGCGAATTGGTTTTAATGTTTCGCAAAGAAGTCGTCGTACTTTCCATCCTTTTTATAGTAATGGACCCAAATATTACGCGTGTGCTTCGGAGAGTGATTGAATTATCCACATAAAACTAGTTGATTGATTTTTCATTACCCAGATCTGCTTTTGTAAGGCTTTGGAACTCAATTATTTAATATGTGCTTTTTGTAAATTTTCATTAGTCTCTAAGACACTTTGTACTGTAGATATAAAATTAAATAAATAAATGAAATTACCTTGACCAACAATTAAAATATCTGCATAAATACAAAACAGCAGTTAGGTCAGTATATTGTGCTCACAAAACACAGTTTCGTCGCACTGTATTCGTCTTGTAGACACAGCAAGTTTGAGACCCCCTATTGGGATCTCTCACAAAGCATTGGCAATAACTTCAGAGCCAAGCAATGTGTCCGAATTGCGGTGACGCCAGTTGTTAAATCAAAAACAAACAAAAAAAAAACAATACGAATATTCGTATAAAAATTGTTGATGAATGAAAATTTCAATAAACGCTGAAACAAATGTGCCATAAACGGCGGCAAACAAAAGCAACAATAACAATTTTAAAATGCTCGAGGCACACATTATATATGTACATACATAAGTATGTAGTTAATACATGCAGCAATTCGAGCGTCTCACTTGCAGCAGGTAATCAACGTAGGGAGCAAGACAGTTGGAGGCTGGCGTCTATTCTCTCCATTCGCCGCAGCCACTGACAGTCTGATCACCGTTGACGGCTACGTCGCAGAGCCACGCTCAGCTGTCAGGCACATCGTTAAAGCTTTTGACAAGCAGCAACAATACATCCACAAACTTGACATGTTGCAGCCACACAGTTTGAGCCTAATTATAGACGCGCGCGTATCCGCATCCGCATCGCATCGTGGCAACCTAGCGCAGGTCAAACAAAGCCAAAGCAAAACCTAAAGAAATTGTGGAGCAAAGTGAAATTTGATGTTGTCGAAAATTTGTGAATAAACATTTAGTAACACTAACACCCGACTACTAGCGCTCCAAACTCTATTGCTTCGGGTATAAATATCTTAACTCCATTTGTATATTTGCGAAAACCATTTAGACTTTTAAGAATGTATTTAAAACTTTCATTAACTGAACTTTGGACACTACATTATTGAGAGATTCTTTCGAGATAGCTCGATTTTATACTCAAATTAAAATATTTTCTGAATAAATTAAATTAATGAATAAAACCGCAAAATATGAAGAATGCAGTTATTATTTTTATATTTGACACAACAACAAATCAAGCAAGATATGGGTTTCAAAGCAAACGCTTTTTGACACAAGCGCTGTGGAATTTATGCTCCAAAAATTTCAATTTTCCTCAGCGTGCGCGTGCGTGCGTTTCTCCATTGGCCCTACAGTATTGCGTGTTGCTAAACGTATCGTTTTTATGTTTTTTTTTTTTCTTTATTTTTTATAATGCTGAAGAGGGTAAATTGGTAGCAATTTGATTTAAGCAAACAAATTTCGTATGCCTTTCGGTATCTGGTCCTCCACTTCGTCAGCCTGTTTCTTCAAATTCCAGTAATGTAATTGGGTACAACCGCTCTCTCGATGGTATGTAATTGTGTTGCAAGTTTTCTGATGCATGTTGGAGATGATGTTAATTGGACGTGTGTCTGGATATTAATTTTAATTTTCAATTTCAATAGTCTGCAGGCAACTCGTGCTTTGCGACTGACTAGAAATCTGTAACTCAATATTAAAAAAAAAAAAAAAATAGGTGTAATGTGGTCTTACATCGCTTGAGTGAAAATTATTGAAAAAATATAAAAAGATATTGAAATGAACATTTTTCCTATATAGGGCTTAAGGGCCGGACACACTATCGTAATTTATGGCTAATTTTTAATTTATAAGCAAATTACGATGAAACTAAGTTATTTGCCTGTTTGTCAATAAATTAAGATGAAATAAGGTATTTTATTATAAATCGAGAACTAAATCACAAATAAAATAGTGTCGGCCCTAAATGTTGTCGATAATAATCGACAAAGGACACATTTGCATAATATTTGCATTTCACTCAACTGTTCCTTGATTTTCACTAAAGAATTTCTTTCATGAACGTAGATTTAAAAAAAGATATTCTCACAATAAAATTTCGACATATTAAAAATGTACGCAATCTCTCACGTTTTTTCCCTTGATCAATGAACTAAGCAACTCTGTGGCCACAGAGCTGTCAATATAAATTTGGAATGGCAGTGTGCTGCTAACTGGCAGCAATTGGAAATTCCAAGTGTTGTCAAGTCCATTTTCACATGGATGAGTTCATTCTCTTTCTCTTCCTTCCTTCCATCCGACTAATGTGTACCGCATTGAATAGTTTCAGGGCTGGAGTGTTTTAATTAAAATCCTTCGAAGAACCTTTATCTCGAAAACGTCAAAGCCTATGTCATCTGACGTCGACAGCGTATATCTTTCTCCGGCATATAATAGCACGCTGATAGCATGATAAGAGACTTATAAAGTGTGGTTATGATCTGGCGAGAGAGGGCTTCTTACTCAGCGCAAAGTATCACTTATTTTCCAGAGAGAGTCTTCGTTGGATTTCGAGACTGACATTAAGTATTGTTGTTTTTAAAGCTGGTTCCCAGACCAACACAGTACTCAACTTTTTAAAATTGTAATTGTCAACAGTGATGAGTTAGCCAATAGACGAATGAGCTGATGGTTCATTTGAAGACAGGAGGTATTGAGTTTTGTCCTCGTTCATCTTCAGACCCACACGCCCCGCTTTTTTATCCAGTTTGAAAAGGCAGAAGCAACTGCACGGCTGTTAAGCCAGAGGATGTCGATGCCATTCGAATAATAATTTCCAACATAAGGTTATATAAGTAGCACAATGGGACTACCTATCTAAACCTCGTTTGGTAACAAACGGTTGGGAGAGGTCATTCGCGATCCCATTGAAGCTGGTGGTAGTGCCTAATAGCAGTCGGTTGGCTGCAGAGAATGTAAAAGAATGACTCTACATTGCCATCCTTCAGAAACTTGCAACAAAAGCTGAATCAGGAGTTAAATTAAGCCCAGACGTATGAATTCCTATCGGACAATGCCTAGTAAGAACCCCTACGAGTAGCGAAATTTGGCTATAATATGTTAGCGTCATTTGAACGCCTACAGTCCACCGCCAGTCAGAGGGCATTGCAATTCTACATGCGGTGGTACCTCACCTCAATAGATGTCCGCAGGCGGCCAAAGGAGACACTAGTCTCTCAATGCAGAAGTCAAAAACTCAAAAGGGTCCCGATTCAGTTCATTGGCCTACTACGTCGATGTGACCTGGCTTACAAATAGGGTTGATAAAGAAATATTCAGAGGCGGCTGAAAGAGGGACCTGTCTCGACCTAACCTTTAAAGATCCAGAGGCATTACACCTAACTATCGGCATAAATGTTGCCCTGTATAAAAGGTATTACACTCGTGAGTAGTTAAACGGTTCGACCCCTACACTTTTGGCTAACGAAGAGCTATTTTTCGTCCAGCTTCGACTCGTCCCTTGCTACAAGCGCTACCACTCTCTCACTTTTACCTTAGTGGGATGTAGGTGGAAAAGCATAAATTTGGAGATAGATTTGGCAAGAATGGATTTGTCGAAGTTTGCAAGAATTTCACTGTGCCCGTAGACTGAGCTGAAGCTACAGCCAGTTCTAAGTTCTCTTTAGTTTAATGGCAGCGCGATCTGTAGCATCTTTGCTAGCAACGCTATAGGCACCACTGATTTCAATAAGCTCGGTCCCTTATATCCGTACTAGCTGCTTGACTCTCGATAACTTTTCCAATGAGTTTCATCAGATATGAACCCCATACAACCCCTAATTATGGTTTCATAAAGCCAATGATTTACATTGGGAAAGATGTCCCATTATTTACCAATGACGCCTCAGCAACAGTGTAGAGTACGTGATGCGTTTTTCATTCGTTCCTCAATATTTTCCCACTATAAGAGCTTCCTGTCCAAAATCCAGAGCAATTATCTAAGACAATCAAGTGGTACGCTCGATTGTTAGAGGTCGCGCATCAGACGCTCTATTTATTCTAGAGAATTAGATTAGCTCTGCCTCGTTAGGGTTAACAACAAGCTCGCATTTTGCGAACCACGACCAGCTTTAGATTTCTCTACCTGAGATCAAATAGAGAAGAAAACTAATAAAAGGACAGCGGCCACCGTAGCCGAGTGCACAGTGTGTTTTTGCGGACGCTAGTGTAACATCGAAAATGATAGAAACGCTTTTTCTAATAGCGGTCGCCCCTCGGCAGGCAATGACAAATCTTCGAGTTTATTGCTTTTAAAAAAAACCTTCTGCCGTAATTTGTAGGCGACTCAATTTGTGGAACAACATCAAGACGTCCGCCCCAAAAATTGTAGGAGTAGTTTGGACAAATATCGAGCTATATCATGTAAGCGCCAAATTATTATTTTTATAATTGAAACAGACCACTCATGCAATAACAATCGACCATTTAGCTAATTCAGTCCATCCTCTTATGACACCTCCGTCTTAGTTACATACAAAAAGAAATTGATGGAACCTGAAACCCCATTCAATTGCTACCAAAACGAATGTGGAGAAAATGCCAATTCTCTGCACTTATGCAGCACATTTCGGCAGCAGCGCATCGATCAGCCGTAGTTAATTAATTACACCAATTAAAAAAACCTCAAAAAGAAAAACCTACTTTGAAATTGTTGTCTCCGATGTCTGTTTGCGTATCACCAATCGCCAAACGTCCAGCTCCAACTGCCGAAAGTGACCCCACCAAACACAACGTTCTTCCGAGTGGCTGCGTCTGCGCAAATTTTTTTTGTATGTAGCTAGCCTAGCCAGTATTGCCACTAAACGCCAAACGTACCCGCACAATGTTGCGTGTTAGCAACAGTTTAGACGTAATTTATTAACAATTTCCAACGCAAACTTACAAGCGGCTAAATTCCGAATGTCCGAATGGCCACTTAACCAACCAGAAATTCCTAATGTCTCCACTTGCATTGCTGTTGTTCTTATTGCCGTTGTTAGTGCAGTAGCCGCAGACGCATTGTGCAAACTGGCATGGTGATGGTTAATGGCCGAAGGCTGTCGCCCGATGCCTGTTGGTTGTCGGCGACTTGGCTGCTGGTTGTTGGTTGCTGGTTGTTGGTTGCTGACCGTTTTTTGTCCGGTGGCAATTAACGTACATGTACCGGAGAGAAATACGAGCAATCATTTACTACATTGGCGTGGCAACAATTTCAATCATGCGACGGGAGGAAAAGGTTGGAGCTTGAAAGGGAGAGAAGTGGTTGCACTTTTGGTTTACTGGCATTGTATTGTTGCTGTTGGTTGTTTGGTTGCTTAGTGGCACACTGATTAACACGTAACTGGAGTCGTGAGAAACTTTAGTGACACTGTAAATATTTGCACCGACTGCGCCATTGAGGAAGATTAACTATTCGAAACAGAATTGTCATTGTTATTTGTGGTTTGTGACTTTATGTGCAACAGCAGGCCACCGATCAATGTGATTTGGTTGGCGGGTGGAAGCGGCTTGCTGCAAAGCAACAAAAACACCGCGATTTCGGTGAACACAGAACTGGTTCCTATCTATTTAGCAATTTAATTGCTTTGGTAAATATTTTACATATAGGGTGGCTTTTTTAAATCAAATTTTGATGGATTATTTCCCGCTGAAAATCTTGTCAGAAAGTCAGTATCATATCTCCGTGGATATAAATCGATTTACGCTTGAACAACGTTGGAAAACATTGCAAAGGAAACGGACAACGGTTTGGCTCGAAAGATCATAATTTCTGGCAAAGCGAATTTTCATATCAGTAGCTCTGTTATCAAAGAAAATTTCCCCATTTAATAATATTAAGTCTAGTAAAAAGAAATCTATCATTTATGAATTAAGTTGAAGGCTTTATTCAGCATAGTTAGAATGATCCGGTTTAGCTCTAATATGCACCGTTTTGTTGCCATTTTAAAGGTAATTTCATAATCCCGCTCTCCTAGAAACCTTCATCCCTATTGACAAGAAACTAGGGCAGTCAGGCAGTAATCACTTGGTGCCAGGTCCGGGCTAAAAGGTGGATGTATAAAAACCTCCCAACCAAGCCTTTGGCGTCTCTGGTAAGTTCGATGCGTCGGTCTGACGTTGTCCCGATGGAATACAATTTCTATCCTATGGCCAATGCTGACCGCTTCTGGGCAATTACTTTCTTCAGACGGTGCAATTGTTGAGAGTGCAGGTTCGAATTTAGAGCAGAAGAGCAGCTCTTAGTATAGGGTCATGCAATAGGGACGCACAAAAGTAGACCGACGCCATATTTTTTCCCGCTCTTTTGACATTTCTCTTCAGTAAGGTTTGTCATTTCATCCTGGAAAGATTTACGATCCAACAACGAGTCGAAATTATTAAACTTTACTACCGAAATTCCGAGTCAATGGCCTGAACTTTAAGAGCGCTACGTCCAATTTATGGTCGTCGTCATTTCTGGCTGAATGGCTTGTCAATAAGCACAATATGCGTTATTGGACAACCAGCAATTCACACGTACTCCATGAGTCAACATTGCATCCCGAAAAAATTACCGTTTGGTGCGGTTTATGGGCCGGCGGCGTCATTGGGCCGTACTTCTTCCGTGATGATCAAGCCCGGCACGTTACTGTGAATGGGAATCGCTACCGCTCAATGATAACCGAATATTTTTGACCCGAATTTGATGATATGGACTTGGACAATATGTGGACAGGACGGCGCCACAAGCTACACAGCGAATGTCACAATTGACTTATTGAAAAACAAGTTTGGCGAACGTGTTGACTCACGAAATGGCCCAATCAATTGGCCGCCTCGGTCGTGCGATTTGCCGCCGTTAGACTATTTCCTGTGGGGCAACGTCAAGTCTATGGTCTATGCCAACAAGCCAGCGACGATTGATGAACTTCGTACGAATATCGAACGTGAAATTGCAGCAGGATCGGCCGATTTATGCTTGAAAACCGTCGAAAATTGTGTTCAGCGTCTGGACTTCTGCAAGCGTGCCCGTGGTGTCCATGCAAAAGACATCGAGTTCCATACATAATGGCATCGAATGTACTTTCACTGGAATAAAGAATTTAATTCATATCCCAAACCGTTTTTGTTTTATTTAAAAAAACTTTTGTAGCGTTCCTATTGAAAACCCCTGTAGATGATTTCCTACCAATCCCACCAAAAGCATTACAAAACCTTCCTGACCGCAAATCCTGGCGGAATCGACGGAACCAAAATTGCGCGTGGTTGGCTGTTACAGTATAAGGACCTTAAACATTATTTACATTTTCAGCCGCCTGAAGAAAAACTTCAAAATATGGCGTATCTTATTTTTGCTGGTGCCCATTTTTGACCCGTGGTCAAACAATACTGAGGCTCTGCTACTCCCGACTTTTGCCCACCATCTTCGCCCAGCAATACACCAGCATCACTTCCGAAAGATACACAGCTCCATCAGAGTAGTAACGCTATAGACACTCAGAAAAGTCACGGCCTAAACCACAAACGGCCCTGCCAGAGAGCGGTCAATAACTCAGTGCTCCTAGATGACTTCGAAAACTCCAACCACCCATCAGAGCTCAAAAGATGGTCTGCGAACTATCTGAGTGAATGACAGTCATCATTTTTATTGCGGAACCACAAATCCAAACTAAGAAGAATTAAACAAGGGGTGGCTTTTTCTCCCCATTATTGTTTAACTTCTATGTACGTGGCGTCGGGAAACTACTTTGATGACTTATGTTGTAAAGTAAATGGCTGTCTCTCGGATCTTTCCGGCCTCCTTACCACATGTACAAAGAAGGTCAACTTGGAGTTTGGCATACAGATCGATAGCGCCAGAATTCCGACTGTAAATTACCCGAAACTTTAAGGGTTAATCCCGATAGCTTTCTCTCCGCGCATCCAACTGCGATCGTCACCAAAGTGCAGAGCCGCAATAAAGTCGCTCACCGGCAGCACTTGAGAAATGTTGTTGAAAACATAAAATACAATTGATCGGTCAATTCTAAACTAAGCTGCGCCGGCATGGTCGCCGGGGACTAGTAGGACACAGTGGACAAAGATTCAGACCTTTCATAATGCGACAACCCACGGGATTCTTCACGATGTCGTTTAATCACCATCTACGTGAATAGTTCCCATTAGGAAGAATAATAATCTGCTGCGTAAATAAAAAAGCAAAGTAACCCCTAAGATTTTTGGCTTTGTAAGAAGTTTCAGCTGGGTTTCTACGCCTGCCGGTACCTACTAGAAGCTGGCCCGCCTCCCAGGCACATCAGAAGCTATATCAAGGAGATGAATAACCAGGTTCAGCAAAACTTACAACCACCGCTGGACCGACATATTACAGAAATGGCCTAAACGGCATTAATCGGGAGTTTATCAACACCATCATTCTCTCCCGTAGCGTCAAAGCCGCAATCGGAGTTCAATCGAAACCAAATGCAGATGAAGAACTCGACTAACCCCCTGCTTGTATGCCCTCGAAAACGGATTAATTGAATAGCTCTGGTTCAGCCTCATTGTTAAAGCTCATTTTCCGAACCCTCCGTTGGATGAGACAGCGTCTGCAGGTATTAGCAATTATTAAACAACAATCACAACTGATAGCCGACCGTTTCGTCACTTGACTTGCAGTCCAGCTCTCTGAGAGCGGTGTTCAACAAACAGATATCTGCGCGCAATGTGACCACATTTCTCGCTCATTGCGTACCGCCGCTCAAGAGGTCATTGGTTTTCAGCGAGCCCAAAAGAACGACTGGTACGATGAGTAATGCCTACAGGGACACGCTGCGATCGGGCGCCACGCGAGCTGTGCGGGAGAGAATTCGTGAGTTGAAGAAGGAAGCAAGGCGCATCTTCCGAGAAAAGCAAAGATAGGACGAAGCTGATAGAAAAACGCCTAAAAACTCTATCAGAGAGTATGGTGGCTTACAGAAGGTTTCAGGACTTGGGCAATTTCCAGTAAGAATGAAAACGGCGATCTGATGACCGATTCTCAGAGTCCACTGGATTAATGGTAGGAGCCGCGAAACATCGGTAGAATTGGAAAACGACTTGGCATCACTTGGTATTTCCAATTGGCGCCAGTTAGTGGGACGAAGAAGCGACTGACGCAATTTATTAAACGCGCCCAAAATCGGTTGAAAAGTTCTACAAATTAGGTGATGCCACTAGGTATAATATAAAATCTTTTAATTGAGTTACAGAATAGTTGTATTCATTCTGCATCTACAGATTTTATCTCTATCGCACTCATTCCGATTGAGTGAGCAAGAAAGAGAAAATAACCTGCAAATACTGTAAGCCCAATACTACTTTAATCCAAATGAGTTTAAGATTACTATTTTTGCACAGAATATTTTTTACTTGTCTTTTGAATACTTTTAAATACTAAACAAAAACGTCGTGCGCTAAAGTTACACAATATTCCCATCAGGAAGGAACTTTAAAATATATGAATGTTTGTATTTTAAGATTCAAGCAATTCATTCTTCAAACTGAATCACAATTTACTCACGACACACACTTCTCAAGAGGCGCCTACTGCAAACAACGCAAACTACATAATAAATCCTTAACTAACTAGTTGCGTGTTCCAAAGTTCCCATAAGCCACATCAAATAAAAAAAAAAACAGAAAAAAAGAAAAAAACCAGAAAAAATAAATAAATAAAAGAGAACACCGAACGATAGCATACAACGTTAAGTGCCCGTTCATGCAAATTTAGCCATAATCGCACGCAAATGCCGCACAACCGCATGCTAAGTACGAACATTCATTTTGGTGTATATTAGTGAATACTCGCCCATAGCCCCACGCTGCATTCAGTGCACGATCGAAAGCGTCTTAAATCTTCCACCCTGCTACAAACATCGTGGCTTTCATTTTTCGCTTCTATCTTTTTTTTTTAGCCGTTTTCGCCTTTCCGGCTATTTGCGCATGCGTAACAACGGCGAAGAAGAAAGGCGCCGCGTTCCATTAACTTCAGCCGCTGTGCTCACTTATCAATTCTATCCCCAATGCGATGGCATTTTCAACGCCAAATACATACAGATGAACGAGCAAATTCGCTTTAGCCGGATGAATTGCGATGTCCATTATCGTAAGCCGCTCCTCCTCCCATGCAACTTCTACAATCGCAAGTTGTGTTGCGTTTCTGTTTCATTTTTTTTTGTTTTTGTTTTTGATATAGCAAAGTATCTTTTGTAGTTTTTCGTGCGGCGATTTTTCCAATTGACTTCATTCTGTGGCGTTGAAAATGTGTGCGCCGCTGGTAGCTGATCGCAGGATCGCGCCAGGCTTTTAGTTACTCGTACAATGCCACATTAGCAGACACAACAACCATGCCAATAAAAACAACGTGAGCGAAAACAAAAACACCAACACCTTAACTCTCCACTGTCCTCGCTAGCGAATAAACTTTTGCTTAGCCGCCCGATATATCGGCATCAGTCGTGCCAACTTTATTTGCGCATGCGCCGCCGGCCGCCAACTGACGTTGATCCCTTTAAATGGACTTTGTTTGAATTAATCGAAGTGATATTTCGCTTGTCCTGAATTCAATTTACTGGCGCATTCGCCCGGCGTCCGTCTACAAACGGACAAAGAACGCTTCGGACACGTCGCGAGACACACGGCCTGGCGTGGCCCAGCAAGGCCCAGCAAATGCCAATCGCTCTAAGTTAGTCGTTGAAATTTGCACAATCTTCACAGTTTTCGCTTGGTTTCACATATCGCTGTGGATTGCTTGATCCTGCCGATACTGCGAGCGTCCAACCAATTTCAGCCTTTCTGTGCAGACAAACAAGACGGTTTTTGGTTTGTTTTTCCTTTTTGATGCCACTCTAGAAGTCAATTTTTTTTTGTGCCAGTTACCGCATGCCCGCCGGTTACCAAACGTCTGTTGTTCGATTTAGCAACAGAAAAAATCAATTGGGAAAATATAAATATTCCCCAAATGAGATTTTTGATGCAGAATGACATGAGTTGTGGGTTAAATAAATATTTCAATATACTACTAGCAGATGTGTGTAAATTTATATGAACATACAAACACATACGTATATGTAGTATGTGTTAATAAACGGCGATGTTACAGTGGTGAGAATTCTACTTACCATATGTGTATAAAAAGGGTGGCTCAGGGAAATGGCGTCGAATGTCAGTTCATTTATGGCTTGGTAAAGTAAACTTAATTAGAATTTGTGTGATAAAAATTCTCATTTGAGTCACACCCACTGATCAGTAAGATCAACAGACTTAAACGCTTTTTTCTGTGGAGTTTTTAAAGCCACGGATTTATATGAATAATCCACATACTATGGAAGCCCTTACATTGAACATTCGTCGAGTAATCAAGGACGACCAGAAGTGTTGCAAAACCATGGAAAATGCTATAAAACGGGTCCGAATGGTGATTGAACGCCGACGGTCGTCTTCAAATTATAATATTACAATATGTAAAGGCCCAAACAAATAAAAGAAACAAAGACAATTTTCTTTACATTTATTCTCTAATCTCTACTCTACTTTCTCGGCGCTCCTTTCTTTTTCTTGCTAGTCGACAAAGAATTCTTTTCGAGATGGTTTGGTATCGATTGTGCTAACGATAACGATAGCAATACCCAAGATAATGGTATTGTAAAAATTATCGATATCGATAACGATAACGGGTTTCTTTAGATAATGATAATCGTAACGAAAAAATTATACCGAAAATAATTGCGATAATGGTACCCACAACAAAACTAAGATAGTTCGTAAAACAATATCCATAATGATATCGATAATGCTAACGATAAACAATACCAAAGATACTGATATTGATAAAATTATCAATAGCTGTATTCTGTATATGACGATAATTACAACGAAAATACATATATAATAACGATAGAAATTGGGATATCGGTAACCATAGCGTACCTAAATTTATGTAAGTATGTAAAAATCCAATGTATTTTAAAATATAAACCAAAGTGTTTCGGATATATGCATGTACTTATATTAAGATTTACGTGAGCTCTACCGATTTGATAATTCCTCCAAAAATGGTAATTTTTGTATGAAAAAATACTTATGTATTTAAAATATTAAAATCAATCTTCTTAGAACATAAAACAAATGAAGCTTAAAAGATCCGCATAAAAATCAAAAAAATTAATGTTCAACCAAATCATAATAATGCGATTTTGGATGCTGCTTTTGTGCTTTTGTGGAAGACTGGTTTAAGAAATATTTCAATAATTCAGCCCACACATGGCCGATTTGGACTTATGAGGAATCACTGGAAAGCTACTTTTTCATCCTTTTTACTTATTTACAAACTCACTTCTTAATGTGTTTTTTTTTGCAAATCTCATTATTATAATACATTGAAGAAATTTTTTGAGGCCTTTCTAAATCGGGCCAGCTCACGTTTTTTCGGAATATACTAATATTTCGGCGGAAGTCTTAAAACATTATAAAGTTTATAATGCCGGTTGAAAGCTCTCAACTTTTTTGGTGAAACATCCAAATTAAAATATATACATATGTACATACCTCATTTATAGTAAATACAATACAATGATATCGATAACTACAGTAATAATTGTATTGATAACGACCAAGAATTTGAATGCGAGCACAAGTACGACAATGTGTTTCTGATTCGAGAAACCACACATTAATCAAGTTACGTACATTTTTAAACGACATGACCATATGATTGAAAAACCTTAGCTATAATTTCGGTGGAAGCATTAAATACCTACTATAGTAATAATAATACTTCCGCTATTTTAAGGCTTATTAATACATTTAAAACTAAAGAAGATATCTAAGGAATAATTCAAAAAAAAAAAAAAAAATACTTGTGACTGTAACGGTGCCTTTCCTGAATCTATCCTGATTATTTTTACTCCAAATATTTAAGTATTGTAATTATTTCCATTCGCATGTCCAAGAATGAGACTCATTACTGAACAGACCTAGCGCACTGTAGCATTCCCATTGCCCTAGCGTTAGTCAAAATTATTGATAAATTTGTGGCCGTTTCATCGGTATTAGAATATATAACCTCTACAAACAAACCAACAGGCATTGCGTTTCACATTAAAATCTCCTGAAATAAACATAATTGCTGGACATAGTTAAAAAAAAAGATCATCTATAATTAAAGACATCGACTTCTAAAAAAAGCTTAGAGGCCAAGGAGAGCGAGAGTAGGCCACATTGAAGAAATTTCGCTTATTATAATTTTAAGCAGAACTTGTATAATTAAATAAAAATCTGTGTGATATTTATTTTCAAAAAATGAGCTACATACTTAAACAAATTTAGGTGGCAATAATTTCAAATTGATAAGATCATCGGCATATTAAAACTAAGAGGAGATTCTAATGATGACCAAGATTCTCAACTTAATTATATTGAGGAGGTTTTCATCTTAGTTTTATAGGCTCTCTGTTAGATTTTAGTGAAAAGATTTTTAACTTAAATCTATTTTCTTGATTTTTATTTAAAATACATATTTGTATATACATTATATAAATGAATCAAGGTTTGTTCGGCTGCTTAAAACTTGAAAACCACCGGAGCAAAATGGATACTTCTTTCTACGAGTTTGTTGACAATTGCGATGGTTTAGGACAAAAAAGCGAAAAATTGTGAACAGGTGGCGCTCTAGGCACATATTTTGATTTTCAGTTCAATTCATTTACAATTCAACACGTGGCGTAAAATCACATACTATTGCTAAATGACGACTGGACATATTCGATTAAGATTTGCCACATTTTTACCTTAGTTCGATGCATTGCTTCCCATATGCAAGCAGTTTTTAAATGCAGCTGCCACCTTTTTAAACTGTTTAATCAATTAAAGTAATTACTGAAAGCAAATATTGCAAAACGGGTATCAAATGAAAGCTTTATTTTCAAAATATCTCGTAAGTAGGTTGCCACCTGTTTAAACGTAAATTAAGTAAAACCAATAAGTTAAATTAATTTTTTGTTTATGTAGGGTTGCCACCGATTTTAAAACTGAAACTTTGTATATTTAATATTTTCTGCACCGGGCCTGTTTTGGGCACTGGTGTGTTTTGTTGGGAGAGTTTTGCCAGCTGTTTGAACATTCAAATTTAATTAAAATTTACGCGAGGTATTTGAAATATTTAAATATGTGTGCCAATCGCTACGCCCCGGCAGTAGTATTCACTAACTAACTTTTATAGAGGCTGTCACCTGTTTGAAAAGCCGAATGTAATTAAATCATACATAAGTTATATAACAAAATGCTAGCAAAAAGTTTATAGGTATATTTTGGAAAGGGGTTGCCACTTTTTAGTACGTCAAATTTAATTTAATTATACACAAGTATATAAAATATTAAAATATAAGGTTCGAACGGATCGTTCATTTCTATATTTTAGAGAGTGTTGCCACCTGTTTCAAAAATCAAATTTAATTTAATTAAATTCTGCATCAGTTATTTGGGAGAGAAACAGAAATTACATTTTCTCGATACATATGCAAAGGGAAATTGAAAAATTAGTATAAGCAGGTCAAAGTCTGTGGCGGTGGAATCGAATATTTATAAGAACTGTATTTATAGTTAAATTTGGTTCAAATACAAAATAAGTATTCGCCACATATATATATATATATAGTCCGATTTGATTAAAATTTAGATCATGTATTAGCCAAATAAATAAATAAAAATAATTTAGAAAATTGGAGCAATAGATGGCGCTGTAGTCACGATATTTCTAAAAGACGTATTTACAATCCGATTTCATTCAAATTCAAAACACGCATTAGCTACAAAAATATAAATATTTTATTTTTAAAAATTAGTCGAGAAATTCGCTAAATTATCCTTTAATTCATAGGACATTTTATGTTAGTCTTTTCACTCTGTACGCGTTTAGGTGGGTAATGAATTGTGTTCGCGCAGGGCAAATTTTTGTGGCAAATTTTAAAAATTCCCGTCTACCTCCGGTCAAAAAAGTAAGAAGACGACTCCTGCAAGCGAATCTAATCTTTTGTTTTACGAACTATTGAACACCTAGTAGAGGTTTCCACCTTATAGCCTAAACTTTAAGGCTTATTTTCATTGAATGATAAATTAAAAAAAAAGTGAAAGCTACACAATTATCCTAATACTCCTCTAATACCTATCCATGTGACTATTTTACACAAGTTGAATCAAATTTTTAGCATTAAATTTTAAAATTTAATTTCATTCAAGAAAAGTATTTCTATTAAATTTCACTACAACCTATAATTAATTTAGGTGTCGAATCGAGATACGAAAAATTACCCACTTGAAAAATGAAGGACTTCCATCGAGGGCAATGTGCACGCTGCTAATAGAAAACTTTCCAAAATACAATCTAAAAAAAAACAAGGAACAAGAGAAATGCGTGAACACCTTGCTGCTGTTTATCTATTTAATGGATGTTAATTAGATTTCTTACCTAGCTATGGCATGTACCATTCGCCTGGAGATTAGTGTGCAACACCAACTCAGCTGTCCCGCTATTCTTTTATTTTGTTTTTTGCTTTTTTTTTTACCTTTCCAAGGCAATGGATTCATTGCGTGCGCGTTGTCGCTAAGGTGGAATGCAAATAAATGATGTGGCAAGTAAATATTGAGTATGTCTATAATAAGGTTAATTTTATTACATATTTGTATGTATGTCTTCTGCAGTTTGTATGTGTGTGTGTGTGTGTGTGTGTGTGTATGAGGGTAGAGCATGTTACTTCACAGGCTATTTTAACGAATTGAAATGGTGATCCTTATCGCTTAATGGTTGTCAATGTGCTGCCATAACGTTTGTGTTTTCGAACAGTTGGTGGTCGCGGGGCAAAGGATGATTGTATATAAAATATATTTACATTTAGTATGTATGTAAGTATGATATTCCTATCGAAATGATTTATGAACTAGATGGCAGTTCGAAGGATATATGTATTTAGGAATTGTAAAAGTAAGTAAATGGGTAAATATACAGAAACGTGTAGGTCCGACGTTAACAGCAGCAGCTGCGGTCAGCGTGGAGGTAAACTTTAACTTGATATTAGAAACTAATTGTATTTATACTTTTTCGTACTCTAAACAATTTTATTTATTTTTTGTTTGCTTTTTATTTTATACTCAGCGCTTGAGCTTTTTGTGGGTTTAAACTGAATGATAATGAATTAGCTTGAACCTCGAAGGTTAAACTGTCAAATTAGATATCAATCAAATTGTGATAGCGTAGAGTAAATATGTATGTTCACAAATATTTATACCATTAACAGAAACAATCAATCAACTATTAATGAGGTGTTTGCGATCAAATATTAACCTGAAGCCTGGCACAGGTTTCAGTTTATCAAGAACAACAAATTATATTCACACAATTATACAATATATGAACAGTGATACAAGCAACTGACCGCATGTCAGTTTATTATATTGCGATTACAATATTTACAAGCAAATTTTTTTTTTGATAATGTTTATAAAACTTTAGTTTGGAATAAAACAAACCACAAATGAATTAAAATTTCAATCTTTACATATATGTACACATTTTATAAAAATAAAAAATAAAAAATTAAAATTAAGTTGGCTGGCATTTATCCATTTTATAAAAATTCTTGTTAAAACGTTTGCATTTATTGATTTTTTATAATTTTTGCACAAAGTTTGAAATTTTGATTTATATGCGCATATACCACAGTGTTACAAAAAAATAAAAATAAAATATGTGCGCACTTTACAAGTGACAAAAATGTGTTTGGAAATTTCCAAACACTCTCAAATTCTCAACTTATTCATAGAAAACCAATTTGGCATGACCTCATCTGAAGAAAAAAATTGTTTACTTTTAATTTTTTAGCTATTTTAGGATTTGATATATCTTTCAAAAGAAAAATATTGGCACTTTTTAGTTCAATAATGACTTTCGGTAAAATATTTTTAATCTGTGAAAAAATTTGCAATCAATCTGAAATTTACACAACTTTTTTTTCATTTTTTTCCCTTTCTCTACAATTTTACAGGAAAGCTTTTACATTCAAAATATAGTTCGAGTTACCAAAAATAATGAAACAGAATTTCATTCAAGCAAAATGATAATATTCCAGTACATATATAAAGATAGTTGTTGTTTTATTAAGTATAATTTAAATCTTTTATGTTATTTTATTTAAAATAAAATGGTATTTGTTCAATGAAATGCAAAGAACATTAATATTATAAAAAAAAAACTTTTCGATTTGGATGATACAGTTTTTTTTGGAAATTCAAAATTTTCTTAGAAAAAATCTGGCAACACTTAAAAAAAAAGAAATGCGTGTGTGCAATCCCTACCCGCGGCAGAAATGAGACTTCCTACGAAAAATTCCAGAAAACAAAAGTGTTACAATATAATTTTCCAAACAATCGGCAACCCTGTTCAGATATATTTTTGAAATTAAACTTTATTAAACTTCTTTTATTTCATTTAATTTATTAGTTTAATAAGTAATTTGTATTTAACTTTTTAAACAGGTGGCAACCCTCAGCAAATATATTTTTCTAATTAAGTTTTCTGAAACCTGCCCTCTTCAGAGATATTTACGAAATTTAAGTTTCTTATATCTCTTTAGTTTGATCCCAAAATAGTGCATTTCAGTTAAGTTAAACTGAGTGAATCGTTTTTAACTGTTGGCAACCCTATTCCAACATATTTTTGCATAAACCGCTTTCGTCTGTCAACAATATACATACATATGTTGTGCAATTTCAGTTAATATATTAATGCCATTGAATTAAACTTTTCAAACCTTAAGTAAAACTAATTTTTCTCAAAAGTTTCCTTGCGACTTTTTTTTTATTAATATAGATTATTTATAAGATAAATGAAGCGTTACAGTACTAGTTTGAACTGGCAGAGGTTTAGGAAAATTTATATAATAAATTAACTGATAGCTATTTTAAAATATGAGTCTATATCTAAAAACAAAATATGCGAACCCTAACTTTCAAAAATCTTTTTGGAGAGGGTTTAAAAAATCAATTAAAAGAAGAGTTGTCCTAAAAGGCAAATGAGAAATGATATCTCTGCAAATGGCCGACTCTTCCCTTTCCACTTCCCTCAATTCCAGCAGACTTTCATGGAGTTGAATGAAATCTCTAGAAATACCCGGTCTATCCACGCCATTTTGATTCACTCACTTTTCAAAAGAAAATTAAAATTGTTGAACATTTTTTAAAACCATCGGGCTCGACTACCTTACCGATGTTTAACCCTATCCCGCTGCCCTAACACAGGTCCTCAGTCTTGTCGCCATCGTTGCTCGCATTCACTGTTTTGGTAGCTGGGTAGCCAACTTTATGTGCTCTGGTCAAGAGCCTCTACTACCCGCGGTCACAACTACAACA
This sequence comes from Anomoia purmunda, assembly GCA_951828415.1. Classification (NCBI taxonomy): domain Eukaryota; kingdom Metazoa; phylum Arthropoda; class Insecta; order Diptera; family Tephritidae; genus Anomoia; species Anomoia purmunda. Next base: position 49,080,548 of record OX639995.1, read on the forward strand.
GAACTGTAAACAAAAATTGAGCACGCTCTATACATTAAAAACACACAGAATTAAACAAAAAGCAAATTTAACTAATCACAAAAAGGTCACATTGAAAAAAAGCCATTGAATCGCAGACCAAAATGAGGTCTCTGCAACTGTTGGCTAAAATACAAACGAAAAGAGAAAAGTCAAAACTCGCAAGCTGGGGCTATCCGAGTAGATAACTGCTACAACTCTAGGTACCATCGAATGATATTGTCGCGATAAGCGGATCATCGCCAGCGACAACATTAACAACAACAACAACCACCATTGCCGGCCGCCAGCAACTCTAGCCAAGCCGTCATCAACAGATCGTAGCAATGATCGTCGCGACGTCAACCGCATCCAACGGGCATGTCAGCGTTATTTAAGGTTAATAAATAATATTGATTTGACTGTTCGTTGAAAATAAGACAAAGGCAGACAGACACAGTCAGCGGCAACGTGCTGGGCACACCAAAAACCAAAAAAAAAAACAACAAACAACGCAATACGCTATCAACGTTACAACGGCGTCATCGCCAAATGCTTCGGTTGGTTAACTGCTGGCTGGTGGCTGGTAGCTGGTAGTTGGCGACTGTGGTGCGGGACGTGCGGGCTGTTGCGTGAGTGGTTATTGATCGCTAGCGTTGTTTGACTCTGCGCCTGAATTGTATTGGGCTAAGAGGCCTGTTGACAATATCTTGCCATTTGTTTGTATGCACTGCGTTCGCATCTCCATTACTTCCATCGCCGCTCATCCTGATCACAACCACTACCACTACCATCATCACCATCACCGTCATCGGTTCACTGTGGGATTAACGGCGCTTATCTGCTGATGCCGATCAATAAACGTGGAATTGCTGCATCGTAACTCTTAATGCGCATATCGATTACGCTGTCGGACAACAAGTTGATAAATAATTCTCAATGTTTACTGTTTACAGTTTACGGCTGTGGCGACATAAATTTTCAGAAAAAGGATTCTCAAACTTCACAAAATGGACATGCTTTTAAGTTTTTTTTTCTGTAATTTCTTCCACCTCTTTTTGTTTTTTATAATGATATTAATTTCATTTAAGTGAAATAAGTTAAATTTAATTGTTATGATTGGTGTGGTGGTTGAGTTTTGAGTTACATGAGAGTCTGGAGAGCGTGGCGAAGTCGCACTTAGCTAGAGAAGTACCCCAAAAAAGATCTTGTCATTCAATCCAATTGCGAACGTATACAAAATGTAACTGTTCCAGTAGAAGTATAAAGTGAACGTAGGGTGAAAAGCACACAGAAGGTGGCGCAGATTGTGATACCGCTAATCTTCTCTTGAAAATTTTGACAGCATGCTTTCGCCAGTACTCTCGCAATCGTGTGTATTCTTTTCAACATGTTTGACAATATTAGTGTATATTCTTTCTAACCCTTATATCAATTTGTTTCCTCTCAGTTCTCTCCACCACTCAATCTAGTGTGACATCACAGCCGAGTTACTCTCCCGAATTTCAGATCAATCAGCACAATCTTGTATTCTATCATTCTAGATGTGAACGAATATTCAGTACAGATATTTCAACGCAATGCAAAAGACATTAAACAGATAGCTTTATTATTCTTCGCGCAGAAAACATTGGCGAAATACTAAAGGCAGGAGGTAGTCGTTATTGAAGAAAATAAACAAAAAGAAAAAGACGAGGGTGCTAAGTGCTGACTACGAAGATCTTCGCATCTAGTTTAGAGTAAAGTAGATACCAAATATAAAAATTATTCCACTTTGAAGTATAGCCAAGGTTGGCTTCGACTTCCAGCAGCACCGCAAACACCTCGCCAACGGTTAAGGAAAAAACGCCAACGAAAGATGACGAAGTATTCCTATATTTATCCAGCATTGCGAACGATTGGTTGCGAAAGCAGTAGCAACAATAACAACGTTACAAAATCGGTTGGTTGGAAGAAATTTGGAAAAAGTTATATTCCTCGGCAAAAACATCAAAATACTTTTTAGATGCAATATTTTATATAAATTTTTTCTTGAACGATATTAACTTTCTTATAATGGTTGCTCGAAATTCATACGCCCACATCCGCTCAGAGTGCAAACTTAAATGCTACGAAAAAGAATGATTCATGGTAGAAATGAGCTGAATAATGCGATGCGGCAAATTTGGGACCTTATACCATGAAGACACTTTTTTCCTAATGAGGTATATGAATAAATTTTTTTTTCTTTGCTCCTTATTTTTTTCGACATGGCGAAAACTTGATATACATATATTGGAACGATTTTTCGTCATCTCTTGTCAAGTTTGGTATGAAGACAAATTCATGCGGCTGCTGTAGTCAATTATGATAAATAGGCTATCTGCAGGCTGTGACAAAAGCAAAAATATTAAAACGAAATGGAGACTTTGTTTATAAAAACAAATCCAGTTTTGGTTCAATGTAAATAATTCGGCTGATATTAATTGTTTACGTATTTTTCTGGTCTGTCCACTGAAAAGTAAACATTTTCCAATTTACTTTTTGGCTAGCTTCAACCCTTTATTTATTACTCAGTTATTTATAACAGATTTTAATAAAAAATACAGTTAATTCTGCAATAATAATAACTTTATAAATTTAATAATCAAACTTTACGCAAATTCCAATTAAATTAAAAATATTTTCATCAAAATTTTTTTGTACGGATGAAAATATGTGACAGCTCCAGCAAAAAAAAAAATATATATCAAAAAAGAACGGAAATATGTAGCTACTTGGGAGTTACTCTTTAAACCACAAACCATTAAAATTGGCTAGACAACTAGACACAAATTCGAATTAAAAAGTTCGAAAACTTTTTGTTGCAGTTTTTTAATTTTCTTATTTTTTATACAAAGTTTAAAATGTGAAATTATACGCTGTTTGTTATATAATGAGCAAGACTTTTATAAAAACAATAATAATCAAAGATAAAACAAACAAGAGAAAAGTAACCAAAATTCAATTTAATAATTTTATATTGCAATGTAAAAATATTAGCCATCCGTATTTTCATTTTGCAACTCATACCGTAAATTGATATATGTATGTATATCTGATACGCAGCACTGAATAATTGCTCACTAGATACACACGATGTAGACAGATACTCTTTATTAGAAAATATTGGATTCAAAAAATTTTCAAACATTTCACAATTTCTTGGCAAGAGATGTTAATTGAGAAAAGTTTGCAAATCGTTAGGCAATTCATTTTTTTTTTTAGTATTTAGGTCCGTCTACAAATATCAGTTCTCTATCAGTGTTGTGTCAGTTCAATATCAGTGCCAATCAGCATCGATCAGTGATATCAATTCACACACGTCCGTAGTATATCGTCCGGTGCTTTCAGTTAGGTAATGTTGAGTGAACGCAGATAACTAATTTTACTATTGATGAATTTTGCCATAGCTCGTCACTGAAACAAAGTACACAAAAAATATAGTTGCCTACTTATTTAACAAACACGGAAGGAACACTGAAGCTGCGCCTGAACAACTAACTCTATTTGACAGTGAGGTAAAGATTTTAATTTTCCACCCTGCCTGATATGGCACTGATGCCATATCGTATCATGAAAATCCGAAACGCTTATTTGACTTTTTTCAAAAGAGAAAAATTCTAAAAGTTAACATTTATACACTTTTTAATAAAAAAAAAAATTGACAAATGTTCGGCCATAGTTACATCATATAGCTCCCACAAGACTATTTGTTCAGATGTGGAGTTTTACTTTAAAGACAGTTGAAAACGTGAAATTTTATAGGGTAGGTTTTGGTTGGGGACTTTAACATTTAGAGCATTTCTTGGAATGCAATTCAACTAACTTGAGCTACATTCATTGCTAGTAAATTTCCCTATAACTTAATTCGTGCGGGGGTTTTCTAAAATTTGAACGTTTATTTAAGAAAAACATTTACAATAGTATTATTTTGGCTATGGCTTTTTCCCATCTTTCTGGAATTTGTGGATCCCATCCCAAAAGAACTGCGCCGGCTTGGCAGCCAAGAATGAATCAAGCCAATTTTTGATATCCTGCTCTGATGAGAACCGTATTCCAGTGAGAGCGTTATGCATCGATCGGAACAAACGGAAGTCAGAAGGGGCAAGGTCTGGGCCATAAGGCGGGTGGGGTAAAACTTACCATCCACTGTTTTCCAAATAGTTCTTAACCGGAATAGCATGGGGCCGAGCTGGTCGCATATTCCGGGCGTTTTTCGGCTACTGCTCTCTTCAAACGGATTAATTGCGTTCGGTAGCATTCTCCGTTGATGGTTTCACCCAGTTTTAGCAGGTCATAATACAGCACATCTTTCTGATCCCACCAAATACAGAGCATTACCTTCGCGCCGTGGATATTCTGCTTAGCTGTTGATTTGGCTGGTTGGCCGAATTTCACATATGATTTTTTGCGCTTGGGGTTGTCGTAATGGATCCATTTTTCATCACCGGTAATAATCCGATGGACAAATGACTTCGTTTTGTGCCGTTTCAGCAGCATTTCGGACAAGCAAAACCGCCTTGCGACATCTCTCGGCTTGAGTTCATGCGGAACCCAATTTCCTTGCTTTTGAATATATACAGCTGCTTTTAAACGTTTTGAAATGGCTGCTTGAGTGACACCCAAAGATTCTGCGAGCTCTTCCTGCGTTTGGCAACAATCTTCATCGAGTAATGCTTCCAGTTCTACATCTTCAAACTTTTTTTGACGTTCATCGTCTTCCAAGCCAAAATCAACACTTTTAAATCGTGCAAACCACTTTTGGCACGTTCGCTCAGCTAGAGCATGTTCACCATAAACTTTAACCAAAGTACGATGACTTTCGGCAGCAGTTTTCTTCATATTAAAGTAATGAAGAAGAACTCCCCGCAAAAACACCTTTTCAGGCACAGAATTCGACATATTTGAGTGAAAAAAAATTATTGTTGTTTACGCTTCAAATGAATGACATATACTGAAAAGACCTAGGTACAATGATAGTAGCTTTTAGTATTGGAACGATTCAATAAATACAAGTTACGCTATCTCTTAGCAAATCGCACGAATTAAGTTATAGACCCAATACAATGCTACGAACTGTGATTGATTAATTATTGACGAATTTTTGTGTTGAAATTACAATGCCGATAACATATAAAACCTCTTACAATTATCACAAAGGTGTATTTTTTAGTTCCAGCGCTTAGCATCATTACATTTCCAACTACATATGTATACATTACATTTATGTATTTATTTATGACGCTTTACTTTAGTTTATATGCGAAAAGTAAATGTATTTTAAAATTGAACCTTTTTACGCTAACAACGCATTTTTTTATATTAATGAAAACTAAACAGGCTTCGGCAAGAAGGAAGATAGCACTTCTTTAATTATTTTCACTTTACTTTAGGTATAACACAATTTGTCTATTACCTCAAAAGGCACCCATCAAAATTAACAGCGATCACCCTACAAAAGTTAATGGCGAATTTCAGCATGCATTCCTGCCCTGAAAAAATTCCAAACATCACAATAATTGCCAATGGTTATTTACTTCTTCCATTATACAAAATTGAAAAATGTAGCTACTGCGCTTTTCAAAAAACCAGTAGCCTTTTAATATTAATTAAAAAATTAGTTCCAACCGTCAGCTCTCTACTTTCCGCTCTCTTTCTCTCTCTTACTCTTCCCTCTTTCCAAATTTCGCCGAAGACACACAAAAATTTCAAACTATCTTTAATAAAAAAGAATGCATGACAATGATGTTTAAAACAAATTTCAACACGACTGGTCGATTGCCACCTTCACTTAACTGGAGGACCACACAAGACGATCTGCAAATTGGCAAGCTAACGAAGTGTTATAAATTGCTGAATGAACGATGAGAAAAACAAGCAATTTACAGCAATTTCGATTAAAATCAATATTTAATAATACAAATAAATATGTACATACGGAAAACAGGTTAACAAATTTGTATGTATGTATGTATGTTATATGCTACATAAATAATTCGATTCGTGACAAGCCAAGAAGACGCGATTGCCGCACTGAGGGGCATACTGGGCCCCTACGATAGGTGGGTTGGACCGTAACAAGACAATAGCCCACGGCTGGGTGATGAAAGCTACGCTACATAACAGAAGACAAACTGGGCAGAGAACGTACATACACCTGCAAATATCGTTACAGAGATGCACTGAAATGGATTTTTTTTATGCAATAAACCAAATATGGCAATGGGCGCTGTTGTTGTTCTTATTTGTCAGTTGGCGGTTTGATATAATCACCACTTGTTATAAAGACTGTAATTAGGAGTCCATTAAAAGGGTGGTCCACGCATGTCCAGCCACAGTCAACTCAGCGCAGCGTACATATAGCGAGCGAAGTGGTCAGCTTGCCAGCCAACTCAACCGCCCAGCCAGTTTGGCGTACAACGCCGTGGCCGTGGTTGTGGCTATGGACGTGGCGCAACGTCGTCATTGTCCTCGTCGATCAACAATCAAAACACGCCCCTGCGCACGCCTAATAAATAACGCTCGGGTGTAAGTGAAAAATTGCCCGAAAGGATTCAAAAAAAAAAAAAAAACAAGAAGCTGGCTATAAGAAATAGCAAAAAAAGTTTCATTTTTCATCGCATATTATGCGTGCTCCACAAACTCAGCTCCATTATAGCTATGCCCTCTCATTCACTCCGTGTATGTGCGTGTGTTGTTTATATTGAAGTTAAACAAATAGGCATATTTAATAATTGCAGCATTGAATAAAGTGCAGTTTTATGAAGGGCGGACAGTTAGCGTACAGTTTTTCACCTGGCAGCGGTGTGCCACCGTCGTCGTGATGCTGAACGCACGCAAGACCAATTCCACCGAAATACATACATATGTACATATGTATGTCATACATTTTATGCCAAGTCTTTACATACGAACACTTAAGCGCATTAGGGTGGCCAAAAAAAAGAAACAATTTGCAATTTTAATGCTCTCATACCGAGGGATTTTTGAAAAGGGTGTTTTTTTAGACACGTGGTTTTCAAGAGGAAATAAAACACATATAATTTAGTGTTATGGCCAAGAATTTAGCTTTATTATAAAAAAAAAAGGATTTGGCATTTTGTTTTAAAAATGATTTCGGGCAAGTGACCGCCGAGAGGCTTAATTTTCGACCACTTTTTGCAGCGACTGGGGCCGTATGTCAGCAATAACGCACCGAATATACTCTATATCTGCGTAGACAAGCGACTTAACATAACCTCACAAAAAATAGTCCAGCGGTGCTAAGTCGCCCGATATATGTAGGACGCCACGCGACAGCCCACGAGGCGAGATAATGCGCTCACCAAAAGTTTCGCTATACACAGAGCAAGGCAATTTGGTTGCTGAAGAGCGTAACCGAAAAACGAATTTTAGAATTTACCCTTCAAATGTTCTGCATTGTGAGTTTGAAAATTGATTCGTTAGCCTGTCACCGTGTGCCGCTACGACGTTACACTGGAAGGGTCGCACAAGGGAAATAACGGTTGGTGCATTTTCATCGAGGTGCACTGGCATTTAGAGGACATAATCATATGAAACGTAAAAAATATTCAAATGATGAGTCAGACGAAATTCTGAGGCGAAACTTTACGAAATCGGAATTTTCTGACGCAGTCAACGTGAAACTGGAGGCTCCTCCTAGACGCATTGGACAGTAGCGGAATCGTGATAATTACGAAGGCGATACAGAATCATATTTAAAAGTAGGACTTACCAGTGTAGTAAACAAAAATTAAACAAAATACCTCTTATTGGTAATGGAAAAGATATTTCTTGTTAATGTTTTTGTTGTAACAGCATAAAACATTCCCAATAAGCTTTTGGGGAATGGTGGTGAGTGCCAGTCCTCGGACAGTTATAAATCCGGGTCGTTCCGTTACGTTGAAATAAACAATATCTCTAATCTAAATAACTGTTATGGTGCATGGTTTTGGCGATAAAACTTATAAGCCAGAACCGAAAATAACAGTTATTCATGGAAACTGTCATTAAAAAATTCACAACTAAGGAAATATTTCACTACCAAATGAAATATACCAATCGATTTCTTTATTCACCGAGAATCAAAATTGGTAAGCAATTTTCTATGGTATTTTTTATACAAAATAAGAAAATAACAGTTATTTTTAAATTTTATTTTAAAAAATCAAAATAACAATTAATTTTAGTTTTTATGTAAATAATCTACAAATAGCTTTTGATTTTAAATTATATGTCTTCTGATAACAGTTATTGAAGACTTTTATTTATTGACGACTTCAACTAACTCGAGATGATACATATTTGTCCTCTGACAAAATACAAATATAAAAACTCATTTACTATAAACTATATTTCTTTTATTGTAAAGTTTACAATATTTTTTTAATTGTCTGACCTGCGACGTTTTTATACAAATTCTAATATAAAATGTTCCGCTGAATACGAATATGAGTTTTTACTGAAATTTCAAAAAAAAATTTTATTTTCCATTCCAAAATATCTACATAAATGATTACATTTCAACAAGGCGAATCCATACTGTTATAAATACAACTACAAAATTCCAGTGTATTTTGTTTTTGCTTCAGCGTAAGAGTTTTCAAAATTTAAATACATTTTGTTTTTGCTTTTACGGCTTTTGAAAGCTCATACACAAAAGCAAAATCAAAACGCAAGTAGGTGAATAAAAAAAATCAAATCAGCTGCTCTTATGCCATCACCTTCTATAAATTCGCCTTGCATTTCAACTTATTTTTTTTCTACTTTGCAAAGCTTACTTCATACAATTTTAGTAAAAATTTAAGACGGGAAATTTTACTGAATTGTTTATAACTTCTGCACTAATACCTTAATTGTGATAACCAGCCTTTTATTCTATTTGCAAAAGATCAGTCCATAATATCCAATAAAGGAACTTAGCTATATCTTAAAAACAGGTATACATTTTTATATTCTGATTTCGTAATCAAATGCAGCAGAAAATCTACATATGAAATGATTATTATGAACAATAACAAAAAATACTTTTGTTCTCCACCAACTTGTATCCTGCGAAAAAGTATGGCTTTTATAAGTACGACTTACAAAATAAAAGTCAGTGGCTGATTTTTATATATATACAATATCTTATTACCATACGACATCTAATATAAAAAAAAAATTAAATATTATTTATAGATTATTTAGATAAAAATAAAAGGGTATTATTATTTTGGATTTAAAAAAAAACTCAAAAATAATTGTTATTCAAAGAGTAATTTAATAAAAGTCAACAAATAATTGTTATAGAGTGATTTTTATAATAAAAAATTAGAACTGTTATGTGCCTGCAAAAAACAAAGCTTCAATTTTTTTCAAATTACTCAAAGTTTCACATGTATTTTGTATGGAGAAAAATGTTTCGTGAAAATTATATAGAATGCTTGGAAATTAATATTCTTTAATCGACAAACTCTATTTCTGCTCTGGCCTCATAAAATTTAGTACTAGTTTATATTGAAAAAAATGCTAAATGAACTATTGGATATTATTATTTGAAGTCTTTGATTTAAACATTGAAAAAGTATGGGAGCATTAAAATTCTAACTTGACTTTATCCCCTCTATGCATGTTTGGACCACCCTAATGTATAGAAATATGTATGCGATTTGTATATAACTATCAGCGCCGCCCTGCTCGTGCTTGTACGAGTGCAAATTTCACGCCTGCCAGCTATTTGCGAAAAAATGCTAAATTGATTTCATGATTTTAATCGCTGTTTTATGTCATCTACTCCTCTTCCACTCATACCACTTGATTCGTGCACCATATTTGTTTTTTCTTTTATCATCCTTAGCGTTGCTTGCTTCCTTGTTGACGATGAGTTGTTGTATTTGTTTGGCAAAGTGTTTGTTTGAATTTAGCACAGCAGTAAATTCTGTGAACATTGTAATTAAAGTGCAATTGCCCTAAAATGGAAATGGAGCAAGTGTTGTGTTGAGTGTTGTTGGGATTGTAATTTTGTATGCCAAAAACACCAGGTAATTTATGCATTAAAAGTAGGATTTCTTTGTGGATTCTTTCTAGAAGAAATCAGTATGAGACAACAGGGGGGAAAAAAATTTGTCGGTAAAAATGATATTTTTCGTACCACCCCTCTGTAGAGCAAGTAGGTTTAGCTCCGTAAGCTGACCGGAACGGACTTTCCCGTATTTGCTACAGACTTTAAATTTTAACTCAGTAAGCACAATTTTGAAAATGATCAAAATCGAGGAAAACTAAGCGGGCCTTTCAAAAAGCGTTTATTTGCCAAAAACCGGAAAACTCGATATTAACTTAGACAGGCCCGAGTAAAGACGCATTTTGTTTAAGTTCTCAGTTGAATTTCGAATGCAGACACTTAAAATTTAAATCAGGATATGAGTATTATACTTTGACAAAATATTTTTAGGTGGATTTCGGTTACATATATATATATTTCACGGACCGTAGTTACTACGAGTTCTTTTTAAAAAAGAAAAATTATTTTATGATGTAGTTTTTGAGTGCATATACTGACTATGGCATAGCAAAAAGAAATCGACAACAAAGTACTAATTAAAAAGTGGTAGGCATAAAAATTTAACATTTATTTCTGAAAGCTAAAATAACCTTCAAGAATTGTGTTTCTATTTTTGCGCGAAAAAATATAACTCAAAAAGTAATGCTGGTTTTTGGCGAATAAAATACAACTCCAAAAATTGTGACCAAACAAATAAGCAAATATGTAAAGTGATGATTATTTTTCATTAAAAAAAAATTTGGAATACAAAAAATAATCATTATTATAGAGCAAACCTAGTAGAGAAGGGCCCTGCCGAAGCCTTAATATTTCAAATATTAAATTTTAAAACACTATTTATTTCTCTCATAAAAAATAAAATACCATCAAAAAAGTTAATTAACTATGATAAAATAAGTTGTATTTTTCTAAAAAAAATTTACATCCAAAGACACGTATAGAAATGTAATATATGTAAAAATATGTAAAATTCTTAAATAACAAATCAATCACAGTTTGTTGTTTTTTTTTAGCAATGCATGTATTTGAAGTTGGCTCAAATGTTAAAGTCTCCTACCAAAACCTACTCATGATGATTTTTTAAGTAGAGCTAGTAAGATTTGATAAGTGAATGGTCTCTGAATTTCACGAATTTTATTGTCTAAATATAGGAGTTTTAAAACAAAACCTCATAACTGAACATTCAGTTGTATGAAGTTATAACTTATGGAAACCCGATTCGGATGAATTTTATTGTATACTTTTGTTTTAATCATAAGTGAAAGGAGTGCAAAATTTCATGCTCTTAGCTGCATTAGTCTAGGGGCTTAAACCCAAAACCACATACCTGAATAATCAGTTGATCGAAACTATAAGTTATAGTAAGCCAATTTTAATACTTTTCATTACACACTTTTCATTATTAATTGTCAAATTTCAAGTCCTTAGCTGCATTGGAGTAGGAGTTATAACGGAAAACCTCATATCTGAACAATCAGTTTCATAGTAGCTATATAATGTCCGATCTGGTCGGTTCAGACAAACGATTAACACATTATAGAAATACATCTGCCTACCAAGTTTCATTTAGATATCTCTAAAACTGTGGGACTAGTTTGCGATCAAACAGACAGACGGACAGACGGACAGACGCACAGAGAGACGGGCATGGCTAAATCGAATCAGCTCATGGTTCTGATCATTTTAGTATACTTAGATATGGGTATATCTCTTCTTCTTCTTATACTTAGGGAGCGCTACCCTCTACACTTACTAAATCTCTGGATGTAATTTTAAATCTTCCATCTGTGGATATATATGGTAAATTTCTGCCCGGTTGTAATGTCGACAAACTTAAGCCGTGGAAAAAGCTAAAGTACGGGCATGCAATGGTGGTGGAAGCTCTTCCGATTGCACTAAGGAAGATAGATTACACTAATCCCCTATTCTGCATGGACAAGAAATACCCCATAAGGATCCCAGAGAGGAATGAATGGGAAGATGCCATATACCTAGATCCAAAGTCGACGGCTGTCTTTACTGATATTTCCAAACTTAATGAGAGAGTGGGCTTTCGCTTACCGGGCCACTGTAGAGTTTTTTAGGCAGAGATAAATGCCATAATGGAGGCTGGTTGGTGTCTGACAGTGTCTGCTCCTACAGACGGACGTGTCACTATATATATACTCAGCCAGCTAAGCGGCAATTAAATCTCTTCAATTTCACAAAACAACGTTCAAAGTTGCCCTTAAATGCAGAAATTCTCTTAATCTGCTCGCGTCTAAGCGTTCCGTGACTGTGACATGGGTCTCTGGGAACAGTGGCATCCCCGGCAATTGCGCGGTAGACGAGTTGGCAAGGAATAGGACGGAATTACCTATGATAAATGTTGCTCCTGCAAACATAGTTTAAAAACCAAACTCATCGAGGAGGTGGATATCAGGTGGGACATGGGACCCACCTTTAGGATTACCGGGCAAGTTTGGCTAATGGATCCAAAGCGCTGTTTCGCCTTGACCGACCTTCTCTCAGACTAATGGTTGGGGTAATAACCAGACACTGTCTTATGGGCATACACGGGAAGAGGCTCGGATGCATAACCAATGATTTCTGTCGAATTTGCAAAAGCTGTCCCACCCTGGCTGAGGCTTGAAACCAATTCCTAAATTTGTACTTTCTAAACTGCTTGGCCGACCTGAGCCCGGCAAGCATTCCCGATCTTCTGTGCTTCCTTCTAAGGAAAGGAAGAAGAAAACTTATGGCTCCCGCTATCACAATGGACTTTTTGTTGGTTGACCGATTTATTTAAGATTTTAGTGGTAGGTGGTATCTATGTACATTGTTCTGTTTATAGTAATATTAGATATTAAATCGCACTTTTGTCGAACATTTGTGAATTTTTAATATCTAAAAGCTGGTATTAAATTTTTATCAGGGACCGCAACTTTTAGCAGCGGTAGTGAAAAAATATTATTTAATTCTTATGTTTAGATTTTTAACTTTTTCATCAAATTTAAGAATTATCTCAAAAGTTCTATATTTGCTCGCAAAATAATACTTACTTGTTCAGTTTTATTTTTCGTACAAGAAATTAAACTTACTTTTCTGTTTTGAAATTAAACTCACCTTCTATGTTTAATTTATCGTTCAAAAATAATTATTTTGTAAGTTTTATTTAACACTCTCTCATATCCTGCACCATATGTGTGTATGTATGTATCTATATTTCCGAGCACTCCTTCATGTTGATTGTTTCGAAAAAATGTTGCCCATAACAGTTATTTGCGATCCCTGGTTCTTATTCGTTTCTCTTGAGAAAAAGTCAAAGCAGTGAACTTAACTGATAGCGATAAGATTTGCAGTAATAATGCTAAAAAAATTGTTAATTTAAAAACGAATTGAACTCTCTTCTCAATAAAAACCTGCTGCGAAGAAATTGTAACATTTTTGAATACCGGTGTCCATATACTGAATTTTTGAATTGCGGCTTGTGCGCGAAGCTTACCGGAGTACGACTGGTTAAGCCGCCAGCCGCGACTCAAAAATTCGTTGCTTTGTAAGTATTAGTTTTCCTATTATCAAATTTTACCAGCGTTTCGAAAAACACTTTGTTCTTATTTTCCAATATAATAAAAGAAAAAAACACTCCAAATGTAAAAAAGTTTATTTGTTTATTATTTTAAATTTTTGTTGTTAAATAATTAATTACATTTAATTTTAGTATATTTTATTTGAAAGTTGAGAAGTAATCAAACATTTTATCTTCAGTGGAAATTTTCATATCTCCGTTAGATACTGCCGTATATACAATCGGCCCTATCGCCGACCTCACGGGAACAAATATTCCCACAAATTTACAAGTGAAACAAAAACAATTTTCCCCATTTTGTTTTTGTTTTGCTTGTTAATTTATGGGAATGATTTGTACCCGTGAAGTCGGCAATAGGGCCGGATAGAAAAATGATACCTTTTTGCGAGCGTTAAAAAAAAAAAATCGCGAAAACTTCGCGTAACAAGAAAAAATTTTGATAGCAAATTTTATATACATGCATAGTATGTACATTTGTTTATTAATAAAATGTAGAATTTTTTTACAATTTTTTGATTGCACAAAAAATAGTTCAGTAAAAGTGAAATGAAATTGAAAGGTTTATTTTGTATCTAAAACTAACCTGTAACAAATCCACGTAATTAAAATAATTCAGTCATCGTCAGTTTTTTTTCATTAAAATCAAAGTAAAATTTAATGAAACACCGTTGAAAACTACCTTTAATAAAGAAAACTAAATAATCTTTTAATTTTAGTTAGGATATTCAGGAACAATTAGGATCAGGTACATAACTTTTTAGTTTCTTGCTTTTATATTTGGACTCCATTTGGAAACCTTTCTTTATCAATGTAATTTATTGTTTTGACCTTGAAACTGTTTGGTAGAAATTCGGTTCGGCTAAGTTCTGTAGGTGATAACTAAAAGCCAATATTAGTCACATTTGGCTAGCAAATTTTAAAATAGAAAAGTGGCACTTTTTTGCGAGCGTGAAATTAAAAAAAATGTTCTCGAAAACTTCGCGGAACATATTGATAAAAAAATACGTATCGAATATTTTCGCCTGTGTAAGAAGAAAAAAAATTTGGTGGTAGATTTTAAATTTAACAGCAATTAAACTTCTGCCCTTCATGAAAATAAAAATCTCTTCATATCAAATGCAAAAATACCTTTGTATTTACACAATTCACACAAATGCCATACATCAGTGGCGAGCAGTTAGTTGGTTATTCGGTTCCTCTGCATGCAACCAACATTTGAACATTTTGAATGGCCTAATGGATATAAAAAATGAGCTTTACTTGCATTTACGCAAACTTGTTGATGGGCGCTTAAGCTCCACGCACATAAATTAGTCCCACATGGTAGACATGTTGCATGCTGCGCAAACTCTCAAACAAGATTTAAGAAAAAAAACAAAAACAAAAAAAGAAAACAGAAAAAACAAAGTTTTCCAGCATTGCAACGCGAATGCGGGCGATCTGTTGAGCGACGGCTGGTTTGCTCCAATAACCAACCACCAGTGATTATCGAACGCCGCACAGCGGTACAGAGTCGCTAGTTGGGAATGCGGGGGAATTCATTTACCACACTTTGCACTGCATAATTTTTACGAGTACTGAACTGCCTGCCACCCGTCTCCATAACTGATATGTTGATATGAAGTTGTTGTTTGTGTGTTGTTTTAATTTTTTTATTTGCTTGTCTACTGCATGCTGCTCAGCTGCTGCGCATCTGCAGTCTGCGTTCGTTTCTATCTTCTGCTTTTACTGCGCTGCTCATCAGGTTGACCCCTTTGCTCCAAACGCTTCCGATGGCGCGCCAATGTTGGCTGATTTGAATGTGGTGCACGTAAGCGCATACACACACACGCACACATGCACACGTTGAAAAGCGAAAACGAATGTGGACGGGTGTATGTGTGCAAGTTGTGCATAGCGGCTGGCGCACATTCCGTATTTATCAGACTCAGCCCGGCGGGATGCAGGCGCCACTCTAGAGTATCAACCATGCCCCGTGGCCACACAACAGTGGCATCGCTCAGTGACAATGACAACAACAACAAGAACAATAACAATAATAATAAAAACAGCAATAGCTTTACTACAGTCACAACGAGCACAGCGTTGCATTTCAGGTAAATGCCCTACGCGCATGCGCAATACAACAGTTGCATCTTTCTGTAGAACGTAACTCCAACATTTGGCTTGTCGGCTGGCTGGCGGCGACATTCGGCTGTTCATTCCACGAAATGCACGATAACTGCGTACTTTACTTTGTATGGGCTTGCACGACGAGTGCGTCTTCGGGTCAGGTGTTATGTTGTTGTAGCGGGTTTTAATGTCGCCAATGTTGACATTTTGAAATGTCTGCTACTTTTATTTATTAATTTATTTGTTTTCAATTAGTTTTGAATAAACTACTACTACCATCCATCCACCTTTCTTCGAATGTTTACATCTCGTGTTGTTTGCCTTCTGCGGCTACTTGTTGCCAGCACTTACGTAATCCAATGATCGATTGCATATGTTGGCTGATCGCATCTATGTGCCTCTAGTGCTCGTATTGGTTTCATTCGTTTTTCATTCTTCTCGCTGACATTTTCCTACTTTTGAGGTAGCTAGCCAGCTGACAGTTGCAACTGTCGCCAGATCACCGCTATCATTGATGGTTACGTCAATGCTGCCACTGAATTTGATATTTTGATATTTTCGGTGATAATTCGTAATTTATTCGTTCATGTTTTGAGGAAGAAAAAAATATTAAAAAAAAATACGTAAAGATGCTACCTTTTCACATTTATTTATATATATGTATGTACATATGTAGATAGTGATTGATGAGTGCGTTGAAATGTCGCAATCTCAATTTGATGGACATCTCATTGCATTTAAATTCTTATTTTCCTGTAACCAAACGCCCAATGCCGATTGCTTGGCCAGTAGAGAAGTAAATCAGTCTGAAAGTAGCTGGGTGGTCTGTTCAAATTAAATTTACAATAAAAAACCTGCCAAGCAGCAATGCCATGTGGCAAGACAAGCATCCTCAAACTATGGCGTATAAACCGGATGATAGGTAGATTTTTTATTTTTCTTGTCCATTTCTGACTGGATGTGACTGATTAATAAATATAAAATAAATAAATATAACAGAGAGCGGTGTTATTTACTGCCACGCTCTACCAAGAGCCTCCTTTGCGCAAACTTCTATTCTTCTTCTTCTTATTTGGCTCTCTAACCGTTTTTCGGTCTGGGCGGATACCCAAAAACCTCATCAATCGGTCTCCTGTGTAAGGTAAAGCTGGAAAACTATCGATAGTCATACCATCTTGATAGTCATACCATCGATAGTTTACCATCGATAGTTTACGGTGTTAAAAAGACGATAGTTATCGGTGTTTTTAAAAAATCGAACGATAGTACTATCGAACTCTAACAATAAGCATGCACATTCGCAATTTTATATTTTTCACGCATTTTATTAGTAAACGAGAATAAATTGATGGTATACACTCGATTCTTGTAATGATATCTTGAGATCAGAGCAATTATTTTTATTATTTTTGTAGCTACAATTCACACAAAAAATAATACGAAATTGACACTTAGTAATTCGAATTTCAAACTTCATATGAAAGTCAGCAAAGTTTTCTTAAAATGTTCAACGTGCCTTCCAAAAAGTATTAGAAAATTTTAAAGTTTCTAGCTACGTGTATAGCCTCATTCTAGTACATTAAAGTGCAAGTTGGAAACGTATGTATAAAAAATACCATTAATTTTGGGCAATTTTTTTTTTAATTATGCTGAGCTAAAACTGTACATGAAGATGTAGAAGAGGTGATAGCGATTGATATCCACTTGTCTCATATCAAATTTGTTTCGGGTTTCAACCTTTGTTCAAATATTCCTTCAATAGAGCGGCCAAAAACTGATCGAAGCTTTGATATTTTGCTATGGACAATTTTTTGAACACATACTCAATGTCTGCGAATTGTGTGCCAGTTTGAGTGCCATCGAGCGATCGATGGCTTTCAAGTTTAAGAAGATTAAAAACCCAACCCAACGCAACTGGTCTGGAGAAGAGCGATTGAAAGTATAGGTTTTACTAAATATTCTTAGAGATGTGAAAATCAGCAGTGGAAAAGTATTGGATATTCTGGCAAAGAAAAAGAATAGAAAGACCATAGATCTTTAAATATATTGCCATTTATTAAACTTTCATCTTCTTTTATATAAATTTACATTGAATAACTAATGACTAATAAAATAATTGAAAATACAAAATATTCTTGCATATGCCAATTTCCAGTAACTGAAATTAAATTACATTCTTAGTAATTTGGTTATATCAAATTAAATTTTTAAATTGGAAACCCCTCTTTCAAAAAAAAAAAAATTCCGGATCCGCTCATGACTCCTACTTTGTAGTTCCAGCGATGGTAAAAGTGACTCAAAGAATTGAAAGGCGAAACGTGTGGTGCTTACCATTTGCTTCCTACCGTGGTGCTACAGGTTGACAAGAGGCCAGCTTATAGGCACACCATCTGACAGAAGATAATCGAAGAAGATAAAAATCTTACTTTTTAAAACCACATCGATTAAATGACCATCTTTATTGACACTTCCTTCGAGCATCACTATTAAAATGGCAGCTATTTCGGCACGAATATTAGTCTTGAGCTCGTCAATGGTATTCGGCTTGCTTGCGTAAATTGCACTCTTAAAATACCTCCATTAGAAAAGAGTCCGGGGGAGTTGAATCGGGTGATCTTGGTGGCCAGTCTATATGGCCTGTCCCCATGTGTGGGATGGCGCCTCGTCATGTTGAAACTAGAAGCTTTTTCACGTATTTTTGGACACACAACATCCATCGATATCGTTTGCCATCGACTGTTTAGTCTTCCTTGAGGAAAAACGGTGGTGCCGACCGAAAGCAAGCACTCGAAGATTTTCTGTCACATAAATGGGGCAAATTTTTTGTATTAACACAAACAGATAGAACGTCTTGGTCGTGGACGATTGTAGGCTTGATAACCCACTGTTCCCCGATCAAAGAAAATTTAGCTAGAATAGCTTTGTCGGTAGACTTAACACGGAACAAAGTTTGAAAATCGTGCAAATTTATTAGTAAAATAATGGCTCGGTTCGTGCGACACATCGGAAGAAAATTTAGTTCAGTGATGAAGTTCACTTTTGTTTGAATAGGTACGTGAATAAACAAAATTGTAGCATTCGGAGTGTTGATAATCCACAAGTCTTTAAAAAAGTCACTGTTTGTTGTGCTCTTTGGACAGAGGAAATAATTGGTACATATTTCTACAAAAATCAAGCTGCAACCAATGGGGAACGCTATAGACCCATGATTAATGACTTTTTCGTGCCTGAATTGGAGGCTGTTGATGTGGACGACCTTTGGTTCCAACAAGATGGCGCTACATGCCATACAACCAACGAAACAATAAATTTATCGAAGGAAACTTTTGGCGAGAGTATTATCTGGGTCGAAAATTCGGCCTCTCGGCTGGAATTTTTTCAAGCCAGCCGCGGCGGCCCCTCGCCCGAAATCATTTTTAAAATATAATGCCAAATTCTTATCTTTATAATAAAGTTTCTTGGCTATAACTTTAAATTATACGCGTTTTAGTTCTCATGTCTAACAAAAAGCACCCTTTTGTTAAATGGTCTCAAATTCAGCGCGTTCTTTCGGTGTAAAGCGGAGCATGATTAAAATTTTACTGCTTTGAAATTTACAAAACTTGTCTAAGAAATAAATCGGCTGACAAATGGTGACGTTATTCAATTTTCACATATCGGAGGTACAGATGTCGCACCCTGTATATTCAGTGAAAACTACCTCGACTTCATGAGCCTCAGAGAGAGCAAACTACTCGCATCAAAACTCGCCTTACACAACGTTTCGTAACTTTGGGCAAATTTTTTTGAATGACTTTAAGATGGAAGCCAAGAATTCCACATGCCTTACCAATACTATACATAACTTTTTTTTTTTTTACTACGTAGCATTAATTTTATTTGCATTTAAATGAACATGTTTGCATTGAAAAGTGCTCCACTTAAGCAGCTAAAACACCAGGAGCAAGCAACAGAACCACCAACAACATACGGCACAGTTTTATTTAGTTAGCGAACGGAACAAACAGCTGCCGTTTTGATCGCAATCACTTCAACAAGCTGCGGTTGCACATAACAATGCACTGTACATAGACATGGCGTGCACACACATAAACATACATACAGTATATTGGAGTAAATATACGCACATATATACAAGATATACGAATTCGATTTTTAACTTTTACTCTATAGCCTTTGCGCACAATTAAAAGGAGCACAGGACAGTCGCAACTTATACAAAACAAAAAAAAATACAAAAAATGTACCACAGTTACAAAGATGCTAACCTGCATAGGTCGAATGCTTCGCTCCACATTTTCTCTGCTTCCATGCGCCCATAGATTACCGGCCACTGATAGTGTTGGCGACACTTGCAACATGTCGCCGTTTTGTGTTGGCGGTAGCGAAATGAAGTTGTTGCCATGTGCGGCATACTTATTGCTGTTACTGTGCGGTTGCTGCGCGCATTGTTTTACTGATTTCGTTTTTAACAAGATTGTGATTTAATGTGGTGGCTTCTGGAAGGCATACAAATGTAGAAAAAATTCATATCTTTACTTATTATACTATAAAGTCGATTATATGGAGAATATTTGTAATGATTTGGCTCTCAAAGGACCGACCGAATTTTGATAATAATTTTCGAAGCAAAACTTCTTTAGCTTCATGGCAGTGATTTTTTACAGCGCGTAACGCAAGTCGTGTCGATATCGTGTACTACTACTACTAACTACTACTACATGCTAGTACTACTATTGCTAGTACTACTAGTACTAAATTACTAAAACTACTACTACATCTACAAGTTTTACTATTACTACTAACTACTATTTTTACTAATGTTACTACTATTTTTACTAATTTTTATTAATAATCTACCACTATTCTACTTCTATTTCCTACTACTATTTCCACTAGCTACTACTAATTACTACTACTATTTTTACTAGCGCTACTTCTAAATACTAGTACTACTTTTTACTAATTTCTATTAATACTACTACTAGTTTCTACTACTATTTTAACTAATGCTACTACCAAGTACCAACTACTATCTATCGGAACTGTAAACCTCTTTATATTTTAAGCCATGAACAAAATTATTTAATATTGAACAAAACTTTTTATATATAAAATTAAGTTTCAAGTGAGATGGACCGATTTCAAATTACCACTATTTGTGGGTTTTCGTAAATAAAAATATTCTTTCCATACATTTAAAAAAAATAGAATCATCTCAAATCATAAAACAATTGAGCCTAAAAGTTTTGTATCAAAATATTAAAAATTTTTTTCGAAAGGTGGAATATTGACTAAAGTAAAACTTGAATAACTCCGTGAAAACTTGACCAATTTATATACAATATATAATACTTATATCAATAGAAAGGTATTTCATTTCTTTGCAAATAATTTTATTCACTGTTTTTCGTAAATCTCAGTAGTGTGACTCCGTTAGAGAAATTTTTAAATATTTTTAAGCAGGCCATTCACGCTTACACTGTGTTACCTTCCCAAGTTTGAAAGCAAAAATTCTTAATATCCCGAATGTGTAACTAACATTATTGTAGGTGTTAATGCTGATCCCCGATTAACAAAGCCCTCCAGTTTTTCGAAATTGTAATTGTCAACAGTGAGCCAGTAGCAAACATGAAATAGGGAGACCTTCCGGTAATCAATGAGGAGAATCTTCCACCGAACCAATGGAGATTGGACAGAACAGCCAAACTACATCCGGGATCCGACAGACGCTCACGAGTTCTACCGCAAAGGACAGACAACAAGACCACTTGCGAAACTGATCCTGCTTCCCATCAACGATGTGAGAGAGGATCGTATTCCTTAAATCGAAATTGAAATTTCCAGACAGCGCATGAAACTATGGCTTTTGCAAGGGAACATCTCGTTTGGAGCTACGTAAGATCAATCGCCAAATACCACTTGAAATACTTCATATACAATTGGAACTTCAGAATAGGCTGGATTTTTTTTTTTTTTTTTAAATGTGTACCTACAAAGTAAAACACCCATTTTTTCTTAGCAGCATACAAATTTTCGTGTAGCTTTGATTAATGCTATCCCATACAACTCTAATCAAACTAACATTTAAAACACCAAACTAGCATTTTAACCAAATTTCTTCATTAAATTTAAAATAAATAAGAAAATTATGCGGATGCTGGTCGGACGACGATAAGAGTTAACAACATACTCTAACTTTACGCTCATGTTTGGATACGAATACTTAACGAATATCGACCTAAAGTCAACTTAACACACACCTATCGATTGCAACAACAAATACAAACAACACCGACAGCTCAAAGCTGAACAGAGTGAATCGCATAGACTTGAAGCTGGTTGTGTAGAAGAAATGCGGAAAATCATTATAATTCAAATTGAAATGTGTGGCATACATTAAGATAATTTTAATTAGCGCCTCAAACTAAACGTTGTGCTGCCTTTTTGTGATAAAATAAAAATAAAATACTGGTATTTAGTTGACGCACACCACCAAGCGATGGATGGATACTAACTGTAGCGGAAATGATTCCATTGCGAGTGTTGTTTTATGCCACTTTGCACTCCATCACAGCGATAAGTTGCAATGTGCCGACGAGCAGACCTAGGATATCTCAAGTGCATATACAATTAAAATGGAAGTATCACTCAATGATATTTATGCCCATTCTATGGGAGTAGTAAAGTGGTCAGATAATAGGCACGGAATTGACGATGGTACTAAACAATAACGAAATCAGCTTAATGTTTGGTAAATGTGAGGAATTATCACTACAGCTTGCACTTAATTGCGGCTTTTATCTATCGAACTGATACTGCGGCTGAAATGAATAATAACGAGAAAGAGCTTTTTAATGACTCTATTTTGTCACCTCCGGAAAGGAAGTAAAGATGTTGTGTGAAGTGTGTTTTGTGTTTTGTGTGCTTGTCTTTGTATTAGTGTTTCGCAAAAAATTAGTCGCAAAGGAGCATTAGACTGCTGCCACTTTTGAAGTTTTTATATGGAATGAACTGTTACCTTTTGTTTGTTCATGTCCTATGAAAATACTAATTGCACGCTTGTATACCCGAACGGGTACAAGAAGAGACTAGTCACCTCTCAATCCCAACGGTATCGGAATTAGAGTTGAACTATTAGAGCCATCGCACATTGCAGACTTTTTAGTTGGGCAACAACAATTTAGTCCAACAGTTAGCATTATAATACTGCTGAATAATGAATAAATGAATTTTGCCACTTCCATTGGAATTAGCGACACCGAAGTGTCGCTAGTGTTGCTGCTCCTCAAGAAATCCTTGAGAAAAAATGAAATATTAATATTTGCTTTTATAAACAAATGATACGAAATAATTGCGGAAGTAAGGAAAAGTTACATACAACTGTGCAATATTGGAATAAGAAGCATTTTTTCTGGAAGAAAAATACTCATCAATTTGTACTCGACATTATCCAGAGGAACTTCCTCTATATTAGAGAACAGCATAAATCCCGCTTTACACATTACTAAAATGTATATGAAATATGTATGTGCTTTCTAAGTACAAACATCTCTTAACTTTAAAAATTTTGCTGTTGACATCTTCAAATTTTTATATTTTTATACCCTGACATTTGCTTACCTTAAACCACGTCCACACGGCAATGAAAACAAGTTGTTTTACTATCTGGTTTTTGATGTTATCTCTCTATTTATTTACCTTTTTTGTTTAAGGCAATCCGATAACCGAAATTACCCCCAGAGCAAAATAAAAGCTTCGCTCTGTGCAAAGCCAGCAGTGCCGCGTTTTATAAAGATTTTAGTTTCTCTATTGTTATTATTCCTTTTTCTAAACTAGTGACGGCAAATCATCAATTTTTTTTTTCCAAAAAGTTATCGAACACATAGTTGCTTAACATAACGAAATTGTACGTGTTTTCGAGATTATCGCGATTGGTTCGTAATAAAGTTAGACAAAGAATATCACGAATGACTGATAAACAATTGATTTTCGTTGGACTCATTTTGTTTTCAAATTTCTTTAATCTGCAGCCCTCTCATTTTTCCTTTTAATTTATTCTGTTTCTTATTAATTTATCAAAATCAATTATACGCTTTCACTTTGTTTCGCGGCTTGGTTATTGCTAACTTTTGATTGCACTGCTAAATATTACACAGGCCGACAAAATTCGAACAAATTTCAGAACCAGAAAACAGAGTATGATTAAAGTACTAGCCTTGCGCTTTCATGTCGGATAAAACACCTTATTAAATAATAAATTTTTTACTCATAATGAAACCTTCGAAGTTGTAGAGTTCTTAACACTTTGGCTTAGGGCTCTCGGACCCAGAGTCCAAACTTCAATAATGTATATTTCAAATTAAAAATTATTTATGAGCACACCCAAAAGCTTTTAAAAGGGCAAGGCTTGTGCTTTAAAATGCTGGCTGCAATTTTACAATAAAAGTTAAAACTGTTATGCTACATAACCTCAAATATAGGCCAAACCCACGATTTTCGCTTAGGATATCTCGAAAACCTGACGTAATGGAAAAAGTATACTCTGGTTCTGGCTGTGGAATATGGTCGGTCTGTGTTATTGAAAAATAGTACTCTGGACTGGTTTGCAACTGTCTCGAAAAATGAAGTAATCTTTTACTAAATTTCTATGTAATGGAATCAATTTTCGCTAAAAAAAAATAATTAATAAATAGAGATTTATTTTTTTTTCAACAAAAATAATAATCCTTAAAAAAAGATAATATTACTATACTTTACTAAACAAATTGGAATGCGATATTCGTTTTAAAGGAGTAATACGCGATTAGTCGCTTTAGAAAGCAATCGCACAACTTTTTGTAGGTTTAGATCTCGTAACTCTTACACACACACACACACATAAGTGCATACCGTTACACAGTTACCTTTACCGGTAGATCACTTAAGAGAATGTGACAAACTACTTCAATACCTGCCAAAAAACAGAAACTATTGAGTTTTCTCCCATTTTTATCGCTCGATCTGTGCATAGCAGCTGTAGCAGCTACACAGCAGGGCTAGGCAATCGTACAAGTAGTGCGACAGGTTGAAACGAAAGTGCATCGACATTAACTACTACATTCTCACCTCTTGCCATATTCTCACACATGACAATGAAATGTTTTCTTATCAATGTCTCGTGCAAAGGTTCTGTTAGGTCAACTCACAGCGGTCGGTCCCTTTCCCTTTCAATATCGAAGATTAGGCAATGTCTTTGTGTTTGCTGAACACGTTTTCATTATTGGTACCGTAATGTGACAAATATCTACAATTTATGAGGGACAAATATCGGTAAAGAGCGGAGACAGACGTCAGTAGGCAAAAAAGAAGAAAAAAAAACAAATTACTAGAATTAACTAAGTCAAAATAGACGACATTTATGGAAGTCGTATGGGGGTCGTTTTCGATTACACAAGTTTACACGAAAAATTACTTCATGTTTTTTGTACCCGAGCGCATTGGAGCCCTGGGTATTACAACATTGTTTTTTGCTAATTTTGGGTCGCTGAATGTGAAAATCAGTTTCATTTGTTTTTCCAAAGAAACGTTTTCTAGATCCTTTCCTTTTTTCCAAAAAAAGAAAACAAAAAGGAGTACCATTTTATGGTGAATTTAACGTTTTTCGTAGATATTTTTATTGTAAAAAACGAAATAGAACTTTTTGATTTACGAGCGCTTAAATTTAAAAACTTTTTGGACATTTTCGGGCATTTCCGAAAATTATTCATTTTTATGCATTCTTTGTAGTTTGGAAACTTTGTAAAAAAAAATATTTAAAAACAAATAAATTAAACAAAATTTTGTTTACCACAATTTCAAGTGTAAGAGCAGAAAATATAAATTTTTTTTGCAAATTAAATAAAGGCCATAATATAAAATTGTTGGTACATTCACTTTTTTAGTTGAAAATCTGGTATAATATACCATTTTATATGGATTTGTGTCCGTTGATTCTGAAAATAGCCTTCAAATATTTTCAACACGTCTAGATTTTTAGATACCGGGTGTTGGAAGTTTTTCATGTATTTTCCCCAACATGGGTTGGATTTTTCCAATTTTCTTTTAACAATGTATTACGAATCGCAATTTTAAAACAGGAATTTAGCACAAAATTACACAAATTTTAATATTAAAAAAATTTATATTTGTATAGACTTTTTCACGTTTTAAGTCAGTTTAATCGCAATGGAGGCATTAATAGCGTAAAAATATTCCGGTTAATTTTTTAAATTTTTTTTTAAATTTTGGTGTTGAAACTTTTTTCCATTAAAATCATATAGTTTATATGTCAAAAGATATGCAAGACCGCCAATGCAAAAAATAATGGAAATTATATAAAATCTATACGTTTTATTGAAAAATGTGCGTAATACCAAAAGATGAAAAATTTGCCAAAAATCAACAAGCATTTCAAACAGTTCAAACTTGCACGTTTTGATGTTTAAATTCAATGATCTTCAAAACTCCACACCAAGAAATTTCCTAGAAATTCTAATTAAAAAATTTGAAAATTTGAAAATAATTTGGTGAATTTTTTTTGTAAATTTTGTAAAAAGTTTGAAATTTTAATGGAAATACTTTTGGTTACAGATTGAACTAACTTTTTTGGAAAAATTAACAAACACGACTTAACGTTAAAAAAAATCGAAAGGAGTTTGCTGTGTGTTTTGGTGAGTTCATTTATAATATTTTTCGTTTATCACAACTATACGCCAGAGTATTTTTGACAAGTTACGACACTGAATTTATAATCTAAATAAACACAAGCCATTTATTATTATTATTGGGGATTGTGCATTGCGATATATTGTGTCCTCTTCATGGATTAAAGAACTTTCTTTAGTCCAGCATCAGAGATAAATTTTAGTATAAAGCCTAGACCTTTGGAGTTCATACTGCCATCCCTTATTAGATATTCACCCAAGTTTGTCTTGTGTTTTCAAAATCTGCAATCCCTATACCACAGAAGAGTTCTGGACTAATGAAGGGAGTTGGCGCTCCCCTTTTCGCGAGCTTATACGCGATCTCGTTTACCTAAATACAATTATGCCCCGGAACCCAGAGAACCTATACTCGATTGTTCAGACCCAGTGTCTTCAGTTTGTCGTGGCACTCTATCTGCAGTTTTGAAGCTAACTGGTGAGATTTGAGGGCCTTGGCAGTCGCTTAGCGGCCCGCCAATATGGCAATGATCTGGTTCGACTCTTGTGAAGGTGAACTGGAATGCTAACAAACCTCTATCTTATGGAACTGTTATTCTTCTTGATATAATCCAGTGCCCGGTTGTCAATCCGGATCGTTAGCAACCTTCCTGTCTTCTACTCCTTTTGCCCCTGACGATCTTCGACAACTTCGTGTATAGGCCTTCATCCTGGGCGACAAGGAGGTCAAGAAGCTTCTTAATCACTTGAAATAACATTTTATTTTCTGACGAACCAAGAGTTAAACTTTGTTCAAATAGCGGAAAAAATTCAACAAACCTTGCATATAATTTTTAATTTGAATTTCTAGTGAAAATGCGGTGCGCAGTTTTACATCCCATTATATTCTATTAAACAAAATACAACTTTTGAGTGATTTTTGGTAATTTTTTTCGTGAGTATCCAAGTGTCAAACTTTGCTCAAATGCCAGCAAACTTTACATACAATTTTTAATTTGAATTTGTAGAAAAAATTCTGTTCAAGAAAGTACAACTTTAAGTAACTAGAAATTGCCGTTGATTTTTTTTAAATTTTTTTCTGACGAACCAAGTGTCAAACTTTGTTGAAATGACGGAAAAAATTCAGCAAAACAACTACATTTTTTAATTCGAATTTTTAGAAAAAATTTAGGTTTGCAGTTTCATGGCCCATTCAAATTTTGTAAATAAACTGCACAATTTAATTGGCTAGAAGTTACTGTTGATTTTTTTTTAATATTTTCCTGATGAACCAAGTGTCGAACTTTGTTGAAATGGCGGAAAAAATTCAACAAACCTGACATATAATTTTTAATTTGAATTTCTAGAAAAAAATGCGATATACAGTTTTATATCCTAATACATTTTGTTCAATAAATTGTCTGTAGTACCTGCATTGGAACAGTCGACTATTATATAAACTGACCTAAATTGGGAGCTATCGAATTGAGGCTTAGTTATCCATTCCTTGGTCCTTTTCTCCACAATGGCATCTTCAATCTTTCCCTGATCCTCACAAGTGAGTATTTTCTCTGGGAACGTTTGCGGTAGTACAGCCAGTCTAATGCCTTTGGTGACGCTGGTATAGCTAACGCCTGGCTGTACCAGAAAGCATTGTTTCTATTAGTATTTGATAATTTTTGCTGGCGGTATGGGACATAAAATTTCCCCATACTTGGCTGGTCTAATCTCAATGAAAGTTCACTTCAATTATTGTTATGTTATTTTTTAATTATATCGAGTTAGTTAAGTTTAACAGTTCATTACTTTTGTACTTCCTTTCCCTGTTGTCCTATGAAGCTGCTTGCCGATAATCGTGAGTAAATCACATTAATTACGAAAATAAACGCATTAATTTGGACGCAAGCCAGTCGAAATTAAAGGAAATTTGCGAAACAAAGACGAAAACTAAAAAATCGATAAATGCCTACCTACTATATACATACATATTTACATCCATCTATGCAAGCACAAATGAAGCTGTGTAAAGGGCACAAAAAGCGCCAACACTTCAACAACGGAAATTTGTTGGTTTTGGTTTATTCTGTATTTTGTATTTTTCTGTAGCGGCAGACATGAAACACCACCTCGGCCTGTAAGCTCTCGGAGCATCTTACAAATATTCAAATCACACATACATACACAGATATACCGACTTGCTTATTTTTATACCCAAGCGCACTGGTGCTCAGGGTATTCTAACTTTGTTCGCCTAATGGTTGATTGTAACACCGTAAAGCAACCGAGATAGATATAGCATATACATATAAAGATTCTTAGAATATATTACTAATTTGCTTGTTCGTCCGTCCGTTTATGGGTCGGATAACTCTACTAAATATTGAGCTAAATATCTCAACGAAAGATACTTTAGTTTTGCAAATGAGCGAAATCGAATGATGACCACACCCATATAACGGAGTTTTGTGAAAATCAAAAGAAAACAAAATTTCGGTAACCAGTAAGGATAATTTTCCAAACCTTGATTCGGTGGGAAAAGGAATACGCGTGTTAAATGGAAAATGGGCATGGCCCGCCATTTTTAGGCAAAAAAGTTTTATCTCCGAAACTCTATCGAATTTGGTACATATGTTTGCATTTCAAGCCAATAAGCAAAATTTCGAAAATTCATCTCATATAACGGTAAAATACAAAAATAAAAAAACTTCTTTGTCAAACTCTACCACATTACGTAAACTTTGAATTTCTAGTCAGAAAGCACAATTTCGAAAATTATAGAAATCAGACTAAAACTACGCACACCTCTCTTATAACGGTAATTTACAACAAATCAAAATATTCAATATTTTACTAAATCAAGTCGCGAATTCTTTCAAATTTGGTATAATGAATTTAATTAACAAATCAAAATTTTGAAACGTTAAAATCATACTAATTCCCTTTTGTTTTCATTTAAATCAATAAACGTCATTTAAGGTTTCAAAATGATATTATACTAGCATACCCAGCTTGCTCTAATGCGTCAATAAATACATTTTTTGCGATATCGAACAGAACTTTTGGGATTATATATGTACATATACAGTGGCTTCAAGCCAAAGTCGGATAAAGTAGAACAAAATGTGCCTTCGCAAAAATTTTTCAACCAAAGCAATCAAAAAAGGTGAAATATTTTTTCAATTACTCATTTATTGCACTTCCCAAATATAAAAACAAAACATGTAAATTAATTCAATATTATAAAATATTCTAGCAAAACATCAAATAAAAGTGAATTAAATGCACAAGCCAAACTCGGGCAGTGACAACTATCCTCTAAATAAATGCAAGTCTGTTGAAGGATTGCAACCAACTTCAAGTACAATGTTTAATTGACTAACGGGAATTCACCGGATGGTAGTTGAAATTCCGGTTGGTGTTTTAAAAATGTCTAGGCAAAGAGGCCAAACAAGTATTGAATTGAGAAAGTCGGGTTTTAAGCATGGAAAAACTGTACGACAAATTGCTGAAATTGTCGACAGAAGTCATTCTACTGTTCACGATATAAGTAAGCGCTTCAAAACAAAAAAAAAAACCAGTGGAAAACAAGCCTGAAACTGCCCACAACAAGATTTTCACCGACTCAGATAAGCGATATCTGTTGCGAAAAGTTAAAGATAATCTTTTACTTAGTGCACCAAAATTAGCTGTTATAGCTGAGAATGAGTTGGGAAAGAAATCTTTGCATTTTACTGAAGGAATAATGAATCAGAGTAACTGGCTTAACATTTTAAGAGAAAACTTACCAATAAGTCTTGAAAAATTGGATCTCGGTGATGATTGGTAATTCTACCAATACAATGATCCAAAGCATACAGCCCACAAAATGCGTTCTTGGTTGCTTTATAATTGCCACCATGTTCTGGAAACGCCACTCCAAAGTCCTGATATTAATCCAATCGAAAGTTTATGGGGCTATCTTAACACAAAAATTCGACTGCATTTCGTTTCAAGCAAAAATGACTTGGAATCTATTTTATTACAAGAATGGGAAAAAATCGAACCTAGTTTTTGCGAAAAGTTGGTTAAATCAATTCCTGACCGGCTCAAAATAATTTTTAAAAATAAAGGTCTTCGTACAAAATATTAGATTTTAAAATATATTTCGATATTTCAAAAAAAAAAACTAGTTGATTGCCCGAGTTTGGCTTGCGCATTGAATTTACTCTTATTTGATGTTTCACTAGAATATTTTACAATACTGAATTAATTTATATGTTTTGTTTTTATATTTTGGAAGTGCAATAAATGAGTAATTGAAAAAATATTTAACCTTTTTTTTTAATTGCTTTTAGGAAGGAACATTTTTTTTTACGGTGTCCGACTTTGGCTTGGAGCCAGTGTATATTATAACTTGCTCTAAAGAAAATTAGGTGATTAACAAGGTATCGTAATGTGTCATATTTTATTAAGTCAGAAAATTAAAAAAAATACTAAATTGCTAAGTTTTAATTGTTTCTTTCAATGCAATTTAAACACATAACTCGTGAAATGTAAAATTTTATGACTTTATGATTTATGAATTATTATGACACCTTGTGAATCACCCAAATGTATATATATGTATGTATCGAATATCATATATCGACGTTAAATAGCTGGGAAGATATGATTCATAGTATTTTCGTCTTAAATTGTGGCGTGAGTCCGCCTTTTTCCCGACAAAATAATACTATGTATATAGCCTCATATATAGGATCGTTATACCAAATATTGTACATCTACATCAAATATTTGCGGAGTTATAAAGAATTCAGCTTTTTTAATGTACATATAGGGCGTGGCACCGCACATTTTTTTCCAAAGCGATACACACAGCTTGATCTATAAGACAAATGCCCACTTTTCAAAAATTTCTATACATACATACATACATATTTATGTATGTATATGCTATG
Organism: Anomoia purmunda; assembly: GCA_951828415.1. Classification (NCBI taxonomy): domain Eukaryota; kingdom Metazoa; phylum Arthropoda; class Insecta; order Diptera; family Tephritidae; genus Anomoia; species Anomoia purmunda. Next base: position 49,111,886 of record OX639995.1, read on the forward strand.
TTGGGCCCGAAGATCATGTGCATCCACTGTAGAAATTTCATAAAGATCGGTTGAGTATTTTGGACGCCTGCAAGGGACACACTTTCAATTTTATATAAATATAACATTAACTTTTTTGGTTGCATACAACAAGTAAGATTTATTTCAAATAAAAACTTGCGCTAGGTTTTCAAAGTTCGGTTGTAGCCGAACTTAGACTCTTTCTTTCTTGTGTATATGTACATATACATACATACATAAATGGTATTTGTGTATGTGTGTGTCTACCTAAATGCGGAATGGGCAAGTCATTTAATAAAATATACAAACATAAATAAATCGAAAGGCAGTGGGAAAAGGGTGAATAATGGAAAGAACAAACACCTATATGAGCATACACACATACACATGTATGTACATATGTACATAGTATGCATGAATAATGGGCCACCAGGTGCCCTGGCTGCTAAAAGGGGGTGGACAGCACGACACTTCAACGGCACACGCTCACCGGCCCCACCCCTGCCAACCGACCAAGCAACAACAATCGACGTTTTTTGCACGCATTTGTGTGTGTGGGTGTAAAAGCCATTCGAGAGCATAAATTTTTATACACACACACACAGATGTACATTCGCACACAAACAGCATGACAGGGAATAAATCGAGCTGCTTCGTTCGCCAGCGCTAGGAGCCACGATTTCTTCCTCCATCCATTCATACAGTTGTACTATTGTTATATTTCTTATTTTTGTTGCCAGCGTCCATTGTTGTTGTATTCTTGCACGTTAAGTGTGTTTGCTCTTTGTTGTTGCTGTTATGGTTGTGGTTTTTGCCGCTACTGTCAGGCCTGCCTGTCTGCGGTTTGTTTGTTTGTTTTGTTAATAAACATCTTGTTGTTGTTGTTTCTAATCGCCAGTTTGCGCTGGCTGGCAGTGGTAGCGTTTCGATTCATGGATATCTTTTTTGTATTGGTGATTATCTATGTGCAATGGCAAAATGATTTCGATTCCTTTGCTGAATGGATTTTTGAATGTGTTGGTGCGAATAGGCGGAGTCTAAATAGAATTATTTTGCTTGTATGAAGCGATAAGTGAATTGGATACGCAGTGCGAATGAGTGGTGTTGCCAGATCGTGGTTGTGAAAAATGCAAAAAAACATATGTATATGGTATGTTAAAGGATGAGCGATTCAATTATAGCGCGAAGAAATTTTAATTTTGTTAGAAGTCCAGAAAGCAGAGAGAGAATAATTTTTATTACATAGGTAAGTATGTACTATGTGTTTGTGTATGTGTAGGTGTGGGCATAAATATGTACATACATACATACCATATGTATGTATGTACTCGAATACTAATATAAATATAATAAAAAATACAGCTAGTGACTTATGTTTATTAATAATAGTTTTTATGAAAATATAGCTCATTCCATAACATATATGTATCATATGAATAAAAGTTTCAAACTGTTTACGACTTTTTACCAAATTCACAAAATGTCAACAAATTTTAAAAAATGGGCATCAAGTTTTCAAACTTTTTATTTAGAATTTTTAGAAACTTTCCATGTAACGCTTCGTCCCAAACTCTCAAGAAAAGCCTTAGGAAAATTTCGGATATACTCCTTGGGCGTGAAATAGTAGTGAAGCAGTAATTTTGCCATTTCATAATTCATGGGGAACAGTAGACAATAAAATAAGAAGAAGAGAAGAAAAAATATAAATAAAAGAAATTCATTTGATTCTGATCGGTACAAAGTAAAAATACGAAGTAACTATGTGTGACGTTTGGTAAGTAGTCAATAAAATTACCTTAGATTTTCTTAATAAAAATAAATTTTAAAAATTTCTTACAGAAATAATGAAGCGCGCCTTTGCCGAAACTAGGGGTTTTTTTAAACTACTATTTACTACAAAAACTTTAGAAAAATCTAGTAACGAAATGATTTTTGTTCTTGAGAGCAGTGGACTGGCTTAAGGAAATTCGACATAAGAAATTTATTTGGAAATTTTTTATATGGAGTTTTTGCTTTTCTAGAGACCTGTCTACGAAGCTTACGCCGTTGGCCCATTGAATTTTACTATAATAAAGTACATAAAAAATTTTAAGTGACTAAAAATTCGCGTTGCTTTTCGATAATTTGTTTGCTGCCGGTGTTGAATATTTGCCGTCATAAAAAACAAAATGTAAGCATTCGTTGCGCCCAACACCGCCAACAAAAAAAATGATCAAAAATCAAGTTTCTAAAAGTTCTAACTGAAATTTGTTGAATGAGCTATTCTTCAAAAAAAAAAAAAAAAATAGTTCAAATAAATAAATAAACCTAAGTGACAAATCGTATTACAGTGAAAGCTCCCATAAGCGGACATCGATGGTTACCTGCTTTTTGTCCGCTTATGAGAGATGCTGGCTTATGGGAACGTTGTAAAAAAAAATTTAAAGAAAATAAACTTAACAAATTAAAAACGGAACGAATACAAAATATATAAAAAAAAAACATAAAATTTTATACTTCTTAAAGTTTCGCGTCTGTACATGGCAGATTTTTTATCGGAGAGTCCGCGTGTGGGATAATATTTTTTAAGAAAAAATAAACCAAAAAATTGTTCGTACCCTAGGATAAGTCCGTTTATGAGAGATACCCGATTATTCGATTCGCCGCCTATGGGAGCTGTGAATTGAGTTTTGGGAGAGCATTTTCTAAGAAACGAAAATTGTTTGTTCCCTAGCCCAAGTCCGCTTATTAAAACGTTCGCCTGTGGGAACCTTCAGTGTATATTGAAATTATTCCAATTTGATATTTCCAACACAGTATGATAAGGTTTTCGCGTTTTCTTATGTATTGTGAATATTCTTAAACTTAGATCATAAAAAATCAAAAAACCAAAATACTGCACGTAGGTCTTTTCGAGGTAGAACGATAGTAAAAAATGTTTTGGTACTCTGGTTTTGAATATAACCCATATACTTCTGTGCTTATTGCATAATCAGTTGTTTAGTTTTGACTTTTCGTTGAGCATTAATAGTGTATTAAATAAATCGATTTTCTTATTCGTTATATTGAAGCTGCTCCACTATATATATTTTTATATATTCTGGTAAAGTCTCCCAAATGTAGGTATATAAAATATATATTTAATGTATAGCATCGTTCGGGTTTCAAATTTGTATTATTATGCTATCAATTAGATGCGACATGAGAAGCTAGGAAGCTTTACACCTTTGTGTTGGGATTACGTTTTCTATCGTGGAGAGTGTTTTTCTGTGTAAATATAAAACTTAAATCAAGCTTGACTAAATTCTTATCCTGCAGAAAAACTGAGCACCGACATGTGCCCTTCAAACTATGTATAAAATTAAAAATTGTTTCAACAAGCAAAAAAAAAAGCATGTGGCGGGAAGCAAAATAAAATCCGTTTGCCTAATTTAAGGCTCTGCTTTTTACCACAAACATTATATATATAGTATATGTAGTTCACCGACAAATTTTCTTTGCATCAAAGTTAGCTGCAATTTTGGTTAAAAATATTGAGTGAACAAATTTTCAAGCAGTCTTTTTAAGGAAGTGTAACAAATTTGGCGAAATTTTCAAAATTTGAGGTCAGTATCTGAATTGGAAAATTCTTGGAGCTCGATTTACTTGTCTTAATAAACAAACCACTAAGATTTTTCTAATGAAATTTTGTACGAATGTTGTATGAATGTTTCTGTCACCAGAATTATCAATAAAACTCTTTAATTAAGTTTACTACTTAAGTTATTTGTTGTTAAATTGTATGCCAACTCTATACACAACTTTCAATAATAAATTAATATTTTTTTACTTATATTTTTATAAGTAAATTATTTCTGATATACTCGCACTCATTTCTTATTATTTTTTCTTGCTTAGTTTTATTGTTTATCAATGAATAATGCGTTAATAAATTTATTTACATTTCACTTTCAACAAAGAATCGAAACGAAAATGGCCACAAATGGGATCTACGTTAGAAGTTGCATGGCGTTTCGTTTTCTTTAGAAAAATGTTTCGTCCAATTTCACCACACCAGAAATCAATTGAATCCCCAATTGACCAAAGATGATTCTAATATTAATCTGCAAAAGTCTAATTGGTGTCGGGGTAAATACCCTTTTCTGTCGTAAACTAATTAGAAAGGAGAATCCTGCCAACTAAGAGTTATGATATTGATTGTGTTGGTGGGCCGGATGCCGAAGGCCGCGAAGGTTATTCGGATTACTTTCTTTTGTTTCAATCGGGTTAATTGCAGAAATAACTAATTACACAAAAACCATGAGTCTCCTCGCAGAGCGGTTTTTAGTTTTGTGATGTGCACGATCTCCCCTAACGACCCTCATAGAGTTGATTTTCCCAAAGCCTGGTGCACTATTGAAAATTTTTTCCCATTCTTGCACTAAATGATGTTGCAAAGTACATTCAGAAAAAAGTATTTACTTAAAACAGGAAATTAATTTCCTTATTTTAGAGTTAGTGTTTTCCCCCTCAATAACAAGAAAAATTACTTTAGTATGAGAACTTTTGCCTTAATTCAGGTGCATGCTGAAAACATTATCTCATTAATTTGAGGAAGTAAATTTACTTAATATTAGTAAAAATTTTCTTAAATAATTTTGGATATTTGCATCATCATTTGACATACAAATGAAAAAAAAATTTATAATTGAAACTTTTCACCATAAAATATATAAGATAACTTCATATACACATTGTAAACAGTATGATCTTAGTTTCATATCTTTTTGGAAAAACCTCTTCATAGGATTTCCTCAAACTGCGACAAGTAAATCAAAACTGTAACTTTACTCAACATTAATAAAACAAAAATCTTCCTGACAAATTCATTTTCTTTAAAAATAAAGAAAAAAGTTCTGCCAATTAAGGAAATGTGCTTTGCTCAAAATGAGTCAAATCGCGTACTCATTTTAAGGCAACCCTGCCTTTGGAGCCATTTCATGGAAATATTTCCTTAGAATAAGTTATTTTTGCCTAAATGTTTTTTCTGAGTGTACTCATTGACAGCGGAGTGCGTGCACTAAAATAATCTAAAAATTTGTTTAAAAAAAATGGGGGTAACTTTGACATTTCGAAATGGGTCCGGAGCCATGAGACCAGTCCCCCTGAATCCGACCCTGTTTGTTAGCGAAATTTGTTTTAAAAGGATTAGTGGATTATCGCATATCTAATGATATCAGAAGGATGCGGGTACATTGCCAGCTCTCTAACTAAAATCCAAAACAACAACAAATATTTAGATGCCGCCATATGTACATATGTATGTATGTAAGTTCGTAACTGCTCGTACTTGCAATACAAAAAGCGCAAACTCAGCCCTAAAAGCGAAACAACAAAATCCATACCTACATACAAACAATGTGAGAAACTGCCATTGCAAACGCTGGCATCAGACATTTGCTCGGTTTATTTGTTTTTACTATGTGCGTATGTGTGTATGGCTTTTGGTTTGTTTGTATGAGAGGTGGCGAAAACACAACACCAAACACTTAAACATCAAAAAAAAAAAAACAAAAAAAGAAACAACAAAATTAACACATTCGCCAGCACACAAACCGGCTATGCGCCAAGCCCATAGGTCATATTGTTTTCTCTTTCATTCAAACACTCGCGATGAGTCGCCAACAAAAGGGGCTGCATGCGGCGAGCAATCAGCAAAAGATAGAGTAGGATAGCAATACGAGCGACGGATATCTGAGCGTAGTTGCGCTGCTTGAGTCAACACGCCACTCGCCGCCACCCTGGTGTTGAGCAGCGCAAACAAAGAGCAAAGAGCAACGAAGTGGCGACGGCAGGCGAGCCAGGTTGGTTGTCTTGCGGTGAGTGCGCCATACGGAATCAGTCAACATTGGAGCTTGGCGTTGTGTGTACACCGAGAATATTTAAAACAGAACGCGACGGCGGTTCGTGCTTTTCGAATGTTGCGTTAACGACGGCTGCTGATGGGTGGTGTGTGAATGGCGCGCGTGGAATGGTGATAACCAAATAATAAAACGCAAAGAATCAATAAAATGTAGTGAAATCAAATTAGAGTTATAATAAAGCGAATATCTACCGCTAGCAACAAAAGAAAGCAACAACGACAACAAAGCAGCTAGTGTCAATTGTTTACCGGTGAATAACAGTGAATGCGAAACAAAGAAAAAACGGTGAAAATTTCTAACAGAAAAAGAAATACATTAAAAACCGCGTTTAAAAATTTGTGTCGCCTTAAAATAATGCGATCAATTCAAAGTTGATTAAGTAGTAATAAAAATAAAAAAAAAATAGCACAAAAACGCAGTCACTGCTTACTTTACTTACCTACATAGTTAGACAAAACTTAATTATAGTAGCTACTTTGGCTCACCTGCAAAAATCCTTCATCGCATCAAAATGCTCGTGCCATCGGATATGATTGCGGCGCAATCGAAAATGGTCTATCAAATGAATAAATATTGCGCCGATCGAGTTCAGGTGCGCAAAGCACAAATTCATAAACAAATACTTGAGGTGTGTCGCATCGTACAGGATGTGCTCAAGGAAGTCGAAGTGCAAGAGCCTCGTTTCATCTCCTCCCTAAACGATTACAATGGACGCTTTGAGGGTCTCGAAGTTATTTCACCTAACGAATTCGAAATTGTCATTTATCTCAATCAAATGGGTGTATTGAATTTCGTCGACGATGGCACACTGCCCGGCTGTGCGGTGTTGAAGCTTAGCGATGGTCGCAAACGTTCCATGTCACTGTGGGTGGAATTCATTACCGCGTCCGGTTATTTGTCGGCACGCAAAATACGCTCGCGTTTTCAAACGTTGGTGGCGCAAGCGTGTGATAAATGCGCCTATCGCGATATTGTCAAAATGATCGCCGACACGACGGAGGTGAAGTTGCGTATACGCGAACGTATCATTGTACAGATTACGCCCGCCTTCAAGTGTGCCGGGCTGTGGCCACGTTCGGCGGCACACTGGCCGCTACCTGGCATACCGTGGCCACATCCCAATATTGTTGCAGAGGTTAAGACTGAAGGTTTCGATATGCTGTCGAAGGAATGTGTGGCGTTGCAGGGCAAAAACTCTGCCATGGAAGGTGATGCGTGGGTGTTGAGTTTCACCGATGCCGAGAATCGTTTGCTACAAGGTGGGTTGAGGGGATACTTATTGATGAATGATATTGAAGAAATAAATTTAAGGTATTAAGAGGAAATATAAGCATACAAATAGAGTATATTATGTCCAATTGTTATGTGCCGTTTTGCCGTCGGCGCAGCAGTAATTCGCGAAGCTTTGAGCTTTTAGTGTATAATAATAGCTTTATGAGATGCGTGATCCAATGAAAATCACTGCTATCGATCACATGCTCTTCTAGTGTATAGGATATTTTCTTGCAGAGCCGTCTTTAACTTATTCGGCCTCTAAGCACATTTTAATATAAAGAGGACCTCTATGACTTATTGGTAAATCGGGTAAAAGAAGTGATGATAAAAGTTTAAAAAATTTGTTTAATGACCAGCTAATGGCTAGGAGGTATTTTGATTTAAAAATTAGCTCGAGAGTGAAGGCGCTGGAGTTGAGATATTTTCAAAAATTAAATTTGTTGGCATCTTGGTTCGTAAACGAATCTATCAGACTTGTTCCGGAATTCGAAAAATATTAGATTTACTCGATTTGGAATACCTTTCTGAAGACTTTTAGCCAAAATACTTAAAGTTTGGCATCAAAGCTATTTAAATTACATGACAGACGCTTCTTTTATAATTTTCATATCAAATATTTACTTATTTCAAAAGATCTAGACATGACCGTATATAATTTTTTTGTTCTAAATATTGTCGCGATGTCGCTGATTAAATCTTTACCTTTCCGCGTGTTATTTTTGATATTCGACAACTTTTTTTTTACATTTTATCGATGTACTGAGATAGTTAATGAGTTTTGTAGTACCTCGGTAGGTCCAAGCCAAGAGTGGTTATAACAGTTTGTCTACCGAGCTACGGCGATTTTGAAAATATGTATAGTTATACAGTTACCTTTTTAGATTTTTATTCACCCAAGGATATTCAATTGCCTTTTATATCTCGGCACAAATCGTTTTAACCCTTTCCTTATATTTTTTACAACAATTGTACAAAAAAATGCGTACCTTTATCGCGATTTCTGCGAAAGTTCCATTGGCCTGCCAATAAGAGTTAAATACTTTCAAATCTAGTATACCTTGCTTTTTCAAATACCAATTTTTTTTTTTTAATTTTTTACAAGTCGAATTCATATAAGGTGGTTTTATAAGTATTGAAAAACAAAGATCTACACTAATAAAATCTATGCACCATGACAGAATGATTTACAACAAACACATAATTTTTAACTAACGTTCACCAAGCGAATTCAATCAGCTGCTTGATCAACTTCACTTTATATGAATTCGCCTTGCTGAATAATTGCTGGGTTTCTGCTGTGAAAGCAAATTTATCAATTTAGCCGGCAAACTCTGAGTTAAATAGATAACCTGCTTTCTCGCAAGTAAAATAATGTTTAAATCATTTAAATTTTTTGATTTCAAATTACTATTGGGATCGAAATATGCAAGTTTCCTAAAAAAAAAAAAATCCACCGTAGTTATACACCCAGTGCAGTAAAAAATTATCAATTGCTAAAACTGGCTGACTTTTTACTAACTATTTTGTAGTGATTTAAAATACAAACCCAATTTTTATCAAATACCCAGAAACACATTTTTAGATAGATTGGCGAGTAATTCAAAAGAATCCAAAGTCGTCAGCTGTCAAAAATTTGACGTACGTTCATCAAATCACAAAATTAAACTTAAGTGTGTCGTAGACGTGTGCTGTTTTTACGGAAAATTTTAATTAATTAATAATAAAAACTATAAATACTGTCACTTGACTTGAATAAATTAAATGCATTGTTTCGATATTTAACTTTGCTTTAAAATAGGCAATACATAAGTAGGAAGATGTGGTAATAGGCAGCTAGTTTCGTTTCGACCAGTTTTTATTTTAAGTACTAATAGGCATAAAAATAGTTAGTAAATAATTAGTTTACCTTTAGTCAATAGGTATCCCCCTGTGCGTTTAAGCTACCTTCACTTCCTGCAGGGCAGTTTCGGTTCGTTCAGATAAGTTGTATTTAGGTTAGGTTAGGCTAGAGCGGCTGCAACCATGCAAGTCCACTGATGTGCAGGTCGGCTGACAAAGCCCGTTGTGATACCGCTGGCGGGGGCCTTACTTTTTCTTCTTCCCTCCCTTAGAAGGTGAACCACCGTGTGCGCCTTACGTACCACAGAAGCGGGGCAGCGGCAGAGAAAGTGTTCGATGCTCTCCACTTCCACTTCGACCCTGCAGCTTCGACAGAAATCGCTAGTTATGCATTTAAATCTCTTCCCATGTGTCCCCATACACGGTAGTGCCCTATTATTATTATATATGGGAGAAGGTAGTCAGCGCAATTGCCGGGAACGTCACTGTGCCCAGGCACCCACGGCACAGTCACGGAACACTTAGACGCGAGCAGATTGAGAGAATTTCTGGGTTTTAAACTTTTGGATGCTCAGAGAATATTATGATTTTTGATAACGAATTCTTTTTACATGGTGTATGCAAAATTGAAACTGAAGATGAACATTGATTGTATAAAGCATTCGTTATCGAAAAGTCTTGCTTTGTGAATACAATTTATGATATTTGCCATTAAAAATTATAATATTAACGGAAAACAAATAATGAAAGACCTTCAATAGTGAAAAATTGCATATTTATTAGCCGTTGAGTCAAAAGAAAAATAGCGAATAATACCATAGTTTTTGGCTTTCAGTCAACAAACGGACTCTTCGAGGTACCGAAAAAAATTCATCCAAACCCCTTTGAACATCAATAATAACATCCCGATATATATTCAGGGAAGCTACGAGTAAACCGATTTAAATAATTCAACACATGAGTTTTCATCAAAAATTTTCATCTTGTTTGGGAATAGGCAGCCGAAATTCGATAAAATATTCCGATGATCCAAAAATCGATCTTGTAAATTTGTGATAAAAGTATCGAGGTAAGGTATGTAAATGGTGATTCGATAGTAATCTTGTAGCCGGTGCGTTGTAGCGCTGAGATTGTTTCGAAGCAAGTCTTGGCTTCCACAACTCAAAGTCATGTTCTTCGCTAATTTTTCTCACATTTTCAAAGATTTCTCTGAATCTCTCTACAGCACATTCTCTTCCTTTGATCAATTCCTTTTTTGTAAAACCCGAAAACCAGTTATAGAAAATTCAGTCGGTAAAATCCCTTTGGGGAGGGTTTCAACCCCCAAAACGCCCAAAACCCCCGCCCCCCCCACCATGCGCACGGGCCTGCCCAACCTTTCGTTGAGTTTGGAATCATCTGTAAAGACAGCCGTAGACTCTGGGTCTAGGTCTACGGCATCTTCCCATTCATTCCTCTCTGGGATTCTTATGGAGAATTTATTGTGCATGCAGAGTAGAGGAGTAGTGTAATCTATCTTACATTTTGCATTCCGAAATGAGATCACAAACATGTTCCGCACACACACACACACAAGACGAAAAGGATACATCAAATGAGCATGATTTCATAGCGCAATCGCGTGACAGATAATTTGAATGAAGTGTAAGAAGACAATCAAATACTGCATCAAATACTTACCGAGCTAGTTTCCATTACAACACTACAGTCGATTGCAGTGCAGATCAATCTGTTGTTATTGGATTCACGGGCATTTTGGGCTCGCATTGTAGAGCAGTGCAATTCAAAAATTATTGCTGTAATTTCTTAGCATTATTGCTAATTTATGCTAGTAAAGTATTTCATAACACAAAAAATTATAGAAGAGAGAGGGAAAAAGAACCTACAACACAAGATAGCTCTTAGTTGCTGATAGTAAAATTTTCACTAGTTCAAAATAGGTACGAACAAAAAACACTATAATTTATCAACATGTAAAACTCACATGTAAAAATATAAGGAAATTCGCAAGATAAAATTTTCTGGGGGCTTGCTTTTTTCTTGTATTTCCTTTTATGAGCGCAGTCAGTAGACTTCTCTATCCATAAATTTCTGCTGACAAATCGGAGAGAGGAGCTATGAGAAGGACAAAAGGCAAAACATTAAAACTTCGTATGCAAAGGCCCTATCCATATTTTTTGTCAAAATCGACTATTCGAAAGCAATTAGACGAGACAAAACAAAACACCCATTATACACTTATAAAATATGAAAAAGAAGGCTTATATTTGAATGAAAGTAAAATGCAATTTGATAGAATAAAATATATTAAAAATACTTTATTATTTTGTTGTATATTTCAAGCGTTTCAAGTAGTATTACCACTTCTAAAAATTTGTCTAATACTTTTTGCCTTTAAAACCCCTTCATATTTTTCTAATTACTGGGCTACTTCGTTTGCGTTTCCATATACCTACAGAAAGTTTTTAAAAGCTTAAAATGCGGCTTCGATAAATTTAAAAACCATTTTTCGTAGCCACAGTAAAGATAAAGTTGAATCTAAAAGTAGTAGCAATTTTTTTGGTATGATTTTCAATAGGATATCTGTCAACTTTATCCCGACTGTGACTAAAGGGTATTGGTTTTTGCTGCACAAAGATTATTAGATTTGAACCCAGTACTGAATTTTTATTTTTATTTTTTTTTTATTTGCAAGTATAGTAGTAGTCGGTTATAAAAACATTTCTAATCGCACCTGCAAAATACTTTTTTAATGCCATCAATATGGTACGATAAATAGGGATTTTCTGAATAACTCGATTCTAGCGCCGCCTAGCCCACTTATTTCTCATAATAATATTTTTTACTATTTTGCAGCAGTAACACACCCTTTTTATATTATCAATATCGTACAATAAATACAGATTTTCTGAATTTCTCTACTCATGCGCCACCTAACGGATAAAAATATTTCCCATGTCCGTGTAATGGATCCAAGGAACATATTATTCAAATTTGGTTGAAATCCGTGCATAGCTTTTTGTGCCAAGTTGTAACTAAAAAAGTTGCTACAGTTTTATATTTTTCTTCATATTATATAATATATAGAATCGTTGATACCCGCCACCTCGTCTGCGTTACTTACTACGTTTTATCTACATACTTACAGAGGATTGATAGAGATGTAGTCGGCTTTAAAGTTAATAGCAATTTTTTACATAATTTTCTGCCAAAAAAATCTGCAACTAACTTACGGGCAAAATTTGCCTCTAAATCGGACTATAAAAACATTTCTAAACGCACCTGCAGCATTCTAATATCATCAATAACGGACCATGAATACGGGTTGTCGATGCCAGCTCCATATATTGGATTCATTTTTTGTAAAAGTACTTCTCGTCGCACTTCAAAATATTATACGTTTCTAATTTTATCAAAATCGGATCGTAAATACAGATTTTCTAAATATCTCGCCTCTCGCGCCACCTAGCGTATTTATTTTTCGTTAAACTAGCTAGCTGTACCAGCACCATATCCTTTTAATATCATCAATATCGGAGTATAGAGGTAAATACGGATTTTCAAAATCCCTCAACTTATGCAGCATATAACGAATTAAAATGTATAAGTAACTTATGTCTGCTCCACGGGTCTAAGGAATATATTATCCAAATTTGGATGTAATCCGTTCATCGATTTTTAAGCTAAGTTGCAACAAAGAAATCGGCTATATTTTTAAAAATATATATATCAAGTTTTTATAAAAACATGTCTAGGTAAATTAGGAAAGTTAAGTTGAAGTATTTCCACTTCAGTAAATTTGGTTCATTTAAAAGAAGCAAGAAGTTTGAAAAATTGTATGCGAAATGTCTCTGGAAAACTTAGAAAAATTTGTAGCTAATAAGGTCCATGGTTATACAGCCTTGCCTTTATGTTAAACCTTTATTTCGTCGATTTTAGTAATTAGTAATGAAAATAAAACCTTAGGCAGAGGAACAGATTTAATTAAAATTAAGAAACACAAATGCGAATTATAATTTCACCCACACAAATGACACTATTTTCCATTTAAGAAAACTGATTTGGATTTAGTTTGTTTCGTTACTTTCCAAGATATTTTTCCAAACAACAAAGAGAGAAAGTAAAAAAAGTAGCGCTCAAAAATTTCACAGAAATTATAATAATTTATTTGGGGCAATTTGCTGCAATTGAAATGTGGAACAACTTTTGTACTGTTGCTGAGAATTATCAGTACAAAAACCAACTTGCTATTTGCAGTTATTCACAGTCACAATATTATGCCATTTTGCATTTTGAACAGCGTAACCAACTTGATATTTGCAATCATTCTAAACTTAATGCAAATAAAAGCAGCCGTCTGCATAGGCCGTTAACATTCTCTGCTGCAGGGAAGTTGGATATAATTTTGAAAATACGAACTTACTAAAATGCCATTGGTATCCGCATGCACCTCATAAAAAAATCATAGCGTTTTTAGAAAACTACCGCGGTTGCCATAAAACACGTGTGGCCATTGGCGGGCGATAAAATAAGGTCACATAAAGTCATGTGACATATCGATGTAAATCAATCAAATGTAAATATAAACAAAAAAAAATCCCAGCATAAATTTGTGATTCAATGTCATAACTTCGTAAGAATGTCAACAAACGTACTAAATAGAATCAACCAGAAAGTGCGAATGGCGATAATATACAATATGTAATAAAAGATAATTTTAAAAGTAACTGATTTATTTAAAATTTATTATACCACGATTGATATAATGAATTGTAAATTAATAAAAATAATCGCGCTGATATGAAAAACCAAAACTAGTACAAAATACGTCACAGAAATCGAGTGCAGTAAAGTTCTCCTCATTCGCGCTAAGAATTATAAATAAAACAAAGAGAGTGTGAGTGCAAAGAGAGTGGGGGTAAGGTTAGTTGGCTATTATTTAAAAATTTTATAGAAATACTGAATTTAGCTGCTTTTCGCCAGCGAATTATAGCGCTTTAGAATTTCGCTCGTAACTCTTTGGCACAAAACCGAACCAAACCAAATTCAATAATCTATTAGCTAATTCATCGATTAGTACTTGCGTAATCAATTAAATTTGTTTTGTAGTGATAAATTCATTACCTAATCAATCGTTCAACATTATGTGCATTTTTTTTGTTTGTTTTCTGATTGAAATTGCTGCCAATTAATTTGAATTAGCCGTGAGCAAAACAATATTGTACGCTTGCAAAGCGTAATATATCTTACCATTTAGCTTTTATGAATATTTTTTTTCAACATTCCTGAAATTCCAAGTGAGAGATATGCGTTAAATAAATGCAAGTATTTGCAAAGTTTTACCGGCAGCTGTGGAGCACGCTAGCTTGCTAATAAATCTATAATTTTCACTGTAGCCGCTTGCGACGGAAGCGTTTTGTACCAGCGGTAATTGCCACGGCAAACTTGCTCAGCGACACACCACGTCGCGCCGCCTTACTGCGCTCACGCTCGAAGCTGGATTGGATGAGCTTCCTTGGATGTCCAATTTATTAAAATATTTTCAATTGCAAATTATTATTACTCAGTTAAAGTCACTAGCAAGTAACAGAGATGAAACTAGGTAATCAATGGGGCGACGCACAGTGGTATGGCTTCATAAATTGCATGGCAAAAAATAGCAGTGTTCCAACGAAATTTTGTTGTATGCACGTTAAGAAAAACCCAAAAAAAAAAAACATTGGCTACTCCTTATGGGGACCTCCCATGGGCCTATAATAAAAACTGTTAAATACATATTTCAATTAAAGCGTAATAAAGAAGATTCGAATCGAGTCCGGAACATGAGCAACTCAATAATTAACAAAAAAAAAAAGAAATATTTACGTAGCCAAAAAAATTTGGCACACAATTTGCATTTTAAGTCATGCATGAAACACAAAACCAAGGCGAATTTATAAAAGGTGGTGTCAAAAGAACAGCTGATTGAATTTTTTTTCATTTAAATTCGCCTTGCGCAAAGCGAATTCATATAAGGTGAAGTTTAGCAAGCAACTGATTGAATTCGCTTGGTGAACGTTAAGTCAATATGATGTGTTCGTGGTAAACCATACTGTCATTGTGCATATAATTTGTTGGTGTAAATTTTTGTTTCTGTACGTATAACACCACCTGATATAAACTCGCATTGGCCTTGCCTTTGTGTGGGGGTTGTCAAAATGAATATTTGTAAATAAAAAACTTTCGATTTTGTTATAGCAAAACTGGTCGAATGGTGACCTTTTTACATTATTACCAAGGTTTTTCATCATAATTTTTTTTCGTTTATTTTGCATCAAACTACAGTTCATTATATTTATAACAAAAATCATGTAATTTAATGTTTCAGCAAGCTTTCATAAAAAATTTTCAATTTTTTAGAAGGATTTTTAGACCTTTTTTTGGGAATGCAATTTTATAGCCTATTTAAGTTTAGTATAATAAAATGCAAGTTTGAAGTGGCTAGAAGCTGCCGTTGATTTTTTATAGTTTTTTGTTTAATTTTGGCCTTGGAATTTTTTTTTTCATTTAACGCCTACACAGTTTTATTTGGCAGAAAATGCCGAATTCTATCGGCATATGAAACTATTACAAATCAACAGGAATTTTTATAAAATGTATGCGTTTTATGAAAAAAAAGTTCGCAAGACCAAAGATTCGAAAAATTATAAAAAATCAGCGGCAGGTTTTAAAATTAAATAAACTACAAGGTGGCGCAAAAGTAATCCTCCTATCAGAAAATGCTATAAATTTTGCGATTGGCCACTAATGTCAGTTCTGTTTTGACATTTGTGTAGTAAACACATGCGAAATACACGTTAATAAACAATGTTACGCTACACTGCTCCAGAACGTGGAATATTGCTGACTATTTATTTGACCAATAATCGGTCGGTGACTTTGGCACAACGTGAATTTCGTCATATTCTCGACTTGATGTAAAAAAAATTAAAAGACCAAATAAAAATAATCCACAAGAAGAATCAAAGTTTTTCATTTTTTTTTTAAATTACAGCCAAAAACATCGGAAGTTTACTTTTGCGCCACCTTGTATAAAACTGTGCAGTCGAAAAATTTGTAAAAAAAAATCTTTAAACAAATGTTAAAATTTTGATGACAATATTTTGAGTTTGATAAATTTTTTATTAAGCTTGAAATAATAATTTACTGAGTTTTTGTTATAGTATGTATAAAATTTTCTCTATTTTCTCACCTATTCTCTTAACTCGCCCAACAAATTCGCCTTACACTGGCTTTGACAATTGCCTCACTAAAAAACCAAAAACAAAATGCATGTAAGTTTTGTGAATGAAT
The DNA here is from genome assembly GCA_951828415.1 of Anomoia purmunda. NCBI lineage: Eukaryota > Metazoa > Arthropoda > Insecta > Diptera > Tephritidae > Anomoia > Anomoia purmunda. The sequence goes on from OX639995.1 coordinate 49,128,214, forward strand.
TTGCTGTTGGTATTGCCACCACCGTATTTGAATTCGCCTTGCACGGCGAATTTTCTCTCATTAGGGCGACGACGTCAGCAATGTTCGCCCAAAAACTTCACTCAGTAAAACACAACTATAACCACAATGAAATCAGCTGATAAAAGTTTTTGGTACTGTAAAATATTTACAAATAAAAAAATGAATAGCTTTCAACAAACAATAATATTGAATTTTTCAATTTCTTCCGAAGGATTTTAAACATATGGCTAGAATGGATTGTATTTGGTCACTGTCGCCAGCGACGACAATAGAAATAAATCTATCGCCGGGAATGGTCGTTGGACGAAATTCATTGTTCGCTTTGGTTGTGCGCATTATCTGTTCTATTCTATTCTGTGTCGACGTTCGCCAGTATTTTATTTCAACCATTAGAGAAAGAAATATGTAGTTAAAAAAAATTTAGCACACACTTTGCATTCGAAGTGAATAAGCATAATTTTGAAAATCATAGGCATCGGGTAGCGAAATTTATTAAAAACTATAAAAAATAATATATTTCACTAAGTCTCGATCTAAACCAAAATAAGGCAAAAAATTACTGGAGGTGATGCAGGGGATGTAATAAAATATATTTTGACCATTTTTAGAATGTTTTAGAATGTTGCTCTCTTTTGGTACCTCTTTTCTTCCTTTGGTAAGGCATTTATTATCGCAAGAAAATACTCTGACCTTTCTTTGTCTTGGAGTTAAAAAGCCGTGACACTTTGTTTTTTTACAAAAAACGCTTTTTAATACTTTTAAATTGTTAAGAATAAGCTGTATTTTAATGAAAGCAAATACTATTACATAAGTTATAGTAAAACAAAAATTTTGGATTTATACGAAATGCATTTATACAAATACAATTTCATCTGTTTTCGATGCACAATTTTGCTTAGGTTTTTTGAAGACAACATATTACTTTTAGAGGAAAAATTGTATTGTTTTCTTAGTCAGCTATTTCGCTGAAAAATTACCACTCGATTTTTAAAATTCGATATTCTAAAACCTTACCCCTTTTTTGCCAGCTAGATACCACTGTGCGACGTACTGGTGATTTGTTGATGGGGAGTAGAGGCTATTGTTTGATTTTTTATCTAATGTTTAGCGCATGAGATGGAATAGCACGGGAGCGCATGGCTCTTGCACATAGCGCGAGCGAACAGCGTCGGTTCGACACAAATAGTATTTAAAGCTGTTTGTGCCTAAAAAGATTAGCTAGAAATATTCGACACACTCGTGAAGGTATTTCTAATGGGAGACGATAAGAGATATTGCGTGCGTATAAAAATATATAAAATATACCAGCGTAGGATGAATGATTACCTGGCTCTTTAATGAAAATATAGCTATAAATGACGTAAAGTATAAATGACGTAAATTATGCTAAAAGCCAATTAAAATTTATGGAAACAAAAAATAAAGTTTAGAAAATTTAGCAGTATATCTACGGGTAAATTTCAAAGCTTCAAACAATCTAATTTATTTTATTTAATACATTGCGAACGAATTGAAGCAAAGTACAACAAACAAATATTATTGTGCTTTACTAAATAGGTTTGAATTAACTAAAAAAAAAAAATCAAATATGTCTAAATATACACATACAGAAATGGTGAAAATGGTATTATCTAACCAAGATGAATTCATATGAAGTGGAATTGAATACACCGCTGAGCTATTTCGTCTCATCGCTAGAAATGTCAAATTGCATATGTTTTGTTTTAGCTTTTACGGCTTTGGGAACTGAAGTCAAGAAAACAAAAATTGTGAATTTTGTTGTTGGGCGTCCGACACCACCTGATGTAAATTCGCCATGTACAGAACCAAATTAATATTATAATCAGTGCTTTCAGATTTTTTCCTTCAAAAAATAGTAAATTCCCAAAATGAACTGCATTTTTAGCAAAAAAAAAGAAAGCAAAACTGTAATTTAAAAAAAAAAAGATTTTCGAAAAAGGAAGGATATAAATAAGCAATAACGGGTTTTAATTGTACCAAGGAACATTTAAATCATGAACTTATTTGGTGATATTTTTATACATACATATCATGTGTAGATTTTTTCTTCAGATCAAGCTCCAGCATAAAATTAGCTCGTAGCGCTGAAATTTATAATTGGTTTTTTATTTCTGATGCTATTCAAATTTATTGAAGTGGAGGCAGAGAAAGAGAATAAAACTATAGAAAAGTTGTGAATGCATATGGAAAATTTCTTTCAAAGAAGTTGATACAGCGAAGGAATATACAGAAAGTATTGGGATCATTTTCACAATTTTTGTCAGTCACTTTGAACTCACTGATCTCCGAAAGTACAAAATATATATCATTCAATCATTTTAGTTTAACTGGGACTAGACAGTAACCTCGGGCATAACATAGACATAGATAGTTTGTCAAAATATTAGATAAAAAATTAAAAAAAAAAACCGTTTTTCCTAGAAATGGCCTAGAATAATTTCAGAGACATAAGAAAAGAGACAAGAGAAAAGAGTAAAAGTTAAACAATAATTATTATAATAAGAACCAAACCTTTCGGGTAAGCTATAATTATTATTGAAAGACTTTTATTATAAAGGTCTATTCATAATAGTTATCAGCGAGATAAATATTTTTAAGTCTTCAAAGACACTTATTTTGGGACTTATGTTAGAAAAGTTTTCTCATAATAATTATCGGAGAGATAAATCTTTTTAAGTCTTCCAAAACTTCTGTTCTGAAATTTAGAAAATAAAAGTCTTCTCATAATAATTATGAATAAGAAAACATTATTTAAGTCTTGAAGGGTGGGACTTTTTTGGAATAATTTTAGAATAATTTCGGAGCTAATAATAGTTCCGTGTTTTAAAAAAAGTTGTTTTAGTCATAATTATTATGCAAAGACTTTTATAACTTAAGTCTTTGCAAAACTTAAAAAAATGTATCTCGGTGATAATTATTATGCAAAGGATTTTATAATATAACTCTCAAAATAATAGGTATAGTTGATTTAAAAAGCGTTCTCACTCGTAATTATTATCATAATCATTATCAAAAGACTTGTATAATTCTTATCAAAATTAGGATGACTTTTTTAAAACTCAGCGGTCAAATAATTCTTATTCTGGCTCTCTGAATAATTTGATTTTTTATGCAATTTAATTTTTCAATGTTATCAACGGGATGTAGCTAGTCTGCATATAATTAAATTGAAGATAATAGTTCGAATCATACATTTAGCAGATTCCCTACCACTTTTAGTTAAAAATGTTATATTTCAACAGCAAAACGTTTCACAAGAAAAGCAAACTAGGGATGAAACGATACCATGCAGATATCGATACTTGTACTTGGAAGTAACGCCGAAAGAAAGTATCGATATCTACTTGAAAGCTTAGTGTAAAATGAAGTAGGAATGAAATTGTCATTGAACTGAGTTTCGATACTACTATTTTCCTTTCGATACCTACACTATACTCGGTATCAAAATACTTGGTATCGAAATAAAAGTATCGATTATAAGAAACGTTCAGAAAACCGAATGCAACAATTAAATAACCTTTAAACTGATGTTTCGAAACATACACGAATTCGCCTGTGCTTTATTCGCTCATATCTGAAATTTAAAAAAAAAAACTGTAATTTGTCCTAGGAGACAATTCAAAAGTGTGCAATCTTATCTAAAAATTTGTAATTCACAATCGAAGCTCATACATTTTTATTAGCTATATTAATTATTAAAATAATAAAAAAAAGCTATATTTTATTTCATACGGTAGTATTTGTAATCAATAATGTTAGATATTGCATTAGATAAAGTAAAGAAGAAAACAAGTAAAAGAAATAGCAGTCAAAACGATACTAATTTGGTTTTTGAGGTTTGAATTTCTTAGTCTAAGGTAATACATATGAGACATATTATAACTCATATTGGTAACGGAGAAAATATTTCTCATGTATAGCCTAATCGGCGAAATAAAAAATATTTTTCAATTATGTTTAACTGTTATGTCACTAATTCTCCATTTTCGGATATATTTTTTTGTTGAGTAAAATAATTGTGTTCACTTAAAACATTATTATGTATCTATATGTGAAACATATACTATTTTTATCAACTAATTTCTTTAAAAAAATATAAAGAAATAAGCATTTTTCTTGCATATTTCTTATGTCGATTGGAATCGACCTAATAATCACTTTACTTATTTTTGATATGGTATCTTTACTGCAGGGATTAGTGAAAATATAACTTAATATATTTTAAAAGTTTGAGTTTAAGCAGGAAAAATTATATGCATTTCATTTCTCTTGAAGATTTTTCTTTAGATTTTTTTCAACACACATGTTATATTAAAAAACAGTAGCGATTTCATAACGGGTGCATTAGAGCCTAGAGCAGCAGTTTTGAAATTAAAAAATCAACTTTTATTTTTTTTTTTAATTTTAAACATGCGAATCTTATTATTAATATTTCTTAGTTTGTGGTAATAAATATGAATGTATTGTATTCATAAATTCATAGTAAATATAGCCCTTTCAAATTTTCTTTGCCATTTCAAAAACGCTTCAAAAAAATTCCAACTGCAGTTAAATCAATTGAAGTTAAGTAGAATGATCATTGAGACGCTTCTGTAACGAATAGTGTTTTTGAGTATTATCTCAGAAAAGCTGCATCTGTGCAATTTCCGTGATCGACAAGAAAGTAATATTATTAAAATTTAGAAATTCTGAGAGGGGACTGGTTCACTGTTGTCGCACGTCAAATTTTTTTACTGGGTTGTACAAATGCCCATCAATACCCCCTTAATCACTAAGTGTGAATAAAAAAAAACAACATAGACGTGCTGTACTATAATTTTGTTATTTATGCGGCAAAAGTGCTCTGAACGATGCCCCGTTTCTGAAAAATACCATAGTCCATACTCTGTTGCAAAAATTTGTTGTACTGTGTTATTATTTGACCAATCCGAAAGTAAGATATATTTGTGATATTATTTTATTTTTCATAGTAGTTGATTTTTATTTTATACTAGTTAAAAATAAGGCGTGCGCCGCTACACTTTAAGAAAGTCAAAAGCAAAACAAATAAGCACCAGCTACGCAGGTGCCGTTGAAACAGTTAAATTTTATACATAAGAAAATTATACTAAAGTATTTGTGCGAAAAATTTAATATTTTGACAAAATATACCCTATGTTATGCCTGAGGTTATTATCTAGTCACCAGTTAATTTTCTATGAAAATACATTCAGTAATTTCGAAGATTAATGAGTTGCCATCTGTTTGAAAAGTCGAATTCAATTACATTATACGCAAATTATATGAACTATTAAAATATGAGTGTCAAACGGTTCGTATTGGCGAGGAGTAGGTTCATACATATATTGTGGAGAGGGTTGCCACCTGTTTGAAAGCCCTAATTTTATTAAATTATACAGAAGTATATAACGAACTGTTTTGCTGAGGAGAAGATTTATAGCTGGCTATATTTTGAAGAGAGTTGCCACCTGTTGTAAAGGCGAATTTAATTACATTATACACCATTTACATAAAATATTAAATTATGAGTGCCAAACAGTTTGTCTCGGTAAACAGAAGATGCGTGCATATATTTTATAGAGGGTTGCCACCTGTTTGAAAAGTCGAAATTAATTCAAATATACACGAGTATATAAAATATTAAAATATGGGCTTTTAATAGTTTGCTTCGCTGAGACGACGGTTTATAGCTAGCTATATTTTGAAGAGAGTGGCCACCTGTTTGAAAAGCCGAATTTAATTACATTAAATATAATTTATATAAAATATTAAATTATGAGTGCCAAATGGTTCGTCTCGGCAAGAAGAAGGTGCATACATGTATTTTGGAGAGGGTTGCCAGCTGTTTTAAAAGCCGAAATTAATTAAATTATACAGAAGTATATAAATAATTAAAATATAAGCTTTAACGAACTGTTTTGCTGAGGAGAAGATTTGTAGCTGGCTATATTTTGAAGAGCGTTGCCACCTGTTTGAAAAGTCAAAACTAATTAACATATACACGAGTATATAAAATATTAATATACGAGCGTTTAACAGTTTGCTTCGCTGAGACGACGATTTATAGCTAGATTTATTTTGGAGAGAGTTGCCACCTATTTTAAGAGCCGAAATTAATTAAATTATCCACGAATATATAAAATATTAAAATATGAGAATTATAGCTGGCTATATTTTAATGAGAGTTGCCACCTGTTTGAAAAGTCAAATTAAGTTTTATTTTACACAAGTTATATGAAATATGTAGTTAAAAATGGGTGTCAAACAATTTGTTTCGCTAAGAGAAAGTTTATAGCTTAACATATTTTCAATGCCACCATTTTTAAAAGACAAATTTAATTAAATTATACAAAAGGATATAAAATATTAAATAGGAATATCAAACTGTTTGTCTCGGTGAGGGCAATGGCCTATATTTTTGAGAGAATTGTTATCTAAAATGTGTTTTCAAGTTAAATAAACAAAGTGCAATTAATAAATAAATATTGGTAGGACAATGTTTGTCGGGGTTTTCTAGTATATTATAGATTTCTTCTTGAAACTTTTAATAAAATTCATCATCGATGATCTCTATTTGTAAAAGACATGAATAAATATTAGTTAGTCTATTTTACTTTTTACCGCGGAATACAAAAATCATTCCAATTAGACTTTATTTACCATCTAATTTGTCTAATTCACTGCGTTTAAATAAACCCACTAAGTAAGTAATGATAACTCTTATTTCCGGGCCATGATATGAAGTAATGTAAAATTTTATAATAAACTAGCTACACTGCTACCCTTCTATATAACCGCAGATATCTATATATACATATACATACAAATATGTCGTTACTTATTACCGACTGACTTATTTATTGCATGCAATAAAATCGACGTTCACTTACCATATACATAGGCTCAGCTATGTTTATATCGCTTTCGAAAAAAAACTAAGTGACTAGAAAATAAAAGTATTGTACATTCCCAAAAACAACAAAAAAACCAAAGTTCATCATAACAAGTATGTTAGTAGTATTACTGAGGCAGGCAATCAAAAAAAAAAAATTTAAAAAAAAATAGTACGGAACAGAAAAAATCCGCACATAAAACTGTCAGCGGGTACAAGAAATTAATACTCGTTTGACGATGATAAGCGCCAGTAAGGAGCCATCATGTACGTATGTATATATAAATTATATACACTACCTTACCGTCGGTATTGAAAAATGGTCTGTGAAAACAGTAATATTTATATTTATAGCGCAACGAACAAGTTTATGATTATTCTACATATGTATGTATGTATGTATGTACACACATTACTTAAATAAATAACATAAAATCTGATTACTTGAGGTTCGATCAAATCACGTCATAATTAGTTTAGGGTTTTCCGTATTGGAATTAATACGCAACTCAGCTCTATGAGTTCATTTGTATCGGCGCGCTCTAATGAAAGGCGAAATCAATAAGTGGTAATGTAAAAAAATGAGAACCTACTTTCTTGAAACTTTAGATTTAATAATGTTGCATTGTTACATTATTAGATAATACGCGCAGTTTGGTTTTCAACAAATCGTGGGACATATGTATGTAGTATTTTAATTAATACAAATTAAATAACACGGTGCTACCCAAAAAAAAAAATGTTGGATTTACTTCTTATGTCATGTAGTAGAAGTGGTAGAACGGGTATAAAAAATAATTTTGACATTACCAAAATTTCAAATATACCCCAAAATCTAAAGTTATAATGAAAAACCAACAAATCGGGATGTTGGTTCTAAACACCAGTCATAATTTAACAGATTCTTATAATCTTACGTTCATTGAAAAGGGAAAGGTTGTGTCTTTCTATTATTTTAATATACATGGGCCCATCTCTTTGTAACATTTATGATGAGTTTGTATTAAAATTCCACCCTTTACTTGTTTTAAGCCAATTTTTAATGCTTTACTACAATTTATTCTCTGAACAAAGACTTATTACTGGCCTCAATTGTGCACAATTCCAAACTCAACAAATTTTACACTATATTTAAAAAAAATTGTAATTAATTTTTTTTTTTAATTTCGGTATGCGATAACAAAGTGCAAATTTCAAGTGCCTACAAATAATCGTTGATTTTCGAAAATTTGATTGTTGATTATTGAAATCTGGCGGAGTTACGCAGTTGATTCCATATAAAAAATCCGAGCTGCCTTTCGAATACCGTTATTATAGATTTGATTCTCTGCTTTTTAAATCTGAATGGAGCCACGTACTTTGATAAATCTTTCTATGCTGGAACCAGGTGCTACAGACTACCATAACCATCGAGACCCGGCAAAATCGTCAGATCACTAGCGGGAGCTGTTTCGTGGTGACCATTTTAATATCGCACATATTGGGTCACAGATTTGGTCACATTGTCCTTCTCTCGAACGGGGCATGGGTACAAATCTCGCGTTGATGCAAATCCTAAGAGACTCCCGTCCATCGAAGTGAACCACAAATATTTCTTCCACCACAAAAGCAAAACACCGAAATTGTGCTCCTTTACATTGCAGCGATAGAAGACGTCGCAGCGTCCTAGAGTCCTATTTATTGTGCCCTCACGAGGACATCAAACAGCCGGGCAGCGGAAACTTCGCTATAAAGGGTTCAGGCATTCCAGGTGCATGCGCTCAAATCATCGTTCTTAATACGTTGGATGTGATCGTCCTATAAAAAAGGGAATCTTATCCGAGGCTTTTTGCAATTTTACTTTGGTGATATTTTTTACATCGCGGTTTTCAAACCTGGCGCGCAACGTAATACTAGAGCTTTTTTTATGTTTTGTGAGATGTCCATTCTCCTTCATTACATATTTATTGAAAAATTTGTTCAAGTCAAACCTGTCAGATCAATTTCATGAGTGAGCTAATAAATATATGAGTGTTTAGGATTTAATTCAAATCAAGCTGTGAATACGGTTTTTGAAATACCACGACCCCACTGTTCTTAAATCTATTATTATTATTTATACCGTTGACTTATAATTAAAATTATATGCCAACGAAAATAGCAATAGCAACGCAGGCCATCAGCTGGCAATTGACTTAAAGTTAAGTATACACTACATACATTGGTATTTATCTATTTTTTTTTTTCATTTATAATTGGGATTTTATTCTTTTAGAATATAACATATTGGAGTGGAGCTTTTCTAAATTTCAAAATTAAAGCCCGGATGATTTCAGGACGTGGTTTTTGGTAATATATTTATGGAGTTGGGGTTTGACAGAGGTGACTGCGGGTTTCGGGTAAATATATTTGCACGCAAATTTTGAAATTTCATGCAATCTTTTAGGATATGGTCGACATTGATTAAGGTGTTGCGATTACAATAGGAGCAAGTTTGGGGGGAGGTTTTTGTCGAGAAAGTGCTGGTGGGATAGTTTAGTTTGCCCCAATCTGAGACGAATGAATTTTATTAGTTCTAGTCTATGTAGGTCATCTTTGTGATTAAAATTGAGGTAGGTTTGGATACATGGATGTTCTGCGCTTATGGTTTTGTACCATATTGATGTACCGTGCGAAAGTGATCTGTGTGTATTGGTGAAATGTATTTTTGCAAAATTTTTAATATTGTCGTGATTGTAATTTGGGGTAACTGTTAAGGGAAGGGAAGTAGCTTCTTTTGCGGCTTGGTCCGCAAATTCATTTCCAGGTATTTGTACGTGTCCAGGTATCCAAATGAGGGTGAGTCTCGGGTAGAATTCTATGAGGGTATTCCTAATGATATTTACATAATAATTATTGTTAAATCTAATATGTGTATTTTTGCTTTAAATTTCAATGAAAACGGACACTAAATACGGATTTTTGAAGTGGCTCCACTTCTGCGCCATCTTACGAAATTTTTGTTTCTTTTATACACAATGGATACTTTTTCAAACACATCCTATGAATTTGAATCCATTGGCTCAGTAGTTTTCGTGTCTATATTTTTATATATAAAAACCGATCAGTGATTGTGATATTTCATAAAAAGTTTAATATCTAATTGAAAGTTTGACCAAACGTTGAAATATTTTATCAGAACATTGTTATTTTCGACATTACAGCAAATAAGATATAACTCGCGTTAAATTTTTTTTCCAATGTCCACATACATATATGGTCGGTTTTGGTCAATATATTATACAAAAAACAAAAAGTCTGACATTCGTTGGGCTGAAAATTTTCAACTATTTTGGCTTTGGACAAAAACGTTGAGGCTTTCGAAACTAGAATTTTCTCAATTTAATATTATGAAAACTTATGAACATAGTATAAAAATTCGTGATTTATTTCGTGTAACTTTGCAAAAATGCTCTTAGGAGAAATCATAAAGTACTACAAGGGTATGACCAAAATTCAATATTTTAAATGAATATTAAAAACATGTTTCTATAAAAAATAAATGGCAATATATCACTCTTCAATAACAAACTGTGGCGCTCGAAAAATTTTGAACTAAAAACAATAATTTACGCTGTCAAAAAAATTGTACAATATAATGTATAAATGAACACAACTTTAGAGTTGTATTGCAATATATTGCACAAATTGCCAGACACATTTCGTACCAGTGAAGTTTCGCACAAGAAGACAAACATTCTTGGAACCCATTTCGCTCAATAGTTCTTTTATTCCAGAAATATTCGAATCGTCTATATTTAAAAAAAAAAAATTATAATTGAAATATTATTTTGTAGGATGTTAATATCCTTACATACTCGTACATATTTAGTTAAGTATAATTTATTTTATTTTGCTAATTTTAAATTGAAGAGATTTTTAAATTTATTTCAGATTTTACATACTTCATAGGAGTTGTAGTAGTTCTTTAAATCGTATTCGTAGATATTATAAAATCTTTTTAAAAAAATTAATGAATTTCAATGTAGACTTAGTTTATTTGAATAATAAAAAGAAATACAGAATTTTTTTACTCCTTTCATGGAAATTGGTTAACATGCTGACTCAAATTTCAAAAGGGTTGCAGAGCATTTATTTAATTGTTTTTGATTGTTATGTATATATATTTAAATCGAAATCTCTGAGTTAAAAAGAGATAAGTCGATTTAGACCTTTTTGACAATCGCACATTTTCTGTTACTTATTGATGTATTTAATTTTTTTTCTCTCTCTCCAATTTTAGGTGCCAGCCGACGACGTTGCTTGAGTATTTTGAAAACACTTCGCGATCGGCATTTGGATTTGCCAGGCAATCCAGTAACATCGTATCACCTAAAGACCCTGTTGCTGTACGAATGTGAGAAGCATCCGCGTGAAATGGAGTGGGAGGAGAATTGTATTGCTGATCGCATTAACGGCATTTTTCTGCAGCTAATTTCCTGCTTGCAGTGTCGTCGTTGTCCACATTATTTTCTGCCCAACATGGACCTCTTCAAGGGCAAATCGCCGGGAGCGCTAGAAAATGCGGCGAAGCAAGTGTGGCGCCTAACGCGAATTATGCTAACCAATGCGAGGTGCTTGGAGGAACTATAGATTGCTAGAATTTTTTATATATATATATATTTTTTTTTTATAATTATAGTTCAGTAAAGCAAATAATTTATAGAGAGGGACTTTTTAATTTAAGCTGTTTCAGTAATTTAATTAATGTATTTGTAGTTATTTCGGCAAATAAATTAAATTAAATATTTAAGTTTTTCAATGTATGCCCGTGTATATCGTTATGGTACCAGTGAATAGTTTTCTAAGTTGTGCGCCTTGCTTTTAATAAAATTTCAAACTGTTTTTTTTTCTGTACGAGTACAACAAATAAAGTGTATGAGTGAGAAAAAAGAAAAATGCATTTAGCGCTTAAGTAATATAAAATATATAAGTAAGTACAATATGTTTGGATAAGTAAATCGAGAATGAATCAACCTTCTTGAAAGGTGCTTTCAATGTGTATACGTTCGTAAAAGCTTTTGTAAAAACTTTGGAAAAAAAAACAAAAAAAAAAGAACCCCTAGCTTTTATGTTGCATTATAAAACTTTCTTGTTTAAACGTTGGCGGCTTTTCAGCTGCATTTTCTTAATTTAATTTGTTAAAAATCGACTTCTTTAAAACTATTTTAATATTTATATAGTTCGTTTTTTTTTTAATTAATGTATTTTCTGTAGAAAACCGCAAATGAAAAGAAAATAAAATTATTACATATAAAGTATACTTATTAAAAATTAAAAATCAAAATTTTTATTTCTAAGATTATTTGGTTTTCCTCAGCCAGCTGTTTATGTACTACATGCCTTGCCCCTTGAGTGAACCGGAATTTAATATATGTATAAAAAATCTGCACATTTTGCAAACGATCCGCCAATGTAGATGATTAAAATTAATCCAGACATTGCACAATGTTCCACGTCGACATTATAGGCAATTTTAAACTGAGCCATTATATGTATGTATATCAAAAATAAAATTTTAAGCGACGAATTCTCCTATAGTGAAGTTACTCTCTTCAAACGAGAGCCAACATCTAAGTATTTTAAGGAGTTATATGACACCTTTGCCGACGAGATGCCATTTAAAGTATTCTCTGAATTGAACTTGCATTCTTCGAAAAGTCTACTTACTGCGCGGATGAGCTCAGACCAATGTGAGTACTGAAAAACTACAAAGGCAATGGAGACAGACCAGATTTTGCAGAAGAAAATTTTTTTCGGTCCTTTTCTGAGTGTTACAATAAATGTTAAAACCGAACCGAACACCACTCCAAAATACGGTTCGGTTTAAAATAAAAATCCACTAAGGCATTTTTTTTAAATTTGTACTACACATCTTTGCCTAAAAATACATCCACTATAATAAAATGCAAAAAAAAAACAAAGAAAAAAAGTTGAAACCGGTCATAGTTAAAGCCAAGTACATGTACCATCCAAACAAAAATGGGGGTTTCAATTCTTAGCTACTGTTTTGAGTATCAATTTAAAGTTCGGAGTGAAACCGTAAAGTATTTTTTTCAATTTCATCAGGAATTTGAGTAAAAAACAAAAACAACTAACCTTTTCTGAAAACCACAAATCCACTCCAGAAAAAGTCAAATATGTTTCAGAAAAGCCCAAATGAATTCCCCATAATACAAATATATCACAGAAAATTTTAAATGAATTTCAGAAAAGCTCAAATGTATTTTAGAAACCCACAAATCTAATTCAGAAAATTTTAAATTTATTTCAAAAAAGTACAAATATCAAAACCACCACCAGCCGAGTTCCCACCCCACTTTGTACCTTCTTGCGTCCAATTTCTTATATCGAATTTTGCTTGCAAGTTTTTGACCGAAAGCCTCCAAGGATTTTCAACCCCGACCAGGGCCGCATCAAGACCACCGACCGCACTGTTCACCATCTTTCGTTATTCAAATATTTTCACGTCTTTTCGAACGGACAGCATCTCATCATTTCCGACATCGCTTGCCTACTCTTTCTTCTTACGACTCTTATCTAATCCTTCTTCTGGTGATTTCTTTAATGGCTCGTTTTTAATCATCTAGTAAAATCAGATAGGAGCTCCGACACAACTCTCACAAGCAATCCGGCAGAATCTCAATCCAACCTTCGTACTTCAAACAGAGGCGTACCTTCACGCTTAAGCCGCAAGCCAATCCAACAGCGATCCAAACACGGCACTTACTGGGACCCCCATCCCAGACCTGTTTGGGACCTACATCCCAGTGTGCTCAGAACTCAGAACTCAGAACGTTATCAAAATTTTTGTTCTCCTATTTTACCGTCTTCTCAGACGGTGGTATTCAAACCCGTCGACTGAGCCTCGTTAGCCACAACAGGGATCACCATGCCCATTACGGGCAAAGGATGAGGTGTCTTGAGAATGGGAGGCTGTAGATTCACAATCTTACCCCTTAATCACCACATGCGGTGCCCAGAGATAAGCATAGGAATATTAGATCTTCTATTATCTAGACTTGTAGAAGGTAACTCCAGAGTAGTGTGAGAGCCCGATCGGTGGCAACCCCACCAAAAATCCCAAAAGTGGTCAATTTCTTTGTTGGATCGCACTCTCGAGACTCTCGCTTCCCGCACTACAGAGAGATAAGCATAGTAAGCATAGTAAGATAAGATCTTTCTTATATACCAGAAGACCTTATTCTTCCCGCGCATTATACAATTTAGAACTGCCGCCACTACTTGGCACACATTTTTGAATACACATTGTATTGAACTATGATACTGTCTTGGCTCACCTGAAAAAAATAAATTTTTGCGATCATATATACACCTTTCATTTCACTTATAGCATTGTTATTGAGTAACTATATATCATTTTTCAATATGAACCCGAATTGTGGTAAAATAAAATGGTATTCATCTCTTAGAATCTTTTTACTACCGATTTGTATACAAACCTGGTTCAAAAACAGAAACAAAGTCATACAATCATGGGAGAGTTATTAATTTTCTTTCAGTTATTATTCTAAATCAAAAAATATTGACTACCACGTTGCGGCTCAAAAATCCAATTTTGGCATTACTGATCCCGAAGTGGCCACCCGGACCCCAAACTATACACCAAGAATTTGCCACTACTTTGTACATATATTACACAATACATATGTACATACAAAGTATGTGCGTGTCTTCACTAACCGAGCAATCGAATTTATGTCTGCCCCCTGCACGACAGCGCTGACATATCCAACGCGACCAGCTGACTAGCGCATGACATGTTTGGCATATAAATTACAAGCAACAAGTAATTTCGACGACACTTAACAATGACAATAAAGTTAAAAATTGATTATAAACTTGATATGCCGCAACAAGCGCAGCGCAACGCTGCAAATCGTAGGGAACAAATTTATAAACATTTATGTATGTCTGTATGTATATTAGATTGGGGCGATAATATATGTATTTTTTCCTCCAAGAAATTTCGATTTGGAGAAACTTATCAAGCCATATTGACGTAGAAGGAAAATTAAATTTTAAGAACCACTGAAAGAATGTTATGATTTTCTCAGATACTGATGATTTCTTTTATTCTCTACACTCCGTTTATGGATTTATTTTGCGGGTGTATTATACATATATATTTATTTAAAAAAGATGTGATTTAATCGTTATTTTGGAGTTCTTATTTTGCCGCCAGTATGTGATCGATATTTTGTGATTTCTATTGCTAAGATTTTCCTTATTTTTTAATTTTTACTCTTTGGATCAAAAATATTCGCTGTTCTTGGATTTAAAATTTTCCGATCACATTTGATGGATCTTTTGTGAATTTTGTTTTTTCGATAAAAAAATAATCGTAATTTTTGGATTCAAAATTTTTCGCTCATAAAAAACGTTAAGAAATGCCAATAATAGAAACAACTCCATTAATACGCATTATGTTTTATGATCGAAAAAATAGGAGCCACAAAATATCGTTATGATGTGATCGGAAAAACTTAACTCCAAGAATTTCGATTATTTTGTTATCGAAAAAATAAAGATCGCAAAAAAATATCGATCAAATTTGATCTAAAAATTAACAAATAGCGATAAAACGACAAACGATATAAAAAAGTCATGATTTAATCGTTAGTTTGGGATTTTTATTTTTCGCTAACATGTTATCGGTATTTTATGATTTTTATTTTTTCGATCGAAAAAAATCACAATTTTAGGATTTCACATGTTCCGATCTCAATAAATGCTAAAAAATAATACGATTTATGTTTAATGACCGAATCGATATTATATTATCGCAAAAGTTTATGTCCATCGATTATCTTTTACCGAAAAAATAAAAATCTCAAAATATCGATCTAATTTGATCGATAAAGCATAAATTTTAAAATAATGATAAGCGATATAAAGAAATCATGATTTATTCGATATTTTGCGATTTTTATTTATGCGATCGAAAATAATCGTAATTTTTGGATTTATGTACATGCTTCGATTATAATAAACGCTAGAAAATTTTCGGTTCTCCGATAATACGATTTGCAAATTTTAGTTATATCTAATATTTTATCGATTAAATTTGATCCAAAAAATAAAAATCACAGATTATCGATTACATGTGATCGAAGAAATAAAAATCACAAGTAAACGGCTTACAATGCATGTGACATAAGGGTTTTATCGATATATTAAGGTTTTATTTTGAATGAATTTTTCCCCATGATTTTTCTATCCGAAAAGGAAAATAAAAATAACAATAACATATTTTCGATCTCTGATTTTTATCTGTTGTTGCGATTAGATTGGTTGGACGCGATTTTTTATTGAAACTTCAGCGCCTGTTTGGTTCCACTGAAATAAGAAATAATTATCGGCCCAGCCTAATGTATATACATATAAGTTAATATAATTTGCGTTTATGGAAATTATGCATTTTTGTGATATAAATTGCAGCACATCGCCAATTTTTTTGTTGCTCTTAAAAATTAGACTCACGTTTGGTGAACTGAGAAATTAATAAAAGAAACAATTCGATTCAAACCGTTAAATAATCAAACGCGATATTTACTTCTGTATGTTAATTACGATTTATTTGCAAATTTATCAAAAGTTAAAAGAGAATTGTGCCGACAGTGATAAATGATTTTGATTTTTATGTACACATGAGTCACAACCGAAGTGGGCCGAATAAATTTTATTTTTAAAATATTTTTTATTTTGACCCAATTTTACTTGCTTTTTCTTCTGTTTATTTGTTGATGCTATAGATGTTTTTGAAGAAATAATAAATGGCATTTACGCTCCGAATTCAAGGAGGCTCCTCTTGGAGTGCTCGATACCAAGTCATTGACGAATTTTAAAAATCTAGTTGGGCTAAGAATTTTTTTTATTTCTGCACGCTCAAAATACTTATCATAAGAATGCCAAGGTTGCAGGAAAAGATTTTCTCAGAGGCTATAACAATCCCCAATTATGGCGTTCATCACCTTCGTGATAAGAATTTTGCTTTGCGAAAAAAGAGAATAAAAGGAGACTTATAATCATTGTAAAAACGATAATTTTTGCGGGTAGGTAGAATATTGCACTCCGTGGGCACAGAGACGATGACCAATACTGCTATACACGCCTGCAAAGCAGAACGAAGGTAATTTCAGAGCGTTGCTCAGGTTCAAAGTCGATTCTCTCGCACACTCCGAGGGCCGTATCATCCGATGCTGAGAGTGAAATTTTTCATTTATGGTGGGTACCAAGCCCAGCGCACAACCACATCTGGTGCACTTTTAATTTAGGACACATTAATATACCGAGTCGCTTGCTCCAAGTCAGACGCCCGTTCGCAGCCGCACCTACTGATGAACTGACGCTACAAAACCCAGGTGAGCCCATAAACCGAAAACGTCGGAGTGACCCCACCAGATCCGTCTTCTCACATTAGCTCACTCCCAAACGGATATTCGGAAGCTACCCAGAGAACACTTGGGTGAAATCAGCCGGAAGTTGTGAGCTGCTTGAACTGCATGGAGAAGTATCGTTCTGGTCAATCCCAGGTGAATGGCGATCAGAGACTTTCCCCACTAGCGTGGATTTCTACACACGACTGCATCCCCCAGTGCTGAGTTGTACACATTGCCCTTTGATGAATCTCCAGATATATCAGAAAAAGCTCAGGTAAAGTGTAAATTGTGCATGAAATATGGTTCCATTTTCTAACTAGCGCAAACTCGAGTTGCCCTGTTATAGAGATTTCCGCCGACATAAACAATATCGAATCAAAAATTTGTAATCGATTTCGCCTTGCTCAACTTAAAAGTTCTGGTTCCTCAGATTCACGACTCAGGTTTTCAATCTTTACAGTTCAGCTTGTTACTTCTCTACATCGATGTGCTTTCTGATGGGACTTGCAAAAGAGAAGATTTCGTTACGTTTTGGGTTGCTTTCAGCGAACTGTTAAAGGATTCATTCATTCATTTATTCATTTACTGGAGCATTAAAGTTATTTGTACAATAAGATTCGTAAAAGGAAATCCATTATTTTTGAATTAAATTGAAGGTTTTATTTAGCATAGTTGGAATGGTCCATCTTAGGTCAAATATGGCTAACAGCAGCTGGAATAGAATTCCAGATACGTATGGTATTGACGAAAACCAGCCTTAGTTGATGTCATTAAATTAAAATTAGGTACAATTAAATCGCGATAACAAATAGATTTCGGAAATATTAACTTTTTATGAATATATCGAGGTTATGTGTGGTCAGTGATTCCACAGTCTAAACGGCATGTTCTCCAGGCAGAGGTATACTCGCACGCTCGCAGTCCATACACTTAACGCGTCACATAATTAAAAGCCGCGTCAAATTTATGCTCAGAATATAAATTTAGCTTGCGCTGCAAAAGATTATGACTTCGAAAACTCTGAAGTAGAAAATAGTAACTTGCCGCCTGGGGCGATGAAGAAGATGCAATGAAACCTGAAAAGGTTTTAAGGTTTTAATCACTGCTGTAAAAAGTTTTTGAATTTGTCCAGGTATTCGAGATGTTTTCCAACAGCTGGTTGAAAGTGAAGGAAGATAAATTTTGACTGATTCGTGACGTTCCCCACCTACCTCGTTGCAAAGTATTGTTTCAATTTACTCTCCATTGAATCCCCTTGAAATTTGTCGATTTTAGGAATTGTTTAAAAAACAACTCTCTTCAGAGTTTCTAACCTGAACCAAAAAATCTTCACAAATCGTATGTGTGCCATTTTTTTAAATCAATGTATCAGACACAAATTGAAAATTGATCGACTACCGAAATGTCTACCAAGATCGTGGAAGCTTTGGAAGTTTTGAACCTATCGATGAGCTGTTTTAATATTAAGTCATAGCAAATGACTATAATGAATTGGCGAAGATTACATTTTCTGTTGTATGTGATCCATATTGTATATATTTATTTTTAATACTTTCCAAATAGGACCAGCTCTTATAAATATGTTCCTGTGAACTTAATACAAATTTAATTGCCAATTTCGGATCCAAATTAATTTTATATTAATACCCATACGAATTTGCTACAATTTAAATAACATGCTAAATCGCTTTAAAAAAAATAATTACTTCTCCCATTTCACTTTGATTGACATTGCAACTCTCCTGCATCAAATCAAATTACATATAGCAAATACATGTTAACGAAAAGGAAAACGTCAACAATAAAAACAACTGTCTGCCACTGCAATTAATTGCTTAAATGGCAAATCGTCTGACCAAAGTGTGTAATAAATGTTAAAATTGCAAAGCCGCTCCTCCATTCAGGCGCTTTGGCAAAGTGGCGCTTGTCGCTGGCATAATGCGCACTAACCAACTCAAATGGTTTCGCTTCAAACCACCAACTCTTTCGGCAGTCCAAGCCAGGCTGAGTGCAACAACAACAACAAAAACAACTAGTTAACTAACACAATCCATCCACCCAACCATCCATCAGCATATCTACTACTCGTACATTTCCATAGCACAGCAAAAACAACTTGTGTGGCCCTCGTGCTCACCCGCTCGCTCGCTCGCTGGAAGCAGGGTTACCGCTGTGTTAACCCTTAAAATATTCGGAAAGACTTTAAAAAAAGTTTGCGTGGTTTTTGAAAGGTAAGCTTGCGATCAATAACTGTTAACCTTTTCAAAGCCCGATTGTGCCAATTGCAGTATTAAAATTTTTCCTTGTTTTGTTTTTTATGGCATTGCTGTAAACAACAAACCGACTAAATAAATTAGCCGTGCAGTGTAAATAAATTTACGAGGATATGGTCACCGAACTAGAACTAGTGATGAAACTTCATCAGAAGGGTGCAAAGCCAAGTGAAACTGGTATGTCCTTGAAAAACCTTAAACTTAGCTAAATGTTTGTGCATTGTAACGTTGCGTGATTCAAGAAAACTAGAGCTTCAAAATTGCAAAACAACCGGCCGTTAGAACTCCTGAAATAGTGAAGAAAGTTCGCGCGCAAATTAATCAAAACTTTTTTATTCCACCAAGAAAGATCGCCAGAGACATCGTTGTGTTTTACAAAACTATATGTCATAAAAACAAAATTGGAGATGAGTGCTTTCAAAAATTATTATTTGGAAGAGCTCCTAAAGAAGCATTTAGTTCATAGACCTTTAATTTATTTATTTGGTAAAGAACGAATTTGCTTCCAGAAATATTCCGCTCTATCTCTTCTTCTTATTAACCGCCTAGGCGATTTTGACCGATTTCAACATAGCGCGCCAGTTGATTATCTGCTTTGCTAATGGGCGCCAGCTAAAAATACCAAGTGAAGGCAAGTCCTTCTCCACCTGGTCTTTCCAACGTAGAGGACACCTTTCTCTTCCTCTGTCCCACCAGTAGGTACCGCCTTAAATAGTTTCAGGGTTGCAGCACTTTCTTCCATTCGTACAACATGTCCCAGCCAGCGAAGTCGCTGTATTTTAATTCGCTGAACTATGTCAATGTCGCGGTAAAGCTCATACAGCTCACCGCTTTATCGTCTGCGGTCGCAAAGACGTAAAGGTCCAAAAATCGTTCGTAGAGTATTTCTCTCGAACATTCTAAGGGGCGTCTCATCCGATGCTGACAGTGCCCATGCTTCAGCGCCACACAATAGCATGGGCATGATGCGAGACTTATAGAGTGTGGGTTCTGGTTCGTCGAGAGAGGGCTTTACTTCGCAATTGCCTACTCATCCCAAATTAGCACTTCTTGGTAAGAGATAATCTTCGTTAGATTTCCAGGCTAACATTGTTCTAGGTGTTAATGCTGGTTCCAAGATAAACCAAATTCTCTACTAGAACTAACGGTACGACTGTTAAGGCCTATGATGTCGATGTCACCGCCATACGCCAGTAGTCGCACGCTCTTATAAACAAAATATGGTGCTTGACTAGTTTAATTCTGCAGCTTGAATTGTCTTTTCCAGCATAATGGTAGAGAAGTCTCGCGACAGGCAGTCACAATGTCTGAAACCTCGTTTGTTATCAAACGGTTCGTAGAGGTCCTTCCCAATTCTGACTGAGCTGGTGGTGTTGCTCAGCGTTATTTTACATAGCCGTATTAGTTTTGCAGGAATACCAAATTCAGACGTCGCTTCTTCCCGTACTGTCGGAAGATGATTTAAAGTCGAAAAATAGATAGTGTGTATCGATACTCCACTCACGGATTTTTTCCAATGTTTGGCGTATCGTAAATAACTGGTCGTTGATAGATTTACCAAGTCTAAAGCCACACTGATAAGGTCCAATCAGTTGGTTGACGGTTGGCTTCGGCCTGTCACACAATACGCTTGATAGAACCGTGTATGAAATATTAAGTAGGCTGATCCCGCGTTAATTACAGTACAGTCACAGCGCCCAAAATGATCGCGTATGTGGAGCAAGTATGGCTGATATAACCTACTTATAAAAAGGCAGATGAACGCGGTAACAAAATGTGTCATCCGTTATGATATGGGGAGCGTTTTCAAAAAAGTGCAAGCTTTATCTTTTTTTTTATTGAGAAAAGTGTCAAAGTTAACGCAAATTATTATTTGGAAGGGTTTTTAAAGAAGCATTTGTTGACATACCATGACCATGAATTTATTTTGTAAAGCACGAATTTGTTTCCAGCCAGATTCTGTTCCAGCTCACAAAGCTAGAATTGTTCAGAGCTGGTACAGATGCGATTTTTTACGTACTTTCTTTCGTCAGATGAATGATCATCCTCTTCCTCGGATCGAAATCCATTAAATTATTACATACAGGGCTACATGTGGAAAAAATGAAGAATATAAAACCGCTAAAATTGGAGCACTTCAAATGACGCTAACAAAAGATATGTACAGGGACTCTACTGCCTTTACGAAACAATTGGAGCTGAAAAAAAGACCCACGGTGAAGGAAAAAAAGATAAATAACGCCATGATGTAGTATTTTAAGGATAAACTGCATTCTCAGTTTTGTTCTACAACAACGCTTTATCGAGATATTAACCTATTAAGTTTCTGATATTTACTGAGTTAGAAGGAACGTAGTTGTCCAAAACCAAAAAAGAATTATTGTCGAAATTTCAACTGAATAACTTTTTTTTTTAATAAAAGCTATAACCGTTGTGGTCCCCGAAAAAATCTCATTTCTAATTTTCGTTAATTTATTTGTCTAAGGACTCCCACTGAAATTGTGCAAAGAGTAATTTTGTATAACCCCTTAACCCAAAAAAGTGGGCAAAAGCATCCTAGAGTCTAATTTGCTTATAATTTTATAAAAATTAAAAAGAAAAATTAAAAGTTATTAATTGCCATTGATTTTTGGTACTTTTTTTTGCTGATGGTGTTGCACATTTCTTCCACATAACGAACAAACGAAATTCATTACCCATCAGCAAAAAAAAATATCCGAAAACACTCCTTTATTGAAATTTAATTGCCTACAAAACTACTTACTCAAACGGTTTCTAAAAGTTCTGATTCAAACTTTTTAAAATTCAAGGACATTTTGTTTAATTTGTTGAATTTTTTTTTTTAATTTTTTGTTTGGAGTTTCAAACTTTGATTTATAGGGTTTATGTTACATAATGAACTATATTCCTTTAAAAAATTAATAAAAAAAATGTTTGAATATTAAAAAAAAAATAATAACTGTACATTCGCTCGTATCGTAAACCACTGAACATTTTTCTTATTTATAGTACTTTTTATACATAATATATGTATATGTGTATAATTCTGACGTAGTTTTTAAAGTGGTATGTCTTTTCAGTTTTTCGTTCTGCAAAAAAAAAAACAACAATAAAACTCTAAAGCTAATTTTTATTTCTATAAGAAACCGCCAAGAGTTGAGTTTTATTTTTAAGCAATGGTTATTTTTGATGAGAAAAGATAAACTCAAAAAATTAAATTCATAAAATTGTAGTTATTTTTGTTAATAAATAGAAATACAAAAAATAATCATTATAGCATAAACATGTATGAAAAATAGCACGCTAAAAATTAGTTACATTCGTGATCAAAAGAAAATAAAACTCGACATATGAATATTTTTCTAGGTCATTAACAAAAATCTAACAGTAATTATTAGTTATAAATTTTAGAGATAGCGCTCAAAAGTATGTAAATCGTAACAGATTGGTACAGAGCATGAAGAGATATGCACAAATATATATTCAAAACTGTTCTCCGATAGTTGGTACCATTAGATTTTTTACATCGAAATTAAAAAAAAAAATAATCGTTACTTTCGGTCCTTACAAAGCACTTTAAAAAAAATATCGGATCTCAGATTAATTTTGTTTGAGGCAAGGCATGCAAATTATTAAAACGATGAAAATCAAAACTTCCTTTATTTGAGCGCAAATTTTTATATACTAATAAAAAATGTGCTATGATTAAAAAATTAAGCCATTCGAGTACCATGATTGACTCGCCCTACGTAGGTATATTTCCTCGAAGCTTTTATGCTTGCAAAAATTCTTCCATTTTCACACTCATTGTATGCTTCGAATTTTAAAGCAGAAATGGCAACACTGGCACAAATGCGCTTCGACTTGGGCAGGCCTGCGTCTGACGGTGGTAACCAGGGTGTAATTAGAGGCTCTTATGTTGTCATCGCCATCGTATTTGATTATAGGTTTTCGCCACAAAATAAAATGTGCAGCGAAGAATAAAACGAGCAAAGAAATAAATAAAGTAAATATTAATTTAAAATTTCCCAACACGTCGCGTAAAGTGAAATGAAAAGAGTGAATGAGCAAGAATAGTAGTGTAGCAATGCAAGCGGACTGAGAGCGCGTAAAATGCATGGGAGAGGGGATGGCAAACAGGGGAGCACACTAAGTATGCCCTCCGGCTATTGGCGTACGTAGTTAATATACACTGTTGGGCTAGTAATATATGTATGTAGAATGGGCGCGCTGAAAAATTAACTTAACCAACCAGGTAGGTAGATATTTTGATAATTATGGGTTAATGGGAACGCAG
The DNA here is from genome assembly GCA_951828415.1 of Anomoia purmunda. Lineage (NCBI taxonomy): Eukaryota > Metazoa > Arthropoda > Insecta > Diptera > Tephritidae > Anomoia > Anomoia purmunda. Next base: position 49,152,139 of record OX639995.1, read on the forward strand.
CTCATTTGTGCGACTGAATGTTGGTTCAAAACAGTTATGCATTGACGCGCAAAAATTTGTTAAGGTATCAGTTGTTGGTTCAGAAAAGGAAATAGCATTACTATTTCTATGCAAATTTGCAAATTAATTAACTGCACTTCTCTGTTTAAAAAATAAATATATATTTTAAAAATGTAATTAGCCATATTTCATATACTAAATGCAAATAATTATCACCTAGGACTGAGTATTTTTCTGAAATCTAGTGGCGCCCTCCTCGCCGCTAATGTTTGAAAGAAAGTTTTGGTTTTAGTTGCGAAACAATAAGAAAATGTGGTAGGCGCCTACAAATTATTCATTTTCATTATACTTAGTCCTGCCGTAAGTTCTATTACAAGTTCAGGCCGTTACAAAATTAAAACTATAACAAGTAAAAACAGCGCTGTCTTCGGCTATGCCGAAGGCTTCATACCTTTCATGAATGGAAGAATAGTAAAAAACGTGTTATTGTATTACAATTTCGTATTGCTTATAGTTAAAAGCGAAAATTTCCTTCAAATCAATAAAAATAATTCTAGTAAAGGCATTGTTATAAATTATTTAATGCTTTTCCTTATGTAATTAAAAAGAACTATGTTTTAAGAAGGGAATGGTTTTTGAATATTTTTAATATCGTATCGACGCTTGATATTCAACATTTAAAAAATACAAATAATTAAGTATTAATATGTAAGACCTACATATGTCGGTCTTTGAAAACAGTTATCAGATCCGTAAATAGTTCCCAAACGTTTAACGCTATGATTCATGTGATATTGCGCTGAGCTTATTACTTTTCGCAATAAATATTTGTCCTGAATTTATCTTGCCGATTTACACTGTGAACTCCGATCTTGATGAATACTAATATGTAGCTAATAATGGTTGATGTTTGTGCAAAATTTCAAGCCTTTAGCTGTTTAAATGGAGGAGTTATGGTGCAAAATGCAATATCTGAACAATCGGTTGTATGGGAGCTATATGTTATGTTTCTCCGATCTTCATGATTTTCAATACTGATACGTAGCTAATAATGGCTGATATTTCTGCAAATTTTCAAGCCTTTAGCTGCTTAAATGGAGGAGTTATGGCGCAAAATTCAATATCTGAATAATCGGTTGTATTATATGTTATAGTCACCCGATCTGGCCGATTCCGACAAATGTTTAATCATTTGTACAACGACACCTGCTCACCAAATTTCATCAAAATAGCTCTAAAATTGAGGGACTAGTTTGCGTTCAAACAGACGGACAGACGGACAGACAGACGGACATGGCTAAATCGACTCAGCTCATCGTCCTGATCATTTAGGTATACTTTTTGATGGGTCTATCTCTTCTCCTTCTGGCACTTACAAACATCGGACCAAACTTAATATACCATTTCATTCTCATGAAAGGTATAATAAATTTTTTAATAAAGTCAATTTTATTTAGTAATGCATATATTAAATGATCGATGTATATTACTTTCACGCCACTGCTGGTGGTTTTTGCCTTGGGTGCTGGAGCAGAATCTTGCTGGAAGATCCAATGCTCTCCATCGAAGAGAGTATTGTTTAACTGATTTACCACGGCTTCTAAAACATCTCGCTGGTCCACTTTTGCCCCCAGTTTTAACTCCTTTTTCATAGAAGTAAAGAGGTGTAACGCTTTTACAGGATATTCCCCACCAAATCATTACACCAACCAGATGGTGGCCATATTAAACCCTTGGAATACAATTTTTTGCATATTCCAAAGCTTGGGCGTAGATTTTGTCGTTTTGATTATTAAAAACTTCTTCAACAGTAAAAATATTCTCATTTGTATACTTTCATGGCAGTTGACCGCGTGCCACTGAAGAAGCCGCTTGTAACTGTTGAGCCTAATTTGCTTCAACAAGATGACCAGTTGACCGACGATAGGCTTTCATGTGCAGATCATCTCGAATAAGTCTTGAAATTAATCTGGTCGATGTATCCATTTCCCTTGGCATAATTTGCGAATCCGTTCGCGAACAGTTTTTATGGCTGAATTGGTTCGAACCACATGAGGATGAGCACTTCTCTTTCTGCCGTCAACTGTAGACGTTTGTGCAAAACGATCAATGGCGGGCCCGTTTTAATGTAACCGAGTTGCAAAAGAACACTAGGTCCGATAACAAAAGATTTATAAAGACTGAATAATTTAGATACAATTTCAAAACAGATGTCTTTGAAATTGAAAATTATTTGCTTATCTCAGGTTCTACTCATCAGGGGACGGAAGAAATATGCCTGTATTGATAATTTGAGAATTTACATCCGACCTGTTTTTAGTGAGGGTCAAAGTTTGTCGCCTTTTATGATAAAATTAGGCTACTACGGGTTAAAACCAGTTTTACTTGAATGTTGATAAATTTCTTCAATCTGCACTTTTTAAGAAGTTTAATCAGAGACCGAAATCTATATGTGTTCTACCAAAAAAATTTGATATTTAATCATTATATTGGGAGTTTTTAAATATTCATTCAATATTAATAAAAAAAACTCTGAACTTTATTTTTATGTTCAGAAAAAATAATCATATGTCGAGTTTAATTTTTTTTTTTTGATTAAGTATAAATAAAATTCATTTTTTGAGTGATATTTTTTCACTCCGTTTTAATGAGTATTTTTTTTGTATTCCTCTTTTTCTATCAAAAATAAGCGCAAAATTATTTTGGTCTCAAAGAATAAACATTTTTTTGAGTTTTATACCTTTCTTCAAAAACAATCAATACCTTTTGAGTTTTATTTTTTTGCTCGAAAATACGAACCGCCTGATGGATAGTGCGTTATCCCAAAGTTCGTATAAAAACAAACAAAAAAATACGCGTGCTCCTAAGTACGAGAGCCAGAAGTAAAACTTCTTTGTAGAAATTAAAAAAAGTAGTCGTAGTATTTAATTCAATTCAATTCAATTCAATTCAATTCAATTTATTAGTCTATGATTTTAATAACCTTACAGACTAGACTCACAAAGTAATACTTATAAGTAAATTATTACGACACTTAAAAAATATATACATATTTTCTAAGGATACAATGATTCGATTCCGAATTTAAATACCGACCTTGGCAATGAAAAGTCAGGAAACAGTTTTTTCGATATTTTATTGAATTCTGAAAGTCCCCTATAGGTTGGAGCTATGGTAAAATAATTAGCTCTGACAACATTGAGATAAAATGGATATTGAGAACGCAATACTTTGTTGGGTACGTTAAAGCCTATCTGCTCAAGGAGTTCAGGACAGTTAATGAAACCACAAATCACATCGTATACAAACATTAATGATTGAATAATTCTTCTACTTTCTAGAGATTTCAAATGTATAAGCATACAACGAGCACTATACGTTGGGAAGGGGTCCGCAAAGTTTAATGGTTGAAGTGCAAACCGAGTGAATTTTTTTTGCACTCTTTCAATTCTATTAGCATGACAGTTATAAATTGGGCTCCATATTATGGAAGCATATTCCAATTTTGAGCGAACAAGCGAATTAAATAGAAAACTCCTTGTATAGGGATCTTTAAAGTCCTTCGCATATCGGCGTAAAAAGGCTAAATTACTGTATGCCTTTGGCAGAATGTAACATATATGATTTACAAAAGTAAAGCAACTGTCAAACAGTACCCCCAGATCGACGAAATCTTTCACTGCAGTGAGCTGATGATTTAATATACTATAGGATGAAATTAAGGTATTTGCTGACTTAGAGATAGTCATGTAAAAACATTTATCGATATTCAAAGAAAGCTTATTTCTAAGACCCCAAGAAACAAGATTGTCCAGATCATATTGCAAGAGATATACGTCAGACGGGCGTGTTATTTTACGGAAAAGTTTCAAATCATCGGCATAAAGTAAAAACCTTGAATATTTAAAGCAAGATCCAATATCATTAATAAAAAGTATAAACAAGATAGGACCAAGGATACTACCTTGTGGAACACCAGAAGTAGCTACAAACGAATACGATTTGCATGTCTCAATTTCGACAAACAACGATCTATTAGTAAGATATGATTTTACCCAAGATAAAAAAATTGAGTGAAACCCCAAGTTTTTTAGCTTTTGGAGTAAAATGGTATGCGAAACTTTGTCGAAAGCTTTAGAAAAATCAGTATAAATAGTATCTACTTGAAACCCACACTTAAACGCTGAAACACAAAATTCTGAAAAAACCGCTAGGTTGGTTACGGTGGACCGCCCGCGGACAAACCCATGTTGGTGAGGTTCAATAATTGATTTAATGGCAAAAGAAAGCTTCTCTTTAACCACTTTCTCGAAGAGTTTAGAGCAAACACTTAACTTAGAGATAGGTCTATAGTTTGCCACATCATTTCTGCTGCCTGATTTAAAAATCGGGGTGATAGATGCAATCTTCCAATGATCGATAAAAACGCCTGTAGAAAGAGACATATTAAAAATTATACGTAAAGGCACGCAAATAGATGAGTTGCATTGCTTAAAAAAGTTCGAGCAAAAACCATCAATATCACTTTTCAAAGAGGGTTTTAGGGCGGAAATACCATTAATAACATCTAATTCAGATAAGAAAAGACAACCAAAATCCAGTAATTGGTTATGACCAAAATTGGTGGTTGTATCAGCGATTCCATCGTCAGTCACATAATTAGTCTTGAAATAATCTGCAAATAAATTGACAGTATCAGACAAATTTCGTGAACAAACCCCATTAAAATTCATACATGTTGGAATGTTCGTACAGCCCTTTTTAGAACGAATGTACTTCCAAATGGCTTTAGGATTTTCTTTCAGTTCAGATTCAAACCTACATATATATTGATTGTATAAAAATTTATCGAGGACATTAAATTGATTCATGTAATAAAAGTACTTCTCTTTGTAACAGATATTATTTTATTATAAGCCTTGTACAATTTATAATATTTATTTCGTTGATTTTTAAGTTTTTTAAGATTTTTGGTGTACCAGGGTAATTTGTGGAGACGAGGCAAGAGAACGGAAAGGTTATTCGAAAACACCTCGGACATCTTGAGCAGAAAATTCTGAAAACATTCCGAAACATCATTTGAAGAAGGAACAGTATCCCATTTTATCTCTGATATGGCAGCGTTCAAGTCACTAAAATTAGCATCACGAAAATTATAAGAAAGAGATTTCTTGTTTTCATTGCCAACAACATCGTAAAATTCCAAAGAAATAGAAAGGGGCACGTGATGTTTATCAGTCGTACTTATGGGAAAAGAGCACTCATCTAAATTAAATATTAAGTTTTCATCAACAAAAACAAGATCAAGTATTTTAGTAAGCTTATTAAATACATTATTGATTTGGACTAGATTAATACTAAAAAGACTATCTATAAAATTAATTTCATGAGCTCTATTAACATTGGTTGGTATTAAAATATCATTACTTAAAGTATCATTATTTTGAAAATGAGACCAAATTACATCAGTGAGATTAAAATCGCCTAGGATACAAAAATTACATTTTTCATTTTTTTCGTAAAGATTAACAATGTTATCAACGTGTTCTCTATACAAATCATCTGAACTGTTCGGAGGAATATAAGAAACACATATAAATAATTTACCGAATGAGCCAAAAATACAGACACACAGCTGGTCAAGAAGTGAATCATAATTTAAAAGTTGATAGATTGAGGATCTTAAAGAACGCCTCAAAGCAATAAGAATACCACCACCTCTGAGGTGACCTGTTTTTGTAGCGTCTCTATCTTTACGATATGTATGAAATAGATTATGGTCAAAATATTCTTCGGCATAAAAATCATTGTTGAGCCAAGTTTCAACAAAAACATAAACGTCAAATTCAGCGCGAGACGTTGATAGAAAAATATCCTTAGATTTAGTTCGCATTCCACTCATGTTTTGAAAGTATATTTTAAGAGCTTTATTCGTATTAGATTCTAACCTTACACTATTTGACCAGTTCTGTAATGAGCTCTTCTGGAAGTAGATGCGAAGCTGTTTTGTTTGAACTTCATCACAGGTGGAGAGACTCATGGAACGAGTTGAATTACGTCGCCTTTGGGAAAAAACCTAAAGGGACGAACTTTGACGTTGGCTGGCCATATATCCGCAGCCAGAACCTTTTCATAGCACCATTCAGAAACACCTAGCTTAAAATTGATTTTTTTAAGACTAGCAATCGGGATATTCTTCTTTACCAGCATAAAGCACTCCAAGAACTTTTTGTCAATAGTTGCATGTTTAGAAACGTAATCCAATATATCTTCATTAGACACGTTATTCGTAAATGAAGAGAGATGCAGCCATTTAATTTTTGATACTACACTTAACTCCTTATTATTACTAGTTCCAATAACTAATTTATTAGTGGCATTAGCAAAAAATAGTGGTGGAATTTAGTAAATCTAGTGGTAGGAACTATTAAAAATAGAATAAATACAATAGAAATTAATAAAAAAAAGTGGTAGAAATAAGCAGTAGCATTAATTAAAATGATGGTAGAAATTATTATAAGTTTTAATAAAAATAGTGCTAGAAATTAGTAGTACTATTAGTGAAATAGTGGTAGAAATTAGTAAAAATAGTGGTAGGAACTAGTAAAAAGAGTATAAATATCATATATTATTAATAAAAAAAGTGGTAGAAATAAGCAGTAGCATTAATTAAAATGGTGGTTGAAATCAATAGAAATTGTGGTAGTAATTATTAAAACCATTAGTAAAAATAGTGGTAGAAATAAGTAAAAATAGTGGTAGGAACTAGTGAAAATAGTATAAATATAATAGAAATTAATAAAAAATAGTGGTAGAAATAAGCATTAGCATTACTTAAAATGGTGGTAGAAATCAATAGAAATTGTGGTAGTAATTATTAAAAGCATTAGTAAAAATAGTGGTAGAAATTAGTAAAGAATAATGGGAGAATAAAATTTGTGGTAGTAATTAGTAGTAGTAGTAGTAGTAAAAATGAGTAAAAATAGTGGCAGAAATGTGTAACAATAATGGTTGAATTTAGTAAAACGATTCTGACGAGACTTTCGTTACGCGATGTAAAAAATCACAGCCGCAAAAGAAGTTTTACTTCAAAAATACATTTTAGCTCGATAACGGTATGATAACTAATACATAGTAGATATGTATGCACATATTAATGTGGATATTAAGCTAAACTTTCCATTGTATTTCCAGGAACTCATCTGCGATGCTATTCAAAATTCTCGCGCTTCTCGGTAAAACAAAAGCACCAATTCCTTTGATCAAACGCACAATTCACTTGAAATGCAACAACAATGATGATCGCTGAATCAATTGAACCTACTGAAACCTTTTTATCACTTTACACATTTTTAGGCACTCTACGCAACCAAAAACCAAAAACAAAAAAAACAAAACAAAAAACAAAAGACTCAAGCAACGAACTGTTGCTCTGTTTATGCAGGAAGCACAACGAGGGCACGCTGCTCTGTGTAATGCCACCGATGGTGCGGTAGTGGTTGCCGCGATTGTGTTGAAAGAATGCTCCCTACTGCAGTCAATAAGGACAACAACAACAAGAGCAACAGCAACAACAAGAGTAGCAAATGTAGCGCAAAGCCAAAGACGAACAACTCCAACATTAAATCAATCATTGAGTTCTCCATGTCAACTACGCACCGTCCGATGCGCTGTTGAGCCACCGAAATGAAATGCCGAACGATCGCACGTCCGCAATGCGATTTGTGGTCACAAAGTCGATCGATGACTCGATGCCTGCCGCAGGGAAAACCAAGCATACTTGCGTGGCATGAAAAAGGTTGATGTTGAAAAAAAGAAAAACAAAAAAAAAAAACAAAAAAAAAGCAGATAATGTCAACTCAAAAGAACCGCCGTTTAGACTTTGGGCTGGCAAGGCTGTTTGAATGCATCTTTTACATGAAGGCTAATGCGATGCGGTGTAGAAGGGGAGTATTCTCTAACTTATTGAAAGCTGAAGGCTCTTCATTGAACAGCTGAAGCTTCTAAAATAGCTATGTACACTTAAATGATGTAGTGGGATAAGCTCGCAATTCAATCTAACTACCTCAACCATCCATACAACATTACAGCTACAGCGAGCGTCACGTTTTGTTTTCGTTTTTTTTTTTTTGTTCGAACTTTGACAATATTCCAGTCTTTGCGTTGAATGGTAGTTCAGGGTGCATCAAATGCATACTAATTTATCTAACTACATATTTTTGGGTCTATAAATTTTCTTATATTTAACTTTTGGTAGTCATAATGTAATTGAAACGTCTCTATTAGCTACGTGTTTTACTTGTCAATAATATTCCCATTGCATAGCTACTACCTTTCAATAGATTTAAATATTCCCCTTGATACATATACTTATGAATAATTTTATTTTATTAGTTTTATGTGATTATGTTAATTTATTAGAATTTACAGTTGCCATGGGAATTTAACCAAATTAAGTTATTAAACTGTGTTCTTAGAACTCATAAACCAATCAAGTAAGTATTTGAATATAAATAGGCAAAGCGTGTGGTTAGAATATGAATAGTTTTTGATAAATAAGATGGCATTTGATTATTTGCCTTTTCTCAAAACCGAAATTTTTGGTAGAAAATAGAAAAGAATAAAAACTTTTGGATAAGAGTAGAATCACGAGAATGAACGGATCGCAACCAAAATTGTGCAATATATTTCTTAGAACATTTCTGGGGCCCCTAAAGAACGACTGCTACAATGAGGAACACCGTGCTGCTTCGAAAAGTAAATATGACGCCTACCGGGCCATGCTGCGATTGGGCGAAACGCAAGCTGCTTTCAAACACTACCGGGAATTGCCAGAAGAGGAGAGACGAATTATTCGCAGAAAGCAAGGAGAGACCGAACAACGTGAGTGCGAAGAGCTGGAGCTGCTAGCTGACAAGAAAAAAGCACGGAAATTTTTTACAGAAGGTTTTAAAACCGGAGCGAATTCCTGCAGGAATATGAATGGGGACCCCTGGTGAACTGATGTCACTTAAATTGTATAGCGAGCATTTCTTCGCCTTACTAAATGGTGGCAGTGAAAGCGTCGCCGGAGTAAATGAATATCGCAAAGCCCAATTCAATGATGGCAGTAAATTCCCCCTCATAACAATTTTTTTTTAATTTTCCTAATGGAAATTTTAAAAATATTAATTAATAATCATTTCAACAATTATTAATTTAAGTCAAATACCCCTATTATTTAACTTTTAAGTTAATATTTTAAATAGAATAATTATAAAATAAATTTATTAAAAATAAAATTAATTTATATTATAATTTCTGAAATAATTAAATAATTATAAATAAAATTATTTATAAATTAATATAAATAAATAAATTAAATTATTTATAAATTAATATAATAAATAAATAAACCAATATAATATTCTTTATTTATTCATTAAATACTAAATAATAAAATACCCCTATTATTTTAATTTAGTTAAATATAATAAATAATTTTCAATTATATTTTAAATTTTTATTTTAATATATTTTTTTTTTAAATGGACTAAATTTTATATTATTAAACCTTTTTATTTTATAAATTTTAACTAAATTATTTAATTATATAAATAAAAAAATTTTAAATAATTTCATTTATAATTATTAACATCATTAAAATAAAATTTAAATATTTAATTTTATAATAAAAACCATTTATAATTAAATAAAAAAAATGGATTATTATTTTTATATTAATTAAATATTAACAAGCGCCAACTAAAGTGAAATCAGTCTACTAAACATCTCATATAATGAACTGATTGGACCATATCAGTGTGCCTTTAGAGCAGATTTTGACGATACACTAAACCCGAAAATTACATGCAAGAAGATAATAAAAGTTTGTATCCCTCTCTCTCAGAGCCGTTTAATACCAAACAAGATTTCAGAGGGAGTGACTCTATACCGTGCTATTTATTTTAACCTGATGTTGGGCAAGTTACATAATTCGAACTGAAGAATAAAACTCTCAGAGACCATGTTTTGTAAAACTCATTGACCTCAACAGCCGCGTCGTTAATTTTGCCTTATCCAAGCTGGCTAGAGAAGCGAAGCGAATGGGTCTGGAGGTGATTGAGGGTAAAACGAAGTACTACCTGTTATAAATTTAAACAAGTAGCGCATTCGCGTATTGACTCCAACATTACTGTTGACAGTTGCAATTTCGAAAACGTAGAACCCTTTGTTTATCTTGGAACCAGCACTTACTCCAATAGTAGTGTAAGCCGCGAAATTCAGCGCAGAGTCGCCCCGCCAACAACTACTACTTCCTTGCTGAGTACTCTCTCGATAAAGCAAAACCAAACTCTGTAAGTCTTTCATAATGTCCGTGCTATTGTATGGCGCAGAAGAATGGACGCTGTCAACATCAACCCTTGGAGTATTCGAGAGAAAGATTCTTCGAAAGATTTTTGGACTAATGGTCCAACAGCAAAAACCCAGACAAAAACGAAGTGCTGTATGAGCTTCACCACGGCATAGTTCACCGAATAAAAATACAGCTGCTCCAGCCCTGAAAGTATTCAACGTGGCGCCTCCTCTCTGCTGGAAATGCCTGATGGAGGAGGCTTGGTTGCACTTGTTGTCTCTAGTTGTCGCCAGTTAACAAGGCAGAGGATTGACTGGTGTGGTATGTTGGAATGGGCCATAATCACCTAGGTGATTACAGCGCCTATTAAGACGAAGAATTTCTTAGACCCGTGGCACGAATATAGGCTATAATTTAATCCGCTAAGTGGCGCTGGAATCGAGATTTTTAAAGCAATTGTAATTCATCTCCGATGTTGGTAAAAATAAAAACATACATACTTGTTCTGTAGTCCAGCAAAGAAAAATACGGAAAAATCGCTAGGTGGCGCTGGAATCGGAGGACTTCGCAAATCTTTTTATGAGCTAGGTTATATTCGAAATACTTATATAAGTACAAATTATGTGAAAAAATATTTATTTGACTAAACCGGAATTTCTAAAGAGCAATGGGGAAACGTGCGCTGTAACACGGATAAATAAGTATTTGTTTATAACGGAATTGTACTTTTATAAAAATGGCCCTTACATCAGAAATATTGTCGGAGGTTTGTCATCGCCTCTTTGAAAAGTCTAATTTAATAAAATTATACACAATTTATATTTAAAAAAATGAACATATGGGTGTCAAACGGTTCGTCTCCGCGAGGAATAGGTTTATGGCTTTATTATTAATAGGGTTGCCACCTGTTTGAAATGTCGAATTTAATTGACTCATAAACAAGGTACACAAACAATATAAAAATATGGGTGCCAAACAGTTTGTGTTGCAAAGAAAAGAAAAGCTGTTTGAAAAATCTAATATATTCAAATTATATAAAAATTTCATGAAATATTAAAACATGGGTGGCAACAAGGTTTGTTTCGCTGGGGAGAAGGTATATACCAATATTTTGAACAGAGTTGCCAACTGTTTGAAAAGCCGAATTTAATTTAACTCTAATGAAGTTATGTGAAATATTCAAATATGGGTATACAGCGATTCGTGTTGGTAAGGAGAGGGTTAAAGCTTAATTTGAAGGAGGATTGCCACCTCAAATAAGTGATCTAAATGATCAGACACATATTTTTTCTTTCGACCGAAAAGAATGTTTCCGATATTTTTCGGCGATTTTAATTTCGTTGTCAAAATCATATTTTGCCTTTCTACTTTCTTTTTTTTTTAATGCTCATAATTTCTCCAAAAATTTACCGATTTTTATAATTTAACTTGCAAAATGTTCGCCATTAGTTGAACATTAAAATATATTTTATTTTATGCTAAACGGTAAATAATAATAATAATAAAATACATAGAAAATTTTTAACTCCAGTCCAAAACTTTTTTGTCGACGAAAATAAAAAAAAAAATATTTTTTTTAATTTAATTTCTCGCACGTGTATTTTTTTATTTTTAATTTTTTCATATCAGAAAGAAGACACTACGAAATGTATTTTGACCAATCGGTTGTTAGCCAAAAAATTGTGTCTCTTAAACAAAAAGTTTTGGCTAACAGCCGCTTGGCCAAAACACATTTTGAATAGTATGCTTTAAAAAAAATAAAAAGTGTACACTTTTCAAGAAATTAAATTTGAAAAAAGTCTTTTTTTATATTTTCGAAAAAAAATTTTGGACATGAGTCGGCATTTTCCCCCTGGCATTTGTTGAACTAATTAAGAACATTTTCTACGTCGCATTACTAAAATCAGTAAGTTTTAAGAAAAGTTAGGTGTATTTAAAAAAAAAAAAATTTTTCACAGCGAAATTAAAATCGCCGAAAAAATAGGAAAATAGTTGCTCGGTCAAAATAAAATTTCGTGTCTGATCATTTTGACAAAGAAACAATATAGATGACCAAAATAAGCCGGTTTTGTTGAAATGGAATTATTAAACCAAAAATAATTTTCCCATAAATTTTTCATTTATAAAAAAAAACAAAAAAACGATCTCCCATAAAATTCTCCTCTGGATCCGCCCCTGCATTTATATATGTGTATGAGCCTTTATGCCTGTAAGTGTGCACACGTGATCAAAACAATGTACGGCAAGCGCAAACCAATTGAACTCCTTTTCTTGATCTCGATGTCCAAATAAGGAACCTTAGTAGCGGAAATTAGCTACCGAAGCTGGAAGCGCATACCAAGTGGAGCCACATGTCATTGTTACACGGCCGAACAAACTAAGAATGCCTTCATTATAGGCTGGTGCAGCGCTACAGCGCAACTCCGAAGGTAATGAAAAAGCCTAAAACAAACGAAGGCCTAAGAGATAAATGAAAAAAAAGAAAACAAAAGCAAGAAATAAGTATCATATATGTACATATCGCTTACATGGAGCTTGGCGCATGACATTTTTAGAGTTACCTTGCACGGCTGATGTGACCCCGCACCGCACGCTCTTGTAAACTGCATTTTGCACACAATTAATATTCCAAACAGATCGGCGAGGAACACATGTACACGATTTCACAATACGCGCAGCTACTGTGGCGCATGCGTGCAATGCCGATGAGAATCGGTCGGCGTGTCTGTGTGCTGCACTGATTTAGACTTTAAACTCGTAAAGTCTTAAGATAACGACTGAGGTCATACGCGCAGTGATCGTTGGGATAATGAGGCGCAAATATCATTTGGCGATTAAAATCCCACGAATTGCAAAAAAAAACAACAAAAAAAACACAAAAAAAACAACAATGCACAGCAAGCTTGAAGCAAAAGTAGCAAAGTGTTTTAGCAGTAAACGCATCTCAATATAAATCATTGCAACAAATCGGCAACACAGGAAATCGTAAGATGAAATAATACAGCAGAGGAATGCACGATCGTCAGTTGGGACCGAAAAGATAGTGAAGAGAAATGAAGAGAAGTGAAAATCTTATTTCCTTGCGATAAAAGGACATGTAATGAATCTCACACACCGCAGAGTTTTTTGTATTTCTTGTTTGCTCTTTTTTGTAGTGCAACTTAAAGTAAAATGTTTATTTAACGAATGCCAAAAGCCACACATCGCCCTTATTGTGTGGGCAAGGTACGTTCACAGCTCAAACGCACACACACACACACATACACACAATCGAAGGGTATCCTGCGTTGTCCAACGCTTAGGCTTTTGACTCTTCGCTGATTTGTCCACCCATCATAATTCAATAAGGTAAATATTCGCACAATATCAGGCAGAAGCCATGCGATGAGATGCGATACTGCGATCTGCTGGGCTTTGGTGGGACACTGATAGGCAGCCGATTGCCTGTCGATCGCATCACAGCGATGATAAAAGCGGCAACTTACAGCTGAACTTATATGTTTTTTTCCTAGATAAAACGAACGCTGGGCGCGTACCAATTAAAATACACGTTAAATAAAAATTTAAGGTTCTTCTCTGGTCAATAAATCAGCATAGTTGTTATAACTAGAGTGTCTTAGTTGTTTTTTGGGTTGTGTCTCCCCATCAAGCTTGCTTGAGTGATAGCTCCGGTCTCTGATAGAGTATCAAATGCCCTCAAAAGGATCCAAAGCGAAAGTAAGACAAATTTTAACGATAATCCTGATAGTGACCGGAAGCGGCCATTTGACGGCGTTTTTGGGATGTCCTTCTATGATTTTCGAAAATTTGACATATCTTAAGTTAAACCACATTGCCAGATAAAAATTCAGTCAACTGGTTTAAATTGAACAGCGCCTTAGAGAAATGTATTTTGTGAAAAAATGGAAATTTCTCGAAAAAATGTTTGTGCCAGTATTTTAAGTGGGGAATGGACTTCATTCGGCGTTACGCAATGAAGCACCTTTAAATATTGGTTTTCAGGACTGATTTGTAAATCCATCAACTGCTGTCTGTTGTTGCTGCAAAAAACGATGATATGTGAAAAAAGAATGAAAAAAGGGGTTTTGGGGGTTAAAAATAAAACTCTTCGAAATTATCTGAGTAAAAGCAATTTTAATAATACGTATATATTTTGCTATGTCATGTTTTCTAATTGCCAGTTGTCAGGGCAAAAAACAGCAATAAGGACATTAAAAAGAGTTTTGCGTTTTGTTATCATAATAACACAGCACGCCAACGCCAAAGCGACGCAAAAGTCCAAAGTGAACCGGCGTTTATTCTTTTCTAAACACAAATATATGTGTGTGGCAATGCTGTTATTAACTGACATCTCTTTTTTACGCATTTTCCGAGAACCGTTATAGTAACGTGAATATAACTTCATAAGTAAAGAATAATTTACACATATTGCTCAGTCGATAGATTTTGTGAAAAATGTGTGAAAATACAGTTACAAAATTTTTCCAAAGGAATTGTTTAAAACGCGCAAGTGATTCTTCCGGAGGTAACTGTGATGAAAATGGTAGTGCTCCTAAAATGTTGCTAACTTTTGTAAAATTCGTAGTGAGAAAGAAAGATATGAAATTCTAACGAACGCGTGGATGCCCGACACATCTTATAGTTTTCCATCATCTGGAGGTCGAAACTTAAAGTTTAATTATTCTTGGTTAAACTCTTTTTCTTGGTTGTTGTATTCATCAATTCAAGATGGAGCGTACTGTAGATTTTGTGTAGCTTTTGGTTGGGAAACTGTTGGAAATGGAAGTCATCAAAAAGCCGATGTTTTCGTGCAAACCCCTTTTCGAAAATGGAAAAATGCAATTGATAAATTCAAACAACATCAGCTAAGGGATTACCACAAAAGCGCTGTAGAAAAAGCAGCAAATTTCAAGTTAATTTTTCAAAACAAAAAGGATGATGTGATAAGTGAAATCGATAAAGGACGCAAAAAGCTACAACTTGAAAATAGGGAGAAATTGGCTTCAATAATACGTGTAGTATTAGTTTGTGGGAGGCAAGGACTTGCATTAAGAGGTCATCGGGATCAGGGAAGGCTTTCATTAGGAATGCCTGTTGAAAATGATGGAAACTTCAGGGCTTTACTACGTTTAGCTATTGATAGTGGAGACAACACGCTGAAAAAGCATATTGAAACTGCATCAAGCAATGCTACCTATATAAGCTGGCGTATTCAAAATGAAATTATTGAAATAGCAGGTGAATTGATACAACAAAAACTTATTAGTCGTATAAATAAATCGAAATGCTTTTCAATAATTGCTGACGAAACAACAGATGTGGGTGGAATTGAGCAATTTTCAATTTGTATACGATATGTGGATCATTTTGAAAATGAGCAGAAGCTGAGAGAAGACTTTTTATGCTTCGTTCCTGCTAATGATACTACTGGTAGCGGGTTAGCTACGGTCCTTATCGAAAAATTAAAAGAACTTAAAATTAATCTGACGTATCTAAGAGGCCAAGGTGTGTTCGTATGCTTTATTTGAAGGAATTTATTTTTATTGTTTTTTACTTTCCTTAAAAGGTTACGATGGTGCGCGCTCTATGAGTGGACATTTCAAGGGATGTTCTGCAGTAGTTCAAAAGTTATATCCGGAAGCTGTTTATGTACATTGCGCCAATCATAGCTTAAATTTAGCCATCGCAAGCTCTTGCAATATAACCGCTATTAGGAACTGCATTAGTTCAATCAAGGAGGTTGTTAATCTTTTTCGTCTTCTTAAATTTTGTGAAACGCGTTGGATAGAACACTTGAATTCCCTTTCGTTATTTTTTGATATATTTAACTTGATTTGCGTGGCCCTGGAAGAGCTTGATAATGAGAACTTGCGATGTGACGTATCCAAACCACATGCTTTGTTGGCAGCAATTCGTTCACCTCAATTTATTATTGCTTTGGCAGTGCTAAAACCCATTTTCTCTTTATCCAAAAATGTAAGCCAATTTTTGCAACAAGTAGATTGCGATTTGAGCAGCTGCATTGATTTTGCAAATAACTTACATACTGAAGTAAGTGGCATGCGCGAGGATTCCGTGCAATCGTTTAGACACATTTATGAAAATATGAAAGAAATTGCTTTGGAAGTGGAATCAGAAATTAAAACTCCGCGTTTGGTTAGAAGGCAAACCTATAGAGATAACTACGAAGGCGAACCCGAAGAATACTTCCGACGGTCGGTTTATATACCGTTTTTGGATCATTTTCTGGAACAACTTCAATCGCGATTTTTGAAGCATCGCAGTTTGCTCTCAAAAATTGAAAGTGTTTTGCCAAATAAATGCATAAATCAGAATGACGAACAAATACAAGAGACAGTTAGAGTTTTAGAATCACAATGGCCTATTGATATTGCAGGTTCCGTTGAAGATTTCGTAGCTGAGTTCAAAATATGGAGGAGGTATGATAAATATTATCTTCTTTATTAAAACCATACGCGATTATGTGCAACCAGTGTAGCACAATTATTCCATACTATACTCTAATTCATATAAAACCCACTCATAATTAGCAAGTTTTAACCATTTAATAATTTCGAAATATGAGACAAATACATATTTAAATTATGGTTAAAACATGTCAATTCTGAGTCGGTTATACATAGATATGTGTATATAAAATACATTATTTTGGCATACACATAAAAAATACGCCTATATGAAGAATTGCTACGCTTTGTTTTCATATTCACCTAATCGCTCGGTTATATAAATTTTAAAACCGCTAGTTTATACAAATAGTATAGTATGGAATCATCGTATCTCCCCTTTTCTGATTCGCCATTATATTTACCATATGCTGAATATTTCAATTATTTTTAAATATATTTTCAGGCACTGCTTGAATCAGACTAGTCAGCCTCAAACATTTATAGAATCCATGAATTGTTGTGATGCAAATATATTTACATCAATAAACCGATTCTTGCAGATTGGTGCAACGTTGCCAGTGTCTGTAGCTTCAAGCGAACGCTCATTTTCATCGCTTCGAAGATTGAAAACATACATGCTTAAGAAGTAAAACCGGAGGAGAGACTTAATGGTCTAGCACTACTCAACGTTCACAGGGATATAGAAGTGAAAATTGAGGAAATTTTAGATTCAATGGCAAAGAATAAAAAAAGATTGAGAAGACATTATTCTGTAACTAAATAAATAAAAAACTGTTAAGCAGTTCAAACCACTGAAACGAAGCGATTCGATTTTTAAACAGCATCCCTGATGAAATCTTTCGAAATTCCATATCCCATTTGGCCATCACAAAACTGCATTAAAACCAAGCCAAATATTATCAATCAAGCCAAATGAATAGCTCATTTTATAAGATCAACATGCCATGTTTTTTGTCCAATGCTTACTGAACTGATAAGTGGACAAACTTTCGACATTGAACTACATTGTTCTCTAAAGATTCAAGTAAAATGCAGTCTCTCCTGCCTTCTAAAATTTCGTTACGTGTACTAGCTCGCATTATTATAAATTAATTCATGCACTTTTTCAATTCATTTAGCAAAAAAGGGAATATGAAAAATAAGTACAAAAAAAATTTGATAACAAATCACCAAACGCTTGACATTCTGCACACATTCATCAAGTTATTGCTTTAATGCCGCTGCCTTGAAGGCATAAACCACATATGTACATACATACATCCCCACAACTCCGCTTCCACAGCAACATCCATCCCCACGCGCCGATTGTGCATCCGCCTGCGCAGCACATTCCTTCTACTCGTACGAATCTGTTGCGCAAGCGTGTGGTTTTTGCTACCATAGCTGCTCTAGCTGCTCTGCCTTGCCATTCGAATAGTGCGTGCAATCACTTTTATTTTTTTATTTTTTATTTTTTTTTTGACTTAAATTCATTTTTGCCGATTTGGCTTTTTGTACGCTCATTGCTGTATTTTGCCAGGCAATTTAATATTTTTGATAATAATCCTATTAGTTGCAAGTGACAGTTGAGCTGTAGCAAAGTGATGGAGGTGACAGGTGTTGCCGGTGTTTTGGTGGCATTGTAGATCCACAGACAGAGGGCGTTCGCATCTTGGATTGATTGCCACCACTGTCTGTGCTTGTCATACAAATGAATGTATGCAGAAATAATTTTATTTGTTTATATGTGTTGTTTTTTTGTCATTCTATATTGTTTGTTGTTTTTTCGAAATCACTCATCCACTTATAGTTTTATATTGTTGTTGTTGGTGTAGTGTGCCATAGACCATTTAACGATGGATTGTGGTAATGGCATGTTGACAACTTATTTAAAATTCTCCACAATGAAGCTCGGGGCACGCAAATATCGAAGCCGAGTCGAATTGAGTACAAATTGAAGTATCTCAAAGGAGGACATTTATAATCGTGGCCTAAATGTGCGTACAAATGTAAATACCCTGCAGTGAAACTTACTAGTACCAGTTTGTTTTAGCAGCTTGACTACTTCAACCATCTTCTATTTTTTTTTCATGTAAGCACCTGGTATTTTTTAACATGCCAGTGTCCTACGGCATATCGACTGCCAGCTCATGCAACAACAGTTGAGGAACTGGTCAGTATCACGCTATTCGAGGGCCGATTCGAAATTCGAACTTACGAGTACAAACATATGTATATCTAGGCGTAACAACAACTGATTTAATTCTATTAAAAGCAGGGACCGGGTTCGGTTAGATGAAAATTCTTTCAATCACATTGGATCGATATTTTGCGATTTTAATTTTTTCCGATAAAATTTAATCGGCCTTTTTCCATAACATATATTCTGTATATTGCAATTTATAATAATAATTTATTTTGTGATTTTTATTTTTTCGCTAAAACTAAGACGATATTTTGTGATTTTTTTTATTTAGAAAAAATTTGATCGAAATTTTATAGGAATTTTACGATATTCATTTTTTCAATCAAGTACAGTAGATAATTTAGACATTTTCTTGTTCCGATAATATTTCGCGGTATTTAAATTAAATTTAATCGATTTTCACGACTTTTATTTAATCGATCAAAGTTAGTCGTTATTTAGTGATTTTTATTTGTTCGAAGAATTTTATCGATATTTGGAATTTTTATTTTTTCGATAAATTTACTCGGTTTTCCACTCCAAGTTTTTTCGACCAAATATAATCGATATTTTGTTCGATAAAAATTAATCGATATTTTAAGATTTTTATTTGTTCGACAAAATTTATTGAATATTTTACGATTGTAATTTTTCCGATCACATTCAAAGCTCTTCCATAAAAGGTAATTTAATCCAAAACAAAATTATCCCAAATATCGGGATACTTTGCAATTATTTTTTTTTTAAATTTAATCGATTTTTAACGACTTTTTTTTAATAAAATTAAATAAATATTTTGCGGCTTTAATTTTTTAATAGATATTTTACCTTTTACGTTTTTTCGAGCAAACATAATCGATAATTGTAGAATTTTTGTGTTTCCATAAAATTTAGCCGATATTTTGCGATTTTCATTTTTTCGATAAATCTTAATCGATATTTTGCAATTTTTTTTTTGTCGAATTTAATACTAGATATTTTTTAGTTTTTGCTTTTTTGATCAAACATATTCGATAATTTGGGAATATTTTTGTTTCGATCAAATTTGATCAATATTTTGTGAATTTTATTTTTTCGATAAAATTTAATCGATATTTTGCGGTTTTATTTTTTTTATCAATTAGAATCGATAATTTCCGTTTTTAATTGCTTCTGTCAAATATAATCGATATTTTGCGATTTTAGGGTTTTCATATATGATAAATTTGTTGTTGTTGACATGATAGATATATATTTATAGATAGCTAATAGAGTAAAGCAAAAACGAAAAAAGATTGCGATCTGAAAGGTCTCTTGTATTCCTGCAGCACGGCCTAACCCCAATTTTCAAAGATGACTTCATTTTCCTTGCTAAACGCTAGAAGGTTCTTTGTAGGCGAAAGATTGTGGCCGGTCGGTTACCAGCAGGAAGCCTGATATCAGACCTACCAAGCGATGCGATGCCCCTTCTACTGAAGGGATAGCCGTAAAAACTGGCCTGGTAGTATGGTTGAGTTTTGTTTTGAAAGAAATATTCCTCATGATTTTTTATGCGTAAAAATCAAAATGACGACAATTTTTAGTATCTGTTTAAAAATTTACATAGCCCTCGGTGGTAAGACGATGCGCGAGGAATGTTCTTATTTGCTTTCTAATCTTGGGGTTGCAACTCCCACTTTTCGAAGGTAGATGGCGCTGCGATGCACTCACTATCGAATTGGTACGGCTTCCAACATTAAATACCACTTCATAAACTACAGTGTGTGTTGACCACTTTGGCTTTTCACTACAGGGTATGCATTTATATTTATAAGCTGAAGTAGTATGTGTGTCCGCTTGTTTGTGTTGTCAATATATATTTTTGTGGGTGCTTGCGTTCACAATTTAAATATTCAGTTATCTCGGCCACTATTAAATTTCTCTCTTGTTTAAATGTCAAATACTCTAAAATAAATATCAGCGATTAAGGCAAACTGATAAGCGACTTCGAAACTTGAACAGACAACCAAGCCGGAGCAAAAGCAGAATCGAAAAAAATTTAAAAAAGTGTGCATTGGTTCGATTGTTTTTGAGTTGTCTTCGAAACTACGCATAAATTTTAATTCTTGAAGAAGAAAAAAATGAAATTAATTTATGTGCACACACTTGTAGGTATATGTGTATGTATGTACATATGTATGTATATTTACTTTCTTCGTGTTTTTATTTTCTGTGTCACATGTTGCCGGTAAGTTGAAGTTAGCCAGCAATCGTTGAAGGTGAAAAACTAAGGAAACACAACCAATCGAAAAACTTGACGGTCGCACATAAATTATATTCAAATTTTCGCTTCATGCCCGAAACAAAAAGATCTAAGTGATATAAAAATTATTTCAACATTGGTGTGTTTCGTTGAGCGTTGTAATATGTAGCTGAGCGCAAGGTGAATAAATAATTTTCAGAATTTTGAAATACCCAGTAACGAAAGCCACCAGAAGAGTCACCAACATGTCAGAGAGCCGTACAAATGAGGATTGCCTGCAGTCGTCCATGACTTTATGATACTAGTAGCAATTTTATCGCGTTTGACTTTTAAGGATTATTTTTATAGGTTATATTAACGATAACTACTAAAAGGTAAAAAAATTGGTCAGTTCTATTATAGATTGGGCTCAGCTTAGTTCTGCACATTTATTTCGAAAATCCTAGTTGAAATCCAGAAAGGTAGCGTGAGCTATGTCTACCCTGTGGTGAGTTCAATTTTTGTCGGTGGAAACGTTGCTTCTTTCTTCATTTGAAAAAGCTAAAATTCAATTGAATGTGAAGACATATTTTTCCCAGAATGGCGTCACCTATTGAAGGAAACATTTTGTGAACGCGTTATTTCTCGAAATGGTTCAGTCGATTGGCTTCACAGATCGTGCAACTTAACATCTATAGATTATTTTCTCATGAGCTGCATTAAGTCATCGGTTTATGCGAACAACTTCGACAATGGTCGAACTTAAAAGACAACGGCCAGCTTTGCTTGAAAATGGGTGCGAAAATTGATGCAGATCCATTCCGTCGTGTATGGTCCGTTCGCATCGAACACATCTTCCATTTATGTATGTATGTTCAAACACTAATGGGCCTGATTCAATAATAGAAGGTTGGATGACCTGACAGTTGTCTCGCTCCCACTCGCAGTTTTATGACGGTATTCTGTAAGGAGTCTCTCTTTAGTCACTAATTGAAACTTTTCGATGGTGAGATTCATTTTGAGACTATTCGGTATTCAGTAAGCCGTCTCAAGTCTCTAGCCTCAAAATAAAGTTCCTTATTTATCAGCTGGTTCTGAGCAGGTCACAAAACAAAGAAATTGAGGAAGTCTCAAATTTAGTGACTTGAGAGGAGACTGAGTTACAGAATGCCGGCATTAGCCTGTATGGCTTTACAATTCATTTGTAGAAACTACTATTAAAATACCTTTTGGCATGGACCTGCTACCCCAAATACAGTCTTGCGCAAATATGAGCATTGGCAAGCACAATATCACGGAGTACTTTTTTTCGAAGCTGTCATCCAAGCCCGCCGCTGAATGGTGGCTTTATGAGCTCTTGGACGAGATTCGAATGGACATGATTCAACCGCATTCACCGAGAGACAATAACCACCTTCAGCAACTCTCGCTCAGTGAATTCTGTCACGGGTTCCATTGCAGAAGAGGCTGCCTTGTGACTCCTGCATTACTTTGGTCCAGCTTGGGGGGATACTGGACACTTTACTGGACTCAATTCCAACCTAATCGGCAACGTCATTCTCAACATACATATGTCCGATATATGGAGATTTCCCGTACGCTATCAATCACCCACTCACATGTTCCAATGCCGCCGAAACCACTCGTTTCTTGGGTATCACCCAAGATGAGTTAGACGAAAACGATCCTGGGTCAGCTAACTACGGTAATTCTTTCTCGGTAATATTTTTTAAGCTGCTTTACATATTTAATTCATATTTCCGCTTTTTCACAAAAAGCGCTAAAACTATTACTGCTTTATCTTCCCTTCTCAAATGCCACCTACAAGGCAGTGGGAAATTATCCAACCCGGTTTTATTCAATCATGACCAATGTCATAAAATTATCTGCCCAATAAAGTTAACTTTCTGATTAAAGTAATGTGGAATGATATATCAATAATATGGGTTTAAAACGTTTACTTCCAAAAAATGTGAGAAATAAAATGTTATTAATAATAGGCCCGTTTCTTTGTACGAGAGTTACAAAAGAACACTAGATAGGATAAGAAATGGCATGTAAAGCAACAACACTAACTCCGAAAAATTAGCGAGTTGAGCCAACTCGGTAAAAAGATATCCGACAGTGTTGGGAAGTGAAAAACCTGCACTGTTGTGAATGAGCCGGCAGAAAATGCATGAGAAATTTTAATCTAATTCATTTTTATTTGCATAGAATTTTTAAATATATCATCACTACGTCAATCTAAACTTTGTTTGCGCAACTACTTTCCGTTCGTAAATAGCACTAACAAATTTCATATTTCATGAAAGATGCGAACAGGATTGCTTTTGCAACTAAAGGAAATTTCATCCGAGCTGGAGCGTTCTTTTGCAGGTCGGGAACAATAAAACGGACCCAATAATAATTTTGTGTTTACATCAGTTAGATTGTATTTGTGGTCGAGCTTATCCTACAACAGGGATTGTGCGTCTCCGAATGGCAAATAGTTTATTGAGAAGTTATTTCATGGCCGAATTTACTCGGTGGTTTGCTATTGCCTGCAGAAGGACGAGTGCTATTACAAAAAGCTTTTCTATAATTGTTGAGCCGAGATTCGAACCCAGGCCACTAAGAATGAAGCTAGTTTGTTATATTGAAATTGAATAGGCTATAAAACTGCATACCCAAGAAACTTCTAAACACATTCGCATGCGACTTTGTGATGCGAATTAGTGATGCGATTTTGTAACGCGACTTTGTGACGAGATTTTGTGACGCAAAGTTGGAAAATCACTGACATGCCGCTAAGGAAATTTTACTTAAAAAATTCTGTATACACCACTGAGGACCATCCTAATATTTTTACGTGTAGCAGTGTGCTTCTAAGTCCATTTATTAAAACTGACCACCAGGTAGATGGCTGGAAACTTTTAGTTTGTATATTTTCAGTGGTACATGGGTATACACATATATTGGCAAAATGCTTATGTAGGATATTCACCATAAGGGACGTGGACAAGCGAAAATGTCAACTGAATGGTATTTGCAAATTAATTTTGGCATCATTTGAAATACTTCGACATGAGTTTCTGAAACACAAATTCTTGTTTACATGCATACATATCTACATACGAGCAGTAGAACATTAGGCTCTAAGTACACTCTTTTTATTTTTTATTGAATTAAAATATTATTTACATACATACATACGGATACATTTTCTGATAAACTATACTCTAATAACTATATAAATATTACGTTTTGTAATTACAAATTTGTTTTAAATCAAAAAAATACCTATTTTTATTTTAGGCTTTTTTATATTAGTTTTCTTCCGACTTCCGAATGACTTTCCGGCACCCGTTGTCAAATTTAGTTTGAATCATTCGCGCATACCGAAAATATTTACAATTTATCGGAAAAAAATTAGAAAATATGGGTCAAATGTGATCCCAAAAATAATAATCACAAAATACTAATAATGGAATGATTTAAAACAAAAAATTGTGTAAAAAAAAATAAAGTCAGATTTGCTTAGCATATGGCATAAGGATTAGATTGATATATGCGAATTTTGTTTTGAACGAATTCTTTCCAATAATTTTTTTATCTGAAACAATTTAAATAACGGTCCATGAAAAGAGTGATTTGTTTACCTCGCCCAAAATTTATATACTCTTCATTTGTTAATCGACTGCCTAACTTTAAGAAAATATATTTCTTTACTTATGTTAATGTTCCTAATATCATTTTAAATCCCTTTGATCTCCTTAGATTTTCTAATTGATGACGCTATTTCGAAAATCTTACCAGTAAATACATATTGCATGCTTTTGTGAGTTTACAAAAAAACATTTGAGCCTCGGCACACCCATTTATCTTGAAGTTTGTACATCTATTTTTGTTTATTGCTAATTGAAATTTTCTCAAATTTAAATAATCACCATATAAATTTTTATTTTGTATTAAAACGTCTGGACACAGTGGCCGAGCAAGCCGAGCACTATTTTAATTTTAAATATTTATTACTCATAAATTTGTCTTAATATTTTTTTAGCAAAGCGAAATGCATAGTCATTACCGCGACTCGTATATTTTAATATTTTGATTGCCACCAGTTGATCCTCATCATTTGCAGCTGTATAGTTTTTAGAAAAGTGTATTTTGAAATTTCACTTCAAGTTTTTAACTAGCTTAACAATATAGAAATTTGCAAATTCCAATGTCACAGAGGGTTTACAAAATTTCTTTTGTAGTGATCTTGTACATCCTCTCTATATAAGATTTATTTTGATTTATATAAAATTTTTGTGAAAGTGAAATGAGCTTTAAGCTACAAGTGTAAGAGCTTTATGGTGGATAATTGTTTCAATTATTTTGACAGCTGCGTCTGATTCCTTCGCCAAGATAAAATTTCTTTGTAACAGAAAATAATAAAAAGAAATTCAAAACTACACAGAATGGTAGTCAGGTTTGACACATTTACTATATGCGTTCTCGCTTTTCCAAGCCTAATTCATATAAGATGTTATTAATTAATCGCCTGGTTGGAGGCCCAGTGTGAAAATTTTTATTTCGCCATAGTGAGGGATTGAAAAAGTGAGAGTATTTGTATTTTATTTTCTCCTTTTTCCTTGAGGGAAGATTAATTGGAATTTAACAATCGTCCATCAAAAAAAAAAAAAATACATGCAATTTTTTTATTTGTAGAATCACCACCACCTTATAAGAAATCGTACATTTTCCTAAACTTCTTTTCATTAGTGGCCGTTCAATTTCTGAAAGAGCAACTGTCAATTGAACTACATTATTAATGCAACATAAAGCTGCACAACTATGTTTTATTTCCTAAAAAACTTAACAAAAAAAAAGAAGTGACCTTCAACCAATTTTTTTGTAATTTTTTGTTTTTAATAAAAGAGCAGAGCATGAGGCCTCATCAACATTTTTGGCTACTTTATGACTTTCTCTGAAAGCCAACTGCACGAGTGCAGCTTCTGTAAGTAAAATCTTCTCGTAGTCATCGTCATTACTACGTTAATTCTAACCACTCTACCACGGACTCAATTGTATCGTTCGGTTGATTCGCCAGTTTCCCGAGGGCGCTAACGAAGTTCTGTTTCAGACGAAGACGACATTTTGAAGAAGAGTAGATCCAGTTGAAGATGATACACCAGATAATAAAAATTGGCGATTATGTCCTGTATTATAGTTTGATATTTGGGCGAGTTCCTCTTAAAATTTGTTCCACAAATTGAGGGGTTACAGTTTTATGGCGATTCCGAATGGCAGACAATTTTTGTGAAAAGTTGTTTAATGGAAAAAAAAACACTCGGAAGTTTCCCATTGCCTGCCGAGGGCCGACCGCTATTTTAAAAAAGCTTTTCTATAATTTTTGTTACGTCACGCGGCAGAGATTTGAGCTCGGGCATTTGGGGTGAAGAATAAATACCAGCACCAGTGGAGTAGCCGTGACGAAGGGAATGTCAATTAACTACAATTTTGTGCTCTGTAATTAATAGTACAATACCACTTCATCCTTCTTATTTTTAAATTATTTTTTAATTCAATTTTTATAAATGCTTAAGATTATCGCTTTGTTGGTTACCCATTTTGCTTATTGAGTTTCCTGATTTAGGTTAAGTTGAAAGGGCTACAGAAAGAGAAACTCCTCCTACATTTAGGCCAAAAATATGCCCATTGTGATGTCATATGCAATCTACGTTCCCCTACGATATTGCGTCGGTCACCCGGGATGAAATCATTTCGTTAGTGTAATGAATTTTGGCACTGCTCTTATTTTGATTTCCGATATCTCCGCAAGGTTTTACAGAAATGTTTTTCCGACCGTATGCAGTCATGATCTGCTAAGTACTGGGCGTGCTCTCCCCCAATCTCAAAGCATGTGCACCAATTAGACCGTGGCCTGTAATAATTCTTGTAATAATGGAAACCTAGCTCCGATTTAACCGCAGAAGTTCGGTCGCGCGTTTTTTATCATAGGAGGGCTTGACAGTTTCCCGTAAGGGAAAGTTTACCTAGCGTTCGTTTGCTGTTTGTAGTTTAAGAGAGGCCAATGGTATATCTACCCTGTACTTTTCCGAAAGAATGGGGCCAGTCGCCAATTTGTCGGCCATGCAGATATAACGTCGGTATCCAGGCAACCATAGGAGTCATATTCTATAACGCTGGACCCGACCATCTTGTTTAAACATCTGCCGTATTCAATGGGAGACTTAGTGAGATCTAGACATAAGTTTAAGGATTTAAACACCGCTGAACTATCAGAAAAGATGCATCCCTGTAGCTCTCCTTCGATAATTTGACTAGGTGCCGAGTGGCATCTTGGATAGCCAATACCTACAATTGGTATATACCACAGTGATCAGAAATCCGGAGGAGCGATACCTACAGTTAAAACTCTGCGGAGAAAACTCCTCCTGTGGCCTATTGGTCGAGTTTGGAGCCAACAGTATAAATACATGTTTATGACGTTACATATGCGGAGAGACCTGGTGTATGGTAATTTTATAGTTTTTAGTAAAGGTATTTGATGTAATTCAATAGCCAATATTAATAGGTATCGATAGGAGTGGCATAGTATCAAAAATTCCCGAGTAACCAGATGTACCATGAATCCAAGAGGTCACCTCTCTGAGTTTTACGTCTGCTGCTATCTCGCGAACAACTACGTCAAGTTAAGGGAGATGCAGAATAGCATTCAGAGCTTCAATAGGTGAAGAGCATAAGGCTTCGAGCTTAGGGGTGTAAGGCCCGATACTTTCTACCGCCTGGTAAAGAGGACTAGTTCCATTTTGGCTGAGCTTACATCAAAACCGCATTTTTGGTCCAAGCAACCTAAGAAATACATATGCATGAGATCCTCTTACTATTACCACAACATCGCCGGCACATGCAACAGTCTCTTATTCATCCATTTCCATGCGCCATATCAGTTGGTTAACTGTAACTACCCATAGCAGTGGAGAGAGAACTTCTCATTGCGGAGTGGTCTTTCAAGCCAAGAGTAACTTACTTCGCTGATTACTGTACCGTGATTATGGGCCAAATAGAAGGAGGCCAACCTATGCCTTTTCTACTTTATCTCCAGGCCGACCATGGTCTCCGGCCCTAAATAACGGTAAGATTAAATAATTTATGTTAGTTTTAATAAAGGGGCCGGTTCGGGGCTTTCCTTTACCCCTAAACCAGTGATCAAAAAGTCTTGGACCAAAGCTATGTGTGTCTACAACGACTGAGGCCAGGTGAAGCAGGAGCGCAGAGGTTTATCGGTGAGATGGTCGCATTCAGTAAGCGTTCGTTGGGCCTCGGGGGTTCGGTGTCTGTTTTACAAAGTTTCAGATTGTTTTTGCCGTTTATTCTGCTTTTTCATTTAGAAAGCTTTCTTACTTAGAATGCGTTTATTTGAATTCGTTATTTAGAAACAGGATTACCTGTATTGATGCTAGGTATATGAATTCCGTATTTACAATCCTCCTGTTCTATGTGGAGGGATGTTAGGGTTAAACTCCTACAGTATCTGCAAAATTTCGACCAGTTCCGATGACGTTATAGAATCCAGGTTCTCGCTCTGGGGCACGGGGGGATGTTTCGGGGTTCCACAAGCTTTAGCCGGCCTCTGGATACTCCACGATTCATAAAAATCGAAGTTCAAATGGAAGAATTACAGGAAAATAACCAATTTAGCTGCTTTTAAAAGGTTTCCGAAAAAAAACATAAGTACGGAGCGACACATTTTAAACTTTTTTTTTTTTTTTGATACGGTCTAATGCGCCTATACACATAAATATGATAGTGCCCCTACTCAAATGGATAAAATATTGCATCCCGCCGTCATTCATTCAACTCCCCTCTAAACAATTGTACCTACATATGTATGAACAAAATTAAATGAAAATTATACAACCAAATTGAATTCGTAAACCCAACTCCAAACAGACTTCCAATTCCCCCGAGAATCCAACAATGTTGCGAAATATACATATAATAAATACATTCATCCCAATAAAGGCAAAAGCAACATTTACAACAACAAGAATACAAGGAATAAAAACAAAATGTAACGAACATCGGCTCAAAGTCACAAAAGCGATGGCCGCTCCTCGTGCCAACTAAGGTAATTGAGGCGGAGCAAAAGTAAACTGCTATAGTAAACAAAAGCAATTACTCACACACACAAATGCACCGCTGCCACACACACAAACAAAAGCGCACATAGATAGGGCTGGTGTAGATAAAAAGAGCGCTCTCATGCGCGACTATCCAAGCACTGCATGTGTGAGAAAGAGACGAGTAGTGTGTGTGTGGAGTGCAGGGTAAAATTATCTACACGCACACCTAGCTAAGTAGATAAAAACTGAAATGCGCAAACTGAAGGGAGCGACAAAGTGCAAAATAAAAACGAAATATTTATGTACATACATACATACATATGTAGGTAATTTCATCGGGATATCAGAGAGCTGCTAGGCTTGGTGGGACATCTTTTTTTAGTTGCGTAAGCTCTTCGATTTTGCGGAAGCGAATTTCGAGTCTTTCTCGGCGGTACTTTGCGTAGCAGCGGGCAAATCAAAGCGAAGCCTCCAGATAATTGCACACATACATATGTACATATATCGGTATACACACACACATACATAAATTGTGCGTATAAAGTTACATTGACGCTGACCGATCGATTATCGAACCGCGATTTATTTGCTATGTTGATTGAGAGGGAAAGAGTGTATAGCAGTAGTTATTTTTATTCCATTTTTTTATTTTTTTTTAATCACGGTCGAGGCGGTGTTGCGTAAAATAGCACGCGACAAATGCAACAATAACAAATGCAGGCGACGTAAAGGAATTTTTTTAAGGGGACAAAAATTAATGGATCTACGCCTCTTCTCTCACAAAAATTTGTCAGCATCCGACTTTTTAAAACTTCCAGAAGGTCTTAATGGTGAACTGAGCCCAAATAGTGAAATTTTTTCTACATAGCGGTTATTCCATATCAGATTTGCAGTCGTTGACACTTATTTTTTATTTCGCTAAAAATTTTTGTTTTTACGGAATTATGATTTATTAAAATTTTGAATAAACTGCCCATTTTCAATGACAGTGGCGACCAACGAACGTCAATTTACTTCACTATTTTGTATTCCTCGCAATACTTATAAAGTATCAATACTGTTGGGGGTAAATATTTTTTTTTTTATAATGCATTGCAAAGTAGAACAAAAATACAAATTTTTTTGAAGCTGTAAAACGCCACTAACATTGAAAAAAAAAGCATTTCATCAATTATTTAAAAATTTTAATTCCGAAAAATAATTATTGTTGACGGAAATAAAATATACGTTTCAATTTATTTGTGAGAAAAAGAATAAAAAATATCTCATATAAATTTTTCATCATCGACTGCAAATCTGACATAGAATAATTCATAGATTCATTTGTAACTATATCTAAAGCAATGCCACCGTTAATTGTATTATTTCAATTTTCTTCGCTTATTCGAGCTTTAACCGCAAAAAACACGTAAGCGTAAATTTTTTCAATATATTATTTTTGATGCTGAATTGTAAATGTGAAATCGTCAATTGAAAAGGAGAATAGTCAATTTTAAATGAGAAAGTGTCAATTGAAATTGAGAAAATTCAGTGGGAAATAAGAAAGCATCAAATGAAAATTAGAAACTTTTTTCGTTTCATATTTTTCAAATAATAAATACAATAAAATTTTGTTTGCGCCATATCTTGAAGTGTTAATGCATCCTCGTGAAACGATAATGTCAGTTGAAATGCTCTCCCCCTTTCTCCTCCTGTAAAAGATACCTTTACTTCATCCACGAGCTTTTCGTATTACTGAAATCGCTGATAATTTCGCATTTTCCTTTGACGCTTCTCATTTTCATCTGACACTTTCGCATTTAATTTGACGCTTTCTCATTTACAATTGACGGAATTACAATTGACTATTCTTATTTTTAATTTTCGCATTTTAGTTCGACTCTTTCTCATTTTCAATTGGAAATGGTGTAGATGCTCTGGAATCATTTGGCTTAAAAAGTCGTATAAATACGTAAGATCGAACTTCCGCCACGCAATTGGCTGCCACAAATTTGTTACTGTTCAAAAAAAAAATTATTATCTGTCCTTGATTGTCAAAAAAGTTTGTCATTTCAATGCCCAGTTGAAATTCGGGATGAGTATATACACAATTGAATATCAAAATCTAATTTTACTACAGAGAATTTATTATTGAAACAGTCAAACTGTTACATGCAAGGCAAACAACGTTTATAAATTGTGAAAATTTGCCAAGAGTTTTACCACCACCATCAATAAAATAGCCTGAATTTGATTACAGAAAAGTACGATATTGAAAGTGAATACGAAAGAACTATGTATATTTTGTTTTGCATTATTGTTTTGACGAATTCCAGTAATCCCTAAAAAACAAATTTGGTAAGGCACTAAAGGGTTAAAATGTTCCAGAAACTTATTCGATGAAAAATTTCACTAGTGGTCTTCTCACACAAAATCTTTATGCAGGGAACGTAAAAGTCTACAGAAAATAAAAAACAAATATCTATGTATGTATATCCCCTAGAAATATTCAACATTTATTTATGCTATTCTTAGTTAACATTAACATTGCAAGTTAACAGATCTGTTATCTAATTTTTATATCAAATTCCTTATTATTATTTTGTTTGATGCAGAATTCGGCTTTACTCGCAAACAGATTTTGTGTGAGAAAACCCCAAGGAAAATTTTACAGCGAATAACATTTTTAGTGACTTTCCAAATTACTTTCTTTAGCGTTCTTGGAGTAAGCGTTAAAAAAACAGGACTTTTTGGTGAAATCTAATTGGTTAAAATGTTTTGTGCACATATTTCCATTTTCGCACTTTTTTTGGAAACAACTTAGACCGGAACATGAAAACATTAGTACGGCATTAAAAAAAATTGAGCTATTTTTTGCAAATTTATCGAGTGTTTTATTACCAGAGCACTACACCTTCAGAAAATATTTACATAGCCCGGGCATGTTTGACTTGCCATAAAATTATCACACAGTGTATCAAAATGTAAAACTTATATTGATATTCAGCTCCGCCGCTGATTTTCTAAACATCAATTCAAACCGAATTCAGTTCTAAGGAATTGTTCACAAATTGTGCCATTTTTGGTTTTTGACTGTAATATATTTCGTTTCACATTTCGTTAAAGCACGACAGCGCCACAATGAATCGACAAATTCATCAAAGAGCGACGACATTCATTCTCACCGCAGATCTTAAGAAAGCTCACCACACACAGAGCGAAAAAACCACCTAAAATGCCCTATAAATCGGAACAAAATTTAGTGAATTTCTTTATGATTTTTTTCTTCTAATAAGACGTCTTTCTTATTACGACTGGGTATGTCTTTTAAATAAAATCAAGAAGATAATATTTAAAATTAAGATGAAATCTTTTCAATAAAATTAAGAAAGGAATCTTGGTTTTCATTAGAATCTCCTGTTAGTTTTAATATCAATTTAAAATTCCACAAAAATCAATAAATAAGAAGTTATCTCGTTATTTCCAGCCCTTTTGCGTTTTCAATAAATTTGAGAAGAAATTCAAACCAATATTAAGAAGATGTTCTAGCGAAACCCTCTCCGATTTTGTCCCCGACCGCACTCCCTGTTGACCAAGCTTTTTTAAGAGGTCGATCTCTTTAATTGTAGTTGAACTTTTTAGCTATGTACACGCTAGACTTCCATGAATTCCCATCAAATCATGGAACGGGCAGTCTAGTTTGTGGATTCCTGGGCCATAAGTTTATCTCTTGAAGTAAACTCCGAAAAAACTGACCTGCCGCTATTCACAAAGAAACCCAAACTGCCTAATTTCATTAAACCAAAGTTTTCTTTGTGTTATCCTAGATTCCAAACTTAATTGGAGACTAAATATCGAAGAACGTACGCGAAGGGTCTCTTTGGATCTCTATGCAACTAAAAGAATGTTAGGCAATAGATGGGGTTTAAAACCAAAAATTGCACACTGTATGTACTCAGCTATAGCCCGACTCATACTCTCCTATGGGGCGTTGGTCTGGTGGCCGGCCCTTGCTATGGATTACGTTATTGGCTATGTGAAATTGAAAACACACCAGCCGTTGGCGTAACGGGTGCTATGAGATCGTATCCAACGGACGTTTTGAACGTTCTGCTCGATTTATTACCGATAAATATCTTGATCGAAAACTCAGCTGCAAACAGCGCTATCGGGCTGCGTGCCTTGGGTTTCTAGAAATAATGAACTTTAGGTCATAACTCCATTATCAACGCACTTCCGTCTGAGATAAAGACGCTGCCCTCTGACTACATCGTGGCAATGACGTGGGCTAACCACACCACCCCGCACGAAATTCCTAAGCTGCATGGATTAGTCTCGAGAAAGAGGCCAACCACTAGAGGGCTTATCTGTCTTTACGGTTGGATCAAAGGTGGAATGCGGGATTTTCATTGAGGAATATAAACAAAAATTATCGCTCCGTTTTTCACACGTTTGCAATAAAGGAGGCAGTAAAATGCATAAAGCAAAATGCTCCCGCGAGGACGCTGTTAAATATCTTCTCAGATAGCCAAGACAGTGCTATTCAGGCACTGCCTTCTACCTCGGTCAGATTCCAACTGGATGGGTGTAGACGAGAGCTGGCTTCAGATTTCGGACACGTTCGAAATTACCCTAATATGGGTCGCGGGGCATAGCACATTTACAACAGCGGATGAACTGACGAAGTGTGGCTCTGCATTGAGCGTGTCCCATGCAGTGGACAGGGGTGCCTCGCTCATAGAGTTAAAAAGCAGAAATGCCGAATTTTACTACTAAAAACCTAAGCAGAGGTGGAACCATACAGGATGGTATAGGATTACCCCGCAGTTCTTGGTGTTCTATGATCCACCTAAAACTAGATCTCTTTTAGGTATGAGCAAAGAAAATATCAACATACAAACTTACGACAATTTGCAGAGGGCAATGGTCCTTAGTAGTACAAAAAGAAAAAGAAAGAAAGAATTGGCTTACCCTACAACAGGTTCTGTCGCAGCTGTGAGAATCCGGACTCTAGAGGAACAATCGAACACCTACTGTGTGTGTGTGACCAGCTCTGGCTAGGATGAGGCTAAAAACACTCAGCAAACCATTCATGGAGAACATTTCAGAGTCCAGCCGCCTCTCTCTGTATGACATACTAAAATTCGTTAAAGCCGCTGGACGGCTTTAGGTTGGCCGAGTCTCGTTTTTTTCCGACAGGGAACTTCAGTGCATATTTTGCCATTTATTTCTCCCTTCAGCCGCCACCAGCAGCGCCAGCCATCATTGGAGGATTCTCCATTTCTGTGTGCCCATAACGTGACTGCAGCTGCTGCAGTAAACCAACAAAAGTAGCGAATGCAAGCCACGTCTCTCTCGATTGCAGATATATGTAAATATGTATGTATGTATGTATATCTGGATGTGTGAATTAATGTGCACCAAACACTGATTTACTACCACAAATACTTACATACATAGTTATACCGATAAATATATTAAGAAACATGGGTTGTCGTATTTGGAAGCTCACATATAAAGTACACGAGCAAATTTAATACGCGAAAGCATATGCGCTCTCCTATATATGTACATCACACACACACACACACACACACACACACACATACACACATACATCCATACATACATGCCACTGTGACCACATTCAGTTTTATCTGGCGTGCCAGTAAATATCCGTGAGATTTACAACACGCTTCGCAATATTGGCTTTTCATTTTTGCCGAGGTGGCCAGTATTTCGTTAGCGTAACTAGCGTGAATCCGCGGTACGCTTTGTTTGCTGCACATTCCGTTGCATTGTCAACGCCACGGTTTCGCTTTACGCTTTTGTATTGAAAAGTTTGTGGTACTCGGGATATTCGAACGCGACGCATAGGTAGATAGTACGTGGGGATTTGATTTTTTTCTTACGCTACAAATCGCATAAAAACTGTGGTACAATTGTTCTCGGTTCATTGTGTCGAGAAAAATTAGCCCAAAAAATAAAAATAAAAACTGATCGCCCCACTTTGGCTGCAGCCTGGGGACGCATCACAACAAAGAACGCCGCCAGCAAAATCGAAAAAAAAAACAAAAGCAGAGCACCGCTTACATTGAAACAGTAGCTAAAGAATTATTGTTATTGCAACATCACATCCGCCGCCCATTGTTGTGAACGCGCTGCTAGGAAGCTACACTGCTTTTACAAAAGCGCGTTTGCCCGCACCACCCGAGCGCCTGAGCGCCCGAGCTTACATTGCCGCTGCCGCGCGTCACATCTAATTAACTGAAAATCGCCAACTGAAATATTCATCCTGTCTATTTGATTTCAATTGTGTTTATTTATTTTCTTGCGTTTCTTTTTTTGCTGTACGCCATCGCGCCGCAAATCCATTGTTGTCTGTGCCATTCGTTGCTGTCGCCGCAGACAGTGAGTCGCCATTAAAAATTGTGCTCGCCGCTTGCCGCTTGCCGTTCGCCATTATTGTTGTAGTCCTTGTAGAGTGAACGTTCCGTTTGCCGTTGCCGATATTGCCACCATGTTGGTACCGCCGGATATGTTGGCGGCGCAGACGCGCATGATTTATCAGATGAATCGCTTTTGTGCGGAGCGTGTACAGGCGCGCATGTTCAAAACGGCTACCGCCATAAGGGAAGTTTGTAAAATCGTTCAGGATATTTTGAAAGAGGTGGAACTGCAGGAGCCGCGCTTCATTTCCAGCCTGGTGGAATGCAATGGCAGGTAAAATTCAAATTTAACATTAAACAAGGAATATTTGAGTAGAGAACCTTCTACATATAAGATAAACCGCTCAGTGCAAAAATTGATTAACTCCATAAAATAAACGGTTGATAAATGAGATGAAATAATGTGCATTATTGAAGTAAAACTTCTTTAGCGGCAGTGATTTTTTGAAAGTGGAAGTCGCGTCAGAATATCGCATAACGAAAATCGCGCGGAATCGCTTTACTAATTTCAACCACTATTGTTACTAATACTACTACTAATTACTACTTTTACAAATTTCTACCACTACTTTTACTAATTTCTTCCACTACTTTTACCAAGTTCTACCACTATATTTATTAATTCCTACTACTACTTTCACAACTTTCTATCACTATTCTTACTAATTTCTTCCGCTCTTTTTGCTAATTTCTACCACTATTTTCACTACTTTATACCACTAGTCTTACTAATTTCTACCACTATTTTTACTCGTTTCTACCACTCTTTTTACTAATTTCTACCACTATTTTCACTACTTTCTACCACTATTCTTATTAATTTCTTCCACTATTTTTGCTAAGTTCTACCACTACTTTTTACAAATTTCTTCACTGTTTTTACTTATTTCTACCACTATTTTCAATATTTTCAACCACTATTCTTTTATTAATTTCTACCACTATTTTTAATAATTTTTTTCGCTAACTTTACTAATTTCTTCCACTGCTTTTACTAATTTCTATCACTATTTTTACTCATTTCTACCACTCTTTTTACTAATTTCTTCCACTATTATTAATTATGCACTACTTATTACTACAACTACTTTTATTAATTTCTACTACCACATAGAAGTTTTACTTCTAGCTCGCGCACTTAGGTACACGCGTTCTTTTTTAATTTTCTATCTATGGCTTAAAATCATGGAGTTGCGGTAGAAATAAAAAATTATACTTTATTACTAAATTGGATTTTCACTGATATGTATTGGCTTAAGTCGTCGTCAATTTGGTTTAAGACCGCGTAAGGCATGAAATATAATTAATGATGAACTAGAAAAGGGCATTTCGGGAACGCTTCTAAAACATAAAAGCAAAACAATATAAGATATAAGGGTTTAAAATTATGCAACAGTTACCGCGATTACTTAACTTATCATTAGAATAATAGACTATTTTTACCTACATACCTTTACAAACTGCGTTCCCAAAATGATGTCAAATTCATTTTTTAGCTATTGATTCACTCAAACAAATATACGCCAGTCATCTGGAAATACCACCAGCAGTGCCACTTGGCACGTTTAGCAAAAAATGTTGGACAAATTATGGTTGCGTTCACGAAATGTTGAATTTCTTGCGGACAGCTTTTTAATTAAACTCAAATAACGAAGTTTTCGGTTTATTCAGTATGATGCATTCATTTTAAAAGTAAGTAAAGTTACTCAAATACAATCCATCTTAACATTTTTTGGCCAACTAAATTTCCCTCGAAGGATTATAAAAGTGATAACGGAATAATTTTTCGGGTATTTTGAATGTAGTCGCTGACTATGAATTATATTAATCGACAAATGAAATGATATTGTAAATTTACCGGAATTTTCATTTAGAAAATTCTTTTCAACTGAAAATCTCCACTCTTAAAGTACTGAACAGATTATAATAATCTTTTTTTTTAATGAAACATTTGCCAAAAGCAACAGAGTGGCGTCACTCCCATTTCAAACAAAAAATCAATACTGTTTTTTCATCAGCTGAACTGATTTGAAATTGCCTCCATTTGTGGAGCTTTTTATAAAAAATAGTTTTTAAAAATAACTCAGATCATCAAATAGTTTAAGCATCAAAGTTCTGCATAAAAATACTCAAAAATTTGTTCAAGGAAATCATAATAACAAATTTTTTGAAGAAGCATTTGAACTTTTCTCGATTTTCCTTATTTAATTTAAAATTTTTTTTATAAAAATATTATTATGTCTGCTACAAAGTTTCAAACTTTCTGGAAAATTTTTAGAAAACTTTTGGGTATGCAGTTTGGTAACCAATTTTCTTTCAA
Organism: Anomoia purmunda; assembly: GCA_951828415.1. Taxonomy (NCBI): domain Eukaryota; kingdom Metazoa; phylum Arthropoda; class Insecta; order Diptera; family Tephritidae; genus Anomoia; species Anomoia purmunda. Next base: position 49,190,132 of record OX639995.1, read on the forward strand.
AAAAAATCATCAAAAAGCAATAAGTATTTTTAGCCACTTGAGTCCACAAAACTACAGAATTTCGATACTTTCTAAAAATCCGGATTAAAAAGTTTAGTTTTTATAAACTCTCTAGAAAGTTTGGAACTATAAGTTACGTAGTTTTTGCTATAGGACTAAAAATATTTTTATAAGAAATAATTTAAATTAAATAAGACAAAACTGTCAACACAATTAGCTACTATTTTCGCGGCCACAACCGTAATAAAGATCAAGCTTTCATCTAACGGTATACATATAAAATTTATAACAAAAAAATGTTACAATATGTAGGTGACTGTTGGAATTAGCCGATTTGACAACTGAAAAAAGTAATGAAACTAAATTCAGAGTATTCACTGATTATTAAAAAAAAATATAATTATAAATTTTAATTTTAATTTTAAAATATAATTATAAAATTTTAAATTTAATTAAATTTTAATTTTAAAATATAATTGTAATTTTTTAAGTTGGTATTCGAATGGCAAGTATATAATTTACCGTTCACTTTCGACTAATCGCTGACCAATCAACATAGTCGACAATTTTTGAAAACAACTTTTGCTATTCGATTATTTGATTAGTCAATCAACAGAGCTCTAAAACTCCCTATCTTCATTGAAACAGCTAATTAATACATGGACCGCATGTACGGGGAAGTTAACACCACAAGTTTCGCCATGGACGTAGTCTTCGTAGCTAGAACAGCCATGCCAGTTTTTAATTAGTCAACCTCTCCGTGCGCCAAGATTAATAGGATCAGATCAATATAGAAAAAAGGGAGATGACAAAAAAAATAAAATTCTTCAGAGTTGCTCCCGAGGTGAGGTTCAACCAAAAGTTTACGAATCTGTCGGGTATTGTGTTCGTTGAATCGAAACTACTTTAAACTTTTAGGCAAATGAAAAAGTTTTGAAAGTAGTGTTCATTACTAGGGTTATTGTCTTATATATAAAATGAAAAAAATCTACATAAAAATATTGTATATAAATATTTCGATATACAATAAACTTACGAGAATAATACGGCTTTTTCCTAAATATTTGGAAAGTGTCTTCAGAGAACGAAAGAACGAACTTATCACCACGGTTTCAATTGATCACTTTGGTTACAAATTTAAAACGTCGATTTTCTGAATTTTTGGTACCGTGACAAAAGTTATAAAAATTGTGTAATGTGTAAAAAAAGGCCGAATAAAAAAAAATGTTCATACCTTGCTGCCCATAATTTTACTTTCACCACAAGAAGAACTTTTACTTGTTACAAAGTTCCCAGAATGCCCGTTATTGTAACCAAATCGTTGGAAAAGGTCGGTTAGTATGGAAATTCATTCCCAAATATATACATATATATCATTGTATATCATTTCAGAAGAAACATCAACAAAAAACCAAGAGATACAAAATTTATATTTAAATCGAAACTACTCTAAACTTTTGAGGAAATGAAAAAGTTTTGAAAGTATTGCCGATTATTAGATATATAAAGGAGTTATATAAAAATGTAACCGTTTTCTTTGTAATAACTTGGATCAACAACCGATGAACGAATTTCAATCAGTACATTCCTTAGATCCATGTCATAGACATAGGTTATATTTTAATACGTTTGAATGCGCTAGGTGGCGCCAAAGGCGAGCTATTCTGAAAATCTGTACTTATTATACGATTTTGATAAAATTAAGTGTGACGAGAAATACTATTATGAAAAATGTATCCGCTAGGTGGCGAAGGAATCGAGTTACTCAGAAAACCCGTATTTATTGTGCGATATTGATGATATCAGAAAAGTATACTGCAGTGCGATTAGAAATGCTTTTATATTTTTCAACTTAGTTCAAATCGAATAAGCTTTGTGGAGTTAAAAACAATGCCCCTTAGTCATGGTCCAGAAAAAGTTGATCCTTAATTTAGTTGCGGCTGTTTTTGGCAGATATCGCATTGAAAATTATATCAAAAAGTTGCTTCTAATTTTAGAGTCGCTACATTTTTTACTTTAAAAAATTGTCTGCAAGTATATGGGAAGTTCAAAAGCAACGCAGACGAAGTCCCGGGTATCCAACAGTTGGAGAAAAAAAAATCTAACAAAACTTTCATGCTTAATAGCGCCGAGGAACTATTGACATTCCTCCAACATAATTACAACATTTCAACTTTTTGAAGTGTGAAAAATCAAGAAGGAAGCATGTCAGCATTAAAGGCAATGCGGTTTTGAATACATACACACTATGTATGTAAATAAAAGAGAGATATTGAGTGTTTACTAGCATTTTCTTGCCGATCGTTGCTTGGGGCAGAGAAGAGCCACTTCTTAATGGAAATACAGAAGCCATTAAATGCTTACAGGAAGGCTCATATGCCTGACGGCCTGTCTGCCCACTTGTTCATCGAGTGACTTCATCCTCTTCCCATCTCACTTCAATTTGTCAAAGTAGTACGGTTTGTGCAATTTGTCCATCAAATGAGACAGACATTAACACGAGCCTACTTGAATTACGGGCTAATTGCTGTGGTTTGTCTTCATATGCTGACTTTAATGACTCTTTAAAGAAGTATTGTATAAAAAATAAGATATACGACTATTTGCGTATTCACATACCTACATTTTTAAGTAGATGTAAGCTGTAAGCATGTAACTTATATTATAGACTAATATTATTGATACTTTGTATTCCATTACCAATTCATCCACAAATATATTTATTCGATTCACATTCCCTTATTTCTTTTTAGATTCGAAGGCGTCCAAGTAATTTCTCCCAACGAATTCGAAATTGTCTTATATCTCAATCAGATGGGCGTTTTCAATTTCGTCGACGATGGCACACTGCCCGGCTGTGCGGTGTTGAAGCTCAGCGATGGTCGCAAACGTTCCATGTCCCTGTGGGTGGAATTCATCACAGCATCGGGTTATCTGTCTTCGCGTAAGATACGTTCTCGCTTTCAGACTTTGGTAGCACAAGCGTGTGATAAGAGTATTTATCGCGATATGGTAAAGATGATCGGTGATACGACAGAGGTGAAATTGCGCGTCCGTGAACGCTTTGTGATACAAATAACGCCTGCATTCAAATGTTCCGGTATATGGCCACGTTCGGCTGCGCATTGGCCATTGCCGCACATTCCTTGGCCACATCCGAATATAGTTGCTGAAGTGAAAACCGAAGGTTTCGATCTACTATCGAAAGAGTCGATTGTTATGCAGAATAAGAACAACAATGCGGCAATGGAGGGCGATGCGTGGGTGTTGAGTTTCTTTGAAGCGGAAAATCGACTTTTGCAAGGTGAGTTTTAGGGAAAAACAAGAAATGCGTTGTTAAGAGTGATTGACTTGGCGACCAGTTTTTCAGATAAGTGTGTGGATGAAGAAAACAATTTTCAACAAACCCGAAGTCACACTTTTGCGTGTTATTCTTATTTATTTCGATTTTTTTCATTAAAGCTCACTTGCACAACATCAGGAATTAAATTTGTAAATAAAGAGATAAGTAACTCAGAGTTACATTTTTATTTTCATAACCCAAACCGTGTCTTGCAGAAAACAACCCGAGCTATGTACATTTATTTTTTGACATTTTCTCTAAATATTGCGAATATTTTTTATATTCAAATCAAAATATTTTTCGCAGATTATTGTAAAATAAACAAATGCTTAGAATATTTAGTCTCATAGGTCGTGGAAGTGATCGCTTTGCTCTGCTATAGCTCTGTTGAAGGAATTGGTTGCAAAACATTCTACGAATTCCTCTTTAGCTTCGGTAAAAAATGATTATTTTATTAAATTTTTGGTTTATTTGAAAAATAACACTGTTTGAAAAATTTAATTTTTTTTATATATGGAAGAATGTTAGAAACATAAAAATTTACCATTCAATAATGAGAGGGTTTAATATATTACTTTTTTTTAGCTCTGAGTCAATGCCGCAAATGGCCTTCTCTTTAAATTTGTATAAAATATGATTGTGTACGAATCAAATGTGATAATATTTTACACAGTTTGGATCCGAGACTTGTTTTAATAATTCCTTTTATCACAAAGTTTTGAATACATTATTAATATAGAAAGTAATAAAAATCCCTACACCAAATCGTTTACATTTGAGAGAGGCATTCCAATAGGACTCTGATTTGTGGCGTTTTCTAACGTCCCAAAAACGCTTAGCTTTCTTCGATTACCATGAGGTTTTCTCCAGCTGTCGTGTAGGCTGTGGCTAACTTCGAAAAACAGTTCTAGTGATACCCGGATTGCAATCAAAGTTTGGAACTAATTCTCGGTTTGTTCTAAACTTATGTTAGACTATCGCCCCTCGGCAGGCAATGGCAAACCTCCGAGTGCATTTCTGTCATGAAAAACCGTCTCACAAAAATCATTGGGCATTCGGAGTCGGTGTAAAAACTGCAGGTCCTCAATTTGCGTTACAACGTCAAGACTCACACCACAAATTATAGGAGAATTTTGATGACATTAATTATAATAATAATTTGCTGCGCATATTTTTGAATTGTATAGGATTACCGCACAAATTATAACTGGCTTTATAAATTTATATAAATATTTGATAATTTTACAAATATTTTTATGGAATAGTTAGGATTCATTACCTGTATTTTCAAATATTTTTAATCTATGAAAACTGGCCGAAATTGTATTTTTTGGAATAAATTCGTAAAATAGTGGTAACGCAAGTTAGGGTAAACATTTTGTGCCGAACCGATCTTATATAACAGATTTTGGTCTATAACAGATTTTGGTGAATAGTTTTTTTTCATTAAAACTTATTTAGCGGCATGAGAGTGATTTTTTAATGCATTTTTTAATTACGAAGTCGCGTCACAAAGTCGCGACATGGCGCTTTTGTGAGATAAAACAAACATATGTACATATTGCTGGCCATAAGTATATGTGGATTTAGTACGATGCTCGGGACCGTTTCCGCACTAGTTAAACACCGTTTTCGGTTAGTTCTAAGCCACTTCGGGTCAATTGTGAGACTAGATATTTTGGGATAATTTCGAGCCTATTTCAGGATCACTTAAGGACCATTTCAATGCCTTTTCGAGACTAGTGCAGGATTACTTCGGGACTATATAGTTACTTCGGATTCATTTCCGGATACTTTTGGAACCATTCCAGGAATAGTTCGAGACCATTTCGGAGCTAGTTTTTTCAAGACTATTTCTTGTTAATTTCGAGACTAATTCCAGACTAGCTGTGGGCACGTTCGGTGACTAAATATATTCTTTTAAACCAGAAGCCGCATCACTACTCTATTTATTTATTTTTTGCTGATAATGTAGTGGCATGTAAAAGTAGCAAAGTACCGTGCTCATTCCAAAGATCGCTAGCCAAATTTCGTTTCAGTCGCGGTCCAGCGTAATTTAAGGTTAAATAGGGTAATTTTACTTCATTACAAGTTGGCTTTTTTTGTGTTATTATTGCCAACAATTATAACTATATTTCTAGATAACCATTGCTCTCTCTCTTGCTTTGCCATCACTTTAAAGTGATTTTAATAAAAATATACTCTGTTATCCCGTATTTCTTCATAATATATCAACGCCAAATAAATAACAGCTCTGCATGTGCAAATCCCAACTTCATTAAAAATTAAAAATTTTGTAAAAATTAACAATAGTGAGTTAAAAGTTTTATTAGATCAATAAAATCTAATTATTAGTAAACATTTTTGTATTATTTGCTAGAAGGAGGTTTTTGGAGGAGGTTTTTGGGTTTAAAAACTCTGCCAACACCTTAAAACTGTAGGACTTGAAATTAATTTACTTTTATTCAATTAAGTTAGCGTTAACCCTTTCTCAAATCCACCATATGAAAGATAGATTGACCTTCATTATTCATTTAACTTTTATTACAACAACACAACCGCCCACAAGACTTAAAAATTTATTAATAATTTCTTTATGAAAAAATAGCATGATTTTGAAAACGCATTTAAAGCATAAGGTTCCAACTTCAAATCTGTACTTTAATAAAATCCTTTTTTAATATTTGCTACAAAAATAGTGAAAAAAAAATTAAATAAAATTTCGGCCAGTGTAATATGCAACTAAAACATGAAATTTAAAAATTCAAAAAAAAGAGATTCCATTGTTAGCCCAGTATAGGACTATGCCCAAAAGTTGGAGGATGAATTATTTTTTTTCAGAAAATAATCGATTAGAATATGTGTTTTTTGCGATATTAACATTTGGTATTAAACTTTTTTATATTTTATAAGAAAACGGATTTAATTTTTTTTTAATTTTAAGCAAAAATATTTCAAAAAAATTGACCTAAATCGGTGAATTTTTCGCGAAATTATGGGCATTTCAAGAAACGAACGTTATTTTGTAAAAATTGACATCTCAAAAAATTTTACAATTCTAAAAAACTAGGGGGATACTACAACATAAAAAATTACGAAAAATTCAAAAAATAAATGGTATTCTTTGGTGATAAATATTTGCAAGCGAAAACACCCTCCAAAAATTTTTCCTGTGTTTAGCAGCTTGATGTTTGACGGATGCACCCACAGTTTTAGACCAGTTGCGAACCGCAGATGATTTCTATGAGAAGCCTTTTTTCCTGGCAGAGCGTAGGCTTCTTATTTTTTGCCGAGGGAACACTGCAATTGTAAACTTCTAAGTTTTTACTGTTGTCGCATTTCTACTCAGGCGGAGGTTTAAGTTAGGTCATGTAAAATAAAGTAAAAAATTCAAATATCGGCGATTTTTACCAAGGTCGCAATTTGTTTGTTTGTTTTGTAATACTTTTCTTATCAGATTTTTTTAATAGCGGACGGTTGCGTTGTACTTATTTTCCACATACTTTAAAGCATTTATTTATTAATTTTTAAATTTGTTTTTTATTTATTTATGTATAATAAATGCACACAGACACTTAAGACTTAAGTATCTACTAAAAAATATTTAATTATTTACAACTCAAAAAATAATTTTTTAATTTAAATTTAGTAGAAGATAAAATAAATAAATATTTGAGAAAAAATTTAAGCTCAGACGGAGTTCTATTTCTTGTTCTGCATTAAATTGTAGGACGTTGAAGTATTCGAAAGGAAAGAAAAGGTTTGCCTCTAACTAATCAAAACTTCTCTGAGTTAAAGTCAAATATACGCTGAGAGGTTAGAATTTGCAGATGTCAGCAATGTTTAACATTCCAGGCTTCATTTATTTCTTTACCACCCATGAGCCCGAAACGTAAATTCTAAATTGATATGTATCTACAAAAAATTTTTTCTTTGCAAATTTTCTTTTTTTAGTCATGATTCAAAATGTTTATAATTGTTTATTAACATATTATCTTTTCTCACACCACCCCTTTCCCATCTTAGGCGGCTGCCGTCGACGCTGTTTAAGTATTCTAAAAACGTTGCGTGATCGTCACCTCGATCTGCCGGGCAATCCGATCACCGCTTACCATCTAAAAAATCTACTGCTCTACGAATGTGAAAAACATCCGCGTGACTTTGAATGGGACGAGGCGTGTATTGCCGATCGTATCAATGGCATCTTTCTACAGTTGATCTCATGTCTACAATATCGTCGATGTCCACACTATTTTCTACCAACGCTGGATATGTTCAAAGGCAAATCGCCCAGTTCGTTGGAGCAGGCGACCAAGCAGGTTTGGCGTTTGACGCGCGAAATGTTAACTAATGCGAATGCTTTTGAAAAACTCTAAACCAACTAGGAGGTACTACAGTGCACAACTATTTAAAACACAAAAAAAAAAAAAACAAGCAACAAAAAAAACAAATACACAGCAATCGCCGCACATTGACATTAACAAAACATTAAAAGGCGAATGTAGCACAAAAAAGGGGCGAGCGCTAGAATTTCAAGGTGCTGGTGGTGCGATGAAATTTCTATGCACTGTGTATGGATGTATGTGTGCATGTATATATGTAGATGTCAGAGTGTGTGTGTGGTTTTTCGATTGGAACGCATTGATATTCCCGTAAGTGGCGGTACCAAATGGCTGCTGTGTGAGGGCATTTCCAGCGTGCAGAGCTATCACATTAGGGTGCCTCACCACAAAAAAAAAACAAACAAAAAATTGAGGGTTTTAAGGCTTCCGTCAATATATTTCGCAAAAATAGTAAGTGAGCTATACGCTGAACAATGCCTCCAAAAATGGAGTTTTTTTTTAATTAAAAAAAAATTTTTTTTTATAAAGAAATTATCTCAGACGGTAAAGCAGTTAATATGTATTAATAAAAATATTTTTAAAAATACATATATTATTTTTTGGCCTAATTTATTAAATCGACAAATATTAATTTTGGAGCTCGAGGCCAGTATAGGGAAAGAATTTTGGAAAAGGTGGACTCAAAAATTAATATTTATTTTAAAAAATTTCTAACGGAATCGTTTACTACATTCCCACTGGATTGAAATCTTTCGAAATCCAGGAGGGTGCCCCATATATGTACGTATTTCGATTGATTTCAACTAAAACCGATCGAAACCTTGACTTTTGTGAAACCAACAAACCTTTAGATAAATGCCAAAAATTTTCTGAATAAACAAAAAATACATAAATGATTTTAAAATGAGTAAACAATAAAAAATCAAGAGAAGCATTATACCATGTTCACATGACAATGAAAACAAGTAGTTTTCAGGAGATGTTTTCAATTTTAAACATGACCGTCCAGACAGCATACCTTTTTACTAACTGGCTTTCGATGACATTTCTCTATTTATTTACCATTTTACTCTAAGGCAATCCAGTAACCGAAATTCTCCCCAGAGCTTCTTTTTTCGATTTTTTCTTATTATTGTTCTTAGTCCTTTGTTCTTAATTCTATAAACTAGTGACGACAAATCATCGATTTTTTTTTTGCAAAAAGTTATCCAACACAGAGTTGCTTATGAAAACACAACGAAAATGTTGATGTTTACGAGATTAGCGCGATTGGTTTGTAATTCACAGAATATCACGAATGAGTCACGAGCAACAGGTTTCCGTTGTCGTGAGGCCTTGGTATAAGTAATTAAATTTTCGACGCTCTTTTCGAATCGACCTAGCTCACATAAATCTTAATATTTTTGCAAAAAATTTCGGTAGAGGTTTGAAAATATAATACATTTTATAATGAAAATGGAAAAATCGTACCGATCATCTTTTGTTTTTTTTTGGAAGAAGACTGCTACACCCTAATGTACATATACACAAATACGCTTATGTTTGCCGCTTGCATGTTGCATGCCACATCTAAGTAAGCACTATGTGAAGTGCAAAAAAATTGCGTTAGATAAAATCTACACCAGAAAACTACTTCATTTTCAAATTGTGTGTAGTATTCGAGGCAGTTTAGCAAGCCTTCAAACATTAATTCTACAGCAGCCGGCCAGGGAATACATAGATTAACACTGATATGAATGTCGTTTCACATGTCCGATGTATGTTTGTATGTTTGTGCGAGTATGTAGATATCCTGCCATAGATAAAGTCATCTACGGGATTATCCTTGCATACGATTTTTTTTTGTTTGTTTAATTTTTATAGCAATCGCCTTCTATTCTCCACCTCAAAAAGGTTCAATACATGCAAACATATTTACTTACATACATACAGGCGTTACATACACAAATGAGTATGCAGTGATTTATTTTACAATATTCACAACGTTTTTGATAATTTTTTTTTTTAAATATGTTTTTATAAAAATACTAAAAAATACCCAACGTACTTTTTTACGCTCCAAGAAGTACAACGTATTCAATTTTATGTATTATTTTATTAAAAAAAAAACTTGAGATCAACCTAAAAAAATTTTACATTAGGATGTCTCATAAAAAAATTGCTGTTTTTCTACGGAAATTATAATATATACTAGTTGCTACCCACGACTTCGTCTACGTTACTTACTACGTTTTCACATACTTACAAAAGATTTTTTTAAGCTAAAAATGCAGCTTCGATATTTAAAAACCGCAATCACAATAAAGATGAAGTCGACCCGAAAATTAGTACAATTTTTTTTTTACATAATTTTCAGTGGGATATCTGCTCAAAATAGCAAAGCTTATTAGATTTGAACAAAGTCGAACCAGAAATGTGAAGTGTCTGGAAATTTCGACTAAATATAGAGCATTCCAATGGATTTTCCAAGGACCGGAAATAACCGCTATTTTGATTTTTGCAAAAGTAAAAAACCATTGGCAAGAATTCGTTCAAAACAACACTCGAATATATCGATCGAATAGTTATGCCATATTCTATATAAATCTGACCTTATTTTTATTTTGAACATTTTTTGTTTTAAATCATTGCATAATCGTTATTTTATGATATTTATTTTTCCGATCAAAAATAGTCGTTATTCTTGGATTTTTGTTGTTTTAATGAAAAAAAGCATTATTCTTAATCGTTAAAATAAAAAATTTTGCAATCAGTTTTTTCCTTATATTTTAATTTTTAATCGTTATCCTTGTATTTACAATATTTCTATTATAATATACACTAACCAATTTGTCGGCGATGACATTAATAGATTTTTTGATCGACATCACAAAATGACGATCAAACTTGATCGCAAAAATAAAGATACAAAAATAACAACTATTTTTGATCGGAGAAATAAATATAAGAAAATGACGAATGAATTATGGTTTTTTAACACACCTACACAAAACTTTTCTAGTCCCATTCCGTAAATGTACTTCTCGTCGCACCCACATTATACCTTTCTAATTTCATCAAAATCGGATCATAAATACAAATTTTCTGAATAACTCGCTTCCAACGCCACCTAGCACATTTATTTTTTGTTTTTAGAGTAGCTTTTTTATTGTACCAGCACCATATCTTTCTAATATCTTCAATATCAGACCATATGACTATGGCCGTGCCACGGGTCTAAGGAACATACTTTTCAAATTTGGTTTTCCGTTCAACATTTTTCAAACCAAATTGTAACAAAGAAAACGAAATATATACTCATAGATTATATTTTAAGACTCCCGCCAAAATATTACGAAAAATATTAAGATTTTTGTGTGCTGGATCGATTTTGGATTAGTTTTTTATAAATAAAAATAGTTTTTCAAAAATACTGAACATAAACCACTTGAGATGGCAAAACAATATAAGCTTAAATGATCTGATAAAAGATATATAAAGATTTGTTCAACGAATTCATACAAATACAGCTTAATTTTATTTATAAAAACCGTCATAAATTGAACTAATTTCAAATCGGTACTGCTCACCTGAATTTATTTTATCTTAAAGTATTGAATATTATAATTGCAATGGAAAAATAGTACCGATTTTTTGTACGACATATTCTTCAAAAAAACAAAAAGGGGATGCTGCTCTAATGTTTTTCAAAAATGTTTCATTAAAAAATATATAAATATTAAAATCGGTAAAGTACTTTGCGTTTCAATTCATTAAAAACATTATCCATATTATCGTTTTTAAAGATAGCATAGCTAGTTTGTTATATAACATAAATCTTTTATATGGTCTAAATATTTATAAAAAATTGATGAAAACTCAACAAATGTTTATCAAATTCTATAATAAAAAATAATAATAGTTCATTCTAAAACATAAACTATAAAATGTATTAAAGTTTAAAAAATTTACTAAACTTCAACAAGTTTTCCTAGAATTTTCAAAATTTTTAATTATTTTTAACTACGTAGTTTTATAGGCCTTTCAATTTTAGTATAACAAAGCGCGAGTACTCTTTTCACGAAATTTTAAATTACAAATGAGTTTTAAAAGCTGTGGAAAGATTTTGCTGGCCTCATATTGTCAAGATGTTGTGAGCCTTTTCACTGCCTACACAGAGTGCAACTTTATCATAGAAATGATGTTTCATTGCAAATCATTTAATATGGAGTTTGACAGCTCAAGTCACGAGAAAGGGGAACAGAGTAGGGACACACATTTTTTCGATACGATACCCCATCGATACTTTTGCTATTCGACACAAATATTTTTCTTACTCGATACTTTTAAAACGATATTTTTTGGAATCGAATACTTAAATCACAGTATCGTATCGCATTTGCGAAGAAATGCTAGTTATAGAAGAACATTTGGATTTGACAATCAAACGGATTGAAAATGAAATAGAGGAACACACGGTCCGTATCAACATCATGCTATAAGTTAGTCCCATTCCAATTTTTGGTGGTGTGCTATCAACTTTGCTAAGGTTTGGGGACAAAAAATTGCTAAAAATTGCAAAAGAGAAAATAAAAGGATGAGCTGGAAACGATAGCAATTTCTCAAACTTTTCATTTCTCTAACAGAAAATCTTGTTCAATCTCACCACACCAGAACTCATTCGGCTTTTACTGATTGATAGGAGATTATGATTTGATGCAATTGGTTTCTGGTGTGGTGAAATTGAACGAACATTTGTGCCACAGGAAACGGAATGTCATGCAAATTCTTTGTAATCTACGTTCTTTGATTATTATTATCACTTTTTGATGATTTAAAGAAACGCACTACAGATAAAGTTTTATAAAGAATTGTAACCGAAATTCTTTTTTAATTTAGTATCACTATTTCTAGGTATCCGGTTCTTTCCAAACGATACTTTGAATGAGTACCACATCGATACTTTCGGCGCAATACCATGTCCCTAGAACAGAGTACTATGTTTTATATGCAAGAAATGTCCAACAAAAAATTATTATATCATAATTTTTAGCTACATGAAATTTAATGGTTTGTAGCCCAAAAGTTTTCAAAATTTCTGTTAAAAAAGTTTTCAAAAATTCTGGTTTAAAAATTTGCAAGTTTGTGGAAAACTTGTCGAATTTTAGTAAACTGTGTATAAAGCTTGAAGCTTTGATTTATATGGTTTATATTATTTATGAACTATGAAAAAGTTTGATGTAAAATGTTGCGAATATTGTAAAAAACAAATCTCTGCATACTTACTTTTGTTTGAAACTGTATGTAAATATATATATATATGTATAATTTGCTCATAATACATGCATAAATGTTGCCATAATTTTGCAAATAAATTCATATTTATATTCGTTTCTTCTGATACTGAATGTCCAATCAAATGTTGATTTTTTGAAAATATCCATTAACTTCAACTAATAACTACATATGTATGTATAGTAAATAAGACTTTCATGGAGCTTTTAAGCTAGTAACTGTGTATACGAAAATATAAAAGAAATTGTGGTAAAAACTAAATATTTACTATGTACTATTATATAAATACTTACCCCAATACATTTTAGGGACTACCTATTGTATTTATATTTCATTAAATTTGTTATGCATTTCGTAGTTATGTAGTGTTATAATCAATGTATGTATACAATTTTAATATTTCATCAAATATATTATTAAAAACTTTTTAATGTTCAAAAAATCTATTTTTTTAATTATTTCGCCACTGACTAATTGGGGGCTTGGGATTACACTATAGTCGCGATTTAATTCATTTTTTTTTCATTTTTCGAATGATTTTTCTTGAGTGCTTAGGTTTAGAAAAAAATATAAATGATTCAGCTAGCGTTACATGCCTGGACGACCGAACTTTCTACACCTAAGCCCAAGGCCTACCATAGATTTTGATAATTTACAAAAATAAACTGTACATTTCATTCAACTATCAAGAAAACCCCCCTTATTCTTTTTCCACGATAACAATTAATAAAAAAAAAATATTAAATTACTAGATTAATAGATGAATGCCCGAAACTCACACGAAAAAGTGCCCACTATTGATGCACGAAAAATGGGCAAATAATAATGAGAATGCCAAAACGAAATCCATCTGTTTTATAAAAATGATCATAAACAATGAAACAAAGGAATAAAAAGTGCAGCAAAGCTGTTAAGTAACCCCGGTAAGTAAATATGTAAGAAATGTAGAGATGTGTGTGTAGGCGAACAAAAAATAACAAATTATACCCAAGCACGAACATTTGAAAGGCCAAAAACAAAAAAAAAAAAAGATAAGAAAAATGATGTGCTCAAATCGCAAATCGAAGTGAAGTAGACTGAAGTGAGAGCGAGGGGAGGGGGCATAAAATACGTATTAATGCCAAAAGTATCGCATTTCATGTGCCAACCGTAACGTAACGACAAATAGCAGTTCCACACACAGCGTAGAGAATGGCAACGAGACTTACAAAGGAGGATTTCAAACTCATGCAGCTGATTAAGAAAGCGTGGTTGTGGTCGCAAAGTACAAACACAAACACAAACACAAACACCAATACCAATACAAACCAACCAACACCAGTGCGCATTGTACTATTTACTCTCATTCCCCCGCTACGAGTCAGCCGCGCGTGCAATTGATGGCAAGTGCGGGAGTTCACAGACTACCAGCCAGCCATCCAGCCAACCATCCAGCCAACCATCCAGCCAACCATCCAACCGACCGACGGGCCAGCCAGCCATTTGGTGCTGCGAATGGCCAGGTGATGCTGCAGATGCTTTTACGCAAAATCACAAATTATTTGCTTGCCTTTTGATACTACATATGTATGTGTGTGCGTGTGTGTGGGGAACGCAAAGGTAAGTACATGCATAGTAGTTGTAGCTGTTGGAGTGGGTGAGCTTAGTGGGATGCACGTGACCAACCGAGTGGCTGGTGCCGTTACACGCCGATAGCGCACGTTCTGTGTATTTAAAATGTTTTCCGACAAATTATGCTTGAATTATGCCATCCCGGGTACTCAACAAGCTGAGATGCCATTGGAATCTATCTATGTTTCATTAGCTTTTTGTACCATATGAATTTTTATTTTTTGAATTGTTTACTTCTACTTCTTCGATACACTTGCCGCTATCAATGTCATTTCTCCGCTCTACTCAGCCCATTGAGTGCGAATGATGTTCAGTGTTGCCAGAAAAAAAATTATTAAAAATCTGCAAAGTGGAAATGAAGTATTTAAAAAAACCAAGAAAAATTCAATGAAACTGAAATAAAAGCTCCCTTTTCTCCGAAAATATCTGTTCAGAAGATTTTAATACTAAATACATAAATTTTATTTGTTACTAGCTATGAACAGCATTCGCTGCTATGCTTTAATTGTAAACTTCTGTGCCGATTGTACAAAGAGAGTTAGAGTTAAATATGTAAGAGAGTTTTATAAGATATCCTCATTGGTTTTTTTTAGTTTAGGCATGAGTGAAAATAGTAGCATAAATTAATCAAAATAGTATTAGAATCTAGTAAAAATAAGAGTAGTAATAAATCCTAGAATTAGTAAAAAAGTATGAGAAATTTGTAAAAATAGTAGCAAAAATTATTGGGAAATAGTAATCAGAAATGGAAGTAGTGATTAGAGATTAACAAAAATAGTGGTAGATACCAGTAAAAATATTAGCAGAAATTAGTAGAAATAGAAGAAGTAATCAATAGTAACATTAAAAAAATAGTAGTAGAAATTAATCAAAATAGTATTAGAAATTAGCCAAAATAGTAGTAGTAATTAGTAGAACCACTAGTAAAAATAGTAGTAGAAACTAGTAAAAGTGGAAGTAGTGATTAGAGATTAGTAACTAACATTATTAAAAATAGTGGTAGAAATTAGTAAAAATATTAGCAGAAATTAGTTGAAATAGAAGATGTAATCAATAGTAGCATTAAAAAAATAGTAGTAGAAATTAATCAAAATAGTATTAGAAATTAGCCAAAATAGTAGTAGTAATTTGTAGAACCACTAGTAAAAATAGTAGTAGAAACTAGTAAAACATGTAGTGGTAATTAATCGTAGCATTAGTAAAAATAATAGTAGAAATTAGTCCAAATAGCAGCTGAAATTGATAAAAATGGTAGTAGAAATTATTTAAAATAGTAGTAGAAATTAATGAAAATAGTAATAGTAAAAAATAGTAGTAGTATTTAGTAGAACCACTAGTAAAAATAGTAGCAGAAACTAGTAAAAGTGGAAGTAGTGATTAGGAATTAGTAACTAACATTAGTAAAAATAGTGGTAGAAATTATTAAAAATATTAGCAGAAATTAGTAGAAATAGAAGAAGTAATCAATTAGTAGAAATAGAAGAAGTAAAAAAATAGTAGTAGAAATTAATCAAAATAGTATTAGAAATTAGCCAAAATAGTAGTAGTAATTAGTAGAACCACTAGTAAAAATAGTAGTAGAAACTAGTAAAAGTGGAAGTAGTGATTAGAGATTAGTAACTAACATTATTAAAAATAGTGGTAGAAATTAGTAAAAATATTAGCAGAAATTAGTTGAAATAGAAGATGTAATCAATAGTAGCATTAAAAAAATAGTAGTAGAAATTAATCAAAATAGTATTAGAAATTAGCCAAAATAGTAGTAGTAATTTGTAGAACCACTAGTAAAAATAGTAGTAGAAACTAGTAAAACATGTAGTGGTAATTAATCGTAGCATTAGTAAAAATAATAGTAGAAATTAGTCCAAATAGCAGCTGAAATTGATAAAAATGGTAGTAGAAATTATTTAAAATAGTAGTAGAAATTAATGAAAATAGTAATAGTAAAAAATAGTAGTAGTATTTAGTAGTAGCAATAGTAAAAATAGTACTAGATATTAGTTAAAATAGTAGTAGTAATAATAGTAGTAATTATCAGCAGTAGTCGTTAGCAGTAATTGTAATGGTAATTGTAAAGGTGAACCAGTCCCGAGCTACTGAAAGGCCCTGAAATGGTCCCGAAATATCTAGTTCGAAAATAGCTCCAAAATGAAAGTAAAAAATCACTGTCGCTAAAGAAGTTTTGCTTCAAAAATCAAAAGCCGGCATGTGTTAATGTCGTTGAAAAATTAAAATTGTATTCAAAAATGAAAATGACTCTAAACCATTTCTAGTATTAGTAGTATTTCCCTCACTTAATATTTTGATAAAATTTACCCTATGTTATGTCTAGTCACCAACTAAAACCCCATAAATATGAATTAACAATTTTTTAAATTTAGTTGAGTTCCAACAGACAAACGGACAGACAAAAATTATAAAAATTTTCCAAATGTATTATATTGCATTCCCTGCATCACCTTTTGAGATTCTTTAAAGAAATTTCCAATATAGAGATACAACTTGTCTATAGTTTTATTATAGCATTAGCTTTTCTCCACGGCTTCCTTTCCTTTAACTTCCTTTAACTTACCGATTAATCGACGATTTTTCAAAACGTTTTCCTATAAGGGCTTCCTTTTAAGAGCAGCACTGTTATATTTTAGTAAGCTTAGACATTTCATGATCAAGTTTTGTGGACTGTTATCATTTTCACGTTAATATTATACTGGATAATTATTACAAAGAAAAATTTTCACTTCTGGCAACACTGGTGATGTTTCGTTGTTGTCCTGATTATGTGCACGTGCACACATACATACATACATACATACATACATACATACATACATACATACATACATACATACACACATATGCACATACATCGCACTTTTCAGCACGTGCCTCTCTATTTTGCCCGGCCACTCTCCCTCTCCTCCTCGCTTGTGTTCCTTTAATTCTGTCATCTCTTTTGCATTTCGTTGACATTCGTTGTGTGTTGTCGTACTTTGTGTACCGCCAAAATCTCGCGTCGGCGACATTTTTTCCCCCCAATGCAGCTTCCTGCTGTTGACATTTATTCACATCAGCGCCTCCACATCCGGTGCTTATACCTTGGGCGTTTTGTTTTAACACACTCAGACCATTCTTGTTCCAGCCCTTTGTCACACATTGCTATGATAACAATAATCTACCCACCAGTTGGTATTTTATTATTTTTTATTCTTTTGTTTTAATTGTTTTCTAATGACAATTAAATTAGGCGTATGATTATTTTCTTTGTTCCTCGCCCTTTGGACTATTTCGCATTGTCGGGCGCTACGTATGCAGATGTGGTTGACAAATATAAGAAACCTTTGTCTCTAGACAGATTAATTTCAAAAGCAGTGCTGAAATGCCGTAGGGTATAGAGTTTCTGGAAATTAAAACTTTAAAATACACGAGCGAGAATTCTTATCTTAAATTTTAACAGACCCATCTCAAGTTTTTTATATGCACTTTCGAATGGAGAGTTCAGTAGCAGACCGCCTTCTAAAACCTGTCACAGGTGGGACGAAAAATACGGAAGTTAACAAAGCAAAACAAAAAGCCTAATTACTAAAGAAAGACACAAAAATATGAAGGCATATAAAAAACTATTTGGCAAACCCAAATTATAATTTCGAATAAATATTTCACGCTTCTCAATAAGTAAAAGTCAACACGAGATCTAGCCACTACTTGACGTTTTGTAACGTTTTTCTCTCCTATTGGAAATTGGAGTTGAAGGACTTAAATAAATCACTTAAATCCACGTTAGTCAATTCTTTCAGGTTTTCAAAATAGGTTTTACCCAGAAATCTCAATGCACTTCTGTAAAGAACTGAACAGCTGCAGTAGGGATGTTTCACCGTTTCTTTCGCACCTGGTGAGTATCAACATTAAGTCTGGCAAATAAAAAAATCACTCAGATAATACTAAAATACATAAATCGGAAAGAGCGGACGAGGCAGTACATACAATGATAATATCAACAATTAAATGATGATTAAAAGGATTTTGTTCCTAGGAAAATACGAACCCAAGCTTCATTAGTAGGGGGATGGTAAACGGACAAACATAGTTTAGGAGTCGCTGGAAGCCCTCATCAATACCCAATTTCTAGGCCAGAACAAACAGTGTAGACCCAAGCGGGGGTTTCACAACCCTTAAAAGAGGTGCTGGACATAATCATTAAAAAAGAATACATAAAGTTTTCAATAAGCAATTTTTCTCCATATAAATCCCTTGGTCCCAATGCTCTGGAACAGCACATTGTCTCATGGCTAGACACCGCCTTCAAAGCCATCATCCATCTGACCTACATTCCACAAAGCTGGAAGAGAAAGAAGATGGTCTTCATTCTCAGAACGGGCTGAACGACTAAGAAGCAACTGAGAAATCAAAAGATTTCAGACCAATAAGTTTTATTTCCTCTTGCTTTCCTCAGAAAAGCTCGGCATCTCAGCATCTCTCTCGGCAGGGTGCTGAAAGAAAATATCGAGAGGGTACTAAATGCCTGCATATTCTGAGATAGTCGAGCATTCATTCTCAAAATGGGTAGAACAACTCAAAAGAGATCAGAAGATTTCAGACTAATAAGTCCTATAACTTTCCTGGTAAAATCACTGAAACGACTGGGCATTCGCATGATTGGGGTGTGATGAGAGAAGATGGGCATCACTCTCGGCAAAGTACTGACAGAAAATATCGAGGAGGTACTAAAAGTCTGCATATTCTGAGAGAGTGAAACAGCTCTCTTGGCCCTGGCATCACCAATGACAAATTCCAAGGAAAGTCAGTGACTGTAAACGGCCTTAAACCGAGTCAATAGACATCGCTCTTGTCTGAGTTTCCGCTTATAGGAATATATATAGTATGAAGAGAAAACTACGCTTACAGTTCCTAGGAATGGTAGTTCGGTTTTACCAGAGTGTATAAAGAAATTGTGTTAAATAGAGAAAGTGTTATCATTCGGCAGTCATGTTATGTCAGTTTTTTTTCAAAGAGGTTAACCCTTTTTTCAATCTTGACATTCGGTTTGTTTGAAATATGCAATGTACACAATTCCCAGTGGCAGTTTTCACAAAAAAAGGTGGGTGGGTACAAGCTTGTAATATAAGCATCAAAGACTCCTCAAAAGTCGGTACGGGCATTAAATCTACTTTTTCTCTAATCAGACATAATACTAAAGATAAGTTTTAAACTATAGCAGGAAAAACATAACTCCTCAACACAACATTGAATATAAAAAATTTTGATAGTCTGATAGGCTGTTGAGCAAAATATTGAAAACTTCCAAGAGAAAGGCAAAATTCTATTAAAAGCAATATTAATGAAACAGATTCACTACAAGAAGATGGCTTATATTATTTTGTAGGGTTCATCATAAACAAACTAAATTTAAAAGGTTAAATTTCAAATGAAGCAACATGGACTTCGGCCAATCAATTAAGCGTTGCTGGTTCAAAAAAAAACTCAAAATCAGAGTTTTTATGCAAAATCGGATGTTTAGAAGAAAATTTTATTTTCGTTTATGGGGAAGCTATGAAATATATATCAAATTTGGTAAAAAGCGAGGAGGAAATCAAACATATTTTTTTAATGTATAATACATTTTCGTATTAAGTTTTTAATGCCGTAAAACACTATAACGAAATAAAATTTTTTTAAAAATTATTACCTCAAAGCTGAAATAGATTTGCATTTGGTTAAACAAACTTTTGACATGTCTGCTTTGACTTAACAAAAATTGTTCTATACACATTGGGTTTTACAACAACTCAGGCTCTTCTCTGCTTGTTAGTACTCAGATCGTCTCTCCTACGAGTAGGGACGCTTGATCCATACCATAATCTTTAACAAGTAGATTTTTGTTGCATTTATTTTATTTATTTCATTTATTTTATTTATATTTTATTATTTATATTTAATTAGAGATTAGTCAACTAAAACAAATTGTTTTACAGACTAATGTAGATATTTTACCAAAAATAATCTTAATGAATAAGAAAGATATAATTGAGTAGTGATATAGAGGGATATCATAAGGAATATCTTATTCAGCTTTTACAATAGCATCAAAAGGGATATCATATTACGTTTCAGTTATATTACTTTTAGGTAACTATGGTTATGAAAGAGTGTTTTGATGAAGCAAAATCTGTTTCACAAGATTTAGAGATTGTATTGAGTTCTATGAGGGCTCTAGTGATGCGCGCATTTGTTGTATAAAGGGTTCTTATGAAACCGATATAAAAAAAATCAAAGTTACGAAGCGATCTAGCTGGAGTGTCCTAGAAGTTAGGTGCAATCCACAACTGCACGAATAATATCATCCACAAAAGCTACGGACAAAATAGATCTTCTAGATGCCAGGGATTTTAAATTAATAAGAAGGCATCTCATGTAATATGAGGCGACAGGGTCATGAAAACGAAGGGAACTTAGAGCATAGCGAATGAAAACTTTTTAGTTTCGTTCTATTCGAACAATAATGGCTGGCATGATAAGGTCTCCAATTGAAAAATGCATATTCTAGTTTTGAACGAACAAATGACATATAAAGCAGTTTGCATGTGGAGAGACTTGAAAATTCTGTACTATTGCGTCTGACTAATGCTAACATAGCATAAAATTTAGAAATGTCATAGTTAATATAAATTAATAAAAGTGAACTTTGCATCGAAGACAACACCCAGATTCACAGTTCCAGATGTAGCGATGAACGAATAAGACTGTGAGTTGTCAACGACAACCATACACCACCTGTTCAATAGATAAAACAAAAAGATAAAAGTGAAAGCCTAGGCACGTTAATTTCTTAACTAGGCTAGCATACGAAACACGATCGAAGGCTTTAGAAAAATCTTTATATACCTACAACATCGACTTGAAAGCCCGTTTTAAAAGCTGAAATACAGCCTTGTGAGAAGACACCCAAATTTGAAGCGGTAGATCTACCCGGAATGAAGTCATGCTGGTTAGGGCAAATCAAACTTTTAACCGCGAAAAAAAACCTTGTCTTTAATAAGACATTCAAACAGTTTAGTCGTCGTTGAAAGCTTGGATATAGGTATTTAATTACTCACATCGCATTTGTTTCCGCTTCTAAAGATTGGTGTACTAAATGACACTTTCCAATCATCAAATAAATCGCCGAAAGATAGAGATAGAGAAAAATTATCTTGTTATCAATGGTTACGAAAGCGAAACGCCGTTTTTAAATAGAACCACAAAAAAAGCCATCAACGTCCGTTTGCGAAGAGCTCTTAAGTTTGGCAATACCATTGACAATATCATCGTAAGATAAAGGGAACAACCCGATATCAACAGATGATTCCAAATCACACTCAAACTCAAGGTGCCCGCCC
Source organism: Anomoia purmunda (assembly GCA_951828415.1). Lineage (NCBI taxonomy): Eukaryota > Metazoa > Arthropoda > Insecta > Diptera > Tephritidae > Anomoia > Anomoia purmunda. The sequence continues at coordinate 49,212,076 of OX639995.1, forward strand.
GTTGAAAGAATAAAATTGGATTTAAAAAATCTGCAAAAAAAAATCAAAAAAGTTTTATCATTCAAAAATAAAACTGAAGGCATACTAGAGCTCCTAGATTTTCAAGATTTAATGAAACTCATGAAAGCTTTTGAATTTGATTTAATACTGGCTTAATGAATTCTGAATATAGTTATTGTATAAAAATTTATCCAAACAATTATATGTCTTCGCATATTCTCTGAGCTTCAAAAGATGAACAGAATCCCTGGTCTTTTTTGAATTTACTAAAGAATTTTGGCTCAGTTTATAAGTTTAAGTCTTAAAGTTGAACGCATTTTTGCCATAAAAAGACTTGCCATAAATATCATGATTTATCAAATTTATGTAAAATAATCAACAATTGACCCGCTAGCTGAGGCGCCATAGTATTTGGTTACGATGGGAAGGGCAAACATTTTTATTTATTTTTAACTAACCTTTTGTTGTTTGTTTACTTTTATAGTGAGCGTTTTAATAGCGGAAAAGTAGCGTTTCAATTCAATTTTCAAATGCTACATATTTTAAAATGCTAATTAAATAGAGAATAAATAAATTTGTAAAAAAAAACACCAAAACTTTCTCATAATTACCAAAAAAAAACTCTCAGGTGGATTACTTTCAAATCCATTTACAGATATCGATCGTTATGCTACACACGTGCACTTACACAAACGCATATATGTATGTATATATGTTTGTATGTATGTGTAGATGTTCATATATTTGTATCTGCATATTTAGTACATGCAAATAGAATTGGTCCCATTTTCCAATGAAAAATGTTAATTTCTATACTCAAAATTGATTTTTAATGCCGTAAACTAATTTTCAATTTTGAATTTTGTTGTACCAATACGAACTTCTCGAGAATCTCCCAGACGTGGCTGTAGATCTCGAAATTAAATTTTTTTTTTTTTCATTTTTGTTACTTGTTTTTATTGTTGCTGCTGTTGATTTGCTTATCTGATCGTCAGTATCTTTTACGTAATTGATATTATCGGCTTGAATTCGTTGTTGTGTTGGTGTTTATTGTTTGTTTTTTGTAGCTGTGATTGCTGTTGTTTCATGGCAAATAAACTGTGACATTCCTCCAATGGACCAACCAAATCGTTTTGCTGACTGACTGACTGCACGGCCATTGAAATTACATACATCCATACATACATACGTAGATATCTTTGTGCATAAATAGTGTAAGTTTGTATGTAGCCAATACACATAATTTGTTGGTACAAAGGCCAGCCATATGGTTCGCAAGAAATCGTACGCTCAACCAGGGACGTGCGCGTAGCGGGTTTTTTGGGGTTCCTCATTGCCATTGGTTAACGGAAGATTTTTACTGTGCAGTAAACTTATCGAAAAAATCCAAATCGTTTACTTTGAAATTAATGCTATAAAATTGACATTTAATTTACCTGCAGCGGTTCGTTCTCTAATGATTAGCAGGAGTGCCTAAAGCAAGCATCTTGTCCTGGCAAGGATAACATATAGATTCTATAGAGTTAGACTAAAGAATTAAAGCAGACAAAAAAATAAAATTTCTCGGAGAAGTTTAAGGAAAAATTTGAACCAAAAAGCTTTGGAGGGATGGTTTTCCGAGCATATTTATCGTCTCGATATCGCGTAACGACGTACGCGTTGATGTCACGTCACGAAATCATACATACTGAGGTCAAGTTCTGGACCGTTTCAATATTATTTGCGGACTAGATATTTCGGGACCCTTTTAGGACCTTTCAGTACTACGAGACCAGCTCATCACTACAAATACTACTACTAATTTCTACTACTACTGCCACTACTACTTTCTGCTACTCTATTACACTACTCTACTACTATTTTTACTAATTCTACTACTAATTACTACTATTTTTACTAATTTCTATTTCTATTTTTATTAATGCTACTACTTATTTCTACTATTATTTTTATTAATTACACTCTAATTATTACTACGATTCTTGCTAATTTCTGCTGCTATTTGTACTAATGCTATTACTAATTACTACTACTATTTTTACTTATTTCTGCTAATATTTTTACTAACTACTACCAATTGCTACTACTATTTTTACTAATTCTACCACTTATTACTACTACTTTTTACTATTTTTACTGCTATTACTATTTTTACAAATTTTTGCTACTAATTACTACTACTATTTTTTACTTATTTCTGCTAATATTTTTACTAATTCAACTACCGATTGCTATTACTATTAATTAATATTAATATTAATTCTACAACTTATTACTACTACTATTTTTACTAAGTATACCGCTTTTTTACTGCTATTAAGAAAGGCTATTAATATACCTAACTTGGGTGTGTTTGCGGGGGTGGTGTTTAAGCGGCGTAGGCGTTCATTGGAATAGATAGGTTAGTATATGTTTTATGAATGAATAGGGAATAGGATCACTGTGTTCAATCCCAGACCACCAGTAAGGTAGAAGCTTCGGCTACAAGGTTCGATGGGAGACTTAATTCTCGTACCATGGGGAATAGGAACTCTTTAAACTTTATGCCAAGTGCGATGTGGAGTTGCACTACAATCGGGTGCTGAACGCAAAGTATGGCAGAGGTTTTAAACAGGCCTCGAACCCTACTAACGTGGTCACCGATTACTGTTGAACTAACCTCACCATCCCAGGAAGGATAAGAGCAGTCATGCCATTCATTTCGAAGTCCTCAATCTTACAGTTACAGTTGACCTCAACATCTCGGTTGAGTTGCATTTTGTAATCGTAAGCCATCTCGTTGAGAGACCTGCGGCATTCTGTGGGCGACTTTTTATTGTCTATGCATGAGCCTCATAATACTCCAGGCCCTTTTTTACAAGACTTACCTCACATCAAACTCAACTCTTCAGCGTACAATCATCTAATGGGTTATGGACACCTGACGATGACGGCTTCACTCCGTGGCGCTTCAAAAAACACTACGCATCAATATATTGCGTTGATCTGCGCATGGGTTTGTTCCAAATGGTACTCGAGACCAACAGTAATGTCTTGGTAGAGACCGAGGCCGACCTAAAATCACTACCATACTCTGCATCCGGCACCCGGTTGTATTGCAACTCCACATTGAGCTAGATAACAAATCAAGCTCTACCAGCATTTATGTATTAAACCACGGCCACCACGATACTCCCTTTGGGAGCCGTACCCAACGAGCTGGCCAGAGTGTACGCCACTACCTTACCAGATTTAAATTTCCGATCAAACTTCGTGACCGGCAATTGATATTTCAACATTGCGTTGTTTGAAAATTTACTTAAGATCAACAATAACTGTAGATCGATTAAAGGACTAACCTCGTTTAACATAAATCGCGATGTTAATCTTAGTATTCAAAATATTGTGAAAGCGCTGTTTGCCGTACTCCTTTGAGTTAATCCGTTGACCGATCTCTAAATGCATTTGATGTTCTCACAGTTTTTAAAAACCTACTTTCATTTCATTTTTTATCTATTTCCAGCTTAAAATCCCCCCCCCCCCCCCTGTAAAATTCCTTGCGCAAGCGTCTGCATTCAACTCATGTTTTGTGCGTTCATCTGCCGTTCAATGTATCTTTTTCAGTGTGTATGTTACCAAAGCCATAAATATTTGTAGCTCCACGCTCAGCGTTTAATGATCATGTTGACAATTTTTTTTTACTCCTTCCCTATTGTTTTTTCTTTTAATTCGCTTACTTTTTTCGGTTGTTTTTGTTATGTTTTTGGTTTTTGTAAAATACATATGTATGTATGTACATGTTTTGGTATTCCTAGAATTTGTTGGGTACAAACAAACCCTTTTTAAGCTTTTCCATTTTTTCTACACAAATATATTTTTTGTCGTTTATCTTTCTTGCGGTTGACAGTTTAGATGGCAGTTCATTAATAAATGTATCAATATCCTTACAATCTGGCATTTGATTTAAACATACTCGTAAATAGTTACATACATACATATATTCAAAATGTCTCCAGGCAAATTAGATAGTGTTGTGTACTTGTCATTAGTAGCTCAAAAACCCAAGTAGCTTTAAAATGTCGTAAGGTTATTTTTGAGACTGAGGTCTGGTCTGGCAATTCCTTTTTGAATTTGTAGCCAACTGACTCCTTCATGGAATTTTCTTTTCCATTAAAACTTATCAACTATATGGAAAGAAATCAACTGTTTCTATTATCAAAAAACCAGAAATAATTAGTTATTGTCTTATATCTTGCGAACCAGATGAGCAATCTAAAGACCATAAGCACTGTATACTTTTTGATAGACTTAATAATTTCGGAGAAATTTATCAGTACTTTTTTTATGGAAAAATTTAAAATTTAATAAGAGAAAATATTAAAAAAAGGATGTTTTGTAAAGCTTTTTTCTTTTTTTTTATGTAAAAATAAACCATACACATTAATCTTTCAAGTCGTGTTCAAAATTCAAAAAAAAAATCCCACAAATTAAAAAAAAAATGTCAGGGACTTTAGAAATTTTTCGGGTATGCAGCTTTGTAGCGAATTCAATTCCAACGGAAGAGCTTTAAGTGGCTTAAAATATATGTTGCTTTTTTATGTTTTTTTTTTTGCTTACAATGCTGCGCATTCTCTTCAATATAGCGAATGATCAAAGTAAATATTTAGCACATTTCATTTGTTATATATTGTATCCATAAAAAATTAGTTTAGAAAAAAATAAATGAAAAATACCTAATTACATTTTTGTTACAAGTCAACGAATTCTACTGTTGCTAGGTAGGTGGATTTAGAGTAACTCTACAATTGAATATAAACAACAAGGAAAGTCGGAATTTTAATGATCTCATCACGCAGAACTCTTCTATATCGAAAAGCCAAATACCCCTATTTTTTTAACAAAAAATATTTAGATGCCCCTCAAGGCGCAAAAAGTTTCCCATGCAGGAATTTTAAATGTGAAAAAAATACAATTTTTTAATGTACGTTGTGCCACAGAAAAGGAAAGTCGGCATTTGTGTTCCAAAAAAGGAAGCCGGAATTTTAATGCTCTCATCACTTGTTTCATATCGAAAAATATAATAAGTAAATATAATATTCAATCCAAAAATATTTAGATGTAGTGGTAAAACTTTCTCATGTTTGTATTTTAAATGTGAAAAAAAATGTTCGTGGAAATGGTATGGAAACAGTGAAATCTTGAGACAATCAGGAATAATACCTAATTGTTTATTCCACATTGTTTTTAATTTTAAAATGAAAAATTGGATTCATAAAAAATATTTAATGTTAAAAAATTATTAAATAAACATTTGGATATTATAGTTTGAAATCTTTTGAAGAGGAAAAGAGTTTGGCTTCAATAAATTTTAAGAATTTTATAGCATTTTTCCTAATTAAAACGCATAAGAGACTTTGAGCGATCTCTAAATATTTTTTAATACAAAAAAATGGGGTATGGCATCATTCGATATAGAATAAGAGACTTCGACTTTACTTTATCCAACTTCAACAATCCAAAGGGATAAAGTAAAGGAATTTTAATTTATAGGATCAAAATTTGTGAAGCTAGCAAACATTTTGGCGGGTTTTTGGGGAAATTAGTTTTGTTGAAAAAAAAAAATATTTCAAAATTTTTCTAAATTTTCAACATTTTGGAAGCTATAACCTCTTTTCGAAAAGGTGTCTACATTTAATTTTTTTATTTTGTCTTAAAAATTTTTTTGTAAAAATTTTTAACGTTTAAAAAAAATATTATTTATTGACATTTCAATCGCTTTAGGATCGTGTTTGGCCTAATATTGTGGTATATTCCACTAAAAATCATTTGCAAGAAAAAAAAATTGCGCAATGCAATAAGACGAACACAAGTTTTGACGTGGCACCCAATGTGTTAACTTTACATATGTGCTTAAAACTAAATAACTTGGCAATCAAACGCACCACGTCGTTATTTCTTCACTAAAAACCCTCCGCCGAAGAAAATTTCTTATTATTTTGATGCAGCAATTTTGTCTTCAAATTGCTATATTTTTCCCGATTGAGTAAGATTTCTTCAAAACGAATAAACCCCTAACGTTATCTCAAAAAGTATTCAATATTTCCTTAGCGCCAATTTATTCCCATTTTGGTTTCTTTTGATACCTATTTTTACTTAATCCACTTAATTTTTTTTTTTTTTACATTTGCAGACTGTCAACTAGAACTAAATTTGACGGATGGCAACCACGACAAAAATTTAGGTATAAACCTTATGCTTGCCGAGACGAACCGTTTGAGACTTTTATATTAATCATTTATATACTTGTGATTAATTTAAAGCAATTTGAATTTTCTAACCGGTGGCAACTCTCTTCAAAATATACCTTTAAAACTCTATTCCAGCGAAAGGATTGGTTTGTTAGCCATATTTGACTATTTCATATACCTTGTGTACAGTTAAATTTAATTCGACTTTTCAAGCTGGTGGCAACCCTATCCCAAGAAGACTAACTCATGCCTAAAATCTTTCCGGGATAGCAACTAATAGCTATGCAAAACTTAAGGCGTATAAAAAGTTATAAGGGCACAAACAGATTTTCAAATTTACAGTTATGTCAAAAATTAGATGCACGGCATTTGGCCCAGTTTTGGCTATTCGCCTTTTGTTTTTTTTAAGTTCGTTATTTTGGGTTAAAGTTTAGCTCATTGTATAACAAACACCGTTTAAATGCAAATTTCAAACTTTGTAGAAAAAATAGTAAGATTCAATAAAATTTCAACAAACTTTTTAACTCGAATTTTTATAAAAATTGTTAGTATGTAGTTTTATAGGCCATCAAAAAGGGCAAGTCACAAAATTTGTGATGATTTCTTTGTTGATCTTCTCACACATTCTCTTACATAAAAAAAATTGTCGAACGTACTTTATGTGGAAGAAAATGAGTGTCGCCTTCATTCAAAAAAAATTATCAAAAATCAACGAATATTTTTAGCTACTGGGGACTTACACTAATTGAATGGGCTATAAAATTGCATACTCGAGATTTACAAAAAAAAAAAAACGAATTAATTGAATTTTCCTATTTTTCCTACAAAATTTGAAATGTGAATTTAAATGGTGTTTATTTTATAATGAACTCGATTTAAAAAAAACAACAAATATAAAACAAACAAAAGAAGAATAGCCAAAATTTTGCAAAATGTATTGTCCCTTTTCTCACATAATTATATATCCATATATAATAGGGTGAGTCAAATTGTGCGGCGCTGAAAAAAAGTTCAAAGCATCATCGCGATTTCTGGCACTATGGATCGTACCAAAGGCAACATACCTTCAAAATGAATTTCGAGTCTGTGGAATTTTTTTTGGCAATTTTCAAAAATACTAAAAAGTCAATCTATTTAGTCCATTTCAATTGCAAAAAAAAATATGATTGAAAAGATTTTAATTATTATGGCAAAAATACTTGTTACGATCCATAGTACCAGAATGGCGATGATGATTTGAACATTTTTAGTTGACCCACCCTAATGTGTATGCAAGTATAGATGTTCAACAATATAAACAGTTGGTTTATTTAAATGACCGACAACTATATGAGCGCCTACAGCAAGATGTCTCAATATTATAAGTATTTCCTAGTGTTGTATTTCTTCCCAAGCTCCACTATTGTACAAACCTTCATACATACAAATAAATATAGTACACGTTCATAAAAACCATCTAAATTTTCTACTTTTAAGTAGCAAAATGTTAAAAACAAATTGGCTGTCATATTTTCAGCACTTAACATTCTCACCCCGTGCAACAGGAACACCCACTCCTACACGGCAGCACAGCCGTAAATCACTAGAAGAATATTCTATTCCTAAATGTATAAAACCCTTTACTTAATAGGCTTGTCGTGTAGCTGCCAAGGGTTTTACGTACAGATGTAAGAGACGTCAATTAGGGACAGACGTCGCGCATTCATCAGAAAAACACAAAACCAAAACTCCAATAACAACAACATACATAAATACATACTATTTAAGTTAGTGTATTTAAAAGTTTTACAATAACAAATACAATACTAAAAACTAGTATTATGAAAAACAATAGACGGAACACTTTCATTTTCTCTTGAATATCGACTTACATTCATATCTACATTTACTACATGAATACAAGCTATGAATATTTTTAGTATGGCAAGCGCACTGAAAGTGTCATAAATTTTTAATGGTTGCACATCGAGACAATCAATAAATGCAAGCGGCACTTGAACACCCCCTTCGTTTATAGTTTTTTTTTTTTAGAGTTGCCGACACCTCTCTGAGCCATGCGTAGCCCCTTTAATTAGTCCAAAAAGCGGCGGAAAATTCAGAGGCCATACACATACATATGTATGTATATATAATATATATGTACATTAGACTGTATCATAAACAAAAGTTGAAAATTTGTCCAACGAGTTTGTACACTTCCCTCGTAAGGATTCACCTATCATATCACATTCAGTTTTTATAAAAGTTTTTTTCTAAAATCAATGCACTGTATTTAAGTCACATTATTACAAAAAAGAAGCTACATGCAAAAGTTGTTATGATTAATTCCATGTTTGCGACTATGCGATTTTTCGAAATTTGAATTTGTTGTCACTTTTGCCATAGCGGCCACAATTTCAAGCACCGTTAATTCTGGAGCCATATATTGTGGAACAACTTTCTCTGAAGATAAAATTAGCGCTTTTACTCTACTTTTCAAATTTCCAATTCGCAACAATTTTTTAAATAGTTTCAAATAAAAAAAGGTTAAAATTTCTGAAAAAAGTTTATTTTCCCCCATTTTGGACTCTTCCGATTTTTGATTTTTGAAGTAAAACTTCTTTAGAATCATTTTAATAATTTCTACCACTATTTCTACTGCTACTACTACTAATTACTACCACTATTTCTACTTATTTACACTAATTTTATTAATGCTACTACTAATTTCTCCCACTATTTTACTAATTTCTACCACTATTTTTATTTATATCTACCATTCTTTTACTTATTTCTACCACTATTTTTTATTAATGCTACTACTAATTTCTACCACTATTTTTACTAATTTCTTCCACAATTTTTACATATTTCTACCACTATTTTCACTCTTTCTACCACTATTTTTACCAATGCTACTACTAATTACTACGACTACATTTACTAATTTCTACTACCACAAAGAAGTTTTACCTCTGGCTCGCGCGCTTAGGTTCACGCGGGGGTTTTTTATTGTTAATTTAGGTTCCCTAAAGACAATAGAAAAAATGGTCATTATTTAAAAATGAGTTTGAATGTGGTTTAAGAGGTAAAAACAAATGAAGTACATGGCGCCTGAGCCGCACGCTTCTTCCCCCGTTGAACGCTCCGATGAGCGTTCTTCACAAATTACCAAATTCGAGGGGCATATTTTCAACTTTTCTAACTCCATACATCGTAATACGGTCTAATGTAGATATCTATGTATTTAAAATTGTAAGATCACCCTTTCGACTTCCCTAGCACTTTCTCTAAGTACCTATGTATGTAGTATGTATATTTTAAATTCATATATGCATGTGTGTGTGTGATTGCTTACACCACAGCAATTCCACCCATGTCAAGCCTCACGTCAAACTATTACAATTTGTGTAAATCATTTTGATGAAGAGCAAATAAAAATTTGAATGTCATAATTTTCTCTCATCTTTTGTCTGATAATTCGTCAATTTGACTGGCGTATGCGTTGCCATTTAATTAGTTAGCCCCTCTGTCGTTTTGTTGTGCTTTCTTAAAGGATTGTTACTAAAATTAGTAAATTAAAAGTAGATTTTATAAATACATCATATGTACGAAATAGGGTAAGATAACCCTGCAGGAATTGTGCAAGGGAAAACATTTTTGAAAATTTTGAAACATCCTTGGTTTCGGTAAGGTATTTAATAAATCGCTTAGATGCTAACATTCCAACGTCTAGTAGGCCTTAAACTGCTGCACTTTAAGTTATCACTTATAAAAATTATCTTCAAATAAATACCTAGTGCTATCCATAAATTATCGCGTCAAGTATCAACAAGCTATCAAAATTTCTCATGCCCATACAATTTGTATGTAACATCCCGCAATGACGCGGCGTTAGCTCTGAACAAATGGGTTTTTAAATTTTTAAAGCGCTTTAAGTGAGAATTGAAAAAGAATAGAACAAAAATGAGAGATATGAAAGGGCAAATAAAGTAAAACACCAACAACGATCTTCGAGAGGAAATGTTATTTGAGTACGCCGCGCGTTGCCCCTTGTCGGCTAGGTTTAAGGAGCATTGTGATGCCGCAAAAATAGTCTGGAACTCCTAACCACCTACTTAAACGTTTTAAGACTTGCGCGACATTCGTAGCTATCATGGAGGTCGTCGACTATTTCGACAGGGACTTTATTGCCGCCTGGCTATCGGTGAAATTGAAGATATAGGTGTAGTAAAAAGAAATCCATTATTTTTGCATTATGTTGATGGTTTTATATAGCATAGTTAGAATGATCCAATTCAGGTCAAATATAAAGCGGTTTGTTCGATAACTTATTGCTATTTTGAAGATAATTTAATAATGGCACTCTCATAGAAATCCTCGACCCAACTGAGGAAGAGGTAGTAATCACTTGGTGCCAGGTCCGAACTATAAAGTGGATGCATAAGAACCTCCTAACCAAGTTCCCGGAGCTTATGGCGAGTCACTGTCGATGTGTGTGGCCTGGCGTTACCCTGATGAAACACAATTCCTCTGCTATTGGCCAAAGCTGGCCGCTTCTGGGCGGTTGCTTGGTTCAGAAAGTCGTATTTTTGACAGGCGTTTGGCCGTAGGGTAGTAGAACGTAGTAGCCAATCCCACCAAATACATAGAAACACTTCCTGACCGTTTGCGTCGGCTCACCGCGAATCGACCACGACCAGTTCCGCTTAACGTTGTCGTGTTTCGGCAATTCTCGCAATCGTTGGTCCATTTGAGGTACATATGTAAATCTCGTACCTCTTTAAGAAGGCAGTCAAGAAAAAAAATGGCATTATACCTTGTGTCTAACAAAGTTGCACCGACGAAATTTTGACATTTTGCATTTGCCGCTTTTTCTTCAAGATATAATGATGTGAGTGATAGAAAAAAAAATGATCCTTCCGCGGACCGCTAGTCCACTCTTTCCGCTTTGACAACATCCAGCCATTCGTTGACGAAAACATAACAGCATTTTGCTTTTATTTTGCACAAACAATGCTAACAAAAGTTTCAATCGTTCTGTGGTTTGCCCATTTCTTCCTCTTCTTTTTTAGAACTTGCTCTCTTTCTCTAGCTATTATTACGTCATTACAAGTTGCTCTCAGTGCGGAATACGCAATCTAGTTTTCTAGCATTCTTGGAAGCGGGTATATATTTATGTTACATACCTTTTTTCACAAAAATATATTGACACCAGCCCTTTAGGTCTGACGCGGCTAGCGAACTTAGAGGAATTTTATAATATAATCTTCCATACGATTATTGATCTTTCCATTCTTAATTTACATCCGACAATTCTGAAAGAAAGAGGACCAAAAATGGTATTCTAGGATGTACTCCTTAAATTTATTACCAAAAACAAAAGTGTCGAAAGGTCAGGGGTTTTTGGCTCTATGACTAAAAAATTCATTTTTTAAACATGGCTAAAATGTCAGACGGAGAAATCTGTAAATATTGATTTTCTCAAGTGAGGCGGAATTTACATATATTGGACGTTCGGTAATACAAATGATCTATGCTTTAATAAACCTTATTTATATCCATTTTTCATGACTCAGTTTAAATGGGTCACACTTCAACTAAAGCTTAGAAAATGAGCTGAAAATCTTTCAAAACATGCTTCAAATCTTAATATTTCAAAAACTGTCATTTTTAAGTACAACGACTAGAAATTATATCCCTTTTATGCTAACAATAGGTATGGTTTTTTGTAGCCGAGTAGCATAAAGAACGCGCCAACTCGGGTGAAATATTCTCTTCGTTGCAAGAGCAACCCTGTATGCAACTTTCGTGAAACATGTGATTTGTTTGAAGCCACTTAACAACGGAAAACAGCTGCCTGGCTTGGGTATATATTAAAAAAATACTATAAAAACAAAAACGAGCGTGATGTTAAACTGAAATTTCCCATGCAATTACCTAGGACGCATTCACAATAGCGCCGTTTACTTTTAACTTCCCAATACTGAGTTTCAAGTCGGTTATCATTTTACCTACTATTTTTGTTCTTTTTTTCTGTGTTTGTGTTGTTGCTTTACCTAGCGTGCTCTTACAAATCGGGTGGAAAGTAACGGCCGTAATTAAATACCATTCGTAATTGTCATTTTCCAGCACTGGCTCATAGCCTAGTGAGGCTAAATATTTATTTACGTCAAAAACTCAAAAGTTTTCCTCCCAGACTTCTAAGCACAAATTTCTCTCTAACAAATCACATAATTATGATAAAGTACACCCCGTTATTTTAATTCGCCCCTTTGTCACCGCTAGCAACGTCACCGACACCTTCAATCTCAGCTCCATACCGCCACCACTCCGTCACCCACGCCATCATCAAATATTTGCTTGGTTTGTGGCTCTTGTCTTTCTTAATTTCATTGCATCTTCCGCTGGTTGACATTTTGGCTGATGGGACAAAAATAAATCATCACAGCTGCGGTGCATAATTGAAAGCAAATGCTCAGCCGGCAAATGCACGCGTCCTGCACACATCCACACACACGCTGCAATCCTCTTGTCGCCTGCCTAGCCACAAATGATCGTTCAACTAAATTTAAACGGCGCGACGAAACGACGATCTGATATTCAGCGGTGACAATCTGCTCTAAATTATCACGTGAAGGTGGAACTTCATCCGAAGAGGACTGCTGTTGTGGCAATTGGTTGGTGGGAGCAGGGTGGCCTCAAGGGAATGTAAGGGGGCATAGATAGCTCTAGGTTTGTTTGTTTATTTCTTGTCATTCTGCTGTTTTGCGCTGTCGCTGCCGTGCTGCTCAATTGTCTTTGTCGCCGATGCGTGGAAAACTAATTTTCATTTTCATAATTTCTTGATTTATGTGCATCGATGTGCATACTACCAATATTTACTGTGAGCATGTGTGTGTGTATGGGTGTACCGATGCTATTTGTGGCATAATTGTACCACGTGTTTTTGATAATGACACAATAATTAAGAGAAGCGCGAAGGGGATGCGCCAGGGGCGTCACAATGTCGCATTGGCGCACGCGTCTAACAAATTTAGAAGGAAAGGGTATTTAAACTTATACTATTTAGGGTCGATTTGCGGGCAGTATGTCGCCATTGCTTCCTCCAATTTGTGAGTTTTATTTTGATCCAAGCAATAAGGACCCATTGAGGTGCTGGTGTAGCCGAGTATATAGCGTGTGCGCGCTTCACAAAGATTTTTCCTAAATTTGGTTAATTGATGTCGGTATAACCCAAAAGGCTTTGAAGTTCCAATTCAGCTGAGCTTTCTGTGATATACATACATAAATATTTTTGGGATACCATTTTATAACCAATAAAAAATTCAAGCATGCCTCGGATGAGATCTCTCTTTTTTTGATGACGATATTAAGGACCACGATTTGAGGGCATGCACCTGGAATGTCCGAACCCTTAATGGGCAAGCTGACGTTGCCCGGCTGGTTGATAAAGGCTGATATCCCGCCATCCTGGAAATTAAATGGACGGGGCAAGGTAAGAAACCCATTGGACCTTGCGACGTCTACTACTGTTGCGATGTAAAGGAGTGCAAGTTGCTGTCGTTCACTCGAAAGAGTATCTCGCAACGATTCACAACAAAGTCCACGCCCCGATGGAAAAGAAGGACGATGTGATCAAAGATCACTACTACGAGCGCCTAGAAGGCACTTACGAGCTACATACCGCCGCTAAGGAAGTTCTTGGAGTCCAGCGAACCCGAAATAACAACTGTTACGATGAGGAATGTCGCGCCTAATTGAAAAGAAAAACGCTGCCTAAGATCAGGCACAACACGGGTTGATTGGGAGCGCTACCGGGAGTTGAGAAAGATGCATTGTTCACAGAAATAAGAGAGAGTGGCCGCAATACGAGTGTGCGAACAGCTTGAAATGCTAACCGACAGAAAAAGCTTCCAGAAATTGTATCAGAAGGTGCGGCAACTTTCGGAAGGTTTTAAGACCAGGCCGAATTCCTGTAGTAACAAGAACGGCGACCTAGTGACTGATGTTCACAGCACACTTAAATTTTGGAGGATAATTTCTCCAATTTTCTGAATAGTGACAGCGTTGCCGAATAAACTGAAGTACCCGAATCCCAAATCGCATATGACGGTATTAACGCCTAAGGAACAATGAAGCAGCGGGTACTGATGGATTACCAGCTGAGATATTCTAGGTGCATGCACGAGCTTATTTAGAGAATATAGTCGGACGAACCCATGCCGGCCGATTGGAATGTAAATGTGCTCTGCCCAATCCCCAGGAATTGGGAAGGACGTCTCCGAGCCGTTTGATCCCACACGAGTTTTTAGACTGGGTGATTCCGTGTGATTTCTTTAACATTATGCCAGAAAAGATAGTTCGAGGTGCAGAATTAAGCCAGGTACCATTTTTATAAGACTGCTAGCGTATGCCAATGACATCGACATCATGGTCTAAACAACCGCGCCGTTAGTTCTGTCTTCTCCAAGCTAGGTAACAAAACGAAGCGAAGGCAAAACGAAGTATCATCAAATAAACAGTCAGCGCATTCGAGTCTTGGCTCCTGCATCACTGTTGACAGTTATAATTTCGTCACCGTAGAAGATTTTGTTTATCTTGGAACCAGCATTAACACCAACAATAATGTCAGCATCGAAATCAAACAAAGAATATCTCTTGCCAACAAGTGCTACTTTGGGCTAATGGGGCAAATTAGCAGTAAAGCCTTCTCTTGACGAACGACAACCAGGCTCGACATGTCACTCATCATGTCCGTGATAGTGTATGTCCTATCGTATGAAATGCCCCTGCGAGTGTTCAAGAGAAAGATTCTCCGCCTTTGCGAAATCAAATAGCGTAGACGATGGAACGATTAGCTGTATAAGCTTTATAACGACAGTGCCATAGTGCAGCCAATTAAGATCCAGAGAATAAAATGCTTCAGCCTTGAAAGTGTTCGACTGGTGGTGGTGGAAGAGGATGAGGAAGGCCTCCTCTACGTTAGAAAGACCAGGTGGAGTCCTTCAGCTTCACTCAGTGTCTCCAGTTGTCGCCAGTTAGCAAAGCAAAGGAACGACTGGCGTGATTTAATAGAATCAGCCAAGACATATGTAGCAGCACTGGAGTCTCGAACTGTCTTTCAAGCGAAATGTCCGCCAAAAGCGTTGACATCCTAAATGATTACTATACTTACATATACTATAAGTAGATTCACTCAATGTTTGGTCGAATTTCTCCTACAATTTGTGGTGCACGGCTTGATGTTGTACCACAAATTGATTGGCCTATGGTTTTACGCTGACTCCGAATGGTTGCAGTAAAGACAGCTGCAGAAATTGGACCAATTCCCTTTATGCTGAT
The DNA here is from genome assembly GCA_951828415.1 of Anomoia purmunda. Taxonomy (NCBI): domain Eukaryota; kingdom Metazoa; phylum Arthropoda; class Insecta; order Diptera; family Tephritidae; genus Anomoia; species Anomoia purmunda. The sequence continues at coordinate 49,227,627 of OX639995.1, forward strand.
AAGATTGCTGAACCCAGGAAGTCGTTTAGCGAAAGCTATAATTTCCTTTTCAAGTTTTTTAAGGCTTTCTCGGATAGCTTCTAAATGATAGTGAAGTGATTAGATTTCAACTTTTTCTAAAGGCTCCCAATTATGCTTTTGAGTTTGAAGTTTTTTCGTAGCAGAAAATCACCCAGAAGTTTTGTATATAAGTTAGTTAATTATCCAAATTAAGTCATAATTATTTATTTGTGAATAAAACAAAATTATTGCACTTAATTGAAATAACGACATATGTAAATTTACAACTTTTTCAAATTTTATATTCGAAAATATTATGATGTTGTTGCTCTGTCGCTATATACTTATGTATGTATGTATGCATGTACAGTTTATGCGATGCACCTCGTTACAATCAATTTTTTCCGAGTGTCACAGTTTTGAAGCAACTGTATGTCTTTCGGTGTCTCACAAACTGTCTCTCGGCTACTTTAATTCTCACTGATAGGTGGCGCAAAAGTCATCGAAAACAGTTACAAAGCCCATCAAAGAACTAAGCACATAGTGAAGCGCCGATCGAATCGGCAATACGACGGATAGTGGCACTTTTACGCAATCCAGGCGTGCGAAGTAAATAATACATTGAAAAGGGAATATTATTCGTTCAAATTTGATTGGATCAATAATTTTATTTCATTAGTGATTTTCTATCATTCATGCAGACACATAACTCGATTTCGTTTTAACTCGACCTAGAAGCTATTATGGTTTGTGAAAACAGAAATATGCAGTAAACAAATGCAATTTCGTATAATTTTTATAAACATTTTTTGTCTCTCCTTACTTAAGGCGTAATCCTACTTTGTAATTTTTTCCACCATGTTTTTTTTATTGAGATGTCACATCACCGTTCCTCTCGTCTTTAAGCGCTTTTAAAACTTCAAATGCGTTTTACTCAAAACCATGTTTTTTGCACTGGCTGGAACACTTACACCTACAATTCTCAACGGGTTGGCTTTAGATTTTTCATGGAGCTTGCTGATTACATTTAAACATAATTCACATTTAAGGATTTTTTCAAAAAATTAAACTTTACCGAATTTATGTCTGTTTTTGCAACGAATTTACGTCAAACACAGGCTTTTTTCACCCAAATCGACGGCATTTTTTTTTTAACTAAATAGTTAGAAAAAATTCTACGATTTTCAATTCTTTTTGAATGCATTTTCAGATTATTACTGTTGTTTTATGTTAATGTTGGAAGCTCTACAAAACAAAACGTGTTTATTTTGAAAAACTTTCATAAAAATTTGTTTAATATACCTCAACATATGTATGCAAAACCAGAATATAATATTTATATCAATTCGTTTTCATCGTCATAAAGCTGACTGTTGATTTTGAGTTCACAAAGTAGGATTACCGCTTAATTTTATTATTGTTTTATAAAAATTTAGTTAATTCGTTAACAAAATCTTTGTAAGTCGAAGTTCCAAACTTTCTAGAAAATTTATAAAAATTCGAAAGATTAAACAAAAATGTTCTTTAAAATTTTAAACTTTTCCGAACCCAAATTTTTAGGGTAAATAAATTTTTTTCATGTGTTATGCGTAAGAAAAGGCGCAACACTCTCAGCCAAAAAAAAATATCAGAAACCTACAAGAAATTTGCACTTTATTATACTAAAATTAAATTTTCTAAAAATCTGTATTAAAAGCAACATTTAAATTTGTCGAATTTTTATAAATTTTCTAATTGGGATCAGTCCTTGATAAAAAGGGGGTAGCTTTAAAAAATTTGGATAAACAGGCAAGTTCTGCAATTCACTTCCGAGTGAATTTGAGATGTTTCCTATCTAAAATTGCCGGGTGAAGTGGAAATTTCCGAGCCAAAATGAATGCTACTAAATTTCCTTCCGGTAGACCTATGCACAGATCAAATAGGTCGCGCCAATTCGATTGAACACTATAGTACTAACTGGTAAAATATTAGTTATGGTAACGGCATGATATTGACGGAGTTTTCGGAGCTTCCCGAATTGGCCGATTATGCACTGCAGACCGTTACTCTTACAACAGCGTTTACGACACTCCTACCCACAAGGGAAGAGTAGCAACGAGATGCTGTAGGAAAGGGCGAGTCCATCCATGTATACACAGATGTCTCAAAGCTCGAGGAGGGTAGAGTTGGTGGAGGCGTTTACTCCTAGAACACCTGGGAAAATCTCTTTTAGCTTTTAACCGGAACTGATGGCAATTGGCAGAGCCACAAAACTGGTAGAGTGTTATACGATACAAAAAAAAAATGTAATACCCATTAATATTTTCACCGATAGCCAGGCGACAATAAAGTCTCTCTCGAAATAGTGGACGACCTCAATGGTAGCTACGAAATGTCGCACATCTCTTAATGAGATGGCCGAGCCATTTCACTCGGCACTAAACTTCCTCTTGGGGATATATTCAAGTGCTTTACTTTTTCCTAACGAAATTCTCATTCAACAAGACATTTTTAACTTTTTTTGTTTGCAAAGTTTATTTACAAAAAAGGGGAAATAAAAATTAATAGTGTGTCGAAAAAGCTCGAAAATACCAGTAACTCAAAAAGTATCAGTACGATTTTGATTTATTTGCTATTCGGGATTTTTTTTTTGCAATTTTGAACTTCTTAAATAAATAAATAAAACTAATTTTCATGTTTAGCGAGCAAAAATTTATCTGAAATTCACTCATTTATCAAATATTTGTAAACTAGTGTAATTGATTTTCATTAAAAAAAAAAAACAAAAAATTAAAATAAGAGAGATTTCGGCAAAAATAAATCAATTAGCTGGCATTGTAGTCGATATTTCCAGAAAATTCACATATATGGTTCGACTTGGTTCAAATCTAATAAAATTTGTGCTGTTAAAAATAATGTCTCTTAATAATAGTCGACATTGAGTTGCCTCTTAAATTAACTAGAGCTATTTTTTTGCGGATATTCAATTAAAAATTATATCAAAAAACTACTACTTACTTTAGAGTTGACTTTATCTTAACTGCGACTACGGGGGATGGTATTTAAGTGTCTCAAAGCTAGATTTTTAGCCTTAAAAATTTTAGTATCTAATAATAAGCACGTAGAATTTTTTTAATGAACCAAAAAAATTTAAATTTGCTTCCATAAAATTTTCAACGTAAGTTTATTTTTATTAAGTAAATTACCTTTATTTTCGGTGCTGCTGCCCTGCTCCGCCCCACCGCTTACATATGTATGTATAATAAAAAAAATGCTTAATTCAAATAGTTTGTCTATTAAAAGATTTTATTTGTTTCATAGTTCAAAATCTTCATTAATTATTATTTGTTCATTTAATTAAAATTTCTAATTAATAAATAATTTTTAATTTCGAGTAACTGTAATTAATTGTGTATGTATGTATGTATGTATGTATGTATGTAATTGGTATTGATTTCACCGTTACGCTGTCATTTAATTGCTGTTTTCTTTTTGTTGTTGTTGTTGTTGTCATCGAGCCAGTTAAAAGTTTTCATACGCTACCCAAAACTACACAGGCTTTGCTTTATATATGTATGTTTGTTTGTTTGTATGTATGTAGTATGTATTGCGTATTTATATTTATACTATGTATGTACGTACTTTTGAATCGTACATTTTGCTTCTTTGATTGTTTGATGTATATTCGTTTTTTTCTTTTAATTTTATTTATTTATGTGTGCATTTCGCATTTTTGTTCGATTTTCGATTTTTGCTATGTTGATATCTCATTTACACACACACACACACAGTTTTAGTATATGCGTATGTAATGTCTGGTACATAAGGCCAGAGGTACGCTATACATACATATGTATGTATGTTATACGTATACTTAAGTTTTTTCTTTTTTATTTAGTTATTGGTTTGAAATTTTCGAAATCGAGAACTGTAAATATTTTGATGCAGAAAAACGCTCTTCTTTCAGAAATTCTATTTGTAAGGTATTTATGTATGTATGTATGTTTGTGTTTTTGTGTAGGTTTCTTTGTAGTTTTCGAGTACATTTTTACTAAATACTTTATATGTATTATATAATAACTAAAGTAGCTTTGTTTACTTCACTATTATTTTTTTTTTATAAGTATTTATTTACTATTTTATTGATTTATGTATATTTTTTAAAAGTTTTGTTTTTTTATAAGAGTTCAGAAAGAGGCAACGCATTTCTGCTGAGAATTTTTTTTTCCTTTTTGTTTTTTTGGAAAAAGATACAAATATATAGTAGTCATGTATAAATTTAACAGTTTATGTTCAATGGGGAATAACGCAAAGGAATTGAAGATGAGCAGAGAAAAAGTCAAGTCAATACTCTACATAGGCGATCTATATGATTTGTTCAAGTTGATTTTTTTTTTGTTTTTTACAAAGCGGCAAACAAGTTTTGGTTTGATTATACTTCTGTTAAATAATTATTAATTTTTTTTCACGCTAAAAGTAGACAATGTTTTTCCATGCGTGTTCCAATGGAAATCTAGTGTGGAAAAAATCATACCGCATTTGTCTACTTATAGGCGTTGGATAAAATTGAAAGCTAATAATAAATAGTACGTGCTTGCATTGGCTATCACGATTTGCAATTAAGCTTCGTTTATTTGGTTTTCAATAGCTTGAATATATTGGTATTTTTTTCATTACAATTTTCTATTATGAAAAATTCTTTATACGAAGTTTTAAGTAAGTTCTAGTTTAGGTTTCGATTAGATTAGCTGCAAAGGCGTAAGGATAATTCAATTTCAATTATTTTAATCTGTAATGTATTTAATTGGTTGTATTATTAAATAGTTGAATTTTTGCTTAAAAATGTTATTTAAACTTATTATGTTTTTTTTTTTTATAAATTTTGTTTTATTTTATTCACTAAGTTATTATAAATATGTCTTACTATATTCGTTTCAAACTGTTTTACAAATCATGACTACGTAAATATTATAGAAATATAATTTTTATTTTTGTATTTGGTTAATTAATTGAAAACCTAGGGAGCATTACAAATGAGTTGTTCAAATGTGCGGCTTTTGGGAATACCGATTATTATAACTATTTTTTGGGTCATACGGAAATTAACACCCACACACAAGCATTTATTTTTGACTATACCAATAATATCAACTCATTTGTAATTTAAAATTATTTGAAATCTTAAAATTACACCAACTTTGTTTTCTACATATATGGCTTTGGTTTTTCGGTTTAAAAACTATTTAAACTTGTTTCTTTATTCTGCTTGGTTCTTAATGGTTGTTTATTGTTTGTTTGTATGCAGTTGTGTATTTGTATTTGTGTGCTAATACCTTGTATTTTTTTTTACTTAATCAATTTTTGCATATAATTGAATACTTTCTATATTTACAACGCATTGCTTATATCTATTGCGGCTTTTGGTTAGACTTGGTGTTTTTATTTTCAACTAAACCCGTTGCTTAATTTCTCAAATGTGATTTTAATTTTTCATGTTTTATTATCACTTGCTTCTCCTTGAATTTCTTGAGTTGAAAGCTTGCATTGTTTTAAGTGATTTTCCTTTTGTTTTTATTTTTTGCATTTTTTGGCTTAAATATTGAGTGGTGTTTATATAACTCATGAATTTAAGAATTTATACGAGCGAGCTAGTGTACAAAACGTAATTAAAAAAACAAAAAATTTTACTATGAATATCATTTTAACTACAACTGAAAAGAAAAAATTCGCAAATTGAGAAAAGCTTCTTTTTCAAAAATCCTCAGATATCTCGGCCAATCGTATGCGGCTATTTGTAGGCCAACTAGTTGTCTTTAAAAATTGTTCTCGAGGATAAAAAAATTAGCTGAATTAGAGCAAATTTGCAAATTTTAAATCTTCCTTTCAATATCCGGGAGTCTTCTGAACTGAATCGATGAGTTCGAAACCCGTCGTCTACACTTTGACATTTTAAAAGAAGATAGCCATTTTGTTTAAAATTTGCCTCTTCATCGATCGAGCTTGAAACCCGTAGAAGTTTCAACATTTAAAGGTTCTTATTGATTTTTTTTTGGACGCTGATTTTGGATATGTACGATTTCTGAGATAATTTTCAATTCGTTTTGATTGCGAAATATGTATACGGAAAAATTATCTTAATCTTTGAAATGCATAAAATGCTCTCGATTAACAGCCTTATTCTCCACTCCAATGACAAAACTCATTGCATGGCAATTCTTTTAACTTCTGCGCCTAAAACTATGCGGCAAAAATTGTATTAAAGCTATCGGTGATGACAACAGTCATTGCAGTTGTTATGTCCTACTGAGTACGTGACAAGAACATGTACTATGTTTACATTCTACGTCATAGTTTTAGGCGCAGTAGCTATAACAATAGTCATGCGATAAATCTCATCATTGGCATTACAGTAGAGAGGTAAGATGAAATAAATGCTGGTAATGACTTAATTTTCACAAGACATAGTAACTTTCCGAATATCTGTTCAAAAACAGTCCCCTCAATCGTTTCTTTATCATTCAAAATATACGAATATCATTCCACGCAGAGTGATTCTAAAAATTGATGCTGACTACCAGTGTTGCCAGGTTAGGCTCTTGGAGGCTGGGTTGTTATTTTTTCTTCTAGCCTCAGTTTGTTTCAAGCCTTTTTTACGCATAAAATATTCTTCATATAATCTATATCTATCTTCTAGCTATATATATGTATATACAAAATTATAGTACGTTGTTCGAACTTAACTTCCCTACTACTAGAATGCTACCGTTGGATGGCGCCAGAGTCGAGATATTCATAAAATCTGTGTCTATGGTCTGATTTACATAGATGATGTTAGTATGGTATGCTCCAAGTGCTATTAAAAATACTTTTACTTAAGTGACAGCTATTTTTGATAGATATCCCATTGAAAATTGTGAAACCCTGTGTGCGAACATTAGAGCCGATTTCACTCTAGCTTTAAAAATTTCCTTCAATTATGTGGAATAATTGGCTCAAAAACTACTTAATGGATTTTAGCCAAACAATCGCAGAATATTCCTTAGGTCTGAATATGGGCTATCATTCATTCCGCTACATGGCGCAGGCGAAATACGATTCTACACTAGGTGCCGCTACAGTCATTGCTTTCATAAAAATGAAGTTAATGTTCCAATTTTGTTCATATGCAGTATATTAATTATATGATAATTTCCACTTTTTGTATGCAACCAGAATTCTGAATTTGACCATCTGTCAGGAAAAATTTTAGAAATGAATGTAAAGATTCTGGTAGAGAGAAGAGCGGTTTGAAACATGTGGTTCTTTTTGTGTAGAAAATATTACCAATGAGCAGGCGATGAAGTCCAAATATTTCGAAAAATGTTAGGTTCAGTAGTTCATAACTAAAGTTTGCGATGAAAAATTTAGACTTTTGTTTTCACCATCAAACAATTTTTACCAAAATTTTACCAGAATAAAAAACACTTGTAACTTCTACACTCTTTTCGTGTGCTGTGACTCTTATTACCGATGAATTTTCTTTTCTTTTTTTTTTTGGAAATAAAAGGATCGTATAATCGCATTACCATTATCGCCAGAATTGTGCTAACTGGAAGTGATTGTAATTTTCGGTAATAAAATACCTTTTAGTACATAATTTGTATAGCGGATAAAAGTATTTGCTTTTCCGCTTTTTGGTTAGGATAATAGATTAACTTTCTTAATAAAAAAAACAAGCAAAACGGAGCTGCTAAGTAGAAGGGAATTTAGTTGACTTATTGATTTAAATTTGGATTGGTTTACGAGAAAGTTCGATGCAAAAACCTAACAAGTTTATATTAGTAACAACTTATATATCGTTCTTTGTTATACGTATTTAAAATTGGTGATTTTTAGAATATCCCATACACACGGCAAATTGTGTAAAATTTGCTCAACTAATTTTTTCCCTGGAATTCTTTTGGAAAGCGATCGTGTTGTTGGTGCGATGATTTAATTTTTGTTATTTCTGTTATGTAAATCTTACGCTAGGGCGAGCTGTCGTACAATAAAATTTGCAATTTTGTTTTAAAGTTTTCATTGTCAAACTTTGTGTTTTTTACTGTTTTTAATGCCAATAAGCCAATGTTTTCGATGTATCTTTCATTGTAAAACTTTTTCTACACTGAAAATTACAATGACAGCAGTGACAAGATAAATTTATAGATTCAAAAAGGCGAAAAATGTATGTAGTTTTAACTGCATTTTTGTTTTCATAATTTTTTGTTGCCATTTTTTTTTACTTTCATACCATATATACAATATATTTTTTAAAAATAAATCAAAAACGTATTTTACAAAAAAAAACCGGTTTTTTTTTTAATACAAAAAATTAAAAAACAAATAAATATAAAAAAAATACTATAAAAATGCTTGTTTCCTTAAATAAATAAATAACGTATTTTGCAATAAATAAAAATTATGTTTTTGTTTTTAATAAAAAAAAAAATATTGTTATAAAACATTTTTTCTATAAAAAAAATGCTTGTTTTCTCGTAAAACATTTAAGATAAAAGTTTTTTTCATGCTTGTTTTAGAAAAAAAAAATTTATAAATAAATATAAAAAAAAAAAATTTTCAATATTTATGGAAGAAAACACTTTCCATATAAAAATGCTCGTTTCCTCATAAAGCATTTAGAATAAAAATTTTGTTCATGATACATACAGATATGTTTTTTCAATGAAACCCCATAAAAAAATACGCCATTTAGCGGAAGTTTTAGGTAAATAAAAACAAACAAAAATAAAATCCTCGACGGCAAAAACTGCAATATAACAAAACTTTCCAAAAGAATTCGAGATTAAAATTTTATGTGATCTAATTTTACTCTGTCTCTTTGGTATACGGGGTATCCTAAAAATAACTACGTACAACAAAAAACAGATCGATAAGTTTAAAATCCTTTCGTCCTCTTGTTATGGGAGGTGTAAATTCGCATTGACTTTCGACTTCATCAAGCACGTAGAATCTGGTAGCAAAGAATATTTCAGGTATAGCAAACAAAGCAAGACGCTTTTGGCTAGTGTTAAACTAAATTTTAAAGGGTTGACATTTTAGCATTTCCTATTGCATTTATTTATAATTTCATTACAGTGTACTGGCAACATTGCACTGACTGCATTTGCATTATAATATTTACAGCATTTCTAGTTAAAAACACATTTTTTTTAATTTTTCAATCTATGTATATAAATTTACCAAATTTCAATATTTGAACATAGATATTAAAGATTGCATTTGTATGTACTTACATATATAATACGGATAACAGTACACTAGCTCTCGGTACAATGAAAATCCAGGACGTAAGTGAATGAATTTATTTTTTCAATAAATCTCTTATATAACATATTACTGATTATTCTATATATGTATGTATGTGTGTAAATTATTTTGAATGTTATATTAATTTTTCTTTTCATTCAAAATCCTAGTCATCCATTATCACTTTAAAATATAGCATTCTTGGTATGCGCCTACAATTAGTTGTGTATTGTATTAAAAACCAATGCCAGCTGTTTAATTTAGTAAAATTGTTTTTAAATATTTTAAAGTGATTTTATTTTTAGAGTATTTTAATTATTTATTATAATATTTGCATTTATCGTATGTGTGTGTGTGTGTGTGTGTGTGTTTAGCTTCAAATATTACATATTTCCGACTGCTTCTCATTATCTTTTGTTCTATGTAAAGAATGTGATTCTTTTTCATTTGCAAATCGCTAATTATTTATTAGATAAAATATTTGTATGTATGTATTTTATTAAGATTTTAACTACTATTAATTTTTTGTTCTCTCGAATTGCTTGTTTTGCAGAGATTTATGTATTTGTTTTTTTGTTTTTGTTTGTTTCTTTGTTTCTTTAAATTGTTTTCATTTTTTTTTTTTTATAGTGGAAGGGTTTAGTTAGTATCTAAGTTGGAGTTTTAATTAAATAATTTGTAAATTTTTTCTTAATTCTTTTTGTTTTTTCGTTTTTCTAATTCAACAATTTCTTAATCGTTTCTACTAATTCTTTACGTTACGTTACTTTTGCCGACGCGCATTGCAAGACTTTGTTTGTTTTATTCTATAACTTTCGATACCCTTGCGGTAGACGATAGACAGACAATACATTGTATTGTTTTCCCTTTTTGTGTTTTTTTTTTTGGTTCTTCGTATGCTTCTCCTTTTGTTTGAGGGTTCGTTATTTCATTTACAACAAATGTATGTAGTAGTATATGTATTTAGTATGTATTTCTTATGCGCCAATGCGTCGATGCGTCAATATAATGTAAGCTTTTAGAATATTTTAGAATGGATAAAATGCAGCTATGCTGGAAGTACTAGTAAAATTTAGTATCACAGTATTTTATTATAAGATCGAATTCATATAATTTTATATATATTTATATATGTATATGTGTGAGTGTATGCATGTGTGTATGTATGTATGCATGAATGTGTTGGTATATATTGGTTGTATGCAACGGCAATGCGGTGTAAGATTTGGAAAGCAGTATAGCTTAGCTGCTGCGGGATTTGCTAACTGAAAATGTGGTTTTGATTTAAAAAAAAAATTAAATATTACTAAATTAGATGTATAAATGACCTATAAAAGTACATAGTATGTATGTATGTATGTATGTAGGTAGGTAGGTACATATGTACGCTCATAAGTACATGACAATTTATTATTTTTGAGGTTGTAAAACTTATTCGTTGAAATATTGATTTGAAATACATATGTACGTATGTTTGTTTGTATGCAAGTATCTATAAATATTTTGGTTTTTTAAATTTATTTATTTATAGTATATATTCAGTAAAGTCTCACTAGTGCAGTATATATATATGTATATATATTTATATATTATATATGTCGTATAACTCTTCCTACTAGCTATTCATACTACTAAGCATTAAATTACTATGGTATTATTAAATTACGTTATTTGCATACAATGCACACTCGCTGTACATATGTACATACATGCCACACATACATACATAAGTCAAAAGACAATACTAATTTATTCGCTCAAGACTCAAGTTATAAGGAAAACAGATAACATTAGCCAGAGCGGTTGAAATTATAGCTGCTATTTCGGGCAAAAATTAATGTTGTTGATTTAAATAAATCAGGACAAAAAATAATAATAATAATAAATAAAGCACTCGAGTGTCATAACTTCGGCTATTGTCGACTTCGCTCACGGCAAAATGCGAAGTCGAATCAACATAATGCCATATATTTATTAGTGTTGAGAGCATTAACGATGCCAAAAGAACTAAGAGCACTTGAATCTTAAACCGCAAAATTCGAATCAAGGCCAATGGCATCTACTCCAACTTATACCCATTAACCAACGGCATCCCCCAAGGATCACCACTTTTGGTCCTGCTCTTCTCAATCGCATTCAACGAAATCAGCAGTATAATTCAAAGACATAAAGGTATTAACCACTGCGCGTATGCTGACGACGTCTTCCTAATATGCAATACAAAAGATGTTCATGGATCTAATAGAATTCTCGAAGATGTGTTGAAACAAATTGATAACTGGACCTTAAACTCAGGGGCAAAAATCTCACTCGCGAAAACAAAGACACTACACATACATATGTAAAAAAAAAACAAAATGCAACTCTCACATCCACTCAATAAAATTGAATCAGGTAGCTATCGAAAACGTCGAAGAACTCCGCATATTAGGTCTGATATTCACAAAAAGCTACACTTGGAAGAAATATCTCCTAAAACTAAAGAAAGACCTACTACCCAGAATCAATTTACTTTCATACCTATCATGCAAGGGCTATGTTCACATAAACACACTTATACACATCACTAAAGCACTAATCCTCAGTAAAATTGACTACGGTCTCTACCAATATGGCTCTTCACCCGAAAAAACAATAAACATAATTAAACCTACATAGTATATACAATAAAGCCATCAGAAGCAGCCTATTTGCTCTCCGCACAACCCCAATAAAAAATCTCTATATAGAATCGGGCTTCCCCACCCTAGAAGAGCGAATCCAAGAGATAAACTCCAAACTCATCACAAAAACTATATTCCTAAACACTTCATTTATAAAAGAAGACGTAAAAAAGATCCTAGCAGCCAAACGAAAGTACAACGTTACACCTGCTTTACTTAACATTACTAAACTTTAAAGCAGCTACAATCTGGAAACAAAACCGCAAACGCTTCCACATTACAATCCACCCTGGGAACCAAGCAACCGCACATGTGATATCACATTACATAGCCAAAAAAAAATATAATACCTCTAATCTAATATTTAAACAACTCTTCCTTGAGAAGATTAATGCTTACAAAAATAACGGCTGGACCATCGTCTTTACTGACGGATCAAAAACGGAAGGCAACGTTGCTTTCAGCGTAACATCCGAAGATGGCACATTTCTAAGCTTAAAAAGCATGTTCCCCTACTTCTCAATTCTTTCGGCAGAATCACCAGCAATACAGGAGGCCCTAACGTTATCTTTGCAGAAAAAGGAAAAAACAATAATATGCTCTGACAGCTTATCGGTGATCCTAGCGGTCAGCAATCCCATCTGCAACATTTGGGGAACAATTAACCAGATAAGAGACCTTTTAACAAAAAACAGCAAAACTCTAAAGATACTGTGGGTTCCGGGACATACAGGTATCGAAGGAAACACACATGCCGACAATGCAGCCAAATTTGCTTGCAACGCACCGATCATATGCAGTCCAATTTCAGAAAGAGTAGACGTAAAGAGACACATAAATTCATGCAACATAAGCAAGCGGCGACAATCACTAAAGGACTACAAACATGAACATTACTCCAGCATCAACAAGGATGGGAACCCTCGACACTACCCAACAAATACAAACAGTTTCAAAACCAGGATCTTTTCGCGCCTTCGTTTAGGGCACACAACTCAAACCCACGAATACATCTTAAAAAAAGAAAATCATCCCATATGCAACAACTGTAACACAATCCAGACACTAGACCACATCCTCAACAAATGCCATAAATACACCCACACAAAAAAAATAAATATTAAACTCCGAACCAATAAACGACATACTTACCACACCGAGTCACTCAAACATCGAAAAAATATCCAAATTCATTAAAACCATACACATGACAATCTAACAAATAACCCAAACCCGACACACTACTCCGAGCTGATGGCCTTGGCAGCCAATGCTCAAAAACTTTTAGTACTGATATAAATACCAGTATCTAAATAATAATAATAATAATAAATAAATAGCATCGACAGCAGCGATGTTAAAGTTGCCACAATTGTGCCACATCGAATATTTTGGTACAATTTGCATATCCATGCCATCAAGGCGAATCCATATAAGTTGCAGTTGAATGAACAGCTGAGTGGTTTCGTCCAAAGAACGTAAATTACAAAGGAGTTGCATCACTTCCACCGTTTTCCTCTAACAGAAAATGGTCGTTCAAATTTCACCATACTAGAACTAATTTGACTTTAAAAGTATTCGGTTGCGAAAACACAGTACAAAGTAGCCAGTAAAATAATTTTGAGAATAACAAAAACATAAACTTACTGATTTTTTCACGAACAGGATTTAGTAAACATTTACAAGAAAACCCACAAAGTTGCATTTGTATTAATGCTTTTGAATCATTTGACTTATAAGTATAGTTGTTTTTTTTTGTTTTTGTTTTCCGTTTGTTCCTCAATAAATTACTCATATTTACGCTTTTGCTAATTTATAATTTGAATCGATTGATATCAAATTACTTTCTTGACTGAAATGCAAACATATCCCACAATCAGCTGTTTTCCTTGCCTGCTTCCCATCCAAATGAAATGTCAAAATTGCACTCTCTCCTTGCCTAAACGAATGCGATTTGCTACAAGTTGGTACAACCTTGTACAAGTTATCTGCCAAACGAACACTCTTTTTTTGCTGAATGATATTAGAATCTGATTAGATCTAATTGGCTTCTGGTATGGTGAAATTGAACGAAAATTCTTGCCACAAGAAATGAAACGCCATGCAACCTCTTTGTAAGCTGAAAATGTCGCAGTGCATGTTTTTTGTTTTTGCTTTTAAGAGAGCTGACTCCATGAAAGCAAAAAAGAAAAGGCATGTGAATTTTGTTATTGGGCATTCGACACTACCTGCTAAACGTTCGTCTTAAATGTAACGCTGTTTATATTTAGTTTTGCTTTTAGGGTATGTATCAATTTATAGAAAAGTTCTATGGTGAAAAAACCGTGTGTTTTGACAGTACCTTTGATGGCAGAATTTTAAATAAAGAAAATAGATAAGGCGGAAATTTATATATGTAGGTACATTATTTTAGAAAAATTGTAGCGCTATTTTTGATCAAAATCAGAGTACCGCTACCAACAGTTTGAAAATGAAACTCAAAATTTCAAACATTTTAATCAAAATTTCTGAAAAAATGTCGGATCTGCATATTTATATTCCACTCAATTTTAGTATTTACATTAATGTAAAAGCAGCTATTTTCTTCCATGTAAACAAAAATTTTGTTCCTGCAAAACTGAGCACCACTGTCGGCATTTCATGATATATTTTTCGTTAATTATATTTATAAAAATGTAGCTCATACTATAAATCAAATTTAAAACTTTACGTGACACATAGCACATTGGCTTTGAATATGGGAGGTGGGCATGGGGAAGAGTGAATATTTAAAATTATAATAAATTCTTTATAAATATAATTATAAACAACAAATACAATATATAATCTTATCGAAGTTCTGTTGTTTTTGTTTTTTTTTTTTTTTTGTTTTATTGAAGACAGATACTTTCACATATTTGATATTAAAAAACACGGTACATATGTACATGGGATGGAATTTCTAAATTAAATAAATTTAGTATTAATTATTAAATTTATGACAAATGTATGTATGTAGTTTAAGATAAAAAATGGTTGAATAAAATATATTTAACGTTACTCGTATGCTTATTTTTACATACAATTAAATGGCATCAAACTTAACTGAATTTATATTAGAGTAAGGGTGGACTTTGACGCAATGGGAAAATGTAAAATGAGTAAATTGTTTTTTTTTTTAGAAAGTGACACGGTCAATTTCTGCTTTTCTTGGTTATTTGAACTTTAAATGAATCTTTTTTCTTAACTAGAAAGATATTTGTATATTTGTATATTTGTAAGATTTTTGAAATTGCAGGGAAACATTTACTACGTAAAATTAATTATAACAATAGGATTACAATTTTACATTCCACAAATCTTCTTTGGGCATATTATGACAAATACGTACGCCCCCTGTCCTTGCTATAATAAAAAAAAAAATCTACTAGTTATTACGATGCTGAAAAGGAGCCTAACATTTCTTACCTCTCTAACTTTGAATGCTAAGATTTTAAAGTTATGTTTGAAATTTGTTTAGTAAAATATATATGGATGATGTTACAAGTAACATTGAAAAAAAAAAATGATCCGCCAAGCATTGGACTAAGTTTTGAATGAATTTTATAGCGCAAACTGAATATACGTTGATTGAATTCATAGGATAAGATCTGCGAGTTAAAAATATCATTCAGAAAAATTTAAATAAATTAAATTTCATATATATTTATATAATTCCATGCAGGCTAGTCCATATTGCGTTTCTTTTGTATTAATCATACGTTATTTTAACAGTAAAATACAAATGTAGTTTGCTCGAAGAGTCATTTGTTTTGACGAAGCACATTTTCATCTCGGCGGCTATGTTAACAAGCGAACTGCCGCCACTGTGGATCGGAAAACACGCACGTTGTTATCGTCGAGAAGCCAATGCATCCTCTGAGAATGACATTTTGGTGCGGTAACATCATTGGCCAAATTTTCTTTGAAAATGCTCAGGATGATAAACGATTTTTTTTTTGTGTCCGAAAATTAAAAAGATGGACTTGGAGGATATTCCATTCTAGCCGGATGGCGCACCATGCCGTACCAGCCATGATAGAAACGGTCTCTTGCGCGTCAACTTCGGCAATCGGTATATTTGGGGTTGCGATTTCATTTCCTTTAGACTAATTTGTGGGATGCCGTGAAGGGCTGATGTTAAGCGAAGAATCTATTAACAATTCAAGCCTTTAACGCAAATATCGAGCAATCTATTCGTGAGAAAGAGCCAGAAACTGGACGCGATACTGCGAAGCCAGTCGAGCCAGCCACATGAATGAAATCGTATTATGTAAATAATGGGAATATTTACTCCTTTGAATAAATAATAAAAAAAAAACATATGGAAAAAGTAGATTTCTGTTCATTGTTTTTAATTTTTAAAAAGAAAACTCTTATATGCAGACTTATTGCAAACACAGCAATAACTTGAACAAATAATTTCGTTTTTTTTTTTGATATGTTTGAAAAATATTGAAAATAAAATTAACAAAAAACTTTGAAAAATATTGAAAACTACAGATATTTATGCAATCAATGAATGTTCTGCACCATGTTAATAGTGTGAAAAGTAAACTATTCGCATAAACAGTTAATCGCCAGTCTAAGACGCTTACAGCGTACATGTCGCTATAGATATATATTTTTTCTATATTATCTAAACATATCAGAGGTCGTTAGCAATTAAAAACTAAACAGTAACTTTTCGCCCTCAGTGTCACAGAAATTATTAGCACCAGTTATCAGGTCTGTTCTGCATTTAAATTAAATTTGGAAAGTAAAATGATACAAATTCCGACTCGCGTTCGTGGTGGTTGTTCTTGTTTCTACAATTTTCGAATCGTTTTCATTTCAATGGAAATTTATATTATATATATTTGAATTAAATAGAATAAATGAGGCACGAGAAGACGCGTTATTGCGCGTTCAAAAAACACAAAAAAAAATCATTGGCTGGGATTACGTGACATTTTTAGAAAGCTAAACTATAGGCAAACATATTATCCGATTTTATTCAATAGTAGAAAACTTATTAGGCACATAAAAATAAATATCTTTTCTTTTTTTTTTTTTTTTTTTTTTGAAAATTGGCTGATAGGTGGCGCGGAAATCAAACGATCTCCAAAAGCCGTATTTACAGTCTGATCTTATTTGGATTTAGAACATGTTATTTTATTATTTAATTTGAGTTTAACTCGCCAAATACTTTTCATTTCGATTTCATTCAAAAGCAAAAATTTTTAAACCAAAAAAATTGTTTGCCAAAATCAAAATCAAAAATAAATTTTTCATTTTAAAATCTGAAAAAACTGATCGGTGCCGAAATGCAGAATAGCCCAATATGTATATAATTAAACGATTAAGGTACTTTTGGGGGGGCTTCCATTTACGGAACTATGCGTGGTTTAATTACAAAAGATAGTGATAGCGATAGTTTTGTCTGATAGAATAAAAATTTTGTGTGAAACAACAAGAAACAGATAATGTCAGAAAACCCGCTTAAAAGGCTTTCATTTATATAAAAAAAAAAGTTAAGCAAAAAAAAAAATAAGTAAAGAATAAAAAAATAAAAAATACAAAAATTTGTAGTCATATTTGTTGTAGAAACTAAAAATAAAAAAACACTAACAAAACTTCAGTTTGAAAAATTACTGAAAAAAACTTTAAAAATTAGCAATACTTGTGGTTATAAAAAATTTGTTCTTACAACATAAATCCAAAAAATAATATCATTAAAAAAAATATTAAAGAAGAAAAATCTCAGTGCAAACATAAACTGATATAACCAGTTTTTGCCTTAAATTTAAGTTCCACATCAAATGCTGTGTAAATAGATAATTTCATGAAATACATTACAAATGATTAGTAGGTGATAAATTTAAAACTAATTACATTCCATAATTTTGTAAATGTAACTTCCTCGCTTTATCCTTCTTTAATGACACCAATAGATACAGTTATACAGCTTAATCCATTATCAAGATCACGTCATTCGTTTTCTTTTACAGACACACGGCAATCTAACTCATACACATAATCTGTAAGAAAAACAAAATAAACAAAAAAAAAAAAATAAAAAAGAAAAAAACAAAAAAACTAAAAAAAAACATAAATGGAAAACAGAAAATAAAATTGAGAATTTGACAAAACAAACCAGAAATCTGAATAAAACTTGTTACACAAGTGAATGTATAAAATAAAGGGCGGGAGGTATGCATTTGGTGGTACCGATACAAGTTGCTTGTGGAATAGGGGATTGTTTTGATATTGCCAATTTTTTAGAAATCTTAGTTAGAAATCTAGACAACTACTAGCCAGCAAGTTTAATTGCATATTTTTTTCAATAACTCAAACAATTGACCGCATGTTGATTTCCTTTATGAGATTAGTAATGTTTTTCACAATTTCTTTTTTTTTTAATTTTTTATAAAACTTTAGTTTGAAATATAATAAAAATCAAACTTTGTACAAAATTTATAAAAATGCTCATCAAAATGTCAAACTTTTTAGTTTGCATTTCTGGAAAACATTTGGGTATACAATTTTGTCTGCAAGTCTGAAAAGATTAAACATTCTGATTGATTTTTGATTTTTTTTTTTAGAAAATTATTTTCGAAAATTTTTGTCTTAGGCAATTTTAACATATAACGCATGGATTTTATATAAATTACCGTTGTTTTTGAATTATTGTTTGTACGGTTAGTCTCAAAGATTAGCATTTCAAATAACTGTCAAAAACACAGCTCCACAAAAAAAAATGCTTGATTCGAGCAGACCATGTCTATTATATATTTTCGGGGTCGCTGAATCTAAATCCGAGGTCAGTTTTGCGCCACCACGTCAAGTTTGGGCATAACCTAAAAAACGGCAAAAAAAATCAAAACATAGATTCGTTTTTTTTTTTTTTTTTTTTTTTTTTTTTTTTTTTTTTTGAGGTTATAGATTCAGCGACCCCGAAAACTTATAATAGACATGGTCTGCTCGAATGAAGCAACTTTTTTTTTTTTTGTGGAGCTGTGAAATCGATGAAAACTTTCAACTTCTTTGAGACTTGCAAATTGCAACTTAAATTGACTTGGCTACTAAATGATGAATTTGTTTAACTTTTCTACATTTAAATCAAAATTTGAAATTTTGATGCAAATGCTCTGTGCTATAGGACGAACTAAAGTTTTATAAAAAATTAACGAAACAAATATTCATGAAAAATATTGCGAATATGATTTTAAAAAAAATCACTACGTGGTAGTCAATTGCTTGAGTCACATTATCTTCCAGAGCATCATTATTTTCTATCTCCCAATATACAATCAATATGCAAAATTTGAAATAGGTTGTTTGCTTAAAAAGAGCTAAAGAAAAACGGCTTATAATAAAAAGTTGTGGGCTTTTCTATACCAGTTTACTGTAAAAATTGTTAAGCTTTGAATATTTATTTAATTCTTCCTTGTTTCATAAGTCGTATCATATTCATTTTGGGTTAAAATTACCAAACAGTTGCACAAATAAATTTACCACAACTGAAGATGGGAACAAGCGCGCAAAATCGCCGGTGAAAGCGTGATGCCAGATTTTTATTTTGTATAACTCGACTGGATATTTTATAATATACATTTAGCTAAATTCTACTTGGCGCCAATCCTATCATTTCGCAATGCTCGTCATTTATGAAAACCTTTAATTATTTAGACCAGTGTTGATCGCTTTAAACCCCTTGGACATTGTTGTTGTTATAACAGCATAAAACATTCCTCATAACCTTTTGGTGACTGTTGCTGAATTGACAATAATTGGCCTGATCTAAATTCGGTTCGTTTCAGTATCGTGAAACCGACTGTCGTGCACAAAGTTTTTTTGTGGTTGACTGCTTCGTATTAAGCAGAGCCATTGCAATCAAAATAGTCGGTATTCTTAAAATTTCAAAATATTACAATTTTTGTGTAGTATTCTGTCATCAAAATTGACATAATTAGAACGAGTCCTCAGTTAGGTTTAATTTACTGACTGACTGTGGTGAACTGAAAGATTTGGCCTCTTGTGCAATCGAGCCTTAGCTCAATTCAATAATTGTGTTGATTTCCTTGTTATCGTGTTTTGTAAGTTCGCCATTTGGCAGACAATCCAAAAACGGATTAGGACATTAAGACGAAAATTATTCGACTGTCAAACAAATGTTACTTAATTTATTCACACAAGAAAAACAAGCTGTATCTGTACCACCATGGATACCTCCGAACAATTTGTGGGCCAGTTCCTTATTAGGTAAAAATCTTTGATCTACATTTTTCATATTGCCCTTAAATAAGCCTAGTAATATCTATAAGAGCCATTTTCCACAACTCAAACCCATAAACTTCAAATTTTTTTATAGCTTTACTCAACGATTGTTTATTATTATTATTATTTTTTGAAAAGTGTGGAGAGATGAGAGAGAGCACTAACGGTTATGGGTTTTATTCGTGTATATATGTACGAAGTATGTATGTTATGTATGTATGTATGTATGTATGTATGTGTGTGTGTGTTTATATGTAAGTTTGTTCGCTTATTTTTGATTCAGACTAAAACGCCATAATACTTGCTTTACTTAGTTCCAGCATATTAGCTACATTCTATTCTAGAAATATTCTAGAGCAATTGTTCATATTAAGCTTTATTTTAGCAACAAATTTTATTAAATTTAAATTTCGTTCTCTTTTAACCGCATACCGTAATCCAACACTTTCGTTATCATCTATACCTGTTCTAACTTGATAGCCTACATCCTTCCACTTTTTTCGCGGCGGCTCAAAGCTATTTACGCGTTGAAATGTTAACATTTGTATTTGTATTGTTTCATTTAGTTCATTAGCATATATATAACTATTATTAGATTCATTTCGTTTCATTAACCATTTAAATTGGTTATCATCATCACCATCACCATCATCATCATCATCACCATCATCAACACTACTCAACATATTGTCTGTTGAATATTTCTTCTTCTTCTTAATTCTTTCATTAAAAACGCATAATATTATAAATTTATAGATGAATAGCATTATGCTTACAAATTGTACGAAATTTGGAAATTTCGCATTCTTATGCAAACTTACAACAAAACGATGACAACGGAGTCATTCCGGAAGCGCAAATTGATCTTGTTCCATTGGTTTCTTCAGCCAGCTGCCCAGGTCTTCGCGTCGAAAAGCCGCAAATAACTCTTTCTTGGCAATCTAAAAAAAAAAAATGTACGTAGGATTTTAATATTTGTTTATTGTTGGAATTTGTAGAAAATGTTGAATATTTGTATATCCCTATGCAGCAAAGTAAATATTCACTGAGAGAATTGGTGAGATCATCAACACTGCCAAGCTTTTGCCAAAGCAACCAAAATCTCTTCCGTTTTGATTGATTTTATATATGTATGCATGTGCATTCGGGAATCAAAAAAAACTGTTATCTAAAGTCTACAAAATTAACACGTTGCCTGAATTGAGAAATTTTACTAAATACCTTTTCTCGTACCAGTTATTAGATTAGGAATATTCTTTCTGTTTCCAGCGTTTATTATTTAAGTCGCTTGATAACTGTTATGCTGGCGCAATATTTATTCAGGGAAATAACAGTTATAAGTTTTATCGCAAAAACGGTTCCATCATAATTATCAGATAAGAAATATTTTACATGTTTGCCTATAACAGTTATATGCAAGTGATATATTTTACGTTGCCTGATAACTGTTATGCAGGATAAATGCTTCTTCCGTTGACAATAAATGTTATTTTCCAACGTTTATTTTTTACGTTGTATGATGATACCTCCGTCTGCGGGGGAACTGAATTGGGTGAACCATACTGACACAGCAGTCAGTCAAATTAAGCCACAAAGCAGCACACAAAGTGGTGGACGGAAGAGTACAACAGCTAGCAAAGCTTTCAACGAAGCCAAATTTACAAGAAGTATAGAGGACTGGGATGGATATCATGACAGATTCAATACCTCCTTGAAAGCAATATAAAAGGCTCGATCTAAGAATGAGTCTTGAAACACCGGAACTTTTAATGGGCGTACACTTTCCAGGATGTGGCGACGTGGAAGGGATGCCCAACTTCATGGTGATAAGTCCGGACACATCCAGGCGAGACAGTTCAGTCAGTAAAGAGCAGGTACTATCAGCTGTCGGATCTTCCCAGCCCTATATATATCTGAGTCCGGTTGTAATCATACCAGCAAATCTCCCAAGACAAACATCCACGACACTATCTATGCTGGTCAAGTGAAATCTAAAGGGTTAGTCTCTCTCTGAGTTATAAACCAAATCTTGGGAGAGAGATAAGGGTGATTCTCAGAAAAGTAGGATACGGACGAGTGTGCGAAGAGGGGATGACTTAACTTCACCTTACCTAAATATACAAATAAGGGTAAAGATAAAATAACTCTTATTTGACAACACAAAACATTGGGCAATAACTGTTGGTAAGCAACGTAAAAACTAAATTTTGGGAAATATCTCCATTAGCAACGGAAAAATGTATGTACTTTGAGGAATAACTCTTATTGGCAAAGAAAACAAAATTATTCTTCATAACAGTTATCAGGCAACATAAAAATAAACGTTGGTAACGTTATGAACGAACTTTTTCGAGGTAACAGTTATTTTTGGCCCCTACTAAAAAAGTCTACATTTGGTTTGGAGGAAAAGAAAAAAAACAGATTATACATATAACCTTTTAGATTTGAGGGCAAATTTACCACAGTTGTACCACACTTATTTTGTTTTTTTTTTATTACAATTCCGTGGTCATAAAACCAAATTATGCACATTAGGTGCCTCACAAAAAAAAGTTGTAAGTTTTCCATCGGAATTATAAATTTTATTCGGCACTATCGCTGAATCCATCATATTACGAACGTAGCATGTACTTTATATGTATTCGTTCGTAGCTAATCGGACTCAGCGATGCTATTTTCGTGAAATCACCGAAAATCGAGTTACGATGGATTCAGCGATAGGGCTAATTATGTTTTAAGGCTTCCACCAAAACATTTGGAAAAATATATTAAGTTTTACGTGAGCTTTCTCCGAAAATGTGGATTCTATAAATAAAAGTGTTTTTAAAAAATCACCTCAAATGATACAGTTTAAGCTTAAATTTTTTGATCAAATCTTCAACGGAATCAAATAATGAAATTTATGGAAGAAATTTAGATGCAAATGGGCATATTTGCAAAAGTAATTAAAATTGTGAGAAATTGAATTTGCAAATAATGCCTTAATAGTCTAAATCGGTAAAATTTTGGGTGCATTATTCAAGTTTTTCTTAATGTTTCAAAAAAATAAAAAGCTAGCATTAAAAATCTCATTATTGTGGTTCCACTGAGGGGTTTTTTGTTTTTTTTTGTTTTTGAATTTTGTATGAAGAGCACTTCAGATAATTTTTTAGTATTTTTAAATCAATCCAGCTCACGTAAATCTTAATATGCTTCCGAAATATTTTGTTACAGATCTTAAAATATAATAAATTGTAAATTCCATTGGGAAAAGAGAACCGCTTTTATTTTTAGTATGTGAAGTGATTGATGCACCATAATAATGTGAATACATACTAAATCAATGTTCACTTACCTGGTAGTCCTTAACCCTCTCCTTTGCTTGCCCGTAATCGATAGTTAGCTTGCGATTTGGTATACCCGGCAAATTTTTCATCAAATAGCCATACTTCATATAGTACATTTGCTTGGTAATGCGTGATATTTGGTTATTAACCGTTTTGCCGGTAAGTGAATTCACCACCTCGACCTCACTGTCACCAATTGTCCAATTAATACCAAAATTTGGCGCCTTAGCCTGATTTCGCGGCTCAGCGGATGTGACCAACGCCAAGCGAGGTTTATTCAGATGATAGGGCGGCGGAAGACCTTGTATCGATTTCTCTATTCGACCACAAACGGCACGATACATGTGCTCGGGATGTAACAGACTGCCCAATACTATGGAATGCAAGTAAATCGGCTCAACAATGGAGGCTAACAGCGATCCCTGTATGCCAACGATATTCCATCGTGCAATCTTGTCGGAACAGGACATTGTTAGTAAACGTTCGCCCTGCCAAAAAGCGAGAATCATTAAATCATCATAAACAATTAGTCAAATTTTGCGCGCAACGAGTATGGATTGGCACGCGTTATTGTTAGGGGAAAAAAAAGTTGAAAAGACATTCACCTGCAATACACCGTCCCATGTCTGGAGACCTTCTTTGCTTTTAACTGGTATAGTCCCCTCACCCGATTCAATTTTCGTACGCAATTGACCACGTGCCTTTCTGCCGTAGCGAGGTAAGGAATTGACGCAAAAGCGTTGGCAAAACAGCAACAGCAATTTTAAATATAGTAGCAGCGTTAGCGTAATGAATTCGATAAGGTTTCATTCAATGGGAGTGTTTTTTTTTTTTTTTTTTTTTGAATATTTACATATCAAATTGCAATTTGAGTAATTGAAATAGATATTAATTATTATATTTATTTATTCATTTTTTTTATATTTTTTTTATTGGTAGCACGCAGACGCAGTAGTAGTTTACAGCAGATGTGGCACAGTAGAGACATTATTAGAATTATCACCAACAAAGCAGGAAGCGAACACAAAGGAGTAAAAGTAAAACGATATTTTCAAAGAAAAATTATAAAAACAATTTAGATTATTTGAAAAAAAGAAATTGAGAGAAAAAGAGAAGAAAGAATTCATTTATCGATTGAACATTTTTTTTTCGTTTGTTTTTTTTTTTTTTGTTTTTCTTTTTGTTAAATAAAATAAATTTTATAGAGTTCAGTCTTAACTTATTTGTTATTATTTCATTGCTTTTTGATTTTTTGTTTCTTTTTTTGTTTTGCATGAAAACTCACGCTTTTGGAAATATGCAAAAATATTACGATTACTATGCAAGTAATGTGGGCAAAAAGTGTTAAATCAATATAGGTGATTTATCACTTTTTGTATTTCGAACAGAATTTTTAAGTGAGTACCACAACTATCAAACATTCTATTCTATATTTTTTTTTTAATTTTTGGTTTCAAGTCTGGAGTCTTGGAGTATTATTTAAAAAACAAAACAAAAAAAACACTTTAGTCTACACAAAAAAGATACAGGGAGTGTATGTGATTAACACTTGCGTGACTTTGATGTAAAAAAATTTCAATTTCCCTAGGTCAGAGATTTCAGTTCAATTATCTTAGTCAAAGTCTTCTTCGCTTTCGTTTTCGTATTGCTATCATTCATCGATGCGATATTGTTATGAGTACAGCAATCATTATCGCCGCTTAATCGATATCTATAACGATAGTTTTATCGATGCCATTATGCGGATTTACAATTTTGTTTGTAATTTCGTATTTCTTATTCAAATTTGTATTATATTTGCTTCGTAATTGAAAGTCCACTAAATCAAGTTGACCCGGAATGAAAATAGATTCGATTTGGAAATTTTGAAAATATTCCAAAACTGAAGAATATGGGGATGCAAATCTATAACGATATTTTTATAGACGTCATTATGAGAATAGTCATTTTTTTTTTAATTGCGCGATTCTTACCCAAATTTGTATTATATTTGCTTTGTACTATTTACAAGCCGATCAAATAAAGTTGACCCGAAAAGAAAATAAATTTAAAATTTGAAAATTTTCAAAAAGTGAAGAATATCATAATGTACATCCCTCACATATGTAATAAGCTTTTGATCAACATTTTTGCAATTTCTTTTAAACAGAGACCCTAACTTGCATTATAGAAAATATTTTTTAATCATTATTGGTTGAGTTTAATTTTTCGTTATTTTTAAAAAAATTTTTGCTCAGAAAGTAAAACTTAACTTTTTTTTCTTATAAAGCATAAAACTTTGTTTTGAATATGTGTGCATTTGCTTGGAAAACCCACTACTAAGAAGTGTTATTTTCTGAGCAAAATAAAAAACTCAAAAAATAAGGATAAAGCTTGATTTTCTTTAAATAAAAGTAAACATATATATATATATATATATATATAACAAAACCAATGCCGCTGAAGGGGACTCTAATGTTTATTTAATCATTTTATAATATTAACCAGTTATTATAAATTCCCACAATTATATTTATTTTTCAATATAAAATAATCCTATAGGGCAAGGGTAATAAAATTCTGACCTCACTTTTCTTAAGGGCACCCCAATGCTGAAGGTAACTGCTTTTTAAATTGTTTGGGTTGTTCATTCCTTCTAACTTATCGGGAATTCGGTTATGTGATTATAATTTTAACAGTTTCCAAAGCGAACTGAAAAACATCTTTTTATTTGTTTCAGTTTATTTTATTACTAGAAACATATGGAGGATTTTAACGGTCTAATTATCAGCTTGCGGAAATTGGGATAAAAGTTAAAAAACAAAAGAAAAAACATATTTTTAGAATGTATTGACGAAAAAATATATTTTTTAAATACTTCCGTTTATATGATTACGCAAAAAAGTTGCTATTTTCCCCGAAATTGGATCGCTCTCATTTATATATTACAAAGATAAATCTGATTTGATGCCCTATTTTTAATATTTATTTTTTTCTAGATTTTTATACTACGATTTTCGACCATCGATTAATCGATTAAAAAGCGGGGTATTTAGTCGCTGCTTCATCTAAATCTATATACATGTTATATGTAAGCGCAAATGAGCATAAGAACAGGGTGACCCATATAGTGGTGTTTTTTTTGCCATATGTTATTTTGACATTGACAGCTCTTTCCCGATGGAATGAATGGAAATAATGCAAGCGAAATGGACAACGATTTTGCTCGAAAAATCATATTTTCTAAAGAAGCGGAAAACCCGCACGTCATCAACGCAAAGCCAATGCGCCCTCAGAGAAGTGACAGTTCGGTGCGGATTTCGAAGCGGTGACATCATTGATCCAGTTTCGTTAGAAAATGCTACTGGAAACGGTGAACGATACACAGGCGTGATCAACTATTTTTTGTTGCCAAAAGTTTAAGACATGAACTCGGAGCTGCAGTTTGACGGAGTTAATATAGATATTTTTTTGTTTTTGGTGTCGTGAAGGATTGATGTTATGCAAATGATTCATTAACAATTCAGTCTCTTAAGGCGAATGTCGCAGAAGCCATTCGTGGAATAAAGCCAGAAACCATGAACAAGATCCATGAATAGAATCTGTTTCATAAAAAATGAGAACATTTCTTCTTCCTCTTAATTGGCGGTTCAAGCGCCGATTCCAATATATCATCTCAGTTCTTCCTTTGAATTGCTAGCTTGCGTCAACTAGATACTCCAAGAGAAAGAAGCCTTGAGGCTGTAGCATTTTCTTCCATACTATTTCGAATAAACCAATAATATACTGAATACATTTATTTTTGTTCCTTTTTTATTGTTGTAATTTTTAAAAAGAAACCATTTATATTGCCCACCCTGTGTGTATTAGATAGGAGCGTCAAAAAAAAATTTTAAACTAGGGTTTATGACAGGTTTTTTTTTTAAAGCTGACAAAAACTAAAAATTGGTATTCTATCGAACAAAAAATAAATATTCATTTCATTTGACTATTTCTCTGTTCTAAACAAATTCATGAGCAACAAACCTGTTAACCTATTATGATTACTCTGAGAGAGCTAAGTAACTGGCTATCCCCTTGACGAATAGGGTGTATAAGTTTGGAATCCACACTCAAGAAAGTAGATCTGTCTCTCTCTCTCTCTCTTTCGAAAAAGTATATTATATACATTAGGGTGCCTCAACGAAAAGAAGTTTCGGGTTTTCTATCGGTATCATTAAAAAATTATTAATATTATTGCGAATGAAGCATACACTTTGAATCTATGCGTTCGTAGCTATTTGGACTCAGGGATGATATTTTCGTAAAAACTCCAAAAATCGAGCTACGACGGATTCAGACTGATTCCATTGAAGATTTTTTAAAAAGAGTTTTATGGAGACCTTTTATGCTTAAACTGTTCTATAGCCTAATGCGATTTTTGGGGGGAAAAATTCTCAAATAATAATTTTTATGAGCTCAAGGCCATTTTTAATAGAAAAAATTATAGCAAAACAACAATGGTATATGTTATAGCTATTTGGGAGTTCATCTCATCTCCTCATCAGACTTCTTCCGGGATCGAATTGTTATTTTTTCTATGTTTTGTCCAATTAAAAAATGCCCCTAGGCTCATAAAAAGTTATTATATGATTTAAATAAATAGGGCAAAAAATTCATATATGAAAAAAAATTACAAAAAAAAAATATTTTTATTTATAACAACTTCATTTTAAGCTTACGTAAATTTTAATATCGGTCCGAAATATTTTTTGGAAGTATCAAAATAATAAGTTTTATAATTCTAGTGTAAAACCATTATCGTTTTTTTTTTTTTTTTGTATGTGAAGTGATGCACCCTAATATAAAAATACGATCGCAGTTAATATGTGTTTAACATTTTGGTACTCACTTAAAAATTCATATACGGGCAAATGTCTATATATTTTTTATTTGTTTCAAGAAATATGTAGTAGATATATAGTATATTATATAACTATTAATTTCTTACAAATAACAAAATGGGAAACATAACTAAATTCAAATGTTCCATATATAATTGTGTTTTTTTTTTTACTTATTTGTATAGATTTTTTTCTGTTTTTTTTGTTTAAATTTCTTTTTTCAATACTTAGTAGTAGTAGTCTAGTTTGTTTAACTTTAAAATTTTGTAATTTCATTTGATTTTGTTTACCAACCTATTTGGATGTTTGTCAACACCAGTGTCATTTTCGTGAGGACTAAAAATCCGTGCATCACCACAAGGCGCTGTATTGATGTACAAATGGAAATGAACACCGGATTTTAGTTTGTACGGGTATTGCCCATTGTCTTGATTCCTCACGAAAATCGACTGATTTGCAGTGGCTATAAAAATCAAAAGTTGAAAAAAAAGAAAAATTTGTTTATGCGACTTTAGTAAATACGAGATTAATTGTTTGACGCATGTATTGTTTTTTTTTTTGTTTGTTGTATTATTGTTAAATTTTATTATTAATAAAAATTTGTATCTATGTATGTAATATGTGATTTGTAAGTAGTAAGTAGTACGAGTAGGTATACGCTTAAGTTAAAGAGGGGTGGGTGGGATTCTAGATTCTGTGTTGGTTAATAGAATGTGAAAATGTTTTTGATTTTTTTTTCTTTTTTCATTTTTTTTTTCTTCTTTAAAATGCAAACTATGCGTCTAGAAAATTTAAAAAGCTAAAAATAAAATTATGTAAATATTTTTTTACGCTACCGGCCTTGTTTGTTTCTATGCTTGCTATTTGGAAAAGAGTTAGAAGAGCTTAAATATTATATGTTAATAAATAAATAAAAGAGATCAGAAGAAAAAGGCTTAATGTATGATCTTAAATTTAATAAACGCATGTGTATAGTAGAGCTCTTGTTAAACTGAAAGCAAAAGTTTTTCAATGCAATAATTAAATAGATACGTTTAGCGGTTAACCGTTCTGAATAGACTAACTTTTTGTATTCCAAAAAACTAACTATTCCAAATTTCTCAAATTTTATTTTTATTTCTATTTGAATTGTATTGCTGTGAAATGTGCGTGAAATTCCACAAAGTTTCCACGACAAAGTAGTACTAAGTTCACCCCGTGAAAAGTCGCACAACATCTTGGCAACATGTTGCCAGCAACATTTTTTTTTATCAGCTTTTAAAATGCATTTGCTATTCAAAACTGCCCGAAAAGTTACAACTCGCCACTTCAATAAGTAATTGTTTTGGTATTATTTGTATACATTATGCATATTTTAGGCGCTTCGATAATTTTGGCCGCTGGCAACATTTCACTGCAATCCAAATGCAAGTTGCTGGCGAAATTTCACGACTGTAAAGGTAGTACTAGCCCAAAGTACGTAGATTACGTAGATCTAAGTAGATCTACGTTCTTTGTACTAGCCTTAAAGGCATTTCTTCTGATTTGTGTTATTTTCAATTTTTAATAATTACAATGGACAATAATTCTTAAGGGGGGAAGTACCATTTGACATTTCAAAAAAAAATTTGTTTTTATTGTTTTAATCGAAAGGTATATCGCCTTAGAATATCGCGTCAAAATTTCAACAGCTAATTCTCGAAATTGCGGACACATGCTTCTCGGAAGTGGATGGCGCCGAACCCGTCGAGCTCTTGACCGCAAAATTAAAACAGGGGTTTCTCGAAATTATGTTTTTCAAAATTGTGTAAGTAATAATAATAAAAAAAAACTATAGAACCGATTTTCATCATTTAGCATTCAGTTTAAACAGCATAAAAAGCTGTGCTATATAGGCAAAAAAAAAATTCAAAATCGCGTTTGCCCTTTTTTGACTGCAAGTACAGCGGAATTTTTTCAAAATTGTAATTTTTGTTTGGTAGCTTGTTTTAAGGGATTATTTTTCGAATATAGCAAATATTTTAATCTATTTACGATGCAAAAAACCCCTCTTGATTAAGAAAAACTTGGGTTTGTTGATTTCAGATGAAAAATTTGTTAATTTTAAATTTTCACATTTGGAAAAATGTTTTTTTTTTTTTAGACCTCAGACATCACTCTAAATAAATATTAAACTTATTTGAAAAGAATTGTCTTCATTTCCTACAAATCAACTGCAAAAGTTCTTTTTTTTTTTTTTGACCTCTAAATATACTTCCCCGCTTAAATTTGATTTATGAAATAAAATAAAATTTCCAAGGTTTTATTTCTATTTATTACTAGAAAAGTTCAAATTGAGAATGAATTTTAGTTGTTGTGAAATAAATTTGAGTTATGAATTTATTGAAATCTTTTTTGGTTGTGGCTTTTAAGAATGTTGTTTTTTCGAATTTTAGCAAAACTTATTTTAAGTACTCATTACTATTCAAATAGTCGGCAGATAATCATTTGCAACGATTAATTGAATATGGCCGATTAGTCGAATACTTGTTGTTCGATTTTCAATTAAAAAAACACAAATGCTATCCGAGTATTTAGTTCGTTGTGTAGGCAAAAGTTAACGAGAGCTCTAGAATGTACTAAATGTATGTATGTAGTATTTAGATTAAATTTAAATGCAACAGATTGTCAGAATATTTTGCACATTATTAGGGAATATTTTGTTACCGAAAAATAACGCGCCGCTGCTAACTTTTATAACCCCTGTGCATTTCAAGTCCACTAAACATTTACTGATTTGTGGTAAGCAGACAAGATATGTGCTAAGTTTTTGGAAACAACAAAATAAAAGCATATTTATCTTTTATGTGAACTTAATTAGATCGTTTTTAGTATACAACATAAAAATTATACTTAGTAAAAGGGCTATACAAAATCAATTTTTGAAAAAATGATGATACAATTCATGCATTTTTTCTTTCGATTAATCGATTTCAATTAGCGCGGTTGCTTGAGCTTATAATTTTCGTTTGTAAAATTGGCCGGTAACAAAATATTCGCTCACATACAGAATATACGAACTGCACGACTAATAATCAATATATGCGCCAATTTAGCGTGGTAATAAAAATACAAAATGCGTCTCGTCCTTTTTTTGTCCATATTTTATGCTCGATTTAACGTGTTCAGAACTTTCTGAATGTTGATTCTGAAAAAATTTGTTCGGAATTGAAATAGCAGTAAGTATTGCCCGTATATTTCGATTTCGAACTTTCTGTTAGACTTCATGTAAACAGTAAATCAGTTTCGAAAGTGAATTAAGGCTTTGGATACAAAAATTGTTACAATCACAAATTTCCAAATTTCGATGCGATTTTTAATAATAGATAAACGTAAAATGCTTTTAAATTTCAGTGAAACTTTCTTATGCAAAATCTAGCATAATCTATTTCTGGTCGATCATTAGCCAGCATCTGGTTCATCAAACATCTAAGTAAATTTAGGAATGTGAGTAATCGGTAACGCCACATGGTGAAGCTACAGCATGTTCATTATCAGCGCTTTATAAGACGTAAAGACTACGATCAGGGCTGCAAACCGCTCTAGAAATTGTGGCGGTTCGGTTCAGTTTTTCGAATCGCTTAGAAAAAACTTGTAGCTAAACAAAAGCCAGTTCATGAGTATCTCTGAACCGCGGTTCGGTTCGGTTCAAATAGTTAAATTTTTGTATACTACTTAAGTGATAAAAGTCCAGCAAACCTCTTCGGAGCACTTAGAATTTAAGAGTATTTTTTTAAGTTCGTATGAGATATACATACATATGTATGATCCTAATTATGAGCCGACACTTTTTGAAAATAAGAATGTATTCTTAACTTTCGTCCTTTTTTTTTTATATACTCTACTTAATCATTGCCATTGATTTCAATGCGGACCTAGAATTTTACGAACTCCGCGAACGGCAAATTATTTGTGTGATAAGCTTTTTCATGACAGAAATGCACTCCGAGGTTTGTCATTGCCTGCCGAGCGGCGACCACTACATACATATTAGAAAAACTTTTCTATAATTTTTGGTGTTACTTTCTTCGACTAGGTGCTAGATCCGGGGAATATGAGATTGCATTTTATGCTACAGAAAGTAGGGCCGCAAATCCCCGTTCTTTGAAAACTTTTGGGAAGCCATTTTTAAGTTAGCGTTTTACCTTTTTCTAGAGGAATAGCAGCTACAATTTTTGGTGGGACGAAATAAACTGGCATCATTACTGTTGTTGCTGATTTTTGGGTTAGCTCCTGTCGGGCTCCATACCATGTACTCCTGTTTGGTTTCCAGGTCGTACTTATAGAACGAAGATACGAAACCAGAAACGACTTTACTAAAGTTGCTAGACTGTCGAATTTCGAATTTATTTCGGAAAATTCTTCCAAGCTACTTTTGAGCAATACTTGGAATTATGTTTGGAAATAGGAAGATGACAAAGCAACAACAGTGTGAATGGCTTACTTGGTTCAAGTGGTTAGCGTACTTGCACTACTATGCGTGGAAGAAGACATGGGTTCGAATCCCATGAAAGTCTAGTAAAAGAAGAGGTCCGATGAGGAGATGTGGTGATCTGCCATTTATAAGCTATAACTTCTACCAATGGCATTATTACTTTTTCAAAAACCTTCCAAAGAAATAAATCAACGCCAATAATCGAACTAAATTCAGTTTACGAAATCACTTCACTTATTGTAAGGTATTTTCAAGACGTGCCAAAAAAAATTTTCAGTATTTCTCCAATCTGGTAGCACCGTGTAATCGAGCAAAAGGCAAGAATGAGAAAAGGTGCACAATATAACCGAGTATTGAATTTCCGACAACGAATAAAGCCAACGCATTTGCGTTAGCGAGAATAAATATTTTAGTGGATATTTCCAGTAGCGAAACATAAATCCTGTGTTTAACTGGTTGCGAAAACCACAAGCTGAGAAAATTATATATCAGTTATTTTGTTTAATTTTAAATTTTTTTCTACCATTGCGGTTGCGTTTTTGGGAAAAGTTGCGTTTCGCAAAACTTGGGTACGTTAAGTTAT
Source organism: Anomoia purmunda (assembly GCA_951828415.1). Taxonomy (NCBI): domain Eukaryota; kingdom Metazoa; phylum Arthropoda; class Insecta; order Diptera; family Tephritidae; genus Anomoia; species Anomoia purmunda. Next base: position 49,261,055 of record OX639995.1, read on the forward strand.
TTGTGCAAAGGTTTCGGGTTATAGAACCAAAATGCGTGACAGAAGTGAATTAGCAAAAACTCATTTGACACACATTTTCCTTTTTTTTAAACGCACGTGTTTTTAAAGATTGTAAATTTTTATTTTTACAAGAAATGTTAAATGCTTTAGAAAACAGTAACGGGGGGCGCGTCCCCTGCTTTGCCGTAAGCCAGAAAAGATAATCCTGACGACTCTAAGGGTTATGATCCTGATTGTGTTCGTGGGCCGAAGGCCGCAGACTCTCGGGTGAACAACGCCACTTTGAATATTCATTTGGACTTTATTATTTTTCTGATGTGTCCCCTGGAGTCTGTGGAGAGGTTCTAGAGCCTGTAATTGTGCTCTTTCTAATAGGTCTGGGCTGGTGTCGGCTACCACACCTTCACATTTTCATTTTGAAGCAAACCGAACTATTTTTTGAAGTAGTTTTCGGTTCGATTTTTAGCAATAACAAAATAAAAACGGCTCGGCACGTAGTTAAATACGAAGTCCGAAAAGAGCGGCGGATCGACGCATCAACCGGTTTGTGGCCCTGACGAGGATATCTGGGTTTCACACGGAAATCACCCGGCCAAAATTCCCGGTAACTTTCTATTAGCCGACATTTTTTAATGTAGCAAAATTTGGTGGCATGCAATTAAAGATTTACTGTTACATGTGAAAAAGAAAAACTAAACGTATTTGTCTGATTTGTGAAGTTCGCATGCTAGAGTGAATTTTTTGTTTTTTTTTTTACATGTGTACGAGGAGTACGAGAGTATGTTGTTAAAGTAAAGCAAAACCAAAAGCAGTGAAATGCCATAGTACATATGTATACATAGTATATAGCAAAAGCCTTGAATATTTATATATGCACTGCTGTACATACATATATACATTATATAACACTTGCTAGTTGCGCATCATGCCAACATGCGTTTTTGCTAAAATGCAGTTTTTGCAAAAAAAAAAAAAAACAACAAAAAAGTTTTGCTTTTTATAAAAGCTACTTGAAACGAATTTCTACAATGCGTTTTTTGTTTGATTTTTTTTTTATTTCTCTTTTTGTTGTGCTTGCTGCCTCTGCCGCCAGCGTGTCACACATTTGTAGAATTTCGTAACAATAGTAGCACAAACCGCATTCAAACAAAATTGCAAAGTTGTGCGATGTGCGCAAAACTACCCAACACAAAAAAAAAACAACAACTACACTACTACTTTTTGTTTTCACAAACTAAAACTTAAAATTATATAAATTTACATAAAATACATAGACATACATACATACATGCGCATATGCATTGGGTTGCATACATATATTATATATTTTATATACATATGTATGTATGTATGTATGTACATATGTATATATATCTACGATTTTCGAAAAATATATACCAAAACGAGTTATATGTATATAGTGTACGAAATATTGACAAAATGTATATACAAAAATTTAAACCAAAATTATAATAATTACAAAACGTAATAAGAAATTTGTGGTTGTCGACTACGAAATAATGTATATTATTTTTTTCATTTTTTTTTTTTTTGAATTTTTAAATTTCTAACGTTAAATAAGTAATCGCTTCAACATACCCTGACTGCATTGCAGATCCAATTGAGCATATAAATATTTCATTAGACAACGGCGTGATACAATCTCGGCATGCGAATCATTTAGCACAGCGCCCGTGACACTCATATGCTCGCCGCTTACACATTTGGTGCCAGTCGATACGGAAATTACCTGTCAATCACAAAAAAAAAAACAAACACAAAGAGGACGCAACGAATTACATTACTTCGCTAGTGAATGAAAAATATTGAATGTCAAACGCACTTTGGCTTCATTAAAATTCATATCTTCGGTCATCACAATACCAGCCAAAACTTTACGTCGCGAATATGATTCCTGCCCTTTGATCACCTCCATGAATTTCTCCAATACCAAACGACCAATAGTATCAGCGTGTATTTGTGGCAATTCCATTGACGAAGTCTTATCGTCGATCGGTAATGGCACATTCTTTTGCGGATGCATCATTGGACTATACGAGATGTTGCATAACGAAGCTAAGGCCGCTTTAGCTGCTGCATTTTTGGCCAACTTCTTTGAGGGGCCTAGTATGAGTAAACGAAAAAACAAAAACAATGCAATTTTTTAGTAAACACTTCGACTTTTATTTTCCCATTAACCTACCTGTGCCATCGAATTTGCTGTTGTTCACCGTTACGGTCATTTTGAAACGACAATTATTCTGCGCCCCATCCACCGTTGAGCAATCGAAGTGCACATCGTTGAAGAGCTCGTAGAGTAGCATAACAGGTCCCTTGTCCGGCACTTTTTTCTGCCCATCGACAGTGATGGCGCTCTTGTTGACATCTAGTGTGGGAGAGTGCACATTTTTTTTTCCAATGTTAAAAATTTATTTTAAAATATATATTTTATATGCAAAAGTTTCAAATACATTTTTAATTAGGGATTGATTTAGTTTTGATTGGATTGGAAAGCGCAGTTTATTTCGAGGCACCTTGACTGCGACTGCGCATTGATTCATTTCACTACTCTTGACATCGGGCAACAACAAAAAAAAAAACGAGGAAAACAAAACTGCATAACAAACGTGGTGATTGGAAAACAAAAATATCTACTACTTTGAACTAAAATTCAATGGGGAAGTGAACAGGGTCAAAAATAATTAAAACATGAAGAAATAACAAAAACAAAATATAGGAGGGTGCCAAAAAAAAAAAAATTTAACAAACAAATTTTATATTTACCTGTTTTGGAAACATTTCTGCACTAAGCACATAATATTATATAATATTTAGGTAATTCACAAGTTAAATTCTTTTTTAAATATCGTAAAATCATAAATTTTTTAATTCTGCAATCCAACAACAATAACATAAATACATTGCAGGCTACTGGAAAATTGTATAACTGTAGGAGTTTGCGACACGCTACAACATATCGTAAATACCGTTAATGAAAAATTTAAAATTTATATGTATGCCTTATTTATCATCTAATACCATGGACACCCCAAAACTTAATCTTTTAATTATCGCAATTATCGTAATTATCTTGCCAATCCACTTCAGTTGGCGAAATTTCGCCAAACAAAAATTTGACTTGAAAATCTCGTCACCGAGAAGATCCCGATCGAAGAACGTACATTACTAAGAAGTAGCATACTTTCACCGTATATGCCAACAGAACATTTTAGCTTATTTCATTTCAAAAATATTTTACTGATTGATATTAGAATCTGATTGTATCCAATTGGTTTGTGGTGTGGTGAAATAAGCTAACATTTCTTACCACACTGATGCAACTTCTTTGCATTCTACGTGATCCTGATTTATTTCACATTCAATGCTCTGTGCAACCCTGTGTTGCGTAACCGTTTTTGTTGTGAAAATAACTGTCAAACTGCAGCGACAGCAAACACACCAAGGTGATCGCCTGCATGATCGTTTGCAATTTTCTTTTTTCGTTTGAATTGTTAAATTCACGGTTTCTTTATTTATTGTTTTTTTTTTTTGTTTTCTTTCTTATTTTCCCCGTTGTTCACTTCACTCAGAAGCAAAGGAAAAAAAAAACCAAATACATGGAGTTTTTGTATTTGTAATTACACTACCACCTTAAATGAATTGCTAAGCTCAAACCGCGGTGTGGACGGTCAACAAAAGGTAGTGATGTGGATTAACTTTGATTTGAGTTGATTTACTTATGGTTTGCACGTGGCATAAATTGTACCTTGCTGGAAATCTGACGCGATTAACGCGATTTTTTCATTCAAATTTTCACTAAAAAAAATCAAACTGAACATGAAATGCTACCCTGCCTAAGGAGTGCCACACTATGGGCCTTGTTACACGGACTAACCTTAGTAGCATTAATTTTTATTTGTATGAATTATTATAATAATAAATTTCAGAGTCTTATTTTATACTCCAATAATAATAGTTATTTTTTGAGATTTATTTTTTGCTTGGAAAATAAAAACTATTTTTGAGTTATATTGGTTTGTGTTTAAAAAATTACGAAATAAAGCTCATAAAATAATTATTACAAAGTATTTTTTTTTTAAATAAAAAATCGTTGTTATATTTGCAAATAATTAGAGTAAATTAAAGTTGAAATGAAGTGCAAATATAGTGTGTATTGATTTGATTATTCTCTTCAAACTTTTAAATCCAAAAAGTTGTATGTTTTTGTTTAACTTTGTTAAGATTGATATACAGATGTATATATGCACATTAGGGTGGTAAAAAAAGGTAAGTATGTAAGTCCTCCCCACTTTCGTTTTATTTTTTAATTTAAAAACATTTTTTGTTTGCTCAAAAATCCCAAAGTTTCCCATGTGTTTCAAATTGGGGGAAAACAATTTACGCCGAAAGCTTTCACAGAAACTCAATAGAAGAAGACTACAAAGAATAATATCAATTTGTTTATTTAACTCTTTGTTTTATTATTAACAATTTTTTATGCGAACATTTTTTGTAGAATCCATGCAAAATATCTAAAATGGATAGATAAACAATTGGGGATTATTCTTTGAAGTCTACTGAAACAGAGCTTCCGATTAAAAACTGTTGATTTTCAAGAATTGCATATATAATATATAATATCTCCAAAAAATCTGTTTTCCCTATTTAAAATATGTGCATGGGAAACTTTCAGCACTTTGAACGACCTCTAAATATTTTTTGGTAAAAAAAATAGTGTTATTGGTTTTTTTAGAATTAAAATAAAACCCGGGCGTGAGTGCAGTAAACTTCACTTTTCCCTCCGCATGCGTTTTTTGACCACCCTAATATACATATTTAAAACTAAGCTTATTTCAACTAACAGCTCTTCTAAAATTTGTATAGACGTATATATGATTTCAAAAAATAATTCAGGGACAACAGCGGCTTAGCGCAAATATTATAAAAAGTAAAAAAAACCCCTGGTTGATATTTCGAATCCAAAAAAAAAAAAAACAGTAGTAACTAAGAGTGGAAGTTTGCGGTATTATTACGAGGGAGCAGTTCGAAAATCTAAAGCTGACATTCGAATAATAAAAACAAGCAGTGAATATTTATTTTAATCATAATTCTGCGGATTTTCAGTTAAACGCGACTTACGGTAATAATAATCCGATGGAATGCCACTTTCTCGATCCCGTTTTGGAAACTTCGATGTCAAGGCACACTAAACAGCCTATGGAATTTTCCAGCTGGTGGAACTAGACCGGCATATATGGTGCCAGTGCATAGCGGAGGTACTAAGCTTTAGACACATGACGGATTGGAATCATTCAAAAGAGACGCTGGGTAGCACAGAAATTTATTACGCAAAACTTTGTCGAAATTGTCGGAACCAAAATTAGTGAATTATAAAGAAATTGAAAAAAATCGATACAAATCGACCAATTACCACCAAGGACGAAAAATACATAAAATTAGATTTAAAAAATCGTGTCGGTAATGTGGTGGCTCCCCACAAACGACACGAAACCAAGATCGGGGGGATTGGCAAGGAATTGCCTATTATAAGCTGCTACTAACTGACGAAATGATAAATTTCGATTACAACTACTCACAACTCAACCGATTGAACGAAGTAATCAAGAGAGAGCGGGCAGAGTTGGGTCACCAAAAAAAAAAAAAGGGTTTATCCCCATTATGACACGTTACACATACATTTGATGACATAAATTGGTTGCACTTGATTTGGAAGTTATAGCCCTCGAACTCGTAGCGTCCTACTACTATTTGTATAAATCTATGCAAACTTCTTTTGATACAAAAAAATTTGCCCGGCAGAAAAGTCGCCGAAAATCACTCGCCCTGGTTAATCTTCAACAAGAATGCGGAAGGATGACTAGTAAAGATCGCATTTGGGAAATGAGTTCAGAAAATAATTGAAAAATACTGATTCACAATTACGTAGAACATTTTTTTAACTACCCCCTGCTTTACTTTACAAAATTTCTTTCGACAACCGAAATCTACTGATTTCCAAAAAAGAAAAAAATTAACTAATTATAAATAATACGCATATGTATGTATGTAGATAGTATGTACAAATTATAAAAAATATATAATACAACAAAATCAAATAAACAAATAACTAAACAAATAAAAAACCAAATACTTGCTTGTCATGCTCAATGCACAATCGGATACCCTCATGAAGGGTGTCAGTTTTTTAATAAATTTCGCATGCCTGAACAATGCGTCTAAAAGCGGGACTAATTCATCCGAGCTAATGTTCTCATAATTGACAATACCGTTTTCCAAATGCTCATCGCTAGTGAAATCAAGATTACAGGTAGGCTTCAGCGGAGTGAGCACGGCGCCATCTTTGAATTGTATAAAACTGCGTAGCGCTGTAGCGGCAGCCTCGATGCGAGCGATCTTCTTGCTGCGACCCTGTCCCATATACTTTTGACCATCCACCTAGAAATGAAGGAAGAGCAACAAAGTGCAAACGTTAATCAATAATAAATATTTCAAGGAATTGCAAGAAAGTAAATTAAGGCACGGGAAATTTGATATAAAAGGTTTCGGTTTCATTTTATAATAAAAAAAAAATAATAATACGAAGTAATTTTGTAAAAAGTGGTGATTTTTCTCATTAAGCTTAATAATGAAAACCAGTATCTTCCAAATGAGATGATTCAGAATTCGTTCACCGAAATGATCAAAAGTACTCCGAAGTATCTTCTGCCGCAAAGTGAATACCAAATATGCGATCCTGTACGTGATAACTGTGGACGAAAGCTCAATGTTTTTCTTTCCTTTCCCGGCCATCGCATATCTTTCAGGCGGAAACGCCAGCTTTGGTTTTCGCTGAGAGCCAGCTAGGCAGAGACAGCTTGCTAATTAATGGCACGGATATTCGAGACTAGAACCTGGCATTATTTTATTAATTACATATTTTTATAGCAAATCCAGAGCCGGCTTTATAAAGGTGGAGCCTCCGTTGCAACAGTCAGATGGAGTGACTCAATGGAGACTCATAGCAAGCTTATCATAGCGAAACCGCGTCAAAAATATCATTGACTAATGAAAACTTTATTGTCGTTCAACGAAACTTATAAAATAATAACACAGGTGAAGGTGAAGCACCTTAGGATTAGTTTTTCGGTGTGATTTACCCTTTACCCTTAAATTTTGCCACAGCGCTCAGCAAAAACTGTCCGAATATTAAAAAACAAATTAGATTTTATGGAAATTCAAATTGAAGATCTTATCTTACATTGTTTAGTATCCCAAAACAGAATATGAAGTTCAAATTCATATATTACCCTTTGATTATTCGAAATGGCAAACATTCCCATTAATTATGAATCAATATTTCATTGATGTGCCTACCTCGAATGATTTCGCATTACTTGGGTACTTTGGTGACGGTTTCTAGCTATATCTCATGAATGGTTTGCTCGTCAATATTCGTTAATGGAATCTTCGCATTAAATCGGTCCTTTACGGCATCCCTCCAAAAAAGGTTTAACGGCATCAAATCGCAGCTCCGAGATGGCTAATTGACAACGCCGAGACGGGTGATAATAATTCACTACAACTGAACTTGGCGCGTTCGCATAGCTCCAAAACTCATACCAAACTGTTAATTTTACATGCCTGTTTTCCGATTTGCAAATGCGACAGTTTTGTTTATTAACATAGGCGCCGAGATAAAAATTCTGTTACAAAGTTTACAATGCATACAGCGAGGACAAATTCGCAGAAAAAGCGGCCAGATAAATATCAAGACTTATTCGAGATGATCTCCACATGAAAGCCTGCCGTCAGTCAACTGGTAATCTTCTGACAACGGGCTTGAAGCAAATTAGGCTCAACAGACGCCAGCGGCTTCTTCAGTGGCACGCGGTCAACGACCATGAAAGTATTTTTACAGTACAGATGATAATATTTTCAAAGTTTTTAATAAGCAAAATGACAAAATCTACGCAAAAACTTCCGAAGATGCAAAAAATGTTATTCCAAGGGTTTAACGTGGTCACCATCCAGTTGCTGTAATGGTTTGGTGGGGAGTCTCCTGTAAAGGCGTTCCACCTCTTTACTTCGTGGTATAACAGTTAAGCAATATTCTCTTCGATGGAGCGGTTTGGATCTTCCAACAAGATTCTGCTCCAGCACACAAGGCAAAAACCACCCAACAATGGCGTGAAAGCAACATTCCTGGTTTCATAGCTGCAGAAGATTGGCCGTCTGGAAGTCCAGATTTGAATCCATCGGACTACAATTTGTGGTGGTCAGTGTTGGAGAACATGGCCTGTCGAATACCCCACAGAAATTTGGAGAGCTTCAAAAAATCTTTGGTTCGAGCAGCGTCGTCAATACCGATAGAAACTGTGCGTGCTGCTATTGATCAATGGCCAAATCGTTTGATGGCTTAGGTGAAAACAAAAAGTGACTATTACGAATAAAATTTTGTACATTGCTCATCTAACAACAATTAACTTTATTAAAAAATGTGTTATATTTTGATTTTTATAACGGCCTAAACTTGTAACAGATGTTTTGGTACGACTAAGTAAATACCCTGTGTTATAGATTTTTAATGTTTTAGAAAATAAAATTGTTTAAAACATACAAATGTAAAAACATAAAATTCTAAACGAAAACTTCAAAATCTTTGTTAAATTTGCATGGTTGCGCTGTGTAGTATGTGACAGCATAAGTAGTCGTATTTATCTATAGTAAATATCTTCTATAGAATATAAAAGAGTTTTGCTGTCATCCTTTTGATATGCAAAACTTTCCGCTCTTTGTTGCATTGTATACATATCTTCCTATATGTATCTTTTGGGCTCAACATAATCGCTTCCATTTTTTGCCCCCGTCTTACATAGCTGAATTTTTTCGAGTTCTTAAAAGTGAATATTTTGTTTTGTTGTGTTTATTTAGTTGACTGAAGCAACATCAGTGCACATTGCCTTTGGCTTTGGTAGAGTTTTTACGACCACAATCATTACAATTTCTTGTCAGCCCACATGTGGCAACCCTAGCTGATAACATTAAGAGTTATGGAACAAACCAGGCATCAACCGCAACAACCCAACCAACAAGAGTCGTTAACTTGGCGACACCTCCTCCCTTTCGCTACGAATTGAAAATATGTAGAACAACCAAATGATGTGAGCAACCATCATTATCGCCCATATGCAGTACAAGACGCAGCAAATAGCAGCAGCAACGGTATTTGAGTCAGAAAAAGCAACACAGCAAGAATTACATACTATATATACATAACAACACCCAGCGCAACAAAAAAAGCCGTATCAAGTCTTTCGCAGAAATTTGATTTTGGCGAACTGCGGATTCCCCGAATACTACTGAAATAAGTTGAGGGGCGTTTTTTGAAGTAATTTTTTACATCGCGTCACGAAAGTCCCGTCACAATCGCGTCACGAAGTCACGGCATGATACTTATATGAGAAAGCAAAAAACAAACATACATACTGAGGTAGCTTGGGACCATTTCGGCACTAGTTCAGGACCATTTGAAGACAAGTTCTAGACCGTTTCGGCACTATTTTCGGACTAGATATTTCGGCACCATTTCAAGACCTTTCATTAGTTCAGGATTGGTTCACACTATAACTACTACTACTTATACCACAACTCCTAATTAGTAATTAGTACTAATACTAGTTACTGCCACTATAAATCCAAATTACTGGTACTACTTCTCGTACTACAATTTCTAATACTACTGCTAACTACCACTACTAATAATTACGACTAGTACTACTACTACGAAATTGCTATTACTACTACTTATACTATCACTACCAAAACTATTGCTATTTTTTTACTAATGCTACTACCTATTACTACTACTATTTTAACTTGTTCCTACTACTCTTTTTAATAATTTCTACTACCATTTTGACTAATGGTACTACTTATTAATATTACTATTGTTACTAATTTCTAGTACTATTTTGACTAATGGTACTACTTATTATTACTACTATTTTGACAATGTTCTACTACTATTTTTAGTAACTTCTACTACCATTTTTACTTGCACTAATACTAATTACCACTACTATTTTTTTTACTTATTTCTAATACTATTTTACTACTTTTTTTCTACTAGTGCTACTACTAATTCCTGCTATTATTTTTAATACTTTCTACTACCATTTTTACAAATTTGTATCACTATTTTTACTAATTTCTTCTACTATTATTATTGATGCTACTGCTACTTTTACTAATTTCTACTACTATTTGGTCTCTGGCTCGCGCACTGAGGTGGACGTGTGATTTTTAAACTATTTTTCTGTCCTCTATTAGCATTTCAAAGCTCGCAAGTTTAGCTCATAGATTAAAGAAGGATCAGGCACAAATCCGAGAATTAACCGGGCTATTTAGAGAACATGTTTTCAAAACCGTTCCAAAAATGCTGCCGAGATAAAAACAGAGCTGAAGCAATCGCTTCCAAAGAATATTTCGATCCGAGTGTAAAAGACGCACAGAGTGGTATCAAAAAGTATTAAAAAAATAAAGAAAAGCAATTCATTTATCGGCATATTTATTTATATATGTATATCAAACAATATTTTTAATAAGCTCAAGATCGCGAGTTCGATCCCCGGAAGAAGTCTGATGAGGAGATGTGGTGATCTCCGAAATAGCTATAACTTCTGCCATTGTTTCTAAAAATTTTTCTATTAAAAATGCTCTGGAGCTCATAAAAATTATTGTTTGGAAAAACAAATCATTCAAAATTTATTCCCATTTTATATACATAATTGAAGTGTAAAAAATTAAGAGGTGCCAAAAAAAAAATTGTTTTTTCCAATTTGTCAATTTTTTCAATAATTTTTTTTAAATAGTCAAAAGCAATCATGGTCAAAAACTGCAAAAGTACAAAAAATGGATGTTGTCTCCTTCAAACTAAACAAAAAAAAATAGTTACAAAATTTTGTGTTTATTTATTAAAATTAAATTAGCCAACAAATTACCATAAACATTTTTCACAAATACTTAAATTAAGAATTTTGGAGTTATGAAGCTTAAAACTGCGAATTGTGCGATACAAAAAATGGGAATGCGGCTTTTTTTTTGTTGCGCTGGGTGTACATGAAACGTGACAACAACAACACCCACCAACTTCGTGCTTGAGTTGGTAATACTGAGTGGGTTAATATTGTTCGTGTGAGTGTTGAGCAGAAAATCGAATTATAATGGTGTCGCTTTTTCTATCTATTTATCTACTTTTTCCGACTATGTACTTACTGCTACTTTTTCTTCTTCACCCCCTCCGCCTGCTACCAGACTAAGTACTTACATATCCGCGTTAAGGATGCTTTCTTTCCGCTTTTCTCGCTTCTCATCACTTGCTTGCTTCCTCTTTTTTCTGTTTTTTTTTTGTTGTTTTTTTTGGATAGCACCCAGTTTAAGTATGTTGCTGCGATAAGCGCAAAACAAAAAAATTTCTTAAACTGTAACGCATAGAATAGTTGTTTCTGTGGTAGTTTTTTTTTTGCTGTTTTTTTTTTTGGTTATTTGGTTGTATGGCAAGGTATGTTTGCTTGTGGCAAGCATCTGGTTTTTGCAGGCATAACTTTTGACTGGTAATTATGCTGTTGAGCTGACAAGAAGAGCACGAAAAAATTTCACAAACAGCTACTGTCGGCAATTTTTAATATAAAAGGAGGTGAAAGGTTGTTAACACTTGAGGGGAAAAAAGCAACTGCCTTTTAAATCAAGGAAAATGTTTAACGCTGCAAGTAGTTAATATTAATTGAGATGTTGAGGAAGTTTAATATACATAAGTGCCATGTGCAGAGCGTTATATAACACTAACTGGTACGAAAGCGGAAAAGTGATAGCTGTAAACGTGACCCACAAAATAAAGAAATTATAGATAAGTGATTACGTTTTCAGTTTCAGTTTAATTTTTTTTTTTGAAAATTTCCGTCACACATTTTTTTGAAATATTTTTTTCATACGACCCAGTAGAACCAGGGATCACCGTTTGAGTAATCCGAGAGTAATCCCTTGCGAGTACTCCCACATCTGTGAAATTACAGTTATGTGAAAAAATATGGGGCACGACATTTTTGGCTATTTTTTTTTTTTTTTTTTGTTTTATGTTTTTTATAAAAACCTAGCTCATTTTCTAACAAACGCCGAATAAGTCCACATTTCAAACTTTGTAGAACAAGTAGAAAAAATCCAAAAAAATGTCTTCAAATTTCCAAACCTTTTAAATAGAGTTTTTATAGATATTAAAAACAATTTTAGTATAACAAAGTTCAAGTCCCAAGTAGCTAAAAAAAAATTCCGTTGGTTCTTCATAATCATTGATTTTTTTTTACCGACGGTTTCACTTACTTTCTTCCATATAAAGTGCGTTCGAGAATTTTACTGCATAAAACAAATACATTTTTTCACACGACTGTATCAGCATGTAATTTTGTTTTCTCACTTTTTACATCGCTTGTTCTATGTACGAAGAGTGTGGGAGTTTTCGTTGTTAATTTCAGATTTATCTCAATCGAACAATGGTGGAGTTCTCGAGAATCTCCACGCTAATCTCCCAAATGAGTAAAGAGGGAGTTTTTGTTAAAAATCTTATAGCGTTTTCTTTTTTGAAAATAACGTTGCATTTATTTTGCCCCGTGCCAGGGCTGTCAAATTTTCATGTTCTTTTCTCAGCATTTTTGTTCTTTTCTCAACATGTTGCACTCTGACCCGACAAAAGTGCAACATTTTCTACTCGCTACAAAGCGTGAGGATGAGCAGTGGGCAGCGGATTTTAATTGTGTGGCTTGTTTGTTCGTACAATGGTATGTTCGAAAGTCTCACTTTGGACACTAAATGCAAGGAGCTCCCTCAGCCGAAACTTTGGGGACTACCGTAGTGTGTTTCATGCGGAGGTGGCCGCAATCAAGGAGGCAGCTGATTGGCTACTCACCAATGTAATGCCCTCTAGATGGGCCGCCTCGGAATACCTTGGGTACCGGCATGGCTGATGAACTCACTCGGCGGGGTACACTGGATGTCATTACTCCATGCAGAGAGAGAGTGGGGGTTCTTTTGGCTACCTACGGACTTCTCTTGGATAGATGGACTTTCTGTCGATTCAGCGACCGCCGGGAAACTACTACGGCATGCAGAATTGCGAGGACCCTCTGGCCGAGGGTGGAAAGTGGGCGTTCGAAAGAACTGAGGTCGCTAAGAAAGCGGCAAGTCCCAATGCTCGTAGGAGTTCTGACTGGCCATTACTCGATGGGTATTCATGCGGTTAGGCTGAATATAAATAGTCTCTGACCCTTTTTCCCACAGTTGTATGGAGGATAGTGAGCTGGAATCATCTTTTCATTTTCTACTCAGCTGCCCTGCCTTTGCGAGACTGAGGTTCAAGAGCCTAGACTCCTACTTCTTCAGCACCCCAGGAGAGCTCTATGGGGTGGAAATTGGTGACTTGCATGATTTCATTTGGGGTACGCATCGTTTCTCCGGTTAAACATTCTTGGTTACGATGTACGTTACTGTTCATATAAGAGGTGGTATTACAATGGACTTCTTTACTATGTCTACGCGAGTTCCCTCTGTGGGAACTACCACATAAACCTAACCTAACCCTAGAGCCATAGCTATCAGCAGCCCATTGAAGTTGCACAGCTCATTATATACATATCTTAATATATACCAACTTTTGCTATTTATTGTTTTTCCGCTCCACATTTTCTATATAGAAGTATCGGGTGTTTTTTAGACTGATAGAACTTTCGATAGGGATAGCTGTCACTTGACAGCTGGTAAATGACATTTCGTTTTGACATTTCTGTTCAGTAAGCATTGACAAATCATCATGAAAAGAATGACGCCGCAAAAACGTTTACAAATTGTGGAAATTTACTTTAAAAGTCAGTGTTCTGTTCGCACTTCGTGAATTTTATGGTCCACATAATCGAGCATCAGAGCTGTTGATAAATTTCTCTTACTCTACTCGAAGAAAAACCAACAACAAGACGAAGAACTTTACGTACAGACGAAAATATTGGTGCTGTAAGTGATAGTGTTGGAGAAGATCCGAATTTGTCTATTCGCCGCCGTGGTCAACAAGTTGGACTTTGTCCATCCACAACAAGTGGTTCAAAATTGGACTGATCGCATCCGATTCACCAAAGCTAGTCGTGGCGGGCATATGCCAAAAATCCTTTTTAAATATTAATTGTCATGAAAATATCTTTCAAATAAAAAAAGCAAATTGGTATCACACTTCATTTTGTATGTGTTTTATTTCAATTTAAAGTTCTATCAGTCTAAAAAAACACCCTTTACATAATCCATAAAAGCAAAGGACTAAATGTGTATATCGTTCATGCAACGTAGAAAGGCTATAGCCGACATTTTTTTCAAGCAGACTTTATCAAAGCGCATATTTTCTTAAAGATTTAGAGCCATAACCAAAAACAAACTAACTATTTTAAAGAACCAGACAAAATATAATCCCTAAAGAAATTTATACGTTAACATTTAAGCCTTTTGCTTCCCCTGTAAAAACAACAACGATATATACTAATCTTTTTTAATAGATTTATTACAATATTTGTGTAGAACATTTCAGACCAATAACGCTTTCATAAATGGGTGATTTTGTCATTTGCTCTTCCTCTAAGAACCCTAAAAAATTTATGAGCTGAAACTATATAAGAACATAAAAGTTTTCTATTTTCCACTTATTTTCGAAACTTATGAAGCATTCTCAAAAGAAGGCTATCCATGCCTATAGGGTTCCCGACTAAGCCTTTATATGTTTTGTGGTTGGTGGGTTGCACGAGGCGACTATTGAAGCAACACATTCGATTGTTGAGTACATAGGGGCAGGCAACCGTTGCGGCAACCTCAGTCTACTTTATATTTTTAGCTTAAGACCACGAAATGGGAAAAAACATTTTTATTATTTTCATAGCACGGAATCTTCGGATGTCATCAACGGTTGCATCGTGTGTATTAAGCCTAACATTCAATATTGAAGCCATTTAAGAAACGAGGAGAAATCACAATGCAAAATACACACACAACAAACAAAGTTAAACCAAAGAAACCATGTGCCAGCTTGCAAAGTGTGAAAGCAAAACTACTCAGTCTATGGGCTGGGCAAAGAAATGCGTGCACATCTGTTTGTTTAATAGGTTTGCTTAAGCGTTGGAGTGCCCCAATACTTTGTATAGTGTACACGTATACATGTGCATACACACATACATAAATGTGACCTTATGACGAATATGTACATTAAGGTGTAGCGCTAAAAAAAAAAGGCCAGTGCATGTCACTTTTATTTCAATACTTAGGTCGAGAAAAAGTGTTGGGTGTACAAATTTTTTTCTGCACCCGCTAAAATCAGCTAAATCGCGTATTTCGATTGATTGATTTGTACCATCACTAATTTTAGAATTACTATTTCTATACTATTTTTTATTTATTTGTATAATATAAAGTAAATCTAATACCGGTATTTTGTAACTCAGACTCATCTCAAGTCACTAAATTTGAGACTTTCAATTCCATAATTTTTTTGCGACTTGAGACGATTTCGGTATTCAGTAAGCAACAGTCTCAAAGTCAAATGTCACCAAAGACTGTGGCGAAAAGCAGTTGAGACAATCAGCTGATCGTGTGTTCAGTTAGAATGCACAATCAATATCCAAGAAAATCTTTTCATCGTTATCACACAATATGTACACTTATTGATATATCGTTACCTCAATATACATAAATATATGTTCATTCTTTCACATATAATCATCATGTGGTGAATTCGTTACGCGATATCGTCACGACCTTCGTTACACGATATCGGCACGACCGTCATTACTTACGCGATAACGACACGACTTGCGATTACGCGATGTACAAAATCATTCTCATGGCGCTAAGGAAGATTAACTTCAAAAAAAATTGTTTACACCAGAAAAATTCCCTCAATTTTTTCCTTCATATAACGGGATACGACTTAATGTACATACATATATGTATATACAATATATACATTTAAATGGTATATGGTATATTCACAGTACGCATGAATTTACTCGTACATTTGGAAGAAACCATGTGCGAGATTTTTATAAAGCTGCAGGCTGCCATGGCTTATGGGTCACTTCCACAATGCGAGAGCAGAGTGTAGACGAAAAAATACATTGTAGTCGGTATCCAGCAAGAACACTAATAGTTAAATCCTTTGTAGGTTTGCAGACAAATTGGATAGCCGATTAATAGAAATACTCGGTAGTCTCTGAGGCTGAGCTTCTATTAGGTTATTAATGCTGATTGGAAAATACTACAGGACCGGCTCGGTGCCGGACTACCGAAAATTCCGGTATATCGGGCGGTAATTATAGGAACAATTAAGTTAATAATTAAACTACAAATACAGTATGCAAATACATACAACAAAGTTTATTTTACATTGCATATAATGAAACCATAGTCACTGTACAGTTAGAACGAAACTCACTTTTTTTATAAACAGTTTCAAAATTTACGTTTACTGCGATGTGAAAGGACACAAAAAACCAACGCACAAAAAATGGCGAAGACGCTTCGTGTTAGATTAACGGAGCTGCACTGCACCTAAATTTGTTGTGACACCTGAGCCTAGCGGGCCGCTAATTTTTCCGAGCAATACCGAGCGCTTTCGGATGATCTCGAACTACCCCGAAAACTTCCGAATAGCTCTCGAGCGTTTTTATTTGCTTTAAAGACACACTTTTGGAGAAAACCAAAATTTTTACACTTTTCCGGAGCGATGCCGGACTATCGGGCATTCCGGACTAATGGACTTCTACTGTACCATAAACTCTAATGTACGTATGAGTTTGTATAAATACCAAGTGACGTCAATTCCTTGTCCAATTGTCCTTTCCAACGCAGATGAGACCGTCCTCTTCCTCTACCACCACCAGCTGGTACCGCGTTGAATACCTTCAGGGCTGGAGCGTTTTCGTCCATTCGAACGACAAGCCCGACCCAACGTAGTCGCTGTATTTTAATTCGCTGGACTACGTCACACTAAAGCTCATACAGCCCGTCGTTCCATTGTTTGCAGTATTCGCCGTCGCAAAGCTGTAAGGGTCCAAAAATCCTTCGAAGAATCTTTCTCCCGAACACTACAAGGACCGTCTCATCCCATGCTGACAGTGCCCATGCTTCAGCGACATACAATAGCACGGGCATGATGAGAGACTTATGGTGGTTTTCGTTCGTCGAGAGAGGGCTTTACTGCGTAGTTGCCTACTCGGCCCAAAGTACCACTTGTTGTCAAGATTTCCAGGCTGACATTATTGTAGGTGCTAATACTAGTTCCCAGATAAACAAAGTCCTACATGTTTTCGAAATTGTAATTGTCAACAGTGATGCGCTGACGGTTTATTTGGTGACAGGAGGTACTTTGTTTTGCCCTCGTTCACTTCCAGACCCATACGTTTCGCTTCTTTATCCAGTTTGGAAAAGGCAGAAGTAACGGCGCGGTTGTTGAGGCCAATGATATCGATACGCTATACGCCAGAAGTTGCACGCTCTTATAAAATATGGTGCCTGAACTGTTTAATTCTGCTACTCGAATTATCTTTTGTAACATAGGGTTAAAGAAGTCGCATGAAAGAGAGTCACCTTGTCTGAAACCTCGTTTGGTTTCGAACGGCTCGGAGAGGTTCTTCTCGATTCTGACGGTGCTGGCGGTGTTGCTCAACGTCATTTTACATAACCGTATTAGTTTTATTGGGATACCAAATTCTGATAACGCGGCAAATAGGCAGCTTCTTCTCGTGCTATCGAAAACGGAATTGAAGTCGACAAAAAGATAGTTCTAGTAGAAGACACATTCTTCTTTCTCGGGTATTTTCCAAGATTTAGCGTATCGTGAATATTTGATCGATGGTAGATTCTCCAGGTCTAAAGCCACACTGATAAGATCGAATCAGTTCGTTCAAGGTGATTCACACAATACGCTCGACAGAACTTTATATGATATGCTAAGAAGACTGGTCGTTTATTATCATCGATAGACTTCAGAGCCGACACGGATTTGTTTGTGATTTGGTTATTGATTTATTAGAAAATACCTCATTTTATCATAATTTATTGACTGATTTTATAAGGCGCAATTATTTAGTTTCATCGTAATTTGTTCATAAATTAGGAATGCTCTTTAAATTACGCAAGTGTGTCCGGATTTTTAGCAGTCGGGACTCGAACTAAAGCCCTCAGCGTAGTAAGCGATTATCTTCATCATATTGCTTCGAAAAACCAAACAGGATAGTTTGCGTGTCTTTTTCGAAAAACAAAAACAAATGTTTTATTGCTGACTGGGTAAATTTACCCTGATATTTTCGAACACGTACACACACAAACTCACACACATACATATATATGAGCTAAATATTCAGAATAGTTGAAAAAAATCCACTTCCGCATTTTGCGAGGACATCATAGCGGATGAATGGTTGAAAAGGAATTGCATAGCATAAAATGAGTTTGTTTTTGTTTGTTTATTTGCTATGACTTTACTTTGGCCATACGATACGCAAAAATAAATATCAGACTAAATATGAAGAGGGAGATATGTATGAACTAAAAGCAAAGATTTGTCTGCATAGTTGAAAGCTTTTTGTATTTTTTTTCTATTTTTGTAACATTTCTTGTCTCGTTTTAACGGATCTGGTAGTTGTGGAGTGTTGAAAGCAATAAGAAATTAAGCTACTTTTATGTTTATCATTTGTTTATTTTTTTTTTAGTGTTTGTGTTCGACTTATTCTTCTTCTTTGCCGCTTTATTTACATATGTACGTCAATGAAGTGTCTTGTAAGATGAGTTGTACGACTAATGTTGTTGTACCAGATTAGAATGTCATATTTGTGTTTGTTGTTAGTTAAATGTGCGTCAAATGTATGTACATAAGTTGCACGTACAAAATTTAGGTAAATTACGCTGTGCAAAAATTTCTGCATTACTGTCTGGCTGCGCAATGTTTCCAACTCGGAATGGAAGACCTAGGCCCTTATACATAGTAAAACCCCTTAATATTTTTTGCATTCTCAGATGATATTTTTTTATGAGTATTTTTAGATAAAGTGTAGAAAAGGGTTAAAATTCCTATATAAACAAAAAAAAACTAGTTTAGGTACGCATAGCAAAATTTTACGAGGAATAATTTTATAGACCCTTTTAACCCACTCTTTCAAAAAAATATCGTTTTTAACCCCTTTTTTTAATCTAAAAAATAATTATTTGATAGGTACCCAAAGGGTTCAAATTTTCTAAAAAAAAATTATTCGCCAGAAAACCACGAGCCTTTTCAAAAAACCAACCGAATAGATCTCAATAAACTTTCTGAGGATTGTTTGCACCTATTACAGACTATAAGAATACTCGCTAGATGGCGCTGGAGTCAAGTCGTTTTTATGAACCAATTTGGATCAAATCCAAAATGTGTACTACTTGCATAATGAGAAATGTTTGCATTCTCAGAGGAATTTTTTTTATGAACATAAGGTTTTTTCCTCAGTGTTCTCAAATAAAGTGTAAAAAATGGTTAAAATTCTTATAAAAGCGAAATAATTAGCTTGCGTACTTATAGCAATATTTCACTAAAAATAATTTTCTCTTTCACAAAAATATCGTTTTGATCCCTGTGTTAGAAGTCTAAACAAAAAAACATGAATTGGATAGATCTCTCTCTAAAGGGTTAAAATGTTCTATAGAACTATTCGCCGGAGTCCGCTAGATGGCGCTAGATTCGAGATATATTTAAATTCTCTATTGATCATCCAGTTTTGATGAGGATAAAAGCGTATATTGCAGGAGTGATAAAAAGTACGTTTCCAAATGGACCCGTTAGATGGCGCTAGAGTGGAACTATTCAGAAAATTTTTAGTATATATATTATATTTGATATGGGGTTATTGCACACAATTTACGACAGGTGGCAACCATGCCACTGTATCCAACTGATTTATTTGAAAACAAACTATATTAATTATTTAAAAAGGCAAAAACAAAGGATTCAGAAATTTGTAAGGCACTTTTTTTTTAAGTGCAAACTACCCAAATTTTTTTTGGCAAGTTTTCGTAATGTGTCCACACTTAATCTCAGCGCTTTTTTAAAATCAACTAGTCGATTAGCCCCTTTTTTGATGGTTGATGATCGAATAGACTAATCGACAAATCGCTCACCATCGAATAGTCTGTAAATCGAATAACCGAAACTATTCGAATAGCGACCAGCGCAAATGAAATTTTCTGAATATAAATTTGAAATTTCTGAATTTGAATTGTAGCTTTCTAAATTTTGAATGAAAATGTCTGAATTTGAAATGGAAATTCTAAATTTGAATGGTTAATTTCTGAATTTGAATTGTAATTTTCTGAATTGAAATTGGAAATTCTGAATAAGTTGGATTGCAACTATTTGAATTTGATATGTAATTTTCTGAATTTGAAGTTAAAATTCTGAAATTGAAATGGAACATGAATCTAAATTGGAAATTCTGATTTTCTAAACTAAAACTGAAAAAGGTGTAGTCGAAAATGAACGCTTAGTCGACTATGGTCGGTTACTCATAAAGTCGAACGGAAACGGTTAGTCGATTATGTGAAATCGACTATTTTTTTAAACAGCTTTTGCTAATCGATTAGCCAGTTAGTCGACCAGTCAATTAACAAGAGGTTTAATAAATAACTTAGAGCGGCCGCCGTAGCCGAGCGTGTAGTGTAGTTCACTCGATGGTCCCGGATTCAAATCACTGCCGGGGCAAGTAACAACAAAAATTATGGGAAACAAGGCAACGGCAAAGCTCCGAGTGTATTTCTACCATGAAAAAACTTCTCACAAAAATCGTTTTCCATTCGGAGTCCGCGTAAAACTGTAGGACCCTCAATTTATGTTGCAACAACAACAAGACACACATCACAAATTTCGGCCAAACATCAAGCTATGGTGTAAGCGCAAAATTATTATAATAATTATTATTATTAAATTACTGAGAACAGCTATTCGAACTGCTTACACTCGGCAACAACCGAAACCAGACTGCAACTTGTAAATATTTTCTGAAAGTATATGAAGACTGTAAAAAAAAACTAGTCAATGGATTTGAGATAGTTAGCTCGATTTTGTTTATGCTCTACTTAAAGTTTTCAAGTTCGAGCATAAGTGGGTTTCAAAGCAGTGGAAAAAATTATTGAAATATTGTCTGAACCAAATGAAAGGTTGGTTAAGAAATATGCAGTAAAATTTCGTGGGAAATAATTTTTTTAGAACATTTTAATCCATTAGCCCGAACCTAAATGTGTGACCCTTACTTCAAGAAACACCTAACAAAAAAAGGTTCTTAAAAAGTCGTTTGCGAATTAAATGAATAGAAAATTATTAAATGTAGGAAATTATTGTATTTTTCTTAGGAAACATAAGATAGAAAATAAAATTTCTATTAACTTTACTAAAATAAGTTAATAATATAAAATAAATTATTAATAACTTAAATCCAATAAAAAATAATAAATAATTTAATGAAAAAGGTAAAAAAAAAAAACTTTTTCAAGCCAAATACTTAGCTCCTAAAGCATCCCAATAGGAAATTATTATTTACTAAGAGTCTCCCGTGCCGAAACTTTAAATACGTTGTTTTACTTTGCCGCTGATAAAAAAGGAATATAGCAATAATGTCAATACTAAGTGGCTTATCTTTTTGGGCTTTTAAGATATACAGCCCACGTTTGTCTTTCTGTATTTTATTAAAAAAAAAAAAAACACTTACTGAAGCAAAAATAGTGTTGCCTAATTCGGTGGCCACCATTGCATGTAATTGCTTGTATATTTTAAAATTTTAAAACACCAATTTCAGTAGTGAGTCAATCTGGTTTTGAATTCACAGAGCAAATCAGAGTGAACAAATAAATTTCATCTTTTTTTTTTTGCTTTTGTTTTTTCTTTTTCTTGTTTTTTGTTTTTGCGTTTTTTGTTGGCCAGTTCAGAATTACAATAGTCATACAAATGGTCAAGTGTTTAGTTGACTTTACAGCATCCTACAAATTTTTCCTTTCTATTCCGCTTTTCATAGCCCATTTTACCGCATAAACGAAAAGTAAACACACACACACACACATACGCCAAGTAGTAGCGCAAATAGCTGCTGGTTGCCAGCTGCGGAAACTGAATTGCTGTATTTTTATTTGACAAGCACTTTATTGCAACATTAAAGCAATCAGGCTGAACCATTTCGTGTCCGAATGTTGCTGCACTTCAAAAGCGCACACCACCGGCTCCTCGAGGTTTGGCATGTGTGCGTGTGTGCGTGTTTTTGGGGAGGGCCGGCGGGGGCTAGTTAGTTTAGTTTGTGCAGCACTTGACGCTATTTATGTGTAAATATTTGAAAATTTAACTCTGGAGGTAAATTAAAAGCTTGTGTATTTGCGAAAGCATGACAAAACTTTTCCCATAAAATAGAAAACAAATGTAATTGAAAAAAAAACAACAAAGCAAACAAAAAAAAAAACAGAAAGCACTAATGAATATTCGTAAAACTTAATAGATATGAATTAATTTACAAAAATGTAGACGTTAAACATTAAAAATTCCTTTTTTTTACGTTATACTTTATCGCACGAAATATCTTCAGTGTATAAATTTTTACAGCGTTCCACTTTTACTGTTCCATATTCTCTGTACCATGTATTTGTAATTTACTTTTATGACCAAAAACTTATCTCTTCTCATACACTTTCAGCCGAAATTCCCAATTGACTTGACCCCATCGCTATTACATACATACATACATACCTCATATCTGCTGCTGTCCATTCTCTTGGCTTCACCGAGTAAATTTAATCAACTTCAACGGTAGTGGCGAATTGCCAGCGTTGCAAACGTTTTGCAACAGCTGCATTTCACTGATGAGTAGCAGCATTTTAGGCGCAGTACAGCGGTTTCAGCAGCCGCATTTTTCATTTGCCAATACCACAGGGATGTGTACTATGCTAAATGACATGATTCTCACAAAACGCTGTAAATAAAGTTCGCTATATTAAGCTGCGGTGCTGCAGCAGCCGAGGTTGTACCAAATTTATCGCCATTATTTAACACCTGCAACGTTGCGGATTACCACAATGAGCGCCCAAATTTTGTACAGACCAAAAGCGGTCGTACTTTACTACTTACATACGTCACATAAAGCAGTAGTGCAGCTTTGCAATATTTGGCAGTAAGCCTAGCAATGTACAACAAAAACCGAAAAAAAAAAATATTGAAATAAAAATAGAAGTAAAAAGGGGGTAGAGAGAGATACTGCAAAAATTGGCACAATGCTTTTAAAGTTGTCAATCCGAAATATTTCTCTTCGCTCTGTGGCTTTGTCGCATTTGCATATCTAAAGGAAGTTTGCGTCAATAGCGAAAAGCGTATTGTGCGCTGCCAACAGTTTTTACTGGCTTATTTTGATAGCAAACGAGACAAATGGCAGTAGTAGAAACAGGTCAGAGGGAAAAATCTCTATATCTCTATGAGCACATTCTATACTGCATTTAAAGGAAATAAAATTATCAAAAATAATCAATAAACAATTACATATCTTTCTATTGGCAAACATTTTACAGAAAAAATACACAAAACTCGGCATAAGGGAAAGCATATTCCAAAGGTCCCTTTTTGTTCGAGTAAGCAAAATCACCGGATTAGTTCATCCTCTTCGTCTTGACCTTCGCGCTGTGACGGAGCGACAGTCGCTTAACTTAAATGTAGAATACGTGATTGTGAAAAGTTAAAAACTGAAACACCAGCATAGGCGAAATATTGGTTTTGTTTTAAAAAATTGTTTTAGAAATATTATAATACTAAACGTGAAACAACTGTTCAACGTAAATCAGCTGCATACAGCGCGACATCTGTGATTCAATATTTAAGCAGTAGATGTCGCTTGACATTTTCATGGTTACTATCTTCGCTGACCAGCGACATCTTTCATTCAATAATCGAAATAAATGATATCAATTATTTACCAACATATCGTAAGATTTAAATCATGTAATCGAATCCACAATTTCTCTGGAAAATTAATTGCTACTGCAATTATGACCAGTTTTTCATATTATATCACCTTATTTTTATCTTAACCGTTCTTTGAGCTTCGGGTCAAGGAGATATTTTTGAATAAAATCGATTACTTTTGAGTGCTATGTAATAA
Source organism: Anomoia purmunda (assembly GCA_951828415.1). Taxonomy (NCBI): domain Eukaryota; kingdom Metazoa; phylum Arthropoda; class Insecta; order Diptera; family Tephritidae; genus Anomoia; species Anomoia purmunda. The sequence goes on from OX639995.1 coordinate 49,285,285, forward strand.
AAAAAAGCAATTTGAAAAGAAAATTAAGGAAAATTGTGTTTTCAGGACTAATAGCTATTTAACCGTTGAGTTTTAAAAAATCTATTTTCATTTTGATAAAAGTTATAAAAATCTTGAATATAAAAGTAATTATGAGTGAGACAAACTTTTAAAGTAACTGGTAACTAAACTTTCTTTTTATTCAACGAAATTATTATTTTGAGACTTATATTTTAAGAGTTTTTGCCCAATAATTATGAGCAAGATAACTTTTTTCTAGTCTTCAAAGACGGAACTAATAATTTCGAGCTAGTCTCGAAATGATTCTAAAAAAGTCCCTCTTCAAGACTTGAAAAATTGTTTCTCACTTACAATAATTATAAGACTACTTTTATAATATAAGTCACAAAAAAAAAATCTATGAGTACTAGAAATTTTTTATCTCGCTGATAATTATTATGAAAGGACCTTTATAATGTAAGCCTGAAAATAAAGTCTTCGCAGACTTAAAAGAAATTATCTCACTCACAATTATTATAAGAACACTTTTATAATATAAATCTTAAAACAAAGTCTTTGAAGACTTAAAAAACTTATCTCACTGTTAACTATTATGACAAGACTTTTAAAATATAAGCCACACAATAAAAGTCTTTGAATACTGAAAAATATTTATCTCGCTGATAATTATTATGAAAAGACTTCTATAATATAAGTCTTTGAATAATAGTTGTAGATTACTCGAAAACTTGGTATCTTACTATAATAGGTATTGATTGACTTTTACTCGTTTGATTTATAATAGTTAAGTCTCTGCAAAAAAACACTGTTTTTCCACCTTATAAGCAGAATTCTACCATATCCAAAGTCATTCTTGCTCTCCTCATTATTTTCAGAACTAAGATACCAATATCTCTGTCCAATTGATCTCAAATAGCTAAACATTTTAAGAGGAAGTGCTAGATAATCAAAAAGGACGTGGACGATGCGAAGGCTCTTACAAGGCTAGCAAAAATAAGGGCAAAAAAATATATATAAAAAAACACGCTGCAAAAATATATTGCGTTAATAAATAAAATACAAACGATTCACTGCTTTTGAATTACTTCGTATCAAATAGATATGTATATGAAATCTCAAAATCTACCCACAAGGTCGGAAAACCAATATTGATTTTAAGAGAAACGAACGATTAACCATGTTCTGGCAAATTTTGTACACGCTTTTCATTTCGTCTCAGTAGGTACAATTTCGAAAATTATAGAAGGCGGCGAAAAATCATGCCCAACTTACATATAACGGTAAATAAAAAAATAAAATTAAAAAAATTATTATTTTAATAAATAAAGCAGCAACTTCGTTTAAATTTGATACAAAGGATTTAATAAGAGGGAAGTAGGTAAAACTCACAACTACGGAAATATTGCGTAAAATAATCCTGATTTCTTTTTGTTTTTTTTTTTTAATTTATTTAACAGCCATTTTTTAAAGGAGTATTTATTTAATTAAGTGGCTGAAAATAACCGTTATTTCTATTTTTTGGGATCAAAACATCATTGACAAGAATTCGTTCAAAGCAAAACTCGAATACATCGATATAATCCATATATAGAAATCTTCCCTTATTTTTTTCAAGACTTTTAAAATTTTTTTAAATCATTGCATATATATTTTGTAATTTTTTTTCGATAAAACATAATCGTTACTCTCGGATTTTTCGTTTTTCGGTAACAATAATTTTAATTTTTTTATTCTTGGATTTTTTCGATCAAGTTTGATCATTATTTTTTGGTTTTTTATTTAGGATCGACAATAATCGTTATTCTTGTATTTACAATTTTTCGGTGGCAAATTTTATGATCGAAAAAATATCACAAAGTAACGATCAAACTTGATCGAAAAAATAAAAATTCAGGAATAACGCTTATTTTTGATCGGAAATATAAAAATAACATTTTAACGATTAAATCACGATTTTTTTTAAATAAAAATTACAACCGTTACGGTACCTGGTTTTTATTGCTTTTTTGTAATATTTAAGTTCGGTTTCACCCCAACTTAGACTCTTTATATGCGTCGTTTACAGTTTTTTTACACCGCTAAGAGTACTGTGGAAAAGGCAATTAAAATTCATCGCTTTTACTTTGATGAATCTCTTAAATCGATCCATTTCCATAACTAGCGAACAATATACCAATAAAATGACGCATCATCAGCTAAACACTAACAAAATATCGAATACAATTACGAAACCACAAAATGGATAGCCCTTTATATTTAGCTTCACTTCGTTGCTGCTAGACCATGCGGCGTTTGAGGTTCCGGTTCGTGTTACGGTGTGGACCACGACCACCATTCTCTTTAATGCCACACTTCCGTTTGATTTATGAATGGCAATGGCGTTTACGTCGTTAATTCCACGCATTCTACATACACACACACACACACACACACATTTCAAAATATACATACACACATACATTATGCACATATTCGCTTCGCATATGGAATTTGCGGCAAATGCATTTCCGTTACGCTTCGACTTCGTGTTCCTTGCCGGTTTGTGGATTTGTTGGTTTCTTGGTTTGTTGGCAGTTGAAAATATGTATTGTATATGGTGATTTAATAAAAGAGAACACACAAGCACGTGCATATCTTTATATGTATTAAGGATATTCATGCCACTCGAAGACTTTAACGCGGGGAGCAAGTGCCTTTTTTTATGTACCTATTAAATACCTCATATTTCTACCTCCGGCTTTTTGTTCGCGCTAAGCGCTCGCTGTCTGTTGCCATATGTTAAAATTTTTTTTTCGTTTTGTTTTGTGTACTTTTCGCATTGCGACTGTTGTTTTTAATGTCTCTTTTTAGAGCGCATTTCTAAAGATATATTCATATAGTTTGTATTTGGTTAGACAGTTGTTCTCCGTTTCGCTTCTATTCTATTGCAGCAGAGCGAAATCTATCCTCGAAAAATCGATAGTGAATGGTAAACTGGCCAATAATTCCCGTAAACTTAAAGAGATTACAATTTGGAAATTATTTGCAATACTGTCATAATCCGAAATCCATACTAATACTTATTTGACCATTGAATTTTATCATCCTAATTTTGTTAAGAATTATAAGAGTATTTTTATAACAATTCTGAGTGAGACAAAAATTTTAAAGTTATCAATAACTATTATTTTAAGAGTCTTATATTATAAAAGTATTCTCATAATAGTTATCAGCGAGATAAATATTTTTAAGTTTTCAAGGATTTTTATTTTGAGACTTTTATTGCAAAAGACAATTCACATAATAATTATCAACGAGATAGATATTTTCAAGTCTTCAAAGACATTTATTTTGAGACTTATATTATAAAAGACTTTTCATATGCTATGAAAAATTTGAGAAAAGACAATTCACATAATAATTATCAAGGAGAGAAATGTTTTCGAGTCTTCAAAGACATTTATTTTAAGACTTACATATATTATAAAAGTCTTGCCATAAAAATTATCAGCGAGATAAATATTTTTAAGCCTTCAAAGAGTTTTATTTTGAGACATATATTATAAAAGTCTTTTCATAATAATTATCAGCGAGATACATTTTTTTATATCCTCAGAGACTTTTATTTTGAGACTTATATTATAAAAGACTTTTCATATGCTATGAAAAATTTGAGGAAAAAATTACGATTTGAAAATGTCTCCAAAATTTGCATTTTTTTTTATAAATACAAAAAGCGTTTTAAAAATATTACAAAAACCCCCACTTATTGTTACAATACACTGAAAAAAAAAATAGTTTAGGACGTGGGTATTACAAGTCTAAATCGCTTAAGTTTTGGCTAAGTTATGGGAGTTTTTTAAACCAATCTTCTAAAAAAAAAATTCAAAATTTCATTATTATGACCCCGTTTAACAAATTTTTAAATATTGTTAACAAAATTTTTGAGCTTTAGCTGAACTGAGGTGAACTTTTTTGCGGAAAATTTTTAATACCTAAAAATTTAGTTTCAAATATTTATATTATATTTAAAGCGAAAAAATTTGGTACATGTTTTAAAATATAATGAATATTATAATTCCGATGGAAAAAGAGTAGCGATTTTTTTTTTGTATGGGGAGTGATGAACTCTAATTGACATATTCCGCAAATGTTTCACTAAAAATATACATATATTAAAAGTGGCTGAGTACTTTGAAAGCCAATGGTGACAAATATTCTCAACAAAACTAATTATATATATTATTTTGAAAATTTACCCTCAACCATTTAGTTTTATCAAAAATTCACTCTACAATATTTGGGATGTCAGCGCATTTTTCGCATATTTTGCATTCTCACCACTGCATGCGATCGCTTCATTACGCAACTGACTGCAGGAGCGAAGAGTTAATGTGAAATATTTTTGCTTTTTGCTTTTTGCTTTTCTATGCGATATGCAATTAAAATAATTAATTCACGTGCTTTTCCAATCACTCATTTTTCTAATTTGTATTTAACGCTCTGACAGCGAATATCAAATATGTACAGTATCAAAAGAATGCAATGTAATTAGTTGGAATTAGTTTGACATTAAAATCCTTCATTTAAAATGAACGAAAACGCTGATAGGATTAATGAGTGAGTTGTAGTTACCGAAAATCATTGTTAATAAAAAAAAATTGTCATTTGGTCAGCTGCAAAGCGACTGACAGCCTTATCAACATTTTGAAAGCCCACATCATCAAAATAATGGGGTTAATTTCGAAAATCGTTGATGTAAATTGTGACAGAGGTTAGTTAGCGGGACATTCAAACAGCGCGCTCCGAGCCTTCGCCTGCGTAAATTAGGTGGTTGCCTAAAGGAAAGGAAAGGGAAGGATCAAAAATAAGCAATGACCGCATTAAAAGGGCTAACATATTTTCGCGAGTATGTAAATGAAAGTATTTAGTACTACAATAGCACTGCGGCATAATTTTACTTTTAAATAAGCAGCTTTTGCCTCTGAGCTGCCACGAAGTCAGGCAGTCAGTGCACATTGTGCGCTGTGAGACCGACCAAAACGCTTAATACTCGTAGTACAAAGGTATTTATAAAAAAAAAAAAACGCCATTTAATTTATGTATGTATGTATTTATTTATGTATATTTTAAATATACGGCGCTGCGCTTTCCAAAACACCGGCCAAGAGAAAAAACGTGCACACAATAATAAGCCAACCCGAGATAGTACAATGGATGTGCTTGCGAAGCTGTGTTAGGCGAGCCGGCCGGTCCTTTGCGAGTCACAATGCCAGTGCGCAGGCAAAGAAGCGCGCCAAAAAAAAAAACAAGAAGAAAAAAAAACAGAAACAGAATCAGAAACAAAAGGAAAAATGTAACAATAATGTTGGTTGCAATTTTCAGGCAAGTAGCAGCAGCAACTCAGAAGCTTCATTGCTGACAATGTTGGATTGAAGTGGGTTAGGTTCGAGTCGAGTTCAGGCAAGCGCCAAACAGGCACACTGCCAAGTCACAGGCTTGTGGTTGGACGAGTATGTACGATGAAAATGCATTTTATAATTAATTGAGCATAAAATTTGCATGGGGTAGCATGTTAAGTAAAATATTAATTAAAAAATAACAAAAAACTAAAAAAAAAATCATGCAAATGTTATATTAAAAATTTAAGTACACAAGCGAGAGCGCTTTTGGAAAATTCGAAATTAAATGTCTTAGAAAAATAGCGCATATAACTCATGCATATTAATGTTAATTATCCATGGCGGGGGATTCACACTTCTTAAATGGATTTGGAATTTAAACAGCTGGTTTAAGTTTTTGCGCGCATGGATGAGAGCTAAAGATGTTATTTTTGGATGAGTCCAAGCTTGGAAGGAGAATTTCACATGTAGCCGGAGTTGCCGGGTATTGAGTAGAACAAACTAGGTTAGGTTAGATTGGATTAGAGCGGCTGCAAGACCACGGAGACACACCTAGGCCAAAAAAGCCCGTTGTGATACCGCTGACGGAAGTCATGCATATCCTTCCTTCTTTCCCTTAGAGAGTGAACCACCGTGCGCGCCTTATGTAGCGCATAAAATCGGAGATGCTTGCTCTGTCTCTTTGAGTCTTAGACAGAGGACGGGACAGAGGCAGCGGTCTTTGCAACTTGGACAGAAATCCTTGGTTAGGCATCCCAGCGTCTTCCCGTGTCCGTTGATTACCCAGACCATTAGTCTGAGAGAAGGGCGGTCAAGGCGATAGAGAGCATCGGATCGCTTTTCTTCAACCTTTGGCCAAACTTGTCTGGTAATCCAACAGGTGGGTTCCATGGCACATCTGGTATTCATCTACTCGCTGAGTTTTTTTTCTTTAAACTGTATTTGAAAGAGGTTAGAGGCATGCCCGCGTCTAGAGCAGAATTTACAACGGGTAATTCCGTCCCTTTCTTCGCCCAATCGTCTGCAGTGCAGTTGCCGAGAATGTTACTGCGCCAAGGGGTCCATGCAACAGTCATGGAACGTTTAGATGCGAGCAGATTGAGAGAACTTCTGCATTTTATGCCAACTATGGACGTTGTTTTGTGAAAATTAAGAGATTTAATTGCCACTTGCCTTTCGGTGTATATAGTGACAGGACCGTCTGTAGGAGTAGACACTGTCAGATACCGATCAGTCTCCATTATGGCATTTAGCTCTGCCTGAAAAACGCAGCAGTGGTCCGACAAGCGAATGCAGAGGTCCAGCGCAAATTCATTGGAATGAACCCTGATTCCCACACTCTCATTAAGTTTGGAATCATCTGTAAAGATAGCCGTCGACCCTGGGTCTAGATCTATGGCATCTTCCCATTCATTCCTCTCTTAGATTCATATGGAAAATGTATTGGCCATGCAGAGTAGGGAAGTAGTGTAATCTAGTTTCCTTAGAGCCCGTATCTTATCTCTTCCACGGCTGTATCGCGATAAGCCTAGCACCGTCACATCCGACCAGAATTTGCTACATACATATGTAGATTTACCGGTGGAAGGTTTAAAATTACTTCCAATGGTAGAGGGTAGCGCTCCCGGGATCAGCACGAAAGTTCCTGTACTCGTTCCCTCTTGGCTCTGGACAAGGTTTTGTCAAGCATTGACAATCAGACGCTATCCACGTGAAAGAGAATTGGTCTTATCACTGCTGCGTACACCCAGTATACTATATGTGATTTGATACCCCACTTTTTCCTATAAATGTCTTGCAAGCGTCCAAGACGATGATGGCCTGGAACGGTCTTAGATGTTCCGCTTCCATTCGAGCTTCCTGTCTAGAATAACACCAAGATACTTGACTTCGGTTTAGAGAGAGTGAGTTCAACTACGTTTATTGAGGGTGGTTTGAACGGAGGAATTTTATATTTCCTCGTGAAGAGTACCATCCCGGTTTATGTGGAGCTAACACAAGTCCACTTTCTTTCAACCAGATGTGTACTACGCTGAGGGCAAACTGCAAGAACTCACTCAGAATCCGCAGATGTTTACCGGTTATTATGATTGCTAAGTCATCAGCATACGCTAAGACTTGGCATTCAGTGCCCTTAGGTTCCAAAAAAAAAAAAAAAACTGAGCAGCTGTAGAGGAGATGTTCCACTGTTTCTTTCGCACTTGCAGCAATATGCGTTCTTTCCAATCGAATTCGGGCAGCTTGTGTGCCCAGTGCCCTGTAAAAGTAGCGGTTAGTCTGGAAACGTCTGTCCGAATCATTTTAATGAGAGTAGAAGACCTTTCGACATTGAACCAACCTGCCAACCTTGCACGATTTTAAGTTATTCCACTTGCAGTTAGGCCTGCTCGTCCCGTGTTGGAAGATCCGTCCTCTGATGAAACTCAGTGACACAATAGCCTCTACGACTTCGGAGATATTAGAAATATAATATATGAGCAAGAAATGGAAAATTTTTGGAAGTAGATATGTGAAAACGTACTGGATAGAAAGGATTTAAATAAACTTAGTCAAATAAACGGCGGACTTTTCAGATGTCAATCCGAATATTCTTGTGTGCCGAATTTGAACCCGTAAGTGACAATTTTTACGGTGGAGGAAGTAAAAGTAAAAAAAACTCAGTTTTTTATGTAAATACGATGAGGTTTGGTTCGAGTAAAGCAAAGAAGTGATAAACAAAAAAACAGATATGGCTGTGTAATAAAATCAAATTGAATGAATGAAAAATCGAACGAGGTTTTATAAAAAGAAATCCAATGTTTTTGCATTAAATTGAAGGAATTATTTAGCATAGCTAGAACGATTTGATTTAAATCAAATATGCACTGTTTTGTTTGATGACTTGTTACAATTTTGAAGCTTATTTTATAATGCCACCTCTCAAAGAAATCCTCGTCCCTATTGGCAAAAAACTGGGACAGTCAATTTCTCTTAAGTCGAAATTTTCACCAGCAAAATCATATGCCATAGACAGGAACAGGTTGTAATCACTCGGTGCCAAGTCCGTGCTATAAGGTGAATGCATAAGAATCTCCCAACCAAGCTCGCGGAGCTTCTGGCGAGTCACTATCGATGTGTGTGGCTTGGCGTTGTCCTGATGGAACAAAATTTCTCTCCTATTGGCCAAAGCCGCCCCTTCTGGGCGATTGCTTCCTTCAGACAGTCCAATTATTGACAGTACAGGTCCGAATTAAGAGCTTGATCGTATGATAGCAGCTCATAGTATATGATTCTCTGCCAATCCCACCAAACACATAGCAAACCATGCCTGACCGCCAATTTTGGCTTGGTGACCGCTTTGCGACGCTGTACCCTATAAGGTCGGCAAATTATATTCACCTCATAGCTGTCAAAAATTTCCATTCCAATGAACTTTGCTACCTATTGGCACAGACCGGCCCTAACCTACAAAAATCAACTCTGGGTTTATGCAAATACGGCAATATCAGCGTACTAATATCGCCGCAAAACAAATGGGGATCTGGTGGTTTCAAAATCTATAAAGCGTGACAACAAACCCATAGACTAAAAAACATTAGGCAGATAACTATTTAGTTTAAAAACCGCATTGCAATTATATTCTTTATGGATATTAAAAGTTTATTTAAAAAGCCGTACTGTTTATGAAGACATGGCAGTAAATTTATAGCAAAACACTCGTATTAAGAAAAAACACCACAGTGATTAATGGCGCCAGATTAGAATCTCAAATACAAATACCACACAAGGACGAGAGGCAGTTAAAGTGGATGAAAGTTGATAGCTAGAATTACGAACAATCGAATCAGTATTACAGCTGAGTGCCCACTCATTTTGAACTTCACAATCACAAATAAATAATGCAAATAATGCAAACGGAAGTAAAAAAAAAAATGTTGTAGTATTTAACGCAGACAAGGTGGCGATCACCACCAATGGGGATAGCGTACGGCAAGGCAATAAAACTTGCGACTATTTGAATTAATCAAAACGTTAGAAAATTACCATCACAACTCAATTAAATGCGCAACCCATTTGTGATGCAGATACGAAGTAACTCTATATAGTCCACTATATCTTTACTCGACAGACAGAGCGTAGTTGCAAACAAAAGTCCATGGAAGGATAAAGCGGCGTTCAAGGCAAATAAAAAGTCAACTTGGCAAGTGATTGTGAATGTTGAGGTTAGTTGGTGGTGCAAACATTGATAGTTGAACGGAAACGGAAATAAATAGGAATAGTAGCAGCTACAAAACAAAAAAAAACCCACAAAAAACAAGAGTGGTGTTGTGAGCCAAAGGACTCTATACAGGCGTACAGATAAATGACAGCTACACAAATCAGAGTGACTGCAATAACCAACAAACAACTTGAGTAATGACGGTAAAATCACTAAACAAAAAAAAAACAAAAACAACAAAGCAATCACAACACGACAAAAACAGCCACAGAAATATGAAAAGGAGAAAGGCAAAACTTTAACAGGTCAACTATATTGTAGTTAACATTGAAGCCTTATCAATATCGCACAAAGTTGCCAACATTTGGCACGCAAATTTCAACCACAACTAACCGCAATGTAATTGACAACAACAGTCCAGGCTACAGTCCCTGCATACAAAGACAAACCATAGCAAATGATTCTGAAGCACCCAGTAAGCAAAACTTGACGACGAAATTTCGAAATAAAAATAAATTAAAAGCTTGCCATAATGTATTCGCATCTGCAGGCTAAATTCCAACAGAAAACGCAAATTCTACTTGAAAGTCGAGCTTCTTGAGACACAAAAACTTTGAAAATTTTTTATTTTTAGCGCCTAACAAATTTATGATATTTACTTACTAACTGACAAATCAAGAAACTATTTTTCGATTGGAATTATAACATTAATTATGTTTTAAGACATCAACTAAAATAGAGGGGTTTTCAATAGGAACGCTACAAAAGTTTTTTTTAAATAAAATAAAAATGGTTTGGGATATGAATTAAATTCTTTATTCCTGTGAAAGTACATTCGATGCCTTTATGTATGGAACTCGATTTCTTTTGCATGGGCACCACGGGCACGCTTGCAGAAGTCCAGACGCTGAACCCAATTTTCGACGGTTTTCAAGCATAAATCGGCCGATACTGCTGCAATTTCACGTTCGATATTCGTACGAAGTTCATCAATCGTCGGTGGCTTGTTGGCATAGACCATAGACTTCACATAGCCCCACAGAAAATAGTCTAACGGCGTCAAATCGCACGACCGAGGCGAGGTGAGGCCAATTGACTGGGCCATTTCGTGAGATAACACGTTCACCAAACTTGGTTTTCAATAAATCGATTGTGACATTCGCAGTGTGGCTAGTGGCGCCGTCCTGCTGGAACCACATATTGTCCAAGTCCATAGCATCCAATTCGGACGAAAAATATTCGGTTACCATTGAGCGGTAGCGATTCCCATTCACAGTAAAGTGCCGGTCTTGATCATCACGGAAGAAGTACGACCCAATGACGCCGCCGGCCCTTAAACCGCACCAAACCGTAATTTTTTCGGAATGTAATGTTGACTCATGGAGTACGTGTGGATTGCTGCCTGTCCAATAACGCATATTTTGCTTATTGACGAAGCCATTCAGCCAGAAATGACGACGACCATAAATTGGACTTTCCATGATGAAATGGCAAACCTTACTGAAGAGAAATGTCAAAAGAGCGGGAAAAAATATGGCGTCGGTTGCTGTCATTATCGGTCTACTTTTGTAGCGTCCCTATTGAAAATACCCTTTGCTTCCATATCTTATAAGTTTAAATCGGCCATGTTTTGGAGAAGTTATTCCAGTTTTTATTAAAATAATCTTCTAAAAACGGTAAAAAAGAAACACCATTAAAAATCTCATTATTAAGGTTCGATTGAAAAATATTTCTATGCAGACCTTTTAAGATTAAACTGTTTTATATTTCTTAATACTCGAGCCGGAGGCCCGAAGTAGCCAGTGCTCTTGTAGTGTGATGGTTATTCATAATTATTAGTCTTATACAATAAATAAATACAAAAATAATGTGTGTTAATAAAAACTAGAAGTAGTTTCAAATAGGTCCGAAATACTTTGGCGGAACTTTAAACATATAATAGTTTTAACAATTTCGTGCATAGATCAACATTTTAACCCGAAACAAAACCCATTGGTGTTTTCCCAGATAAGCCAAATTTAATAAAATTTTTCTGGGAGTACAGTATTTCAAAGCTAATGAGGCAACTGCAGATTAATTCTAAATGGTACACAACCAATGTCTTTGTTGGAATTCGGAAAAGCCAAAATACATAGAGAGATTGCCTTGATTAAATCGACTTAAACAACAGCCACCTATTTGGCCAACGAGAATTTTGAATTGGTGATCCATCCGATGCATATTCGTGGCCAATGTTTCTCCACGCTCGCAGAAACGACACATCGCGAGCTGCGCCCAATATTCGGTCGATATAATCGCCCAGCAGAGTCGGTAATTCGAGCAACCATGGATCACTTTCGCACCACGTTTACTCTAGTGGATAATGGCCATCCTCAAAGACGCCGTTCAGTGCTGCTGTGGAGCAGAGTAACGAAGAAGACTCGAATGAGCCTCTCCGCCATCGCGCGCAACAATTGGAGCTGTGCCCATCCACCTTTTGGAAGAATTGAAACTGAAAAAAAAAGAAAACTTATTCTAACCCATTTCCTTTATACCCTATGTTATGTCGAGATTACTTTCGAGCCACCAGTTACAGCCCCATCGAAATCCATTCAGTAGCTTTAGAGATTAGTGACTTCAAACAGGCTAAGAAATATATACTACGAATGAGTTCAAACTAGGGATAAAACGATACCATGTGGGTTCGATACTTTTACTTGGAAGTTGCATTGATGGTCACGAAGTATCGGAGATAATTGCGTCGATACTTTATCGTTATCGAATTAGCAGTTATAGTCAGAGACATAACTGACATAACTAATATAACAGAAAATTGGCCGGTAATCTATAACTATTATTTGAAGACTTATATTATAAAAGTCTTTTCATAATAGTTATGAGCGAGATAAATATCTGTAAGTTTTAGAAGACTTTTATTTTGGTACCTTTGTTACAACAATTATCAGCGAGATGAACTTTCTTAGGTCTTAAAAGACATTTATTTTGAGACTTAATAATAAAATTCTTTTCATGATAATTATGGGTGAGAAAAAATTGCATTAGTGTTAGAGGACGGGTAGTTTTTAGGACCGTTTCAGAGTTAATTTGGGCCTACTTCGAAATAATTTTTTGGGTCCCGAAATAATTCCGTCTTTCAATACTTAAAAAAGTTATTTTACTCATAATTATTATACAAAGACTTTCATAATATGAGTCTTAAAAGAATAGTTGATTTAAAAAATTGTTCTCATTCACTGTGAGTTCAAAAAAATTATTGTTGATGGAAAATCAAGTATAAAATATGATACGTATAATAAACCCATTCACACATTTTTTATTGCACCTATTTTCGATCCAAGTATTTTATTTTGATAACTAAATACCCGATATTTTGTGTTTTTTTTGTCAGAAAATAATGTCTGACTCGAACGCGTGCTCGAAAGGAAAAACCGGTACAAAAACATGCAGGAAGTTTGTGGGATTTTTGTTGAGAATGATTTAATAGAATGTATAGTTCAACTTCGGTTCGATCAATTCAGTTTTGAAAATTTCGATATCAAAAATGCACCTCGCATTGGCCGGCAATTCATTGACGACCAGCTAAGACTTTACAGCACTTGGTTAGGAAAGTTTCATAAACCCGCCGATCTCCGTAAAACTCTTGATGGCAACGATTGGTCGGTAAAAGAGCCGACGGAAAGCATTTAACATAGTTTTTTTTGCCGATAGACATCAATAAATAAAATCCCATCTTCTTAAAGATTTTACGAGTTTAATGCCATCTGCACTCCTCACACAACTCATAAATAAATAAGTTCATTATTGATGGTCTCTGGGTTTTCGGACTATGTGGGTACCAGGTTTATTTTCTTTATCGAAAAATCGTTACCGAGTTAAACACATAACTGGCGACTATTTTGTACAGGGATGATTTTGTAGAACTGAAAAAACAACATACACAAAAACATACTAGAGGAGAAAGTTTTATGCAACTAGAAACAACGGCAACCACCAATAACAACGGCCAATGTTCATTGAAATAGGGCACCACACGATGATCGAACAGAGGGCAGAAAGCGCCAGCCAGTCGAACTGAGCAACGATAACAAAAAAACGATAACAAACTGTGAAAAAAATAAGTAAATAAACACAATTGTGGCGAAATGCCTGATATGGACAGCTCGTGTCTTTCACGCTATCTATGTATCTCTCCCAATAGACAGATCCACTTCATTTTTTTCTACCACACACACACACACACACTCTCTCTTTCTCTCTCTCTCTCTCGAACCGTTGCAGGACATCACGCCAACATTCTCTGCACGTTGCCAATATGCGATATGAATGTATGTGTGGATGTAAATATTTATGTGTTTCAGTTGGCATTTTACATAGCTTATTGCTCGTTTGGCTCTTCCCGCCAATCTTAGTCTATTGGGAACTGTGTGCCTTTTTGCATCAATCGTCCTTGCCGTGCAGTATGTGCACAGAGAAGTGCATACATATTTACAACAAATACTTACATGCAAGCGGCTCATTTGTTTTTTTTTTTGTTTTTTGTTTTTTTATTTTAGTATTTACAATTCCCATATGAAACATTTCGAGTTAAATCTTTTAAAGAAGAGAAATATGCAGCGATATTAGGCAGTTAAAAATTATGAATATTACAAATTGAGGTATTTAGAGGATTTGTGCAAATTCAGGGTGGGAAATTACGATTTGTAATACATTTACGGTTACTTTCAAACTACTGACCCAATTGCCTGCCTACCTTTCAGACATCTAAAATAGCAAAATTAAATTTGTGGGTGTAATGAAATGCTGCAATTTGGACGTTAAACGAAATACAATTTAATTTCCAAAATCTTTTAAAATAAGGTTGCCACCCGATAAAATTAAATTAATTAATAAGTTAAATTTTAATTAAGAAATTCAATGAAATTTTACAATAAAGGTTTGAAACAAAAAGATTTACACAATCTTAATACCAATAATAATGTTGTTGGAGAGGGTTGCCACCTGCTTAAAAATTAAATATAATTATAATAAATAAAATGCAATTTGCAATGTTGGTGTCAAATTAAAGTTATATTTTGAACATATTTTTGGAGAGGGTTGCCACCTACCCAAAAAAGTAAGACAAACTAAAATATTAAGTTAAAAAGAAATTTGAAAACATGTGATTCAAATGAATTAAGATTATATAGATTTCACAAGAAAAATGTTTTCAAAAAGGGTTGCTATCTGTTCACAAAAAAATTAATTCGGCTTTGTTATTAAGTGAACTGAGATATTAAAATATTTGGTTTATAAAGAGTTCACAAGAAAAATGTTTTAAAAAGGGTTTCCACCTGTTCAAAAAAAATTAATTCAACTTTGTTATTAAGTTAACTGATATATTAAATAATAACAGAAACCCATGCGCCCAGAGCGGCGGGTAAATGATAGTAATAGTGAAAAAAAAATACTGAAACTGTGGCACTAAGTAAATACAGTGTAGTCTGGCTGGAGTGAACAAGCCCCGATGCTACAAACACCCCCTGAAAGAGTGAGCACCAAAGTTTTTATATCGAGTATTTGTACTTACATATATATTGAATACACTGTGAGCTTGTATAGAAGAAACAAATTTTGTAGCGTTAGCAAAAAAAATTTACCATAACACCACTTTACCTTAACTTTTTTTTTTTTTTTTTTTTTAATTTTAAATAATGAAACTTTTGTTTAAGCGCAAATTCATTTAATTAAGCTTGTGAAGGGGAAAAAAGCATGCACAAAATTCAATAGTTTATAAAATGTATTTGCATCAGTAATGACCCATTAAACAGCAAAGCATGACATATGAAAATAAAAAAAGAGGAAATTATTTACGCTTACAGAACCCACAACTCACATATAAACTTTTGTATGACTTAAATTTTCACGCGAACAAAGAATTTATATACTTAATACATTTAGCAGACACACATACTATGTTCTGACGTGAACGCAAAGTAAAGACAACAAAAGGTGCCATTCAATATCATTTGCAACAGCCATAAATAAAATTTGAAAGGAGGATGCCTCATAAATTTCTTCTTTTGTTATTTATGTACATCCCACTCACTTATCAATATAATATTGCGAACAGTGCAGGAGATCCTAAATTTATTTCTTTCCAATTTTTTGTTAGTTTTTGAAACTACTTATCGTAATCATTTCACTCTTCAAGTAAACGAGCGTTAAGTCTGAAGTGCATGTGAAGCCATGTGACCTAACCGCGGCCATCGGAAAGAAAACGTTTCCAAAGCCATTGGGTACGGCGGACTAGGGTTGTTAATACTGGACAATTAGCGTCCTTAGGGAGTAGCATACTTTACGAAGGTCTTTAACCTATCCATGTCCTCGTTCGTCATACCTGACGTGTGAAAGGTAGAGAGAACCATACCGTTGGTGAAAGAAGAAAGATCGCTCGAAAGAATTCAGCCGTATCGGCCAGTTTTTGTGGTAAAATCCTTGGAGGTCCTGCTTTTTTCGTACTTTACAAAACAGCAACATCTCTAGAAGAAGGTGCACAGGACAATTTCAGAACTTAATACCATAATAACCCTGCAACGCTACTAGCCGATGTCGAGACAGGCACTATACCCACACTAAATCAAAGCTATGGCGAGTTAAACAAGGGTTCCACAGGGCTCCAGAAGCCAGAGGGAATGGCTACCGCCAGTCAAAATGAAGGCCTATGTTTTAAAATAACCCGTTATATTTCTCTGGCCGTGCTTGCTTATTTACTGACGGAAACACAGCTCTCTCAACTACCAAGTCCTCGGCGACCATATAGACGAAAGTGCTCAGACTGGGACGGAACACAATTCCAACGGTTAATCACCCGAGGATACTGGGGGTTATCTTTGACCACCTACTTTCCTTCTCAGCGCACACAACCGCACTCGTTAGCAAAGTTCTCAAGTCGCTTGCCGGCCAGAAATAAAGAAACATTGTTGGCAACCCAAAAGGGCGTCGAGGACCAGTAGAACTCAGTGGACGAAGTTGCAGCCCTATTATCACAAAATAAGGCAGCAAACTACCGGTTTCAAGACGATATCTACGTCCATCGGCTCGTCCAAAGCAAAGCAATCATGCGGCTCAAGAACAACACGACTCCTGGAACCGACGGGATGTCGGCTAAGCCTTTCAAAGATGGCGGCGAAGAGTTTGTCGGGCGAATGTAACTGCGGAATATGGTACGATGAATATATGGCCGAAGAAAAGAATCTCAGTGCAATTTACTCAATTCACAAGCGTGATCCAGCTGTTTGCGCCAATTATCGCGGGATAGGCCTTCTTAACATTGTCTATGCGCGGAAAACTGAAACCTATTATGAACCAACTTATTGGGCCCGAGCAGCGCGACTTCAGACCTGGCAAATATACCATTGACTAGTTATTCGCAGAGGGTTAACTTCTCGAAAAACCCCCTAGATAAAAAGTCGACATACACCACCTTTCCACATACTTTAGAGCCGTTTTTGACAGCACGAAGAGAAGCTGCCTCTACCTCGCCATGTCTAAACTGTAGAGCCCCGAAAAATTAAGATGGCTGCGCAGAGGGACGTTTAGCACAACTTTTAGCTCCGCCCAGATTGGAGATCACCTATTCGAGCCGCTCAAGGCCAAACGAGGTTCTGGACAGAGCGATTCACTCTCGCGTTACTTCTTCAATCTGATGGTAGAAAGTGCCATACGAGCCGCCAATTTCAATCGCAGCGGCACCTTATTTAAACCTTCGATTCCAAGCATCGCCTGTCATACTCTTTACTTTCAATTTGTGTTCATGAAGAAGTCGAACCTCCTCAAACTCAAATGTGATTGTAAGTAAATTAGTAGGAAGGAAACTTAAAACTCTTATCAATCCTCGGCTAGTGGGATGTGTCTTTTCACGGTACTCGCAGAGGGTTTTTAGAATTGGCAAATACACGCGAGCGACCTCCTAACAGAATTTAATTGCTTCCATGGTTTTCCTTTTTTTATAGCGAAAAAATAAAAAAAAAAAGCTTTGTAAAAGTTGCAGAATAATATTTTCAGTTGAAACATAACAACCCACTTAAATGTATAACCAGTTCAAGCTTTTAATAATTTAAGTGAGCCACTTTCAACTTAGGCACGCAGCGACACAGCTCAGTAAGCGTAAAATTTTAATTTTTGCTTTCCACGCTCAATTGCTGTAAGCGAAGAGTGTGAAATGTTTGTATTTCTACAATTTTTTTCTAAGGCCGAGTTTGTAGCAACCCTTTTTATATACATAATTTTTTTTTTTTTTTTTTTGTGAGCATATACAGATTTTTGAGGAGTTTTTGTGTAGATGACCGCGCTTGTGCTGACATCCCTGCAGCGAAAACTTAGCGAATAAATAAATTTTTGCAACAGAAATTGACAAAAAAAACAATCATTGAACATTTTCTTAATTTCTTTTCGATGCAGAAATTCTCCTAAAGCATCTAGATGAATTTCCACATCAAAAAATAAATTTATATAAAAAGCGTCGTTTACCTTGTTTTCGTTAGGACTCAATTGGATGGATAGACTCACAATATTTTAAAAGCAACAAATAAAATTCTAATGATAAATAGAATTAGGTAATTTCATCGATTCTGTGGCAGATAGATCTCGTCACTGATTGAAAATTAAATCATTCGTCATTTAGCTAAAAAATTCTTTTGATACCTCGTCACAGAAAATACCTTTAATCAATATTTCGTCGCTAATATGTCAAACTATCAATAGTAGAATTTCTAGTTTTCTAGCCGGTAAAAATGTTTGTGCTGGAAAATGTTTGCTTAAACCAATAAACCCATAGAAATGGGCGCGGCGCTTTAAAGATTAAAGTTAGCTAAATGAAGATTTCATTGTTAACAACATTTGTCCTCAATTTTTTATTTAAGTTGCAAAAACTTTTAAAACTTGGCGTGGCAGATTTGGAATTAAGTTACCAAATTGTACAATATACCCGATTCTTTATAACCGAGTCGCAAAAGAACACTACATGGGATAACGAATTGCATGTAAAGCAACAACACTTTTGTACCCACATAAAAAACATATTACCAAGATATCAAAACTGTTATCTATTTGTTATGCATACTTTCAGGCTGAATGCAATAGAATTAACAGTTTGAGTGATATGTGGTTACTAGCAGAATGTTTGGCTTTTACATACCAGGTGCCCCATCAACAAAAGCAAACCATTTCGGTAGAGGCGGATTTCCTTAGAGGGTAGTGTGAAAAGAGGAAGTGAATGTAGGTTGTTGTCGACATCAATTTATTGGACGCACGGGTATCATCATAAATTTTCGAAAAACGACGTGAATTGTCGGCCTTTATATAAATTGGCGCATAAATTGTATTGCACCGCAAATGATGCCACTTCGACGAAAGTATCCAATCCAATTTCTTGTCATATAATACTAAATGTACACGCATGCATAGATGTCTTTATGTTAAACTTGTGAAATTGATGATAGTTAAATCCAAGCCAAAAATACTTAACTATTTAAAGTGTTATTGTTGTGTCACACGCTTGCTCTGGAGCCTGAGGCATTGACATAAAATGTTGTGAATAGATCGCTTTCTTTTCAAATGCAGCTTTGCCTATTTTTTAAACCTCTTTTGTCTGACATCCATATTGTGAGATAAATAGTTTAAGTACACAGTACGCTTAATTCAAGTTTCTGTAATTTGACTTAAACAGGTGGCAACCTTCGATCATGTAGTTTAGAAATTAACTATTTTCAAAACCATTTCGATTGATATCTATATTGAATCAATTGAACTTAATCGATTTTAATTTTTTAACAGGAGATAACTCTTCTTCTCGCAGAGACGGCAACGTAGACGAACCGCAGCAACATAGTCTATCGATTACAGCTTCTCTTTTATCTTATATATAAAAATCTCGAGTAATGGTGTTTGCGGTCGAACTCCTTCGAAACGTATAGACCGATTTTTATGCATGTATTTGGTAGGTATGTGAATAGGTCGTACAGTGCAGCGAGGGTCGCCACCTGTTTGAAAAGTCGAATTAAATTAAATTATAAACAAATTATAACAAATATTATGGGTGTTAAACGGTTCGTTCTGGGCAGACGGTTTATAGCTAACTTTTATGAGGATTGTCACCTGTTTGAAATCGAGTTAAATTTAAATATGCACAAATTATTTCAAATATTAAGATATGGGTGTGAGACGTTTCGTCTCGGCGAGGAGAGGCCCATATCTATATTTTGGAAGGGGTTGCCACCTGTTTGAAAAGTCGAGTTAAATTAAATTATACACACGTAATATGTGAGAGAATCGGAAATGGGATTATAGATTCGTAAAATACTGAACCAATTGAGCTAAAAATTTAAAGAATGTGTTTTTGCAAAAACTTCCGATAGGTGGCGCTGGTGTGGAGATATTTCTGAAAACCATATTTACCGTTCGATTTGATTGCAATCCAAAACATGTCTTATAAATATAAATATTTTAGTTGAAAATTCTACCGTTAGGTGGCGCTGAAGCCAGGATAGCTCTAAAACCTTTGTTAACATTCCGATCTAATCCAAAGTTAAAAAATTAAACGATAGGTGGCGCTGGATCCAATATATCTCTAAAACCAATATTCAGAGTTAAGTTCGATTCAATTTCAGAACATGTAGTTGTAGGGAGTAGCGACGCGCACACTGTTTTCAATATCGGTAATTTAAATTTAAACCAAATGGAAAAATAAATGCGATTTTTACGAATATTTCGAGTCCTGCGCCACCTAACGACTAAATTTTTTAGATTGCATTAAAAGGGGAAAACAGCTATGCTATCGAAAAAAAAATTTGCGATTTTCTAAATAAAGCCAACAAGAAACCCTCCTTATACGAATTCCCTTGCCTTTGATTTATGTATGTTACACTCTTTTGGAACTTTTTAAAGAAATAATCTTATATATTTGGCTCTGTGCACAACAATCTGATCTGAGATAATATAATATATTATATGCAAACTGAGTTGTGCTTATTGGAGCTTGAAAAGTAAAAATATGTGTGAAACTTTTTGTAGGTGGCATTTTCAATTCTTACCAAGCTACTATAAATATCAAGCGAATGCCTGTACATCCCTGATTTCGATTACACGTGTACTCAAAACAAATTTTACTTGCGTTAAGTGTTGCCCGGCCCACCAGCAGAGAAGACATTAGCCGTTATGGTGGGGTAAGTGTGCAAATTACAAGTTACATAAATTAATTTCTGTACACCCGTGTCGTAGTATGAGTAACATTTAAGTATTCATAATACATAACTACATACATACAAGCAAACATTCTATACTTGCATATGCGTAGCAAGCAAAATTTAACAATTTGATAGGCAATGTTTGAGTAAGCTTTGCCAAAAGTGCTTGAGAGACTTTCTAGTCGGAAGGCAAGCGCGTGAAAAATAATAGAGGGTTGAAGTTAAGTTAGTTGATGATTTAAAAGGACAGCTTAGCTTAGCCGACATAAAAATTTTAGGTTAATTTTATATACTATAAAATCAACACTTACAACCACAGGCTAGGGCCAACTAATTTGAAGGTTATGGTAAACATTTATGATTACAATTTAAAGTCAGCATAATAATAATGCCCCAAAAATTCTTACGAAATGTTTTATTTTTTTTATTTTTTTGTTTGCGGAGTATGTTTTAATAAGACCTTCGTCGCTTTGCTCTGAAGAAATTATGAACAAATTAGATGGATAAAAATATAATCCCCATTTTGAAGGTGAATTAAAAGACTAAAGATGAAATATTGAAAGTAGAGTGAGACAAACAAAAATATCTATACCTATATTTGCGTTCATATAACATTTGAATAAACTCCCTAGTTCGGAAAGCACCGTGCACGCGGTGTGCAAGTCGAGTTTGGTTTTTTTTTTTTTTTTTTTTTTTTTTGTAAGTGTGCGGAATAAGCAATTTTCTTATTTTTCATGATGGATGCGTGTGAGTAATTTTGGTTCACTTTACGCTCACAATAGCTATTCATTTTATAAATCACACACATTTATGTTTTGGTTTCTTCTTTGCTTTATGTATGCTGGCGAAATCTGCTTTTTCACGCAATTTGTTTTACGAAATCTTTTCCGATTGAAGATTTTTTTACACATAGGCACACGTATGTAGATTTGGCTACTGGAAAATTTTTGCACCAATTGTTTGTTAATAAACCCCGTACACAGTATTTTTTTTTTTTTTTTTTTTTTGGGTTTTTAGAGGGAATTACGGTATCGCTTCTAGCATAGAAATTTAGAGATTAAGTGAACGGATATACTCCATTTGCTAGGATACGCCAAAGTCGCAATATTCCAAAAAAAAAAAAAATTTTTTAAAGACTTTCGTTCTGTTGAACCCGGCTCAGAAGCTCCTTGGCAGTTTTTATTTTATTTATTTATTTGTTTTGATTTTAAGCTATTTACGTAATACATTTGCCGGAAAATAGTATAGACGCAGTAATTTTTTTTTATATTCTTTACAATGTGTTTAATATTAATTGTTCATTAAAATATAGCACATTTTATAATAAAACCCTATATATCTAATTTTAACTAAAATACTTTTAAAGCTGCTGAAATTTTAAGCCCAAGGGGCATTGACCCCAGAATTAAGAGAACTCGTCCCTATTGCAATCCCCGACTGCAAAAACCCCGAATGTTCTTAGCTTAATAGATAACCTGAGATGAGAACGGCGTAAACTTCGGTTCGCTAAACTTAAGCAGGAATTGAACTCCTCTTCAAAATTGCTACGTACTTTAGAAAATTAAAGAAGTATGCAATCATTACTCCTTTAGACTTTCAACCAATCCAATACAGTTTAGAATGCTGGGGGTTAAAAATGTTGTTAGTAAAATATTCAGAAAAATGCAACTCCAGGTGCACGATAGGAATACCGGGGAAATGTTAAAACAGCTTCAACAAACTGCTGTTCAACGCTGACTGGCTACATATTTTCAATGGTGCTTTCAATTTCCTCCTGGAAGCTCTCAGAAGTAATTATGATACCAAAGCAGGGGAAAGATAAAACTGTCGTAAATTCTTATAGACCTATTCGTTTAATATCCATGTTTTCCAAAGTATTTGCGAAACTTGTTGTAAAGTAAATAAAACCATCACTTTTATAAAATCAAGTAAAAATATTTGACCACAAGCTCGGATTTCATGAACTGCATGGAACTACAGAGCAAGTGCATAGAATTGTCTCAAAAAGTAGATAAACATTTTTAGACATATCTCAAGCAATTGTTGATAATGTTTGGTGGGAAAGCAAGCATCTTATAAGGAGTTCGGTAATTGAAGTGTTACCAACCTTACAGCGGTCATATTTGTTAAAGTACTCATCTAAAGTGTAAAATGAGGTCAAACAAATATTTCATTATGTACGCCCCGCACAAATAGATGCAATGCGAAGTGCCAAAATACAAAAGGTCTTCGAATCGAGCTGAAGTAAATATAACCTAATTGTTTGAGTATTTTCACACAATTTTTATCCTTTAAGGGGGTCCTCTACTCTTGCGGCTTCAAAAAATATATATTTTTTTTAAAATTAATTTCAATCTATATGTATCCAAGAATGCGCCACAGAGATTATTTCGTGGAAATCACATGCCTTTGCATACTCCTGGGCTCCGTAATGTACCCATCTCCGGCCGTTTTCGAGAAGCTGAGCGTTGCGCGCCATCTTTAAACGCGTCTTCCCGAAAGTGGGTTTTTTATTTAGCTGCCGAGTAAGACTTTTCATAAAAGTAATCGTCCGATTTTTATATAGAATTAATCAGTGATCATACCGCTATGTTTTCCCGAGTACGATTTGCGAAACTTTATTTTGTTCCATTTTTAGAGTTTCTAATATGTCAAAAAATAACGTGAAAATTGAAAATTTTAATAAATTGTTGCATAGATTTTACAATTTACAAAATAAAAAAAAATCTGTTTCGGGAAAACATAGCCAAAGTAACTGTGATTATAAAGAATATTTAATTTTTGATTACAGATTACCCAACTGGCCCGAATTTTACTTGAGCGGGGCCCATGCAGTTTCAACATCAATTTAGTTAATGACGTTTCACGGTCGACAATATTTTTTTTTTTTTTTTTTTTGGTATTCGATACAAGAATTTTGATGTCAAAACATGTACCTTTTAAATATGAACAAAAAAATGTTTTTATCTATTCAGTAGATCTTGCAGAATTTATATCCAAAAAAAAAAACAACCGCTCGATTTCAGGCCATGAGAGTAGAGGACCCCCTTAAAACATAAAGAACTAAAACGCACAAAAAAGTTAGTTGAATAGGTAACACTTCAACTACCTACCCGCCTGTAGAAAATAAAATATATACAACTGAAAGTCACTCTAAAGATACAGTAGAGTAGCTAGTCATGCCTAGTTTGGACAAAGGCTCATCTGGAAAAAAGCACATCGAAAATGAAGTTGGTCAAGGATTTTTAATGTGAAAACAACGCCAAATTGTCAATAAAACAATTGTCAAAAATCAACTTATTTAAAATTTAATGCTTTAATATGACACATAGTTACCGCTCTACTTTATTTTTTTAATGCTTAATACTTAACGCAGGTTAAAAAATAAAATTAATGTGGTAATTTTTCTGATGACCTAGCATAGGGTCGTAAGGCTGGTCACATATGTAGTTTATGAAATTGTCTTCCAAATTTATCGAACAAACACAAATTTTTAACTTATTCTTACAAAAAAAAAAAAAAAAAAATCAGCCACTTAAGGTTTTGAAAAACTTTTAGAAATAATATTTTAAATAAAATACGGGTATACGGTATACGGGCTCTCTGTGTATGCCCTTATTTGCTTTGGTTTTGGTTTCTATAGGGATCGCTGTGAAATTCTAATAACAAAATAAAAGGAATCCGTATACCACTATTGAATTTTTATCTATTTATCTTTTTTATTTTTTTCAAATTATTTATTTCTTCCCAACTTGGTGAAATATCGCATTCCGGACTTTTGTTAAGCAGCGTGGGGGTGTGGTTATTGAAAGGGCGCCTATGAATCACTAAACCAAAGAAAGGTAAAAGACGATATGTGCTCACAAAAAAATTATCTGGATGGAAGAATAACAGCTATTAAGAGAAAGAAGAATGGAAATGAAAAGCACATATGTACTACCGTTTTCTCAATCGGGAGAAAATATCGTAATTTAAAGAAAATATTGCATTAATATAAGGCAAATTTTTGTTATCTTCCTTTATTTTTTCAGAGCGTCGTTTGAATCCGATTGGTATTGATTGGAATAATTTGTTGGTGAAATATTTCGTACTTACGGTAAAAATTCAATAAAAGTGAATTATTTCATTTGATCATAAAGCTTACCTGTAATGAAACAAAAGTTTAGAACAACATTAGTATGCAAAACAATACAAATAGTAAAAAAACATTTTGTAAATAAAGTATAAAACAGATTAGATATAGCAAGTAAAGAAGATTTGTAGTTCAGATGAAACCCGAAATTTAAATACCTGTGCAAACCGACAGTAAAAAAATATTAAAATTGCACAACTTCTAAAGAAAAAATTTCCAGTAAAAAATTTGAAATTCAGGAAAAAAAATTATTTTGGCAGGTTTTCAGCTGAAAATGTATATGTAGGTAACAAAAGTTTACATTAGTCGCTTTTATTTAATTTGTAATCACTTTTACATTTTATATCTAATTTAAGCGCTTTTATGCTTTGCATTTTAGTAATGAAATTCTTTTTCAACCAGAAATTTTTAAATATTATTTGTTTTCCAAAGTTTATTCAGTAAAAAGAGTGAATAGAAACTGACAATTTTTTAAACTCGAAAATGTCCTTATTTTTTGCATTTAACTAGACGCCAGTAACCCAAAAAGTACTTTATCTCCAAAACGCTTCTTTGAAAAAATAAATTTAACTCGTTTTCATATTCGACGACTCACAATTAGTCTTAAAAGTAATTTTTCAACGAGGTACCATTCATTTATCAAATATTTGTAAACTAGTGTAATTGATATGGATCTCCTCGCCGAGATGAACCGTTTCACACCCATATTTTAATATTTCATATATTTTGGGAATATTCTAATTAAATATGAATTTGCAAATAGGTGGCAACCCTCTCAAAACATAGCCATGCCTAAAACCTTCCTGGGGTCAAAGCTAATAACTATGCCAAATTTCAGATAATTCCGTGCTATGGATAAACCGTTATTAGGACACAAACAAACAGATTTTCTCATTTACATATATAGATATGTAGATCATAGATCATAGATTCCATATACATATATTTGTTACCCTTTTTTTCTATAAAAATAAATTTAGTTTATTATCCTTTACTTTATTATATTACAGCTTTCCGAAAGCCCAAAAAATTTGGTGCAGGTAGATGCAGTCAACGAGGCGTAATGCCCTTAAGGCAAGCAAACATCTATTCTGATAGACTGGTGACAATCAAGACCCTAGGGTCTTTAATGGTCAGATCCAAATTGGTCGGTAACCGCCTGGTATCTCCCTCAGCAACCTAAGTATGAATCCTTTTAAATCGGACCGTTTAGGGTGCTGGGCCATAGCGATATTGCAGAAAACATGCAACAAACTTTTGATTTAGAATTCTTAGGAAAACTCCATGTATGCAGTTTTATGATTCATTAAACTCTAGTACCATAATGCGCGAACTTCAAATAGCAAAAAAAAAAAAAAAATTCCTTTGATTTTTGATAATTTTTTCGCTGGTTGTGTCACACATTTTCTTCCATATAGCAAAATTGTCGAACATTCTTTGGTATGGAAGAAAATACTTTCAAGACAAAAAAAAATGACAAAAGGCAACAAAATTTTTTAGCTACTTGAATCTTGCACTTTTATTTTACTAGAATTTAATGGACTATACAACTGCATACATAGAGTTTTTTAAAAAAGTACTGATTAAAAACTTTGTTGTTGTAAGGATTTTTTGAATTTCCTCATTTTGTCTACAACATTTCAATTTTGGCTTTATAAAATGTTCGATGTATAAAGACATTTATAGAAAAATAACAAGCATAAAATAAATCCGAGAATAATAGTCAAATCTAGTCTAAAGGCCGTTTCCCTATTTTTTCTCACATGACTGTATAAGATGAAAGCAAAAAAATATGAATTACATGTACTTTAATGAAAAATGTAAAAAATAAAAGCAAGCACTAGAGTTCTATGTAAAGTAAAATGTGCCAACAATTAGTGAAGAATTTTGCGCTACAAAAAATTGTACAAGAATATCAATTCCTTTACAGTAATAATATGAAGTTTAAACATTTAAAATGTTTGTAGACACACACACACACAAGTAAATATACATTTATAATATAAAAAAACACTGCTACGGAAATGTAAAAAAGTCAATTTGGTGCAAGTAAAAAAGCAACAAAAACGAAAACCATATGTTCCGCTTAGATATTTCGTGACTTCTGTCACTCCTTTCGTGACGATTTTTCGTCACATTTTGAAGGCTGCTTGCACATATGTTGTAGTTGTTGGCAAAGCGGTAATAATACTTTTAGCATTTCACGCTTATTGCTACCCACACGGGAGCGGCCTTTGAATTTGGAGTGCCCTCAAAACCACAATAGCTGGAAAACGATAAATAAAATGTGGCAATGTTTTATTGTTTCTTTTACGTGTTTTTTTTTGTTGTTGTACATTTCTATGTTGACAAATTTGTGTGCCACGAAATTGAAGTTCTTTAAGTTGTTCAACATTTTTTTTTTTTTTTTTTTTTTTTTTTTTTTGGTTAAGCTAAGTTAGCGACATGAATAAATGAAGAACTTCAGCATATTCACGTGCCAGTTGATATCCAAATATTTTCACTTTCAGTGTATTCTCGATTTTGTGCGCCCAAAAGTAGACAATGTGCTAATTTCCATTTCAAATGACATGTTTCGTGCTTCGCTAAATAAAAAAAATGTATAGAAAAAAATTGTGTATTTGAGAATTTGGCTTCAACTCCGTATGCTCGCTTTATTGCCTTTTCTTACAATCTACATTCTGCCGTTATTTTATTCAATTTACCATTAGTGCATCGCATGAAATCCTTTGAAATGCCATTTCGCAACCTCGTTAGCACACTAAATCGTCTCATTAAGTAGACAATCGAAAACAATTTCAATATGAACACATTTATTGCGATTGGTTGTTGGTTAATGTCATGCTTTGTGATTTGACTTTGCAACTTTAGCTTTAGTTTACTTTACATGCAGCAATTGACCTTGATAAATTGTATAGTTTATCATATTGAGTAGATATCAATTTCGTTAGGCAAAGTATTTTCACAAATTCTGATATTAACCCCCTTTTATCGGTGCTAGAAACAGTTGAGCGCAATTTATTTGGCAAAATTACATATTTTAGTCATTCTGCTTTTATGTTTATTGACATTTTCTATTTTTGAGTAAAATAGGTTACATATTTCCCGCTATTGCTAGTTCGTTTAATAAATATATTTATTATAGAAATCATTACGTGTGGGCAATTGACGACCAAAATTTGTTTCCAAAGGCTGAAAAAGTGCATACATATAATTTACATACGAGTGTTACGTATACGCCACGGAGATAATAAAATGTGAGAAACTGATACTTGAAACGCACATCGAAATCTACGTTCAATACTGGTCCGCAAAAAAAAGAAACAATTTTGTTTCCAACTCATGTGCGACAGCATTATTTTTGGTGTTCTAGAAGTGAAATTTACCATAGAAATAAATATATGTAGAACATAGATTTTTATGAAATATTCATTAATTTGCACAAAGATATTATTACAGTAACAACAATTAAAAAAAAAAATACGTGCGAGCCAGATGTAAAACATGATTAGAAATTAGTAAAAAAAAAAAAAAGAATAGTAAATTTAAAAAAAAGTAGTAGTAGAAATTATTAACAAAAAGAGAATTGGAAATTAGTAAAAAAAAAAAAAATA
Organism: Anomoia purmunda; assembly: GCA_951828415.1. Classification (NCBI taxonomy): domain Eukaryota; kingdom Metazoa; phylum Arthropoda; class Insecta; order Diptera; family Tephritidae; genus Anomoia; species Anomoia purmunda. The sequence continues at coordinate 49,313,832 of OX639995.1, forward strand.
AAAGTAGTAGAAATTAGTAAATCAAATAGTAGTAGAAATTGGTAAAAAAAATTAGTAGTAGAAACTAGTAAAAATAGTAGAAGAAATTAGCAAAAAAAAAATTTAGTAGAAATTAGTAAGAAATAGTAGTAGAAACTATTAAAAAATAGTAATAGCAGAGTTACTAAAAAAATAATTAGAGAAATTGTCACACCAAAATAGTAGTAGAAATTAGTAAACAAAAAAAAATTGCAGTAGAAACCAATAAAATAATAGTAGTAGAAATTAGTAGAAATATTAGTAGGAATTGATTCTAGCAATAGTAAAAATAGTAGGAGTAATTAATTAAGCAGTATAAATTATGAAAAATAGCATTAGTAATTACTAGTACAATTAGTAAAAATTAGTACCAGTAATTTTTAAAAAATAGTAGTAAAAAATTTTAAAATATAGTAGTAGAAATTAGTAAACAAAAAAAATTGTAGTAGAAGCCAATAAAATAATAGTAGTAGGAATTAGTACTTGTAATAGTAAAAATAGTAGGAGTAATTAATAAAGCAGTATAAATTATGAAAAATAGTATTAATAATTAGTAGTACAATTAGTAGAAAATAGTAGCAGTAATTATTAAAAAATAGCAGTAAAAATTTTTAAAATATAGTAGTAGAAATTAGTAAACAAAAGAAAATTGGAGTAGAAATCAATAAAATAATAGTAATAGAAATTAGTAAAAAATTAGTAAGAATTAGTACTAGTAATAGTAGAAGTAATTAAAAAAGCAGTATAAATTATGAAAAATAGTATTAATAATTAGTAGTACAATTAGTAGAAAATAGTAGCAGTAATTATTAAAAAATAGCAGTAAAAATTTTTAAAATATAGTAGTAGAAATTAGTAAACAAAAGAAAATTGGAGTAGAAATCAATAAAATAATAGTAATAGAAATTAGTAAAAAATTAGTAAGAATTAGTACTAGTAATAGTAGAAGTAATTAATAAAGCAGTATAAATTATGAAAAATAATATCCATAATTAGTAGTACAATTAGTAAAAAATAGTAGCAGTAATTATTACCAGCATTATTAAAAATAGTAGCAGAAATTAGTAAAACCCGTAGTAGTAATTAGTAGTAGCATTAGTAAAAATAGTAGTAGCGAGTCTAAACAATGAATTTTGCGGTAGATGCCAGCTTTTTTACTTATTGCCAAGGAAATTATGACAGACTTCAATTAAAGCCGCCCACCTGCTCTGTTTTCTACTCTATTTAACTTCGAATTAAAAGCTACATCCCGCATAAACTCTCGTACTTGGGAACCTACAAAAATCCCTCCTTGCAAAATTTTGTATCTTGGGGTTTGAGATACATTTTTAAACAACAGGAGTTAAACATTTTCTTTTTGGACAAGTTTTCACTACATAATTTTTATCTCTTGCACGATTATCCTCCCTGTACACCAGTAAATACTGCTGCAACCTTTATTAAGAATATATTATTTTTCAAGTAATATCTCCAAATTAATAAAATAAAAATGAAACAAACAAAAATTCGGATGTATAATTTGGCTTTTTTACTTTTATTTTTCTTCTTTTGTCCAGAATCTTCATGTTGATTTCTAATTCTTCGAAACAACCCAGGTCACCAATGTTGAATGTGTAGCGATGCTGCCTAAAACTATGGGGTTTACCGATTCATGGAATATATTTTTCCAGATAGGATGCACCCAGGCTACTCAGCAGGCTGCAGTTGTATGTATGTCGAATTTGTGATTGATTTTCTACCAAAACAAAAATTCTGACTAAAACAGCCTACAATTTGAAATTATATGCAATATGAAATAAAAATTCAGAACGAAAACTGCAAGAAATACTTTTATTTGTTATCGATATTGGATATACTTATTCCATTTACAATTTGAAGGATTCCATGTCAAATCAACCATTTTTAATTTGCAGAAATTTCGGTACCTATAAAATTTGTTTTTTATAATAGATAGAAAAAAAATTTCAAAAGTTTTACAAACTTTAAAACTTTACCATTTGCCAGATTTTTGAATTTTTTTTGTTTGAGGATCTCAAAAAGTTCTTTAAAAATATTTAACAAAAAACAAACAATCGGAAAATGAAGCAAAACTAAGATGATCTTTTTTTCTTTTACAACATTTGAAATAAAAACAAAAGTAATAGCCATTGAATAAGGTAAAAATGTACAAAAAAAAAACAATTCCATAATTTTTTTAAATTTTACAAAAAAAAATGCCACTGGTTCAACTTAATCGCTCAAAAGTGCAGATAATATTTATTGAGCATAACTTTATTTAGAGTCTGCAAACTTGTTTTGTTTTAAATTTTGTTCATTTTACAGTTTATACTTTTGAAAATAAAGTAAATACATTCTTGAAAATTTTAGGATTTTAAGATTTAAGTTCATTTTTTTTTTAATTTTACAACAAAATTTTTTATTTTTTTTTTTTAATTTTACAACTAATTTTTTTTTTTAATTTTCCATGTTTCATATTTTTTTAGTCCACAATCTCAGATTTTAAACAAAGTTATAATCATTTTTGTAATTATAATACAATAGTCTGAAATAAAATTTTGATTTAACTAAAAAAAAGAATTTGTTTATTTAAATAGAAAAAAAATTAAAAATTTCAGAATTTTTTTAATTTATCGGAATTATAAAACGGTTACAAAGGAATTTAATACATAAATTCGATTAGAAAAAAATTATTTATTTTTCTTTTTTAATTTTTAATTTCCAAACTTTTCGATGAAAAAAATGTATATAGCCCCAAAGATCCTGTTTAAAATGAACGTAGATATTTTTGACTAACTTTAAATTTCAAAACTCTTAATTTTTTTTTTTTTTTTTTTTTTTTTTTTTTTTTTTTTTTTTTTTTTTTTTTTTAAGTAAATGCTTTGTAGCTCCACATATCACTTTGAAATTTAAATTAGTTGACAACATTATACAAATGTTCTCAGCTAGAAGAAGCTTAGAATACAAAACATTTTCATAATAATAAATAAATATTTATATAAATACATAGGTGCGAGATTTTTGCGTTTAAAATAATAAAATAGCGTTCAAGAAAAACAAAAAGCTCATAAAAGAATACGCCCAAGATGTAAAACAGAAATTTTCTTCTATCAATTCTTGTTTTTTAAATCAGTTTGCAGCTCTCAAAAAAAAAAATCCCATATAGTTATTTTTTTGAAATTTTATAGCAACGGTGAATTAGTTTTTCAACCAACAGAGGTAATCAAAATATTACTTGTCATTTTTGTTGAGAGCTTGATACTTGGCTAACTGATGAAAACTTTGATTCAAATAGGCACTTTGTAGGAAATATACTACCAGCTAGTGCAAAATACAATCGATTTGTTTATGAAGTGAAACTTCCTATGGCACATCAGAGATGGTTGCGAAATTTACCCCTAACCTAAGTAAGCCTTTGAGTGGCGACAAAAACCTTTAAGTTCTTTACACACAAAATCAAACATTTCTGCACTCCAGTTAGCGGATTTCCGTGAAATAAACGGCGACTGCCAGCCGGGACTGTCGATTGGTAAATCGAATGGCATCTATTAAAACGCAGCTAGCTTGTAGTAACACTGCGGGAATGAATTGATGCGAAAGGAACGACAGGACGTGTGGGCGACAGTAATTGATGGCAAGCAACATAACATAGTACAAAAACAAAAAACAAAAACGAAAAGTTCCCGCGCAAATGTAGAGCTAAAATTACAGAAATAAAAAAAAAATGAAATTGTAAACGCAATCGTTTCATTCTAATCACAAATGCATGAAAGCACTTTAGTGCGAAAGTGTTTGAATTAAACGGATTTCGGAAGTAGATGAGCGTAATGTTTGAAATATTAACTACACATTTAGCATTGTTTTTTTTTCGTTTTGTTTTTTTTTTTTTTGCTTTTCTAAACTCGAGCACATTGCTAAAAGATTGCATTTTAATTTGAAAATTGCATTACTTCTCAACTACAACGACAACAATTCGCTCGGTTATGCTATTCGTTGCACACACAACTACATACATACATAGAAAATAATATCCTCAAAGCATTTAGAATTATTTCAGCAGCATTCAACACTCAAGCGAAGCTTTGAGTGGAATTTAGTTGAGGAGTTTGTTTTTCTTTATAGTTTCAACATCTTCTTTTTATTTTTTGTTTTGTTTTTGTTTTCATTGCATTGCATTTATTTTCTTCAATTACTTAAGCGTCGGCTTGGGGTGCTTGGGGTGCTTGGGGTGCTTGGGGTGCTCGGGTACTCGGGTGCTGTACGTGCAGTTTTTGTTGTTAGTTGTTTGCCTTGTGGCAAGAGTTTTTGCAGCCGTACGCATACAAATGCAGCAATTCCTTGTCGAGTTTCTTTTTAACTAAATTTTGAAGACTTTCGTGCTTACAACTTTGGCTTGGCATCCTAGAAGATTGGGCGCAGTCAAGAAGTTGCCTTTGGGCAAAATTTCACACATTCTTCTCTGTTCGCTTAGTCAACATGCTTCAATTTTACAAATACACACATGGCTATGTATATGTAAGTATGTATGTATATTAGGGTTACTCACAAGAAAAGTTCGATCAAATTTATTGTGTTTTAAAACTTCCACCAAAATATATCGCAAAAATGTTAACGTGAGCTGGTCCGAATTAAGAAAAAAATGTAGTTTTTTATAAATAAAAATTGAATATTTCAAAAAAAAAAATTTATAAAAATCACCTTAGATGAAACAAAAGGGTTTATGCCGAAAGGATCTACATAAATATATAAATAGTTACAACATAATCTTAATAACTCAATTTATGGATTTAAATCGGCCCAGCTCACGTAAATCTTAATTCATTTTTCCAATTTTGTTTTTATGTTGCCCGTAAATTTATGGGAATGTTTTCCTATGAAGTTGACAATAGGACTGAGTACTTTTCCTACATTCATTGTAATAGCGGTCGTACTTGAATTGTGTTGGGATATAGGAAAAACGGAAAAATCTACAACAGTTCAAAAAATGTCCGCTTTGGGTTACTGGCTGCGTACTTGCTTGGCTTGAAAGTTCAAACCCTGGCAGAGTCTAGATGGAAATCGAATGAGGAGATGTGGTGATTCCCGATATAGCAGCTCTAATTTCAACCTGCTCCAATACTTTCCCAATAAAAACTGATCTTGCGTTCATAAATTACACCGTGCTACAAAAAATAAAACAAAAAAAAAAAGCCCGCACTTTTGAGGTGACCGAGTTGAGGTGATAGATCTGGTCGAGTGGTTAACAAAAATCTGTTTAAAATTTTCTAAATGAAGGTAGTATATGTACAGACTTAATTTATTAGAAATATTTCCTTGATCTTGTTTCAGTAAATTGTCAGCTGTTTCAAGCGTAAGAGACCACCAGCAGCAATTTGCTAGCAGGCGATCTTCGATCATACAGGCTTATTCTGGCAAAGATAGTTTATAGTCTTTGGAAAGAGATTTGCAGAGACAGTTGGAAAGAGTTTTTGTATTCTGGCACAAATATTTTACACAAAAAGCTCGCCTTTGAACAATCATGGTGAAAAACTTGTTGTTTCTTATAGTCATCATGGTGCATATTTTTAGGCTGATTTTTTTTAGCTTAAAAATTCTTAAACATTCAACGTATACGTATGATACAGAAGAAGCCAGCAAAAAGCTCTGCCCATTCCAGCCGAGTTGATTTAGCCCAAAGAACGTAGATTACAAAGGCGTAGAATACTTTCACCGGATATGCCAACAGAAATTTTTGGCTTATTTCACCATACCAGAACAAATTTGATTTTTGCTGATTGATATTAGAATTTAGAATTGGTTTATGCTGTGGTGAAGTAAGCTAATATTTCTTACCACAGTATAATTTCATTGATGCAATTTTTTTGTAATCTACGTTCTTTGGTTTCCCCGTGACTGTCATTCCGGTAATCCAAGGTTCGACGCCTTGGGCATGCAAAATCGAATTTTGGATATACTTATTTATTTTATTTTATTTTTTTAACTAACTGGCGTTCCTTTGCACATTTCACTTAAAATTTGCATTCCTGATATTTCATTGAAAATGTGTATACCTCAGATTTCTTTTTTTATAAACAAATATTAGTTCTGCTATAGCATAATGTTTAAATTACAATTTAATTATATATAGACGCTTCAAAATAATTACTGAAATTAAAACAATGGACCTGCTTCTTAGCATCTTTCAATTCGTCTGCCGAATGACAGAAAAGAGCTTTCACAATAGTTACCAGAATAGACATTTGTCTTACACAAGACTTTTGACTCTCGAAAGCCTGTGGGTAGTTGAAAGACAGTTGCCAGAACAGCCCTGATAATCTATTGATGAAAGCGTTTACCTTGCTCGTCTAAACTAAACTTACGAAGCTTCCCAGGAAAGTGAACCAAATAAGATTGTGAGAAGTTCATTTTTATTAGCATTTTGCGCTTATGATTTAAGGAATTGTTCCACTTCAATAACGTAATCAAAACTCGGCTTAATTCCCCAAATTAATTTTTTTTATAAGATACATTTTTGACATGCTCATGGTTATCTCTTTTCTGTCGTTCTGCCAATGTTGTACTGATTGGCAAAATATGATTAATTCTTTTCATCGTCAAAGCTTTCATCACTAGATTTTGAAATATTTTCTATTTTTTTAAGTACTGGTTTTGATACCGTAAAAACATCGACATATTTTTCACGATCTCTAGATTTATAATCATGGCCAGCAGCTATGTATGGTTTGACAAAAGTAATTGTTCTCGGATTTATGCGAACTTCTAAAACGTGTTCGGGTTCATACCAAGAACTTTCCAGGTACGAGCGAATAAAACACAAGTAAAACGAAAAGCCTTATTACTTTTGAATACAAAACGATCCACAAATAAACCGCAGACAAAAGAAAAATTATTAATTGCACTTAATTAATTCAACAAAACGAAAACTTAATGTCAATTTAAATTAGGTCTCACAATAATAAGGCTTTGAAGTAGCTTTGAAAAAACACAAAAATCTCTAAAATTATTAATTGAATTTTAAGAATAATGATTTTTATTTTTATATTCAGAATGAAACGTTACTGGAAGCAAATGTTTCAAATGTAAATGTTTTCTTGTAAGATTTTAGAAAAAAAAAATGCCAACAAAGTTGAAAAAACAAAAAAAAAGTGTAATTTTCTGATTGATTCCAAAATTTTTACAAATATTTTAACTATTTTCGCAAAAGTCATTAACGATTTAAAAAGTGTCAATATTCTTCTTCTATAAAAAACCCCAAAATTGCTATAAAAAAAAAACAAGTAAGAAAAATAAAGTTTGGTTTGTAGGTGTGGCCATGTCAAATTGTTTTTTTATGAATAAGTTTACGACCTCTACTAGGTCAGATGAAAGTTTATGTTCACTGTGGAAGTCGTAAAATATATTATATATTATAAATTGCTTGGAAAACAGTACCATTTTTTTTTTTTTTTTTGTTTTGAATGGGGTTGCACCCTAACGTGCATACATAAATTATTTTGTATATCTATGTATTAGTGCACATACTTATATGCACGTATACTTCCATAGCTTCTGCACTCAAGCTTTGAGCACGTATTCTTTGTATTCCGTTTATTCAGCGCGGCTATATATTCCGCACTTCAATTTTCCATAGTTTTATAAAATTTCTTTATTTATTCTGTAAATTATTATGTGTAAGACATGCCCGGTAGTACTAGACTATCTTTTATTTTTAATGTTCATACACACAGAGCGCACGTACCGTATAACCTGCATCATTACCCGTGAAGGAGTTGACTACTTTCTTAACTAGTCCTGTTATAAGGAATTTAGAACTAGTTTGGAATAGTCAAAGCGATAAAAATGTAGACACATTTGTGGCTTAAAACATTGATTACATATATTTGAATATATTTTCTGAAAATTGCAAACCGATCCGGTAAAAATTCCTGGAGATAAAGCCCACACATATTTTTACTCGTAATGACCTTCGGAGCTTTACAAATTAGGCGTCATTTTTTTTTTAACTTTTAATGCGTTTTTCTCAAAACGATGTTTTCAAATCAAGTGAGCACAATTTTTCAAAAACGGTTCCATCCAAGAACGTTAGAAGACCAGATTACGACAACGCCGGCAGCGTACACGTCACAGAAATTCTCTGCCAAGAATAATGAAAAAAAGGAGGGTGATAATTTGATAATAACAAAGCAATTACAAAGAATTGCACGTACACACATGCACGCACAGCCACAGCATCATCAGCGGGAAATTTGAAAAAAAAAATGCACTTTCTATCTTTGTTTTTGCTGTTGCTTGCACAATTCAAAACGCGGCACTTCATTTCATTTATTTTTAAAATAGTTTTACACAAATATTTGAAAATTAACGTTTATCATAAACAACACGTGGCACAATCTGTGTTTCTCAGTCTGTATTCGTAAACAAACACTCAGAACCTCCTGCTACGTCATTCTGTCAAACGAAGCAAGTACGAAGTAACGGAAGTGCTTTTGTCGTCACCTTGTATTCGCTTGCATCGTGGTTCCATTTATACTCAGAGTTCTTTAAATTTTTTAAACAATTTAACAAAAATAAATTTGTTCGCAAATCGTACTTTTTTCTGTTCGAGGCTGCCATTATAAAAAAACAAAATTTCGTCATTCCTTCGATCAATTCCTAGATTTATCTAAAGACACATAGAGTCGTCTAATTTTTTTATTCCAAGAAAATTCAAACCGGAGATATCTGCTCATCATCAGACACATTTTATGTTGAATCTCCAGGAGCGACCGGCTACAGGAGCAGTGTAAATCAATACAAAAAAAAAATCTCCAAAAAAGTTGCAAGATACCACTGCATTTATTAATTATTTTATATTTGTCAAAGAAAATCCATGTAGAATTCGGCTTTAATCCCACACCAGGTTTTGTCAGAGGAGACCCTTAGTAAAATTTTCCGAAGCGCAAGTTTCTAGGAAATTTTAATTCTCTAACGGCTTTACATTTTTTTTGTTTTGAGCTGTATTTTGAGGGAAGGCTCAAATCGTAACTATTAGGCAGATTTGGTTAAAATGTTATACGAAAATACATATTTCTGTGAAATTTCTCGGTAGATATTTACACAAACAAAATGATCATATGGTGATTTTTTTATATTATTCATAATGTTTTTCATGATAAATATTTTTCGTGATTTTTTCATAAAAACATACTTTGATCAAAAATCATACAAATAAAAATTTCAAACTTTGTACAAAATTTATAAAAATTCAACCTTTCAACAAATTTTTGAACTTTTTTTTTTGGGTATGTAATTGTGTTGCCAATTAAATTCTGGAACATAATAGCAAGTCTCAAGTTTCAAATTTCTCAAATTTCTAGTATATTTTCGTTTTTTTTAAACGATTTTTGAAAAATTGGTCTTAGAAATTTTTTTTCATTTAATGCATGCGGTTTATACGGCAGATTACCGGCCTAACAGAATATTAAAAATTAACGGAAATTCAGCTAAAATTTTTAAGTGATATGGAAAAAGTGCGCAAGAGCGTAATTTGAAGACTTTTTTAAAATTTACCGGGATTTTTAGCCACTTCAAGCTTGCAAAAAGTATGCTAAAATAAAATGAGCTACAAATCTGCTTATCCAAAAGATTAAAAATTGTGTACAATGTTTGAAAGTTTATTTTACATGGTCTTTGTTATATTACAGATTAAAATTTTATAAAAAATTAACAAACAGGACTTAGCGTAAAAAAAAACAGTCAATAAATCAACGGTTGTTGTTGTTTGAGTCACTTTATATATTTTAACCATTTTTCCAGTTTTTTGAAAACAACTTAGGCCGGGACTAGAAAACTGTAGCTGGTCATACAAAAAATTCCTAAATACCCAATAATGCAACTGCACAAAGGCCTCTTCGATTCACTTAACTTTTAAACTACATAGTTTTTACCACATTGGGTAGACTTATGTGCACGCACACACATGCATGCCTTTACATATGTATGTATTTATGTATGAAGATGCAAATGTGTGCTACAGTTCTGCAGGATTTTGCAATAAAGCTTCTTACGCCAAGTATTTGTTAAGGCCTGAAGCGTAATTTAATATTCGTTACATTGTTATTAAATAATTAATGTTGTTTCTCTTTCAATCGCAAAAATACCTTAAGAGGATGTTCCTCCCAAATTTGCTCTACATATTGAAAAAACAATGCAGGTGGGATTCATGTAAAGTTCGGTAACTGTTTGGAAATGTTCTTTACTAAAATTAGAGACATATTTTCCACACAATTTGGACAAATCCTTGAAATAAGCATTTTGATAAGTGAAATAAAAATTGCAAATGTTTGTTTTATAAAAAAAAGTTGACAAACCCAAATTTCAAAAATTATAATTACCATCAGTAGTTTCTGGGAACTTCGAACTTGCTCTGTTAAGTTAAATTGACTACAAAACTGTATACCACAAAAATTTCTAATATAACATTTTTTACTTTTTGAGAAAATTTCTTGAATTTTTTAACACTTGGTATACAGTTTGAAACACTAATTTACATTTTAAAATTTTTAATTACAATTTTTATATAAAATTTTTTGTATGCAATTTCAGAGCACATTTAATTTTATCATAAAAAATGCATGTTAGAAATTGCTACAAATTATCGTTGATTTTTTTATAATTTTTTTTTTATGATGCTCTTTCACAAATTCATCCATATACTGCATGCTCGGATTTTTTTATATGAAAAAAATGGCGCCACGTCAACAAAAAAAAAATAATTCTCACAAATCAAAAGTAATTTATTTTATTATAGTTTATTTATTTATTACCCTAAGCAAGGATGGGCTATAAATAAAACTACACACCTAAATTCTAATTACAAATTTTAAAATCTTGTGTAAAGTTTGTGGAGGTTTTCCAACTATTTAAACAAAGTTTGAAACTTGGATTTAATTTGCTTTTGTTTTAGAAGGAACTATATTTTTACTTAAAAAAAAAAGAAACAAATAATTAAAACTAAATAAACAAACAAAAAATAGCCCAAACTATGACTGCGCGGTCGTGATTAATGGATTAATGGATTTATTTCAAAGGTTCGCCTGAAAAAAACAATTGACAGCTTGTTCATTTAAAAAAATCGATATAACGGCTAAAAGTTTGATAACTAGAAAACGACCCAACATCGGCTTCGGCCATGTTCGATCACCAAAGCTTTCGGCTCGTTGTCGGCGAAAAAAAACAACGACCTTTGGCAAGTTATATACAAATATTGTGAACAAAAGTATACAAATGCATTTCACTTTTTTTTTATACTGCCAAAATACAATTTAAGGCATAATTGAAAGAAATTCACAAAATATTGTACTAAAGATATGCCCAGTTATTTCATACTATAATCTTAAAGTAAAATGAGAGTCAAAGGGATTTAAAATGTCCCTCCTTAATGCTAGTATTAACTACCAGTTTATCAAAATAAAAAGAGTAAAAAATACTTAATAGGCATAATAAAAAGATTCAAAAGGGCTTAATTAAATTTTTTTTTAAGTCTAAACATATAAAGCAACAATTGAAACATTTAATTTGTATTACGATTTCATAAGAAATTTTATAGGGGTTTCGCACATTTATGTTGGCTTTTAGAGGTTCAAAAATAATTTGTTATTGCGTAAAATTAATTCATACATTCATATATCACATATTATTTATATCTGCATCATCAGATAAATTTGAGTATGGAATTAGAAGTGTTCATCATTTGACAACACTTTTCTTCCTTCTTCACGCCATATCTAATACTTAAAATGCGTTCGACTTCTGCATTGCTGAGGAGTGAGATTAAACAATTAAAACCAAAACTACAACGGGTAGCAATGGAATGTGCGCCAATCGCTTTTTTTATTCACAAACCTCTGCCCTAAATTCTAAAGTAGATTGCAGATTTTTCACTGATATTTTTAAGCATAATTTTTTCCATTGAATTTATTTCATTAGTATCGGATTTAAGTAATTAAAAACATTTCGTTTACAGCATAAGGGGGAGGGCTAAAACAAAACCTCAATAATTTTAAGAAAACGCTAAAAAAAATCCTAAAAGCTAAATTAAAATTTTACGGCCAAAAGAAAGTGAAGAAGATCTAGATCTAGCCGGAAAAAGGTAACACAGAGTTGACATTTCGCCAGCAACATGCATTTGATTTGAGTGAAATGTTGCTAGCAACTAAAATTATCGAAATGCCTGAATGGAGTTGTCACTTTTCATGCAATTTTAAATGATAAAGCCTAGTACTGAGTTCGCGTTTCATGTGAAATGGCTGTCAAAATCCATACTAATTGCATTGCCGTGAAATATGCGTGAAATTTCATATGCATCTCACGGCAAAGTAGTACTAAGTTTTCGCCACGGAAACACCTCGCAACATGCTAGCAACATGATGCCAGCAACAATATTTCACCCCTATTTAAAATGCGCATGTCATTTGAGCGAAAAGTGGCGTTCGTTAAAATTGACAATCCGTTGATAAGTTCGGAAAACTCTTCAAATTCTGCTAAATGTAGTAAAACCTGTTTAAAAGAATACAATTAGTTATATAATTATGGTTAAATACACTTTTCTTGCTTGTTTACAGTTTTTCAATTTTTATTTTGACGTTTCTTCTCATTTGACATTCAATGTTGCTGGCGAAATTTCACGGCTGTGAACTTAGTATTATGCTTAAAGGAATTTTAAAAGCTGGTAAAAAAAATGTTGCTGGCAACATGTTGCCAAGATGTTGTGAGCCTTTACACAGCGAGAAATGTTGTGGAATTTCACGGCAAACTATTGTATATGGATTTTTTTTCATGTGAAACGGGAAGAGAGTAATATGATTTGAAACAAATATTTCATTCCTAGGCCTCTGCAAGTTGTTGTACAAAGAGTTGCAGTATGCAGGAAAATTCTCTCATGTGTACAGCACTAACAACTATTTTATTGAGTTTTGAAAACTTTGTTTAGCTTTAATTTCTGTTTATACAACACTAATATCCTTTTAGTTTATTATTAAAGCAAAGTAATTGATGAAATAAAAGAGAGTGCATAGAGCGAAAATACCACCCTAAATGACCTAGAAAGCAGAACAAAATTCGGCGGACTTCTTTATAATTTTTTTCCAATTAGGACTTCTCATTATGACTGGATAAGTTTTTATATAAAATCAAGAGAATAATATCTAAAACTAAGATGAAAAACTCATCAATGCAATTAGGAAGGTGACCCTTAGAATTAAGAAGAAAAACTAAGAGGAAAATCTATCAATGTAATTACGAAAATACCATGGAGAAGAAAGATGAAAACGTTAAAACTAATTTCAAACTCTCCTCTTATCTCCTCTTACTTTTAATAAGCCGATGATCTCATGAATTTGAAATTACTTCCACCAAAGTTTTTTTAAGTCGATTATTTTCTAAAAATATGTAAATAACACACTGCTGTTTTTTAACTGTTTATCATATTATAGGATTTCAGTGAAAATTATACGGCCTCCTTATGAATTTTTTTTATATGATTTTTAACATAACAATTAGGAGACTTTTTCTTACAGTTGCATTTTTTTTTTTTTTTTTATTTTTTTTTTTTTTTTTGAAAAAATCCAAATAAAAATTTCCAAGTAAGTAATATCATTTTAAAACCTTGTTAGAATTGAAGGGCATACTGTAAGAAAACTGAATCATTATCGTTAACATTAACTTAACAGCAGCATTTCGCCATTATACTTGCATGGCTGATATTTGTAAGGCTTCGTCCATATATTTTTTTTTTTTTTTATATTTTTCATTTACACAACTCAGCATGAAAAATATATCGTACACATCATCGCAGCAAACAACTAAAAATATAAAAAAAAGACTAACTAATTTGCTTTCATTTCAACAACCAAATGAGAATATTTATAGTTGAGTGTTTTGCACATTTTGCGGCACGCTGTAATTATCGATTAAGCCAAGCAAGCGTTCCGGTCCTTTGAATAAATTACCTCATTGTAAAGCTCATTTATTAGTTCACTTTCTTCGCCATTTTTCACGAGCAAACAAAAGCAAGAAAAGTAGCAGCAGCAGCAGCAGCAGCAGCAGCAGCAGTAAATCCTTAAACCTATCGCCGTGGCTATTTGTAGCTCAAGTTCTTAAGAGTCTAAAGGAAGAAGCGCCGCCCTCCAGGGCAAAGGAGCAATATGGAATTATTCCCACTTATTGTGAAGACCGTATTTGAAAGCAGCGGCGCCAAAGAAGTGAACTGTCTGAGACTACGTAAAGCAAAAAAAAAAAAAACAAAAATAGAAAAACAAAAAACGACAAGAGCTATTTGCATTTATTCAACCATTATACTCTTGCTGCTATTGGTTAGTGTAACAGAGTTGATAGAGTTATCTAAAAAAAAAAAAAAAAAAAAAAAAAATGTTAGTGATGATATTCGACAGCTCGACACGGTCAGTCGGTAGGTGATGGTATTCAGTTAAGAGGTTAGTGGCAATCAAAGTAGAGAATAGAATAGCAGCGTAGGCCCGGCCGCTGGCACAGCTTGACTTGAACGCCTTGACACACTCGAATTGTGGCGCAGCGCGCAGAGTGTTTATATCACTTCCGTTTCCGGTTTAAGGCACTCAATGACATCGAGCAGCAGGAATGGGATTGTTGGTTGGTTGGCTCGCAAGCTATAGTGGTCTGGTGGGTTACACCACGCTGGATGGACGACCCACAAAATGAGCGAAGCAGTGAAGAAAACAAAAACAAAAAAAAAACAAACAAAAAAATAACCCCGCACGGCAAATATGTAGAATCAAACAAAGTGAGTGGGGTGCACGCGTGAAGCGTGAAAAAGTGATGGAAGAAGGCAAAAGTAGAAAAATAAAACGAGCGCAATATCCGACCGGCCACGTGGATGCCTACAGAGAGCAAAGCTTACTTGTAATTGTATGTCACAAGTGACAGTATTTATGTCGTTGACGACGTTGGTGGCTTCGAGGGAATAAATTGGAAGTGAAAAATGAACATGGACGAATGAATGAATGACACAATTCGATGGAGCAAATGGTGACGCTATGTAAGAGCTGGGTAAGGCGGTTTTGCAATTAAGCGCCGTGAATTTGCTAACTGTTTACAGGCATTTGTCTCTTAAATGGAGAAGATGTGTTATATTAAAGAAAAATTTGTAATTAATAAAGAAATAAAAATTTAAAATAAATTAAATTAAATGAAAAATAACATAAAGCAAAACAAATTAAAATAAGAATTCAATTAGCTAGGATGTATATTGGAACGATTTTCCGTCATCACTTATTCTGAACAAAAACTTATACTGAAGATGGCGCAACGCCGAAACCGGAGACAAACCGAAACCAAACTTGACAAGCGCTGAGGAAGGATCATAACAATATACGTATATCAAATTTTCAATATGTCGAAAAAACAGAAGATCAAAAAGCAACAATCAATTAACTATCTTTACTTAGTCCTGGCATAAGTTCTGTTACAAGTTCAAGCCGTTATAAAAATGAAACTACATACAATACCTTTTTTAATAAAGTTAATTTCATTTAATAATGCATATATTAAATGTACAAAATTTTATTCCAAATGGTCACCATTAGCTTTCACTTAAGCCCTCAAATAATTCGGCCATTGATTAATAGCAGCATGCACAGTTTCTATTGGTATTGACGACGCTGCTCGAACCAAAGATTTTTTGAGGCTCTCCAAATTTCTGTGGGCTATTCGACAAGTCTCGTTCTCTAACCCTGACCATAAACTGTAGTCCGATGGATTCAAATCTGGATTTCCAGGCGGCCAATCGAGTGCAGCTATAAAACCAGGAATATTGCTTTCAAACCACTGCTGGGTGGTTTTTGACCACGTTGTAACCTTGGAATTAAATTTTTTTCGTCTTTGGAATATTTTGTCGTTTTGCTTATTAAAAGATTATACAACAGTGAAAATTTTCCCATCTGTAAAAAGGATACTTATTTGGCCGCGTGGCAGTGAAAAAGCCGCTTGCATCTGTTGAATCTAATTTGCTTCAAGCGCGTTGCCAGAAGATGACCAGTTGACCGACGGCAATCTTTCATGTGGAGATCTTCTCGAATAAGTCTTCACATTGATCTGGTCGATATATTCATTTCCACTGGCATAATTTTCTGTTTTCTAAAGAAATTTCTGCGAATGCGTTCGCGAAGAGTTTTTATGGGTAAATTGGTTCGAACCAAGCAAGGACGACCACTTCGCTTTCTATCATCAACTGTAGACGTTTGGGAAAAACGATCAATAGTCCGGTAAACAAACATTCTCGAAATATTAAGTATTTTGAAAAGCTCAAAATTTTCACTTGAGCTTTTTCATACTTATTTAAAGCAATGCCCGCAATTTATTTAAATTAAATTCAAATTTAATTTTGAAAATATTCTATTAAAATTAGTAGGTGTATTAAGGAGTATATTATCAGCCGATTTTCGATACAACTAACATTGGCCAAAACGGGCTGCTCAACACGAACAAACGCTAGTGGAAATTATGAAAAGGATTATCTCCAGGAACAACTTTGCCAAAGGCAGTATTGTTCACAGGGTGCTGCTGTTTTTTGTTTTTTTTTGTAACTTTTTTGGAAGACTTGTTTAAGAAAAGTTCGAATAACTGAGCCAAAAAGCGGTATAGATTATTATGGTATTGTATAATTGGAAAAATATCTTCTCATCCTATTTTATTTCTTTGCATATAAACCCATTGACGTCCCATTTTTTTTTATACTTAAGTATTATGATCGAAAATGTTTTCAATATATTTATGCAGACCTTTTAAACCTAAATTTTGTTATTATCTGAGGTTATTTTTTTTTTAATATATTTAAAGACACTTTTTTTCAAAAAAAAAATTTAAACTTTTGATGTATTTTAAATCGGTCCAGCTCACGTGAATCTTTATATTTTTCCGGAAGTCTCAAAATACAATAAATTTTAGCGCTCCGGTGGAAAATTGACAACTATTTTCGGTGAGATATCTTAACCAATAGTACGTACATACATCTATCGAAAATCTATATGAATATAAATATATAAAAAATAATCGCAGTTTTTTCGGATGCTGGAAAATAGGAAAACGATTAGACCGAATGAATTCGATACTTCCATCTGCGGGTTTGTTCGTAATTGGCACGCGGAAAAAATAAAAGACGTAACAATTTTAACAGGTGGCGCTGTAGGCGCACATTTCGTTTTTCAGTTCACATATTGCTAAATGACGACTAGACATGTTTGGATATTTTGGTATATATTATAAAGCATATAGTGCGTTACATGGATTTCCATAAAGTCAATTAAAGGGAAATCTTCAATCTTCATTTTTACGTGTAAACGTAAATTAAGTTAAATTGTGCAATATGGGTGCCAAACTAAAAGGTTTAAGAAAAATGACGCTAAAGATGAGAGAGAGGGTTGCAACTTTTTGCGAACGTTCATTTAGTTTAATAAGTAAGGTAACAATAAAACGACGGGTATAAAGAAAACAAAAAACTAAAATGGAAAAAAGTGTTTACATTTAGTGAAAACTAAACTAAAAATCTTTCTCTGTGGCATTCGAATTCATAAAATCTTTATTATTATATAAAACAATTTCTGTTCTTAAGACTTCTATAATAGAAATTATTGGGAGTACATTTCAACACTCCATTTGCTACCTAAATGGTAATTTTTCATTATGTATACTGAAAGTTCAATAAAAAGACAAAAGCGAGTGTTAAATTTTTCGTAGAAATCTTAAGCACACAACTTTACTGAGGGGAGAAATACAACAATGGCGCCATTAATCGGATCTGAAAGCCTAGCTTGCTTGCAGAACTTATATCAGGAATCTAAACAAATTTTCGATGAGAAATGATTGAAAATTAATTGAAAAATAAATTGTATCTTTACAAGACTTTCTATTGGTTTCCAAAGTATTATATCTTTCAAATGGGAATCAAAAACACGTCCTCACAAAATTTCATTGCCATCGGATGGTCAGTTTCGATGTTTAGCCTACACAAACAAACAATATATTAAGATAGATGACATGAATGCACATCACAAAAATTAAGTACAGTTAAAATAGTGAGCATACGACCAATAAAATAAACAATCCTTCCAATAATGACGTAAAGATATTGAGGAGGGAGATTGCGGATGCGAAAATCTAAAGAAAAAACATTCGATAAAAATTCGACAATGACACCACCTATTGGGTTTTAAAAAGTAGCCCATCAAATGGGAGCACTCACGATCAAAATTTTATTGAAATGGATTGAGTGCTTTAGGTGATTAGCGTAAACGAGTAAAGTTCATATTACAGATAATTAAAAAAGCATAACAAAATAAGTATTAATATATAATTACGAAACTAAGTGTAAGATGAAATTCACGATAGCTTGATTTTTCTATGGCATAATATGAACTACACTTTTATTTAAAATTAACAAAGAAAAATATGGCAAACAAATTGCAAAACTTTTCTAAATCATTGTAAATATTTACGTGCATACAGTAGAGCACCGAAAATGGCAAAGGGCTATATTTTTTCGCTCCACGCGTATTTGCGGGTATGTAGTTTTGGGATGAAAAATAAGATATCTGTAAATAAATCTGAGCATCTGTAGTGCGAAAAGGTGTGAGATTTTGAAGTTAGAAAATTTAAATCATATACATGGGGTTAAAGAGTAAACAGCCATGATCTGAAATTCGAAAAATTTTAATCAACTTAAGTAAAAATATGTTTTTCAAGTTTTTTAACCAAAGTACTTAAAGTTTGGCATCACAACTAATTTTTTTTTTTTTGGCGGAAAAATTTATTTTAGCCGTTAAAACATATCAGTTTTGGAACAAAAAAAATTGTTTTGACCACTTAAAATTGTAAAAGAGAGAAATATTTTCAGTTTACTTTTACATATAAAAATGTTTATATTGTATTTCGCCTTAAATCTTTTACTTTAGAGATATATGTAGGTCTTTAAAACTATGTATCGTTTTTTGACAAATCGCATGGTTTCCCCCATTACAATGTGTCTAGATTTTCTACAGATATTATTTTTCATCCCCAAGCTGTCGGATAATGCGCGGGAGCGAACAAATTTAATACTTTGACAATACCCAATATATTTCGCGTGCGCTCTAATCTACACACACACACACAAATTATAAACACATAAATACCCTGCTGTCATTCACGCATTTGTGTTTATGCACATTAATCAAATTTTAGCTTTTTTTTTTACACAAAAATACAAAATAAAAGAAAGACAAGTAAAGAAAGTGTCATACCTTTCATGAATAAATAAAAAATAGTTTTAGCTAAATAGCTTTAATTTATTACTGCATTTTTAACGCAAAAATATTAAACTTTTAAATATTATTTATACTTCTCGTATGGAAAAAAAACTACAATAAAACGAAGGAGTTATAACGCAACACTTTATACATTACAAATTTCAGTCAAATACCTCAAAAATTGATGGACTAGTTAGCCTACAAACAGACAGACGGGCATGGCTAAATCGATCGAACGACTTGACTACGTTCTGCTGATAATTTTGGTGTAAGCCCTTTGATGTGCCGCGAACTCTTCTGCTTCTTAAACTTAAAAACCTCGTACCAAAATTATAATACAATTAAATCTTCATAAATGGTATAAAAATTCATTGGCAAACTAAAAACTTGAAACACCCTTTGCTTCGTTAGGAAAATTTTTATGAACTTTATCCAAATCAGCCATATTGGCGACGCTACGACTTTCATTTTGCGTCACAATAGCGCGAAACGTGCTGGCAGCGACTCAAGCAAAAAAACCCAAAAACTCGTGCAACTTCAATACGGAAGTAAAATGATAAATTGGCTGGGTGGAAGAGAGCAATGCATCTACCGTTCAGTGGGATTAGTATTTTGAAATTTGTCTTAGGGAGATAAAATGTTTATAGTGTGTACTTAGCTGCAAATATGTAAAAAAAAACAAAACCAAAATTCATATATTCCAACGGTTGTTTTTATAGCTGCGTTATTTCATTTTGTTCCGCACTTTTAGTGTTAATAAAGCTGAAAGTAATTGCTATATAAAGTTTTTTTTTTGTTTTTGTTTATTAAATAATATTTACAAGCGTGTGTGTTGAATAACGGTTGTCAGAAATGAACAACTTTGAAAAATAGGGACCCAACATTTGTACTATTCTTCTTTTTGGCTATTCTTATTTTGTTTGTATTATGTTTGTTATTTTTTATTCAAATTGTAGCTCATTATATAACAAACTCCATATAAATTCACATTTCAAATAAATAGGAAAATTCAACAAAATTTGATAAAATGTTCAAAATTTTTGATAAAAATTATCGAACGCACTTTGTAAGGAATAAACTGCAGTAAGTACAAAATATATTTTTAAAAATCAACGGATATTTTTAGCTACCGGCAACTGGCACCTTATTATACCAAAATTTAATCAATATATGTAGTCAATTACTTTGCTACAATTTGGCTCAAAAACCGATGAACGGCTTTCAACCAAATTTCTACAGTATCTTCTTTATACCCGCAGCACGGAAATACCCTATATTTTAATCCGCTAGGCGGCGCATGAGTCGAGGCATGCGGAAAATCTGCATTTATTGTGCGATATTCATGAAAAAGCGCTCGGTGGCGCTAGATGCGAGCTATTCCGAAAATCTGTTTTTATAAGCCAATTTTTATTAAATTAGAGACGTAGAACGGTAGTGTGACGAGAATTACTTTTACGAACACGCGGCGCATGAGTCGAGATATTCAGAATATCCCAGAAAATAAATATTTGTGGTTCGACTTAATTCAAATCGAATAAGCTATGTACAGTTAACTCTTTCAGCGGCAAAGATTCAAGAAAAATTCTACCCCCTTGTGTAGCAGAGAACTTCTTTTTTTTCATTCATCGTATACGATATTAGGTGAATGTGGACCATCTTCAATTTCGCTTCCATTTGATTCAGAATCGCTGGAAATTTCTGCGCATTCAACATTGAGATCATTCATGTCTTCCAGAAGTTGACATATGTATTTCTGCATCGTTTAGGTGTTTATGTGGCTGATTCATATTTCTTTTAAAAAATAATAAGCAAAATAATTTCCTATGAAAAAAATACCTTACCTTAAGTATGTTGTAATATTATTTCCAAAACATGAAATTATATACCTTAGCAATATATCTGTCCAGAAAACATCAATTTTTATAATTATTTTACAAAAACAATTTTTTCTTAACTTTTTTCAATAACCATCCACTGCGTTGCTCGAAAGTTGCTTCACTGACCATAGAATGCACATAAAATACACAATTTGCACAAAACGAAAATTTTTCTGAGAACATTATTGCTTTATTGTCTCGTTATCAAGTGCGGTTCAATTTTTAAACCTTTGAGACTTAAGTGACAACGTAAAAAATATGTGGTACGAAAAATGTACAATCGTCGCGGAAAATATGGAAAATATATGGTACAAAAATTAAACCATTGCCGCCGAAAGAGTTAAAGACAATACCCCTTAGTCAAAGTCGAGATAATATTGGCCCTTAAGGGGGTACGCCCCCTTGAAAGCCCGAAATCGATGACCAAATTAAATTTTTTTTCCCCCGTCAGGGAAATCTTTTGACAACGTTTTAATGTACATACATTGAAGTTGCTTAGAAATTTGTTTTAGGACTTTATATCGATAATTATAGTTGAGATAGTATGGCGAATATTGCCTCTCTCGCAGGGCGATTATACCTCGTACACCGTGTAGCTGCCAAAAATCTCCACCCGACTGCAACAATCAAGTTTTCGTCTTCATTAGAAATGTACTGGCTATGATCTATCGTAGGGATTTGCTATTATATGGACTTGTTACGAAATTACAAATATATGAAGGGAAAATGGCTTTTTTACCCATGTTTTTCATTACATTAATTGTTATAAAAAAAAACAGAAAATTATGTATGTAAAATCCTACGAAAGATCCAAGAGGATTCTATTGCGAGTATTTGCATATAAAAATCTTTAAAATCGGTTGAAATTTGTAGGAGATATGTGGTGTACCGTTTTTAAAAACCGTGTTTCGAGAAAACCGCGTTTAAAGTCACTCCGGTCACTCAGACGCGCATGGCTTAAAACAACGAAGAAACAACTTGAACCATCAAAATTATGTATGATTTTATATTCTCCGTAATCTCGGGACTATTAGGAAGCATTTTAAATAATAAAAAAAGAATCGATTTTTAAAAAATTTCAGACAGATATCCCATTAAAAATTATGTAAAAAAAAATTGCAACTTACTTTAGAGTCGACTTCATCTTTTCTGTGACTACGGGACATTGTTTTTTATATGGAAAGCATTTTTGTTTTTTTTTTTTTACTTTTTGCTACAATGTGGATTTAACAAACATAATACAAACAAAAGAAGAATAACCAAAACTGGTCAAACTGTCATGCTCCTATTATTTTTCACATAACTGTATATAATAGTAGAAATCAATTCAAAATTCGCGCAAAGAAGTTGCATCACTCTCACCGTACCTCTAACCATAAGTCTCGTCCGATTTCACCACACCAAAACTGACTTGACTTTTGCTGATTGATAATAGAATCTGATTAGATCCAATTAGTTTCCGTGTCTGGTGAATCTGACGAGTGTTCTTGCAACAGGAAACGATACGGAATTTCTTTGTAATCTACGTTTTTTAATTCGGGTCGTTAGATCAAATTAGTACAATTTGTTTTCTAAAATTTTTTTTATTTTACATATTTATCTACTAATTAAATGTTTCATATCAAATTTGATCGAATTTGCTACATGTTATCTAGATTTTTTGTAAACAACTGTTATTTAAGAGGAACACATAGTTTTGTCTACTTTCGAAAATTTTCGAAAATGCAAAGTATGCACCAGATTTCATAGAGTTTAATAAAGCGATTTCGAAAATATTTATATTTTCTCTAAAGTGGGCGGTGCAACGTCTATTTTCCCACACTAATTTAACCCACGTTTTCCTCTCTCCAACCCAAATCTGTATTTCTTTATAGTTCTTCAAATTCTCCATCGGATTTAATTTCAGCGGTTGGGAAGAGCACTCAATAATATCTATATTTCTATTCAAAACTCCACCATTTCGTCAGCTCCGCCGTGTACTTCCGATCGTGATCTCGCCTCATCCCAGTCAGCTTAGGGCTACATCTCTTCCTCAAAGAATTCAATTATCAGCTTTGTATCTATTATGAATTTGATTTGGTGGAGTTGTGACGATAGTTTTTAAAGTGTATAGCCTATTCGAAGTTTTAAGGTTCATAACCCCAAAATGCTTAACATATGTGTCACAATTTTGATAGCAATTTGTTGGCCAATTTAATTTTAGTAAATAGTCACAAAAATTGGAGTAAAAGGTATTGCAATTATTTTTCTTTTGGTTAGTTTGAAAAACACAGCATCCATTTTTTTTTTTTGGTCTTTTGCAGCTTTTGACCACTTGAAAACAATATCGAACAAGGGACGGTGCAGATGTCCAGCTCTAATGAGAAAACGGAAGCATCAACAACATTCTGATATTTAACAACTGCGCAAATTGGTTTTAACGCAATCTCCCCATACAAAACAAATTAAAATAATAAAAAAAAAACTATAATTTTTTCCGTTACAAATTTTCATTAAAGTGCCAGCTCAAAAGTTTCTGATGTTCTTAGTTTCTTACATAGTACGATTGATTTTTCTCATACTCATAAATTCTGAGTGCTCCGAATATGTTTGCTGGGATATTTCTTTGGCTTGAATGAAAATCAAAACAAAACAAAAATTTAATGACAGCGAGAGAAATTTTTTAAAATGCTAGCAAACGTCAAAATTTCTAAAGCAGGTTCTCAACGGTTGTAGCACGGCGAATTTATAGAAGGTGATGGCATAAGAGCAGCTGATTTGATTTTTTTTTATTCACCTACATGTATTTAGTTTTTGCTTTTGCGTATGAGCTTTCAAAAGCCGTAAAAGCAAAAACAAAATGTATTTAAATTTTGACAACTCTTACGCAGAAACAAAACCAAAATATGTACATAGGAATTTTGTAGTTGTATTTATAACACCACCTTGTATGGATTCGCCTTGGGTTGTAGCTTATGAATTTCATGGAATCAATAAATGTTTTAAATACTCAGGCGTAATTTTCTCATACCATACTTTCTCTATGGTTTTTCGTAGTTCCACTATTGATTTAGGCTTCATTTTTGCGAATTTTATCGCCCATAATAACACAAGCGTTTTCTAGTGGATTGAGACCCGGTCTATTACTTGGCCCATCAAATGACACACCAATGCCTAAATCTTTCTTCAGTTTTTTAACCTAACGTTAAACAATAGATCGAAAAATAGTAATAAGTGGTTGAATGCGTAAAAAGTTCATGGTACAACTTACAGTTCATGTCCGATGGCATGACGCGGAATCGTACGGAAAAATTGGATATGGTTCCTTTTCTGTTAAGGACTCCAAGCTGGGTACAACCCACCCCATTGAATACAATCGATTCGATTTTTGGCATTTACTGTACCTTCTACTAAAATTAGGGACTTCGAGCTAAATTTGAACTGATCAGAAAATATGACACTCTCCCATTCAGATTCAGTCCATTTTACTTTACTTTAGGCCCTGATGAACCGCTGGTTTTTTATTTTTTTTTTTATTTTTTCGGTTAAAAGTGGAGTAGAGTTATATATATTAGTATTCGATAAATCTCCAGCTCGAAATATATCGAAATAAATAAATTTAAGGACTCCAAGCTGGGTACAACCCCATTGAGCACAGTAGATTCGTACTTTTTGGTATTTACTATACCTTTTATTAAAATTAGGACGGCGGAAGGTGTGATAGCCATCAGGACATGTCAAGTAGAATTTGAATTGATCAGAATATATGACGCCCCCAGATTCAGATTCCATACATTTTACTTTACTTTTGGCCTAGTATAACCGTTTTTCTTTCGTTTTTGCAGGCTTTCTAGTCTAGATCAACTTGCGAACTGAGCTTTGAAATGCTGATAGAAGGTAAAAAAATAGTTTGAAAATACCCCTCTCAGCACCATGCTACTCATTTTATTAGTATTCGAGAAATCTCCAGCTCGAAATAAATCAAATTTCCGCGAAAGACTTGATGCGGCTTTTTTTTTGT
Organism: Anomoia purmunda; assembly: GCA_951828415.1. Taxonomy (NCBI): domain Eukaryota; kingdom Metazoa; phylum Arthropoda; class Insecta; order Diptera; family Tephritidae; genus Anomoia; species Anomoia purmunda. The sequence continues at coordinate 49,339,019 of OX639995.1, forward strand.
TGCACTCGGTGTATAAAATAGGAAAAAAATTGAAAAAAGCCTACGCTTGTAAAATTCTAATTCAAAGCTGGAAGCGTAGAATTTTTGCACAACAGTGGTGCAATATGCACAACACCTGCGATGGTAATAATCGAGAAGAGCAATTTGTTTATTGTATTTATTTCTCGGTTTTGCTATACTGTGTAGAGGCTTGAAATCGGCAAGGCGTGAATTATGTTTCCTTTTTCTTTTTTGTCAGTTAAGTTTGATTTATTTTCCACTGCTGTCTCAACATTTGTGTAGGTATTTATGCAAATGCAAATGAGTTTGATGAGGAATGTGAAATACGTATGCGTAGGTGCAGACAAGTCAGAATTCAAATGAACGCATTTTGTTACATTCGCTCGTTAACGGAAGCGGAAACGCGTGAACATTGAGGCGTCATTGTCAGAGATGCAATCAGCCAAACACTTTGAATATAATTTATAGAGGTATAATAGAACTCCTGCTTTCAGTGGTTTCAAAATGCGTGTGTATGTATGTTATATACATATGTAAAGGAATCTAGAAATATTTATGTAACCTCCAACAAATGTGTTTAGCGGCTATACATGGGAGTCCATTCGATATTAAAACCTTTAGGCTTTGGCACAAACCCACATACATTTAGAAGAGTAATGTGTTACGCAAGACTTTGAAATAATTGTGATGGTCAAAATATGTAAATTATAACTTTTGCCAAAGCCAGTGCAAATGGAAGTCGAAAAATAATCATTAGAAAGCAAGTTTACATTTTTTTTTTATCATAAAAACCTTCTAATATTTTCTATTAGCGTTGTTTAATAATGATTATTGATTGCAATGTTTTCCAACAAAATTATATTCTTTTTTTAAATTAAGAAATGACGACCTCACATATTTCTACTTCCGTCATTGAATCATTTGAATAACTATAAACTTAAATTACATTTTGTATATCATCTTTGCTTGAAGAAACCCGCTCAATACTCTAACCACCTTCATCATATGAAATTCAAAAAGTTTTGTAACATTGTACAACGAATTAATTTAAAATCTTCAGCGAAATTTAACAAAAAAAAAAAATGAGATCGTTTTTAAAAAACCTTACATTTGTGATTATCAATCTTAAAAGAAAATCTTACATTTTATGTGTATACAAAAATTCGGCTTCGACCGTGTTCGGGCAATAAAATTCGGTTCGGTTTCGGTTCGGATTAGGCCAAAAAAAAGCAGAACTTTGACCGAATATGGGTATTACATTCTGGGCAGCAAGCTAACTTGGAAACGCAATGCGAAAGACAGATCCAGGAAGGCTAGAACTGAACTGTACGTCTTCAAATCGTCTATAGGTAAAAAGTGGGGTATCAAGCCACACATTACACTTTGGGTATACACACAGCGCGATCGTACGCCCTCTTCTGTTCTATGTCGTCATAGTATGGGGGATGTCACTTGAGAAATCTTTAATAAAGGAAAAATTTACCAAGGTACAAAGGAGGGTATTACCCTCAGTGCCAACTAGATCCCTAGAAACCATACTAAATCTTCTGCCTGTTACCAACAACACGTACTCTACATTGCCGGCTCTAAAATGGACGACGGAGAAAGAAGTTAGATATATAGTCAGTATCTCTCGCTCCAGCCCAGCTTTCGACCGCTTGACCACTGTAGCATTTTTCAGTCTGAGCATTTAGCAATTAGAGATGGTCCGCTCTGCACTTAACCAGCAAGCAATAACTATCTTTTCCGATAGTCAAACTGCTATTAAATCGCCCGATTGCTGCGTAATATCGTCAAAGACTGTGAGTGAGTGCACCAAACTTCTAAACGAGCTGGCAGCCAGATACAACACTTCTGTAGTATGGGTACCTAGACCACAGCGACATAACAGGTAACTGCGTAACCGACGAGCTATGAAGAGCATGTACATCACTGACGCGTATAAATACCTCTCACGATGTACTCGAACTGGCAAACGTAAGATGGGCCAAATAATCCACCGGTGGATAGTCCGTCAGCTTTGGCCCAGAGTAGAATTAATATGGAACGACGCCTCGTACGACTGCTGAGTGACAAGTATCATTATTATTAATAATGCCCGTTAATCATAATCGTTTTTATTACAAATCGTTTTTATTACTAATCGTAAACTAAACTTACCAGCTCTTTTTCTATTACCGAAATCACAGTCGTCCTCTACAGCTAAGGGAGTGATTGAGTAGAGCCGTCTGATGTCTCCTAAACTAGACTACTGACTGTCTTAGGTAGTAGTTAGTTAGGCATATGCCGCTTTACGGTGTGGTGGGCTGTTGACCGGCACTAATTATTAAAACAACAACCATTACTTGAATTAAGGTACTACTATATTAGAAAAGATAATACTACTGGCTGTCACAGGCTACTACGTACCTATAGCTTGAACAACAAGTATAGAGTATAGACGGGGGTTTCCCTGGCACAATGATTCTCTACACGGATGGTTCAAAACTTGAGGGTGGGGCGTTTATTGCCAGCAACTAAAAAGGAGTCCATCAGATTGCCAACCATACCATTGTAGAATATCATTGAGAGTCGAAGTCACAGCAATAAAAGAGACAGTTAAATGCCTACGATCGAAATGAGGTACTATCCTTCATCTACTCAGCCATCCATGAAGCTCTGAAAGCTCTTGACTTTGTCACAGGTACATATATGGAGGAAAATGTGAAACTAAGGCGGCAAAAAAAAAAAGTATCAAAACTAATCGGGGATTTTGAGTCACTTGAGGCTTGCTTGAGACTTGAGGCTTTATTTGAAAATTTTGTGGAATTTTTTATAAATTTTCTGCAAAATTTTAAATTTTGATTTATAAGTTTTTTTTGTTGTAACATAAGCTAAATTTATTAATTATTTCACCACACCATAAACCAATTCGATAGAATTAGCTTCTAGTAACCGTCAATTAACGTAATCTTGTTTGTTGTGGGTGAAGTGAGTTGTTTTTTTTTTTTTTTTTTTTTTTTTTTTTTTTTTTTTTGACTAGAGGATGCAGCTATTTGTTTCGCCGTGTGTCTTTTGTTGATGACTTCCCAAAAACTTCACACAATCTGCAACGAAATGGGTGAATTGCTGATTATAAATCAATAACACTGTGAATGCAAATTCCGCGAGTTATTTGCCGCACACATTTTGTTTCTAAGGGTGGTACTTATGTGTTCATTTTCAATTAACATTAGCCGGGAATAGAAGAAAAAAGAAATGTTAATATCATTATATAAGTCGGTTCTAATCACATGGATTTCGTCTAGTAGAAGATGAGGAGATGGTGGTGATCTCCGAAAAAGCAACTACAACTTCTACCACTGTCACTTCCAAATAAATAAATGTTCTTGAGCTCATAAAATTATTCTTGATATAAATAAATATAGCGAAAAACTTAATACAAATTTTGATTCACATTTGATCCGATGTTTAGTGCTGGATTTTATTAAATTGGAGAATCATATTTATTGCTATATAAAAAAAAGTTATTTTTGATGAGTAGCTTGAGAAACAAACTAGGAGAGTTCACACAAAAGTTGCACCGATAGTATTTGACTGTTCCGCTATCATATTTACAGTATTTCCATATTGATTACAGATAATAAAAAATAAATGGCATTCGCACAACTTCTTGACGAAAAACAGTAAAAAAAAAAAATTTGTTTATACCCGTCGTTGCTGTGTTGGCATCGCAGTTGGCATTAATGATGTACTACTGAATTCTCGACTAGGTTGCACAACGGTTCATAAATAATACACTAGAAGTACATACATATGTAAGTAAATATGTATGCAGGTCTTGTTTGTCTGATTTACGTTGCAATAAAGTTAAATTTACATGCATCCTTTTATTGAATTCGATGCAGCAACACGCAGCTTCCGCCCAATCCTCGCTAACAGACGAAATAAATGTGCAGGAAATTTAACTACACTACATATGACGGGGAATTGAAATCCCTGACACGAGTAACACAACTCGTGATTCGGATATCTTTTTAACTGCAAGTCACACGTGCCGTAGCCAAAATGAATCAAAATGCGAGACGTGAAAGGAATGTAGCGTTTTTTTTTTAATTTGATTAAAAGTGAAAACAGGAGAAGTTATTATTGTAATTTTTAATATCTCAAACATTTTTTCATGCTAAGTGAATTTGATTAAAATGTATTTTTTTTTTGTTATAAGAGGATGGAATAAAAGTTAATAAATAATTATTAAAATAGGATAGAAAAGTCGTTTTATAATATTTATCAGCGAGATAAATATTTTTCAATTTACAAAGACATTTATTTTCAGACTTATATTATAAAAGTCATCTCATGATAATTATCGGCGCGGTAAATTTTTTACGTCCCCAAAGTCTTCTATTTTGAGCCTTACATTATACAGGTCTTTTTGATAATTATTATCAGGAAAATAAATGTTTCTTTTTATATTCTGTTTTACGAACAGGTAGGAAAGCTAACGGACATATATTGGAATGATTATCCAAACTAAATTTGAAAAATCTTTCCAATATACAACGAGACAAATTTGTTTAAGTCTTCAAAATCTTTTGATTTGAGACTTATATTATAAAAGTCATGTGATAATAATTATCAGTGAGATCATTTTTGTTATGTCTCCAAAGCCTTTTATTTTAGACTTATATTATAAAAGTCTTCTGCTAATAGTTATCAGCGAAATAATTCTCTTTAAGTATTTAAAGTCTTTTTTTTTTTAGACTTATATAATAAAAGTCATGTCACATTTATTATGAGCGCGATGAATATTTTTAAGTCCGCAGTCTTTCTGATTTTGAGACTTATATTATTAAAGTCTTCTCATAATAGTTATGAGTGGAAAAAAAATGTTTACGTCTTGAGGGACGGAACTTTTTTCCGACCATCTCGGGACTAAGTCGGGATGGCTTCTGTACTTGTTCGAAACCAGCTTGGGCTCAGTTCACGGCCATTCACTAAAACACTAGTCCAGAAAAGTGGCACCGAAATGAATTCAAATAATAAATTTATAATATAGGTCTCAAAATAAAGGACTTTGAAAAACATAAAAAACTAAAAACTAATAAAAAAAATATATTTCGATGATAATTATTATGGGAAAACTTTTATATTATCAGTCTTGCCATAAAAGTTATCGATAACTTAAAAATTTTGTGTCACTCCTAATTAAATTATTACAACTTTATTATTACAACTTTTGTAAAACTCAGCGGTCAAATAATTATTATTTTGGATATCTGCTTAAAACAGCTAAAATCATGTTTTCTTGATACAATTTTTATTTATTTAAACAATAATTTGTAGGTATTAAAAAAAAATTGAAAAAAAGTTGTATATTTTCATTTATTGTAAAATTTGCATGTACAAATTTAATAACAGTGGTGATTTTCCTTATTTTTTGCTCGCAGCTAGGGCTAGGACTATCGAATATTAGTTCTGTTCTGAAGTCTAAAACTTCTAGGATCTGGCAGCACTCGCTTGTTTACTTGATAAGATTAGAGTGTAAATTTCGTTATATTTAATTTTCGTAGTAAAAGTATGTCGAACTGTTGGTATTCACAACAAACTCTTTACGAGTGTTGTGTAGAATGTAAATACACGAGTACTTCGCCCAAATAATAAGTATTTTTGGTGCTTCGATATCAATGCCTACATTGTCCAAGTTTTTTTCGTTTGTCCCGCCGACGTATGCTAATATTTTCGCTACTAATGAGGTCGAAATTGAATCTGATGATAATACTTATTGTCACTATCCTGTAAAGCAGTAGCCCATGCACCCCCCTATATTATTTCCCTATTTCCTTCTATTCTCTAAAAGTGGCTCATAAAATTTGGTCGTTTTCGTAATATGCTCGATGATTTTCCCCCACGCTCAATTTCGTAAGATTTTTTATGTTAAGAACTTATTTTCCGCTAATTTTCTTTGTAATCATACGAAGCTAGTGAGTAAGAAAACTCGCGAAACAAAAAACGAATTAGCAGCCTTAAACAGGAAACTCATTCTAATGCCATATCAAATTAAACTTTCACTCAATGAATTTAGAAAACAAATAAAGAATAACGAGGGATATTGCAAATCCTCTTTTTTTGCGATTTGAAAACGACAATGACGACATCGAAATACACCGCCATTTTATTTAGAAAATACTTTGAATCAATTGATTTTGAATAGGCGGTTGCCAAGCAGCAAGCGGAATTGAGCCCAGTAATGATATGAAATATCAAAAACATGGTAAGTGTTTTGTAGTTCGAAGGCAACATAAAAATCTATGTTCTCCCATTTACTCGTATGGAGAAAAGAAAATATAATTGTAGCAAAAGCCAATTGCCATTAGTCTTAGTGCCTTTTAAGAAATTAGTTTTTTTAATAAAAATGTAATAGGTGAAGGGCCAGGAATTCTCCGCTAAATTACCCTCAAAATTTCAATTGATTTTTTTAAGTGTCCCTTAATTTCCTCTGGTTTTCACAGATTGTATTTATTTAAATAAGTCAGGTATATATATATATATATATATGTAAAATCATATGTGCTATTTTATTTCGAATATTTAAACATATAGCATTGGACATTTAAATGTCGTTTAATTATTTCTTGTGCAAATGACTAACTCAAGCCGCTCTTTAACGATTACTTGGTAACTTTTATTTAGCTTCTTATTAAATAATAGTTATATTTAATTTTGCTTTTATAAATATATAATAACAATATGTTTATTTTCATTATAAATAAATATAAATAACAGTTACCTTTTATTTTTATTTTAAAAATAAGTTACTGACTTTTATTTTTTATGTCATACTTATAAAATCCATTTTTATTTTTCACAGAAAATAATATAAATATTAAAAAAAAATTGGTTCTTCAACAATTTATTGATATTATTTTCCACGAAAAATTAAAAGGGCTTTTGTAAGAATGACTTAAAAAATAAAAGTCAGTGACTGATTTACATTGAAAAAGTTTATAAATAAAATACTGTTTATTTATTAAATAAAAATCGTAAATAACTGTTATATTTCATTTAATTTTTGCAAAATAAAAAACAAGAATAACAGCTTTTAATGATTTTTTAAATAAAAATCTAAAATAAGGTTTCTTTTTTGTTTTTGCATAAAATTTGCAAAAAGAGGAGTTTTAAAATTTGGTTATCGGTGAAATAAGAAATCAATTGGTATAGCACACGTGGTTGTAAAACATTTCTTTCATAGTGAATTTTTCCATTATTGTTATTTTCCGTCCCTGCTTTTCGATAATATGCCCTGTTGTTGTTGTTGTTGTAGCGGCTAGTCGCGCCCCGTAAAGAGCGGATTCACCCATGGTCGTTATCGTCGAACTCATCTAGGGGGAGGCCCACGAAACGTGCAGTTTCGACAGGGTTGGACCAGAGGGAGAGAGGGGTTAGATGAGTGGGTTTGAGAGGGCATGTGAATAGGTGGTTGGTGTCGTGCGGAGAATCTCCACATGCCGGACATGTGTTGGGTATGTCGGGGTTGATTCTGGATAAGTAGGAGTTGAGCCTGCTACAGTATCCAGATCGTAGTTGTGCCAGAGTGACGCGGGACTCGCGGGGCAGCAGGGACTCCTCATCTGCTACAGGTGGTGGTTGGGCTCCGATGACTGCATTTGCCTGGCGGGAGTCAATGATGTGAGTGACTGTGTCTCTGTGGATGTTGCTTAGGACCCACCGGTACGCCTCCGGATCCAGCGGTTGTGTGATGAGTGGCTGGATCTCGTCCTTTAGTTCTAGAAGATGTCTTCTAATGTGCCTGGGGGGCAGCTCCACTGCAAGCAGGTGCCTATTTGGATGCCCCGAGCGGTGACATCCAGCAAGGAACTGCTTGCTGAGCATGAGGTTGTGCTCCTTAACTCGGAGCACATTGACCTCTTGGTGGAGATGCTCCTCATCCCGTCACGGTGCGGAGTGCGGCGTTCTGGCAGGTCTGCAGCTTCATCCACTGTGTCCTGCTGGTTCCCGGCGACCAAACTGGCGCAGCATAATTTATTACCGGCCGGCCAATCGCCTTGTATGTTGCCAACAACGTTTCTTTGTCTTTGCCCCAAGAGCTGCCGGCGAGCGACTTGAGGGCATTGTTGCGGCTCTGTACTTTATTGGCGATTGCGGTAGTGTGCGCGGAGAAGGAGAGCAGGCTGTCGAAAGTCACCCCGGAATCTTCGGGTGGTTAACCGTCGGAATGGGGGTGCCATCGATATGGATGTTAAGATCCAGCCTGACCTCCTTCGTCCAGGTGGTAAAAAGGGTCGCCGAGGACTTAGCAGGGGACAGCCCCAGGTTTCTGCTCGTGAAGAAATGGGCAAGATCAGAGAGATACTCGTTCACTTTCAAACACAGATCATCAATTACATTGCCGGTGACAGTCGGTTCTAAGTACCGGAATGACCCAGGTTTCACCCGGCCAACGACTGTTGTTTCGGTGATCTAACCCTGTTTAGATCGGCCTACCCCATAAGATAATATGCCCTTATTGGCATTGCTTACAAATTGTGATTTGTTCAAATTGTCTTTGACTAAATCTTGCCATGCCAACAACTGATTACACTGTGCAGCACTTTTACGGCAACTCAAGGATTTTGTTGATAATTTTTATAAGTAATAAAACAGTCGATGGATTTGCAAGGGTTATTTTTTAATGGCCTCTTAATTTGTCATCTACCGGCATAAGTTAACTTTCAAAAAGAGGAATGTATTTTTAAAATAAGTGTCTGAACGAAATGAAACTAGAGAACCAAGCGATTTTTAGAGTCGAACCTAACCGAATCGAACTTCGGCTGATTTGGGCCGAAACCAAACCTAACATTTTCAAGGTAAACGATAATAACCAAAGAAATCTAAACAAATTTAAATTTTTTTTATTGTTATTAACAAAAAGTACTGAATCTGAACTGTCATTCTCGATATAAAACATATGCATTAAACTTTTCAATGGAATATTCTCGTTTCTTATTTCAAGAAACTCCAAAAAAAAAAATTTGGAAAGTAGCTAGAGGGTTAAGATGTTATAGGGAATTGTTAGACTTTTTTTACAAAGAACGTAAGAGCCTACAGGAAATAAAATAAAGAACAAATATTTCCCCTTAAAATATCCTACATTTATTTTTCTCTCTCTTTTATTAGCACTAACATCGCATGTTAATAGAGCTATTATCTAATTTTTGTATGAAGATATTTGTTATTTTATTTTATGTGTATAGAATTTGGCTTTAATCGCAAATACAGTTGCTCGGCGAATAATTTTCTAGACCATTTTACAACTCTACCGAATTTCCCTCATTTTATATATTCTTAAGGTAAATCAGCAACGGATACCGTGTAATCCTTTTATTTTAGATATGTAAATGATGTGTGCAATAGTTCAATATATAAGTAGAGCATGACGGAGAAACCTTTTAACCTTATAACGACGTAATAGGTCAACATTGTTTGTATCTTTTGAGTAATAGTGAACTTTTCTCGCGAACCAGTCTTTACCTTTTTCAATTTGAGCTCAGAAAGTTGCAATTCATATTCAAAATTTCCATTTCAATTTCAGAAAATTGCAATTCATGTTCAGAAAATTGCAATTTAAATTCAGAATTTTCACTTTAAATTCAGAAAATTACTATTCAAATTCAGAATTACCATTTCCAATTCAGAAAGTTACAATTATAATTCAGAATTTCTATTTTAAATTCAGAAAACTCCAATTCAAATGCGGAAATAACAATTCAAGTTAAGAATTTCCATTTTAAATTCAGAATTTGCATTTAATATTCAGAAAATTACAATTAAAATTCAGATTTTTGCAATTCTAATTCAGAATTTCCATTTTAAATTCAGAATGGTGTAGTCCTAATTCAGACTTTCTATTTTAAATTCAGAAAGCTCCAATTCAAATTCAGAATTTTTATTTCAAATTCAGAATTTTCATTTCAAATTCAGAATTTTCATTTCAAATTCATAAAAATACAATTCAAATTCAGAATTTCCAATTTATATTCAATTTTAAATTTAAAAAAAAAATTTTTTGATTGAGTTCGGAATGCAAAGGCGAAGAATGCTTGCAGCAAGCTCAATTGCTGAGAGCATTTTGGTGAAATTTAAGCTTTTTTTATGTTAGAGCCAAAAAATCCACCTGCCACTAAAAGTAAAGTTTGAAGCATCCTTGCCAACTTTTGGCTTTGTTTCGCTAAATTTTGGGAACAATCTCTACAAAAACTGCACTTCAATCCATTTTAATTTTTTCTTTTTACCACACTAAGCTTTATATGCAATGCAGGCAAAATATATGTTTTTTTTTAATTAATACGAATGTTTCTGTTATTAACCATTTTCAGTAACTGCAAAAACCCTACACTTGAATTTAAAACCCCGCTTGCTCGGCTTAAACCAAATATATTTACTTATTTATATTTACACAACGATTGCTTGTTTCGATTTTCATTTACTTTCATGTTAATGCACGGCCATTTACGCTAGAGATAAACATGAAAATAATACACGTAGATACGAATATACGAATAAAAAACTAGGAAATGAAATCTGGTACGAATTGGTGCGATTGCAAGACTCAGCCACAACATTGCAGCGCCAATTTTCGTTGCATACTTTACAGCGCAGAGCCGAACAGAACGCATGCACGCAGAGCAAGCAAACGCACATCAACGCAATAACCTGGAGAGCTACAAAAAAAAGACCTCACCATAAAAACACACACTACTAGGATATAGATGCGCTGAATTGTTGTTGCTATTTACTCAAATGAGTGTTGGTAAATATGTACAGGTAAACCTGATATAACACGACCGAAAAGTTTACGCTTACAATCAAACACAATTTCAAAATGTATTGTTATCGAAATCGTATTTAAAATTAATAAAAGAACGCATATAAACCAAAGATCGAAAATAACTGAACCACATTAAATTCAATTTTTTTTCTATCATTCAATATATCACTGACAGAAGATTTATGTTAAGAAATTTTTGACTAAGAGAAATAAAGAAGCTACGAAAGTTAATAGCAACCGAAGCTATACAAATTTTTGTTGAACAGGCCAGTCACTAATTTGTATTATGAAAGCGAAACACTTCACTTGACCTGAATAATTGTCCGCTAGATACACGACGGCCGCCGTAGCCTAGTGTGTGGCGCATGGGCGTTTCATTCGGGTTCAAATCCAGGCCGGGGCAAGTAAGCCACAAAAATTATACAAAAAAATTTTTTTTAATAGCGGTCGCCCCGCGGCATGCAATGCAAACCTCCGAGTGTATTTCTGCTATGAAAAAACTTCTCACAAAAATCATTTGCTGTTAGGAGTGTCGGCATAAAACTGTAGATCCCTCAATTTCTGTTACAATATCAAGACTCACAACACAAATTGTAGCAGAAGTTCGGCCAAGCTACAAGCTATGATGTAATTTTTTTTTTAACGAAAGATATTGGCTTTAAAAAGTGTTCTAAAAGGTCAATATTTTTTGACAGCAGCTGTTCATTGAGAAAAGTTTCCAATTTGTTATGGAATGAATAATATCTTCCAGTATTACTACTTCCAATCATATCGCTATCATATAAATCCGAAAGTCTATTTGAATTTTTGCCAAACAGAATATGTAGGTAAATTTTTATAAAATTTTTATTTTAATACAAATTTTCAAATGTTCGGCAAAAAATTCAAAATTTTTTGTGGCCGAAACCGAACCGAACTTTATTAGCAGTAAATATTTTTGTAAGAAAACTTAAAGTATTCAATTAGGTATTAGCTCAAAGCAAGTATGGTTCGTTCTCTCTGATTTGAGAACTGTCATAAATTAATAGAAAATGCTTGGGGCACTTCGAAGTTTCAAATGACACATAACTCCATTTGACGGCGCTGTATTAGCTATGAAAAGATGAGGTATATTCGTAGCTCCACAAAAAAAAAGAAGAAAGTCTATGTATATTTGATGTCTGCAAATTTAGGTGAGTTCACAGTAAAGTTTCTTCTTTTTTTTTTTTTTTTGAAATTTTATCTCTTGAAACTAAATAATAATTAATTTTTCGTATAAACAGATAGAAACGAGCATACTTCAAATTCACATACTCACTGCTGCCTGCATTGGCGGCATTTAAAGCTATATCATTTGGCCATCGAAGTTGGCAAAGCCAAACGAAGCCAACAAAGCGAGGCGGCACTGGGTCAGCACCTTTAGTGTAATCGCAAAAGTACTCTACTCTAGTTTCTCCAAGGGGTAATATTTTAAAGTGGTTTTGTATTACTCTGCTGCAACGCTGAGGTGGATGGAGTAAATGATCCTGTCCTAGGGCATCACAATGTTAAATGGACTACGCCTTGTTTTGGAGCACTCTTTACGCAGCAAACTATTCGCGTTCTCATGCAGGGTGAGCTTTTACCGCATAGCAAACTGAATTGCACGCTTCATATATGTTTGGTGACCCAAAAATTTTCGAATTGTGGTTGTGGCAGATAAATAAATTGACACGTCATCAATAAATGAACCGAAGCAACATTTCCTTTGCGCCACGGCCGAATGAGTGCGCGCTTTCGAAATTGGCATTTGCATTGGCATTGGCATTTTTATGTAAATAAGGATGCATAGAATTTGTTTTGGTTTTGTTTACAACTCCGAGCAAAAGAGGAAATCAAATGTCATATTGGTATGAAATTAGAATTTTTAATGCAGTATGTAACTTAGAAAGAAATAAAAAACAAACAATGAAGAGGAATTTATAAAAGCTAAAACCACATAGATAGCTTCAAAAAATCCTCCCGCACTTATTTTATGTTACATTGAGAGCGCTTGAACCTCTATGCATGTACCTATACAAACATAGATAGATAGATATGTATCTTTGGCATTTGCGAATTTCTCATAAAATAGCAATACCCACCTACAGACAAAAGCAGCAAACCATAGAAAGCTAGCCATAGAAAACTGAAACACTTTATCAACGCTATTCAACTTTTATATCCTTTCTAGTGTGTGGATGATGCAAGTAAGTGGGCAGAGCACTCAGTTTGCATCTTAAGCGTAAATCTCACGTGCATATTTTTTTTTTGTTTTTTTTTTTTTTTGCTAAATTGATTTTTGCTTCGCTTACACCTACAGAAATTGTTGACACGTGCGATTGCCGTGTTTACGTTTAGGATTTTTCGCAGCTCGTTTCGTTTGTATGTATGACGAAAAAATATTAAACCCAATCCGTGGATTCAGTAAATTTTATATTTATTTTTGATGACAAAGCAGATGCCTGAAATCGCCTTTTCGATTTCTTCATAATCCTCTTTGACAACACAACCAGCGCTAATCTGTACTGAGTCCTGAGGGTCATTTCGGAAAATAATCTCGATCTGCTAGAAAAATGAGAGAGCATCCACAAAAAGCCGATGGCGAACTCTAGAAAGTTAGAAAATATAGTTTAAAAAGGAAAAAATAAACAAAATTGTTTTAAAACACTTAGAGATGGGGAAGAGGCAGAATACAATGCTGTGCAAAAAGTCCACGACGTCCAATTCATTGCGATTTATTTCATTTTATTCGCGAGCTATTTTGGATAGAACTGTTGATAATATTTGAAAAAACTATGATAATTTTTCATTAATTTGAATTTGCTTATCAAAAACTATCACATTTTATAACAAAACACATATAACAAAAATTACAAAATTTCATAATTCCTAATCAAACGCAATTTTAGCAATTCTAAAATTTGTAATCAAAAAAAAAATTTTTTTTAGAAAAATTTCGAGAATGCATTTTTTTTTTATAGTTTACTAAATTCCTGTTGATTTTTAACAATTTTCATTTTTTTGCTGGTGGTGCTTGTTTTTTTTTTTTTTTTTTTTTTTTTTGTATAACGCATGAAGAAAATTATAATTTCCAAAAAAGTCTTATTACAAATTCTGGTTTCTAATCAAAATTTATAATCAAAATTTTTAGAAAAATTTCGTTAATGAAGTTTTGTGGACCAATAAATTCCTGTTGATTTTCGGCATTTTGTTTTTTCTTTTTGCTATTGATTTTGCTTATTTTTTTCGTATAAGATATGAAGAATATAAAATTATAATTGTCAAATAATTCTAATTACAAATTTTGATGACAACTTTTTTTTAATTCTCTGAATTTTTGTGGAGTTTGTGCAAAGTTTGAAATTTGGACTTACATGGTTTTGTTATAGAATGAGCTGTATTTTGATATCAACGAACAAATTTTAGAGTAAAATTGTATTGTATTTTGTAATTGTAGTTTTGATTAGTTTTGACAAATTAAATTTAAATTTTTTATTATCAGACCAATTCCGATCTTTATTTAGTGAACTAATGTTTAGTGCTTTAAATGTTTCATCAGATCATTTGAATTTTTAGCTTGGCAGGAAAAAATTGATAATTCGTGATAAAATTGCAAAATTTCCACTGAATTATAATTCCCTATACGGACGGTGTGTTTGATTTTTGATATTCTAAATTTTTGAATAGATACCATGGAACCAAAAACCAAAAATAATCTCCAAATTAGTGGTCAGCTTTAGGCAAACCATAAAATGTCAGTAGACTAAGTAGCATACAGAGCAGCATGTTGGAGATAGCTGGGAAGCTGGGAGCGCTGAGTGTCATCTGCAATATGAATCTCATTGCACTATACCTACCGCACATGGCTCAATCTGTGGACTTAGTACAATAGCAACTAAAATCAGGGGCCCGGATTTTCGCTTGACTGTTTCTGTGCAGTTTCCATCCAAAAGGGAATGGGGAAGGAGGCACGCTGTGATAAGGAAGATATCTGTATCTACAGGGACGGGTCCACTGCGGTGTAAGAACAGGGATATATCCCGAGGACCATGTGTGTCAATCGGTCCCTGCGCCTATAAAGCCAGGCCGATGAAGATCTTGGTATATATGAAACCTATAGAATATTAAATAATAGTGCTACTACAATAGGAAAGTGAGAGCGTTGATTTACTCAGATAGACAGGCAGCTATCCCGGCTACTGAGCCCAAATCATCTACGGAGCCGAAATCCAAGCTACTCAAAGAATGCAAAACGCAGCTACGCAAAGTGTTTCAGTCAATGCCCATTTATGTATCTTATCTGGGTTCACGATCATAAAAACCTAGAAGGTGATGAGAGTGCTGAGGAATTTGCCAAGGCGGCGGAAGCTTGTTTGGATTAATTTGTAGCGGTGGTACTTGGATGCCCTCTCAAGCAGACACAAACGGAAATCCACTTACGATTTGCGAAACTGGCAAGGAGAAGAAGGTCGGTAGTCGAGACGAGTAAGATAGCACGTAAACTTTGAACTGACTATAGCTGGCAAAGAACAACAGAGCTGCTAAGTAAGTCAAGGCTAGCGACTATCACTGGTCATAGGCCGTGTCATGGTGTTTGTGGTATTACTCCTCCGAAACGACTCGATCGATTTTTCGGACATTTTGTTTGTATAAATACTTGGTAGGTATGAGAATGCGTTGTAAAATATATTTTATGTTTTGGATAGGGTGCGTCCTGTTTAAAAAGTGAGATTTAATTAAATATAAATGTTAAACTATGGGTGTCAGAAGGTTTGTCTCCGCTAAGAGAAGGTTTATATATATATTTTGGAGATGGTTGTTATGTGTTCGAAAAGTAGAATTTAAATAAATTATACACAAGTTATATAAAATATTAACATTTCGGTGGCGAATGGTTTCTTTCGCTCAGAAGGTATATAGCTAGCTATATTTTAAAAAAGGTTGCCGCCTGCTTAAAAAATCGAGTTTCAATGAAATTATACAAAGTTATATAATATATTATAATATGGGTACCAAACGGTTCGCCTTGGCAAGGAGAAGGTTCACATCAATATTTTAGACAGGTTTGCCACCTGTTTGAAAGTTCAAATTAAATTTAATTATACACATTTTATATTAACTATTAAAATATGGATGCCAAAGGTTCATTTTAGCTAACTTTATGAGGGTTGCCACCTGCTTGAAAAGTCGAATTTAATAATATTATACACAAGTTATATGAAATAGAAATATAGTTGTCTAACGGTTCATTTTGCTGAAGAGAATGTTAAAGCTACATAGCTACATATGTTTTAAAGAAAATTGCCTCCTGCTTCAAAGGTCGAATTGAAATAGAAAAAAATGTGTATCTACCCATTCGTATCGCTATGATTAAGTTTATAGGCATATTTTGAAGATGGTTGAAACCTTTATTTGTTTAGAAAACAACAGTAACAGTCAAATTCAAGCCAGGCCAGGACAAGGTTCATATCTATATTTTTGAGATGGTTGTCACCTGTTATAGGTGGCATATATGGAAAGGGCAAATAATATGTAAATATAGGCAGCGTCTGTGCGGTGTACATACAATATTCAAGCACATTATTCTTCCATAAAATATTGAAATACTGTAAAACTTTGATTACTTAAATAAAATTTAAAAATTCAGCAAATTTTAGTAACGTTTTGTTAGAAAGGAAAAATTGCCAATGCAACTCTGCGCCCTTTAATAATTAATTTCTCTTATCCATCAACACACTTGCCTAAACGGCGCTGAAGAAAAGACCGTTACAATTTTTACGCATTTTCCCCACACTTTGGATAAGTCAACACAGCATATCGGATGTAGACCATATGTTCGATACCTCTAATAGCCAACGGCAACAAAATAACACAAATGGAGCAAAAGCCTGCACTAATCTTTTAGGGTTGGATGCGCCAAAAAAGTTTTCATTATTCTAATTTCCTTTATTTTTTCTTTGTACACAATGCATATGAATTGCTTAGATAATTCACTAAAAAAAAAATCGGTTACATAATTCATGTGGCCAGAATTATGTCGACATCTATTATTGTTATTGACACGTACGGTTTGACATGCTAATAATCTTTAAAAATTTATGGTCTACTTTTTTGGGCAATAAATACATACTTGTTTAAGATAATTGGGTCCCTTCATTTTATTGCCACTACAAATATTCTTGGCATTCATTCAACATAGCAAACCAAAGTGTCTGAAGCGAAAATATTCGTTTTGTGGCATACAACAAGGACGAAATATCAAGGTGAAAATTACGGCATGCTAATTATTTACCCATACATGTACAGTTAAGTAAGTAGATATATGTATGTGTCTAGAAGTGTAATATGCAAATAAGTACAGCTATGAAAAATAGGGTTCATTTGTAATGACTCGTATAATATTTTTTTGTTGCAAAATAGAATTCATAAAATATTTGAGACAATAACAAATTCTATGCATACAGCTGTGTTCGTTTATTTACCTTTATTACAAAGCAGATTTTCCAGTTATTCGAAAAATGGCTATTTGATAAAATAAACCTACAAAGGGTGATTATTTTTGAAACTTTAATTTAAAAAAATATTTCATTTCTTAATTTACTGCAAAAAGAGCACTTTCTGCAGCCAAACCCAGCATTAGCCGATTCATGACTGAACACATCTGCTGAATATTTGTTAAATCTAATTAAAATTGAATTTTACTTTGGATGCAAAAAAAAAATCTAAGAAAAAAAATTATTTTTTAAACAAAAAAATAATTAAAATCTAAAAAATTACTTTTATTTTCTGAGCAAAACAACAAAACTCAAAACCCCCTATTTTCTAAGTAAAAAAAAAACCTAAAAAAAAAAAACTATTATTTCTTAGGCAAAAATAATAAAACTAAGAAAATAACAGTTAAAAAAAGCTAAAACTAAAAAAAAAAAAATTTTATTGAAAGTAAAAAAGCAACAATAAAAACTAAAACTCAAAAAAACTTTTATTTTCTTACCAAAAAATAAAACTCAAAAATAACTATTATTTTCCAACATAAAAACTAAAAAGAAAATAACTTTTATTTCCTGGGCAAAAAATTTAACTCAAAATATATGTGTAACTATTTCTTCCCATGCAAAAAAAAAAAATTTGTGCAAAAAAATTACTATTATTTTCTATGCAAAAAGCTACAGCCCCAAAAATATCTTTTGATTACTAGATAAATAATAAAACTTAAGATTAGAAAATAGGGGTTTTCCTAAGCCCAAAAATAGAACTAAAAAAAAAAACTATTATTTTCCTGGGGAAACGAATAAAACTAAACACAAATAACTATTATTTTCTAAAGAAAATATATAAAACTAAAAAATACTATTATTTTCTGTGCAAAAAATAATCTCACTAAAAAACAAAACTAAACAAAAACTTTTGATTTCGGGGCAAAAACAATACTCAAAAAATAGGTATTATTTTCACAGCAATAAATCTCAAAAAAAAAAATAGCTATTTTTCGTAATCAAAAAAAGAAAATTAAAAGAAGGTTTAATTTTCTGGACAAAAAATTATACTCAAAATATAACTATTATTTTCTAATCAAAAAAATGTACCACACAAAATTGTTATTATTTGCTAAGCAAAACACTAGAACTCAAAAAATATCTTGTATTTAGTAGACAAAACTCAAAAGTAACTTTTATTTTCGAAAAAAAAACAAAACTTAAAAATTAACTTTTTATTTCCCGAAAATCTCGAAAAATAATTTGTATTCTCTGAGCAATAAGTATATCTCAAAATATAACTATAACTATAAGAAAAAAATAAAACTCAAGAATTAGCTTTTATTTTCTGGGCAATAAATAAAACTTCGAAAATTTTGTTTTTGCTGTTTATTTTTACCTAAAACATTAGCTAGGCTAGGTTTTTACTACCAAATAAATTAATTTTTTGTTGTCTATGTAATTGTAAAAGTTATCCATAGTCAAACCGAGAGTGACGAGGAAGGCAATGACGATTAAAATTTAAAGGCTCAAAAAAGCGCACACAAATATAGCTTTTCACTTCATTTCATATTTTCAAAATTTTGGAGTCACTTTGCTGTATCAGTTTTTTAAATTTGTTTTAAGATCACCAAAAATTTATTTTCTAATAAAGTGTCTTGTTATTTTAATTAAAAAACACAATAATTTTGCCTATAAAAATAATATTTTTCAAATGGAACGTTTAATGTAAACGTTTTTTTTTCCTAATGCAAATTTTTCCCTCAAAACTAATGAAATCATCTTTGTAACATCGTCTATCATAGTATTGACAATGAAATAGATACCAAAAAAAAAAAAAACATGTTCAGCCTTATAAATAGCGAAAATTTTACTTTTTTAATGAAAATACATAAAAAAAAACAACAATAAACATCAAAAATTAAAACCTTCGATCTTACAAACTAAACGACTATCTATCTAGAAGAATTGTGCAAACAAAAAACATTATTTGATCGAATTTTACTCAATTGTCTATATAGAATAAAAATCCTTTTGGACATGGAGTGTTATTGCACAATGTAATGTAAGAAATTTTCATTAAAAATTCAAACTTAAAAATTTCAATTTCCGAGTATGCAGTTTTGTAGCCCATTAAATTGCAGTACAAGAGAAATTAACTTTGAAGTGGCTTCCATTTACCATTGATTTTCGACAATTTTTAATTATTTTTTTTTTTTTTGCCGCAATTGTTTCAATTTTTTTTTTTATATGGAATAAACCCGAAATACCTTGAACAAGAAAAATTCTAAAAAATCAGAGGTAGTCCTAGCTACTTAAAATATGATCTTTAAACTTGAAAACAGATTTTTTTTTTAGATATAAAATTTTGAGAAAATTTGTTCAATTATTTTTGAACGGGTGTATATGAGCTCCTTCCTACGAGCAGCAACTTTAACCAAATTTCCTATACAACAGTTGATGCGACTGAAATCATCGAGTGGTTGAGGAACCGAAAAATGTGCAATTGCAGAATTTGAAAACTTTAAAAAAAAAAAAAAAAAATTGATTTTTATTTCGCGCTAATAAGGTGCCCCTGTAGCAGGTCAATTTTCCAAAATTACAACTGTACTTATATTATGGATCCTTCGTACAAGCGTTGATATTCACACATACAAACATAGCCACATACTTGACTTTAAATATTTCGCATTCTTCATTCCACTTCGACTACATTTTTGTGCAATAAGTAGTGTGTGTAATTTGGTGCAAAAATTTTTGCATAATTTTTTGGCTCAGTGCAAAAGCGTCGCCAAACACTCACACATCGTCAAACACCCACACGCACACACACACACACTCAAACATTTGCATTTATACCCAAGACAATATTGCTAGCGACACATGGCAGGCACTCGATGTGGATGGATATTGTTTTTGCTTTTGTTGTTGCTCATACAATGCAATAAGTGAAATGCATGCATGAATGTGGCCGCACGTGGGCGACACACACACCCACACACCCACACACACGCGCGCGCACACATGTATGAAAACAACAACAAACCCATAAACAGGCATGTATGTGAAAAACAACAAAATCAGCCGCAGGTAAGTTGAAAACAACAAACATTTTATATGAATATAAAGAAGAAGAATAGAAGCAGAAGTGATAGGATGGGGGAGTGAGCGGGCGGTGGTGATATGAAGCCAACCTTGATTGAAGTGATTCATAGTGCCACAACGGAAGCTGACATTTGCATTTCAGTGCATAAAAGGATATGAAATGCATTATACGAACGAGGAGCAGCAGCAGCAACAGCAGCAGCAGCATGGCCGCAGCTAGTAACGGCTGAGTGCAACGGCGGCGGAAGGCAGCACTGCAATGATATTGCAACTATTCACAACAAACTGAAGTGGAAGATGCGGAAGAGGACGGAAGAGGGCGGGTGGTGCGTGTGTGGCCTTTCCGATGCTTGGTGAGGGGGTGGTGTGATTGCCATCACGACAAAGCATAGCCTAAACCTATCTTTTGATGGGCGGATGTCCACTCATACGAGTGAGTGAATGACGAGTGGCGTAAAAAATGAAACAAACAAAACTTAAAAAAAGCAAATACACCCATAGGAAAATATGGCAAGAACCACCCTGTAGGAAGCTTGGGGCAAAGTGTCTCCCAGACAAAAAATTGCCGACTATTTTGGTTGACTTTTCATGCCTTTGATGGATAGAGAAATTTTCCACAGCTGTAAAACAGATTTTCGAAGTAAAACTTCTTTAGCGGTAGTGATTTTTTACATCGCGTAACGACAGGCGCGTTATATAATCGCTATATTAATTTCTTCCACTATTTTTATTAATGCTGCTTCTAATTTTTACCACTATTTTTACTAATTTGTTCCACTAATTTCTTTCTTTTACTAATTTCTACCACTCTTTTTATTCATTTCTACCATTTTTACTAATGGTACTACAAGTTTCTACCACAATTTTTATTAATTTCTACCACTATTTTCATTAATACTACTACTAATATTTACCACTATTTTTACTAATTTCTTCCACTACGTTTACTAATTTCTACCACTGTTTTTAATCATTTCTTCCACTATTTTTTTAATTTCTACCACTAATTTTACTCATTTCTACCACTATTTTCATTAATGGTACTACTCATTTCTACCACTATTTTTTATTAATTTCTACCATTTTACTAATGGTACTACAAGTTTCTACCATTATTTTTATTAATTTCTACCACTATTTTCATTAATACTACTACTAATATTTACCACTATTTTTACTAATTTCTTCCACTACGTTTACTAATTTCTACCACTATTTTTATTAATTTCTTCCACTACTTTTACTAATTTCTACCACTCTTTTTACTCATTCCTACCCATATTTTTTACTAATTTCTACACTTATTTTATTACTCTCTACTACTATTTTCAACTAGTTTCTACCACTATTTTTACTAATTCTACCATTAATTACTACCTCTATTTTTACTAATGGTACTCTACTTTCTACCACTACTTTTATTAATTTCTACCACTATTTTTATTAGTGCTACTACTAATTTTTAGCACTATTTTTACTAATATCATCCACTACTTTTACTAATTTACACTACTCTTTTTACTAATTTCTACCACTATTTTTATAATAATGCTACTAATTTTGACCACTATTTTTACTAATTTCTCCCACTATTTTTACTAATTTCTACTGCTATTTATACTAATCCTACTCCTACTTACTATTTTTATTAATCCTACCACTATTTATTAGTTTCTACTACTACAAAGAAGTTCTACTTCTGGCTCGCGCACTTAGGCACACACGCGTTTTTGATATATTGTTTAATTTTTTGTTTTGTAGTGAATTAACTGATTCCAATACCTCAAAGCCACCCAATAAAACCCACCTAATTTACAGTTCTAAGTGCACGAGTGGCTGTTCAATAAAACGTACATATAGTAGAAAGCATTGCATGGGGTAAATTTGGGTAGTAGTACTGGTGACAAAATCAATAGTGAATCTGTACAGTTTTACCATGGACATTTCCTTTAGGGAACCACTCTATATCACCACATACGTAGTATATATTTGTTTTTTTTTTTTTTTTTACAAAAAGTTATCACTGTACTCAACGTCAACATTTGCATCTAAACAAATTTCAGCTACAGTTATTGCTTACTTTAAAATGTACCCCAGGCCTCGTATGTACATACATACATATAGTGCATTGCTGCTGCGTTTGTGTGAGTGCGTTCGTTTTCATTCAAGTGCAACTAAAATAAATGCAGGCCACATACATTTGTTTTAAAAGTTCTCAATGTTGAAGTGCAACGCAGATAAAATGCAAGTAGTAACAACTTTTGTTTTACATTTCGAATGGCTAATCAATAAAATTAGTTGAGAAAAAATTTGAAATATTTTCATTTTCATTGGACTTTTTTGCGCTCTGTTAAACGTGGCACAAATTCGTTATGCTACATACTTTATCTTCTATCGGCTATAATAAAACTGCAGACAAGTCGTGTCTGTTAAAAATTTCTTTAAGAAAATTACCGAAGATTATGCAGAAAATCCAATAGAATACATTTAGCATTAACACCACTTTCTATAATTCTTGGCTGTGTGTATGAACTCACTCATAGCCAAAACTACTGAATAGTGACAGGGCAGTAACCTCGGCCATAATTTAAAGGAGAATCTTTCATGTCGCCGGTATTCGAGTTATCATAAGTGGTCATTTAAGTGATTCAAAATACACTAGGTAGTAAAAGTAGTGGGAGGATTTTTGGGGTTGGTTCTATGTTGTTTTTAACAATTTTTTTTCTTTATTATTCTAAGTGATCGTTACACCCATTGCGCAAAATAAAGCGGGTGAAGTAAGTAGACAACGTACCTGATTATCATTATTGATAGCACTATTATCATTAACATAATTATTATCACTATGGCATTCTATATAAGTAGTAATGACTAATATACATTTGTATATATACATATATACTTATATATATATATGCTATGACATCATTACCATTACAAGTTTCTTTACCATTATCATTCTCATTATTATTATCATCATCATTATCATTTTCATTATCATTATCATTAAGTTATCATTAACATTATCATTAACATTATCATTATCATTATCATTATCATTATCATTATCATTATCATTATCATTATCATTATCATTATCATTATCATTATCATTATCATTATCATTATCATTATCATTATCATTATCATTATCATTATCATTATCATTATCATTATCATTATCATTATCATTATCATTATCATTATCATTATCATTATCATTATCATTATCATTATCATTATCATTATCATTATCATTATCATTAACATTATAATTATCATTATCATTATCATTATCATTATCATTATCATTGTCATTATCATTATCATTATCATTATCGTATTCATTATCATTATCATTATCATTATCATTATCATTATCATTATCATTATCATTATAATTATGATCATCATCATTATCATTATAATTATCATTATCATTATCATTATCATTATCATTATCATTATCATTATCATTATCATTATCATTATCATTATCATTATCATTATCATTATAATTATCATTATCATTTTCATTTTCATTTTCATTATCATTCTCTATTGTTATGGCGGCCGCCGTAGCCGAGGGTTTAACATGTGCGCGCTTCACACGGTGCGTCCCGGGTTCGAATCCGGGGCAAATGCAAATAACATCACAAATTATAGAACAAATTTTTTCTAGTAGCGGTCGCCCCTCGGCAGGCAATGGCAAACCTCCGAGTGTATTTCTGCCATGAAATAAAATTTCTCACAAACATCATTTGCCGTTCGGAGACGGCTTAAAACTGTAGGTCCCTCAATTTGAGTTACATCAAAACGCACACCACAAATTGTAGGAGAAGTTCGGCCAAAATCGCTGAAGCGGTTATAGCGCCAATTAAGTAAGTAAGTCAGTATTTTCGATTTTTCGACTAGATGTTTTCAGTGCTTATTGGGAAAACTCGTTTCCTACTATAAATTTATAAAAATTAATGTGACTCGAATAATTTCGGTCAGACGATTTTCAGACCACCCCTATGGTGAGCGGTTGGTCGAATACTTACTTGCTGATTATCAACCATAAAACAGTGCTAGTCGACTAGTCGAATAGCCGGATGGTCGATTTAAAGCAAGAGCTCTACCATATCACCGAACATCCGCATTGTTGCGTATACATAACTTATATTTGTTGTTGTTGTTTTTTAAATAGAGAATTTGATTGGCAAACAGTAGAACTCACATTTTTTGCCATTACTCCTGTTGCATTTATCGATGGATTGCACGGAATTTACCACTTTTTTTCAACTGCTGGAAATTTTTGTAGGTAAGATTTTGCATATAGTACAATATTGTGTTGCAAATTTTTAAGTATTAAATTAAGTTATTTCACTAAAAACTTATTGAAAAAGAAT
Organism: Anomoia purmunda; assembly: GCA_951828415.1. Classification (NCBI taxonomy): domain Eukaryota; kingdom Metazoa; phylum Arthropoda; class Insecta; order Diptera; family Tephritidae; genus Anomoia; species Anomoia purmunda. The sequence continues at coordinate 49,363,795 of OX639995.1, forward strand.
TTTTTTAGTTAAATGTTGGAAACGATAAAAAAAAATGTACTGATGGATTTGGTGCAAAATAAACAACACACGTCCACAGGTTACTCATACGCCCCGACAAATGGATGTATCATAAAATCAAATGTTCACACATGCGACCTAAGCACAGTGATGTGAAGCTAATTGGTTCGTTGCCAGCTGCCACCTCGACCTAATCAGAAATAATTATGAGACGGATGTGACCCCCACACACTCTCGTTTGATCTGTATTGGAATATACATAGATTCATATGTATTTATTTTTAATTGCTCCTAGCAATTTACCACTATATATTTTTTACATACTTTTATAAAACGTAATAACAGAGCTTTCATTTTTATAAAACAACGGTTTGTCGGGGCGTATGAGTAAGTTGGTATTGACATATAATTATAATTTGATATTTTTTTTAGAATGTCCAAATATCAAGTTTTAGGCCCAAACTTAACCGAACCGAATTTGAGCTAATTTTAGTCGAAGCTGAATCGGACATTTACAAAATCTGAAATAATAAACAATCAATGAATCTTTAAAAGAAATTTGTTTTGTTTTTTTTTTACTCGAAACCACATTAATTTCAGTTCATAACCTAAACCTATTACAGTGTTGGGCCATATTGGACAAAATTCAATATAAGACAGCACTCCAATTAAGGTTATTAATTAATTTTTAACAATTTTTTTTAAAGTATAGCTCAATCTATAAAATCAAAGTTCCAATTTTTTATGTAATTCAAAAATAAGAAACAAATTTCAAAAAACATCATCAAATTTTCAAACTTTTTGATCCGATCTTTTATGCAGTTTGCTCAAAAAGTCCTTTGAATGAAAGCAAATGCGCAATACCGTCGGCCAAATGAATTATCAAAACTAAACACGAATTTTGAATCACTTGAAACTTGTACTTTATTGCAGTAAAATTTAACAAGCTACAAAACTGCATACTCAAAAAAAATTGTATGAAAGTTTTTTTTAATTTGTTGATTTTTTAGGGCTTTTGTGTGCAGTGTAAAAGTTTTATTTATAAATAGATATTCGATTTCACCCGAACTTATACTCTTCTTTACTTGTTTATATTAAATTGATTAATTAATTTATACAATAAATTCTACAATTTACATAAACCTTGCTTATTTCCTTATTTACTGATTTATTTATTTATTTATAATATGAACAATTGCATAATATATAATCCATATCATTTTAGTACCTGATCTCAAAATGGAATAAATTTGCACCCCATTCTCCATACTTCCAAAATGCAGCTATAGATAAAGGAGTTTCAAATCTCAGCTGACACAACTCACACCACCTATTATGATGTTTGTAATCGATTTCACTTGCTACTTGGAATTGAAGAAAATAAAAACAGCCTGCACCCTTTTTTAAAATCCCGAATCAATTTGAATTACCATTTTATTTTCATTGCACTAAAATCGATTGCGAACACGTGGGAGAGGTTTAATATATATGTACATACATATATATATATATATATAATTTAAAACGACTGACGTTCGAGTTTTCTTCACTTGCGTCCAATTAAAAATATAAATTCCATTTTAATACAATTTAATATTTCCGTTACATTCCACTTTTTTTTATATATCATTTAATTTCATAGGATCAACACAAACACCATTTTCCGCCATCTACGTGTACCCGCACAAACCATACCACAAAAATTCTAATTTCACACTTTATACCCCCCTCATCATTTCCACATTGATTTTTTTTTTTTTTTTTTGGTTTTTGCTGCCGTACGTTTCACACCATTTATCCTGTGTAATTTGACGCGCTCTACTGATATCCGCTGACTAAATGTAACACATACTCTACAAATCGCACGCCCACATACACACACAGCTACCTACATAGTTCAAATAAATTTTTACCACAAACCTCACCCACTTTTTAACGCATACTCGTAGTGGCATCAAATTAATTTATTTCCATTTCAAATTTCTTACCGCTGCTGCTGTTGCTGGTGCTGCTGTTGCTGCCGTTGATGCAGAATTTAATTGGCTGTAATAACTTTAGCAAAGCAGAAAAGTGAATATTTATTTAGCCGGATAATGAAACTGCGTGGGCCAGTATGCGAGCGCATTCATTGACACTCAAACTAAAATAAAATAAAAAAAAATCGAAACCAAATAGTAGCGTTGGACAGGGTGTCACACGATTTTGTATTTTTTTTGAGTGTGTGTTTTTCTTTTTGTTGCGTTAAGTTCTTCTTAAGAAAGACGCGCGATAAGTTTGCAATAATTAAATTAAACACCCACATTAAGAAAATAATTTGCAAATAGCGCAAATTACATTACGTTATGCATAAAAATATTATACATGATTGAAAGTGATTTATTGTCCTTCAGAAACATAGATGCCCAATTTAAGCTGCTCGAGCTCAAAGCCGGATTTTAATAAAACAATAGTTGAATTACTGTTGTTTTTTTTTTTTGCTAAAATTTCGACCTCCAGTCGCAGTCATCTTCAGAAACTGTTGACCATAGCTGTTTTGTTCAAGCCCGGCCTAGTGCACGTCTAACTACAATATAGCTTATAACTGAAAGTACTTGAAAAAATTTTTTTGGAAACATTATTTTATTAATGTATTCGAAATTTCTAAAAAAAACAAAAAACAAAAACAAACAAAAAAACAAAAAAAAAAGTATGTTAGTCAAGTGTCTTAGGTTCGATTTCAAGAAGAAGAATAACACCAGCTGTGGATTTCGAAAGGTCTGATTTATGAATTTTCATCTGGAATGTCAAAATTGAATGGCCTATAAATGTATACGAAATTTTTTCAATTGAAAAATTCTTGTATTTTTTTAAATTTAAATAGCCTATAAAAGTACAAAGAACTTTTCTTTTAATTAAACAAATTCGTGTATTTCTTAAAATTGAATGGTCTACAAAATAATACTGACTTTTTTTTGTTTATTTTTTTGCATTTTTTGATTTAAAAAATTTCGTGTATTTTCTAAAATTGAATGGCCTATAAAAGAATACGGAACTATTTAAAAAATTCGTATAGTCTTTAAAAATGAATGACCTATGCAAATATACGAAATTTTTTTCTTTTTTTTTTTACTTTAAAAAAATTCGTGTATTTTCAAAAATTAATTGGCGTATTAAAGTATGCGGATTTTTTTTCTTCATTTGAAAAAAAAAAACGTGCCTTTCCATTGGAATGGCCTATAAAAGTATACGGAATTTTTTTTTTTTTAAATTAAAGAAAAATTGTGTTGACCTTTTGTTTAATTGTAAAAATTTCGTGTATTTTCTAAAATTGAATGGCATGTGACACGGCCTACCTAGGTTTTTTGTTTATTTTTGTTTTTATTTTTACTTCGAAAATCTTGTTAAAGATTTGGAAATTTTGAGAAAATTTTTTTGATAAATTTTTTATTTTTCTCAAACTTAGAAACGTTGTAACCGTGTTTTGTTATCGAATTAATTATATGTTTATAAAAAAAAAACCAAGAGAAGTAAAACTCTTTTGCCGATTACATAACGATACAGAGAGGGTAATGTGAGAAAGATTTAGCAATTTTCTTGTTTTGGATCTAGCAACTCTACATACAGTTTATGTAAGTATGTAACAATGTTCTTTTCTGAACTGGTGCCAAACTAGCCGAATGCTATTACGAAACCAATCTCAAACTAATTTCGAGCTGGTCCCGAAGTTGTCTTAAACCAGACACAAACTAGAACAAAAGCAGTCCGGAACTAGTCCTCAACGGTTGCCCGAAGTCATCCCAAACTAGTCCGAAATGGTCCCGAACTGAACCTACTTCCAAACCAAATTTGACAAGGAATGAAATTTTCAGTGCCCACATTGGTTTGAAAATCACCAAAATGTAGCGAAATTATCATATCTGGCAACACTGTCGTTAACTAACCAAAATGTTGACTTGAGATTTTCTTCCCACATTACTATGTATAGCGGACACTGGCACTTGGCATCAGGCCCTAAATTTTCAGTGGTGAATTTGGTATAGGGATAGAGTAGTCACTAATTTTCGAGCTAGTTATAATTTGTATACCCGATATCACATAATTAATTTTTCGAATTTACACATCTTTTTGATATTTTACTTAATTTATAGAACGGTTTTAGTCTCTGACATTTCACCACAATATTAGGAGAGTTTTCACTGACTATCTACTCGAATACAAAAATCCTCTCTATTCACTAAATGGGCACCAATTGGCAATATTGAAAATTAGTGACAATAGATTATAGCCCACAAGCAAAATATCGGCATAATAGGACCCATACACGGTGCGTCAGACGTGCGAATCATTTGTCTAAAGTTGAGTCATTCATGTACTAAAGTTTTGTTAAAAGGATGGTTAAACTTTGCTGAAATCCAACGAAAAATGTTTATACTCTACAATATTGCTGTTTACTGTTTAAATGGATTTGCAAAATAGTTTGACAGTTAACTGACAGAATGTGACCTCCCAGTTACAGCAAAACATCAAACTCATTTTACTTTTCACGAGTCATGCCAGGAGTTATGTCGGTGTAATTAACGCATACTTATTTTCACATTCATGTTCAGACACGCGACTCAGACCCACCGTGTATGGACTCTGTAAGAGTCAATGAATCATAGACAGGTCAAGTGAACAAGTACTTACGCCAAAATTTGCCAAACAACGGGTTAAAGCCAAAAACAGTCACAATGCTTACCTGAAATGAGCCAAAAATAAAATATAAAATTAGTAAAGAAGATTAAACAAAACTAAGTGAATAAAGATTATATTAGGCTATTTCAAGACGATTCAAATAAAACAGCCTAGGCTTTTGATTTTCCGATAAGTTATTTAATTTTACAACCTTTTGTCTGTCTTTGGTTAAGAATATTCGTCATGATAATTTTCTACCCTTTAATCCTTTAATAAACATAAAATTATTGAAGAAAGTACGGTGGAAGTTCCTTCATAAACACAGGAAGAAATTCTTCACTCAATTCCTTGAGGTTTTCGACGTCAATTGAAGGCCGTGAAAGTTCGCTATGAATTCCAAACTGCATATAAAATGACCGACGTGTAAAATGTAGCTCTGGTAAAGGAAAAACTTTAATTAGATCGATAGTGAATGGGGTGCACGGTAAAGAAATCTGTTCGATGGGTCCCACGAATTTTGAACGAGGATCAGAAAGAAGCTTAAATTTTCTTAAGAAAACGGAGAGTCTAGCAGCTTTAAGAAGGAAGTAACGAAGCTTGGTTTTATAAATATAATCCGGAAACTAAACAGCTGAATAGAAAATAGAAAGCAAAATTGAAAATTGTTAATTCAAAAGCACATACATAGATACGTTAGGAAAATGGGGGTTGTAGTGCTGTTTTTTTTTTCACATTTTAATGATTAAAAGGCCGCCACGGTTGCCGAGTGTGTAGACTGTACGCAATTCACTGCATTTCTTTAAAAGGCTTGATTTTAGTAGCTTTGATTCACCGATTGCATTCAGTGCAGTCTCAAGTTCAACGCAGCAACTTCGTCCGACTAAGCAGTGAGAAAATTTGCTAATGCAATTGAGCTCCTTATGGAACTTTCACGCGAATAAATGTTCAGTGATTTATTAGGGAAAATGTTTGCGAGGAAATGGGAAAAATAGGCAGCGGCTTATGTTCAAACTACACCTATACATACGAGTATTATTTATATTGAAAGTTATGCAGAAACCAGCATAGATACTTTCCTCGAATTCATTACTATTCTCTACACTCGCTCTACGCCTAGCCGGTATCCATATCTCGATGTTCAAATGCGAAAGGCAATCAATTTAAAGCGACACAAATGAGTTGGTGATTCGTTGCGCCAATTGGTGCTCCAAATGCAAATGTGGCGCATAAATTAAGTGTTTTCACTTTATGCAGCAGCAGCAGCAGCTTGCCAAACAGTTGAAAGGCAGGAACGCATATGAGTAGATAGAATTAAACTTAGCTGCATTAGGGTGGGGCGTCAAATAACACTTATGTTTAGAAAATTTTTGAAAAATAATTTTTCAGAAAAATATAGCTCATTCTATAGCCATATAAATAAAAGTTACAAATTTTGTAAGAAAATTCAAAAAAATAAAAAAAATTGGCATACAATTTTCAAACTTTTTTAACAGAATTTTTAGAAATATGCGGGTACGCAGTTTTGTTGCCAATTCAATTTCAATGTAATAATACGCAAGTTGCAAGTGACTGAAAATTTGTGTTGATTTTTTACCTTTTTTTTTTTGCCGACGGTATTCAATACAAAAAAAATTTCTTCACAAATTAAATTTAAAATTAAATTTTTTGTTTTATAAAGAAATAAAGTTCTTTTTATAACAAAAAGTACTAAATATAAATTTACAATTCTTCACAATATTCATAAAAACTCAAACAAAAAAAAAAACAATTCATCAAAACTAAAATTTTTTTGGTATGCAATTTTGTAGAAAATTCAAGTCTTACGAGCCTGAAAAAGTTGATTTTTGGCATTGCTTCTTTTTTTTTTTTTTTTTTTTTTTTTTTTGAAATTTATGACACTAAAATCCTCTTAAGAAACCCTAAGCACAAACTATTTGCATTTGTACTATAGGCCATTTAGTCTAATGTATGTGCATACATTGGTTTGCATGTGTTTGGCGTTATAACTCACTTGTGGCAACACTAACAACGCACACAACCCCAAAATGCTGCGCTCTATTTACAATTCATTTTTGGGCAGATCACTAATGCGATTAATGCAAATAAATAGCCGCGGTTGCTCGTTTTTGTTGTTTTTGATTTGCTGCAATATCAATTGACATCTGCAGGTGTCGTTCACATTTTAAATGAGTTATGATCAAAATCAGTCGTTTCATGACTAAATTATTGGTCGTTGTTGCAAGAAACGAAAATAGTAAAAAAAACCCAAAACAGTAGAATCTGCTTAGCTGCCCAGCTGTTATTTGCACGGAAATTTGTGGACTTTTCATTATAAAAATCACACCTAAACAATTTTTTAGACTTTTATTACTGTTAAGATAACCATCAATTTCAAGTTTTATTTCATAAACCCAAAATAATAATTATTTTCGATTTTTTTTTTTAAATAAGCCGCAAATATAAATGCTGTCAGTGAATGAGTCATATTGATGACTTTTATAGGTAAAACGCAAAATTAAAAAAAACACAACGATTATTTTTGACTTTTATTTAAATAACAGTTATTTTAGATTTTTTTATATGTCTTATGGTAACAGTTATTGACGAATTTTATATTTAAAAACAGTCAGTGAGCCTAAAATAACAATCATTTTTGACTTTATTTTAAATAATCTAAAAATATAAATGTTATTAGTGACTGATTCATATAGGTGACTTTTATAAGTATTTTTTGTTAACTTTTATTTAAATAAAAGTTATTTTATATTTTTATTTTATGTGTGTCTTATGGTAACATTTGTTGACGAGTTTTATATTTAAAAACAGTCAGTGAATTTTTTTAAATTAATTTAAAAATATGAATGTTATAAGTGATTGATTCATATTGATGACTTTTATAGGTAAAACGCAAAATCTAAAAACAAAAAAATTACAATTATTTTTGACTTTTATTTAAATAACAGTTATTTTAGATTTTTGTTTGTATGTCTTATGGTAATAGTTATTGACGAGTTTTATATTTAAACAGTCAGTAAGTTTTTCTTCTAAAAGCTATAAATATAAATCAGTCACTGAATTTTTAAATCATACTTATAAAAATCATTATTATTTTTTCGGAAAGAATTTTTGAGATTGGAAATTGATATTTCTGTATTTAAGTGAAAGTCATTGATTGATTCTTATTAATGACATTCTTAATTGAAAAAGTCTTCATTAATCGGAGATCAGAAGACATAGAACAAAAAAATCGAAACTAACTGTTATTTGTAGATTATTTAAATAAAAGTTTTACTTATACTTATAAGTCATCAATATAATTTAATCACTGACTTTTATTTTTTAAATCATACCTATACAAATCATAAACAATTATCGTAGAAAAGTATTTTCGGGATTGTAATTTAATATTTCTGTTAAGACTGATTTAAATATTTTAAATAGAAATCTTCCATAACTGTTACTACAAGACATATAAAATAATAATCAAAAACAGCTTTATTTTTTTTAGGTCCAAAAGAACTATTAGTTTTTTGTAAAGAAATTGGAAAAAAATTTATATGATGTCAAGTTTGATGATTGGTAAAAAAAAAAAGAAATCGATTGCTATATTTTACTTGGTTGAAAATAAAAATTAAAAATAACTGTTATTTAAAAGTTACTTTTCTCGCGTTTTACTCATAAAAGTGATCAATATAATTTAGTCACTGACTTTTATTTTTTAAGTCATACTTAAAAAGTCCTTAACATTTGTATGAGGAAAGAATTTTCGGGATTGCAATTATTTAATATTTTTGTCATGACATACATATAAAAGAAGTCAGCAACTGATTTAAATTTTAGAAATAAATGTCTCCAACAACTGTTATTATCAGTGTAATAAATTAAAAACCAAAAATAGCTGCTACGTTTTTTTGGTGTTTTTTTATTTCTAAAATAGAAATCAAAAATAACTGTAATTTTTTTAATTTTGCATAGAAATTTCCAAAAAATATTTGTAAAATTTTCAATCATCAATAACTGATACTTCCGAAACCTGTTAAAAAATAATCTTAATCACTTTTATCTAGGAAATAATTATCTATCTAGAAACTAACCAGCTCCTGAAATTAGCGGTTTTTTTTTAGAAAAAGCCCAGTTAAACGGATTTTTTAATAATACAAATGAGGCAGCTAAACAAAATATACCGTGCACATAAAAAAGATTTTATAGAATATCGATTATTATTGCATCATTGTAATTTCTTTTTCATATACCTACAATAATTATTGGTAATATCGCTTATGCGATGGACACAATATTTCCACCGGCATTTTCAATGAGGCTTAATAATTTATTTTCGTTTTTATTTGGCGCATTTCATTCATTCATAACGTGATTAATGGGTCGATGAGGATTGCGCTCATTTATTGAGTGCAACGTTAATTTTGATCAGCATATGTTCGAAGCATATTGGTGTGCCTGCTGAATGGCAAAATTAAATTGGCAAAGCTTTTGAATTAAAAATAGACTTTAAATGGGAATTATAATAAATTTAATAGTGGACTGATAATTTTTTACGAGCAGCAATTTGCTTGCTGCTTATTTTAGGAAATTTGTAATTTAATTGATAACACAGACAATCGGAATGACTCCAAGTCAGAATGAAACTGCCAGAATCATATAACAAAATCCACAAAGCCTTAAATAAGTTAAAGAAATATATCCCTTGTCAAGGGCTGACGGAAAATCGTGCCAATATGCATCAACTTTTCACGCTAGCGGAAAAATTGAAGATAAAAAAAAAGAAGACTTAAGTCGTAATTGCTTTACGGTCGAATTGAATTTTAATAAACACATATACGTATTTGAAAAAAATTAAAATCGGTTAAAATTATTGTCAGAGCGAGTTAAAACACAAAAATTTAAAAGAATTCAATTAATTTAAAAAATTCTTTCAAAATTTATAATTTTCATCCAAATTTTTTGAAAATTTCCAAGTATGCAATTTTGTAGCCCAATCAATTTAAAGTGCGAATTTCACGTAGCTAGAGATGGCAAAAAATAAAAAATAATCGATTAATATATCATATGATAAATGGAAAAAGGAAAAAAAAATTATTCAATTAACTGGAATTTATTCAATTAATCGAGTAATTAATCGATTTAAATTGTGTATATTGAAATTCGAAATTTGTTCTTTTTTTAACCGTGACACAAATAATTACTATTCTATGAAATATTTATATTTAATTCATTTGTTTATTTTTAGTAGTATGACATAGTTTTAGTAAATAAAATATTTATTTGTTTGTTAGATGAGATTGAAGGAACAATAATTTTGAAAGCCTTTTAGTAGTTAGTCGGTTACGCTTTTCTGTTGCAGTTACCCCCGCTTTTGAGAACAGTCTTTCAGCTGGTACGGATGTGCCAATAAGAAAACAGTATGTGTGTGCTAAAGTATACAGTTTTGGATAGACCGCCTTCATCTCATCCCATGTGTCAATGACATTTTTTGGCAACTCAACAACTCCACTGTTTAAAAAAAAAGTAATTTCATCTTGTGAGTGCGTCGCATCATCCGTTTTTTTTTTCGTTTGTGCACCATATTTTTGTGCGGCGCCCGCAAATCAAATTTCACTTCTAATGAACACTCTGACGACTCACTCCCACTATCATTGCTGTTCTCTATGTTTGAAATTTCTGACCTTAGGAGTCTTATAATTGCAGCCAATGCTATGGGATCGCTAAAATTGTAATTTTTGAATCTTGGGTCGAGCAATGTCGATGCTACTGGTAGAAGGCAATTTTCTATTTGGCCGAATCTACGTTGAAATTGACTAATCATTGTAGCTTTTAATTTTTGGGCTGCTGGTTGAGTAGTTATAACTTTGGTCAATGTTTCTCGGCCGCAGTGAATCATAGGGATGACTTGGCTTAAAGACGCATGTCGTTCCGAACTTATTTGGGTTGTCATAGCCTCAACAGGTCGTAAAATTGTTAACATTTCCATAATTTCATCTTTTTCTTGCGTTATTATCATTGGTGGTGAGTCAGAATAATTGAATAATATTGGAGTTACATACGAAATTAATTTGATGAATCTTTCAAGCATATAATATGTTGAATTCCAACGTGTCTTGACATCTAACACGACTTTCAACATTTCTGCATTTCAAAATAATAGCCGCTATTTCAGGGATATTGAGTGAGTTTTCACATACTAAATTAAGAGTGTGGGCAAAACATGGTATATGTCGTCTTTTCCCAAAAGTATCGGTAATTGCTTTAACCATATTTGCACCGTTATCTGTAACAACAGCTATAATTCTCTTTTCGTCAATCCCAAAATCGTTCAGCGCAGAATTTAACACTTTTGAAATATATGCTGCCGTATGTGCTTCTGTTAATTGGTAGACTCCAATTGTACCATACATTTGTTTGTTATCATGAACACCATGAACCGTTATACCAATCATACTCTTCATGCCCCTGTTCGTCCAAATGTCAGTTGTTAAACTCAAACATGAAACTTTTGAAAGCATAGTTTTGAATTTTTCCTTCTCCGCTTCATACATCGCATCTACCCGTGCTTTAATTGTATTGCGTGTAGGAACATTATACAACGGAAAGTTGTTTTTCATAAAAGCCAAAAATCCAGCACCTGTTTTACAATGAGAAGAGAATCACGTCACATCGTTACTGATAGCGCATTAATTTATGCATAAAAACAAAAATACCCTCAACAAAATCGAAAGGAAGATTATCTTTAATAATCATCTGTACGATATCAACAGTCAGTTTTTCATTTTTGGATCCTCCTCGAGAAAAGCTTTGAACACTTTTAAATGCATTAAAAATACTTGGCTGTGGGATGCTGCAACTCGGCTTTCCAACATTTAAAGTATCATCAATATTATTAAATTCCCTTGACTCGTCTAATTCTTTCTTGAAATGCTATAAATAATATTTCTTTAATTTACTGCATTAAAAATGATAAAAATATACAAATTTTACACATTCAAAATGGCTTACCGTGAGTTTCTCAGCTTCTTTTACATGCTTTAATCGTAAATGCTGCAACATATTAGTAGTGTTATTTGAGAATTTTAAGTTCTTGTTGCAAATTAAGCACTTGATATAATCCGTTTTATCAATTTTAGAAAAATATTTCCACACTTCACTTTTATTCGGAGCCATTTTTGGAATTAAGTAAAGAGTTAACAAAGTAAGGAGTAAAATTGCCGCCAGAAACAATGTCAAACTTCAATCGCCTTGTGAGCAGTGTTGTCATTTACATATTTGTAAGAAAAAGTTGGAAATTGCATGGCACTCACAAATCAGGGGTGCCACGTACATTGAAAACTTATTTTAATTTTTTAGATTATTTTATAATTAATCGATTATTAATCGATTAATGAAAGCCAAAAAAATTATATAATTATATCTGTAATTGTATGAAATTACTCGATTAATTCGTTTCTTCCGATTAATCTTGCCATCTCTACACGTAGCTAAAAAAAACACGATTTTCGGAACTTTTTTTGAATTCTCTAAAAATTCCCTAAAAATTAGGAAATTGTAATGTGACTTTTTTGATTTAAATTTATTGTATTTTTATAAGTTTTTATAATATAAAATAAACATTTTAAAAACTTGTCAGTAAATTTTTCAGCAATTTTTGTTAACACAACTGCACATGGTTTGACCTTAGATAGTAAAATTTCAATAGAAAAATTTTTCAAAAACATTTTAACTCACTAATGCAATCAGAAAAGCGTTATTTGAAAACTTTATTGAGAAGTCAACATAAAATGTAGGATTCTATGTTGCAGGCGTTTTCAGGAAAACTTGGGCGACGTCACAACGGGCTCCCTTTTGGTTTGACGTAATTCGTACATCTAAAATATATTTTATCCTTTTTCGCTATTATCTGCACGTACATACATATCTCATATTTGACGGATAGTTTGACAATTTTCTTTAAATAAACTGCTATTCAACCGATTTATATTTACCTTTTTAGTTTAATTTTGGAAATTTTTTTCTTATTGGAATTTCCACTTTGAAGTTTAACACTGTGGTTCCCCCGCATAATAGTTATCAGGCAGCGTAAAAATAAACTACAGACAACTTAAAACATAAACATTGGAAAATCACTTTTATTGTCAATGGAAAATTAATCACCTGAATAACATTTATCGGGTAACATAAAAAATAAATGTTGGAAAAAAATGTATTCCCAACGGAAAAAATATATCTCGTAAATAACAGTTATCAGGCAACACAAGAAATAAACTTTACGATATAACTCTTATCGTCTAATAACTCTTATTGAGCTAAGGTTTTACGATAAAACTTAAAACTTCTACGCCGCTTGAAACCCGCTCTGATATAAACATCGAACTTAGCACCCAATTACATCTTTATGTTCCCCAACAACAAAGATAAACTTTGTGGTCAACGATTTTCGATCATTAGAAAATACACATTTAGGTATTGGTTTCGAATCTTGGACTGGGCGGGACATTGGGTAAATATAGTGTTCGCTGCTCTCCACTTCCTATTCCCCCCTGCAGCTTCAGCAGAAATCGTTAGTTACGCATCCCAATCTCTTCCCGTGTGTGCCCATACTCGGCAGTGTCCGGTTATTACCCCAACCATTAGTCTGAGAGAAAGTCGGCCCAGACGAATCAGAGCTTTGGATCGCTTTACGTCAAACTTTGGCCAAACTTGTCCGATAATCCGGCCCACCTGATATTCACTTTCTCGATGAGTTTTGTCTTTAAACTATGTTTGCAGGAGGTTAGAGGCATGCCCGCTTCTAGAGAGTATTCCGTAATTTTCCTTGCCAACTCGTCTGCAGCGCACTTGCCGGAAATGTCACTGTGCCCAGAGACCCATGGCACAGTCACGGAACGCTTAGACGCGAGCAGATTGAGAGAATTTCTGCATTTTATGGCAACGGTGGGCGTTGTTTTGTGAGAATTAAGAGATTTAATTGCTACTTGGCTGTCGGAGTAGATAGTGACAAGACTGTTTGAAGGAGAGGACACTGCCAGACACCGAGCACCCTCCATTATGGCAATTATCTCTGCCTGAAAACCGCTACAGTGGTCTGGTAAGCGAAAGCTGAGCGAAATCTGTACTGGACAGATTCACTAGAGTGAATCCCGCTGCCCACTCTCTCGTTAAGTTTGGAAGATAGCCGTCGACCCTGGATCTAGATCTATGGCCACTTATCATTCATACCTCTCTGGGTTTCTTATGGAAAAATTATTGTCCATGCAGAGTAGGGAAGTAGTGTAATCTACATAGTTTCCTTAGAGTATTCGGAAGAGCTTCCAGGACCTTTGCATTTCCGGCAACATCGCGTTAAGTGAGCCATAAATTTGCCATATACTTAGATCCACCGGTGGAAGGTTTTAAATTACTTCCAGAGATTTTGTAGGTGTAGAGGGTAGCGCTCGCGTGACTAGCATGGAAACCGTGCGCTGTACTCGCTCAACGGAACGAGCGATGCATTTAAAATACTTGTATCGGGGTTGCAAATACTGAAAACTTTTTAGGTTCGAAAAATCCATCAGTTTTTAAACTATCTCCATTTTAAAGCACACCTGTTTAAACAATACTATTGTGCCTACCGACGCTATTATGTTTTTAAAATATTAAATCGAATTTTCCACCAAAATTAAATGTTATTGCAGGCCTTTATTAAAGTATAGTTATTTGTATGAATTTGTACGAATCAAAGTAATAATGTTAAAATGTAAGCATTATAATTAATCGTCTCTCTCTATACGAGTCTTTATACAGGAAGGACCAAAATTTCTTTACCAACCTAACAGTGGCGAAATTGCCTGATATGTTTTCCTAAATGGTAATAGAATACCAACGATACAGCAACATAAAACTAAGTGCATAGTACGTAGTTTGAAAAAATATTCAAATACCAGTATGAGTTTTGATTTTCGAATGTTTAGTAAAATGTGTAGGTCCTATTTAGCTGGTACTTCCTGCTACATATTTTATCAACACATAAAGGTTGATTTAATAACTGTAAACATATGTATGGATTTGCATACGGATGTATGTAGGTGTCGGACTCATTGTTTGCATTTATAACGCCATATAAACATTTCCGGAGGTTTAATGAAATGCAAGCCGATTAAAAACAAAAATACCAACTACCGCGGCAAATTGCCCGCATGACATTTTTATTTGATTTAATGTACACACATGCGAATATTTTACGCATTGAATGGACATTCATTTACTTAGCGATAATTCACATACATACATAAATACATAGGTATGGGAGTAGTTAGGATCAACAGTTTTTGGCCTAACCCAAACTCGATTTTTTTTTTTTTTTTTGGAGGTACAAAACTTGATGTCACAAAATTAGTGGACTTTTCGTTACCGTACCAAAATAAAAAATTTTATATATTTAAATTAAGAGTTCTCGATTAAGAATACGAAATACAAAAAATTTAGCATTCATTGACCTGTGATTAAGTCTTCGGGACTTCGTTGAGAATCCAACAACGTTTCGATGCATTATTTCTTTTCGAATTTCTCCGTAAGATTATGATGGAAAAAATTTTGTTCTTGAAAGAGAAGGAGCATCCGAATTACGGATGAAAAAATCAAATTTGTGGAGGACACAGTACCGGAAGATGGAAGGCAAAAAAACTAGGTATATATTACTTAGCTGATATATAAAATTAATGGAGCGATTTTCCGTCATCCCTTGTCATTTTTCGTTCTCACACTGACACTGACAATTCGAATCGCAACCAAACTTGACAAGGGAAGACGGAAAATTGTTCAAGTTTTACATCAACTTTTCACCCTGTTGGAAAAACAGAACATCCATAAGAAACACATTAATAATTAGCAGTTAAGACAGGGCTTTCAAGAACAGTAGTGCTAAGAATCCTACATGAACATTTGGATATAAAATACAACAAGGTCTTAAAACTTCTTTCCAATGTTCAAAAACAAGAAAGGGCGGAGTGATGTACTCAGTTTGTATCTCATTGTAGAGACCGACAGATAGAACCAAGGGGAATTCATAGAAAGGAGGTGGTCGCGTCTCATGAGTTGATTGTTTGTCCTATCATCGCCTTGCACGGTTAAACTCTTAAAATTGTTCTTTCTTAGTTTCTCTAACATTCTCTTCACTTAACAGCAAAACAAAATACATGGAGTTCTTGTATTTGTAATGATACCACCACCTTATCTGTATTCACCATACCTTCTATACAATTTTTTACTAAAATTATGGTTTCTTATCATAGTTCTCTCTGTGGTGTCGTCCGAGTTCTCCACAACGCAAAGTTGCCTAATTAAGACTTTTCGGTGGTGGTGAGATTTATTTTGAGACTATTCGGTATTCAGTAAGCCGTCTCAAGTCTCTAGTCTCAAAATAAAATCACTAATTTGTTGGCTGGTCCTGAGTAGGTCACAAAAGGGAGAAATTGAGGAAAGTATTGAAGAAACTCTAAAATGAAGTAGCAAAGTATATTATGTGCTATCGTACAATCGGTTAATTGGCTCTACTGCTTTTCACCACAGTATTTGGTGGCATTTTTTGAGACTGTTGCTTACTGAATACCGAAATCGTCTCAAGCCACAAAAAGTGGCTCTAATTGAAAGTCTCGCGCTGTCACTGTTCTAAATCGATTATTGTGTATTCTTCACCGGTGGTTTTGGGTCAATTTGACAGCAAAAATATAGCACACTTTTTAAAGATAATTGTAAAGCAATAGAAAAGTTGTCGAAGCGCTGGGAAAAGTGAATTGAAATAAACGGAGATTGTCGTGGTTTGAGATTCACCCTTGATTTTATAGTTTATGTCAGTCACTTTTTGGACCTTACTGTAAATACATTCATGCAAAGTGGGTGATAATAGTAACGACTGGCCGCTGCCTCATACGATTACTCCGAAGCCTCCAACTACTGGTATATTTATGCAGTGCATATATTTATTGTATTTAGTATATGCAGGTGCCGACGTGGTTTGTGGTCAGTGAGCACGCAATCCTTTTATTCTAACGTGTCCACGCATATCATACATATGTATAGTATATATAAATATCTAAGTACTTTTATTAGTGTTGTCTTAATAGGGAAGCGAAGGTGGCGGGACCTTCGAACCCCGATAACGGGAGACCCTGCAAGTTTGGGAAACACTAACGAATTAATTACAGATCTACACAGTAACGCCCAGATGGAAGGTGGAGCGTGTGCCTGAAGCGTGCCTGGTGCAAATGTGGAAACATAGAGGTCTAATTTTTTTTAATATCGGTGGCCCTTCGGCAAGCAATAGCCGTTCGAAGTCGGTCGGAATTTTTGGTACCATAGCAAACACAGCCTCTAAAGTTAGAGGAACATTTGACTTTATTTTAGAATTGTAATATATTTAGTTGTCTGAGGTTTTTCGAATCGTTAAAAAATAAATCATCGCATATGTATATTTGAAGCGAGTAGTAAAAACCTGTCGCCTGGCGGATCCCACCATTTTGTATCTACGTAAATGACGCATTACAAGGATATCAAAATTGTTATAGGTTTGATATGCATACTTTCAGGCTGAATGCAATGGCATTAACAGTTTGAGAGATATGTGGTGAAAAGAAGGGCGTTTGGATTTTTTTTTATAGTTATGTTATGATAAAAAAAAATTAAATTCCATTAGAGACCAATTACAATCGAGAATGCTCTACAATTTCTCGTACCGTTTTCTAACGCTTTACCTTAGTTAAGAGAGTTCCAACTTGTTACGTAGGTGTTAATTGGGGCAACATCAAGATCACAAATTGTAGGAGTCGTTCGGCTATAAACGTGAAACTTCTTATGGGACTTGAGAGATAGTTGCCTTAAACAAATAATCCTACTAACCTGGATTAGCATATCGGATATTTTACTGGTGCGAAGGAAAATAGGTTTATAAGATAATCTTTTTGAAGAGGGTTATCACTCCTTTAGGAGGGGTAATTCTCAATTTAATTAATAGGTTAAATGAAATAAAAGGGTGTGAAACTAAAGAGTCTGAGGAAAGATGAGCTTCGAAAACATTTTTGAAAGGTGTTGCTAGCTTTTTGAGGGGTAATAAATGAAATATTAAAAATATAGGTGACAACAAGAAAGGAAAGTATTTGAAAACTATTTGTAGTTTAAAGTTAAATGCAAATTAATTAAAAAGCGAAATGGTATTGTAAAACTTAATCACGAAAATAATTTTGAAAAGGGTTGCCAGCTATTGGAAATTTGAAACGGATAGAAAAGATAACTATATTAGAAAATATGCTATAAAATTTTCATTTCTGGAATTTTTCTTGTAAATTTTCACTAGTGTCTCGCGTTTGGGAAATTTTTTTCGCTGACGGTGTTGCTCAGTTTGTTTTTTGCTTTTTTTTTTTTCTTTCAATATAAAAAAAAATTTGCTCATGCGTTGCACTCTATTATACTATCCACATTTTTTTAAACTATTATACTAAAAATATTAATTTCTGAAAGTTTTGTAAAGTTTTTTTAAATTATTTTGGGAGCAGTTAATGTAAAAAGTTTTTAAATACTCACAATATTTTTCTTCGTAGTTTCTTTTATAGTAAAATCTATACAAGTCCAAAATTCAAACTTTGTACAAAATTCACAAAAATTCTGCAAATTAGAAAAAAAAACTCAACATTTTAAAACAGAATTTTTGGACAAATTTTGGATATGCAGTTTTGTAGTCAATTTAATTGCAGTATATAAAGCGCAAGAAGAGGCTGAAAAAATTATTAAAAATCATCGGGAATTTTTAGTCATATTTAATGCTTCAAAATTATGTCGCCGAAAAATTACTAAAAATTCTGATTCGAAATTATAAAATTTTACTGACAATTTTTTAAAAAATTAATAAAAAAATTTCATAAAAATTATAATTTTTTCTATCATAAAAACTATATATGTACATATGTACATACATAAGTTGAATTTTCGAACTTTGTATAAAATTCATTTTTGAATTTACAGAATTTTTGTGAATTTTATACAAAGTTTGAAATTTGGATTTATGTATAAGTTTTTATTGAAAAAAAGTATATTTTTATAAAAAAATACATTTATGAAAAAATATATAGTATTTTTTTTTTATTTTGTTGTTAAAAGTAAGTTTCGCTTTGAGCTACTGTATTTAAATGTTCACGCAACCTTTGCCCGAATTCCTATTGATGTTTGAAATTTGAAAATTTCTCTAGTATTTTATTGGTCATTAAAATTAACAGCAATTTTCAAATTGGTGTTTTATTTTGCTAGAGCTTCCTACGAGTATAAAAATGCATACCAGAAAATGCTCAACAAAAAAGTGTTGATTGAACAATTTTTTAAATGGGAAGGGACGTTTGGAACTTGGATGTATCTACTTGGTTTTTATTAAAACTATACTATACTTTAAAACACTTGACTTGAAATACAAAATTGTGTGAATATTGTAAAAACAAACCGCTACGTAAACTTTCCTGACTCACTGCATGTGCAATTAACATGACCGCAAATTTATGGTTGGCGTATTTAAATGAACACTCAGGAAACGTCAGATTGCTCAATTGCTCAATTATATAGCTCAATTGTATAGCTATTTATAGAATTGAAAGGAATCGAACATAATTAAATTTAATAGAATGTTGTGCTAATGCAAACATCATTAGTACGAGAAAATAACACTCACACGCACACACACATACCCAGATTTCCATAATTGCCTACTAGCACTAAGAGTAATTAGTATAATGCAGTCAGTTAACAGGAAGGATATTAGATTCATATACTTATCGAGTGTTAGCTGGAAAAAAATATGCGCATTACATACAAGGCATATTTCTGAATATCAGTGGGTATGCGAATAAGAAAAATTATTATATGAAATTTGGAGTAGTGAAAATTCTCACGACCATTGAAGAGAAACTATAACATCCAGAAAAACGTCAATTCGGAAGCGCTATAATCGTATGATTTCTTCGGCCTGCTGATTGCAACTTCGAAAATATGTATATGGTTTTAACATGCCAGACAACTCTAACGAAATATGTTGCATTTGCGTTTATTTGCGCAAAATAGGCAACCCTTTAAAAAAAAGTGAAATTCTAGTGAAAAAATAGCAGGTTTTTTGCTGAGGCACCTTAATGTGCCACACATAAGTATATATCTACATACATAATTTTAAAATTTATCTACATGCTTAAAAAAATTTAAAAAAAATATCTTCAAAATTTTCTGACCTTTTTAATTGCAAGTTTCAGAGCTAAAAAATGTTGTTGATATTTGATAACTTGTTTGCTCCATAAATATCAAAAAAGAATTTTTATTAGAGTACAAAAATCCATACTTCAAAATTTTCTAAACTTTTTAAAATAAATTTGAAGGGTTTTTATAAATATTAAGAATTTTTATAAATTTTTCGAATTTTGATAAATTTTTCGCATTTTTGGGGTTATAAATGTTAAGAATTTTTATAAATTTTAAGAATCTTTATAAAGTTTTCGTCCTTTTATAAATATTTCGAATTTTTATAAATTTTAAGAATTTTTATAAATTTTCTAGAAAGTTAGACACTTCGACACATAAAATAAAAATAAAACGGAAAATTTACACAATCTGCTTCAATTTTATCACTTTTCCTTTTCACCCACTTGGAGTCAGCGGACGTATTTCCTTCTATATCTAATTTTTCCATGCAAAAATCGGTTCAATATGGCCACTCTAATTTTTTCGAATTTTCATAATTTTTCAAAATTAAAATTTTAAAAACTTTCATTAATTTTTAAAAGTCTTAAAAAAATTTCAAATCTTTATAAAATTTAAAAATTTTTATAAATTTTTTGAACTTTTACAAAATTTTTGAATGTCTATAAATTTTCTAGAAAGTTTGAAAGTTACATCAAAGTTGGCCGTCTTAATATTAAAAGAAAATAGAAAATTTAGACGACTTGCTTCAATTTTATCACTTTTCGGTTCAACGAGGAACCACTTGGAATGAGAGGATGTATGTATTTATTTCTATACCCAATTTTTCCATTCAAAAATTGGTTCAATAGGGCCACTCTAATTTTTTCGAATTTTTCTAAAATTTATTTCTTCGGATGTTTCTAAATTTTTTGAATATATAAAGATTTTTCGAATATTTAAAAGAATTTAGAATTATTATAAATTTTTCGACTTTTTCGAAACTTCATAACGTTACAAAAAAGCTTAACGTCTTAAATTGAAAAAAGGAAAATTTAGACGATTTAGAAACACCCGGATAGAGTCAGCCGTCGTATTTATTTCTATACCCAAAATTCATATTTTTCAAGGCAAAAATCGGTTCAATCTGGACTCTAATGCACAATGACGATAACAACGATAATGATAAAAAAAGACGAAGATGATGATGATGAAGGTGATCATGATTATGGTGAAGCAGAAATCGATTGTTTTTAAACATAAATAAATGTCAAAAATAAATAAAAAGCGACTTTTTCTACCTCTTTTGCCTTTTAGCAATATTTTTTTTTTAGTTTAGAGAGAAGCCTGTTGTGGTCATACAAAAAATTTCCATTGTATTATAATTTTTTTTTTACAATTCAATTTTCTTTACCAGAGACCACTGTGGAATAAGTTTAATGAGGATAATCAGATGGCGTGTTTACAAATTGGAAAAAATTTGAAAAGTGGCACCTTTGCAGAATTTAATCGTACCCTCCTAGGGGAAAAATATGGATTGCCTTATGCAACTCAACTTCAATAAAAATTGTGTAATATAATCAATCCCAAACGGAAAACATTTAGGAAACTCAAGTGAGGTAATCAGGTGTGCTGTGCTGGCAATGTGTAATTTTTATGCACTGAATTACATTGAACGCGTGCTGTATTTATAAAATGTTTAAAGTTTTCCTGTTGCTAGTTTTTTTTTACCGCATACCGATATTATCGGCCTGTGCAGAAACATTTCGCTTTATTTACCTAAAAAATAAAATAAACCTTTCGTGGAGCAAATGTATTTTTTTTCATTTCAGCTAGAGCGTTCAAACGCTGCCTGAATTCCTGTCAGTATGCCGCTGCGGTTTGTTTCACCTTGTGGTTTAATTACCACGAAATTCCATCAGTCTTCTTAAGTTACAAATACGAGTAAAGCATGTCGGAGAAAATTAACAGCCGCAGCAGCAACAAAAAGTTAACCAGCGGTCAAAGTCAACAGCGAGTCAATCAATGGAATTGGATAGCAAAAGTTGAATTCTTTGGAGAACGTAGAATGTAAAGAGATACCAATGTTCGCAAAAATGTATTTGATTATTCACATTGATTTATGATAGGTACTTCATTTGTGTTTTAATAATTAATTATCGCAATGTAAGGTAATAAATAAGTGGATGTCAAAACCCCACTCATGGTTTTGACTGCATTTTTGTATCAAAAACATTTCTCAGATTTGCTGCGAAAAAAATAAATTATATAAGGTCATTCGTTGTATATGACCTCGTCGTATACTATATTTGTGGTTTCGCGGTTGTTGTTGTTGTTGAATTCTTACATCAAAATGCATGCAATTCTCTATGAAAACCACAAACACCGAGCTTACGACTATTCGGCAGGCAAGGCAAGCTGTACCAAGGTAAGCCCTGGCTTTGAAATAACAAGATAGAAAGCAACAACGCTTGGCCAGCTTAGCTTGGCTTGCCTTGCCTGCCGAAAAGTCGTGAGTGAGTTCGTTTCAAGTCTAGAAAGAAGACTGATGAAGAGATGTGCTGATCACCGAAATAGCAGCTATAACTTCTACTGCTTTGACTGTTAGATATTTTTCTAAAACGCTGGGCACGCAACGAAATCGAACCATTTTTCAAACCGTGATAATATTAGTAGTAATAATTTGGCGTTTACATTATAGCATGATATTTGGCCGAACTTCTCCTAAAATTGGTGTTGTACTTTTTTTCATGTTGTGCCACAATTTGAGAGACCTAAAGTTTGATGCCGACTCCGAACGGTAAATGATTTTTGTGAGAAGTTTTTTCATGGCAGTAATGCAATTGGATGTTTTTCCAATAATTTTTGAGGTTACTTCCCTTGGCCAGGATTCGAACATGAATTATACCGAATGAAGCGCACAACGCTACACACTCGGCTACGTCGTTCGCCTAACCATGATAATTCACTAAAAGAAGGAAGTATTCTATTCGCTAGAAATAAATTTGTTTTATTCCATAATCGCCCTATAAGTTCTTCGAACGTGTGTGCCTTCTTATAGCCTTCAAGTAGTTATAACATTATGTGAGGCCTAAACCCGGAAATAATTCTAAGCGAGAGACTAATACTTTGCCCAAATCATATACATACATACATATATAACTTCGCCATTCGACTCTCACACTGCTAAATTGGAGAATTGGTATCACATTTCTCTGCTCTCTACGTACCACCGCTGGAAAATTAATTTGTTCCCAAAGAGCCCGAGCCCAACTGATACGACGAGAAATCTAGAGCTTCCGCGGAAAGGCATACTCTACCTACAAAGCGACTGGGTGCAACGCGTAATCTATCGGAGTTGTAAAAGAAAGAGAGATGATTGATCTCCAAAGCACATTGAAAGTATGGATGCCATATTTCTTCTCTCTCCTAAACGGTGACAACGAAAACATCACCTGAGGAGCTGAAGATCCCGAACTCGAAATCGCAAATTGCTCATCCGGACTCGATGAAATTCAAGCACTAATGCAGCTAAGGACCAACAAAGCTGCGTACGCTGATGGATTACCAGCTGAGCTATTCAAACACGCTGACGAAGAGGTGGTAAGGTTCATTTACCAGCTCATTTGTAGAATATGAAATTTAAGTGGACTCTACCTAGTCCACAAGAAGGGCGATAATGCAATATGCGCCAAATACCGCAGAGCCACCCTTCTAAATATTTCATATAAAGTCCTATCCAAAGCATTGTGTGAACGACTGAAGCCCACCGTGAACGAACTGATTGGATCTTATCAGTGTGGCTTTAGACCATCAACTAAATATTAACGATACGCCAAATCTTGGAGAAGACCCGAGGATTGACAGCACGATAAAATATGCCGCGCTGTCTAAATTTAGTATCCACGAAAACCTAGTACAGCTATTTAAAATGACACCGAGTAATACCACTAGCTCCGTCAGAGTGTCCATCTGCTGGCGTATGCTGATGATATAGACTTAATTGGCGTACTCGCGTCTTGGCTCCCTAGGACTTTTTCTATCTTGGAACCAGCATTAAGACCAACAATAATCCAACAAGAAATCCACGCTCTTTCAGTCTCTCATCGTGCCCGCGCTTTGTACGCCGACGAAGAATGGGCGTGTCAGCATCGGATGAGACAGCTCTTGAAGGGTTCGAGAGAAAGATTCTGCGAAAGATTCTTGGATTTGTACCCTTTGGGACGGCGAAACCGGAGGACGATAGAACGATGACCTGTATAAACCCTGAGCACGGAAAGTAAGCAAGGTAACCGTTAGTGTGGCCAAAGAAGAAGAAGGCGGTATATCCGTTGAAAATACTAGATGGAACAAGATCAACTGGCGTGCTATATTCGAATCGGCCAAAATCGACTAGACAATTATACGAAGATGTATTTGTCCCCAAAAAAAAAAAATGGTTTTCCGTGCAAAAAAAAAGAAGAAGCTACAATAAATTCACTTGACACGAGTATTCGATGAATATTTTCAACTATTTCGAAGTAGAATTTTGTGAGAATTACTTATAGAAAAAGGTTAAAAATATAGAATTAAAAAGAGACTAAATAAAAAATGTGAAAAAATTCGCAATTTTGCTGCAAAAAAAAACTGGATTAAGTGCAGCAAATAGAACGGAGACATAAAACTAGAAAAAAATAAGAAAAAAACTCGATATCACTCGCACAAAAACCTTCCCCTCCCTCTCCACCACTTCACCTCAATCGCTTACAATAGGACGCTGCGTCACTTCAAAATGCGATCATGCAAATTCCATTAAAATTGAAACATTTCAACGCTAACGACAAAAAAAAAACCAAACTTCGCGCAGAGCATTTTTCAATGAAAAAAAAACAAAAACAAAAAGAGAAAAAATGGATACTACTAAAAACTAAAAAATACATTTTATGCGACGAGCACACTCACCTCAACGGAAATGGTGAAGAGCGGTGCATGCACCGGGCCGGTTTGTGACTCCAATTTATACACCAAACCATGACGCAGCTCATTCAGCATGGCGACGGTATTCTTGGGTTGCGGTACACGCTCCTTGCCTGTGCGTGGCTTCTTCTTTGGCAATACTGGGAAGTAATAATGAGAAATAAATAAATAGAATAGTGAGTTACACACAACAACAATAGCAACAGCAACAACAACAGCAACAACAACAACAACAACAACAACAATTTAATTACCCCAGAAGCGGAAGCAGACCAAATCATCGTTTCCAACAACAAATAAACAAACAACCAAACCAAACTAAAAAATGCAGCTTTGAAATTGGTTTTGTGCTAGTCAGTTTCCCTTACCTACCACTACCTGCAGGCAGAGGCAGTATTGCAGCTAAGCTAGTCAAAGCTATGCCGGAAACGAGAAAACTTCCGCTACAATACAGTTATATTGTAAATATGTATTTAGTTCACTTACCTGGATACTTCGAGCCCTCATAGCGACGCTTCGATGGTGACTTGCGACTGTAGCCATTCATATTTGGATGTTCTGGCGTTGGTAGTAGTAGAGGCTATACGCGATATGGAGTTGAAGAGAAGAAAGATGGAAAAAATTAGAAAAATTAAGTTTGATTTTGATCGATCGAAATGCAAGCACATATAGCACACAACACATACATACAAACAAACATCTAGATATTACTATTACGAGTACATAGAAATTAATGCATTTATTTATTTTTATTTTCGTTGGTTATTCCGTCGCACAATGAGATACATCAAATGCATACATACATATAGAATTATTTTTACGAAAGAAAACATTAAAATTTATGTATATAGATAAATTTAAGGTAGTAGTTTGCGGAACAAAGAAAACAACTAAACTATGAAATTAAATAAATTACAAACTAAAGCGAAAATATGAAAAATAAAACAAACAAAAAAAAATACCTGAGCATAAATATAAAAAATAATGAGTTTATCGTTTATTTATTCATTTATTATTCATCATTTATTTTTAGTTTTTCGATCAAATTTAAACGATATTCTGTGATCTTTATTTTTTCGATCAAATTTGGTAGATATTTTGTGATTTTTCTAAATTTCGACGAAGCTCGATCGTTATTTCCACATTTATAGTTTTTCGATCAAATTTGATAGCCTTTTTTTTTTTTTTTTTGAAGTTTAATTTTGTCGATCAACTTTGACCTTCATTTACACATTTTTAATGTAGCGATCTAATTTGATCGATTATTTTACCTATGAATTTTTTTTCGACCAAATTTAATCGATACTTTGTGGTTTTTAATTTTTCGATACAATTTTATCGATATTTTGTGATTTTTTTATTTTCTTTTTTTTTTATTTATATTTGATCGATATTTTATGATTTTAAGTTTTCATCACGTTTGATCGTTATCTCTACATTTTAAGTTTTTCGACCAAAATTTGATAGACATTTTTGGAGTTTTCCGATAAACTTTCATAGATTTTTTGTGATTTTTATTTTTTCGATCAAGTTTGTTCGTTATTTTTTCATTTTGAGTTGTTTGATCAAATTTTATGGGTATTTTGTGATTTTACGTTTTTGGATCACGTTTGATATTTATATCTACACGTTTAGTTTTTCAATCAAATCTCAACGATTCAATCAAGTTTGCTCGTTATTTCCGCATTTTCAGTTTTTCGATAAACTTTGATCGACATTTTTTTCGACCAAAGATGATCGATATTTTGTCATTTTTATTTTATCGATAAAACTTTATCGATATTTTTTCGATAAATTTGATCGATATTTTTGTTCGTTCAAGTTTGATCGTTACTTCTACATTTTTGGTTTTGCTATCCAGTTTGATTGAAATTTTGTGCTTTTATCTATTAAATTTAATCTACATTGTGAGATTTTTAACCTTGCGATTAAATTGATCGATATTTTGTGATTTTTAATTTTTCGATAAAGTTTTAGCGATATGAGTTTTGAAATTTCATCAAAATTTTGTGGCTTTTATTTTTTTCGATCAAATTTGATCGACATTTTGAGGTTTTTCCTCCCATATTTTGTGTTTCTTAGTTCTTCGCACAAATTTTATCAGCATTTTCAGATTTTTTTTTTTTTTCAATAAATTCGATCAATACTTTGCGGGTTTTATTTTTCTGATTTACGGTGATCTTTGTTTTTTGAAAAAATTTAGTTCGCTCAAAAATTAAATTATCCTCAGATTCAAATTTTTCCGATCACATTTGAAGTATTAAATTTTATTGGTCATCATAATAAACGCAAACAAAAACATATGGCGCTGACATTAATGGCAAGAACAACGCCATGATTTATATTTGAAAGCATTTCTATTTAAAAATATTGATTATGTTTTAGCGAACAAATAAAAATCACCCACTTTCGAACAAATTGTATCGGAAAACTTTGAATATTGATCAAAATTGGTCGGAAAAAATGCGAAAAAATCGACCAAATATGATCAAAATAAATAATCTAAAATATTTATTACGCTATTACTTAAAAGAAAAATATCATCATAATAAAAATCAGAGTCGATTTGGAGAATATGTGTTAAAAAAATTAGATATATTTTGTTTTAAACGAAATCTTTCCAATGAGTTCTTCATCATTTACAATGCGTAAAATAAAATTAAACAGAATTCAAAACAAAAAAATATTTGATACAAAAAATATGTCCAATAAAAAATAACCAATTTATTTTATGAAATAATTTAATGGGAATTATGATGGTGATTTTTTTTTTTTTTTTTTTTTTTTTGTGTACATTTTTACAGTTACATTCCGTTACGTAGAATTCCAAAAACTGACAAAAAATCTATAATTAATTAAAATGTTATTAAAAAAAATTATTTTTAATTGTCAGAGGTTAGTTATTGCAGGGTTTCCTAGCTCTTGAAATTTGAAAACATGAAATTTCAACATAACAAATACACACAACATTGATTTAGGTATTTACATACATAGTAATTGGTAAATAGGAAGGGATTGTTTTTCAGTACGAGAAAGTCTACATAATTAAATATAAATATACTGAAAATTCATACAAATACACCGAGTAGTGCACATAGACATTAAATACGTTTTAAAAACGCTTATATAAACTCAAATATAACTACAACTACAATTAAGATTTCTAATTAAGGGCCAACAATTAGTCAAAACATTAAATAATTTAGATTCAACCAAACTATAATGCTATGCACCTGCATGCCCCAACTCCCACACGACTTTGTGTAACAAAGTCTATAAAACTTATCTTTTTTGAAAACCTGTCGTCAAATTTGGGCAGCATCAAGATTTGCTGGAATCAAGTTTGTGCAAAAAGTTCTTGAGACTGCAGTCGTAGTTTCCGCCGTCGTCGTACGAAGCGCATAGGCAAAAATATAGCTGCCCTGGCAGAGACCGGAACATCGACTCGTCATTTCAGAGAGTGAGTTTGGTGCGAATTTTAGAGCAGTGGCAACCTTGGCCCATTTTTTCTTTGAAACCCCTGCTATTTCACTGGCGAACGCTACAGACGTATGACTGGAAATAGAAGGCATGGACTTGGAACATCTTTGGTTTCAGCAGGATGATGCGACATGCCACACTGCTCATTACACAATCGATATTTTCCTCGTCAAGTTCGGTAACCGAGTTATCAGCCATCTCGACGATATCTATTGGCTACTTGGAGCTGCGACTGGACGCCATTATAATTTTCTTGTGGGGTGCTCTAAAGCAAGCTTTCATGAGATGGAGCCAGAAAGCGTCACCAAGGTATTGAGAAACTGGGTTAATAGGGCCTACTACGGCGAAGCCAGCCGAAGCAGCGACAGGAATTAAACAGTGTCTCATAAATAATGCAAATTTTTGCTTTTTCGAATAAACCAAAGGTGTGTAGGTAAAAAACATTGTACATTATTCTTAATATTAAGATAAGTAGTCACGGCAACTGCAGCATAATCTCGAAAATATTTATTTTAACATTGTAACACAATAAATAAAAGGCGATAATATCGGTATCGTCATTTCGGGAACGTTCTCGGACTATGATTTTTTTTTTAAATTTAATCGAAAGATAAAGTTCAATGATGTAACAAATTAAAAAAAAAGCTTCAAAACGGGAAATTAATGAAAATAGTGCTACATATCAGATAAAAGGAAAATCCAAAATCAAGGAAACACAAATTTATAGAAAATATAACCATAGAACAGAGAGAAATGCAGAGAGCAAGAGACAACGAATATTAACACAAAAAAACGGCTGAAAACAAAAGGAAATCTGTAACAGATATGACTGAAAGAGAGAAGAGGAAACAAAAAAAACTGTTGAGAAAAAATTCAAAGACAGACAGACAAAAGAAAAATGCACTGGCAAGCGCAATTAATCCGCTCGAATCAGAAATCGAAAACACCGCTGGTCTCCATTTAGTATCACACAAAAAAGCTGGTAAAAAGATGGACTAAAGCTTAGAGAACCAACCAGAAAAAAGATATTCAAATAAAGAGATCGCAGCACGAGTTCGACAAACTGAGAAAGAAATTAGAAAGAAGTAATAAATCTCCACAATGAACCAATAAAAACCAATAAGTTATTTAAAAAAAATAATGTCCCACCTGAAGAAAATAATTTTTGTTTTGTGAGGTAATCTCAACACAATTAGAGTAATCTACTCAAACGTCACCAAAAAAAAAAAAACATTCCAAAGAACGAAAAGGGTTTCAAAAATTTGGCAGTGATCTTCGAGTGATCTTTACTAAATGATTTTCGGGAACATTAAAGTTTTATTTGAAATGGGATTGAAGATCCATTCTAGCCAAATGGTATACGTAAATGTTACTTTCCGATAGCGATAAGATTATATTTTATGAAATTGACGTAATAAAAAAACTTAAAAATGTTTAAATAAAATTTGAGATTTTTCAGTAATTTATATAAACCCCATCAAATTCTACCTGTATACATTGAATTAAACTAAATTTCGTGCAGTGATCTTTTTTATTAATATTCACAATATTTTTCGGGCTATTTTTTTTTTTTTTGTTTTGTTAATTTTTATAGTTCATTTGAATATCATAAAATTTAAAATTCAAAATTCGTTTCCATTAAAAAATTTTACGATAATTTAATAAACTTTAAAACAAAATTCTTTTAAATTTAAAATTTTCCTTACAAAATATGCAACACCGTCCGCATGAAAAATTATCAAAAATCAATGGAACTTTTTAGCCATTTAAAATTTGCACTTTATTATACCGGAATTGAATGGTCTACAAAACTACATACTCCAGAAGCTTCTGAAAAATTCTGAGAGAAAAATGTAAAATTTTAAAGAAATTGTTTTCAAGTTTGTTAAGTTATCATAAAGTTTTTACAAAGAAACAAATTTTGATTTGTATGCTTTTTGATATTGAAATGAGCCATATTTTTATAAAATATTAACGAAAAAAAATTTTAGCACAAAAAATATTGTCAATATTGTAAAAAAATAGCACTGCACGATTTAAGCTGTCATCGACTGTAGCTTGTATTATTTCCTTAAGTTTTAGAAACGCTCCCGAAATGGATTTTCCTAGTTCAGCATCATTCGCTAATTTTTGCAATAAATCCAAAAGTATGCCTTAAACAAAATAGACGACGACTTAATAAAAATCACAACAGTGAAAAATAAATTTAAAAAAAAAAAGTTAAAATTTTTTACTTCTACAGCAACTAAATTCTTAACTCTATAATTTTGAGCCACATGTAACTGTTTCCGGGACTCAATTCAATCAAAGGCAAAATGAAAATTCAAAAATATTATAACGGCTAAAGACTGAATTTGCAAAGATGTCATGCATGCTGGTAAAGAAAATTGTGTTTAACTTGGAAACAAAAATTAAGAAATTTTAGTAAAAACTTCTATTCAGCCAGAAAGTTCCAATTTAAAATCCATCCACCAATCAATATAAAATTTGCATTTTCAATTTACACGCAATGGCAAAATTTATGTGCGCAATTAATTTCTACGCAACAAAAGATGTTTGATATATTTGTTGTTGAGAAAGCATTTCCCCCTACCCTTCTATGAAAATACACAATTTCCAATCATAAAATGCACACAGAGCTTTTTCTTAAATTTTTGAGAAGTCAAATTTTATGATGAATTTCAGGAAGTGCTCTCGTTAGTATAGCAATAAGCCAGCGCACATTTTTCTTACACTCCCAACAATATGGCTGGCACATTTTTGATTTTATGTGCTTGACTTATTAAAAAAAATGTGTCAATAACTTTCGAGCGTAAAGCTGAAATAAAATGTTAGGAAATTGTGAAATTATCATGAAAATATAAGTAGCTTCATCAGGCAAGAAATCGAGTAATAAATGCGACGACCGACGTGCGAATAATATTTGAATATTATATATGCTTTTTTTCGTTTTTTTTTTTTTTTTTTTTTTTTGTTTGTTGGAGATAATACACATGTGTATTGTGTTGTACGCCTTGCTTTAGTAGCCCGCACATAAATTTCGCCAACACACTCGCAGTGCAACCGCAACCAAAAACAAAAACAAAAAAAACCACAAAATGTGGCAGGACTATAAAAATGATTGCAAAGTGTGCCATTTTGTATGTTTGTCCTTGCCAGAAACAGAAGTGCCATAGGCCAAGCGCTTTCCCCCTTTTCCCCGTTTTGTTCGCTTTTTCGCATACTTCTCGCTTCTTTCGTATTTTTGGCAAAAGTTATGTCGATTTAGTTTCTTCTCAGCTCTTGCGGCGTCTTCTTCTTTGCCACATTTGCCAACAACATTAAAATCATGATACTGCCTTTTTTAGCAAACGCCTTTTACACGATGCGAATCGGCCTTAGATAAAAATAATGTAATGGAGAAAAGCCTTCCTTACTGCTTGACAACTTGCCAAAATTCTCATTTGCATCTTCATTTCCATTCCATCACATTTATTTAGGACAATGGGCCTGCAAAGAGTTGCGACACTTTGCTCATTTCCTTTTGCCCATTTTTCTGGTTTTTTTTTTTTGCTTTTCTTTTTGTGAACACATTTTGTTTCTACTCATTTCCTGCCACTGTTTTTCATTCCTCTCCTTTTTCCTTTGTCGCATGCTTGCGCAAACAAAGTCAAATTAGTGGTATGGATGCGGAGCAAACTATCAGGCAGAATGGTGGTAGTAAAAAAAAAATGAAGAATGCTGCACATAGTTCCTCTTAATGATTGTACTTTACTTTATGTAGCGATTTCTTGGTGCATTTGGCGAGATTGGTGGGTTCTTTGTAAGTTAATTTCTGCACTTGTGATTTACATTTCTCTGATTAATTGAAAAATTGCAAACGAAAGATGAACTGAACAAAATTGGGCCAAGCTGGCTTTTATTCTAATGCTTAAATTTTTCTTCTCTTTACTACTTAGCAAAAAAAAAACCTATAATTATTGTAATGATTATAAACAGCAAGTGAATATTTTACTAAAGAATATAGCAATTGTTTACTTGTAGTTTTCATTAGATAGATAGATAGAAAGCGACTAAGATAAAACAGAAAAGAAGAGATACTGTGGGCTGAAAGCTTTTTCGTATCACTGCAGCTCCCCTCTAGCCCTGATTGTCGAGGATGACTTCGGTTTTCCTAATGAACGCTAGAAACTCCTTAGTACAGGAATGCCCAACACTTTGGTGGTCGACCAAGCACGAGTTGAAGTAGCTCAATCTCTGTTTGTCCACGGCCTGCTGTTATGTACAAAAGATATGCTCCGAAGTCCCATCATCCACAAAACATAGCCGGCATGCTGTCTCAGTAGACTGGTATAGCCGTTGCATAGAAATTAGATTAGACAACAAGCTTCTTGTTCCTTTCGATCGCGACTACACTCTTCGATGTCAATCGCTGGAGGTTGTCATACTACTCGTTAACCAGCTTCGAGGAAAAGATCCGCTGGGAGACATGACAGCCGGTGGCCCATTTGCACAACCCGATGGAAAGCTTGGTACCAGATTTATATATTATTGCACCTATGCCCTCATCCATCTTTGACCCGTCAGTGTCCCAATGTATAGATTTGCAGTCAAGATGTGAGAGCCCATTTAACCAAACGTCTCGCTATGGAAATTTGACTGGAAACTATCTACCTGCCGAAGCACATTCACCAATCCCAGTACCCCCAATCGAGATTCGTTATAAGGAAGTCTCGCCAGGTTTATTTTCTGTATGAAAATGTGGAAAAATGGTTACCCTAAAGCCGCGTTATTATAAAAACCACGTACTTAAGGTTCAAAGAATGGATCAGCTAGGTGGCGCTGGTGTCGTAAATTTTCAGAAACCTCTTATTTATAGTCCGATTTAGATGAAATTAGGAATACAATAACTGTGGAAAATGGGCGTCCCCGCCTGCAAGGTGATTTGTAAAAAAATCAAAAGAATGCGATATTTCATAGATAACTACACCAGATAATTTCTACAGTTTTGAAAAACAGGATTGTGTTGGAGAAGGGCATACGAATGGGGAATGGGCATGTCATCGTCCTTTTTAAAGGAAGTCTACTAAACTACTATTACTAAATTTTATACACACCTTTCGTTCAGAGTCAATTTCGAAAATCGAACATAAACTACGAAGAAACAGCACCTCTCACATAACGGTTATTTACAAATAATTTCATATTTCAGTAACCGCAAAAAGTAATTCACTCAAATTTGTCATATGCGACCGAGTTGCATATAATAGAGGGTTACGAAAATTAAACAAATGCGATATTTCAGTAATTAAAAAAGGTAATTTACCTAAATTTGATATATAGGATTGAGTAAAAGAGAAAAAAGCGTGGTTTAAAAAAATTTGGAACTCTTTTTTTTTTTTGGAAATACGAGGCAACACCCAGTTTACAGCAAATAGGTTTATCTCCGAAACTACTTTATCAAACTCTTTAAAATTTGGTACACCATTTTAACTCCGTAAGTAGAATCTCAAAAATGAAAAAATGTAGACTCCGAAAGCCACGCACCGTGTCATTTTACAAAAAAAAATCAAAATATTCGGCATACTAACTTGTACTTTTTTTTTTTAATTAACAATAATCGTTTATGTTTTCAATTAAGAGTTTCATTATATACTTTAAACTTTCAAAAAATCCGCCAAATTTGCTTAAAACTTTGCATTTCAACACAGTAAGCATAATTTTTTGGAAATTTTAAAAATCAAACATTTCGATATTTTAACAAAGTCTGTTAATTTCAAATTAGAGTCGCCTTCACTAGGTTTTTCAATTTTCATTATATTTTTTATTTTTCTTTTTTTATTGTGTATAAGTATAAGTTTTGTTTAATTCTTTTATATTTTTTTTATAACTTTAGTTTTTTATATTTTTTTTATTATTGTTATTTTTATTTTTTTTTATATTTTTTAAAATTATTTTTCCAATTGTTTTTAATTATTTTATATTTCTTATTATTATTACTATTTTAATTTTTATATTTTTTTTTATTTTTTATAATTTTTTATTATTATTTTTCTATTATTTTTTCCTTATTTTTTATAATTTTTCTATATTTTTCAATTTGTTTTAAAATTATTATTTTTTTTTCATAAAATGCACAACACCCCTGCATACAACATGTGCAATTTTCAAAGTAACATTTTCTAGTTGGGTTCATTTTCAAAGTGAAGAGCTTTGTTATATACTTTAGAGCTTTATAAAAATCCACTAAATTTGGTAAACACCGTAAGCATAATTTTGAAAATTATAGAAATCGGTCAAACCCACAGCAACCTCTTATTAACGGTAATTTTCAAAAATCAAAAATTTTGATACTTTAACAAATTTCGTTTATTTCAAAGGAACCTAGAGTCGCCTTAGGTAGGTTTGCTTATTTTAATTTAACCTTTAATTTTTTTTGTTTAATTCTTTTATATTTGTATATTATTAATTTTTTTTTTAATTTTTTTTGTTATTTTTTTAATAAACATTAGTTTTATTTTTTTATTATTTGATATTAATTTTTTTATTTTTTTATAATTTTTTTTTATAATTTTTTGTTGATTGTTTTGATTGTTTTATAATTTTTTAATATTTTTGAATTTGTTTTGAAATATTTTTTTTTAAATAAATTGCGCAATCGCCCCTGCAGACAACATTTATACTTTTTGCAGCAACATTTTCTAGTGGGGTCAACACATTGTACATTGCCTATTTTTTACAACTTTGTAAGCATTTTCCCCAAATAATCTTTATGCTGTTTATTTACTACTAAATACTAAAATAGCAAAATTCCCACAAAATTTGATACAGATCAGTAATATAAAACATTCCCATTGATGCAAATTCAAAATTATATGTTACTAGCATTTCCTAGCACAATTCGAAAACTTACACCAACATTCACCAGACCAGCTCAGCAGCGCTTGGCGTTCGGTTATCTTTCCTATCTATTCAAAATGACCAACATAGTATGGAAATATTTATTTCCATTTTACTGTACTCGTAATGTTTCATGAATACAAATTCAAACTACAATTTATGGCTATTAGTCGCTTTATACAGGGTGATTCGGGAAAAACGCAGCAATTTAATTGCGAACAAGGATAGTATAAAGAACTACCATTCATTATTTTTAGTACAGAAAAGTAAACCACAATAGGCATTTAATGAATCAAATTCACGATGCTAACAAATATTTTCGCTTGTCTAACTTTTATTATGCCAATTTTTTCAGCGAAATATGGCAAACTTTCATAGCTGCAATTTGGTAGCACGAAAATCTTAGTTTGACTATTTCAAACACCCTTTACTTATGTACCTACATAGCTAGGTTAAAACATACACGTGAAAATAAGCAAATTTTCCTAAACAAGCAATGAAAATAGGCAAAAGATGTAAAACACAGAAAACAAAAGAGGTAAGCAACAACAACAAAAATTGAATAAAAGGAATAACTACAGTAGCACAACTTTAATAATTTCACTTGAAAATTTGAATTTTGGTCCTAGAAAAGGCAAATATGTATAAAATGTTTGCGCACAGGACCATAAACAACTACAACTACAATATCACGTAAACAAGTAGAAATATTCACACAAAGGAGAAGCAAAACTGGAGAACAAGCGGCAATACAAGTGCGATAAAACAAAAAACAAAAAAAAAAAGAGTTCACAACTGCAACATCAACTAACTGGTTTCGGTTTCACACTTGAAAATATTTTTTGTTTCAGTTTTTATTTTATTTGTATTTTGCTGCTTCTTTGTTTAGCAGTTTTGTGTTTTGTATTTTGCGTACAGAAGACAATCTCCAAGTCCAAATTTATGTACATACAGTGACTCAAACAATTGTTCACTAGGTCATTTTTTTAAAATATTTTCCAAGTTTTTCAAGAAAAACTTATAAAAAAATATTTTTTTTATAAAAAGATAGTTCGTTATATAAGCTACAGCAATTGTATAACAAATTTAAACTTTAAACAAAATTTTTCAAAATCAAAAAAACAAAATGCATCAAAATTTTAAGGATTTCTATTTAAATTTTTCTTTTGTGTATGAAGTTTTGTAGCTCATTTAATTTTAGCATAATAATATGTGAGTCTAAAGTGACTAAAAATTACGGTTAATTTATTTTTTTTTTTTTTTTTTTGAAATTCTGTTTTCACACACTTTTTTTTGCTTTTTATATAAATTCCTGTTGATTTTTAATAATATCATAATGATAAGTAAGTCTGTTTTTTTTTAATTTTTTTTTTTTTGTTTTTTGAGATTTCGTTCTCAAGCACTCTTTCCATCTAACGGATGAACTTTAAATAAATTCCTTTTGATTTTTAATATTTCTTTGTGCTGACGGTCCTACGCTTTTTGTGCCATAGAAATCAAAATTTCAAAAAAAAAAAAAAAAAAGAAGAAAAATCTTGAAAACCACGAGAAATTTTCAACCTCGTGAGAATTGTATTTTACTATGCTAAACCTGAACGAGCATAAAAACTCAAATTCAAAGGTTTGAAATTTTACTGAAATTTCGTTGATTTTTTATAAATTATAAACAAAGTTTGCAATTTAGAATTATGCGCTTTTTGTTATATAACGAAAAATATTTTATAAAAAAAGTTTACGGAAAAAAATTTTTTTGTTGGGAAACGTTGTAATTATTTTAAAAAGAAATATGCAAAAACTAAAAAAATATTTCAAAAAAATATTTAATTATTACTAGTAAAAAATAATTTTAAAAAATTTCAAAATAATGTAAAAAAATTTTTTTTTAATTAAAAAAAAATTATATGAAACAAATATTTAAAGAAAAAAATCAATAAAAAAAAATATTGAAATATCTTTATTAAGACTTTTTACAGCACTACACATACGTACGTACATACATACACATGTGTTTCGTATATACATATGTATTATTATGCATTTCCATTTAGTGCAGTTTCGACGCACATAAGTTAACATCATCCTCGCAAACGTTTGTTGCAAATTCGGATTTCTGCTTTCGCTCTTTTCAAAAAGTTTCAGTTCTGAAGTGGCTTTACGCGTATAAAATTTTCAGAATATCCAACAACAAATGTGGCAAATTATTTTTACCTTTACTGTACCTAGTACGCAAAAAAAAAAGCATTTAGGAAATTTTGGGATAAGATTTTGTGAAGAAAGAAATGTGAGCGACGGATTTGCTTAGATGCCGTGTACTGGGAAATACGCTGAGATTCGTTGGTCTGCTTATTTAAAACGAATTCACAAATCGCACTATTAGATTCTAGTATTTTAATTAAAATTTTAGCTTATTAGACCTGCTCTACATTTCGATTCGCTTTGAAAAGTAAATTTGATGCCATTCCGACTCGTTTTGGTGGTGGTATTCTTGATTCCAGAAGTAATCGATAAATATTATATTAATTTTAAATTAAATTTCGTTCTTATTTTTTTCATAGAACATTTTACATTTAAAGAACCTTAAAATTTCATTTTCTTGACTTCACTTCCTGCTGTACCGCAAACTGAACCAATTAAAGTGCAACCATTTCAGATTATGAGCGGCAACAAAAAAGAACTGAACTTAAAGAAAGCACCGGGATGTGATCTCATAACCCCACAGAAAATCAAGAGCTAAGCTTTTTTATACAGCTCTGTCCTCAAGATTTATTATTGGTTTTTGATTCACGGTCAATTGCCTGAAATAAGGATCACGTTTGAACGGAGAGAGTGCTGCCCAGCCGAAGTTGCACATGGAAGCTCTCTTGCGCCGTCTCACATTATCTACCTTTGCGAATGACACAGTAGTTCTTAGCAGATCTCAATGCCAAAACAATGTATCCAGGCTACTAGCTCAGTATTTATTGGTCGATGGTTAAATGGCTCATAAGGGTTAGTGATTAAAACAGTAAACTCGTCACATTCACCCTATGAACATAGGGATTGGATTCCTATCCGCCGCTATATCTAAATAGCATTACAGTCCCGCAGACCAATGAAGCGATGTATCGTGGTGTACATCTGGGCAGGCGTCTCACTTGGTGCAAGCATAGGGAATCTAAGAAAATGCAAATGACCCCGACTGCTTTCTTGCTTTGGCTCATCGACTCGCGTTCCACATTAAAACCGTAGTACAATATACAACTTTCTGTATATAAAAAGGAGGCGTGAATCACCTTATCGGAAGATGTTATAATTTTCGCAAATGGCGTAGTACGTCAATCATATTTCAAATTTTTGAATTAGACTGTGTCAGCTGTGTCAGTATACAAGCAGAACAGATAAGCAAGCGCTATATTCCGCAAGAGCGTCGATTTTTTTTAACCAATAATCGGTCGGTGATGTTGGCGCAGATTGAATATCGACGTAACGCCAAATGGGCAAACATTTCGGCGCTTAGCTGCTCGATTCGAACAGACTGGAACCACCCGAGACCATGCCGTCACCGGCCTGTTGTTCCAACCATATGACGGGCCACTCAATTGGACATCACCAAACGGACCCTACAGCACATTTTCCGCACAAAAGGCAAACAGTGGATCTGCTACTTCCTGCTGACCATCAACAACGAAGGAAATGATTTTGTGAAGGATTTATTAGGCCCTATCTGTTAATGACGTCATCAGCAATACAACCACACAGCATGAACCACAATGGGTATTGGAAAGGAATCATTCCCTGCTCGCGTAATCTCCCGTTTCGACAATTTGGCATGGCCAGTAAGATCGCCGTATTTAGACTTCCCAGACTTATTTTTTTGAAGGCTACTTGAATTAGCGGATTTATGCCAACAGGTTAAGAAGAATATTCGACAGGAAAGCGAACAGTTATCAACGGAAATCTAGCAGTCATAGAAAATTCGATAAAACGGGCATACATTTACATCAACCCTGGCGGGAGCCACTTCACGGATATCATCTTTCCCATTTAGACAAAAAAGGTGCACATACGTAATGATTTCCATCACTGAAAATAATTTTTTTATTCAGTAAAACAAAAGTTATTCAAAAACAAATTAAGTGATTAATTTTGCACCACCTTGTGGGATTATAAAGTTATGCTGGACGTATGGTTCACAGTTGTGGCGTAATGCCTGCGCCATTATTGTTGGCATCATTCAATGAGATCGATCGAAAAATACTGATTGCACTCACGGAAGCTCTGTGATGCATTCGGAGTGAGAACATTCAGAAAATAAGTTACACGTGCACTGAAATCAACTAACACCAGCACTCACCGATCAAGCAACACAAACACAACAACTGAGGTGAAATTATTTGCCAGCCCATCAATTAATAGATGTAAGTCCCCTTATAGCAACCATTTTCGTCCAATCCAAAACGATTCCCTTGTTTTTAGAATGCAATATTTTTTTTTAACTTATTGCTAGTCTCTTTAAGAGAGCAATCAATAAATAAATAAAGTTTAAAAAACAGACGGTCGTCAAGCTACCCCAATCGTGGTGGTGGTCCAACGAGCCTTGATGTCACCTTATGGTAGTAAAAGGCGCTCTCCAATTTAATAACTGCCTTTTTTGCAGTTATTGTATTTATAATTAACTTCCGCCTATAATATGATTGGTTACGTTCCACCTGCCAATCAAATCGGTACATATTCTCTTTTTTTTATTTATATATTTTTTGCAATAATTCCAGTTGCCCTTAACTTAAAATTTAGAAATTATTTATGCCTAATCGAGGAATGGTGAATTGCGCACTTGATTCGTTTCACGCAAATCAAATTATTAAAAAAAAAAAAAAAATTGCCAATTTTATGCACCGCTGCCTTTTGAGTTGCGCTTTTTCTGCATCGCAAAAGGATATGATAACCAGCAAGGGTGTAGACATCAGGAAATTCTATTGTATTTATAAAAATCAAATGGGATATGCGCTACAAAGGACTTCAAATTTTTTACTGTTATGCTTTTAATGTTTCTACTGCAATTTCAGTTGCTAAACAATTTACTATTATGAAAAATAACAAGATCGAAAAGGAACAGAAAAAAACAGAACTTTTCAAAATTTCAGGCGTCTGATTGAAAAGAACGGTAAAGTGTAGATTTTTTGTTTTGTGGAGGAGCAGGGGCAAGAAGTTGAAACAGAAACTCACGTATGCGAAGTCATTGACAAAAGTTAAGTTACCGCTAGTTTATTTGCAAAATCATAAGCCCCACTGTCAGCCAAATAGAAGTTACCCTCAGAAAAGCGCCGAAAATTGTAACACCTGTCGTCTGCAACTTACAACTGAAGATGGTGGCTTTCAATAACATTCCTTCTGCGCTTGCCACCCCTCGAAATCTAATGCACATACTAACATTAGGGTGGTATAAAAATTCGTTGGAAAGAAATAAAAATGAAAGTAGGCACTCAGCTCCTAGTATCGTTCAATGTCCGAAAAAAAACAAATGAAAAAATAAATTTGGGGTACTGCAATTATATTTCTTCATTTGTTTTTTTTTTTCGTTTTTAGTTTTTTTTTGTTCTTAGTATTTTTTTAATATTTTTTCGTTTTTAGTCTTTTTTTATTTTTAGGTTTTTTTTGTTTTTGGCATTTGTTCGTTTTTGTTTTCTTTTAACATTTTTTTTACCAAAAAAAAATTTAGAAGTCGCTTAAAGTTTTCTATGTATTTCAAATAGAGGAAATACCTTTTCTCGGAGTCCACCGCATTCCGAATTAACGTAAAACCTGTGAAAAAACGATGTATTTCTTCGTAACTATTCGGAATCAGCGCTGCTGTTTTCGTAAAAATTTCGAAAATCGAGCTACAATGGAATCAACCCCAATTTTTTAGTAAACCATATTATACATACATTTATTTTTTTATGGGTGCCTCAAAACGACCAAAGAAAAATACAAATATTTTACCTTAAAAATAGGTAATATTAAAAAATAAAAAATAGTTAATATTAAAAAAATACAAATGAACCATGAAATGAATTCTCCTGAAAAAAAACCAAAGGTTGCGGATTGAAAAATATTGATTATCAAGGATTCTATACCATTTTTAAGATAAACTATTTTTTCTCCATAAAAAATACATGTGAAAAAGTTTAGAATAAAAAAAGCAGGGCCGAAAATAATGGTTCTTTTGATTTTTTCGGATCAAAAAATTATTGGGAAGAAGTCTTTCAAAAGAACACTCGAAGAAATCGATCTAATTCTTATGCCATATTCTATATAAATCTCACCTTCTTTATTTAGATTTTTTGTTTTATTGTATAATCTTTATTATGTGACTTTTTTCCGATGAAAAATAATCGTTATTCTCGGTTTTTTTCTATCAAGTGAGATCGTTATTTTTTAATTTTTCTTTTTCCAATCAAGTTTGATTGTATCTTTTGAATATTATTTTTTCGATCAGAAATATTCGTAATTTTTGGGTTTCAAATTGTCCGATCAAATTTGATCGATATTTTGTGACTTTGATTTATTCGACCATAAAGCATAAATCGTTTTTTTTTCTTGCTGCTATGATTTGCAAAGTCGAAAAATTTGTTCGCGATAAAAAAATATATCGATCAAATATGATCGGAAAAATAAAAATCCAAGAATAGATTATTTGTGATCGCAAAAACAAGTCGCAAACGCCAATTCCGAACGGCAATTGATTTTTGTGAGAATTTGTTTCATAGCAGAAATACACTCGGAGGTTTGCCATTGCCTGCCGAGGGGAGAACGCTATTAGAAAAAACTTTTTCTATAATTTTTGATGTTATTTTCCCCGGCTACGATTCGAACCCGGAACACACCGATTACATTCGGCTCATTTAAATTTTCGCAAAAATTTCTATTAAAATTGTATATAAGAATATTTCCTTTATTAAGAAACTTAAATTCAAAAAACAAAAAAAAAACCATACATGGGCAATTCAATGTCAAATCGACCAATACCAATACAAAATACAAAAATTCGAAATTTCAAAATTGTTCCACTTTTTCACGTTTATTATTTTAAATTTGATATTCCATTTTAAAAGCTTAAAATTCAAATTTAAAATATTTGAAGAGCATAAGTTTTCGCTCAGCCCATAATTAAATTATACCAAAGGAAAAAATGAAAAAAAATTTGTTTCAAAATGTTTTGAAAAATATAAAAATTCTAAATTTCCAAATTTTTTCACTTTTTAAGTTCATTTTTTTAATAACTCTTAACCTATTATCGTTTCGAAAAATCTTTTATTTATTTTAAAAAAGATACTTCAAAAAAATATATTTATGCAAAAAAATTTGAAAAATTTCAGTTTTCAAAATTTAATAACTTTAACACTATTTTTTTAAAACCTTTTTTTTTTTATGTACAATATAACTGAATGCGTTTAAAGTTATGTAAAATACAAAAATTTAAAATTTTCAAAATTTCACATATATCATGATTAAATTATAACCGTTACGGTCCCTGGATACAATTTAATTTTTCGATATGAAATCCAAGCGGTGAGTGTATTGAAAATGCCGACATTGTTTTATTTTTTTTTTTTTTTACCACCCTAATGTACATCTTATGGCGAGACGCATGCGAGCCATTAACTTTACGAGTACTTGGCGTATAAATCAACGCCTACGACACCAAGTGAAAATTCGCCGGAATGCAAGTAACTACCGGCAGTTATGCATTTTGGAAACACGCAAACTCCCAAACGCGATTCAACAACGGTACAGTTTGTGTAACAACAAAAACAAGCGCGAAAAATATGTAAAAATTGCCAAAACTTCCGTTTATTGTGTCATGTGAAGGGGTTAAAACGAAAATAATGTGTGCCACTGTTGTTTTATTTTTTGTGTTTTTTTTTTGTGCGGGGAAATTATTGCAGCCTTACAAAAGATACCATTTCTTTCGGTTTTAACCAAATTTGGCACAATAATTCTCTTCTTATTTTTCACCTCAGCTACCTCTACAACTCGATACCCTTTTCAACGAAGCTGGTGCCAAATAAAGTTTTCAGTTTTAGCCCCTTCGCCACCGGTACTCGACGGAACACACAGACTTGCTTGCAGTTAAATATGAGAGTTGAAAAAAACAAAACGAAAAAGGCGTACGCTAACAAGCGGCGAACGTGCAACGATAGCTCAACTTTATAAATCAACTTTTGTCATGCACACTGGGTGCAATGGAGGGGAGTCGCATGGCTGAGGAGGGCAGAGTGTTGGGAGATGAAAGGGTGCTAGCGCAGATAGTTGGCGTGTGAAGTGCAGGCGGCGTACGAGCAACCGACCGCTTGCTGTTCGAACGACAAAACCAATTGACGCGACGCACCAACCGACGACAATCGAACAACCAACCAACCAAGCAACCAACCAGGCGTCCTACCCCGGGCGGTCTGGTCTGTTGGGTTTGACGTACTATGCGGTTTTCACTTTGCAGCTCAACATCCGCGACGGGCGGAAAATCCCTTTTGTCTATTTAATGAAAATTTAAATGTCGCTTGCACTTCTTCACGTGTTCTACTCGTATAAATGAAGCC
This sequence comes from Anomoia purmunda, assembly GCA_951828415.1. Classification (NCBI taxonomy): domain Eukaryota; kingdom Metazoa; phylum Arthropoda; class Insecta; order Diptera; family Tephritidae; genus Anomoia; species Anomoia purmunda. The sequence goes on from OX639995.1 coordinate 49,407,510, forward strand.
ACGAAAAGGTAGTGACAAACAAGGCCAAAATGAATGGAGCAAGAGCGTAAAAAGCACATTACACATAAGTGAGATTTTACTGTGCAAAGTTTTGCTTTGAAATTTAAGTAATATTAAATTTATAATTACTGCAATAAATTTCTTTCAATGCTCTCGATTTGCACTTAATTTGTTTGATGTTAATTTTTAAATAAACAACGAAATTAAGCAGAGTTTAAGTATCCACTTGAGGTATTAGCATTTTCTGCAGCGATTTTTATTTCAATCTGAAATCAATCCATTTATAGTTATTTGTAAAATTTTTTTGCAGTTCCATAAAATTCTAGCGACTTGAGATCTGAATGTGCCAGAATACTTTTACTAATACCGTTCATATAAGTGGAACTGGAAACAAATAAAAAAGACTCTAAGTTCAGGTAAAAACGTCCGTACTGCTAGGTGGCCAGTGGTAATCTACAAGTAACCCTAGGCAACGACCCCTATTGAGTCAAGATCGAGTCAAAGCTCTCTGAACTGGTGGGTGGCCAACTTGTTTCAACATTCGTAGAGTCATTCCAGGAGTTGGCTCTAGTGAGTCGCAGTTGGGTTGTCGGATTTTCAAATATAGAGACGAGTATTTTAAGAAGGATTTGAAGACGAAACTTATGCTATCAGAGGAGGTACCTAGAAACCAAAACCCATCCTGCCTCAGAAATTGCATTGTATGCCTTCTGCAACGGCAGAACTTGAGGATACCCATGAGTAAACCATGGGTAGTCATTCGTGCGGAAAATTGTCTGGGGGATGTCCAGAACTCTCCAACCTTCTGTGGCTAAACGAAGAATGTACTGAGCCGCTTCGGAAGGTGGAAACTAAGCTGTTCTTCTTTGGGGTAAGAATGTCTTTTACCTAACGTTGCTAAAGGGGAAGAATCGAAAGGTCACAAAATGGAGAGCTGTAAATTCATCTCTTGTGGTGAACCCTGCCTCGGCTCAACCACCACGCCGTTACTTCTACCCATTCCAAACTGGATAAAGAAGCGAAATATATGGGTCTGGAGGTGAACGAGGGCAAAACTAAGTACCTCCGGTCATCAAATAAATAGTCAGGGCACTTGCGTCTTAGCTCCCGCATCACTGTTGACAATTACCATTTCGAAAACATGTAGGACTTGGATTATCTGAGAACCAGCATTAGCACCTACAGTAATACCAGCCTGGAAATCCAACGTAGAATTCCTCTTGCCCATAAGTGCTACTTTGGGTTGAGTGAGCAACTGCACAGTAAAGCCCTCCCTCGACGAACCAAAACCACACTCTTTAAGTCTCTCATCATGCCGGTGCTATTGTATGGGCACTGTGAGCATCGGATGAGACGGCCCTTGGAGTGTTCAAGAGAAAGATTATCCGTAAGAATTATAGACCTCTACGTCTTTGCGACGGCGAATACCGCAGACGATGGAACGAGGAGCTGTATGAGCTTTACTGCGACATAGACATAGTACAGCGAATTAAAATACAGCGGCTACGTTCGCTAGATATGTTGTGTGAATTTAGGAAAATGATCCAGCTCTGAAAGTATTCACCGCGATCCCAGCTGGTGGTGGTAGAGGAAGAGGACGGCCTCCTCTACCGTGGAGGGACAAGTGGAAAAGGACTTGACATCACTTGGTATTTCCAATTGACGCCAGTTAGCAGAAAGAAGGAGTGACTGGCGCAATTTTTTGAACTCGGCCAAAATGGCTTCAGCGGTTATAGCCCCAATTAGGTAAGTAAATGTGAACCCTGAGAATACTGACCTTATTTTTTTACAAATATAAAAAAATCACCTCATACAATTAAATCGAAGTTTCCAGAACGAGACAGGTAACAAAGTGAAATACATTGATGTTATTATGGACCTCAAAACTTAATTGGAGAGAGAACATTGAAGGAGGGCGTGCAAAGGCAGATCTCGACAGCTCTCTATGCAGAAGATTGGGAGACTGAGCTGGAGTTATAACCAGTGCGCTTTAATCTGGTCAAGAGAGGTAAAAGATTTAGAAATATTTTCACTGACCTTTGGCCAAATCTACCTAGTAATTTAAAAAATGCGTTCCCCAAATCATTTCAACTGTAATTTGTTATTTCAATGAAAACTAAATAACATTTTACTGACAATAGATTACTGCGGTTCCACTTAAACCATAATACGGCCCATATAGTGATTTTATTCTTTTTATCAGCCCATTCCAGCTGTAATTCTTCACAGAAAACCAGTATGGAACGTGATCGCTTTACGACTGAACAGCCTGGATGCTATAGGATGCTATAGGCAAGTCACGGCCCCTTATATCGTACCTTGTGGATTGACGAGAGTGTGGCTGCCGTAGTCGAAAATGTACGACTCAGTTCTAGAACATCGACTAGCCACCGATCTCAACAACTTGACATTTCACGCACCAACCTGGTTCGATGCGAAATTCGAAAGACTTCGCTTTATTCACTCACAAAGTCCAGCTATTGAAGTTACACGACCTTCTGCCTCGTTGTCCGATCTAGAGATCAGAAAGCACGCATGTGATCGTCGAGATCTCATGGCCCATTTTTCTTTCAAAATTTTTCCCGGAAACGGAATTTTGGTCAACGGTGAGCGCTACAGAAACATGATCAACGATTTTATGTGGCCGGAAATTGAAGACGTGGAATTGGATCTAGATCTGAGTTGCGATAATTTAATTTTAATTACTTTACTCAAGTCTCACAGAGCAAATTATATAAAGCATGCCCTTGTGATCATATAAAGTTGAATTCATGAAAATAGTAGCAACATCTGTTAACAATTTTTTCAATAAGTTTACTTTAATTATTGTTTTTCATCAAAATGTAGTTAGTTCTATCAGAAAAATCATTTAAGTTGTAGTTTCGAAATTTTTCGAATATTTAAAAGAAAAAATTTTAAACAAATTTTCAATTTCAAGATCGGCTTTTTAGACTTTCGGGGTTTGAATTTTTGCAGTTCATTAAGTTTCAATATCATAAGGTGCATGTGTGGTGCCAGTGGCTAAAAATTTTTGTGAATTTTTTACATTGTGTTTGCTGTTATTTTTTTGTTTGTTCGCGTTGTTGCGCTTTGCATTCCAAATGACGCATGGACAAAATTTACTTTGGTACGAATGAAAATGCTGAACAGCGTAAGCTCAAAATGCCAGATAAAACTCGTACTTCATTATCAACCGAATTCTGAAGAGAACTCTAGGGTAATTTTTCTCCATTTGCCATATTAAAGGAATGGGAAAAGGCAACAAATTCCCTGGAAATTTATACTCAGAATAGAGCTGTCTACGAAAATTTTCTAAAAATTGTAAATTTGATGACAATTTTAATTTGTCGAATTTCAATTTTTTTTTTTTTTTTTTTTTGGAAAAGAAAGTTTTAAACTTTGACTTATTTTTTGGTAAATGACCTTTACCGTCGGCAAAAATGTTATGACAAAAATGCATTATTCTTAGAATTCATTTTGTACACCGAGGTGCTACCGGTTTTATTTAGAAAAACCACTGAGCCGGAAAGTCGTCGAATGCTATTGGTATTATTTACCCGACTGTCGTAGAATTTTTGTTACCTTAGTTTTTTTTTTAAATTCAAATAAAACTATTAATACTGACTAAGGTACCACAGATTGGCAATCTATGAATAATTTAAGTTGGAACCGCGCTACCGTCCATTCAATACTTACACTCACATATCGCCGCCGGTAGATGGTGGGGCGTGGCCGCAGCTTATTGCTACTAGCATAGTAACGCATTCGAAAGAGACTTGGATACATAAGCTGGACAATATCGGATGGCGTTCGGCCACAACGAAATTTTGGATTGAACATTTTGTGGTAATTTAGAAAATACGACGAAAAAAAAAACAAACACAAAACACTTTAACTAAATTTTTTTTCGGCTTAAATGTGGCAATAATAATTAAGCTCTAATGGCTGCACAATTAAATAAATGAACCGTTATGGCCAACGCACGCGAAGAAGGCGAACAAAAAAAAACAAAAAAAAAAACAAAAAACTTCTTCCGGCGTGCGCGTGAAATCTAACACTTTTTATAATAGCCGCGATGAGATTGTTGCAGATGCAAAACACAACTAAAACTAAGTGAAAATTTGCACAAGCATTGAGTGATCAAATTGGCAATTAGCAACAACAGCTAGCGGCTAGTAGTATATCAACATTTAGCGACAACAGCAACAACGGCAACAATAATAGCAGGCGACGGCTGAGGGGCCGTAAGATTTTGTTTTTTTTTTTTCGTTTTTTTTTTGCCCACTGTAGCCTGCCTAACGTTGCATGGCACCTCAAGAAACAAGCAGCGCCAACTGTTCCCGTCTGCCATAAGAAAATTTTTTTTGAATGCTGCAGGGAGTGCAGCGGACCACAGCGGCGGCTTTACATTTGCAGTTGCCCATAAAAAATCATCAGCGATGCGTTATTATTAGATAATTTAGAAAACGAAGCAAAAGAAATTATCCCAAGTATTAAAAGGAAAACATTTGTAGGCACAATTATACTCGTGTATTTAAAGATGTTCGAAATTATAAGTGCATCGAACGTGGGCCCGATGCAGGGCACCTCACCTTTGCCGTTCTGTCTGCCACCAATTCGTCCGCCTAGTCATTTGCGTTTGACAGTTACATGTTTTTGCTTTTATTTATTTATTTTTTTGTTTCTTTATTAGCAAGAACTTATTTCTTCATTTAAAATTCGAATTTGCAACTTATTAAATGAGCGAATTGAGTGAACGCCTCGCACAGCAGTCGCAACACCACCACATGCATCGCTCTAAATCCAATGATAAAAGATTTAAAGGGGGAAAAAAACGAAAGCAAAACCTGAATAAAATGCTTAGCTGAATTCAGTGCACAATTATTGAGCGACATTAGATGAAAGATAAAAAACACGCTGATGATTTGCAACAGCTGTGTAGCAAAAAAAAAAAACAAAACTAAGCAACACAAATAGCTACCCAAATATCAACAGACAAAAGCAAAGAAAATCAAGAGCCAAACAAATCGGCGAAATTGCACCTTTACGTATGAATTTGATTTTTCGTTTTTTTTTTCATTGAATGCTTTGAACAAAGGCAAAAGAACTGCAGAATAAATAAGTGTATAAATACAGTAGGTCACAGCGAAACTCGTACAGTGGTCTTTTCCTAATATTCACAATATTTTTCATGAAAAAAATTGTATTCATTAATTTTTTGGAAAATATATAGTTCATAATAAAAAAGCATATAAGTTCAACTTTCAAACCTTGTACAAAATTAGGCAAATTAAGAATACAAAATGTCACTAAAATTTCAAAAAAAAAATTTAAACATATTTTTATCAAATTTTCTGGTATACAATTTTATATAATATGCATTGTTATGAAAATAAATACCAGTTTAAAGTGGCTAAAAATTCGCTATGATTTTTTTGGAAATTTTATTTTTGTATTTTCTTCAATAAAAATACAGTTTTTTATGCACAAAATGTAGTCAAAATATTTTTTTCCCTTAACTAATATTTTTTTTGCTATGTTTTAATAAAAATACAGTTAACTCTCTAAAAAAAAAATGCATGTAAAAAAAAATCAACCTATTTTTAAAAAAAATTGCAACTTTTTAATCCACATATTTTTTGTTTTTTGCAGACGGCTTGCACTTCGTCTTCGATATACTTTTGCATAGAAGAAATAAAAACATCAGCAAACAAAAAAAAAATGTATCAAAAAGTAGGAAGAATGTTTAGCTACTGCATTTTTTTATCTTCTGTTTTTTCCGACACGGTTCAATTTTAAACTACTTAAAACTTGTATTTTATTACAGTAAAATTAAATAGGCTACAAAACATTATACTCTAAGGCTTTCTAAAAATTTCGATAAAAAAGTCAAAAAATTTAATGACAATTTTTTTTATTTATTGAATTTTTTGAAGAGTTTGAATTTTGCACTGCATTTTTTTATCTTCTGTTTTTTCCGACACGGTTCAATTTTAAACTACTTAAAACTTGTATTTTATTACAGTAAAATTAAATAGGCTACAAAACTGTATACTGTAAGGCTTTCTAAAAATTTCGATAAAAAAGTCAAAAAATTTAATGACAATTTTTTTTATTTATTGAATTTTTTGAAGAGTTTGAAATTTGGACGCATATTTTTTTGTTTATAGAAAACAAAATTTCCCTGAAAAACATTGTGAATAAAAAAAAGATAACTTGAAAGTTTCGTTTTGTGCATAGACAACAAAATTTAGGTTTTTAGTTGTATTTTTTGCTTAAAAAGTAAAAAAAAAAATTAAAAATATTTTTTTGGAATATTATTTTCTATTTCTAAAAATGAAGTTATTTTTTTTAGTTTTAAAATTATTTGTTTTTTTTTTTTTTTGGGTTTACTTTCTGCTCACAAAACATACATGCATACATATGTTTTGAGTTTTGTGATATGGTTAGTCCTTTTCTTAGTTTTCTTGTTTCGCATGCCAAATAAAAGGATTTTTTTTTTTTGCTTGGAAAATAAGTTACGTTTTAAGTTTTATTTTTATCTTTTTACTAGAAAATAAATATTAACTTTGAGTATTATGTATATTATTAGGAAAAATATGATTTTTTAAATTTAATTTTTTCGACTAGAAAATAAAAAAAAAATTTTAATGCTTATTTGTTTGGCTAACAAATAAAAAAATAAATGTTTTGATGTTTAATTTTTGCTTAGAAAATAAAAGCTATTTTTAATGTTTTACTTTTTTTTTTTACTAGAAAACAGAAATTATTTCTTAAGTTTAATTACTTGCTTAGTTAGAGTTAAATTATTATTTTTTTTTGAATAGAATTTAAACATTTTTTGTTGAGTTTTATTTTTTTTTGACTAGAAAATAAAAAAAAATTAATTTTATTTCTTGCTTAGAAAATAAGTTTTTTTTTTTTAAATTTAATTGTTGGACTAAAATTTGTAAATTTTTTGTTGAGTTTTATTTATTAAAATAATAAATAATTTTTTAAATTCTAATTTTGTGACTAGAAAATAAAACAATTTGTTATTTTTTTTGTTTAATAAAAAATTTAAGCCATTTTTTAAGATCTATTTTATTGACTAGAAAACAATAGTTTTTCTTTTAGTTTTATTCTTTTTCTGATAAAATAAAACCTCATCTTTACGATTTTCTTAGTAGATCTTGTATGATTGATAAGTAAATAGCCCACACAGTTTCAGGGTTTACACTGTCTAAATATATGTAGAGTCTTTAAAGTAAAACCTCATATCTGAGCAATCACCTCTATGGGATCTAGGATCTAGGTAGGTTATAGTGACCGTATGTTGATGATTTTTATTGTTCATCTTATATTCATAATAAGTGGCGGGAGTACTAAATTTATAATAGAAAGCCCCATATCGGAACAATCAGTTTTATTGCAGCCATATAAGATGCGATCTTGTCGATTCCGTCTACCAAGTTTCAGTTTGCGTTCAAACTCTTAATAGTAAACAAAGTACGATTGCATTGCCGAACTTACAACACCAATCAATGGACTGCATGAAATGTATTAATTTAATGCATTCACATGCAAAACAATTGTTACAAATTATGTGAATATTCGAAAAACTCGCGAACGATTAAAGTTTTTTCCACCACACGCTCTGAATTGCGTGCCGCTAAAAGCTTTTAAAGTCATGTAAATTGAATATAGAATACAGAATGCATAATAATAGAATGCAAAGCGTATAAATAATCGAAGGTATGTATGTATGTGTGTAGGTGTTGTGCGTGAATTTATTCGATACAATCAACACACATGACAGAAGTTACATAATTGCGTACAAATAAGGAAAGTTTAGCGTTCAGTTCAAACTAAACGTCACTCATACGTCATGTCGCACAAACAAACAAAAAACACAACAAAATCACATTTTGAATTTGAAAAAAATGCATTGTTCTAATGAAATGTATAGTCACAGTTTTATAGGCCAACTCGGGAAAAGTTGTATTGAATTATAAATTTTTCCGCTAAAATAGCTCAATTTAATTGTCGGAAAGCAAAAATTGTAAAACCAAATAAATTGTATCAAAACTACGCCACCTAGCTAAAACTAAATAAAATTTTATGTTCAAACCATAAAACTAATTGCCTGACTTTCGCACAAAGCAGTTGAATAAAATCCGAAAGTGTGCAGAAAACGTACAACTGTCAAATTTCGATATATTCTGAGCACGGGGTCTACTGCCTTTGATGTTATGTATATGCTTAGATAAAATCTTTCAAAAATTTTTTTAGATGCAGTAATGCTCTAAAAGTATCTAGATGCATGCGGATAGAAAAAAAAATATTTTTTTTAAATGTGGCTGCCCACATGGTGATTTTCTTGCTATATTTACATATTGTTTAACTAGGTCTTTTTTAATAATTTGTTTATATATTGTGGATATAAATCAAAATTTAAAATGTATACAAATTCAACAAATTTTGTAATAAAATTTTTTACTTTATTTTTGGAAAATATTTTTAGAAAATACAGGTCTATAACAAAAAGGATACAAATCGAAATTTCGAACTTTGTACAAAACTTATAAAAATTAAAAAAAAAATCCATCAAATTTTCAAACTTTTTCATCAGAATTTTAATTTCTTAAAAACCTGTAGTTCGTTCCATAAGAAAAATTATGTAACTCGATATTTCAAACTTTTTACAAAATGTAGAAAAATTCAACAAATATGCATACAATTTGCAAACCTTTTATCAGAATAATTACTTTATTTTTGGAAAAATATAGTTCCATAATAAAAAGGATATAAATCGAAATTTCAAACTTTTCAATCACAAAAAATTTAGTTAGTTTTGAATCCTATACATTGAAATATTAAATTTTCAAACCTGTCAATCAAAATTTTTAGTTAACTTTTCAGAAAAATATAGTTCGTTCGGTAACCAAGATCATATAAATCAAAATTTCAACCTTTCTACAAAATTCCAAAAATTTTCCAAAAATTTTCACACTTTATAATCAAAAAGGATATAAATAAAAATTTATGAAAATTCAAAAAAAAAATTCAACAAATTTTCAAACTTTTGAATTAGGAATTTTGGTTAATATTTTAGAAAAATATAGTTCGTTCCATAAGAAAAATTATTTAAATCAATATTTCAAACTTTTTACAAAATGTATAAAAAATCAGAAAATGTTCATCAAACTTCCACACTTTTTAATCAGAGTTTTAGAAAATCATGCATTTGTTTAGCAAAGCATGGTGTTGATTCTAGCCAGATTCTAATCCAGCTCACAAGGATAGAATTGTTCAGAGCTGCCGGAGAGACAAGCTTGCGTGTTTTATTTCGTCTGAGAACTCGCCGTTCCCTTCTCCAGATTATCTCATATTTGGGATTACATGCTGGACAAAATGAAAAACATAAAATACTTGATAATGGCCCAGTCTGAGGATGGAGCAATTCAAGTGACGCTTACAGAAGGGAATGAACGAAATACCGGACGAAGTTTTGCGTGCTGTTTTTACGAAATGTTTGGAGTTGACAAAGACAAACTAGGGCGAAAGATTCGAAACTAGTAATTGAGAAACAGATAAAATGAGTGTCAAAATAAGAATAATATATTTTCTTCTCAAAATCCCAAGCTGTATTTTCATTTCCAAAAAAAAAAAATGACTAGAGTGATTCCTTGCTTCGCCGTACTAATTTATTAGAACAGGCAGAAAAAAATGCTGTATTCGGTCTCTCAAAGCCTTCATCATACCTTTTATAGAGATTAAAATAAATGTGCGTACCAAATTTCAGTCAGATATCTCCAGAACTGAGCCACTTACAAAAATCGAACAAAAGCTGTAACATCATTTCATCTTCATGAAAGGTATAATTATAATATAAACAAACAAAACATTATAAAAATATACTGTGCCGGAAAAAAGTAATGGCACCGTAGTTCGTTTTATAATATACACAAAATTTTGCTAAAAGTGTTTTATTAATTTTGTATCAAAATATATCTCATTCTATAACAAAAGCTATAAGTACACATTTCAAAAAAATTTAAAAAAATTAACAAAAGAGTACGCAGTCTTGTAGTCCATTCAATTCTGGTATAATAAGCTGCAAGTGTTAAGTGGCTAAAATTTGCCGATGATTTTTTATCATTTTTAACACCGGTAGTATTGCCCGTTTTCTTGCGAATAAAAATATTTTTTTCCATAAGTTATATGAAAAAAAAGCTACAACACTGTTCGAAAAAAAAAACAATTGTCAAATGTCAATGGGTATTTTAAGCCTTTGAAAATGTTCACTTTATTTTACAAAACTTATATAAAAAAATAGAATTAAACTGTTTGAAATTTTGTTGAAATTTTTTTAATTGCGCAGAATTTCTGTGAATTTTAAACAAAGTTTGAAATATAGACGTACGGAAAATAATATACAATATGTATATTAAGCTCCTCTTATTGCTCATATTAAAAAAAAAAAACAAATATAATCCATGCCCTGTGTTTTTCTACAACCGAACAAACCTATTTAGTCCATTAAACCAACTTCGAAAATTGGTTCAAATTAATTTAAAAGTGTATTGATTATATTGGCAAATGGTTTGAACAATAATAAACCCATTTTCATTGATTAGCCACTGTTTTTTTTCTTTCGTTCGCAATGCTTGAAAGGCTCACAAATTTTCTTATATTATACACAGCCCACCTTTCGAGGGAGAATAACCAAAATAATCGCAGTAATTGATAAGCAAATATGGAAATAAATATCGACTGTGTGTTAAATATTGATGTGCGCCTCCTTGCGAGGACAAATGCAATAATTTTGATATAATTGAACCACTTTGATAGATACAGTAGCGTCGAGTTAGTTATTGGGCATATGTTTTTCAAAAGTGCACTAACTTAAAATTTAATATTTTTGATATTATGTACCAATAAGGTTTATGGAACGCATAAGAATTTACCTTCCCGAAATATGTGAAGTAATATTTTGTTGTAAATTTTTTATGCAATGATAAATACCGATAAAATTATTTTATCATATTTAAAATAAATCATAATATGATAAAATAATTGCATTTTATTTTATATGAGAAAAAATTAGAAACCTATTGCCTATTCTTATTTATTAATTGCACTTTCCGTATATAACCAGAAATCACATTTCGCTTTCTGTCACATATAACAGGTGGCAACACTCTCAAAACTATATGTATGCACCTTGTCCTAGCCGAGACGAACAGTTTGGCACTCATATTTTAATATTTTATATCTTTGCGAAATAAAAAAGAAATTACTCTAAAAAATGTGGCGACCCCCTTCAAAATATATATTTAAACTTTCTCCTAGCGAAACAAATGGTTGTACATTCATATTTTACTATTTCATATTACTTTTGCATAATTTTATTAAATTCGACTTTTCAATCAGGTGGCAACCTTCTTTAAAATATAGCAGGCTATAAAGCTTATATTCAGCAAAACGAAACGTTTGACACCCATATTTTCATATTTCATAAAACTTATGTATAATTTAATTTATTTCGACTTTTGAAACAGGTGGCAACTCTCTCAAAGTTAGCTATGAACTTTCTTGCTGAGAGCAACTGTTTGACATCTTTATTTTAATATTTCATATAACTTGGGAATAACTCAATTCAATTAGACTTTTCAAAGAGGTGGCAACCCTCTCCAAAGTAAAAAATGTGCTTTGCGACCTATTTTCATACCTACGAAATATACATACCTAATTGCAATTGTGGAGTTTCGGAGGAGTTCGACTGATATAGTACATACAAACATATGTACCCGTAATAATGAAAGCGGTCCAATTCGAAATTAGAAAAAAAACAAGAGTTTATCACTTATTTCGCACCACATTTTTTTAAACGAAATTTATTCAATGTCATTCTTACGATATCGTCAAAAATGATTTTTTAGATAGTGTTTGTAGTTACAACGTTATACGAAATTCATTTAGTGTTAATTATGAAAGTGGTCTAAATCAAAAATTTAAAGAAGTTATATAAACATAACTTGAAAATGGCGCGTTGATTACTTTTAAACATTATTGGTAAATGTACCTGAATTATTCAGTTTAGGCATTATTAAAAAAAAAAACAAAGTTCTTTATTGTTTTAAATCACTTATAGTAAATTCAGTTAATTTTGAAAATGGTATAAGTCAAGTCAATTTTTAAAAACAACATTTGTGCATGAAATTCAGACAAAATTCCATATTCATAATAAATTTCCATTAATCAAGACTAATAAAATTATAAATTCAAATGTCGTATAAAATTAAAACAATTTTTAATTCGTTCAAATGCTATTCATTAAATATCTCAACACAAGGAATATATGACTTAGACCACTTTCAGAATTATGGACACATATAAGATAAATAGTATTTTAATATTGAATATTTACAACAAAATTAAATTTGTTTTTTCAAGCATGGTGTGAATCCTTCGGCAGGTTTATTGGTCGCTGAAACATTGCCAAAAAAAAATTAAAATAAAAATAAATTACAAAAAAAATTTTGAAAAATTAAAAAAAAATTAATTTAAGAAAATAAAAATAAATTGAAAAAAATAAAAATAAATTTAAAAAAATAAAAATAAATTTAAAAAAATATAAATACATTTTAAAAAATATAAAAAGAAATTAAATTGAAAAATTAAAAAAAAATTAATTTAAGAAAATAAAAACAAATTTAAAAAAATAAAAATGAATTTAAAAAAATAAAAATAAATTAAAAAAAATATAAACACATTTTAAAAAATATAAAAAAAAATTAAATAAAACGAATAAAGTTAACATCAATCGAAAACTATACTATATATCGCTTCTTCACGTTAATATACTTTTTGTGTCAAATGGAAGAATTTTTTTTTTTAATTTACAGGCGTTTAAATTGAAACCACAAGGACATTTTCAAGACTTTTGAAAATTATTCACTTCAATTCGTTCGTTTTATTTAATAAACTTTCTAAAAAGAAAAATTATTGGAAATTTCTAAATTTATTACGAAAATGTGAATAGTAAAGGCGCTGAAAACGGTAAGACAGCGCTATCCACGAGGTGCACAGAGTTTTGTAACTTATCTAGAGTGATCGTCATATCTTTGGCATCAAAATTCAATATATGTAATACTATTTGCCATTAACGTTTACAAATTTATTTTTAATTTTTTTTTAAGTTTGATTCATTATATAATATAAGTCAAGTTTAAAACTTCGTACAAAATTTACAAAAATTGAACAGTTTTCACAAAATTGTTTTCAAATTTTAAAATTTTTTATCAAAATATCTAGTAAATTTTGTTATAAAAAAGTTACGAGTGGCCTGATTGATTTTTGAGAATTTTGTTTGCTGAAAGTTTATAAAAATTAATTTTGTTCATGCGACATATGAAAAGAAAGCCAAAAAAAAAGAAAAAAATATTATCAAAAATCAACCCGAATTTTCACTGACTTCAAACTTACACTTTATTATAGTAAAATTTAATGCGCTATAAAACTGCGTACGCACACCCAGTCACTCCATTATATAATATAAAAAGCTTAATCCTTGCTGATGCCACTCATCAACGCTGCGTTAACTCACACAACACAAAAAACTCAGCACACGCGCACCAACATTGCTAGCAAAATTATGCGCATTTTAAGAGGTATGTATATATATATGTATATGTGCATATGTACGTATATTTTCAAACATCAGAGCAAGTGATGGAACGTAAATTTTTCGTTCAAATTTTACTACCATGCTGTTTTTACAAACCGTTAATTTAATTGACTTTTTCCGCCCACTGCAACTGCATTGCAGTAAACGGCACTTTGGTAGCATTGCAGATGTATTTATTTATGTATGCACGCTAGGGTTGGCAATTTTTATTTAAAATATTAATTGTTAAAAAATTTAACAAGTGGAACAAAATGGTATTCTATTATGGTATTCTAAAGCAGAATATTAAGAAATATAATACCTTTCATAAGTATATAGTATTTTTCGGCCTGATTTTTTTATTAACCGACAATATTAATTTTTGATCTCAATAAGGCAAAGTATATTGGAAAAAAGAAAATCACAGTCGCGTTATTTTGTTTTTAATATTACCGTCATTTGAGAGGTGGGCGTAGTTTTGGTTCGAATTTTTTCAATTGTTGAAATTTTGCTCACGGACTTCAAATGCGATGTGATATACTTTGGTAGCATGATTTCGGTGATATACTTATTTGCTCTAAAGTGGGCGCTGCCACGCCCGCTTCAAAAATTTTTCCATTCGGTGTTTTTGTTAATCCAGCGCCATTTTTCATATTGAATTTGAGCGAATTGTCTAATGCTGACTTAAATATCGCATTTTGTGGGCGTGGTTTTGAGTCGATTTTAAAAATTTTGAAAATGTGAACAAAAGTTGCTAGAGTTTGGTCAAGTAATTGCGGAGATACAACTTTTTCTTATAAAGTGAGCGGAGCCACGGCCATTTTGCAAAAAAAAAAAATACATAATTTTTTTTTTCAAATTTGAGCAAATTATCTTCAATTGTGACTGAAATAACGCGGTCTTTTGAATTTCACAAAATACCGTTATGTGGGCGTGGTTATTATCCGGTTTCGCCCATTTGCAATACCAAAGTATCTTGACTCTCGAGGGCAATGTGTACACCAAGTTTCGTTGAGTTAGCTCAAGTTACTCGAGTTATCCCAACCACGGATGGACGGGAGGTCAGACGGACATGGCTGTCGCTATTAATGCTAAGAATTTCGAATATACATAAGTATGTCTTTATCTAACTGGGTGGCCTAATGCTGAAACAATTTATACGAATGGCATTTTTAGAAAAAATTAAAGCATTGAGTGAGTTACTCTCCAAGCGCTACCTAAATTTACAGCTCAATCAATATTGCAAAGCTTTAGCTTTTTTCTTTCCTCTGATAAGGTGTACTTTTGTGGTGAAAATTTTACTAGTTGCATCTGATGTAAAAAAAAAACCAGTGTAATTACCAATCCCGGTGTTCAAGCTGAGTAAGCCCGCGGTTTGTGGCACTCAAAAAATACCCGTATCTCGATTTGGCATCCCTAATGCACACACACATTTTTACATACAAACACATTGAGCATAATATTATGCAGTGGAATGCTGAGTTGCAAACATCCAGATAGTTTCGGCATGCATGCGACATTTAACAAAAACTATTTTAATTTTAACCATTACAACTGGCAGTAACTCTTGCAAAATGCAAAATGCACCAAATTGGCTGGTGGTAAGTAAGGCTTTTCGTATTTTATTGACTCACAAAATTAGTTTCTAGCTATCTACCGATAAATGTGTGTGTGTGTGTGTGTGTGTGTACATATGTAGATTAAGAAGCTATTTAATTAACAGTTTGATGATTTTTCGAAATTCGAAATATTTTGGAGGGTAAAAGCTGGAACTCTATATACACCAGTCTTTTCAAGCGTTGTGGTTTACGAAATTGCTTAGATTCTACAGGCGTTTGAGGCGTTAGAATTTGGCAACTCTATATGATAATTTTCAGGCCTGATATTTTTTCTCAATCGCAAAGGTCTGTTCGCTGAATGCACTAGTTAGATGTGCGGCAGAAAATATTAAACAAAAGGAAGGAGATTTTAAAAATATGCAATTTTCTTTACCGCATGGAAGATTTAATTGTGGTGATTTCATACAATTGCACTAATTTCACTTTTTAACTAAGTGTTGTAGAATTCTAGCTCAATAGCTATTACCTGTTTTCGAAATTGTATGGATTTTATTTATTTTCTCGCGATTGGTTCTATCGATTCTGCTAATTTTAAAAAAAAACTCAAAATGGTGTTTTTTTGTCATTTGCGTTTTTCATTAATTTTGTTTGTAAAAGTTATTACATTGTTTTTAAATATTATTGGCATCCCAATCGTTTTACGATCGCTTTTTACCCAATATTGTAGTGCATTATAGCAAATCATTTGCAAAAACAAAAAAATGGCGCTATACGATGAAACGAAAGCTACTCGAAGGCCTAAGTATACCCGCTTGGTGAACAACACGACACCGTACCTAACCCAATCAAATTTATTTTGATGCTTAGTCGAACCATTCAAGATGAAAGAAAAAGAGTAATCTGCAGGCAGATCTCAGCCCAATTGTCGCAATCCCAGATTCCGCAATTTATTTAAGGATTCTGATATTAATATCGGCCAAACACTTTTCGGCGAAGCTGCCAAAAACTACTTATACGAATGAAGAGCAAAGCAGAATATATTTATTTTTTCTCTAGCTTGCGCTAAAATAAAATCTAAATAGAAACATGCCATTTTTACCAATTTTGGCGGTTTTTCTTTTGTTCATATATGGTTATCAAAGTCTAGCTCATTATAAAGGGTCTTGCAATAGGGACGCTACAAAAGTAGACCGATAGTGACAGCAAACGACGCCATATTTTTTACCGCTTTTTTGACATTTCTCTTCAGTAAGGTTTGCGATTTCATCATGGAAAGTCCAATTTATGGTCGTCGTCATTTCTGGCTGAATGGCTTCGTCAATAAGCAAAATATGCGCTATTGGACAGGCAGCAATCCACACGTACTCCATGAGTCAACATTGCATCCCGGAAAAATTACGGTTTGGTGCGGTTTATGGGCCGGCGGCGTCATTGGGCCGTACTTCTTCCGTGATGATCAAGACCGGCACGTTACTGTAAATGGGAATCGCTACCGCTCAATGATAACCGAATATTTTTGGCCCGAATTGGATGATATGGACTTGGACAATGTGTGGTTCCAGCAGGACGGCGCCACTGGCCACACAGCGAATGTCACAATCGATTTATTGAAAACCAAGTTTGGTGAACGTGTTGTCTAACGAAATGGCCCAGTCAATTGGCCTCGCCTCGCCTCGGTCGTGCGATTTGACGCCGTTAGACTATTTCCTGTGGGGCTACGTCAAGTCTATGGTCTATGCCAACAAGCCAGCGACGATTGATGAACTTCGTACGAATATCGAACGTGAAATTGCAGCAGTATCATGCAAAATAAATCGAGTTCCATACATAATGGCATCGAATGTACTTTCACAGGAATAAGGAATTTAATTCATATCCCAAACCGTTTTTGTTTTATTTAAAAAAAACTTTTGTAGCGTTCCTATTGCAAGACCCGATATAACAGACACCATAGAAACCATATTTGAAACTTTGCAAACAATACTAGCAATACCCGACGTACTTTGTTACGGCTCAAAAATTACAGCGTATTAAATTTTTTTTTTTTTTTTAATATTTAAAAAAGCCATTTGAGATGATAAAACAGCATAAAAATTTATTCAAAATGTGGATTGTGAAATATTATCAGTCGAAATCGATCAATCTTACTAGACAGTTCAAAGACATCATCCAAAATTTAAATATTATTCCGATTCCGTGGAATAAATTTTAAAAAATTTTTTATGCAGAAAGCTCAAACTGTCTGAGGTGACGTTTTTGAAGACTACTTTTTAAAAACCTTTTTTATTTATAAAAAAGCCCGCAAAAATGGAAGTAGGTTCAGATCAGTCCTGCTTACCTAAATCTTAATATTGTTGCGAAATATATTAATATGATGAATTTTGTAAGACCGAAGGAAAAATACTACCGATTTTTTTTTTTTTTTTTTTGAGAAGTAAGGCACCCAAAATTAATTTTTACAAACAAACTAAAAATAAGTACGCCATTCTCCATACAATCAATTTTATATAATAAGTATAGATGTAGAGATTATTAATAACAAAAAAGAGAACAAAAGAAGAGCAACAAAACCCTGTATTTTTGTTTATTGTAAACCATGACACATCAAATTCGTTATCCACTATGTTAAGAAAAGTCTTATCTCAGCATAATGTTTTAACCGAACTTTATGTATGCTATTTCCTTTTTTGTTAAATTTTTCCATGCAATATCTTTCTGACAACTCTAAAAGCCCTCGAAGATGTGGTTTTACGAAAAACTGGCACACACCTTCTATTTATGCACAGATTTTCAAACTCTAGCCTACTGTGCACCCAACTCACTAAGCGAATGTTGCTCATACGCCACGTATAGTCAAAACATTTTACCACTAAAAGAAATTACAATTTCAGCATCGTCTCAGCGGTAATGGGAAACCACACAACACTCAGATAAGAATCGTCGCCCACTCGACAACTACTTTAAATGCATTAAAATTAAACAAAACTAATGTGGTGCATACTCACACGAGCGCACACACACACACACACACACGCACACATACATATTAATTAAATATGTATGTACTTTAAGCAGGTACACAAACAGACACTCCTCGTGCGGATTGAATGACGGGCCAGAAGTAAACACTAATGTTGGCTTTCGCATCACACGAAAGTATAAAGGATTATTTCATATAGGATATTTGCTGTCAGCAAATAAGAATGACACTGCATTACTCTCTGCAGTAGGTAAACGTAACAAAAAACCAAAAAAAATAAAAATAGAAAAAAGGCAAAGTAATGCGCAGCGAAAGGCACCTGAGTGAAGTAGAAAATGTAAAATTGAGAAAGTGAAAAGTTAATTGCGAACACAGCAGTCGGATCTGTTATATCACGCTGTCACTTTATGAAAATTATCCAACACGTATGGGAAATATTTCATGCTGTTGCAACAACAACACATAAGAGCACGACACGATACGATACGATACGATACTATATCGATTACTTTTGCCATTCGTTGGCGATATCTTTTATTCCATAGAGCCTTTCCATTTCAAGACAACCGCTCCATTCGGGACATATTTATCTTTTTTCACTTTGTACAGCCGTTCGTCGGTTTGGGCCGAGCCCAAGAAACTTTACCTATTGGCTTATCTCCTTTGCGAAATTGGCAAGTCGATGTTGGCTACATATAGAATAGAACGAACGTCATGCTTAGCAAAAATATCTACATTCGTTTTAAACGGGCGATTTGGAGCTATTTAAATTTTGTTTTATTTTTTAATCTAATTTATATTCTATTTTTTTAATAATTTATTCAATTAAAAAAAGGTTTGCAGACAGGTATACGTACATAATGTATATCTCGAAAGGTGTTATATTTACAAAATTGTTATAACTTTGTTTTAAAAGTGAAATTTTGGACTAAGTTTTGGATTAAGTCAATTTATAACATGAAAAATTCGATATAACCGTTTCTACATTTTTGGCTCATAATTTTTGTATGTGTTTTGCTACTTTGTGACTAATTTTTTTATATACCCCTGATTAATTAAAAAGGTCCTGAAATTTTCAAGAAGATATTTACTTTTTTTTTTTCAAAAATATAAACTATAAATTGAACAAAATTAAAAAAAAAGCACTAAGTGTTCAAACTATAAATAAATTTAAATTCAATAAATATCAAATTTTGTACTTTGAGCAATTTTAATTTCAGGTTTTTTTTTTAAATTTGTAAAATTTTGACACTAATTTTTTTCAATAATCGTTGGTTCTTGGTTCTTCGTTCTGCGAACAAGTGACAGTGGCTTTGTGGAGGTGTCGATGTTTGTTTTTGGTACTACGAGTACTCACTATCACGTTCTGCACCGCGGCGAAGTTGATCAGCAACTCTTCGTTATCGAAGTTATGTTCTTAAAGGCTAAATTTTCACAATCTGCGTTCTTTAGCCATCCTAGCATTAGGTCGTAGGCTAATATAATTAAACTTAGTTTTGATGCAATTTAAATATTCACTGACGGAGGTGAACATAGAGATAAAGTATTGTATCCTGCGCCGCCGTTCCATGGCAACTGTAATAAACATCGCATGCTGTATATTTTCTACAGTCATAGCCCGCCAATCGCATCTTCTATGTATACTGCGGTGATGTCAGTCTTAAATTTTCCGAGGAAATTCAGCAGGTGAACAGGTCTAGACTTGTTTAGTATTTTCATTATAAATGTTTTCTTACATGGCGGGTTCTAAGCACAGCGCCCAAGCCTATGCCGAAAGAGTTTCAGAAGAAGGATACACATTTTTGCGTGAAGAGAGCCGCTAGCTCAAATATGGACGTCTGCTTACAACTGTACCTACTGGTGAACAGAAGCTGCTGACTGCAATGGACCTTGAAACCGAATACCAAACCGAAACCGATAGCAAAAGTGTTTCTACATAGCTGTCTCTCTTTCAGCCGTGACCCAGGGTTCCACACAGTTTGATTACCCCGGATCTTACTCACTTTGCACAGAGTGCACGAACGGGAACGTATGAGTCGGAATTTCGAACTTCGCATTAGCTGTTTTTTTTTACATATTGGACAAGTCGCTTTAAGGTACAAATGTAAACAAATTTCAGTGTTAAAAGGAACTTAGCTTTGTAAAATTTTAGATTTCTGTGTTTGACAATAAAAATTGTAGTCCATTGATTTTGGGTTAGTAACAGCAGAGAGGAACAACAATAAATACAGAAGAAAGTTGAATGGAGAGAGTTGCGTTATGGGATAAGTCCTTTTGAGTTTTCATAAACGCCCAAAATTTTTTAGTAAATGTTCAGTTTTCTTTATCAGCTTAGAAAACTCTTTAAGTAATATTATAGATTTGTCATCGGCTTAGGTTGTTAGTCGGCTTTTAAATACTAAATGGAATTCTTTGGACCCAGCAAAAAGGATAGTTGCTATTTATAATTCCCTTCAGAGAGAGGACAAAACTCTTGACTTTTCACGCGTGAATGTGAGAGATTCCAAGAAGAAAAAAAAAACGTAAATGGTGTGACTGCTTAATGATAAATGTGTGCACTTTACGATACTTAAAATTTGTATTTGAAACCAAAAATCAAAAGTGACGATATTTAAATGGTTGGAAAAAAGCCCCAGAGATTTTCCTCTTTTAACAAGGCTTTTGAGGTAAATTTTAAATATTCGGTGCAGATCTCGATCTACAGAAAGGATTTTTATGTTTTTGTTTTTGTAGTTTTTTACCTGAAAGGAACAGAGTTTTTTTTTTTAATTTAAAATATAGCTATTTCCACTTTCCCTTTTTTTGGGAATTACTCCCAAAAAATATTGCCCCTTTTTTAAACACTCAGAGTAGCTAATTTTCTCTACAAAATATTCTCCCCTTTTCAAAATTAATTTATGATAGCAGGAAAGGGAAAAAAGAAAAAATGGCATTCGAATTTCTAGTCGGCCTAGAGGGAAAAAGAGAATAAAAACTACCGGGCAGTTTCAGTTGATAATCTGACTGATAAGCAATCATTTCCTGAGATAATTTTGTTATGTTTTATTTCTTCTATAGCCATCGAGTTTGCTTATTCCGACATAGCTCTTATTCCAAGAACTAATAACTTTTTATATAACGTTGTTCATTAAAAAATTACTGTCAATGTAAACCCCAAATTAGTCAACTTTTATTACGCCATATATTTCGAGAATGCGATGTACACGATATGCAGCAACTGGTAGCTTTAACAGCAAAAACTTACTGACCATTTGAGGGCAGTGAAGAGTTATAAATTCAATTGTGTGCGCTTCCCCGCATTTGCTATGATAGTCCCTCTTTCCACACAAAAAAGCACTCAACATACGAGATGAAAAGCAGCCCAGGTACTGTAAAGTTCCCACAACAATCACTCTTGTTGAACTACTCAGAAAACTTTTCTCATTAATTTAAAATTTTCAGAATCTTCCACTATGATTTCACACAAAGGAATTCAATTAATGTAGATATGTTTTTGTTCCGGTAAATGCTTTATGTTGGAAAGGCAGACCAGCCAATGTTCGTGTGGAGAGTGAAAAGAAAGTTAGCGCAAGAAAATCTATATATACTACATATAAAAAAAAATCATCAACATTAGAGATTAAAGATTTTGTAACATTAATTATTAAGAATGACATGTGAAGCACATTTTGATTTCAAGCTTACCATTGAAATAGTTAATTGTGTGATTGAGTTGTTGTACACTATGACAACAACGATGTGCATGTATGTATGTATATTTAATTTGCTATAATGCAGTGAAAGTGAGAATATGCTAAGCTAAGCGATGTACTGCAGCAACAACAACAACAACCGCAAGCGTTAACTTGCGTTTGCTTTGCATAGCATACCTTTGATAACTAACTAGATAATTTATAATAATGTTACTCATACGCCTCGGTGGAGTTAACGAGAAATGCTTGCCGCATCACATGGCATACTTTGCATATACACCGACATACATACATACACACACACACATATGCACTTATATTAAACTGGGATGTGAAAGGGATTGTAATTATCGTTGGCACAATATTTAAAGGGTTGAAGGTTGTTGACTTGAAAGTATCCTCTTCAATCTGTAAACTCAATTTAGCAAATTTGTATTTCACTAAATTCAGTTTAAACTTATCTCAAAATTAATGAAATTTGTAAGTGATGACTCTGAGTTAGCTTGATTTTGACTGTAGGGGGTAAATTTTTTAACAGCAAAATTCTCTAGAAGTGAAGCCTGAAATTTCACTCCATGGGATCGAGAGAATCTCATATATAAAAATCTTGTGTCACGGTATTTGTTGTTGAGCTCCTCTGAAATTTTGAGTGTACATTTGGTAGGTGTGAGAATAGATCGTAATGTAAATTTTGAACTTGGGCGAGGATTGCCTATTTGAAAAGTTAGAAGAAATGTGAAATATTAAAATGTGCGCGTCAGGTAGTTTGTCTCGGAAGGTAGATTCATAACAAACTATTATGAAGGTTGCCACCTGTTTGAAAGGTTAAATTAAATTAAATTATATACATACATATAAGTTATATGAAATATTATAATAAGCGGTTCGTTTCGGCGAGAAGAATGTTCATACCTATATTTTGGGGAGGGTTGCCACCTATTTGATAAATGAAGTTTAATTAAATTACTCACAAGTTATATGAAATAGTAAAATATGGCTTTCAAACAGTTCGTCTTGGAAAAAGGATTCATAGCTAACTTTTATAAAGGTTGCCAACATTATGAAATGTCGAATAAAATTAAATTATACACAAGTCATATGAAATATTAAAATAAACGGTTCGTTTCGGCAAGCAGATGTTCATAATTATATTTTGGAGGTTGCCACATGTTTGAAAAGACGAATTGCGTTAGTTATAAAAAATATTCAAATATGGATGTCAAGCAGTTCGTCTCGAAAAGAAGATTCTCACCAGACTTTTCTATGTAAGTGTTGCCACCTGTTTGAAAAGGCGAATTCAATTAAATTATACACAAGTTATGTATGTACTGCATACATATATGAAATAATTAAATAAGCGGCGGTTCGTTTCGGTGACGAAAATTTTCATACATATATTTTAGAGTGTTGCCACCTGCTTGAAAAGTCGAATAAAACTAAATTATACACAGGTTAAATGGAATAGTAAAATATGGGTGTCAAACGGTTAATTTGTTGATGAGTTTTATAGGCAGCTATATCTGAAGGAAGGTTGCCACCTGTTTGAAAAGTCCAATTTAATTACATTACAAACAAGTTATACGATACAGAGTAAAATATGGGCATCAAACCGTTGGGAAAAAGTTTATTTATATATTTCGAAAAGGGTTGCCACCTTTTAAAAAAAAATCCAGTTCAATTAAGTTATACACAAGGATATAAAATACAAAAATATGAGTGGCAAACTGTTCGGACAAAGTGAATACCGATGTGCATGCATATGTATGTATATTTTTTTTATAGGGTTGCCACATGTCGCATGTACATACATATGTACATATGTGACGGAAACCGAAATGAGTTTTCTCTGTACATATGCAAACGGCACCTAATAAAAAAAATATTGGCAAGGTAATGTCTGACGGCTTTTTCTATGTAGTTTCGATTGAGTAATAAGAACTATGTATGTACATATGTACATACATCCGTCATCAGATATCTATATTTTCGCTTTTGTAAATGGTATAAGAGTATACCAGGCGATGTAAGAGGGATATATAGGAAGGCATATGGCAAATTACTAAATACAAAATTTTTTTAGCTAAAGCGTTCAAAGCAAATATACAAATCAGGTCTATGAAGTGTCTATGTACATAGGTGTGTATAATTTTTATTCTGTATACATATATGTGTGTAGATTGAGAGCAAAGTATGCCTAAAATTATGCAATAGCAATATATATATATACATTGTCATAAGTACAGTGATGGCCCCACATATGCAATAGCGATGCCAATTTTCGGTATTTGACTGATCGCTGACCGATCGGGATCTTATTTTAATTTTAATATCCGAAAACAAGAGGTTTTTAATTTTGCTTGAAATTAACTATTAAAAAGTGCAACACATATGTGCTCAGCCTACTATGGTATTTTAAATCATTATAACAAAGAAATTTAATTTTTCATATATTAGGACAATAAATTAATTTTATTTATAAACAAGAAACATATGCATACATACATACATAAAAATCATTTTCGTATTTAGCTTCATTGGTCAACAACTTTTTTTTTAATCAGGTTAGCTTTAGAAACTATGTCAAAAAATATTTATTACCTTTCATCTAAAAAAAAATCAAAACAACAATTATCTTCGGTCGTTGATTAAAGTGTATGGTTTTCTGAATATGTAAACTATCGAACAAATGAAAGAAAAATTGTAAATGATATTTTAGATCGAACAAATAAAAGGCAAACTTCAATTTTTATTTGACCGAAAAAAATAAATGCCAAAGTTAGTCCTTTATTTTTAACCGGGAAAATAAAAGTAAAATTTAATTTTTATTACTGATTGAAAAAATATCAGGCAAAAAACGTTGAAAAAAGTCAAGAAAAATTTTGAAAAAAGTCAAGGAAATATTAAGTCACTGGAATAACATTCCTTCACTAAGAAGCGTCACATTGCCATACACAAACGTTTAAAAGAAAAATTGTAAATGTGGTTTTGGACCGGAAAAATAAAAGTAAAAATTTAACTTTAATTATTTAATATGTTTAAAATAACTATTACCTTCGTTACATTGGAAAATAGAAATTTTTGAGTTTTCTCAAAATGAAGCATGCATTTCTGATTACTTTTCGAGCACTTCGGGCTCAATATTCTCAATCGCCACAGAACGACAGACCTAGATGATACTATGTATATTAGAAAAAATTGAAAGGCACTTCCACTTCGTCAGATAATTTCATCACTAAAAGCTTTCCTTAATATCTGCTAGTACAGTTTGGTACTTTTCGCAATGTCTTTGATGTTTGCATTTTATCTGTAGAACAAATCTTGTATGAATCACAGAGCAATAAGCGCAAGCCTATCAGCGAAGAAAATGATAAAATCTAAACAAGCATATCAAACTCGATATTTAAAAAAAAAAAAAATTAAGAATCTAAAAAACTGAAAATTGAAAAAAAATTCTTATCGAAAAGAATTTAACTGTTATTGACAGTTTTATAAATTTTCGTCACACTTGTCAAAAGTTTGCAACTTTGATTTAAATAACTTCCCTTAGAGCATCTCCGTAAAAAATGAGTTTTGCAAGCATTGCAAAAAATTTGCTGTACGATTTTTGCAGACCCACATTTTGTAACGCATATGACTACATAATTTATGTAAAATTGAAAAACGCAAACTTCTATAGATATTTGATTTTTTTGTTTTGTGTGCGCCTATGCACAAAAGCTTGACAAATCCCTCGGTATCTTGCAGCATACGTTTAGGCGCTATGTAAAGCGATTGGACACCAAATAAACACACACACACACACACACATGTAGATAGATGCAAATCTGCATAGTGAAGAATAAGCAAAATCTTGTATGATCATTATGATGATAATTTGGAAACTCTCTAATGAAAATGAATGCTCGTACGAGTAGCAGAAATTTTGCAAAGTCACAACAAAAACGAAGCAATCCTAATTTATTCGGCCCGTTTTGGTTCTCCACAGCACGACCAGCAACTTGTGTACACAAAAATATGCTGATGCGCTATGCTATGCTATGGCGCTGATCTGCCACATCTGAAACAAATATTTGTGCATATTTTGCGAGTATGAATAGGAATCGTTATGTAGTGAAAGAGGAAGTTTCCTGGTTGTACTTGAATTGTTGACTCCACCGTTGGACAACAACGAATATACGAATGTAGTGTATCAAAAAGTAAGCATTCGCCTGGGAATGTGTCAACATTTATGCAGAAATGTATGGGTGGATATGGCTGTGGGCAAGGCTGATAGAGAAGAAGGATAGGTCAACATTAAAATCATCTGTGGAGTGACGAAGTTGCCTTAAATCGGTAGGCTACCAAAGTCTTTCAAATAACTTTGTATTATTAGATCCCTTAACTACGTTAATATATTAGGGACCGAAAATAATAGTTATTTTTTTTTCTTTTTCTTTTGGAAGAAAGTTAAAGTAAAAATCATCTTTATTTGTTTTAGGAAATTTCGATAATGTTAGGATTTATTGTCTTGGTCTTGCTTTATATATAGAAACCAATAGAATTTGTTGGTTACCAATAACCATAATCGAAAATAATATAATTTTTTAGTTATAGGTTACCAACTCGACACTTTTTTGTTTATGGCAGGTTAAGAAAATTATTCGTAACTAACACTTCAAGGAACTTATTCTTATAAATTTTGAGAAAAAAGCATAAAAGCAATTTTACATAATTCACCAGAGATTTAAAAAAAATTATGATTTAATCTTTATTTTGTGATTTTTATTTTATTGATCCCGTTTGACCGATAATTTGTAATTTTAATTTTTTCACTCAAATTGAATCTTTATTTTGTAATTTTAATTTTTTCAATCAAATTTAATCTATATTTTATTATTTTCTATCAAAAATAATCTTTATTCTTGGATTTAAAATTTTCCGATCATATTAGATCGACATTTTGTAATTTTAATTTTTTTTTGATAAGATTTGATAGTTATTTTTTTAATTTTTTTCTTCTGTGATCAAATTGAATTGGATCGATATTTTGTGATTTGTATATTTTTGATAAAAAATAATCGATATTTTTGGATTTAAAATTTTTCGATATTATTTGCACGATATTTTATATTTTTATTTTATCCAACAAATTTGATCGATATTTAGTGATTTTTTCGAGAAAAGAATCCCCTTTTCTTGGATTTAAAATTTTCCGAGCATCTTTGATCGATATTTTGTGATTTTTATTTTTGCGATGACATCGATCGATATATTATAATTTTAATTTATTCGATAAAGTTTGATCGCCCTTGTTTTATGTTTATTTTTTCGATGAAATTTGATCGATACTTGGTGATTTTTTCGATAAAAACCCATTTTCTTAGATTTAAATGTTATCGATCATATTTGATCGATTTTTATTGATTTTTATTTTTTCGATCAGAAATAGTCATTATTCTAGGAATTAAAATTTTCCAAACATATTAGTTCGATATTTTCTGATTTTTATTTCTTCGATCAAATTTGTTTGATATTTTGTGGTTTTTTCTACCAAAGATAATTGTTACTTTTGGGTATAAATTTTTGGACCATATTTGATCGATATTTTTTGACTTTATTATTTGATATATGTAGATATTTTGCAATTTTTATTTTTTCGATGAATTTATTTTTTAATTTTTATTTTTCCCATCAAAATTAGTGGATATTTTGTTTTTTCGATCAAAAGTGATCATTATTCTTGGATTTAACTTCTTCTGATTATATTTGATCGATATTTTGTGATTTTAATTTTTTTGAATACATCAATCGATATTTTGTTATTTTAATTTATTCGATAAAGTTTGATAGCTGTCTCTTTTATTTTTGCTTTGTCGATCAAATTTAATCGACATATTGTGATTTTCATTTTTTCAAAAATAGTCGTTAATCCGGATATACATTTTTTCGATCAATTTGATCGTCATTTTTTTTTTTTATATTTGATCGATATTTGGTAATCTTAATTTTTTTGATTAGGGTTGATCGTTATTTTTTAATTTTTACTTTTTCTCTAAAAAAAAAAAATTTTGATCAATATTATATGATATTTATTTTCTGGATCACCTTTGATTTGAAGGTTGATCGTTATTTTTTAATTTTTACTTTTTCTGTCAAATTTTATCAATATTTTGTGATATTTATTTTTTCAACAAAAAATAATCGTTATTCCTAAATTTAACTTGTTCCGATGATATTTGATCGATATTTTGTGATTCTTAGAATTTTTCGATCATAATAAACACAAACATATTTTCCGCCGATCGAAAAAAATATTTATAATGAAATTCATTGCAGACAACTTTTTTTTTAACTAAGTTTTTGTTTTGACCAAATGAATACGAATGAAATGAAAAACAATTGAATTAAAATAATATTATATTGGTAAAATTCAGGATTATACCATATTCTGCGAGTTGTGCGATAGATAGCATACATATTGTAACGGTTTTTCTGCTTAATAAAATCATTTCATTTCATTACAAAAGAAGATGGAATTGCTCTAGTCTAGCAGTTAATTCTCTTTAACCCAATAATCAATAGAGATTTTGAAATGGTACTTTTGCAACAGATGCTTGATTCCAGAAGTCTGAGTCGGATAGTAGTCGTTGCTCCCTTTTTATGCCCAAAATAATTTGCAGTTCATCTCATGGCTATGGCTTGGAAAAAAGTATTGAAAAGCACTGCACATTCAACGCTCACCCCTTAAAATTAACAATAAGTAGAATACTGTTAACAAAATACATAGAAGTAGTTTTCTGAAGTCCAATAACAAAATCCCGTTGCCTAGCATAAGTAGGTGCATACATATATGATCCAAAGATTCTTTGTACATCGGCCAAAAGAAGTTGTATGCCCTGTCGTTATGATTTGCTCTCATCCCCAACACTATTTGCAAATAACACATTTTCTAAGCAAAGGATTGCAAACAATCGCTCCTGCTCAAAATTTTGAACAAAACACGACAAAAGACAAAAAATGCGAAAATGCATCAGTCAGCAAAATCATAATTAAAACTACGATGACAGAGAAGAAACGATGCGAATATATTCAAAAATGAGAAAAAAATGAACGTTTTTGAAGACAATTGAAAAGCATACTACTAAAAGCACCGGTACTCGCAATAACAAAACAGTTACTGAAACGAATAAAGCAAAAGCGATTATACAGAAAGCAATAAGCAAAAACAACAACAATAACAACGCGGCAGCGCAACAGCAACTTCGAGCGTCTGGTTGCAGCGGCAAGGATGCTTAATGGGTTGGTCCGCAAACTAACAGTAGGCTAAAAGTTTAGAGTAGTTAGAGCTAAGCGACGAACGAAAGATGCGATGGCGCCTATGAACTCTGATGTTTGAGTCAATTCAAAATTTATTAAATACAAGTATGTAAAACTCGGAATAATTCAAATTTATTGAGTGATATATTAGGTGTAGTAAAAAGAAATTCATTATTTTTTCAATAGTCGATCGGGTTACGCTGTATGTAGTTAGAAAGATAAGATTTTGTACTAAGGAAAAACCCAGAGACAATTTTGTGATGGCTTCACTTGTTGTATTGTTTGAGCACGCGTCAAATATGAACACCAGCAAAGAGAAAATATGCTATATTTTACAGTTTTTCTTCGATAAAGGCGAAAACGTTAGCCAGGCGGCTGAAAATGTGAATAGTGTTTATGAATCGCAACAAAATCGATCCATTTCCGATGCGGATGATTACTGGTGATGAAAAGTGGGCCACTTACGTGTCCCAGTTTTTTGCCAAACGGGGGAGGGTTTCTATGAGAGTGACATTATGAAGATACTTTCAAAATTGCATTGTTCGATCAAAACGGTACATATTTGACTTAAATCGGATCATTCTAGTTATGCTAAATAAAACCTTTAATTAAATGCAAAAATAACGGATTTATTTTTACTAGATCTAATATTTATTATTATCGGGTTTGTTGTTGTTGTGCCTAAAGTTGGATGAAAGTTCCTTTAAAGCATTTTCACCGTAAACCGCACAAAATTTGTTGCATATTTTTGCACCGAATTGGCTTTTTATATATCGAATTTCTTAGTGCGTTTTTTTTTCTCGCAAAAAACATGTTCTATTTTTATATTACAACATTTGAATTAGATTACCCCTCTCGTCTGGCAAAATGACTATATTAGTTCAGAGGGGGGCAATATTATAATTGTGAAAATTGAAAAAAAAGCCGGAACAATTTTCCGTCATCCCTTGCCAAGTTTATCACAATAGTTAATGTGCAGTGTCATTTTTAATTGTAACAAAATTAACTTGTCTATGCCTTCAAGATATACAGCCCTAACACCATAGGAGCACATCAACAAAAACCTACGAGTCTAGCTTAGGTTAGAATAGCGGCGAAGGTGCTCAACGCCCTATTAGCAACTGAGTGCCGTTTTGATATCATAGAACCTATGATTATTTGTTTTAAAACCAACTAACGTAATTCATAAATTTTAAAATATTGTTGGGGTTATGATTGTACAAATCCAGCAGAGAATTATACGCAACCGCCCCCAGGGTGGCTTTACCCTTCCTCATTAGAGCCGGACATCTGCCATGTTAATTTAGCAATTCTGCATCCTGGTGCCATCTACCTACATAGATATAGACAAATTATACACCAAAATGTTCAGAATGAAAAACGAAATCCAATAAGCCATATCTGTCTGTCTATCCGATCGTCCATACGTTCGTGCATCGGATAGGTCGAGTAAATATTGAGCTATCTCCAAACTTGGTCCACACAATACCCTAGACCCAAGGTAGGTTGGTATCGAAAATCGACGAAATCGGATAATGGTCACAACCATTACGTGCAGGGCATATTTTTTCTTCAAATTGTTAAAAGCAAATAATATAATTTAATATAAAAAGATCTCTTTCATATTATATCAAAACAAATATAAGCTACTGAAGTTTTTTGAAAATTGCATCTGTTTCCACTGTGCGAATCTTTTAGGAATTGAACTCCACTTTTTTTAAGACCAGATATAATTTTGGGGAGGCAAAAATGTTAACTTTACTTATTACTCTTAGTTGCTCTCTAAAACTGCATCAGATTTTTGGAACTTGACTGTCTCAGAGTTTATTACTTGCCACCAAAATACCACTGTGCAGCGCAGACTCCAAGGCGAGGGTGCTGGACTGAGCCTTTCTCTTCAAATTAAAAACATTATTATCTTACAAAACAAAAAAAAAAACTATATAAAATGTGTCACATTCTTTGCGCTTCTTTTAATATTTGCTGTCAAACTTTAAAAAATAAACAAAGTTCAGTTTTCATAATTTTTTTCAAGAATTATGTATCTTATCGCTCTCTTTGTAGCGCTACTTTATTATTTATCTTACACAAAAACGAAATTTTCTATAAGCAAAAATTTAGTCGAAAGCAACATTTCATGAAAAATTAGAAGAGTTTTTTTCGCTTTTGCATCAACTCAAATACGCCCAACTTCCGAGTATTCGCATACTGCTGCTCACGCCTAAATTAATCTCCTCCATTGTGCAGCTCAATAGAAAAGTTTCTGGTTTGTTTTTTTTTTTCCTTGTACTACTTTGAATTGATTCTTCTTTTATTTTTATTTTTTTGCTTTACATTTTGACCATCGACGCATGTCAAGGTCAATTGCGATTTAGTCGCACAGCCGCCGGCAGAAAGTCGTAAGTGTCAGTAAAAGTGAAGAAAAGGTGCTGACTAAGCAAAGCAAACGCGAAGTACATATGTACATATTGATGAATGCATGTATGGTTTGTTTTTTATATTGAACGAGTATTCACGAGTTTTTTACATCTGTTTAGGTTTTGGTTTTGTAAACCGGTTTTTTTTTTGTCGATTCACTAATAACACACAACTGGAGTACTTACCACCATAAAGCCTTAAAACTTATTTTTTTCAAAATCTTTAAAAAAAAAAATCAAAATCTAAAAAACAAAAATTTTCAAAATATTAAAAAAAAAATTATTTACTTTATTAAATATTAAAAAAAAATTATTTACTTTTTTCAAAATCTTTAAAAAAAAAATCAAAATCTAAAAAACAAAAACTTTCAAAATATTAAAAAAAAACAATTATTTACTTATGACTAGTTAATACCGTGAGTATCAAACCATGCCACGACCGCTAAAACTTGAGTTCCCACTTTCCTCTATCAATTCGGTACTGCTATCAAAAATCTCCACACAAAACTCGTGTACCCTACCTTAAATACGTCCAGAGATATGCTATATGAAACTTCCGCTTGTATTGGCAGGACCACGCCCCTTTTTTTCAAAAATTCCGACTGATTGATTTCTTTAGTAAATTCCAGTACTCTACGGCAAATAGTAGCAGAGGTTAACTATGCAAAATGCAGTCTGTGGTACCACACCCCTTTTTAATAACCCCATTTTTCTCGAAGAATATGGGAATGACTCCATATATCTCCATAGCAAGCTCCAGTACTCTACCAAAAAAATTTTACTTGAGATATACAGTATGAAAAATTCGAAATTACCTTTAGCATATGACCATCTTTTTGAAGTCTACAGCAGATGTGCTGAATTTAATTCTGATCGGCCTAGGGTTTGAGGACCCAACTGCGAACACACATTGATTGTTTTAACTATATTTACAAAAATTTTCATGCTAAGTTTGTTTGTTAATTTTTTAGAAAACTTTACTTTGTAATATGTTAAAAAGCATATATATAAATTGATATATTAAACTTTGTATACAATTTTTAAAAACACAACCATTTTTCATCAATAATTTTAGCATAATAATCTGTAGATCGGAAGTACATATCTAAAAATGACGGTTGATTTTTGATAATTTTTTTTTTTTTAATTGTGGACTTACGCTAATTTTTTGCATAAAATTCCCGTTATATAAATTCCCGTTGATTTATTAATATTATTATTATTTATCATTTAGATTAGATAGATAGATAAAAAATTAGCACTAGCTGCTGTGCCATTGGTTCATCACATGACTTACAAACTCAATGATAGAAAGTTTCCAAGACCAAAATTTCACAAAAAATTTAAATTCAAAGCAAAGTAAAAAAAAAAACAAGTGAGTAAACTTCGATAGAAATTCAAATTTCAAACTTTGCACAAAATTTACGAAAATTCCCCCTAGACTTTAATATAAAAATTAAATTGCCCACTAAACTGCATACTTGAAATTTTTTTAAAAACTCTAAATAAGAAGTTTGAAAAGTTAGTGAAGATTATTGGAATTTTTATAAATATGGAGTTGTATGCTTTTTGTATAAAACATAATTTTTTTTAAAAATTTACGAAAAATATATATGATGAAAAATTTGCGAATATTATAAGAAAAATATCACCATGTGGACAATTGTTTGAATAACTGTACATTTACATATTTGAAAAATAACCCGTCTAACCGCTTTTATTATCTTAACCTTTCGAAATTTACCTTTGGGTATAATTCTACCCAAAATTTAACACTAAAATAAAATATACCCAATAAAAAAAGTTTAAATCAAGCTGAAACTCAATTACTCAATCAATTACGACCGAACTTCGGCTTCGGCCATGTTCCGCCTCCAAAGTTCGGTTCGATTTCGGCCAAAAACAATCCGAACTTTGGTCGAACATTTGTCTAATTTTATTAATTAAAAAATTTTATAAAATCTTGGAAGAAAGTTTAATAATAATAATACGAAAAGTAATTATTTATTACATAACAAAAAAGGTTACTTTTCTCAATTCCGGAAATTCTGGAAATTCCGTTGGATTATTATTTTTGCACAACAATATACAATTATTAAACTTCAAGCATTAAAAATATAAGTTTTTTATTGTTATTTTTACAAAAATATGTATGAACTAAAATGGATGTTGGAATGGAATAAACAAATCGTTTTGTAAGAAGAATTACTCAAAATATTTAAATTCTCAATATGGCCACAAGTTCGGAAAACTCATATCGATTTTAAGTTCAACGAACGGTTAACTCAAAACTTGGAACTCGCTGTTTTTTTTTTTCTTTTACTTTCAAGTAGCCATTTGGCTGTGCAACCCGAAACTCGGTTTAGGAAAATGGTGAATAATGGAACACCCTAGTAGCTACCGACTGATGCAACCAACGGCATTGAATTTCAATAAATACTGTCATTATGTGACAATCGATATAACTACTTGCTGCAGGCATGACAGTTTGAAAAGCAGAAAAAAAAAACAACCAAATAAAAAGCGAGCGAAAATCATGTAAAGGATTAGCAGCAAAACTGCGCAAAAGGTAAAGGAAGAAGACTGACAAAATAAAAGTTGAATAAGCAGAGAGCAATTGGATGTGTCAGAACTCTTTGAGCGGTTCGACTGTTGGGTGAATTTGGAGGACCAGCAGCTGTTACAATACCAGGGCGAAAATGACAAGATGTCAGAAGAGCAGGATTTTGCTTAAATAATAAATGTGTGCAGAGATTAAAAAGAAATAGAATAGAAAGAAAATCACTTAAACTTTTAGATGAAATAGTCGCAGTGATGCCTTCATTCATTTGATTTCAGCGCTGCGCTGCTCTGCTCTGCTCTCCTCTCCTCAATCTCATTTCCTATGCTGGTGCTTCTTTCTTTCTAGTACTATTTTCCTATGCATTAGTGTCAATTAGAATTTGCAACCTGAAAATGATTGTCAGTTTGTAAATTAATAAATGCAGTCGTGAAGCAGCAATCAGGCATGTGCTTTCATTTTTGCTAACAAAATTTTTGTGCATATTATGATGAATTGTGCGAATTCTAATTAAAATGAATTCAGATTTCGGACACACGCCAATTTAATTATACTCGTACGTAGATGAATAAAATTCGAAAAAAAAATAAAAAATTAAAAAATAAAAACAAAAAAATCATATTTGCGTACAAAGATTGTGGTGTGCAAAATTAAGCTTGAACATTCAGCGTAGACACTTCATAACAATTGGTCGTAGCCAGAGCCAAACTGACAATTCACGCCAAAAATTGTATGCCAATTAAAATTGTGTATAAACTATTGTTGCACATTGTTTGCATGTTGTTTGTTGCGCCTCACATATTAGATATGTACAACACGAATATTTGAAGCATGGATAGTTTTCAAATAAAAACTAGAAATTGAAAAATGATTAAAATGAGATAAAATAATAGAAATATGTATGAATGTTGGCCAAATTGGGCAGATAGCAGAAAAGAGCAGAAAAAATATGAAAGCTACGGCTAAAATTAAACCATTGCTCGATTTATGTGCATATCTAACGAAGGAGACTAATGCCTTGGTTTTACTTCGTCATATTATTCATAGCATATTGCCATTACTAGAAAGGAGATGTCAAACTCCATTTAAAGGGGAAAAGTACCTTTAGGGAACAAAAAATAATAATTTTTGTAGTTGATTTGTATAAAATGAAGACAGTTCTTTTCAAATACAATTTATAATATTTTTTATAGTGATGTTTAAGTTCGAAAAAAAATTTCTTTAACAAAAGTGAAAATTTAAACTTAACAAAATTTTCAAGGATCTTGTAAGTCCTGTCTCCGCTGATGTCGTAATTTGCGTAAGCGATCTGAAATCAATAAACCAAAGATTTTCTTACTCAAGTAAGGTTTTTATCGCAGATAGACTAAAATATTTGCGATATTCGAAAATTACCCCTACAAAACAGGCGTCCAAAAAAGAAAATCTCTTTCACAATTTCGTGAATCAGCTGTTGAAACTTTGACACAATATGCTAAGGTGATATACCTATCGATTAAGACAATAAAAAAATAAATGTTGTGAAACTTCTACAGCATCACAAATTGAGTCATAATTTCTAATAGGCAAGACAGATGAGATTCTTTATCTGCATTAACTTATGAATTATCCGCATGCTAATGTGCATTAGCTCGGAATTTTAGGCGTGGAAGTTTATTGCATTTGAACCAGGCTATGAGGCCGACAATAATCGCATTTTTTACACAGACATTCAACACCACAACGCTCTTTTGTGTGTGTGCGTTCGTTTTTACCTGGCACTGGTCTAAATACACTCTAAATGCGCATTTTTGCTAACTAATGCAGATTAACTCTGTTCGTCTGTAGTGTCTTAAAGTAGGACATGCTTGTTTTTTCTAACACTGACTGACCAACTTCGAAGCAAAATCCTCAATATTGGATTTTTTTTTTTTAGTAAAACTGCATTCTCGGCATGAGAGCGACTTTTCAAGGAGGCGACGAGTAACATTTTGTATCGCGAAATAAATAAAACATACACTGACTCCCAATAAAAATGAACCAGTTTTTTTTTTTAAATTGACAGAAATACCCATACAAAATTTTGTTTGTAAATTTTCTTCGTAAATTTTTTATAAAAATATAATTTATTCAATACCATAAACCAAAGCAATCACAATTTACAGCTTTGTAAAAATTTTACGAAAGTTTAAAAAACTTGAGAAACGGCGTAAAAAGTTTAAATTTTTTTCTCAAAATTTTCAGAATTTTTTCGAGTGCAAGTTTCAGGTTGCTAAAAATTTTCATCGATTTTTGAAAATTTTTTTAAGTAGATTTTTTCTCAAGTTAGTTAAATTTTTGTCAAATTTTTTACAAAGTTATTTGATAATTTTTGCTGTGAGTCACTGTACGATAGTGATATGAATAATCTAAGTTGTTCAGATGAAAATAATTATAAAACTAGCTTACAAATCTGAAGATATTATTCTTATTCTCTTCAGTAAATTTTCCTTCAATATTTATAACGGTACTTATGTGTTGATGTGTCTTGGTTCCGTACAATAAGCGTAATTATTTATGCCAATGTTCAATCAAAAGAAAATTTTTTGTTAGTGAATTTTAAAGGACTTTCGCTAAGCTATTGTTAAAGGGTTGTGAACTTTTGGAAAAAATAAACTACAAATACCAACAGTTCGTTAGGAAAGTGCATAAATTGCATTTTTTCAAGCAATTATGATTACTGTACCCTACTTATTGCTTTTTGAAGGATGAGACGAGACGTTGGCGTTTCGAGGATGAAAAAAGAGGCAATTTTCACTTTTATTAAACCAAAAAAAAACTGTAACAGTTTTGTTGAAACCGGGCAATCATTCGACATAAGTCGCTCTGTAGTGGCAGTTTTAGCAAGGAAATTACACTCAGAGCAAGGAATACGAATTTCAGTGTCAAGAATTCAACGAAAGCTAAGGGGAAATAACATAAAAGCCAAGGCTTAGCACCAGGATGAAGAAAGTGCAGTGGAACTTCGTATGATCACATAAAAATAAAGACGTACTATTTTGGAATAACGTAAATCAAAATTTTAGATTTGCTTATTTCCACGCTACACATTTTAACAGGGTATAAGCAATTCGTTAGACACCAGTGAGTGGAGGAGTTAGGGGAAACTTTCATCGAAAAATTTATTTGCCGTGCCCTTGTGGTAATGATGTGGAATGTTATAGGCTCTATTGTACTTGGGTCTTTGCTTCGTAGTGAAAAGCATGAAACATAAGCAGCATTTAAAGGTACCATTGGTGAAAAAATCATGAAGGGGATGAATTTATTTTAATGCCAAATAATACACCATGTTAT
The DNA here is from genome assembly GCA_951828415.1 of Anomoia purmunda. NCBI lineage: Eukaryota > Metazoa > Arthropoda > Insecta > Diptera > Tephritidae > Anomoia > Anomoia purmunda. Next base: position 49,444,977 of record OX639995.1, read on the forward strand.
GTCACAAAATGGCTGCAGCATTTTTTTTTTTCAACCGAAAAAAAGTTCTATTTTGCCGGCTAACCCAACCTTAATTCAGTGTTTAAAATAACACAATAATACAAGTAATAAGTGTTTATAATAAAAACAAAAATCGCATAAATTCAATATTTAAACATAAAAAAACATTAAAAAAGTTCAACAAATTTTCACCAAAAACTCAAATCCAAATTTTTTTTTTTTTTAACTTTTCGGTATGCAGTTTTATAGCATATTATATTTTAGTGTGTTCACCAAAAAAACTCAAATTTTATAATCAAGTTTTTTTGAAAATTTTTGGGTATTCAGTTTTATAGCATATTACATTTTAGTGCAATAAAGTGCCAGTGTGAGGAGGCTCAAAAATGTTCTGCTGTAGTATCTTTTTTCTCTCTATAGAGTGAATGAACGAATGTTTTTTATTGAAACTTACATTTTATTATATTAAGTAAATGGGCTAATAAAATGTATACCCAAAATTTACAAAAAAAAAAATTTTTAATTTGGTTAAAATTCGTTTAACTTTATTGAAATTTGCGCAAAGTTAGAAGACAGAATTTATACGATTTTTATTGTTATGATAAGCGCTATATTTCACAGAATCTAGGTCACAAATATCAACGGTATTATTTTAATTTCGACCAAAAATTTCTTGCCAAATAAGGTGTCGAAAAGACCCACTATAAGAGACATTAATGGGTTAAAATAGTTTACGAAAAATATGATGAAAATATAATGGCACTTCGAAAATTATTTTTAATCACCTTAGTCATAAATATGAAAACTTAATTTGACCACCAAACAAAATTTTGATTTCCATGGGTCTTTAAAACAGCAGTCTCTTAAAACATCAATTTAAAACAAATAATATTTGAGCGACCTTGCCCAATTCCTACAACATTTTATTATCCAACCTTTCGTGCGGCTTTTCATAAGAAAATGAGTTCCAAGTGCATTCAATTTTTTTTTTTTGCACTATAAGACGTTACTGCACTTTCGACAAATTGAGTTAACTGAGTGTATTTAGTCACATACACATGCACACAATTTTTTTAATATGCAAAAAAAAAACTCCGTAGCAACCCTAAAAACAGATACGAAAAATTTTTATGCTAGCAGTAAATTAAACTAAAAGCATTTTTGTAGCGCTGAATAAACAACAAAGCGTTGATTTTATTTCTCGTCGCGCACGGCGTATGAGTAACATACGACACTCAAGTAAATCTGCCAGCATCGCAGGTCGTATGAGCAACTGTTACGGCTAGCGTATTATATTTTTTTACTTTATAAATTCCCCTGCATTCCGCATATGGGGCTGCTGGGGCTGAGTTTATAAATGCAAAAATTTATTATGCTCTTTAAGGAGTGCCAAATTTATGACGGTTGCCAAGCAAGTAACCGGAAAAGAAAAACGAGGATGTAAAATAGAAAGATGCAAAAGAAAGTGGAGACAACATGCTCTCGTCGCGCTACATTTCACTTGCAGCCACAGCAAAGAGATGAAGAAGCAATACAAGCTGCAATCAACGGTGCATTGCGCGAGAAAATGTCAAGTCAATTCAGTTAGCCACAAAGGCATGTACACCTGCATTAGGGTGCTTCAAAAATAGAAAAGGAAATTTGCGAGTAAATAGTTTTTAGTGGAGCATCCCTCTCTCTCTCTCTCTTAAATTTGCAAATGGCAGAACATGTACATAATTTTTATTTCTTTTGGAAAAACATCAAAATGTACATTTAAAAAATTATTAAAATTTTATTTGAACAATTTTTTTTATTTATTTTTTATTTTTTTAATTAAATTTTTTAATTTTTATTTAATTTACTTAATTTTGTTTTTTATATATTTGTTCCTTGTTATTTATTTAGTTTTCATTTATTTATTTATTTATTTAATCGTCTTTTTTTAAATTTTTATTATATACTTTTTTATTTTATATTTTTTTTTATTTTATATATTTTTTTTTATTTTATATATTTTTTTTAATTTTTTTTTTTTTTTTTTGATTTCTTTTTTTTAATATTTTTGTATTTTGTATTTTTTTATTTTTTTTTTTATTATTTTTTTCTTCATTTATGTAATCATTTTATGTAATTATTTTTGGTATAAAACATACGGACAAAATTCAAAAAAATGTCATTAACGTAACAGCGGGGTTAAGCGTTGCTAATTGAAGCTAAATTTGGAAGGAAATTCGAATATGGAATATATTTTTCCAAAGTGGTCATCTTTTTGCAGAACTTTTAGCTTTTAAATCTTCAATATTTTAAACATAAATTAGTTTCAGGTGATTGACAAAATTTGGTCCTTCGTAATGGACGCCGACACCGGATCTCTCTAAACAGTAGGATATATGTAAGTAACTCTGCTATTTTTACTGTAATATACTTACTCTAATATAGATAGATAGATATATGCTAGGGTAGAATAAAATCGCAGGTAAAATGCGACCAGGTAGGTATTTTTTATCCCTGCAGCTTCCCTCTAACCCAGATTTCCCAGGATGACCTGAGTTATCCTAATAAATGCAGGTAGACAAATCCCCAACTCTTTCGGACTTTAAGGCTTCTATCTGGCCAATGCCGGTTATGTACAAAAGATATGCTCCGATGTCCCACGAGCCATGTCTCAAGACATAGCCGACATTCTGTCGCAGTAGAAATGGCCAAAAGAAGTCGCTTGTTCTGAAAGGATAGTCGAAATGATACCTGAACCCCCCCAACAGTGCCCCAGTACAGACTACGCTCCTAGTATACCTACTTAGTAATTAGTTGTCTATTAGTTGTCTCGACGGTGACCAGCTAGCATCGCAAAATGGTTGGGACCCATTAAGACTTTCCCGAACAGCCCGTTGGAGATTTCGTTACCTTCGACCCCAACATGACCAGGAATTCGGCACAGCACGGCTGCATTCGTCGAATCCAGCTGGTTGGAGGGTATCATAACAATCCTGAAACAGTTTCGACGTAAACGCATGAAGAGGAGCCTGAATACGCAGTTCATACCTTTTTAACAGTAATCAGATTGGCCACCTGAAAGAAGGTGGAACAACAACAAGAGTGAAGCCAGGTCTATATACCCCAACAATCTCCTCACCAATCTTTGGCTCATCATTAATTTAATGAAGTTCGAAAATTTCGTTTCATATCCGTACTGTCATACTGTTATACTGTTATACTGCAAAGCGGCAATCTTATCCAAATTGTTTTCTATTTTAAATTTGTTTATTAATTCTCGTTGAAATGTCATTATTGCGCTTCATTTAAATTAATTATTTAATCTTAGACACCATTTTAAATTTTTTCAGATATGTGGCAAGCCTAACTTAAAATGTCGTATTTGGTTTTTAAAAACTCTTTTCGTTTAATATCCAGACTGTTACATTGAATTTGTATTTGTTATATTTAAATTGCTTCTTTATATTTTTTTCGAAACTTGGCAACCCTAAAAAACGTTTTTAGACATTCTCAGTAAATTGCTAGTATTACTTTGTTTGCAATCTTTTTAACATATCTGGCAACACCTTTCGCCCAAATGCTTTGGCTTTGAAATCAGTTAAGTTATACTCCGAAGCACACCCTATTCGGCATATGTGTAATGGAAATTCCTGCTTGCGGGCTGAACACTTTTTTTCGCACACCTACATACATACATACATATATACAGAATGTCCGCAATGCCCAAAGCGTTCCGCTCAACCAAATGGCATTGAGTTGCAGAGCTGTGCGCTGTAACTTGAAAGCCACTTTTTGCCGCCAACTTCCATTTTGCCTCCACAACCAACCAACCAACCACCTGCTTACCCTACACTGACTGAAATGAGGCTTGTTGTTGCGGTTTAGCATCTCACTCGTATACTGAGCATGGAGAAAACTCCATGTTGAAAACTGAAAACACTAAAGACTTACATAGCATTTTAAAGTTTTGTGACTTTAATGACCCCTGCGCCAACGTTGCCGGAGATGTTGCAACCTATGTGTATGTGCCCTGCAGTTGATAGAAATGAGAATGTGAAAAAAAACGAAATTGAGGAAATGGAAGACGCAGGAATGCACTAAAGTGAAAAAGTGAAAAAGTAGCAAAAAAAGAAAGAACACTGCATACCCGACCAGCTTTAAATCGATAAGATTGCTGTAAATATCCCCTAGCAGTGACGATGACATTTCTTCAAGCGATAAGTACCACATCTGATCAAAAGCATAGTAAGTACATAAAAGTGCAGGTAACTGGAGAGAGATGGAATAGTTAAACAATAAAACATTTGTTCCACGCCAAATTTCAACTAAAACTCAGTAAACATAAATTGGCCGTTGTGTATTGAGTGAGTGAGACTTTTTGGCTGCGCTTTGTACGATCTAAAAGCCAACAACAAAGAAATACGTAATCGTAAAAGCAAGCAACAAAATTGCTTTGGTTTGTTTTGCTATGTGGTGCAGCACATAAATTTGCAACTTTTGTTTAACTTTACTCTATAAGTATATATTATATTTATTTATTATGTTTCTAAGCTACCCGAGTGCAGGCAAAACTACTCGCACGAAGTATACTTCTTCGTGAAGAGTGGCGTAAAAGTCTCGTATTGGTGTGGTTAGAAAACATTCAAGTAGCGATAAAGTTTTGCTAAGCGAAAAAGTCATCGCCATAAAATACTTACTTACTTATATAAATGAAGAAAAATGTGCTGAGATTTCAACTACTGGAGTACCGTTAAATTTCCATTTTAGTTTATTACTACAGAAAGTAAACATATAGTAAATAAAAGAAAAAACTAGCCGAATTTGGCCGATACGAGTACGAGTTACATATGTACTAAGTGTTAATAATTACCTAAAGTTTCCAATATTCAGTGAAGATAAATTATAAATAACAGTAATCTTATATGTACATATATACATAAAAATGATCGTGGTTTGTTCGGCTGCTTAAAACTTGAAAACGATTGGACCAAAATGCATACTTCCTTCTGCGGGTTCTTTTTTTTTTTTTGATAATTACTCCTCGAAGGTTTAGGCAAAAAGAAATCTCGAACAATTCTCAACAGGTGGCGCTCTCGATACACAATTCAATTTTCAGTTCAATTCAATTACAGTTCAACAAGTGGCGTAAATCAAATATTGCTAAATCACGACTAGACAGATTTCTATCAAATTTGCCAGATATGTACATAACCAGTTTTTGAAGAGAGTTGGCACCTTTTCTAAAATCTTAAATTTAATTAAAGTAATTATTGAAATAAAATATTGCAATAAAGGTATCAAAAGTATCTTAAAAGTAGGTTGACACCTATTTAGAAGTAAATCAAGTAAAACCAATATGTTAAATGAAATTTTTCAAAAAACATGTTCGTATAGGGTTGCCACCTGTCAAATTCAATAAAAATATAGTAGGCGCTTAGGACCACACCCACTTTCGCGCTCAATGTTATGCTTTACGTGTTACCTGTGGACATTACCAGCAAGGTTGCTGCAACTCGACTAAGATGCAATGGATGTAGCTTTAATTCTTCCTATGGACATTGTCTTCTGCGAGGAGCTCTCCCTCAGCCGGAAATTAAGGCTTCCGGACTACTATAGTGTTTTTCAGGCGGAAGTGGCCACAATCACGGAGGCAGCCGATTGGCTACTCACCAATGTAATGCCCTCCAGACGGGCAAACATTTATTCTGATAGTCAGGCCGCTATTAAGGCCTCAGGATCGCTAATGGTGAGGTCAAAACTTGTCCGGGAGTGTCGGACTTCTCTCTCAGCCGCCTGGGAATGCCTCGACATTGGACTAATTTTGGTACCGGGCCATAGCGACATTGCAGGAAACTGCAGGGCTGATGAGCTCGCTCGGCGGGGTACCCTGGAAGTTATCGCTCCATGCAGGGAGAGAGTGGGTGCTCCTTTGGCTGCCTACAGGCTTCTCTTTAATAGATAGATGTGCTCTCTGTCGACTCAGCGAGCGCTGGGAAACTACTACGACTTGCAGAATTGCGAGGGCCATCTGGCCGAGGGTGAACCGTGGGCGTTCGAAGGAACTGAGGTCGCTAACAAAGCGGCAACTCGTACGAGTTCTGACTGGTCATTGTCCGATGGTTATTCATGCGATTATGCTGAATACAGTCTCTGACCCTTTCTGCAGCAGCTGTATGGAGGATGATGAGATGGAATCATCTTTTCATACCGTTAAACCGAATACCGTAGGAGCAAAACCGTAATAAATAGTAGCCAATAACAGCACATTCATACCCTCGAAAAACGCACAATGTTTTGCCATTATCTGCCTAATTATATCTAACACAACCTTACATAAATTTTTATCCACATAATTATGCTGCCTTTTTAAGCATACACGAGAATGTGGTATCCTTGGGCTTTAGTTGATAGAAACTTTAAATAACCTCTAACTAGCAATCAAATATGTAGCTTTATGAGTGTGAAACGTTTTGGGATTTGTACGTAGTAATTGCAAGTAATCAAAACAACACCATAGCTTTATGTTGATTTAAATCATGCATGACATTTGTAATTAACAAACGACTTAGAAAATCTCCCGTTATTACTTGCCCTACTGAGTCCTGGCACTGGCTCCAATAAAATGATTGCTTTGAAAATTACCAAAGGATTTCTCATAAATAAATAGATTTGATGTGCTTTCGAGTGCTGAGGTCAGTTAATAGCATAAAATCTAATTAGAAAAGGTGAGCGAGCTGCGGATGGAGTGCAAGGTTTTGTCGTGGTGATGGGAAAAACGGGTACATATACATATAGATTTGTACACACGGATATAACATAGGGTGGGTGGGTATCCTGTTGATTTTAAAATTACGTTTGATTTGCGCTGACTATGCGTTTAAAGCAATGGCGCCAAATTATAGACACACCTATGGGCATAAGTAAGTATGTAGCTATATGCTTACACCGTCATTAGACCGGAATAATCCCAAAAGTAAAAACAACAGCTTGTATGTAATTATCATAGCATTTGCAACTACATACATATATGGGTTGAAAGGACTTCAGAGAACTAACAAGATATCTGATATATTATTATTAAAAATTAGCCATATTTGTTAGTGTAATTTTCACAATTAGATAATGCCATTTTTGCAATAAATGCAATTTTTACAATATATGCAATTTTTACAATATTTGCAATTTTTGCAATAAATGCAATTTTTGCAATAAGTGCAATTTTTGCAATGTATGCTATTTTTACATATTGCGTCTCCCGCACTGACAGTGACAGATAGCTAGAGATCAGATAGCAAAGAAAAAATTCTGAAAAAAAAGAGGAAGAAGCGGGTAACGACAGAACGTTCAAAAGGGTCTTTTATTCCATCATCGAATAAGTAGGCGTTGTCATATCGACAAAGAGAAGCCTAACGGTCCTCAGAAGACGCAGTTTTGTTTTCTATCTTTCTTGTTATTTTTATAATAAGTGCAACTTTTAGAACAAATGCAATTTTTACAATAAATCCAATATTATTATTTATGTGCAATTTTTGCAACAAATGCAATTTGCAATATATGCAATTTTTGTAATAAATGCAACTCTTACAATAAATGCAATTCTTATGAGGAATGCAAATTTTACAATGAATGCAAATTTTACAATGAATGCAATTTTTGCAATAAATGCAATTTTTCCAGTAAGTGCAATTTTTACGACGAATGCAATTTTTGCAAGAAATGCAAGAAATACAATTTTTGCAATAAGTGCAATTTTTGCTATAGATGCAATTTTGCCAATTTTTTACAAAAATGCTATATTTTGAAAATTTTACACCAAATAAAATTGTTTGCAATTTTTGCATTGGACTGCATTTATTTCACCAGATGAAGTTTTTTACTTGTGGCGAAATTAGAGAGACGAAACTTAAGATGGTTTTTTTAAATAGTATATCGGAATCAAAATATCGGCCGAAATCTCAGAACGCTCCACTGTACGAAACCTTTACAAGGAACCCATAGAAGATATACAAAGTATGATTAAAACTAAATATTTGTTAATTTCTATCGACAAACCAACAGATATCACCGGTAGACAAATTTCGCTTGCAATATTGGACATATTAGACAATCACTACAACTTTGCAAAGCAAACCATATACTATGTACGAGTACATACATAAACAAATTTTAACTTTAAAATTTGCGCCATGCAGTTTTATATGAAAATCTCATTGATTTTTGATGATTTTTTTTTCTTTGTTTGCCCACGTTCTTTCGTATTTTTTCCAGTTAGTATATATTTTTTTGTTTGTTAATCGCATAATGTTTTTGTGGGGAAGACCTATAGCGAAATTTTCCGAGGGAATTATGGGTAGAGCTTCTTAATTCTTTTAACTTTTTTTCTAGAGAAATATTTTAGGTAGTTGTCAAATAAAGGGTCAAAACAACTGCGACAATAATGGGTTAAAGAGTTTTACCAATTTTTTTTTTCACATGTCCGAACAAACATTAGGTTTAGCTCAGGTTGATACTTTAACAATTAGTATTTCAACGTTTTCGAAACAACTTTTATCACAAATATGAAACCTTAACTTTACCACCATAAAAAATACTGACCATGCCGATATACTCAATCCACGCCATCGTTTCGCAAAAAAATTCTTCACCCTATACACCTTGACCTTCATTTTTTCGCACAGTGTAAGCCACTTCATGAAAATCGCGTTCAAAATCGTAAAACGTAGCTTTCACAGGATGCCATGGTCATCATGCCCGATGAGGGTCATTATTTATATTTCGAAAACCGACCTAACACGATAATGTGCGTGCTATTTTCGGATACTAAGAATATTTGGAAAGATCATTGTTCATAAATAGGGCAGGATGGCTGGAGAACGCAACGTATACACTGGCCCTTCCCAGCTGATGTGAACGCGAAACCCAGCAGTTGTAGTTGTAGTTGAAATCAGAACTAAATCGCCACGTATAACCCATTGTCTAGTCGGGGCGCAAATATTGAGAACGATGCTTACAGTGTCTATATTTAGAATAGCGATAGAAATTGTAGTGGAGATGCGCAGCTGATTTCCTTAACCCTCATTAGCGCTCCTCCGTTCGGTACTTCAGCCATCGTATGCTTAGCGAGTGGATTACATGCTCAGCTTTGGCCCCAATCCGATTAGAGTTAACTCCTTGCTTTCTTTTTTATCCCTATATATGTAAATACTATGCGTTTCTCCGGAGATATTTTTTTTTGTTTTGTTTCGCATTCACATTCTGTAATTGTGCTATTCGTCACATCACTAGCATGCATCTTGATTCGAGGCAAAAACTAGCTTAAGGGCGTTTGTAGAATAAATTCGTTTAGTGGCTTTTAGTGCACTTGACTGACTTAAGACAAGAGACTCGGCTGGGTATACCTTCGCTGCTCAAGCACGTCAGAACCTCAACCCACCGACAGCAGGTGGACGGACTGATAAGACTGAGCGAAAGCAGCAATGCATTTTTGCTACTTGTAACCTATTCGGGGCGCATTTGCGACTGTACATATGGGCGTGTTTGTGTGTGTGTGTGTGTGTGTGTGTGTAGGTGTAGATGTGGTAGCATCTGTTTGTGTTTGTGTGTGTGTTTATGCCTAAGCACTTGACACCGAAACGCCGCCGATGCAACCAACTGAGCTCAACAGAACCACAATGAACTGAACAACTGTGACGCAAATGCACGAAAGCCCACAAATCCCACGAGAAGCAAGTAGTGCCCCCCCCCCCCCCCCCCCTCACTGAATATACGATGCCACGAAAGCCACAACCCCAAGAGCTGCGGTGGGATACGGGTATGCTTTCAAATCGGACCTTTGTGCCTTATTATCAATCGATGTGTGTGGGGGTGTTGGTGCGTGTGAAAATTGGTATTGCTAGTTAGATGATAAAGTCACATAAAGGTACTGGAATTATTTAGTTTGAAGCTACTCCATTCAGTCTCTGTGTAAACCCGAAGATATATTACTGAAAATTCGCTACAGAAAATACCCGCTGCAGTTGGAAGGACTTTTCTGACTAAAACTCCGAAAAAATTAACAATATTATCGCACTTTCCGATGAATGTGAACCGATAGTTAACGACACATTTAATTACTTTAGTTAACCCCAGTCTTCTGTTCGTTTAAGTTAGGTAGATAGATAAAAATGGCTACCAACCATAAACTCGGCAGAACCCACTGAATAATGGAAGGATGTAAATTACAGCCAGCCAGAGTTGTTAATGAAATCTACTATGTTGGAGGTCTCGATCCTAGATACCTCCCCTAGAACTAGGACTTCCTAAGGATGTCAGACGAGTGCGGGCTAGAGCCGGGCATTTGCATAAGAGATGCCCGACCGTTTTCTTCGCGGGTACGGCTCTACAGCTTCTGCAGCATTCCGTGTCCGGAATGCCCATTTTTTTTCACACGCGTGGCCAAAGTCCTATAGCTCGTATATATTGCAATAAGTGTATGGTCAACGGCCCTACCTATAAAGAAGACCTGTGCTCCTCTTCTGATTGTGGTCTGGCCAGGTGGTTCTTGATATTCTGTAGGTGGTGGTAGCTTCACTACGGCTAGGGATATACCCATGTCGATACCTCTGCCGAGCCGCACCGTGCTAGCTCATCAGCTTTCTCGTTACCTTCGATTCCCTTATGCCCGGGAACCCAGATGACAGAGACTTCTAGATCGGTTAAAGAGGCAAACAGTTTTTTGCAGACACCGATTAACTTTGAGCAAATATTTGGTGCTGCCTTTTCTACTGACGGGATGTCGGAAAAAATGGTTATCGTACCCGTTACGTTCCCGTCTTCATAGCCTGGAACACATCCGCCCGGAACACACTGCAGTACTAGGGGAGTTTGATTGATATGGATAGTTCCAAGGATTCGGGGTAGATGCCGGTTCCTACTCCATAGTCCATCTTGGAACCGTCGGGGAGTATTTTTATGCCGGTATCGACGAGGACTTTACCTCTCTTCCATATATTCCTGCTTGGAAACAGAGCTTTAATTCTGTGCTCAAACATCAGTTTGCGGGAGCTGAAATCCGGCCTGATATTAACTATGATTGATGGTAATTGTTTAAGGATACTATTATGCCCTTGCTGTGCACAGCACCCAGATAACCTGAGCCTAAGTACTGCCTGTGAAGATCTGCATAATATGTACAAGTCCATTGGAAAAAGTTTTAAAATGGGAAGGGAAGGGGATCCCGTGGCACTAACACTGACAGTATGTTAAATTTTCTGTAGACTAGTGAAGTTGTAATTCTTCCGGAGAGCTTCTCGCCAGACTACAGAGCTATAGCTCAGCACCACCGCTTGGTACATCCAGAGTACCAACTTCGGCTTGACACCCCACTTCTTGCCAAACATCGATTTGCAAGCGTGGAAAGCAACACAGGCTTTCCGTATTCTGTCCTCAATGCACATTTTCCTATTTAACTTCGATAGTCAGAGCCAAATACTTGGTACTGGAAGATAAACCTAATTGTCGGTCATTTAGGCTTGGCGGTCTGAAAGTAATCCTCGTGAAGAGCAACGGCTCTATCTTATCTTGGTCAAGAAGCACGTTAAAATTAATTGAATTTGAGTAACATTCGTAACATTACTTACATATAGTTGAATAAATTTCGGCATCATTTCGAGAACGCTTTTTGTAAAAGTACGTAGGTCAAAATTGTATATTACTCTTAATATTAAGATAAGCCTCTGTAACATAATCGCAAAAGTATTTAGTTTAATATTATAATGCACAAAATAAAAAACAATAATGGCGGAATCGTCATTTCGGGAACGGCCATTTCGGGAACGTCTTCGAACTAAGACGGGTCTTATTCAAATTAATCTCTTTATAAATGGGTAGCGAAGTCATTGTAGAATGATTTTAATGACTGAATGATGATAAATAATTTTTTTTTACTATTCATAACTAATCGTATAACGAAGAAAAATTTATTTGAAAACTGAATGTAAATCTATCCGTTATTCAAAATTCGGCACTCAAACTCATTTGAAAAATTAAAAGCCCGACAAAATATCGCAATTTATGGCTCTTTTTAATTTTTAAAATCTGTATTTGAAAGTTATTACACTTAATTTTTATTACATATCCCAATACCAAGCGCGCGCTGTGTTTAATATGCCGTTCACTGCAGATTATTGTCTGTAATAGCTTGACATCGTCTTGACCAGCTTTCGCTTAGTTTTCTAGCATACTCTGGATACAGATCACTCCAGAATTTTTTAACGTCCTATTATGTTGCCTTATTATTAACATTTTTCCCCCAAATCTTCGCTTTCATTAGACCCCACAAAATTTCAATTGGGTTTGCATGCGTACTTTAAGAAGGCGGTACTTTTTTACTTTTTAGATTTATTCTTGAAAAATATCCAATAACTTATATTCGGTCCATAAAGTTTTGCCGCAGACTTTAGCAAACATTTTTCACACAGATAAATCTTACAGATTGCGTCGATAATTTGTGTACATGCAGCCAAATTATCGAATCCCTTTTTAGAAAAGCATTCATAGCATATGGGCCTTGGCAGGGTGTGTAAAAAATTGCGGAAGAAATTTAGTGCCTCTACCGGTCCAAGCTTTCTTAGAGTAGTTCCAAACAGCGAAAGATTATGCTTTACTCCAATCACGGTCCAACTTCTCCTTTGCCCTAATTGCTAATGGTTTTAGAATATGCGCTTTAGTCAAAAGGGATTTTTGAAGTGTTTACCGATTTCTGATGGAAGATTATTTTATTCTTCGTTTGATTGTACAAATGGAAACGTTTATAGTTAGTGGTGTCATAAATTCTATTACAAAATTTACAATGCTCGCTGTACGCAAAATTCACAGAAAAAAGTGCTGTTTTTTTCTTTATAATTTGAAATTTATGGGCTTCTCAAAAAACTTAACATTTCGAGAATGTTTGGTTACCGCATTATTGATCGTTTTTCCCAAACGTCTACAGTGGATGACAGAAAGAGAAGTGGTCGCCCTCGCGTGGTTCGAACCAATTCAGCCATAAAAACTCTTCGCGAACGCATTCGCAGAAATTCCTTTAGAAAACAGAAAATTATGTGAAATAAAATGGATATATCGGCCAGATCAATCAATCAAGTCAAGACTTATTCGAGATGATCTCCACATGAAAGCCTACCGTCGGTCAACTAGTAATCTTCTGCCAATGCGCTTGATGCAAATTAGGCTCAACAAGCGGCTCCTTCATTGGCACGCGGTAAAGGGCCATGACAAATATCCTTTTCAGACAGTTGAGAAAGTTTTTAATAAACAAAACGACAAGGATGCAAAAAATGTTATTCCAATGGCTCAATGTGGTCACCATCGAGTTGCTGCAATGGTTTGGTGCGGAAGGGGTTAAAACTGGGCCAAAAGTGTACCAGCAGGATGTTTTAGAAGCCGTGGTAAAGCAATTAAGCAATACTCTTTTCGATTAAGAGCATTGGATTTTTCAGAGAGATTTTGCTCCAGCACACAAGGCAAAAACCACCCAGCAGTGGTTTGAAAGCAATATTCCTGGTTTCATAGCTGCAGATGATTAGCCAACTGGAAATCCAAATTTGAATCCATTGAACTACAGTTTGTGGTGGTCAGTATTGGAGAACATGGCCTGCCGAATATCCCACAGAAATTTGGAGAGCCTCAAAAAAATCTTTGGTTCGAGCAGTGTCGTCAATGCCAATAGAAACTGTGCATGCTGCTATTGATCAATGGCCGAATCGTTTGGGGGCTTACGTGAAAGCTTAAGGTGACAATTTGGAAAAATATTTTGTACATCGCCCTGAACTCGTAAGAGAACTTATGAAAAGACTAAGTGCTTTATAACGAAAGTTTTTTTTTTTTTTTTTTTAATAAAATTTGTAATGACCTGAGCAACTGTTTTTGATATAGTTTTAGTCAAACCTCTGTACCAGACTTTTCATCGACATTGCTTCCTAATAAAGTGGCTTGACTTATTTTGATTTTTAGCGGCCTCAGTTGTGGACATTTACCGAGGAACACAGCTTCCAACCGCCTCTTGCGAAGAGCACAATTTGCCTGTAAAAGTAACCACTTCAAGAAACAGCTCACTGCTCTGTTTAATTACAATAAATTTCTACTTTAAAATTTACTTTACTTTGTTGGTTAAATTATCATACTCTGCCTATTATGTTTGGCAAATCTGTTTTGTAAAACACACTGTACATATCTCTGACAATACTGATGGTCATTCATCCTTTATGCTATGTTAGTTCTGTTGCTTTTCTCATTGTAGGCAATTCCTATTCAAGTACTGTGGTTGTACTCAATTTTAAACGATTTTTTTTTTTTGCAATTTATTAATTTTTTTTTTTTTCTTTTCGTTTGCAAACTTTTTTATTCTTCGTTGAAAAGATTTGTGTTCAACGTCCATTTCACCATTCAATCGCGCTATTGTTACGAATGACACTGTTCCGTTTTGCTGCTACTATTCATTCATTACTGGCGTCGCGTGCCACATATTTGACGTCTGTCGGTATTGTCACAGTGCGCCCATCACATCGTCATCGTCATCGTCAACGTCGACAGCAATTTGCTAATTTCTTATACTCAGTACCAACCATGCGCATGAATTAAAAATATGGAAAATATGTACAAAAAAAAAAGTAATAATTAAAAGAAAAATATGCCGCATGGCATGCAGAGAGCTATTCGCATTTGCGCTTTAGCGCCTATTTATCTGCAACATTTCGCGGGTGTATATATAGATAATATCTTGAATATTAAAAAAAATCGCCACACACAAAATTCGCTTGTAAAAAAAAACAAAAAATGTTTAGTTCTTGCGTTATGTTCGTTCGTGGGCTGTTACAGCTCGCAAAACCAAATAAATAACGATTTCTGCATTCTATAACAGTTTTGTTATTGTTGTTTTTGCTACAAGTTTACCATAAATATTTTTGTTGCCATAGTTCTCGCCTAGTTTAATTTGCATGCAACATTCAGCAATTCGTTGACACTCACTCGCTCGATAGTTGTGTGTGTCTCGGTCTATATCACTCGGCCAATTTCGTTAGCTAGCGAGCAGCAACTTACCTTTGAGAATGTGTTTTTGTTTTCTGGTTTTCTGCATAAAATGTAAACAATAAATTCCGTACCTAGATACTTACATACATGCATACATATGAAATTAGGTCAACCGAAAATCAAAGAAACTAAATGGCCAATAAATAAATCGTATACGCTTGAAATCGAATGGCATTAAGTAGAATTTGATAAAGCAGCTAGAAATTGAATCGAAACAAGGACAAAGGTAAGTAAGTTTGAGTATAGGTGAACTTCATACACGGTAGCTTGATTGAATTTGTAAGATAATTTTGGAAAACTATTATTTTTCTGAAGGAGTTTTTTTAAGTACACCCTCAGATGTTTGTCATAACCTACTAAATTCAAATGCTACTAGAAAAGTGTTTCACGTGAAATCTACTCTCTTATTCGATTAAATTGACAGTTGGTACACTAGTCGACAAGAAGTCTGTTTTATGACATCTGATCATCATTTCAAATGTAGGATTTTCTGCATATAAAAAAGTATACCCCCTTTTGAGATATAGCCAAAATTAGTTTTCTCTGCGGTCTGGAAAAAAGATAAATCATTTAATTTTAATTATCTCTCAACATGTTTTACCGATTTCAAATTAATTTTTATATATACATAGGTCCTTTTTTGTTCCAAAAGCAACCCTTTTCCTTTTGTTCCAAAAGCAACCCTGTTCGCATCTTTCATGAACGGAAAATACTACTTGTGCCGGCAATTCTTAGGTTTATGTAGTTAAATATTTAAAAATACAATGCAAATAAAAACGAATTAGGCCTTTAAACTGAAATTTCCCATGTATTTTCTTAGAGCTCATTCACAATAGCGCAGTTTTTTTCACTTCCCAACGCTACATCTCAGGTCGGATATCATTTTACAGAGTCGGCTCAACTCGCATAATTTTCCTAGTTAAGTGTTGTTGCTTTTCATGCAATTCGTTATCCTACCTAGTGTCTTTTTTTACAAGTCGGTTACAAAGAAACGAGCCTTATGTAAAGCTATTACAAATTTGCTATAATTTGTGTGAACAATATTTTTAAATCGGGGTTTTTGAATTAGGCGCAATTTAGGAATTTATCAACAATTTCAGAAAACAATTTGACTTTCGTTGTTAATATTAACTTAAAGGAATATACTATTTCAGTTTATGTTTTGCACTGCAAAGGATGATGCTGCAAGAAAGATGGTTTTCGAAATTGAAGCATAAATATAGAAAAGTTTCAATTTGACATTCGAGGCAAATAAAAAACATTAAATCAGCTCTTCTAATAACACCCTTTGATATAAATCTGTTTGAAATTTACATACAGTGAATTTTTTTATAATATTGACAATTACTATGAATTAAAGAAGTTAAATATGTATGCTACGTTAATTTTTTATAAAATATAGGTCATTAAGCAACAGAAACCATATAAGTCAGTGTTTCAAGGTATGCACAAAATTAAAACAAAAAACATTAAAATTTTCAAAACTAAAATTTCAAAATTAAAAATTTTCAAAATAAAAAATTTTCAAAATTAAAAATTTTCAAAATTAGAATCTTCAGAAACAGTTTATGCTTGCCTAAAGTTTGCAAAATATGTCAACTCTTTGTCTTTTTTCGATTGTTAGAACATAGCCGTTTAACTAAAAGCAAAACTAAATACAAACTATGGAAATTATACCAAAAAAGTCGATGTGGTGTCAAAGTACTTTTTATCAGTAACGGTTACGATTTTTATAATAAAAACAATTATTTTATATACGTTTTTCGGTTCTCAATTGTTTGTTTTATCGAGTAAATTTAATCATTATTTTGTGATGTTATTTTTTCGATCAAATACTCGTATTATTGTTATACGTGGAGTGGAATTTTATCGAGCGTTTATTGTTGTCTTTTTTAATGAATAAAGTATAAAATCATTATGAACGAAAAATAAAGATTAAAATAGGGAAGTTTTAACAAGAATTTTCATTTTAAAATAAAATAAGTACAGAAAGTGCGGCCTGAAGCTTTCATACCTTTCATGAATATAAGTTAAATTTAACTTTAATTTATTACTGCGTTTTAAGAGTAGAAATAATATTTTTATTTTTCATTTAAGATATACAAAATACGAGCGTCCGGCTCTTATCACTCAAACTGTTAGCTTAATTGTTTTCAGCCTGAAAGTATGCAAAAAAAAAAATTGTAACAGCTTTGTTTGTGGATAAAAAAAATGTAGGATCCCGCAAAACCTTATATCTACATAATCAGTAGTATGGGAGCTAAAGCAACGATTATGATGATCTTCATAGTACACCTTGTATGATTGATAAATAATTAGCTGACAAAATTTCATAGTTTCAGATGTCTAAATGAAGCAAACCCTCGTATCTGAGCAAACAATTGTATTGTAGCATATATCTCTAAAACTGAGGAACAAGTTGGTGTTCAAACGAACAGGTGGATAAACGGGTAGATCATTGTCGTATACTTGGGTATGGATCAAAGATATAACAGCATTTCATGTCATGGGGCTTCAATTCTTGTGTCAGCTGGATTTTGTAAGCTGTAAGCCAAGATGGCGGCCGCCGTAGCCGAGTGTGTAGCGTGTGCGCGCTTCATTCGGTAGGTGCCAGGTTCGAATCCAGCTCGGGGCAAGTAACATCCAAAAATTACAGAAAAAGTTTTTTCTAATAGCGGTCACCCCTCGGCAATCAATGGCAAACCTCCGAGTGTATTTCTGCCATGAAATAAAATGTCTCACAAAAAACATTCGCCGTTCGGATTCGGCGTAAAACTGTAGGTCCCTCAATTTGTGTTACAACATTAAGACGCACACCACAAATTGTAGGAGATGTTCGGCCAAAATCGCTTAAGTGGTTATAGCGCCAATTAAGTAAGTAAGCCAAAAACTGATTGCAAAATTGCTTGTCAAATTGTTAAGTATCAATAATTACTCGTAATTGAAATTTAAAATGAACACTCTTGTTGAAAATCTGCGCAATTACATTGGATCGAAAAAAAATTACGACAGTGAAAACACAGTAGATAGTTAAATTTTGTTTTGGACTCAACTGAATTTTTTTCTGCACAAATTTAAACGATTATTCTCTGTCAGTTTTAGCACTCGAAGAGAGAAAAAAATATATTGTTGGCGGTAAAAAGAGGCTAATAGCATGGATTTAAATGAAATAAGCACGAGGCAGTGATTTTGGCAGAGTGAATTATCGATCAATGCGGGCAAATATGTGCAATATTCAAAACATTTCATATGAACTGTTGGGACAAATAAAAACCACTGTCAAAGGATGATATGGACTTCACTGCAGAGTGAAAAGAAACGTAGCGATGTGATGTTTGTGTGTTTACGGCATCTGCATGCCTGCCCGCGTCTGTTTACCTGCCAGATCTTAATGGCCTCACTTGTTCCAGCTAAAAATGTTTGGATGTCGTTATGCATGGACGAGTTTTCATGTAGCAATGCCAATAAAATGCGCACCACACGGAATGCAAACATCCTCTCATACACATGAAAAACAAAATGAACATACTTAGATATATGTATTTTTTCCTTTAAGCGAAAAGGCACTAACTCGTTATTTATCAAGAAAAATATACAAAAAAAAAGTTAAGTAACAAGTTTTTGAGATATAAACAGAAATTGAAATGCAGGAACCACAAATAACTGTTAACCCGAAATTACAAATTGAAAATGTTGCCCGAGTTCTGAAATTTTACGAAAAATTTATGTAAAATATGCTTTATATCGTCGTAGAGTTATTTTCCAACGCTTATATTTTACGGTGCCTGATAACTGTTACACGGCAAAAATATTTTTTCCGTTGCTAAAAAGAGTTATTTTTCAAAGTTTATTGTTTACAGGAAAAGTTTTTCTCCGTTGATGATAAGAGTTATTATCCAACATTTACTTTTAACGTTGCCTGATAACTGTTATCCAGGGTATATATTTTTTCCTTTGCTAATAAAAGGTAATTTCCAAAATTTATTTTTTACATTGTCCACTAACTGTTATACAGGAAAAATATTTTCCCCGCTGCATAACTAACTGTTATATAGGAAAAAGATTTTCTTTGCTGCGTAACTAACTGTTATACAGGGAAAATATTTTCCTCGCTGCATAACAGTTACCAGCCAAGGTTGAGAACAAAAACAAATATTTTTCCCATATAACAGTTATCAAGCAGTGTAAAAATAAACATTGGGATATATCTTTTATCGCCGAAATAAAATATATTTCTCATCTAATAACTGCCGTGGAGCGGCGTTTTTCAATGAAACTGATAACTGTTATCTTCCTATTTAAATGTTGTTTTATTTAACATAAATTAAAAGTGTGGTAAATATTTTGAAAATACAGTCGAACTCCTCTATAACGAAGTCGTCGGGACCGGTGAAAAAGTTCGTTTTAGAGAGGGCTTCGTTATAGAGAGGTCATACGAAATTTCATGTCTTTATGTTCAAGGCCTATTTAATGAAACATTGATTCATTTTATTTGTTTTATTTGTTTTTATTTCTTACATTTTAAAAAGAAGACCTTAATAAAAAGTCAAAAAGATTATAAGGATTATTCAGGTATGAAAAAATTGTCGACTGTAGTATGTTTAGCTGTTTGAGCCTTTTCCTTATCAATAAATGCTTCTAAGGAATTAATTTTATTAAATATAATGTCGGGTACATCGCTTCGTGATTCAACAAATGTTAATAGAGTTTGTAATGCTGCACGCGTATCGGAGAATGATGGAACTCTAATATATTTTGGTGTATTATAACAACTACTTTTTAGCTCTTCGCTAAATTCGTTATAGAGGAGTTATTTGCTATGGAAAATTCCATTTATGTATAACAAAAGAATTCGTTACAGAGAGGAATTCGCTATAGAGAGGTCTAAATATATGAATAAATTGTTAAAATCGTAGTGTTTCAAAAAAAAATTCGTTATGGAGAGGTTTTCGTTATAGAGGAGTTCGTTAGAGAGGAGTTCGACTGTATTAATAAATCTAGTAAGGAATATTCCATTGGAACTCACAAAAAACTCGCTTTGAAAAATGATGAGTTAGATCGTTTTCTTATTAAGGTGCCGATATATACAGTCATGTGAAACAAAATAGAAGCACGAAAAATTTTTTTTTTTGCGATTCTTCTTTTTTTTGTTGTTTGTTTTATGTTATTTTTTTTTTATACAAGTCTAGCTCATTATATAATATAAATATATTCCTTACACATTGTTGAAAAACGGAGAAACTGCAGCAAATTCTTTGAACAATTCTAAGTATACAGTTTTATAGCACATTGCATTCTAAGATAACAAAGTGCAAGTTTTGAGTAGCTAAAAATTAACGCTGATTTTTAATATTTATTGTTTTTTGCTGTCAGGGTAACAATTTTTCTTCCATATAAACTACGTTCGATAATTTTTTTCTTTGGACGCAAATGCGTAGCTGTGTTAACCAAAAAAAAAACTATCAAAAATCAACGAAAATTTTTATCTGCTTGGAACTTGCATTTTATTATACTAAAATTTAATAAAACTTCGAATGAAGGGACATTTCAATTAGACATTTCAAAAGTTCGATTTTTTTAATGTTTTAATCGATAGGTGTATCGCCTTAGAATATCGTGTCAAACTTTCAACAGCTTATGCTCGAAATTGTGGAAGAGATGCTTCTCGTAAGTGGCTGGCGCCGAGCTCTTGACCGCAAACTTTAAACTGGGTTTTCTCGAAACCATGATTTTAAAAATTGTGTAGGTGATAATTAAAAAAAAAAACCTGTGAACTGATTTCCATCATCTAAAATTCATTTTAAATACCATAAAAATCTATTCTATATAGTTTTAAGATTTCAAAAATAAATCATTTTTAAATAAGTTTTGACTCAAAGTACAACGAAATTTTTTTCAAAATCGTAATTTTTTTTTGGAGCCTGTTTTTCGATAGAGCCTTTTTGAGTAGGAAAATGTTTGGTTTGTTGATTTCAGAAGAAAATTCCGGCCAACATAGCTTTCGCAATTTACGACGTCAACGGCGACACAACTCACAAGATCCTTGGAAAATTTGTTAGTTTTAAATTTTCACTTTTGTAAAAAATGTTTTTTTTCAACATCAGATATCACTCTAAATGAATATTATACTTTTGTGAAAAGAACTGTCTTCACTTCCCTACAAATCACCAGCGAAAAATAACATTTTTTCGGTCTTAAAAACTTTAAAATTTGATCACATTTTGTTTTTTGAAAGTTCCTAATTTTTCTACAAAGCTTGAAATATGAATTCATATGGTGTTTGTTGTATAATGTGTTAGACATTTATCGAAAACAAAATAACAAACATAAGACAATTAAACGAAGAATCACCAAAACTGCTAAAAATGCTGTGTGCCTATTTTTTTCACATCACTGTATATGCTCACTATGTGCGTTACATGCACTACATGATGGCTGGCATTTTTGCCAAATTTCTGCTGCATTTGAAGTTGTTAAATATTACAGAGACAGCATTCAACCGCTGTAGGTTTGTGCGCTCCCTTGGGCTTGTTAGCCAATAGTGACAACGATGTTTTGTTTGTGAAGGGAACACGGCGGAGCAGTAGTGCATGTAGAGAGTATGTATGTACATATGTACTTTTATGATATTTGCCACATATTCTAAAGTAAGTATAATCCGAAGAATCGCACCATGCATATGTATACGCTTTATATATTTTTGGCAAAGTGCCTGAATCAATAATACAGAGTTGGATTGTTAGAGGAGAAGCCTTTTTTTTTATGCCACAGCACACACTATAAGTACATGCAGTCGGTGGCAAGCTGCTGTAGTGCACATGCAGTTACATAAGTCATACATAGATCTGGCCATTGTAGGCCTACTAAATCCACACATTCATGCAAGTCCAATCGAGGTTGCAATGCAGCAAAATCTACTACAAATTTGTGGCATCACAGTTGTGGCAGGCTGGCAGGCAGACAGGCAGGCAGGCAAGTTGCTCTCCTCGGCAAGCTGCAAGAAATCAGTGTGGGACGGCAGAAGGTAGCAAATCTACTCATCTCACATGTACGTTTTGACCATTTACTCTAATTGGTTGTGCCAGGTCACTATGAACGCATTCATAAGGTGCAAAAATTTATATGCACCTGTTCGTCGCGTCGCATCGCGCCCGCCAAAAATTCCCATGACTGCTGATGCACCGTTGATGTTTAACAAGCCGAAGACATGGCAAATGAAGCAGATATTTCGTTCGTCTACACGCTTAGCATACACTAGCAATATGTACATACATGTGTACCTGATTGCATAAATAAAATTAAAAACATGGTTTCAATAGATGACATTAACAAAGCATAGAGGCATAAATTCACATATTTATAGTTGATTTATTTTAGGGCTCATACCACTTTTCTCGTCCAACAAATTTTGTGATTATGTGCTGCTAGTATAAAATATGAAAAAAATATATTATCTACCTTATCTACAGGGTGTTGCAATTGTTTGTTAGATCACATCACTTTTACACTCTTACATCCCGTAAAGGTGAAAACGCATACAAATTTAAAACCTTAGATTTTCCAAACCATTTTTCGACTTTGAAAAGATTGTCTTTGAATTGGTGTTTAATTACCTTTTTTTAAACTTAATTAGCTTCTGCAGTCAAGGTAGCAACAACAACAAAAATTAGTAAGAACGAAAAACTCCACAAAATTTTTTTTACACATTTGGGCGGATAACCCCAATATTAGTTACAAAAAGTTGGCGAAACTCAGTGGATCATTTTATGCCATGGCTCGAAGGACGGTTTTGCGCCGTAAGGAAGGTGGGTCAGTAAAGGATTAGCCAAAAAGTGACCGCCCAAATGGATCAGCAGACGTCCGGAGGAACCGCTCCATGTCGACCAGAGATGCCACCAAAAAAGCTAAAACCACGCATCTACAAATCACTCGAATTAAGAAGAGAAATGGTATAACAACTAATAAAAAGAAAAAAGTTCCAGAATGAAGCGAAAAAAACAAACTAGAAAAAGTATTTCCCTTCTGTGGCAAATAAAAAAGTGTTTGTGGTTATGGACGACGAAACGTATGTGAAAATGGACTTGGAAGATATTGCCGGCTAACCAATTTTACTGCATGCAGTCAGGAGAAGACATTTCTGAATCAGAAAAAACATCCAGATCGGAGAGTTTGGCAGAAAATTTCTAATTTGGCAAGTCATTTGTAAATGTGGACATAATGCGTCATTACATAAGGAAATACTTAATGTCATAATTGGATTTTTAATGAAGGAGAAGATCGCTCGCCAAAAGATCGTGCTATATGCTGTAAGCCTAAAAATTATTATTATTTCTTTAAAACTAGCGCAAGAGCAGTTGTATGTATATTCAAAAGAAAGTGACAAAAGGAAACAAAAAGTCATATGTACATAAATTCCCCGAACCATCTGTCATATGCTGATAAATAATTGTACTATTTTATTTCGATTAGTGAATGACAGATGGCGCTGGTCAAGTATAAACTCAACGAAGACACTAACCATGGGAATGACAAGTGCCATCTGTTGGGTAGATATTGGTGCACATGTGCAATATTTATCAGCTGATGAAGGACTGACAGTTATTTTATGTTTACTTATTTAATTTTTTAATTTGAATGCGCTGTTCAATGTCACGTACACTAACAGCAGTGGCTTCAGACAAAGACTCCGTTTTGATCCTGTTTTCTGTATTCAAGCCCAAAGAAATTGCTCGGCAGGAAAGAGATTTGATTCCAAAAATATTTATGTCTAAATATTTATGTATAAATGTCAGTTTCGAGAGTCTTAAATCATATACAACTTATATAAGGAAATGGAATGGAAGATATACAATGTACATATATATTATTGATTAACATTATATGAAAAGACCCAACTCTCTAGCAACCCATAATCACATCCAGCTCCTCTGGGTACTCTAGAGGATACAGGCACTGACACCAGATGATGGGGTTACACCAGGCGAAATGTTTACCCGGTGGGTATAATAGTAAACGATCTAAAACTAGGAACTCTGTAGAAACAACTTCAAAATATTTACAGGTTTTTTAAAGTTCACTACAGACTACGAAGCCCTCTGCACAGGCTCGGAATGTGGTCCAACGAGTTGGGTCGCTTCTGTAACTCGGCCCCGATGCAAGTGATCTTCGAATGTGAAGCCTTCTTGAGAAGACGGTAGAGGTATCTGGGATTAGCCACGAGGAGAAACTCTTACGCTCGCTACCATCAACCATCATCTCAGACTTACTAAGAGCATTGCGGCTAGACGAGGCATAAATATAAAGAACGGAAAGCCGAGTGGATCTTAAGGTCGAAATGCAAACCACAATACCAATATCTATCTATCTATATTATTGATATTGGTAATGGGTAGTTGTTGATACCACATGCTGGAGTTTGGCTTACTACCGTAAGTAAAAACCCATGGTATACTTTAACAATACTCAAAAATTTCACAAAATTGGCTATAAAATATGGGCAGTTTTTTTTTAAATTTATTTATAAAAACAACCAGGTACTTATTTACTACTAACGCCACCCTTTAACTATGGACCTAAATATTTCGCCGTGTACAACTATGAAATGTGTGAATTTATTGCTTTTATATTTCAATGAAATTCCTGCAAATACAGAGCGATTGTACACATTGATAAACATGTCGAATACATTTACTTTTGCAAAATTAAATTGAATGGAATTTTCAATTTGTACGAGTGCTATGCACCCCCAACACTTACATATTGGCTATATCCCAAATGGAACAAGCAAGCAGGTTTAACATTTCCAAGTACTGGTCGTTTGTGTGAGCAGAATTCAAAAGGTCAAATACTATCGAGAGTAGAAGTAGCAAGCAACAACAAGAAACCAAATATGGCTAATAATGCAGCTTTTGTGCTCTTGTCAACGCGGGCATAGAAATGAATAGATGCTGGTATTTGGATGTACTACTTATGTATGTAGGACATGGATAATTTATTGAAGTTCTTTTATTGGAATGCACGGTGAATTCATTGAATGGCTAAATGCATATGGCCAGAGCGAATTGTTGTTAAACGGAAGTGGAGGTAATGAAAAATTGCAGCATAAATGAGAATACATACATATATGAATTATGATAAAGCTAGAAAGGCCTTACAGCATTATATGGACATTCACAATTGGGCAGTGATCTTTTAAAATATTCAACATCCAACGCCAATTGACACATATTCAGGTGGCAACCCTCTCAAAAATATTGGTAGGCACCTTGTTCTAGCCAGACGAGCAGTTTGACACTCATATTTTTATGCTTTATATATATATAATTTATTTAAAATTACTTTTAAAAAAGGTGGCAACCACTTCAAAATATCCCTATAAACTTTCTCGTCGCAAAATAAATGGTTTGAAACCCATATTTTGCTATTTCTAATTTAATTTAATTTAATTACCTTCGACTTTTCAAGCATGTGGCAACCTTCTTTAAAATATATGTAGCTCGCCTATAAACCTTCTCCTCAGCGAAACAAATCGTTCGGCAATCATATTTTACTATTTCATATCATTTGTGTATAATTTAGTTAAATTCGACTTTTCAAGTATGTGGCAACCCTCTATATGATGCTAGAAGTATTCTTCTCATCAAAGCGAACTTTTTGACCCCCATATTTTCATATTTTTAATAACCTATGTATGTACGTATAATTCAATTCAACTCGACTTTTCAAACAGGTGGCAACCCCCTACGAAATATATGTATAAACCTTCTTTTCATCGATACGAACCGTTTGACTCACATTTTTTAATATTTTCTGTAACTTGTGTATAATTAAATTGAATTCTATTTTTCAAGTAGGTGGCAACCCCCTCATTAACGTTAGCTATGATCCTTCTTTCTGAGATCAACCGCTTGACACCATTTTTTTATAATTCATATAACTTGTGTATAATTTAATTAAATTTGACTTAAAAAAGGTGGCCACCCTCTCCCAAGTATAAAATATATTTAACGACCTATTCTCATACCTGACAAATATACAAAAAAGAAATCAACAACCATTATTCCAGTTTTTATTTAATATTATGAAAAACAAAAGACAGCCAACCACTTCGCAACTTGAATTGCACTCCTACTCCCAGAAGCAACGTTCAATAAAACAATATCGCTTTTTACGTAACGCCGCTGAAGAACTCATCATACCGACTGGTACAATTAAGAATGCCGCGCCGCCGTGGAAGGGCAAGATACTGTCTACAAGGCTGCGAAGCTATGCGGCCGATATATCGGGAGTTGAAGATGGAAGCGAGGCGTGTTTTCCGAGTGAAGAAGATAGAAGCCAATATGCGCGAGTGCGTGGAACTTGAGTTATTAGCCGACAGGAAAAACGCGCCATAATTATATCCGAAGCTGGGGCGCCTTAAAGAAGGTTTCAGGACCGGGGCAATTTCGTGTAAGATTGAAAACGGTGCGACCTGATGACCGCCATCCAGGGTACTCTAAACCTATGGAGGAGCACTTTCACACGCAGCTTAATGGTTGTGATGAACCTAAACCTCAAATCAATCAAGACGGAGTTAAAGTCCCGTCACCCGACGTGGACGAAACTCAAACGTCAGTAGCGTGGCTAAAGAACTAAAGAACTAGGCCGCTGCTGCTGATGGACTGCCAGCGGAGCTATTTAAGAATGGTGTACGCCAATTGGAATTGAAATGTTCCCTGCCCAACCCACAAGAAGGCTGATCCTGCAATATGCGCAAATTACCAGCCATAACATTTCAAGGATCTATCGTGCGGATTGTGTGGAAAACGTCTCTCGACGAACCAAAACTGCACTCTTTAAGTCTTTCATCATGCCCGTGCATAGCGCCGTAGCCATGGACGCGGTAATCAATGGATGAGATGGTTCTTGAAGTGTTCGAGAGAAAAATCCTCCGCAAGATTTTTGGACCTTACGCAGAGGATGGAACAATGAGCAGCTTTGTGTTCCTCTTCAAAAAACGCCTCCCCCTAAGCTGACGTTTGACATTCGCACTTGACATTAGTAAATGTCGGCATTTCCGCTTTATTTCTCTGGATTATATCTTCACCGAGCGGGCGTGCAAATTAAGCGTTGTGCAATCGGATGTTTTCCAGAAGAAGGATCTTAAGATTTATGTAATGCTTTGGCGGGACCACGGTACCAGCAGTACTTCGGTACAGTAGGGAGAGTATAGAAACTAGCGTACATCGCGGGATACCGTTTTTGCTCTAAGACGCAGAGCTGCGCCACCAGACTGGATATACGGATTCTATCACCAAGGAGAGCCGGTGTCGAAGACCAACTCCTGTGTTCAGCGTTCCTCCGTGAATTTAAGCGCAGCGGTGTTTTGGCGGCTAAGCCAAGGGAATGTTGAATATTGTACTTAGGTCGTAATCAGTAAATTTTAATTCGCTTGCGAGGCATGGCAAGTGTGCGTGTAAGCGTGCGATCTCACGCAGTGTTGAAAGACAGGTGAGGAGTGGTAAGATGATTGGGCGGTCATTCCAAGAGCTACAAAATTCTGTTATTAATTGCAGGAAGTCTTATTGGGGTGGTAGGTGTGCGTGTTGGGAGATCGGGTTAATTGTAGCCAAGATCCTTGCGACATCGTTTACGTCCCCCGGATTGCTTGGGCGGGAGCCTTTTATTAATTTTGCCGCCTGAAGAGGCCGGACGACATGCCCCAAAGCCATGAGGACCACCCCACAGTGCGTCAAGCCAGTTCGAGCTTTAGCGCTAGTGTACCCGATATGCATTCTGGGGCATGGCCTTGCATGAAGAAACGAGAGCAATTAGGGAGTTTCGCGTGAGGAACGCGGATGCGCGTTGTCGGACGGCTCGTACGTAACAAGATCATGTTTTGCGAATGGACGAAAATGCTCCAGCCCTCAAAGTATTCACTGCAGAGGAAGAGAAAGGCCTTCCACTCTGTTGGAAAGACTAGGTAGGAAGAGAAATTGGCTTCATTTGTCTCTAGTTGGCAAAGCAAAGGAACGACAGACGTACAATATTGGCATCGGCCATAATCGTTTAGCGTCAATTGAGAGGGAGAAGAATACACACAGCAGCGTAACATAAAATGGGTCTTATATTGGCCGAAAAATTTCGAAAGGCCCTTGACTTTGTGAAGTTTAGTCAACCTATACATCATAACCATTTTTTTGAAAGATTATTCCCAATCGCTTGTATGTATTTTACTTTCATTTTTTACAAAAAGTTTCGAGCAAATCTAGATCAATATTATCTTGCTATGCGCTGAGGATCTAAGCTGGAATCGACCAGAGATATGAAGTGCTGCTTTTCTATTCATTTTTCGCATTGGGAATTTTTTTACCGCCAGACAAGCAACTAGCTCGTAAAATTAAAGAACCAATGAATAATATAGCAAAAATTTCGGATGTGTACTTGTCAGTATGTATGTACTTTTGCTATGTAGCTATGTATGGATGTATTTTCTTGCTGCTTTACAATCAAATTTAACGACTCCAATGCCGATGGCAGCCAATGTGATTTGTTAGGCGTCGACAACTGTTTGAAAAAACACACACACACACACACATACATACATATGTACATACAAGAGCACATTGGTTTGAAAGCCTACATACATATGTATGTAGCTAAAATGCATCACTCGTCGTTAGTCAATAGCAACAGATCACCTACTCGAATGCAATTTATAAATATTCACAAAAATACATACATACATACATACTACGCGTGCGTGTATTTGCCTTTAAAATTAGATTAATTAATTAATTTTTTTTTATGTTCATGATTATTTCTGTTTTCGATAGCAACGACAATGTGTAAATTCGCGCTGTGCCAACAAATTGCCAATTGCATTCGTGTATCTGCCCACACAACAGGACCCACATATGCGATACAAAGCCACCCACTGCTCCCCACCGTTGGTACTAACGTTCTGCCACCTACCATCACCCTTTTATAACACCACCCCTACATAGAGACCATGGATGGTCGCGCTTTGTTTGCCTCAAATCATGTGTTGATGATGGTGATTGCCATTTAATTGTTAGCCGAGCATTATGCTGCTCTACTGCTGTGGTGGCGTTTACTTTTTTTTGTTTTTACTTCAATTAGAAATTGTATTTAATTATATTGGTAAAATTTACTACTTGACTGCTAGTTTTTTTAATTTTTTGTGTGAATTGCTTGTGGCTTTTGCTTGTAGTAGCAAATTTTACTTTGATTCATTTTCTTGACACATTTTCTTTTCGTTTCTGTTTTGTATTTAGCGGCGGTATTGCCTTCGTTTTGTGTGCGTTTATTTTGATGCTGTTAACTATTAGGGGGATTTGCGTGAACTAAATGTGGTCTATATAATTTTAAATACTTTGCATACAGTGGCGCTATAAAAAAATAGCACTACAGTGATCAACTACTTACTCATTAAAAATAAATAAAAAGTCGCATGTATCATCCGCGTGTACACGTGATAGAAGTGAAACTTCATAAAAATTGTAGAATAAGTGAGATTTGGTGTGCGAGATAAAGAGAGAATGAGAATATCTCAAAAGATTTATAACCAACGACACAAAAAGTTTCCATTTTATTGTTTTAAAATGGCTTGTAATAATTGTATAACTGTTGAAATAGTTGTAAAAATATTACTTATGGAGTGTACCATAATTACAGTATTTAGATTGCTGGTTTTTTAAGCAATGTTCCGTTGGTAATTAAAAGTTGTAGGCGAACAGTTTAAGGGTCATAAAAGTAAAAAGTTTCGATCGAAAAATGGAAAGCGTATCTCGGCAGAAAAATGTAAAATAATGGCTCGTTTTAATCAAAATCTTATCGAGAAAGAAACAGCTCGGATTATTGGTATTATATGGCGGCCGCCGTAGGCGAATGTGTGTAATGTGTGTGCGCTTCATTCGGTGGGTCCCAGGTTCGAATCCGGCGCAATTAACATCAAACATTATAGAAAATGTTTTTTCTAATAGCGGTCGAACCGCGGCAGGCAATGTCTAACCTCCCAGTGTATTTCGGCCGTGAAAAAACTTCTCCAAAAAAAAAAGACATTCGCCGTTCGGAGTCGGCGTAAAACTATAGGTCCCTCAATTTGTGTTACAACATCAAGACGCACAGCACAAATTGTAGGGGAAATTCGGCCAAAATCGTTTAAGCGGCTATAGCGCCAATGAAGTAATTCACAAAATTTAAGTAATTCCCACTGCATATTTTTAACCGAACATTTAGTTTGTGGGTTCTTTTAATTTTGTATCGTTGTGGCAAAATAAACCGTCAACAATAGTTCAAGTGAATATCGATAAAAAATGGAAATCGTCGAACAAAAAACAGTTTGCAACAATTTCAATAAAGCTGGGTACGGACCCCTTTGGCCAATAGGAGAGGAATTGTCTTCCATCAGGACAACGCCAGGCCGCACACATCGATCTTGACTCGCCAGAAGCTCCGGGAGCTTGGTTAGGAGGTTCTTATGCATCCATCTTATAGTTCGGACCTGGCACACTTGGTGATTATGGCGAATGATTTTTTTGGTGAAAAATTCACCTTCTCATTCTTGCCTATAGGAACGATGGTTTCAATGAGAACGACATTATGAAATTACCTTCTAAATGGCAACAAGTTATCGAACAAAACGGTGCATATGTATTTGACCTAAATCGGTTCGTTTCTTACTATGCTACATAAAACTTTTATTCAAAAATAATGGATTTATTTTTACTAGACCTAATATTTAGGTATACATATATTTAAAAAGGTCATTTGTTTATGTTGGTAAGTAGTTTATAGACTCGAAAACTACTAAACTGATTGAACTCAGAGGTGTCTACTGTGCAAACAAAAATCTCGATAGGTGGCGCTGGTGTCGAAGTATTTCTAAAATCTGTATGTACAATCCAATTTGATTCAAATTCAAAACATGCATTAGCCACATAAATATAAATATTTTTTTTTAAACTTAACCGACAGGTGGCGCTGGACCCGAAATATTGTATGTATATAAACCCCATATTTCAATTTGATTAAATTTCAGAACATTGATTTGTAGGATGTAAAGAGGCGCGTCGGGTCGGCTAGTTTTAATATATTACTAAGCTATAAATAAGTACTTAGTATGTATAAATGCACACGCATTACTAGCCGGCCGCTCCCACGCCAATAACAAGATACTTCACATCTCGCATGCAAATCGCCTTGACTGCAGCGCCTAAAATGATGCCGCAAAAGCTTTGTATTTTCCTATGACAATAGTCATGCGATGAGTTTTGCCATTTGTGTTCGAATAGGGCAAAAAGATATAAAATCTATTATCATTTTTCTATCCAAACTTTCAGGCTGAAGACTTTGAAGAGCAAAGAAATTAACAGTTTGAGCGAGATGAGTGCAAGACGCTTGTTTTTTTTTTTTGTATATTAAGATAGATAGATATATTATTGCATTATATTTTATAAAGTACGTGCCGTTGGTTAGTCGCTCATACTTTCTTGTGGTTTAATAAAAAATTTAATGCCAAGAGCATCGGAACACGTAATATGCTCAATAAACTTAAATACACGCGAATATTACTTGCCAGATTACAAAGAGTTAGAGATAATAAAAGGTTTTATACAAAAGTTTCCTGTTTTTTTTTGCGCTCATAATTTATAGTCGCACCCCCATCATAATTGATTATTTGAAAAATTTTGGTTGGGATTGAGTCAATGTCAGTGTGTCTCTGTCCAGATCCATCAACACCGGTAAAATTACTATGTGTGGCGTAGTCGAAGTTGGACCCACTAGGGTTATTTTTTTGAAGTACTATGAGTGCCAAAAATTCTTCCACGAAATCTAAAGAATTATCAACGAATATGAGTTAATAGAAGTTAAACACAAAATAAGGCATAGAACTCCCATGTCCATTTATACAAAAAGGTAACGCTGACTTGGGGAGCTTTTATTGCCGAAAGCGGCAATGTAGATTAAAAAAAATAGCGCATCAAGGGCAAAGAGAACGCGGATCGAAAAAGTCAAAATATCGTTGCCGCACATTTTTTTATTTGATGTACTGCTCCGCACATCGGTCGGCCCAATCCATGGTACGACTAGAAAACTCCATAGAGGGTCCGTGTCTATCGAGCAGGACAATTACTGATTGGTATAGCTACTGTCGGGAAACAATTGTTTCTTAGGGAGAGTAGTTGAAGGTCACTGGTTCCTCTTGGAATAATCGAAGACGGGTGCGCGACTCTTCGACTTGAGGTATGCCCGGATAATGTGCGGTCTGCTCAAATTTGGGATATGTTTGTCAAATTTTGGGTATGAACGCCAGAAAGTAAACCATAACTACCTAGATAACCCGTTTGTGTCACCTGATGGAGCCCACGCCCAGCGTATCGAGGCGCAGTGGCGAGTTGTTAAGCGGTTTTTTTTAGTAAGGACATTTACAACAACCTGGCCAATTTTGCTGCTACTGTCGTCGAATTTTTGTTGCGTAAGTCAGTTCTAAAACAACGTGAAGATCCGTTTGTTCAACTGCTTGACGCAATAAAGTACACGTGTAAGCCTTTGCGTTTTTGTTTTTTTTCGTTTTTTTTTTTGGTTTCAGAAGTTCTTCTTTAGTTAGTAATGTGTGGCAACAACGAAATTTTAGTTCAATTGATCTACAAACAACTTGACAACAAATAACTTTAAACCTAGAATCCTCCGGAGGGCGCAACTATCAGATTTAGGAACTGGAGGACCACCTCTACTTACCCATAAAACTCTTGATTTGTTTTAAGTGTGGCTCCTTATGGCAAAATTTCCCTGTGGTCTTTCGCAAATTTTAATCTGGCTACTTTAGGGGCATACGTTACTTTGTGCTTCCGTCTGCTGCTAAATTCTTTGGTTCGTTTTCCAATTGGAAGATTTACTTTTGCTATTATTTCAAAGGCACTCAACTGGCTTTTTGGTACCTTCTTTTTTTATTATATTAATTTGGTTATAACCAACAACAACCACACAGCGCCAAAGTGTCGTACTTGAAGTTTTGTTTGCAAAAATTGGAAGATGGCAAAGCAACAACAATTTACAGAGCTCTCTTAGTGCAAGTGGTTTAAGGCGCTGCCTTAAGTAGTACGAGTTCGATCCCCGGAAGAAGTCTGATGAGGAGATGTGGTATTCTTCGAAATAGCTATAACTTCCCACCATGGTTATTTTTTCTATAATTTTTCCTATTAAAAATGGCCTTGAGCTCTTAAAATTTTTTGTTTCATTATATTTTTGATTTTATAAAAAAAAAAAATTTTTACTTTTATTTTCCCACTTATGTATTTTTCAGTTTTTTTTTTTACTTTATAACTTGGCTTTTTTATTTTTATTTACTTATTTTATGCTATTTTATTAATTTTTATTTATTTAATTATTTTTTTATTTCCTATTTTTATTTTTTTCACTTATTTTTGCTTCGATTCATTTTTAAGTTATTGATTAAATAATACATTTTTTTTTTATTTATTTAAAATTTTATTTGACTTTTGTTTTTGCTTAATTTATTTTTTTTATTTTCTGCGTTCTAATATTATACTTAAGTCTATTTATTATTTCATTTCATTTTATGTATTTTATTTTGTTATAACTTTACTTTATTTATTCCAGCACTTGCACTTTGTAATTTGCCTCACCTTCGCATTTTGTTTACATTTCCCACTTTATATACTTATATTTATTTACCTTGCGAAAATATTTTAAGTTTACAATTTGAAAATTTTGCACCGGCAATTTGCTAAACTCGCACATTCCCGTATTTTTTTTTTTTTTTTTGTTCACACACCGCAGTGTTTGTACTTCAATTTATTTCGTTCTAGGTTGCATTTATCTAATATTTGTTGTTATTTCTTGATGTGAATTGGCATATGTCGAAGAGTATAATGGATAACTCAATTTACATTAAAACAGAATTTTGCAATTCCCTTTGCAATTTCTCCAAAGATATCTTTTTGCACGTATGTTGTGTATATACATATGTAAATATTTAAACAATTTAATGGTGGAAATGCAATTTCATTAGGTAATAGACTAATATAATGTTCATATTAAAACAATTTGAATGGACATTTTGCAGAGATCGTTAAAATACTCATGCACAGCATGTAAATGTTTTTACACACAAATATTACGGACTTCGAGGCAGAAACTTAAAAGGCTATTTTGTATTCGATTGGAGGAAGAAATGTGTTTAATTTTTCGTAGCAACTTCAAAAATGTGCATCGTTGTGCCACTTTGTTGATCAGCCCGGAATTGCATCAATTGGGAACTGGTTGATCAATTGTTTTTTAACTGACTTGAGGACTTTGTTGCGGCTCTATACCTTCTTAAGGTGATTCCAGATAAAACGTTTGCTTCACTTTGCGTGACAAGTTCGCTTTGACAGCTATGTTGAATACATAAAGTTACACAGTGTACTGAACGCAGAAGGTGACACCTTTAGAGGTACCGCTAATTTGGTTTTACCGAGTTTGACAATTCTCAATAGCAACTAGACAAAGTTTTTTTTTTACAAATGGGGGCAAAGAGCCACTTTTTTTAGTATTTTACAAAAATTTATTTATTAAATCTCTGCCTTTAGATCATCGAAAGTGCACAATTAAGACACGTTTCTCACTGAAATATTGGAAGTTATTCATTCTTCTTTCTCCCGTATACTTGTTTATAATTGAAGAGATCTGTCACTTCGCCGCCGGAAGCCGCAATCTTGTATTATATAATTCCTAATACACCTATGCAAAGTTTCCCCACATAAGCAACGCTGACGCTGAAGCGACGCTGAAAGTTCGCCAACTCCCACCTTTTTGAGAGCGTTGAGCGTCAGCTGATTTTAATATTTCATTTATTCCTCAATTTCGCTTAAAAAACAGACGCTACTTTCCAAATTGCTACAAAAAAACCAGGTAAATTTAGAATGTAACCCAAATAAACTTTCAGTTAAATTTCACAATAAACAAATGAGTGTGGTGAAATCGTTTAGTGTGACAACACCCTTGCGTTGTTTACTTTTCTTACAAATGCCATGCAAAGCAGAAGTGTTTTATATGCCATCCACTTTAGTGATCGCAATTATGCGCGCGAAAATCTAAGGAAACTTGTGTAGGTTATTGTGGAAGCTTCGATGCGTCCGTGGGAGAGAAAAATTCCCGACAACTAATTAAAAATTGTTCATATCTGGCAACGTTATTATCAATTAAAACTGCAAGATTACTAGTACTTACTTTGTATAAAAGAAAATACGAGGGATCGTCAGTAGAAAGAGATTATCAAAAATCAACGTAATCTTTTAGCTACTTGGGACTTGAAGTTTATTATACTAAAAAAAAATTAAATGGGCTATAAAACTGCACTTAAAACTTTTATAAAAATCCTAATTAAAAACCTTAATGAAATTTCGCGGCGGCACATTTAGGTCATAAATAGAAGCCCCTTTGTGTTGCCACAAGAATTAAAACCGTCCGAAGAAAGATTATCCCTTGCTTAACGCTTTTACCTCGCTGAAGAATCTAATCAGGCATTTAATCTTCATGTTTGAAACCTCAGTAAGGTCATTCAGAAACTGTGGTCCCAGATAGCGCAGCCTGTTTTTAAACAGTACAGGACACGTACACAATAGCTGCAAGACCGTTTCCTTCTCTTCGAGGGTGGCAGCTCCTTCAGCACCTTCGGAAAGGTGAGCCCAGCGTTTCAGCATGTTTTCATATCAGACAGTGCCCGGTTAGAGCTCCAACCACGTTAGAAATAGTTTTCCTTCTTAGTGAGTATACACTGCGCGACCATTTCCGACCCCATTTAGGCAACGTCTACCTTGAGGTTCGACAAGCCGTATTTTGACCCAAATGAGGTACAGTCTGTTCTGCTTGGCCATCTCTTGTAGAGATTGGCGGCAGTCCAGCGCGATGTTTGAGTTAAACGTGAAGGAACTCAGAGCCTTGATTGCAACCTGGCTATTACTAAAAATGAAGATGTCATTTCCTAGAATTCCGGTTCCAAACTTCGCTACTTCTTCCATGATAGCTGAGACCTCAGCCTGGAAAACGCTGCAGTGATCTGGTAACCTAAATGAAATTTTTAGGATAGGGTTTCGTGAGAAAACGCCTCCTCCTACCTTATTCTCCAGCTTCGAGCCATCTGATATAGATGGCAATGCTATGCAACTCAAGCTTCCACTCCTCCCTATTGGAGTTCGTGTAATAAAGTTACTTTCAGTAACCGATCTCGAAGAACACCAATCCGTGCTGCTCGGAATAGAGCAAAACTTGTTCAAAATACAAGAGTGTCCTTGGCTTTCAAGATACCACTGGGATGTGTTTCCTACCGAAAAACTTTCTAAACATTCTGATTCAAAAATAAGGGAATTTTTTCGAGTTTCTACAAATTTTCAAAAAATATGGCCGTTTTCTTTTGCTACAACTTGCCTCCAAAACCGATAAACGGATTTCAATTAAATTTGCACAGTATATTCCTTAGACCTGTGACATGGACATAAGCTATATTTTAATCCGTTAGGTGGCGCATGGGTCGAGATATTTAGAAAATACGTATTTATGGTAACTTATTGATGATATTAGGAAGCTATAGTGCTGGTGCAATATGAAGAAGTCTCGAGGAAAAAATTTATTAATGGTATACAATGCCCTTAAGCTAGTCGAGGAGAACAAAATTAAGAGGTTAACGCCACGAAAAACGGACTCTACTGTTGATAGAGCCATACTGCGCAAGAGTAAAAGATATCCTTTTAATTCAAGCAAACAAATAATGCGCGAAATTAACGTAGAAATTAATCTTAATGTGTCCGGAGACTTGTCGGAAGGCGTTTAAATGAAGCAAACATTTTTGGGGGCCTTAGTCGCAAGAAACCACCCCTATCAAGAAGGCACATAAAGAATCGCATTACCTTTGCAAAGACTCATAAGGAGATAGACGTATCCTTTTGTACTCTGGAGCGATGAAACTAAGATTAACAGGATTGGTTCCGATGGAAAAACTCTTGTTCATCGCCCGAAGTGTCAATCGCTGAATCCCAGGTACACACTGAAAACAATAAAGCACAACGGTGGAAGCATTATGGTTTGGGGAGCATCTTCCTGGCGTGGTGTTGGGCCAATTGTACGAATAAATGGAAAAATGGATCGGTATCAATATTTAGAAATCTTTAAGAATACAATGGAGCCGTTTGCTTTTGAGTCCATGCCTCTACGCTGGAGATTTATGCAGGATAATGATCCTAAGCATACGGCTAAGGTCACAAAAGACTGGCTTAGGAAGGAACAAATTGAGGTTTTGGAATGGCCTGCACAAAGTCCTGACCTCAATCCTCTTGAAAATTTGTGGTATGATTTACATAAAAACAAAAATATCAAGAACAAATTTTAAAATTTTGATGATTTGTGGACAGGCGTAATGGATGATTGGTACAGTATTCTGAAACAAAGTTGCCAACTGCTTGTGGAAAGCATGGAGCGCCGATGTGAAGCGGTAATAAAAAACGTAGGATACAGCACAAAATACTAAAAATGTAAGTAGTTTTTGGCTTAATTATTTTTCTTTTTTTCTGTTGAAATGCTTTGTTTTTTTTTTTTTTTCGATCCATAGATTTGTGCTAATTGCGTGTCTTAGGCGTAATGGAGGCCGTTTTAGTTTAAATGAAAATTTAATTATTTAATGAATTTAATTTTTTTTTTTTATACCAGTTTTGTTTCTAACGAAATGAATAAACGTTTGTGAATTCGCTTTTTTAAGATGCTACCACATTTTTTAAGAAAAATACATGTTTTATTTTTTACACATACATGTGCAATTTGCATGACCATGCCTGTATGTACACATGTACATATGTGTAAACATATTTCCAAAAAAATATGGAAAATATTAAAAAAAAAAAACATTAGATGACTCTGTAGTCGAGATTTCCAGAAAATCCATATTTATAATCTCACTTCTTTCTAATCGAATAATATTTGTGCTGTTAAAACCCATGTTCCTTAGTCATAGGCGCCATAAAGTTGACTATTAAGTTAGTAACAGCTATTTCTGGAGGATGTCTTATTAGCATAAAGAGGGTGGCCACTTGCTTGAAAAGTCGAATTCAATACAATTTTACATAAGTTACATGAAACAGTAAAGTATGGGTGTCAAACCATTTGAATCGCTAGAAGAAAGTTTCTAGGTATATTTTAAACAGGGTTGCCACTTTTTTTAAAGTCAAATTCAATTAACTTATATATGAATATATAAGATATTAAAATATGAGTGCCCAGCAGTTCGTTTCGGCGAAGACAATATTTTTGAAAGTGTTGCTACATGTTTTTTCTGACAGAAACCGAACTGCGTTTTCTGGTCACATACGCAAAGGGTCATTATTAAACAAATTTTGGCAGGAAAATTCAAACTTTAACAAACCATGCAAATTACTGAGTCAAGCTTCAAAAACAAACAAAAAACTTTAAAAACTCCAAAAATTTCAAGAAAATCTAAATTTTTTATAGCTTATTTAATTATAGTGTAATAAAGTACAAGTTTGAATTGGCCAGAAACTGTCGCTAATTTTTTTTGAACTTTTTTTCATACGTTTTTTTCGAAAAAATTTAAAAACAATTTTAAATGTTAAAGCAAAAATTTTGTATCCAGTTAGAATCATTAATTTACATTGGTTTTGTTAAAGTATGAACTCAATATATTTTTATATAAAATTAGCAACAGAAAAATGTATCATGGAAAACCTTCGACCGGTTTTGCTCGTTGTTATTGTTATTGTAACAGCATAAGACATTCCCCATAAAGTTTTGGGGAATGTTGCTGAAGCTACAGGAAGTTTTTTTTGCTAGTCAGTGTAGCTAGTTTGAAAACAAAATTGAATGGATGTAAAAATGTGCTTTAGAGGAAGATATAAACATCTTAGCATAAATGAATACCCACATCGAAAAAAAAAATCTCAAAAACATAATGTTCATCGTATCTCATTTGACAATCATGTCATGCAATAGAGAGTTTCATGCCGGGAGCGCTGTAACTCTGCATATTCAGATTTTTCATTGCTAAGGTTTTTCTAAACGAAATCTAAATTCGTTTGATGCATCGTAATTAAATTAATAAAATATGCCCATAGTACATAAACAAAGCACATAATCAATACTTAAGGAAATCGAAAAAAGCATTCATTTGCTTACAAAATCGTAGCAACTTCTTCGGTTTCGATTATCGAATTGTTGTTAGATGTGTGGTAACGAATTTGTTTAAAATATAAAAAAAAATTGAAAAATGAAAATTTCTTTTGGTGGGGTATTTCAAATAAACATTGACAACTAACTATAACACATACAGAGGTAGTACATACTACAAACAACACATTAAAAATTACATTTGTAAACAAATAAAAAAGTTTGTACATAAACAATAACAAGCAAACATACATACATACATATGCCACTACATATAGGCAAACATAATAATAATAATAATAAATAATAATCATAATAGTATATAGTATATAGTATGTGAATAACGATGTATCATTGCTGAACTACTTACATGCGGCGAACAATTTGTAGCGTTGTTTAGCATGACTTGAATTTTATGCAAATTCTATCTTTGAATTTAGTCGAATTGAAGTTGAATAGTGATGGAGTGGTGGTGGTAGTGGTGGTGGTGGTGGTGGTAGGATTGATTGGTGGTAATTTATAAGTTTTTTTTTTCTGGGAGAATGAAAACTTTCAGCTTAACTCTGGTTTATTCAAATTTTTTCATTTACTTTTTTTTACACTACTTTTTTTTTTACAAAACTGTGTACATATGTATTTTTAAGTATGTATGTATGTATGTATGTACATACAATATATTTACTTCAATGTTGTGTGTAGATGGAAATAGCTTTCATATTTTATAGCTTTTTTTTAGTACTTATGTTTTTTTGTTTTTGTTCTTTGTTTTTTTTTTTGTTTTGAAATTTGGTTTTTAACTTTTTTTTTAAGCAGAAAAATGAAATTGTTGCTTGATTATTGCTCGAATTGTTGTTTAGAGCGCCTAAAATGATAAAATATTTACAAAAACAGATGAAATAAATGAAGAATCTTTTAAAGAATGTAAAATATAAAATTTTATAATTAAATACATACATACGTACAATACATATGGTAAAAACATGACTACAAATTAGCAAAACGGGATTTAAATATTGATTTCAAAGCCAAATTCGAACTATGTATGTAATTATTTCGCTACATAAACTTTAATAGGTGCATATGTTTTTTTTTTTTTGCTAAGTAAAAACAAACAGTGGCAGTTGGGTGGCAGCGAAACAGTTGTGTGAAGTAAATTTAATTAACATGAACCGTTAAAGGAAAGAAATAGAGCGAGATATACATATGTATGTACATACATCTGAACATATGTATAAACAATTTAGATTAAATGTACATATGTACATATAAAAATGTCGAAAATTCACTCTATTGAAGTTGAAAGCGTCTATTGCGCTCGTTTTTTGTGAGCATGTGTAGTTACATACTACATATGTAGATTGCAGTTTTAATTTTTTTTTTACTATATTATATTAAGTTCCGCACATAAAACCGCTGTGAATCTGCACACATATTATAGAAATACTGAATAAAATATAGAATATCAGTACATTTCTACTACAATTGGAAGAGTTCGCAAATATGGCGCAAACTGATTTTGCGTTCGGCAATTGCGTTCCTTTGCATTGTTTCTACTTCAATGTAATTATTATTGACGTAACAATGCGAAATGCATTTAAATTCTAGGATTCTGCAGGCACTTGGACGCCCTCGCACATTAG
Organism: Anomoia purmunda; assembly: GCA_951828415.1. Classification (NCBI taxonomy): domain Eukaryota; kingdom Metazoa; phylum Arthropoda; class Insecta; order Diptera; family Tephritidae; genus Anomoia; species Anomoia purmunda. The sequence continues at coordinate 49,485,830 of OX639995.1, forward strand.
CCACCATTAGACAAGCCCATCCAAACCCGACCAACCGCCGACTGACTGACTACCTACTCGACAGTTGCAGCTCAGCAGCTACATACATACATACATTTGTACATAGTACATGCTAAGGGCTGAATGGAACGAAAACAAAAAATCAATAATGACTGCCTGGCGCTGGTATTCGTACTGTTCCATGCGCAGTCCGGAATATCAACGCAAAATTCAACATCGCACATCTAGGGGAAAAAGCGTTCAATAATTAGTGGAAAGCAAATGTAAAATTATAAGCAATTGACTTTTGCAAAAAAGATTATTTTATGCTTTACCTATGTAGTTAGTCAAGGAAATTTATTTTCTATGCAGAAATACCTAACAAGCTTACGCACATAAGTACATACATACACAGAGGTATGTATGTTGATGAATATGCATCGGATACGCATTTTGCAATGCTAAAAAAGATACACTTAGTATTTGATAAATATCTATGCGAACATCTTTTATATTTCATATTATAATCCTACCTTTTTACTTGTATAGTAGCGGCTTACGCGTTTTACACTTTTATTTAAAAGTTTATTGATTTCACTAGTTTACTAAATTAATAATGCCACAAACTTTTTTGTTTACAGTTGCACCACCAAGTTTTGCATTGCTTGCACTCTTCTGAACAGCCCCTTGCAAGTTCATGCACACAAAACAACTACAAATTTTTAAGGGTGCTGCAAATGTATAGCATTAAATATTCCCCGGTTGGATTTGTAGCCCCAACACAGTTTTGCTTTAGCAATGCTATCAATTATTGCAAAATGTTGTTTATTTTTTTGTTGCAATGTTAGCAGCGCTACAACTGTTGGGCGGCGCAACAACAGCAATAATTTTATTCACAATCACTTGTCAATTTTTTAAGAGTATTTCTTATTTCAATTGTTGAAGAAAAAACAGCGCCTCAATCCGTGCACACAACCAAATTTATCCAACTTTCATATCGAATTGTCATCAAAAAGATACAATTCTCGTCCACAAAATTATTCTTGCCGCCAAATAGAATCCACATAGCCCAGTTTCCAATTGGTTGTTTTCATCAATTTCTTATTTGCATTTTCGCAACAGAGTTGCACCGGGGATATTGGAATTACTAACCACTAACTGAACGTGGTTCGCGATAAATAAAATTTTATCCAACAACTTTATTGAATTATTATTTTAAAACCCCTGCATTTGTATAGAGTTACTGTTTTTTTTTAACTAATTAGCCTGCATCTCACTATTTCTATGTTCAGTGCAGTGATTTGTTTTCACTTCGAATAGCCAGAGAACGTAACTTAATTTACGTTCTCTGCTTCGGTATTAGAGTTTATAGATCGGAAACGAGAAATCGATTTTTTGTTCTACACAATTCGATAGTTAAATAAATCGGTTTGAAGTGAGTGTACTCTGGAAAGTAAATTTTTGACAACCATGAAAGAAATGGGCTAAACTGCATTGTTGGAAATCATTACCAAGAAGAAACTGCGTCAATTTGTTTATTCTAATATTACTAAAACATTGAATAAAAGCATGTACTTTAGTTCCAGAAGAATTGCATATTAATACTGACTCAACTCGAAAGCTGAATCACGAAGACTATTCCGTTTTCTTGTTTACAAGCGATACTCTTTGCTATTCTACACTTATGACTGATTTTTTAATTAAAAATATTTTTTAGTATGCGTTTATTGTATATGTGCAAGAATCGGTATGCTAGGAATAAACCGAAAAAAAGTCGATTTTTAAGGGGTTCGACTTTTTTTTCGATTTAAAAATGTTATAACTATTTAACGTACAGCTGTTTATTTGACACGCGAAAAAACAACAAAGCACAGTTTTCATCACGGTGTACTGAATACTGAAGGTGACGCCTTTAGAAGTACCGCTACTTTGGTTTTGCCGGGTTTGACAATTCTCAACTTCAACTAGACAAAGCTTTTTTCACAAATTAAGAAAAAGAGACACTTTTTTTAGTATTTTGCGAATTTATTTATTAAATGTCTGCCTATAAATTCATATTTTACACTTTAGAACAATTAGAACACGTTTTTCAATGAAATATTGGAAGTTGTTCAATTTTCTCTCTCCCGTATTCTTGTTTACTAAAGGCGAAATCTGTCATTTCACCGCGGGAAGGCGCAATCTTGTATTCTATCATTCTTGAGTTTTCATTTGTTATTGGAAAATTTCGTCAACATTTTTCCGCGCCTTCTTTTTCTACAATATTCATAATGAAAGGGCCACCTACAAAAGAAGTGACGCAGCTGATTCACGAAATAAAAGTCGGGTACGTATGCTTTTTTTTTGAATACTTTCTATCACTTTTAAACATTACAAATTTTGCAGCAACGTGGTAGGCTCCTATAAGATAACATCGAAAACACTGCAACTATTTAAGAAAATCATCAATGGTCAAGGATGGGCGAATGCAGAGTAAGTTATAAATTGATAATTCAAATAATCATAAGAATTTATAGCGTTCTTTCATTATGACTAGCGAACTCATGAATATTGTGCGTACTCAAGGACACATCCTACAATCTGCAGTGCCGCAAGAGATTGTAACCGCCAATATAGCACGTCGCATTCTCAAATTGATACGCGAAGAATTTGATTTGCTGCAAGCAGAGGTTTAATTATTTAAATATAAAATTTATTGTGTTGTTGTGTTATCACAATTTCATTTACTTTCAGGTGCGTCAATTCACCGATGACCAAGCTTCTATGTCGCTGCACAAACTTGTTACACAAACAAGCAGTGATGTTAGCGTCGATTACACTGAACCACAGCAGGGATTGCGTGAAGCACTGTTGGATCATTTGCAGGAGATTGAAACAGAATTGGAGACAAGTTCAGAAGATATTTGTGAACAAGCCGAAGAGCACATACACTCTTCCGAAGTTATACTAACGTTGGGGCATTCGCGTAGTGTTGAGAACTTTTTAAAACGCGCTATTAAGAAACGACAATTTCTGACTATTATCGTAGCCGAATGTGCGCCCGATAGCAGAGTATGTCTAGAGAATTTTATTTTACCTACATATGTATTTATCTATTTCCTATTAATGAAATATAAGAAATTCTAAAATTTTAGGGTCATAATTTGGCTGCCAACTTGGCGAGTAGAAATGTTGAGATAATCGTTATACCAGACTCCGCCATATTCGCAATGATGTCACGCGTCAACAAGGTCATCATCGGTACACATAGCGTACTAGCCAATGGTGGCTTACGTGCGGCGTGCGGTGCATACACGGTTGCTCTGGCCGCCAAACATTACTCAGTGCCGGTTATTGTACTCTCATCTATGTACAAATTATCACCCGTCCATTTGTGCTCATACAAACAGGATGCATTCAATTTAGTTGGCTGTGCGGAAGACGTTATCCAATACGATTCGTTGGCGTCGCATTCTACGAAAGTCTATAGTCCCATTTTTGATTATGTGCCACCAGAGCTTGTGACATTATTCATTTCGAATATGTAAGTTCGGGTTGTATGTTTTTTTCTGCTGTCGATATAAAATAATTCTTTATTTATTTTGTTTTGTGTCTTCTTTCAGTGGCGGTCATGCACCCTCCTATGTTTATCGGCTATTGACTGAACTCTACAATCCAGAAGATTATGATATTTAAAACAAAAAACGAATACGTCTTTTTACTTAAGCACCAACCCCTTAAAAAAAATACAACCAATTGCAAAAAAGAAAAGTGTACTTAAATGAAATAGCAGAAATAAGAATAATATTGGAAAGCAGAAACACACACACACACACACACGTACATACGGGTTAGTATTACTTTTATATTTGTACGTTTGTAGAGGCGTAGTTGCTTGGATTTCATAGTGTGCTATCGTTTGCGATTTTAAATACCACGTTTCATCGCAGCTTGTGTCTGCAAGTCATGTAATCCAATTACTCAGAGTAGACCGCAAAAGTGTTGCTCGCCTAGTATGTCTGTTTTCCCCCTGTTTCCGGTTCGATTTCGTTTGGAAAGCGTACTTTGAATTTAGTTTAATAAACATCTTTTATTTCAGCGCACTGCGTTTCAGTACAATTGTCACATGTCAATCACAATCACATATTTCTTTTAATTATTCTTTAATGCAAATTGTCACAGTTTTCGGAAGGCAAATGTCAATTAAAAACTCTTTGTGCTCGCGGTGTATATTAAAAAAAAACTAAATTCACGAATTTGTTTAAAGGAATATTATAATGTAAAGTAGAAAGCGGACATAAATTCCAGTTTTTTTGCAATTAAATTTCTGTGCGTATAAACAGACTTACATATGTGAATTTAAAAAGATTTCAGTGAATTTCTACATTAAATGGTAAAGTGAATTTTAAATTGTCGAATTGGACAACTTCCGAAAGGAATTGAATCCGAACCTGAGAACCAAAATTTAATTGGTGGTCTTGAAAGAGATTATTTAAAAAAAATGTGTATACAGTGTTGTGCAACTAAATTCATTATAATACTTTTTGGCACTTATGTTTATTAATTTATTTTCAATAATTTTTTATAAAAGTGTAGCTGCCTCCATAACATAAACCATATAAATAAAAAGGGTCGGCTTTCCAATAATATAGCATTGGCTGTTTTAGCCAAACTACGTGGAATTTTTTAATGAAATTCACAGGGGCTGGTCAAAAATTATAATAGTTTTAAAGTTGTTTGTTGTTAAAGTTTATAGATTTACTTTACGAATTTATTTTTATTTTTAATAGTGCATACATATTTTCTTACAAAATGTGCAATAATTAATACTTTGAACACTATTTTCTAAATCTATCGCTATTTTCTTATAATTGTAAGCATACAAATGTTCAAAGATGGCTCCGATACTTCATTGCTGGTGATGCCAGATCCATCAAAATTTAAATATGTTTTTGCCTCTAAAACGTGAGTGGCGTAAGTAAATCGAACTCAGTAATTTCTTAACATTAATTTATTAAAAAATTACGATTGAATAAGCACTTTTATGTAAAAATACAGAAAGGTGTTCTGTACAAAAATACTGTTGGACATTTTTTTGTACTGTGTGGCAGCACCAACTTTCAGTTCAATTCAACTACAAAGGAAAAAGTAAGGTTAAATTTGACTATTTTTACAAAGTTAACAACGAATAACTTAAAAACTATAAGCCTCCGGAGCCCGGGACTTACAGTTATATAATCAGGACGACTCACTCGACCCCCCCTTATACTAAGTCCCTTTTTTCAAAGCGTGCTATATTATTGGAAAGTTTTCCCAATAAAAGTTTGAAACTTGTTAGAAAACGTATAAAAAATCTTGTCGATTTAAAAAAAAGGGCTATAAAACTTCATACCCGAAATGGTTTTAAGAATTATTATAAAAAATGTTCGAAAGTTTGATGGCGATTTTTTTTATGAAAAAAATTCTGAAAAACCAACGAGGGCTTTTATTCTCATTAAACTTATACATATGTACATTAAACCATTTAAATTCAACGTGAATTAATTTATTTTGAATAATTTTAAAAGCAAAGTGTGGCTGATTCCATAACATTCACCATAACGTTTTAGAAAATGTATAAAAATCAACAACAGCAATCAACAGCCTTTGATAATTTTTTTTTTACTAACGGTGTTGGGCATTTTCCTCTGGATAACGAATTTAAAACAAAATTTCAAAAACAACGCAAATTTCGATTCACTTGAAGCTTGCCTATTATTATCTTGAAATTGATTTGGCTATAAAACTGCATGCCCGAAAAGTTTTTGCAAGTTTTTATTAATAAGTTTGAAAATTTGATGACGGACGATTTTTTTTACCCAGATTTTTTAAAAATTTGCAAACAGTTGCTGATTGATTTTTGTATGGAAAAAAATACGCAGGTCCCTAAACAAAAAAAAATGCACAAAAATAAACTTGCACATTATTTTATTAAAATTGATTTGGCTACAAAACTGCATACTCGAAAAGTTTTTAAAAATTCTGATTGAAAAGTTTGAGAATTTTATGGCGATTTTTTTAACCCAGATTTTTAAAAAATTCGCAAATAAGGCAAGTTTCAAAACGCTGAAAATTCGCGTTCGTTTTTTTTTTTTGTTTTTTGCGGATAATGTTGGGCTTTTTCCTCCATCCAACGAGTACTTAAAATTTTTTTTGTATGGAACAAAAGCGCAGGACTCTAAGCAAACACAAAAAAATTTTCTAAAATCAACGCGAATTTTTATTCACTTGCAACTTGAACATTATTGTATTGAAATTGATTTGGCTACAAAACCCCCTTCTGCGTATTTACGAAAAACTGAATTTTTAAACGAATTTCTAATGTAGGTGCAAAACAAGGAAAGAAATGTTTATATTTTTGTTGACTATTTTTCTAAACAGACTAAAAATACCACAAAATTAAACTCGCAGTTGTATGACAGACTTGGGATCACGAAAATAGTAGCAATATGTATCGACAAGTTTTGATAATTTTGTCTCTCTTTACAAGCTGTTTCCATAAACCGGAAGTTGCGCAGTTTCAACTGTATTCTCAATTTCAGCCGAAATTGCACCTAGATTCACAAATTGGCCCTCTCTCAGCAGAAGAGAATAAAAAAGAATCAAAAAAATAAATATATAGTTAGGCTGTTCACACCGACGAGTTTGTCGGACTATCTAGTTATACGCTAAAAACGACCAAGTGAAGAGTTTATACTTGTTTGCACTTCGCTTTGTTGCTGGAAACTGTAAAACATTAATCCCTTTTTAAACAGAAGCAATTAAGACCACATAATCACATAACCAGATAACCTGGACAGCATTCTCAAAACAGCCGGTTCGACGTACCGGAATGACCCGGGTTTCACCCGGACAAGAACTGTTGTTTCGGCCATCTAACTCTGTTTAAATCGGCCAACACCACAAGCCGTGTATCACCTCTGGAACAACGCTTTGCAGAAGGGTTGGTCCACATCGTTCTGCTCAGAGCTGGAATTGAGTACGTTCCCTGGTCCAGGAACATACTACGTTCTCAATATATCGCTCCTATCGTACGGGTACAATCAAGCACCCAAAGGACTTCTACGGTCCTAAGGTGCGCTCAGCAATACTCCCCACTCTCCCATCAACCCATCCAACAACTTCATCCCGCTGTTATCTGCATGTAAGGGCTAACCAACAGCTCTTGTTGCAACACACTGGCCGTTTCGTGTATCAGACCAAGATACGCTGGAGCCTGACATCAGTTAGGTGAAATTCATACCAAGGTTGTTGTTGTTGTAGGACTAGTCACACCCTGCTAGATCAGTTTACCCACTGCCGTTATCTTCAAACTCATTTAAGGGGAGGCCCAGGAAACGTGCTGTTTCGACAGGGTTGGACCATAGTTAGAAGAGTGTTATATAAGTAGGTTTGTTGTTGTTAAAGAGCATCGCGGAGAGGACGCCATTCTGTAGGATCATCTTTTTGACTCTTCCCTCTTTTCAGCAGTGACCCATGACCTTGGAGTCTTTCTCCTTCCCGATGGCGTCCTTAACCTCCCCGCTGGTGAATGAAAGGGAAAGGTTGTTGGCGATTTGCGCAGCCTCCTGGTCACTCTATGCATGGTTATGCCCGCCGAAGAATGCAAAATGAATTGCTGGCTAAATTAGCCCGCACATCTCTTCGGGTTCGATGAAGCGCGATCTCCTAATGATATCTCTACTCGGTCATCGCGCTTCTTTGGGTTAGACAAGGTCCTTACGGTCGACCAGAGCGTACCCACACCCTGGGGCAGGTTACAGGAACTCAGATGCTCCTCGCCTGTGCGAACATAAGTTGGAGTGGGAAGATCCCTGAAGGCGTCTATCAATCGAGATGACTATGGGTAGAAGGTCTGACGAAAGCAATAGCATAGGTTACCTGCGCTGGCCAAACTTTCCGATTGTCATATCAGGAAGTTAACGTGGCAATTCGGAGATTGGTAGACCAACAAAAGCGGAGCAAGAAGGGAGAATCTGAAGTCCTGTAACAGTTGTAGGTGTGGGTAAGCTATGGTCCACAGTAAGGTCCCTGTCCAACCGGACAAAGTGCGAAAACCAAGTAGTACCATAGCAGACAGTTTCTTTACATCCTACAGTGGATAGGGCTAATCATAATGTGACGAGGAGGCTGTGTAAATTGTCCAAAACTTGCGCGCCCTTTACCTTCACCTGCAGCGATGGGATGGAGGCCATCGGAAAGGTGAAATTCTCTCAGGCTGCTGAAACCAGTGAAACCCTGCTCCCGACTCATACCACCTAGGCTCGGCACGGCTTCCAGAAAGTGCACAGTGCACGTCCTGGTGGCGTTGGATCCTGCAAAGCTTTGGGTACTCTAAGTCACGTAACGCTACTAGCCGACGGGAAGACGTCAACTCTCCCACAGGCAATGAAACGGTGGACCACCAATTACCCGTGTGGTGGACAATGATATCCTCTCCCAATTTTTGTTAACCGCTATATCTCCACGCTCTCTCAACCGCATCAACCGTCCATTGTCGCTTATATTGACGATAATGACCACCGGCAATATAATTAATGGCCTGTGTTCAAAAATAAACGACCTTTCTCGTTTCTTCACTGACAGAAACTTGACCTTATCTCTTGCCAAGTCATTGTTGGCGCTATTTACAACTTGGACGAAGGAGGTCAGGCTAGATTTCGACATCCATGTCGCCGGTACACCGCTCCCACCAGTCAATCCTCCATTATAACTATGAGCCACTACTTATAAACTACATAGCGGCCACCGCATCCGAGTGTGTAGCCTGTGTGTGATATCACCCGGGGTACCCTAGCCGCATATGTTATTGTTGTTGTAATAGCATAAAACATTCCCCAAAAAATTTAGGGGAATGCTGCCTCACATCTCCTCGGCCGGTGTACTTGACAACAAAAAGTTATAAAAACTGTTTTTTTTTCTAACAGCGGTCGTCCCTCTAACATTTGCCTTTCGGAGTCGGCGTAAGACTGTAGGTACCTCAATTTGTGGTACACCAGCAAAGTGGAGGCCAGAAATTTTACTAGAAGTTCGGCCAAATATGGAGCTATATGATGTAAGCGCCAAATTATTATTATTATTTTAATGTAGGAAAATCATAATAAATTTTCAAAATAGCACCACCTCCCCATTTCCCAACACAATTCAATTTTTCATATACAATTTGTTTATACGGCATACAAATATTTCCATTTGCTTCCTTCAAACATTTTAACATGGAATGTAGTGACTTCCGTTAAATAAGGCCAATAGCCCGGCCAAACCACCAACCATGGACAGAAAGAAAAGAAAATATAACCCCACACACCGCCGTGTGCTTTGTTTACCAGCAATCCAATCTACATAACTACATACATACCAACAATTTAGTTGTAATGGACAAGACGATAACTCAACACAACAAAGTCCATTGTGGCAATTCCTACAAAGGTATACTTACTACATGCTTTGATTTCTACGGTTTCGTTTTTTTTTTAGACTATTTTGCCCTTATGGTGTTTGGTACCACAAAGTTTTCGTCCTTTCCAGTTAGTGTGTTTTGGTTTGTGCTTTAAAACGGCTGGGCGTATTTTTTGTGTCTACTAGTAGAGTGCGTGCTTATGTGTGTGGGTGTGCGCGCGCGTGTGTGTGTGTGTGTGTGCGTGCGTGTGTGATAAAAGTCAAATAGTGGTAAATAGTCACGAAAGCTGGGCAATCAATTTTATGTGGAGAAATACGTTGTATGTAGAATTAATTACAAATATGTGAGCCAATATAATTCACGGTAAGATCTATTGAATCTAATTATGCAATCAATCAATGTTTGTATTAAAGAGTTTAGTATTCGTTACAATTTTGTGCTATGCTCTATTAAAAAAAAAAATAATCGGCGCTAATAACAAAAAAAAAACATATAAAATCGATATCTGTTAATATCTTAATTATTCCAATTGGTTGTTTGTCAAAGTGACTTTGTCTATCACAGTTTTGACATAGTAATTTTGATACGAAACTAATGGCTCAGTTATGCCTACTTACATAGCTTAACTTGGCGTGACTTGAGAAGTGCCACATAACGTTGCTGCTTAATAAAATTTGTATATATGTAAGTGTTTAGCCAAAACTGAATCGAACATAACTTTACTTGGAAGTCTGTTGAATTTTGATTCCTAAGTCAAGTCTTAAGTGCAGAGAAAAGAGCCGTGAATGATAAGAGAGCCGTGGGTGGTTCATGCTGCCCTGGGATGATAAAGTGACTTTTCTAAATTGTGCCAAATGTCCGAAAAAATTTACCAATTTTTTCTTTTTTAATTTTCCATAAAATATACTTCAAATATATTCTTAAATTGGCTTATAAATAAATATTAAACATGATAATAAAAAGAAGTTTTACTTCCAAGAGAAAAAGGTGGTCCAACTAAAAATTTCTGCCAAATTTTCGTAGAAACTGCGAAGTTCGATTTAGCATGTGTTCCATATGTGAATTTGAGAAGATTTGCTTTTATTTTTTCCCACAGAGGCTTCCTTCATTCGGAATGTAATTTGGCATGAAGAGATTGAAAACTGTTCACCTCAAAATATCTAAACTCAACCTGTAGGTAAAGAACTCGAACAGAATTTGTTTAATTTAGTTTTCGAAGTTACTAAGAGGAATAAGACCAAATAAATATTGACGTTTAAAGACTTGTTCAATTCGCTTGCAAGTATTTCGAGAACCTACAACAACTAATTATCTTCTTTTCTGATATTCGTGATACCTACTTTCTTCATATTCGAATTTCGAATGTGAAAGGACAAAGAAAAATGATATGAGAAATGGGAATTTAGAATAGGATTGGTATTCTTTTGTTTTTATTAATTGCATTCCTTATTCTCTTTTTTACCAATTTGTGTACTCATTTTTTGTCATTTCGCCTTTGGATTTATTACAATCACAAAAAAGAAGTGGAAAGGTTCTAATGTTGTAAAACCAAATTGTAAGATCTTCTCATCCAATTCAGTTTGTACTTGTCTAAAGTTGACAAAATATAAGTTCCTCAGATATGAAAATTTGAAATCGACTCGATTTCAAAAATCTTTTTTTTCGATTTTCAGGGCATCGCCGTTGCGCTAAAAGTAAAACTAAATATAAACTACGTTACATTCTATGAAAATTGTACTAAAAAAGTCGATGCGGTGTCAAAGTACTTTTCGGCTTCATAGTGTACTAAAAAATCATAATGATGGCAACTTCATCTTCACTGATGCTGCCATTTAATTTGTTCACCTATTTTGAATAAAATTTCTCCAAATATGCGTTACAAAATTTACTTTTTTGAATGTAAATCAAGTCAAGTGCAAGTTTGCAATACAGAGCCGTAAATCTTTGTTTCTATTTTGAGTATTTATTCACAATGCTAAAGGGCGTGGAAAAAAATCCAGTCAGTTTTTCTCAATTCCAATTACGAACAATGAGAGTGACTACAAATGTTCTAAAAAAAAAGAGGGAAAACTACTCCAAAGCACGGCAATACTAAAAACGCCCATATCATCTCCTCATCCGATTTCTTTCATGACTCCGCCAGCCTGTGAACCCACATCTTATGAGCAAGTCATAAGGCAAATAGTTATGTAGCGAATGGACGACAGTCGACATTGAACTGCTGTTGCGTTTTACTACTTTCCTTATATCCTACCAATCAATCGATACCTAAAATATCGATACTAAATTAAATATGAAGATATAAAACGTTATCTGTTTCCCCCTTTAGAAAGTTTAGGCCGTTAGCTTACCATGTCGGATTTGAAGGTTAATTTTTGAAAATTTGCACCCTTTTCAATCCATCATGTAAGTTTTTATTTGATTAATTTTAGCACTTACATATGTGTTCTAAATATGGCACCCCAAATCTGATCAAATTGGGCATTAAGGATCCATTTCGCCTTAGCTCACAGCGTGACCTTGATGCATACATACCTGGTGTTCCTTCTGGCTATTTTAATTCCGCCTGATTGCCCTATTCAAATAATCTTCTGTAAATATTTTTTTTCACAACTCGTACTCGATTCCTAAAGCATATCGTTTGAAAAGTATCGAGTAAAAAACATCGGCATCAAACGCCAAAAGTATCGATATGGTATCGTATCAAAATTCTTTCAGAAACTTAAAAAATGTTGGAAGTTTTTGGTTAAGAAAGAAACTCAAATTACGAACAGATTTAGTGACAGTAATTAACTGGGTTTGTTTTTGTTGCCTAGCGGCATTCATCGCGTCCGCTGGTTCGTAAAGATGCCGTATGGCATGCAGTATTCATAAAACACGTCGAAGTGAGTGCATTCAAGGCGCTAGGATCGTCTGAAAAGTCTAAGACCCATTGAAAAAAAGCAGAAACTCACATCCCGAAATACCTTCATCTATACTTTATTACTGGCAATCTGGCAACGCCGCTTGTAATATTTACAAATCATGAAACTTCAACAAATTTAAAAAAAAACATTTTATCAAATTTTCTAATTTTTCAATCCTAATATTTCGGCGGTGCAGATTTATAGCTAGCGTCTTTTTAATAGCGGTCGCCCCTCGGCAATCAATGGCAAACCCCTCCTAGTGTATTTCTGCCATGAAAAAACATTCGCCGTTCGGATTCGGCGTAAAACTGTAGGTCCCTCAATTTGTGTTACAACATCAAGACGCACACCACAAATTGTACGAGAAGTTCGGCCAAAATCGCTTAAGCGGCTATAGCGCCAATTAAGTAAGTAAGCAAGTCTCCAAAAACCGCACCAAACTGTCACTCTCCGGGAATGCACTGGCTTCTAGACGATCACTTGCGGGATTTCCAATCGCAGCAGTTAGCTTTTGAAGCAATAAACGTTATATTATTCGCATGTTTTATTTATAAATTATCTACAATTGTATACAAAGAAGACAACTGTAATTGTTTGCATTTCGTATCTCAATGTATTGTTTACACAGAATGGTCACATAAAAAACCTACCTAATATTTAAATATGTATTTAGTTCAAGTATATTATTTTTAATGAAAAAAACAAGATTATGAAAAAAATTGTAATGTCATAAAAAATAATCTAACTGTTATCTATACTACAGCCGTCGTAACCGAGTGTATAAGTAAATAAACTGCGTTTGTCTGACCCACCCGCAGTGCTCCGCGTTCAAGTCTTGTTCGTGGTAGGTTAAGTTAGGTTGAGGTAGCTGCCACTCAAGGTTGGAGCTATTTTGCACTGCTTGCTTGTCTACTCCTAAAATTTAACCATTGTGTGGTCTTAAGAAAGCGGCGAAAACTGACGAGACTAACAGAGTCCAAAGACTTGGTGCAGCAGCCATACTTTTCACGTCTTCTCTATTGGGCGAAAAGCCCATCCTGGTACCATGTAACCCCATCAGACAGTGTACAGTCATAATACCGACCACTAAACTATTGTAATAGCGGTTGATATTTACTAGAGACCTTAATTTTGTAGCGTCAAACCCAGACCAGATTTGCTTTGCAATGCGATTGGAGGGTGTTCCGACATACCTCGTGTTTGCATCTTCCATGAAATCCAATATTTGCCGAGCCTACCAAAGATAATTCGGTCCATTTTCTAGCCAGCTCATCTAGCAACGCAATTTCCAGGGAAATCCATTTGCCTATCTAGGGTCTAGGCCTGCAATCGACAGCGATTTTGGAGCTGGTTCTAATAGAGAGGTAGTTTGCATGCCAAAATAGATCGGTATGTGTCTCATAGTCAGTATAGAGTTCTTAAACCAAGGAGCAGCTTAGTAACATCATAAGAATAAGTTATTCAAAACATCGCGTTATTTGGTATATAGACAAAATTATTATTCTTACACATTTCAATCACCACTTGGTTTTAAGCAGAAATATAATGGTTAAAAAGGAGATCTGACACTTAGAGAACTCTCAGCAGTGTAATTTAGATATTGTAAACCGCAAAATTTAAATCTGTATAACTAGATAACTGATAACATCGTTGGATTGTCCTAATTGTATCTCTGGCATCAGTGTACTACTTTTTTGATGAAAAAACAGTTTATTGACATTTCCCCAGATGTAAGCTTTTGGCATAGCGTTGACCCATCGGATATTTGTAAGAGAGGGTTGTTTCCAATCCTATATTCAGAATTGATTCGAAAATGGTGGGTTTCACTAATGCTAATTAATTAAACAAACGTATCAATCCTTAAACCCCTTAAAAATAAAGCTGTAGAAGTTCATAGAAAGAGAAAGAAGTTTAAAAAATAAAATATTTGTTCTAGCTTTTCTAAGTTTTTAATATTTTGGATTAAATTTTATTTTGATAAAAGTCGCGCTATTCCAATGAGAAATTTTTTTTACCCATAATATTTAAATTTCAACAAATAAAAAATATTTTGTTTTAATTAATACCAACATAATAATTATTCGAAAAGTCCTACCCTAAAAAATAAGCTTTTCGGATATATGCGTCAATTAATTTAATTAAGTTAATTTTGACAAAAGTTTTGTTAGCCTGTTCAAAAAAACTTTAAAAAAAGTTGAATTTCGTTTTAAATAGCCTCTCTCCCGAAACTAAATAACTTACTTAAAATTTAAACTATTTCCAGCAGATGTTCAAATTGATTTGATCCTATTTTTAAAATTACCTAGACACTAAGGTTTTCCAGTCTATTCCAGTCATTCAGTGCAGTTATGTGATTTGAAAAACTCTTCTTTTTCCTCTTTGTTTTTGTTTAAATAAAAAAAATTTAACTCACATGCTGATAGTAACTGGGTACAAGTACATATGTATGTAATTGAGCACGGTGGCGTATGAGTAACACAAAATTTGATTTATCCCACATCGAAACAGCTGGTATAATTCGAAAATCGCAATTACAACTCTGTTTGCAAAGTTTAAAATTGAAAAAAATGTAATTTAAATATTTAGTGTGCCGTTTGTTTAAATCACATCCCGAAAAAATATATTTAGTTAACATGAACTAAATTGCAATGCGAGTTTTGTGTAAGGAAAGAAATAATCCAGATCAACGGGTAACTAGGAGACATTTGACTCAATTTAGGTATTCCGCCACTTAGCAATTTGCGTTTTTTTTTGCGAAGGGTGGCTATCAAAATGGAGTTGGTAAAGACTTTGACTTGGTCTCGTGGAATTTAGCTTCAATGTCAGCTGTTTCCAAAACTGCCACATTTTCCCAAATATCTCACACAAATCTCCTGGCAATGTCCGGCTTTTCCTGCATTCCACCTAAAAGGACATCACTCTGGCTCTTGTTTATCGCTTTATTTTAGAATAAAAGTAAAAGTATTTTAATTTTTTTATTTTTTAATTAGAGTCTAGCTCATTATAAAACAACCACTATGTAAATCCACATTTAAACCTTAGAAAATTTGAACCCCTTTTTTGTCCAAAATTAATTACAGCTAAACGGCTGGACCGATTTGAATAATTTGTTTAGATTTGATTTTTGCAAGACTCATAGGAGGAGCGTTCCTCCCTGAATATACTCGAAAAAAAACTAGAGTAAAGTAAACTAGCTTGCGAAGATAACAGTAGAAATTTATTTGCACTTTAAAAAATTTCCGCTATTCGTCTTTTTGTTCTTTCAGGTTTTTTGGCAAAATATATAATTATTTGATTTCAATATTCGTGATAGCTCCTCTAAATATGAAGTAAAATTTTCGAAGCCATCACTATCAGCAATATATGAAAATAACTGAGGTCCTTTTGTCAACTTGAATAACCCTGAATTTGGAACTCAATCGTTTTTCGTTAACTCATTTAGAAATCACACGCTTAAACTATTGAAGTAACAGTAAATCAATTTTGTTAAATAATTTAAAAAGAAGACATCTTTATTGTTTTTGTTTTATATTAAAGCAAAAAAATGGATTTTGCAAAAATTCCATTTTGAAAGTTGGTTCATAAAAGCGGTACAATTTCCTACAGTCCTTTGTAGAAAGAATAGAAAAAATCAACATGTTCTTACAACAGCAGCAAACTTTTTATTCAGAATCTTTATAAAAAAATTTAAGTATGCAGGTTTATAGCCAGTTTAAATCAAATCTAGTACAATAAAGTGCATTTTTCAAGCAGCTGAAAATTTCCGTTGATTTTTGAAAATTTTCTTTGCTTAGGGTGTCACTCGTTTTCTTCCATACAAAAAAAATATCGAACATACCTTAGGGCATTTAACATTTCATTAAAATGTTTTTTTTTTGTCCATCCATTTTCGAGATATAGATTTAATAAACAAAGTTTCTTTTTATTAACAGCCCATAACTTTGCGATTTTAGGCCGATTAAAATTCTTTTCAAATATAAAATCGAAACCATTTTTAAAACAGTATTACTTACGATTTTTCAATTTCTAATTTGAATATAAAACTTTTAAATATAAAAACTAATTTTTTTTTAATTTTTTTTAAATTTTTAATAAAAAATTTTTAATATAAAATTTTAGGTTATTGTTGTTTACCAAAAAAAGAAACTCGCTGATCGATTTACTTGAAAATTAAAAAAAAAAATTGGGATAATAATGATATCTATGATATGAGGAAGAGTTATTCGTCGCTTTTTTTTAAAGTTGTAGAGAATGAAGCCCAACTTTGCTATTGAAATATGCCGCTTATTTTCAATAGAAATTGTTAAAAAAATGGCGAAATCCGCGACAAACGTAAACTCCTTGTCGGCGGAATTTTCCCCATATCAAATTTTGGGCCAATCCTGTGAATCCATAATCCATGTGTAAAATAAAAGTAAACTGCATCAAAAGTACCGACATGAATTTTTTTTTATTTGCCCCTATTTGTTTAAAGGTAACTGGGCTATATGGTAACACAATCAGACTCAGGTTAAGATAAATTTATAAAAAAAAAATGTATTTGTACTGGGAATTAGCTATAATATACGATAATTAAAATAAATGTAGCACACTATAAAAGCTTATAACTTAATATATCTTTATATATTTTGACAAATCAATTCATTTTTTTCTGCATAAATTTAATTGTTTGAAAATTTCATTAGATGCACTTATTCCATTCCCATTAGGCAATTAAGCGTTAAGTCAAAATAAGTTTTTTAATCGAATGCCTATAGCCTTTAAGCCTTTGCTATATTTTCATATAATTTAATGAAATCAACTATGCCATCGGCATAATAATTAGGTTGCTGGTCAACGCTGGCCTTCAACATCTGTTCCTTCGGCGTGGTACCTGTCAATACGAGCAACGTTTGAAAACCAACATTGAGGCCGAAGCGAATATCGTGCGTTAGAGAGTCGCCAACAAAGAGGCAACGTTTTGAATCTTTCATTTTGTAAACTTCTTTAACTATATCCCCTAACACAACTTCCGGTTTACCGACAACTATAGCCTTTTTATGCGTAAACTTCTGGATTATTTCGAGGAAATTACAAAATCCTAAAAGCAAAAGAAGTGTTTAATTAATTCATTTTAAAATAAGAATATAAAATAAACCTGGCGTGAATAAATCTGCTGATGGTGCAATAAACCGGTCCATCCCGCCAGCAAGGAAGATGGTATCCTTATCTTTTAGATAACGGGTAGCTGCACAGATTTGCATGTAGTTTAAGTTCAAATTAATATCGTATAAAACAGCACCAACTTTTTGTTTCGGTTGTGTAACAGCAACCAAATTTTCCATTTCGACTTTAGCCGAGGTCTCCTACAAAAGTGAGCGAATCTTTAATGGTTACTGATTTTTAATATTACGTTACATATATAGCTGAAATCGTACAAAACCCGAAAGAAACCCTACATTGCATTTTTTTTTCTAGAAGCGATCAAAGTTATGTATATCGAAATAAATATTTTGATATTTGTTAGATATGTAATTCTTGCTGGGCAATAGCTAATACTTAGTTCCCAGTAGGGCGAATTTCACTTCAAATATTGTCAGTTGGTGGCCGCCGTAGCCGAGTGTGTAGCATATGTCGGGAAGGAGCAATATTGTATTCTATGATTCTTGGAACTATCTTAAATTTAAAAAAAAAACTAATTAAAATTAAAAAAGGAAATACAAAATTGTCAAAACGTGGGAAGATAATTTGTTATTTTTTTTATGAACACAATTGTATGTGAAGATTAATTAGAGCTTTCTCGATTTTTCGCACAACATGCAAGAAATATGCAAGAGGACTGTTTACATCCATATAAAAGTTTATACGCACCAATGTTATCACTTCTATTCCCCCACGACGAACTGTTTCGTTAGCGGATTCACTACACACAGAGAAAACCGGCTGCTTAATGTTGTGCTTTTTCAAATAGTGTAGCATTGATTTGGCCGGGTGTATAATATCATGCTAATTGGAAATATAAATAAAAAAATTTATTAAAATTCGATATTTACAAAACCCAACTTAGCCTTGTATTCAGTTGTATACCTTTTGAAAATTTTTCACGCCTATACCGATGAACTTTTTCACATATTCCTCATCCGTTCGCAAACTATTATTTGTTACAAAAAAGACCTGCTTGCCGTTCGCTTTCAACAAATTCACAGCGTCACCAGTTTTAGGTAATGGCGCAGTTGTCATCCACACTACACCGTCACAATCACAGATCACCGCATCAAAGGAGTCCATGAAGGACTTTTGCTCCTGTGCGGAGAGTTTCAAAATATGTCGCGCTTTCTGTTCTGGTGCTGCCATCGTTGCTGGCCTGTCTCTAATGCAATGCCACTAATAAAAATGCAAAAACGTACAGTTATTTATATATTTAAATACATTAGAATCGCCCAGAGATAAATATTTTTATAGATAAGGAGGACGATGACCGATTGACGCTAATTAAAAAAAAAAGAAGAGTAGTTGAACCTTAAACAGCCCCCCTTCCACCGTTGTCTGGGTGTGACAATTGCATACCCTCATATGTTTGTGTTTATATTTGGCCATTGGATTATTTAGTTATTTATTTACAAGATGTGTAAGGCGGCCGCCGTAGCCGAGTGTGCGCATTCCATTCGATGGGTCCCGGGTTCGAACCCTGCCCGGGGCAAGTAAGATAAAAAAATTATAGAAAAATTGTTTTCTAATAGCGGTCGCCCCTCGGCAGGCAATGTCAAACCTCAGAGTGTATTTCTGCCGTGAAAAAACTTTTCACCCAAAAAAAAAAGAACATTCGGTGTTCGGAGTCGGCGTAATACTGTAGTAGGTCCCTCAGTTTGTTAGGAGAAGTTCGGCCAAATCGCTTAAGCTGTTATAGCACCTATTTAATTAAGTAACAAGTAAGTTAAGCGAAATGAGCGTTGATGAGTATTGTTAAATGAAATTATACTTTTTTTAAATTTCCAAAAAAAGACCTGCCTGTGGGCATTTGAAAAACTCACTTCTTTGACTTTATCCAGTTTTACTTTAGGTGCACAAATATTAATTTTCCATAGACAAATTTAACTTTTTATTTCAATTAGTATAAAGTTGGCTTTCCAAACCACAACTTTATATAATTAATTTTTTCAAAGTTTTATAAGACTACCCCTTATCTTAAAAAAAGAACTTTCATCAAATCAGTTTCAAATATCAAAGAGTAAAAGTTAAATTTGAGCTAGTATGGTGAAATAAGACAACAATTTTTGTTAGAGGAATGGTGGGAGTGATGCAACTTCTTTGGTTTCTACTTTATTTGATCAGAATTATTGATTTCTGGTTTGATAAAATAAGACAGCATTTCTTGCCACAGGACCGGACGACCCACCATGTAACTTCTTTACGATCTATGTTCTTTAATATTACCCTTATAAAATAGCAGATATTATTTTCACTTGTAGTGACGGTTACTCCGATTTCGTCATTTCCAAATGTATACCCGCAAATTGTGGAATGCGCTTCTATGAATAAAAAAACAGGTGTGCCTTAACCCATAAATAGTCAGTGCAACATTGGGACTCGATTTAAATCGAAATTGGATTATAGGTCCTAACTTTAAAATTTTTTGTTTCCTATTGTTTTTACGTATTCGCTGGTATTTAATTTTATTTTTTCAAAACTCAAAGCGAGAAAGTGATATAAATTTTAAGATTTTTTTTTGGTTTTCCTTGCTTTTCGCTAAGAAATATTCACTTGAATGTTTAAAGCTTCCCCATTAACTAAATTAAAGCTTATTTCTAAAGCAAAGGACAAAAATTCTGATTTCAGGTTTTCCCATGAAGGTTAATGCCAGTGATACATAGCTTTTGTAAATCACCATGGCAACGCCAAAACAATTTACATGTGTAGTGAATAAAATGTTTGTGATAACACCAAGACTATTTTCACTACATTAAGATAACCCTTAATATTGTTTAAAGTAGAATCTTACATCTCGATTTTGTTGTTCAATGTTGTTCTGCATATGGCACCCAATTAATCCACAAAAAGTAGCTATTTTCATATTTTTGATTGCGTTGTTCTTTTTTCAAAATTTTTTCATTTGAAACAAAAATCAGTATTTCATTTAAGGGCTAACAATTTGAAAACAAATTGACATAACATGACTGCCGAAAGACAACTTACTTAAAGTTGAACCGGGTAAAGTAAATTGGAACTACCAATAGGTTTTATACTAAATTTCGACTCGTATACAACCGAGCACAATTCACACGGTTTCCTTGCCATGGCTAGAAGAATTCTGGCCGGGATCTGATTTCGCCGCATTATATCAAGTTCATCGTATTCCAATCCAATTTTATATTTTTTTTTTACCAAACAATTTATTATGCGGCTTACTTCTCGATGTAGAGAACAGGGTGAGGTATCGTATTATAACTTTAAATTCTTATAAGTTTCTAATATGGGTTTCAAATTGATTAGAAATTATATAATTTTAAAGTATCGGGTCCTGCAATAGGAACTCTACAAAAGTTTTTTTTTTAAATAAAACAAAAACGGTTTGGGATATGAATTGAATTCTTTATTGCTGTGAAAGTACAATCGATGCCATTATGTATGGAACTCGATTTCTTTTGCATGGGCACCACGGCACGCTTGCAGAAGTCCAGACGCTGAACCCAATTTTCGACGGTTTTCAAGCATAAATCGGCCGATACTGCTGCAATTTCACGTTCAATATTCGTACGAAGTTCATCAATCGTCGCTGGCTTGTTGGCATAGACCATAGACTTGACGTAGCCACACAGGAAATAGTCTAACGGCGTCAAATCGCACGACCGAGGCGGCGAATTGACTGGGCCATTTCGTGAGATAACACGTTCACCAAACTTGGTTTTCAATAAATCGATTATGACATTCGCTGTGTGGCTTGTGGCGCCGCCCTGTTGGAACCACATATTGTCCAAGTCCATATCATCCAATTTGGGCCAAAAATATTCGGTTATCATTGAGCGGTAGCGATTCCCATTCACAGTAAAGTTCCGGTCTTGATCATCACAGAAGAAGTACGGCCCAATGACGCCGCCGGCCCATAAACCGCACCAAACGGTAATTTTTTCGGCATGCAATGTTGACTCATGGACTACGTGTGGATTGCTGCCTGTCCAATAACGCATATTTTGCTTATTGACGAAGCCATTCAGCCAGAAATGACGACGACCATAAATTGGACGTAGCGCTCTTAAAGTTGAGGCCATTAACTCCGAATTTCGGTAGTAAGTTTTAATAATTTTGACTCGTTGTTGGATCGTATATCTTTCCATTATGAAATGGCAAACCTTACTGAAGAGAAATGTCAAAAGAGCGGGAAAAAATATGGCGTCGTTTGCTGTCACTATCGGTCTACTTTTGTAGCGTCCCTATTGCAAGATCCTTTATCTTAAAATTGAATTCACGGTTATTGTTGGCTGGCAGATAAAAATCCGTTAAAATAAGACAACACTGAATTTTTGAAAATTTATGATTTTATGACAACTTGTGAATACCCTTTATATAAGTTATAGGCTAATTATAAACAATAAGTCGTACTTTTGAAACTTTTCGTATTTCAAATTCGAGATACCTTAGAGAACTGCATTAAAATTCTTGTGGAAACTCAAAATTTTATCTAACATTAGAGACTGTCTGGTGTGCCACAGATTCCGAACGAACTCACGTCGGGTAAAAATGCTATCAGCAATTCCGACATTTTCGTAGTTAGTATGCAATTATGTTAACAAGTTCGAAAAAGCGCTAAATTTGTATTGTTAAAATTATAAGTAATCATTGAAATAATAGTAAAATTAATTGCATTGCGGTCGCAGCCTTATTAGTAGAGAGAATGAGTAGATGTGTTTAAAAATTGAGCGGAAAATTCTCCGAATTTCGAATTTTTTAATTAAATAAAAATATTCAATTAATATTCAATTAATATTTTATTTTGAAACAAACTTTCACTGAAATAAGCGAAATTCACGCGACTGGATGTGGTATAAGATATAGTAGTCAGTCTGCAAAATAAAGGGAATAACACAAAAATCAAAATAAAATTTTTTGACTAATTAGGCTAATTAGCTGCATAGCAAATTCTTCATAAAACTTGATATGTTCTTTAGAAGTTCGTGGGAGATTTTATGATTATTGATAATAATATTTTCCCGACATGGTCTCATCCGATCTGTGGGTGTTTATATTTACATAAATATAATAAATATTTGATCCATGTTAAAAACCTCATAGATAATGGATACGTTATTTTTAGAATTTGAATTGACTGAGTGGGTAAATAACATTTTATTTTGCTATTATTGCCATCTTATCTTTGCATGTTTTTTTCGAGTAATCATCGTCTGAACAAATATATATAAAACAATATTAAATAATTTGTGCATTTGTGCGTGCATGTGTTGTTTAGCAATTGTAAATTTATATTGCAGTATCTCAAAATTTAAAAAATATAAAGTCAGTGTAATAATAATTTTGCACTTCCATCATATAACTCGTTTTTGGGCCGAACTTCTCCTACAATTTGTGATGTTCATCTTGATACAACAAATCGCCAAATGATTTTTGTGAGAAATTTTTTTCATGGCAGGAATTCACTTGGCGGTTTGCCATTGCTTGGCGAAGCACTACAGCTATTAGAAAAACGTTTTTCTAAGGTTTGTTTTTTAATATTACTTGTGCCGGCCGAGAAACTTCAAAAATATTTTTCTAGAGAGTTGACACCTGTCTAAAAATTTAAATATTACAATTGTAGCAAGTGGAATTCATATACATATGTAAAATTATGTGCAGCTTTTTGCAAAATTGTAAATTTGATTTCTCTCAACTGAACCAAACGACTTTAATGTTTTTTATTTCAAGTCACACTGTCGTTAATAATTTGTTCAGAAAGGACCCTACAGCCTTTTTATGGTGAACAGCATGGCCGAAATGTAAAAGGTGCTGGAAAGACCGTTGAAGTCTTCGCGTAAACATCGGAAAGTGTCTTAAAATCCAAGAAGGAACATTAATGCCAGTGTTCTGTAACTCAGCCTCATCTCCAGTCACTTAATTTGAGACTTTCAATCAGAGTCATTTTTTGTGACTTGAGACGATTTCGCAATTCAGTTAGCAACAGTCTCAAAAAAATTCACCAAAGTCTGTGGAGAAAAGCAGTGGAGACAATCAGCTGATAGTATGTTCAGCTAGAGATGCACAATCACTTTTTCAATTTCACACAATATACTTTTTCAATTCTTTGTCAACAGCATTATTCCTTATTAAAAGATAAAACAATATGGTTATCGGAAAATCAACATTGAACACAGGCGTTCTAAATTATTATTACTGCATTTTATGTGGAAAAATTAATTTTCGATATCGATACGTAAGTAAATGTAAGCAAATATTTTTCGTTATTATGTGCATTGAAAATAAAGTGTAATTTTTTGACCGATTTAAGCAAAATATAGCGAACGACCAAGGGACAGATCGAGTGCTACTTCATTTTCGCGTCTGTTCAATACTTTCTTAAATTTTTTTGTTTTGTGACCTACTCAGGAACAGCAGACAAATTAGTGACTTTATTTTGTGACTAGATACTTGAGACGTTGTTACTGAATACCGAATAGTCTCAAAATTAGTGACTAGAGACTGCTTACAGAATACCGAAAAGTCACTGTTACCCATACTATTGATCATTAACGATCATTAGGCTTATAGTCAAACCATTGTGAATAAATACAAGTGAAAAACCTTTGCTCATAGACGTCAAATTCGTCACAGCTGAGGTCACCTGATGTAGCACCCTCACTATTTGTATGTCATTAATGTCATTCCCTGAGCGAGTTTCTATGTCTGACAGTTAATAATGGTCATTTGTGACATTTAATATCAGCCGCCGCCATCTTTAATTTAGAATATTTCTTACTTGTATTCATTCACAATTAGTCGAACGCACGAAACAAAAGCCTCGGTCGACCAGAATGAATTGCTTAGAAGATCAACATCTGAAATAACGTACATTTTAAATGAAGAAATATTCCTTTCATATCTGAAGCCAAATTTTCTGATTTTTAAGTTGCCAGTTTTCATTTCAGATGAAATTTGGTGAACCTCGAGATAAAAATCGATTTTCTCTGAGGAACCACAGCCACCTTTATGATAGTAGTTTCAGATTTTTGTCGGTTCCATTAAATCATTATGTAAAGAACGTTCAAAAGAAATTGTTAAAAAATTACGAAATCCTTGGCAAGTCATGATGGCGGAATGATCACATATTAGGGCAATCCCGTGAATCCATAATCTACGTGTATAATAGAAGTAAACTGGTCACAAGTGTTGAAATGTAAATTTTTTTCCTCCGTCCCTATTTGTTTTAAGGTTGCTAGGCTATAGAGTAGCCCAAGCAGATTCAGGTTAAGATAAAATTTAAAATATTTTTCTTTATGCTGGATAATAGCTAAAATACACAATAATTAAAATAAATTTAATACTTATTAAATGCTAATCACTTCATATATTTTTATGATTTTGACAAATCAACTTATTTCACAAGTTTTTAAGTTAAGATCCATAAATTCTGATATTTCATCCATACATAAAGTTATTTGTTTGAAAATTTCATTAGATTTACCTATAGTATTCCCATAAGGCAATTAAGCCAAAATACTTTCTTTTTTTTGATAGATGCCTATAACTCTTACGCATTTGCTATATTTTCATATAATTTAATGAAATCAATTATTCCATCGGCATAATAATCAGGTTGCTGGTCAACGCTGGCCTTCAACATCTGTTCCTTCGGCGTGGTACCTGTCAAGACGAGCAACGTTTGAAAACCAACATTGAGGCCAAAGCGAATATCGTGCGTTAGAGAATCGCCAATAAAGAGGCAACGTTGTGAATCTTTCATTTTGTAAACTTCTTTAACTATGTCGCCTAACAAAACCGCCGGTTTGCAGACTACTATAGCCTTTTTATGCGTAAACTTCTGGATTGTTTCGAGGGAGTCACAAAACCCTAAACACAAAATGAGGATTTAGTTAATATACTTATAGTTTATAGTACGAAGATAAAACAAACCTGGCGTGAATAAATCCGATTCTACTGGTATCAACCAGTCCATCCCGCCAGCAAGGAAGATGGTATCCTTATCTTTTAGATAACGGGTAGCTGCACAGATTTGCATGTAGTTTAAGTTCAAATTAATATCGTATAAAACAGCACCAACTTTTTGTTTCGGTTGTGTAACAGCACCCAAATTTTCCATATCGATTTTAGCCGAGGTCTCCTACAAAAGTAGCGAATCTTTAATGGTTACTGATTTTTAATATTGCATTACATATATAGCTGAAATCGTACAAAACCCGTAAGAAACCCTACATTGCATTTTTTTCTAGAAGTGATCAAAGTTATGTGTATCGAAATAAATATTTTGATATTTGTTAGATATGTAATTCTTGCTGGGCAATAGCTAATACTTAGTTCCCAGTAGGTCAAATTTGACTTCAAATATTGTCAGTTAACGGCCGCCGTAGCCGAAGGTGTAGCGTGTGCGCTTCATTCGGTGGGTCCCGGGTACAAATCCTCGGGGTGAGTAACATCAAAAACTATAGAAAAGTTTATTCTAATAGCGGTCTCCCTCATCAGGTAATGGCAAAATTCCGACTGCATTTCTACCATGAAAAAAGTTCTCACAACAAAACATTCGCCGTTCGGAGTCGGCATAAAACTGTAGGTCCCTTAATTTGTAGGAGAAATTCGGCCAAAACAGCTTAAGTGGTTATAGCGCTAATTTAGTAAGTAAGTAAATATATCCTATGTATGTTCCTGTTTTTGCGTAAACTTTTTTTTTATTTTTTGCCGTCAAAGAAAAATACAATGGAAGACATAAAATATATGAAATATACAAGCAGGGTTGCTTTTGGAACTAAAGAAAATTTTATTTTATCAGAATTAGAGCGTTACTTTTCCTGGTTTTGAGAAATCTTAGTTCATAGTGCACCTGATATAAAAACCCTCACCAAAATAATTCTTCGCAAATCTGGTTTTACTTCATTCTCTCTGGGTATACTTTCAGAAAATATTGGCTGGTTTCGGCTGTTGCATAGTTTTATATTTCGTTTTTTGTATCTACCAAAGAACTTAATGTATCTACCCTATCATTCTTGGCATTATTAACACTATCTACATTCGCTCTCATAAAATACAAACATCTCTGTATTCTGCTGACAAAAAAGCACAGAGCCTAATAAATTTTGCTAAAACCCGTCGTCGTCTAATTTAAATACATTACGCCGAATTAACAGCGCAAGTGGATTAATGATAAAAAGATACTACCATTTACGTTCAGATATGCCCTTATCTAAGAGATTCAAGAAATTAGAAGAAATAAAGATAATAATAAGATAGTTCCCTCATCGTCGTTATTAGAAATTTAAAATTTCAAAACCAATTTATTCACAAACTGTTCACATGAATTTTTTTAAATTTGGGGGGAAATTAAAAGAAAAGAATGAGCAATTTTATTAATGTGCTATTTATTTTTGTTGTAATATTTTTTTGTTCTCCTCCTAAGGCGAAAATAAAAAAAGAATCAAATACAAGGAAGATCAACTGCTGCACTCAGAATCGTTTAGAGATTACTTTGTACATAAATCTCCCGCTGGTGAAAATTTGAAAAATTCCCTATCAGAGTCAATAAATGTTCCGCTAGTGGTCACTTACAAATAACAAAATATTTATAATTTAGCATAATTTGTATCCAGCAAAAAGCTTTTGGTTATTTTGAACAAACCTTGATGAAAACGTTGACTTATCTTTTTAATCCTCGATTTTGTCTTTTTTCTGTTGAACTTTCGTTAGATTTGGAAGAGTGCATTTTCATTATATGTCAGATTTCTATGCGCATTATGGTGGACCTTAAAATGAAATTAAAGATTTTTTTCTTGGCTTCTACCCCCTCAATCGATAATACCGCGGTCATAGATTTCAAACATGTATACATTTTGGTCCCGATTAGAGTTCGATTTGTGGGTTCGATTACTCTATAAAGAGTCAAAAAATTAAAAGTGTGTGTTTTCATCTAATACCCAAAATCTATCGATACTACCATAGTCGAAGATATCAATTAGTATACGGAACCTCAAACATTTAAAATTAATATTTAGGGCTTGCAATTTCAAAATATTGTCAGTTGTTGGCGTGAAAAATATTTAGTTATTATAAACACCTAAAACCGAGGCATTTTAAACAAGTAATGAAAGGACACACGCAACCAATCAAATCTCTTCACATTCAAATCTATTGCAATGAAATATAAAATGTAAACAAAGTTTAACAATTCAGCTGCTTCTGGATATGAAAAAAATTTAATTAGCTACTCTTCTGATATTACTTGTTGAAGGTGCCTTGAATAAAACTAAAAAAAAATGCCCGAACGTGATGCAGGGAATGTAATAAAATACATTTGAACTGTTTTTAGAATTTTCATATGTATGGGTATGTTTGTTCATTGGTCTGTTTGACCTTGGATATCACATATGTAGGATATACTTACATATGTATGTGCATATCTTAACAGAATAGTAAATATAAAATATAACAATTGTTGAAATCATTTCTTTTTGAACACAACTTTTTTTCCAACTGCATCAACGTACGCCTTTGTTAATTTTTTCTGAGTATGGCTAGTAATTAATATAGACTTATGAATTGTTGTTTTTTGAGGATTATTTTATACAAACAAATTTCGAAAATTTTTTTTTCAATGCCCTTGAAACCGAATCTTCAAGTAAAATTAAAGTTGGAAAAGTTTTTTGGAACGATTTTCGGTCATCACTTGTCAAGTTTGGTTGGTTTGGAGAGAAACCGGTTTCGGCGTTAAACCATCTACAGTGTCATTTTTCATTCTATTAATTAAAGTATTTTCTCATAATTAAAAGTTTTTTTCTTTTTAGAAAATATCCGCTTTGGTGTTTTGTTTCTTTGTACTAAGAAAATAGCTAAAATTTTTAAATTTCTCCTTGCAACAAATTGACAGACAGAGGATTGTAATTCACACAGCCAAGGAAATTGCTTTTGACAATGCTTTCAAAATCTAAAAATTTAGTTGATTTAGTTTCCATTCTGTTGCAAATTTCCTTAATAATTATATTTCTGCAATTAAAAGTAAACTTATCACTAATTTAACACAGTAATATTTAACAAATTACTTATATATTATATTAATTGTAATCACAGGGAAGATAAAGTTACTTCATAAATTTCAATGGAGAAAATAAAAGAACATCCCTAATACAATAGGGGTCACAAGTGTTGTTTTCGTATTCTCCAGTAAAAAAAAACTATCCAGTAACTAAATTTCAGAGCGTAAGCAAAATTTGCTCTCAATGAAAGAAACTTACAAGAAAGTAAGAAAACGCAAAACCAGAAAGAAGTTGCATGTTTTTCTTTTCTTTTTAATCATTTCTTCCAATTTTCGCCCTTTTCTACGGAAATAATAAACATTTTTGATAATTGTATTCTACTTGTGATCCACTGAATACTTTCAATCAGCTATTTATCTAACTGGCAAATTCCTGCTAGTAGAAATTTATCCAGTAAAAATCCAGTAAAACTTGCAAGTTCAGCTGTCATTTTCGCTCTCTCAATTTCCCCCAACTTTGTTAGTTTCTTGCAAGTTTTGGTGAATACGAACGAAAACAGAACTACTCTCATTAGATAAAGTAGAAAACAAAGAATGTAAGTAGGTACACTGATTAAATGGATGGTGCATTTCCCACTCCTTAACAAAAACAAAAAAAAAACAAGTAAAAACTTCAACATTTAAAAAATACAAATAATTAAGTATTAATATGTAAGACCTACATATGTCGGTCTTTGAAAACAGTTATCAGATCCGTAAATAGTTCCCAAACGTTTAACGCTATGATTCATGTGATATTGCGCTGAGCTTATTACTTTTCGCAATAAATATTTGTCCTGAATTTATCTTGCCGATTTACACTGTGAACTCCGATCTTGATGAATACTAATATATAGCTAATAATGGTTGATGTTTGTGCAAAGTTTCAAGCCTTTAGCTGCTTAAATGGAGGAGTTATGGCGCAAAATTCAATATCTGAATAATCGGTTGTATTATATGTTATAGTCACCCGATCTGGCCGATTCCGACAAATGTTTAATCATTTGTACAACGACACCTGCTCACCAAATTTCATCAAAATAGCTCTAAAATTGAGGGACTAGTTTGCGTTCAAACAGACGGACAGACGGACAGACGGACAGACGGACAGAAGGACAGACAGACGGACATGGCTAAATCGACTCAGCTCATCGTCCTGATCATTTAGGTATACTTTTTGGGTCTATCTCTTCTCCTTCTGGCACTTACAAACATCGGACCAAACTTAATATACCATTTCATTCTCATGAAAGGTATAAAAAACTCGAACAGATAAAATGCGCACACTAAAACATATTTGAATTTGTTGTAATCTAAATAAATTGTTAACACAGTTCTGATATGAGCAACCAAACGACATGAAGCTACACCTCTCTTACCGTTCATCTTAGAGCTAATACCACATTTCACCACGATGCCGAGAAAAGGAGGTGACGACAAAGGCACTTCCGTTACTTCGTACTTGCCTCGTTTGAAGGATTGACGCCACAAACGGGTCTTAAAAAGTTTATTTTTCTGAGTTTTGAGCGATTTTTACAAAAAGCTAAACACAGAATAATAAATGTGAAGAGCCGAGCTTTGTATTGTAGAAGTTGCAGCAAAAATAAAACGCCAAGTGCAGTTATCACCATCCTTTTCTTCTCGCTATTCCTGTGGTATGAACATCTGTGACGTGTACGCTGCCGGTGTTGTCGTAATCTAGTTTTCTATCATTATTGGGTACACAGATTAAATAGATGGTGCATTTCCCACTCCTTAACAAAACAAAAAAACAACTCGAACAGATAAAATGCGCACACTAAAACAATTTTGAATATATTGTAATCTAATTAAATTGTTAACACTGTTCTGTTATGAGCAACCAAACGACATGAAGCTCCACCTCTCTTACCGTTTATCTAAGAGGTAATAACAGACATATTTCACAACACGAGAAAAAATTTGACGTTCGCATATTAATTTTAGAATCGGATTACAGCAATTCGGGTTTCGCCGTGATGAAATAGACAAGATGCTTGCTTTCTACGTAATTTGTTTAGCCGTTTCTGCTGACAGCGCCCTATAATCTACAATCTATACATGCTAGCAAAGTTTCGCGAAAATCGTAAGCAAATTTTGGTAGTGAAAACAAATCACCTAAATATTTATTTCATGAATAAAAAATACTCTAAACAATTTTGGTTTTTGCCTTCAGATATTGAAATGTAATTAAAAAGTAGTACCAATCAAAATAATATTACGATTAATTGTAAAATTCCAACAAAAATTTAGAGTCATAAATGCGGCATTAAGGAGTCCTATTTTGGAGCACTCATATTAAGTCTCAGTTAGATTAGTTCAAAATGAACAGTTTTCCCTTCACACTTAAAATTAGCCTCAATATGATACATATGGCGAGCGACTTTTATTTTCATCATTTAGGACACTTCTCCTAGGCTCTTTTATGACTTTTATAGGCCTCATAAATGATTCATTTTAGACCCGTTTATGATTCTCAACGGCCTCCAAAATGTTTGATGTACATATGTACATACATCTTCATTAGCTCATTATCTGTTGTTGCCTATAATTTGTTCACCTAGATGAGTCGACGAAGTATAAATGACAATGTAACGGGTGGTTCATATAGCACATTTGTTATTTTGACAGCGACAGCTCGTTTTTGCTGTAAATCTTTAACGAAAGTCAGTATCATATCACCGCGAAACGAAATTAATCGTTTTAAGCGTGGTACAGCCCTCTTAAGAAAACGGACAGGAAAATATTATCATTATTCCTTGTGTCAAAAAAAAGTGCAAATAATTTCATAGTTGCGACTTTTTCTTCAAGAATGAAGCAGCTATTATTTCTGTTGTCAACCTGGATTGCCGTGTGCTCAATTTTTACAAACAAAAAACTTTAGAAAACCGTTGTAGAAGGCGTAGCAAATTTCTTAAAAACTCCGTTCTGTATTAGAACATTTTTCTTTAGGATTATTTATATGCAGTTTGGCAGTTCTTGCGATCTTCGCACGACGCTTGGTGAAATAATGCAAAGAATATCGTTAACGATTCTTCCTAAAAAATGTTTTTTTCTGACAAAGCGCATATTCATCTCAGCGGCTATGTTAAGTAGATAGATATTGGTATTTAGGTTTGCACTTCGACCTTGCGATCTATTGTGCCCTCCGCTCTTTATAGTACCTCGTCTAGCCGCAAT
This sequence comes from Anomoia purmunda, assembly GCA_951828415.1. Taxonomy (NCBI): domain Eukaryota; kingdom Metazoa; phylum Arthropoda; class Insecta; order Diptera; family Tephritidae; genus Anomoia; species Anomoia purmunda. The sequence goes on from OX639995.1 coordinate 49,517,529, forward strand.
GCTCTTAGTAAGTCTAAGATGATGATTGATGGTAGCGAGCGTACGAGTTCCTCCTCGGGGATATATGAGCCCAGATACCTCTGACGACCTCTCGAGATGGCTTTACGCTCGAAGAGTAGGTGCATCGGGGTCTCTGGGGCCGAGTCACAGAAGCGACACAACTCGTATGTTAAGTAAGTAAACCGGCTGTTATCGTTGAGAAGCCAAAGCATCCTCAGAGAGTGACGGTTTGGTGTGGTTTGGAAATGTCTCCCAAAATGGAGTTTTTTATAAATTAAAATATTTTTTTTTTAATATTTTTCAAAACGACCACTTGACATGATACAATAGGGCAAGTTTAAAAGATCTGGTTGAAAATATTTTAAATTTCGTTCAACGGAATAATAATGATGAGACTTGAAATAAAAATATTTTTAAAGTAAGAAAAAGGGCGAGGCCCAGTTTTGGTTGAGTTATTAAATTATATCTGAAACCAACGTTCCAAAAAAGATCAAAGAAAGTATACGAAATTTCATAATTATGATTCCGTTGAACAATTTTCAAAATATTTGTATTAAAAACTTTCAAACTACTTAAACTGTTTTATGATCTACATAAAATTAAATCGTTCAAGCTCACGTAAATCTTAATTTTAGGCCCGTTTTTTGTACCCGACTTGCAAAAGAACGCTCCAACTCGGATAAAATTACCTTTAGTTGGAAAACCAACTCTGTTCACATCTTTCATAAAAAATGCAATTTAAGAGCGGAAAATAGTTGTTCCAATTTTAGGATTCTGTAATTAGATATTTAAAAAAAATCTGCTAATAAAAATGAATTAGGTGTTAAACTGAATTTTCCCATGTATTTTCCTGGCGATTATTCACAATAGTGCAGTTTTTTTTCACTTCCCAACACTACATCTCAGGCAGACCTGTTAAATTTCGAGTACAATTACTACTCAATACAATTACTTCATAAAGTATTTGTAATTAAATAGTAATTGCTTTTCAGCTGAGATTCAATTAGTACTCGAGTACAAATACTTGTTATTGAATAGTAATTGGAATTACCATCAATTACCAAAAGTAATTGAAAGGAGTTGAAAGTAGTTGACTAAGTAGTTGAAGTCCTTTTGCCAATTACTTTCAATTACTTTCAATTCCTTTCAAGTACTTGATACCATTTTTATGTATTTCAAATATTTTTGTATTTTTATTTATTTTTTATTTTTACGAACAATATTTATAGTTAGCCTTCATAATGACCAACTTCTCGAATGAGAAGTCAGTCATGGACTGTCTTCTGGGGCTGTTGATAATGCCCGCAAAAGAAAATAGCCTCTCAACAGGCGCGGATGAGGGCAAAGGGGTATTAAATTTTATATACGCCTCCCTCAGATAACAATATTTGTTTAAAGAGTCTTCGGCGGTGGAATCATCGTTCAGATAGCTGTAATATTGGTTCGATATTGCAGCTGCCATATCTGCTGTTGACTCTAACCGAGCTGACGGAGTAACGTTATCTTCATCTGTAAAGAAATGTACAAACAAATTACAAAAAATATTTGCCGGAATCGTAGTCAAATAACGCATCATAATCGTTTCGTTTTAATATATTTTCAAAATTAAACGAAAGATTATCCTTACTAAGAGACTCAGTAATGCTCTGAATGACGATCCGGTTCACTCGCTCGACTGTCATGGCCGGATTTGTGCGTTGTAATACTTTGATCCACTTATTTTTGATACCTGGAGTCAAAACCGCTGCAGCTACTGCAATATTCGCTTCTGGTGCTAGAAGAAAATATGGCTCAAACCTTCCCCTGAATTTTTTTCCCAAATTTATGACGCTAAATTTAATTAGCTTATTGCTCAGCGTCATGAGAGTCGGTATACGGAAGCCATATTTAACTTCTTTGTGCCCCTGCATAAAGTCAAGTGCTGCAGCTACCGGCTCCATTAACGCAACGTATGACTCCAGGTACCTCAAGTCCCCTGAGTGGATTTGCGGCACATTTACTTCACAGCACAGGTGTCCCAGTTCTTCCTTATGCTGCAGTAACCTTTTAACCGCATCGTATAATGAGTTCCAGCGGGTTACTACGGGGACAACAAGTGAACAGCCTAAAACGCGAACTACCACTTCTGAGGACTTTGGATATGAACACTTCTTCCACAAAGCGTTACTTTTCCACAAGCGTTACATTTGAACTGTTTAGTCAATATGTAAAGTTCATTTAGGCTGTCATAAAAAAGCTACCACTTGGTAAAAAATAAAATAAGCGTTAAATTATTCCGCTTTATTTATATAAAATGAAATTAAATAAATAAAAATACAAAAATATTTGAAATACATAAAAATGGTATCAAGTACTTCAACTACTTTGTCAACTACTTTCAACTCCTTTCAATTACTTTTGGTAATTGATGGTAGTTCCAATTACTATTCAATTACAAGTAGTTGTACTCGAGTACTAATTGATAAAACGTAATTGTACTTGAAAAAAATTGATTACTTTACACTAAAACCAAAGTATTTAAATTACTACTCATTACGATTAGTAATCATTACTTAACAGGTCTGATCTCAGGTCGGTTATCATTTTATCGAGTTGGTTCAGCTCGTATATTTTTTCGAGTTAAGTGTTGTTGCTTTACATGCATTTTGCAATGCAATGCTCGTGTGCTATTGAAAGTCGGTTACAAAGCAACTGGCCTATTATATATAATCCTTAAAAAAATATGTATGCCACTCAATTTTTTCGCAAATGTTTCATTTTAAAAATAATTATTAAAAGCGATTCAGCAGTTTGAGAGCCAAATCATAATTAAAATTATCTACTAGAGTTTAGTAGCTTTTTCCACAATATAAAATAATTATACAATAGGAATATTGACATAAATATAAAAGTTTATACGCACCAATGTTATCACATCTATTCCCCCATCACGAACTGTTTCATTAGCGGAGTCACTACACACAGAGAAAACCGGCTGTTTAATGTTGTGCTTTTTCAAATAGTGTAGCATAGATTTGGCCGGGTGTATAATATCATTCTAATTGGAAATATAAATTAAAAAATTTATTAAAATTCGATATTTACCAAGGCCAACTTAGCCTTCTAGTCAGTTGTATACCTTTTGAAAATTTTTCACGCCTATATCGGTGAACTTTTTCACATATTCCTCATCCGTTCGCAAACTATTATTTGTTACAAAAAACACCTGCTTGCCGTTCGCTTTCAACAAATTCACAGCGTCACCAGTTTTAGGCAATGGCGCTGCTATCATCCACACTACACCGTCACAATCGCTCATGACAACGTCAAAAGAGTCGATGAAAGCCTTTTGCTCCTGTGTGGAGAGTTTCAAGATATGTCGCGCTTTCTGTTGTACTGCCATCGTTGCTAGCTGTCGATAAACTACGTAAGTACGTACTACCTAACTAGCTCTAACGAAATGCCACTAACGAAAATATAATAGGTAGAGATATTGAAATAAATACACCAGAGGCGCATAGAGATAAATATTTTTTATATATAGAGGGGCCCCTAAAGTATTACAGTTTTAAGATTTTTGGAGGGGTTAAACCACAAAAACCCCCCCTCCCACCCTTCCTTGGGAATGACAATTGCATACACACATATGAATTTGTTTATATTTGACCATTGGATTATTCACTTTATTTGTTTACAAGATCTGCTCCCCATAGAAATGAGCGTTGAAGGGCACTAATCAACAAAGTGAAACTTTTTTTGAAATTCCAAAAAAAGCATAGCTGGGAGGGAATACCATCCTGATTTTTAACGATATACGCAAATCAATATAATATTTGGTTAACCGGATATCAGAAGTTAATGAAATGCCACATACGGCATATAAATAAATGTAGTATAATAGGGAACGAACGCAAAAAGGTTTCGACGATTAATCATCAGGAAAATAAAGGGTTGTACCATTTCTTGTAGCCGCCGTAGCCGAAGTGTCTAGATGGTGCGCACTTTATTCGGTGGTGCCCGGATTAAAATCCCGGCCGTGGCAAGTGGCATGAAAAATTATGGAAATAGTTTTTTCTAATAGCGGCAATGCAAACCTCCGAGTGAATTTCTGCCATGAAAAAAAACTTCTCACAAAATTTCTCATAGTCGTTCGGAGTCGGCGTAAAACTGTAGGTCCCTCGATTTGTGGTACAACATAAATTTTAGGAGTAGTTCTGCCAAACATCAAGCTATGAATAAAAACGACCGTTTCTTTGCACCCGAGTTGTAAAAGAACGTTCCAACTCGGATAAAATTTCTTTTAGTTGAAAAAGCAACCCCGTTAGCCTCTTTCGTGAATGTTGCGATTTGTGGAGTACTATTTAAGAACGGAAAATATTTGTGCCGCCAATTATTAGGTTTATGTAGTTATATATTTACAAATACTATGCAAATAAAAACGAATTAGATCTTAAACCTAAATTTCCCACGAATTTTCTTAGGGCTAATTCACAATAGCGCAGTTTTTCCACTTCCCAACACTACATCTTAGGTGGGATATCATTTTATCGAGTTGGCTCAAACCGCATATTTTTCTGAGTTAGTGTTCTTGTTTTACATGAATTTTGTTACCCGACCTATTATTCTTTTGCAACTAGGTTACAAAGAAACGGGCCCATTATCATTTCATGCGAAGATTAATATATTTGTGAGTATATGTAGGTGAATGCAATAATGCTCCAAGAAAATATTCAAATAGCAAGAATTCTACAAGTCGCTTTCGCCATTCGTTGTTCACTAACGGTATGTGCCCTTTTGATAGTCGTGAAATATCACACATCGAAAAATTATATACAAAAAGTGTTTGTTGTTCATTATTGTTGTACAGTGGCGGATTTAATAGTCAACAAAAGAGACATTGCTGGCTGGCGCCCCTCCAGAAAATGGGGCCCCTTTCAGCAGCGCGTTTAATTACGAAATTGTACAATTAATATCTAATCTCAATTGCCGCTTTTTGCTAAAGCCCACACTCACTTTACATGCAATTTTTCTCGGATATTAAAGATACATAGTTGTTGTGAAAAACGTTGTAAATTTCCTACGCAAAGGATTCAGAGAAAAGAAAAGTTGAAAAATTATTAACGGGTGGCTCTATAGGCGTACATTTCGTGTTTCCGTTGATTTCAATTACAGTTCAACACTGGGCGTTAAATTATATACTGCTAAATTACATTTTTAGAGGGGTTGCCATCTTTTAAAAAGCTTATATTCAATGGCATATAAATTTTAGCTGGTTTCGAAAAAAAATTGCCCGAAAATTTTCGAAGCTGACCCTGTGTTAGTATGTGGTTAGCAATGATGATGATTGGCTGAAAAACGAAGCATATCCGAGGGGGCGGCACGCTAAAAATTAAAGTTCACGATTTTTGATGGCAAATTACAAAGTTGCTACATTTTCTGAGTTTTTGAGTTACAGCCATGAAATTTTGTGTACAGATAGCTGAAAACTTCTACTTTCAATTATAAATATTTTTAATAACATTTTTATTGAGTATGTTGGGGTAATGCAAGGTAAATTGCAAAAATTATGAAATTTTCCCACAGACCGCGCTATTTGAGAGCTGACAACTTTGCTAGCCTACCGAGTATTGAAGTGAAACTTTCAGGAGAGTAAGCGTACAGCCGGACCATCAGCTGGGCATATAAAATTTTCGAAACTTTCACTCAAAATTTATAGGGCGGCGAAAATTTGAAATTGCACTTATTTTTATTTCCAAACCAGCTGGTTGGAATAATAAATAGGCTATGGTGAAAGTGAATATAGGGCTTTGTGGAGATTTTTTATGTAAAAAAAATTAACCAGCGAATTGGGAAAGAGGGACAGGTATTCCGAGCACAGCATGCTGTCACCTTATTTGAATTCGCTTTGTACAATATTCTTTTCTTTGGGAGAGCGCTATCAACATCCACATTATTTATAACACTTTGCAATGGTGTCACTATGGAAGATATAAATATTGGCAATTTCCAAATTACTTTCAGGGTATTTTGCAGTTTTCCCACTACCGTTGAAATTTAAGCAATATAATATCAAAGGAATTTATCTTTTTTCAAATAACTAATAATGCCAATGTAATAGTTTTACATACATACATATGTACATAAATATAAAACAGCATATATTCAGCCCTATTCTGCATTTCGCCTCGAATCGAAATTTTCTCAGTTTGGCAAATTTGGTATTCTGCGTTTCGATGAGTTTCGATCAATCTTCGAAATTTACAATTTTATGTATTCTACATTCCGATCGTAGTTACGTTTTTGTAAGTTGAAATTTTGTTGGCGGAGGACGGTTAGATTTTTATATTCGTGTACTTTTAAAATATAATTTTTCCAAATATGTGAGTAAAACTTGTTGTTGATAGTTCTAAAAGTCATTAACATGATTTCTTTAATTTTTTTGGGCTTTATTGATGTTTTTTCATATTGTTTGTGGTCAAAAACAACAACGCCGGAACAGTTTGAAAAATTGGCTGATGTAATGGCAACCAAAAGGGATATTTCGCAAGATATTGCCCATTCCGACATTATAATCTGCGCCAACTCCATGTTGGTAACTGCTTTCCGCAAAAAACCTCAATGCAGCCACTAGGCGATTAAGCGGAGATAACGACGTCAAAGTAATTGGTTGAGTTTCTTCCGCAAAAGTATCTCGGACATACTTGAAAGCGTCCTTATTAAGTCTAAAGTTTTTTTTGAATCTAAATAAGTAAATCAATGAATTAAGATTTATCACTTTCAAACTCAATTTCTTACAATGCGTCACTCATCTGAAATAGATCACACATATCTCGCAATCTTCTCCTTTCAACTTTTGTGTCAGCATTCTCGGATGCGTTGTCGTCCTTCTCAAGTAAGTAGTATCGCCGCGGCTATTAAATCCATGACGCGATTATATTTTTATTTATTTTATTTAAAAAGCAATAGTTTGGCCACGAATTTGTATCTGTTTTCTTTATTTTGCTTCAATTTCACACATTCCGAGGCAAACAGCTGATTTCGAAAAGGTTGCCGCTCTTCCTCTTTTTCTTTCGATTCCGTCGTAACTCGGAATACCTTATTCCAATCGATGCGGAGCGGAATGCGGGAACGTAATAGAAATGCAGAATAGGGCTGATTAACTAATTAATTGAGCACTATATTCTTTATTATCGTTCAAAATTTAATACATATGCTTATTTCCAATTATTAATATGCATCTCACAATTTCTTAGCAAAAAACATTCACTCTCTTTTTCCATCCTCTTGGCAATCTCACTGATTCTGGCAGTTATTTCGCATATTTGGGTCTGGTAGCCAGCCTTGTCGCTTGTCAGCTGTGCATCTGCCCATGATTCGGTTTTGTTGCTAGCCTAAGCCACAAGATTATGGAACGTTCTGATTGGTTAGCCAAGAGAGTTTCATATTTTATTATTTTTGCTCCGACGTGAATGCAAGGACTGCTACCCACGGAACCATCCTAGAGAATTCTTTAAGAAAAAAAAAACAATTATTCTAAATACCTGAGATCATATCTGAAACAACCTTGGCATTATGGCTAATCAAATTTGTCTGGGAAAACAAAATAATATGCATCTCTCATAGCATATGCTTTGAAGTACTCGAGAGAGTAGTTAGAAATTTTCGAAATCATAAATAATGCATTTTTACAGCTTGCTTCTGTACGTATCACATAAACAGGTGCCAAATCGTTTCACACATTTTCGCGTGAGCGGCTAGTGATATGATCACCCACCTCCTTTGTTGTTGTTCTGTATTTGCACAATTTTAGCACTCTTTGACAAGATACATTCATTAATTCTTGATATTTAATTGTCTCGCGAGCGGAATTGGGCCGATAGTGTGGGCTGATGTAGTGCAAACTCTTCCACCTTTCGCTCTCGATTGAGAGCAAGACGCTTTAATAAATATTAGCCAGTTAGAGCAACTGGCGAAAATTCTCGTTTTAACTTAAAAATAAAAAGATAGTCACTAATTAATGCCCCACCTTTACCGGCAGCACTCTTATGATATTTACAGAGCATACATACATACATACACACCTACATACATACATATTATTATATCGATTGCCGTTGACGCTCTGTGACTGTCATGTATGTGGATGTTGGCGGCTATGGTGGGGTGTTAAATTGTACGGTACGTTCCCAAGCCGCATTTGATAAGATACCTCAAAGATAAAGAATATTAAAAAGTGGCAAATGTATGATGATTGCTTTCGTTTGAACCAAAATTTGAAGCGGCGAAATTAATCGAAACGACAATTTAAAATTCACTTTGCCAACAAAGCAGTAGGCGTGCGGTATTTGAGTACCTATATAAAATCGTCTAATTCAATTTATTACCGCAAATCAAAATTTGTTTAAGAATACAACAAAATTCAAATAACTTTGTAGTTATAGTATTATATAATATAAAATTCTGAGCAAACCAAAAAAATGAGTACTATTTGCGAAGTGCCGATCGGCGATCACAATGGCAATGCAGCCAAAACTATTGCGAATGTTGCGTCTACCTCAAGCCTCACTAATGTCAACAGTACTTCCAGCACTAGCAGCAGCAGCACCACCAAGGTCACCATCAACACCTCCACCAGTGACATCAGTGACGAACCCAAAGCAGCAACAAAAGAGAAGACAGCGAACACCAAGCCACAAACAACAAACGGTGAGCCACAAAAGGCAGCGGATACCAATGGACAAAGCGAAAGCGATACTCCACTTGCCAGTACTAGTAAAAAGGTTGAAACAACAACAACAACGCAGCCAGCAGCTAATAACAATACCAATAATACCACAAATACTTTACGTAACGATTTTGGCGAAAATTTGAAAATAATCGGCCATATAAGAAACATTGAGAAGATCAATGAAAAACGTCGACTCTTCCTCAACAACACAATCAGCGAGTATACAATCGATGAGAAGACCGAAACTGAAACTAAAACCCAGACGGTTAATGGCGCTGAAACGATTGTCAATGAAACACGTAAGCATACGCGCGAGGAAGAGGAGCATATCGATGGCAATAAGGTGGGTAGCCTTAGCACAGCCGATGTTAATGGTTTTACAAAGACAACTCCAGCAGCAACTTCAGCCGCATTCAATGTTGCCAAATATGCCACACTACCAACACGTACGCCGGGTTCACCACCTCCTAAACCGCCTATGCTGAGCCGCACACGTAGCATTGGTATTGGTGATCAGAAATCCTACTCTGCCACATCGCTGCCCGCAACGCCAACGGCGACGGCAGTGACGGCAGGAGGACCAGCAAACGCAAGCGTAGCACAACTTGCACCAATTGCTTCACCCACTCCCTCGGGTGGTACACTAACACCGACTACACCGACTACACCTCTAACCGAAACGACATACAGTATTGCCAAAACCACTTCAGTTAGCGTCGGATCAACAACAACAACAACAACAACACCGAAAACCACTTTGACACCTACTTTGATTACCAGCTCTGTGCTGCCGGAACCAATCAAAGTGGCAACCGTACAGTTGAGAGAAGAGTTGGGGCCAACATTGCGCCGACCGGTTGAGCGTCCAGTTTCGTTATCACCAGAAGCTCCCAAACAGATTTCAGTGAATCATTATGAACGTTTGATCGAGGAACTTAAATGTCCCGGCTGTGCATATCCAATGAAAACACCGATCCTGCTATGCAAAACTGGACACAGTATTTGTCAGCAGTGTACAAGGGTGCTGCTACTCTGCCCGCTGTGTAAGGTATGTATGTGTGTATGTGTGTATGTGTGTAATTAAAATATAGTAATACCATGTGATATGTGTGCTTTAGTTTGAAACAATAATTAATAGAGAGCTCGCAGAAAAGGCAATTGCTGTTTCTAACCCGTTTCTTTATTTATTTATATAAGTAAATATACATTAGGGTGTGTCTCTCAACTTACAAAAAAAAAACACAAATCGGTACTGGGGTTTCCATCGGAATTATAAAATTCATTTTATTTTGAGGCATCAACATAGATATTTCGGAAAAAATTAAATATCTCCAAAAAATTAGAATTTTTATTAAATTAAAAAAATTAGAATTTTTATTACATTAAAAAATTATAATTTTTATTAAATTAAAAAAATTAGAATTTTAGTTGGAATTTTTATTAAATTGAAAAAGTTAGAATTTTTTAAGATACTGAAGAAAATGCCTGAGGTTAAGGACCGAAAATAATGATTATTTTAAAATTTTAGATGAAAAAATCAAAAACTTTCAAATAACGGAGAACAGTTTTGAGCAAACAAATTTATTTATTTCATGCCCTGTATGACTCTGTTAGGATTTAAAAAATTTTGAGCGATATCTCTAAAAATTATAATTGATAATGACTTTCAGATTTTAATTAATCGCTCAGAAAACATATTTTTTATCCATATATGAATTTTTTTTTTATCCAAAATAAAACTAGTTTTTTCGATTGTTTATTTTCTCGCTCCGAAATAATGATTTTTTTTATTAAAAATAGTAATAATGTTATTTTTTTCATCGCAAGTAAAACTCAGTTATTTGGCGTTACTTTAAAAAATCACCTGAGTTCAAGGACCGAAAATAATGATTATTTTAAAATTTTCGTTAAAAAAAACCAAAAAATTTCCAAACACCGGAGAACAGTTTTGAGTTTTTCATGCCCTCTATGACTTTGTTACGATTGAAAAATTTTTGAGCTATATCTCTAAATATTATAATTAATAATTACTTTAAGATTTTTATTCATCGCTCAGAAAAAATAATCATTTATCCACTTGGTTTTTTTTTTTTGATCCAAAATAATTTAATTTGGGTGCTATCAAGGCGAATTCAATACAAGGTGGTCGCAAGAGCACATACACACAAACTCCACATGTTTTGTTTTTGCTTCTGAATGGTGAGAATGTCAGATAAATGAAATATAGAACAATAATTTTGAACAGAGAGAATGCCAAAATAGGAACGAATTTGACAACAAAACTGTTTATTTTTGATTCAGTTGGCCAAAACTATATTTGTAAATATATTTAAATTAAAATTTACAATAGCGACCGCAATTGAAACCTTACTCTTCATAAAGTGCCAGTGCAATATGCGAGTAAATGAACTGCCACAATTAATGCAGCAAAAGCAAATGTAGTTGATTGGCTCAAAGTTATTTTGCTAAATAGAGAATTCCAAAACTAAAATGATTTTAAAAAAGTACCGTGGTAACGTGCCACATCCAAAGTCCGTTAAACTTTGAACAGCCGAAATAGCCGCAGTGCAGTTGGGATTCTCAAATGTTGTATATGGAAGGGCTTTAGTTAGTAATCGAGCCCTTTTTCCTCCGAGAACCATATCATCACGACGGAAGTGATCGGCGCAAATGACATCTTTACACCTCAACTGCACCCGGCATGATCGGGACCACACTAACCGCTCCGACTCTTCACTTGGTACCAAGAAAAACGGACCCGTTCCACGCTTTACTATCTTGTCACACTTTCCCATTTTTTCGCGAAATATTTGAATATTTGAATATATGAATTCAAATCAATTTGAATTTAAAAATATTTTAAAATGAAAATGTAAACAGAAAATGAAGATGTAAACAAAAAACAAACCAGTTGACACTTTCACCATTCAAGGCGAAAAAAGAAGAAGCAATCAGCTGATCGGAAGAAAACACCTTCTATAGATTCGCCTTGGGTGCTATATTTTCGCTCGGAAATAAAATTTTTTTATTTTATTTTATGAGTTGTTTTTTTCTATCAAACGTAATCATTATTTTTTTTAGTTTTATTTAGTTATGTTTTTTTTTGATCGCAAGTAAAACTAAATTATTGAATGATAAAATTAGAAATAAAAATTTAGTTTTTTGTTTTTTTTGTTTTGAGTTCGTCATAAGTGCTGATTATTTTTTATCAAAAAAAACTAGAACTCGAGTAAATTAGTTTTTTTTTATTTTTTGTTCAAAAAAGTATAATTCTGAGACAAAAATTAAAGCTCAGAAATTTTTTTATGATTAAAGGGAAAAATTATTTTTGATTGAGAGCAAAGTTTAAAATCTTAAAATATGAAAATAATTAAAAATTTGTCTAGCGAAATTCTAGTAATGAGATTGTTGATCAGTTTTTGACCTTTTTTGGAGGATTGTTTTAAGATAAACTTTAATAACTCATTCTTATAAGCCTTATTATCATTGGAAAGGTATTTTGCAGGTTTGGAATATTTTTATGCAGGCCATTTAAGGGCAGACTGTTTTTTTTAAAATTATTTATATTTATAAAAAAAAACTACATTTTTTAATCTTAATATTTGTATTCAATTTTTTTATGAGGCACCCTAATGCACATATCTACACATATATATTATGTATGTATGTATTATTATTATTATTTGCTTATGATTGTGCAAAAAATTAATTTCAATAAATTCAGCTATCGTTAATTAAAGTTAGTTTGACGTCAGTATACCTAACATTCTTTTTCTACGCGGTGAACTCATAACTAAAATTATTCGCGTAAAAAGAAACCAGTTTTCTAAAAACAAAATCTCTCTCTATGTTGATGTCTTCGTAAGTTGATTTCAAAATGTTATTCTTTTAATTCACTCCGAAATATAACCATGTGCTGTCGGGAGCATTTCGATTTATAGCATACAAAAAGTAATTGGGAGAATTTGAAAAGTGCCGCATAAAAGAAGGATCAATTGTTTTTTTCTTTCTTATATCTATAGATACTTTTATAATTCAAATAGATCTAAACAAAAAGTAGATTAATTAGTTAGAAAAGACACTTGATAATAAATTCAAATGAGTCATAGTTATTGAGGCCCTGGCAAGTTTGCTTCATAAATAAGAATACAATTAGGGTAAAAGTTTTGAAGTATATTCTAAAACAAAAACCTTTCATTCATCTAAATATAATAAATAAAAACGGGCAGTTTCTGCTCCACCTCTTGTATAATATATAAAGCAAAATGTAATAGTATTTTTTTATTATTAAAATATAGCCTTTTCTTAACAATTTGAAGAAAAAATATTCTGTTGACGCAATAAGTGTAAAAGATATGTCCCAACCAAACTGTCACTTAAAAAAATGTCTGCAACTATCATTGAAAAAAAAGTTAGATCGGTCTTTTTAATACAAATTTTTATATATGCAGTAAATGAAAGGTGCCGCTAATCACCGATCGTTTACTAAACTTAGTCACAGCCCTTTGGGGAACCTCGGAAATCTAAATATTGAATTTTGGAAAATTTTCTTTTCTAATTAGTGAAATATCCTCGTTTTTTATTTACAAAAAAATACCATTTTTGAGAGATGATGTGGTTTTTGACCGATTTATACAATTTTGGAAATTATGCTTGCTGAGTTGAAATGCAAAGTATAAACCAAATTTGCATGGAATTTTTTACGGTAACATTAAGCTTTGTGGTGCTATCCTTCTATTTTTTGTCAAAAAATGTATGAAGCCCATACCACTGTACCTCGCCGGCATCTTGATTCTCAGTGGGAATTACTTTACTCTTTAGAAAAGATACGATCCATGATCGGACACAGTCATCAATCCCTTCTTCCGCAAGTGACTCATGTGGTAATTAAAAAGGCCACTTAGGTACTTAACTATATCTGTTTTGCTTTCACAATTTAACCATTATCAATATAAATAATTTACTTACTATAACCACCTAACCGATTTTTACCGAGCTCAAGTAAAGGGCCTTTATGTTTTAAAAATGATTTCGGGCTAGTGAGAGAGGCCCAATTTTCGACCACTTTTCAGCAATAACGCGCCGAATATTCACTTCCAAGGCTTATCTGCGTAGACAAGCGTAGACAAGCGTAGACTTCACATAATCCCACAAAAACTAGTCTAGCAGTGTTAAAACGCGCGATCTTGGAGGCCACGCCTCAACAAAAGTTTCCTTCAATAATTTTATTGTTTCGTAGGCTGTTTGGCATGTAGCGCCGTCTTGTTGGAACCAAAGGTTGTCCAATAATCTTGGCTCTATAGCGTTCCCTTTTGACATTAATATTATGGTAGGCTTGATTTTTGAATAAATAGGGACCAATGATTCCCTCTGCCCATAGATCAATCCAAACAGTGAGTTATGGATTATCAACACTCCAAATGCGACAATTTTGTTTACTAATGTACGCTGAACAAAATTTTCTTGTGAATATCGGTATCGGCGTCCATCTCGTGTTGGGTCCATTTATCAAACGTGTGACGCGCTTGATGGTCGTTCTTGAAAATGACAAACTAAACTGAGTATAATTCAAGTAACCGCTGTCAAAAAGGCCAACCTTGGAAAAAGTATTGCCTCATTAAAAACCACATGTCTAAAAACACACCCTTTATTACGCCAGGCGTTCCATCTCACTGCTAACTGGTGGCAGTTTGAAATATCGTGTACTTTTCCATCTGGTATATCCAACGCAGAGAAGGCCTTCCTCTTCGTTTGTCACTACCACTATTTGATGACAGGAGGTTGTTGTTGTTGGTGTTGTAAAAACCATTAGTTTAAGGGCGATGTTGCGGAAGGGACAGTCCTTGGCCCGATCTAAATCCAGGTCGTTCTGGTAACGTAAAACCGACTGTCGTGGAGACGATGATGACAGCTACTTCGTTTTGCTGTCATTCACCTCCAAATTCATTCCTTTCGCTTTTTTATACAGTCAGAAAAGAGTGGAACTGCGGCTAAAATTATCCTTTACAATATAACCTCGTTTGGTATGAAACGGCTCAGAGAGGTCCTTCGCAATTCTGACTAGCTGGTGGTGTTGCTCAGCGTCATTTTACAAAGCCGTATTAGTTCTGCAGCGATCCCGAATTCAGACATCGCGGCATATAGACAACTTCTTCTCGTGCTGTTGAAAGATAATTTGTAGTCAGCAAAGAGTTGGTGGGTGTTGATCTTCTGACCATACTGTGGAAATTAGCTGATACACGCGCCTTACCAGCTATTTGCCGTCATACTTAAATAGTTGAGCTGGTAAACCATCAGTACCAATGGCTTGTTAGCTTGAGTTGTTCCCATGCAAATTGTTTGAGTTTAAACCAGACCTTAGATATAATGTAATTATTATTTTTAAACAACAATCAAATTGATTACATTTTATTTTATTTAGTAACATTGGAATGCAGTCACCCATATTTGGTTTCGTCATAGCCGCTAGCGTCGGTGATAGAAATAAATCTATCGCCGTGAATGGTCGTCGGGCGTAATTCGTTGTAGGCTTTGGTTGTGTGACTAAGAATTCGCCGTTCACCGGTATTGGAAGATATTAGACATCCGTCAACAGGTCACTTTTGTTGTTCTTACAGGAATTAGTACCGGTCTTAAAAACGTCAGTAAATCGCCGCACCTTTTACTAAAATAGCTACATACATACATACATATTTCTAAAAAGCAATTTAAATCTTGCATCTTAGCAAAATAATTGTAAATTTCACTGGAAGATTATACTAAGATGGGCTAGATGCTTTCGAAAACGTCCATAAAATTGTGTAGTAGTGTGAAGTGCTCTTTCTGAGACTGCAGTATTTTTGGTTTTCAATTATCTATGATTTAGCTAACAGATTTAATCCATCATGCGGACATTTTTTATGCTTTTTAATCGATCTGCATAAATATTGCTATAAGTATAGCAATTTCATATCTCTGACGTGAGGTTTTTTAGTTGCTAGCTACTAGTATTGGTTTATTTTTAAATAATATCGACACCATTACCTGATAGCAAACCCTCTTATCTTTTATCACTATCTCCTCCAGGAACCTTTCACCAATATACGCTCTCTAACCGTTGAAGCGCTTTGCTCGAAGGCGCATTTCCGTTGTTCGAACGCCTCCGGCGGTTGTACAGTTCGTTTGCAAATAGAATTGCTGAGCTGGCACGAGAAGCAATGTATCTACAAGCCAATGAAATGTTTTATGGGTCGCGTTTGGGGCAATTGCGATTGGAATGGACGGGAGGCACACTGGAAGGATCATCTGGAGAAGGAGCATGCCGATAAAGTGTTACACACGCAGGCCACTGACATGATTTGGAATATGGGTGTGAAACAGAAACCACTCACCGGCTATTATGTTTTCATTATATTCGATGAGATGTTCAATTTCTATGAAGTTTACGATAAGGAGCGTATTCTATTCACTATGGCCTGCACATCGACTGTGAAGGAGAAAAAGCACAATTATGCCTTTGAGGTGACAATTGTGCATCAGGAAAACGAAGCCATTTCCCTGACACAAAAATATCCAGTACATAGTGAATATGATAATGACATTTTGGCGGAAGGCACTTGCATTAGCATGCCACTGACAGATCTGGCTAAATTCATCGATGAAGATCGGGTAAGGGATCAATTAAAAATGATTTTCATTATTCTTCTTTTTTTACGCTCTATCTATCTTCCACCAGCTACTGCATTACCACATCCGCATTGTGGAAATTAAAACGCCGCGCAAATCAAGAAATTCACAACGCAGCAGTCCCAGAACTGGCATACATCCTACCGACTTCCAACAGACCCAAATTGAGGGTGTCAATTTGAAAAGCGTGCCGGCAGAGGTTATTGTTACTCGCAAACTAGATAACATACCCTACGTGGACCAATCGGTCGCCGTCACGCCCAGTAGTGGCGGTGGGGCACAGTCGACTGAAGGTGTGAGTGAGACTGAAGGTGAGCAGGTCAAAGTTAAAAACATTTACAATGGAAAATTTTCCAGTAATGAAAGCGGCTCCGAAAGTGATCCGGAATTTGAGGCGTTCATAGCGAAGAAATGGGGAACACCACAATTGCATTTCAATCGAAATTTTTTGAAAAACAATTCCGACGAGAACCATCATTCAACAGATGATGCGGACAGCTTGCGTGGACTGGATCGGAAGTTTGTGCCAGATGATAAAATTTCAGTGACCAGCACTAATACAAGCTACAAGAAGCGTGTGACAAACTCACTGCGCAAAAGTTTCCGTGGCTTCAAGACACCGCAAATATTTAGCAAAAAGACATCGGATGATATAAAAGACAGCAAGTAGAGTACACGGCAGAAGTGATACAAAATGTTTGTGGAGACTCAATATTGGATTTCTTTCAGAATTTTTAAATATCTAGGTAGATGTGTTACTAAACTAACGGATTTTTATTGGCGCTAATAACGTGTTTTGTTTTTATTGTTTGTGTTTTATACACCAATTGATGAATAAAACAAGAAATAAAAACAAAACGCGTCATCCGAGTGTTAAGTATCTACAATATAAAATTTAAGCAATATGTACATATTGATGTTTGTATGTGTGCATGTTTGTGTGTGTTTGCTGTAATAAACATAAAAATTACAACAACAAAAACAACAGTCCGATGTTAAGCAAAGTACAATATTAATATTTGCTTTACCTGTCGTATTCGTTATCTTCAAACTCATCTAAGAGGAGGCCTCGGAAACGAGCTGTTTCGACGGTGTCGGGCCATAAGGAAAGTGGTGTTGGATGAGTAGGTATGCGGGGGCACGTGAATGGGTGGTTCGTATCGGGCTGTGTATCTCCACATGCCGAACATATGTTGGTAACGTCTGGATTGAGTCTGGATAAGTAGAAGTCTACTAAAATATCCAGACCGTAATTGGGCCAAAGTAGCGCGGTACTCACGAGGCGGCTGGAGATTCTCGTCTGCATTTTTTTGGTGGTTTGACTCCAATGTCAGCATTAACGGGACGAGATTTAGTGAATGGTTTTTAAGGACTGTCTGTACGCTATCGGATCCAGGTTGCCTAGTGTATGCCCGGAGCTGGCGCGTAAGTTCATGGAGATGCCTTCTAACGTGCCTGGGATGCGGCTCAGCTTCATTCTTCTCTTAATGGGTACCCTGGGAGGTCACACTCAACGAACTGTTGGTTGAGCATGGTACTATGTTCCTTTACAGGAATCATGCGGGCCTCTTGGTGAAGGTGTCCTTCCGGCGGCATCAGAAGGCATCACGTCACAGACCAAAGTGCGGCATTCTCACAAGTCTGAAGTATGTGTCCTAGCTTAGTTTACAAGCGGCCGACCAATAGCCTTATAGTATGTTACCAAAAACTTTTTTATTGAATGACTTGTGGATTATGAAAATTTTGAATATAATGAGTACAATGTATGAGATGTATGTATGTATGTATGTATATAGAGGCGAGCAAGCAGTTGAAAAGGAGGTGGTGGGTGCATGCTGTGAACCTAATCAGGAATAAGTTTGGGTTCGACGGAACATGTTGTCAACAACTCAAGCGCCTCTACTGACTTTAATTAAAGGAAGCATTTTTCGAGAATAGCATCAATAAACTATGAAAACTCCCTTGGCGCTGAAACTGATTAAAGGAATTTTATTCAGAAATGGTTGAATAGCGTAGATCATAATTACTCAATGGGGGTATCGACGGTAAAATTAAAATTGTACGATACTTTCAAGCCCCTTACTCGCTGTTCGTTGGAATTCTGTTTCGCGCAATAAGAATTACCTTTTTTTTAATTCTCGCGCATTTTTAGAAACTTACATATGTACATACCTTCACCGACATAAAAATTATACAGTGATGCCGATCCACTCATGTAATATTAGAATTTTATATGCTTAAGATCTAATTATCTGTAGGGATGAAACAATAAAATGCAGGTATCGAAAATAATCGTTATTTATTTAGTTTTATATTTTGGTCAGAAAATAGAACTCAAGAGCGATAAATAAAATTTAAAAAAATAACGATTATTTTATGAGCTATAAATAAAACTCAAGAAATAACGATTATTTTTTTTAGTAAAAAGAAATAAAGATTATTTCTTAGGCAAAAAATTAAATTTTTTACGAGCAATAAATAAAACTCAGGAAATAACGATTATGCTTGATTTTTTTTAATAAAAGTCCAAAAATAAAAATCAATTTCGGTGAAGGGTAGTCCTTGTTACAACAGCTTTGTTACTTTAATCCCTATACACGTAGCATTTCTCTTTCCGCATGAATTTTTTAGTTGAAATTTGGGAAATAATTATTATTTGCGGTATCTGATCAAAATCAAAGCATATCGTTTTTTGTGGCATATATTTTATTATTTTACTAAGAAAACGATGATTTGTGAATTTATTATTTTTTTATTATTATTTACATAGCCTAGCCTTTAATTGGCGCGTCAAGCGTCAACGAACTGTCAAAATTTCTCATCCCACAATAACGCAGCGCTAGTGCCGTGGAAAAGAAGGAAAATAAAACCGAGAAAGAAGAGCAAATATAATAAAACACCAAGCAACGAACTTCGAGAGAATGAGAAAACGTCAAAAATTTGACGCGGTTATTTGGGCGTTAAAAATGCAATGATTGACGACCCAATTTTGAGACTCCTTACAGAAGCTTGATGCAATCGAAAAAAGTATATTCTTCAAATTTAAAATTTTCTGCATTTGACACACCCTGTAGTCTGCCTAAATCTCTTTTCGTTTCTCTATATCAGCTGGTACGGTGAAAATAATTGACAATTTGTGAATCCAAACAGATCCAGCCGCAAAATAAGAGAAGTTAAATAAATCTAATTTTTGCATTAATATAAATATATTTTACTAAGTTTGAACGTATCGCCAGCCTACCAATGGGCGTCACTGTGTTGCTGCCATACCAGATACCAGAGGGTAAAACTGGCGCCCAAGCAATTGACTACCTCACAAAACGCCTTTTAGCATTGGGCGCCATTCATACTGGTCAATTTCTGGTCGATTGCGAAACTTACATCTCAACACCACCGCATGGTCCAGCCAAAACTGTGCATGTACTCCACGATTCGGAATATCCTGCGTCCACTTTTTCCATATTGGACAATGGTGCTGGCAAACAAATACCACTGGTGGCAGATAATCTCTTCGATTTGCTGATGCTGAAAATGACCTCAGTGTATACGTCTAAAAAACAAACCAAAATCGAATCGAAAGGTGCACGTTTCGAATATGGTGATTTTCTCATAAAACTAGGTTCGGTAACAATGATGGAAAATTTCAAAGGCATACTAATTGAAATTGAATATCGACCATGTGTGGTGCTTTCATATTGCTGGGAGATGATACGCGAAATGTTGCAGGGATTTCTAGGCATGCAAATTGCGAAAGAATATCCCGCTTACTTTACACCACAAATCATTAATTCGATGGGTCAACAACAGATACATCCAAAACAAAATGATGTTTATGAAGCAATCGATACAATTAATCAATATTTGGAAAGTTTTACAAATTATCGGAAACAAAATGTGGCGAGCGGAGGCGGAGGCGGTGGCGGTGCAAGTTCTGCGCAAAATGCAACGGCTGGAATGCAGGGCGGCAATCAACGAATGCGAGTTTAATGTAGTTGGTTGAAGTTAATTATAAGATATTTATATTAATAAATTTTATTTTGTAAAAGGATAATATAAGTGTAATTTTTGAAATGCTAAAAAAACAGTAAAAAATATAGATTTGATATTTCTTAAATAAAATCAAGTATTTTACTTACATTTAATTTACTAAAGACACTTGCCAGCTGCGGGTTCACAGTATTAAACCATAAGCAAAAAGGTTTTGTTTAGTTACTAAAGTTCGAAGTACGTGATATTTCAGAGTACACTGAGCGCGGGATTTTTACAACTTCATGTGTCCCACAAGTACAAAAACCATACTTGATCGTACAAATACTATATGTACATATATATTTTTGTATATTGGTTAGAAAACTTCCAAAATACCTCTATTGACTTAACAAAATTTGATGATACAAGAAATATATGGTGCTGGTGGAACAGAAAATACTTCTATGGAAAATGGACACGCTAGGTGGCGCCAGTAAAGTAAACCCCAAAGTTAGCTGCAACCATATTTCGCAGATATCCCAATAAGTGGGTGTTCAAAAAATCGTCTTTTTTTTGCATATTTTTCATCTAAATAATGCTCAAAAATACGCTATTAAAACATTAAAGTAATTTCTGCGTTTCTTCATCACGTTCTATATCTTTAAATGCTTCTCATGAAAAGCCATGTTTTCAGATGGCGGATGGACAGTTTTGAAAAAATTGTTAAACCAATTGACACCTATTTTGCCGTTTTCCTTCAGCAAACTTGTCGCTAAGGCGTAACACAAGTTTTTTTTGAATTTCTGTCTAGGGGAACAATATTAAATAAAAGAAGAAACATTATTTTCGTCAAAATCCTACAATTTCGAAAAAAAATTGAAATTTTTGAAAGAGCTTGTGTTACAACGTAGAGAAAAGGATTAAAAATGATGATTTAGCCAATGTTTTTGTTTCAGATTTTTCGAACTCTCAAAACTATTCATCACAGACACCCTCTTCTTTTTGACAATGTAAAAAAATTAAAAAAGTTTTAAAACTAAAAAAAGTTCTTTCAATAACTAATAAGTTAATAAACAAAATGATAAAAAAAATTCTAAATGAAAATAAAAGCCGAGTAGTTTTCCTACAATTAATTCTCAAAAATAGAGGTCGAAAAGGGGTCGCTACACCAGAATTTCCCCTTAATATCACATAACTCGTCGCATAATATTCACAGTTAACTTCATGTTAAGCTTTTCAAAAATTCATTGACATTCTCAAATGCCATAGAAAATTTATTGAATTAATAGTTTCGAAAATACAAAAAATTACTTTTTTATAAAGATTTTTTATTTTCCTTGGTATCAGTTCTTGTTCTTCGTGCTCTTAAAATTTTGCCTTATCAATGGTTTCCTTTAAAGTTCTTTGAAATTTGTGCAGTAGATAAAAGCAAAATTAAACGAGTAAATAGTCTATGTTTTTATTTCAAATAGATAGTAATAGTTGTACTTAAAAAAACCCTTGATTTTGAAAATAGAAACGACCTTTATTTATCTAAATAAAAACAAACAAAAATTAGTATGATTTTTACGTATGTATGTAAGTATGTATTTCTCTGCCTAATTTAACTTTTCTCATATTTTATTAGATATACCAGATATTTTGATTATTGTCTGAATCTATAAGTATCGAAATTATACTTGCAAAGTTGAAATGCAAAACGTGCACCAAATTTGTGAGTTTGATGAAGTACGATACGACCTTTTTCCAAAAACTAATTTTTAATAGTAACTAAAATATAGATTTTTTTATTTTTATTTTCGCTTCGGGTGAGTACATGAAGACCCTAAAAGGCTTAAACTATTTTTTTGTTTGTCAAATAAAGCTTTCATATTTATAATCGAAAAATAAGAAATAAGTAGCTTTTAACGAATCAATTTGAGCTAAATATTTACAATGTGCAGACATATGAAATAAAATTCAAAAGCAACTGTTTCGTAACATATTTTAACGCATTACTGCTTAGAATGGTCGGTAAAATAGGAGTTAGAGGGTTAAAATGTTGTACCAATATATTCCTAGGAAATTTTTATCATGCTAATAATAAAAACATCAAAAAAATAAATTAATTAAAATAGGAACCTTTAATCACAATGTTTTTAGACATCAAGTTATCCGCGATCTCAAACTAACCTCAATAATGTTAGAATACAATATTACGCATTTACTGATGAATAGTCAAGTTAGTATAACTGTAACTGGACAGTTGTGACATCACAAAAATAGCTGACCTCATGTACTGTCAAAATTTCATACATTAACAAAAAAATCCAGCAAGCAATCTGAAGAAAAACCTCTTGAACCAAAAGTTCTAAAAAAATTTGTTAACCTTTCTACTACGGTTTTATAATTTTTTTTTTTTGTAATAACTTGTTGCTAACCTGTGTTCTTGAAGAATATCAAACGCTAAAATTTTGACACAAGAAATAATGTAAATTTTTTTCTTGACCGTTTTTCGTACTACGCTATTTGTATCTTTTTTCAATTACATTCCAAATAGGAACGATTAGATAATTATATAAATAAATAAATCAATTTTTTAACAGTTGTATCCTTTATGTCAGAAATCATATAAAGAGCTCCAATGAGTAAAAGCGTTTACGATAATAAATTCAAGAAAAAAATAAATACGGACAAAGTTTTAAATATAATCGGTAAACTTGAAATGGCTGAAAAAAATTCCACGCTGCTTTTTATACTAAGTGTAGTATACGCGTAATAAATAAAAACACATTTCTTATATATTTCTTAAATTTTTTCAATACGTTGTACGAACTTTTATTATTTACTTCATTCTTTTTATTTTTATTTTGTATGCAATACATGTATGTAAATCGTACCTGTGTATGTACATAGTATGTATGTATGTATGTATGTATGTGTGTGTTTTCATGCGTTTATGTTTAAGCAAATTTATATCAATAAGGTTTAATTAAAAAGTACAGTTAGTAGTAAGTTTTATAGTATGTATTTATATATTATATATATATATATATATATATGTATTTGTAGGCATGTATGTAGTAGTTTGCGAAGCAAAAAAAAAAACGCCACGCCTTGCGCAGCAATTCTCTAATTATTTATTGGTCATTACCTTAAAATAAGAAGTTTAGAATTTTTAGAACTTTTTAGAACGGCATACATAACCTAAATGGTCATAGTTGAATTTTATTTCTGCCATCTATATCCTGCTGCTTAAGGAAAATCCAGTTGATGTAATTAAAAAAAAAACCTGCATACATTTTTTTTAAATGCTTCTAAATCGACAGTTTAGGCTGGAAATAACTCTGGGTCGTTTCGGTAACGTCGACCCAACAATCGTGAAAAATAAAAATAAAACTGCCTTTTCCCGGTTTTTAGAACCATTTTGCGAAAGATTCAAGACATATGATAAGGTGCAAAATTTAATGGGAAAATTGTAAAGTTAAAAGAAGTGCTATTTAAATATTTAGATACTTGTAACACTGTGCAACATATTTTTGACTTTTTTCGTGTTTCCTTTCAATGGTTAGCCAAATTTTACAGTCTAAATTCTTTTGTATGTACATAGCATGTAGTAGATATTGTAACTGCGTGAAAGAGTTTATTTTTATAGAATTTCTCTTCGATAATTCACGCATTTATTTATGTAAATACGTGTTCACAAAAATTGTATGAAAATGTTTGAAAAACTTTTGACTTCGTTTTATTTTTTGTCAACAAAAAAAGACACATCAAAAATAAACAAAAATTAGTTGGCACTTGATTGAAGTTTGTCATTTATTATAATAAAATTTAGTGAGGCAACAAAACTGCATATCCAAAAATTTCAAATTAAATAATTAAAAATTTGTATGACAATTTTTTTTAAGTTTGTTAAATTTTTATACTTTTATTTATTTATGTGAACAAAACTGCAGGTGTTTTTTTTTATGGTTGCACAAGATAAATGCTTAGTAGTATTAGAGCAGGGAACAATTTAATTGCGTGCAGAATTTATATTTGCAAGACATCAACTATATCAACTTTAAATATCATAACTAATGGGGATAAAACAAGTTTCTGTGGAAAATTCATATGAATCTCAGTAACCAAATACGGCATAAAATCAATCAGTAGGAACACATACACTCCGTTGCAAATTAGAACGTCGCCAAATAGTGACAAATTTTCGATAATTACTGTTTCTTTTATTTAATTTCCGTCACCTTTTAATCAGTTCCCTAACAAAAACCATCTAAATTCCGGTTTCAAAGTAATAATTTAACACATCTTTATGAAATTTTCAAACTTAAAAAAAAATTGAAAATTTTGGAGTATGCAGTTTTGTAAATTATTAAATTTCAAGGTAATAAAGATCAACTTTCAAGTGGCATTTGTCGCATTTAATTAAAATTAACGGTAGTTTTAGTTAATTGAAACTTGCACTTTATTATAAATTCCAAAATTTAGTTTTTTAAAGCTTGAAATTTTAATTAAATTTTACTGAATTTTTCTAAGTTAGTTTAAATTTCGGTTTCGCGCAGCTATAAAACATTTACTGCAATGACTGCCGACATTTACCGAAGTGTTGCCAAGTACCTGCATTAAAAAACGAAACTTTACAAGAAAAGCAGTACTGCCGCACGTTGTTTTTTACGAACGCGTTACTTTCATCATAAATGCAGTCCAAGTATAATACTGCGTTTACAAAGGAACCTCGTATTACGAAGAAATTTAAAATTTCAATAAAATTTGACAATTCAGCGTCTTACAATTAAAAAGATTAAAGTAGTTGTTGTTGCTGTGACTTACTTGCAACCTAAGGAAAATTTCGTTGCGCTTATCAGCGTGTACCCTTTTTTGTTATGCTCACGATGAAATTTGCATACAATAATTCCATAACCACAAAAAATAACAGCTAAGTTAAGATATACATACGTACATAATTTAAATAAAGAAAATCGAAAATTGCATTATAAATAAATTGTCAACATTGATCAAGTAAAACTTGGTTTAGAAATATTTTTTTCGTGCAAGGATAACTGCGTTCGTTTATAGCAGACAGAATTTATTAAAGTAGCAAAACGATTAAAAAAAAAAAACCATATGTGACTGAAATACCAAAACTATTTTTTTGTTTGCATGGATTTTTACACTGCATTCTGTTCGCGATGGCAGCCAAAGTATTTACGCATTTCTAGTAATCATGTTATTTACATCTTCCGTTTTTCCGACAGGGTGAAAAGTTGATATCGATCGAACTTGAAAAGTGATCACGGAAAATCGTTTCAATATGCGTTAAATAAAAGTTTTTTTTTTTTAATCTGTCTAAAGAAAAAAGCAATAAGACTTATGCCAGATTACCGCTAGACATTGAAGTGACAAAAATATGACTGTAGCTGAGAGGGTGTGGAAGAAAACCCGAAAACTGTGAATTTCGAGAGAATTATGGAAATTGAGTTTATTTCAAACCCGTTTGCACCAAATTTTGCAACTTGGCTCAAAAATCTTACAAAGTACAGCTAACAAAAGAATTCAAGCGTCAAAATCGCGCACAGTAAGTATAAAAATTACATTTGCAAGCACATAAAAAATTGACTGTCCAAACGTAGGTTAATATAGTAAACATTCCGATGCTCAATGGGAATCCGGCATTAGGCTTGCCGTGGCGGGTGTACACCACTCTGTTTTGATCTTAATCCAACTTCAATTTACATCAGGTTATTTTTCCTTCAACTTTTAGTTTAATTCAGTTTTCACCACAAAATTTTAAGCTCGTTCAACTTTTTGCATCTTTACATTGCATTTTCATTGTTCAAACCATTCTATATACCTACAGGCCATCATTCACAAATAAACTGACTATTATTATGAGTTTTCGAGCTTCGACTGTGGTAGAAAGAGCCGATCAAACGAATTTTCATTTGGAATTATGACACTTATCCGTTGATAAAGTAGATTTTAAATTTAGTTGAATCTTAATTTCACTTTAAAGTCGACTTTATTTTGACTAGGACTTCGCGCCTGTATTTCTAACAGCTGATATTATATTTAAATAGAATTTTGTTCCATTAATGAAATCAGTCTTTTTAATTATTTTTAGTACGCATGAAATTCGCAAAAATAATTTAAAAATAGCATTTGATCTCCAAAGGCCAATGAACAATCAGAAATTTCTTACATATTGTGTTCCGACAGAAAATTCGCTGCGCAACGAAAATTTCCACAGAGTTGCACAGAGAGTTGATATGAATTTGAGATTCATTTTTCGATGCTCGATAATCAACGGAGATCGAACGTCGAATGCAACTCATAATAAGAGCCACAAGCAATTTCCGTTCAACTACAATAGCCTAGTGTAAACATTGAACTACATATGTTCATATTATTATTATTATTCTCAATTGAAACTCGCAGAAATTTTGTTCCTTTCTCCCACTGTTAAAACCTTGGAAAAGGGAGAAAAATCTCCCGGAAGTTTCTATTCAGGGTTGCTTAGTTCTTTTATCAAAGGAAAAAATGTGAGAGATTGTGTACATTTTTAATATATTTCAATTTTATTGTAATATCTTCTTTTCTTTTTTTTAATTTACGTTCGCGAATGAAAGATCCTAAAAAAGCAGTAAAAATCAAGGAGCAGTTGATTGAAATGCGGGTATTTGAAAATGCGATTACATTCGATACAATTTGAAGCCGACACAAGTTTTGTTCTTGATTCATCATTACAAATTACCTCCTTTTTTATCTTAATTTATTGACAAGTCGAAATTACTTAATTTCATTGCAATTCGCTCATAAATTGAGAACGACCCATAAATAAAGATCATGTTCACATTACATCGTAAATAATTTCATTCAAATTATTTCGCATAAATCAAGTGCGTTCACGCGTTACATACATTCGTAATTTATCTTGAAAGTAGAGTTGTTTAGTTGTTTGTTCAAATGTAAATCGTCCAGTATTCAGAATAATTCAGAATATGGGACAATACGATTAATATCCATAAAATTTAGAGCTGACACGTTTTGTTCTTGATTCCCTTCTTAATTTGTAACAAATTAGGTATTTTTAACTCAATTTATCGTCATAACTCGCTCATAAATTAAAATGGTGTGTACGCGTTTAAAAAAAAAAGAGAAACAAAATTTTATAACTTGCACTGAAAAGCTGACTTTGTCTACACCATTTTAGTGAACTTTCTAGCATCACAATATTTTGCCATACATTTTCAAATTTTTTTTTTTTCAAATTTAGCCTAGCTGTTATTTGTTGTTGTCACAAAATTTTCGTTTAGTTTTTTTTTGTTTGTTTTCAATGTCTTTCAAAGACTGATACGTAACACTCAAACATTTAGAAAAAAAATTAAAATTTTTCTTAGTTTAATAAAAATAATAATTATACTACATTTAAGAAGTAGATAGTAGGTTAATCTTAAAAAGTAGATATTTTTGTATTGAAATTTAAAAGCGACATATTGATTTTCAATGCTGCTGCTAACGGCGGTTAATGGAATTTTGTAATGTAATGTTGTGTAGTTAATATATGTATATAAAAAAAAAGAAGAAACATCGCTAACCGCTTCTGGGCGAAACAAATTAGTAACTATTTTCGTTTGTGCGCATACATTTTTTCAGTTTTGAGGAATATTAGCAATACATTCGTTACACAATTCAATTTTCGTTACATAAACTATAACTTTTGATTCGATACCTTTGTAGGTTTCAAGTTTACTTCCAGCGCTTTGTTGTTTCCTTTCGCTATGTAAAATAGTTAACCAGTTTGTTTTGTTTGCAAATTACATTTACTCGCGCCAAATGTTTTACATATGTATATGTATATTAGGTTCTCGTTGTTTTGGGTTTCTTGTTTTTTTTTTCTTTTGTTTTTTTTTTTCAGCAATAACGTTATACGATATTCATCTTTTCCTAACAAAAAATGTACATTTGCATTTTAATTTGGCTTGCAATTGCAAAAAAAAAAAAACAAACGTATGTTTGTATGCAACTACAAAGATCTCAAATTCTTTGCTTGCTGCAAAAAGAGTAGAATCCGAAAAAACATTTTTTTTTTTTTTTTTTTTTTATAATGCTCATTTAGTTACGTTTTTTTTTATTTCCCAAATTACAAAATTTCATTGTTTTTTTTTTCAATTTGCTACTGATAGTATTTGCAATTTTTCGTTGGGTATTTTTCTACAAAAATTTTATATATAAAAGAAAAATGCGGCAAATTTGCGACAATTCAAACATACATAGGCAATGAAAACTTAAAAAATTACATTCAGTATCAAGTAAATGAGCAGTTTAGTTTACAAACATGCTTCAGATAATTATATAGATAGAAAAGCGATTGTTTTTTGGATTTGATTGATGATTATTAATTTTAACGATTTATGTAATGTTGATATAGTGCGACGAGTATAGTTATATTTTTTACTTTGGACTATTTTTGTCATCTAAAATGATGTTTGTTGTGGTTTCGCCTTTTCCTTTGACTTCCTCCAATTTTATTCGATGGCAAATGCTTCTATGTATGTATGTAGTTGGTTGTAATTTTCATTAGCATTCTTCAACATTAAAACAGCATTGAAATTGCCAAAAACAGGTTTAGGTTAGGTTTGCTTTGTTTTAGTTGGTCTTCCCGTTTTTTTTTATTTTTCCATTTATTTTTTCACCAGTGTTCCTTCTTTCCATACTCCTCGCCAAGTTCTGTTGTGGTTAAGTTACGAATATAGCGGCATACATATAATTTTATATATTTTGTTGTTGTTGTTGTTGTTGTTGTTGTTATAGTTGTATATATCTACATACATATGCATGGATGGGCATGTGTAAAGAAAAAAGTATGTAGTAATGAGAAATATTCAAATTTCTAGCATTTGCTAGTCGGGTTGGTTGCTTGGCCTTAACTGCTGTTGGATGATAAGAAATTGTTTTTATTTTATTTTATATTTTTACTTTTGTTGTCGATTATAATTGTAATAGTGAGTTGTTGGATTTTTATTTGTCGTTTGGTTTGTTGTTGTATGCAGAAATAATGCAGTTAGTTAATTTGTGGTTAAAAAGTGTGGTTGTTGCTTCTGTTGTTGTTGTTGTTGTTGTTGTTGTTGTTGATGTTGTCGTTTGTCATTTGGGTTTAATTTTAATTTGTTGTTTTGTTTATTTTTTTAGTCACGAATTGAAATAGTTTGTGGCTTAATATGGCCACCGTCTCCCTCGGAGACAAAACGTTTACGTCCTCTGTAAAGAAAGAAGAGATAATGAAGTTTTAGTTTCATTTTATTTTTATGGCACATAAACTATAAACTTACATATATTTTCTAAATTATAGTAGGTCTAATATTTTTAATTGTGCTTTAACTTAAAGTTTTATTAAATTATATTATAGTGGTAACATAGAATTTTAAAAATAACGAAGTAAACATTTATCAAATTTTCTTGTTTTTTTTACAATACTTTTCAATTAAAATACAATTCATTCGCCAAAAACCCCTATAAATCTAAATTTCAGACTTTATAAAATATTTATAATAATTTAGCAAATTTCAAACTTAAAAAAGTAATTTTTTTTTAACGATTTTCGCTATCGCCAACAACAAATTTGATGTTGCTAACTCAATCGAGAAAAGGTTTGAATATTTGGAATATGATGACGAGGTGACGAAGAAGTTAAGTTAGCGCTCCAACTGTAGACCGACGTTTACTCCGGGATGTGGACAATCCCTTTCATTTGACTGCAACAGAATTTCAGAAGCTGTATCGCTTAACTCCAGACTTGGATGAGGAGCAAATTTCTCTAATTTCTCAGCTAGGCAGGACCCAAGTGGATCGTCAAGCTGCTAAAGAAACTTTTGCTTTAGTGCCATCACCTTTTTTGGGAGGCACTATTGGGACCGTCGATTCTACTCATAGTTATATCAATTTTTGGCGCCAAAGAATCATGAGGCGGCTTATGTCAACCACGATATCTACCATTTAATTAATGTGCAAATGGTAAAAGCAAACTTTTATCAATGATTGAAGTATAAACCATAATCCTAAATAAAATTTTTGAAATATAAAACCTAAATACCTTGGAGCACAAAACGATTCATATTGGAACGAATTTTGAAAACGAATACCTTAGCATATTCGCAGGTGATGCCGGATATTCCTTGGAGTCGAGTGGATGACTATTCTATCAAATCACTCAAAGGAGAGTTCGAAATTCTGCTACAATAGAAAATTGTAATATATAAAAACAAATATTGTCGACAAAAATTGCGATTGTTGGATCGTTTAAAGTTAGTGAATTGCCTGGGCCAGAAACTGCTTTCTGCCAGAGAAGGCCCCATCCAAACTCCACCTCTGTAAGGTGTAATTCGTACGGCGGATGGAGCCATCTTACGGTCTGATCAGGCCTTGTGAGTCCGTATTACCCACGCCATCCTGCGCCCATGACCTCTACAGCCTCAACGCAATATGCACCCAATTATCCCATTCGGTCCATAGGAGCTCACCACGTCAACACGGAATATTTCATTTGAAAATTATTTGTACAATATTCAATAATGTCTTTAAGCAATCCAAGCGTTGGCTCAAACTCCAAAATGGAAACGACCTAAATAATTGCTGCTCCACCACACGCCACTACTACTTTTAATTTACTGCATTCAATCGGCGAATGTTCGCCGTTAACCACCACGAATAGCTAGGCTAAGGTTAATGAAAAGTGAAAGCAAGAGCCCAACGAGCATCGGTACATTGATTTTATAATCCGTATTCACCGCATGCGCGCGCATAACACAATAAACAATAAACGCCTTTAAATACATAGAGGTAGATAGGATAGAGTTCGTGCAACCCTCGCACGCTGCAGTAGCGTACGTAAATAGAATTTCGGCAAATTAAGGACTAACCAAAGCCAAAGGGAGGGCAGCCGTCCAAGTCACCTACACAGTCGGTCGCTCTCACAGCTTTAGCTACATACATATGTATGTACATAAATTTGTATTTTATATGAAGCACCACAATTGCACCATATATGGGAGGGATGTATGAATGAACATTTCCCGGATATTTGTTTGTTGTTTTGGTAAAGTTAGCCGGTGGTATATGCAATGTGGGATGTTGCAGTTGCAGCAGCTGCAGCAACTACCGGTTTCTGAGTGTAGACGAAAGCTTTTTGGCATGCCACTACTACAAATACAGTGTGGAACACAAAAATGAGTATACGGTGATTTTCCTACAAAATTTGCAATATTTTTTATGATACATTTGTTTATAAAAATATATACATATGAAATACATGAGCAAAATAAAAAAAAAATTGTCAAAAATCAACGTACATTTTTAGCCACTTCAGACTTCTCTGTTATTATACTAATAGCGTTTTATTTTTGCGGAATAAATGTAACGTTATTTCGGGAAAAGAAAACGCTATAAAATTGGATGATCAACGTATCCGCATACACGAAAATTTCATAAAAATACCAATAAAAAAGTTAAAATTTGATGAAAAGTAGATTTCAAAAAGTTTAATAAATTTTGTACAAATTTGGATTATTGCCTCTTTATGTCTTTTGTTAGAAAATTAACCTTATTTTAAAAAAATGAAAAAAAACTATTAAAAAAACTATTGAAAAATTAGAAAAAAGAATTTAAACAAATTAAAAAAAAATAAAAGAAAAATATTAAAAAAAAATATAATATTAATAAAAAAAAATAAAAAATAAAAAAATTACAAAATGTGAAAAATATAAAAAGAACAATTTAAAAAAAAATAAAAAATTTTTTTTTTTAATGTTTCATGAAAAACATTGCGAATATTGTAAAAATATCACCGTGCACTTATGTATTTGTCCTCCCCAATGCGGCACATACCGAGTATGTATATTACGAACATCTTCTAGTGCAGTGCATCTCATTTCAAAATGAGCTTTTAGCATTGAGCTGCGGCGTTGCGAGGTTCACATTGTATATGCATTGGGTCGGTCAATGTAGGTTTTTAACCGCTGCTTGGGTTTGCGCTGTAAGAGCAGGTTAAATGGTGTGGGCTTTTTGTTTACCGAGAAACTTAAAAAAAAAATATAATTAGCAAAATATTTACAGTTACATAGATAAATATGAAGGCACACACAAAGGAATGCTTAAAAAAATTTACGCTTCAGATTGAAAAACAAATTTGTATGTATCGAAATTGGCTTTATTGTTTTAAAAAATATTATGATCGAAGATTATTACTACTAATAATTTTGATGACTTGGAACAAAAAGAAGTAATTCGATGTCAAATCAGAGCGCTATGGCGAATGGCCTAGCAATTCGATATTTCGCTAGTCAAATAGGCGGTTAATTGTTTGAGCCGATGTTTGAGAGCTCGCATAGGCATAGTTAAAAATGAGTAGTATCTTTCTTCGGCTTTTTTTTGGACATTATCAAAAACATTTGGTTGTGTATCATTTAGAATTGACCGTCCGGTGTTGCCATATCGCAAATTTCCTGTGGAGTGTCGTGTCCACGACCAACTCCTTTAGATTTAGTTCAAAACCCAGATATTGTGCAGGCTATTTAATTCACCATGATCGTATTTCTTTGATTCATTTTTAGCGAAAGTCAATCCAACACCGCATACAATTTTTTACTCCCAAATGATCACTCGATATTATACTACAACTTCTAATATTAATGCTCAAGGTTCGTTGAATCCTACCACGGTATTACAATACCGATTTTCCTTTTAGTTTACTATGGTACCTAAAATTGGGGCGTCAAGCGTTGCACTTTCTAACGCCGACGAGTGGCGGCGCACGTCATACCCAAATAACCGCCTAAAATTTTTGACGTTTTCTCATTCTCTCGCAGTTCGTTGCTTGGTGTTTTATTCTTTTTTCCTTTTTCTTGTTTTTATTTTCTATTTTTTTCACTTCTTTCCAAAATTAAGGCGTAACGCGCTGTCAAAATTTAATTTTTATTTGCTCGGCGTTGGCACCGCGTTATTGTGAGATAATCCATAAAAATTGTATGGACATGAACAATTTTTGACAGTTCTCTAATTTAGGTATGCCTCTTACAGGTATGTAGCATTCAATGCTTTCGTTTCGACTACTATCTATAGAAGTTTTTTATATTTTTTTTGATGTATTCCATTCTCAGATAACCTGCCAGGCTTCGACGAAACACAAATATGACGATCCTGTTGGCCAAAATGTTTCCAAATGTTTTCTTCAATACACAAGCCGATTCGATTAAAGATTCGCCCCTGAAGATGCTAAGGTAGTTAGCGAAACGTTGGGCCGGAAAAGTGAAAATATTTTCACTTAATTAAATTAGAGCAAGTTAGCCTAAAAACAAAAACAGATACAAACAAAATTGATCAGAAACAGCAGAAAACTAAATCGATTGTTTGACGCGTTGTATGGCATGTAGAGGATGGTTCATATAGAATTTTTTGTTTACATATTTGAACGGAAGAGCAACTCGAAGAAGTTGCCATTGCATCCAGATAAAGCAACTGCATATGGTGGAATCATCCATTGAAACTTATTTAAAATAAAAAATTAAGCCGGACGGAACGTAATTGTGAATGGCGGCGCCCGTTTTCTCGTCATCGTTGATTCCGTTCCGGTAATTTTGGTATCAAAGATGGCCCACGCTCTGGAAGACCAATTTTCGAAAATAGCGATGAAAAATACCCGTTTCGAACCATTTAAATAAGGCTGGATAAAAAAACAAGCTCGATGTATGGGTGCCACACAAGTTAACACAAAAAAAAACATAATGGGCCGAATTTTCATCTGCAAATCGCTGCTAAATCGTAACAAAGGCGATCCATTTCAGAAGCGGATTGTTAATGGAGATGAATCGCGGTGATCTGACGTAAACGGTGGCCAAGCCAGGACTGACAGTCAGGAAGCTTTTGCTATGTGTTTGGTGGGATTAGCAGGAAATCATCTACTATGATAAGATCAAACTCTTAATTCGGGCCTGTACTCCCAACAATTGGATCGTCTGAAAGCAGCTATCGCCCAGAAGCGGCCAGCTTTGACCAATGGGAGAGTAATTGTGCTCCATCAGGACAACGCCAGGCCACACACATCGATAGTGACTCGACAGAAGCCTTGGGAGCTTACTTGGAAGATTCTTATACATCCGTCTTGTAGTTCGGACCTGACACCAAATGATTATTACATGTTCCTACCTATAGCGAACGATTTTGATGGTGAAAAATTCGCCTCATAGGAAGCTTGTGAAAGTCGGCGGTAATAGTTTTTTGCCAGTAGGTACGAGGGTTTCCATGAGAGTGGCATTATGAAATTAGCTTCATATTGGCAACAAGTTATCGAACAAAACGGTGCATATTTGTGTACTCCTACTAAGTGTAGTTCCCAAAACAGCCATCAAAAATGCTCAAACGCTTCACATTGCGGTGGGTTAGCTTGATTTTCATGAGTACCGACCCATCGGGTGTCATTGTATGAGCAGCATTCATTCAGCTGACTTCAAAACATTTTGCTATTTCCTTTTCATCTCGAATGCTACTGCAGAGACATAGCGACCGTGCTAGCTAGCTAGCTGCTACCGGGAGTTCATTCACCCGCTGACCTTTTTTTGCATTCCCTCATTTTCTCACTCACTGCGGCCACAGTGGCAGCCAGCAACAGACAAATCAACCAAACCAAAGCACACGCTAGTTGTGGAAGGTGGCAGTAGCAGCGGTAAGAAAAAAACAAACAAAAAAAAAAAAGAAACAGCTGCAATGTACACAGCATTTACGAGTATTTATCAGTAACTGCAAGCTTTATTTAGTTCGTCGCCTAACCGTGGGTGATTTCGGGCGTTTAGCAGAAAGTTTTCATTTAAATATTATTGGGCTAGAGATTTTCTTTACATTAAAAAAAATATATATATACGAAACTAGGTCCCTGTGATGGCGAAACGTTTATGGGCATTTCCACAAAGGAGCACGCAACATACGCACTCTTTTAAAAATCAACAAATTAAGAAAAACTATATATTTTTCGATAGCACCAAAATAATTGTCTTCAATTATTAAAATCCATGCTTATCACGGCTGATGTTGCTTCTACTCCCACAAAACCCCTACTCAACGTTTTCCCCAAGAAATCTTTATGAGAAGCTACAGGCAAGCTGCAACGCAACGAGATTGAAAACAATTAATTCACCCCCGGAGAGACCATAGATTTGGTAGCTCATTAAATTTGGATGCAGTCCCGGAAAAACTTTGACTGCTGGCGATTTTACAGATGGCTCCAAAAGCTAGATGGCAATGGGATTAACTCGAATGAACTCTCACTTAACCTGAGCCTACATCTACCCGACCACTATAATGTCTTTACGGCTGAATTTATAGCAATAACTGAAGCCGCTCTTTGACTTAACGAGTCTACTCAAAGTGTTATCCTCACAAGGTGGCAGCATAATGCACACAATTTAATGTCACGATAAAAGGGAAGCCGTAACGTTTCGTGTTTAGAATGTCAGAGATAAAACCACCTTGTATCTATTCTGTCAGTAACGCTGCCTTTAAATCGTTAAATTCTAGTATTAACAACTCCAAAGTTGTTATCGCGAGTCCTAAATCATCAGAAATACAGCCCGCGCGTTGCCTGAGTTTAAAAAAATTATTACAAAATCAACACGGAGTTTTAGTCACCATAACATTACACTTCGTTTTATTATATTGAAATTAAATTGGCTACACAACTGCATATCCGCAAGGATTTTAAAATTATGTTTAAAAATAATGAGTTTTATGCAAATTTTTTTAAATTTGTTCAATTTTTTTTAATTGAATAGAACTTTGGAACTTTTGCTTATTATTATTTGTAACTTTTTTTTACAGTTTCTGTTTAACAACCCCGAAATGTTTACAAATTTCCAACTGAAACAGCTGAGCGAATGGAAACAATGCAAATTTCAGTTTGCAGAGTTGATACCTGAGAAGAAAAGAGAGTATCACAAATAATCACCGCACGGTGCACTGAATACAGAAGGTGGCATCACCAGAGGTACCACTACTTTGGCATTGCCGATTTTGACAGTTCGCAAGTAAAAGTAAACACGCTTCTTATTTACAAATGAGCTACAAAGAGTCAATGTTTTTGGTATTTTGTAGAATTAAAACACGAATTTTCACTGTAAATCTGAAAGTTAGTTATTCTTCTTTAATCCATATTCTTTTTTTTTTAGTTCCACTTGAGGTATGTCATCGTGGCGGGGATGACGCATCCCTTCCTATTCTATCAATCTTCTATTCTATAAATTTTTTAATCAACTCTATTATTGTGGTTGTCGTGGTCGATAGCAAACACAGTTTTTATTGAACACCAAAGGAAAATTTTTGTTTGTCGGAATTTAAATGAAATTGAATATGTAATTTGAATTTAAAATATTATGGTATTCATCTAAACGTAAAAAACCGGGTTTCCATACAAAATTTACGAGGCATTTAAGCATTTAGGTGAATAATATTTTATAAGGGTAACGATCCCTGCAAATTTTGAGGAACACTGACAGGAAAACTGCAAGAAATCAAATGCTTTCCAACCAGCTAGTTCACAATTGTCAAATAAATATAACAAATTTATCGATAAAAAATCGACGTCGACTGAGCAACGTTAGACAGAACCACTTCAGTGTCGATTAAAAGAATCTGGAGTCTGGTTTAAAAATGATCCCTATGTTCGAAGACAAACCCATTTAGTTTAAGAGGAGCTTAGAATAAATTGAATAGACGCGAATGAAAACCACCTTTTAGAAATGTCATAAAAATTAACAGAACTTATTGATGCAGAAAAATTTCAACACTTTATCTCTGGACATTCATCTAAACTCAACTATGAATACTGGAGGCTCCACACAGCAAACGTAAAAAACTTAATCTAAGTAAATACAAAATTGCCATTCGCACGTAAACAGATCTAACTACCGCAAACAAATTTCACATATTTTTAATTGATTAATTTTAAAGAGATCGAGAATTTTTCCATAAGAAACTAATTTACTCTATATCACACACTGTGCGCCTAAACTCGTTTTTTGCCATTCATTCATTTAGCGGCAGTAAATTTTTTTTTTTTAAATTTATTTTTGACAGCATCAGCTGGAAGAACGAGTGTTCGTGTATTGCTTTTGCTTTGAAGCCGCTGTGGTGAGTATCACCCACTCACCCGCACCTGCCAGCAGCCAAACAACTCAAGCTGCCAGATCGCTCGATCGACATCGAATCCTAAATGAACGACTAACCGGTATAACGTAACACAAATAAAAAAAAAAAAACACTCGACCATTATGGCGCTGCGACCCAAATTATTTTGTTTGCTAGTTTTTTGCTTTTTGGTTGCATTCCACATCAAAAATGTACCCCAGCCATATATTTATGTAGCCAATGATTGTAAATGCAAGAAAATAAAACCCTAGGTGTTCAAAAAATCAATAAAAGTATAAAAAAAAAACAACTAACATCACCACCAGGAGAACAACAGCCACACCCGTTGTTTTTGTAAGTCTCTTCAGTAGCACAAAATATTTTGCTTTTTACAACATACCAAAATACAGCTGAGAGTATTGAAATAGTAGCGCAGCGTATTGATAATGTACAGTGACTCATACAATTGATTGGCAATTGTTTTTCATCATCATTTTATTTGTATATTTTATTTAAACTTTAGTTTTAGTTCTATAACAAAACAAAAAGGCATCAAAATCAGAATTTCTTTGTTCAAAACTTATAAAAACTCATCAACTTTTTTCATTCGAATTTTTGGAAAATTTTGGGGTTGCGGTTTTGTAGTTTATTTAATTTTAGCATAATAATGTGTAAATCTGAAGAGGCTAGAAATTCCAGTTGATTTTAAAATTTGTTTTGTTGTTGTTTTTTTTTTTTTTTTTTTAATTACGGTCCTAGGAACTTTTCCCCATTGAATCCAGTTTATATGGCAGAAAATGTTAAAAAAAAATTCCAAATTAACGAGAATTTATATAAAATCCGTCATTGCAAAAAATATTTAAAATTAACGGGTATTTATACAAAATCCATCCGTTATATGGAAATAAGACGTAATACAGCAATTAAAAAAAATAATCAAAAATTAACCAGAATTTTCACCCACTTCAGACTTGCAGTAAATTTGTATGCTAAAATTGAATTAGATACAAAACTACAAAACTGAAGGTTTTACAAAACATTCGAATAAAAAAATTAGAAATTTCAATGAAAATTTGAAATTCAAATTTGTATGCCTTATGTTATATCATAAACTAAAGTTTTATACAAAATTTAAAAAAATATCATGGAAATATTATAAAAGAAATCAAGATGTGGCCACTTATTTGAGTCACTGTATACATATGTCTTTCTTTAATTTTTACTTATTTTAACTAAAAATATAGCTTATACTACAATAAAAAAAAAATAAATCAAAATTTTAAAATTTTGCAATAATTTAGGAAAATTCCACAAATATTCAACCGAATCGAATTTTTTAATCAAAATTTTTAGTATATAATTTCGTAGCCCATTCAATCAACCAAAAAACCAGTTGGTATTTGTTTATTTTCTTACTTTTAGTAAAAATGTGTAAAAATTAAATCTAAAAAACTAAATTTTTCTTGACAACGTTAATACGTTTCGTTACTATTTCCAGCACTCGCAACTGTACAAACGAGCCTAAGTCCATCGAACCCTGTATTGGTAAAAATGTCGACGCAATTGGGTAAATTTTCAACGAGATTTTTGGCGGCAGGTCAGCGTTGGTCGCAATCGTCCGGCGGACACAAAGGTTTATAGAAAATCTTTTGCAAACGAAAAGGCGCGCATGCGCAAGAAGTGTTTCGTAAATATGAAATGATCCGTGTAATAATTTGCTAAATATTTAACATTAGATTAGGTAAACGAAATGCAAACAAGAGCGCCATTTTGCGTTCACGAAAATGTATTGCCAATTTTGCCTTTCCTTATTTAATTTTTATTATTTTTTATAACAATAGACAAAAACCATGAATGTCATAGTTTCGAACTTTCCAGAAAATTTATAAAAATTTAAATAGGAAAATTAAATTTTTAATTTTATCAAAATTTCCAAAATTATTAATGTAGTTAATTCTATAACAAAATATATAACTATAATATAGTTAATTCTATTACAAAAACAATGCAAATTATAGTTTCGAACTTTTTAAAAAATTTTTAAAATTAAAAAAAAAAATATAAAAATTTTATTAAAAAAAAGTGTATCGAAATTTCCAATTATTAAATTATTAATTTCCAATTATTAAAAACCCTGAGCATGCTACAAGCCCATTAACTTTTACTATGATAAAGTGCAAGTTTCAAGTTGCTACAAATTTTTGCTATTTTTTTTTTTTTTTGCTGACGGTGTTTGTATGGAAGAAAATGCTGATCCACCGCAAGCAAAAAAAAAAATATTAAAAAGCTATACGAATTTTTAGACACTTGAAACTGGGGAGTTTATTATTGTAAATTGTATAGGCTACAGAGCTACATAATATGTATGTACGTATGTATGTATGTAAAAGTTGTATTCAAAAATTACTTTTTTAATGCATTTCAATTGTTTTAAAAATAGTTTTTGAGTTGTTTACTGTGAAATAAATAGGTACTTTTTAAATTTTTTCGAAAAGAAGTTATTTTTTTTATTCCGCAACAAATTTCGAAAAGCGGGAGTGGCATTTTCGAGCAAATAATAGGTATACATATCTTCGAAACTACTCTATCAAACTTTACCAAATTTGGTACGCTTTTTTCAACTCTGTAAGAATAGTTTCGATAATTAAAGATTCAAAAATCAAAACCAACCGCTCATCTCATATAACGATAATTTTACTAAATCATGTAGCAAATTAGTTAAAATTTCGTACTGATAATTTAATTAGTGAGCTTGATTGCTTGAAAATTGGGCCCGTTTCTTTGTAACCGAGTTGCAAAAGAACACTAGGTAGGATAAGAAATAGCACGTAAAACAACAACAATAACTCGGAAAAATATGCGAGTTGGGCCGACTCAGTAAAACGATATCCGACCTGAGATGTAGTTGGTACTCCGTGCACCATGGTTCAAAGCCTGGTAAAGTCTAGAAAGAAAGAAGTCTGATGAGGAAATGTGGTGATTTCCGAAATAGCAGCAATCACTTCTACCACTTTGAAAAATCGTTGTTTTCTCATATTATTCCCAATAAAAACCTGGCCTCAAACTCAATAAATTACAGTCGATTCAAACATATAAGGCCAAACATAATAATGGGGAATTTTAGTTTAAGGCCTAATTCGTTTTTATTTGCATAATATTTTTAAATATATAACTACATACATAAATACATAAGAAATTTGGCATCACAGCTAATTTACGTTCATAAATAGCACGAAATAAATCTCATATTTCATGAAAGATGCTAACAGTGTTGCTTTTGCAAGTAAAGGAAATTTGAGCGTTCTTTTGCAACTCAGGTACAATAAAACGGGCTCATTATCAAATTAAAAACTTGTCTATTCGTTCCTAAAACATTTGCGTAGGAAGATATTAAAATTTTCATATGGACTGCACCGTTAGACATACAAAATATAAAAGCATTTTCTACTTTTTAGTTCTATTTGCCATTTTAAAGGATTTTGAGCTATTATTTGGAAGTTGAATACTGAAAATGCTCGAAAGAATATACTGGAACTATTCCAAGTTTTAATAGACATGTCCATACGCACTGATAAGATTAGATAAGCAAGCGAGCCTAAAGCATACTATTTGATTTTATTTACTATAGAAATTCATTATACTCATAATACTTCATGTACCAGCTCTCCTTCAATTGAATAACATTTTCAACTATAGGTGTTTTTGTTTTTAGACTTTCGCAATAACACACCTGCCACATATATAACAGATAAGTTCGAAATGTCAACAAAAAATTACAACATTTCACTATGCACTAGCTGCATTGCAATTAAAAATAAATAAATAAATTTAGTAATATTAATAGCAAACACGCATTGAAAATTACGATAAACGCATAATAAACAAGTGGCTTTTGAAGTCCTAAAGTGCAATAGCCTGTATCAAGGCGAATCGCATTGAGCAATGCAATGAAAAAAGACACAACAACAACAACAACCCAGTTTGCATGCAGTGCTCTTACATAGTA
Organism: Anomoia purmunda; assembly: GCA_951828415.1. Taxonomy (NCBI): domain Eukaryota; kingdom Metazoa; phylum Arthropoda; class Insecta; order Diptera; family Tephritidae; genus Anomoia; species Anomoia purmunda. The sequence goes on from OX639995.1 coordinate 49,559,024, forward strand.
CACTTGTGGCCACGAAAACCTTATCATTAGAATTTTTGCAGTTAAATATGCATTTCAATTGTAGTTATGTATATCGGTTCTGGTCGAAATTATTTAATTTTTATTTTGATCTAAGCTAGGTATTTTATTTAGAAATTAAAGTGCAGAATATTGACAAATAAACTTTAATATTTTGTAAGAAACTGGCTTGAAGAATGTGGTCTAAATATAAGGAGTTAACTCACCAACACAAATTGATTATTTTCAATTAAAAAAAAGAACGAGTCAAGTTGGCAACAGTAATAAATTTACTCGGAAAAAAAAAGAACCAGGATCATCATCTTCGTTTGGAGTGTCAGAGTAGAGTTGTAACTAGGAAAGGGAGACATCTCGCCCAACACTTTTTTATAGTTTTTTATACGATTTTTTTTTTTAAGGATCGCTTTAAAAACTCCATAGAGAAGAGAAAGGGCCTGGAAAAACTGCACAATAAGTGCGAGAACTGTACGCAGGAGGCTGGTGGAGTATGGTTTGGAACGCGGGGTGAACGTTTTAAAGAAAATTTTGTGATGAGAGGGGTTAAGCATTCTGAAAGACAAATGATATGAGAATACTTTTCTTGCTATGTACGGAGGTCCTCTACTTTTAGCAGATGGTATGGTGAAGGACCGAACGTATTGGGGCATACTTGAGAGGCCATCTCTCAGAACGACTCAGCACTATGTCATTGAGCAAAATCGGTAAGTTTTATATGGTATTTCATCACCGAAATATCCGCATTTTTATGATTAAAAAAAATGTCATCTGTCGCCATTTTGCTTTTTACAAGTGCAAAAATTTGTTGTAGATCTCGGCTTAACGATATTTCTTGGCCAGGGAATTCTGCCGTGAAAAAGAAAGTGGCTCAACACAGACCAAACTCTAAGGCTGAACTGGAAAAAGGTATGCGAGGAAGAAATTCCAAACGAAAGTCTTGAAAACCTTGTTGCGTCAATGCCTGCTGGGGTGCAACAGTCATAACCACCAAAGGTGTGGTTATATCGAAAACAAAAACAGAATTTATTCTGATATCGAAAAAATAAAACTGCTGAAAGTCCGAGCCTGGGCATTAAAAATGTCTTTAAAGGAATGCCCGAATGTGTTGCAGAGAATGTAATAGAATACACTTGGGTCATTTTTAGAATTTTTTTTTCACCGTAGAGTTACGCGCTTGGTATTGCTAGATCATAATAAAAATTGTTATGTGCATATAAAAGTAAAATTATCTTAATAGATTTCTTTTGACGAAAAAAAAAAATAAAATCGAATAAATTTCAGCCAAAACAAAAAAATGCAATCTATGAAGTATTAATTTATATTTAATTTTGATTTTCAGAAAGATTTGCAAAAGGGGGGCGGTAAAATTTGCATGGCCACGACTGTATGTGTACATACATATGTGCAATAGTATATATTGTGTTAGTATGTGTGCAGCTTTGAAAAGAGCTTTAGTATATCTCTATTATAAACCGCTCACACACCACTCAATAAATAATTGCGATTGCCCCGCCGACAACTGTAAAAAGTGGGAGTGGCACGCACGTAACAAAAAACAAAAATGCTTCCATTAAATAACTGCACCTACTGCCTACCATCAACAACTGCAGTCGAATACAAAACAAAAAAGCTTTGTCGCACTCTCCTCTCAAAAACCTTCGCATGCGCTTGTACAAAAGTAGACGAAAAATTCAAAAATCGCTGGGCGTGAGAGCTACATACATACATACATACATACATACGTGTGGAGAATTGATAGTTGAGCTGGTACTGGGGCTGGAGGTTCGTGTTAAATTCGTTGTAGAGCTTTGAAGCGATCTTGAACCAAATGCAGGTTGTTGCACCGTGCCCCCAAAAGCTCTCTCACTTCCAAACAAACGAGCTTGAGATATGGTCATATTTACAAACCATATGTATAAAAATTTAAGAATTTGGTTGTCACATGGCCAGCGCAGGTACGTGGCAAGTTTTTATATTCGTATTCTGAATTTGTGTACAAATTGGTTGTAATGCAAAAAAGGTGGCATAAATATCTGTCTACTTTTGGCAAAATCACTTATCAGGGAGTTTCGCTTTCGATATATACATACATACATTTTGATATTTCACATCAAAATGAAAAATTTTAAATCAGCTTTAATTAAGAAGGAAATTTGTTTAAGTTAAGTATTCTATGTGAATATGTATAGTGCATAGTATGTATTAATACGAAAAAAAACTTACTTGATTCAAATTTGATTTTTTTAGCACAACTTTATATATTAACTAGTCGTTACTCGCGACCTCGTCGGCGTTGCTTACAAAGATTTTTAAAGCTATAAATGCAACTTACGTATGCCCATATGTTTATAAGGATATCTATGTCGGACTATAAAAAAATTTATAATCGTAGCCGCTGCATACTTTTCTAATATCACCAATATCGGGTCATAAATACGTATTATCAATTCCTGCGCCATCTAGCGTATACATTTTTCGTTGAAATACTTTTCTTCGCACATTTCATCAAAATCGGTCGGTTCAAAAATAGAGATTTACTGAATAATTCGCCTCTAGCGCCACCTATCGCATCAAGATTTCATAAAAGTATTTGTTATTGCACCAGCGCTATATCTTTCTAATATCATCAATATCGGACCATAAATACTGATTTTCTGACTAACTCGATTCTAGCGCCACCTATCGGATTCATCTTTTACTAAATTATTTCTCTTCGTTATCCCGTTATAAGTCTTTACTTTCATCAAAACCGGATCATAAATACAGATTTTCGGATTAACTCGCCCTAGCACCATCTGGCGCATTAATTTAATTAAGTTGTTTTTCTACTATCATCAATAACGGACCAAAAATACGGATTTTCTGTTTGTCTCGATTTATGCGCCAACTAACGAATTGAAATATGTATGTATATGTATGTAGCTATGTATGTTTGTATGTACATACATATGTATGTTCGTACCACGGGTCTAAGGAATATATACTGCCCAAAATTTGGTTGAAATCCTTTTATTGGTTTTTGAGCCAAGTTGTAACAAAAAACAAGGCTACATTTTTATAGATAATTTATGTACATATTTTGTAGGTAGATATACGCTGACTCAAACCGTTATTACATGGTGATCTTTTTAACGCCATGTTGGTTTTATTAATTTTTTGTTAAACCTTAGTTCGTTCTATAACCATATAAATTTGTACACAAGTTATAAAAATTCTAAAAAAAAAAATTTCTAAAATTTTTAGAAAACTTTTAGGTATGCAGTTTTGAGGCTTATCTTTTGTTTTACCATAACAATGCACAAGTTAAAGTTTTAGGCCACTCCAGTTTAGTTTTGAAAATTTTTTGAAAATGTGAATGTGTAAACTTTTTTCCATTTAAATTATCTAGTTTAGTATATGGCAAAAGATATGCAATTAACGGAAATTTATATATTTAAAAACCATCCATTATTATATGGAGAAATGTTCCAAAGACCAAAAGCTAAAAAAATATACAAAAATCCAAACAAATTTCAACCCTTCAGACTTGCACATTATTCTGCTGAAATTAAATGGATTCGAAAGCTGCATACCCAGAGGTTTTCTAAAAATTCTGATTAAACCTTATGAAAATTAGTTGAGTTTTTATAAATTTGGTACAAAACTGTGAAATTTTAATTTATATGTACATAGTACCAGAATTCAATATAATAATTATTAAGTTATTTTTGTAAAATTTTTTTTATAAAAATAGAAGTTTGAACAAAATTTTAACAAATTCCAAAAAAAAAAATTTTGAATTCCAGCTGGACGTATTTTAGGACCACTTTCAGGAAATTAGGCTAAATTAAAAAATTTGATTGTTGACGAGAAAAAGGAAAATAACTAAGAATAAATCAGACGAAATTCCACCACCAATCAACGCAGAAATTCGCTTTGTAATTCTCTACGCGTGTCGGTGTAAACTAAAGCCTCTGCAAATATTCAATGAATACCAAATTACATATGGAAAAACTGCACCGTCTCTGCACACTATATTGTCAAGTAGTTTCAAACATACCAGGCGGGACACTGTTTTGTAGAGGGAAAGTCCCGAGAAGGTGGACCAAAGTCATCCACTGATGACGGCACTGTCGCTCTGGTGAAGTCCAAAGTTGACGAAGATCCACGATTGACACCGAAGATGATTGATTGCTGATGCATTTGGCTTGAATGCCAAGCCTAAATCGCGAATATTAGGTAATCAACTAAAGAACACGAAGAAATCAGCTCGATGGATTCCACGAATTTTAAATGAGGCCCAAAACGAGGCGAGAGTGCATTTTGGTAAATTTTTCCTAAATGCATACGAAAATGGACAGTTGAGCAAGTATAGTAAAGTCGTTACTGGTGTGTAGCGAATTTTGGTTCTATAAATACGATCCGTAAATCAAACAGCAGTCCATGATATGGAGAACAACAGGAGCATACCCACTAAACTAAGCGACAAAAGTAATGCCGCCAGTTTACTCCACCCGATCAAAAATCGGAGCTGCTATTCCCCTGAAAATTGGTCAAATGGTTAACTGCAAAATGAAACACCGAAGACTGTTTTCCAAAATTTTGTTCAAAAAGTTTTCAGAAAGCCGGGAGGAAATTCGAGGCAACGCGCTAGCCCACTGGTAAAATAACGAGTAACTTTTTTGCATTTTCTGGCATCGAATAAAAAGGAAAACAAGATTTTGTGAGCTGCTTTTGAGAAATGAATCTACATATATGGTTAAAAAAATAAAATAAGAAATAAAAAAGACAAAGATAAATATGAAGAGATTTTTTTGGGGGTTTTTTCTGGTGAACTAAACGGAATTTTGTTAGTCCCCGGTATATATGCGTTTAATAGAAAAAACGTTTCTAAGACCAAAATTTCAAAAAAAAAAATTGTCAAAAATCAACGGGTATTTTCAATCTCTTGAGGCATGCATATTATAGTATTAAAATTGTATCGGCTACCGAACTGCATACCACCCACAAGTTTTGAAAAAAATTATTAAAAAACTTGAAAACGTGGTGAAAATTTGTTAAATTAAAAAAAAATCCATCAAATTTCCGTTTGAAATTTTGATTTGTATGATTTTTGTTACAAATCGAACTATATTTTTATGAAAAATTTAACATGAAAAGCATTGCGAATATCCAACAAAAAAATCTCCGTGTGGTCAGGTCAGGTCAATTGTTTGACACACTGGGTGTTTGTACATATGTATGTATCTTTAAACATATGTACATATGTGTGTGTATATGTGGTTTAATTTTAATCGCAGTCTTATACAAAAAATGACAATAAAGAAGATAAATTATAAATAAATTTTCAAGTCCCCAAAGGGCAGGAGATTTTTTTTTTGGTTGATTGCCAACATATACATATGTATACTATACATACTTATGTACATATGTATGTATATATGTATCTTAAAAAATACACGTAGCCATCACATACGAAGCCAAACAGGATTGTCTGGCAGTGGAGGAGCTCATTGAAAATTGTGTGAAAACACGCAATATGACAACTGACAGATAAACCGGCAAAAATGTGGGCAAAACAAGTCGTAAACATGAATATTGCACGCAGACATATACAGACATAAATAAATACATGCATGTACATATGTACATATAGACACATATATGTACATATTTACATACTTTAAAAATAAATACACAACCACCGATACATTTATATCTACATACATACATATCTACTACAACACCCCCAGCGTTGGGCACTTGGCTGCAAAGGCAGAAATACTGACAGCCAGCCAATGAGAGTCATAACAAAAATTGCGCAGCAGAAATTTAAGTTTATAAAACGTGCTGAAAGCAAAATAATGCAAATAAACAAGAGCCACAGCAAATTGAGCGGAAACAAAAGAAAATATAAAAACAAAAATTTAAAAAAAAAAATAAATAAAAATTAAAAAATACTCGCAAAAACAAGGCGAGCCGAGACAGCTGTGCTGCGACATGGCGAGCAAATGGAGGCCGAACGAACTAGCCAACAACAAAAACAACAACAAGAACGAAGTAACAAATAGCCGGTAAAATAAATAGTAGCAGAAAATGTATACAATGATTATGCAATCGGTGCGATAATAATATCTACAAGCACAATACACAACAATAACAACAAATTGGCATATTAAGTATGCATGTACATAGTATTGTTTAATTTTGCTTAAAAAAAAAAAAAAAAGCAACAAAACTTAAAATGGCCAATATTATAATTGTTGACTGGGGCGAAAAGAACTGCGTAATGGCACTTTTTGGCTGAGAAATGTCTAGAGATAAGATTTTAAAAGTTTTGAACAATTAAATTCTACGCATGTTCTAGCACCTCAGATTCTTTCCTGATTGTGATTTTCAACATTTTCACATCTACAAACATATAAAAAAATATACCACAAATTTAAAAATAACCAGCCGCACTTTATGTCACAGTTGTGTTCACAAAAATAGTAGCAAAATTTAATGACAAGTTTTAACAACTTATTTGTATTTCCTTAGTTAATTTTAATAATTATTTTTATACAAATATAGATAATTCTATAACGAAAACTATGCAGATTTTAAAGAAAATGTATAAAACAATTCCACAAATTAAAAAAAAAATTTATGAAAATTTGAATCTTGTATACTTTGTAAGTTTCTATCTCTCAAGAAAAATTAAGTTTTCACTATTTCTGTTACACTCAAAAGTACTTTGCCGTTGCTGTAAATTTTCTTTACGAAATAAATATACGAGCCAAGGCAAATTCATATAAGGTAGTAGCAGTTGTACAAAAACAAAAATGTACATTTATTTTGTTTTTGCTTGTGTGGTTTCGACGGTCAAACTATTTCAAAAATTTATATCGCAAGCCAATGAGAACAATCACAATACAAATTAAAATTTTAAATTTGGCGTTTTAAGCCGTAAGATTGAAAGAACAATCAAACCAGATCTTCTAGTAACACCACCTTATATGAATTCGCCTTGATACGTCGTACGAGCATTTACTTTTTGAGAACGGCAAATTGAATTAAGAAATTTTAATAGAAGTATACTCCCTGAGCGTATTTTTATATGAATATTTTTTTTTTTTTAGAACTGGATACTTAGCTTTTAATCCGTATTTACAAAAATTTTCGAGTATGTATATAGTTTTGTATCACATTTTACTGTAATAACTAGCTTAAAATTCCTACTGATTTTTAAAGCAAACTTTTGTAAACGCCTTTTCTTCAACGTAACAAATGAACAAAATTTACTTTTGTATGGAAGAAAATGCTGGAAATTCGGGTTTCTTTTTTACTTTTTCGAATATTTATAAATTCTTTAGAAAGTTTGAATATTTAGCTTGCATATGTAGTTTTCATGAGGTAAAATTTTTTACGACAAAATATGACACGAAGAATACCAAAATGTTGGCTTTTTTCATTCAACTGAATTGTCTTGATTTGATTTCAAATTTGACTTAATGAAAACCAAACAATACGAAGCTAAGGATCAGTATCACAACCTAATCTTAAGTTGAACTTAATATCATGTGCAGCTGAGAAGATCAGGATTTAAACCACAATCTGCTTGTGAAAACAACTGCTTGTTCTTTCTTCGACTTTAGCGATGAAAATAGTAAAAACAATTTATTGGATTTCGGCATAACATTTCGAAGGGAATATGAAACATCTAATCTAATCTAATCTAATTTGCATCCATCTTTAAAATATGAAAGTCTATTTTTTAATAATTTAAAATTCTAGCCATTATTTAGCGAAGAGTTAATCAAATCGACTCTTGTAGTGCAAAAAGTAGTTAGAAATTATAAATCAGTATTTCTCGATCAGTCATATGTTTTATACAACATTGTCTTCACTTAAAAGACATTGCGGATGTACGAATTTATTTTTTTATAAAATTTAAATTATTTTGAATTTAAAAAATATTTTTACTCGAATCAGCTTTTGGCAATGATAAAAACACTTTACAAACCGACGTCGATGTTCACACGACTTAAGTCGAATTTAAGTTGTACTTAAGATTTGCTCAAATAACGGTTGATGAAATGCAAAATCTTAAGTGGGACGGACTTAAGTGTGGCTTAAAAAGGCATTGTAATAACGGTCGTAAATATGTAACTAACAATGCCGTAGTAACCAATTTAAATGCATATAATTACAAACACACATAAATAAATAATGAATTATATTGCTTTAGACAAAGTTGCCATAATAGAGACGGGTGGGTTGCCATATGCAAGTCGTTAGCGCAATAGTTTTTCGAGCGAACAACGAACGAAAGCAAAACGCCGGCCGGCCGGCAAATTCAAATCCACACAATATATGTACCTGCGATATTTTATACATATGTAATAATGTGTGAAATGTTAATTGTACAAATAATGCATATCAACAACAGCGGAACGACGCCAACAAACAGACTTGCTCATTTACATGCATACTCTATGTACTATGTACATATGTATTTATTAAAAATGTAGACAAAAATTTGTATGGATGTACTTATGTATTTAGAATCAATAATTTGTTGAAATAAGGGGTGTTTTTTTTTAGAATGATATAACTTTTAATTGAAATAAAACACATACAAAATGAAGTATGATGCCAAATTTTTTTTATTTGAAGGATATTTTCATGACATTTATCTAATATTTAAAAACGATTTCTGGCATATGTCCGCCACTACTAACTTTGGTGAATCGGATGCGATCAGTCCAATTTTGAACCACTGCAAAATTTCCAACTTGTTGAGCACGGCGGCGAATAGACAAATTCGGATCTTCTCCAACACTAACACTTACAGCACCAATATTTTTTTCTGTACGTACAATTCTTTGTCTTGTTGTTGGTTTTTCATCGAGTAGAGTAAATGTTGTTCGAAATTTATCAACAGTTCGATGAATAAGCTGCTCTGATGCTCGATGATGTGGACCATAAAATTCACGAAGTGCTCTATAAGTTTGGCGAACAGAACACTCATTTTTAAAGTAAATTTCCACAATTTGTAAACGTGTTTGCGGCGTCGTTCTTTCCACGATGATTTGTCAATGCTTACTGAATAGGAATGTCAAAACGAAATGTCATTTACCAGCTGTCAAGTGACAGCTATCCCTATCTAAAGTTCTATCAGTCTCAAAAAAAAAAAACACCCTTTACATATGGAAAAATAAATACTGAAAAATGTATGTACTTATATTGGCTAAATGATGATAGACGGCTGGGCTAAATAAATAACACGTTCGATGGGCTAAATAATTCAAAATTAATTGGTTTAACAATGGACCATTCGTGTGCTGCACCGTGCTGAAAACTTGTGTAGTTCTTTTATTTCATTTCAAAAAAATAAAAATACAGTTTCGAATTTTGTAAAACTGTAATATTTAAAGACGAAAGTAAATATAACATTTTTAGGTAACGGAATGGACTGGCGGAAGCCAAATGAATGGTGGAATTTTTGCCACGGTGTGGGGTTGTATGGAAATTCAGGGATTTGGAAAACTGGTGTTTATAGATAGTGAAATCCAATACATAAAAAATGGGATTTGTTTCAGCACGACATAAAAATGAAGATAATGAAGTGTTTTGCATTTTTTTAAGTAATCCCTTAAATTTTGTTGAAGGAGTGGATCTGACACAAAACTAACGGTATACATCTTATTTATTAAATAAAATTGATTGAATGGAGAATAATTGTAACTCTCTTTGTTTCTTGAAGTTCTTAACCGATTATAATAATTATTTGTTTTAAATGCAATATTTGCAGAGTGGCATAGTAATCATAGTAATATTTGTTTTTTTTTTAGTTTTTTTTTTGAAGAATATGTATATTGGTGTGCATCACTCTTCATACAAAAGAAAAATAGGTACTTTTTTCCCTCGACATTAGAAAATTCATTATATTAAGACATCAACCAAAATATTTCACAATAATAGCCAGACCTATTCAAAATAGAAACTTCCGGGGGTTTGTTCTCTTCTCACATTGCCTTAACATGGGAAGATTGGTTTAAAAAAAACTCATCCAAAACTTTGACCGATTTAGATTAGAATAGAACCAAGGTGACGATTTGATTATCTCTTTGCTGCGCGATTAGATCAAAAAAATCTTAAACTGGTCTCGTCTAACTTAACTTCAACTAAAGATTATTTGGAAAAGCCGACTCTCAAATTTGCGAGATGCCAATTTAAAGACCTTACCAAACGTAATCCACATACAGTTAGCTTCAAAATAGAGTATACAGTGATTTTTTTTTTAAATATTCACAATGTTATTCGTTTCCACAATTTTTTCGTTTTTTTTTTTTAAATAATTTTTGGTCTTTTTTTAACAAAACAGTCTCGAGTACACAAGGTTAGCGCCAGTGCTCTAAAAAAGCTCTATATTCAATTGAATTAGAAAGAAATCATCGGCGATATATAATATATACATACATATGTATATATCAGTTCTCCAAATCCTCGTTTATCGCACCAACTTTTTATTATCAGCAAAATAACAAGGTTATAAGCACATAGCAAAAATATTGTCAACGTACAGTCGTAATATAAAGCACTCAGACTGTTGTACGCCTCGATCATAAATTTACCCAAGAATAACAGCTGTATTTGCATGTCAGGTGCATTTCAAACATACATACATATAATATTTGTACCTACTACATATGGTAGGTAAATATATACATACATCGTTAGCTACAAAATAGTGTTGTTTGGGCATTCACGATCAGAATTATAGTATGTGGATAGCTTATAACAGGAATGCATAAAATATACCAGAAGGAACCAAGAAGGATATAAAAAAAACAAGATTGCGCCTTTCGAGCTGAGAACAACTGTAAGTGACGCAATAAAAGGTAGAGAATAAGATAGCAAAGAAGTAATTTCATAAAAAAGACGAAGAAGCGAACAGAAAAGACAACGATTGAAAATTTTGTTTGTGTAAATAAATGTCAAAATACAAGAAAAATTATTTTATTTCCTCAGCAGTGTATGCCGACAAAAAGAGTATTTTTTTAAAATACTCACAAGGTTTTTTGCATTTTTTTTACATTTAATAAAAATCAAATTCTAATATTCTATAAAAGAAACTAACGTAAAATTTCTAAATTTTCACAAAACTTTTGCAATTAAAAAAAAATTGTGCAGTTTAAAAAAAAAACTAAATTTCGAAAAAAAAAATTTATAATTCAAAAAAAAAAAAAAATTGCCAGTAAATTTAAAAAAAAATGTTAATCGAATTTTTCGGAAAATTTTTCGGTATGCAGTTGCATATCCAATTTCGTTTCATTTAATAAAATGCAAGTTTCAAGAGACTTCTAACTACCGTTGATTTTTGATAATTTTTTTGCTGATGGTGTCCCGCATTTTTTGCATGCACGAAATTTATGAAAAAATCTGAATTTTTAGTATTGAATGACCCAGAAAATTGCGCCCTAAAAATTCTAATTAAAAATGTTTCAAGTTTACTGACATTATTTTTTTTTTAAATTTTGTAGATTTTTTGAAATTATTTTTTTTAAGGAAAAATAATATTTTTAGACAAAATTAATTTTAGAGAAATTTTAAGAAAAACGTTGAGTATTTAAAAAATAAAACCCCCACACATTTTCGAATATTGTCGGTTTTGTTTTCGCTACTAAAATTCCCAATGAGCGGATTTCCTCGCAGGGTATAAACAGCATGTATTCCAAACACATATGTATATAGCAAACATTGATAAGCGATTGTCTACAATGAAGTATAAATGTAAATCTAGTCGTATTATCAGTCAATAAAATTAGAGTCTAACATAAATGCAAACATAGGTACCTACATACTTTTCTTATATATTCATACATACATTCATTTATGTATATTGATTAGAGAGCTAGAGCCCTCGTTAAAACCATAACAGCTGATAGTCTAATATAAATGTAATTATGTGCAAATTTAGCCTAATTAGATAGAAAGTGAAATATGGCAACTTACCGAGAGGGCATATTATTTAAAATCTTGTCAGTAATAAAACCAGCACGATTGCATCGCTCTAAAAAGCGATCCAATATTATATATGCAAGTGGCACATCTAAAACAATGTCAGCCATATCATCGAATACTCGCAGGAATCCCTATGGAAGATGAAATAAATATTTTGAAATATTTTTTAAAAATTATTTTTTTCAAAAACTGTTACATATGTCATATGTGTGTAATATGAGGGGATTATTAGAGCGCTAAAATCTTTTTTTGATATAAAAATGATGATTATAACATACAGTTTTTGAGCAGTAAATTTTAACGACACGACAAATTTTCTGGCTTGCTACTCTTGAGCAAATAATTTGAAAACACCTTGTTCCTTCATAAAATAAAAATTCACAAAACAGCTCCTTTAAACAAAAAATTTAAACTGAAAACTAAAGAGAAAAAATTAATTAAAAGCTTGCCGGGTAGACTGCAGTTCAAATCTATGGCAAGATTTTAATTTTGTTCGAAATTTATGTATGTGGCTATAATAAATAACAATAAACCAGTTTCTGAGTTTTTTTTTGGAATTACCGCTTGCTTTTAAATGTCAATTAGTTAAATAAAATACTATATATTATATATTCAGAATAGTTAAGCAGCAATTTCATAAAAAACTAGTTTTAACAATTTTTCTTTTTTATTTAAGATTTTTAAGCACCAAACTCTTTTTTCGTTGTCAGCAGATTTTAAAAACAGTACAATTGCAGTAATATTATAACTGTAAACTTTTTATGTTTATGTTAAATTTTTTTCGTTAAATTATTATAAAAAACGTCCTATAATACAAATTATAAAACTAAAATAAACTAATTGTCATCAAAACTTCAATATTTTTAATCACAAATACTTTCTACACATTATTCAGGTACGCAGTTTTATATTAAAAAAAATTTACTAAAAATTATTAATAAACTTTTTTTTATTACCTGTTATGAGAACAAAAAATACATACAGTCCCTCTAACCGAAACTCGCATATTTATTATTTTTTTTTTTATAGAAATGCAGTTTTTTATGTAATATAAACCATATAAATCTATGTTTCAAACTTTATATAAAATTCACAAAAATTTCACACTTTAAAAAAAATTTCAACGAATTTTCAAAACTATTTTATAAACTTTTCGAATTCGTAATGTCATAGCCAATTCAATTTTAGTACAATATAAGTTTAAGTGGCTATTAAGTGGCGGTGAATTTTTGGTTTTTTTTTTGATTTTTCCATATAACGCATGAACAAACTTTATAATTATTTATTTCATGAAAAACATTGCAAATATTTAAAAAAAAAACACTGTATGAATTTCGCTTTGAGCGACTGTACATACTCACAAAAAAAAATCATTGTACGAAAACTTTTCTGACCCACTGCATGTACCAGTGAAAATTGAAATAGAATCGTAAAGTATTGAAAATTTTGACAAAGTATTTGTTTTTACTTAATTAAAAACAAAAACAAAATGTAGCTCATACTCAAAAAAAAAAAAAACTAACGTGAATCAAGGTTTATAATTTTGCAAACAATTTTGAATTTGGGTAAGTTCATTTTTCTTTTCGACGCTTACATTTTGATATATTGGGGCAAAAACACAAAAAGCACAAAAAAAAACAATAAAAAATACGAAAAGTTGATTATTTTGTACAAAGCCTTTTTTTTAATCTTGAACCAGCAGTAATATTTATAGCAACATATTTGAGAAACAAAATGCGCCATCGCAGAGGATACTACATTGATTATTTCGCGAGATACATATCTGTAAATTACTGAGTCTGCAATTATTTCCACCACGAAAAAATTTCTATCAACACGTTTTCTAGTTTTTTTTGTTTTTGTTTTTCAAAAACAAAATAAGAATGAGATTAAATTAAAAACAGAAAAATAAAAAACGATTACGCACTTGCTCCATTCCAGCTGGCAATACCAAGCATGCTTTATCCAACGACTTGAGCAGCTCACACATGGCCTCCTCTGTAGTCTGGCTAAGAGATTCAAGAGTCATGACAATGGTTTCATACACCAATTCATGATGGAAATGTGGCACTTCGAGTGCGCGTAGACAGCGATGTGCCTCTTGTATATCGCGTGATGACAAATACTCCTTCAATAGCAATGCCATCTCCTTGGTAATGGTCTTAACTGGCCGCAACGGACCACCCATACCCCAAACATTGTCCAAATGTGCCCAACCCTGCTTCATGTGCAGAAGAGTATCAGCACGACGTATAGCTGCGGCAGCTTGCTGACTCTGCGCATCGAGATCGGTCGGTTTTGTGACGAATTTTGGTGGGAGGCAGTCATCGGCGACAGCACGTGCAAGGAAATTGCCTGCAAGTGAAAACATTTTGTGGATATTTTGTGTGATTAGTACGAAATATGTAAATATCGTTAGGAAAACAAAACGATACAAATATATATGCACTAAAATTACGAAGTAACAGTCAGCATTTGACGTGGCATTTGGCAACAATACACAAAACAAAAACTTACCCAGTATGGTGGGTGCGTCTGGTGTGTCCAGTGTCAAGTCTGGCAAATTTTCCAATAAAATTTCGAAACCTCTTTCGATATCCTTGGCGGTTATGACGCGTCCATATAAATCAGATATCAATACCGATGTCATTTCACGCTGCGAATCCTTATGATCCATTGAGATCTCAACCACAACGCTTGTCACGTATGGTCGCAGCGGACCAGTAAGTATCTCGTCAAAGCTCACAGCTACCTCATGAGTATCACCATGCTCATAATACTCCAATACAAATGGTTCAGCCAATTTAAAAAATTCTTCCGGTGTCAGCTCCGGAATAACTTCGCGTAGCTCGACATTCTTATCATTACATTCACTATCGTAATTGGGATCATTTTCATCTTCATACACTTCTTCGAGCGCTTCCGAACCAGGCACACCCCACACACCTTTGCCACCGGCACCGCCTTTTTTCGGTAAACCACGTCCATGACCATTACGCGAACGTCGACTATTTTTCCAGCGACGTTGTGGCACTACATAACTGACAGCGCTGCCATTAATCGAAACAGCAATTGCTGCCGCAGTAGCAGCGCCGCTCGTCTCACCACGACTATTTTGTCTGTGTATAAGACGTTTGGCTCGACGCTTGATACGATCGTGACCATCGCCCACAGGCAATGGCTTCTTCATGTAGCCATTCATGCCCTTCGGCGACCCCGATGTGCCGTTTAATTCCACGGCCTCTATATCATCGTTGAGCTCACGTTCGACAGAGTTTTCGCGTGATTCAACGCTACCGTTTTGTTGGGCGGTTTCGATCTCCATCTCTCCCAAAATACGAACTTTATGCTTTCTAAATTTTTGAATTGCCTGAGTTGTACGTTGGTTGTTATTATATAATAATATTTTTTATACAGGTATGAATATACTATGTATGTATGTATGCCACACAGTTGGAACGGAAACGATTTTCACACAGCGCTCACTCACTCACTCCAGAATATGTTTATTGTACTTTTCTAGCAGGTGCTTAGAAACACGACAGTTTATTCGCTTAAAATATCCGCTAAAAGGTAAATTAGTTTGTAAAAGCTGCACAGGTGGAAGTAACCCCACGCTCTCCAAAACCTTTAGGGGTTGACAATGGTGAATTATGACTCCAGCGCTGTAGCTAAAAAAAACAAAAGAGAAAATTAATATCTTCTAGACTAAAATGTAATAAAAATAAGAATTCTTAATATTTATGTGGATAGCTTGCATATTAGTGTGTAGTAAATTTTTATTTGACATAATTAGCAACTCATAGAATATGTTCATATCGCAGATTTCTGAAACTTCTTCGTTTTTCAGCAAATATTTGGAGCAATAAATGACTTATTAAGATTGTTGATATGATTCTTATATGCAATAATAATTTGGCGCTTAAACCACATGCAGCTCCGGTCAACTAATTAACAACGCACCGATATCGAAATTTTTTTTATTAAAAACTCCAAAAAAATCTTAAGGCTATTAATTATTTCACGGTACATACTTCGCTGAGAATAATGATTTTTCGACAGAACTTAATTTTTTAATATATGTACTTATAATATGTTACGTTTTTTATCATAATTACATAAAACAATTCGATTGCACAAAATAGAAAATTTCGCCGATCCAATGGCAAAGGTCCAGATGGACTGGAAAGTCATTCGAACCACTGTGTGCGAGAAGTTAATCGAGTCAATGCCCAGTAGGTGTGAAGCAGTGGTTCAAAATAAGAGCCACAAATTGAGGGGCCTACAGTTTACAGCCGACACTACTTGCCCCAGTCATAAACAATTATTTTTGTATTAATTTAAGACTCGTTTTCTAGACTCTTATAATGACACGCTTTGTATACGAGTATACATGTACAGTGTCGGACAAATTAAATAGGGTCGCGAAATTTTGACTTTTTTGCTTCTGTTTATTTAATGTTTATTAATTTTTCATAAAAATATATACATATCTCATTTTCTAAGAATTATTAAAGTCTTTTCATAATAACTATCAGTGAGACAAATTTTTAAGTTATCGATATTAATTATTTTGAGACTTATGTATATAATATAAAAAGGCTATGAGTGGAAAATTTTTTTTAATCAACAATAACTACTATTTTGAGGCTTATATTACAAAAGTCTTTCCATAATAGTTACCAGCGAGATAAACTTTTATTTTGAGACTTATACGATAAAAGTTTTTGCATAATAGTTATGAGTAAGACAACTTTTTTTTTAAATCTTGAAGGACAGAACCATTTCGGAACCCAAAATAGTGCCGAACTAGTTAAGTGATCCCAAACTGATTCCCAAATGATTTCGAAATAGTCTGATATAATCAAAAAAAACAAAAAAAACCCGCTCTTCAAGACTTAAAAAATTTGTCCTCACTTATAATTATTTTGAGAAGACTTTTATAAAATAAGTCTCAAAATAAAAGTCTTTGAGGATTCAAAAATTGTATCTCTGATCGCTGATCGCTAATAATTATTATGAGAAGACTTTCAACATAAGTCTCAAAATAAAAAATTTTCTAGACTTCAAAATATGTATGTATATCGTTGATAACTATTATGAAAATAAATGTTTAATATAAGTCATTAAATAATAGTTATAGATTACGCGAAATATTTATATCTCACTATAATAATTAGTGATTAACTTTCATTATTTTCTCTTATAATAGTTCTTGGTTACAAAAAAAAAATTATATAAAAATATAGATTGAAAAAGCATATCTTAATTTTTAACAGGTTTTAATTAAATTGCAGTTTAAAGTAAATATTTTCCAATTTTTTCGTCAGTCGTAGTTCGGTAAGCAGAGGTACTATATTTGTACAATTTAATCTAAAACGTAAGAGCAAAATGGTATTCTCATATAACAAGTTCATTCTTACCTTGCCATAGAACAGTTCTTTCACATTGCGACCTTAAACTAAGACGTACAAGTCAAGAATTGCGCAGCGTAAAAAACTAAGACATGCCGCTAAAGGCCAACTTATAATATGCAAAATGGCACTATTACAACGAGTATACTGCGTTCAATGCACTAAGTGCACAATCCGAAACACGCCAACTAGTAACGCAAACTAAGCATCAGTCGTTTTCTAACCGTCATTTGATACTCCGAACAACAACAGCAAGTGAAGTCAATCATGACTTACTACGCGTACATTCACTGAAAAGTTTTAAATGCATGGCTCCAGTCCAAGTTATAACTATTTATAATGCATACATTCATACATTCATCCGCATATAGCCGGAGATGGATGGAGGATGGTGGAAGAGCTCCGGTGGGCTCCCCGACTGAGTGAGTGCCAATTGTAAACATAGTTTATGCACCGCCATGCGCTTAAAGCCAAAGTACTAGTTGAAGGTTTGTTTTTAACTGCATTCTAGGTACATATCTATCTATCTATAATACGTAACTTATGTACATGAATATTTTATTTTTATGAATGTTTATTAGCACGTAAATGCTTACATATGTAACGGGTGTTTTTTTTTAGACTGATAGAACTTTCGATAGGGATAGCTGTCACTTGACAGCTGGTAAATGACATTTCGTTTTGACATTCCTATTCAGCAAGCATTGACAAATCATCGTGGAAAGAATGACGCCGCAAACACGTTTACAAATTGTGGAAATTTACTTTAAAAATCAGTGTTCTGTTCGCCAAACTTTTAGAGCACTTTGTGAATTTTATGGTCCACATAATCGAGCACCAGCGCTGCTTATTCGTCGAACTGTTGATAAATTTCGAGCAACATTCACTCTACCCGATGAAAAACCAACAACAAAACAAAGAACTGTACGTACAGAAGAAAATATTGGTGCTGTAAGTGATAGTGTTGGAGAAGATCCGAATTTGTCTATTCGCCGCCGTGCTCAACCAGTTGGACTTTGTCCATCCACAACGTGGAAAATGGTTCATGGTTCAAAATTGGACTGCTCGCATCCGATTCGCCAAAGCTAGTCTAGGCGAACATATGCCAGAAATCGTTTTTAAATATTAAATGTCAAGAAAATATCTTTCAAATAAAAAATTTGGCATCGTACTTCAATTTTTATGTGTTTTATTTCAATTTAAAGTTCTGTCAGTCTAAAAACACCCTATACATAGGAGGGAACTACACCAAAGTCCGCTTGGTTGACCAGAAAAACAACAATAAAAAATAAAATAATTTTCGTATTTATTCTGGATCTACGTATTTTTTATGTACTCTATATAATCACAATTGTTTTTATTTATTGAAGTAAAACTTCTTTACTAATTTCTTTCCTTTCCTTTTACTTATTTCTACCACTAATTTTACTGAATTCTACTTCTAATTTTATAAACGCTTCTACTAATTTCTACCACTATTTTCTGCTAATATCTAATACTATTTTTACTAATTTCTACCACTATTTTTACTACTTTTTACCACTATTTCTTACTAATTTCTACCACTATTTTTACTAATGGTACTAATAGTTTCTACCTTTATTTTTTCTAATGCTACTACTAATTAGAGCGACTGCTTTTTTTAATTTCTACTACTACAAATAATTTTACTTAAGGCTTGCGCACATACATAGATGTTTTTTTTTTATTTATGCATTTCATCTATAACACGTGTTTTTGGATCCAAAAAAAATTTTAAACTTTTTTCTTAATTATTTACACTTTACAACTGTCACAAAATGAGTAGAAAAAATGTCCTTGCAAAATCTATATTTTGACCCAAACGAACAACGGGGGTATTGAGCCACACGAAAGCTTTAATTGCGTTGATCTCAAAACCACCTTTTTACGGCTTCTTGGCAATTTTTCTCAAAAACTGGAAGACATATTTATTAGTATAATCCTGAAGAAAATTATAAACTAGAATTAAATGAATCCTATCAAATTTCGTATTATGAAACAATAAAAAATTCCGAAAAAATAGCAACAAAAAATGACTTTTTCTGATAATTCGTCACTATTATTGAGTTAATCATCATCGGAAAAGTGTGATTGTAGTTCATCTTTCAGCAGATCCCTATATCAAAAATGTTTCATTTGTACATTTCAGATTCATTTTCGTGAAATTCATACAATCATGCCAAGAAACAGGAGGTATCATTTATACAAGGTCCACTTTGAGCCCATCATGGAGCCTTCTTTTTTCATATTTGTTGATGAGTAAACCATTTTCGTAAGCGTTAAATATTGTAGAAAATATACCTTGGAAGTCGCAATCTGTATTTGAAAAAACTAACGTTTTGAGCCCCAAAAATCGGATTACCCCTTAAATTAAATTCAGGATTATCGCATTACGCGAATATAATGTTTTGCAATTATCCACATAGAAAGGTAAATATCGTATATATGTAGGTCAGAACATTTTTGACAATTTCGCCTCACAAACCCTAACACCGAGTACGACCTCGAAATAATATGACGAAATATGTCTATTAAAAGAAAAATTACTCGAAAAAATTATGTCAAGATCTTTAATCTCGTCCAAACTTTTTAACAAAGAATGACAAATGTTAAAAGACGTAGGCAAGATATTAAAAGTTTTTGAAATTCTTTTTAATTTTTAAAAATAACCAAAATTTACATGGTACTAGATCTCGGGAATTTGGAGATAGCAAAAGGTACTCTCTATCTTACCAGTGTGAGCTAGCGCGTTGTCATGATGTAAAAAGTAGCACACCACAAATCCTCTTTCGTTTGGTTTTCTAACAAATTTACGAAAACTTTTGGAAAATAGTCTTCGATGTATCATTTTGCAGTTAATCATTTGACCCATTCCCAGAGGAATAGCAGCTCCGATTTTAGATTGGGTGAAGTAAACTGATATCATTACTAGAGCTCTTGCTTAAAATCGAAATTCCGACTATTCGACTACATAGGTGCTTAGCAGCTTGAAAATGAACGGTTAGTTGACTATGTAGTTGTTTCTGGTCGGTCAGTCGAACGGAAACGGTGAGTCGACTATTTTTTTAAACAACTTTTGCTAATCGATTAACCGGTTAGACAACCCATTTTCGAATTATTCAGAATGCAGTCTATCCTCTTATCGAGACTCATTTAAAATTCGTTAACCATGACATTTAAGTCCAATTTTATCATCTCTTATATCAATCGTGGACAGTGCCGTCATCAGTGGATAGCTTTGCTCGACCTTCTAGGGCCTTGTGATCTGTAAGTGTCCTGTATGGTATTTTTACAACCACTTGAAAATAGACTGCAATCGTTCAATATGCAATTTGCCATTCATTGAACATTTGTGATGGATTTAGTTTAAGCCGAAAACTGAAGAGAATCACAAAGTGAATTTCTATTTGCGTTAGTGGTGGAATTTCGTCTGATCCCCACCCTCAACTATTTTGCGTTTTCTAGTCTCAATTTTAGCCGATGACTTGGAAATTTGGAAGGAAGTCTCGTAAAAAAAAATTGAAAATTTTTTGTATCATATTTTTATTTTTTAAGATTTAAGTGTCGGCAACTAAGCGAACTTTTGTTGATCTCTCGTATGTACATACATATGTACTTATAAATAGTATGCTCGTACATATGTATATGAAGTTTAGAATTTAAGGCCTTAAAAGTCCGTTGTCGATTCTGTTTCATGCGTCAACACATTCTGCGCTTGCTAGTATTTTTTTTTTATTTTTAACTACGATACCGCCACAAGTAAATAAGGCATGGAAAAGGCAAAAACATTCAGGCATTTGTGGAAAATAAAAATGTATACAAGAAATAACGAAAACAATAATAAGACAATTTTACTACTTATTAAACCGACAGATGAATGTCACTGTATTACAGTGTAAAAATTGTAGTAAAAATTATACAGCAATAAACTTTCGCAGAATATGACAGCATTTGTTCCCAAAGAGAAAACTATCCAAAAAAAAAGTACATGATCAAAATCACACACATATATGTATTGTATGTATGTACATACATATGTACATATGTATGTATGTATGTAGATAATATGTTATCATTGTGAAATTTTTGTTTGATGTATTGTAGTTATACTATGTACATATAAGGCATCTATTCTGTAATCAGATACTTAGCAATTCTAACATTCTGTTCTTCAAACTGACCTACCTCTATTGCATTTATTACAACATTCAAACAATTAAACGACACGCCATGACACTACGACTACGAATGACAATTTTGTTTAAACAAATGATAGGAGGAATTTGTAAATGAGAATGCTAAAAATACTGCGCAATTCCTCTAACTGAAATAGCAGCGAAATAAGTACGGTAGATTCTGCTTAGCTATCCAACTTTCTTCGTACAAGTATTAGAATTTATAAAAACAAAAAAAAACAAAAAAAAAACAAAACACAAAAAAAAAACAAAAAAGTGGAATGACTAAAAAAAACCTAGTTTAACACGTTCACGCCGGCGCGTACCACCGATGGACCGCGCTAGATTGTCTCATTGGGCGGCGCGTACCACTGGTACACATTCGATTGTGCTATTAGAAATAATGAACATTTAACGTTTATTTATTAAAAATATTTATTTTTATAAAATTAGAGTTAATAACGTGTCATATACATAAAAATAGTTTCAATTTTTTGTTTTCGGATTGCATAAAACAAGCAATTAAATAAAGCAATACAAATATGAATTTTTAAATTTTATAATTTTATGACATTACGATATTTTGTGAATCCCCTCAATAAGTTTTTTTTTTTTTTGATAGCTCCTCATTTTAAGAAATTAATTTTTTGTATAATTCTTACTAGGAAAACAAAAGAAAGTACCAAGTGTGTGAAAAGCGAAGCTGAAAAGGCAGATGTCTAATAAGCTGTAAAATTTATAACATAAATTAAAAAAAAAAAAAAAGTATAGGCTGTGGGTTGTGGGCACAAACTGGCACACCCTTGCCCTACTTACTCCAGCCAAAGTGGAAATCTGTATTGAAAATAAAAGTAAGCTTTGTAAAATGGGCGTAAGAGTTCTAAAGTGACTATGATATTAAATGAAAGAGCAAATTAAGACGCAAATAAATTTTGGACCAGCGAACGCACCACCAAAATATATACATACATACTTATATACCTACTGTAATGAAAGCAAAATACGAATATCGAATCAAAGCAAAAAAAAAAAATCGACAACAAATTTTCAAGGTTAAACCGGGCAAAATAAACATTAAACCAGAAATGAGAAAATGAAGAGACAGAATAATCAAAATACAAACATATATATAAGTAACTTTGTATATTTACATGTGTATGTGTGTAGAAGTGTATTATACCAATGCAGTATACATATAAAAAAATGTACAGTATGTACAGTTGTGTTCTCGAAAATTTTAATTTTTTTTTTGTTGATAAAAACATAGTTTTAGGCAATTTATAAAAATTCGAAATTTTTAATCCAGGTTTTTAGAAAATTGTAATTGCAATTTTGTAACCCCTCAATTTTTGTGTAATAGTATAATAGTATAGTAGTGTATGAAGTGTCTCAAAATTCCCCTTGATTTTTTATAAAATTTTTTTTTTCTGAAAAATTGCGTATTTTCCTCCATTACTAAATTCGTATATAACATATGAATTAAATTTTATAATTTTTCAGAAAATTTAGAAATGTTCCACAAATCAACGGCGATTTTGAGTCACTTGTTACACTATTATCTAAAATTTAATTGGCTTCAAAAATGTTTAAAAAAAATTTTAATTTTAATTTTAAATGAAATTAAGATGAAAATTTACGGAATTTTTCAAAATTGGCGCCAAAACTTTAACTTATATTTTTTTCGTTCTGGTATAATTGCCCGTACACACTTTCATATTTTACAGGACATTCTTTAATGATAAAAAAAGGCCTGCCTTGTAAAATTTGCCAATTAATTAAGAAGAAACGAGGTAAATTATCTTAAATCAAGAACAAATCAGTGTCAGATCTAAATTGAAAAAAATGTGCTCCCATAACCATGGCATATGTCCTTTTTTTTTAATTTTTAATGCCCCTAGAAGCTTTCTGTAGCGGTCGAAAATTAAAAAGAGATATGAAATTAAGTAATTTACGCTGTAATGTGAATATATGTAGTTTAAGCTATATTTTTATGAAAAATTAATACAAATTAAATCAAGAACATTTTTCAATAAGTTGTGCTACTATTTAAATTCACGCAAGTGTATTTACCTGTGTGGATATGTTGATATAAAACCGACTACGCATAAATTTTACGTACGACAGAATATATGTATAATACGCGAACACCGATGGAAAACGGGACTTGGGGGGGGGGGAAAGAGCGGGAGAGCGCGATTGTGGTGGTGGATAAAACATGGTAATGATAAACAGAAACCGGTTACAACAAAAAAGGATTGCATGTCAACAACAAAGTACCTTAAATACTTCTACATACCGATGTTTACATAAGTACAATGTACATTTACCCCATTGTACATATGTAATTAAGTCTATAACAAAATTGGTGGAGCATGGAATACCCGCTGTGGCTTAGCTGTTATACCCACCACACACTGCAGAATTTTTAGTCTGGTTTGGATGTGTAGGTACGCACACTGACCCAACTAAATTCTAGTCCCGTGCGAGTCTAAACAAAAAATTTGTTGCTTGCATTCACATTTTTTCACAATTCGAAATTTTAAGCTTCATAACTCAAAAATACTTATCATAATTGTGAAAATGTTGATGGAAATTGGTTGGTTAATAAATGGATACAAAAATTTTAGTAAAATGTGTTGAAACTATTTCTTTTGTTTAGTTTGATAAAGATAGCACCCATTTTTTGTTCTTTTGCAGCTTTTGTCCACTTGAAAAATATTGAAAAATTTGACAAATTGGAAAAACAATTTTTTTTCGATTCTGCTAATATTTACACTTCAATTATACAAAATGGAATTAATGTGATCACCCTGTGCGCCTTTTGCACTCTGCAATCTAGTGACATTACGTTCAAATCTTTCTTCAGTTTTTTAAACTACCTTAAAAAAAGACCGAAAAATAATAATAAGTGGTTAAATGGATAAGAAGTTCATGATAGATGACATGGCGCTGAATTATCCTGAAAAATTGGATATGATTCATTTTATGCTAGTGACGCCAAGCCACAGTCAACTGTGTTTCCTTAGGCAAGATTTTTCTCGACTATCTATGAGCTAAACTTGCGAACTGAGCTTTGAAATGTCACTTCAGCAACATTCCCCACAATTCTATGGGGAATTTTTTATGCTGCTATAACACCAAGCTTTCTGCAAAAACTTAAAGTATGGTCGAATGAGTTGTGTCTTCCGGATACACCCAGGAGAGAAGGTGACAGAAACAAAAAGGTATAGATAATAAATAATATACGACATTCTCTCAGCTGCTTACCAAATACGGGGACTAAACACGAGTTTAGGGCTTGCAACATTACCACTTCAGTCCCCCCTTATCAGCTGACAAGCGGAAGAGCGTGCTATCAGACGCAAATACGCGAAATAATTGACAACTACTTATACGAGTACTTGGATGGAAAAAAGGTAAAGAAAATGCAAAATGGAATTACCATCGCTATTGTGAAAGTTAAGATTGCAATCATTAAAAATACGAGGCTACGTTTTGCATCAAAAATTAAAAGAAAACCACCAGGTAGCCAAGAAACTATTGGCGCAGAGCACAAAACTTCAATGTCCAATTGAGATGGTGTTGGGGAGTTGAAACGCATCGCAGTGTGTAAACCGTAGGAAATGAAAGTAGGTTCCTCAAACCACTTGCGTGGTTGTTGTTGGTGTAGCAGCATAAAACTTTCTCCATAAAATTTTGGGGAATGCTGCTGAAGTGACAGTCCTTGGCCGGATATATGTATGTAATCCCGGGTCGTTCCGGTATTGTAGAACCGACTGTCATGGGAACGCATGGTGTATTCCGTACTTTAGCTGCGCTCCCCAAATATGTACATACTGCAGTTCTCTAAGAAGGAAAATGCAGCAGTGGGCGCAACTGGCACCATCCTCGGCATCACCGCGTAGCATAATCTTCACCAGTTCGAATGTAGTCGATTTTCCTATAGGGTGAACAATACATACAATATGTACAATATACATATGTGGTGAATTTTAGAGTAGCATATTTGGAATGACTTAAGGGAGTTTTTTATGCTTGTGAAGTTTATACATAAGTACATGTTTTATATATAGAGAACAGCGCGCATGACCTTGATATTTTGTATATGTACATACATCGAAAAAGCCTAACCCACATGTACATAGATTCAATGTGTAATTCTCATTGATGCATCCTTATATGCATATATACAAAAACAAAACAAGCCATAAGGAGGTAGAGAAACTCGGTATTTGAAAATGAAACTGCGTCGCAAAAATAAACTTAAGAATGTGACCAGCTCTGAGTAAAACCGGTGATAAGCTTATGGGGGTTGTTTACTATTGATATTCCTCAATTCCGCTCTAAGCTCGTATTATGTTTGTACTATATGCTTTGAAAACATTCCGGATTAAAGAGCGCTTAAAAATCAAATATTTTTTTGGTCTGTACTCTGAGAATGTCATACTAATATAATGAAGTAGTTTTTGAACTACGGCCTTTTGAAAAGCCGGTAGGTAACGTTCGGGAGCTGAGACGTTCCACCTTATATGGTTTAATTATTTTAATGGGGGTTTTTATTATGGCATTTTCTTTAACAAAACGTCTCATAGTGATAAACTATGTACATATGTACAGTATTGTTAGTATCATAAGCAAAAAAAATTCAATGTAATACAGTTGGCCACTTATGTATGTCTATTAATTTATTTTTAAAAATACATCAAAAATAAAAAAATAGTCATACAGTTTTAAAACTTTTAAGAATTTTTAAAAACTACTTGAGTATGCAGTTTTGTAGCCCATTTAATTTTACTATAATAAGGTCCAAGCTTCAAGTGGCTAAAAGTTCTGGTTGATTTTTGATTATTATTTTTGCAAAACGTTGCTTAGCATTTGCTTCCATACAAAAGTGAAAATTTTTAACTTTGGTGAAATGCTTCTTTTTTTTTTGTAGTATTAGCTATATTTTTAGAAAAAAATTAAAGACATACAAATCCAAATACATTTCCCTATTTCAATGCTCGCAGCTTTGCAGCTGTAATCGCTTTTTGTGTTATAAAATTTTTAAATGAAAATAAGCACGAAATGTGCGCCAAATGGATTGCTGCCAGCGAGCGCGTACGCATAGGAACATACTATGTATTAATCCGAATATAGGTGGGTGGGAAGTAGGAAGAAAGTAAGAGGCTAGGCGGGTACGCATTTGTATTTATAAATACAAACCAGACAGCTGAGAGATAACATGTTGTTGCCAATTTTACTGAATAATGTTTGTTACATTTGTTGTGATTGTATTATTAGGTATTAGAATTTATTTATTTTATATTAGTGACGTTTTTGTTTGTTTTTGAATCCAAATGGAATAAAAACACTTGTTACTTATCATAGGAATTTAAAAGTTAAACAATTAAGAAAAACTCAGGCAAGTTTAGCGAGTTTTTAAAACGACAACTGACTTGATATGAAGTGCCGCGTTTGTTATTGAGCTCTGAAATAATACTTGGCAAATTTCATATTTACACCGCAATTTTTTATAGAATGTTTAGATCGTGAATCCATATCACAAAATTTGCAATTACTTGGAATTCCATCAATATGGATCACGATCCAAATATCACTATGTACATATGTATGTACATTAATATCGAACGTGTAGCAGCCGTCAAATGCAACCAGTGTTGCCATTTTAGTCATTTGGTATAGTCAGCCGCCAAAATTAATTTTTGCCACTAGCCACTTTTAGTCACTTCTTAAAATGAGTTCAAATATTAAAATTAATAAATGGTCCATGGTTTGAATTATTTACTCGTAAAAATCCAATTCAGCGATAACACAATCGAGAGCAAATATGTATGTAGTTTAAAAAAAAATTTTATTTAATGTACATATGTAGTTCAAAATCTAGAAAAATTTTCATAGATCCTGAGGTGAGCTTTTTTACATCCATCAGAAAAAGAAATCAAAAACCAACTGAATTACAAAACTAGATACTCGAAATTTTTTTTTATAATTCGAACTAAACATTAGAAATTTTGATGATTTAATTAGTTGAATTTTATAAATTTTCTTGAGTTTGAAACTGGTTTTTGTTATAGGATTAACTAAATTTTTGTAAAAAAAAAATATTTAAAATTAAATAGAGACAACATTGTCAAAACTTGGAAATACATACATATGTACATTTTGAGGATTTTTTAAGTATTTTATCGGGCGTTGGGAAAATATTTTCCAGTCCCATCCGCATACTTTTCAAGGTGTTTCCAATCCCATCTATCCCGGTTATAAGGAATTTAGTCCCGTATCCCGCGCCTAACTCTAATTTGAAGGCACATGGTAGGTACATATGAATTTAAGGTTAGGTTTTCATTTGATTATTAATATATTTTTGTACTGATCACTAGTATATATGTATAAGGTTGCAAGGGTTCCGAAAATTCTAATTAAAAATGTTGAGATTTTTAGTTTTTAGTCTTTGACAAAGTTTGAATTTTAGTTTTGTTATAGAACGAAATACAACACTTTGTTTGTTTGTTTTGAGATTTGATTATTATGCATTTATTCATATTCTTCTTTTTTCCAAGGTGTAGCAGCAAACAGCACACCCTCCAAAGATACATATTATATTTAATAATTTACATTCAAACACAAATGCATATGTATGCACATACAATTAAGTTTTTTATGGTGGCTATGTGCTCCATAAGGCCGAATGGCGCAGTCAGCTTTATCACGTAGACCATCACAATATTTTTGTACATACCCGATATATGTATACATAACAATATGTTTGTTGTATAGCGGACGGAAAAATAAAAACAAAAATAACAACAAACTCAGCATAATATAAATAGCATATCTATAAGAATTGTTAAAGTACAAATATTTGGCTTTATTTAACATTCCATCAATATATACATACATACATATGTATGTAGGTAACGGTTTGTGGAGACTTTTTAAATTATTTTTTCATAAACGTGGTATTGACTTACATATGTATGTAGGTAGGTAACTAATAGTGCCAGTTTATTTAATGTCAAACTATAGAAAGTTAAAATTTCAGTATCAATTGTGTATCTATGTATATTGAATGCGAAAAATCTCAAACTTACTTATCATTGTATAAACAGGCTACAGCCAGTTTCAAAAGAACAACAGACAGAGTCCATAGGGGAATATTGGCAGGAGAGCAAAAAAAAATTTGTTATCTCGAATTTATAAATTAATAACGTTGCCCTCATTCTAAGAGTTATTTTCTAACGTTTTTTGATAACAGTTATAAAATCAAAATTGTTTTTTACGACGTCTGATGAGAGTAATTTCAGCTGTGCCCTTATCTGTCGTTATCATCATCTGCACTTTCATTTTCATCGACTTTATGTTCTTATGTTGTTAACAAAAGAACGCTACAACTCGGATTTAATTTCTCTTAGTAGTAAAATAAACCCAGTTAGCATTTTTCATGAAACATGCGATTTACTTAGAACATTTTGCTATTACTAAATTGCGCAATTTGAGCTGAAAATTATAATACTTAAATTGCGCCTAGATTCATATTTTGGCTATACAAATATCAGTTAGCTGAAATTGCGAATGAAGTACAATTTCTGCCAAATTGTGATAGGCACATTTCACTCAATTGTAATTTACCTATTATGACTGTTTGATAAGAAAGAAGAAGAGAAAAATATCACACAAATTTTAATGATTGCAAAGTGTACCTACAAATCTCAGCGTGACCATTGGCCAGGACTTAAGGAGCAAAGTCCAATCACATCGAAACAACTGTCAACGAAATTACGATTAGAATTGAGTGTCGAAATCGGACCCTCTTCTCTCTACAGAACCTCGTCTAATCCCAACTCTCTTAAGAAGTCTAATATCATGGTTGGTGGCAACGACAAAGTGTAAGTGCATCGGGGTCTCCGGCGCCAAGTCGCAAAGAGGACTATAAAAAGGGAAAAGAGTTCCGGATTCATTGTTAAACTGAAATTTCCATGTATTTTCTGAGGGCTCAATTGCAATTAATCACTTTTTTTCACTTCCCAACACTGCATCTTATTCATTTGAGCTAAAAAGTTTGTACGTCATACGAATCAGTATAAAAAAAGGGCGGGACCCAATTCTTTACTTATTCCGCTCATATGAATGAGCTCTATTTTGATGCGATTTTCGTCTTTCATATGCAAGGTTGCTATTTATGTATCCGCCGCTGTACTTTTGTTTTCTCCTTTCGTACATACATACATACATACGTACGAGCTTGTTTAAGTAGATATAGATATGTGCATCTGTGTATATAGACTGTAGCACAACAGCTGAAGAGACCAGCAGCAGCAACAACAACCGGCGACGACAACCAATAACAAATGTTGTCGCCCTTTTATTTAGCTCGGTATATGTATTTACATAGTTGCGTGGCAGTTGATACTCCATACAAGAGTCTCACACTCACTTACAGATTAGTAGAATTCTCGAAAAATCCATAAACTATTGGCGATTTCTAGAAAGAAGCCTACGTAAATTTGGTACAAGAGATATTTTGAAATTTATTAGTTTTTAGTTCAAAATTGATAACTTTCATTCATATGGTTTATGTTATATAATCAAGTACATATATTTTTATTAAAACTAAAAAAAAAAAAAGGATATAACATTGAACCATAGCCAATTTTGTATCCTGTATAAAATGGAGGACGATTTTGTAATCGCATACAGAGCGAAAAGTTATCCAAATACATAAAATGGAAGCGCATATTAAATAACATAAGAAAACTTAAATATACAGTTTTAACTCACCTCGTTAAAACCGAGTACTATAGTCTTCTTGAATATTTTTTTTTTAGTCTTAAAATTTGTCAACGTACATACATATGTATGTATGTACACATGTATGATAACTCACGAAGCAATAGTTTGGTTTTCACCGCAGTTTTTATATTTATATTCTATAAGTCAGTAAAATATTTTCCATCAATTTCGTACAATACTTGCAATTTTTCTTTCGCACAAAAGGCACACGACACTCCAATTGGAACTTCTCTTCGCGACCAGTTTATTTTACGTTGAAGAATATAAGTATAACTTTTTTTTGTGCGCAAGAAACTGAAGGAGTTTTTCGCACGTTTTATTTTACTCTGGCTTTTACGTCTTCATAAGTTTTTCACATGAATTTTCTCACTTGTTGGCTTATTTTTTTTAATGTTTTTTAGTTTTAGAAAACTAAGCGTGTGGGGGACAAAACGAAAAATCGCGAAAAACAACACAAGCTTTAGCGAAAACGAAATGGTTTTTACGCGTCTGGTGATTTCTTCCAAATTTGTGGTCTTCTTGCGAATCGGACACAAATTGGTTTCGCCGCAGCCTTTGCAAATACCCTTACACCTCCGTTTTCTGTACTAATGTATATACATATGTTTTTTTTAAATTCTCAATTAAAATCGGGACAGTATTTTGCATAAAAATTAGATGTTGAATTTATCTAATTGGAAGTATCCGTTCTTAACCGCACACCAAATTTACGACCTTTCAGATTGTGGTAAAATAACCGTTTGCTCGTTATAGAAATTGCGACGAAATTCTGACCATCTGCTGATTTCCCCTCAAAACAACGGTTACAGAGTTGCATGTAATGGACTTAAGAAAAACTGAGCTAACACACTGAGTAACTTCGAGTGGGGCAAATTAGGAAAGCTTTTTCACTTATATAGAGAGTGTACTAGTTAAATTGAGTTGTAACTTGGTTATTTGATTAATTAATTTGAATTTAATTCTCTTTTAAAATCATATGAAATCGACCGAATCTAACAAAATTTAAACCATTTTGAATACATCCCTGTCTGGTGTACATTTCCCCTGAAAACATTTTTTGTGTTGTTTTGATTTTGTAAATATTCCGTTTTTCGCTACGTAAATTTCTCCAGAAATATCGATGTCACAATGTTTCAATTCAGGGTTGCCAAGTATTTAAAAATTATTAGTTTTACAAATACTCGGTTGCATGCATACATATGGGCACTTGTGTATTTGGCTCATGATACGTTACCAAATTTGTTTTTCAATCGTTTACATAGTATATGTGAAAAAACCAAATCTAATTTTAAGTACCAACTTAATTTTGACTATGAATGTGGCACACAGATTTTAAATTGAAGTTTTGATTTATATTTGGCAGTTCTTTAGGGCCAGATTTTCAGTTTAACTATGGTGAATTTCTTAAATTGGATTTAAGCCAGCTGGATTGGACAACTCTGGAATCCAATTCGTGAAGTTTGGGGCGTATTTGAGGAGAACGTATGTTTATCAAATATACGTTCTGATGACTTTTTACGAGATAGAAGTTAACGCAAATATTAAATCTCTGGACAGACACACGGCGTAATAAAAAATTGCATATAAATCAAGTATTTTCACGCAAAATCTCCAGCGTTAATTATTCAACAGCGAAATTTCGGTTAATTTGAAAAATTGCTGCACGGCACAAATTTCTACAAAAAATATGCAGCTTCCTTTAAATTCGGTACCGCTCTGTGCCGTACCACGACTGTTTTTAAGTCTAATGAAACTTTCATTACATATATACATATTTTCTCTGAAAGATTGAGATGAAATTTTTTTAAAATTATTATCGTGTTTATTTGTAAATTGGTTCAATATTTAATTTTTTTTAAATTTTGTTAATTTATGGACCACAATTTCTTATACTTTTTTGCACTCTGTTTGGTAACAAAGATCTAGATGTTAGCGGCATCTAGCGGCAGTTTGTTGTGCTGCCACTGTGTATAAAATGCACTGAATTAATAATTAAAAAAAACACGTGAGAATATACAAAATAATGTAAAAGAAAAATGTCTCACGCTTCAGTAAATAAACTAAATAATACTTACTTTAATTATGTATCTTTGTTTTAACTTCCTATGTATTTAATAACATAATTACTCCTTCGGTTCTCTGACATATACAAAAAGTACCACTAAATCCAAATGCATTCGCGAATCTGTAGTATGGCAACTTTGCGTTGCATCGAGTCAACCTAAATTTTTGACCAATTTGGAGTGCATTTAGCAAAAAGTGTAATTTTTTTATAATATACATAAACAGCAGAAATGCACAATAAAATGGTGTAAATAGAAAGGAAAGAAGTTGCATTTGTACTGAAATAAATGTCAGATGCCTTCCAGTGAACAGCAAATAATAAGAATGGAGAGCGGTAGGTATTTGACTATTTCGTAGCACTTTTGGCCACTTGCGGAAAGAAATTAGTTACACTATTATTATTGGGTCTATTTTTGCATAGGATGATCCGCGTAGTTGATGTTGATACCTTCTTTGTTTTTTATTATTAATATTATACATATTCACACAATTTTTAGAATTTTATAAATTTTCAGCAGCAGTTCATTTGAAGTCTTGCAAATTTCAATTTACTCTGCATTCCAAACACCTTGAGGCAACTTAACCTCAATTTGACTACAAGCACAGTTCCAAAAGTACGATAGAAGTGGTGTCTAATATGTTTATCTAATATAATAATTCGCAATATATATGAAAGCTAAGAATTGTTTATAATTTAATTTTCTTTACAGAAATCGTAAGCAAGGAAGTCAGTAAGGAGCGACCCGGATCGAGTCAGACCGCTGCATCGGATAATGCCACACAGGAACTACAAGAGATTCGCAAATTGCTGTGGGGTCCGACTATACGAGTGGATGTATTTCGTCGTTGGTCCCAAGGTTAGTAAATATACTCTATACATATGTATGTAGTATAGTAGGCATGTGTCTAAAATAAAGCACGTTGACTCAGTTCAGCAATAAAGGTGTGGTTATCTAAAAATAAATGTCTTTGTTTTAAATTTTGTAGGCTTTGAATTTAGTGATACAGAACCGTCTGCTTTGGTGCAAAAAGAGGGTGGACCATGTGCTGTGATAGCGCCCGTACAGGCAAACCTGTTGAAAATTCTTATTATGGATACACCAGGCCATTTTCTCAAAGACGTAGGCAATCTACAAACAAAAATAAAACAAAAAAATATTGAAACTAAATAAATTTCGTTCTAATACAGCTAACAGAAGATAAATGCAAACACCTGTTAATACAGGCGTTATGCACCATCCTAAGTAAGTGTTCCGCACAACGTTACCGAATTGTCACGCTGCCACTGGAGACATGCACTGAAGCCAAAGAGGTTAGTGCTTCAAGTAACATTCCAGATACTGCTACCTTGGACGATGCTGTGCCTCAAACCGCTGATGCTAATATATCGTCGGCTGGAGCGGTACGTATAGCAGAAGCACGTGAAGTGTCTTCGGATGCATATCATGAGGGTCTGCAAGTGATGAATTTCGATTCGATTGAAGATGTGGAAAAATATTATACGGAACATTGTCAAGTACTCTCCGACCAATATGGCTTACTGCTCTTCCTCTATTCTGTGCTGCTCACGAAGGTTAAAATTTAAAACGTTCCATAATTAACATTATAATTTTTTACCTTTTTTTTGCTTCGTTTACTATAGAATATTGAAAATGTTATTTCGGAATTGTCGGATACATCTGAACCGCTGATACACAACACCTATGGTTATGGTTCACAGGCGCTTATCAATCTGATGCTGACTGGACGTGCCGTAGCTCATGTCTGGGATAATGATCAGGATGTTGGCGGTTTGAAATTGCGTGGCATTAATGAACAAAGCGACATTGGGTTTATAACATTAATGGAGCAAATGCGTTACTGTACTGTTGGCTCATTTTTTAAGAATCCGAAAAATCCTGTTTGGGTGATGGGTTCAGAGACGCATTTAACAGGTTTGTATGGAATTTGTGTTATTTATTTAGTTTTGGATAATAATGTTTTTCATATCACTCTGTTTGCAGTGCTCTTCAGCAATGAGAAACGCCTGGTGTCACCAGAGACACCGTCCGAATTGGCAAGGCGCGTTTTCAAATCGTATGATCCGGAAGGCAATAACTTCATACCAGCAGATGTTTTGCAAGATGTTCTGGCCGCATTGGATTTGGTCAATGAACCTGAGTAGTAAGTTTTTGGAAACTTTATTTTTTTGGGGCTAAGGAGATTTTTAGAGAAATCTTTAAAAATATTTGTGGTAAAAGGTCTAATGACCATAACCTCACCTTATTCGGGGCGTTCTTCCCACGACAGTCGGTTCTAAGATACCGGAACGATCTGGATTTATAGCCGTCCAAGGACTGTCATCTCAGCAAGATTTCCTATAAGTTTACGGGGAAAGTCTTATGGCGCATAGGTCAATTTAATCGGGTAGGGTTGCCATCTAATAAATAAGTTAAAATAAGTATAATATCCGTTTTAAGTAAAACACAGCAATGCCGATATAAGATGATAGCTTATTGAGCTTTTTTGACACGATATTTAATTGACAAATGTTGCCACCTATTAAAAAAGTTAAAAAAAAAAATAATTTTTTAAGGTAATATACAGCAATATATAAAAGGTGTTATTGAGATTTTTTTAACCACGACATACTTTTGAATATGGTTGCCACCTATTAAAATTGTTTAAGATAAGCAGTCTCTGAGGTTAGGAAAATATGGGGACATAGACTTTCAAAGCTTATACAAACTCACCGCATATGCAACTTTTCTCCAATTTATTTATTTATTTTTTTTTGTATGAAAATAATTTTATTATAAATTTTTGATCTAGTTTAAAACTAAATGTTTTAGGGATATTGTTAGAGAATAAACTGTATTTTAATTGAAAATTAAATAGAAGAAAATAAATTAGAGAACATTTTTAATATGTGTTGCGTTCATGATTTGCAGCGGAGTGCAGAGAATACTTAAGTCGGGTAGGGTTGCCACCTCTTAAAATGGTTAAAATTAATAAAGTAAAACGCAAAAAATATGGGCTTTTGTACCCATTAGTTAAGTTTATTAAGATTTTTCTGAAACTTGGTATTCAACAGTGTTGCCAGCTATTAAAAAAAATATATATATATTTTTTTCAGATCTAAAAAATAACAATAGGATTATCAAAATCAAAGTTTACTGAGAATTTTTTAACTACGATATATGTATTATTGAACAGGGTTGCCACCTATTAAAAAAGAGAAAAAAATATTTTTAAAGTAAAACACGACAACGTGGGTTCAAATGAAAGGTTATTGAAATCTTTAAACTACGATATATTATTGAACGTGGTTGCCACCTATTAAAAAAATTAAAACAAATATAGTTTTTTAAGTAAAACAGAGCATTGTATATCAAACGAAAGGTGTTCTCCAGAATTCTTTAGCCACGATATACTTTTGAATAGGTTTGCCACCTATTAAAAAGAGAAAAAAAAATATTTTTAAAGTAAAACACAACAACGTGGGTATCAAATGAAAGGTTATCGAAATCTTTTAACTACGATATATTATTGAACGGGGTTGCCACCTATTAAAAAAATTAAAACAAATATAGTTTTTTAAGTAAAACAGAGCATTGTATATCAAACGTAAGGTGTTCTCCAGAATTCTTTAGCCACGATATACTTTTGAATAGGGTTGCAAACTATTAAAAAAAAATTAAAAGTAAATAAGACATGAGCATTTGGAAAAATTTAGCATTTAAATTAAAGCGTACAGAAAATATTTTATCCACAATATAATTTTGAGAAATAGAATACCATGGTTGTATTAAATAAAGCAGTATGAGCATGTAATGAAAGTTTTTAGGACATATTTTTGCTATCATGTCTTTCTGTTTAAACAAAAATTTTAATTTAATTTTTAAAAATCTACTACAAGTAATTTACGTAATTTACATAAGTTCTAAATTTTAATTAAATATTTACAATAATTTCTCACACTTCTCCAGCGTCGAAATTATGCAAAAACGTCTCGATCCCGAAGGTCTACACATTATTCTCTTAAATGCATTTATGGATGAATTTTTCCCACAGGAAAAGCGTTCTACACCCGATACATTCGATTTAATGCACTACAACGGAATACCCGGTTCAAATGAGGGCAACAAGGTAAACACTTATAAAGCTAGTAGCATACATTTGTCTCATTATACGTAACTCTCCTTGTTGTAGGTTCGTTACTGTAAAGGTACAGCCATATTATTGGAAAGTGATCTGAAATCGGTGTGCATTTCGAATCCAATGCTCACGTGCTTGCAAACAAAGTGGCCAAACATCGAAATTAATTGGCATGATATGCGGATACCATCGTTGAATTGACGAAACATTGCGCATAGCCAACGTCGTATGAAATAATGCAACAACAACAACAACAACAAATACAAAAGTCGAATCACTAATTTAAAAGAAAACTAATAAATTATTAATTTTTACTTTCGCGCCAGAGCAATAGAGAAGCTACAGCTTTTATGGCATAAATTTGAAAAAGTATATTTTTGAAAAGCACACAACAGAAAACTAATAAGCATACATACTATATTTGTAATATTTTGAAAAATAAAATGTACAACTAATTCTGATTTTTTTGCAATACTTTGTTATTTTTTTTTAGCACACTTAACGCTTGTTTGCCTCTAATTCCTATTAACTTTACTAAACAAAGTGGAAAATCATACATAGTTGCAAAGAAGAATGTGAAAAATATATTATTGTTCTAAAATTCATATTGAAATTGCAATAGATTAGTGAAAACAAAAACAATTAGCTACAGTTCTTGCAATAGATAAAAAACAAAAAAAAAAACACAAAAAACAGCATACAGAGGATGTCTTCTATGTATGCTTTGATGAACAAACAAGGCGTTAAAAAAATAAAAAAATAGCAGAAGTGTTGACGCGAAATCAAAGCAAATGAATAGTTAATACAATTAACACAACAAAAGTTTTATTCGATTAACTCTTAAACTTAAACCACTAATTGTAGTTCATTAAAGTAAATTACATAACTAGCAATACACAATAAAAAAAAAAAAAACAAAAACTAAAAAACAAAAAAACACAAGATGCTTAAAATCACGCATATTAGCGTTTCATGTTGAAATAGACTCGAACTGGAATCTTATAGAAAAAATAAAAATGCAAGCTTAGAAAGCAACATAACAAATTTGCAAATTGTATTAAGCGACCAAACCACAAATTACTTTGATTTGAACATATTAGAATTTAGTTCTATCCAATAAATTTTTGGTGCGCACCACCATTTATGAAATGAGATGCAGCCCCTTTTTTTAAACCTTGTTCCTTGTTTATAATTTCTAAAATTAAATTAAAAACAAAAAAAAAAAACAATGCGAAAATTTGGAACACACAAAATTAGCAGCACCCCGATTGCCATATTTTGTAATTTTGTGCAAAAGAAATTTATTAAACATTTATCTATTATTTATAGTATTATTTTTATAACTTCCATTGCAAATATATAATATATGTATGTATTTATTATTTAAACGGTTATATTGTAATACACACAAAAAAAAAAATTAGCATGCCAACAAATCTGTAAGTCCCTTTTATGGCCTTTAAAATGCAATTTAGTCGACCAACCAATCGATTTCTTATTGCATTTGTAATTATAAAAAGAAAAAAAATTAACCTAAAGCGAAAAATTTAATAACATTTAATGTTTATATATTTCGAAATCGATGGTATTCCAATACAAACAAAAAAAAAACAAACAAACAAAAAAAAATTGCAAAGTGTACGGCGAAAGGGTTTGCGCAGAAATAAATTATGAATTTAACAAAACAAAAAAAAAAAAACAAATTTTAAGCAAGAATGTTGTGCATATTATCTAAGTCTTATTTAAATACATGAAAAGTAATATAGAAAATAATAAAAAACACATACAAACATACATACAAAACTTGTTACTCTGGCAAATGCTATGTATGTAGTTAATCCTAATCCAGGATCCACTTTGTGGTCTTGGCGGGATTTTCTGTGGTGACGTACTTCAATTTCGAGGGACGGCGAACAGTCGTATGTGCGATGCTTAGAGAGTTTTGCTTCCAGGATGTCGCTGCGGTAAATATCTGGTACAGTATTGGCGGGTGTCGAACCGAGGTCATCGTAGTCCCGACCCCCATTTTCCGCCTCCTTCGAAAGAGTATATATATTCTCGTCGTCGTCGTTATTGTTGTTGTTGTTGTTGCTGTTGTTGTAGC
Organism: Anomoia purmunda; assembly: GCA_951828415.1. Taxonomy (NCBI): domain Eukaryota; kingdom Metazoa; phylum Arthropoda; class Insecta; order Diptera; family Tephritidae; genus Anomoia; species Anomoia purmunda. The sequence goes on from OX639995.1 coordinate 49,597,735, forward strand.
CGCTAGTTACACCCTGCTACCCATGGTCGTTATCTTCAAATTCACCTAAGGTGATGCCAAGGAAACACAAGTTCTTTCCACAGGGCTGGACCACAGTGAAAGGGGTGTTAGGTTGTTCGAGGCGTAGGTTACGGGTGAGGTGGCTGAATGCTCTTCGGGATCTGTCTGTCCAGTGGTTGACTGGTGAACGCCGGGATCTCGTCCATGAGTTCACGGAGATGTTCCCTTACGTGCCTGGGAGGCGGCTCGGCTATTTACACGGTATGGAGGATCACATCAAGGGTTAGATGGTCTTGGAAGAAAGAACTCTCTCTCTGATCACACAAAAGTCGAAATCCTCAAAAGGCGGATTGACAAGGGTTTGGATCGCTTCTTTAAACGAGATTATCAGACTTCCCTAAACTCAAACGTTAACAATCAATTGAAAAGGCGACCCACAGGGTAATGAATGCTTTAGTTGATTATTTTGAGGAGACGGCCTGTTCAATGAGAAGAAGTAAGCAATGTAAAGTGATCCCCTGGTGGAACGCTCGAATTACAAAACTTCGTAAGATGTCCGATATCATATGGTGCAGAGGGAGTATAAGAGGAAAATTTGAACTTTGAAATTTTAGGTACTTTTGTAGTGGTATTGATGGCATGAAAGAGTCGGCAAGGCTGTGCAAGGTACCTCAACAAGACCAAACAGTCAGGCTAGACTCTCTCAACAGGTGTGATGGACCTTGTACTACGTCGCTGTTAGAGACCTAGTAAAACTCTCCAGGAAACGCACTTCCCGAATAGCACGTTAATTTGTGACGCAGGCAGAGGATCAACTAGACTAAATTGGTACGTTGCATCACGAGTGGTGTTTGAGAAGTCAGTGAGGTTCTCTATACCCTCTTTCGATGGCCTCCAGGACCACCAGACCGAGATTGCGAATTCCAAAAATGCTAAACTGGGAGGCTGACAAGCTCATTAGAGCCTTGATATGAATCTTTAGAGCTTGTCTGGCTTTTGATTAGAATATCATGTTTTGGAGAAAAGTTAGGGTGGACTTCATTCCCAAACCGGTAAAACATGATAACGCACAAACAAAAAGTTAAGAGCCTGGAGCCCACGGCCGAAAAATATATCAGATCAAAGGTTTCGGTAGACAATCCACTTAGAATTCATAGTCATGCATACCACTGTGGAAACCGCTGTTATTGAGCTCTTCACGGCCTTGTAATAAAGATCGAAGTAAAGCTGGAAGCAGAAGCTGAAGCTGGAAAACAATATGGGTATTTTCGCTGAAGTTGAGGGGCATTTGACAACGCTACCTTTGATTTTATGTGCTCAGCGGCCAGAAGTCATGGGGTGGGAGAAACAATGAAAAGGTGGATCCACTCCATGCTATCTAGAAGATTGCTGACTGTGGGGGAGAACGATGGTATTTGCACCATAGCAGTGGTTGGGAGAGGATGCCCACAGGGCGGTGTACTCTCTGGAGAGAGTCTGAAAGATTTTTCAAGGAGAAATTAATTGCCATCCCGACCTTTTTCCCAATCTTTATCCATTCCTATCCCTCATTCCATTCAAATTTTCCGGGTCTTAAGCGCAATGGGCAACAATGTCTGAGGGTTTGGAAACCCGATTTCGGATTGGCAAAGTTTCATTCCATTCGTTCCAAGTAGTTACGAAAGATTGAGGGAACGCGCAGAATACGTCCCATTGAGCTGAGCATTTTTCTAACTAATTCTAAAAGGCGATAATTTTCATATCCTATATTCAGTGGCGGATTTACCTCCAGAAGCGCCCTGGGCAAACAAATCAAACCGCCCCTTAATATTTCTGAAAAAAACCTGACTTGCCTTCATAGGGTGACATTTTATTACTGATACATTCTACACATTTATAAAATTTGATCCGAATTTTCTGAGAAAGAATATTTATTTCATTTTTATGTATATAATCAATTTTATACCAAAATATTTTTGGTTTCATAAAACTTACATATTGTCAGAAAAATAAAAATACAGTATTATGAAAAAGATTATTCAAAAAACCTTCCGTCTAGCTTTTTGATCATTTGATCATTTGTTCAAAATTCAAGGAGAGAAAATTATCAGATTCGATACAAAGCAGTGCCAAACTGTTGAGCCGATCTTCAGTCATTTTGGAACGGAGGTAATTTTTAATCCTTTTCAAACAAGAAAAAGACCTTTCGGCACTGCAATTAGTCACAGCCATGGTAGCAAAAATTCGATATGCGATGTCCACGTTCGGAAAGATTGTGTACAAATCATCTGATCGTAGAAGCTTCATAATATTCAGTGAAGATTTCATCTGTTGGTTCCAAATCAGAAGGGAACGTAGATATTAGAGACTTCGATGCCATCCTGATTTCTTGGTTAGAAATCAATTCATTCGCCTTGAGGATGATCGTGAATTTTTCGTCGATTATGTTGTATGCACTGCATCTCTCTTCTAATTCCACAGCCAAATTATCCAGAATAACATTGAAGATATTTACTCTGAATTTTTCTCTGCCAGACAGTGTCACTTCTTCACGGACCGATTCATCTGGTCTCAATTTACGTTTTCGTTGTCGTGTCTAACTGGAATGGTACTCTTGTTCGTCTGATAACTTGAGGGCTTGTTTCTCATATTCATCAAATTCAGTACGACAGTCAGAGACGATCTTTTGCAGCCCCTTGGCCCCTTTTCGATAGGATCAACGACGGAGTCATTTTCTTTTCGAGGGGTTTGAAAAAAAGAATCAAGTTTAGGAATTTTCGACAATAAATATTTGTCTTTCTGCAATTTCTCGGCTGCACGTTTTTTGTTTGCTGCGCCGCTTAACTTTCTGCCAGTTGCACTCATTCTTTTATTTTTCTTATTTGCTGGATAAAACCAAATTTAATGAAATTATAACACACAAAAACATAAATTCACTGACACTTTTCGGAGTTTTCAACTCGAAACGACTTTTGAGGTTACATAAAATCATTCCAAAACAACAACAATGCCAGATACAAATGATTTTCGGCAATAAAACGGCCCAACTTCGGTCCGATATCAGTGAAGTTGTTCCGAAGTCGCGCCTATATACACTATTGAATGTACAGTCTTGGACATATATGCCTGGTCTTTTTAACAAGGGGTCCCCATTGTCCTCCATTGTTAAAATACCAGGCATATATATGTCCAAGACTGCACATATGCCATATGCGCAGTACATTGTATAGAGGCGCGAAAAATTCAAACTAAGAACCGTACTAATGTTTTTAAATTAAATGCACTTTATTTAATTCAATTTGTCTCCGTGAAAAATTTAATACATTCTTCATTCATGTTGAAATACAATACATACATTCTTCATTCATGTTGAAATATTCAAATTTTTTTTTCCGGTCTCTCAAATTTGGCGCCCCTATTAAAACGGCGCCCTGGGCAGCTGCCCATGTTGCCCCTGTGTAAATCCGCTCCTGCCTATATTACATATAACCGACCACTCATGTTGATTTTTCCAACAAAATTTTCGCAGTCCATTTTTTAGAATAAAAACTAAAAATTATTATTTTAACGCGCATACCTCGCACATTTTTCAAAATTTTGTCTTTCACGTATTATTCTATATATACATATATATTCAATTTGTATAATTTTCGAAATTATGCTCATTGATTTAAACTCTAAAGTGTATATTAAATAAATATAACTATTTGCTCTAAAGTGAGCGGTGCCATGCCCATTTTCAAAAAAAAAAAAAAAAAATTACCCACTTATTTCTTTCTCCAACCTGATTATATCACATTTAAGAAAATTGTCTTTTATAGCTACTGAAATATTCCGATTTCGCTCTTTTTCAATGCCAACTCACTTAAGGGCAATATGTGTAACAAGTTTCATTGAAGTTATACGATGTACGGACGGACGGAAAGCCCGATGGCCATACAGATATGGCTTACACTTTTCATTCTGAACTACAGTTATGGCAACAAAGTTATAATACCCTAGGCACTAGTGCGCTGGGCTATAAAAATCATTGGCATACAATCCATTCGCCTAGTATACATATTTATATATCTTACGTGTAAAATTTGCAGGAAAAGCTGCTATTTTTTCATAATACAAAAAAAGATTTATTAAGAATATCGAACAATTACGAGTTTGTTCGTAAATGCAGTACTTTAGTTGCACTGCACGTTCTACAAAGACAACCCGTTCGTCAAAAAAAAAAAAAACACGTGACAGTACTGCTCAGTACTCGGCAAAAGTTGTTTAATGCAAGCAGTTAGCAATACATTGGTAAATTTCTTCAGCCATTGCATAAAATATTTCACAGCTGCGAGAAAACGAAGACAAAATGGAAGGGCTCTAAAGCCGACGCAAAGATGGTCTGGGTCGATTTTGATTATCTGTGGTCTTTTCCAGGATTTGACGCACTACGAAGATCTGGTCAATGGCGGATTTGCGTAGTCTGAAGTCAATATTCCTTTTCTAATATAGTCTCGGAGATGTATAAGTTCGTACCTTATTACTCCAAAGTGGGCCCTGCACGCCTATTTTCCAAAATTCGATTTTTGTGTATTTGTAACTATAATTAAACTTGCCATACCAATTTCGAGCAAATTTGCTACATGATTTAATAAAATATCGAATATTCTGATTATTTGTAAATTACCGTTATACAAAGAGGTGGGCATGATTTTTGTTTTTTTTGATATTGAAGTGCGTATGCAATTTGGTAGAGTTTGACAAAGTAGTTTTACCCTTTCGCGGCGAAGTTCCTTCCAATTTGGAATTTCTTGATTTTTGAAAATTAACATTAAATGAGAGGTTTTTGTCAAATTTCTAAAATTTTCGAAGTTGTTTCTACTGACTTAATATGAAAAGTGTGTATCACATTTGGTTTAATTTGGTTATGAAGTTTTGGAGATATACCAATTTGGGCGGTGCCACGCCTATGTTCCAAAATTTATTTAACATATGTATTTCGTTCCCCAACCCAATGCTGTTTATTAAATTTGAGCAAATTGTCTTATATAGCAAATTACCGTTATTATTTTCAATACCACCCCATGCATCTTAGGTCGAGGGCAATCTGTTAGGACAGCTCCATAATACTCGAGTAATCGAGTGGACGGACGGACGGGGAGACAGTTATGGCTAACTCGAACGACTTTATCTATATCGGCTATATCGCTTATAAAATTGATAGTTTTAGAATGTAAACTATATTGGTAAAGAAATGTTGAAGGGCGAAGAAGAGAGGCGTTTAATGCGCTATATTCCTGTAACAGTAATTGGGAAAGACTAATATGTTCTGCCGCCAAGAGCGTTCTAAGACTTATGGTCAGATGCTGCTGTATTCCTATATTCGAAAATGAGTGGGGGTGGAACAAAACGGATGTTAATATCAAATCGCGAAACTAAACTTCAGCCACAACTTCTCTTCCCCGACAGAAGTGACTGGGAATGTGGCACGGCTGTTAACTCCGACAAAATTCCGATCTACACGGATGGCTCTAAAATGGATATAGAAACAGAGTCTGGAGTTTTCTCACAGCAACTCTCATTGAGGAAAGCATACTATATTTCAGATTACTATAAGCGGTAAAATTGGTAGGATTGGTGGACTTTACTCCTTCAAAGCTTGCCTTTGCTGTAGATCAAAGCGATCGAGGCTCTAAAGGCCACAACGACTAACTTGATCTGTAGAGCAGTATAGCTCTTTCTATCGTTCTCGCCACGATCAGACAGGTCACTGTTTAGGTACAGCCAGAAATAGACCTACACAGGCCCTTTGGGGTTATAGTCCCGTCGATATCTGAATGGGATGGAGGTTTGGATATGTCCGCCTGGAGTCACCATATATACACTGACGGTTCCAAGATGGAGCAAGGTGTTGGAGTAGGAGTATTCGTAGACTTCTTGGGAGAGGGGAGGTCTTACCACTTGCCTCAGTTTGCTAGTGTTTTTAAGGCAGAAGTTTTTGCTATTGTTGACGGCTGTCGCATGAGGTTGGAGCCCTGTATAATAACTGCTGTAGAAGCTGCAGAAATGAGGAAGAGGTAGAGTCCATTAAGCACTTTCTGCGCAAGTGTGCTGAACTGCGAGATATGCGCTTCGGAATCCCGGGGAATAATTTTTTTGGAGGCCTGGGCGACTTAGGTGCGATCGCACTGGAGGGGCTGTTGAGATTTCCCAAAAGATCGGGAGAATCCCTTTCTGAACATCAAAATAGGTAATATGACCAACGAGTGACTTCTTTCCGAGAGTAGCTCCTTTAACCTAACCTAAGCGCAAATCATACTATTTTTACGAATACTTTTATTAGCTCAAATCATACTATTTTTACGAATACTTTTATTAATTTGTACTACTACTACTGTCTGGCGCACTTTTGTGTTTTTTTTTGCAAAACCCTTCGCTGAAAATTTTCTATTTGCTACATAAAAACGACACTGATTTAAAGCTGCTCAGTCTAATTGAATAACCGCGACCACATATGACCATTATAAAAAAATTAATTAAACAATTTGTATAATTTTCTTGAAAATTGCAAAAATGCATTGCAATTTGTCATATACCACTTGATTTCCAAACATTCCCAAGGAGTATTGGACGCTACAAATGACCCTGGCGCAAAGCATTGATATCCAATATTTTTAGCTGTCTTCACCATCAACCACCCACTTACGTAAAAACACCTGTATACATTCATATGTAAAATATATTGGACTAAATGCAGAGACATTATGACAGCGTAGCCATAACCGATGATCATCCGCTGAGCGCCATAACCAATGTTGCCAACATTCTGGCCGGCGATCATTGGTAAAACCAACATCCGTTTTGCTGCTTCTGTTTTTATTTTTCACTTCATTTTGCATGTAATGCTTCAATGGAACTGCGTTGTCAGCAAAAAGAATTTGCGCCGATTTTAAATAATGTCTGACAAGTAGCGTTTGTAGTTTGTTTTTATTTTTTTTTTGTTTAGTGTTTTTTTTTGTTTCAAATGCTAATATGCATAAATTGACATATTTCCACTAATAAATAAATGTAATGGAAAACATGCTGTCATAGTCATCGCCGGTGAAGCGATCGACATGCGTTGCTTTATGCACCACTTTGATTTGCGGCTCTAATTTTTATTGACGCGATCAACTGTTGGCTGCTGATTTTTGGCTAAGTTCGTGGTTCGTGAGGTGATGTGAGCTGATGGTACATTCGCATTGCATGACATTTGGAATTTTTTTATTTACCATATACGATGCATGTACTTATATCGAAAATTCTGGTACGTCGGTATTAATGTCAATCGACGCAGCGCTTCTGCTTTCCGGCATGCGCGGTAAGGCATGAAAAATTAATGATGGAGGCCGTAGCTAATTTGTCAGTCGCGTAAAATCGGTCAAGACATGCGCGTCGATGGTGTTGCCAAAACATGGAATTCCATTAATTTTGTTGAATGTACTATACATGGCACATAGCATGGATGTGTGATGTAAAGGGTGTTTTGTTTGAGACCTCATTTTTTGACGAGGATTAAATTGTCACAAATTAGTCTCATCTGGCAACACTATTATATCAATTGTGCTTAGTTTGGTTCCAGTTATTTTTTATTTAGGAAAGATTTATTGGAGCATTGTGAAATTATCAAAATAATCTTGATATTCTTTTACGATATCTAAATTTCTACATTCAAGACTTGAAGTAAAACCAAATATAATACTGATTCGATTGTCCCGTTCTATATGCTATGCATATGTTAAGATGTAGATAATAGTAAGAAATAAACGGAGTTCAATTAAAGCTCAAATATGTCCCGAGTCAACCCTATTATTAGGTATAGTAAAAAGAAATTAAATTGAAAGTTTCATTTAGCATAGTTAGAATTATTTGAATTAGGGCAAATATACATCGTTTCGTTCAATAACTTGTTGCCATTTTGAAGGTAATTTGATAATGTAACTTCCATAGAAACCCTCGTGTCTATTGGCAAATTACTAGGACAGACGACTTTCACAACCTTCCCTTGAGGCGAATTTTTCACCAGGAAAATTATTCACCAGTGACCGGGACAGGTAGTAATCACTTGGTGTTAGGTCCATACTATAAGGTGGATGCGTAATGACCTCCCAACCAAGCTCCCGGAGCTTCTGGCGAGTCACTATCGATGTATGTGGCCTGGCGTTATCCTGATGGAACGCACTTTCTCTCCTATGTCGGTATGGATACCGATCAGATCAAGAATTAATTAAAGGGTTTCAAAAGCTTTTTTGTCCAATGTTTAGCTCTTTGGAAATCGAAACAGCGCCTCCATGACTCGACGATTTTTATTATTTTATCTATTCGATTTTCGACAATTGGCCTTCCAGAGCGTGGGTCATCTTTAATACCAAAATTACGGGAACGGCTGTTACAGGAGTATAAACAATATTCACAGTTTCAGCCGCCTAACCATTACCGAAGAAAAATTGGAAAATATCGCAAATTTTCTCTTTCCACTTTCTTTTTTTGGCAGCCGTAGTCGGCAATGGGAAACATCCGAGGTAGACAATGGCTAACTTCCGAATGAATTTCTGCAATGAAAAACTTCTTCCAAAAAAATTCGCCATTCGTAGCCGGCGTACAACTGTAGGTCTATCAATTTCAGTTGCAACATCAAGACGCATAACACAAATTATAGGAAGTAAGGCCAAACATCGAGCTATTTATATGAAGTAAGCGACAAATTATTATTTATTATAACTTTTTTATTCTGGAAGTGCAATGGGAGAATTTTTCCTTATATTCGTGGCAAAAGCTTCACAGTACACTTGAATTTCAGCCAGAAGTTTGCCAATTTCAACATTCTAGCGACTATAATACTTTCACATAGCTAGTGAGCTTTGTTTATCATTTGCTTCATTTACCTTTAAGTAGGGTTGCCAGATTCCGAAATGGTGAGAGCAGTACATTTACTCTTTTCATGGAAGAAGCAGAACTTTTTTTGAGAAAAATAACAAAAAGCAAATCTATAATCACATATTTGAGATTCTTTTCAATTAATATGTAGGGCCAGTATTAGGAGGCCCATTATGTTACCACAAATTAATATGTACAAACCAACAAATATATTTATCTTAGATATTTTTTATTTCAAATCAAAGCCCAAAAAAAAGAAGAAATCCTTGAAAGTTTTTGCCCTCAAATAGTTATAAAATTCTACAAAAATTACGTCGAAGTTATTTTTTCAAATAAGCTCGTTCTCAACATTGTCTTAGGACAGTCTCTTTCTTTCCGCCAAAAGTTAGACATTAAACTATGTAGTCTTCCTTCGACTTCGTTAGAGTGGCCTTTGAAGAGTCCACAAAATGGATCAGGTCCAATAAAGGGCATACTGGCATCCTATAGTTAAGGTGTTTAAGTTTCCTTACATTTTGAGAAGAGTTAGGCACACAAATGCCAGTTTAGAGTTGAACGTGTCTGATTTGAGGGCTTTAAGAGCCGTTTCCTGCGCAAGCATTGCGTAGCACAGATTTCTATATACATATGTAGTTGGTTATACAACCATGGATATGGATTTTTTGGATTTAGGACCGTATATTCCAATCCCTGTTCCATCATTTTCCAATTAGATCCATCCGTAAATTTACTAACTTACTTAATTGGCGCTATAACCTCTTACAATTTGTGGTATGCGTCTTGATGTTGTAACACAAATCGAGGGACCTACAGTTTTACGCCGAATCCGGATGGCGAATGTTTTTGTGGAAAGTTTTTTCACGGCAGAAATACATTCGGAGGTTTGCCATTGCCCGCCGAGGGGCGACCGCTAATAGAAAAAACTTTTTCTATAATTTTTGGATGTTACTTGCCCCGAGCTGGATTCGAAACTGGGATCCACCGAATGAAGCGCGCACACGCTACACATTCGGCTAAGGCGGCCGTAAACCATATCTGGGAAAAACGTTTGAAGTTTACGAAAGAGTGTCACTCCTTTGTAAAATTGGGTCGCGCTTTGAGTCTTCTAAAATCTGTAGATGTCCCTTAATATCTCCGCTTTTGATGTCGGAGATGCTCTCTAACCTTAGCGCTGCAATACTTGCTTCTCTTTCTATTAGGATAGGAAGCTGGTCTGGTCATGCTAGCCTACCGTGTATACTACAAGGTCATCTGCATAATCCTTAGATTGTGAAGTTTATGAAGTAGCTCATCTATCACTAAGGTCGACAGTAGAGGAGAGAGTATACATTCTTGCGGGCAGCCTCTAGTGCGTTTGATAGCCTTATGTGTGTATTGCGCATTTTCGAAATATATTTAGCTATACAAATTTAGGAATAAATGATTGCTGATTATTTCGTGCTCCAATTGAATGGAGTATCGGCAGAGGACATGGTTTTTTTTCATACGGTCAGTGCCATATGACATAAAGCGCATCAAACAATCGAGTTATTCAAAATTTGTTGTACGTATTATTTTTCGAAATGGACCGCCGAGTTAATTTGATTTTCCACCCCTGAATTATTTCCCCTTTAGTTAGATGAAGCGCAGTTGATCGATGCAAACAAACCAAATACTTTGGACGCCTTTGATGAAAAAAGTGGCCGAAAGTTGGAGCTCGAAAATTATATTGAAATATTAATGGCATACGATTAATTTTCTACCAAAATAAATTTCCAGTTTGAGATTAAGTAATATCAATATACAAAATAAAGTTTCAAAACTCTAAAAAAACACCCCTTACATAAATATACATATACATATATGTATTCATATACCTGAATTATTATCACAGCCATAATGAAGTGCGCAGAAAAAGTGAAATGACCTTCCAGCTAACTGAAAAGTAAACCAGCTGGCCTAATAGGCGATTGACCAGCTGAACATATGTATGCCTGTCTAAACAAATACAGCTACATATGTACATATGTGCATATAAGCATACATACAGTGAACAAAATAAAAACTGGGACGCTCGCTCAGTTTTTTTTTTGCAAGTAAATGACGCTACAATTAAAGTACTAAGCAAAATAAAATAAAAAGGGTATAAATAGAAGGTCAGCAACCTAAGTTTCTCAGTACTTAAAAATCCGTGCAAAATTTATCAGGCATCTCCACTAAAAAAAATTGATGTTACCGTCGTAGAGTACCAACCTTCAAACCATTACATACGAAGTTTCGAGAATATCTATCATTTGTTTTTTTTTTTTTGCAGTATTGAGTTTTGAAAAAAGTTTTCCCCCTTTTTTTACGCAAAAAAATACCTGTAGAAATAAAAGCGAAGCTTGATAAACATTTCCCGAATCCTTAACCATCAAATAGAATGATCTACAAGTGGATCGCAGATTTTCGTTGTGGTCGTACGCGAACCGATGATGCTGAACGTTCTGGAAGGCCAAAAGAAAGACGCTCTCACTGAAGAAACGATAGAAAAAATCCACGATATCGTTTTGAACGATCGAAGAGTGAAAGTGAGCGAGATAGCTGACATGGTGAAGATCTCAAAAGAACGTGCGCAAAATGTCTTGCACGAAAAATTGGGTATGAAGAAGTTATCCGCAGGATGGGTGGTGCCGCGTTTGCTCATAATGGACGAAAATGCGCCGGTTCACACTTCAATGAAAGTAATGGCAAAACTGAATAATTTTGGACTTGCTCCCTCATCCTCCCTATTCCCCAGATTTGGCTCCCCATGACTTGAAGAAATGGCTCGGTGGTAAGAGATTTTTTTTTATTAAATTAGGAAGTTGATTTGAAAATTGAGGCCTATTTTCGAGACTTTGATGCAGCCTACTTTTTGGAAGGCATCAAAAAGTTGGAACATCGTTGGACTAAGTGTATCGAGCTAAAAGGAGACTAAGTTGAAAAATGAAATGAAATTAGCCCGAAAAAATGTTGTTTTCATTATTTTCGCACGGAGTTTTCAAATTGTCCGCGTACATTTATTTATTAGAATATTTTTTTTCATTTGGGTGTTTCACAAAATTTAAGAAATGCAAAATTGTTTGGTTTTCATTATTTATTTCAATGCAATTCAAAAAACATGACTTTTGAAATCTAAAATTTTATGACTTTATGATTTATGACACATTATGACACCTTGTGAATCACCCAATTGTAATTTTTTTGTATGAAAATTTTTGTTACTGCTTCGGCTTCAAGTTGTCTTTTCATCTACTGTTATACTGTGCCGCATATCCTAAGTCCCATACTCAAGGACATTTTTTTTCAACAATCGCAGTTCTTCCTGTATATTAGACCGAGCCGGTCTCCATATAAAAGAAAATCGTTTACAATTACACCTCTACACAGGGGCAATGAACCCGAAGAAATCAGCATATTCGTGTTTTCTGGGTCGCTGATCATGAAATTGAGGTTAAAATTTGAAAATTCAAAATGGTCGACACAATTTTGAAAAAAAGTGATTCAATTGCGATAAAAACTAGTTTATTAGTTTATGAGGTAGCTGATAAAGAAATTTTGAAATTGAATATAGCAATAAAATGGCGCTCATGCCTAAACAATTACGATAAAATCGGGTTTACGAGATAGGCATACAGTGGGGAGCACACATACATACTTATTTATAATATTCGCTATATTTGTCATGAGAAATTTTGTACATTAATTATTTATAAAAATAAAAAACATCATTCATCTTATAACAAACATCCAAATATTAAACTTTGTAAAATATTTATTAAAAATCAACAAATTGTTTTCAAAATTTTAATTTTTTTAATCAGAGTTTTTAGAAATTTATTTGAGTATGCAATTGAGTTACTTATCTAATTTTAGTATAATAAGCGCAGAAGTCTCAATTTTATTTCAATTCCCATTTATTTTCAATATTTATTTGTGCTGACGATATGTGAAATAAAAAAAGGTTTCAACGACATAAATTTAAAAAAATTTTGAAAAATCCACGAGAATTTTTAGTCACTTGAGGCTTCCTTATTAAAAGACTAAAATTATATGGGTGACGTATCTACGTACATACCTGAAAGTTTCTTAAAAAATCTGGAAAGTAAAAGTAAACTTTAGAAATTGCCTCTCTATCCTTGTTATTAGAGAATGAATCATATTATGTATTTAAGAACAATATTTGAATTCCAAATATTTGAAATTGAAATTAAAACTTTTAAAACGTTGGCCTGTCGGTCATATACCTAGATCCCCGTATCCTAGCACGAGAGCTTACTTTAAGAGAATTTTGGGATTATACAAGTTTTCATTCTTGGCGTGGGCTAAATACTTTTTTTTATTCATTACTCAATTCAAAAGTGTAATATATCTTTAAAAAGATGACTTTGCGTATTTTATTGTTATGTTTTTAAAGAGGGAGGGTATACATTAATTATCCTCGAAGGATATATAGCACAACAAATTATCTTTTTAACGATGCATCACACTTTTCAATCGAGTATTTAATAAAAAAGTAATTAGAAAATTCGATTTGTTTTTTGTTTTTATGACACGCCAAAGACGAACATGCTAATGACCCTAAAATCGTGGCAAAGTATTCTTTCAAGCTAGGGCCTGGTGAGCTTCTGAGTATAATTTTTCCTTTAATAAATTGCAAAACACCGGCCCCATTTGCAGCTATCGCACCCAATGATATTGCCACCACCCCTGTGCTTTACCGCCCGATCGGGTATTTAAATTAGGAGAATCGAATAAGTTTTAGATCTTGACTGTAAGAAATTGAAGTGTCGTGAAAGAATATCCACATTATTTTTTTTTATTGCACAACGTGCCAATTAAACTTTTATAAATAAAAAAATACTAATTGCTACTACAAGTTACTTCAAACAACTTCATTCCAGTCATGGGCCTATGCTGAAATTCGAGCAGGGTGGAGGATTTTTAGACCCCAAGATAGTAGAGTTATAAATTTACTAACATATTAAGTTGATAACAGCACAACACACAAGTGAAATGAATCTAAATCAAAATAAGACGATGAGGATCCTCAGAAATTCTATCTAAAATTTTTTCGCAATTTCTTATTCATTTTCAGATGTGATTTTTCTATGAACACAAAAATTCATTAAAAAAACATCACGGAGATTGACGCAAGTGTTCAATAAAATTAATTTTGCCATTTATGGTGATTAATTTTTTTTTTAATTTTGTATAAAAGTATATATCTTTCTATAGCAGAAACCATTTGAAGCAAAGTTTCAAACCTAGTACGAATTTTACAAAAAATCAACAAATTTCAAAAAATGCAAATCAAAGTTTTAGCCTATTAAATTTTAGCGCCATAAGTGTAAGTTTTAAGTATCTAGAAATTAGCGTTAATTTTTTATATTTTCCTTACTGACGCTGTTGCGCAATTTTCTTCTATACAAAGTAATTTTGAGCATTCGTTATATGGAGGAAAATGCCCATAAATAATAATAATCAGACAAAATCCGCCAATGCCACTAAAATAGCATTGCGCCGGTGTGATTTTTTATAAATTTACTTTAATTAAGTTGAACTTTCCAATATTTCATTAGTTTTTTAAAACTTGTGTCTTATTTTTGGTCTCTAAATTAACTGTCAATTTTGAAAATTTGAATTTATTAGCAAATTGTAACAAGGAAATTCTAAAATTTTAAACCAATTTCCACTTGTTCCAGTTTTCTGGTTTCTAAAAGTGAAGTTTCTTTATTAATTCTCTTCTTTTTTTCTTAAAAAAAGCCAATTACTAAAAATTGGTTTATGTAAGGAAACATCTAAAATTTTCACCGTTTATTTGCGTTTCATTTCATTTGGCCAACTTAAGCTGCTCTTTTTTTAGCTATATTTAGATGCAAAGAAAAATTAAGCAAGTATACGAGCTTTTCTTTTGTTCACTGTATTTATATATTGTTGTTTACGTTACGTGCGTGGTGTTAGAAAGTTGTAGCAGACTACAAGAATACCACATAGTAAAAATCAAAAAAAAAAAAAACAAAACCAACAACTATAAAAAATGAATAATAATAATAACAATCACCAATGAAGATATTATTTTTTTCTCTAAAATGGCAATACAAAGTTCGCATATTTGAATTGTGGTTTTCTTTTTGCGAAAAATTTGTTTTATTATTGCCGTGGTCAGGGCAAATGAGAATCTGTTTACTTAAACAATAAACAGATGGTTTCACGTTGATTGAATGAATAAAAAATATACCTGCTACTGTTTCATCATAGCTCAAAATTTTTCCATATCTTGCAGCTGATTTTTTTTTCAAAATTAAATAATAGTGTTCAGCGGCTGTTTGAAACTGAAAGCGTTATTGCCATATGTAACTCAAACTTGGAGATTTGCTATTAAATACACATCTTTAGATAATCGAACAGTATTTTCCCTAAGAATTGCTTAAACAATTTTTAAATAATTTTTGGTAATTTCCTGAGAAGCAAATTTTTTTTTTATTTTAAGTACTTGCTGAACTGTCAAACTTTGTATGCATTTTTCACTAGACCAAAGAACGTAGATTTCATCAGTAATCTACGTTCTTTGCACAAGGCGAATTCATACCAGGTGATGTTGAGCGTACAACAACAAAATGCACGCTAACAAATTATACGCACAATGACAGCGAGAATCAGTGAGAGTTACAACAAACCCATATTTTTGAGATTCTCTCCAGCAAGCAATTCCACTCAGCTGCTTTCTCAACGCCACCTTATATGAATTCGTCTTGATTTGCGAGGTTATATTTACTGTTGCGATTTGATTCGTTGTAGCAGAATTTGTGTTGCCTTCTCGGTGACTTATCGCAACAAAATGCATGCAATTATTGCTGATCAAAGCGTCTTGATGGGAACAGATAACTTTTCAGCATCGAAAGCAATTGTTGCCTCAAGGAAATATACTGGATCGGGTACTTAGTATACTAACAATGCAGCTCCTCCTTCCATCTACGACTGCCAAAGCTCTAGTAACGCTATGGACCTGACCGGTTTATTTGAAATCACGAAATAAGAGACCTTATGAAAAACCAAATTTTTTGCCTACATGGTACAAAATCTCTTAGTTTATAACCCCTCACCCTCCGCACATTCTTAAGGAAGCAAGTATTGACCTAAAACTCTTTCGTTTTCTCTGTCAGAACTAAACACAAAACAACGCGTGCAGAGAAAAGATCACTCAGACTAAAAACCGTTCGGACCCACTGTCAGTTTCAATACTACAAAGAATCGCCAGCAAAACTGAACTGATTCTATTCATCAAGAAACATCGTTGCCCACCAATGGGAAATCTAACACCTTGAGGAGAACGGAACAAGGCAATTATCTGGGCCTGATCCTAGATAGTAAACTAAATTAGGGGCTCAACGTTATCGAAAGGGTCCGCAAAGCCACAATGGCTATCTCCTCAAGCAGCAGGGCTATAGGCAAGAACTGTGGCTTAGGACCCAAGGCGGTTGCATTGATATATACGGCGGTTGTAAGACCAATCCTTTTTGATGGTACGGTTAGCTCTTGCCAAGAAAATAAACATTAAGAAAGTAGGGAGATTCAGCGGATAGTCTCTCTGTTAATTACCGAAGCTATGAAAACGACAGCCACTAAGGCGCTAAGTGCGCTACTTAATTTCCTCCCGGTAGACCTACATATCTGCTAAGAAAATTGCATGCAACACCGGCATTAGACTAAACTTAATTAGAAAATGGACAAATCTTTACATCGGACATGGTTCAATAGTGGTCGAACTCACGGAACTGCCTATGTTGACTGACCACACGCTTCCGACTGGCTCGGCCGAAACCAAATTCATGACCCAATTGCCTGAAAGGGAGAGTTGGTGAAGAGGTATTTTCGGAACAGCTGGGTATAGCTATCAGCTTCCATTTACCTCATTACTGCTGTGTTTGTCAGGCGGAGCTTATGGCAATCTTGAAGGCCGCATCAGTGGTAGAGTGTGATATCATTCCCGGCAATGAAATCTATATTTTCATCGACAGCCAGGCGGCTATTAAATCCCAAAGGGAAACGCCGCTAGCATGAGCGGGTTCCCAGTCACTGCGACATTCGGGGTAACTGGGAAGCCGATGAGCACGCACGTCGGCTCGACTCTGCCGGATAGTGAAATTGGGGATTCACTATAAACCAGAAATTTGTTAGAATCGCAAATGATAGATGGAAGTCTGAAACCTCTTGCCAAATTGAAAGAGCACTCAGGCCTTCGATGGAGACAGGATCTTAAGATGACGACTGCAGTCCTAACCGGACAATGTTTAATAGGTGCGCATGCAGCAAGACTAGGGACCTCCTGGCGAAACTGCTGTAAGACTTGTCGTGATGTCATACATCACCTACTCTGCCGCTGTCCGGCGCCAGCTAGAAGGAGAGCTGAAGATGTAGGCAGCTATCTCCTTAATAAGCTGGACGATCTTAGGTAAGTTGAAATTAGGATCTTGACGACATTCCTCAGGAATACGAGGTGGTTTTAGGAGTACAGGGTTCCCACAACAGCCGCAACGCGGTATCACAATGGACCACGAGCCAAAGTGTGCCTTACTAGGGACTGCCGTCTAACCTAACCTTCCATAAGCAACGAAGAGGATTCAAAGAATTCAAAACAACAACGCCCCTTTGTGTGCGTTCGTTCAGCTTTGCCTGAGACAAGGTTGTTGTCTGTTATGGTGTGCATTGATGCTAACTAATGCAAATTAACTCTGTTCGTCTGTCACGCTTTCAAGTTTCGCCGAGTGTACATCAGCACCACAAGAAAGAACGAACGGAAGCAACAAAAAATTGGTACACCACTTAATCCATTCAATATTGTCAAAAAAGTTATATATCGCTACAATAATTAGACGCTTTAAATAACACATTCGTAAATTATTGCATTTTTAATTATTTCGAAGGATTGTAAAGCAACTATTTTGCAATCCAATGAACACAAGTAATAAATAAAGTCATAAAGTGCCAGTGGCATGTAACATGCAAACAAAAATTATGTGTACATACATACAACGGCCAATGACGAACGTGTATATTAATTTATGTACTTACGTCATGCCATGGCTGTACTAAATATTTCGCCTTAATCATTTTGCTGTTTAAATCAACTTAATTTAGATGCAATTAAAGTCATTAAAACGTATCATTCATTGCACTCGAAACGCCAATAGTTTTTGAATTATTTTTAAAATAATAAATTTATGTACGTATGTATGCGCTTAGAATAGCAAAATTTAATCGCACTAAACATACTCATGCAATAATCTTGGAAAGTCATGTGATAATTGTTGCAAAATAATCAAAATATCAGGTTTCCATGTTAAAAAATGTGGGAAAAATTACTTCAAATACTTAGTTTCTTTAATAGTGGTGGAAAGCATCTAAAGCCTAAATCCCGGCAACTCTTCTCGTCTGGTTTCTCACACTGGTACTACCGCTAAGTGCTTGGTCAGCAGACGAATTGCTCGAAAACGTCCATACCAACATTGTCAGTTCACTCAGTACCAACGTCGGGGTCTTCGTTCCGAGCCTTAGTTCGCAGGTTATCTAGTATCAATTTCCAATCACAGTTTTTTTTGACGTCGTAGTTGTTACCTGCAGATCGCCATCCATAATTTCTCTCAAAGTTTTCTGGGGTAACGTCATTTTCCAAAACTAACTTGAGCAACATCTTCCTAGACTTATCGAAATGCAGAGCATACGCGAAAAACGAATGGACGAAATATGGAGTCAATACCTCGATGAACTTCATTTAAATGCTTAGATCAATTTTGTTGATTCGTAGAGTATTAAAAATTACTTTAACTACACTTGTTAGTAGCTATCTACATTGTCAGTATTTGCCATACTTTAGAACGAGCTATCTCAAATTTTAAATAAAAAATATTTAAAATTCAGAAAAATGCATAAAAGTTTTATTTAAACCGATAGCACGGGGGAAATAACTTAATGTTTGATTATTATTGTATTTCATGCAAATGTTGGCCGCGGTTGCGCCTCAAATGCTCCATCCGTTTAGTCGAATTTTGGCATATTCTTTACAATATTTGGCGTTGTGGTGGTAGGTCGTTCGGCTTCAATTCTTGCACCAGCTGTATTTTGAAAGGCTTCACACCTAAATTTTTCTGCAAAATTTTCCACGTAGTGAGTGAGTTAACAGAGACCCAATTGCTCCGAACGGCGCCGAATCGATAATTCACGGTTATCACTAACACTAACACTAACCGATACAGCTGCGATATTTTACTCAGTTTGCAAGTCAACGGTGTTTCCTTGTAAATTTTTCCGATTTGTTGGGGTTTACCCCTCCAAGCCTCGACTGCTGCATTAGCGCGCGAACTTATTGAGTAGTCCTTGCACTAAGTTTGTGCGTCTTCCTAGAAGGTTGTCTACGACCGATATGACCTGCGGTAATTATGAGCTCTGAAAGAGATAACGCTCCTTGCCATAAGTCCAGATTCCTAATGCAGTAGTTTGAGCAGCAGCAAATACCTGTCATAGGTTGGCCTCCTGAGCCCCAAACCCATATGGGTATAAAGACTCGTATGATTTTTAAATTTCGTAATGGCTGAGATGGAAGAAAAAACAGACGGAAATTCTTACTATTTCATCATTTTCTGGAATTAAATTTTCTGTTAAAATAAAGGCATTTTCCTCACCAAGCTCATTAATTTTATACAGGCTGAGCCAAATAAGACCTAGCGATGTTAATCATGTTTAACTCTTGTAATATTCATTTGTTTTAATTATTATTTTATCATTTATTAAATACATTTCATGGAAATTGAGAGGCACTATGTGTGAAAAATGGCATGAGGCAAATGTGCATCGTTTTGCTCGACACAAACACTGACTTTTTTAGCGCGTTTTTCATTACACCATTTCGCCCACTTTGTTTTTTAAATATCCCCATAAAAAAAGTCGTGCGCAGTTAAATCTGGTGAGCGACGTGGCCAAGGGAATTCTGAATTTTTTGAAAACAAACATTCGCCGAAAATTTCACACAGCTGGTCCATATTGCTTCATCTTGTTGGAACCACAAATTAAGACGCCGCTTCGCCGTTGGCCGCAAAAACCTGGCTATCATTGTTTTGTTAGAAGAAATATGCCCCGATAACTTAAGTTATCATTATGAATTTCTAAGTGTTCAGTTACAAGCTGCAAAAAGAAAAAAAAATCAATTATATTAAAGAATAAAAATGTTATTCGCGTTTTCGTAGGTCTTATTTGGCTACTCAAAGAACATAAATTTAAATTAGATCCATTTTTTATTAAACGCGCGATGTGTTGATTAGTTTCTACACATTTGTAAAATTAAGTCAATTATTTGCTCTGCATAACAAAATGCAAAAAATTTAAAATTTACAAAATGCAATAGCGTCAAATTTTAATGACGGTCTAAGAGTCACCGACAACGGCGAATGGACAGTGGCAGCTGCATTGCGCTTAGTTCATTAATTATTTGGTTACAAATTCAGAAGTAACCCAAAAATGCAACAACAACAACAACAATAATAGTTCCTTTCAACAAAGTGATCAAAATAAACACAAGCAGAAGTAGATGTATGGGTGGCAATATTCCTGCACTCACCTTGCACTCCAACGTCCATGTGCTTGGCTTGTATTAACTAATTTGCAAAAATGTTTCGGAAAGTGAGGGCAAAAAAAAAATTGAATTTAAATTAATTAGTGTATCAGATTGAGTGCGCATATTAGTTTTGAAAAAAAAAAAAATTATATGTAAACATGTAGCAATTTTTTGAAAATAGTGCGAACACGATTGACGGCGGTGGACAGGTATTTGGGTGTGTTAAGTGGGCTTGTGTTGCCGTCAGAACTGATTGATGATTATTAATGAGTTCGCGACAATATGGCCATAATGATCGCTTACTGCTGCGAGTAGTCCATTGTTCAGTTTTTGCTTTCAAAATTTGTAATAAGGGCATTTGGAAAAAAATGATACTTTTAGAAACAGGGAGCGATTATAAGTTCTAACAAAAAAATTGATATTTACTACAATTTTTAATCATTCAATTTGGATTTTGAATAACTTTTATACTAAATAAAAAAAGCACTTAAGTGGGCGAGCCAGAAGTAAAATTTCTTCGTTGTAGTAGAAATTAATAAAAGTAGTCAGAGGAATTAGTAGCATTAGTAAAAATAGCGGTAGAAATTGGAAAAAATAGTAGAAGAAGTTAGTAAAAATAGTGGTTAAGATTGTTGAAATAGTGGGAAAATTATTGAAAATAGTGGTAGATTTCAGTTATATAGTGGTATAAATTAGTAGAAATAGTGGTAGTAATTGGTAGTAGCATTACTAAAAATAGTGGTAAAAATTAGTAAAAATAGTGGTAGCAATTAGTAAAGCCATTCTGATGCTACTTTCGTTACGCGATGTAAAAAATCACTGCCGCTAAAGAAGTTTTACTTCAAAAAAGATTTTGAATGATGGAAAGATTTATTTGGACTTTTAAAATTTTTTTCTGTTAGGATGATATCCATCAAGTGGCTGCCGACAGTTTTTTTTTGCCGTCTAAGTACCAATCCTTCCAGTACTGCCGTCAAGTATTTCGTTGTGAGGTGATTTGTGCACTAAGCTCAACGTTCGTTACAGTCCTAATGTAGTCCGTGGGAAATTGCATCATCATCTGTTCTTCGTATTGGCAGTGTTTTTTGCCTTGTACCTCGCCAGTTCTGCCCCTTTTGCATCTAAAGCAAAAAAGGATATCCCTTCATAGATAGAAAACTCTTACTGAGGTAGTCAAATAGACGGCATTCGAGCCACCTGATCGCTAAATTTCAGATTGACAACATCTTGCCTTGTATCTGGACAATTCTGCCACTTTTCCATCTAGAACCAAAAGAAAAAAAACACCCTTAAGGCATCTTGAGCTAGTCGAAACGGACGGGATTCCGAGCCAGTTGGACAGGCGGCCTTAAAATATTAGTTTCAAAGCGTGCGGTTGGAATGTACTGGATTCGCTGACTGGAATCCACTTCCACTTCTATGAAGTTCTGCGCCTCAAGGAAAGAAGTCTGGGATGGTTAATCTGCGCGGTCTTACTGGCCATGCGAAATTGCCGAAACGGGAGATTACGCGACCAGAAAATGCTTCCTTCACAATATTCATTGTAGCCCGTGATGGGTGTGTGGTTGCATCGTCTTGTTGAAATCACATGTTTACCGCTTAACCAATTCCGGTAGTAAGAAACCGGGCATCACAGGCGGATATCCAGAAATGAAGATTATGGTTATCGACCTAGCCACTCCCCCATCCCTTATTCCCTGGGAAGGATAGGCTTTTAGTGCATTAGGCAACTATGCTTGAGTGCGTGAAAAGTGATTTCGGATATCCGGCCGCTTAAGTGAAAATCCGCCTCGTCGCTCATAATGATTTCCGATATAAAATCGTTCTTTTCGTTGTTGAGATTGTGGATGGTTTGACAGTAACACAGTTTGCACTTTGTACGAGAACAGGTGTAAGTTTTTCAATAAAATTCATTGTAGTGTCCGTCTCGTCACGCCCAATTCCGCAGCTCGTCTTCTCGTTGATGTATCTTCGTTCTCAGCGATATCGGCAGGCACAACCGCGATATTCTCGACGGAACAATCGTACCGGTGGTGGCCACGTCCTCCACGGTCTAATGTGGTTTAAGTCTGTTCGACTCGAGAAGCTAAGCGCCGGAATATTTGCCCAGTTGACGACACACGATCAGGAAATCGACATCGGTATTCGCGCTGCGCCAAAACCACTGACACATTATTGGCCAAAGAAATCAACACACTTATTCCTCGCTCTTGCGAAGTACAGCACTCCATTGCTTGTCTGCTAGTACACCGCAGGTGTTTAGTTCCCAAATATCAAATATGATTGACGTATGATACCATTTGCGGAAACTATAACATCATTGTTCATTTTGTTTAGATTAATCGCTCAGAAAATGTAATCATATATCGGGTTATATTTTTTTGATTAAAAATAAAACTCATTTATCCCTATATACCCATTTGGGATCCACCAGAGCAGACTTCCAACTCTCCGCAGTTAAGATACCCTCCGGTTGCTCACAACTCCACGGTGTCCACCGTAAGAACGAGATTCTTCCTCGCAATCTCGTAAGCTCGTGAAAGGCTAAGAGGGCTGGAAACATTAGAAGCCCTATTACTTTTTGACTCCTTGATAGGGTTGCCCACATAAAGTCTATCTTTCAGGAGTCAGGGCCATCGTGCTCATCTGCACTAGATCAGAATTCTTAGAATCCTTACCTCTGAAGTTTAGGTTCAGCCTCAAAGTAAGCAGGCTTTTCGCCCCTTCCACAAGCTTTCTTTTACCCTCATAAAAAGATTGGTCTTAGAATTGTCTGAGAGTTTTTGCGGCAGCACTACGTTTTCGCTATGCTCAAACTGAGGGTCAGATCTCGTTATTTTTTTTAGGTTGGTATTTCGGATTTGTTTGCAGCAGACTTAGATGTAGATGGCTAGTAAGCTAGATCCACCAGCCTACAAGCTTGACTAGAATACCAAGCATCCTTTTCGTGTTTCCCTCGATTAGTTATTATATACCGGCGTTGTATTCGCAGTACCCAAAGAAGAATTCCGCAATTTATTTACGACGTGCCCGTTGGTGTCATTTTGACCAGTGTGCAGATTTTGGTCTGATTTTTTTTGTTCCTCATTACTGATACTTTGGCCGCTACAAAGCTGAAGCTATCCGGTAACCAATCAAATAAAAATAAAGAGCAAAATAGACGGTCGGCCACAGCGAGCCCCAGGTACCCGGGAGACACCGTTCGAACATAGTCAAATGCCCCTTATGGCACCAAAAATATATACCACCCTGTACTGTGGTCTAGATTACGAAGTATTTGGTGTAAACCATTAGAGTGCATGCGATTTCAATAAATCAGAAAAATTTTAATTAAAAATTCATCAATTGATTCAAGAGCGTGCCATTCAATTTTAGTTTCCACAAATAGTACTGGAAGTACACAAACAAAGATATAAAAAAAACACAAACAAAAAGAAGAAGGTATTTTGATTGACATGTAAACAAATGTGCGTCAACGACAACAACAACAATCACGTCCATCAACGCTCGCTGAGTGAAATGATAAGTGAAATCACTGACTGTGCGTGCGTGTGAGTGGAGTGTGTGTGTGTCTGTTTTCTTAATGTGCCCACAAATCATCCAACAAACGACACGATGGCAACATTTATTTATGCTGTCCAAGCAACAGCTAAAAACACAACCAGCCAGTCAGCCGCATCAGCAGCACCACCAGCAGCAGCAGCAAATTCGGTCAAGCAGGCGCGATGTGGGCGGCGTTGAATTTAATTGTGATACGTTGCGTATACGCAACATACAAATCTACTACGTTTATGTGATGCTTGTGATTGTAAAAGTATGTTAAGTGTAGCAAACGTTGATTGTCGCAAAAAAATTCTGAGAGCCTGAAAAAATCTTTAAATTGCCACTCACCGCACCGCCCCCCTTGAGACGCCATACATTAATTTCTACCACTTCCGCTGTCTGTCTTTCATTCCGGCCAAATATTTTGCGAAGGAGCGAACGCTGCTGCTGGCATTCAAGCAACAAAATTTGCATATGAATATGTAGTATGTATATGTAAATATACACCTATGCAAAATTGACTAGGCAAACAAATATCGGGAAATGTAGGCAACATTTTGAACATTTAAGTGTCGGGTGTGAGAAATGAGCGCCGTGAGTAGTGATGCGTGGCGGCACTACTTGGCATTATTGTGTTTGGCCTCTGTGTCTTTTTTGTTTTTGTTTTACGTTTTTCTGAAATTTATGCATGGCCTGCATGCACTTTTCGTGTGCATTAAATTTAATGACTTGTTTTTTTCGGAATATATGTTTGTAAATATATATATTTTTTTCTGTAATGTTTTACTTTTTGGAATTTCGCATTTCGCTTTTATCTGCACTCTGCAAATTTGTCTGCGCCCGTCACATTTGAGCAAACACACATGCCTACTCGTAGAAGCATATAAATCATGCTCGATTAATAAAAATGTTCACGCTGACTTGATTGCATGCCGCTTGACAGTCGTCGCAGTAGATAGCAGCTATGTATGTGGCAAGTGTGACACGCGTTCACCGGAGCGCAACGTAGGTGTTGGTTAAGTGCATTTCTTTTCCGGAAGTTTGTAGAACTACAAAGGATGCCAAAGTTGCGTGAATTACTATACTTTTTAGATTTGAAAATATTACATGGTTATGATTTCCAATAATTAAAATAACTATATCTTCCTCTTCTTAATCGACGCCATACCCGCTCGTACAGCTCTAATCGTTCCAATGTCTGCGGTATTCTTCGCCGTTCCAAAGATGTAAAAGTCCAAAAATCTTTCGGAGAGCCTCCAAGGGTCATTTCATCCAATATTGACGGAGTCCTTGCTTCTGCGCCTTAAATAGTGTTGTCATTTTAGCCTTTTACGGCTAGATCTAGCTTTTTTAATATTCTTTTAGCCGAAATTTTTTTTAGCTGTTTTTTAAAATTATTTAGCATTGTTAGCCTTCTCTTTTATGCTGTAAACCAAATGTAAATTCGATACTAATGAAGTAAATGCCATAGAAATACAATGGAGTAATCTATATCAACAATAGAATGTTTAGATTTGCTACACTGATAAGGTCCAAACGGCTAGACGCACCCATATTCAGTCTAACCTCATGAATAACTATCGGACAATGTTCGGTCAGAATGAGGATCGAGAGTTGTCGTTTATTTAGCGATTGGATCACCTTTGAACGCCTAAGATCCACCACCCGCCAGAGGGCCTTTTTTTGTAATTCCGCATGCCGTGGTGTTTTTCTAGCGCTCGCTGAGCCGACATAGAGCCCGTCTGCCCAATAATACATGCTCCCACCATCTCCCTTCCTGGAGTAATGACTTCAAGGATGCTCTGCCGATTGAACCCATCAGTCATTCAGTTTCCTGCAATGGCCCGGCACCCAAATCAGTCCGATGTCAAAGCACACCGAGGCTGCTGAGAGAGAATTCAGGAACTCCCCGACCAGTTTCGACCTGACCATTAGAGACCCTTAGGCCTTGATGGCAACCTGATTATCAGAATAGAAGTTTGCTCGTCTAAAGAGCATTACATTGGCGAGTAGCCAATCGGCTGCCTCCTTGATTGCGCTACCCTTCTCCCATTCCTCCCTAATCGGGATGTGAGTGAGGAAATAACTATTTGGTGCCAGAACCATCAGGCAGCGATCTTTTTCTTGAGGAACAAAATCAAAGCTGGCAAGAGTTCTAGAGTACCCGTAAGCAGAGTTGAAGTTGTAGCCATTGGCCTTTAATTGGGTTACAGCACGAGCTGTAGAAACCTTGCGCGCAATGTGTACAGTCACTGTGTTAAGGATAACGTTGAGTGCAAGATTGGGTGGGG
The DNA here is from genome assembly GCA_951828415.1 of Anomoia purmunda. Classification (NCBI taxonomy): domain Eukaryota; kingdom Metazoa; phylum Arthropoda; class Insecta; order Diptera; family Tephritidae; genus Anomoia; species Anomoia purmunda. The sequence continues at coordinate 49,624,057 of OX639995.1, forward strand.
TCCGAAGCGTAACACTGATTCCAATGAGAACTGTCCGCTGCGCCGCCCGCTATAGCTGCTTAACTTTTAATTAACCTTTTCCAGTGAGTTCCACCAGACAATCACCCTCGTAAAACCAGTGATATACCGATGCCTTTTTAACTTTTTCGTTGATGTTTGGCCTCCAGAAGAGCTTCCTGTCCAAAATCAGTCCCATATAGTTAACCCAGCTAGAAAGCACAAGTGGGACACCGCAGATTGAGGGAGGTCGGGCATCAGGCAATCTGTATCTTCGGATAAACAAGACAAGCTCAGTCTTTTAGAGATTAATAGCGAGCCCACACCCCGTGAAACACTTCAAGATCATGTTCAGGTATCCCTGCATGATGTCAAACAGGTTGTCCAAGAACTTCCCCCAGACATTAAGTGTCACATCGTCCTTTCGGATAAAATTTGGCACATAAATAGCTTACAACCTGGATTAACATATCTTATATATTTAAAAGATAGATGAAAATATATTTATTTAGGTTAAATCATTGCTAAATGTTGTATTAGATTTGGCATATATATCCATCCTCGCATGTGCAATTTATTAAAGAGTGTTGCCAATTCTTTAAAATGTTCGATTCAATTGAGGTCGAGACCCATTCCAAATTTCTTTAACTTTCCAAATTTTAACTTTTATTTTAAAGCATATACATATACAATCTTAAAAATAAAAGCTCAAATTTAACTGTTAAAATTGATTTAAAAAAATGCAGTCAAAAAATAACTGTTAATTGCTGACTTTTTGGTAAACGTGAAAACAAATTAAATCATATAGGATTAACATTCCTTAGCTAACAATCACCACATTGCTATATACAGATGCTAATTTTGTGGATTTGGTTTTTTTTTTGGTGGTATTAATTTCGAAAATGCATTGCCAAAAAATTGATCAAAAATCAACGCGATTCCTTACTTACCTCAAATTTGCAAATTATTCAATGAGTATAAAACTATATTCTCAAAAATTGTCTAAATATTTTGAGTAAAATGATTTGAATATTGATGAAAATTTGTTGAATTTTGTAAAAATTGGCACAAAGTTCGATGCTCGGATTTATCTATAAGGTTTTTTCTTGTAGAATGAAATATCTTTTATATTTAAAAATCTCACGTCACAGTGTTTGTGGTCGAACGCCTCCGAAACGGCTAGACCGATGCAATTTTCTGTGTATATTTGGTAGGTATGAGAATAGGTCGTAATTTAAAATTTATGCGTAGGAGAAGGTTGCCACCTATTTGGAAAGCAAAAGTTTAATTCAATTAATAAACAAGTTATATGAATTATTAAGAAATTATAAAGTAGTTTCATAGCTAACTTTTTTGGGGTTGCCACCTGCTTAAAAAGTCGAATTTAATTAAGGTATGCACGGTTTATATAAATACTAAAATATGGGTGTCATACAGTTGTCTGGGGCAAGACGGTTCATGCTAACTTTGGAATGGTTGCCACCTGTTTGAAAAAATTAAATTAAATTAAATTATGCACAAGTTAATGAAAAGTGAAAATATGGATTCCAAACTGTTCGATTTGATGGAAAGAAGGCCTGTAGCATAAAGAGGGTTGCCACCTGCTTAAAAAGTCGAATTAAATTATATTATACGCAAATTATTTAAAATAGTATAATATGGGAATCATATGGAAAAGTGTATAGGTATATTTTGAAGTCGAATTAAACTGAATTATTTTATTGAATTAAAATTTAAAATTATTTTGAAATTTAATGAAATTACACTCAAAGACATAAAAGATATGAGTGCAAAGGTCTTCGTAGCGGCAAGGACAAGGTGCATACACATATTTTTGATAGGGTTGCCACCTGGTATATGTGACAGATACCCAAATGCGTTTTCTGGCTACAAATGCAAAATGCAGTTAATAAATAAATTTGGGCAATACAACGTGTGCCGAATTTTTCTAGTACTTTTATAAAAAATTAATTCAAAATGTAAAAAAAACAAATAAAATCTCGAAATTTGTCAATAAGTCACTATTGTACGCTAGTTATGTAAGCAATTTTTTATGGATTTGTTAATTTAACTGCAAATTGCTGCTAAATACTTAAATTTCCAACAAACTGTGCAGTGCAAAAAAAATTTCTAAACATCTTCTGTACAAACGCATGACAATTTGCAATTAATTTCGATCAGCAGCATTGACTTAAAGCATAGCGCGACTACGACAACAAAAATTTAAATTAATTATGAAATTCATAAGCAAATAACAACAACTAGTTACACACCCACTCCACAGCCCACACACACAACCACACACGTGCAAACGAGATGCACACACTTACAGCAAGATATGAAGGCGCACGACTACCGCCGCCGACGGAACACCCAGCCAGACGTGCTGCACGGCAGGTAGCAATAGGTGGAAACAAGCAACAACAATTCACCGTGAATTTCGAATTTTCATATTTGCAATAATTTTACACATCCGAACATGGGGGGTTGTTTTTTTTTTTGCTTATTTGAGAAACATTTTCGCTTCGCTGCATTGAAAGTGCAAAATTTAATTGATGTCGAAATTTAATTGACAATTTTCGATGAAATGCGCGTAAATTTTATTGAATTAAAATTTAAAATTATTTTGATATGCCTCGCAAAACATAAGAACAACAAAAAAAAAAAAAGAAAACAAAAAAAAAATATCTCTGAATGCGAAAATTTGGCGCATCTCTCTAGTGTTGGGGATGTTGCAATCCACAAGCTGTTGAAAATGTGAAACCACCAACCAACCAACAGCAATCTCTGTTGCTCACCCAACAGTGAAAGGCAGCAAAAACAACAAAAAAAAAAAACAACGACTAAAACATTAATTCGAAAATCAACATTGAGATGAATATGCAGTAAAATATGCAAGAATTACGAGTGTGCGGATCTATAATTATTTGCGTCAAAGAACTCGTGACAAAAGATTCGGGATATTCTATAAGTAGATATTTTAGAGCAATCATTAGAAGCCTACTGTAAAAATATAACATCATCAATACTGTACGATGCAGATTTTTTGCCATTATTACCAAGAAGGAAATGCAGTTAGTTCCCGCAAAAAAAAAAAAATTAAAGCAAAAACATTAAGAGTAAAAAGCGACGTCTGTCCTATTTCCACATACCTCCACGTATTCTAAAATTCTAGTAAAATTAATATATTTATTTACAACAGCGTCTACAACATGCTGAAAGATTATACCTAAGTATATATGTACAATAGGGTGGTAAAAAAAACGTATGAGAAAAAGAAAAGTCGGAATTTTAATGTTCTCTCTTTTCGCTTCTTTCGTCTTCTTAATTGGCGCTATGCGATTTTGAACTTTTGACCGATTTGACCATAACACATCAGTCGTGAAGTCAACTCCTTCCCTACCCGGTCCTTCCACGGTAGAAGAGGCCATCCTATTCCTCTGCCACCACCAGCGGTAACACGATAAATACTTTCAGCGCTGGAGCACTTCCTTCTATTCCTGACCTAGCCAACGTAGCACAGCTGAATCCATAATTCATCGTACTATGTGGTAAAGCCCATTCGGCTCATCGTTCCACCGTCTGCGGTATTCGCTGCCTTATCGCCATTCGAATTTCATAGAGGTCAGTCAATGGGATGTTAATGCCATCATTCATTAATTTTGCTTTGGAGCTCGAAATCTTCATCTTCTACGGCGACCCTTTCGCTGTCACCATTTAGCGAAGTAAAGAAATACTCGGCGTTCTGCCCGGTCTTAAAATCTACCTTAAGCCGCCGCACCTTCTGATAAAATTTTTGGACCCTTTTCCTGTCGACTAGTATACCTTAAGCACTTTGTACTCTCGTATTTCCGCCTCTCTTTTCTCTCTGCGATCGCAACATCCCCCTTTAGGGAGCATCTTTACCGTCCGTAGCGGTGCGGTATTCCTCATCACGCCAGTCGATTTTTCGGAGTCGCTGAAACCCAATTACTTCTTCAGCGGTGGTATGTAGTGGGAGAGAAATATGGTCTCAATGCTAGAGAACTCTGGTTTACTGCGAGCTTTGCTTGGCTCGATTTGGTTTTAAGTTTTTCGATCTAGAGATAGCCTCGTAGCCCAGTGAATTATTTTACGCTGGAACCCAGTGTTACCTAATACCATGTTTCGGGCTCCAGCAAAGTCTAATCAGTATCAGTCGATTAGCTGAGGTTTCGTTGTAAATAATAAATCTATCCACCTTGGAATTGAAGTCCCCAAGCATGGTTTAGATATCGTGACAGGCAGCGCACTCATAAATGCGTTTTAGTTGCTCGTAAAAGTCATCTGCGATCGTATCGTTTTTCTCTTCCGTCTGGTCATGGCCACAAAACGGCAAGATGTGCAAGAATCGTGGTGACACGCTCGTCCACCGGAGTGAACGATAGTACTTGGCGCGAAGTCTCTCTTCCATCAAAAATCCAGCATCGAACTTGCGCTTCCCAAACGGAAGTTCGATAGTTAGCCAGAGAACATTTTGGCGGAAAAACCCGGAAGTCGTGAGCTAATTGAACCGCATATAGAAGAATCATCCTAACGACTCCCAGGTGAATGTTAATCAGAGAATTTACCCACTTGCATCGATTCCTGCACACGGAACCATTTCCGCTTAAACCAGAACTAAAAATGAATGCTATTTTTTTCGATATAGAATAATCCTAAGGAGAGAGAGCATTTAAATTCTGACTTCATGATTGTTTGAACCACCCTAAGGTATAAGTATGTACATAGTACGTATGTGCCTACAAACATTGCAAATCAAATCGAAAATTAAATGAATAAAAATAAATTGAAGATATCACAACTGAAGAAGTAATACCTCGCAGACGCGTTCATGGGGCAACATTTCTACATATCTACTTAGTTATCTAAAGCAAATCAAGTTTTTACGCTCGTTTGGCTGCTCCGCTGGCAGCAAATTTTCATAATTCCACCAAGCAATCAACGCCGGAACATCATCTCAAAATATGTATGTACATCTACTTCGCCTACAAACAGAATAATCTTCAAGCAAAAAAAAAACACAGCGGAAAACATGCAAAACACTACTGAGCGCCAGTGCATCGCTATCGCTCAGCTAAAATAACACCATCATCCCGTTGGCGCTGTGTGGGAAACAGTGTGGCTGTGTGAATCTGGGAACCTGCCAACTTGTTGAGTGGCTGATGGTGTTGGCTGAGTGGTCGGTCGCATCGTGGGAGCTGCCAGTGCAGCTGAGAGTGAAAATTTGAGGACTAATAAAAAAATGCATAATGTTGGGATGAATGAATGGAGTGGAAACCCGATTACCCGCCAATCATTTCGTTGGTGTGGTGTGATATCCCTTGGAGAACGTCGGGTTCAAATCTCAACAGGGGTAACACCAAAAAATATTTGAAGTAAACCCACATCTATTTCTGTTTATGTAAATATATTCGCCATTGAGCCTGCCATCGAGGACCCTATTCGGGGTTTGCGTTCCTCTAAAAAAGGAACGAGTTAGTTAATGTTGGATATGTAAATAACTGAGAGCTTAGGTCAGCAAGACAGCCAAATAAATCTTGGCCGGCAGTGCCATCCTGCTGGCATGCAACCCCATTTAGCTGTCACCTGTCTAAAGGAATGCCGCTTCGGGTGGATGAGATGGATAGATTTGGGTAACTTATTAAGACAAGATCCACAGCGATGCCCCGAACGTGGACTCAGTGGGCTCTTAAGATCTTTGCAGAAATCGAATGATTTATTGTAATAATAATAATAATAATTTGGAGCCGTTATTAGAAAAAAACTTTTGCCCCGGCTAGGATTCGAACTCCAAACGCACCGACTGAAGTGCCCACGCACTTGATTTTTGCAAAATTTTTATTAAACTTGTATATATTCACTTTATTATGAGAACTTAAATTCGGAAAAAGAAAGTCTTCCAATACAAAATTTTAAAATTTTAAAATTGTTCCACGTTTTGAAGTTTATTTTTTTATTTCTCGGAAACTATTATAGCTACAAAATGCTTGTATTGATTTTAAAAAGGATATTTGGGGAAGTGAAATAATGTATGAATATATATTGAAAATCCAAAAGTGTTGATATTTTTAAAATTTAATAAGTCAACCACTAATATTTTTTAGCAAAATTTTTTATGAAATACCGCTGAATATTTTTAAAAGATCCTAGAAAAGTAGTGATTGATATTAATTATATCAATATCAATTTTGAAAATTTAAATAAAAAAATAAAAAAAATAATAGAAAAATTGTTTCCAAAAGTTTTGGAAAATATTAAAATTCAAAATGTCACTATTTTTCCAGTTTTTCCAGATTATTTGTTTAAAATACTAAAAATTTGAAAAATCAAAAAATTTCAAATTTCAAAATTTAATAATTTTTCAGCTATTGTTTTTTTTTGTAGCTGAATCTTTTTTTGTAAGCTACCGCTGTATGTTGCTAAAAATATTTGTTTTCAAAATACAAAAATCCAAAATTTCACAATATTTCCAATTTTTCAAATTTAATTTTTTAATATCTCGGCTTATAGGTACAAAAAGTCTTTTATTGACTTTGCAAAGTGAGATAATAAATATGCAATAAATCCTTTCAAAACTGATTTTTATTAACGGCCAACATTTTATCAAAAAAATAATCATTAAACTTTGATCGAAAAATATATGGAAAAAATACAAAATCTCAAAATGTCGATGAAATTTGATCGGAAAAAAAGAAAAAGCACAAAATTAAAACTGGAACGAAAAACTAAATATATAAAAGTAAGTACCAAAATTGACCGAAAAAATAAAAATCACGAGGTGGTGATCATATCTTATAAAATTCACAAAATTATCGAAAATTATAGATCTAAAAATGCGATCAAATTTGATCGGAAAAAGAATAAAATATCGATTGAATTTGTGCGAAAAACTAAAAATCCCAAATTATCGATGAAATTTTATTGAAAAACGAAAAATGTAAATATCAAATATGTTCGAAAAAATAAAAATTAGAATATTTTGATCAAATTTTACAAAAACACAAACTAATGGGAAATATGGAGATACAGGGTTTTTCAATGGGAACGCTACAAAAGTTTTTTTAAATAAAACAAAAACGGTTTGGGATATGAATTAAATTCTTTATTCCTGTGAAAGTACATTCGATGCCATAATGTATGGAACTCGATTTATTTTGCTTGGGCATCCCGGGCACGCTTGCAGAAGTCTAGACGCTGAACCCAATTTTCGACGGTTTTCAAGCATAAATCGGGCGATACTGCTGCAATTTCACGCTCGATATTCGTAGGAAGTTCATCAATCGTCGCTGGCTTGCTGGCATAGACCATAGATTGTGACATTCGCTGTGTGGCTTGTGGCGCCGTCCTGTTGGAACCATATATTGTCCAAGTCCATATCATCCAGTTCGGGTTATCATTGAGCGGTAGCGATTCCCATTCACAGTAACGTGCCGGTCTTGATCATCACGGAAGAAGTACGGCCCAATGACGCCGCCGGCCCATAAACCGCACCAAACCATAATTTTTTCGGGATGCAATGTTGGCTCAAGGAGTACGTATGGATTGCTGCCTGTCCAATAACGCATATTTTGTTTATTGACGAAGCCATTCGGCCAGAAATGACGACGACCATAAATTGGACGTAGGGCTCTTAAAGTAATTTCGGTAGTAAATTTTAATAATTTCGACTCGGTGTTGGATCGCATATCTTTCCGTGATGAAATGGCAAACCTTATGGCATCTTTTGATGTTACTATCGGTCTACTTTTTTAGCGTCCCTATTGAAAAACCTGTTATAAAAAATCACAAAATATCGATCAAATTTAACCGAAAAACCAAAAATGTAAAAGTATCTTTGTAACTTGAACAAATAAATATCACAAAATATTATACATAAAATTCTCAAAGTATCGATACAATTTGCTGGAAAAAAGGGAAAGAACCAAATATCGATTAAACAGGATCGATTAAACTAAATAGAAAAACTAAACAGCACAAAATGTCGATAAAATTTGGTGGAAATACTAAAAATCACAAATATATGGGAAAAATAAAAATCACAAAATATCGATGAGATTTGATCGAGAAACTAGAAATGTAAAAGTAACTATACAACTTGATCAAAAAAATAAAAATTACAAATGTTAATGCAGCTATTACCGAAGCGGTCGAGAAGCTTGGGAACGGAATTCATGGAAGAGATATCTTCATTTTTAGTGATAGCCAGGCCCCAATCAAGGCTCTGAGTTCCTTCACGTTTAACTCCAACATCGCGCTGGACTGCCGCCAATATCTGCAGAAGATGGCCAAGCAGAACAGACTGAACCTCATTTGGGTCCCTGGCCACAGGGACATATAGGGGAAATTGCATGGTAGACGATCTTGCAGCACAAGGTACGACTAAGCAGTTTCTTCAGGATAAAGAACGCATTGGTATGTCGTTTGCCACTTGCAAACTGCTACTCAGAGATTGTACATATAAACAAGCTGATGATAGATGGAGTCAAACTACGACTCGCCGAACCTCTAGGCAGACATGGCCTAAATGGGACCGGCAATGGTCACGAAGAGTATGCTCTCTGAAAAGAGAAAATATCTCTAGCTTGGTGGGAGCTCTAACCGGGCACTGCCTTATAGCGAAACACGCTTTCCGAAGATGCTGCAGGAGCTGAAAGACGTATGAAGAGGAGGAAACGGTTCTACATCTTCTGTGTAAGTGGATGACCTTAGTGAGGTTTCAAAAAATCATCAGCGAGGCAAGGGGTAGTCTTTTGGTGGATGGAGCAAATGTCTGTGGTAACACAATGGGCCTTCTAATTATGGCCTAAGTGAGCCGCGATAGTTGGCAGCCACTCCTACCTACCTACCTACCTACCTAATAAAATTTTATAAAAAACGCAAATATATGAAAAATGAAGATCTAAAGAAAATCATAAAATGTCGATGAAATTTAACCGAAAAACCAAAAATGTTATAATACTCGTAATTATCAAACTTGATCAAAAAATAAAAATCACAATATATTGATACAATTTTATAAAAACCAGAGTAATACGGAAAAAATAAAGATCTACAAATTTCGATAAAATTGTATCGAAAAAAGGTTCAAAATATCGATTAAACAAAACACTAAAATAAAGCAGAAGTTACTATCAAATATCAAGTATGTAAAAAATAAAAATTGCAATATAAAAATATCGATGCAATTATATCGAAAAACTAGAAATGTAGAATTAAGTATTAAAATGGATCGAAAAAATAAATATCACAAGATATTGATCAAATTTTATAAAACTCTTTAGACCATTTATTTGAGAGCTATTGGTATTTAAAGTTAGGTAGGGAAATTTTTCGGGCATTATTTAAGTCAAAATCGCATGCATTTTTACCAAGCTATCCGAGAATCTAATGTTCACAAATACATGTACGCATACAATGTATATGCGAAATAAATATTTGAATGTGAATTCTACTATTTTCGCACCAACTAAGTCAAGTACTTAGATACTTACTAAACTAGTTGTGGAAATAACCATTTATTTAGATTGCATCACTATTTGCGAACGCCTGTAATGTCGTAGAACACTTCGAACACTCTATTTGAATCGAATTAAAGTCAAATTAAGCAATTTGAAAAGATTTCAAAATTTCGTTAATTTTTCTCGCCATGCTCGGTCCATATTGCGCTCTCAGCGTTAGTTTATTGTACACACATTGCTTGTGATTGGCGCGGCAGTGGTGGTGGTGGTGGTGGTGGTTTTGGTGGTTGGATGATGACGATCGCGTCGTCATTTATTTTGAGATCAAGCATATTTCAGAAAGATATTTAAAAAATTCGGCAATTTTCGAATAAAAGCGTTGTAAAGCTGGAAAACGGCGACAGTTTGCCAGCGGCTACGTAGCGCGAAATATTCAATAAATAAAAAATAAAATAAATTCACTGAGGAAAACAGTGATCGAAATAGCTTCAAGGAAGTCGTGTGCAAAAAAGTGAAAGAAGTGCGTTGAAAAGTGAAAAGTTAATTGAGAAAATTAAAAAAAAAACAAAAAACCAAAACACCAAGAAATATTGACAAAAAATTAATTTAAGTTGCAATTTGTTGCTAGTGAAGACACACGCACACAAAAAAAAATTCTCGAATTAATTTTTCGTTTACTGCAAAACAGAAAAACAAAAACCATACGCAAATCATGATTTGTCCGAAGCGCACGGCAGAGTTAATTACTCTACATTTGGCGCCCTTCAAGGATGACGAACCCGCTTGGGAGATAGGAGTTTCCAAAATAGCTGGACGTGGTATTTTCGCTACACGCAATCTCAAACGCGGTGATGTGATTTTCCGCGATAGTGCGCTGCTAATCGGTCCATCCGCGCGCGCCGAAGACACGCTCAACACATGTTCGAATTGTTTTAAAATGTTGCCTGATACGAAATTTATGTGTCGTCAAGGTTGTGGTCTGCCTATCTGTTCACTTTGTGGTAAAAAACAACAACACAAAACCGATTGTGAACTTTTCAAATCATGGAAACCCTGCGAACCGGATGTGGCCAATTCTTTACTAATACGTTTGCTATGCGTCGGCCGCGCCATTAATTTGACAAAGGATCAACGTGATCTTATCTATTGTCTGCAAGCGAATTTAGATAATAATCATCGTACTGAAGTGCGTAATGCCGCCAAAGGATTTAATGGATTTCCCAACGATAAGAAATTAATCGAAATTATGAATCGTACTGTGGCCGTTTTGCGTACGAATGGATTTGATGAGACCGCCGATCGCACTAATGATAATCAGGAATTTCCCTATCGCGCTCTATACCCGCTATTCGCTATAATGAATCACGATTGCATTCCCAATTCGTATTATACGTTCGAGGAGAAGACCAGGAATATGGTGGTGCGTGCCTCAATCGATATACCAGCTGGCACTGAAATCACAACTACCTATACGAAATTGTTCACCAGTAATATCACACGATATTTGTTTTTGAAAATGAAGAAAGGATTTACGTGCAAGTGTCCACGCTGCTCTGATCCGACAGTAAGTGGGGTTTTCCAAAATTCTCGAATGAGTCGAATGAGTTATTAGTGACGCCGGCGGCAATCACAAGTTGTTATAACAATAAATCCAAAAAAAAGAAGCAAATCTGGATATCTGTAGTGGGAACAAGCCATGCAATTTTGTTTCAGATTCTAAAAATTTGACAAAGCTAAAACCAATATACATATGAATATTTAAAACCAATAACTGTTAAATAAATGGTTTAAGAAGAAATAACAATGTAAAAATTTTAATGCAAAATAAACCGGGGAATTTTTTCTTCATATTAACTTTGGATCTCAAGTGTTCATCCTTAGGATTTTAAGTGTAATGTTTAAAACTGATTTTTTTACGGGCAAAATAAATTTCTCCACAAAATAAAATCTTACGCTGAATGGAACTATATTAGATAGTCTATCAAATTTTTGACATATTTATTTTGACCGTTACAAAAAAAAAAAAAAATTAATTAAATAAAAAAAATTTGGTTAAATTAAAAAAATTACACTGACTACTTAAAATCGCAAACATGAACACTGCTAGGCCAAAATTTTATACAAGTGAAATATTCCCGGTTTACTTTGATATAAAAGTTTTTATATTGAGCCCGTTTTATTGTACCCGACGGATCTAACATTTTTTAAACTTAAACACCTTATTTAAAATATATTGGTCTTTAAGTCCTTGCATAATTTTTTAGACTTTAAGTCAAATTCACATGAATATTTTTTGTTACAATTGCCCGGTTTTTTTTTATACAGAGCTTTAATTTTGTATCCCCAAACTATTGAAAAATTTGCGGCGACCGAAAAAGTGTAGCAGTTTTGGGTGTTCCAATACCGAAAAGGATGTCTTACCACAAAAAAAAAGCTGCGAATTTTCCATTGGATTTGTATAAAATTATAAAATTAATTATATTTAAAGAGTTCCTCAAAAACATTTCGGTAGTTTTAAGTTTTAAGTGAACTGGACCGATTTGAAACTATTTAAATGCAGTTTTTTATAAATACAATTTTTTTTTTAATTTTCAACGGAACAAAGTTAATAAGATGAAGAATGGAATGCCAAAGAATGTTTACGAAATAACAATATCTTATAAGTCTAAATCGGTAAAGTTTTAGTAGAGTTATTCAAGTTTTCCTTAAACTATGTTCACATTACAACGTAAATTACTTCTTTTCAATTAAATTACTTCGCATAAACCAAGTCATTCCTAATTTATCTTAACAGTTCTGTGGCCACAATGTTGCTTAGCTCTTTGATCAATATTTAATTGTTCTGAAGTGACTTTTGTGAAAAAAAAAATTATAAACAATTCCATTTTAGAAGTCGTTCTCAAATCGGTACAACTGAGACAAATCTTAATATGCTTTCGAAATAGTTTGGTCGATATTTTAAAATATGTACAATGAGTTTTATAATTCCGGTGGGAATATAATACCATTTTTTGGTGTTTATATATTTGTGCTAAATAAATAGTGTTTCCTTCTTCCATCATGGCAATTTATTTTAAAAATAATAATATCCATACTGCTTAATGTTTGACTGAACTTCCCCTCCTCCAAACCGCTATTAGAAAAACCCCGAAATCCCCCGAAGCAGGCGCGCTCATGCCACACACTCGACTACGGCTGGGTGGCCGTTCAAATTTATTTTAGGCCAACCTTTATACGACCTAAGCTCCGAGCGGCTACCACCGTGGTACTTTTTATATATTTGAACTAAATTTTTGCTTAAGCAGTACAGACTTCTTAAGAAATTTGCTACGTTTTTAACGAAAAAGTGACAAATACCAAGTGTCAAAATTTCTTTGCTATTAATTTCCTGAATATCATCTCTAACTTGGTAGTGAAGTTAAACCACTGATCACAAATTTTGTTAAACAATTTGTTAACAAATTCTGGCGACGTCTAAAATGAAGCCTGATAAGGAGATTCTGTGATCTTAGGAATAGCAACTATAATTTCTACCGTTTTGAATGTTGTTGCTTTTTCCATTGCTTTTGTTTGCGATATTTGTATTATATTTCTTTAGTTTTTTGTCTGTGTAATCATCCATCCCAGTAGGAATCATCGTTTGAGTATTCTGAGAACACTCCCTTCTGAGTATGACATTACTCCCCTTTACTCTCAATATTTCTGTGTTTAAATATGCAATTTTGTACACTCACTTTTTACATTGCTTGTAAAAGCCCGGGCCACACTACAACGTAATTAATAAACCAAGTGCGTCCACACTTGTCATTCCTAATTTATATTGGTAACCTTAAATCAGGTTTCTTTCATCGTTATATAATTTTAATCGGGATAACAGTCCCTTCTTTTGTGCTTTTTGTAGAAGTGAGTAACAAGAGTGAATAGTGTTGTAAGCTCCTTCTAGCAGTTTCCTTTGAATTGCTTGCAACAACAAATCAGAGTGTGTGAAAAAATATACAGAAATTTTATCAAATATAAAAAAACAAAATTGGCGAAAAGTTGTACAATTTTTCATCGAAATTGTTGTTTTTTCAAAATACTTTTAAAACATTAAATTGAAAAACAAAATTTGAAATTTTTTATGAAAAATGTTGAAAAAATACATTCAATTGTTATCCCATTTCCGCACTAGACTTAAAAGTTGCATAATGAATGATAGTCGTTTAACAAAAAATTTTCAAGAAAATCGGTCATCAGTTTTTGGAAATCCACCTTTTTTAGTAAAAAATTTTGGAATTTTGTAGAAATACGGGTTAACATTTTTTTTTTCAATTGAATAGTCCAAAAGTATATTGAAAAACAAGAACTCAAAATAAAAAATTGTCCATTCGGTTGTATAAAAATTTAAAGTTTAAAAGAAATCCAGGCTAATTTTTTTTTCAGTTTAATATTACAAAAGAGTTTTGAAAAAAAAATAGTGTCGAATAAAAACTTGACCAAATCGGTAATTTTTTCGTAAAGTTATAGGCACTTAAAACAACCCAAAAACGAAAGAAAAACTAACGTGCCAAATTATGAAAAAAATCATAGATGCAAAACCCAAATGGTCTCCGATTTGGCGTAGAATGCCCCTTATGCCCCTAAAAGTGCTAAGAAAGAGATTTTAATAGATTCTGTTTTTAAAGATTTAGGAATTTTTAAATTCATTGACTAGACCTACAATTCCAGCTATGTCTCGCGGAAAGGTGGATATCACTTGACAGATATATCATCTTCGGCAGTTTCAATAACTTTTATCAAATTCTTGGACCAAGTAGGCGATGCAGTCGCTGATTTATTCGGTAATGCAATTCTGATTCGCAGAATTTTGAAGTCATTTCTGTAGCTGTCAAAAATGTACTGAATTCTACTTCTGTTTCTATTTTTTCCCATAAAGCGTAACCCTGGTCTCTGTTGCTGCACAAAAGCGTTCAATTTTCGCAGCAAATAAAGGGGGGTGGCCGAAGCATTTGAATCTTCACAGCAAATTTTCACGAGATCTTTGTAAAATAATTTATTTAATATTTTGTTTTTATTTTAGCTTAATTCTAATTTTTGTGAATTTATTTCATAAGTCAAGTAAGGAAGAAGTAGCTTCACAGGGTTTGAATAAAAATAACGAAATAATTCAGCGCTTTGGCGAACTTCTACTCGAATAACCCAATTTTTAAAGGAGTCAGAAGTAATATCCTAGAATAGATATAGTCCTGAGAACTTAATATGATTTCTAAGACAGTGTGACTTCGCAACTTACAATTTTTCGATACTGAGGGTATGTTAGAATACATTAGACATTGTATCTCATGGGCAATTAATCAGTTGACTTATCTCAAACCAGCTCGCATTAAACTGAAGAATAGGAAATTGACAGAAGCAAACAAGGATAAATTTAAAGCCAATAAGAATTCAATATACTCGGTAGACAGGTGTAAATACAATTTAGTGAGGAGCCGGTATAAAAAAATAATATGAGTTAAAAATATTAAATGCTTAGAATAGAAGGTGGAATTAAACAAGAGGCAGTCGACTAATATAAATTTCCATAGAGCGCCGGGAAAATATTAGAGAAGTGCAAATAGATGGCGCCGCATGTGTGGACATCTTTGAAATTGCTGAAAACATAAATGATTTGTTTTTGTAGTCCTGGAAATACATAGTAACAAAGAGAGTGATTCTCCCATTATGCGTGCGCTGAAATTTAAAAAGATCTCAATGGTATGCATTTTTTGTGTTGACAACAAATTTAGGCGGATCAGAAGGTGATTTTACAATATGTACAATATGTGAGATATTTCTATGCCTTATTAATAAATAATGGCCGAACTTCTCCTACAATTTGTGGTATGCGCCTTGATGTTGTAACACAAATTGAGAGACCTACAGTTTTACGCCGACTCCCAACGGGCCACAATTGTAGGCAAGATAAAGAAGATAAAAGCCCGACTTTGCCATGACAAGGAGGCAATTTCCCAAGAACTTTAATCCCCTATTGTTTTGAAGTAATTTGAAACTTTGGGGAAAAGCGAATTCCTCAACAGGCACCTTATCTCGCAATCATTTTGTTCTTCTCCGTTTGCTTTCGTCGTTTAATTCGTTAAGATGTTTCATTTCCTATTTCAGACTAAATTCAATTCCTCCATCAAGTTAATTTTTCACCAATTTTTTTAGTTTCCAATTAGTTTGGAATATCATATATGTAAGTACAGGGTGTTTTTTTTAAACATGTGGTTTTCAAGAAGAAATAAAATGCATATACTTAGTTTAATGTTATGGCCCACGAACTTAGGCTTTCTACAAAGATAACGGTTTATCATTATGTTTTGAAAATGATTTCGGCCAAGTGATCGCCGTGGCTGTCTCGAAAAAATTCAAGCCGACCACTTTCTGCAGCTCCACAGCAGCAATAGCGTAACCGGTGCGCTCTGCAAGGCGTCTCTCAGGATCCGCATTATCCACTAGAGTAAACATTAGTTCGAAACCGATCTATGATTGCTCGAATTACCGATTCTGCTGGGCGATTATGTCGACCGAATATTGGACGCAGCGCGCGATGTGTCGTGCGAACCGGACCATTATTTTGGTAATAAATTTACACGATTTGCAAAAGTTGTTCCGCAGTAAGTCTACTCATTATGAAATGGCAAACCGAACTGAGTATAAATCTAAGTAATAGCTGTAAAAAAGACCAGCTCCGAAAAAAGTATTGCCTCACGTAAAAAACACCCTTTACTTCACTGCGGTCCATGACAGTTTTTTAGAATCTACCTAAAAGGCAATGTGTATACCTACATTCATAATTTCGCAACTATGAAACCCAAATTGTGAATAGTTGGGGAAAATTTTATTGCCGTTTATATTTGACAAGAGCCCAAATATTATGGTCACACTAACAATTTCACTTGACAACGTCTGATACCTTTTTAAAAACACTACTGTTTAAAAGAAATTTGGTTAACCAGGAATATAATTAACTGAGACTTTAAATGAAACTATAAACTTGTTATTGTAAAGCACTTACCTTGCGCTTCCATGCCTGTAAAGTTTTTTTTGTTGCTTACTGGAAATTAAGGATCGCTTAGAACAGAGATATATGCACGTTAAAAAAAAAATGACTAGATTCCGAAGGAACTTGGTCAGGCGACGAATGCAGGGGAAACTCAGGCGGCTGTTGTTTAATAAAC
The DNA here is from genome assembly GCA_951828415.1 of Anomoia purmunda. NCBI lineage: Eukaryota > Metazoa > Arthropoda > Insecta > Diptera > Tephritidae > Anomoia > Anomoia purmunda. The sequence continues at coordinate 49,640,732 of OX639995.1, forward strand.
CGATTATTTAACTTAACATCAAGTGGTTTCTGTAATGAGATTGGATATATTTTTTGATTTTAACTGATGGCCGGATTTTTCATAAAAACCCTCCGATATGCTGTGCATCAAGTGAGGCGTAGAGTTCTGGTTTTACTCAATTTTCTATCAAGTCCTCTAGCACAATATTTACCAAAATTGCTGTGTGCTCTGGCATTTCATTAATTAGAGATATATATATATCAAATTTGCCTAATTCAAGGCAAAGTACATATTTTATTCAATAGTTCTCGAAGGTCGTGCGACTCGATTTGCTAACGAAGGCAATGCATAAAAATAATAATTAATGACTATTCGAAACGCTATTTTTGAATCATACCAAAAATTTTTTCATTCGTCTTTAACATAACAGCAAAAATTGATGGAATTAAGCAGCTAATGAACATCAAAATCAGCGTAAATATAAACATAAATAACAAACAAAAATAAAGTGTTGTTTTTTTTTAAAGATGAGATAAAAATAGCGAGCTAAACAGCTCAAAAAAAAAACAAAACTCATTAAAAGATTAAAAAAATATGCCATGAGTAGTATAGAAAAAAAAACAAAAAACTGTATTTACAATATTTTATATTTATACCCCGCACTTAAGTAATGCATCGACGTTTATCACGTAAATTTTGTCGAGGACCTAGGGTATTTAGTCAGCCAAATTTTTTTTTAGTGCTTTAAGCGAGGGTGACATGATTTGTCAGACATTTACTCTGATCATTATGAAAATTCCGAAATTATTTTGCAGCATACGAAAAATTTATAACCACACATCCGTCCATCCGCTTGCCTGCGACGCGTGAGAAAATATGCGGCATAGCAAATGTTTTTTTTTTTTTAATTCACCTGTACCAAAAAGAAGGAGAAGAAATAAATAAATTCAATAAGAACGCCATTTCACCGGGCGCAAAAAATTGCTGAACAATAAATATCAAAACAAATTGATTTCGATCGGAATAGCAAAGTTGAAAATTGAAAAATGTAAAAAAAAAAAAAATTGTAGACAAAAAATGTGCAAATGTGTAGCTGATAAATATTTTTCTATACGCACAAAAAAAAACACAGAAATGATAAACGTTCTTATTTTGCGCGCTTCATATTTGGCTTGGCTTGCTTTGTGCTGTTAATTTAATTAGTAGTAATATTTTGGTATAAAAATGAGCAAAAATGCCTATTGAGGGAAATTTTATAATAAAATTCCACTACGCACTAAGCAGTAAAATTAATGCGAAATGAAAACTATAGACGAAAATTAAATTATGCGGAAAATGGAAATCAAAACAAAATTGATTACAGCGGTATTTTCTTTGATGTTTTGTATTTACAAAATATCTATCGTTATAGTTTTTTTCTTCAAAATACAATAACTCAAAAACTATCAATTTCAATATAATATACAAAAAAATATTCTAGTCCCTTATATATAGGGCGTTAAAAAATATAAACAAATGTCATCTCTTATCTTTAAACTTGTCAAAAAATTCGTCGAGCGTGTGCGACATGTTAGACTAATTGACTGAGTGCTCATGGCCGACCTGTTGCTAGTACTCATATTGTTTTTGAACTACGGCCACACGCAGACATTTGGCGTTGACTAAATGACAGCTGTCAGCGTGCTGTGTTCAATTGGAAGATAATTTGTTATTACGAGTTCCACTTAGAGACATTGGCGTATATTAGCGTGGGTCGCAAGTAATTTTCGAAAAAAAAACCTTTTTCTTTTTAAGAAATTATGTGTCGAGTGTTTGAAGCCAAAAAAAGAAGAGATTATTGTTATTATTGTTAAGAATTGTGCACTGCGACCTTGAGATCTAATGTGCGCCTTTCATGGATTATATAACTTCCCATAATCCAGCATCCGAGATAAATTTTAGTATAGAGTCTGAATCTCTGGAGTTCATACTGCCATCTGATATTAGATATTCAGCCAGGTTTGTTTTGAGTGCAGGGCACTGCACCAGTAAATGCCTGCAGTTTTTTTATTCTACTCTTCAGAGTCTGGATTATTCATCCGAGTAAATTCCCAGTTTGGTCAGGTGATATTTCAACCTGTAGTGTCCTGTAAAAATCCCCGTAATAATTCCTAGGATATTCTTCGATAAGTCCATGCATTCTACAAAACGCTTTAGGTTATTGAATTCTAGGAGTGATTTGGAATGCACCTGACCTTGTATAATATAGTATAGTTCCAGGTGGACTTTCTCCTTTCCCTTAGCCAGTCTGGATAGTGCCTCATCCCTATACCACAGATGGGATCTGTACCAATAAAGGAGTTGACGCTCCCATTCTCGCGAGTTTATTCGCGATCTCGCTTCTCTTTCTATGCCATATATTTTTCCTTAAAGATAGTCAGGCGCTTACCCATGACTTCTGGGTATTTCAATTCCGGACCGTATACACCAGTCCTGGTCAATATCTTCTTCAGTTAATGAACCATCCGCGCAAGAGATTATCATACTCTGGGTTGTCTTATAAGTTTCAGATATATTCACCCACTCCTTTTAAGTTACTGAGTTCAGCTTAGAACCTTTTCACAAAGCTGAACTCTGATTGCTTAGTATCTCTCGGTATTGCAGATTCCGGGTAGAGCTCCGCGAGAGTGTTCATCACCCCATGACTCAGATACCAGATGGCACTCTTCACTTGAGTTTGAATATGAATGTGAAGGGTTGTTGGATATAACAAAACTTCTAGGGGTGCTGTCGGGCAAGCCCTCATAGCTTCTGCTATGCTAACACATACCAGTTCTTTAACCTTGTTGAGTGTTTTAATGGTTCCCTGTTTAGAGGTTCTATCTACCCAAACGGTGGTCACGTAGATGATCATTGGCCGTACTATAGCTATATAGATCCATCTCAGTATTTTTGGGGAGCCACCCCAGCTCTTTCCTGTCATGGAACAGTGAGTCATAAATGCTTTTACAGCTTTTTACCCACTTCCACTAAGTGTGGTTTCCAGAGCAGTTTTTGGTCCAGTATCAAGCCTAGAAATTTAAACTCTCTTTTATATCCAACGAGAGATCTACCCATTCTAGGCTTAAGACCTTCAAGCTTATATTTCCTTGTAAATGGTACGACGGTAGTTTTTGCTAGATTCACATTCAGTCCCACCTTAGTGCACCATCTTTTCGTTATATTTATGTCTTGTTGTATCCTTTCGCATAGAATATCTACGAACTTTCCTTTGTAGCTGTTTCCTTTTCCGCGAACCCTATCCCGGAGTACGTTTGTCAGCTGATAGAAGGCAGTTTCTGTTGAGCGACTGGTCCTATATGTTATCTATAGTAATCTATAACTTTCTCTAGTGTTTTTAATACGAGTGATGAGAGGCATATTGAACTGAAGGATTTCGGAGAGAGTGCCCCTTCTTTTCGACCTTCGGAATAAAAACAATCTTCGCTCTTTTTCAAGGCTTTTTGCCTACGAACCAACGCAACGCTGCTTGTGATCCTTTTTAAAAGTCATACAGTGGTTACACCTATACCTACTTGTAGCATGGCTGGAAGAATGCAATCAGTCCCGGAATGTTTTGCTGGCTTGAAAGTATTCACAGTACACCTGAATCTGGGTTCTAATCTGACCTATTTTGCCTCCCTCCAGCTCTTTCTACTTAGTTTCCCAATTTGTTTAACTGGTGCCAGCGCTGGCAATGAATTAAATCCTAGGAAGTGAGTGTCGTGAAATAGTTTGACCTTCTCCTATTTGCTTTCCTTTTTTTGACTGGCAGATACCGCTGTTTTTTGATATTATTTTATAGAGTTTTGAAGCCTCTCTCATTTGTTCTATATTTTCGCAGAAATTCCTGAAGTCCACACGCCTTGCATGCCTAGCCCCTTCATTGTTACGGTTTATTCTATCCAATCCCCGAGAACATTTTGATCGATTTAATTATTTTGCGGACTTTTGTTTTAAGTTTGCTGGGGCATTCTTCCCCCAGGATACGTCACGGAGGAACATACGTTGTTCTACAATTTTCTTCTGATGTATTAGAAGATATATTTCGCAAGTAAAATCTTGTATTAAGGGTTGTAGCCACTAAATGTTTTTTGGGGGCGGGGTCGCAATGATTTTTTGGCATGTTACTCTTTTGTACATTGACCCTTTCGCTTCAGTTGTCCACTTACTCCTCCACGAGCAGTAAACACTGTAGGTCTGAGTACATTGTTTGAACATCGAGATCTGCTATGGATCTCTATTCCATCCGCTTCCTTGTGGAACTCCGAGTGCAATATTGAATTCTTGTCGTACGGCAAAAACTCGGTTGCAAAGAAAGCTTTCGAAGAACGCCCGTAGTGCCGTACAATTTAAGTTATAATATTTGGTACGTAATGTCTTGGAAAAAATCAACAAGAGTAGTTTTGTGAGGAAAGAGATACATATAATTTATTTTTACAATACACAGATGACAGAGAAAATCCATTATAAAAACATGATAAATGAAAAAAAAGAAACATGCGAACACATTTTGGGGAATGAGCAATACATTTAGTAGCGAGAATGGGCGATTTTGCGTGAATTTGTATCCAAATAAAAAGTAAAATTGTATCCACAAATGAGGAACAAATTTTCATTCATCATTCAAATAATTTTGAATTCACCATTGAAATAATTTTAGATAGCGAATACATTTATATTCATCATACAAACAATTTTGAATAACGAATGAATTAATTTCAATTCATCACTGAAATAATTTTGAACTACGAATAAATTTCTATTCATGATTGAACTAATTTTGAATAACGAATACATTTTTATTCTTCATTTGTATTCAACATTATTTAGCCATTCAAATAATTTTGTGATGACTGAAAAGCTTTTCGTAATTAAAACTAATTTCAATGGCGAAGGAAAATCAATGAGTTATTCAAAATTATTTTAATGACGAATGAAACTCTATTCGTTGTTCATAATTATTTGGATTACGAATGAAAATGTATTCGTTGTTAAAAGTTATTTGAATGAGTAATGAAAATCGAATCGGCATTAAAAGTTACTTGAATAACGAATGAAAATTTATTCGTATTTTTCCGTTATTCAATTATTTACAATAGTTTTCTGATAACGCCCACCCGTGTTTAGTAGATGTATGTGAAGTACAGAAGCTAGAGAACGGAGAATAGGATATCTTCTTTTAGTACAAAGAGAAAATTTCAGCGCCGCATTTTAGTCACTAATTTACTCATTCATTTTCTTTGATTAAATGTAAACTAATTAATTTTTTTTTCTTTCCATCCCCTTCCACAAACAGGAAAAAGGTGCCTTCGTTTCCGCGCTCTACTGTCGCGACACCAACTGCACCGGCTTGGCTGTGCCAGAGATTGCCGGTTTGCCCCATCCCAATTGGAATTGTCTGGTTTGCAAACAAAAATCGACGCATGCGCAGTTGGTGAAGTCGCAGGACTTTGCATGCGGTGCCATAAGTTCCAAATTCAATTCGAAATCACTCAAATCGGTAGTGCTATATTTGCGTGACAAGAGCTCTGGCTTTATACCAGATAGCAATCATGCGGTCATCGATGCAAAATTGCAAGTTATAGCACGTCTGCTGAAGAGTCGAGAGGACTGCGGTGATGAGGAAGTGGCGGCCAAAACTCAATTCTGCGATGATATATTGGAGATTATGGACAAATTGGGGCTGGGTGATTGTGTGATGCGTACATATTTGGAGACGGCAAAGGCCAAGGAAGTGAAGTAAGTGGCGAAAAGCGCGAGGGCTGCGCAGATAATAGTTGGAGTGGAGGGCGAAAGGTGGATCAACTTATGAAGAGCAAATTCAAACAGCTGATTGTTGAGAAAAATTATTAAATACGCGTATGATAGAGAAATTATTTTGAAAAAAAAAATAATAATTAAAAGAAGTTAGCTTATGCGTAGAAAGAGAATAAAAATACTTTTACTTTTACTCCTAATTTCCATTACATATTTGTCCTTTTTTAATATGTATTATTTATTTACTTACATATGTATGTATCCTAAAGAGTAAATACGAAAATTTTCGCTGCAAAGACAAGCTGACACAGTTGATTAAGTAAACAATTTATGTGTCCCAATAAAAATACTTATTATATAAACTTAAAAAAAAAAAAAATTAAATGCGCCTCGAATATGCATTGTATGTAAATAGTTGTACTTTTTATGTATTATTATTTATGTGTAAACAAAATAAATGACCTTTAAAAATTATATAAATATAAATAAAACAAAAGAAAAAAAAATTTAATATACTGAGCGATTTCTTCATTTAAAGTGCCGATAATTTAAGAAAATATTTCAAGACTATTGGCGCCTTTGCATTTTTTGCTATGCTATTTAAAGTTAGCATAGCAGTAATTCAAATTTTTTTAATTGGTTTTGAATATTCTAGCAATATTCCGAATTTTTGTAGCATAGGTATTTTGTTTTGATATTTCTTTTCGTTTGCTTTCCACAAATAAATTCCCACATAGCAACTAATCCCGTCCGATCACTCTTAATCTCACATAATTTTCGAATTATTAACACATTCAGTCCAATGTTTGCTCACATTTCATAAATACTTTAATAAATACCCAGCAGTAAATTGCACAAGTTCTAAACGGATTTGCTACCAATTTGATTTGCCATCGAATTGGGCAAAACATATCGATATATTGGAATATCGATATTTTCTTTAAAAATTAATGGATAAATAATCTAGAAGTATCGATTTTCGATATTTATTTTCGAATATCAAATTTGTATTAAATTCAGTATTTTTTAAGTCTTTCTCAGGCTTGTGTAAAAAATACCGATATATCGAAATATCGATATTTTCTTTCGAATATAATGGTTAAACACGCCGATATTTTTAATCTCGAAATATCGATTTTTGGTCTTTATTCTTGAATATCAAATTTGTATGAAATTCAATATTTTTTTAGGGTCTTCTGAGCCCAGCTAACGTAAGTCTTCATACTTTTCGAAATATTTTGACGGTGTCTTAAAATATAATAAATTTTATAATTCCGGTGGAAAACACGAAAATCAAGTGGTTTTTTTCTAAATAAATTTTTTCAGTACACAGATATATAACATTTAAATAAAAATAATAAAACTACCAAATATGTAGTATTTTTGCCACTATCAAATATTTTTACAATATTTTAGATAGCTGCGAATTGAGTTAAAAATATCGATATATCGAAATATCGATAATACCGAAATTTGAGTTCAATGTTAGCTGTGGAGCGCAATGCATAAGGAGTGGGTATATTATAAAACAATAAAGAATTCTGTGAATTTATTTTCAAAAATGCAAAAAGCAAACTAGAGAAGTGGCCATTTTATTCCCGAAGTTATGGCAAACCTAATCACGAAACCTTGAGTAATTTTCCCACTAATTTAACCGATAGTTATAGCAGGGTGATATTGTTTAAAAATATCAATGCCATTTTTCATTTTCCCATCTCTAGTTTCTTAAAGAAACTTTACTCACATAGCGGCCGTTGGCCTAAAGCAACCGATATAGATATAGTCATGCACATATACAAATATACCTCGAGTAAATATTGAGATATCTGAACGAAACTTGGCACGCGCATTGGTATTGAAAATGGGTACAAAGCCACGTCCACATAACAGTATTTCGTGAAAAAAGGCGAAACTTCTGGAGTTACAAAAAATATTTTGGTCGTGCACAACCTACTGTAGAGCCAATTTAGAGAGAACTTAATTTTCAAAATATTTTAAAAAAGGTTCCCATCTCGAAATGGTTTCGGAAAATCTAATTGAATTTGAATTAAGGGAATAAGGTAATTTAAGTAGCTATACTATATTGAAATATGTGTGTCAGACAAAGAGATTTAATAAGATGGAATGTGAAAGTCGAATTTAATTAAATTTCACAGGACTTAGAGGAAATATAATAAATTAAAATTATTTGAATTATTACAATATATAATTAGATACAAATCGAAATGATTTTGAAATGGCTTTATTTATAAGGTACATGCAGGAGGGTTGCTACCTGTTTAAAAAATTTAATTCAACTTGAATACTTAACGCAATATGAGGGTCAGACGCAAGAGCTTTAAAAAACTTTATGTCGAAAATGTTTAAAGGTAAGTTAAATTACATTAATTAGTTAAATGAAATTTTGCAATATTGGTGTCAAATTGAAAGGCTTAAAAAAGATTCATTTGATTTGTTTCTTTGGTAGTCTTACCATCTATTCAAAAAGCTAAATACAAATTACTTAATAAATTAAATCAAATAAAGCAGTGTGGGCATCGAACGAAAGAAGTGCAATACAACTTGGTTTCAAAACCAGTTTTATAAATTTCTAAAATATTTTAAATTAAATTATTATTAATAGTTACGTGATATTTTGCAATATGGGAGTAAGTCGAACGGCTGCCTTTCTTCATTTCAAATCAAAAAATTCTATATTTTAATAGGCGATGTAGTGTCTTTGCTAAAAAATTTGTAACGAAAATTAAACAACGAAGAGAAAAACGAGAAAAAAATCGAAATGTTGGAAATTGCGTGTACTAATTGCTTTTGGTTTTTATTTAAATAAATTCGTTTAAGACTTTTTCTAAACTTATTTTAGATTAATTTTTTATTGATTTAAATAATTAATTATTGTAGATTTATTAATTTGAATAAAAAGTAAAATTATTAATTTTTAAAAAATTTTTTTTTTAATTTTGGTGTAGAAAAAATTTGTTAAAATTTATTGTGAATTACATTTTTCTTCAAACTTTACGCTTTCTTTATTTTTTTCTTATTTTTGCCAATTCTATATTTAAAAAATCTCTGTCGTGGAGCCGCATTCACTTTCGAACTGATACCCCAGCCTCCATTAATTACCAGTTCATAAAATAGAATAATTTATTCAAGAGCTTGGGATTTCACTGCCGGGTATTCTTACCAAAGCACACATACATACCTACATAGGTATGTGTAGATTGTTTTCATTAAAATATTTAATCCTGCTAGCAAGAATCTAAGCGTTGTAGTTGACACCATAATTAATGAGCCGAAATAAATATACTATATATATATATATACAAATACTATTTATGTTATTCACAAATCTACATATCTACATTCATATTTACGAGTATAGCTGCGAGAATTGGAATTTTGGTTATTTTCCAAATATAAGGTATTTTCGAAAGTATTGAGTATTTATTTTGTAAAAAAATTGTTGCATTGTAATTCAAATAGGAATCGCTACTCAGAAAATAAGTACAAGACAAAACAACAAGCAGTTAAAGGTACTTATGTTGTACCTTTTGTAGTTTTTGCAAAAAAGACATAACTTCAGACTTTTGAAAACGTAACATACATAGTGTATGGCAAAACCCCCAAAAATAAAGCTATGCACCTTGTTCTCGCTGAGACACTCGAGACTCATATTTTAATATTTTACATCCCTGTATATAAGGGCATTAAATTTAACTATAAAAAAGGTGGCAACCCTCTTCACAATATACCCATAAACTCTCTCCTGGCAAAACAAATGGTTTAAGACCCAATTCAAACTATTTAATATAACTTATTTAATGAAATTCGACTTTTCAAACAGGTGGCAAGACTTCTAAGCGAATCGAGGAGTTTGCCACCCATATTTTAATATTTCATATACTTGTACACAATTTAATTAAATTTGATATTTCAAACAGGTGGCATCTCTCTCCAAACTACAATAGTAGTTGCATGTAGCTCCTACTCGCCGCGACGATGCGTTTGCCACCCATAGTTTAATACTTGTCTATAATTATATTAAATTTTCGAACAGGTGGCAACCTTCTTAAAAGTTAACTGTGAATATCTTTTTCGAGACGACCCGCTTTCCACCTATATTTTAGTATTACCTGTGTAAATTTTAATTAAGTTTGGCTTTTCAAACAGGTGGCAACTCTCCCCCAAGCATTAAATATGTATACAGTTTCGGCCGAGTTCGGACGCAAATATCGTGACTGAGATTTTTATAGAAAACAAAGTCGGATGAGGAGATGTTGTGATCTGCGAAATAGTTGCTATATCTTTTTAATTTAATAAATTAATATTTTTGTAGATGTTAATATTTATGTGTTTTTGTTATACATACTATATATTATTTAAAATACCAATGAGCAAGACCTCTATGCGTTCTGAAGGGGAGCTAAAGAAGTTATCAAATTGTAACCTACTTAGTTTAAATGCAATTGAAAGTGAAATTAATGTTACTCATACGCCCTGTATACAAAGTAAATGAAAAATCTAAGAAAGGATTAAAAATTAAAGAAAGAGTTAAAAAAAAAAAATTGTTTAAAGTTAACATGAAAGATGAGTAATTGTCAAACAATCTGATATATGTATCTAGTTATAGGTTTCTTATAACCATAGTTTGCATCGAATATTTCTTAAGTCACGTGAGGGAATGTGAGCTTTAAAAAAGTTAACTGTACCATTTTTCAAATTCAAAACAAATAGCAGAGACTATCTTCTGGCGATGGCAGTCCCAGAAGCTAACATCTACTTATGTATGTAAAGAATGCCATACTAAGGGGAAATACTCGAAATGACTTCTAACTAGAGAAGTACATATATAGAGTTTTCAGAGTGTGAGGATCTCTAAAATCAAACCTTTTTATAAAGCCAAACAAAAGTGAGCTTATTATCTATCAACCATAGCTCCAAAGTATTTTATCTCTGTAGTGCGGAGTAAAGCCCAGCCATTTAATGTATAATCAAATGCCATGCTGGAGATTCACTTTGTATAAAAGCAGAGACATTTTTGAAGTAAAATAGTTCAGAACCATTTCGGGCTAGATATTTCGGGACCATTTCAGAACCATTTTCAAAATGATTTCGGGATAGTTTGGGACTTCGACTTCGAGTTCGGGATCAGCAGACGTGAAGTTCGAGACTGGTCCAACTCTACAACTACTACTAGTACTAACTACCACTACTACTAATTACTAATAATAACAATAGACTGCTACTAATTACTACTACTCTTTTTTGTTCGTTGTAACTTTATTAAATTATCGAATCTTCCCTGTAAGAGACTAACAATAAATTTTAAAATCTTAATTTCATTCATTATTATTGTTTGATTTTCGCTATTTCAATTTGTACGGCTGGATTGTTGGGGCCGTCATAGATGTTCGTATTCGGAATGTATAACGGAGTTCCAGTGAATGCCCTAATTCTATTTTTGAATTCAAAAGCGCTTAAAGAATGCTTAAAAATTATTATTTTGAATAGTAAAACTTTGTTTCTTTTAAGGAGACTTCAAAAACTGAACCCCAATTGTTTAGGACTAACTACTTTGTATGGGTCCATTTTTGGAGGTTTGGGTACTCCAAAAAATAAATTAGTTTTAAAAATTGGTCTAATAAAAACTGGGAATTAAATCGCGGTTCTATACAATTTTTATGAAGAATTGTTTTTTAAAGGAAAGTTGCGATAGAATCGCTTTACTAGTTTCTATCGTTACTACTAATAACTACTACTAATTTTACTAATTTCTACCACTATTTTTACTAGTTTTTACCACTATTTTTAATTATTCCTGCTACTATTTTTATTAATTTCTACCACTATTTTTGCTAAATTCTTCCAATATTTTTATTTACTAATTTCTACCAATATTTTCACTACTTTCTACCACTATTTCTACTAATTTATCCCGTTATTTTTACTAGTTTCTTCGACTATTTTAATAATTTCTACCGCTATTTTTCTTAATGCTACTACTAATTTCTACCACTATTTCTAGTAATCTTCACTACTATTTTTACTAATTTCTCCCACTATTTTACTAATTTATACCACTATTTTAATTAATGTCTTTCACTATTTTTACTAAGTGGAAGCACTTTTTTTACTAATTTCTACCACTATTTTTACTAATTTTGATCACATTTCTACTAATGGTACTAATAATTTGTACCCCTATTTTTACGAATGATACTACTAATTAATATCACTAATTTTACTAATTTCTACCACTATTCTTACTGATTTCTACGACTATTTCTACTAATTTCTAAAACAATTTTTACTAGTTTCTACCACTATTTTTATTAGCTTCTTCGACTATTTTAATAATTTCGACCTCTATTTTTACTTATTTCTACCACACAAAAAATCAACAATAACAAGTAAACATCGGCATACATTAATGCCGTTGGAAAAAGTTGTTTCTCTTCATTTAAAATTTAGATAAAATAAACCCTATGATACATATGTCCAAGGCTACTGTCTAGTCACCAGTTAAAGCCCTATGACAAACCATTCAGTAATTCCGAGATTATTGAATTCAAAAAAACAGACAAATATTCTAAAAACGGTCCAAATATAACTCAATTGCAATTCTATGCAATTTTTTAAAAGATATTTTCAATTCAGATGTATTTTCTACTTTTTTATTATAGTATAGATAGATAAATAGATAGATATAGGTATGCACTATGCAAATGTAGAGATTTAAAGTTTGAAAAATTATTCTCATAAAATTTTTCGTGTTCAATTCTATTTTCTAACGAAAATCTTAATTAAAAAATTAATGACGTCCTACGCTCAGTTTTTTTGCGACGACTCATTTCATTGTAAACATAATTACGCGGCTAATATAGGATGTGCTGAATATACATATGATACATATTTGTTTAGTCACCAAAAGATTAAAATAATTTATGTTTGTTGATTTTAGATATTTTAAAATTACCACATTGTTTTAATACTTATTATAAATTAGTTATTTTACTTTTCATTCATCCATTCCGTATAGCTAGCGCACAGAGTTGCATGTGTGGTTATCGTAAATATTTGTGGGTTAAAATCTGCAGTGTATGCTCAAATTTTTAATTTTCTCTCTTCACGCGCTGTTTGCTTAGATTTGATACATTCTGTTTTTGTTTGCTTACATTGTAATACTACAATTTCGATTCAAATCCAAAAATTTCAGAATAAATTATTTCAACACAGAATTGAATATTAAGATTGAATATGTCTTGATTTCAATAGCTGCGGAGAAAAGAAAAGAAATGCACTCCTAATAAAAAAAGTACTGAAGCTAGTATATATTTATTGTAGTTGGTATTCATTAATAAAATTTAATTTAGTTAAATATTAAAATGATAAAATATACAGGTACAGAGTGTCTAAAAATGCGTTTCATACAAATCGATAAGCTATACATTTTAACCCGCTGGCTGCATTTTTTAACGATCTTTAATTATAGCAGTTTTAAGACGAGTCAAAAATTCACACTTAAGTAAGAGGGTTAAAATATATTACAAACAAATTTCTCGTTGCATTCAAAAATTTAATTTTAATTCGTTTTATAAATTATATTTTCGATAAGTTAATTGCACTTTCGGCGGAAGTTCCGCAAGCCCTCTTGGCAACATTTCCAATGTATCGAATTCGAACATACAAAAATTTTTTTTGGGGAAAGAGACGTAAAATCGTTCAATACAATTTTATTAAACAAATCGGCTATCCCAGTAAAATTGCCTACTTGAAATTTTCATGAAACATTTTAACCCTCTGGCTACCTTTTTTAGTTATTGCAGTTTTGATACCAGTCGAAAGTGTCAGTTTAAGTAGAAGTTAGAGAGTTAGAATTTATTACAGAAAAGAGTGCCTCGTTATATATCCTAAACTATGAAAGTCTGAGGACAAAAGTTTTATTTCAAGTCGTTTTACGCATGATATTTGCGATAAGTTAATTGCAGTTTTAGCGAAAATTTCACAACTTTAGCCCCCCGTAAAAAAATCTCAGATCGTCTGGACCACATTTCTGAGGTATTGAATCCGAACATACAAAAATTTTATTAGAAGAAAAAGACATACCATCGTTTAATACAATATTATTTAAAAAATCAGCTACCCCAGTAAAGCGCATTTACCTAGTAGTTAGAAGGTTAAATATGTTCCAAAAAAAATGCCTTGTTAAATTCTACTTTAAAAGTGTGCGGACTTTATTTGAAGTCGCTTTGCTTGTGAAAATTTCACAACTTTAGCCCCCCCTTAAAAAAAAAAACTCAGATCTTCTGGACTACAATTCTGAGGTATCGAATCCGAACACACAAAATTTTTTTTAGAAGAAAGAGACATACAATCGTTTAATACAATTTTATTTAAAAAATCGGCTACCCCAGTAAAATTGCCAACTTGAAATTTTCATGGAACATTTTAACTCTCCACGTACCTTTTTAACGATCTCTATTTATAACAGTTTTAAGACGAGCCGGAAATGCCCGTTTAGGTGGAAGTTAGAGGTAAATATTTTATCAAAATAAATTTTGTCAATCTACATGCATATATTGATTTTAGAGACGCAACTTTGAGTTGAGTTTTTTTTGACGCAAAAATGAAAACGGCGGACAATATCGGTACGAATTGAAATAACGGGACGCTTATACGCACCAACTTTAAAAAAAATATTCTACGAAACATTTTTCTCAAGATCGGTACGAAGAGTTACAGTAGGCGTATCCGCTCATCTTCGCCAAGAAAACACCACGGGCACGAGCCAAAACTAAATTTTGTTGATCCTACTTTGACACTTTTTGTCTTTACTATTTTGAGTCAAGGTAGGGCAGCGTTGGTGTAAAGCAAAATTCGAATTAAAATTATGTGATGAGGACTTACTAAAAATAGTTTTGCTCCCTACTTTAAAGAAGTTGTCAGAAATTGCCCAGAAACTGATTAAGCGCTTGGCTCTCAGAAAAACTAGAGGGAAAATGAGAGAACAAAAGAGAGAGCAAATGATAGAGACTCCTTGTCAGAATTTGACCGATTTTGACCCCCGAAAATTTTACTGGCAACGGAGATCAGAGCCAGAAAATGCAAGAATATTATAAATGACGTAGCCGGTGTTGGACTGCTACTTTTTTGAAGTGCGGCCGAAGATCTCCTATGCAGAATTCTATGTTAAAATACTGTGGATAGCGTAGCCGGTGTCGGATCGAGCAGGGGTTTCTTTTTGAAGCGCTGCCGAAGGGAGAAATACTGTAAATTGCTGGTTGACGGTTGAAATTTTATTCGTCTTATTTCAATTGGAGACTCACGGTGAACAAAATACCATGCGGTCAAAAAGCGTTGCTCTCTTTCATTGAAAACTAATTTTGCTCTTTGACAGTTTTGACAGATTTCGCCAGAAAATTTGGGTAACATAACTCTTGGTACAAGAATTTTAAAGTTACTGAGTTATAAAATCCAATTACAATTCCTTTCTTCCCTAAACCGTTATATTCTACATGCCAAGAAGTGATGCTGATTTTAAAATGTAGTCGCAAATTTCCGACAAATGATATTACACCTAAAAAATACCACCACGGTTAGAACGTTCGGTTTCATTTTTAACTTGTACACTTTTTTTTTACTTTTTTGTTGTTCATTTTATCTTACCATCAATTCGTTGCTGCCAAATGTGCCAGAAAGTAGTTTGTGTTGGTCATTTTTGAAAATGACAGCAATAACAAGCAGCCAACGACATTCAACACATGTGTCCATTCATAGCCCGTTCGACAATCGATACATTTTTTGTTTTTGTTTGTTTCTCCCTCGGCAATTTGCATGACAAATGTGCACACACTTAGTGGTTCACAAAAAACAAAAAAAAAAAAAGATTTTTTTTATAATGTTTACAATAATGAATATTACTTTTTTCAACGTGCAAATGCCACATCTGCTTGCAGCTACAGTTTAGTCAACTTTAGCGCGAAAAATATTTTGACTAATTTGCATTTGTGTAATGTGTAAATATTTGCTTTTCTTTCTTTTGCTTTAGCCATTAGGTTAATGTTATTAAAATTGTTTTTTTTTCCTTCTTTTATTTTGATTTTAATGGCCGGTGGTAGTATAAATTTTCACTTTTGTAGACATTTTACATGCCAACAACTAAGAATAATAAATTGGGCTAGTTTCAAGTTGGCATGCATTTGTGTATGTGGGTGTGTGTGTGTGTGTGTGTGTGTGCGAGAAATAAAGCAATACATTTTATGCATAATTAAAATAATTATTTTGCTCGCTGCAACTTTTGCTGAGTCAACCTACTGACTTAAAAATTAAATTTGCGCACAAGGCTGCAAAAAATCTGCATTATTTGTTTTTCCACGCAGAATGAGTGAAAAATAATAGTTGCAAATAATTTATTTTTTTTTTCCATTAAATCAAATTTAGGTTTAGTAGTACGAGTTTCCTTAACAAGGAGAAATAAACCCGAAGTGAAGACTTCCTTCAAATAACGCAGACCTATTAGTTAGCAACAGGTTACGTAGGTTGCATTGAAATTTTGTTTTATAAAGATTACTTTTTGGTCGTTGAATATGAAAATGAGTTTAAAATTGATACCAAGCTACAGTAGTCAAAAACGCAATTTCAGCTTTTTTAGTAATACAACTTCCCCTCTACAAAAGTGACATAAGAAATCGCCGACCGTAAGGGTTATAAGTTTTATTAAGAAATATATTAATAAATCGTTTTTTTTTGCTAAAAAAACTAATCGAATTTTTTGAGCTTTGTTTTTGAATGCAAGTTTTTCAGGCACCGCAATAAATTTTTCAAATTTCAATTAAAAAAATCATTCAAAGCGCTAAGTATATTTCTAAGATAAAAAAATAACTAGAGAGATTTATTAGAAATATTTTTTTTAATCTAATAGCAGCATTAATAAAAATAATAGTAGAAATTAGTAAAGCTAGTAGTAGTAATTGTAGTAGAATTTTAAAAAATAGTAGTAGAAATTAGATAAATTGGTTTTGGTATTTAGTATTAGTAGTAGAAATTAGTATGAATAGTAGTAGTAATCAGTGGTAGAATTAGTAAAAATAGTAGTAGAATTAGTAAAAATAGTAGTAGAAATTAGTAAAAATAGTAGTAGAAATTACTAAAAGTAGGAGTAGAAATTTGTACTAGTAATTGTTGTGGTGAACCAGCCCCGAACTACTGAAGCGTACTGAAATGGTTTCGCAATATTTACTCCGAAAATAATGCCGCAACGATCCAGAACTTACCCTCTAATGATCCTGAACTAGTGTCGAAATTTATAGATATAGATGCATGTACATACATACATATACATTGATATGTCGTTACCACAGTATGTTTTTCTCATATGAGCGTCATGTGATGACTTCGTGGCGTGATATCAACGCGACTAGCATATTTTAAAACCAAAAAATAAAACTCAAAAACTAAGTTACTTTAAAAAGGCAACGTAGAAGAGACTGGGAAAGGTTTCGTTCCTCTGGTTTTAAATGTGAACTCAGTAAATACACAAAAGAGCTTTACAGCATTTTAGCTGAATAAAGAGAAGCTAGCTTTTAAAATAAACTCCAATCATTGTTCCTAACAACCCAACACCTAACACCTAACAATAAATATTCCGATCTTCCACTACGAACTCGAAATGGTGGATTGGCTCGAAACGATTACAAAAAAGATATATATTTTGCCACTCATGTTTCCAATATATTTACACCTAATCAAACTAACAGTTCTCTTCCAGAAGCTTATGTGCATTTAATATTAAAGCTCTTAAGGAAAGTACTACCAACGATATTCAGAAAAGTCAAATACCCGGTAATGGCAGAATAACAGCAGAAATGAAAACAGAGCTTCCAGCCGTTGCAACCAAAGACTTGGTTTTTATTTTCAATAGCATATTACAATTGCACTACTTTCCCAACTCATGGAAATGCTCCGAGATCATGATGATCCCTAAACTAGCAAAAATCCTAGCATGGTTAGCTCACATAAACCTATTAGCCAAATTGCAATACATATATAAAAAGATAACTCATATTAAACTAAAAATCGCAAACCTGCTTTGCATTATAGGCACTAAATTCAAGTTAAGCTTAGAAAATAAAGTATTACTTTTTAAAGTGGTGACATCATCCTAGTATATGGGACACAATTTTGGGGGTAAACGCAAAAATCTAACTTAGAAAGAATTCAAAAGCTGCAGCCTAAAACTTTGAGGGCAATTGGCATGTGACAAACTCCATAATTAACAGTGACCTTATTACTCATATTCGGTGATGAATGAAATAGAGCAATTGCAAAAAAAATCTCGTTAAGATTATTAAGCCATCCCAATAAGTTTGCTAAAAATTTACTCAAATAGAAGCACCCTAAGCGATTCAAGAGAAAAGATATAAAACTAAATTGTGATTACTGGCTTTACACGTCAGTTATTTTTCGATATTTTGTAGCATATACATATATGTATTTCCTGCTAATATCTTTCAAGGTATTGACTGAAATGAATCGGAACCTCGGACGTTTTGACCACTTCCTTCCGCTAAACGCCACCAAAAAAAAAACGACATATAGACATGCTCGAGGTTACTTCTCTAACGACAGTTTGAACTCGTTGCTCTGAGGGTTTAGCTGTGGAGAACAAACTGAACAAACGCAATCGTGTGCACAACAAATAGGTCGCCGTGAGGGTAAAGACATTTCCACCCTACGTCAGGAAACGGATGGAAACCTCGTACGCATCGACCACTTTCTTCCGCTACACGCTACCGATCAAATAAATAGATAAATTTTAGGTAACTTCCTTAACAGACAACGAATCGGCTAGAAAGCTTGACCTCGTCGCTCTGAGGATGTAGGCGTGGGTTCTCGACCTTTCCACCCTATACCAGGAAATGGGTGGGAAACTCGGACGTTTCGACCATTCCGCCAACCAAACGCCACAGAACAAACACAATAGTGTGCACAATACCTTTAAGAGTGCGAGATTACTCCGACTAGAGCGACTTTTCTCTCCGCCTAGACAACGCGTCATTCTAACATCAGCCAAAAACAGAAGCGAAGCTGAAACACAATGGCCAATACAATCGGAATTCCGTCCTTTCAGACCGCCTCGGCAATACGAGTACAGGAAAATCGATGTGAATCGAGTTATACGGCGTCACAGTGCACATATCCAGTCTGAAGATTATGCCTTAAACCTTTTTGATTTGAATACTTGTAATATATTTAATTAATAAATGATATCGTAAGAAGAGAATAAGACGCAAAAAATTACTTGTATTTTCTAAATAAAAAAACGAAATACAAAAAACCTTTTATTATCTAAACATTTTTAAGGTATGCATCTATTCGCCAAAGAACGCCGTTTCTATAGCAGACTTACCAACACACGCCAATATTGCAATAATGCAACAACCATAACTGAATTAAAAATGTACAAAAATTATAAAAGAAATGTAATGCTGATTGAACAAAAAACAGGGGTATATTTTTCAATATGAAGTAATCCTTGGGATGGGAGCATTAAAATTCCGACTACTATTTGTACTACCCTAATATACATATACATATATACATATCGATACCTATTTGGGACGCCAATATTAGCGGCAAATGCTGATACCGGAATTTCGGAAATAAGAACGTAAATCCAATGTATTTTTAAAAGAACTTGTCATATACAATGAATCAAAAACAAAAATATAGTATTATGCTATTATTTGTGTAAATTACCTTTTGCAGTTACTGAAATATCGAAAATCGAATTTTTGATTTTTTGAAATTTTTCTCCATTTTTTAAATTTTCGAAATTTCGTTCACAGTTTCACTCGTGCAGCGCCAGTTTTTACATTATACACAAAAATTTGTGTCAAAATTTTTTTCGCTAATTTCGTTAAATATCAAAATTTTACTCTTTGTAAAAATTGCACGATAATTTAACAAACATGAAAAAATTGCAACAAAATTTTGCCTTTTTCTCTTAGGATTAAACATTTTTCGATTTGAAATGAACTATATTTATTTGTATTTAGCACGAACAAATTGAGCATGAAAAATATTGTTGATATTGTAAAAAGTAATACTATGGGCCACTGTATATCGGCAGCGGTATATCGGGTATAATTTTTAAAAACAAATCATTTTGTGATTTTTATATTTTCGATCAAATTTTATCGATAATTTGCCATTTATTATTTTTTCGAGAAGATATAATAGTTATGCTTCGATTGAAAATTTTTCGGTCATAATGAACACAAACAAATTTTTCAGCGGTAACAACAACAATAATACGATTTATGTTTTATGATCGAAAAAATAAAAATCGCAAAATAATTTTCAAACTTGATTTTAAACAAAAAATCTCCTCAATAAAAATAAGGACAGGTTTGGAGAGTATATGACATAAATATGTAAATAGTAGATCGATATATTTGAATGATTATTTTATCAAAAAAGTTCAAAATAACAATTATTTTCGAGTCTGGCTTAAAACAACCGGTATGTGAACAAAGTTATAATAACATCGGCGCCTTTGTAAAATAAACAGTCACGTATTCCGAAAGTTCATTCTGAATTTACAGTTAGTAATAAAATTTCAAGTAACTGTATGGGTTTTTTGAAACATCATTTCCAGCTGGGATTTTGTAGAATGATTTGAGGGTAGTTACTTCAAATCGCCTAAAAAATAACGAAAATAAATATTTTGTGTTTTGTTCGATTGCCACGATTATTTTGAAAATATTTCTAATTTCATATTTTTTAGTCACTTAAAATTCCTATTGACATTGTGATTGTAAATTTGACAGAATCAGTTGGATTTTTACGTAAAGTTAAAGTTAATTTTTTTTTTTCATATGTCTATGATTTTTCGGCCTGTTTTTTATTAAACGATAATATTAATTTGTGAGCTCAAGGCCAGTGTATAAGGAAAAGTATATTGGAAAAAGTGGTAAAAAGCAACAGCAGCTTACATGCCGGCTGTGGTCCATTGGCTACGCACTTGCCTAGCAAGTCGTAGGTTGTGGGTTCGAGTGCCGGTGGAGTCATGAAAGAAATCTGATGAGGAGATGTGGTGATCTCCGAAATAGCTATAATTTCTACCACTCCTGACTGTTGTTGTCTTTTTTCCAATATGCTTTTCCTTATACACTGGCCTTGAGCTCACAAATTAATATTATCGTTTAATTATTTTTTTTTTTGGTTACACAAACCCGGTTTCTTCAAATTCTTCTGTATGCTCTTTCACTTGATTGAATTGACATTCTTAGTGATTTTATTTTTATAAAAGGTAATAAAAATAAAATGTGCGGTATTAAGTTGTATTTCACGATATTTATTTTTCCCTCAATCTAATCTAACTTTTCAGTGCTTCTTGATTATCCTTCATTAACCTTGCATTTTTTTTTTAATTTTATCTCATTCTTATGTAGTCGAAAATGTTTGTTGGGTTATTTCGCTAAGTTTGTCTCAATTTCTTTCATTCGTAGCTACCCTGTATAGTTTCATGGTTTCATTGTAGCTTTTCAGTATTTTCGAATTTCAAAATATGTGTCAGATGTGTAAGCTTTTCAAAAATTACAGCATACATTTAGGCTTTAGGTTTTAATATGTGAAAAATAAATATTCTATTTCAAATTCATGTGTTTTCGTTCGAAAAACTTTTATGCACACGTTCATAGATACTTATCGCTCATTGCCTATGTATATCTCTCAAATTAACTATAAAATGTACAAAATTAATTTTTAAATAACATAAAAAGTCCAGTGATAAAAATATGACCAGCAATTGACAAAACTTTCGTTAAGCAAAGTGAAAATTTGTATGAGCATATTGGACGTCCTAAATGACAGTTAATTTTTTTTTTTCACAATGGAAGTAACAAGTTTTCGAAAATTACCACTATTACCCGTTTAATGTGGCTTGTCCTCAGCCAATCGAAATATGTAAATAGTCTGAAAACAAATAAAAATACAAAGGCTTAGGTAATCCGATTTAGAGGTGACCCAAACGCAATTGATATCTACAGTTTTTTATTTGAAAATTCATTACTTTTTTAGTATGTTCGAAAATAAAATTATAAACAAAAATTATATTTAAATCCAACGTTTCTGGCAAATATGAAAAAAATAACACTCATACGCCTTGTCTTACCGCATTCAGGCTAACAAAAAAAGCCACATTCACATTTTTTTCACAGTTCGAAGTTTTAAGCTTCATAATTCCAAAACGCTTAACATATTTGTGAAAATTTTTATGGAAAATTTAGTTTTGATAAATTGGCAAAAAAATGTTAGTAAAATATGTTGTAACTATTTTTTTTTTGTTTAGTAGTAGACATCATCCATTTTTTGTTCGTTTGCATTATAATATTGAAAACTTTAACAAGTTGAAAACAGAATTTCTTTTTGGTTTTTGCTAATGATATTTACAATTCAATTCTACAAAATGTGACCAAATTTTGAACGATTTGCTTTTTCTTTATTTTTTAATACTTTGTTGTGTCTTTTACACTCTGCCTCTGTCTTAGGTATACAATCATACAAATATTTTAAATATTCAGGCATAATTCCCTCATAGCACATTTTTTCTATGGGTGCTTGTAGTTCCACCAATGATTTAGGCTTAAGGATACGACAGAATTGAGGTCCGGACTATTCTCTGGCCATTCTAGTGGCACTATGCCCAAATCTTTCTTCAGTTTTGTGATCTAAGCAGTTTTGTAATCTAACGTTAAACAATAGATCGAAAAATAGTAATAAGTCGTTGAATGGGTAAAAAGTTCATAATAAAATTTACAGTTCATGTCCGATGACATGGCGCTGAATTGCCCTAAAAAATTAGATACCGTTTCTTTTCTGTAGTAGAGGACAACCCCATTGAGTACAATAGGTTCGCATTTACTATACCCTCTTATGTTATTTTTAGAACCTATCAAGTTGGGTTTTGTACTCATCAGAAATATGGGGCTTTCCCATTCAGAATCAGTTCATTTTATTTTGTGGTTAAAAGTGAATTTTTTGTAGGCTTCCTAACCGACAGACCCGTCTAGATTAACCGGTATTGAATGGTTCGGATCGAAATATCCTTTGGATGCGATTACTGCAGCTCTGTTTTAAACTCAGTAGCTTATTCTCATTATAGCCAGGTCTACTCTTGGATTTGTGTATTTTTTTCTGTATGATTCTTCCTTGCTCCCCAATTGACCAGTTTCATGGTAGCTTTTAAAACACGACGGACTGACTTTTCATTGAATTGCACGGCGTTACTATTTTACGAACAGACAAGCTTTTTCTCGACTATCCGAAATACCGTAAGAGTTAAACTTGCGAACTGAGCTTTGAAATTCGAATAGAGGACATAAGAAGAGTGCGTGTTATTTTTGTATAATAAGCTCATTAGACCGTATCGTAAAAAAGGTTGAAAATGTGTTCCCCTTCGGGATTTAAAACATGAAAACAAAATTTTCAGCACCCTGTAAACTTGGCTTAATTGGGTTTAGCCTATAATTTCTCTATTTGATTTTTGATTTTTATGAATGATATACTTCGCGACGATGAACAGCTAATACCTTCTTCAAAGCACAATTGTGCCAACTTCAATAAAATTATAGAAATCCAAGTGAAATTGTTAAGAAATTATTTTATTTTACACATGTCTATAGTAAAATTATACAAAACATTATTACAAAAATTTGAAGATGAGTGCTTTAAAAACAAAAGAGAATTAATGGTCTTACAGAGCGTCAAACGAAAATGAGAGCAAAAGGAAGTGATTAGCTATTTCAGCGGAACGTAAGTCATAGTTTAGCCATGGAAACTTTTGTTATTGCTTTTTATCGGCGATTTCGCTTCTTGGTGTTGCACGTCGAGTTCACACATATCAACTAATTCGTTGGAAGAAACGCGTGATTCCCGAGTATGAGAAACTCGGTGCCCTTCCCCTTTCCTCGTCACTCTCGCTCCGCCAAGTAACGAATTACCGCAACAAAAGTTGCCCTGCATGAACGCAGTCTAAGGTATAAAGTGATTTTTTCTAATGGCCATTTTTATTAAAGGACAGCCCCAAGACACAAAATGGTCAAAATGGTTTATGCAGCAAGTAAGGCTGATACCTTCAATCTGCTTTATTTTATTTCGTCAGATGTATTCCCTGAATCTGAATCTATTAGATTATTCCATAAGAGGATATATGTTGGGCAAAATTAATAATATCAAATTCAAATAGTGCTCACAAAAGACATAGGATAAAATACCGAACGAAGCCTTGCAGGTCGTCTGTGCTGATTTTCCGAAACACTTAGGTTAGGTTAGATTGGAATAGCTGGAGAGAGAAACACCTCCTGCACTTAGGGCCGCGAGGAGCTATCCGTCAGCCGAAAATTTAGACTTCCGGACCGTTGTAGTGTTTTTCAGGCGGAGGTGTCCGCAATCAAGTAGGTAGCCGATTGGCTACTCACCAATGTAATGCCCACTAGACGGGCTAACATTTATTCTGATAGTCAGGCTCTCTGTCGACTAAGCGAGCGCTGGGAAACTGTCACGACATGCAGAATCGCAAGGACCCTCTGGCCGAGAGTGGACCGTGGGCGCTCAAAGGAATTGAGGTCGATAACTAAGCGGCAACTCTCGACACTCGTGGGTGTTCTGACTGGTCACTGTCCGATGGGTATTCTTCATGCGGTTAGGCTGAATATAGTCTCTGACCCTTTCTGTCGCAGCTGTATGGAGGATGATGAGGTGGAGTCATCTTTTCATTTTCAGCTCAGCTGCTCTGCATTTGTGAGACTGAGGTTTAAGAGCCTAGACTCCTACTTCTTTAATACCCCAGAAGAGTTTTCTGGGGTGGAAATTAGTAATTTCTTTCTTGATTACGATTTACGTTACCGTTCATATAACAGGCGGTATAACAATGGACTTCTCTAATATGTCTAAGTGAGTTCCTACTGCGGGGACTACCACATTAACCTAACCTAACCTAGGGCCGCGATTAAACCATTTCGTTAGCGTAATGAACTTTGAGACGGTTCTCATTTTGATTTCTAATATCTGTGCAAGGTTTTGCAGAAATGATTTTTCGAGCGTATGCATTCGGCGTCTGCTAAGTGTTGAAACTAGTGACAGAGAAGGTGCTCTAGACATTCATCTTCTTCTTGGCTTTTACAACTGAGACAGTAGCGCCTCGCGCTCACTCACTCTCAATCTCCAAGCAAAACGTTTGAAGCTGACAAGAGAAGAGAAATGAAAGATACGATATTAATGTTTGAGAATAAGATAAAATGAGTGATAAAATAAGAATAACAATTCGAATTAATTTATACACATATATTTGGTGTATTCTCAATTTCTTGGTGTGAAGCAAAAAAAAGGGAAATAAAAAAGTACTAGCTGTTTTGATTTTTAAATCATAACATAATAAAAATAAATAAAATAAAAATATATACCCACTCATGAACGTGTAAAATTGGCAATAAAAGTAGTTTTTGTCTTTTGGCTAAAAGCCAGAGAACCAACTACAGATGATCAGCATTGTATTGTAAAAGTAGCAAAAAATTATTATGAATGGAAAACATGGTTAAACAAACAAAAGAAAAAGTATTTAGCTATAAATTAAATGATTTGTTAGATATTTCATATGCTTATGCCATTTCGTTCATAGGAAATAACATTCTTACATCTATTTTAAATGTTTTTAAAGATTTGGTTTTTTTAGATAAAATTTCAAAAAAGATGTCTGTACAATTGAAATATGTCAGGTCCTAGTCATTAGGGGACGGAAGAAATATACCTGTCTCGATAATTGAGAGTTTACATCTGACTTTTTTTAAGAGAGGATCACAGTTTGCCGCCTTTTATGTAAAACGAGGCGTTAGCCGGGTTAAAACCAGCTTTACTTGAATGTTGATAAATTTCTTCAATCAACATTTTTTTAGATGTTTAATCTGAGACCGTAATCCATATGTATTCTACCAAAAAAATTGGTATTTAATCATTATATTAGGGTTTTTAAATTGTCATTCAATATCAATCAAAAAATTCTGAGCTTTATTTTTATGTTCAGTTTTTTTTTTTGATCACAAAAAACTCATTTTTTGAGTGTTATTTTTTCAATCTGTTTTAATGATTATTTTTTTTTGTATTCTTATTTTTTTAACAAAAATAAGCATCACTTTATGCGCTAAATTATTTTCGTCACAAAGAATAATAATTTTTTGAGTTTTTTATTTTAATCAAAAATAATCATTACGTTTTAAAGTATATTTTTTTGCTCAAAAATAAAACTCAATTCTTTAGCGTTATTTTATCATTTAGAAATAAAAATTAACTTTTGAGTTTTATTTATTTTTTTTTGCAAAATGGAAAACTCAAAATGTCATACACTTTTTTTTATTAATACGATTAGGTAGTTCTAGCATAACAAAGAGCAATTTACAAGTTTCATCTATTTCTGGTACATTTTTTTTGCTGAAGGTGTTTCAGATTTTTACCATGTAATGCACGAAAAAAATTCATCATCCATCAGCAAAAAAAAAAAAAAAATACTAAAAACGAACGGTACTTTTTAACCACTTTATCCTTTCTATCATCATACATTAATGGGATTGGGATTACACAAAAAGTATTGATTTAATTTGCATTGGCATTCGCTGCATTTTGATCAACCTTTGCTTTCTTATATTTAAATTTGTCATTCCAACGTCCGCGATTGATTGGATCGATATCTTGAGTAGAATTCAAAATTTAAAATTCAAGTTAGGAATTAGCGACATATTTTAATTATATAGTTTGAAATCAACTAAACCCACTAAATGGGTTAAATGTTTTTAGTGAAATTTCACTATAAGTCAGGTTAAATAAGAAAGTTAACATTTATAAATAAGAATAGGAGTACAATTTTGGGCAATTAAGTGAGTATTTATTTATTAAATTTTTATTTTAGTTTTAAACAATTCTATATCGCTATCAAACAATCAGATGATGAAATCTATCACCATATGCATCAGATGTATTACCAAGTGCTGCTCGAAGTAAAGCATATGAAAAAAAACATACTTTTTAATGAAGAGAAATGACAGAGCGGAAATACCACCTCAAATCCCCTTTAAATCAGAACAAAATTTAGCGAACTTCTTTATGATTTTTTTCCCCAATAAATAGCTCTTCTATGACTGGATTTGTCGCTTAAATAAAATCCAGGAGATAATTTGTGAAACTAAGATTTAAATTTTTCAATGTAATTAAAAGGTGACCTGTAGAATTAAGATGAAAACTTTTTCAATAAAATCTAGTAGATAATCTGTAAAACTAAGAAGAAAACTTATTCAATGTAATTTCATTTCACTTTTCATTTCATTTATTAATAAAAAATTATTAGTACAATAAGATTTAAGATGATCTTTTATAGTACAACAGTTTTAAAGTAAAAGTAAAGTAGCAAAAGATATTACAACTAAGTTTAACACATAAAACAATCAGCATTCATATATGACTAGATTACAGGTAGATTTGTACGTAGGTAGCGAAACTCATCATTATGCTGTAGATACTTATATTCAATTTATAGATAGATTAACGAAAATACTCATAAAGAATATTCTTAAAGTTGTTTTTGTTTAAACTACTGCGCTCAGAAACTGGAATAGAATTCCAAATACGAAAAGCGTTGACAAAGAATAGCCTTACAGAAGTTAGGTAATTATATTTTGGCACTATAAGGTCAGTTATCCGTGCAGACTTTGAGAATACTAGTTTACTACATAGATAACTATGTTCTTTATCCCGCAAAAGACGAAATGAGAAAATACAATTTCTGGCTTTCAGATACTCAGAAATTTCACAACCCAAAAGTCGCGATTGCCAGCCAGAAATATGTCAAAAAAGTTAAGAAGAGATTATTGGTTTTTATTAGAATCTACTCTTAATTTTAATAAGCCATTGATTTTATAAATTTGAAATTATTGGCACCTAAATTTTTTTAAGTATACTTTTTTCCGAAAATAAATATCACACTGTTTTTTTTTTAACTGTTTTATTCCATTCTACAAGTTTCATTTATAATTATATTTATTATCATTATATTTTTTATAATTTTAAAGTTCCTGTTTTCCAATATTTTTTGGTCCTTATAACTTTAAGGCCTTTATTGCAAAACTGGCAAATTTAAAACATATGCACAAGAAAGGCAACGAAAGAAAAAGACAGCGTCACTATCAAGAAAATATATTTATTTTTAAAAATAATCCTAATTTTATCCATGCAAAACTTTTGGAACACAAAAAAAAGAAGCTTTTTAATGTTGAAAAAAAATTAAAAGAACAATATTCATAAGATTCAACTAAAAACAATATCAAGTAGTTTATTCACAAAGCAAGTAAATCCCACAGTCACTGTTGACAATGAGAATTTCTCATAAAAATTAGTTGAGGCAATAATTGTTATATGTTGCAAAATATTCACAATACATAATTTTTATTCTAAGCAGGTATGCATAATTTGAATTAAAAAAGAGCTATTTTAAAAATAAAATGTTTTCCTTATTAATAAATTCAATGAGCTTCTAGTAAAAATGAGGCGATCTCCTTATTAATTTACTTTATATGATTTTGAACATAGAAACAAGGAGATTTCTTCTTACGATTGCATATATTTTTAATAAACTTCCATAAAATTCCAAAATTCAATCGATTTGAGAAGAAATTCAAAATAAAATTAAGAAAATTTTCTAGCGGAATTTCATCAATTTGATACCTCTCGATCTCCTTGGTCACTAAGATTTTTTAGATCTCCTTAATTATAGGTGACCTTTTTAGCTATTGCTATAAGTAAATATAAAGCTTGAACCCGCTTAGGTAAAATCCAGCAAAAATAGTAAATTATGGAAAACCATTCTCTAATTTTCTAGTTTATTCTCTATACTTGAAACGCCCGACATTTTTTCATATGAAAGAAAATGCAGGACTCCATCAGAAAAAAATACGATAAAAAACCAATGTGGTTTCAGTCACCTAAAATTTGCCTTTCATTATAAAATTGAATGGGCTTACTGCATACCCTCCAGATTCAAGTACACCCGATTGCAACCCTAGCATAATTACAGCTCTGTAAATCAAAGTAGCTAAATGCTGAATGCACCCATACCATTGTATTTTATTTATCCATTCTGTGAAAGCCATTATTTTGAGTTTGCAATTAAAAAAAAATCTTTCGGTAATAATTATGACTCCGAATTTTTAAAGTATCGCTAGTTACTATTTTCAGACTGGAATTATAAAAACCTTTTTATAGTAGTTATGAGTCAGACACATTTTTGTATGTCTATTGTTTTAAAACTAATAACATAAGTGGCTTTCCGTAAAAATTATCCTCTAGGTACATTTTTTAAGTCATCAGTAACTATTATTTTGAGACTTATGCTATGAAAGTTCTTTCACAATAACTATTAGGAAGAAAAAATTTGTTATGCTTTTAAGACTGTTATCTTGAGATTTTTACTATCAAAGTCCTTTCATATTAATTATTATATATTAATTATCACGTTCTAGTTCCGGACCAACTCGGGATTGTTTCGGAACTATGTGACGAATAGTTCGGTTAGGGAGTGGTTAGGGACTATGTAGGAATCAATGTTGAAACTGTCCTGAACTTGTTTCGAAGCAGTCACGAACTACACGCGAAACGATTCCTACAAAAGCTATAGAAAAGCTTTTTCTAATGCCATTAACGAATTTCGCACAAAACAAATATCATCTACCATTCTGAGTCTACATGGAACTGCACGATTATCACCACAAATTAGAAGAGAAGCACGGCCAAACATCAAGTTATATGGTGTAAGTGACATATTAAAAAAAGGGAAACTAAAGGTTTTCAATATACGAACTAAGCAAGGTAATGTTCTCATGGCTCATTTATGACCATATAAAAGTTAAAAAAAAATATATATATATATTATATTTTGGGAAAATCCCATATAATCCCATAATCTCAGTTTGCAAGACTTAGTTCTTAGTAAATAACGACCGAACACCAATTTTTAGTGCCGAACCGAACCGAAGCGAACTGCGGACAATTTCGGACGAAGCCGAACCCAACGTCTCCAGGGTTTAAAATAATAAATTATCAATAAATTTTTAAAAATTCTAGAACTTTTTTATTGATATCAAAAAAGGTATACAATAATAATAATAATGGGCCCGTTTCTTTGTAATCTGGTTGCAAAAGAACACTGTTTGGATAACAAAATGCACGTAAAGCAACAACACTAACTCGGGAAAAATATGCGAGTTGAGCCAACTCGGTTAAATGACATCCGACCTGAGATATAGTGCTGGGAAGTGAAAAAACTGCGCTATTGTGAATGAGCCCTAAGAAAATACATTGGAAATTTAGATTTAAGACCTAATTCGTTTTTATTTGCATAGTATTTGAAAATATATAACTACATAAACCAAAAAGTAGTACTCCACAAATCGCAACATTCACGAAAGAGACTAACAGGGTTGCTTTTGCAACTAAGAGAAAAATTATCCGAGTTGGAGCGGTTACTTGCAACTCGGCTACACTAAAACGGAGCCAATAATAATACTAGTTTGGCGCTTATATCAAATAGGTTGTTATTTGGCCGAACTTGTCCTGGTGCGCGTTGTAAATTGAAGATCCAAAGTTCTACGCCTACACCGAACGGCAAATGATTTTTCTGAGATGTTTTTTCATGGCACCAATACACTCGGAGGTTTGTTAGTGTGTGCCGAGGGGCGACCGCTATAAGAAAAAAACTTTCCTATAAGCAAAATATACAATTTTTAAATGAACATAAATTTACAAATGTTCGGCGGCTGTTTTTTTTTATTTGGCCGAAACCGAACCAAACTTTATTCGCCAAGCATGACCGAAAGCGAAACCGAATTTCGTTCATTTTCTAGTTTTTAAAGTATTCGCATCTTTCTATAACGGATACCGCTAATTTCAATGCCTATGTTTTCCTTCACATAATAAAGGGCCACGTTAATGTACGACATTACATACATTGCTTTTTAATTTCCTAAAATATTTTTTTTTATATTAGCTAGAATTGAGAGCAACAATTATTATATGTAGCGTCAGAAGATGTGAATGCTTTTGATGCCTTCTTTGTAATATTTAGTTGAATATTTTCAAATGAACCATTTGTATTGCACTATTTGGCTCGCGTGCTCTTCCGCAGTTCATATACCACACATGCATTCCAAATATAAATAAATTGTTGCGATTGCGATTGTACCTATATGTAGTATGTGTATGCTCGCTAGCCCAAACACCCACATAAGTTTCACTAAATCCGCCCATCCATTAAATTGTGAAATAAAAATTCATAAAACATTCTCCGAATTCATGTCGAACTAAAAGTAAATAAATGAAAGAAAAACAGTGGCGATACGCATCCTATACATATGGAGGTAGAACAATGAGAGAAGGGATAGATAGGGATATTTATGACCCTACTTAATTTATCTGTTCGATTGTGTTTTTTTGTTACAATTTCATTCATAATTTTCGTAACTGTTTAGAAAAAGTTGTGTAAATATCTCTTTTTTATGAGATTTGTACAGCAACCTTTTACTTTGGTTTTTGAGGAACGACCGGTATGCTTTGGCGGTTCATCTGGAAAATTTTTAAGTTAATAAAAGAAATTAGTAAACTGAGGCACTAGTTGTGGCTTCAGCTCAGTTTACGGGCACTCTAAAATTAATGCAAACTTCGAATTTAACTCTCAAGAAACGGTTCGTTGCTTGCTCTGATACTGGCTCCAAAGGCATCCTCTTCCATTCAGATCCCACTAAGCGAAGAATGGGAGAGGGGTAGCGTTTGATTGTTTTAGGGGACCGGTGAACTACTTTAAGAGCGGGTAGAAGCGGAAAGGAAAGGATGAAGGAAGTGTCTTCTGCAAGTAGCTCACTGTCAGCCAAAAATTTTGTCTTCCAAACTATTGCAATCAAAGAGGCAGCTGACTGGCAGTGTAATAACTTTTAGACCAGACAAGCATCTATTCTGTTGACCAGGTGGCAATCAAGCTCTTAGGGACTTTAATGGTTTGGTCGACACTGCTAGGAGAGTACCTAATTTCTCTCTCGCCCTCCCCTGAATATTTCCTTACCAGACTGATTTATGTGGTAGATCATAGCAAGAAACTGGTTCCACCTAACTTGATTAGGTTACTTAATTCATGAAATTTGCCATTCTTCCTTTTTCAGTTGGTTCTATAATCACCTAAGATTTTTGCTACTTGGTCACTAGTTTGAGTGCCAGAACAGGTTGGGATCAAAGGTAACGAGATCGCCGAAGAGGATAAGATAGGAAACAGCCTTAATGGAACCAAAAAATTTTTTGCGACCTTACTTGGTTATTCTAAAAAGTACTAATTAGATGGGTAGTAGCTAAAAGTGGAATAAGTTCTAGGAAATTGTTGGGGGTCTCAGATAGTCAATGTCTACGGCTATAGTTTTTGTAGAAAGGACATCGTATCGCTTGCACGCCTTTTTGAGAGTGGAATGATTCCAAGTCTGTGCAAATGTGGTACACTTATTTAGTTAGTGAAACCTCTAAAGATTTCCGTATTCTCAGGTTAAGTTTATAGTCGGTGGAGGAATGGATGAACGTGGGTCCAATTATGGGTATGCAATGTTTAAATTTTTCTAAGGAAAAACATTTTCTTAGGCATTAAAGCTGCTACTCGTAAAGTCTCCGCTACAGCATTGTTCATCAAAAATGCTCTGTCCTTTCAAAAGTACAAAAAAAAAAACATTTTTAGTCTCAAAATAAAACTCATTGACTTAAAATAATAATGAATGGTTTAAAAAATTGTTCTCATTCAAAACTATTTACTGTCTAATTTTTACGACCATCTCGGTGAATTTTTTTTTAATTCAACCATGAATCAATTACTACTCTAGGTTGCTGGTTTATAGCAGTTTATTGCAAAAAAATTTAAACATTTCCATTTTAAAATTTCATTAATACAAAGCACACATCTGCACCCAAATACTAAAAAGGCTTAACCTTCTGATCATTTTCAAATTCACTTTGATTTTAAATTTTGTCAAAAATACTAACAAAAGTCAGTTGTTTGTGCTATTTTATGACTTTTATTTTTTAGAATCAGAAATAAAAGATTTTTCATGACAGTTAATTTTTCTGTTTTACGTAAGAGACATACCTGGACTTTTATTTTTATTTCCTAAAATAAAAGTCTACATTAATTTAATTATATTTGAAAAAGTTACCTTAAGTCTTTTTTGTTTAGGAAAACATAATGAAATGGTATCTTATTTATTATAATATTCTCTTTTTACATTTAACGAATTTAAGTATTGTCCCAGAAGCGAGTTTTGCGAAACACTCTCCACAAACACAGACCGAAAGAAAAGAACACTTGGAACTTTGCCTTTTGGCTACTCGATTGCTTTCCACTCTTTATTTTATATTTTTTGAAAATTAATTGTTCGAGTCTTTCTAATGTAAATTACTATGAAATAAGATATAGGAGTTGTTTTATTTTTCTACACATAAAAGACTTAAGGTGATTTTTCTCAACGATGACTGAATTTATAAAGACTTTTATTTTAGGACAGAAAAATAAAAGTCCAAGTATAACTCCCACGCAAAACAGAAAAATTAACTGTTATGAAAAGACTTTTATTTTTGGTTCAAAAAATAAAAGTCATAAAATAGTTGAATGGTTGAATTTCATTTTATGAGTTAAAAAAATATATGTTTTTAAGTCCAAGTATAACTGTTATGCAAAGCAGAAAAAAATACTGTCATTAATCGATTTTTATTTCTGGTTCATAAGTCATAAAATAATACATTGTGCTAAATTTAATTTAATGAGTTAAAAAGTAATTTTTTTTTAAATTTATGCCAAAAGTTAAAAAGAGCCTCATAACAGTTACGATCTTTTAAGTGTTGCTGTATAAGATAAGTCAAACAACTATACCCACATGGTGATTATTTTACAATATTTAATATTTTTTACACTAAGTCTTTTTTTGCTAAATTTTTATAAAAACACATAAATTAAAATTTTGAACTTTCACAATTTTTAAAAATTCAGTTAAAAAATTTTAATTAAAATTTGTTTGAAAATTTTTCGGTATGCAGTTTTTAAAATAATGTGCATGTCTAAAATGGTTTAAAATTCGGGTGAAGTTTTAGCAATTTTTGAAGTTTTGGTTTTACTCCTTTTTACCATAAAACGGCTGGATTTTTTTTTAAATTTCGTTTTGCACATCTTCAGCAAAATTTTTCCAATACCAAAATTTCATAAAATTCTCAAAAATCAACGGAGGTCTCCAACCTCTTTAGATTTGCATCTTGAAATTCTAAGTTTGTAGTAATTAAAAAACTGCGTTCTCGAAAATTGTCTAAAAAATTTTGATGAACATTTTTGAAAATTCGTTCATTTTTTTTAGAAATTTTGTGCAAAGTTAGATATTTTGACTTATATGGGTTAAGAAAGAAATACATATTTGCAAAAGATTTAGGAAAAAACATTTTCATGAAAAACAATGTGAATGAAAAAGAGAACCAATTGTTTGAGTAACGGTAAGCAAAAAAAAAATGTTTGGCTCAGAAATCCACATAAACAGTTCTTAAACTGCTTAATAAAAGGCTCAGAGAAAAAACTTGAAGTTTTAATTGGCTTTAAAGATTTCAGTTTTTTTCAACAAAAGAACTAAGAGTGGTACCCCATTAAAATATTTTTTCCACGCAGCCACTGCCCACAGGCCGGCGATCCCTTTTTCAGGCGCAGCATGCAACGCACATCAGGTAGTGCGAAGGCTTTGATGATTATTTGGTTGTTTAGTTGATTATTTAAATCTGAATGAACTGAATTGAACTGATAGAAAGCACAACAACTGGGAGAGAGCGCAGTGAAATTAAGAACGGACAACATACCGCCGGATGAAGCAGCTAGCACAGCTACTAGTCGCGTTTGAGTTACCCCGTGGCTTAGTTGCCAAAAGAGCAAAATATATAAATTCATAAAGATTTGTGCAGCAGCTGTTCCCAAAACTTAATATACATACATACATACATAGAAAACTTGCTGCAATTCATAGTTTTAATAAATGTGAACGTGAACTAGGCGAAAAGCAATAAACGCAACGCGGCTGACCTTAAATAAAATATAGACAAAGCATTTTTTTAAAACAATATTGCATTTTATTATAATAAATAAAAAAATGGAGTTAGAAAATATTACCACCATTCCAACAGCAGAGTTGGCGCAGTTGATTGATCTGCAGCTAGGTGATTTGCGTGATGCAGATCCCAATTGGCTGGTGGCTGATTCACCGATTTCGGGACGTGGTGTGTTCGCGCGACGCGACATCAAACGTGGTGAGTTGATATTTCGCGAGCGAACGCTACTCAATGGACCGACCGCCTCACTGGATGTGCCGCTAAATTCATGTGCCGTATGTTTTCGTCTACTGGAGGGACCCATGCAAGAAGTCCTTTGCTCCGCTGGCTGTTCTTTGCCAATTTGCGCCGCCTGCCAGCAATCAGAACGTCATGCCATGGAGTGCAAGCTCTTTCGCTATTGGGTACCCAAGGATACGACGCGTATAAATCCATATTCTTTGCGCATGGTGAGTGTAATGCGCTGCTACTTTTTGAGCCCAGAGAAACGTAAACTACTATTGGCCATGCAGGCCAATAGCGATAAGTATTATTTGCGTGAAGTGGAACGTGCGGCGGGTTGTTTTGAAAATTTCCCCAAAGATAAGGAGACAATTGGTTTTTTCTATCGCACCATCTGCGTTTACAATACCAACGCATTTGAGGGTCGCAGTAAAGTCGATGGTTATGAAACGATGGTGCGTGCGCTCTTTCCGCTGGCTGGGCTGATGAATCACAACTGTATGCCGAATGCTGCTCACCACTTCGAGGATGCGGAGACGATTGTTGTGACGGCGGCGCGGGATATTGCACAGGGCGAGGAGATTACAGCAACGTATACGAAAATATTGTGGAGCACTTTTGCTCGTCAATTGTTCCTTCGTGGAACTAAACACTTCATCTGCGGTTGTGAACGCTGTCTAGATCCGACGGTGAGTTACGGACATGCAATTTAAATGTACAACTGTGAATTATATTTTCAGAGGTGTACATAAGTGTGTTGATGATTTTTTGAGAGCGTGAATTAAATTCTTTGATTAAAAAATATTATAAATCACCACCCAAGATTTAGAAAATAATTGGAAGAGCGCTTCCCAACGCGATGAAGCCACAACTCGTTTAAAAGACTTGCCCCCAATTTTACCTTTAAAGCAACAATGTGTGACCGTGAAAATATACTTGCCGCAAGACATGGCTAAATTCATAGTTCTAATCAAGCAGAAAAACTCTGTATACTCAGAATTTTGAATTTTGAATTTTGACGTTCAAAATCTGTACTTACACCCCTATGCTCAAACACTGACAAAACTCACCAATCTGACAGTTGTTATGCTTACTGCGCCTAAAACTAGTTAACGTCCTCGCCACTTACTCAGTAGGAGATAACAACTACAATGACTGTTGTCATCCTATGAAGGCTGAAAACCATTTTTGCCGCATAGTTTTAGGCGCAGTAAGCATGACAACTGTCAGGTTTGTGAGTTTTGCCAGTGTAAGAGCATAGGGTTGTTAGTCTCTAAAGAATCATTTTAGATAGATTAAAGCATACCTTTGTAACATTATTTTAAGTTTTTATTACACAATGGCAAACTGGGGGAAATTATATATTTTTTGGCATAAATTCGGAACAAAGAATGGTATCGTTGTCAAAATCGGTACATACGTGATCATGCCGGCACCAAGTTAGGGTAAAAATTTTTAGCCGACCAAATCATTTTACGCCCTGTTCTCCTTCTGTCGACCGTATATAACTGAATTTGGTCGTTAGTTTTTTAAGTAAAACTTCTTTAGCGGCATGAGAGAGATTTTTGGAAATCGCGTCAAGAAGTCGCGACACGACGCTTTTGTGATATAAAACAAATAAATGTATACATATTTATAAATGATGCTCGGGACCAGTTCTCTACTAGTTCAGGTAAATTTGAGGTTAGTTATTTTGGGATAATTTCGGAACTATTTCAAAACCTTTTTCAATACCATTTCCGGATTAGTTTTTCTGTGACCTTTTCGGAAATATATCAGTTCCATTTTAAGATCATTTCGGGACAAGTTAAGAACCACTTCGGAACAATTTCGGGACTCGTTTTCTCGGGACTATTTCCAGACTACTTAAGGATCAGTTCGGGACTAGTTATGGGCATCACTATATCACTATAAGAATTTTTTTTAAGAAATCTGAATTTAAAAAAAAAGTTCTTAGAGGGTTGCCACCTGCTTAAAAACTTAATTACAATTTTAACAAGTTAAATCAAGTAGTGCTATTTAAGAACGGAAAATCATTGTTGATGATGAACTGAAATTTCTCATGTATTTTCTTCCCGCTCATTCACAATAGCGCAGTTTTTTTCACTTTCCAACACTACATCTGAGGCCGGATATCATTCTACCGTGTAGGCTCAACTCGCATATTTTTCCGAGTTATTGTTGTTGCTTTACCATGCAATTCATTATCCTACCTATCGTGTTCTTTTGCAATCTTTGTTTGAAAATAATTTTTAAAGAGGGTTGCCACATGTTTAAAATATTTAGATACATTATTTTTTTGGCCTAATTTATTTAAATCAACAATAATTTTTAAGCTCAAGGCCAGTTGTAAGGAAAGTATAGGGGAAAATACAACAATAGTAAGAGCGGATAAATTATAGCTGCTACTTCGGAGATCAGCACATCTCCTCATCAGACTTATTTCATGATTCCACCCGGGTATGAATTCTCAACCTTTGACTACCTGGGCAAATAATCAGCCAGTGATCCACAGCGGGAATGTGAACTGCTGTTTATCTTTCTCCTATTTCCTTATACCCCCTACCAACACAATTTAAGTACGATAATTAAATAAGGTTTCCAATCCTCTAAGAAATTAAATAATAATGTAAGTTAAGACAGAATTTCTCACATATGTACAGATCAACAAAAACCTTTTTTTGAAAGTCGTTATAAAAGAACTGCCGTAATTAAGGAAAATTTTTCTGTTTAAATTAAAGAAAGTATAACGAAACCAAAAAAGTTATGGAAAATGTTTTAGTTACGTATAAAAAATTAAAAAAAACTTATGTATAAAAAATCAAATTTCATTGTATCCAATAAGTTAAAAAGGGTGTTTATAAAAAAATATTGATGGGCATTAGGGTGAGCTTGTTTTTTAATTTTTTTATTTTAGTTTCCAAATAAAAATCAACTTTGTTTAAAAACTTTGTTTCAATACATATAAAATTATATTTCGTTTTGTCTCCGTATAAAAATTAATTTTGTTTGAAAATGTGTTTTTTTTTTCAATTTTGGTTTCTATCAAAAATAATACGGAATACCATCATAAAAATAAATGTAAAAAATAAACTTTTTTTTCTAATTTTCTTTCCATATCAAAATGTTTACTTTAAATTTTTTTATCAGGAAGAAAACACCATCAGCAAAAATTAACTTGGTTTTAATATAAAACTAAATGTTTCAGAACTGTTTTTTTTTTGTTTGCAAATTTCTTTTATAGAGATTTTATCTTCTACCGCCATCAGCAAACGAAAATATTAAAAATGATTTTTTTTTAATTTTCTTTCCATATAAAAATTAATTGTGCTTCAAAATTTTGCGTTTTTTTTATTTTCTTTTATATGGAGGAAAATACGAAACATCATCCAAAAAAAAAAAAATACCTAACATCAAGGTGGATAAAAAATTATGTTTCCATAAAAAAATATATATGGTTAAAAATTTGGGGCTTTCATATTTTTTTATATAGCAATACCGTTAGCAAATAAAATTATCAAAAATCAAGTTTTTCTTTTCATTTATTTTTCAAATTTTAGCTTTTAGAAAAAACTTTTTTCAATTTTGTTTTATATTGAAGAAAATACGAAAAACCTTTAACAAAAAATATTTAAACATAAAAATGTTTAAACATTAAAGTTGAAAAAAAAATATGTTTTTATATAAAAATTAATTTTGTTTCCATATACAACTATAGTTTGTTAAAAATTTAGTTTTTTGCTCAATTTTCTTTCATATGCAAAAATAAATGCAATACCGTTAGCGAATAAAAATATCAAAAATCAGGTTTTTTTTAAATTTATTTTTTATCAAAACTTTGGTTTTAGAAACATTTTTTTCAATTTTGTTTTATATTGAAGAAAATACGAAAAACCTTTAACAAATACTAAAGTTGAAAAATAATAAATACTAAAGTATAAAAATGTTGCTTGTTAAAAATTTTGTTGTTTTTTTCTCAATTTTGTTTTAAATGGCAAAACATATGCAATACTGCCAGCAAATGAAAACATCAAAAACCAACTTATTTTTTTTTAATTTTGCTTCAGTATAAAATCTAATCTAATTTATTTCAAAATTTAGCTTTTTGCAATGCACAACATCTGTGGAAATTTTGAATCAGCTGAAACCTGCAATTTTTATACTGAAATGGAATTTGCTACAAAACGACAGACCTGAGTTTTTTTTTAAGTTTGAAAATTTTGTGCACATCCAAACTTTTCTTTTAAAAATGCACAGCATCGAAACTCATTTCTGACCTATGGTTTATTTTATTAACTCTAAGGAAACTATGAGTTATCTGTAGAATCCAAAAAATCCAAAACAATTAAACCCAAATAAATTGCTCTCACTGCAGATTTTCTCCTATATAAAAATAATGCATACACGACGTTTTCTGATGTAAAAGAAACCCCTTAACAATTTTTTTCCTACTCAGCCGCTGCCACAAAACCAGCCCCCAACTGAAGCAGACCCAGCATACAACCTACGTCAGAATACGTCAAGAAGCGACATGAAGGCTTCGATAATAATCTGACTGTGTAACTGATTATTTATTATACATAAGTTAAATGAAATGTATTGAAAAAATCATAGGCATGCCCATGGTTGCCGGGAGCGCAAAACTTTTCTAAGATCAATAGGTACAAAATTCAGAATAGGCAACAGTTCATCGAGAGCAGCCGCTAGTACAGCTATTAGTCGCGTTTTAGTTACGCCGCAGTTTAGTTGCCAAAAGAGCAAAGTACATAATAGCATAGGCACATACATAGGTACACATTTAAGTACATAGGTTTATGTAAAAAGATTTCTGCTTTGAATCTGCTTAAAACGTTACGCAATCCACAATTAAACAAAATAATTAGTAGCGACTAGTATTACTAGTACAAGTGAACGTGTAACATGTGCCTGGCGAAAATCTATTAATATTGATACCATATATATTAAAAACAAAATATATCGCATTTTGCATTAAATAAATAACAAAGAATAAGAAAAAAAAGAAAATGGCGCTAACAAATCTTAATACCGTATCAATAACGGAGCTCGCTCAGCTGATTGACCTACATTTGGGTGATTTATGCGAAACGAATCCCAATTGGCAGGTGACTGACTCGCCGATTTCGGGACGTGGTGTGTTGGCGCGACGCGACATCAAACGTGGTGAGTTGATATTTCGCGAGCGAACGCTACTCAATGGGCCTACCGCCTCACTGGAAACGCAGCTAAATTCATGTGCCGTGTGTTTTCGTCTGCTCGAGGGACCCATGCAAGAAGTCCTTTGCTCCGCTGGTTGCTCCCTGCCAATTTGTGCCGCCTGCCAGCTGTCGGAGTGTCATGCCATGGAGTGCAAGTTGCTCCGTGATTGGGTACCCAAGGATACGACGCGTATAAATCCATATTCTTTGCGTATAGTGAGTGTAATGCGGTGCTGCTTTCTGAACCCAGAGAAACGTAAACTCCTTTTGGCCATGCAGGCGAACAGCGACAAGCATTATTTGCGCGAAGTGGAACGTGCGGCTGTTTGTTTTGAAAATTTCCCCAAAGACAAGGAAATACTGGATTTATTCTACCACACCATTTGCGTTTACAATACCAACGCCTTTGAGGGTCGCAGTAATGTCGATGGTTATGAAACGATGGTGCGTGCGCTCTTTCCGCTGGCCGGGCTCATGAATCACAATTGCACGCCGAATACTGCGCACCACTTTGATGATGCAGAGACGATTGTGGTGATGGCGGCGCGGGATATTGCGCAGGGTGAAGAGATTACCGCGACGTATACGAAAATATTGTGGAGCACTTTTGCCCGGCAACTATTCCTTCGTATCACCAAACACTTCATCTGCGGTTGTGAACGCTGTCTGGATCCCACGGTGAGTTATGGTAGGCAATTAAAATAGTTATTCAACTGTGAAATGTACGTGTTTGCGAAAATTTGAAAACGATTTCCGTGTGTGCAAAAATCAATCAAGCAGCTAGTGATGTAAAAATAAGAAAGGTATGACCAAAAATGGCGCGTGCAATTAGAAGTAAAAGGTATTTGTGTTAGATAAAATTTGTTTCACCGTTCGTTGATCTTAATATCGATATGAGTTTTCAGATCTCATGGGTAGATTTCTACCCATATTGAGGTTTCATATATTTGCTATGAAAAAATTTAAAAACAGTGACCGGATCGGTTATACTTTCTATAAAAATATTATGATTAAATCGTTATTTTGTGATTTTTGTTTTTTCAATAAAACTAATCGTTATTTTTTTATTCTTATTTTTCGATTAAGTTTGATCGTTATTTTGTGATATTTATTTTTTCTATAAAAACTAATCATTATTCTTGTATTGTATTCTTGACAATAATATGTTTTATGATCGAATAAAAACACAAACTACCGATCAAATATGACTGGAAAAATGTATGTATGTATATTGAAGGATAAGGATTATTTTTGATCGAAAAAATAAAAGTCTCAAAATAACAATATAACGGAATAAATTAAAACGAAAATCTTTTAAATAAAAATAAGGTCACATTTATATAGCATATACCGTAAGGATTATATCGATATATTCGAGTTTTGTTTTGAACGAATTCTTGCCAATGATTTTTTGATTCGAAAAAATCAAAACAACGATTAGCTTCGGCCCCTGTTTAAAAGCAATGCGTCGTTTGTATTTTAATTATCACAAAACCAAATTCTATTGCAATCGACGCACACTGTACGTGCATGGATAATTTTGCAGGCTGGGTTTCTACAAAAGCTCTGGTTTTTGTCCTTGTTTCTGCTCTCCTTGTAACAGGCTTAGTATAGCCCACGCCCACTTTGATTATATGCTACTTCCACTGTAGAATGTTTAGCTAATTGTGAATAAATAGAGGAAAGATATTTGTCTGTTAGTTTTGAAAGTAATAGGAAGTACGGAGTACTAGGGTTACTTTGAATTTAGTAGAATTCTACCCATACGGTAGGAAAATACAAAATTATTTTTATACATCGCTTTGTTTACTTCACAGCACTCAAAGGTAATCGATTTTGTTCAAATATAGTTTTGCGGTCATTGAGCTTCAGCTCGAATGATACGTATTAGGTATATTTTATTTTAATGTTAAATTTTGGGTAGTATTCTACTCAAAGCTAAGCGAATGGGTAGTCACTTTTATCTAAAATTTCCACAGAAAGAAAAATTATTAAAAATAAATTATTCAAAGCTTTGCTTAATTGCGAGATATTAGGCTAC
Source organism: Anomoia purmunda (assembly GCA_951828415.1). Lineage (NCBI taxonomy): Eukaryota > Metazoa > Arthropoda > Insecta > Diptera > Tephritidae > Anomoia > Anomoia purmunda. The sequence goes on from OX639995.1 coordinate 49,683,149, forward strand.
AAAATTCAACTCATGTTTTTTCAACTCTAGTTTTGTTTATTTTCTTTAAAATTGAAACATGTAGGAATAGTAGCTCAGTTACCGAACGAAACAGCGCACAGTGGTCCAAATTAGCGATATAGCGTGATTTAATTCATAACTTTAAAAGCGCTACAATTTCTTTTTTTCATATTTCTATATAAAGGATAGCTGAATATTTTTTTATTAACTAAAAGTTTATTAAACCTAAAATTAAAAAAAAAATAGTGAAACTGAAATTTTTTTACGCGTTAGAAGGTATTCTCTCTAAAATTTAAATATGTAGGAGTAATAGTGCAGTAACCAACTGATGCGGTGAACGGTGGTCCAAATTGTACATATCTTCAAAAATAATTTTAAAAAATTTAACTGCAAGTATCCTTTATAGGAAATAAGAAAAACACAATATTGTACTAGTTAAGGCGAACCCATATCAGGTGGTTTTATAAGTACAACCACAAAATTCCCATGTATTTTGTTTTTGCCTTTGCGTAAGAGTTGACAAAATTGAAATACGTTTTATTTTTGCTTGCATGGCTTTTGAAAGCTTATACGTAAAAGCAAAAACAAAATACATGTGGGTGAAAAAAAATCAAATTCACCTTATATGTATACGCCTTGGTAGTAGTCATTAATTTTTTTTTTAATTATAAAATGATTAAAAAAAATGTTTCTGATTTATTAAATCTAAAATAAAAATAAATAATAATAGCACTTCGTATAAAAAAAAAATTGTTCCTACATTTTTTACTTGTAGTAGCGCAGTTACCGAGCCACGCGTCGCACAGTGGTTTAAATCGCTGATATAACGTGGTGTAAATCATAGCTTCAAGAAAAAGAGCGCTACACATTTTTTTCCTATTTTCACATAAAGGATATTTGCAGTTAAAATTTTTTTTTTTCAATTACAATAAATAATTTTTTTTTTTGATTTTAATAAAAAAACTTTTTATACTCGAGCTTAATGCCGCCCAGGATATTATAACTTTTTAGGTAGGTAATGCAAATGGGCGTAATCGGATAATAACCACACGCAAATAAAAGTGTTTTGTGAAAGTGAAAATCAAAAGAATGCTTTTTAATTTTTCCATTTTTCCGAAAAAAAATTTTGGAAATGAGTTGGCAAATTTTTTCTTCGCCTTTTAATTATCAACTAATTACAAACATTTTGCAAGTCGTTTAAAGAAATATGCATTTAAAAAAAAATAAAATACCTTAAGGTGAAAAATACGATCTTCTCAACAAAATTAAAATCGCCGAAAAATATCGGAAACATTTTTTTCGGTCACAAGAAAAATATACGTGTCAGATCGCTTTGACCAAGAAACAACAGATTCGAGTTTCATGGAAAAAGAAAAATGAACCGATAGTCTTGGAATGGAAAGGCTCAAAAGAAAATTGAAGTTTGCATTGCGCTTGAAATTGTTTTTTGTTTCTTGTGGATGAGCTATTTTCCAGCATCATTTTTTCTATGGAAATGCTCACAGGCCGTTTTTCATGCAGAAATTTTCCCCTTTTCGTTCGCCAGTTTTTAGAATGAGATTATTTTTGCAGATTTTGTAACTACATCCCTACTGAATATTCCGCAGGAAAGAGGTGAAGTTTTCGAGCTGAGAAATACTGCTGGGAGTTCAAATCAAAGTTTCAAACGTTGTACAAATTTATAAGAATTCAAAAATATTTTCATCAAAATTTAAAAGTTTTTATTAAGGTTTTTTTTTATAAAATATTTATAGTATTTATTTTTGAAGTTTTGTTCCGAAAATTTAAAAAATTAATGGTAATTTCTTCCATATGGTATTTGGGAACATCAAAACATATACATATGTACATATGAATCGAGACCCTACCTATGAACGAACAATCGAAAAATCGCATGCTATTAAATATGTACACCTCTCTCTCTCCCTATCTTTGCATTTCTCGCAACAAATGGTTGGAAGAAATAACTACAGCAAGCGCTTAGAACAGGGGGAAAATTATTATTGTTTATTCGTACGCATTGCGATCATAAAACTAAGAGAGTGAGTACAAAAAGGATAGTGATGACATGCCAGTTGATTAACCTTGAGGACATACCTGCGCAAACCAATGAAAGGAAGGGAGAAATTCCACAAAAACATTAAATTATTCGTACGATGCTAATAAAATTCGTTTGTAGGGCAAAGTAAACTGCTATGTGGCGGTGTGTATGCAAAGCAATAATAAATTACAATAAATAAGAAAATAAAGAAATGTAACATTACGCATACGCCGTGTACAGCAAAGTTAATAGAATCAAACTCCAACGTCTACAGTTGAGGGGAATTAAATAGAGCCCAAATAAGAGCGTTTTTTTTTATATTCAAAATTGAGAAGCTAGTCTTGTAACAAAAGAAATAGTATCCACATTTTTGGAAAGAACAGGTTTGATGCCATTGTGCAGTTGCTTCGGTATTTTGAGCTAAGGTAGCGAATTATGATGTATATTTTTCATTTTCCAACGAAATGTAACACTAAAGATGGCCCAACGTCGAAGCCGGTTTGTCTCCAAACCAAACTTGGCAAGGGATGACAGAAAATCGTTCCAATAAATATCATATTTTCACCCTGTCGGAAAAACAGAAGATCAAAAAGAAAAAGTAGCGAATTATTTTTAAAATTTTACCGTCAACATAAAACCGCTTGACACCCATATTTTGATATTTTCAATAATTTCTGTATATTTTAATTAAATTTGAGTTTTCGACAGGTGACAAACCTCTCTCATGCATAAAATGATTTTTACGACCTAATCTCATGCCCAACAAAGATGCATACAAAATTTGATAAAAATCGGTCAAGCCGTTTCGAAGGAGTTCGGCCACAAATATCGTGTTAAGAGATTTTTATATATAAGAAAATTAAAAAACATTTGTCAACGGAATCACATAAATGAAATTTTTGGAGGTATTTATTTTCATATTTTTCCGAAATATTTTGGTGATAATTATTTTATTTAGATAATAGTCATTTGGCTTTAGTTATAAAATTTTGTCTCGACTACAAAGAGTTCTTCCTGTCAATATATAGGGTCTTTTTTTAGTAGTTAGAGTAATCAGTTGATCTACAACGTCACGCTTTCGTATCAGGAAGTGTCTCGATCATCATTGCGTGCAGATATTAGAGCTGTGTGCATCCACTTTGTGGAAAAAAATATATAAAAAGCTCTGCCTGCGACGTTATAAGATCCGGGTGGGGCGAAAATTAAAGCCAAGTGTCTGTTTTTTCTTGCAGGTGTAGCAGGAATTAAAACCGAATTGCCATAATATGCTACCTTCTGTCAATGATCACAAAATAAACTAGAAAGGAACTCACAGTTTTAGCGAAATAATCTGTTCAGTATTGGGCTCTTTTTGTTTTTTTTTTGGTTCAAGAGCTATGCTTGCCGATTTTTCTGCGTCAAATAACCGAATTATTGAGAAAAATATTTGATGAATGCGTTTTTTTCCAAATAGGCTCGTAGACTGGCCAACGAGGTCGACATATTTAATGTCTCTAGATTATTTTCCTTAGATGACGTAGAGTCATTTGGGACTTTGGACGCCTTAGTATACAACATCAAGTGTCCTCTAATACTTGAAAAAATAATCGAAACTTGTATCTCCGGATTATGCCATGTCCGAGCCAGCTGCCGTGGATACATGCCCGAAATTATATTTGTACACTAATAGCATAAAATTGTTCTTTTCTTAAAATCAATTTTCAGTTTTTTATTACAATTTAAAGCTCTACATCTCTAAAAGAAACTCCCCTGCTCTGTCCCAGACGTTATAAGTGCGGCTCTGTGAGTGGAAATGAGGGACTCAATGTGAATTCCCAACAAGCCGTTCTCGTGCCGTCTTGAAGAAATGGTACTTGAATATTCAGACGAAGCCAGATGCCGGGGAATCGCGCTTGATAAATGGCTTAGCTGGGATTTCCATCAAGGCAGAACTCTAAGTAAAGCTACGCGGGCCATGTGGGATTGTACCACACACTTTGGTTGAAGATGGGGTGTGAGTCCTAAAATTATAACACGGCTCTACTATGTGATCGTGTAGTCGATTGTTACCTATGCTTCGGTGATCTGGTGGCAAAAAAAAATGATAAAAAAAACCACCATACTGCGGTTCATTAAACTGCAAAGGTTCTCAAGTCCCTCGGTCACTGTATCTAAAGTATGAGAACATGTCCAATTGTGTTGTTGGATACCTGCTAATCTGGACTACTCTCTATATTTTTATACAGACAGCGGAGGGCTCGAGAGCTGTAACTCCGTGTGTCCCAAGGGAATATTCTTTATAACAAGTATCGATCAGAGACCTTGGAAGAATACAATATGTAGAATTCCACAATGACTAGGGAACTCTGCTTCGGTTGGGAGTTTGAAGCCAAATTTCGTTACCTAGAAGTTAGATCAAACAGTTACAACATCTGAACTCCAAATCTATACATATATTGCTACTCTGGCGGATCTAAAGATGGATGCGGGTGCTGGTGCAGGAATATATGGACCTACTGCCAAACTTCTCATCGCTGTAGGCAAATTCCCTTGATATTTTAAGCCGAAGTGGCAGTCTGAACTTCAAAAAGATATTAAAGGTGTTTTTATAACTATCTTTTCAGACAATTCCAGCGACCATAAAGGTGCTCTCCAAGCAGAGGTTTACGTCAAAGCTGGTTAAGGGGCGCCATGACACCCACCAATTGCTGCCATCGAGGAATGCAGTTGTGCTGCGCTGGATGCTTGGTTACGTTTATATAGGATGTAACGAGATCACAGACGGGTTTGCCCGGAAGATTTCGAAAACAGCCTTTATGGGATCTGTACTATCTTTTGGCCCTAGCTAGTTATCCTTAGAGGAAAAATTCAGCTGACAGACTCAGAGCCGAGTAAATGCTGGAAAACTTATCGGGTTCTCAGAGAGACCAGGCGGTTTAGCTATCATTTCAGTCATCGCTTGGATTGGTAGGCCTGATATCAGACCGCTTGTTTAGATCTGTTTTCTGAGACAGAATTCCGGCTATGCCATGAGGGTGACGAGACATCAGATCATATCTTTTGCACATATCCACGCTTAGCCGCATGGAGATTGAGGAATTTTAAATGGATAGTCGTTCCTCAAAATGCCTACCAAGGAACTTGTCGAGTTCATTACGAAAGTTGAAGTTACCCTGGGAAATCAGGGACACGAGCACGCTGCAGGGGTAAAAAAATACCTTCCATGCCGCAATTCCCCTTCGTTTATGTTATACCATATGCTATATCTATCTGTATCTAATAAAATAACTAAAAAAATAATCTTTGCCAACTGGCTTTATGTAAATGTCTACAACTGTGCACGCACATGCCATTGCGTCATTATAACCCGGTGTAATGGTACAAAGAAGACAACAATGTCGAAATCTAATAAAAGTGACATGGCACATAATTAGGAGTCTATTTGCGGTGAAAAAGCATAAATAAGCAAATATGGATTGGAACAATATTTCCATAGCTACCCTCCACTCAATCGGCTTGCCACAGTAAACATACCCCCGAGACACGTGAGAAGTTGTCGCAGTTGTCGCAGCTGACGACGTTGAGCAGCGCAGCAATTAACGAAGCGACGAAGCGAAAACGTCGCAGCTATCGTGTAGCGCCAACAGGAAGCGTTGGCGCAGCGTAAAAATGACACAGTGCACAATTTCATGCATATGCAGTTACATATCCAAAGCACGCGTGTGGGATATCCCAGGGTTAAGGGTTGTGGGGGTTAAGTTCGAAAGTGATTCAATTACAATTCAATACCAACCAAGGCGAATTCATATAAGATAAGGTGAAATTGCATCCCATGAGCTGAATGCTTGTTCTTCTTTCCCAATTCGCTGGGCTTGTTTACACAAACAAAATACTAAGCAATATTGGGCGAATTCAGATTTTGACATTTCACTCGCAAAATACCAAGGCAAATTCATACCAGGTGGTGTTTACTGCACAGCAACAAAAATTTACACTAACACATTATACGCCCAAGAGAGTGAGAATCGACGAGATTTATAACAAACACATAGTTCTGGCATTCAGTTCAGCAAGCGAATTAACTCAGGTACTTTCTCAACCCCACCTTATATTAATTCGCCTTCCCAAAAACATGAGCAATACTGAGCGAATTCAGATTTTACTCTTTCACACGCCAAATTCCACAACAAAAACACATGGACAATACTGGGCGAATTCAGAGTTTGACATTTCGTTCGCAAAATTACATAAACAAAGTGCAAAACGGAGCTGCCTTGGTTATTTTGCTATCACCTTCTATGGATCCACCTAGGTACCAACCTTCATTAGATATATTCGCATTTGTTTAGGTTATTTCATTGCTATAGGCATTTGTTTAGGTTATTCCATTGCTATAGGAATATAAGTTTCGATTAGTAAAAACTATTTTGGATTATAATATTCACGAATACTTACATACATTTTATTTGATAGGCAACACGAAAATATTTTTCTTAACGTACAAAATCAATTTACAATTTTTCACACAAATCTTTTATTTTATTTGAAAAGTAAAATTTTTATGTTTTCGCACTACATTTTGGCTCTTTATCATCAATAGTTTGTGATATTGAAATAAAGTACAGTGTGACCCATATACGTAAGTTGTTTTGTGATAAAAAATTAAAAGAAAAAAAATTGTTTCGTATATTTTTGATTATTGATAAGAGTTTGCTCTTCCCATTATTTATGGAACACGATTTCAGTTATGTGGCAGCCTCGGCTGGCTTTGCCGGAGCTAATTCTGTTAGCCCAGTTTTCCAAGACCTTGTTGACGGTTTCTGGCTCTATGTTCGATAACCGCATAAAAAAAGTCTAACGGTGAGAAATTGGCGCTCAAAAAATCGTTTGGTACATGGCTAAACTAAATATTGCCCAAGTCCATGTCGCCGGCTGCAACATATCCTTTGACATACCTCACTGTTGCGCGAGATAGCGTTTCCAGCAGCAGTTTCAAAGTAAAATGGGCCAGTGATGCCATAACTCCAAAATTTGCACTTCGATTTGACGCCAATGCAAAATTATAAAATGTCAATATGTCGGCATTTCGTATCATATTTCCTCGTCAAAAGTTTGACCTAATAACAATGAGATTTAATTACAGGTATGCTCAGTTCATTGTTGACACGTTTGACTCTCCACTCATAGCTATAAGAACTGATGCGGCAACCCATCCGAATCATATTCTTATTGTTCCCAACACTAAAGCCAACACAATAATCACTTTATGGAAATGTTATGTTTCTCCTAGGACCACTGGGTTCGGGTCAATTTCGCCGGCGTAATATTCAGCTACCACTTTTTTGAATTCGAACAAATTTATTATCAAATCGAACTAAAGGGGGTCTAAGCTCCTTGAAATTCTCCATGTTAACGTACGGAATACATTTGAGACTCTAACTAGGCTGACCAGCAACTCAATTTAACTTGCATCACTCTACTACTAGCTGATACTCCTAATATAAATGGATGGTTTACATGGAGCAAATATGAATATGACAAAAATAGCACAGACCTAGAGCTTTCTTTCAAGCCTTAGCAAAGCCTCGAAAGACAGAAGTCTGGGTTGATCTCCGAAATAGCAGTTATCAGTTCCACCACTTTGAAAGATTGTTGTTTTCTTATAATATTCTCTAATAAAACGTAGTCGCGAGTTCAATAAAATTACACAGATTTCGAAATATAAGACCGAAAATAATATAACAGTTTCGAATAAACAAAAACTTTAAGCGCTCCAATTACATAAAAAGCTGTTAGGAATAAAAAACGAATTTAAATTTTATTACCTAAAAGCTAAAGTAGGTTTAAATCTGGTATCAGGTTGCAGTTAGTAGTAGGATGGCGTGGGTGTCCAAAACAGCTCAGACAGCTTCCAGCTTCCTCACGCAATAAAACTGGTTAATGGGGAGGGACGTATTGGATTGAATACAGCATAATTTTTTCTGCTCAGAAATGAACAAAGTGTCAAATTGTATAGCAACTGCTGTTTGTTAACACCCGAGCGACAGCAGAAATAAATTAAGCAGCTGATTTGTCGAATTCGGTTGCGAAATGTTCCGGCATGCATCCTGAGTTTCACTTGCATTCGAAATATTTTAACTTTCCCTCAAAATAAATTTCAAACGTGAAATTTAACGCTTTCGAACATACTTTTTGCTTATCGGCAACACTCTTTTCGGAGTAAAATGATATAGTTATAAGAACCGGAATGATATCTTTTTAAGTGGGATGTGAGGAAAGGGGGTATTTGCCAAGGGATTTGGGAGGGAGAATGGAGAGAAAGTAAATGGTATAGTTTTGGAAACAGCTGATATTGGAGCTAAATTGCGCGAGGCTATTACTTTGCACAAAACTGCAAAGAAGCGCTAAGTTTATCAATTTTTGTCCCGAACTTGGTAATGCATTGATTTATGCGACCAATAAATATGCAAATGTTTCTTTTTTCTTTAGCCTATAATATCCAAGTATTTACAAAAAGTGCAAAGAATTAGGTGCATTGCACTTACAAAGCTTCAGGTAGCTCCAAGGTATTGGAACTGCCTCTCAAATGTGTCCTAGTTACCCATTGGTCTGTCTTTACTCACACAAAACCCGCATTGCAATTTAGTTCATACTCACTTCGGGCGGATGAAAAAATTACGGGCGGAACTCAGAATATGACTGATGAGCATGAAACGTATAATAAATATAAAAGAAAGTTTGACAGTTTAGCGTCTTGTCTTTTGACTTGTCATTTTTTAAGTGCAAGCTTCTGAAGTAATCTCTTTATAAATTCGAAATTATTTAACCTTCATCCGGATCTTATTTCCGTGAAAGAATCCGTGCCATGTGGGTCAAATTGACCCAACTTATTGCTATCTAATATTTAAGAGGTAAATCGCTGCAATAACTAATTAAATATTAAACTTTTTTCATTGTTTTTCTTTAGTGGTTTGTTGTGAAAAAGAATTTCAAAAGATTTGATCAAAAATGCATTTAAAAAAACAGAGAAAAGCTGAGAAAAAATTAAAATGAAATAAATGAAAAATCACATTGTTATTAAATTTTGTCAGCACAATTTCGACACAAATGATATCCGTAATTAGGACAAATACATTGACGCATCCAAGTAGGAGGTTGCGGGATTCAAACCCCTTCCAAAATCTTAAAACTGTATTACTATTTTGAAATTAAATTAGCCTAAAACAACAAGTCTTCGAAGCATTCACCACTGGAGCGATAAACACCAGCTAGCAAAAACACACCGTAATACGCTCGCATGGTGAAAATATCAAAATTATCCCATTTATCGAGGTGTACTCCTTGTAAATTCCCCATATCCAATACAATTTAGAATAACTCGATGAACAATAAAAACTGTGACAAGGGATCAATAATGTGAGGCAAAAAAATTTAATAAAAAAAATCAATTAACCGTAAGAAATTTACTTGGTTCCAAATCCAGAGCACGAGAAACAACTGGACGAGCAACAGGCAATGAATATTTCAAATAATTTTCTCTCAAGCCTTCACACAAATATTCAATCTCAGAATCATTTTACTATCATCAAAATCACTTTCAGTCCAAGTTTCATCTGACAAATAATCTTCATCATCTAGTGCAATTTTATTGAGCTCGTGCCCGTTTATATATTAGGGAATATTATATGAAATATAAAAGTCGCCTTAGGGACAATAATCTTACACTAGTTTCTCAAATAGAAGGTAAAAAAAATAATATAATAATCTTCATCATCGTCTATATCAAATGAATCTGGATCATCAGGAGAAGAATAAACCAAATTGACATGAATGCTAACGGTAAAACCCCACGAACGCAAAGAAAAGTACATGAGGTCAATATGACCCTCGAGTACGAATTAAGTAGGTACTTTTTTAATACAGGAAGCGTTCTTGGACCGTTCCTGTATATTCTCTACACAACAGACTTTGCGACGGCCTGACATTAGCAACCTTTCCGGAAGGCATTGGGATTCTTAGCAGATCTCGACGCCCAAAAAAGGCATCCAGATTTCCAATCGTGGAGGAGTGGTTGGCTAATTGGTGGATAACGCTGAATGAGCAAAAGAGAAAACACGTCACCTTCAGATTAAATAGGAACTCCTCTCCGCCACTGCCTCTAAATATCATTACGATCACGCAGGCCAATGAAGTGGTGTCTCCTGGTATGCATCTCGACAGGCGTCTCAGCTTTCGCAAGCCCATTGCTTCTAAGAAAACTGGATTACGGAGAACTTCTGTACATAAAGCGTTGCTGGGCTTACGGTTCACAGTTATGGGGAAATACATACGCCATTAATGTGGACATCATTCAAAGAGCTCAATAGCAAATCCTTATTTAAATCGCTGGATCTCCGTGGTACAATCGTAGCCTCAACAACTCATCCGTTCCAAATAAAATAGCGAAAATTAAGGAAAAGTATTTAGGCAAGTTAAATGTGCACTCAAATCAATTAGCACACTCACTAACCGATCAAGGAACTCAAACATTACTCAAAAGAAATATAAGGGCCGGTATAGTGGACATATTCCTCCAATAATTTTACATTACAAATATTTCGGCGATGATTTCAAAAGATTTGAAAAATTCACATACGATTTGTACGATAAGCCAAAACCCCGGGTCCGTTGCATAAAATTTTGACCGAGCTATAAGCAATTAAAGTTGAAATTTGGGACAAATTGACCCAACGACCGGATTAAGGTTAATAAGTAACGTGATCGATTGAAAACTGAAATTTCTTAGGGCATCGCCATTACAAAAATTTAAGCAAAATAAGACGAACCAAAAAGACAAACTTGTTGAACCGCTGAGCAAGCTTTTGAAAATATCACATTCTAATTTCAAAGTTATTTATTATCTTAAGTTAAATAAGACGGATAAAAAAGACAAACTAGATGGGGCGCTGAGCAAACTGGCATAAAGCTAAATAGACCAGAACTAGTAGATTTGACTGTGTGCATTGGTCTACCTATTCGCATTCTCCTTCATGTCAAATACTCCGCTTGATTCGTCATCGGCAATCGCTCAGTCAAGCGTTGTTGCTTTAACCGGCTGGCCTTCTGGTCGGTCTGTTGCTGTTGGATAGATGGATGGATGGATGAATGGCTAGGAGGCTAGCTAGAGCTGGTTGGCAGGCCGGCCACATGACTAGTTGATTTGTGAGCGTCGCAAGCAAACGAGCAACGGTGAAATTTATGGCGTACAATGTCACTGAAGCGACACCGTGTGGCAAGTTACCCGTTGCGCGCTACCCTATGTAGTCCCGAACGAATGGAGGTCAAGGGAATTGCTACATTAATCATCAAGTGCTTGTATTATGAGCACATTTTGCGCATTGGCGGCGGCATAAAAACGCATTGGGAATACTCTCGTACACGACACAACAAAACTACATACATATCTAGCTATGTTTGTAGTTGACTAACCAATTTACGACTGGTTGAATGGCTAGACTTTGAATGGAATGGGCAATAGTTTCGCTACAGTTGACAACTATTAGCGCCTCATTGAATATTTAGCTTATGTGGATATTTTGTATTCGGTCAAGTGTACTGTGAATTGCGAATGAGTTTTGTGGTAGGAAAGGGTCGCAAAGGGCAGTAGTAGTGTTGCTGTTGTAGCAAAGTGCAGTGAAGACCCTCAACTGTTCCGTTGAAGCCATACTTATATTAATCTTTGCGTAGTTGGACGAAGTGGCGGCAAGCAATCGCAAAAGCAAATTTTCAATATAGCGAACTAATTGGTGGCTGGGGAATTGGCATTATACTATAGCAGAAGGTATGTATACAAAACAAAACAAATAGTAAAAAAAATATGAATGATTATTAAGCGGAAATAGGCAGTTGGAACTTGCGATCTTTTTATACTATACAGCAACAGAGTGTGGACACTAGCACTCATAATTGTCAGTGATGTGCAGTGGAGGTGTACCATTTTAGGTACTTAGTATGCAATATTTAATAGAAATATCAAACTTTTAATATTTATATTTATATTTATTCAATCAATCAACAAACAATATGCTTACAGACTATATGTAGTGATATCTATTGCATTACAAAATAAATATCTAAAAAAAAAAAAATTATAATAAGCATTAAGACAAGTGTCTTATAAGCAAACTCTTAAAACTAAACTTTGTATAACAAAAATCACGTCCCAATGTAGAGGAAAAGGCATTAAATTGTGAAAGTGTTCTCCTTAGAGGAGCATTTATTGCATAAAGAGTTCTAGCAACGCCCACAAAAAACGATTCATTGGAACGAAGAATCCGTGAGGGCACGTTAAAGCTAACTTTAATAAGAAGATATGAGCAATCAATGGAACCAGTAATGATATCAAACACAACGCACATCGACAGCATAGTACGCCTCGACTCCAATGTCATGAGATTTATTAGTAAACAACGTGAGCGATAAGACGGAATAGGGTCTAGAAAATTTAACGACCGTAAAGCAAAGCGTATAAAAGCTTTCTGAACATACTCCAATCTATTAATATATACCGCATGGAAAGGCCTCCAAACAAAAACCGCATACTCCAACCTAGACCGCACTAAAGATGAGTACAATAGTTTGAGAGTATAGGGATCAGAGAACGAAGAACAGTTACTACGTATAAAAGCTAACATCGCATACGCTTTAGAAATAACAAAATTTATGTGAGTGACGAAGCTCAGTTTGGGGCAAAATAAATTCCCAAGTCTTTGAATTCAATCAAGTTTTTTAGCGGAACGTTTGAAATACAGTATGACGTAGCAGTAGTACCAAGAATCCTAGAATAAGTGGTAAAATGACACTTATTAACGTTAAGAAATAAGCTATTACGACCACACCAATGGTAGAGGTTGTCAAGCTCACTTTGCAAAATTAAAGAATCTTCTAGGCATTTTATTTCATGATAAATATTTAGGTCATCTGCATATAGAAGAAAATTGCATTTAGAAAAGCATGAAGTTATATCGTTAATGAACAAAACAAATAGCAAGGGCCCCAGAACGCTGCCCTGGGGAACACCAGACGAAGCTACGAAAGAAAAAGACGACACACCGTCAAGACGAACGACACAGCGCCTGTCGTCTAAGTAGGATGAGATCCACTGTAAAAAATTAGAATGAAAGCCTAGGCCAAGCAGTTTGGCCAATAGAATTCGATGGGATACCCCGTCAAAGCCTTAGAAAAATCAGTGTAAACCGCATCAATTTGGAATCCTTTCTGAAAAGTATCCAAACAGTCTTCCGTGAAAACAGCTAGATTTGTAAGAGTGAGGTTATTTTGCATCAAAAATATATTACGATTATTTGTATGCGATTTTCTTAACTATAATGGGAGCGTAGCGTAAAAAAGTACTAAAACTGGGGTTTAAAAACTAGGGATTTTTGTAATAAATAAAAGATAAATCCTACTAATGTTATATGTAAATGTGAAAGTTTCTGTTAGAGAGTGTGAGTGAGTATGTTTGTTACCTTCTCACGCCTAAACAGCTTCACAGATTTAATAATAACTTAGCATATAAAAAGCCTATGACCTAGCCCAACATATGGAGTTACTAACTATGAAAAAAGTTATAATAAATGAACTAAATAAGTACATGGGATATCATAATAGCAATTTTTCAAAAAGGATTTGCCATCCGTCAAAAAGACTTAATTAAAGTAAAACAAGTAAAGAATATAAAAAAATTTAATTTCATCTTCGGCATTGCTAGCGTAAAAATCTTCAATTTTAAAGTACTATTATTTTTTCCCATCTAAAATAAAATATAATCAAAATAATGTATGATAAAACAAATGTAATTTTTATAGAAACACGAGCTAACCCAGCGCACTTCGCTACACCCTACAAATACATACGTACTATATGCGCTCAAACTTAATCAATTTGTACTGTGAATATGAATTTTAGGGATATTTCGCATCCAGCGTCTCCTATCGGTTAATGTTTTTAAAAAAAATATTTTTAATTTTTGAGACTATCACAACTTATGAGTTTTAATTAAATGGGATTGTAAATACGGTTTTTAGAAATAACTCGACACCAGCGCCACCTATTACAATTTTTGTGTTTGCATCATTGCCAACTCATTCCATAAATTTGAGCTCAAGCGGTTCAGTAGTTTTTGAGTCTATAAACTATATACCAACAGACACACAGAAGTTTTTTTTTATAAACATCTAAGATATTTATATGAGAAAACTCCGTAGACGTTGTCGTACCTTTATTTATTTACTAGTTGATATCCGCGACTTCGTCTGCTTTGCTTACTATTTACATCTCCATAAACTTACGGAAGATTTTTCAACGCTCAATGAGATATCTGCCTAAAATATGTAGCTGGAGGTAACTTCATCTGGGCTATGGTTAAGGGTATTGTTTTTAACTTCACAGAGCTGTTAAGGTTTGAACTAAGTGGAATAATAAATATTTATTTTCTGGAAATCTCGACTACAGAAACATCTAATGAATTTAAAAAAAAAATATTTTATCGTATCAAAAAACCGAGCTTTGCTCAATAACTCGCCTCTAGCAGCACCATTTTTCGTAATAGTATTTTTTTTCAATTTCTATATATGTATATAATAGATTAATTGATTAATTGTTCTATGTATGTATATTTAAATATGTGTATAAATAAATTAAATTAAATTTTTAAAATAGGTACCAACCCTCTCGAGAATGTAGGTATAAACCTTCTCGCCGAGATGAACCGTTTTATGCCCATATTTTAGCATTTCATATTATTTGTGTACAATCAAATTAAATTGGGCTTTTAAAAAAGGTGGCAGCCCTCTCCAAAATATATGTACGTATGCACCGTCAACAATCAATTTTAATTTAACTAAGTGCCAGTTTCAAGCAGAATTGCATTGACCCTCTGGCCGGTGGTGGGCCGTAGGGGTTCAAAGGAATTCCGGGCACCAAGAAAGCGAGCCCTCCCGATCCTCGTACGAGCGGTTAGGCTGGCTTAATATAATATAATCTCTAACACTCTTTGTCGCAGCTGTTTGGGGTATGACGCGGTGAAATCATATTTTTATATTCAGTATTGAACTTTAGCTCAATATGCTTGCTAAAATATTAGTTAGGAGGAACTCCTATTCCGAAACATTTATTGCTTGAAGCATTTCAAATCCCCTTATTTAATAATCGATAAGATTGTAACAGTAAATCCAATATATGTATCATTTCGCACAACATTTTTATTTATATCATTTCAGTTCTTTTTTTTTTCAATTTAATGCCCACTATAAGTATACGTTGAATCTTATAACTAAAACTCAATCAAATACTTTCCATTTGATACTCAAATTGTGACATTTTATAAACCTAAAGTTATGTTTAACCGTACAGTGAATACCCTCATTTCTATTATGGAGCAATACTCTTCTGAAAGATGATAGCCATTCCAAAATATTTTTTTTTTAAACTCTGCAAACGTTTCACAATTTTAATGTCGCAATTAAAATACAATTTTCTTTGAATTATTTTAAATTACCAGATAGGGGACAACTCAATCAATATATTTAAAAAATATAGCCTATGTCTTATTCTGGTATATAAGCCATAAAATGGTGAAGTTAATCAGAATCCCTGCAGTAGTTTTCCGACGAAAAATATTAGTTTTAGACTTCAAATATTGGTAAGATGTTATTTTAAAAAATATTCGTATGCATTGAATGAAGCTTTCCCAATTCTATAGTGTTTTTAGTTACACAGAAAAAAAAACATTTATATGGAGAGGGCATAGAGCTAATTTATCTACTTCAACATCTAACTTTTCGAAGTCCTCCCGGTAGAAAGTGGTATCCACGAACTCGTGCCATTAAAGTGCCCACATTTTGCCGACAAAAAAATCACACACTGCTTTGAAGCAATTTCTTCCTTCGCGCATACGGCTACAGCACACTTCATTTTGAATAAATAACGTTTTAGTTAAAAAAAAAAAACAAAATCCATACGCGAAGTAAATTTCAATATGAGCTACCAAATGTAAATCCAAAATGCAAACAAATAGTTTAGCGGTCAATTTCATCACAGTCACGAGTCAGCTGATTTTTTCACCATATGGTAGACCATTTGTTCTTGATCTGGTTTATTTAGTTGATGATTTATTATTGTTTATTAAAATAGTAATTAGTATTCTCGCTAATAATATTGAGAATTGTTAAATGAAATGTGGTGGATAATTTATTTAGTCTAACAGTAAACTAAATTGAACTGAAGTGGCGAATGCTCTTTCCATCTGTTTTTCGTTTATCAGCTACATCGTTGATTTTTAATTTAATTGGATATTCTAGATACATATGTACACAGTTTTTTTGGTTATTCTCCAGAGCTACAACAAAAAAGGACTTACTACCTTCGCACTTTAAAGGTGCAGGCCCAATGCAGAGGTAGAGTTGATGCATTTCGCTAAATTTAGTTGAACTCGGTATTTATTAAGAAAAAATTTGTATAATATAAATTTTTCCATATTACCAATGCCAAAAATTAAAAAAAATTGGCAAAAATTAACAGAAGTTTTTAGCCTCTGGAGACTTGCATATTTTTACTCTAAAATTTAATAGGCTAGACGTCCTATTTTTCTAAAAATTCAAACTAAAAAGTTTGTCGAATTTTTATAAGTTTTGTACAAAAATATAGAAAAATATATAAACATTTTAATATTGTAAAAAGATGGCCATGTGATTGAGTTACTGTATATATTACATCCTAAAGTTTACTTAATACCTTGCCTAATGACTGTTATGCAGTAGACATATTTTTTCCGTTTTTCCGTTGGCAATAACAGTTATTTTCTGACGTTTATTTTCAAGGTTAGCTGATAAACGTTGTAAGAAAAGGATATTGATGAACATGAAATTGCAGAAGGACATAAAGATGATAGAAATGAAAGTGCTGATGTAAAAAATAAACGATGTAACTCTTATCGGCGAAATAAAAAAAATATGTCTCAACTAATAATTGTTATTAGGCAACTTATTAGTGTAGTTTCAAAATTCGAGCGATGTTTTCAATATTAGAATGCGAGATAACAGTTATTTTTGGTACCTATCTGTCCGTTTACATCTCTTCATAAGAAAAATTTTAGAACTATATTTTGAAAATTTTGTATTATTTGCAAGGAACAAAAATAAAACAAAAAACATAGATATGTAACGCCCGAACTAAAGCCCCCTCCCTACCATACATATCTGACTGATTCCTATTATGGGTCAAGGCCAGGGATGGAATAGTAGGTACAATTGTACCGTTTTCCGACTTTTTCGACACAAAAGGTACATTCAGAGTCCGGAATGAAAAACGATAACCATGCAAATTCTGTGCACGGGGCTTTCGCAGACCATGCGCAGATAAAAAGTCAGTGTTAGATTTTTGTACCGAAGTTTCTCAGTCGAAAAATGAATTGAACAAAATAATGTTTTCAATGTTAGTTATAATATCTTTGGCGCTAATTCATTCCCACTTTTCTTTATTTTGATAGCTGCTTTTCTTTAATTCCGATAATTTTTTAAATTAAAATCAAACAAATCTATAAGATGAGAGTTAAACTCGTCTAAACTTTGCTAGAAACACCTAGTAAGATTTTCTGCCGAAAAAGTGTCTATTCAAGCTTGGCCCAAGGAAACAATAAATGAACAGAAATTTTTAAGTAACAGCTTTGAGGATTTTTTTTAGAGATATCTCTACAAATTTGTTTAAATCTTAACATATTCACGCAGGGCATGATTGAATATTTAATCAAAACTGTTTTCCGATATTTTGAAGCTTTTGATTTTTTTCCTTGAAAATTTAAAAATAAGCTTTATTTTCCGCCCTTGCCTGCTCTATTAAATTCTCTGGTGATATGACATTTCTTATCTGTGCTTCCATTTTTCCTTTTTATTTGATTTTCTTTGTGAAATTTCATTCTTAGTTGTATTGGTTTTCTACATAAGCTTCATATTTTTTTATGTGTTAACTGTGGGTTAATGAATTTCAAAACTTTTGACACTATAAGGGTGAATATTTAGCACACTTGGTAAAATACACTTTGGTTTTTTCTTCATATTTTCTCTGACCGCAAAGAACAACACTGTTCAATTTGGCGCACTATGCTTAAATCGACTACTACATAAATGCTCATGTCTATGCGAAAAAAGCAAACCAAAATATAAGCCGATTGGCATGTAGCAGATGGCGGTGTGTGCTGGTGAAGAACACCCGCAATAGCTGCCCTGTCGGAAATAGAATTACTTTGAAAGCGATTTAAAAAGGTACTCTTTTACCAATTAATTTTTCATGTAAGCAATTAACTTTATTCTCTAAGATATAAATGAATTAAGCAGTAGCATTATTAAAAATAGTAGTATAAATAAGTAAAAATAATAGTAAAAATTGGTAAAAATAGTAGTAGTAATTAGTAGTGGCGTACGTAAAAATTGTAACAAAAACTTGTAAAAAAATAGTAGTAGAAATTAGTAAAAATAACAGTCGAAATTTTTAAAAATTGTAGTAGTAATTAGTAGTAATTGACATTAGTAAAAATAGTAGTAAAAATAGTGGTAGTAAATAGTAGTAGCACTAGTAGGGTAGTAGTGGAAATTTGTAAGAATAGTAGTAGTAATTAGCAGTAGAATTAGCAAAAACAGTAGTAGGAATGGGTAAGAATAGTAGAAGAAATTAAGAAAAAAATAGTAGCAATTAGAATAGCATTAATAGAAATTAGTTAAAATAGCAGTAGAAATTAGCAAAATACTAATAATAACTAGAAGTAGTAATAACAAAAATATTAACAAAAATCAGTAAAAAGAGCATTCGTTGCCAGTAGGAGCACTAGTAAAATAGTAGTCAAAATGAATAAAACTAGTAGTAGAAAGTAGTAAAAATATTAGCAGAATTAGCAAAAAAATGAGTAGCAATTAGTAAAAACAGTAGTAATAATTAGTAGTGGCATTAGTAAAAATAATAGTCGTAGTAGTAGTTGTAGTAGTAGTAGCAGTAGTAGTTGTAGTGGTGAACCAGTCCTGAAATATTGAAAGGTTCTGAAATGGTACCGAAATATCTGGTCCGAAAATAGTGCCGAAACGGTCCACAAAATGTCCCCAAATGGCCCGGAACTAGGGACTTTGTGATGGTTTCTGAAGCGACTTCCGTGACGCGATGTAACAAATTTTTGCCGCAAAAGGAGTTTTAATTCAAAAATAACTGAAATAAAAAACTTAAACCTAAAAAGAAGCAGGCTGTGTCAGAGACACGGCCATTAAATTTAACGTAGAATACGCCATCCGATAAGACAGAAAACATAAGTAACAATAAATGATAAATAATACAAGCAAATGAATTTCTTTATTTGATAGTTACTTTGGATGATATACATAAGCTTATGATAGGAAAAATAGGATAAAAATGTTTTTAAATTATCAATTAAATTTCTCGCAAAAACGAAGTCAATGGCTGTTATCAATAGTAAAGATAAATGATAAATAACATACGCGAATCAATTTTATTATTTTTTTTGCAGTGCTTGGCAGCATTTTCTCTTCTTTTACTCTACTTTAACTTGCCCGCCTAAAATTATGCAATACATTTAAATCGCCCAACAGCAAACACTCAACCAAACACCACACACATATTTGTGTGCATGTGTTTATACAATTTTCATTTGAGAAATTTAAATATTAGGAAGATATCAACCAACATGAAATGCATGTCAAACGAAAGCTAACATCTTCATTTGACTGCAAAAAAAAAAAAAAAAAAATTAATCGAGCCGTTTCCTTATAATTAAAGAAATAGAGATTACAACAATAAAAACCTGACATTGGTGCCCATACCGTAAGGTAAGACGTATTCTACGCCAAAACCTAATTAATTTAACCTAAATTTGTTTCAAAGCACCCGATTTCCAATTATTTTTTGAGTTGGTAAATTTCCTAGATTGTCTCCTTTTTTCCGACAGGGTGCTTGATTCAAAGACCGCTGCTTTTATGTGTGTGTGTGTGTGTGTGCAAGATAGTGGTAATCAGCCGGTAAACTTGCGCTAAATATTCATAGAAGCAACGCGACCGAAAATATGCCGAAACCGAGTGAAAAATGTTGAAGAAAACAAACAAACGCATTTTGAGTTAAACAGGAAAATCAAAATAAAATCCAAAACGCTGAATAACCAACCACACATACAAATACAAACACTAATACATACATAGCACATCTGTTGCGCGCCATACTTAGCCGGGACAAGAACCTGTGAATGGACAAGACTTGTGGGCCAGATGTGTGTACATATGTGCGATGTGTAGGCAAAAGGCCGCATTGATGACGTGGCGCTACTCGCGCAAGGCTGCTACTGATGTCGGCGTCAACGACAAAGCCAATGTTAGTGACGCCACTGCCACTGTCACTACCACTGCCACTGATTGCTGCTTTTTGGCGCATTGCTGTCACAGCGACAGACGGCGTAAGGTGGATGTGGACGTTACAGATGTGGCGGCAGTGGCAGCTGCCCTGCGCAGCGTGTCGTGTGGCATGACATGTATTGGAAAAATGTTTTCGCCTCTTACGCTACTACATTCACGTTCAGGTTGCTTTTGACAACACTTGGCTTTGGTATTTTTACGCGTAGTCGCATGTCGGTCACAACGCAGTCCATTAGCATTCAACACTTGGCAATTGGCTTTCGTGCGGCAATATTCACGCGTGCCCATATTGCGGTGACAATAGGGAAAATATTAAAGGAACACAAACAAAAAAAAAAAACAAAAAACGCACGACCATAATAGAAACAGATCGTTAACATATTTAGTTGCGGTTGGTGCTCGTTAAAACGTTGGCCATAGTAGTCGTTCGCATTTTGTGTTGTACGGAGCTAAGGCGCTTCGCAAATTGGCCAAAGGCACTATTTTTTTCGCGTGATTTAAAAAAAAAAATCGCCAATTTGCTAGTTTTGTGTGTGCTTTTTTTTTAAGTAAAATCTCGCTATGGCCACTCCCGAAGAGTTGGCTCGCCTTGTTGCTATACACCTGCGCGATTTGCAGGATGGTGAGCCAAATTGGACTGTCGCGCATTCAGATGTCGCAGGTCGCGGAGTTTTCGCTAAGCGTGACATTGCCGCTGGAGAGCTACTCTTTCGTGAACGTCCGCTTGTTGTCGGTCCAACCGCGCGCAAAGGTTCCATATTGAATACGTGCATTTGTTGCCACAAACAGCTGGCTGTGAAGGATTTTCTTTGCAAACACAACTGCATGATGCCCATCTGTGATGCGTGCGCCGACTTGGAGATGCATCGTGCCGAATGTGAACTCTTCCAGCGTTGGCAGCCTGTCGAGCTAAGCAAACTGGCGGATATGTGTAAGGATAAAAGCGCCGGACCGCCTTTGGTGAATCCCTACTCGTTGCGCATTTTAACAGCCGTACGTGTATTCTTCCTCCAGCCCGATCAACGCGCCCTAGTCGACGCCATGCAAGCGAATGCAGATCGCGGCTATCGACAGGAGATCATCAAAGCGGCGCAGAGTTTTCGTAAATTTCCTACCACAGACAAATCATTTATGGACCAATTATTTCGCATTGTAGGCGTATTGAATACGAACGCTTTCGAGGCGCCCTGTCGTATGGGTGAACATGAGACGCTATTGCGGGGGCTATTCCCGCTAACTGCGGTCATGAATCACCAATGTACACCCAATGCGAGCCACTATTTTGACAATGGACATTTGGCGGTGGTGCGTGCGGCGCGTCACATACCCAAGGGTGCTGAGATCACAACTACATACACAAAAATCCTTTGGAGTAATCCGACACGTGCTATTTTTCTCAAAATGACTAAAAGTTTTGTCTGTGAATGCGCGCGTTGCAATGACAATACGGTGAGTGTGTGATGTGTGTGTGTGTGTGATGCGGTTGCTTGGTTGGCCGTGGTCAGGGCGCGCGACCTTTACCTGTGAAATAGTTGCTGTCGTTGTTTTTGTGTTGCTGACATTGGCAATGCGGCTAATGAGATTTATTTGCGTGACTGCGGCAAAAAAAAAAAAATAAAAATAAAATTGAAAATTGTGTGCGTTGTAAATATGTACAGATACATTGCAATATTTACTATGTATAATTGTGTGCTCCGCTGGAAAGCGTAGACGAAAAGTGTTGTTGTATGAAGTTTACACAAACTAAGTGAGTAAACGAAAAAAAACGAGAAATTCTCAATAATTGAACGATTGAAGTGAAAATAAGTAGCTGACCAGTCAGTTAGTCCAATTAATTAGGTATACTCACTGGTAGTGAAAATGAGTTTCACTTATTTTTTAAGTAAAAACAGTGTTGTCGAGAAATGGGCGAAAAAAATCCTTTCTCACTTGTTGCCAAAAAAACTTCAGAATAGCAAATACTATGGGTGCCATTTTAGAAGTGCAATCGGATTATTTATGTTGATATATTTTTCTATGAGAATTGGAATAATGATTTTTCAGTCACAGGCTTTTAAATTCAAAAAAGGACATTTTCAATTTTTTTCGAATATTATTCTTTTTTTATTTTTAGTTGGTAAACTTTGTAAGAAAAAACATAAAAGGCAAAAGTTATTATACATGAAATAAAAGCGGCCAATTTAAATGTTTGCTACATTCATTTTTTTGCTAATCGGCTAATAATAACACAGCCACACAAAAAAGTTCTATTTCTGAAAGGTGAAATGCCTTAGGATAACTTTTTGTGTGTATTAAAAATGCAACTGAGTTCTAAAATTTACTCAGAATTTGCCCCAGCATAACCCAAAGGGTTAAATTTCTAGATTACATAAAAAAAACAAAATTTATATTGTTTCCCAAGTTTTTTTGGTATGCTGCAAACGGACATGAAGTTTAAATTTACCTATTACCCACAGATTTTGACTCAACACTTCCTAGCCCCAACACCCCTTAACGTAAAATTTCTAGTAGGTATACAAAAAAAAATTAAATTTATATTGATTCCTAATTTTACCCTTTTACACTTAAATTTTGCCCCAGCACCCCTAAAGCCTGCTTAAAAGCTCAAAATGTCAGATTTTATGAAAATTCAAGTTGAGGAGGATCTTTTTTTTTACATTTTTAGTATGCCAAAAACGAGCTTGAAGTTAAATTCACAAATTACCTTTCGTTTTTGCCACAACATCCCTAGCCCTCCCAGTGTAAAATTTTGAGATTACAGAAAAATTCAAAATTAATATGGTATACTACGTTTTTGGTATGCTCAAATCGAATATGAGATCAAAATTTACCTAACACCCTTAAATTTTGCCCCAACAGCCCCCAACACTTCCTCAAGGATTAAGTTTTAAGATTTTATGAAAATTTAAATTTAGAATCTTATCCTACGTTTTTTGGAATTCTGAACATGAATCTGAGTTGAAATGAATAATATGTATATTCCACGTTTTTATTTGTGCTGTGGGTGATGAGTAAATTTAGACTTCATATTCGTTTTTAGCACACCGAAGAACTTATGCTAAGATATTTCACCTTCCA
This sequence comes from Anomoia purmunda, assembly GCA_951828415.1. Lineage (NCBI taxonomy): Eukaryota > Metazoa > Arthropoda > Insecta > Diptera > Tephritidae > Anomoia > Anomoia purmunda. The sequence continues at coordinate 49,706,687 of OX639995.1, forward strand.
GAAAAAGTTTTTTTTTGTTTTACGATACAACAGCCAGAGTGTTCATTTGATGTAGTATCACATTTTATATGGATTTGGCTTCGATGGTTCTGAAAATGTCATCCAAATTTTTCTATCACATCTAGATTTTGAGATACCGCGTGCTGAAAATTTTTCAAGACTTTCACCCATCAGAGGTTGATTTTTTCTAAGTTTTTTTCCAACACTATAATTTGAATCGAGATTCTAAAAGCTAGTCTACATAAATTAAGCACAAAATTTTACATATTTTGATATCTATCTGGATTTCATATGGATTTTCTTAGCGTTAGAATCATTTTTATGTCAAACAAAGTTAAAAATTTAAATTTTCTTAATATATGGGCCATTTTTTTTTGTACAAAATTGTACGAATATAAACGTCTTGGATATTAAAATATGCGTATTTTTACTTTATTAAAGTAAAATTATTTTCAAAGGTCGTTGGAATATTACCTACTTTTATTTAATTTGTAATAAATTTTAAATTTTCTGTCCGATTTGGGGCTGCTACACTCCACATTTTTATAATAAAATTCTCTTTCATTTAGCTATTTTTAATTACGTTTTTAGTTTTTTAAAGTTTATGAAATAAACAGACTGAATATAAATAACACGTTTTTTTGAAAGAACTCGAAAATACCCAGGGTTCTTTCTGTCTAAACCTTGAAAATGCTTCTTTGAAAAAATAAATGAAACTCATTCTCGTCATTTAATTTCCAAAGCCTTTTTCTAACAAAGAACTTTTTTCGTGTAAATTAGTACTATGGATTTAATTAAATTAACAAAAAATGAAGGGTTTAAATCCACTGGGTCCTAATTCTGTATTATTCTGTATTTTCGAAAACAAAATGATATAGAGACTAAAATTTTGAATACCAATTTATGATGCGCCCTAATTCTGTGTTTTGTAAAAAATTGTAATTTTTTGTCTATTATTAAATAAATAAATCATATTTATTTCAGCATATAAATATACAAAAATAATAAAGTAACAGCACTAGCTCGAGGCCATCAGCTGATTATTAAATAAAAATATTTATAATAATGAAAAAATTGATAATTACATCATTGCATTTTAAAGTGACAACAGTTACTGCTAGAATCCGTTGATCTCTGGCAAAGTTATGGGAATTTCATTTCATTTATTGATAAAAAAATTATTAGTACAATATATATATTTTATAGTACAACAGTTTTAAAGTAAAAGTAAAGTAACAAAAGATATTACAACTAAATTTAACATATAAATAATCAGTATTCATATATGACTAGATTACAGGTAGGTTTGTACGTAGGTAGCGAAACTCATCATTATGCTATAGATAATTATCTTAAATTTGTAGATAGATTAACGAAAATTTGTTGTTTTTGTTTAAACTACTGCGCTCAGAAGCTGGAATAGAATTCCAAATACGAAAAGCGTTGACAAAGAATAGCCTTACAGAAGTTAGGTAATTATATTTAGGCGCAATAAGGTCAGTTATCCGTGCAGACTTTGGGAATTTACTATATAGATAACTAGATTCTTTATTCCACAGAAGAGGAAATAAGAAAATACAATTTCTGGCTTTCAGATACTCAGAAATTTCACAACCCAAGAGTCGCGATCTCCAGCCAGAAATATGGCAAAATCTCGCTAGTCCAAACACATACCGTGTTACATGATTGAAAACTGCGCAAATTGAGAACTCAATTTACTATAGATTAGTTCTGGATAGCAGATAATTGATAATATTAATTGTACTGCAAGCTGTCGCCTAATTTCAAGCGAAGTAAAATTTGCAGACATTCTTAAATTCCGTAAGATATAATACAATTTACTTACGGTGGAGTTTACATGATCGCCACAACTAATATTAGAATTGATAATAAAACGAAAATTTAGGATCTTAGGCACAAATTTAAGACTCTTTTCTTCAATATATTGGGGCAGAATATCAGAGCAATCGATACGACTTTTAGACATGTGAAGGACATATGACTTTTCACTATTAAGACAGAGACTGTTTTTAGACGCCCAAAATAAGATGCATAACTCAATCAAATCAAAATTAAACTTAGAGCATAAATTACCAGTTTTCTCAATGCTTCTCGACACATAGTGACAAGTATTAAAAATATAATTTATATCATTTATAAATAAGCTAAATAATAACGATCCCAAGATAGAACCTTGCGGCACACCCATTAGCAGTGGTTTAAGAGTAGAGCATTGTCCACCATTTTTCACACGCTGAGTCCTACCTACCAAATACGCACTGCATATTCCCCAAACGCAAAATCGTTATATAATTTTGAGCAAAGTATGTTATGGTTCACAAAGTCAAAAGCCTTAGAAAAGTCAAGTAATTACAGCCGTTGAAAAGCAATGATTAACTCTAAAGCCAAACTGAGAGGGTGATAGTAAACTAAATGTGGTTTAAATGACCATAAATTTGTACAGCCATTAGGGATTCAAAGACTTTAGAGAGTGCAGGTAAAATGCTTATAGGACGAAAATCACAGGGATTACATGCATGCTTACTTTTAGCAATCAGTAGCACAGTTGCATCCTTCCACATTTCGGGTAATACTGTGATTGATCACATGGGTGCGAGTTGGCAAGATGTTTGGTAAAATTATTTTAACAAATTTAATAGGTATGTTGTGCTCACCGATTGCATTTGACCGTATTTGAAATAAAAAAATTCTCACAGTCAACTTCAACAATGGAGTTTTATCTAAAAAAAAACTGGTGAGTAGGTAGCAACCTCGGGAATAACATAACAAGATATTAATTGGGGGGAAAACGGTTATTAGAAATGTCTTAGAATCATTTCTTTTTTAATGCAATATTATTTTTTTAACGGCATCAACGTACGCCGGTGTTTATTTTTGTGGCTGATTTTTTTTTTTAAGTGAAGCAGCACACAGTTGGTACAGCAATTTAATAAGAAAAAGAATAAATAAGGCCAAAAAAGTTGTAAAATATTACATTAGAGGGTTTTGGTAGTTATTTGACAATAACTTCATAAGAAATTCGTATAAAAAACTTATATTTACTGATAAATCGAAAGCGCAGGTTTTGTCGGTCAGTTTTCTTTGGGCAAAGTCAAAAGGAAACGATTAGCCGACCTTTGTTTTAAACAACTTTTGCGAATCGATTAACCGATTAAATAGTCGCTTAACAAGAGCTCAATTAGGAATCCCATATTTCTTTTTAGGGGAAACCCCCAAATAGAGGGTCGCAAAGAGTCTTCACTAAAATTTTTGTTATCTTCTATTTATTTGTTTAAAAAAAAAAATTAATATTTCTAACTTTAATCACTTGGGAATTTCTAAGCAACATTTAATAAATTAGACAAACCCGTTATTAAATAAATGTCGGCAATTATTAAAACACACGATTTTTTCATTGCTCTAATACTTGGCTAGATTGTCGGATTATTTAATACACTAAATAAAAATTGCATTAACATTTTGACAACTTATTTTTAGTTATTATTTTATTTAATTGTCTTAGTTTAGTTTTTAAATTGTTGTTCTTTACCATATAACACAGGCCTATTCTGGCAAAGATAGTTTACAGTCTTTCATAAGATAATTAATAGCAGAGGTAGTTTGAAAGAATTTATTGACAGAAAAAAATACAATAATCTTATTTTCAAAAATTGATGAAAGACAATAAGCAAATGAAAAGTTCAATCTATTTTAGCTGAGTTGGTTTGCGCCGTTCGATGCCATGCAAAAGCAAACTATGTATTTATTTAATTTATTTCAGTTTTTTTCAAGAACGCCAGTTAGGTTCTTTTTACATACTTCGCTGTTTTTAACGGCTGTTGTAATATTTTTTATAAATTACAAACTTATTATATATATAAATATATACGCTTCGAAAGCTTTCAAGAGCTTTCAAGATAGTTACCATACGACTTTTGTTTTTCGAAAGACTTGTGGGGTATTGAAAGACAGTAGCACTGTAAATCACACAACTATTGACACTTCAAACTTTTTTACTAACAAATATTTACCATTTGATTTTGTAGTAAAAGCAAAAGAAAAATTTGCAAAATAGATCCTGCGAACAACTTGCCATAAAATCATTGACTGAATTGAGTGAACAATGGTACTTCAAAGCAAATCATGCAATAGTTTTGTTTCCTTTTTCTTTACAAGAAAAAGTGCACTAATCATCGGAGAGCACTAATTGTCGGCCTGAGTATAAAAGTACCGAGCAGTTAGTTGGTGGTGATTTGTACTCACGGGCACCCATCCAACGTACTTCACAAAGCCCGACTATCTCGATTTTATAGCGAAACATTTTGCGTTCCACCAGTAGGAATCCGGAGTTTATAGCAGGGTTGATGTTATCGCTGTCACGAAGTATTTTAATATTCTAAAATCCAATCGTAGTCATTTTACCATAGCCAAAAGTCGTCGTCGTCTGTCGTCGTCATTTGTTGTTTCTGCGTTGTTGACGATTCGTTAGCAAAAATATTTCGAAATTGTAGGACCCAAGCCTTCATTCCCTAGTTTGGTGATAGGGCTGTTATATTCGCATCCAAACCAACGCAGGGTGAGCAGGCCGTCTCTAACCTGAGATTAGTTCTCTTCCGCCGAATATGCCGAACCGATTCGCTGAATCTACGCGTTCATTACCGTTGGGACGGACCTACAGACACGACCAAATTGGTTTACGATCTTGCACCGCTCTCGATTAACTACAAGCTATGGTTGCTACACTCCCCGGCCCTGCTTTCACGGAAAACAGTATCGTTCGCCGTAGAATGGATTGCCCAGGATGGGCCCGCACAAAAAGCTACTAGGAGGCAACGAGACGGGGTTTACACCCTTATGCGCTATGATTCAACAGGAGATAAAGGAAATCATATATATCATATACACATATATATATATATATATCTAACATTAATATTTCAACTTCAAACAGTGTTCTGTAAACAGTAAGCATATAAAATAAAAAAAAAAAACTATTTGACATAAGCTGACTTTTCCATCCAAACGCAGCCATATTTATGGAATTTTTAAACGCAGTCTTTGTGTCCATTCTACCTTAATTAGCTTTCATTAGCATACATTTCAAATTTTCTTGGTTACCCCAAAAAAAAAAAAAGCAAAAAAAAAAAAAAATAAGATAGTACATATATTTACATATAAATACACTGTATATGTATGCTGTTTATTTAGTAAATTGTTTTACTGACCCAAGTCCATTATGCTAATTGAATCGACGTATTTACATTCTTTACATGCGCACTCTACACACACATACATACAAAAGTACATGATATACAAACGTGTGTATCTCTATGCTAAGTGTCTTATAAAAATTCCACTTCAACTAGCGCCAATTAAAAATAATTTGGTTTGTGGATAAACTCCATTTCGTTAATTAAATACTTCAAGAAAACAGTAATTTAGAAAAAAGGAAATATAGAAATAAGCACATTTCATTAGTACCTTTGTGATCTTTGTTTATGTAGTACATGTGGGTAAAAATCTGTGGAGGTGGAGAATTTAGTTGTGGTAGAAATAAAAAAAATTAACTTGTTTATTAATTTCATTTTTCACTGTGATGAATTGGATTAAGTCATCGTTTCGTTACGTTGAAAATCTGGCATATTTTTATATTTATCACAAAAATTCATGAACGGTGAACTATAAAAAGTCATTTCGGGAACATTGCTAAATACTAAAAATACGAATGCAAGATATATTCGAAATATGGTTACCGCGACTACTAATCTTAATATTAGAAATAATAAACGATTTTTAATCAAACTACTTTACAAACAGCGTTCTCGAAATGATACCGAACTGACACAAATTTCAATAAAACGCGATTTCATATAAATACTTTTGTTACTCGTTCTCGCTATTTTTTACTCGATAGGTTTTAGACGATTTGTTTTGGATATCGAGTGCCTGAAACCCATTATTGTATCGGATTTGTGAAGAAAAATTCTCATGGTCTGCAGCAAGGCCAAACTTTCCAATTTTTGTGTGCGGTACACTAAGTACTGAACATTTTCTTCATATTTGGGGAGAAAAATGCCAAAATAAGAACAATCAAAAATAAGACGATGTACCGAAAAGGGCACCAATTTTGCGAAATCAGAACATGTAAATTCGATGAGGTGAGTCAACTATCTAAACTGAGCACTTTCGAATACCTGGTTTCATTATTGTTGAAATTTTGCAATTATGCATTGGCTTCAAAGCAGGAAATGAAAAAATGTTGGTTGTTTTAATTGCAATGGCACAAATTGTTATATAAATTCGCTAACAAAATCTGGCCATAAAATGCAAACAGATATTCCTTCTTAAGGAAGTGTAACTGAACTTTATTTTTAATTTAGAATCGAGAGTTTGGGTATCGCGTCTTTTTAATTCGATATTTATAGCTACGCAATTCTTTTAGAGCGATACTATGCATGCGTAGCATATCGATACTTTTACTCCGATATCGTGTACATACATACGCATTGGATTTAAAACAGACTTACCGCTTTTATTCAGTCAAGTTTTGCAGAAACCGCCAGCAGAGTCACCTGACACGTTTAGTGGAAAGCTTTTGAACTTCGACTAAATACCGAGTATTCGTTGCACTTCGATACGCGTCCACAAGTACTCACTGCTTATCGAGTACATTGTACAAGTATTTACTCGGTGGCAAAACTGGTGCAACTGCATTTAAAATATGTTGTAGTTCTAGAATTTCCAAATCTTTATCAGAAATGATGCCAACAATTAATTGTAACCTTTCTAAACTTATGACAATGAAAATATGTAGCGGTTTAAAAACAAAACGTAAACAGCTTTCTTCTCATTCTATTGACCCAATTTTTTTCGTAAATTATTTTTAATAGAATGTACTAAATTATTAGGGGAAAAAGTAATTTTAAAGCGATACGGATATCAAAAATATTTTAAAAAATCTCAATAAATTCTACAAAAAAAAAAAAAAAAAAATTAACAAGACAAGAGAACACCATCCTTTTTAAGTGTTACACAAATTAGCAGCATCGGTATTACTATATATAGATAGGAAATGGGTAAATACCCGGTATAATAGCTGATTTAGGTAAAAATGGGTAAACACCCAGGTCTTCACCAAAAACATAGGTATAAACCAGTAGAAAATTTTGTGAACAAATGTATTCCACTGCAAAAATTAATGAATTTTATAAAAAACGGGTGTTTTTTTTTTTGACTGATAGAATTTTCGATAGGGATAGCTGTCACTTAACAGCTGGTAAATGACATTTCGTTTTGACATTTCTGTTCAGTGAGCATTGACAAATCATCATGGAAAGAATGACGCCGCAACAACGTTTACAAATTGTGGAAATTTGCTTTAAAAATCAGTGCTCTGTTCGCACTTCGTGAATTTTATGGTCCACATAATCGAGCATCAGAGCAGCTTGCTCATCGAACAGTTGATAAATTTCGAACAACATTTACTCTACTCGATGAAAAAACAACAACAAAACAAAGAATTGTACGTACAGAAGAAAATATTGGTGCTGTAAGTGATAGTGTTGGAGAAGATACGAATTTGTCTATTCGCCGCCGTGCTCAACAAGATGGACTTTGTCCATTCACAACATGGAAAATTTTGCGCAAAGATCTTGGTATACACCCATACAAGATCCAACTCGTTCAAGAACTGAAGCCGCAAGACCATAACAAGCGTCGTTTGTTTGCTGAATGGTGCCTGAATCAGTTGGAAATTGATCCATTGTTTTATCGAAAAATTGTGTTTAGTGATGAAGATCATTTTTGGCTGAACGGATATGCGAACAAACAAAATTGCCATATATGGAGTGAGAATAATCCTCATGAAACTCTTCCTGAAAAATGCACCGTATGGTGTGCTTTACATGCAGGAGGCATCATCGGTTCTTATTTCTTTAAAAATGCGGTCGAAGCGAATGTTACTGTCAATGGTGATCGTTACAGATCAATGATTACCGATTATTTGTTCCCAAATTTGCATAACATCGACCTGCAAAAATTTTGGTTCCAACAAGACGGCTGCCACTCGAACTATCGATTTGTTGAAATAGCAATTTGGCGATAACATTTGTCCAAGATCACGCGACTTAACCCCATTGGAATATTTTCTTTGGGGTTATGTAAAATTACTGGTTTACGCTGATAAACCAGCAACAATTGAAGCTTTGTAAGCCAACATAACTCATGTTATTAACTAAATACGCCCACAGTTGCTCCAAAAGTGGTTCAAAATTGGACTGATCGCATCCGATTCACCAAAACTAGTCGTGGCGGACATATGCAGAGAATTCGTTTTCAAATATTAAATGCCATTAAAATATCTTTCAAATAAAAAAAATTAGCCATCATACTTAATTTTTTATGTGTTTTATTTCAATTTAACGTCCTATCAGTCTAAAAAAAACACCCTTTGCAATTAAAATTGTGTACATGGTAGTAGAAAAATTACAACTTAACACAATAACTTTATTAAAACCATATATTTATTTTTAAAACTTAACACTATAGTATTTTTAAATTTTCATAGACCGCTTCGGTACGAAAGTAATTTAAAGAAGAATAATGTCTTAAATGGGTGATATCAATGGAAGTGGAAAGTAATTCCGCAAATGAACTAGCAGAATTGATGATTCCATCCTCAGCCGGTACAATTTTTAGGCAATTATACTTTTGACATTGAAGAGATTTGTGGCAAAACAATACCCAAAAATGGCGGAATAAATTTTTTAATATTTACCATCGATTTTGGGTATTTATTTCGCTAGGGTATAGGGTATCTATTTTTACCTATGGAGGGTATTTATCCGATAGAAATTCATCACTTGCTATTAGTACGATAATAGCGAGAAAATAAATAAATCAAAACAATTTCGATAAAAGTTAATAGCTAGCTCATATATTTCGAGTTGCGAAAAATCGTCAAACCTAAACTTTGTGTCGTTGAGAACCAGTAAAACTTTGACCTTGGAATAAATGGTGCCCCACTTCACAAATTTTTACTCAATTGTTAGCATCCTCAATGCTCAATAAACATTTATTCGCACTATTTAAATAGTTATGGCATATAGAAGTTTAATCATTTTTATTGTAAGCGATCATTTAATTTAATTTGTGACACAACATCAAGAAGCACAGCACAAATTGTAGCAGAAATTCGGCCAAAAGTCAAGCGACTTATATGGTGTAAGCGCCAAATTATTTCATCATTTTCATCATCATTTAACTAAAAGTTTTGATCTAAGTACTTTTGAGTATAAATAGAATCGATTACTGGCCGGCAATAGTTTGAGTATTTTTGTCGATAATTCTTATGAGTACCAAGTGGTATCGGCACATCTCCAACTAGGTATATGTAAGTAATGGTTTGAACTATTAGGTTGGTCTAAGTACTTATGAGTATTAGTAAAATCGAGTACTTGCCAGCGATACTTTGAGTTTTTTGTCGATAGTTTTTATGAGTACAGATATCGAGTACCAAGTGGTATCGGAACATCATTAAGTAGAATTTTGATCTAAGTACTTTTGACTACAATTAGAATCGATTACTTGCTAGCGGTACTTTGAGTATTTTTGTCGATAATTCATATGATTACAGGCATCGAGTACCAAGTGGTATCGGAATATCACTAACTAGAATTTTGATCTAAGCACTTTTGAGTACAATTAAAATCGAGTACTTGATAACGGTACTTTGAGTATTTTTGTCGATAATTCATATGATTATAGGCATCGAGTACCAAGTGGTATCGGAATATCACTAACTAGAATTTTGATCTAAGTACTTTTGACTACAATTAGAATCGACTACTTGCTAGCGGTACTTTGAGTATTTTTGTCGATACTTCTTATGATTACAGGCATCGAGTACCAAGTGGTATCGGAACATCGCTAACTAGAATTTTGATCTAAGTACTTTTGACTACAATTAGAATCGATTACTTGCTAGCGGTACTTTGAGTATTTTTGTCGATAATTCTTATGATTACAGGCATCGAGTACCAAGTGGTATCGGAATATCACTAACTATATGCAAGTGATATTTTGAATGAAGTTACTCAAATTCAATCCACTTTAACGCATTTTTTGGCTAATTGAATTTCCTTCAATGGGTTATGGAAGCGTTCCCGAAATGATTTATCAGCTATTGTGGATCGAATAAAATTTAAATAAGCATACATTTAACTAAAGCGATTAAATTGATCTTATATTAATCAGAAAATAAGAACAGATTGTAAATTTACTGTAATTTTAGTAAAAAAAAACACTTTTCCACTGAAATTTGCCACCTAAATTATTTTGCACAATTTTGAAAAAAGTGTTTTTTTTATTAAATGTGACACATTGGAAAGTGTAATTGAATATGAAATATTTGCATTTGCTTGAAAATAAATACGATCACATGTACAGTGTTTAAAACTCAAAGCAAAATTGTTTGACGTGAACTCAAAATAGCATAAAAATTAAAAAGAAAATGAAAGATTGCTGTTTACCGAAAATTAGGTTCAAAATCTATTTTCAAAAGTTGGTGGTATACCGGCATTTTTGAATAGAAAACTTATACTCATACAAATGTAGAGTTCGGTATGTATTTTTATACGCATATTAATTATGAAATTCCTGGTATATTTTTTCACAAAAGTACCTAAGTCCCGAGTGGAACAGACAGCCACGCATTGTGGTCGCGAAGCTAACTCGCACGACAGCAATGGAATAGATAGCAAAAAAATATAAAATATAAATACATGATGTATATATGTAGTTGTAGGTATGTAGGATATTCGAATGTAGAAGGTTGCAAGAAAAATTCTTAGTTTTCATTATAATTAATTGTCCGCAAATAAATCAGTGAAGTTTTGTCTTTTATCTTTTAGTAATTTTCTTTGAAGCTGCAAAGAATTTAAAGTACGCAATCTATTTTTTGTTTTTAAAAGAAAATGCAATTTTACTTATGAAGTCAAAAGATACGGATTTAAAAAAAATTAGAAAGTTTCTACGAAAACGCAACAATCAATTCTGCTAAACTGATTAAAATTTTTTTTTAACATTATTCAAAAACTTGTTAGTTGCACAGTGTACACAGAGTGCGGAGTAGGTGACAATTCACTTGTTTTTGATTCATATTTGAAAATTGGTTTTATGCTCGACCTATCTTACCAGAGCACCAAGTAAATAAAAACTCATTTAGTATTTGTCTGTAGACGGAAACGTAGACATAGAAATCTGCGAGAATTTTATTTTTTCCGGCTAACTGTCCGCTTCTTCCAGCAGTAATAACGCAACAATTGTCCAACAAAAATAGATATACAGTGCCGGAAAAAAGTATTGGCGCGGAAGTTTTTTTTTATAAGATACAAAGTTTTTAATGCTAAAACTTGTTCGTAAATTTTTTTCAAAATATAGCTCTTTTTGCAACAAAAACCATATAACTAAAAATTTTAAACTTTGTAAAAAGTTAAAAAAAAAATCGGCGAATTGAAAAAAAATTAAATAAATTCTAACTGTTTTATTCGAACTTTTAGAAAAATTTCGAGTATTATTACCAGTTGATTTTTGACAATGGTTTTTTTCAGACATTTAAAATTTATTTTTATATGCAAGAAAGCGGGAAAAAACTATCAAAAATCATCGGACATTTTTTAGCCATTTAAAACTTGCATTTTATTATGCTAAGCTATAAAATTGCATACCGAATTTTTTTTTAATTATACCAAAAAAATGTTGAAAATTTGGTACCATTTTTTTTTTAAATTTCCCGAATTTTCCTGAAATTTTTGAATCTGGAAAAAATTTACTGCGCCAATAATTTTTCCGGCACTGTACTTGTATTCTCCAAGGACCGAAAATAACGGTTATCCGTTCAAATTCGAATTCGAATTCGTCCAAAACAAAATTTTAATACATCGACCTAGTCCTTATGCCATAAGCTATGCCAATCTGAACATATTTTTATGTTAAATATTTTTGCCTTAAAATTATTGCATAATCGTTATTTTCCGATTTTTATTTTTTCGATCAAAAATAATAGTTATTCTTGCATTTTTTCAATCAAATTTGATCGTTATTTTCTAACTTTTATATTTTTAATCAAGTTTATCATTATTTTTTACTTTTTATTATTTCGATGAAAAAAATCCAACCAAAGAACCGAAGATTCAATTCTTTCGATTATATTTGATCGACATTTTGTGATATATTTTTCGATAACAAACATAGTATTATCATCGTCGATATGCGGTTGTTTTGATCAAAAAATTTTGAATCAAGAATACCGATTTTTTTTTATCGAAAAAACAAAAATTACTAAATATCGATAGATTTTTGACAAAACTTCGTGATTTTTTTAGTAAATGTTATAACCGTTATGGTTTCTGGTATTCTCAGTTGCATTCTATCTTGTCGTTTATCTGAGTTACTGTCTTTCTAAATATATCGATTGCTGTAGGCTGTTACAAGAAACCGTTTTGTGCACAAAGTTATAACATCCTGGAAGCTGGTGCGCTCGGGTATAAAAATTAATTAAAATAGTGGTTCTTTTGGAAGGGCTATCTTTAAAATAAATATCAATTTCATTTTTATTTTTTAAAAATCAGCTCTTATTGAATCACCCACTACTTGTACGAATGTATATATTTTACAACTACACAAACCAAAATTCACCTTCACATGAAATTAGAAATTTTATAATTTTACAATTAACTTAAACGCAATGTTTACTTAATACAGTTTATTTTTCTCGAAACATTTGCAGGAGAATGGCACCCACTTGTCTGCGCTCTATTGCCGCGAACCCAGCTGCAAAGGCATCGTCATACCATTGGAAACAAAAACATTACAATCGGATTGGCGTTGTCTCACCTGCGATACAGTTTTCCCACATGCGAAAATGGCACGCTATCAGGACTTTGCATTGAATACGATCAACAATCGCATCAACACGAGCACCGTGCACGAGCTAATTAATTTCATTAACGAGATGTGTCCACGCTTTTGCCCGCCCTCGAATTATGTCCTAGTCGAGGCGAAATTAAATGTCATATGGCGGATGCAACGATTCAAGGGTGATTTCACCGCAGAGGAGATGCAACATCGCGATCGCTATCGGGAGGAGATACTTGAAATTATGGATAAATTAGGTGCTGGAGATTGCACATTGAAAAAGTTGATAACCAATGAGATACAGTGAAGCGTGGTGCAGAGGAGTGAAGGGGAGAGAGACAGTAGAGTGTGCCGTGCTGAGGGCAACTGATAGTGTTGTAATTATAGCTAGAGAATGGATAGCAGAGAACAGGTTTTGAAAAAGAAGAGGAAGAAGCGCCAGCAAGTTGCTTTTATTTCGTCATCGAATGGGTGGAAGCTGTCTAATCGACGAAGAGAGTGTTAGCGGCACTTGGAAGGCACAATCTTGTATTCTGTCATTCTTGCCTCAGACCGCTAGTCCTCTCTTTGTCGTTTAGACAGCATCCACCGATTCGCTGACGAAATAAAAGCATTTTATGCAAATAATGCTAACAAAATTTTTAAATCGTTCTGCCATTTCTCCTGTTTTCTATCATTCTTGGTACTGATGGTTGTAGGAGGAAGAAGAAGAAGAAGTAGGTGAATTTTTGTGTATTTGTTTCTATCAAAGTGTGTTAGTGGGCTAGACGTTTTAATGTAATTAATTGTTACTACATTTATTGTTATTTTATTATTGTTAGTAATTTATTCATTTATTCTGAGACTTAACTATTATAAGAGTAAAGGTAAATAATAATTATTATATAACCATTATTAAAAGGCTTATACTATAAAAATCTTTCAAAATAGATATCAGCGCGATAAATATTTGCAAGTCTTCAAAGACTTTTATTTTAAGACTTATGTTATAAAAGTTCTTTCAAAATAGTTATTATCGAAATAAACTTTTTTAAGTCTTAAAAAACTTTTATTATGAGATTTATATTACAAAAGTCTTCTCATAATAATTATCAGCAAGATAAATATTTTTAAGTCTTTAAAGATTTTTATTTTGAGATTTATATTATAAAAGTCGCCTCATAATAATTACCAGCCAGATAAATATTTTTAAGTCTTCAAAGACTTTTATTTTGAGATTTATATTATAAAAGTCGCGTCATAATAATTATGAGTGAAAATAATATTCTAAATCTTAAAGGACGTGGCTTTTTTAGAACCATTTCGGTATTAGTTCGGAACTAGTAAATGGATAAATATTTTTTTAAGTCTTTAGAGTTTTTTATTTTGAGAATTATATTATAAAGGTCTCCTCATAATAATTATCAGCCAGATAAACTTTTTCAAGTCTTCAAAGGCTACTTTTTTTAATTTATGTTATGAAAGTCGCCTCATAATAAGTATGACTAAAAAAGGTATTTTAAATCTTAAAGGACGGGGCAGTTTTCAAATAATTTCGGGATTAGTTCGGAGCTAATAAATGGATGAATATTTTTTTGTTTTCAAAAGACATTTTTTGTGATTTATACTACAAAAGTTTTTCCATAATAACTGTCAGCGAGATAAATATTTCAAGTCCTTAAAGTCTTTTATTTTGAGAAAGGTCTCCTCATAATAATTATCAGCCAGCTTTTTGCATACTTACTATCAGCGCGATAAATATTTTTAAGTCCTCAGAGTATTTAATTTTGAGATTTATATTCTAAAAGTCTTCTCATAATAACTATCGGCGACATAAATATTTTTAGGTTTTTAGAGTCTTTTAATTTGAGATTGATATTTTAAATGTCTTCACATAATATTTATGAGTCAGAAATGATATTTTAAGTCTTGAAGGACGATACTGTTTTAGGAACATTTTCAGATTACTTCGGGACTGAATCGAGTCTACTTCGAAATGATTTCGGGACCAGTTCGGGGTAGCTGCTGGACTAGTTGGGCCGAATGTAGGATCCCGAAATAGTTCCGTCTTCTCAGACTTAAAAAAAATGGGTTTACTCATAATAATTACGCCAAGACATTTATAATTTATAAGTCTCAAAGTAAGAGTCTTCGAAAGACGTAAAAAAATTGTTTAGCTCGCTGATAGTTATTATGGAAAGACTTTTAATAATTGTGGATTTGAAAAATTGTTCTCATTCAAAATTATTATGAAAAGCCATTTATAATATAAGTTTCAAAACAAAATAAATATCGAGAACTTAAGGAATTTGTATGACTCAAAATTTTATCAAAAGACTTTTATAATTCTTAACAAAATTATGATGACTTTCTTGTAAAACTAAACCGTAAAATAATTACTATTTTGGATCTCTGCATTCATTTTCTACCGCTTATCTCAATCTAGTAGTTGACGCAATGCAGCTGCGATATTTTCGCTAAATTTTTGCTATGAAAACAATGCAATTATTTATGCGTTAATTTATTTATTACACGCACTAACTAGTTGTGCCTACAAATTGAAAAAAAATATGTGAAAATTTGTAATATCTACTCGTTGGTTATATAAATACATATATTTTTCTTCTTAGAATTACAAACATAAATAAATTTCAACTAAGTCTGAAATAAGTAGTGAATTGCCATTAAAAAAAGAAATATATACATATGAAGAAAATAAATAAAATCAAATATTAATGAAAAGAAAATGCGAATACGCTTCATTTCCAACGTTAAGTGAATTAATTCAATTATTTTGTAGATTTTTATAGTTTTATGTATTTCGGTTTTTTTTTTTTTTTTTTTTTAGTTTTGCAATTATTCCATCTAGAAATATTTGTTTGTACCTACGAAAAGTTTTTAGTTCTGTCTATTTTAATTTTAATTAGACTGGCATAGCATAGATGACATTCTTTGACAGCTGTCAACTGGGCTACAGCACACATCAACTCAACTCAGGCCAATCCAACCCAACCAACCAGCAAATTGGGTAAAATTAAAAAAAAAAAAAAATTAAGGTACCAAATGAAATCAAAGAGAACGAAATAAAACAAAGAGATGACGCTCACATCTTGCTTTGTGAAAATTTATGCATTCCGAAATTTCCTTCAAAACTTGTGCAGCTAAATGAGTGCAGTAGAATTTTGAAAAAGTTGACCGAAATGCCCCAATGGGAATTCACTTTCTCGAACTACTGACATTTCTAAGCGGGTTTGAAATTTGAAAAAAATACAATAATACTAAACAAAGATTTGTCAGAAATAAGCAGTAAATTTTTTTTAAATGAATTAGCTTTCATCATCATTTAAAAAGTCAAGAAAAAGAAAATTCATTATTTAGCCAATAGATGGCTCCAGTAGTCGGTATCTCGAGTTGTAAAAGTGGGATCGGGCTACGTAATTCGGCGTTAGAGAGATAAGACTTTATACTAAAAAAAACTTTTCAGTCAGTTTTGTGATTGCTTGACCCGGCATTATTTGAGCACGCGTCAAAAATGAACACCAGCAAAGAGAAAATATGCCATTTTCAGAGCTTTTCTTTGAAGCAGGCGAAAACACAAGACAGGCGGCTTGAAATGTGAATAGTATTTATGGTCGTGATACTAAATAGCCAATCCCGAGCAATTTTGTTTTCATCGATTACGTTTCGTTACTTTTGATATCAAAAATGCACCACGCTCTGGAAGACCAATTGTCGAAAATATAGCCCAGGAACGAACCACGGTGAACCGATACAAACAGTGCCCAAGCCAAGATTAACGGTCAGGAAATGTGTTTGGAGGAATTGTCAGGGAATCATCTACTATGAGCTGCTCCTCTACGGCCAAACTCTTAATTCGGACCTGCACTGTCAACAATTGGACCGTCTGACATCGCCAGACTACATACATCGATAGCGACTCGTCAGAAGCTCCATTAGCTTCAACCTTATAGTCCAGACCTGGCCCATGTGATTACTACCAGTTCGTATCTATGGCGAACGACTTTTGTAGTGAAAAATTCGCCTCATGGGAAGCTTGTGAAAATCGACTGTACCTGTTTTTTGCCAATTAGGGTTGTTTATTTTCCAACTTTAGCCCCCATAATAGCCCAAAATCAAAGTTTTAAACAATAAATCGAATAATTGTAAAAGGTAGTTGAATGAGTAAAAAGCTCATGATAAAACTCACAGTTCGCACTCGACGACATGGCTCTGAATCTTCCTGAAATTTGGATATGGTGCCTTTTCTGTTGAGGACTCCAAACTGGGTACAACCCGATTGAGTAAAATAGATTCGTACTTTTTGGGCATTTACTATAACCTTTATTATAATTAAGGCTTCCGGGTGGTATTTCGAAATGCATCCCCACCTGTTCTACGGCGAACAGTACGATAGTCATCAGGGTCTATCAAGTTGAACTTGAACTCATCAGAAAATATGACATGCTTCCATTCAGATTCAGTCCATTTTACTTTACTTTGAGCTCATTAATTTTTGTGGTTAAGGGTGGCTTTTTTGCAAGTTTTCTAGCCGCCATACTCATCTCACTTAACCGGTTATGAACGATTCGGATCGTAATATCCTTTCGAAGCGATTGCTGCGGGTCTGTTTTTATCAAGACAGCATTTTTGAAACGAGTTCGAAAGGCTTGTTTTCAAAATAACCCGGTCCACTCTCGGCCTAGTGTGTATTTTCCTGTCTGATTTCGTCTCCAGTTGAGCAGTTTCATGGTATCCAACAAAGAAAAAAATGACGCACTGAACTTTCACTGAATTGACAGACACTTTTCGTTCAACGTTCAATGTAAAAATTACGGTCTTTTGAGTCACAGTCAATTGTGTTTTCTTAAGCAGGGTTTTTCTCAACTATTCGAAAAACGCGTACTCTATGAGCTAAACTTGGGAACTGAGCTTTGAAATGTTAATACAGGACAGGACAATAGTTAAAACAAAACCCTCTCAGCACCATTCAACTCATTTTATTGGTATTCGGGATATCGCCAGTTCACAAAAATCAAATTTCCGCCAAAGGTATGATGGGTTCGTTTTTGTTTCGATAGGGTGTAGGTTAAGCCGGTTGGCACAACAAGAGGCCTTACATAGACCGAGTAGGTTTTTTGTGTTGTGAGAAAACTAAAAAATCAAAACTAGTTGAAAAAATTCAAAATATCTTGCTATAAATATAAAAGAGTTGCATTATACCTTATGGCGCCGGTAATAGATTTTCATTATAAATGGGCTTTCGTGTCCAAAATTTAATCACTTTCATTTACTGCTGCTTGTAAAATATCATTTTCAGCTCTCCGATGGCTGAGCACGTATTTGCGAAACTATGTTGGTCACAAAAGGTTAGTCCGCTTGGCGCACCACAATGTTCATCGTGACTTTAAGAAAAATCCATTTTGCAATATAGATTCGTTGTCTTTGAACCACCTCAAAACAATTCCCCTGGTAACCTCAAAACCTAGGGTACATTGTGAGGTGTCAGACTATTGTGTCTAGAGGCAATGAAGGCATTGCGAATCTGGCTGGATGGCTGGCTGCTTTCTTAGAAAAGGGCTCCAACAATGCCAGCTCATAGGCAATTCAACAGTTGCCCATCAATATCGGAGTTGAATACATCTTAGTAAAGTGAATTTTGTCATTTCTGCCTTCAAGGATTTTAAGCGCCAAGCTTGGTAGTAACGAGGTTATTAGATGCCTCAGCATAGGGATGTCACAGGTGGGTATTTTTGCCCTCTGCTATGTGGTTATGCGTCATTAAAAACATTATCTTTAAATTCAATAGGAATCAACATTTACCCCTCCGTTTGGTTTTTTGTACTTTATGTTTGAACGTGCTAATCTCCGAAACTACTTAACGGATTTTCATGGGGGCTTTAACTGGTGACTAGAGAATGTAACATTAGGTATATTTCTCGAAAAAAGTAACTGAAAAAAAAACATTTTCGACCAAATTGTTTAGAGTCATTTTTGTTTAAATAAACTCTTATTATGTCGGTGCTTATTTTTTGTTGTTGATTTCTTTAAAGCGTAGCGGCGCACAGTTTTATAGGTAGGCGAATAATTTATTTAATTGAACCAACTAAAGAGAAACTGCGGTTTGGCGATAAAAGTGTAGGCTTAATCGTTATTCGAAAAATAAGTAGCTATTTAGGCCAAGCGACTGTCTACCCTAAGAAAGAAAAGTTACAAAGGCAAGAACCTTCACAGTTAATAAAATACTAACATTCCTATAAGCATATTTCTAATATCCATGCATGCACATCGGCAATTTTTCATTTCACCAATTTATGACTTTTCTAAGCATATAGAAGATGTTCAAAACATTTGATATAACGCCAAGCCCAGTGGTTTGCACTCATATTACTTGCTACTGTAACGCTTAATAAATCTGTCAGCAGGCATTTAGAAATGGACACAGTGTAAGAATATTCGCGTTAAGTACTCACTCAAATGGGTGCAAAGATTTGAAGCTGATGGCGAATATAACAATGTGAAAATGTTGTGAAAAACCACACATTTTTAGCTACGTATATGAAGCGTACGTTTTTTGATTAATGAATTTATTTATGTATATAGTACATACTATGTCTAACGAACATTGTATTTTGAAAAATGGTATGTGGGTTGTGCTGTGCAGTGCGACTTTCATTGTAGCCGACAGGAAATATTTGGCCCTATCACTGTATTCATTAGACGAAGACGGATGACCGCTAGGAATCATGTGAATTCGAAATAAACAACAAAAAAATCGAAATTCGAGTCATCTTCGTTACAATCTGTACCATGAGTTCTTGTCTTGTAGAAAATTTTTTGAAAAATTTGAAAAATTGGTCCATGGAAGAAAACAGTCAGCAATTTGATAGACGTTCGCCGGCGAACTAAAATTTAAAATTTGGTCAGCACATAGGAATCCTATGCCTTCATTAAGCATACCACAAAATGAGTTCAAATACACGGATATAATTGTTTTCCCATAGGCGTTTAAAATAAATTTCTTCACATTTTCAGAACTTATTTCCAAAGCAAAGGGGTATAATCCGATACAAGGAGGTTGTCCGAGTCGGCTCTGGAAAGCCTCAGATTTGAGTGGACTACTCTCATAGTCTTTCTCAGCAACAGCCCTCACTAGGCGGACACTCGCAATGGCTTCTTTGTCCACGTTTACCTTCAGGCTTATGCCGCCCAACAATTGGTTGGCGTCGTCGACATCAGCTTCAGTGATCGGCTCGTTGGAGCTGAATATTTTTAACATCGCTGTTCTTACCCCGAACAACAGCTCATATTCCTTCTTCCGCAGTGACTCGCTACATTACTCGTTTAGCCTCAGGAGGAACGAAAAGCTCTGCGCGTCCCCTCTGGAAGGTTTTCCGCGCAAATGGGTACATGTTGGTTCCGCCGCTGCAGAAGGCGTACCATTTTTGGGACTCTCCATTGACATCTTCGGCAGCCAAATGCGAGTACTGAGTTTTCTAGGTACCTTCTCGGCCGGGATTTGTTTGATCTTCGCACCCTGCTAGGCATTGCTGAGCTTGCCTATGCACTTGCCTGGAAACTCACTAGCTCCACTGTAGGTTTCCCCTTATATCTACAACGTTTAATGGCCTAAGGTTTCGTAGCGGTCCTCGAAGTAATGTACATCGTGTACTCCTCCACTAACTCTTTACACCTGCGGCTGTCTTCTTCACGTGCACAGTTCCGGCCGCTGCATTCTTGACAATCTTGGTAAAGATGTAAACAGCCGTTACCTTGCTTTCGAGTGCTTGCCGGGGCACTCAAGGCAGCTTTTAAGGTATTTGGCATTTCTTCGGAGGCGCAAAGCTTAGCATTCACAGGTACTGCCAAGGTGCATGCCGAGTCCTGACTGGACGCCAGGATGAAGTCCTCATCAACACTTAAGAAGCCTTCCGAGACATATCTGTGCTTATTATATTTGGGTTGGCACGGAAGGGGCGGTCCACCGAGGTGGAGCCGGCATACCGTGACACTTATACCATCCGACTTTGCCGGACATCGGAGAGGACCGTTAGCATTCCACCATCGGCACGGGTACCTCAACTACCCCTCCTTAAAGTCCTTTGAATAGAAGCGAACGGAGAAGGATATGAAGGAATATATGGGGAGGGTTATAGAGGTGGAAGAAGGAAGGAACTAGGTTGCGAATGTCAATGCGGGCGTCTATGTATGTTACGAGAACATTATGGCCGGTTATTGTTGAACTGTGGTAGACGAAAATAATCTCAAGCAATACAACCGATTTAGTTCAACTTAAGAAAATTGGTTGTATAAGTAAAGCAACGTTTATATCACCCCATTTAGTTTATCTCTTTGTATTTCTTAAACACAATGTCAAAAAAGGATTTGGTGTAAAGGAGCAAAAATATTCAAAGGTGAATTAATCACGACAACTGACAATTACTATGATTCCCACACCCAGCTAATATCATCTATTCCTATATAAGTAGATAATGAACAGATTTCAACCGAATTCCAACAGTATGCATATTCCTTAGACCCGTGGCACGGATGTAAGCTATATTTTAATCCGTTAGGTGG
The DNA here is from genome assembly GCA_951828415.1 of Anomoia purmunda. Lineage (NCBI taxonomy): Eukaryota > Metazoa > Arthropoda > Insecta > Diptera > Tephritidae > Anomoia > Anomoia purmunda. The sequence continues at coordinate 49,728,158 of OX639995.1, forward strand.
CGCATGTGTCGATATATTCAGGAAACACGTGGATCTGGCCCGATATTGATGATATTAGAAATGCTTGTTGTTGGTGTAATAAAAAATACTTTTGTGAAAAATAAATGCTCTAGGTGGCGCTAGAGGCGAGTTATTCAGCAAATCTATGTTTTTGATCCGATTTTGATGAAGTAATAATGATAAAAATAATAAATTGGCGCTTACATCATCACATCATGGTTTTTGGCCGAACTTCTCCTACAATTTGTGGTGTGCGTCTTGTTGATGTAATTCAAATTGAGGGACACACAGCTTAACTCAGAGCTCCCAATTATTTTTTTGTGAGAAGTATTTTCAATTCAGAAATACATTCGGAGGCTTTTAATTGCCTGCCGGAGGTCGACCGCTATTAGAGAAAACATTTTCTATAATTTTTGATGTTACCTACTCCGGTTAGGAGTTGAACCCGAGACACATTGAATGAAGCAAACATACGCTACACTTCGGGCTACGGTGGCCTCTGTGAAGTTATTGAAATAAAGAGAGATCATATTGAAAAGAAAAAAATAATAGAAGTTGGTTGACCCTTCTTTTAATAGCTCAGGTCAGAAACTTTTGAACCTTGCCATAAGTGACTAAGGCCGACGACGGCTGGACGCGGACAAGATCGAACTTTGCTAATATTTTCTGTAAGTATACTTAACAAGTAATAAAACTCTCGATGACGTTGCAAAAGTTAGCTCGAATTCTCTTTATGATAACACAGCTCTCAAAAAATTATTTATTTATTTATTTATTTATTAGATGTGGAATAACAATACAATTGGTATTACACTAAGAAAAGGAGCACTGGCTGCCAGGGCCTTCGGCTCGCTGGTAATAATATGTGATTTAAAAATATAAGAATATAAAATTATAAAAGCTAGTTAAAGTTTACATTTGTTCAGCTAACAAAACTATATTATTTTTTTAGTGTCCGTTAAAGTAAGGTATTTTACGATTTTCTCAATATTAGCTGAAGAAGTAGTTTTCAACAGTTCCGTAGGGTTGGTATGGTTGAATATTTTGCGCCTTATTGATGAAAAATGAGGACATTCGCTGAGTAAGTGTGTGGAGGTTAATGGTGTTGCTAAACAGTGTTGACAGCTTGGTGCACTGTGCCCGGTGAGTCTGTACGAATGTGTGGCTATGGTATGTCCTAAGCGGAGTCGAACGAAAGCTTTGATGTCGTTGCATCGACTTGACGGTGGGTACTTTGGCTTGCTTTTGTCGACATTAAATTGTGTGTAGTGGTGTTGAATGGTTTTCCAGTCAGTTATTTGCTTGTGTCTCTGTTGTGTTGAGAAAAACTTATGTAAATCACTTTTGTCGAGAACTTGATAGGTGATTAGTGGCTCTCTTCCGGCTAACTTAGCGCGCTGATCCGCAAGTTCGTTACCTCTTATTCCACTATGTCCAGGAACCCACATTATTTTTATTGTATCTGTGTTTCCAATTAATTTGTTACGAATGTAGGATATTGTATAGTTTCTGTTCGAAGGATTTAGTATAGATGTTATGGTTGTCATGCTGTCTGTACAAATTATTGTTTTATGAGAAGAACTTTCAGCGAATTTAATTGCCTTCAAGATCGCTGTCGCTTCAGCTGTGTAGACAGATGCAAAGTAAGGTAACTGACCAGCAGTTACAGTATCACCGGAGGAATTGACTACTGCAAATGAGGTACTGTTTTCAGTCTTGGAACCGTCGGTGTAAATAGTATGCCAAACTGGAAGAAATGAAGATAAAGCTTCTGCGAATAACCGTTGGTAAACCATTGGATTGGTATTGCTTCTCGCATATTTGTTGAGGTGCAGGATAAAGGATGACTTTTTCAACATCCATGGTGGAAATTTGTCTTCCTGGTTTAGAGTCGGAGTATTGATTTCGAGCTCTCTCGCGTAATCAATGCATTTAGATACAACTGAACTTCGTTTAAGAGGACGACTGCGATTAATTTCAGCGATGACCGTTTGGTATAGTGTGATGTTATTACATATAAATAGTTTCGATACTAGTTTTTTGGTGTTCAGCTCCAATCTCTCTTCGAGCGTTGGCAATCCAGCTTCAGCAAGAATGAATCTCGTCGGCGACTTTGGAAACGCTCTGATGCTACGACAGACGGCACTATGATATGGCGCATATAGAAGTTTTATGTTGCTCTTTGCAGAGTTACCGTATATTGGGAGACCGTAGTCTATCTTTGCCAGAATAAACGATTTTGTTACATTAACTAAGGTGGAAACGTTAACTAAACAGTGTTTTGAAGTTAAATACTTAATGACATTCAACCTGGCAGCCAGCTGCTTTCTAAGGTACAAACAGTGCCCTTTAAAGGTGTATCTCATATCAAAGATAATACCCAAAAACTTAAGACTATTTGAATTCTCAATAGATACATTATTATAATTCAGACTTATATTACTACATTTGTGCTTACGGCAAATGTGGAGTGTTTTACTTTTGTTTACATTGATATTGGTGCCTGAATTTCTAGACCAATTTGAGATGCTAGAAAGAATGTGATAAAAATCTCTTTTGGCTGCATTTAAATCATTTACTTTTGTAAAGAGCAGGATGTCATCTGCGTAACCAATATGGGATATATTTTTATTTTTAATTATTATGTTGTTTATTTCATTAAAAGCAATACTAAACAAAACTACTGACAGCGGAGAGCCTTGCGGTATGCCGTTGTGTAAATCGTACATATCGGACAGAGTGGAATTTATTTTTGTTTTAAACTTTCGGTTTAGGAGAAAGCTTTTTATAAAGTAAAATAGAGCTGTACCGATATTCCATTTTTCAATTTGACGAAGGACTACATGCACACCAATTCTATCAAAAGCTTTTTCGAAGTCGAGGCTTAAGCATGAAACATGGTTTCTGTTAGAAAGCGCGCAAGAGACATAATTGTCAAACAGAAGTAAGGCGTCGATGGTACCTTGTCCTTGCTTAAACGCAATTTGCTGTGGGCTTATCAGGTTGTGTTTTGAGGCGTGCCAGGAGATACGTTTTGCAATAATTTTTTCTAATAATTTTCCCAGACAGCATAGGAGCGAAATAGGTCTATATCCCAGAACTTCTGTGGAGATATTGGTGGATTTCGGTATGGGAACAACGATTGCGTTTTTCCAAACTTGTGGATATATTCCTTGCTTTAAAATATTATTGAAAAGACCAATTATTCTAAATTTAAAGCTACTGGGAAGATGCTGGAGCATAGGGTATGATATTCTATCAGCGCCTGGAGTTTTACCAGACATAGTCGCCAGTGCTGATTCAAACTCAAAGGCGTCGATTTTGTAGTCAGCAAGGCCGACAACACCGTTGTTGTGTTTGTAATTTTTCTTTAAAATTTCGGTTTTTGCTGATGTAAAGGATGAGGTGAAATTTGAGTCTGATGAATAATTCGACCAAATTGCGGAAAAATGGTTCGCCATATCTTTTGAGTTAAGAATAGGGCCAGTAGGGCTATTCACGAGGGGAATGTTTGTTTGGTTGTAAGAGCCTGAGAGCTTTTTAATATCAGACCAAGCTTTCTTGGGATTTGTCCTGTGGTCGATTTTTTCGGAAAATTTATTTAAACAATCCCTTTTCGCTAATTTAGACTTTTTCCTGAACAATGCATTTGCTTTTTTGTAACTAGCTAAATTACTATCAGATCTATTTCTTCGAAATTCCTTCCAGAGAGTCTTCTTTTCGTTTCTTAACTTAGAGAGTTCATTGGTCCAATAGGGTACAATTTTTTTAGGGCTTTTCCTGGTAGTTTGTGGAATGGAGTAATGGGCTGCGGTACGAGTAATTCTAGTGATTATGGCAGTTTCTCGATTAATATTTGTAGAAATCGGTGACTCATTGGAGAGTTTGGTTGCTATCTTTTGAAAACTCTCCCAATCAGCTTTATCTGTTAAAAATCTGGGGCAGATGGATTTGGTGTTTTCAAAAAATATATTTGGAAAATCGTAAGAGGGTTAATATATACTGTGTAATTATTGGCCGGATAATTTAACCAGGAGGTTTCTCAAAGAGATCAAAGCCCAATTCTATATAAAATACAATAACAAATAGTTTCATATAAAAATTAAATAACAGCCCTGTTAATTTGCAGTGTTAATGTTAATGGAGATAGCATAAATAAAAAATGTTGCTTATCTCAACAGACAAATATTTTTTTTTCTATGGAGTTTTACGTTCTATGTATAAATATTTTCCGAATAATAAATTTCTAAAACATTATAATCCTCTAACGATTTTCCAAGTTTATTTTTTGAGTGGTTTCTTGAAGTAAGTCTCAAAACTATACAACTGTACCTATATATAGGCGATATGAACGATTGACTTTTTTTTGATGATTTTTTGACACTACTGGCACTATCTACTTTTATTGTAAGAAATTGCTTATTGTTTTAAAATTAGTTTACCGTATCGCTTTTCTCCCTACAGGGCTCTATGTGGTACTTTTATGTGCCTGCCACCCTCCTCTTTCATATCAACCAAATTAATTTTTCTGCAAATGATTAATGTAGCTCTGATTGTAATCAAAGAAATTGCAGCACGCTATAGAAAATAGCAACAAGTTATAGCAGACAGTTAAAGAATGCTAAGCCAACAGTAGAACTTTTCGAATATATCTAATTAAAATATACAATTCATAAATAAATAAAATATTTCATTATTTCAACGAGAAACACAAGAATTGCATAGATGATGCTCGTATTTGACTGTTCTGGCGAGTAGCCCAGTATAAAAAAAGTCAGTCAAATTCTACTGGGTGGTAAACAGGAATAGAAGTGATTGGAATGAAGGGGATGCTTTTTTATTGGAATTTTTTAAATCTTCTACATAACAGAAAGCTTCAAACTACGATTTATTTGTTTTAATGTGCTTTCCGAAAATTCGTTATTTAAATAAAGAAAGTCTTGGCAAGTTTAGTGACATATTGTTTTCAATATTGTATAAAAAATTCATCCGATACCGAGTTCCTTTGTATATTAAGATAATGTGAATCCCAACAAGATGGGTAAAATTTATGAAAAATAATCATCTATAATTTCACGCCGGTCTGAAAAAATATTTGCCAAATAATTGGCTATGTAGGCAGACCACGCGCCCAGCACAGGGTTAAAAATTTAATATTAAACAAATAAATATTTTAAATTGCTTAACTTGCCCTTTGATATAAAGCGACATTTGTTTAAAGATATAAATATACGTACATATGTAAATATGCGTGAATATTTGCACATGATATTTTTTGAATAATTATTCTTGCATGCCAAAATTTTATGGCGATTTGCCTTGAAATATTGAAAAAGAAAATAAACTATGTATTTTGGCGCTGAAATTATTTACTAGTTCATAGCATAGAACTAAACACAGAGGTATAAATATTTGTTTATGAAAATAAAGGAATTTAATAAGGGAGTTATCAAATGGTACAAATTATAAAAAGAGTAATCAAAGAGTTTAATTTACGTAGCTATCGAATTGAATATATAGTGAGTAAGAATTTGTTTGATGTTATCAAAGTTTCGAACTAAAGGGTGGTTAAATTTTAAGGGCCGATGTTGATTTTGAATAAAACACAAATTATTTTGGAAATTATTGTAATTTCTTTTTATTATGATAATATGGTATGGTTCAATTATGTATGGAACAAAATATCGGCCAAATGTCCGCCGCGACCTCGGCGGCACACCTCCATCCGATGGTCCAAATTTTCGATGACGCTGAGGCATAATTAATGTGCCGCATTATCTCATCCTTTAGCTCTTGAATTGCTGGTTATCGACGAATTGCTGGCGTATCGACGTATACCTTTTCTTTCAAATAACCCCAAAGAAAGTAGTCCAACAGTGCCAAATCACATGATCTTGGTGGCCAATTGACATCGCCACCACGTGAGATAACACGGCCATTGAATTTGTCGCGCAAAAGAGCCATTGTTTCGTTGGCTGTGTGGCAATTGGCTTCAACAGGATCCAGATATCGTCCACATCCATATGTTCCAATTCGGGCCATAAAAAGTTCGTTATCATCTCACGATAGCGAACACCATTCACAGTAACTGCCTGACCGGCCTCATTTTCGAAAAAAATACGGGCCGATGATGCCGCCAGCCCATAAACCGCACCAAACAGTCACTCTTTGTGGGTGCATTGGTTTTTCCACAATCACTCTTGGATTATCATTCGCCCAAATGCGGCAATTCTGCTTATTGACGAATCCACCGAGGTGAAAATGTGCCTCTTCACTGAAGTTGATTTTCTTCGAAATTTGAACGCCCATTTTCATAATAAGCCTGAATAACTTTAACTCCTTGCTCGATTGTCTATCTTTCCATTTTCAAATTGAGTTAGTCTGAAATTGAGAAATGTCAAATGAAATGCAGAAAAAAACTTGACGTTTAGGTGTGGTTCACATTCAACATCGACCCTTAAAATTTGACCACACTTTATGTATATAAAACAGTTTGAAAAGTGTAGCAAAATTTCATAAAAACGTGAAATTTTTGTATCACAATTCTTAAGCTAAACCCAACATCCCACTATTGGCGCAATGTATCGATTTTTGGCGCATTTCATGTACCGATAGTTTTTGGATTGTTATCTTTCCGATCATATTTGATTGATATTACTTGATTTTTAATTTTTCCGATAAAAATAGTTGATATTCTTGGACTTAAAATTTTTTGTTCATATTTGGTCGATATTTTACGATGCTTTTTTTTTCTTAAATAAAATAATAACGATTATTTTTTATCGAAAAATTAAAAATCACAAAATAACGATTATGCAAAGATTAAAAACAAAAAAGCCTTCTAAATAAAAATAAGTTCAGATTTGTATAGCATATGCCATAAGAATTAGATCGATATATTAGAGTTTTGTTTTAAACGAAATTCGTGCTAAGGATGCATTTATCCGAAAAAAAATCAAAATAACGATTATTTTCGATGCATGGTTCTGTTAGTTAGTTCGTGGAAAGTGTACCGATTATTACGTATATTGAAAAAAAATTTGATTTTCGACTTCATGGGATATTCTTTTAATTTTGTTGTTGTTGTTTTTGCAATTATTAATTTTTCGTAAGATTCAAACGTGGAAAGACATAAATAAGTATGCTTTAATTTTCTCAGAAAAACCCCAATAGTGAAAGTGTTGCGCCGATAAACGCTAAAATTTTATTTTGTCCGATAAGCCCCGAAAAAGATTCTGACAATATGCGACAATAATGGGACAGTGGTAAGTTGTCAATTGTGTAACAATCTAGCACGCTAAAAATCGGCACAGCTTGTGATAGTGAGATCTTAAATTCAGAAATTTTTCTCGAATGGTGCAACAGTCATCACCCTAACGGAAGATGCTATAATTTTAGCAATATTCCCTGACCTAACCATCTCAGATTTCTTTCTTTGAATGTTTTTTGAAGATACGCGATTATATGAATAAGCCCCAGACTCTGAAAGTCCTTAAGGTGAGCCTCCGCCAAGAATCGCAGAATACCATAGAAAATTTAATAAAATGGGATCAAATGGCAGATAAATAGTGGCAGTGATGCCATTTTCTCGACTGATTGGAATAAAATTCTGTAGACACAAACCAAAAGCAGAAAGTAAGTTCTTCATTCATAATTAAAACTGCAAACCACTTTTGTTTAGACAGTCATGTTGTTCTTTAGAATGCCAAATATTTGAATATCAACACATTAGTTGTTTTTTTTTTTTGTTAAATAGCGTAAGCCAAGTTTGACCGGCAACAGGCAAAATGCCGATCGGGTGTTTAACACTAAAGTTTTCGGTGCACATAGAAAGCCCATTTCCTAGACTAACATAATTAAACAAAGCAAGGTCGTCCACATAAAAATACTTTTGCTGTACTTCCAACTAACGAATCGTCAGAGAAACGGAAAAAGAGCGAATACGCCTAGTATCCCGAATATCGTGACAATTCGGACACAGAAGTCAATTACATTGCAGAATCAGCAATCGGACTTTCTGTGTAATGTCTCCGATGGCATCGTGTACACTAACATTAAAACTCATTCGGCAGGTCCCAGGTTCAAATCCTGTCTGAAGCAAGTGACACCAAGAAGTATTGAAAAGTTTTTTCTAATTACGGTCGCCCCTCGGCAGGCAATGACAAACCTCCGAGGGTATTTTCTGCCATGAAAAAAAAACTTCTCACAAAAAACCATTCGCCGTTCGGAGTTTGCGTAAAATTGTAAGCCCCTCAATTTCCGAACATCTAGCTATGACGTAAATGCCAAATTATTATCGTTAGTTTGAGAGAACGATCGTTCAATGCGAATAAAAGCATTGGATTGCTTTACGTCAACCTGTAACTCAACTTTTCTGTTAATTTGGCACGTGGGCTGCATGTCCTACCTGGTATTTACCTCCGCGGTACATTCTAAAGTCTGAAAATCGATATCTTCAGAAGATTTGAGGTATGCGCACGTTTTGAGCAGAATTGACCACGCTTTGTACCGTCCGTTTCCTTGCCAAGTCGTCGATGTCTCTGTGTTGAGTTCTTTCATTCATTGGCCGGCCCATTCAATGATCAAGGAAGATTTGGTCGCTTGCAGGTTGAGAGTTTTTGAATTAGATTGTAGAGATTTAATAGCAGCGTGACTGTCGGAGTATATAGTTAGTGACAGGCCATGCTGGGGGTGAACGTTGTTGTTGCGTTGGTTTGCAAGTGAGTTGCTTGCATTTTAATGCATGACAGGTTAGTTCGGCTCAGGGCCCGTAACGGTTATAATTTAAGATCGTTATTTAATGATTTTTATTTTTTCGATCAAAAATAGCTATTGCATTTTTATTTATTCGATTGAGTTTGATCGTTATTTTTTATTTTTTTTTATTTTTTTTAGCTGTTTTTAGCGGGTGCCTAAAAAATTTGTAAAATGTGGAAAATACTTTTGAAGCTTTGCCACAGCTCTCACTAAAATCAAAAACTCCATATAAAAAACCCCATAAAAGGCTTAAGAAATGCCCAAGTAAATTTTTTTGTGTTAAATTTCCTAAGTCATACCACGGGTCTAAATAAAAAAATCCTTTCGCTAATAATAAAGTTTTTGTAGCAAATAGTTACAAAGAAAGAGCAATAAATGCGTGCTTCATTACTTCTGCAATAAATTTTTCTTATTTATTTTTATTAATAAAAGCCAAGCTAATTTTATTGCGTACTTATCAAACGTCACGCATCGTTAATTTTTATTTTATTTTTTTTTGTACTGATCATAATCAAATTAATTTCTTTTATTTATGTTTTAGCTCCTTTTCTTCTTTTTTCACTATGAATTGTCAAATGTCAAAATTACTTCTTCACTATTCTTTTTCAGTTTTAGTTTAGAAAATTTTAATTCAAATTCAGAATTTCTATTTCGAATACAGAAAGTTGAAACTTTAATTCAGAATTTCTATTTTAAACTCAGAAAGCTTCAATTCAAATTCAGAAAGTTATAACTTAAGTTCAGAATTTCCATTTCAAATTCAGAATTTCCATTTCGAATTCGAAAAGTTGCAATTCAAATTTAAAGTTTCCACTTTAAATTCAGAAAATTTTAATTCAAATTCAGAATTTCCATTTCGAATACAGAAAGTTGAAACTTTAATTCAGAATTTCTATTTTAAACTCAGAAAGCTTCAATTCAAATTCAGAAAGTTATAACTTAAGTTCAGAATTTCCATTTCAAATTCAGAATTTCCATTTCGAATTCGAAAAGTTGCAATTCAAATTTAGAGTTTCCACTTTAAATTCAGAAAATTATAATTCAAATTCAGAATTTCCATTTCGAATTCAGAAACTAAAAATTTCAAATCAGAATTTATATTTTAAACTCAGAAAGCTTCTAATTCAAATTCAGAAAGCATAACTCAAGTTCAGAATTTCCATTTCGAATTCAGAAAGTTGAAATTTTAATTCAGGATTTCCATTACAGATTCAGAAATTCTCATTTTAAATTTAGAAAGTTACAATTTCAGTTCAGAGTTCCCACTTCAAATTTGGAATTTTCATTTTAGATTCGGAACATTACAATTCAAATTCAGAATCAATTCAGACTTTCTGTTTTAAATTCAGAAAGCTCCAAGTTCAGAAAGTTATAATTCAAGTTCAGAATTTCCATTTCAAATTGAAAATTTTTATTTCAGATTCAGAAAATTACAATTCAAATTCAGAATTTCCATTTCAAATTCAAATGAATTTAAAATTGGGATTTTATGTGAATGGTAACTTTCCGAATTCGAATTGTAATTATCTAAATTTGAAATGAAAAATCTGAATTTGAAATGGAAATTCTGAATTTGAATTGCAACTTTCTGAATTTAAATTGCAACTTTTTGAACCAAATCTGCAAAAAGGTGTATTTCACGCTCAAGAAGTATTGGCGCATTTTTCTTGAGGACGTTCTTTGGAGCTGTCGACGAATCTAAAAATGAAAATCAATTGAAATCAAGTTAAGCACACCTTGTATGAGAAGTAGGCGATATAGAGCCGGGAAAAAACGCCCCCAATTTTGCTGAAATACAACGCTGACCCCTTCATCATTTTTGCAAAATATCATTATCCTTGCTACATTGACTTTCGCCATCCTAAAAATCACAAAAGTAACACTTTGAATACATATAAAGAGAAAACTTGCTTTTAATCGTAGCAATTAAGTTGAGTTTTTAGGCAAAGCTTTTAATTCAATTACAATCAACTTCAAGTTTACAATTCATCACTCTAGAGCTCAGTTTATAATAAGTAAATTCTAACTTTACATTTCGTACTTGGTTTCTATTTATGTTTAAATGTTTACTACTTACTTTACAAACAATTTGTGAATACCCTTACTACATATTTATCGCGCATACAGTATTTTGAGCATTTGTGATATGTCACTATGGTATACCTGAGCGAATATACTTAAAATGTATGTATGTATGTGTGTACATAGAAGATAAGTGCTTGAGAGAATTTGAGAGAATTTGAAAGAATTTTATTTTTTATTTATTTTATTAACCTAACGAGAGTTTAACACTTATTAAATTCTTGTTTTTTTTTAGCACCACTTAACATCCTCCACAATAACTCTATTTAATTTACATTAAACTTTAACATTTCCACAACAAAATAAATTCTTTTTCTCTCATTTTTCTACTCTAACAGTTAGTGTAAATTAATAGTAGACTTTGTTTGTAAATATATTTAGCTATATTCATTGATATTACAGAAGTCTATATATATATATACATGTGTGGTTTGTAAATATTTGTAATGAAGGCAATTTAAATTCCTTATTTTTTTCGATAGGCCACTTTTTCCGCTTACACAAATATCAAATTTTTTTTTTATATATATAGCACTTATCATAACTAAACGACAGGGACTTGTTGACAAATATCGAAACTTAATTTTTTTCTTAAATTCATTCTTAGCGATTTTTTTATACAACTAATTTCCTTTGTACTACAATAACCGTCTAAGTCCAAGCTTTAAACTTTGTGTAAATTTTTATTAAATTCAGCAAAATATCATCAAAATTTCAAACTATTCATATTTGGTAGGTATGAGAATAGATCGTAAAATATTTTTGATGTTTGCGGGAGCGTTGCCACCTGTTTGAAAATTCAAATTTAATTAAAATATACCCAAATTATATCAAGTATTAAAATATTATCGCCAAAACGAACCGCTCGGAAAAAAGTTCATTGCAAACTTTTACGAAGGTTGCCACCTGTCGAAATTTAATTATATTACATACAGTTAACATGAAATATTACAATGCGGGTGTCAAATGATTCTATTCGTCTAGGCGAAGGATCATACAACAATTTTGGTAGGGGATGCCACCTTTGTGAAACGTCAAATATTATTAAATTATACAAATAAGTACATAAAAAAATATTAAAATTTGAATAACACGCATTGCCCTGAGAAAAAGGTTTTTAGCCAGGAACATATATTGTGAAGAGCGTTGCCACCTGCGCTAAAAGTCGAATTTAATTTAATTGCATACAAGTTATATAAAACATTAAAATATGGATGTCAAACGTTTCATTTTGGCAAGAGCTATGTATGAGCTTAGTTTATGAGGGTTGCCACTTATTTCAAAATACGAATTTAATTTAATTATACACAAGGATATAATATATATAAAAATATGAGTATCATAGTAAACGGCAAGGACAGTATTTATATTTGAGAGGGTTGTCACATATTACATGAAATTAGTGTGTTCGTTACTTATGCAAAAGGTAATTTATGAATAGATAGGGGCAGCACAATGTCTGTCAGGTTTTTCTTATCTTAATATAATAATGAAAAGCAAGTTTGAGAGGCTAAAAAATCGCATTAATTTTTGCTCATTTTCTCCATATAAAAAAAATTATCAAAAATCCATAGAAATTTTTAGCCAATTGAAACTTGCACTTTATTATACTAAAAGTGAATGGGCTCTAAAACTGCATACCAAAAATTGTACTCTAAATTCTGAAATTTGTATGAATTTTGTTTTCAATTTTTTTGAAACTTGCATAAAGTTTGTAGATTGAATTTTGCGGGTTCGGTTGTAGAATGCACTGTATTTTTATGAAAAATTCATAAAAAAAACTTGTAAGAAGAAATGAAGAATCGGAACTTGTCAAAAAATCTCTGAAGGACAGTTATAATAAGCACTTTATAGAGATATATACATACAGTATTCTAAGCTATAATGAAATTTAAGAAATATTAAAAAAAGAACACAAAATATAAGAAAATAAGTATTTGGAAAATAAAAGCATTTAATACAAAAATTTGTGTATCAAAAGTCCTGCACGAAGTTAAAGCGGTACAGCTCCACAGACCAACGGCATATTCTGCCAAAATATCACACTAACTGAACGTCTGTGCATTGTCTTGTTGCTGTTGTTTGTGCTTAGCCTCGAGATGTCGTTGGATAGGTGGAATGACGAAAAGTATAACACCGCTAATGGCAATCGTAATACCGGCCATGATAAAGGCGGGGTCATACGAACCGGTGATGTCATACAGCCAGCCTATATTGAATTAAACGGTAAATAGTAATATGAATTTTGCGCTCTTGTTTTTATAAAATAAAATTAATTTAAGTACTCACCGCCAATTGGTGGTCCAATGAACGAGGCAACACCCTGAAAGAGCAACAGCAGGCCAAAGGCATTCGTCAATTTATCCAAGCCAAGCAGATCGACCAATATCACTGAAGTTAAGCCAACATAAGCGCCGATGGTGAAACCGAAAGCGGCACAGTAACCGGCGAGTGAATAAAAGCCCGTACAGAGCGGTGAGATGGCCGTAGCTAAATAAAGAAAACAAAGTAAAAAAAGTACAAAATACAATTGAATTTTAATGTACCCAAATTATCTACTAAATAAATAATCGATTTTTACTCACAAATGCCACACGCCGTCAAACAGAAATTATACACCCACAAACGATTCACCCACGGCTTGTCGGCCAAATAGCCGAGCACAATTCGGCCCACTGTATTGGCCACACCAATTATGGCAATCAGGTAACTGGACTGATCGGTGCCCAATTGTAGGGTTTCCGCTTGTGAGACTATATAAATGTAGGGTATATTGAAACCGATGCTGGTGAAAAAATTGGAGAGTGCAAATATAATGAAGACGATATCTTTGAGCAGCGAGAAATTCATCATTTCGACAAAGGTGTCGTGAGTTTCTTTGGAGCAGGTAAGACAGCCACAGCATTTTATTACTTCCTAAATGGAGAAAATTCGTAGATCAGATTAGTTAAATGATTGCTTTAAACAATAGTAAACTCAGTACGAAACTAAATACGAAACCGAATACGAAATAAAATCAAATATATATTTTAGAAATTCAATTACTTAGTTTGCAAATATTTCATAAATGAACGGCACCTCGTTAAAAAGTTGATTTTTAGACTATAATTTTACTTAGATCGCTGAACACGAAAATGAGTTTTATTGGAGTAAAACTTTTTTAAAGCCATGAGGGTGATGTTTTACATCGAGTAACGAATTCCACCTCATTACGCGATATATCAATGAGTATGTATGTATGTGTATGCATCTAGGAGTTCGGGACTGATTCGGCACTACAACTACTCCTATTACTACTACTAATTATTACTACTAACAATATGACTACTGCTATTTTTGCTAATGCTACTACTAAGTACTACTATAATTTTTACTTATTTCGAGTATTATTTTTACTAATTCTACTACTATTTTTACTTATTTCTAGTACTATTTCTACTATTTCTACTAATTCTACTTCTAATTTCTACCACTATTTCTAATAACTAACTCGTTTTTTACTCATTTCTGCTACTATTTTTAATGATGCTACTTTAATTACTATTATTTTTTTTACTAGTTTCTAGTACTATTTATACCAATGCTACTACTAATTACTACTACTACATATATCTACTAATTTCTACTACTATTTTTACTTAATTACCGCTTTTATTTCTACTACTATTTTTACTAATTCTACTACTTATGACTATTATTATTTTTGTAATACTACTTTAAGTACTACTTCTTACTACTAACCACTACTACCACCACTACTCCCATTATTAACTCTATCTCTTTATGGAGTCGGCAAAGAACTTTACCTCGCGCTTTTAGGTGCAAAAGTAGAGTTTGTTTTATCTTTCCAAAAAGCCGTTTTCGAGCTACAGGCAAAACCACTGTTTTCGACACCCTTTTTGCTGTTATTGCTGTAAACCTCCAGAATAGCAAATAAATTTAACCTTCTTTGGGTAACATTCTAAAGCTTTGGTGCAAATAGTACTTTTTGGATTACAGGCCCTTAATGAAAAAAAAAAAAATAACAATATTTTCAACTTTTTTTCTTTTTGTTCATTATTTTTAGTTGATAGACTTTGTAAAAAAGATGTAAAATACTTTATTGAAATACATTTTTCAGCGAAAATTTTGAGCACAAGAGCATCCAAATCGTACAGAAACTGTTAAAGTAATTAAAAATTAAATAAAAGCAATTTCTTGGAACAATGTTTTACGAACCAATTTTTTTTAAGTCTGGCTTATATTAAGAAAATTCGTCAAAAATATCTACAGAGCGACGTAAACTTTCTCGCCTTAAAATAAAAAAATCTAAGGCAAGAAAACATTATTCGTTACATCGATGTTTCTTTTTTCAAATTTTTCATTAACAACTCATAATGTGAGAGAAAAGGGCTAATTCTGTACAAATAATCGAGGGCAGCTAATTTCCTGAGCAATATTTACCTCTATAAATATCAGAAGTAAAAGGATGTAGAAAACAGATTTATTTATTTAGGACAAAATTTAAAAACAACAATTCGGAAACTCTTTTCGAAAGGTTGCGCTAATGCGTGATAGTAGCTTCTGGTTTAGAAAAAAGTCCTTCCAACGGAACTGAAGTCGCCACGATGGATGAATATTTAGAAGCCCTGGAAACACCTTTTTTATATCATCCCTAATTTCGATTGGGTTTTAATTAATAGAAGCTGCTCCACTGTTGTGATGGTCGAGGAAGATAACTCTTTAGCTTTTATATTCGGTTAGCTAATTTTTTGTGACATGTTTCCGGGTCCCATCGATGTATAGAAGTAGAAATGCGCCTTGTCGCTCATGATGATCTTCGACACAAAATCGCCCCCTTCAGACAGTAATTCTCACGCGATTGGGTGCTGGCCAAATTAACTGATGTACTGTTTGCACTTCGCACGGGAAAATCTGTAACGTTTGTAACACAATATCGGCAAACGTCGAATTTCGCTCGACGACCATTCCCAGCGATAGATTTATTTCTATTGCCGTATGTTTAATATATTCGGGGCTTTAAATCAAAATTGAAAAATGCCATATTCGTTTTTGGTGAAAGTTATTAATTTCGTTATTTGTTAAGCTATTATCAGTTTATTTCGTTGTCGCCGTAGTTGCCTTATACTGAGCGAAATTTTTGAGCAAACATTGCTGCTATCCCTCTCGCTCTACTGAGCAAAAATTCGCCGTTTGTCGGTATTGTGTTTCAAGCATAAGTCGTTCATTAAAATTCGTTTTAGGGTTTGTCTGATGGTGATTAAATTCGTGGCTTTCCGTCTGGTTGACGCTTCCTCGTTCTCAGTTGCATCTCCAGCCACATCAGTGTTATTCTCGGCAGAAAGGCTAGTACGATGGCGGTCACACCCTCTAGTCTGTTCGAGTTGAGCAGATAAGCGCTGGAATGTTTGCTCAGTTGGCGCTACGCGATTAGGAACAGGACACTTCGCATCGATTCCAATAATACACCTCTGAGGTCCAAGAAAAAATAACCGGAGGTTGCTCTTCGGCTGGTTTTGTATTAAAAAAAAGCTAAAGAAGCCTAAACTTCCGGTATTGAATATAGTTAAAAATTTAATGCGAGCGTTTTAATAATATTTTAAACAATAATAACAGTTAAAATAATATTAAAAATTTAAACGACTTATATTTAGTTACGTTAAAACAAATCGTAATTGGTATGCTTTTAACGTATCTTTTTCCAAAATTTCTTTCTTTCCTCAACTCAATCTTGTATTTCAAATGTCACAGCTTTCTGATTTTTTAAAGTTATTGTTATATGAGGAGTGACCATGCTCTGTTTTAGTTCTATAACTTTCGCAGTTCTGTGTGCAGAGTTGAAATGTAAAGGCTGTACAAAATTTTGTAGGATCTGATACAGTAGTTTCGGAGATATCTATAGCATATTACTCTTAAGTGATTTGTGGTATGCCTATTTTCCAAGACGAATTCATATCAAACAAAAATTTACAAATAAACAAATTATATGCACAACTACAGTATGGTTTACAACAAACACATCATTTTGACTTCACGTTCACCAAACGAATTCAATCAGCTGCTTGATCAACTGCGCCTTTTATGAATTCGTCTTGACCATTTTCCATTAATTTTGATTTTTGTGTATATATTTCTCTAATTGAATTCTTCATGGCAAATTACACAAGTTTACAAAATGTTATTATATTATTACAAAATATTCTGCATATGCAAAAAAAGTCGCTGGTAAAATCCTTTATTAAATTTATAATGGCGGATCTAATATAGCAGATCAAATTAAAAATTTGTGGGGTTTGGAGTTGCTGATTACGAATCTGTAAATCTGGTGCACCGAACCAAGAACCGCTCGAGTAACTAGTTTTGGGCTAATTCGACGAAGATTTATATTTTTTTTTTTCTACTGAAATTGTTCACATTGGCAGTTAACCGCATTTGTAAAATAAATAATGAAGCTACATAAAGTGAAAGTCGAGTTTTTCGAACAAAAGATGTCTTTAAACTACTTATGTCGCATATGATTTTTGCAGCAAAAAATCACTATATGAACCATTCGAAAATTTTGGGTACTCACTTCCACACAATTTATTATTCAGTCTGACTACAGAATAATTGAAATATAAAATAAATATGTATATACATTCTACTCTAGAAATTCATTAAATTTACGCATACTAATACATAAATTAAACACACACACATCCACACACACACACACACATAAGATATCCCATAAAATTGCGTGTGATATTAAAATCACACTAATGTGAACTGTATCACCTTCCGAAAATGGTTAAATATATTTTCAAAGCACAGCGATCAAAAGAAGAGTTGTGTATCGTTTTTTTGTTTGTTTTTTTTTTTTTTTGTTGGAATTAAGGGTTAATTTAAAAACAAAATGCAAATCGCTTGAAATGTTCATTGAATCTATGAACCTTTGGTTTAACGCAAACTTTGCTTGAAATTTCAAAAACATAGTAGCAGCGTAGACCTCGAGGTGTGAAGTAATAGTGAGAATTTCAAATTGCAACGAAATCGAGCTTTAAACACCGTTTAGAAAGCTCAATCGGAAAATTCAAAACAACTAAAAGTTCAAAGGATTCGGTGTTATTTGGAGCAACGCAGACAGCGGGTACAAAATGATTCCCGAATTCTTTGCTGATACTGAAATTTTTATTACCGGTGGTTCAGGTACGTAGGCATGGAAATCGAGTGCATTTTTTGAAAATATGTTATTAATTATTTTTCTGATTTTGATTTTCTGATTATTACACTAAAAGGCGCTGTCGGTAAAGCACTGATTGAAAAATTGCTGCGCTCGTGTGATGTGCGGAAAATCTATGTTTTACTGCGTACTAAGAAAAATCTCAATGTTGCAAAGCGTTTGGAGAAATTGAAACAGGCAAAGGTTTGTGAAACAAATAAAAATTAAAAAAAAAACACTGTGTAAAAACTGAAACAAGCTCGGACTTTGTAAATATTTTTTGAGAGTAAGCATATCCAGTTGAAAAACACTCAATAAATTTTCGAAGGTTAGCTCGAAGTTTTTTTTATTGGCCCACTTAAAAGTTAAGAAAAAAATATCCAGAAAATATTTTCGTAGAATATTTTAACCAATTAGCGCTCAACTAAAAGTGCCGTTTCGACACTCACTTCAAAATACTCCTCAAAAAACAGATTTGCAAAGTCATTAGAGGGTTAAAATGTTCCAAAGAAATATCCGCCAGAAAATTCCACTGAGTGGGTTCTTGCAGTGATAGTCAAAATATGACACTTTTACCTGGTAGCTTAAGGGTTAAAATGTTCAGAAGAAATATCTACAAACTTCATGCTGGTTTGAGTTACCCTAAAGCAGTCGCACAGTGTAATAAATGTACAATTTTATTTTTAAACTGAACTCATTACCAGATTTTCAATGTCTTGCGCTCAACCAAACCCCATACGTTCGATCGGCTGGTGCCAATTCCGGGTGATGCAGTTTTACCGAATTTAGGAATTTCCCCAGAGCATACCGCTCTTATGGCAAATGTTTCGATTGTTTTTCATTGTGCCGCCACTGTACGTTTCGATGAACCATTACGTGTGGCTTTGAAGCTCAACGTGGGCGCCACCTATGAGGCATTAATGTTTGCGGAGAAGCTAAAGCATCTAAAGATTTTTATGCACGTCTCAACTTTCTACAGTAATCCGTATTTGGAACGGGTAGAGCCGAAGGTAGTACCGGGTGTAAAGAGGGTGTGTAGCGCAGAGGTTAAATGTACATGCAAAATTTCAGATTTATAAATCACCAATGGATTGGAAAATGTGTTTGGAGATGCTAAAAGATGATGGGAAACGAGACATATTGGATGCTTTGACCAGAAAGTAAGTAACGTAATTGAATTGAAGCGTATACGGTGCAAATTTCAAATTATTTGATAAGAATTTTTAGAAAACTTTCGGGCACGCAGTTCAAATGCTCATTCAATGTTACTATAAGAAAAAGCAAGCTTTAACTTGCGATTTTAGCGCCTCTTCCAACCGGCACATTATTATA
Source organism: Anomoia purmunda (assembly GCA_951828415.1). Lineage (NCBI taxonomy): Eukaryota > Metazoa > Arthropoda > Insecta > Diptera > Tephritidae > Anomoia > Anomoia purmunda. Next base: position 49,747,530 of record OX639995.1, read on the forward strand.
CCAGAATAGGCTATAAAACAGTATACTCAAAAATTGTCTGAAAATTCTGATTAGAAAAGGTTCGAATTTTTATACAAATTTTTTGATTGTTTAAATTCAAATATTTAAAATGACAAATTTTTTGACGTAAATCTTCTTTAACGGCATGAGAGTGATTTTTTACATTGCGTCACGCAAGTCGTGTTGATATCGCGTAGCGAAGTTTGCTATTTCCTATTACCATCATTGCGACTATTAGATCTACTACTAATAATCACTCCAACTATTTTTACTAATTTCTACTACTGTTTTTACTAATACTACTAATAATACATACTACTAATTTCTACTACTAGTTTTACAATACTACTACTAATAACTACTACTATTTTAACAATACTACTACTAACAAATACTACTATTTTTACTAATACTACTAATAATACATACTACTATTTTCTACTACTAGTTTTACAATACTACTACTAATAACTACTACTATTTTTACAATACTACTACTAATAACTACTACTATTTTTACTAATTTCTACTACCGATTTTGCTTATGCTACTACTAATTACTACTACAATTTTTACTAATAGTCCTACTAACAACTACTACTATTTTTACTAATGCTACTACTAATTACTACTACATTTTTTAGTAATATATTTTACGATCTTACCAATACTACTACTAATTTCTACTACTATTATACTAATTTTTACTACTATTTTTACTAATTCTACTAAAACCGCCTACTCCAACTTTTACTCATTTTTACTGCTATTTTAACTTTTACTACTACTAAATACTACTACTATTTTTTCTAACTCTACCACTACTAACTACTATTACTACTAAGTACTATTTAGTACTTTTAATACTGCTACTATTAATACTAAAACTATTACTACTACTTTTTACTACTAACGACTACTCCCAAATTTAGCTCTACATATATATCTGTAGAATCGGCGCAGATGTCTTACTTCTGGCTCTCGCACCTATGTTCACGCAATTTAATTTTTTTAATTAATACGATTGGTACTGTAGAATTAATTTTTTTTTTATACAAAATGTCCTGCAAACTATTTAGAAATAAATTAAGTGTCGCAACTCGCAAATAAGTCCATGTCGGTTAGTTATGATAAGCACTAAGACTTTTTTCTTAGCTTCTAAAATCTTCAACGTAGGTATAGCCTGTTGGTAGAAACAACCAAAACCCAAGAATTTTTCTTTTAATATTGTCAACATTTTTCATAAGAAATATTTTTCAAATATTTTTTTTGAATAAAAATTATAATTAATATATTAAAAACAGTGCTAATAGAAGCTTCAAAAGTGTTCAAATTTTTTTTTTTGGTGGTAGTCTTGCCTAATATTTTTTCCATATATCGCATGAATTTCAAATCGAAGAAAATATACTAGCAAAGAAGAATACAAAAAATGACTGGAAAGTTTAAAAAATTGCATACTCAAAATTTGTTAGAAAATTCTGATTAACAATTATTAAATTGTTATGAAAATTTGATAAATGTGTATAAGTTTGGTACAATGTTTGAATCTTTGATTAACATGTGGTTTTCAAGTATGAACTAAGCTTTCTACAAATTTTTTAAAAATATTTTTCACAAAAAAATTTAGCCCATACTTAAAAAAAAATTATCGTTTGCTAAGTTTTTTTCTATACTATAAAGAAAGTGAAGAAAAGTCGGGTCTGTAAATTTAAAGTTTTTTTTTTTGTTAAGAATGATCGAAGGTGATGCGGGAATATAATAAAATAAATTTGAAAAATATTTCTTATTCCTAAAATGCATTGAGTTCGATATAGAAAAAAGTATACTTTTCCGATAGTTTTAGTGGACAAAGTTAAATTTGAAGTTGTTGTTAATTTCATATTTCTAATACCAGTTCATTTCAGTATATTTTGTTTCGATCCTTTAAGAACCCAAAAAAAATTTGTTGTGTAGTTTTATCAAACAAAGGAATAAAATATTAGAATATGAAAGAATTGCGATTATAATCATATTTTATAGTAGTTTTTCGAGATTTCCACCTGGGATTCCAAAGAGATGAATTAAGTAAAATTTAAATTTTGAAAATTTGTGTATTTCGAAAACTTCGTATTTTTCGATTTTCTTCAAACTAAGTAACTAAATATTTTTTAATTTTTCACAAAATAAGTTAAATGCGATTTATGAATAATTAGAACTTTTTAAATATATTACTACTAGCATATAACTCCTGATAATCGAGTGCGTTTTACTATTTTCTTAGAATGAAAATTTCAACATCTTCCCTCCCATATACTTCAGGAATGAGTTATCGATTTGATAATTTTATGTACATAAATGCCAATCAATACCTTTCATTTGAAATATATTTTACCACTGTAGCTTTTTTAGTTTAGACAGTTAATATATATGTATTATTATAAACCTTGGATATTTTTTTTTAGAAAATTTCAAAAGCTATTATTACAGCTATCGAAGAAAAAATATTTTGAAATAAAAGTACATTTGCCGCATATAGCTAAAACTCATTGCTCAGATATGAGATCTTACTTAGAAAAATTTTTTTTTGTTATATGCACTTCGTTCCGTATGACAAAAAATAAATTATATTTTAAAGCTAAATAGTTTTACGCTAAAAATGAAGCAACAGGTTAAAGTTAAATTTTTTTTATATTTGTAAAAAGGAATAATTTCGTTTATGCGATTTTCAGACCACGCGATGGTGATTGGTTAGTTGAAAGTAAACGGTTAATCGAATACTTGCTATTCGACCATCAACCATTAAAAAAGTCGCTAATCGATTAGTCACTGCTTTTATTTATGTTAAGCGTAAGTCCTGAGTTGCTATAGCTATAATACTAACTTGTAATTTTTAATTATAAATTTAATTTGTTTAAATAAACAAATAAATCTGTGGTAAACTTGAATTTCAGATTGATTATTGGCTTTCCGAACACTTACACATTCACGAAGAACCTTGCTGAGAGTTTGGTCAATGACTTTCGGTGCCGAATGCCGGTTGCTATATACCGGCCGTCCATAGGTAAGGAATTAATAATTTAATAAAAAGAAAACGAAAAATCAAAAAGATACATATGTATGTATATCTTAATTATAGTGGTCCAAAAAATAAATTAAAATCGATTTTTAGGTGCCCATCTTTAGGATTGTTCTATGTCGAAAAAATACCATTATTTTTAAAATAATTTACTTCGTCTTTCTGGGGTTTCTGGGTACCCATAAAAAAGTTGGAACCAAAAAATGTTTAAACTAATAACTGGGTATTATTTCTTGAAGTTTGCTAACTAGCAACAGATTATGTCGATTGAAAAATTAATTTTCATTAACTTTCAAGGATTCTATAACCCTTCAACGAACTTTTTTTTAAACTTTCAAACTTTTCAAAACTTTCAGCACCTTGAGCGGTCTATGAATATTTTTGGACTAAAAAATCCATGAACTTTTTTTCGATATATAACTATATTACGTTGTGACATCATTAAGGCACCGAATTTACATTTTCCACATGTATGACCGCCCTCATCATCCGACGTACACTTAAATGCATAGACGTTCTTTTGCCTAATACTTAATTTTTATTGGCAATGAATATTCACAGTATTGATTTTGCTTTGAAATGCGCGTATTGTTTTTTTTAAGTACAGTAGGCAAATGTTTTTAGTTTTCGAAACTTAACAAAACGTGCTGCCACAGTTAAAAATTTTACCGAAGTGAATTAAATGGCATATCGAGTTCTTTCTCAATTGATTTTACCCTAGAAAAATATGTACTTTGAACTTTTATTTACAATTTCCTTATTTTTCCAAGGCCTATTTATACACACACATCTTTATCGACCTTAGCAAAATACTTTTAGTTTGCCTATAGTCTGAAAGAAAATTGTATTTCATAGACGAAATTATAAATAAATAAATAAATAATTATAAATAAACCCCAACTAAGGAAGTACAAACTTAACAGGCCAAGTAAGAATATCTCTAATATTTTTCATGCTGAATTGCAACTTTGCTATCCTGCTTCTCACCGGATGCCTCTCGAACTGTTAATTCCTTTGTCATCCGCCTAAAATTATGCATACAAAACGCTAACAGTTTGATATCTTTGCAATGCGTTATTTACGTGAATAAAAAAGGGTTGGATTCGGTCGTGCGATGGGCTTTTATATACTCTAATACTCGTACTTTAATAAATTAAAATTTCGAACTTTGTACGCAAGTTGTGAAAATTCAGTAACCTTTAATTAAAATCTTCTATTTTTCAATCAAACTTTTTTCCGATATACGATTTAATATTAAGTAATTTAATTGTAGCATAATAATGTGCCAGTTTTCAATTTATTTAAATTTTTTTTGCTGACGATCTTCCAGATTTTTTTATAAGACTTTTAAATTATAAAATTATAAGTTATAATATAAGTACATATATAGAAATTTAATGAACTATAAATTGCCATACCTGAGAAATTTTGAATTTTGACACACTGGTTTCAATTTGGTGTGTTATTATATTATAACAAGTATGTTTTATTAAAAAACGAAGGAACATGAAGTATAAGTACATTGTGAATAATTAAATAAAATACCAACATTTTGGAAATCACTGTATAAGCATAGAATATTGATAACGCTGCGTCCAAAAATTGTACGATATTAACACTAGCCATACGATTATGAGATAGTTCTGATTTTCTTAAATTTTTCTAGTTTTACAAGCCCTCTCCGATCCAATACCCGGCTATCCACCCACTTTAATGGGTGCCATCGGCCTTTTCGTGCTGGTCGGCGCTGGCATTCTCAAAACAGTTTTTATGTCAAAACAAACACGTTTCGATATCACGCCGCAAGATGTTGGCATCAAAACATTAATGTACTATGCCTATCGCGCTGGAAATGAATGCAGTGAGAAAAAGTAATAATGGGCCATAAATAAGGCCATGAAAATGAAATAAAATTAAATAAAAAGTAAAATTCAAATTGTCAAACTGATTAATTTCAGCGCAAAAGAGGATGCACCTGTTTATATGTTCTCATCATCACAGCACTCATTGCACACCTTCTACCAAATGTGCCAGGTAATGGAGAAAGGTCTTTGGTATAAAGCAGCTTTTGAAAAGAATTTCATTTTGCCCGGTTGCCATTACACAGATAGCCGTTTTGTGTATACATTTTTGGTAAGTTTTGAAATGAATAATAATATAATTATAGTTACATATATCGATATCAGTGGCGGGAAGGTAACCAAACTGAGGTAATTTAAGTACATCAATTGGCCTCCATTTGCAGCAATGCGGTTTGTTGTAAAAGTCTAACCGAAACCTTTAAAAATCGTCTCTATCCTAGTACGCGATTTATATGATTCGAACCGAGAATCAGAAACTTACTTCCAAAATATACTATGTATGCCAAATAAACTCTAACTAAGCTAGGTTAGCTTGACATGTACATTCTAAAGCAGAACGTCAACTTCCTAATTTGAATCTGAAAACCGCCGTGGTGAGTGCAGGATAAATTGCTAGAAATTTTAGTCACGAGTCTCAGTCTCGCGAATGCAGGGAAATCGAATAGAAAATACCGATCTGATTGCACCTTCTCAGCTACTGTGGCAACCGCAGACCCTTCCGCGACTTCGTTGGTCCTACTCTTGCCCAAAAAGACCGCACGACCATATACGTTCTAGTAGCTGCCAACCACTTACCAAGCTTATCGCAAGTCCATTCGCTCAGAAGCACCCGAGAGGTGGCCATCGTAACCGCCAAAACCTTCATGCTTATAGAGTAATTTTTAAATACTTTCTGTGAGGCTAACTCATCTGCTTCACAATTTCCTGGAATATCCCTGAGCCCCGGTGCTTAGAGTATTTTAACGAAGAAATACTCCGAAGCTCTCGATCGTACCAATAATAAATCTACTTCTTCCCTTCCAGATTCGCGCTGGTTAAATTCTACATTCAAACAAAGTTCTCGGCCGTTCACTCCTCCACTATCCAGCCGTGAACATGTTCAGCAGATCTCGGTTTCATATACCTCGTTCCATCTAATCGTCCTTTCGGAATGGAATCGAAACTTTGCAGAACCTCCTCGAATGACCACAATACGAGTTGAATTGTGCCTGACCGCGGACTGCACTGCCCAGCCGTATCTATTCGAATTAAGTACCGATCTTTGCACCCATTTAAGCTGTCTGGGTAACTTATCGTTATCCCCGTCAAGAACCCCATTGAAAGGTAGTATTTTTACGGATTATTGATTCTAAGTTTTGCCCAATTTTTGAATTAAAAACTTTCGCAATTTTGTTGCACTCCCTCCCTTTAGCTTTAGAGCTAGAGCTACATATATTTTTTATAATTAGGCGTAATTATAACGGACTATTTGCACCTGAAATTGAAGCCTGTAATATCGACGACAATTAGTACGAACAATACGACCCTATTTGGGAAAGAAGACATGAAACTACGGCTTTGTTTCTAGGAAAACATTTAAAAAAAATTAATTACACTCCTCACTTTGGTTTATTAACCGCCCATATCCCGGGATATCAGTCCTCTAGATTTTTTCTTTTGAGGTTACGTAAAGTCCAAAATCTACGATGAAGGAATCGGAAGGTCACATTACTCGCGTCATTCACAAAATATCACGCGAAATACTCGAACTCTTTATGGAAATTTGAAACTACAGAATGTATGGTGTTAGCTGGGGTTACGGCCAATATTTGAACACAATAGGCTTTAAAAAATAAATTAAACAATTTTTTTTTTGTATGATAATAATCATATTTGTTTCTGTTATTGTTTTTTAAGTGTTTTTTTATGAACCACCCAATCCCTGCCTAAATTTTCATTTCTGCTATCTACTAATAAATTTTTGAAAATATTATATTTTTTTAATAATAGTTTTGCGGAAATATATCAAACTCGAATTTCGAATAAATGTTGGCTATGTGGGATTTATAAGCTTAATGTAAACATCTAATTAATCGAAACCCGCTTTTTCATTCCGATTAGACAATATTTAAGTTTTCTGTTTATGATATTCAATCAATTTAACTCCATGTGGTCCGTAAGACTTATAATTTTTTTTTTAATAATAACTGTGGGTAAGAATTTTTTTTTTGTAATAATTATTATTTTGAGACTTTTATTAGTAATTATAAGTACTTTATCATAAGTCTTCACATAATAATTATCAGGGAGGCAATTTCTTTTAGCCTTCGATAAATATTACTTTGAGATTTATAGTATAAATGTCTTTAGAAATAAAATTATAGGTGCTACAGTTTTTATGTCATTGTTAACTATTATTTCGACACCTATATTATAAAAGTCATTTCATAATAATTGTCAGGCGGAAAATTCCTTAAAGTCATCGATAACTAATAATTTCAGATTTTTTTTTTTATAAAAGTCTTTCCATAATAGTTATCTGCACTAAAAATTCTTGAAACCATCAATCACTATTATTCTGAGACTTATATTATAGATAAAAATACTTTTCATAATAATTATTAGTATAACATTTTTAAAGTCATCAATAACTAATATTTTGAGACGTATGTATATTGTGAAAGGTTTTTGATAACAGTTATCAACTAATAAAGCTAATTTTGGTCATCGGTAATTATTATTTTGAGACTTATATTAATAAAAGTCTTTCCATACTAATTATAAATGAAACAACATTTGTTTAAGCCTTCGAAGATTTTTATAATAAAACTTATTAAACTCATATGTTAAAAGTCTTTTCATAGTAATTGAGGGTGAGAAAAATCTGTTATGTCGAAAATACGAAAATATTTAAATTATTTTTCATTCATAATAATTGTAAGCGAGAAAAATTTTAAAAGTCATATCGAAACCATTTTTTAATACTTTTTTTATTCATCGAAAAGTCTTATTTTGAGATTTATTTTATAAAAGTCTTTCGATAATAGTTATCAGTGCCAAAAATTCTTGGTCTCACCGATAACTATTATTATGCGACTTATTTATAAAAGTCCATGACTAATGTAAGTGATAATGAACGAGATATATTTTCTGTAACTATTATTTTGACACTTTCCTTACTAATATTAAGTGAGTTAATATTTGATTAATTCTTAAAGACTTTTGTATTAAAACTTTTATAAGTGTTTTTTTTTTTTAATATTAATTATGAGTGAGAGAAATTCGTTATGTCTCAAATACGGAAATATTTCAATTCCTTTCATAATAATTATCTTCGAGAAAAATTGTAAAAGCTATATCGGTAACTATTATCTTGATACGTGTGTATATTTTAAAAGTCTTTTAGTAACATTTATCAACCAGATATATTTTTTAAGTCATCGGTAACTAGTTTTTTGAGAATTATATTATAAAAGACTTTTCATAATAATTATGGATGATAAAATTGAGACCCTAGTCTAGTAGATTCTGTGTGATTAAATTAAAATTAAAAGAATTGCCGAACAACGTTGGCATCTAACCCTCTCATGTCACCCTCTGGCAACGCCACTGATATTTATGCACCTAAACCAAATAGATTTTGTAATTTGTAAATAATGTTGCATAAAATTTTCATTAGGTATTCACCAAGCAGATATTGCCTGCCATGTTGGCCGATGGCGTGATTAGACTATTTGGTCGTAAACCGATTCTTATGGGGATTGTACGCAAAGCCTATATTTCACTAGATGTTATGCAACCATTTCTATGCAACACCTACGAAAGTCCCGGCATTACACATATAGATGATTTGGTTAAGACCACAAAGGGGTAAGGTTCACACAATGCATTAGCTTTTGAAACTCATAACTCAGTTCTTACACACAAAATCCTTATAAAAATTTGCTTTAGAAATCTTTAACAAAAATAAAAATTTACTTTCAGCACTGATTTCGATATAATGCCAGATTTGTTACATGCCAGAACCGATGAGGGATTATTTGATATTTGTACAACAATGATTTTCTCCATACGTGAATATTTGCTAAATGAAGACCCCAAAAGTATTCCAATGGCACAAAAGCGATTAAGGATGTAAGTGAACATATTAACACGCATATGAGGTGTTCAATTTTTACCCATACATTTTTATTTCAGCAAACGTTTGGTTTACAATATTTTTTGTGCGATTGTAGCTTACTTCATGTTGCGTTGGTTCTATGGATTTTTGGTGAATTATTTTGAAGGAACAATAGAAATTTGATTGTTATAAAATTTAAAAAGAAAACTACTTATATTTTTTAATACGTTCAGCCAAGGCGAATTCAATACAAGGTGGTCGCAAGAGCACATACACACAAACTCCACATGTTTTGCTTTTGCTTCTGAATGGTGAGAATGTCAGATCAATGAAACATAGAACAATAATTTTGAACAGAAGAATGCCAAAATAGGAACGAATTTGACAACAAAACTGTTTATTTTTGATTCAGTTGGCCAAAACTATATTTGTAAATATATTTAAATTAAAATTTACAATAGCGACCGCAATTGAAACCTTACTCTTCATAAAGTGCCAGTGCAATATGCGAGTAAATGAACTGCCACAATTAATGCAGCAAAAGCAAATGTAGTTGATTGGCTCAAAGTTATTTTGCTAAAACACTGCTTTTGGATTTGATAAATGGTTTTGTATAAAAAAACATCGATTGCACTGCCTTAGTGAATTATCAAAGTGTATACTAAATTCCATAATAGCCGCAGTGCAGTTGGGATTCTCAAATGTTGGAAATGGAAGGGCTTTAGTTAGTAATCGAGCCCTTTTTCCTCCGAGAACCATATCATCACGACGGAAGTGATAGGCGCAAATGACATCTTTACACCTCAACTGCACCCGGCATGATCGGGCCACACTAACCGCTCCGACTCTTCACACCAAGAAAAACGGACCCGTTCCACGCTTTACTATCTTGTCGCATAATACACACTTTCCCATTTTTTCGCGAAATATTTGAATATTTGAATATACATATGAATTCAAATCAATTTGAATTTAAAAATATTTTTAAATGAAAATGTAAACAGAAAATGAAGATGTAAACAAAAAACAAACCAGTTGACACTTTCACCATTCAAGGCGAAAAAAGAAGAAGCAATCAGCTGATCGGAAGAAAACACCTTCTATAGATTCGCCTTGACGTTCAGCTAAGAATTTATTTACGGCAAATATAAATAAATTAATCGTAGGCAAGAATTTGATATTGGTTAAATTACATTTCGGATACCACCTCATTTTTTTCCACCAGTTAATAACTACGCCAAACCGTTGTTTTACAATTTTCTAAAAAAAAATGTTTCAATTAATGCAAGGCGAATTCGTATAAGGTGATGTCAAGGCGAATTCATAACTCACACACAAATTTTTCAATTTAAGGATGACACAATAAGAGAGAATAAAAGAATAGAAACCATAAGTTTTCGTTTGTAGAATGCTATGGTGAATAGGTAAATACAATTGTGATGGAAGAAGAAGACACAGCTGCTCGAATAAACATCACCATATGCACGCTCACGTATTTCGGACTCTCTCTTTTTTCTGCAAACAATACGCCCCTTTTCCTTTCTCGACTCTCGGCTGCGCTCCCATACAGCTCGTGTTGTGCCCGATCGCAGCGTGACTCTGTAGGCAGCATCTTTACTTTCCATAGCGGCGCGGCATTCCTCATCGTACTAGACGTTTTTTCGTGGTCGCTGAAAGCTAATGACTTCCTCAGCGGCGGTACATGGTGATAGGGAAATATGCTCGAGAATTCCGGTTTTCTGCGAAGTGATCTTAGTGAGCAGGTATGAGAATTGAGTAGCGAAGTAGGCAGCTGTCTTTTGCGATTGCAGCCTTCCGACGTTCAGCTTTCCTTGTGTCTTTAAACGGAAATTTTTTACTGCGCAGAGGCGTATGCGCATCTTGGCTGCGACAAGATAATGATCCGATTCCATGTTAGCTCTTCGAAGACGTCTAATACACTGGAAACATGCCTGCCGTCTATCGCAATATGATCGATTTGGTTGCAGGTTTTTCGACCTGGGACACCCCGTGGCTTGGTGAATCTTCTGGTGTTACAGACTACCATGTTTCGAGCACCGGGAAAGTCGATCAGCCTCAGCCCGTTAGCAGAGGTTTCGTCGTGGGGACTGCATTTTTCAACAGTGTGACCAATTATCCCTTTCTTACCCACCCTGGGGTTGAAGTTGCCAAGCACAATTTTGATATAGGGACGGGGGGTAGCGCTCTTAGAAGTGATCTCGAAACATCGTCGTGGGCATCAGTTGGCGAAATGTTGAAGAACCTCGGTTTGATGCGAATCGTGGTGAGACGTTCATCCACCGGAGGGAAATATAGTACTTTTCGTCGAAGTTTGCTCCGAAGAAATTGCTCCGTCCATTTACTCTCCTGGATGGCGATGATGTCAGCCCATACTCTTACAAAGACAAAGAAAGACAAAGGGTAAGGACATTCCAGTTGCATACCCTCAAATCATAGTTCTTAATACGTTCCCTGTGGTCGTAATCAAAAAAGCGATATTATATCGTGGGCTTGTTGACATTTGTCATTTGCTATACATTTTAACGTGACCGGTCCCAAACCCAGCGCCCAATCAGACAATGGCGCGCGTTTTGTTTTTAAGGACAGATTTATATAGCGAGCCGCTTGCTTCAAGAGAGATCCCCGCTTGCAGCGGCACCTACTTTAGTGGACCCTTAAACCGAGTATAATGGAGTAGCTCCCTCTCTTCCCGCTTTGCCTCAATGACTCACACGGGTTGGTTACCGCATTTCGCACATCCGTTGCTCACGGTGCCCAGAGTGCATGAATGTGGACGTGACAGGATTGAGTATAGTCGCTCAAATTTATCTGCATACCCAAAGATCGACAAAACCCCCATTGCACTTATGGATATGAATTCGCCTTGAAATATTTTGCATCCTAATTATTTATACAAATTTTTTGCCTGATGGTATTCTAACTAAAAAACGAACTCGAAATGATTTTCTCTTTTTTCTTTCGTCATGACATCCCACTATACAAAAAGCAATAACAAGGCATAAGGAATGTTTACGCTAATGCACTTGAAACCATATAATATATTAATTCGCCTTGGACAGAGCAAAATTTGACGAAGATAAAAATGTCTTGTCGTTTTCATTGTGTTTATACTGTTAGAGCATAAAAATGTAAAAGTTGACATCGAGGCGAATTCGCCTTGAAAATTGAAAGGCAATGTAGAATTAAAATTTCAAAATATAATAATTTAAATAACAAAAAGAAAATAAACCAAAACTCAATGATTTCTCTCAAAATTAGCTGCATTTATAACTTGAAATTCTACGTGCGAATAATAATTACACTACTAATGATGCAAGTGTTGAACATCTTCGTTAATGTACTACTACGGAATTTTGTGCCAGAATATTCAAATAGATTTTGGCTACTCAGCAGCCAAACGAAATAATGCAAAATGCTCAACAAAAATTTCGAATGCTCATAATAATTACGATTGTTGAATGTATAAATAATGTGGAGAATAAAATTCACGACTTTAATGTAATATTTTCAAATTGAATACACAAAATAAAGGTTTAAACTATAGTGTAAAATATAAAAAAAAAAAATATATCTTTTTACTTACTTGACTTTGACTGCCACGTGCGCTGGGTCGCACCGAACCATAGCGATTCATTAAACCCGAGCTCGAGAGATCATTACGTGAGGCCGTGTACTCAGGGATGTTGAGAAGCGAGCCCTAAAAACGATAATAAATTGTCGAGACAACTCGATAGCATACGATAGTATTCGAACTCACCTGATACAGAATATCCGGACGATACATAGTGCCACTGCCCCAGTTCTCATGTGGCGGCGCCAAACGTTCCAAATGCGGTTGACTGCGATGCCGTACCATATCGTTGCTGCTCGTACCCTGTGTCACAGTCGACGCTGGGGTTTTACCATTCCCACCATTCGCCACAGCCTCATTGTTCTACATAAAGAGAGATCTACGTTTGAGTTACATGAATAATTTCGAAAATGCATTTTTTAAATAAAAAAAATACGAGTATAATGACATCAAAGAAGGGATAAAGTCAACAACATTCAGGCAGGTAAGGGGGGGGGGGGGGTGTTAGCGTTTGGTTAAAACAATATAATATTTTTTTGTTTGCCACACATGGCAAAAGATTTTAGCTTGGCGTTGGGGAGAGGTTGGTGTATCACATGGCGTGCTTGGATTACGTGCAGAGAAAAAAGTGGTATCTATTACATACATATATATATATAGTATATATGTACATACGTAAAATGGTAACGTGCTTTTGGACACATACATTTGCATAAAATAGGAGAGTAAGGTCTGTTTGATTTATGTTGGTATCATCTGATAGTGTTGGGAACGAACTACATTTTACTTGCGCTAACAGCATTGTCAAGTCGAGTGATAACATCCGGCAATGCGCCAAAGAGGGACGCATCTGTCGCAACTGCAGCGTATTACATATATTGGGCGCGCAGCAAATTACGAAAATAGAATGAAATCCAATTAGAATGTTTGAATGCTAAAAGAATTACACGCAAATACTAAACAATTTACATATTCTCATTTGAATATTACCTACTATTTATAGTGCTTATCATAACTGTAACACAGTGACTTTTTGTTAATTACTATTTATTTTTTTTAAATAAAAATACAGTTTATTCTTCCAAAAAAGCCTTCCAACTTTGTGCAAATTTTAATAAAATTGAATAAATCTCCGTCAAAATTGCACTTTTTAATCAAAAAATGTTGTTCACGCCGAGAAAAGATTTACAACATTTTAGCAACATGTGTCCAGCAACATTTGTGAACAGCTTTTAAAATGCATTTGCCATTTGAAATTGCGTGGAAGTGATAGTTCGCCATTTCATTTAGTAATTGTTTTTGCATTATTTGTTTACATTTTCTTTTATGCGGCATCTTTTAGGTGATTTGATAATTTTAATTGCTAGCAACATTTCACGGTAATCCAAATGCATGTGGCTGGCGAAATATCACAGCTGTGAAGGTAGTAAGTACTAACCTTAAGTTTGAAGTGGCTCAAACTTTGCATTGATTTTGGATACTTTTGGTTTGCTTATGATGTTGCTAATTTTGTCCATCGTGCGAATGCACGATTTTTATACATACGGAGAAAATTCGCAATACCGTCAACAAAAAAAGTGTGGTCCTTTGAGTTAGGGCTTGACCCGTCCTTTTTTACTGATTTTAACTCTTAATTAATGCTCCTACTTTCACTTATGTTACTACTTATTACTACTATATTTTAACCTCCAACTACTATTACTATTTTTATGCTACTACTTATCGCTACTACCATATTTTACTAATTACTACTACTATTTTTAAAAATGTTACTACTAAATACTACTACTATTTTTACTAAGGCCACTACTATTTACTACTTATGTATATCAACTAATTTCTATTACTAGCTACTAATACTATTTTTAAAAGTTTACTACTAATTACTAACACTAGTTTTACTTTTGCTATTACTAATTACTACTACTCTTTTAACTAATTTCTCCGACTAATTTCATCAATTTCTACTAATATTTTGACTAATACTACCACTACTTAAAAGTAATATTTTTATTAATTTCTACTACTATTTTCACTACTTTCTACTATTTTTATTAATTTCTACTACTATTTTCACTACTTTCTACTATTTTCACTAATGCTAAAACAAGAAAACTAGGAAGGATTTTTTATAAAACTCTTTCACATTTTTAAGTTTTTTTTATGAAAAGTCGGCACAGCCAGTTTAACTTTTAATTTTTTTATTGTAAATTAAGCATTTGCGAAAAAATTAGTATACTCAGTGTTTTTTAATTTTTTGAAGGATATGCACATTACATGTACTATATTATATGCAATGTATTATACTTTACGGTATAGGCCAAAATACTTCGCAATAATACTAAGCTTTAGGCGAGCCGGGCCGATTTGAAATTCCTACCATTTTTGGGGGTTTACATCAATAAAACTATTTTTTTTTTAATATTTTTTCACCCAAACAAAAAAAAAACACATCTCAAACCATAACACAGTTTCAGCTTAATAGTTCTGCACAAAAATATTTAAAAATTTGTGCTACGAAATCGTAGTCCCGGAAAACGAATAACTTAGCCAATCGGACGGATCTAGGTCCACTTGCGGAAAATTGAGAGTTAAATTTATAAACAAACAAAGATAATGAACTCTGGGGTACAGTTTTAGTTTCATAACCCAAACATTGTCAATGTCAATTTCATTTGAAATTTTAAATTAAAACAATTTTTCCAGATTCTTGTAAAACAACGAATTGATTGGTATGAGTGATCCCTAATAACGGAGGCAACGTATTCGATGGCTTCCGCGTCATTGTTACCCTAGCTGATCTAACTCCAGAGACCTACGACCGCTTTGGATTACGATCCTCAGTGCGGCCTATTCTCTGTTTGTCTGCAATGCAAAATAAATCAAAAATTCTCATAATACCTAAACCCAACCATGTACAATGTTGAACAATTTAATAAAGTCCCGACATTTTTACTAGTTTAAAAATTTTTTTTTGTTTGCTTAATGGTTGTTAATGATTTTTATAGCTCATAATAAATATACTAAACACCGTATATATCTATATTTAAAATTTTGTAGAAAAAATAGCAAAATTCAATAAAATTTCATCAATTTGCGAAAATTCTTGATTAGAATTTTTATAAAATTTCTAAGTATGCAGTTTTATTGCCCATTAAATTTTAGTGTACGTTGTTCCAATTAACTGAAAATTTCCATTAATTTTTGATATTTTTTCAAGCGGTGTCCCTTATTTTCTCTTATATAAAAAATTGCGTGACACCGACTGTAAAAAAAAAATTAAAAAAATTAACGAAATTTTGTAGCTGAACCAAACTTACACTTTATTGTACTAAAATTCAATTGGCTATAAAACTGCGTACTCGATTCTTTTCTAAAAATTCTGATTAAAAAATTAGTAATTTGTATTATTAAAATTTTTGCAGAAACTTTGAAATCTGGATCTATATAGTTTCTGTTAGGAACTCCGCTATGCGTTTATGAAAAAATAATAATAATTAATATTTAATCTTTATATTAGGGGTTTGAAACTTTCGCTGAATATTAATAAACAAAAAAATCGGAGCTTTATTTTTATGTTCAGAAAATAATAATCGTATTTTCTGAACACAAATAAAAATCCTTTTTTGAGTCTTATTTTTTCACTCTATTATAATAGTTATTTTTGTACTCCTACTTTTTCATCAAAAATAATCCTCATTTTATGAGTTTTTGAATTTTTTTTTATGAAAAATAATCATTACAGTTTGAGTCTGCTCAAAAATAAAACTAAATTCTTAAATAATAAAAAAAAATCGGAGCTTTATTTTTATGTTCAGAAAAAAATAATCATATTTTATGAACACAAATAAAAATCATTTTTTGAATGTTATTTTTTCACTCTATTATAATAATTATTTTTTTTTACTCTTCCTTTTTTATCAAAAATAATCCTCATTTTATGAGTTAAATTTTTTTATTGCAAAAAAAAAATTTTTTTTGAGTTTTTTTTTTATGAAAAATAATCATTACAGTTTGAGTTTGCTCAAAAATAAAACTCAATTCTTAAATAATAAAAAAAAATCGGAGCTTTATTTTTATGTTCAGAAAATAATAATCGTATTTTCTGAACACAAATAAAAATCATTTTTTGAGTCTTATTTTTTCACTCTATTATAATAGTTATTTTTGTACTCCTACTTTTTCATCAAAAATAATCCTCATTTTATGAGTTTTTGAATTTTTTTTTATGAAAAATAATCATTACAGTTTGAGTCTGCTCAAAAATAAAACTAAATTCTTGAACGTTATTTTATCTTCTAGAACGAAAAATTAACTTTTGAATTTCATTCTTTTTTGCAGAACGAAAAACTCAAAACGCCATACCACTTCTTTAATAAGTATTTCGTTGTCGATTTTTTTTTTGCTACGCCATCGTCAGTATATTCAAAAAATGAGTTTTATTAAAAAAATCCACCACGAAATACTTATTCAAAAAGTAGTATGGCGTTTTAAAGGAAAACTCAAAAATTAATTATTATTAAATACCAAAAAAAATTGAACTATAAAACCATGACTTTTTGGATAAAAAAATAATAGGAATACAAGAAATAATGATTATAAAAGAATGTAATAATGATACTCAAAAAGAGAGTTTGATTTGTTATCAAAAAATAAAACTGGACTTAACTATCATTATTTTTTCCGAGCGATTAACCAAAATCTAAAAGTATTTATTAATTGCAATTTTAAGAGATATCACTGAAAAATTGTTAAATCGTAACAGATACAAGATGAAGAGATATGTACAGATATATTTTTTGATTTTTTTCATTGAAATAAAAAAAAAATCACTATTTGCATTTCCTGCTTTTAGCTAAACGGGCCCTATTCTTTGATGACGCCAAAATTTTGAAATTTTGGCAAAAAATTATTAAGTGTTGTTAAAATTTTCACAAAGTTTGATGCTTGAATTTATACGGACTTTGTTGTAGAATAAATAGCATTTAAAAAAAAAAAATCTAAGTAACAAATGAAGTGTAGAAACTTGTCGAAAAAGTATCTCTGTAGTATAATTATAATAAGCACTCCTTAACTCGCACCCCCTCATCACAAAGTACACTTACATTATTACTATTGAAACCATGTCCCACGCTATTTGAGCGACATAAGGCGTTGGTCGCTGGCAATTGCAGATACTGATCGCCACCATCACCAGCAGATTTTAGCGGCTTTAGCTCCGCACTTGTTGTATTATTATCAATAATATCGCCCTTTTTCGCCACCGGTTGTTTTGGTGGTTCCAACGGTCGGAATAGTGCACCGAAAATAATGCAATTTAATACAATCCCACCAATGACAAGCAAGGCGCCACGCCAACCAAACGCTCCGATCAAATATTCGGTAAGTGGCGCAAAAACGAACGTACCAAAACCGGAACCACACACCGCAATGCCAGTGGCTAGCGAACGTTTTGCCTCAAACCATGTCGTCACACTTACAATGGCTGGCAAATAAATGAGACCCAGGCCAAAGCCAGTGCCAATGCCAATGGTGAATATTAACGTGAGTACATTTTGTGCAAACATGCTGGCAACGATGCAGATGGCGGCGAAAATGGCACCCGCTATGGTGACCGCACGACAGCCATAGCGATTGACGAAGGACGAGGAGATGGGACCTGCAAATAAAAATTCAAGAGGTTTTTAATTTTTACAAATACTATATTTAAATATTGATATATGTACGTGACGTCAAAGCTTACCTGATGCGTAGGTCACACCCACCATAATGGACACTATCCAGGCTGTGTAGCCTTTGCCTTCGTTGAAATAGCTGAGAAATTCATTGTAGAAGAGACCAAAGGAATATGTCATGCCATCGGCTGTGGAAGAGAAACACGAAAATAGAGAATTTATACACTTGTCTAAAAGAATAAGGTTCAATGTTTATAAAAGTTTTTGATTTTTACGCACTCATATATTTAATTAAATTCTTCATAGCAAACTGTAGCCAAATTGTTCGACGATTTACGCTGTCGGACAATTTAATAGGGTCACGATATTTTGACCACTTTTAATTATTTTTCTTTTATTTGTATAATATTTATTAATATATAAAAAGCTGTAAAGTCCAAATTTCAAACATTGTGCAAAAATTTTAAAAAATCTGCAAAGTGTAATTTTGTTATTTTTGATCATTTTTTGTACTGTTGATTTCACGCATTTTCTTTCATTCAAAGCGCGATCGACACTTTTTTTTTAGAATGGGTGAAACTGTCACTTGGAGCTTGTATATTATTATACTAAAATTAAAATTAAAAAGTTTGAAATTTTAATGAAATTTTGTTGTGAATTTATCGACGTATAATGAGTAATTCTTTTATAAAAAATTAATAAACATTAGATAAACAAAAGAAAAAAAGCCAAACTATGTGAAAATATCGTGACCCTATTAAATTGTGCGACACTGTAATAAAATATCTAAAATTTTGTGTTTTTTTTGAATTACCATTATGTAACAAGTGCGCGTGGCTTTTTCTTAGTTCTATAATTTTCAAAATCATGCTTACTGAGTTTGTCACGCCCATTTTCAGAAAATTTTCCAACCATCGTATTGTTTTTTCCAACCCAATCCTATATATCAAATTCGAATAAATTACCTTTTATATAGTAACTAAACTAATCTATGTTTTTGTATTTTTTTTGTAGATTTCCTATATATGAGAGGGGGCGTGTGTGTATCTTCATAAAATTCGAAATTATCCTTACTGGGTAGAAATGCAAATTGTGTACAAATTTGGCAGATTTTAGGCAGGTAGTTTCAGATATATACCAATTTGCTCTAAAGCTGTAGAAAAACTGCGTCAAATATTCCGACCCGCACATATTTTTTCTTCATGCCAATTTGATCAAAAGTTATTGGGGGACTAAATTTTCACGAGGAGTATCTTTGAAAAGCATTTTAGTTGAATAACAAGGGAAATACTCAATTGCAACTTATGAACGCTCAATATTTTGACAAATTTTCTCAAATTTATTTTTCTTTTATTTACTTTCCGACAATTTTCAATTAATATATATAATATTTTTAAAAATTTTTTTCTCGAATTAGTTTCCATATATCGATTAAGTAAAATTCATTTTTATGTGGTACATTTGTACATCTTCGAAAAGAAAAATTTTCAAAAATCAGCGGCAATTCGTATGTACATTAATTTAATGGGTTACAAAACTGCATACTCAAAAATTTGCAAAAAAAAATTTTTAAGTTTGTAATTTTGATGAAAGTTTAAAACTTGAGGGTTTTTATGGAGAGAACGAACTGTATTTTGATTGAAAACTGGCGGAAGTTAAAAAAAAAGAGAACTAAATTCTAGATAATTTGAAATTTGTGGTGCGCTTACAATTAGCAGAATTCTGTAGAAAATTATTGTATCTTTAAACCAACTACGACTAACAGGGGCGGCGAAAAGTCCCGAGCCCGGGTGGGTAGTTCTGCTTGAGGTAAAAGCACACCAGGTGAAGGAAATGGGTCGTCGATATACATAGTTAAGAAGATCAATGGCTTTCGGAAAAATAACTTATCTTTCTTCGTATAATAAATTTATTGTTCATAAGTAATATGTACATGGAAATAATTATGTATTTAATCGGAATTGGGAAATTTTTTCATATCTGAAATTTACATTTGTAGTCTACTTCCACATATTTTTGCTATTTCTGAGTATTTGACTGAAAGATGATTCTGTAAAATTTTTAGATTAATTGGATTCGAACAGAATTTAATGAAAGATGAAGGAAAATCTAATGAAATTTGAAACATTTCTACAGAAAATGATGAAAGTTGGTTCACCTACAACAATTCCAGCCAATTCACGTTGGTCTTGCGTTGGTTCAAGAAGTGAAATAGTACAATAACCAATTTTCCGTTTTCTCGTGAATGCATTCGCTGCTGCTGCTGCTCTCCAACTTTGTTCTCTCGACATTTCTGACTAGGAGACAGGTAATCACTAACGAATCTTTTCAGACGAAAACTGCTCTGTTTTATTACGAACCCAACGAATTACAAACCAGTCCATAATATTACTGATGCTGGACCATTCGCGTGTAACTTGAGCATCTTTTTCCCTGTCTCTTTCTCGCTGCAGTTCACAGTTGTGCTTGGTTCTGCTGTGATCAGCCAATCTGAAGCTCTCGTTCTATCTAGGAATGCGGAGTGGTGGGGCGATCAGCCTTCTGCCCAGTCGCCGCATAGGCCACATACACTCAAACACCCGAATTTAATTTATAAGCTAAATCAAATACCACAGTGTTAGTACGATCTAAAACATTTGTGAAGAGGGCTGCCACTTTTTTCTAAATTCGGCTACTATAAAAAATACGTACATTCTTTTCATCGAAGTAGCCTTCTCCGGAACAGGAAAATGAATGCCTTGCAGCAGAAACGCAAAATCAAAGTTCCTTAAATTAAATTAACCACAAAAATTAGCGATGGTATCGACCTTCTACGTTTATGGGTTAGACCGATCTAAACAGGGTTAGATCGCCGAAACAACAGTCCTTGGCCGGGCGAAACCCGGGTCATTCTGGTACGTAGAACCGACTGTAGATGGAATGCACATTTTTACTAGGCCTCCCCTTCGATGAGTTTGACGACAACGACAACGACAATGGGCGAATCGGCTCTTCACTAGCCGCTACAACAACAAGCGACTTTAAGTCGACTAAATGCAAACGGGGGTTATAAGTCGGAATAGAGCAAAAGAAATCTAAATTTTTTTGTGACAGCAAATTGGTAAAAAGGTAAACAGTAATTTAATAGTGCACGGATCTGCAAAATTTGAGCTATGTCATCTCACAAAACCTAATATCGAGCATGTTTTGAAGATAATAAGCTTAATGTGACTTTTACCGCATTTGTTTTTTTCTTGAATTTATTTGAAGTATTTCGGTTGCACTTGATTGAATCAATTAATGATTAATCAAATAAAGCAACCACTTGTTTACTATTTTAGCTAGATTTTATAATTATTTTTTGAGATTATCAGTGATTATGACACAAGCAAAATACTTAATAACCAGAACTAGCAAACAAATTTGAAGAGCCCTAATCAGATTTCAATTTTAAATTTGGAATTCGGACGGTTCTTTTATACAATCGATTATTGATATTACCCCAATTCTTGTACTGTATAACTGAAAACAAATCAATTAAATAATTTGATATAAGATAGAGTGTAAAATTTCCATTTCTTCGGTTATTGTGTGGCACTTAAAAAATAATTAAAGTAAACGAAGTACTCGATAAAAGTTAAGTATCCTTTAATGTATGAGGTGTGGCTGATAATTTTGCGACCACATTATCTACGAAAATCTGGTTTTTTTTTGTGCATTTTTATCCGCAGCACGGAATCGCTTGAAATTTTACACATTTTATTATTTTCTAACCCAGAAAAGTTGAAGGCTTAGAAGAGGGTTGCCACTTGTTTGTAAAGTGAAATTGAACTTAATTATACACAAGTTACATGAACTATTAAAATATTGTTGACAAACAGCTCATTTTGATAAGATGGTTCATAAGTAACTTTTATTAGAGTTGCCACCTATTTGAATTTTATCGAATTAAATTAAATTATACACATGTTATGTGAAATAATAAAATATGGCTACAAACGCTTCGCCTCGGCGAAGTATATTGAAGAGTGTTGCCACCTGATTAAAGAGTTCTATTTAATAAAATAAAAATTTTACATAAGTTATATGAAATATTCAAATATTCAAATATGGATGTTAAATGGTTTGTTACGCTGAGAACGTAGTTAATAGCTAGCTATATTTTGAAGAGAGTTGCCACCTGATCGAAATCTTTTACAGTTTTGTTCCTAATACTATATGGAATCATTTCGCCATCTTAGATTTCTGTTTTTGTTGTAAATAAGTGGGAACATAGTGTAGTGTAGTTTTTGGATGAAAGTTGGAAAAATACTTGAAAACAGATTTTTTCTCATATCTCGAAAAAGCTGTTGTTTTTATAAAACTTACCGAAACCCATTTTCGTGTTTAGCAATCCAAAATTATTTTAAAGAACACTTTGTTAACGAAATACTTTTATCGTGTGAAACCGTGTTATCGATCCCAATCGATAACTTTAATGCTTTTTTTTTGGGAAGTTGCCAAGAAAATTGTTGTGGAGATTAAACATATTCTAAAAATTTACATATTTTGCGAAAAATTTAGTTAGCAATTATTTTGGACGCAATCCTCATACAACGATCGGAGTATTCTATTCCAATAATTAGAAAATTTTACAGAAATATGGTAAATTTGTTTACGATCTCCGTTATTGGGTCTTACTTTTGAGGTAAATTACACTGGATCAGAAAAATTTTATTGTTTCTCGCATCGAAAGCAAGTTTTAGAGATACTTGCAATTCGGAGATATTTAAATAAAAAAAGGGTTCACTTACATCTTGGAACAATGTAGTTTTTTTCTCCTCAGTCACTGCAAATCTCGGTTCTCTAGTGGAGCAAACCAGGTGAATATGCAGACATGGTTGTGGTTTTTTTTGTTTGACTAAAAAGTCACAAACAAGAGACGAAGATTGAAGTGCAATTAAGCAGTTTCGTTAAAAATTTCCCTTGTCACACGTTTCATACCAAAAACATCCGAAAAAGCTGCTTGGTATGAGCCAACCAAGATGCCGATGTCTTCAGCTGCCTACGATAATTTTATTCAAATTTAGCCTTAGAATCCCCTGGAGATAAAAAAATTTTAATTCGTCATTCGAGCCCTAACTCGAATGTTCTTGATTGAAATAGCCGATGCGATGACGTCACTCTCTCTTAATGTGCTTCTGTAAAAAAAAAACAAAGAACGTAGATTATAAAGAAGTTGCATGGCGTATCGTTTCCTCTGGCAAGAATTTTCGTACAATTTTCAAAAAAGCCAAATTAGTTCTGGTATGTTGGAGTTGGACGAGATTTTCGGTTAGATAAACGGTGGGGGAGATACAACTTGTTTGCAACCTACGCTCTTTGAAAAAAGTGAGGCGAATTTATCGATAACTCTGCATAGTCAGTCAACTCAAGCGTTCCATACCATTGCAGTAGGCATACTCGCCGAAATGGAAATGAAATATTGTCAATTATTTTTCTCACCAGCTTCTGAGCCAGGGATGATAAATGAACTTTCCGAATAAATTTTTTTTTAATGTTCAGTGAAAGGTATTTCAAATATATTTGTTAATTGGCTTATAAATAAATAATTAAATGAATTAAAAATGAAAAAAAAAAATTAGAAGAAAAAAAAGAAATTTTTCTAGAGGGATTTCGGTGTCCCAAATTGTTAATATGCTCATTAAATATTTAAACATAGGTAAATAAGGTTTGTTTTTATTATTTTTACAGATACTTATTTCATTCGGAAATTATCATTTGAAATGGAAAGATAAAAAGTGTTGACCTCCAAGTATCTAAACTTAAACTGCAAATAAAGATCTCGAGCAGAATTTGTTTAACTTAGTTATCAAAGGTACTAGGAGCGGTAAACCCAATAAGATCGTTTGAAGAAGTCTGTTTGAAGTATTCGACATCTAAACAACAAGTAAATATTCTAATTTAAATACTCGCATGTTTAAAAGTTGTATTTTACTTTTACACTAGTTGCTTTCAAACATTAGGAGAAATCACTTCCAAAACACATCTACCAATTTTCTCTTTTGCTGATATTCGTGGTACCCACTTTCAAGGAGCGTAGATTACAAATAAACCGTTCCTCTAACAGAAAATCTCGTCCAATTTCATCACACCAGAACTAATTTGACTTTTGCCGATTGATATTGGAATCTGGTTATATCCAATAGGTTTTTGGTGTGGTGAAATTGGACGAGAGTTCTTGCCACATGAATAATCTATATTTTTTGCTACTTTCTTCGCCCTTGAAGTTCGAATGTGAAAGAAGGAAATTGATAAAGGTCTCCGCAAACTTTGTATTTATGATATGAGAATAGGGAAAACGGAGGAAATTCACTATAAGTTTTTACTCAGAATCGGATAGCCATTTAAGGGAAATGAAATATATAGAAGACAAGCTCAACATTTTCGGAATAATTTTTTGGTCCCTTCGCCTTTGGATTTTTTGCAATCTATAATAGGAAGGTTCTAATGTTGTAATATAAAGTTACAGGGCCTTCTCATCCAATTCAGTTTATGCAAGTTTACAAAATATAAGACTGCCGAAATTGGAGATATCGAAAAACTTTTTCTCGATTTTTCCTGCTAATTAAAGGCAATACTAAATGAAAATAGAACATACATTCTATGGAAATTGCACCAGAAAGATCGATGGTGGTGTCCCAGGGCTTTTCGGCTTCAAATTGCACCAACAAACCTCAACTGAGGCAACTTTATCGCCATTGTTTTGAGCTGGTGACAACTGACGTCACTATAATCGCGGATTTTGTCGATCAACTCTTATAACAAAATGAGTAGTTATTGTATTTATAAATATTTAAAACAAAATAATATTTTTCATTTCTCATTGACACATTTAATTGAATATTGTAATCAGTCCCGTTACGTCCACATAAATATCATGAAAGGAAATAGGGAACATAAACGCGTCTACATACTTA
This sequence comes from Anomoia purmunda, assembly GCA_951828415.1. Classification (NCBI taxonomy): domain Eukaryota; kingdom Metazoa; phylum Arthropoda; class Insecta; order Diptera; family Tephritidae; genus Anomoia; species Anomoia purmunda. The sequence goes on from OX639995.1 coordinate 49,772,751, forward strand.
AGTATGCATGCACATTAGGGTGGTTGAATTTTGGATTACAGTTTTCTTAAATTACCCCATAATACAAAATACAGTTTTTCCAAAATTTTTGATTTGAACGCATAAATGAAAATATCTTTATTTTTTGATTGTTTTATTAATAACAATAAAAAATGTATATTAACAAGTCAAAAAATTTTACGGCAATACTGATTTATGAATTCGCCTTGAATGCAACCCTTCATTCAAATTAAAATATTGTTTTTGTTTACACAAACAAAATAGCTACATGAGCAATACTGGGCGAATTCAGCTTTTGACATTTCACTCGCAAAACTATACAAACAAAATACACAACGGATTCGCTTTGGTCATCTGACTTTCACCTTCTATGGATCCACCTTGCTTTGCCTTCATTTTTTATGCCCGCTAGGCGAATTCATTCAAGGGGCTGTAACTAAAGCAGTTGATTTTATATTTTTTATTTACCTTACATGGCGAATTCATACCAGGTTGAGCGTACAACAACAAAAATGTACACTAACAAATTAAACGCACAATGACAGTGAGAACCGGTAAGAATTACAACAAATACATGGTATGACATGCGTTCCAATAAGCGAATTGAATCAGCTGCTTTCTCAATATCAGCTTATATGGATTCGCCTTGTTAACTTAAAATGAATTTTGATTTTGCTTTTACGTATGAATTTTTAGAGACCATAAAAGTAAAAACAAACTGCATGTACATTTGACAAATCTTACGCAAAAGCAAAAGCAGAATACAAGGGAATTTTGTAGTTGTACTTGTAACACCACCTTATATGACTTTGCTTTGTTTATATTTGGTTTTCGCAGTTTCTGTTTGCTGAAGTTTTTTTTTTTAGCAAAAGATAGTATGAAATCTTCTGCGATTCAAATTTTTATCTTAATTTTTATAACAGATTCGACAGATACATAGAAAATGGCGGAAAGCGAGTTGAGAAAACGAAACGAGTGCGGCACATTTTTTTAAACAAATTGCTGTCCATTGGAGTTTAGGCGCTATAGCAAATGTGGAAAGAATCTTTTCCCAAATTAATTTAAATAAACCAAAAATAAGAAATACATTTCATACAATTCCAGCAATCTCCGGTAGTTTAAGAACAAAAGATTTCTTTACAAAAATTATTCAGATTGCACTAAATATGTGGTATCAAATGAAATGTGCAAAAAAATTAACAAAGCAAGTTACGAAAAATAATGAAACTGAATTTTATTAAAACCAAATGTAATTTAAACATTCGGTAAGTAACTTTTTGCTTAGTTAGATATAATTTAAACAATTTATTTTAGTTTATTTCAATGTAATTGGTTTTTGTAATTTATGTTAAATAATATTAAAAACATTAAATTGTTAGTTTTTTACTTACAGTTTTTGTTTTTGGAAATTTATAGTTTTGTGAAAAAATCTGGCAACGATTGGTACCAAAATTAATGAATATGTGATAGCTTTGACCGTGGTACTACCGATTGGAGGAGGTGAGACTAAAAAACCACGATTTTAAGGACCATCCTAATGTACCATACATACTATATGTGTGTATGTGTGTGTGCGTATAAGTGCAAATAATAAAGCTGTTTACTTTTTTGATGCCTCTTGCTTGTTTTGTTATTTGTGTTGCACAGATTTAATCAATTAAATAAATAAAATTCTATTGTTTTTCGAATTTAATGAGGTTTTGTAATCTATAATGGCTTATATAAAAGGAAAAAGAAAATCATAAGTACTAAATATAAGTGTAATTATTTGAAATTTACGTACATTGAGGGATCTTACTAAGTAAGTTCCTGCTTTTGCAAGCACACAAATATTAGAAGTTGTAGTTTTTATAAGCAACATTTTTGCATATTAATATAAGTACCATACCTGTATTCCATGCACTTAGCGGTTTTTACCCGAACTTACAGGAAGTTACAGGAAAAGTGGATTTTTGGAGAGTTGTGTAGAGAATGAATTTGCAAGATTTTAGCCCAACTTTTTCTTCAGCAACATTTTCAAACGTTCAGTTGTTGCATAGAAGCAAACAAAAATTATAAGTTGTCAAATTTTAATCAGCATTTGCAGCATTTGAACGAAATTAAATTTATTTCTAATTTGAAAGAAAACTAATATCGGTTTTTACAGGAAAAATGTTGTTTTGCGTTCCAGCACTCTTTGGTTGGTCTTAGTCCCTTTTTTGCTCTCAATCTTAGAGAGTAATTTTGATATTTGAAATTTGTGGAGGATATTACAGGAAAGGTATTGGATCGGAGCTATTATTTTTTCATTTAATTGCTTAAACAAAAGTTTTTTATGAACCAATTTCCGAAAGCTTTCAATCAAATTTAACAGCAGATAAAAAAGCGAATATCATGGCTGCGTTAAATTAATTTAGAGGCAAGATGCTTAAATTTGATACACAGGATTAGGTTGGCGAAAGAAATACGTGCGTTAAATTTTTTTTGAAAAATGAGCAAATAGCTATGTCTTCGAAAATATTTGATCAAACTCTGTGAAAATTTAGTGTACACTATATATTTTAAATTAATAAGCATAATTTCGGAGATTGTAAAAAAATCGGCCGAAAAACTCGCCCATATCTCATTTAACGGTAATTTAGTTAATGAGAGAAATACAAAAAAAATTCAATATTTTAGAAAATGGGCGTAACACCGCCAGTTACTGTCGAAATGCGACGATTTTTCCAGCTTTTCAAAGGTCCTGAGTATTTTTTTTTCCAAAGTTAGCATGTCGAATAACTTACAATGCATAAGTGTTCTTATCGAAAAATCTCCTAATTTCGAAATAAGTAAGATTTATAAAAATAATCAAAAATTTAAAAATTTTTCGATAATTTTTTAAACATTTTAATCAGAATTTTTTGGGTACACAGTTTTGAAACCCATTTTGGTTGAAAATTGCGGATGAAAATTTTTGTAAATTTTGGTCGTTATATAAATTCCCTATGATTTTTAATATGTTTTTTTATGCTGGCAATTCTGCACTTTGCCCTGCTTTTTTCGAATAAACGGCAGGAGGGTAATGAAAAAGGTTTCCATAATCAAAGAATGTATGCATATTATAATACTAAAATTAGGTTGGCCACAAAATTGAAAACTCAAAAATTTTTCTCAAATTCTATTAAAAAATGTTTATACTAAACAAATATATGTATTTGTGTCATGATTAAAATTTTTATAAACTTGTTGAATTTTTATAAATTTTGTACAATGCTTGAATAACTAGACATAAATATTGATATATGGAGATCTCCGAAACTACTCTATCAAACTTGAACAAATTTAGTGTACATTTTGCAATTCAACTATGTAAGTATAATTTCGAAAGTTATAGAAGTCAGACAAAATCACCGCCATCTCTCATTTGACGATAGTTTACAAAAAAATATAAGTATGTTATATTTTACTCAATCATGTTGCAGATTCCTTCAAATTTGGTACGAGTAGGTAATTTTATTTGGGAGAGAAATGTTTAATGGGTGTCGAAGTCTTTTAAGTTTTCAAAATAAAAAGTGGTATATTAACTGGTTTATTGCATACAACAAGTAGGCCAAGTTTTATTTGAAATAAAACATGCGTCGGGTATTTAAATTTCGGTTTCATCCGAAGTTAAACTTTTCTTTACTTGTTATTCATAAAATTTAGCGAAATAGCCATATGGGACAAACCATGGCGAATTCATATAAGGTGGTTTTATAAATACAGCTACAAAATTCCGCTGTATTTTGTTTGTGCTTCTGCGTAAGAATTGTCAAAATTTACATCCATTTTTGTTTTTGCTTTTACGGTTTTTGAAAGCCCATACGCAAATGCAAAAGCAAAATACATGTAGGTGAATAAAAAAAATCAAATCGGCTGCTCTAGTAACTTCACCTTATATGAATTCGCCTTGGGACAAACCTACTTCCAAATTTTTTTTTCTAATATATCGACATATTTTAGTATCCTTGTAATGACTTGAATGAAAGATAGTTATAAATAATTTTCTCTTTTGTTTCATCCCATTACATTTGAGCACTGCTTGAAATTTGAGTTTCCAAATAATTTAATTCTTATTGTGGTAATTGGGTGATATTTTTATAGATATTTTAGAATTTTAAAAATTCATTAAAGTAAGCTGAATAGCTTTAATTTGAAAGTAACTAATTTACATGTGGTTAAAATGATTTTTTAGGACACTATGCTAAAAGGAAATCACGTGCATATATCTACTGAGTAATGCGCTAGTAGTTTAGCTTACAGTGAATCAGAAGTCTCGGCTGGTAAAATAGCGTTAAGAGTAAAGCGAAATCAAAATACTATACACAAATTTTTGAAAATAAAGAGCTAAGACGATTGGCTATCAACAACAAACACACGCCCTACCCAAATCGGAACCTAACTCTTAATGTTATGGAAAGAATAATGCAGCAAATTTTGAATGAAGATCGGAATTTAAAATATCAAAATCGACTGGCTAAACAAAGTTGCTCGTTTAGAATTTGCCGATAATAACAAGTCCTGTTAAGATGAGAAGAAACCATCATTTTAAGTGATGAAAAAAATGTGAAATAGATGGTCTCGGAGGTTGCCAGAAGTATTGAAGAGATATTCGTTAACTTCGACAAACGCAAAACTTTCAAGGTGGCTCTTTTATGACATGGGCTGCTTTCAGTTCCCCAGCCAAAACAGCAGTTTCTTTCACATTGCATAAGATGAACACCGCAAGTTACGTAGAGATCTTGGAACATACTTTATTGAATTTCGCCGACGAATTTGACGGTGAGTCTTGGACAACAGTCCAATCTACAAAACTAAGGGTATAAAGGAGTTAGGCGCATCGAAAAATATTCCTGTGCTGAACTGCCCTGCAGTTAGTCCAGATTTATGTAAATCAAATAACAGAACTTTGAAGCATTAAAAGGAAGCCAATCTCTATTCAAAAATAGCATACTAAAATTAACCTTATTGTCCTTCAGCCACTCGTAAATTCTATGCTGCAACGGCTAATATCAGTCACAATTAACAACGGAGGACATACAAGCTATTAAAAATCATTTTACATTGTTTCACATTAGATTGAATTTGATGTAAATTTTGTGACGTATGTCTATTTCCTCCTACACTCTTGAAAAGTTGAATTTTTTTTAATAAAAGCTGAAGAAAATCCTTTAACATATTTTACTATTCTCATGTTTCTTTTCTTCCTTTATATCAGAAGGTAAAAAGATTTAATTACTGATTATCTTTAATATATAAAAATCTCGTGTTTGTGATCGAACTATGGAAGTTGTGTATGTATGTTTGGAAAAAGCCAAATTTAATTGCAATGTATACAAATTATTTGAAATATTCAAATATAGGTGTCAAACGGTTCGTTTCGCTGATGATGAGGTTCCTAGCTAGCTATATTTTGGAGAGGGTTGCCACGTGTTCGAAAAGGCGAGATAAATTATAATGTACACAATTTATGTGAAATATTCAAACATAGGTGTCGAACGGTTAAGCTCGGCGAGGAGAAGGTTTATATGTATATGCATTTTTGGAAGGTTGCCACCTTTTTGAAAATTAAAATTTTATTATATTATACACAAGTTATATGAAATACTCAAATACGGGTGCCAAACGGTTAGTATCGGTAAGCAGAAGATTTATAAATGTATTTTGGGAGGGTTGCCACCTTTTCAAAAACCCAAATTTAATTATAATATACAAAAGTTATATGAAATATTCAAATATAGTTGTCAAACGGCTCGTTTTACCGATGAGAAGGTTTGTAGCTAGCTATATTTTGGAGAGGATTGCCACCTGTTCGATAAGTCGAATTAAATTATGTGAAATATTAAAATATGCGTGCCAAACGGTTAATTTCACTGCGGGTAATATTAATGGCTAGCTTTGTTCTGGAGGGGTTGCCACCTGTTTGAAATGTCAAATTTTACTTAATTATACACGAGTTATATGAAATATTAAAATATTTGTGCTAAACGGATCGTTTCACTGAGGGTAACATTTTTGGCTACCTATATTTTTGAACAGGGTTGCCACATGCGTGAAAAGCCGATTTTAATTAAATTATACACGTGTTATATGAAATACTAAAATATGTGTGCCAAACGGTTCGCCACGGCGAGGGGAAGGTGCATACCAATTTTTAGGAGAGGGTTGCCGGCTGTTTGAAAACCCAAATTTAATTATAATAGACAAATGTAATACGAAATATTAAAATATGGGTGCCATTCCGTTTGGAGAAAGTTTATAGGTATATTTTGAAGAGAGTTGCCACCTTTTTTAAAAATTAAATTAATTATATTTAACGTAATTATACGAGTGGATATAAACTATTAAAATATAAGTGTAAAACTACATATTTGTCTCGGTGAGTACAAGGTCCATACCGATATTTTTGGGAAAGTTGCCAAATGTAATACATGACAGAAACCGAAATGCATGTTCTGATTACATACGCAAAGGATAATAAATTAATGAATATGGGCAGGACAAAGCCCGCAGGGGTTTCTAGTTTTCTAGTTTTTCTAGTTTTATTAACTAGGGGTTTCTAGTTTTATGGCAAAATTACTTTTTTTTACTGTATTCCATATAGCTACTTCGCTTACAGTTAGTATAAAATGTAATGGCCTTAATCCACTACACCCGATATTCAAACTTAAGGTTACTCATACGCCCACACCGCGTTTTTTGGTTGAAATCAATGCATACCCAATTATGTCTAACTTTTTTTTTGTATCCCCATTTCACTATACTCACTTATTATGTGTATCATAAAGGAACCGAAGACGACCATCCATCCCCAGCCACCATCTGGTGGCACTGGCGTCAGCACATCCTCCACCAAATCACAATTGCCATTAGCGGTTTTATTTTTGCGCGCCGGAGCATGTACCATATTTGTTTTGTTTTAGATAAAAATTTGTTTGACTAAGTAAAGAATGGCAGGAGTATTTAGCGAAGCTACGAGGAAGTTAAGCGGCGATTAATCACTCAGTTGATGTATGTGCGTCTGTTTTATTTTTGTTTTGTTTTTAGATCAGTCTATAATATAAACCAGCAAAGAGGTAGGTGCCTTATTTTATAGCAGCGGTATGGATTTCTAAATAATTCTTAAATACCACCATCTAGCTTCTAACTTAAATTGAGTTTGCGTTTTATTGGCATGCAATTTGCAGTTGTGCTAGCAATTTGTCAATTCCTTTTCCACAGCACTCAAAAAGCAATCACTTCTGTTCTCTGTTTGATTCCACTCTTCGCCCAGCTACCATTGCTTATTTGTATATCGTTCTCGGTAATCTGTTGGTTTTTATTTTTTATTTTTTATTTTTTTGTTTGCGGAAAGTAATTTTAGTTGATTCCTGTTATGTTTACTTGTTCGCTTCGGAGTTTCCTAGTGTTGACCTATATTACATTGGTGTTTTTGATGCAGTCGCCTTTGGTGCGTGCTATTTGTTTAGTTGTTGTTGTTGTTGTTGTTGCTGTTGTTCTAAAATGAAATAGTGAAATCAAATTTAGTTATGGTTGAAGTAGTGTAAAATTGTGTATGCATTTCTATTGCAGCATGGAGAAAATTGAGTTGCAATTGAGTTTGCTCAACAAGTGAAAATGGAAAGTGAAATCCGGCAAGTGAAGTGTTTATGGAAAATTATCACTTATTTAGTTATGAAAACACCGTTGATATTAGATGATTTTTATTTTCTCTAGTTTTGATGAGAGGTTCTGCAGTCAATTTGCATTTAAGGAGGAAGTATCTTTAGACATTTAAAAAAGTCGATTTTTTTTTATTATTCTAATCGATAGGTATATCACCTAAAAATATCGTTCGCAAGGTTTCAACAGCTTATTCTCGAATTGGCCGCCGAGCCCGCCGAGCTCTTGACCGCAAAATTTAAACGGGGGTTTCTCGAAAGAATGTTTTTCAAAATTATGTAAGTGAAAATAAAAAAATTGTGCATAGACATTCAATTTAAAGAGCTTATTCTATATAGATTTCAAAAACCAGCTTTTTTATTGCAAATTTTTTTCTCAAAATCGTATTTTTTTTGGTAGCCTGTTTTAATTGGATTATTTTCGAATATTTTAATCTATCTATGAACAAAAACACTCCTGTGTAAGAAAATGTTTGGTTTGTACTTAACGTGCAATCTTGATCGAAAAAATACAACACCAAGCATAGATATTACTTTTGATCGGTCCAAAGAATACAAATCACAAAATAACGGATAATCTTGATAAAAAAAGTTCAAAAATAAAGATTATTTTTGATCGAAAAAATTAAATTCACAAAATAATGATCAATCGTGAACGAAAAAATAAAAATCCAACAATACATTTTATTTTTGATCGACAATAAAAGTCACAAAATAACGATTAATTTTGATTGAAAAAAAAATCGAAGAATTACGATTATCTGTGATTGAAAAATAACGATCAATCTTGATCGAAAAAATAATAATCCAAGAATAACTAATATTTTTTTATCACAAAAATAAAAATCACGAAATAACGATTAATTTTGATTGAAAAAAAATCCAAAAATAACGATTATTTTTAGTGGAAAAATTAAAGCGACAAAATAACGATTAATTTTGATTGAAAAAAATAAAAAACACAAAGTAATTGATAAAAGACGAGGAATTACGATTATTTTCATTGAAAAAAATAAAAATTACGATTAATATTGATTGAAAAAAACGAAAAATTACGATTAATCTTCATCGAAAAAATAAAAATCCAAGAACAAAGATTATGTTTGTTTGAAAATAAAAAAAATAGCATACCACATTATTTGCTAATTAGGTATTTATTTAAAAAATAAGAAATAATGATTTTTTAAAGTAGTAAATTAAATTAAAAAAAAAAAACACATAATATTATTAATCATTATTTAACGGCCCTGATTGTTGCTAACAGCTACCATTCTAAAGGCATTATTTTTAAAACTGCATGATTTTTACTCTGCTATACTTTATAATCAAAAGTGACTTTTAAAAAATCGTCTTTGATTTTTTAAGATTAACATTATTATTCAAAGACGAATAATAAATACGATTGCTAAATAATTTGAATTCAGCTCCGACAAAATTTTTAGATAATTTTGCTTTGAGTTCTTATCACAATTAAAAGGGAAGAACCATTAGCTTTCTAACCTCTAGATTAATTATGAAGGTAAACATATTTTGTATGATGAAATATGAAAATATTTTGCAAAGCGAGCCTCTAAAAATTTGCTGTTGCCTAGCATTTTTTTATAGAAGATTGGGCATTAACAGGAAGGTGGAGCTGTAAAAATTGTTTTTTTTCTCTAAATCAATTTCTAATTAAAGATTTGTTTTTATATAAAACATACAGACGTGCTTTAATGACCAACAATAAAATGAAAAAAACATCAGTATATTGGCATACTGTTATAAATACATTAGGGTGGTCTTTAAATGTAGAAAGACTTTTTTTACAGCAGATTTGCTAAACCGCAACCAATAAGTCGATGATATTTACTATAGTCGAAGGAGTAACATATATAAATTTTGGTATCAATTGGGGACTACTATTATAAATATATTAGTTCTAATTTTTTGAATCTTCACAGAATCATAGATAGCCGACCGTTTCGTCGGCAACGTACCGCCGCTGAAGAGGTCATTGGTTTCCAGCGAGCTCGAAAGAACGACTGGCACGATGAGGAATGCCGCACCGCCATAGAAAAGAAAGATGCTGCCTACAGGGCCACGCTGCGATCGAGCGCAATGCGAGCTGTGCGGGAGAGATATCGGGAGTTGACGAAGGAAGCGAGGCGCATCAAGACCGGGACAACTTCCTGTATGAATGAAAACGGTGACCTGATGACCGACATTCAGATTACACTCGAACTGTGGAGGGAGAACTTAATGGTAGTGGCGCTGATGAACGGTAGTGGCGCGGAAAACATCGAAGATGGGGAACCAGAACCTCCAATCAGTGCAGACAGAGACGATGTACCGTTACCCGACTTGAACGAAACTCGAACGACCATAGCGCGGCTAAAAGAAATAAGGTCGCCGGTGCTGACGGACTGCCAGCAGAGCTAATCAAGTACGGCGGCGAGGGGCTGGTAAAGTGTATGCACCAGCTCTGTGACAGCTGATTGGACTTTAAGTGTAATCTGCCCAATCCACAAAAAGAGCGATCCTGCAATATGCGCCAACTACCGCGGGATCAGTATTCTTAGCACCTGTTAAATCTACCATCGACCACATTCCCATGATACGCCAAACTTGGAAAAGACCCGAGAAAGAAAAATAGACACACACCATCTTTTCTCGACTTCAAACCTGCTGTCGATAGCACGGGAAGGCGCTGCATATTGGTTGCAATGTCTGAATTTGTTAACCCAACAAAACTAATGCGGCTATGTAAGGCGAAGTTGAGCAACAACATAACCTCTGTCAGAATTGGGAAAGACCTCTCCGAGCCGTTTCAAACCAAACGAGGTTATGTTAGAAAATATAATTCGATATGCAGAACTGAACCATTCAGGCACCATATTTTATAAGAGCATGACATCGATGCCATTGGCCTCAACAACAGCGTCGTTACTTTTACCATTTCCACACTGGATAAAGAAATGAAACGTATGGGTCTGGAGGTGAGTGAGGGCAACGCGAAGTACTTCCTGTCATTAAATAAACAGTTAGTGCACTCGCGTCCTGGCTCCCGTATCACTGATGACAATTACAATTTGGAAAAAGTGGAGGACTTTGTTTTTCTGGGAATCAGCATTAACATCAACAACAATACCAGACTCAAAATCCAACGCAGCATCGCTTTTGCCAACAAGTGCTACTTTGGCGAGAGAATGCAACTGAGTAGTAAAGTCCTCTCTCGACGAACCAAAAACCTTGTCATATTCGTGCTATTGTATGGCGCTGAAGCCTGGGCACTCTCAGCATCGGATGAGATATCTCTTGGAGTGTTCGAAAGATTATCCGAAAGATTATGAACCCCTACGTCTTTGCGACTGCGAATAGCGCAGACGATGTATCGATGAGCTGTATCAGCTTTACCGCGACATAAACATAGTCCGGCGAACATGTCGTGCGAATGAACGAAAATTCTCCAGCCCTAAAAGTATTCAATGCGGTAAAAGCTGATAGTGGTGGAGGCAGAGGACGGCCTCCTCTGCGTTGGAAGGACCAAGCGGAAAATAACTTGATGGTTATTGGTAATTCCAGGAAGAAGGAGTGACTGGCGCAATTTGTTGAACTCGGCCAAAATCCCTTATGCGGTTATAGCACCAATAAAGTAACTAAGTAAGTAATAGGGTGATCTCAACTTTAAGCATTGGGCAACAAGCTTTAACCGTCTCCAATCGGCAAATAAATGTACATACCATATATGTGCTATATAATTCGTCATGGTACAACTGACTGAGAGGTGAGATTGAAAAAAAATTGCGCATTTGATTTTTAAGGACCTCCCTAATATACACATACATACACGAGTTGTTGTGGAAAAAACATGAGTTCAAAAGAGTGAATAAATATAATCAACAAGTAACGGATCTCAGCACGTGATGTTGATGATTGTGGCTCTATCCATATAATACAGATGAATACTTTCTTATAAGTAAAACTTTCCATTCATTATTTTGTCGGCGATAATTAAAATTAAAGATTATTTACATTCATTCTCTTATTACACGTTTATACAATACAAATAATTGAATGTGTAAAAGACTGCGATGGAACAAAAACATCGAATCGCATGATTTAAAAATAAAAAATAATAAATTTATATTATTTATTATTCGATATGGATGTTTTTAGGTGAAGATATAGTTGATAAGAGAAATGTGAAGAGTTGTGGACTGCTGCTAATATTATAGAATATATGTATATAGAAAAAAGTACCCCATTAAAAAAAAAAAATATTTTTCCAAAAAGCGTTTTCAAATTATAGTCAGAAACCGTAGGCAGAAATCGGAATAGTATCTTTTGAGCTACAGGTGTTTAAATTAAACAAATAAGGACATTTGCACGCTTTTTCGAAAATTGTTAATTTTTGTACGACCTTTTTAGTCGGTAAACAAAATAGCTAAAAATGTGTTATTGAATTAAATAAAATCGTGGTCAACTTAAAGTTTAACTACATACATTTTTTCAGTTGAAAATCTGCGATTTATTTATTTTGTTTAAGGTACAAAGGCCAGAATATACATTTAATAAAAAATCACATTTGGTGTGCATTTGGGTCCAAAAATTTTGCCATTTTTTGAGATACAGGGATACTATGACGGTTGACTTTTTCTTAATTTTTTCAATACTGTTGCAATTTTTAAGCAATTCTAGAAACTGAAACTGAACTAAATCAACCTCAATGTAAAATAATTATTTTCTTAGAGATTTTTTCACTGTTAGAGATATTTTTTATCTACAACTTTTGAACGAAAAAAAATGAGAAAATAGTTAGCCTCTTCATGGTAGTCTGTACTTTTGCGAAGAAAAATAAATACTAAACGTTTAAATTGGATGGATCGGGACTGATCCGACATGCCGAATTGTTTACGGGTTTTGAAAATCTTTAATGTCTATGAGTCCTTTATAATCTCAATTGTGCAAATTTTCTATTAAAGTCAGGTACTGACTTCCAAATTTGAAAATTCCGCCAAATTTGTTTCACTTTTTAAAAAATTCCTTGGCAATTTGCTCACTTATTGTTCACAAAACTTACCGACTTTTTTTTTACTTTTGTTCAACAGCTCTTGTATCTTGTACATTCTCTCATTCACTTTTATTTACAGGATTTTGAGAATCGGGACAATTTCTCCTCCAACTTCCTGTCAGTTTATAGCGTTAGGAAATGGCTTCTACAAAAATAACTCCATTTTTTAAACCGCATATACCGAATTCTAAACAACTGATTGAACAACCTGATGAATTACTACCAGCGAAGTAAATAAGGCAAGACGATACAAATGATTCAAAAGCGGAAGTAAGAATGTTTCATCACTCAGCTGTAGAAAATATGGAAAAAATTCAAAGACCACTATCCTTTGGTTGCCTCAGAAGGTGCGCAAAACTTCACACCGATATTTGAAAATAAGCGAAATGCCATCAGAAGTGAGATTGATCAGAGGTGTAATGACTGCAAATATAGAAAATAGACAGAAACTGTTTGCCACCATTCGAGCGACCTTATTCTGTGGCAGACAAGGATAATAGCACTCCGAGAACTTCGAGATGATGAAGGTTTATGGGTGGAAATCCCAGTAGACAATGATAGTAATTTCAGAGCACTTCCTCGTTTTCCATGGGTAGTAGAGATCACGTTCCGCATAATCATTTGAAGACTGCTGCGGCTAATGCAACGTATTTGAGTTCGAATATATGTGGGACATTCTACGCCAATTCGAACACAATTTGCCTTTGCATAATATTAATTGAGCGAGGCCTCTTAATATCTGTTTTTGTGCAACCGTTTTTGAGATATAGGTTTTTAAAAAAACATTCGTTTTTTGGATACCCATAACTTTGCGAGAAATGAACCGGTTTGGAGAATTTCGTTTTTGAAATTTGTGTTTTTCAAAGCATTTTTGAAAAATATTTAAATCCATTTCTCTACGAAATTTAAAATTTTTGTATACAAAATATTGATTTCCGAAAAAATAACGCACTGCTCGATTTTCGAAAAAAAAATATTTGGGAAATTCTATCATTTATTCCGCAACTTTTGAGCACAGTCCGATAATGGGATAACAATGTTAACTATTCAAATATTTTTAAATTTGATGTTTTTTTATTTTAATTTTTAATTTACAAATTTTCTTCATATGCCTTTGACTCAAGACTAAAATTTCAAATAATTGAACTGAAGATTAAAAAGTTTGAAGTTTTGAATTTTTTATTGGTTTTTTTATAAAATTTTTACATTTGATTTACATTGATTTTATTATATTACCAAAAGTTTTTTTAAAAGATTATCATCAAAAACATTGGAAATATTATAAAAAAATCTAGATGTGGTCAATTGCTGGAGTCACTGTATATGAGTTTACACTTTAAAGAATTTGACTCACGTATTTTTACCTTTTCAGAGAAAGCGCTCACCGAAACGGACACAAAATAAATGTGGCTCGTAAAAAAACCTTTAGTTTATTGTTTATTTGTTATATAATAGTGTTTTACTTTTTTTTTAAACATTCCACTATTTCCAGATTTGTCACGCACTTAGAAAAACTCAGTATATTCTCAGTTCACTGTTACAAATTAAAAAAAAAAAAATCTTTGGGTGCAACCATTTCAGCCGATTGGAGAATTACTTAGTTTTGAAAGAAATTCAAAACTCAACTAATAAGTCGAGACGCAAAATGTATGAAATTAAACTTTTGTTGAATAAAATCGTCAAAACAATAGAAAGAGATGGAAAGCAAAACTGATAAGACAAATTCGTTTCGCACACATCTATATTGTGTACATCTGCAGATTTGGACGATCATCTCATTTTAGTGAATTTATTTGCTATCAGCACATACGAGATCACATGGATGTAGTTTCAAAAAATATCAAATGATAATGCCATACTGTTACTATCGTATTATTTCGTTTTCGTTTTAGTTTTCGAAAGATTCTGCTCGTATGTTCAAGGGGGAGGGAGTTAGGTGTAGGGTAGCACTTTTTTCATACATATCTTTGGATGGTTTCTGCTATTTGGAAAATTTGAAAAACAAAATGTATTTTCTAAGCCAAAATAAAGCTCTAAGAATAACTTAATTAAATTGAATTTAATGATCTGCTTTTATTTATATCATCAATTCACAACAATACTACTTTTTTAAATATTTTTTTTTTATTGTAAAAAATGTAAGCGAAACGGCAAAGTATCTGGAAATGTAATGAATATTAGAGACCGTAAGGAATACTTGTTTTATTTAGAATATAAAATTCAACAAAAAATTTTAGTTTCTAAGCAAAAAACATTTGTGATCTGATTTTATATATATCAACAATAATTTTTTGTTTGAAAAGCATTAAAAAAGGCTATAACATTCAGGGGTTCCAATTCTGACAAAAGTTTAAGGAGAAGATTTCTGAGGAGCAAATGTGGTGATCTTCGGAATAGTTGCTATATTTTTTACCTGTTATCGCCTTTTTTCAATACTTTTACAATTAAAAAAAAACCGTTATTATGTACCCAAATAGATTCCGGCAAACAAATTTAATTGAAGTAAGCTATAATTTAAGCTTTAATTCTGAATTAGAATATACAATTTTTTTTTGGATTGGTAAGCAAAAATAAAACTAGAAAAAGAACTTTTATTTTATATTTTATAAGCTAAAAATAAGCTAAAAATGAAATCAAAAAATTACTTATCTTCTTAGAACAAATTAAACTAATTTTTATTTTCTTAGCAATAAATAGAACTCCAAAAGTCACTTATTTAAAAAAAATACTCTAAATTACCTATTATTTCTACACAAAAGATAAACCTCAAAAATGAACTAATGGGTTTTTAGAACAAATAAAACTAGAAACCACTTTTTTCATATGCAACACATAAAACTCACAAATAACTGGTTTTCTTAGAAAAAATAATACTCAAAAAACTAGTTTTATTTTCTGAGCAATAAATAAAACTTAAAAAAAATTTTTTTAAAAATAAAACTAAAAAATTAAGTATTTTCTTAGAAAAATTACAACTCTAAAAATAAAAATTAAAATTCAAAAATTAACTTTTTTTTTTTTGAAAAAATTAAACTCTAAAAATAACTTTTATTTGTTAGAATGAGATACTCAATAACTTATCTTTTAGAAAAATTAAAACTCTGCAAATAACTTTTTTTCATTTGCTAGAAATAAAACTCAAAAAATTCCCAAAAACTAATAAAATAAAATAACTTTTATTTTGTAAGAAAATTAAAACTCAAAAATAACTTTTTTTTTAGAAAAAATAAATAAAACTATAAAAATTACTTTTTTATAAGCAAAAAATAGAACTTAAAAAAAAAAAAAATGTTTATCTTGTAAGCAAAAAAAAAACTAAAAAAGTAACATATACAAAAAATTACTTTTATTATTAGTAAAACATAGAACTCAAAAAAAAACTTTTATCTTGTAAGCAAAAAAAAAAAAAATTAAATATAACATATGTTCTTACAAAAAATACAAGCCTTAAAATAAAAATTAAAACTTAAAAAAATATTTTTTTTTTTAGAAAAGGGAAACTCTAAAAATAATTTTTATTTGTAAGAAAGAAAAAATCCCAACTCTAAATTAACTTAATTAAAATAAAACTCCATGTTATTTACATAACATTAAAAAAAACTTTTTTTTTAAAGAAATTAAAACTTAAAAATAAACTAATGTTTGTTTAGCAAATATAAATACAACTCTAAAAATGACTTTTTGTATACATAAACAAAAATTAAAACTCAAAAAATAACATTTAAGTTGTAAGCAAAAAACAAAACTAAAAATTACTTTTATGTTCTAAGAAAATTAAAACTCACAAAATTACTTATTATTTTTTAGAGAAAAAAAAACTTATTTGGTAAGTAAAAAAAAAACTATTTTTTAAGTTTATTTTCTTGGAAAATATAAAACCATAAAAGTTATTTTTGCTTTCTGAGCAATAACTAAAAAAATAACAATTAAAAATTAACTTTTCAAATAAAAGTTATATCCGTTACGTTCTCTGATATGCTGTAATTTTTCGTGTCTCAATGTGAACCCAGAATTTTTAATCCTTTATAATCAAGAGCTATGAGAGTAATGACCCATTTTCATTAGTTCTAATTTTGGTAGTTATTTTGTAATTTTAATGCGGCATCAAACGGAAATATTTGCATTGTAATATTGAGTTTTTTTCACATAGACTTCAATGGAATACTCCCGATGAAAAATTGTAGTAATGTCGAGAGATGTAATGTAAGTTTAAATAAGAAGCTCTTTTGATCCCAACGGGACTACTCTCGGTTAAAAGGGTCAATTTGCTGCGCTCTTAAAAAGATTTTAAGAGGTTTCATTTTCATGGTTAATTCTGCCCTAAAAAAATGTGGATCGTTTCTTTCAAAAGTCTGGAAATGCAGCTCTATGGACAGCGGCTTATAACTTTAGATTTTATTTAATAAAATCAAAATGAATCGACTAAAGCCGTTCTCGTTTAAGTTTGTGTTATGTGAAATTCCTCTCCTTAAAAAAAATGTTCAACTATTTAAGTACATATATTTCCGCGAAAGCCCCACCATTTAAGACACTACTACAAAATCAGGTTTCTACATATTCAGAAAAGCAGAGATATGGCTAAAGAAGTCATTGCCCCTTCTATGCTAATATTTTGCATGCAGTCGTATTGTGAACGCAATGGCAATGATATACTGATGCCTTCCTGGATCCCACTGTGCCAATTGATGTAAATATTAAGTGGGCGCTTTCTCACACATTCACACACACTTTTATATATACACAACAATCATTTAACACACTAATAATACTAATATTGAAAAGTAAAAGTTCAACTGCATTTCAATTGTTACATTCAAAGCTATTTTTATTCGCACTCAGTGCACGCTATGCAAAAATCTCAGCTATTCTTATGTAGTTAAGATTACGGGTTTATTTATGTGCAGCCATTGGTGACAGTTAAAGTGTGGAAAAAAAATGTCAATTTAATTAAAAAACACCCAAATAACAAAAAGAAAAAATTAAAAAGATTTCATGATTCATTTAAACTACTGTAGTTGTAGTAGCGGTATTGTTGTTGCCTGTGAATTCATTATTCTTAAGCATCAAGGAAATTTATATTAAGTGGATTCATCTAAACTTATAATGACGCTTATAATCGTAAAAATTTATAAACATAAAATTTTTTTTATGGAAAATCGATTTAAGAGTTTATACATTATTTTTTTGGCTGATTTAATTAAACTGCGCTGTTAATTTTTTGCCTGTCACAATTGTGCTCGTTTGGTACAATGGCCGTTTGGCCATGTTCTGAAAATCGAATAAAAATTTGCGAGATCGAGTGTGAATTTCGAAAAATGTCGGAAAAACTTTTATTTTGTTGACTTTAGAAAAACATAAACTGAATTAGATGACAAGTTCTTACAACTTGAGTTTACAACATTACAATGTTCCCCACTTTTTATTTGTGATTGCAAAAACCCAAAGGCAACAAATGAGTTCACAAATTGATACAAAAAAAAAAACAAGAGAATCCCATTAATAAAAACAAAAGGATGCCATTCCGATTTTGAATAAAAACTTCCTGGCAATTTTCTTCGTTTTCCAATTTCTCATATTATGAATACAAATTTGCAGAGACTTCTTCTTCCAATCTTTTTTCACATTCGAACTTCGAAGTTGAATAAAGCAAGTATCATTAAAATTAGGTACAACTGGTTGACGTGTTTTGGTAGCAGCCCTTAAATTAAAATATTTATTTCGGATTATTCCGTTTAACAGCTTCGAGAACTAAGTTAAACTAATTCTGTTCGAGTTTTTTATTTGCATGCTAAGTTTAGTTAAGTGGAAGTGAACAGTTCTTTATCGAAACTCCTCCAGAAAATATCCTAGAGATTTTTGGCTCTAATTTTGAATACCTATTTTTTTTTTTATTTATAAGGCGAGTTTTAAATATATTTATTATTATTATTATTATTATTATTATTATTTATTATTTAATATATTTGAAATATTTCTTATTGAAAAGTTAGAAAAAATTTGGTTTATGTTTAATTTGGTACATATTTTGTTTGATATTTGGCACAATTTGGAAAAGTAAAGTTACCATCCTTCCTAGCAAGTAGTCGGCGTAATTTGCTCCGCCTCAATCGAAACTATACGATTTTTTATATTTTAAGATTTCGCCCAAAATATTTCGATAATTAGGCTGGCCCGATTTGAGAAAACAAAAAAAAAATATTTCAAAATTAAGCTTTAAGTATTATATGCATTTTTTTTAAATTGTAAACATCTTTTTTTATTTAAAAAAAAAAACCGAACAGGGAGTTAATTCCAAATCAGTCCAGCTCACCTAAATTTTAGTAGATTTATTTTGGTTATGAAGTACCGATTTTTTTCGAATGGGGACCCTAAGGTACATATTTAAAAAAAAAAAGAAATAAATATGCCCCTCTATACTTTTTCGTAAACGTCTCATTAAAACAAAATAATTATAAAAATCGGTTCAGTACTTTGAAAGTCAATTTTATTTAATAAAATATAGGTAATGATGTACGAATAGGGTAGTTTTTTTTTTAAATTGTTATTGTCTTGGAGCTAAGACAGAAAATTTAAATGGAGCTGGTTGGCAACCTGGATGGTGATTTTAGATTTTTTACTGCCTAAGCTAGAGTTGGAGATATTTGCTTTACTTAAGGAAAAGTCGGCGGTGACATCTAAACTGAAGTTGAGGCAGAACTCTGTTGGAAAATGAAATTGAACTCATGTGGGTGCCGGGACACAGCGGTGCTCAAGGTATCGAACTGGCTAACCAATTGGCTAATTACGGGACATTGGCAGACTCCATTGGACGGCAACTGATTATAGGGCCAATCATAGGAGGAACGGTTAGGTACATCAGGGATGTCAAAAAAAGCAAATGCATTTTTGAAAAACCAGACAGGGTGATGGCGAAATTCCTTCTTCGACAGAGAAGGAAGTAGTTACGAGATCAGGCCAGATACATATATTGAGAATGGAAAATGTTTATTCTCTATCCCTCCACAAGCTGCTAAAATTCACCAAAGAGTTTAGAAGATTTGTCGAGGAAAAATTAAGTCCCATCCCCACCGTCTTCCCTGCTATTTTACCCTATTCCTCATTCCTTCATTCCTCTTAGGCTTTAAGTGTAATGGATAACTGTGCCTGAGTAATTTTACTGAAATTTCTTTCGTTAATCAGTAAAAAAAAATAATTTTACTGCAATTTTTTCAGTAATCAGTAAAAACATTTTTATTACTCGAATTATTTTTTACTAATTTTTTTTCGTTAATTATTTTTTTCCAGTAAAAAAATTTTTATTACTCCAATTATTTGTTAATGATATTATTTAAGTAATCAGTCAAAAAATATATTTACTGCAATTTTTTCGGTGATCAGTAAGAAATTTTATTACTACAATTATTTTTTGCTAACTTTTTTTTCAGTAATCAGTAAGCAATTTTATTACTCCAATTATTTTTTACTAACTTTTTTTCAGTAATCAATAAACAAATATTTTTTACTCCAATTAATTTTTACTAATTTTGTTTTCAATAATTAGTAAAAAAAAATGTATTACTCCAATTACTGCAATTTTTTCCAAATATTTTTTACTAATTTTTTTTCAGTAATCAGTAAGCAAATATTTTGCCTTCAATTATTTTTTTACTGATTTTTTAAAGTAATTTGTAAAAATAATATTTACTGCAATATTTTCAGTAATTAGTAAAAGCTTACTAAATTGTATTATCAGTAAAAAATTATATTCACTTTATTTTTACTGGGTCTGCAAAGTGACCATCTATGATCTGCACGTGGTAATTGAAAAGCTATAAAATCTCTACACGAATAATTTTTTTTCGAACAAACCTGAATACTTGTAGTTTTTTTCATCTGATTTAATTTTCCAAGAAACTTATTTTTGTTGCACTTTTCGAAGTATTGGTAGTTGGAATTGTAAAACTGACTACTATGGGCTATATTGAACATCTAGAAAACTTGTTGAACACGTGTACAAATTTTGTTAACTTTGTATTCAGTAAAACGTAATTTTAACGGCTTATCAAACTTTTATGCCTGCACTTTGTGTATAGATATTTATTTTTGTACATATGTATATATATAATATTAGCACACTTTCAACAATATAAGCAAATAGTCGTTTAAATAATTGCCTGTATAATGAATAAAACAATTACCCACCTCTAATTATTTTAATTTGTATAATTTAATTAATTTGCACCTTCTATCTTCTATTTACTCTAAACTCTAAACAAAAGTCTTGTAGAATCTACTACCACTCAATGTTGACTAAAGTGTCGAGAGTTAATGTGCTGTCTGGTATCTGAGCATTGATAGTAATAATCACATGTTTTATTTTATTTTTTTGTTTTCAAATAATCGAAGGACCATAAAAAGAGTTAGAGTCATAAAGTTAAGAAAATGATAAGTTACTAGAAGCAGGGATTTGCAAACTTTTTGATGTGATATATTTTTCGTCTTTGGTAAAGTAAACTTTTGTTTTGTTGTTCTCATAAATACAGCATACAAATGGGTAGAATGCTCTAATAATGATATCGATATCAATAACAGTAAAAATTATGACATCGATATAGAATATGAATCGAACATAACAGAAGGTACGCATAAAAATACACGGGGCGGTAGACGAAATGCTATCGATAACAATAAAAAAAAAACAAGTAAGGAAGAGTCTAAATTCGAGTGCAGCCGAACTTTAAAATCTAGCGCAAGTTTTTATTTGAAATAAACATTGGGCCCGTTTCGTTGTAACCTAGTTGCAAAAGAACACTAAGTAGGATAACAGAATGCACGTAAAGCAACAACACTAACTTGGAAAAATGTGCGAGTTGAGCCGGTAAAATGATATCGGAACTGAGATGCAGTATTGGGAAGTGAAAAACTGCGCTATTGTGAATGAGCGGGAAGAAAATATATGGAAAATTTAGATTTAAGACCTAATTCCTTATTATTTGCATAGTATTTGGAACCACAACTATGTTCCGTTCTTCAATAGTACTAAATAAATCGCAACTTACAGGAGAGAGGATAACAGGGTTGCTTTTGCAACTAAGGGAAATTTTGTCCGAGTTAGGGTGCAAAGAAACGGACCAATTGCTTGTTGTATGCATTCAAAAAAAAAGTTCATCTTATAATGAATGTGAGTTCTTTATAGGCATCCAAAGTATTCCACCGATCTTTATGAAATTTTTACAGTAGGCGCATGTGGTCTCCGGGCTCAACATAAGATATACATTATTGTTCTTATCTTAAGCAACAAAATTCACAATAATACAATTGGTCGCTTATGTTTATTAATTTATTTTTAATAATTTTGTATAAAAGTAGATCTCATTGTGCAACTTAAATGTTTCAAAATTTTTATGAAATTCATAAAAATAAATACAAATTTCAAACTTTTTACGAAATTCACAAAAATTAACCAAATTTTGAGTGCTTTTCATTCAATTTTCAAACTTTTTAGTTAGAATTTTTAAAACCTTTTAAAGCATTAAATTTTACTATAATAAAGTATAAATTTCAAGTGGTTTTGAAATTCTTATCCAATTTATATCCATACAAAAGTAATGTTTTTTTTATTTTTGGTCTTATTTTTTATGAATCGTCTGTATAATTTATAAAGCTTGTGACCAGGTTTGTATTAGGAATAATATGAGAAAACAGCAATTTTTAAAAGTGGTAGAAGTGATAGGTGATATTTCGGAGATCACCACATCTCCTCATCAGACTTCTTTGCTTCTAGACTTTACCAGGCTTTGAACCATGGTACACGGAGTAGCTAGGCGAGCACGCCACCACTCTTCTATCAATTCTACCACTTTGAAAAATTATTGTTTTCTCATATTATTGTTTTGTTCGTGCGGCTTGATGTTGTAACACAAATTGAGAGACCTACAGTTTTATGCCGACTATCCTCTAGGTTTGCCATTGCCTGCCGAGGGACGACCGCTATTAGAAACAACTTTTTATTTCATTTTGATGTAGACTGGACGGGGCCAGGATGAATGAAGCAAGCGGCGCTTAGTATAATTCTATAATCTGGGAAATTCCGGTAACCCAGATCTCTAGGATGATTTGGGAGAAAGAGGGTCACAAGAAATATGCAATTTTTTGGGTTAAGGGGTTCAACTTAGTTATTATTATTATTTGTAGGTCAATTTCACGAAAAGTATCAAAAATTACAAACAAGATGTGATTTTGGTAAAAGTATTCGTTCTAACAATATCTCAAAGAACAAACTCAATAAAGCGAAACTGAAAATGCAGTTTATCTACGTTTGGAACAACAAAAAAATTGGTTTTCTAGTTAAAATGCATAGGATTATTTTCTTAGTATTATTGAGGTAATGAAAACCTGTCCAATGGATGCTTTGGGGGCACTTTTGTACATCCCACTGCTTCCTCTACTAGTAGAAGGAGAATCAAGTATTGTAGCCACAGGGTTAGAGGGCATCTCCGACGTCAAAAACGTAGATATTAAGGGTCATCTAAATACCTTAGAATACTTAAAATGCAACCCAAGTTTACGAAGGAGTGACACTCTTGACTCCAAATTACCTCTTTTCAAAAGCTTCCAAGAAAAATGGAGAAGAAAATTCGTCAACTTCAATACTTATTCGCAGATTTGGTTTACGTGAATATACGGCCCCAAATTCAAAAAATCCACACCCATCTATAATTCAGGCAGAAAAGCGTACTATAAAAATCAATGCTAGAGATCACTTGCTAGCATGCCCTTTATTAGACCTGATTCATTTTGTGGACTCTAGAGAAGTCGTAAGGAGACTGGAAGAAAAGAAATTCACTAGCTACTGGTAGCGCAGAGTAACATTAAGCAAAACAATTTCTTGTTCCCTCGTAGGCAAATATCGAAAAATTGACTTTCACTAAGTGGAGAGGACATATGTTTTCTTACTGACTTTTTTTCAGGACATTGTAACCTGAGATACTACAGAAAAGGGTTTGAGTCTAACTGATACTGACGTTTGTCGATTAAGCCAAATGGAAATAAAAAGCTCAGAACTTGTTCTCTGCAAATGTCCTGCACTAGGCAGACAAAGCTCCGACATCTAGGTGACTTCATTGTCCAACCATATAACCTAGACACCAACAAATCCCATGTAGTGCTAAAATATTTTAAAAGCTTAAGGATTTAAAAGAAAAAGGTTATGCACAATAGATCAAATCTGGTCCCAATGCTTTACAGCCTATAATAGTAATAATCAAATGTTTACGTTCCTATAAGTACAGCTGCAGTTGGCGGCTGCTGTAGCCGAGTGTGTAGCGTGCGCGCGTTTAATTCCTTGGGCACCGGGAGCAAGTAACATCAAAAATTAGAGAAAAAGTTTTTTCTAATAGCTGTCGCCCCTCGGCAGGCAATCACAAAACTCCGAACGTATTTCTGCCATGACAAAAATCTTCTCACAAAAAATCATTTGCCGTTCGGAGTCAGCATACAACTGTAGGCCCCTCAATTTGTGTTACAACATCAACACGCACACCACAAATTGAATTTCGGAGAATTTCGGCCAAAAACACGTAAGCGGTTATAGCGAAAATTAAGTAAGTAAGTAATAAGTATAGTGTAAGTTTGTTTAAATTTATATTCGATCAAACAATTAAAATTTGAGCGCGTACACAAAATTTTATCACACACCTTAAATATGAAAACTAAGCTTACCACTAAATACATGGTTCTAATCTCAATTGTGTAGCAGTCAATTGGCAACAAGATTGCGTAAAAATTGATTTCGCTTTGATAATTTATTACTCGACTGGAGGTACGCACATATACCACCTAACCAAATTTATATTGATATAAATCTGATGTGTAAAGAAGTGGTCAGATAAAAGTTAGCACACAATTTTATAAACAAATATTTAAGTAGATTTTCGTAAATTAAAATTGCATAACGGACTGAAAATAGAAACAAAAGGATTATTATATTTTTGGAAATACATATGATGAAAATTGGTGTGAAAAAACAAACAACATAAACCAGCTGACATCAACGTTAAAATCATTAATAGTCAATCCATGATCGTTTGACAAAATTGTCGTTTATGGTGGCCACAAAGACAAATGAGAATATTAATCGACAATATTTAAATCCAATCTCATTCATCGAATATTTCTTCTGAAGTGGAATGGAATATCTTAGTCTAGACTTTCCAGGGGTTTCAGAAGTCATAGCCAATAATAACTCGATTAAAAGTGCGATTCTTTCGATTTTTCAACTCTTTTTGTTACATAAAAATGGCGCTTACAGTAAAAAAAAAATCTATGCGAATAGAAAATTTGCGTAACATCGAAATTTGCATAATTTTGTGGTAAACTCAGATAAGTTTTTAGAATTGCAATTTGTAAAATAGAGTTGGAAAAAATTGAGAAAATGACAACCTTTAATCGTCAGCACCACCAGTATCTGAAAATTGAAGCCATTTTCAAAATCAGCAGATACAAATACATAGACAATGTGATATTACATGAAATTATTTTCAACTGAAAAAGTGCCAATTGCTTTTAATTTTGTTTGTAATAATATTTTCTGTCCAATTTGAGCGCTTTTGCGTCCAAAATATTTGTAATGAAATTGTGTTTCATATATTTAATAATAGAAATTTATATAGAAAGTTTATCAACTAAAACGTATTAATAGAAAGTAACAATTTTCGAAAATGCCCTTATTTTTCGCAGTTAATTTTTTATTTACTGATATTTAAAATTCGCTTTGGAAATAATTTCGTGCAAAGTTTTTATATCACAACTATAACTACGAAGTATTTCGGTCAACAGCGAAAATTTTTAAGTGAAAAAAATAGGCGCAACATTTCGCCCAGATTTTTCTATTCTTCTTATATTTGTTTTATGCTGGTTATGTTTTTTTTTAAATATTTAAAACTTTATAGTAAAAATTGAACAAAATTTCATTAAATTTTAAAATTTTTTAATATTTTAGTCCCAAGTAACTAAAAATTTCCGTCGATTTTTAATACATTTTTTTTTAACAACGGTGTTCGGGATTTTCTTCCATACAAAGTACGTTCGACGAACAACGACAAATTCAGTGTAAGTTTATTATTACCGCGCCAATTTAAAAGGCTATAAATAATTTAAGGCCATTAGCGTACATTAAGAATCTGGAATAATTGAATTTAAATGGATTTAATGTCGTTTATAAATAAAAGAGACAATAAAGGACCAAGGATACTTTCGTGGAGTACACCTGATAATGCAACGAAGAAATTAGATTTGAAAATTTCAATATCTATGTGGGGTAAGACTTCAACCATGCAAGAAAAATATAGTGAAATTCAATGCGCTCTAGTTTGTGTAGCAATATTGAATATCAGTATAAAAAGAGTCTACCTGAAGACCGTCTTTAAAGGCAGAAACACCAAATTCTCAAAAAGATGCTAAATTCGTAACAGTCGAACGACCTGCTATTAAACCATTTTTGTTTTTTTTTTGGTTCAATTATACTTTTAGGAAATAAATAAATTAACTACACAAAAATTTACTGAACAGTGAGATCCACAAGGCTTGGGTTTTAATGTAGTGAAATTGTAGCCAAGAAGGTATAAAAGGTTAACGATGTTATACCAGTTCTTAAATTATTTTTAATTGATTAAAATTTGTTTTTAGCAGCAATCGTTTAAGAAATGCGGGCAATCCACCATGCATGATGAAAGCAATCCGCCTTTATATTTCCACTTATACAAATTTTGAGTGTGCACTACTCTGCTCTGCTTACAGTCAATTAAACTATCAATGTCAATGACGTTTGCCCATCTCAGACAGCTTTGAATGCGGAACTGAGCGTCAGCGTTAATAAATTTTGAATAACAAAAAAAAAAAAAAAAATAAAAAAAAACTATATTTGCACACATTTGCTCGCGCTCATCAGTTCGATGTTTTTATGATCGCATTTGTGTTGGCGTTTAGCACGCGCAATGAATTAAAACTCAAAATATGAAATCAGAAAATTAATTTAAAAAATTTAATGGGTTTAGCGAACTTTTTACTTTATACAGACGCAGGTTTTGACTTTAGTGTTTGGTACATTGAACTAACGTGCGTTGTTTTTTTACTTATTAAAAAAGTTCTTTCGCTTTACAATATATTGTCAAATTTGACAAGGGATGCCGAAAAATCATTTCATTGTTTATTTGCCATTTATTTTAATTCCACTTTAATAAATATAATCAAAAGATGCCGCTAGGCTGTAAATGCATATATGTGAGTGTGGTTGTTTATTGCAGTGATTTAGGCGAAGAGATTTCAGCTTCCGCCGAATCACTCACTCACGCACGCATTCACACAGAGAATCAAGCTGGGGCCAACCCTGTGGGGAAAATACATAGATGTTTTGCAATGCGTAATTTACAAGTACATAGAAGGCTTTCACCTAAGTTTTTAGAAAATTTACCGACTTTAATAATAATATCACGCCAATGCAAATAGCTCGCATTACATCGCAGCCATATCACATCAATTTTGTCTGATCATATCACATCTTAATGCTTTATCGCAGGTCTCATGACATCATATCTAATGCAGGAAATTACTTGATTTCAAAGCTATTGATCCTTATACGTACTGTTACCGAGCCATTCAATTCAGAAAAAGTAGTAATAATATCACATCAATGCGAATAGCTCGCATGACAACACATTCATATCACACTAGTTGGATTGAACAATTTTGCACGTTCAACGTTTTATAATAGATCCCATGCCATCATATCTCATGTAAGAGATTACTGGATCTTAACGCTATTGATTTGCTAATGCTTTCCTATATTTACTTTCATCCAGCCAATCAAGTAACAAAAATAATAATAATGCAAATAGCACGCATTACATCACAGCCATATCACATCAATTTAGTCTGATCATATCGCATGTTCAACGATCATGACATCATATCTAATGTATGAGATTACTTGATATGCAAGCTATTGATCTCTATTTACTTTTATCCAGCCAATTATGTAAAAAAAAAAGTAATAATATTATCATGTCAATGCTAATAGCTCGCATGCCATCAGATCCATTTCACCTCCTTTTTGATTTCATGACATCATATCTAGCGCATGAGATTACTTGATATCATAGCTATAGATCAGATCCGGTAGTGCTTGCTTATACATATTTACTTTTAGCCACCCAATTAAGTCAGAAAAAAAGTAGGTAATAATAATATCACGTCTATGCAATTAGGTCGCATGACATCACAGCCATATCACATCAATTTTGTCTGATCATATCGCACGTTCAATGATAAGGAGAAGAAGTAATTACAATTTCTTTTTGTGAGAAAACCCAATCAAACTTTGTGCAGTTCTTGTAGTAGTTAAAGCAAAAACATACATACTTGCCGTTTTCCTTTATACTGAATGCGTTCTTCTCAACAACCAAATTAGTTTATGATAAAAGCTAAAACAATTTGAATTTTGAATTCATGTTCCTTATTATTAAATGATAAGCGATTAGGCGAAATATATATGCCTATACATGCCTTTACCCGTTAACTTTTCCTCGTGTATGTATAAGCTTTCATACCAGCCAGATCACAAGATATCACAATCACAATCACATCATATCCACATTGCACATAAATCACATCGCACCATTACCACGAACAGTTGACATTAACTATACTAAACTAGATTAACTATACTAAAAACGAAATGAAGCGAAATAATGGTTTTTTCACAGTAAGTATCCAACTAATATTTTATCGAAGCTGGTGTGAAAGCCTCTCTAATGTATTACCTCATGTTTGACCGACACATTACAGAATCCATGCATTTTTGTACAGCTAATACAAGTAGTTATTTGAATCTCGCTTTATAAAATTATATATTTGTCGCTGATGTGCATAGCTAAAATATATACTTAAGATATTTTTTTTTGAACAAAATTTTAAATAAACAATAATATTTTGAGCTTAAGGCCAGTTTTTAATGATGAAAGTATTGGAAAAAAAGGCAACAACATTCGGGGCGGTAAAAACTATAGCTGCTATTTCGGAGATCACGAGATCTGTCAGATCAGACTTCTTTCAATATTCCACCCGAGCATAAATTCAAAACCTCCGACTTGCAGTGATCCACAGCGGGCTTGTGAACTGCTGTTGATTTTTCGCCAATTTCCTTATATTCCACCAACACGGTCCAAGCACGACAGTGTGCCGCTATTACAAAGAATGTGTGGTTGTTGTTGTTGGTTATGACAAATCTATTTTATTATTTTTAGTTTTTCATGTTTGTGTGCTCATTCATTTTACATACATATATTAATTTTTCTGACTGTTGCTGTCTTTTTTCCAATACTTCAATCACTAAACACAGGCCTTGAGCTCAAAATATGATTATTGATTTAAATAAATTAGGCTGAATAATTAATATATGAACAAAATTTAATTTTCTACACTACAAATTTTAAAGTAAATATTACCCAATTGCTTACATTGGCATACATTGTGTTGTTCAGTTGTCTTTTGTTATTAATTTAGTATTGGAGAAAAGTAAGGTACTATACATATTCCGACTGGGTTTCTATCTATACATATACGCACGGACTATACATGCACATTAGGGTGGCTGTTCAATGTGGAAAGAAAATTGTTATATCGCATCTTCTAAACCTCAACCCCTTCATCGATACTCGTAGCATTGTAGTCAAATATAATATATATTAACTTTGCCCTGATTGGGAATGTGTCGGTGCCAGGGGTCAAAGTTCAGATTATTCTATGGAAAATTAAAATGAGTTTTTCCTTTCATCTAGTATCCAAAATCGGCACTTCTATAGTCGTAGATATTAAATATTAATATTAGTTTTTTTAAGTCTTCATAGGGTCTTTGAGCCCTGAGCGACAGACTTTAAGGGAGCCCTCTAATCTCGAGGCCCGCAATAGAGTTTTGTTTTGGGGAATAAATTCCAAAGGATCTACTGAAAAGATTTTGAAAATTTTTGATTTTAATGAATTTTTGAGTTTATGAAGCCACATGTCATGGTTTTTAAACTTAAATTTTGAAAAAAAAAAAACAGTGGCAACCTTGAAACGTCATTGATTACATGGGCCGCACTTAAGTAAACTTGTGGCCAGTTGCATAATATGTAGTCAGAAAATTGAGATTTTCCATAATCAAGCTACGTTGGCTATGTTTTCCCGAGAGAGATTTTTTCTATTTTGCAAATTGTAAAATTTGTGCAATGATTTGTCAAATTTTTACAATTTCACGCTATTTTTTACGTATTAGAGACTATGAAAATGGAACAAAGTAAAATTTTGTAAATCGTACTCAGAAAGTTATAGCGGTATATTTACTGAATAGTTTGGATCAATATTTTTATGTATTCTCAGATTCGTATAGATTGAAATTAAAGAAAAAAATAGATTTTTTGAAACCGCGAGAGTATTAGACCACCTTTACCGTCTCCAATTGGTATATAAATTTATATGTGATATCTTTGACTGAGGTATTACCGATTTCGGGAGTGAAACTGAAACCATATTACTAATTTGATTTAAATGCCACCCTAATGTACAAATGCCCGACGCAAAAAAAATATATTGTCAATGCTTCGATAGCAGAACAAGACAATATATCTATTAAAAATATGTTTTGTAATTTAATTGTTTAGTTGAGGAAAACAATTTGCAACAACGCATTTAAAAATGATAAGAGATGAACTTGCTATCGCATTTTATGCAACTTTGCGCTATTGCAGTAATTGAACAAAGTTCGCGTGATAAAAACTGTACACACACACATACAAACATTTGTACTATTTAGATACTTTGTGTGGGAGGATGCTTGCATGATGTTAAAATTATTTCTTCATATATTAGGTAAAATTAAATTATATTTGAATATTTAATTAATAGCATTGCTGTTGAACTGAAATTTGTAAAACCTGTAGACACCGGCGACATTTATTTCTATTTTGCCAAACCGTTTCATAAAAATAGCCAAAAAATGGGGGGGAAAGTAAGCTATACCAAATTTGATCCCCAAGTAGTATAGGAAATAAATATGGCAAAGAACTTTTGGAACTAGATGATGTGAATAATAAAATGATGTTTGATAAATAAAATATTTGATTGTTTTGTACCAATTTCGCTTAGACTTACATGGAAATAAGTATATTTGTGTTCACAAAATTAAGCCACCTGTGAATTCACAGTGTTTTTTATATACAATTTTTTCGTTAATTAAAAAAAATATATATATTGCATTTCATTAAATTAACCATATAAATTAAAATTTTCAATCTTATGCAAAATTAAAAAAAAACCCAAAAATTGTAAAATTTTTTAATCATAATTTTTAGAAATTTTTCGAGTAAGCAAACTTGTAGCCCATTGAATTTCAGCAAAAAAAAATGCTTCTAAACTTTTTTCTTGATTTTTTTAAAATTTGTAATTTTATCCCAAAAATGTATATAGCAAATATTTTTGTTGATTTTTTTTAATTTTTGACTTTCAGTCAAAAAAAGTGCTAGAAAACATTTTTGATGATTTTTAAAAAATTTTTGTAGTTCTATAAAAAAAGTGGTAGTAAACTGTTTTTTTTTTTTTGATTTTTTTAAATGTTTGAATTTCATTACAAAAAAATACCTAGTAAACATTGTTGATGATTTTTTCAAATTTTTGAATTTCAGTAAAAAAAAGTGCTAGTAAAAATTTTAATTTTTTTTTTTTTTTTAATTTTTGAATTTCAGTAAAAAAAAGTGCTAGTAAACATTTCTGTTGATTTTTTGAAATGTTTGAATTTCATTTTCAAAGAGCTACTAAATATTTTTGTTGATTTTTTTATATTTTTTAATACCAGTAAAAAAAAGTGCTAGGAATAAATTTGGTTGATTTTTTTTAATTTCTGAATTTCGGTAAAAAAAGTGAAAGTAAAAACAAGTTTTTGTTGATTTTTTTAAATTTTTGAATTTCAGTAAAAAGAGTGCTAGTAAAAATTTTTGATGATTTTTTAAATTTTGATTTACTGACAGTGTTGCCTACTTGTTTCCTTACAAAATTAAATTTTATTTGTACGTTAAATGGAGACAACACCGTAAAAAAAACTTCACAAATCTACGGTAAATTTTAGCTAGTTAGAACGTATACTCTGTACTGAAAGTGAATGGACTACCAAATGCATAACTGCAAGATTTCTGAAAATTCTGATTAAAAAGTTTCACATTTATACTAACATGTTTTTGATTTTTTTAAATTTGAAAAGAAGTTTAAAAATTTAATTTGATTTTTTTTTTATGTTACGGAATGAAACACATTTATATAATGTAACTAAAAAAAAATTGTTTTTTAAATTTAAAAAAAATTTAATAAAAAGATTTCTGTTAAAAATATTGTGGATATTTTTGAAAGCTGAGTTGGCTCCATTTTGCGAACACTAGTGTACTTCTAAATACCGACCGATTTCAACCATTTTAACCAATTTTCATACCTAAGACCAAAGTGTCTTTAACCAAGTGTGCTAAATTTTCTGAAATGTATTAACCAAAAGTGAACACATAAATGAAATTCTAGGTTAGGTGTATACATAACTTTAAAATAAAATTTCACAAGTCAAATCAAATAAAAAAATTTATTAAAAATGAATTCAGCATGCAATAGAGAACTTCTTGATAATATTTTAAATATCGAGACAGCTAACACGACTTGGCTATCCCTAAAACCAAATAGAGTTGCCATATCAGCAGAGAATTTCGTAGCGAAATTAAAGACCGAAAATAATAATTATTTTTAAATTTTTAAGGGAAAAAAATGAAAGCTTCCAAATATTGAAAAAACTAATATTGAGTTATACGTTTTAGATCAAAACTAAAATTCTTATTCCGAGTATTATTTTTTCTCCAAAAAAAAACCGACTTCACAGTTTTTACTAAAGCTTAAATATTTGGAAAACATTTTCATATTAGTGAAATGATTTGAACACAAACAAAAATTTCAATGAATGTCTTCACGTCAAAAGCAAATATGCACCAAACCCAAAAAAAATTGTAACAAAATAAAAAAGACCTAAGGTTTTTGCTTAAAAAATTCTGTTAATTGATTGCCTCCTTGGGCCGAGTTTGCATACTTTTCGTGTGTTTCAAACTTTTGTTTACAAAAATATAAAAAACGTGGTGCTTTATTCTAATTGTACTTCTTTCATTATTGCGCATTAATGGGTTAAGGAAATGTATAAAAGTTTTGACGTTACCTTGGCACACATTATTGAATTCACTTGCGACTAAGTATACAAAATTTCAATACCACAGGAGCACTACTTCTATTTTTTGTCAATAAATATATGCAAAAAATTACTAGTATATATGTACATATTTATAGCTAAACCATTTTTCATTTTATTATATACATATGTATCTTATTTTTTTGTATTCTGGTTTCATTTGTGTTTGCAAATAAAAACTTTGCCAACAAATTTTGAAGAGGAATGATAAAATTATAAAACAATATTATTTCGTTTGCTTGTTTTGAGTAAACAACAAGTCATTGACCTTATGCGCTGAAGTGTGCGAAATTTTATAAATAAACAAAAGAGGAATTGAATTTAAAAAAAAAACAGAGTATTTCTCGCAATGAATGACTTGGCACGTTTGTGGGATATCTATGAATGTTTTTTTAGAATATGGTATTTTTTATCATGGATTTTTGATTTGATTATTTTGACTGAGTTCTAGAAATACAGTACTTGTTTCATCAAAAGAAAATGCCAGTATTATTTTGCATCGCCACTCAAATAGATAAATAATTATTGAACAAAATCATTCATGTAAGCGAATGGATATTATGAATTTGAAGTATTGTACCGTAAAAATGCAATAAAATTTGATTCAGAAAAAAATATCACATGAATATCGATTTCATCCTATTCGAATATGAAATCGTTATAGGTAAATGCCTAAGTCCTCAACTGCCGTTCTGTAATAATATAAAAGCCACACATCGCTCAAACTGTAAATCTTCTTGCATTCAGCCTGAAAGTATGCATAACAAAAAGCTGACAGTTTTGATACCCTTGTAATGCGTTATTAACGTGGATACAAAATGGTTAGATCTCGACAAAGAACAGATAACTATTAGAAGGGACAACACGTTACTTTTGCCTTTGTCGTTGATCGAATTTTTCGACCAAATGCGTAAATTATTAAATGAATGTAACTTGTTGTTCTTTCTTATATTTAGTTCAGAGTTCTTTGATCCCGTTGCGGGACGGGCTTTCTATTCTATACAATAAAATGCCGCACATTACTTTAGTTTGGTATCGTTGTACAAAAGTATTTCAATTTTCCACTGTCTTATAATTTAGGTCTATATTTAGTTATTTAAAGTTCACATTTCAACTGTTTTTAACATCAAGGTAGACCCCAGTGGGAAATAGTAATACGCAGCATAAAAATGTATAAAGCAGTTTTTTTAAGTTAAATTTCGACACCACTAGAAGTGAAACGAGTTTACTGTAGAAAGTAATGCTATGTAAAAAATTGTCATTAAACTGGGAAGTTAAGTTTTTTTTTTAGTGCTACATTAGGAACTGTTTAGATGTCGTTGGTGCGAAGTAAGTTCGACATTCAATACACATTGTCGGCTTCGGGATAGAGGGCGCTTTCAGCGTTGTATGTACCACATCTACTCTTGAATCTTTAGACAAGTGAGGCGGCGGGAATTTCTCTGCCCTCTTGTAGACTCTGGTTGAAGGCCAATACCCTCGAACTGGCTAACGCAAGATGGGCCAAGGAACCTTTGGGATACCCCATCAGCTCTGGCCCAGAGTAGACAAATACAGATATTTCGGTTTAATTAATATGGAGCGGGGCCCCTTACGATAGGTGACAGGTATCACAACCGGTCGCTACCTTATGGGTAGGCATGCCAGTAGGATGGGCTTTCCCGTATTCGACTATTGGTGCAGCTGCCAAACTGGTATCACAAAGAGCCCGAAGGGGCCTAAGTGTGCCCCCATTCTATACAATGGTATGGGGGAAGCCAATATGAGCTAACCTAACCTATGTGTACTACGGATGTGTAGTTCAATTTTCTGCTTTAGTTCTCTGGTCTGGAAGACAGCCTTACATAACCAATGAAAGCGAGTCAAGCAAGGTAGAGTTCGGATTTCGAAAACAAACAAAAAAATTCTTCGGAAAATAAGTCCACATCTAATGGGGAACTTCTTAAAAAAAATTCTTTTGAAAATATGAATCTTCTTATTTTATGGGTTCAAATATTTTCTAGATAACTATGTACAACTGGTGTTTTAATTTTTTATAAAAAAATATAGATCATTCCACACAATTGAAAAATATGAAGTTACGATTAATCTAATTATTCTGTTATTCTGTTTTACTTGAATTATCGTAATCTTTCAGGGTTACTTTTGCCAAATATAAATAAAACTAAGTACATTTTTTTAAAGTTATTATATTCGATTGATTCCATGGATTTGCTAGATTTCAACATTGGCGTACCTATAACTTTCCTCCGAAATAAAAATCCAACTCGATTATGTAAAGGAATCAGACCCGAAAAAATGCCGAAATAAGGAATAAACCGAAAAATTTATTTACTTTTAAACTAGGGGGAAAACAAAAAATATTGTAAACATAAAATCACTGTGTTAACCTGTTCAATATATACAAAAAAAAAAAAAAGATGGCGCAGCAAAGCATGTCAGATACGTTAGTACGTAATATATAGGATATGAATGTATTTATATCTATTCTATTTACATTGTTGCTAATTTAAATTGATCGCATTTTGTTAATCATACGATTGACTGCGAATTCCTTGTTTTTGTTTGCATTGCCCTGATTTTTATTTTTGTGAATATCTCAGAGAAAATTGCAAATATAAAAATTGAAGAGTACATCTCTAAGTGAGATTAATTAAAAATAGCACAAGATACATAGTAGATATTAAATACAGTGGAAAATATGAAATCATGTTGGTTTTTTTCGACATTTTTTTCCCCCGCGAAGTAGTACGAAAATCTGTTGTTTTCATAGTGCAGTTTTCCAGAATCTTTTAAATATTTATTAATATCATATTCGAAAAATGTTCGAACTGCTCTTTGCCTGTTTTGAATGCATGGCAAACTACTTATTGGTTGAGGTATGCTGCCAGAACTCACAAAGACGTAACTTTACAAATTATTTAAATATTAC
Organism: Anomoia purmunda; assembly: GCA_951828415.1. Classification (NCBI taxonomy): domain Eukaryota; kingdom Metazoa; phylum Arthropoda; class Insecta; order Diptera; family Tephritidae; genus Anomoia; species Anomoia purmunda. Next base: position 49,808,675 of record OX639995.1, read on the forward strand.
ATTATACCTTATTTTGTTACCGAATGGTATGAATCTGTTGAAATTTCATTATGAAAGAAGTAGGTTTAACTCTGTAAGCACAGCTAATAATTTCGGGTAATTTATAGAAATAAAAAATGTGATATTTTAGCAACCATAAAATTAGACATATAACTAGAATTGGGTTAGAGAAGAAAATACATGGAATGAAAAAGTTTGGAATATAGGCCCCCGGCACCGTCCACTTTAGAGCAAATTTGTACAATTTAGAAATTTCTATGTCAAACTTCAACAAATTTGTTGCACATTTTGCATTTCATGTCGGTAAGAGTAATTTCGAAAATTTAAAAAGTAGAACGGATAGTACGCCTACCTCTCATATAGGCGTAACTTGTGATAATAACTATTACATTTTCTACTAAAGCATGTAACAAACTCTTTCAAATTTTGTGCGAAAAATTTAATTGGGCAGAAAAATGTAAAAACCAAAATTTTGAAAAATGTGCGGGTAACATTAAAATCATGCCTTTTTTGTTTTTTATTTAAATAAACAAACACAGCTTATGTTTTGAAAATAAGAGGTGGTATAATAATTGGATTTGCAAAGTGCAAATCGGTCAACTCGCGTAAGCTAAGTTTTTCTTCAACCATTCCTACAAAAAAAACTACATTAAAACTTTTAATTTTTACAATTCCATTAACATTTTTTAAAAATATTTTTATGCAGGTGTTTTACGCTTAACTTGTTCTTTAATTTCAGTTGATTTTTTTTTTATAATTTAAAAAACTATTTTTACTTACATACGTATTCAAAAAAAAAAATAAAAATAAAATATGCTGCTAATTTAAAATTAGTCCAGCTTACGCAGTTCTTAATACTTTTCCAAAATATTTGGTTGACGATCTTAAAATACAATAAATTGCATAATTCGGATGGAAAAATGAGTCCTTTTTTAGTCAAAAAACAAAAAAATTAGTATAAAAATTCAAAAAAAAATTGTATTCTATATTTGCTAAAAAATGTCTAAACTAGCAAATCCAATGTGAATGCAACAACAGTTCCGTTCTGTACTTCAAGAACTTACTTACAAGAAGTTACAGGAAAAATACTCCCGCATCTCAAAATCCTCTAAGTGAGAGTGTTTTTTGGAGAGTTGCGGAGAGAACGAAGTGGCACGATTCCACCCGAACTTTTTCTTCTGGTAAAATCGTGAAAAAATCACGATCAGTTGTTGCAAAAAAAAGTAAACAAAAATTGTAAGTGGTCAAGTTTATTCAATGGAAAAATATTGCTATTTGAAATTTTTACAGGATTTTACAGGAAAATTACTGGATCGGAGCTAATGTGTACCAGATACTGACGGCAGTCATATGAAGTTCAACATACAAGACAAAAGCTTGTTTCCATTGCCATAACCCATTAATGATCACTGTAGCAATTTGGCCCGATGCAAATTTAAACTTTTTTTTAGCTCATAATTCTAAAATCTTTTTATTCCGTAATCGGTTTTACGGATTTAAAAACTTAAATATCAAAAGTTTTTTGTTTAAAAACTCAACACGAAATCCTTTTCCTAAATTTTAAGAGTTTTTTGTTTTTATTTTCTCACATTTCGCTAAGAAATATGCATTCGCTTCACTTTCGAATATTGTTTAATAAACTTAAGTTAGTTTTTTGTTTACCTTTTCGAAAACATTAAATTTTGTAGAACATTTCAAATTTCACGAGAAACCGTGAAAATGATTGGTTTAAGTTGCTAAGTTGCTTAATTCGAAATATCCTCTTTTAAATTTAGTTAGATTAAGTTGAATCCAGTTTCTTCATGTAAATATATTTAATCAAGAGGGCAACCAAAGATTTCATATAAATAGCCTAGCATTATGGCGTTTTGAAATATCACTATGGCAACGCAAAAACCAAATATATCGAACATCTATACAATTTTTACAAAATCACCAAAATATGAAGGACCCCGACCATTTGCACAGGATTGTGTTAACCCTTAGTCAATGATTAATTTTGAATTTTGGTTAAGGCGCGGTTTGCAGTTTTCTTTTTTTTCATAAATAAAATCTGCTTCCTCAAATTCAAGTGCACATATTTTTGAAGAGGCTGTGAAGATAAAAATTCAAATTTGTGACAGCGGCTTTCTTTGAAAAGCACAACTGCAATTTCCATACCATAGCTTAACTCGATTGGGTTGTAATTTACCCAAAATTGAAAGACGAGTTTGAACATTCAAAATCAATCAATTGACACAGCGACACTGCGCTATCTCTATTAAAAAAAACACTTTATTCACAGACTTTGAGCAAAGCCAAAATATTGTCGGTTTTGTTAAGTTTTCTGTGTTTTATTTGATATAAAAAAAAAAAAACAAGTTATAAGAGGAAATCTGAAAAATACTTTTTTAATTTAAAAGTAAATAATAAGGGAGTCATTCAAAATGCTAAACTCTACTTTAAGTAAATAACTAATATATTTTTTTTTATTTTATATTTAGTCAAGATTTTAAAAGCTTTCTTACTTTTATTATCTACTCTTAAATAAGAAAGTATACGTAATATAAAAGTCTAAACCAAAATCATATGAATTGGTAAATATTTTTATCATATTAACACCTGGTCGCATATCTAAAATTATATCTTATAATATTTATTCGCACATGTATGAATACTACTGCTATAAGTACCCCTGTAGGATTTGAAACTGGTTCAAAGTAAAAAAAAAAATTATTTATATTTAATAGAAAATATTCAGGAGCAATTACCGCATACTGCGTGAAATTGAAACCAGCTATTGGTCAAATGGGCGGTTTGGATTACATTCGTTAAAGAATTCATTGGAGAAAAAACTACTTGACATATTTTGCATTTGTATTACATTCAAATCATTTCAAGTACAAATTGTTTGCGTAGCATTACCATTATGCCACTTTTAGTACAAATTTTTTTATTTTTTATTTTTTAAACTTTCTTTGTTCTACTCACAAAACATTTCTACCTACTGTTAGAATATCTAAACAACTGTCTTAATTTTTTTCTTCAGGGGCTTATTGCAATACTGTAAAACAAAATGCTAACAATGAATGAAAGCCACTGAGACGCTCAACGATAAAAAGTGTGAATTTTTTTTTTGTTTGTTGACAAACATAAATGAAAAAGCGATAAAAAACAATTAGCAACCGCAATTGAGTTGAACGCGCCAAAAATACGAATGCGAATACGACACCACGTTTCTAGTCATTGCAAATCTAACTTGCTGTGTCAGTTTTTAAGTAGAATAAATAGTAATAATTGCAAAAAAAAAGCAAAAAAATACACAAAGTACCTAAGCGCCACTTTAACGCGTCTGAACGCAAGCAAACGCGTGGCGTATAACCCAAGGTAATTTAGAGGGTGCTGATGGGCGTATGAGTGACATTGATTGCTAGGCAACGGCCGGTCAGGAATTACAGTTGTATTTACAATAGCATTTTGCATACATTAAGTAGGGCCACGCTGTGTTACAAAAAAAAATCTATAATAAAATTTGTTCAGTTTAATGATCGCACACAGTGGTATATGTGAGGAAATATCCTACTAATATTAGAAATGTAAAACGGCTGAACGGATTTGTATAAAATTATGCACATAACATATAGGGTATAGCTTAAAGACAGTTGCCACCTATTAAAAACCTACAGTCAATAAGTAAATAAGTGAGGCTAGGTTTTCACTTCTTTTATCCGTAAATTTTTAGTTTGTTTTTTTTTTTGGCGTCGAGTTTTTTCATAACCTCAAAAAACGGCCAAAATAAATAAATCTTAGGAAGGTAATTTGCAGCCAAAAAACCACTGCCCGCAAAACCGCCTTAACCAACAAAGCGTCTCTGCCTTATATAACCTAACGAAATCTAACCTAACTTTATCTTTTCTAACCTAACTTAACCTAATCTGACCCAATGTTCACATTTCACAACGATTTATGCCGTTGATTACAAAGAAGTTGCTTGGCGATTCATTTCCTATGGCATGAACTCTCGCCCAATTCACCACACACAGAAACCAATTGGATCAAATCAGATTCTAATATCAATCAGTAAAAGGTTAGAGAAACGATGGAGTGGAATGCAACTTCTTTGTACACTACGTGCTTTGTTTTAAGTGGTGATGCCAAACTTACTTTAGATTTGAACCTTAAAAACATATGTTAAGGTTGCTCAAAAGGATTAATTTTTATTTGCCGTTATTTTGAGGTTATGAAGAAACTTTATGTGACGGCGTCAAACTGATCTCAGATGTAGATTTAGCGACCCCAAAAACATGGCATGACCCAAGCATAGCCTGCTTAAAAGAATTAAATTTCTGTTTTGTGGAGCTGTGTTATTTTAACATGTTTTTTGATTACTTAACTCATGACAAATATAAATTCGATACTAATGAAATAAGTTCTATCGAAAGGCAAGGGAAAAATTTACACTTATAACTATCAGTGGAAAAATCCACAATGTGCTATACAATTATGTGCAGAGTTTTGTGAATTTTTTTGTTTTTAATTTTAAAGTGTTAGATATGGCTTGAAGGAGGGAGTCAATATAAATATGGGGGAAACGTTTAAAATTTGTTACGAAATCGTAATACGAAACAAATGTTTGAATTGTTGATTTATATGTTTACACTTTTTTAACGTTTTTATTTTGCCTGTTTATACTCAAAAAACTCCGGCAGCACTGATGGCAATCATGTGCTTTATTATTTAAAGCATAATTTTTAAAATGATTTAAAGTAGCATTGTCACCAGTTTAAAAGTAAATTGAGTGAAGTTAATAAATTAAAACGTTATATCGAAATTATTTTTTTTGAGGGTTTCCACCTATTTAGAAAACTAATTAAAATTACAATAAGTTCAATCAAATATTGAAACTTGGGTCTCAATCGAAGGAAGTTTGAGAAAGCTTTATTTTGAAAATGTTTTTGGAGAGAGTTGCAAACTGTTGAAAAAAGTAAATTAAACTAAGTCAAATATTAGACAATAAAAACTTAAACGTCAAAATGTTTTTTTTTTTGAAATTGTATTTTAATTAAATTTCTTAGCATACTGAAATATAACAGTATTCGTGTGAAACGAAAGCTTTCATACGAAACAGATTTTGAAAATTTTGATATTAAAAGAGTATGTAAACTGTTTAATAAGTCCCAGTCGTATAGTTAAGGCTTCTGCTATTTAACCGTTAAAAAGTTCACTGATTATAGCTGTAATATCTGCCCGAAGACTCATTATTGAAAAAATTTTGTAATCTCGACCCAAAATGGCCTACATGACTCACATTGAAAATTTATTTTATTTATTTATTTATTTAATAATTTATACAACAACAACTTGTTATATAAATACATGGGAACGCAGCACTGGCTACGAGGCCTTCAGCCGCCTTATCAATAATTTGTTTAATTATAGTTAGTAAATTTTCTTAACCTCTACCTAGTCATTACATCAAATAAATTTTAATAAATCATTGTCTTTTAGGAATGTGTATATCAGAAGAATGTTGTTTTCAGATGGTACACTTAACGCTTGCTTTACGTCAATGTTATTTGTGGTGCTTGGAATATTCAAATATGAACAATGCCAGAGAATGTGTCGTACTGATGCCGTACTGCCGCAAACAGGGCATGAAGATGGATGACTGCCAGTTAGCAGATGTGCGTGAGTTAGGATGGTATGACCTATCCTGATGCGAACGTATGGTCTGATGATGTTAGCTTCCAGCTTTGATGGGAAAATCGGCTGTATCCGATTGGGGTTGAATATGGTATAGTTATGGGTGAAACTATTCCATTCGTTTGTGTCTTTCAGTTTTTAAAATATTTTTTATTTAAAGGTAGCTCGTTTTTTAACACCTTTTATATACAATTTTTAAATATTCAACTCATTTTCAAATTTATGAAAATTCAATAAATTTTCGTAAAGTTTTTACAAAGTGTAAAATCTAGATTTTTCTGGTTTACGTTATTGAAAGAAAAAATAAATAAATTATAAATAATTTAAGAAAAAAATTTACGAAAATTATTCTAAATATCAAGACTTTGATAAAATAATATTTAAAAAAATGTTTGTTTCTATAAATAATAGTATTTTCCAAGTTAACGCTTCTTTAAATATATATATGTTTTTAAATATATAATTAATTCTTTTAACATAAACCATATAAGTCAAATTTATACCAAATTTATTAAAGTTCCATACATTTTCATAAAATTTTCAAACTTTTTAAAAACAATTTTTTTTAAATTCTGATAAGAAAATAGAAAATTTTATCGTAAATGTTTACAAAGTATAAAATCTACATTTTTGTAGTTTACGGTATTAAATAAAAAAAAAAAATTATATAAAACTTATAAAAAAATGACGGAAAATTGTTCAAAATATCGGGACTTGCATAAAAATTTTTTTTGATAGTATTTTCATAATAATAAATAAACCATATACATATGTCAAAATTTCAAAATTTATACCAAATTTATAAAAATTCAACACATTTTCATCAAATTTTCAAACTTTTTAATCACAATTTTTTAATTCTGACGAGAACATTGAAAAATTTATAGCACATTCTTTGCTAGCTTGTTATATTTTTACAAAGTATATAATCTAGATTTTTGTGGTTTACAGTACTGAATAAAAAAAAAATACCTAAGAAATTATAACAAATTTGTTTCGAAAATAATCTAAATTTCAAAATATTTTTAATCATAATAATTTTCTTTAACTATGTAAATATTCTTGCATTAAAGGAAAGCATTAATTTTAGGCCACAATATGAAAGGCTCAAAGAGTAAGGGATCGTGCACATATTACGTACCGCGATTTTTGATTATTTTAGACCCCCCACGTCACACTTTCAGAAAAATTGTTTTTATTAATCGTAGATTAAAATACAATGTTAATTGATATATTTTATATATTAGGGCAAAGGGAAATCACATGTTACACTTCGTCACAAATCGCAAAGCCCCCCTAGCGCGTTACGTAATATGTACACCACCCCTAACTGGTAAAGTAGATATCCAAAATTAAGAGTTTTTTTTATTTCAATAAACTTTTTTTTTACAGCTTTGATGAAAATTGTTCAGCGCTCTTTGAACCGATCAATATGTGTTTTTAATATATATTGTTTTTTTTTGCCACTACAAATAATCGTTTTTCGAATTTGAAATGAATCATAAATTTTTGCAATGAATTAATTTCGTGCTAAGAATATAGTACGGGTTTTTTGTGGTGTGGAAAATGAGGCACCCTAATGTGTGTATATATGCAAACAAAATATGTATGTGTAGATGTTGCTTCCGTTCTACTTACATTTGCTTTCGATCCGTTTGCAGGCCAACGGGCAGCAGAGATTTTTCACATGACGGCCGGCGAAAAAGACAGTAATTCGATGGAACAACAACTAATTAAACAAAAAACAAAAAATTTCGATAGATACCAACCAGCAACAAAAACAAAAAATTGGCAAATATTATAAAACCATGCACTGATTTCGTTTGTTCTTTAACTTGCTGTTTGTTATTTCTGTTGTATCGTGGCGCTTTTGTTATTTGCGTTGAGTAGCTCTTTGTTTGTTTTATTTATTTGTAGGTAAATAATTTATATGTATGTATATACTTTTTTGAATATCACGTTGGCACTTAATATAATTTTCGTTTTGTCTTTAATACGAAAAACATTCTGTTAACTTTTCATTATTATTATATTATACTTTCTTATATTGCTTATGCTTTATTGCATTTGATGTTTTAATTGTGTATTTGTGTTTGTTTTTTAATTAAACATCACGATTTTTTTGCCGCTCACAGTTTTTGCGTTTGATACTGAGATATATAAGCTATACATTTGCTGTTGTTGTTAATTGCCGCCCATCTGGTAGCGCTAATCCGATTGTGTCTAGATAACACGCATTTGGAGGATGACATTTTAGGCTACCATTCGATAGTTCGGAAATATTCAAATAAGGCAAACCATAATAAATTTACGACCGAATTGCTAACAATAACAAGGTGATGCTGAGTATATGGTTGAATTTTGAAGGGAATTGACTATCATATGTTCTTACATATAGAAATGTTCGATGTGATATCGATTATTTCGAATATCGATATTTCAGAGTACGATAATTGATTTTTTTAAATCGATATTTACTATGTTTCTATAAGAGTTTACAACTTATTAGTTACAATCTCAATGTCGTGCGGATGAAATTGAAATTCATTAATAAAATATATTAAATCGATCTTTACGATATCGGTACTGCTCCGCGCGTTATATCGGCATATCGGCATATCGGTTTAACATCATATACATTGTATAACCTATTTGTAGTTACCAGCTAATGAAACTGATTGAGCGAAGCAATCAAAAGTGAGTGACCAGTTTTTGTCCAGCAGAAAAAGCTCTATAAATTATACAGACGATTCATAAATACTTATAAGGCCAAAAATAATAATAAGAAAAAGGTTATGTTCCGTAATGACAATGTCAGATTACAGACATTCATGATAAAAATTCACTACTTTTGGCTGGGAAGCCTTGATTTATCCACCAAATACCCGAGACCTAGCCACGTGTGACTACTGGTTGGTCTGATTTCTGAAATACTCGCTTGATAGGAAAATATTGGGCGACAAAGGAGCCGTTGAAAATTTGTTAATCAAGTTTTTCATTTAAAAATTGCAGAATTTCTACACTAACGGAATTATGAAACTACCCGAAAAATACTAACAGTTTATATATTATAAGTGCTGAACAAAAGTTTTAGGTACCTCACTAAAACATTAATTTGAAATACAGGTAACGTTCATTGTGTTTAAAATTCTTTTTACAACAATAAATTGAATTTGTGTTGAAATCTCGGCCGGGGTGCGATACCAAAAAAAAAAAAAAAATTCTTAGAAACCGTTTTTTCGTCGCTACTTGGAGAGCAAGCGCAAACCTTCGAGTGTATTTCTGCCATCAGAAAACTTCTCCAAAAAATCAACCACCATTCGTAGTCGCCATAAAATTATAGGTCGTTCAATTTGTGGAACTCCATTACAATAAAAGAATGAGTATACAGAATCCTAATGAGAAAGATAACATCTGTTTGATATTGACAAGTTAGTCCGGTGTTCGCGGTGGGTAACATAATGTGTTATCAAACGATTTGTGAAAAGAAGGTCCCCCATAATAAAATATAGATGCGAAGGCAACGACCAATTAACGGACGGGAAGTTCTAAAATTCTAACACGAGTTTCTCACACGAGGACCTAAATAAAACAAATTGGTCTGCGCAATCCCCAGACCTTACCTGCACCGACAGCATTACAGTAAAAACGAACCTAAAGAAAACATCGATTCATGAGTTAGGTGCTAGAAGTCCATTCGCATGTGCCAGATGATTGCTGCTGTCATCAAATCAAATTGTGGACTGACTGAGTTACTTAATGGACTTGCAGAGGGACTGAAATTAATTTTTATGCAAAAAGTTTGAATCGAAAAAATTAATAGATAAAGTCGTCGTACATACATATCTACTTCGAAACACTGAAATACATAATTTTTAGAGCTACATATATTTCAAATTCGCTTTGATAAGCTAAGAAACATCAGTCATTTATTTTACCTCATAAAATTAAATTGAACCCAAAGTGCTATTTTATGACTTTATTCTTTGAATCAGAAGTAAAAGCCTTTTCATGCTTTGCGTAACAGTTATACTTGGACATTTATTTTTCGGTACTAAACTATAAAAAACTATATGTGACAGAAAATTAAATTATTGTAGATGCCGGATAAAGAACTTTTGCTTAGCATGACATTTGCAACTTTGTCAGAAATGTGAAAAGCGCAAAAGGGATGCCGCAATAAACGTTTGGGCAACACTCATTTCTTTAATTCGGTGAAATTCTAAATTCAACTAGTTCTTTTTTGCAGAAATTGATATGTAGTTTCCGTTATTAAGCGAATTTATATAATAAAAGAAATATTAAAATCGGCTGATGCTCAACGCGCGCGAAAAGATGAAAGTTGGTAAACTTTCAGGGGATAAGTAGAGACCGAAAAAAGGTATTTTTCTTTGCACTTGGTTTGTACAGAAACGAAGACAGTTCTTTTCAAAAAGGGACAATATTTATTTAGAGAAGAGGTAGAAAAAAAAACATTTTTTACAAAAGTGAAAATTGAAAATTAGCCAATCTTTCAAGTATCTTGTAAGTTGTATGTCGCCGCTGATATCGTAAATCGCGTAAGTGAATTTCAAATCCATCAAACATTTTTTACTATATACAAATCTTTAGTATATATAGAACCGTTTAATATGCTCTTTAAAATCAATGTTAGAAAATAAAAAGCAGTTTACTTGCTTTTTTATCTTCCCTTCAAAATTTTGAAAAATTTTCGAAATTTTTTTGGTTCAAGTGAACCGGCGTTTAAATTTTGTAGTCAAGAGCTCGGCGGGCTCGGCGCCAGCCCCTTCCGAGATGCATCTCTGCCACAATTTCGAAAATAAGCTGTTGAAACTTTGACCCAATATTCTAAGACGATATACCTATCGATTAAAATAATAAGAAAAATTGATTTTTTTGACATGTCTAAAGATACTTCCCCCCTTCAGCGTCGCTTAGGTTATTTGGGCAACTTCATGTAATTTTTTTTAGTCATCTCAGTTGTCAAAGCGAAAGAAGAAATCTTTTTATGTTTTAAAAAATAAATACACCATTGTAAAAACCTTTAGTTATAATAATATAATTCGATTACCACAAAAAAGACAAATCAAACATAATTAGTTTAGCTTGAAAATTGTTGTAACAATATTATATACCACAAAATAAGATATAGGATTTTTTTTTTTACTTTCTTAGACATTATTTCACTTTTCACGTTATTTCACTTTTTAAAACGAAAAATTTAGTAAATTAATGGGTGCCTAATACTTATGGGTACAAATTTGTTCCACAACATACAAAAAACCGAAAATAAAAAATTTATAAGTATGTATGTATGTATATTAGGGTGCCTCACAACAAAAAAGTTTCAGTTTTTCACTGGAAATATAAAAAGTATTGTATTATGTTATAAGACCTCTGCCAAATAAATTCGAAAAATATTAAGTTTTATGGGGATTTTATAAATAAAAATTGTTTTTTAAAATATTAAAGCATAAAAATGTTTAAAAAAAAATTCAACGAAATCATAATAATTCAATCCAGTTTTCTCCGAAATATTTTTTGTGGAAGGTTGAAATTTAATTGATCTTTTAATTCCGATGGAAAAGCAGTATCGACATTTTTGTTGTATGCGGAGTGGTGCACCCTAGCACACAAACAAGAACCAACTGTTGTTGCCTCGCCGCTACTAGAGCGCACACGGGCGGTATTTTATTTTATTTTATTTTTAATATTTTTGGCTTTGTTTTTGGCGCCTGCAAGCGTTGGCGTTTAAAAGTAGTTCACCAAAAAGCAATAATCTATGAAAACAAGGAAATTTTTAGAGAAAAGCGCCTAAAGAAAATAAGTGACAGCAAGAGAGAAAACGTTAAAATGAAAAAAAAACTAAAAAAAAACAATTTAAGAAAAAAAAAATTAGAATGAATAAAATGTTTTTACAACAGGCGCCAATTGTCGTAAATCATTTTTGAAAACATGTGCAAGCTAGCGGGATTTGAAATTTGTGAAATATAAAATCGTTACATTTTGTAAACATTTTCTAAAGTTTTTTTTAGTAAGTGATATTATAAATTTGATATTAAAGCGTGTTAGACAATATAATATACACCAACTGTATAAAATGAATAATAAAAACTTTTTCGAAATTTCTGCTAGTATTTTGTTTTTTATTTTTATTTTCAGTTTTGTTTTTTAAAAGAGAATTTATTTCTCTATATATGTTTTATGATTTTGTCACTTCCACACTACTTCAATTACATTTGTATGCATTGCACATAAACTTATTTTTACTTTTCACTTATGCGCTTAAATTTTTTAATTATTTATTTATATCATTTGATTTTTCTGATTTATTTATATTTTTTGGTTTTCTTACGAATACGCTAGAAAGTAAAGCAAACTGTTCGCAACTGACTCGCTTAGCCACCACGTGCGCGTTTAAAATGCATACAAAAACTGATTTCGTTGTTAAAATTTGTTGGGTAGCGCGCGCACAAAAGCGCTACACGCTTTGATTACGAATAGTCGTGTTTTGTTTGTGAGCGAATTCTCTCATACGGCGCTGATAACAGCAGCGCCGGCTAAGGCAGGGAACTGAGCAGTGCGGTTGTGAGGTTTGATTGGGTGTGTGTGTGTGTTAAAGAGATGCCAACTTGAAGACAATTTTTTTTTAATACAAAATTTTTTTTAAGTAATCACCCCTGTTTAAATCAGGGATCCCGAATAATAATTATTGGATCGTAAAGCTTTAAAAAAAAAGCCATCCAAATTTTTGTACAAATTTCGATAATAATTATGAGTGCGATTGTTTTTTTTTCTTTAATAATTGATAGCTATTATTTTAAAACTTATACTATAAAAGCAGCTACCGTAACAGTTATAAGCAATATTGAAAATAATATTATCTAATACTCATGTTTTGATTTTTATATTTTTTATCAAACTTGAGAGTTGTTTTATAAGTTCTACATTTGCTTGTATGATCTTATTTGTTACATTTTAGTTTACTGTAAAACTTATTAGGGGAGTTTTGCTTTTGTCTTTTGAAAAAAAAAATGAAAAAAACACATCACCTTGTAAGTTTTATTTATCGTTCAAAAATAAATGTTACTTTGTAAGTTTTATTTAGAACTTACTGATATATTTGCGAACACTTCCTGATGTTGATTTTTTCGAACAAATTTTCACCTATAACAGTTATTTGCGTTTCACTCCCTGCATAAAAGTCTTTTCGTAAAAATTATCTGTGATTTAATTTTTTTGCAGTTATTGAAAACTTGTATTGTGAGTCTTATACTTATTAGAGAAGTCTATGCATAACAATTATCTGCGAGCTGAATTGCTTAAGTTATCGATAACTATTATTATTGTATTATAAAAATCTTTCGATAATAATGAATAAAAAAAATTATTTGGATCATCGCTAAATATTGTTTTTAGGGTTCTATTATAATAGTCTATTAATATATTTTATAAGTCACCGATAATTATGATTTACCTTATTTAAAATAATATCCGCTAATTTATTTATTTATTTTAACATATAGAATATTCGTAATAATTCAAAGTTATCGATAACTTTTATTTTGCAGCTTATTTATATTATAAAGGCATATTCTGCGAGATAAATTTTTAAAGTTATCGATAACTTTTATTTTGTGGCTTCTATTATAAAATCTTCCCTACAATTCTGCTAAATTTTTTTAACATACAAGACTGTAGTATAATACAATGTTATTTTTGTCATCGATAACTATTATTTTGAGACCTTTGTTATACTAGTATAATCATAATAATCATCTGCGAGATATTTGTGTAAAGTTATCGATAACTTTTATTTTGTGGCTTGTATTATAAAATCTTCCCTACACGTCTGCCTAATTTTTTTTTAACATACATGACTGTAGAATAATGCAATTTTATTTTTGTTATCGATAACCATTATTTTGAGACTTTCTAATAGTTATCTGCAAGACATTTTTTTAAGTCATCGATAACTTTTATTTTTAGACCTTTGTTATACTAGTATAATCATAATAATCATCTGCGAGATATTTGTTTAAAGTTATCGATAACCTTTTATTTTGCAGCTTATTTATATTATAAAGGCATATTCTGCGAGATAAATTTTTTAAGTTATCGATAACTTTTATTTTGTGGCTTCTATTATAAAATCTTGCCTACAAGTCTGCTTAATTTTTTTTTTACATACATGACTGTAGTATAAAACAATTTTATTTTTGTCATCGATAACTATTATTTTGAGACTTTCTATCTAATAGTTATCTGCGAGACATTTCTTTAAGTCATCGATAAATATTATTTTGCGGGTTACATTATAAAAGTCATTCATAATAATTATCAGTGACATAAATGTTTACAGTTATCGACAAACTTTTGCTTTTGGGATTTATTTATATTTTATAAACGTATATTCTTAGTAATTATCTGCGAGATAAATGTTTGAAATGTCGATATATTTTTTTAAAGTAATTTTTGATAATAATTATAAACGGGAAATATGTTTTAAGTCATCAATAAATATTATTTTGAGTATTCCGTGGTAAATATTATAAAAGTATTTTCACAATAAATATATACGATTGTTAAGTCAAAGATAACTATCACTGTGAGACTTAGGTAGAGAGGAAAGTGTTTTTAGGTCTTCAAAAACTTTTATACTTTTTTTCTGAAACTAATACTACCAGAATCTTTTTATAATAATTATATGGAATAAAAATGTTTTGACGTCTTGAAATACGGAATCATTATGGGGCTGGTTTGGAATATTTTACGAACCACACTCGAAGCATTCCCGAGCTTGTCCTGAAATAATTCCGTAGTTCAAAACTTAAAACAAAATTTCTCACTAATTATTAAGAAAATACTTTTATAAAGTTGTTCACAAAATAAAAATTATAATGAATGACTTTTATAATGTAATGTAAAATAATATTTATCGATAACTTAAAAAATGCCTCGGATACACCTACTAAAAATAATAATAATATCAAAATAATAGTTATCGATGACAAAAATTAAATTGTACTATACTACTGTCACTTTTGATTGAATTTTATTCATTTCTCTTATGGAATGTATGTATTGGTCGATCGTTTATCTGTTCAGTTTAACTGTTACTATTAAACAATAACATATACAGCATATATGTAAAAAAATTAAGTAGAATTATAGAGTTTTTTATAAAGGACATTTTTATAAAAATTTTATTTTCATAAACCAGTTAAAGTCTTCTTTATTTTCTATCAATTTGGGTGTTTGAGAGAAATATGTACTAACATTTTAACCGATTTATCAAATCAAATCAAATGTAAATACGAGTACAACTCCTTGTTGCCAAGTATGCCTGCTTGGTTTAGTGTTTCTTCCTTTTACAAATTTTTTGCCAAGCAAAATAAAAATCATCAAATAAAATATAACTCAAATAAGAGGCAACAATCAAAGGTGCATATCAAACAAAATCTTTGTCCCTTATTTCTTTGTCTTTATAAAGTTCTCCGACATCTGGTCAATATTATATATTCTTAGCGATAAGGGAGACCGCGAGAGAGACATGATCGGTGGCTAGCGAACAGGGCAAGAGCGATTGATATGTTCGTATCAACGAAGAGGTGGTATTTCTTTGTGTTACTCAGCTGTTACGCTGTGTCACGCTTCGCGTGTGCTTTTGTTGTATCGATGTTGCATTTCGAAAACAACCGATGCATTCCCTAAAAAACTGGGGCATTTGCATATTTCACCTTAAGGCTAAGTTTATGAACTAACGTGCGAGTTTAGCGTCGCGAGATTTGATAAAAATCGCTTAGCCTTAGACCTGATAAATAATCGGTTTCTGTAAAAGCTGTCAAATTCGGAAACCCGGGTAAATTTAGGAAAGAAAACAGAAAATAAACAGATTAATAATTAAATGGGTTTCACCAAAGGCATCCCAATTAACACAATAATTTTATTAGGGTCTTTAAAGTTAAAAAAAAAAAATATTAAATTATTTTTTAGTAGTTATTTTTTGAGTTTTATTTTTTGCTTACGATATCTAGTTTTTATTTGTGTTTTTTTGATTACAAAATTAAAGTAATTTCATGTTTTTCAGTTTTATTTTCTGCTTAGAAAATAGGAGTTTTTTATTTTTATAAATATGAATAACAAGAAATTAATACCGTTTTAATGCACCGCACCTATTTTCCATACTTTTGATTTTTACCATTTATCTTCCAAATTGAATTATTCGTTCCAAATTAGATCAAATATTTCGTGAATGTTTTAATTTTTTTTTTCAAATAACTGTAAGAGAGGTCTTAATTTGATTTCTATCATTATCGAAATTAAATCCAAAGCGCTCGCTCGCCAAATTTGGCGTAGTTTGATAAAGTAGCTTCGGAGATGTATCTTGGGCGAGCCAAACCTCTTTTCCAAAATTTAGATTTTAGCGTATTTCTATATCTAATTAAAATTTAGAGCGAAGTTCCTATATTATTTATTGAAATATCGAGTTTTGCTTTAGTTAATTACCGTTATATGAGAATATGAAAAATGCATGTGGTTTTCGGGATTTCTATAATTTTCGCAATTTGAGTTTACTCAGTTGAAATGCAAAGTGTGTACCAAAGTTGCTAAAGTTTGAAATGGATGTTTCGGAGAATACCAATTTATCTTTTATGGTTATTGAAATATCGCAACCGATATATCAAGAAAGTTATAGTACACTGGACTCTAGTGCGCTTGGTACAACAAAAAAAAAAAAAACACGCGTGCATCTAAGTGCGAGAGCCAGAAGTAACACTTTCTTGTGGTATAGAAATTTATAAAACTCGTTTTAGTTATTAGTAGTAGCATTGGTAAAAAACAGTGGTAGAAAAGAGCAAAAATAGTGGTACAAACTAGTGAAAATAGTGTTAGAAATTAGTAAATATAGTGGTCGAAATTAGTTGTAGCATTAGTAGCAATGGTGGAAGAAATTAGTAAAAATAGTGGTAGCGATTCTGACGCAACTTTCGTTATGCGATATAAAAAATCGCTGCCGCTAAAAAGTGTCACTTAAAAAAAGTCAGTATTTGCTATATAATCCGAGGATAACCTCCGCTCCGATATATCACATCTTTTCGCATTAACTTGTTCTGCACGTTTTCTGCTTTTCTTCCCCTATAAACTCAAATTAAATCCGTCCCCTGCCACCCACAAGCAGTTCAGGTTATAATAAAAAGTGTAGAGGGTTTCAAATGTTAGTAGTGCACATAAAAGCATATCATAAGTTCACTTTGTTTACGAGTAAAAATTTAGATTTTTACATTAGTACATTATACGACATTATCGCAATGTCCCATTGAAATGACCAAGCATGGCATAACTAATCGCTGCTGAACCGAAATGAACCGCCTTCATTCTTATTGTATGTATGTATGTATGTACGTTTCGCAATTCTGTATCGATATGCATGTAATTATATCAGCGTATGGATGTATATATGTTTAGTTAATATATATATGGAGGTGTGTGTAGCTCCGGTAGTTATTTAACTAATTCTTACTAGTTTGATAAGATATCAAAACTAACTCAATTAGGTCAGCAAGTAGATTAAACTTTTGTTTTTATTTATGTCGGTACCTACGTATATACTATATATATAAAATATTTCATATAAGTATATTCTTTTGTACAATATGAATGCATGAATAATAATGGCGCAAGCTGATTTGAATTATTTTGATGCGCCCTTCAAATTTTAATACAATATAAAACGAATGCAAATAAGCAGAATGAATAAAAATTATCATCACAAGTGTAGAAAAATCACAGAAATGCCATTATTGAAAGGCAGCCTTATCTTGATAATTTTCAAGTAATAATTTTTTAGTCAACGAAACATAATTCTTACTGACTACATGAACCGGATAAGTAGTGATGTTCCGATATCAGTACTTTGAAGTAAATACTTTTACTTAAAAGTAACCCCACTTTGGAGCGGAAAGACTAAATTTCCTTTACTTTTATCTTTATAAGATTGCTCGAAATTTCATTTTGTGTAGTGGCAATGTCCAAAAAAAAAAAATTGCTCATATTTTGTTCATATTTTTCCGAAAATTAAAAATAAATTATCGGCATTTCATGCAGAATATATTAAAAGTGAAAACACTGCTAAACATTTTTTGTTCTTTTTTTATTTTTATTATAAAATGTATACTCAAATCTGTAACTGTATCTAGGTATGAATGTGTGTAATGCGAAAAGTGCAACAAAACTTCAGCTACACTTCTGAAACTTCGCATTTTCTACAAAGTTCTTCCATTAAATTTTCTACGCTCATAATCGTAAGAAGTTACACAGCTTCTACATTCTTTAATTGCTTCCGTCTATAATAATTTAATTAAAAGCAATACAAAAAGCTCTTAAATTTTTTTTTACTAAACTATACAGTAGTTTAACTACTTCATCACTACATTGCATTTTAGTGCATTCTTTTTATAGTTATTATACATTTGAAGTGATTATTTGTTTTTGAATTTAAATTATCAGCGCTATTTTTAAAACGCCATTAATCCAGTAATATAACTGCCTAGACAATTGGCGGAAAGCAATGCAGCTAAGCGAGATTTACATAAAGAGACAATGAGTTATATGTGAAGTGATTCAGTAAATATAAAGTAAACTAAATATGTAAGTATGTATAGAAATCGCCGACGAATAATCTCAATGGCTTATCGCTGTCTAAGTGAAAGACGCAGTAAGCGCACGAGCAGCAAAGCAAATAAATTAAAACATAAAATCTTAGTAGCAGAGCAAGTGCAGCGATTTGCACATTGAACTGTGGGGACAAATATGCGAAATGATAAGAAGTAAAGTGCTAGGATAGGCGGTGCAGTGGTAGACCCTCGCATTATGAAGCCCCAGATTTACATATGTACCTTATGTACAACTTTAAATGCTGTACGAAAAATAACAGCAACAAGCGTAATTAAAACTTACAACAGTATTGAGATATGATGTGATTAAACATATCACACATGCAGTCGGTCACAAAAATTTGTAAATAGTGATTTTTTATACTAGACCCATTTCTTTGTAACCGAGTGGCAAAAGAACACTGGGTCGGATAAGGAAATGCATGTAAAGCAACAACACTAACCCTGTATAAAATTTCAAAAAATGTTTATGAAAATATCAAACTAATTCCTAATAATTTCTTTCCGTTAAACACCATAACACTCCATTTTATCTATACCATTTATTATATAAACTAGATTATATGGAGAATATTTGTAACGACTTGGCTCTCAAATTACTGAACTGATTTCAATAGTTATTTTTTTAAATAAAACATTAACTAAAAACAATAGTGTTGCATTCTTAAGTTATTATATTATTTTAAAAAATAGGTACATTAGGATGCATTACATTCCATACAAGAAAAAAAAACTCGTGCACCTAAAAGTGCGAGCCAGAAGTAAAACTTCTTAAATATGGGAGTACTAATGGAGTAGTCGTTAGTAGTAAGTAATAATGGTAATAGTTGTGGTAGTAGCAGAAGTCGCAATAGCGGTAGTAGTAGTTAGTAGTATTTGTAGTGGGATTAGTAAAAATAGTATTAAAAATTAGTAAAAATAGTGGAAATTAGTAGTAGCGTTACTGAAAATAGTAGTAGAAATTAGTAAAAAATAGTAGTAGTTTCAAAGTAGCATTAGTGGAAATAGTAGTGGAAATTAATAAAAAATAGTAGCAGCAAGAGAAGTAGCAGTAGAAATTTGTAAAAATGGTAGTCGAAATTAGTAAAAATAGTAGTAATAATTAATAGTAGCATTAGTAATAATAGTAGTAAAAATTAGTAAAAATCGTATTAGTATTAGTGGTAGCTAGTAGTAGTTGTAGTTATGAACCAGGCCCGAACTACTGAAAGTTCCTGAAATCGCCTAGGCGATTTTGACCAATTTGGCGCCAACTGGAGACATTAAGTGAACCCAAGTCCATCTCCACCTGGTATTTCCAACGTAGAGGAGATCTACCGCGTCGACTACTTTCAGGGCTGGATCATTTTATTTCATACATACAACTTGACCTAGCCAGCGTAGCTGCTGAATCTTACCCCTACGCTGATGATCTGACAAAATTAATCATCATCCTGATAGGGGTCAGGTTTACTGCGCCTAAAACAACAGTCCTTGTAATTGTGATATTAGAATCTTTACGCGACAACGACGTTATATTCTGCGACATAGTTTTAGGCGCGAAAACCTGACAACTGTCAGGTCTTCAGCATACGGCGGTCAATTTCGTTATAAAGCTCATACTGCTCCTCGTTCCATCGTATGCGGTATTCGCCGTCGACCTTTGTTAGAATCGACAGAGATCTGCAACGTTCTTAAAATCCGTCATCTGCGAATTCAATTGCTTTACTAATACGGGACGATGTTTTAAATTTTTTGTGGAAAATTGAAAATTTGTATATTTTTGAAGCAAACCGCATACCAATTTAATTTAAAAAATTATCAGGAAATGGTATGTTATATGAACATCTATAGTAATTTTTTGATTCCGCCATATATTTCGTTGTCACCAATTAGCGACTGAGATCACAACTTTTATTTTACAAACAGGAATTTTTTCCCGTATGCCATTCAGTTGGTGTAATTTAACTTATCCAACGAGATTTAAATTGCCTTGTAGTTCACATGAAAAATACTTAATGCATTTAAATGTTCAACCTAATAAGATTCCAAAAATATTCTTCTAGTCTGATTGTCCATATAAATTTACCACTTCTCCATTCTCAATTGGGGCTTGTGCCAAATGATAGCAAAGTTCTATGGTGAGATATCTTTTTACTATGGTGAGGAAATTTTTAATTTTTCATTACCAAAACTATAAAAGAAAAATGCCGCGAATATACAAAAAATACGATCGTTACCTACTTCAATTCTTTTGAAATTAAAGGCAATGCTTTACATATAATTTTTAATTTGATCAACAAACTTTTAACTTTAACCAAAACTTGCAGATAAGTTCCTTGGTAGGATGTTTAAAACAACAACCAGTGTCTTAATGATTTAATTCTAATTTCTAACTACTTATTAAGAAAATAATTGTATAAAAACATATCATATACATATGATATAATTAAAAAAAAGTTTTTCCAATTTTTTGCTAGTAGCCCCCATATTATTACAATTTCGCTTAATTTCCGAATGTATAATACATACTAATTTCGGCCTAATTCCTAATGCTGCTTGTTATCAAAAATTTCCGATTACTTGTCAAACTTTTCACTAGCCCTATGAGGCTGACAAATTTTATTCACCTCATAACTGTCAAAAATTTCCATTCCAATGTCACTTTGGGTCTGTGTCAATTGAGGCAAAAGTTCTATGGTGAAAAAACTTTTTAATATGGTGAGAAAATTTTAGATTTCTACTATGCTAATTGGTAACTTTTTATTGCTGGCAATTTTTCATCGTTCCCTTGATGCAGGCGAGGACCAGCGAATTAAGTCAGTCATTAAATGCCCGAATTTATACAGCAGATACTCGGCTGTGCTGATTTTAATTCCTATGGAACTGAAATTCATGCATTTATTAGCCATTTTGGCAATATTGGAACAAAAACAAGCCAATGCCGTATTTTTCTTGGTGCCAAATTTTTTACTAGCTCAGCTGGTTCGCAAATTTTTATTCACCTCATGGTTGCTAAAAATTTACTTTCCAGAGTAATTTTCTATTCTAATTGGCACAGACCGTTACTAAAAAATATTTTTGTAGGGGGAGTTTGAATACTACAACCACATGAAAATATTTGTGAAAAAATAACTTTGTGTATAAAAAAATAATCACTGTATGAAGACTTTTGTGGTCGACTGTACATTCAAATCGATATGTAAGCGTATCAGTGTGTAAATATTTGCGAGCAAAATAATAGGCGACGCGCACATCAAATGACGTCACATAAATCGAAAACAAAAGCCCAGTTCGGAAGTCACTGTTTTCCTTATCAGCATTTTGAATCCAATTTTAAAGTAAACAGACTTATATACAGACATGCGTACATATAATAATAATAAGCCCAACCGACACGAGGGGCACAGTCCGCATGACGTACGGATCTTTTTTATTTTTATTTTTATAATTTTTTTTTGTGCCGAGTTGTTAAAAGGAAAAAGTTTGTTAAGCGTCGAGATCCAAAACTGCTCAGCTACAGAAAAAAACTTCATCAGCTGAATCAAATATATATTATACCGCCGTTAATCATTTATTGAGAAAGGACAGTACAGCTCTTTTTATGGTGAAAATTGAGTCCGAAATATCAAAAGTGCTGGAAAGACAGTTGAAATCTTGACATAAACATCGGAAAGGTTCATTTAATTCATAATTGGTTTTACACTGTTTTAAATAAAGAGGTTTAAAGTGTCTTGAAATCCGAGAAGGAACATTAAATTTAACTTCGGCAATAAGAAATGTGCTTGCGATAGACCCTGTGAGTAGTTTAGTAATGAATATTATGCCTAGCATTTCTCTACGGCAGGAAAGAGTAGGAAGATTTATTAGCTTCAAACGATCAGTATAATGAGAAAGATTAAGCCGAGAATCCCATCTAAAGTCTCTTAGGGCAAAAAGTAAGAACTGTTTTTGAATTGATTCCAGCCGATCAATGTGAACTTGATAACGTGGGTTCCAAACTATCGAACCGTAATCTAGCATAGGTCTTACTAAAGTTGTAAAAAGAGCCTTTGTTACATATGGGTCCTTGAATTCTTTTGACCATCGTTTTATAAAGGCAAACATCCCTCTAGCCTTATTAGCTATAGCAGTAACATGACTATTGAAATTAAGTTTGGAATCCATTGTAACTCCCAAGTCAAAAAAGTCAATCACTTGATCCAGAATATAGTTATTTATTGTGTAAGAAGCTGGCTGAATAGTTCTTCGTGAAAAACTTATAAATTTACATTTTTTAAGGTTAAGTGGCATATAATTTATGTTGCACCAATCAACTAAGCTGTTAATATCTATTTGTAATAAATTTCTTTCTTCAATCGAAGCGTATGATTTAAAAAGTTTTACATCATCGGCATACATTATTTTATTCGAATATCTTATTGCAGTAGTAATATCATTTATGAATAACAAAAACAGAATCGGGCCTAGATGGCTGCCTTGGAGAACTCCCGAAGTAACATTAATGACATTGGAATTTGGCATTTTTGAATATAACGATTCGAGATCTATCATGTAGATAAGAAGAAGTCCAGCGGAGGAGAGAGGGTGGAAAGCCCAGCAGATCAAGTTTGTGGATGAGTAAGGGGTGTATGTACATACAGATCATATCGAAATTATGCTTTGGGTTGACCTAGCATTTTTTCTTCTTAGAAATTCAGCATTAAAGTGCGCCATATATTATATGGGAAGTCTGGTTATGGTCAAATGAAAATGAAATGCAGTACTTTCGAACGAATGTGATATGAATAAATATGCAAATAGTTACATAACTAGGCTTTATGTATTTTTATAGATGAACTTGACTTACTTAGTTACAGTAGTAAATTTTGTGTGTTTGTTGAAAGATTTACCTAATTCAAAAGTTTGTTTTACTAAGTATTTACGCAAAAATAGTCACCAAAGCTTAGTTATTAGAGTTCTTGCTCAAAATCGACTATCCGACTATTATCGATATATCGATTAGTCGACTAGCAACAGTTTTGACGGTTGATAGTCGAATAGCAACTATTCGATTAACCCTTCACTTTCGTTTAAGCGCTCGCCAACGAGTAGTCTGAAAATCGACTAACCGAAATTATTCGAATAGTGACAGTTATTCGGAAGAAATTTAGTAAAACTTTATTATAGTTGAAAACAAGTTTTGTCAATATGCACAAAAATTCAAACACATATAAAACACAAAATTGAATTGAAAGAAAACAACTGGTCGAAAAATCGAAACCGAAGGAGTAGTCGGCTAGTTACTTATGCGCGGTTAATCGAAAAAGTCGCAAGGAAACGGTTAGTAGATTAGGTGAATTCGACTATTTATTTAAACAACTTTTGCCAATCGATTAATTACCTTTATTATTTACGAACCAAATCGGATAACAAATAAAACTTTTCTAAAAATCTCATCACCAACACTATATATATAGCGGGTGAAATAAAGCTTTAAAATTCTACAGGTATGCTCACAAAAATTCACCCAATTTTTCAAGATGGAGGTTTGATAAATTTGGCGATTTGGCAGTACTGGTATTGTTAGGTAACATTTTGTCATTTGGATGCTACTGGAAAATTGTGTTCCAGCCAAAAATGGCATTAGCATGCGAACACTTTTGTGCGATGATTTTTACTACTTTTTTCGTGGATTATCTAGACAAGAATGCATCGATTAACTTGTGTCCACTATTGGGAATTAATCACTTTACATGGCTATTATTTGACGCTGACTCAATGAGTTCAATCGTGCTAATAGCTTACTCACAGACAAATCCCGCAAAGGTCGGCCAAAAACAAATTTGCTATGTCTGAACTTATAATGTAAAATCAGCATATGACATAACGTGAGATTTCTGTTTCTCTTGGTGTTGGTATGAATTATATAAGTATACAAACAATTTTGCATGAATGTTTTAAGGTGAGAAAATTTTAAATCAGGTTGCCGACAGTGTAGTAGGTATATTAACATATTAAATGAAATTTAAAAATATGAGTGTCTAACTGAGCGTTTTAAAGCTTCGTTCAGAGCTATAAAGAAAATCGAAAACTCCATATGAAAAGCGCTGAAGCAATGGCCAAGTAAATTTCTTGCGTCAAGTTTCCTTAAGTCAGCCCACAGCTCTCAATAAAAAAATCCTTTCACTACAACCTTTCTCCAAAGTTATAACGAAACTCTGGTTTTGAAATCCAAGATACGTCACACCCTGTTACTTTGTATTATTAATTTGTACTGCACATAATCAAATTAATTTCTTTTATTTATATTTTTCCTTATCTTCTTCTTCTATTGTCTACTGTTCGCCATGAATTATCAAATTCAAAATTACTCTACTTTACTACTCTTTCATGCTCAAAAAGTATTTTGTTTATGAAAGCCTTATTTCAAAAATATTGTAGAAGAGGGTTGCTACATATTTAAAAAATTTATCAAAATTATAACTTAACTCAAATAATGAAATGAGTCTCAAACAAAGGAGTTATAAAAAGGCTTTAATTTGAAAATGCATTTGGAGTGGTTGCCACCTTAAAAATAAAAGAAATAGGAGTAAGAAAACTTAATCCAGAAAATGTGTTTAAAGAGTGTTATTATCTGTTTGGAAATATTAGCAATAATTAAATGTCTAAGCTTACTGAAAAATAAGAGTATCGCGAAAGAGTTTACATGAAAATATTGTTGAAAATGGTTTCAATCTTTAAAAGAACTTTGATACAATTTAATCGATAAGGTAACTGAAATTCTAATATACTGGTATCAAAAGAAAAAGTTCTATTAACATAATAATAATAATTTGGAGCTTATACCATTTCTTAATATTTGACCGAACTTCTCCAACAATTTGTCGTGTGCGCCTTGACGTTGTAACACAAATTGAGGGACCTACAGTTTTACGCCGAATCCGAATGGCGAATGTTTTTTTTGTGAGAAATTTTTTCATGGCAGACTTGAGGTTTGTCATTGCCTGCTGAGAAGCGACTGCTATTAGAAGAATTTTTTCTACATATAATTTTTTTTATGTAACTTGCCCCGCTCTGAATTCGAATCCAGGACACACATCGAATGGAAGTACCCACACGGTACACACTCGGCTACGGCGGGTTAAGGTAAATTTATTCCCCAAACGTATTTGAACCTTAAGTTCAACTCACAAAAAATGTTTATAGTTAAAAAAAACAATCTAAGACTAGCACTGGGATGTGTCCGAGATTATTTACCATTTTAAAGGTCGCAAATATTGTGGCCTCAAACCAAAAAAATTTTGGTCGAAGCTCATATTTACTATGATTGAATAACGACATTGAATTTTGTCAGTAACTTTTAATGACTTCCAAACATAACTCGTTCGTCAACTGTGCCTAATTAAAAATATGAAAATAGTATATAAAAAATTGCAAAAAAGTATATAGTATAGTATATTTAGATCCCACATATTTTTACAAACAGAAGAATAATGGAAAGCAAATGATATCCTACTTTAGTGCGCCTAATGAATGTTCATTCATATAAGTACCATACACGCAATATTCGCACATGTTTTTAAAGTCAAATTGCGAACTTTTTTACTCTGTGGTTTTTACATCCTATTCGCAAAGCAAACAAATTTAACTTCACAGCAACCCAAATTGTTCACGTTAGAGAAACTTTGAATATCACATATGAAAACTAATACTTATTGGGAAGTCGATTTAAGAAAGTTTATAGAATTAATTACTAATATAGTACTAAAGTAATAATTAAGTATTAATTACCGATAATTACTTCGATTTTTGTTCAGAATGCTATGACGCTCAAATGTTTTTAAAATTGTCTTGCAACGTTTGAGATGTTTACTGGTTTATACTACATCAACAAATGACACACTCTACGAGTATTTCCGCCTAAAAACATACAACACATTTGGTCATATTTTGCATCAGTTCTGCTGCGCAAACACACACGCACACACACACAATAAACAAACTAAGGGACCTTGAAACACCTGTTGCAGTATTAGACGGAATTTAAATAACGCATGACAAGTTTGCATTGTCATATCCAGGTTAATATGTTAATATATAAAAAATATTTATCAAATATGATCAAAAAACAAAAATTACAAAAATACGATTAAATGTGATCGAAAAGAAAAATCGATCAAATATGTTCGAAAAAATAAAAATTTAAGAATAACGATTATTTTTGAGCGGAAAAAAATCACAAATTATCTATCAAATTTGACCAAAAAAATTAACATTAAAAAACTACGATTAAATGTTATCGAAAAGTAAAGAACATCAATAAGATATGACCGGAAAACTAAAAATTCAAAAATAACAATTATTTTCTATCGATAAATATTACAAATAATCATCCAAATTTTATCGAAAAAACCAAAATTAAAAGATTACGAGTAAATCAAATCGAAAAAAAGCATCGATTAATTATGATTGGAAAATTAAAAAACCAAGAATAAAATAACAAATACAACGATTATTTTTGATCGATAAAAAACCACAAATCATAATACACAAAAAAATCGCAAATTATCGATAAATTTTTATCGAAAAAATCGAAATTGAAAAATAACTATCAAATGTGATCGAGAAAAGAAAAATCACCAAATAACGGTTAAATCATTTTTTTTTGTATAAAAATTATACGATCCCTGCAAAATTATCCTAATTTATTACAATCGTAAGTAATGCAATAGTAATTCAATAAAAAGAAGTTCATAGTAGATGATTCCCTGCCAAACCCACCAAACACATAGCAAAACCTTCCTGACCGTACAACTTGACTTCGCCATCGTTTGCGTCGGCTCTTTAGACTTCGACCATCCATCCGGCTTCAGAAATAAATAGATTTTTATTTTAAATGGTTCCAAACTGTTTTTAGAATATCAGGACCTTAACGCTATACAAATTTTTTGCCACCAGGCCTACATTTTCGGCTTTATCGAAGAAGAACTGTAAAATATGGAGTATTTTCTCTTTGCTGGTGTCCATTTTTGACGCGAGCTAAAATAATACCGGGTCAAGCAATCACAAAACTGTCTGAGAATTTTTTTTAGTACGAAATCTTATCTTGCTGATGTCATATAGGTTAACCCGATCGATATAGTTACTGTCTTTAAATGCGTAGTATAAAAGCATTAAACAAAAATTAATGAAGTAAATTAAACTACAGTGTTCCAGTTTCAAAGAATATGATTGCGTTAATACATCCTTATTATATTTAGGTCTTCAAATTTAGCTAATATCATTACATGTAAAATTTCTTTTTAAACGATAAAAGAATATTTACACAAATCGGGTTACGCTAAATTTAAAAAGAGGGTAAAAAAGGAAGATAGTTCGCAATTCTCCTTTCTCATCTTTCATATGTTTTGCATTCTAACCCGGCTTCAAGTTTTATGCCCTATTAGCGAGACAGGTGTACTGATTAATCTGAGTACAACTACTTGAAATAGAACAATAGATGCTAATAGTTATTTCACCAAGTGCACACCTGCATCTTATTATAACAACGAATGCATCAAGATGTGCTTCAAAAGCTTGGCAGGCGTAATGTTTCAGTGTAGTACTCTGTGTTCATCTAACCCTCCACACATCTACAGCCGCAGTGACGAATAAACCCTATCGGAAATAGAATAGCCTTACAAGCACTTTAAAGAATATTTTTTCACCAACTATGCACAATTGGTTGTAGTTCCTTCTTTTTTCTTGTAAGTAATTAATTTTATTAACATGGCGATGCCCGAGGAGCAAGTCAATTATTTGACTCACTGCAATTGATTTCAATTACTTTTAAATGTTTATGTTTGACAGAGAAATTATCAAAATTAGTTTTTTTCAAGCTGCAATAAAATGTTTTTATTTCTAACTAATTAAACTTCCGTTTGTTTTTAAACTGTTTTAAAACCAGGCTAATTACCAACTACTTTCAAACCTGTCCATTTCAAATTATTTAAAAATATGTACAGTATGCTTAAAAATAATGACTCCACTATTTCGAGCATCAATTCTCGAAAGTATTGTAAACATCGATTTCCTGTTCAATTAGACTGCTTTACAGGCAAATAATAAAAAAAAAATCTGGTTTTGGGGAGGTTAGTATGCGCATTCAGAGCCCCAATACAGGTTTTTTTTTAATAAAAGGGTAAGGTTTTGAAATAAATACAAAAGACAATCAATCAAAATGTGCTTCTAACGACAACAAACTTGTAGAGGTTGTTTAAAAACATGCCAAGTTATAACTGGTTGAAATGAAGATTTTTTAAATTTTGATTTTAATAGAATTTTTTTTTCTTGTAATTTTTTTAATTTTTTTGTAATTTCTTTATTTAAGTTTCAAAAATAACTAAAATAAAAAACTTGAAAAAAATCGCTAACCGCTAGTATGTATTTTGGTACGACGAACTGCAAATTGGGTAAATTTGCCAGTTATCAATATTAGCATTGTTCAAATGCTATCTATGGGAGAGAGTTTTAAAAAAACATCCTTCTGGGCTTTGGTATGAGTAAAAAAGTAGTAGAAATTAGTAAAAATAGTAGTAGTGCATAGTAAAAATTATCGCAGAAATTAGTAAAAGATAGTTGCAGCAATTAGGAGGAACCCTAGTAAAAATTGTAGTAAAAATTATTTAGCCCTAGAACACTAATGTTAGTCGAAACGACTAACATCACTTGCAATTCCTCACATATTTTTTTACTCACTTCACAGAACACTTTCAACTCTCGTGTATTCTTAGTAGCCGATATCTTCTTGTCGTGAGTGGCCGCATAGCAACAGTTCGTACGGTTATATTTGAGATATTCAGCTCTTGCACGTCGGATCGACTAACAATTAGTGGTAATGTAACTTTAAGCGTTAATTTTGAAAAGGATTATATTGCAGATCAAGGTTGCTAATTGGTGGATATTTATTATAGGATTAAGAATGAGTTCTAGAAAAGGTTTGACTGAAGATTTTATAAACAAATTTTTGGAAGCATGTGACGAAAGCGATATAGAAGAAACTAATTGTAGTGACTGCGAAGACATTCTGGAAGTGGAAGAGCCTGTTGATTCGGATGAGCACGTTGATTCAGAAATCGAATACCAAGAAGAAGATGGTTTAGAGGACGACGCTCAATTGATAGATGAAACAACCATCAGTCAATCAACAGATACTTCAAAAATATTAGGCTTCACTACAAAAGTGATCCGTGGTAAAAATAAACATGTATGGAGTACTCAAAAACCTAAAACAGCAGCCAGGCAGGCAGCTATGAATATTGTTCACAAGCCACAGGGGCCTACGCGTCCAAGTAAGGGAATAACTGATCCATTATTATGTTTTGAATTGTTTTTGATGGATGAAATATTTGACGAAATCGTTAAATGGACAAATATTGACATCGACATGGCGCAATCAAACTATAAAAATATCAGTGCCACTCAGAGCAAAATAGAAAAAGATGAACTAAAGGCATTTATAGGGTTGTTAATATTGTCAGCAGCACTCAAAGATAACCACCTGAATGTGAATGAATTGTTTGATCCATCTTTTTCCGGCGACAGGTACTTTACTGCAATGAGTAAAGCTAGATTTGAGTTTTTGACATACTGTTTACGGTTTGATGACAAATCTGAAAGACTGAGATATATAAGCAAAGATAAATTTACGCCTATACGAAAGGTTTGGGATATATTTATTGGGAACTGTCGAACAAATTATGATGCCGGGTTATACGTCACCATTGATGAACAACTTTTAGCATTTCGAGGTAGATGTTCTTTTAGAATGTACATACCATAAACCGGCTAAGTATGGTCTATAAATTGTAATGTTATGTGACAGTGGTTCCAAATATACATATGCTGGATGCAGTCCCTTACTTGGGTAAAAGTACAAATGCGGATGGTTTGCCCCTTGGTGAATACTTTGTGAAGGAGCTAACACGAATAATTCATGGATCTAACCGCAATGTAACTATGTACAACTGGTTTACGTCCATCCCACCAGCAAAGTCTCTTCTTCGACAGCCGTATAATCTAACAGTTTTGGGTACCTTACGTTCAAACAAAAAAGAAATTCCAAAGGAAATGTTCAATTCAAAAGATAGAAAAGTAGGAACATCAATGTTCTGTTACGACAATGAGTTAACCTTGCAATCATATAAACCAAAACCTAACAAAATGACTTACATGCTATCCTCTGCCGGGGAAGAAGGAACTATCAACAACATAACTAGCAAACCACACATGGTGGAGTTTTACAACCAATCCAAAGGCGCCGTTGACACCTTTGACCAAATGTGCAGCGTTATGTCATGTAGCAGAAAAACGAAAAGGTGGCCTTTGTGCATGTTTTATGGAATATTGAATATGGCATCTATCAATAGCTATATAATCTATTGTTATAACAACCACAAAGCTGGCGAAAAGCCCTTAAACCGAAAAGATTTTATGAAAGAACTGCATAAGCAATTGGTGAAGCCTTGGTTAAATAAACGTTTAGAAGTTCCTTCATTAAAAGTAGCAACGAAGGACAAACTACAAATTTTAACAGCTTCGAATAATAATGACGCCGGAACAAGGAGCTATTAAAAGAGAAAAATTTGCCGTTTTTGCCCGTATCAGAAACATCGGATGACTAAGTCGTCATGTGCAAAATGCGGTAGTTATATATGTGGAGAGCATAAGGTTGAAGTGTGTAACAAATGTTATTCGAGTTAAGTTTAAATTAATTTTTTCCTACCGGATTTATGTTTGATTTACTTTCTCTTGTCTAAAATGAATTTTATGATGTTATTTTTAGTTTTTATTTTTTTATTGCTAATTTCCGCAACTGATCTCAAAAAATGTTCCTTAAAAAGGGTAAGCGACATATATGTTAATAAAATGAATTTGTTTGTAAAAAATTAGAAAATTTGATTTTTTTTAGAATTAAAATAAAGTAAAATAAAATAAATAAAATAATTCGTTGAAGTTTTAAAAACAGATAATAGAAATATATAGAAATCGTATTAGTTAGTCGATTCGACTAAGAATTAGTGTTTACGTATGAAAAATATGATTAGTGTTCCAGGGTTAAAAATAATCGTAAAAATTAGTAGTGGCATTGAAAAAATAGTAGAAAGAATTAGTAAAAAAGTAGCAGAAATCATTAAAAATTGTGGTAGAAATTAGTAAAAGTAGTAGCAGAAATTATTAAAAATAATAGTAGAAATTAGTAAAAATAACAGTTGTAATTAGTGGTTGGATAAATAAAAATAGTAGTGCAAATTATTAAAAATAGTAGTAGGAACCAGTAAAAGATAGTAGTAGTATATAGTAGTATAATTAGTAAAAATAGTAGGTCAAATTATTGAACATAGTAGTAGAAGTTGGTAGTAGTATTAGCAAAAATAGTAGTAGAAATTAGTAAAAATAGTAGTAGTAATTAGTAGCAGCCTTAATAAAAAGGAGTAGCAGAATTTTGTAAAAATATTAATAGGTACTTGTAGTGACATTAGTACAAATAGTAGTGGTAATTAGTAGTAGTATTGCATTCTGAAATTGGTTAATTTTTAACACCGTCTGCTTTTTCTCGTCAATGGTGTACTTCTAAATTTTACGTTCTTCAAAAATCAGTTAATATGAAAAGTAAAATAACACTATGCGTTCAATTTGTTAATGTGTTCTAAAATTATACATATCGAGTAATAAGACTGACGAGGGATGTGCAACGGTTAGTTCGAATTTTACTTAAATTAAAAAAAAGAAAAACAAATGGTGAAAATCGAAAAAATTTCTTAGGGCTCGTCTGTATGCACGATTAGAGACGAATTGTACAATAACTAAAAACGAAACTTTCAAAAAGCCCAGCAGAGGGTTTCCTGTTGTTTAGGTGAACTTTCTAAAAATACCAATAAAATCCAATGCATTTTGGGCTGTCGCACAGTGTTATCGATTGCTCTGGATCATCGACATACACATACATATACATACATATACCTACACATACATACACATACACTTATACAAATATCTTTCTGAACTTGTATAAATGAACAATCGTATCTCAACAACGACATAAAATAATAGTTGCCACGTGAGGAATACAAAAGCAACGAACAGCAGAAGTGGAAACTGAGCTAAACAACAACGACAACAACAACACTTACACTTTCACTAATACCAACAAATTTCCTTTCATCACCTTTCATTAGTTGTCATAGTTACTGCTGTTGCTTACATATATACATTTTTTGTTTGTGATTTTTTTTCTTTACCGCCATAGTTACCGTTACCCTCACATTTACAATTACAGCTACAATTGCAACTGCAGTCGAGGTTGAGGGTCATGGACACCAGCGTGGCGTTGTTGAGTATTTGCCGCATCTTTGCTGCAGTGCATTGTTCACACACACATACACACACACACACACATACACACGTACATAAACAAAGGCACATACACACTGGCATATGAATGTTGCACGTGAATTGCGGCATTGATTTCCTGTAACACAACCGGCAAAATCACAGAAATGCAATTAGCACAATTACTCGGTAATGTACGAGTATCATTTTCGAATGAATATCTTGTGCCAAATTAAAGTCCTCGAGAATAGCTATGTACATATATAAATTATTATTTTTTTTTATGCTCTAAGAGTTTGCTAATGGGTTAATTTTCAAGCAAATTATTCAAAATGGTCCAGTACTTTATTTTGGCAATATTAATAACATTTTCCATATTAAACTTTTTTCATTATTTTTCATTATTTTTAAAAATTTGGCATATCCATTAATATAAACCATACAAATCAAAAATTCGAAAATTTAACAAACTTAAAAAAATGTGCGATAACAAAAATTTAACAAACTAGAAAGAATTTAATTTGAAACTTTTTTTTTTAAATTTTTAGAAGTTTTTGGAGTATACTCTTTTTTTTTTAACTTCTGTCGATTTTTGATTTTCTTATGCCGAATATTATTTCGTGCATGGTTTATATGAAGGAAAATGCGCTAAAAAACAAATTCTGATTAGAAATTTTCTTTGAAAATTTATTTTTATGAATTTTCATTAACTTTGTATCTGAATTTTTCTTAGAATTTTAAGAAGTTTTTGGGATATACGATTTTTTTACCCCATTCAAATTCCGTATGCAAAAAAAAGAATTCAGATTAAAAAGTTAGACTTTTTTTAAATTTTATGAAATTTTTTTGTTTGAAAATTGTACGAAATTTTTTTGAATTTTCATAAACTTTGTATAAAGTTTGCAAATTTCGCTCATAAGCTTTGTGTTAAAAAATGAACTATATTTTTATAAAAAAAAATAATAAAAACACGTTGACATGGAGAATGTTTTCAATATTGCAAAATATAACACTCTCACACAAATACATTTACATTCACATATTTTGCGTACACGCGGAAACACCTGAGGATTTCGTTTGCATTCCTTTTCACTTTGCTTTGCCACTTCAATCAATGCACCCATTCTTTGTGCCAGTTTTTCATTTAGCCTTTTAGGCTTTGATTCAAATTACAGCTCAACTTGTTTTTTCTTAGTTAATTTTTCAGCTCTTCGCTTTTTATTCTACATATTTTATTTTTCAGCGATTTAAACACCGGCGCTTTGACCGACCCTCAACTGCACTCTCTGCCACTTGCACCGCGTGTGCGATGCATCAGATTTGAAATTATGGTTTGTGGTAGTTTTGGTTTATAACACTCACCTGCAGTTGGTAGCTTCTTTATAATAAATTCATATACACATATACAAACATACATCAGTATGTAACAGTAGGTAGCAAAAAAGTTCGAATTTTCTTGAATATTGCCGCTTTCGAGTATGAAGAAAGCTTTGCTGTAAGAGCTTTTAGTTTACATATTCTTCAATCCAAAAACAGCAAAAGCACTTACGGTTAGTAAATATGATTACTACAGGAGCTTTAAAAGCTTATAAGGCGCGTCATTGTTTTTTACGCTAAACTTTCACGGAAAGCATTTCTGCTTGCCATCTATTTGTGATAGTTTTGCAACGTCAGTTTCACAGGGGGTTTCAGCATCATTTGCATTGCTATTTTATAATACCATAAATTGAACTGCAATGGACTTCAGGGGTAATGGACTTTATAAGATCGCAGAGTTAACGAATTTTTTTGCAACGGCTACAATGTGCATCGTAAGAATCGCGAAGCTGATAATGGTAGTGGCCTGACGTTCAGCAGTGCAGTATCGTCTTATCGAAGGAGGCATGTACCCCATGGATACTGCCCTTCAATTTGAGGGCATAGTTATCCGGTCAACTGATGTCTAGATCGAAATATTTAATGTTAGACCGCTGACTTTGTCTCTGCGGACCGACGAACCTTCATCAATTTCAAAAAGGCTGAATGGTTTAGGTTCGCGCAATTTACTGAGGGCGCCTTCCGTGCTCTTCCCACTCCTACTGAACTTTGCACGGGCGAACGTAAGTTTCAAAAGGTGGTCGCGACAGTAGCTGGTAGGATTTCAGAAATCCGGCCAAACTTCCCGGCGCGCTTGAAAACGAGCGCGACCACCTTCGTCACTCTGATCTCCGTAAACCCCGTATCAGAGATTTAAGCATGGAGGTTATGAGTAAGCGGGACAAGTAGGATGGGCATCTGAGGTCCTGTAATCTGACCACAAGAGGGGTAATCTCTGGTTGACCGTAAGGTCCTTGTCTACCCCGGGGAAGAGGCATTTTGGTTTGCATCCTGCGCCAGTCAAGCCAAACGTAGAATAACCAGGAGGCTGCACAAACCGACAATAAATAAGCGCGGCCCCAACCTTCACCAGCGAGAAGGTTAAGGAGGCGAAAGCCTATAAGGTCATTGGTCCTGTTGTGATAAGCATGCTAATGCTGAAAAATTTGGACTCGACAAGCGTAGCTTACCTCACAGAGAGGTCCATCTCCTCACTCATCTTTCTTGATGTGTGGAATGTGGGTAGGGTTATACCACTGTTGAAACCAGATACCCGTCTAAGCAACAGGTTGACTTCCGGTAAATGCACAGCACAACTACAGCGCTTAATACGATTAACACGCTGATGACCTACAGCCTAAACCACAACCGTCCCTGTGAGAATACCATCCTAGTTTGATTTGCTAAAGGCTTTTGACACAGTTAGCCATTGGTTGAAACTGAGAAGAGTTAAACACGGGTCTCACAGGGTGGCATACTTTGGCCGATGCTGTTTAAGGTTTACACCTCAACCGCCTGAGTCACCATCTCATACGCTGATGACTGGCTACCGCAATGAAATTGATGGCATGTGCTCGAAAGTAAACAATTGTCTCTGCGACCTTGCTCACTTCTTTACTGTATGTAAAATGACATTAAGCCCTTTGTGATCTTATTTACAACATGAATAAAGGAGCTCAGGCTTGAACTCAATATTCATGATGATTGTACTGGCATCCATAAGGGTAACCATTCAAGGAGGCTAGGAGTTACGCCAATCGCCAATAAAGTACAGAATCGTAATAGGGTACTCAAGTCTCTCACCGCTGGCACTTGGGGCAAAGTAAAGGACACGTTGTTGGCAGCACACAAGGCGGTTAATCGGACGGTTGTAAGCTATGTTGCATCAATTTGGACGCCGGGGACCAGTAGGATACAGTGCACTCAGCTACAAACCTGTCAGAATTCCGCCCTCTGAGCACTCCTTCACCAGAACATGTGCATGCTCCTAGTTAAGGAGAAAAATTTTTTACTCAACAAGCAGTTCATGATTGAATGCCACCGAACGGGGCTTAAAAACCGGAACTTGAAAATGACCAAGCCGTCTCTTAGGCACATCAAGGGACATCTCCGTGAACTCATGTACGAGATCTAGTCAACCGCTCGATCCGATGACATACAGACAGGCGTCGAATAGCATTCACCGTGAATCAATCACCACATTCATGAACTCTCACCCGATGAATGCTGTCATTAGAGTTAAACCACCACCCATAGCAGGCGAACAGCTTCAGCTGCCTCGAGAGTCGTGCGTCATTCTGGCTCAATTGAGATCTGGATACTGTAGTAGAATCAACTCATACTTATTCGGACTCGACCCCACTTTGCAAATGAATGTCCGGGATGTGGATAATCTCCGCACGGCTCCAATCACCTATTCACCCTGTCGAAACAGCTTAAATCTTGGGCCTTAGATGAGTTGGAGGATAACGACTAATGCTAAACAAAATTGTACCGAACTTGGCCCGAACTGGTCCCGAAATCATTTCTTTCGAAGTAGCTCCGAGTTCCGAAATGTTAATAAACGAGTCTCGTCCTTCAATACTTAAACATTATTTACTCACTCATACTTATAATGAGAAGACTTTTATGATATAAATCTCAAAAAAAAAAAAAAGTTTTTGAAGATTCAAAAAAGTATAGATATCTCGCTTATGATTGCAATGAAAAAACTGTTATACAAATTTTATACCAGAAAACGATTTCAATACCAATCATTTAAATTGGGGATCTCACCTCTAAAGGGCGTAGATTATGAAAAGCTTCACAACAACTTGGATGCACTTCTGGTACCCGCGCTCACTGTCCGACTGACTCAAACAAAGTTCCTGTTCTAATAGACATTTTGTGGTCAGACAAGTCTCAGCAAATATGATAGGTATTGACAACGGTGCTTTGAAACAAATTCATAGATTGGAAATATTTCAGACACAAACTCGAAACCTCCTTAGCCGACCGTGATAATGCAATTTTTTTTTCAATATTTACTTATCTAGTTAACATTTGACAATTTTTTTTATACGATAGCTTCTGCTCTAGTTTTAACAGTAGTTAATCTAAAAGACTCTGCATTTTACTATATTAAGATTTTGATTTCAAAACTATTTTCCATATGTTAGTTTAGTTCAAAAATTGGGTACGGTTTTAATATTACAACAATGGTTTTCCAAAATCAAAGTCTTTGAAGACTTAAAAATATTTACCTCGCAAATAACTATTATGAAAAGACTTTTTTTAAATAAGGGTTATCGCAATTTGTGTCTTACTATAATAATTATTGATTTATTTTTAACTATTTTCTCTTATAATATTTATGTCTCTGTGTGAAAGTATTGTTAATTATAAAATATTTTTTACAGCTAAATTTTTTCAACGCGAAAGAGCCCAATAAAAATTAAATAATACTTATTCGACGATGTAATGAAATGGAGTACATTTTGCGCTATAGGCATCATTGGAAATATACGCGCTGATATTTCTAAAAGTCACTTCGCTACAGTTTATTCCGACATTTAAAGTAGGCCTGAGCGGGTGCGTTTGACTGAGACAATGCTAGCTAATAGTTGAAGGAACGGTTTTTTGTTTTAATGCTTTTGATTACTACAATGCAATTACATATAATACCTTTTCACACTAATCTGGCAGTCAGCTCTTGACATTTAAAGATTTTATTTTATTGCCACTTAGAATTGCTACGCACACACGTAGATAGTTGTTGTACACGTAGGAAAACAAAAAAAAATATTTAAACCAGATAAGCAGCTGTAATTTAGCCTTCAGCAATGAATAAATAGCTACCGGTAGTGGTAAGGCTCGTAAGCAACTCCATGACAACCATGATAGAGCAGCACGTGACCATTCGTTTGAAGTGAGAGCGTTAAATGTTGCCAGTTTAGGATTAAAGTGTACGTTGCTTTAGTAGCTGATAGGAAATTTGACATTTGTTAACCATACACTCTTAGCGCGAGGCTTTATTGAACGAAAATCCACTCTAGTTTTTAACTGCTATTGTAACGTTGCTTTCATTTCCAATAGCTCTGCCAAAGCTAGCGGTTTTTAAGCCTACAGCTTGCCAGTAACTGTCAAAGGCAGTTATTCCTGTTAGCTTTTGTATTGTTGTGGAATTTTCACCTTATCTTCAGTTTTATTGTTCTGATTGTAGGTCGTTTTGTCAAGTATTTATTGGTGTTGAGAGTCTCTAACCAGCCATCCGCCATAAAATCTCTGGAAAAAGAACATACTGTGTTTTTGCTGTAATTTGGCATTAGATCTGCACTCAAGGTGAGTAACGGAGGTGAAGTAACGGAGTATGGTAAATATTAGCTTAATGACTCGCCAAGCTATTTCGAGGGTGGATAGAGGAAAAGTAAATAGATTTCAATGAAATTTGATTAACACAATTCGTTTGCATCAAGAAACTTAAATCTGAAAAATTGTGAAGTTTGCTTTGTTTTCACGCCCATCTGCCATACAAAGTTCTTTTGCTCAATTATAAGGCATCACATTTCGAACAAGTTTAATTTTTCATTATAAAAAATTTACCGTCATATGTCACAGGTGCCACTTGAAAAATATATAAAGGGGACTTTTAAAAATTCAAATTGGAGACTTTAAGCTTATTAACGTAAAACTGTATACCTCGATATTTCTTACAGGCTGTTTTGGTAATACAATAAAGAAGGTAATTCTATTAACATTTCTTGTATGCCATATTAATTACCTGACGCTTAAGTAGATTATGACATTTCGTGGTACCCTCCCTAGTCGAAAAAAATCTTTTTTTTATTTTAAGTCGCTAATCTATTTTCGGTAGGGGTGCTGACAAAGTTTTTATTTTTTTTTAAACAGGTAATAAAAAGTTTGTCAAAATTAAACGGAATGTATTAATCGTGGATCCTAATAAGATGCAAAAATTCTAAAATGGTTTAGAGCAACAACTAAAAAAAAAAAACGGAAAAGCCAGCAAAACATTCTTAAACTTGTCTCTTTGAACATCTTCGGTGATCCTTTTAAAAGTTTTACCCTCTCCTAAAAATAACCGATGGAAGTTCATGGATTCCGAAAGAACAACTGGTACGATGAGGATTAAGCGCAGCGCGAGCTGTTTGGGGGCGCTACCGAGACTTCGAGAAAGGAATAGAGACTTATTACATATTTCACGAAAGAAAAGAGAGACCTTAATAGGTGAGTGCAAGAGCTTGAGATGCTCGCTGACAGGAGAATGTGCGGCAACTTCCAGGAGGTCTTAAGACCGACGAACCAAAGCCATTGAATGGCGCAGAAGCATGGACGCTGAAAACATCAGATGAAATGGTTCTTGGGGTGTGCGAGAGAATGATTCTCCGAAAAATTTTTGAACCTTTACATCTTTGCGGCGGCGAATACCGCAGACGATGGAACGATGAGTTGAAGTTTCAGTGGCTACGCTGGCTAGGCCAAGCTGTACGTATGTAAGAAATGCGCCAGTCCAGAAAGTATTCGATGCGGTACCCGCGGATGGTTGCAGAGGAAGAGGAAGGCCACTTCTACATTGGAAATACCAAGCTCCACTTGGTGTTTCCAGTTAGCAAAGCAAAGGAATGACTGGCGTGCTATAATGTAGTCGGTCCAAATGCATGCCAACAACTTCTTATCATGATAGACCAATTTGGCATTATACAAGGTGGGCCAAAAGAAACCAAGGGGTGTCCAAAAATTTAAGTTAAAAGTGCCATTGTGTCTCGGGCAGTATGGGCAGTGGCTCCGTCCTGCTGAAACCACATACCAGGTCTGTTTTCAAGAGCAGGACGTAAAAAATTTTCTATCATAAACCGATACCGCTTTCCATTTACGGTTACAGCACTTCCATCTTCATTCTCGAAGAAGTAAGGCTCAATGATATTTTCAGATGTGATCCCACACCATACTGTAACCTGATGGGGTGCAATTGGCGTTGATGAATGGCTCTTTCAAATGAAAATGAGCTTCATCACTCATAATCAAATTTTTAATAAATTTGATTTCATTTCTGGCCAACTCTTGAAATTTAACTGCAAAATTTGGACGTTGCCGATGATCTGCGGGTTTTAATTCTTGCAAAAAAATTAAAAAAAATTAATAAACGAAAAAGTTATTAAACTTTTACACCCCTTGGTTTCTTTTGGCCCACCCTTACAATTGTTGTAAATAACTTGATTATCTCCAGTTACAAGAGGAAGGGGCTATTTTGAATTTAATCGGTTCTGATAAAAATCTTCTTTATTCTTCTATTTTGAATTTGTTATTTACAGCATTAAGATTGCATTATTTCAAATGATTAAGTCAGGTGGTGAAGGAAAAATGAAAATAGTTCAATCTCGTTTTTAAATTTTAAATAAACATTTGCCATATGCACACAGTCATTCCACTATGTGCATATTCATTTGCACAGGTATTTTCAGATAGCACCTTCGTTTGACTACGAAATTTTACAGAATGTAAATATGCATAAAAGAATGTAGCTACATATCTGATTTTGTTACACTGTCTTGCTCTCACTGACTACGAGTATCAAAAATGAAGTAATTTCATGTCCATCGCGCTGACTTCTCTTCATACATATAATAAGTATGTACGTATGTATATATATTAAGCTCCTTTATCTTTTAGCTTTGCACGTGTACTACCAAAGAGTAGTCAAGGATATTTGTACGAGTATGTGGATTTGTAAGTGTGAGTGCGTGTGTGATTTCTACCCACATGTGTGCTAAGGATATTAAGTTAAAAGCGTTTCGCATGTGGATAGCATTGCTTAATGCACTGAAAACGAAACCTGGTATCAGATTGCAGAAACAGGTTACAGGCAGCCGCAGCAGCAGCAGCACCAACAACAAGAGCAACAGCAACAGCAACAGCAACAGCTGCAGCGCTAGTAGGAGTAGAAGAAGAAGTCAACCAACCAAGTTGACTATCGTAGACAGGGGTGGATTTATCACAAGCGGAAAAGAGGCAGCTGCTCGCCCTTAGCAAATTTCCAGGGGCGGAAAATTTGCGACAAAGTTTAAATCCCACCTTTTTTTTTTTGGCTTTTTTTTTTACTTTCTGGCGCGTTTCTTGCGCGTTAGGATACCCATCCTGAACGACTCTACATTATAACCAAAAATTATTCCCGTAGACATCATTTGTCCCATAAGGCAGTGCCCGGTTATTACTCCCACCATTTGTGTGAGAGAAGGGCGGTCAGGGCGAATGAGAGCTTTGGATCGCTCTACTTCAACCTTTGGCCAAACTTGTCTGGTATTTCGACAGATGAGTTCCACGGCCCTCCTGATATTCACCTCCTCGCTGAGTTCTCTCTTTAAACTGTATTAGAAGGTTATTTAGAGGCATGCCCGCATCTAGAGCAGAATTTACAACAGACAATGCCATTCATTTTCTTGCCAACTAGTTTTCCATGCAGTTGCCGGGAATGTCACTTCGTCCAGGGACCCATACAACAGTTACGGAATGTCTAGGCGCGAACAGATGGGGAGATCTTCTTTTACTTATGTCAATTATGGTCGTTGTTTTATGAGAATCAAGAGATTTAATTTACGCTTGGCTGTCGGAGTATATTGTGGCAGGTCTGTCTGCAGGAGCGGACACTGTCAGACATCGAGCAGCCTCCATTATGGTATTTGCCTGAAAAAGGTTACCGTGGTCTGGTATGCGAAAGCAGAGGTCCAACGCAAATTTGCTTGAGTGAATCCCGCTGCCCACTATCTGGTTATGTTGAGAACCATCTGTAAGGATAGCCATCGACCCTGGGTCTAGGTATACGGCACCTTCCCATTCATTTCTTTCCGGGATTCTCAAGAAAAATTTATTGCACATGCTGAGTAGGGAAGTAGCGTGATCTGGACTCCTTTAGAGTATTCGGAAGAGCCAGGATCATTGTGTGCCCGTATCTTATCGAATAATGTCAAAATGTGCCACAATCGGGAGGGCCACGTCACGTCTTGTATTGTCGGGGGTAAGAAAGCGAGCATGTACTTCAATTATCTTAGCTTTCTAAAAAAAAAAACAAAAAAAACAGGTCCAGAGATTTTTGAGATGGAAACGGTCGGCATTTGGGCATTTACCCAGGTCGGCAATTTGTGAAAATCCGACCCTGATCGCAGAGCAACCGGTGTGGCAGTCAGCCAGTTAAACTCAATACTTGTACATATGGCCAGTCAGATGGCGAAGGTATTGGTCGGCCAGTTAGTCAAGCAGTTAGTTAGAGATGTCGGTTTGCCAGCTGCACTGT
Source organism: Anomoia purmunda (assembly GCA_951828415.1). NCBI lineage: Eukaryota > Metazoa > Arthropoda > Insecta > Diptera > Tephritidae > Anomoia > Anomoia purmunda. The sequence goes on from OX639995.1 coordinate 49,851,005, forward strand.
AGTCACTACGATAAAGCAACTCAAGTAGATACCCTCAAAGGGTATATTTGTAATTTCGTCTACACTCAACGTAATATAAGTAATCGCACTTATTTATTTATGTACATATGTATAAAAGCAAGAAGCTAAACTCAGGGGATATAAATTTCCGTTTTCGAACCAGCACAATGTTTGCATTATGACAGTTACAACATAATAATAATAATTGACATTGTAGTCAGAAAATCGCAGAGTCTTGCATAGCCGGACCAAGAGTTGCACGCCGACTCCGTATGGTGGAGATAATTTTGAAAGAAAAAACTTGTTTATAGCTCAATGACTGGCATGCACGGCTGCAGGTGTATCACTTGGAGACACCCCGAAGCGTTCTTTGCATCAGCTCGTATAATGTTCGCGTGAACTCCCCCCTGAGTGCGATTGCAATGTCATCAGCAATGTATGCAACAACTTTTGCATACCCCCAATCCGTTTCCCGCAGAAGCGTATGTACGGTTAGATTCCACAGAAGTTGAGAGCGGGTACCATCTTGGGGTGCCCTCGACACGTGTCTCGACAATGCGCTCACGCCAGCCGTCTCAGTAGATTTCACTTTGCGGTAGGCACATGTTGGTCATTAGTCAGAGATCAACTGTCGATGGTATCAGAGAGGTAGCTACTAGCAGTTCTTTTAAGGCAATTGAAGAATAACGGAGGATAGATTGACTGGCCTTAGGTCATTCGGATTATTATCTAAGCCTTTCCCGTCTTTAGGAACCAAAACGGAACCTAGGAAATGTCCTGCTTTTGAAAAAACCTATTGGGTTAGAGCCGTACCTCTCAGTCTCGAAAATATACGCGATGCCACCACAGAACCTTCTCCACGAAGATCTCTTTGCCTACTTTAGAGCTTTTTTATAGGCCCGAAGCAGCTGTTTGTACTACAACTGCCATTCAAGCTCATAGCTAAGCCTCTTGGCCTTATTGAATTGCATCCTGCAAGATTTTCCCTCATTTGATATTGGAAATGGTTGTGATATTCTCTTCTTCTGTGAAGTTTCTCAACATGATTCCATTATATAATGCCATCAAACGCGTGAAATGATTAAAACGGAAACACATTTGTATTGCTTTATTAAGAAAGATTGCTATCTTCGATTTATAGCTTGTACTCTACTTTGCTTTCTTGTTAGCTTGTATTCTAAAATTAGTGGATTATCCAAAGTAACCAAAAGTTTTCATGCATTTCAAAATCCCCTTCGCGTAACATCTATTTTTGGTCTTAAAAAAGTAATTTGTTTGTAAAAATAGTTTAGAAAAATTGGTATGCTTTTATATGTACTAAGTTCCAATTAAAGCATTCGGTTGTTGAGTACGTGTTTATAAATTGAGGTAAACGTTCTGAAAGAGGAGGGGCTTTTAATGAGGAGCCAATTTTTTTTAGCCATCAAAGCTGGAACTCTTCAAATTTTTATACTTGGGGGTACGATGTCCCCTTGCAGAAAAACCCCATGGCTACTCTGTACCAGAAAAAGGTATAAATTTGTTGTAATGTGTAATTATTCAATAAATAAATAAAAGCACATAGAACAAAAAAAAAAAACAAAAGAACATCCTGAGATTAAGCGTTCACTTTATGTTTCACTTATTTTTAGGCGCAACCAGCGGATAGTGCGTGCAATTGGCCCATTGGCAATATATACGTTCTATGATTGACAGGCCTTCTATATACCAGTAGCTTTAATTCGGCTTTAGTTAGGGCTTAAAGAGAATTGCGTTTTTTACTTTATATGACATGCTCGTAGAACGTCCTACGCAACCAATTTCAAATCAGTGTAATATCAAAAGAAAATAACCAAAAAAAAAAAAAAAAAATGCCGCACCACTCAATAAGGTCAAACTCGTTGCCTATCAAAGAGAGGAGAGAGATTGGGGGAGAGAATGACAGTCAGCACCCAGAGATTTGTTGGGATGTCCACAAAGGTAGAAAGAAAGTCAGAAGCTTATCGCAGCACAAAAACATAAAAAACATAAAAAACGGAAAATACAACAACAACTCGCATGATAACAACATCTACAACAAAAACATGCACGGAAAGCGGGCGAGGAAATTACAAAAAAACAACCTATTTACTTTTGTTGCAACACTGAGCCCGTCAAAAGATAAACGTACGCAAATAATATACACACACACAAACACACATGCACACCCTCACTAAGGGACGGACGGACAGACAGTCAAAGCCATTACTTTTGCCAGACTTGATAGCATGTGATTGGATGCGATGCGATGCGAAACGATACGATAGGATACGATACGATACGATACGATTCAATGCGATTTAATCTCATAACGAAGCACTTTGCTTTTTGCCATCGCTGCAGGCGAATCAGGCGCTGCTGCAGCGGAATCGAAGATGCAAAGAGCTGAAAAGCGATTGGTAACGCAACGTTAACTTTTTATAGAAACTGATGCGACAAGAGTCGGTCGCAGAGCTACTCACTCTGTTTGGTACTCTCATAGCGACTTAAATATGGCATGAGTGTATGAGTATATATTTTTAAGATGGCAAGGGAAAAGAAGTCAATAAGCGATAAAAGAAAGTCACAAGTCGGAAATGATCATCGAGTATGGCAGGAAAATGGCTCAAACACACCCAGGAAATGCCAGAATGCCAAAGCAATCGACCAGATGTAATCCCTGAAGAATCATTGACTCACATATACTAGATATGTATGTATGTACTTATGTGCATTCATATGTATGTGTACTAAGTGCGCGAAATCAAAGTAGCCAGATATAGAGGACATATGGGCGTTTCCATGAAAATGTCAACCACGACTGGGAAAATGAAAATAATTGAAAAGAGGTTTTAAGATGAATTAATGGGAGAAAAATAATCGATTTTTGTAAAATATGGAAGTACTAGAAAAAACCCGGCAGGCATTGCCCTGACTATATTTATTTATTAGCTGCCCATTGCGTATGCAACCAAAAACACGCATTTCAAATATAACACGTGGCAACCCTCTCAAAAATATAGGTATGCGCCTTGCCCTCGCCGAAATGAACAGCTTGACACTTATATTTTAATACTTTATAACCTTCTTGATAATTAAATTAAATTTAGCTTTTGAAAGAGATGGCAACCCTTGTCAAAAGGAACATATCAATTGTTTGACACCCATGTTTTACTATTTCATATAGCTAGGGTACTTTATAATTTAAAAAAACTCGAATTTTCAACCAGGTGGCAACCCTCTACAAAACATAGTAGCTAGCTAAATATCTTTTCAGCAAAACGAACCGACAACCATATTTTAATATTTATTTTATAAAACTTTTGACTCATATATTTAATTAAATTCGAAACAGGTGGCAACCCCCATAAGAGTTTCCTATGAACAATATTTCCCAGGCGAACTGCTTAAATCCCATATTTTAATATTCCATTAACTTGTGTATAATTTGATCACTTTCGAATGTTGAAGCAGGTGGCAACCCTCTTCCAAATATATCTAGCAATAAACCTTCCCCTCAGCGAAGCTAATTATTTAATATTCACATTTTAATAATATATATGTACACTTGTGTATAATTTAATAAAACTAGGTGTCTCAAAAAGGTGGCATCCCTCTTCAAAATATTTGTATACACACATCTCGAACCGTTAGACAACCATATTTTAATAATTGGTATGTATCGTATGGCATATAATTACACCTGCATTTTTAAAGCAGGTGGCAACCCTCATAAAAGTTGGATATGAACTTTAATCCCTAGACGAATTGCTTGAATTCCATATATATATATTTCATATAAATTGTATACATTTAAAGTAATTTTTGATTATTCAAACAGGTAGGGTTGCCACCCGAACATAAAATATGCTTTACGACCTATCATCAAGCCTACCAATTTGACATACAAAATTAAAAAAAGAAAAATAGGCTGCGAATTGAAACATTACAATGACTTTTTAGAATTCAATTTCCAATAACAACTAACTATAAAAATGAGAAAAGGGAGATATCACCAAAAAGGGAGCCTGAAACACAGCGGATTTGAAGAAAAGAGAAGGTAAATGAAGCAAGGGAAGACGAGAAATAAAAAATAAAACAAGTAAAAACAGCGCTGTCTTCGGCTATGCCGAAGGCTTCATACCTTTCATGAATGGAAGAATAGTAAAAAACGTGTTATTGTATTACAATTTCGTATTACCTATAGTTAAAAGCGAAAATTTCCTTCAAATCAATCAAAATAATTCAAGTAAAGGCATTTTTATAAATTATTTAATGCTTTTCCTTATGTAATTAAAAAGAACTATGTTTTAAGAAGGGAATGGTTTTTGAATATTTTTAATATCGTATCGACGCTTGATATTCAACATTTAAAAAATACAAATAATTAAGTATTAATATGTAAGACCTACATATGTCGGTCTTTGAAAACAGTTATCAGATCCGTAAATAGTTCCCAAACGTTTAACGCTATGATTCATGTGATATTGCGCTGAGCTTATTACTTTTCGCAATAAATATTTGTCCTGAATTTATCTTGCCGATTTACACTGTGAACTCCGATCTTGATGAATACTAATATATAGCTAATAATGGTTGATGTTTGTGCAAAATTTCAAGCCTTTAGCTGTTTAAATGGAGGAGTTATGGTGCAAAATGCAATATCTGAACAATCGGTTGTATGGGAGCTATATGTTATATTTCTCCGATCTTCATGATTTTCAATACTGATACGTAGCTAATAACGGCTGATATTTCTGCAAAATTTCAAGCCTTTAGCTGTTTAAATGGAGGAGTTATGGTGCAAAATGCAATATCTGAACAATCGGTTGTATGGGAGCTATATGTTATATTTCTCCGATCTTCATGATTTTCAATACTGATACGTAGCTAATAATAGCTGATATTTCTGCAAAATTTCAAGCCTTTAGCTGCTTAAATGGAGGAGTTATGGCGCAAAATTCAATATCTGAATAATCGGTTGTATTATATGTTATAGTCACCCGATCTGGCCGATTCCGACAAATGTTTAATCATTTGTACAACGACACCTGCTCACCAAATTTCATCAAAATAGCTCTAAAATTGAGGGACTAGTTTGCGTTCAAACAGACGGACAGACGGACAGACGGACAGACGGACAGACAGACGGACATGGCTAAATCGACTCAGCTCATCGTCCTGATCATTTAGGTATACTTTTTGATGGGTCTATCTCTTCTCCTTCTGGCACTTACAAACATCGGACCAAACTTAATATACCATTTCATTCTCATGAAAGGTATAAAAAACGAACTGTTCTGCGTATTCCACAAATAAAACACCACATTTTCTTTCCTTTGGCCAACAGGCATACTCCAAAAATGACAAGATTGCGCCCTTCACTCCAAGCGGAAGAGTTAGAGAGCAAAGAAAAAATTCGAAAAAATAAAACAATGAAGAAGCGCAAAAGGAGTGATCAAATTCATTCTTGATTTCGATTCTGAAAACATTTTTTCGGTTTGAAAAGTTCAGCGATTGACTAGTTAGAAAATGTCTATTTAAAAAAGATAAGACAATCGCAAGGAAAACGCTCGAAAAATAAACCGATCTGTTCTTGATTCCGTGGCATTCATTATTCGTTTTAAATCTTCCCAAAACGTGGAATTTTAAATATATAATGTTATATATAAGGTATTTGGGTTTAATTTGCCAATTACTTTTCATTCCGATTACACAATGGCAGAACTTTTCAAACCGAAAACGTTTTGTCGGAATGGAAATCAAAAATAACCAATCCATTTCGATTGCAAAAAATTTGTTCGCCTGTATTGCTCTTTAGGAATTCTTATCTTCATTTATTTATCGGTAGAAACAGTTAAGAGGGGTTTGAGAGAAAATGGTTTATGTGGAATGATTTCTCGGAAGAAACCTTGCTATCGGTACGAAATCGCAGAAAAAGATTGGAGTTCGCTATCAAAAATCGCGATTGGCATATTAAATAATGGAAGAGAGTTGGTTTTCCGATGAAACAAAAAATAAATAGACTTCCGCCCGATGGAAGATCTTACGTTCGGCGTCCGCCATTGAAAGCGTATGACCCGAAATATACCCGCACTACGCTTAAGCACGGAGGCGGTAAAATTATGGTCTGTGGTGCTATGTCATGGCAAGGAGTTGGACCCACTACAAAAATTGAAGGCCGTATTGATCGGATTAGCTTACAGCGTGAAATGTGTCCTGTGTTATCAACTCTGTTCAGATTCGGTGTGTCATATTGAGAAAACAAAAGTGCCAAAATTAGTGAAATTTAGAATAAATCGATGGAGCGGAAAGGGTACAATTTTTTTCAAAACTGTAACCTTCAAATTCGCACACTTTCTAAACGTCAAACAGATAACATTTTATGAGGAATTGGCCATGTACTCCCTTTTTAATATTATCGATATTTTGCGTATCGAGTATTTTTAATTCGATATTAATGAGTGCCCGATTTTTTTAGAGCGATACTTTAAACGACTTCCTTCTCGATACTTTCGGCTCGATATCCTGACCCGAGCTGTCCCCTTTTTCCAAACATAGCTCCCTTTGATTACAACATAACTATAATCTTGTTTTTCAGTAAACTCTATATTTGAGACATTTTTTATAACTTCTTACGCGAACGAATATCACGTACGGCTGTATGGAAATACCCATATGCACATATTATACTTTCGTCTAATCCTGTCAATGTGGAAAATGGTGAGTATATTGGCTAACGGTGTTAGCGCAAAAAATTGGATGGCAGTATTAAAAATGTATTTAGGTTATAAATGTGTACGTTTGCGAAATCCAATCACAATACTAACTTCTAAACGAAATGAACTAGTCGTGGGAATAACAACAAATATACAGGTACATGTTTTCAAAAGTAGAGCAGGTAGAAGAGATTTAGATAAAATTTGGCCCATATGTACATACATATATAATTTGTAATCTGGATTACCATACATGTTATCATTTAAAGAGAAATGCCAATAGGTTAAATAAAATGAAATAATATTATACTAAGGAATACAATAAAATATAATAAATCAAGCTTAATAAAAAAGTTTAATTTTCGAAATGCTTTAAAAAAAGTTGAATTTGCCGCCTGTTTAAAGACAAAAAAAAATTAAATAAAAAAATTGCATTAAATTAAAAAAAAAGCTGTCAAAAGACGAAAAGAAAGCTACATTTCAAACATTTTTTTGGAGAGGGGTGCAACCTGCTTAAAAAATTAAATACAAGTTGAAAAAGGAATTGTAATATATGTAGATGTCGCACGCAAGTAGCACGGGAAAGCTTTACTTCGAACATATTTTTGGAAAAGTTGCCAAATTTATAAAAAAAAAAATAGCAATAAGCCTAATCATTAAAAATATTTTAGAGGGTGTTGCCACTTCTTTAGAAAGATAGATTACGTTTAATTAATAAGTTAGTTGAGATAGTTCAATATTGGTGTGGAAGTTAAGAGTTTATATGAACACATTTTTAAAAAGGACTGCCGTCGTTTTAAAATGATTGATAAAGTTTTTGTATCAGTAAGTTAACTGACTGGTCGAATAGATAAATTTAATTATTAAGAAAAATGAAAGTAGGCAAACCGGTTTCGGCGTTGTGTCATCTTCAGTGTCAGGTGTCTTTAGATTAAACTTATTTTAATAATAATGATAATGATAATGATAATGATAATGATAATGATAATGATAATGATAATGATAATGATAATGATAACGATAATGATAATAATAATGACAATAATAATGATAATGATAATAATGATGATAATGATAATGATAATGATAATGATAATGATAATGATAATGATAATGATAATGATAATGATAATGATAATGATAATGATAATGATAATGATAATGATAATGATAATGATAATGATAATGATAATGATAATGATAATGATAATGATAATGATAATAATAATAAATGAGTCCTAAGCACAGCTTTGCACACTCTTATCTTTATACATAAATTTATTATTATTATTTTTTATCAAAACCTCGACTGCAATTTTTTTTGTTTATGCAACATTTTATTATTTATTGGATCTTCTCTGTAAGAGACTTACAATAAGTTTTAAAATCTTAACTTAGTTATTAAAACCTATCCTCTTACGAGCAGGGAATACTGAGCTAGACCTCTGAGTTTGCTTTGTTAGGGCATCGAGATCTGCTAAGGATCGCAGTGCCGCACGCAAGCAAAGGTTGATAATTTGAGACGGAGATCTGTCGGAATGTCTGCTGTGTAGGGAATATACAGGAATGGCCCAAGAATGCATCCTTGAGGAACTCCGGCTGCAATATCGACTTCTTGCGCTGTGAACTATTTTGTCGTACGGCAAAAACTCGGTTACGAACATAACTTTCAAGAACTTTGTGTGTGTTCGCAGGAAGTAGTGTCCATAGTTTATTTAAATATTAGGCCGTTCAGCCAAACGCGGTCAAATGCTTAAGCGAGGTCCAGAAAAATTGCTGAGCTCTTGTCGTTCAAACGCCGTCCTTATCTCAAATGTTAGACGATTAACTTGTTCTATAGTCACGTGTTGGGCTTGGAATTCAAACAAATGCGAAATCATAATCATGAGGAACAAGATCTTTTCAAAGAGTTTTGAGAAGCAAGGTAGCAAGCTTATTGGCCTGTATGAGCAAGCTTGGGTTTTGTCCTTTCCTAGTTTGTGTGTCATTATCATGATCGACTTGAAGTGATTTGAGATGTATGTTATGGCAGGATCCGGAAGTTCTTTGATCATCTATGGGGTTATTGGATCATGTCCTGGTGGTTTCTTTAGGGTCAGTTACTCTTTCATAATCTCAAGTAGATGCACTTTTATTAGTATAGTTTATGAGACAGCAGGAATTAAAGGCAAAACATATCCGTTTGATGGCGGGTTTGGCTGAAATATGTTTTTCAGATGATGCGCCAAAACGTCACTTTTTCTTCATCACTACGAGCCCATTTCTCATTTTCATCTCTTAAGGGCGTGTCGACTTTCGTTGGTGGCTGCATATGATTTTTCGCTTTCCATAGAGAACACATTGTGCTGGTTGGTGACAAGGTTTCAATATATTTAGCATGAGCGAGCTCTTCTTTCGCCTTCAGGGTTCTGCTTGATTCGCGTGTTGCAACGCTTAGCCGTTGTTTTGCAGCAGGTGATCTGTAGGCGCCAGTTTTCTGAAACAAGCCATTCCATTTGACTACTCGTATTTCTAAGTTGATGATTTTGCTTTGGATTTCTTGTTTTCAATTGAGGAGTGGCCTGATAAGCAGCGGATGTTATAACTGAATTTAGAGCCTACTCGGATTCTTCTTCAATGTCTTTTTCACTCTCTATAGTTTCATTAAGCTCAATGTGCCTACTTATGTACATCTTATATTTCAGCTAGTTTGTTTTGAGATACGTAAGTCTCCTGGGGCATTCCAGCAAGGAAAAACCAGCAGGAGAATGGTCTGAAGCTAGGTTCGAAAGGGCCTCTGCCTGTATCATCTTGTTATGGATTCTTCTTGTTACGGAAAAATCTATAAGATCGGGAATCTTTGAAGGGTCTGTTGGCCAGTAAGTGGGTGTCCCTGTTGAGGCATAGCCAAGGTCGTTTGATACATCAATAAGTGCTTTGTATAGTTGCCTCCCTTTTGGATTATACAAGCGGGAACTACAGTGGGGTGCTTAGCATTATAATCGCCCGCTGCTATGAAGCGATCTCCAAGAGTGTTGTAGATGTCCATAAATTGATTCACCGATATGGAGAACCGTGGAGGGCAGTATAATGTGGACAAAGTCATATTGCCAGTACTAGTAATCACGCTTATTGATGTGGCTTTCAGGTAATTCGTAGCAAACGGTGAAAGAATATTGGGTTTGATTCGGCCGCCATGCGCTCTGCCATCCGGATGGTTTGTTGTATAAACTTTGTATTTTGATATTTGAAAGAAATTTTTGCATGACATCGATGTCCTTATATTTTAAGAATTTCAAAAGCTCTAGACGGTGCTGAGAAATTCCATTGGCATTCCATAGACATATTTTAGTGGGGCATATACATATGTCGCCTGTTTATCGGCAAGCAATTGGAGAAGCTGGTTTTGATTTTTCGAAAGCGCTTGCATTGTTGAAAACCTCGACTGCAATTTGGCGTTATTTTCTGTGTACATATTAACTACAATCTGATACTTTACAAAACAAAAAAAAACCCCCCCAACCCAAAACAAAGTTAAACTACATAAATGATATATGTTAAAAGAAATATATAAAAACGACCCACTGTGCATAGTAGCTTTTTCAGTGTGTTTCCACATTTTAATTTAATGCGCTCTTGCACTCAGGAAATATACTAGTTACATATAGCAAGCACACTTTTTGCGGCCACTATCCACCATGTTGAGATGCGAAATTGAATTGTTCAAAGTAATCACAGGTCTGCACGTAAAACAGTTGCCATCCACACACCCACACCCACACCCACACACACAAATACACTCTGACACAATTATGTACACGACTTACATACTTACGTGCAGTCAAATGCTTATAGACTTTGGCAATGCATTAAAAGGAAAGCAGGACTTGTATGCACAGGAACTTGGCATGCAGTTGCAGTTATTTGTTAATGGTGTAGTAGAGGCGGCGCTTACAACAATGCATGTGCGTAGATATGTATGACATGCCGAATTAAATGAATGAGTACAACGTACACCCTCGCAAAATTACATCCTTACATCCTTACACCCCTACATACATCGATATGTACTAATAAACACCAGTTGGCATTGCTGACCAGCACCAATTTTGCTTTTTTATATATACGCAGTAAGCGCTCGTAGTATGCCCTGAAATTCCAATAGCTGTCATTGCTAGTAACAATAAAAAGTGCAACATAAAAGCTACACAAACGGCAACAAAACAAAACAAAAAAAAAATTAAATCGCACAAGATTTCTCTCACTCGGAACACCTATACACACATACAAATGCACATACACGCCAAATGCATTAAATAAATGGAATATCGGTCGATTCACGTCACGAGTACTGCGCGGTAACAAGGAAGAAGAACTATCAACTACACTACACATACGAGTGCAATTTGAAAAATCCGTGCAAAATTTATCAGACATCCCCAGTAAACAAAATTGATAGTACCATATTAGAGCACCAACCTTCAAACCATTAAATACGAGATCAAGGAGATCTATCAATTAGTTTTTTTTGGGGCAGCCATTCGAAGCAAATAACTTTTGAGTTTTGTGAAAAATGGGGAAAAAATTAACAAAAGAAAACGCCCGCAGAAATAGAAGCGAAGCTTGATAAACATTTCCCGGACTCTTCACCATCAATTAGAATAATTTACAAGTGTATCGCAGATTTTCGTTGTGGTCGTACGAGCACCGCTGATGCTGAACGTTTTCGAAGGCCAAAAGAAAGACGCTCTCACTGAAGAAACGAAAGAAAAAATCCATGGAAAGGTTTTGAACGATCGAAGAGCGAAAGTGAGCGAGATAGCTGATATGGTGAAGATATCCACAGAATGTGTGCACAACGACTTGCACGAAAAATTGGGTATCGCGTTTGCTCACAATATACCAAAATGCGAGCCGGTGCAGACTTCAATGAAAGCAATGGGCTATGAATTGCTTCCTCACCCTCCGCATTCATTAGATTTGGCTCCCTGCGGCTATTATCTGTTTCCAAACTTCAAGAAATGGCTCGGTGGTAGGAAATTTTTATCAAATGAGGAAGTTGAATTGGAAACTCAGATCTATTTTAAAAACTTTGACACAACCTCTACATTTTTGGGGTTGGAATATCATTGGACTAAGCGTATCGAACTAAATGGAGACTACGTTGAAAAACTAAATGAAATTTGGCCGAACCAATTTTCTTTTCACTATTTTTACACGGACTTTTCAAATTGCCCTCGTACATTGTTTATGGGTGTAAAAGGAGTGGTACAGAAGAAAGTAGAAAGTAGAGGAAGACCTAAAGCAGCAGCGTACACATTGACCAATCCATTTGGCTTGGCTTCTGACAAAGTGTCGCAATGCTCCCAATCAACAATACAAAAGGTAAATGAACGCACATGCCCTCGTAAGTGGGGACATTTGTGGGGTGTGCATATTAGACCAGCTAAAAAAAATGCGAAAACTCAATTTTATTTTCAACAACCTACCAAAATTAGCTATGTTTTTTTTTTAAATTACTGTCACAAAATTTTTTTCAGATCGTTTTATTTCATATTTTCGGGTTTCTTAATAAAAGTAATGTATACGAGTATTACGTAAAAATTGTAAAGGGACGCAGATGTCTTTGTATGCCGACTGTTGAAATTAAACCAAGCTCTGTGCAAGATTGAAAACTAACAATCTAGCTTTAGTGGACACCATTCAAAAGGCTTTCGCCTTCATTTTCACCGTACAATTTTCTTGAGATTCAAAGGTATAAATTCGGTAAATCGCATATTTTGGAAAACAACCCTACTACTGATGATGACTCCTGCAAAAATGTCGAATGACTTCGATAAATTATTAGATGAGGTAATACCTAAAGAGTCTTGCAATAGGGACGCTACGAAAGTAGACCGATAGTGACATCAAACGACGCCATATTTTTCCCCGCTCCTTTCACATTTCTCTTCAGTAAAGTTTGCCATTTCATCATGGAAAGATATACGATCCAACATCGAGTCGAAATTATTAAAATTTATATTTATAAAAAATTTATAAATTTATAAATACCGAAATTCGGAGTCAATGGCCTCAACTTTAGGAGCGCTACGTCCAATTTATGGTCGTCGTCATTTCTGGCTGAGTGGCTTGTAAACCGTCGAAAATTGGATTCAGCGTCTGGACTTCTGCAAGCGTGCCCGTGGTGCCCATGCGAAAGTAGTCGAGTTCCATACATAATGGCATCGAATGTACTTTCACAGGTATAAAGAATTTAGTTCATCTCCCAAACCGTTTTTGGGTTATTTAAAAAAACTTTTGTGCGTTCCTATTGCAAGACCCGATACTAAGGAATATTAATTAATTATATGCTTTTGAACTAAAATCTAAGGGCGAGTTTCTTAAATGCTGATTAGAAAGCGAAAACAATTCAGGAAAAACGTTTATTTTTAATGGAAACTCTTATGCTCCCTGCTTTTTAAATTTTCGAACTCGAACTTTTTTCTTGAAGTAATTTGGTCACTTCCTTCTTTTTTGATATGACCGCTGTCTTTCATTCTGCCTTTTTTGGTTCTTAATTTTTTTTTTTTTGTAATAAATAAAGCCCGTTTTTCATGAATAATTTTTTCGCTCTGAAATAATGTTTATTTTATGATTTGTTATATTTTGATTAAAACTAATCTTAATTTTTTCAGTTTTTTATTTCTATGACACTTCAAAAAACTCAGAATGCGACACTGCTTTTCTAGTAACTGGTTGGTGGTGGATTTTTTTTTTTTTTTTTTTGATATTTTTTAATATTGAATTTCAACTCAATCCATTCAGTAATTTTCAAATCTATAAACGAACTACCAACATACATCCGTTGCCATTATATATTATATATTATATAGCACGATCACCAAACTTGGTTTTCAATAAATCGATTGTGACATTCGCTGTGTGGCTCGTGGCGCCGTCCTGTTGGAACCACGTATTGTCCAAGTCCATATCATCCAATTCGGGCCAAAAATATTCGGTTATCATTGAGCGGCAGCGATTACCATTCACAGTAACCTGCCGGTCTTGATCATCACGGAAGAAGCACGGCCCAATGACGCCGCCGGCTCATAAACCGCACCAAACCGTAATTTTTTCGGGATGTAATGTTGACTCACGGAGATGGAGTACGTGTGGATTGCTGCCTGTCCAATAATGAATATTTTGCTTATTGACGAAGCCATTCAGCCAGAAATGAAGACGACCATAAATTGGACGTAGCGCTCTTAAAGTTGAGGCCATTGACTACGAATTTCGGTAGTAAATTTTAATAATTTCGACTCGTTGTTGGATCGTATATCTTTCCATGATGAAATGGCAAACCTTACTGAAGAGAAATGTCAAAAGAGCGCCAAAAAATATGGCGTCGTTTGCTGCCACTATCGGTCTACTTCTGTAGCGTCCCTATTGAAAAACCTTTTATTAATAAATATTTTATAAATTTGATTATAGTTTTATTATAAGATAATTTTATGTATGAAAATATTTTTGTTTGTTTTTTTTTTGTGTTCTTAATTTAAGTGTAAATTTCTCAATGAAATAAATTTGATCCTTATTGTTTGTTTTTTGTTTTTGCTGTTTTTTTTTTTAATAAGTATAACCCTAACCAGAGATAATTTCTCTTTAAATATGAGAGGATTGCTAATGTAAAATACTGTTTATTTCATGTACAGTTTTCAAAGCGTCCATTTTCTTGAAACATAGTACCTTTTGATTGCAATATAACTATTATCTTGTTTTTTGCGGTAACTTCTATCTTTGCGAGATTTATATTACTCCATGCGCTTAAGCATGTCACGCAAGGCTGCATATTTCCAAATCATGGGTGCAGAGTAAAAATTTGTAAAATTCATCAAACAAACTGAATCTGATCTAATGTGCAGTACGTTAAGAAGGAATGTAAAAATGAATGAAGTACAACATTGGCACTTGCAACAAAAACTATCACTGCGAACAATCAAACTCTATGTCTATTCGCCTGTTAAAGTGTGTGTGCACATTTTTTAAATTGTCAATTGTGGCAACAGTGTTCGCAAAGTTCAATTTGTCTCTGCAAGTGTCAGTGTGGTTGATGGCAGCAACAAACAAAAAAAAAAAAAACAACACAAACACACAAACCATCGTTTCACATATGTTTTTGTTGTAAACATTAACTCGTTCGTGAACTCCACCCACTTTGTTAAGGTGCAGCAAAACACTTTCAATACTCATACAATTCAATTCATTCTATGACCCGCAAATAAATTGTTTAGCTTCAATAGTTTCAATAGTTTCAATAGTTTTATTCCTTATTGCTCGACTTCGCCCGTATATTGTTCAATATTATTATTTCGATTCCTTTTGGCGCGCTGGTGTTAAAAGTATTCTAGTATTGTAGTGGAATTCGCACAAAGTATGCGATGTAAGGAATTGGGTTTTGTTAAAAAATTTGTACAGACGACTTTAATTTATAGAAATATGTTTTTATGTACGTATATAATACCGCAATGAGAAAAGTATCTAGTCTGGGATGATAAATCAACTTTTCGAAGTTGTGCCAAATGCCAGAAAAAAATGTTCCAAATTAAACAAAAACGTACCAAATTTCCAATAAAAAAAAATATTAACTGGCTGATAAAAAAAAAAAAACGACTAAAAAAAAATAAAACACGCGCGCACCTAAGTGCGCGAGCCAGGAGTAAAACTTCTTTGTTGTAGTAGAAATTATTAAAAGTAGTTGTAGTAATTAGTAGGAGCGTTAATAAAAATGGTGGTAGAAATTATTTTACAATTAGTAAAAATAGTGGCGGATATTAGTAAATAAAATAGTGGTAGTAATTAGTAGTAGATTTTAGATAGGAAGCTGAACTGGAAAGAGAATACAGTTCGGCGCTATGAAAAGCCTTCCATAGCCCTCTACACCTGCAAGAGAGCCATGGGCAAGAAATGGGTCCATAATCCCCAGATTTGTCGGTAGATCTTTACAGCAGTCGTTACACCAATTCTCCAATATAGGGGGAACGTATGGTGGCTTACATTAGAAAAAGAGATTAACCTCAGGCGACTCACCAATGTGCAAAGATCTAGTATGATCTGTATAAGTGGGGGGCCCAGAACCACGCCAAATGTGGCCTTGAACGCCATTTTAGACCTCCTTCTTTTAGACTTGGTTGGACCACAGATGGCAGCGATGACTGCTTTGCGACTAAGAGAGACAACTCAGTGGGATCCGGAAAGCCAAGGGCGCTCTTGTATTTTGAACAAGTTTTGCTCGACTCCGAGCAGCACGGATCGGTGCGCTTTGACATCGGTTTCTGCAAGTAACTTTATTACACGAATTCCATGCAGGGAGGAGTGGAAACCTGAGTTTCACACTCCACCTGAGAGCATTGTCATCTATACAGATGGCTCGAAGCTCGAGAATAAGGTAGGAGGAGGCGTTTTCTCACAAGGTACGACCAAGCAGATTCTTTAGGATAAAGAACGCATTGGTATGCCGTTTGCCACTTGCAAAATGCTACTCAGAGATTTTACATATAAAAGAGCTGACAATAGATGGAGGCAAAATACGACCTGTCGAACCTCAAGGCAGGAGTGGCCTAAATTGGATCGGAAACGGTCGCGCAGCGTTCTCTCTCTAAAAAAAGAGAAAACATTTCCAACGTGATCGGGACTCTAACAGGGCGCTGTCTCATAGGGAAACATACTGAAAGGTTGGGAGTACCCTTCCGAAGATGCTGTAGGAGCTGCAAGAATAACGAGAAGGAGGAAACGGCCTTGCATTTACTGTGTAAGTGTCATGCACTGTGTAAAAGCAGAATGCGATATCTGGGATCACCGTTTTTGGATGACCTTAGTGGGGTTTCAAGCACCGAGGTAACTTGTGTGTTGAGTGAGGCAAAATGGTTTGGTGAGGGGTAATTTCTTCTTCAGATTGTACAAATTTTTCTTGTGGTAACACAATGGGCCTCCTATTACTGGCCTAAGTGAGCCGCCGCAGTAGTAGGATTAGTAAAAGTAGTGGTCGAAAGTATTTAAATTATATAAAACGGTGGAAGAAATAAGCGAAAATTGTGGTAGAAATAAGTAAAATTAGTTGTAGAAACTAGTAAAAAAAAGTGGAAGAAGTTAGTAGAAGCATTAGAAATAAGAGTCGTAGAAATAAATAAAAATAGTGATGGAAATTAATAAAAATAGTGGTAATAATTAATAGTAGCATTAGTAAAAATAGTGGTAGAAATTAGTGAAAATAGTGGTAGAAATTAGTGAAAATAGTGGTACAAATGAGTAAAATTAGGAAAAAGGAGATACAGCCAAAAAAATTTATTAAGAACTTTGCCGGAGGAATATCGAAGTTCGATTCAGTCGGTGCCCCAAATAGTTATGTAAATTATAGAAGGTTTGGTTTTATTTTATCCACCGATATATTTCATTCGAAAGCTGGAATTAGACATGGAGAGATAAAAAATGTTCACGTCCAAGTATTTAAACTTAACATGCAAATCAAGAACTTGAACAGAATCAGTTTAATTTAGTTCTCGAAGGTGCTGAGGGGAATAAGATCAAATAAATATTAAAAATTAAAGACTTCTCCAATTCGCTTTAGGTATATTTTAATTTTTTTTTTCGATTGATGTTTTTCGATCATATTTGATCGATATTTTGTGCTACTTTTTTCCGATCATAATACATATTATTGTCATCGCCGAAAAATTTAATATGTTCGAAAAATTTTAAATTAAAGAATATCGACTATTTTTGATCGAAAAAATTAAAATCACAAAATAACCAAATAATAAGTAGGCAATGATTTAAAGTAAGAAACCTTGTGAATAAAATTAAAGTCGGATTTTTATAGCATATAGTTCGAGTTTTGATTGATGATTTGATCCGAAAAAATCAAAATCACTATTATTTTCGGTCCCTGGTCTCGATTGATTTAATAATTTTATACTTTACTTAGCTTAAACAGAAAAAGTATCTTTAATTTTGGAAAGGTGTCAACTCCTTTATAAATTGCTTTCCAAATTATTTTGTGTAAATATCTACGAGAGACACTCTAATATTAATTACATTTTTAATTAATTTCTAATTGATTTTTTAAAACGGTTAGAACTTATGTAAATTTATTGTTGTTGGTGGTAACCCGTACCCAATTTTTTTTGTGAAATTGAGCTTTCTTAAAAGCTTGCGTGTCAACTCTCTTCGAAAACGTTTTCATAGTTTCACAATAGCACTGCTTTGTTCCAATTAGCTTACAAATGGAACTTTATTCAACATTTTAAACAAGTGGCAACCCCTGTATAAACGCAATTTCATGCTTAAGCTATCTTATATCTGGCTCGCTTGAATTCCATGCATTAATATTTCTTTCAACTCATTAACTCAATTTGACTTACTTTTTAAGCAGGTGGCAACTCTCTCCAAAAGTGGTTTTCAAAAAAAAGGCTTTCTAAGCTCCATTTGGCTTGGTAGCCATATTGAAATATTTAACTATGCAAATATGATTTAAATTTTTAAATAGGTGGCAACTTTCTCCAAAATATTTTTGAAATCTGGCTTTCTCAAAACTTTTGGTTTGACACCCATGTTGTAAAATTTAGTTTTATTTCATTCACTTCTTCTGTGAATTAACTAAATTTACATTTAAACGGGTGGCAACATTCTTTAAAAATAAATTGGAAATTGGGCTTTATTGAAGCAGTTTCTATTGGCACACATATTGCAGTTTTTGCTTTCACTACTTAATTTAGTTGAATTTAACCTTTTAAACAAGTGGCAACTTCCTTTCGAAAATAGCTCTAGTTTGTAGACAAATCTCTTCAGTCAGTATATGACTTTATTTATTTATTTTAAGCAAGTGCGACTCTTTTAAGAATATCTCTTATTTTAACCCAAGTTATAGGCTATTCACATGCTTAATATTATGAAAATTCTTGCAGGCGTTTTGAAGTGAACATGTAACAAACATACTAACACACTCACTCCCAAAGTTTCACATTTATAATACCAGTAAGATTAAGATAGCAGCAAGGCCGGTCTTTGCCTGAGATATCAATTAACCGAACGTAGACGCTGTAACCATATTTACAGGGGTTTTATATTCATTTCCATTATCGGTAGTCTTTCGCGAAGACTCTTTCAGTCGGCAACGCCAATTTGCATGCAACGACTTCAACGATATTGTCTTAAGTTTCAATTAGTCAAATGACTGAAATGCATTGCAAAATTTTTTAACCTCAATTTTATCACTCAAACTTGATTTGCTATTTAAATTAATTTTCGCTTAATACGCCAATTTCTGGCGATTTATGCCACTTAGGTAACATTTTAATTTATTATTTATCAACTTGGATTACACTGCGGAACAAAATTTTGCCGTCGGAGATTTTTAAGTCGATTTAGGGTAATTTAGGGGCGCTGATTACGAAAATAATATCAGTTTTGTCGAATTGTCTCTAGTTTTTCAGATAAAGACTTTTAAATATTTCACGAAAAAACCTAATTAAAAATACCAATATGGATTTAAATTATATTTTTACTGCGCGCCTGTATACAAATAATACAAAAATAAAAACAAATATATTCTTTTCTTTAATTAATTTTAAAAAAATTACAAAAAACTTTTTCTATGATGTCGATGCGCAGGACAATCCCGTAGTTGTCTGCCATCACGTGGTCGTCCCATCGACCTTGGTATCTTTCTTCCACTATTTTTATGTCCTAGTGGGACCGTTCACCTAGTTCCTCACTGTAATCGCCTAGGTTGTTCGGGAATTTGTTCAAATGACTATGCAAATAACGTAATTTAATGCTCATTCTAGCTCCTAGTTTGCGAAAATTGAGAAGCATATCAGCAACTAGTTTTGTATAGTCTGGTAATTTATGATTTCCCAAAAATTTGCTGTTCCTAACTCCATATTTTCTCTCACCGGCCAGTCCTTTCTAATCCAATGTTCATTTGTTGCACCGCAGTCCCAAAAACATATAAAACAGGGGTATTTAGTATACCCAGTTTGTTGGCCCAATAAAAAATTCACCATCTTCAAGTACACGCATACTGACCACTTATGTTGTGCATACAAAATCTTTGCTAAAACAATTTTTACATTTTCGTATTCTTCTTTTAGATTGGTACTATGACCGATTGGGACCGAAGCAAGTTTATTTCCATTGTGTAGCAACACACATTTAATAATTTTAATAATTTATATAACAAAACTAATTGAGGAATAATTAAATTAATACAACTGGAACTGTGTCATATAATTTTTTTTCATTAATTTCTTAAGTTTCGTTTATCTCAAGAACTAGAGCCAATCCAAAAAAAGTAAAAACACAGTTCGTAAGCCTGCTACTAATGTTAATAAAAACTATTAACAAAATCATGACCGCAGTTTTTTTTTTTAATTTTTGTTACACAGTGTTATCAATGAAATATCAGAGTACATTCAACTTCAACATTTTAACGTTTACATAACATTTCAATTTGATGGGATTTCAGTGGGCTGCCACACTCTGCGCTTGATTGACCACAAGGCTAGTGAACTCATTGAGGGCATAATCCCGACAAAAAACACTCAACGCCAGACAACCGCTACCAAGCTTGATGTGAATGCTATTTTTATGTTGGCGTTGTTGTTGATGTTGCTTTATTCATCAGCAGCAATTGACCGCTGAACGTTAATTTATTTATCAACACAATAGTTAATGTCAACCGAATCATTCGGCATGGTGGGTTGTTTGTGGCAACGGCGGTTGGCTGTCGGTTGTTGGTATAGGCCTGGGCTACTATAAAGTAAACAAATGTGCTGACGTCTAGTCTACAGCTGTTGGCGCTCGGACATATTGGAGTGCGTGTGTATTTGCACTTATAAAGTAGGAGCGCTTGTCAACAAACACAAACAACACCTGTCTGGTATTCAGGGAAAATTGTTTTTGCTGCCACTTTTTTGCAGTAACTGCTGGTACTGCTGGTTGCAATTTGTACCTGAGTGAGATGAGGACATCTCCAATAGAGCGGGCCGAAATAAGTCAAACCATTCAACCCCATTGATGAAAGCTTAGGACAAGAGTTTGACTTTGTTTTTTCTGTGTTTTCTAAACTAAATATACACCCCTATGCTAGAATTTATCGGACGTTGGGATCGGACGATTGAGCTTCGATTCGTTAAATCACTATTCGCAAATCCAAAGTAGCTGTCGGGAAATTTGTACGAAGAGCAATTGGTTGTCGGAGCTGAAGGAATTTTACAAAAATAAAACAATGTATCTATTTATATCTGGCGAAAATCTGATTGAGTGAACCTCGGATTGTTGTTGTTGTTGTTGTTGCAGCTAGCTAAACAGCGTCCACAAAGAGACAGTCACTACCACCATCGATTTTCGTCTTGGTAACGACTGCCTCGCGAGTCTCGTGTTCTCTCTGACCCAAGTAAGATCCTACCTATCCTGAATCAACCCAGACATACCAAACACATGTGGAGATTAGCCGCACTACACCAAACACCTATTCACATACCCTCTCAAAACACAAACCTCAAACTCATCTAATACCCCTGGTCCGACCCGTCGAAACCGCACGAACTTCGAATTCACCGCTTTTGGTTGGCAACGCGGTGGAGAGTTACGAACAGATTGCAGTATACGGTTTTTATATTTTGCGGAGCGGATCTACGAATTTGTAACTAAGCAAAATTCGGATTCTAGCATAGGGGTGATTTTTTTTTAGGAAGCTGCACAGTGGTATTTTGGTGGATAAAAATTAATTTTGCGACCATTGAATAGCAAAGCAGTTGTAAAGAAAAATGTATTAGAAAAGATTGAGTGAAATTACTAAAAGTTACTAATGGGGCACGATCGATCATCTGGGTATGTAGTTACAGTTGAGGGACTATACTTAATCTCGGCTCTTGCGTCCTCGTAATGCGGTAAAAATCCGTTTGAAGACTTGGATCACGGATGAAAGAGAGGGAGCTTTAGTGGGGCTACTCCGACATACTCGGTTTAAAGGTCCACTAAAGTCAGCAGCTTTTATTCGACAGTAGGTGCGGGCATTTGTTTTAGAGCAAGAAACTCGCTATATAAATTTGTCTTTAAAGAAATGCCCACTATCTGGTTTTGCTTTGGTCTTGGAACCCGTTATGTAAAAATGTATAGCCGATCTAATAAGCCTCCAAATATTTCAATAAACCCACTTCAGGTGCCGATGTCCGACTGGTTAATGTCCTAAGGCTGGCATAAACGCCAACCATCTGCAATGAGAAGGAGCACAAGTTCGGTGTTCCGAAATTGTGGTGGGAGAGAGGCTTTGTCGCCATTTACTATCATTCACTCCGGCCACTCCGAGGGCCTCGCCACGAATCGAAGCTGAACTAGCGCTGCCTCGATGGTGATCGTGCTTGGCGACTCCAATGCCAGAGTGGGTACAAAAGGGATCTATGGTCTCCATGACGAAACATCCGCTAACGTACCGAGATTTCTCGATTTGGCCGGAGCCTGAAACTTGTATGAATGACAGTTTAGAATGGGCCAAAACTTAGAAAATACGCGAGAGAAGAGGATGGCATTAAACTCATCTGTTCGTCGACTTTAAATCTGCGTTCGACAGGACGAGAAGAAGTTGCTTATAAGACTATATAAAATGACGCTAAGCAACACTAGCATGTAACGTATTAAGGACTTTCTTTTTTGAGTATGACCGGCTGGTTCAAATCTCGTAAGAGTAGGGGCTGAGATCCCCATAGAAGAGGCATAGTAAAAAACACCATAGGTGAGAGGGATTTTGTCGCCAAGTACTGCTGTTCACTTCGGTGGATGAGCGTCTTGCCTCGCCGATTTGTGCCCACGGCCCAATGGAAGAGAAGGACTATATGATCAAAGATACATAACTTCTACGAGCGCCACTTACGAGTGATGCCCCCGTTAAGATATTGATCTCATCTTTGCCGACTTTTTTTCCATCACATATTATAGATATTTTGTATTTTTTATATTTTCGATAAAGCTTTATCGTTCATATGCCATTTTTTCGATAATTTTCGATTAAATTTTATAAGTTTTCTTTTATTGAGATTTTGATTTGCCGTTATTCTGGGATTAAACATTTTCCGATAATGTTTGATCGATATTTTGTAATTTTTAGTTTTTTGATAAAAAATAATCGTTATTCTTGGAATTGATATATTTTGATAATAAACGCAAATAAAATTGTTGGCTATGGCAATAAAGCACCAATAATACAATTTATGTTATAGGAGTAAAGAAATAAAAATCACAAAGTATCGATAAAATTTGTTTGAAAAAACAAAGATTACAAAATGAAAATTACACAATAAGGACTATGCAATGATTTGAAAGAAATAAATAAAAATAAAGCCAGATTTCCATAGCATGTGTTATAAAGCTTATATTAATTTATTCGAATTTTACTTTGAATAAGGATTAGAATGATAAGTTTTCCGACAAAAAAATTATTTTCGGTTCCTAATTTTTAGTTCCATTGATTAATAATTTTTAGAGTGGGATATCTTAGAAAAAAGTTTTTTCTTTATTTACCAACTTAACTTCAAGAGCACAACGTTTGTCGATGTGATGTTTTCACGTCCTAAATAAATACAAAAAAAAAACCAAACTGAGTAGGAGCTGGAATTTCACTTTTCACACTACCTTAACTTTTCCCAAAAGTATCCCAAAGCATATCGAATATAAGTACATAGAAAAATTACAGTTACTCGAACAACTGACCACATGTTGATTTTTTTTTGTAATATTCGCAATGTTTTATTAATTATAGCGTGTTCTTTAACAAGAATTATTTAAATCAGTATTTAAAGTTTTGTACAAAATTTATGAAATTTCAACAAATGTTCAATAAATTTTCAAACCTTTTAATCGGAATTTTAAGACAACTATTGTGTATGCAGTTAACTTAAGTTTTGGGCAGAAATATAACTATTCATAATAATTATCAGCAGGATAAATATTTTTAAGTCTTCAAAGACATTTATTTTGAGACTTATTTTATAAATGTCTTTTCCTAATAATTAACAACGGGATAAATATTTTTAAGCTATCGAAGACTTTAATTTTGAGACTTATTTTATAAAAATCTTTCCCTAATAATTATCAGCGGGATAAATATTTTTAAGTTTTCGGAGACTTTTATTTTTAGACTTATTTTATAAAAGTCTTTTCCTAATAATTATCAGCGGTATAGATATTTTTAAGTTTTCGGAGACTTTTATTTTTAGACTTATTTTATAAATGTCTTTTCCTAATAACTATCAACGGGATAAATATTTTTAAGTTATCGAAGACTTAAATTTTGAGACTTATTTTATAAAAGTCTCTTCCTAATAATTATCAGCGGGATAAATATTTTTAAGCTATCGAAGACTTTAATTTTGAGACTTATTTTATAAAAATCTTTCCCTAATAATTATCAGCGGGATAAATATTTTTAAGTTTTCGAAGACTTTTATTTTGAGACTTATTTTATAAAAATCTTTTCCCAATAATTATCAGCGGGATAAATATTTTTAAGTTTTTGGAGACTTTTATTTTGAGACTTATTTTATAAAAGTCTTTTCCTAATAAATATCAGCGGTATAGATATTTTTGAGTCTTCAAAGACTTTCATTTTCTGATTTATAAATATCTTCTCATAATAGTTAGCAGCGAAATAAGTTTTATTTTGAAACTAATATTATAAAAGTCATATCATAATAGTTATGCGGGAGACAACATTTTTTAAGTCTTGAACGATGCAATTTTTTAGGACCATTTCGAGACTGATTCGAAAGCTATCTCAAATAGTTCCGTCTTTCAAGGCTTAGGAAAAGCTTTCTTACACCTAATAACTACGAGAAGGCCTGTATAATATAAATCTCAAAATAAAAGTCTTCAAGACTTAAAAATATTTATTTCGCTGATAATTGTTATGATAAAACTTATAGTAATATAAGTCTCAAAGTAACAGTTACTATCTCCCTCATAATTACTTTCAAAAGGCTTTTCCAATTCGTTTCAAATTTAGGAGGACTTTTTTAGAACTCAATGAAGAAATAATTATTTTATTATTATCTCTGGTTTTAGGATAACAATGTGTAAGTCTCAAGAGGCTAAAAATTTTCATTAATTTTTGACCAGAAACCGTCACAGTTAATATTTTTATTACAATATAAAAATTGCTCTTTGAAGATTATTTTGTAACTTTTATTTAATTGCTCATTACTGACTTTTAGTTTTTAAATCATAATTATAAAAGTTATTTTAATTTTTCGAAGAAAATAATATCAATAATAAATAATTTATTGATTCCCTAAAAAATTATTTTCTGCGAAAAATTAAAATGACTATAATAAATATGACTTAAAAAAATTCAAAATCATGAATAACTGTTTTCTTATTTATAAAATGAAAATCAAAAATAACTGTTATTTTTAAACAAAATAAAAAAAATAATTTTTATTTTAGACTTGTATAATGAAAATCAAAAATAACGTATACTTTTTTAGATTTTGCATAAAAATTTGAAGAGAAATTTTTTAAAAATTTTATTCTCGGTTAAATAAGAAATCGATAAGTATATTGAACCTTTAATAGTAAATTTTTAAATATCAGTTTTCAGAAATAACTGTCCCTGTGTCGGAACTGAATGTTTGTGGAAATTTTTAAAAATTTTGGGTTTGGAAATTGTTTTTCATATCACGCGTGAAGTTTATATGGCAGAAAATATGCAAGCCAACCAGCATAAATAAATATTGAAACCCAACGGGAATTGATATAAAATCCGCTCGTTATTTGGAAAAAATGCGTTAGGTGGAAATTAAAAAAAAAATTGATAAAAATCAACCGGAATTTTTAGCCACTTCAAACTTGCCAGCTTTTTTACTAAAATAAATGAGCTACAAAACTGCTTTCTAAAAATTTTGAATACAAAGCTTGAAAATGTGAAGAAGATTTGTTGAGTTTTTCTAAGTTTTTTACAAGGTTTTAAATTTTGATGTACATATTTTTTTGTTAAAAACGAACCAAGGTTTAAAAAAAAACTTACCGCGAAACACATTCCAAATATTAAAAAAAATCACCATTTCGCTAGTTGTTTAAGTTACAGTATTTTCAATCTTCGATAACTCATATTCAATGGTCTGCAATGCGCTAGTGAATTCAATAACCCACAGAAACATTGCGATCATAAAAAAAAAACCATTTATTATTCATACCAAATCACTTTGCGAGCGATATTAATGGGGTTTTGGGTAGTCGGTAACCAAAAAGCGAAAAATCGAAAGAAAACCAAAGCTCATTTAAATAAATATGGAATTTGTACTACATATTCGAGTAAACGTACAATTTTATGCGAATTTAACTGTGTGTGTGTGTGTGTGTGGGTTCGCAAACACACGTACCTTTTTTTCGCACACATGCACATGCGAGAATTCGTGCAGTAATTGAATAGAGGGGTATGGCGGCGGGTGCTCTTAAATTTCCACAAAATCTACCGACCGAGGAGCAGCGAAACATCAAGCTTTACAGAATTTTTCCAATTGATAATAAAATCATTTTCGCATAAAATACATACATACAAATATGCCCTGAAATAATAAGTAATAAAAAATGGTAAACTGCAAATCTGCTATGAAAATATTCCTCATAAAATTTAAATGGAGTGTAAAGGTGATCGGCAAAAAAAATTTGTAGAAGTAAATGTTTTTTTCGTTGGTAGCTAAAAGAAAAAATGTATGGCAAAAACTTGTTCACGTCATTATTCAGCACTGGCTATTTAAGTTCTTACATTTTACTGGTTTTATTTCTTATACTGAGTAATCCTTTTATCAAACTTGCAAGGGTCGCCAATTCTCTAAAAACTCAAAAAAAAAAAAGAATTAAAAATTCAACACCTGAAATGTTTGTGTATTTATTTAACTGGTGTGCAAAACAATCTCTCAAATGTTTTTCAGATGTATTTATGTACTAAATTTAGTAATCGTTTGTAACTCCTTTTGAAACCATCGTCTTGATCTTCAACAAATTTTCGCTCACAACTTGTCGCTTTGTCAGTGTTAAATATTTGATCTAAATTTACTGAATACTTTTAGTTTTTACCTTTTAAATATCAACACAGATATCATGCACCCATTTTCGAAATCCAGCGTAGAATACCATTTACAAATTTCTCGACGATTTTTTGCTACTTACAGCTCTAAACTTGAAGCATTTTTTTGACGATGAACTTTCCCTTCGACTCAAAACTCTTACCGCCGACATATTTTATCACATTATGAAATCGAAAATAGCCGCTGGAACCATACTTTATTTCGAATTCGTTATCGACATTGCTATCGATATCTTTGCAGCGCAGTAGTCTAAAGCGACCTACATTTACATAGACCCAGAATACCCCGCCAACCTAACCCACAAACAAAGCAAATATGTACAAAGAAATAACAAACAAACAAAAAAATACAAAAAATATTACCCTAAATATCCCAATCCAGGAATGGAACCAAACCAGCTCAAGAGAGTAAAAAATCAGCGTTTAATAAGACTGTGCACAGCTAGATTGGAACAAGGTAAATATAAAAATTGTGGGCATTCCGGAAATTTACCCATTTAAAGCTACCATACCATTTAATATAATTTTTTTTATTTTTTTAAATAATTTTCAGCGATGAATTCTGATTGGAAGCAGTGACAAAGTTATCCAATTTGGGCGACGTACACCGTCTGTTCGTTTTGCATTCGATAAACGATAACTCATCTTTTCAGTGTATTGCTATGTGGAGCTGCATATCGGCGAAAGGTCCTGGCCCAGTTTATTTTGTTCAGAGTACAATAACCAATGAGCAGTATAGCAATGTAGTTCAAAATGTTTTTCTACCATATTTGGCAACTTTGAATTCTGCAGCAGTCCACGATGCATGATATGGCGACCTTCGATAGCTCCGGGTGACTGATTTCCTCTACAACAAGGATATCAACTTTTACCTTGAGCGGGCAATTCACCTGGCTCAAAACACATTGAAATTTGTTGGGCTTATATTTAGCATAACACAAAAACATTGTTGGTTTATCTAGTACTGAAAGCAAAACTGCAACCATAATTCAATTCAATTTCTATTGGAAGATTGGCGGAATACTGCATATAATGCATTTATTTTTTTATTTATTTAGTCGAGGAACAACTATACAATAGTTATTGTACTAGAGTTTAAAAGCACTGGTTGCCAGGACCTTCGGCTTTTGTTGAACTTATGAGCTAGTTAAGAATTCATTAATAATGAACATAAATGAGCTGATTTATATTTACTTATTTATATATCTTTAATATTACAAAGTTTGGTAAATCTAAATATTGCACTAATATTATCCATGCTGGACGACTTCAGGCAGTTGGTGGGAACAGTGTTGCCGAAAAAAATTTTTCTGTTGAGTCTGAGTCCAGGACACTCGTCGACGATGTGAGCTACTGTTAACGATGGTAAGTTGCAATATGAGCAAGATGGTTTAGCAGAGCCTTTGAGGAGGTGGCTGTGGGTCATAATCGTGTGGCCTAGCCTACAACGTACAAATATTTGTAGCTTTCCTGGTCCAGTCTGGTGGGTATATAGGTTTAGTGCCAGTAGGGTTAAATCACTTATAATGGTGCTGATAACATGCTCATTCGCTTTTAAATTTTGTATGGATAAAGGAGCGGGCTAAATTTCGGATGTCTAGTGCCGAGACATAGTCGAAGAGATGCAGAGGTTGTTTTGATGCGCATTTTGCTTTTTCGTCAGCGACTTCGTTGCCTTTAATTCCAACGTGGCCTGGTACCCACATTATTTTTATCTTGCCGTTACTTTCAGCGAGTTACTTTCGTAAACGTTCAATCAGCAAACCTCCGGTATTACCATTTATGATAGCTTCGATCGTAGATTTGCTATCGATACATATGATGTATTTAGATCCTGTGTTAGAGGCAAACTGAACTGCTTCCTGTAATGCAGCTGCTTCCGCAGTGAATATTGACGGTTACTGTTTCACCGATCTCAATTGCAACTGCAAATGTTAGACTTGTGGAAGACTTTGATCCGTCAGTAAATAAAAAATTCCATTTTGGTCTGTAAGAATATATAGCTTGCTCGTATAGCTGGACGTATTCGTTTGTGCTGGTAGAATTTTTAGCGAAATTTAGCAGCTTGTCGATAACTTGTTTCTTTGTTCACGTGCCAGTTGGGACTCGATTCAGGAGGGACCAATACCGGTGGAGTTATGACGTTAAGTTGCTTTGTTAGTGATAAGCATCGGATAAATGTGGATTTTTTTTGCAGCTATTTATTTGTTTTATACTTAGGTTGATAAGTTTAAAGATGGGCTCGCTTCTGCAATGTGTAAGTCTTGGTATTAACATCATTGTGTTGTTTAGTACCCGTAGGGATATTTCTGGCAGTCCTGCTTCCGCTAACACAGCTTTGGTAGGAGAAGTTGCATATAATGTAAATTCTTCAGAATGAAATATCAAATTGATGAAGCTATTCCTGTCTATCTGTCCGTCCTTCCGTGCATCGATTAACTCGCGTACATATTGAAATATCTCAATGAAACTTGATTCACACCGGTCCGATATATTTTGTAACTGTAAAAGATAATTTGCTGAAATTTTATGAATAGCTTATCTAACCCAGAAGCCAGTAATTTACAAAATTGTTCGAAAAAGTTGGGACAGTCATCAAATTAGAGAAAATATTATAGAATTCGGGGGAAAAACTATGTGCACCTTCTATATCAAAAATATAAATTTTCGAAATTTCATTAATTAAAGGAAGTAACGTCAGATCATAAATCAAATAGTGTAAGTTTAAAAGTTCTGCATATGAATATTCAACGAAAAAACATTCCACGGAATCATAAAAAAGAAATTTCGAATGTAGTATTTGACCTTTCTTTGAAGGATTGGTTTCAGAAAACTCGAATCACCTAGCCAAGAATTGACCGATGTAGGATTATAAGAAGCCATTGTAAAGTTATTTCCCCACTTTTTTTATTTATTTGCAAATAAATCTATTCACGTCCCTCATTGTTATGATTCTATTGAAAAATTGCGTAATCATATCTTTTAAGCTTTCATTGTTAAAACCTCTGAAATAATTTGTCTTAATATAAAAAAACGGCATTTTCAAATCGATAAAGCTTACATAAATCTTAATATTTTTGCTAGCAATCTTAGAACATAATAAATTTTATAGTTACGAGAGAAACCAGTAA
Organism: Anomoia purmunda; assembly: GCA_951828415.1. Classification (NCBI taxonomy): domain Eukaryota; kingdom Metazoa; phylum Arthropoda; class Insecta; order Diptera; family Tephritidae; genus Anomoia; species Anomoia purmunda. The sequence continues at coordinate 49,880,950 of OX639995.1, forward strand.
CTGTTTTTTTGTAAATTGTTGTTTGTTTAAATGTATGTTTTATTAAGTTGAACCCAAGTACTTCTTGAGGTGTAACAAAGTAAGACGAGTATTTGCTAGTCTTATATAAAAATGAAGGAAAAGCGAGTGAGCTTAAATTCATGGTATATGTTTACAATGATGTCTGCTTGGTATGTATAGGATTTCGATAGGTGGCGAGATTTTTCTAAAATCCATATACATATGTATATCCAACTAATCGGTTCGAAAAAAGTTCAAATTTTTTTTAGTGCAACCCTGTGCTTGTTTGCATTGGGTTTGTTCCTTTACTCGTAAATTTCCATTTTTACATGATTTAGATCGTAGAGTATGGGAACAAATCATCCAACTAAAATCGCTTCCACCATATTATAATTATTATTTGAATGAAGGGCCCCGGCGAGGCATTGAAAAATACCTATATTTTGAATACGTACACTCAAAAAAACTTTTTACCCAAACTACTTAATTTTCAAGCTACATTTTTCTGCGTTGCAAAAGATAGTTTTACGTTTTCGCTTTCATTCATAATTATAGTGATATAACTTTTACCGAATTATGGCGCAATATTTAAAGCAGTGACTGTTGGGCTGGGCCTTTGTGACTGGATGGGCAAGTACCAAATCTGTGGACATTGTCGTTTACTGAAATCAGTTAAAACAAAATTCTCTAAAATTAAAGTCTTTCTTTTTGCATATTTTTTCAAAAGAATTAATGAAATTCTGTTATTTAGGTTTACAACTAAGAGCAGGGACTGATAATCGTTTTTCGTATAAAAAAATCATTGGGGGAAGCAAATTCGGTCTAATCCTCTGCTATGCTAATCTAACTTTGTTTTTATTGAGAAAATTTTTTTTGTTAGATCATTAGACAATCTTTGTTTAGTGATTTTTACATTTTCAATCAAGTTTGGTCGATACTTTCTGATCATTGCTTTTTCGATGAAAAATAATCGTTATTCCTTGAATTAAATTTTCCAAATCATAGTTGATAGATCCTTTTTTCGTTCATAAAAAAATTGTGAACGCCAGAAAACTGATTATTTTTGATCAAAAATATAAAAATCACAAATTGTCGATTATTCTTGAATTTAAATCCAAGACTAACGATTATTTTTGATCGAAAAAGCAATAATCATAAGTATCGAAAAAATGTAAATCGCAAAATATCGATCGAATGCGATCAGAAAAGTAAAAATCATAAAATAACGTTTAAATCATGATTTTTTAAATAGAAATTATAACCGTTATGTCCTGACTCAATGGGATAATTAATGGATTTTAAAAATGTATTCAATTTTCACTTTTTACAAGAAAACACAAATCGGATAAAGGACATTATAACTTCAATACTTAAACAATAATCTGATTTGTATTTTTGTGTATGTTTCAAGAATGATTTTATTCGGATCTAAAAAAACTCGATTGGAAGAAAATGTTAGTTGAAGCATTTGTATACATAACTATTGATGGGAGCGGGAATCACGGGAAAATATCCGGAGTGGGCGAGTTCGGGAAGGTGCTTGAAAAATTTGAAAGTGGAACGGAATAAGAAATCCTTTCGCGAAGCTCCAGATAAAATCGCCAACTTCCGAAAATTCAGAACATCCTCGTAACCAAGATTTTTACATTTTTTGTTATTTTTAGAAGAAAGCGAACCGCAAAGCCAACCAGAATAACCAGAGCATGCCATTTCTATCACTATGATGAAATTTGAATATTTGAAAAAGAGATAAGGTTTTCAATTTTTGAAAAAAAAGTGTACCAAATATATGCTTTCTCGAGGAATTGCAAAGCAAATACTTATAATTCCGTAAGTAATTTTTTCAAACGAAAATTTAAAAATTTAAATTAAAAATTAAACTGCTCATAAATTTTTGTTCAGTATTAAAGCTACGAATCCATTCAATGTTTTTATATCTCTAGTACAAATAGTTGAAAGTATAAAATATATATTTAAATTTTTCTTGACCAATGCCACTTTCTATGCGCGAGCGGTCTGGGTTTTACCATTTAAATCCGACGAGCAGGGTTCTTTAACTATTTCAACTTCAAATCGCAAAATATTCAGTACAAAATAGAATATCTGCTAGAATATCTACATACGAGTGTCACGGAACAAAAAATTTTAATTAAGTATAATTTCAAAACTATTAATTTGCAATTGCGCAATGTGTAAACAAAAAGGATATCCCGATTCATATGAACTGCAAATGGAGGCACATTAACACCACAAAAACAACAGCTGCCTCTCATCAAGGCAAAATAATGAGCGCAAAATTTGCACAGTTTGCAAGAATCAAAGTCTTCAATTTTTCCTAATCATAATTGAAAGTAAATTGCAAAGCTAAGCTATGCGGGGCCGCAATGCAATAACTCGAACGCTTCTATGGACTTGCGGATAAACAAATAGACATCATACGATATGTATGCGCATAAATAAATTTCTGTACAATTTGTATTACTATGAGCTGCATCGCAGCAGTAACTAGATAGAATTCAAACTGCTGTCAAAGTCATAGCCTTATCCTACGCATCATACAGACAGATACAACGCTTGTCTGGTAAAATTATCAATGGCTTGTATTTCCGCTAAGCACTACTTGCCCTTACAAATGTTTGGATATGTAGACACATGCGCGAACAGTGACAATCATAAGTAAGTGCACAGCATCGACGGAGCAATGGAATATTGTGTGTTTAAAATTTTATTTACGTCTATCGAAATCCTTTATTATACCTTTCATGAAGATGAAATGGTATTATAACTTTGGTCCGATGTTTGTAGGCATAAGAAAAAGAAGAGGAGATATTCCTATACCCAAGTATACTTATATGATCAGGACCACGAGTTGATTCGATTTAACGATGCCTGTCTGTCTATCCGTCTGTCTGTTCGTCCAACAGTTCGTCCGTCAGTTCGTCTCAGTTTTAGAGATAAATAAATGAAACTTTGTAGGCAGATGTACCGACCAGATCGGACATTATATAGCTATAATACAACTGATTGTTCAGATATGTTTTCCATTATAACTCCAACACCACAGCAGCTAAGAGCATAAAATTTGGCAATCCTTTCCAGTATTATTAATGAAAAGTGTGTAAGGAAAAATTGCTAAAATCGGATTACTATAAGTTTTCTATGGTTTCGATCAACTGATTATTCAGATATGAGATTATCCATTATAACTCCTACACTAAAGCAACTAAGAACATGAAATTTGGCACCCCTTTATTTATCATTAATTTCATTAAAAATACATAACAAAAATGATCGAGATTGGATCACTATAACTTATAACACCCATACAACTGATTATTCAGTTAAGAGGTTTTGCGTTATAACTTTTGAATTAAAGTAGATAATAATTTGAAAATTGGCACTCCTTTCGCTTATAATTCATTTAAAGGGCACAACAAAAAATAGCTCCTACACAACTGATTATTTAGACATGAGGTTTTGCCTTATGACTACTATATTTCGAACATACCTGTTAAGTCATGAGTACTACTCGTACTAAGTAGCAATTTAAGGACTTTGGCTTTCCAGAGAAGTACTCAATACTTTTCAAGTACATTACATTTGTATCAATTACTACTCGAGTACAATTACTTGTAACTGAGAAATATTTGGAAATACCATCAAGTACTGAAAGTACTCGAAAATACTCGCTAAAAGAATTGCAATCCTTTTCCAAGTACTTCGAAGTAATTGAAATTCGAAGTAATTGAAAGTACTTGGAAAAGGATTGCAATTCTTTTAGCGATTATTTTCGAGTACTTTCGAGTACTTTCAGTACTTGATGGTATTTCCAAATATTTCTCAGTTACAAGTACTTGTACTCGAGTTCTAATTTTAATTCAGCTACTTAAAAAGTATTTGTATTGTACTAATTGTACTTTAAATTTACCAGGTTTGATTTCGACAATAAAAACCGTGAAATAGTGTAGGCCATTCGCTTTTCAAATCTTACCAGGTCTATTGAGAAAATCATCAAGAACGGGTTCTGGTTGGAGACTTTAACATTTACAGCATTCCTTGGAATGCCATTGAATTAACTTGGACTATATGCATTGCTAAATTTTCCTACTACAAAACAGCAAACTGTGATGGATTTGTTATTGACGGCGAGTTTTCCTGCATACAGTATAAGAGCAAAAACTTATGAAACCTCCTACAGTGACAATAACGGGATATTTTTTGGTTCTAACGCTTAATATCCTAACATTGCCATGTGCATCATAGTCTTTTAATTTGCCGAGAAAAATAAAATTTATCTCATCATAGTTACTTTACTTTAGTTTAGTATGCTTTTGTTTTGTATTAGAAAAATAAATAGTGTTTTCAAATTGAATACTCTTTTACGCTAGCAATACAGTAGATTAAATTAGATTTTTATATAAAATAAAGAAGTGCTACCTTCGGCCTTACCAAAACCTTCATTTCTTGTTTTAAAATAATACGTGGTTAATGATATGATTAGAAGATTTTTTAGTGAAAGTATTCGAAATTAAATTAATAAATAGTAAGTCGTCATTTTATTATTATTATTGGAGATTGTGCACTGCGACCATAAGGTCTGTTGTACCCCTTTCATGAATTAAAAAAAACTTCTTTTGGTCCAGCATCCGAGATAAATTTTAATATAGAACCTAAATCTCTGGAGTTCATACTGCTATCCGTTATTAGATTGGGTGAATACCAGATACCTTTTGCGTTTGTGCCGGCCATTGCTCCAGTATATTTCTTGAAGTTTCCTCTTTTACTCTGCCCAAGTTTGCCCAGGTATTATTTTAACCTGCAGTGTCATGCAAGCATCTCCATAATAATTTCAAGGTTATTCCCCGATAACTCCACGTATTCTACAAATCGCTTTAGAAGGAGCTCCAGGCTTGCTCGACTTCCCCAGTATAGTTTCCAGTGGGCTTTCTCCTCTTCCTTGGCCAGTGTGGATAGTGTCCCCATCCCAATTCAACAGAAGGATGCCTAAGGTCAAAGGGAGTTCACGCTTATTTTTTCGAGAGTCTATTTGAGATCTCGTTTCTCTCAATACCAGTATGGCCTGGAATCCCGGAACCCCATAATTGATTGCTCAGACCAAGAGTATTCAACTTGTCAAAGCACTCCATAACCAGCTTAGAGCTTACCTGGTGAAATTTGAAGGCCTTTATAGCCGTTTGGCTGTTTGTCAATATAGCAATGTTCCGCCTCCAGTACTTCTTTCTATAGATAGTCATACAATTTCCTATGACTTCCGAGTTTTTCAGCCCCGAAGCATATACACCTACCAAGGCACCTTCTTCAGTTAATGAACAATCCGTGTAGGAGGTTATTCTACTTTGGGTTTTTCTAGATGTTTCAGTTACATTCACCCACTCATTTTTGTTACTGAGTTCAGTTTTGAATCATTTTTCAAAGTTGAACTCTCATTGCATAACATCTATATAGCATCACATCGGTATTGCAGATTCAGCGTAGAGCTACGCAAGAGTGTTTTTCACCCTACGACTCAGATACCTCTCCGCTGCGATATTGCTACTATAGTCATTATCCAGATGGCGCTCTTCGCTTGAGTCTGAATATGAATATGAAGAGGTGTTGGATACAACAAAACTTCTATGGATGCTGTCGGACACGTCCTCCCTCGTAGCTTCTTTTATGCTAACAGAGCCCGGTCTTTGCAACTTGCTGAGTGCTGTGATGGTTCCCTCTTGTTTGGTTCTGCCTATGGCCCGTAGATGTTCGTGGGTGATGTATATTGTAACGATTTTCCGTCATCCCTTGTCAAGTATGGTTTGGAGACAACCCGGTGTCAGCGTTGTACCATCTTCAGTGTCATTCTTCGTTCGTTTCGTACAATAGTCGCATAGATCAATCTCTGTTTTTTTGGGGAGTAACCTCAACTCTTTAGATTTATCTCCAAAACTACTTTTTCAGGGGGGTAAACCACTCTTCATATTACACAAAATTAAAGTATTTAGTATTGTATTAAATCAGTTAAAATTTAATATTGAAATAAAATATACCCAATAAAAAAATTCCAATCGAGCTGAGAACCGATGACTTGGCCACGAAACTATTTTTAAACAAAATCTATTACTTTTGAATGCTATTTATGTAATAAATGACGCGATTTGTTAGCAGAATTATATTTTTCCCCAATATGTGGTTAGAATTCTACCAAATCCAAAGCTTTGCTTGTTCTCTTCTACTAAAATACCAATAGCTTCGTCCGATTGATGCACAACCAGATAAACGTTGAAGTTTCCGTCAATTACATACTTTAAAATTTGCCGTAAAAATTTTGCCGTAAAATTTTCACATGGGTAGAAATCTACCCAGGGTTTAAATGCGTCTTTCATACCTTTGTTGTGGTTTGAACTGCCGTAGGTTCAGATTGCCATCACCTCGGTCTAAAAGAAGGTGGAATTTTTCTTGGCAATTTCAATGCAAAATTTGGGGCAAGTACCAATATATTCCTGCTCCTGTAGCCCCAACCATACTTGGTCCGCCAATGCATAAATCTATAGATCTGGAGTGAGATGAGGGTACTAGTTTGACCAAAATTCTGATTTGAGCTAAATCTTCTATTTATGGGCAGTCTTTTCGAATTATATCCTAGGCTATCATTCCCCGTTGCATTGCATGCGATTTCAATCACTATTACATTTGAAAATGCTGGTTGGAGGAGAGAGCGTGTGGGTGGTACTTGCGCATGTGCGTGACCTGCCCGCAGTTCACGACCGCATTGCGCAACATCCCTGCAGTAAAAATAGCGGATAGTTACGCGAATCCCGAGTTTCTCAATGCAGATTTCGTGATTGTTCCCGAACTGGTGCTATGCAGGTGCAAAGCGGGACAGTTGCAACTCATACAATTGGTGGCAATAGCGATGCAGTCTGTGTGGCATATCTCGAATGTATTAAATGCTTTTTAAATTAAACAAAATTTTTATGTCGATCATTCAATGAGGTATATTTTTAATGAAACAAAGTTCTGCAAATAAATTTTTGTATGTGAATTCTGAAGCGCTATTTTTTAAATACTGCATTGCGGTTGCTTTAAACGATACTATTTTCAATGGTCCTGCTATGAACATTGACGCACTTATATATTGGAACGATTTTCTGTCATTCTTTGCCAAGTTTGGTTTGGAGACAAACCGGTTTCGGCGATGCGCCATCTTCAGTGTCATTTTTCGTTCTCCATATATCTTCCCTTATCTCTTTTACACTGATTCGTAACAATACGGTATTTTCGCAATAACCTAGAAGTATTTCTTTTTGAATTGTCTCCGACCTCACCACGACAGAACCAGTTTAGAAAACATTATAAAGTTCTCCAGAGGGGGGCAATCGTGACTTCGTTGAACATCGCCATCATAAAAGAGTCAGATGAAAGCATTGTGTTGAGATAGATCGAGAACTAGTACCTTCCATTAACGAGCTAAGTCTGCGCTAGTTTTGAACCAGTGCGACTTACTGCAGGGATTCCAGTGTTGTTGTTGTTGAAATGGTACCTACGGGTTGGTACTTGCAGTTTGGAATTCGATTCGGAAATGCAGATTTGATAACTTCCTTTGATAGCAGTAAGCACACACACCCACACGCACACACACAGATAGTATATGCATTAGGTAGCGAAACGCCATTTACCAGCTCTGGATGTTTAATGCTTGCGCTCTTAATTCGATGAAGCGTTGTCGAGTGGGTTCACGGTTTTCAGGCGACGACTGGAGGTGTGTGTGTGTGTGAGAGTTGCAGTGCTGTTGCGCTTCTGCTCATGCCGTTTGTTGAGTTAATCTCTGCACTCGCCACCCAAGCACCAGCAGCGCCAGCAGGCGTACAGATTTGCATATGTATGCGTGAATGGGCTGTCGAGAGTGCCAAAGTTTGGTTTGGTGTGAGAGATTGCTTTCTGTATTGCCTGCGATATTGCTATGGTATGTTTGTGGTTTTGACATTGGTTGCAATTTTGGTTCGATTGGAATTTGGTAAACATGCGTCACGCGGTATGCAAAACTTGTGGCTCTACACAAATAGACATCTATCAACCCACACACATATGTACATATACTACATATATGTGCAATGCAAGTGTAGCAAATAAATCTGTTACTATTGGTATTCAGATTTAGATTTTTATGCAGCTGACATTTATTGAAAAACCCCCTACATGTATATAAAATGGGATAGAAAGTTAAGCTGAAATTTATTACCACTTATATTTACGAATGCAAATCTTTAAGAAACTAATAGCTTGCTGCATTTTATGAAGCAAACATATAAAATTAGGTTGGTGGATTTAAAAATTTAAATGTTTAATTGCCAATTTTTGAGTAAAAGTTCTTGTGGGATTTCAGAAACGGCTACGTTAAAAGTTAAAGATTCCAATGGATCACGTTTATTACTTATATTTTCTCGCAAAATGGCTGCTCCAACTTGAAGCACGTAAATAAGAGGTATTTTTTTTCTAGAGGCTTAGAACTTTCAATTGAAATCAAATCGTGAGATGAAATAAAAAAATTCGAGCGTGCACCTAAAAGCGCGAACCAGAAGTGAAACTTCAGTGCCTATTCGACAAGGAGTCAGAGAGTTAAATATGGGAGTAGTGTAAGCAGCTGTGGTAGTAGTCGTTAGTACTAAGTAAGGGTAGTAATTAGTAGTTAGTTGTAATAGTAGTAATTAGTGGTAAAAATAGCAGTCGTTTTTAGTAGTAGCATTACTGAAAATAGTAGTAGAAATTAAGTAGCATTTCTTAAAATAGTAGTAGAAATTAGCAAAAATTGTAGTAGCGATTAATAGTAGGATTTGTAAACATAGTGTTAGAAATTCATGAATAGTGGTAGTAAATAGTAGTACCATTAGTAAAATATAGTGGTAGTAAGTAAAAAATAGTAGTAGTAAATAGTAGATGCATTAGTAAAAACAGTGCTAAAACGCGGTAGTGTAATTGGAAAAAATGCAGTAGAAATTGGTAAAAATAGAGGTAGTATTTAGTACTAGCATTAGTAAAAAATAGTGGTAAAAATTTGTAGTAGAATTGGAAAAAATAGTAGTAGGAATTAGTAAAAATAACGGTAGTATTTAGTAAAAGCATTAGTACAAGTAGTGGTAAAAATAAGTAGTAGAATTGGAAAAAATAGTAGAAGAAATTAGTAAAAATAGAGATAGTTTTTAGTAGTAGCATTAGTAAAAGTAGTGGTGAAAATTAGTGGTAGAATTGGAAAAAAATGGTAATAGAAATTAGTAAAAATAGAGATAGTTTTTAGTAGTAGCGTTAGTAAAAATAGTGGTTAAAAAGTAGTAGTAGAATTGGAATAAAGAGTAGTAGAAATCAGTAAGTATAGAGGTGTATTTAGTAGCAGCATTAGTAAAAAAGGTAGTAGTAGTAGTAGTAGTGTTAGTGATGGTAGTACTAATTAGTAGTAGTAGTAGAAGTTGTAATTATAGTTTTAGTAATTAGTAGTAATAGTACTACGTTGAGCAAATCATAGCTTCAGTTCTTTTCACGCTCCGCATTGTAACATTTTCGGCGTAGCTCCTATGAACTCCAAAGCCTGCATCGATAACCCGTCAGCAAATGAGGAATTGGAAAGGAATTTATGTAGTTAGAGCCAACATTTATAGAATATAATCAATAAAAACTGAATAAAAATATAAATGTTTCGCATTGTAAGCAGACTTCACGATAAAATTTAACTTATTTTTGTGAATTTCACAAAATGATATTTAAATGAATAAAATAGGAATATTTCGAGGATTTCCTTGTCAAATTCTGCCAATTCTTAGCAGAAAGTACAATTTTGAAAATTATAGAAATCAGAATAAAACTACGCTCATTTCTCATATTATGATAAATCACAATCAATAAAAATATTCAATATTTTTTATTTAAATTACGTATTTTCATCCAAATTAATTCGCATAAACCAAGTGCGTTCACACTTGCCATTCCTAATTTCTATTGACAGCTCGGTAGCCACAGGGAAACATTTAAAAGAATATGTACAGTTTTAGTATATTTAAATTTTATTGGGCATTGGAGAACACATTTTTGGATTAGAATCGATAAAGTTTAGAGCCGACACTATTTGTTCGTGATTTCATTCTTGATTTATGATAAGTTGCCTCATTTCATCTCAATTTATTGACAAATTTTTAAGGCGAAATTACTTAGTTTCATCGTTATTTGCCTTTTCACGTTTTTGGATTTATTTATAGGTAATGTGTCCCAGGTTTAAGTTCCGGCCGGGGCAGGTAACATCTAAAATTACAGAAAAAGGTTTTTTTTTTTAATAACAGCGGTGTATTTCAGCCTTAAAAAAACTTCTCACGTAAATTATTTTTAATGCAAAAAATATCCGAGGTAATGTTAAAAATTAATAAGTTTTAGAAAATAGTTTGTTTAAGTCCTCTAAAATGAAATTAGCTTATCCGTATTTTTTAAATTTTTACCAATTTTGCGGCAATTTTAAAAAAGTAAAGTGGCATCATTTAGTATTAAGAAATTTGTAATTAAAAGGACAAGGATCTCTATTCCTTCATTTCCTATAATTCTGCAGGACGAAAATTTTATAAAATTTATGTTTCAGTGCATTTTGGACCACCCTAGTACATCCGCAGCATAAGCTTTTAGTAATCTTTTTGCATCGAGTGAACTTGTTTGATATGTTTGCTTAATTTTGTACTATTTCGTTAGTTTTAGATCCCTCTGCGTAGGTCGCATGATTGACTATAGATTTTGTAAGATGGCCGTTTGTCGGGGCGTATGAGTAACCCGCTGACTATTCAGTCGATCGGTATATTTGTTGATATGGTTTCAATATTGTATATTTTAATGAAATTAGACATGCAAAATAAAGTTTTTATGAAATAAGCTTATTGTTAAAAAAAAATTGTAATAATAAATTGTATAGGTTAATAAGTTTAAAATTGAAAGAAAATATGACGAAACACTAAAAAAAATTTTTTGTACTACTGATTTTAGAATTCACACCAACAGAGATGCCCTGCAGCTAAAAACGTGAATTTCGTGCACAGTGCAGTATGAGAGAGTAGTCGAAATGGTGTTTCCATTTAACTGCAATTAATATGAAACACTTTATTAATTACCATTTCTATCCCGCGGCTTCGCTCCCTTAACGCCATCTAAGAAAAAAAATCTAACCATACCTCTTAATTGGCGATTGCGGTTGCTTGCTAAATTTTCTTTTAAATTTCCGAGTGCGCAGAGTGCCATTCGGGTTTAGTGCAACCCAATTTATTGTTAGAAAAGAGCAACACAATTAAAGGATCAAACAGGTGGCAACCCTGTTAAAATATATTTCTGACTGAAAATTAATTTTACCTTTTACTTTTGACCCCAGCATAGTAGAAATTCAGTTACCATAAATTGAATTAAATTGAATCAATATTATTTAACAAATGGCAACTCTCTTTAAAAATGTTGTTGAATAATCGCTTTTGTTTTTCAGTAAGCTCGCCAATTTAATTAAATTAATATTTAAACACATTTTCAAGAGTAAACCCACTTTCTGTGAGTTCTGTGTGGTATTATTTCCTTTAATTTAACGATTTGATTAAATTTACTTTTTTAAGCAGGTGGCAATTATCTTCAAAAATATTTCCAAAAATAAAACTTTCTTAAACTACCTCCGTTTGTGTCCCACATTTAGGTATTTTATTTAACTTATTATAATTGTAATTAATAAATAAGTGTAATCAGGTGGCAACCTTCTAGAGGCAAACAAATTTCTTTTTGATATTCTGTTTTTCTGACAGGATGAAAGGATGGTGTATATTGGAATGATTTACCGTGAGCCGTTGTCATGCTTAGTTAGGGACACTAATGTTTCTTAAAATTTTTAATTTCACACTTTAATTGCATTTAAAAAGGTGGCAACATTTATTTAAAAATATTTTGGAAATAGAGGGTTATTGAGGTTTTTGCGGTTAATGCCCATAATGCAAAATTTCATTTGATTTATAGTTTTAATAAATTTTTTAAATAGGTGGCAACCCTATGGAAAAAAATTTTCAAACATAGCTTTCTAACCAATTATTTGTTGGCACTCATATTGCAAAATACTTCTTTTTTTTTGATATTTGAGAAATAAAGCTTTATTAGGTTTCTTTCATTTGATATTCTTATTGAAATATTTGATTCCATTCACTGCTTAAATTGAATTTAATTTTTTAAATAGGTCGCTATAGTAATTCATATAGCCAACTTTAGATAAATGAGCCAAATCTTTACCAGATCTAGCTCAAAACTGAAACTAAATACCAAATGCCCATTATTAACTGGATCTGTAGGTCACCTATCTTAAAGCTTGACAGCCAATTCGTTGAGCTAGCAACACTTATTTCTTGTTTTCTTTTTTGAATATTCTTTTCTTTTGCAACAGCAATAGAGGGGCTTCTTCAGCCAAAGAATGCATTAGCAGATTTCAAAAGAAATATCAGCAGATATAAGCGAGTACATTTTCAAAACAAGCAAAAAAAAAAAACCTTCAAAAATGATGAAGCAAAAAATATAAGAAAATAATTAAAGTGAAAATTAAAAGGCAGAAAACCTATAGCAAAAAGCTGCTACTTTGCACTTCAATGATTTAAAAAAAAAACTCAAAAGCAATTTGTTGCAGCAGCTACAACTGCAACTGTTGCTGTTTGAGCAGAAAATATGGAAATTCCCAATAGCGGCCAACCAACACAGCAACTAGCCAACAACTTTGAAAGCAGACAAAGCAAATCCCTCCGGGGTTTTTTTTTTGTTTGTGGTGTTGAGCAGCTGTTCGAGCCAAGCAAACACTATGTAGATAGATAGTCAGTCGTAGTTTGTGGAGAGTGTAACTGTGACTGTGGGACACAACACTGAGCGGTGTCAATATGGGCAAGGGAAGTCACATTTTTTTGTATATATATATACACATATATATATATATTGACGCTCTACGACTAACTGGTAAAAGTTTTCATTCGGTTATGAAATTTTTACTTTTCTCTACAAGTATTTGGTAGGATAACTTTTGTGGCGAGCGAAATGCGCGTGGGTTTGTGTTGTACAGGGCGTATGAGTAATAAGCGTGAATGTGCGCCTGTTTGTTGCTGTTGTTCGCAAGTGAAGTGGAAAATTGAACTTTCACTTGAAAAATATAAAACGCATTTAAAATACATATGAAACTGGCGCATAGCTATTATATTTTTCAATGGAATAAATGTGGTTTAAATGTTTTTTGACACGTAATTAATAAAAAGTTAGTTAACGCAATGTAGATATATTTATCAACAATTTAAGTAATGTTTACTAGAGCAGATAGAAAAAAAAACTTATTTTAATAAACATAGCGAAACTGGATAGAGCCAAATAAATTTTCTTATCGTTTTCGATTTCACGAATAAGTTGTGGTGGAGCTTCTGCTGGTTCTGGAGCATTCACTGAGTCTTGAGCGCTCGCTGGGAAGTGATCATCTGAACACAGTTTAACTTTTTCGGAAGTATCATTTATAAAGGTAAAGTCAAGAACTTCCCTACGGTTTAGTATCATAAAGGCAGAGTGAGTTTTTTGTTAAAAATAGATAGGTTCGTACAAAGCAAATAATTAAAGAGTAACTTACCTCGCTTGATGTTGGTACTGCCTTATTGAGTGTGGTGGGCATTCGCTTCTCCTCCGAGCAATAGCATGGTGTCCGTCACCTGATGCCAAGTGAAGTAGGAGCGAAGCAGATGCTGCTTTCCAATGATAAAGTTTTATCTGAACCACCTTCACCACCACGAGCGCCCCTTCTTCCCTTCTCCCATTGCGTCTACTTCTCAATGAAGCGTAGCCGCTCAGCACTTCGGTTGATTTGCCATCTACCTCCATTTTCCGGTCGCTTGGCATATCTACACAAGCTATTAGGTTCACTAGGACCTCGGTGTCTGTTTTGTATACTTTAAGCGTGATCTTTACGCCGATACACTTTACTTTGTACTTGCATTTGAAAAGTGCATCCAGGCTTTCGTTGTTTGTTTGTATGTCAGCTCCGCGTTAGCCTTCCTACTGTTGTTTGTAGGGATGCAACAATTTCAGTATTTTCGCCGGTTTGAATGGCGTTACTACTCCAAAACCTTTGAGCGGGACATTGGGTACATCCCGCCTACCCTGTCGATTGCAGCTTTGTATAGGTCAACAGATCAACCGACATCACAGACAATCAGCTTTAAGTTACCGTAAAACCATTCTGCATTGTCTAGTTTTACTTTTAATTATCTCACAAGTGGCGGAAAGAGGGAGCATTCAACCGGGCAGAGAACCGCTGTACCCATGTTAGATCAGCTGGCCCCGAAGATCGCCCGGTATCCGGAGCACACTCCGTTCGCGACTGGTCATGGTGAAGGGCCCTCATCCGGGTTGATTCTCGGCACTGGTCGTATGAGACCTGTATGGGCCCAGTAATTATTATGGTATTGGGTAAATTATGATAATGAAAAAATCACAAAATATTCAACAAATGCAGGGTACAGCTTGCTTTCTGGAAAATCCATTTTTATTTAAGACCAAATCCTTGAAAAAAAGCACTTGTGGATCTAAGTGCGCGAGCCAGAAATAAAACTAGTTTGTGGTAGTAGAAATTAATAAAAGTAGTCATAGATATTAACAGTAGCATTAATAAAAATAGTGGTAAAATTTAGTAAAAACAGTGGTAGAAATGAGTAGAAATAGTAAAAATAGTGGTAGAAATTAGTAAAACAGTGGTAGAAATTAGTAGTGCCATTAATAAAAATAGTGGTTGAAATAGGTAAAAGTAGTGGTAAAAATGAGTAGTGCGATTTGTAAAAATAGTGGTAGAAATGCGTAAAACAGCGGAATAAAATAGCAAGAAATAGTGGTAGAATTTAGTAAAAACAGTGGTAGGAATTAGTAGTACCATTAATGAAAATAGTGGTAGAATTAAGCAAAAACAGTGGTAGGAATTAGTAGTAGCATTAATAAAAATAGTGTTAGAAATAAGTAAAACAGCGGAAGAAAATAGTAAAAATAGTGGTAGAAATTAGTAAAATTAGTGGTAGAAATTAGTAGTAGCATTAATAAAAATAGTGGTAGAAGTTAGCAGAAATAGTAAAAATAGTAACGAAATATAAGAAAAATCTGTTTTCTCTCTGCTTCTTTTTTTTGTATTTATTCAAAAAAAATTTAATAATTAGAAAACAAGTGCAAATAGTCACTAGTATAAATTAAAGAAACAATATATCTAAAGGTACACAAAAAAATAAATATAACTTATAAATTTTTTGTAACTGTAAATGCCCAACAAGTTGCCACCGTAGCTTACCTAGCTAAATGCAAATGAAGTCTAAAGCATGTTAAATGTTTGCTGGTATGCGTAGATAAACCCAATAAACTAAGTTGTTTCAAAATAGCAAAAAAAAAAGTACATGGTTACTAAGAAAATATCAAGTAGAGAATAAAATATTAGAAATAGCAAAGTTGCCAGGCAAAGTTCGCAATACGTGGAAAAGAAATTCTCAACTCAGCGGCACGTTCTGTAAATCCTCAGTTTTACCAAGGCTCAACACCACCATGCGAGTTCGGCACATCTTCAACATCGCTGCTGTTTTTGAAAGTCCACCATTCACGTGATGGCTTTGTAGGCTAAATTAAAATTCTGCCCCAGCAATCTTGTGTGGCAAACTAGACGCCAACTAGCACAGCGGCAACCGAGCGTCAAAGTGCTTACCGTGGGGCGGTGGGGGAGGCTAGGAATGCAACTTTTGTACGCATAATGTAAGCAGAACAAGAAAATGAGGTTTTGGAGGAGTTAATGAAGTTGATTGCACATTAAAGGTGCAAAGGGAACAGACGTGTCGGTCTGTTAGATGGCGGGATGCAATATTTCAAGGAGCAATTCTATTTTCAGGTGGAAAATATAGTTGGTATTGCATTTTTTATTTTTAAGTGCAATTGAAGTTGGTTGTAAACCTCCATGTTTCTATATTGATGATTTTTCCTGCCTTCAAAGAGATGCTCTTCAGATATCGAAATTACTTACTCATTTCAATAATAACCAGGAATAGATCTGAAAGATAAATCTCAATCCATACGACCTTGCGACGTCTACTACAGTTAACGTGTAAAGGGGATCAAGTTCGGTGTTGGATTTGTGCTCGGAGAGATAAAAATAGTGCTTGGCGACTTTAATGCCTGGGTGGATAAGGAAGGGGATCTTTGGTCACATTGTTGGAAAATTCAGTCTCCACGACGATACCTCCGCCCACGAGCTGAGAGTGAACAAATTTGCCGAGGGCCGTAACATGGTAGTTTGTAGGTCCTGAGTTCAGCAAAGAAAAATTCACCTGTCTACCGAGCTGCCACCAGCTCGGCAAACGCGACACCAAATCGATGGACGAAAGGCATGTTTCCTCCGTGAACCGATAATCGAATCGGAGCAAAGATGGTGAGTCTCAATACACAAGGAAAGCTCGACATTGGAAAGTTGCAGTCGCAACAGAGAGCTTCCAACTTCCCTACTTGACGCTCGCCCCTACCCTACTAAGACCACGTCCCTGCTAACCGGAATTCGCGAGTTTTTGTATCACCTTTCTCTCGTGGTCTACGTACCGCCGCTGATGAAGTAATTGGAGTCCAGCGACCTCGAAAAAACAACTCGTACTAGTTGAGGAATGTCGCGCTTCCTCATACAGCAGAGCTCCACTGTGATCGGTTCCAACGCGAGCGGTATGTGAGCGCTACTGGAGGTTTAGAAAGAGAGCCATATCATTTGAAAGGAGAAAACAGTGGCGAAATACGTCATTGCGAAAAGCTTGAGATGATAACAGGAGAAGCGCCCGAAGAGGCCTCTGAAAGTGCCAGTAAAAATAAGAACGGCAACTGGTTATTGGTATCTAGCAAAAGCGTCGCCGGAGAAGATAAATATCCCGGACCGCCATTCGCTTATGAAGGTGTTGATATTCCGTCACCCGACTCTGACAAATAAGAAATTCACGGGCGATCTTTGATTATCAGACGAGAAATTTCCAGAATATGCTTGCCGTTTGGAGTTTAAACGTTATCTTTCTAATCCACAAGAAGGGTGACCATGGAATATGCGCCAACGAATATTTTGTGTAAGTTTCTATCGAGTCTATGGTCCGAAAGACTGAATCCAACGATCATCAAATTTTATTATCGAGTTTAAATCAGCTATGGACCGTGCGAGAAGAAACTGTCACTATGCCGTGATGTGTGAATTTGGTATTCTTGCAAATAAATACGGCTATGCAAAATGATGCCAAGCAAGACCTCCTGCTTCGTCGAAAGTGAGACGAAGCTCTCCGATCCAATTGAAACCAGACGAGGTTTCAGACAAGGTGACTCCCTGACTGCCTATTGTGTGACTTCTTTAATTCAAGTGCTACCAACAGTAATGTTAACTTCGAAATGCAACGTAGAATCTCGATTGAAAGCAGAAGCATGGCCGCCATCAAGATCGGATGAGATGGCAGAACAATTTTTGTGCCTTGACCTGAAAACATTCAACGCGGTACCTGCTGGTGGTGGTGACAAAGGGAGAGGAAATCCCTCTCTTGGAGAAGGACATGACTTCCCTTGGTGTCTCTAGTTAGCGCCAGTTGGCAAGACTAAGTAGCAACTGGCGCGCTATATTGGCATCGGCTAAAGTACAAAAGATCTGAAACATGAAACATAATTAAAATAGTCTGAATTTGTTCCGTTAAAAAGTACAAAAAACAATTAACTTCACTTCACCTTCACAAGTTGAATTTAAATGTAATGGCGGCCTTGGAAGCATTCGATGTGTGTACTGGCGCGATGTCACGAACCGACAACACTCCGCGCGACTGGTCTCCTCCACTTTTGGGTTTATTACCTTTACTTTAGCTGTTCGCGGTGAGCTCCGATTACGTCACTCTATATTTTTTTTTGCTTGGACTGGACTGACGATCAGAACAATTGTAACTGTTTATTTAATGGATGAAGTTATAATAAAAATTTTTTTCCTTAGTCAAATACAAACCTCCGAAAACCCAATACCATTAAACTCAAACCCATCTTGCTTTTAACTACTTACTCTTCATTCATCTGTCAATTTATTTCAGTGTTGCCAATAAGCATTTCTTTCAAAACTGGCCTAGCTTTTCTAACTAAAATAATTTTATTGCCACATGCAGGTCTTCATACTTAACATTAACAATCGATTAATTCTATTACTTAATGTGTATGTGTTGCCCCATAGCAAAGGGAAATGGTGGATCACAGATTTAAACGTTGTAGTTTTGTAGGACTCGGGGTGCTTAATAACTGGGACAACCGATTTTGCAAAATTTTTTTATTTTGCAAGATATTCGTGATTGAATTTTTTTTAATCCTAAAAAACGTTTATCTTGAAAACTATTAATCTTACAAGAAAAAGCTATTAACATAGCATTCTTTTAAAAATTAAAAAATTTTATTTTATTAAAATATAAAGCAAAAAATAAATTGTTTTTAATAATTTATCTTCGTGCTAGTTTTTTATTGTTCAGAGTTCATCCTCGGAACACCTTGGATTTTACAAAAAAAAAAAATATTTTCTTTAAATATGTGCTTTCCTTAAAATATAGTGGAATTTTGAAAGAGGTGGTTTTTATAATTTCTGAGATAAACTGGTTTAAAGTTTGCGCTCCGCGTTAAAAGAAAAAAGTTTCCTTCATAATGACAAGTTTAAAGAATTATTTATTACAAAACACTTAAACATTACAAACAACCACTATTAATAAAAAAAAATATTTTTGTTAGATGATTTCATTTTGCAAATATATTACTGAAAAAATTTTGACGGATTAAAAATTTTCTTGTATTTAAATTTCATATGATATTATGTATTTCATATAAAAATTACAAACACATTTAGATTTTCTTTCATTATTGTGATTGTTGCTTCAGATAACTTTTTGTTTTTAATTTTGATCGTATTCAATAGCACAAAAGTCAAACACTGTTACGGCTAATTTATTTTATACTACAAAAAAATTTTTTTTATGTATCTGAAAAAATTGCGTTTAAATAAATATTTAAAACAGAAAACCAGAAAAAATATCACAAACATAGCTTTGGCATATTTTTTTTTTAACTTGGACCGCTAACTTTAATCTTTTTTTATCTCAAAAATTATAAAAAAAAACACTTCTTTAAAAACATTAATATATTTTTATGAAAGTTAAAATTTTATGTATAAATTTTTTTTTTTTGGGAAAAGCGATGATGTTTCTAGCATATTCTTTTTCTAGAGAAAGGTAACAGTAGATTAATATTAAGCCCCACTCCAGCGCACCATGCCTTTGTCAGGTTTAGTCCTCTTTGCACAATATCGCATAATGTGCTTTCGTACTTGCCTCTAGCTATAACGACAATGTCGTCTGCATATCCTTGGCAATGAATTCCATTATCGGTTAGTTTTTGTAGGAGTTCATCTACTACTAGGCTCCACAATAGAGGAGATAAAACTCCCCCTTGAGGGCAACCTCTACTGGCTTTCAGCTATATTACCTTGTCCGCTAAACTAGTTTCCGCCATTCTAGTCTTAAGCAGCGCTTCTACCCATATGTGTAGTATATACGAAAGTTAATAAATATATTTCCAATAACACTTACGCATTACACCAATTGAAAGATTTAATGTAGTAAAATTATCATAAACTACTGCCGCTACCACAAGATTTCACAGAATATAAATTCATACAGCAACTGACGTAAATTTACGACTTTAAAGCAAAGGACATGAATGCAAAATGTTTAGAAATTTAGTTAGTAAAAAAAGCACATTTGAGCTGATTTTAACGACGCCAACTTTGGTTTTTATTAAAATTCTTTAGAACCGCATAAAAAGGCGAGAATTGAGAGGTAGAAGATATAAAAAAAATGATATTATTATATTATGAAATGTTGGTTATTGGCAACCAATGTAATCGCAACATTTGTGGTGAACATAAAAAGAAGGAAACTCGTAACAAAAAATTCACATTTGCCACATTTTGCTCAGCGCAAGCAGGTGGATTATACAACAAAGGCGTTTAATAGAAATAAAAATTGATTTTACGACTATAATTAGCGTAGAATAGCAGCAGTTGTATTTGAGCGCAAGAGCTTAAGAAATAACAACCAAGCATAAAAAAAACGAAGGGTAGTCAGGAACGCTTTTTGTGTACAGCAAATTTAGAGACTGCCGAGAGACTGTGAGAAACGGCTGCAGAATAACCTTGTAGTATAATTAACATTAGGGATTACGGTTATCTGAATATAAACAACATTTTTAGATTGATGCTTTAATTATATTCTCGATTAATCCAATCCATAGACGGACGGATAGCCGTAGTTTAATCCATTTATATTTATATAGAGCCATGAAAAAAAATTAGGACATGACATTTAGCCTGAATAAAAGATCATTTCATGTTTGTGTTTTTATGATAACTTATTTTTTTAATCTTTTTTTATTAGCTCAAGGCCAGTTTTTTATTTGAAATATTTTGGAAAAAGCTAACAACAGTTAAAGCGGTATAAATTGTAGCTGAGCCTTTCCATTTCAAGACATGCCATGTTTTTTTTTCCATGAAACTCGAATATGTTTTTTCTTCAAATTTGTCAAAAAATAAATTATCAGACGCATATTTTTTCTTTTGACCAAAAAAAAAAAATTGTTTTCGCTATTTTCCAGCGATTTTAATTTCATTTCATTTATTTTTTTTTTTTAAAGCACATAACTTTTGTAAAAACTGGCTGATTTTGATAATTAAAATTGCAAAGTGATCATAATTACCTGCATATTAAAATGCGAAGAAAAAAAATCAAGTCCAAAATGTTATTTTTTCGAAAAAATGGAGATATGCATTTTTTTCCCAAATTTAATTTCTCGAAAAGTTTATTGAAGTGTCCTCATTCTGCAGTGAAAAAATAAAAGAACAAAAAAAAAATACACTGTTTGAAATTTTGAATTTTGAAAAAGTGCTTTTTTTAAATGTCTTTCTTCTGTTTTTAGAGAAGTTGTGTTCATTAAAAAAATTAAAAACGGAAAATAGAATTTTCATGGCGAAATTAAAATCGTCGAAAAATACCGAAAAAAAAAATTTTCTGTCAAAAGAAAAAATAAGTGTCTGATTATTTTGACCAAAAAACAATCCAAAGCGCACATGTGAACTACATATTTTTAATTTTTATCTTTGCTTTATCCCAACCTATCAAGTACGGCATTCTGCCGCTATATAACAAACACCATACAAAAGCCCATCTCAAAAAATAGAAAAACTCAACGTTTTTTAATAACGCGCAAATTCTAAAGTACCAAAGTTGAAGCTTTAATTATCTGAAAATTTCCAATGATTTCGGTATTTTTTTTTTCTGCCGACAGTGCCACGCTTTTTCCTCCAAACAAAGCATTTTCGAAAATCCATATCAACAGTAATTTCTAGTTAGTTGAAATTTGCACTTTATTTATTATAGTTAATAGGTTAGAAATCTGCTTACATAGAATTTTGCAGAATAAAAACTTTGTTGTTGTATCCGTGCCTCAATCTAGCCAGTTGAAGACTCTCCACTAGAGTTAGACAATTCCTCCATAGCTTGGTGGACTTTAGATGTGTGGAAATCAGGGATATTCTAAACTTCGTGCAAAGTTCAAAGGAGGTTTCAGGGAGAATTGGAAATTGCTAATCCCCATCATCCTGCATAACAATGGAACTTAAGTCTAATGCTGGTATTCTGTAAGCTGTATCTAATCACTAATTAAGACTTTTCGGTATTTAGTAAACCGTCACAAGTCTCTAGTATCAAAATAAGGCCACAAATTAGTCAGCTGGTTCTGAGCAGGTCACAAACAAAGATATTGAAGAAAGTATTGAACAAAAGTGAAAATCAAGTAGCACTCGTTCTGTCTCTTGGTAGTTCGCTATATTATGCTTAAAACTGTAAAAAAAAAGGTTTCATTTTCAATAATAAAAAAATAAAAATAAAAAAATATTTGTTTCCATTTACTTATGCGTCTTTTTCTGCCATTTTAAACGAATGTGTTATTTTCAATGTTAATTTTAAATTCTAAAAAGCAATAATTGCACTTTCATTAGCTGATTGTCTCTACTTCTTTTCACCGCAGTCTTTGGTGAAATTTTTCGACACTCTTGCTTACTGAATACCGAAATCATCTCAAGTCACAAAAAACGTCTCTAATTGAAAGTCTCAAATTTAATGGCTTGAGATGAGACTGCGTTACAGAATACCGGCATAAGTGTGACAACATCAATAACCTAACCACAATAGCACGAAACAAATTGGATATGACATGGAAGATGGTAACAGGTTGTTTTTGTACTCGATTGCAAAAAAAAACTAGTATTTAATATGTAATGTATTAATTACTTTTCTCTCGTACATAATTCGTTTATGTATAGAAATACCGGCAATTATATCAGAAACTGTTAATTGCAAATAATTCCATTAAGCTTATTTTTTGGAGAAACTTATATCGTAACTTATCGATAGTTCATTAAATTAAATAATAAATTTAAAATTAAAAGAAATATACACTTGCATTCAATAAAAACGCACCCTCACTTTCGTAGACTATCTTCAGCTATACAACTGTAAATTTCCTCAAGAGGATTTAAGTGTCGAAACCATACGCCGACGGCTTAGAGATGTGGGTTTATATGGAAGACGCCCTGCCAAAAAGCCACTATTAACACAAAAAATGAAGGCTGCACGAATTTCTTGGGCTAAAAAGTACCAAAAATTGGGATCAAAATGATTGACAACAGATTATGTGATCTGACGAAAGAAAATTTAATTTGCTGAGCTCACAAAATTTGCTTGACATGCGCCGTTCAGGTGGTGAGAGGTTCCAGGATAATTGTGCAGTAAAGAAAGTTAAGTTTCCTCGAAGTCAAATGATTTGGGGCTGCTTTTAATATCATGTTTTGGGGCACTGTGCACCTTGTTGATGGAATAATGAATGCACAAAAATATGCGACAGTGGTTAACAATTTTTTAGTACCCGCAATTGAAAAGCATTACTCTTATACGGATCGCCTAATCTTACAGGGTGACCCAGCGCCATGCCAGCGTACAAAATGGTTAAGTTTTGATTGGAAACAAATCTTGTATAAAATATCTATACAATATTGGTGTATATGAACCTATTCAGCTCAAATTTTTATTTTTAGTTGGCCAATACATTTAACGATCTAGGGACTCGCCTGGCTTGGATTGGCCTGGAAACTCGCCATATTTAAACCCTAATGAGCACTAATGGCACTTAATGAAGTGTGAAGTTGCTAAACGGAAGCCAACAAATAAAAGCCAATTGATGATGATTTTAGAATTGGTTTGGTATTGTTCCGTTATAAGGAAATCAATTGAGGTCCTAGTGAATTTCATGCCTTCAAGAATTAAGACAGTTATTGAGGTTAAAGAATGAACGACTCGTTATTAGGAAAGCCTATTGTGAAGTCTATATTTCTACCGTTAGTGGTGAAAATCATTTAGTCGCTTTAAGTTAACTTCACATTGTTTTCTTTTAATTAATCATGAATATCATCGAATGTACATTTTTGTTATTTTTTTTTAAATTAATTGGCTACTCCTCGTAGAAACCATTTTCGAGAACAATTTTTGTGGATAACTAATTCTTACTAGGTGGCCAAACAAATAAAAGTGACCCTAATATTCTAACTTTATAAACAAATTGCACATGTGATCTTATTTCAATTATATTTGGTGGTGCGTTTTTATTGATCGCAAGTGTATATGAATTATTTCCAAAGTTATTGATCGTACATAATTTAGTATACCGACGTTTTTGTAAAGAATTAAATTACCGATCGGAGTAAGCTATGATACAATATTTATTTTTTGAACAACTTACAGTGACTTGTGATTGCATTCACTCGTTCGCTATATACATATACAGTGGCTCACAGTCAAAATGATGCAGCAACGAAATGAAAAAGCGCTTGGTAAAAAATTATGTTTATATTGCGAAATAAAAAAATGTTGCTAATTTATTAATTTGGTACATATATGTATGTTGAATCTTTTAAAATAATAAAACGCCAAAATTATTTCTTTTTTACAAACGTAAAGTAAAATCATGTTCGTATACCGAAATGCAAGCTCACAGGCAAAATGATGTACAAATATCTACCGTTAGCGGCGACAGCTTGGCGTCGATTTTCGAATGCAAAGTAAATACTGTTATAAATGTGAGCAATCCTGGAATAGTATTTGATAGTTTTGACATTTTAAGAATTGTCATTTATAAAATGTAGGTTGCGAAAATGGTAAAACTGAGTCAAGAAACTATTCAGCATATCATTGAACGTTATGTTCGTGAAAATCGTGTCGCAAATAAAAAGAATTCGGCTCCAGCTTTAGGCAACGAAGTGGAAAATTTCTTGGAAAGAAAAGTCATCCGGAAACCATACGAAGAGTGCTCAGAGAAGCTGATTTCAATGGCCGCACAGCCCTAAATAAACCTTACGTCAATGCTAAAAATCGAAATGCAAGGTTGAAGTTTGCAAACCAACATTTATATAAGAGTAAAAGGTTCTGGAATATCACAATTTTTGCAGATGAGAGTAAATTCAAACTGTTTAGATCGGATGGAAAGAGCTATGTATGTATGTATGGAAAAAAGGATATGCTGAGCTACAATAGCAAAATCTACGTAGCACCGTAAAATATGGTGGAGGGCATGTAATGTGGTGTGGCGATGCATGTCGTCTTCTGGAGTCGGAAATTTCGAATTTATCGATTGCACTATGGACAAGAGTGTGTATCTGGGTATTTTGAAACGAAATTTGCTACAAATTGCCGCGAAATTAAATATTTCCGACAATTTACGGTACTATCAAGATAATGATCTGAAACACAAAGCCGGTGTTGTGCAAAGTTGGCTTATTCGAAACTGTCCGCACATAGTACAAACACTAGCACAGTCTCCAGATTTAAATGTAATCGAGAATCGGTGGCTAGTTTTGGAACGAGAGATTCGAAAATGCGAGATTTCAAATAAAACCTACTTGAAAAACACCCTGAAAGCAGAATGGAATAAACTTGCTCCTAACTATATAAAAAATTGATGGAATCCATGACGAAACGTATGAAAACAGTTATAGATAGTAAGGGGTATACCACAAAGTATTAATCGATTAAAAATTTTGTTGTGTCCTTCAAAAAATTGCAATGTATTTTGTTTTTTTTTGTTACTGCATAATTTTCGCTGTGAGGTGCAATTTAATACTGAAGTTTGTTTTTGTTGTTAAATAAATAAAATAACTATACAATCTGAATTTTTTAAAGCATAAATTAAATATGTATATCTGCCGCTGTTAAGAGTGGT
This sequence comes from Anomoia purmunda, assembly GCA_951828415.1. Lineage (NCBI taxonomy): Eukaryota > Metazoa > Arthropoda > Insecta > Diptera > Tephritidae > Anomoia > Anomoia purmunda. Next base: position 49,906,336 of record OX639995.1, read on the forward strand.
ATTTATATTTTTTGAATGATGTACTTATTTAGTTTTCAGGTAATACTTGGTTTGGTATTTCTTATACGGTTGCAACAATTTGGCTGTGAATAAAATATATGTATGTAGCTACCAGTCTAAATTTACACTGCAACTGCACAATCGCGAAAACTGTAACTGTAAAGTGATCGCGTAGACAATAACAAAAGAGAATAGTGTAATAACCCCGATGTAAAAATGTATTACTCAACTGTTGAATCTACATACATACATACATAAAAAACTAATTTGCAAAAAAAAAAGTGTAACTAATCTCTAAAAAAGTTGTGACCAAATAGTTTCTTTCATATCCCATTAGTCCGTAACTAATCCACAACTAAAGTTTTCAAAATTCTGACTTTGAGTTTTCAAGTGTAATTGATTGGGGTCCAATTATAAGTTGCACAATTAGATATTTCCCTATTAAATTAAATTTAATTTGTTTTGGAGGAATCTAGCTTCTTTATGTAGATCTAATTCATCAATAGGATAACTCACGTATCCATTCAAATAGCCTAGCAATTTGGAATTTACCAATCACTATGTTTCCAAACCTAGAAGAGTCTGTAAAGATCATTAAAAATCAAAACTGGAAACTGCAAAGCTAAAATCATTGAGTGGCGAGTTTGAACATTCAAAATCTCTGTTTCATTTCAGGGTTAACAATTTGAAATAAACAAAACTGCGTTGTCTCTAGAAATAAATATTTTAATTTAGTTAATGAGGAAGCATTATATTAATAACCATTATTCTAAAGTTAAGTGAATATTTCTAAACGAAAAGCAAGGAAATAAAAAAGAAAAAGATTCTTAAAATTTACAAAACTTTCTTGGTTGGATTTTGAAAAACAAAGCTTAAATAACTATAACGAACAAAAAAAATTGTTAAGTTAAGTACATATAATATTTGCCAATATCAATTCATATCGGACCCCATTGTTGCAGTCGTCATTTATGGGTTAAGGCACATCTGCTTGACTTAATGAGGGACCCGTCAAGTATCTGGCACACAGTTTTTTTATTCACATTGGATTGGATTCACATGATACAAAAATTTAAAAGGTTCAACCCAAGACGAATTCATATAAGGTGTAGTTACTATAGCAGCCAATTTGAATTTTTTTTTACCTACATGTATTTTGTTTTTGCTTTTGCGTATGAGCTTTCAAAAGCCGTAAAAGCAAAAACGAAATATGTACATACATATATTTAAATTTTGACGAATCATACGCAAACGCATTAACAAAATACATTTGAATTTTGTAGTTGTATTTATAACACCACCTTATATTAATTCGGCTTAGTTCAACCCAAGGCGATGTTATAAATACAACTACAAAATTCCTATGTATTTTATTTTTGCTTCCGTGTAAGAGTTGTCAAAATTAACATACATTTCGTTTTTGCTTTTACGGCTTTTGAGAGCTCATACGCGAAAGCAAAAACAAAATACATGCAGGTGATTAAAAAAAAAAATCAAATCGGGTGCTATAGTAACTACACCTAATACGAATTCGCCTTGGTACAACCGTTGAGATCCAGCCTTAGAAATTTTGATATTTCCTAGCATATTAAATTAAAATTTCTCTCGCTATAATTCCATTTGTTTGTTTTGATTTTCACTCAACCCAAAGAAATATCCCAGCAAACATATTCGAAGCTCTCAGAATTTATGAGTATGAGAAGAATCGTACTACATACATATGTTAGAAATATGAACATCAGCAAAACACTTCTTTTTTTCTTTAAATGTCTCCTATCGTCATGAGCTGGCACTTTGATGAAAATTTGTATCGATCGAAAAAAATTACGTTTTTTTTATTGTTTTAATTTGTTTTGTATTATATCTTAATAAAAGCATGTAGCCGAAAATTTTCTAACGAATCTGTTTTTTTTTTTAATATACAACAAAACGATATCAAACTCCACGGGACCGTGTTAGGTTAGGTTAGAAAGGCGGAGGAGCTCAACGTCCATTTGGCAACTGATTGCTGTTTTGTTGCTATAGATCCTGGGGATTTCAGAATGATGTTGAGGTTAGAGTGGAGTTTCGTTTTCTCATTAGAGCCGAGAATCTCCACAGAAGTTACTTAACCATCTTTTGATTATTTTCATCTCCGGGGCTGCGGCAGTAAACAGTATGCGTAAGTTTTTAAGGAATCCTGTGGACTAAAATTAAATATTAATATATACATATATGACGCATATTAGGTCTCATTTATTTATAGATTTCAAATCATATATGTACGTCGATCTTTAAATTAAGAGTAACTCCGTAATTTTGGACTCATAAATTAGATTCTTATGAGCGTATGTATATGCTTCGTAATAAGACTTCATAAACACTCATTTATGACTACAAATGTTAGCTGGGGTATTTCAGTCTAAATAATAAAATTTTAATGTCTGTATGCAAATAAACAAGTACATACATATATATGTATCATATCACAATTGTGATTAATGAACTTCTGCTACCATGTAAGGCGAAGATTTTGGCACAAATTTAAAAATATTTTACTTTAAGAGCATTGCACTTTAAAAAAAAAACAACGATGCAGTGCTTCTTATATTGGGTCAAATGATGTGGCAACAAATAAGCCAAATATATACATACATACATGTTTAAAAGAATAGAGAAGGTGGCGCAGATTGTGGTACCGCTTAACCCTATCTTGGAAGTTTTAACAGAATTTCTACGTCACAACAGATTTTGTTAACAAAAACCGAGTATGTTTTCTTTCCAACGTATTTAGATCAATCAACATAATCTTGCATTCTGTCATTCTTATAATATATATACAAACTATAAATGCAAGTGAAAAATCTTAGACGTCAAAACTCGCCACAGCTGAGATCATCTGATGTAGCAACCCTTACCATTTGTATGTCATAGGTTAGGTTAGACTTCTCACTTGTAGTCAATCACAATGTTTCAGAGGAAGGCGGTGTATGAGCAACCGCTAAAGCTGCTACGCATTTTTATTATTCATACTTTTTGAGACATTTTTTAAAATATAAATTTTCATTTGTTTATTTTAATTTTTTTTGACATTTGAGAGAGTATTCTTAAAATGCTAGCAAAAGTCAAAAAACCCCAATGGCTGACGACTGAAGCGAACTTTTGTAACTTATAAATGCTTCCTTCGAATATAATTTTTTGAGTTGTCCAGTTTCTTTGACACAAATTTTAAAATTTTCCTGAAATTATTATTAAATAATAATACCTACCATTGCATGTAGGCATTTAAACTTTTCAACTATAAAGCAGTTGTAATATTTTCTTTTTTTTTAATTCAAGCATTTATTATGAAATTAACTAAATTTATTACAACCCGCATGCAACTCTGAACACGAATTCGCTTTGTATGGCTAGGCTTTTAAAGCAAACTTTTAACAAATTTTTACATAGTACATACATATGTGTGACGTTTCATTTTGACAACACAACAAATGTGAGTAACAAGATACATATGTACATATGTATTTGTTGTATATACCTAAACAATCTACATGTGTATGTGTGCATGGAAGTATTCCTCACTATTCGTAATCGTGTGAACCCCCATGTAAGAAGCATTTTGCATACTCGTATATATGTATGTAAATACAGCGTTTCTGTAAAATCAGCTCAACTGAGTTCTCGCGGCTAGAGAGTCTAATGCATGGAATGTTTCTGTTAGCGCTCACGCGATCTTTGTTCATACTTTGTAGTCGTATAAATGACAGCACAGTGTACTTTGTATTGGCATATACGGGTGGTCCATATACATAAGTGGATTTTTTTTGTTAAATTAAAAAAACTAACAGTAATCTATTTCTTCGATTTGTTATTGGTTTATTCGAAAAAGCATACCATTCGCATTATTTATGAAACACGATTTCTTAATCTAATTATCCAAGGCCTTGCATACGATTTCGGGCTATATCTATAAATAGCTTGTTTGATACGAGTATTCGCTTCAACCTAACCCTTTCCAGTCAATTTCTCTATTCCAATATACATAAAAAATATTTGAAAATTTAAAAATATTTAAAAAAAATAAACTTGCCTTTTTCAATTTCCATAGCAATTTGAAAACAAAAAATGTAAGAAAAAATTCTGATAAGAAGTTAAAGTCTTGTGTAATTTGTACAATATATTCCACAAAATGCATCAAAGTTTGCGGATAGACATCCAATTTGCTGTTGTTTTTTAAATGATTTTATATTAGTGTAAGCAATAAGTTAATAAGTTAAAAAACATAAATATACAAAGATCCAGAATAATAATTATTTGACCCTTCAGTTATAAAAAAATCAGTCTAATTTTCATAAGAATTGTACAAATCTTTCGATAATAATTATAATTCAAACACACTTTTTTTAGTTATCGATTACTATTATTTTGAGTTTTATATTATAAATGGCTATTCATAATTATTATGAGTGAGAATAATTTTTTAAATCAACAATAACTATTATTTTCAGATTTATATTATAAACGTCTTTCCATAACAATTATTAGCGAGATACATTTTTGTATGTTTTTTAGATACTTTTATTTTGCGACTTATATTATAAAAGTCTGCGGATAATAATTACGAGTAGAACAACTTTTTTTGAGTCTTGAAAAACGAAACTATTTCAGGATCCAAAATATTAGCGAACTAGTCTAGAAATTTTCCCGAATTGGTCTCGAAATTATTTCAAAGTAGTTCCGAATCAGTTTGGAACTACCCGGGAAATAGTCCCAAAAAAGTGCCGTCCTTCAAGACTTACAATTTTTTTTCTCCCTAATAATTATTATGAGAAGACTATTATAATACATGTTTCAAAATAAAAGTCTTCGAAGACTTAAAATAGTTAATCTAGCTGCTAAATAAATACGAGACTTAAACCAAAGTAAAAAAATACTGCGCAAGGCGAATCCATACAAGGTGGTGTTATAAATTCAACTACAAAATTCCTATGTATTTTATTTTTGTTTCTGCGTAAGAGTTATCAAAATTTAAATACATTTTGTTTTTGCTTTTACGGCTTTTGAAAGCTCATACGCAAAAGCAAAAACAAAATACATGTAGGTGAATAAAAAAAAAATCCAATCAGCTGCTCTTATGCCATCACCTTCGCCTTGATACAGCGCCACAAAACCAAAAATAGCATTCACATTATTTTCACAATTCGAAGTTCTAAAATTCATAACTCCAAAATGCTAATATATGTATGTATTTGTGAAAAGTTTGATGCAAATTGGTTGTCTAATTTATTTGTATTAAATGTGCCATAAAATTGGAGAAAAATGTGTTGTAACTATTTTTTTTTTAGTTTGAAAAATACAGCATCCTCTTTTTGTTATTTTTGCAGTTTTTGATTAATTGAAAAAAATACTTAATACTTATCTACTCACTTTACACTTTGTTGTGCCACCCTGTATGTGTTTTACTCTCTAAACTCTCGTTGGCTTAAAATCATACGAACCTTTTAAATATTCTGGCGTAAACAGGTAACATCTTATTTTTTGGGAACCTTTTGTAACTCAAAGGAGGGTTGCCACTAGTTTGAAAAAGTCAAATTTAAGGCAAGTTATATGAAATATTTAAATATTGACGCCAAACGGCAGGAAAGCTCATAGCTAACTATTATGAGTGTTGCCACCTGTTTGAAAAGTCCAATTTAATGAAATTATACACAGGATATATGAAATATTAAAATATGAGTATCAAACGGTTCGTTACGGTGAGGAGAAGGTTTATAGCTAGCTATGTTTTGTTGAGAGATACCACCTACTCGAAAGTTCTAATTTAATTAAACTATACACGAGTTATGCGAAATATTAAAATATGGGCGCCAAACCATTCAATTCGCTAAGGAGAAGACTTATAGCTAAATATATTTTGTAGAAGGTTGCCACCTGCTTAAAAATGCAAATTTAATTAAGTTATATGAAATAGTAAAATATGCGTGTCAAACCATTGGTTTGGCTAGGAGAAAGTTTAAAGGTATATTTTGAAGAGGTTGCCACTTGTTTTAAAGGTAAAATTTAATAAAATTTGACAAATTAATAAAATATGAGTGCCAAACTGTTCGTCTCAGTGAGAACAATGTGATTACCTACATTTTTGTAAGGGTTACCACATGTTATATGTGACGGAAAACGAAATGTGTTTTCTAGCAGGATTCATTATCATTCTTCAAGTCTCATGTTACAATGATTTCAGAGCTCACTTGCGGTATTCAAGTTAACAAATTAATAAAATGTGGAACCCTCTGCATAATTTAACTAAGTAAAGATCTTCTTCTACATATTTATACAAAAGTTCATCGTACGCTACCATAGAGCTGCAAATTGCAAAACTGAAAAAATGGCATAACCCTAGTCTATAACTACGTACTCACTAATATTGCGAAAAGCATTTCGATATCAATATTTGAGTACAAAAACATACACACATATTCATCTAAATATATATATACTGACATAAATGATCAGTGTACTACAATTAGCAAATCGATCAGTTCAACTTGGCAAATTGAAAGCTAAAGATGCCCACAGTGAGTTTTATAATTTTTGCTATAGCCGCAAATATTTGCAATCCTGAAATATGTGAAGAAAGACAAAAATATATGGAAATTACGTGTAATGAGGTAAAATTAGGCGATATTCAAAGTTATTTTTTATATTTTTATAAAACATTTTGCCCCGCAGATAATATCAAATAGCTGCTCAACTCTAATGACTCAACACGGTACGATACCGAGTTGTTGTAACCGGTGCTACGCTGCATTGCCTCCGTTGCTGGAAGTGGAAGAGTCAGATGAAAACGAGAATTTTGATGTGAATGGAAGTTGTATGCAACGCAAAGAGGAAAAAGTTGAAAGTGATGAAAAAATTAATGAAAAAGCAGAAGATGACAGTGCCGGTGTTATACTTTTGTTTATTGTTTTTGCTATTATTTTTTCTTCACTAGCAGAGCCTGTGCGTCGCCGAAGGCGCTAAAACAGCATGGACGGGCGGAAAATTTCGTATATTTTCATTCCCATTTTATTTGTTTGGTGAAAAAATGAAAATATTTATTAAACACCTTCAGTTGAAAATATTTGTTAATTTAGCTGAGTTAATGTTAAATAAATATTGATTATACTGAAAAAAAGCCAAAGTTGCTAAAACAAATTTTGATCCTACATATAATTAGTGACACCACATTTCCCTTAGCTCCCTTGACTTACGAGGAGCGATAGTCATTTAGGAAAATAATAAAAAAATTTCTGAAAACCAGATTTTTTGACTATTTTTTATGGAAATTTTATATTACTATAATATTTATATATAAATGCTATATTTTGCGAGAGCGCATTTAAACAAATGATTTCTTACATTATTTGCAGTTCGATACATTTGATTTGGAATATGTGAGTAGAAATTTAAGTTCGGGTACAACCGACGGGTTGTTATTTCAAATAAACAGTATTTGTATTTCGGTATCCAATAAAAAATCTTTATGTTGAAATCTTAAGCAACTTTATTTATTTAAATGTTAACAAAATGGAATTAGTGTGCCCTTAAAGTATTACGCTCATTTTCCAAAACATGCATTTGTTTTACGCATTTCGCGCTCTAATTGAATTCTTACAACCGAATTTTAGCGAATTCGCTACATAATTTAATAAAATTTCGAATATTTTGACATTTTGTAAATTACTGTTATCTTGTCAGATTTCTGAAATATGTAATTAACTTTTTTGGAAAGAAATGAATCATTTATTGTTAATGACCGTTTTATTAAATTTGTTAGTCGATTAATGAGAAAATAAGAAATTGATTTCCAAATTTTTCATAAAATATTCCTAATTATTAGATTTATGGAGACTCAAACAACTGACCATATTTTGGTTTTTTTTGTGCTAGATTTAAGTCGTTTTTGTTAAGTTTTTTCATAACAATATTTTTAAGTGACATTTTTACAAAACTTCTCTGTATGTAGTTTTTTGGCTCATTCGATTTTCGCCTAATAATGTGCAAATCTGGTGTGGCTGAAAATTTCGGTTGATTGTTAACAAATTTTCTTTTTAACTTTTGGTCGTACGAAAATTTTTCCGTATAGCGGAGGGGGAAAAAATCACAAATCACACAGAGTTATAAGTCATTTCAGGCTTGGACATTATTATAATAAAATAAAATGAGCCCCAAAACTATATACCCAAAATTTGTCAAAAAATGCTGCTAAAAAAGAGAAAATTTAATGAATTTTTATAAATTTCGTATGAAAATTATCATGAAACCATTATGAATATTATAAAAAAAAATCAACATCTGGTCAATTGTTTGAGTAACCCTATCCAAATGTTTAGCGCTTTGAGATAGCTTTGAGTGTGAAGTTGATTACTTTAACTGTTGAGAAGACTTTAAAAGGCGTATGACCGTAAAATATAACTTAGAACAACAATATTGAGGTGAAGGAAAGGAGCAACAGAATTGTACAAACCCTATGAACATTGAAAGGGGTCGAAAACCTGTGAATAATTCAGTTAATATTTGCTCCTACGGATATTTCACAGTAATTACGTTTGGGCCAGATGATGGAACCTCCGTTGCATGACGCACACTAACAGCTATCCGAAAGGTATGGCCCGCGACATCACAGCGGCACGAAGTAGATGTCAGAAATACACTCGGGGCTTACCATTGCCTGTCGAGGGACGACCGCTATTAAAAAACATTTTTTTTAGATACCTTTTCTTTTGATGGTACTTGGCCCGGCCAGGATTTGAACTCAAGACCCATCGATTGAAACGCTTACATCTTACACACTCGGCTACGGCGGCCGCGGTGGTTCTTTAAATAGTGACTGGTAAATTCTGATGCTGCACAATTTAGAGTTATATTTTGGTAGTAGGAAATTTACAGTAGCATTTTGGAAGGCTAGTATGGAAAAATTATGTACATAGCATTATTAATAAAAAATTTGGATATGAAGAAGTAAAGAAAGCGCCTCCACTACTTTCATAAATAAAAAATATTTAAATTTATTTTATTATTTACGTAAAGTATAAAAAACAATAATCGGAATAGTAATTTTTCCGCACACAAAATAAAATACTGTAAACTAAATAGTTTTAAAGTAAAACCTCATACCTGAGGAATCAGTGGTATGGTTAAATCTATTTTATAATGCACCGAAGTTGCAGCATTGCTTACTGGAATTTTTATGATTGAAAAGTAAATAGCTCATAAAATTGTACGGTAATAGCTGTGAAGGAGTTTAAAAAAAAAGTAAGACATTTCTGAAAAACTAGTTGTCTGGGAGCTTTAATGGTTTTTAGTTGGACACTTTCTATCTATTTATGATAAGTGAAAGGAGTGGCAAGTTTTATGTTCTAAAAATTCATGTCAGAATAATCAATTGTATTGGAGCTATGTATATGCATCGTTTCCGACAAACCTACCTGATTCTAGTCAAAAACTGAGAAGCTAGTTTATTTTTAAACAAACCAAACGACGGGGCTAAATCGAGTATGAAAACAGTTTTCCCAAAATCTATGTGTTTCCATACCACTGCTTGTTTTTGTTTGTCGAAAGCTTATCGCGCGATGAGCTGTTGTTGTTGTTGGTATTGCCCTCTATAGGATTTGCTTAACGCATTTTGATTTATACAAACAAAAAATTTTGTAATAAACTGATTTGCCAGGTGGGAAAGCTGCTTATTTACAAAACCTTTTATTATTGAACCATGTTAAAAACCTACAGGTAAGATTTAAATATTTTTTCTCCATATGTAGTAAATAAATGGTTTTTCAATACGGACGCTACAAAAGTAGACCGATAGTGACAGCAAACGATGGCATATTTTTCCCCGCTCTTTTGACATTTCTCTTCAATAAAGTTTGCCATTTCATCATGGAAAGATATACGATCCAACAACGAGTCGAAATTATTAAGATTTACTACCGAAATTCTGAGTCAACGGCTTCAACTTTAAGAGCGCTAGGTCCAATTTATGGTCGTCGTCCTTTCTGGCTGAATGGCTTCGCATTATTGGACAGGCAGCAATCGACACGTACTCCATGAGTCGACATTGCATCCTGAAAAAATTACGGTTTGGTGCGGTTTATGGGCCGGCGGCGTCATTGGGTCGTACTTCTTCCGTAATGATCAAGACCGGCACGTTACTGTGAATGGGAATCGCTACCGCTCAATGATAACCGAATATTTTTGGTTCCAACAGGATGGCGTCACAAGCCACACAGCGAATGTCACAATCGATTTATTGAAAACCAAGTTTGGTGATCGTGTTATCTCACGAAATTACCCAGTCAATTGGCCTCGCCTCGCCTCGGTCGTGCGATTTGACGCCGTTAGACTATTTCCTGTGGGGCTACGTCAAGTCTATGGTCTATGCCAACAAGCCAGCGACGACTGATGAACTTCGTACGAATATCGAACGTGAAATTGCAGCAGTATCGGCCGATTTATGCTTGAAAACCGTCGAAAATTGGGTTCAGCGTCTGGACTTCTGCAAGAGTGCCCGAGTTCGAGTTCCATACATAATGGCATCGAATGTACTTTCACAGGAATAAAGAATTTAATTCATATCCCAAGCCGTTTTTGTTTTATTTAAAAAAAAATTTTGTAGCGTTCCTATTGCAAGACCCGATAGATATTTCAATAACGGCATTTCATTTCCATTTTGCTTTCATTTGATGGCTGTTTTTCAGCAATACATATTCTGTTTTTTTTAGGTTTATTCCTTAAACCTCTAAATTCTTCTTGTAATTTGTTACATTCGCCGAGTTGTAGTAATTAAAGCTAACAATTACTTTACTTTTATATATATTAGACGTATTCGAGATTCGTTGTATGGGCGATTGTATTCTTTATTTTTGGTAATTGGTTACTTTCCAATTTTTAAAGCAAAAACAAAAAATACTGTGAAATTCAAAAAAAAAATAAGAAATGCACAACTCTTTGCTATTATTTTACGAGAGCTCTTTCTTAATTTCAAAACGATCGGTTAAAATGGAGATCAGACAAAATTCCGCCAACAGCGCAAACAGAAATTCGCTTTGGAATTCACTTCTCCTTTTACCGTAAGCGAAAGCCACTACAAATATTCAATGAATGCGAAATTTCATATAGAGCAATCGCATTATCTCTATAGACTATTTCCAAGTGGTTCCGAATATTCCATTTTTGTCTAGAGAACGAGACCTGAGAAGTTTGACCAAAATCTTTCACTGATGACGTCACTGTGGTTATGGCGAAATCGAAAGTTGCCGAAGATCCACCATTGCCACAAAAGATAATTGGTAATGAATTGAGTTTGAATGTCATGGCTGTATCGCGAAGAAGTCTGCTCGATGGGTTCGACGAATTTTAAACGAGACCCAGAAAGAGTATCAAGTGTCTTTCGCAACATTTTTTCTAAACAAATTCTTAAGTGGAAAAGAGTCTAACAGAAACAGCAAAATAGTGTACCGAAGGCTGCGTACCATATCTGGGATAAAAAAAAAATGCGACCAGCACCATAACACCGGATTTAGCACCTTCTGATTTGTGGACTTTATGGCATTATTAGTATTTTTGAATTAAATTTATAAGAAAAGTTAGATAATACAATATGGTTGGCAAACATTATACGTTTAAGAAAGCTTTCCATCGAAAATATTTTTCAAGGGAGTTGCCACCTGTTTGAAACATTTAATTAATTTAAATTGATAAGATCAATAAAATATTACGCTATGGGCCCAATATGAGAAAATATGTTGGAAGAGAGTTGCCACCTGTTTAAAAACTTTAATTAATAAATGAAATATTACGATCTGGGTATTACACTAAAAAGATTTATTAAAACTTAGTTTATAGAATATTTCTAAAAAATGTTGCCACCTAATTACATTTTTTTTAAATTAAGTTGATAATTAAATTAATTATTACGATATATGTAGATATCAAACTACGGAGATGTGAAAGTTTTTTTGCCAAAGATATTTTGGAAGAGAGTTGCCACCTGAAAAATTTAATTATACTTAATTGATGACATTAAAAAAATATTACAATATGGGTGTCAAAGTGAATGTATTTGAGAAATCTTTCATTTAAAAATATTATGCAATCGGGCTGCCACCTATTTAAAAGTTAAAGCGAATTTTTTTAGAAGGATTTGTTAGAACTTTTAGGGAAGGCTGTCACTTATGCAAAATTCGAAGGGTAAAAATTTTGTTAATAAACAAATATTTATAAGGCATCATGAGATATTCAGCAAAATTTTTTAATTAGCTGGAATTGCTTGGACGCCAATTCCCAAATCTAAAAGTGATCTCAGTCAGCATCATGTTTCGCAACCTGTATCAAACTCGAATATGCAAGGGAACGATACTGACTGTGCATGAAGCTAATGAATAAACCCATCGGCCATAATCATCCAAGGCCGATGATACCAATGGGCTTGCCCCTCAATTTCAAGTGACCGCGATCGTTTGGCTTTTAGCGATGATCGTAAATAAACAACAATTCCACTCTATTTAATTCAATAATTTCCAAAATTCATCGTGGTTGATTTTCCAAATAAACACATCGCTGCATTACTCGACTAAACTCCCTAAAGCGAAATTGAAAAAACACCGGAATGGATAGCTGCGCACAACTTTGCTATACGAAAATTAGTTTACAAAAAATATTGTAACACTATCAAATTTTTTAACGTACATACATATATACTAAAATCAAAAACTTTTTTTATTCGGAATCAGTGAAAATTGTCAATGCGCAAATAAGTTAACGAGGAATTTTCTAATATATGCTGTATCGCTAATATAAAAATTGAGTAGCAAAAATAATTTTTTTTGGAATTTTCATAAACCTCAAACTAGTCATAAGCTAGGCTCAAATAGCCAGAAGTTAAACTTTTTCGCCGATGCTTATTCCAAAATTCTTCCAAAACGGTCCAGAAATAGTACCGGAAATCGACCCGCAATAGTTCGAAATTGAGCCATAAAACTCCAAAACTGTCCTTAAGTCATGACTGATCCCTAACTAGTCAGAACAGAGACTTACGCGCAAAAAGTCCGGAAATGGTACGAAATAACTAGTTCCGAAGTGATCCTAAACTCATCCCCAAACGTCCCAAAATGACTAATCCCAAAATTGTTCCGAAGTAGTCCTGAACTCCTACCGAAAATGGGCCCACAATAGTTGCAAACTGAACCCGAAGAAGTCGGGAAATGGCCTCGAACTGAAATGGTTGAAATGGTCCCATAATTATCCTAAAATAGGCCCAAAATAGTAATGAAATGGTCTGGAGATGGTCCAGAAATGGTCACAAAATGACTAACACCAACATTTTTCCGGACCGGTACAGAACTAGTACCGAAACAATTCCGAACTGAAGCCGAAATAGTCTTGAAATGGTCCGAAATATATCCTGGAATGCTCCCGAACTGATCCGACCTAGTCCCGTTATAATTCCGAACTGAAGCCGAACTAGTTTGAAATGATCCGAAATAAATCCTGAAATGGTCTCGAAACAACAAGTCCCAAATTGCTTCGAAGTGGTCCTAAAATACTCCGAAAATAGTCTCGCACTGATACCGAGCAAGTCGCGAAATGGTTCTGAAATCCTAAAGTAATTTGTACGAAAATTGTCTTTAACTTGTGCCGGAATGCCCCCAACCTTCATATGCATATACATATAAAGTATATTTACATTCAATCGATAAATATTCAAGTAATAAATATAATCAACCAACTCTTTCTCAATCCTGGCTTTTCGTCCGCTGCCTATGCACCCCCGCCCTCTTAAGCTTTCCATAAACTAACACACAAAAAAAAAACAATAATTTTCCGATACCCATATTAACTACATTCAGTGAAACCGACAAGAATAAAGTAATCACTCACATTGCCCACACTTCTTTTATTAGCAACACACTGGCTGCGATGATAAACAGTCTACTTTTCGAGACCACTCGAAAAAGGTCGAAGTGCGCGCAATTCTTATTTCATCAAAGAAAAAATCACATACAATCAAATACTTTGTGAAAAAGCAGATATGCAATTGTGGCAAAATCTTACCACACTACTAAGTTTGATCGAGTTATCCTCTATCGGTCAACAATTCGCCCACATCGTGCAGAACATCTGCGAAGCTACAGCCACCGAACAAGATACTCGCACTTTCATCTATTTGAGCAGTGATGGGGCAAGTTCGGACAAACCGAATGTACCACTCATCCTGCAGGAACTTCGAATGCAAAATCCGATAGCTGTTATAAATATCGATGTCCATGCTATGCTCGATGTCCAGTCTACGGCGAATTACAGGGATCAATTCAATCATAATTTACTTAGCATTGTGCAGCTCACAAGCAGTGAAAATGCGGCCAGGGATAAGCAGATTTTGCTCTCACTGTGGCAGCATTTGTATCGGCATAGAAAAAATAGTTTGATTCTGCTTTTCGCAGATGATACCAGCGAGGAATATGTGACGCAGATTCTGCAATTTTGCGCCAAACAACGTGCCATAAATGTCATCGCACTGCAACCCCGCGTGGCAGTGAGGGAGCGCAGCTATCATACACTAGAAATATTTCCCATTCAGAAAGCTGTTAAACGTAATTTTTCATCATCATATCGCGCCATTTTCTCCAATCAACTGGAAAACATGCACGGTCAGCCACTACGTCTATTTGAAACGAAATGGTATCCGCAAATTTATAACTATACGCCAAAGAGCGGACCCGTCGCGTTAAGTGGATTTATTGGCAGAGCTTTGGTTGAGTATACAAAACGTCGCAATGGCACTATTGGGCATATACAATTTTCTCAAAGTGGAAATTTTATATTTTCTGAAGCCGGTAGTGCGTTGGCTAAAAATATTGCGGATGTAGCACCAATTTTTCCCATTCCGCATATGTATAAAAATTTGAGTTTATCCGATGCAGTGTACTACGCCAGTTTTGGTCTGATGGTACCAGTGGAAAATCCACTACCCAAATTCACATTCTACTATATAATTATTAAAAAATCGGTTTTCGTTTTGTTTTGTTTCACCCTAATCTTAATTTCGTGCATTGTGTCCATCATAAGTCGTTGTAACGGACAGCGGCAAATACCACTCGCCGATTACTTTATCAAATTTTCGATGCTACAAGGTTTATTGGGTATGCCCTTTTGGACTAGTAAGCGCACATTGACCATTCTGAAGTTCATTTGCATTATAATCTCTTTGGCTGGTATCATAATTGGCACCGCCTACGGGACTTTCTTGGAAAGTTTCATTGTCGATGCACCTTTAGAGCAATATGTAAAAAATATTGGTGATTTACTAAAGCGTGGCATTAAGGTGGCGGGGTACTCCGCTTCCGCGCTACGGTTACATGATTTTCCGAATTTTGCTAATTACACTCAAAATGTTACTCTGTTTCAAAATCTTACAGAGTTGTTGGCATTGCAGGATACTTTAGATAATCGCTATGCATTTATTGTATCTGATATGTGGACCATCTACAATGAGCAACAGAAATATTTTTCCCGACCGCTTTTCCGTCTTTCTGATATCGGCCTTTCGAAAGACACACCAATGGGACTACCATTACAGAAGTATTCCATTTTTTATGAAGATTTAAATCAGTTTTTTTCAAAACTTTTTGAGGCGGGTTTGATAAGCTACTGGTTGCGTCATAGCTTTGTAGAATTGGTGGAAATGGGTTTGATGCGGCTAGAAAATCGGAATAAGAAATTAGGTTTCGAACCGTTAAAATTAACGGACTTGCATGAGGTATTTGCCGTAATGGGTGTATTAATTATTTTGAGTATTTTTTGTTTTGTGCTGGAGTTGTTTGGTGATATTTTGCGCAGGAAAATTCGAAACGTATTAAAATTGATCAGACATTTCGTACGCAAAATGGTGCTGAAAATAAAAAATAAATAAACGTAAATAAGTGTATTAATAGTGGCTCCGCCTATCTAAGCACTTTAACTTCGTATTGGAGTAATTATTTTATTTATTGTATATGTCAAACACTTTTTTGTGAAAAACCAACACTTTTGTTGCAATAAAGCTTTGTAAAACTATGAAAATATTATTGTGATTAGTTATTTATTTCATTAGCTTAAGAGCGGTAATGTTTGGTTACAACAACTTCCAAATTTTTTTTATTCCACTCTGTATGTACAATAGATATATAAATTGTCTTGTTTATTTTTTCGTTAATGCGGTTTATACAAGGGAGCAAAATTGTTTGCGTCCTATTTGCCTGGAATTAAGCAAAACGGCCAACGGAACTTGGCACAGAGTTCTAACAGGGAATGATGGAATAAAAGGTGCGCGCCTTCTGCGCTGAGAGCAATTGGAGGAAAGTTTTTTTTAGCATAGTTTGTGCAAAATAAAAGTAAAATGTAAATGCTGATATTGTTTTCTAAATTTTTTTACAACAATTTTTGCAAAGGGGCGTTTTAAACGATTTCAATTAAAAAAGGGTAATACGAATGAAGTGCGCGGCAGCAAATTGTGTTTCGGCGTGTTTGATTCGCAAAGCTACACGATATTTATTCTTCACTCAACCCAACCTGACTTTTCAGAGCTTCGTCATAAAAGTCTCAAAATATTAGTTACTACTGACTTAAACAATTTATCTCGCTGACAGCTGCTACTAAAAAACTTTTATAATATAAGTCACAAAATAATAGTAACATAATACTTAAAAAATATATCTCACTCTTAATATTATCAACAGATTTTTATAATTTCACTTTCATAATACTATAGTTATAATTAAAAGACATTTAGAACTCTTTGAAAAATTACAAAAAAAAAAAACTCAATCATCAAGCAATTACTATTCTGTGTCTTTGCTTAAATCTCCATCATTCATGCTAAATTTTTACACAATTTACTTTCATCACTTTTTGAAAAAGCAAAGCTCAATCTTATATTTTAACTAGAGAACGACCGAACATCGTCGTTTAGGGCCGAACCGAATCTAAGCCGAACCCAACATGTTCAAGGTTTAAAATAATAAGTGTTCAATAAATTTTAAAAAGTTCTAGATGTTTATTATTGTTATTTAAAAAGGTACTTAGTTTAAATTAAATATTTCACACATAAACGTTCCTGCTTTTGTAAAAATACAATAAAAAAAACTTACATTTTAATGTTCGAAATTTTATAATTTTATACTGGAGTGTAAAAAAAAATTCTCATTGCAATTGCAATTTTCATTATAAAAAATCTTGCATAAAATTTGAAAAAAAAAGAAATTATTTAAAAATTTTATTGTTGGGCAAATAAGTAATCAATTAGTATATTAAACTTTGTTTTAGAACCATATCTTTAGTAGTGAATTTTTAAATATCACTTTTATCAGAAATAACTCTGATTTTCCGTCCATGGCTTGCAACTTTACTATGAGGTAAATAAGAGGAAAAGGTTCTATTTAAAAAAATCTTTACATCTGATCTGATGTTTCCTTTCGCCCTTTCAATTTGGAAATGTTGGCAATATTTCTGTTTCTGTGGTTAATTCGTGCTTCCTGATTTCAGATTCCTTGTCGGTAATGTTCTCTGTTGCCCGTCCACCAAAGGGCGTAGTACGCAGTTGTGTTGGTGGAACTAACTAAGCCATAAGTATCTGCCAAAGTAAGAAAAACGTTTTGATCAGTATCTACCATAAGCCAAAAGTAAAGAACGTAAAAGGAAAATGAATATGCAAATTGTATTGTTGTAAATAAGCCTTATTATGAGTTCCACTCGATATAAAGTTCGCACGTAACTTTTTCATCCGCCCGAAGTAAATACGCCTATTATGAGTTCCACCCGAAATAAATTTCACTTTGAAACAGCTAGTGACATTCGAATATGGAAATTACAACTCTGCGTTTTGTTTACAAAGTTTAAAATTGAAAAAAAAACTAAAAACAATATATTAGTTATTTAGGTCTCTGTATTTAAAATCTAATTCAATAAAGAGATACATGAAACAAAGTCCTCCACTTTTTCCCAGATAAACAAAATCCTCTACTTGTTCGATATTGTAACTAACAACAGTGATGCGGGAGCCGAGACACAAGTGCGCTGATGGTTTTTTCGATGACAGGAGGTACTTCGTTTTGCCCTCGCTCAGCTCAAGGCCCATACGTTTCGCTTCTTTATCCATTTTGGAAAAGGCAGAAGTAACGGCGCGGTTGCTGGAGCCGACGATATCGATATCATCAGCATAAGACAAAAGTTGTACGCTCTTATAGAAGATGGTGCCTGACCGGTTTAATTCTGCAACTCGAATTACCTTTTCTAACATAACGTTAAAAGAGTCGCACGAAATGTTACCCTGTTTGAAACCTCGTTTGGTATTAATAGACTCCGAAAGGTTCTTCTCAATTCTGACGCAGCTGGTGTTGTTACAGAACGTCATTTTACATAGACTCTTCTCTCGACTCTTTTGTAATATTTGGCGTATCGTGAATATCTTGTAAATGGTCCACTTGCCACACTGATAAGGTCTAATCAGTTCATAGACGGTTGGCTTCCGTCTTTCGTGCAAAACACTCGATAAACCCTTATACGAAATATAAGCAGGCTGAATCCGCGGTGTTTGGCGCATCTTTCCAGTATCAGCGTCTTGGGGAATTGGACACTTAAAATCCAATCGGCAGGCTTACGAAGCAAATAACCTGATGTATGCACCTTACCAACTCTTTGCCATCACTCTTGAGTCACTAAGTTGGTAATCGAACGCCGCCTGCGGCATAGTTGTTCCTTATCCCGACAAAGTCGATCAGCCTCAGTCCATTAGTGAAGATTTCATCGTCGAGACATAATTTTCCGATAGTGTGACCAAATATCCCACCCTGGCTTTGAAGTTACCAAGCAGGATTTTAATATCGTGATGTGAACATCGTCATATCGTCCTTCTTTTCCATCGGAGCGTGGGCACAAATCAGCGAGATGTTAAAGATTCTCGTTTTGATGCGAATCGTGGCGAGATGTTCGTCTACCGGAATGAACGGCGGTACTTGGCGATGAAGTATCTCTCTCCCGCCACAAATCCAACACTCCGGAACATGGCAGCTGTACTACACGTCGCAATGTCCAATAGTTTTCTTTTTCTGCCCGTTTAATTCACTTCCTGGATGGCGGTGATGTCATCGACCAGCCGAGTAGCGGCACCTTCCCCATTCCGAGTTCGAACATTCCAAGTGTATGCCCTCTACGCAGTACGTTGCTTGTGGTCATCATCAAAAAAGGAAAATCTCCGCTTGCTACAAGTCAGATCCTGGTGAGCTCTTAAACCGAAAACGTCTGAATGACTCCACCAGGTTCGCCTTCTCATTTTAGCTCACACCCAAACGGTTGGTTGGGAGCTACCCAGAGGACAATTGGGTAAAATCACGCCGAAAGCGTCAGCTGCGCGTACAGCATGCGGAAGAATCGTTCCGACCACTCCCAGGTGAATGACAATCAGAAACTTTTCCCACCTGCATGGACACACCGAAGCCATCCTTCAATACAACATACAATATTTATGTTACATATTTACAAGTATTTACAAAATTCACCAGTTTATCATGTTTGCAGCAATCAGCTATAGTCTATCGATTTTATTGCAATTAATTCAAACACTCCCACTACGCCTTGACGTCGTTAGCTGTCGTTGGCTTCCAAAAGCGCGCATTCTGTGGCTGCGTGAAATCGCCAGTCCGTTACCGGTTACGTAGAATGCAGCGTTGTGGTGAATGGCCAGCAACAAGAGGGCTGAATGAAAGCGCGTCATTTTTTGTTGTTGTAATATACGTATATTGTATTTTGCGCGAGTGTGGTTATAGTTTGTGGTTATGCGGTTTTTGAGGCTTCTAGCTGCAGTTCGTTTTTTTTTTTTTGCATCCAATATTCTTTTCTATTTTTTGTTTGTTTTTTTGCTTCGTGGTTGATTTTAGTTTGGTTTATGGTTTTCGCAAATTGAGCTTGACAAGCGATGTTAATGAATGCAAAACCGCAAATTTAATGGATGGAAAAAAGTTCATGCAAAAAATTATCAATATTCGAGGAGTTAATTCCGGTTTAGTTAGTTCATAAATTTGTTGATTTCAATTAAATGTTAAAGTTAATTTTTTTTTATTATTTTTGCTTACTTGGTGAAGAAAATTTATTTGTTTGGTAATCCTATGTCTAGCAATTAAAATTGTCTGCCAAACTTAAATTCACAAATAAATATCCAATGTAAAAAAATAAAAAAAAATTGTATCATTCGTTTTACATTTGTTCCATATTTGAAACCAGAAATTAATGTTTCTTTAATCTTACTATTCAGCTCTCGAAAAAATCACGAAATATTTATTTATTTATTTCTGTTGCTAGAAAAAGTTTTTTCCGGCCGTGACACAGACTAAGGCAATATTAGTGCTGCCAAAATTTGGTTTAAATCAGATACCGCAATAATTGCAATTTTTATAAAAAAATTTTGATATTTTGTTGGATCAAGTTAGATCGTTATTTTTGAATTTTTACTTTTTCGATGAAATTTGATCAGTATTTTGTGACTTTTTTTTTTTGATCAAGTTTGATCGTTATAAATTTACACTTTTATTTTATAGTTCAAATTTTATAAATATTTTATGATTTTCATATTTTGGATGAAAATTTCCGATCAATACTTTTTGATTCTCCTTTTTTCGATCAAAAGTAATCGTAGTTTTTTTATTCACAATTTTTCGATGAGACTAGGCGCAAAAAAAAAACTACAGCAATAATAATAATAGCAACAACAACAAAAATGCGATTTATGTTTTATGATCTATAAAAAAATCAGAAAAATATTGATCAAGATCGGAATGATTTAAATCCAAGAAGAACGAATATTTTTGATAGAAAAAATTTAAATAAAAAATATCGCAAATGCACTGATTTAAAACAAAAGAATTGTAATTAAAATTAAGGTCAGATCTGCATAGCATATTGTATAAATATTAAGTCGATACATTCGAATTACGTTTTGAAAGAATTCTTTACAATGATTTTTGTATCAGAAAAAAATAAAAATAACTATAATTTTAGGTTTTTGGATTCCTGGTTTAAATGCGTTCATTTGTTTTTGTTTCGACTACATTTTTATATACAATTGTGTTCACAAAAATAGTAGCAAAATTCATATAATGACACCGTTTGCCATTTCGTCTTTCCTTGTATAATAATTAAAATTGTTTTTTTGTAAAAATACTTTTAACTCTAAAACAAAACCCACCGAATTCAAATTTCCAAATTTCAAGGAAATTTTAAAAAATTCGACAAATTTAAAAAATAAATTGTCATCAAAATTTCTAATTTTTTTATCCCCATTTCTTGTTCCCAACTTTGTAAGAAATTTATAAAAATTTTTGTCAATTTAAAATTTTCAAAATTTTTAAGGCGAGTGTTTAGATAATTTTCTAGTATGCAGTTATGCAGTCCATTTAATTTTATTATCATAATGTGCAATTTTAAGGTAGATAAAAATTGTAGTTGATTTTTATGTTTGTTTTTTTTTTGTATGCTGCCGGTGGAGTGCCTTTTCTTCCAAATAACGCATGAATAATATGATTATTATTATTATTATTTTTTAGATATAACAAAATGCTTATATCTTAGAACAGAAAGAGTACTAGCTGCTCGGGCTTCCGACTCTGTTATATGGAGTTTGATTGTTGATACGGGTTTTTGCTGAATATTTACAGATTGAATTAAATGAATTTTAGGGAATTACTATTTTTAAGAAAATTGTTAATTTTAATTATATTTTCTAATGTTGGCTTTTTCAAAAGTGTGGAAGGTTTTTTCTTCATGAATGTTTTCATTCTGTTGCCTTGGAGAATGGCGCATTCGTCTAATAAGTGGTCAACTGTCGGGATAACATCACACCACGGACATGAATTAATAGTCTTCGCTGTGAGGATGTGTGTCCAATACGTACTCGTAGGAATGTTGATATTTGCCCGCGAGTGGCGTTATTGGGGAAATTCGGTTTTTGCCCAGTGGTGTTCTATTGGCTGTATCTGAATTTAGTTTATTTCCACTGTCTCTGCTTATCATCCCAGTTGTATGCTGTGACGGCTCTATTTAGATCATATTGTTCGAGAGTGGGAAAAGTGAAGCATGGCTGATTGAGCATTTCCTTGGCTGCTGTGTCGGCTGCTTCGTTGCCTTTTATTCCTATGTGACCAGGAACCCATAATAAGTTGAGTTTGTTGTTATGCTTATGTAGTATATGTAGTTTTGATGGGTTGGACCAACGTGGTGGAACTTTCTGTGCTTAGAATAGCTTGTAAACATGACAAACTGTCAGAGCAGATGGTAAATTTTCTCTTATGTTTGATCGCATAATCTATTGCTGTTTTGATGGCAATTGCTTCTGCTGTGAACACTGAGGTGACAGGGAGCAACAAGCCCTCTGCTATAAGAGAGCTTGAATGGGATAATACGGCGAAACTGGTAATATTGTTGGTTTTTGAACCGTCGGCATAGATAAAATTCCACTTGTCTTCGGTGTACTTTGTAAATTGTTCGTGAAATAAGTTTCTATACACTTCTGCGCTGGTTGCAGATTTTCTATATCTATGAAGACTCATATTAATAGTTGATTGGTTGCAGCTCCACCATGGGTAAGGTACTATTTTGTTGCCAGGAATTTGTGGCGTGATATGTAGTTTTTTGCAGAATGAAATGCAACGCCGCATTGTTGAGTTTTGTTTGTTTGGCCGTTTGTGGCCAAAAGCTCTTTTAAAACAATTAAAAAGTACCGGATTCTTTGTGTTTGTCAGTAGAGGGATAAGCTTGGTTGTAGATTCAACTACTCTTTGCTCAATCGAGGGTAATCCGGCTTCGGCTTGAATGGCTTTGGTTGGCGATGTTGGGAATGCATTCAGGCTCCATCGAATTGCTATGTGGCAGGGAGAGTGTAGCTTTTGGATGTTATTTTTGGCACACCATCCATAAATTGTTAGCGCGTAATTTATTTTTGATAGTATTTGTTAATATTTTCTTTTGTATTAAGGAAAACACTGAATACCACCAGCCAATATAAATTATCAAAATGCAACTGGAATTTTTAGATATTTCAAAATTACACTTTGTAATAAAAAAAATTTTAAACCAATATTAAGGTTTATTTTTAATCCAAAAACTTAACCTCACAAAATACTAATAATATTAAGAGCAGATTTGCATATCAAATGACATAAAGATTAGATCAATATATCGATCAGGTTTTGCTTTGAACGGCTCCTTCGCAATGAATTTAAAAAAAAAACAAAAAACGTTTATTTCTGGTCCTTGGTTTAAACCTATTCATTTAAGATCCAAGTTTTGAAAAATTAATCGACTACATTTTTATGCACAGTTGTGTTCACAAAAATAGGAGCAAACTATATTGACAACATTTTGGGTTTTCTCTTTCCTTATTATTATTTAAATTATTTAAAAAAAAAAATGCACTCCATTATAAAAGAAAAACCATCGATTTGAAGTATCCAAATTCTACAACGAATTAAAAGTAAACTCGACAAATTTCAAAAAACTGTCATCAACATTTTAAATTTTTTATCCGCATTTTTAGTTTCCAAATCTCGAGATAGTTTATTAAAATTTGAAAGTTTTTAAAAGATTGTCATCAAAATTTCAAAAATTGCTTTCCAAATTTACAGAAAATTTTTCAGGCATATAAGTATGTGACAATTCGATTTTTTTTTACAAATTTAGAAATTTTGATTATATTTTCTTTTAGTGGTCGGTTTTTTATATATCATTCAGAAATTTTTTCCTTGGTTTTTGTAACGGAATTGACCAAGGCGAAACCATACAAGGTGGTGTTATAAATACAACTACAAAATTCCTATGTATTTTGTTTTTGTTTCAAAATACATGTAGGTGAATAAAAAAAATCAAATCAGCTGCCCTTATGCCATCATCTTCTATAAATTCGCCTTGCAAAAATAATTCAAATTCCATGAGGAAAGCCAAATTGTCAAACCAACTACAAATTTTTCGAAAGCATGAAGTTTGCGATTTTCTTTCAGAACTAAAAATTGAGCTTTTGGAAAAAGTGCTGGGAAAAATATCAGAAATTGCACATCTTCCAATCTAGCAGCCAACGTAGAGTGGAAGGCGGTGAACTTTGACAGCGAGAAATGGTAACCGCAATAAAGCAAACAGGAAAAACAATGAAATGAATAAACACAGGAATAAAACAAAAACAAGTCACAACTGCATGGCAGCCGCAGACAAATAAAATTGCTACAACAAAGTGCAAACAAGAACAAAAAATCAACAGCTACAGCGGCAGTAGCGGTGTAACAAACGCCAGCAACATCCGAGGAGAAAATAACGTAAGGTTCCCGCGTTGCACTACTCTCGCCCTTCCCCATACACCCGTGTCCTCCTCGCTGACTCGCTGACTCGCTGCTGGAAATGAAGTATTTTTATAATTACATTTGTAGAAAAAATATAATAATAATAATTAGTGACTGAATTTCGCTACAGTCGCTGAATCGCCACTGCCAACCCCTCTCCACTCCACTCCGCGCATACCTAGCATCCCACTCAAGCCGGTTTGCTGGCTGCCGGTTTGCTGGCTGCCGGTTCGTTCGGAAACTTTGTGCAAACCTGCTCAGCGGCAACAAACCACAGCCAAATGCCGAAACACACACACACAGCCAAATACTATATATGTATACAGTTTTGAACTAACTAATGCAATGCAAAAATTGCCAACAAAAAAAAAAACCACAAACGTTTGGGTAAAAAGTGCAAATAAAAACGAAAAAAAGCAGAACGGTAGCAAGATAAGGAAATGTTTCCCTACAAAATCTACTTCAATTTATGCAAAATGCAGATGTTGCATTAAAATTATAATTCGCCGTTTTACATTCGTACATGTGTATGCAAATATACACAAATACATTCACGTTATAACTGTGTACTTTTTACACCAGTTGAGCAATTTTTGCTAGCCGAGTCTGTAGCGGAATCGGATTTCCGTCGCTTCGAATTTGCACTGACCGCAGAAAGTTGTTGTGATTGCGGGTTTTAAAATTTTTGCAGTAATACAATTTATGTACGTTTTATTATTAATTTGGCTCGTTGGTGGGCTAAAATGAACCATGCTATAGAAATGAGGACTCTTCATTGACAGGCCGGCTACACACTGCCCTTTGATAAAGTCGTAAAAGAAAAGAAAGGAATAGAAATGACATACTTAATATTATATGTATAAAAAATCTTAATAGGCATTTCAAAAAAAAAAAAAAAAATCGGCAGGTTTTTATGGCATGTATTTACGCAGTAAGGTCTATCCTATCCAGTAAAATTTTTTAAATGGCTGGACTCTCTCTCTTACCTATTCACAACAACAAAAAAATATTAAATTATTTCTATTAGTTACAAAACATTGTAAGGGTATATATAGTTTAAACCTCACATATTGTCGTACAAGGTTCGGAGAGTCTATGCTTTACGCGAAAAGTTATATTAGAAATATGAGATAAATTAACCTAATAATGCAGAGACATAACTATTATAAGAGAAAAACCCACTATTCGAAGACTTATATTATAAAAGTCTTTTCTTAATAGTTGTCAGCGAGATAAATATTTTTATGTCTTCAAAACCTATTATTTTGGGTCTAATGTTATAAAAATCCTTCCATCCTTCCATTGTTATCAGCCGGATAAACTTTTTGAAATCGTCACAAACTTTTATTTTGAGGTTTATATAATAAAAGTCTTCTTATAATAATTATGAGTGAGACAAATTTTGCTCAGTCTTGTAGGGCGGAACTTTATTAGAACCATTTCAAGACGGATTCGGGATTACTTCGAAATAATTTCGGTATCAGGTCGGGATCACCTCTGGACTAGTTCCGTACTAGTTTTTGTTCCGAAATAGTTCCGTCTTTGAAGACTTAAAAAAACGTTGGCTTAATTGTAATTATTATGCAAAGACTTATATAATATAAGTCTCAAAATAAAAGACTTTAAAAGGTGTAAAAAAATGTATCTCGCTGATTATTATTATTATTATGAAAAAAGTTTTATAATATAGGTTTCTAGATAATAGATATTGTTAATTTAAAAAAAATTGTTGTTATTCATAATTATTATAAAAAGCCATTTATTATATAAATCTCAAAATACTAGTTATCGATAACTAAAGCAAAAGCTTTGTATAATTCTTATAAAAATTAGGATGATTTTTACAAACCTCAACGGTCATATAATTTTTATTCTGAATCTCTGTAATAAATCCCTTCTTATTCAGAAATGTTTTTGGAACTCAAAACGGCTTATTATTTTTCATAATATCTGCTAAGCGAATTCGATCCTGACACCAGCAGAGCTTGTTTTTCAATAAATATGAATAGGACCGAGTAGAATCTTCACGTAAATTTTGAGTGCTATTCTTTTATATCGGGTCTTGCAATAGGAACGCTACAAAAGTTTTTTTAAATAAAGCAAAAACGGTTTGGGATATGAATTCAATTCTTTATTCCTGTGAAGGTACATTCAATGCCATTATGTATGGAACTCGATTACTTTTGCATGGGCACCACGGGTACGCTTGGAGAAGTCTAGACGCTGAACCCAATTTTCGACGGTTTTCAAGCATAATTCGGCCGATACTGCTGCAATTTCACGTTCGAGATTCGTACGAAGTTCATCAGTCGTCGCTGGCTTGTTGGCATAGACCATATACTTGACGTAGCCCCACAGGAAATAGTCTAACGGCGTCAAATCGCACGACCGAGGCGAGTCGAGGCCAATTGAATGGGTCATTTCGTGATATAGCACGATCACTAAACTTGGTTTTCAATAAATCGATTGTGACATTCGCTGTGTGGCTTGTGGCGCCGTCCTGTTGGAACCACGTATTTTTCAGGTACATATCATCCAATTCGGGCCAAAAATATTCGGTTATCATTGAGCGGTAGCGATTCCCATTCACAGTAACGTGCCGGTCTTGATCGTTGCGGAAGAAGTACGGCCCAATGACGCCGCCGGCCCATAAACCACACCAAACCGTAATTTTTTCGGGATGCAATGTCGACTCACGGAGATGGAGTACGTGTGGATTGCTGCCTGTCCAATAACGCATATTTTGCTTATTGACGAAACCATTCAGCCAGAAATGACGACGACCATAAATTGGACCTAGCGCTCTTAAGTTGAGGCCATTGATTTCGAATTTCGGTAATAAATTTTAATAATTTCGACTCGTTGTTGGATCGCATATCTTTCCATGATGAAATGGCAAACCTTACTGAAGAGAAATGTCAAAAGAAGGGGAAAAATATGACGTCGTTTACTGTCACTATTAGTCTACTTTTATAGGGTCCCTATTGCAATAACTTTATTATTAAGGAATTACACACTACTATTTTTATTCCCAAACAAGTTTATTGAAACAATTATTCAACATTATCCATACAATTTACACATAAACATCGTTTGAATTTAAATATCGTGAACGGAATTTATTTTTAAAGTAAATAAATCAAAGTGGACTAAGACGGAAATAGATCGGGGTCGGTGTGGAAAGGTCCCCGGAGTGAGGAAAGTTTCTGATAGTAATTCTTCTCCGTCCAAGCAGTTCACGTCAACTGAGTGATTTTACCCAAGTAGCCTCCGGCAGTTCTCGAACATCCGTTTAGGAGTGATCTAAAGTAAGAATTGGGAGTGGGCATCTGGCGCGGCACATAAATGTGTCTTTATAAAAGCCGCTTTAGTATTTCATTGTGAGCTTGGCTTGGAACCCTCCCAGTAAAAAATACCAATTAATATCAAATTCACCTGCCCCTGTGAAAGTAAGAGGTGATGTTACCCTTGAAATTCTTTGAGCGCCAAGAATGCACTTACGAGCTCTGTCCCCATCGCGATAATCGTGCTTTGCGACTTCAATGCCAGGATGAGTAAGGAAGGGATCTGTAATCACACTGACGGAAATGAAATCCTCCGCCAACGGACTAAAACTGATTGCCTTTCCCGGGTCCGAAATATGATAGTCTGTAGAATTTTTTTTTAGCATAGCAAAATTACAAAAGCTAAGTGGCTATTTTCAGATCGAAAAACGCGAAACCAAATCGATTATATAGCATCAAGAAGAAAGCTTGTGTCTTGTATATTAGACGTCTGTACACTGCGAGGACCGAACATCGACTTGGATCATTATCTTGTCGCAACCGAGATGCGCATACGATTCTGTGCAGCAAAGAACGTTCGTCTAAATATTTACACAAAGAAAACTCGACGTCGGGCAACAGATAGCTACAAATTTCACCACCTCACTTTGTCAGCTGCTCACTGAGAGTGCTTCTCAGCAAATCGGAATCCACGAGCATTGGGAGCACATTCCTCGTTCTCTACTTACCGACATCGAAGAAGTTCGAATAGCAATAAGGCGGCTACGGAACAACAAAGCCGCTGGAGCCGTTGGGTTATCAGCTGGGATATTCGGGCATAGTGGCGAAGAGCTGGTAAGGTTCATACAGAAGCTCATTGCCAGAATATCGTTGGACGAATTCATGCCCACCGATTGGAATTTAATTGTGCTCTGGTGAACTCACAAGAAGGGCGATCCTGCAATATCCGCCAACTCTCGCGAGATCAGCTAGATATTCAAGACACGCCAGATATTGAAAATGCACCATATTGGTATCACTTTTTTTTAGTTTTTCTGGTTGAGTAGTTACAGCCAAAAATATCACGAAAAAGTATGCAATGTTTTATATTAGCCACTTTTGGAATACAACTGACTCTAACTGTTGAAAAATATACATCCAATGTAAACGTTTTGCATATCGAAATTTGCATATTTTTATGTTAAACTTAAAATTACTTCTTAGATTTGCGATTCGTACAACCGTGTTGGAAAACTTTGAGAAATAATCAACATACGTTTGGAAAAACCTAGGCAAATGAAAAATAAATGTCATCAGCAGGTATCTCAACGTCTAAATGTGATGGGCAAAATGTTGACGCAATTCTCAAAAATAGCGGAGACCAATGCATATAAAATGCGGTTTACATCAAATTAATACCGAAAAAATTTTGCCAGATACTCAACAGAAAAACTGAAGGTGGCAAAAATCTACATTGACCGTTTTTATTTAATTTGGAAATAACTTTAACATTTCCTGCCCCATTTAGGAGGTTTCGTAATGAAATTCTCTTTCAACTAGATATTTTAAATTGTTTTTGTATATGCACTAAAAAGGGTGAATAAAAATTAACAATATTCGAAACAGCTCAAAAATGTCCTTATTTTTCGCTTTTAGATGCCAGTAGCACCAACAGTACTATTTTGATTTACACATAGAATATATCAGCACAAAAAGGTTGAAGGTAACTTTAAATCGGTATACATAAAGTTAGCTTAGGTATACCTGCTATTCTAGAGTATTTTGGCATTGACTGCAAAAGGGCCTCAAAAACAAGGGGTTTTGCCCATATCTCGAAAACACCGCTTTGGGAAAATAACATAAATATTCTGCGAACCAAAATTGGTCTCAAAAATACTTTCTCAATGATCAAATATTTGTAAACGGGTGTAATTTTAGTAAAACATAACGTAGCAATTGTTTGAAAGAAAAAAAGTTAAGAGAAGTGGTGAAATTCGGACCAAAAATGGTTAAAACAAAGTTGTTCTGCTTGGAGTCAATGGATAATTTTTTATCCCCAACCTCACACTATGGTGTGCGAAAATTTTTTAAAACTTTTCATACAACGTTATAGCCACCTTAATGTACCAAGCAGTTCAGTTCAGCTACATAGTTGGCGCTTAGTTTAATTTCTAACATTACTAATTCCCTGCATTTTCATCTCTCGTTGGCGGCGCTTAATATAATATTTAAATTTTAATAAACATATAAGTTTGTAGTATTTTGCTGTTAAATTTTGCTTCATTACATTTTATTAGTTTAGTCGGATAGTAGTTTCATTATGAAATATTAATATGAATTAGTTTACAACTAGTAACTCTTGGTAATTTGTTGCTGATTAAAGCATATGCTAAATTTAGTAAAAACAAAACGGTTATTAAACTGATTACTTTGAATTTCAATGTTTGAAGTACATTTTTTACTCGCTACTTGAACTATTTATTTAAGCGCAAAGAGTTCAGAAATGTGGGTTTCAGAAGAAGCATTACTTCCCTATTACATTTGAAATTTTGCAGGTTGGACGTATAAAATCTACAAACGAGTAAAATTGCCTGGTCAAGAGTTTTCTTAAAATAAATACGCGGCCTAGTGCAATACCATTTCTGGTGTTTTGAAATGAGATATTGAAATTCTTTTCCAGAAACGGCTATGTAAACATCTCCTTACTCTAAAAAATTTATGTCACTCTGACCTGTGAAAATCTCTTTTGCGTGTTGTGATTTTGCTGTTGTTGTTGCGGCTAGCCAAACCCTGTTAGGTCAGATTACCCATGGTCGTTATCTTCAAACTCATATAAGAGGAGGCCCAGGAAACGTGTTGTTTCGTTATGGTGAGGGGGGGTTTGTTGTGGCATGTGAATGCAAGGTTGGTGTCGCGCGGTGATTCTCCACATGCCGGGCATTCATTTCCGATGTCGTGGTCGAGTTTGGATAAGTAGGATAACTTAGTTTAGCCAGATTAACGCGGCACTCTGGAGGTAGCTGAAGCTCTTCGTCTGCAATTGATGATGGTTTGACTCCAATGTCAACATTAACAGGCGGACAATTCGTGAAGGAGGTGATTAGGTGATTATCTCTTAATTAACGCTATTTAGTGCCTGACTGCATGCCGCCGGATCCAGAGGTTGACTGGGGTACGACTGGATTGCGTCTGTGAGTTCACAGAGGTGCCCTCTTACATGCTTGAGAGGCGGCTTGGACAGTTGCAAATTCCTATTTGGGTGCCCTGTGAGGTGGCATCCAATAAAGAACTGATTGCTTAGCAAGATGTTATGCTACTTCATAGAAAGCACGCAAGCCTCCTGGCGAAGGTATACCTCACGCGATATCAGAGAACATCCCGTTACAGGTCTGGAGTGTGGCGTTCTGACAGGTCTGAAGCTTCATCCACTGTGTCCTACTATACCTCGGCGTTCGATATTGGCTTTCTCTGGTGGTTGAGGGAGTTTCCTCCAGCATTTTTACCACTAGTGAAAGAAGGGAGATCGGCCGATAGGAATCACTCTCGGTGGCGGTCGGTTTCCGTGGATTCAACAGTGGTGTAATACTCGCCACCTTCCACACATCAGGAATGATGAGTAAGAAGATGGAGAGGTTGATGAGAAACTACTCTCGCCGGGCACAAATTTTTCAGCATCAGGATGCTTAATTCATCAGGACCAATGGGCATAGCGGATTTCGCCTCCCGATGACCTCTTTCATCTCGACGCTAGTGAAGGTAATGGCTTCGCTTATTTTTGGTGATTTTCGCAGTCTCCTGGTCACTCTACACCTGGCCCTGCTCACCAAAGGATTCAAAAGGAATTTCTGGCTAAATAAGCTCACGCATCTCTTAACCAAACTCCGAATCTCCACATTTAAATCCCTGATTCGAGGTTGGGAAGGTGAGGATTTGGTACCGCCGCAATATGCGTTATGTTTTGGGCCGAAAGGGCCACAGGGGCAGGAGTGCGCGAGCAACCCGAGTCACACGTGGTCCGCTCCCTATGACTCTGAAGGTCTGAGCAGACCTTAAAGTGACTCCATCCGTCCCACGAGTTATACCCTACCGAGGTGGAGTTCGAATGGAGCATTCTCTGGCATACGCAGCAGAAAAAAGTCACTGCCCCAAGATTGGGGTCTACGCCAGTCCTGAATATAAGAAACCTGCTGCTCCATGGGTGTGAAACGACTTATGGATTTGGCTGACGTAAACAGGGTTAGGTCGCCTAAACAACAATCTAACCCGGGTAATTCCGATACGTTGAGCTGAATGTTGTGGGAGTCTTACGTACTGCGTCGAGCTCACTGCCTGCTGTTTTATGTATCCGAAATTAGTTGTATTCTTTCCGACGTTATATATTTATAAATTTATGTATAATTTTAATTTATGTAACTGAATTTATGTTTGTTTTAAATTAACATATAAAAGGAACGCCTTACTGGTAATAATAAGCTGTAAATTGTTCATCGCATTGACGCGGAGGACTGAAGCAAACATTTCTTCGAATGAGACAATTTTTTATGCCAGCCTAATATAATGACTAGTCATGGTATGAAACTCTCCTGAAAAGGAAGTTGGCGGTACAAATAAAACCGTCAAAATTATCCCATCGCTATATAAAAAACTTTGAAGAGTTCAAAAACACAATTTTTTTTTGTCATACCAGGATGACGCAAATTATAAAAAATGGAAAAATATAAAATTTTTTTCCCGTAATTCTCGGCGTCCATATTATCGCAAAAGGTATAGTTGAAGAAAATATACAACTCGAAACTATAACGTAATAAATTGTATGTATTTGTCCACTGAAAAAACTTATAAAAAAAAATTCCGATCAATTAAAAAAGTTGCGTATTTTTCACCGGAATCATAAAATTTATCACTTCCGCTAAAATATTTCGGAATAATATTAAGATTCACGTAGGCGGAGCGGATTTGAAAGTATCTACAAAAATGGAGTTGTTTATAAATAAAACTAGTTTTTTAAAATATTAAAAAAAAAACATATATATAATAAATACTGAAACAGATTAAGCTTTAATATTAGGGTTTCGAAACTAATTGGATAGTTTTTTGCAAAAAAAGTAAAAAGTGTGAGACAATGCTTTTCCAAACATAGATTATTAATTTAAATCGGTCAAGTTTTGGCTGAGCTATTCACGTTTTTCTTATCTGTTCGTTGACCTCAAAATCGATATGTGTTTTCCTGCTTTGTGGGTGATTTTCTGCGCATATTGAGATTTCATATATTTTGTACAAAAACAATTTAAAAGCAGTGAATCGGTTGAATTTTATTTATTACGAAACCAAAATTTAAAATTTCGTGTATCCAGTAGATGCGCATTGTATGTACATGGGTACTTTGATACATTTGTAGGCTGGTATTGGCAAAAGTAAAATAAAAACAACTTTCGCATCGTCCGTGTCCTTTTCGATTATCTGACACTACCACTTGAAAACGTTTAGCTGAAGAGTTTTGAAAGGAGCGAGGAGGGACAGAAAGACTTTGGATTTGATTGATTTCTGCCCATCAGGTGGGAAAGCGCATAATTCTTCTTGCAAATCGCCTTGTTTATCAAACACCACTCAAAAGTAATCGATTTTGTTGAAAAATAGTTTCGTGACAAAGTCATTGAGTTTTAGCTTGATTGGAATTTTTTTTTTCTTAGTTCAACGTTAAAAAACAAAATTGTCGCATTTCGAGTGTTGATAATCCACAAGCCATTATTGAGACGCCGGTAAATCCTCAAAAAATCACTGTTTAAAGTGCTCTATGGGTAGAGGGAATCATTGGTTCATATTTCTTCAAAAACCAAACCGGCCATAATGTTAGAGTAAATGGGGAACGCTATAGAGCGATGATTAAGGACTTTTTCGTGCCTGAATTAGTGGATGTTGATATGGACGACCTTTAAATCCAACAAGATGGCGCTAAATGCCATACAACCGACGAAACAATAAATTTATTGAAGGAAACTTTTGTTGAGCGAGTTATCTCGCAGTGTGGGGCTGTGGCATGGTCACCAAAATCGTGCGATTTAACACCGCTGGATTTTTTTTTGTGGCGTTATGTTAAGTCTACGCTTGTCTACGCAGATAAGACTGAGGCGATTGACGCCTTGAAAGAGAATATTCGGCTCATTATTGGTGACATACAGCTCCAATTGCTGCAAAAAGTGGTCAAAAATTGGGCCTCTCGGTTGGAGTTTATTCGAACCAGCCGCGGCGATCACCTGCCCGAAATTATTTTCAAAATGTAATGGTAAACGTTTGCCTTTATAATAAAGCTATATTCTTAGCCATAACATCAAACTATATGCGTTTTATTTCTTCTTGAAAACCACATGTATAAAGAGAAACTCCCTTTATATACGAGCAATGCCTCTCATAAATACAAAATTGAAGTTCACTTTACTTGCATCAATATATTAATCTAGTATTCTCGAAATTCAGGTACAATCGAAATAAACGCCGTGTCATTTCCGCTAATTGCAAGCGGCTGCAATTGTCTGCATTGAAGAGTTTGGAAAATAAAATATATCATCAATCCAATTTTATGGATGAGGCTTCAATTAAGTTTGCTGTGATTGATGGAATCTTTAACATCGACCGTAAACAGGAAGCATTTGTCAAGTAGGCTATAAGCGTGGAGCTCAGTGCGCTCACGTAGTCGCTGCTAATTAGTAGGAGATTTTTGGATAATGAGAGTTAGGCCAGCAGATCCACGCCAGCGGTCAGCAATGCCCATATAAATAAATAGTTGCCAACGGTTATTGTATGGCTAAAGCTCTACTAGCTTTGTTATTGTTTTTCTGTGAATTGTTGTTGGATTTGCTGATGAAATTGAAAAACGACGATAATTAAAGTTGACTGTTGTTTATTATTTTTATTTGGTGGCAATATATCGCAAAGTCCATCCAAGGCATCTCACAGCCAACTTGTTGTTATTGGATTCCACTATTCGGCTGCGTAAAACTCATTTCAATTGCTGATCACGTTGACAACGTGTTGTGAATTTTTTTGTTGCTAACCACTGGGCAACTAACCAAGGAGCAGATTCCCGCAAGTTGCCAAGACAAGTTTGCCACCTGGAAGAGAATGACGCCATTGTAAGTGAAACGAGAAAAAGAAAAAGAAAAATAAAAAAGTAAAAACAATATAAAACTTGTAACAAATGCAAAAGTTCAAAACAAATAAAATATCTTTAAGAAGCCTTCAGCGGGATACAATGAGTATCGAATCGGCCACCATCATTGCTGTGTCGCTGCTTTTAAATGGCAAAATAATGAGTCTCATGCAAAAAAAAAAATACCTTAAATTCATTGACAATATACGAGGTACGAGTATTATGTTAGCAGACTGACAGACAGCTCGCCAGCGGCTTGAGCTATACATTTTCTGCAGGATATTAAGAAATTCGTTGTAGTTGCTTTCAAGTCGCCCGTCGCCACGTTTGTACTGTGCGCGATATAAATATGCTCGCCCGCAAGGAATTTACATACAATCAAAGGCGGGTGATAGTCTGCAATATTTTCCTACTCAACGCGCAAGTTGTATTGTTTGGGTATTAAAAGAGAGGCAAAGAGTGGGAAAAAGTTGTTTACCACATATTGGAACTGCTTTGGGTTTAGTCGAAAATATAAGTTTCTTTCAATATTAAAGCAAAACTTCTTGGGTAGGATTGGCCCTTGAGCCTTTAATAAAAGAATTATCGTAAACATGAAATCCTTGATTCAGCCAACCTATTTAATTTGTATCTCCGAAGAGTATTGATAACTGTACCACACCTGTGGTGGATTGAAAAAGACACTGGCTTACAGCAAATATGTGAACAAAGGCCGCTTTCCAATTGCTTTGTCCAATAGCTGGATTATTCCGAAAATCGAGTAAATTGAAAAATTGATAATAAAGCAACAGATATTTTTCATCATTTGAAACTCCTCACTGAAAATTAATGGGATAAAAAATTGTATACGCGAAAAGTGTATACAAATGTATTCATTTAGTTTTTAAATTTAATGATAATTGTATATAATTAGATCTTTGTTTGGAATTTCGTGCAAAGTTTAAAACTTTGACTTTTATGATGTAGTGAAATTGCTACCATCGTTGCTACTTAGCTGCATCCGGATCAAGATTATGCGAAACCTGCAGGTTGTATGTTTTTTAACCTGCAGCCAGATATAGGTTCTGTAATTAACAGATATCTCTATGAGTAATAAGCGTATACGCTATATGTAAATACCATTGACGATAAAAAATAATAAACTTTCCAAGTGCAGTTTCCAGAATTTTTAACGATGTTTTTTTTTAAGATTTTGTCCCAATATATCAAAATGTAAACTGCACTTAGTCATATTAACAGAGTCCTTTGTGATACCACTTGTTATTAGAACGGTAACGTATAGCGCGACCAAACGCTGCGAACCCAAAATGAAGGCCCGCAGACTGCTAAACTCGACCCCAGAGAGCTTTTCTGGGGTGTGAAAGAAGTAAGAGCCTAGGTACCTCAACCGCAGCCTCGCAAAGGCAGGGCAGCAGTGTAGAAACTGAAAAGATGGGTTCACCTCGTCATCCTCTATGCAACTGCGACAAAAAGGGTAGGAGACTATATTCAGCCTAACCGCATGAATACCTATCGGATAATGCCCGGTCAGAACTCCTACAAGAATCGAGAGTTGCCGTTTTGTTAACGAACTGAGCTCCTTCGAACACCCACGGTCCACCACCGACCAAAGAGTCCTTGCAATTCTGCATATCGTAGTAGTTACCCAACGAAGCTGACATGGGACCCAGCTGTGTGCAACAGAAGTCAGTAGGCGGCCAAAGGGGACCCCACCCTCTCTCTGTATCAATGTCAAGGTATTCAAAGGCGGCTGAGGGAGAAGTCCGGCTCCCTCCGACAGTTTTGACCTCATCATTAAAGAGCCATAAGGCTTTAATAGCGGCTTGACTATCAGAAGAAAAGTTTGCTCGTCGGCTGCATTCTTAATTAGAACCACCCCGGCTGAAACACAACACCGCAGTAGTGCGGAAGTCTAAATTTCTTTTCCGTCTAACTTCGAACTGGTCGCAAAGAAGTTCACCGGTCCCTCGCCCCAACCGCTGCCCTCTTCCCTTAGAGGGATGTGAGTGAAAGAAGGAAGAAGAATTTTAGAATGCCCATCGGCTGCGTTGATGCTGTATCCATTGTCCTTTACCTGGGTTGTAGCACGGGCTGCAGCAAACTTGCTGGTAATATCCACAGGCATCACGTTTAGCATAACGTTAGGTGCGAGAGTGGGTGTGGTTCGAAGCGCCCTACTGATCCCGACGAACGCGGTCCTCTGCACCCGCTCCAGCTGCTTAACTTCTGATACCTTCTTCATATTTCTGTAAAAATAAGAATAAAAAATTTATATTTTTAATGTTCGAAATTTAAAACTTTTATATTGTATTGTAAAATAATAGCCTATTAATATTTTCACCTTGCAACCAATTCACTACATGGGCATAAAGCTGCTTGTACCACTGAATAATTGCCCACAACATATGTACATTCGATGGAGGCGCAAACAGATATTTTAAAACAATTTTTTTTTCAACACAAACGATGGGCTTCAAAAAGTATTCAACAATGTCAAACTTTTTATGACATATCATATCGCTATCACATACAACAGAAAGGCTTATTTGACTTTTTCCAAATAGGTATATATTAATGGTTAAATTCAAGACTATTACTATTTTCAATATGCCCTACTATTATTTTTACTTGTGCAGTTATTACTACTAATTTTACTATTTTCTACTACTATTTTTGTTTATTCCCCTACTGAAAACTTAAAAAACTAAAAAGGTTGTCTAATAAACCTCTCCACCAAAACAATACTACTACTTTCTCAAATCACCACCTCTAAACAATATAAGATAAATTTGAAACTTTATATTTTCTCATTTTCTATCAAAGGAAACATCTTTGGACTTTGTGAGTTTTTGTAGCTATACTATTTATGTAGCTGTATGAGTTATTGTTGTACATGCCAGTGTTGCTTAGTGAGAATTTAGATGCGCGTAACGAGTCACGTGACCAGAACACTGATGCTATTAATGTTACTAGCTACCAAAGTTTTAGCTGTTGTTGCTACCAAAAGCGTAGCTTTTCTTTCTAACTTGCTTGCCTTGTAGAGCACATTGCTACTACTACCAACTGATAGTAAAAAAGGAATTTTGTAGCATCACGTCACGTTATTGTTGATGATGAACACAAACGAGTGTTGATGCACTTTTGTTGCTGCTGTGCTGCTGACGCATTGTCATTGATGTTATGGTATTGTTGTTTTTGCACTCACACAGTGTTGGCCATTTCGCAATGGATTCGAGTAGTAGGCCAGTTGTCCACAACACGCCGTTGGTCCATTAAGCGACGCAGGGAGAATATCAGAATGACACAAATGCTACGCAACACTTGTCCCCCCGCTCAAGCGAAGCGGCTAGTCAGCCAGTGAGCCAGTGAGCCAAAGAGCCACTTTGGCGCTCAGGCACTCAGCGATTCATGTAGACAAAATGGCATTCCGAATTGAGATTTTGTCAGTTACATTTCTGAGCCACTTAGAGACAATCAAAGTGCGTCTGCTGTCAGCTTTTATTCTACGAAAAAGTTTGCCACTAGTGTTGCCATTTGTCGTATGGCAGACACGTCGCAAGAGCCCATCAGTGCGTTTCAGTTTCAAAAATGCGCTCGGTGCTCGTTTGGTTGGGGTGAGTAGCATCTGTTGTCGGGCATGATTTTAGTATTCGTATCGTATCGACTGGTCACTAAATTGCCATAGCTATCGGCTTGCCTTGCTTCTGTTGCCAAGTGGCTGGATATCGACGTGCAGCTGTTGCTTTTGTTTTTTCTGATTGTCCAAAAATCTATTTTCTTCTCCATAGCTTCTATTTCTCCGGTGCTTTGTTTTCGCTATAGCCTCCCTGCCTCGTTTGGCTTAGGAAACATCTTTTTGTATTTTACTTAATTTAAAAACTTTTCATATTAAGCGGAAAATGTGTACACAAAACAAGATATAAACTGTCGAAGTACCAACAACTTTGTGCAGAAAAGGGGAATGAAATGTAAAGTGCGTACTATCGAAGATTAAACGATCGAATGTAATAAACAGGAGAGTTGAAGATTGCAAAAATGTAATAAAAAAGTGCATCGCATATAGGGCAGTAATAGGATTGAGAGCTACAACACCTGTGTTTGGGCTACAAACAACTAAATGATCGAGTTTATTGTTGATACATTTAGTAATGGGAAAATGGCGGAGGTTATAATTTTTTGGAATCATCGAAGCTACAAAGCATATTTCGAACATTTGTCTAAATTTCCGGTACAATAAATTTCCCTATTAAGCTTGCTTATCGAGAGCTCATATTCAATACACTCGACTTACTATTTTCACAAAATCTACCCTCATCTTCTGGTGCTAGAATCCGTTTGGGACTTTGGGACCTTTGCAATCCAATAGTAAATTCTTTTAACAAACGATATTCGTGGACAACATTAACTGCTTGGACGATTATATTAAGCCTTAGGGAAATTTTTGTGAAAATTTCAGTTAAGTTTATTATTCAAAACATTATCAATTTTTCACCGAAATATGCACTTAAAGAAAAATTTGTTTGCAAAAATCGTAGAGTTCATATTTGCTACTTCTCTTACAATTTATAGCACGAATTTTGTTTGACGTTGTGAGTGCTGCTCTTTCCCAATAAGGGAGTGTTAAACAGGGACCGAAAATAATAGTGATTTTGATTTTTTTGACTTAAAACTCGTTTACAAGAATTCGCTGAAAACAAAACTTGAGTATATCAATCTAATCCTTACGCCATATGCTGTACAAAATCTGACCTTGTTTTATTTAGAAGATTTTTGGGTTTAAGAATAAAAATTTTTTTATTTTTTAAATTTATTTATTTTTTTTCGTTATTTCATTATATTTTCATGATTTTTTTTTCGATCAAAAGTAATTGCTTCTTAGATTTTATTTTTTCGATCAAGTTTGATTTGATTATTTTTTAATTTTTAATTTTTAATTTTTCGATAAAATTTATTTGCTACTTTATTATTATATTTTTTTTCGGCAAACAGGAATCGTTATTCTTACATTTTTATCTTTTCGATCCAGTTTCATTGTTATTTTTAATTTTCGCTTTTTCGAACAAGGTTTGATCGTTATATTGCGATTTCTATTTTTTTGACAAAAGTAATCTTTGTTCTTTGATTTTTATTCTTTTTACGAGTTTGATCGTTACTTTTTAATTTTATTTGTTTCGATAAAATTTGATTATTACTACATATTAGTGATTTAAAAAAAATTGCTATTCTTGGAGTTTTATTTTTTGGATCACGTTTGATCGATAATTTTTAAATTTATTTTTTCGAACAAAAATCATTGTTATTTTGTGGCTTTTTTCGGTCAATTTTTTAATTTTTAACTTGTCGATAGAATTTTATTGTTATATTCTGATTTTTGTTTTTTCGATTTATATTTGGATTTTTACGTTTTCGATCCAGTTTGACCGTTATTTTCTTAGCTTTAATTTTCCTAATTAGGTTTAATTGTTATTTTGTGATTTTTATTTTTTCGATAAAATTTCATTGTTATATTGTAATTTTTATTTTTTTCGATCACAGGAAATCTTTGTTCTTGGATTTTTACATTTTTGATCCAGTTGGATAGTAATTTTTTAATTTTTATTGTTTCGATAAAATTTTATTGTTATTTTGTGATTTTTATTTTTGCGATAAAAAAATTGTTATTCACGGATTTTTTTTCAATCACGTTTTATCGTTCGCTTTTAAATTTATTTTTTCGAACAAGTTTGATAGTTGTTTTTTGATTGATCCAAATTGTTTTTTGTGTAATGCTATTTAGCTCCCAGGCAATCGAAGCAGTGCATGCATGATGATCAGACTCGACGATTTCCATTACTTTATCGATATTTTCGGCAATTGACCTGCCAGAGCGTGGTGCATATTTGATATCAAAATTAACGGAACGTAAACGATGAAACCAATATGGCGCACCACAAACACCATTCGCACTTTCTGCCGCTTGGTTTGCGGTTTCGCTTTTATCGAAGAATCACTATAAAATATGGCGTATTTTCTCTTTGTTGGTGCCTATTTTTGACGCGTGCTCAAAGAATACTGAGACAAGCAATCACAAAACTGGCAAAACAAACTTTTTAGTACGAAATCATATCTTTCCGATCGCACTTATACGATGCGTGATACTGTAGCCATCTATTGGACAAATATACAAACATATCGCTCGAACTGTTAATCCAATTGCCATCAGCCTAAAATTATGCACACAAATATGTTATTAAAGTTTTGATATCTACATATGTAATGCTTTATTTCTGTGGATGAAAAAATTGTTGGATCGAGTCGTGCGATGATCTGTTGTATATACTAGTTATTTAATTATATGAAATATGTATCGCAATATATTAAAAAGTGTCACCGTTGAGAATATAAATTTTCGTTGAAATGCGAAATTTCAACATCTTTTTAAATGCGCTTACTGTTTTAAATATTTTCCAAACATTGTTTTTAAATGACGTGCCTGTTTTTCGCAATGCCGTTTGACCCATATTCAATGATTCCAAGATTTGATTGTAAATTGAAGTTGTGGAGAAAAAACCAAATTCTACTCTAGATTTAACTCGATTTCCACCCACAAATATTTATACGAGTATGTGTGCTGTTTTGGAATGCTGTGCTTTTACTTAGCTCCTCTTGAGTTTTCATTAAATTGTGTTATGTAGTTGTTGTTTATTTATTTATTCATTTCATCAAGCGGAATGTGTGTTAAAATTTATTTCTGTTTGAGTTTTATGTATTTTTGTATCACTTTTTATTTGCTTTGCTCCGTTCTTTATGACAATGCCCTAAGCTGCCTGAAGTGGGGCAGCAAAACTTTTTTTTATTTGTTGACCACACAACACATATTATTCTTTGAACTGCTTACATGCAGATATACTTAGGTACAAATGTACAACTTTTGAGCAAATCACCAACACAAAGGCGAGAATGGCTGATGCGAGGGCTTCAATTTTTTTTTTCAAGATCAAGAAAGGTTTCGACTAGGTGGAATTGATAAAGGAGTCTTAGGTTTTTTTCTTGTATTAACATTTAAAACTCTTTGGCAGTTGGCACTCTCCCAGAGAATGATTAAGTTGTTAAAGTCTAAGCCTAGCTAATGTAGAACTTTGCCTTTTCTTTCATTTATCGGTACGACTTTTTAAATGGAATTCACTGAAAACTTTTACTGCTTACTATTTCATTTTATAAAGAATTCGGCGACTTTATTCACACATATATTTTGTTTGAGAATATCCAACTAATAATTCTCATGACCTTTTTAATCCGATTATGTCTTTAAGAAGTTTCTTAAAATAACGATAAACCATATTTTAATGTGGGAGATAATGGATTAAAATGTTCAATAATCTAAAATCGAAATGAAGCTTCGCCAAACACAAAGTGAAATATGGAAGCCTTCATTACGCTGTTCTGGGGAATAAAAGAAAGCTGTCCTGGACAGATTTCTGCTTTTCTAAAGAGTTCTATAGGATTGAAAATAGAGTATACTCCGGCTATAAACAAACTTGTAATAAGACTTATTTTCAAGATGCACACCACATTTTTTTATTCGTCAATATTTTGACCTCAATTTGTGATCAACTTCAGGTTAGTTATTCTTATTTGGTTTCGTGGATATTTCGACTTCAATTACTTCAATTATAATGCCTCTATTTGATGGTGTTGGATGTGGCAAGTCCGCGGATTATAGTCAGCCTCTAAGTTAGGTCACGCACCCACCAAAACACGAGAGTTTCGGACGAGCGACGTTACGGCCGGAAACGGCGCGATAATCAAGAACCTGGCAACGATGCCGGCCACAGCTAACAACCATAATCGGTCCCAAATGTTTTGTGTCGGCTACTAGCAACTACAAAGGGCGGGGAAACTAGCCAGCGTATGACATGGAACTTTGAAATGAACAAAAGTGGCGGTATGACTGACATTGTTCTCGATGAAAATGGATCCCGCCTCGCGCCGTCTGCGAGTAATAATAATAATAATGAAAATAATAATAATGAAAATAATAATAATTATAATAATATAATAATTTTATTATTAATATTTTTTATTATTATATAAAGACCGATGTTTGGCCGAACTTCTCCTGCAATGTATGGCGTGCGTCTTGTTGTTGTAACACAAACGGCAAATAATTTTTGTTAGAAGATTTTTCATGGCAGAATTACCCTCGCAGGTTCGCCAGTGTCTGTCGAGGAGTGACCGATATTAGAACAAAGTTTTTTAATAAGTTGTTTAATGTTACTTTTCTAAACCAGAATTTGAGCACGAAAATGCAATATATGTCCTCGTACCGCACTAAGTAGAGATCTACCTTAATAAAAACCTACACGAAATGTTTTATTTTTATTTTTTGCAATTCCCACATGACACTTTTAAAAACAAACCAAACGTCTATGTAGTAAAACGACAAAGCAAAATAAATGCTAAACAAATAAAAGAATAAAGTAGTTAAATGCTACAGAACTGTAAAATATAAAAAAACACAAACGTTGCGCCAATCTTTGGAAAAAAAATTGAAATAAAATAAAAAAAACCAGACTAAACGTCGAAGCGCTAAAAAATTAAACATCAAAAGCTCTAAGGAAGAAATAAAAAGTTGCAAAGAAGAAAAAAAATCAACAGAAACTCAAACGAGTAGAGTAGCCATGAAATTCACTGCTCTTCGACAGTTTTATAGCGGTCATCAAAGAACGCGCAAACAAATGCCATAGAGTAGAAGTGAGACGGAGGAGCATGAAAAAAACTACACACGAAATTGAAAAAAAAAAATTCATTCACTAGCTATGTGATTGCCAAATACGTATACATATAGATATAGCTGATATTCCATACCTGACATTTTCCACTCTCCACTAGGTTTTCGCAAACATTTTTACATTGTCCTTTTCATTTCCATTCGTAATAGCTACTCGTTTTCCATACATTCTGTTGACCAGCAGCAGCTTTGCAAACTATTTGGGATGTTCCTTAACACAAAACTAGCTACAAAAAATTGGAGAATTTAAAAGCGCACCTACTTCACCCTCGTTACAATAATAGCCTCGCTGCACTGAAAGCACAATTAAATAAAAAAAAAATACACAGCGTTTGTTTCAAAGAAAATAAAGAAATTAAAGAAAGTTTTTTTCATGTCCTTGTATTAGTGTGTACATATGTTACCCAGTTGGAAAGTCAACTATTGTATTTAATAAACTAATTTTATTGTTATTATTAATAAAAAACTGTGTTTTATTCGTCGATATTTCGAGCCTTATTTGAAGTAATTTTCTAGAATTCATGCCTGTGTCTGGATAACAAAAAATTAGTTTCATCATTACTTAAAAATATTTTAAGTTTCTTGACTATTTTTCCAATTAATATAAAAAGTATTTTTAATTATCCTGTTTTACTTGTTTCAAACTTATTGTTTGGGGAATATATTTCTTACCTCTCGTTCACAAATGGCAACCTCATCCACTGCCGTAGAGGCTCGGTGATCCCTTTTACCGCTACCGAGGCTCTGTCGATCGAAGTAGAAGTCCAACTAATTTTCATCCAACTCGAGATGGACGCACTTCACCGTAGCGAATTTAGACGAAACCTATGGGACCAAGTGTCGGAAGGCACAAAACAGAAAGGAAGAAGCTTTGACACCTTCATGGAAATGAAAAGAAAGGTAAATAAGCCTTACAGTTGAGGATATACCTCTCTAAAGATCCTACTCCTCCAAGACTTTTTTGGAAAGTCACAAA
Source organism: Anomoia purmunda (assembly GCA_951828415.1). Classification (NCBI taxonomy): domain Eukaryota; kingdom Metazoa; phylum Arthropoda; class Insecta; order Diptera; family Tephritidae; genus Anomoia; species Anomoia purmunda. The sequence continues at coordinate 49,950,860 of OX639995.1, forward strand.
GATGGCATACAGTGAGGGATCTTGAAAAATGGAACTCTTAATGTACGTAGAGTTTCTTGGATGCAGTGATGGGGAAGAGATAGATGGCTCCATTATATTATCTCTAGACATGTGTAGGCGATGAAGTCCACTTGACGACACTATCCCTGAAAAACTGGTAGCATGTACTATAAGATCGCTCTAGCTCTATAAATCTCCCTTACTCAGACAGAATCATACCAGCTACGCCTCAAAGACCAATAGCCACGTTAATACTCTGGCTAAGTGAACTGTACAAGGCTAGCCTCTCTTTGAGCTGGGCACCAAAGTATTTGGGTACCGCGATATACTTTCGATCAAACAGTATCTCTTCGTTTCTTCTTAAATAAACGGGGGCGCTTATTGGCCTGAGGATCACGCGCCGCGGCGCGCCGTTGGATTTCCGAAAACTTAAGTTACGTTCAGCCCTGCTGTAGAACTTTTTATAAAACGAATTTCTACTACACTTTTCGCCAAAGGCTTTAAAATGGATTATGAAAGGTGTAACTATCGACTTTAGCCACTTCAGGATTCACTTTCACAACGGAAGTGATAGGAAATTTGACACGGTTTCAAACTCCGACTATATTCTGATCTTCAAGTATGGCTAACAAATTTACATTTGAACAGAAACTCATTCCAAGCAGAGATTTGCAATTCTTCCTCCTTAGCTTGCCTTTACTGTAGAAAGTTAAATAGCGATCAAGATTCTTAACTCGACAACAACCCAACTAACTCGACTTGGGTTCTGAATGGCCGGGGATCTGTGCAATGTCTTCAGAAAACGATGAAGCGAGAACCAGACTAGGAAAGCCGGCTCGAGCATACGACCTTCCTTGAGATTCCTGATCTCACAAGTTGAAAAATTGGCAAGAATAGCATCTGAGCACAAGTGGGATAGTGCGTTCATTTTGGCCATCACTCAGTGAACGAAAAATATGGAGTCCACTGAGATTCTCTAAACCCAATGTCAAGCCCCTTGGGAGAATACTCACGGGTCATCTGCCCATTGATCACATTGCCACCAGGTTTGTGGTCCCGCATAATGATTTCTGTAGAAGCTGTAGGGATGAGGAAGAGGTAGAGTTCATTAAGTACTTTCTGTGTGAAAGTCGCGTACTGCGAAAATTAAGCTTCAGATTTTTTGGGGTCCAATTCTTCGGGGATGTGGACAATTTCAAAACTTGTAAGGAACGGCTGAGGGAAATCCCTTTCTGGGTGACTACTGTGACCATAGCATGAACACTCCTCGAGAGCAATCTGTTTCATCTTACCTAAACAAATTTTCATTTCCCAATAGATTAATTTTGCACACCATCTATTTTATTCCTACAGGGTTTTGTAGGAATATGTCTCAATATGTTCATATATAGTGTATGCTTGTGCGTGACAGTACAAAATTAGTTTGAAGTTCAGTGCGGGTTCACCATTTATGTGGTTAACTTTTATGTTTTCTAGCGTAAAGGGATCATGACATTTAATTTGGTACAACCAAGTTTATTACTTTGTTCTATATTTAAGTGCAATAGTTAACCTTTTTTGGAGGGAAGTAAACAGGAAAAGGACAAAAGAAAAACAAAAGAGACAAAAATGACTTCTTATTCAATTAGATTTGCTGATAAATGATTACGAGTGTTCAACATTTTTTTCATACACCAGTTTTTGCATGAAAAAAAAAACTTAAAAATTGGTTGGAGCATAACAATTTAATTAGGTAGCAGAGTAAAGAACAAGTTTATGTGGAAAATTTGTAGGACAACTATGTGACGATTTTTCAATTTTTTTATCACCTAAACGTGATTAATGAGTGCCTATATTAAAGCTGGATATGTACATATCTTTAGCACAAACTTTTTTTGTTATAAACGCATATACACATTTTTGTTTTTATGGGATATCATAGTTTAAGTTATATAAAAAAAAAACACTTGTGCAACTAAAAGCGCCGCTCAAAAGTAAAACTTCTTTGCTGACTTCAAAAAGAAATAGAGGATAAATGTGGGAGTTGTGTATTTTTTACTCATGTGGGTTTCAAGAAGAAATAAAGTGCATTAAATTTAATGTTATGGCCAAGAATGTTGCTTTACTACAAAGACAAGGCTTTGTCATTATGTTTTAAAAATGATTTGGAGAGGCCCAATTTTCGACCACTTTTTGCAGAAATTGGCGCCGTATGTCAGCAATAATGCGCCGAATATTCTCTTCCAAAGCGTCAATCGTCTCGGGCTTATCTGCGTAGACAAGCGACTTCCCATAACCCCATAAAAAATAGTCCAGCGGTGTTAAATCGCACGATCTTGGAGGCCAAGCCACAGGCCCCCGACGCGAGATGATGCGCTCATCGAAAGATTTCTTCAATAAATTTATTGTTTCGTTAGCTGTATGGCATGTGGCGTCGTCTTGTTGGAACCAAAGGTCGTTCACATCAACATCCTCCAATTCTCCAATCTTCCAATCAAACAGATGTATCGGCGTCTCAACAGTGGCTTGTGGATTATCAATACTCCAATTGCGACAACTTTGTTTATTGCACCCAACCAAAAGTGCGCTTCATCGCTGCACAAAATTTCCTTGTGAAGATCGGGATCGGTGGCCATCTCGTTTTGGGCACATTCACTGAACGTGCGACGCACTTGCTGGTCGTTTGGCTTCAATTCTTGCACGAGGGGAATTTTTTAAGCCTGCAAACCAGGATCCTTCCGCAAAATCTTTCATAAAGTGGGCACAGCTCCAATTGATGCCCGCTATGGGTGGTTGATTCATTCGGGTCTTCTTCGATACTCTGCTCCACAGCAGTGGTGCGGAACCAATCCATGGTTGATCGAATTACCGACTCTTCTGAGCGAATACGTCGCTTTTGGTAATAAATTTGCACTATTCGCTAAACGTTGTTCCGAAGTATGTAAGTCTGTTCAGTGCGGAATGGCAAGCCAAACTGAGTATAAATCAAGTAGCAACACGTCTAAAAAAACACTCTTTATATAGCACATTATTTTCTGGTAGCAGAGAAATAATTTATTTTTAATTGTAGTGAAAATCTCCGGTTTGGGAGTTTTCTTGCTAGTTGTTGATTTGGGTGGTTCGTTAACTGTGGTGAGTAACTGATGCTTAGGATTTCTGTACCCTCGTACACCCCTATTGCATAAAGGTCTATGTGGACAAAAATGATATTTTGTATGTGTTAAATTATTTAATTTTACATATATTATTTTCGAAAATAACACTAAATGGAAGCCATAGCAATAAACGTACTGATCGATTTATTTAGGTGAAAATATGCAATTTTTTCTAACATGCCGACATGTTACTCATACGCCCCGACAAGCGGCTATATATCTAAGTATACCGACTTAAGTCGTTTGATATATTTAATTAAATGTGCGCTTATTGTCTAGTTGTTTTAGATCATTATGTGTTTTGTTCGAAGGTGTGACTATTATTTAGGCAGTTTCTTTCATAAAATTCCAATAAATGTTTCACTGTACGATTGACCAAAGCCTTGCTGTTATTTGGTTGGTGACTATTGGAAAAGAACGCTCCAACTCGGATAAAAAAATTTCCTCTAGTTGCAAAAGCAACCCTGTTAGCCTCTTTCGCGTAAGTTGCGATTTGTTTAGTGCTATTTTGGAACGGAAAATATATGTGCCGGCAATTTTTAGGAAAAGGAATTAGGTCTTAAATCTAAATTTCCCATATTTTTTCTTAGTGCTAATTCACAATAGCGCAGTTTTTTCACTTCCCCACACTACATCTCAGGTCGGCTATCATTTAACCGAGTTGGCTCAACTAACATTTTTTTCCGAGTTAGTGGTTGTTGCTGTACTTGCAATTCGTTATCCTACCTTAGTGTTCTTTTGCACCTAGGTTACAAAAGAAACGGGGCCTAAATAAAAATGGCTGTGTAACCCGCCGACAGATATTCAAAAGCCTATATTTTCTGAAGCCATAACGATTATCAGTTTTATTGACATTTTACTTTTTAATAGTTATATTTTAGGCTCATTTCTAGCTTAGAAAATAAAAATTATTTTTTTACTTTTATATTTTGCTTTAACAATAAGAGCTGCTTTTCAGTTTTATGTTTTTGCTTGAGCAATAAAAAATAAGATTTAATTTTTCAAATATATTGCAATGATTTTCCGTCATCCCTTGTCAAGTTTGCCACAGAAACAAACCGGTGTCGGCGTTGTGTCATCTTCAGTGTCATTTTTCGTTATAAATTGTTTGAAACTTTTTTTGAAATGCCTCCTGTGGGAGAACTGTGAACGGGTTCCCATAAATTTCATAATCACCCTTTCTTAGGATCCTGTCTGTCGTGATTGTCAGATCCAGATAGTTTATGGTTTTTTTTTGGTTTTCTGTTTATATTGTAAAATTTATGTTTTTATATTGTCTGTTCACGCAATTTAAGATTTCTCCTTCGTTGTTTTTGTCTTGGGGGAAATGAAATACAAATTTAAAGTATTTTATATCTACATACTTTTTTTCAAAGACAATTAATTGCCATTTCATACAACAAACTGAACAGCTCATTTGATTGTTGGCATTTAATTTAGCCCCTTACCTTTGTGTAGGGATGACTCTTTCGAGTTTGTACTAGCAAATTGTTTACACTGGTGAGCAAAACTGGTCGACAATAATAGCAAAGTTTTTCATGAAACGTTTTTTTTTTGTTATATTTGTATGAAACTATAGTTTATAATGTAGTGTTTTAATTTTGTATAGTAAGTATAATATTTTCATTATTTCAACTATGTAGATTTTAGAAGTACAGTGTCCGAAAAAACTAAAGCACGAAACTCTCCAAACTATTACCTATCGGGAAATTACACTGTGATGAATATTGAATTTTCGAGCCATATTTGTAACTGATTCGCGTTTATTAAATTCATCGATAATTTTTGCATGTAATACCGTATTATCGATATTTATTTCGAGTGATTTTATTTTCAAGTAGTTCGATTTACTCCGACGATAAAATAAAACTTGACTGAAAATACACAATATCACTGAAAACGCTTTATTTATATGTAAATCAAATAAGATTTACTGTTCTAACGGGTCTGTTTAATGACTCATAGCCAACTATGGAATGAAAGAGTACGTAATTTTGATATTGTGCTTTAGTTTTGCTGCACCATATTTGAAACGACTTTCATCTTTGTATTAATATTTCAGTTTAATTTAAAGTTTTTTTTTGCATTTGCTTTTTTAACACAACAACAAATGTACGCTCTTGTAAATTATATAAAAAAAATTTGGTTTTAATAATTGTTTGCAAATATCATTTCTATAGGCAGTAGTTTGGAGAGTTTCGTGCTTTAGGTTTGTTGGTCACGGTGTGTTAGAATTTTCTTTTCAAAATTTTGAAATGTTCTTTAGGAATTTTCATTAAGCAAATTTGAAAGTTATATATAAATTTTCTGAATTCAAAAATTTAATTTTGAAAACATTTGTTTCTAAGTAAGTATATGTAATATAACAAATACCATGTAAATAAATGTTTCAAACTTTATACAGATTTTTTAAAAACTCAACTAATTTTCCTAAAAATGTTTCCAAATTTATTAAAAGATACAAAAATTTGGGTAGGCAGTTTTACAGCCTACTTAATTTTAATATAATAAAGCACAGGTTTGAGGTAGCTAGAAACTATCGCTGATTTTTATAATTCTGTTTTTTTCTATTATGGACTTGTGAACTGTATATATATAATAAAAAAAATAAGCTATAAAAACTGCATACCTATGCGAAAAATGTCTAAATTTCGATTTTTTTTAATTGTAATAAAAAATGTGATTTTTTTTATTGAGTTTGAGACATTGAGTTAGAGAGGTTTTGTTATATATGAGCAATATTTTTATATCAAATTAATAAAAAAAATTCATTAAAAATCCAGCTAATATTGTAAAAAGGTCACTAGCTCTTCGATGGCGTTTGCTCGCCACTGTATGTTTGTTTGTTTGCTATTTTCTCAATTCGCTCAACAAATTCGCCTTAGACTGATTTTGACAATTGTCACACAAAAGTGGATAGAAGGTGATAGCAAGATAACCAAAACGAGTCCGTGGTGTATTTTGTTTACGTAATTTTGCCAGTGAAATGCCAAAATCTGAATTCGCTCAGTATTGCTCATGTATTTTGTTTATGCAAACAAAGCAACAACACAGCGAATTGGGAAAGAAGACTAAGCATTCAGCACATGTGATGCTATCACGTAATATAACTGTGCTTTGTGCTACACCAAAAACCAAAAAACAAAATACATGCAATTTTCGAGACTGAATTCGCTTTTGCTATTACCCACCAGCTTCCCGAAAATGCCTTGCTTATTCATTTAATAGGGCGTGGTCAAAGGAAACAGTTAATTACCCTAACTTGCATATGGTTTTAATTCTTTGTTTGTAATTTAATGTGAAAAACTTATAAATGTATTCATTTCAAATTAGCAGGGCAAATGAAAATATGAAAAGTAGCTGGTTCATGCCGCATTTGTAAGTTTAAAAGTAGTTGATTAAAAATTAGTTTTTAAAAATATTTTTTCTTGCAACTGATTTAATTTGCGGACATCGTGGCTACTACACAGATAATGTCATAAATGTTTCAGGTTTTTTGTTACATCAGCTGCTTAGAAAATAAAAGTTATTTTTTTTAGTTTTTTTTTGTTGCCCAGTAACTAATATTTGGATAATTTTAAGATCCATATGTATCAGATTTTTTGGGGAGTATACGCTTTTGTAATCGGAATTGCAAAAGGCGTGTGAAATAAAAGTAAAAATAATCTCATATTATATTGCTTACTCTTTAACAAAATACTTGTGCACATTAATTAATTTCCGATTGAAAACAACGTTGAATTAATTTATTCCAATACATTTTTTTCACACTTCATACTTGCACTGGCAAAATCAGATATATAAGTACTTAACCGTTCCCATATGTTAATGGAAACAAAAAAAACCTTTCAGTTTATTTTGAAAGAGCATTTTACAGCACTTTGAGGAACTTGCATAAAAACATGCACTTGATGCGTTAAAGTTATGCAATATTTTAACGTACTCACTTACGAGTCCAGGCCGTTGTTAAAAAGCTCGCTCACTCGTTTAAACTTCAAACTAAATTGAAATAGATAGCTAACACGCTCATTGCTGATAAATGTTTCGATTGGCCTACTACATATGTACACACATACACATACATACATACATACATATATACATACACACACACACGCAATACACCACTTAATGGCTGAACATTTGTTACGGTCAACAAGGCAGTGACTTTAAATGGGGGAAAGCGCAAAAAGAAAAACATATTGCAAGTCATGGCAAACAAAACGACAACGATAATAACGAAATACCGAAAACTGGCAGCACGAATAAAAACGGCCTACATCAGTTGAATGCTCAGTAAATCTAGCTAAGCATATCATTTGTTATAGGTTCATTAAAAATGAAAGGCAAAACTGCAATTTAAGATTTTCTTCGAAACTTAAATCAATGAGGTATTTAGAGTCAAATATACTGGGGTGCGCAAATAGTTTAATATTTAAGATTTTATTGACATTTAAACATTTTTAAGAGTTTTATTAGTTTTTGACAAAAAAATTTATTCAACAAAAATTCTTAGAAGATTTGTGAATGTTATGAGAAAAAATTAAGTAATTTGCGCAATAAATAAATTAAGTTTTCTTTTAAAACTTCGTGTGAAGCAATCGCCATTTCTTAATCTTTCTTTTATGCTACTTGTTGTGTTTTCGAGAGATATATTTTTAAAAATTTTGTGACGCTTCTGTTTTTACGTAGCTCTTAAAAATACATTTGCTTTATATTAACAGTATATTGGGAAACCCCGGCAGGCGTAGTCTTACCTATATTTATTTATGAATTGCGTTTATATTCTTATAAAAAAAAGCGATGTATTTGCTTTCTTAAAATCGATTTAGTTAATTAGTGTAAAAAAGAGCAAGTCAAAATGTTTAAATTTGCAATAGTTAGTTCTATAATTCAATGGACAATATTATATCTTGTGTATAAATTCTACTGTTCCAATTGGTGGCAACCCTTTTCAAAATATAGCAATATACCTTCTCCTCAGTAAATGGACCGCTTTGACATCCATATTTTAGAATTTCGTACAAATTCTGCAATCAGACTCAGAGATTCGATATGCTAGAGGTCAAAGCATAGCGGCGTGGCGTAGCGGTGCTTTTGGCAATCTCTAAGAAACAAAGGAACAAACTAACTATGAACTTCCTTCAGGCAAAACTTCAAGCTAAAGTATACTAAGCTAAAAGTTTCCTTCAAGCAGTAGGCGGAGGTAATCAAGAGAAACTCCATTTACAGTTTACAAGAATGATAGAAACAAAATAAAACTGATTGAACACTTGCAAAATGCCGAAGGAAATCCGGTCTACTTTTGACACGTCAAGAATTATGGACCTACTAAATAGAGTCGAAAACGAAAGATGTATTTAGACTGACTTCCGCTATAACGGGACACTGACCAATTGGCGAACTTGCGGTGAAGATGGGCACCCCATACAATATTCGATGTTGGAGCTGCAATCTTTTCTGAGCAAAAAATAAAACCAAAACAAAAAAAATCATGATTTTTTTCTAATCAAACAATTAAACTTAAATGAAACTCAGTATGCAATAAAGAGAGCGGCGATTGTACTCTGAAATGTTCAGTAGGAATGGTTTACCGAATTCAATTAACTACATCGTAGCGGGAGCCCGGTGTACCATTTTCACGCCGTCTATTTTCATATTCGGCAGCCAGATGAGGCCCCTGGGATTTCTAGGAACCTCCTTAGCTGGGATTAGTTTGATATTCAAAACCTCCCGGGCGTTAATGAGCTCGACTATGCACTTGTCTAGGAATTCCCTAAAAAAATCATCTCTTCGTTTAAAAATCCGGCAGCCCCTCAGGGACTCACTGGAGTCGATTATCAAACAGGTAGGCGCACATATATTCAGAGTTTTTTGACTCACATTCGATAAATCTTTCCTAAGCGGGCTTTCCACTGCTAGTGGCTTTTTCGACTAGCGCGATCTGTCGACATTTCTTCAAGCTGTGGAGTGACCTTTTTGTCTGCTCTATTCCCAGCTGGTTCCCAGACTCGTCCCTTAATCTACAACGCATAACTGCCTCCAGTTTCGAGACTGACCTTGAAGTAAGATACCTCCTACACCTCTTCAACCACCTCATGTTACCTGCGGCTGTCTTCCTCAACCTTCGGGTGTACAGTTCCGGTTGAAGCACTCCTGGCAATCTTGCCCAGGATGTAGATAGCTCCGTAGTACCTCGACTTGAGGGTCGCAGCATAGATAGAATTTGATTTTCCTCTTAGCTTGCTTCGGAGTGCTTCCCGGTATACGCAACGTAGAAATGATAAAAATAAAAATTGATCGATAAAAGTGAAAAAGGAATATAATTCACTGAATACAGAAGTTTTCGTGTAAAAGATTTTTTTGAACAGAAATGAAGAGAAAAATAAATGGAAAATAAGTGCGTGCCTTCAAAGTTCGTTATTGCATGCAAACACCATTATTTGTTTTTATAAAATTGCCAGCATTTAGTGGAAATATGCTTTCTTAAATATTATTTAAAATGCTATATTTGAATATATAAATATATTTTTATGCCAAAAACCCTTCCTGCCGCAAAAAATTTCTGAAAGCGCGTTTGCAATGAGTGTGGAAGCGCAAAGGGTGGCAATAATTATTATTGCTTTCCTTTTGTTTTATTTATAATTTCTCTCACATTTTATTTCCTTTATTTAATGCACTGCTCGAAAGGTTATTTTATTGTACCATTAGCAGCTCCCCTAATCCATTGAAATGCCACTAGAAGCCATTTTTAGTACCACTTTAATAATTCATGAGAGCCACTGCGTATACGTAACTTAATGTTCTTAATGTTCAAGGCTTTTTCTCTTTGTGTTATTGTTGATCATTTTTACTTTTCTCTGCCAAAAATAATAGAAATGCGAGTTATTGAAATATTTTTTTTCCTATGTGTTCCGAATTTTCTTTCGTACAAAAAAAAATAAATGCCTAATACGCCTTCATACGGAAGAATAGCCGTAATACAGTCGCGTGAAATATTAAGTGAACATTATTTAAGAAAAAAATTAATAAATTATAGCAACATGTCAGAATGTCATATTTTCATTATTCTGGTCATAGCACTAAAAATTAGTATATATTTTATATATTTGATTTGTTATTTTGACAGATGATCCTAATTATGCGATGACACTTTATGCATTTATGCTTTTATATATAAAGAATCATATAAACAGGTTGAAATGTTATAATTTAATATAAAATATCTTATATTTATTTATATGAATCCTGAAATGAATGTAAAGGTTGTGCTCACTATGACGATATCGGCTTGCTTCCAATAAAGGGAATAACAAAATTTTGCTTTGGAAGAATTGCAAATTCTAATGGAATGTAAAAAGATATTTCAGCCATATTTTTTATAAATACTTTTTTAGAACAATTAGTATTAACGCGGGCATCGTAGCCCAGTGTGTAACATGTGCTCCTGCATTTATACTTTAATCTTTCACTAGGTGTATCCCGGGTTCAAAATATCAAAACATCTTTTTCCAATAGAGTCACCCCTCGATAGGCAAGGGCAAACCTTCGAGTGTATTTCTATTTTAATTATAGAAATTTCTGTTCCAGAGAATCCTTCAAGTTACAATTTGCCAACAAAAAAAAGAGGATTTGACAAAATAGATTTTATTTGCCAGTCGCATAATATTCACAATGTTTAGAGTTCCATATGAACATCACAAATTTCCGACAACAACGAAATGACATAAATGGTGATTTGTAAAAAAGTTACAACTACATAAAGAAACGTCTACCCGGCAGTATTATAGAAATTATTTTGTTAATCTAATTTTAATTGATCCGCTTTATTTCATTTAAAGTTTACTTTCTTCATTTTAGAGCAATTAAAAAAGAAGTGATTAAAAAAAAATTGTATTGCTATTAATTTAATTTGTCGGTCCCGCCACCTCTTTAACTCAATGATTTGCTCCTGAAATTTCAAATACTTAAAATTATCTTGAATTAAGTCGCTATAGTAAGCTGGTCTGGAATGGCAACACAATGAAACGGATAATAAAAAGCCACAATAGCACACTTCTTCTGTAAAAAGCCACGCTGGGTAGATTTTCCTCTACGGATCCCTAGTATGGTGGCCTAACTTTAGTAGGTTTACTAAGCTGAAAAAGGGGAAATAAGCGATGCCTTATGGGGTCATCCAGTAAAACTCTGCATGTGCTTCTGCATCTGCCGCAGCTACGGTAGTTTGCTCGAGAGATAGGCTTACGACTAGAGAGGCAGGTTCTTTGACTTATTATAAATCCGGCCACCCGAAAGATCTAGGGACGATGACACGATTACTATTGGCTAGTATACTATAAAATTTCTTTGCCAAAAACTGTACAATCAACATATCTCCTCCGTAGGACAAGAACACCACATGGTCGGAGTATTTTACCAGAACTGGAACTAGAAATATTTTTCTGGCTTTCTGACAATGGCATACCAGGCGTGGTGCTGGCTATCCTGGAGGCTACTCGGCCCAGTATTATGAAAGAGAAATCAAATGTATGCTTCAACACCGACAAATCGATTGAAAACTTCATGGCTGACGAATTGGCATACCATTGACCATTTTGAGACTTCGCGCTAGGATCGGGCAGTCAACGAACGCAGCTGAAACCGCCCCTTCTGTGAAATAGCTTGACTCACTTTTCTATCGTATGATAAAATACACATACCCGAATTAGTAGGATTAACACGGAATGCACTCTCACAAGGATTTTTACAGTTCGATGTCGAATTGGCGTAAATGCTTTGAGATTAGTGGTGAGAGCGCGGGATTACTGGGCCACCGTAATTTTGAGTCAGTTCTGGTTGTGAATTTTAATTTCTTATTATCTTAAATGAAATATACCCCACCTTCATAATTATCGATGGCGGTTCGTTGCTGAAATGTTTTTCTCATTTGCAACTGCGTAGTATGCCATGCCACTTGGGTTTAATTAAACCTAATTTATTGTCCGAAATGCCCAAAATAATCGAACGATGGTGACATTTAGAAGTCTCATTTTTATGATTAAGTTTTCTTTAGCCTACTTCTTTTGAAGCCAATGCCTTATATTTGCTTTAACTTAATAATCTAATTTTATTTATTTTTTGAAGTAGGTGGCAACCCTCTCCAAGACATTTTCAAATGAAATCCTTCTATTTAACTTTAACTTTTTATAACTTTAATTGATCTTTAAATCCTCTCCACAAATATTTTTGAAATTTCGTGTTCGCATATTTTGTTTTCGTTTGCCACTCTTATTGCAAAACATCAGTTAGTTTAACTTAATTGATCTTCTTTCAAACATAGTAGCATTAAATTAATATTTTTAAGCACGTGGCAACTCTCCTTAAATATATTTTCATAACTAAGATTTTTTTAAGCTAACAATCTTTGAACCTCAATACGTGATGATTCCGTTAACTTTATAATTTAATATAATTTAGTCTTTAAAGTAGGTGGCAACTCTCTCCAGAAGTATTTTCAAATACAGCTTTTTTAAAATATTTTTGTTTGTTACCCATATTTATATTTAACTTAACCTCTTATTATTTTAAGTAATTTTTTAAGCGGGTGGCAGCCTTCTCCAAAATTTTGTTTAAAATTAAGGATTTTTAAAATTTGTAGTTTGGCACTCTTGTTGTAAAATGTCGTTTATTTTTTTATTTCAATTAATTTGCATATAAACAGGTGGCAACCTTTTTTAACAGTATTTGAAAAATTAAGCTTTATGGAATTTTGACTAAACGTGTTTGATTTAAATTATTATAAATTATACGAAACATGCGCCACTCCTTTACGAAATTATTTTTAAAATTAAATTTTCTTAAAACTTTCAATTTGGCACTCATATTGTAAAATGTCGTTTATTTTTTTAAATTCATTTCATTTGCATCTAAGCAGGTGGCAACCTTTTCAAAAAACATTGGAGAAATAAAGCTTTTTTGAGTCTTGCTTATAATATTGAATGAACTTGATTTAACTTATTATAATTTTAATTAATTTTTTAAACATGTGGCAACTCTTTCCGAAATTATTTTTAAAATTAAATTTTCTTAAAACTTTTATATCGTAAAATGTCACTTATCTTTTTCAATTAATTTCATTTTGATTTAAGCAGGTGGCAACCTTGTTTAAAAATGTTTGAGAAATTAATCTTTATTAAGCCTGTTTCGTTTGATATCCATATTTCAATAATTTATTTCATGCAGTGCTTTAATTCCCCGTAACTGTTTAAGCAGGTGGCAACTCACTATAAAAATCAATTTTTTGGTAACCTATATAACGGACTACATATATACGCGCCAAATCTTATTCAGATCTATTTACTCGTTATATAGCAATATGATATTTAACTATTTATTTATATGACTATAATTTTTTTAACATGTGGCAACTCTCAATATAATATATCCCATGCTATAGCATAAGAGGTAGGATATTTGCGTGCTAAATTTTGTACAATTCCTTCTATACTCACAGACTCACTCAGCCACATGCAAGCTATCACATTTATAATATTAGCAGGATATTGGATTGGATATGCAAAAATTTAGATTCCAAAAGGTACAACATTAGATTAGAATTGGATTTTTGTTGGTAGATATATGAATAAATGAATGTGAAGGAATATTCACTCATTTGAAAAAAAAAAAATACAATTACTCGAAATGCAAAAACGAATTGCAAAAATTTTGCATTAGGTTTTCTAATTACATTAGTTCTTTGCAATGCATTGCCGCAAAACTGAGATTGCACATCACACATACACCTGCTCTAATTCATTTTTGCATATGTTCTACTTTACTCTTATTTCTGTCTTTTTTATTTTACATATTTTCGCTTTCCGTTATTTATGCGTAATATCATCTACATACATACATACATAAATACATTCATCCGTCCTTCGAGCATTTTTCAACATGTCCAACTCTTTTGGTTACTCTGACGAAGAAAAGTCAGTGAAAGATAAATGCTTGAAGCTAATGTCATTGCCGTTGACAGGACAATTCGTGTTGAAAGGGCGGGGATGGCAAAAAGAATTGAGTTGGGTTGACTTTGGTTACGTTCCGTTAAACGAAAATGTAATTTTACATTAATGAATGGCAAAGAAATAGTAAGCGTGTGTGTATTTGTACGAGTATAAAGTATTTCGCAAATCAAAGCAAGAACTAAAAAAAAATTGCTACTGTAGCTTTTAAATATTACGGAGAGGAATGTAGTGGCGGAAAAATGTGGTCAGAAAAACTTTCTTTGGTTATATCGACCATATTTTGGTTGAATTTGTGAAAGTCGCATTTGACGCTGCTATAAAAAAATATCACAAACTCCGTTTTGGTGCTGCCACATATAGCAAATCTTTTTTGGCTCTATTATAGAGCAAGTCAGGTGAAGATAGTATTTATACCGAAAACGGATAACAACAAAAATCAGGCTGGGGTTTCGAAAGCGACCTCATAGACCTCACCGATAATCTGCTCAGTGACAGATCTGTCATTGCGAAGTGGAGTAGTTCCTTAGGGTAGATAAATGTTAATAGGGGCCCTCCGCTAAAAGGGGGTCTCTCAACGTTACCAAAGGACGTAGATTACAAAGAAGTTGCATGGCGTTTCATATTCTGTGACAAGAAATTTCGTCCAATTTCACTAAACCAGAAACCAATTGGATCCAATCAGATGATTAATATGAATCAGCAAACGTCAAATTCGTTCTGAGATGGTGAAATCGGATAAGATTTTCTGTTGGAGGAAAAGTGGAAGTAATGCATTGTTGTGACCTACTGCTGATAATGGAGAGGGGAGGCTGCCAGATGTCAGATGTTTGGTTGCATATTACTGTTCTAGAGCGGCCATCGGCAAGCGATGAAGACGTTCGCCTATATCTATTAAATGAGTACATAGCAAACCCCATACTTCTATAAGTGCTTCATTTCAGTGGGCTTTCCTGGATAAGACTGTGGTAGTCAGAAAGCTGAAAATGGTCAAATATCTCCATTTACTGGAAACAGTGAGGCTATTCGCACAACTTCTAAGCCAACGCTGAACGTCATATTATTATTTTGAATTATACTGATCATGCGATTTAACACCGCTGTGGCGTTATGTAAAGTCTACGCTTGTCTACGCAGATAACCCCGAGACGACTATATGTATATGTATATATATATATATATATATATATATTGTAGTTTAAATAAGTAAAGAAGGGTTACCTTCATACCTTTTATGAATATAAAAGGTATTTTTTAAACATGTGCTTTTCAAGAAGAAATAAATTGCATATAATTTGATGTTAAGGCCAAGAACTTAGCTTTATTGTAAGAAAAGGTTTGCTAATACATTTTAAAAATGATTTCGAGCAAGTGACCGCTGCGGCTGGCTCGAATAAATTCTAGGCGTAAGGCCCAATTTTCGACCACTTTTTGCAGCAATTGGGGCCGTACGCCAGCAATAACGCGCCGAATGTTCTCTTCCAATGCGTCAGTCGTCTCGGGCTTATCTGCGTAGATAAGCGTAGACTTTACATAACGCCACACAAAAAAAAATCCAGCGGTGTTAAATCGCACGATCTTGGAGGCCACGTCGCAGGCCCATCAAAAGTTTCCTTCAACAAATTTATTGTTTCATTGTCATTATGGCATGTAGCGCTGTCTTGTTGGAACTAAACGTCGTCCACATCAACATCCGCATTGACTGTAACATTGGGGCTGGCTTCTTTTTTGAAGAAATATGGAGCAATGATTCCCTCTGCCCATAGGGCACATCAAACAGATGTAACGGCGTTTCAACTACGGCTTGTGGATTATCAATACTCCAAATGCGACAATTTTGTTTATTAAAGTTGATGGTCGTTCGCCTTCAATTCTTCCACGAGTTGGATTCGATACCGTCCTCCACAGCAGCAATAGCGTCTTCGGTGTGCACTGTACGGCCATTCTGAGTATGCGTCATATCCATTAGAGTAAACTTGTTGCGAAATCGATCCATGGTTGCTCGTTTTCTTCAGAGCGCAATGTGTTGTTCCAAAGTATGTGTGTTCATTATGAAATGGCAAACCAAACTGGTTATAAATCAAGTAACAACTGTCAAAAAGACCAACTCTGGAAAAAGTATTGCCTCATTGAAAATCAACGAGTTCGATAGACTGAACAACTACACTGGCTACATTATTTAAAAAATAGGTTTAAATCAACTCAAATGCAGAACACCGGCTGGAAGTTATGTTAATGGTACGTCGTTAATTTAATTTCGGAAGGGGGCTATATAAACTAAAATTTAATTTTTTAAGTAGTTTGGAAGAAGCTCATGAATCTTTTGTCAAAATTTGTGATTTTCAATTGTTACAAACTAACGGAACGAATGAAAGGAACTTTATGAATAATGTGTTAGTACTAGTATTATTTAAATATTATGTGTATACAATTTTTTTAATTGGAAAATCGTGGAATTAAATTAAATAAAATGTTTCCAATCAAAATTTTGAAACTCAGCCTAAAATATTAAAAACTCAGAAGAGCACGCAAAAATATTTTATTTCTTTTCCTCTATTTTAACTGCTTCGGCTACCTTTTTAAGGTTTTTACATAAGTGAATGATGTTAATTCCTAATTCAAATAGAAATTTTTTCAGTCGCTCGCATTGACTATTTTGAAAAAAAAGGCATGCCATTTCTTTAATTCATTTAACAAAGCATTTTCATTAATATGTTTCTTTTTTCTTATAATTAATCAGCATAAATGAAGCCCACCATAGGATTGAAAAATCCTATCTCCCCCAAAAATCCACTGAGACAACGCTATGTAGAAAGCCAATAATATGGTTTTTAATCGAACAAAGTAGAAATGCAACTAGGTACCTTCTTATTTGTATCATTGGATAGGATATGTGGGCCAATTGTAAATGCCATTGGAATGTGAAGTATCTGTTCCAATAACAAATACTTAGACATCAAAATTAATATTTTTGTTCATTCGTCATTTAAATATCCTGATTTTTGAGCTTTATTTGATTGTTAACCTTTGTGGGTTTTTATTTTTTATAGCTATTACTTCGTTATAGAAGTCATACTATAGTACGTCGCTATTTCCTCACCGGGACACTCTAATTTATGTAGGTACAAGCAGCGTATATATTGTCCTTTTTTAAGTGATAAGTAAAAAAAAAAAAAAGCTAAAAATATTTTGCTACCACTTGGCCACAAAAACAGCTGAGCGGCAAGATGACGCTACGAAATGAAAATAGTATGACAACAACGACGGATAGCAATAAAAGAAAAATCAGCATTTGAAGTAAAGCCAGAAAAACCGCACAAAAACAAATATGCAGCACGCGCAAAATTACCGCACAAAAAAACCAAAAAAAAAGAATAACAAATACAGCTTAGCAAAAACAAGAAAGTCAGTGTGTAGAAGAGCGGCGAAAAAGCGGAGTAAAATTTGCCAAGTTATTTGACAGCAGCAAATGTCCTTGTGAGAGTTGCAGAGGAAGTTGAGAGAGCCAACTGGTACGAATGGAGTGCGCACTTCGTTCGTGTGATGAATTCGCCGCCAAACAAAGCTTTCGGCATGAATTCGCCGCCTTCGAAGAATACGCATGGAAAGGATATGTGCGTTGCTTTTTAAAATAGCGTCGCAATGTCTGGCACACCAGAATCAAACGGACAGCGAACGCGTACGGTACTTAATACGCAGTTAGTCGGAGTGGTTTCGAAGTGAATATACAATAAAAAAACAAGTGTGTGTGTGATTGTGTGTGTGCTTCAAAGACGCATTGCTGGGGAAAAAGTAAATGTAAAAAGCAAACAAAATGAAATAAAATAATAAATTGATTTATAATTAAAATAAAACTAATTGGGAAGCTAAGTGCCGGAAACAATTCCTTGTGTGTGTGACGCTGTGGGCCACTCAGGCCAATCAGCTGTCTGTCGTCAACCTGAAGGCAACATTTGCTATTCTAAAACCATTTCAAATGTTTACTCGTTTGGCTTAAGTGCACTCAATAATTTATTACACATATGTATGTACATATATATTTATTTTGCTCGCGTGCGTTGCTTTAGCAAAAAGTGCCATTGTTACGGCAAAGGATTTATTGCTTTCACTACGAATAAAAAAAAACTTCTAGTATTTGTATTGTAATAACTTTTCAGTGGCGGCGTTATGTATGTTTGTTTATTTCTTGTATTTATTTATTTTCAGTAGACACAGTGACGTCGTCAAAATAACACGGGAGAGTAAAAACAACTACAACAAAACAAGTGCTATGAAGGACACTTGCTAGCCATCAGCAATAAAAGTTATTGTGTGTCAAAAGAAAAGTTGAAATTGTGCCAAATTTTATTCAGTGAGTGTTTCTATTCGTGTCTACGACTACTACTACTTCTATTAATATTTTGGACACACACATTCAGTAAATAACTGCATACGTTTTTCTTTGGTTGTCTTGTCAAAGTGAAATAGTAATTTTTCTTTTCACCCTGCCGCTGCAGTCAACTTTATTAAAAATATCGTACAAAATGTTACTGCAACGCTTTGCCTCGTTACAGTTCTGGTTGGTTATCCTTTTGGGGTTAAGCCACTTTGGCACGCGAATTGAAGCACGTGCGGTGAGTAGAAATATTTTTGGAATACTTAGTGAAGCAAAAAAATTGTGAAGAAAATTTTAGAATAAGTCAAAGTATGCGTTAAAAAAAAAATATAATAATAAATGACACGCTAGTAAAATTGTAAATCTTTCTAGGGCAGCTAGTACTACAAACTCATAGTTGCTTTAATGTATAAAATATTTGAAATTGTCTGCGGAATTTAAATTTTAATTAACGTGTGCACGAAAATTCAGAAAATTGTGTCTGAAGCAGAATGAAACTATTTTCTTTTTTCAGAAAAGTTTAAAAATTGTGTGGATATAGACCAGAAGCAAATCTATAATAAATAAACAAAAGACGCCAAGAAATTGGGGAATGTGCAATGCCAAAATGGCTGAAAAATTGTAGACTCCATGATGGAAATGAAATGTTCATTAAACCTCCTAATGAACGGCGGTGATCTGAATTAAAAATATTTGATAAGTGACTGCCACCAATTTCTATATGCGAAAAACCAAAATGCTGCCGAAATCGTAAAAAAAAACTTTTGTTAAAGACCAGCACATTTATTTTTTTATAATGCATTTTTAGAAGACTTTATTATCCACAACTATTTGAAAAGTGACTATATGGCGACAGGTAGCAAGATCAACGGAAATAACGTCAAAATCAATTGAGAAAAAATACAGAAACTTTGGAAATAAGTAAATGATGTTAATTCCATATTTTGAAAAAAAGGCATGCCATTTCTTCACTTCCATTTATGACAAAATAAACTAACTAATGTAGAACTTCGGTTTCGAATTACATCGGTTACTTTTATCGTTTATAAACAACGGTTGCGAACAACCAACGCACTGGCAGGCTTTAATTCTTCAATCCTAAATTCAAAACTATTAAAACGTGGCCATATTTATAAATTTTTGGGCACAATTGGGTATTCTTTTAAGAAACGTTTCTAAGAGTATAGAAGTCGAAGGCTTGTCATTCATTCGTTCATTCATTTATTGAAATACTAACTGGCATATATGCCAGTAAAAAATTTATTTAAACTACAGTTAATTTTTTTTTAAAAACTTAGTAAAGTTGACCCTCCACGGCGCCTTTATTACGCAGCTAGGAAACGAAAGGAAATAATGGAAATAGAAAATTTGCGGCTTTGGACAAAAAATAAGATTGTTATATTAAATAGCTGAAGAGTAATTTTATTTTTTGTAAAAATTGGATACAAAATTTTTGGTCCCAGTTTAAAAATTTGTGTTTCAAATTTGAAAAAACTAAGATCATTTTCAACGGCACCTATTTTCGAAACGTCGAAGAAATTAATTCTATCAAAGTGGCCTAATGTAACTGATCACATTAGATGTGCTAGAAAAGTTGTTAACGAGTTCACCTGATCTGTATTTAGCGCATCCACTGGTTGATATTTTACTACTAATTACAGCAAAAGTCTGAAAGACAAGAAATTACAAGAATTACTAAAAAATATTTATAATACAAAAAATGGAAAGGAAATACAAAAAAAATAACAGTCTGACCTATCGTATATACAGGGATGAAAAAAGATTATGCTATTTACTTGGCAAACTTTGGTCACGTAGAGAAAAAATCTTGAAACTATAATAGAATAAAATTATTAAGTTTGAGTGAGAATTAACATGCGCATCGCTATATGAGACGACTATATTCAGAAGAACGCCGTCAAAATAAGAAGAACACCTTTTTCATTCTTCGATCATAACTCCAAACAAAAAAAAAAACAAAATCGCTAATAGCCATTTTACAGCCAGAATACAGTTGAAACTATCTATTATATCTATCTATATCCAGAAATATGTTTAGCGAAAAAAAAACACTTTTTGAGAAATAAATGGTTGAAAATAGGTGCACTTTTTATTTATTGTTATGCAATTCGTCCTTAAAGTATGAACGATTCTAAAAAAAGAAAATTGTTAAAATCCATCAACTTTTATCAAAGTTGTGCGAGTTTCAAAAAAAAACATCTCCCGCGAGCCACAAGAAAAACCGATCTTTAGAGCAGAAACGATAACCTCCCAAAGAAAAATTGATGAAAAAAACCGTTTTCCAGCTGAAAGAATAAAGTCTTCATTATCAATTAAGAAACAACATATTTAAGTTTCATCAAAATGCAAAATGATGACTTGCGCGGACCGGTTGATTTGAACTGGAAAGGTCCAGTGATATATGCAACAAATACAATTTTATTGAATATCATATACTGAACAAACCAGCGAAGGTATTCCCTATGAACTCGGTTCAATTTTATTTTTTTTTTAATAATGAATAATAAAATTTAATAATTTAGGAACTGAAATTGGCTGGGTGATGAAATTAGTGAATGAATTCATGCAATTTTCTAGATTTGTATTTTATTGTTTAGCAATCGAGAAGTGTATAACGTAACGAAGTGGAAAGCATTATACCCTTTTTTTTTGGTTTTTTTTTTAACTGGATTTGCGGACGCCTAGAACGCCCCTATTGCTGTGGCTATTTTTTGTTTTTCGAAAAATCACAATTTTCTTCATTTATTATTACCAGTACCCAATCAGTTATAGCTTAAGTAGCCTGCTGAAGGAAACTTATAGTTTTAAATTCTTATTTCGCAGGTACTGAAAATTTCTTTAGGTATAATCAGTAAGTTCTTTCTTCTGGGTAGATAGCTCCATAAATATAATAAATAGTAGTGCAGCTGGTGATGAAGGCATTCAAAGTGTGAAAGCAATTGCGATGTTCCATATAAACTTAATAGTTTTGCAATAGCCCGTTTCAAATGCCAATATATATTTAGGTGTTAAAAAATTGGCTTCAAGTTTTAAATGGTAGTACAATCATTTTATCTTTATGCAAGAAAGCGTACCAGCTTTTTATATAAATATGTAGTTATTTATAATAATTCTAAATATTTTCAAATAATACTTGCTTAACCCTCTATTAGTAATATTCATCAAAACGACGAGCTTATTTTGATTTTCCCATTTCTTTTTTTTTGGTTCCCATTTTTCGTATAGCACTAATAGTGGTGGAGAACTCTCTAATTAGCAGTCGTTTTCAATTGTGAAAGGTGTTTAACAAAAATTTACTATAAAAAAATTATCATGGAATCAACGAACTCTACCATTAGTGTGTTATTTTTCCAGTGAACTAATTGAGTTGAGCTTCTTATTTATTATTAAATATTTTGCGTCTTTCGATAGATCAATAAGATTACAACTTTCTTCTACTTCTTAATAGGCACTATAACCGATCAGGCGATTTTGGCTGATTCCAACAAACAGGGATGGATTTACCATAAGGGCTACAATTGCAGCTATCCAGGGTAGCAAATAATGGCAGGTTCTGTCACAGGGGAAGGGGGTCAATTTTGACAAAACTTAGTGTCACGTATTTTATGGATGGCCCCAAAGAAAACTTTGTCATAAGAAAAAAGCGAAAATGTGCGTCAATTATCTTCGATTCAGGGCGGCAATTAAGGTAGATCCGGCCCTACCAACATGGCACACCAGTGACTCCTTTGCTTGTCTAACTGGCGCAAACTAGAGACCACAAGTCAAGCCAAACTCTTGGGCATTTGATCTCTCCAATGTAGAAGACAACTTCCCCTTTCTCTGCCGCCACCAGTTGGTGAAGCTCATCAAGCTCATCGTTCCATCGTCTGCGGTATTCGAGAATCTTTATCTCGAACACGATGTTGACGTCGCACTTTAAAGCGGCATGGTTGGAGATGGGATAATGAGTAAAAGTGTGATAATATACTTTGATTTGAGAATTATCAGTAAAATGTTATAGGTAGTTAGAAACCGATACCCAACCACCATAAAATACCGAATTACCGCCATCTGTACCTGTGAAACGCTTATCTCCATTCTAACAGAGGTAGGAAGGATCACCTCAAAGAATGGAGATTATTGGAAGAGGAAACTTAGAAAGAGTTTCAGCTGGGCACTGGTACTAATCACGTACCCAAAAGTCGAAATCCTCGAATGGTCGATTGGCAATAGTTTAGTTTACGAGGCAAAATATCTTCTTAGATAGAGAAAGAATGAATTACGAACGCGTTAGTTGGATTGATTACAGGACACAATCCATGGGGACAATACATGGTCATTATGTCCAACAACGATGATTCGATGCGCACATCTTGCCTGGAGGATGATGATATCACAGAACATTTCGTGTGTATCTGGCTTACTTTTGCTGTGCTAAGATGGACCATTTTTTTTTGGTGAGATATATTGGGAATGGAAAACGTCACTGGAAACGTCCTTCATTAAAGACTCTGGAAGATTTGTCGAGGGGAAATGAAGTTCAATTCCCACCGTCATCGATCTCCTTTTATCCTGTCCCTCCTTCCCTTTGTTCTTTTCAGGCCTTAAGTGAAATGGGCAACTATTTCTGAGTGCTTGGAAACCCCACATCGGATTTCCGGCCGCCATCAATTGCACTACATTCCAAGCATTTGACTGATAATGCAAATGATATAATATTATCAGCATTTTTACTGTTATTTTTTCAGTAGTCAGTAAAAAAAAACCATGCAGTGTTTATTATGTTGTGTAAAAAATTTGTAAACATCAAGCTTCAAACTAGTCAAGACTTATCAAAATGTCGCGACTCTATTCATTTATCCGACACTGTAAAATATTTTTACTGCAAATATTTTCCGTGAGCAGTAAAAAAAAAAATATTTTGACTGCAACTTCTTTCTGTAATCAGTAAATGTCTTTTATTTCTGCAAAGTGGCCATTTATGATTTTTGAAATCACACTGCCCTTTGTCTACATATATTAGACTCACTGTTGGCTATCCAATATAAACAAATATACATAAAATATATTTCTTAAACCTTTTCGGCGAATGAAGCCTAACATTTTGATACATGTTCTTTTTAACTTTTGATTTTAGTGAAAGTTTTAAGATTTTCCTTAATATTTTTAAATTTATCTTATCGAAAATGATAATTTCCAAAAATTTCTTCAAAGAAAGATGTAAAGTTCAATCTTTGCAACTCATTTAGTAGTATGTTTTATAAACCCGCATACCTTGCCGCTGATTCGCCACTTCGGCGTTGTCCTTGCTACCTTTTGATTGAAACTTTAATATCCTATACTTGCTAGCAAACATAAAGCGTAGAATATGGATATGAGATTTGCACATCACATATGCGCACATATGTATATTTCTCTCTCTCTCTCTACAAATGGATTCTATTCGTCATATTAACTTTTACCAACAAATCTATAAGGAATAAATATTTTTAAAATTTTGTATACATTCTACGAGTACGCGTATTGGTATGCAGTAAAAAGGGTAGCTATGAAGATCATTATTTACTTTTGCTTTTCTAGCATACTTTCTTTCATGTGCACGCTTGCTTATCCCTCATTAGTATGCCAGTCAGTAGCGGGATTGATCTATTTGCCATAGTCAATGCACAAGCCGTTCATCAAGCGCGATTGACAGCTTTGGAGAAGAAAAAAAAACGAAGAAAAATGCATGGAGAAAAAATTAAAATTTCATCCGCAAATCTTCTCGTAAGTATACAGCAATTTAGCGAGTAAGGTGCTTTTGCAATATTGTATAGCGAAAAATGCAGCCAACAAATTTTAAGCAAAGAAAACAATAAATTCTTCCACCGCACTTAAAATTTATGAACAACGTTCGTTTTACTCGTACTAAATGTTTCACTGATTTCCGTAAACTCAAAAGCGGACTCCCACTACCGTAAAGTCTTCTATTTGTGTTTAGTTTGAAATAAAAGTTAGCATTATTTATATCTTACTTTTATCGGGTAGTGAGTTAGTGCTTTTTGTACCTAGATTATGTTTGACATTTCCATTGACCATCTCTTTCACTTTTAATGCCTTTTAAGATTCAATAAGCAATGTGCTGCCACATTGTAGACACAATACGCTTCCACACTGGTTTTTGTATTCTACTCACACAAAGTATGTATGTGTGTGCATGTGTGTGTGTATCGCTACACACAGCCACAACCATCTGTCACGTGCCATTAAATTCAAAACTGTCAAATGTCAACCAACAAAACGGCATCAGTTTAGGCAAAGTTTTTTGCATGAAAACCGTGGAAATGTGTAAAAGCGAACCGCGGGCATATGCGACTGTAGCATACAGTGGAATATTATGGTATATGAAATTAGTAAAATTATTGAATGGCAACTACATTTTGGGGCGTAAGCTTTTCCTTAACCTCAGTTTTTGCAAAAAAGTAACATATTTTTGGGCGTTTTGACACAAGAACGTTTTAGGAAATTCATTTGGCCAGAGTCCTGTTGATTATCTAATAAAAATCGTACAACCTCTTGCAAATACGTACTTTAACTACCGTAATATTCTTCTTCTCCTTAATTGGCGCTTTAATCGCCCAGACGATTTTGGGCGACTCCAACATTCTGTGCTTTGTTAACTGGCTAAAGATAGAAATCTCAAAGAAGCTATGTTCTTCTCCACCTGACGTATTCAACATATAAGAGGTCTTCCTCCTTCCTCTGATACTTACAAGGTTGGATCCTTTTCTTCCATACGTACAACATGACCTAACCAGCGTAGGAGCTGAATTCTAATAGGTAAAGCTGCTCATTCCATCATCTGCGTATTCGCCGTCGCAAAGACCTAAAGATTCAAAAATCTTTCAGAAAATCTTTATCTCGAACACTCCAAGGGCCATTTCATCTAATGTTCACAGCGTCCATGGGTATGCGCCATAAATTAGAACAGGCATGATGTCCCCCATGTAGAACTTAGTTTTCGTTCGTCGAGAGAGGGCTTAACTGCCAAGTAGCATTTATTAGCAAGAGAGATTCTCCGTTGGATTTCGAGGCTGCCATTATTGTTGGTGTAAATGCTGGTTCCAAAGTAAACAAAGTCCTCAATTGGATCAAAATTGTAACTGTCAACATTAACGCGAGAGCCAAGAAGCAAGTGCACTGTAGTATTAGTTCGGCAACTTCTTCTCGTGCTATCGAAAGGTGACTTAAAGATGGTTTTTGGAAAAGACTTACAGTATTGTGAATATTTGGTCGATGATAGATTTGGCCACGCTTATAAGGTCCAATCAGATTCGTTGACGGTTGACTTCAGTCTTTCGCACAATTCGCTCGATAGGACCATATACATATGTATGTAATGTTAAGGAGGCTGATCCCTCAGTAGTTGACACATTTAATTTCCAAACGGCGGGTATGCATTAGTCCGACCGTATTTGGTGCATGCATCCAAAGCTAAATTGAATTTATGGTCTCAGGTGAAATTCTGTCATTGGTTGTACTACCACTGTACAACGCAGAGGCAGATAGCACATTTTTGATGATAACTTTCAAAAAATAATTTTTTTTATTAGCTCAAGACCATTTTTAATAGGTACAATTATCTCCTCATCAGACTATTTTCGGGCATGGAATCCGCGACCTCCACGGCTAAAAATAGCTATTACTTTTACCATTGTTGTATTTCCTATAATTTTGCCTTTTAAAAATGGCCTTGAGCTGACTAAAACAAAATATTTTTTGATATAAATAAATAGCCCGACTAAGTTATATATATGTATATGTAAAGGGTGTTTTTAGACTGATAGAACTTTAAAATGCACATAAAAAATGAAATATGATGCCAAATTTTTTTATTTGAAAGATATTTTTATGACATTTAATATTTAAAAACGATTTCTGGCATATATCCGCCACGACTAGCTTTGGTGAATCGGATGCGATCAATCCAATTTTGAACCACTTTTTGGAGTAACTGCGGGCGTATTTCGTTAATAACATGAGTTATGTCAGCTTCAAATGCTTCAATTGTTGCTTATTTATCAGCGTAAGGCAGAGACTTTACATAACCTCAAAGAAAATAATCCAATGGGGTTAAGTCGCACGATCTTGGAGGCCAATTAAAAACAATTTTTCGATAAAACAATAAATCAATATCCAACTGATTCAGACACTATTCAGCAAACAAACGACGCTTGTTATGATCTTGCGGCTTCAGTTCTTGAACCAGTTGGATCTTGTATGGGTGTTTACTAAGATCTTTGCGCCAAATTTTCCATGTTGTTGATGGACAAAGTCCAACTTGTTGAGCACGGCGGCGAATAGACAAGTTCGGATCTTCTCCAACACTATCACTTACCACACCAATATTTTCTTCTGTACGTACAGTTTTTTGTCTTGTTGTTGGTTTTTCATCGAGTATAGTAAATGTTGTTCGAAATTTATCAACAGTTCGACGAATAAGTTTCTCTGATGCTCGATTATGTGGACCATAAAATTCACGAAGTGCTCTATAAGTTTGGCGAATAGAACACTGATTTTAAAAGTTAATTTCCACAATTTTTAAACGTTGTTGTTGCTTACTGAATAGAAATGTCAAAACGAAATGTCATTTACCAGCTGTTAAGTGACAGCTATCTCTATCGAAGGTTCTATCTGTCGAAAAAAACACCCGTTATATGATAACTTTAAACAAAACCAATTTATGAAAATACGGCACTCGGCCATGCCGATACATTCTCGCCCTCCATAAAAAATCTTACTTTAATTTATAGCTGCGCTCTTAGCATTAAAAAAATTTTGTTTTATTTATTTCATTCATATAATAAAGTACAGTTAAATTAAAAAGCTTTAAAGTAAAACCTCACATCTGAATAAACAGCAGTATGGGAGCTATAAGTTTTACTATGCACGTTTTATATATGATAGATAAGAGAAGTGCCAAACTAAGTGTTCCTACCTACTTTAGAGTAGGCGTTATAATGCAAAATCTCATATCTCATGCCAGTTCTGTCAAAAGATTTCCGGCATATACATATATATATCTACAACTAAGGTATTAGTTTGCGTTCAAACAGACAGACATAAATATCATTTTGGTATACTTGATCTATCTCTTCTTTTTATTATACCTACAAACAGCGGACCAAAATTATAATACAATTTTTACAATACAGAATGTTTGTTTAGAACGAAAGCTATGTATGTGTGCCTATGTAGAAATGTATCAAAATCATTAAATCAATTTTTGTTCAGTTTATGAATTTTAAAAATAACATTTTGTGCTTAGTCCTTTTCCTGAAGATTCAAAACCCCAAACGGATATTTTCATAGAATCACTGGTGACAAATGCTTGCTATTTAAATTTTTTTTGTTTTGTTTATAAATTTCATGATAGGGAATAAACAACCGGATCTCTCTTGTGTTTCACCGTTGCTGATGAGGTTGTCACACATGTGAGATATTTTGGAGCAAACCAAGCGGCAAGCGTTTCGTTTACCTTTCGTCGGCTATTTTATTGATTGAACGGGGCGCCCCGTTTTCGTTTTGCTGTCGCCACTGGGGCACGCAATCACAACAATGCCTTTCGGTTAGCTGTCATTTGTTGGCACGTATTATGTGTACCCAAATACTATATGCATAAAAAAATATGCTAAAACAAATATAGCATTTAATGTATGTGTATTTGTATCTACTTTGTATATTAGGGTGTCTCACCAAAAAAAAAAAAAGTAGCGGGCTTGCCACTGGATATATAAAATTTATTTTGTTCTAAAACTTTCCACATGTTAAAAAATGCGGGTTTTTTTAAATATTTTGTAAGCTTGAAAAGTATATATAAAAATATTTAAAAATTCAAACAATAGAATTCGCGCACAAAAAATTTGATAATGAATGGGAAGAAATAAAAAGTAATACATATACCTATACATTGGGGGTTTTAGACCTTCTACAATGATGTGTTAAAAATAACCCACTTTAAAAAAAATTGATTTTATTAAGAAATTATGTTTTACTGTTGCATAACCGTTAAAGGCATAATCAACAATGGCTTTACAAAAAATAGAAGAGTTTATTATTTGATTTTGTTTTTAAGAAGGCGTCCTAGTTTTTACATACACTGCGATCGGGCGCAACGCGAGCTGTATGAGAAAGGAAGAGAGACGTATCGTCCGTAGAAAGAAGAGAGAGGCCGAAATACGTGAGTGTGAAGAGCTTGAGATGCTAGCCGACATGAAAAGCGCCCGAAAATTTTACCAAAAGGTGCGGCGACTTACGGAAGGTTTTAAGACCGGGCCGAATTCCTGTAAGAACAAGAACGGCGATCTGGTGACTGATGTCCAAAGCGCACTTAGATTGTGGAGGGAACACTTCTCCACTCTGCTAAATGGTGACAGCGAAAGCGTCGCCGGAGAAGATGAAGATCCCGAACCCCAAATCGCTGATGACGCCATTAACATCCCGTCACCCGACCTCGATGAAGTTCGAATAGCAATTATGCGGCTACGGAACAACAAAGCCGCTGGAGCTGATGGGTTACCAGCTGAGCTATTCAAGCATGGTGGCGAGGAGCTGGTAAGGTGCATGCACCAGCTTATTTGCAGAATATGGTCGGACGAACGCATGCCCGCCGATTGGAATTTAAGTGTACTCTGCCCAATCCACAAGAAGGGTGATCCTGCAATATGCGCCAACTACCGCGGGATCAGCCTTCTTAACATTTCGTATAAGGTTCTATCGAGTGTATTGTGTGAAAGACTAAAGCCAACCGTCAACGAACTGATTGGACCTTATCAGTGTGGCTTTAGACCTGGTAAATCTACCATCGACCAGATATTCACGATACGCCAAATATTGGAAAAGACCCGTGAGAAGAGGATCGACACACACTATCTATTTGTCGACTTTAAATCAGCTTTCGACAGCACGAGAAGAAGTTGCCTATATGCCGCGATGTCTGACTTTGGTATCCCTGCAAAACTAATACGGCTATGTAAAATGACACTGAGCAACACCACCAGCTCAGTCAGAGTTGGGAAGGACCTCTCCGAGCCGTTTGATACCAAACGAGGTTTCAGACAGGGCGACTCCCTATCGTGTGACTTCTTTAACATTATGCTAGAAAAGATAATTCGAGCTGCAGAATTAAACCGGTCAGGTACCATCTTTTATAAGAGTGTGCAACTGCTGGCGTATGCCGATGACATCGATATCATTGGCCTCAACAACCGCGCCGTTAGTTCTGCCTTTTCAAAGCTGGACAAGGAAGCGAAGCGAATGGGTCTGGAGGTGAACGAGGACAAAACGAAGTACCTCCTGTCATCAAATAAACAGTCAGCGCATTCGCGCCTTGGCTCCCGCATCACTGTTGACAGTTACAATTTTGACAAAGTAGAGGACTTTGTTTATCTTGGAACAAGCATCAACACCAACAATAATGTCAGCCTTGAAATCCAACGAAGAATCTCTCTTGCCAACAAGTGCTACTTTGGGCTGAGTAGGCAAATGAACAGTAAAGCCCTCTCTCGACGAACGAAAACCACGCTCTATAAGTCCCTCATCATGCCCGTGCTAATGTATGGCGCAGAAGCATGGACCCTATCACCATCGGATGAGATGGCGCTTGGAGTGTTCGAGAGAAAGATTATCCGAAAGATTGTTGGTCCTTTACGTCTTTGCGATGGCGAATACCGCAGACGATGGAACGATGAGTTGTATGAGCTGTACCGTGACATAGACATAGTTCTGCGAATTAAGATTCAGCGGCTACGCTGGCTAGGTCATGTGGTACGTATGGAAGAAAATGCTCCAGCCCTGAAAGTATTCGACGCGGTACCCGCTGGTGGTAGCAGAGGAAGAGGAAGGCCTCCTCTACGTTGGAAAGACCAGGTGGAGAAGGACTTGACTACACTTGGGATATCTAACTGGCGCCAGGCAGCAAAGCAGAGGAGCGGCTGGCGTGCAATATTGAAATCGGCCAAAATCGCCTAGGCGGTTATAGCGCCAATTAAGAAGAAGAAGAAGGAATATTTCTAGGTCATATTGACCCAAATTACAATGTTATTTAGTAGTTAACGGTAATTTTAAACCGCTAAGCCGCAACACTTTCCGATAAATTGTTTGTTAAGTCTAGAAGTGAATTTTATTATTTTAATTTCTATATTATGTGAATCAAAGTAATCCAAAATATTAAAAGAAGTGATAAATTCTCAACACTGTAGAGGGGTTAAACCAATTTTCCCAAAGATTTCAAAACCCGCATTGAATACCTCATTATTACGAATCCGATGAGTTTTTTTTTTTGAAATTATGTGTATGCATAAATTTTTAACTGTTTCCTGATCGAAGGAATTTTTTTATTAGAAAATTTTAAATAAACTTCGGCATTGTCTATTCGCTAAAAGCATAATAACCTTTGGCTTTGCAAAGGTGATAGAGTTCGTTATTTTATTTTGATTACCAAAAGCCGGCATAGTTTTTCCATAAGCCTGCAATATTTCTGGGTCATTTTGACCCAAATTATTATTTAGTATTTAAGGATAATTTTGAACCGGTCAGCATACACCATTGGCAGGTGAAGTGTCTGCTTAGCCCTGAAAGGGAATTCTATACTTGAATTTGGGGAATGCGCTTCAATTTGGTAAATATCAACTGAATTAAAATTGAGATAACGATTTATGTTCTTTAAATTTACTAATTTCTATTATTGGTCCAAAATAACCCAAAACTTTATAGGAAGGTGTTAACTCCAAACATAGCAGAAGGGTTGAACCAATTTTCCAAAATTTTGGAAAATAGAATTAAAAATCTTATTATTATATTTCCGTTGAACATTTGATTTTTAAATTATTTAAATGTATACATTTTACGTTTAAACTGTTTACTGGTTGGAGAACATTTTTTTTATTAAGAAATGTTAAATAAGCTGCGGTGTTTTTCTTTTAAACATAATCACCTATGGCTTTACAAATCTGATAGAGTTCGTTATTTTATTTTGCTTTCTAGAAAGGCAAATTATTATTTAGCTAAATTTAGTTAAAGTGCCTGATAAGGCCCGATGTGATTTCTATTACTTGAATTTGGGGAATCCTCTTTAATTTGATAAATGAAATATTAACTGAATTCAAATTCAAAAAATTTGATAAATAAAATATTAACTGAATTCAAACTAAAATATTATTTTCTTCTCATAAAATTGACTTATTTCTATTATTGGGTCAAAATGACCCAAAACATTATAGCAAGGGTTAAACCAATTTTTTATAAAAGTTCAAAAATAACATTAAAAATCTCATTACTACAATTCCGTGGAACATTTTTTTAAATTATTTATATGCATACGTTTTAAGTTTAAACTGCTTTCCGAATTAAGAAAATTTTTTTTGAAAAAATAGATAAATTTTTTTTCCGAAAAATATTAATTTTTTTGGAGCCATTTTTTAACTTGTCAAGCTCAAGTAAATCTCAATACTTATCCAAAATATTTTGGTTGATGTCTTAGAATGCAGATGATTTTATAATTCCGTTGGAAAAAGAGTACCATTGTTTTTTTTTCTTTGCATTGGGATTGATGCACCCTAATGTATGTATTCCTCTGAGTGCCACTTTCCAGCGCACATTCTGTTCGTTCGAAGAGTGATTTGTACCGCCAGCTTGCGTGAACATCCAAAAATTACGTGTTTTGCATTGAAAATCGAAAAAAGGTCGCAAGGACTTGGTAAACATAAGCAAACAACAACGGCAATAAAAATAACAAATATTCCACACATCAAAGTTAAACAGTAAACAGAATAACAAGCGGCTAACAAGCGGATATTTTATAGCCAAAACTCGCGTTTATTCAACCCAACTCGCAAGAACTCGCATGCAAATAAAAAATTATGTTGACTTGTCTTTCCCCCATTCACAACCTGACCCCCCTTCATATCATATACATACACACACACATGTGTGTGTTTGCGTGCTCGTGACAAAATGAATAATTTTACAAAATTTACTACCAAAATAAATCAACATTTTTTGGTTTGCGCCTAAAGTTAACTCCTTTTTGTTTTCAAAAATTCATTTGCCTAAGTGCCACCAACAACAGTTGGTCAACTTCGGGTAGTAAGCAAGTCTATTTATTTAGCGGCGTTCCAAAGTAAGAGCGAGTTGCAAGTTTACTTTCTTGTTGTTTGTGTCACGGGCATAAATATTCATAACCGAATGTTTCTAGTAAATTCAACAGTTTTGCATTTTCATTCACATTTTTTTATGACTGGCTGCTATTTATTGTTTGTCGTATTTACTTTATTTGTATACTCTATGTATTACATCTATTATCGAAGTTTTTATTGGCACTTAGATTTCTTGTTTTCGTTATTGTCCTCGACATTTGATAAATGTACTCGGAATTGTTTACAGCAGTTTCTGTGTCACCACGAATTACCCTCACCAACTTTATTTATTGTAGAGTTGTAGGTTGCTGTTTTGAAGTACAAACAAATATTTTTTTCGGATGCGTGCTATTTTCGTACATAAACTTTTGCCCTTCGGTTTTGATTCTGCTACGAATAGTTAGTAGTTGAATGGTGAAGAAATTTAGCTGTTTCTGCTTGGAGTTTGTTTTATTATTAAACTATTTTATGTTATCGTGCCATAAATATATCTTTATGTAAGTATAAGCAAGTATTTAAGTAAGTTTTGTTACAATACCGGAACCCAGTAATTATTAGCGGCATTTGAAAATTCATTATTTTGCAACAACCTAAAAAATTTGCATCAAAATTGTATAAAAAGCTCTCTTACCACAAAATAAATTAACAAATAAATAAATACATTGTTTTTTATAGCGAAAATTATTTCATTCATAACAAAACAATCTAGAAAATGGAGCTAGGCATAATGGGAAGGCAAATTATTTTCTATTATTTCTAATTATCTCCAAAAAGTCCTGAAAAAGTCCCGCCTTTCAGAACTTGCAACATTTTTTAATCTCATACTTAAATCTGATTTACATATCGCAGAGATTCACAATAATAATTTTTGACCGCTGAATTTAAAAAAAAAATATCATCCTAATTTTGATAAGAATTATAAAAGCCTTTTGATAATAATTATGACTGAGAAAAATGTCTTAAGTTATCAATAAAAATTATTTTGAAATTGATAAATATGTATCAGCCAGAAAAAAAATTGTTTCGTCTTTCAACGACTTTTGAGACTTATATTAAAAAGGTCTTTGCATTCTTGTTTTGAGAAAGAAAACTTTTTTATAGCTTTGAGAGTTGGAACTATTTTGCGGCCATTTCGGAACTAGTTCGAAATCATTTCGGGATCAGTTCGAGATTACTTAAGCACTAGTTGAGGACTTCACGAACTTAAATTTTTTATCATTTTTTGGCGTAAAGGCGTGAGAGGGCTAAATTCTAATAATCCCCAAATATTCCCAAAAAAAGTCCCGTCCTTCAAGATGGAAAACTCGCAGATGGATTAAGAGGCGCACTCCGCAGAGAGGAGGCCACTCTTCACTTCTATGAATAGTTACCAACAGATAAGGTGCATGGAAAAGGGGTAATATTAAGGAAAAAATATTTTAAAATCTTGTGCGATCCCATGAAGACAGCTCTTACTTTACTGTCAGAGTGAACCGAAAAGTGTGGTGTTGATGTCAACTCAGCCAAAACTGGGCTACTGAGCGGTACAAAGTACTGCACTTACCTTACTTAATGGTGAGAGCGTTCAGCGTAAACGTAAGGCTAAGTTACTTGGAGCCGCTTAAGAAATCCACAACAACGATATTCGACTGCACGCCTGCAAAAAGGAAATTGGTGTGTCATGGGGATTTTCGGCGAAGATAGTCGACTGGCTATACACGGCCAAATGTTCATCCGATCTTGCTCTACGGAGCCCTAGTCTGGTGGTCAACGCTCAGTGAATCAACAGACCTTAAACAGTTCCACAGGGTACAATGAAGCACAAGTGGAGCCGTGTATTCCTCACCTACTTGGGCTCTGAATTCATCTCACTCACCTTGACGTAGTGGTTTGAGAAATAACAGTTACTGCAGCTTTGAGATTCAGAGATTTCATGCTTCTGAACTCATATATATTCGGTCACTCGACAAGTTTAGGGACAATGGCGCACCACTCCATATCTGCTAGCACAGATCATTTTGCACATCATCAAATATTTTCACTAGGAACTATAAAATTACGATACCAATACGGAAAGACTGGAACACGAGGCCGCATACGTACTGCCTTAAACATGCAACATGATGGCTACAAACTGGACCGGAAGGTCGAGTGAGATGTTTTCACTCCTCACCCTAGAAATATTCTTCCGGCTTCCTAACTACCGCCTTTTATATCCGGCGGAGGTGCCTCGACACCTGGTCAAAAAACACAAGAAGATAATAGAAGTATTAATCTTCTCTGACAGTCAAGTAGCAGCTAAAAGTCTTAAACTCAAGCGTAGACAACACCAAGTCTCTAAATGAATGCCGCACAGTGGTGCCGCTTCATACAAGCCGCGGCAAAAAATAGAAGGAATCGAGGTAGGGCTTTGAAATTTGGCACACATCTCTCATATTGCCAAATTAGATGAAAAAAAATTTTTTGTTAAAATCCGCCCACAACCACGCCCACCTCCCATATAACACAAAAATCAAAAATCATCCTACAGTAACAAAATTTTCTACAGTGTAATATTTTGTAAATATAAGCTTGTCCAGAAAAAATAAAGCAAATCCGCTCACAATTACGCCCATCTCCCATATAATATAATCACAAAAGTTGCAATATTTTCGCTGTTATCACAGCTAGACTGTTAAAATTTGTCAAACGGATTTGAATCAATAAAAATTATTATTTCTCTAAAAATGAAACAAGTCCGCCCACAACTACGCCCACCTCCCATATAACATAACCAATAAATATTCAAAAATGATCATATATTATTAATTATTTATTCAACAAGTAATTTTTTAACATCATCGTGCAATTCTAAAGTTTTATTTTTGGGATTTGTTCTGAAACCATTAATAAAAGGATCCGATGAAGCTAAAAGCAAGTGCATTACATCTTGATTTGTAGAAATTCTGTCGCATTTTCTTGAATGATTAAGCCTATATTTCTTGTAATCTTTATTGCGAGCTTCTTGAGCCTCCTCTGATAGCATGCCCAATGGCAAAATAGAGGATGAAACAATTTTACCTCCATGCATTAAAACTTTATGTACTGTCATTGGCATATAGTAAAATTCATAAAGGCTGACATATAACCTCGCAGTTTTCATGCAATAAATTTCAAATTTTTGAGGATCTATCGCTGCTTGACTATTGATTGTATTTAATATTATTTTAAATCTATGTATCAGGTTTTCGTCAACGCCAACAATATCGGCAGTTTTAGCAGGATCCTCAAAAAATCTTCGTGAGGTATTGCCATCATTTGTCGTACCCAGTCCCTGCTTCACTACATCAACATTTATTCCCAAGGACGACTTCAAATCTGCTTGAATACGTGCTTTTTCATCTGCCTTAAGTTTTTTGGTACGATCGTCAGTTCTCCATTTGCGAAAAGGTTTGTTGTAAGCAATATGCAGAATACACTCCATAAACGTAATTCTTGCATGCAAGGGAGAAATTCCAAATCTTAGGGAACCTTCGTTTACTGTTCTCCTCAATATACCATCTAAATCATCATCTAAACAACGAAGCAGGCAAAAAAACAAAGCAGCGATGCAGTCAAAAAAAAACAAAGCAGCGAAGCAGGCAAAAAAACAAAGCAACGAATCAAGCAAACAAACAACGCAGTTGCACATTTTCATAACTTTTGATGTGAGTTTTTAGATTAAAATGCTAATTACTCATGAATTGGCAGCTAATTGCAGCTGATTTTTTTTTCTATCGATTAAGGAGACTCTAAAGTTTATTTTGTGTAAGTGGCTAACCTGCGCGCTCCTGCGCACATTAGTTATATTCTGTTGAAGTTGTGAAATATATGATTTTTTTGGACCATGAAAAAACATCATACTAAAAAAAATCTTGAAAAAGAAAGTATACATTTGATGATGTAAATCACATCTATAACATTGGTTTTAATAAATAAAAACTATACAATTGATATTTTATGGTTAACTTTTGAGTTTTAACCTTTGCAATAATCATCACATTTTTCTGAGTAACTTTGCGTTGATACTTTGTTGGACTTTGAAGCTCTCCCAACAAAAAACCATTGAATATATCAAGCCCAAGTATTCGGATAATGTTATTTGATTAGTTCTTAGCTTAAATTGAAAAGATGGTACAAATTTGGAATGATAAAAAAAATCCTTTTTTCCGCTCTGGCACCACTGTGTGCCGCAGGTCTTTAAATGAGAAGGGACAGCATTATAGAATACGACTCATTTGGGGTGCCTGGATGCAGCGATATTAGGGGTAACTGCAAGGTTGACAAGCTGGCGAAGAAGGGCACGAACGCTTTCATCCTTCCGGGGAAGAACAGATTAAGTATACCAATAACCATATTTAAACTACGGCATACGAACACTGGAGAAGCCTCACGTTTCCCTCTTATGGTAAAAGGTGCCCTTCCGCAATTCTGAGGTTAAAACGGAACGAGATTTCCATTCTCACAAGAATTCTTATTGGCCAATGTCTAATCGACATAAATAAGCTGAGACTGGGAATGAGCGCACCGAACTACCGCCGCAGCTGTAAATGTGGAGAAGAAGAGCAGAACGTAGAGCTCCTCAACTGCCAAGCACTTAGCCATTTCTGCAGGGTCTTCCAAAGATAGCAGAAATCAAATTAAGAGCAGTTTCAAAGTTCATTACGTCAACGAAATGGTTCGATTCCGGGTAAGCGGCGCAACGTTGTAGAGAGTTGCATCCATCTAGTTTGCATATGGCATCACAATGGGCCTACTAGGAATCCTAGGACTAAAAAATCTGTCAATAAATAGTTACAATCCTTAATGGAAACTTAAGATTCGGCGTACACATTCACATCTTAATACGTTGATAAAACTTTAGTATAAGCTATAGTAAAATAATACAGATTTTTTATGCATATGCTTTAAATTTTTTTATATGCAAATTATAAGTACAAGATTTTTTAATAAACACCAGTTAGCTGCAATCTGTTGACACATATCGTGTTGGTAGTTAAGAAACCCCATTGCCATAGTGACAATATGTTTATTTACCATTTTCACACAGTAAACACTTGTGCTAAGTAAATGCTCGTAAAATATTTATGTAGTCGCCGCGTTCTGTAGTTGGCGTGAGAAAATGCAATATATGCAAATTTTTGGAAGTAAAATTAAAATAAACTGCATGTTAACGGTAATTTGTTAAATATAAAAAAAATTATCATACGAAATGTAGCCACAGCGACTATATGAACTGGAAAAATAATGGTAGAAGGTTGGATCATATTCTCCTTCGGTTTTCATAGCAGTTAATTGGCGCTACAAACCAGATAAAGGAGAATAAGTAGCAACCGCGCTTTTTCTGTCACATCGGAATAGCGTTACACGCGTTTTAAGCAAGTATTTAAATTAGTCAAAGACATGGCGTATGAGTAACTTACATGCATTGGGGCAGTTTCGACTTCATAGACAGTTAATTAGTGCATGTTGTTTTTGTTGTTGTAAGTGTTTATTTAAAAAAAAAATATTTTTAACATATTATATGGTTACTATCACAGAGTTTTTTTTTTATAGAATTATGCAAATCTATTATTGCTAAGAGATAGTAATGTAATGTTGGGAAGCCTTCCCATTTCGAGACCGCCGGCCTATTCGGATCACGTTTGTCTGTTTTCTATGAAACTCAGATATGTTGTTTCTTGGCTAAAATAACCACAAAAGTTCTTTAGAAACAGACCAATGCTTAAAATTTGACTTGTAAATATATGCAATTAGTTGAACAATAAAATGCGATGGTAATAAAATTACCAACTCATGTCTAAAAAATTTTATTTGGAAAAATGTGTATCGCTCAAATAAATACGTTTGGCTAGCAGCTCATTGACCAAAATATATTTTGGAGTAACATCATTCCGATATGCAAAAATAAAAATTAAAAAAAAAAATACGATTATCGAGAAATTCAATTTAAAAAAGGCTCTTTTTTGAAAAAAATTATTGGACTTGAATTGGCATTTTAATCAACTATATACGCACATTTTGCAAGTTGAATTGTCAAAAACGGTATGTTTTACAAACGCAAATAAATTAATATGATTTTAGCGTGCTACGTAGATTTTCTAAAATTTTGAGTTTAGCGTAGTTCTCGCTCTAGTAATTGTTTTCGTAACAAATGTGAACGACTTTGCTACATGATTTAGTAAAATATCCAAAATTTAGATATTTTGTAAATTACCGTTATTTGAGCGGTTACCATGATGTGCCGTATATCAAATTTTGCCAACTTACCTTTAATACTAACTACAGATACTGAAATAGAGCATTTGCATTTTATTTTCGGCAAAGTTTTTATGCCATTTCCTTTTTTTGGTTTGAAAATACGCCTACTGGTTTCTCTAAACAAAACTTTAGCCATTTGTTATATGGAGGAATTGCGCCACGCCATTAGTAAAAATATTACCAAAAATTAATACGCCTTAAGCCTGAACTTTATTGTTTTAAAATTGAATGGGCCATAAAACTGTGTGCCAAAAATGTTTGATTAAAAAGTTTGAAGTTAGGTTTTAACAGTTTTTTTTATTTTTTATTTTGGATGCTTTATATAAACTTAACTAAATTAATAAAGAAGATATAAACTGTAGCCACTTGGCAATAAGTCCCCGTCATGCAGTTATGATATGCACCGTATAGCCATTAAAAGTGGAAAGTTATAGGTTGGGAAAGTGAAATTTTCATTAACCACCGACCACGCAGATTTTCGAAATATAGAGCTAATATCTTTCAGAAGAGTTATTACTAAAAATTCATTCGAATTTAGAAGCAGAAACAGGTGGACATCACAGTAAAGTAACCACGCCCATTTTTAAAGAGGTTCTTAATCTTAACCCTTTGTTGATCTTTGAGTGGAATTGTACCCAACTAAAATAAACCTTGTAAAAAAGTTTCAATCGGGCTCAACAAATTTGCCACGAAGCGATTTTTGAACAAACCCGACAACTTTCGAGTGACAGGCAATAAACGAGGTGATTTTGAAAATAATTATGTGTTTTCCCACCTTATAAGTATAACTTTCCCAATTCCAAAATCACCCTCGTCCTTCTCAATACTTTCAAAACTAAAAGACAAACATCTTTCGCCGAATGATCCAGAGCCGGCAAAAAAAAAATAGAGCTTATGTGTTGATTTTTTAAAACCAGCCTAAAAAAGAATCCACGCACATACAGTGCCCGCCAATTTCGTAAAGGTAAATTTTTTTAAATACATATGTTCTCGTAATAATTAAAATACTACAAACAAAACATGATTTTTTCGTATTAGAAATTTGAACTCCTCGGAAGCGGCTCTACCAAAATTGGGCATGAGGAAGGTTACCACCTGTTTGAAAAATAGTATTTAATTAAAATGCACACAAATTATATGAAATATTAAAATATGAGTGTTAAACGTTTCGTCTTGACGAAGAGAATGTATGCATATATTTTTGAAAGTGATGCCACCTGTTGGGAACGTCAAATTAAAATGTACACAAGTATATATAATACTAAAATATAAGTACCAAACCGGTTGTTAACTTATAAGTGCCTGCTTTTTTTAGGAGGGCTGCCACCTGTTTGACAAGTCGAATTAAATTAAGTTATGCAAGAGTTATACAAAATTTTAATATCAGTGTCGAACGGCTCGTCTCGGCGGGGAGAAGGTCCATACCTTTATTTAGGAGCGCGTTGCCACCTGTTTAGAAAGTCGAGTTTATTGAAATTATACACAAGTTATATGGAATATGGGCTCCAAACTGTTCGATTCTAATAGCAATACAAGGGTTGCCACCTGTTTGACAAGTCGAATTAAATTAAACTAAATACCAAAACATGAGTGTCAAACTGTTCAGGTATAAAAACCGGTTGGGAAGTTTCAATGAACATTACATTAAAAAATTGCATTCAACTGCATCGAAAATCTACTTACATAATTTGTACAAGTCTAGAAACTAATGTACATAATTTCAAAAATAATATGTTTGTTTCGGGCATTTGCTTGGAAATAGCGCAAAGCAAACATTTATTTTTTGACATTTTAGCTGTCAAATTTTTAATTTACTAATGCGACATTGTTAATTAACACCGCTGTTAATATTTCACACAGCAGATTAGACAAAAATAGGGCGGGTATTTTTTGTTTTCTTTGCGCTTCGAAATATGACACCCTTCAACTAAAATGCACAACAAGCATTTTCTAACAATAATATTGCTGCTGTTTTCGTTTTCCGTGGTGTGTCAACATGCCGCAAATGAAAATGAAAATTCACTCGCGCTTACATTTCACATGCATTGGCGCCAGAGCTAGCTAGCTGCACACGCGTGTGCGCGTTCATGCGGAAATTCCAAAATACCAAAGCACAAAAATGTGGCGCAAAGGCTACGCGAAATTAGAGCAACAGCGATGCCAACACGCGCTCGCTGCATACGTGCCTTTTTTGTTTTTTTTTTTGTACGCTATTTAGTTAAATAGTTTGGGTTGCGGTGGAAATGGAAGTTTGTGAAATTTCTGTTGCTTGCATGCCGATATCTGTATGTATGTATGTATGTGAATATTTGCATGTAGAAAGAAATGCTTGCTTGCTTTTGCCAACCCAGTAATGAAGGAGCCAACAGAAAAATTGTCCCCTCCACACGCTCGGATCCCCCACCAACTCGTGTGGCATGGGGCGTGTTGTCCTTCACTGTCAATGCACACGCTGTGCTGTTGATTGCAGGCAGGATTTAGAATTTGACATACTTTTGAAAATTGCATTCAGCGATCGAAAGAAAAGAAAGAGAGAGGTGGTAAGGCATATGGTGGGGGCGACTGCAAGCGGTAGGAGGGGTTTGTGTGGAGTGGACTGAATATAGTATTTAATTTGCAGCAGTTTCACTCGTTATTTGCGACAATGTCTTATTTTATGAATTAATGTATAATATGTATTTTTTTCTCATATTGTTACCAGCATGCGCCGAAGGGAGGACTAAAGAGGATCTAAAGTGAATTAGCGATAACCTTGTGAAAATCGAGGCAGTCAAGGCTTTTAAGGGGTAACTTAAGCAAAAGAAAATTAATGATAATACTAATAAACTTTTGCCAAATTATACGAAAAAAACTATCTCATTAAAAAGTGTTTTTTAGACTAATTTTCAGTTACTGAAAACGAAAATGAGTTTCATTCAGTTTTCCAAAGAAGCATTTTCGAGATATAGACAAAATCCTTTTTCCGAGATCCTTTTGCAGTTATTGCCAAAACTCCTATGGTTGTCGTTTTAAGGGGGAATAACTTAAGATATATAAAAAACCGATTTTTATTATTTTAACAGGTATTTTGCGTTAGAATATTGTGTGAAAGTTTCAACACGAAATTGCGGAATAGTTGCTTCTCGGAAGCGGCTCTTGACCACAAACTTTAAACGTTCTTTTATCGAAACCATGTTCTTCAAAATAGTGTAAGTGATAATAAAAAAAAAATAGTGAACCAAATTTTCTTCTTTTTTTTTTTGAGGCCGTTTGTAAGGGTTTAGTTTTCGGATATCGCAAATATTTTAATTAATCTGCGTTAAGTAAGAAAATGTTTGATTTTTGATTTCAGATGAAAATTCCGGCATTGTTTACTAATTTACGATATCAGCGGCGGCATGATATGCAAGATGATTGATAAATTTGTTAACTTTCAATTTTCACTTTTGTAAAAAATATTTGCTTTCAACCTCAAACATCACTCTAAATAAATATTATACTTATTTGAAAGAAACTCTGATTTCTCTACAAATCAACTGCAACAAAGACCTTTGCTTTCGGCCTCTAAATATTCTTCCCCCCTTAAAGCTACATTTAGGCTCTTTACGTTGATATATCTTTTTTGTAAATTGGATTAGCACTTTATGTGTTATTGGCAACAAGGACATTTTCCAAGATTGTTCATTTTTATTCACTATTTTTAGTGGATGAGGTTTGTAAAAAAAAATACAAAATATTTTGCTCGGAGGAAATTTCTTAGCGAAAATGTGAAGCATAAAAGGGGTAAAATTTACTACAAATTTTAACTACATTCACTGTGTCAGTTGAAAATCTGCCAACAACTTTTCACTTTACGGCGCAACAGCCAGAGTTGGTTGGGGCGTTTTGAACTTTTGAACCCAGAAAGCCAAAAAAAAATTAAATTTACTTTTACGAAAAAAAACGTATGCAATTTTATCGATTTTTTAAACTTGCTTTGGCATGTCCACACGGCGATGAAAAAAAGTTTTTTTCAGAAGATATTTTGAATATTAACCATGACCGTTCAGACAGCATTCCTGTTTACTAACTCATTTTCGATGAAATTTCTCTATTTATTTACCCTTTTTATCTCTAAGGAAATCCGGAAACCGAAATGTTCCCCAGAGCTTCAAAATAAAAGCTTCGTCTCTATGGACGCCAAGGAGTGCTACATTTTATAGATATTTCAGTTACTCTAGCAAAATTAAGTTGCTTATGAAATTACAACGGAAATTAGGATGTTTTTGAGGTTATCATTTTCGGTTCGACGGTTTTTGCATGGCGGAAAATGTACTTTCAATTTGTTTTAAACAGAATGTCACGAATGAGTCATAAACAACTGGGTGGACTTGGTTTTACAGCTAGACAAAATTTGCATAGTTTTATTCATAACCCAGGTCAGTTTTTAGAACTGCATTTCTTAAAACCGTATTGAAAAACATTGAGAAAAAGTCAATTTATATTGGGGCAAACCTAATCAAAAACTTCAGCGCTCTATATCTAAAAATCTAGGAGTGATAAAATATTGAGATGTCATTTTCAGGATTAGCGAACCGAAATGTAGAGTGGGTTATTACATTAAAGTAACATTATGGAATTTACTCCGTAAATTGAATGGGTTATTGCCTGATTTTCAACAGAAGAAGGGAATATAACAGAAATTCAAATTTACCGTTTTTGTTTAATTTTTAATTACTTTTACATTTTCTGTACGATTTGGGCGCTCTTGTGCTCAAAGTTTTCGATATTATAATGCTTTAAATAAAATGTTTTTTTTTTACAAAGTTTATCAACTAAGAATGATACACAAAAGGGATCAACTTTCGAAAGAGCTCGAGAATGTTTTTATTTGTTGTTATTTTCAAAGGACTTATCGGCATTAAGAAGTTTAATCGACCTTTAAAACGGTGCCCACAAACGGTTAGTTTTATTTGCTATTTTGTACGCTTTTGGCAATAACAGCGAAATTACCACTACTATCCCATTATTGGACGTGGCGCAAAAGTAGTGGAATTAAGGATAGTTTTTTAGAACAAAAATTTTCATTAAAATCGATTGACACATGTTTTTTGGAGATCAACATTTTGTATTGAAAATTTTTTAAATTTTATTGACATTTGTGCTCAATTTTTTTTTTCCAAATTTATATTCATAAAGTGTTTTGAAAAATAAAAATTGTACAAATCGATAAAAAAAATTTCAAAGTCATGAGTATTTAATAAACGGATTTTTTTCTACAATCAATGTTTCCTAAATGACAACAAAAAAAATTAAAAAAAATTGAAGAAACATTAGAGAAACATTAGAAGAGCCAAATTATGTACGATTTTTTGAGGTGTGCTCCATTTTTATATAATAAATTAACTACATTTTTTAAGAAAAATAGATATGACTTCATTTTTACAAAATCAACAAGAAATTCAAACATGAAAAAAACCTATATACTTAAAAGTAAAAGAAATACAAATTTTTAAACCACAATTTTAATTTAAAAATAAATTAATTCCGAGAATATGTATTGTTGCCGTGTTTTTTCTTTTAATAATAATACGAGTACTGGTGTAAATAATTAACCGAAAACTTACAGGCAATTGACCGTAAAAAATTGTTCACTCTTAGTTGCAATAACTTCGCTTCCAAATAGCGATTTGGTTAGTTGATAACAATAAGTCGAATCGATTTCGAATCAGAAAAAGAAATTTCAACATACGACGATTTTTAGTAACATCACTGAGTGCGATGAGAGAAGTTTTTCGAACAAAATAAAAATTTAAAATTCCCATTCACATAGGAAAGCTAAAAAATTCTTCAACATTTTGCGCCACCTATTCCCATAACTGAGTTTTTGTAACTATGTTAAAGTGCTTGGTATTTATAATTACAAATGAATT
Source organism: Anomoia purmunda (assembly GCA_951828415.1). Classification (NCBI taxonomy): domain Eukaryota; kingdom Metazoa; phylum Arthropoda; class Insecta; order Diptera; family Tephritidae; genus Anomoia; species Anomoia purmunda. The sequence continues at coordinate 49,995,695 of OX639995.1, forward strand.
TTCCTATATTTATGATATTTGTAATTTTTGCCAACAACTTCATTTACTATCTCCTGCACCTATTTTGTTTAAATTCGAAATTTACTACAGCCCACTTGCGTTGAAAGCTTGAAATATCAGACACATCGAGTATATAAATCACCGTACAGGTGGTCCCAGTTGATTACAGATAAAAAGTCATTGTAAGCAAGTGGACGACATGATGCCATTGAGATTTGCATAATAAATAAAATAGTTGGTTAAGTAAAAGTCTGTCGAAATGTGAGTGCTGAGTTTGGGTGGTGAGAATGTTGGGCAGGCAGGCAAAAGTAGGCAAGCCAAACGGCAAGGCTATGCAACAAAACTTTTATTACAAAATACTGTGTCAAACATTTTCACCACAAAGGCCACATAATTCATTGCGAGGCAGAACCAAGTGGGAGAATTTGTGCAAGTTTGTAAGTTTACACCCACACATACACACACCGATGTAGGCCAGCTTGAAATTTATAAGTTACATGCAAATTTTTCCTATCACTTTTAAGCGCCTATTTTAGAATCATTTTTGTGTTTTTTTTTTCAATTCTATTCCCTTGCTCGTAATGAGCGTTCGTCTAATATTTCTTGTTGCTGTCAGTGGGTAATGCAAACAAACACCAAATCGCTTTTATAAATCATACTGATAATTATTTTTTGGGGTGAGCTCATAAATGAAATATTTTAGTAGTGTTGAGCCGGTTTGGTCAAATAATTGGTGTTGTTTTGTCTGCTCTCCTTGCTGACCGCAGTTCTAGCGAGAAAGTGAAGGTTAAAGGGAATGCTCGTTTTCTCCATTTTTCTTGTTCGTGATCGCTTTTTGAATAATGAGACATGCCATTTTTTACGCCTTTCTTAAGTGGTCATTAATATAATAAAGGGTGGTTAAATTTTAAGGGCCGACGTTGATTTTGAATAAAACACAAATTATTTTGGAAATTATTGCAGTTTCTTTTTATTATGATAATATGGTGTAGTTCAATTATGTATGGAACAAAATATCGGCCAAATGTCCGCCGCGACCTCGGCGCGCTGAGGCATAATTGAGGTTCTATGCCGTTAATGTGCCGAATTATCTCATTCTTTAGCTCTTGAATTGTTGCTGGCTTATCGACGTACATGTTTTCTTTCAAATAACCCCAAAGAAAGTAGTCCAACGGTGTCAACTCACATGATCTTGGTGGCGAATTGACATCGCCACCACGTGAGATAACACGGCCATTGAATTTGTCGCGCAAAAGAGCCATTGTTTCGTTGGCTGTGTGGCAAGTGGCACCATCCAGTTGGAACCACATATCGTCCACATCCATATGTTCCAATTCGGGCCATAAAAAGTTCGTTATCATCTCACGATAGCGAACACCATTCACAGTAACTGCCTGACCGCTCCAAACAGTCACTCTTTGTGGGTGCATTGGTTTTTCGACAATCACTCTTGGATTATCATTTGCCCAAATGCGGCAATTCTGCTTATTGACGAATCCACTGAGGTGAGGTGAGGTGAGGCGATATGCATTTTGATTTGAACGCCCATTTTCATAATAAGCCTGAATAACTTTAACACGTTGCTCGATTGTGTATCTTTCCATGTTCAAATTGAGTTAGTCTGAAATTGAGAAATGTCAAATGCAATGCTGAAAAATCTTGACGTTTAGGGGTGGTTCACATTCAACATCGGTCTTTAAAATTTAACGACCTTTATATCATGCAATGACTCATACCTTAAATGATACTGTAATTTTTTTTTAAATACTCACATTGTTTTCTCTTTAATTAAAACTTGCTCGTTAATTTTTCATAAAATTATCAATTCATGATATGTAAAAATCAAAATTTTTAAACTCTGTAAATTTAAGTTAACTTAATTTAAAAAACTTCAAAAAAAAAATCGTTGTTTTCTCATATTATTCTCTAATACAAACCTGGCCTCAAGCTCTATAAATTATACAGACGATTCATAAATATAAGGCCAGAAATGATAAAAATCATTGAGATTGTCAAAAATAAATTGTTTTAGAAAAATATGTATATTTATTTGCGGCTTAAGCAAACCCACTTAAAATAGTTCCCAGAATCAGGAAATGTACATATGGATTTACATAGTCCTTCGAGCCTTTCTCAATTGTTATGTCTCAGCTTTCGTTTGCTTCTCGTTCGAGGTCGTACATTTCGAACTGTACTCTAATTTCACAATTGAAGCACTTCATGCAGTGTACACAAGGTTCGTAGGTCGTCGAGGGTTGCCCCGAAAAATTGTGTGTGAAAACGTCATCACATTAGTTGGCATACACAGAGTCCTTAGCAAAGAGTTTTTGCAGTTTTCGAAGGAAGTCTCAATAGGCATTATATCCAGGTATTCCTCCCAAGGAATTGAATGGGCATACCTCCTCCTCCCCTCTGTCAAGAGTTTAAAACTCATTTAAAAAAAGACAGCTGGCTATCATAAATTCAATTTCGGAAAACATCTCCTTTGCCAACCACTGGAAAAAGCTGAAGGTTCTGCATTATTGGTTTAGACGGAGATAGAAGGATGAATATCTAAAGGAGCCCCACAGGCAATATAAATGGCAACACCCGAAGATGGAGCTAAAAGAAGTCAAATGGTGGTCATCAAAGATGAGTTGCTACGACCAACTGAATGGCAACTTGGACGCATCATCAAAATGCATCGCGCATCTGATTGCCTTGTTCCAGTCGTGGATGCCCGCAAGCAATCAGGCGTACTCACTCGCCCAATTCTTAAGTTGCGTGTTTTGTCGCATTTGCTATTAATAAATTTCTTTATTAATATGTTATAATTACTATGACTTTCAACTCGTCATCATACGCATATTAAAGTCCTCTCTATTTACAGCTAGCATGTCCGATACCGAGGTCACCAGCTGCAGAGACGTGGAGCGCTCGCATGGCTACTGTTGCTACTGCTTGGGCCTGCCCACACCACGGTCTGTTGTGAGTAGCAGTATAGCTAGCAAAGATGTCACCTCGTTCGTTATACTATGTTGCACGTAGACCACCTGTACACTACTAAGCGGCATACCCGAGCGATGCAGATCACGGTCCATGGAAGAAGCCGCAACCCGCCGTGAATGAGTAGAGATCACATCACACGACGGATGACCGGAATCTGTTCCCCACGGCGGAGCAACAAGAGCCATACACTAAGGCGATCGAGCAATATCCGCAACCGGCGCAGTTCGCGGCATACCAGTCGAAGCCAACTCCTCGATACACGTGAGCGAGTCGTACGCCACCGAAGATTCACATGTCTGAACAGTGGCGTTTTGTTCACTTCGCGCGGAGCCTCTCGTCTTCGATATGCGGATCGAGACATCCGTACATACAATTTTCGTTGTGATTTTTTATAAGTGAAAATAAATCGAAAACCTTGCTAAACCCAATTCAAATAATAAGTAGTGTTTACTTTGAGCCGAAATAATCGTCAAAAAATAAAAGCAATATTATAATTACCCTAAAAAAGTTATAAGGGTTATTAACCTGACAGAATGATAGTTTTACAAGTTCAGAATGTTTCCTTCTTCTGTATATTTTTTTAAAAAAATTTAGTGCATTCTATTACAGAAACCACAAGAATCACAATTTCATACGTTACAAAACCTGAAAAATTTTCCGTTGAAATTTCTGTTGTTTTCCCATAATTTTCACATAAGTTTTTCCTCAGAAATCTTAGCAGGTATTTCTGTATACAGTTTTATAGTCCATAATATTCTAGTATAAGAAAGTTCAAGTTTGAAGTTACTGAAAATTTTCATTTGTATTTGGCGGCCGTCGTAGCCGAGTGTGTAGCGTGTGCGCGCCTCATTCGGTGAGCGCGGGGTTCAAATAATTTGATTACAAGTTTTCCTTGGATTTTTTTTGTCGTACTATGTTTTATCAGTATTTTTTGATTTTTTTTTTCTTCCGAAATAATCCTTATTCTAGAATTTAAAATTTTCCATTAAATTTGATCGATCTTTTGTGGTTTTTATTTTTTCGATCAGAAATAATCGTTATTTTTGTGTCTACAATTTTTCGATCATAATAAAAGACAACAAATTTGCCGCTGATGACAAAAAAATGTTTGATGATCGAAAAAATATCTAAAAAAAAAATTTAAAAAAATACGATCAAACTTGATCGAAAAAATAAAAATCAAAAATGCCGATTATTTTTCATCCTGGAAAATAAAAATCACAAGATAGCGAATATGAAATTATTTACAAAATAAAATAAAATATGTGTTTACAAAAATATTTTAAATACAAATAAGGTCAGGGTACCATAGCATGTGACATAAGGATCAGATCGATATGTTCGAGTTTTTTTTTGGAAAATTGTTTGCCATGATGCTTTGATCCAAAAAAAAAATCAAAACAGCGCCTATTTTCTGTCCCTGGAAAAATTAAATAAAAATTTTAAGAGAAAGAAGTCGGACAAAAATCATTGGAGCAAATGAAATTTTTATGTTGTGGCCATTTATTTACTTAGCATTAATTTCCCTCCTGTTGTTTTTACAGGGGCGGTCATACGTGGTGTATAAGTAACAATTTTCTCTTCAATACAAAGGCAAAAGTTCGATAGCATAGTGCGTCTCATACCAAAGTTGTGTTATTTCTTTAACCATTAAATTTTTTGCTGTCATATTTATTTTTCCTATTTATTTTCCCTTTTCCGGCGCCTTGTTTTTATTACAAGTTTTACTTTTGCCTTTCTACACTTTTACCGTCAATAAAAATGGAAAATGATAAATTATTGCTTTTCCCCTGAATTTTAATGTTTGCGTTTTGTTGTTCTTTTTTTTTATTTCAGCAGCATAAATTTGCATTCAGCATATCTGTTGCGTTAATGTGCGCACAAGCAGGTATATTGAATTTAAAAGTTCATAATGGACAAAACCATAAAACAATAAGAAATTTTGAGCAGCAACGAATGAAATATTTATGCACTAAAGCTTCTTTCTTATGATGAATAATGTAGGTGAAAATTATAATAAATACAAATATGCAGTGTTCATTTGATTTCACGCAAAAGATATTTTATAATGTATTAATCATTTGACGGAACAGAGAAGATCGGAGTACTAAAAAATTGCTACAGACAATTGAATTTTCATTTTGGACAGCTAAAATTATGATATGTATTAGCTCTTTACTTATCAGTTATACAAAGAATGCTAAAGAAAAAGATTCGAAGTTATATGTTTGTGTATACCCAAATGTTTAGAATGCAAATGGGAAACGTTAAGTCTGTCAATGATTTCGTACCCGGTCCAATCGGGTAATGTTTTTCATTTCCCATAGAACTCGAATAAGTTGTTTTCTGGTTCAAATGATCAGTCACGTATTTTTTCTTTCGACAGAAAAAATTGTTTCCGATATTTTTTGGCAATTTTAATTTTGGTGTGAAAAACGTATTTTACAGGATTGAGATGGCAAAAGGAATACAAAGATCACGCCCACATCTCATATAACGGTAGTAAGAAATTAGAAAAAAAATATCAAATTAAAAATATAAAAATGGCTTATTAAAAAAATATTTTGCATTAGGGTTGCTGCATGTTTAAAAAATTATTTGAAATTATAATAAGTTAATCAAATGTTAAAATATGTTTCTCAAACTGAAGCGGCTAAAGAATGTTTCCGTTTGGGCTACAAAGAAAGTAGGCTTAGGAAAACGTAATCATAAAGTTTAGTTTAGGAAGTGTTACGTTTTAAAAACACTACTGATTTATTTCAATTTGCAAGCTTACTGAAATATAGCAGTATTGGAGAGAAACGAAAGTGTTTATGCAAACAATTTTTTGAATAGAGTTGCCACTTTTTAAATAACGTTAATTCAATTTAATTGGAAAGGCAATTCAAATTCTATTATGCGGGAACTTTGTTCGCAAAATATATATAGGATATATTCGAGAGGCTGCCACCTGTTTTAAAAATTATATTCAATTAAATTTGTTTGATAAACGAAGCACTACAATAGTGGTTTCAACTGCCAGCGGTTAATGAAAACTTAGTCCCAAAATAAAATTTATATTTACACAACAATGTTTTGAAAGCAGTTCATAAAAGAGGTGCCACTTTTGCAAAACAAAAAACATTTTTGTATAAGTTAAATGAAAAATAATAATATCAAATTGTATACCTTTGTCAAGACGCATGTTTTATAATTTTTTTTTTAAATATAAATATGAATGTATGGAAAAAGTCTTTTATTCCCGTCTGTTTGGAAAAAATCTTTTATAATCCCTCTTCATAAAAGCGGCAATAGGTCTTCGATTGAAAATTACCGTGGAATAGCAAAGCTATCGGCAATTCCAAAACTATTTGAAGCATCGATCGATCTCTTCATCAATCTCAAACTCTCACCACGGATTTTGTAAGGGCAAATCAACTATTACCAATTTACTGGAAATCACAACTCATGTTTCAAATGGTTTTAGAGAAAATATTCCAACAGATGTTATATACACCGACTTCAGTAAAGCTTTTGACAAATTTTGTCACCCCTTACTCATCCACAAACTTGATCTGCTGGGCTTTCCACCCTCTCTCCTCCGCTGGATTTCTTCTTATCTACATGATAGATCTCAAATCGTTATATTCAAAAATGCTTTCTCCAATGTCATTAATGTTACTTCGGGAGTTCCCCAAGGCAGCCATCTAGGCCCGATTCTGTTTTTGTTATTCATAAATGATATTACTACTGCAATAAGATATTCGAACTCCCGCCTTCTTTTAATCAACTTTAAGTTCCCTGAACGTCGAACGTCGATACTATCGCTGACTTTTATATAAAATATATAATTTAATTCAAGGGCGCATTGATTGTGCCGTTCTGCTGCAACGCATTCGTTTTATTTTCTTATTCCTGCAAGGTTTTTACGAAGCTTTTACCTCATTTATCTTAGGAACTTTAAAACCAATTTCCAGAGCAATGCGCCAATTTGTCGTGCGCTTTGCGAGTTTAATAAGATCTCGAATTTCACTTCCTTTGATTTTTCAAATTTCTAAAAGGCAATTGTCTTATTTTAACAAATCTTCTTCTGCTTCTTTTTAGTCTTCAAATTATTAATGAATTGTACTAACATTCTTATATTCTTAGTCTTTAATTGATATTGAATTAATTTGAACAATTTGTGTAATCAATAAGCAGTCAGTTTAAACTATTGTGTTTTTGACTAACAAAAGAAAAAATAAATAATTAAAATAAAAATGAAAATAATGTTACTGGAATACAATTTTTCAGAGGTCCTTAATACTAGAAGCCTGGTTTCATTTATTTATTTATTTATTTATTTATTTATTTAGTCCAAAAATTAGTCAACAAAAACAAAGTGTCTTACAGACTAATGCAGATATTTCACAAACATTGTGTTACTAACTACAGAAAATTTAAGTTTATAAACATCGTACGGAATATCATAATTACTTAAAGGCTAAGTTAAGATTTATAATGAAAGACTGTTTTGGGGATGCAAAATCTATCCATTTGGCTATGTGTATTAAGATGATCAGCAAATATCTGTAGTAGACTGTATTTCTGATTGAGCTTCAGCTATTCAAACCTCGAGAGGGTCGATGAGACTTTAATCGTTTCTACCTCGAAATGATTAATTCGGTTACACCCATATCTCATACATCTCATATAGCGGTATTAAAAAAATATTTGCAACCGTAATGAAATGTTACTCCAGAAGAAAAACTATAAAACTAATTCCAATCAGCTTACATGAATTAGCTAAGGATATACCTAAATAACATATAGATTATAAATAAAGTGGAATAGCTTAATAAATGTGCGAAAAAAAATAATAAGTAAGTTTTATTTTAAAATAAATAATTCCAAAAATAATATATTAATGATGCCCTTTAGACAGGCAAACATCGATTCTGCTAGCCAGGCAGCAATCACTGTTTTAAGGGGTTTAATGATCATGCAAAGGCTAGGGGACATAGTGGTTGGAAATTTTATTAAAAAACAACTTAATCTTTATTTGTTCCTTTGGCACACTGCAGACTTCTGACCGGTGATCGATCGTCGGCGTTCGAAGGAACTCCGGGCGCCAACAAAGCGGCAATTCTCGATCCTCGTAGGAGACCAGGTATTGTTCGAAAAAGGTTCATGTGGTTAGACTGAATATAGTCCTCTTCTTGCGATTAACTAACTCCCTAGAAGAGCTCTCAGAGGTGGAATTCAGCAGTATGCGGGCAGTCAGCGTTTCTCCTGTTAACTTTTCTGTTAGGTTAGGTTACTGTGGTAGTTCGCCAAAGGGAACTCACTTAGACATAGTAGGAGTCCGTTGTGATACCACCTAATTTATGAACGGTAACGTGAATCGGAAAGTCAGGAAAGATTAACCTGAGAAACGCTGCGTGCCCCGAATGAAGTCACGCAAATTACCAATCTCCACTCCAGAAAGGTCTTCTGGAGTGCTAAAGAAGTACGAGCCTAGGTACTTGAACCTCAGTCTCGCAAATGCAGGGCAGCTGAGCAGAAAATGACAAGATGAATCCACCTCATCCTCCTCCATACAGCTGCGGCAGAAAGAGTCAGAGACTACTTTCAGCCTAACCGCGTGAATACCCAACGGACAATGCCCAGTCAAAACACCAACGGGGGTCGAGAGTTGCCTCTTAGTAAGCGACATCAGCTCCCTTGAGCGCCCACGATCCACTCTCGGCCAGAGGGACCTTGCAATTCTGCATGTCGTGGCGATTTTCCAGCGCTCGCTGAGACGACATAGAGCCCAACTGTCCAGGAGAAGCCCGTAGGCAGTCAAAGGAGCCCCCACCCCCTCCCTGTAAGGATAAATGACTTCCAGGGTACCTTGCGGAGCGAGCTTATCAGCCATGCAGTTCCCTGCAATGTCGCTATGGCCCGGTACCCAAAATAGTCGAACGTCGAGATACTCCGAGGCGGCTGCGAGGGAAGTCAGGCATTCCCTGACCAGTTTTGATCTCACCATTAGCGATCCTAAGGCCTTAATAGCGGCCTGACTATCCGAATAAATGTTCTGTTGCTTTGGTTTAATTTTTTAAGTTAGCAGAGAAACACTAGTGTTATTCAATCTAAATCATCAAAATTCAACGAAAGGGTGACTTCCAGCAAAATAAAAAAAGATATTTAAAACAATACACTAAAATATGGGGCGCACTTCTTAGATACCCTTATGTGTAATTTTTATATGTATGTATATTATTTTACAAAATCATTTTTCTTGATATTTTGCCTTGACAACTTTTATGCATTCATGGCACATTTTTACGGGTCATTAAACAAATCGTCTTTTGAAATTGCGCTTAGAAAATAAATTAAAGTGCATTATACTGCGACAAATTGGTCAATCAATATGCAAACAAATATTGACTTTAAAATTGTGTGCTCTACATATTTACTTTTAAGCTGATATACAAATTTACATTTATATAATAACCGTTTGTTACTTTCTGACATTCTCTTATTGTTGCTGCTTTTGCGGTTTTTGTCATTGTGGTGATTTCTTTTTCTCTGTTAACGGCTTGCCCATTTATTGAGTATTAGCTGTGTGTATTTGATGTGTGTGTGTGTGTGTGTGTGTGTGTGTGTGTGTATGTGCGAGGCTTCGAAAACCTTCTTCTTTTTTTCAGCGCTTTGTATGGCAATTGCGCCATGGCTTATGAGTAACATAAAAGGTAATAAATCAAGTTATTTGTTTTCGATGCTTTTGTTCAGCTTCATTGCGTTTGAATAACCGCTTATTATTTATTTACATACACAAAGGTCAATGGAATGTCGGATTAAAGAAAAACGTATAAATGTTTATTTATGTGCGGAATTTTACGGGAAAATAGAGCGGGTCAAATAATAAGATGCTATCGAAGGTAGTAGAATTTTGTGGTTTAAAAAAGGGGAAGAATTATACACTACCGCCTTTAGGAAGAAAAGTAACAATGTATTTTGATAAAAAAAAGTAATTAGTACTGAAAAAAATTTACTTAGTGTAATGTGGAAATATTCCTTTCAAAATTTGCTAGTGCCTACCAGGGGTGTTCATTTTTGAGTGAATTATTATTCAACTAAAAAAAAATAAACGTATGCAAATGTGTTCATTTGCAATCATATTACAAATAATTTTGAAGTACAAAATAATGAAAAACATCATTCATTCATTTTTGAATAATAAAAAAATTTTGGTTCATCATACATAAAATTTATAATAAAGAAAGAAATGTCGTGCATCATAAATTAGTTTTGAATAAAAAATGGGGTTTCATTCATCATACAAATAGTGTTGAAAAACGAATAGATTTACAATCATTGTTCAAATAATTTTGACTAGCGAATACATTTTCATTTCATTTCATTTATTAACTTTATAAATACAGCAAAACACATGGTTTTTTGAGCGTACAAATAAACCAAATAAATTAACTTGTTAACTTTATCCAAAATTATATTAAGTAAAATATAGAATAGCACTATAGTTATAATAAGAATTAAGAATTATATCTAATAGTAATAAGTAACAAATAAAACTAAAAAGTTACATTAGAAAGTTACTAGTTCTGTTTTAGGAAGGGGGATTTGTAGGTTGGTTAGAGAAATAGTACTTAAAACGATTTACAACTGGGTTTTTGAAGCATCCAAATATGTTTATACATTTAATTGAGGTCAGTATAGAAATCGAGATTCTGGCAACGCTAACAAAAAACAAGCTAGAGGTTGTTAAAGTCTCATACTTAGGTACAATAATATTATGGGTGCGAGACGATTGGACTAGTTTTGAGTTTTCAGTAGTAGTAGCATGGTTGGCGGTTCCTTTTTAACTGAAATAGGAATAAGATGTTGCGAACCTTCATATAGTTAACCAGGCTGGAAGCCAAGATATTTTTGGTGAACACTGAGATTTGGTCATATTTTTTTTACCGTAAATAAATCTGGCAGCGCTAATTTAGTTTATTCTTGGATTCACAGTCCAGATTACTATAAACCAATTCGTAATATGAAATGTGAAAAACATTAAATATCTTGGATATGCAATAGCTAGTATGATCTGAACAAGTTAGATGGGAATTCATTGTAAAGCCAGGATTCGTCACTACAGATTGGAATTTCAGCACCGTATCGCCCAGCATTAATGGTGATAAACTAATCAAATCAAAAGAATCAGGAGATATTGGAAGTAATTGTGTTTTCGCAGCGTTTATTTTGACCCAGCTTACTATTCTTCTATCACTTAACCTAGAAACTGTGAAAAATGTATCGGGATATAAATGAATACAAGAGTTTTTGCAGCAGTAAGCAATATCATTTCCAAAAACACTTCTGGAGGACTCTAGAAGTGACTTTACTACGACAAAAAAAAATACGTTTCCACTTTGGACTTGTTGGTATCTGTGTGAGAGATAGTTGTTCATTAATTTAAGAGAACTTGAGTTGAAACCAAAGTAATACCGCAGTTTTAAAATAAGAATGCCATGTCTGGCCTTATCAAACGATTTAGGGAAATCTAAGAGCACTAAAATAATAAGTAGCTTATCATCGAAGCCAGACTGAAACTCCCATAAGAGGTTGCGCTTGTTAAGGTGGTGAACTATTTAGGTGGACATGAATTTTTCAAAAACGAATAGGTCTAAAGTCTTTTGGAGAGCTAACGGAGCTCTTTTTAGGTACAGGAATAATGTTAGCAATTTTCCATTGATTAGTAAAGGTAGAAGAGGTTAGGGCATAATTGAAAATATGTGCGAGAGTGGCTAGTACGTAAGGGAGAATTAGTGTTAAGAAACTTGGATTCTTAAAAAGAATTTACATATGTACATAAAAATGTCTCACAAAAAAGTTGCGGCTTTTCTATCGAAAGTGTAAGTTTTAAGATTTCCGCCAAAATAGTTACCAAAAATACTAAGGCTTACGTAGGCTGAATATATTTAAAAATTTCTAAAAAAAAATTTTTTTTTTATAAAAAAAAGTTTTTTTTTAAATTAAAAACAATTACTTGAAATTTTAAAACACTGCAAGCTTAGAAGATCTGCTTAGAATATTACAAATTTTTTTCAATAGAACCATAACAATGAAATTGGTGAAAGATAAATTGGAACAGTTCATCTGTGAAAGTAAAAAAGGCAACAAAATACTTCTCAAATGATGTATTATAAGTCAAAATAAGCAAATCTTTCAAAAAAGGTCGAAAACAGTAAGCAAAATTTCATTATTATGTATTCTCCTTTTTACATTTTTCAAACATTTGTATGCAGAACTTGTCAGCTTTTATATAAGCTAAGGCCTTTTTATAACCTGAGGGCATTCTTTGAAAAAATGTTTAAAAAACTATTTACAAAATTTGCCAACAAGATTTTTTTTCGCCTTGAATATTTTTTTTTTTTGTTATACAGGCGAAAATATCTGATATAGTTTCTTTATGCCAATATGTTACGCGAATTTAACCAATCGTGCATCGGTAGGTGTTCCCTAATTTTGCCAGCGTGTAGAAAAATATTTTCTTCACATTTTTCAATAAAATCAAAAACAAAAGCTAGTCCAAATCCAGAAAAGGTTTATTAATTTATTTTAGATTTTTGATAGTAAATAATAAATAAATTTAATTCAATTTAATTTTAGTATACTTCATTTGAAAGTTGAGAAAAAATCACACATTTCATCTACCGCGAAAATTTTCATATCCCCATCAGTTACTGCAGTAGATGCAATTGAATAGTGGTACTTTTTTGCGAGTGTGAAATTTGAAAAAAAAAAAATTAATTAAATTATTTAATTTCAATAAACATACAAACAATTTGAATAATAAGGAATAAATTTGCAGTCATTATTTTTTAGTCATTAAAATGATTTTAATAAAAGTTAAATATTATCTCCATAATTAATGAAAAATTTTTGGTAATTTAAAACTATATTCATAATTATTGAAAATCTGTTAATTATTAAAAATTTATATGTATGGCGAATGAAAATTTATTCGTCCTTCAAATGCACTTGAACAACGAATATAAAATTAACTGAAGGTCAAGCAATATTCCTACACCCCACTGGGATGAAACTATCTACCAATAAGCCTAAAGAACACAAGTAAACTGCCAAATATAACAAATTGATCATAAAAACAAAAACAATGCTGAACTTCAATAAAAAAAGAAGAAATACATTGCATTGAAAGCACTTTAGTATTCGTGCAAATTTACACAACCAAAAAAAAAAAACAAAAATATAACAATACCGAGTACAAAGTGGATTAAAATCAATAACAAAAACAAGCAACAGAATGCGAAAATAAATAAAACATTAATTTACTAGTATCAGGGAAAAGTAGAAAGAAACGTTAGCAGCAGAATTTGGCAAAAATCGTGGAAGTAATATTAAACAGATGTGTTATGAAATTACCTTCAGTGTTTGCAGTGCGCAAAAATGTATCCCATACCTCTGCTTGCCTTCTGATTGTACTAACTTCGTCTAGCTCCGTGTTGGTTTTGTCGCAGGAGTGCAGTGCAGGACAAAGTTGCCTTCAGTTAAGTGGATTGTAATGGAATGTTTACATACATATTTACGTATATTACATATCTACATATACATATATAGTATGTACGTACATAACTAAGTACTCTATGGCAATGGCGCCGCATTCGGGGACTTAAGTGCAAAAAATATTTATGCCATCATTTGTAGCAATAACAGCCGAGCACTTTGGCTTATGCGGATTAATAATTTATCAGAATTTATATACTATTCATCATCGAAAATTAACCTTGCTTGAATGGTTTATTTAATGCCCATAAACGCTGCCAGAAAAATATAGCATAAAGTTTGGTACATAAAATATTATGCCTGTGAGGGCAATTCCATAGTAAAGTCTTGAGTGAGCAAAAAATTAAAAATTATACCACTATGCTATTTATTGCTTGAATTTCTTCTGGGAAGATTTTGCAAGAAGTTTTGGCTGATATTTTTATTAAAAACTTTCGCCTAACGATGAGGTTCTTCAAATATCTACGAAGAGCTCAGGTAGGTCATTAGACATAGAGGTCGAATAATTTCGAAAAACCGTTCTTATTACTCTTTTGTTTCGAATTGAATATATACAGTGTCGGACAATAAAATCGGAATATGACTATTATAAATGTTTTGACAATTTTCCGTTTGTTTGTTTACGGTTTTTTAATTTTGTATAAAAGCATAGCTCATTATTTAACTAACACCACACAAATACATATTTCAAATACTGTAGAAAATATAGGAAAATTCAAAAAACTGCCAAACTTTTTAATTGGTATTTTTACAAAAATTCTAAGTATTTAAGTTTATTGTGCCATAAATGTGCAAGTTCCAACTAGCTGAAACTTTCCGTTAATTTTTCACTATTTTTTTTTGCTGACCATTGCCATTTTCTCGAATACAAAAAAAAAATTGTCGAAAGTACTATGTATGGAAGAAAATGCATGACAGAGACGGCAACAAAATTATCAAAAATAAATGTTCAGCTAATAAAAACTTTCACTTTATATCAGGCAATAAACTAGCAACTTAGAATTTTTATAAAAATTAATTTTGCTTTTTTTTTAATATTTTAAGTTACTACCGCGTTATCAGTAATTGCTTACGAACATTTTGAATAATATGTACATAGCGACTCAAACTGACCTCATATAGATATTTCTGCTAATATTTGCCATGCTTTTGGTGATAATTTTTTACAAAGTCTTTAATAATAAAAAAACATGAAACATGAATTTCAAATTTTATATTTATATTTTATATTTATAAAAATTTTGGTGAAAATTTTAAACTTTTTAATTATAATTTTTGGCATATTTTAAATATGCAGTTTGGCAACTCATTAAATTTCACCAACAATTTGAGAGCTACAAGTGGTTAAGAAGACCCGCTTGGTTTTGAAATTTTGACTGTTGGTATTTCATTGCATTGCACACTTTCCGTCACAAAAACTGCGTGCGTTAAATGGAAACAAGTTTTCGAAACAGAAATTCCGAAAATTTAAAAAAACTCAACGGCAAATCCACTAAAACTGCATGCTCAAATTCCGTTCATAAAATATAATTATAAAATTTAAAATTTTGATGAAAATTTTTTGGGTTTTTATAAATTTTGCACAAAGTTTAAAGTTGTGGTTTATATTTTTTTTGTTGTGTTATGAACCAACTTTTTAATAAAATATTAGCAAAAAAAAACATTATAGAAAAAGTTGTTAACTGTTTGAACACTGTACATATATACTTGTTTATATTTTGTTTGAAATTTTATTCAAGCCTTGCTGAATTTGTTCTTTGATAGCAGAAAAAAAGATTTAAACAGCACAGCTACGTTTTTTATGCCATCGTGTGAATTCCTTAACTTTATATTTCTCAAAAAGCCTTATAACACAGCGATATCCTATCAGTATCTTCCAGAGTTGCTATTTTATCAAGAACAACCATTTGTGTTGCTTTTATCATAAGCTGAACCGTGTACTACACCGTGCTATAAAATTAAACTATTTTTCACAGCACTTCTACATTTTTTTGTTTAACAAGGATTGCGGGTTTTAAAAAATCGTATAAATCTAATATTAGACAAGTTAGGAAAATATGGGTATAAAATACAAAGCGATATTGCCTACAATCTAAAGATGTTTTATTAAGAAGAAAATATACAAAATCAAATATTCATTATTATTTTAGTTTAATAAAACTCAGTGCTAGCTAACCTGAAAAAAAACTTAAGAATATTTGTTTATATCTTGATGTCGAAATTTTTCCTTTCAATTGCAATATGTTTTATCGATTGTTTTTAAAATAAGTAGCAAAAGCTACATCAAATGGGCATATTCAATTTCATATTTTTCTTTTGCTAGCTTTTTATTCAATCCAGATATTTTTTGTAATGTAATTTTTATAGAAGTGTTTTCAATGCACTTTTCCAATCTTCTCACTATTTCGAATGACTTTTTCTACCTATGTACGAGTTTAATTTTGGCTTCTGTAAATTGAAAAATCTACTTCCAAGTGATTTTAAAGTAAACCCCGTATTAAACTAAATTTGCTGAAAGCAGGCGTGCTGTGGAATATTGTGGAGTTTATCGTGAAATATCACGTGCTTGCCGCTGGAAGTGCCCACATACATAACTATAACTATATATAAGTATATATGGATAAGCTGTATTCGAAAATCAAATATAAATAGCCTTAAACACAAAAAGGTGAAAAGCAAATAGAAAGCAATGAATGAAAAAGTTTGCCAAAAGCAACGTATCAAGTAATATCTGCAAGGAAGACTGGTCAATTAGGTTAGAGAATACATTTTGAGGGGACGAAATGAACAGGTTTGCTTTTATTAATTTTTTATTTGTTTGCTTTTCGGTAAGAGTACGATTTTATGTAACTTTGTATGTAAGCTTTGTTTGCCAAAAAAGGTCTTAATGGAAAAGTAGTTGCCGTATAGTAAATGCTACTGGTTCAAACCCGTTTACCGCCAGTCCTTTTTGCAGCTCAACTAGTTCGACGGTACTTCGAATCGTAGAATCGGTATGCTCAAACCCGTGTCGCCGTATCGTACCTTCAAAAAGCCAATTTCGCAATTCGTAATTTTCGTATGCCGGAATCCAATGAAGCTGTCAACTGACGCAAATTTTGTATGAGACAATAAAAACTAAAAAAAAATATTTATTAACGCATATAGTCAAGTTTTTTTAATTAAGGCTAAGCTCTTCGCCCATACCTTTTAAAACGCTTTTGAATCCTCCTTTGAGAAGGCTGGGATTAGGTCAGGCTGCTCCTAAAATGGTCACAGTGACCCACTGCGACGCATTGCAAAGCGCTGGGAGCTTCGAAGCTGACTAATCTCTATACTCGATAAGACTTAGTCTAGCGAAGGCAGGGCAGTTGAGTTAAAAGTGCTGAGGTGACTCCACCTCCTAATCTTCCAAAGAGCGCAGTAGGTTAGTGCTGATATTGAGACTCACCACACGGGTTTTCACAAGACAGTGCCCTGTCAGCACATCCATATTCAATGAGAGCTGCGGCTGGGATAATCGTAGAAGCTTCCGTGACTTCCTCCGGTCTGCTTTTGACTACAATGATCTCGGAACCCTACAAGTGCCCAATGCTTTCCAAGCTGATCGAAAGCCTTTTCGCTCAGAAGTAGCCGACCAGAGGAACCCCGAAAATTTCCCTACTTGGAAAGTCCTTTCCAAGTGTACCTTGCCTAGATAACTCATCTGCTTCATAATTCTCCGGGAGATCTCTGAGCACAGGCACCCAGATTAAAATGATGGAGAAGTACTCCGAAGCTCTCGGAAGAGACTTCCGGTAAACTCTAACCACTTTCGATCGCTATGTAATTGAGATCATAGCCGTGATTGCCTATCGGAGTAAATATTCACTTCCATTACAGAGGTCGCACTGGTAGCAATCATTCGGCCGGCTACCTCCGCCTAAAACAAGCTACAGTGATCTGCTACCTAAATTGTGCCATTACGAGAGTTCTCGGTAGAATGCTCCACCTACGACCTTCCCATTAAGTTTCAGATCTATTCGTGAACATGTTCATCAACCCAGGGTGGATCCCTAGGTTGAATGGCAATACCAAAGTAAACCTTGTAAAATCCTCGAATAACTACAATCCGAGTTAAATTTGTGTGCAATACCTCGCAGCCTGACGGCGGCCTCGTCTGCCAGAACTTTTCCCGTAGTATCCACTGTAGTTATGTTCAACATTCAGCGCTAGCGTAGACGTCGTCCGGAGAATCCCACGGATTCCAATGATAGCCGCTCTTTGCTCCCTTAGGCGAGAGACACCAGCGCTTGCCGATGACCCTTCTACAGCAGTACAAGATAACTAGGGCCTTCTGTGATCTTTCCAGATATTTGACCCTATCAGAAAGCACGACAAAATGACGAGAAGGTTAATATCAGTAACTTGTATAAACAAAGTTGGAAAATTTGGATTTGTAATAATAAAAAAATTCAAGCGATTCACCAATTGCAAATTTTTCATACGAATGGCTAAATTATTAGATATTAATATGTAAGTGAAATAAGTAGATAGTTTAGACGCATAATGTGACTTTCATTAAATAAAAATGGCATCCATTATATTTGAATCATTCAAAAAACTTTCTTACAAAGTCCCATGTTTTTAAAGACCTTTTGAACTAATATTCATTTATTTATATCTATTAAAACACCTATGTAAGTATATGTTCCTGCTTCTGGTTGGCAATGGGGTGGAGAGCTACGAACTGATTACAGCATACCGTTTTTATATTTTGCGGATTTGAGCTTTGAATTCGTAACTACGAAAATTCGGAGTCTAGCATAGGGGTGATTATCTTGCAGCCGATTCGAACTAGCGACCTCAAAATCATAGCTAAGCTAAGCTAAGCTTTGAAACTCCTACTTTTCGAGGACAGATGCCGCTAAGCTCTGCGAATACTGATTAAATTATTCGGCCACCTTTATAAAATATCAGTTCAGTAATTTTTATTTGCTTCCCACTAGTGGAAAACTAATCATATGGCTTAAAGACCTATTATATTTATAAAAATATAATTAATGGAATGAGTAACAAAGATAACATTTATTCGGAAAAATCAACTTTTTTTCTGGGGATTGAATAAAATAATTCCATTTAAGCGATTTGATCGAGATATGGGCCTTCGAAATTCGAAATTGGACCGTTGATGAGGAATTCTTTACAATTATTATATGTAAAAAACTAAAAAAGGAAGAGTACACGCGCAAATATATTTATACAAATGATAACTCCATTTTTCATAAAGTTCCGATTTGTTCACTTCATTAGTTCAATACAAACAGATTTGTATTTGGGTCTTATAGTACATTACTTACTTAATAGGCGCTATAACTGCTTAAGCGGTTTTGGCCGGACTTCTCTTACAATTTGTGATGCGCGTCTTGATGTTGTATCACAAATTGAAGGACCAACAGTTTTACGCCGACTCCGAAGGGCGAATGTTTTTTTTTTTGGGAGAAGTTTTTTTTTCATGGCAGAAATTCACTCGGAGGTTTGCCATTGCCTGCCGAGGGGCGATCGCTATTGGAAAAAAACTGTTCTATAATATTTGATGGTACTTGCCCCGGCCAGAATTTGAACCCAGCACCCACCGAATGAAGCGCACACACGCTAAACACTCGGCTACTTCAGCCGCCCTTATAGTACATAGATACCGGAATAGTACGCCTCAGAAATCGATATTATATTTCCAATAAAATAAAAGTTTGATTTGAATATATTCTCAAAACTCTAGGGGCTAGTTTCACGAGAGCAATTTAAATGAAAAACCATATATGAAAATTGACCGAAAATAAAAACGCCATTTTTTGTTAAAAGTGAAATGAAGATGTAATTTTTGTGTATAAATTCGCAGTTATGTATGTTGGTCAAATAAGTATGTATGTACGTATTTATAAATCCGGTAAGGCTTGCCACTGGTCATTTAGGTTCGTTGATAAATACATTTTTCTGAACCTAAACAAACATTTAGCGATTGTATGTTTTACTCGCCTGGGTTCAGTGCAGAGCTAATGAGTGAAAATATTTACTTATGTAACAACCCACCTCTGTCAATATTGGCAGGAGCTTAATGAGGGTCTAGTTATTTAGGAATGTACATATGTATGTACATCGATATGAATATCTGCACCGGTATATCCAAAGCACACAATATGAAAATATTACTTAAGGCATTCAAATAATATAACAGGCATGTCAGTGCTGAATTTAATGACATTTGAAATGGTAATGTCTCAAATTTATATTTCATATTTCATTAATATCAAAATTTAGTTGTTTCAGCCTAGGTGTTGTCATTATACTGTACGGGATAAGAGTTGTAGCTCTTGCATTATAACTGCTCTTCTAATTTCTGTCGAAAAATAACAAAGTTGGCGCTCATCAATGACAGTTAACAGTTTAAAAAAAAATCATTCAACTTTTATTGGACATTAATTGATACCCGCGACCTCGCTTTTACAAATTTACAAAAGATTTTTCAATGCTAAAATGCAGGTTCGAAGAATTTAAAAACCATGCTCTTTAGTAACAGTAAAGATGAAGTCAGTGGCATAACTAGCGCATTCATCTTTTATAGAGATATTTTCTTATTGCACCAGTACTATAGCTTTCGAATATCATCACTATCGGACAACAATTGGACTATATCTATATAATTCGAGTTTAGCGCCACCTTGCGCATTTTTTTGCGTAAAAAGTACAGGTGGTCGCCGTATTCGATGGGTCCCGGATTTAAATCCTGATCGGGGCAAGTAACATCAAAAATGAAGGAAAAGCTTTTTCTAATAACGATCGCCCCTCGGCAGGCAATGACAATGGCAAACCTCTGATGGTATTTTTGCCATGAAAAAAAACCTACTCCGCCGTTCGGTGTCGGCATAAAACTGTAGGTCCCCCAATTCTGTTACAACAGCAAGACGCGCACCCCAAATTGTAGGAGAAGTTCGGCCAAAATCGCTTCAGCGGTTATAGCGCCAATTAAGTAAGTAAGTATTTCTTATCACATTCCCATTAGGCGATTTTAATTTCATAAAAATGGGATTATAAGTAAGGATTTTCTGAGTAATTCACTTCTAGCGCCACCTAGCGCATTTATCTTGTACAAAAGTATATTTTTATTGCACTAGCGCACAAACCCTTTTTAAAATCAGCAATATCGAATTTTCCGAGTATCCCGACTCATACGGATTAAAATATGGCCTATGCCCGTGCCAGCGGTCTATGGAAAATTAGTTTTTAATTAGTTTTCGAGCCAAGTTGTAACAAAGGAAGGATCAAATTGTATGGCGCTGAAAAAAAGTTCAGAGCATCATCGCGATTCTGGTACTCTGGATCCTTCTAAAATGAGTTTTTGTATTTCATAAATACTAACAAGTCGATCGATCTATTATTTTTTATTTATTATTTATTTATTTATTTTTTGCAACTGAAATGCAGTAACTAGACCGACTTTTTAATATTTTTGAAAAATCTGCACTTGGAGCGACCCACAGAACCAGAATCGCTATAATGCTTTGAACATTTTTAATTGACCCACTCTAGTGTACATAAATTGTACTTTAAAGTTTTCCAACAGAGTGTCTTACACTGAATCTTCAGACAAATCTTTCTAAAAGTTGCGTATGGTTTTTCCTCGAATCCTAGCATTGCGCTCAAAAAACGAAATGTGAAATACAAAATTTGATAGAGTTTCGTAAAGCAGTTTCGATAGTTTGGCTATTTACTCTAAATTGCAAACAAAAATAGAACAAAAATTTTGATATTCTATTTTTCAACCCAGTCCCTTATATCAAATTTGAACAAATTCTCTTGTATAGCTACTAAAATATCGCATTATTTTTGCATTCCCAGTGCTATAATGCTTACATGCTTATATCTACATCGGTTGATTTAGGCTATTTCAAACAACCGTTATGTGACCTATAGTTATGTATTGTGACTGACGGTAATTTAGAATGCCTCAAAATTTAATTTTGGCATCTGCAGAGTTCTTTCAGTGCACCAAAAAGAATTTGAATGAATCAGATGATTTTTTCAAGCAATAGAAAGACCCTCAAAAACCGATAATCTGCTGAAAAAATGTATAAAAATAGACATGTATTTAAAACTTGTACTTTTCATCCCCGAATAACTTCGCTTTCGCATAATTGAAATTTTTATACTATTCCCGATATTTTTCTAATATAATAAATACAGGATTTCTAAATAACTTGCCTCTAGCGCCATATAGGTAATTTATTTTTCATAAAAGTATTTTTGTTGCACCAGCACCATACCTTTTTACTATCATCATTATCCGACCATAAATACGAATTTTCTGAGTATCTCGACTCAAGCGTCACCTAACGGATTATAAGTCTGCTATTAGACACGTCAAGTATTTCTGCCGCTACGTAGGCGAAGGGGATGTGAAGAGAGAGGAAACGAGTTCCGATGTGTACGTTTGCATCGTCAAGTCATATCAAATTTGCGCACTTTACTTTCGACATCTTTCATTTTCACCATATTTATTGTTGTGACAACCCATATTTGTTTTTGTGACAAACCAAAGACGCTACTGAAATAAATAGAAAAGACAAAATGTAATTAACATGAAATGCTTTCAAGCACTTCACTGAAATCTGAAAGTCGACTAATCTAGCCTCAGTCCGTGTCACGAGGCTGAGGAATATACTACATATCTTAATTTGGTTGAAATCCGTTTCGCAGTTTTTTAGCACAGGTGTAACAATGAAAACGGCTGCATTTTTATATATAATTGCTATATAGACTAGTTGACTAGTTGATACAGGCGACTTCACCTGCGTTGCTTCCTGAGTCTCCATATAATTGCAGAAGTTTCTTTTAATGCTAAAAATCCAAAGTTTGTTTTGTTTCTGATTTTTGTTATAATATAAGTATACTATTTTTATAAAAATTATGAAAATTAATTAATAAAAACCTTGCGAATATTGTAAGAAAAATCACTTTATGGGCAAGTGTTTGAGTTATGGTAACTACAAACTCTTTCCGGTATATCTATTACTAAGTATTGCTAATACAAGCCCTCATTATTTTACTTTACATTTACTCGCCTACGAAGCCAATAGTCGATTAGAATTTTACAACTTTTTTATTATGCATTTTTGCATCTTACCACCTCCGCCGATTCAACTAAAGTAGCTTTATAAGTTTCAGCCTGTAGCCAATAATTTCATTGACAATTCCAAGCACTTACTTAGCTTTTTCCATTCACTATCCTTTTCATATCCATTTCCCCTTCTACCCCACCATAATTCTCTTACATCATCACTCTGCAGTTTCTTAATGTTATTCGCATTGTTTTCCCTGCCGCAAACTCGCTGAAATAATGCGACTGGTTTTTTTTATTGTTGTTGCCTGCATCCTGAATGTCGCCAACAACGAGGCAATCTATTGAAATGTGTAGATAGGCGAACAAAAAAAGAAGATACGAGTAAAATGAAGCAATGAAGCACTCGACGAGTACATCAACCGTCTAACGTCGGCTTTAAGCGGAAATAGCTCCATTGAATATGTTATATTTCACATCTTAATATTTTATTATACATATAAGTAGATATACATAGCTATTTATGTATGTGTGTATGCAGGGGCGCCGGAAGACGTGGGTATGGTGTGTAGTACTACCACGCTGAAATTTACCATAGTGGGTAATTACCCACCTGGGAATTCGAGCAGAAAAAAAATTTTGAACACATAAAGTCATTTTCATATTCTTTATGCTGATTGTGATATGGACATTTTTGATCGAATCGAAATAATCAGAAAAGATCTTGACAAGTCGGAGCTTTGCTTAGTTGATTCGTTTAGGAAAATAGAGGCTTCCCAATTTGGCTAAATAACACTGCGGAACAAAATTTTGCGGTCGGAGATTTTTAAGTCGATTTAGGATAATTTGCGGGCGCTGAATACGAAAATAATATCAGTTTTGTCGAATTAGCTCTAGTTTTGCAGATAAAGACTTTTAAATATTTCACGAAAAAACCTAATTAAAAATACCAAAATGGATTTAAATTATATGTTTATTGCGCACCCGTATAAAAATAATAAAAAAATAAAAAAAAGAAGCAGCCTGTGTCAGAGACACGGCCATTAAGTTTAACGTAGAATACGCCATCCGATAAGACAGAAAACATATGTAACAATAAATGATAAATAATACAAGCAAATGAATTTCTTTATTTGATAGTTACTTTGGATGATATACATAAGCTTATGATAGGAAAAATAGGATAAAAATGTTTTTAAATTATCAATTAAATTTCTCGCAAAAACGAATAAATGGCTGTTATCAATAGTAAAGATAAATGATAAATAACATACGCGAATCAATTTTATTATTTTTTTTGCAGTGTTTGGCAGCATTTTCTCTTCTTTCTACTCTAGTTTAACTTGCCCGCCTAAAATTATGCAATACAAAGCAAGAGCTGCACGAGTACATTTAAATCGCCCAACAGCAAACACTCAACCAAACACCACACACATATTTGTGTGCATGTGTTTATACAATTTTCATTTGAGAAATTTAAATATTAGGAAGATATCAATCAACATGAAATGTATGTCAAACGAAAGCTAACATCTTCATTTGACTACAAAAAAAAAAAAAAAAAATTAATCGAGCCGTTTCCTTATAATTAAAGAAATAGAGATTACAACAATAGAAACCTGACATTGGTGCCCATACCGTAAGGTAAGACGTATTCTACGCCAAAAATATATTCATTAATTAATTTTAAAAAAATTACAAAAACCTTTTTTCTGTAGGACCTCCTATGATGTCGTTGCTCAGGACAATCCCGTATTAAGTTCTAGCAGTAGTCTGCCATCATGTGGTCGTCCCATCGACCTTGGTATCTTTCTTCCATTATTTTTACGTCCAGGTGGAACCGTTCACCTTGTTTCTCACTGTAATCGCCTAGGTTGTCCGGGAATTTGTCCAAATGACTACGTAAATAATGCAAGTAATTTAATGCTCATTTTAGCTTCTAGTTTGCGAAAATTGAGAAGCATATCAACAACAAGTTTTGTATAGTCTGGTGATTTATGATTTCCCAAAAAATGTTTGACTACATTAACAAAGCTAAGCCAGGCTTCAGATTCAATTTGTGACATATGGTTTAAGAATTCAGTGTCTTTTAGAAGGGTACGAATTTGAGGACCATCGAAGACTCCTGCTTTTAATTTTTCCATACTAAGAACTGGAAATTTTTCGCACACATATTCGAAACAGTCACCTGTCTTATCAAGGGCTTTGATGAACTGTTTCATTAGACCAAGCTTGATGTGAAGTGGTGGAAGAATGATTTTTTCTCGGCTTATCAGTTGGTCATGAACCACATTTGCTGTTCCTACCTCCATATTTTCTCTCACCAGTCAGTTCTTTCTAATCCAATGTTCATTTCTTGCTTGACTGTCCCATAAACATTTAAATCAGGGGTATTCAGTATACCCACTTTGTTGGTCCAATAAAAAATTCACCATCTTCAAGACCACGCATATTGACCACTTATGTTGTGCATACAAAATCTTCGCTAAAACAATTTTTACATTTTCATACTCTTGCAAGGGAAATAAAATATTTTAACTAACGAACTACTTGTTTTAATAATTTGTATAACAAAAATTATTGAGGAATAATTAAATTAATACAACTGGAATTGCGTCATATAATTTTTTTCATTAATTTCTTAAGTTTCGTTTATCTCAAGAACTAGAGCCAATCCAAAAAAAGTAAAAACACAGTTCGTAAGCCTGCTACTAATGTTAATAAAAACTATTAACAAAATCATGACCGCAGGTTTTTTTTTAATTTTTGTTACGCAGTGTAATATAAGATATAGTGAAGAATTCGAAATTGAAGAATCTATTTTACCACCCAAAATTTCAAAACGAGTAAATGACAGCAATGTTAAAAATCAGACATTTACAACACCTGAAGATTATTTCTCTCTAGGATGCAGTTGATAAGTTAGATCTAGAAATCTTTATGAATGATTTCATTTCTCGGAATCCTAAGCCAATGACTGTATTTTCACTGTAGAAATGAAAAATTTTTATGTATTATTTATGAGCAATAAACTTATTATACGAACTGCAATAAGTTCTTTTTTCGAAACCCGTTGACCTTCTTAATTGATCGGCGACCCATTTGCTTTGCCTGGTATACTCTTATCACCAGCAGAACTACCCACACGGGCTCAGGACTTTTCGCCCTCCCTGTGTGTATGTATGTTACGCTGGATGGATATGATATTTCTTTCTAAGGAATATAAGTAGGTGCTAAAAGTATATTTCGTATATCATGTTTTAAATCTGCAATGTTTGAAATAGATTTAACAGAATATATTCATCAAAAATAAATATACATTTTTTTTAAATCGCTAGCACCTTTCTCATGTGGTTTAAAATATGTTGGGCAAGAGATTATGGGCAATTTCAAAATCGTATTTTTACAACGTAATACTACAGCTACATTAGGTTAGGTTAATGTCGCCGCATGTCTCTAACAAAATGCCGGTTGGCAGATGGTTTTTGCCGGTGGTGGGCGTGGTTGGGGCCGATTTCGCTGATTTTCAAATCAACGTATTATAAGACTCTCACAGGCACGTGTACAGAGTTTGAAGTGCTCATAAGCACGGATTGATTTTCGCGGGCAAAAAGTGGTTATTTCAGCATAGTTGCCTATGCCGTTCGTTTTCGATCATCTGGAAAGTTTACGAAACGAAAAAATGTCAAGTGGGTGCTGTCACTGAACTGCCAAATTTAAATTTTGCTGAAAAAAAAATGTCCAACTGCATTGGATCACTATTTGAAAGTTGTTGAGAGCTGACTTTTAATTGGCAAACATCACATAGCCTAAACGATTGGAGCCAGTGGCTTAATTGCACCACTCGCGTTTATAAATATCCTTTTAAAAATCAAAATTTAATGCATTGGGTGGAATTCTACATAAAATTTGATATAAAATTAAAATATAAATCAGTCGAGCAGAAAGTCAATGACCTTATAACAAATCGATTTTTGAACAAAATCGATTACTTTTGGGTGATAAGCAATCAAACAGGCGGCTTGCGATTTAAAGAGGAATAATGTGTTTTTCCACTTTATGGATAGAATTCTACCAAATCCAAGTTCATCCTCGTACTCCTCATTACTTTCAAAACTAAGATTCCAATATCTATCTCCGATGGATTCACAATCAGTTAAAAATCCTAAAGAGGAAGTATCAGACAATCAAAAATGCGCAGACGATGCAAAGGTTGTTACCAGGAGAGCATAAACAACGATAAAAAAACAGAGCATATATGTTGCCTTTGTGAAAAACCAGCCTGCAAAAGTATCCATGCACATACAGTGAGCGTCAATTACATAAACGAGTATAAAATTTAGTTTCGCAAAGTGCAAAAGTTTCACCGCCTTTAAATTGTTTTGTACAAAATTCAGTGTGCACCATTAGTTTCTCCAGTATGATAATGTTGCATAAATTTCGAAAGAAATAATAGATGGCAAAAAATGCTGTTTTTTTTTGTTTAGCCCAATCGTTGACAATTTATGTAGACTACCTTATAAAAACACCATCAATTTAATTACCATATTTATTAACCACCGAAAACTGCGCAATTTTTCGGGGATTTTCCACAAATTTTTCGAGCAACTCGGTCGGTATGACAGCTACTTCGGCACGAATATTGGTCTTGCGCTCGTTAAAGGCGGTTCGGCTTGCACGCGTAAACTTTTTAAATAACCCAAAAAAAAGGAAGTCCGAGGGGTTAAATCAGGGATATTAGTGGTCTTTAATATAGCCTATTTTCGATATCAAAAGTCTAGGGAATTTTTGTTGCAAAACCCGAGTCCATGTTGGCACGGCATAGCTCATTGAAACCAGAATCACTTCAGACCTTTTTACGCATTTTCAGATACACAAAATGTGCCAACATCCACCGATATCGTTGATCAATGACTGTTTCGTTTTCCTTGGAAAAAAATTTACGCAATGATGGATTTTTTTGCACGCGCTGGTCCCAACTGCCACTTTTTGATAATAATGTAATGGCGTTTCATGAATCTCGTGAGGATTTTCTGTTCCTCAAATGGGGAAATTTTGTTTATTAACACCGCCAGAGAGGGTAACACTCGCCTCGTCGCTCATTAGAACTTGAATATAAAGACCTGGCATAGTTTCCAACATTCGGTCGATTGTTTTGTCGTTTTCTATATAACTCGGCATGTCTGCCAATATTCTTTGAGCCAGTTGTATTTTGTAAGAAAAATGTGCCGCAAAGTGATTTCGCTGTTGTTCAACTGCTGAGCTCGGATACGATGCGAGACACTTGGGTCCTCGGCAACACTCTCGCTCTCTTCCGCCTGCAAAAATTTTATTGGAACGTCTTGGGCGTGGATGCTTGTAGATTTGATTACCTGTTGTTGCGCGATCGAAGAAATATTTAGCTGGCGCCCGAATTGTAGGCGCTTTTTTGGCGCGATATTGTACATAGCCACTAATTCGGTACGTTATTTTGAAGTGAAGTCATCCATGATTAAAATTGTACTGGCTTAAAGTTTTCAAAATGTGTCTAAGTTGATAAAACAGTTGACAAATGACGAAGTTATTCAACGTTTACTTACAGAGGAACATATAGCGCACCTTGTATATGACATTGCAATATGGGTAGAAATATACCCACAAGGTGGAAGAAAAACACACGTCGATTTAAAGTTCAAAGAACGGTTAAAACGGTCGAAGAAAACAACATGTTTTTTTTTTAGTTTTAGATGTAAGCTTTATCACAACGGACTCTTACTATGTCTAAGTGAGTTCCCTTTGGGGAACTACCACAGTAACCTAGATGTAAGCTTATTTTGGAAATTCATTCTTATCTGCTACCTAGTAAATATTTGTACCTACATATATTCAAATTCAACCGGGAACAAACAGCTATTTAAAAGTATAATAAACACCTAGTTAAAAACAATGTGAACATTTTCGGAGCTCTTCTACATATATGTATGCTTTAAATACTTTCATCCTAAGTTCAAATCATTCTGCTTCCAAAAATATCGTTGCCCTGTGTTATTGCCCGATTTATGTAACTATGTACGTATTCTCATAAATTTACATACACACTTCTGGGAAATGATATTAACTAGCATTATTTAAATTGCACTTGTATGAGCTTAAAATTTCAATTTCTATTCACTTGTTCTATGCATTCATTCAGCGAAAACGAAGTAAGCTGTAGCTTAACAATCCAATATTCATAAAAGCAACAACTTAGTGTGGTGTTCGAGTGTGAGTGTGATTGCGAGTAACAGGGGGGGTGGTATGTAAAAGGAAGATGCAAAGAAATATCTAGCATAGGGAGAGTAGTGTAACAATGACGTGAGAAGTCATAAAAACTGATTTGCAGCTTAAGCAGAATACATTCGAGCTTATGAGCTCGGTAAATGCATCAATCCTGGGCAAGTTGGAGAGGAGATGCGTTAGTGGAGATTGGGTTTACAACTTTTTTTTTTGTTAATTCCGAAAGTTAACTCTCTAACTGGGCATTCAATTTTAAAGTCCATACGAAAGGTTATAAGTTTTATTTAAACTAATTGCACTTAATTTTTTAAACAATTTATTCTTGCTGATGTCGAAATTGTCGTACAATAGCAACTGTTTCAGATACGGGGATGAAATGTGAAATTTTTAAGTACCCGATCTTTCGACACGTTTTTTCAGCTGGCTATCAGTTTTTGACGATATTTTCTTGTGGTGAGAAAAATCATCTGACTCAGTCAAATTCATTCTGATCCACTGAAAAAAAAACCCAGGTGCCAAAATCAAATCCAGAGGCATTTTAATTTATTTTAAAATTTATAACATGAACCTTGTTCCCATAACGGTTGTTTGTAATAGTTTAAGGTAACCGATGCAAGTATAGGCATATATTAATGCAAATAACCAAAATGAATAAACAAATCGATTACGCCATACCCGTCTGTCCGTCGGGCCGTCCGTCCGACTGTTCATGAATCAGATAATTCGCATATTATTGAAATAGCTCAACAAAACTTGGTACCATTTAAGTCGGTATTGAATGGGCAAAATTAGACCGTATAACGGTTCTTCGTCAAAATCCAAAGAATGTGATATTTCAGTAACTATAAAAGATAATATGTGCGAATTTGATATATGTATGGGACTGGGTTGAAGAAGGGAATACCTGAATCTTTTTTTTTTTGGAAAATGGGCTTGGTACCCTGTACCGTAAAGCAAATTGGTATATTTTCGAAATTGATTTACGAAACTCTACCAAATTTAATCTTTAATATTTAAATTTTTTGAGCACAATTATAAGATTCGAAGAAAAACCATACATCCGTTACTCTCGTGCAAGTTTTATAAAAAACTAGAAAATTTCAGGCTTTTACATTTTTTTTTTCTCATCATCTTTATTTACAATATGTCGGTTGGCAATAAGTAAATGGAAATAGTACCTATTATTAACGTTGATGCTTTAAGTACAATTACTCCTTTAAATATATTTAAGGTTTTATGGATTTGAAGTTACATACATCAAAATTCACGTATTTTATAGGTTAACCTTGACCAATATGGAAACGTGTTGTATAAACTAACATAGTTTTTTATATGGCTTAGGATCTAAACGGCAAGTCTAAGGGGTGTAGTTTTTGTAGTCGTCGAACATCTTCGCTATTATCTAACAAGTTGAAATTAAAAACCACACATTCACTTAATAGCGACAGACTGTCGTACTTGAATTGTGTTGGTAGGACATAAGGAAAAGTGGTAAAAAGCAACAGCAGCTTACATGCCGGCTGTGGTCCATTGGCTACGCACTTGCCCAGCAAGTCGTAGGTTGTGGGTTCGAGTGCCGGTGGAGTCATGAAAGAAATCTGATGAGGAGATGTGGTGATCTCCGAAATAGCTATAATTTCTACCACTCCTGACTGTTGTTGTCTTTTTTCCAATATACTTTTCCTTATACACTGGCCTTGAGTTCACAAATTAATATTATCGTTTAATAAAAACAGGCCGAAAAATCATAGACATATGAATAAGTTGATAGCGTGTGTGTTGAGATGGCAGCTTAATCTGTTGATGTATCTTGAGCTGTATCTTTCTATGTCGTCCATAACCATAGGTGTTTTAAGATCTTTGTGCAGATAAGTATTCTTTAAAAATCATGGGACATTCGCTATAAGTCTGAGTGTTTTTGAGTGGTATCTTTGGATTACATCCAAGCTGGACTTACTTTCTGTGCCCCATATTTGAATACCCTAAGACCAAACTGGTTTCAGGATCGTTTTGTAAATAAGTATTTTATTTGTAAAACTAAGTTTAGATTGGGACCAACTAACCAGTACATCTTCCTTGTTTTGAGTTGCATCCTCTTGCCTCTAATGTGTTGACGCCAAGTTAGTCTTCTGACTAGGTGCAACCCGAGGTACTTAGCACTATTGGATTTAGGCATTCTTCTTTCCTCAAGGTGCAGGTAACATGTGCTGATTTTGAAGCATTTATTGAGAAGCTCCATTTACAAAGCCATAACTGTAACTCATTTAACGGTTCTTGTACAGTTTCAGAAGCTTCATTAGCCTAGTAGGAGAAAGAAAGAATAGCAGTGTCGTCCGCGTAAGTAGCAACAGTAATACTGGCATATCAGCGATGAAAATTGTGTAAAGAGTTGTACCCAGAACACTACCCGGTGGAACTCCTGCCCTTACTTTGTTATATATCAGAAGTTTCATCATGAATTTTTACATAGAAATGCCTGCAACTAAAATATGATTTGAGAAAAAGATAGAGTGGAGTGGGCAGTATCTTTTTCATTTTATACAATAGTCCTGGGTGTCACACTCTGTCAAACGGTTGTTTAATATCTAGGAAAACTGCACAACAATATCTTTTTTTTTGCCTCCAAACTACTACGAATCGCTTTCACAATACGATGGCATTGCTCCGGAGTACCGTGCAACTGCCTGAAACCAAATTGATGATCTGGAAGAATCGATTGTCTTTCCAACTCTGGCAGTAATCTGCGAGGAAATATTCTTTCGAGTATTTTCGAGAATATGGGCAGGAGGCTTATTAGTCTCTACGAGGATAACTCATTTTCGGGCTTGTTTGGTTTTGGTATAACCATTATTTCAGCACATTTCCACTGGGTGGGGAAATGGCTAAGCCTAAAGCTACTGTTAATAATCAATACTAAAAAGAGCAAGCATTTTTTTTGGAAGTTTTTTGATTGTCCATGGAGACTTGGAATTTTTAAGCAATGAAATTTCATCTTGAACCTCAGAGAGTTTAACGAATGACATCGGCTTGATTGCAAAGGTATGCTTCAACATTCTGGCGGTGGCTGTCACTGCTAAGGTTGAATGGCTGAATTGTCGCCATAAGATGGTTATCAAAAGCATGAGCTTCACTTTCGTTTGATCCGCACCATGAGTTGTTGAAGTCTTTAACCGGGACCTGTCTTACGGAAGGTCGCTTTAAGTATTTGGTGGCCTTCCAGAGGTTGTGCTCGTCATCTTTATTTGGATCGGCGTTTTTAAGGTATTCACCAATTGCTTCTTCTTTTAACTCAGCCAGTTTGGATTTCAGTTCTTTGGTTGCTTTATTAAATGCTGTTTTGTCAAACAGGTTTCTGCTGTTTTGCCATATCCTTCGAAGCCGCCTCTTGTTTTTTACCAGCAGAGAAACTTCATCAGAATATGGTAGCTTGTTTGTCAGTGATTGAGAAGTTTTCTTATTACTGATAGGTGAAGTTAATAAAGCAGCTTTGTGTATTTTGTTGTTGAAGTTTTGCACAGCATCATCTAAGTCCCTGTTGGAATTTATTTCCATATCATGATTTATTTGGGATTCAAGCCAAGTTTGAAAAAATAACATAGGCTACATTTTAATCAGTTAAAAAATGCTACTACAATCGTATTATTTAGAAATTCCGTTTTTATGGTCCGAAATTTATGATACCATACCTTTCTAGGTACATACTTTTATGAAAAATAGATACGCGATAAAATATCTACCCATTCAGAATTATGTAAACAAATAACTAGTAGCTTTAGAATCGGATTCATCTTTTGTTACAGGGCATTGCATTTTAAGCTTTGCTTTAAAAATGTAACATGTACATATAAAGAAAGTACAATTGGAATAATGTTGTCTATATA
This sequence comes from Anomoia purmunda, assembly GCA_951828415.1. NCBI lineage: Eukaryota > Metazoa > Arthropoda > Insecta > Diptera > Tephritidae > Anomoia > Anomoia purmunda. Next base: position 50,028,434 of record OX639995.1, read on the forward strand.
AATTGTATTAAATATAATTGTAAATTTTTAATTATATATAATAAAATTTTTATATGTGAAGCTTGTGAGCCATCAATTTTTTTATAGATATACTATTTATCTATCATTATTATAAATCACTCCATAATTTTCAAGTCGACATCTTCACTGAAAGTATTTTTGACCGCCCTCTCCTTGCTACAGCGACCACTGTGCGGTGCGATGTTAAGATGTACGCCTCCACGGCGTATACGTATTGTAAATTTTCATTCAATTAATTTACAATCATTGCATATAATCTGCATTGTACTTAAAACGCCGCTGGCTACTTTTATTCGCACATTGACGCGCGAAATGTAAATACAAGCAAAAAACGTTATTAACTACAATGAAATCAATTTATTACATTTAAAGTGGGATAATGAGTGAGTTTAAATAAATACTGGCATTAAGCCCTACAAATACAGCCAGAGAAAAAATGATGTGAAATCAATCGATTAATTGAGTTTGTAGCCACAGATTTCACAGTTAAATCACATCCGGAGCATAAATCTGTTAAATTAACAAATGCTGTTATGCTGATTAGAAGTTTAACAGTTTTAATGTTCAATTATCCTGCAAAAATACGATTTTCCTAATTCTGTAATAAGTGTAAAGAATTTCGCAGGCGTATAATTTATAGCGGAAAAAGGAATGATGACGGTTTAAAGTGAAGTCATAAAATGTTTACTATTCACAAAATACCTCTATAATTAAAGCAAAATATGTTTTTTGCGATTATCTTCCTTAACATCAAAGCTATCGATTTTTGTATGTGATATTTTTAATCAATCAAACGATGTTTTTTTCATATTGCATGTTAGTGCACATTTTTGACATGAACTCAGCTTTGTAACGAAATAACTGTGTGGCTAGTTAGCTTGTGATTACTCTTAGATAAAAAAATGTGCAATAAATTCCATTATCTACTTCATCTCACCCCACTTGAGCTTCACAGTTGCTCCCTGTAGCGACGCTTTGTATGAGTTTTATATCCGTTTGTTTATTGCTGAATTTTTATTTGAAGGAGGGATTGGTAAATGTTTGATTAGCGCCTGGGGCGGATTCAAGAGGGGTTTTATGGGTCAACCGTCAAAGATACTCCAAATGTTTTAAAGATTTTTTAAGCATCTTTCGTTTTCAATGGGCATTTTGCAATTCTTTTTAGTTCAAATATTTTTTTAATGCAGGTACTAATTTAAAAACGCCGTCACATTTGTTACACTTAATTAAAAAACTTGGAAATTTGGTCTCCTATTATTCTTAATAAAAATTTGCAACCAAACTATAAGATTAATGTTGTCAGAAAACTTGCCAATGGACTAGGTAATGTTTGTGGTAAAAAGCGGCACTTTATTATTAGAGCCTAAAACTAGGCATTGCATTTAGCCTGTCACAACATTTTATTTCTCAATAAAAAAAAATTTATTTTAAAGTGTGAACGGCACATGCCAATTTCTGACTAAAATTTAAGCTTCAGTCATGTAAACAAACAGTAAATTAAATATGTAATTCTTTAGAAGATATTGTTTTAAGATTTATGGAACAAGTAGAACTACTATCCAAAATACAAAACGTAATTCCAACACAATGTGCAGAATTGAATGAAAAAAAGTTTAACAAAACCGTCGATATCTTCTAGGCAATATGACGCAACGACGTTTCTTAGTTCATTGAAGAGTTTAAATTGGGCATGAAAATGTGGAAGAGGTAATAACGAGTGATATGAGTTTTAAGTCTGAGAAGATTACAAATCTCCCTACGCAACAGGGCTGGAGAAGAGCGATTAAAAGGATTGGTGCTACTCAACATTCATAGTGCTGTAAAAATCAGCATTGTAAAGATATTGGATATTCAGGTCCATTGTTGATGAAGTTAAACCGCGAAGCATACTTTGAACCATTTAAATTTAAATAAATGGTTAACATTTTTCAATCAAAAAATGCCTTAAATTAATGGAAAGTGAAAATTGTAAGACTTCTGAAACATCCGAACTTGGCCCCTATCATTGTCCTCAAACATTTGGAAAGGCTCATCGGAAAGCAACTGATTTACTATAGTAGTAAATGACAGGCAAACGTCATTTTGAAAGCGAAATCCAAAGTGCACATTGGAAAAAGCCAACTGACTATCTTCACTTGATGTATTTGGTATATAAAACAAGTCTCTTGTCATAATAAGCGACGATCTTAATCATTCTATATACGCGGTTTGGAATTTTCTCAAGGTCATTACTGCAAGGTTAAAAAACAAAAGGAATCTTCCCGTTTCGTATCTCAACATTATTTTCAGAGAATACAGTCAGTCAGTTTAGAAGCAAGGTTCCAATTTCTAATTTGTGGTTTTTAGACATAGGATTTGGGTACACATGAGTGGAATACCCTTGCATCATCTCACGATAAAGGTGTCGGCACTTCCATTAAGAAAGTTTTCACAAACAAGGTGGAACTTTCTTTTAGTACCGACACATCAACACATAGCATACTAAAGCGTTTATAAATTTGTACGAAGTCCATCTAGATAACGAGAAATAAGGGCAATTGCTAATGAATAAAGAAATTTGGAAAAAAATGTTTTCGAACTCGAATATACATTTTGCCGGGGTGGAGAGTTGTCGTCTTAATCGTAAATATATATTTCGTTATAATAATATATTTATTTTTAATTGAAAACAATGAACTTTTCTGTTAAATACAAGGGATATTTTCAACAACGCACACTCCATAAGTATACTGTAAAAATATGATCTTGCTTTCTTTAACCAAATCGCAGAACCTTTTGTATTATCCCTCGTCAAACAAATTTTGTCTGAATCCGTCCCTGATTAGTGCCTGCACAAATGCTTCAAATATTTTTCGTTAGCTTCGTTTGTGCCTTTAGAAAAGCTTTGTGCACGATTAAGTTTCTTTGACTATTTGCATTGACCATATGAGGCATACGTGGTCTGTACAATACGTAAATAATGCCAGCGCACTATCACACACAGCTCCTACCTTTTGTTAGACGTAACAAACCGTTTCAAGCTTCAAGCCTTTAAACCTCCATGGTCATTTTCCCAATGGCATAGAGTGGAAGCTTTATCGCCAATACATTCAAAATATGCTCTGCCATTTACATTACATCTGAATGGTAATTTTTCAATCTTTCCATGCTCCGATATCTCCGATTTCCCATGTGAAATAATTCACATCGGCATGATGGTCTTGCAATGAACTCGAGTACAGCGCATCTACCTACCTACCTACATACTAAAGTATGTAATATACTTATATAATTTACTATAAAATGTACGCATACATATGCGATTGATTGAAATCCATATCAAATCTGACCATTTTTGACATGTGTCTATCATTGGCAGCGGCCTACGTCTATCTTAACCTTTCCTTCGCTCCACCTGAATCAAATGCATAGCTAGAATCGTTTGAATCCATCGCATTTGATTGAGGTTTGTGAATGAATGCAAAGAGCACTTAGTAAATATAAATTTCGGATATTATAATTGAAGTGTTATTTATGCTTTGAGAATATGACCCTTTTCATATGTGCGTATTTTGTAGCCACTTCAGATGAGTGCTGTCATTTATGGTTTTGTACGTCATGAATTTATTTGATACTGCTACTTTGAATTTACAACGAAATTTTGTACAGTTCACTTGAAAGTAAGTGTACAAAGAATTTAGCCATATTAAAATTTTATAAATATTTTACATTCAAAGGGATTTGTGATTCGTTGTGGTGTTGGTTTTTGTTATACTCGTACGAAATTGGAATTGTTGCCATAATGGAAGAAAAAACTTATGTACATATTATTATTTTTTTTTGTTTTTTTCATTGGGGAAAGAGTTTGTGCACCGAATTCATAACATAATCTGAATATTTTTATAATTGCCTTTTAGAATAGCATTACAAATTTAGTTAATATACTCGTAATAAGTTAGGTCAAAAGGTTTCGGGCCTACCCCTAGACACAACAGGAATAAATATATGGAAAAATTGGAACGAAGGTGCTTTGTATGGGTTTTCGTATTCCACAGCTAAAAACAATAACCGAAACAGTTTCATTTGCTAAAATAATCTATTGATGATGAACCGTGTTTAGAATGCCCATCCGACCCCATTACAGATGAGCAGTCAGTGCTGGAACATTAAAAAAAAATTAGTATAGATATGGGAATGGGGCATTCCACACAAATTTTGTCACACAATTTTTTTTTTTCGCGTGTAATTTTAATTTTTTCTTTTCATACAGGCGAAAGTATTCGATACGTTTTTTTTATAGCAATAAGTACCACTTTTCAATTACATGCACTATTGTATTTAACAGAGATATGACAATTTTCTCCACTTTGAAATAAACTTTTTTAAATGTTTTTCTAAACGCTACTAAAATTGAATGAGAGAAAAATTAATACTTACGAAGCAAAAAAATTTTCAAATATTCGCTTTGTATGTTTTCATTTTCCTATACGAATACATTCTTCGAAAAAACTTTTCTTATACCCTTCTCATTTGGCACTAGTATAGTAGGATTCCCTACCAATTAGTTAAAAGCAACGGTCTATAAAAGGTGGCAAATTTGTCCCTTTAAACGATTTCGTTTCCGTGTAGTACTGTTATATTTCAGTAAGCTTAGAAATTGCATTAAACGAATATTTGTAAATATGTGGCAACACTTTTTAAACACATTTGCAAGATTAAGTTTTGCTATGCCTACTTGTTTTGAATTCCATGCCATAATACTGCCTTTAACTTAATTATTTTATAAAAATATTTTCCAAACAATACTTCACAAAATACCCTTCGTTTGAGACCCATATTTAAACATTTCACTTGACTTATTATAATTTTCATCAATTTTTTATACAGGTGGCAACCCTCTCTCCAAAAGCATTTTTGAAACTAAGATTACTTAAAGCTTTGGCACTAATTGTTTAGAATGCCAACTATTTTGTTATTTAGTTTAATTTGCGTATAAACAGGTAGCAACCTTCTTTCAAACTATAAGCCTCCCTCGTTCGAGCCTATTTCCTTTCTTACTCCTTCCTTTGAAGTGGCAACTCACTTTAAGGCGCTTACTCGATGGTAACCATTTTCACGGACTTCATGTATGTGCAAAATCTTATCCATGTCTGACCAATCGTCATAAAGAAATATGTGACTTAACTTTTTTATGTAATTGACTATAAATTTTTTAAGGTGGTGGCAGCTCTCTTTAACCTATATGTGAATATGGGGTATAAAATATATGTGGACTGAATTTCATACAATTCCGTTCGACAATTTTGGCCTAAAAAGGTAAAATAGAACAGTAGAATATGGGTTTAGAAAAAGATTTAGTTACAAAAAGCGTGAGAAATTAAATATTATAACATAAAATATTTAAAAAATTGCCATTTAAAGAAAACTTCGTGTTTGCGTTATCAAAACTTATGAAGGTTGTAGTACTTAATTTTAAATCAAATTAAAACCCAAAGCCAAATAGGCTGAATTGGGTGTTCGAAGATCAAATCAAAGCATCTTGCCCGAACTTCTTTCAAGTTCGTTATAATGTCGTTTTTTAAACTTATTGCTTCTACAAAATATTTATCACATACTAGTAACTGGCGGCTGAGATGGCATGCACCAATTGTATAATTAGGAAGCTGTGGATGGACACTACGAATCCTTTCAAGCTAATATTTTTTGGAATACACTAATAGCAAACGAATGTAATGCGTAATGAAAGAGTTTCATGACCTCCAGTGCTCATTTTCTAAACAAAATATTTCCAAATATACTATTTAAGATCATTTTAGAAGTTCGTTTGCATTTCCCAAGCGTTTTCAGGTATTAGTGATATATTTTTCGGAACAGTAATTTTTTCGGCTAAGAATGAGGTTAGCGGATACGTTGAAGGAGATCGGAGTTTTTGAGATACTTCTATATCCTTTTTATATTATCGTCATCTTTTAGCAACAGGAACATTATTATTAAAGATATGTTACTTTGTATTTTTGAGTGTCCAGGAGTCCACATTATTTTTATTTCTCGAGTGTACGCAGTGAGATGTCACGGATGGTGCCAATAATATAATTTATAATAATATACTATTTGATACCAATTGGTTGAAATTCCAAAACACATGCCTACACGGTTTTGACTAATTTCCAGTTTCCCCTAACATCCACCAAAAAACATCTGGGATACAAAAATTATCCGGACTGCAGCTAACTTATCCATTCCTCGAACAAGTGGTAAAACCTTCAAGTCAGCTCCTTGCAACCTTGAGGCAAGCTAAACAAAATGCATGGAATGAATATAGGCGATCGCGTTTACTTGCATACCTGATTATGTCGCCTCAAATAACATTGTAACTGACAATCTCTTTTTTTATCTCTTTTTTTATCTCTTTTTTTGGGCATATTCCAGTTTCAAATACTCTCTTAAACGGGAATTTACCAAAAAAAAAAGAGGTATAAAAATGGTCGTTATTCGAGGCGACCCTTCAATTGTCAAAATGATGGGTTCTTATTTTGTCAAACACGCTTGAAAGTGTGCATGATTAATCCCGACTAAGTAAATAATTAAATTTGCAATTATTTGTTACTTATTAAGTTCATTTGTTTTACTTTGAAAATACCCTATGCGTAATGAACTTAACAAACATTTTGACATTGAATCCTATGGAACTTACGAATTTAATTTAAAAATCTGTAATGAAATAGGCCGAATGTATAAAAGTACAATAAAATACGATATACTATCATTTGCATTAATTTCCTTAATTTTTCATGATACTTAATTTGACATTTCGCCTACTTTCGCCTTCAGCATAGTCAAATTCTCAGATAAGTCAAATTTGACTTTGAATTCTTCTAATTAAGTTGGTTTCGCAATATAAAGAGATCTACAATAGTGCACAATCCCAAATCCAGCGATTAGCCTTAACAATCAAATAATAATTTTCAGTTTGAAATTTAAGTTAATTTAAGCTATTGAACCTATTACTCCAAAAGTGTGAAGCAATGTTCAGTCAAACTCGGTACTTGCTGAACATTTTACCGAAGTTTGAGCGGTGGTACATGTGCCAAAGTTTCAACTTTATAATGACTTTGAGAAAAATATGGAAGATAAAAATATGGAGGAAAAAAATGGCAGTGAGAGAGATTGTGGCGGATCAAACTGTAGATATGAAATGTTTAACTTTTGCACGGAACTGCATTCCTTAGTGTCATCGAAACTGTTCAAGTTTTTGTAATTGTTGTGCAAAACTAGCCCTTTTTACTCGCTTAGCTTTTGAGTGCATATAAAACAAAACAGAGGCTTGATGGACTATAAGTTTGTTTGGTGAAAATAATGAAAGCGATGGCCTCTTTACAGAAAAATACTAAGATTACTTTGGTGCATCTAAGTTTGCTGTAATATGTTATTATCTATTTGTTTTTTAAATTTTTGAATACTTTTCCAATAGCATGACGTCTACCATAGAAGGTAAAATTTATCAGCTACTCTGGTATCTGCTCTTAAGAAAGGATCTAAGGAGAACTTTATACCTGTAATAAGGTGTCGTAATGGTTTCTTCGATATTTTCTCCCGATTAAGTAGAAGTTCATTCAGATTTATTAAAAACTTACATAAAATGAAATCTGTTTTCTCTCAGAAAAATGGTTAATATTCCTTTAGCGTCAGTTCCCACTTTTGAATTTTTTGATTGTTTTTTTATTCAATCTTTAAACCTTGGTGTTTTGAGTGTGTGCAAATTTCAGACGCAACGAAATTCACACACAGATTTTACGAAAAATAATTACCACTTTTTTCTCGTCTAGTGCAGAAAGCAATTTGGAAGATTAATTTATTTTTGCTAAAAACGAATATGTGTGAATATTCATGTTCGTATGTGAAGCTTTGTGCCAGCTCACTTCCTAGCCTTGGTATAAGAAAAAAATCGATATCAAATGCCAATTGCAGCAATAAATGAATTGAAGAGGAAGGGAAGTGTTTATTTGAAATAACTTGACGAGTAAAGTGTTTATCTAAGCACACTGGGAGCGGAAGAGAAAAACGAATGAAAAGGGGAGAACATGCAATTAAATGAAAATATATATTTTCCCCCATATATGTATGAATGTAGTTCGTGCGAACGTATAGCATTTAGGAAAGTACTACTCATTCTATCCATTATAACTCCACACTATCTAGCCTCCATGCCTTCAATCTCCACCCCTCATTAAACTAAAATTTTTCCTGTACCACGCGCAAAGTTGCTTAAAGCTTTTTCTTATTTATTCAACTTTTTTCTAATTGCTCTTTATGATTAGGAACGCTGATTTAAATAATCGCCTGCCGCCAAATGTTTTCTCTCTCCCTCCTTGTTAAGACTTTGTGCTTTGCCTACCGAGTTTAATAAAACTTTTCTTATCACTTATTATTGATCACCACAAAAATATTCCTGTTCGAGTTGCAAACAACGTCATTTGTAGCAGAATTTTTTTGGTTTGGAGAAAAATAAATGAAAAGCAAAGAAAATATAGAAAGTAAGATGGAAAGGAGCTGCTGTGAATGGATAGAAGAATGGAGAGCATGAAAATACTGAATTACATAGCTAAATTTGTAGTTGTTGCTATAGCAGATTTGCTAGTCTATCTCGTCTCGTTACCTTTCGCAAAATTGCCATTACTTCAACTAAGTATCACGATTCATCGGCGTTCATTGCCTATTGAGTGAAGGACTTTATCTACAGTTGTGTGAAAAATAATAGCGAAACGAAATTTTGACCACTTTTGTTTATACCTAATTTGCGCTGCTTTTGTGTTTGAAATTTTTTTTTGTATGAAAGTCGAGCCTTTAATTAACAAAACCCGTAAAAATTACATCTCAAACTTTTTAGCGAAAATCGGAAAATTCAAAAAATGTGTTTAAAATTTACAAACTTTTTCAAACTGCTATGCTTAGATTTTTTTGTCTCTTTTGCCAATATTATTTGTGGCGTTATTTCCGACCTACATTTGTACATAAGTGGTATAAACGGATACATCGGCATTATCCGGACAATTGACATTAAATTTAATTTCATTGAAAACTCGCAAGAAAAAAATCAGCTACAAAAATTAATCACTGTCATACGTTAATGCCGTTGAAGAAAAAACTTAATTTTATTCAAGAGAAGTAGGAACCGTCACTATTACAATTTTTATTATAAAAATCGCTCACTAACGATAATTTTGTAACTTTTATTTAATTACTGTTTAAATAACAGTTACCATTGATTTTTATTTCAAAAATAATGTATAACAGTTTTTCTTGATTTTTATTTTATAAATCAAAAATAACAGTTATTGAAGACTTTTATTTATAAAGGTCACTGACTTTTCTTTTATAAGTCAAACTTAAAAAAGTCAATTTAACTTTAAGGAGAATTTAATATGAATAACAAATAGTTTTTTGGTTCTCCAACTACTTATTTTCTGCGAAAAATTAAAATGACTTTTATAAGTATGACTTACAAAATAAAATTCAGTGAATGATTTATATTGATGACTTTAAAAATAAAAATCTTCTATAACATTTATTTTTTGATTTATACAATAACAGTTATTTTTTTATTTATAAAATAAAAATATATAAATAATAAATAACTGTTATTTTTGATTTATAAAATAAAATAAAAATTAAGAAAAAATTGTATGATAGATTCATAAAAGAATAATGAAAAATAACTGTTATTTTTTTTAATATTGCATAAAATTACAAAAAAAATTATTTAAAAATTTACACTTGGTTTTAGAATATTTAAATAGCTGTTATTTTCCGTTCCTAAAGAAAAGACAATTTTTCTAAAAAATTTTTTTCATTTAATGTTTTGATAAAATATTGTAAATTGATAATTTTGATAATCTTTGTAAAGATTTTAATTATTTTTTTTTAATACTGTGGCACGCGATTTCTTCCATAAAAGCTATCTTCGAATATTTTTGTTGCATGGGAAAAAATTAGTATCATCGTTAAAAAAAGTTATAAATTTTCTGTGAATTGGAATTTAATAGGCTATAAAACTGCATGCTTAGAATTTTTACAAAACTTCTAGTTAAACAGTTTGAAAATTTAAGAAAATGTTGTTGAACTTTCCAGTTTTATAAGTTTCATAAAAAACTTTTAATATTTATTTTTACTACGGTGTCTCACAATTTCTTCCATGCTAAGTCAAAGTACGCTTGATAATTTTTTTTTTGCATGAAAGAAAATGAGCTACACTGTCAGCACAAAAAAAAATTGTGAATTTTTAACTAATTTTATTATATGTACGTAAATTTAACAGGCTATAAAACTGCAAACTTAGAATTTTTTTTTTTAACTTGTAATTAATAAGTTTGAAATTTTGAGAAAATGCTCTTGAATTTTAAATTTTTTTGTATAAGGTTTGAAATAAGGATTTATTCCGCGTTTTTTATATAATGATTTAGACTTTTAAAAATAAAATATCAAGAAAACACCAAAGAAGAATAACCAAAACTGGTCAAAAGTGCGTGTTGCCTTTATTTTTCACATCACTGTGTGTACATACATATGTATGTATATTTAAAATTCAAAGAGATTTACTTACTGGTAGTCCAGCAGCGAAGTATGCTGATGATTAGGGAGAATTATGAATGTTTTTTATCTTTTTAACTGTGGATTATGGATTTCAAGACTCGAATTTCAACAGGTAGTGAATTTAATTAAGACTCCTTTGTTCTTTATGTCATTAATGATACCCGATAGCATCAGGTATAAGAGCAATAATGCGAAAGTATAAGAAACGTAAGGTTCAAAGGTATTCGGTCAACCCAAATTAGATTATTCAGAGAAACAAAACTTTAATGTCATATAATGTCACCTAGCGACAACGAGAAGTATTAAATTATTTCATTTCGTTACAAAAACAAAATTTAGAGTAATAAATTCAGTAATAAAAGATGAGTATCAAGCTGTAATTAAATTTTTGATATACAGGTGGTAGGTACTGGCGAAAATTAAGTTTGGATGTTCTTTCTTTTCGTATTACTATTCGTGAAAGAATAGGCGAAACCATTTCGTTTAGGAAGATAATCAATTAATTTTAATATAGGTATTTAGATATCTGAGGCACAGGTTACAACCAGCCGATCAATCGCCTTGTATGTTGCCAAAAATGTTTCATTATCTTTGCCTCAAGGGCTGCCGTCGAGCGACTTGAGGACCTTGTTGCGGGTCTGTACTTTATTGACGATTGCGGTTGTGTGCGCTGAAAAGGAGAGCAGGCTGTCGAAGGCAATTCCCAGGATCCTCGAGTGGTTAACCGTTGAAATGGGAGTACCATCAACATGTATGTTGAGTTCCATACTGACCTACTTTGTCCATTTTGTAAATAAGGTAGCAGGTGAAAGATTTTGGAAGTATAAAAGCTAAACAGCAATGGAGAAAGGACGCCACTCCGATAATTGGCAGTCCACCGCCTCAACCTCGGTGAGAGACTGGTTATCTCTACGGCAGCTGGTAGCGATGCGGTAGTACGTGAAGCAGCGTTTTACCACTTGTGAAAGAAGGGAGATCGGCGATAGGAATCACCTATATTCGCCGGTTTCCCTGGTTTCAACGTTCCCCACTTTCAACACATTAGGAATGATGAGTGAGGAAATGAAGAGGTCGTAGGACCTGGTGAGGTACGACATGCCTTAGAGACTATCGATTTCCCGATGACCTCCTTATTCTCCCCGCTGGGAAGCGCGGTCCCTTGCCGATATCCGTAGAAGTAAATAATTCAATAGTTTCCTTTTATTAAAGAGTCTGCAAAATTTTTGCTGAATTTGCAACGAAATTCGAAGGAAAAGGACTTACGTTGATATTGATATTTTATTGTTATTTTTGCAAAAGTCATTCAAACCTCGATACCAGCTGTCAATTGACAGTTACGTCGGATTCAGGCATAACCACAATGACCCATTGGGAGCAAGGTATACGAATTTCGAAATTACGACACGGTAAGATAGAGTTTAGCAGGCTGATTTTACGATTTGCAGGAAATTCGAATGTCGGACGAATTTAAAAAATTAATAAAGGTGTTTCACACATTTTTATAATATTACAAGCTTAATCCAGATTATTTAGTTTCAATCAAGAAGCATGGAATTTACCAGAGATTAGTGTAACAATAAGTTGTCATTCTTTGGAGGGTGGTTCACCACGACAGACAATCTGCTAAATCCGCTACTCAAGGTGAACAGAAGCTAGTGTACCATTTAGTCACTTCCTTCGAAGTAACTCCGCTAAAGCTCTGTCTCCTTCTGCATTGGCCCAAGGCTCAACCCAGATTTGTTACCATATCTCGGGCATAGTTTACTCATATTACCCCGAATACACGAAGTGGGGTGGAAAACCCGGCATTGAGTAAAGCCGTGTAACTTTAACTGCATATCTACAAGTACCATCATATCCAATTGCACTTCACGTTATTTCACAACTTAATAATTTCGCCTTCATTGAGCATTAGGATCAATATTCAACGCGGCTAGAAGCCCGCTACACTGGACTGCAATGAAATTTAAGTATCAGCAGTGTAGAGATGAATAGTTGCTGATTGAAAACGCCCTGCAGGAATCATAAAAATTGATGGTAGTATTTTTAAAGAATATTTCTTTAAGTTGCACCTTTGATTTTATTTTCATTTTTTTTTTTTCAAAAAATTTCACGAGCTTGTAGAACCTTAAAATTAGATTTGAAGTTAGTTTCTACCGCTATTTAAAAAACATTAAACATAAAACTAATTTCAAAAATAATTCAATTGGCTGTGGCTAAAGTCTTGATGGGCCTCGCAATGTTTTTTTTTACTAGTGGAATATTTTATTCCAAGGAAAATAAAGCTGCTTCACATCGAAAATATTCTCCACCAATTCAGTCGTTCTTTGCGGGGCAGGTACGCTAAACAAAATCCATTCAGCTATGGAAAACTTCAACATCTATTGCTACAACCACTCGAAACGTTTTCCTTTTCATTTAACCGACACACTCGAAATTCGAATATAAGTACACATGTACATAAATACAAATTGTTTTCTGCAACAACAACAAAAGTTACGCTGTCGAGTGGTCAGGTGCATTGGGAACTAAAAAAAAAACTATGTAAAGCCAGAGAAAGCAATTGAGGAGTTTGGGGAAAATGCATGAATGGCATAACTGCTGGAAAACTATAGAAAACTATGAGCTATAGAAATCACAGTGAAAGTGGTGGTAGAGTAGAAATGTAGGAAAAAACTCTGTAGAATCTGAAATGCAGGTGGACTACCGAAGGCAATTGAATGAAAAGCTAGCTTGGCAAATCGAGGTAAAATTTTAAAAGATAAAAAAATCAAATAAATGTTGCATAGCCAGGCACTGTCGGTCGTTTGTGAATTTGTGAAAAGTAAAACCAAGTGAAGTTTCATTTTACAATTTAGAACCTGCTGCTCTAAATATAAAATAATTGCGATAGAAATTTAAATGTAGATGTCGATTTCACGAAAAAAGTCAATAAAAATTTTGAAAATTAAAGTTAAATAAAACTAATGGTGAAATTTAGTGAAAACTTTAACAAAACGCAAGCTTCAATTAAAGTAAAATGCACTACTATAGTAAAATTTAAAGTAAAGTAAATATAAATAAAAAATAATAATTTATTTTAAAATTAAACCAAAAAATTATATATAAAGTAATATTAAATATTAAAATTAAAAATTTGACTAAACTAAATTAAAATTAAGACAACGATTAAGATGAAATAAAAAGTAAGACGAAAATTAGATTCAAAATTAAACTTAAAATGTAAACATGATAAATGTTTAAATAAAATAAAATTGATTAAATCAAAGTAATAATTTAAACGAAAATTGAAATGAATTTCCAAATTATTATTTCAATTAAGATTAACTTTACATTTGAAATTGCATTAAAACTATAATGAAAATTAAATCAAAGCTGTAATCAAAATTAAATGAAAAAACCAATGTAAAATATAAATTTGAATTAAAATTAAAAATAAAGTTCAAATTTACATAAAGATTAAAACTGAAGAGAAATCAGATGTTAAAATAATAGTAGAATTTAAGATAAATTTAATATTAAAATAAAAATTTAGCTAAAATTTAGTTTAAAAAATAAGTGCATATTAAAACAAATAAAAAATAGTAATTTTAATTCAATTTATAATAATGTTTCAATTAAATTAACAATTAAAACTAAAACTGAAAGGAAAGCCTAAACAATAAATAAAACTAAAATTTACATCAAATGGAAAAAAATTTGTTCAGATTAAAATTAAATTTAATTGAAACTCAAATTTATGTAAACAAAAAAAACATATTTGAAACTAAATTAAAATTTATGGTAAAACACTGCAATTAAATTATAATAAAAACCCTAATTATAATTAAAACTTAAATAAGATAAGAATTATTTAAGTTTAATGATTAAATTAATTAACTACATACAAATTTAAACAAAACCGTGAAATTTATTATTTGTTCTCAACAATGGCATTAAATTAAGGTTGAAATATCGACAGTATATTGTTCATATATCTTCTATCTATATATATAAAAATTATTCGTGGTTTGTTCGGATGCTTAAAAATTGAAAACGACTGGACGACTGCGGCTAATAGCTCCGCGAAGGTTTAGGAATAAGAAAAAATTCGACAAATTCTCAAAAGGTGGCGATTTAGGCACGCATTTGGTTTTTAGTTCAATTCAATTATCATCAATATCAGTCATCATAAAATTTTATTTTGCTAAATGACGACTGGACAAATTCGGACAAGATTTCCGACATATTTCTATGCTAATAAATTTGTTTTTGTATAGGGGGTTAACAGCTGGTATAAAATTGAAACCTTCTATATTTCCATCCCATCCAGGCAGTAGGGTTCATATCTAACTTTTATAGGGGCAGCAGCCTCCAGGAAATATTAAAATATGGCTGCCAAACCGTTCGTTTCGCTAGACTTTAGTTTATTGGTATATTTTAAAGAGGGCCACTTTTCCAAAAACTAAATTTAATAAAATTATTAACAAAAATATTAAAATATCAGTTTCCATTTATGCCCCGATTTGATTCAAATTCAGAACAGGTATTAGCCGCATAAATCTATATCCCTATACGTAGATAATAGTGAAAACCATTGTAGTAAATTGGATACTTTCTTCTGCGGGTATGTTCATGATTGCTACACCACGAGGTGGGTTAGGAAAATAAAAAATTGGGAAAACTCTCAACAGGTGGCACTGTATGTGCACATTTCATTTTTCAGTTCAATTCAATAACAGTTCAACACGTGGCGTTAAATCGCATATTGCTAAATGACAGCTGGAGAGATTTGCCACATTTGTGTTTAGTTCGTTATCTGAGTTTCCATATAAGCAACTCGGATAAAATTTCACTTTGGTTACTTCACAACACCGGCAAAGTCTGTCGTTATACATATGATTTGTTTAGTGAAATTTAAAAGAAGCAAAACAAAATAAGCGATTCCAAGTGTTCTGTGGTAAGTTATTAAATTTATTTAAAAACATTAAATAAATACAGTCTGTCTAGTAGAAGCGTGATCGCCATAACTTGGAAACTGTTTGTCCGATTTATTTCAAATAAACAACATTTTACACGTTTATAATATTTATTGTACGCAATACTTTTAATAACATGTCCGACTCATACTTTGCACTAAGTTCTGAGCAAGTTGCCGAGGCAATCGTTTCCAAATCAGCCGAATTTGTCTTGACAACTGTTTTGCTGTCCATATCGTTTTTCCACTGAGTTTCTGCTTTACTATTGCCCACACATTTTCTATCGGATTGGCATCAGGCGACTGTGAAGGCCAATCTAACACCTCAACACAATTTTGGTGTTTCCACTCTGCACACATTCGACTGCGATGTTTGGGGTCATTGTCTTCTTGCAAAATCCAAGAGTGTCCTCTTCTCCCGAACATCTTCGCAGCTGATGGTAATAAAGCTGTTTGATAAATTTTGTTTATCAAAACCGCATTCAAGTTGCTGGTAAACACGAAAAGGCGTCAAAATCATTTTTCTGAGAAACATCCCCAAACATGGACCTTCACTGGGTGTTTAACAGTTCGTTGGAGCAATCGATTGTTAGCGGTACACCAAGATCGATTTATGTTACTATTTGCCCAAAATGAAGATTCATCCGTGAATATTACATTATCCCAATTCCGTTCTGAATTGGCGCAGGCCCAGGCGAGTCTTTTTTCAACGTGTGATGATGAGCGCAACGGTTTTTTAAGAGAGCTGCGGTATTTCACGTCGTTAGCGCCTAAACGTTTTCGAATCGTCTCTACCGATATTTGAGTAACACTTTTCTCTACAACTTCTTTAGCTTAACGCAACGATAAGCCCGGCTTCATCGCAAACAAATCAAGGATCTTCTTGTCCTGCTTTGGTGAGGTCTTTTTTTCAGGGCCCCGCCCAGGCAAATCGTCGACATTTTTTACTTCTAAATACCGATTCGTCCACTTCGTTACGAATGACTTCGACTTCTTCATATATTTTGCTGCAGCTAAACGTGACATTTTCGGCCCTCTAGAGTGTAGACAAAGAAATACAGCTTCAAATCGCTTCTCGTATGCAGAACTCATTTTTTAAAACAACGTGCACTTTGTAATAATTTCACGAAACTGACAGTTTTTGCAATGCGTACTACAAAAATGATGTGCTACCAAGGTGCATTCAAATTATTTTGATAACGGTACTCTATGTGCAAATTTTGCCGATCACGCTTCTACTAGACAGACTGTACATTAAATAACCTTTTACGTTTGTTGCTTATGTTTTTGTATACGGATGAGCATTGCGAATCACGTCGTAATAGAGAGATGCAAGAAGTACTAGAAGTATTGGAAGCGATATATGCCAGTTCCAGCTCTTCTGAAGACTCGAAGAGTGAAAACGAGGCACATGGGAAGGGTTCCAATTTTGAAGGTACGTTCGATGCAATGAGTGAGGCAGATTTCAAAATGCACATGAGGCTAAGACGCCAAACGGTGGAATAGCTAACAAGTAATAACAAAATGTGTGTGTTAAAGGAAATGGATAAACTTCATGGTATTTTATTTTCAGTGAAGTATTCGGAACTGCGTACCTGACACAGCTGGTGGTGGTAGGACGCGTATATTACCAAAAAAAAAAAATCGGTGTATATGTACATTTGGTATGTAACCAATACAGTGGCATTTATTGCATTGATGAAGGTTTTGAAGAATCAAACCTAGACGCAGTCCTTGACAGAAGGCAAAACCTTTTTGATTATTTAAGACAATAAAATATTATTTAAAAATTTCACTGCATATAAATATATATCTGTGGCAATTTACCAAAACATCTTAAGTCGACTTAAGTCAAAATCGAGTTAAGGTCATATTCTAGTTCTCCTACTCATAATCCATATTTGTGTCCAATCCGATTTAAAAAATTCCAATTTTAAAGAAAGTTATCGCCTTTTGTATTTTTCTTATCTTTATTTTTGAAAATATTACATACAATAAAACATTCGATTTTTCTTTACTTTCCATTTTTTAAAATATCTTATGTACAAACCAACGAATAAAACATACTTCTTACTAAATATTTTTTCAAAATCTGCATATAATGTCTTAAGAAATAGTTTTACTTTTTCCTTGATTAAAAATAACTCATTAAATTTCAACACAATAGATTTGAGAGAAAATCGCCAATATCTCAAAACTCAATTTTAAGACTTAAGATGTTATGGCAAAACGCCACAGATGTATATATCTTTAAATTCACTAATAAAAATATTTACAAGAATTCATTGCATTTCATTCAACTTAAAATCTATAAAACTAAAACAAATTCACAAGGAGTATCTCATATAAAATTCAATTCAGATCACTTCTTATCCTAATTACAAATAAAATAACAAACCAAAAGCAAATTAAAAAAAAAATCCAGTTTCAGCGAAAACATTTTAGTGAAGTTTTTGCAATGCTTTTGCTCGCTTTTATAAAACCCTTGTACATTGTACAGCAAAATGTTACCGATGTTTTTTGAAAAATTGTTAAATTGATGCTCTTCCGCATGTACAAGAGTTTTCTAAAAACGAGCACGAAGAATTTACATCAAAAACATTGCAAAAAATGCACTAAAAGGTTTTCACTGAAACTCACTGTAACGCTTTAAAAAACTGTTGCTAGACAGAGTAATTTCTGTTAGCTATTTTTTACAGACAGCACACTTAACGAAAGTATTTCAAACGGTCTGTAATCCACATGAATCGTGTGGTCGTTTAAAATAATCGGACTTCTTCCAAATATTTCGTCCATTTGCTCCATATTAGGGGCAAAGTACGGGCTGGCATCAGCTCTGCTGTTGTTGTCTCGTGCTGCCTTATAGGCCTGGAGAAGACTGCGCTTCTTCGACTCCAAACACAGCGGCGTCCTTTCTAAGTCCTGGAAGTGGATTATGTGTATAAATATAATTTGTTCAAACCTATATTTCTTGAACCTACTGTGATCGCCATCGACACCATGTCTTCCAACATGTTCGCGTAGGCCAACCTCCTTCTTTTTGGTCTCAGGTCGGATATCAACTCGCATATTTTTCCGAGTTAGTGTTGTTGCTTTACATGATGGGGGTTGTCTCACCTATTTCAAAGGTAGAATTTAATTAAATTACGCACAACAGAGAGTTCATAAGTATATTTTAAATAGGGTTGCCCCCTGCTTGAAAGCACAAGTTATAGGATATAGTAAAATATGGATGTCAAACCGTTCACACCGCGAAGGTTACCACCTGTTAATGAAGTTATATACAAGATTAAGGTTGTTGAATGCTCGCCTAGCAACTTCATGTATCATGTTTCAAATCATTTTTAAGTCTAGCAAGAAAGAAAGAAAGAAGTCTGATGAGGAGATGTGCGGATCTCCGAAATAGCAGCTATCACTACAACTTTGAAAAATCGTTGTTATCTCAATTATTCTCTAAAATGAAAACCTAGCCTCGAGCTCAATAAATTACACTTGTTTCTCATATATAAGACCAAAAATGATAGCACTTCAATTTAATCTAAAAAAAATAAATATTCAAAATTGTGATTATTTTACTATGCTATGGTTTGTCGTTTTATAAAAAAAAAAATAATTAAATTAAAAAGAAATAAATAGTCAAATGTGTGCTGTCGCAAAAAAATATTTGCAATTTGCAAAAAATACGTTATGTTTAATAAAAAATAATTCATACAGAACATAACATTGAGATACACTAAGGCTCTGTGCCATCCATCCGATCTGTAGGTCTCGCTCCATAGATATACGCACATAATATGTCTAACAAAAAAATATACAGGATTTGTAGTATTTGAAGGCAAGCGCAATCCTGTTGATATTCAAATGGCTTTTGTGGATGTGCAGCTGCTGTAATTGCACGCTTAGCACAATTCTATTCTACAACTGCTGGTACTGGTGAGCAGTTGAACTTTTTCACCATCTTTTTATTACTCGCACTCCGCTCACTTCACACCGCGCGCTGTGCATAACTTGCATAACAATGTAAATGCAACAGTAACAGCGGCCATCAGGACGAATAACTACAACATCGGTGGATTGCTTGGTTGGTTGGTTAGTTGATGGCAGCTGCTGAAACTTTTATGCAACTTAATTGAAAATGAAAATTTCAGTAGCTACTCAAACGAGGCGGCAAACTGTTTTTTCGGCAAATACATAGCAATCGCGCAAAGGCAGCCTAGCAATGAATGTGAGAAAAGAAGAAGAAGAAGAAGAAGAAATAATTCAAAAGTAAAAAATCAATGAAATAAAATAGAACTGTAGAGGAACGGGAAGGGAAATGAACAGCCGCAACTGAAATGCGGAAAACTTTCTTCGTGCAATTCCAGGTGGCAGTTTTAGCGTTGGCGACAAAACAAATGGAAAGTTTTCAACAACTTGCAAAGTTGTAGATGGAAAAAATTAAAATCTATTTGTGTCCAGTGTTGCCAAGCAACTACGATTCACTAAACTAACTCAACTCTTCAATTTCTTTGAAGT
Organism: Anomoia purmunda; assembly: GCA_951828415.1. Lineage (NCBI taxonomy): Eukaryota > Metazoa > Arthropoda > Insecta > Diptera > Tephritidae > Anomoia > Anomoia purmunda. The sequence goes on from OX639995.1 coordinate 50,048,496, forward strand.
TTTGCAATTCATTTGTACTACATTCGCCTCTGCTTCGATTAATTTGGATTGAGTGGTGACAGTTGTTGCTAAAACAACGCTACACAAATATGTAGTTTGAACACAAACCACAGAAAAAAAAAGAAATAGACGTAGACAGTGAAGTGGTGGGAAATTAATGATTTTCTACTCGAGATGGTAGCTGAATGGCTGAATGGCCACAGCGCAGTAAATTTTCCTTTTATTTTATTTCATTTTATTTTTTTGTTGTGGTTTGTTTTGTACAACTTGCAATTTACTTTATTATTATTATTATGTTTTTTGTTTTACTACTACTATTCATTTATTTATTTTTGCTTAAGATGCGCTGCACTAATTGAATTTAAATGTGAAAATGAAAATCTTATGCATTGAAATAAATTAATGTAAATGTTGCGAATTTGTATTCAACTTGTAAATTGTGAATTTGCAACTCATTGCCGGTAGCTGGTGGCTGCTCAACAGCTTGCTTTCTAAACTAAGTAGAAATACAAAGTTTTCCACGCGCCGCCATCTCGTTCCTTACTTGTGCCGAGCAATACAACTTTGCGTTAGACACGAAAAAAGTGATAAGGGAGATTTTGGCGGTGGATAGTTCGAGTTAATTTGGCACCAATGGAATGCAAGTTGATAAAATTTTAAAATGCATAGGAAAAAGCTTGCACAGGAAATATGTAAAAAGTTAAGTTGGCAATTCTATAACTGGAAATGGAGTTAATAAAGGAAATATTACAAAAAAAAAGCAAAGAATTTTTGGTAAATGAAAAATGAAATAATGCTGCGAAAACTGTCGTCTATCTTTGTTCTGAACAAGCAAAAGTTCAACTCGTCTAGCTTTTCAATATACGTCGCATTCAACTTACTTTTTGAAGTGAAACTTCTTTGCGCTCGTTGGGCTGTAATTCGAATATCGAATGAAACGAAAAGGCGACAGGAAAAGCGAGGGGATGGCGCGCGTGGTGGGGATGGCGCGCGTGCTGGGGCAGTCGGACGGAAGGAGACATGGGAGAGAAACGAAAACGCGACAGATTCGGAGTAGGAAAAAACGAAAGAGGGGTAGCATGCATGGAGGGGCGGACAGAGTGTGGCAAAGATTGTTCTCTACATCACTCCGAACCAGAGAATTAACGATGTAATAAAATTCATACATAGAGCATTATTGGTATATACTCCCTCTGGTACAGCAGAATTAGGAGAAGATTTTAATGTTAATTTTGCCTTGGAAGAAGCTCAACCACTTGCACAATTTTTAGAAAGTAAATTTAATTTAAAAATGAATAATAATCCCAAAGACTCAACAACCAAATCAGGCACGACAATAGATGCACTTTTCTCAAGATATTTAAATAATTAACAAAAACACGAGTTTTCATTTCATATTTTTTTCATACCACAAACCAATTTTATCTTTTCTTGAACATGAAAGTATGAACGTGAATGAATAGATTTTTTATAAATGGAGGCGAAAACATCAACTATCTTTTTTCATTAACCTAACACCCTTCAAAATTCCAGAATAATGAATAGTGGCTTCTGTTATCGGGGAAATATTTCTATCTCATAAAACTTGCTAGCTAGGGTGAGTATTTTCATTCCAACTGCCCATCGAGATCCATGAAATTTCACTTCTATCGCCTAGCTTTCTAGGCTGGCAATTTTTTTTAAATGCAACGTTTTATGGGATTTCGGAGGCTGTTGAGTTCATTGTGAATGAATACAAGTGAAAAGTCTGCCAAATTTTTTTTCAATTACTTATCGATGAAAGTGATAAAAATTGTCTGCTAAAATTATGCTGTACCAGGTGCTATAGAACGCTCGGTGGTTGGTTTAAAGGAAGTCACAAATCCATATCATTTGCATCCCCAATGATTTGTGCTCAACCTCAGAATCATGAAAACGATTGCTAGTTTTGTATGACATTGACAAGAGAGTTCTTGAAAAAAATAATGATAAAATTATATTTCCGAAGATCGCATCTTCAAAAGAATCTGTTCCTCGTGAAATGGGTTGCCCACATCCAGAACCTACAAATATAACGAGAATATGGATAAAGAAAATATTTCTGGGCTATAATCTTCAGCGAGTTTTTGATGTATTTCTCATTTTCGTAAACTTCATCTGAATCTTCAAGTCCAGTAAAAGATTTGAATGGCCAATCCAAATCTAAAGCTATTAGATCAATATAAAAACAATGGAGTTTGTTGGTTAAGAATACGAGAATCTTATATTTTCGCACAAGATAAGAACGAGTTCCAACGAGTTCCAATGAGTATGATTTGCTGTTCTGCAATGATTCTGCAGAGTTTCTTCAGAAACTGAGCATCCCAGAAAAATATGAAAAATTTAGACTATTTATTAATTCTTCTAAGATTGTTTCGTAAGCCGTTTAACACCACAATGGTAATAAATATCCATCAGTATCCCTTGCGCTTGCAACAAACATGAATAAATTTGGTGGCTTACATACTTGAAAAAATTCAATATTCTCAATATTTATGGAATATATGTATGCGCTGTTCTAAAGGTCGTAGCTATTCTTACTGGATAACAGGGAGGGTATGCGAAGTTTTTCTATTTTTAATGTGAATGGGGCAATCCTGCAAGAGACAAACAGTACATATGAAAAATGGACTGCGAAGAAAAAGTTTAACGCCTGTAGTTAAAAAATTTTCTAAAAACTTAACACAATTTTTCTGCCACCACTGCACAGAAAGCTGGATATTATGAAAAACTTTGTACAGGATATGAACAAAGATGGCGCAGGACAAAGACCGCAAATAAGGCCATTTATTCAAAGGGTTGAATATTGCGGTTTATTTGCTGTTATGAAAACTAAATCACTGCCTATAACTGGTATACATACAAAGTTGTTCGCTACTCTGCTTCGGTTAGACTTTCAGTAGATTTGGTTTTCCTCTTACGGTTCTAACTGACTTTAATTTTTTGTTTGTTTTTTCTTTTAAATGCCTACCTAGATAGGCATGTGAATAATTCCTAGAGATGAGTTTCTTTTCCGTGATACGAATTAGTAACTGACATTTTCAATAAAAAAAAAATGTTACATATAGCTCCGCAGCATATCAACTTCGGCGGCTTTTCTATTTCCCACATTCATAAGCCCTAAAACATCTAATATAAATAATTCCCTCAGTGATATATTAGAACAGGGCAATAGTAGATAGTAAATGATAGCGCAAAAAAGAACATTGAATTTAATGTGAACAGTTATTTTTCGGTATCCGACGCAGGCTTTGAGTATCTAAAAATTGAAGTTCTTAGGACCACTGACGCTAAGTTGAAGGACGGCGTTTTTTGTTTGGCGCTCGCAAAATACGAGCGCCTTTGACGGATGTATATTTTAATTCGAACCTAAATAGAACAAGAAAAATAGCTTGAATGGCTTTAAAGAAAGAGTGTCCTTATTTTCCTTTACCATACAAAAGCTAACAATTACCGGAAAATCGTTTAGTAACTTTTTATTTATGTTTAGTAAGCTCTGAAACTCAAAATTTACTTTTTAGATTAGAACTTTAATTATTTCTCCACAAAAAAGTATCCCGTATCAAGTGAGTATTGTGAAAGAAGGTTCCACCAGAATGGGGAATGGTCAGCAGCAATCATTGCCGATTTCTGTTGGCAGGTTTACCGAAGAACTCCGATTGAAGCTATGAAAAGGAAGAAAACTACGAAAAAAAACTTGAATTTGTGACTGTAAAAATAATATTTATAACTTGTTATAACTGTTGTTGTTGCTCCCTACGTTGTTGCCCAGTACGTCCAGCAAGGGAGCACAGGTATAAATGGTCGCACTAAATGTAGGGAGCCCACGTTCATTGCTAAAAACCAGAAGGAAGTATTAGATATAACTTTAGGCATTGTAAGTTCATATGAGTTGATTGACAGTTGGCGAATTCTAGATAAACATTCTTTCTCTGCCAATCCTTATATTGAGATTATACTAAATTTTTCTCGGACTAAACCATGGCGTACAAGTAGATTTGCGCCTGTAAAATAGCTTTGAGGGCGGCTAAGAGATCTTCGTGGAGAAGGTTCTGCGACGGCATCGAGGATGCTTCCCAGACTGCCAGGCTACGGCAGATACGACAGCCTCTAATCCGGTCTCTGGACCTCAACGGAAAAGGAAACCCTTAGGCAGCTACTGGATACCCACTTTTCTGGGTACACAACTGCGGAGCAAAGCACCCCTCCTTTCATTTCTTCTAATACCGTTAACTTATCGGTTTCGGAGCCCAAAAGGTTAAACGGGTTCTCTAAAGCTTTACAACCATGTAATTCTACAGGATCGGCCGGGATATTATCTGCACAAAAATTAAGATACTGAAGCGCAAGTGCACTCAGAACATACTGCACTTCACTTGGGTCAGATGAACTTGCGAGGTAACTCGTGACCAAGCAAATTCTTTAGAATAAAGAACGCATTGGTATGACGTTTACCACTCGAAAATAGAAAATTGTATACATAAACAAAGTGATGAAAGATGGAGTCAAAATACGATTTGTCGAACCTCAGACATGGCAGACGTGGGCTAAACGTGGGAGCGAAAACGAACACGAAGCATTTACTTTCATAAAGAGAGAATATTTCTAACATTGTTTGGACTATAGCCGGGCACTATCTAATACGGAAACATACCGAAAGGCAAAATGGTTCAGCAAAAGGGTAATCTTTCTTCGCCGTCAGCAGCCCCTCCTACCTACCTATGTTTCTACTTCAATAATATCGGTTTTTTTTTTTAATTAAATTAACATTATAAAAAAAAAATTATGTGCGGTTTTTTGCATTGTAAATTTTATGTTTAGAACATCAAGAATAATGCAATGACGAAAGAAAAGAACAAGAAGAATAAACATTTTATATTTGCCGTCCAGTGTAATAGGCACTCTTGTCCGAATATAACCGCAAAAGGAACCATTAGGGTGTGAAATTAGTATACGTGGAATGCGAAAATAATTACTAAATGTAATTTGCATGGAAAGCAATTAATTTCAATTAACCAGATATAAAAGAATACTCAAAGGAAAGTATAGGAAAAATTGTGAAAGAAGAAGTACATAATTACTTAAATACAAGCCTAAATGAATAAATTACGTAGTCCTCTGTGGTGAAGTGGTGCAGATGAAGAACAAAACAAAAAAACAAAAAACATTCGCGCTGGCGTGGGTTGTGGATTGAAAAGCATTGTAGCAATAAAGTAAAACTGCAAGTAACTCAATCAAAAAACAATATCTGCACACATCAAATATAAATTAATTTACAACCACACCACCATTTTCAATCAAATTCATTGGCGTAGCATCCTTTTAGGCGCACTAACCCCACTCAACCAACCAGCCATGCTTCGCAACTTCACATATCGAGTGATAACTAAGTATCTACATATCAAGTAAGTGTGTGCGTGCGCTTTGCTGTTACATCCCTGCAGTGAAAAGCCGAATTAACATACACAATCTTACTAGTTTATGAACTAGTATTCCATGGAGGTTGTTACAGTAGTTCGAAAATTATTTCCGATTGTAAAAGATGCAACGTGAGAAAGAAAACGCAAATGAATGCATATTTCGAAAAATACAGCCGTGGCGTCATATGAAGACAGCCGTTTACGGTGCTGCGATCGACGCTGATTTCGAGTTGGATATGAGGGATGAGTGCAATTTTAATAAAGTAACTAACGATTGTTGCTAAGCTATTTCGTATTATTGTGCTGTTTCAATTAAATCTCTTGTAAGTTGTGTTTGAATTCGCAGCAGTTTAATTTCAAACAATAAGTTTTTTTGTAAACATTTCAAAAACCAAATCAAAAATAAATAAAAAATTTATACAAAAAAAAAGTCTCTTATCTTAACCCAAAAGACTTCAGACTAATTGCCCCGTCATCATGTCATTGCTGACATGCAGAGTAGAGCGAGCAAATTTTGCAGGTGTGCTGATGAGTAGATGTGTCGAAAGGGGTACCCCACAAAGGGGTGTCTTATACCCACTTCTGTGGGTGGCAGCGGTAAACTTTGGGGAAGGGGGTTTGAGGTCCAGGGTTTACTGTATGATTATTGCTTATGCGGATGATCTTGCCCTAATAATAAACAGGCGATATCCGCAGACACTAGGCGAAATTTTGCAGAAAAACTGACAAAGATCGTGAGTGGGGTCAAGAAAAATAATTTAAGGGTAAATCCTTACTCTTCGTGTGAAGACTACACTGAAAACATCAACGGTAGCAAATGCGATACTCGAACTTAGTGAATCTGCGAATTATCTTGGAGTAATCTTAGACTAAAGAATGTTGCCTTATACAGCTGCAGGAAGCCGATAGCCGAAAAGCGGGACATGCCCCCTAAGTTGGTACACTGGCTGTACGCGGTTGCGGTCAGAACTTTACTACTCTGCGGCTCTTATTTGTATTAGTGGGACACTGCGAACAACCCCCACTGAGCCAACGAATGTGATACTAAACTACTACCTATAGACATGATGGGAAAGCAGACACCACTCTCTGCCTACAACATCTTAAAAGCTGGAAAGTAAATCGTAGTAGTCATATGTCAATTCTTAATACGAGTATCCGCCCACAGCCGACCAAAACGAACTACTGTGTGGCAAGGCTAACTTTCACAAAATGATATCGCTTAGCAATATCACGCAGGGAACCATGTGCCGATGAAGTTCCAGAGTCTAACGACTACTTATACTGATGGATCTAAAGTGTATAACAGATTTTGCTGGGGCGTTTACTCTGAACAATTAGAAAAGAAAACGTCAGTCCACCATCCGCACCGCTTGAGTGTCTTTCAAGTCAACTTAGCGGCAATAAAGCGGAGGTGATTTTGTAAAATCTACTGTGATTACGACAAGCAAAGTTTACATCTACTCAGACAGCCAAGCTGCCTTAAAAGTTCTTGACTCGGTCGCAACAAATTCGGAGACAAAAGCGAACTGCCGCAGATCACTTAATGTGAAGGTAGCGCTGGTCGATCTCCATCTGTTGGGAATATCGGTGCGCTGCAACAACCAGATAACGAGAAGGCAGACGAACTCGCAAGAAGGGTTGCTTCAGGATTAGGGAGTTATTCCTCAATGAAGCGAGTTCCTCTCGATCCAAGTGATACGGCAACGGGTCCAATTACGCTAACTGACTCCCAGCTGCCACCGCTACATAACATAGCCTGACTTAATTAACAAAAATAACTAATTTAAAAAAAAAAAAAAAAAAAAAATCTGGCGATATTCGAACCCAGAACTTTCTGGTAGGTACGCCACAGCTAGCGGACGCGACGGCTCCGGCCTACTTATGACTTAAGTGTGTATATATATTAATTGCGTATTTCGAACTCATATTTCGTAGGACATCTTCATGTAAAAAGACCGGCTGCTTGAATGAAAAAAGGATAGTGGGCTGACTAGTTGGGCTTGTGATTCATACTACTTATAGTTGTGAGGTAGTGTAAGCCTAGTACATTTGACTGCAGGGATACACTAAGAAGCACTGCTACAAATTACAATGCCGCTTAATGTGCATTAATGCTTATAGCCCCGAATTAATGTCATGACATTATTTATCAATGATGACCAGAACCAAATGGGCGATAATGTTTCAATGTAACAACGGTGGGTGTGCGATGAAAAAAAAACACACACACCAAATATACAAGCCGGCGTCGCACATTAAAGCGAAGGGCGAGCGCATGAATCGAAGGTACACCTCAAACACAAAATCATTATCGAGTATTTCAGAATATTTAGCAGTAGCTTCTTTATTATTATTGCGGCAATGTGAGGGTGTGAGGTTGGAGTGATAAACTGGCTTACTTAATACAAATAAATGTACAGTATTCCTGTGAATGACATCGCGCGGTCAGTTAGTTTAGGTATGGGGGTGGTGATAAAAGTGAGTGCAAGAAATAATTCACTAATGTATTTAGACCGGCTCGCTTGGGGTTTGTTGTGCTGCGCATTGCCAATCATCCGAAACTCGAAAAATTAATTTCCGGCCATTGAGCGACAGACAAGTTGGCGAGCCGCCTTCATTGTACAGGCATAGTTATTTCGTATTTTATTTCTTTTCTTTGCACTCTTCGCAACTGTATTGAAATATTAATTATACGAAATTTAAATTCTCTTTTAATGCGGCGGATATTGAATTGGAAATTCAAATCGAAATTAATTGTGAGTTATCAAGATGTAAACGCTGTCAGTGACTTGAATTTATAATAACTATGCAATTAGTTACGCAAGGAAAGGTTGAGACATCGGCCTTAGTCCTCACTTAGATATATAAAAAAGGGTTGCAAGCTGCTGAGAGTTTTTCTGAGGAGTACATGAAGTGAGAGCCAAAGTGTTTCAACCTGACCAAAGCATTTGAGAAGAATCTGAACTGCTTTCACCTCGTCGTCCACCAGACGGCAATGAACTTCTACAAGAATCGAGAGTTCTCGATTATTTAGCGCACGGAATTCCCTTGAAGGCCTACTAAGCGCAATTAGACAGAGAGTCATTGTTATTCTGCAGGCCGTGGTATTTGCCTGGCGCTCGGTAAGATAAAGTTCGCAGCCGGCCAAAGGAGCCTCGCCATGTTCAAAACCATAACCTTAGCGATGCCCTGCCGATCGGTTTCGCACTAACCTTCAAAGACAAGGGGTCTTTTTCTCGGCTGGCTACCAGAATAAATGCTGATTTGTCTAAAAGTTACTAAACTGGTGCGTAGCCTGTGGACTGAGTCTTTGATACACTATAATAGTCTAGAAGCCTAAATTTTTTGCTGACGGAGAGCTCCTTGCAGAAGACATCCCAAGCGATCCTCTACTCCAAACGCTAGCCCTCTCTTATTCAATTCAAGTCAAGTTCCACTGGGTGTCTGGAAACTTCCCCTAACAATAAGTGGCACACCGCTATCATAGAATATAACCCGACAACCTTTCTTTTAACTCTCTCAGAATGTCATTGATGACAGCGACCTGGAGAAAAGGTAAAATAAATCTACCTTGCGGAGTGCCGCTCAATGCACGATTCTCAAATGATTCCTTTTTTGTTTTAGATTTAAGAAAATTCTACACAATTTAGGTCATATCTCGAAACCCTCGTATGCATGCAACCTTTTTTTTTTAAGATTCTAAATATTCTGCAAAATTTAACTCATGCCCCAAAACTCAAATCTAATCAAAGAATAAATTTGAAAACATCACAAAATATACAATAGATAAATTGTTCCCAATACGTAACGCCTTAGAAATATGTACCATAATGTTAAAACATAGAATGTAAGATATTGAAAATATAATAGGGGATACATAATATATAATAAGGGATAGAGAATATAGAATTTAGAATAAAGAACGTAGAAAACAGAAAACATGTTATGTAGAATATTGATCTATTGATAAAGAATATAGAATATATACTATAGAATGTAGAATATAGAATATAGAATATAGAATATAGAATATAGAATATAGAATATAGAATATAGAATATAGAATATAGCATATAGAATATAGAATATATAGTATAGAATGTAGAATATAGAATATAGAATATAGAATATAGAATATAGAATATAGAATATAGAATATAGAATATAGAATATATACTATAGAATGTAGAATATAGAATATAGAATATAGAATATAGAATATAGAATATAGAATATAGCATATAGAATATAGAATATATAGTATAGAATGTAGAATATAGAATATAGAATATAGAATATAGAATATAGAATATAGAATATAGAATATAGAATATAGAATATAGAATACAGAATATAGAATATAGAATATAGAATATAGAATATAGAATATAGAATATAGAATATAGAATATAGAATATAGAATATAGAATATAGAATATAGAATATAGAATATATAATATATAATATAGAATATAGAATATAGGATTTATAAGTATACAGTATATAAAATGGAAAGTAGAATGTAGAATTTAAAATGTAGAATATCGAATAGAGGATGAAGAATATCAAATATATAGAACATATAATATAAAGAATATGCAATAAATAATATATAGTGTAAGATACTACTTACATATATAGGATAGATAATACATAATATAGATTATAGAATAAAGAATTGATTATGTAGAATGCAGAAAGTAAAATATGATATAAGTAATATAGAATGTACAATTAATGTAGAATACAGGGTTTTGAATATTTACTGTGAGGGTCAAAATCGTTCTCATTGTGATTTTTTTTAAATAAGAACTTCTGTGTCAACAACTTCCTTCCTGAGCTGTTTTTTGTATGGAAATATAGTTCATAAACAAAGAGCATTTAAATCGAAGCGTCCAACTTTGTATTACATTCTTAAGACACAAAAATATTGCCATCAAACCTTAAAATTTTTAGAACGGAGCTCATTAAATTTTAGTATAGGAAAATGCAAGTTTTAAGTAACTCAAACTTCGCGTTGATTTTTAATATTTCTTCGAAAGCTCCGTCTCGCCAACTTTTTTTTCGTAACACAAATATTTTTATACTAGGAAATGCACAAAGTTTGTTGTCAAGCGAAATTATTACAAACTAACGGTATTTTTTATAAAATATATGCGTTACATGAAAAAACCTTGCAAACCCAAAATTCGAAAATTCTCAAAAATTAACTGTTATTTTTAGTTACTTGAAATTTCATATTTATTATACTAGAATTGCATAAGAGCTTGTATAGCCAAGAATTTTATAAAATTTTGTAGACCGGCATTTACGGAGTAATGGTGTGTCGCTGTAATATTACGTTTTTATTAACGTACGCATTTTTTTTTAATATATCCAGTTTCTGATTTGTTATTTAACTTTAGAAATAACAAGGAAAATTAATAATTATGCAAATTGGGAAGATTCCTTTACACCCAAACTAAAAATTTTTAATAATAAATTTCCGAAGTCATTAGAATCTCTTAAAATTTTGGCAACGAAAAAAATTTTCATAAATTCATAGCGATTATATTTTTCTTGTTGGTCTAATTGATTTCCCGCGTTGAAACTTCGTTGTATTTATGAACTGATTTACATTTAAATTGAATTTTATCCTGCGTTTTTCTAAATGATTTTTTCAAGTTTTACCACAAAAGTTGTATGCAGCAAATTAAATTCAAAGCTTTATATTCGATATAAATTCAAACAGTTACTTAGAAAAGTATTTGGCTTTGATTTTTTTTTAAATAGTGCCCATTTTATAACAAAAAACATTCAAATCAAGGTTTCACATGTTGCACAAAACGTATAACAATTCAAGAAATTTTCATCTAAATTTCAAAGTATTTTGAGTATGCAGTTGTGTAGTCCTTCGAGTTCTAGTATATGAAAGTATGAGTTTCAAGTGGCTAAAAATTCTAGTTGGTTTTTAGTAATATCTTTCGCTAGCGATTTTGCCCATAAATACCGGCAGGAAGCAAAAAAAAAAAAAAATCAAAAATCCAGGAGAATTCCTATCCCCTTTAAACTTACACTTTATTATATTAGAATTGAATGGACCACAAAACTTTGAGATTGTATGGGTTTCTATAAAAAAAAAAAATTAACTTTGTTTGTATCAAAAAATTACCATAAAAAACATTTTTAATATAATAAAAACAATTCTTTAGCGAAATACTTTTGTAAGTAACTGTACACACATATGACACTTGTATCTGTTTGGCCAAAGTTTCCCTAAACTTTTGTTGAGTGTTTGAAGGAATCTGTACGCTCACGCCGATTCCTAAATGGCAGATATTTAATATTTTTTAATACTGTTTGTCAGATTGTTAGATTAGGATAAATGTTGTTTTTTTTATTCACAATTTTAGGCATCTACATAATCGTAAAAATACAAAACGACAAATTGAATTTACATTGACTTTGTGAGAGACTAGCTTAGCTACGAAATAACAATAACAACAATACAAAGAGTAAAAAAAGCAAAAAAAAAAAAAACCAAAAACAACAGCAAAGCATTAACTTTATCACTTTGAATTTTGAGTACCGCAAAACTTTTCACTTTGATTTTGTAAATTTTCAGCCGCAATCACCTCGAAGCAATAACCGAAAGCAACCTGTCTCCTGCGTCTTGCCATTACAATGGATTGTTGTTGAAGCTATCGATGTTGTTGTTCGTTGTTGTTGACATTGTTGTGAAAACTTTATCGTTTGCGTGCACAATATTTATGCATATGCCAGAAACATGACAACAATGAAACAACAACAACAACAACCACAGCAGGTAAACAAAAAATATATTCTCTATCACAGGAAAGCAATAAAATACAGCATCGAAAGCATTAACACCAATAATGGCGGCTACCACTCGCACACGATCCATAAATATTGCATATGTGTGCGCGTGTATGTATGTACACAGATATGGACTTACACACATACATCTATACATACTATGTACATAAACTTATGTTCATAAAAATAATAGCAAAATTTTGCGACAAATTTTGACAATTTTGTCTTACTTTATTTCATTTTAATTATTTAAAAAAAAATGTATTTATAAATAGTTCTATAGCAAAAACCATACAAGTCGAATTTTCAAACTTTCTGCAGAATTAAATTTTACTATAGAGCAGTTCCATAGGCAAGGGAAATGGTAAACGGCAGATTTTTCTTAAACTTTGCAGTTTTGTGGTTCTGTGCATAACTGTGATAACCAATTTTACGAAATTTTTTTTTTTAAGATATTCGGGATCGAAATTTAAACAAGTTAAATAATTGCGTTTTTAAAGAATTTCTATGTCGAAGATTATTAACTCTATAAGAAAACTATTTACATAAAATTTTAGAAAAATACAAATTTGTATGCTATTGAAAGCGAAGTTAAAAAATATACATATATTTTTTTTAATAATTTATCTTCACACAAATTTTTTATTATTCATAATTCTTGCTACGAACACCATAGATTTCCCCAGAAAAACCTTCCTTAAAGTATTGTGAAATTTTTTAATTTCAATTTAAAAAAAATATTTAGATAATTTTACAGCAAAAACCATATAAGTCGAACTTCCAAACTTTCTGGAGAATTTATAAAAATCCAACAAATGAAAAGAATTTATCAAAATTGTAGCCCACATAATTTTACTATGGGGCAGTTCGATAGGAAAGGCAAATAGTGGTTTTGTAGTACTGGGCTAACCAATTTTGCCAAATAAAAATTTATTTTGCAAGATATTAGCGTTTGAAATTTAAAAAACAATTTATCTCGAAAAGTATCAATTCTAGAAGAAAAGCAATTTGCATAAATACACGAAGTTTTGGAGAAAATAACAAATTTTTATATAATAAAACAAACTTTTAATATTTTTTTTAAAATATATTTTTTAATACAGTCGAACTCCTCTATAACGAAGTCGTCGGGACCGGTGAAAAAGTTCGTTATAGAGAGGGCTTCGTTATAGAGAGGTCATACGAAATTTCATGTCTTTATGTTCAAGGCCTATTTAATGAAACATTGATTCATTTTATTTGTTTTATTTGTTTTTATTTCTTACATTTTAAAAAGAAGACCTTAATAAAAAGTCAAAAAGATTATAAGGATTATTCAGGTATGAAAAAATTGTCGACTGTAGTTTGTTTAGCTGTTTGAGCCTTTTCCTTATCAATAAATGCTTCTAAGGAATTAATTTTATTAAATATAATGTCGGGTACATCGCTCCGTGATTCAACAAATGTTAATAGAGTATGTAATGCTGCACGCGTATCGGAGAATGATGGAACTCTAATATATTTTTGTGTATTATAACAACTACTTTTTAGCTCTTCGCTAAATTCGTTATAGGGGAGTAATTTGCTATGGAAAATTCCATTTATGTATAACAAAAGAATTCGTTACAGAGAGGAATTCGCTATAGAGAAGTTCGTTATAGAGAGGTCTAAATATATGAATAAATTGTGAAAATCGTAGTGTTAAAAAAAAAAATTCGTTAGAGAGAGGTTTTCGTTATAGAGGAGTTCGACTGTAATTTATTTTCACAAAAAATTTTTTTTATTCATAATTCACGCTAAGAGCACCAATGATTTCCCAAAAAAAAAAAATATGTATAAAATTTTAACTTTCCTTAAATTATTTTGAAATTTAGAAAAAGAAATATTAAAATGAAGTATTTTCCCCAAAATTTCAAATAAGTAACGTTTTTTTGTAGGACTACTAATTTTCGATATAAAAAAGTTTAAAAAAGGTATTTCTTGAATTTCTTTAAATTTCAATCATAAAAATGTTGCAGAATAAAAAATGTTTGCAAAATTCGTTAGCACCCAAGTGCTAGGAAACTGCAAAGTTTAAGAAAACACTTTGATCCGCCATTTGCCTTTCCTACGGAACTGCTAAACTGCTTTATAATAAAGTCCAAATTTCAACTGGCTAAAAATTCGTGTTGATTTTTAATAATTGTGTTGTTGCGATTTTCTTCCTTAGAAAAAAAAATTTTCCATGCGTTGTAGAAACTTTTCTAAAACTTTTGGTTAAAAAGTAAACGAATTTTTTTGAATTTTTTTTTTTAATATTATAAATTTTTATAAATTTTGAAGGAAGTTTGAAACTTCAGATGACGTAGTTTTTGTTATAGAATTATATATATATATTTTTTTCACCATATAGCTTGATGCTTGTTTGTTGTAACACAAATTGAGGGATCTACATATGTACAGTTTTGCGCCGACTCCGAACGGCAAATGATTTTCAGAGAAGTTTTTTCTTGAAGCACACACATAGGTTTGCTATTGCCATGTGCGACCGCTATTAGAAAAAACTTTATCTATAATTTTTGATGGTACTTGCTACGGCAGCCGCCAAAACTTTTCAAGATAATTTGTTATTATTTTTGTGAACACAACTGTCTGTTTTTATATTAAATCCGACTGTCTGTCTGCAGGTATACAAAGCTACACTGCAAGTATTCTGTACTCGCGCGAGCTATGCGTTGAGCATCAACACAAAATCTACTTTCGTTTTATTGCCACTTGGCTTTTATCGTTGTCGCCGTCGGTGTTGTTTCGGCCTTCGAACAAATAAAACAGATTTTCATAAAGAATACATATAGGGGATATCGAATATATATTCATATTTTTTTAAAGCATTCATAACCACCATCTTCTTTGTTTAGGGAGGTTTTGTGGAAAGTTGTGGTGGCACTGGCGGGTCCATCGAGAGCCGAGTAAAGATTCCACCTTCGCACTAAGTTTAAACACCAGCATTCCAACAGTAACTTCTGAGGAAGTACTCAAAACAAGCTGTAAATTACGGCTTCGAAAAGCGCCAGAACCAGACGGTATACCAAGGAAGGCAGTGACACAAAATCCTTGCTGCAAGAGTTTTTAGTATGTATGTAACATCTAAAAGTTGCAAAAATTGGTGTTTATGCTGGGCTCCGCTGTTTGAGCTTGGCATCAAAAACCGATTGGAAACAAATATAGATATACAGCTATCAAGCAATTAGTTTGGATTAAGGAAAAAGTGATCTACCATATGTAAGTAGACGACATAGAGACCGTAAAATCAAAGATAACAGCTTAGTGGTGACGTCAAATGTCAACAGTGCCAGCTAGATAGAAATATTCCACTTTCTCTGCAGCTATTTATAACACATATTCTCTAATTATTTGTTTGACAGAGTGCTGCCTTACTACAGCCGGTGTACGCCAAGGCTCCGTGCTAGGACCCCTTTTGTACAACAACATATTGCAGGTTTTGGCTGGTGTGGTGAGGTCTAACCTCCTCTATGGTACCATGGCCCGGTGTGACGTACCGAAACATACCTTGCACATTCAAAGTATGAACTCCACGCACGATTGTGGGCTCTTAAGGAAGCAAGGTCCATGAAACACAGCCAACCCTGAAGGAACCGAATTGCGCTCAGAAAACCACAGGAAGGTAGATTACAACCGTACTAAAACTCTGAACTTTCACGGCTGTTATAAAGTATACATTTAGTGCTTCGGGCATGAATAAATTCCATATTGCAGTTAATGCGGAACGTGTGCCACTAATGCTAAAGAGCAACGACGCCTGGCACGAGGCTCTGCATATGGCTGTCCGAATGAGGCGGCAGCTCCGCAATAGCGAGCAAGCGAGGCGGCTTGGAATCTCGTTTTCAGTAGAGATTTTAAATCAATGGAGAGTTATTTTTTGCCTCACATGCAAAAGTGTCAGAATTGCCGAGGTATAAGGCAAAAAAGCGAATATACGAAGTTCAGATAATGATGCAACTTTCCACGGACTGCATCCGAACTGTAACGGACGTAGAGCTTAGTGCTTAAACCACCTCCCAACGAAAGAATTTCAGGAAGACGCTAAGAAGGAGGAATTGGAATCGGAGTCGGAAGAAGACGACGACATGGGGTTTGGTCTATTTGAATACAGAGGGCAACAGTAACAGCTGACCAGTAGTACCAGGGGGATTGGTACTTAGATAATAGGAGGTTAAACTCGGGTTCAACTCCCACAGGGGGTTTTTTGGGTAGGTGTGGCTTCATATGCTTCCTCCTCGTAAAAACCCAAAATCGTCAACGACTTTTGACAGCGGTGAGCAGATACTGCTATCCCTCAATTAGTCTCTGCCATTTAGCGATATTGAAAATTCAACTAGCTTAAATCTTTCATTGGGTACTAAAGTTCAAAATATACCTTTATTGAATGAGTATGTGATTTTATAAAATTCGCTACATAAATCCATACACACACAATCCTATTTAAATTTGCGTCTCAATGTACATATGTGTACAAAATCGCACATGATAATCGTGTGTGAGTGGCAATGACGCAGAAAAAATACACAAAGATTGAAAAAGATCAAAATTTAAGCTCGCTGTATCAATTTGGCGCCAGTGATACGAATGTGGCACATAACGAGCATACATACATATATCGCCTCAAAGCACCTTGAAACAGGCTCAACAAGGTCGCAAAAATTCCAAAGAAAAGGGGATTTAGTTGAATTGTTTTTTTGTTGTAGCAACAAGCATTGTTTATTTGCTATTGTTACGTTATCTGTCGCCGTTTTTTGTTACAGTAATGTACATGGACTGGGGTATTAGAGTTTTTTCTTTCTTTAATTTCCAAGTCCTGTGGGAGCAAGCTCTGTTAAAGCAAAAATAAGAAATCTTCTACATTTGTATAAGGATACACTTGCTGTCAAAAAAACGCACCACCAAATATAATTGAAAAAAAATCACATGAGCAATTTGTTTATCAAATTAGAATATTAGGGTAATTTTTAATTGTTTGGCAACATAGTGTAAGTTAGTTATCCACAAAATTTTTCTCGATATTGGTTTTTATAAGGAATAGCCTACTGTCTGTGAAAATGTACATAGTAAATTGAAGTGAATTGGAAGCAATTTTAAAATGGGTACAACTAGAGTATCATTTTTAGCTTGAGACCCCACTCCTTGCCAAACATCCATTTGCAAGCGTAGAGAGCAACATCGAGCTTTCCGTACTCACTCCAATTTTGCTTACAGCCGATAGTCAGCCTCAAATTCCTGGTACTGGAAGATAAAACTAATTTTCGGCCGTTTAGTCTTAGATGTCTGAAAATAGGCGGTTCGATTTATATTCTCTCGTAAAGAGCAACAGCTCCGTCTTAATTAGATTTTAGCTAAGGCCACACCCTTGTGCCGACCTACTTAATTTTGCCAACGTTCGTGATTTCGCTCATCACGGAAGGAAAGGGACCTGCAATAAGAGCCGCGATATCGTCGATACAATCTTAATCCCGCTTGTGTTACGTTGGACCAGGATGTCATATATGGTTATGAGCCGCAAAGAAGGTGAATGCACTAGTGCCCCTACAAACTTTTTTGGTCTCTTTTTATCTCCCTAGCTCAGCTGATCTTTCACGATTTAGCAGTAGGGACGAAATACAATTCCTGCTGGGTTGTACCACCCATGCTCTTACAGGATGAATTATATAAAAATATTAAAATATAGTATAAGTAGCTTGATCTTTGGCCGGACTTGTCATACAATTTGTGGTGTGCGTTTTGATTTTGTAACACAAATTAGGGGACTACAGTTTTACGCTGATTTTTTTATTAGTTACATACTTTTGTGAGTAAGTGTACATTATGTACATCCCTTAAGCAACACACAAATATTGTATGCAAATAAGAAATATGGATATGTGTAAATAACACACGCATGTATTGGGATTTTTGGCGCCGTCTCAATTTTATCTTTTTGATGGCGCCATTATTTGATTTTCAAATAAAAGTTGAGTTGGAGATGGCGCCGATGAAGTGAGTGTTGAAGAAGGATACGTGTAGGACGAAGCAGACTATGGCGATGAAAGTGTGTCATTTTCCAATGTAGTCAATAATTTTTTTTACAGCTGTAAGCGCTTGTGCGAAATAAATTATGAAAACAGACTCAGCTAGATTCTTTTTATACAATTTAGAAGTTTTCTAAATATTATTTTTGTAACTTGTTCGCCATTTGCTTAGAATTCTATTTGTAATTCAGAAAAGATAATTTCGATACAAATGATTAAATTTGAATATCTATGTTAATTCCAACTGCTTAAAGTTGAAATAGTTTTCAAATTAAATATAAAATTTCGTTATGTTTTGGCTTCCGCGATAGGAAGTGGCAAAGAACTCAAATAAAAAAGAGGCCTATTTAGATTTCTCTTGTAAAATAATCGCCAGTTATTCTATTTATATATTGTTGTCGCTGGAGAAGGCATCAAAAGTCAAGTAGATAGGGATGCCTGTAGCCACGCCCAGCCCCAGTTGCTGCAGCTCATACTCTGGCCAGATTGCGGGGCACATGCTATAGCTTTAGCAAAGTATACGGATACTCAAAATTGTTTGCACTCTTTTTCGTTGTCCCTTAAGAAACAAATCGTTGTTTGTCGCTCCTGGCTCAAACTGATCCATTTCCACACACATTCTACTAACAAAAAAATTGGAAAATGTAGAGTATGTGGAGCAAGTGGCAGGCGAATCTTTTTACGGACCGGCTGAAGCTGAACGAAAGCGTTGATAGAAGAGTTTTCTGTCAGACGCTCTCCATCTCCGTTGACTTCCAAACCACAGAAAGTCTATGTATTTTAGGCAGATGCAAGGGCAATCAACGAAACAGCTATTTATCTACGCGACAGTGTAATATCTTGAAGCGACCGTCAATGCATTAGGGTTTTTAATCGTAAAATTGAAAGTGGTCGGTGAGTTTCTTACCTCGCCGACCGTCCGAATATTTCCCCATCAGACCGATTTGGATGCTAGGTTATTGTGGCATAGCAGAGAACTGCATGGCTAATGAGCTGACTAGGCAGGGAATCCTTGAAGTTGTGGTTCGGCAGGGAAATGGTATAGTTTCATTTGTCCAACTTCATTTGCGAACTTCTATAGATTATCTATAGATTACTTCATTTTCGTTCTCAATAACAATATTTTTTTAAGAGAAACCAAATATCCATCCGCTGGTCAAGATTGAAACCGGCAAATGACGAACTTTTCTAAGAATTTGAAAGATTTGAGGGTATGGTTTATAGACCGCTCAATCTTAGATCCTCGGCCAAACGCTATTTTTCCGAACGGATTATAGCTCCACAATAGACTTGGTAGCGAATAAGCATCAGCCTGCAGCTTCCCGACTTTTGTAGCTTTTCCAGGCCAAACTAGCAGCTATGTGTAAAGGTGACCGCCCGTGGGCAAATAAAAACCTCAGAGCCTTTGTAATTTATTACGGTTTACTCTCACAGTCAAACAGAGATCAGACAACTACAGAGCCGGCAGTACCTCCTCGAAGGTAGCGATCGAAAGCTGCCGAGCTCGCAAAGGTAAGGACCGACCCGCTCGCATTAACTTCGAGCGTCACCCTGTCTTCTTTGAAAGCGCCGACTCATATCATCTTTCATTAATTCGACTAATGGAAACTGGTCAAGCCATAAAAAATACGGCACAACGCGGAGTACGCAATATGATTATTTCAATTTCGACTCTATGGATGTCTGCGACTTGCAACGCTTCGTCAAAGTCGGATGAATTTAATGCTTTTAGAGATCAGGTGACTTCCATTTGATTAAATGCCATAATTTTATTAAAAGTCAATTTGTTGGCAACAACAACGAATGTCATTAAATGGAACCACCTTCTTTTTCATATCATGCTTTGTAGTACTTTCGAAACTTGAAATATAAGTAGGTAATATTTTTGAGTCGAATTTTATGAGTTTGCTTTAGTTTGCATATGGAATTGAATATATGAAATTTTATTAAGCTATTCAGAAGATGCTATAGTCAAGCAAAAAGTTTGCCGCTTTTTCGTAAGATTTCTTTATTTTTTGTATTATTGTTAGAATTTGTTATTGTTGTTGTACTCAATCTGAATAGGAGACGAGGTGATCTCCGAAATAGTAGCTATAATTTTTAACGCTCTGACTGTTGCCGTATTTTTCCAAATACTTTTCTTATAACTGGTCATGCGCTCAAAAATTATTGTTGATTTATATTTGAAGAATTATTTTAAACATGTTAAAAATGTGCACAATTTATGTTATAAGTTTTATGTTGCTACTAAAAATACAATTTTAATTTAAAATAATACCCTTAAAAGAAAAAATGGAGCTATTTAATGCTCCACGCTTCGTCGGAGACGTTTCACATCAATCACAATGTTTATTTAACGAAGATTTATTGAAATACTAACAGAAACATTTAGCATTATTAACGAAAATTTTCCCAATTGGAATTTCTCTACAGTTGCTTTTCATATTTCTAAATTAGCAACTAAATGTCTACAGAGAAAACTCAATAAATGGTTTTTCACTTAAGTTGTAACATCTGGCGTATTCCCACGGGTACATTACGCTTGTAGCTAACTTCAATTCTCTATCTATTTTTCATACAGAATTTTCATGGCTTTACGCGTCATATGCCCCCACGTGTGCACACGTTAAATGTATTAAAATTTCCATCTCAACATTTTTCTATTATCCAATTTCCATTTAAATTCATTTCACACACGCACACTTTTTTTGCGTATTTCACATTCTTATTTTTTTTTTTTTTTTATATAAATTTTATGCACACCTGTCAATTTTACCCCATTGTTGTTGTTGCTGCTGCTGCTGTTATTGATGTTGTTGTTGCTGTTTCTCATATACATATATTATCCTTGCTATTCATTGATTCGCTAAGCGAAGAAGACAGTGCGCAGAAAGAAATATTGCTTGGTGGTGCAGAGGTGCGACGCAATCTAGTGATTTATGATAATCATAACATAAATGCGCGATGTCACAAGTCACAAAGGAGCATGGCATCGACTACGCAGTGTTGCTAGTAGACAGAGTACGAGTACAATGTTTGCAATTTGCATGCGCGCCTCATCTATGGCATCAATTTATGTAGCTAATGGCAGTTTACTGGAAGAATGGCATATTTCAGTAAAAACTTAAAATTATAAGTACAATAAAAAACATGAATTGATAGGCAGCAACATCCGTTGAGAAAATTGTAGCAGTATAGGGGTAATAACTGCATATCATAAAAACTAAATTGAATTCATTTTACTACCGCAGTATAGTGCATTGAAAACTTGAAAGCCTTTTTTATCGAAATTTAAAAATTTTTGCATATCGCAATCTTCCAGCCATCTCGCGATTTTTACAAACTTATGTACACATATGCGATCTTGAGGGAGTCAGAAAGTGAGTATTAAACAAGACAGCTAGGGTGGTCAACAAATGTGTGGAAAAAAGTAAAGTTGGAATTTTAAGTCTCCTACTCTTTACGATTGTTATACACCTACATACAATGCCACAATAAATAACATTTTTTTCTTTGGAAATTAAAAAAAAAATATTTTTTTGTTTTCGAAAGTAAAAAAATATTCAATTGGCAAACTTTTCTTCTTTTCAGAAAATCTCAAAGAATAATGTTCAATTTCTCAAAACAAATTTTAAAATGCCAAATGAAAAACACGAGTGATCTACGATGACAGTTTTTTTCGATTTAATAAAAATCAGGAAAAAATTATTATTGTAAATATAAAAAAAGGTAACAATGCTCCTATGATCCCCGGACCGCCTGGATAAGAATTCTAGATTATTTTTGTTCGTTCAACCTTTTGGGAAAAAGTCCAATAACAATTGAAAAATCTGAACTTTTATTTTTTAGTCCATCTGTTAAATTTGGTTGAATATTTCTTAAGTCCGAAATAAAAGTCATTTCCGAATAATAAACCAACCGCTTATCCAAAAAAAAAAAACAGAAAAAATTGGTATAAATTAAATTTTTTTTTTATAAAAGTACAACTCATTATTTACATAAACTATTTAAAAGAAAGTCTCAAATCTTTTTAAAAATTCACGAAAATTAATCAAATTTCAAAAAAATTTCCTAAAATTTTGAAACTTTGTAATCCGAATTTCTGGAAACTTTTTGATCAGCCAGATGTGCTGTTCTTTAATTGTAGTGCAAAAGTGCGAGCTTCAAGTAGCATAAAATTCTGATTGATTTTTAATAATTTTTTTCACAGACGGTTTTTAGAATTTGCCTCCAATTTTGTTCATGCGTAATATGAAGGAAAATCAGCGTCAGCAAAACTAATGGTCAGCATTCAACCAAAACTTTGACTCCCTTGAAACTTGCACTTTTTTGTTAAAATTAAATGAACTACAAAACTGCGCACCCAATTTTTTTTTTTTTTTTTTTGATTCGAAAGTTTTGAAAGTTGAAGAAATATCGGAAAAATTTCGTACAAAACCACATGTTCAATTTTTTTGTTTAATTCTCATTCAAATGTTTGAAAATTTTTTGAAATTTTTTAAAATTTGATAAATTTTCGTGAATTTCGTAAAAAAATTTAAGCTTTTATTTGTATAGTTTATGTTAAACAATGAGATAAATTTTTATAAAAAAATATTAAAAATAAATTATAAAGAAGATATCATAAATAATTTTCCATAGGTAATATTCTCCCTTTAGATATTTTGGCCTTTTAATATATTTGCTTAATTTGTAATTATTATTGTTATTATTATTGGACTTAAAAATATAAAAGTCCGGTTTTCTCAAATAAAATAAAACCCCATAAATAAATTTTTTCCAACTTTGATCTTCAACGATTCTAATCCTTTTATACGCAGCAACAGATAAAATAAAATAAGAATGAAGCATATCATTTGTTTGATATACATAAATAGTATTTTCATAGGGGAAAGCATTACAATTCCAACTTTACTTTTTCATAGGCCACCCTAATGCGCGTTTCATACCTACCAATCATTTATGAGAATCGTTAAGGTATGCAAAAATTTAACTTGAAGTTTTACGCAATGTCAGCAATAAATATGTATGTGATAATTTGTAATAAGCTACAAAATATAATGAGTATTTATTTGACAAATAAATTGCAACGATTTTTCATCATTCGACAGGGCGTATGAGTAACTTTTTTTTAAAGCCTAACTGCCTTCATATTAAAAATCGTAAGTTCGTTGACAAGTATAAATGTAATTGACTATAAAATCCAATTTTTTATGATTTATTATTAATTAACTTATTAGTATGGGTACATATCTTAAATTCGTTGTGCTATTGGAACATTGATAGTATATAATATCGAGGCCTGTGCGCAAAAATATCGTAAGCGCCATAATTTTTGATTTTCGTTTTCTTATGAAAATCGAAAATCTCAAAATTGCATAGTTGTAAAATGTACCGTTACGAATTTAGAGCCAATAGAAATCCCTATGTAACTACTACTTATGTAACTAACAAGTGACTAAATTACAATATGTATACTTGTTTTTTCATAGCTTTTGTTCAATATGGCAACTAAACCAAGTTTAGTATTATTTTAGATGATATTAAGAATTTTTTATTTGATTTACAAATAAAGTGGCGCTGGTTCAATACGATGATAGCGACGCTAACTCAGATTGTCTAGAATCCGTCTCTGTAGATAGAGAAAAGTGAAATAAGCAATAACAAATGGCTCGCTTCCTTTATATAAAACACCAAGAAATACAAAGCTTAAAAAATACAATATCTGAAAAGTTTCTTAACGAATTTTCAAACTAAAAACACAATAAGTCCGTTAAAGGTACCCCTCACGAGACAGTTGAAGAGGAAGACGAATCTTAATAGTAGTTTTCGTTTATGCGATTAAAATTTCAATAGCCATTTGCGTATGGGATTCAAGGTAAGTAAGTTGAAATGTATTAAATTACGAAATTTATAAGCCAAATTAACTACAACAATATTGGTCCGTTTATATAAAAACTTTTTGAAGAGGCTTGCCACTTTTTTTCGGCATTGATTTAAATAAACCTTCAAGGTAACTGAAGCTCTTCAATAGTGGTACAAAGTTTTGGGAAAGATTTATATGGGAAATGTTAAGAAGAAATTTTAAGTTAATTAAAGTCATACAGTAAATGAAGCGCTAAAAGGCGTTGAAGGGTTGTCTTCTGTAAATTAAATATGTACATATTAGTAAGATAAATTACACATCTTTACACTAGACTTTGACCTTTGGGTAGAGCACTAAAATAAATTATATTAAATAAAAATAATTTCAGCCAAACGGAAACTCAATTACTGTGGCAAGAAGTTATTTTTAAACAAAATCGATTTTTTTTCAGTGATATTTAAAACAAAAAACAACAAAGCGATTTGTAAGCATAATTAAGTAGTATGCCTCCTTGTGGGTAGAGCTCAATTAAATCCAAAGTCGTACCCGTATTCTTCATTACTTTAAAAACTAAGAGACCAATACCTTTCTCCGATTGATCTACAACTAGCACAACTTTCTAGAACCAAAAGAGGCGTGGACGTTGCATAGGCTGTTACAAAGAGAACATAGACACGGCCTAAAAACAGAGCTTATATGTTGCTTTTGGAAGAAACCAGCCTGTAAAAGTATCCCAACACTTTCAGTGCGCGGCAATTACACACAGGAAATGTAAACTTCGGTTTTGTTATAAATAGAAAACCAATGATTCACTAAAATTTTAATATGGGTACAAATTATACCCTCAAGTTTGGAAAGCACATAAATCTTCTTATAAACAACGACTTAGTAATAGATGGGCTCTTTTTTGACTCAGCGAGCGCTGGAAAACTACTACGACATGCAGAATCGCAAGGACCCTCTGGCCGAGGGTGGACCGTAGGCGTTCGAAGAAGTTACGGGCGCTAACAAAGCGACAACTCTCAATCCTCGTAGGAGTTCTGACTGATCATTGTCCGATGGGTATTCGTGCGGTTAGGCTGAGTATAGTCTCTGACTCTTTTCGCCGCAGCTGCATGGAGGATAATGAGGCGGAATCATCTTTTGATTTTCTGCTTTGCGAGACTGAGCTTCAGGTACTTAGGCTCCTACTTTATTAGCACTCCAGAAGAAGTGAAAATTGGGGTGAAAATTGGTAATTTGCTTGATTTCATTCGGAGTTCCCAGCGTTTCTCCGGTTAAACATTCTTGGTTGCGATGTACGTTACCGTTCGAATAATAGGTGGTATCGCAATGGACTTCTATATCTAAGTGAGTTCCCTCTGCGAGGACTACCACATTAAGCTAATCTAACACAATACGACGCTATCGTTTAATTACTCTATTGCACTAAACCCAAGTAGCAAACTGCTTGGTTGACAATGACCAACAAGGTTCAGCAACAAATCGGGAGGTTGGGGTAGATTTTTGTTTTTAGATAATAAAAAATTAATAACATAAGCTAATATTCAACGTCATAACACGCCAAATGCCGTGCGAGTGAAGCCGCAGGAAAAAGTTAGTGCTTTATAGAAGTTGATTTGCCTACCAGGTTTTAGCGTGGTCATTTGGGGTTGGGGCTACCTCTTCTTCTTGTTATACCTGCTAACATCTGACCAGATTCATAGCACAGTTTCCACTCCATGAAAATTTTAAGAATGTTAAAATTGTTAGTGAACAGGCAGACATCCGGGTATATTCTAAAGTATTTTGTTCCGTATGTTTTCTCGAGTTAAATTAGAAGTATTTTATTGGCAAATGCCTGACATGAATAATCTTGAATTGATGAAGTAGTTTTTGAAGAAATTGCATTAAACTTTCCTCGGCAATAAAGTCGCAACACAAACAATAACTATTTATGATCTGGTGATTATTAATTTAATGCTTAGCTATATAGGTGTGTTGCTTTTGTTTAAAACAAAATCCTGTAATTAACTTTCTATTATATATATTTAATTATGCACGAATATTATTTTTTAATCAAAGATTTCTAATCAATTTATTTTATTCTTTTTTCAGGTAAGTAACTCCATACTATTTTTCAATGGCAGAGTTTCCTACTTTTATGAAAACGAGTGTAAGTACAGTTAAAATATTACTCAACTTTTTACTCGAGCAGATGGAACTGCAATCGAGAATTTCAGAAAATTGATATTTATGATTCGACCAAGTTGAAATCTAATAAGGTTTGTGCAATTAAAATTGAAAATTATAGTAAAAACTCTTCTGTACCTAATTTGAAAAGTAATAAGCAACGCAGATGAAGTCGCGATTTTTAACTATTTTTCATGTAAAAACAATTTTTCAGAAAAACATAGTTCTAATCACAGAATATTCTTAAATAACTTTGTGATTTGCCTTCAACTTACATTTCTCCGCCGACAAACGATACCTAACTAAGCTATCGTATATTTACATTAGACCATATCCCGTTGTATGGAGCTACACAAATTTAAAAAAGGCCTGTCGGGTTTGAATGCTGATGTTGTGAGGGCATCAAAAATGGTGAAAAAATAGCTAAATTACTTTCCTCTATGGTTTCTCTATTTGATATTCGATTTCTATGAATGATATTAAAGAACGCAGAATACAAAGACGTTGCATCCCTTGCCAGCGTTCCTTTAAAAGAAAATGTCGTACTATTCGCCATATCAGAACTAATTTCCGTTTTGGTGATGGATATCAAAGTTCCATTAGATCCAATTAGTGTCTAGAGTGGTGTAATCCGGCAAGAAACGAAACGCCATGCAACTTCTTGTGAATCTACGTTCTTTGATGATATAAACTACAAATTCATATGTATAATAAAATTTTTGGGTAAAATAATATGTATACTTTTTCATGGAACCTACTTTTGTAATAATGTGTCTTGAATACAGCAAGCTATTTTGGGAAAAATCTTGCATAAAAGCAGAAATTGACATGAAAGGTTAATGGTTTCTATAGCCGAAATATGGCCTTGGCTAATAACTTTACAAATATACATCATTCATAAAAATCGTAAATTAAATTAGAGTGATTATAGGAAAACAATAGAAATCCTAGAATAACAATCATGTTCGATCGAAAATATAAAAATTGTCAGCCTAGAAAGCTAGGCGATAGAAGTGAAATTTCATGGATCTCGATGGGCACTTGAAATGAAAATACTCGCCCTAGCCAGCAAATTTTACGACATAGGCATATTTCCCCGATAACAGAAGCCACTATTCATTATTCTGGAATTTTTAAGGGGGTTAGGGTTCGCTGTTATGCCTCTCACGTCATTCTCCCTTGTTGATGGCCCTGGGATGTCTGCATTAACACGTGGAACATGCATACCGTGGGAAATTCTATTTGAAGCGTTTAGCGTCGCCGAAGGCTCATTACCATCGCCCAAATTATCGGTTTGTTCGATTTCTTCTGCTAGTGAAGGGTTCGGAGGTGGTTGTAAATTGATAGCCCTCTTTCTTGCTCTATATTCCCGGTCACGTTCAGTACTAGTTTTCGGGTTTTTCTTCCCTTTATTTAGTTTCTTTTTGGCACGCAGTCGATCTCTGATTCTTTACACGACTGAGCATTTGATTTAGGCATGATGTACAGTTCTGATTAATATTTACACTATTTAATAGTACTTCTCACTTCTCTATATAACCTCGAACACTTAGAAATACTAAATAACCTCGATAATTAACAAATGCTGCACGACTGACGACACGTGCTAGGGATACTTTACAACATAGCTAATCCCCATGTAGATTCCCACAAGAACTCGCCATATTCGGGTCAATAGTACGAACACTAGATGGAGCACTGATATTCCGTGCGTACACGTACCTACACTGTGGAGTTACCTACCATTTTGTTCTCCATTTTTAAAGTCCTCCCTAGGCAAGAATTTAAAGCTGAGATGCAGATACATTTTTAATTTTGTTTGTGACACGATCTAATATATGTATGTATATCCAGTTAAGTTTGTCAAATATTACTCATACGCCATGTACTGTAAAATTTATGTCGCTTCGCTTTTGTGTTGGTGGAAACTCTTGAGCTAAATAAAACGACACAGTAATTAAGGATATAATCTCATCATATATTGTTAATTGCACGATAGTGAAGAATATACGAAAACAAAACGCCAAGAAGGAGGAAAGCAAGGCAAAATATAATTCTCGCAGAAAGCAAAAAAAAAATATATATATATAATAAAAATGCGATTTATTAGCATCCAACTGAAATTTTGCCTACATAATTAAATTATGGGCGGTATATAAAAGGTGTAACTGTACTTAGTAATATTCACTTAATTATTTGGATGGTTACTTGTATCGTGTGCAATAGAACAGCAAAAAAGGGTGTGTTATATAATCGAATTACTATAATATGTATGTATATAGTTATGTATTAATTTAGATAAATTTGTATATTTGGCGCATTTTACGGTAAATTGGACACCATGCGGCTTTGGAATCTCCTATTTTTTCATAGATTTTTTATTATAATGCCAATTGAGAGAGGTTGCCCTGATTTATTTTATTTTTTAATTTTTTTGCTCAGCCGCTTTCGAGATATAGTTACATGCCCATAACTTTGCGCAAAATGGGCCG
This sequence comes from Anomoia purmunda, assembly GCA_951828415.1. Classification (NCBI taxonomy): domain Eukaryota; kingdom Metazoa; phylum Arthropoda; class Insecta; order Diptera; family Tephritidae; genus Anomoia; species Anomoia purmunda. The sequence goes on from OX639995.1 coordinate 50,077,324, forward strand.
ATTTAGAACATTTATTTTTTTTTCATTGAGGCATTCCACTGCAAATAAGATACAAGACATAAGACATGAAGTACCAATTGAAATAGGTCTTCCCAAATTAAAAAAAAAAACTCTTTCAGCCATTTCCGAGATATCAAGTTTTGTAAAAAACATTTTTTTTTAATTAACTTTGCGAAAAATCGGTCAATAAAAACCATTTTTTGTTACAAAAAATTTAAAATGCGCTATGTTTTTATAAAATTTTAACATTTTTAATACAAAATATTCTAACTGATCTACTTAAAAATTATAGGATAGTTATATAAGTTGGAATAATGCAAGCGCATTATTGAATTATTCCACAATTATTAAAAAAAAAAACTAGTGACTATATACAAATCGAAGCCCAAAAGCCAAAACAGTACAATTCGAACTACGATGAGAGTATTGCAACGGACTTTGTGGAAATTATTGAGAATTTGTAAATTAAATTTAATTAGAATAATACGGCACGTTTTGACAGGATTCAAATCCTCATACTTTTACCTAAAACGAAGAGCTTAACCCGAGTATGCATTATTACTAGTTTTATGAAAGAGGCAACAGTTACATATTTACTTTTCTTCTGGAAATCATCAACAATCTAAAAATTATAAAAAATTTGTGAATTGGCATTACCTCACGGCAAAGAGTCTGCCGATCGATTAGGAAGAACAATCAAGAGAATAACAGCACAATCAAGACTTCAACTTCCACATGGTGAACAACAACTTATCGAGAATTATATAACTGGGCAGCAAAACCGATTTGTGCACTAAATATTCCTGCTATATTTTTTTCTAGCAATGATTATCTTTAAGCTAAAAAATCATAATCGAAATGATATATAAAAACGAAGACAACAACAGCGACACAATAATATATGTAATTGTGTAATTTGAGATGGGGAAAATACTTTCGGAATCAAAAATTCACAAAATATTAAAATGTATAAAAGATTAAATGATATTTAATAAAAAATCGAATGAGTGCCTTTTGTGTGAAATGAATCAGTAATCAATTTACTTTTAATAGAAGTTCCATTGTATTGGATTGATTTTTCTTTTAATAATTTTAATCCTTTATAACTATACCATGGAATTTTGAAAATTCGAAAAAACTGGTCTCATGGTTATCCCATTATCGTAGCAGTGAAACTTCTTTGCCGACTTCATAAAGAAATAAAGAGTTAAATATGGTAGTAGTTGTGGCAGTAGTCCAAGAATAATAGAATACAAGATCACGCTGATTAAACTGAAATTCGGAGAGTAACTTGACTGTGTCGTCATACCAGACTTACCAGTGAAGAGGACTGAGAGGATGCTCGTTGGCACACATGCTAGAAAGAATACACACTAATATTGTTAAATACGTTCGAAAGGAAAAATAAGATTGCGAGTAACCAAAATTATACACGATTTCTGTAAAGAGAATCAGTTGCAACATAGATATTCTATCAAAATTTCCAAGAGTGGTTAGTAGTACTTAGTAGTAAAATTAATAGTAATAGTAAGTAGTAGCAATAATTAAAAATAGTAGAAAGTAGTAAAAATAGTAGTAGTAATTTGTAGTAACATTTGTAAAAATAGTAGTAGAAAGTAGTAAAAATAGTCGTAGTAATTAGTAGTAGCATTTGCAAAAATAGTAGTAGAAAGTAGTAAAAATAGTAGTGGTAATAAGTAGTAGTAAAAATAGTAAATTAGTAGTACAAATTAATAAAAACGTGGTAGAATTAGTAAAAATAGTAGTAGAAATTAGTACAAATAGTAGTAGAAAATCTTAAAAACTACAGCAGTAATTAGGAATAGTATTAGTAAAAATAAAAGTAGTAATTAGTAGTAGCGTTAGTAAAAATAGCAGTAGAAATTAGTAAAAACAGTAGTAGCAATTAGTAGTATAATTTTTAAAAGTAGTAGTAGAAATCAGTAAAAACAGTAATAGGGATTAGGAGTAGAATTAGTAAAAATAGTAGTAGAAATTAGCAAAAGCAGTAGGAGAAATTAGCAAAATTAGTAGTAGCATTTGAAGAAAGAGTAACAAAAAACAATACTTATACTATATGTGTCCGATTGGGCGTAGAATGCCCCATGTGTTAGTGAGAATTTACATTAACAGCATTTATTATAAACTCCTCTTCTACTACAACAACAACACACAAAGCATTTTATTAAACAATTCCCACACTGTTAGCCAGTGGGCTTTCTTTTGCTGTACCATTTCCATCGGTGATTTACGAGCGCAAGGTGCTAAGCGTATCACCGCTAAAAGCTGAGAGAAACCGCCACCAGCGGGCACGAGGCACGTGACTATCACAAATGCTACAACAAACAAACAAAAAACAACAGCGTGATAGCAATACTGACCATGACTTTAACTTTTATGGGCTGACCGAATAACCGTTGGCTATTTTTCTGTCAGCCGTCCAAATTGCTTAGTGCTTTCCTTTTATTACCATAGCAAGCGTTTTCGTTACATGGCTTATTATATTTACTTAGTGCGAATAATTTCTTCACAGTTCTTGAAACTCGCAGCCATTGTTACTATCTCTGTTAATTCATTCATGCAAAAGTTGTGAAAAGGCGTGCGGTAAGAGCATGAAGGTAAAAATAGCCTGCGGTTGAAAGAAAGAAATAGAATGAGCGAAGACACGACGGTAGGTGGAAAATTACTCAAGACACTAAATCATTGATGAGCATTGTTGGGGTAGTGCTTTGAAAAGTAGTGACGTAAATTGTGGTCTGACACACTTATTTATTTTAATTGTTGTTTATTAAGCTGTCTCGGTGCTTTTGTTCTGAGCTCATAACGCAGGCATAAAACGCTCCATTAAATTGTGGCAGACACAGAGATGGTGTATGTGGTTGGCAGATTTAATGGAAAAAGTTCAACGCGAACATATTCAGCACACTTAATTTGATATATCGGATAATAAGAATATCAATTCATAGAGTATGCGAGTAAGTTATTGTTTCTCTATTGTGTAGTTTTTCATTCTTTGTTCCTTCATTAAGTTGCAAATAGCGCAAAACTTTGGAGATTTAGGTTACAAAATTAAATTTTATTGGTTTATATTCAGCGAAAAAAAATAAATTGCAAATGTCAGGTTAAGCTGAACAAGGTAATGCCAAATTGAGGAGACTTTTTGCCTTAAAAACTTTTTTGTGGGGAAAGATCGATCGTATATATAAAATTTTTTCGTTTATGTTACTAGATAATTATTTATGGTAAACAGTTTTTGTTGTTTGAAAAAAATTATGTTTTGTCAAAAAATCTGAATTTTGGGGAAACAAATTTGAGCAGAGGATCCCTAACAAAATTTAAAAAAGGTTGAAAATATGAAAGTCCACGAGTTTCGACTCCATTTGTTCTTTTTTCCATACGGATGATAAAGAAATCGGTCTGTGGTTTTGCCGACTACGGTTTAATTTTTTATTTGCCTTATTGAAGTAAAAATTCTTTAGCGCCATGAGATAGATTTTTCAACGTTGCGTCGCGAAGTCGCACCACAAAGTTGCGTCACGCGCCCACAACGAGAGATAAAACATGCAGTACCTTACGAAGCTAAGGAAGATTTCGGCCCTACTTCAGTACCATTTTGGTACTGTACTTCAGATAATGCAAATGTATTTCAGAGAAACGAAAATGCATTTCAGAAAACCACAAGTATAATTCAGAGAATCGAATATTTATTGCAAAAAAGGTCAAACGCGTTTCAGAAAAGTCCAACTGTATTTGAGAAAACCACAAATCTATTTCAGAAAACTCTAAATGTATTTCAGAAAACCCAAAATGTATTTCAGAAAAGAACAAATCTATTTCAGAAAAACTGCAAATCTATTTCAGAAAAATTCAAATGTAATTCAGAAAACCATAAACGTATTTCAGAAAAACAAAAATGTTATCCATTAAAGTATATACGTAAATATTATATACATATACATATATATATATATATGTATATTTCGCATATCTCCTTTAAAGTTAATTCAAAATTTTCACGTTAATTAAGTTTGTCTAGTTTTCCGAAATTTGTGCTTTCCTGAAACATATTTAGTTTTTTTTGAAATATATTTATGATTTTCTAAAATACATTTGGGATTTTCTGAAATACGTTTAGATTTTTCCGAAATAGATTTGTGCTTTTCAGAAACACCTTTAAAACTTTTTGAAATACAATTGGGCTTTTCTGAAATGCATTTAAATTTTTCTGAAATAGATTTGTGTTTTTCTGAAAAACATTTGGAGTTCCTTATATACATTTAACCTTTTCAGAAACACATTTGGGCTTTCCTGAAATACTTTTGGATTTTCCGAAATAGATTTGTGGTTTTCTGAAAAACATTTAGAGTTTTCTGAAATACATTTGGAGTTTTCTGAAATACATTTGGGCTTTTCGGAAACTCATTTCACCTTTTCTGAAATAGATTTGCGTTTCTCTGAAATACAAGTGGAAAAGGTGTAGTTTTGTCGGAACAATTTTGGGTTCATTATAGGAATATTTCGGGACTGTTTCAAAACTATTTCGGCTCCATTTTTGAAGATCACTTAGGAACTTGTTCATGACTATACTGGGATTGGTTCGAGATCAATTTAAGAATAGTTTAGCACTGCAATTTTAGGACTATTTCGGGTGCTTAGTAACATTTCGGGAATGTTTCAAAACTATTTCGGGATGAGGTTTTAATTAGCTCGAGACTACTTGGGAATATTTTGGGATGACTTTCGGGACAGTTGGAGACTAATTCAATCCTGCTTTGGATCCAGTTGAGTACTGGTTTGGGACTGAATCGGCAAAGGTTCGGAACTCTTCCGAGACAACTTTAGAAATACTTAGGGATTGGTTTATTTATTTATTTATTCAGTCTAAAAAATACAGGATTTCTTACAGACTATACAAGACTATGGGAATACAAATAGTTTTGCAAAATAAGGTTTATCTAATTAATTCATTTAACAATAGCTTGAAATTTTGGTTTCGTACGTAATATGGTACTAGTTTGATACAAACCAGTTAAGAATTGGCTGGAGCTAGTACAGGACTGGTTTGTATTTTAATTATAACTCCTGCACTAGCGCCGATAAGAACATGAAGTTTGACACTCCTGTCACTTACTCTGACTAGAAGGTCTCCACCGAAAATATGAAGTCACTATAATTTATAGCTGCCACACAACTCTGAAATGACGTTAAAACCTTGAAAGTGATCTACTCAGTAAATCATCAAGAATAGGTGATGGTTGGGATCTTTAATATTTAAAGCATTCCTTGGAATTCGATTGAGTCAACTTGGGTTTCATTCATTGCTAGCAAATGTTTCTACTGCAAACCCCAAAAAAAATGTGACTGATTAGTTATTGATGAATTTTTGTGTATTCTTTAGTTCTAGAGATTGATGTAATTTTACTATGCTTTTCCATATTTTTTACGCTAACAATGCATTTTGTTTTATGAAATGAAAGGTAAAAAAGCGTTCGCAAAGCCGAAGCCAGACCTTTCTTACTAGGTACCAGTACATTTTGCATTTATTTTCAACATATTCTGGTGCTAACAAGTAGTAGTCAATAAATTGCGCATAAATGCACTTCCAGCTTATTCAAATAAAAATCTGTTTCAAACTTTTAGCATAGCTATCGTATTGTACTTCAATTTCCATGAATTTACGATTAACTCAAAAATTCTACTAATCCTACTTCGATTTCACACAATCCACTTAATTAAAAGCTCGGTGCATTCAAGCAATTTAACTTTCGAGCAGTTGGAGAAATAATACCATTGATTTACTTAATACCTGAAGGCTGCCGCACACCTATACGCCTGCTTCTACATGAAGTACTTTCCAACAACAACAACAACAACAACAACAACAACTACATGCATACTTCCCTGTTACTGATTTGCACTTTTCTCCATTTATGTACTTGCAGTTTCACAAACTATTCAAAGAAACTTTTCTTGTTCAATCTCTACTCACATCTTGGATGAATTTATGCAAATAATAGGTGTAGAAATTCAAATGCACACTCGAGTGCACTGGCACTTAAATTCTGCTTATATATGTACTCAAATTTTTACAAACATAACAAAGGTAGATATATTTCTGATAAGTTAAGAACAAAAGCAACAGCAGCAGCAAGGCAACAAACTTTTAACGGATATCTTATGCAGTGCATTCTTAGAGTATGTTAGCTAAATAAAATCTGCATGAAATCTTAAGCAGCAAGTCGCCTGATTAGCATCAGCATTAGAATTATCCTATCCTTAAAGAACTTTAGCTGTGAACAGTCAGCCAGCATCAATCATTTGCATCATCATCATTAACATGATTATCTGTCTCGTCATGATTTTCTTTGAACACATTTGATATTTAATATTTTTGCATTTATCATGAATACCTGGCTTGCAGTTATTCATCATCATCTCCTTACATGCTGCAAGTTAGTTTTCAACAATAGCTGTCGAAAAAGTTATGCAAAACTCTTAGTTTTGTAGTACTTGTGCAAGTATGTAGATGCACACATCGGGTGATTCATTTAGAGCTGGATTTTTCGGTAGCGATTTTATGACGGCTCATGCGAATGGCTGTCTAACTGGTGTGGTAATTTTCTTCATCACACAAAGACCTGCGCTTGGTTTGCATTAGATCAAATTTTTCACGACAAAATATGGCACCAAATGCCAACATATTGACAGTTTTTAATATTGCGTTGGCGTCAAATCGAAATATGTAAAAATATTGTCTGTTTTCAACCAACTGACCAGATTTGACGTCAAATTTTAACTAGTGAAATCCAAGCATAAGCCCAGCGCAGCGTGCCCAGCTTTCTATAAAAAGTGATGCCACTCGGGCAACTTGTGTTCAACAAAAGCGACAAACGAAGCAAACGGAAAAAAGGTGAGAAATAAGGAAATGTTAAAGGAACTCATAGTGCAACTTCTGCGGCAGCAAAGAGGAGAATAAACGACTTCGGAGGGTACTACCTAAGAGTTCCACCACTCCTAGGTGTATCCAGAAATTCAATGGTAGCTAGACTTCACCTTGCGGCGAAATGCTGCATATACCAGAGAGCACACATTTTTCGGGTTGCGCCAATGTACTTAGAATCAACGAGCACATTTATATACCCCAACTCGAGGAAAGAGATGCCATAAATCTCAAAAATATAAGATGGCCAATTCCTTCTTTCCAGTCCTACAAATCTCTACTTCCGTACGATATCCTTACCACCCATATACAGGCTTTTTGTGACATTCGGATTAGATATTAGACTGTTAGCATGAGACTTGGCGGTTGCTTGTAACAGAATACACCAAAAGATAGATATTGACGTATATATATAGTATATCTAAAAGTTCAAAATGAAAACCCTAGTCGATTAAGTCATATATGTCCTTCCGTTCATATATCTGATAACTCGAATAAACATTATGATATGTCTACGCACATGCATTTCAGACAATAACCTCGCGTACAAGTATAATAATGGATAATTTGCTTAAATTGTATATGCAGATTTGCGTTAGATAAACGAAAAGGAATTCGCGTGAAACTGCACACTTTTGAATAAAAATTTGTATGGATCTCCGAAACTATCTACTATGAATAATAACTTATTTTGCTTAAATTCGAATAAATAGCAGTCATTTAATTTTTTAAAATTAAGTTTCACGGTCATGCCCTCGCAAGACTTACATAGTTATTTTCTAAAAGAGGATTTTTTTATGCCTGCGCAAAATAAATTTAAAAAAATCACTGGGAATAATTGCATTGTCATAAAAAAATATATAGAAGAAATATATAAATATCTAGTGATTTTTAATCCGTGAAAGGGAGACAATAGATCTCAAGGTGGCTATGCACAATCCCCAACAACAATAATAATAATAATAGTGTATACAAAACCCATGTAGCAATCAAAAGCTTTGCAGATTAATTATACTTATACTTAAAAACAACATTGTGATCAAATTTATGTATGAGAAGCACTGAATTACAGTTGCTAGTTATAGGCGAAGATAACGTAAATTGTGCATCTTATTCATTATCGCAAACTAACTATCTTTTAAAAAAATTTGATCTAGCTAGATTTTATTTAGTTCCCATAAGCCATCAATATTAGTAATATAAATTAAAGTATTAACCAATGGCTATGAATTTTGAATAAACAATATAATTATGCAAAGTTTTTTTATTATTGTTTATCTCGTATGATATTACTTATCTCTCTGCCTCGTACACTAAATTTCCCTTATTTTTGAGTGTTTAATAAAATTCACTTCTATTAAGTGTACGGTGCTACGCGCCACTTTTTTTAATTGCATTTTCTTTTATTTTAATTGTTAATTGTTTTTGTTTGATCTTACTTTATAATGGTTTAATACATTTTAATTGATTTTAATTTATTTTATTTTAATTTAATTTCTTGGCCTTAATTTATTTTGTTTTCATTTATCCTACTTTATTTTGTTCTATTTTAAATGTTTTTATTTAACTTCATTTTTTATTTTAAATTCATTTATCCAAGAATTTTCAAGCGGTTGGTTTGTATACACTCATTGAATCTCTTTATCTCTCTCGCTGTATCTGCATTCTCCTTTCACTGTGACCATACCCTGGTTTTACACGCATTTGCCATATTTCCCTTCAACGTCAAATATAGTAAAACCAAAAGTAAACTGCAAAGGTAACAATAGCTCTACATTTTCTTTAATTGTAAAATATTTGATGTTACTTTATCTTGTATTTAAATTGAAAAAAAACAACAATATTTCATATATATGGTATTGAATTCATGATAATCAATATTTTTCAATCGGAAAACTCTGTTTCTATTCAACAATTATATTATTATAAACTATTTTGTTTCCGCGTTTCCGAATTACTGGAAATCCAAGCGAATATCCATTGACCCAGATAAATATTCGTTGACGAAATTATACAGATTCCGGATTTTCGAACAATAATAATAACCATCAAGGAATTTTTGGCGCATAATTTGTCTTCTGTTTGAAACGTCAAGTTTTACTAAATTATGCACAAAAATATAAGATATTAAAATACTCGTATGAGTATCAAATTGTTCGTTTCGCTGAAGATAAAGTTTATAGCTAGCTGTAAATTTATCACTTGCGTGAAAAGTAGTATTTAATTTAATTATACACATGTTGCGAAATATTAAAATAAGGGTGGAAATGGTTCACCAAGGCAAGAGGAAATTTCGGTCCTATATTTTGAAGAGAGTTGCCACATTTTTTAAAAGCTAAATTTGAATAAATTATACACAAGCTATAAAAATAATAAAATACGGGCGCCAATCTATTTGATTCGCTAAGGCTTAGGCGCGAAAAGTGAAAATTAAAATATTAAACACAAATTATATGAAACAGTGACACATCAATGTCAAAACATTCGTTTCGCTAGGAGAAAAATCAAAGGCATATTTTGAAAAGGGTTGCCAACTTTTTGAAAAGTTAAATTTAATTTAGTTACACACAAGGTTATAAAATATTAAAATTTGGATACCAATATTTTTGATATAGTTGCCACCTACTATGATAAAAACCGAAGTAGGTTTTCTGGTTACATATGCAAAGGGTTTTTTTCTTTTAATTTTTATATAAATATGTAAATGAGCATTGAGTTGAGCAACGTCTTGCAAGGTCTGCAATAACTGTAAAGTATAAAGTTTTCAGGTATCTGCATTCGTTAATTATTGATTTCGAAAGGTGGTAATTTACTTAAGCCAAAGCGCGGTAGTGTAATAACAATTATTGCCGCTGTTCGCTCCGGCCAACCAACCATTATCACTTATTTTCAAACTAATTTTTGCTCTTTCAACTGAATTCAATTCAATCCTCATTAAATCTATGTCTCATTTTATCTAAAGCAATAACTTTTTAACTATTTTAGAGCAGCACTAAGGCATAAACGAAAGTGCAGTAAGTTTACAATAAGTGGATTTTTTAAGATGTATTTTGTGTGTGTATTTTTTAATCAGTTTAACGACCGCAATGCAGCTGCTAAGCAAACAGCTAAAAAGCTGCATTGTGTGGCTTAAAGTGATTTAAGTTGTAGCTATTTTTTTTTTGCTATTAAACTAAAAATTCTGATAGCTTTCAAGTACTTGGATGCTGCCCGAGAAATAAGTTCTAATATACATAATAAGGCTTAAATTTTACCTTCACTTAGATTTTAACCGCTTAAGTGCATAGACTTTGAATATACATATAATATAGGAATGTTTGACTATTTGCTTGTATTTGCTTGTATTTAAATTTTTAACTTTTGCATTATTCTTTCGAGAATCTACCAACACATAATAGCTTTGATACAGCAGGTTTATATACATATGTATGTACAGCTGTACTTAAGTGGGTACTTATCTAGTATCAAAGATGTACTGCAAAAATGCAATAAAAGGGATCAACGTTGCGTATGAGCGATTTTACTTAATGATACTTGTACGAACAAATATATATATATATATATATATATATATTGTATAATGCATAGGTAGATAAAAAAAAAAGTCAGAAAAAAATGTAAAAAACAAGCAAATGCTTTTAAAATTTACACAGCTCTAATGGCAATATGTACTACATAGATATAAATTAAAAATTTATTTGCTGATTTTTCAACGTATAATTTGGAAAGAGGATAGATATACGAAGATGTTCTGTGGGACGAACTATCACTCAAAAGTTAAATTTTCTGTATATTTTTCCCTCTTCTTTTGGCCCTTTTTTAGATATGAATTCTACTAATATTATAAATGTGAAAGCTTGTTTGTGTGTGAGTGAGTGTGAGAGTTAGTCCTAAACGGCTGGACAGATTTGTATAAAATTTTTCACACAAATAGCTTATACTCTACGTTAATACATAGTCTACAATCTAAAGCGAGTTGCGACGTACTAAACAAGTTATAGGCAATTAAATAAATTACCAGTAGACGCAGTTTTTTTCAGATTTACCGCCTGTATAAAAACTTAAACTCCAATCAAAAATTAGTGAAATGAAATATTGCAATATTGGTGTTAAACAAAAGAAGTTTAACAAAGCTTAATTTCAAAAATATTTTGAAAGAAGGCTGCCATTTCTTCAATACAGGCACCGAAGCGGCTATAATTTTTAGAAAAAAAGCCTGATAATTATTGATTTTGTGATTTTTCTTTTCTTGATCTAAAATAATCGTTTTTCTAGGATTTTTATTTTTTTCAATCAAGTTTGACGGGTTTTCTTGAATTTAAATAAAATAATAATAATATTCCTCGATTTTTATTTTGCGAATATATTTAGTCGACCTTTATTTATTTTAATTTTTTCGATCAAAAATAATCGCTTCCTTGCATTTAAATTTTTTTGGTAATTTTTCGTCGATATAATTTGCTATATTTTTTTTCGATCAAACAACGCTCCAACTCGGATAAAATTTCCTTTAGTTGCAAAAACCACCCTGTTAGTCTCTTTCATGTAAGTTGCGATTTTTTTTGTGCTATTTAGGAACGGAAAATAGTTGTGTGGGCAATTTTTAGGTAAATGCCTTTAAAAATACGCTTGCGTTTATTATGATCGAAAAATTGTACTTACAAGATAACGACTATTTTTTATAAAACAAATAAAAATCAACATATGGATATTTGATCAAAAAAAAATTATTTGAATCCAAATATAACGATTATTTTTGATCAAAAAAATCAAAATTAAAAAATAATAGTCAAACATGATCGTAAAAATAAATTAAGAGCAAGCTTATATTGAAAATATTTTTGGAGAGGATTGCTATTCTTGGATATGGATTGTTGTTCTTGGATTTTAATTTTTTCGATCAAGTTTTATCGTTATTTTTTAATTTATTTTTTTTTTCAATGCAGAATAATCGGTTATCTTAAATTTTTGTTTTCCAGTCATCTTTGATCGATGTGGTTTTTTAAATAATCGATATCCCTGGATTTAAAATTTTTTGGTCATATTTCGTCGCTATTATTTGATATTTGACAAATTATCTTGCGTTTATTATGATCGAAAAATTTTAAATGCAAGGATACCGATTATTTTATATCAAAAAATAAAAATCACAAAATATTTTATCAAAAACAAAAAAATATTTGAATCCAAAAATAACGACTATTTTAGAACGAAAAAATCAAAATTAAAAAATATCGATCATACTTGATTGAAAAAATAATTTAAGGGCAAGCTTATATTAAAAATGATTTTGGAGAGGATTGCCACCTGTTTTAAAAAATGTGTATGAATATTTCAAACTTTTTACGAAATTCACAAAAATTATACAAATTTCAAAAAAATGGAAATAAAATTTGCACGTGTTTTAATCAGAATTGTCGGGTGTGTAGTTCTCTAGAGAATTTAATTTTAATATCATAATGAGCAAGATTCAAATGATTAAAAATTCGTTTTGATTTTTAATAATTTTTGTTTTTTTTTTTGCAGCTATTTCAGCTATTGAACACTAGAAGACTAGAAAGAAGCTTCTAAATGGCCCTAGCATTTGATTTCGTTAACAATAAATTGTGTTGCACTAAATCCGAATGACAGACGGCGCAGTTCCTACTAACAAAAAATGCTCAGCAATCATCCGTAATCGGCAATTATATAGTAGAAGTAGATTTTTCTAGATAATATAAATCCTAAATGCTCCAATCTATCACAAATACGGTTTTGAGCCAGTCAGTACAACATTCTGAATATACAGATTTTGTCTGTTAGACCTACAAGTTTAGCTTTGTCTTGCGGAAATTTGTTTTTCACTGTTACATAGTGTAATTAATACAACCTCCATAACTATTTTCAAGATTAAAAAAAAAATTAGTTGAAAATAATTAACAAGGTGGCGAATAATTAATCATCCAATTACGTTTTTGAATAATATTTTTACTAAATAAAAAATGATTTTGAGTGATTAAAATCTTTATTTTGCGCTATACAATTCTCTTTGCAAAGCGAAAAAGATGTTATGCGCCAAGTGGCTGTTGTCAGTGTTGCTGCGCAGTTGTGCCCATTTTTTTGCATTTTCCATGCCTTATCGCAGCTATTTCGGTGTTAACCGTTCGCTTTCCTGTCGAACATTCTCCTTAAGACCTGCGATTGTCTCAGGTTTGTTGGCATAAGCCCGCGGCTTATCGGGTGATCTTCCTGTCCATGAGAGATTACGCGACCAGGAAATGCTTCATTCACAATTTCCATTGCGGCCTGAGCTGTGCTTCCGGTTGCACCATTTTATTGAAATCGCATGTTCATCCCGCTAATCCAATTTCGGCGGCAAGTAGTCATTCAGCGTTTTGCCGATGACGTCCTTAAAAAAAAGGCAGATTTTCACTCTCCCAGAAACGAAGTTTTTTCTTATGGACGTAATCGTTTAAGTGAAAATTCACCTCGTCTCTCCTTTTCTTGATGAGATTGAGGATAAATTATAATTCAGAAATTCACACCCGTTTAATTTACTGATGCCACTCATCGCACTTTGTAGGGGAATAGGTGCATATCATTCACTAAAATTCGCGGCAACGTCCATCTGGTGATGGCCAATTGCGTGGTCATTCTCATTGATATCGATAGGCACAGTTCGCGATATTCTTGGCCGAAGGACCAGAGGTTCCAGTCTTTTTGAATCGAGCAGCTAATCGCCGGAATGTTTGCCCAGTTGGCCTTAGACGATTAGGAAACCAAAGCCGAATATTCAAGCTGCGCAATGATCGTTAAAAAATCGACACAACTATTCTACGCTCTTGCCGTGTATATCGCCCGATTGACATATATAATATAATATCTGCCGGTAGGTTGATAAATTTTGTGTCATCTTGTATAAAGCCAAATTACTATTTCAAAATCGGTTTTTCATTTAATTAGTTCTTTTGAGATTGTTTTGTGTATAAACTGACAGCTACTTTAGAAGCAGAAACAAAACACTCGCAAGCATTGTAATTTTCTTTACCTAACTTATATCGAATGGCATACTGTGCGCCGATATTTAAGCTTATACAATTTTGTAAGCGGGTAAATGTATAAGATCTAAATTCTGTACAATTTAAATTACCATTATTTTTTTGCTAAAGTAGAAGTTACACTTCAAAAGCCCCATTTGAGTTACAAATAAAACACACCCAGTGCCAACGTGTTTCGAAATTGGTAATACAACATGTAAACGCATAAATAAAGACACACATACGAAAAAGTTACATACATTCACATATGTAAGAGTTGGTATGCTTGGGAAAATGTACCTATGTACATATCTATAATTGCGTGTCGTTCAGGACGTGGGGGCGGTAAATTTTGTATTCATCTCAGACACTCAACTGTTCTCTAATGCCCTTATGCCTAGGCGCACACATACATACATACATACATACACAATAAAAAGTTCATACATTAATGTATACCTAAACCCAGCTAGTAATTTAAAAACTATTTCAGATAAAAGTCGTGCTCTTTTTTAAGCTCTTGGCTTTGGTAGCTGTTTTAAAAATTCTTCTTGATATTTCATCACAATTGAGAGGCCTGCAATCCGAACGGCAGTGAGCTTCTGATAAATTAACGATAAGTTGTACTTGTTTGTTGCGTGAAATTTTATGCCAGTTGTTTACTATTTGCTTTGAGGTAACTGATCTTAAATTTACTCTCATTTTTCCACCCAGCAGCTCTAGTTTCTGAGATAGAGATGTCGGGCATATTTTTTTACTAGTCACAGTTAAACTTCAAATCAATCGAGCGGTTTTTTACGAACTTGTTTGTTTAAAAATGTCCACGTCGAAAACTATTTGTAAAAAATGATCCCTACTATTTTTGTAACATCTGCGGTAAATATACATTCTTAAATTGTAGACTTAATGTGTCGGAGTTCATAAAAAAAGCGAAGTTTGATTATAATTCTTTGGATTCCCTTTGGACATCCGTGTCAAGTATTGAGCACTACATCTGGTATGTAATAAATGTGGAGAGTCTTTGAGATTATAGGCATAGATTATAGGTATCAAACAGCAATGATGTGGCAAGAACTGGTGAAAGGAGAAAGAAACCGGTCTGTCCGCCAGTGCTGTACTTCGGCAATGTGCCAGTAGTTGAAGCTTCTTCATCTAAATAAAATGATAAAGACTTGGAAACAAAGAGCTCTTATTAGAATAATGAAAGTGGGACGCCTGTTTTTAATCTAGGTATTTCCTCTGAACACCAGTAGCACTATGATCAGGAAGACCTCAGTGTATTAGTCAGATACCTTTGAATTTGCGTGCGTTGCTTTACTAACATCATGGCGTAATGGATCTCTTATTTATGCTCTTCGCAGTTCCAATTATATGGGGTAAAGCAAAAGACTAAATATATATTAGAGTGTTACTCCTGCCTAACGTCTATAAAAGGCGTTGGTCTAAAACCAAGGCATACTGGGAGCTATTAAATTCTACAATCTGCTTAAAAGACCTACCATACACTACGCTGACTTGCCTGTTCACGAGCCTCCAGTAAGCAATAAAAACTTAATTTAAGAAAATGTACCCGAAAATTCTGATTCAAATGATCCGTAAGGTAAGGAACCTCATTTTAGAAATCAAAATGATTTCAATGACTTGATACGTGATTTGAGCCTCAGTAAAAGACAGATAGATTTGTTAGTTTCGCGGCTTCATGGTTGGGATTTATGTGGGATTGGGGGGTTGGTGGAAGAAGGGGAATATCACAATATCCCCATATAGATAATGGTATATACAATTTCCATTTGCGTTTTGCAATGACATTCGCTTACAGTGATGAAGTATCTGAAGATCGAATATAAAACATCTGACGGGCGATTGTTTATAGATTCGTCGAAGGTTAGTTTAAAAGCTTCTGCCCCGGTTGCTCATCAGACTGGAATGGAAGAATCTTACGAAAATATGAAGTTAATGCTGGAATGAATATACTAAATATACCCAGTACATTTGGAAAATATGTGTTGATTTATAAGGAATTGCCATTTTTCCAGGCCTACAGCTTGGATATAAGAATAGTGAGTGGGATAGTCGAGATAAGAAAGAGTACTATGTTGAAAAAGGCGCCGCCTAAGCGAAACACTCAACGAAATGTTTCCCATGCTCTTTTAATAAATCCTGCAAATATACTGCTACCTCAATTGCACATCAAACTCGGTCTAATGAAAAACTTCGCCAAAGCCATAAACAAAAATGGCGATGGTTTTTGTTGCTTAAAACAGAAATTTCCGAAAATCAGTGATGCCAAAATAAAATAGGGCATAATTGTAGCGCCACAAATTAGAGACCTATTTATTGTCTGATGAATAGTTTGAAGAAAATTTTAAGCCGATCGAAAAATCCGCAGGGACATGTTTTTAAAATGTTGTTCGTTTTTCTTACAAGAATTTGATTGCATTATGTCGCTCTGTATAGATTTCTTATACTTACATTTAAGGTGGCTTGCTGACAAATAGGGTATCTACCGTTAGCGACGAATACGGATAGAAAAAATAGTAGCAGAGCAAATGGAGTTCAATTATGTTAGCTGTATACGCTTGGGCACTAAAAAAAAAAGGAGATGATGCTAAATATTTCCAAAAATCTCTAAATAGAAGTAAAAGATTACACTAATTTACGCAAAAAAAAAAAGAAATTGCTTAAAAAATTTTTTTTTAGACTAATTTTGGGTCGCCAAACACGCAAATGAGTTTAATTTATTTTTCCAAAAAAAAAAGAGATGCACACAACCCCCTATTTTCGAGGTCCTTTTGCAGTTATTGCCACAAAAAAAAAACTCCAGAATAGCAAATTCACCTAACTTTTTATGGGCATCGTTGTAAAGGCACCTCTACCACTTTACGGTGATATATTTTTTGTCCAAATCGGAATTGTACATTCTGAGTTACTGGAGTCTAAATGCAAAAAAATTAGAAAATTTTCGAGCATTTTTGAAACTTGTTAATTTTTAATCACATTTTTTAATGAATTAACTTTGTAAAAAAAAAAATTAAAAACATTTTGCTGAAAGAGAATTTCATTACAAAAATGCGAAGTACAAAAGCGCCTAAAATACACAGAGAATTTAAAAGTTATTACAAATTAAATAAAAGCTGCCCATGTAAATTTCTACATGCATTTTTTTAGTTGAAAATCTACCAAAAACTTTTCGATTCACGCTGCAACAGCCAGAATGTTCCTTTACTTTAATATTACGTTTTATATAGATTTGCGTGCGCTGATTCAGAAAATGGCACCGAAATTTATCCATCACGTCTAAATTTTGAAATACAGGCTGTTTCCAACACTGTTTTACAACTCGCAATTCGAAAAACGGATCTTAGTTTGACATAAAATTGTGCATATTTTGATATCGAAAACGCTTACAAAACTTATCGATTTTCTAACTGTCAGAGTCAGTTTTATGCAACAAAAAAATGCCTAAAAAAACAAAAAAAAGCTTCACACATTTTCGAGTTATTTTTAGCTATGACTTCGGAAACGAGGGAGACTAAATCTTTTTTTTAACAATTAGTTACAGGTTAGTTGTGGATAGAAAATAACACATTCAATTTCATTTGACTTCTATTAAGGTCATTTTTGTGCATCAGTGTGAAATTTGGCAGCAATGCATAGGAACTTATGGCACTGCCTGCCGAGGGGCAACTCCTATTGGAAAATAGCTTTGCAGCAAGTTTTCCTTGTTACCGACCCCGGGCGAGATTTAGCCATTTTAAATATTCTTTTTTCGAAGCTGAAGCAGAAGACGGATACTCAGGACTTTTTGTAAAATTAAAAAAATTATCAAAAAAGGATGTCAGCTTGGTTTTTTGCCAAACAGAAGGGATGTGTTTTGTAAGCCATTGCCCTCCTGCATTTGTCAACTGGGTATATCCATATGTATGTACTTTATATCTTTGTATGTATTCCATATTCGTGTTTGTACTCCGAACTGTCTGCTCTGCTTTGAGTACAACATCATTTTTATCCTTTGTCTGCTTTTTATGGATTATAATGTTGCGCCTAAGCACTTTTTAAAATGTACCAAAACGCACACACATCCTCATATATAGATACATACACACATACACACACACGCACATAGATGGATACAAGCACTTATGTATGCAAACAAAATTTAACTGCCAGAAGTACTGCTATGAAATTATTTGCTGTCGGCATATGGCTATACAATTTATAGAAATTTCTATTTGAGCCTACAATGAAGATACAGTGGGCGTGAAGTGAAGAATTTGTAGATAAAACAAAATTTGCTGCGGATAAACAACACATTTTGAAATTTAACCTCTATTTTAAAAAATTCTACTTACTTGGTTTTCCTGTTTCAATACAACTAGTCGCCCAGCTTTAGGCAGGGACTCAAAGTTTTTTTCCGACGGTTAACCCTCTCACTATTTTTTTTTTTTTTCACAGTAAATTCAGTATCAGATAATACAGAGTTCCTACGCTCGGATCTGAAAGTAGTCTCACAATTTTTATTCGGAAAAACTTTCTAGGCCTGTTTAAGGGGTTATATATGTTGAGGTGCGGGAAAATAGAGAAAATTTTGAGTTTTTGTAGAGGTATGTAGCCATATTTTCATTAAATACTTGTTATACGTCTTGTATAATACAATGCCTAATTTGTAAATTCAGCTCAAGAACATAAAAAAATACTAATAATTGTCAAAGTTTTGACATTTTACGCGAAACGCGGTTTTTTCAAAGAGGCTTGCCGTGACTACGATTCCAGTCCATCAGCTCAACTGAAAGCATAAAACCAAACAAAGTTCGTTAGTATGGGGACTTGTGTTGTCCTTGAATGATTCATGTCCTTGAACGATTCATTAAAATGGGGAAAAAAATTTTGGGCAAACGGGGACGGGTTTCTCAAAAAGGCTATTTTTTATCTGATGAAATGTAATGAAAAATTCACAACATTGATATGAAAATTAAAACGAAATAATGAAATCGTTCAAGGACACGGAAAATAAATTACGAACAATTTGAAAAAAAAATTGAAATCGGTTGAAAACTTTTTCGGCAAACCAAGTCACCAGAACGACGTTTTAGGAAAAACATGATTTCGAGATAATCGCGTTCAAAGCTTCAAGTACACTTTTGTCTAGGGTAAGGTGGCCAGATGCAAAACGCTATAACTTCGCTTCTACTGCTTAAATCCTTATAAAAATTTGGGATAACATTCTTAAGAATCTATACTTTACGATGAAAAAATTTTCGATTTTTTGACCGATTTCAACATATATAACCCCTTAAAGCTAGATCGCAGAAGAAGGTCATAACAGTCAAATTGATAATAGCACATGGAGTTTCATTGCTGAAACTTTGATTTATTGACTTTTAACATATTTTTTTTAAACACAACTTAATTTACTTTGAATGACATTGCAAAAAAAAACTTAAAATTGGTTGTCATGAATGAAGGTTACATTTTTTTACACATTATTTCAATTTCTACCATGTAACCGGATTTTGTATAAGTCCATTTTCCCAAACCGATTAAACATTAAAGCTTCATATCAGGGACTGCAAATAATGATTGTTTTTAAAGTTTCATCGAAAAAAATCAAAAGATTTCAACTATCGGAGAACAGTTTTGGGTATATATCAGTGCATACCACTTTATGCCCTGTATGAATCTGCAACGATTTAAAAATTTTTTTTAGCGTTATCTCTAAAAATTATAATAACTTTTAGTGTTTTGTTACCCGCTCCGAAAAAATAATAATATTTCGAGTTTTATTTTTTGGATCTCTAATAAAACTAATTTTTTGAGTGTTATTTTTTTCTCGCTCCGTTATAATGATTATTTTTTGTATTCCTTTTTTTATCACAAACAACCGTAATTGTTGGGATTTAATTTAAAAAATCGACCACGAAGTACTTAATATAAAAACTGGTAGGGCGTTTTGAGTTTTTCGTTCTGCAAAAAAAAAAACAAAAAAAAACAGAATAAAACTCAAAAGTTAATTTTTATTTCGCTTCAAATTTGAGTTTTTTTTTGAGCAAAAAAACTATGTATTTTTAGAAGTAATGATTATTTTTGATTGAAAAAAAAAAAAAAACAAAAAAAAAATCGAATACAAAGATAATCATTACAACAGAGCGAAAAAATAAAACTCAAAAAATTTGTTTTATTTCCGATGAAAAAATGAAATTTGACGTATGATTATATTTTCGGAACATAAAAATAAAACTCAGAATTTTTTGATTAATATTGAAGGAAAATTTAAAATCCTAATATAATGATTAAATATTATTTTTTTATTTTTTTTTTTGATAGAAATCATAATGATTGCGGTCCCTGGTTAATATTTATATCCATTTAATAGAATATATTCAGAGGGGTGGTAGGATTTATGTACAACGCTAGTGTTGGATTTCGACGCTAAAGGTCGTTACGTTCATATCAGCATATGGCGTTAGCTACCTATGAGCGAATTTTTGCAAGCTCCAGATAGTCCATTAGGTTGTTCGTTAGAATAATTCTTTCGATAAATAAATATACAAATACTGGAACTATTAATTTTGACTCGCATATGGTATCTGCCAAATAGCCCATGAGGTCAACTTCTCCCCATGCTGATTATTTTCAAGTATTTGCGCATTTGCGCATTATACGAGTATATCTCTGCCTGTACTTTCATGTGGTATTATTTTTTATTGTTCTTTGTTATTGCTACTTTGACATTTTCTGTCAAAATATGTGGACATAGTTCGCATACTTTGTGTGTCTTTCCATAAGCCTTTGGTTATACCAACACTCACTTCCCGACGAATTCAAAAGCAACCCCTCGTTCTTGCCTTTTAAGTTTTTTCTGAATTGACGAAGGCAAGTGTATAGCTTAAAATGCGATTGCAACGGATGATATCTAATCCTTCAGCTAGTTTCACAACTCGTTTTTTTATTTAAAATATTTATTTTTTTTTTAATTCAGGATTGCCATCATTTTAAACAGGATAGCCCTGGAAGTATTTATTAGCTTTTAATTAGAATATACATAGTATTGTGGTTCAATTTTTTCAGTGCTTTTAAAATAAAGCAAGCGTTGCGGGATCATCATTTGATGTAGAAATAGAAAAAAACAAAATTTAGAATTTAGAATGGAAACTTTTTAACATATTATATAAGCTATGCACATTGTAAACAGTGAGATCTTAGTCTAACCAATGCATTTCTATTAAATCACATGTATGTAATTGCTTACCATTTTAAAACAATAAAAATGAAATGTAAATCGGAAAAAATATAAATGAAATTTAAAAAATATAAGTAAAATAAAAATGCAAATTTTCAAGACAAATAGAAACAAAACTGTCAATTTGCTCAACATTAATAAAAAAAAAACCCCTGACAAGATAAGTCTTCCTAAAAACGAAAAAAATTAAGGTAGTGTCTTTTCCTCAAACTGGGTCAAATCGTTAACTCAGTTTAAGGCTACCATGTCTTTGGAGTCATTTCATTGTATTTCCTGACTGCATAATTTATTTTTGGTCATATGCTTCCCTATAGTGAATCTCAAGAGGGCAAAAAAACTTCGTTATATACTCGTAGAAAACTTACTATATATATTTGTTTATAAAAGTTGCGTTTTTATGTAGAGTTTCATTTAAAATAATTGGTAATTTTTGGTAATAATTGGTAAAAATTAAAAACCAAAATTTATTGACACAAGTGACTCATTTTCCTTTATTTGTGTTAAAATATTTAGTTAAATCTGCTTTCTGTAGTGCTGTTGTAGGTAAAGGATATTACCTTGGTCAATTGGCCGTAATGTTGAGAGAGAATTAAGCAGGCTCTATATTTTTGAATTTATCTTTGATACTCTTGGAATGCGCGCTGCAGTTATCAACGGAGAGTAAAATTTTTCTGTTCTAAGAACAGAACTTTTTGTATAGCTTCAAAAGTAATTTCCATTCATTAGTTGAACTTATAATCTACATGCCCTTCTTGCCCTTGAAGCATCGTGGATTAATTTATACTTCTCCGACCATATCGGGTGCAATTATTCTTTCTTTGCTTCTCTCCCCCCAAAGCCTTTTTCTTTTTTAAATGCAAGCGTTTTATTTGGTAAACATTTGCAGAATACACCAGTTCCATCTATATTAAAAATTTCGTTTTTGTCATACTTTTGTATTAAATTCTGCAACTCTTTCGCCAAATATTGTTCATCTTAAAAGTGTATGTTCGCGTTATCACTTTCACCACATAATGTGTTTTCAACTATACCGTGCCGCTTTTTGAACTTATCCAACCATCCTACCCTCTCCCAATGCTTCAGCGAATTCAGTGGTATTTTCTCTCATAAGCTACTAGAATAGAAGAAAAGTTCGTTCAGCTGTAGCTCTGTCAATTTAGCTAGACCTCATCAATATCTCCGCAAAGACAGGTGCGAATCCTTCTGTGTTTAGAGCTCAATTTTTCACTGCCTGTTGTTCTTAGAAGCTCTTCTTTGTTTTTTAAAATTGTTGAAAGACTTTTTAAAGGAATTCCAAACTGCGCGGCAATTTTTTTTCTTCTTTTTATTGCCCTTTTCAGCTTTACTGATTATTAAAAGTGTATGCTCCATCGAAATGCAATTACGCTTCAACATTTTGCTTACTATCAGAACTGATGCAAAATTACTAATGATACGATTCTGTTCATCATTTATCATCAAACTTTTATTTTCACTTAATACAATTTTGCCATCTTTTTTGTAAGAAAGAAATATCGAAATAAAATTTGTTATAGGGATATTCAAATTCCATGAAAATAGAAAATAATCGTAGTATAAAAAAAATCGGTACAGGGAAATTCATTGGAAGGAAAGCAGAACATAGTAAAAATTGAATGAAATGGAAAATCTCGAAATTCGCTATAAAGAAAATTTCATTCACAGATATTCGAAATAGAGAAGTTCGACTGTATCTACATATATCTATATAAGTATTTATTTAAGTGAATGTATTAGTTACAGTTCTTATTTAATTATATAATTTTTCACTTTAATAAGCTGTTTATAAGTAATTTATTTTTATTTTCAAACTTCACCTCTTTCACTTTTACTTTGTTTCGTGCAATTCACACATACGTACATAATTTCAAAATCAACTGATCAAAACTTCTCTTATAAAAAAGATAAGAGAACTTAAACCAAATATGCAGGAAGCCTTAAATATTGTTTGCACAAGTTTTGTGGAACTTTTTATAGGGCGAACGTTTGATTGTATATTTTTTTTTTCATATTTCCTTTGACCTGTTCATAGGCGGTCCTAGGATGTAGAGGGTTAAATATTATGGTATATTGAACGAAATTTGACAGATCATCCTGATACTCTACATACATTAGATGTATTAGAAAAATAATCCCGTTTTGCCCACAGTAAAGCGGATATTCAATTTACATAACATAATACACATACCGCATACAAATAGACGAGCAGCAGGAATCAGCGTACGTTGCTAAACTTATGTTAGCTCTTTGTATTCGTGTTTTTTTTTTTTTTTTTAATGGCAAAGCGGCGCGTGCATAAGGAAATAAAAACTCCATTAACAAATAAAATATAAGCATATACTAATTGTATTAAAATTTCAATGGCGTAAGCAGCGAGAGGGTTTCTGAGGGGAATATATACAAATATATCCGTTAGAAATTTTATTTTTTTTTGCTATTATAGAGATAGGCGCAGGCCATGGGAAAGAAGAATACGTTTGTTTGGAAACAAAAATGTGAAAAAACCTTTGTTTTTAATAAAAACGTAAACAAGTAAAATAAAAAATATATATCAGAATTTTAGAAAAAGTGTTCAGTCTTAGAAATACAAATTCATTTAAGGTATATTTGCAGTTAATCACACAGAATTTGTTAAATAAAATAATTTAATTTAAACTAATTTGAAATTCCTGTAAGTTTTTTTCAGTGATACTTAGATATCGAGACTCTATCGAGGGTAAAACTTGAAAACCCTCCACATGGGCGGGTTTGATACTTAAAAACTGATATTCAGAATAAGCTGAATTCGGACCGAATATTTAGTTCCGCGCCCATCTCTACTCGAAGAGTTGTTATACATGGACAATCACGCTATATATGCTCTGGCATCAGGAATACTATTGACGTTATTCGTCTTACAAAAATTATCAGGTTCTTATATAAAATTATGTAAGGTCAACCGGGAGCTTATGGTTATAACAAAAAGAAATTGATGTATTCGCTCTATTCTAAAAGGAAGGTAATGTGTTTCGAAAATGTTAAACAAACTACATTTTGCAACGAGTTTTATTCTGGAACTTACATTGGCGAGCCGGACCGGTTGAATGGTGATTTTTTTACTAGTATTAGCAAAGGTTTTCTGTTATATGTGTTTCGTTAATTTTACAAAAAAAATCTTTAGTTAATACTAAAACAAAAACCATCGAAATTTTTCAAAATTTATATACAATTCATAAAAATTTTACAAATTTTTTTCAAAATTGTTCACTTTTTTAGAAGTATGTTTAGACATTTTGTGAAAATGCCGTTTTGTAGCTTATTTAATTTTAGTATAATAAAATAGGAGTTTAAAGTGGCTAGAAACTACCGTTGATTATTTGTATTTTTTTTTTGTTTTTTGTTTTAGTTTTGGCTTTGAAAGTTTTTTATTATATATCGCCTAAGCAAGTACTAATCAGCGGAAATTTTTATAAAATGCACACGTTTTATGAAAAAAAAAGTTCACTAAACCAAAAGTTCAAAATATAAAAATCAGCGCTAATTTTTAGCCAATTCAGACTTGCATTTTATTATGCTAAAATTAAATAGAGCTCTAGAGCTGCATATTAGAAAACTGTCTAAAAAGTTTTGATTGTAATGAAAATGTGTTGCGCTTTCATAAATTTTGTATAAAGTTTGAAACATTATTCTACGGAATTTTTGCTGTAATGTGCACTATATAAGTACATATGTACATATATAAAATTAACAGAAAAAAAAAACGTGCATCATGAAAAACCTTGCTTATATTGTGAAAACGTCACCATTCGAGCGATCATGCTCGCCACTGTGACAACAGGGTTTTTCAATAGGAACACTACAAAAGTTCTTTTAAATAAAACAAAAGCAGTTTGGGATATGAATTAAATTCTTTATTCCTGTGAAGGTACATTCGATGCCATTATGCACGGAACTCGATTTCTATTGCATGGGCACCACGGGCACGCTTGCAGAAGTCTAGACGCTGAACCCAATTTTCGAAGGTTTTCAAGCATAAATCGGTCGGTACTGCTGCAATTTCACGTTCGATATTCGTACGAAGTTCATCAATCGTCGCTGGCGTGTTGGCATAGACTATAGACTTGACGTAGTCCCACAGGAAATAGTCTAACGGCGTCAAATCGCACGATCGAGGCGAGGCGAGGCCAATTGACTGGGCCATTTCGTGATATAGCACGATCACCAAACTTGGTTTTCAATAAATCGATTGTGACATTCGCTGTATGGCTTGTGGCGCCGTCCTGCTAGCGGCAGCGATTCCCATTCACAGTAACGTACCGGTGTTGATCATCACGGAAGAAGTACGGTCCAATGACGCCGCCGGCCCATAAACCGCACCAAACCGTAATTTTTTCCGCATGCAATGATTACTCACGGAGTACGTGTGTATTGCTGTCTGTCCAATAGCGCGAAGCCATTCAGCCAGAAATGACGACGACCATTAATTGGACGTAGCGCTCTTAAAGTTGAGGCCATTGACTCCGAATTTCGGTAGTAAATTTTAATAATTTCGACTCGTTGTTGGATCGTATATCTTTCCATGATGAAGTGGCAAACCTTACTGAAGAGAAATGTCAAAAGAGCGGCAAAAAATATGGCGTCGTTTGCTGTCACTATCGGTCTACTTTTGTAGCGTCCCTATTGCAAGACCCTATATTGTAAGGGATCTCAAAAAAAAAATTTAAATTGTTGAAATAAGTTTTCCTTTTATTCATAATACATATATTCTTTGTTCCAATCCTCATAACTTTTATTTTCGACTTTTTTGTTTTTACGTTGCCTGATAATAATCATTCGGAATGCAATTTTTTTTCGTTGATCATAACTTTTATTATCATTTTATTATTTTTCAGGGCCTCTGGATTTATTAATTTTCCATTATACTGACATAAGTATGCACTATTTAATTTTCTATTCTAATTGTGCTGGTCAAAAGGCCTCCAAGTCCTATTTTAATATATTTTCACAATAAAAGTAAACTAAAAAATCAGATATATTTCTGGATTCGCCAAGTAATTTTATTGCATCTCTGGATTGTTTCATAATTTTTTAAGTTTCCGAATTACTTGAAATGGGATTTTTCCCTGATTTTTTTGTTTAAATTTTTTTTGTTTTTAATTTTCGATTTTCGAAAAACTGCACTCCTGTATTACAGTGCCCACAACTTAAATAAAATTGCCGATTTGGAACATTTTTTTTTATTTTTGTTTTCGAAAAAAATGTATTCCACTGTTATCCCATTATCGAACTAGGCTCAAAAGTTGCGGAAAAAAATCAAGATTTTGTATTAAACATTTTTATATTTTCGACATATATGGGTTTAATTGGTTTCCAATTTTTTATTACCAAAATTGTTTGAAAAACAAAAATTTCGAAAAAAAACACCGTCCAAATCGGTGTTTTTCGCAAAATTATTGACATTAAAAAAATGTGAAACGTTGTTTTTGAAAAATAAAAAAAAAATAAAATAAAAAGAGACTCAAAAAAATCGGTGATGCCTCTCTCAATTCTTATTACAGCTAAAATAAAAAACTGACAAATCTGAAGAAAATTAATTCCAAGTAAGAGTTACATTTTTAAGATTTTTTGGAGGAATTTTTAACCGCGATTCATTACTCTTGGGGCGCCAGTGCTTACAAACACACATATGTATGTACATATCTACGCTCCCTCACCCCAACACTGCCAATGCTCGCTTTCAGCCCATCAACTCTGTACATGTAAAAATCTTTATGAACTTACGCAGTCATGATCATATGTACTATTTACGAGAATGAGTTTTGAAATACAACTTTACTCGAGTGCGGTTAATAGCCTTGCCTATAGTCACATATGTATGTACATACATACGAGTATTATTTAAATAGTACATACGTACATCATTTCGTTGTGCGCTTTCAGATGTAGATCTAATTTTTTTTAATATTTTTAGCTTCATTAAAAATTCAACAAATTTATAATTTAAAAATATATATTTCATTTTTATTTCCAAGAGCTAAGCCCGAAAAGTTGTAAAATACAATGTGCTGCATATCCACTCCCATGCACACATACATACATACATACATACATATGTACATACATTAAGTACATACAAAGTATGCACGTAGCCAGACACATAAAGAATATTTTGTATTTCGTAGTCGCGTGGAAAATTCAGAGAAATCATAATAGTAACTCTTATGTCAATTCGAGTGAATTATTTATGAACGTACATACATACCTACATACATTATGTATGTACGTATGTACATCATTCCCTTGTTTGCCAAGTTAGAGCAGTACTTTCTTCTACGTCAATTTTCAAATCTAAATACAAAAAAAAAAAAAACTGTCTTGTCTTGTGTTTGCATCTAAATACCGAAATTAACGTTGATTCAATAAAGAGGAAACAATAAAGTGGAATGGATAAATGTAACATTAGAATGTCAAATAACATACAACTACGAACCTTTTTCCTTTGAATTCTAATAAAACCCAATACGCTCACGAAAGATATACAAATTCTAATTATGGGGAATCTGGTTAACTGGTTTAAGCTAAGTACGGCTAGCCGTAGGGAAGACATCTTATGCCCGAAGTTAGTGTCAAAAAGTTAACAAAAAAAAAAAACGGGTTTGAGTTTAAAGTACCTACTTTTCAAACGATTTGTAATTGAATTTTAAAGTAGAAAGAGTTGCTACTTGACCACTCACTCTACTCTACACATGAATCAAATGCGTTTGAAGCGAACAGCTGTCACGAAAGTCCACGGTGCGAGATCCCAAAAACTGCAGGTATTTAATATATGTAGATGCAGTACCAGTAAAATTTCAACTAATATAACTTTTTACTCATAATGCAATTTAGTTTGCACTACCACTAAACTTTTACTAATTACCGAAAATAATTGCAGTAAAAATCTCTTTTTTTGTTCAGTAACATTTCTGGTCAAATAATGTAATTTGTATTATCAGTAAAATGTTTGGAATGTGGAGTTGTCCATTGCACTTAAGTAAAGCCTGGAAACTATGATGGTAAGTAGGGATAGGGTAAAAGAGAAGAGGAATGGTATGAAGGGGACTTTATTTCTCCTCGGTAAATCGTTCAGACTCTTTTATGAATCTGAGAAGCTTGCCGGGTGATAGAAAATGAACTTGTTCCATTCTCAATATGTATGAACCAAATGTACTCTATCTATCAGCCTAGCAAATGTAGGACAGGCAAAGAGGAAATGCCTTGTGCTATCCTTATCCTCCAGGCAAGATGTACACATCGAGTCATTGATGATGCCTAGGGTGACCATGTGTTGTTCCCATGGATTGTTTTCTGTAATCAACCCAACCAGCGCTCGTAGCTCCTTTTTCTCTTCTCTGTGTAAAAAGAAATTTCGCCATCACTCTGTTCGGTATTTTCAGGAAGCATTGGTGGGTTTGCAGCTGGCGGTGGTGTGGTCTGCCAGTGATCCGCAATTGGCCAGTTTGTCAGCCAGTTTGTTACCTAGCCCAAGCTTATTCCATTTTCCATCAGAGTTAAGCGTCAACTTAGTTTCTTGGATTATTTTTGAAGATATGTGAGCAGTCTCTAAGTCGTTTAGTGCAGCTTGGCTGTAACTGCAGACTCTGATTTTGGTATCTACGCCACATTTCGCCAATTGTGCAGTCCACTACCTTAAGTGTAGCAAATATCTGCATTATATCTATGGCAGAAAAACATCTGCAATCGCTTTTCAGGGCCATGGAGCTGATTATGTAAAAAGTTTTCACCAAAGCCTCCAAGAGGGTGCATGTGTGAATGCTTACTTTCTACAAAAAGAGACTCCTGGTACCAGTTTATCAGTTGGGCCCAAAAGTAACCATTCAAATAACTTTATGTGTCCGGAGGTTTCACTGTCTTGGAACTGTATGTTGCCAGAGGGTGATTGACAACGGCGCGCCGCTAAGGAACTAGCACATTACAAATTTTCAGCGAGAAAAGTAGATTCAGTTAATTAAAGTAATTTTTCCGTTATTTGCAAAGCATTTTCGCCTACGTTCGGTGCAATCAGGTAGAATTTAATGTTTAATTAATGGTATAATATGTAAAATCTTCTCTCTCTCCATCTCTGCTATCACTCGTAAAATGTTTGCTCAAATTTCAAGAAAGGTGAGCAACAGCAAAGAAAACATTAGAAAACTTATTTTCTAATAGCCATCGTCCGTGATCACGCAATGGCATTTGTTTGGAAAATAAATAAAATAAAATTGTAGTTGCCTCAGTCTATGGTACAATATCAAGAGACACACCACAATTTTAAAAAGACGAAACTTAATCCCGAATCGAGCTAAGCAATTTTGGCACCGAATTATCTTTTTTTATAATTAAAACGCCGTTCCTTCAATTCGTTGACCAGATATTTTGTCACATCAAACGACGTTTATTGATTTAAATAAAAACAAAAAGAAATTAGTATGATCTTAATGCACCACATGTATTTTCCGAAATTTGGATTTTCTTCCTAGTAAAGTTTTTTGTACTAAATTTGGGAGAATTCGCGATATGCTTAAGTAAAATCTTGAATAGTTTTTTAAATTATAAATTACCGTTATATAAGAAGTGAGCGTGGCTTTAGTCTGTTTTCCAAAAGTTTCGAAATTGTGCTTTCTAACAAGAAATGCAAAGTATGCACGTAAGTTGGTATAATATGGTAGATTTTGATAAAGAAGTTTTGAAATGGATCTCTTAGGTCTAAGATGGGCGATGTCATGGCAATTCCCAACATTTTTGACTCCATGTGATTCATTCTCAAATCCAATTTTGTCTATCAAATTTAAGTATATGGTATATACCATATAAATTGCAAAATTTTCCAAGACCTATATTGAATTTTGTAGGTTTTTGATAACATAGTTTGGGAGATGCATATATGTAGCTATTTACCTTAAAGTGGGTCGGGCCACGTCTATTTGAAAAAAAAAAATTTATTCTGTATATTTCGTCTTCCAAGCCATTCCTGCGGATGAAATTTTACCAAGTTGTCTTTTTTTTTTGTAAATTTCTGTTATATGAGAGGTAGGCGTGGGTTTGGTTCGATTTTTGCTTACTGACTTAAAATACAATGTGTGTGCCAAATTTGGCTGAGATTGGTATCGTAGATTCAGAGATTTACCTATTTGCTCTGAATTGGGCGGTGCCACGCCCATTTAAGCAAAAAATAATAGTTCCCATGTAATCCCTTCTCTAGCCAAATTCCGTATATACAATTAGAGAAAATTATCTTTAATGGTTACTGAAATGGCGCTCGGGTATTAAAATGCATTAAAATAAAGTTATAAATATTTTTCAGTTCACTTTGTTGTTGGAGTCCCGTTAAGCTAGACGGCGTGAATACCCCAAACGATTTAAATTTCTATTCATTATTTTTAATTAGAAAAACAGCGATAATCCAAATAATATCATCAAAAGTTCTCTCACCACATTTACCCACTACACTTTCTAGACACAATAGCGATTGAAACCAGTTGGAATTTAATTTGAATGCAAATGCTGTAGGTATGCAGTCCGGAAGGGAATTTCGTTTGAAATAAACAACAACCACTTGTTTAGCCTTTTCACTCTTCCACTCAAAAGGTCTCATTTTTAACACCAGCACTTCGAAATTTTTATAATGCATTTTCTGCCGTATTCCAAACTTGAAAGTAATTAAAAATATAAAAGTGCTAAAAAGTCAAAAGCAGAGTTAGGTAGAATAAAATAAAATAAAAAAAGGAATTATTTAATTCAATTAATTTGCACTTTTCAAACAATTTCGAGTGCAAACACTAAAGCCACTTTTAAATTTTTTGTTTTCGTACTCATTTAGTTAGATCCATTAAAAAAAAACCTTTACTTGTTTGAGCTTTTCGTACACCACTGCGCGGTCATTGGCCGCAACTGAGCGGCCGGGCGGCCGTAAAGTTTCCGCAGCTGCCCATGAAAATTTGAAGTTATGTATTGTGGAGAAAAATCAACGTTAATAAAGCAAGCAAATCCATTTATCAACAACCCAAAGGTGGTGCAAAGTTTTGAGTCTCTTAGTTGGAAAGTACTTGTAAATTTTTCCACTAAATGTCAACAATATAAAATGCATATAAAACGAAAATTCGTACACTAAAGGCTTTAATTTAATTATGAACGGCGTACGTATGTGCGAAATCTCCTTTATTATGCTAAATTATTGAGAAACTTTGTTTCCTAGTATAGTATATGAAAATAGAGTTTCAATAAACTCTTTGATGATTTTGTGTGCTTTCTGCCTTATGTGCGAACTGAGAAAAATATCCCAACTGTATCGGCTAGTGTTAGTGATGACCATGAATTATCAATTCGGTGTTCCGTTCGCAGCAATTGGGTATCTGTTACTACACTACATAGGAAAATTTTGCGGCAGGATTTACGTGATAGAGCTTGACTTGCATGAGATGTGGTTTCAACAAGATGGAGCCACATTTTACACAGCACATACGCGAAACAATGGACATATTGAGAGGCGAGTTCTGTGAATAGTTTATTTCACGTTTGGGGTCTGTCAATTGGCCTACGTGGCGATCGTGCGATTTAACGCCTCTAGACTATTTTTTGTGGGGCTATTTTAAGGCTCGTATCTACAGCGAAAATTCTGCTTCGAGACCAAGACATTTGCATCTCATGTCGCGATACTTCCTCTAACGTAATAATGCTATTTAGCTTACTTTTTTAAGTAAGTGGCAACCCCGTCCAAAAATATTTTCATTATAAAATTTCCCAAACCCTCCTTCGTTTGAGTCCCATACGTCAATATTCGATTCGAATTGCAATTTTAATTAAACTTATAAACAGGTGGCAACTCTCCCTAGAAATATTTTTGAAATTAAGGTTTAGTAAAACTTCTAACTTGGCACTCATATTGTAAAAATTCATTTATTTTTTTAATTTAAATTAATTTGCATTTAAACAGTTGGTAAGCTACTTTAAAAATATCTGTGAAATGTTGCTTTATTAAACCTCTGACAGGTTATACCCATTCAAATTGCCATATTTAATTTCATTCGCTGTTTTAATTGCAGTTATCCTTTTAGATAAGTGGTAGCTCCATTTTACGAAATCGATTCAGTGAAAACCCATATAACGGACCCATATACCTTATCGAGATCTATCCAGTCGTTATAAAATGATATGTGATCTAACTTATTTATTCAATTGGATTTTCCCTTGTTATAATACCCTGAGTACAAGGATGCTCGGTTATAAAAACATAAATCAAATAATGTGAGAGATTTTTGAACATTTTCGTTAATAAACAAATAAAAT
This sequence comes from Anomoia purmunda, assembly GCA_951828415.1. Taxonomy (NCBI): domain Eukaryota; kingdom Metazoa; phylum Arthropoda; class Insecta; order Diptera; family Tephritidae; genus Anomoia; species Anomoia purmunda. Next base: position 50,109,842 of record OX639995.1, read on the forward strand.
ATTTGAATTTTCGAAGAATTTCTATCAAATTTGTTTGCTAGAACTTTTCCTTTAATTTAGGTCATAAATTTCGGAAATGAGAGATGTATGAAGTCTATTGGAACGATTATATAACTATTACCTCTTGTCAAGTTTGGTTCGGAAACACACCGGTTTTGACTTTGTGTTATCTTTAGTGCCATTATTTCGTACCATTCAGTTAACGTCCACTGATCTATATTTATTTATTTATTATGTCTGAGTTCGTGTTCGTCTGTTCATCTGTTAGTCTGTTAGTCTATTATCTAATATTTTATATTTGCATATTTCCAAATTCTCAAGTATGTTTTAGTCTCCACTCTAATTCTGCAAGAAATTTCGGCGACAAAAAATTAAATGGTCGCTTTCAAAAAACGGCTTATCACTTCGCATTTTCGAAGCTGTAAAATGACAACTACTACAATGCGATCACGTTATTCATAACGAAACATGAGGCCAATTAAAAGGAAATCCACTATTCATTTGCATTAAATTGCAGGTTTTATTTAGCATAGTTAGAATGTTTCAATTTAGGCCAAATATATAACATTTTCTTCGTTAACTTGTTGCTATTTTGACGGTAATTTCATAATTCCACTCGCATAGAAACCCTCGTCGTCCCTACGGCAAAAAACTGGAACAATCGATTTTCATAGCAAAATCATTCGCCATAGACAGAAACAGGCAACAATCACTTGGTGCCACGTTCGGACTATAAGGTGAACCCCCTATATAAAAATTTCACTTCTTATTCTGGCTTCTGGCGAGTCACATTCGATTTGTCTGGCCTAGTGTTTTTCTGATGGAGCACAATCCATCTCCTATGGGGCAAAGCTGGCCGCTTCTGGGCGATTGCTGCCTTCAAACGGTCCAAATGTTGACAGTACAGGTCCGAATCAAGAGTTTGCCTGTGGGAACGCAGCTCATAGTAGATGATTCCCTGCCAATCCAACCAAACACATACCAAACCCTTCCTGCCCGTCAATCCTAGCTTGGTCGTCACCGTTTGCGTTAACTCACCGCAATTCGACCGTGACCGATTTCGCTTGACGTTGTCGAAATAGCAAACTTTACATCACCAGTGACCATATTCTTCAGAAATGGATCGATTTTGTTGCGGTTCATAGATGGAAATTCGGTGCATGCATCCATACAGCGAGCTTCTTTTTAAATCTAGGGATGTTTAAATGGTTTCAAACTGATTTTTGTGCAAGTTTTACTTCCTGGGTACTCAAAAAAGAACTGGGATTACGGTCGTACTCGACGATTTCCATAAAATATGGCGTGTTTTCTCTTTGCTGGTGGCCATTTTTGTGATGCGAGCTCAACCCATACTGTGTCGAACAATCTCAATACTGCTTGAAATTTTTTTTAGCATCCATCCAACGCTATTCTATTAAATAGAAAATAATGGATTTGAAAAATAATGGATTCTCGTTTACTCCACCTTATATAAGACGTATTCTACGTGAATATGAATCCCGAATGCTGCTTTTTTCACGTTCGTTTTTTATTGATCCAATGGAGAAAAACCCCATGCTGATTATATAGTACTTTTAGCCAATTTTTATTCATTGAAACTATTTATTTATAAAAGTACAAATAATGGCATACATCACATACATATTTACCTAGATATCGCACCCACGGCACCAATGAAAGCAAACCGCTTCTGAATATGCGATCGGTGATTAGCGGCACCTTTCATTTACTGCATATATAAAAATGTGTATTAAAAAGACCGATCTAACTTTTTTCACCTTAATTAAACTTAATTTTAAAAAAATTACCATCATAAAAGTTTCCACCCCCCCAAATATTTATCATTATTACGTTTTCACCTCTAGCATGAATTATTTATTTTACGAGTACCCCAGCCATTGGCTCTTCTGCGCTGTTTAAATAAAGAATTGCAGTTACGCATTTAAGCGCAGACAATTCATATCGCAGCAGCATAGAGACAAAACTCTTATTTTATACAATTATTTACACACCAAGTGATTCACTTTAAAACTTCTCTCCTTTGCTAGCTGTAATTTTTCATACATTTCGCTGTTGCTGTCGCGTCACTTCTTTTGCTCAAGTTGAATGCAGAAATGTATGTATGTATGTTTTTGTGCATTTCTCTGGAACAAATGAATCGTAACGGGGGGAAGTCGAAAGGCGGTAGGTAACCAAGCATTGTCAGTTTACGCCGCGCATCTCAAAAGCTGTTTTGTTGGTCGCCCAGCATTTCCGCAAAAGTATGCGACTTATTAAGCTTATTTTTGCATTTTCCAGCACTTTGATGTTTTTCCACCGACAGCTTTAACAATTTCTTACATAGCTTTTGCTATGTTAATTTTCATTTTTTTTCCCCCTGTAAATATACCTACTGCATTTATCTTACACACTTCGTTTATTTCTCAAATGCGCTTTTTCTTTAACTTCGCATTTTGTCACCTCTTCTGTTCGTTCGGTTTTCACTCCTCCCTGTTGTTGCATTTAACTTTCTTATCACTTTTCCACTGCAATCCAGCTTTTAGTCTTTCTTGTTGTTTTTGATTTTTTTTTTTTGCTTTTCTTTTTCCAACACTTAACTTCTTCGAACCTGCTCGCACCCCGCTCTCTCGTGCAGGCGCATCGTTTGACTAGTTCCGAGTCGCGCATATTCCTAGTTTGACATTCAAATATTGCATGCCATTTATCTCGTCAACATGCAAATTTATTTTTCACCATTATGGTGACGCGATGCGCATGGAAGTCGGTTGCAAGTGCTGGTAATATTTTATTTTATTCGCTACCCTCGCACAATTTCTACGCTTCTTGCATTTTTTTGTTCACAGTTTTATTGCGTATATATTGCCGTTTTGCATCCTGTTTTCTTTATTCTGTTTGCCGCTTAGTCCAATGCTCTTCACAATTCGTATGTTGACTCTGTTCATATGCCACGTCATGGTGGATTTAAGTCAGCGCCAGTCGGTAGCAGCTACAAAGCCATAGATAGGTAGGTGGCATGTAATATTTTTATTTTATTTTTTTTTTTTTTATTTCACACTCTTGTACTTGATTGCCGAGTTTGTATAAAATATGATTATTTTCACTGTTGTTGCTGTTATCTGAATAGTCAGTAAGATTGTCTGTTTTGCATGTTACCAGTTTTCTTCTATTTAAAAAAAAAAGGAAGGCACGCGCTCCATACAGTGCGTATGAGTAATATTTGAGCAAAAGTATTGGCATGAATATTGAACGTAAATGAAATTGCACAGCGTGTGACGGGTATATGTTGACAGGATCACTTAAAACGCATAAAGTTCTAGTAGAGATTTTTGCAGGGTTTGTTTGCATGTTAGGGGCGTTCTGCGCCAAATTGAACACCATTTGGCTTTTGTATCTTCGATTTTATATTATAGTGCAATTGATAGTGGCCTTTTTCATTTTTTCCATTCTTTTTTTTGGAGATAAATTTTCAAAAGACAATTCGTTTTTTTAAACACCCACAAGTTTGAAAAATAAACCGAGTTGGGCAATCTTTTCTTCTAAATTCTCGTTTCGCAGGAACTTTTGAAATTTTGAATTGAAGAAAAATTTAAAGCTGTATTTCTATAACATTTCATTTTTTTTTAACAGCCAATATTTTGAAAAAATTAACCAATTTGGAATATTTGTTTTTGAAAGTTCTTGTCTCTCAAAACACTTCACAAAAAATTTTATGTTATCGTATCTATCAATTGAGAGAGGCCTCTCTACTTTGCTCCATTTTATGCTTTTCAGTCCTTTTCGAGAAATCGAATTTTTTAAAATAAAGTTCGTTTTTTTCATAACTTTTCCTTTTTTGGAAATTCGGGTTTCTGAAATCACTTTACAAATACTGATATAGAAAAAAATTTAAGCCCGAATTTCTATAAAATTTCAATTTTTTGTATACAGCCCAGTTTTTTATACAGTCCAGTTTTTTATACGGTACAGTTTTAAATCCCAATAACTTTGAAGAAAGGAGCCAATTTTGAAATTTTTTCATATTTCCCTAAGATTGTCGTCTCAATTGAAAGAGGCTTCTCTGATTTCTGTTTTTGAGCAGGCCTTTTTGAGACATTGAATTTTGAAAAAAGTTAATTTTTTATATGCTCATAACTTTGAAAACTAACCAGATTTGGTAAATTTTTGTTTGAAAACATTTTTGAAATATTAAATTGAAAATAAGCTAAGCCAGCATTTCTATAAAACATCACATTTTTTATACTTTTTAAATACTCATAATTTTGAAAAATTAACTATTTTTGATATATTTTTTCGATTTTAAAATTTTTGTTTCTCAAAAGACTTTTGAAATATTTAATTGAAAAAAAAAATTTAAACCCGTATTCCTATACAATTTAAAATTTGTATACAGTCCAGTTTGTTTAATACAGTATAGTTTTGAATGTCCATATTTTTGAAAAAAAAGAAACCAATTAGGAAATTATTTTTATTTTGTTTTCTAAAATATGTTATGTTATCGTATCAACTGAGACAGAACTTCTTGATTTTCTTCAATTCTTTTTTGTCCAGCTCTTTTCGAGAAAGAGAAATCGAATTTTGATTTATTTGATTTTTTTCAATGCCCGAAACTTTGAAAAATACACCAATTTGGGCTATTTTTTTTTGTTGTTCAAATTCTTGTTTTTAAAACCACTTCGATAATACCAAATTTGGAAGCAAAAAAAAATGATTTAAATACGTATTTCAAAAAAATTTCAAATGCTTTTGTACAGTCCACTCTTTTCTTTTAAATACTTAAATACAGCATAGCAATAAGTGCACATTACTTTAAATAAACGAACCGATTTAAACATTTTTTTTAGTTCCAGTCTTTTAAAAGACTTTTCAAATATTAAATTGAAAAAAATTATGTAACCCCGAATTTCTATAAATTTGATTTTTTTTTAAGTTCAGTTTTTTTTTTACTTTTTAAAGTATAGCTTTAAATTTCTATAACTTTGAATAAAAACACCGATTGGTACAATTTTTTTTAATTCTTTTTTCGCAAAAGGCTTTTGAGAGCGTATTTTTATAAAAATTTAAAATTTTTTGATACAGCCAAGTTTTTTTTAAACAATACAGTTTTAAATCCCACAACTTCGAAAAAAAATAAAACGAAATTAACAATTTTTTTTTTAATTATTGTTTCTCAAAAACTTTTGAAATATAAAATTTAAAAAATTAAAACGGAAATTTTATAAAATTCCAACTTTTTTTTAAGCGCTGATTTCCAAAAAAAATACTGCGTTCTTATTATCCCCATTTCTATTTATCTCCAAAATAGCAGTTACCACCTCTACCACTTTGAAAAAGTGTTGTTGTTTTGGTAATATTCTCTAATAAAAACTGACCTCAAGTTCAATAAAATTACACAAATTTAAAAATAAAAATATATGGCCGGAAATAATACAAAAATTTTAAAAACAATTTCTTAAACAAAGAAGCGTATTGTCACTTTTTACGCAATTTTACGCAACTTTACTTGGCAAATGCATTTTAGAAGCTTTAAAAAAATGTTGCCAAGATATTGTGGTCCTTTTCACAGCGTAAACGGAGTACGAATAAAGAACGTAGATTACAAAGGTGTTGCATCACTCCCACTGTTCCTCTAACAAAAGATCTTGTCCAATTTCACCAGAGCAGTGCTAATTTTACTTTTTCTGATTGATATTAGAATCTGATTGGATCCAATTGGTTTCTGGCCTGGCTTTAAACAGACCAATCTCCTTTAGTCAAAACAAATGATGCTTCTCAGATACGCAACCGTTTTCTAGTACATTTTTTCTCTAAGTACATAACTTTCCTTTCGCACACCGAGCCAACCGACTACATTCCCACAGCTATTTAGCATAATCTTATCTTCCCGTTTATCCCTTCCCTTGATTGTTTTCTTCACTAACTTGGCTTTCATTTCCTGTTAATCAAGTCTTTTGATAATTTTAATTATGTACGTTGAAAACAAAGCCAAAACCATTAGCAGCAAAACAAAAAAAAAAAAACGACCATCAGTTGCTTAGAGCCCACACCAAACCAAACGCCGCATAATCGACAGCAGAGCCCACATTCGCAGACAAAACGAAGGATTTGCATTTTACCTAATTATCATTGAAAATTAAAAAAAGGAGTAGGTAGTAAAAAGAGATTTGTGCAGCAACTGGCACTGAAATCTGTTCGTACCTATGTATCTAATATACGTATTTACATACTTATAAATAATCAGCAACTGTACTTTTAATTTAGCGTAGGCAGCAGAACAGCAGAGCGATGAGATTCAGTCAGCGTGAAAAGAGATGAAACGATATCATTCGGGATATCGATACTTCTACTTGGGAGTAAAATAGAAAGAAAGTATCAATAATTGTAAAATATTGGGACTGAAGTATCGATACCTACTCATTTCGGCACTTTTGACTATGAAGTTATTCCGTATGAGCCAAATTGAATTTTAGATTTTCAGCCATAAGTTAAATATTCGCTGGAAATTCTGTGCTCTGAATAATACAAATTAATAACATAGGAACTGCAATTGTATAAAAACAACATTACATAGTTAGTAAAACGATAAGTAAAAAAAATTGAAATAAATTTAACTTTTATTACAATGTTTAATCACTTTCAATACTATTCAAATGATATTCTTTCGCAAAGTAAAAAATGAAATAAGAAAAATAAAGCCGGTTAAATTGTTGCAAATTTTAGTGAGTAATATAATAAACATTGCGCTTATTGCTTAACCAAAAGTGACTCTGTCATTTGGATAAGCGGCACCTTGCATATAACTCTTCCTTAGCAATAGATTGCTATTCGTATTTTTCAGCTATTGCCTCCCATATGCATTATATGCTGTAAAATACTAATAATCTTAGTCACACTAGAACAAACAAAAAAAAAGTACGAGAGTAACTCAGTATGGCACAACTTTTTCATCGTACATATGTATTTCACAGACATTATTTTTTTTTAAATGAAACGTTTTAAAGGCTATTAAAAAAAAGTAAGAAAGAACCTAAGTTCGCACATAGCTGAACTTTAAATACCCAGCGTAAGTTTTTATTTGAAATAAACATTACTTGTTGTATGCAATCAAAAAAGTTAAACTTATATACAAAAATGTCTCCGAGGCTTTTATAGGCGCTCAAATTACTCAACTGATATTTACGTAATTTTCCTAGTAAGGTATATATAAATTTTGGAAATGTGGCCGCTTGCATGCCCCATGGATAAAAAAATTTCAATTCGTCTTAATCCGCAACTGTTTGGTGAATATTAATCATATTCTGGTAAAAACCAAATTCCCAGTAACTCCACAACTATTTCAGGCCTAAATAATATTTGTTGGTGAAGAGGCTGGCCCACGTTCCCATTTAAGACGATAATACTATTCACCATATCTTACCAGATATTTGACTTAGATATTTGATATTCGATATATATACATACATATGTACATATTTTCTTTAGATCAAGGTATAACGAATGTTTCAAGTCCAAAACCAATGTTCAATTTATTGATTTAAAAAGAAACAAAACGAAATTAGTATGATTAGAAAGTATTTGCCAAAATTTGGATTCTTTAATTTTTTCTCTCCATAATTAAATTCCTTATATCAAATTTTAAGAATTCTCCACATGATTTAGTGAAATATTGAATATTTTGATTTGTTCTAAATTACCGTTATCTAAGAGGTGAGCGTGGTTTAAGTCTGATTTCTATAATTTTCGAGCATTTTGACTAGGAATGCAAAATGTAAGTAATGTGGTAGAATTTGACAAAGAAGTTTCGGAGATATACATTACCTATTTATTAGCTCTAAGGTGAGAGATGCCCTGGTCATTCCAAAAATTTTTAATTTCGTGGATTTCATTCTCATATTTGAGCAAAGGAGCTTGTATAGTTGATAAACATTGGACGCTTTTAGATTTTTATTTTATTTTTATTTTTTATTTTACCCTTATTCTCGTCTAAGCATGGTCGTTTTGTTACGATTTTTACAATTTTCGAAATTCAGAGTATTGCCTTGAAACTCAATGTGTGCATAGTTTTTGAGGTCCACCCATTTATTCGAAAGTGGGCAGTGTCAAGGCTGTAATCCCATTCTGCTTACTAAATTTGATAAAATTCTCTTTAATAGCTACTTAAATATAGCGTTTTTTAATTGTTTGAAAACTACCGTGATATGAAAGGAGGGCATAAGTTTTGGACCGATTTGTTAAATTTGGTATTTTGGAATTTCGCTTACGGGCAGCAAATTTGATGTGTGTACTAAATTTGGTAGACTTTGGTAGCAGGCCCATCGCTCATAAATATCAAGTGTTTTTTATATGAAACGTAAGCGCGGATTAAGTCCGTTTCTAACAATGTTCCAAATTTTACTTACTGACTTCAAATACAATATGTGCATCAAATTTAGTACACTTTGCTCAAGGATATATCACTTTTTATTTTCTATATTCTGATTTTTCGACAGGATCAAATTTTGATGTATGTTGGAATGATTTTCCGTCATGCAAGTTTGGTTTGAAGACAAACCGATTTCGGAATTATATCATCTTCAGTGTCATTTTTTGTTCTGTAAAAATATCATCCTATTACTTCATCAGATATAACTTCGCATGCAATTGGAAGTGTGAAGAGTATATAAACAAAATTATACAGACGAATTTTCCCTAAAAGAACTAATCAAAAACATACGAAAGGGTTTCTATATAGTATCTAGATACAGCCGACTATCATCATTTTTCTATTCGACATTAACTTTGCTCCAGATGCGAAGATGATGTTTAAATTTAAGTTTTTCTAATGATTTTTGTTTGTAATAAAATTTTTTAATACTACTCTTTTTCTTCTTTATTTATTTTTTTTTTTGATAACAGAGCTAGTCTTGCCTTACTTTTAGTAATATCCGCTAAATACCAAGCTGTGTCTTTTTCGATATCTCCACCGTACTTATTTCAAAAGTATCGATAACGAAAATGCTTGGTGTCAACCAAAACGTATCGAGTATATATATGTAAGTACTTACATATATTTCATCACTAAGCGTGAACATCAGGCAAGCAGACTGTCCGTCGAACTTTTAATGCCTTTGCTTGAATACTTTATTTGTTCTGGCTTCTGAAACAAAATATCCGCAATGTGTCGTTTGAAATAATATCCTTTCCCAAATATATTATACCCATTAGGGATACCTACTGCTTTGTACTTTCTACTAATCCTTTTTGATTGCTATTAAAGGTTTTTTTCCCCCCTCTTTGTATATTCCTATAAGAAACCTTTTTTTTTGACTTTGTTAGCAGCGCTTAAGAGAAAAGTTTTTCACACTAAATACTTTTTGCCACAAACATGACAACAAACGATAGCTGTATTTTCCCATTTCCTCTTATTATTTTACCCTTTGTTGTTTGCGTAAATTTTTAACGCTCATGTGTTTTGCAAACAACTTTTTTTATGCAAAAAGCTGTGTTCGAAAATTATGAAAGTAAAAAGAAGAAACACAAGAATTGGTAGGCGATTGCCTAGAAAGAGACATAATGATGAAAATAAAGTAGCAGCGAAGAGTGTAGAAAATATTTACTGGCAAAAGTTAAGGATTCTGTAAATTACTTGGCATGTGAAATGGCTGCTCCAAAGCTTCAAGTTCATTATGACATCAACGAAATTTTATATAGGTAGTCTTAATTTAATTTGAAATTGTTTCTGGATATACATACAACAGGGTTGTTTAAGATCTCATAAAACCCAACTTTAATTGTTGGTACTGAAACAGGCTACTCAACATAGTTTACTTCTTATGGGTCTTCCCGGCAAGCTGAAATGGCTGAACGGACATAAATTGTTTATAACCTGAATATATATATAGGCAATTTGTTTTGTTTTAAACTGATAAAAAGGTTAAATCAACTTAAATTAGTCGAGCATGGCGCAGAAGCCGCGGTAAAGTTGGTTTTTTGTCGAAAGTGAAAACGAATATGGATTTTATTTGGTATACCAAAATTGTATCGGAATGTGCTGATTTCGAATACGAACAAAACCGATATTCGAATCAGTTGTTCTCTTGATGTATTCAAATGTATGCCTATTTAACCATTTTCCGCCCAAAAATAATACTTAATACTCTGATTATGCGACACCTAAAACCAACAAACAAAATTTTTGTTCGAACGTGCCAATAGATAAGAAATAATAGAAATTAATTGGCGGATTCAAATCCGTTACCGAAAAAATAGAATCCATGACAAAGCCAAATAACTTAAATCAAATATTGCAATATGTACGTCAAATGTTCCCATTACGGGGGCCTAAAATACGGCATTTTGTTTTGTAAGTCGTATATTAGTTAGTATTTATATTACCTTCCCCGGTATTTCGCGTTTGGCAAACGATTTTCGTTTTATAATTTTTATAAGGGACCGAAAACATTTTTTTTCTATGATATTTCCGGATAAAAAATTATTAGGAAAAATTCTTTTAAACCAAAATTCGAAGATATCGATCTAACCCTTATGTCATATGCTATGGAAATCTGATCCTATTTTTATTTCTTATTTTACTTTATTTTTTGTTTTAAATCATTGAAGTGATTACACTTTATTGCCACCACCGACAAATTTGTTTGCGTTTATTAAGATCGAAAAATTTTAAATCAAAGAATAATGATTATTTTTCAACAAAAAAAATTTAATATTCATATATCATTTACTGTACAGTATATTATATAAGGCAAAAAAAATAATATATGAATATTTGAAATGGATGAGCACACCAAACATAACAAGTTCGAACAATAATAAACTAAATAGATTTTGTGTTGCCCAACAACAATTAACCGCACAGTTCACTTAATAGCGGCAGACTGTCGTAATTGAATTGTATTGGCAGGACATAAGGAAAGTGGTAAAAAGCAACAACAGCTCACAAGCCGACTGTGGCCCATTGGCTAGGCACTTGCCCAGCAAGTCGTAAGTTATGGGTTCAAATGCCGGTGGAGTCCGAAAAGAAATCTGATGAGGAGATGTGGTGATCCCCGAAATAGCTATCATTTCTATCACTCCTGACTGTTGATGACTTTTTTCCAATATACTTATCCTTATGCTGGCCTTAAGCTCAAAAATTAATATTGCGTTCAAAAAAATTAAAGATCGAAAAATTAAAAATAACGATCAAACTTGGTAGAAAGAATAAAAATCACAAAATATCATAAAATATATATCTCCAAGATCGAAAAATAACAATTAGAAAACATTAATCAAATTTAATCCAAAAATAAAAATTACAAAATAACGATCACACTTGATCGATAAACGAAAAATTACAAAATATTGTTGAAATATGATCGAAAAATATATATCCAAGATAAACGATTATTTTTGATCGAAAAAAAATTCTACATTTTGTTATTTTTATTTTTCGATCAAATTTGATTTAAAAAAAAATTTAAGAAAGAAGTTGGATATTTAACCGAAAATATAAAAATAACAAAATATCGATCGAAAAATAAAAATAAAAAAATTACGATCAGTAACATAAATCATGATTTTTTTAGTAAAAATTCTACCCATTACACTCCCTGATTTTTATAGCAAATAATATATGTAAATAATTAAGTGTGGCATTTAAATATTTAATTTGCGGTAAACAATTACTAAAAAATAAATTTATATTTGTGTTAAGTTGTTTAAACCTTTTCCAACATTTTCCTCATTAAATTGAACTAATGGTCGACAAAAAAGTATGGTTTTTGAAAACTGCATTTAGCCATTTTTTTTGGACTTAGTATTTTAAATTATTTTGCGTCATTTTTTTTTTTAGAATTTAACTTAGCACAAAAACCAAGACTCGCTACATCGGCAAAAAGGTTTTGAAAACCAATCGTTTGGCCTTCTAAGAATCTAAGAATGTTATATAGAAATATTTGATGGTTATGAGAATAGGTCGTAAAGTATTTTATTTAATATTTGGCAGAGGGTTACCACCTGTTTGAAAATCCCAATTTATTTAAAATATGTACTAGTTATATGAGGTATTAAAATATGATTGTAAAGCGATTCGTATCGGAAGTAACATTTATGGCTAACTTTTACGAGGGTTGCCACCTGCTTGAAAATTGAATTTAATTAAATTATATGCAAGTGATATGAAATATGGAAATATGTGTGCCAAAATGTTTGATTCGCTGAAGAGAAGACTTTTAGCACATAGGGAGGGTTGCCACCTGCTTTGAAATTGAATTTAATAAAATTGCACAGAAGTTATATGAAATACTAAAATATGGGTGTCAAATTGTCCGCTTTTCTGAGTGTAACGTTAATAGCTAACTTTATTTTAAGGTTGCCATCAGCTTGAAAAGTCGAATTTACTTAAATTATACACAAGTTATATGAAATAGTTAAATATTCGTGTCAAATCATTTGTTTTGCTAGGATAAATTTGAATGCTATGTTTACAAGAAGGTTGCCACCGTTTTTAAATATTAAATTTAATTAAATTATATACAAGTACATATATAGAATATTAAAATATGAGTCTTCGTCTCGGCGAGGACAAAGTACATGCCTAGATCTTTGAAAGGTTACCACCTTCTTAATGTGACAGAAACTAAAATAGAGTTTTATATATTATAATTTTAAGTTTTTTGTTTTCGCACAAAATATATTGTGCGGTTGTGCAGAAAAATTTCTTCCCATTGCAGTTTTTATCCTTTTATTTTTGCTTTTACTATCCACAAGTAGGTACGATAAAAATCGTTCGATTTTTCCATAGAATATGATAAAAATAAACTTAATTGTACTTCGCTTGTTGCTTATCGAAAATTTTCTTTCACTCTTTCCAGGTCAACGTTAGCAATACTTGGACTATGCCACAAGAGGGCCTCAATGTATTTTATCGCTTCTTTCGCGATCGAATATCTTGGTTTGAGGCAGATGCTGTATGTCAATTTCACCATGCCAATTTGGTGACAGGTAAATAATCAAAACTGAATTACTTTTTATTTTTATCACAAACGAAAAAAAAATATTCAATAGTGTATCAAATTAGAATATATATAAACTCAGTAAGGGTATTCATGTTACAGGACATATTTAGAAAACAAATTACAAGTAGTATCAGGAAGCTGATGGATTTTGTTTATTTTTTTTGTTTATATGTTGCAGGCTATTTACACTTCAATGTCGTTAGGCCAAAATGTGTTATCAAAGTTTCATTTACATATAGAAATAAATTTTTCCAAAATGAGCGAGATGTGGAAATTTATAAAATTTTTAAAGCAGTGTTTGTAAGTGATTTACAGGTATTGGTAATTTCTTTTATACACTTCATTTCATTCAAAGACAACTCGGGGCTGCCGACAGAGTGAAGCATTATCCCCATCTTTCTTTTTGATCTCCTGGTTTTCCGATTGGATGAAAAGTTGATGAGTGTTGGAACGATTTATCGTCATCTCTTGTCAATTTTAGTTTGGACACATGCCGATTTTGGTGTTGTGCCATCTTCAGTGCCATTTTTCATTATCTGATTATTTTTTCTAGATTCGGATTCATCATCTCCGTCAACCATCATTAAGCAGCGTGGCGAAATGCTCCCTCAAAATATTGGGTGTACTTTAGATGCCGGCCTCTGGTCACCGTTTTCATTCAATTTGAAGATTGTTTTCAAAGAGCAGGAGTGCAAGTTGAGTAGCAAGGTAGTTGCATATCTGTTGTTGTAGCAGATTTTCGACATCGAGCTTTCCCTATGGAGAAGTCCCTTTGCTGCTCGGAGACGTGTATTGCTCGACAAAGTATTGATCCGAGTGTATATTTCTAAAACACTCCAAGCATGTCATTTATCTCCCACAATATGGTCAATTTGTCTCTTTTTATACTTGCACTACTTACTACTTACTACCATGTTTCGAGCCCCGTGCAACCAAAAATCCTTTCCCATCCTGGTATTAAAATCACCTAGCAAGATTTTTATATCGTGACGGGGGCATGAATGGTCCCCCGAGGCAATCATAGAAGTGATTTTGGTCACATCGTCATTCTCGTCTCGTAATCTTGCGTTAATACGGGTTGCGGTGAGACGTTCATACAGTGGGTTGAACAAAAGTATCTGGCGACGTGGTGTCTCTATCCACACCACAATTTACACTCCCTAACATCGCAGCTATAGCAGATGTCTCTTAATTCTTTGCCTCCACCATCGGATTTCTTGGAAGGCGGTGATGTCTTTGCTTTTACGAGAAAATCCACCAACTGGGCAGCAGCGAAAACAAAATTAATGGTCCGGAAATTCCGAGTATGAGTCCCCAAATCATGGGCCTTAAAACGTTACCGTGGCCGTCATTAGAATAAGGGGATCTCATCCGAGGTTTGTTGACATTTTTCATTGGACCTATTTTCACGTAGTGGGTACCAAGCCCCGCGCACAACTAGATTCTGGGGCATTTTTAGTTTAGATCACATTTATAAAGCAAGCCGTTTGATCCAAGTCAGACGCCCGCTCGCAAGAGCACCTACAGGTCGACAAACGCTACCTAGCCGAGCGAGCTCTTAAACCAAAAAATTCAGAGTGTACCCACCACGTTCTGCTTCCTACTTTGACTCTACTACTTGCTTTAAGCATCGGAAACTACCCAAAGGACACATGGGTGAAAATATGCTGACCTGACTAAACTGGGAGCCTAGTTGGCTGATGGCACGTACTATCTATAACCGGAGGTCAGTAAGAGTTCGAAGGACTTGCCTTACAAAAAACTTGTCCCGGATGCTGACTTAAAATGTATACTTAATCTATTAAAGTCCCAAAAATAATAATAACAAAAATAATAGTGCACATCATTGTCGCAAAAAAATATATTCATTTTTTATAAACGGCTTTCCATACAAATTGTAACCGTTGATATAACAACATAATGAAATTATTGCTCTATCACGTTTACTGTGCATTTAGCACGTTAAATGAATACGTCTACTGTCACCAGAGCACTAAAAATCAGTTTGACCCCACTTAGTCTGGCAGACGCGCAACTTAGCAGATTGGCAGCGGCAAGTAGAAGCAACGGAGAAGAAAATCACTTTCAGACATTCTAAGCCATGACCAGAAGGAAGTAGCAGTTGAAAGAAAACAAACTTTTGCCACGATAAAAAAATAAAAAAAACGGTATAAAAACTAAAATGTCAAATGCAAAGACTGGCTAGTGACAACAACCTTGGCGGCGATGAAAAAAAAAAAAAAACAAAAGAAAAATGCAAATATGCTGAACTAGAATTCGGAAAAAGTATGAAAACAAAAAAATGTCCAACAAAAAGAACAGCACAACTACCAAGCAAAAGAAATACGGTGAACACGATGTCCAGCAGCTGTTGGCTGTTTGTTTTGGAGGAAAAAAAAACAAATAAACAAGATATGCAAATATTAGGGCAAACTGCGAAATATGTATGTTGTAAATGTGTACAGGGAAAATAGCACGTTAACTGAAGAGATTCAAGTGCACACCACCTGGAACACACATGCAAACTTTTACGCATACACACACACCACACACATACACGTGAGCATTTTATAAACTTGTACATAGATTGACATTTGTACGAGTGGCTCGTTTCAAGTATTTGCATAAAAAGTCGTGTGAAAATATAAAAATCATACGCCCAGTTGACCACTGCCACGTACGCATCACTTGGCTGCAGGCAAACTAACTGAATTTCCAGTTGGCCGAACGCAGCAGCGGTATGGCGCAAATGTTGAAATAATTTCTCGGCAAAACGGTTGTCAGAGGCCAAACACGCAGTTAGTTAGTTATCAGTCGAATCGCTTTGAACCGTTTTCAAATTTTTATTTCGTCGTCCACAACTTATGTATCACTTAAAATGTCAACAAGCATTGTGAGAGTTTGACCCATCAGCAACAGACATTCGCAATGCACCCAAATGGCAATAATGCCTTCCGACAGCTTCCTTGCTTTGTTGCTGTTTGTTAACGGTGGTAAAGGACATGAAATGTACAAAGTACATGGAAAAAATTGTCAAAATTTAGCCGGCGACTACTGATAATTTGAATTCGACGAGGGAATGGAGTTATATTTTATTTGCTTTGCCGCTACTTCTTCCTTGCTCTTCCACAAGGTGGTCCATAAAGGGCCCTTTTTTTCTTTTGTTATCATATGTTACTTTGACAGTAACAGCTGAAAATCTTGACAAAAAGTTTCCTTAGTGAGAAACCACAGGAGCATATCGCTAGTCCGAGGAGATGCATGACAAATTATATTAGTATAAGGTTGGTTTTTTCGAACACTGGGGTAGCAGTGAGTCAATTCAGGGTCGAGTGAAGGTTGCACTGCCCCACGAAATACAAATATTATACTTCGATGTGTTAAAGAATGGGAAGAAGTTTTGTGATCGATGTGATTGACAGCGGTTAGCGGCTAGTGACGCATTGTATCGCGGGTGAGCAGCAGTGTTGTCAGAACTGTTTGAAAAAGAGGTTAAATACGCCAAATAAAACTGAAAAAGGCGAAACTTCTGTACCACCTAAAACAAGATAGAGAGTTAAGTATGAGATCAATAAGCAGTAGTAGTAGTAGTAAAAATATTAGTAGTAGTAATTAGTATTCGCGTTTTTTTAAATAGTAACAGTAGTTGGTAGAGGTATTAGAAAAATAGTAGTAATAATTAGTAGTAGCACTCTTAAAAATAGTAGTAGCAATTAGTAGTAGGATAAGCAAAAACGAGTAAAAATAGTAAAAATAGTGGTAAAAATATTGGGTAAAATTAGTGAAATATGCTAGTAGCATTCGTAGAAATAATGGTAGAAATTAGTAAAAATAGTGGAGTAGTTGGTCCGAGTAGTTAAAACAGTAGTAGTAATTAGTATTGGTATTAGTAAAAATTAGCAGTAGTGATTAGTAGCAGCATTAGTAAAAAATAGTAGTAATAATTAGTAGTAGTAGTAGCAGTAACAATAGTAATGGTAGTAGTAATGCCGGTGAGCCAGTCCCGAACTACTGAAAGGTTATGAAATGGTCCCGAAATATCTAGTCCGAAAATAGTGCCGAAGTGGTCCAGAACTAGTCGTCAAATAATGCGGAAATCGTCCCAAGCTGTCGACCAGCTACACGACTTGACTCATGCCGCTAACGAAGTTTTACTTCAAAATTCAAAAATTCAAACTTAATTACATTGTTCGTAATTTGGTTAGATCATAAACTATTAATTTGGATCTACAAGCCCACCAACCTAGGGCAAAATATTTCCAGATCCGTTCCTGGCTTCCTGAGGCTTTGTTCATCACTGAGATATTATCTTTTAAATATTCCATGTCATGAGCCTACAACGTGTCGTGAGAACTTTGATTCACATTCAGCTTTGGCGGAGTGTGAAATTCAATATTATTATATCTCTTCGGAATGAAATTAGTCGCTCGAAGCTGAAACAATAGTAGTGAAATAATGCAAACTTATTTCGAAAATAAATATTAGGCAGTCCAAATAGTGCATTCACTGAATCGAAAATAAGGCATGACGAAGCGTATCTTGATCTCGGCGGCTATGTTAACAAGCAAAATTACCGCATCGGGGGATCAGAAAAGTCGCACGTGATTCGAAAATAAAATGTATCCTCTTTAAGTGGCAGTGTGGTAAACGTTTGACTTTTTTTTTTTGAGGAGCTGTAAAGAACCGATATCATGCCAATAATCTCATAATCATTGAGGTCTTTAAAGCAAATATCGAACTCGTGATATAAAGCAGGAAAATGTCACAAGGACTGCACAAGCAGATTAACGCTACTCTGAAGCCAGCCGAGACGGCTTTCATAAATAATGAGATTGATTGATTTTTGTTTATTTATTTTTTTAAGATTTTATTACCTTATATTAGAAACGAAAAATAACAGTTGTTTCTATAGACTTGCCATTGAAAAATTCGCTATGTTCTCCAACCAAGTGTAATATACCAATCGATTCCTTATTTCACCGAAAATCAAATTTTAAAATAGATCTCTGTGCAAAATTTAAGAGAAAAGCTATATCTGATTTTTATTTTACAAATCATAAGTAACAGTTGCTCATTATTTTTATTTTATAAATCATAAAAAACTATTGCAGAATACCTTTATTTATAAAAGTCATCAATAGAAATAATTTACTGGCCTTTATTTTTTAAGTCATACTAATAAAAGTAATTTTAATTTTTCGCAAAAAATAACTCGTCGGGGAACCAAAAAACTATTTCTTATCCATATTATTTGCTACGACAAATTAAATTGATTTTTATCAATTCAGTCAGTGACTTTCATAAATACAAGTTTTTAATAAGTGCTATTTTTAATTTGTGAAATAAAAACAGTAAGCAACTGACTTTTAAAATAAAAATAAAAACTAACTGTTAGTTTTGATTGGTGAAATAAAAATCAGGAATAATTGATAATGAGTAGTTAAATACAAGTTACAAAATGATCGGTAATGAGCGATAAAAATTGTAACTATTACGGTCTCTACGTCTGCATATTGATTTGTTTAACGTCATTTCTTGTCTCACAAAAAGAAATCTGAGGCGATTAAATCTCGTGATCTTGCTTTCCAGTGCATGACACCAAAATACGACATCGAAGTGCCGGAGAATGACATTAATGAGTATAACCTTTTAGTTTAGTTTAGTTTATTTAGCTCCTGCTATTTCAAATTCACACTAGTATTATTTTCCATAATTACATCGTGCTTTGCTTAACATTAAATGTGAGTTTAATTTTATACAATATTTTTCTTAATATAATCGATTAATAATCTTCTATATACAATGATATGTCTCTCTTTTTTAATACTATTTGGCAATTCGTTAAATAATTTTAATCCTTTATAAAGTAAAACGTTCTGTATAAAGTAGTATGGTGCCTTTATAAAAATTATATTCACTTGCAAAAGTTATGCCAACTTCCAATAGCTTTATTTATTGTTCACCCTGTTCTGTTTTTCTTTCTTCTTTTTTTTGCCGCATGCAAATCATGGCAGCTGAGTTGACATGTCGGCGATGACATAGAAAAGATAAAGAAAAAGTCATTTAAAATAGCAGTGAGAAAGTTTGGCTGAGGGAAGAACTCAAAGAAGAAGTATATGAATCGCAAACTAAGTAGAATCAATGCAACAAAGATTCGCTGTTAGAGTGAGTCTATCCAAGGCGAATTAACTGGGTATTATTCAAGCGATTTTGTAAAAGTTCAGTAAATAGAATTTTTATTTTGGTTTTCATAAAACAAAATGTTTGCTTTAAGTTTGCAGTACATTTGAACGATTTCCTTAGTTAATAACAAAATATATGATAATCAACTTAGTAAAGTACAACGCAAAGAAATTTGGGAAAGCTTTAATAAAGGCATGTTAATTAAAAAAAAACATAAAATTAAAAAAAAAATATAACATTAAAATTAAGTGAATAGCTAGCTGCTCATCATATTTAGTGTAGGCTGCCATAAACAAGGTATTACTAAGCTTAACTGTAAAAGATTAAAGATAAAAGATTAAAGATTAAAGATTAAATATTAAAGATTAAAGATTAAAGATTAAAGATTAAAGATTAAAGATTAAAGATTAAAGATTAAAGATAAAAGATTAAAGATTAAAGTTTAAAGATTAAAGATTAAAGATTAAATATTAAATATTAAAGATTAAAGATAAAAGATTAAAGATTAAAGTTTAAAGATTGAAGATTAAAGATTAAAGATTAAAGATTAAAGATTAAAGATTAAAGATTAAAGATTAAAGATTAAAGATAAAAGATTAAAGATTAAAGTTTAAAGATTAAAGATTAAAGATTAAATATTAAATATTAAAGATTAAAGATTAAAGATTAAAGATTAAAGATTAAAGATTAAAGATTAAAGATTAAAGATTAAAGATTAAAGATTAAAGATTAAAGATTAAAGATTAAAGATTAAAGATTAAAGATTAAAGATTAAAGATTAAAGATTAAAGATTAAAGATTAAAGATTAAAGATTAAAGATTAAAGATTAAAGATTAAAGAGTAAAGATTAAAGATTAAAGAATAAAGATTAAAGATTAGAGAATAAATATTAAAGATTAAAGATTAAAGATTAAATATTAAATATTAAATATTAAAGATTAAAGATTAAAGGTTAAAGATTAAAGATTAAAGATTAAAGATTAAAGATTAAATATTAAAGATTAAAGATTAAAGATTAAAGATTAAAGATTAAAAATTATAGATTTAAGAATAAAGATTAAGAATTACAGACAAAAGATTAAAGATTAAAGATTAAAAGTTAAAGATTAAAGATTAAAGTTTAAAGATTAAAGAATAAAGATTAAAGATTAAAATTAAACATTAAAGATTAAAGAATAACGATTAAAGATTTAAGATTAAAAAATAAAGATAAAGGTAAAACATAAAAAAATTTAATTTATTTTCATTTATTATTGTAATTTCTTAGCTGTTATACATCACATTGTCCTGATGTGAGAATTTGTTTGGAACTTATTTTATGAGCTGTATATTTATTTATCAATCATTTGATGTCAATAAGAAAACCATAGATATCCCTTAATGTGCTTTTAATTCGAATGTAGACAAATTAGAAAAAGCTAAATGATATGAAACTTTGAAAACACATTTCTGAAAAGCAATTTATTCATATACTAAATAATAGCACTACAAGATGCTTAAAAATCGCTCGAATAAAAGTTTAGTGGAATCAAAAGTCTTTGAACTAATTAGAGCTTCAAAATGCTTAGATACATACTCGCAGTTTTTCAATCAAAAACGAAAAAATGCTTATATACTCGTACTCAATTTCAAAAATAATTTTGCATAGAGATGTATGTAGCATTTAATATTTAAAACTCAATCTTTTATTTTCAGTTGATAACAGCTTCCAATTTGATGCAACGAGAGATCTGCTGCGAGAGTTGGATGTGAATGATATTGTTTGGATTGGATTGATGAGACCGCAGAGTTCGGAACGTTTTATGTGGTCGTAAGTGTTGAAATTAAAATAAAATTTTGCTTACTATCGAATGTAGTGGAGCCAGCATTAGGCATTTTCCTCCATATAGCACAACAAAACTTCCTGAACACCGTCTGTAAAAAATTATGAAAAATAATTTCGTTAGACTCAAACGTTTTATTGTTCAGAAACTATGTTACTAACATCATGGATTTCCCCAAAAGCAATTTTTCAAAAAATTGGAGCTTTCCTTAAAACATGCTGAAATTTTGAAGAGATGTTGCTTGTAATTTCTGAGAAAAATGTATCAAAATATAATATTAAAATAAATTTTTTAAAAGATTTTTTTTTTTAACTTTTATTTTATATTATAAAAATTTTACATTTATCCTAAAATGTTGTTTTTAGGGTTTTTTTGTAGGTCCAATCGTTAGATAAAAATTCTTCAGATACAAATTTTTTAAAAACGCATTTCTTTCATGTCTGAAATTAAAAATCCCGAATATTTTGCAAAATAAATAATACAAAACTGCAAAGTTTAAGCAGAATCTGGGTTACAAAATTTTCCTTTCCTATGTTACCGCTCGGAAGTGTTTAACACTTTTTTTACGTGAATAATTTAGATGTAGGAAGAAAACTAAAAAGTGGATTTAACTTCTTTTATTTGAAACTGCGCCAATCTTATTACACAAGAATCATAATTACACTAGAGTGTCAATAATGATTGTTAGCTATATTCTTATTAAAATTTGCAAGAAGTTTTTTCATGGAAGAAATACGAGGTTTGTCATTGCCTACCGAGTGGAGAGTATGGCGCCTCTTACTTCCAGTAGGGTTCTTTTTATTTCGAAACTTAGCCAAGCTAACATTTTTATTCCCTCTTTAGTAACCATTTTTCTTTTATCCGATTTTTAACTGGAGCTAGCTTAACCTTTCCTTGACCTTCAAATCGATATGTGTTTTCCGTCCGACAGAATTTTACATTTCATTTGCAATTGCATTTTGCACTTTAGAACTTAAAACTGGTTGTCGATCAATAGGAGAAAGCAATAAGTCTTTTAGTTTTAAAAGCAATAAGGAGGACGACGATAACTTTGGTTTTGGTAAAATTCTACCGATAAGGTAGAAAAACAATTAATTTTTCATATAAGTCGTCTCTTTCAATAAATATTCCTTAAAATTAAGCGATTTTGTTCAAAAATAGTTTCGTGACAAAGTCATTGAGTTACAGCTCGATTGGAACTTTTTTTATTAACTATTTAATTTTAATGTTAAATTTTGATTTGACCTAAAGGTCAACGAACGGATAATTAGGAAATTGTGGAAATTGTATGCACTTCATTTTGTGCACCATATTTATTTTTTTTTTTTGTAACACATACACATTCATCTATTAATTTATCTACGGACAACAGCCCCTTCTCTGCTAAACTTAGTGCTTTTAGTAACTAGAAATGTAACAAAACAGGCAACACAAATGCATCAAATATTCGCCAAGCATTCAAATATATTTTCACAGAATCACTCCATTTATATTTTACTAGTAGTGCATCACGTTGATATTCGTATTCAGAACCCACCCAACCAGCGCAGTCGGGAAGGTGCCTGTTTGGTAGTGCGCTCTCACTACTAGGGGGGCTCCGAAAAGATTCCTAACTGAGCAAAAAACGTGCAAAATATGTAACTTAAAGCATTTTTGAATTAGCGATTTCGGCATCCCAGAAAGCTCACTTAAATAATCCGCAAGGACTCCTCTCTTTTATCTATTTATAACCACATGGTACCCGACACACTTTAATTGCGCTTTGCATTTGTAACCAGAAAATGTATTCCGCTTTCGCTTACATATAATTTGTATATATTTTAATAAAGTTTTACTTTTCGAACAGGTGGAATTCCTCTACAAAATATGCAAACCTACACATGAACTTTATCCCAACGAAGCGCTTATGGATTTTTATAATAGATTTTTAGAATTATTTTTTTTTTGTTGTAAATATGCAAGTAGTATTTATGTACATACATGTATCCTTACCCTATACTTATTTATGTTTTCAATGTCATCTTAGACATACAATAAATGCCCATCTACTCACACCAGGACTATATCCATCGAATACCATTCATAACGAACCATAAATATGAATTTTCTAAAAAATTCGATTCTAGCACCACCTATAGGGTCAACTTTCGATAGAACTATTTCTTGTCGTACTCCCATACATTTCTAGTTTCATCAAAATCGGATCATAAATACAGATTTCCTGAATAACTCGTCTATAGCGCCACCTGGCGCATTTAATTTTCAAAAAAGTATTTTTTATTGCACCAATTATAAATTTTCTGAAAAACTAGACTCTAGCGCCACCTAGCGGAGCCATTTTCCATATAATTGATTTCCGTCACACTCCCACTATACGTTTCTAATTTCATCTAAATCGGATCACAAACACGGATTTCCTGAATAACTCGCCTCTAGCGCCACCTGGCGCATTTAATTAGCATTAAAGTTTTTTTTGTTGCATCAGCACCAAACCTTTTAATATGATCAATATAGGACTATAAATACGGATTTTCTGAATATGTCGACCCACGCCCCCCTTATTGGATTAAAATGTAGCCTATGAGCTTGTCGCAGGTCAAGGAAATAAAAGGTATGCTGTCCGAATTTGATAGAAAATCGTTAATCGGGTTTTGAGCCGAGTTTCACAAAGTATTTGGCTGCATTTTATATAATATATATTCCCTGAGGGAATATAACTAATCTTAAAGTGTTTCGAAATTCGTTTTTTTAATGACAACTACGTAATTACTATTCCCACAACGAACTGAGTTATCTAATAGGGCGATGGCGATGGCAGCAAGCAATTACAATATATTAGATATGTTTTCAAATACTTTACTTGTAATTTAAATATAATCACTTTAAAAATTTGTACATTTCAAATTACCAAGACAAACAAAAATATAAAAACGAAACTGGCTCAGGCTTTATTTTTAATAAATTAGTTTAAAAATAGTTCACAAAAAAAAATCGTTTTTAAATGTGTATCTCTATGGAACTGAAAAACCCAAACTAATAGAAATTGGGCATAATATTCTAAACAAGAGAGGAAAACTAACAAAGAAAATAAAACCTTACTTTATCCTTTTTGGAAACTCGTTCCCCTGAAGTTTGGCATCACTTCGCACTCGCTCGACTCAGCCCTTTGTCAAAGCCAACTCTTTTCGCTTTTTTTCCCAAAGTTCTAATGTTTGTGAAAAATATCTTTTTATGTCTTATTGTTCACCCCTAAGTGCATTCGTAACTGTCATAACGTACATAGTTTTTTTTTTTCGGTATCCCTTGTCAAGAATATTCGAACGCGTCGTTGTCACTCATAGCTAAGCAAATAACCTGAAATGCGCCCCTCCTTCTTTGGAGGAAATTACTAATTAATAATTATCGACCCGTTTTGAAGAACTCGTTTATTTGAACTAATAAATCAAGCGAAAACCAATAACAAATTTGTATACGAAAAGTTATTGAAAAAAAAAAGAAAAAAAACATCAAACATAACAAAAGATTTCTAAACGCTCCCATGTGTTGCTCTAGAGAACTTCTTTTCACTCCTGCTTCGGTTCGCTCCGCCATCGATGATTAGGTTACCAGGATTGTGTTTTTTGGTGCCATTGGAAATCCAAAAAGTACTTTGATACCACATTGGTCTTTTTGAAGCAATTTGCAGATTGTAGTGTGATTTTAATTTAGTTTTGCTTTCAGTTATACGGACATGTTCTGAAAATCGAGAAAAAGACTTTCGAAATCGAGTCGATTTCAAATATTTTGAATTTAGAAAAACATAAACTCAATTGGATGAGAAGGTTTTAAAATTTGGTTTAACAACATTACAACCTTCCCACTTCTTATTATTATACGAAATGACCAGAAATTATCCCACAAATGTTGAGCGTGCGTTTTACGTTCACAGTTTGATAAATTTGAAAATAAAGAATCCGACAAAAATGAGCAACAAAAAAAATGCCAATTCGATTTTGAGGTAAGCTCACACGATCACAAAATTTGTGGTGACCTTTTCCTCTTTTCTTTCTTGAACATTCCAACTTCGAAGGTGGAAAAGTTTTTGTTGATGTGTTTTTGGAGCGAATTCTCCAAATATTTGAAAGCAAATTGGTGTAAAGAATAAACAACTTGCCTATAAATTAGAATATTTATTTGTTGTTTAGAGATCGAAAATTACAAACCAACTTCTTTAAACCATCTTATTGGGCTTATTCGTCTTAGCACCCTCGATAACTAGGTTGAAAAAATTCTGTTCAAATTCTTCCTTTCTTATTTTAATTTCCGAATGAAATAAGTTACTGTGGTGATAATAAAACCAAATCTAATATCAATATATAAATAGCATACATATTAACTATTTGGGACACCGGTTGCGTCGAATTTCGAAATTACCGGGAAAATTTTCCTGAAATTTTTAGTTGGATAAACTTTTTCACTTGAAAAATAAACGTCTTATATTAATTTTCGTTTGAATTTTAAATTGTTATTTATTATTTTTTTATTTTATTATAAGTCAATTTAATATTATATTTAAAGTATGTTTTATTCAAAATAAAAAAAAAAGAATTAGTTCATTTTTTTTTTAATTTGGCAACTTTATTTCTAGCATTTGGCATAATTTTGAAACGTTAATTTATCATCTCTGCGCTCCGCATTTGGCTAACTGGTATACGCGCCCCAGCTTACGAGTATCTGTTTTGTATGAGTAGATTTATATGTTGTAGGTTTGTATATTTACCAGGTCATGCCCAAACCATTAAAGTTTCCGAATGAAATGCGCTGAATAGGCATAAAAGCATTGGAATTTCTAAGCGCAGCTGCTATGGATGTGAATTCAGTGCACTATCCGCCTAAAACTCGGCCCCAATTTATGTGTTCAGTAATAGCCCGTGGGCAGGCACACACACACACACCCACACACACACACACACAATTTGTAGTTACATCGCATACCTAAGTATTGCCTTGCTAAACAAACACTCACATTTTTTTTCTTCTATTTTCTCTTCAACTTTCCTCACTACAGCAACTCCCGGCCACTGGTCACCGACACTGGCTACTGGGCCGAATCGCTACCACTAATGGATGCACCGTTATGTGCCGTCATTGATCCCATACGCGATTATCGTTGGCATGCGTTGCGTTGCGGCGGACCCGAGACCGCATCGTTCCTTTGCGAAATGCCGGGTAAGTGTGTTATGGTTTGTGTGGAACATTTTCAAAATGCAACGCTGTGTAGCAGACTTAATGAAAATTCGTCATTTTACATAGATGTACTACCTTTAAGTGTTTTTCTGGTTTTACCCACTTTATTCAATATGGTTTCCATTTGTTGTTGTCATTGCAGTACCATCCTGGGCAGATGCATGTATACTAAAGGATATGCCTAATCTAACGATGCAATATATGGCCGATACGGCGAGTATTGAGTTGATAAGAAATTGTGCAGAGGAGGGTTTGCTGAAACAGTCGTGCAAAGGCAAGCAGGTAAGTAAACGAAATAGTTGGACTTTTTTCATTTTTGAAATTTGGAGGCTAAAAGTTAAATGAACTGTGATGCTGATTTTGATTTATGAAGTGTTTTTAACTGATATTTTTTGGCCAGTACTAGGATGATATTTTCTCTTTCTTGATAAGGACTTGGCTCTGTCTACAGAGTGATCTATAGTCGATAAAAATAGAAATGAAATGAAGCAAAAATGAATCATGAAAAATAATCACAATAAAAATTCTGGCTCAATCGGTTGAGTTGTGAGCTGTAAAGGCCAGTTTTTTATTTGAAAATTATTGAAAAAAAACAGCAACAGTCAAAGCGGTAGAAGTTGTAGCTGCTATTTCGGAGATCATCACATATCCTCATCAGATTTCTTTCATGACTACATGACGACCTACGACTTGCTGGTCAAATATATGGACCACAGTGGGCTTATGACTCCTGGCTGTTGTTGTCTTTTTTCTCCAAAATACTTTCCTTATGCTAGCCTCGAGCAAAAAAATTAATATTTGTCGATTTAGTACATTAGGTAAAAAAAAAATAATATGTGCATAACCCCAATTATAAAATATAGTACCGACTTTGTTTTCTAAAACAAAGAAGAAAAATCTATGGAAAAATAAAAAAATTTAGTATTTTAAATTGTTTATACAAAAAATTTTTGTTTAAATTTTTTGCAAACAATACCTCTTACTGATGTTAAAAGATACCGCAATAAAATTGCGTAAAATTATAAAATACATTTAACATAACTTTACTAAGGGTTCTGAAAAAGCTGCAAAAACTCCTACCTTTGCAAAGAAAACAACCTAGTTGAAAATGTCTGGAATTTCAAAATTCTGAAAATTAAAAAAAATATTGTTTAGCGCATTTTATTTTATAGCCCCAAATAACACATTTGAAACAAAGTACGAGCCATTTTTGTAACTATGGAACTTTTCGCGATATCCAATAAATTTT
Organism: Anomoia purmunda; assembly: GCA_951828415.1. Lineage (NCBI taxonomy): Eukaryota > Metazoa > Arthropoda > Insecta > Diptera > Tephritidae > Anomoia > Anomoia purmunda. Next base: position 50,137,316 of record OX639995.1, read on the forward strand.
GCCGGAAGTTTTTGTTTACTAATGAAAACCATTTAAATTTCTAAAATTCTTTACTTTTTCGAAAAGTATATTTTGAAACGATCTTAACAAATTTTTATAACTATAATACTTTTGCAAATATTCAATAAAAACAATCACAGAAATTTTTCAAATACCATATCTTTGAAAAGGAAAATCATCTTGAAAATTAGAGGATCTTTTACAATCCGCTTTTTAAATTTCAAAACTCCAAAATATCACCTTTAAAAAGAAGCTAGACATAGTTAACCAGTAAGCTATATGTGAAAAGGAAAATCATCTTGAAAATTAGAGGATCTTTTACAATCCGCTTTTTAAATTTCAAAACTCCAAAATATCACCTTTTAAAAGAAGCTAGACATAGTTAACCAGTAAGCTATAGAACTTTTCGAGACATTCAATAGCGAATTATTCCTTTCTTTGGAAGGAAAAAATTATTTAAAAATCAGAGGATCTTCCAAGCTAAGCTATAGGTATGGTATGGGGCGAGGCTGATGTGATTCAAACCCCTACCAAAATCTTAACTGCAGTACTATCTTGAAATGAGTTTATTGTTTTTAAATAAAATTATCATAGACAAAAAAAAAAGACATTTGTTTTAATTTTTAAAAATTTCAAAATTTTGGAATTGAATATATGTTAGAACCATTTTTGCAACTATAGAACTTTTGGATATAGTTAAAAAATTAATGGGAAAGATTCAGGAATAATAAATAATTTATTATTAGTATACCCATTGGAATTAATTGAAGTCACTAAACTTTTCCTACGGCTATTCCTTTTCTAAAAAAAATCAACACGACCGAATGCATTCAACAATTTATTGAATGAAAAAATGCGATGATTACTAGCGGGCTCGACTTAGCGCGTAAGGTGTAATAATAGTTGATCAAACACGAATGATGTAAATTATAAAATGAAAAAAAAAAACACCTACTGCGAATATTGTAAATTTGGTATTCTCAAATCAGAGATTGTGTATTGGCACATTAAGTTTTGAATTATTAACCTTATACCTTGTCCAGAGCAAAGGTTTATTTTGTAATTATCGCATTTATTGCAATTATCCCTTCAACCTACTTAATTCTGTTAGATTTCACCTTACAAAAATTTGACTTGAAAATCTCGCCACACCGAGAAAATCAGCATGTAATCCTCATTTCATTATTTTGTGCAATCCGGATTTGCGCAAACAGCAGTGAAAACAAAATAAACCAAAGTAAATTCATATGCGATGGTAGCGTTACATGAACTGAATGCTTCTTCTTTCTTAACCTTGCACGTTTAAAATTTTAAAACTGTTTGCTGTGGTTAAATTCTCACTTTCTATTTAAATTAGAACAGTAAAATTTGCGCTTTCCTTCCTGTATTATACGAGTATATTATCTCTCTTAGTTTCTCTGTCATTCACTCTACTCAAATGCGAAAGAAATATACTTGCAATTCTTGTATTTGTAGGGACGATGCCTCCATATTTGAATTTTAAAAATCAAGTACGTTGTTAGCAATAGTTAGTGATATGCGAGAAAAAAAATTCCAACCAACCTTTACAATAAATATGTCCTACAATTTTAAATAGAGCACAATCACATAGGATTAGTGTACTGGCATGGTGGTTTATTGATTTATTAAAAATTTTTTTTTTGAAAACCGTGAACTTGTCGGACAAAATCGTGTGACTTTTTCCAATTACAACGGTTATCGCGTTTGCTTGGTTTTCTTAGGTCAAATGTTTTACGACCAAATATAACAAAAAATGCCAACATGTTGACAATTTGGAAATTCGCATTGCCGTCAAAACGAAATATCTCATTCTATTTTGTTGTGAGCAAAATCAAAAAACAATAACTAAATAAACATACACTCCAAAAAGCGGGATCCAGAAGTAAAACTTCTTTTTTAGTAGCATCAGTATAAATATTAGTAGAGATAAGTAAAAATAGTAGTAGTAATTAGTAGTAGCATTATGAAAAATAGTAGTAACAATTACTAAATATAGTAGTAGTAATAAATAGTGGCATCCGTAAGAGTAATGCCAGTAGTAGTAATTATTAGTACCATTAGCAAAAATAGTAGTAGAATTTTATAAAAATAGTAGTAGCAATTAGCAGTAGTATTATATAAATAGTTGTAGCAATTAGTAGAACCAGTAGTAAAATTAGTAGTAGCATTAGTCAAAATAGTAGGAGTAATTAGCAGTAGTAGTAGGTATTACGAGTAGTAGCAGTAGTTAGTAGTAGTAGTAATTAGTAGTTGTAGTGGTTTGGAATAGTAGTAGAAGTGGCAGTATGTGAACCAGTCTCGAGCTACTGAAGGGTCTTGAAATGCTGCCGAAATATCTAGTCTATTATCGCCTCGACCGTCGGTACGCGATGTAAAAAAAAATCACTCTCATGCCACTATAGAAGTTATGCTTCAAGAAATATATACTTGATTTAGGGCAAGAACTTTATTATTTGACGCATCATAAGTTTAACAGTTTCAGTAAAACTACAGCTACTCTATTTCCCCACATTTATTTTCTTCACTTTTCTTCTTTCCTGCTCAAACAGGACCGGGATCGCGCACTACAAGAACTAATCTGCCCTCGCGAGCGTCTCGAAGCGCAGCGCATCAACGATATAACCAACTCGCACTTCAAATCCCTACAAATTATCAACAGCATTCGCACCGACAACAACGAAAACAATGACATTGAACTCCTACCGCTAGGCGAAACCTCTTACGGTTCGAGTAGCAGCAGCAGCGACATCTCTGAGCAAGTACAAACCGAAAAGAATACCGTACAGCGACTCATCGAACAATTCAATGTGGATGAACTAATGCAGGCCGATGAAGCGGCAATGCCCGTAAGCAATTATCATATACCAGGCGAGATTCCAAAACCGGTGAAGAAGTCGGCTAAAAAGGTGATTGTTAGCAATGGCGGTGAATATCCGAAGAAGTATGTTGTTGGGTCACAGAAATCCGAAGAGGGTATTCAATTACCACCGCCAACGCCGAAACCAAGCAAACAACAGCAAATGTTGGCTTTGGAAGATATGATGATGGGCGACCAGCCACAACAAAGCGGCGAACCAGAAATGATGGAACACGTTGGACCCGAAGAGGATGAGGTATCTAACGAGATAACAGAACCGTTGCCACATATGAAGAAAGTACTACCACAGGATCTCAAGACAATGGCACCCATCACAGAGAAGTCATCGGAGGAGGCGGAGAGCGGTGAAAAGTTTGCACACAAATCAGCCAAAAATATGGAAATGGAAAAGAGAGCTTTCAGCACTACAAGTGCTGTCACTGCAAAGCCAACAACAATATCAACTGCAACAATTACAACCACTACAACTACAAGCACACCATTGGAAACAGCAACGAGTAGCAGCACTGTAATGCCAATTTTAGCCGCGTCTACCACCACAGCTAAAGCAAAAGAAATTGGAATTGAAACTACGGTAACAACTCAACCAGCTCCACACCGTGCTACCTCTACCACAGCAGAAAATCATTCTCCGAGCGCTACACCTGCGCTTGCAACTGCCACGTCTCATGGCCCAGTTTACACCAGCAACACGCCGATTGCACACACATCCACCAAATTAACAGATTTTGATGGATCCGCTTTTGCCTCAGATTCATCACCAACTATTGGCCATCCGATGCATCCACAGCAGCAACAACAACAGCAGCCACAACAACAACGGGGCAACACCTTTACCGAGGAGTCGCAGCATCCACATGTGAAAGAATCGGTAGATAATTCACATTTTATACCACCAATGTTGTTGGTAAAATCACACTATGTACCACCGTTGAAGCATAGCGAGCATTCAGGTGCGGAACATCATGGCATCGGTGCGCATGGAGGTGGATCATTTGTGCCTATTGGACATGAAGATCACAGTGCTGGTGAGGGTAAGTTGAAACTTTTACAAGGATTTTTCTTATTAAAGTCTTTTTGCAATAAATATTAGCAGGCGAAACCAGTATTTCAAGAAAATTAAAAAGCGTTGCCTCTTTGGAGATTTGTAGGCCATTATTTACAAAATGCAAGGGTTCATATAATTCGCCAACTTATTAGAGCTCTTGCTTAAACTCGACTATTCGACTATACGACTAGTCGATTATCAACTATTAAAAATTTCGAATAACCTTGCACTTTCGATTGATCGTTTACCATCTGCGGACACGATATCGGCCACAAATGAGGTCCAATCACAATTTTTTTTTTTAAATCGTAATCTTTTTATCACTTGTAAGTTGAGCAAAGTTGACAGCAGAGGACGCACCTAACCAAAAATTGAATAGGAATTAGATTACAGCATGGGCATCATTTCTTAATAATTTTTTCGTTTCGCCTGAGCGTCATATCCAACTATCCGAGCTCTAACCGCGAAAAAATGTTAGCTGCGCATTTTTCCATAATTTCTAGATGCGTATCAAAACGAACACTTTGAAAAATTTCGCTTAAGTTTTTTTTCGCGGTTGGGGCTCACGTTGTTTTGTCAATAATTTTCTTCGCAAATTCAACACAATACTGTAGTTCAAGTATCCAATTCCAAAACATAGCGTTTCAAAAGTATCGATTAAAAAATTTTGGTATCGAATAGCAGAAGTATTGATATGATATCGTATCGTACCGAAACTCGTGTCCCTATCACCATCGCGAGTCTGAAAATCTAAAATTATTCGAATGGTGACAGCTATTCACAATAAATTCATAAAAACTTTATTATAGTGGAAAACGAGCTATATCAATAAGCAGAAGCATTCACAAACATAAAATAGCAATAATTTTTTGACCAAAACCTACTGGTTGAAAAATTAAAAATTAACGGTTATTCGACTAGTTGTTTCTGGTTGGTTAGTCGAAAAAATCGAATGGAAACGATTAGTCGATTAGGTGCAGTCGACTATTGTTTTAAACAACTTTTGCTAATCGATTAAACGCGTTTAAAAAGGCGCGTCACGCTCAGCATCTCGAAAACGGCCGGAGACGGGTACATGCAAAGGAATCCGATTTCCACAAAATCCTCTCTGTTGCGTATTCTTGGATACATATAGATTGAAATTAAATTTAAAAAAATCGATTTTTTGAAACCGCAATAGTAGAGGACCCCTTACTGTATACGATTTTAACAAATATCTCGTCACATGCGCCACCTACCAGTTTTATTTTGTGTCAAACTCGTTTGCTTCTACATTGCTATCAAATGCATGTGACGAATTTCAACCAAATCTATATATATAAAAGAAAGTCGTGTTAGTTACACCACTTATAACTCAAGAACGGCTGAACCGATTTGGCTGAAAATTGGTGGGGAGGTAGCTTAGAACCAGGGGCAGGTTATAAGATACTTTTTATCCCGTTACCGTGGGACGACAAAAAAACGGTAAATTTGATTTTTTTTCTTCGCCCATCATATATTTTGCTTTTGCTTTTTTGTATGAAAATCAAAATTTACATGTACTCTGGCGGCGAAAGGTAATATCGATGTAAATTGTAGTGACATCTAGCGGAGAATTGCAATATCCATGTAATTGGTGTGAATTGCCAATATTAACATGTATTTTGTTTACTTTTACGAATTTTGTTGGGTGAAAAATTGACAGTTAGAAATTTTGAAGTTTACCGGTTTTTGTGTTTGTTTCGAGTGTCTATAAATATTGTGCCGATATTCTTATCATTAAAATGCCGCGTCCAAGACGATCAAATCTTCCCCGAAAAAGCCGTAATGCAACTAGGATGCAAAACGTTGCGAATGAAAGGACTGAAGAAGTACAAGAAATTGCACGTGAAGAGCAAAGCGAGGCAGTTCGTGCAAAGGCTCGGTTGGCTATGAGAAATCATCGAGCAAACCTAAGAGATCAACATCTTGATAATTTTCGACGCACAAGGAGAAATTTATCAAGTACTGATTTGAATCGAGCAGCGTTTCGATATGATTGCAGCACTGATTACTGCTTGCATACTAGCGTTCGCATTGGGCCAATGGATGTGGTTTGCGAGTATTGAAGTTTTCCGGAGAAACGCCAAGATTGTGCTGCCTTAATGGGAAAGTGAAATTACCATTATTGACTCCCCCACCTGAGCCATTGCACTCATTGCTACTACATAATTCAGAATGAGGTCATTAGTACACTACATTCGTTCAAATCTATTGACTGTGCAACAAATGCAGATGATGCCACCAACTAACCAATTGAATCCTTAAACTCCTGGCTTACCACCGCATAATTTACGACTAAAGGTGAACTGTAAACTGTGCAACGGAACGCGTTTGGTGGTAAGTAAATTGATGAACAATGTGATTTACGCGACGATACTCCAAGGAACATTTGAAGGTGAGGAAGTTCTCATTCCGAGGATCCCGATGATCCCAACCGACATGCCGTTTGAGTTTAAACGACTTCAATTTCCGATCCGTCTTGCATTCGCCATGACCATTAACAAATCACAAGGCCAATCCTTGAAAGTTTGTGGTCGAAATCTAGAAAATCCATATTTTTCCCATGGTCAATTATATGCGGCATGTTCAAGGGTCGGAAGACCAGCTGCGTTATTTGTTCTTGCACATAGTAATAAAACTAAAAATATCGTCTATCACAAGGTGCTTCACTGAAGAGTGCAGCCTATGCACTAAAATACATGGCCAATAAAGAATCATTACAATAATTGATTTTTTACTTACTTATATTTATTATCGTAATAAAAAATTTAAACTCATAAAATCAAGAATCTGCTCATTTATTGCTTCTAAGGCGGAGCAATGTTCGCCGGGTCAGCTAGTGTTTTTATAAATACGGGTTTAAGAAAATCTCGACTCCTGCGATTCACATTTAGATAAAATATAGATTATAGCTAATCTTGGTACATCTTTACTTACTACTTTTGGCGTCGTTATTTGTCAAACATTCAAATTTATAGTATTAGTGGGATCACATGTCTCCTTACTATTTCTACCAATAAAATTTATATTTTAACAGCATTTTTTCACATATTTACCACTAATTTTATAAAAACTTATTCATTTGCATATATTGTATTTGTTAGTTAAAATCATTGATGTTTGTATAACGAAGAAACCTCTAATCGGGAAATCGTAGCAAATTATTTACGAAAAAAATATTTCGTGTTTTGCACTTCACATTGTACTACTAATTACCTAAATTATGTACTTTTTTTTACCACCTTTTCACAAAAAGAGGATTATATTTTGCCCCATTTCTACTTCCCATGCAAATGCAACCCTTAATAATTGAATCATGATTCGGATGACTAATAAAGTATCCGACTACTTTTGCATAGTAAGCAATTGCAGACCAAATGTTAATATCTAATCCTTTTAAATAAGTCCTTTTCTCTATGTTAAATAAATTAAGTAAGCAACTGATTTTCTTATCTGCTTGTAACTCTGAAGGTAAGCCCAGTGATGATACATCCCATCTCAGCGGCAAAGCCAACCACGCCGAACCAACCACTACAGCAACAACAAAGAAAACTGATGAAACTGAGGTTGAAGCAATGACCACAATTACAGTGACAACGACAATGGCGGCACCAAGATCGACAGCAACCACAACAACAGCAGACAAATCAGCCCATTTTGACAAGTTCACAAAGAAAACCAACGATGAATCGATTTCACTGGAACAACAACAACAACAACAACAACAACAACAACAACAAAAGCAAATACAAAAACAGCATAATTCAAAGTTAATTGACAGCACAGCTATGGAGACAAATCACCATCAACAACAACAAAGCGAGAAGGAAGTTAGTATTACAGGTCCAACGCAAGCTGCAAGTGAAGCTCAGGAAATGACAGAGAAAATTGAAAATGTCGAGAGAAATGTGGCGACAACTACGGCAACAACAGCAACTGCACATGTGACAACAACGCCGTTGACAACAGTCAGATCCGCTGTTAACAAGCTCCATTCAATAGCGACACCAACTAACAAACTAGCAGCAACAACAACAACAACAGCAGCAGCAACAGCGAAGGAAGCAGTAGCAAAGGCAATGCCAGCGACTACAATGAAATCTGCTGACAACGTCATGACAGATGAAATTGAGAAGTCAGTAAAGCGCGACCAACAGACAAAAGAAGTTGAGAAGCTAACAAAAGAAATGTCAGTGGAGACAACTAATATCGCATTGGAAATGCCGGTCATGATGACGGTAAAAACAACAACAGCGACAGCGACAAAGACAGATGAGTTCCAAACAATGAAAGACACGGACGCAACACACAAGCCACCGCTAGCCACAGAGATAGCAGCAACAACAACAACAACAACAGCGGCAATACCATCAGAAAGTGCAGCTACGATGACCATCGCTGCATCAACTCCATCCTTGGCTACAATAACAACAACAACTGCTGCCGCTGCGGCTGCGGCTGCGGCTTCCGCATCCGTTTCCGATTCCGATTCCGTATCAGCAACAGCCACAACAGCCACCCATACAATAATCGCATCGGCCACAGCCACAGCATGCAGCCGAGACGCAGATATGGAGTCGACGACTGCCGGTACGACCGAGGCAAGCGGTGCTGATGAAGACGAGAATGGCAAGAAGCTAACGCGCGTACATCGCACTTGTCAGCCGCACATCGAGAAGGGCATCGGCGGCAAGCATACGAAGAAGCATCATGCCACAACCGCCGAACCACCAACGCCGACACGCAATTTCATGAAAGAAACAACAGAGACGCCGCTCTACAAACCAAATCGCCATCGTGTGCTGACCCAGCCGGAAACTGTCAGCTATTTTAAGAAGATATTAGGTTAAGCATTAGAAGAGGGAGAAGCGACAGATGGCAGGAGCGAAGGTGGTGGGCAGAGTGAAAGAAACAAAAAAAAAAAAAAAAAAAAAAAAACACATGAGAAAAGGCGATCAATAGACAAAATAGACGAGTAGAAGCAAACGAACGAAGTTGAGAGTGTGTGCTGGCCCTAATGGTGGGCACACAAAGTATGACATTCGGCGCAGTGAAAAGCAAAACATGCATCCAAAGTTAGTTACGTAATAAGCAGCTAAATTTGTAGGTATGAATATGTAAGTAAGTAAAAGGGTGCATAGTAGGAGCCAAAAATGAGAGACGAAAAAACAAAGAGTACAGAACATAGTAAAAGCATATTTAGTATAGTTGCAATGAAGATTATTGCAAGTATGATTTCTAACAGGAGTTTCACATCAAATTCGTTAAAATTGTACTCCGGTAAACTTTTCTAAGTGTGAACGCCACATTGCTATCATTTGTTGTTAAATCGCAAATTAAACTTTTAAATTTAGCTGATTTTGTATTTACAACAGCGCTTGCTTGTGAATATTCACTAAAATTTAAATATTTTAATGCAAATTTAAATAAACTTCACTTAATTTTATATTCACGCGCTACACTGCGCGACAACTTCTTGGCAACTCAAACCAGCTCCATATTTTGTTTATGGCCAGCTAAAGTTTTCATGTCGCTGCCTAAGCTTTTTTTCAAAAAAAAGTATAAAGACTGTTTAAAATATACGTCTGAGCGAAATGAATGGTTAATAGAAATAAAGAAAAATTTCACGGGAAATATTTCCGTAGAGCATTTTAACCCATTGGCTCTCAACTAAAGTATAATTTTCAACCTTGCTACAAGAGACACCTCAGAAATATAAATTCGCAAGTTGCTAGTGGTTTAAAATTATCTAGATAATTCTTCCCCGAAAAATTTTAGTAGAGGTCTTCTCAGATCAAATCTATGTGCGATTAAAGTCCAATCCTACAAAAGTTGACGTCACCGATTCCAATGCAACTTTGTATAAATGTTGGATTATTTGTTCACAATAGTGTTGCGAGTCGGATTGAGTTAATTGTGAAAGGTTGCAGATTTATAGGGGCCCAAACGTTTGTGCACGTAAGCGTTTAAATATTCATAAGTTTTAGCACAAATACAAGGTTGACAATTTTTGTTATGGTTCTTTCAGGATTTTTTACGTTCTTTACGATAAATATACATATATCTTCATTAAAAAAATATGATGTGTAAATTATTATGGCATGAAAATACTTGGATAATAAATTAACCCCCTTATGCTGATTACCTGACAAACCGTATCAACTTTACGGCTGTCAGGTTTACTGCGCCTAAAACTATGCTGCAGAAATGGGGTTCTGCCATCTAGTGATGTCAACACTACTCGTCGTTATATTCTGCGATATAGCTGTAGGCGCATTAAACCTGACAAATCTTTGTCATCTAGTAAAATTTTGAAGAGCGCTGTTACCCCGTTGTCGCTCGTAGTTTTACTGAGTGGCGAGCGTTCAGGGACATAAGGCGAGAGTTCTCGGCTGATTTCGTTATATTGGCGATGATAACAGCACTCGTCACACATATTAGATAACAGCTCTGTTAACTTGCAATGTTAAAGTTAATGAACAGCATAAATAATTGCTGGATATTTCAAGTGAACATATTTTATTTTTATGTTCTGTTACCCTTTACGTTCTTTGTATACAAGTTTTGACCGAGCAGACCTTTAGTTTTCCGGCGATTAATAATCTACAATTTAATCCTCTAACGTCTCCCTAAAGTTGTTTTTAGAAGAGTTTCTTGAGGTAAATGTCAGACTGACACTTTTGTGTATCCGCTAATGGGTTAAGATCTTCTGCGGAAAAATTTTCTGTGAATGCTTTAAACTTTTATTTCACTGAAACATTTGTTAACCATTTGGTACACTTTTTTTTGAAGCAACTTATGTCGGGACATGAAAACTTTTGAAAAAATATTAAAAAAGTCCGGGCTGGTTTTGTTTGTTGCACAGTGTTATTTTTACATCGATGTATGTTGTAAGTTGTATTCGTTAAAATAGTAATTTTACAAGAACAAAACAACCGCCAGTTGTTAACGCATACCAAACTACAACGGGACCGAGCTAGGTGTGAACACTCCTTAAGTTTTTGCGAAGCAGCGAATTAAAAAATATATTGGAGCATGTCAATTTTGAGGGCTAAGGTAAGTGAATGCAAAAAATTTCGGCATTTTAGTTGTATAAATATTGTATTTGTACTTCGCTAGCTTGGTGAATACTTTAAATTGTGCTATCGAGTTTTATACGAAATAACTTCTGTGAAAGAAGAATAAAAAAAATTAAATTAAACTGAATTATATGCAAACATTCCAAGGCAGCAGTTAAATGTTTCAAGGTTTTGAGAAGAGAAAACTTTAATGGAAATTAAGGCCAAAATAGTTGAGTACTATCGCTTAGATTTACGTAAAAACGCACACAAAACGATTACATGTTCGACGTTCTGTATTTAAGTGTATTATTAAAAAAAAATAATAAAGTTGTTGATGGTTTAATGGTTTAATGGTTTAATAAACCTAATTTTTGTGCCAATACCGAAGCCAGTTAGATGTTTATTATTTAAACAGCAAAAAATAATAATTTGTATCGTATTAGAAATAAAAAAAATATTTGGACTACAACTTTTTTATTTAGGTTTCTTTTGACGCAGCGAACAATTACGAAATAAACCACGAAAGCAAAAATTTAGCAAACGAAGGACTAAAATTTATTTTCCTAACTACATAACATCGACATTATAATCTGCGACATAGTTTTAGGCGCAGTAAATCTGACAACTGTCATATTAATGAATTTTATCAGGTCATCAACATAGGGCTGTAGTATTTTTGTGGCTTATACGTACATATCTTGAATTTGAATCAAATCCGACTGCAAATACGGTCTCCAGAAATGTCTCGATTCTAGCGTCATCTATCGGATCCTCTTCCGCAATGAATTGCGCAAAATGTAGAGTGAGATGGCTAATGCGCTGTTTAGTATCGGAGAGTTTCCATTTATTTTCGTGGTCGTTCTCTTCTTTTGTTGTATTTTGTTTAATAAGTGCACAAAATTCACCAACCCGACAGTTGTCAGATTTACTACACCTCATAGTTGCTGATTGGCTTTCATATTTTCTCTTATGTTAGTTATGTTTATAGTTTCTCCTCGCCTTTTCATAGTTTTTGGATCACTAGCCGCTAGATCTTGCGATTTTTAATTTAAAAGCTGTACAAAAATGTCGCCCAAATATTTGGTGTAAATAGATTCTCAACTTTAAATTCGCAAGTCATAAAAAGCCCTGTAAAAAATCCGACGAGTCTTGCAAGTGTTCGGGTTGAGTCGCAAACGCACATGCATCCGATTGAGACTGATCCCTGAATAAGGTCTTTAGAGATTAGGTTAGGCTGGAGTGGCTGCCACCCCCGGGGGGGTCAGTTAGGCCAGTAATAGGAGGACCATTGTTTTACCACAAAGAAAAATTTGTAACCATCGCTCATTAACTTCAACAGGTAATTTACCTCGGTGCTTCAAACCTCACTAAGGTCATCCAAAAACGGTGATCCCAGATATCGCATCCTGCTTTTACACAGTGCCGGACACTTACACAGTAAATCGTTTCCTCTACCTCGTCATTCCTGCAGCTCCTGCAACATCATCGTGAGGGTAATCCCAACCTTTCAGCATGTTTCCCTATCAGACAATGCCCTGTTAGAGCCCCGATCACTTTCGATATGTTTTCCATTCTTAGAGAGAGAACGCTGCGCGACCGTTTCCGCTCCCATTTAGGCCACGTCTGCCTTGAGGTTAGACAGGTCGTATTTTGCCTCCATCTATTGTCAGCTTGTTTATATGTACAAAATTTGAGTAGCAGTTTGCAAGTGGCAAACGGCATACCAATGCGTTCTTTATCCTGAAGAATCTGCTTGGTCGTTCCTTGTCTTGCAAGTTCGTCTACCATGCAGTTTTCCTCTATGTCCCGGTGACCAGGGACCCAAATGAGGTACAGTCTGTTCTGCTTGGCCATCTCCTGTAGAGATAGGCGGCAGTTTAGCACGATGTTCTAGTTAAACGTGAAAGAGCTCAGCGCTCTGTTTGCAGCCTGGCTGTCACTAAAAATGAATATATTTCTTTCTTTAACCCTGGCCCCAATCTTCTCTACCGCCTGCATGACAGCTGAAACCTCAGCCTGGAAGACGCTGCAGTGATCTGGTAACCTGAAGGAAACGCCTACTCAAACCTTATTATCGAGTTTCGAGCCATCGGTATAGATGGCAATGCTATCAGGTGGAGTATGAGGCTCAAGTTTCCACTCCTCCCTGCTAGGAATTCGTGCAATAAAGTTACTTTCAGAAAACGATGTCAAACCACACCGATCCGTGCTGCTCGGTAGAGAGCAGAACTCGTTCAAAATACAAGGGTGCTACCAAAAAGACTACTCCTTACTCATAAAAAGTAAACCTTTCATTACCGGGGTTTTCCGCTTATTTATTTTATAGTATTCAAGGCATTTCAGGGTTTAGTATGTTCAAAAAAGTTAAGGTCTGATATAGAATGCTGTGCAACTTTACCAAAGAAATTTTGCCAAAAAACCAAAACGAATAAAAGCTAGAAACACGAAAGAAAAAATTTCACGGGAAATATTTTAATAGAACATTTTAACCCAATAGCTCCCACATAAAAGTGTCGTTTTTAAACTTGCTGCAAAAGACCCCACTAAAATCTTATTTCGAATAAAATAACATAGTTTTATAGTATTTCTTCAAGTGTGCCCGCTCAAAAAGTTGATGTCACCGATTCCAATAAAACTCTTTATAAATGTTGTATTATTTGTTTATAATTTTTTTTTAGTAGTGGATGGGTTAATTGTAAAAGGTTACAGATTTACAGGAACCCAAACTTTTGTGCACGTGCGCGCTTAACTATTCAAAGTTTTCAATGTCTGTTATATTTTTTACAAGATTTTTACACTCTTTACGATAAAAACTTTTTTAGTATGAGAAAAAAAATGTTTGTCTATTGTATAAAATCAGGGTTTCACATATTATTCGCACAAATCGACACCTTCGATAAAACGGAAAGCGGATTAAACTTGAGTTTTTTCTAAAGAATGCATGTGCAAATTATTATGGGATGAAAACAATTAATCAATACCAGTAATAAATTAAATTTTTGAAGAGCGCTGTAACCTATTACCGCCCATAGTTTTAGTGAGCGGTCACCGACACAAGGCAAGAGTTCTCGGATGATTTCGTTACATTGGCGATGATAACAGCACTCATCACACATATTAGATAACAGCTCTGTTAACTTGCAATTTTAAGGTTAATGGAGACCATAATACATAAATGCTGGATATTTTAAGCGAACATATTTTATTTTTATGTTCTATGAGCCTTTGCGCTATTTGTAGAAAAAATTTGACTGAGAAGGTATCTAGTAAAATTTTCTGGTGATTAATTATATAGAAAATTTAAACCCGCTAACGGCTTTCCAAAATTGTTTTTTTTTTTTGTGAAGTGCTTCCTATCGTAAGGCCCTATTTTGTAGGAGCTAATGTGTTAAGATTTTCTACGGAAAAATGTCTTAAACTTTAATTTTCTTCAGACAAATATTGTAACTATTTGCCCCACATTTTCTTTAGGAACTTACATCGGACTCGAAAACTCTAGTAGCCCTTACAAAAAAAAATCGAGCTAATTTTTTGCAAATCCATCAAGTGTTACGGCATCAGATAGGTGTAGTTTGAAAAAATATCAACAAATATTAACGGGCTGGTTTCGTTTGTTGCACAGTGTTATTTGTACAGCTACAGTTATTGAAAAAAAAAAACTATCTGGTATTCCTGGTATTGGCAGACAAAATATGTTGATTATTACCAAGTGGATTAAACTAAAAGCTTTTAATTTTTAAGCCAATTATGAACTTTTGCAATAAATGGCGCAAGCCTAGTTAGCAAAGAGTTTTTTTTTTTGCTATACCAAAAGCGACAACAACAAAACAAAAAATTTACCATGTGTATGTGAACAAAATTGAATTTTATTATAAATAATATGTACAATTATGTAAACAAATAAAAAAGTACTATTTGAAACATAGTTTTTAAATTGAGCGAGCCAACAAAAGCAGAGAAGCATAAATGCGGTAAATATGTTAGAGATAATGCGCATTTACAATTTTATGTGTTATAACAACAACAAGTGAATACACAAAAAAACAAACACAAACACGTAAATACGAAAATCGTTTAAAATATTGAAATAATTAATACAACTAAATAACAATAGTAATAATGATAAGAAAATGAATTAATAATTAATGAATGAGTACGAGCATTTATTAAGTCAATATTTCGCGCATGTGTCTGTGTGTGTGTGAGGGTTTGCAAGCTCACCAATAACTGCATAATACGCATTAATTCAATGGTTTTTAAAACCATATTGAACAATGGTGGA
The DNA here is from genome assembly GCA_951828415.1 of Anomoia purmunda. NCBI lineage: Eukaryota > Metazoa > Arthropoda > Insecta > Diptera > Tephritidae > Anomoia > Anomoia purmunda. Next base: position 50,152,627 of record OX639995.1, read on the forward strand.
AATCAAACAAACATCCACACAAGCGCACGCACACACGCAAAGCAAAAAAAAAATCACAATATATGTACGTACGTATGTACATTTGCACAACATCCGGCAAGCTCAGCAAAATTCATTTTCAAATAAAATAAATTATTTGTTTGCTGGCGCCGGTATTGGTGTATTGGTGGTGGTAGCGAGGCGAAAAATTGGAAATACATTTAGCTCACGAAAAAACAAAATACAAAAAAAAAAAACAAAACAATTAAAATGTTCACTAATGAATATTTGTTGTGTGATTGTGCAAAAGCAAAAACAAAAAACAAAAAACCAATATCCATACATGAAACACGATGGCATACACATACACACATATTAAACAGAATTTAATAAAATGAAATACAACAATAAACAAAAAATACAAATCCATTCAAATTGATTTTAATTACAACTTCTGTATGCAGTGGCGATTATGATGAGGTGGCGGCGGTAGGGAGACGGGGTTAACTAAAATAGTTCCCTACCTGAAAGCCTGTTGAAAACCGTTGGTATTATTTTATTTTAGTTTGTGACTTTCTACGCCTGAAAAATTCATTCTCTGCTACACAAAGTTGAAGTACAGGGTTTTTCAATAGGAACGCACCAAAGTTTTTTTAAATAAAACAAAAACGTTTCGGGATATGAATTAAATTCTTTATTCCTGTGAAAGTACATTCGATGCCATTATGTATGGAACTCGATTTCTTTTGCATGGGCACCACAGGCACGCTTGCAAAAAGTCCGGCCGATACTGCTGCAATTTCACATTCGATATTCGTACGAAGTTCATCAATCGTCGCTGGCTTGTGGGCATAGGCCATAGACTTAACGTAGCCCCACAGGAAATAGTCTAACGGCGTCAAATCGGCCGACCGAGGTGAGGGCCATTTCGTGAGATAACACGATCACTAAACTTGGATTTCAATAAATCGATTGTGACATTCGCTGTGTGGCTTGTGGCGCCGTCCTGTTGTAACCACATATTGTCCAAGTCTATATCATCCAATTCGGGCCAAAAATATTCGGTTATGATTTAGCGTAAACGTGCCGGTCTTAATCATCACGGAAGAAGTACGGCCCAATGACGCCGCCGGCCCATAAACCGCACCAAACCGTAATTTTTTCGGGATGCAATGTTGACTCATGGAGTACGTGTGGATTACAGCCTGTCTAATAACGAATATTTTGCTTATTGACGAAGCCATTCGGTCAGAAAAGACGACGTCCATAAATTGGACGTAGCCCTCTTTAAGTTGAGGCCATTGACTCCGAATTTCGGTAGTAAATTTTAATAATTTCGACTCGTTGTTGGATCGTATATCTTTCCATGATGAAATGGCAAACCTTACTGAAGAGAAATGTCAAAAGAGCGGCAAAAAAGATGGCGTCGTTTGCTGTCACTATAGGTCTACTTTTGTAGCGTCCCTATTGCAAGACCCTATACCTCAAAGAGCCAATCAGATGAGATTAGATACTATGGAGAATGTACCCAAAGAACGTAGATTATAAAGAAGTTGCATACAATCCCACCGTTTCTGTAACTGAAAATCTCGTCCAATTTACCATACCATAACTAATTTAATTTTTCCTGAATGAAATTACAATCCGATTAGATCCAATTAGTTTCTGGTGTGTTGCAATTCAACGAGAGTTCTTGCCATAGAAAATGAAACGGCAAGCAACTTCTTTGTAATCTACGTTCTTTGATGGACCGAATGACATATTAGCATCTAGCGTAGGCGAGGTGGAAACGAAATGTACACGAACAGTAGGTATTCGCAAACTTTAAGCATACGACTATTGATAATTCGCAGCTGGCAATGTCCTACACCATTGAACTAATTGAAAGTTGGTGTAGAACTCCTTCATACGCGGTCATAGTTAATAAGATGTGAAACTCTCTGATTTGCTAAAAAAAAACAGAGGGACTGAACTCGGGTTTCAAGCTGGCAACATTATCACCTTTTACTTGCTTACTTAATTGGCGCTTTAACCGCCTAAACAATTTTAGCCAAGTCCAAGCAATTGCGCCAGTCACACCTTTTTCGTGCTAACTGGCGACAATTGAAAATACCAAATGATATCACATCCTTTTTCACTTGGTCCCTCCAATGCGAGGAGGGCGGCCTCTTCCTCTAACACCACCAGCGCGATATATCCCAGCCAACGTAGCCGCAGTATTTTAATTCATCATCATTCCATCTCCCGCGATATTCGCCATCGCAAAGCCGTAAAGGTTTAAAAATCCTTCGCAGAATCTCTCTCTCCAACACTCCAAGGGACGTCTCATCCAATACTGACAGCGTCCATGCTTCAGCGTCATACGATAGCACGGGCATGATGAGGGAATTATAGAGTGTCATTTTCGTTCGTCGATAGGGCTTTGTTGCGCAGTTGCCTACTCAGCTCAAAGTAGCACTTGTTGGCAAGAGAAATTCTACGTTGGATTTCGAGGATGTCATTATTGTTGGTGTTAATGTTAGTTCCCAGATAAACAAAGTCCACTAATTTATCGAAATTGTAGCTGTCAACAGTGATGCGGGAGACAAGACGCGCATGCTCTGGCTGTTTATTTGATAGCAGGAGATGTTTCGTTTTGCTCTCGTTCACCTCCAGACCCATTCGCATCGCTTCTTTAACCAGATTTATAAAAAATGGTGGCTTAACGGTTTAATGCGGCAGCTCAAATTGTCTTTTCCAACATAATGTTAAACAAGTCGCACAAAACCTAGTCAGTCCGTCTGAAATCTCGTTTGGTATGCAACGGTTCCCAATTCTTACTGAGCTGGTGGTGTTAGGTGAGGAAAAGCATTTTCGTGGCAGACATGAGTTGTGAATATTTTAATACAAAACTCGTCTTCACCAAAGTTTTACTTCGTCGATAAATACTACGACACAATCATCATGCCGAATCGATGAATATTTTTGAAATAAATGCTTGCAGGCTTCTTCAACTAGAATTCGTGTTTTTGATGGCAAATAACATACGAAATTCGTAAGTATTTTACGGTGTACAAAATTTAGTAGAGTTTAGTGAAGTGGTCGCCTTTCTATGTCCAACGAAATTCTGTGTATTTGGACAAATTAATCTTCAAAGTTGCTGAAATATCGAATTTATTAATTTGTTTAATCTCATTTGCATAGATTTCGAAACTATGCTTATTTAGTTGAAATCTATGTGTCTACCAAATTTTGCAGAGTTTGCTTAGAAATATAAGGTGGGTCTCTCCAACACAATAGCGTACATCCAATTTGTATTTTTTCAAATAATAAAATTTAAAAAAAATATCCAAAATTAAAGGTGTTACAGTCAATGGGGAACGCCATAGAGCCATGAGTAATGACTTTTTTGTGCCTGATTTGGAGGAAGTTGATATGGACGACCTTTGGTTCTAACAAGACGGCGCTACATGCCACACAGCCAATAAAACAATAAATTTAGGCCAGTGGTGTGGCCTCCAAGATCGTGCGATTTAATACCGATGAAGCATTTTTTGTGTGGTTATGTGAAACCGTTTGTCTATGTAGATAAGCTCGACACGATTGACGCCTTGGAAGAGAATATTCGGTACATTATTGCTAACATCCGACCCCAATTGCCGCAAAAGACGTCGAAAAGTGGGCTTCTCGGTTGGAATTTATTCGAGCCAAAAGCTGCGGTCACTTACCCGAAATCATTTTTAACACATAATGGCGAACCCTGATCTTGGTAATAGAACTAAATTCTTGACCGTAAGATTCAAGTATATACGTTTTATTTTTTCTTGAAATTGGAAAGTGTTAATTGAGGAGCGAATGTGGATCGTCTGTGTTGCTTTCTACGCTTCCAAATCGATGTTTGGCAATAAATGGAAAGGTTCGGCTTTGGGAATCTGGGGGCTGTAAACACAACAAAGACACAATGGAAACTCTAATCAACTACCTACAGACATAGTCAACACCAGAATGGATCTCAGCCCTCGCAAACTGGAGCTCGAGCACAGAATTAAGGCTGTTTTCCAAGGAAGGAATACCACGGCCTGATAGACTCGGGGGCTGGAGCCGGCATCTATTACGAATCCTTGGAAATATTTATGTCAATCAAACTCCCCTCTTACTGCAGTATGTTCCAAGCGGAAGTTTTCGCGATCGAACAGGCCGGTAAATCGCTTGGAGACAAGAACGGGAGGGTAAGATAACCAGTTTTTCCGAGAGCCAGGAGGCAATAAAGCAGCTAGCGGCTCCAAATCCCGGCTCAAAGGTAGTCGGTGGTTGTAAACAACTGATTTCTTCTTCAGCCACCAGTCGGGCAATCTCCATACTCTGGATTCCGGGGCATGAAAGAATGTAAGGTAACGAGAAAGCCGATGAGCTAGCACGGTGCGGCTCAGCAGAGGATGAAGTAACAACTAGCAGCAAGGTGCGTATACCTCTTGCAACGTAACGAATGGAAATATACGTAACTCCTATTTTAACAAGGCGCAATTAAGGTGGAAAACTTTCACTACTTGCAGGATATCACGAACTACCTGGCCGGACTACAATGAGAAGAGGACCCTCTGGTCCCCGGTTCCAGCTCGCATTCGTCCAACAGCCTTTTGGAAGTCGTTTTCTGGATAATCTAAGGCAGCTTTCTAGGAAAGAGATTCCCAACATTGTAGACTTCATTACACTAAGTAGGTTTCTTCGAATTTGTGGCATCAAGACGGCAGTAGTTTTACTACTTCGACAACATGGTTTACAGTCAACTTACCTACCTACATATGTATCTGGATCAATTTTAAATATGAAAACTAAATTATGTATATACTTCAGAGTTTTTACAAAAAATACGTTGCATTAATGAGTATATTTCTTGCATATGGGAAATTCGCCTATCTCTTTTGCTCAACTATAAATTACCACCATTTCATCGCTCGGTTTGTTGGTCAGTAATGCTAAATATGCGTAACTCGGTTGTTTCATTCTCGCCTATACGATATGGGCAACCAGCGATCGTAGCGCATCGCTAATGTCTCTTTTTGACAAGTACTATGACTTTCATATGCACTGAATTTTGACAGGCAGTGCTGATATTATGAATGAGAGTGTATTTGTATTTCTATCGGCATGTCCTTGCAGGGAATTTAATTTAAATTTTTTTTAAACTATTGTAAATCTTTAACAGCAACTTTTTTTGTTTATGTTTTTCAATCCACCAATAAGCTAACGCACAATGCATTTTTCCAAAGTTAACTGGTCTGTCCATTTATACAAAATTAAAAGAAATAATAATTTCAGCTTATTTACATTTGCAAGAGTATGTCTCGAATGTTTCGTCTATTTGTTTGCCTTAAGGTTATTATTTCTGTTGCATTTGAGTCGTCAATTATAACCCTACGTGTGCATATTTAATGCAATTCCAATAACAATATTAAACGAAATTGAATTATTTATGCATTGACCGAGCGGCAGCGATGGCAGACGAATTCGAATTTGGATTCGAAGTCATGGGAGACATGCGCGGTTGGGGGCAGAAGTATACAAATAATTGAATTTTAAAACGGATATTGAATGTGCAAGTGAATGAGTTTGTACGTGGTCTACGGTTGGTAGAAATAAATACATTGCATGCATTTGGGTAGAAGGTCGACGCCGCACAGTGTTGCGAGTTGGAGCATAAATGTTAAAATGAAATGTTACAATTACATAACTCTAAATATGTGGTTTGATTGGAGATACTTCAATTAAACTACAGTCAACATTTTAAGAAAATATATTGCATAATGCAGATGTTATCAGGCCTAAAATTTGGCTCTTATTGCATAGTAGAAAAAAAATACAAAACCGGCATTTTTTTCTCTTAGGAGTTCAATATTTTTTGGTTGGAGTCTTAATCCTTTTTGTTATTATAAGTTTGTTATAATTGCTAATTTTGTAGCACCAAGATTTTCATGCTCCATTACATGGCTGACCTTTAGTGTTCTAAAAATAGAAAGACGAAAGAAGAGAATAAAATAAAAGCAAATCGGGAAAGAATTAAAAAAATATAGTATGCTAACTGACGTTCATTTTCATTTTGAAAGGAAATAAAATTAAACCATATCTATTAAATGTTGTTTTTTTCGTTTAAAATTTGGTCAAATATACCTTAGGTTATGCTCCAAAAAAATGGAGGCTACTTACCACTTTTTCTCAAATATTTATATGTGTGGTCGTCGTGTCAGAAGTACGCCGATCTCAATCAAATTTTATATTTTAACTTCTCGATTTAACATAAATGTATAAACAAAATTTTATTAAAATTGGATCACTTTTAATTTTGCCGTCCATTTGCGTAGGAGGCGTGCCAATTGTCAAATTGCCACCATATTGCGCCATACTTCTTCCTACAATAAATTAGCGGCCTATAATGAGCTATAGCGAATTGGAATACGCTAACTATTTTTGTCCCTCCACACTAAGGGCTCGCGACACTGTGCCTCGCTGCAAGGCATTTGGCGTCTCGGTGGAAAGGATGGAAATCAGCAAGTGATTGTTTGTTTTAGCTGCAAATTGGATTTGCCTATCAGAGGACGAGATAATTGCGTGTTGGATTATCTGTTAAGGTGGTGATGTGGGAAGATAGGTGTGCGGCGATGGTTTCCTAGTCAATTTCATGATTTTTTTAACACATATAAAAAGTATAAAACATATTCAATTCATGATGTTTTTTTCACCACTTGCATTTGAGATTATATATTGATGTCACATTCGGATAAGTTTTTTAAATATACACATGTTAAAAATTTGGAAATTGAAATAATTTTATTTGATGCTTTTCTTTCTTTGAACGGTTTTAACATAAAGTCATGCTCCTATTTTTCCCCACCTTTATACACAAAGAAAAAAACTTTAAACGGTGATGGGTTGAAAACTTATTTTACCAGAAGTACACAAACTAAAAAAAAAAGTATTTTCAAGAAAACCATAAATGCTGTACATATGTATGTAATGTGTTAGAACTTGACAAAGAAGTTTCGGAGATATACATACATACATACCTATTTACTCTTAGGAGGGCGATTTTATGGTCATTCTTAACTTTTCTTATTCAATATGTTTCTTTTGTAAACCATTGCCTATCAAATTTGAGCAGATTACCTTATATAGTTAATAAATGTATGATTTTTTTGATTTTTATTAGTTACCGTTATATAAGAGGTGGGCATGATTTTAGTACGATTTTTACCATTTTCGAATTTCGTTTATTGACTTGAAATGCAATGTGTGCTCCCGATTAGATGGAGTTTGGTGGTCTAGATTTTGAGATATATGTACCTCTTGGCTCTAAAGTGGGCGGTGCCATGCCTGTTACCAAATTTTTTTTATTTAACGAATTTGTTTATGAAACATTTAATTCTCACATTCTACATATTAAATTTGAGCAAATACTCTCTAATAGTTACTTAAATATCGCGTTTTATTTTTTTAATTTTTGAAAATTACCGTTATATGAAAGGAGGGCGTAATTTTGATCCGATGTTTTAAATTTGAAGAATTTCGCTTATTAACTTGAAATTTTATGAGTTTGCCAAATTTGGTAGCATGCTTTCGGAGATATACTATTTGCTCGAAATTTTGCTTAGTGACTTAAAATGCAATAAGTTATCCCAATTTAATAGTGATTAGTCATGATGTTTCGAAGATATAGCTACTTCTTATAAACTGAGCGGCACTACGCCCATTTACCGAAAACAAATTGGCATACTTATTCCTTTCTTCAACCCTATCCTATGTGTCAAATTTGAGAAAATTTTCCCTAATGGTTACCGAGATATCACATTCTTATGATTTTCACAAAACGTTGTTATGTGAGCATGGGAAACTATCGGATTTGTAATATTAAAGTACCTTTAGTCCAGGGTGATAGCTCAATATTTACTCGAGTTTTCCGCCCCACGGACAGAGGGAGGGACAGACAGATGTTGCTTACTTCCTTACTTTATTGGCGCTATAACCGCTTAAGCGATTTTGGCCGAACTTCTCCTACAATTTGTGCTGTGCGTCTTGTTGGTGTAATACAAATTGAGGCATCTACAGTTTTACGCCGACTCCGAATGGCGAGTGGTTTTTTGTGAAAAATTTTTTTTTTCATGGGAGAAATTCAGTCGCAGGTTTGCCATTGCCAGCCGAGGGGCGACCGCTATTAGAAACAACTTTTCTATAATTTTTTGATGTTACATGCCCCCGGCAGGAATCGAACCCGGGGCCCATCGAAAGAAGCGCAAACACGCTACACACTCGGCTACAGCGGTCGCGACAGATAGATATGGCTTAATCAAATTCGGTATTACATCTAAGAATTTTGGTATACACATCTATATCTATCTTAGTTGATTTATGCTATTATAAACAACCGTATGGTGAACGAAGTTATAATACGCAGGTCAACAGTGTCAATCATCTGCCCCTCATTATAAAGTTTAAATTATCACACTATTCTTATCCTACATTTGTCCTCCCATTTTGCTTGTTCAGAGAAGGAAGCATCGAAAGCGTTAACCACATCGGAGTGGAACTGTAGTCGCATTAAGCCTCCTACCGTCCTGTATCGTGCCACCCGACACTGCCGTTAAGTGATGCGTCGGGAGGCGGTGTAAGCGCTAGACTCAGCGTATGTTAGGCGTGTGGGGGATCGAGGTAAGTGTTGAACGTACTTGACCCCCTTGGTATCTTTATGGTGCCTATGTACACCGCCGCTGTCGGGTCACCTAATCTCCATCCCGTAATTTGGGGTCACAAGTTCAACTACCCCCGGTTTCACACATTGCATGCCGCCAAATACTATATAGAAAGAATGGAGCTGGAAAACTGTCCCTTAGAAGTCATCGAAGGTACGCATTGATCTGTTATAGCCGAGATTAAATCGAAACTTTACAAAAACTTCGCAGGACTACAATCTGTCAGGTTTTTTCCAGCAGTGACTATTGAAATTATATTGGACAAAACGTTCAGCGACAGCGTTGGCGAGACGCGAATAACCAACCTGATCATAAGAAGACCTTCGCATTCTTTCTTGATTGCTGACTGCCGCCGCAGTGTTATGCGGGGGAATTTCGTTAATTAACAACACACCCTATTTTCTTATTTTTATTTGCGATGGAGAAACATTGCTGGAGTTATTTTACATAACATCTCCAAGTTACCGAAACAAATAACTAAATACAATATTGTGCAGTTATACGAAACTTTATTGTGATAAAAGTGCTGGATTTTCACAAAAAAAAGTGTAAGACTTACATTAACTACATATAAATAATTGCTACAATACGAAGTTCAGGTGATTAGATATAACGAGGAGTATAAGCAGAGCTAATATTAATAACTTTATTTATATTTGTTTACTTTTGATTTTTCATCGTCAATTTCCGTACTCAATTTCTGGCCACTTCTGGAACGCTTCGAATTTTTACCCAAAATATCTCCAGCAGGAAACAAAAAATGCTCAGAATTATTAATACACCCATTACGCCAAACACTCCATGCAAGTCCTCTAATTTCAATGGTACGAACCCAGGTTGCTTATTACGATCTTCCAACTTTATCACATCCATTGCCACCAATTCTACAAAACTGTGACGCAACCAGTAGCCCAACAATCCGGTCTCAAGAAGTTTTAAAAATAACTGGTTTAAATCTTCAAAGTAAATCGAATCCTCCTGTAACGGTAAAGCCATTGGAATATCTTTCCAATAAGTGATATCAGAAAGACGGAAAAGCGGTCGGGAAAAATATTTCTGTTGCTCATCGTAAATCGTCCACATATCAGATACCAGAAATGCATAGCGTGTATCTAAAGTATCCTGCAACGCCAACAGCTTAGTAAGATTATTAAAAAGGGAAAAACTATCAGTGTAATTAGCAAAGTTCAATAATTCCTTTAACCATAGTGTTGCATCCTTGTATATCGCCACCTTAATGCCACGCTTTAGTAAGTCACCAATATTTTCTACATATTGCTCTAAAGGCGCATCAACAATGAAACTTTCCAAGAAAGTAACGTAACTGGTGCCAATAATGATACCAGCCAAAGAGATCACAATGCAAATGAACTTCAGAAGGGTCGAAGCCCGATTACCAGTCCAAAAAGGCATTCCCAATAAGCCTTGAAGCACCGAAAATTTGATAAAGTAATCGGCGAATGGTATTTGTCGCTGCCCTTTCCAACGAGTTATGACAGACATAATGCAAGAGATCAATACTAAGGTGAAACAAAATAAAACGAAAGCCGATTTTTTAATAATTATATAGTAGAAAGTGAATTTCGGAAGTGGATTTTCCACCGGTACCATAAGACAAAAACTGACGTAGTGTACTGCATTGGATAAACTCAAATTTTCAAACGTATCCGGAATGGGAAAAAGTGGTGCCACATCCGCAATATTATTATCCAACGCACTACTGGCTTCAGAAAATATAAAATTTTTATTTTCGGAAAACGGTATATGCCCAATAGTGCCGTTGCGACGATTTGTGTACTCAACCAAAGCTCTGCCAACGAATCCACTTAGCACGGCTGGTCCGTCCTTTGGTGTGTAATTATAAAAATGCGGGTACCATTTCATTTCGAATACGCGTAGAGGCTGGCCATGCATATCTTTCAGATGATTGGAGAAAATGGCACGGTAAGATGGCGATAAAGTTCGTCTGACGATTTTCTGAACGGGAAATATTTCCACGGTATGATAGCTGCGCTCCATCACCGCCAGATGTGGTTGCAGTGCGATGACATTTATGGCACGCTGTTTGGTGCAAAATTGCAGAATCTGCCCCACATATTCCTCGCTGGCATCTTCTGCGAAAAGCAGAATTAACCTACTTTTTCGATTCCGATGCAAACGCTGCCACAGTGATAGCAAAACTTCTTCGTCTCTGGTTGCATTTTGGCTGCGTGTGAGCTGAACAATGCTTAGTAATTTGTGATTGAATTGATCCCTGTAACGGGCCACCGGCATGTTCGCGTCGATATTTATAATAGGTATTGGATTTTGTGTACGAAGTTTCTGCAGGATGAGCAGCACATTTAGATTCTCGGAACTTGCCTTATCACTGCTGCTGTAGATGAAAGTTCGAATATCCTGCTCCGTGGCTGTAGCTTCGCAGATGTTCTGCACGATGTGAGTGAACTGCTGACCGATAGCTGATATTTCGATCAAACTGAGCAGCGTAGTAAAATTTTGTAAAAATTGCATATCTTCTTTAACACCAAGTACTTGACTTCACAAGTTTTTTTTCTAAATAATAATTCCGCGCTCTTCGACCAGTTTCGTATGGTCTCGAAAATTATACTGTTTTTTTTTTAAGTCTGTATCAGTGTTCATAATGAATGAATTGTGATATCAATTATATAATTTTATGACATAAATGCTGAGTTTATTTTTGCTTGCGGCTTCACTTCACTTCATTTAATTAAAATTATTATTATTGGTTTTATTGCATTTTAATTGCTGGAAACTCTGAAGAGAAAGGAGATGCTTAATCTGTAGATTGAGAATGAGGAATTGTAGTTGTATAGAGGGTATATGGTAAAGTGAATTGGAGTACGCTAAATATTTTTGTCATTCCACACTAAGGGCTCGCGACACTGCGCCTTGTTGCAAGGTGTTTGATGTCTCGGTGGCAGGGATGGAAACCATCGAGCGAGTATTTATTTTAGCTCCAAATTGGATTTGCCAATCAGAAGACTAGATAATTGCGGGCTCGGTAATCTGTTAAGGAGGTAATGAGGCAAGATAAGAGTAGGGTGATGGTTTCCTAGCACACAAATAGCCTACCCTCTATGCTACAACATAGGCTCCATATAATAGGAGAGTTCTCCCGTCTTAAAAAAGTTATAGTCAATTAAAAAAATATGTTAAATCGCATATTGCCATATACCGACTTGATAGCTTTGGATAAGATTTGGCACATATATAGTCCGTTATATAGGTTATACCACAAAACCGTTTTTTTTATAGGGATTTGCCACATGTTTAAAAGGTTGCATTCAATTAAAGTAATGAATAAAATAACATATTGCAATATGGGGGTAAAACGAAAGAGGCTTAATAAAGCTTCATTCCCAAATGTTTTCAAAGCAGGTTGCCACCTGTTTAAATGCAAATTGAGTTTATTTAAAAAAAATGGCATTTTGCAATATGAGTGACAAGCTATAAATTTAAAAAATTAGTAATTTCAAAAACAATTTTGGCGAGGGTTGCCACCAGTTGAAAAAATTACTTAAACTATAATAAGTTAAATCAAATATTGAAATAAGGGTCTTGAACAAAAACCTTTTCAGAAAGCTGCATTTTAAAAACACTTTGCATTTCGTACTCTACCTGTGGAAAAATCAAAAATCTCCGTTATTTTGGCAACGTTTTTGTGCTTCTGGGAACATTCCCATAAATTTTTTCTTCCGCATGTAGTTGAACTTTTATTTCTCCCCATTTTTTAAATTTATTTAGTAAACTTTTTTTAAACTATTAAACTAATGTGTTATGGATTTTTAAAGCTGCTACTTGGATGCTTTTCTTTTCTAAACATTTTTATACGATACAGTGATGAGCACAAGTTCACGTCTATATCTATTTCTGTTGTTTTATCTTGTTATAAGTACAAGCAACGGTTAGGTGAACAAAGCGAACACCAAGGGACTCGGATATAACGAGAATATCTGGTTATTTCGGAATTCGTGGAAAGGAGTTTGCAAACAAAAGAGCAACCGCGGGTCATCACCGCTTGATGTTAGGGATTATTTTGTAAAAAAGGATTAATTTACTCAAACTTATATAAATATTTTTAGAAACAAAATTATTAACGAAAAAGCTTAGCCACTTGAAAATTTCACTTTGCTATTCTAAACTTGGGCCGGCTACAAAACAGCATACCTGAAATTTTTTAAAAACTCGAACTAAAATTTTTTCTAAAAGTTACTTTTTCAAATGTTCCTTTATTAAAGTTTGCATTTGTTTATTTTTTTTTTCACAAAATTAAAATAAAATATATAATAGCCGAGGCACATTAATCAGAGCATTAGAGCATTAGAGAAAATGCAACCCTGTTTTGTATTTGGTTGTTGCTGGAGGCTCATGAAACACCATAAACGCTATGTGAAAAGTGAATGCAGAAAAAGACAATTGTATGCGCCTTTATCATTGAAAAATCATGGACGCCACTTGAGTGAAAAAAAATCAAAAAATCAATCCATTTTCTCCTACCTGTTTTATGTGCCTTGGTAATAGCTAACAAATTCTTGGGATATAAATGCGCCGTTGATGGGGTATTTATTCGCTTTGCTTTTATTTCCTCTATCTGGTATTAAGATTCACAGTGACAAAGTAAGTGATATCAATATTCCGCATACTTGGCACCAACTAGTTGCAGAGATATGTCAGTCAAGGGTCTAATTATGTCTCCTCACATCCCATTAAACACATTTGGCTATATATCGTAGACACTTGCCTCTTAACAGTTTCATAGACTTTAGTTTATTAAACACAAGAATTGCATTCAAAAATTTTCGCCATCTAAGCTCAGTTTACTTCCTAATGGGCATTTCGTTAATTCCAGATACCAGAAAACAGGAGTTGATACGAGTACCTGTTAGAATCGTGACTTTGTGTTAAGTACATAGCGAAACATGACAATTGTTACCGAAGTTACAGAAGCAAATAAATAAATACAACAATATGTAGTTTAACGGAGCTTTATTGCGACAAAACTGCTCTAAGTTACATATCACAAAAAATATAAGAAATATACATAAAATAATTGCCACAGTACAAAGTTAAGGTGCTTAGGTATAACGAGCAGCATAAGCAGAGCTAATATTAATAACTTTATTTTTATTTGTTTACTTTTGATTTATCATCTTCACCTTCCGTAGTAAATTTCTGGCCACTTCTGGAACGGTTCTAATTTTTACCCAAAATATCTCCAGCAGAAAGCAAAAAATGCTCAGCATTATTAAAACACCCAGGACCCCAAATACTCCATGCAAGTCCTCCAATTTCAATGGCATAAACCCTGGTTTCTTATTGCGATCTTCCAACTTTATCACATCCATTGCCACCAATTCTACAAAACTGTGACGCAACCAGTAGCCCAACAATCCGGTATCAAGAAGTTTTGAAAATAACTGGTTTAAATCTGCAAAGTAAATCGAATCCTCCTGTAACGGTAAAGCCATTGGAATATTTTTCCAATAAGTGATATCAGAAAGACGGAAAAGCGGTCGGGAAAAATACTTCTGTTGCTCATCGTAAATCGTCCACATATCAGTGACCAGAAATGCATAGCGTGTATCTAAAGTATCCTTCAACGCCAACAGCTCAGTAAGATTATTAAAAACGGAAAAACTATCAGTGTAATTAGCAAAGTTCAATAATTCCTTTAACCATAGTGTTGCATCCTTGTATATCGCCACCTTAATGCCACGCTTTAGTAAGTCACCAATATTTTCTACATATTGCTCTAAAGGCGCATCAACAATGAAACTTTCCAAGAAAGTCACGTAACTGGTGCCAATAATTATACCAGCCAAAGAGATCATAATGCAAATGAACTTCAGAAGGGTCGAAGCCCGATTACCAGTCCAAAAAGGCATTCCCAATAAGCCTTGAAGCACCGAAAATTTGATAAAGTAATCGGCGAATGGTATTTGTCGCTGCCCTTTCCAACGAGTTATGACAGACATGATGAAAGAGATCAATACTAAGGTGAAACAAAATAAAACGAAAGCCGATTTTTTAATAATTATATAGTAGAAGGTGAATTTCGGAAGTGGATTTTCCACCGGTACCATAAGACAAAAACTGACGTAGTGTACTGCATTGGATAAACTCAAATTTTCAAACGTATCGGGAATGGGAAAAAGTGGAGCCACATCCGCAATATTATTATCCAACGCACTACTGGCTTCAGAAAATATAAAATTTTCATTTTCGGAAAAAGGGATTTGCCCAATAGTGCCGTTGCGACGATTTGTGTACTCAACCAAAGCTCTGCCAACGAATCCACTTAGCACGGCTGGTCCGCCCTTTGGTGTGTAGTTATAAAATTGCGGGAACCATTTCATTTCGAATACGCGTAGAGGCTGGCCATGCATATCTTTCAGATGATTGAAGAAAATGGCACGGTAAGATGGCGATAAAGTTCGTCTGACGATTTTCTGAACGGGAAATATTTCCACGGTATGATAGCTGCGCTCCATCACCGCCAGATGTGGTTGCAGTGCGATGACATTTATGGCACGCTGTTTGGTGCTAAATTGCAGAATCTGCCCCACGTATTCCTCGCTGGCATCTTCAGCAAAAAGCAGAATTAACCTACTTTTTCGGTTTTGATGTAAACGCTGCCACAGTGATAGCAAAACTTCTTCGTCTCTGGCCGCATTTTGACTTCGGGTGAGCTGGACAATGCTAAGTAACTTATGATTGAATTGATCCCTGTAACGGGCCACTGGCGTATGAGCGTCGATATTTATAACAGCTATTGGTTTTTGTGTGCGAAGTTTCTGTAGGATGAGCGGCACATTTAGGTTATCGGAACTTATCGCATCACTGCTCATATAAATGAAAGTGCGAATATCCTGCTCCGTGGCGGTAGCTAAGCAGATGTTCTGCACGATGTGGGCGAATTGTTGACCGATAGATGATAGCTCGATCAAACTGAGTAGCGTAGTAAGATTGTGAAACAATTGCATATCTCCGGTTTACAAAGTACTCGCCATTAGGCGATATTTGTTTTTCTAAATAAGAACTGCGCGCTCTTCAACCTTTTTGGTGTGGTTTCGGAAATCAGACTGTTTTTTGTTTGTAGCCTGTATCAGTATGCATAATGAAATAATTGTGATATACATATATATATCTATATATATGTCTATATAAGTAGTATATATTTTTATGATATAAATGCTCACTTTATGTTTGCTTGTGGCTTCACTTCATTTAATTAAAATTATTATCTCTATATTATTGTATTTATTGTGTGTTAATTGTTGGAAAGCCTGAAGGGAAATGGGGCGATTAGCGTGCAGATTGATAGTAAGAAATTCTAGTTGTTCAGAAGGAGTAGAGGCGCGTCTCAAGTCAACTGTTCGTTGTGTAGACTTCGATGGGGGTTTCACATTTTGGGTTTAGCTAAAAAGGGACAATTTAAGGGTAGAGCCAAACAAAATCAAATTCGAGCAAATGGGTAACACTTTACTCAAAAGAAAATTATCAGAATTGAAGAAAACCAGCAATCAAAATTTAGAAAATGGGAACGAAAGGTGATTAAAAAATGTTTTCAACTTTTTGAAAAAAAATATTTCTATTATATAGGTTTTTAAGGTTTTGAAGAAACTATCGCTCATTCCGGAGAAGGTATTGTAATTTGAGAAAAGGATGAGCTAACTAACCGATCCCTATACATATAGTTACACTCAAAAGTTCTGAGGCCCACGGCAATTTTCAACCGATCGAGTTCAAATTTTTGTCGCTACTTGGGGGAACTCCCCAAAAGTACTGAGATTTATCTACATATATGGCTATTGTACGGTCAATAATCTGCAACTGTGTGGGGAAATGAAACCATTCAATAGAAAGCCATTAAAGCGCTCAGAAAGCTAAACAGACTGACCTGCGTCTACAATCAAGTGTTTCTCGAAAAGACCGGACACGGTGGTGGCGTAATTTCATCTTAGTCAGAGAAGGAAGGAGCTACGAGCTCTGGTTGAATTGATAACAGGACACATCCCATGGGGGAGCACATGGTCATCATATGCGGCATCGTCGATAACCCGATGTGTACATCTTAAAAGGAGATGGAGGATAGCACAGAGCATTTCCTAAGTCTCAGGACCACTTTGGAAAGCTGATCATTTAATTGAGAATGGAAAACGTCCATTCTATATCCCTCGACAAGCTTCTTGTATTCATAAAAGAGTCTGAAAGTTATGTCGATGAGAGGCATCCTCTTCTCAAACCCCTTATTCCTTTTACCTTTCCAGGTCTTTTTTGCAATGGGAAACTAAGCCTGAATGCATGAAAGTGCTCGATTTCGGAGCTATGAAAACCTGCCCTGCCCATTAGCATCCAAATTAGAAACAGTAACGCAGTAGGATGGTATCTGAATCGCGGATGATTGGCATTCTGGCGAAACAATACCCCGAAACTGCAATACTGAAAGATGCAATGCAAAAAGAGTTTACCTTTACAAAATGGTTTAAAACAAAACGCGGCAACAAAAGGATGGTATGTCTGAAACATTAACTGAACAAGGCAACGGGGTAGGAGTATATGGTCTGAGTTTAAGATTCTCGGAAGCCATGGAAAAGCGAAGCTATAGACAGGTGTGGGTACTTCAATCCACCCGCAACTAGCGGAACCGGAATATTATCATAATGACCGGAAGCCGAGCAGCTATTCAGGCCCTAACAACTCGCCAGGTAACTTCTAATGTAGTTATGGAGTGCCTAAATAAACGGAACGAACCTGTCTGGCCTCTCGTGTCTGGATTCTCTGGGTTCAGGTTCATACTGGTACTAAAGGAAAATAGATTGTGGATAAACTCTCAAAAAAGAAGGAGCATCAACTCTCTTTATAGGCCCTGCGGTATAAAAAATTGGGTAATATCCACGTTGGCCAAAGCACTGGGAAAATCTATCAAATTTGTAGCGCACTTAGGTTCCTACAAACTCACAGATTTCAAAGATTGCATGGACTACCAGAATTGTTACGGCAGTTCTTACAGGGCACTGCAGGCTGAACTACCACCTGAATGAGCTGAGACTTTACTCGAACGAATGTTGTACTTATAGATTCTGCAGGGTAGAAAAGGAAACTGCACGACAAATTCTGGAGCTGTGGCCCGTGCTATGAATACATAACAAAGAACGGGCAGTATGCATTCCAGAGATTTAGGGTCAATACTAAATTTTGTCTTGGTTGCTGTATTCAAGGCGATTTTTCAAACCACGAAAGTGGGACAATAGCTCTCGAGGTCAAGGTGCTCATTCCCCAACAATAATAATAATAATAATAATAATACTACGTAGCATTAGCCATAAAGATTAGATCGGTATATTCGGATTCGGGTTTCAACGAATTCTGTTACAGCCATTACCATTAAGTCTGTGAAAACGAAATTTCTGTACATATCTCATTAGAAATATGTCAGTAAGTATTTGAGAATTTTTAAAATAAAAAATAAGTTTTGTTGCTCGCAGGCGGTAAGTTTAAACCAATCCCATTGCTTACAAAAGGGAAGCGCCTATGGCCGATATTTAAATACTGTAAATGCAATGTTTATGCTATTCGCTTCAAATAGGTGTGCCCCAAACGAAACTAGTTAATTGATATATGTTGTAAATGGCGAACCGCGGTAATATTCTTAGTGCATCTAAAGGGTTTTCCAATAGGGACGCATAAAAGTAGACCGATAGTGACAGTAAACGACGGCATTTTTTCCCGCTCTTTTGACATTTCTCTTCAGTAAGGTATGCCATTTCATCATGGCAAAATCGAAGTCGAAATTATTAAAACTTACTACCGAAATTCGGAGTCAATGGCCTCAACTTTAAGAGCGCTACATCCAATTTATGGTCGTCGTCATTTCTGGCAGAATGGCTTCGTAAATAAGCAAAATATTCGTTATTAGACAGGCAGTAATCCACACGTACGCCATGAGTCAATATTGCAACCCGACGGCGTCATTGGGCCGTACTTTTTCCGTGATGATCAAGACCGGCACGTTACTGTGAATGGGAATCGCTACCGCTCAATGATAACCGAATATTTTTGGCTCGAATTGGATGATATGGACTTGGACAATATGTGGTTCCAACAGGACGGCGCCACAAGCCACACAGCGAATGTCACAATCGATTTATTGAAAACCAAGTTTGGTGAATGTGTTATCTCACGAAATGGCCCAGTCAATTGGCCTCGCCTCGCCTCGGTCGTGCGATTTGACGCCGTTAGACTATTGCCTGTGGGGCTACGTCAAGTCTATGGTATATGCCAACAAGCCAGAGACGATTGGTGAACTTCGTACGAATATCGAATATGAAATTGCAGCAGTATCGACCGATTTATGCTTGAAAACAGTCGAAAATTGGGTTCAGCGTCTGGACTTCTGTAAGCGAGCCCGTGGTGTCCATGTCCATGGTGTCCATGCAATCGAGTTCCATACATAATGGCATCGAATGTACCTTCACAGGAATAAAGAATTTAATTCATATCCCAAACCGATTTTGTTTTATTTAAAACAACTTTTGTGCGTTCCTATTGCAAGACCCGACATATACGGTAATGCTATATGAGCAGAAAGTTATCTGTACTATGTATATGTAATACAAAATTAACATCCCAATTTTTTTATCTATGAAAATTTATTCAATGGTGGCATCTCGAAGTATTATCTTATAAATAAAACTCTAAAATGGCTCGACTGAATTTTATGAAATTTTGTGTGTAATTGGTAGGTATGAGAATAGGGCGTAAGGTTTATTTTATGCTTAGGAGAGGGCTGTCATCTGTTCGAAAAGTCAAATTAAATGAAATTGTACGCAAGTTATATGAAATACTAATATATGGGTATCAAACGGTTCATCCCGGTGAGGAAAGGATTCTTACATATATTTCGAAGAGAGTTGCCACCTGTTTAAAAAGTCAAAGTTAATTAAGTTTTATATTAAAATTGAAAATATAGACGTCATGCTGTTAGATTTGCTAAAAACAAGGTTTATCACTAGCTATGTTTTAGAGAAGGTTGCCACCTGCTTAAAAATTCGAATTTAATTCAATTATACACGAGTTATTTCAGATAGGAAAATATAGGTGTACATGCGTTCGTTTCGCTAGGGGAAACGTTAATTATGTGATATGTTAATTTTGAAAGCCTAATTTAATAATTTAAAAATTCAAAATTGTTTGGTACTCGCAGACTGCTCGTTTCTTTCATGGAGGAGTTTTCTTCCGCATCACATATTAATAGAAAATATGGATTGATGTATAAATCTTCTGGTAAAAACATCGCATCCCACTTAGGAATCAAAAAATATCAAAATAGGTGAGATAACCTATTTCTCTAGCATACTTGTTCTCTCTTCCACAACGTCATATCCTCCATCAGAAAATAATTATTTCGATCAGATATTGACCTAATGCTAACAAAGCAAACATATAATATATCCATATATATAAACATATAAATATTGGAAGTGCTGAAATTTTGAAATTTCAATGTAGCCGAATTGCAAAAGAACGCGCCAACTCGGATAAAATTTCCTTTGGTTGCAAAAACAACCCTGTTAGTCTCTTTCATGTAAGTTGCGATTTGCTTAGAGCTGTTTAGGAACGGAAAATAGTTGTGTGGGCAATTTTTAGGTAAATGCATTTAAAAAATTTACAAATACTAAGAAAAAAACGAATTAGGTCCTAAATCTAAATTTTCCATATATTTTTTCCCCCGCTCATTCACAATAGCGCAGTTTTTTCATTTCACAACACTACATCTCAGGTCGGAGTTCATTTAACCGAGTTGACTCAACTCGCATATTATTCCGAGTTAGTGTTGTTGCTTCAGATGCAATTCGTTATCCTGCCTAGTGTTCTTTTGCAACTAGGTTACAAAGAAACGGGCTCATTGTCGCCAAATTTTGACCCTTTAGAAAAATATGCTTGTGTATAAGAGATCATTTATAATAGACTCGTGCAAAATGATTTGATTAACTTATTACTTACACTTTATTAAAAAAAAGTGACAAGCTTTACACCAACACCAAAAAATTGATTAAAATTTGTCCCTGAATTTCCATCAAAATCACATTGTTTTGAATATATTTGAAAAATTTTAATGTGACTTACACTAAATAAAAAGGAATTTTGACAAGGACAGAATATAAAACTTAAAGTAAACCCAACAAGCCAACCAGAGACAAAAATGATAATATTCGACATTTTCTATATTTTTTTGAGAATTTTACGATTTCAATCAGGGACCGTAACCGTTATAAGCTCTAACAAAAAAAAAAATTATATTCAATGATTACACAGTGCTACAAAAAAGAATGAAGTCGAAATGCCTGGGAAGTGATGTTATTTTCCTTGTAGGTCTTATCGAGTAGAACGAGAATCCAATTTTGGAATTTGTCAAACACCCACAAAATCTCGACTTAACCTTAAAAACCCGATTTTTCGTGCTTTTGCGCACTTCTTAGCCCATATCTTAGCTAATTAACAACCGATTTTGATTCTAAGAACGGTTTAAGAAAGAAGAAACTCAGACATTTTGAAAAATATATAGACGTCTTAATAAACCTGAAGAAATTTACTTGTTTTTGCACAACAAACTTAAATTTTGCTACCCTTTTTCTTCTTTTTTTGAATTTGGCGATATTTTCACACACTATTTAATAAAAACACAAAATGAGTTTTGATTAGATTCAAAGAGTACGTTTAATATCGAGTTCAACGAATGTTTCTTTTAAAACATCGGCCAAAAAGTGACTGAGTTATTTTACTTTTTATAAGAACGAAATTTTTGCAAAAATTTACAACGAACTTAATTTACTAATAAATATTATAAAATGAAAATATATAGATCAAAAGTGCTTTTTTGACCGTTTTTTCCTTAGGCCAGCATCGTCAGTTTCGCATTGTACTGACCAGCAATATTCTGCCATCATATTTATTTTGTTTTTTCCTTCGAAACGTTTTTCGATCGTAGCCATTTCTTGGTGGAAGTGTTCGCCTTGTTCATCACTGAACTGACCCAGATTATGTGGGAAGAAGTCCAAATGCGAATGCAAGAAATGAATTTTTATCGACATGTGGCAACCCATTCCACCAAATGCACTTAAAAATTCGTTAACAACCGTGATGTAGTCGTCGCTTCTGTTGTTCCCAAGGAAATTATCACATAGCGCTACAAAACTCTTCCATGCACGTTTCTCAACACAGCTTAACTTGTTCATAAAGGTAACGTCGCTAATAATTTTGCGAATTTGAGGTCCAATGAAAATACCTATATACACATATTATAAAAAAAATAAAAAACAAGTAGGTATGAAAACAAATAAATAAATACTGGCTTTTATTTTAGCTTCACTTAATTTTGGGAAGACAGTTTTAAGATGAAGAAAAGCTTCGCTATTAACATCCAATTTCTTTACAAATTGTTTCATATATCCCAGCTTTAAGTGTAGTGGTGGTAAGATAACATCCTCAGATTTTACCAATGGGAGGCTTAAAACGTTCTGGATATTTTGTGTAGCCACCTTGCATGCCAAATAAAATTGTCAACACTTTTAAGTCAACGATGACTTTCCATTTATGCGTGGCATAGGCGATCAACCGTAAAACTTTTACCATCATTTCATACGTTTCTTTCTTGTTAATCCCATATGCGATTGGAACTGATGGTAAGAGATTTTCATTGTGTAACAACAGAGCTTTTAAACCTAAGGGTGACATTACAGACTTCATTAAGGGAACACGAATGTATTTTATTTTTTATTTTTAGGGTACATACTTTTACACGGTCCATAAATGAAAAGTCGCCATTCATCTGCATGATAATTATAATTTAAAGCCGAAAATAATTTGGGTACATTTACACAATGTACTAGATCACAGTCATTGCCATCAGTTTTAAAACTTTCTCTAAATATCAAAGTGCGGTCGCTTTTTCTACCCGATGTTATTTGAAAATTATTTTTCACTAAATTCCACTGCTTTAGTCGTGAACCGAGGACTTCAGATTCTTGTTTTGATAAATGCAAATCACGCACGAGATCGGCGAAATCAGAATTTGAAACCAAATGCCTTTCCCTTGATTTTGATTTACAAGGAAGGAATTCTTCCTCTACTCACTTTTTGTAGGCGTAACAATATTCGCATACTTTACGCTTTTCCGCGATTTAAAATTGTGACCTGAAACGTTTGTTTTGCAAAAATAGCAATCGTCTTGCTTATGATATGCCTGATGATGCCAAGTCATAGGCACAGAGAAGAGCAAAGTAATTGATTGTTGAACTTTAAATTTCTTTAATGTTGTGCAGCAATATTCACAAATAAATTCTGGCTCGTACCAGCGACTCGCACTATAAAACCTTTCGCAAATCTTGTTAAATATTTTTACAACACCAATATTATTTTTAAAATCACGCCGATGACTTGTATTCGTAAATAAGCCACAAATGTAGCAAAACTTATTACGCTTGTCGCACATTTTAGTTTTACTTTACCACGATTTTTATCCAATTTAACAGCAAACACAACAAAAGATAAACAACACGTGCACTTCAGTATAACGGAAATTTATAAAGACTTCAAAATTGAGTAAAAACTTAAAAATTAAGTGATAATTTCCTTGGGAACAACAGAAGCAAATGTTTGCAAAAATTTCGTTCTTATAAAAAGTAAAATAACTCAGTCAGTTTTTGGCCGATTTAAAAAAAAAACATTTGTTGATATTAAACGTACTCTTTGAATCTAATCAAAACTCATTTTGTGTTTTTTTTTATTAAATAGTGTGTGAGAATATCGCCAAATTCAAAAAAAGAAGAAAAAGGGTAGCAAAATTTAAGTTTGTTGTGCAAAAACAAGTAAATTTCTTCAGGTTTATTAAGACGTCTATATATCTTTCAAAATGTCTGAGTTTCTTCTTTCTTAAACCGTTCTTAGAATGAAAATCGGTTATTAATTAGCTAAGATATGGGCTAAGAAGTGCACGTGTTTGACAAATTCCTAAATTGGATTCTCGTTCTACTCGATTAGACCTACAAGGAAAATAACATCAACTCACAGGTATTTTTGAGTGTCACACTGTGTTATTTTAAGATTCTAAAATGTGAGAAGAATAATAATAATAACACATTTTAGGGGGGTGTTTTTTTTTGTTGTACCGAAATATAACTCGGTTGTTATTTTTTCGCTGTGAGGTAATTTTTTTTTTTTTTTAGACTTGTTAGTTTCGATAGAAATTAATCATTACTTTATATATTTTATATTCTTGATCAGGCATACTCGAAATTTTTACGTTTCATTTCGTTCCCCGAAAACGATTATCAATTTTCAAATTACATTTTTTTGATCGAAAATAGAATTCATTTATGTTTGTTATATTATTGAGCAGAAATAAACGGTATTTTTACGTTTTATTTTATTCCTCAAAAAATGATCACCAACTTTTAAATTACATTTTTTTCATCGAAAATAAAACTCAAAGTAAAATTTACCTCGATATGTGATTGTTTTTTCTGAGTGACTAACAAAAGTTTATAAATACAAATATCGCATACGTACAATATATACTGAAAACTTTTCTCCAATATTTGGAAGCTTTCTTGACTTAAATTTGCTTATAGTACATTTTCTGCAATTTAAGTGGGGTTACTAAGAAATAAATATATAATAGTTGCCAAAATACAAAGTTAAAGTGCTTAGATATAAAGAACAGCTTAAGCAAAACCAATATTACTAATTTTATTTAATTTTTTTCCTTTTAATTTTTAACACCATTTTCCGTACTAAATTTCTGACCACTTTGGGAGCGTTTCGAATTTGTACCCAAAATATCTCCATCACGAAGCAAAAAATGCTCAGCATTATTAAAACGCCCATTGCTCCAAATACTCCATGCAAGTCCTCCAATTTCAATGGTACAAACCCTAGCTTCTTATTGAGATCTTCCAACTGTATCACATCCATTGCCAACAATTCTACGAAGCTGTGACGCAACCAGTAGCCCACCAAACCCGTTGCATGAAGTTTTGCAAATAACAGATTTAAATCTTCATAATACAGACGTTCCAATGGGTTTGCCTCTGCAAAAGGGCATACCCAGTAAGCCCGTAAATATCGAGAATTTGATGAAGTAATCAGTGAGTGGCATTTGCCGTTGAAAACTCCTTCGCACTCCGATGGGCACAATGCAAGAGATTATTATTACAGTGAAGCAAAACAAACCAAACGCCGATTTTCTAACAATTATGTAGTAGAACGTGAATTTCGGAAGTGGATTTTCCACTGGTACCATAAGACAAAAGCTGGCGTAGTGTACTGGATAGGAAAAACTGAAATTTGCCTGCACATGTTGGATGGGAAAAAGTGGTCCCACATCAGCAATATTATTAAGCAACACCCTACTTGCTTCATAACTTAGAAAATCGTCACTTTCTGAAAAAGGTATATATTCAATTGTGCCGTTGCGACGATTTGCGTATTCGACCAAAGCTCTGCCAATAAATCCACTTAGGATGGTCGGTCCGTGCTTTGGTGTATAGTTATAAATTTGCGGGTACAATTGCACTTCAAGTAGTCGTAGAGGATGGCCATGTATGTTTTTCAGATGATTGGAGAAAATGGCGCGGTAAGATGGCGGTAAAGTTCGCCTGACAGTTTTTTGAACGGGAAATATTTCCAATGTATGATAGCTGCCCTCCTTTACCGCCAGATGTGGTTGCAGTGCGATGACATTTATAGCACGCTGTGTGGCCCAAAATTGCAGAATCTGCACCACGTATTCTTCGCTAGCATCCTCTGCAAAGAGCAGAATTAACCTGGTTTTTCTATTCCGTTCCAGACGTCGCCAAAATGATAGCAAAACTTCCTCGTCTCTAGCCGCATTTTGGCAGCGAGTGAGCTGGACAATGCTAAGTAACTTTTGATTGAATTGATCCCTGTAACGCGCCACTGGCGTATGGATATCGATATTTATAACAGCTATCGGATTTTGTATGCGAAGATTCTGCATGATGAGTGGGACATTTAGGTTATCGGAAGTTGTCACATCACTGCTCATGTAGATGAATGTGCGAATATCCTGCTCCGTGGCTGTAGCTAAGCAAATGTTTTGCACGATGTTGGCGAATTGCTGACCGATAGCTGATAACTCGATCAAACTGAGTAGCGTAGTGAGATTTTGAAAAAATAGCATATCTACTCTCCACGAAGTCCTTTGGGCTTTTGGGTTTTTTTTTTTTTAAGTGAGAACTGCGCGACTTTGGATCTTTATCGTATGGTTTTTGAAGGTGGACTGTTTTTATTTCCGGCCATTGTTCTAAATTAAGGAAGTGATTACGATGTAATTGCTTGATTTATTGTTGCTGGGGGCTTCACTTAATGTAATTAAAATGGCAATTGAGTTTTTATTATTTTCTTGTGGGTTAATTGCTAAGAAGCTTGAGTGGACATTTCGCCTGAGTGGAGATTTCGCCTGAGGGTGAGTACACCATAATTAGTCTCAGTGCGTTGAAAATGGTTACCAGTAGTTAAGGAATATGTGTAGCAATTGCAAAGCCTTTAATGCGAAATTTGTGTTCATATAGTATGTAATTCAAAATGCGTGAATAAGCGCTTATTAGGAATGGAAAATTTATAAATTAGAAAATAAATACTTTTGCACGTAGGCGGTAGCTGCAATCATTGATAATAAAAGTGGAGTTATTAATGCCAATAAGTACTGAAAAAACATTATTTAAGTTATTGTTTTCCAATAACTGTAAATGGGAGTGTCCTGTAAAGGTTGTAAAGACTCTTCACTTCTGTGAAAAAGGGGTTAAAATTGCAGGATAACTGTACCAGTAGGATTTTTTAGAAATCGTGGTAAACCAGTTAAGCAATACTCTCTTCGATAGGCAGCACTGGATCTTCCAGCAAAACTCTGCACCAGCACACAAGGCGAAAACCACACAGCAGTGGCTTAATGGCAATATTCCTGGTTTCATAGTTGCAGATTATTGACCGTTTGAAAGTCCTGATTTGAATAAATTGGACTAAAGTTTGTGGTCAGAGTTGGAGAGCATAGCTTCTCGAATACCCCACAGGAATTTGAGGAGTCTCCAAAAATTGTTGGTTCGAGCTGCGTCGTCAATACCCATAGAAACCGTGCGTACTGCTATTGACCAAAAAGCCAAATCGTTTGAGGGCTTGTGTGAAAGCTAAAGGTGACCATTTCGAATCAAATTTTGTGCATCGCTCATTTAGTGTATGCATTATTAATTAAAACTAGCTTTATTAACAAATTAATTATACTGTCATTTTCATAACGGCCTGAGCTTGTAACAGAACTTAGGGCAGGACTAAGTATATTTGAAATATCCTTATTTATATCTAATTTTCAAACGGTGAGTAACCCCTACAAATTGTCTCGCTTCCTAGTTTTCCTAAACCTCGCATCATGTAAATTTAGTGGAATTTAAATTTTTCTACTCTCCGAGTATATTTCTCAAAAAAAAGCCTCGTTAAACGTTTTTCCTTTGACATCAGTACAGTAAAATTTCCGTAACCTTACCAATTAAATTTAATCAACGGTTTTTAAGGGGTGACAACCATAATCAAACATGTTTTTGTATAAACTCTTTCGTTTCAGGGTGAAACTGTTATATTTCATTAAACTTACGAGTAGCATTAAATTCATAATTTTAAACATGTTCCCACATGCCCTTAAATATATTTAATATGATTGAGTTTTTGAAGCCCGCATCTTTTGAATTGAATTTAATGTAATATTAAGTATTTTCAAAAATGAAGCTTTCTTATAAGGTTTTTGTTTGAGATTTGATTTAACTAATTAAAATTTTAAGTAATTTTTTTAACAGGTGGCAACCCTCTCCAAAATTATTTTTTGGAATTATTCATTTTTAAATATTGTGGTTTAGCACTCATTTACATCATTTTACAATAATATCGTTTATTTTGTAGGGAATTCGTAGGGTGGTTCTAGTATTGAAAATGGCGGTTGTCGCAAAAACCGCTTGGTCTCAAGTTCCATGATTAGATTGAAACTCCACGACGACACTATTTTGTATGTAAAATTCCGAATATTTGAGTCACGTCGGCAAGGCAAGGCAACGCCTTTATTTCATATGAAGACAGAATATCCAGGCACCGAGCTTACGTTTATTTTTTTTATAAAAATATAATTCACTCTGAAACAAAAACCATATAAATCCAAGACTTAAACATTGTGCAAATCATACAAACAATTAGCAAAATTCCATGGCAATTTCAAACTTAATAATCAGAAGTGTTACAAAACTATTCAGTATGCATCTTTATAGCTCATTCAGTTTTAGAATAAGAAATTGCAAGTTTAGAGCGGCTCAATAATAAAAAAAAAATGTCCGAAATAAATAAAAAACCAAAATAATTAATTCACTTGCGTTGCAATGGGAGGATACGACGTCATAACCCGAACAGCTGATCGACAATATCGTAAAGCAAAGAGTAACAGACCTGCGCAAAGCGTAACCTCTTATTCTATCAATCTTGGAGTAACGCTGCTTAAAATCACAAGTTGTGAACTGTCAGAGCCATATGCAAAATTCTAGTTTCTGCTCAGTTCGAGGTAATGAATTCAAATCATTTCCGCACTCAACGACATACTCTATTAAATTATTTTTATTTGCGAAGTAAAAACATAGCTAAGGTGGTTTTACATGATACAATATTTTGCAATTTTACGCAGTTTTATTGCAACAAACGTGCAAGATTTTCACAAAAAATCTTAGTTAAATATTAACTACAAACAATGCTTAGCCACTAGTTTGATTTATTTTTATTTACTTTTTATTTGTATCACCAATCTCCGTACTAAGTTTCTGGTCACTTTGGGAGCGTTTTGAATTTGTACCCAAAATATCTCCATCACGGGAAAAATATTTCTGTTGCTCTTTGTAGATGGTCCACATATCAGGAACCAGAAAAGCATAGCGAGTATCTAAATTAGCTTCCAGCGCCAATAACTCAGTAAGGTTTTTATAAATAGTCAAATTCTGAGTGTAGTTAGCAAAATCCGGTACTTCATTTAACTCTTGTATTATATCGACGAACATCGCCACCTTTATGCCACGGTTTAGTAAATCCCCAATATTTTCGGCACGTTGCTCTGTAGGTGGATCGACAGTGAAACTTTGCAGGTAAGTCCCATAGCCGGTGCCAATGATGATACCCGCCAAAGAGACCATAATTCGGATAAATTTCTGAACGGTCGCAGTGTTATTATTGGTCCAAAAAGGCATCCCCATCAAGCCTTGCAGTACGGAAAATGTGACGCAGTAATCGGCGTGTGGTATTTGTCGTTGCCCTTTCCAACGGGTTATGATGGAGACAATGCAAGTGATTAATATTATGGTGAAACAAAACAAAACAAAAGCCGATTTTGTAATAATCGTGTAATAGAATGTGAATTTCGAAAGTGGATTTTCCACTGGTACCATAAGGCAATAGGTGGTGTAGTGTATTGGATAGGATACGCTAACTTTGTCAAGCATATATTGGATGGGAAAAAGTGGTGCAATGTCCGCAGTATTATCATCCAATGCCCGACTTGCTTGAGGAAACAAAAACTCTTCACCTTCAGTAAATTGTATATGCTCAATAGCAGCATTGCGACGTTTTGTGTACTCAACCAAAGCTCTGCCAACGAATCCACTTAGTACGGCTGGTCCGTCCTTTGGTGTGTAGTTGTACAATTGCGGATACCATTTAATTTCGAATAGACGTAAAGCATGTCCATGCAGATTTTCCGTATGATTGGAGAAAATTGCGCGGTAAGGTAGTGATATAGTTTGTCTAACAGTTCTCTGCACGGGAAATATTTGCAATGTATAATAACTGTGCTCCCTTACAGTCAGATGTGGTTGAAGTCCGATGTCATTTTTAGCACGCTCCACATATTCCTCGCTGGCATCCTCTTTTCTATTCCGATGCAAACGTTGCCACAGTGATAGCAAAACTTCCTCGTCTCGGGCCGCGTTTTATTTGCCTAGTCCTTTCCAACCGACCATACAAGGCCGCTCTGGATCTAGTACTTCCAGATAGCCTGCTATTCATCGCAAACTCTGGCCGAATTGATGTAACAATACTAGAGGCGAAGGCGCGACTTGGAAACTAGTCCTTTCCAACCATCCTTCCATTATACCAAACAGATAGTCTGATGAACATCTCGAACGAAGACCTAACTAATCGAGCAATAATAGGAACCAATGTGCGTCTTAGAAATGAGTCCTTTCTAACCGCCCCAGCAGTGAGGACCTGAAACACATCTTGTAACATATCGATGTGTTATTTAAAATCTTACTAAAATTAATTATTTTACCACTTGTTTCCAATGTGGGTGTTATCTTTGGCATTTTCTGTTTCATGGTGTAATGATATAACGTGATGTCACTTACATAACCTCAATTTCTCCGCATGCCGACTGCGGCCATGCATTTTTCTTATAACTTTTTGGGTATTATTCCTAGCACTTTGTAGATCTATGCAAGTATTTAGTACGAAAATGCCTTCTGCTTAAAGAAAAAACACTTGTTTTACATTTTGTGGCATGAGAGAAGCTTTTGAAGCGTTAGGCATTTATTGTATATACTTTTGACCGGCAATAAATTTCGGTCCTAACCAAGCATGCATTAATAACAGGGCTGTTAAATAATTATTAGTAATTGTAATGATTACCAAGGAAATTAATTATTTTTGAAGAATCCTTTTAACGACTAAATACCATTATTTATACTTTTTCAAAATAAATGACCTGTTACAATTTAAAAATAAAATAATCAAAATACAAGTAAGGGAGAGTCTACGTTCTGGTGTAACCGAACTCTAAATACTCGGAGAATTTTTTTTATTTCAAACAAATAGTACTTTTTATGTGCAATAAAACTAGTCCATCTTATAAATATATAACAAACTGTGCATATCGCGACTTGTGACTTTCGTTTTGCATTGAGGGCATTTTTAATGCTTGTTTGACATGCACTCCCTACTAGCCAATTGTGCATCGCCAAAGAAATGCCTGCATCTCTGTGCCAACGTAGTTATTCTCATTATGGTTCGATGGCGCTTCCTCTGATTGTTCAGCTGTCAGCTCAGCTTCAGTCTCAGTGTCAGTGCCACCATCCTCTTTAGGGACTGGTCGTAGTACTTGAAATCCTGAGCTGCGTTTCCAACACGTCTTCATCGAAATCTTGTTATCTATCACGATATTGATTTCCAATAAGTTTTAAACGAAAAGTGAAAGAAAAACCAAAGCCGGCATGAGGAAATTTTCGAAATTACAACAACCTCCCCTTAAGTGGCATCACCTTTTATGATTACACCATGTTGTTCCAAATGTTCAAAAACGCTGCGCTGATATACAAAATTTAAATATGTACAAAGTTTTCTACCGATACCAAGTAATTTCATCTTTTGATTATTTTTTTTTTTTTTTTGACGCATATCGATACACCCTATTACCTCGATTTCCCATTCCCAATATACATACATCGATTAATTAATTTCATCTGCGGCACTGTTATTACACTTATTACTTTTGTTAGCATTGTTTGAAGTTGCCACCTACGAGCACAAACATTGGTTTATGAATTCTCAAGTCCTACTTAGTTTTTGTTCACACATTTCTAATAACATATTGTGTGAACAAAAATTTTGCAATCGCTGCACCTATTTCTTAATTACTAACAATTCTGTAACCTACAATTCTATAAATGAATTTTTTTAAGTATACATTTTTGTAAGCAGCTATTTCAGAGCCATTGGAAGCAATTAGCCCACAAGAAAATAATAATAACTCAATTATCATTTTAATTAAATTAAGTGAAACCACCGGCAATAATAAATCTAGCTCTGACATCGTAAGAAGTGCTTTTAATTAGAACAAACGCAGCAAAGAACAACAGTCCACTTTAAAAAGCCATATGAAAAAGATCGAAGGTCGCGCAGTTCTCATTTAAAAAACGAAATCCAAAAGCCATAAGCACTTCGTAAAAAAGCAGATATGCTACTTTTTCAAAATCTTACTACGCTACTCAGTTTGATCGACTTATCCTCCATCGGTCAGCAATTCGCCAACATCGTGCAGAGCATCAGCGTAGGCACCGCCACGGAGCAGGATATTCGCACTTTCATCTACATGAGCAGCGATGGGACAAGCTCCGACAACCCAAATGTGCCGCTCATCCTGCAGAAACTTCGCGCACAAAATCCAATAGCTGTTATAAATATCGATCTCCATACGCCAGTGGCCCGTTACATGGATCAATTCAATCATAAATTACTTAGCATTGACCAGCTCACACGCATCCAAAATGCAGCCAGAGACGAGGAAGTTTTGCTATCACTGTGGCAACGTTTGCATCGGAACAGAAAGAGTAGGTTAATTCTGCTTTTCGCAGACGATGCCAGCGAGGAATATATGACTCAGATTGTACAATTTTGCGCCAAACAGCGCGCCATAAATGTCATCGCACTGCAGCCACATCTGGCGGTGAGGGAGCGCAGCTATCATACATTAGAAATATTTCCCCTTCAGAAAGCTGTCAGGCGAAATTTGTCATCTTCTTACCACAGCATTTTCCCTAATCATCTGGAAAACATGCATGGGCAGTCCTTGCGCTTGGCGGAGATTAAACTATACCCGCAAGTTTATAACTACACAGCTAAAGACGGACGAGTTGCGCTAAGTGGATTCATTGGCAGAGCTTTGGTTGAGTACACAAAACGTGGCAATGGCACAATCGGGTATATACCTTTTTCTGAGGATGATAAGGTTCTAATTTCTGAGGCAAGTCGTGCATTGGATAATAATATTGCGGATGTGGTACCACTTTTTCCCCTCTCATATATGCTACAAAATCTGAGCTTATCCTATGCAGTACACTACACCAGTTTTTGTCTTATGGTACCAGTGGAAAACTTTCTTCCGAAATTCACTTTATATTACACAATTATTAGAAAATCGACTCTCGGTTTGTTTTGCTTCGCCGTAAGATTAATCTCTTGCATTGTCTCCATCATAACTCGTTGGAAAGGTCAGCGGCAAATACCACTTACCAATTACTTTATCAAATTCTCGATGCTCCAAGGCCTTCTGGGTATGCCGTTTTGGACCAATAATCGCTCTTCGAGGATTCTTAAATTCATTTTCATTATGGTCTCTTTGGCTTGTATCATCGTTGGCACCGCCTATGGGACCTACCTACAAAGTTTCACTGTCGATGCACCTACAGAGCAACATGCAGAAAATATTGGTGACTTATTAAATCGTGGCATTAAGGTGGCGATGTACACCGATACAACAAAAAGGGTAAATGAAATGCCGAATTTTGCTAACTACACTTCTAATTTGACTATTTATAAAAACCTTACTGAGTTATTGGCACTGCAAGACACTTTAGATACTCGCTACGCATTTTTAGTATCTGATATGTGGACCATCTACATCAAGCAACAGAAATATTTTTCTCGACCACTTTTCCGTCTTTCTGATATCTGCGTTTGGAAAAGCATTCCAATGGGTTTGCCCCTGCAGGATGATTCAGTGTATTATGAAGATTTAAATCAATTATTTTCAAAACTTAATGCAGCGGGTTTGGTGAGGCACTGGTTGGGCCACAGCTATGAGGAATTGTTAGCAATGGATGTGATACAGTTTGAAGATCGCAATAAGAAACCAGGGGTTGTACCATTGAAATTGGAGGACTTGCATGGAGTATTTGGAGCAATGGGTGTTTTAATAATGCTGAGCATTTTTTGCTTCGTGATGGAGATATTTTGGATACAAATTCGAAACGCTCCCAAAGTGACCAGAAACTTAGTACGGAGAATTGTGGTAAAAATAAAAAGAAAATAAACATAAAAAAACTATTGTCTTCGCTTAAGTTACTCATTATACCTAAGCACTGTAGCAACATTTTTTGGCAATT
This sequence comes from Anomoia purmunda, assembly GCA_951828415.1. Lineage (NCBI taxonomy): Eukaryota > Metazoa > Arthropoda > Insecta > Diptera > Tephritidae > Anomoia > Anomoia purmunda. Next base: position 50,186,321 of record OX639995.1, read on the forward strand.
ATTTATTTATATGTAGATAATGTAAGTCTTACACTTTGTTTTTGTGAAAATCCAGCACTTTTATCGCAATAAAGCTTCGTAAAACTGCAGAATATTGTATTTAGTTATTTGTTTCGATAACTTGGATATGTTATGTCAAAGAACTTGGTCAATGTGTCTCCATCGCAAAAAAATTAAAATGTTTAGTATTCGAAATGCAGTTTTTGCAATGAAGAAAATTGGTTGAATCCCATTATCAGGAGCTGAGGATTTTTGTGTTTGATTAAAGAATCGAAAAAAGCCTGGCAGCTCGAATTGTGGACATGCAAAGGTTTTGTAAAGGCTTAGAAGGGATACTTTGGCAGCATCATTCTTTCTATAGACTATTTGGCGGGTCGCTATGTGTGGAGCCGATGGATTTTGAACTTGTGATCCCGAATTATGACAAGGTTGATGGGGCACCATAGGGATTCAAGTAGGTGCAACTCTCCACACCGACGGGGTCAACGCTTTCAATGCTTCCTTCTCTGAACAAAAAGCAAGGAAAAAATGTAGGCAAATAATACTGTCTTTGGTAATTTGAATTTTAAAATGATGGACTGATGACGGACACTGGTTTCCAGGGTATTATAACTTCGTGGATTTTTCGGAGCACTATAGGTTCAAAGTTAATTTACTCAAATACACAGAAATCTTCCTTAAATGGTTTTACATAATTTATTTTTTTAATATATGTATGCACTTTTATGTGAAACAAAATGAAATTTGATTAAATTGTAACGTAACTCCTTAAAGTTACTTCCATTCTTGTTTGGCTCATTACCAAAATATCCAATACCTTTCCACTGCTGTTCTCCACATCTCTATGAATATTGAGTAGCGACAATCCTCTCAATCGCTCTTCTCCAGTCATGTTGCATAGATTGGTTTTTAATTATCTTAAACTTGAAAATGATCGTTCGCTCAATGCGATTGTAACTAAGAAATCCGTGTATGTTTTCATGAAATTGCCTTTCGCAAATATCTAAAGATTCGAAAAACATTTTTCGTCGCACCATTGACGGAATATTTGAACAAAGACTGAAACTAGAAATAAATTTGATTTTTTTGAGGCAAGTGGATATCAATCATAAGTAACTTTCACATCTTTATGCCCAATTTTAATACTTCAGTGAATGAGGAAACGAAAGACATGAATGGTTTCGATGACTTCTTCTATAATTTGGCTTACATAGCTGACGCAACGATGCTATTTCCTAATGCTATGATTTCATTTCTCAAATGAGGCTTCAAATATTTCTTTAATACATATTGCACTTACCGTTTACTTACCACACGATTATAACTTAAATTGTAATCTAACCCACAAGAATAGCAGTTCATGTGCGGAAAAGGCGAGCAAAATTAAATAAATATTTTTTTCATCGAAACAAAATGTGCTAAGCAAAATTATTTTGCTTGGTTTTAGGCGCTAATAGGAGAGTGCCGCTTTGTACCACAACAACTTTATTAGACTGTAGTTAGAAATGTTAGTTTACTTTCCAGGACCATAAACCGATTGGATCCAATCAGATTCTACTCAATCAATCAATCAGTGAACTTCAAATTTGTTCTGGTATCGTGAAATAAGCTAAAAAGTTATGTCTGTATATCCAATATAAATATGCAACTTTTCAGTAATCTATGTTCTTTGCTAAAGCTAGAGCCGCATCCAAAATTCCCGCTTCTACTCATTTTGAAGTAATGAAATTCAAAAAAAGTTGTATCACTCCTGGGAACCACCTCACTAATAACTAAAAACACACCCTATTGAATTATTTTTATTTACGAAGAAAAAGGATTGCTAAAGTGGTATTACATAATGAAATGTTCTTCAAATTTACGCAGTTTGATTGCAACAACAGTGCTGAGTTTTCACAAAAAGGTGTAAGCTATACATTAACTGCATACAAATAATTGATCCAAAATGTAGTTCAAATGCTTGCATATAACGAATAGCGTAGAAAAAGCCAGTATTAACAATTTTACTTATATTTATATATTTTTTAATTTAATCACCAATCTCCGTACTAAGTTTCTAGTCACTTTGGGAGCGTTTCGAATTTGTATCCAAAATATCTCCATCACGAAGCAAAAAATGCTCAGCATTATTAAAACACCCATTGCTCCAAATACTCCATGCAAGTCCTCCAATTTCAACGGTACAAACCCTGGTTTCTTATTGCGATCTTCCAACTGTATCACATCCATTTCCACCAATTCCACAAAGCTGTAACCCAACCAGTGCTTCACCAAACCAGCTGCATGAAGTTTTGCAAATAATTGATTTAAATCTTCATAATACACTGAATCATCCTGCAAGGGTAAAGCCCATGCAAGGCCTTTTGCATAACATATATTAGAAAAACGGAAAAGTGGTCGGGAAAAATATTTCTGTTGCTCTTCGTAGATGGTCCACATATCAGGAACCAGAAATGCATAGCGAGTATCTAAAGTATCCTGCAGCGCCAATAACTCAGTAAGGTTTTTATAAATAGTCAAATTCTGAGTGTAGCTAGCAAAATCCGGTACTTCATTTAACTCTTGTATTATATCGACGAACATCGCCACCTTTATGCCACGGTTTAGTAAATCCCCAATATTTTCTGCATATTGCTCTGTAGGTGGATCGACAGTGAAACTTTGCAGGTAAGTCTCATAGCTTGTACCAATAATGATGCCAGCCAAAGAGATCACAATGCAAATGAACTTGAGAATGGTCGAAATGCGATTATTAGTCCAAAAAGGCATCCCCATCAAGCCTTGCAGTACGGAAAATGTGACGCAGTAATCGGCGTGTGGTATTTGTCGCTGCCCTTTCCAACGGTTTATGATGGAGACAATGCAAGTGATTAATATTATGGTGAAACAAAACAAAACAAATGCCGATTTTGTAATAATCGTATAGTAAAATGTGAATTTCGGAAGTGGATTTTCCACTGGTACCATAAGACAATAGGTGGTGTAGTGTATTGGATAGGATAAACTAACTTTGTCAAGCATATATTTGATGGGGAAAAGTGGTGCAATGTCCACAATATTATTATCCAATGCCCGACTTGCTTGAGGAAACAAAAACTCTTCACCTTTAGTAAATTGTATGTGCCCAATAGTGCCATTGCGACGTTTTGTGTACTCAACCAAAGCTCTGCCAATATAACCACTTAGCACGGCTGGGCCATCCTTTGGTGTGTAATTATAAATTTCCGGGTATAATTTCATCTCGATTAGGCGCAAGGGCTGCCCATGCATGTTCTCCAGATGATTAGGGAAAGTGGTGCGATAAGATGTTGAAAAATTTCGTCTAACAGCTTTCTGAATGGGAAATATTTCTAATGTATGATAACTGCGCTCCCTCACCGCTATACGAGGTGGCAGTGCGATGACATTTACGGCACGCTGTACACCACAAAATTGCAGAATCTGTGTCACATATTCCTCGCTAGCATCCTCTGTAAAGAGCAGAATTAACCTACTTTTTCGGTTTTGATGTAAACGCTACCACAGTGATAGCAAAACTTCCTCGTCTCTGGCCGCATTTTGACGTCGGGTGAGCTGGACAATGCTAAGTAACTTTTGATTGAATTGATTCCTGTACCGGGCTACCGGCGAATGGACATCGATATTTATAACAGCTATCGGATTTGGTGTGCGAAGTTTCTGCAGGATGAGCGGCACATTAAAGTTATCGGAACTTATCCCATCATTGCTCATATAAATGAAAGTGCGAATATCCTGCTCCGTGGCGGTAGCTAAGCAGATGTTCTGCACGATGTGGGCGAATTGTTGACCGATAGATGATAGCTCGATCAAACTGAGTAGCGTAGTAAGATTGTGAAACAATTGCATATCTCCGGTTTACAAAGTACTCGCCATTAGGCGATATTTGTTTTTCTAAATAAGAACTGCGCGCTCTTCAACCTTTTTCGTGTGGTTTCGGAAATCAGACTGTTTTTTGTTTGTAGCCTGTATCAGTATGCATAATGAAATAATTGTGATATACATATATATATCTATATCTATATATGTATCTATATAAGTAGTATATATTTTTATGATATAAATGCTCACTTTATGTTTGCTTGCGGCTTCACTTAGTTTAATTAAAATTATTATCTCTATATTATTGTTTTTATTGTGTGTTAATTGTTGGAAAGCCTGAAGGGAAATGGGGCGATTAGCGTGCAGATTGATAATAAGAAATTGTAATTGTTCAGAAGGAGTAGGAGCGCGTCTCAAGTCAACTGTTTCACATTTTGGGGTTAGCTTACAGAGGACAATTTAATAATATAAACGAACTAGTTGGAAATCAAAATTTTATTAATAAAACCAGTTTCTTCTGCTAATTGGTCAAGGTACGAAAGGAGAAAACTCAAGATATTAAAATGGGAATAATACAGGGTTCGACAAGTTTAGTGTTACCAACCTTACAGCGGTCATATTTGTTAAGCTGCTCAAGGCAATTACATACAATTTTTTCTATTTACTGTTAGGACAAAAAGATATACATGACTGATTCTGCGCAAATGGACCAAATTACCTGCAAGATTAGATTCGAGCAGCGTATACCTCGTTTTCTGACCCCGTCCAAAAGCTACAGTAGTCACATTGAGCTGGAGGAACTAAATGCAAAATGTTTCACTATTTTCGCAGATTTTTGTCCTTCAAATCAAACAATAATGATTTCACAAAAAGAATATCGGAGCTTTTAAATCGGTAGCACTTACGCTCCAATAAAAAAAATATCTGAATTGAAGAAACCCAACTATCAAAAAACAGAAAATGGGAACGAAATGGCGCTTAATAAATGTTTTCTCCTTTGGAGAAAAAATATTTCATTTTATGTAGGTCTATACATTTTGAAAAAACTTCTACTCAATCGAGAGACAATATCGTAATATGAGGAAAAAATACATCAAAAAAAATTGTTTAAATTTCTTTTGTTTTTTTTCCACTGTTAGTTTAACGATACCTATACAAATTTTATATGTTTTGAGCAAGATGCACTTCAAACTGCAAATCCAAATAATGCTGGAGTTCCAAACGACTTTGATTGATTCAACTGACAGTTTGGTATATCAGTGTTTGAAGAATGTATATAAATCTGATTAAATCAAACCATATTCAGTGGGGACTGTAACAGTTATAACTTTTATAAAAAACCCATAATTTAATCCTTCTAATTGGTATACAACTTCTTCGCTCAAAGTTAATATTTATTTTGTGATTTTTTTTTTGCGATAAAAAATATCTAATTGTTATTCTTGAATTTAGAAAGCTTTGATCACATCTGCTTGGGCTTAAATTTTATCGATTGTAATAAATGCAAACAAATTGCTCCCAATTAATAGACGAATCAAGCTAATGGCTTTAATGCCCGGACACACTATAACGTAGATTAGTTACTCTCTAATTATTATTAATTACTTCGGATAAACCAAGTGCGTCCACACTTGTCATTTCCAATTTACCCTGACAGCTCTGTAGCCACAGGGCTAGTTAGTTCTTTCATCAAAAGAAAAAATGTGAAAGATTGTGTAGATTTTTAATATATTTCAATTTTATTATAATAATATTTTTTTAAAGCTTTTAGAGGTAGGTAAAAATAAAGCAGCAGTTGAGTGAGTGAAATACTAATATTTCTAAATACATCATACGGATTGCTTATGGGAGAGCACATTTTTCGATTATTATCGATAAAATTTAAAGGCGACACTGATTTATTCGTGATTGGGTTCTCGATTTATGATAAAGTACCTCATTTCATCTTACTTTATTGACAGATTTTACAAGTCGAAATTACTTAGTTTCATCGTAATTTGGTGATAAATTTAGAATGAGCCATAAATTACGATAATGTGTTCGGGCTTTTATTAGCTGCCTCGCGCACAATTTTATTGATGGTTTTTTGATTTGACATCGCCTCAGATCCTATTGATTGCCTATAACTTCTTGTGAGAATTTTGAAAAGTTAAATTGCTAGGCTCACACTTGTAGATCCAGATGGCCAATAATCTGCTATGGAGCAACCGTAGTAAACAGGAGCTATGAAAACTTGTCCGAGAGCAGCTATAGAATATAGAAGTTCTGTTGGACGGGCCAAACATCTCTTTGGATTCACATCCAAATTAAATAGAAGAGGACTATCTGGGAGATTACTAGTACCAATAATGGGACAGGGTGATTGACATACTTGCGAAAACAATACCCCAAAACTGCAATACCGAGAGTTACTCTGCAGCCAAAGTTCAGCTTTACAAAAAGATTTAAAACAGAACCTAGTAAGAAAAAGGGTTGCGTAGGTATATCTGAAACATATAAGATAAACCAATGTATAAGTATGATAGATAGCCTAGTATATGATGGATACCAGTTCTGGTCTGAGTTTAAGATACTCTGAAGCCATGGAAAAACGAATGCCTATCTTTCAGAAAGAAATATGTGATATAGAAAGATGTGCCTCAATACCACCCGCAACTATCGGAATTGGAATGCAGCTATTGAGATCCTAAAATCTCACCAGGTAACTTACAAACTAATGATGGAGTGCCTTAACAAACTTTACATACCTGGTCTGACCTCTCGTGTCTGGATTCTAAACTCACAAAAAAGAGGGAGGATCAACTCTCTTTATAGGCTCAGAGGCCTTCTGCGGTATAAAAAATGAGGCAATATCCACTTTGGCCAAAGCACTGGGAAAATCAATTAAGTTTGGAGCCCACTTAGGTTCCTACAAACTAAAAGATTTTAGAGATTGCATGGACTTATGAAAGAATTACATCAGAATTGTTACGGCAGTTCTTACAGGACACTGCAGACTGAACTACCACCTAAATGAGCCGGGAATTTACTCGAATGAATCTTGTACTTATAGATTCTGCAGAGTAGAAAAGGAAACTGCACGACACATTCTGGAGCTGTGGCCCGTGCTATGAATACATAACAATGGACGGGCAGCATGCATTCCAGAGATTTAGGGTCAATACTAAATTTTGTCTTGGTTGCTGTATTCAAGGAGATTTTTCAATCCACGAAAGTGGGACAATAGCTCTCAAGATCAAGGTGCTCATTTCCCAACAACAATAATAATAATAATAATACTACGTAGCATTAGCCATAAAGATTAAATCGGTATATTCGAATTTGGTTTTCAACTAATTCTGTTACAGCAATTGCCAAGGCTATGAGCGAAATTAATGTACAAATGTTGTTAGAAATATATCAATAAGTACTTGAGAATTTTTAAAATAGAAAATAAGTTTTATTACTCGCAGGCGGTAAGTTCAAACCAATCCCATTGCTTAGAGAAGGGAAGCGCTTATGGCCGATATTTAAATACTGTAAATGCAATCTTTATGCTATTCGCTTCAAATAGGTGTGCCCCAAAAGAAATTAGTTAATTGATATATGTTGTAAATGGCGAATTGCGCCAATTACGTTAACGTTATATAAAAAAAAATAAGCATTAGCGAAACAGAGAGAGCGGAAGAGAAAATTTCTTGACTATGTATTGCAGTAATATGAATACTTAAAATCGATATCTGTACTCTGTGAAATATAAAATTAACATCCCATTTATTTTTGTCTATGAAAAATTGTTCGGTGGTTTCATTTTTCACATAAAAAAATCTCGGGCGGCGGTGTTTATGGTCGAACTCTTCCTAAACCGCTCGACCGAATTTTATAAAATTTTTTATGTACTATATTTATTGATATGAGAATATTTAATGCTATGGAGAGGGCTGCCACCTGTTTGTAAAGTAAAATTTATTTAAATTATGCATATATGAAATATTCAGCTAACTTTTTGGAGGGTTGCCACCTATGCGAAAATTCGAACTAAATGAAATTATACACAAGTTATATGAAATTTTAAAATATGGGTGTCAAACGGTAGACCTCGCCAAGAAGGTGAATAGCTAACTTTTTGGAGGGTTGCCACCTATGCGAAAATTCGAACTAAATGAAATTATACACAAGTTATATGAAATTTTAAAATATGGGTATCAAACGGTTCGTCTCGGTGAGAAAAATATTCATACGTATTGTATATTTTGGAGAGAGTTGCCAACCAAGTAAAAATTTATTAAATTGTACACAAGTTATTTTAAATTTAAAAACATAGATTCCATACTGTTCGATTTACTCAGCAAAAGGCTTATAGCATATAAAGGGCTGTCACCTGCTTGGAAAATGAAATTTTTGTTACTAGTTAAAGGTCAAAGGTTTACTACTAGTTATATTTTAAAGAATAAAAGTAGCTTTGTACCTGAGACAGTTTGGTCGCTGCCAATATGGTAAAATCGTGAACTAATAATATGGATATGTAACTCGGCACCTGGTGTTTTCTCTAGGCGCAAAACTGATTTTTTATTGTTAGAATTCAAAGAATTAGTGAGAAGACTGCACGCCGCGGGGGCAACTTACGAGTATAACGTTCTCCTATTGAGAGAGCTACCATTTCTAAACATATCCCGGCGTAGCATCGATAAGACAATGAATAATTTCGATCGAGTTAGACCTGGATTAATGGATTTTCACTAAAGTTCGTGGTCCGGCCCCTCGAGGTTTTTTCAATGACAAAAAAGATTTAGTGAAATGCAAAATCCAGCAACAAAGGTTACCAAAACAAAAATCTAAATAAGACAAACTATAATTTTGCGACGCTTTATTGCAATTAAGAAATATACATACAATAATTGCTACAATACGAAGTTAAAGTATTTCGATATAAAGAACAGCGTAAGCATTTTATTTATATTTATTTCCTTTTAATATTCGTCCCCATTTTCCGTAATAAATTTCTGGTCCTTTTGAGAATGCTCCGAATTTTTACCCAAAATATTTCCAGTACGAAACAAAAAAGGCTCAGCATTATTAAAACACCCATTACGCCAAATACTCCATGCAAATCCTCCAAATTCAATGGAACGAACCCTGGTTTCTTATTGAGATCTTCCAACTGTATCACATCCATTGCCACCAATTCTACAAAGCTTTGACGGAACCAGTGCCTCACCAAACCCGCTGCATGCAGTTTAGAAAATAACTGATTTAAATCTTCATAATACACTGAATCAGCCTGCAGAGGCAAACCCATTGGAACGTCTTTCAAATAGATGATATGAGAAAGACGGAAGAGTGGACGGGAAAAATATTTCTGTTGCTCATTGTAGATGGTCCACATATCATTGACTAGAAATGCATAGCGAGTATCTAAAGTATCCTGCAGCACCACCAACTCAGTGAGGTTGTTAAAATTAGTAAAATTATAAGTCAAGTTAATAAAATTCGGATATTTCTGTAACCAATGTGTTATATCGGTGTACATCGCCAACTTGATGCCACACTTTAGTAAGTCATCAACATTTTCTGCATATTGCTCTGTTGGTGGATCAACTGTGAAACTTTGGAGGAAAGTCTGATAGGCGGTGCCAATGATGATACCAGCGAAAGAGGCCATAATGCAGATGAACTTGAGAACAGTCGAAGCGCGACTACTTGTCCAAAAGGGCATACCCAGTAAGCCCGTAAATATCGAGAATTTGATGAAGTAATCAGTGAGTGGCATTTGCCGTTGAAAACTCCTTCGCACTCCGATGGGCACAATGCAAGAGATTATTATTACAGTGAAGCAAAACAAACCAAACGCCGATTTTCTAACAATTATGTAGTAGAACGTGAATTTCGGAAGTGGATTTTCCACTGGTACCATAAGACAAAAGCTGGCGTAGTGTACTGGATAGGAAAAACTGAAATTTGCTTGCACATGTTGGATGGGAAAAAGTGGTCCCACATCAGCAATATTATTAAGCAACACCCTACTTGCTTCATAACTTAGAAAATTGTCACTTTCTGAAAAAGGTATATGTTCAATTGTGCCGTTGCGACGATTTGCGTATTCGACCAAAGCTCTGCCAATAAATCCACTTAGGATCCGTCCGTGCTTTGGTGTATAGTTATAAATTTGCGGGTACAATTGCACTTCAAGTAGTCGTAGAGGATGGCCATGTATGTTTTTCAGATGATTGGAGAAAATGGCGCGGTAAGATGGCGGTAAAGTTCGTCTGACAGTTTTTTGAACGGGAAATATTTCCACTGTATGATAGCTGCCCTCCTTTACCGCCAGATGTAGTTGCAGTGCGATGGCATTTACGGCACGCTGTACACCACAAAATTGCAGAATCTGCACCACGTATTCTTCGCTGGCATCTTCTGCAAAGAGCAGAATTAACCTGGTTTTTCCGTTTTGATGTAAACGCTGCCACAGTGATAGCAAAACTTCCTCATCTCTGGCCGCATTTTGACTTCGGGTGAGCTGCACAATGCTAAGTAATTTATGATTGAATTGATCCCTGTAACGGGTCACAGGCGTATGAGCGTCGATATTTATAACATCTATTGGATTTTGTGTGCGAAGTTTCTGTAGGATGAACGGCACATTTGGGTTATCGGAACTTATACCATCATTGCTCATGTAGATGAATGTGCGAATATCCTGCTCCGTGGCGGTAGCTAAGCAGATGTTCTGCACGATGTGGGCGAATTGTTGACCGATAGATGATAGCTCGATCAAACTGAGTAGCGTAGTAAGATTCTTAAAAAATTGCATATCTACTTTTGCAAAAAGCACTTCACTTTAGGAAATTTTTTGTCTCAATAAAAATTGCGCACTCTTCAACCTTTTTTGCATGGTTTCGAAAATTCGACTGTTTTCCTTTGCATCCTGTACCAATGTTGATTATATAAGAAATGTGATCGACATATAGCTATGATGTAAACGCTTACTTTGTTGTTGCTGGTGGCTTCACTTAATTTAATTAAAATAATTATCAGGATTTTAATGTTTTATTGGGTCTTAATTGTAGAAAAGCGTGTAAATTGAGGGTGCGCTTAGTTGCAGGTGAAAAGACAAGATTTTGGATGGGTTAGCAGAAGGCAGCAATCTACCGCATCTCTTAAACCATAACTCATATTATTCGGTGATGAAGGATTAATAGCCTTCTGTGACTCGTATTTCTTTGAATTCATATATTCGTGAATTATCTCTAATTAAAGCTTTTTTTTAGGGTTGGTTTAATGGTGGGGTAATGCGACTATATAAACTCTCCTTCCCAACCGACAACCTCACCCACTATCCGCAAAGCCTTGGTGATCCCTTTTATCGCTAGCTAGTCGAAATTTAAGGCGGGGCCTTGTGTCGGTAGGACCACAATGGAAATCCAGAAGCGAGTGATTCCCCAGAGGGGCCGCTCCTTTGTTGCGTCTGGCCGAGATTGGGCGGCAGTTTTTATGCGCACAACAGGGACGCCACTACGTAAGCGAGGGTAATTTTCTCTGATTCAACGCATCCAACCACTACTCTACTCATCGGATCCAATTGGGCAGACTCTCTTCCGTTTTGTGATCTGACTTTAGTTTCGCATGGTTATGAAAGGGAGAGCATGGTAAAAAAGCCGCGCAGCCTTTGACCAGAATAACTATGGAGAGACCAGGATGACTATAGAGAGTAGGAGGAAAATAGGGCTTACAAGGGCTCTCCGCTTCCATGCAAAGCTTTAGGAGCGTAACCCCGCTTCGCGTACTTCTATAGATAAGGCTCTGCAGAAGAAGCACAAAAGCATCGTGTGGAGATATGAGCACCTTCATGAGGAATAAACCACTAACACCGAGTCCGAAGATATTGCTAACTCTGCAGATGAGAGTGAAAAAAGAAGGCGTGAAAAGGAAACCTTCAATTGAGGATGGTAGCGGCTTGACGATGTAGGTTGCACAGCCAACTGCAAGTGGGGAGACGAGAGCCACAACGTTAACGACTCCAGCAAGTTAACGACAAGCAACCATGAATGGATGGATAGCAGACAGGCAACTCGACATTCGGACTATGAATAGCGACACCTCCCCAGGCTGTGATAGCCTACAAAAAGTTTATACCGGGGATCGTCGTTTGAAGAATCTCAATTTGAAAATTCGACAACTGGTAATTAATTATAACATTCTATTATCATACTTCCTCGTACTCGAAGAGGAGCATGAGATATTTCATCTGGCAATTTTTCTGGCCCTCTTCGGTGGAGAAAGCGACAAGACGAGCCCCCCCCCCCCCCCCCCCACCGACGAGGTTCTGGTGGTCCTCAGGAAGCTGAAAAATTAGTAGTCAGTGGTGAAGACTTTCACTCTCCGACTTCGTCTAGTTTGGCTTCCGAAAAGTGCACAGCACTACGACAGAACTCAGCACCATGCACTGCTAGATAAATCGAAGGCAAAACCAAAAACGACCTTGAGCGAGGACGTCCAGGTAGCACTGAACCTATCGAAAGCTTTCGACATGGTCAATCACTCTGCGCTACTAGAATTTAATTAAACAACAAGAACTTCCACAGGTTAGAGCTCTCTCGCAATTATGGTTCAAGTTATATCTATCAAAACTCCCTCGCCCACGCGAAGGAGTGGCCTTGGTCCCATAAATACTGAAATTAGTGCAATTTGATGGCGTTGGGCAAAGACACTGAAAGATTATAATATAAAGTGAACGGCTATCTCTCGGACCTCTCCAACATCTTCACTGCGATACATCTCTTTCAATCGTTGCTAAGTCCCCGGTTCGACATACAGAACGATGACAGTAGAATTCCAGCTGCAAATAAGCCACAGCTTTTTGGTGTTGCTTTCGACAGCTTGCTCTCTTTCATCCAGCACCCAAATGCGATCGTCACCAAAGATGAAACCAAGGCATTCAAGTCGCTCATCAATAGCACTCTGGGTAAAGACAAAGAAAAGATGTAACCAACATACAAGATGATAGGCCGAGCAGCTAGAATCTATGCTGCACCAGTGTGATCGTTAGTGACTACTGGGACTCTCTGAACGATCACGGCTATTTCACCACCTACATGGCGGGGCTCAACACACATCAGGGAGGATAATAGTATCCTTTATATACAGTTTCTGATGGACTGCTACTGGAAGATGATCCCTGCCATAAGCTGAGCCACCTCCCTAGCACATCAGAAGGCATCCTATTCAGATGAATGACCAGGTTCGACAATACTACGTACAACAACCGCTGGAATAGGCAGACAATAGACTGGCATTAAACGACATTCATCGGGAGTCTATCAACACGTTCATCACCTTCCGTCTGATTAATGACGTCATCGGAATTCAAGCCTCGCGAGACACATTAATCTCAATAATACATATGTACATAATTTTACAAAGCTTTATTGCGACAAAACTGCAAAATGTTCACAAAAAAGTGCTGAACAAATAAATAAAATAATTGCACAATACGAAATCAGGTATAATGCGTTGCTTAAGTGTGGCCAATATTAATAAATTTAAATATATTTGGTTATTTATTTATTTTACTCTTTCTATCACTATTTTCCGCACTAAATTTCTGACCATTTTTTGAAGGCTTCGAATTATTACCCAAAATATTTCCAGCACAAAGCAAAAAATGCTCAGCATTATTAATACACCCAACGCCCCAAATACACCATACAAGTCCTCCAATGTCAATGGCACAAACCCTGGCTTCTTATTGCGATCTTCCAATTGTATCACATTCATTGCCACCAATTCCACAAAGCTGTGACGCAACCAGTAGCCCACCAAACCAGCTGCATTAAGTTTCGAAAATAATTGATTTATATCGTCATAATACACTGAATCATCCTGCAGAGGCAAACCCATCGGAATGTCTTTCCAAAAGCAAATATCCGAGATACGAAAAAGCGGTCGGGAAAAAAATTTCTGTTGCTCATCGTAGGTGGTCCACATATCAGTGACCATAAATGCATAGCGAGTATCCAAAGCACCTTCCAGCATTAGTAACTCAGAAATATTATTGAAAAGCGTAAAATTTTGAATGTACTTAGCCAACTTTGGTTGGCTATTTATCAACTGTAATGAATCGGTGTATATCGCCACCTTAATGCCACGCTTCAGTAGGTCACCAATATTTTCGGCATATTGCTCTAAAGGTGCATCGACAGTAAAACTTTGGAGGTAGGTCCCATAGGCCGTACCAATGATGATACCAGCCAAAGAGATCACAATGCAAATGAACTTGAGAATGGTCGAAATGCGATTATTAGTCCAAAAAGGCATACCCAGTAAGCCCTGAAGCAATGACAAATTGATAAAGTAATCCATGAGTGGTATTTGCTGCTGACCTTCCCAACGTGATATGATGGACACAATGCAAGAGACTAGGGCTAGGCTTAAACAAAACAAAACGAATGCACATTTTTTAATAATTATGTAGTAAAATGTAATTTTCGGAAGTTGTTTTTCCACTGGTACCATAAGACAAAAACTTGTATGGTATACTGCCTTGGATGAACTCGCCTTATGATGCATAATTTGAATGGGGAAGAGTTGTCCAATATCCGAAATATTATTATCCAGAGCTCTACGCGTCCCAGGATAAAACAAATTTGCGGCTGTAGAAGAAGCAGGAAGAGGTATATGCCCAATTGTGCCATTGCGGCGATTTGTGTACTCGACTAAAGCCCTGCCAATATAACCACTTAGGATGGTCGGTCCGCCCTTTGGTGTGTAGTTATAAATTTGTGGGTACCATTTCATTTCAAATAGACGTAGTGGCTGGCCGTGCATATTTTCCAGATGATTAGAGAAAATGGCGCGGTAAGATGGTGAAAAGGCTCGTCTGATGGTTTTCTGAACGGGAAATATTTCCAATATATGGTAGATATGTTCCCTAAGCGCGTAATGTGGATGCAGTGCGATGACATTTATGGCACGATGTATGGCGCAAAACTGCAGAATCTGCATCAAATATTCCTCGCTGGCGTCTTCTCCGAAAAACAGAATTAGCTTACTTTTTCGGTTCTGATGCAAACGTTGCCACAGTGATAGCAAAACTTCCTCGTCTCTAGCCGCATTTTGGCTGCGAGTGAGCTGGACAATGCTAAGTAATTTATGATTGAATTGATCCCTGTAACGCGCCACCGGCGTGTGGGCGTCGATATTTATAACAGCTATTGGATTTTGTATGCGAAGTTTCTGCAGAATGAGCGGCACATTTGGGTTGTCGGAACTTGCCCCATCACTGCTCATGTAGATGAAAGTGCGAAAATCCTGCTCCGTAGCTGTAGCTAAGCAGATGTTCTGCACGATGTGTCCGAATTGCTGACCGATACCTGATATTTCTATCAAACTGAGTAGCGTAGTAAGATTATGAAACAATTGCATAATTACTTTTTACGAAGTACTTCACTTTAGGCGATTTTCAGTTTTTCTTAGAAATAATTGCGCGCTCTTCCACCTTTTTCGTGTGGTTTCGAAAAGTGGACTGTTTTTCTTTGTAGCCTTTATTTTAGTTGATAATAGAAGAAGTGTGGTCTGTGTTTGTGATATGAATGGTTACTTTATTGATGTCGGCTTCACTTAATTTAATTAAAATGATTATCGGAATATTGGTGTTTATTGCTTGTTGGATGGTTTTTGGAGAGGGGCGGGGGGTGGTGATAAGGCAGCTGGCAAACATCCAAAATTGAGGATGAGTAATTGTTAGAGCAAGGGATATAACGTGTGTTTATTTGGTTGAATATTTATCGATCGAGTGAGGTTTTATTGTTTTTGGTTAGTGCCTCGCAAGTCAGGTGTTCGTTTTGTAAACTTCAGGAGGGGTTTTGCGATATTGTGGTTAACTTATAAAGGTGATACAAAAATGTAAACAAGAAAAATATAAAAAAAAACCAATTTTGTTTCTCATTTTTAGATATTAGCAATGTCCAGCGTTTTAGCGTAAATACCACAAATTTGTTGAAACTGGGAAATAACTAAAAAATTGTATTTCCCGTTATTGCCGCAGTTCAAAAAGTCGTAATTGCATTGACCCTAGAAAATTTATCTACGTCGCCAAAAGTTATGTAGATTACCTACTAGCGTAAGGAAATTCTCGCTTCCATTGTTTTGGAAAAAATGTTTTCGCTTCAATCGAAAAAAATGTAATAAATTTCGAAAATATTTACTACTTAAAATTCCGCGTTTGCCTGAACTTCATTGGTTTTGTGACCATTTAAAATGTTTCATATTTTTTTTTCTATATTTTAAACTTGCAAAATAAAAAGAGCAAATTAACTTTTTTGTCTTCAGAAAATACATTTACTCGAAATAGGTTATCTTTCCAATCAAAGATATGATAGAAATAATATTTTTTGTTCTGTTCCTGTTCCTGTACTCCAAGTGTTTATAAGGTTTTACTCGAACTTACAGCTAGTTACAGCAAAAATATTCGCGTACCTCAATTTCCAGTGGAGAGTTGGGTAGAGAACGAAAAATAACCAACAAAAATTGTACGTTATCAAGCTGATAGCGAAGAATCAAGATGCAAAAATAAAAAGGTGAGGTCAATGCTGTTCTATTTTGGTAGTATGGTAAAAATGGGAAGATTTTATGGCCGACTTGGGGAAAAAGTTCCAATCAAAATATTCTTATTTTTAGTATAATCCCAATGCAATAGAAATTGTATCAGTAATAATACGATGAAATAATAGAGTAAACAATTAGCCAATTAGACGCTTACCACTTTTTTCACTTACTTCAAATAAACTTAGACCACAAGTAAAATATAATAAATATTATTATTGAAAGTTTTATTAACAAACACAAGGGCGTGTGGTTATAAGGATGCGTCCGGTTCGGCTCACAAACCAAAGATTAGATATGATTAACTATTATTTGGTGTGTATGTACACATGTGTGTGTGTGTGTGTGTGTGTGTGTGTGTGTGTGTGTGTGTGTGTGCCAAAGTGATGAATATTTAATACAAATGTGAGTGTTGTGTTTACTATAGTTTAATATGTATATTGTTAGCGCCTGTTAATGTGTGTGTGCGTTTTGTGTAGAGCCATCTGTCGGCGTAAATATCATTATATGTAAAAATTTCTTTTTTTATGATAAATACAGTGTTGTTCCAGTATAACGAATTTTTGGAACAACCAAATTTATGTCATTGATTTTTCTATATTAGGAAGGCAAATGATTTCTATTGTGCGATGTAAAGAATGCTGCCTATATTTTTGCTTAGATCTATATTATTTTCAAAAACAAAGGCCTTGCTAACCTGGGCAGCATCAAAAAATGTTGAAAACCCAATCAAGGGAACCAAGGGAAGTTTTTTCATGGCAAAAATACACTGGTAGGTTAGCCATTCCCTGCCGAGGGACAACCGCTATTAGAAAGAAAATGTTTCTATAATTTTCGAATGTTAGTAGTACTAAGTACCAGTAGTACATAGTTACTTTAGTTTAGGTTAGGTTAACGTGGTTGTCCCCGCAGAGGTAACTCACTCAGTCATATTAAAGGAGTCCATAGTGATACCACTAGTAGCAGAATGGTAACATATACTGTAACCAATAACAGCTCATTTCTACCCCAGAGATCTCTTCTGGAATGTTAATAAAGTAAGAGCCTAGGTAGCTGAACCTCAGCCTCGCAAAATCAATGCGCCCAGAGGTTCTTTGCAATTTTCCATGTAGCAGTAGTTGCCCGGCGCTCGCAGAGCCAACATAGAGCCCATCTATCCAATAGAAGTCTGTAGATGGGTAGAAGAGCTCCCATCCTTTCCCTGCTTGGAGCATATCAAAGTATTCAGAGGCAACTGAGATAGAAGTCACGCACTCCCCGACCATTTTCGAATAGAAAAGATGTTGACCCGTTTAAAGGGCAATACGTTGGTGAAGAACTAATTGCTGCCTCTTTGATTGTGGCCACCTCCGCTGGAAACACACTGCAGTAGTGCGGAAGCCTAAATTTCTATCTGAGGAAGAGCTCCTTGCAACCAACTTTACCGTCCAGATTCGAACCGTCCGTAAAGAAGTTAACCGGCCCCTCGCTCCAAACGCCATCATCCTCCCATTTCTCCCCTAGTGGAATGTTCCGTTTCTAGAGGGACAAAGTCGTAGCTAACTAGAACCGGGCTGCAACATGGGTTGCAGCACATTGCTGGCAAAGTCCACAAGCGCCACGTTTAGCACAACGTTGAACGCCAAAGTGGGTGTGGTCCGAACCGCCACACTGATTCTAACGAGTTCGGTCCGTTGCACCCGCTCTAGCCGCTTAACTTTCGATACCTTCTCCAGTGAGTTCCACCAGACAACCACGCCATAAAACATTATAGACCTAATTATTGTCTCATAAAGCCAGTGATTTGCCTGGGGAGAGAAATCTCTACTCTTCCCAATACCACCCCGGCAACAGTATACCGCAGCCGGAACCTTTTTTTACTCTTTTCTCAATATTTGGCCCCCAGGCAAGCTTCCTGTTGAAAATCAGGCCAAAGTATGTAACGCGCTTAGATAACACTAGTGGAACACCGCCGATTGCGGGAGGTTACGATCGTGTTTATGAACCCTGCTATTTGTGATGAGCTGTGCGCTGTGCCGTGCTTTCGTAGAGCAGGAAAATAAAAGAATAAACAATTGGATTAAAATATATTTTATTGAAAATAGTTCACCCAACTTAACTTACCGCGTCAATCTGTTGTGGGAATCGCAAAATAATAGAAGGAAGCAACGGCATTTTTCAATTTCGGAGAGACCGAAGTACATATTTAGCAGATATTTTTGCCGAAAGCGGTGAGTATCGGTAGCTCACGGAGTGAACATTCCGCACACATTGCAGTATTGTGGCGAAAAGCGCAAGTTACGGATTATTTAAGCATTTCAAGGGTATATAGTTTATCCATTACAATTCAGCCTTTTAATACAGATCTATTACAATTTTAGTTTTAAAAATATAAAGGCTTATCTAGTGGGTCACGCCTGGAATATCCCATCCCAGCTGGGCGTTCTACGCAACCAAATAGAATTTGCTCAGCAAAATACTCCGCACCAAGTAGCATCTCGACCGGCACTACCTTGTGAAAGGCAGGTCAGTCGCAGTTTGCACAGACGTACAGCACTTCATGACCACCAATATTATTCGGTAGCGTCAGATAGTGCACTCAGGCGGCTTCACGCACTTGAGTGCGACGTCGCAGCCTTGTACCCGCAATGAGGTGAACCTATGCGCAGTGCGTAGATAAACTAAAGCAGCACGGTCGTCGCTCAATTATTACTCGTGCATTTTGTCGACCATGAGCACCTTAACCGCACGAGACGAATCGAGTCTCGTTCCGCCCAGGCTACGCCGCTGAGACGAATCAAGTCTCAGTCGTTTGTTTCTATTCCGCTAGTCGGATTGAAAGTTACCAGCTCATTTAAGTCGTCGGAACGAATTGGCTCTGTTTCGATCTTCAGGGAGAAGTGCGCGCGGAAAGTGTCGCGTCGTCACCCGGTGAGGGGTAACCGGAAGGTGGGAGATCGTCATAGCAGTTGATGCCGTGGTTGGTTTTCTTCGTTTTCGCAGGGACTGTTGATCTCTGCCTTCACGGTTTCTTCTTCTTCGACTTGCTGTACACATGAAATATCGACGAAGTCTTTATATTCTCCTTTTGCATGGGAGTTTGGGCCATGGAGTATTGTGTAACGTAGTTTACTTCATCAAGTGCATCTTATTACGCTATCGCACTCGCTTTGGCATGATTTATTTTTACAGTAGCCATAAATGAGCACCATTCTCAACCGTATTTTGGGAGTCATTCGGCGGATTTCAGCGCACAAACGGAGAGGATGATTATTCATACATAAACCCCAAGCGAATCTCGACAATAGAACTAGTTGATTATCATTAATTTTTGCCATCCATGGACCAATGAGATCGAGTTATCATTGATATCCAGCTCGGCTTTTGTCAGAAGAGGAGAGTCAAGCAGAAAGTGTCCTGATATTAGCGGGGTTAAATGCCTTTGCATAAATGGCACTTGCTTATCTGAGAAATCGTCACTGTTGACTACAACTTTGGGCTATGACGTTAGAAATGCCTAAAAGTCTTTTTTGATTGATTACCCATGAAATTGGTGTCGTTGTCGGAATATCTGCGATTCGGACAACATCGGCGAGAAATAAAACTTGGCCGGGCTGTCATAAATGTAGCTTGTGGCTGCTTTGTAGAAAAGCATACAAAAACACATACGTTGCCTTTTGTAATCAACCAAGCTCGGCTTGTGAAGTTCGTCACTTCAAATAATTATTATTGAATGCCATTCATCGAAGCTCATTGATAGAGCCTTATTTAACCCACTACTGACTCTAAGAAGCCCGATGTCATCAATATAGGGAGTCCACGATACTATCGTAGACCCTTTTCCCACAAGCATTTTGTCTCATAAATCCTTGTATTCAGAGGCAAAATGAGTTCTGTGAGAGGTTTCAATAAGCCTTGATTTTATTGTCAATAAAAAAATCGATTTCCATGTATAAATTGCATTTCCACTCAACTGCTTATTTTTATTTGCGACGGAGAAACGTTGCTCAAGTTCTTTTACATAGCATATCTAATTTACCGAAGCAAATAAACAACAAATTATTCTGCAGCTTTACGAAGCTTTATTGCGACAAAAGTACTGGATTTTCACAAAAAAAGTGCAAGACATACATTAGCTTAATATATATAAATAATTGATACAAAACGCTGCTTAAATGCTTAGATATGATTAGTAGCTTAAGCGAAACCAATATTAATAATTTCATTTATATTTAATTCCTTTTTATTTTTTCACCATTTTCTGTACTACATTTCTGGTCGATTTGAATACGCTTGTAATTTTCATCCAAAATATCTCCAACACAAAACAAAAAATGCTCAGTATTATTAATACACCCATTGCTCCAAATATCCCATACAAGTCCTTCAATTTCAATGGAACGAACCCTGCTTCCTTATTGCGATTTTTCCACTGTATTACATCCATTTCCACCAATTCCACAAAGCTGTGACCCAACCAGTAGCCCACCAAACCAGCTGCATGAAGTTTTGAAAATAATTGATTTATATCCTCGTAATACACTGAATCATCCTGCAGAGGCAAACCCATCGTACTGTCTTTCGCAAAGCAGATATCAGACAGACGGAAAAGCGGTCGGGAAAAAAATTTCTGTTGCTTATTGTAGAGGTTCCACATATCAGAGATAAGAAATGCATAACGAGTATCTAAACTAGCTTCCAGCGCCAATAACTCAGTAAGGTTTTTATAAACTGTCAAATTATGAGCATAGTCAGCGAAATCTGGGTATTCATTTACCCTTTTTGTTGTATCGGTGTACATCGCTACCTTAATGCCACGCTTCAATAAGTCACCAATATTTTCTGCATGTTTCTCTAAAGGTGGATCGACAGTGAAACTTTGTAGGTAGGTTCCATAGGCAGTGCCAATAATGATACCCGCCAAAGAGACCATAATACAAATGAATTTGAGAACCGTCGAGTTGCGATTACTGGTCCAAAAGGGCATACCCAATAAGCCTTGCACCATCGAGAATTTTATAAAGTAATTGGTGAGAGTTATTTGCCGTTGAATACTCCGCCGCATTATGATGGACACTAAGCAAGATATTAATATCACGGTGAAACAAAACAAACCGAAAGCCGATTTTTTAATAAGTTTGTAGTAGAATGTGAATCTTGGAAGCGGACTTTCCACTGGCACCATAAGACAAAAACTGGTGCAGTGTACTGCGTTGGATAAACTAAAATTTTCAAGCATATATAAGAGGGGAAGAAGTGGTGCCACATCCGCAATATTATTATCCAATTGCCAACGTGCTATAGAACTAAGAGAATCTTCACCACCAGAAAAAGTTATATGCTCAATTGTACCATTGCGACGATTTGTGTACTCAACCAATGCTCTGCCAATAAATCCGCTAAATTCGACTTGTCCGTCCTTTGCTGTGTAGTTATAAATTTGCGGGTACAAATTAATGTCGACTAGGCGCAAGGGATGTCCATGCATATTTTCCAAATGCTTAGGGAAAATGGCGCGGTGAGATGGGGAAAAAGTTCGTCTGACAACTTTCTGAATGGGAAATATTTGCCATGTGTGATAGCTTCGGTCGTTCACCGCTATATGAGGTTGCAGTGCGATGACATTTATGGCACGCTCTTTGGCGCAAAATTGCAGAATCTGTTCAACGTATTCCTCGCTAGCGTCTTCTGCGAAAAGCAGAATTAACCTACTTTTTCTATTCTGATGCAAACGTTGCCACAGTGATAACAAAACTTCCTCGTCTCTGACTGCATTTTGGCTGCGTGTGAGCTGCACAATGCTAAGCAATTTATGATTGAATTTATCCCTGTAACGGGCCATAGGCGAATGGACATCGATATTTATAATAGGTATTGGATTTTGTATGCGAAGTTTCTGCAGGATGAGCGGCACATTTGGGTTGTCGGAGCTTATTCCATCACTGCTCATATAGATGGAAGTGCGAATATCCTGCTCCGTGGCGGTGCCTACGCTGATGCTCTGCACGATGTTGGCGAATTGCTGACCGATGGAGGATAACTCGATCAAACTGAGTAGCGTTGTAAGATTTTGAAAAAATTGCATATCTACTTTTTCACAAAGTATTTCATTGTATGAGATTTTTGTTTTAAATAAGAACGGCGTGACCTACGACCTGTTGTGTGTGGTTGCGAAAGTTGGACTGTTTCCTTTGCATCCTGACCAATGTTCATAATATAAGAAATGTGATCTATATACAGCTATGATGTATGATGATACTTTATTTGTTTTTGCTGTTGGCTTCGTTTAATTTAATTAAAATTATAATTGGTATATTATTGTTTTATTGAGTCTTAATTCCTAGAAATCTTGAGCAGAGAAAGAGCAATTTGGCTATTCATGGAGTATGAGGAAATGAGGAATGGTAGGTGTTCAGAAGGTGTATTGGCGGTGGTTCTATGGATGAATATGGATTTTTTGAATTTGACGCTGTATATTTCCATCCTTAACCAGTTCTGGGAATAAGGTTTGAAGTTGATGGACATTGCTATCCAGTCTTCTCGATCATTAATAGTGACTTGGAAGCTTGCCACTCCTTTGTAAAATTGGGCAAACACATAACGATTGGCAATATGAAGACTACCTACAAAATAAGCCGTTTTGTTAGTGCTCATGATGAGGGTGGTGGCAACTTCATCGAGCTCTAAAATTCCTCAACATTTGTAACCGACATTTTTTATTCGGCGAACCTGCACATCATCCGCCATATCGAGTAGTGGGAATGCTCACACCAGGCCATTTCCAACGTGGAGCCACCCGCAAAACAAATGCCACTCAAAAAGATCTTGAAGAAGGACAGCTCGTTGTCATTTAAGATGACTTACTGCCTGCTCAAGAGAGGAATAATGCTCAAACTCTACAGGATTGCCAATAACCACAGTCGAGTGACAGACATAAAAGCTCAAACGGGCGTTTACTCTCGGCCGATCGTAAAATGTTGTGCTGGGTAACACACTGCATTGTTTTGATTCTAATCTGCCGTATTTCAATTTGCTTACAAATAGCATTAAATTCATGATTTTAAATGCACGGCAACACTTCTTAAATATATATTTTCATAATAAAGTTTGTCTAAGCCTAAATCCTTTGAATTTCATTACTTATAAAGGGTGGTTAAATTTTAAGGGCCGATGTTGAATGTAAACCACACCTAAACGTCAAGTTTTTTTGCATTTCATTTGACAATTCTCAATTTTAGACTAACTCAATTTGAACATGGAAAGATACACAATCGAGCAACGTGTTAAAGTTATTCAGGCTTATTATGAAAATGGGCGTTCAAATTTCGAAGAAAATCAACTTCAGTGAAGATGCACATTTTCACCTCAGTGGATTCGTCAATAAGTAGAATTGCCGCATTTGGGCAAATGATAATCCAAGAGTGATTGTCGAAAAACCAACGCACCCACAAAGAGTGACTGTTTGGTGCGGTTTATGGGCTGGCGGCATCATCGGGCCGTATTTTTTCCAAAATGAGGCCGGTCAGGCAGTTACTGTGAATGGTGTTCGCTATCGTGAGATGATAACGAACTTTTTATGGCCCGAATTGGAACATATGGATGTGGACGATATGTGGTTCCAACAGGATGGTGGCACTTGCCACACAGCCAACGAAACAATGGCTCTTTTGCGCGACAAATTCAATGGCCGTGTTATCTCACGTGGTGGCGATGTCAATTAGCCACCAAGATCATGTGATTTGACACCGTTGGACTACTTTCTTTGGGGTTATTTGAAAGAAAAGATGTACGTCGATAAGCCAGCAACAATTCAAGAGCTAAAGAATGAGATAATTCGGCACATTAACGGCATAGAACCTCAATTATGCCTCAGCGTCATCGAAAATTTGGACCATCGAATGGAGGTGTGCCGCCGAGGTCGCGGCGGACATTTGGCCGATATTTTGTTCCATGCATAATTGAACCACACCATATTATCATAATAAAAAGAAATTACAATAATTTCCAATATAATTTGTGTTTTATTCAAAATCAACATCGGCCCTTAAAATTTAACCACCCTTTACATCCGTTAACATAAGAATTTAATTCAACTTACTCTTTTAAACAGGTGGGAACCCTCTGTGAATTTTTATTTTTAATTACGAATTTTTTGAATTTGTATGTATTTTGGCACTCATATTTTAAAATGTCGTTTATTTTCTTATTTCACTTAACTCGGATTGAAACAGGTGGCAACCTTTTTTAAAAGTATTTAGGAAATTAAACTTTATTGTGCCTCGCATATAATATTAAGTGGTCTTGAATTGATTTATTATAATTTTTATGAATTTTTTAAGCAGGTGGCAACCCTCTAAAATTATTTACGAAAGTAAGTTATCTTTTTCACCGTCATTTTGCACTATATTGTAAAATGTAACTCTTTTTTTAACTAACTTAAAATGCATTTATTCCGGTGGCAACCTTATTTCAAAAAATTGTTTAATCCTCTTTTGTTTGATACTCATAACGCAATATTTTATTTCATTAATTGTTTCAATTGAATGTAATTTTTTAAACAGGTGGCAACTCCCTACAGATGTCCTAAAGCTATATATTCGGACCATCACTTTAGAAATGTAATAAAGTCCATCGACTCTAAGAAGCCCGATGTCGTCAATGCCGAGAGTCAACGATAGTATCGTAGATCCTTTTCTATAGGCTTTTTGTTTCAGAACTCCTGGTATTCGGAGGCAAAATGTGCTTTTTTGAAGATATAAATAAGCCCTGATTAGATGAATTCGGCTTCACCAAGGGTGATGACTGGAGAATTTAAGCATTATTTGTGCGATGAATGGATCCGCTTAAAGAACCTGGAAACTCCAGCAATTACACGAATAGCCTTCGGCAGGCTAGAAAAGCGTACTAAAGAGAGTGTGATTTCAAGGGCTTCTTTGAATATTGGTTTGAGTTTAAGCGATTGGGGGCAATGCCATTATTTTTTTATTATTTCTAAACTCTTAAGGGAAAAGACCACGACAAGTGAAATATGCTGCGTTATATTCGGAGCTTAAATAATTCCAACTTTCTATCTTCGTATTTTTGGAGGTTTTCAAAACTCGGTAAACTATAAATATACACCACAAACAGGGTAAGCAAGTCAGTCACCTACCAAGGGTGAAAACTTGTGGAATTAGTCCAAACCCATGAAACTGTATTCAACAGTCGGGATTTCCATTCCGCTCATTTACACAGCTTATCTAACTAACCGAAGCAAATAACAAATAAAAACATTTTGCAGTTTACAAAGATTTATTGAGATAAAAGTGCTGGATTTTCACATAAAAATGTAAGACATACATTAACTACATATGTATAAATAATTGCCACAAAATGTAGCTACAGTGCTTAGGTATAATGAGTAACTTAAGCAAAGACAATATTATTAGTTTAATTTATATTTCATTCCTTTTCCGTACTAAATTTTTAGTCCATCTGGAAATGTTTAAAATTTTCGTCCAAAACATCTCCAACAGAAAACAAAAAATACTCAAATTAATTAAAACACCCATTGCTCCAAATACTCCATGCAAGTCCTCCAATTTCAATGGCACGAACCCTGGTTTTTTATTGCGATCTTCCAATTGTATTACATCCATTTCCACCAATTCCACAAAGCTGTGACCCAACCAGTACCCCACCAAACCAGCTGTATGAAGTTTTGAAAATAATTGATTTACATCCTCGTAATACACTGATTCATCCTGCAGGGGCAAACCCATGGGAATGTCTTTCTCCAAGCAGATATCAGACAAATAGAAAAGCGGTCGGGAAAAAAATTTCTGTTGCTTATCGTAGAGGTTCCACATATCAGATACCAGAAACGCATAGCGGGTATCTAATGTGTTTTGCAGCGCCAGCAACTCAGAAAGGTTTTTATAAACAATTATATTAGAAGTGTAGTTAGCAAAATTCGTCATTTCATTTATCCGTTTTGTTGTATCTGTGTACATGGCCAACTTAATACCACGCTTTAATAAGTCACCAATATTTTCTGCACGTTGCTCCAAAGGCGAATCGATGGTGAAACTTTCCACGAAAGTCTCATAGGCGGTGCCAATGATGATACCAGCCAAAGAGACCATAATGAAAACGAATTTAAGAATCCTCGAAGGGTCATTATTGGTCCAAAACGGCATACCCAGAAGGCCTTGCAGTGTCGAGAATTTTATAAAGTAATTGGTGAGAGGTATTTGCCGTTGAATACTCCACCGCGTTATGATGGACACAATGTAAGAGATTAATATCACGGTGAAACAAAACAAAATGAAAGCCGATCTTTTAATAAGTTTGTAGTAGAATGTGTACTTCGGAATTGGATTCTCCACAGGTACCATAAGACAAAAACTGGTGTAGTGTATTACATACATTAGTTAAACTGAAATTTTGTAGCATATATGCGAGTGGGAAAAGTGGCACCATATCCGCAGTATTATTATTTAACCCTTCACTATCAGAAAAAGACAGATGATCAATTGTACCATTGTGACGATTTGTGAACTCGACCAAGGCTCTGCCAATGAATCCACTTAGCGCGACTCGTCCGTCTTTAGCTGTGTAGTTATAAACTTGCGGGTATAGTTTAATCTCCGCCAGGCGCAAGGGATGTCCGTGCATATTTTCCAAATGATTAGGGAAAATGGTGTGGTAAGATGATGAAAAATTTCGTCTGACAACTTTCTGAATGGGAAATATTTCTAAAGTGTGCTAGGTGCTCTCCATCACCGCCAGATGTGGTTGCAATGCGATGACATTTATAGCACGCTGTCTGGCGCAAAATTGCAGAACCTGCACCACGTATTCTTCGCTGGCATCTTCTGCAAGGAGCAGAATTAACCTACTTTTTCGATTCTGGTGCAAGCGTTGCCACAGTAATAGCAAAACTTCCTCGTCTCTGGCTGCATTTTGGCTGCGTGTGAGCTGGACAATGCTAAGCAATTTATGATTGAATTGATCCCTGTAACGGGCCACAGGTGTATGGGTATCGATATTTATAACAGCTATTGGATTTTGTATGCGAAGATTCTGCAGGATGAGCGGGACATTTAGGTTATCGGAAGTTGTCACATCACTGCTCATGTAGATGAAATTACGAATATCCTGCTCCGTGGCTGTAGCTAAGCAAATGTTTTGCACGATGTTGGCGAATTGTTGACCGATAACTGACAGCTCGATCAAACTAAGTAGCGTAGTAAGATTTTGAAAAAATAGCATATCTACTTTTTCATAAATATTTAAATGTTTGAGATTTTTTTCTAAATAAAATCTCCGCGCTCTTCGACCTGTTGTGTGTGGTAGCGAAAGTTGGGCTGTTTCCTTTGCATCCTGTACCAATGTTCATAATATAAGAAAGGTGATCTATATATAGCTATGATGTAAATGCTAACTTTGTTGTTGCTGATGGCTTCACTTACTTTAATTAAAATGATACATAAGTGGAATATTATTGTTTTATTGTGTCTTAATTCACAGAAAAATTGAGCAAAGAACGATTAGGCTGTACATTGAGGATGCAGAAATGAGGAATTGAACTTATTGGTGGTGGGTATGCACACATGTATATAGATTATTCTTCATAATTTTGCACCGTATATACCACCAAGTATTTTACCATTAACCAATTTTGATCCATCCGTAAACCTGAACTGGGAATAAGGATCGAAGTTCATGAATCAGATTTTTTTCACTACTCCGCAGGTCTGTAAAAAAAAGAGCACTAACTGATTTTTACGGACGACAATAACAGAAATGTAATAGATTTTTGTTAACCAACAACAACAACCACACATTCACTGTAATAGCAGCAGCCGAGTGTGTAACGTCAGCGCGCTACATTCTCTATATTCCGGGTTCATATTCTATCCGGGGCAAGTAGCACAATAATCATTTGTCAATCGGAGTCGGCGTGAAACTAAAGATTCCTCAATTTTTGTTTCAGCATCAAACTATTAAATAAATTGTTAATTTTTTGATAATATAAGCGCTTACGAATTTTCTAAACTCTACAGTTAGAGTTGGCTTCAAATTGCCACAAGAAGTGTATGTGTATTCATTATTATTGTAATAGATATGATCTCTTAAATTAAATTTAAATTAAATTAATAATATCTGCGGCAATATCTTCTGATGAGAATCCCAGATATGTCTACTAGTTCGAGTAAATTTAATACAAACTTTCAAAAATTGTCGTTTTCATCAATAATGTCACCAATCGGTAGAGGCAAGAAATGGGCAAATGTTCATTCGAAAAAGTGGTGATATTATTCCAAAAATACGTTGTTAAAATAAGGCACAGTTAGTTCAAAGTTTAGAAAAAATTGCGTGCTACCGATTACACATTAACTGCATATCGTTAGTTTCAATATAGAAAATATCTATTTGCAATATTTTTTTCTGTACAGACGAAGTAACAAAAATTCGTAAAAGCTAAAGTTAATCACGAAGCAACAACAAAGTTTCCTAGATTTATTGAAAGATAGAAAAAAATTAATTTTGGATAAAAAAAGTTGGTCCTCTCTATATTACTTAGTAAATACATCCGCATATAAAACACTCTTGAAACATATGTTTACATTTAAGTAGAACGTAACTTGTTTAAATTTATAGATATGTAAGGTATTATTTTAATAAAAATTCCCGCAATTTTGCCAACTCTGTTCGCATGTCAACGATGCTTGTTTTGGTTTAAAAGCACTGACCAAATTCAAAATAATTTAAGGAAATTATTACTTACTAAATTCAATTTCTCAAACTTATGTCACAATATTTTCAGTGAGAACCTAAATTAAGGGAAAAGTTTTCATATTAAAATAATTTTTCCTATTACTAAGGAAAAAAACCAATAGCTCTAAAATAAGGAAATTGACTTCTGTGGGAATTTTTTTTTTCTGATTTTACCATATTTATTTCCCGATTTGATTTAAATTCAGAACATAAACCATATAAATATTACTATTCTCACTGAAAATTCGAGCAATAGCTGTCGCTGTAGTCGTGATATTCCTAAAATCCGTATTTCCAATGGGCAATGAGCCCCGGGTCAACTAATTCTTTAATTAAGTTCTGAATAATAAAAACCAAAAATTATAACACATGCGAAACGAGATTTTCAGCCAGAAAATCGGTCACATTTTCCATAAAGTAAACTTTAAACGTGTAACGCATTCAACTGAAAAGTTCCACTTAAAAAATCACTTAAAAAATCACCCCTATGCTGAAATCCGTCGTAACTACGAATTTGCTACGAATCGTAACATCGGTATGCTCAAATCCGAATTGCGGAGTCGTAATTTCGAAATTCGTAAGCCATTTTCGAAATTCGTAATGTTGGTATGCCTGAATCCGACGTAGCTGTCATTTCATTGCATTTTTCGGAGATTTTGTACGAATAGCAACTGGTGTCGGAACTTAGCAAATTCAAAACAATAATAATAATAAAATAAATAGTGTACACGGAAAACAACGAACAAATATGTAGGTTAAATTGTGCATAGAAAAAAGTGGTGTATTAATAAATATTTTGCAAAATATTCATGACATGAAGAGGGAGTCTCTGCGCGAGAAGAAACGGCACAATAATGAAATGGAGGCCATGAAAAGAAAGGAGCTTGCGTTGCAGGAGAGGCTACTGCTATTGCAAGAAAAAAACCTTCAGCAGTGAGGCCAGTGCGAACATATTTATTAAAGTACTGAATTCAACTGTTTATTTAGTTTTAAGAAATTGATTTATGATACATTGCTTTTTTTAATAAATTTGCATCGTCTCGTGATAATCTCCTCTGCATATTCATGCAACTGTTGCTTATAGCATATTCTTCCTCCTGGGACAAAAGTGCAGCGGCTACAGAATCCATTTTATTTTAATTTAATTAAAAACCTTGCTTACAAATAACTAATAATCGCTGGTCTCAAAATTCACTCTTCACTTTGTTTATTTCACTTTGTTTATTTCTGTCAAAACAGCTGATTAAGAACTTCGAATTTAATAATTTTAGTTGGCAACGCGGCCGTGAGTTACGAACGGATTTCAGCATACCATTTTCGAATTGTTCGGAACGGAGCTACGAATTCGTAGGCTACGAAAATTCGGATTTCAGCATAGGGGTGAATGTCTTCCTGTCGGCCGACAAAAAAAAAAACTATAAGTTTTCTGCTACCCATAGTATCCTATGAGTTGCGAAACCAAATGTGCCAGATTAGCTTCACCAAAGTTCATCTTCTTACCACAGCTCATTCCTCACTGCATGTTTTATTATTACCCAGAGTATCACTGCTCGTAATCAAAAGTTCTTACCTGTTAGAGCCGTCTGCAAAATTTTCGTTTCTACTCAATTCGAGGTAATAAATTCAAATAATTTCCTCATTCGTGTCAACCACCTACGAATAACTAAACAACACACTTTATTAAATTATTTTTATTTGCGATGAAGAAACATTGCTAAAGTGCTCCATTTTTTCGAGGCCATATTGTGATAAAGTTCTGGATTTTCAGGAAAAAGTGTACGGCATACTACATACAAATAATTCCAACAAAGCGTAGCTAAAATGCTTAGTTATAATGAGTACATTAACCGAAGCCAACAATGATAATTTTTCTATGTTTATTAACTTTTTATTTTTATCACCAATCTCCGTACTAAGTTTCTGATCGATTTGAACACGCTTGGAATTTTCATCCAAATCAACTCCAGTGTGAAACCCAAAATGCACAAAATAATTAAAACACCCATTGCTCCAAACACTCCATGCAAGTCCTCCAATTTCAATGGCACGAACCCTAGTTTCTTATAGCGATCTTCCAAATGTATCACATCCATTGCCACCAATTCCCAAAAGCTGTGACCCAACCAGTGCCTCACCAAACCCGCTGCATGAAGTTTTGAAAATAATTGATTTAAATCTTCATAATACACTGAATCCTCCTGCAGAGGCAAACCCATTGGAGTGCTGTTCCAAACGCAGATATCAGAAAGACGGAAAAGCGGACGAGAAAAATATTTCTGTTGCTCATTGTAGATGGTCCACATATCAGATACCAAAAATGCGTAGCGAGTATCTAAGGTGTCTTACAGTGCCAATAACTCCGTAAGGTTTTTATAAATAGTAAAATTATGAGAGTAGTTCCAAACATCGGTATTTCATTTGTCCGTTGTGTTGTATCGGTGTACATCGCCACCTTAATGCCACGATTTAATAAGTCACCAATATTTTCAGCATGTTGCTCTGTAGGTGCATCGACTGTGAAACTTTGTAGGTAGGTCCCATAGATTAGTGTCACGGTGAAACAGAACAAAAGGAGAGGCGATTTTTTTAACAATTATGTAGTAGAATGTGAATTTCGGAAGTGGATTTTCCACTGGTACAATAATGCAGAAACTGATGTAGTGTACTGGATAGTATAAACTAAAATTGTCAAGCATATATTGGATTGGAAAAAGTGGTATAATATTCGCAATATTATTATCCTTCCTGAAAACTTTAGAATATTTTTACTTTGAGAAAATGGTCTATGCTCAATAGTAGCATTGCGACGTTTTGTGTACTCGACCAAAGCTCTGCCTATAAATCCACTTAGCGCGACTCGTCCGTTCTTTGGGTTGTAGTTATAAATTTGCGGATACCATTTAAGTTCGAATATACGTAGAGCATGTCCATGCATATTTTCCAGATGATTAGGGAACCTGACGCGATAGATGGTGATAAACTTCGTCTAAAATCTTTCTGAAGGGGAAATATTTCTAATGTAAAATATCTGCGCTCCCTCGCTGCCATATGAGGTTACAGTGCGATGACATTTATGGCACGCTGTATGGCCCAAAATTGCAGAAGCCGCTCCACATATTCCTCGCTGGCATCCTCTCCAAAGAGCAGAATTAACCTACTTTTTCGATTCTGATGCAAACGTTGCCACAGTGATAGCAAAACTTCCTCGTCTCTAGCCGCATTTTGGCTGCGAGTGAGCTGGACAATGCTAAGTAATTTATGATTGAACTGATCCCTGTAACGCGCCACTGGCGTTTGGACATCGATATTGATAACAGCTATTGGATTTTGTGCGCGAAGTTTCTGCTGGATGAGCGGCACATTTGGGTTCTCGGAACTTGCCCTGTCACTGCTCATGTAGATGAAAGTACGAATATCCTGCTCCGTGGCTGTAGCTATGCAGATGCTCAGAATGATGTGTCCGAATTGCTGACCGATAACTGATAACTCAAGTAGCGTAGCAAGATTCTGAAAAAATAGCATATTTGCTTTTACACAATGTCGGTACAGAGGTTAAGTGCCTTCCGTGTGATTTCAAAAAATGAACTGATTTAGCTTGTAGCCTATTCGCTTTATGTTTTGTAAATGTTTGGTCACTTTTATTTATTACTATTGCCGATTACACTTATATTTAATTTGGTAATTGATTGTCCTTACGCAGGCGTTATGGATCAGCAGGTACAGCGCTTTATTTAACAATTAGGAAATGCAATTTTTAATCTCGGTAAAAGCTATTAAAACCAATAGAAGGAAGGGTGGGACAAGTATTAAAAATTCAAAAGGTTTTCTAAGAAATTTGTGTTGCAGCCCATTGTTAGTCGAAATAGAAACCATTAAGTTATCAAACAAACTATTAAATGACTATCACCTGAGAAAATCTACATAGTCAGCAAAAGATATTTGGCTAGTATTAGAACTAGATATATCTTGGAATGGGCTGCCGCATAGATATCTAAAAAAAAGTTTAAATAAAATTAAAAGGTGGGTTGATTTCGATTGATAGGTATAAAGAAAATGGTGGGTATGGGAACTTGAATGCTTCTGAATATCCGCCCTACCGTAACTTGGCCTTTCTCAATACACCTAAATGCTCGGTTCTATCCTCATTCTTTAGGCAAAATATGTACAGTGCGCCATCAGTGATGATTGCGTTGACTATATATTGTCGCTATAGATTGCCTCCGGAATCTGCCTACCAGGGCTGATAACTGCGCTCTGAAAAAATATTCATTGGCACTGGGAAATATAACTTATTCTAAGCAAAGTTTTACCCAATTTGAGGAAAACAAATTTGCTTAATTTGCAGTATTATTTTATTTAGTTTTGGGAAAATTTAACTTTTCAGGAGGATTTTTTTATTAATGTTTATTTTTTTGCTTGTATTGAGCAAATGAGAATTTTTCAGTTCCTTAGTTTGAAGAAATCCTATAAAAAGGGGATTTTTCAAAAATAAATGAAGCATTTTAATTTTTATTATACTCACAAATATTTCTACCGATTTGTAGTTAATTTGTATGGTTTCAAAATTCACTATAATGTTTTACCATCTTCGTACGACCAATTGTTTGTTGTAGTTTCGGTTGATCGACGGCCACGAACTTCAACATCATATGCTGATCCGACATTCGTGCCTTTAAAGAAAACTATGTAGCTGTAGTATTTCTTGAGCGTTAAGACCGGTGATTTAGATACCAACCGCAGTTAAGGTCGAAATTAAAGCAAATTGAACAAAACTGAAATGACATTATAAAAAGATTCAAAAATTTTTTTTCAAACATATTTTTTGTATTTCGATAACTTTATTTTAAATAAAATTAGTTTTAAAACAAATTTGTGTGAAACCAAATTAAAAATAAAAATAATTTTTGGCGATATCAAAGTTTAGAAAATAAATCAAGGAACGTTTAAAAAAAAAATTATTTCAAACACATTTTTTGTATTCCAAAACATTTCAATTGAATACGCATTAGTTAAAAATATACTGCATTCCCAATTTTTTACCATAGTACCATCTGAAAAACCCCATAAAGATAAATTTAAAAACATTTTAAAAAATTTATTTCAAAATCATATTTTGTATTTCAATGAGTTTTTGTATATTGATTGAAATTGGTTTGTTTTTATATGAAAAACAGAGTTGATTTTTGAAGCTTTAAAACCATACCGTTAATTAATTCAAACGGCATATATAAAGCGTATTTGCTATCAATTGGACACAATTTAGAAATATCAATTGTCAAGTATATACATAGATGTAAATAACGGCCAATAGATGGCAATATGGTTTAATCTGTGTATATGTGTTATTCTTATATTGAGTTCAATTTTTATCATCTACATATTTTACATACAAAGCCGATGGAACTTACAGCAGATCGCATGTAGATAATACTGATTGGCCGTTGGCTACTAAAGAAATCAACAAGAAAACCGAGCTTATAAAAATTATTATAACCGAGGTCAAGTTACGGTCGGACAGGTATAACGACGCTTACGACTTCACACACCCACTATATTCTTTGTACAATTTTTCAATCAAACTCAACCCACAGATATTAGTTTTGTTCCAACTTTTTTTTTAATTTTATACGTGGCAGCCCATTCCAAAATATATCTAGTTCTAATAATACCCAAATATCTTTCGCTGACTATGTAGATTTCCTCAGGTGATAGTCATTTAATTCTTTGTTTGATATCTTCAAGGTTTCTATCTGGACTAACAGTGGGCCGAAACACAAATTTCTTAGAAAACCTTTTGAATTTTTAATACCTGTCCAACCCTTCCTTCTATTGTCTTTAATGGCTTTTACCGAGATTAAAAATTGCATTTCCTAATTGTTAGATAAAGCGTTGTGCCTGCTGATCCATAACGCCTGCACAAGGACAACCAATTACCAAATTAAATCTAAGTGAAATCGGCAATAGTAATAAGTAAAAGTGACCAAAAATTTACAAAGCATAAAGCAAATAGGCTACAAGCTAAAACAGTTCATTTTTTGAAATCACACGAAAGGGGTCGAAGAGCGCATAGAACTTAACTCCAAAGCACTTAACCTCAGTACCTGCTTTTGGTTTGTGTCAAAGCAAATATGCTATTTTTTCAAAATCTTACAACGCTACTCAGTTTGATCGAGTTATCAACTATCGGTCACAAATTTGCCAACATCGTGCAGAGCATCTGCTTAGCTACAGCCACGGAGCAGGATATTCGCACTTTCATCTACATGAGCAGTGATCGGATAAGTTCCGACAACCTAAATGTGCCGCTCGTCCTACAGAAACTTCGCACACAAAATCCAATATCTGTTATAAATATCGATATCCATACGCCAGTGGCGCGTTACAGGGATCAATTCAATCATAAATTGCTTAGCATTGTGCAGCTCACCCGCAGACAAAATGCGGCTAGAGGCGAGGAAGTTTTGCTATCACTGTGGCAACGTTTGCATCGGAATAGAAAAACCAGGTTAATTCTGCTCTTTGCAGAGGATGCCAGCGAGGATTACATGGAGCAGATTCTGCGATTTTGCGCCACGCAGCGTGCTATAAATGTCATCGCACTGCATCCCCATCATGCGGTGATGGAGCGCAGCTATCATACATTAGAAATATTTCCTCTTCAGAAAGCTTTTAGACGAACTCTATCACCATCATACCGCGCCATTTTCTCCAATCATCTGGAAAATATGCATGGACATGCACTACGTCTATTCGAAATTAAATGGTATCCGCAATTTTATAACTACACCACAAAGAACGGACGAGTCGCGCTAAGTGGATTTATTGGCAGAGCTTTGGTTGAGTACACAAATCGTCGCAATGCCACTATTGAGCATATACCATTTTCTCAAAGCAAAACTTATCTATACTCTGAAACGATGAATGCTTTAGACAATGATATTGCCGATATTGCGCCATTGTTTTCTCTCCAGTATATGCTACAAAATTTGAGTTTATCCAATGCAGTTCACTACACCAGTTTTTGTTTTATGGTACCAGTGGAAAATCCACTTCCAAAATTTACATTCTACTACATAATTATTAAAAAATCGGCTTTCGGTTTATTTTGCTTCACCGTAATATTCATCTCTTGCATTGTGTCCATCATAGTGCGCCGGAGTGTTCAGCGGCAAATATCACTCACCGATTACTGTGTCAAATTTGCGGTGCTTCAGGGTTTATTGGGTATGCCTTTTTGGACTAATAATCGCACTTCGACCATTCTCAAATTCATTTGTGTTATGATATCATTGGCTGGTGTCATTATTGGCACCGCCTATGGGACTTACCTGCAGAGCTTCATTGTCGACGCACCTTTTGAGCAACATGCAGAAAATATTAAGGGCTTACTAAAACGCGGCATTAATATAACGATGTACACCGATGCATTGCGTTTGATAAATAATCTACCGAATTTCGCTGAAGATATTCAGAGTTTTACTCTTTTTGACAACCTATCTGAGTTATTGGCACTGCAAGACACTTTAGATACTCGCTATGCATTTCTGGTAACCGATAAGTGGAGCATCTACATTGAGCAACAGAAATATTTTTCTCGTCCACTTTTCCGTCTATCTAATATCTGTTTTTGGGAACATGTTCCAATGGCTTTGCCCTTACAGGATGATTCAGTGTATTTTGACGATTTGAATCAATTCTTTTTAAAACTTCGAGAATCGGATTTAATGGGCTATTGGTTGCGTCACAGCTTTGTAGAATTGTTGGCAATGGATTTGATACAGTTGGAAGATCGCAATAAGAAACCTGGGTTTGTTCCATTGGAATTGGAAGACTTACATGGAGTATTTGGAGGAATGGGTGTTTTAATTATTTTGTGCATTTTTTGCTTTGTGCTAGAGATATTGTGGAAGAAATGTCGTAACATATTCAAGCCCACCAGAATGTTATTAAGGAAAATGGAGTTTAAAAATAAAAAATAAATATTTCAAATAGATTTATCTACCACTACAAATACATATATTTATAATTGTTGCTTTTATCTTACACTTTTTTGTAAAAACCCAGCACTTTTGTCGCAATAAAACTTTGCACAACTATTTTTGTGTTTAGTTATTTCCGAGGAAAGTTTTCTATTTTAAATTTCTCAGATTAATTTAAGGTCAATAAAGTGGGTCGTTGTCGTCAAACTCATCTAATGGGAGACCCAATAAATGAACTCTTTCGACAGGATCAGACCAGAAGGAGGCATTTCAGTAAGTGATTAGCATCGTGTGGGATATCTCCACATACCGGGCATGTGTTTACGATGTCGGGTGGATTCTATATGAGCAGTCGCTGCCTGGACAAAATTGGCTTTCTTATAGCTTGCGCACAATACCGGAGAATTTTTGGTCGCGAATGTTCACAACCGTACAAGCGTACAACGAATTTCGCCCGACGACCATTCGCAGCGATTTCTGACGACAACGCCAGCGGCAACGGTGAAATCAAATCAGGGTGACTGCATTGCTTTATTATTTCAATGTTTACTAAATAAACTAAAATGTAATTAATTTTATTGTTGTTTAAATATAATAAGTACATTATATTTAAAGTCTGGTGTAAAATCAAACAATTTGTATGGCTATTCCCCGTAATGGATTAAAGGAGCGAAAGACAAATTGGACATTCTAAAGTAATGCTTTCTAGAATAACACTCAAAAAAGTGATTACAGATTTTTTGCTGGGAACGTTTTCTAAAAGGGTAGATGAAATGATATGGCTGATGAGCTGGCGAGGTGTGGCTATGCAATGAGCGTGTCCCACGCGATGGACATGAGTGCTTCGCTTATAGACTTAAAAAGCAGAATTTCCGAATTTTACCACTCAAAAGCTAAAAAGAGAAATTGTAAATGGTTGTGCAGGATTACCCGATTTATCTTTCGTTTTTTTAACACATTACAGAGAATGTAAAGTCGCCTGTCAGCCATTAACCCCAATGAAAAGCCCATTTTAGGTTAAAACGGCTGCAACCGGACAAGACCACGGAGGCGCACTTAGGCTAGCAAAGCGCGTTAGGATATCGCTGTGAGCCACTTATTTCCTTCCTTCCATTCCTTAGAAGGTGAACTACCGAGTGCGCCTTATGTAGCACAGATGATCGGAAATATTTGCCGAGCCGAGAATTGGTGGCCAGAGATAGTGTTCGGTGCTCTCCTCATCCCCTTCATCCTTGAAACTTCGCCAAAAATCGCTGGTTAGGCATCCCAATCTCTTTCCGTGTATTCCCATAAGGCTGTGTCCAGTTTTTACCCCAGCCATTTGTCTAAGAGAAGGGCGCCCATGGCGAAAGAGAGCTTTGGATCGCTTTACGTCAACCTTTGGCCAAACTTGTCAACTTGGCATTCACCTACTCAAAGAGTTTGATCTGTAAACTGTGGTTGCAGGAGTTTGGAGGCATGTCCGCATCTAGAGCAGAACTTACAACACATAAATATGCCCCTTTCCTCGCCCCGCTTATGTGCCACGCAGTTGCCGGAAATGTCACTGTACCCTGGGGCGCATGCAACAGTCACGGATCCTTTAGACG
Source organism: Anomoia purmunda (assembly GCA_951828415.1). Taxonomy (NCBI): domain Eukaryota; kingdom Metazoa; phylum Arthropoda; class Insecta; order Diptera; family Tephritidae; genus Anomoia; species Anomoia purmunda. The sequence continues at coordinate 50,225,049 of OX639995.1, forward strand.
TAAGCAGATAGAGAGCACTTCTGCATATTGTGGCAACTATGAACATTGTTTTGTGAAAATAAAAAAAATTTATGATCGCATGGCTGTCGGAGTATATAATGAGAGGTCTGTCTGAAGGACTCTGTTCGACACCGAGCAACCTTCACTAATACCCTTTTGCTACCCTTTTTCTTCTTTTTCTGAATTTGGCGATATTCTCACACACTATATTATAAAAACACTAAATGACTAGATTCAAAGAGTACGTTTAATATCAACAAATGTTTTTTTTTTTAAATCGGCCAAAAACTGACTGAGTTATTTTACTTTTTATAAGAACGAAATTTTTGCAAACATTTGCTTCTGTTGTTCCCAAGGAAATTATCACTTAATTTTTGAGTTTTTACTCAATTTTGAAGTCTTTATAAATTTCCGTTATACTGAAGTGCACGTGTTGTTTATCTTTTGTTGTGTTTGCTGTTAAATTGGATAAAAATCGTGGTAAAGGAAAACTAAAATGTGCGACAAGCGTAATAAGTTTTGCTACATTTGTGGCTTATTTACGAATACAAGTCATCGGCGTGATTTTAAAAATAATATTGGTGTTGTAAAAATATATAACAAGATTTTCGAAAGGTTTTATAGTGCGAGTCGCTGGTACGAGCCAGAATTTATTTGTGAATATTGCTGCACAACATTAAAAAAATTTAAAGTTCAACAATCAATTACTTTGCTCTTCTCTGTGCCTATGACTTGGCATCATCAGGCATATCATAAGCAAGACGATTGCTATTTTTGCAAAACAAACGTTTCAGGTCACAATTTTAAATCGCGGAAAAGCGTAAAGTATGCGAATATTGTTACGCCTACAAAAAGTGAGTAGAGGAAGAATTCCTTCCTTGTAAATCAAAATCAAGGGAAAGGCATTTGGTTTCAAATTCTGTTTTCGCCGATCTCGTGCGGGATTTGCATTTATCGAAACGAGAATGTGAAGTCCTCGGTTCACGACTAAAGCAGTGGAATTTAGTGGAAAAATATTTTCAAATAACATCGGGTAGAAAAAGCGACCGCACTTTGATACTTAGAGAAAGTTTTAAAACTGATGGCAATGACTGTGATCTAGTACATTGTGTAAATGTACCCAAATTATTTTCGGCTTTAAATTATAATTATCATGCAGATGAATGGCGACTTTTCATTTATGGACCGTGTAAAAGTATGTACCCTAAAAATAAAAAATAAAATACATTAATGAAGTCTGTAATGTCACCCTTAGGTTTAAAAGCTGTGTTATTACACAATGAAAATCTCTTACCATCAGTTCCAATCGCATATGGGATTAACAAGAAAGAAACGTATGAAATGATGGTAAAAGTTTTACGGTTGATCGACTATGCCACGCATAAATGGAAAGTCATCGTTGACTTAAAAGTGTTGACAATTTTATTTGGCATGCAAGGTGGCTACACAAAATATCCAAAACGTTTTAAGCCTCCCATTGGTAAAATCTGAGGATGTTATCTTACCACCACTACACTTAAAGCTGGGATATATGAAACAATTTGTAAAGAAATTGGATGTTAATAGCGAAGCTTTTCTTCATCTTAAAACTGTCTTCCCAAAATTAAGTGAAGCTAAAATAAAAGCCGGTATTTATTTATTTGTTTTCATACCTACTTGTTTTTTATTTTTTTTTATAATATGTGTATATACATAGGTATTTTCATTGGACCTCAAATTCGCAAAATTATTAGCGACGTTACCTTTTTGAAAAAGTTAAGCTGTGTTGAGAAACGTGCATGGAAGAGTTTTGTAGCGCTATGTGATAATTTCCTTGGGAACAACAGAAGCGACGACTACATCACGGTTGTAAACGAATTTTTAAGTGCATTTGGTGGAATGGGTTGCCACATGTCGATAAAAATTCATTTCTTGCATTCGCATTTGGACTTCTTCCCACATAATCAGGGACAGTTCAGTGATGAACAAGGCGAACACTTCCACCAAGAAATGGCTACGATCGAAAAACGTTTCGAAGGAAAAAACAAAATAAATATGATGGCAGAATATTGCTGGTCAGTACAACGCGAAACTGACGATGCTGATCTAAGGAAAAAACGGTCAAAAAAGCACTTTAGATCTATATATTTTCATTGAATAATATTTATTAGTAAATTAAGTTCGTTGTAAATTTTTGCAAAAATTTCGTTCTTATAAAAAGCAAAATAACTCAGTCACTTTTTGGCCGATGTTTTAAAAGAAACATTCGTTGAACTCGATATTAAACGTACTCTTTGAATCTAATCAAAACTCATTTTGTGTTTTGATTAAATAGTGTGTGAAAATATCGCCAAATTCAAAAAAAGAAGAAAAAGGGTAGCAAAATTTAAGTTTGTTGTGCAAAAACAAGTAAATTTCTTCAGCTTTATTAAGACGTCTATATATCAAAAGGTCTGAGTTTCTTCTTTCTTAAACCGTTCTTAGAATCAAAGTCGGTTGTTAATTAGCTAAGATATGGGCTAAGAAGTGCGCAAATGCACGAAAAATCGGTTTTTTAAGGTTAAGTCGAGATTTTGGGGGTGTTTGACAAATTCCAAAATTGGATTCTCGTTCTACTCGATAAGACCTACAAGGAAAATAACATCACTTCCCAGGTGTTTCGACTTCATTCTGTTTTGTAGCACTGTGTTATGTGCTTATTTGAGTAATAAAAAAATTAATATATCTAAATTCAAATACAGCCTCAAATGCTTGAATTGGAGTCAAAAACGCCTTCTTCGGTAGTCTCATAAAATTTTACCGGAGCAATCTACTTTGAAAATTAAAGCTATGCAGATTTTTTTTAACACATACTCCATTTTATGTAAATCAAACGATATACGAAATATATTTAGTATGACAGTTAATCTTCTACAATAAATTAAATGTAGTTTCAAAATCTGAAACGTATAAGAGTGTAATATGAAAAATAATTTTAAAATGAAAATAAATATCGGTTGGTTACCTTGGACACCTACATTGGGCTCACTTTCATTTTTATATATATTATATAAAATTCTGCCTCCACATCCTGGATTTAAATTATGAATTATGAAATGTACATCAAATTAAAAAAAAAAAAAATTTTCAAAGTTTTTAAAAAATTTTTGAAAATGCAGTTTTCAATTTTAGTGACATAAAAATTCGCCTTGATTTTTCATATATTTTTTTTCTTTTTACTTCCTTTTGCAATTTTATTATATGGAGGTCAATTCTCAAAAAGTATAACAACAACAAGGCGAATTTTTAGTGGATTGATATAAGAATGTACCTTACTATATTTATTCAATCTGAATTGGCCACAAAACTATATTCCCTAAATTTTTCTGGAAATTCTAATTGATATTTTTTGAAATTATTTAGAATTTTGTGAATTTTGTATACGGTTTGAAACTTTTATCTATTCGATTTCTGTTATAGAAAGAGCTACATATATTTTTTATAGAACATTATGCAATTAAGAAGAGTGAAGACTTGCCGTCATTCAAGTACTACGACTAATCGTTTAAATGGTAAATAATTAAACTGAAATTTAATTAGATTATTAATAACATTACTCTTGTCAGGTTTACATTGAATTTTACAGAATGTGTATGCTTAGTTTTGATAGAAAAATTGCATCCGAAACTGAAGGAGAATTTACGAAAAAGAATTAAAAAAAAAATTCTGAAGATCCTCAATTTCGTATGTTAAGTAGAATTCAAGTTATTTTATCTTTAGTTCAGTAATTTAATAATAATAGCTCTGATCTAATTCTTTTTCAGTAAAATCATGTGAAAAGGTTAAACTGCAAAACTGCTCTCTGGAGTGAGAGTACCTACATAAAAAGAGACTAATAGCCAAAAAAATACGGGAACACAGAAAAACATTGTTTCTGTAAAAACGGCAAAAAATTCTCGTCCAAATTAAAAATGAAATGCGAAAAAATGGAAGACAATAAATTGAAAGTTGATTGTTCGACCAATGATAATGTTTTTCGCTATTAATTTTTGACAGCGTAAAATTTTGGTTAACTTGTGTACACGTTTCATAATTTTACTGGAGAAAAAGTACGGTTAAAATCTTGCAACTTTACTCTCTACAAAACTCTCCAAAGCTCGTGTAAAAACCTCTCTTAGTTTCATGGAGTACAGGAACAGAAATAGTATGTTGATAATTCTTATTTTTGTTACTTTTGAAATTTATTTTTTGCTTAGAAAAGAAAAAAATATTTTGTTAGTTTTTTGTTTGCTTGAAAACTTTTTTAGTATTTTTTTTTTAATTTTTTTTTTTTATTAATCATTCGGAAATTTATTTTCATTATTATAGTATAGATTTTATTTCACACGATGATAAATTCAACCGTAAATAGGTTAATATTCGTGTGTAAAATTATTTACATTGAGCTAAAACTTTTAAAAAAATTTAATGTTAACCGATTTTAGGTCGAATTTATCTCAATCTGCGGCGAAGCTCTTATTTGCTAAACGAAGTTAAAAATAACTTTAATTAATTTCAATTATTTTTATTATCTAAACAAAAAATTAAACAATAAAACACATAATTATTAAAGACCTAATAAGTTTGCGAGAGATTTGGATTTTTTGTATAAAATCAAAAACCTAGGGATAGTATTTCCAAAATGAGTAACGTTCAAGCCAAAACCGGTTTTAAGAACGAAACCTTTTAAGATCAAACGTAGTTATGAGCGGGACCTTTTAGGTGAATTAAAAATTTAAAAAAATGGACATCGAATAAGAAAATTATAGCAAAAAACGCTAGTTAGCTGTTTTTAGCGGGTGTCTAAAAAAAATCTTACACCCAAAATTTTTCTCAACATAAGTGTTCAAATAAAACTGACACACACCGAACTTTTTTTCGTACTTCAAATTCAAATTCAATTATGTACATTATTCGTAATTTGGTTACATCATAAATTTTTAATTAGGACACCCTGCCAAAAAATTGTCTGCATCCGTCCCTGCGCTCATTGAATCACCATCGATCAGACTTTGAAAGTGGTCAGCGCGCGCTATTCCCAAACAAACGCGTCAGTTTTGTTTTCGTATTCTTATATTCCATTTGCCTTTTCGCTTTTCTCATTTCTATCTTCGTTCTTTTGCACTTCTGTCTTCCGCATCCAACTTCAGCACGTAAAGCTTAATAATTCCATTTGCTCGGCTCTGGCGCCGCGTTGTTGTAGGGTGCTCCGTATAGATCGTGTAAAAATGAGAAATTTTGACAGTTCGTTGACAGTTTAGGGATGGGCTATAGAAGAAGATAGATTAGAGTAAAATTAGGTACGGTATGCGAATTCTTTGAGAGAGTCACTCTGGAAGAGTTGCGGCCAACGCAGATTCACTACCACCTCTCGAAGCAAAAGAACGCGGTGAATCAATGCAATAGCTTGCTGGTAAGCAATACAGTTGACAACTCTATTTTTTTCCTGATATAGATGGGCAGGTGGTAGGTAGGAGTACTTGCCACCTGCAGCGGCACACTTAGATCATAGGTATAGGGCCCATTGTGTTACCAAAAACACTGAGACCATCTTCAGAAAAATTACTCCTTGCTTAACCATTTTGGTTCAATAATGAATCTCATCAGGCAACTAACCTCGTTCAGGTCATCCAGAATCGGTGATCACAGAAATCGCAACCTACTTCGGTGCATGACACTTGCGCAGCTCTTACAGCTCCCACAGAATCTTCGGAATTGCACGCTCAGCCTTTCAGCATGTTTTTTTATTCGACAGTGCCCGTACACAGCCCCAACAACGTTAGAAATATTATCGCTCCCATGTCTGTCTTGAGATTCGACAAGTTCGTTATATACAAATTCACTTAGTAGTATTTGGTTCATCTACCATGCAGTTTAGTTATATATCCTTATGGCCAGGGGCCCAAGCGAGCGCCCCTTAGAAAAGATGGATCAAGGCCAATTATAAAACTGATTTCTGAGATATTTCGCATCAGACGAGTATTTTTAACATAATACTAGAAAATCTGAGATAAAACATCGAAAACTGCGAAAAGGGATATTAAAATTAATCTACCCAAAAGGTCAGAACAGTCAACTCACCCGGTAAAGATATTTGCAACGAAGATGTAGACGAGAAACGCACTTCTCCTATTTAAAGGCATTAATTTAAAAAGCAGGCAGCGAGATTCGTAAATGGACGAAGGATCGCTAAACTTAAACGAGCGAAGAGCGAATTTAATAAAAACTTTTTGTATACGTTCCATTCTACGATTAATATGTGAGACTAGATGAGGCCTCCAGATTAAAGAGCCATCACCTAACGTAGACCTCACAAAAGTTGTATAAATAAATTTAAAAAAAGACTATGCTATTAAGTCAGATAAAAGCTAACATGGCACAATACGATTAATATGCAAAGAGAAACTCAGTTTTGTATCAAAGTAAATACCTAAGTCCTTCATTTCGGATACACATTTTAATCGTGAGCCAGAGAAAAAATAACTTGTAGAAATTGAGTAATGCTTGCTAGTAAAAGTGCAGTATGAAAAATAATTAATAATATTCAAAGATAAACGATTTTGTGAATACCAGACAGAATATATATTTATCAAAGTCCGATTGAAGAGCACGAGAGTCATCATAGCGTTTTTTTATAACTGAATAGATCTTAAGGTCGCCTGCATATAAGAGAAATTTGGCTAAAGAGGAATAGATCTCAATGTCATTGATAAAAAAGGACAAACAATAGGAGTTCGAATATGCAACTCTGGGGCACATCCGAAGTCGCACCGAAGGGACGTGAAGAAATATTGTCAATCGCAACTACATAGATTCTTTTGGACAAATATGATTTAGCATCATTCAAGAAATATTGAATTAAATCCTACATTATCTCATTTCAAAATTAATATCTTAAGCTAAACTCTATCGAATAGTCCAGTATAAATTACGGCAACTTGATATGCATTGTGAAAAGACAAAAAACAGGCATCGGTGTACACAGCGAAGTGATTAACTGTGGATCTACCTTAGACAAATCCATGCTGGTTAAGAGAATTCAAACTGTTGGCCGAAAACTCCAACTTTTATTTTATGATACAATCGAAAAGCTTAGAATTGATTACTTTTTTAGAGATACAACAAAAGCAGGGCACATTAAAAAAAAAAAAACAAATAATACCCCGTGAATATCCATGAATTTAGATTGTTCTAGACAGGCTATACCTCTTGAGACGTCATCTTCCGTTATCTTAACAAATAAAACTGTATCCAACCGCATTTTCAGAATTTGAAGTAAACAAATTCACATCTTCAGACAACTTACCGTGCTTTTCGGATATTATCCTCTCTGATCTTGCAGATTTATATAGTTTAAAGTTTTGGATAGCCTCGTTAACCATTTATTCCAAAACAAGTTTGTTTACATAAATAAGCAAATAAAATTGAACTATTTCTATTTTCGTAATTTGGTTATGTCATAAGCAGGTTTCCCTTTGGGAGAATAATTTGGTTAGCACCGAGATATATGGCGCACGATACAGATTCAGTACCTCCTCCACAATCCTTGAGAGACGCGGTAGTGGAGTCTTTAAGATGCGGCACTCTGCTGATTATCAGCCATGTTCTGCATTATTGTTCGTTGCAGTTTTGGTAGTATGGATTCCGAGCGAGTTCGAATAGATTTCGAAAAGCGATCAAAGCCTTTTTATCCCAAATCGACGAATATACAAATAAAATACAAAATATTCTGCAATGTTACGAAACTTTATTGCGACAAAAATGCCGAATTTTCATAAAACATTGTAAGCTATATATAAGCCACATACAAATAATTTCTACAAAAAGTACATAGCTAAAATGTTTAGGTATGAAGGGAACCTTAATGAAGATTTTATTTATGTTTATTTACTTTTCGTTTTTGTCACCATTTTCCGTATTAAACAACTGGCCGATTTCAACACGCTTGGAATTTCCATCCAAAGCATCTCCAGCCCGAAACAAAATATGCTCAGCATCATTAAAACACCCATTGCTCCAAATACTCCATGCAAGTCCTCCAATTTCAATGGCACGAACCCTGGTTTCTTATTGCGATCTTTCAACTCTATCACACCCATTGCCACCAATTCTACAAAGCTGTGACCCAACCAGTGCCTCACCAAACCCGCTGCATGAAGTTGTGCAAATAATTGATTTAAATCTTCATAATACATTGAATCGTCCTGCAGAGGCAACCCCATTGGAATGTCTCTCCAAAAGCAGAGATCAGAAAAACGGAAAAGTGGTCGCGAAAAATATTTCTGTTGCTTGTTGTACACGGTCCACATATCGGATACCAGAAATGCATAACGAGTATCTAAATCAGCTTCCAGCGCCAAAATCTCAGTAAGGTTTTTATAAACAGTCAAATTATGAAAGTAGCTGGCGAAATTCGGTAATTGGTTTACGAATTCTGTAGATTCGGCGTACATCATCACCTTAATGCCACGTTTTAATAAGTCACCAATATTTTCTGCACGTTGCTCTAACGGCGCATCGATGGTGAAACTTTGTAGGTAGGTCCCATAGGCGGTGCCAATGATGATACCGGCCAAAGAGATCACAATACAAATGAATTTGAGAATGGTCGAAGTGTGAGTGTTGGTCCAAAAAGGCATACCCAGTAAGCCCTGAAGCAATGAAAATTTGATAAAGTAATCCATGAGTGGTATTTGCCGCTGGCCTTTCCAACGTGATATGATGGACACAATGCAAGAGACTAGGGCTAGGCTTAAACAAAACAAAACGAAAACCCATTTTTTAATAATTATGTAGTAAAATGTAATTTTCGGAAGTGGATTTTCCACTGGTACCATAAGACAATAAGTGGCGTAGTGTGCTGCATTGGATAAACTCAGATTTTGTAGCATAAATGGGATTATGAAAGGCGGGGCAATATCTGCAATATCATTATTTAAAGCCTTTAAAGTTTCGGGGTATAAAAAAGATTCACTTTGAGAATAAGGTATATGCTCAATAGTGGCATTGCGACGTTTGGTGTACTCAACCAAAGTTCTGCCAACGAACCCACTTAGCACGACTCGTCCGTCCTTTGCTGTGTAGTTATAAATTTGCGGATATAATTGCGTCTCGATTAGGCGCAAGGGATGCCCATGCATATTTTCCAGATGATTAGGGAAAGTGCTGCGGTAAGATGATGAAAAATTTCTTCTAACAGCTTTCTGAATAGGAAATATTTCTAATGTATGATAACTGCGCTCCCTCACTGCCATACGAGGTTGCAGTGCGATGACATTTATGGCACGCTGTACACCACAAAATTGCAGAATCTGTGTCACATATTCCTCGCTGGCGTCTTCTGCGAAAAGCAGAATTAAACTACTTCTTCTATTATGTTCCAAACGCCGCCACAGTGATAGCAAAGCTTCCTCGTCTCTGGCCACATTTTGACTGCGTGTGAGCTGCACAATGCTTAGTAATTTTTGATTGAATTGATGCTTGTAACGCGCCACCGGTGTATGGATCTCGATATTTATAACAGCTATTGGATTTTGTGTGCGAAGATTCTGCAGGATGAGCGGCACATTTGGGTTGTCGGAATTTGCCCTTACACTGCTCATATAGATGAAAGTGCGAATATCCTGCTCCGTGGCGGTTGCTACGCAGATGTTCTGCACGATGTGGGCGAACTGCTGACCGACAGCTGATAACTCGATCAAACTGAGTAGCGTAGTAAGGTTTTGAAAAAATTGCATGTCTGCCGCGCTCTTCGACCTTTTTCGCGTGGTTTCGAAAATTATACTGTTTTTCCTTGTAGCCGGTATCATGTCAGCGCTTAACTAATTGTTGCCGGTGGTTTCACTCAACTCAATTTAAACGATTGTTTATTAATTGCTAGAAAGCTTGAACAGAGCCAATTGGTCTAAACATTGAGCATGAAAAATTGTGGTTATTCGTAAGGAGTACGTGTGCATTTCCAGTCAGTTGTTTGTTTTTTTAATCTGCGATGGCATTTGATATATTGCGGTCAATTTAAAATTTAAACGCAAATGAAATGAAATGAAATGAAACAGCGTTGGGAAATAATGCAAAGTAAACTAAATGAACTAAGTTTTGCACGAGTGCATACATAGGGAGACTCACATACATAGAGTGACTCAAACAACTTATGGAAATGGCGATTTTACAAATTTTTTATCATGGCCTGATGTGGCCATTTGCACCACTCGATATGCCGGCTGATGTGCGGGCTCGCTGAACAGCAAATATATATGTAGATAAGAATGAGCAATGAGCAAAACGATGGTGGCAAATGTTGAGGAATTTTAGAGCTCGATGAACAGCCTGTTCCGTAAGTAGTCTTGATATTATGAATAATAATTTTGTTGAAGGATAGAAACCAATAACATGAGGAAATAAGAGGCTGTTTACAATTTTGCTGCTGCCAAAGTTGCTACCTTTAAGATCGGCCGCTAAGAAAACTTACTAAAATGTGTACACATGTACATACAATCCATAAAAATCAGTCAGTGACTTTTACTTATACAATATATCAATATAAGTCAGTCACTAAAGTTTATTTTTTAAGTCATACTCATAAAATTAGCTATCATTTTTCGCAGAAAATAAGTTATTGGGGAAGAATTGTTTTTTTTTTTTTGCATTTGCTATTGTCAGTAATAATTGAACAATTTAAACATAACTATGTTTCTAAGTTTCTTATTTTTAATATTTTCTGAAAAATTCTATTTGCAAAAGTTTTTGTAGTCTTCAGTCCAAATAAACTCCTGTGCAGAAAATCCTCTTTGTGACCTCAATTGAGAAGCCGGTCTAGATGGGGGTTATCTTAGCCAATAAATTGTTACTCGTACTATAGTCTTCCCGGGTGTTAAATAAATTACTTCAAAAACTTCGCAACAAACTTTGAACATAATCGACAAATGGTACATTGAAAACAGACGTTCTATAAACTTTGCAAAAACTTCCGATGCTTTCCACAAGAAGAAGGACTATCAACATTACATGTCCTTCCTTTAATGGTACCACAATTCAACTTTCCAATGAAGCGATCTACCTACGAGTAGTCTCTGAAATAAAGCTTGCATTAATCAATCATCAAGGCTTTTTGGGATGGCCAAAAACTGGACAAATAAAGGCAATTGACTTGCTAAACAAACCACCTAGGCTTTTTTGCGTTAGTATTACTAGGGCATTGAGAACCAGCCCAACTGATGCCTTGATGGTACTTTTGTACATCTCGCCGCTTCATATTCTAATAGAAAGGGAATCAAGTATTACAGTCTTATGGTTAGAGAACGTCTTCTACCTCAACAGCAGAGATAATGATGGGCATTTAAAGATCTTAGTAGACTAAAAAACGAGCCCAATTTCGCAAATGAGTGACATCCTATACTTCACACTGCCTCTTTTCAACAGGTTCCAAGTCACCATTAATGATCGAGAAGACTGGAGAACTAAATCCATCAACTTCAAACCTGATTCCCAGATATGGTTTACGGATGGATTAAAGTTAAGTAATGGTAGAACATGGGCGTGAATATACGGCCCGAAATTCAAAAAGCCCACACCCATCTATAACTCAGCCAGAACAAAGACGTGCTATAAAAATCTATGTTAGAGAATGTCTGCGCAGGAAAATAAGGGAAGTAAATATATATGTATATACATATGTATATCCTCTACGACAGTCAAGCGTTTCTCAAAACTCCAAAATCGGACACGTTCACCTCTAGTCTAGTATTTGAGTGCCGAACTCTTCTCAACACACTAGGAAACTTTCTAGGAAATTATCATCTAGCAGCAATATTTCAAACATCTTCGCAGTTTCAAAAACAAACAGCTGACTCCAATTGTGCCACTACACCTTCTGAACAACCATCAATCCTCATCCTAAATATGCAGCCAAATCGCCCTCGCTCTGTTCAAGCTCGTTGGGAATTACGACGCAATCAAACAATAATATCCCAATTATCATTTCAATTAAATTAAGTGAAGCCACAAGCAACAATAAATTAAGCATTTACATCATAGCTATATATAGATCACATTTCTTATATTATGGACATTGATACACGACGCAAAGAAAAACAGTCCAACTTTCGCAACCACAAGAAACGGATCGTAGGTCACGCCGTTTTTTATTTAAAACAAAAATCACATACAATCAAATTCAGTTTGAAAGAGTAGATATGCAAATTTTTCAAAATCTTACTACGCTACTCAGTTTGATCGAAATATCATCTATCGGTCAGCAATTTACCCACATCGTGCAGATCATCTGCTTAGCTACAGCTACGAAGCAGGATATTCGCACTTTCATCTATATGAGCAGTGTAAGGGCAAATTCCGACAACCCAAATATGCCGCTCATCCTGCAGAAACTTCGCACACAAAATCCAATAGCTGTTATAAATATCGATGTCCATACGCCGGTGGCCCGTTACAGGGATCAATTCAATCATAAATTACTTAGCATTGTCCAGCTCACACGCATCCAAAATGCAGCCAGAGACGAGGAAGTTTTGCTATCACTGTTGCAACGTTTGCATCGGAATCGAAAAAGTAGGTTAATCCTGCTCTTCGGAAGGGAAGCCAGCGAAGCATATGTGGAACAGATTCTGCAATTTTGCGGCATACAACGTGCCATAAATGTCATTGCATTGCATCCACATATGGTGGTGAGGGAACGCCGCTATCATACATTAGAAAAATTTCCTATTCAGAAAGCTGTCAGACGAAATGTTTCATCATCTTATGGCGTCACGTTCCCTAATCGTCTGGAAAACATGCATGGGCATCCCTTGCGCCTAATCGAGATGAAATTATACCTGCAAGTTTATAACTACACAGCTAAAGACGGACGAGTCGCGCTAAGTGGATTCATTGGCAGAGCTTTGGTTGAGTACACAAAACGTCGCAATGGCTCAATCGGGTATATACCTTTTTCTGAGGATAATGAGGTTCTAATTTCTGAAGCAAGTCGGGCATTGGATGATAACACTGCGGACCTTGCACCACTTTCAAAGTTTCACTGTCGATGCACCTACAGAGCAACATGCAGAAAATATTGGTGACTTATTAAATCGTGGCATTAAGGTGGCGATGTCCATCGATGCAACACAACGAATAAATGAAATACCGAATTGAGTTATTGGCACTGCAAGGCACTTTAGATATTCGCTACGCATTTTTGGTATCTGATATGTGGACCATCTACGATGAGCAACAGAAGTATTTTTCCCGTCCACTTTTCCGTCTTTCTGATATCTGCGTTTGGAAAAGCATTCCAATGGGTTTGCCCCTGCAGGAGGATTCAGTGTATTATGAAGATTTAAATCAGTTATTTTCAAAACTTACCGCAGCGGGTTTGGTGAGGCACTGGTTGGGCCACAGCTTCGTGGAATTATTGGCAATGGAAGAAATTCATTTGGATGATCGCAATAAGAAACCAGGGTTTGTACCATTGAAATTGGAAGACTTGCATGGAGTATTTGGAGCAATGGGTGTTTTAATAATGCTGAGCATTTTTTGCTTCGTGATGGAGATATTTTGGGTACAAATTCGAAACGTTCCCAAAGTGACCAGAAACTTAGTACGGAGATTGGTGGGAAAGATAAAAAGTAAATAAACATAAAAAAATTATCAATATTGCATTCGCCTAAGCTACTCACTTTAACTAAAGTTTGAAACAGTTCTTTGTATGTAGTTAATGTAAGTCTTACACTTTTTGTTGTGAAAATCCAGCACTTTTGTCGCAATAAAGCTTCGTAAAACTGCAGAATATTGTATTTAGTTATTTGTTTCGATAACTTGGATATGTTATGTCAAAGAACTTGGTCAATGTGTCTCCATCGCAAAAAAATTAAAATGTTTAGTATTCGAAATGCAGTTTTTGCAATGAAGAAAATTGGTTGAATCCCATTATCAGGAGCTGAGGATTTTTGTGTTTGATTAAAGAATCGAAAAAAGCCTGGCAGCTCGAATTGTGGGAATGCAAAGGTTTTGTAAAGTTTCAATTTAATCTCAGCTATAACGGCTCATTGTATAGCTTCCATGGCTTAGAAGGGATACTTTGGCAGCCTCATTCTTTCTATAGAGTATTTGGCGGGTCGCAATGTGTGGAGCCGATGGATATTGAACTTGTGATCCCGAATTATGACGAGGTTGATGGGACACCATAGGGATTCAAGTAGGTGCAACTCTCCACACCGACGGGGTCAACGCTTTCAATGCTTCCTTCTCTGAACAAAAAGCAAGGAAAAAATGTAGGCAAATAATACTGTCTTTGGTAATTTGAATTTTAAAATGATGGACTGATGACGGACACTGGTTTCCAGGGTATTATAACTTCGTGGATTTTTCGGAGCACTATAGGTTCAAAGGTAATTTACTCAAATACACAGAAATCTTCCTTAAATGGTTTTACATAATTTATTTTTTTAATATATGTATGCACTTTTATGTGAAACAAAATGAAATTTGATTAAATTGTAACGTAACTCCTTAAAGTTACTTCCATTCTTGTTTGGCTCATTACCAAAATATCCAATACCTTTCCACTGCTGTTCTCCACATCTCTATGAATATTGAGTAGCGACAATCCTCTCAATCGCTCTTCTCCAGTCATGTTGCATAGATTGGTTTTTAATTATCTTAAACTTGAAAATGATCGTACGCTCTATGCTCCTGTAACTAAGAAATCCGTGTATGTTTTCATGAAATTGCCTTTCGCAAATATCTAAAGATTCGATAAACGTTTTTCGTCGCACCATTGACGGAATATTTGAACAAAGACTGAAACTAGAAATAAATTTAATTTTTTTGAGGCAAGTGGATATCAATCATAAGTAACTTTCACATCTTTATGCCCAATTTTAATACTTCAGTGAATGAGGAAACGAAAGACATCAATGGTTTCGATGACTTCTTCTATAATTTGGCTTACATAGCTGACGCAACGATGCTATTTCCTAATGCTATGATTTCATTTCTCAAATGAGGCTTCAAATATTTCTTTAATACATATTGCACTAACCGTTTACTTACCACACGATTATAATTTAAATTGTAATCTAACCCACAAGAATAGCAGTTCATGTGCGGAAAAGGCGACCAAAATTAAATAAATATTTTTTTCATCGAAAAAAAAGGTGCTAAGCAAAATTATTTTGCTTGGTTATAGGCGCTAATAGGAGAGTGCCGCTTTGTACCACAACAACTTTATTAGACTGTGGTTAGAAATGTTAGTTTACTTTCCAGCACTATAAACCAATTGGATCCAATCAGATTCTACTCAATCAATCAATCAGTGAACTTCAAATTTGTTCTGGTATGGTGAAATAAGCTAAAAAGTTATGTCTGTATATCCAATATAAATATGCAACTTTTCAGTAATCTATGTTCTTTGCTAGAGCTAGAGCCGCATCCAAAATTCCCGCTTCTACTCATTTTGAGGTAATGAAATTCAAAAAAAGTTGTATCACTCCTGGGAACCACCTCACCATTGCTCCAAATACTCCATGCAAGTCCTCCAATTTCAATGGTACAAACCCTGGTTTCTTATTGCGATCATCCAACTGTATCACATCCATTTCCACCAATTCCACAAAGCTGTAACCCAACCAGTGCTTCACCAAACCAGCTGCATGAAGTTTTGCAAATAATTGATTTAAATCTTCATAATACACTGAATCATCCTGCAAGGGTAAAGCCCATGCAAGGCCTTTTGCATAACATATATTAGAAAATCGGAAAAGTGGTCGGGAAAAATATTTCTGTTGCTCTTTGTAGATGGTCCACATATCAGGAACCAGAAATGCATAGCGAGTATCTAAAGTATCCTGCAGCGCCAATAACTCAGTAAGGTTTTTATAAATAGTCAAATTCTGAGTGTAGCTAGCAAAATCCGGTACTTCATTTAACTCTTGTATTATATCGACGAACATCGCCACCTTTATGCCACGGTTTAGTAAATCCCCAATATTTTCTGCATATTGCTCTGTAGGTGGATCGACAGTGAAACTTTGCTGGAAAGTCCCATAGCTTGTACCAATAATGATGCCAGCCAAAGAGATCACAATGCAAATGAACTTGAGAATGGTCGAAATGCGATTATTAGTCCAAAAAGGCATCCCCATCAAGCCTTGCAGTACGGAAAATGTGACGCAGTAATCGGCGTGTGGTATTTGTCGCTGCCCTTTCCAACGGTTTATGATGGAGACAATGCAAGTGATTAATATTATGGTGAAACAAAACAAAACAAATGCCGATTTTGTAATAATCGTGTAGTAAAATGTGAATTTCGAAAGTGGATTTTCCACTGGTACCATAAGACAATAGGTGGTGTAGTGTATTGGATAGGATAAACTAACTTTGTCAAGCATATATTGGATGGGAAAAAGTATAATTTCATCTCGATTAGGCGCAAGGGCTGCCTATGCATATTTTCCAGATGATTAGGGAAAGTGGTGCGATAAGATGTTGAAAAATTTCGTCTAACAGCTTTCTGAATGGGAAATATTTCTAATGTATGATAACTGCGCTCCCTCACCGCTATACGAGGTGGTAGTGCGATGACATTTACGGCACGCTGTACACCACAAAATTGCAGAATCTGTGTCACATATTCCTCGCTAGCATCCTCTGCAAAAAGCAGAATTAACCTACTTTTTCGGTTTTGATGTAAACGCTGCCACAGTGATAGCAAAACTTCCTCATCTCTGGCCGCATTTTGACTTCGGGTGAGCTGGACAATGCTAAGTAACTTTTGATTGAATTGATTCCTGTACCGGGCTACCGGCGAATGGACATCGATATTTATAACAGCTATCGGATTTGGTGTGCGAAGTTTCTGCAGGATGAGCGGGACATTTAGGTTATCGGAAGTTGTCACATCACTGCTCATGTAGATGAATGTGCGAATATCCTGCTCCGTGGCGGTAGCTAAGCAGATGTTCTGCACGATGTTGGCGAATTGCTGACCGATGGCTGATAACTCGATCAAACTGAGTAGCGTAGTGAGATTTTGAAAAAATAGCATATCTACTCTCCACGAAGTCCTTTGGGCTTTTGGGGTTTTTTTTTTTTTAATGAGAACTGCGCGACTTTGGATCTTTATCGTATGGTTTTTGAAGGTGGACTGTTTTTATTTCCGGCCATTGTTCTAAATTAAGGAAGTGATTACGATGTAATTGCTTGATTTATTGTTGCTGGGGGCTTCACTTAATGTAATTAAAATGGCAATTGAGCTTTTATTATTTTCTTGTGGGTTAATTGCTAAGAAGCTTGAGTGGAGATTTCGCCTGAGGGTGAGTACACCATAATTAGTCTCAGTGCGTTGAAAATGGTTGTCAGTAGTTAAGGAATATGTGTAGCAATTGCAAAGCCTTTAATGCGAAATTTGTGTTCGTATAGTATGTAATTCAAAATGTGTGAATAAGCGCTTATTAGGAATGGAAAATTTATAAATTAGAAAATAAATACTTTTGCACGTAGGCGGTAGCTGCAATCATTGATAATAAAAGTGGAGTTATTAATGCCAATAAGTACTGAAAAAACATTATTTAAGTTATTGTTTTCCAATAACTGTAAATGGGAGTGTCCTGTAAAGGTTGTAAAGACTCTTCACTTCTGTGAAAAAGGGGTTAAAATTGCAGGATAACTGTACCAGTAGGATTTTTTAGAAATCGTGGTAAACCAGTTAAGCAATACTCTCTTCGATGGGCAGCACTGGATCTTCCAGCAAAACTCTGCACCAGTACACAAAGCGAAAACCACACAGCAGTGGCTTAATGGCAATATTCCTGGTTTCATAGTTGCAGAATATTGACCGTTTGAAAGTCCTGATTTGAATAAATTGGACTAAAGTTTGTGGTCAGAGTTGGAGAGCATAGCTTCTCGAATACCCCACAGGAATTTGAGGAGTCTCCAAAAATTGTTGGTTCGAGCTGCGTCGTCAATGCCAATAGAAGCCGTGCGTACTCCTATTGACCAAAGAGCCAAATCGTTTGAGGGCTTGTGTGAAAGCTAAAGGCTTTTTCTGTACCGATGCAAACGTTGATAGCAAAACTGTCTCGTCTCTGGTAGCATTTTGTCTGCGGGTGAGCTGCACAATGCTAAGTAATTTATGATTGAATTGATCCCTGTAACGGGCCACTGGCGTATGGATGTCGATATTTATAACAGCTGTTGGATTTTGTGTGCGAAGTTTCTGCAGAATGAGCGGCACATTTAGGTTGTCAGAACTTGCCCCGTCGCTTCTCATATAGATGAAAGTGCGAGTATCCTGCTCCCTGGCGGTTGCTACGCAGATGTTCTGCAAGATGTGGGCAAATTGCTGGCCGATAGCTGATATTTCGATTAAACTGAGTAAAATAGTAAGATTTTGAAAAAATCTCATAACTACTTTTCCACGAAGTCCTTAAGACTTTTGTATATTTTTTATTTTATTTTATTTTTTTTAACGAGAACTGCGCGTTCGTCGACCTTTTCGTATAGTTTTCAAAATCCCGGCCATTGTTCTAAATTACGGAAGTGGTTGCGATGTAAATGCTTAATTTCACTTAATTTAATGAAAGTGATAATTGTATTGTTATTATTATTTTTTTTTTTGTGGGTGAATTGCTTGAGCAGAGATTTTGCTTGACTAACACACCGATTGTAGTGAGTGACTACACCCTAATTGATCTCAGTGGTCCTGAGAAGGTTAATTACAAAAAATATGTAATATTATTTCTTTATAGAATTGTCAGTAGTTACAAAATAGGCGTAGCGCTTGCAAAGCCTTTTAATGCGAAATTTGTGTACATACAATATGTAATTAGAAATGTATGAAAAAGGACTTGGTAATGGGAATTTGTAAACTAGAAAATAATTGTCAATTACTTTGTGGTGATAAATACATAATGAATGGGTAATCGAGGCAATAGAGTGACACCATGGATAATAGTAAAATAATATAATTTTAATTAGATTTTAATCAACAAATCGTTATATTAAAGGATGTGTTTCGTTTTTATTTAATTATTATTTGGCATTGCTTTCCAACAAAATATTCGTTTTATGAAAGAAAATTTGCAATGATTTTCTGCTGAGTCTAATTTGAAGTTTTCAAACTATTAGCTACAAATTTAGGCAACTTATTTGAAATATTTATTGAAAATGTTTATTATTTTTGGATTCTCATTTTTTGGATTTCCATTTCTTGGCTTTTGGATTAGTTAAAACAAATGATTAACTTTTTTTCAATATATTTCGGTTACACCTTCAAGGCAATTGATTTACACACATCTGCACTGCCCGACGTGGAGCTTTTTACAGTATTTGTATTTTACCAAATAGTGAAAGGCAAAGGCAAAACTTAATATTAGTGAACTAATTTGTTTGTAATTTTGATTTTGGTTTTTTGCAATCATAATTAAGAAGTGGAAAGATTGTAATGCTGCTAAAACCAAAGTGCATGAGCTTCTTATCCAATTCAGTTTATGATTATCTTAAGGTGATAAAATAAAAATAATTTTGTCAGATCTGTTCAGAACATGCTCGAATAACTAAAAGCAAAACTACCGTACAAAAACATGGT
This sequence comes from Anomoia purmunda, assembly GCA_951828415.1. Lineage (NCBI taxonomy): Eukaryota > Metazoa > Arthropoda > Insecta > Diptera > Tephritidae > Anomoia > Anomoia purmunda. The sequence goes on from OX639995.1 coordinate 50,244,628, forward strand.
AACAAAATCACCAATACACTCTCATTCATTATGTAAATGCACAGACTGTAAAATGAGTGGAAAAAATACCGTCATTGGGTTTGGGAAAACGAGACACTCGCTACTCGCTACGTTAGCTATGATAGTACATCTGCGAGAATGAAACCACTGAGGGATTCATATTTAGTATTACTCGTACTGACCTCAGATGAATGATAAAATGGTGGTCAGTCACAGTTGCACAAAAAATACCATCACCATTTAGGCCAATTGCACAGAAGCGAACAAGAAACGATCAAGAAATACATAAAGAGTTTTGCAAAAGGCACGCATTCTTTGCGAAAATGTTTAAAGTCGGCGTGCTAAAAGTTAGGTTTTAAATGAAACAGCATTATGTTTAACCAAATAATTGTGCACGTATTTATTATAGATCTTCCTTCAATCGATTGTCCATAAAAACGATACAGGACGAGCAATTTTCACTCCACTTTTACCATATTACTTTTAGTTTTGTTTTTGGAATGAGTTTTATTTGTTACTTAGCGTTTGAGTGAAAATAAATTAACAAAACCTACGAAATCAATCCTGAAAATTTTCAGTACTGATGGGTTTTATAAGCAGCACTGGCTCAGTAAGAAGAACGAGAGTGAGCAGTACAGCTATACGCTTGTGAATTCGGTAATATCGATTAGCTAGAGTTAAAAGTAAGATCATTGTAGACATTAGTTTTTACATAGCGCCACTGAGAAACTGATATCAACTTTGCTCTAAGTGCTGACAAAATTTTGTCAGCTCTGACTGCCTATATAAACTAACAATTGGCTGGCACTGTTCCTGCAGGGTATATTAAAACAGCGTTACGTTTTATGTAAATTGTGCCAAAACTGACGGTGTAAAGTCAAAGTACTTTTCGAATTCTAATTGTACGAAAACAAACACAATTGGAGCAACTTTGTTAATGGTATCGCTGTTTCAGATCAGCCGTTGTTGCTTGTTAGAGGCGCGGGCAAAATTCTCGTTTCTGATCAATTCCGCCTGCGGAATAACCAAACGACACACTCTAATGTTTTGGTTTTATTTACGATGGAGAAACATTTTTAAACAAATGCAAGGCATAGATTAACTACACTCAAATAATTGATACAAAAGATAACTTCAATTCTCTATCTTTGTTTTCGTTTATTTCTTTATGTTTATTTACTCTTTATTTTTATCTCCATTTTCTGTATTAAATTTCTGGTCGATCTGAACAAGCGTGGAATTTTCATCCAAACCATCTCCAACGCAAACCAAAAAATACTCAGCATTATTAAAACACCCACTGCTTCAAATACTCCATGCAAGTCCACTAATTTCATTGGTACAAACCCTGGTTTCTTATTGCGATCTTCTAACTGTATCACATCCATTTCCACCAATTCCACAAAGCTGTGACCCAACCAGTGCCTCACCAAACCAGCTGTATGAAGTTTTGAAAATAACAGATTTAAATCTTCATAATACACTGAATCATCCTGCAGGGGCAAACCCATTGGAAGGCCCTTTACAAAGCAGATATCGGAAAAACGGAAAAGCGGTCGGGAAATATATTTGTGTTGCTCATCGTAGATGGTCCACATATCTGATACCAGAAATGCATAGCGAGTATCTAAAGTGTCTTGTAACGCTAATAACTCAGTAAGGTTTTTATAAATAGTCAAATTCTGAGTGTAGTTAGCAAAGTTGGGTATTTCATTTATCCGTTCTGTTGCATCGATATATATCGCCACCTTAATTCCACGCTTTAGTAAATCACCAATATTTTCTGCATGTTGCTCTATAGGTGGATCAATAGTTAAACTTTGCAGGTAAGTCCCATAGAAGGTGCCAATAATGACACCAGCCAATAATATCATAACACAAATGAACTGGAGAATGGTTGAAGTTTTTTTACTGATCCAAAATGGCATACCCATTAAACCTTGCAGTACGGAAAATTTGACGTAGTAATCGGTGAGTGGTATTTGCCGATGAACTTTCCAACGAGTTATGATGGAAACAATGAACAAACTGAAAGCCGATTTTTTAATAGTTGCGTAATAGAATGTGAATTTTGGAAGTCGATTTTCTGTTGGCACCATAAGACAATAACTGGTGTGGTGCACTGCTTTGGATAAACTAAAATCTTGTAGCATATATTGAATGGGAAAAAGTGTAACAATATACGCAGTATTGTCATCCAGAGTTCTATTTGCTTTAAACCTTAGAAGATCTTCACTTTCAGAAAAAGGTATGTGCCCTATGGTGACATTGCGATGATTTGTGTACTCAATCAAAACTCTGCCAATAAATCCACTTAGCACGACTGGGCCATCCTTTGGTGTGTAATTATAAATTTCCGGGTTTAATTTCATTTCGATTAGGCGCAAGGGCTGCCCATGCATGTTTTCCAGATGATTAGGGAAAGTGGTGCGATAAGATGATCAAAAATTTCGTCTGACAGCTTTCTGAACGGGAAATATTTGTAATGTGTGATAACTGCGCTCCCTCACTGCCATACGAGGTTGCAGTGCGATGACATTTATGGCACGATGTTTGGCGCAAAAATGTACAATCTGCGTCACATATTCCTCGCTAGCATCCTCTGCAAAAAGCGGAATTAACCTGGTTTTTCTATTCCGTTCCAGACGTCGCCACAATGATAGCAAAACTTCCTCATCTCTGGCCGCATTTTGACTTCGGGTGAGCTGCACAATGCTAAGTAATTTATGATTGAACTGATCCCTGTAACGCGCCACTGGCGTATGGACATCGATATTTATAACAGCTATTGGATTTTGTGTGCGAAGATTCTGTAGGACGTGCGGCACGTTTAGGTTGTCGGAACTTATCCGATCACTGCTCATGTAGATGAAAGTGCGAATATCCTGCTCCGTGGCTGTAGCTAAGCAGATGCTCTGCACGATGTTGGCAAATTTGTGACCGATAGTTGATAACTCGATCAAACTGAGTAGCGTTGTAAGATTTTGAAAAAATAGCATATTTGCTTTGACACAATGTGGATACTGAGGTTTAGTGTTTTGGAGTTAGGTTCTATGCGCTCTTCGACCCTTTTCGTGTGATTTCAAAAATGAACTGATTTAGCTTGTATCCTATTCGCTTTATGTTTTGTAAAGTTTTGGTCACTTTTATTTATTACTATTGCCGATTACACTTATATTTATTTTGGTAATTGATTCTCCTTGTGCAGGCGTTATGGATCAGGAGGCACAGCGCTTTATCTAAGAATTAGAAAATTGAATACGTAAAGCCTAGTGTTAAACGCGTCCAATTTTTAATCTCGGTAAAAGCTGTTAAAGTCAATAGCAGAAAAGTGTGGGCAAGTATTAAAAACTCAATAGGTTTTCTAAGAAATTAGTGTTACTACCCATTGTTAGTCGAGATAGAAACCTTGAAGATATCACAAAAGAAATTAATTGACTGCCACCTGAGAATATCTGCCTATTTTTAGTAGTATTAGTACTAGATCAAAAAAAAAAAGTTGGAATAAAACTAGCATGTGTGGGTTGAGTTTGATTTAAAGCTATTAAGGAAATGGTGGGTGTGAGGAGTCTTACGCCTCTGCATACCTGCGCTAAATTGTTGCTATGGATGGTGACTCAACACTATCTACTCTGGCTCATAGGAAGGTTGAAGATACGAAACTTCTCCGAATTGCAGAAACCACAGTTACTTCTAATGGTGAAACCATCGTTGTAGTTCCAGTGACCTTTTCGAACCTAAATTGGAGGATTTTGATGTGAATGACCTTCGGTTCCAACGCTATATGCCATACATCCAACGAAACAAAAAATTTATTGAAGGAAACTTTTGGTGAGCGCATTATCTCCCGTCGTGGGCCTACGGCCTGGACTCCAATATCGTGCGATTTAACACCGCTGGAGTATTTTTAGTGGAGTTATCTCAAGTATCTTGCCTACACAGATAAGCCCGAGACGATTGACGCCTTGCAAGAGAATATTCGGCGCGTTATTGCTGACAAACGGCCGCAATTGCTGCAAAAAGTCGTCGAAAATTAAGCCTCTCGGCTCGAGCCAGTCACGGCAGTCACTTACCCGAAATCAATTTCCCATTCCCAATATACATACATCAATTAATTAATTTCTTCTGCGGCACTGTTATTACTTTTATTACTTTTGTTAGCATTGTTTGAAGTTTCCACCTACGAGGACAAACATTGGTTTATGAATTCTCAATTCCTACTAAGTTTTTATTCACACATTTCTAATTACATATTGTGTGAACAAAAATTTTGCAATCGCTGCACCTATTTCTTAATTACTAATAATTCTGTAACATACAATTCTATAAAAGAATTTTTTTAAGTATACATTTTTGTAAGCAGCTATTTCAGAGCCATTGGAAGCAATTAACCCACAAGAAAATAATAATAACTCAATTATCATTTTAATTAAATTAAGTGAAACCACCGGCAATAATAAATCTAGCTCTGACATCGTAAGAAGTGCTTTTAATTATAACAAACGCAGCAAAGAACAACAGTCAACTTTAAAAAGCCATATGAAAAAGATCGAAGGTCGCGCAGTTCTCATTTAAAAAACGAAATCCAAAAGCCATAAGGACTTCGTGAGAAAGCAGATATGCTACTTTTTCAAAATCTTACAACGCTACTCAGTTTGATCGAGTTATCCTCCATCGGTCAGCAATTCGCCAACATCGTGCAGAGCATCAGCGTAGGCACCGCCACGGAGCATGATATTCGCACTTTCATCTATATGAGCAGCGATGGGACAAGCTCCGACAACCCAAATGTGCCGCTCATCCTGCAGAAACTTCGCACACAAAATCCAATAGCTGTTATAAATATCGATGTCCATACACCAGTGGCCCGTTACAGGGATCAATTCAACCATAAACTGCTTAGCATTGTGCAGCTCACCCGCAGACAAAATGCGACTAGAGACGAGGAAGTTTTGCTATCACTGTGGCAGCGTTTACATCAAAACCGAAAAAGTAGGTTAATTCTGCTTTTTGCAGAGGATGCTAGCGAGGAATATGTGACGCAGATTGTACATTTTTGCGCCAAACATCGTGCCATAAATGTCATCGCACTGCAACCTCTTATGGCAGTGAGGGAGCGCAGTTATCATACATTAGAAATATTTCCCATTCAGAAAGCTGTTAGACGAAATTTTTCGTCATCTTATCGCACCACTTTCCCTAATTATCTGGAAAACATGCATGGGCAGCCCTTGCGCCTAATCGAAATGAAATTAAACCCGGAAATTTATAATTACACACCAAAGGATGGCCCAGTCGTGCTAAGTGGTTATATTGGCAGAGCTTTGGTTGAGTACACAAAACGTCGCAATGGCACTATTGGGCACATACAATTTACTGAAGGTGAAGAGTTTTTGTTTACTCAAGCAAGTCGGGCATTGGATGATAATACTGCGGACATTGCACCACTTTTCCCCATCCAATATATACTTGAAAATTTTAGCTTAACTTATCCAGTTCACTACGCCACCTATTGTCTTATGGTACCAGTGGAAAACTCACTTTCGAAATTCACATTTTATTACACAATTATTAGAAAATCGGCTCTCGGTTTATTTTGTTTCGCCGTAATACTAATATCATGCATTGTGTCCATCATAACTCGTTGGAAAGGTCAGCTGCAAATACCACTCACCGATTACTGCGTCAGATTTTCCGTACTGCAAGGTTTAATGGGTATGTCATTTTGGATCAGTAAACGCACTTCGACTATTCTCCAGTTCATTTGTGTTATGATATCATTGGCTGGTGTCATTATTGGCACCTTCTATGGGACTTACCTGCAAAGTTTCACTGTTGATCCACCTACAGAGCAACATGCAGAAAATATTGGTGATTTACTAAAGCGTGGGATTAAGGTGGCGATATATATCGATGCAACAGAACGGATAAATGAAATACCCAACTTTGCTAGCTACACTCAGAATTTGACTATTTATAAAAACCTTACTGAGTTATTGGCGCTGGAAGCTAGTTTAGATACTCGATATGCTTTTCTGGTTCCTGATATGTGGACCATCTACGAAGAGCAACAGAAGTATTTTTCCCGACCGCTTTTCCGTTATTCTGATATCTGCTTTGTAAAGGGCCTTCCAATGGGGTTGCCTCTGCAGGAGGATTCAGTGTATTATGAAGATTTAAATCAATTATTTGCACAACTTCATGCAGCGGGTTTGGTGAGGCACTGGTTGCGTCACAGCTTCGTGGAATTATTGGCAATGGAAGAAATTCATTTGGATGATCGCAATAAGAAACCAGGGTTTGTACCATTGAAATTGGAAGACTTGCATGGAGTATTTGGAGCAATGGGTGTTTTAATAATGCTGAGCATTTTTTGCTTCGTGATGGAGATATTTTGGATACAAATTCGAAACGTTCCCAAAGTGACCAGAAACTTAGTACGGAGATTGGTGGGAAAAATAAAAAGTAAATAAACATAAAAAAATTATCAATATTGCATTCACCTAAGCTACTCACTTTAACTAAAGTTTGGAACAGTTCTTTGTATGTAGTTATCCAGCACTTTATCACAATTTTAGCTTCGTAATATTGCAGCATATATTGTATTATCAAAAACCACTTTATCAATGTTTATCCATAGCAAATAAAAATCATTCAATATAGAGAGTGTGTGTTAGTTATTCATATAGCGGTTTACACGTTTGAGAAAATTATTTGAATTCCATTACCTCGATTTGAGATGAAACGAGAGTTTTGCACAGTGCTCTAAACAGGTAAAAATTTCTGATTTCAAGCAGCGATACTGTGGATAATAACGAAATATTCAGTTTGGAGCGAGCATATTTGGTTTCTAAACTCATCTCAGAAGACGGGCGGAAGACCACAGAAAGTTGTTTGGGGTTTGGACGTCGCATTTGGATGGATTAAACATTTGCTTCTTGTTATCCGACTGACCGATGGACGGACGGACGAGTAGATATGCATGGGCTAATTTAGTTTAATCAAAATTTTTGAATTTGTATAAGCTAAATCGGATATTAACCATAACGGTATTTTGATATTTCAGTAGATAATTTGCAGAGCATTGGGTTAGAGCAAAGTGACAGGATTGACATCAGATATTTCCGTTCATTTCCTTGTCAAGTCGTCGGAGGTATATTATGGTATATTATATCGTGAGGTATATTATATATATTTTCGATGCGATATATTGTGAAAATATGAAGTTTCACTTGAAAATTCTTTATTTTATGCTAACAAATACCCTCAAGAAGAAGAAGTAAAACATATTCAATTTTATGTATAAAAAATTATCCATGTTAACATTACGATGCCGCAAAAAAGAATTAGCTGGTTTCCAATGGAATTATTATATGAAATGTATTATGTTTTAAAACTTTCGCTAAAATATTTCGAAAAATATTTGAAGACGGACGTTAGCTATATCACTTTGAAAATGTCTCCCAAAATGACTCTTTTTTTATAAATAAACAATTTTTTTTTTATATTTTTTTTTTAAATCCACTTTATAAAACAGTGTCAGATTATTAGGTATGCTTATAGAAATAAAAAAGGTTGAGAAATGGCCTTTCTAATGGGAAATTTTAAGTCCCAGTTTTGGTCAAGTTTTGGCTACGTTATTCAAGTTTTTCACAAATCAATCCAGCTCATTTTTATGATTCCGTTGAAACTTTTTTAAAATAATTTTATGCAGCTCTCTTAAGCTTCAACTTTTTTAAGATCTGAAGAGGTTTTATCAAAAAAATTTGTTTGGTAATTTCAAGTTCGCCCAGCTTTCCTAAATCGTAATATTATTCCGAAATATTTGGTTGATGTTTTCAAGTATAATGAATTTTAAAATTACAATAAGTAAACAGAATCCATTGTGGTTTTTTTGTATGGGGAGTGATGCACCCTAATGTACATATTCTTCAAAAACTTACAAAAAATAAGTAAGCCATTCCATTGATTTTCGTTACCGTTTCTTATAAAAAATAATTATCCAATAAAATGGGTTCAATACTTCGAACCCCTTAACCGTTATAAACATTCTACATATAAGTAATAAATTTTAAGATATATTATAAGTAGATAATAAAAATAACTTCGGTTTTGAAATTCAATATTTTTACGCTAAAAATGCCGTGTACTAAATTAAGGTTACACTGAAAAAAAGATCGAAGAACAATTTTCTTCATATTTTGATGTAGTTGTTTTTTTCAAATTGCGATATTTTCACCCGATTGAGTAAAGGTTTCTTCAAAATGAATAAAACCCTATATAAATCCATGCGGATGTATGAGCCTCAAACTAACGGTGTGATATTATTGGAGAATTCACACATCATGCACGACTTCTCCAAATGTATATTATTCGGGAACGAAAAAACTATCCAAAGTAAACGCGGGGAAAAAAGGAATGCTAGCTCAACATTGGGATACCAATTTTAGCGTACAGATTCGCTTATGAAAGTTTTGGTTTTCTGAGTGAACTGAGGACATCGACATCCGCAGAAATGACTACAAAAGCGAGAAATAGTTGGAATCGACTGTTCTAGTTAGCTGAAATATCGAAGCTTTAGGGAAGGCTTTATCGCCAGTCATTGATTGATTGATTGATTGATTGTAAACTGCGCGACCACGAATCTATAGAGACAGAAGTCGTTCTACGAAAATAATTGCCAATGTTGATAGCCAACTACATAGGAGAAAGATCGGTTTCTCCATAAATTGACGCTGATTAAAAATAGACAACGCACCTGGGTGAGTCAAGATCGCCTCACGAGTCTGATATTGTTAAATATTGAAAGAGGCATGCACCGCGAGTTGTCTTCTGATAATCTCAATCGATATATTTACTTCTTCAAGAGCTCGAAAAGTTCATATGTTGTAGATCCGGTGCATGATAAATAAAAATACGATTACAATTTAAAAAAAGGTTCAACTAGTTTCGGCTCCAGGCCCATCAGTCAGGACCCGGCAATGTCTTCCAGTATTTTAGAGAAAAAAAATTAGACTTATTGGTTGAAAGTCTTTCACACAACAGATATAGAAAATACCTTTCGCTATAACGCAATAATAAACAAAAATTCGCCCTTACACCATATACGAGTATGTAGCTTGATGTTTGGCCGAACTTGTCTTACAATTTGTAGTGTGTGTCTTGTTGTTGTTGTAAAAAAAGTGAATGACCTACAGTTTTACGCCGACTCTAAATGGCAAATGGTTTTTTATGTGAAGTTTTTTCATGGCAGAAATACCTTTGCCATTGCACTATCAGAAAAAACTTGCTCTATAATTTTTGTTGTTACTTGCCCCGGTCAATATTTGAACCTGGGACCCACCGAATGCAGGCGCACACGTTACACACTCGGCTACGGTGCCACCTGTCCAAAATGCACGGTAAGTTTTAGCTAATTCGGAATGTCATATCGTTTTGCTAAATTAAACTGTATACCAAGAAGTTTTGCAAAGATTCACATTAAAAAGCTTGAAATTTTGAAGAAAATTTGTGTTTTTTTTTTTTGTAAGTTTTGTGCAAAGTTTTAATTCTGATTCGTATGCTTCTTTTTATAAAGTGTACCCTTTCTCTCGGGCATTTCTCTTAAGCGGGATGTACATTTTTTTGCAATAGCTAAGGCGGCGTTTAGTGGAGTACAATACTTAAGGCGCAATATCAGATGATAAAATTTCTATGAAGATGAAACGTGCAAGACCGCCAACATAAGCCAATATTCAATATTCGAACAAATTTATACCAAAATTCAAAAACACAAAAACATTGTTAGAAATACACCCGAATTTTGAGTTCCTTCAGACTGGCATATCCTTATGCTAAAATTAAATTAACTGCAACACTGCCTATCAAAAAGGTTTACGTGATTAGAAATTACCGTTAATTTTTTCCCTAACGGGGAGAGTTTCAAACTTCATTCAAATGGCCGTAAAAGACAACAAACAACTTTTAGTTCGAATTACAATAAAAAAAAATGTGATATGCAGTTATGTAGCCTACTATATTACAAGTTTTAAGTGACTAGTAACTACCGTGGATTTTTTTTCTAAAGAATTCCACAAACTATGCATAAAAGTTTGTGATTCAAATTTTTAGAAAATCGGCAACTATTCCCTCAAGGCAGGTTTCAAACACCGAGTTCATCTGCATCCGTACATTCCGAATTTGTTCCTCAAATTGAACCAGGAATACCACATCTCATCAACTCTGAAGATCTCAATGACTTAATAAGAGACTTAAATCTATCAAAAGATAAAGCAGAGTTATTAGCATCGCGGCTTAAACAACGAAAATTACTTACTTCTGATGTTCGAATATCTCGGCAAAGAAAGCGTCATGAAGAATTTTCTTGTTTCTACAGTAAGGAAGATGGACTCTGTTTTTGCTATGACGTGGAAGGTTTATTTGAAGCTATTGGTATTCCTTGTAATACAAATGAATGGCGCCTCTTTACCGACAGCTCAACAAAAAGTCTAAAAGCAGTTCTACTACACAATGGGAACAAATTTCCATCTATTCCACTGGCACATTCCATACATCTCAAAGAAAATTATGACAGTATTAAAATGCTATTAACTGCAATCAAATATACGGAATACAAGTGGGAAGTTATTGGAGACTTCAAGATGGTTTGTTTTTTTACTGGAATGCAAGGTGGATATACCAAACACTCCTGTTATCTTTGCCTATGGGATAGCAGAAATGATGCCGCTCACTATCGCCAAAAACATTGGCCTGAACGTACTGAGTATGGAGTGGGAAGATTTAATATTAAACATGAAGCAATTGTCGATCCTAAAAACATATTGATGCCGCCATTGCATATTAAACTGGGCCTTATTGAACAATTTGTGAAGGCTCTTAATATTGAGTCTAAAGCTTTCAAATATTTGCAGACTTTTTTTCCAAAGCTGTCAGAGGCGAAAATTAAAGCTGGAGTCTTTGTTGGCCCTCAAATAAAAAAAATTATGAGCTGCGATATTTTCCCGGACCTACTTAGCAATGAGGAGAAACTAGCGTGGAACAGTTTTAAGGCAGTAGTTCATGGCTTTCTTGGAAATCATAGGGATGAAAATTATGATGAGCTGATAACTGGCATGATTACGAATTTTTCCGCCATCGGATGTAGAATGTCGCTAAAGATGCACATGTTACATTCACATCTGGATAAATTCAAAGATAATTTGGGAACTTATTCAGAAGAACACGGGGAGCGATTCCATCAAGATATAATGGAGTTTGAGAAACGCTACCAAGGCCAGTATATGGAAAGCATGATGGGGGACTATATTTGGACGTTAATAAGAGATAATGTTACCGAATATGGCAGGAAAAGCAGGGAAAAGCATTTTTAAACATTTAAACTGTATTCTAAAACTAAATTTATAAGAATAAATCTTAAATTGATTTTTACTATACTAGAATAAATCAAATCTATGTCAAATTTTGATGAATTTTCATGTTTTTTGTTTTTCTCATTTTATTCGAACAAACCCAAATCAAAAACTTTTTTATGTTCATATTCTTATTTCTGGGTGCAAAAGCAATAAAAAAAAATATACGCACGGCCCATGTACAAAAATGTTGTTGACAGTGTTATTTATGATCTGGGGTGATTTGATTGAAAACACTTCAAAACTCTCCAAAAATTTAGGTAATTGCAAATTGGTCCAGTTCATCCAAAACGTAATATTTTAGTTAATGTCTTAAAATATAATAAATAAAATATGTCTGATTTCGATTGAAAAACAGTACGGATTTTATTTTGATTTGGGCAGTGATGCACCCTAATAAATATTCTCTTCAATAAATTAACCAAAATAAGTTAAAATATTAATATATTTAAATCGGTTCAGTATTTTGCGAGCGAAATCATTACAGAAATTCTCCATATAATCAATTTAATAGGAATGGCATTTGAAGCTTAACTTAGAGTTATTTACCGAAACAAAAGGAACGGTCAACACCACTGAGGTAGAAACAAGCTCTTTATAAATTTCTGCCAAACAAAAATTTGCGCTAACGCTGGCTTACGATTTCACTTTAACTTTCAACCACCAACAGCTGAACAACTTTCAGCACGGCACTGTTGTCATCGTACAGCGCCATTTAAGTTGTAGCAACTATTAGTAATGTTGGCCTAGATACTAGAATCCGAGATACAGCAATATTTACTTGTGTTTGTATCCCCCTGTAACAGGCTATCCTTTAGGCCATGTACACATTCGCTGTAGTAGCTGTGACTTAATGAAGCTGCTTAGTTTGTTGTTGGAGATGCTCTTCGTAGAAGAGACCTAATACTGAGTAATTTTACTCCCATACTGACATTGTTGGGTAGTCGCTGCGGTTTCAGTTACAACTAGGGAAATTGTAGTGGTTTGTGGTGGTAATGTTGACTGCAAGTCTGTCTTATTGGCTTTCCAACTTTTGTTAATTTTCTGTGGAGAACGACCGAACGCCGACTTTTAGGGCCGAACCGAACCGAATATTTTCAAAGACTAGAATAATGAATAATCAACGATTTTTGGAGTAAAACTTTTTACTACTAATTACTAGTACTACTACTAATTAGTACTACTACTACTAATGCTACTACTACTACTACTACTACAATCACTACTACTATCATCACTACGCCTATTACTACTACTACTAATTACTACTACTATTTTTACTAACACTGCTACTAATAACTCCTATTAATTTTACTTATGCCACTACTAATTACTACTTCTATTTTTACTAATGCTGCTAATAATTAACACTACTATTTTCAATGCTTTCTACTCCTGTTTTTAATTATGCTATTGCTAATTTCTAATACTATTTTTATTAGTTGCTACTACTATTTTACTAATTCTACTACTAGTTACTACTAGTATTTTTATTAACTTCTACTACTATTTTTACTAATTCTACTATTACTTACTACTACTATTTTTACTAATTATACTACTATTTTACAAATTCCACTATTAATTACTACTTCTATATTTGCTAATTTCAATTACTATTGTTTACTTATGTTACTACAACTCTTTGTACTAATTCTATTACTACTACTATTTTTACTAATTTTAATACTATTAAGTCGATTTTTAAAATAACGGTTCTAAATGAGTTTTACGATGAAAATACTTTCAAGATACCGATTGCTCATAAACATGGAACACGAAGATGTCTAGAGAATAGACTAATAGTGCCAAAGTTTTTAAACAACTACACCAAAAATTCACTTTCAGTTTTGCTCCCAACACTTTTTAATGAACTGCCAATAAATTTAACGAATCTACCAAACACAACCAAAAGAAAATATTTAATTAAAAATCATATCAAAAGCTTATTGTAATAAATTTCTAAACAATTAACAATTAAAGTTATGTAATATGTATGAAATCATTTAAAATTATTTAGAATTCAAAATTAATTTAAATTGAAATTAAATCGAAAAAATTGTACTAATCTTCACATATAGATATATAAGAATAAATGTTAATGTCAAATAATTATAAACCTGCAGATAAGCATTGTTGCTTCGCGGGTTGCATTTTAGTATTTTAAGTCTTATTGTAAATGAATAACGAATAATAAATAAAAAATAAAAAAAAAATAAAAAAAATAACCAATTCTACTACTAATTACTACTACCATTTTTGATACTTTATATTACTATTTTTGCTTATGTTACTACTACTATATTTAATTATTTGTACTACTACTTTTTGCGGATTTCACTACTATTTTTACTACTTCTACTACTATATTTACTAACTCGTACTACTATTTTTACTAATTCCTAATACTATCTTTAATAATGCTACTACTAATTACTACTACTATTTTTACTAATGCTACTACTAATTAACACGACTATTTTTGCTAATCTCTTTTACTATTTTTGGTTATGCTAACTTAATTCCAACACTTAACTTTTTATCTCTTTGAACAATCGGCACATATGTAAGTTTTTGGCGCATGCGTGTTTTTTATGTAATTCTAGATTTTTATAATATTTCTTTAAAAAAAGCTCATCAGTTTAAGTCGCATCCAGTTCAGTTCATCACACAAACATGCACATATATTTTTATGAAAATAACAATAAACAATTTATATTATTTCTCTTTTATCTTGTGTTTTTCCGAGAGGATGAATAGTTGATAGATGTTGTTAGTGCTCGAAATTCGATTCGGTATATCGTCTGAAGCTTACCTGTAGCATTGGAAAGCTCTTTACAAGATTCACTCGGTTGTGGAGCAGGCAGATATTAAAAACAATTTTTTCGCAAGCAAATATGGACTTCAAACAGTTTAAAAAATTTCGCAATTTCTTGACAGTAGATGTTAATTTAAAATTAGTAATTTCTTTCAATATTATTACTGCAAATTACATCGCTATCATGTAAATTCGAAAGGCTTATTTGACTTTTTCCACAGAGAAACTTATTATAAGTAAAATTTTACACAATTTTTATATTAATTAATAAAAATTAAAAAATGTTCGACCAAAGTTCGGCTTAATTTTTGCCCAAAGCCGAACCGAAATTTATTGGCCGAACATGGCTGAACCCGAAGCTGAAGTTCGATCGTTCTCTAACTTCAAGTTTTTGTTCCCATCGGCGGCGTACGCTGTGGTTATTTCATTTGACGTTGATAGTGCCATCGTTTCCTTGACGCAACGCGACGCAACGATGTGTTAGTGTCGTTGTCATGACGGATGCCGCCTAGCTTTACACAATGTACGCCTTTCGCAGCGGTGTCGTCGTTCGAAATGATGTTTATCATGGTTGGTAGTTGTCGTTGCTTTGGTTGCTGAGGCTGTCATTCCGTACTATGGCACAATCAGCCAGTTGTCCTTCGCTGTGTCAGAGTGGTCGGATGGCAGGGTGTGTACTTGTGTTGCTTCAAGCTACCACAACTTGCCTACAGCTTGTTTCACATCAGCAACTTACAGGCAAGGACAATTTAGTTTTTCTGCTTAATCACTTGGAATTTTGTATTTACTTATTTAAGGAATTCAGATGGATTGTAGTCCTGTGACTTGGTTTTTTTTTTTTTTGTTTGTAATATTTCACTTTTAGCAATGATTTAAGAGCATAAAATTGCTAGTTTCCGGTATTTTAATCGGAAAGGAAACTCTATTAGCTAGTTACCATCTTGGGCAAAGCTCAGAAGATATTATACACATTCATAATGCCAAATTGTATTATGTTTTGACAATTTTGTCTTTACTTATTTACTTTTAGTTATCTTTTAGAGATATATAGTTAATTCTACAATAAATGCAATGTAGGTTAGGTTATGGCGGCTGTCGTCAGAGGAACAATTAGGCTCATAGCCCGTTGGGATACCGTATGGGGATCAAACGATTCCCAATTTCGCCTAAAGCCATTTTGAATTTTGTAAAAATTTCAGAAGATCTGTGATTTCCACGCATCCAAACTCTTCTAATTTATCGAAGAATTGTCGACCTAAAATGGAAAATCTTCGAAATCCTCCTCTTTTTCGTCGCTCTGCTATGACAGATGCAATATTGTTGATCCTATGGTTGTTTTCCTTCAATAGTATGGCAGTGCGTTTAACTAGCACTAAGTATCCGCCACTTTTGCCAGGCAGTTCTACAAGTGATCCCATTCGACACCATCTAACATTGGTCACCTTAACAATTCAATGCCGAGTCGCGCGAGTTCCTTGGTTTCAAAATTCTCCCCTATGCTGCAGTGGCCTGGAACCCATACCACTTTTGGGTGAAATTACTCAGTCATCTCGTTGCGAGATGTGCGGTATTTCACGGGTACCATGGATTGTTTCTTCAGTGATTTTATCATCACTTAGCTATCGGTGAAAATGTAGATATCATCCTTGGATATCGTATCACGCGAAACCAGTTTCGTGGCTCTGTCGAGTGCCATCAGCTTTGCCTAACAAACGCTGCAGTGGTTCGATAGACGGAAGCCAATAGGATTGCCCAAGTGTTCGGAAGATGTATATACCTCCACCAATCCTACCCTCGAGCTTGGCGCCATCTATACGTGCATGGATGAACTCGCCCTTTCCTACAGCACTCCGTTTCAACTCCTTCCTTGAGGTTAGGAGAGCCGTGAATGCCATATTAAGGGTAAAAATCGACAGTGTACATCCCTAGGCAGGTTCGAGAACTCCGCAAGTATCCTACCAGAACCTTAATTAGTTTATGGCCACTGATTTAATTGAATTGATTGCGTTCTGTTTTACATATAGGTCTACCGGAAGTAAGTTTAATAGGGCGTACAGATCCTTGGATGCTGTTGTTGTCATCGCACACATTATGGGTGCAGACGCGAGCCTTGAACTTTATTCATCTTCTTGAAATTTACCCCTTTCTCACAGGCATTCCACCATACCACTAAGACGTAGTAGAGAATTATGCTATCCACCGCGGTGTAGGGCCAGTTTACTATTTTGGGTTCCATCACCCACCAATTGACCTGCTGATGGAGTATATCGCTACAATGGCTTTAGCTGCAATATTGGGATCCCAATTTTATTTACTCCAATACGATACCTAGACTATTGGCATCTCCCTTTACTGCCAGGGTCTCCTCCCTAGAGCTAGATGTTCATGATCCAGTGTCTTATGTTCCCTACTGAAGAGCACCAGTCTCGTCTTTGCAGGATTTACGCCCAGTTGTCGCCTGTTGTGCCACTGAAAGAATACTTGTTGAGAGATCTTTAAAGTAGATCAGTCAGAGATGTTTGCCCGAGATTAATATTACTCGAGAATACTTTCCAGTTCTTTGAGGAGGCTGTCTATTGCTATGTTCCATCGAAGCGGTGAGATTATTTTCCTTGGAACGTACCTCTAACCGGAAACTGGCACGTATTCGTTCGATAAACGAGGTTACTGTAAATACATATGTACATACATACATATTGATGTGTCGCTAGCTCAGTATGTATGCTTTTTTGTTTTGTCTCATATAAGAGTCATGGTGTGACTTCGTGACGCGTTTTTGATGTGACTTCCGTGACGCGATGTAAAAAATTCACTACCGCTAATGAAGTTTACTTCAATAAATTTCGTAATGCATATGGGAATAAAATACAAATATACATATATGGCAAATGAGCAACTTACATAAATCACGGGCCGTTGCTCCTCACAGCCGTGTATTTGTAGCAGTAGACATTAAACTAAAACATTTCTTGATATTCCAATATTTTCCAGAATTTTTCCAAAAATTTATGTTTTTGATGAAATCTAATCCGCGACTGGTAAATATATTTCACATACTGACAAACTAATTTAACTACCCAGTTGCCTAAGCTGGGTTTTTTATTATTGCTGGTTATGTGTAAATTTATTCGATGAACGAACGAATGTTGTGCACATTAATGGAATTAAGTGAAATTACTTTGCCACTAGCGAAGAGTTATTGCCATGCATTAAGAGCCTTTCGAATTTTATGTGCAGCAGTTTTAAGACCATTAAATGTTAATTACCCGAGTAAGAAGGCTTTTTTAATTTATCAAGTCACAGCATTACATAATTTATGAATCGTTTAAAGAGATTTTTGGAGAAAACAAATTAATGTGAAATTGATTGCCGTAAAATACAATGGGTTTATAAAACTAAATATTTCTTTTGAATTCTGATTGAAAAATTTCGGTTTTTGTATAAACGTTTTAATTTGCAATATTGCTAGATTTTAACGACAGCTCCGTCTGCCTGGCATTCGATTTAATGGTATGTTTTCAAATTTAACAAAAAGGAAATAAATAATTTCACCAAATGCAAATGAACTTTATTTAATTTTTATTGAATATTTTATACTCGAAAATAAAAGAAACTTTCTAGCTGCTTAATCTAAACTTGTTTATTGCTGTTATTGGAGCCTAACTGATTGTTAAAAGGCCCGTTAATCCTTCCACACAGATCACATTTGAAAAAAGTAAGCAAAATTCCAAAAATTCTGCAAATCGGACCAAAACTACGCCCACCTCTCATATATTTAGTGGATGTTTTCAAACATCCAAAAAATCGATATTTAGGTAACTTTTAAAGATGATTTCCTTAAATTTAATATTTACAATCAGGTTGCACAATCAAATACACGAAATAAAAAAAAAAAACATTGATAACGTACGTGGCACCACCCATTTTCGAACAACTAGATACATATATCTCACAAACTATGCCACCAAACTCCAGCAAATTGAGGGCACACATTGCATTTCAAGTCAATAAAAAAAATTTGAAAATAATTAAAATCGTACAAAATTTAGAAAAAAACCAGCCATTTATTAACTATAGAAGATAATTTGCTCGAATTGAAAACCTGGAATCCTAAATATTGAAAATGCCCATAGAATAGGCCACCGTAGAATGTAGAAATGAAACTAAAACTACGCTCGCTCACCTCTCTTACTTACTTAATTGGCGCTATAACCGCTTAAGCGATTTTGGCCGAACTTCTCCCATAATTTGCGGTGTGCGTCGTTTTGATGTTGTAACACAAATTGGGGGACCTAGGGAGTTTTACGCCGAATCCGAACGGCGAATATTTTTTTCTTTCATGACAGAAATTCCCTCGGAAATTTGCCATTGTTAGCCGAGGGGCGACCGCTATTAGAAAAAACGTTCTCTATAGTTTTTGATGTTACTTGTCTCGGACGGGATTTGAACCTGGGGCCCACCGAATGCAGGCGCACACGCTACACACACGGCTACGGCGGCCGCTCACCTCTCATATATAAATAATTAAAAAATCAAAATTACATAGGTATCAATAAATTTTTTTGTAAATTTTCAAAATCGTGTTATACAAGCAACCCCGGATTGGTTTGATACCTTAATAAAAACATATTTTTTTAGATATTATTGTACAGCGTTTTTGGGCTTTCAATATTTTTTATACCTTGATCTAAAAGATATATGTATTTATCGATTAACATATATCTACGTCAAATAGCTTGAAGGATATGTTTAATGGTAAAATTAGGCTTTTTCATTATATAGGGCGTAGCTCCGCACGTTTTTTTTCGCGAAACGATAAACGCTTTGATTTATAAGATATATTTATATGCCCAACGTCCAAATTCCCAAACTTGTATATGGACCCAGAGACCACATGCACCTACTATGAAAATATTATAAAGATCGGTTGAGTTCTTTGAACTGCTATAAGGGACTCACATTCATTTTTATATAGAAGATTAACTTTTTTGATTGCATACAACAATTGCCGTTAATACTCACTCTCAAACTTTCACACCTATATTGTAATAGTGACGGTAGTGAAATTAAATGAGTTATAAAGCTTTAAGCCCTAAATATTAGAAAAATTACTCTGATTTAAAAGTTTGCTGAGCAACTTTTGAATTTGTTTTTGATTTATTAAATATGTCCTTTAGTATGTACTAAATGTTTAAAAAAAAATACCAAACTTTTTTTAACGGGGAAAACGTTCTGAAAGCCAAAAAAATATAATTGATGTATCTAATACAGAGACCGAAAATAATCATTTTTATATTTTTTCGGACAAGAAAATCCTTGGAAATAATTCATTCAAACGAAACTCGAGTATATCGATATAATCCTGACAACATATGCTATGCAAATCGGGCCATATTTTTATTTAGAATATTTTTTGTTTTAAATCATTGCATAATTGTTATTTTGTGATTTTTATTTTTTCGATCAAGTTTTGATTATTAGTTACTTATTTTTTTATTTTTTCGATTACATTTTATTGATATTTTTTTGAATTTTATTGATAGTTTTTTTGAAAACAAAACATAAAGCATATTATGGGCGTTGTTTTTGTGCATTTAGTAAGATTGAAAAGTTCTAAATTCACGAATAAGTATTACTTTTTGCTCGGAAATAAAAATCTCAAAATACCGTAGAGATTTGTTCCGAAAAAAGTGAAAAATTAAGAAGAGACATAATTGAAAAAAATAAAAATTTCCATATACCTGTAAAATGCGATCGGAAAAATAAATATCACAAGATAACGTTTAAATTATGATAAATTTCCTGGTGAAGCATTCAATTCTCGCATCAATCCAAAATAATGCAGTAATCGACATTCAATTGTTCCCTAAAACCAAAACCTAAGAGGTCTTGACACCTCCCACCTTTTTAAACTGAGAAGGCAAAGCCTAAAAAATTCAATGAGTTACTTTCTCTGGCGACTACAGAGTCCCACAGGAAAGTATTTTCTGATAATGGTGAAAAATCGTTGATTAAGCTGAAAAAATGTTAAGAATTTAATTTGGTGCATTTTATCAACATTTCGCGAAGTTTTATTTATTAATGTAAACTCCGTATCTCTTTCTGATATACATACATTTACACATACATACATACACTACACCAAAAAAGCTTAATCAAAAAATAAGTTTGAGTTACAAATTTTTTCAGTAAATTTCTGCATATTTTTATTTGAATATGCAGTGCTGTAACCCATTGTATTTTATTATAGTAAAGTGCAATTTTAAAGATGCTAGAATTGGTGACAGGATAATTAAGGAGTGAAATTTTGCTTCGATTACTTTTATTTCGATTCGAAGTTATACAAAATCTATTTTTTATTTCGATCTGACATCTTTCCTGTAAAGGTGTTGAGCCCCAGGCAAATTCTCTAAACCCAATTATGTGGAATGAAGTAAAACTTGTTTAGCATTTAATTTTAATTGGCCTTTACGCCAATAATGATCTAAACCGAGAGGGAAATGTACAATTTCATAAAGATATGTCACTTGCTCATCTACACTCAGTATCAATTTACCAACCAGTGTTTCAAAATTTGTAAAATAAGAGTTATTTTACTCATCTCCATCTCCATCTCCATCTTCATTTTTGTTTTTGCCTTTATTTTCCTCTTTATCGTTATTTTCATCCTATTTTATCAACTTTATGTTATTCTCCATCTCCATGTAATCAATATCCAACGCATATCAGACAACGTATATAAAACGTTGCGAAATATCTCTTATTGGCAGCAGAAAATAAATTTCTCCTATATAATAGTTAGCAGACAAGATAAAACATAAACGGTGGGAAATAACCCTTATTAGCATTGGAAAAATTATTTCTCCTTCATAACAGATACCAGGCAAAGCAAAAAGAAATAAAAGTTTGAAAATAAATTTTATTAGCAACGGGAAAAATATTTCTCATGCATAACATTTATCGAGCTTCCTACAAAATAAACGTCGGGAAATACATTTTTCTGTCAACGGAAAAAAATTTGGAAAATCTGCCTTATTGGTAAATAACCGTTATTAGCAATTGAAAAAAATATTTCTCCAGCATGATATCTATTATCAGGCAACATAAAAAATACACAATGGGAAATAACATTTATTTTCAACGTAAAAAATATTTATCCAGTATAGCAGTCATCAGATAACAAACAAACAAGATATAACTGTCATTCACAAAACAATAAAATGTCAATCTAATAACTGTTTTAATAGTTATAACTGTTATGCCTCAGAATTGTATGTTATATACCAATGTTAGTATAAAGCATTGATGTTTTCAGATCGATAAGCGGCGCACGATATTTTTGATTGAGCATTAGCTTTGGGGGATATAGAAAAATAATGTATATCACTCACATGACATTTTTATAGATATCAGATAAGGAAAATTGTATTTGCTACTCTCTCACAAATAAATTTTAATTAATATTTCTCAGCATTTCAATGAAAAGAAATTTTTTTCCAAGTGCAGTTAAATGTTTCTCTATTCACTAATAATATGTACGTATAGCCTACAGATAAAGAAATCGTAAAAACTACATATAATGTCTTTCCTTTGTGTGCTAAATAATTTTCTGATTAAATTACTCTCTCCAAATGCAAAATGGTGTACAAAGGAAATGAGCATTAACGCTCTGATGGCAGATAATAGTCGTCTAGGATCCGCACGTGCGTCTACCATAAGTATATGGTATCCCTGTCGGAAATTGAATTACTTTAAAAGCAGTTTAAAAAGTACCTTTTTTACCAACTACAAGTTGTTGAAATCATTTATTTTTTCTTGGAAGCAACTAGCTTTACTAACGTGGCGATGTCCTTGGAGCAAACTAATTATCTGTTTCTGCATTTGATTTCAATTACTTTTAAATATTTATTTGACAGATAGAATGTCAAAATTCGTTTTTTTTCAGCTGCAATAAAATGTTTTAATTTTTTCTTCAAACAGTTTTTAAACTAGGCTAAAATTTCCAATTACTTTCAAATAAGTCCTATACTATATAATTTGTATTTTTCATTTAAACAAAAATTCAGGATACAAATGTAGTATGTAAAATAGTAGTCAATTATCGAAAGTAATGTGAGTGTCGATTTCTTGATCAATTACACTGCTTTACAAACAAAAAATATTTTGAGGAATGCAGATATAGGGTAAGTATCAATCAACACGCTTTTAACGACATAAAAGTAGTGGGGTTAAAAACATGGTGATAAAAGTTAAGCCTTTTTTGAACTTTGGTTTTAATGTTTTTGATAACAATTTTGTCGATTTTTTAATTTTCTAAAACTATAACTAAAATAAAGAACCAAAAAAGTGGTTCAAAAAATACTGATAAAATCAAAATTAAAAAAAAAAACAATTTCTCTTGGGCCAGTTATAGCTCTGCATATTTTAACCCTGCATTAGGCACGTGGTCTACGCTCGTAGCCCACCTCTTGTAACTCTTTATATTTATTTTTAAATTATCTACTATTTTCAGTAGCTGTTGATATTTAAACTTTTTATCCAATATGTGTGTTCAGTGCGGTTTTGACGTGCAGTTGTAAATTTAATCAACGTTCGAACAGTGCTGGTCAACAAATGAAGACCAAGTGATTAACGGCGTCACATTTTTTTTGCTGCAATATTGCATGTTATATTAACTTTTTGCATTGAGTTCAGGTTAGTTCAATTTATTTCAGATATTATTATGTGGGATTCCAAGAAAATGCAAGTGGATGGGAGCAGCAATCTTGATGTATGGCAAGGATTGCTCAGCGTACTGTCGATTGAAGAAGAAGGCGATACGGATGTAGAAGATGAGTCCGTGGTTGACCCAGTGAGTGTGGATGTTGCTGAAAAGAGTTTCTGCAAAGCTGAATCGGAACTAGAAGGAGCGGACTATGACGAAATACCTTCAGACGATTCTGGCGAATTGCATTTCAAAAATTTTTATCTTGAAAAAGATAATGTAATTAAATGGAAAAAAATCAGAACCAATTCCCAAATTCGTATTCGTTCTCACAAAATCATCAAACTTTTGTCGGGTACAAAAGGTAATGCGCGCGATGTTGAAACCGAAATTGCATGCCTGTAGTTATTTGTGAATGACTCAGTGATAAGAATAATAACTCTGTTTCTACAAATTTATATATTCAAAAAGCCCGATGCTGCTTTCATGGAGATAGAACAAATCAACAGGCAAGAGAAACTGGTGAGACTGAAATTTGCGCTTTTATTGGTTTTATTGTTTTTGGTTGGGCCCTTAGAAACTCAAGAAAAAATCTTCATCAAATTTGGGATAATTCCTAAGAAAACGGTATTGAGTCGTGCTACTTAGCGATGAGCGAGAAACGGTTTCATATTTGAGAACTGTAAAAAAAAAATTGACGTGAACATCCCAGAGGATTTCTGCTACGGGAGAATCGTGAAGAAAAGTCAAGTAATTTTAGTTTCCTAGGAAATTTTACAAAAAGGTCGTTCGGAGCAATTATGATGACTGATTACAATCGGACCAAAATTGGTGTAGATCTACTGAACCAAATATGCCAAAAATATAATGAAATACCAACACCTCCTTGACCTCGAGCCGGCAAAACACAAAATTAAAATTGGAAAGATCGCGAAAAAATCATTATTATCAAAAATATAATGTTGCAAAGATGAGGCCAATGACAAACTTTTACAATTTGATAAACATATACCAGAGATGGGGCTTTGTGTATATAGAGCAAACTGTCCTCACAAGAATTTGAAAAGCTGTGATTTTCTTGCACAAAATGCACTTCGGCCACATATTGAAGTAGGGTCAAAGATTGTTCGACCACCTCGAGAAATGAGGCAGCTTGCTTTTTGGCATTTCAAGTACGCCACCGCAATAAAAACAAATCATCCCGAAAGTCTTGTACTATGTGCGGCAGGTTTGCTTACAAAAATCATTTGAGAGAAAGCTGCACCGATTGTCTCAGTGAGAAAATATAAGCAGTTTTTATAACTAGCAACTTAAACTTTAAGTTGAACGAATGTGTCACTCTCCAACAGCAGCAGTTATTGAACATCAACTACCCCTCTAGGCTAGAATACGACTCTTTTATCTGGAGGCATCATCAAGTCTCGTATATCAATCGTATAGAACGCATCCAAAGAGATTTTATTAAATTCGCTCTTCGCTCGTTAAAATTTATGGATACTTAGCCTGCTAATGAATCTCGCTGCCTGCTCTTGAACTTAATGACTTTAAATGGGAGAAGTGCCTTTCTCACCTGCACCTTCGTTGCAGATATCTTAACCGGGCCAATAGACTGTTCTGACCTCATGGTCAGGTTAACTTTTAATATCCATTTTCGCTATTATATTTTATATTGAATTTTCTAGCACTAATTATGTTAAAAATGCTTCTCTGATACGATCTTTTTCGGAAATGAATATTATAACTGACCTTGATCCATCTCTCCCAGGGTGCACAGTGCGTAATGTATTATATAATTACTTTAAATAGTAATAGTAAGCACTTTTGTTAATAGTCAGAAAGGATTGTGTTCTTTTGACTGAATTGAAATATAATAAATAAAAATTATGTACTGAACTTATATTTTTTATTTAAACTAATGAATTTTAAATATTTTTGTTTTAAGTTTTATTACCAATAAAAACGTTTTTGTAAGTTGTGCAATAGTTATGAGAGAATAACAATAAATATTAAAAAGCACGTAAATTATTGTTTTCATTGAATCTACAGAATATACACAAATATTTTTGTTTAAATACTAGTTTACTTATGAAGTATTATAAAAAAAAATGTTAATAACACATTTGATAATAATAATAAAATCGTCTGCGATTGAAGACCACGTGCCTAACTTCTTTACAAAAAAACCACGCGCCTAATGAAAGGTAAAACCAAATATATATACCTCCTTTTTATCTACAAAGTAATAATCAATAATTAATAAAGATATAAATATAAATAATTTAATGAAAATATATTTCACCACAGAAAAATTAACGGGTGTTTTATGTAGACTGATAGAACTTTAGACAGGGATAGCTGTCACTTGACAGCTGGTAAATGACATTTCGTTTTGACATTTCTGTTCAGTAAGCATTAACAGATCATCATGGAAAGACTGACGCCGCAACAACGTTTACAAATTCTGGAAATTTACTTTAAAAATCAGTGTTCTCTGCGCACTTCGTGAATTTTATGGTTCACATAATCGCGCATCAGAGCAGCTTATTCGTCGAACTGTTGATAAATTTCGAACAACATTTACTCTACTCGATGAAAACCCAACAACAAAACAAAGTATTGTACGTACAGAAGAAAATATTGGTGCTGTAAGTGATAGTGTTGGAGAAGATCCGAATTTGTCTATTCGACGCCGTGCTCAACAAGTTGGACTTTGTGCATTCACAATATGGACAATTTTGCGCAAAAAAAATTGGACTGATCGCATCCGATTCACTAAAGCTAGTCGTGGCGGATATATGACAGAAATCGTTTTTGTATATTAAATGTTATGAAAATATCTTTCAAATAAAAAAAAAAATTGTTCATCATATTTTATTTTTAATGTGTTTCATTTCAATTTAAAGCTAATTTAGGATACATTTGTTTCAAAGCAGTTTACTTCTAATTACTTTTTAAATTGCCAAGTTTTTTTAAATCCCCGCCTTTTTCCTACAGGGATATTATTTACAAATAACTGTGGTCCGCATTGACACTTGGCACTCACCCATTAACGGCAAATGTCACACGAAAATGGCATAGCATTTGATACGTTTTTATGACATTTGTTTTGTGGTTTCGCAAACGTAAATTAAAGCTAAAAAGCTATTACTGGGTCATAACGCCTTCTCGTACGAATTTATGACATCAGCCGTGCTTTTTGTCACATGCGAATTTAGCATTAATGCCGGCTAGCTGAGATGTCGCAAAATCGCACTTAATGCCGGGGTCTACTTAAAATCCAAAAACAAAAGTGCTTATAGTAAAGTAGTGAGTTTAGCGTAGATTTCACTAGCGATTTTATGTATGTTTATGCTCTGCGCATGCATGTGTGTATGTACATATATTTCGTCATCTGTTAAAGTAGTTTTAGGGTATTCTCCCCCTCTACGTTTGCTTTCAGCGTTATGTTTTTGTTTGCTTTTCTGAATATAGTATACGAATAAGTAATTTATGCGCTCTGTAAAACCTGCATTTACTTTCAGTATTCATCAAGCTTTTGTCATTTTATAGTAATGTTTTAAAATGTTGACTGTAAACCGATTTTCCACCAAACTTCTTTATTTGCATCCATTTTTCGGCAGTAAACCCAAATATTATCTTCTAAAAATTAAATTGAAAATCATTATTATTTTATTGAAATGTCAACCACAAGCTGGTTACTGGAAAGATCAAATTTGTTTCACATATTTGCCATATTTATAAATCAAAACCATTTAATATTTACATGGTTATCAGGCGAGGGCTCTACTCTGCTCTGCTCCGTGAACCTAAGGAAATTTAGCTTTAATTTATTACTGGATTTTTTATGCAAAAATATTCAACTTTAAAATTGTATTCGATTTTCTCATATAAAATAAAATACTAGAAAGCCCTTGTATAAAAGCTAAACCTAATTCTCGTGGAGCACTGATCTTGATACCTTTCTACTATTCATATCTGTATAAAGTATATCCTTCGGTACCTTCCTTCCTGGAAGAGCTGGAACAAATGGTGGAAATGATCCGCTATTGTAACCTTAACCTTTCGATGCATAATTGAAAGGAAATTTGCAGTGAGCAGTGCACGGGACCTCATCGGCGCGCGGTGTTCCTGCTAAACGGGGAGTCTCTCGGATCTCTCGCGGAAGTAAAGGGAGTTATATCCTATGGCTTCGAGAAGATACGATGAAAATGGAGATGGTCTCGTATCTTCGGTTATGCGTGATGAGCAGGAAAAAAATAATGAGGAATCTTTCATGAACATGGAAGTGGACTCCGAGCTCTCAGTCGGAAACGAAGGCACTATCTCGGAGAGATATCCGTCTTCAGTATTGAACCGCTGTTTAAAAGTGCGGAATGGGTAGACTTCAGCCGGCGTGGTACTAGGGAGGACTTTTGAAAACGATTGTGCGACGCTTCAAACTTCATTTACCGCTGATATAGTCCTAATCTAGGAATGGTCTCATTTCGGTTATGGCGGCGTAGGCACGGTGAGCCTGGAGTGTGGAGCTGAAAAATTCTGCCCCATTTCGACTTATATATATGTCACATGAGGTCGAGCATCCCCGCCGCTTTTGCAAAAGGCGATAACCGAAGCGAAGCGCACGGGCACCCATTCCCCAATTTCCATTACACCCGTCAGGTAAGAGATATTGGACCTTACCGGAACTGACGCACAATATCTCGGACTGGAGGGTTCTAAGCAAGCACTCCTTTCCCCATTATCTGAATATACAATTTTCTTTTAACATTGCTCTCCAAAAGCGTACTGAGCACAGACTCAGATCTCTACTACAGAAAACCGCAGGAGCTTCTACCGGAAGCTCCTTTTGAGGGCATACACTTATCAGACGGTGCAATAGACACCCTAGTTAATGAATTCTTCTCATTTTGCAAAATCGCGCTGGAGTAGCCTTCTCCGCTGCAAGCCTTTAGGGTTAAATGAAAACCTAATATCTTTTTAATAGGGCCAGGAGGAGTGGATTACCTTCAATCTGGGATCTGTATAAAACAGGTATCCGCATTTATAAAGTTTAGATCAAGAATGTCAAACCGATTCAGGGAATTAGAGCATGAGCAGCGAGGCGTATTTTGAGCAGCTTCTTGATGCTCTCTTTCCAAGGAATCAAGAGTCGATGGAACCAGTTTTCGGGCAGCAACCTGCTGAAGGCTTGTTCCTTCGGATCTGATGGAAGGGCGTCGCCCGTCGCGTGTGTGTTCAAGTTAATTTAGTATTTTTTTCTTTTCAGAATTTGATTTAAACAACAGGAACTTAAATATTTAAATGATCTTGTTTTCTCAATGCTACGCTTTGCCAACAAAACTTACAGTTGTAATTTCGATGCTTCAGTTTTGCCAGCACGTTCGGAGTACAATTGATTTCGGGCCAAACTCATAATAAGCGTATTCACTTTGGGCGGATGAAAAAATTTAAATAAAAAATTTAGTTACATATGAGCGATTTTTTTTTTGTGGCGTAAAACAGAATGCAGGCTTATTAAATTACCCACCTTATTTAGCTTTAAATGTTGTCGTGGCGAGCAGTTGACATCCACCACGCGTTTCGTTTTTCGGCAATATTAAATTTGAGTTTGTTTTCATGATTATTCCCTTGAAGCTCAACTCTTGGATTAGAAAAAATTCACAAAGTTAATAGTTATTGTATAAACTTAAAAATAAGACGAATATTCTGTAAATAAATTAAATTAAAAGTTCAAAGCTTACATAAACCACTTTGATGTGGCGCATAGAAAAGGATTCGAAAAAGTTTGAATAAAAGACTCTACAGCGCTCGCCTCGAACAATAAGCGAGCAAAGGAACAAGTAGATGATCGAAGCAAATGATGCAAGCAATAGTAGACTATGCGGTAAAGGTTCGTAAAATTCTTGGAAGGCTATCCTTGCTTAAGTTTCATCCGACCATAATCATTTAAAACGGATTTTCAACAACAAAAACCAACTGACAAATGATAATGAAAAAAAATCATTTTTGAATTGTTAAACCAAATTCACGAACAGAACATTTTCCGGCAGGGACATAACAGAATTATTGTATTAGAAAAATATTTAAATATTTTTTCCCGCCGCTAGTAAGAGTTCTTCCTACCCTTTATTTTTTACGTTGCCTATATGAGTTATTTTCCAGCGTCGCCAATATTAGTTATTTTCCAAAGTTTACTTCCTCTACTTTCTGAAACTTTTTTGCAGAAAAAATATTTTGTTTGTCGCCAATAAGAGTTATTTTCCTAGGATTATCTTTCACGTTTCCTGATAGAATTCAGAGGCATAGCAGAGGCATCATAACTGCGATCGCAAAAACGTTATTAGATAAGCATTTTTTATTTTATTTTACTAATAAGAGTTATGGGGGTCTTCTATCTCCCGGATCGAAAATAACCGATTTAATTCTCTTTCCTTTTTCTTAAAGATAATCATATAGAAAATATGTTGGAAAAACGATTTTGCCAAATTCTTATTACAAAACTTTAGACCCAAAACTTAAGACCAAAACGCTTTAGACGCATTTTTCTCGAACGACCACGCTCCAGAACGCCACATTACATGCACGAGACTCAAATTTGGTCAATGCGTGTGGTAATGTAACCGCTATAGGTCATACTAGAACTATTTGAAATTTTTTTACACAAAAATTGAGGTGATTTTTTAAATATTCAACAGAACGGTGAAATTGGTAATCCAAAATTCAAAGTGGCACCATTTTTGGAACATTTGACAGAATTGTGTCAAGCTAGTAGGAATAAATATTTTAGTTTAACAGAATTGAAGAAATCGTGGTCACCGGCAAGAAGTTAATTTTCCGGAGGATCATCTTCACTTTCACATAACTTACATAGTTTTCACTGTAGCATCAGATTCAATAACACATTTTGTACTCTAACAATTAATAAATGAACAGCCAAAAGTCGCATTACTACACACACAATGGTTTTTTCTAAAAAAAAAAAAATTATCAAAAAATGGCAAAACCGGTACCCATGGTAGAAGACCGACCACCTTATATCTTTTTACGCTATCTGATAGCTCCTATACCGGATAAATATTTTTTTCGTTGAAAATAATAGTTATTTCCAAATATTTATTTTATGTAAGTAAATTTTTTGTAGCTAGTAGGAGTTATTTTAAATCGTTTACTTTTTACGTTTTCTGATAAATGTCGCAAGAATATGGTTATTCATGAAGATGGCGAAGAACATAAGATCAATGAAGAAAGATGTAGCCAAAGATAAAGATAAGATAAAAGTTAATACAAAGTAAAATATAAAAATATTGAATAGGGTAAAAATGAAATAATTCCTATCAGATGTGAACATAAAAGCTGGAAAATACGTCTTATCAAGCAACGTTAAAATCCAAATGTTTAAAATAAAAAATTTAACTATTTAGCATGCATAACCGTCAGCGGACAAAGTAAAAAATAAATAATTGCAAAAATAATTACAAACTATCTCTTATCGGCGACGGAAAAAATATTTATCATCTAATAAATGTTATAAGAAAACAATTTTTTGGTTAAATTTCAGAATGCGGGGAAACTTTTCGAATTCGAAAAAACAGTTATTTTGCGCCACTACTAGTTGAATGTCAAGACCTTCTCAGTTTTCCTTCCCCTGTGTTAGCTGAATACATATGTACACTACTACATAAATTTTGCATATACTCCTAAGTGCACATCTACTGCTACTGCGCTCCACTACACTCCACTCCACTCCACTCCACTGTTTACTTATCCGCAAATATGCGGTGTTGCAGCGAACGTGTTACTTCGCACATACACAATGCGCTTTTGCAAATATTCAAGACACTAGCACCGCATCACACCACACCACACCACATCACACCATCCACTCCACCAGCATTTTTGTTTGCACATGAACGCGTTCCTAACGATTGCATCAGTTTCCGTATCCGTTTCCGTTTAATGTTTACTTTTCATGTATTCGTAACTGTATCTCGACATCTGTCACTGTACATAGTTGTCACATACTTTTCGCACGCCCTTCCTCACTACTACTACTGTCACATCTAGGCGTAATGTGTCACGGTTCGCACTTGCCGGTGGAACTTCTATGCTATCGCTGTTTCTGATAGTGTTGGATAGTGTTGATGGAGCTGTTGATACCGTTGAGTGCGCGTATTTCATGCATACATTTTGGGTACGCCCCCCCCCCCCCCCCCCCCTCTATCGGCTGTACCCCGCTACTTACACATTGAATTTATTTGAAAATAACGCGCACTGAAAGTAAGTACTTTGGCTGTCGATAAACGCATTTTGTTGTTGCTGTTCGTTTGACACCCGTGTGACAGCTGCAGTCAAGAAACATCTTAGAATTTTATGACACCTTTTTGTGCTGTCTTAATACTCGTTGACTACTCGTAAAATAGAATAAAATCAAATATGCCTCTCATTCTCCTCTATACCTTTTTATAGATTTAACGCTGTCTTGATGTTTCTAACGTCCATTATTCCCCTCATTTTAAGCGTTCCCTTTAGAACCTTCATTGCATAGTTTTAGGCTATTAACACCATAATATTTCTTTACGGCTTTTGAAGTTGAGTCTTCTCACAGTTTTGTACGCTTTGCGTAAAAATGAAAATTAGTCACCTTCGCTTTCGCGAAAGTTTAGCAGCATCTTCTCTTTGCCGGTATTGACTTATAAAGCGGCACTTGTCTCACCAGAAGTCATACGTGCAGGCGACCAAAACTTTTTATTCCCGAGCGCACTTGTAGCTTGAAGCAACCGACATAGATATAGACTGTATTATACGTTGCATAGGAAAGGGAAATTGTGAATCAGAGATTTGTCTTAAACTTTGTACTTTTGTGGAACTTGGAGCGCTAAAGAACTGTGCTAACCGATTTTGGGGAAAAAAATTTGATTATCATATTAATATTTCTATTAGATTTTTTTTTAATTAAAGAAATATTTTTTTTAAGAATTTTTATCTCGAAACCAATTTTGGCAAAAAAAATATTTGGTAAGATATTCGCGATTGAAAATTTAAAAAATGAAAGAAATGTCTTTTTTAAAGAATCTTTATCTCGAAACCAATTTTGGCGGCAAAAAAAATTATTTGGTAAGATATTCGCAATTGAAATTTTACAAAATGAAAGAAATATCTTTTTTAAGGAATTTTTATATTGAGAGCTATTAATCTTGCAAAAAAGTAATTAAAAAAAAAGTTTTGAAAAATTTCATATTTTTAAAAATTACTTTGAAAATATTTTTTTATATTTCTTTTTACACCAATTTATTATTGTTCAGAGCTCATGCTAGAAATTTAAACAAAAAAAAATATTTTCATAAAGTTGCTTTTAAAATATGGTGGTTAAATATAAACAAAAATTATTTGGTAAGATATTCGCGACTGAAAATTAAAAAAAAAAAAAAATAATAAAATGTTTTCTTTGACGCACTTTTATATCAAAAACTATTAATGGTACAAAAAAAGTAATCAAAAAAAAAAAGTTTAAAAAATATCGTAGGTATTTCTCAAAATAAGTTTATAAAATATTTTTTTATACTTAATTATAATTGTTCAGAACTCATGCTAGGAACGTCATGAATTAAAAAAAAAAATATTTTCATAAATTTACTTTTAAAACATAGTGGTAAAATATAAAACAAATATTTTTAGTAAGATATTCGCGTTTGAAAATTTAAAAAAATAAAGCAATGTCTGTATTAAAAATCTTTTATATCGAAAACTATTAATCGTCCAAAAAAAAAGTAATTTAAAATAAAAATATTTGAAAAAATGTTTGAAAAGAAAGAGATTTTTATCATTTCTTAGATAAAAAAGTTAGAAGTTTGCACTGCGAATTGCACAATCTTAAAACTTTTTCATCCCAGAAATTAAAAAAAAAAAAAACATCTCCCAAAATTTCACTATATATTAAGAAAAGTAAACATTTTATGAACAAATTTTTTTTCTTTCGAAAATCCGTGAGGTCTGAACAGTGAAAAATAAGTATAAAAAAATTATTTAATTTTTTCAATACAAAAACTTCATATTTTTCCTAAAATTTCATGAAAATTACGTTCTCTTTTAGGATTAATAGTTTTCGAGATACAAATATACAAAAAATTATTTTTTTTTAATTTTTTTAATTTTTACTCCCAAATATTTAAAAAAAAATTGCAAAATTGGTTAGCACAGCTTTTTAACACCCCAAGTACCACAAAACTACAAAATTTAAGAACAATTTTGTATCCAAAATTTCCCTTTCGTATGGAACTGCTCTTACATATAGCAAAAGTGGAAAATGTAAATGGAATAAACTATAACTGCCCTCGATAATAACCATGCCCACATAACGGTAGTTTGCAAAATCTAAAAAAGTGCGATATTGCAGTAAATAAAAGAGATAATTTACTCATATTTCATAAGCATTAAAAGTGATAAAAATGTGCTTTTTTTATTCCGAATATAAGTCAGATTCCACATTTTCCAAATATCCTTCATGCTGGTTTTCGTCAAAATGGCCGAGCGGTCGGTCTAAATATGTATGTATATCGCCGGGGTTGCCAACTCTCCCCGAAACTAGTCCAGTGCTACCACTCGCAGAGGTGTCACTCCACATTCATTCACCTATCAGGGTTGCACTTGGTTGGGTAGTTGCCACTAGTACTGGCTTTACAAATACTCTACAGCACGATGTTCCTTTTAGGAAAATGGGCGTGGCTTCTCTCGTATAACGGTAATTTACAAAAATTCACGAAATTCGTCACATTAATCAAAGCGTTCTGATGCAAAGAATTTAGTTAGAGAGAGAGTGAGAGAGAAATACACTAACGTCTAAATTTGAGAAAATGAGTGTGGCACAGTAAAAACATAACAATTTATTTGTTTATTAATTTTTTTTTCCAAGAAATAAAAGTGATTTAAGTTAACAAAGTGAAGCATGTTATATTAACTGGTTTTATTGCATATAACAAGTACTATTTATTTTAAATAAAAAAAATCATGCGTCGGGTGAAACCGAAGTGACATTCTTCTTTACTTACTATATTTTCATTTAATTTAACAAACTCTAGTACGGTAAATGAAAGTTATAAAACCTGTAACATCTACTAAAATAAATCCACTTACCCAATAGTTTTCGTTTTCTTAGTTCAAAAATAACCCTCAGGCGCCAATTGTAATTTTCCCGTTAAGTCGTTCGCATCGCCATTTCTTCCCCCGCTGCCAAATTCCTTCCTCCGCTCACTAAACCAGTCACAGTTAAGTGCGGAAAACATGTCAATTGCTGGAAAAGCTAAAGAAAATTGAGTGCTACATCAAGTTGCCATGACACACACACACATATACTATATACATACATATATATATATATATATTTATACCGAGTACATAGATATCCACTTTACTTTTATCTTACCTTCCTAGGCAATAAAAATTGGCACGCAAGATGGAAAGCCAATAACGAAAAGGATGCGGTTGCTTTCATAGAAACTTAGTAGCTGTAATAGGAAATGAAGTGAATGTGTTGCGAACAGTTGAAGATGGCAAATCAAATAAATTGCGGAACTATCACAGTGCAAATAAATTAAACTGACATCCGTAGAAATTAGTACGAGGGTATGTATGAGGGTACGAGGGGGCGAGCGTGGTAAGGCACTTCGAACAGCGGAAAGTGCTTAAGGTTTGAAAAAGTGACATTTCAAAGTAGTTAGAAGACTTGGTGTACGCGCCTTCAAGATTTAAATTGCCCTAACAGCTTACAGGTAAGTAGAAATTTGTCTGCAAAACAATATTTCACATAAGTACATATAGCTAATAGAATTATGAAAGATGACGAAATTTTAAAATTATGACATTGATCAACCATCGAAACAAAAACTAAAGAATGGAGAACAAGAAATAAGGTATAAATTTATTGATTAGGATATTTGGCACAGCATTTAATAAAACAAAAATACGTTTAGCACTTCTAGTACTTTGTCTGTTCACCTTTAGATTTCCGAATTGCCGCCATTCGTTGAGGCTTATTGGAAATGCAATTGGCAATAGCTGGCCTGAATTGGACGTCATTGTTCCAAATATCTAGTATAGTTTCTTTCAAAACTGCTACCTTGTGATTTCCGAGTTTATATACATAGCATTTTAGGTATGCCCAGCAGTTCTCTAAAGAGTTAAGATCCGGAAAATTACCACGCCACGCCAACACTTGAAAACTCAAAGTATTAAGAGCATCTATGCTGACTCGCACTGTGTGGCAAGGAGCACCATCTTTCATAAAGATCTCTGGGAAAATGCAGGGTATGAATGTACGGTGACAAAATATTTTCCAACCCGGCAGAGAGCTCATTGTTTCTTCAACAGAATATACTCGGCCGAGACCTTCAGATGTAATGCAGCTCCAAATCAGCAACGATGGTGGTTGTTTAAGGCAAGAAAAAAATAACACAAGCTTCAGAATATCGTTCAGCCTGCCTCCTAGGAACGCTTCCGTCACCGCTTCAAAGTGGCATTCAAAATATAACCTCACAAATAGAATAAGTCAGAAAAAAAGAGTTGTATACCAAAGACTTATGTGTTAGTATTAAAGAAAGAAATATTCGGTCGACCTAATCGCCCAGCAGAGTTGGTAATTCGGACAACCATGGGTCCACGTTTACTCTAGTAAATAAGGCGCATCCCCGTACAGTGCGCACCGAAGACGCTATTATTCCTGTGGAGTTGAATATCGAAGAATACCGGTAACAGTCCATCCGCCATCGCGCACAATAAATGGGGCTACGTCCATCCACTTTATGGAAGATTTTGCGAAAGGATCTTGCTTTGCGGGCTAACAAAAACCAACTCCGAACGACCACCATCAAGCGCGTTGCACGTTCGGTGAATGGGCCCAAAATGAGATGACCATCGATACCGATTTTCACAAAAAAATTTTGTTCAGCAAAGAAGTTCACTTTTGGTTGAATGGGTACGTTAATAAATAAAATTGTCGCATTTGGAGTGTTGCTAGTCCACAAGCCATTGTTGAGACGCCGTTACATCATCAAAAAGTCACTGTTTGGAGTGCTCTATGAGGACAGAGGGAAGCATTGGTCCATATTTCTTCAAAAATCAAGCCGGCCATAATGTCACAGTCAATGGGGAACTCTATAGAGCCATGATTAATGACTGTTTCATGCATGAATTGCGGGATGTTGATGTGGGCCTCTCGGATGGAAATTTTTCAAGCCAGCCGCGGCGATCACCTTCCCCGAAATAATTTTGAAAGCATAATGGCAATATAATAAAGCTAATTCTTGGCCATAACATTAAACCACTTGCGTTTTATTTTTTCTTCCAAACCACATGTCTAAAACAAAAGCACATCTCACACAAGCGTTATGTCATGGCTTCGTTACGCGATTCTGCCTTGATTTCCGTGATGCGATTCAGACGCGATGTAAAAAATCGCTGCTAAAGAATTTTCGCTTGGATAAAAAATATGAGTATTACCTTGCTCCAATAGTTATGGCTGCATTCTTCGTGCAACTGTGCCCAATATAATCGCTTTTGAAAGTCTACTTTGAATTTTTTGTTCATCGCATAAGTGCCTTGCCGAAGCCTTTATACCTTTCATTGGTATAAAAAATGCATTTCTGCCATAAAAATATTCAACTTTACAATCCTATTTCTTTTTTTTTGTAAGTATATAAAAATGTAGCTATTTTCTTTGTTACAATTTGGCTCAAAAACTGATGAACGGATTTCAATCAAATGTGAACAGTATGGATGCGTGGCACGTATAGTCAAGATATTCAGAAAATCCGTATTTATAACGGGAGTACAACGACAATTAGTTTTATTAAAAATTAAATCGCTAGATGGCGCAAGAATCAAGTTATATACCGTCCGTCCGTCCGTTTTTATGGTTTGATATTGATGGTATTAGAAAGGAATGGTGTTGAAGCAATAAAAATTAATTTTATGAAAACTAAATGTGCAATTAGAAATAGGAAAATGACGAAAATTATTTTTACGTAAAATGCATGCGCTATATGCCGGTAAAATAGAAAATCCGTATTTTTGGTTCGATATTGACAAAACTAGATAAGTATGCTTCAGGTGAGACTTGAAATGGTTCCATAATCCGACATATATGTATGGCATTGAACCCAAACTTAAGCAAAAAACATTAAACAAATTACATAAAAATCCATTAGATGGCACTGTAGTAGAAACTTTCAGTAAATAAATTTTTTCGATTCGACTTAGTACAAATCTACTAAGCTTGGTGTAGTTAAAATTAATGCAATTTAGTTATAGTCAAGTTCAGTGGAAGTTAAATTTGGCTGTAATCCCATTGAAAATTATGTGAACAAATTGCTACTGTGTTTAAACTCGACATCCTCTTTACTGTGACTACAGAGCATTGTTTTTAAACTCATCGAAGCTTCGGTTTTAGCTATAAAAAATCTTGTGAAGGTATATGGAAAAATATTGAGGAACGCAGAGTATCAATTAGTAGCATATTAAATAACGTAAAGTAGTATGAAATAAATTTTATTTTTGTAAAAAAAAAAATTTTACATATACAGATATATATGTATTTGGAAATGTAATGGATATTAAGCGGCAGAACTAAAAAAATACTGAAAACTGTATTAATAACAAATTAAAATTAATTAATGAAAAGTTTGTTACTTCGTATGTAGCCTTAATTGGCTCAATTGCATTCCAAGTAATGCTATAAATGTTAAAGTCTCCAACCAAAATATCAAGAATACTTGATGATTTTCTCAGTAGACCTTGTAATAGACTGTCTAAATTTAGCAGCCCTAAAGTAAAAACTCAGCTCTAAACAACAGGAGTTATAATGGAAGACCTCCTGCCTGAACAATCAGTTGAATAGCTGTTAGATATATAATGTCCGATCCAGACGGTTCCGACAAATGTTTAATACACTATAGAAAAACATCTGCCTACCAGGTTCTACCAAGTTTCGGCCTGATATCTCAATAATTGAGGGACTAATTTTCGTTCAAGCTGACAGACAGAGGGGCATGTCTAAATCGAATCAGTTGTAGTGATCATTTTGTTGCACTTGGGTGTAGAGCTGCCTCTTCTTCTTCTTATACTTACAAACATCGAACCAAAGTTATAATGCCATTTTATCTTAGTGAAATAATAATTTATCTTTGCCTATTTTTTTAAGTAGTTTTGAGCAATTATGAAGTTTATCCGCGACTTCATGAATCTAAAACATTCCAATCTAATCAGCGTGCAGGTTAAAAAATCTTCACTAACATTAATTTTTTAGTTTCTAAACAAACCATGCTAAGCCAATTTGCAGCAAAATTAGAGCACGTTTACCAATTGCCCACGTTTTATAAAAAAAAAGAAGCACAACATGCTAAAAAAATTACCCTTGTTTAATATTCAATTGAAAATCACTGGAAGCCAATGAAGCGAGCATAAAAGCTTTAGATTAACTGCATATCGCAAGTATTGAATAAAAATAAAATAAAATTTCGCATGCGCGCAAATAAAAAAACAAAAATGGGACTGAAGCAATGCATTTGTATAACTTTTTTTTTTAATCACATTCATATTTGAATAGTTCTATAGTAAAACGCAATAATTCCACTTTTAATCTGTTTTAATAGTTCAGTGGAATTTAGTTGCACATATTGAAATGTTTTCGATGTTTTCAATAAAGCAACTCAAATTCACATAAATGGAATTATTGCATTATTTTTTGTATGTGATTCCTATTCAACGTAGCTCTAGGTGCATTTATGTAGAGGTTATGAAATTAATTTTGGATTCTAGTTTTGTAGAAAGATAAAAAT
The DNA here is from genome assembly GCA_951828415.1 of Anomoia purmunda. Lineage (NCBI taxonomy): Eukaryota > Metazoa > Arthropoda > Insecta > Diptera > Tephritidae > Anomoia > Anomoia purmunda. Next base: position 50,283,385 of record OX639995.1, read on the forward strand.
GGGAATATGAATGTACGCATTTGGTTGATTTCATTAGAAAGTTCTATATTGAAAATATTTTTCACAGGAAAGCTTACTTAAATATACATAGCAACCAAACTGTATTTATTGTTTTATTATGTACGCCAGTTTCAAGTGGAATTAAATCCAGCTGGAGCAAATGCAATTATGAAGAATGAATTTAGTAGTTTTTATCAAAAGGCAGCATACAAAAATTGTACACGGCTCATACCACGCACTAGATAAATCTAGAAAATTGTTCCTTTTGATATTTTATCCTAAAAATATTCTATGTTCATATTTACTTGACATTCACAAAAAGAGGAAGCAAAATTTTTCTCTAAATTTCTATCGAAAATCAATTATGAACCCTACATCTCATATGCCCTATTTTTTGCGTTTTTTTTTTAACTTAACGAAGCGTCACTTATTGAGATTTTTCTGTGGTGAGATCAATTTTGGGTCTATTCGGTATTCAGTAAGCCGTCTCAAGTCTATAGTCTCAAAATAAAGTCACCATGTTTTGCTTAACTAATACTTAAAAAAAAAGCACTATGATTTTTAAGATAATAAGCATAATAAGAAACAACTATTTGTTCGCTTTGTGCTGTCATTTTGATCGAATGCGCATATCGGTTGTTGGCGGTTAACATAAAATACAGTGATAATAAAAATAATAAGCTGATTTCAATGTTGATTTTACAATAACCATATTGTTTTACTTTTTAAAGATGAATATAATGGAAAAAGTATATCACAATCGATTAGTATACTTTCGTTGTGTGAAATTATGTACTTAAGTAAATATCTAGCTAGAACATACCATCAGCTGATTGTCTCTCTGGATTTTCACCAAATAGTTTTTGGTGAAATTTTTTGAGCTATCGCTTACGGAATACCGAAATTGTCTCAACTCACAAAAAATGTCTCTAATTGAAATTCTCAAATTTAGAGTCTTGATACGAGACTGAAATACAGAATGCCGTCGTTAGTACCCTTTTGACTTCTACTACCCTTTAGAGCCTTTTCGACATTTACGTCAACTTAATTCTGGAACTGGTACTACATACTAAAATGTTTCGAGCCCCGGACAAGTTGATCAGTTTTTAATCCGTTAGCGATTGTCTGAATTTTCAGACTGCACGACCAAAGATCCCTCCCTTGCCTGTCCCGGCATTGAAACCAGCTCAAGGCGTTCATAGAAGCATTAAAACCTTCCCAACTAAAAAAGGGTCTCATACGAGGCTATTCAAACTTTTTCATTAGTAATATTTTTAAGGTAGCGTTTTCCAAGCCCACTTATCTCTGACGAGCCTTTAAACTGAATAGGGCAGATTATCCCCACCAGGTTTAGCTTCCAGCCAGGCGTGTTCTCAGAAGCAACCTTATTGGCACTTGGTTGAACATTTTTGATTTCTGTTGCATGGCGATCAACAATTTCCCCTGCACCCCGAAGTATAATCCCTTAAATTAATTAATCGCCTGAGTTACCCCTACATAACCTTTACAATATGGCTTCCATTGGCTGTCATTGTAGTGTATAAAATATCAGCGATAATTTACCAAGCATTCATTGAAATTTCAAATATCAACCTCTAAATGGTGCGCTAGAAGCATTTCTATATATATCTATATATATATCTATATATATATATATATTTATGTATATTATGTGTGCGTATGTAGGCAAACAGCCGACATTAAACTAAACAAAATAAGACCCCAAAAATCCGCCATAAGCCGCATTAGAGAGCTCTTGGTAGCGACACTGTCGGGTGCAATAAATAAAAATTTCACCAAAAAGGAGAACATAAAAGTTTTGCAACAATGGTAGTTGCATGCAAATAAAACCAAAAACAATTTGGCAAGTTTTCTACACATTTAGTTACTGTACTCGAATTTACAGACAAAAAAGCCACTAATGAGCTGAAGTTTTGCTCGATAGCTTATGTTATGTTCGTATGTACAAATGTCTGTGTTGTTTACATTTATGAATATAGGCAGTGAAATGAGCATACCAATTCATATGTATAAAAATCCCAACACATTTGCACAATATAACAAATTACACATGTACAAAAATTAAATGCGGGCTCTGAATTAAAGGTTGATCGGTATGCATACCCGGCTTTGCTCTGGCATAGAGGTGCTGATAGATGATGTGAATTTTAAATTTTTTATTCATTAATTTATTTCTTTATTTATTAGGTCTAAAAATATAAAGGGTGGTTAAATTTTAATGGCCGCTGTTGAATGTGAACCACACCTAAATGTCAAGTTTTTTTCTGCATTTCATTTGACATTTCTCAATTTCAGACTAACTCAATTTGAACATGGAAAGATACACAATCGAGCAACGTGTTAAAGTTATTCAGGCTTATTATGAAAATGGGCGTTCAAATTTCGAAGAAAATCAACTTCAGTGAAGATGCACATTTTCACCTCAGTGGATTCGTCAATAAGTAGAATTGCCGCATTTGGGCAAATGATAATCCAAGAGTGATTGTCGAAAAACCAACGCACCCACAAAGAGTGACTGTTTGGTGCGGTTTATGGGCTGGCGGCATCATCGGGCCGTATTTTTTTCCAAAATGAGGCCGGTCAGGCAGTTACTGTGAATGGTGTTCGCTATCGTGAGATGATAACGAACTTTCTATGGCCTGAATTGGAACATATGGATGTGGATGATATGTGGTTTCAACAGGATGGTGCCACTTGCCACACAGCCAACGAAACAATGGCTCTTTTGCGCGACAAATGCAATGGCCGTGTTATCTCACGTGGTGGCGATGTCAATTGGCCACCAAGATCATGTGATTTGACACCGTTGGACTACTTTCTTTGGGGTTATTTAAAAGAAAAGCTGTACGTCGATAAGCCAGCAACAATTCAAGAGCTAAAGGATGAGATAATTCGGCACATTAACGGCATAAAACCTCAATTATGCCTCAGCGTCATCGAAAATTTGGACCATCGAATGGAGGTGTGCCGCCGATGTCGCGGCGGACATTTGGCCGATATTTTGTGCCATACATAATTAAACTACACCATATTATCACAATAAAAAGAAATTACAATAATTTCCAAAATAATTTGTGTTTTATTCAAAATCAACATGGGCCCTTAAAATTTAACCACCCTTTACATACAAAGTTTCATAAAATTCGGTCCAGCCGTTCCCGGAGAAACTCGACCACGAATACCGTCACACGATATTTTGTAAATACAAGAAATCACATATTATATCTTCATTATCAGAGAAATTTAATTATTTGAACGAGCTCTTTTTTAATTGCGAAACCATGGCAACACTTTTCTTTCTTATTCAATCTATATCTAGTACTTAAAGTTGCTTTTAACGTTTTAACACCAATTATATTTCTTTGTTTTGTTTTGGCAATTATGTTGGAGCTAAAAATGCGTTCTGAGGCTGTAAGATTAAAAAAATAAAAACAAAACTACAAAGATACCAAAAGCGTTTTCGCCAAAAGCATTTTTATTTTTACGAACCTCTGCCCAAAATTCTATAGTACATTCTAGATTTTTCCATTGATATAAGTGCAATTTTTCCCATTGTTTTCAATGGCATTTATTTCATTCAATTTTTTAAGAAAAGCCTTTAAAAGGCTAGAGACTAAATTAAAATTTAAAAAAAGCTACATCAATCCGGAAAACCCCGGCCTATTCTGCCGAATTGGTTATAATTATTTGTCTCCTTAAATTTTGTTACAATTTTGAAACCAACGCTTGTAACGGGCATTCTGGCAACTTTGTAGCAAGGAAAAGTTCATCTTGTGGTGAAAATAAAATTATGGCCAGCATTGTTGACAGCTGATTATTGAAATGATAAATTTGGCAAAGAAAAGTAAGAATACTTTTATTTAATTAGACATTTATGCATAAAACTAATAAAATATGAAAACTAAATAAAAATAAATAAAAATATATTTTGTTGCAGAAACTATGGACAAAAACTGAGTCGGTTATGGAGAATGGGTCACTGCTGTCCCGAAGACTTATTAGCAGTCATTTCCTTTCCAACACTGCTTTGCTTTATTGAAATAGCACAAATGACTAAAAATACTACTTCCATTCGATGTTTGGGCATTTAAAAGTTGTATGCGCGAATTCATTAAGCTTACTTTAATAATATTCTGTAGCAGCTTTGATTTTTACATTTCAAAATATTTATGTATTTATTTATGCCTTTCTGGCAGGTAACAATTTTTGTAACTTTTGTCACGGTACCAAGAGTTCAGAATGCCGGCGTTTTGAATTTGTAGCCAAAGTGGTCAATGGCAAACGTGGTGCCTATTTTTACGATATCGGAATAACCCGGTTAAGGGAAAAGTCTCACATGGCAACACTGGTTAGAAGATTGTCATAAGCTTGAAACATATTCTACGAATTCCTCATCATCGTCGAGAAGAGTATCTTTTTCGCAAATTTTTTCTTCTTTTTTTCATTTAAAAAAAAATCTGAAAATTCCACATTTTGAAAACAAATTTCACTACACTGCGGTCACACTGGAGCTGCTTTGGCAACCACCATAAAATACCAGTTCATGAACTAAAGTAAATTTTTATTGGTTGTCTTGGCCTTTCACTACTGGGTGTAAATTTACATACATATGTACATTCAGACTTGAATATGTTTGAACTTGTAAATGTGCATTTCTCCATACCAAATGCTCATTTCGTTCTATTTAACATTTCGCTTTAATTTAATTTTAATTGCATTAAATACCAAATAATTAAAAACATTACTGTGACTTTGATTCTAAGTGGGGCGGAAGTTTATTACAACTGCTAGTTTTAATAGCCCACTTGATGCGGTTTTGATGCTTAATGATTTGTTTATACTGAATAAACGTGCATAGCATATTTGCTATTTAACTCATACTAAAAAATTATGTAAGATTTTTCCGTAATACTGGTAAATTATACTTAAGAAAGATGAAAAACGTATGTGCGTTTTATAACAAAAAATTATTGTAAGCAAATAAAATATTGATGTAAATCGGTCATATCTTAACCAGAAGTCTGAGCGGGTGCCTTGTCGTTGGTTGGTGCCTATTTATGCGGCTTTGGAGGGCTCTGAGTGCTTATCCCCTAAGCCTCCCCTAAAGCCTCTTAAGAAAAAGAAGAGAGGCTGATTGATCTGTATATAATAAATTGAATTCCTCGTGAGCGATTGTCGCGTGCTCAGCACGCATACTCGAGTTGAAACAGCCCCCCTGCACACGGCTGTTCATGTCATGGAGGAGTCGTTTGAATACAAGGACTTCGCCGTTAGTACCGTCCTGGTTATAGAGGGGATTTTAATAACTTCCGACCAGAGATAATACTCAAATCCCTGGGTAAGCTTGGGGTTGATTCGAGTCTAATAAGGCTCATCTACCACGTGCTCTGCGTTATCAATGGCGTTCTGAGAGAGTTGGAAAGGATAGGCTGCTGGATCATTGCTGATGGGTCAAAGTTTCTAGACACCCTGTTTGCCTCATATAGTGATACCTAAACATGATCCTGAAGTGGTCCACGTGGTGTGGGCTCGCTTTTAATTTTCGCAAGACGGAGCTCGTCTTATTTACCAGAAGCTATGGAGTACCTGATGCCCGACCTCCCTCAAACGGCGGCGCACCACTTGTGCTTTCTGCCCGGGTTAAGTACTTGGGCCTAATTTTGAACAGGAAGCTCTTCTGGGGGCCAAATATTGAGGAAAGAGTGAAAACGGCGTCAATAGGCCACGACCATTGGAATCAGTGGGACGCTCCGAACCACACCCACTTTTGCGTTCAACGTTGTGCTACACGTGGTGAATGTGGGCATTGCTTGCAAGGTTACAGCTTTAACTCAGCGTATGGGCATTCTAAAATTCTTGCCAACTTCGACTTTATCCTTCAAGGAACGGATCGCTGGCTGCCGGTTCTGGGCCCAAATTGATTTTTCTTCGCTCACATCCCGCTAAGGAAGGAATTGGATGCGTTGGCGTTTGCAGCGAGGTGCTGTTGAATTCTTCATGGATGGGTCGAAGCTGAATGGAAAAGTTTGAAAGGGTGTCTCTGCAAGGAACTCCCCTCAGCCAGAAGTTTGGGCTTCGGACTACTGTCGTGGGTTTCAGGTGGAAGGAGCTGTAATCAAGGAGACATCCAATTGGACACTCACTAATGTTTTGCTCTGCAGATAGACAAACATCTATTCTGATAGTCAGGCTACAATCAAGGCCTTAGGGTGTCTAATGGTCAGGTGAAAACTGCTTGATATTGTTGTTGTAACAGCATAAAATATTCTCCATCAAATTTTGGGGAATGCTACTGAAGTGACAGTTCTTGACCGGAAATAAATCCAGGTCGTGCCGGTATCGTAGAACTGACTGCCGTGGGAACGACTGTGAAAACTGGTCAGGAGGCCGGGTCATAGAGGCATGCAGGCAACTGCATGGCTAATGAGCTCGCTTGGCAGGGCACCCTAGGAGTCATTACTCTAAGCAGGGAGGGAATTCGAGCTCCTCTGGCTGCCTACGGACTTATATTGGACAGATGGCCTCTACGTCGGGGAGCACTGGGCAAATACCACGACATGCAGTATTACGAGAACCCCCTGGCCGAAGAGCTACGAGGAGCTACGGTCGCTTACAAAGCAAAGCTCTAGATCCTCGTAGGAGTTCTGCCCGGACACTCTCCGATGGGTATACATGCGGTTAGGCTAAATATATAGTATCTGGCCTTTTTTGCCGAAGCTGTCCGTAGGATGACGAGGTGGAATCATCTTTTAATTTTCTACTCAGCCTACCTGCCTTTGCGATGCTGAGGCTCAGGTGGCTATGCTTTTACTTCATCAACACCCCAGAAAAGCTCTCTGGTGTGGAAATCAGCAGCTTGCGGGACTTCATTTTGGGTACGGAGCGTTTTTCCAGTTAACTATTTTGGTTATGGTGTACGTTAACATTCATGCAACATGGGGTATCACAATGGACTATTTTAATATTTTTTTAAGTGAATTCTCCCCGCGGAGACGACCACATCAACCTAACCTAACCTAGTTGTAACCTTCGTTATGCGATACTTGCCCGACTTGCGTTACGCAATATAAAAAACAACTGCACTACTCCACCGCGTAATTTCAATTGAAAACTAATGTAATATTTATTTGTGTAACACATCTTCATCACATCACTACAAATATTAAAATCATAAACATACTCGCCTCTACATACATATGTACATATTTTGAGTTTGAGGGGTAGAGACCCCTGACATTTGACATATGTTATTTTATATTCTAGTGATACATTTCTCAATTCCATTTTAGATGTATATCTATGTAAATTTCTACGTTTAACTGCAAACACTTGTCTCGACATTTGATTGTATTTTGGCTTTTTAATGTTAAAATGAAAATTGACATAAAACAAAGTAATTTTTCATGTTTGCAAAAAAGCTTAATAAATTGTTTATTAATGTACGTAATATTTACGTGCATAAAAATTTAACTAAACTTAGTTTACAAATTACAAATTGAAATTTCTCTGCACTGTATTCGTATTATTCGTAGAAAGTATTGTATTTTATATTTTTTTTAGCTTATAAATTGAAGCATAAAATAATGTATAGCAATTCTTCGAGTGTGTACTTCAATTTAAGTACGAGCATAATAAAGAGTGAAGTTTGAAGAAGAGGAGGAGAATGCGCAGAATCAGATGAGGAAATGTCCATGGTTTTATTATGTAAAAGAAACTACGGACGACCGTCATGAAAAAATTATTAAAATTCAGCATTTTTTTGTTATCCTTTAATTTTGAATACGGGTGTAGTTATTTTTTTTTTTTTTGATTCCAATGAATATGTCAAATAGAGTTTCAAGTCTGGATCATTTTCTTACATTTGTACAAGGATTTTTCATCGTTCGGATGAACTTTTGTTCGAACACCCTAAGGGCCATCTCATTCAATTTTGATAGCCCCCAATTCTGCTGAGCCATAGAATAGTAAAGAACTAATGGAATTAATTTTGTCAAATGCAAGCTAGTCATTTTAAAACCAACACAACGATGGACTGAAGTTTATTCGAACTTTCTTCACTGCAAGGAATCACCTTTTATAATTATAAATAGTTCCACTTAGTCTCGTCAAGTAAAAAGAATTATCGGAAATTAAGTTAAATTTTAAACCACTTTAACTTACTAAGATTAAATTGTCTACAAAATGGAACATTACTGATTGAAACATTTAAAATGTATATACTAATTTTTCGGCCTAATCTATTTAAATCAACAATAATTCTTGAGCTCAACGCCAACGGCAGAAATTATAGCTGCTAATTCAATACAATTCTACCGTATTTGCCCGGAAAGTCGAAAGTTGCAAATTGAAAACACCTTTTCCAAAAGTTAACAAATCTATGCTTTCCGTAAGCAAAAAAAAATTAATTAAAAATTAATATATTTAACATATTAATTTACAAACATTTGATTTTGGTCGCTGAACACTAAAATGAGTTTTATTTATTTTTCCAAAGAAGTCTTTACGTTACGACGTTAGCTACAAATAACTCGAAACAGTATGAAATTGTTTAGATTTTTTAGCCATTTTTTTCATATAACTGACTCTAAAAGTTAAAATATCGATAAAAATGTAAGCATTTTGAATATCAAAAGTCGGATAATTGTATGCTAAGCTCAGATCAGTTAGTAGTTAGAATTGCGATTCATAAGCAGTGTTTGAATACTTGAGAAAGAAGGGTTGATCTTTTGACAAACCTATGCAAAAACTTCAACGTACTGTATCTCATAATCTAGACGTGAAATTAGCGAAGCCAATTGCGTAAAAAATATGACATTATTGTATATCAAATGGACTTTATGGCTGTTGCACCGAGAAATGAAAAGTTTTTGGCAAATTTTCAACTAAAAAAGTGAACGTAGCAGAAATTTACAATACTGCTTTTATTTACTTTGTAATAACTTTCTGTCCAAATTGCACAGTCTTATGATCCGCATTTGTTTTAATGAAATCTTTTATTTTTAGTTATTTCTTTCTAAAAAGTCTACAAAAAGTTCGAAAATATCCTTCTTTTTTACATTTAAGCGGCAGTAACTCAAAAAAAAATCGAAAAATATAATCAGCGTAAAGGAGTTGAAGGTACATTTAAAACAATACAAAAAAAAGGTCCTGTACGGAGTTTTTTGGAAATAACTGCAAAAGAACCTCGAAAACAAGGTTTTGCCTATTCTCAAAAATGGTTTTTTGAAAAAATAAATTAAGCGCGTTTGCGTGTTCAACGATCCAAAATTAGTCTGAAAAACACTTTTTGAATTAAATAATTCTTTCGCGTATACTGGTGTATTTAGCAAAGTTATAATCGTCAGCTGTGATTGTCGTTCGGCACGGAAACTCATTGTCGTTCGGAAAGCTGTTCAAATTAGCGGCGCAAAATAATTGATTTTAGTTTTTATTTAGGCCAAATTCTTTATTATATTGTTTGCTGGATCGGATTTGCTTCGGACGATGAGAGTAAAATGGAATGCTAAATTTGCTTTCCCCTCCTAGATTATATAACGCATATCGGATTTTCCTCAGAGAGTCTGTTTTATTAAAAAAATAAACAATTACAATGATATTTTTTCATCAACTCACGTCAAATTGGATTCTCCTCCTTACTACTCCTTTGATGTCTAAAACCTCGTGCTCGCGACTTGATCGGACATCGTTGGGACAAGTTTCAAATTGTCGAAATTTGAAAAGTTGCGTGCGTTCACTCTATCAGTACATGAAATGCGCCGAAATTCAGTACATTGCATCAATAGTGGGATCTTAGCTTTATAGAGTGTGGAATTCGCTCAACTTAATGGAGAACTTGGCAAAAGCGATTCTCGCGCAGTTGTAGCGTTGTATGACGTCGATGGTATCAGAATACGACAGTAGTTAAACACACTTATAACAGATGATATCTGATCGGTTTAATGCTGCAGATTGAATTATCTTTTCCAGCATAATGTTAAAGATGTCGAAAAAAGGGAGTTACACTGCGTGAAGGGAGTCACTGCCTCGTTTGGTATCAAATGGTTTGGAGAGGTCCACCCAATTTTGGGGGAACTGTTGGTGTTGCTCAGCGCATTTTACATTGCCCTATTAGCGTTACAGGGATAACAAATTCAGGAATTGCGGCATATAGGCAACCGCTGATTCATGGTGGCGCAAGCTTTCTTAAAGTCAACAAAGTGATGACAACTGCCGATTCTCTTCTCTCGGATCTTTTCCAATATCTGGCCGATGGTATTGTATATTTACCAGGTTTGAGTTCAAACTGATAAGTTTCAATTAATACGTCGACAGTTGCGTTCAGCCTTTCACACAATATGCTCGATAGAACCTTATATGAAAAGACAGGCATGCACCTTGCCAGGTCTTCGACACCACTCTTGAATAGCTTAGTTGATAATACACCAGCGTTCGCGGCTTTGACTTAACAATTTTCGCCCGCTTTTCTGTCAGCTAGCATCTCAAGCGCTCACATATTTCGGCATCGGGTTTTTGTCTATACAAAATACATCTCTCCTCTTTTGTCAACTACCGATAGTTCACATTTGCGACCGATCGCAGTGTACATAGCTCTGCAGATGACATCTTTCTTCTCTGCGGCAATACGACTTTCCTCGTCGTACAAATTTTTATATCGCGCTCACTAGGTTACTAGGTGTGAGAGTGGAGCGGCAAAGCTAGTAGTTGTTTACTGCGATTGTAGGTCGATATTCCATCCGTCGTTCCATCTATTCATTATCATATCATCGACTTGATTTTGAAGTTTTCGAAATAGCCATGTAGCATAGTGAGTCTTCCCATGCTGAAACCTGGTGTAAGTCAAACAACCTTAAATCGGTAGCGGATGTTTTGTCTTGGAAACAGAATTTTCCGACTGCGTAACCATAGTTCCTTACCTTATCCACCCTGCCATTGAAGTCGCCAGGCAGGATTTTGAAATCGTAACAGAGTTACGTTCTAGGTGATCATATAAGTGATATTTGATCACATGGTTCTTGCCTTCCGTCGGGGCTTAGGCAGAAATTTGTTAGATGTTGAAGAGTTTCACTCGTATGCGAAATGTGCCGAGACGCTGACTCCCAGAGTAAGCGACAGTACTTGACGACGAAGTCTCTCTCCCATCACAAATCCAACAGCGAACTTGCGCTCCTTTCTATGACTGATGTAGTAGAAATAGCATGGTCTTTTGGTTTTCTTATCTTGTCCCATCTAGTTCATATCCTGTATGGCGGCAAAGTCAGCCCTTAATCTCACGAGAGCATCAAGGGACTCGGCTATTCCAGATGCTTGCCCATAAATTGTACTCCTTAATGCATTCCCTGTCGTCTTCATCAAAAAGGGGGGATCTCATCCGCGGCTTCTTGGAATTTTTCATTGGTGATATGTTAACATGGCGAATACCAAGCCCAGTGTTTAAACACACTCTCTCTGTGCAAATGGAGCATCATTTTTATAATTAACAGAAGTCTCCGCTCGCTAACGAATTGTCGACCGACCTCACCCCAGGCGCTATTTAAAATCTGTTAATTGTTCAGCTCTTTAATTCCACCAGCTCGTTGCCAAATACGCGCATTTGCAAAAAACAACTACCATTTGAAGAGCTTGTGGCATTTTACGACGCTTTTACCACCGTACGTAGTAATTATTTTTTGCACCGTTAAAATACCTAATTGGCAACTATTTGGGGCTGATACTTTTCATGCTACAACGCTGCCTAATTAAGTTACTAGGCCGCGCCGGCAAATGGCAACCACAAGCGATGCGAATGGATTGCGACAGCTACAATGGAATTTTTGCAAATGGATTTTGTAGTAACTATTACCACTTTTGCCCCGCTTGCTGTTAAACCGGCAATGGCGTAAAATCTACATTTCATTTTGTTATTGGACACGGCCGGCGGCTGGTGAGTGCAAAATGTAAAATCGCCATGTCGACTGCGAGTTTGATGATGATGATAAATTAGCAGCAGATTGGATAACGGTGTAAAGCATGTGAAGCTTATTTTACAAAAAGAAAATTATGTCAATTTGGTTGTGCCTACGCATCCGTTGAGATACCAACAACAATTACTACTTTCACTACCAGTCACCCGCATCCCAGGCGGTTGCTGCACCAGCGTTTACTACAACCCATAAAATGTAAATAAAATTTGATGTTCTCTCCTGTCATTTGCTGATCGCATTTTGTAGGGCTATACAGTCATTACATAGTTGGTTGTTATTTTTGTTGTTGTTGTTATGCCATCACTTCAACTGCACACTGATGACCTGAGGCACTCAATTATATCGTTGAACGACAAGCGGGGATTCTTACCACGTTGGTGGCATGTAACTACAAGGCGTTAACAGCGCCAATGATGGCCTACAAAAAATACGAAATAGAAGCAGCAGCAAAACGATGATATTTATCGGTGTGCGATGTTATGCAACAAAACTATGGCAATGTACGGTGTGTAGTTGTATTTGAGTGAACTGACTTGCCAGGCCCTGTGGGGTTTTGTTGATGGCCAACACGACTAAAAGTCAGCAATTATATTTTACTTATGTATTGCAGAATTTTATATAGGTTAGTCGGTTCGTTGTTGCGCTGTTGTTGTTGCTGTTGCATGGCAACTTTTGGGAAGCCAGCGAAATTGTCGATTGCCAGAGGGCTTTGGCGTTATATTTAACGGGAAAATGGGCTTATAACTTTTCGCTGTTGCTTTGTTGACAGCCGTTGGGTAACTGATAGTGATTGATATTGCCATATTGTTGTTGTATTTAAATGAAGCGAAATTGAAGCTAATGCTGTGGTCTACCGCGCGGTAGAGTGCCATTAACGGAACATCTGCTGTTTTTAATTTCCAAAGTATCCGTTGGTGTTGCAATGTTCTCGTCGTCCAAAGTACTCAGCGGCTCTTTATGAGATTTGTACAGTGGGTGAGGAGAAAATTTGAATTCGTTTAATACTCGCAACTATTCGACGCAGATGAATGATATATGGGTATATATTGATATTCCATCGTTCCAATATATTCCGAACATACGTTGGGAAGCCACTGGCATTGTACGTCTTTTCAGTATATGTCATTCATTTGAAGCGTAAACAACAATAATTTTTTTTCACTCAAATATGTCGAACTTTGTGCCTGAAAAAGTGTTTTTGGCGGGGAGTTCCTCTTCATTACTTTATTATGAAGAAAACTGCTGCCGAATGTCATTGTATTTTGGTGGAAGTTTATGGTGAACATGCTCTAGCTGAGCGAATGTGTCAAAAGTGGGTTGCCCGATTTAAAAGTGGTGATTTTGGCTTGGAAGACGATGAACGTCCTGGGCAGCCAAAAAAGTTTGAAGATGAAGAACTGGAAGCATTACTCGATGAAGATTGTTGCCAAACGCAGGAAGAGCTCGCAGAATCTTTGGGTGTCCCTCAAGCAGCCATTTCAAAACGTTTAAATGCAGCTGGATATATTTAAAAGCAAGGAAATTGGGTTTCACATGAACTCAAGCCGAGAGATGTCGAAAGGGGATTTGGCTTATCCGAAATGCTGCTGGAACGCTACAAAAGGAAATCATTTTTACATCGGATTGTTACTGGTGATGAAAAATGGATCCATTACGACAACCCCAAGCGCAAAAAATCATATGTGAAATTCGGCCAACCAGCCAAATCAACGGCTAAGCCGAATATCCATAGCGCGAAGGTAATGCTCTGTATTTGGTGTAATCATAGGGGTGTGCTGTATTATGAGCTGCTAAAACCGGGTGAAACACCAATGGAGAACGCTATCGAACACAATTAATCCGTTTGAAGAGAGCAGTAGCCGAAAAACGCCCGGAATATGCGGCCAGACACGAGGCAATAATTTTCCACCATGTCAACGCTCGGCCCAACGTTGCTATTCCGGTTAAAAACTATTTGGAAAACAGTGGACGGGAAGTTTTACCCCACCCGCCTTATAGTCCAGACCTTGCCCCTTCTGGCTGCCATTTGTTCCGATCGATGCAGAACGCCCTCACTGGAATACGGTTCACATCAGAGCAGGATATCAAAAATTGGCTTGATTCATTCTTGGCTGTCAAGCCGGCGCAGTTCTTATGGGATGGGATCTACAAATTGCCAGAAAGATGGGAAAAAGCCATAGCTTCAGATATGCAATACTTTGGACAATACTATTGTACATGCTTTTCTTAAATAAACGTTAAAATTTTGGAAAACCCGCGGACGAATAGTATAATAATAAGTTATAGACCATAAAATATGTCGAGTAGATCATACTGTTTATCATTTTGAAAAATCGGCGGTGTCACGTCCTATACAATAAAAAAAAAACCCTATTTCCTCTAACTCCGCAACTATTTGATGCAGACGCACAATATTTGATATATAGATCCTATATATGAGGCTTCATATTTTTTTTTTTTTTTTTTTGACTTAAGACGCAATTTCTATTCACCATTTGTTTCCAGCTATTTGTCATAGATATATGATATACGATATATATATGTATATTTCCTTTAGATCAAGGAATAGAGAATACTTTAAGCCAAAAATCACTGTTCAATATCTAAAAAAAAAAATATGCCTTTTTTACGCCTCAAAGCACGCCAGATTTGCTAGTACAGCATCATTGTGAAACCTTGCACGACGCTTATTTATTTAAAAAGGAAATTAGTATGATTTTAACGTACCAAATGTCCAAAATTTTGATTTTTTATAGATAATAGTATATCTTCCTTATTAAATTCATTATACTAAATGTGAAAGAATTGGCGACATGATTCATTAAAATATAGAGTATTTTGATTTGTTATTAATTACCGCTATATGAGCGGTGAGCGTGGTTTTATTCTGATTTCTATAATTTTCGAAATTTTACTTTGCGCCTAGAAAATTTGCTCTAAGGTGGGCGATACCATGGTCATTCCCAACATGACCCAATCTTGTCTATGAAATTTTAACAACATATCTTGTATAGTTTAATAAATATCGGATTTTTTGCATTTTTTTTCGCCGTTGTTTGGTTTTTGTATAATACAATTTTTACAACTTTCGAAACTGTGTTTATTAACTGTAAATGCAATGTGCGTACCAAATTTTATGGAGTTTAATGGCATAGTCTTTGAGATATACCTTTTTGCTCGAAATGTTTTTTGTTAAGTGTATTTGTTTATGCAACCTTATTTTACATATTAAATTTGAGCAAATTTTTTATAATAGTAACTCAAAAATCGTGTTTTTTTTTTTGGTTTTTGACAAGTACCGTTATATGAGTTTATAGTTTATCAATATTTGAATATCACAAACTTGGCAATCAATAAAACTAGCAAATTTCTGAGTTTTATGTTTTTTTTGGTTAAGAAATAAAAATTATGTATCGAGTTATACTTTTTTAGTTCTGAAATAAAGTTTTTTTTTTCTTAAATTGTGATTTTTCGATTACAAATTTTACTTTTTAATGAATTTCATTTCATTTTTTTTTTTTGTGATCAAAAATAGGATCATAATTTACTGAAATTTATCAGCAGTAATCATAATTTCTTCTTTTTTTTTTGAGTTATATTTTCTTTTCCTTTTTGAGAGATTAAATAACGCTCAGAAACTGAGTTTTACTTGCGATCAAAGGAATATAATTCAAAAATAATGCAAATCTGTACAATTTTACAGTAAATACTGAAATTGCTAAGCAATGTGACTGCTTGGTAGAAATTTGTAAAAATAGTGGTAGAACTTAGTAGCACCATGAGTAAAAAATAGTGGTAGAAATTTGAAAAATGGTGGAAGAAATTAGTAAAAAAATACTGGAAGAAATTGGTAAAAAAAAGTGGTAGAAATTAGTAAAAGTAGTGGTAGTAATTAGTAGTAGCAATAACAAAAATAGTGGTAGAAAGTATTAAAATAGTGGTAAAAATTAGTAAAAAATAGTAGTAGGACATAGTCGAAGTAGTAGCAGTAATTAGTTAAAATAGTGGTAGAAATTAGTAAAAATAGTAGTAGAGATGTGTAAAAATAGTAGTAGAAATTAATGAAAAGAGGAGTAGTATCTAAAAAAATTTTTTTTATCAAAATTGATACATATATGACACAATAAAATCTACAAATCGCGCTATGAATATCAAGTTTCTCAATTTTGAATGAAAGTTTCTAAATTTGAAAAAAAAATTCTGAATTGGAATGGCAGCTTTATAAATTTGAGTTGAGAATTCTTATATTTAAAATGAAAATTCTGAAATTTGGTTGCAACTTCCGGAATTCAAAATAAAGATTTTTAATTGAACTTTATGAATTTAAAAATGGATATTCTAAATTTGAATTGTAATTTTCTGAACTTGAAATAAAAATTCGGAATTCGAAATGTAAATTTTTAAATGGAAATTCTGAATATAAATTGCAAATTTCTGAAATAAAACTGAAAAACATGTAGAAAAACAGGTTTTATTTTTCAAAAAAAAATATAACTCGAAATCTGATTAATTTTTCTGAACGAATAATAAAAATCGGAAAGTAATTATTAATTATAAGCTTTAAAGATACCGCTACAAAATTTTTAAATTGTAACAGATTCGTAGGCTGCAAGAAAAAATATTGTGCACACACATATACTCAAAACTGTCCCCAGTATTTGAACTCCTTTGATTTTTTTTATTGAAATTTCTAAAATAATCATTAGTTTCGGTATCTGCTTTAAATATAATGGATTTTATAACTACGATGGAAAAACAGTATCGCTGTTTTTTGTTGTCTGGGGAGTGATGAAATAAGTTATCACTCTATTTTTTTTTGCAAATATTTAATAAAAGTAGGTATTATTAAAATCGGGTTTTTGATTGCCAAATCGTTGGTAACATTCCCCATATCAATCAATTTTATATAATAAGTATAGATTATACCATGTTCAAACTAAAAGCCAATCATTTCAAATCGAAATTAATCCACATCTCCAAATAATGCTGACCAGACCTTAACGAACGGGTCGAAAGAAAAAAAAGAATGAGATCGTGTATTTTACAGTTTCGCCGATTTTTTCACAATTACATTGCGAAATCAGGGTTGCACAGATTAATTAAATGTGTATTGAATGCTGATCTGTTCGGAGGGGACTTTTTCAAGTTCCATTGGTGAGATAATTGCTAGATTAAACTTTGGTCTGAACATGGTGCAAGTATTGATGAGAAAAGTGAATAGTATTTTAAAATTTATTATTTTTACAATGCAGTAACTTCAATTAAACTTTTAAATTTTTTTTTTCATAAATTATCTAACTTTCCTTACCTGCTTTCTTTTTAAACCGAATTTAAATGAAGAACAGGCCCGTTTGGTTACTTGTATTATAATAAAGAATTCTAGAGTCTTTCGCAATCCAAGGCAAACGGTCCATTTTTTTTTTACCGAAAAAAATTGTTCCTTGAAATTTTTATTAATTATTATTTTTTCGAATATTTTAATTTCGCTGCGAAAATCGATTTTTTCCACCTTAAAATTTTTGTATTGCACATAACTTTTTTTAAAAACTGATCGGTTTGAATAATTCAACTTGCCAACTGCTCGTAATTAGTTGAACAGTAAAACGCAAAGGAAAAAACAATGCCAAATCATGTCCAAAATTTTTTTTCGGAAAAATTAAAAAAAGGTATTTTTTTCAAATTTATTTTCTCGAAAAGTGCACTTTTTTTTTATTTTTTCACATCAGAAAGAAGACACTTCAAAATATGCATATTTTGGTCAAGCGGCTGTTAACCAAAAATTTTAGTTTAAAAGATACAATTTAACTAGTATTTTTTCTTGTTATAACGGCGCTCTACTGCATTAACTTAATAGTCTAAGTAAGTTTTATGTAGGATTACTGACAATCGAGTGGGCAATTTTTCTACTATTTTGGAACAGTTTTTTAAAGAAGTGATGTACATAGCAAACAAAAAAATTTTTGGAGGCGGAAAAAGACGTTTTTTACAGAGAAATTAAAATCGCCGAAAAAATCGGAACAATGTTTGTTCGGTAAAAAGCAATGCGTGTCTAATCATTTTAACCAAGAAACAATATATTCGAGTTTCATTGAAAAAGAAAAACATAACCCGAATGGACCGGCTATCTTGAAGAGGAAAGACTCTCATGTTCTTTCAAACTCACTTGTTACCGGTTTTTTGCATTTAAAGAAGTAAATCGCAGTCTTATCCGTACTCAGATATTTGTGTACATGATGTTCAGGTAACTACAAAATTTCGGTCGCAGGACACATTACAAATTTTTTGTATTGCAAAAAAAAAAACAAACATTCCATGTCACTATGACTCGACAACATTTGCCTACAGCTCTTCCAAAAATATTCACATTTAAAACTTAATTGATAAATAAAGAGGCAATATGATAGCCAAGCCACATATACATAAAAAAGATAGCTGGCTGTTAACGGATGGAAGCACTCATCTTTGGTTGTGGTAGCTTTTGACGGCGGCTTTAGATTTTTGCTTACACTTCCCTAGCCACATGCCGTCGGCAATGCGATACGGAGCAACAAAGTGACATTAACTATGTATGTACAGATCACTCCAAGGAGCACAGATGACTTTGCGGTAAACGAAACGAAATGAAACGGTGTCAATGGCTGCTCTCTGCGCACAGCAAGGCGGAAGGAGTGGCATTTAGATAAAATTTTAAAAGCATGGAACGAATTTCGATTATGTTTAGAAATATGGTTGGAAAAAATTTTGGGTGGCAATAACGAAGGCGAACAAATAAGAGCAAAAAAAAAAAAACAAAAACATCACAACAAAATGGTTGTAGCCCCTTTGGCACTCTTTGTTGAGCTAAAACCACGAAGCTTTGCTCAAAATGGAAGGCACCCCGCCACCGGTTTGGCGCTGTTAAAATTTGTCTGCCGTTTATTGCTATTATTTACAACCGCAGGCTGCTGCTACAAAAACTACTGACGCGAAATGTACGGAAATGGATACTTGGAGTTAAATTGAAGGCGTGGCTAAAAAAGCAAAAAAGCAATGCGTCGGCTGTGTTGGCAGGTGTTGAAGAAATTAAGCCAATTTGTGTAAAATTTTTTAATCTGTAGGACTCGAAAAAATAAAAAAATTATTAACTACACTATTTTTAACAAGTTTTTTTTTTTTGTAACAAATTTCCACCACAACATCAAAATATAGCCCAACCGTATTGTTTTTCAATTTCACAAAATTAAATTAGTATACCGCATATGCGTATTTAATAATTAATTTTTTTCTCCTCCCCAAACTCCTCCTCCTCTGCTGTCAAATGTCTAGCAGGCTTGTCAAGCAACAACAAATTCTATCAATAATTTATAACAAAAATTATTGGTTTTTCAAAATATATCGGATTTTTTTTTTTTTTTGGTTTTGTTATTTTCATCGCCATTGTCATTTTAGTTGTTGCTTTTCGGTTTGTTTTGCATTTAAATATAATTTATTCAATTGTTGGCTCATTCGCGTTGCATACATTCGGTTGAACGCATACGAGTTGATTTATATATGTCAATCGTTTTACTGTTGGTGGCTTGTTGGTTGCACAGCTCACCACCACATTCGCTTATTTATACATTCATTTTATGGAGTTTGATTTTTGCACGCAAATTTTTCATTGCAAACATTACTCATACGCCCCCCCATCCATCCATCCAAACATCCAACCATCCAACCATCCACCATGGCTCGGCTGACTTGGCTGGCTCGGCAGCGCCGTAATGTTTACGTATCTCACCCTATCTCTCTATCTCTCTCTCTCTCTCTCTCTCTCGCTCTCTATCTCTCTCTCATTCACTCTGGTATCATCAGTGCTGCGAATGAATTATTAAAATTTGATTTTCAGTAGCGGTAGTGGTGACGAATTGTCGGAATTTTCTATTGGCTTTGTTGACAAATTCAAGTGGAATATTAAAAAGCTAGCAGCGGATGCGAGCGAAAACCCGTACAAATGAAAATACATACATTAAGGAAAGCAAAAAAGTAGATAGATGGCTACAAAATGAAATTTAAATTACTACCGCTGGTAAGTTGAATATGACGGAAAAAAATTCAAATTGCCTTACGGATTGGTCGTACAGTTCATTTTTGATGGACGTGACCATCAGATCATTCTTTCCAAAAAGAAAAAACTTTGGCATGCATTTTTATGTATTTGTAGTATAATAAAATGCAAGTTTAAAGTGATTTTTGGCAACTTTTTTTTTTTTGCTGCCGAGATTTTTTCATATAGAAATAAGCGCTCAATATGAATGACAAAAAAAAATGTCAAAAGGCAACGATAATTTGTAGCCGCTTTATATTTATTGAATTTTTTTTCACTTGCGCATCAAGCTTGAAACCTGAATGACGACAATTTTTGTGCTAGAATGAACTGCAGTGCGGGATAAGTTTTCATTATTGTTTTTTTGTTTATTTAATTTTGAATTTTTTTGTATAATAAAAACGCAACTTCATTTTACAAAAACTCAAGTTTCAAACTACGTTCGAATGGAGCAAAAGATTCAACCAAGTTTATACAAGATTTGCGAGTTGTTAATTACAACATTAAGGAAAAATTTGCGTGTGCCGTATTATAGATCATTGAATTTTTAAATAATAATGTGTGCACTTCAAGTGGCTATATGTTACTGTAATAAAATAAAAATGATATATATGGAGTACTTCTATATACATAGCTAGTTCATTTAAGGTGCATTCCCAAATATTAGATTTCCGTTAGGAGAAACATCATAAAAGAGTGGACCAAAATTGGAATTTATTTTTTCAAATCTCACGAGAGGATTAACAAGTTTTCGTTGAAAACAAAAATTATGTAAAGAAATAAAAAAAGTTGATGCTACCCTTTCAATTTTGTAAAACAAAGCTTTACCATATCAAAATATATTGGAAATTAAAAGTATAAATTTATTCAGATACCGAAATGTACTATACACATATTTTAAAAACTTCATTGTGCGGTTGTGGACCAATTTAAAAATCATTATTTAGATACTACGAAAATTAATATCGAAAATGATGGAAATGGAATCAAACGCCTGCAAAGTTTTTTTTTTCAATACATGGAGCTGATGTTATCAATCACTTCCTGTTGTCTATTGCTGACCTAACTGAGGACGTACAAGAAAGTCCTCAAACAGATTTTTAAAAATTTCGTAAGGCCTAGTCAAGCAAATTGTCAAGGATTCATTCAAATACTGACATTTTAAACTAGTTGATAACAAGGGACTAGTTAGCAGTCATTTGACTGCTTATACTTAATTGCCTAGTATATTCCGCCAAATGGCAATTCGGAGTTATATACGGCACATATAGACAATATCACTGCTCTAGCTGTCGAAAAATTAAACGAGAATCATCTATGCGTGTTAGGTGATTTTAACTTATGCAACATACGATGGTGTAACAACTCCTACAGAATCTTCTTTTTTTTTTTAACGAATTGTATGCCTTATTTTAAAGACAAGTACAAAGTTAAAGCTATGACAACAGAGGTCTTAAGCTTATTGAGATCAGTAACTTATGCTAATTAATTATTCTTTACATTAAATATCGTTATATATGTTACAATACTTTAGATAGTTTACTATTTTATTTATGTGTTCAATTGTTGGGTTAGTGAGAAAGGTTGAAGGTTTAGTATTCGGAAGAGAACTCCTGTGTCTACCGAAATGGGTGCAGTATTCTAAAATATGTTCTATTATTGTTGAGTTGGAAGCGTTACTGTATTTGCAGTTGCTGCTTTCTTTACTAATTAAGTGTTCGTGCGACATTCTTGCGTGACCTAGCCTGGGTCCTGTAATCTTTACAAAGTCTTTTCTAGTTATGCCTTCATTGGGAAAAAATTTATAATATTTACCAGTTAGTTGTTTTGTTGTATGACCCCTGATGTCGTTTGTTGAATATATTTTTTATGTGTCTTAGTATGTCGGGTAGTAGTATGTTAGGCGTAGTAATTAGTGGTTGATTATGTGCGGACTTTGCTACTGAATCGGCTATCTCGTTACCTGTTATTTTTGTGTGGGCAGGTACCCAGATAAGTTTAATTTTGTTCTTGTTTTTTATAAGTAAGTTTCTTATGGAGATTGTGTAGTAGTTTTCGTTAGTTAAATTAGATATTGATTTTAGAATTGCAAGGGAATCTTATTTTGTAGATAGTTTACTAAGCGTTAACCTTCAGCAAATTAACGGAATTTTTAATCAATTAAAAGGCTGTTAGATTTAATTTTCATAAATGATATTGTAATATTAATTATTGTGTATCAAAATGTAACTCTCCAATATCCAATGTTGGTATTCATCATATCCCTTTAGATATTAAGCTAAACTTTTATGACTATTTACCCTTATTGGATTCTGAAATCACTACTTACAATTACGCATCCTGTGATTATCCAAGTTTAAATATTGTAACTGCCTTTTAGAAATTAAATAGGATGAATTATTGTCCAACCTGGACATCCACAGTTGCTTTTCTAATTTTAAATCAATAATGCATGCATTTTGTAATAATAATATTTCTGTAAAAAAAGAAGCGATTGTATAAATCACCTTGGTATAATAAGCAGTTAAAGAAGCTGAAAAATCGCAAAACCAGTACCTCAAGAAGTTTAAGGCTACTAATAACTGGACATTTTTTGTAAAATTCTGGCACTGTCAGAAGAAATTCAAGTCTTTAGATAACCTACTCTACCAAAATTATATACGTAGGACTGAGCGAAATATTAAAGCTAACCCGCAGTCGTTTTCGAATTTTATAAAATCATAAATGTCATGTTCGAGCATACCTGCTTCAATAACACTGGATGGGAAATCTGCAAATACACCCGCCGAAGCAGCCAACTTATTTGCCGAATTTTTCTTGTCAAATTACATTTCTGCCGATGAGGAGTCTCCGGATTTTTCTTCTGAGATATCCTCATTTACAGGGTGGCGCAAAAGTCGTCGTGCTAGTGGTGGCAAATGTCAGTACATTTATGAAATGTTTAAGGCAAAAATAAAAGGAATTGGTTTGAAGTAATCATGGAAAGCGTTTGTTATCGCATTTTGGTGATATTCCCTGGCCTATAAGAATTCCAGATTTGACTTTTTAAATAAGTCAGAGTAAACCAAATTGAAGTCCAAAGAACATGGTCTGGTAGCTTTTGCGCCACCTTGTATAAATTGTGGTATGTTGCATATTTCATCTGATGATATCAATCATCAAAGGTATGTTTTCCCTCAAACCTTCGTTGCAAACAGACGTTGACGGGCTATCAGCTATCTTATTCAAAAAATGTCCGGCGTTGGCAATTCCTCTGGAAATTATCTTTAATAAATCTCTGTCTTCAGGAGTTTCCCTGGCTGAATGGAAAGTTACAACTATCACACCATTTTTAAAAAAAGGGGAAGAAAAAATGATGTTCGTAACTATAGGTTGATTTCTAAGCTATCAAGCATCTCGAAACTTTTTGAATGCATTGTAAAGGACAAGATTTACTCTGCAGTTAAGTCGTTAATCAGCCCAAATCAACATGGCTTTGTCACTGGTCGCTCTACAGCCACTAATCTCGCCGTTTTTAGTGAATTCTGTATGTCATCATTTTCAACAGAACTCCAAGTTGATTACATTTACTTGCAGACTTCTCTAAGGCATTTGATAGAGCGTCGCTCAATATACTATTGAACAAGTTAGCATGCTTGGGCTTCCACTCCACCTTTGTGCAATGGCTTAAATTATATTTGAGTGAAAGGTGCTGCGTAGTAACAGTTGAATGCGATTTGTCTGATTGCTTTGTTGCTTCCTAGGGTGTTCCCCAAGGAAGCATATTAGGGCCTCTGCTTTTTGTACTTTTCATCAATGACATTGGCAAATGTTTCACTTTCTCAAACTTTTTGCTGTATGCCGATGATATGAAACTTTTTGCATCTATTAAGAACTCAGGGGATTCAGAGCTTCAGTACGATTTGGAAAGTCTCCAATGCTTGCGTGTAAAGTCACGCCTTCCCTTACACCATTTCTAGTTATGCTTTATAAAGTGTAGCAGAATTTAAGGATCTTGGAATTATCATTGACACTAAATTTTCTTTCAGTAGTCATATTAAATTTGTTCTTACAAAATCGTATTCAGTTTTGGGCTTTATTCGTCGCAATACACCTGAATTTTCTGCTCCATATACCTACAAACTGCTATATGCGTCTTTAGTCCGTTCTCATTTGGAGTATGCAGTTATCATCTGGATACCATATGACCAACTGTCGATCAGCAGAATTGAACGTGTTGAAAAAATATTTCTTAAGCATGCACTGCGTTCAATTCGGCTTGTGGATCCTGTACCATCCTAAAATTCTCGCCGAATGCTAAATGAAAAAGAGAGGGCAGTACTTTCACTTTCGTTCACTTTGAATGTTATTAATCGGTTTATTGATTGCCCACTTTTGTTGAATCGGATAAGGTTTAATGTGCCGCAAAGGAGTCTTCGCAATTTATATCCTTTTTATGGGAAAACTTTAATACTATATTTGCAAGTAATGCACCTGTTGCTCGTGCACTTCGAGAACTTAATGCGCTGTCTAGATCGAATATGCTTGATTTCACTTTTCCCAAATTAAACTTTATAAAAATTTTAAATTTAATTGCTTAATATGGATTTTATATTAATTACTATAATTTTAACAACCTAATTGGTTTTGATTATTACATTTATTTCTAGTCTGTAAAGTACTATGTGCTGTAGATTAATAAACAAATAAACAAAATAATAATAATTATAAAAATGATGTGAATATAAAATTGCTTCTTTTTTTATATATATAAATTTTTTGTGACTTAATCTATAAAACACTAAATAAAGATACATTACTTATTTTGCAACTGTATTTTCAATTGAGTTGTTTACAAAATTAGTTAACGAATTAATTAATCGAATTCATATTGCAACTTATATTTATTGAAAATATCTCAAAGCTAAAGGAAAAACCTACTCAACTGAGAAACAAAGGGATGAATGTTTGTACATAGTTCTTACAAATAAACGCAACACAATCAATACGGAAAGCGACAGTAATTTCTAAAAATATTTTGTAACTATAAATCGGTGTACTTTCGTATATGTGACTATCATGAAATTTTCAAAAAAATTAAAAAATTACATTTATTTAGAAAATAAAAATTATTTATTTAAAAACTCGATATACGATAATTTGAATTCATTAAACAAATTTACGGAAAAGAGCATTTTTCGATGAGAAGTCAATGGTAATTTTCCCATATTTTTTTTCACGTTCAGCCCAATGCACACTGGCCCGAAAGACCGAAAAAGCTGGCCAAAAATCAAAAATTCAATTTATGCGATTTGAATGTAGTTCTCTATATTTACTAATAGCGGGCTTTAGTGCATATAATAGCAGTCTCAGAATTGCGTAAAGTCGAGTTTCATATCTTTTACGCATGTAACTGGCAAAACAGCTGAGACAACAACGTTGCATTGGATTTATACTTAGCTCGTTTTTGATAAGATAAGCCTTTTATAAGCCTCAAATTTGTGTCAAATAACATAGACGGAACTTCGGAAAGTAAGTTTAAGATATTTACGCACAAGAACAATAATTTTTCAACAACTTTCGTATATACACACACATGGTTTTCGGACAAGGTTGGCATTCTCAAGTGCGTACGGGTACACAATTTTTACCACCTATTACCGCGTTAAAAAATATATAAAATTATTCATTAAAGTGTTATTAATCGTCAATATAAAGTGCAGCTGCAACTAGTTGCATCTTTAAATTGATTGTCTTCAACCAACTAAAAAGCTGCTGATACATAAATTGAATTTGATATTAAACAAGTTAAAAATCAGTAACATACTGGTTTTAGCGTCAGAGAATATGAATTTGATGTTGAAATTGTCAAAAACAAAATGGTGGATCGAAAAGGGCGGACCCAAAATTATAAGAATGACGTTACACTCGAACAAATGCGCACGTGCAGTTATACAAATGGTACCCAATGCCAACGACAGTGCACATTGTGCTCCTACATGGTTTCGAAACAATTAAAGCAGCTCCGTTACCGATTGGAATGTTATCCGAGAATGCTCGGGGATCATGCAATAAAGACATCAAGCAGATTCGCGAAAATTTCGCTAGAAAGTCTTCGCACGCACAAACCATGGAAGATGTTTTTAAGATAATTCTGGCATCTTCAGATCCACTCATTTCAAGTTTGCAAAAACTGAAACAGAAGACAAGTGACCCGTTGACTGAAGAAGTCTGAAATTCTCCAGATTTAACTTTGCAAGACACTGCTTTAATTGCTGTTGAAGATGCATGTCGTGACATTAGAGACTGTGACTTTGATCTGTAATTTGCGCTAAAAGATACGGTTAGCGATAGTTGCGTGATGATATCTTTGATGGCCTACAACTTATAGTTATACATAAAATGTTATGCATATATCATTATTTAAGCTCAATAAGAGTCGTCAAACTGCTGGAGAATTTGTATAATTTATTTTATTCTGTTCAAGCAAATTCAAAAATGTATCGAATTTCGGTCGACTATTTTGGAGTCGGCATTTTTTATTTTGAAATTTTAACCTCAAATTCGTATTCCCCGACCCCGAAAACACCAGAATACTGATTTTTGTCGGAGAAACATTAATTTTTCAAATTTCGGTCCGCCATTTTGAAGACGCCATTTTATATTTTGGAATGTTAACCCCAAATTCGTATTTTCGGACCCCAAAAATACCGGAATACTGATTTTCGTAAGGATAAAGTTAATTTATAAAATCTTGATCCGCCATTTTGGAGTCGCCATTTTGTTTTTAAAAATTTTAACTATAAATCAGTATTATCCGACCCCGAAATTAGTAACTTACTGACTTTCAAATTTTTTCATTGGGAATTTTAATTTGGCCAGCTTTCCTGTCTTTCGGGCCAGTCAAGTGTGTCTTGTATTATTTTTATTTCAATATCGATCGCAAAAATATTATTTAAATAAGAAATGTTCATTCATTTTTGGAACGTACGCCAGTTCATTTTATGTAATTATTTACAAATTTACTCGTAAATTTCCGCAATCACAAAAATTAGTAATTTAGAATATATCCTTTTATTTTGAATTAAAAATGTAGAAATGGTAAATGTGTGAATGAACGCTATGCTTTTTGAAAAGTAGAAAATTTCGTTATAATGGAGGCAAACAAACTAAAATCGAGCTGTGGACATTCGGCCAAGTATAGAAAGTGGACGAGGATTAGATCACCTTTGTTGCAACTATGGACCCATTAACCCATAACATGGCATTTTTTTAATCACATCTTCTATCCTTGATTAGCAACTGGCTTTGAAATCTGCTGAAGATGCTACTGAAGCTGTAGAAATTTTAACAGTTGCATCCAACAGGCTGCCTGAAATTTAATTCATACAAACGAAAAAAGCCATCAATCACATTAGCTGTAAAAGTTAAGGAAGGAAAATGTGGCAATAGACTAAAAACTCTGAAGGCAAGAAACGATTAAATGCTCTCATCAAAGAAATTAAAGAAATCTTTGCAAACCATGCAACACAAATTGGGTGACCTACAGTTTTATGCCAACTCCGAATGGCAAATGATTTTTGTGAGAAGTTTTCCCACGGCAGAAATACGCTCGGAGTTTCCCTTGAGCATCGCTTCCAAATGGGCACTCCCTTAAGAAAGTTCTCAACATCAATAGTAGAGCAGACTACCCCAGATGGGCCTCACGTTTTTAACTTATTTCGTTAATGCAGTTTTGGCAACTAGCTCCGCACCAGTTTCACACGCAAAAATTATACCAAAACTCGAAAAAAATGCTGACAAAGTCGAATCATATCGGCGTATTAGCTTACTACACATTCTCTACAAGATCATGAAAATAATTTTTCTACAAAGATTGCTTAAAATTAAAGAACCTCAAAAACGAATGCCCAATCATCAGTTCGAATTTAAATGAAGCCACAGTACCATCGAACAAGTTCAGAGACTTCTTGAGAGAATATATTCTGTATTTCGATTCTTTCGCGTTTGACATGATGGCCTATTTTATAAAACCGATTAACATCTACTTATTTATCAAATCCCATATGGAGAAGAGCTACTGTTAAATACGACGAAGAACAGACTGAGCTCCATGATGTACCCCAAAGTAGTGTCATCGGCCTCCTATACTACTACTATACCTACTCTACGCATACGATTTGCCCTGTACTACAAAGACTCACCATTGGTTGTTTTACAGATGATACTATTATTATAGCAGAGGATACTTCCCCTTATTTGGCTTCACTCAAACTTCAAAGAGAACTTAACAAGATAATTTACTGGCTAAAAAAGAAGGCGAATAAAGTCCAATGAAACTAAATCCATTCAATAATATTAATTTGTGAGCTCAAGGCCAGTATAAGGAAAAGTATATTGGAAAAAGACATCAACAGTCAGTCAGGAGTAGTAGAAATGATAGATACTTGGTAGATCACCACATCTCCTCATCAGATTTCTTTCCTGACTCCACCGGCACTAGAACCCACAACCTACGACTTGCTGGGCAAGTGCGTAGTCGGCTTGTGAGCTGTTGTTGCTTTTTATCACTTTCCTTATGTCCTACCTACTCAATTCAAGTACGACAGTCTGTCGCTATTAAGTGAAATGGGCTGTCTTTAATTGTTGTTGTGTAACACGAAATTTATTTTTAGTTTTATTATTGTTAGAATTTTGTGCTCGTCCAGTTCAAATATTCATATGTATGTATATTATTTTTCGGTCTGTTTTATTAAACGATAATATTAATTTGTGAGCTCAAGCCCAGTATAAGGAAAAAAAAATCCATTCAGATAAATTTCACCCTCAATCGATATTTCTGTCCACCTGTAAAACTCAATGATATTTATATACCCCATAGCAACGAGATCAAAAACATATACAAAAACTCACAAGTCGCAAGGCTCTCAGGCTAAAACCCAGAAACCTATATTGGAAATTATATTGAAAACTCTCAACTATCAGTTGACAATAAATTACACCAGTACTCAATTGTCATAAAGGAAACCTGGACTGAAATCTTGCAAAGACTCCAATCAGAAAACCTGAGTATTATTTTAAAATCATCTTACTATTTATGTGCCAAATGATCAATTACATCGTGACCTTAAGTTTCCCACTGTCCGAGAAGAAATTGGAAAAAATTGTGTATGGTATAACTTAAGATTATAAAGTCATCCCATTCCACTCATAACAGAGTTGAAATCGCATCCAAACGTTTATTACGCGACTCAAAAAGAAGTCAACAAATGATCTTATTCACTGAATATGCTCCAAACGTTTTTTCATTTAACACATGGAATTTACTTGGCCATTTTCTGCCAAACCATCAACATAAAAATATATTAAGAATTTAATCTTTCCGTTGTATGGAAAAAAAGTGCGAAAGAGAGCAAAGTAAAAAAAAAGGCAAATGTATAGCCACTGAGGACATGCACATTATAATGCTGAAATTAAAAGTGCTACAAACCCCGAAAATTATCCAAAAGTTTTTGCACACTTTTTTCAAAGTTTGAAATTGTGATTTGTGCATATGACTTCGGTTATATTACGAACTCAAAGTTTAAAAAAATTAACGAAAGAAAACACGCGTGCACCTAAGATATTGGTAAAAAAAAAACAATAGTGACGCTGCTCTCGCTATACGATATTCCGAAGAGAATTTCGTTACACGATATTAAAAATACAATACCGCTAAAGAAGTTTTACTTCAAAAAATTAACAGTTTTTTTATGTGGAAAGTATAGGAAAAATGCGACAGTCTGACGATAGAAATTATAGCTGCTATTTCGTGGATCACCACAACGTCTCCGCATTATATTTCTTTCTAGACTCTCTCCGCACATGAAATGGAATGTGTAAAAATTATACAAATTAAAATCATCCCGCTACGACGCATGACCAAAAATTTACGGTCATACAGTTTCTTTCAATTTATGTAACGCGGACGTTAAGGAAATGCAATTACCTGGCTTCAAAAGTGTAAACATTGTGATTGTTTAAAATTATAAAGTAAAATTTAAAAAAGTATTCGAAATTATATAATTAAATAGCTCCTACAGCAACGAGTTACAGTCTACCACATTCGCGACGCTAAATAACGAAACCCAATTGTGAAGCTGCGGAACTAATTACGATGCTCAAATTCATGCAAATTAACAGCGTCAAAAAATAAAAAAAAATTACAGTTCAATACAAGCTACAAGCAAATAAAGGCGGTCGTAGGTGGTGAGAAAATATAAAACACGTTCTTAGGAAAAGGTGGAAAATGTCGGTTGAATGGTAGCACCAAAAGTACGAGCCGCAATTGAAGTACTTTTTTATTTTATTTTTTTGTTTTTTTTTGTTGAAGATTTCATTAAATTTGTTGCTTTTAATTCATTTCCATTTCCAACGTAGTCTTTGAAATTTCATTTGAATTTCATTTGCTTTTCTATGGCACGTGCTCAGCATTCACGTCAAGAGATTCTATGCTGGGCTCACGCGAAAAAAAACATGAGGCTACAGCATTCGGTTTGCTTTACATTGCAATCATTGTTTTATTTTTAGCATTTTTTTATTCAATACTGGTTTCTGCAATGTTTTATTTTTTGTTTCTGCTCTTGAATTCCTTCCGCATTTTTTTGTTTTTCTTTTTTTTTCTTTTTGCACATTCATTTCGGTCGCTTTTTGAAATTTAATTAATAAGCATTCGTTAGCGCTTTTCCATTTCAAAGCTAAAGCTACAGAAAATTAAAAGGAAATGCAGTGCTGTGACCTTATTTGAGAGGGCACTACAATACTCCGACTAATAA
The DNA here is from genome assembly GCA_951828415.1 of Anomoia purmunda. Taxonomy (NCBI): domain Eukaryota; kingdom Metazoa; phylum Arthropoda; class Insecta; order Diptera; family Tephritidae; genus Anomoia; species Anomoia purmunda. Next base: position 50,314,224 of record OX639995.1, read on the forward strand.
TATGAAATAAAAAATGAAATGAAAGAAAAAAAATTTAGCTAAAAATAAAGGGTGGTTAAATTTTAAGGGCCGATGTTGAATGTAAACCACACCTAAACGTCAAGTTTTTTCTGCATTTCATTTGACATTTCTCAATTTCAGACTAACTGAATTTGAACATGGAAAGATACACAATCGAGCAACGTTGGCAATGTTGGCAAGAAATGGCAACAGTGGATGATCAATTTTCGAAGAAAATCATCTTCAGTGATGAGGGACATTTTCACCTCAGTGGATTCGTCAATAAGCAGAATTGCCGCATTTGGGCGAATGATAACCCAAGTGTGATTGTCGAAAAACCAATCCACCCACAAAGAGTGACTGTTTGGTGCGGTTTATAAGCTGGCGCCATCATCGGGCCGTATTTTTTCCAAAATGAGGCCGGTCAGGCAGTTACTGTGAATGGTGTTCGCTATCGTGAGATGATAACGAACTTTTTATGCCCCGAATTGGAACATATGGATGTGGACGATATGTGGTTCCAACAAGATGGTGCCACTTGCCACACAGCCAACGAAACAATGGCTCTTTTGGGCGACAAATTCAATGGCCGTGTTATCTCACGTGGTGGCGATGTCAATTGGCCACCAAGATCATGTGATTTGACACCGTTGGACTACTTTCTTTGGGGTTATTTAAAAGAAAAGGTGTACGTCGATAAGCCAGCAACAATTCAAGAGCTAAAGGATGAGATAATTCGGCACATTAACGGCATAGAACCTCAATTATGCCTCAGCGTCATCGAAAATTCGGACCATCGGATGGAGGTGTGCCGCCGAGGTCGCGGCGGACATTTGGCCGATATTTTGTTCCATACATAATTGAACCACACCATATTATCAGAATAAAAAGAAATTACAATAATTTCCAAAATAATTTGTGTTTTATTCAAAATCAACATCGGCCTTAAAATTTAACCACCCTTTATAAGTAGTATTAGATTTGAAATACTTCCGCCACACCAGCTGTCACGTTGTTGGATTTGGGAACCTTCAATACAGCAAGTGCCACGTAAATATTTCTGATGATATGCCAATGCAGTTGATGTAAATGATATTCAAGCGTTTATGTACGTGTGTGTGTGTGCGTGTGTAAAGGGTGTTGCAATAAGAGGTTTCATTTTAAATTTCAAACCATATTTTACCAGACGATAAAATAACCGACAGTTAGGCTAAATTCTAACATTTAGTACCAATTCCAAAGTCGCTTTCGATTGCAGGTGAGCCCTAAGCGAGTTTGCTCAGATATACAGCAAGTATATAGTCTGGGTTGTTGGCCACAGGTACATGCCCAAACATTGGCTTTGCAAATATCAGATGGACCGTAGAACTCTCCTGGTCTAGGGTGAACGTTAGAGGGCTCAGGTCGCTAATAAATATCGATCGCTACTCCATGAGTACCGTGATGAAGTACCAGGGTGAGCTTCTCATCCAATGTTTTTTACAGCTCCAATTAGTTAAATATTGCATTTTGGTTATGAAGTTTTTAAATATTTTTGTAGAGGGTTGCCACCCGCCTAGAAAAGTAAATTAAATTTAAATAGTGGGTTAAGTAAAATATGAAGTAATCTAATGAAATCTGCCTAAAACGGTAAATCATAAAAGTTTGTTTAAAGAGGGTTGCCAGCTGTTTAAAATGTATAAATGAAGTAAATTTATCAAGTAACTGAAATTCAACAGTACTGCTGTGAAACGAATGATTTGATATTAAAAAGATGTGGAAGAGTGCTGCCACTTTTTTGAAAAAGTGTATTCAATTTCATTGGTAAAGTAACTGAAATTATATGTACTGTGCAGGTGTCAAACGAAAAAGGTTTGAGAAAGCTTGATATTACAAAATTTTTTGGCGCGTGTTGCCACTGGATAAAAATCTAAATTGAACTAAATTTATGATATGAATCAAAAATTGCAATAGCGGTGTAACCAGATAAAGTTGTAGGAACACTTAGGTACAAATTACGGAGAAGGAAGTTAACTCCCAATTGTTTAGCAACTGAGTACCGTTACTATCAAACAGAATTGATGGGTTGCCAACTGTTTGAAAAATACAAAAACATTCAAATTAATTAACAACGTAAGTGAAATCGCAATATCTCACATAAATATTTACACAAAATTATTTTGAAAGCAGTTCAAAAAAAAAGTGTTGCCACCTTTTCAAAATCAAATAGTTGTATTCCATTTAAATTAAACTAAAAGCTCTAAGTGTAAGACCCTTTACATGTAAGCTCAGCATAGTAATCACCATAGCTGATTTGATTTCATTTAGAAATCGGCAAACCAGTAGCGCTGGCTAGCCGCAATGCCACTTCTGCTTTTTTTGAGTTAGTTTTTTGCGCTTTATCTTTTAGCATCGCAATTTTAATTTTTCCGAATTTCGATTCATATACTTTTTTTTGAATGAACGTACAAACGAGGTTATGGTGTGAAATTCCCCATCGCATTCAGTCGTATTTCAATTATTGTTTAAGTTTTCATTTTTGACTCCAATCAATGCAAATTCGCAAAAACTTTAATGAATTTTCTTGTTTAATACATCGGTTGATTAATAGGAACACCTATTTTTTTAATATGCAGTTATTCGTCATGATATAGTTTTAACAATAGTCGCAATGTTTTTCATGAAAATTTTGTTGCTTCATTTTTTATAAAGAAATAGTTCATTCTATAGCAAAAAGCACATAAATAAAAATTTCAAACAACAAATTTTCATCAAAATTTAAAATATTTTAATTATAATTTTATAGAATATTTTTCTCTATGCGGTAAATTTTAGCAAAATAATATGCAAATCTCAAAAAGGCCAAAAACTACCGTATGTTTATCAACTTTTCGAAACATTATTATTAGAAACTTTTTTTCAAATTACGCATGAATTTTATATGGCAGGGCATGTGCAAGACTATCAGCAGAATCAAATATTAAAAATCAACGTGAATTAAAATAAAATCAATACGTTATGTGCAAAAAAAAATAAACAAATAAAACCGAAATTTTTGCAAACAAATAAAATTTTTACGGATTTGGTGTTCACTTCAGACTAGCGCAAAAATTAAATGAGCTACATATAAGCCCGCATAACCAAAAGTCGTCTAAGAATTCAAATTCAAAATATTGAAATTTTGATGAAGATTTGTTTTTTTATAAATTACGCATAAAATGTTGAATCTTAATTTATATTGTATGTATGTGTATTGAAATATTACAAATTAAAGTTTTACAAAATAAAAACTTTTAATTTTTTGTATCCCTCAAGTTTTGCAAATGATACATTCTTTATCTGTGCGTCCATTTTTTTTAACTCAGCAGCAATGAAAGAAACAAAACGAAATGCTTTGAGTTGAGTTGATTTGAGTGAAGTTCATTTCTCAATAAGAAGTATTAACGAACTCACTTTAAAAATAACATTATGTGTATAATTTTACAAAGTGGACAATCTACTCCTCAAAAATAGCGAGTAGTAGTAACTTTACAAGTGCACATATTTATTATTTTTGTGCAATCAGAATTGCCCGAAACATACGAAATAATCGTTAAAAATCTGGAAAGTGAAGATAAAATTTAAAAAAAAATTTTCAAACTATTTCAGAAACACATATGTATTTTTATCACTGGAAATATGTTTTATGATTTAAAAAAAACACACTCAATTTTATTTTTATTCACGAAAAATTACTTGACTCAAAAAATAATGTCTATACTTATTTTGGGTCGCTGAACATTTTTGAAATATAAACAAAAATCCTGCTTTCGCAGTTATTGCCAAAAAAAAAACTCCAGAATATCAAATAAACCAAACCTTTTAATTGCATCATTTTAAAGTTACATTAAACCTCTATATATCACCTGTGTCTAAATGCAAAAAATAAGAACATTTTCGGGGACACTTTTGCATAGGTTTGTCTCAACATAGATTGACATTTTCTGAACAGTTTCCAACACTATTTTATGAATCGTAATTTCTAAAAACTGATCTCAGTTTAGCATAAAGATATGCAAATTTTGATGGCTAAAACGTTTACATTCTTATCAAAAAAATTTCATATACCGAAAACGCTTATTTCATAAAATTAATGAAATTCATTTTCGTGTTCGGCGAACCCAGATAAGTCTAAAAGGCACTTTTTCAACGAGGTACCATTCCATTATCAAATATTTGTAAACTAGTGTGATCTGATATAATGTTCGTATGTATTTTAAGATATTTTATGTTATTTTTAAATGTTTTACTTAACTCACTTACGTTGGTGCCCGTTTGGTACAAAGATTGTGATCGATTTTACGCCAACTTCTCGTCAAACTAGACACTTAAAACTTTTAGTATAGGTCAGGTCTCGTATGAGTGCAGATATTCGTTAAACCCGAATTTACGATGAAGTTTGAGTCACATACAAAATTTAAAAATTTACAAACTGTGCGGTGTATAAGATATCTGGGGCATATGAAAAATATACAGTATGTGTCCAAATGAATTATGGCCGGTACTCAGATATTTGAAGGGTTACCTCAAATAATGTTGTAAGTGACAAACTTCTTTTTTTTTGCATTCTTTAGTTTCAAATATTCTCTTAAACGCGAGTTTGCTAAAAAAAAAATTGGTATAAAAATTTTCGCTTACAATGTTATTTAAGGCCAGCCATCATTTATATTTTTATGATGTTACAATCTTTTGAATTGTAACAATTTTTTGAGGAAAACATCTTTAGCAACATTAGAGTCATTTTTCAACATTGCGTCACGAGGTTGCATCACGAAGTCGCGATACGACAGTAATAAAAGTAAAATAATTTAAATATAGTTTAAGGATTTTGGTAGGGGTTTGAACCCCAAACCCCCCATGGATGCGCCAATAATATTTACGTATATGAAAATGCATACATATGTATATTTGAAACTTAGAACCATTTGAGGGATATTTCTGGACCACTTTTAAGATATTTAATTAATTCGGTCCTATTTCAATATCATTTACGATCTTTTTCGAGGCCATTCGGGATGAGCTCAGGAGTAGTTTGCCATCTTTCAGGGCTATTTCGGGAACACTTCGAAACCAGTTTAGGCTTCTTTCTAGACTAGTTCCAGATGACTTCAAAACAATTTTGGAACTAGTTTGGGGTAATTTCGGGCACTTTTGATACTAGTTCATGGCTGTTTAAATTTCGTTCGGGGCTTGTTCCGCAGAAGTTCTGGGCTGGTTTGGGACAATTTCGGGGCAAGTTCGAAACTACTTCGATATTGGTTTGGAACTATTCCAGGACTGGTTTGTCGCTGCAGGGTCGAAAAGAAAGTGGAGAGCATCAAACGCCACTGCCCCGCCCTGCCCCATACACGAACTAATTCTTAAATTGGAACTTTCTAGACTATTTGGCCGCCCTAAACTCGACGAGCATTCCCGATTTTCTACACTATGTTAATCCCCGTGTAGTTCACCTTCTAAGACTCCTTGCAGCCTTATCACAACGGGCGTTGTTAGCCTACGCGTGCATCCGTAATCTTGCATGGTTGCAGTCGTTCTAACCTAACCTGTGTGAAATATGAAAATATTTGGGTGCCACACTGTTCGATTCGCTGCGAAGAAGGCTTATCTATATTTTAAGGAAAGTTGGCATCTGGCTGAAAAGTTGAATTTAATTAAATTATACACAAGCTATATGAAATAGTAATAGTTCGTTTCGCTATGAGAATGTTTTTAGGTAAATTTTGTAAAGAATTACCACCACTCAAAAAGTAAAATTTAATTAAGGATAAAAAATTTTCAGATTTGAGTGTCAAACTGTTTGCCTGGACGACGACAACGTGCATACCTATATTTTCAAAAGGATCAATTTATAAACAAATATAGGCAGGACAACGCCTGCCAGGGTCTTCTAGTCCTTTATATTGAAGAATAAATGTATTTGTTAAAATCAACAACCAACCCATCAATTTAAATTAGCAGTGACATCGTCATATTTGGTTGAAATTAGGTTGTGAAGGAATATGGAAGACAACAACAATACCCACGATAGTTGATGTAACTGCTGCCGCTTCCAAAATTTGAATAAACAGATAACCTTAGGCTAATTTAACTATATATTATTCATATAATTAAATAAAAAAGGTCAAAAAATAAAAGAAATGTACAAAAACCCCAACAAATTAATACTCAAACATTTTATATATCCATATATTGATGATAACTGAGATTTGATGGGCCATAGACAAAAATTAATGTTTAGTGAACTTTGAAGACTCTGAGGTGATTAATGTGATTAATGAATAAAATTGAAAGGTAAATAAAATTAATCGTTTACATAAATGATAACAAATGTATTGACATCGCAAGCTCTAATCTAGTGTATTGTAAAAAAAATTATGAACCCATCAGACTGGCGACTAACGATGAGGAAATCGAACCATCTGCACACGCAAACACTAACCTTGCGTTCATTTTGAATGGGACTATTATATTACAACTACACATACACCGCCATGATAGTCACCTAGACTAGCCACCTTTCCTCATTTATATAAATATTTATGCCAACACAACCACACACTCGATAGCAAAATGGTGAATAAGGTGAATAAGGTAGAACCGCTATAATACATAGTCATATTCTTTAACGAGACGTTAATTAAATTCAGGCATGAACAACATAAATAAACTTCAATGAAGTGTGACTGACTGACTGAATGGTTGGCAGAAAAACGGGCTCCTCCGCCCCCATACACACACAAATAATATGTATGTATGTACGAGTATGTATGAAGTGTGAAAGCAGTCATATTCCAACCGCGAAATGCCTATCACCATGGGGAATCTTAAAGTGTGTTCAAGGCAAACATATGTACCTACATAATGTTTACGTGCCTGTTCATTCGACGAAAATTAATTAATCTTTAAGTGTACTCGTATTGTACTTTTACTCCTTTGAGCGTCACGCATACGCCATGGTGCACGCACAGCGACACGTTTTAGGAATTAACCACATACATAGTACATACATACGTAACATCGAAATTAAATTAAATGAAGCCATACTATTTTAGAGCGTCGCATAAACTGACTGCTCACCCACTCTTTAAGATATTATCTTCCCTGCAGGGAACTGAATTAGGTGAAAATTCGTTTTTATCGCATTGCAATGTTTTTACCCAGTGCACAGTGAGCGCCGTTCAATTAATAAATCCTAAAGTAAATTAGATATCTCTAATCGGATAACCGGTTAAATTAACTGCCGCCAAATTGCCCACTGTGCAAGGGTGTAAAACTAATTAAACAAACAATAATTGTTTCAGAAACTACTATAAGACTGTAGAAAATCCGTATTGAAAATTTCTTTCAGGGACCGTAACGGATATAATTTTCATTAACAAAATCATGATTTAATAGTTGTTTTGTAATTTTTATTTTTTCGATCGATAATCGTTATTCTTGGATTTTTTTTTTTCGTCAAATTTTAATTGTTAGTTTTAATTCTTATTTTTTCGATATAAGAAAATAATTGCTATTCTTGGATTTCTAGTTTTCCGATGATATTTAATCGATGTTTCTTTATTTTTCTTTTTTCGATAAAAAATAATCGTTCTTCTTGGATTCAAACTTTTTCGATTATATTTGATCAATATTTTTGAAAATTTTTTCGTTGATAAAACTTATTACCAAATTTGTTTGTATTTATTAAGATCAAAAAATTTTAAATAAAAGAATAACGATTATTTTTTATAGCAAAAATAAAAATCACAAAATAACGTTTCGACTTTATAACCTAATTTGTAGTGACCGAAAATTATTGTTACTCTTATTTTTTTAATAAGAAAATCATTGGAAAGTATTGCTCAAAACAAAACTCGAATATCCGATTGAATCTTTATGCAACACGATACTCAATTCAGACCTTATTTTTAGTTGGAAATTTTTGTGTTTTAAATCATTACATAATTGTTATTTTGTATTTTTTTTTCGCTCTTATTTGATCGATATTTTACGATCTTTATTATTTCGAGTAAAAATATGCGCTATTCTTGGATATAACTTTTTCTGATCACATTAAATCGATATTTTGAGATAACTATTATTTCGATCATCAACAAAATAAATCGCAACTTCGCATGCTTTGCATTTATTATGATCGATAACATTTGCTGAATGTCTTTATGTTAGATAGATTGCAAATAATAAAAAAAAAAATTAAATAACTATTAAATTTTGATCAAAGATATTGTAATTAAATTAGAACGATTAAATCCAGGTTTTTTGTATAAAAATTATGGCCGTTACGGTCCCTGCTCTCTTGGCATAACTTTACGTAACGTTACGTTCGTAAACAAATGTTGGGAAATATTGCAATAAAGTCCAACAATGTTGGAACAAAATTTTGAAAAACATTCAGCATCCTGCATCTCAAAATCTAGACGTGATGGAAAAATTTAGATACCATTTTCAATCATCAAATGTGAACATTTTCTTTAATTTTCTAAAAACTCATATAATTGCTTTTTTGGTTTACAAATGTGTGTGATAACAAGCTGAGGCTCATTTACTGCAAATAATGGATTGGTGATTAGTAACTAAGGATTTAAGATTATCACAATTTTTTGCAGCTTCAGTTTGAATATAATTTACAACCAAAAGTCCACATAAAGAGCTAATTAGATCTGAAATCGTCGCTATTATGTGAAAAGGGAGCGCGGCCATTCTTTCTGTTCGGGTTTCGACGGATGTCTTAAACTTTACGCAATTCACAGAAATTGACCACCCATCTATAGTACGGAACTTGATCTTAGTTCATTCTCTTTTCTAACAATTTTTCAAATATAAAAAAAGGGGTTGAAGATTTTCGGATGGTAGTGAGATGAAAGCAGTCGCGTTGGAATATAAAAAATTTGTAAGACCATACTTTTCATTCATTGGGTGCCCTGGGTCATCCGGGACTTCTCATCCGCCCCTAATACTCGTAGCACTTGAAATGTTGATTTCTAAAAAAACAATCGTAGGTCAATTCAAACTAGTTTCAATAAATATCTTCCAAAATAGTCTCTCACCAACTACTTGCATCACAACTATTTACTTTAAAAGGATTTTTCGTGCATTTACTTTTAATTTTTCTACAAGGACGCGCGTCCTTCAACCATTTCTGTGCGAGTTGGAATAGCGAAATTGTCATTTAGCTGCTTAACATTTTTATTTAGCTATTTAATTTAACGTGCATTGTGTTGGCCATTTTCGAGCAGCATAGATTTTCCTTTGGTCATTTCACTGTGCATTTACTCCAAAGCAGCTGTGCATTTGTCAACTTCCCCTCTAGTTATTTGCACGCAATCACAATTCGCACCTTCTCCTGTTCCGCTCATCACGTGCACACATTCTTATTAAATTCGCGTCACAAATTGCCTGAAAATGTACGCTGTACGACTATATTGTCGCAGGTCACGTGTTCACTTGCAACGCGTTGTGCCGTAGCCGACTATTGCACCACTTTCTTTTCGCTCCATTACAGTTCGGGTGATTATGCACAGCGGCAACAATTTTCCGAATGCGTGCCAGGAAAAGGGTGTGGGCACGTGACCAACGAGCGAATGCAGTGGCAGTTGTTGTGGCGTTAAAATATTTTGGAACTGATTAAATTTTAGTTAGAAGGTGACTTTGTACATGGATGTTGTAAGTAAACAATATGACTAAAATTTGGGGTTTGCGATGAAGGTTCGCTTTAAAAACAGTATCAATGTAAATTTTACAGATGGCTGGTCGACAACTCCGTGGGTAGTAATAAATCCCTTTGCCTTAGTAGCTTCACGTATGAGTTGAAGTTAGTAAATACAAACCCCGGTCGGAGCCACGTCTAAAACGTTTAGCGAACTCGCTAAACAGGCGGGCTCTATATCCTTGGGTGTCGTTGACCGCAGCATTGCGGAGTCGAATGAAATTGTGTAGCGTCGGCTATCAGGGCTGCGGACCTGAAGTCAAGGAAGCGGAGGAAGCCCTCCTCATTTGCGGCGTCCGTCATCAGTATCAGTTGTTTTACAAGCCTAAAGAGGAGAAGCTTCCTCCTCGGATATTTAGGACGGTGTCGGAGGGGAGTTGGAGGGGACCCAAGAGGATGATTGTCTTGCAAATCAATCTCCTGCTTTTTTTATTATTACTCCACCTTGGGTAATGTGGGACAGATGTAGCCCTGATTCAAGTACCGTGGCTGCGCAGTAACGGTATCTCTGGCATTAGGACGAAAGACTACAAGCTGTTGGTGTCTAAGGACGCAGGGTAACCTGGAGCCTGTATGCTTGTCAAACGTGAACTAAAAACATTTATTTTGTTTAGTTACAGCAATGAAAAAATTGTGACGGTGGAAATGGGAAGGATGGTGTTTGAGGCACGGGACCGATTAACTTCTTCTTCGGGGCGGGCCGAAGCTGGACGGATGGGTTAGCGGGGTGTATTCTGCAAGGAGCTCACTCTCAGCCATAAATTTAGGCTTCCGAACTACTGTAGTGTGTTTCAGGCGGATGTAGCCGCAATCAAGTAGGCTGCCGATTGGCTATAGCCAGGCCGCAATCAAGGCCTTAGGGTATTGGCCTTAGGGCCTTAGGGTCCGACATCTCTCTCAACCGCCTCTGAATACTTTTATACCATGCCGGGCCATAGTGACATTCCAAGAACCGCTTGGCTGATGAGCTTGCTCGGCAGATCACGCTTGAAGTCATCTGCCCTTCCAGGCAGGAAGTGCGTGGGAGCTCCTGTGGCCGCCTATGGACTTCTATTGGGCAGATGAGTACTATGTCGGCTCAGTGGAGGTTTAAAATAGAAGCGAAGAGGCTCAAACACTGGCAAAAAGTCAAGGAAAACTGCTTCGAAAATTTGTATTTGGTATTGGCTACTCTAATAACAATAATAACTCTTCCGACTCGTCCGACTCATCGGATTTAATACCCCCGTTTTATGTGTAAACTTGATTTGCAACTTTTTTTTTAAGCTTAGCGGTAATTTCAAAACTTTGCACAAATGCTGCAGGATTGTTTTAGATCGAACCAACAGTTGGTATTAAAATATTTATTAATATTATCTGTTTTTGTAAAACCGAGGAAATAGTCACGAAGGCGCGTATGCAGCGCTAAGAAGCACTTGGAGGAAATTCTGACAGATGGCGCTGGAGTCGAGATATTTACAGTCTAAAAGCCGTATTTACAGTCCGATTTTGTGCAAATTCAAAACATCTATTAGCTATATAAATATTTTGTTTGGAAATTGATTACCAATATTATTCATTATGCGGAATGCCCATTTTTCCTGCATTCGAGCTCAAGTTTATGAGCAACCACCCTAGACTGACCAGATAGCTTTCTGCTTTCGTTGCACCTTGTTAAAAATAAATAAAAAAAACGTTCCGAGACTATCCAAAATTAAAAACTGGTTTAGTGGATAATTTTATTCAGATGGAATATGTGAGTCAAAATTTGAGAAGTTGGCCGCTAACATTTTTTCATAGATTGAACTTATTTTGTGAAATTAATTTATACCGAGTGTGCTCATTTTTTAAATACGAGGGCACTTTCAAAAATCCGTACAAAATTTATCATGCCTCTCCACAAACAAAATTGGCGTTACCGTATTAGAGTATCAACCTTCAAAACATTAAGTACGAAGTTTCAAGAGAATCTGGCGAGCAACTTTTGAGATTTCTGAAAAATGGAAAAGGTAAATTTCGTGTTATTATCAAACATTATTTTTTATGCAAGAAAACGAATGCAGAAATAAAAGCAAAGCTTGATAAACATTTCGAGAATTCTTACGTTGTGGTCGTACGAGCACCGATGATGCTGAACTTTCGGGAAGGCCAAAAGACGCTCTCACTGAAGAAACGAAAGAAAAAATCCCCGATATCGCTTTGAACGATCGAATAATGAAAATGAGATAACTGGCATGGTGAAGATCTCAACAGAACGTATGTATAACGCCTTACTTGAAAACTTGGGTATGAAGGAGCAAAATACGCTACGAATTGCTTCCTCATCCTTCGTATTCTCAACATTTGGCTCCCTGCGATTATTATTTGTTTCCAAATTTGAAGAAATGGCTCGGTGGTAAGAGATTTTTATGAAATGAGGAAGTTGAATTGGAACCTGAGCCCTATTTTCGAGACTTTGACGCAGCCTACTTTTTGGAAGGCATCAACAAGTTTGAACATCGTTGGACTAGCTGTAAGGAGGCTACGTCGAGTTAAAAATTTTAATATTTTCTGCCCATTTAGATTTTGTTATTTTGTCATAATAATTTGTTTGAAAAAGTTATTATTGGTGAATGGCAAACACTTCAACAAAAAGCACACCACAAATTGTAGGATAAGTTTACCCGAGTATCAAGCTATATTATTAGTATTACACTTTAAAATTTATTAAATTTGTTTCAAATATTATTGAATTCTCAGTCCATTTAAGTTCCTTGTTTAGTCTAATGCACAACAATTCCATTAAAAATCATTCTCGAAAAAAAATGTAATCCTTTCCAAATATAACTACGCTACTCGATTGGATAATTATATGCAAAAGCAAGCTGAGGACAGAGCTGGAGTAAAAATAGCTGTTCAGCAACAAAACATTTCAGCCATAGCAAAACACACCCCAGTTGGACTTTTATAAATACTCACCATCATTTATGTACTTCAGACCCCCATGGGGGAGTCGTCTCCATCTGCATAAAACTTCTAAAAATATTCATACAAAAGCGTGCACTAAACTTTTACTTCTCCCCTTCATATTTGCATATGACAAGTCCTGTGTGCAATGCGCTATTCATTTGTTCAATTCCTTTGCGATAATTAAGCCACAATTGCGATTACAATTGGTAATGCTGTCTCTTGTGTCGCATTGTAAACTTTGCAAATTACTTAAAATGTTAAAAAGATACACACAAAGTTATACGGCAATAATGTACTAAAAATATGCATAGATAATTATCATCATCATTCTTATCATCATTATTTCTATAATCGTTCCTATCGCACCGTCATCATCACCGCCGACACCAACATCAATACATTCATGTTAATCAAGCAAACCAATACTACGGCAAATCTACACTTCCCGCTTCCCATTGCTCCCCCACTCAACGCCTTGCCACATTTTGCATTTCAAATGTTGCATTGAATGGCGCAAATCGCAAGTTTTCCAACGCTAACACAAGTTTTCAATTAATTTACACCGCCCACATCGCCCGCATCAATACCACCAGCCGCACGCCCTGCATATTCGCCGCCATCACTCAGTATTATACTTAGGGATGTCAATTTTACTGATCTCGGGGATTCACGGGATTATATTATGTAGTTCCGGGATCCCCGAACTGCCCAAAAATTAAAATTGATTGTTAAGCACCCTATTGATACTTAAGTCTTAGTGTCGCAAAGGCAGAGCAGCAGCGAGGCGCACTGCATGGACTCCCATTGGACAGTACCCTGTCAGCACCTCCACAATCAATGAGAACTGGGGCTCCTCCGGTATACTTCTGGCCAAAAGGACCTCGCGACCCTAGACGTTCTAGTAGCTGTCGAGCGTTTGCCAAACTGATCGCTTGCTCATTCGTTTTGAAATAGTCGACAGGTGGCCAAAGGAACCCCGAAAAGTTCATCGCTTAAGAAATTCTTTTCCAGTATATATGGTCTGGCTAACTCATCTGCTTCCCAATTCCCTGGGATATTTGGTAGAGAAATACTCTGAAGCTCTCGAAAGTGAAATCCGGCAATCCTTAGCTACTTTCGACAGAATGTTTTTTTTATTAAACTTCTTCTTTAGACAAAGTTCTAGGCAGTATACATGACTTCCAACCCTACCATCAAGTAGTGATACCAAAGTAACCCTTGGAAGCCATGATGGGCACGTAATGGTCCGTTGCGGATGGGATGAAATCGAAACCATAGTCCGAGTATAATTTAAATATTCTGCAGCCTGACGGCAGCCAGGGAAGCCAGGATTTTTCCCGCAGTATATACTGGAGTTCAGCGCTACCGTATGTTTCATCCGAAGGTCCTCACTGATTCCAATGAGAGCCGATCTTTACACCCTTTCTAACTTGGCGACAACACAGTCTTATCTAGGGAACGCCACCAGGAGTATTGGTTTTACTACCTGTTAATATGACCATTTAATAACTTAACGCGTGAGGCCCAGCGCTTTCCGATGACCCTTCTACAACATTCCAAGGGAACCAGGGCTTTCTGCGATCTTTTCTCAATATTATGTTTCCAGGACAGTTTTAAACCCAGATAGTTTACACTATCAGAGCCCCAGCTGAGCGCCACCCAGCGATGGCAGAGGGCACTAGGAATTTTATGCTTCCTGGTGAAAAGAAGGTGCTCGGTTTTGCCCGGATTTACAGTTAGTTCCCAAGTTTGCGACCAACTGTTAACCGTACCCAGATATCTTTGCATGAGCTCACACAAGGTATCCAAAAACCTCCCTCTGACAGGGAGCGCCAAGTCGCCGCGTGCGCAATAACCTGGCGGCAGCCTTTCCTTTCCAGTCTTAACAACAGCTCGTTGGCTACAACAACCTAGAGTAACGGTCATACTCTTCTCCGACTTAAGGCACTGCCCCACTGCGCAATGTCAGTTCTGCCGATGAGCAGATGGTAGATGAGCCTTATGCGGTCGATTTCGACGCCCAGCCTGCTTAGAGATTTTCGGGTAAGTAGCTGATCGGGGTAAGTAACATCAAAAATTATAGAAAAGTTTAAAGCTAGCACCGTTCTGCAACATTAGAAAAAAAAACTATTAGTTTCGTTAATCATAAAAGGGGGATTTTTGTGATCGAAATTTTACTAATTGCATCTGATGTAAAAACAAATTATACTCACCAATCTCGGGGTTCAAACTGAGTAGCCACGGGATTTCTGGCATCTCCATTTGGCATCCCTAATTGTACTACAAATGGTGCACTTGCATACACTGGCATTGTCTTTGTCGCGTTGCCAACTCACCGGCCATATATTTATGTACACTTTCCTCTACGCCACCCACCACTTCTCCAATATGGTCTACTTATATTCGAGATTGAGTTAAAATGAGTATCTCGCTTCCTACATTACATTGCCGCCCACCACCAAACATCAACCGGCGACCACCGACCGGCAATCGACCGCCAACCGCTTTTTAGTCGCCGCCGCCGTCGCTGTCGCCATCCGTTGTTGTGTGTAGCGGCAAAAGACAACAAGCGAATAATTTCATCGACGCTGCTGTCGATTCTCTCGTTCATTATCCAATGCAATTCTCTTTTATAATTTTCCCATTCACAAGCAATTGTTGCACTACAACAACATACATACAGATACTATGTATACGACGAAAATTGTAATGTATATAAGGATTTAGGGGGAACAAAAGGAATTGGCACGAAGCTGTTCCACTGGAGACATCTTTCAACAAATGAATGTCAGCGTAAATTCATTACTGTCATTCAGAATGAAATGAATAATTTATAGAGTACAAAGGTATATGTAGTAGATATCTGCTGGTGCCTGGTTTGCTGTCTGCTTGTCTTTTTAACAGGAAGTTACCTGAACAGCTGAATGGGTTTTATTAAAATGGATAGAAAAGGGTAGGTACATAATTAAATAATATTAAGATTCTTGTTGATTATAAGTCGAAGCTAAAAAGTTAAAATGGGTTTATCTATTATCATCTGTTCAAATTAATATAATATAAACTTAAAGCAAAGAATTTGCGATAATTACCACATGCTGCCATCCATGTAAAAAGCAGCAAAAAGCATAAAAATCGATATGGTTTGGTCAGTGGCTCGAACTATCTACTTATAGAGGAAACTTGTAATGCTAGAGAATACAATTCATGAGTATATCGAAACCTCGGTTTGGTTCAGCTCAAATGGTTAAATTTTTCTAAGTGATACAAATTTCACAAAAATATAGCAAGCACATGTTCATTTTATGTATAAAACTATCATGTTACGACGTTTCTTGTGGCACTCCGCCGAAACGGCTCGACCGATTTTTATGAAAAATATTACGTATAGTTGGTAGGTATGAGAATAGAACGTAAATTAGCTTAAAAAGTAATTTTATTTAAAATTTACACAACGTTGCTATATGAAGTATTAAAATATGGGTAGCTGTGTTTTAAAAGTCGAATTTAATTTAATTGTACACAAAATATATGAAATGTTCAAATTTCTATGTCAAACGGTTCGTTTCGTTGATGACAAGGTTTATAACAAGTTATATTTTGGAGATGGTTGCCATCTGTTTGAAAAATCGAATGCAATGAAATTATGAACAAGTATATAAAGTAATAAAATATGAGTATCAAATGGTTTGTTTCGCTCTGGTCAAGGTTTATAGCTAACTATACTATTATGAAGAGGGCTGCCATCTGTTTAAAATTTCGATTGTTATTTTATTATGTACGAGTTATACGAAAGGGTTCGTTTCGCCAGGGAGAAGGTTTACTGCCAACTATATTTCAGAGAGGGTTGTCACCTGTTCGAAGAGTCGGTTTTAATTTAATTAATTATTTAAGGACACGCGTTATATGAAATATGAAAATATGGGAGAAGGAGGCTTATAGCATATATAAATTATACAAAAGTAAAATGACGGGAAAACGATTTGGTTTGCTAAGGAAAATATTTATAGCTAGCTATATTTTAAAGGCGGTTGCCACCTGTTTGAAAAGCGGAATGTTATTAAATTATACAGAAGTTATATAAAATAGTAAAATATGAGTGTCGAACCGTTCATTACGCTAGGAGAAAGTTCACCGGTACAGCTTGAAGGGTGTTGCCGTCTTTTTTTAAAGTCAAATTTAATTAAATTAAACACAAGGCTATAAAATATTAAAATATGAGTGGCAAACTGAAAGTTGTAAGTAAGAATGTTTGTTATTTGTTACCACAGAAATAATTAAGCAAGTCTGGATGATTTTAGGGACGTAAATAGTTTATAACTCGGATTAAAAAGAGTTATTAAAAAAATTAGAGTCAATGCCATAAATAACTTAAATCACATATTGCTATATGGTGACTGAGAGGGTTTGGATAACATTTGACATATATTTATACATATAGTTATATGGATTTACTATTTCTTAAATCGAGTTACCACATGTTTTAAAGGTTAAATTCAATAAAAAACAGTGAGTGAAATCAATATGAGTATCAACGGAAGGGGAGCTTCATTTTCGAAATGTTTTGAAGATTGCCACCTGTTTAGAGGTAAATTAAGTTGCATAATAATATAAGAAAAAAACGTAAATGTAGCCGAAATGATTAAAAAATCCTTACAAAACTTTTTTTAGAAGTGGAATGCCACCTGTTTTAAAAGTTACATCTAATTATATTCATTGGTTAAATATTGCAATATGATGGTATGAAAAATTACTATTTAACTGCTTAAAAACAGTAATTAGAATTGAAAGGTTTTACATGAAAATGTGTTTAAAAAGGGTTGCCACTGCATTAAAAACGTTGAGTCAATTTGTAAGGTAACTTAAATTACACATATACTGTTGTCAAAACAAAAAGTATGAAAAAATTTATAAAATATTTTGGAGAGGGTTGCCAACTGTTTAAAAAAAATTAATTTAATTTAATTTATTAGATCAATCAAACGTTGCAATATATATGTAAATCGATCAACGTGTGGGAGGGCTTATTGGCAAATGAGTGTCGTTGAGCTTGAAAGTTGCCAACTGTTACGTAAGGAAAATCATGGTATCTCTCGTAAAAGTATATTTAAAAGAAATAATTTTGAAAGGAATTTATAAAAAAGATGCCACCTTTTCAAAATAAAATTAATGTACCTATATGTTTATGTAGCGTGTTGACTCCAAAACTACTGGACCGATTTTTTGCGCAATTTTCAAGATAGCTTCAAAACCAGTAGAGTGTTCCTGTGAAATTTGGACAATTTTTTGAAGCGCTACTACTTATCTTAAAAATAAAATTTATTTAAATATGTTGACATTATTTAAATATACGGTATAAATATAAATCCAAGAACAGTTTCATCAAAAAATATTTTAACCAGAGTTGCCACCTCCACAAAAATTCAAAATTCAGAAATAATTAAATACACTTCAAATATTACAACAGAATGGTATTTAAGAAAAATGCAACCAAACATATTTGAGAGTTCCCACCTATTTATAAAAAAAAACGGTATAATTTTTTTGGCTCATAATTTGAACCCTTTATTAGAACTCTATAAACAACGAGACCGTACGTCCATTGTGGAAACATGTTTTGTCACTTTTTTTTTTTTTTTTTTGGAGAAGAGAAGTTTTAATATTTATTTTAAGCAGAGCTGCCGTCTGTTTGAAAAGTCGAATTTAATTAAATTATGCAAAAAATATATAAATTATTAAAGTATGGGCATCAAACAATTCATCTTGGCTAGAAGAAGATGCACAGCTATATCTCAAAAAGGGTTACCACCTGTTTGAAAAGGCGGATTTAATTCAATTATTCAGAAAGCATATTGGATATTTATGAACTATATGTATAAGTAATACTTATAACAAATTAAATTATTTTGTTCCGCATTTTTTTGTTAAATTATTTGAAACCGAAACAAGTCACTTTAAAATAATAAATACTTTGTCTTCCCGATAAGTAAAGGGAAAGAGAAAGTAGTCAGTGAGAATAATTATTTGTTTACTTCTCTAAAATAACTAAATGAAGATTAAAAATCCTCATCATATTCTTTCCAAGCAGTCAAAAATTATGCTCAAAGAAAATTCAACCATTGGTTTTGTGTCACCTTGTAGTAAAGTCCTGCCTTGCCAGGATTTATATTCCAAACTATGTAACATGTTAAGCGATCCCTCTATTCATCCGCTAATGATAGAGAGAGAGATAGTACAGTAAACCCCAGTATGCTACATCAACTATGTGGTATGGAACAACTTTAGCATCTCTATTGCGTTTTTACAATATCTCGTTTAACGTAGCGATCAATAGCAGTTTTGGACACAAAAAGGAAGGTGTCCAAGATATTTCAACCGATTTCAATTGAAAAAGTTTCTGAGCGAGCGAAATGTTTGCCCAGTAATCCTAAGTCGTAAGTCATGCCACTATTATCCAGAAATACTGATACTAAACGCCAATTCTTTACTTTAGAATTTAGCAAAGTATATAATCAATTTTTACTTGTAATTTGTCAGCAAAAGCACCGCATGAAAACCTGAAATTTTGGTGTTTCTTTTTAACATTTTAATTTTCTGTTGAACTTTTCATTTACCTCTTCATTTCCCATAAAGCTCAAAGAATAGCCGCATACCGAAAACAAAAATCCTTTTGAAAATCCTTAAGTGCACTCTTCACACTTCCACAAGTGAAGTGTATCTGCCTTTGAGCTTAAATATCAGCAAACAGCTGTTGGCGCACCGAGGCGAGTGCACTCATGCGAGAATATGTACGTATGTACGTAGATACAAACAAGGGCTCGTAATTGCGATGCAGCACTACGCTCCCCACTCACTACATTCAAGTCGTTATTAGTGATACCTATAGTTACTTATGTTTCAACATATTGACACCCATATTAAGGTGTCACTCAAAAATAAGTTTCTGTTTGGCTCAAACTAGTGCTTACCATCAACCCGAACGACCCGATTAAAATCTGATTTTACATCCAGAGCAAAAGTGCGAGTCTTAGACCCATATTTCTTCAAAGATGAGGCCAACTGGAATGAAGCTCCACGTCAGTTTCTGTGCCGATGCGGTACATCGAAGTTGCATCTGTTTGCTACCACCACCCTCTGTAGGTTTCCTCTGTCTAGCTCACGAACATCAGTTTGGGAGTGAGCTAAAGTGAAAAGGCGAAACTGGTGAGGTCACTACGACGTTTTCAGTTTAAGAACCCACCAAAGTTTGGCAAAGTTTGCAGCGTCTGTTCACCATAGCGAGCGGGCAACTGACTTGATCCTAGCGGCTTGCTAAATATATCACCAAGGAATTACTCCAGCAAACCTCGGATCAGATCCCTTTTTTTATTGACAACTGCAGGCATTGTCTATGGACTACAATTTGAAAGCCCACATCTGGAATTTCCGAACTATTAAACGGCAAGAGTAAGTGCTGACATCACTTCCATGCAGGAAATGAAATGTTCAGTGTTGGATTTGTGGTGGGAGAAAAATTTCGTCACCAAGTACTGTCTTTCACTCTATTGAAATTTTTCATCCTGCAAGATTTTTCATCCTTTCACTGATTTTTGGCCATGCCCTGATGGGAGAGAAGTACGACCTGATCAAATATAGCTTCGATAGCACGATATAAAAAGCGTGATTGGCGACTTAAATGTCAGCATGTGTACGGAAAACATCTTTGGTCGCATATTGTGATATGTAAATAAATTCAAAAGGAAAGCTGGACGTTTAAAAGCTGGAATCACAACAAACAGCCTTTCGGTACTCTATCCTCATACCTGCTCTCTCAAACCACTTCAGGATTCACATAGATTGGGATCATATTTCTTACTCAGTGCGTACCAACGCTGAAAGTCATTGGCTTTCAGCTACCCCGAAAAAAATAACTGGGCTGAGGAATGTCGCTCCGCTAAGGAAAGTAAATGCATTGTCTACAGATACACGCTGCGCTCAGGCGCAACGCGATTTACTAGCGAGCTGTGAATGTTACCGCGGTTCGAAAAAAGAAAAACCACGTATTATTCGCAGAAAGGCAAAAAGTGGTCGAACTGTGTGAGTGTGAAGTGCTTGAAGTGCTAGCTGGCAGGGAAAACCTCCGAAAATTTAACCAAAAGGTGCGACGACTCGCGGATTGTTTTACACAGGGAACAATTCCTATAAGAATAAGAACGGCGACCTGGTGACTGATGTGCAAAGCACGCTATAATTGAGGAGAGGCGCATTTCTCCACAAAATCGTCGCCGGTGAAAATGAATATCCCCTACTCCGAATCGCTCGATGAAGTTCGGCTGCAACAAAGCCGCGGACGCTGATGGATTGCCAGCTGAGTGGCCAAGAGCAGATAACGGACATGAACCAGCTCGTTTGCAGAATATGGTCAGGCGACTTCAAGCCCACCGATCGACTAGAACGGTGGTCCAGTAATATGCGCCAACTACCGCTTAATCAGGCTCCTGGCTATTTCATACAAGGTTCTATCGAGCTAAGCCAACTATCAACGAAATGATTGGACTTTAGCAGTGTGGTATTAAGCCTGGCAAGTTACCATCGACCAGATATTCATAAAACGACAAATATTGGAAAATAACCTTGAGAAGAGGATCGACATTTAATATTTCTCTGTTGAATTTAAGGCAGCGTTCGACTGCATGAAAAGAAGTTGCCAGTATTCCTCGATACCTCAATTTGGTATCCCTGCAAAATTAATACGGCTATGTAAAATGCAATACCACCAGCTCAATCAGAATTAGGAAAGACATTTAACATTATGTGCTCCCCAGAGAACGCAAAATGACACTGAGGATGGCAAACCGACGAAGCTGGTTTGTCTTCGAACCAAACTTGACAAGGAATAACGGGAAGTTTTCCTAAATAAATCAACTTTTCACCCTGTCGGAAGAACAGAGGACAAAAAGAAAACCAAGTTCATCCAAGATATTTTTGTACCGGAACATGAAGCACCCTAACACACGTAAATATATTTCCGTATATAATCGGAGGTGGGGTAATAAAAGTCGATCTGTGTGTTGTGCAGACTCAACGCCATTTAGCAGGCAGCGGAGCAACAGCTGCATCGACAGCTTTTAATTTCGTCAATAACGTCATTAACACAAGCATCAGCAACTTAACGGGAACAGCAACAACAACAACAACTGCAATATATGTTAAGGCAGCAGCGAGAAGTTTGATAACAAAAGCAAAGTTACTAAAAGATTTATGTATGTTTGTTTGGGTTATTTTCGAAATTCAGCCATTCAGTTGAATATGCACCACTTTTGTTGGTGTGTGTTGGGGTGTGCGTGTGTGCTGATAGGCGTTTATTACCACACACTTCACGTCCCATGCGATGTACAGGCATTCTAACAACCCTGTCGGAAAAACGCAGACAATGTAAAAAATTTGCCAATATAAAAAGTAGTTGGAAGTTAGCGGGTTTGAAAGAAATGCATGTTAAATTAATTATCCAGTATATATGTATGTAATAAAATTTCTCATCTCTTCTTTTAGCTCTGGGCTATTTGGTGAATTGCAGTTGCGAGATACAAAATCGCTGTTAGTTGCATTGTATCACTGCAATGTTTCCTTCGTATAGTGGCAGTTGCCAGATCCACCCAGAGCAGTGGTCTGCAACCATAACAGTTAATAAATGGCAGAAGACGCTTTTTGAGGCGTTCATCGTCCCGCCTGTGATAGAAGAACTGCTTTTTCGGCCACGGGAGCAAATGGCTTGCCAAACCATGCATTTTTTTGGGAACTTGGACATCATTTTTAATTTACCGCTTTCAGGAGCAACTTGGCGACTTGCTGCTGTATAAAAATCTTGGCCAGCAATATATTTGCAATTTTGAAAACAGTAGGTTTCGTCGTCCATAACAATGCAATTGTATATTGTAATGTGTGATTCATACAGCTTCCGGTTGTGGGACTTTGCTGTGAGAGTTTACTTTGCGTTTCGATCGTGCGCCATTTTAGCTTTGAAACTCCTCCATGAAGTTTGCGGCTTTACTTTTTGCACAAATAGCTTCGATTTACGTACAGATTTTGCAACAGTACTCGTATGTCAGGATTTTGCGAAAACGTCTTGAGAACCTTTCGGGCACTGCTTTGATCGCTTTGATTATGCTCATCTCCGCAGTCAGACTTTTTAGGAACTGTCAGTCCTTCATTGTAGCGATTCAAAACTCTGGAGTGGTGCAATTTAAAACTTTTAGTAAGATAATTGGTATTGCTGCTAACTCGTTTGCTATTTTTAACTAAACTATAATTCAAATTCAAATGAAATTTCTCATACGTGAAACCAAAATTATGGTACTTTACTCATAGTATTTGACTTGCAAAATATTTAGATATTTCCAAAGTGTCGCAATTTTGGTGGGTTCACCCTTTACATACATATGTAGGTTAGGGCCATTTCGAAATTAGTTCAGGACCATTTGAAGACAAGCTTTCGACCGTTTCGGCACTATTTTCAGAATAAATATTGCTTGACCATTTCAGAACCTTTCGGTAGGTCGGGACTAGTTCAGCACTAGAAGTGCTACTACTCCTACTACTATTGCTACTACTATTGCTACTACTATTTTACTAATGCTACTACGAACTTCTCCCATAATTTTTAATAGTTTCTACTACTTTTTTTTACTAGTACTACTACTAATTGCTACCACTATTTTTTTCTAATTTCTACCACTATTTTTTTTTCTAATTTCTACCACTATTTGAACTAAGACTACTACTAATTACTACAACTGGTTACAAATTTCTACTACTATTTTTTTACTAATACTACTATTTTTTTAATACTATTTTTACTAACTTCTACCACTATTTTTACAAATTCTGCCACTATTTGAACTAAGACTTTTACTAATTACTACAACTGGTTACTAATTTCTACTACTATTTTTTTACTAATGATACTACTTTTTTACTACTATTTTTACTAACTTCTACCACTATTTTTACAAATTCTGCAACTATTTGCATTAAAACTATTACTAATTACTAATACTAGTTACTAATTTTCCCTAAAAAATTTTACTAATACCACTACTTTTTTACTACAATGTTTACTAACTTCTACTATTTTTTACTAATGCTACCACTAACTACTACTACCATATTTAATAATGCTACTACTAATTACTACTACTACTACTCCCATATTTAACTCTCTATCCGGCCTATTCTGAAAAGAAACTTCTGGGGAATTTTTTCCCTACCCTCAATACTTTAACATCTAAAAGAGAGAACCATTCCCCGGGAGTTCATACGAATATTTAGAATTGGCTTGTATTTTTTCGTAGAATCGGCAGTATATTTTCAATGAATTATTGGTATATCTTTATAAAAATTTAATTAACTTAACAAATTGTTATTTTATCGATAAATACTAGCTATATATATTTGGTTTAGAACATGCAAAGTTATAGCTGGTAGAAATGAAGCCATTTTTAATTCTGATTTCGAAAGTGTTTCGTATGGGTTTTTTTAATTTATGCTTGTTTTCAAGTTTTTAATTTTAGCTATTTTTTTAATATAAAATTAGGAAATAAAAAAAATAAATAAAAAAATTTAACACCATGGAAAATAGAAATTTGGTGGCATAAAAAATCGCTTGAACAAAATGCTCATAGCGCGTAATGAAAAAAACACACACATACAAAATTACAGTAATCTCAAAACTCTGCATATACTAAAAATTAAAAAAAAAAAATGTGTGTTGAGCCCAGAAGGTACATACTAACCCATCCTAACCTGAATTATTTGAAATTTTTTGTTGTAAAGCAGTATAATTGAACAATAAATCGACACCCACAATACTTTCGAGAACTGATGCTCGAAATAGTGTTGTAATTATTTTTATTTTGTACACGGAATTAAATTTAAATTTGTATTTTTGTTTAAAAGAAAAACACAAAATTTTATTGTAACAATAAATATTTGCATATTTTTAAATTATTTGGAAAAGGGCACATTTCAAAGTAGTTGGTAATTATACTAGTTTTAAAACAGTTTAAAAAAACAAAATTTCAAGTAGTTGAAAACATAAAAAACCATTTATTACAGTTGGAAAAAAAAATAATGTTGATGTTCTTTCTTTCAAATATATTTGAAAAAAGTAATTGAAATCAAATACAGAACCAGATGAACTTACTCCTAGAGCACCGCCATTTTAATAAAGTTGTATTTTTAAATTGCTTTTACAGTAATTCCATTTCCGACAGGGAGGTAACTGACATTACAGTTGCGCTGGTAGCAGAAACTCTGCTCGTCGAGTGCATATCAATTGGAGCGCTAAGTAGTTGTGGGAATTTACACGTACTGCCTGCATTTATAGGCTCTGTATACTACAAACATACATCTTGTACAACAGGCACACAGGCACGTAGTAGTTATCCTTACACATCGTATATGAGACCAAATTTTTGCCAGTACATGTCTGTGGAAATCTCACCAAAAACCTCGTCTCGAATTATTATTTTTTCCTAGTGAAAATTAAATTCGCATTAAACATAAAGGTCATAATGGTAAAAAAAAAACGTATACAATTTTTAGCAATTACTTAGAAAATCGCAAATTTGTTTCGCCCAAAAATGAAGTGCTGAAGTCAAATATACTGCATTGTCCGATAGGGTTTAAAATATCATACCTCCGCGAAATGCAATGAATCGCTTTACGCTTGAAGAATCAGACCTTTTCTGACGAAGCACATTTTCATTTCAGCGGCTATGTTAAGAAGCAAAACTGCCGCGTCCAAAAAGCCAATCCATCCTGAGCGAATGGCAGTACGGTGCGGATTTTGTTGTGCAATTTCGGTCAACGGTAACCGCTACAGAAGTGGCTTAAAGATTTTTTGTCGTCGGAATTTGAAAACATAGTATTGGCTGCTCTTTGGTTTCAGCAGGATGGCGCTCCATGTCACACAGCCCATGCCCCGATCGATACTTTGTGTGCCAACTTCTGCCCGCGTTAGACACTTTTTGCGGGATGCAATGAAAAATCGATATTGTATGAATAATCCAGCAACAAGCCTAAGGGCCTAGCGAATATTGAGCAGGCCATTCGTAAGATAGGGCCAGACGCCGCCACCAATGTTCTGGAAAGTTGAGGTAACAGGATGTGCTACTACGAAGCCAGCCGAAGCGCCACATGAATGAAATTGTGTTTCATAAATAAGGTTAATATTTACTCTTTCGATTAAACCAATTGATTAAATATCTAAAAAAAAAAGAAAATACTTACTATATATGGACAACAAACAACAAAAAAATATAAAAAAAATAAATAACGAGCCCCAACCTCTCAAACACCATCTTCATCGGCTGCAGTTTGGTAGAGCGAGCGAGCGATCAGGATTAATGGTGAATTTGGGCATAGAAACAGAAGCTAGATGCACAGAAACTGGCACTGAGATGATGGAGGAGACCATATCGAGACATTTTTGGTACCAGTGGAACCCAACCGCGCAATCAGACTGCAACCTCGTGTAAGACTGAAGCTGGCAAGCCGGGCCCTTGCCACCCACTTAACATGTCGATGAGATTAGAGCGAAAATAGATTGGGTAAAGATTGTGCTACCTAATTTTCAAAACTCGCAGCGAAAATTCTTATAGTTACAAGGGTATCCCACCTTTAAAGATTCCGAGGAAATGAGTGAAAGATGACAAATTTTCAATATATTTTCCGTTTACCGTTATTCAGCTAACAAAGAAAAAAAATTAGCAGTTACGCCCCTAGTTTGAAAGCTCAAAAAAGATAAAAAAAACAACGTTATTAGAACTTGTTAAGACTAATAATAATAATAATAAGCCCAACGGTTACCCTCTTTCCCGCCCAACCGACACGAGGGGCACAGTCCGCATGACGTACGGATCTTTTTTTATTTTTTTTTTTATTTTTTTATTTTTATAAAGAGGCACCCCTGAGTAAAACAATACTAAAAAATTAAATATAGAGCTCAAACTATATTTTCAAAGATTTATAACAATTTGGAGTGTAATTGAGTAATAAATTAAATAGTTATAGTTTGTAAAAATTGTATGACCCTAAAATTCTGTAAAAATAAGCTTTCCAACGAGGGAGGATAGTGGCAACTTTTTTCTTTGCCCCGGTCGAGCCTACCTACACCCACCAGCATAAGTCTGCGTACGTTGATTTTTTTTACAATATACACACTGTTTCTCATGTTAAATCTTATTTGTTAATTTTTTATACAAATACTAGAAAACCACGGCGGACGTCGCGGCAGGAATATTTATTTATTAATTGCCATTTGCATACGTAACCAAAAACCGCAATTCGGTTTTTGTCACATATATGTAATAGGTGGCAACCTTCCCAAAAATATAGACATGCACTTTGGCCTTGCCGATACGAACAGTTTGACACTCATGTGTTAATATTTTACGGAACTTAATTAAACTTTACATTTAAAAAAGGTGGCAACCCTCTTCACATTATACCTTTAAACTTTCTCCTCTTATTAATATATGTATCTATAAACATGTTCCTTGAAACACGGCTTGCCACCGTTAATTCAACTATTTCATAAAACTTGGCCATAATTTAATTAAATTTGACATTTCAAGCAGGTGGCAACCCTCCATATGCTATAAGTCTTCTTCACAGCAAATCGAATATTTAATTACTCATAATTTCATATTTTGTATAACTTGTTAAAAAAGTTAGCTATGAACTTTCTCGCCGAGACAAACCGTTTGACGCCCATTTATTAGTATTTTATATAACTTGTGCAGATATTTAATAAATTCGACTTTTGAAACAGGTGGCAACCCTCTTCGAAATATAGATAAGAACCCTCTCCTCGCCGAAATGCACGGTTTGATATCTATATTTTATTTTTTCATATAATTCGTGTATAATTTAAATAAATGGAACTTTTCAAGCAGGTGGCAACCCTCTTCAAATATATGTAGCTAAGTATAATCCTTATTTTTCGCCAAACGAACCGGTTGACATCGAAATTTTAATATTTTAAATAACTTCATATCCATACTATATTTCAATTAAATTCGGGTTTTCAAACAGGTGGCAACTTTTCTTCAAATGTATGAATAAAATTTCTTCTCACCAAGAAGAACCGTTTGGCACCGATATTTTAATATTTTATATAACTTGTGTATAATTTAAATAAATTCGACTTCTTAAACAGGTGGCCACCCTCTGTTGTAGCTGTAAGGTTTTTCTTAGCGATACAAAGAGTTTGATATTAATATTTTATATCCTTGCGTGTAGTTTAATAAAATTTTACATTTCAAACAGATGGCAACCCTTTTCAAAATATAGCTAACTATAATCCTTCTCTTTGACGAAACGTACCGGTTGACATTGAAGTTTTAATATTTTAAATAATGTCATATAACAATAAGCCCATTAAATTCGGCTTTTCAAACAAGTGGCAACTCTCCCAAAATATTTGAGTTAACTTTCATCGCGTGAAGAAACCCTGTTTGACACCCATATTTTTTATTTATATAAATTTTGTATAATTTAATGAAAGTCGAGTTTTCAAATAGGTGGCAACCCTTATAAAAGTTATCTATGAACTTTCTGTCCTAGATGAACTGCTTGACACATATATTCTAATAAGTAGTTCATATAACTTGTGTATATTTTAAATAAATTTGATTTTTCAAACCCACTCTATAAATACATAAAATATGCTTTACGAACTATTCTCTTACCTATAAAATATACACACATGCCAAATTTCATAAAAATCGGTCAAGCCACGAGTGACGTGGCACGAGTTTTTCATTTATAGTAAGATTAAATTAGTGAACAAATTCCATAAATGTGAAAAATGATGTTAGGCTATTTATACGCGACTACGTAGAAATTCACATGGCTGCATTTTAATTGGCAAATATAGAATCGGGAAGAACAATATCTGTAAGCTGAAGATAAACTGCATACATGTAACATGTGAAAGCTTAATTATTCCTTGCCAAATTTTACAAGTTCACAAATGTACAAAGGTGTATATGTCCTATAGATACGCACTGGTCACTTTGCGACAACTCTGCTATATCCTTTACTTTACCCAACTGCAAAATGGAGATAAATTTCTGCATACAATCGGCCAGTGTACGTCTGTATTCAAAGATATTCCAAAGGTGGGACTAAGTTTAGCCAACACAACTTAACGCCATCGCCTGTATATCTCAATCAAAAGGACACCTGCGAGCCCCAATACATACAGACATATTGTGCACACCTTTGTATGTGTGCGTACAATTAGCAACACGGATGCACAAAAGCTACAATACTACATTCGTCCTTCAAATAATTAGATGTGTGTGTGTGTGTTTGTGTGCGTGTGAGTGAGAGTGTGTTTGTGTGAGTTGCGTAAATAAGACATGGCAGACTATGATTACATTCCCTAGTTATTACCTTGGTAATTGAAATTTAAATTGAGCACCACTGCAGTGGGTATTTACAAAAGTGGATGTGTACATAGTGAAAGCTACCCACTTGGAAAAAGGAGTCAAATTATCTGCTAGAAGCAGCGACCGAAACTAGTCGTTATTTTAATTTTTTTCGAATAAAAAAATCATTGGAAAGAATTATTTTAAAATACAATTCGAATACGTCAATTAAATTCTTATCAATGTCATCTACTATGAAAATCTGACCTTATTTTTATTTAGAAGTTTTTTTGCTTTAAATCATTGCATTATCGTTATTTTGTGATTTTTATTTTTTCGATCATAATACACACAAACAAATTTGTCGGTGGCGGCATTTGTTTTTATTTAATGTTTTATGCTCGAAAAGAATATCACAAAATAACGATCAAACTTGATCAAAAATGAAAATATAAAAATTTAAAAATTACGATAGTTTTTTTTCGAAAAATTAAAAGCCACAAGATAACCATAACATCATGATTTTTTATGAAAATTATAACCGTTACGGCCCCTGTTCAAAACAAAATTTGAATAAATTATCTAATCCTTATAAGTACCATGCTATGAAAATCAGACCTTATTTTTATTTAGACGACTTTTTGTTTTAAAATAACTCACGTATAACGATAAATTTTTATCAAAAAAATAAAACTCACAAAATATCGATCAAACTTGGTCGAAAAAAAAATAAAGGTAAAACTTGTTCAAAAAAATTAAAAACACAGCTTATTGATTAAATCTGATTGAGAAAATAAAATTCACAAAATATCATTCAAACATGAACCGATAATTTTAAATCCTAGAATGACGATTATTTTTTATCGAGAACACAAAAATCACAATATATCGATTACATTTGATCGCAAAAATTAAAATCTCAACATATCGATCAAATCTGATCGAAAAAATAAAAATCACAAAGTAAATGCTAAATGGTGATTTTTTTTAAATAAAATTTATAAAAAAATATAAGTCCTATTTTCGCCTCATCTAGCTATGTATATGATTTCCGTTCCTGATTCGACAGTGCAACAACCAAGGCCAACCCGGGCTTTGTTCAAATTTTTTGAAACTATACCTAATAATAATAATAATAAAATAATTTAGCGCTTACATCCCAGCTTGAATTTTGGCCGAACTTCTCCAAGGATTTGTGGTGTGCGTCTTGACTTTGTAAGACAAATTGAGGGGCCTGCAGATTTGTGCCGACTCCGAGCAGTCAATGATTTTTGTGAGAAGTTTTTACAAGGCAGAATTCAAATAGAAAAATATTTTCTATCATTTTTGATGTTAATTGCCCCGGCCAGGATTGAAACCCAGGACACACCGAATGAATCACGCACGCGCTGCAACCTAGGCTACCTATCTTGTAGTAAAAAACCAGGCCAGTTTTTAATGTTACTTTAAAAGAGCTTAAACTAATTATCTGAAATGCAGGAAAATTTCACAGGAAATGTTTTCTCGGTGGATTTTAACCCATTAGCTCCCATTTAAGGGTGTCATTTTGACCCTTACTTCAAGAAACTCCGCAAAAAAAATTGCAAAGTTTCACTAGACATATTCTCTATCAAAATCGGTGTACGATTAAAGGCGAATGCTACACTAAATAAAATAACAAATAGTTTCTATAAAAATTAAATAACAGCCATTGTTAAATGGCAATATTAATGTTAATGAATATGGTATATATAAAAGAGGCATATTTGTTTTCTATTTTCTTAATTTTGGTCGACTTTTATGTTCTCTGTATAAAGTTTTTGCCTAAGGCCCCTGGTAACATTTTTCGAAGAATAATTTTCTCTAGGTCATTTTGATCTTCTTACAAAGTTCCAAATTCTTGTTTTGAGTGGTTTCTTGAAGTAAGTTTCAAAACCAGGGACGGAAAATAACAGTTCTTTTAGAACATTGTCTTTAAAAAATTCGCTATGAAATAAATGTTCTACAACCAAGTGTAATGTAACATACCAATCAATCGACTTCGCCGATTTCACCGAGAATTAAATTTCAAAATATTTTTTACCCCAATTTTCATGGAAAATTAAAAAAAAATAACAGTTATTTTTAATTTTTTTCCTTTATAAATCATAAATCACAGTTCTTCACTGGCTTTTATTTTTTAAATCATACTTATAAAAGTCATTTTTTATTTTTCGCAGAAAATAAGTTGTTGGGGAGCCAAAAAATTATTTATTAACCCTAATGTTTCTGGCGAAAAAATAAATTGACTTTTATAAGTATGACTTAAAAAATAAAAATAAGTGACTTTTATAAATAAAATAGGTGTTATTTTTGATTTTCAAATTAAAAATATTAAATAACTGGTATTTATGACTTTTAAATAAAAATAAAACCTAATTGTTACTTTTGATTTGTAAAACAAAAACCGATACTTTCAGGTGGCAGCTAACGGGTTAAAATATCCGACGAAATTATTTCCCGTGATAGCGGAGCCTCTCATTTCGCTTACAGATTTTTTTTAACTACCTTTCCCAGTTATTTTAAACAAACTTAGGCCGAAACTTGAAGACTTTACGAGGCCATACCATACAAAAACAAAAATGTCAAGCAAACCCATCGTATGTTTTATTACGAAATAATTATACTTTGAGAATTTATTTAAATTAATATCCCAGCAGCTTTGAGTTTCTAAAAAATTCTAGTGATCTTTACTAATTTTTATGAAATTGGCCAGGCCTAACGAGAAGGGCATTTACCAAAGTGTTATCAAAATCTGCAGTTAATAGTGACGCAAAAATTTAGAGGAAATACCAACTTCCTAAATGTCTCTGATCTCGAAAGCAAGATTTTCTTATATAGCAAACAAAGGGAAAAGCTTTTTAGAGAAAGGGTGTATTTAGAAGTATTCTTCAATTTTCCAATTGGGTATGTAAATAGGTACCAATGCATAATTGGTAGACTTGAGAATGGATATTCATAGATTTACATAGCATGCGAGTTTGCTTGTCGACATTGCAGGCATTATAATTAGACGCAATTTAGTTGCAACCCTGTGGCAGTAAAAGTCCTCATGCTACCATTGGTTTGTGCATTTGTATGGATGTACATTAGGGTGGGATAAAAAGGAATGGAGGGGAAAGCAAAGGATTGTACTAGATCGAAAAAAAAACAATACCGAAAGTTTCGAGAGTGCCTCTGATTTTCTTCAGGAGATTTTCAGGAATATAAAAGGAAGAGAATGTATTGAAATTCCAACTTAACTTTTTTTTGAGCCACCCTAATGTGCATAAGTGTGTTTAGGTGGAAAATCCTAAGTAGATTTACATGCAAATAATAAGTTTGCAAATATTCCTCTACGAAAGTATCGATTATAATATTATTTGAGTAATATTTAATATCCCCCAATTTAAGTTCATTTAATATTGTTAGATAAATTTTGCTATTTTATGAGATAATGATCCGAGGCCATTCATTTCAACGTATTTATTTAGTTTGTTGCAATTTAATCAGAGCGTCTTCTAAAGTAGTTTTCAGTAAATTTCTTTTTATGTTTTTTGCATTTTCAAAATACCGACAGCCAATTATAACTTTATGCTAATTTGCAAACTAACTAACCTCTATATCAGCATCATGTTTATTTATTTATTTCAGTCTATGGCAGATGTTTCTTACAGACTACTTGCAAAGTAAATTAACTAGCAGCTTAGACTATAAAAACTTAGAATATTGTGTTTAGAGCACTTGAAAATGCACTTTTTGAAGACGAAAAATCAAGTTGAATAGAACTCGATATTAAATTTAATTCTTCTAAGGCAAGGGGTGCATTACGCGAATATAATGTTATACAATTATCCCTTACAGAAAGGTAAGAAACTACGAAAATTACGATGTGGTACGTTGTAATGAATTATTTTCAAAATAAATGAGCATTCAACCTCACCACAGATGATATTAAAAGCAAATGAAAGCGGGAGTACTGTAGTACGATTCTCTAAATTATTTTAACGATATTCGTATGGTTAATTCATCTTAACGAAATTTTTTAACGATTTTCGCATTCGCCGAATCAGTTGTTGTCGTTAGCTAGTCGATTGCCGAAAACTAAACGGCAACAAATTTTATTGTATTACATAACTCAATCGAGGAAAAAACAAATCGTGATTTCAACTTAAATAAAAGATAAATTTAAAATTCGGTGATTTGTTTTCTTTAAATTAAAAAAGGAACATTACATACTGTCGTTTGAATATTTGGCATATGATTTATTACGAGGTGAAGAAAAAGTGTGCACTCCAACCGTGGATCGACGTTTACTCCGTTATGTAGACAATCCCTTTCATTTGAATGCAACAGCATTTCAGAAGCAGTATCGGTTAACTCCAGACTTGGCTGAATATCTAATTTCTCTGCTTGACAACCAAATAAGAGGCTCCAGAATAACAGCAAAATCGACAGAGAAACAAGTAGCTCGTGTAATTTTTAAGTCTGTATGCAATTTTAAATTTTACTTTTATATTGGTAGGTTCTAGCGGCTTTGGGATTCTTCGCGGTTGCTATCAACGACCCGTAGGTAAGCAATGGGGAATATCCATAAGCCAGTCATCCGTAAGCCGGCATTCATCGGGTAACGGATGCAATCAATGATTAATTGCTAAAGAAATGTTTGCTTCAGCGTCGTCTCCCTTTGTGGGATGCACTATTGGGGCCGTCGATTGCACACCAAAGAATCATGAGAAGGCTTATGCCAACCACCATACATATCTACCATTCAATTAATGTGCAAATGGTAAAAGCAAGTCTTTATCAAGGATCCAAGTACAAAAACAGAAATATACTCTGGAACAGGCAACATAAAGTTGGCCATGTGAAAAACATGATTCCTCCAAATTCACACCACAAACGTTAAGTGTTTGCCCTTGGGCTTTGTTGATGGACATCGCAAATGATAAACGCACTGGATATTGTAATCGTTTGAATTGAAATGGCATATCAGTTGGAATCATAGGGATACGCGGTATCCAACAAACTTCTCCATTTGATTTAGCAGTTAAGATCGTAGCTTCAATCAAATTTGGCAATAACTTTTTCATTGCCAATCTGATGCCATTACACAGTTTTGGTGGATTAATATTTCGTAATAATATAATCAAAGAACCAACTTTCAGATTCAGGCAATGCATACATATCAACGATGTACTGATGGTATAGTTTACCACATCTCAAAATATAATTTGTTCTTGTGGACGAACCATCAATCGATATGAATAAAAATTCATGGCACTAACTTTTTTCTGTACATGTAGACCTGAAAATAAGTGAAAAATGTGACTTTAGGAAATTATACAAATGAAATATCAACACACTGAAAATAGTTCAATTATTTACCTGTTAGTGGATCAATCATTGGTATATTAATATGGTAGCCATCGTCACCTTTCCAATGCAATATTGGGTATTGTAATGCATCGTAACTACGATGAAGTTCCGAAACACGTTGCAATTGCTCATTTCTGCGATCAAGTACAATATCACGGGATTTAAACTGATCACCAATAATTACAATTGCATCCTCATCAATTGTCGGTGCATTGAATCGCCGCCTTGCATGCTCTCCAAAAGGTGTTCTATCAGCCTTTATTACGATTTTGTGATTATCAGATGGCATACGATCTAGAGCTACATATTTTGAACAATTGTACTAATGCGTTATGCTGATGGAAAAACCTTTGTAGCTCACGAATAATTTCTCGTCTTGTATTCCAAACAATTGCACAACGTTGATCCAATTCACGATTTTCATCACCAATAAAATAAATTTGCAGAAATTGGTCATCAGTGTCGGGGTATGGCAATAACGAACTAGCTTAATGATAAATCTGGCCCTAAATCTGTAAGATTTTTTAAGAATTATTTTATTATTTTTAAACCTATCGAATACTTTATGATTCAGATTGATATACATAAACATGGGGCAATCCTGTTGAAGTATTTACCATAAACGTCGGCTTAAAATGATCTCTAATAATTTTTGTAGCACCAAAAGATGTCATTGGAAATGTCGAATTGTATTGTTGAACATGACTCAATAGGTGCTTCGACGTTTAGATGTCCCAAAACTAATGAATACAATGGTTCGGGTGGAGTTTCTAATGCTGGCAATGTCACTTTTGCCATTAGCACATAAACATATGTATAATATATTATCTTACATTATCTTACAAGTATATGTATTTAATTGTTACAAACTCACAAACATAGATGTAAGTATTTCTAAATTATATAGTTATGTATTAATGTATTTATTTAATTTAATATTATTATTATTTATTTTGTTTTTATTTTTGTTTTATTAGGACGGATGGAAAGGCCTAGTTTCCATTCCATACGTATTTATCGAATAGGCAATGATTTACAGTGATCAAATAGCAGTCTCTTGAACATGACAATGTTATCATAGTTTTTTATTTGTGATGGTAACTCATTGAAGCATTTTAGACCTTTATAGAATATATTTTTGTTACATACTTCTGTTCTATAGAACGGGAGTCTAAACCTATTATTCTCTCGAAGTATGTATGTATGAGTATCGTTAATATATCGAAGATTATCACTCAGATAATCAGGGAGTCTACCCTTTTTAATGTTAAACACGAATTTCATAGCATGATGTTTTATACTCAGCCAATTCATATCCGCGATCATATCCCGCATGGGTGTATCGTAACGCTTGTTTAAGATAAAACACATAGCCCCGTTTTGCATTTTTTGCAATTTATCAATATGTGTGTCGCTCGCTACGAAGAAGATCGTAGGACTATATATGTGGTTTCACTATTGATCTATAGACTAAGGTTTTATATCTCCTTCCCAGATATTTACATGACCTTTTCATGAAACCAATCTTTTTTGCAATTTTTTTTACTGTACATATATTCGGCATGCTCATCAAACTTTAGTTTATTATCAATGTATATACCTAAGTATTTAATGAGTTTGACTTCCTCAATTATTTCATTTTTGATTTTTAAAGAGTAGCATGTGGATCTAAGATCAATTGCCCTAGTTAAGACCATAAACTGTGTATTGCAATTGTGGTGATCAGTTTCAATCCCGTACATATTATAATCAATCTGATTGTTGTAAATAAAAGCAGCACGCATCATTTCAGCCAAAACAGCACGACGTATTCGTGATCGCCGTGCAAGATTCAGCGCAGGTACAGGGTCAACAGATCTACATATTTCGTGCATTACGTTCACGCTGCGATGCATTAGCTTGTGCGCGTTCATCTGCAGTCATTGATCGTCTTGGTAATGCCACATCAATAATGCGACCAACATATATTTGCTCGTCTGGCTCGTGGCATTTTTCCTTCATATAAAAAAGAATAAATCAAATTAAAAACAAATTGCATCTGTTACAAAAGAATAAAACACCCGTATGCACACAATATGTTTTTTTCAAATAAAGAAACATACATGCATGCATGTGTCTCACTTCAGCAATTCAAAACTTACCGTTGTTTGACAATTTAATTCAAATAAAGCCTGTAAACGATATGAAACACCGACGACTCGCTAAAAAACTGAGAAAAGTGCACGGCCACGTATACATAGTATACATTTGAACAATTCAAGACTCACAGTTTGTATGAATGCACTCAACAATGGGTTTAAAAATATAAACACAAAGCAAAAGCAATGCCGGCAATTTGCTTTAATTTTAAGAACTTGACACAAAAATCATTGTTATAAAAAATGTGATAAATGAAAAACCGGTCGACCGATTTTGTGCAAACTTCACATAAACTATCTACTAAATAGTCCAAATAAAGCCTAAACATTTGGTTTGGATAGGTGAGCCAGTTCTTAAGTTATGAAATTACAACGAAAAGTGACATTAATTTTTATATATATATATAGATTATATGAAGCCGGTTAACACTAATTACTGCACTACTCACACATACATATGTATGTACAATGTACATTGTACATGCATGCAGATGTATTGGCTATATTGTATTGCAGCAATTACAATTGAACGCTCGAAAGAGTCATACCCTTGAGTGAATCCACCAGACCTCGAACTTGTGGCTCAACCAACATCTCAGTTATGTAGTGCTAATTAGCTGCTGTAATTCGCAATATACACATACATACATATGTACATATGTATATGCACATGTATGTATGTATTTGTATTGAGCTGCGCTCACACTTGCAATACACGAGTGTGCGTATATTGACAATAACTGCAGTATATTGACACAGACACCATTTCGATTCCGCAATTACAGTTGTAAATTCTTGAGTGCGTTTCGCTCGAATGGATAGTAGGGTTGCCCTTATTTTCAAAACAAAAATCAATGTTTAGCCCCCCCCCCCAAGCCACTAATTTTATGCGAAAGCAAATGAACTGTACAAAATGTTTGACTGGTCGGACAAGTTTTGGGCAACCCTTTGCACATTGAAGTTTTCACATATCGAGACCTAACCGCAAAAAAAAAAAACGTAAGCTACATTTTGATACCTTTCATGAAGATGAAATGGTATTATAACTTTGGTCCGACGTTTCTAAGTAGACCCGCGCCCAAGTATACTAAAATAATCAAAATAAAAAAGCTGACTCGAATTAGTCATGTCATAGACAGACTATCTGTTTGAACGCAAACCAGTCCAACAGTTTCAGAGATATCTAAATGAAACTTGGTAAGCGGATGTGTTTCTATAATTTATTACTCATTTTTCGGAACCGACCAGATCGGACATTATATAGCTACTATACAACTGATTGTTCAGATATGGGATTTTCCATTATAACGCCTACACTAAAGCAACTAAGGCCATGAAATTTGACACTCCTTTCGGTTCCACCGAATGAAGCGCACACACGCTATAAGCTCGGCTACGGCTGCCGAGAAACGGAAACAAAAAATAATACTAATACTAATATAAATAAACTCGTAGGTTTGTAAATGTATTACCTTTGGATTTTCATTTTCCAACCGTTTCACGTAACTTCAGCGCGACTTGTAATATTTCTACTCTTTCCTACTTTTTTGTATTCTTACTTCATATTCGGATTCAGCAAAAAATTTTACATATGGCATGATGTTCAGATGCCATAGGTCTGATTAGGATATCTATAGTTTTACGCTGACTCCTTTGATTTTCATGCACCCGAAATAGTTGCGATGGCGCATCTGCTAAATAATCAGTTATCGAACTGATTTGGTTCCATTTTCCAATGCTCTCCCACAAGTTTTTTTCAGACGTTATACTTTCTTTAGTGCTTATGGATCGCTTTTGTTGCAGTCACTGCCCAAACGTTTTCAACCGCAGACAGTTGTCCTTTGAGATTTGGTTATTCAGTGTCCGCCCCCTGCACTACCTCAAAATACGTATGTATGTTTGTACTTCTCCTGAAGCTTTCCAAATTTCACCATATTTTTATTCTTCCCCACTCTCCCCACCCGCAATTACTTCTTCACTCTTCCATCTACTTTTCCGCTTCAGTTTCTCCCTCTTTCGCTTACTTCGATTGCTTTAGTGCACCATAGATTTGGCGCTTAGTTGTTATTAAAGTTGTCATTAGTTTTTCTCAATGCTTACTTTTGTTGTTGCTTTTGCTATGCGCTTGCTACGTCCTTGCTATAATTCTTCTTTTTTTTTTTGTCCAGATTCTGTACTACAATGCAATTCCCTTGGTTGAGTAGCGGCGGAAGGACCATAACAATCAGATGTGTCTGTGGCAAGTTAAACAACAATAACTTTTACAACAACAATAAAAGTAAACGTAATCGCAAAAGCTATAAGAATAAAATTCACTGCAATAACAACAAAACATTTATAAAAGTTATGTCAAAAGCAAGAAGAGTGCTGGCTGGCAGGCGGCGATAGAAAACAATGTTGGAATCTTTTATTGCGGTTGCATTGCGGTTGGGTTAGTCGAGCGGTTATGTCAACTACCAGCGTAACAGCAAAAACAAAAACAAAAAAAAAAAAAACGGTTTAAAAATAACAACAAATACGAACGAAAAGTAGCATCAGTAAAATCTTGGCAATGGCAGCAGTCATAGAAACAACAACAAAAAGAGTTCGTATCGGAATCGACCGCAGTTTGCGCATCGCAACAGATTTTAGTCTGTTCGGTTTTTGTTTGTTTTTTTTTTTTCAAATGTTTTTTTATTTTTCATTTTTGTTATGCTTGTTCTGTGAAAGTTTTCTCTATTTCTCTGTGATTTTAATAGAATTATTTGTCTTTGTTTAAAACTTCATAGTGCAACGATTTGTTGTGTAAGTTAATCGAAGGGCGCTATTTGGAAAACAAAATAAACATAATTGATAGTTAAATATTTGGAGAAGTAAAATTGTTGAGCGTCAAATACTGCTACGATTATTTGAAATTTGAAGTATGAAAGAATTGATTTTAGTTAGTTGCCGCTAATATTATTTGCTTTGATTTTATTAATGTGAAAGTGAGGTTGAGATAATTTGAGCAACTAGCCATCATTGTAATTGCAATTAATATCCTAGAATGAAGATTGCTGATTTTCTAATATTTTAGATGAACGATTTTTTTAACTTTTTCAAATAAATAGAACAAGCTTTCTAGAATTATCGATCTAATCTCTTTTTAGTGACAACATGAACTTTTCATTTTATGAATACCTTGACCCCCTATTGAGCTCTATTACTCATCATGTTCGGGTTGTTCTTCAGTTAGAATCTTATAATTTCATTTATTCTTCTTTTTTATTTTCACAAAAACGCAGTTTCCTGGTTTTTGCTTTAAACGCGGTTATCTGGGTACTTTAAATGCAGAAATTTCCTTCCTTCATAGACTGGAACTCATTATTTTGTTAATTTCATTATTTATTTATTTCAATCAATGAATACAAAGTTTCTTACTGACTGTGTCTAAAAATACTATTTAGCTTTTTAATAACTTCAATTTAGGTAGTTTGAGATCATTTTTTTTAGAACTAGCTATTCTAGTAAAATAAAGATTAGTTTCCCTGAGGGCTCGTCCACTAGTTGCATTCATAGCATAATTCGACTTTACGGAATGTACGCAAGATAAGTCAGAATGTATCAAATTTCTTAGAGAATAGAATATTAAGCGGTATTTTCTGCAAAATTTCCGGGCTATCAACAAATTTGGAAGATAAAAGAGTAGGATAGAAATTTTCCCCTATCCACAAGGAATTTTAGATTTAGAAGTAAGCTACTTATAAGAAAGTTATAGCAATCGTAAAGTTAAGATATCTTTGTGTAGAACAAAAGCGATATCAAGTTTTTTTTTAGATCAGAAAAATCGGAACTATTATGATGAACAAAAGTAGGCATTTGGTAGGTACAATGAAATTAATAAGAGCCGTAAATGTGAGTTTACAGTTCTAGATTTTTAACATGATCTACCCGTTTCAAATTTGTACCAGCAATCGGATAAGTTGTGTTTAATTTATGCAGCTTTTCAAAAAAAAAATCATATGAAAACATTTATCTGTATTTAAGAAAAGGTGATTTCTTTCACACCAAGAGTATACTCTATCTAAATCCAATTGAAGCGACACAGAATCCTCGTTGCTCTTTACCATCAAATAAATTTGGAGATCATCAGCATACAAAAAAAAATTTCGTGAATAAGAAGTGCAAGCTTATGTCATTTATAAAGATTATCCATAAAATATGTGGGTTCAAGTATACCAACCTGAGGAACTTGCATAAAAAGATAGTGTAGATATTTTTTGGAATCGCACCGTACAATACCTTTCCTTTAGATACGATTTCATCCATTTCAGGAACGTGGAGTGAAAACCAATAACTTCTAATTTATTAAGTAAGAATATAAGGGACCTCTCTACTGTATCGATTTAATACCCAGCCTCAAAAACTTTAACAAAATTTGAAATAGTAGATCTCCCTTTATCAAACCCATGCTGATTCTGATAATCTATGTATATTTTTATTTGCAAAAATAATTGTACCCTTGACAGTGCCTTCG
Organism: Anomoia purmunda; assembly: GCA_951828415.1. Lineage (NCBI taxonomy): Eukaryota > Metazoa > Arthropoda > Insecta > Diptera > Tephritidae > Anomoia > Anomoia purmunda. The sequence continues at coordinate 50,355,297 of OX639995.1, forward strand.
AACAATTTCGCAATCGGTTTATAATTCGAAACAGCGCTTTTATTTAAATTTTTTTAATTTTCACTTACAAACTTTCCCCTAGAAAGTGACAAGTTAAAAATTAACAATAAAAGCTTAATAAAAGCAGAACAGTTCTTGAAGAAAATAGGAGATAGAACATCTACATCAGTTTGAGTGGATGATTTTGCTTTAAAATTCTCCTTAGCACATCTTCCATTTTCCTGCTTGAACAACAGTGAGCCAAACGACAGACATACTTACTAATATATCAGAAACTCTATGATTACCAGATTCAGTAACATCATCGACAAAATTTGCACTAAAAAAAGTCTGCAAAAGGGTTAGAAATAACTCTGGCAAATTTTGCATAAAAGAGTTGATCTCTATTGTTTTTTTTATTTTAAATTACTGTTATATTTTTTACGAAATACTTTATTAAATTTTTTAAATTCAGACAAACAACATTTGTAATTTTCATAGCGGGAAATATTTTTGGACACTTTGAATTTTTTGTACAGCCTGTTACAGTGGTTTTTTAAATGTTTTTTTTTTAAATGTTACCGGTTGTGTACCAAGGTAACTTATTACTTTTGTTGTGCAATTTTAGAATATTATTCAAACAATAATCCTGAGCCTTAGATTTAAGAAGATCGAAACTATAGACCATATCTTGTTTAGCGAAAAGACTTTCCCAATCAAACTCAAGCACATGGTTGTTAAAGATCTCGAAATTACAATATTTAACCTTCATTAGATCTTCAAAATTGCTGGCGTTAAATATCTTCGGGTCAAATTTGACTCAAGCAGCAAATTTCTGGTATAAAAACAAATTGAACATACTAAAGTGTATTATAAAACCTTGCATATTATTTGTAGCTGCAATTAAGAAATAAATTTTATGTTTTGAGTAGCATTTATTTAAAATTGTTTCGATTTGACGAAACTGACGTAAGAGAGAACTATTTAAATACATATAAAAAGTAAGTATAAAATTGATATCAAATAGTAAAATGAATTTAAGTCAAAGTTAAGTCTAATTCAAGTGTTTAGTCGTTGCATTGGATGTATAAAACAGTTGTTTTTGAATCCTTTTATATATAAAATAAACTTTTTTACAGCTAATTCAGATTAGTGCAGTTTTATTATATGATTTTTGATATAATTGGCATCGATTTCCTTTTGTTGTGCAACTTTAGCTGGTCTTTCTTCCGATCTTATTGAAGTAGACGACGGTTGATCGTGTTGATCGAATTCACGAGTGCTCTTTGTGATTTCTCGCGAAAATGGAACCCTTGGTAAAGTTTTTAATTTTTTATATAAGGTGCAGTGTCGGCGTTTCGAAATATAACTTAAACACAATTTGAGGGCATCGATTTGTCTTTCTTTTGCAAATATAATAGGACACAACTTTTTCCAATGTATCTGCACCACCTTTACATTTGTTATAATCTAATATTACTTGTGTTTCTTTTTTTTCGCAATGACTTACTTCTGAGCCATGATGTAAAGTCTTAAGAAGAAGCACAAGATTGTTATGATAAGAAATGTGCACGTCTTCTGGAACTGGAGCCTATTTTTGCAAATTTTTGCGAAGTTACTCCTTCTGTGTTTAGTTTACTACTGTAGCAATGCGCAGGCAAATGTGAAGAAAATAATTCCATAACATTTCTAGTTCACGTCCAAAGCAATAATCTGGGATTTCCCGATATAAAAATATAAAAAGCAATAACGAGACAGGAAACGAGACAAGTATATACAAGGTGGCGCAAAAGTAATCCTCCTATCAGAAAATGCTATAAATTTTGCGATTGGCCCCTAATGTCAGTTCTGTTTTGACATTTGTGTAGTAAACACATGCGAAATACACGTTAATAAACAATGTTACGCTACACTGCTCCAGAACGCGGAATATTGCTGACTATTTATTTGCCCAATAATCGGTCGGTGACTTTGGCACAACGTGAATTTCGTCGCAGATTTCCTGGCCGTCCAACGCCTACTGGTGAAACACTGCGACGTTTAGCCGCTCGCCTGGAAGAGACTGGCACAACACGAGATGCTGTCAGGCGTGGCAGACCCCGGAGTAGCCGTTCTGCAGAGAATATTGCTGCTATAGCCGAGGATGTCATGGAAGCGCCGTCGACATCGACCAGACGACGTGCCACGCAAATGGGTATCAGTCGACGGTCTTTACAGCGAATTTTGGTGCAAGATTTGAAGATGTTTCCGTACAAAGTCCAGACGGTGCATCAGCTGTTAGCTGCTGAGCGCCAATCGCGTCTAACATACGCTCAAGCCATCCTTAATCACCACCAAGAGGAAGATGATTTTTCATCAAAAATAATCATGAGTGATGAGGCCCATTTCCATCTTAGCGGGTACGTAAATAAGCAAAATTTACGCTTCTGGGGCACTGAAAATCCGCGTGTAACCCACGAAGAGCCATTACACCCGCCCAAAGTCACTGTATGGTGTGCTGTTTTCGCTGGGGGAGTCATCGGACCTTTTTTCTTCGAAGACGTCGCGGGCCAAACGGTTACTGTGAATGGTGAGCGCTACAGAGCAATGATCAACGAGTTCTTTTTGCCGCAACTTGATGAATTGGGATTGGAAAACATGTGGTTCCAACAGGACGGTGCAACGGCACACACTACACGTGCCACAACCGAAATGCTGAAGGATGCATTTCCCGGGCGCCTAATCTCCCGTTTTGGCGATTTGCACTGGCCAGCAAGATCGCCTGATTTGACCGCTCCAGACTTCTTTTTGTGGGGCTTTTTGAAGTCGCGGGTGTATGTCAACAAGCCTCAGACTCTTGCAGCTCTTGAAGAGAATATCCGTCAAGAATGTGAGGACCTATCGCCGGAAGTTTTGGCCAAAGTGATGGAAAATGCCATAAAAAGGGCTCAAATGACAATCAACTGTGGCGGCGGCCATTTACATGACATCATATTCTCGACTTTATGTAAAAAAAATTAAAAGACCAAATAAATACATAGAATCCACAAGAAGAATCAAAGTTTTTCTTTTTTTTTAAATTACAGCCAAAAAACATCGGAAGTTTGCTTTTGCGCCACCTTGTATTTATTAACGATTATTTTGAATTGCCAGGCGTAAAGAGATGCAGAAATACTACAAAAATAATATGTGATTTGCAGTGGGCCAAATTTGACCCGAAGACCGTATGTGTAATCAAAATTATAACTAGAAAGGTCGTAAATATATAAGTCCAGAATCACTAATATGTATCTCTCTAGTTTCTAACATAAATAAAGGCCATGAAATATCAGAAATTTTAATCACAAATTTTCCCAGGAAAAAACATTTTCTATCTGAAATGGGTCAAATTTGACCCGAAGACCTTAGGAACGTTAAGATTAACATTTGAAGTATTACTTTCGGAAGGGGCATTTAAAAATTCATACAATTCTAAATCTAACACTAACGGAATAGGATGTCAATTACTGTATAATTCAAAAGCTGTGTTAACATTAGACGGAGTTAGAAAGTCTGAAGAATCCAAGTACGACCACGAAATATCGCTTAAGGTAAAATCACCAAGCACGCATGACTGCTGATCTCCGACCGTTTATCGCTGCGACGTTGTCAACATGCTGATTTCAGCCGTATGCTTAATTGATTCAATAAGCAATCCTAATTATGTCTAACTCATAAAGTTTATAAAAGATAAGTGCTACTCGAGGAAGTTTGGTTAATTGAGTGAAGTCCTTCATAGTAAGTACATACGTAAATTCGAGGCTGATATTGAATAGGGCCACAAGTTTTTCTACTATTATGTCATATTATGTCACACATATTGCTGCTAAGCTCTTTGCAGAATTTTTCGTTCTAATTTTGAATCATAGTCGGAAACATGTAGAGCTCATTATCTCTCGATTATGTGCTGTACGGCATTCCGCACATTAAATCCTCCCCGCAGTCGGAAGTACTAACTAGATGGTTTGTGCCCCTATTTTCATAAGAATTCTTTGGCTCTTGCCGTGTGATTCCCTATCGATGCTTGGAAGGCGACAATATGGCTTATTGTAGGCCTATCTCCAAATTATCGACGGTCTCAATGAGGATATCGTTAAACAAATTTTGTTTTTTTACAGTTAAGTATTAATATCTCACATTCCGCAATTTTTCATGATCTAAGTACTGTCTCAAATTTATCTGCCTTTTCTGCGTCTCATGTACTCAATATATACCGATTTTTCCAAAGCATTCCATAAAGTTAGTCATTCAATACTAAATTCTAAATAGCCAGCCTAGGGTTTCATTGCGTCTTTGTGTTATGGTTAAAATACTTACGTACTTCTCTCCAACCATTTGCTCCCTCAATACCAGCTCCAGCTATTTTCCATTGTGCCCTAAAAAAGCAAATGAAGTGGAAGGATGCTGCGCATCAGAAGAGAATAAAATTAAGATGCAGTTAAAATAGCAACACTCGCTTGGCGAAGTCAACAACTTGGCGGACGTCGAGCAGGGATTTTATTTGTTTACAGAGCTGTCGATTGCGATGGATTTTACGGGATGTTGTTGACAGCTGTTTTGTTACCGTGCACTGTTATATTCTTATGCCTGTCTATGTATGTATGTGTGTGTGTGTGTGTGTGAGTACATTTCTTGGAAAACTCTGAACAGCGATTGTGGCAGGCGCAAGTGGGGTTGCATCACCGCCACAAATATTTATAGGTATTGTTACGCTTTTTTATTTTCCTTCACTGCCGTTTAATTTGCACGAAAATGTGAAAAGCGAAACTTTGCAATACTCTTCCGAAATGTATCTCTCTCCTTTCAGCTCGGTGTAGGTAGCGTAGTCAGTTTTCTGCCTGCCTTTTGTAAGTATTTGCATTGTTGCTTTTGGCACGGCATGCCATTGCTGCCGATTCCCAGGCGTGTCGTTGTGTGCAAATTTAATCGTTTACTAAACTTCTCTCTTGTTTTACTTTTATAGCTCGTACAGTAAATATTTAAATATTAAATGTTAACTGATCTGATTTTTCTGATGTTACTAAATTTGGGAAGGCATAAGAAAAAATGTTTAGTTTTGTTTCTATGCATCCCATTCAATTTGCATGCATTAAAAGGAAATCAACGGATTCAGTACTATACACTATATCACTTGCTTGGTAAGATCGAAGGCGCCTACGAGTCTAGGGAGATTGCTCTGTGCATTTTCCTAGATATCGAAGGGTCTTTTGATAATGCTGCCTATGGATCTATCCCTATTGGTTCAAAAAAGAGTAGTCCATTGGGCATGTTGATCAATCGTGATGTTCCTTCTGCCTTCAGTAATGGTAGAGTCGTGAAAGGTTTTTAAAAGAGATGTGCCCTGTCTCCTTTACTGTGACCACTTGTGATAGACGAACTTTTTTTTGGACTCTAAGAGTGGGTATACGATGCCGTTGGTTAAGCGGAGGACTTGGTTATCATTGTCAATGGAAAATTCGGCACACCACTGCCTCCGACATTAGTAGTGCGATTCGGTGTGTGGCCGCAAATTGTTGTGCCTTAATGTAACCCCCTGTTCTTGTACCATTTAAAAAAAAGGTGCAGTCCGATCCTGGGGTTAAACGGCGCTTGAATATTCTGACAAGGACAGCATGACGCTCGATAGATGCCTTAGTTGGAATTACCATTTTGACAAACGCTAAGTAAGGCTACACGGGCCATGTGGGCTTGTAGAAGATACTTTGCTCGTACATGGGCTCTGAATTCACAGCTCAGCCGACTGTGGTGAAAAAACGCACACTCCAAAAGCCCGCAATACTGCGCTTAAGCCAACTGCAGGGGTTGGCACGTCTCTCACTCACTGGATCTATGAAATCTTGTTCAACCGTGGCGTTGGAATCGCTTCGAAGCTTGACTTCTCTCCACATTTTTATACAGGTCGCAATGGTCTCAATAAAGCTGTTTAGCTGAAGGGAATTTTCCTCATAACAGGTATCGATCGGGGATCCTAGGAAGTATACAAGTGTTGGAAATTTGTAAAATTTGTGAGTCCATAACTAAGAAATTCTGCTTAGGTAGAAGGTTCCAGTTCAAAATTCGTTACCGACACTCTTTGTGCAAAAGGTTTCCCGTGTCTCTATAAATTGGTATACTGACGGGTCAAAGATGGATGAGGGGCAGGTGCAAGAATGCATATACCTGTTACTAAGATTTGCATCCAGACCAGTTGGCTGCTTGACTGCCACTGAAATAGCGATACACTCGTTGCGGTAATTCCGTTTTAGATTAACCTCTGCCCACAGAAGGCTGGTGTATACCTCCGGTTAGTCATTGTTTCAGTGTAGTTTTCTAGCTCCGTCCAGGTAGCTTTATTCCATAGTTCAATCTTAAATAAATATCCTCTCAAAATTTGTAACCTTAATGAGATCGCTTTGGGGTGTTATGCTAGCGATAGCGTACCGATGTTAACTTTACTTTCCCGCGATATACCCGAGCTATGTTAACCATGGTTCTGTTCCATGGGTACCCCAGATCTAGAACAGTCTTTATATGCCTTCACGTGCTTGCCATTGAAGCGGAGAAAGTGATTTTCTCAGCGTTGAGAGGATGGTCCTCGAAACCAACGCCACCGGCTTATAGGTTACTATTGGCCCAGCTATCACTCGAGCTGCAGCCCCAGGATAGCATTGGCATGTTCCCTCTAAAAATCCTGGATGGTGAGATCAAGATATTTGTCTTTGCCGTATGCGACTTTGCAGATGATGTACTCTATTTGAACCATTTATAAGTCGACAGGTTGGCCCTGCCTGAAACCACTCATGGACTGAAGCAAGGAAATGGAGATATTCTCTGTCAACCCAGTTTCCGGGGCGATGGAACGAGAATCGGGCATAGAGTAGCTGGCAACGGCCAAGACGGTCTAGCCCAGGTGAATACAAAGGCATTCAGAACTGAGTAGGATCTCTGAGAACATTACCATAGAACTGCAAAATAAAGCAGTAGTCACGTAGAAGCTAACGCATACAAAATTACGAAAAATGTGTAGGGCTTCGTCGCTTGATTTCCTGCGTGTTTTTTAGAAAATCGGGCCAATCAATCTTTCCGGTTCGTACCGGTCATAGGAGCACGACGGGCCCCTACCAAAAGCGCAGCCCGTGCCCATCCCTAACTCAAACTAGATCAAGGGATAAACCAAGGTCTCGCAGTTCCACAAACTTCTTTACTAGCAGTAACTGAACTTGAAGTAACTGTCATTAAATACTTGCCCAACAAAAGCTGCACACCACCGAAGGGTTTCTGATCTAAATAACTGATTTGACAAGAACACCGTTCAGGCTTCGAGAAGCAGTGAATGTAAATTATAGCGCAACAACCAACAGCAAGTGCATTTCTTAATACACCGCTGCAAATATGCAGGAAACCCACTTAAATTATGAGCTCTTTCCTTTTGCAGCGTTCGCAGTTCAATTATTCAATCAAAAAAGTCGTTCCCATTGCTTCCACTTCCTCCGAGCAAAACTTTATAACTCGCACCTATATGGGATCTTCGCATCAGTTTGTCTATTTGCTTTCTCATTTTTTTTCAATTGCGCCAATCCAATTAAGTCGTCAGTCGCAAATAAGCACAGAATCCAGGGCTTCACGCAAATGGCAGCCAAATTATGCAATACTTCAACTGCACTGGGCTAAGACATCATCGGTCGTGCGTCGCAAAAGGCACAAGGCACAAGGCGGCTGCCAGGAAAACTTTCACGCGCCGAAATTAGTTGAAATTGGTTGAGCAACTGAGAGTGGCTAAAAGGGCCATATAACCAAGAAGCTGACAGCAATTCGAACCATCGAGGGCTGGCAGCCAAATGGCTTCCACTGTTGCCAGCGAAATGCCACATTCATTTGCCTCGTAATGCCGCGCAGCTGTTGCACCAGATTTTCTGATGCACCAGAGAAATGGCATGAAATTTGTATGCCTTGAGTCTGCTGTCCAATTCTCCTCTTTACACTTTACTTTCTCACTTTCACGAAATTATCGTCGGTTTCGTTTTTGCTTCTCACTTTTTGTTGGTATTTTTACTAAGATTTGTTTTCGGCCTGACGTGCCAACTGCTGCCACGCCAAGTCCAATATGGATATCCTCAATTACGGGCCCCATCAGTAGGCACACGCAATGCTTACAATAATAATAACAACAGCAATTGCCAATTTAAATTCACTGCCAAATAGCGAAGGAGCAGCCGACTCGCCGAGCCGCCAACGACAGCGACAAATGAGTGCCTGCTATTGGCACAGCAATTCGCTAGGTCTTCCTTCTCGCTACTGTGGCCAGTTAGCCCTTTAGCTGCATAATATTTATAGTGGCATGCAACGCCTTGCAATGAACAGCAACCTGATGGCCTCGGCCAGTTCAGAAACGTTAGCCAATTTGGTATGCAAGTGAGATGGCTGCGCGTTATTTTCTCGTTAGTAACACTTCACACCCATCCGGTCGGCTGGTTGGCTGGTCCGTTGGTCAGGTCGAGGCAAACAGCAAGAGTTTCCGGTTGTATTACTACAAACATACACACAAACATGCTTACAGTGAGTTAAAGATGTGCTCATAAAAAACTACCTTGACATAAATCTCTTTACAATTTTTAATATAATTTTCAGAGGGTTCACCAGTATTGTACTTTTGGTTGTTTCTTGAATCTTGATAAAGAAAAATAAACATGTCTCTTTATTTCGAAAATTACATGTATAAGTAGGTAGATGACGGCTCCCTATGATTTTATGCAACATCCATAACAAACATGCTTGATTAGCTATGAGCTTTTATAGAGCTCCAGAAAAACTTAACTAAACCAGCGCATTGAGGGACAAAAAATTGAATATCTCCGGAACGAAGAAAAAGTACAGATTATTAAAGGTGAACATTTTGCTCACAATTCCGCATAAGTTTCATTTTTTTACAGCGTGAATAAAGCATTGAAAATTGCAATTGATTAAAATAAATTATTGCAAAATCAATTATTTATAACAATTTAATGTTTGTTTTCAATTAAAAAAATAGTGCAAACACTTTTCAATAAGCTCTGAAAATTTCATCTCATTATCTATTGTAGTTTAGGAAATATTAATTTTTTAATTTGATCGTGCACAAAACTTTGATTGTTGATAACTGTAACAATAATTCGAATTTTTGCAAAATATTAATGGGAAGCATAACATTCACTTCATAATAAAATAATTGTTTCTGGAATCCAAAATTTAGTGAAATTTTCGGGGATCACTTGACGTGGCTTTACTCATATGATTTTTTGCGCTTGGGGTTGTCGTAATGGATCCATTTTTCATCATTTTTGTAGCGTTCCAGCAGCATTTCGGACAAGCAAAACCGCCTTTCGACATCTCTACGCTCTACAAAATCACCACTTTTAAATCGTGCAAACCATTTTTGGCACGTTCGCTCAGCTAGAGCATATTCACCATAAACTTCCACCAAAATACAATGACATTCGGCAGCAGTTTTCTTCATATTAAAGTAATGAAGAGGAACTCCCCGCAAAAACACCTTTTCAGGCACAAAGTTCGACATATTTCAGTGAAAAAAAATTATTGTTGTTTACGCTTCAAATGAATGACATATACTGAAAAGACGTACAATGGCAGTACCTTTCCAACGTATGTTCGGAATTTATTGAAACGATGGAATAAATACAAGTTACGCCATCTCTTAGCAATTAGCTAAGCTAACTAGCACGAATTAAGTTATAGACCCAATAATAATTAAAACAAGTATAGCAACTAGTGTTGCCATATTATATGTAGGTTAAATTTTTAAAACAATAAATATGATTTTTAGCATAAAAACAAGGAGATGTCTTCTTACAATTGAATATTTTTTAACAAACTTGCATAAAAATTAATAAGCAAAAAGTTATTTTAAATAAATTTGAGACAATTTTCAAAATTAAATTAAGAAGATTTCCTCTCGAAAATTTCTTCAAACTTGTCCCATCTCGCCCTCCTTTCGTATTCGTATCAATACTTTTGTGTGCTCTTTTAGTTAGGCCTGTTCGATGAATGCACTTTAAGTGTAGAGCAGTGCAGAACAACATCGAGCAAAGCTCGAATTTCACTGCAGAAAGTATAGCCACATTTAAAGCTATATATAAAATTTGCCATTCAAACTCGAGGTAAATTCGCAATCGCTACAGACTCACTTTGTCATCCCTCGAAGCCATAAATGTCTAAAAACTAATAACATTTATGAAGACCGCAGACAAAAACTTTCTATAAAAAATAAAAACAAAATAAAACTGATCTGGTTACCAAGCCACGTACAACTTGCAGGCAACAAATTAGCCGATCTAATTGCAAAAGATGCTTTGGACATCAGCCATCTTTCCAGTGACATACAAAGCTGCATAAAGAAAGCTATTTGCACTTAAACCAAATATTACATACGACAAAACTACCAATTGGTATATAAAAATAAACTCGGAAAAGTTAACTCTAAAAGAAATATCCAAAATCGACCACAACTTCGAGCTAACAAGAAAAGAGATAATCAAGGTGGAAAAAAGAGAATGAGCAAGAAAGCGGCTTATACACACAACGATACAAAGCGGTAGAATAAGATTTTTTTCTGATCACATACAAATTTTTTTTGTATCTAAGTAAGTGTAAGTGCAAAGTCGGAAGTTTTGTACGAATTTTTCAGATGTAGAATTCTTTAAAACACTTGCAGAATATTAGCTTTGAAAGATATATAAAATGTATACATTTGGCAAAGTATTGCTACGACCAGTTCGATAGGTGAGAAGATAAGCAAAATGTATTGAAGAGCTGCCCTTGTGATTCACTTTCATCTTTGCTTTTGTTGCTATTATCCTCTGTTACTTTTCAGATTGAGCGAGGCATAGCCTCACATAGACCAAGTAGGTAGACACTTTGGTCCTTTGTCGGCAGCCGACTGCTGATCCTACAAGGCAATGACCCTTCATTAGCCCCACTAAGAGTCTGGAGTTCTCTCTTTTCAGAGAATGTATACAAACTTCATCATAATAAACCTTTTGAGCATGTCCAGCATTTACGGGGTTGTACAGATGCTGTTGCTCTTGGTAGGGGCGTTTGATGAAATTATTTTAAGAAACGGTGAGGTGTTTACGAGCAGCACCAGCTATTTATAAAGTTAAAAGCCGGACTCTGATGTTCTTCCCATATTGGGATGTGAGGTCTGTTTCATACTGCCATTACAAGGGCAGTGTTCTTGGTCTATGATTTTAAATCGCTTTAAAAACTCTTAGTGCAGGCCATGTCCTATCAGAATTTTATATCTTTCTTCAATAAGAAGTTTGAAACAGTTAACTTATTAAATATTTACCATAGAAACGCGCAACTAAATTTTCCTAAACTTCTGTCAGTTCAAACCAGTAACCTTAAAAGTTTTTCATTTGACACCAGTATAGAAAATTTCGATTACCTTAGCAATTAAACTGAGTCAAGGGTATTTATTGGGTGGCAATCCTCATCAAACATGTTTTCGTATAATCTCAGTGTAATACTGTTATATTTCAGTGAGCTTACAAATAGCATTATCTCCATGTTTTTAAACACGTGGCAACACTCGTTAAATATATTTCCATAATTAATTTCTTTAAACCTACATTCTTTGAATCTCATTACGTGATGCTTTCGTTAACTTAGTAATTTAATTTAACTTACTCTTTTAAGCAGGTGGCAACCCTCTCCAAAAGTATTTTCAAAATGAAGCTTTCTTAAAATGATTTTGTTTGAGACCCATATTTTAATATTTCATTTAACTTATTATAATTTTAAGTAATTTTTTCAACTGGAGAGGGTTGCCTCCAAAACTATTTTTGAAATTAGGAATTCTTAAAATTTATAGTTGGGCACTAATATTGTAAAATTCCGTTTATTTTTTATTTTACTTAATTTTATTTAACTTATTATAAATTTAAATAATTTTTGCAACAGGTGGCAACCCTTCAAAATTATTTTTGAGATTACGAATTTTTTAAATTTGTAGTTGGGTACTCATATTGTAAAATCTCGTTTGTTTTTTCATTTCACTTAATTTACATTTAAGCAAGTGGCAACCTTCTTTACAATAATTTGGGAAATGAAGCTTTATTAAACCATTCTCAATAATATTAGATGGATTTGATTTAACTTATTATAATTTTAATTATTTTTTTAAACAGGTGGCAACCCTTCCCAAAAATATGGCACAGAAACTTTCACATTTATAATATGTATGTAAAACTGAGCAACACGGCCAACTACATACATTCCCTCATTCATACAACCCTTCATAGTGAGAATACGAAGCTAAGGCACTCCATCACGTTTACTATCGGGTTTCTAATACTTTCCTCCAACCTACGCTCGAAACAAGCAACAATAAACAAAACATAAAGAAAACGCCGCAGACACGCAAGTAGCGAAAATACCGATTTTGTTGGTATCTATAATGTCACTGTTGGCAAAATTCTTACAAAATTCCAAAAATCCAAAAATAATTGTTAGCTCGCAGCTTTTTCATGCCACATTTCGAACATCAGATGTTGCTCGAATTGCAGGCGCTCCTCGACAAGGCTCTAAATTGTTTTTTCCCCCCAATTTTTTGCTTACTTTTCTTTTTCGCCAAATGGCAGAGTTTTTAATTTCGTTGTATTACAAAATGTCGGCGCTAAAGTGTGCTTGTGTTTTGGCAGCTCCAAAGGGCCCTTCATCAACAGCCGTTATTGAGCAATACAAACTTGCAACTACATGTATGTATGTGTGAGTATGCACAATATGTTGTTAGGCAAGTATGTACATATGTGGCATTTGGTCGCATTGCATGGTTGCATAGCAGGACAAATGCAACAACAATACTGACATTAAAGTTGATCAAAAACTCTTACGCTACTCTTTTAACGTTGATGCAAGTGAAGTTGGGAAGACGAATTTCCGCTTTGATCTAAATAACTACAATAACTTCAATAGTGCAATTCACTCATTTGCTTTAACGATATTCGCATGGTTAACTCATTTTAACGAATATCTAAACGATTTTACTAATCAGCAGTCATTTTTTTAACGATATTCACTATCGCCGGATCAGCGAATGTCGTTAGGTAGACGATTATCGAAAACTAAAGGACCACAAATATGAACTCAATCTTTAAAAGAAACAATCGTGGTTTTATTTGCATGCAATTGAGAAGAGCAAAATTACACAATCTTTTGAATATTTAACAAACGCATGACTTATCACGAAGTGAGGGGGAAGTAAGTCCATACAACAGTGGATTGACGTTTGCTCCGCGATGTAGGTAGCTCATGTAATCTAGTATGCAATATTAAATTCTAATTTCATTTTACTAGGTTATAGCTACTTTCAGATACTGGTTGCAATCAACGACCCGTAGGTGAGCAAGTAGCAATATCCATGAGCGGAAGACGTGGAGTACGTCGAGCTAAGTGGAGCTTCAGCATTCCCATTGGGGCTATCGGTCGTGATCATATTTTAATCATTCGAGACTTAGGAGAACCCTCATGGCTACCGCAAATGGTAAAAGCAAACGTTTATTTAGGATTCAAGTATATATGTAAACACAAATATAGTTTTATTTTAATTAATAGAATAAATAATCCGAGTTAAAACAATTTAAACATAATGCGATTCATAAATGTGGACCTACCCCGCTGTGCGAAGGGTGATGGAGATAAGTCCGGATATTACTTGGAGTCGCGTTTGATGACTCTTCTATCAAATCAACACGACGAGATTCCGAACCTAAGCTACAATGAACAATTTCTAAATGGGTGTTTTTTTTTAGTCATGTGGCCTCAACCAAACAGTGACTTTTTGAGGATGTAAAGGCGTCTCAACAATGGCTTGTGGATTAGCAACACTCCAAATGCGACAAGTTTATTTATCAACGTACCAATTCAACCAAAAGTGAACTTCATCGTTGAACAAAATCTTCTTGTGAGAATCGAGATCAGTGACCATCTCGTTTTGGGCCCATTCGCCGAACGTGCGACGCGCTTGATGTTCGTTCGGCGGCTTCAATTCTTGCACGAGTTGGATTTTGTAAACCCGCAAAGCAAGATCCTTCCGTAAAATCATCCATAAAGTGGATGGAAGTAGCCCCATTTGTTGCTGCGCGAGATGGCGGATGGACTCAATCGGGTCTTCTTCGATACTCTGCTTCATTATCCGCATTGTCAATGAGAATAAACGTGAACAATAGATCCATGGGTGCTCGAGTTAGTGAATTTACTGAGCGATCATGTCGACCGAATATTGGACACTGCGCGCCAAGCGTCGCTCGAACCGAACCACTACTTTGGTAATAAATTTGCACGATTACGTTGTTCCATTGTTCTCTATGAAATGGCAAACCAAACTTAGTATAAACCAAGTAACAGCTGTCAAAAAGATCAACTCCGGAAAAAGTATTGCCTCATTGAAAACTACACGTCTAAAAAAACACCCTTTATGTAGTTCGTAATAAACTAGTAATCGAAAAATGAAGATGACACGACCCCGAAATCGGTTCGTCTACAAACTAGAGTTGACAGTCAGCCCGTGGAAAAGCGTTCCAATATACATAAAGGGTGTTTTTTTTAGGCTGATAGAACTTTAAATTGAAACAAAACACACAAAAATTAAGTATGATGCCATTTTTTTCACGAAGGGCGAACAGAACACCAATTTTTAAGTAAATTTCCACAATTTGTAAACGTTGTTGCGGCGTCATTCTTTTCATGATGATTTGTCAATGCTTACAGAATAGAAATGTCAAAACGAAATGTCACTTACCAGCTGTCAATTGACAGCCATCCCTATCGAAAGTTCTATCAGTCTAAAAAAAACACCCGTTACATAATAGAAGTTCTCTCAAGTTCATTTTCGACAGTGCACATTCATTTCTTTGTTTTTCTATTCCTTTTTGGGGTTTTCACCCATTTTGAAATTTAGTTTGACAAAGAAGCCAGCTGTTAAGTTAGTAGATCGATCGCATTACATAAATCGATTAAGAGTAAGTGATAATGTGCGTATTACCTTATCAATTTGAGAACTTATGCAAAAGATGCAAGCTGAAAAATTGAGCATTGATATAAACTAAATCTATATATATAAAAATGGATCGTAGTTTGTTCGGATGCTTAAAACTTGAAAATGACTGAAGAATTATCAACAGATGTTTTGTTTTTCAGTTCAATTCAATTACAGCTCATCACGTGGCCTTAAAATAGATGTTGCTAAATGACGACTGTACGGAATTGGATTAGATTTTCCACATATCTATATAAGTGCTTCGTTGTATGGGTTCCCATTAACGCACATTAAGCTGGTAGCAGTATTACAGTGAAACATCAAGTTAAAAGTTAAAAGTTAACTATCAATGAAAAGAAGAAGAAGACAATTTTATGTGCCTTTTTCGTTTGACAGATCATGGAATCATGAAATAAAAAACTCAACCCTGTTGCTGTACCTGTTTGGTTCCTATATAAGCAGTTTTAAAGAGATTTGCCAGCTTTTTAAAAATTAAAGTAATCAGTGAAATCAAATCTTGTAATATGGGTTTCTAACGAAGTTAAATAAAATGTTCCAATATGTGTGTCAAACCAAACGGTGTAAGAAAGCTTAATTTCAAAAAAATATTTATGTAATGCTGCCACCCCGAGAAGTTTTTAGGCGTAGTTTTGTTTGCTAGAGAGAGAGGGTGGCAACCCATTTGAAAAATAAAATTTAATTTAACTACGCACAAGTTCGCTAGCAGAAAAAAATTCATAGGTGTATTTTGAACAGGGTTGCCACCATTTTGAAAAATTTAATTTAATTGATTTGTTCGCAAGTATATAAAATATTAAAATATGAGTGTTAAACGTTTTGTCTCGACGAGAACGAGAACGACATGCACCGAGGTATGCACCTAGAGAGGGTTACCAGCTTTCTGAAAAGTCAAATTTAATTAAATTATATACACGTTTCATTTCAGAAATGCGACACATATGCAAAAAAAACCGGTGTCCAGCGACAAATTTCGCTCAAATTAAATTTTTGTTAGATAGTGCTTGAGCTGAGCTATCCCCAAATCCCGTATTTATGGCCCGATTAGGTTCGAATTCCGAGAATATATTTGCCACATAAATATAACTAATTTGTTTGAAAATTGGAGCGACAGGTGCTCACTATATTTCTAATAAAAGCTGTATTTACAGTCCGATTTCGTACAAATTTCGAAACACGTATTAGCTGTAAAAATGTAAATATATTTTTTGATAATTTATTCGTAAGGTGGCGCAGGAGCCGATATATAATATATAAATTTGCATAAAAATAAAAACCCTAATCGCATTCTCTTAATTTCAAGGGTATAGCGAAGCACGCCAGTTATTTATTAAAAGTGACGCTATGTAATAAAATTTAAAAAAAGTCGTGTAACTTGTAATGGGCCAAGTTGTGTAATAAAAAAAATTATACTCTGGTTAAAACCCATATGAATCTCTAATGTTTCTCGGCCCGTTTTTCAACTCTAGACTTTGAGGGAAATTGTTTAAATAATTGACGCGTTCTCTAATCGAAAACTAGCCTTACTATTTGCTCAAATATTTAAACATTAAATTATAATTTTTGATAAAAGTGGAATATACAACCATCGTAAGAGTTATATTAATTTTAACCTTATTTGAATTTAATCGTAATAATGTACAGGCATACACAAATACAGGTGTCTCACATCCGCCAAAGGATCAATATTGAGCCACTCACCAAGCACTTTACATTCACTTAAATAGCACATACATATGTGCATACATACATTCACCCATCCATAGACACCAACTTCCATTACACAGCAGCAACTTATCGTCCGCTCTTTGGTTACTGTCGTCACTGCCGCCCCTTAAACAGCCCCGACATTAGCCATTACACATTAAAGTGAACTCTTAATCTTGCCTGTATATAAATATACAGTGTAGGAAAAAATCATAGGGTAGCCTATTATTTTTTTTAAATATACGATCAAAATGTAAGTGTGAAAAAAAATTTTCGAACATACTTTGTATAGAAGCAAAACAAATCACGCGGCACCGAAGTGCGTGAGGCAGAAGTAAAATTTCTGTAGCGACTCTGCAAAGAGGTCGGGAGCTAAGTATAGAAGCGAGTTTTATAAGAAATCTCCTTTAGTTTTTTTTAGAAAAAATAATAATAGAAATTAGTAAAAAATAGTAGTAGAAATCAAAAAAATAGTAGTATTAACTAATAGTAGAAATTAAAGAATAGTGGTAATTAATAGTAGGATTATTAAAAATAATTACTACTTTTAGTAGCAGAAATTGGTAAAAATAGTAGTATAAATTGGTAAAATATAGTAGCAGAAATTAGAAAAATAGTAGTAGAAATTAAAAAAATGGTAGTATTAATTGGTACTAATATAAGTAAAACTAGCAGTAGAAATTAGTGAAAATAGTAGTGGTAATTAGTAGCAGCGTTTTTAAAAATTGTACAAGTAATTAGTAGTAGAAATTAGTAAAAATGGTAATAGAAAGTAAAGTAATAGTAGTAATAATTAGTGGTAACATTAGTAAAAATAGCAGTCGAAATTAGTAAAAAATAGTTGTGGTAATTAGTAGCAGAAATTAGTAAAAATAGTAATAGCGACATTTCATACCAAATCGTTCAGGCAGTTCGAGTCAGATCTATTTTTTGCATGAATTTTTTTTCATAGTTTCTACATTGAAATCCATTTTTTTCTTTTTGCTTGATTTTGAGCTCTTTCGCCGTGGAGAATATTTGAGCATTTGTCTAAGAACTCGATTTCGAGCCATTGGCGCATGAAATTTTTTTTTTTTTTTGAAAATGCGATAATTTCGCGAACAATCGCCTATCTTGGATTTTTTTTTTGTTTTTAGGTAAAGGTCCATTTAAAAGTAAAAAAATATTAAACATGGTATTTTTGGAGCAAAAAATTTATATCGTCATTTAAAAAAAGAAAATCTCGAATTTTTAATGTTCAAAAAATTCCGCACGACGATAGAACTCAAAATCAAGCAAAATGAATCGATTTCAATGTAAAAACTATTTCATGCAAAAAACCAGACCTGACCCTAGCTCCCTGGACTATTTGATATTAAATTACCCAATAGTAATTAGAAGTATCATAACTCAAAATAGTAATAAGAATTAGTAGTAGTAGTTGAAGTGATGAGCCAGCCCCGAGCTACTGAAAGGTCCTGAAATGGCTCCGATAAATTTAGTTGGAAAATAGTGCAGGAACGGTCCTATGATCCTATGGTTCTAAACTAGTGCCGACGCTACATTCCTTACGCGATATCGAAATGACGTGACGCGAGACGTGATGCGTGACGCGATGTCAAAAATCAGTCTCATGCCGCTACAGACTTAGACAAGCAATCACAAAACTGACTAAGAAGTTTTTTTAGTACGAAATTTTATCTTTCTAACGCCATATAGGGTAACATCACACGATCGCACTTATACAACGCGAGATACAGATTACCAAAACCATAATGGATTTCTTTTTGTTAGACCTTACATATCAGGTTAGGAAATGAGCTATAAAATTAACAGCAGAAGGCGCATAGTAAAAAATTTTAAAAATGTCAGGGCCCTATTAAATTCTCCGACACTGTATATCCAAATAAGTATGTATGTACCTATGGAGTGCCCCCGTTCGCAAACCAAATTTACATTTGTGCTTACATTCGTGTTTGTCTTCCTTTTCTCTGTTTATATTTCTACCCTCTGTTTGTACTTGTATTTGCGCTGTAAGCACACACACACACACACACCGACACATACAAGCGTACACTCGCCGATGTTTACTACTTCCGTGTCACCGTTTGTCAACGAATTTCTTCCATCATTTACCACCTCTTTCTGTTAGCCTCCGCTGGCAATTCACCTACATTTGTACCTGTGTTTGTTACTTTCCTTATGCGCATAAATACAGTACAACTTGAGTAGCATTTCATCTAAAACTACAAGCTCGTATTTGAAGGCACACAAACACACACACACTCTACGAAACATCCATACATCCATACACACATACGTACTATATAAAATTTGAGGCAGAAAATGTGCCATGAACACCGTTATGAGGTTGAAGGCTAATTTTGTTGGTGTTTAATATTTTAATAGGCTTTAAGCGTGTCACACTACAAATGTCAAGTGTCAAAAGCGCAAAAGGAAAAGGCCTAATGGTATTATTTAAGTGTCTGCACTTACATAGATACTTAGACACAATTGGACATACATATATGTGTACGAAATAATTTTATATATGTATGTATACGATAGTAGCATTTTAATATTTTTAATTCAATGTCTAATTTCGCATCTGAATTTTAAATGCGGTATGAAAAAATTGTTTGTGAAAAAAATTAGATGACTATTTAAATTTTTAAAGGATATTTTTTACGTGTCAGTCTTTTGAGAAATACTATTTAATAATTGCAAATAATATGGCTGATACTGACGTCAACAAAATAAGGAGCATAATAATTAGAAGTTTTAACGGGAAGTCATTGACTCATAAAAGTTATTAGTTGTGGCCAGGAACGGATCCAGAAAAATAAAACAAATTTGGGATATTATCAAATTACTAGAAATTGGCATGCTCAAGAATTTTTTTGAAGAAAAACTTCTTCAGCAGCAAGAGAGTGATATTTTGCATAGCATGATGCAAGTCGTGCCGATATCGCGTCACGACGAAGTCACCACATAACGCTAGTAAGAGAAAAACAAAATTACATACTGAGGTAGCGACTTATGTACATATATATAAGTGCGTACTTTGTATACCCAGCAATACACATGCACATATTTAGCTTGGGATCATGTCGGCACTAGTTCAGGATCATTTGAAGACAAGTTCTGGACCACTTGGAATCATATCGCTTTCGAACTAGATATGTTGGGATCATTTCAGAAACATTCAGTAGTTCGGGACTGGATCATCACCGCAACTACTACTTCTACTACTACTAATTACTTGTATTACTACTCCTAAATCACCTACTCCTACTACTAACTAACACTACTACTAATTACTACTACCTATTACTAATATTAATAATACTGCTATTATTTTTGCTAATTCTACTACTAACTACTACTACTATTTTTAATAATTTCTAGTACTAATACTACTACTATTTTTAATAGGCTGCTACTATTTTTTATGTTTTTAATAATTTCTAATACTTTTTTACTAATACTATAAAGTACATTTAACTATTATTACTACTACTACTACTACTACTACTACATCTATTACCACTACTACTTCCCACTAACGACTACCACCACTACTACTCCCATACTAAACTCCCATCTCTTTTTGATGTCGGCAAAGTAGTTTTATTTCTGGCTCACGTTTATAGGTGCACGAGTGTTTTTTACATATACAATAATTTATTTATTTTTAATGTGCATTTAACCAGATCACTGCAGCGTCTTCCAGACTGAGGTCTCGGCTATCATGGAAGCGGTAGAGAAGATTGGGACCGGGATTATTGGAAGAGATATCTTCATTTTCATTTTTAGTGACAGCTAGGCTGCAATCAGAGATCTGAGATCTTTCACGTTTAACTCGAACATCGCGCTGGACTGCCGCCGATCTCAACAGGAGATGGCCAAGCAGAACAGACTGTACCTCATTTGGGTCCCTGGTCAGCGGGACATAGAGGGAAACTGCATGGTAGACGAACTTGCAAGACAAGATACGACCAAGCAGATTCTTCAGGATAAAGAACGCATTGGTATGCCGTTTGTCACTTGCAAACTGCTACTCAAATTTTGTACATATAAACAAGCTGACAATAGATGGAGGCAAAATACGACCTGTCAAACCTCAAGGCAGACGTGGCCTAAATGGGATTGGAAACGATCGCGCAGGGTTCTCTCTCTAAGAATGGAAAACATTTCGAACGTGATCGGGGCTCTAACAGGGCATTGTCTGATAGGGAAAGATGCTGAAAAGTTGGGGTGCCCTTCCAAAGATGAATAGGAAGAGGAAACGATCTTGCATTCACTGTGTAAGTCCCTTGCACTGTGTAAAAGCAGAATGCGATATCTGGGATCACCGTTTCTGGATGACCTTAGTAAGGTTTCAAGCACCGAGGTAAATTGTCTGTTGGGGTTCATCAATGAGGCAAACTGGTTTCGTGAGGGGCAAGTTCTTTTTCTTGGTTGGTACAAAATTTTTCTTTGCGGTAACACAATGGGCCTCCTAATACTGGCCTAAGTGAGCCGCTGCAGGCGGCAGCCACACCAACCTAACCTAACCTAATGTACATTTATATAAACAAAATCAAAGTTAAATAATGGAAATATATTTAAAGAGTTATGTCCATTCTCATTTATTTTCTTTGCCAGATTATCCAATAGTTTTATACTGCTGATTTCCACATCTCTATCAGACGCTCATCTCCACTCCTGTTGCATGAATAGGTTACTAATATCTTAAGTAGCAAGCAGTGTTTTTGCAAGACCTCCGCCGGTCACATCTTCTTCAAGGAAGAAATCGAGGAAGTCTTCTTGATCTTCTTGTGTTCCTCTTCAACTTCGTGGATCCAAAGTCGTAAAGTTTTCGATTCCACTTCCATCAGTTATTTCATCTGCAATAACTGAGAAGAACTTCGCCAGATTGACGCGTTTTAAACACTAAGTTTTTTGTGATTATTTCGCCTTCAGCCTCGATTATCTCATTTTGGATATTTTAGCTCAAATACACTGAACTAGCTGCAACAGTCTTAAAATGAAGACGAGATTTCACTCTCCATGGAAAAACGAAAAAGTGCGCAGAAATTGCCAACATTGTCTACTGGTATTTTTATGGATAAACTTTCATCATTTCGACGTCATCGGAGGGCAAGTCTTTGCCTACCACAGAATAAGATCGCCCGAATGATGGGAGCTAGTTTCTGCCTATTTTCTAGTTGCTGTCACTTCGCTTAGTTTCAAATCTTAGTTTATAGTTCTGTGCATTTTCTTTGGCATCCAAGTGATATTTCCTCGTTTGTTAGTTTTTGAATTTATTACGTTCTTCTCCTAATCTTTGAAGCCTGATATCACGATGGCACACCCTCATGCCTTTCATTCCCAACGATCTAATGCAAATTCGGCAGTATGCTTCATCATCAACAGCTGAATATGTTAACCAAGAGAACTCCAGTTACTCAAAAACCAAAAACAAAAGAACTTTCTGGTGGCCATACGCTCTTCTTCCCTAGTGGTAATTTGTCAGGTTGATCGATCCGTTGTTCGAAATTCGCCATTTTCGTTTTGAACATTGAAGCTCTTTTTGAAGGCGACAGGTGTGACGAACAGGGCGAACAATTTCACCAAGAAATATTTGAAATGAGGAAGCGTATCGAAGAAAAAAGCCAAATCAGATTGTTGAAAAAAATTAGCAAACATTTTTTGATGCTGGTCGAAAAATCTTCCATTGTTACACATGTATGAAAATTTAGATACAATAAAAGCGCAATCGTTGACCTTTCCAAAGCCGTTTGAAAATTGTAAATCGGTTTAATGACGTCAAATTAGAAATTTCGAAATGCTCGAAAATACGAAAACTCAGTTTTTTAATATAGAAATCAAAAATGTTTGGGTGTAAGAAGTCTTTCGAACGCCATTTTGTGATGTTTTCGACCCGACCAACGATCTGCACGATGTCACTTGAAAAGTGTATTTAATTTTTCTTTTGTAGCACAGTGTTATTATTAATACATTTTATTCCAACTTGTAATTAAAAGTATATTAAATGCATTTTCACGTTAGCTTGTGACATTTTGGTTAACTAAAATTAAATTTAACACTTAATGTGAGTTAACACCTTCTTCCACCAGTGGTTTCAGTTGTTGCAAAATTCCATGCGCTACATCTAAGTAAAGTATTATCTCTAAACACACCCCCTCACCCCCCCAAGAGTGTGTAGGGCTAACCCAACAACTGTGGCAATAATTAACAATCATCAATGGCGCAAAGTCAACACAGCCACTGTTGCACCAACTGCATGTAGCAGCAGCAGCTGCGTCGACACGTACACTCGTCGTCACTCATTTAAATTTTGCGCCAGCACGAACTGCTGCATGCAAATAACTCCAGGTACACCTATGCATGTATGTATGTATGTATGTGTGTATGTGTGGGTGAATGCTTATTAATATGCAAACTATGCATTTACATGCAACCCATGTTGCCGCGCAGTAGACAGCACCGATGCAACACCAAACAACCAACAATGCGACTCAATGTAATTCATAGTTAAAAATATACCCAGGGACTGCGCACCCGCAATGGAGTTGCAAGAATGTTAATGCAAATCGAAAAGAAATATGCGCTTGATAAACTGTAGTGCATATATGTAGATATTGCTATGCAAGAAAGGAGGGTGGGGTGAGGTCACAGTGCAACAAACTAGTAGTATGAAGTTAAGTAGGTAGTGCTGATTGCTTTTAGTTACATCCTAGAGCTTGTCAACTCAAACTGCTTTCGCGTGGCTTAACAGGCTACAGAGTTGACAGTTGTGTGCGTGTGACAACGAAAGCTAAACAACAACAACAACAACAACAACAACAAAGCAGTGACTTAAGATAAATAAGATGCCAAGCAACGACACATTTGTCTCTGTTTGCAACTTAATTTGCCTGCTGGCAAAGACTTACTGAACGCGATATGGTGCTTTCCACGAATGCGGCTTATCAGATGTTTTCAAAACGCTGTTTAACATAACTCAATTCGAATCACAATAGCGGCATGTTATGGAAGCGAACGTATCGATATGGTACTCATTTAAAGTATTCCCCTAAAAGAATCGGGTACGCCTGAATATTGAAGTGAAAAGACTCGATAACCAAAATATCGATACTGAACCCGAGGGTCATCTACGAGACTTGTAGAAAGTGTTGGCACAAGCAGAGTTTAGATATGCTCCGAATTTTCAGATTCCAATTTGCGAGGCGGCCGCGGTAGCTGAGTGTGTAGCTTTCGGTGGGTTCCAGGTTTAAATTCTGGCCGAGGCAAATAACATCAAAAATGATGGAAAAGTTTGTTTCGAATACCAGTCGCCCATCGTCATGCGATGGCAACCCTCCGAGTGCATTTCTGTCATGAGGCAAACTTCCCAAATTACTGTTATTATTATTATTATTAATGTCCAAAAAAATTACATTGTTTTTACATCGCATCATTTTACTTTTTATTTATACTCATTTGGGTACTTTTTTGTCTCCTATATGGAGGCACTTCATACTTTTGTCAAGTCGCTATTGTGCCGAAAAAACATCACTATATACATATAAAAAAAAATATAAAAAATCAAAATTTATTTTTTTTTGCACTTCTCAAGCGCTCCAAATTAAGTCCTTTGGCATTGCCCTAGGTACAGTAGTTATCATGAGACGATTTTCGTGGTTGCGTAAAAATTAGGAGACTAAATTAAAACGTAGCCAATATGCGGGTCTTATGTTGCTTCATGCCGTTTTACTTCAATCTAATAAAATATTGTCAAATATTCCAATATTTTCCTATATGTAACATTTCCTAGCACGATACGGAGGTTCAAGTACTCGATACCAAAAAATATCGCTTTGAAACTATGTATAGAAAATATCTGTATCGAATTTCAAAAGTATCGATATTCATTCCAAATCCACACGACAACGAAAACCAGTTGCTTATGACTCATTCGTTATATTCTGCCTAACTTTATTACGAACCAATCATGATAATCTTGAAAATATCTAAATTTTCGTTGTGTTTCAATAAGCAACTCTGTGTTCGGTAATTTAGAAATAGAAATTGTCAGAAATAGAAATAAGAACAATAATAAAAAAAAAGCGGGATGGAGAAAAACTGAAATTTTTCTAAAAAGCGGCTCTGCTTGGTGTATACAGAGTGAAGCTTTAATTTTGAAGCTCTGGGGGTCTTTTCGATAACCGGATTGTCTTAGAGTCAAAAAGGTAAATAAATAGAGACGTATCATCGAAAATCAGTTAGTAAAAAGGAATGTTCTCTGGACGGTGATGTTGAATATTAAAAACATCTCCTGAAAGCAACTTCTTTTCATTACCAAGTGGGTATGGTATAACGCGATATTAATTTAATAAAAACTTATTTCAACTTTATTGATGAAAATCAAAAATTGAATAAAGAAAAATGTCCATTTTAGAAAATATAAGAATTTCAATGAACAGTACGAAATTAATATACTTATTCATAAAAACAATAACAAGTAAATAGTTATTACATAAAGTATATAAACTCTACAGATATCATATTGTATCGTCTCGAAATTCGTGTCCCTAAATTATGCTGATTTTTTTATTTTTTCCTAGCTTTTCTTATCATCCAGTTTTCCCCATATCGCCAATTAATAGAGTTTGTTGACCAATACAGTTACAAATATTCGCAGATATCTGGAATTCATACGAAAAATTAATTACCAAAACTAAAAGTTATTGTATGAAAAACTAGCTTGCATTTTATTTCAAAACAAGCAAAGAAAAGTCTAACTTCAGGTAAAGCCGAATTATATATATATGTATTTTTATTTCAAACCAATTAATAAATATAATACTCTCTACAGTGGTGCACACTGAAAAATATTTGGAACTGGCTAAACAGAACCTTGCCTAGAGCCAAGGTGGACCGAGTACAGCGTACGGCTTCCTTGCTGGTCACGGGACGCTACCCTCTACACCTACTAAAGCAGTACTTTTAATCCTTCCACCGGTGGATCCATGCGGCACATTTCTGGCCGGCTGTAGTGCTGCCAGATCTAACGCAATCCAGGCGTGGAAGGATTTAAGATACGGGTATACAAAACTCCTTCAAGCTCTTCCAATTACACTAAGGAATCTAAATTATACTACTTCTGTACTCTGCACGGGCAATCAATTTCCCATGAGAACCGCTGAGAGGAATGAATGGGAAGGTGCCATAGACCAAGACCCAGAGTCGACGCCTATCTTTACAGATGGTTTCAAACTTAACGAAAGAGAGGTAAACGGGATTCACTACAATGAATTGAAGGCTTCTCGGTATCTCACAGTGTCCGCGCCTTCAGGTATTCCTGTCACTATAAGCTCCGACAGCTAAGCGGCTATTAAATCTCCTAAAAGGGACGAATTTATGTGTGGCAATTTCTGCCCTAGACGCGGGCATGCCTCTAACCTCCTGCAAATACAGTTTAAAAACAAAACACATTGAGGAAATGAATACCAGTTGAGCTAAGGTACCCACCCACCTGTCAGACTACCAGACAAGTATTGTCAAAAGTTGACGTATGTAGAACAATTCAAAGCTCTCATCCGCCTTGACAGACCTTCTCTCAGACTAATGGCCGGGGTAATAATCGGGCACTATTTATCGGCATACAGTAACAGGCTGGGATGCCTAACCGGCTTCTGCCGAAGTTGCAGAAAAGGGGAGTGCATCGAAGAATATCCCTGCCACTGTCCTGCCCTGGCCAAGACTCGAAACTAGTTCTTAAATAGGTACTTTCTAGACCTTTAAACAGGTGGCAACCTTCCCTCACAACAGTTTGGAAATGAAGCTTTCTTAAACCTCCTTTTTCTATACCCAAATTGCAATATTTTATTTCACTTCTTATTTTAATTTAGTTTCAACTTAAAAAAAATGGAAAATTTAATTTATTAATTTAATTTAATTTACCTTTAAACAGGTGGCAACCTTCCCTCACAACAGTTTGGAAATGAAGCTTTATTAAATCTCTTTTGTTTGATACCCACATTGCAATATTTGATTTCATTTCTGATTTTAATTTAATTTCATCTTTTAAACACATGGCAACCCCATTGGCAACATTACCCCACAGATTCTTTCTGGCAACCCAAAACAAGTTTCCTTAGCAAACAATTATTTAAAAATTTGTTCAACGGCATCGTAATAATGACATATTTCCAGTTATCAAATAACTCCGCCAAAAACTTGACCGAAAAAAATACTAATATATTATAACAACTGTCTTTTTTTTGCAACTAACGCCTATTCACGGGCAATTTTTTCACAAATTTCTTTTCTATGATTCCGTTGGAACAATATTTTAAAAATTATTTTTATTTACAAAAAAAATTTGTAGAAATTTTCAATTCAAACCAGCTTACGTAAATCTTAATATTGTGCGAAATATTTTTGAGGAAGTCTTAAAACACAAAAAATGAATAAGTAAATGCGGTGCAAAACCCGCATTATTTTTTTATGGCACACCCTAATGTGCTTATGTGCACTACTAGCACTATTGACAGTTGGGTGGCGTGCGCAGATGTAAATAAAATTTTGTTGATTCTCTGCTGCTTTTATCATCAATTGTTTTATTACAATGCCATTCCACTAATAAATTGAATTACGGCGACATACAACGCAAAGTAAATTAAATGCCACACTAAACGATGCATGTAAAGTACCGTTACTCCTTTCATTTTCGGAACATATTGCTATTTCCACAATTTCAAAGTATTGCACATACTACACTTCGTTGCAAATTATAAAAGCACCACATATTGATGAATTTTTTCATATGCTAATTCCTTATTCTTATTTTTTTTCTATTTATCTTCCGCTGGTTTTTAATTAAAATGCAGTTCATTCTCTAACAGACCTTTCGAGTCCACGTTTTAAACTTTATGCAAAATTTATAATAATTAAACAAAAATTGGCATCAAAATTACAAAAGTAAAAAAAAAATGTTTAATTTCAGAGTTAGCTCTTTTGTAGCCCATTAAGTTTTGAAAAGCTGTCTTGGTTTTCTTCCATATAAAAATGAATTTTGAATAAATTTGCATTTAAGGGAATACTCGAAAATTTTCGAAAACTTGTTTTTAAAATTTCTTTCTTTTTATGACAATTTATTAGATTCTTATTAACTTTTGTATTTTAATTTGCTTACTTGAAAAGTTTCTAAAATCTACCATTTTTTAAAATTAATGAAAATTTGTTAAAATATTAAAAACCTTGCGTTTCAATGGCCTAAAAAAACTGTCTCAATCTTTTTTTTAGTTTCTAATTTTTATGAAAAACTGTTAAATTATTGTCAATTTTTGCATTGTATTGGACTGCATACTGGAAAATACTCGAAAACTTTTTCTTTAAATTTGTAATATCGATGAAAATTTATTAAATTGCTGCAAATTTTTGCATTTTAATAGGCTACAAAACTCCATACTCGAAAATTTTTTAAAACTTTTTTGAACGAAAATTTGTTAAATTTTAACAAATTTTAACAAATTTTGCGTTTAATGGGGTCCAAACTGCATACTCCAAAATTTTCTAAAACTTTTTTTTTAAGTTTATAATTTTGATGAAAATTATAAAATTTTTATAAATTTTGCATTTTAAACTTTTACAAAGATTGTAATTTCGACTAAAATTTGTTAAATTATTAAACATTTTGCACTTTAACGAGCTATAAAACTGCATACTGGAAAATTTTTCACACCTTTTTTAAAGTTTGTAATTTAGCTGAAAATTTGTTAAATTGTTACAAATTTCGGATTTTAATGGGGTACAAAACTGCTCACTAGAAAATTTTCCAAAATTTTTATTTAAGTTTGCAGTTTTGATGAAAATTCGTTAAATTATTATAAATTTTCCCTAAAATTTAAAATTTGGGTTTATATAGTTTTTGTTAGAGAATGAATGAATTGAAATGTAGCTGAAATTAAATAAAACTAGGGGCATAACTATTATAAGAGGAAAGAGTTAAAGTTAAGCAATAATTATTAAAGTAAGCTACACATTTTTTGAGTAATATATTACCATTATTCAAAGGCTTATATTATACAAATTTTTCCACAATAGTTATCAGCGAGATAAATATTTTTAAGTTTTCAAACACTCTTATTTTGAGATTTATATAATAAAAGCCTTCGCATAATAATTATGAATTATTATTGTGTTTTAAGCCTCGCGCCTGTTTTTGGATCATTTCGGGATTAATTCAAGTCTCATAATCATCAAATAATTTCAGGATCAGTTCGGAATCACTTCTGCACTAGTTCGGTACTATTTTGGGTTTCAAATAATAGTTGTTGTTGCTTTAAAAATTCTTCTCACTCGTAATTGTTTTGAAAAGACATTTATGACATTTATATGTTTCAAAATAATAAATATCGAGAACTTAAAAGAAATTGTCTGACTCATAATTATTACCAAAAGACTTGTATAATTCCTATCAAAATTAGGATGACTTTTTTAAAACTCAACAGCCAAATAATTATTATTCTGGATCTCTGAATAAAAAAAAAAGAAGGGCGTATTTGTAAATATGTGGTACCTTTATAATTTGCAACGAACTTTTTTCATGCCACCGTTCTTCATATACTATTTTGCCTTGCAAATTTTCGCTCCTACTCCGTACAACAACAACCAACCAACGTCAACTACCGTTCTGCGTGGGATCACGTAGTTTATTACAAGCTCCCCAAGCGTTGTCATTTTTCAAAGACTTGCGTCGCCTTCAAAACAATTTCCATTCTCTCGATCCACACAACTTACCAACCACCATGTGACATGTCCGCCCCTCCCTAGTTTTTGCCATTACTCATACGCCCTGGTGTGCGTTCGTTCGGTAGAGTAAGGCATGTGATTATCTCATAGGGCAATAGGGTTTTGCTCGTAGTATATCTGCTTAGTGTAGATATTTTCTGCAACCTGATTGCTGTTGCAAACTTCCTGTTCACGCATGCGTTGTTGTTGTTACTATGATTCTCGCTTCCGCTGCTTAGTCAACGTGATCTCAGAATTGAGTTAAACATTCAGTTAGCATGGGATATCGTTGAATAATAATTCAATGTAAAGATGTAACGTTGAAAATGTTGTGAAGATTATAATAATCCATTCATATGCATGCGTGTATGTAACGGGTGGTTTTTTAGAGGTGTAGTGCTTTAAATTTTAGTAAAATAATGATACTCGTATTACATAGCGCTAAATTGAAAATTTACTTTATTAAGAAGATAACACTGTGCAACAATTTTAGCGCGGAGTTTGCCAATATTTTCAATTGCCAATTATTTCATGTAATTAAATCTTCAATGAATTTGCAAAAGTTGGCTCGAATTCTTCTATGGCCTGCTTGAGTTTTCATATCTTGGCCAAAGTTGTTTTAAAAAAAGTTGTCAAAAAAAAAGTTGAAACTAATCTATGCGCGAAATTAAGGCACAATAAATATTTTTTTACAGCATTAGTTCTCACTGAAAAGTGTTGTTTGGACCCTTACTTCAAGCAACCCCTCAAAACGCAAGTTTAGAAAGTCCCTAAAAGATTAAAATGCTCTAGAGAAATATGCGCCGGAAACTCTCACTAACGGTCTTCTAAGACGAAATCTGTGTGCTACTAAAGCCGAATTCTTTACTAAATAAAATAACAAGTATTTTCTATCAAAACAACAGGAACGGATTTCAGGAAGAGGGCGGCTTATGGGTTCCTAAAATGAGTGAGATGTAGTACTATTCTGAATAAAAATTGCAATCGAACTAGCTGACTAATGATGTAAAGGATTGTGTAAATGGATTAGATAATGTTGTGGATAAAAAACGCCACTCTGTTATAAGAGCCTAAAAGTAGGCAAATAAATTTTATTTAGGCTCCTACCACAATTTTTTAGCGATGAGAAAAATTGTAATTTTAAAGTTCGAATAGCCATGCCATTGCTCGCCTTTTCTGCATATTAATTGATATTCTTGTGAGCTAGACTGCAATTTCAGTGATAGTCTTATAAGCTAACAGAAAAGATATGCTTCAGAAGACAATTGGCCTTACCCAATATTCATATAGATGTGGAAATCAGCAGTGGAATAATATTGGTTAATCTGGCGAAGAAAAAATAAGAAATTACGTAACTCTCTAAATGCATTACCATTTAATAAACTAAATAAATAAATCATTTTCTAGAATATTTCATACCTTCTTGTAATCAAATGTTCAAAGGCTTCACTCTGCCAATTATTTTTCATAAAATTCTACTACTAAAACTTCAATCCACCTTCAGAGGCACTTCACTAAAATTTTATTAATCAAACCAACAGAGTCGGACCACTACAATACAGCGTTTCATTCACAATTTATGATTAGAAAATTGACAGTAAAGATTATCGAGATTATTCGGAAATATAATTACCGTAATAAAACGAGAATATAAGGGTGGAACTGACAAAAACACATTTTTAACATTTTGAGACTGCAATTACTAAACAAAAAATAGAGTGTATTGAATATTTTTAAATATTTGAAATACATATAGTGAAAATTATGATTATTAGAAACAGAAGGTATTACAAGGATAACAAGCAATTTTTATATATGTAGAGTTTTAAAAATATACAGGGATCAAATTAAAAGTAGAACAAGCAGATGAAAATAAAAAAATACTTTTATTTCCTTCATCCACAATATTTTTTGAGTTTAAGTCTAGTTCATAAATCGGCTTGACATAGCGGTTGCGTGCTTGCCTCTTGTAGGCGTAACGCCCGGAGATCAAGACCTGGCGTAGACTTTTGAAAAGAAGTCTCAAGAGTAGATATAGTGAACTCCGCAATGGCAGTCATTACTTCTACGATTTTGACTGTGGTGGTAGCTTCCAATGCTTTGCAAATAAAAAAGTATTAATGACATAAATAAATTTAGAGCAGAAAATTAATAATAATAGTAATAATAATAAAATAAATATATATATAAATATAAATATATAAATATATTTATTACTGTATTTTTGACATAAAATATTTACATAAACTACAATAAAATAAAACGATTTAAAGTAAACTCTTATATCTGAACAATCAGTGGAATGGGAACTATATATTTCAGAGCACCGATCTGTAGAAATTTTCATCGTAGTTCAAACTTTTCAATCAAAATTTGTACGAAATTCTTAGATTTACAATTTTGTAGCCAACTCAATTTCAGCAGGTAATGTTACTTACTTACTATCGGTCCTCTTTAACTCCTTTTTTTATACTATTTTAAGATGTATGTATTCAACAAATTATTTGTATTAAACCAACGAAAAAATAATAAACATCCTGAATTAAGTTTCCCAATCTTGTAAACAGGTCAATTATTTAGTAATTGATACCAGATTTTTATAACTTTATTTTGCCCCTATTCGTCTGGTGGGTGGCCATATCTATTACTGATTAAAAATAGTATAACTATTTTATTTAATAAACTCTGTATATTTAATCACAAATAAATATCAAGGCGAAATCATATAAGTTGAAGTTGAATGAAAAGCGAAATCTCAAATTCCATATATTTTGTTTTTGCTTTTACGGATTTGAGAGCTGAAGCCATGACAGCAAAAGGAAAATACATGTGAATTTTGTTGTTGGACATAAGACGACGCCTGATATAAAATCGGCTTGATATACATATGTACATCAAATGGATAACAAAAGAGGACGCCCATGAAGAAATGTAAAAATGTTGATGTTCATAGAAATAAAGAAATATATGAACGCACTTGAGACATGGAAATTACAAGCATAAAATATTTGACGAAAGAATAATAAAGGAACAAACTCTGACGTAATTTTTGTATTGTTAAAAACAATATACCTTTATCGTAAATTTTCACACGATCAATTGGAAAATCTCACCAGAGTTTCGCAGCCAAATTCGCACTCGTATCGCAGTGGTGTAAGGGACACAATCTATAAATCTGTGAAACTAGTATTCTGAAAGCTTCCAATATCGCAATCCTCCGCCCAAAAGAAATTATATATGCGATAATATATTTTAAACGCAAAAGGAGAAACAAAATAGAAACGGCAGTGATGTTTACTACTACATACTTTTTCAGCAAAATACGAGAAAGTTCAAGAGTGCATCTTTCAAAACGGGACTACCGAATGTGTTGAAATAATAAATCATCCAAAAATTTATTGAATTTTCATACATTGGAACTTTTATATACATGTTTTTTATGTTAAATTGCGGTCTGAAGTTTTATAAAAAAATTAACGAAAAAACAATTTGTGTTGTGCGTCTGATTTTTGTGAGAAGTTTTCTCAAGCCAGAATAACACTCGGAGATTTGCCATTGTCTGCTCTGGGGCGACAGCTATTAGAAAAAAACTGTTCTATAATTTTTGATGTTATTTGCAGGATTTGAACACGGGACTCACCGAATGAAGTACGCACATGGTTGACTACGCGACCGGCATGTTTTCCAAATACTTTTTTTTTGTCATATTTACTTAATTCTTAGCAATGGGACCTAGGTGCATTAAATTGTTATATATTCTAGGCTAACTACCACTACAAATGAAGGATCATTCTCCGCCTTGTGATCTATTGCATAAAACCGGTGTATTAATTTTTATACCAAGCGTCGGAGAGTGCTAAATTACAGTAATATAAAGCTTATAGCGAAATTGATGACTTTATGAAATATGTGAAAAAAAATAACTAAAGCTAAATCAACTAATTTATACACGAATATCTTACAAGCCCATTCAATTTATAAGATTCTCAACAAAATCTTAACTACTTAAAAAGTAGATATTTTTATTGAACAGTTGCCTGTAGAGAAATAGCTACTTTCGCGCAACTGTTGCGCATGGCAAAGTAGCAGCTGTTGCATCTGCGCGCCTTAGCCAATTGTTAAAAACAAAAAGTTTGAGTTTTTGCCATATACATCACTTTAGATTTTTGTTGTTGCCAACATTCACTTGGCTCACTTGGCAAACTTTTATCTCGACGGCAAAACACCTGCCACTGCTGGTGCTGCAAAAAAGAAAACAAAAACACGACAGCTTTGGCTTGGCTGTCGTCGATTGCTTTTCGCAACTGTGAAATATAATTTCATTTTGTGCAACATGTGTTTGAAATACAAGCGAATTAAAATGGGGCACTCGTACGCTTTCGCTGCACCTAAGCTACCGAATTTTAAACAA
This sequence comes from Anomoia purmunda, assembly GCA_951828415.1. Taxonomy (NCBI): domain Eukaryota; kingdom Metazoa; phylum Arthropoda; class Insecta; order Diptera; family Tephritidae; genus Anomoia; species Anomoia purmunda. The sequence goes on from OX639995.1 coordinate 50,389,205, forward strand.
GCTTGCCACCAGTTTGCTAAAGTAATTCGAATGATTCGTATTCTATGTTATTCGCAAATATGTAAGCATAGGTTGGCTTCAGATTTCGAATTTTTTCAGACAAAAAATGTCACCTTTTCGGCTTCTCAAAGGTGGGTGCCGCTCAGCCGCAATGATTTTCAAAGCGATATGTCGAGCATCATTTAATATCAGTTGAAGAACTGGAATTTTTGTTGACCAGCTGGGTATGTTGCCATTTTAGCACCTACTTCCGATTGTACAAAATACAAGCAAGTAAAGTGATGTCTAAGTTTGTCGAAGCAAACTAAAATTTTTCATGGAAATTTCACGGGTTACACTTAAAATTTAATTAATTGTCAATCTCTACTTTCAGCGCTCCACTCGGAAATCTTGTAGCTTATTGAACGGAAATATGTACAATTTATTATCATACATGATTTCTAGAGAACGACCGAACTTTGATTTCAGCTTCGGATATATTCGGCCAATAAAGTTTGTTTCGGTGTGGCCACAAATAAGGCGAATTTCGCCAGAATATTTGTAAAGTTTTATTTATATAAAACACACGCGTGCACCTAGTAAAAATTAATAAGTATGGTAGTAAGTAATAATTAATAGTAGCATTAGTAAAAGAAGTAGCAGAAATTTGCAAAAAATAGTTGTAGAAATTAATAAGAGCAATGATAGTAATTTGTAGTAGCATTAGTAAAAAAGTGGTAGAAATTATTAGTACAATTTGTTAAAAATAGTGGTAGAAAGTGGTAAAAATAATGGAAGAAATTAATACTAGCATTTATAAACAATAGTGGTAGAATTAAGTAAAAATAGTGGCAGATGTTAGTAGTACCATTAGTAAAAATTGTGGTAAAAATTAGTCAAATGTAGACGAAATTAGTAAAAAGTGGAAGAAATTTGTAAAATTGGTAGCAGAAATTGGTAGTAGCTAAATAAAAATAGTGGTAGAAATTATTAAAAATAGTAGTAGAAATCAGTAAGGACAGTGGTAAAAATTAGTAAAATTTGTGGTATTAATTAATTAGCATCAGTAAAAGCAGTAGTAGAAATTATTGGCATCATCAGTTAAAATAGTGGTAAAAATTAGTAAAAGCAGACGACCATACGATCACTCCATATAGGAGAATTAATCTAATGACTGCTGTAAATATCCAGTGACTGGTCCGGTGATTGAGACCCCATTTCTTGCCTATATCGCTTTTACAGGTATTTAGAGGGCTGCAGTAGCCTTCTCATAACATTGAACTTTGTATATTCTCTTTCCAGTTCAACTTCTTATATAAAATAACATCTAGAAACTTGTAGCAAAACTTAGACGGACGCCGGGTGGACCACTTGGATACATCCCGAAGCGTTCGCTACACCAGCTCTCATAGTGTTTGAGAAAATTTTCCCCTGAGTCCGATTGCGACATCATCAGCGTATGCAACGACTTTTGCGGCTCCCCAATCCGTTTCACGCAGAAGCGTGTTAATGGGTCCCAAAATTTTCTGTATTTGAAAAATAAAACCCGGCGAAAAAAAACATAACAAAATATACAAACAATATTCTGCAGTTATACGAAGTTTTATTGCGTCAAATTTGCTGAATTTTCACAAAAAAAGTGTTAGACATATAACTATTAACTACATACAAAGAAATGCTACAAAAACTGGCTACTAAAGTGGTTAGGTATAATGCGTACCTTAAGGAAGAAAATATTAATAATTTTATTTATGTTTATTTACTTTTTATTTTTATCATCATTTTCCGTATTATATGTATATCTGGTCGATTTGAATACGCTTGGAATTTTCATCCAAAATATCTCCAGCACGAAACAAAAAATGCTCAGTATAATTAAAGCACCCATTGCTCCAAACACTCCATGTAAGTCCTCCAATTTCAATGACACAAACCCAGGTTTCTTATTGCGATCTTCCAACTGTATCACATCCATTGCCACCAATTCCACATAGCTGTGACCCAACCAGAAGTTCACCAAACCCGCTGCGTGAAGTTTTGAAAATAATTGATTTAAATCTTCATAATACACTGAATCATCCTGCAGGGGCAAACTCATTGGAAGGCCTTTCGTAATACAGATATCGGAAAAACGGAAAAGCGGTCGGGAAAAATACTTCTGTTGCTTATCGTAGATGGTCCACATATCAGATACCAGAAATGCATAGCGAGTATCTAAAGTATCTTGCAGCGCCAACAACTCAGTCAGGTTTTTGTAAATGGTCAAATTATGAGCGTAGTCTGCGAAATCCGGTAGTTGATGTAAGAATTCTGTTGCTTCGGCGAACATCGCCACCTTAATCCCACGCTTTAGTAAATCACCAATATTTTCTGCATATTTCTCTAAAGGTGCATTGATGGTAAAACTTTGCAGGTAAGTCTCATAGGCGGTGCCGATAATGATACCCGCCAAAGATATTAAAACACAAATGAATTTGAGAATGTTCGAAGTGCGACGGCTGATCCAAAAAGGCATGCCTATTAAACCTTGCGGCACGGAAAATGTGACGCAGTAATCGGTGAGTGGTATTTGCCGCTGATCATTCCAGCGCGTTATGATGGACACAATGCAAGAGATTAATATTACGGTGAAACAAAACAAAACGAGAGCGGATTTTTTAATAATTGTGTAATAGAAAGTGAATTTCGGAAGTGGACTTTCCACTGGTACCATAAGACAAACACTGGTGTGATGTGCTGCCTCGAATAAACTCAAATTGAGAAGCGTATATTGGGGAAAGAAAAGTGGTGCAATATCTGCAATGTCGTTATCTAAAGCCTTAATTATTTCAGGGTATAAAAACGAATCACTTTTAGATAAAGGTATATGCTCAATTGTACCATTGCGACGTTTGGTGTACTCAGCCAAAGCTCTGCCAATAAATCCACTTAGCGCAACTCGTCCGTCCTTAGCTTTGTAGTTATAAATTTGCGGATATAATTTCATCTCGATTAATCGCAAAGGATGTCCATTCATGTCTTCCAGATGATTAGGGAAAGTGGCGCGATAAGATGATGAGAAATATCGTCTGACTATTTTCTTAGCGAGGAATATTTGCAATGCGTGATAGCTGCGTTCCATCACCGCCATATGTGGATGCAGAGCGATGACATTTATGGCACGCTGTTTGGCACAAACTCGAAGAACCTCCACCACATATTCTTCGCTGGCATCCTCCGAAAAAAGCAGAATTAACCTACTTTTTCTATTCCGATGCAAACGCTGCCACAGTGATAGCAAAAGTTCTCCGTCTCTGGCCGCATTTTGGCTACGCGAGAGCTGCACAATGCTAAGTAATTTATGATTGAATTGATCCCTGTAACGGGCCACTGGCGTATGGATGTCGATATTTATAACAGCTGTTGGATTTTGTGTGCGAAGTTTCTGCAGAATGAGCGGCACATTTAGGTTGTCAGAACTTGCCCCGTCGCTTCTCATATAGATGAAAGTGCGAGTATTCTGCTCCCTGGCGGTTGCTACGCAGATGTTCTGCAAGATGTGGGCAAATTGCTGGCCGATAGTTGATATCTCGATCAAACTGAGTAGGGTTGTAAGGTTTTGAAAAAATAGCATCTCTACTTTTTCACACTTTGACTGTAGGATATTTTTTCTGTTCTAAATAAGAATTACGCGCTCTTCGACCTTTTTCGCGTGGTTTCGAAAATTATACTGTTTTTCTTTGTAGCCTGTATCAGTCTTCATAATAAAGAAAGTGTGATCTATAAATGTTTACAATGTCAATGCCTTAATTTATTGCTGATTTTGATTTCACTCAACTCAATTAAAATCATTGTGTATTGATTGCTGAAAAGCTTGAGCAGAGAGGAGGCAATTGGGCAACACATTGAGGATGTGAATTTGTTGTTGTTCAGAAGGGCCATGGGCGCATTTCCAGTCGGCTGGTTGTTTTGTAAACTACGCAGTCATTTGATATATTGCGGTCAGTTTACAGATGGCAGTGCATCATAAAATTTAAACGCCACCTTGCTGCCGCACTTCGAATGCAAAAATCAACTTTCGCCTAAACCAAGTTTTTCAAAGTTTTATGAATTGTAAACATTACGAGCCGCCTTGCCAATGAAATTAATCGTCTTAAACTGAACAACGTTGGGAAATAATGCAAACTAAATTAGCATTGCTCGAATAATCATATATACATACATAGGGTGACCCAAACAACTGATGGATTTGGCGATTTTATAAATTGTTTCATGCTAAGTTGCTTTTAAATTTTTTATTAAAACTTCTGTTCGTTCAATAACTAAAATCATATAAATTTAAGTTCCAAAATTTGTACAAAACTAACATACAATTTTCAAAATTTTTAATTCGAATGCTTATAAAACTTTTGGGTATGCAATTTTGAAGCATAATAATATGCAAATCTGAAATACCTGAAACTTCTTGTCGATTTTAAAAAATTTTTTTAAACTTACGAACATTTTTTTACATAACAACGATCTCGATTTGTACTGACGATCTAGCATATTTTTTACCATATAAATTAAATTTGTAAAATGAAAAAAGTTTTGAAAATCAATATTTCCAAAAAAATGTGTACACATGTTTCTGAATCGAGCCCAACTTTGGGTGATTTTAGCCAAAGTCGTACCAAACATTTCAAGGTTGCAAATAAAAAATCTAGGAAGTTTTAAAAAATTTAATTTTTTATTATTGTTGATAGTGGAATCATCGAGAAGTGGCACTCTGCTGATTATCTGGCTTGTTTTGAAAAATAAAACAATGTAATTTCAACTAAAACAGCCCTGGTTTAGGCGGATCATAGGACATTGAAAACTGCCAGGTAATCCTATACGATCCTGGACGGTTCCGCCTCTGTTTAGCTGTTGAGTAGTAAAATTCTGCAATTCTGCTTTTGACTTCCCTAAGCGAGCCACCCATGTTCAATGCAGAACCACACGCCGCCAGTTCATCCGCTGTTTTATTTCCGTAAATCTCCCTGTGCCCCGGATCCATATAAGGGTAATTTCGAAAATGTTAGATATCAAGTTAAGTGTAGTTAGCAAAGTTGGGTATTTCATTTAACACTTGCATTGCATCGATATATATCGCCACCTTAATCCCACGCTTTAGTAAATCACCAATATTTTCTGCATATTTCTCTAAAGGTGCATTGATGGTAAAACTTTGCAGGTAAGTCTCATAGGCGGTGCCGATAATGATACCCGCCAAAGATATTAAAACACAAATGAATTTGAGAATGTTCGAAGTGCGGCTGCTGATCCAAAAAGGCATGCCTATTAAACCTTGCGGCACGGAAAATGTGACGCAGTAATCGGTGAGTGGTATTTGCCGCTGATCATTCCAGCGCGTTATGATGGACACAATGCAAGAGATTAATATTACGGTGAAACAAAACAAAACGAGAGCCGATTTTTTAATAATTGTGTAATAGAAAGTGAATTTCGGAAGTGGACTTTCCACGGGTACCATAAGACAAAAACTGGTGTGATGTGCTGCCTCGGATAAACTCAAATTTCGTAGCATAAATGAGAGGGTAAAAAGTGGTACCACATCCGCAATGTCGTTGTCTAAAGCTTTAATTGTTTCAGGGTATAAAAACGAATTACTTTCAGAAAAAGGTATATGCTCAATTGTACCATTGCGACGTTTTGTGTACTCAACGAAAGCTCTGCCAATAAATCCACTTAGCGCAACTCGTCCGTCCTTAGCTTTGTAGTTATAAATTTCCGGATATAATTTCATCTCGATTAATCGCAAAGGATGTCCATTCATGTCTTCCAGATGATTAGGGAAATGGGCACGATAAGATGATGAGAAATATCGTCTGACTATTTTCTTAGCGAGGAATATTTGCAATGCGTGATAGCTGCGTTCCATCACCGCCATATGTGGATGCAGAGCGATGACATTTATGGCACGCTGTTTGGCACAAACTCGAAGAACCTCCACCACATATTCTTCGCTGGCATCCTCCGAAAAAAGCAGAATTAACCTACTTTTTCTATTCCGATGCAAACGCTGCCACAGTGATAGCAAAAGTTCTCCGTCTCTGGCCGCATTTTGGCTACGCGAGAGCTGCACAATGCTAAGTAATTTATGATTGAATTGATCCCTGTAACGGGCCACTGGCGTATGGATGTCGATATTTATAACAGCTGTTGGATTTTGTGTGCGAAGTTTCTGCAGAATGAGCGGCACATTTAGGTTGTCAGAACTTGCCCCGTCGCTTCTCATATAGATGAAAGTGCGAGTATCCTGCTCCCTGGCGGTTGCTACGCTGATGTTCTGCACAATGTGGGCGAATTGGTGGCCGATAGCTGATATCTCGATCAAACTGAGTAGCGTTGTAAGGTTTTGAAAAAATAGCATCTCTACTTTTTCGCACTCTGACTGTAGGAGATTTTTTCTGTTCTAAATAAGAATTACGCGCTCTTCGACCTTTTTCGCGTGGTTTCGAAAATTATACTGTTTTTCTTTGTAGCCTGTATCAGTCTTCATAATAAAGAAAGTGTGATCTATAAATGTTTACAATGTCAATGCTTTAATTTATTGCTGCTTTTAATTTCACTCAACTCAATTAAAATCATTGTGTATTGATTGCTGAAAAGCTTGAGCAGAGAGAAGGCAATTGGGCAACACATTGAGGATGTGAATTTGCTGTTGTTCAGAAGGGTCATAGGCGCATTTCCAGTCGGCTGGTTGTTTTGTAAACTACGCAGTCATTTGATATATTGCGGTCAGTTTACAGATGACAGTGCATCATAAAATTTAAACGCCACCTTGCTGCCGCACTTCGAATGCAAAAATCAACTTTCGCCTAAACCAAGTTTTTCAAAGTTTTATGAATTGTAAAAATTATGAGTAGACGTGACCGATTGATAATAGTAAAATAATATAATTTTAATAGGATTTTAAACAACTCATCGATTTGTTACAAAATGTGTTTCTTTTTTTTCTGCTTATCTCTTTTGCAATGCTTTTGAACCAACTAATTTGTATGATTAAAAGTTTGTTTTATAAGTGTGCGGGCTTATTGTGTCTGATCATAAATAAGTGTTTGTTTTTAGCATGTAAATGATGGTCCATATATTTAGTTTTTTTTCTTTTTTTGAATCATATTTTGACAGTCCTGGCACTTGCTCTTTAGAAGTCGTGGCAGAAAGTCAGTCATATCTCCTCGGAATTTAATGAATCGCATTAAGAAGAACAACGTTTCTAAATAAGGAAAACTAAAGAAACTAAATTTTGCTAAAATAATTATCTGTAGGTAGTTACATACATATGTACATACATACATAGGATGGCTCAAACAACTGATCACATGATGATTTTACTAAGTTTTTCTCGCTTAGTCGTTTTTGTTCATTTTTTACAAATTCCCGGTTCGTTTTATAGTAAAAATCATGCAAATTTAAATTTCAAACTTTGTAGTAGACATGTAATAATTTCAAAAGTTTTCAAAAAATATTCAAAAAATGTTCAACATTTTTGATTCGAAATTTTAGAAAACTTTTAAGTATGCAATTTCGAGACTTAATAAGGCGCAAGTCTGGAGTGGCTGAAAATTCTAGTTGATTTTCGCCAATTTTTTTAAACTTACAAAAATTTTTGTACATAACGTCTGAATTTTATACACATTCATTTTAATTATATTTCTATATCGACGATCTGGCATATTTTCTGTGATATAAACTAAATACTGAAAATGGAAAAAGTTTTCAAAACCAAAATTTCGAAAAACTTCTAAAAATTGAATATTTGTTAAATTTTGTACAAAGTTTTCCGATTCGAGCCGAAATTCGGTCAAATTTTGGCCAATTTTGGCCGAAGTTTAACCAAACATTTTCAATGAGATTAAATTAACCAAGGATTGCAGTGTTTGGTGCTCTCAAATTGCCTGCCATTCTAAAAATTTCTTGCGAAAAATACACCCCAAAGATCTTCGATGGGGTTTAGATCTGGGCCTTTTGCTGGGCAGTCCAGTAACGGGATATTTCTCGAGTAAAAAACTTTCTGGTATATTTTGTATTGTGGACCGGCGCGTTGTTCCGCTGGATAGTCCGGCTATAATCTAAACCGCAAATTCGATCAATTCATCATCCAATAAATCCACATGCATTGCCGCACTCATTTTAGTGGAAATGAAGCACATTACACCCTCTTCTTCAAAGCAAAATCCAACCCAAACGACGACCGAACAAAGAATTGACTTGTCCGACCGCGCTATTTGCAAAGTTAAAGAAAAATGTAACGACCTGGAATAGAAATATTTATCAACACGTTTCACAAATTTGAAGAAGCTCGAAGAACGTTTTGGTTTTCTTTAAAACTTTGAAAAAATAATATAACTTCCCAAAGATAAGCTCCTTAAAATAGAAGAAGTGTTTCAGAAACTTGCAGAGTTTTATCCAGATGACTTGAACAATGAAGATATTGAAGAAATGAAGAGGAAATTGAATTCTTAACTGAACAACTTCTGTTATAAGTTTCGTCAATAGGATGGGAAGCTTACCAGACATTAGCGACAGCTTTGCAAATATTACTAACTAATTATACCTGTGGCAGTTGCAAAAGCTCAAAAATTATTAAATTTAACTTGGGATCGACGATGAGTCAAAGAAGCTTGACAAGTCTTGCAATTCTTTCAATCGAAAATGATACTGCTCCAATGCCAGATTACGAGGATATAAATAATAGGTATATTTACTGCGATTAAAGCGAAACAAGTTATCATTTAAGTTTTTCAATTGCGATGGGAAAAAATTGTAAATTTATGATGTTTCGAGATTATACTCACCCATTCACTCACAAACCAACTTTCACATTTATAATATTAATTAGTAGGTAAATTTCTTTAATTTCGAAAAGGTGGCAACTCTTGTTTTTTACTACTTTCAAAAAACGTTTGTATAAATATGTGTATAGTATATATACTTGAAAATTTAATTTTCAAACAGTTAGCAATCCCTAAATATTGTTTCGATACTAAGTTTCTCTAAACCTCTGTCAGCCCACTTTATTATAAATTTAATTGAATTTCTTATAAAGTTATTTGAATTTAACTTTTCTACTCTACGAATATATGTATTTCTCTAAAAGAGCTTCCTTAAAGATTTTTTTGGCACCAGTAAAGCAAAATTTCCGTTACCTTACCAATTAATTACCTTTAGGAAGTGGCAACCCTCATCAAACATATTTTCGTATAAGCTCTATCGTTTCAAAGTAATACTGCTATATTTCAGTAAACTTACAAATAGCATGAAATTAATGGTTTTAAGCACGTGGCAATACTCTTTAAAAATATTTTCATAATTACATAAGTTTTTTAAACCTAATGCCTTTTAATCCCATTACGTGATACTTCTTTTAGTTTAATAATTAAATTTTATTTACTCTTTTAAGCAGGTGGCAACTCTCTCCAAAATATTTGCTTTCGTTTGAACCCCACATTTCAATATTTGATATAACTCATTGTAATTTTGATTAATTTTTTTAAACAGGTGGCAACCCTCCAAAATTATTTCTAAAATTACGTTTTTTTTTTAATTAGTAGCTTGGCACTCATATTTTAAAATGTGGTTAATTTTTTTTTAAATTACCTTAAGTTCTATTTAAACAGGTGGCAAGCTTCTTTGAAAACATTTGGGAAATGAAGCTTTATTGAGCCTTGCATATAATATTGGTTGGATATAATTAAACATATCAGAATTTTAATTAATTTTTTTTAACAGGTGGCAACCCTCTTCAAAATTATTTTTGAAATTACGCTTTTTTTAAATTTGTAGCTTGGCACTTATATTGTAAAATGTCATTTACTTTTTTAAATTAACTTAATTTTCATTTAAGGAACAACAATCAACAACAATCCTTGAAAACATTTGGAAAATGAAGCCTTAGTAAGTCTCTTTCGAACCATATATGTATGTATGTATGTGCCAAATCTTATCCAGATCTACCCATATACATAATATAACCTCTGTAGGACGGAGGCTATTTGTGTGCCAAATTTTGTAGAATTCCGTCGTTCCGTTTGGGCCTGAAAAGGTAATAAAGTACTCACAAATTCACCCAGTCACCTACACACACACACAAACTTTCACATTTATAATGCAAGTAGAATAAGTAGGATGAGGTACTTTACGATTCATACTGCGCGATTCGCAAAGAACTGCCGTTTCTTTTTAAGTCACATGCTGCATATTCGACATCACAAAGTTGAGATTTTCATTGCAGCAAACTTTTTAATGTTCGTCATATACGCCACGTAGTACCTACATACCTCCTACTCGTTACTTAGCCAAATATATCTACTACGTATCGGTGGAGTAGTATAGCAAACAAACATACTACTACAATCATCAGCTACAGTTGCCACAATCAAATAATTGTCATCTGCAACACTTCGAAATGCTAACATTGTTTGTGTTTACTGTAATTTCCGTATGCAGGAACATTTGTGGTGTTACGCACAAACAACAAACAGCAAAACAACAAACTCACTTGAGACTGCAAGGAAATCCACAAACTCTGACTCAAACTCAGGCCACCGACACTTTGCTTGGTTTAATTATATGGTTGGGTAAAAACTTGCCACAAACTACTTTGCATACTCATTTACTTGCCACATAATACTCTTGCAAATGGGCATTGGACACTAATACTAGTACACGCAGAGAAATACTAACTATCTTCTCAGTTCTATTATGGTCGGTACTTGGTACTTGCAAATTGCTTCTTTGTCTTGATGTGTTTAGTAATTCAGCTCATTGTGTTTGTTTTCTGCCTCAGCAGATGTTATTGTCTGTTATTATGCCCAATGAACAGATGTCGGGGGGGGGGGGGGGGGGCATTTCCCACTACTAGAGACTGGGTGACTGAGTGACTAGGTGGGGAGGCTAGTCAAGTATGAATTTTGAGTTGCAAGCAGCAAAGCAGTAAGAGATATTAATGCAAAAATAAGTATGCTGGAGATATTAAGAGGAACTTTTGTGTGATATAGCGAGTTTTGAAGAATATACTATCAAATCTAAAAACAGTTCGTAATTGAAGGGAGCAATGCAAATCCCTGACACGCATGTCATCTGTCTAACATTGTAAGTCCATCAGAGTCTAAAGCAAACTAAATAGATATAGAGATACTCTTATATAAAACACAATGTTAAGAATGAAAAGCGAGATCGGTTTAGCCATATCTGCCTCTCCGTCAGTCCGTCCGTACACCCGATAACTCAAGTAACTATTGAGATAACTCAACGAAATGTAGTAAACGTGTTGCCCTTGACCAAAGGTAGATTGGTTTTGTAAATAGGAGAATAATAAACACGCCCTCATAACGGTATTTTTCGAAAATCGAAAATATTACTAATTTCAGAAGCTTTTTGTAGCTTCTTAATTCTTGAAATTTAGTGCAGAGGATTGGGTTGGACAAAGGGATGCGTGGATATATCTCCGAAACTATCTAATATCAATATCTACCAAATTTATTACTCACTTTGCAGATCAATTCAATAAGAACAGTTTTAAAATTTATAGAAATTTATAACTCAGTAAGCACAATTTTGTTTGAAAAATCAAGTTTAATATCTAAAAACGTTATAAGAAATATTAAAGTAAGCGGTTCGTCTCGGAAAAAAGTTGCATAGCTAACTTTTATGAGGGTTGCCATCTTTTTTAAAAGTCGCATTCAATTACATTATGCACGAGTTATATATATATAATGTTCTAGTATGGTTGCCAAAAGGTTCGTATCGGCGAGGAAAAAGTTCCTATCTATATTTTAGACAGATTTGCCACCTCTTTGAAAAGAAGAGGGTTGTCAACTGTTGTTGTTTGATATGAAAAATTAGAAAAAATTAGTGGGAGATATGCGTAGAAATCAATATTGTGGAAAATGTTTGTGGTACGTCAAAAGCTTAATAATTTTTGTTGTTTATATTAAATAAATAAAACTAATTGAAACTTTCAAATTGAATATTATTTTAACTGGTTTTATTTGATAACAAGAAAATCGTTTAATTGCACTATATTAACTGGATTTATTGAAACATTCATTTAAAGTGTCGCCTGCTAATCTCGTTGGCAAAACCCTCATCAGGTGCTTGTAATTAGCGACTGAGAGGTAGAATCATTGTATGTGCCATTTCTATAATAAAGCAGAGACTTTATAATTCTGCCATAGGAAGCACCGTCTACAATTGGGTAGTCAAGTTTTTCAAAGAAAGCGATTCGATGTGGCCGCTTATGGTTTTCAGCTTCCGATATCCATTTTCAGCTTTTCAATTTCATTCTTCCAAATATTTAACCTTTTAAGCCAGCATTTATAAAACCTCGCCAGCTGCATAAATAGCTATACTAGAAAACTAGACCTATGCCTGGGCTCCATGGAATTTGTCACTCAAATCTGCCCATACCAAAAATCGCAGTTCATATCCTAGGTTCTATAATAATAGTAATAAGTCCAAGGAAATCCTCTCGAATAGTTGAGAACTTAATAGAAATGGCAAACTGATCAATCCTAGCAATGTTTATTTCACCATCTGATAATATTGAAAATGCTTGGGGTTTATTGTAATATTTTGCTTGTGTAAGTTGCGTATTCAATAAATTATCTCAAAAATGAAATCATAAAACCATTATCAACTTTGCGACATAGTTTTAGGCTTAGTAATTATTACAATAAAGATGAGATAATTTTTGTGAATCTGAACTTTAAGTGATATGCTGTAATCATATTCGAAAAAATTTAATAAGACAGAGCTGATGCCAAACAGCACGATTCTCACATTATATAACCTCCGCATGTGTAGCAAACAGATCTGCATTACAAACTGGGGATTAAAACAAAAGCTTGTCCTGTGAATGTAGACTCAGAGAGTCGAAATGCTGACGGTCATAATGCTTTGGGCATAGTGGAGCTCTGGAGACACAGAAGAACGTCCATAGCTTGCTTTCAGGCAACACTTTAAGCTAAAGTTTCCTTTTAAACGGGACCGGACAGGGAGTGGGATAGTAGTCGAGGAGAGCACTACGGCCATCTACACCGATGGGTCCAAAATGAACAGTGGGGTGGGTGCGGGGGCATTCTCAGAGAAGTTAGGAACAGATTGGCCACTTGCAAAATTGCGTGGAAAATCTGATCCACATATGACAAAGCAAGAACGATTTATCTACTAAATAGGTCAAGGAAAGATATATTCAGAGGGACAGCCACGATAACGGGACACTGGTCGCGAATTGGTGAACATGTAGCCAAGATGGGCATCCTATACAACAATCGATGTCGGAGCTGCAATCTCGAGGACATGGGAGTAAGATTTCTTCATTGCCTCTGTGAGTGTCTGGTACTGGATCGTAGAGAACATCAGGCACTAGAATTCTTCCTGGCGAGCGCAATGAACAACATCAAATACAAATGGTTAGAAAATTAGGAATCACAACAGTCGGAACAACAGGTTTCAGGGGAACCAGCGTTTCAAAATGGCGCTCTATGCGCTAATTGGATTCTAAGTTTTTTTCCTATACAGCGCTCTAACCAACCAACCAGTTTTGTATGGTACTAAGATATTCTGCGGCAGCAGCAGTTGTAGAGAATCCTGGCCAGTCAAATAATATCAAAAATTATATAAAACTTTTTTCAAATAGCGATCACTCCTCGGCAGACAATGGCAAACCTCTGAGTGTAATTCTGCCAAGAAAATATATCGCAGAAATTATTTGCCATTCAGAGTCGGCGCAAAAATCTAGGTTCCTCAATTTTGTGTTAAAACAGCAATACATAGGAGAAGTTCGGTTAAACATCAAGCTTTGATGTAAGTGCCACATTATTATTATTAAGATATCCCTTTTAGCCCAAGAAAGATCAAACATTTAATAGGTCAAAATCTCTGCAAACAAAACTGATAATATAGAATATATGTATATATATGATGCTACTCAAATTTTTAACAATCAAAAGCTTGTAGGCAGTTGCCGTTTCCAAAGCTCTTTATGTTAATGATTTGCTTTTGCTTTTATAGTTGCTGATTTGTAGTTCGGTACATTTGCATTTAGCACTTAGAGAGTGCAAATTCTCAGCAGCTATTACTGTATTTAACTCCGTAAACAGTTTGCAACAAAAGCAACTACAATAAAGCTACCAAAACAAGAACAAACACAAAATCTTAGATTGCAAACATTTGCGTGGAAAAAAAAATGCGCTGCTCATCAAATTTCCACCAGCAAAGATAAACACTCGCAGGCACCAACAAGCATGACAACGAAAATGGCAAAAACAAAAACTGTAAAACAAGTGAAATAAAAGTGAAACCAAATAGGACAACAACAGCAAATGGCAAACGTAATGCCTGCGAGCCAATGGACAATCCAACGGATGTTGAAGCGGCAACGGCGGCGGCAACAGCAACGGAAACAAACAACGGAATCGGATGGGGAAACTGTAGCGCACATATACACCCAAATACAACATAACAAAAGGAAACGGATGTGCATGCACGAAAAGGATATGCGCACCAATGACTGAACAAATTTACAAATTTACAAATTTCTATTTGACAATTCAACGCGTTTCAAATTTTGAGGCCATGCAATATAATACAAAACGTGGAGAGGTTTCCACACCACACATCTCTGCACATATATGCATGGTATGTACATATGCACATAAACTGGTATGTATGTATTGGTGTGTGCATATCTGGTGTGAAATCAACAGCCAGCAAACTATCATTTTATCTAAAACACTTTTCCCTTACGCCTGTGAAGTGAGTGTTTTTATTTTAAACCAACACTAACAATGGGCCTTGAAGCTCTAGCCTACATTCAATACACGGTGGCCCCATTCTCTTAGCATGATACGAATAAATGGCAAACGCTATATGCCTACGTCGCTTTCACACTGAGCTCGCCATATTTGCAATGCCATACATAAGGAGTGGTTCTTATAGTGGTTTCTTTCTAAAGACAAACAAAAAATAAAAATTAAACAAAACTTAATTTTTTCTTCGGTATACTAGTGGTTTACCCGATAAAGCAAACGTTTCCATTATTTATGAAAGTCCATTTCATTCATATGACTACCTCGCCCGCTTCGCAGTAGCGCATCGTAAGGATCCATTGTTGTAGCAGCTATCTGCATCCTGCTATATCAGCTTCCCCTGGTCGTTATCTTCACAGTCATCTAAGGCAGGCTCAGCAAACCAGCTGTTTCGATGGTGTTGGCCAATAAGGAAGACAGGTTAGATGGGCTGGTCGTGCGGGGTATCTCCACATGTCAGACACGTTGCTTACCTTCACTTGGTGTCTCCAGTTAGCAAAGCAAAGGAATGACTGACGTGCTTTACTAGATAGATTGATTAATTGAAGTTTACTACAGTATCCGAGCCGTAATTGGGACAAAATATCGCGGGACTCATAAAACAGCTGGAACTTCTCGTCTGCAATTGGTGGGGGTTTCTCCAATCAAGAGAATTCACGGCGCGTGAGTTGATGAAGGTGGTGATTACCTCTCGGTGAATGCTACCTGTACGCCGTCGTATTCCGTGGATGTAGACTGTGCGTTCGGATCTCTTCCATAAGTTCATGAGGATGGCTTCTGGCGTGCCAAGGAGACGACTAAGCTTCATGAAAGTGCCTATTCGGCGACCGGTAGTCGCCTTTTATGTCCCCAACAGTAGCAGGCTGTCGAAGGTGACCACCAGTATCCAGAGGTGATCAACCTTTGGAATGGGGTTTCCGTCGACATGGATGTTATAGGGTCGCCGAGGGTTTGACTACATACAGAGGAAAAGCGAACATTGTCGGAGATATAACTGCCTATTTTCGAGCACCGCTTAATTGCCGGTAGCCATTATTGATCAATCATCGGAGCAGGAGGCGATAGCGGATCCCTCTAGCGGTTCAGGGGATTTAGAGATATAAAAATTAAACAACAACAGGGAAGGGACGCCATCCTGTTTAACTCTTCTCAACTTGGGCGTTGCACCTTTGAGCCAACCGACGACTTTGGGCCACGCAGATGATTAGCGGTCCACCGTATCAGCCTCTGTGGAAAAGTTATTGTCACACACATCTTTTTAAATAGGTGGTAAATGAAATTCGGGAGGAGCAAATCCTCCAAAATACATATCGCTGGAGAAGAAAGGAAGATCAGGCGATAAGAATCAACCTTATTCGCCGATTTCCCTGGTTTCAACAGTGATATGACTCTCCCCGCCGTGGGGAGGGCGGGTATGATGAATGAAGAGAAGGCAATATTGAGGATGCTAGTTAGATATGCTACTCCCGTCGGGCCCAGATTTTTCAGTACCGCCAGTTCCAATAACCTTGGAGACTGTCGCCTACGCAGTGAACTCCTTCACCTAACCGCATGTAAAGAACCTAACCCAATCCGCCTTTTTAAAGTTGATGAAGGTTCAGTGGTCCGCAGGTCCATAGGTTAGTAAATCGAGATGCTTATAGGTAAGTTTTTAATTCCAAAAACTTGACTTCAGTATCCGGCTACAAAAAATCGGCTATCAGGCCTCTGCAGCGCTCAACGTGGTCCAAAATGGCGTTTCTTACAACATTAACAAGAAATGGACCAAAGACGCCGCCGCTCCAAACTCCTCACCAAAAGTGGCACTCTCTGTGAATGCATTTGCTTCACGGGTTCTCTGATATCCAATTTTGGTTGTTAACATAGCCGCCAAGATGAAAAGTGCGCTTCGTTGGAAAAGTAAGTAAAGCAAGTAAGTAAGTAAAAGTTTCGAGCAAAGTTGTTATCCATCATTTCGAGCTGCTCTATAACCCAAATTGAGAAACGATTACGAAGTGGTTGCCTGTACCTTCAACTACTGAGTCAAATGGTTCATTCAAGGGGATAATGCGAGGTTTTTGTGCACCAGTCGTGCGTGAAATGACGATTCGATATTCTAGCACTAGGAACCATCAGTGCGAACCGTACGACTTTTTGCACAAATTTACGGCCTAAACTTCTTTTAAAAAAAATCTACTGGGTGGGCTACACAACATTGACTTTGGAAATAAGTCTGGATTTCTGCCGAACGTTATTCAGGCGTAAAGCGATTCATTGCATTCCACGGTGGTATGATACTGGCTTGCCTTTCAATATTTCCAACGGAAAAGAGGGGTCACTGTCAAAATGACATATGAGTCAAACCACTATATGGACCACTCTTTATACTTATATAAGGAGTATATATTTTTACTAACACTCATTTGTCTCCCATTGAGACATATCACAATGATTATAAATGCAACGAATGTTGCAATGTGACTCATCGTATTGTCTGCTTAATTGTGCGGTTGGCTCAGTGGTGGTAGGTGAAATATACAAAGCTTTGTATGCATTTGGACTGCTAGTTGAACATCGGTTGTGTTTTAGATGTACAACAATAATTAGCTAAGTGGTGGCATCACTTGCAGTCGCTCTCGAGCCACTTTACATAATTCTAGTGGGCATTTGAAATTTTCCAACTACATGCGTACTGTTGAGGGTGGAGAAGACAATTTTTTATAGTTTACAGTTGCTCATTTAGTCCCCAGCATAATACGTATTTGAAAGCAGCACTCATAAAGTTTTGTTTAGAAAAACTTTGGTGTTTTCGGACTGTGTGCTAGAATCCGAAAAAGCTGTGCATAAATATAGGAGGTAAGCGGTCTCCCATCGGCAGGCAATGACGAACCTCCGAATGTGTTTCTGCCATGAAAAATTTTCTCACAAAAATCATTTGCCGTTCGTAGTCGGCATAAAGCTTTAGGTCCCCCAATTTGTTTTGCAACATCAAGATGCACATGACAAATTTTGGGAAAAGTTGGGTCAAACATCAAGCTATATAATGTAAGCGACAAATTATTATTATTATTCAACCAATGGTCCTAAAATTTCATAACCAAGGACTTTTTGAAGCTACTAGTTATTAACGAACTTTGAGTAAAATTTTCAAAAACAAAACAAAAATGTATTGGTTGTGGAAACTTGCTTTCTTTATATTCTAATTTGAGATAGGAGCTTAGGGAAGCAGCCCGGTATGCAATATAAGGTTTTGCTCAAATTAAGGGAGCTGTTGGTAAAGTTTCGTTCTATGTGCACAGCGGTAAAACGCATGGAATGAAATTCGACTATATTTTTTTTTTATTTTGGCACGCCGATGCGTGCTTCGGACACAGAGAGTTGTTGAGAGCATTATCAGAACAATACTCAAACTGATACCGAGACCGTATTTTACAAGAAAGTATAGCGTACGATTTTTTTACAAGCGAACAAAATGATCTTGATGCCTTCAGGACGGAAAATTGAATCGAACATGGTTGGCACGTTAGATGTTTTTCTCTCTCAAGTACAATGGCAACGCTCTCACAATCGGAGCTATTTGTTCTACTTTAGCGACGAATGGTGGTGCTGATGCCAAATCAGAGCCTGTAGTGTCAGACAAACTGGGACAAACGAAGGCCTTGGTAACCGATTGTACATCTTCGAAAATTATCCAAGAAACTAGACCCTGCATCACGGAATAAGCTTGTGCTCAGCTGGGTGCTGAGAAACTGCTGTGTTCAAGCAAATCTGGCCATATATTGACAGTATTATAACTGGGAAATTTTTTTTTGGATTTATAGGCACCAGGATGATTTGTTTTCTAATGATTTTTGCTCCAGTTACAGAGATGAAGACGAAATGGAAAATGTAGAGAAATATCTCTGCGACTGTCCTGTTCTTGCAAAAACGCGATACCAAGTGCTTAATTATTTTTAAATTAATCGAAAGGGCTGCTCTCAGTGCACACAGGACCCATTATTATGCCCAGAAAGGGATTTTCACCCAGCCTATTCTTGCACGTTCTTTAAGCAAATTCCAATAGTATCTTCTGTGCGACACCACCTAAATCGTTTGAAGACCCAAAAATTTGGAGTGCACTTCTCGTATTGCAGGACACTCTTTCTCATTTCTGCAGTTTCTACAGTAGTATTTATGAGGGGTACCACACCTGGCGGGCATGTGGGCGACGGGTATGTGTACCATTAGTTAACCAGTGAGAAGCTTGACATTCAATCTGGAAAATCTCAGCAGACATCGTGTTTTTCGATGATTGAATCCTGCATTTGTCCGGATTGGTCCATTTTTTGTTGCTGGATGTTATGGCTCTTTCCGCAACTTGCGAAATCAGAAATCACAACGAGGGCTGTATGCTCGAAACTTGGTCGTCGTGTGTCTGTCTACAGCAACAGCAAGCTTTGAAGGAGCAAGGTTCATCATGTCTGGAAGTCTGTGCGCTTCCCTCAATGACAGTCGCTGGGAGCATGCTTCAGATACTATTCCGATATCCATTTTTGAGTCATCCGTGAAGATCGGAATCTCGTCCGAATTTATAGCTATGCCAGATTCCCAGCACCTTCTTTCGGGGTATTCAACCTAAAAGATGTGACTGAAGTTGATCTCTGCTATCTGACAGTCACATATTTTATCACTCCCACTCGATTTGGTGTAGACCTTTATCTGGTATCCGCAGCCTGTTAGATGCCCTACGCCTTCGAGCTCTCTTGGCTGCGGAGCATATCAATATATATATCTATGGCTCTATGTTCCCTTCCGCTAGGCATGTTGACCCTTACTGAAGTCGCATGGGGTCAATCAGCGCTTCATCTACATACCAGCAAGCTTCTTCATTCCTCTAAGGTGGAACGATGAAAGTATTTTGCAGTGCTGTGGTCCGCCTTCCGCGCTTAAGGTATGATAGATAGGCATCTTTAAGATAGCTCGTAAGGCGACCTACTTCTATATCCATCCGGTCGATCGAATCCACGAATCCTCCACGAACGAAGGATATCCGTATAGAAGTGCATGCCTGTCTTACGGCAATCAAGACAATAAAACCAGCTAAATTGGAATTTTTGAGTAGGCATCAAGCCACAAAATTCCACTGATATTCCAGCTCGCTCAAAACCACATTCCCTATTCCGTAATACAAAAATTGTTTCATTAGATACTGTGATAGAGGCCGAGGTATCGGTATAAATAGAATAACAACGAATACTAAATGTTGGAAAGTAAATACCAAACTATTTTACTGAATTTAAGCAAATAGCGCTGAAATCACAGGCGATGCAAAAAATTCGACTGGCAAGTTTCTTTCGCCAAAAATAAACGAAACTCGCTCTAATCAACCAACAGCAACAGCAACTCAATGTCAGAAACAAATAAAAGCATTCAAAGAGCTTGGCAAGGAATGCGATGGATGTCAAACGGGTAGGGCTGAAATACTTAGGAGATGGAATAAGTGCCGGGGATAAAAGAATGCCACACACAAAGCCGCCACAACAAATCACATAAAAGGGATCACATAAAAGGGATTTCGCACTTAAAAGCTTAGTATGTGTAAGTGAAAGCCACGCAAGACTCCGACCGACTGACTGACAGTGATATTCAAATATGCACACATCGCCACTGCTATTCCATATATGTAAAATACAATGTTACTTGGGGAAAAGTGTAGATTAAAAATAAGATTGAGTGAATGAGTAAGTTGAGTGCATGGTGTCTATTGTAAAATTAGCACAAAAAAAGAGTACAAATCGACAGCAAAGAGATCTGAGTAAAAACCAAAACACATTGGTTGCAATGGGTTTAAAAAGCGAAACCAAAGCTTACAAGCGACTAGAGAATAGAAAAAGAAAATACAGCATATAGAAGCACATTAAAATATCGAATGAAATAAATATACAACGAAATAAATGTGGCAGCTGATAAATTACTGCGCTTATCTCTAGGCTCAAAGCCAACATTTTTATTACCGCTAATGCGACCACAAAGATTTGCCAATAAGCCAAAGGAAAGAGAGAAAAATTAAAGCCATATGAAAGAGGAGCCAGCGACAAATCAATTATGGAATTTTTTATTTTTCAACTCTTAGCTCGACTCAATGGCCAGTGTCACTGGGTATATCTTTTTTAAGAAGTTTCTTTAAAATCCTTCATATCACATTCTTTATTTTTGTATATTACTATTATATGCGAGGTGTACGTGGTTTTTGTACGATTTCTATTTCTCGAAAAATCCGTCACTTTACATATAAAACACCGAAACTGCATTCTACAGTTTTTCTTTTTGAAGAGAGTCTAACATTAAAAATTTCTTCTCCACTGTCCAAAGTGTGCCGAGCGTAGAGCTTCAACAGATATTTCAAAAGCGGAAAGGTTTTCATATCTAATCAAAACTAAGGTTAGTTATTTTCAGTTTAATTAGGCATTAAATCGTCTTCGAGTAGTGAACATTTTTTGAACTCGATCCATGCGAGTATCAACTTTTGTGAACTGTAGAACTACTGAAAAAGTATTTTTTTATAATTATATGTAGAAAGATAATTCTGAATGACTAGGACACTTTATGCGAACATGATTTATTTATATCTATTGACCCGATACAATTCGGAAAAAAGCAAATATTACTAAAATCATTTACAATGGATTTGAACGGCTGTTTTGATGGCACAGAAATATGGAGTCATGGCAGGGGGTTTTCCATAATAACGAAGTTACTTCTCAAAAAATTTGTGACACAGTTGATGTGCTCATGCGGTAAGTAAGTGAAAGGGATTTGGAAGACTTTCCTGTAGCCAGATATCTGTAAAACAAAAGCCAAGTTACCAGTTCAATTTTGCTAGCATTCTAATGTTGTTTTTTAATTTAAATTAAATTATAGATTTTCGAAACATAATTTTCTGATTTAAGCGTTAGATGCAAGTAAAATGTTGAAAAATTTGCGTCAGAAATTAAAAGCAATTGAAAAAATTAAATGAGCGAAAGTCAGGGGATGCTGCATCGCAAGAAATGGAACATTCGGGGGCTTATTTTCAAAAGTATGATTTTCCAGTTCGCTATTACAACATATACAGATTGAGCCGCCGCACTAGATTGAATCAATAACTGGCAATTCACAGGAATATCATATTATGCCCAGATCTAATTCACCATCACCATCGGGATGCAGAAAAACGAGTTAATCTTAATGTTTCTATTTGCACAGCACTTGTTCAGATTGAAAAGATAAACGCAATTTATACAAACCAAAATTAGAACAAACTTGTGATAAAAATAATGAGGATATTGCATAAAAAAATTATTGGAAAGAATTCGTTCAAAACAAAAGTCGAATATATTTTTTAGGATTTTTTTTGTTTGAAACCATTGCACATCATTATTTTGTGGTTTTTATTTTTTCGACCAAAAAAAATTGTTATTCTTGGATTTTTATTTTTTTCGATCATATTTGTTCGATATTTTTTTATTTTAATTTTTCAACACAGTTGATCGTTTATTTTTGTGATCTTTCCCATCAGTTCGATCTTAATTTTTTTATTTTTATCTTTTTGATCAAAAGTAATCGTTATTCTTGGATTTAAATTTTCCATCGATACTTTTCGATTTTTAACTTTTTCGATCAAAAATAGTCGTTATTTCATTATTTTTATTTGTTCGATTACGTTTGATCGATATATTCTGATTTTTATTTTTTCGATAAAAAATAATCGCTATTATTAAATTTTTAATTTTCCGTTATCTTTTATTGTTTTAAATTTTTATTTTTTCGAATAACCATTTTTGTGATCGAAAATTTTGTGTTTTATATTTTGTCAATGAAAAATAATCGTTTTTCCTGGATCTTTACTTTCCCCATCATATTTGAATTTTATTTTGTTGTTCTTTTTTTATTTTTTCGATCGAAAATAATCGTTATTTTCTGACTTTTATTTTTTGATCGATACTTATTGATTTTTCCTTTTTTGAGCAAAAATTATAGTTATTTTGTGACTTGTGATTCGATTTGTTTTATGATCGACAAAATGAAAATCGAAAAAATCAAGATTAAATCATGTTATTTATAGAAATTATATCCGTTACGGTTCCTGGTTTTTTCTTTAATTCTCTGCACCCAGTGATTAAAAAACTTCCTTCAAAAATCCGTATTTAGAATGATCTTGCACAAAACACTTTGATGTGATTTAATGTATGCAGAAAATTTGCGCAATTTTAATTTTCCTGATAACGGCACTTCAAGACAACTGTCAGCAATTTAATTTTATCACAAATCGAACCGATCGCCTTATTTCCTGAACCAACTGAATTTATTTCGATTGAAACAAGCAACGAATCATAGGAATAAAGTGACTATATTTGTATGTGCAACGAAATGAAATGAAATAAAAAGTTACATTTACCTTTTCGTTAGTTTTTTGAACTGTTAAAAGTATTGGGAATATGCGGTGGTAGGTTATTTTAACAGGTTATTTTTTTACTGCATGCGAGTTTGCGGTACATAACTGAAATTTATGGAATTGTCTGTCGATTGGCTATATTTTTTTTTTCGTTTTAAACATTTGCATACGCAGTAAAAACATAGAACGAAAAATGTGAATATAAATAAAACAAAAACACAGAAATAAACGAGCACAATGGCGAATGCCGTGAAAACAATAAAAATGAGTAAATATGTGTGAAGCTGCATATTTCATAGCATAAAATGGTTCCGTTGTACTTTTGTGGCGTTGAGTGAAGTTTCACCATTTTCGAAATTGCCGTTCAGCCAGCACAACTGCCACGACAATTTAATAGCTTGGGCAGGAGTGTGCCATGAAGTGTTGGCACAATTATGAAAGCCTCGGAAAAGTATTAAAAAAAAAAACAACTCAGCAATGGTGTTGGTTACAAAAAATATTAAAACCAAAAATAATATTTAATTGCAATCGTGCAAAAATTAAGCTTCTGGAAGCAAAAGATTCGATTGTATTTTGACAAAAGACCACGGAATTTTAGAGTTTCATAGGCATTGTAAATATCTTACTAAATCAAACTTTATAAGTATAAAAATGTATTTTTAAACTATACCTTTGAGCAGCTAATTTTTTCAAAATTTCTTTAAATCTGTTGAAATTTGTGTTTATGTGGAAAAAACACTAAATAGTGGTACGTTATTTTATTAAGTATTCAGAGTATTGAAGATTTGGAGATTCGTAATGGCCCGCCCGAAGGTATGGGGGACCAAAAGCCCAAAGTCACGTTTATCAAACCGCTGAACTTTTTGTCAATATAGTAAATTATGCATATTAATTTTTCAGCCTAATTTATTTAAAACAACAACAACAATTTTTTTTTTTTTTAGCTCAATTCCAGTTTTAATAAGGAAAATATTGGGAAAAACGCAATAACAGTCAAAGCGGTGGAAATTAAAGTTGCTATTTCGGAGATCACCACATTTACATATGGCCCAACTTCTAACACTTTTGAAAATTTCCCAAAATCCTTTAATACCTAAATAACAGAAACAAAAAAAACTATGACTATCCGAATGTTTCTAATGTATTTTGATCTTTAATGAAAATATGCAAAATGTTCCAATATACATATAGTATAACTCTAAATATTTTGAAGAAAAAAAGTGATTTTTGCCTTGTTCCTAAACAACTTCATGACTTTCTGAAAATATACGAATTCAGTGTCTACTCATTACACTTCTTCCAAAGAGGCAAATTATAATTTAAAATATTTACTTAAAAATGGAGTACCCAGACGTATGCCTTAAATTAATCCTTTTAAACAACTGGCAACCCTATTTAAAAATAGTTTCGGAAATAAGCCTCTTTATTCGAATGCTGCGACATTTTTTAAAGATTAATAATTCAATTTTTTTAATCAGTTGGCAACCCTATTGGAAATTTGGTTCTAAGTGAGGCTTTCTTAAATCTTTTCGTCTCACAACGAAGTTTTAATATTTCAGTTAAGTAATTAGTTTCATTTAACTTCCTTTTTAAAAAGGTGGCCATCAATTTAATAAAATAATTTTGTAACCAAGCTTTGTCACACCTCTTTCGCTCAACATCCTAAATTCATAATTTGAATTAACTATATGATTATTTTGTATTTGGCTTTCGAAAGAGGTGGCAACACTACACAAACATATGTTTGAAATTAAGATTGCTTAAACTTTTTAAAGCTTTTTCGTCTGTGTCCTATATTGTGATGCGTATTGCAAATAATTTCCTTAATTCAAATTGAATTTGATTTTTTAACCAGTTAGCAACCTTCCTAAACGTAGTTAAAAGAAATCGCCTTTTCAAAACCTTTTCGACTGATACCCATATTAAAATTCTTTATTTAACTTATTACATTTCATTTCAATTGACCTATAGTTTAATGCCGACTCCGAAAGGCGAATCTTTTTTTGTGGAAGGTTTGCCATTGCCTGCCGAGGGCGACCGCTATTAGAAAATTTGTTTTTTATAATTTTTGAATTGAGAACTTTGGCCAAATGCAATACCCCAATCATAACTTTACCTGAGTGATGCGGTTCCCACAAGGCAATAGAAGCTCCAAATCTGGACCAGTGATTGTGTGATGTTGTGATACATTGGATCGTAGTGATGCCTTCTGGCATGCTTGGGAGGTAGTGTTCCAGCAATCGTTTACTAGGCAGATGCCGGGATCGTGGTACATGCGATGTTTAGACGACATTAGAAAGATCGCGTCAACGTGACGAGTCTCAAGTATCTTTACCGCTATAAGGTAGGATCTTATCGGTTTCTATAGTTTCAACAGGTAAATCTTTCTACCTGCCTTCTATTCATTGGAATTGATGAGCGTGAGTAGCTTTAAATTGCCGCCAGGTTAAACAGAAGAATAAGGGCCGTGAATGCCTTCGAATGCCTCCGAATTTATATTCCCCTATTTTATCGTCGTCTCGTACGGTGAGTATCAAACCTTTCGGCAGGGTCTCGTTAGACACAACAGGAATAACCAGGTCCAGGCAGTGAGTGAGGTTGTGTTGACAAGAAAAGCTTGAAGATTCCATCACTCCCCATTAATCCCCGGTATATACGGTACGTAGATACTAACTACTAGCCGGTTTGGTGAATGATTTTAAGCAAACGATCGCACTGGTCGAAATACAAGGCTACTGCATCTACAATTGGTACTATTCAGAGCTTAGCCTGCAGCAATTTCCTCCCATTCATACTCCGTACGAAGCACTCAAAGTGGATGGTAAGGTCCATGGAAATCTGAGAACAGAAAATAAAAACTAATGAATTTTTAACGCAGACAGTTATGAAATCCACACACTTATAATACTCACAACTCCCGGAAAGCTTATGCATCTCACGCTTTCGCAGTTTTATAAAGCCATTTATACCAATTCGAATACAACCCACATCGGCGCCATTCACAAGTAAGGAAATAAATAAAACTCACATAACGAAATTGGGAGAGAAATAATGAAAGCAAAGAAAATAAATAAGAAACAGTAACAATAAATATTTCAGTTATTGAAAAATTGTGCCGAATGTACCAACTTTGAAGGACAATGTAGGGAAATAACTGTCGTGGCATACATAAATAACGGAAAATATTGGGCATTTCGCGAGTATTCCCAGCAGCACAACAACGGCAAAATAAAATTGCACTTTTCGCTTTGCTACGTCGATTTTTTATTCATTGAATTTTTTCGATTGCCTCCTACATTCGCATTGTACGCACTCACGATTATTTTCCAATAACACTTCCTACAGTTATTCGTGTGCATATGTGTTTTAATTGGCAAGAAAATTTACTTCTCATGAGAGAAACGTATTGTTTCTTATTTCGAAAATGATTAATATTTTAAGGGTTGCCTTTTATTTTATTTTATTTTATTTAGATTTATTTCCTCTTATTTCATTTCGTTTCAATTTATTTTATTTCAATTAATTTTTTTATTTCATATATTTTATTTCGTGTTATTTTCTTATTTTTTTTTATTTACTCTATTTCTTATTTTAGTTTATTTCGACATCGTGGTAATCGCGCTTGGTGTCTATACACTCACTGACTTTCTCCCGCCAAACCCTCTCTGTAAATACGTTCGCCATAATTTCCCTTCCACGTCAGGGAAACTGAAATCAAAAGCGCCAATGGGCTAGTGTCCATCAGCATCCAGTTAACTTTAACCGTAACTTTTCACTTTGTCATCACCTGATTGTTAGTCACTTCTCCGGTTACCTTCCTCTACATGTTCACCATAATTAGAGTGGTGCAGCTATATTTCCCTAAAACAAAACTACTCAGTTTATTCACCATTTCACAAATTAATGCAACCCTCCGATTAGCCACATTTCTAGCTGGTAGCTGGCTTTCAGGGGCGTCCCTCCATTGTGTGATACCATTGCATGGTTTTGGGATTTTTTAATACGAAAATATCGCTTTATTTTCATCTAATTTGAATAATTTTTTCTCTTCAACATGAAAATGCTTTTCGAATGATAATTCCTAATACAAGCCTCCGGAAACTGGGCCTGTTGAAGGACAGGATGAAAGGGCATTGTAGAGTTCGTTTTCTCCTTCCCGCCACGATCAAAAAGAGCACTGATTTTATGATTATATGCAGCCAGAAATAGACTTTGGGGTTCCAGCCCCGTCGAGATCTGAATGAGATGGAGGTTTTGATACATATGTCCGCCTGGAGTTACCATATATACATTGACGGTTCCAAGAGGGAACAAGGTGTTGGGGCAGAGGTATTCGCAGATTTTTTGTAAGGGGAGAAGGGAGATTTTACCACCATCATCAGTTTGCTTGTGTTTTTTATGCCGAAATTTTTGCTATCGCTGAAGGCTGTCGCATTTTAGCTTCTCAGACAGACGAGCGGCCATATTCGCTCTGACATCTTCCACAACCCAATCAAAGATGGCTTAGCAATGTAGGAATCTATTGAACGGTGTCTGCGACCAACTCTCAGAAGATTTATTAAAGCAACATAGCTGGACACGAGACAGCCAATAAGCTAGCCATAGAGGGTTCAGTGACAACCTCAAATGAGGTGCCGATTTCAGTCCACCACCTTCAGCGATTTGCTCAAAGATGGCGCAACGTTGCAGAATTGCCAAATTAAATGACCCGAATATGACCTTAAGAGATCATCAATTCTTCTGGCAATGACTACAATGATTACCGCATAAGCTGCAGAGATAAAAATGAACAAGAAACAGTAGAGAATCTTCTGTGCAGATGTCCGGCTCTAATGAGGAAAACTACGGCCTTTCTTGGGGCCTTTGATCATAAGTCTCTGCTCGATTTGTCCAGACATAGCGTGAACAACATTACAAAATGTATCAACTACGTTAGTTAGTTAGTTGGTTTTAAACGAAATAATCCTAGACTCTTTGTTATCAAAACGGCACTCAGTTGCTAATTAGGTGTTGTGCTCCTTCGTCGCCATTCTAACCTAAGCTAGTATTAGGGGTTCCAGTGGGAGGTGTCACAATCCACTTTTTCAATTTCTCGATTATTATCGTATTTACATTAGAGGAAGTTATTTCCTAAACAAACAAACGAACCTAAAAAAAGTTTTCCTTGTTTCAAATCGGGCTATTTTTTACCGGTTCAGTAAAGGTTTCTTCTAAAAAAGCCAACATCAAATGAAATCTGTTATCACCAAAAGCCTAAGAAAAAATCTTTTGCCATTTCATTCACGTTTTTCATTTCTGAAGTTCGCCAGGTAATTCAAAAGTGCACACCTTTTTAGTGTGAAATTATTTTTGATTGATTTGAAAGACAAAAATGTGTGAAAATAATCCAAAAGTTTAGATCTATTCACTTCAGCTCGATGTGACCAATTTGAAAATAAAAATGATGGGTAACTTTTTTCCATTTTCTACAATTCCCGATGAGGCTGAATTTTTTTAAATTACTATTTTTTTTTGAATCACCGCAATGTACACACACTATTATTATACTTATAGTAAGTGAAGTAATTGCACTTGCGTGAAACCAAAGAAACAAAAATTGGGAAAACAATGCAAGTGCCTCCCTTTTACAACAGCGAAGTGCCTTCAATGAATTTACTGACTTTCGTATGAACTCGAAAATGCATACATATTGTACAGACGTAAGTTTTAACTTACTTTACTTTTATTGAAAAAAAATTGCACGACATTCTACAGAGTAGAGGTATTTAAGGAATTGAGATATGTTCACATGAAGTAGCATGCAAAAATAGTTCAAATGATGTGCTAATAGTTAATAGCGTATTTTACATTTTCGATTTCATATGTACGTAGTTCGAGAGAGAAGAGTTTTGGTTAGGAGACATTATCCCATGTTCGAGAAAGGAGTTGCCGGCTGTTGGACCGAAAATAGGAATGATGAATATCAATATATACATAGATATATAAAGTGGTAATATTGGGGATCGTGAAGGCTTCTCCTTCGATCATACACCCCTATTACATTGAACTAAAGTTAGCCTTCAGACTCCAGCGGTTCTCTCTTTTCATCACGTAAAATTTCAGGATCATTTAAGATGAATCGAAAAAGCGTATGCGACAAAAACTTCGAGTTGTTGTATTTGCTGGAAAATCGTATTATTTTCTAAATATATGTAAGTTTTCCACTAAGTGTTGAGCTAAGTGATGCTTGCAATTATTAACCAGAAAAACAAAAACTTTCTTAAATGAAATCTTCGGTTTATCATTCGATAAAGCAAATCGGCGAACGATTCTGTAATCGGTGAATTTAAAAATAAAAATGTATACAATAAACAGAAATGCTGCCCAAAACTGACATCGCTGCAAAATTTGAACTCTATTACATTCACTCGCAGTGATGTTTTCAACGTATGGTTGCCTCCTTTAAAAAAATACCGAAATGATCGCATAGTTTATTTTATTTCATGTACTTGTATGCGAATTCGCGTTAATTTACTGATTTTAGTTTATGTCATTTTTAAAATAGGTAAGCAAATTGTAATTATCATATAATGGCAGCCAATTTTTTTTTCTAATCTAAGTAGTAAAATTCTGGTTATTGTCTTTTCACCTAGTTTGCTTCTTGCCTTCTTGTTTAAATTGATATGTGAAAAAATTCTCTCTACAGAAACCGTTGATACAGGTACTGCCAAAACAGAACAAATTAATAATGGAAAACAGGGCTAGTGATTCATAGGTAATATTAATGTGTATGGAACAATAGGCCTGGTTCTTTGTACCCGAGATGCAAAAGAACACTAGGTAGGATAACGAGTAGCATGTAAAACAACAACACTAACTCGTAATAATAAGCGAGTTGAGTCAACTTGGTAAAATGACATCCGAATTGAGATGTGGTGTTGGGAAGTGTAAAAACTGCGCTATTGTGAATGAGCCGGAAGAAAGGACATTGGAAATTTTAGTAAGACCTAATTCGTTTTTATTTGCATAGTATTTTAAAATATAAATCTTAAATAACACTAAAAAAATTGCTTCTTTCATGAAAGACCCAAACAGGGTTGCTTTTGCACCTAAAGGAAATTTTGTCCCAGATGGAGCGTTCGTTTGCAACTCGGGTACCACAAAACGATCTCCATTTGTGTTAAGCTACTGATGACAGTCGCATTATGTCTAAGCAGACATATCAAAAGTTTGTTTATTTGCCTTAACCCATAAATGGTCACTACAACAAAAAGACCAAATAAAAATCTATTCAAAATTGAAAAAAATTTATTTCGTAATGGTGTTTTACGTATTTGCTGGGATTTAAGTTTTTTGTTTATACACTTAATACAAAAATCTATTCTACATTTAAAACATGTTTTGATTTTTACTACTATCATCATTTTCAACATTCAATGTGGTGTGGAAGAGTTCCGTGTTTCTTGCTATAGTTTATTACACATCGTTATTATTACATAAGTTTGATTAGAGAAAAATAAAATTTTCGCATTCTGTATTTGAACTCTAGAGGGATTGGTCGTTCATACCGCCATTTCTTCTTAACGACCCGATAAATTGTTCCAAACAAACACATCTTGGCTCAATCGACGTTTGGATGTAGTCTTCTTCGGAATTCCATAAATAAAATCTTTGTCTTCAAAATGAAGTGCACACACTCTATAAGAATCTGTGAAACTTATATTACAAGCTTGTACCCACCACTCTCTTTTAAAACTGCCACTGGGAACTGGGTGGATCCCGTCTTTGTTTAATTCATACAAAATTTTAAATTTTATATTTTCGAGGCTGAATGCAATCGACCATTGTATTTCCACAAAACCGAATTTCAAGTTTGAAAATTTGAAATCAAAACGCCTTCTAAGGGTTAACATATTTGATACAAATTGGCGTAACATGACTGCCAAATGATAACGCTGTCTCTATTTAACACATTTTCTTTATACGCCTTGGGCAACATGAAATGTTTAGTTTAGAATATGGTGACTAAAAAAGTTGTGAGTTGTCTTATTACTTTTATAAACGCATAGTAGTGGACATGAAATGTTGAAATCTTAATAATTTAAAAAGAAAAATCGTATGGTATTTTATTTTATTATTTTGTTATTTTTTATATTTTGTTAATTTAAAAATATTCTCTTATTTCTAATTTCATTATAAGTACATAAGTATTTACAAAAATTAATGCTGAAATTAAAGAGAAGTCTTTTTCAGTAAATGGTTTCTATGACGTTTCGATATTGCTGGATCATGTAGACAGATTATAATCTGATTCCTGAAATGATTAAAATTGTAAAATAGTTTAAAAAAGGATGGGCTATAATTGCATTATGTCTATATATCAAATTTGAAGCAACTTCTTTGAACTTTAGTATAAAGAAGTGCCTTCCTAACTTTCGTGAAATAAAAGAAAAATCCAATTTAAATATTGTTGCATAGTTGCGTAAAAATATTCAATCATAAAATACTATTTATTTTTCACATATAAAAAAACGAATACGCCTAATTGCGTGAGCCAGAAGTAAAACTTCTAATTAGTAGAAGCATTAGTAAAAATATTGGTGGAAATTAGTAAAACAATAGTGATAGCAATAAACAGTACCATTAGTTAAAATAGTAGTAGAAATTAGTAAAAATAATGGTAGCATTTGTAAAAATAAGAAAAGAGCATCCAAAATTGGCGGGTAATCACATACGATCATAAACGGGGCCGCCTCTGTTTGGCTTTTGAGTAGTAAAATTCTACAATTTTACTTTTAAACTTTCTAAGCGAGCCACCCACGCTCAATGCATAGCCACACCTCGCCATTTCAGCCGTTGTTTCATTACCGTAAATGTCAATATTACACGAGGTCCATATTAGGGTAACTTTGAACATGTTAGAAATCGAGGGCAGCTCTTTTCTACACTCATCTACTAGTTGGGATCTGATCGAGGTAGAAGAGAGTGCCTGAAAGCCGCTTGGTTTCTGAGAAGATATGTACCTGCGTCCTCGCGGATGCATTTTACTTTATGCATCTTAATGCCCTCCTTCATTGCAAACGTTTCGGCCTGAAAGACTCTTGCATGGTCTGACAAGGCGCACGGATAGTTTTTGGTTACAACTCTGAATGAAAATCCCTGCTCCCACCCCGCATTCCATATGACGGGTCAAGACGAGAGCTAAAGACAGTTAAGCCCTCCCAATGGTTGGCATCTCCCTTAAGATGAGGCCATGCGGCTTGGAAATTTCGTGCGAGGCATGTGGTTCACCCACGTCTTTGTCATGATGTAGTCAGAAATCAGCGATTTAATCTCAGGCAGAAGTGCGTTGAGAATGGAATTATGCCCGAATGTCCGTTTTTTCCAGAATCCGAAAGCATGCAGTCGGATAGTGCTGTTAGTAGCTGAGTTTTCGATAAAGATATCTATCGGTAATAAATCAAGCGGAACGTTCAAAACATCCGAAGGAAACGATCTCATAGCACCCGTTTCGCCAAAGGCTGTTGTCCTTTGAATTCCATATAATTTCTTAACAACGTAATCCTTAGAAATTAAGCAATTTGGATTTATTAGTGAAAAGCATCAGCTCAGTTTTCGCGGGGTTCACTCCAGTGCCCAGGAATCTCCTAATCAGAGCGTCCATTCCATGACTTTGCTTATAACCGAAGGAAACTGACCCGATGGTCAATAAAATACAATAAAATAAAGTATAAAGAAAACATTTTATAAGCATGAAAAATTATATTAAGTGCTAGAACTAAAGAAAAATATACCGTCATGGTATTTGTAAGAAATTCCATGTGCCGCTGCGTTCCATATCGGAACTTCTATTCAAACCCTAATGATATATAATTATCGTTGTAATAAAAAACAATTTTCAGTTTGAGATTATGTATTCTACACCTCTAAAAACAACCCTGAGCAGAAACTCTTCACCTTCCTTTCATATTTCCAATCTTAATATGATTATAAAAGGAGCAATTGCACGGTGTCATAATAACGTAAATTAACATGCATAAAATTGTTTTCGCAAAATAAGTAGCTTTAATTTCTCATGTACACAAATACACAAGAGAATTATTACTGCACACCTACTCGTTTTCTGTGTGGCAATAGTAAATCCTCTACAAATTCTTACAGATTTATTGAAATACAAATTAGTAAATGGAGCACAGCTTGGCTGCCAATAACCAAACCAAACATAATACACAATACACAACACAAATAGTAGTGGCCCATAAGTTTGCAAAGCGCTCACTTGACGACAGACAAATGGCTCAAGTAGCCTCATACGAGAAACAATAAAAAAACAACAATAAAACAACAAAACCAAGGTTTATTGGGTAAAAACTTCTGGCTCTGGCGCAAAGCAAAGGCGGAGTGGAGTGAAAGGGTTTTGTGGTCAATAGTTCTGTGAAGTGAAGAGTTAAATGTGTGCGCTTTTATGGATTTATAAAAAAAACAACTGAAAATGCTTTTGTGCAAAACTGCACTGAACTGTAAAAAATTTTAAGTCTGTATGTGGAAGGTACGTTAATGAAACTTGTGCATGCCTGAGTGGATTGTATATTAAACCACAGGGAGCCGTAAGAAATCTACAGCACAGCAAGGATATTAGTCTGAAAAGGATATTTGCTTGGCGCAACAAGACCACACAGGCAGTCCATTAAATAAACAGAGCAGAGATGCAGAAATGGATGTACAAAACGCAGTCAGCTAAAAGAGAGGGAAGTTGGTAAGCATGGACGTCCGAAAAAGCACGGCGCACAGGAAACTAGAGACATGACTCATTTTATAAGAGAAAAGAATAAAAGTCGATTAGAAATTATTATGGCATTGTAATTTTATTTTAATTATCGATAGTTATTAAAAATATGTGTGAGAAAAATTTTTTTTTTCTTCAAAGGACTTTTACTTTCTCGAAACTTATAATATGAAAATATCTCAAGAATAAATTTAAGTGAGAAAAAACTTAAGTTTCGCAGTTAGGCACAATAGCGATTACAAAGTTCATTATAAACAAAATCATAATTTGATCGTTATTTTGTGATCACCATTTGTTCGATCACATTTCATCGATATTTTGTGATTTAAATTTTGTCGATCAAGTTAGATCGTTATTTTTAGTTTTCAATTCTTTGATCAAATTTGATAGATATATCGTGATTTTTATGTTTTTCGATAAAAACTAATCGTTATCTTGATATGAATATTTTCGATTGATTTGGATATTTGCAATCGCATTCCATCGATATTTTTTGATGTTTATATATCCGATCAAAAATAATCGTTATTCACCGATTTAACAGTTTTCGATCATAATAAACGCAAACAAAATAAAAACTAAAAAAATATCGATAACATGTGATCGAAAAAATAAAAATCATAAAATATCGATAACATGTGGTCGCAATGATTTAAAATTAATAATCTTTTAAATAAAAATAAGACCAGATTTGCATGGCATGTGGGATAAAGATTAGACGAATTTTGTTTTGAACTAATTCTTTTTTCCTACTTATAGCCGAAAAAATCAAAATAACCACGATTTTCGGCCCCTGCTTGAAATACGGAACTGATTCGGTACCTTTCGCGGGTATGTTCGGAGCATTTCGGTAGTGATTCGGGGATATTCGGAAATTATTTCGGAAATAATTCGGGATAATTTTGGTACATGTTCGGCATCACTTTGAAACCAATCTCGAAATGGACCCGAACTAGTCCCGCAAAAGCCACGAAATTCTCCCATAGTAATAATTATTATAAAAAGGCTTTTTTAATATAAGTCGCAAAATAATAATTACCGATGATTTAAAAAATTGATCTCGCTGATAAGACTACGGTAACTCAAACCGGCCTTTTTTTTAATATTTTCAGAAAGTGTACCTATCCGTAGTAAAACTTTGTTCATGTCCCGGGCTAAGTTGACTTTAAAAAAAAATTGGAAAACACTGTCTGAGCGAAATAGAAGCTTAAAACAACATTAAAATTTCAAGGAAAAATTTTCGTAGAACATTTTAACCCATTAGCTCCCACCTAGAAGTGTCATTTTGACCCTTACCACGAGGAACCGCCAAGCAAAAATTTTTGAAAGCTGGGCTAACATATTCTGTCATTGAAAAGTCGTAAGAAAATTGTTCCCAAATTCAGAAAACTTTTCAGAATTTTTTGTTGCATGATTTTTTTTAAATATTGCCAATGTGTTGTAATATTCCTCAAATATATTTCTAATATTGTTCTCTAACGTCGCTCTCGACGCGAATTTATTAAGCCCAATCTATATTTAGCCAGTCATAGATATTGTGATTGCTGGGGTATTTTGTCATTGAGCACAGAGATTTAATTGGTGTAATTTCTTTGTAGTCGCTGCAAATCTGCATACTTAGGCCGCTTTGCAGTTGCTAAAAAAAATTTATTCAGATTAAAAGATTTTATGTTTTATTCTCGGTTGGCAAGCTTTTTGTAGTGGCTTTTTCTACCTTGTAAATATGTGTGTGTGTACAACCCAGCAAACACAAAAGACATTTTTTTTATTGCTTTCGGAACGCTTTTCCTTCATATCTTATCTAAATTGCTGTGATAAGAATAATCGGTCGAAAACCTAAAAAGTAAAATATGGGCATATCATTCTTTTATTGATTCAATTTTCGTTTGCACGGTATTCGGTAGAATAAAAAATTTCACCAAAGGTAATAAATATTAAATCATTTGAATTTTTAGTAGCGGTATGCTTATTTATGTATCTTGTAAATTTAGTTGAATTAAAATTTTTTAATCCACTGGCTACGATCTCTAAAATATTTTTCAATTTAAGATTTCTGAACCCATTGTGTTTGACACTAGCATGGTACATAAAATTACTGTTACCTTACCAGTTAATAGAATCAACGTTTTTCAAAACGTGTCAACCCCCTTAAGAAAAGTACCTTTCTTTCACACCAATACTATTATATTTCAATTAGCTTATAAACAGAATTAAATTAATAATTTTAAACAGGTGGCAACCCTCTTGAAGATATATTTTGAAATTTAGCTTTCTTAAAACTTCAAGTTTGACACTCGTATTTTAAAATTTAATAGAGTTTATTAAATTAGCTTAGTCCACCTTAAAAAATGTGGCAAGCTTGTTTCAAAACATTTTAGAAAATAAGCCTTTTGAAATATCTTTCGTTTAATACCCATTATTAAATACTTTAATTTAATTGCATTTAGCTTTCTAAACAGGTGGCAACTCTTTAAAAAAAAACTGTTTCTATGGGAGTCCATATAATGGAGCATATATGTATATAAGTATGTACCAAATTGTAAGCAAATCAGTTTAATCGTCATATACCAATATGTAATTTAACTTATTTAATTTATTGTAATTTTTTAAACTATTGGCAACTACCTATGTGTTAATCCAGAATATAAGCTGTTTATATGCAAGAAATCAGTCGAATTATTTTGACGTGAAAAAGTAACAAATATATTAACACAGACTCTTATAAAATATATGACAAATATTTTTGTGGCTTAATGTTTTAAAACGAATAAATTTCCATTCGCAATTCAAATAACTTTAAATAACGAATAGATTTTCAATCACCATTCAAATAATTTTCCCACGTCATCGGAAAAATAGTGTCAAACGAAAACGTTAATTGGGTAAACATATCCTTGACTGAAAATTACATTTGTATACATCTTAAATCCACACACAGTCAATATGTATCATTTGCTTTCATTATTTTAGATTTATGCTCTACTAATGACATTTGTTGCACCTGCTTTTTACACTTAAGACATAAAGCTCAGTTATGTTATTTGGTTTGCCAGCGCATCCATCGAAAGACACATAAAATGTTGCTTTACTGTATAGGTAGTGGATTTATTTGGCTACAATACGATATAGTAATGGGTGTTTTTTTGGTGGTTTTATTTTCCCATTAAGCGACCAAAAATGCTCCACATTTACCTCAGTGCGTGGTAAGTGTGTTCAGTGATTGGAGTCACTTTTGACTCAGAAGACATGTCAAGAGAAACAATTACCGCCATTGTATAAAACAATGTCCCGTAGTCACAGTAAAGATGAAGTCGACTCTAAAGTTAGTAGCAGTTTTTGACATGATTTTCAATAGGCTACATGCCAAAAATATCTCAACTATGACTAAGTGACGTTATTTTTAATTGCACAAAGCTTATAAGTTTTGGTCTAAGTCGAATCATAAATACGCTGTTTCTGGAAATCTCAACTACAGAATGGACGGAATGAATTTTTATACAATTTTTGTTTTTTGGAAATATAGTATATGTATATCGTAGGTACACTAATTTATGTTGTCATTGCCATCTAAGTGCGACTATATAGGAATTTCTAATCACACCAGCAACCCAATTTTTTCAATACCATTCGGAATTTTATATTCCAGCGTCGTCTAGCGGATCCATTCTTAGTAAAAATACTTCTCGTACATTGCATCCACATTACATTTCTAATTTCATTAAAATCGGATTAAAGAGAGATTTTCTGTATAATTCGCATCTAGCGCCGCCTAGGGTATCTAGTTTTCCATAAAAGAACTTCTTTTGCACCAGCTTTGCACTGTTCTAATATCATCAATGTCATTTTGAACAAATCTATTCTAGCCCCACCTAGCGGATCCAATTTTCATAAAAGTATTTCTCGTCGCAATTTACACGTCTCTAATTTTACCATAATCGGATTATAAATACATACTTTCTGATAAATGACTCGTCTCTAGCCCCACCTAGCGCAGTTATTTTTTATTAAACTATTTTTTATTGCACCAGCACCATACCTTTCTAATATCATCGATTCCGGACCATAAATACGGATTTTCTCAATATCTCGGCTCATGCGCCATCTAGTGGATTTAAATACATACATATATCATATGTCCGTGACACGGATCTAAGGTATATGCTGTTCAAGTTGGATTGAAATTCGTTCATCGGTGGTTTTTTATCGAAGTTGTAACGAAGAAGACGGCTACATTTTTATATACTTACATATAGAATAAGAAT
This sequence comes from Anomoia purmunda, assembly GCA_951828415.1. Taxonomy (NCBI): domain Eukaryota; kingdom Metazoa; phylum Arthropoda; class Insecta; order Diptera; family Tephritidae; genus Anomoia; species Anomoia purmunda. The sequence goes on from OX639995.1 coordinate 50,427,440, forward strand.
TTCATGAATAACTCGACTCTGGCGCCACCTAGCGGATCCATTTTTCGTAAAAATACTACTCGTCGCACCAGAAACACCAGAAATAGGCATTCCTAATTTTATCAATATTGTATTGAAAATACCATTGCCCTGAATATCTCGACTTATGCGCCACCTAGCGGATTAAAGTGTACCCTATATGCAGTCCACGTGCCTAGGGAATATACTGTCCAAATTTGGTTGAAATCTGTTCAGCTACATTTTTATATATAAGTATATACGAGTATGTAGATGTTAAAAAAAGTAAGAATTTTGTTTGATTTTTTTTTTGTTTGCTTATTGGAATGAATTTAAAGAAAGGTATTTTAAAAGCTTGTCGCTTCTTAATCTGATTTGGCTTTCCTAACTATTGTCCTGGCTTTAGAAAACCGAGCGTCCGCAGGTACTGAAGTCTCAATAAAGTGAGAATATTTTTAGGAAAAGCAAGCCAAGTTTTGGACCATTACTTCTCCTGCTTCAAAAATGTTACGTTTCAAAGCTTTAGCATCCTCACTCCTCCTTTTCCTTTTTACGTAGCAATTTAAAATAAGTTCAAAAGTGTTCAGTCATAACTTTTTTGTTTTTACGAGTCGATTGTAATGATTATTTTTGCTTTGGATTCAGGGCAGTTTCAGCGGTGAGCAGTATTTAAATTTCGTCTAAATCTCAATAGTAAATGAAAAGAAATAAAAACAAAAATTAAATTTAAAAAATTATGAATTGAAAGAAATGTAATAGGTGCCTGTCCTGCCCGGTATCAAATCTAGAACAGCTAAGAATTCTTTACCGAATTTTACTTTTAAATCAACTGTTTGTTTATTAGTTTACTGGTGTGTCGTTTTTTAAAAATGATTCTTTACTTTTTAAACAATATTTTGAGTTAACGATTTATAAAGAGTTCATAAATCAAAATAATTTTATTTCACTTTCATCAGCTTCGACCTTTTCATAAGTCAAAGAACTGCTAAAATTTCAGAAAAGTGCTTTCGCGTGTATTAGATTTGTTAATTCTACACAACCGGCGATGTGGCCAATTTCGAAACGAGATTTAGTATGATTTTGATATGCATGATATTATACTTATAGCTAAATGTCAATTTCGGAACTAATCTAGCAAAATTGAACATAAATACTCGATAAATGCTATTAATTTGTTTAATCTTGTCGTCCCGTCATAGTAAATAAGAATTTTGTGGCTTATTCGGAAAGTGTAATTTTAGGGCCACTGATAATCAGAAATTTTTTTATTCCTTTATTAGTAATAACTATAATATAATAGCATTTTTGACTCCTTTAATAAAAAATAATTTACACTATGTTTATGAACGACTTCAGTAATTATGTGTTCACTAGTGTAGTACGACCTTAAAAGTTACATTGGCCGCTATAGAGCAATTAGTCAATGAAAATATGAATGCTGATTTAATAAGTGTGTGTGCGATATACATAGAGATATATATACATATCTATGCTTGCAAAAGTTCTAAAACCTATTCGATGTCTTGCTGTTCAGAGATCTCTTGCATGTATTTCGATTTTAATAATTGGATAGAGATATACAGAGGTTTAAAAATATTTGCATATTTTAGAATTCCATTAGGCAGGCAATTTGTAGGATTAAAAACGAATATTTCATTAAATTGCCATTTCAATTTAGGGGGCTACTTTGACATAGTATTAAATTTTTTTATTTTTCCGAATTAATAAAATAAATAAACTGTAAGTTATCTTCAATAAATAGTTAAGAAAATTCAGTTTATACTATAGAAATAATCGACAGATCCGAGCGCTCTTCTTGTCTCTATTATATGGTACTAACAAAGAAGAATAGTAATTTAAATGATTTTACCATGCTAAATCCAATCAAAGCCTTTTTTGCGTCCCTACAAGCACTAAAAAAAACTTAGGTAACACTGTGCCGCAATTTTTTGCCACCTGAAACCAGCCTGCTAATATTTTCTGAAAGTATACTGATCCAGTAATAAAACACTCTATGTATTTAAAAGATTTTTTTTGTATACAAAAGTTTCCACCTCCTGGCCCGAGTTGTTTTCAAACAAGTAAAAACAGCGCTGTCTTCGGCTATGCCGAAGGCTTCATACCTTTCATGAATGGAAGAATAGTAAAAAACGTGTTATTGTATTACAATTTCGTATTACCCATAGTTAAAAGCGAAAATTTCCTTCAAATTAATCAAAATAATTCTAGTAAAGGCATTGTTATAAATTATTTAATGCTTTTCCTTATGTAATTAAAAAGAACTATGTTTTAAGAAGGGAATGGTTTTTGAATATTTTTAATATCGTATCGACGCTTGATATTCAACATTTAAAAAATACAAATAATTAAGTATTAATATGTAAGACCTACATATGTCGGTCTTTGAAAACAGTTATCAGATCCGTAAATAGTTCCCAAACGTTTAACGCTATGATTCATGTGATATTGCGCTGAGCTTATTACTTTTCGCAATAAATATTTGTCCTGAATTTATCTTGCCGATTTACACTGTGAACTCCGATCTTGATGAATACTAATATATAGCTAATAATGGTTGATGTTTGTGCAAAATTTCAAGCCTTTAGCTGTTTAAATGGAGGAGTTATGGTGCAAAATGCAATATCTGAACAATCGGTTGTATGGGAGCTATATGTTATATTTCTCCGATCTTCATGATTTTCAATACTGATACGTAGCTAATAATGGCTGATATTTCTGCAAAATTTCAAGCCTTTAGCTGTTTAAATGGAGGAGTTATGGTGCAAAATGCAATATCTGAACAATCGGTTGTATGGGAGCTATATGTTATATTTCTCCGATCTTCATGATTTTCAATACTGATACGTAGCTAATAATGGCTGATATTTCTGCAAAATTTCAAGCCTTTAGCTGCTTAAATGGAGGAGTTATGGCGCAAAATTCAATATCTGAATAATCGGTTGTATTATATGTTATAGTCACCCGATCTGGCCGATTCCGACAAATGTTCAATCATTTGTACAACGACACCTGCTCACCAAATTTCATCAAAATAGCTCTAAAATTGAGGGACTAGTTTGCGTTCAAACAGACGGACAGACGGACAGACGGACAGACGGACAGACGGACAGACGGACAGACAGACGGACATGGCTAAATCGACTCAGCTCATCGTCCTGATCATTTAGGTATACTTTTTGATGGGTCTATCTCTTCTCCTTCTGGCACTTACAAACATCGGACCAAACTTAATATACCATTTCATTCTCATGAAAGGTATAAAAAGTGGCCAAATTTATACAAAAACTATGCCTGACTGAAATGAAGGGTTAAGATAAATATAAAAAAATTGCACGAGAATGGCACAGAAAAAAATATCTTTTCGACGCTTACTTCAGAAAATCCCTCTTAAACCCCACTTTGGAAAGTCGTCAGAGGGTTAGAATATTCCCAAGATTTAATTATTATAATAATTTGGCTACAGCGGCCGAGAATTATTGGCTTCAAAATTCCAGTAGGGCTTTTCTCAGACGAAATCAGTTTGTTTACGATTACAACCGAATTCTACATTAAATAAAATAATAAATAGAATCATCTAAAAGTTGGATAATAACTCTGCTTAAGGTTAATGTTAATGAAGCAGAGCAGAAATAACTGTTGGATATATTTAGAAAGCATACATACATATTCGGTTTTTTTTTATTTTAATCTATTTTTCCTTTGACTCTAAAGTTCCTCGTATAAAAAAATTATTTTAGTAAAATTGTCTGAAAAAAATTTTTATTATTATTATTATTTAATAATTCTAACCATAAGTTGATAAGTCTTTATTCATATTATCACAGCATTATCCACTTCAAAAAAACTAAATAACTATATAAATAACACACTAACTTTTAATGATTTTTTTTTTTTTGCAATTTAAAGAAATGACTCCCCACCATTTTACCTGATTATTATGGTTATTAATTTTATACCTTCTAAAAATAAAACCAAGAATTATTAGTTTCGTTGAACAAAATGGAAATTATTTTTTAGATACTACTAACTAACCGAAAATAGCCGTCATACTTTTTTTTATTCAATTGGTGGTACATTTGGACGAATAACGCTAATATTAATTACAAGAAGTTAGCGAAATTTAGTGGATCATTTTACAACACTGCACGAAGGACGGTTTACGCATTAAGGCAGCTAGTTAAGTAAAGAATCAGCCAAAATGTGGACACCCGAATGGAAACCCAGACGTCCAGTTGGAGAAGAAAGTAATGGACATAATTAGGAAGAACCGCTCCATGTCAACAAGAGATGTCGCCAGAAAAGTTGATACCACACTTGTGCAAGTCACGCGAATTAAAAAGCCAAATGATATAAAAATTTATAAAAAGAAAAGAGTTTCAAAACGAAGCGAAAAACAAACTAACAAAAACATTCGCCTTGCTCGTATGTTGTGTGAGACACAACTGGGAAATACAAATTTTTGTGTAGTTATGGAGGACGAAAGTTTTCCGAAAATGGACTTGAAAACATTGCCGGGTAACCAATTTTACAGTTTGCAGTCTGGAAAAGACATTTCTGAATTCGAAAAATACCATCCAGATAGAAAAGTTTGGCAGACAAGTTAAGTTCTAATTTGGCAAGCCATTTGTGAATGCGGACATAAATCTACGCCGTTCTCCACTAGGCGAACCATCAACACTGAAATTTACGTGAAGAAATGTCTTGTAAAATGTCTCCTTCTCTTCCTATGCCATCATAATGATCCAGCTATATTATTGGCCAGATTGGGCTCTTTCACATTGCGCTAATATCACTCAAAAGTAGTTCGAAAATAAAAATGTGCATTACGTAAGTAAAGACTTGAATCCTCCTAATGTGCCAGAGTTGCGACCAATTGAGCGATATTGGGCTGTGATGAAAGCCAAACTTTTGAAAGTTGGAAAATTAATCAACAAAATTACAAAAATAGAAAGAATTTTGCGGACAGCATCGCTAAAAATAGACAAACTCGACAGCTGTTACTTGGTTTATACTCAATTTGGTTTGCCATTTCGTAATGAACAACAGCACAACGTCTTCAAATCGTGCAAATTTATAACCAAAATAATGGTTCGGTTCGCGTGACGTTTCGCGATGTTGTCAACAATCAGAGTCGGTAACTCAAGCATCCATGGATCGGTTTCGCACCACATTTACTCCAGTGGATAATGCGAATCCTCAGAGACGCCGAACAGTGCGCACCGAAGACGCTATTGCAGTTGTGCAGCAGGGTATCGAAGAAGACCCAAATGAGTCCATCCGCCATCGCGCGAAACCATTGGAAGATTTTGCGGAAGGATCTTGCTTTGCAGACTTACAAAATCCAACTCGTGCAAGAATTGAAGCCGAACGAACATCAAGCGCGTCGCACGTTCGGTGAGTGATCACAAAACGGGATGGCAACCGATCCCGATTTTCATAAGAAAATTTTAGTCCGCGATGAAGCTCATGTATAGTTAAATGGGTACGTTAATAAACAAAATTGTCGCATTTGGAGTATTGCTAATCCACAAGCCATTGTTGCGACACCGTTACATCCTCATACAGTCACTGTTTGGTGTGCTCTATGAGGACAGAGGGAATCATTGGTTCATATTTCTTCAAAAATCAAGCCGGCCATAATATTACAATCAATCGGGAATTCTATAGAGCCATGATTAATGACTTTTTCTCGCTTGAATTGGAGGATGTTGATGTGAACGACCTTTGCTTCCAACAAGACGTTGGCATGCCATACCATGCCATGCAGCCAACAAAACAATAAATTTATTGAAGGAAAATTTTGGGTGAGCGCATTATCTCGCATCGTGGGCGTAGCCTCCAAGATCATGCGATTTAGGACCGCTGAACTTTTTTTGCGAGGTTATGTGGAGTCTCTTGTCTACGCAGATAAGCCCGAGAGGATTGACGCCTTGGAAGAGAATATACGACGCATTATTGCTGACATACGGCCCCAATTGCTGCAGAAAGTGATAGAAAATGGGGCCTTTCGGCTGGAATTCACTACAGCCAGCCGGAGCAGTCACTTGTCCGAAGTAATCTTTAGAACATAGTGGCTAACCCATATCTTTACCATAAAGCTAAATTCTTGGTCATGACATTAACTCATCTTGAAAACCACATTTCTAGAAAAAACACCCTTTACAGCAAAACCCGTATAAATTCAATATTCAAACATTGTGCAAATTAGCAAACAAGTCAAAAAAAAATTCAACATTTTTAATCAGAACTTTTGGAAAATTTTTGGGTATGGAGTTTTATATATAGCTGATTCAGTTACAGTGCAACTCTGTAGAGGCTGAAACATCGAGTTGTTTTCTTTCTATAGCGAATGCAAGATTTTTGTTTGTTATATGGAAGAAAACGTTCATTACTATCTACAAAAGAACTGAACAATAATCATTACTAATGATAAGTAAACACTATATTTGTTCCCTTAAAGAATGCTCCCGATTTATTGGTCCATAAAAACAATTGAATGCAATTTTGGGGCACCGCAAATCATATTCACCAAGTCAAAACTTGTATTTTGTCAACCAGTGTGATATATGGACTATATATAAGATCATGTATTTTTTCTTACATATTAATTTCATATTTGTTTCTACACTAATTTGTTTAATATACTCTTCACAAAAACTCATATTACACTCGAAAATTTATTGATGTGCCATCAATTCACATTAATCTACGAAAGCCTCTCAATTTCCAACTCCCCCAACTCTATTGGCCGGTTATTATTCTAATTATGTAAACAAGATTATTGCAAGTTCGATTTATTAAGCCTTCAATGTTATTCATGATATTAAAATTGATTACGAAGGTAAATATTTGCGGTATAGTAGGATAATTCCAAGATATTCTAATGAATATGGCAACTACAGGTATTTGTGTATGTGTGGATGTGTGTGTGTATTTGTATTAAGTAAATTATCTTGATTAGTTATTGATATGGTAAATAATGCATAGAGTTATAATAACAGCAAAACTTTGTATACGCTCTTTCGCTTTAGCTAATACTCGTATGATAAACTTACACAACATATATGTAGTAGTAAGTATATCCATTTCTATGATTATCACAGGTCGTATACGTAACTAAAAAGAAAACCAATATCTTACACATAATGTGCAATAAAAGCAGCGAAGCATAAAAACTTAATTACCCTAACCAGCTGCTAAGGAATTTGTAGCATAATTATGTGACATGGAGAGTAAAAATATACGCTGGTAAATTTTGAACCTTCACTATTTCAAAAGCAACATCGAACTACCTATCTTTCTCAGCTCAGATTCGAAGCTGCATTGGTTCAGAGACTTTGGCTTGTGTTTAGTGCTGGTTAAATTTGTACAATGAAAAAATGTTCACACTCGATTGAACAAAAGCTTCGATAAGCGGAAATGTCTGCAGCGACTGAAAATAAAAAAAAAATGCTGTGTATACACAAATATATAGTATATGTATGTTTGTATGTGTATGTGCGGCTAAAAATGGTAACATAAGTAAAGTGGCAAAAGGCCGAGTTGCATAGCTTGGGAGTTTGTTTTTAAATTTATGTAATTCAATTTTACATTTTCAATCCAATTCATTTATTTAATTTGAAAAATTTTCAATGATAGAAACTTGAGCTTACGAAATTTTAAATTTTGCACGAGAAAAAAAGTATTAATAAAATTAATAGGAAAGTATTGAATAAGTAGTAGTAAATATATAGTGCTTAATAGATATAACTTTATGACAGGGACTTTTTGACAGATTTCAAGCCCTTACTTCCCAATTTCGTATAAAGATACAGTTCATCTTCCAACAAAAACCGTATAAATTTAAACTTCAAACTTTGTGGTAATTCTAATAAACTTTCAAACATTTTCAGGAACATTTCAAACTTATTTATCAAAATTAAAAAACAAGTCTGAGTATGCAGTTTTAAATAGTAAATTTAAGGTGACTCAAGCCCCGCGCTGATTGTTTATAATTTTTTTTCTGGCGCCATTGGTGATTTTACGATAAAAAAAAATTTATTCATTAAATGAAAAATAAAAAAATTCGCGCATAGTTTGCAGATAAAATTTAAATTTTTGTTGAAGAATAAATCGTGCTTTTAGGGAAAATTTATAAAAAATTAGTACGTAACAAATAAATGGTCGAAATTTGACAAAAGCACTATTGTATTGAAAGTATTCAAATAATCAACCGCTAAGGTATTTTTGTGATTATTTATACAATTTACTGTTAATCTTAAGAACACATTAAATAACGCATGCTAGAATTTTTTTAAAGTGGAAAACCCCGCGCAATATCTGCAGAAAAAAAAATTACCAAAATCTAACGATAGTTTGTAATAACTTCAAACTTGCACTTCATTATACTAAAATTAAATGGTTGTAGCCCTGTATTTTTCCAGTTGCAGTTTTCAAAGACTTCTAATCAAAAATATTGAAATTTGGATGAATTTTTTTTTGAATTTTGTATAGATTCCAAACAAACCGTGACACTTAGATTTAAACGGTTTTTGTTGGGAAATAAATTATATTTTAAAAATAAAATTACTCAAATTAAATTTAAAAAATACTATTTTTTGAATTTTTTTGTAATTTCATACAAAGTTTGAAACTTGGATTTAAACTGATTTTGTTGTGGAATAAACTATATTTTTATAAATATTTTTTGTTTGAGCTCAAGCCAAGTAGTTAGTAAACTTTTATAAATAAAACAAAATTTAATTTTTCTTGTCTTAATTTTATTTTTATCGATATTTCGACTTCAGTTTGAAGTCATCTTTGGAGGCCGAAAAACAATTTCAATCACTATATTTTTAAAAATAAAATAATTTAAATTAAATTAGTAAAAGTTCAAAACGTGTAAAAGTGTGAACATTTGCAATACTGTTTGCAAATTTTGAAATGTTGTTGCGATTTTATTGAGTTTTGTATAAATTTCACACAAAGCTTAAAACTTGGAACTAAACAGTTCTTGTTGCGAAATAAATTATGTTTTCAAGAAAACAATAACTCAAATTAAACTTAAAAAAAAATGTCAAAATATATACACAGTATGCTCAGCCAACTTTTTTCAATTCTGATTACAAAGTTGGAAATTTTGAATAAAATGTTTTGAACTTTTTTATTATTATTATTATTATTGTTTAACGGTGATATGAATATCAAAGCTAAATGCTTGTATGAGCATTGGCTGCCGGGGCCATCAGCTTTTTTAAATCTTGCACAAAGTTTGAAATCTGGATTTAAAGAGTTTTTGTTATGGAATAAACTTTGTTTTTTGAAATAAAATAATTCAAACAAAATTTAAAAAAATTAGTCAAAAGTTGTGAAAGTGTGCATATAAATATTTTGAAATTGTGAGCACAATTTTTTTTTTCTTTGAAACAGTTTTTATTAAAAAAGACATAATTAAGTTTAAATAAAGAATAATAAATAGTCAAAAATTGTCAATATCTTATGGGATTATAATTTTGCGGTGGGAGGTGGGATGTATGTATATTTGGAAATATGCAAATAAACCAGTTATTTTGTTGCATAATTTAATCTGCATACAAATTTGGAATCCGTTTTTAGTTAAAATATTTATTTTTATGTACATATATTATTTTTTGGCCTAATTAATTATATCGACAATATCAATTTTTGAACTCAAGGCCAGTGTAAGGAAAGTATTTTGGAAAAAAGACAACAACAGTCAGGAGTGTTAGAAATGATACCTATTTAGATGTTCACCATATCTCCCCGTCAGATTTCTTTTCTGACTCCACCGGCATTTGAACCGACAACCTGCGACCACAATCGGCTTGTGTGTGGTTGTTGTTGTTGGTTAACACTCCCGACTAATATTTTTCTTTTCCAAATACTTTCCTTATACAGACCTTTAGCTCAAAAAGTAATATTGTTGATTTAATATTTATTTTATTTAAAATATATATCTGTTCATAACTATGACGGTGGTCTAAGTCACGTTAGACCACAAATTTTTGGTAACGGGTCATTGGCCTTTCTACCGAATCACCGAGATTTTGGTTTGATAAAAATGAAAATAAAAACCAAATTACTTATACAACTCTGAAGATTATTATTAATTGATAGAAAAGTGTAGAAGAAGAAATATATTTTCGATAAAACGACTGCAGTAAAGAGCAAAAAATGCCGCGAGCGGATCTGGCTCTTGACTGCAAATGCAATTGATGAGATTCTTGAAAAATTAACTTTAAAAAATGTTCTGTACAACTTCTTTAAATGATTTTCAATTCAACTTTTTGGATCGTTCACCTAAAAGAGTAAGACCACAACTATACGAAAATATTACAATGCTTCCATTATACACCACCATTATACCAGTAACGGAAGAAAAATATAAAAATATTATGCTTTTACTGCCTCCAGTTTTTCCAGAACATTTCAAGAATCCTAAAACCTCGAAATGATAAAATTGTTTTACTTTTTAAAAATAATTAACAAAATCAAATAAATCTCAAAGTTCTTTAAAAACAAGATTTTCGTAAGACATTCAGACGAAATAACACATTCATAATAAATTTCCATTATGCAAAACTATAAATAGACTAAACTAAAAAGACTAGACTAAAACTAAATAGAATTTTTAGGAAAAAGCTTTAATTTAAATGATTTAAGCTAAGTATCCAGCTCTTCAGGAAAAACAAATACCTTATATACCAGAAATGAAAAAGAAATTTTCTTCTATCAAAATAGGGAAATCGGTTTGCAGTTCTCAAGAAATAAATACCCAATAACTTTTTTAAGCAACTGAAATAAAGAAATATATTTCTTGTGATTGCTCTTGAGATGTAGATACTAAGCTTTAAAATGGAAATAACAATCCATTTAAATCACAATCGAACATAGAAAACAAATTCCTTAAAACATTCGGCCTAAAGATTTTAATTATGACTGTGGCATAACAGAATTAGTGCATAAAATGTTTCATACGATGGGCTTTAAAAGCTGTTTTGCATCTTCCGAAAGTCCACAGCGTATTATTACCATACGTTAGAATCTAAAAAAAACGGAAATATTATCGCTCGGTCAATGTTAAAGCGGAAGCCACATAAAACGCTTTTATTTTGCGTGACATTTGTAATTTGGTCAGTAAAGTGAATAACACAAAATGGATACCATACAATAAACGCTTTCACGACACTTGTGTGTGTGTGTTTTTTTTTGTTTTTTTGTAGATAAAAAAATCAGCTGACGCTTATGTGGGAAACTTCGTATACATATTTTTATTCCACTTAGCTACCAAAGCGAATCTGTCACGCAAAGCAAAGCAAGCGTTTTATCTGGCATCAGCTTAACCGTTGTGTCGATCATAGAGCCCACGGGTACATTTGCATCTTTAATTTTGCTGTATCTTCCAAACGGTTAGTCCGATTGACCTGAAATTTCATGATATCCTCAACCATACACTTTTGCATCATGTGGAAAAGTTTCATCAAGATTGGAGCAGGAGTTCAGTCGATACAGCCCAAATTCAAGTTAGTGGAATGGCGTCGACAGCTGATGTACCCGGGTACTTGTATGAAAATTCATAGAAATAAATGGCAAAGTTCACTTTATATTGCTATATCTTCCAAGCGGCTGGTCCAATCTTGATGAAACTTCGTATCATAGCTTGGAAATATGTAATTGATATTGGTGTGATCAGGTCAATTGGACCAACCGTTTGGAAAATATAACCCAGTTACTAGAAAATGACCTAGCGTCAACAGCTGAAAATTCATACAAATATATAGAAATAAATGGAAATATTTAGTTTATTTTATGGAAATTTGTTTATTTATTTATAGAAAATCATTATATGAAAGTAAAAAATATATTTTATGAATTTGCCGCACAAAATAAATTTTTAGGTCTTTACACTTCAAAAATCGCACATAAACTGACTTATGCGGGCATGTGCTGCAAATCGTTTTCGCATGAAATTGCCAGCGAAACAATACGACACATACGTGTTTGTGTGTCACTTTCATGCGAAAACGATTTGCAGCACATGCCCGATGCATACAAAACTACTCAAAACGAAACCTGCGCAAAAAATCATGTTTCTGCCTGCAAAACTGGTTGTACAAGGGTAGGTAGGCAAGATATTCCCAAATACCCTTTTGTTCCTGTTAGTAGACGTGTTTTCCTACACATTCAAAAAAAAAATGTTTACATTGAACAAATATTTTATGAGTTATAATTATTCTGCGCAGGTACTAAAAATAGCACTATGAGCAAGAGGGGTTGATTTTAAATTCAAATATAACGGAATTCTGCGAATGAAAATTCAATGTTAATTATTTTTCTTGGTAAAAAGGGATCAAATTACAAGGATTAAAAAAGAATTTGGAAATTGTTAAATTTTTATGGATTTTGGCAATTCCCATTTTTGGTAAAAATGGATTATTTAGGTACCAAAAATTTTTTTTTCCAAATTATGATAAAAGTTTTGTTAACTAGACAATATTTCCAAGAAATTAAAAAAAAAGAAACCAGGTAGTAGTTAATATTTGTATATCAAAAGCAACTATCTGCCATACAAAACGTATGAAGTACCCGGGTACATCTACTGTCGATGTGGATAAAACCCAACAGCTGTTGACACAACGGTTAACGGCGTATTTTATAGCATTTTATTGCTCTTTCGCCGCTTCCCAAAAAGAATTCTGTGAGACACTCTAGATGCGTTCTAACTTTTTATTGCACAGCAATACATAAATGGCGGCATGAAGCAGTGAATATTTGTCACAACAGACTTGACAAGACAAAGGAAGTCGCAAAAATACGTGTCTACTTTATACATAGTCATGTATGTAATACCGTAAACGAATTGTTGTGCAAGGAGTGGGGAAGAAAGGAAAGAAAATATAATACATAAATTATACTGGCAATAAAAACAATAAAATTGAAAACAGAAAATATTGCAAAATCCGAATAGAAGACAAACGCATTTTGCCGGAAGCTTGTGGTACGATCTTCAACATTTCTTCATCATCTTATTCATCACTCTGCTTTGAATTTATATTTTTATTTTGTTGCTCTGGCGTTGCTTTTACGACATAACGCATTAAAACATAATACGTAAAAAAAATATTGTTATTACCATTATTGAAAACTTAAATCGATAGAAAAAAAAACAAAAAATTTAAATGAACACGTAAAGAAGAGTTTATTTTCGAAATTGAAGCTAAATACCCAGCGCATGCTTCTCTAAAACACAAAAGCTTCAAAGTGAATTACTCTGAAGAGCGGAAAGCAAATCATCAAAGGCAATGAGAAAATCGATACTACCAAAAAAAAAATTGTGTTAGAAGTTATAAGTATAATTAGTAGAAATAGTGGAAGATATAAGTAGTAGCAATAATAAAAATAATAGCAGAAATTAGTAGGAGTAGTGGTAGAAATCAGTAGTGGTAATAAAAGTAGTGATAGAAATAAGTAAAAATAGTAAAAAGGAATTAGTAAAAATAATAGCAGAAACTAGTAAAAATAGTGATAGAAATGAGTAGTAGCAATAATAAAAATAGTGATAAAAATAAGTAAAAATAGTGGTAGAACTAGTAAGCATGGTGGTAAAAATTAGTAAAATTAGTTATAGTAGTGGTAGAAATGAGAAAAAGTAGTGGTAGAAATTAGTAAAGCGATTTTGACCCGACTTTCGTCACTGCCGCTAAAGAAGTTTTACTTCAAAAAATGTCAGAAGTGGTTTACTGTGTCTTGAAAATATTTTCTTTTTTATAATTAAAAAAAATTACCATTACACGAAAATCAGTAGTCTGCCCGATTTCTGTAACTCTAAAATTTATATGTAAATACTTAGTAAAGCTAAAACCAATTTTGCGACAGTTTCATAAAGTGATTTGTTTGGATGCCATTTTTTCAGTAGGGATTTTTTGACAAATCACGCGTACCTCTCTCTAACTGTCATGGTATTTTGGTTTAGTATTGTTCAACATTTTCTCATGAAAAGATTTAGTCCGCTTTTAGGATCTTAAGAGCTTGAAGGAAATCCACAGTTCTCTAAATAAAAAAAAAATTTCAACAATGAACTAACCAACACGAAAAAGATCAATAGCTCCTACTACATCCAGTCAGATCAATGGTTGGGGTGGTTTGTGGGATCAGCGGTCTATATTTATTAAAAAAATTAAGACTGTCGGAACCTAGCTGTGATTGGCGCCTGCTATCGTGTAATGAAAACGGATTATTTACTGGGTAAATCGTAATTCCCACGGTGCTTGATGAACAGTTAATTTCTCGCTTCGGATCAGTGAATTGGCCGCCTACATGTCGTGATGCTGGGAATATGTAAGGACAAGGACTACATGAACAAGTCGGCCACAATTGAAGAATTGGAAGGCAAAACTCTTCGCATCATTCACCAAATACGTACCACACGAAATTTTCGAACACATCATTATTTTTGAGTGTAAATAAAGTCTCAAAAATTATATTCCAAGACGCGGAGAACGTTTGTACGAGTATCAGTTTAGAAAGCAACAGGTTTTTCGAGGATATATTTTTCAAATTTTTTTATATTTGGCAACTCTGTTCCAAAATGTGTGTTATTAAAAGCATATAATAAAACTGGTTTCCAGAGCAATTTAATATTTGTATGCTTTATTCAATTTAAAAATCAAAAATTTCTTTAACTTAAAAAAATTTAATTGAATTTTAAATTTAAAACAGGTGGCAACTCACTACAAAATACTTTTGAAGTTAAGCACTTTCATTTGACACCAGTATTGTAGAACTACATTTGATTTACCATTTAAATTGAATCAACTGTTTCAGAAATTTGGCAACCCCCCTCAAAAAGGGGTTTATTTAAAACCCTTCTTTTTAAACATGTGGTAACACTTTCCGAAAAAATTTTCAATTTAAGCTTTCTTAAATCCTACGCCTTTTAATATTTAATTTGACTTCCTAATTTAATATACGTTTTTTAAATTATTTTCGAAAAAAACTTTCTTAAACTTTTTTCGTGCGATACCAGTAATAGAAGCATTTTAACGGCCCCGTCAATCAAACTTAATTAGCACTTTTGTAACAAATGGTAACTTCCTCTAAGCATGTTTTCGTGTAGACTCCTTCTTTACAAACCAATATTATATAATATCTCATTTAACTTAATAACCCAAATATAATAATTGTATTTAATTTTTTACACAGCTGGCAACCCTTTACCTAAAATATTCTTTATTTTAATTAAGTTTTCCTATACTTTTTAATTTTAAGCCCATATTGTAAAATTCCATTTAGTTTTAAAACCTTTCCGAAATTCTACTTTATTCAACTTTTTCCTTTGACGCAGTTATACAATATTTGATTTTATTCACTTATTTAATTCAATTTAATTTAATTTGTATACACGTGGCAACTCCCTACAAAAATAGTTTCTAAGGTAATCCAGACTATGGACTGTATCTCATCCAAATAAGCCCGAACCTTCTATTACAATGTGTGACTAATTTGTTTATTTAAATTTAACTTTTAAGCAGCTGGCAGCTGTCTTTTATAAATTTTTGGATAAATTATCTTCATACAGTAATTATTTACATTTAAAATAGAATACCAACTAAATGAATTGGTTGAAAATTACCACTTTGTTTTAAAATTTAAATGTATGCTATTGTAATGAAATTGAAGGACGAACAAAATTAAATATGCAACAAATTTTCTGAAAATTCGGACTGAAAAATTATGTATAAAATTTGAAACTTACATAAATGGATGTGTTTTTTGTAATATAATAAACTTTATTTAATACTTTACTTTTGTAAAAGGCGCCACATTTATCTTGCTTCCGTTAGACTGTCACAAACTACCGTTAGGTGAAACTCATGTACAAGTGCGCTTGGTTATAAAAAAAAAAGTAATAATATGTAGTATGTATATCGCTTGATCTCCACGCGCCCATTGTTTTTATTTGCGAATTTCAGAGTCGCTTTATTTATCGATTTTATGTATGGAATTTTTTGCCGGCTCACCTACACACAAAAACAAAAACCTCAACAAACCGCACTTCAGTACAAATTGAATTTTCGCTCAAATAGACAGACACAAAACATAAACAAAAAATAACTCATTCCGCGCTTTTTTCGCTTGCTTGGGTACACCCGGGCGTATGAGTATTTTTTTTTACGAACTACACGCAAATCGTTTAATGCGGCCAACGATAGATAGGTTTTTGGTACTAGTACCTATTAAGCTGTGATTTATGGCCTTCAAATGCCTTTATTAACGCTGAGGGGTTTACAGCTATAAATACAAGAAAAATATGAGGAATAAAAGGCGTATGAACAAGAAATACAAAAAAAAAAGTAAGGCAATGAATATGAAAACCGAAAACAAATAATGCCTTAAATGCAAAAGAAATGCTGGTATTCAATCAAATTCTAAGCAATAAGATGCCATAGCTGACAATTCTAAAGCTTTTTAGCGCCGCTACGATGCTATTAAGGGAATATATGTATTTTTATTTCAACAATAAGAGATAAAGATAATAAAATTACAGCTAGGCTGTTATGGGAATTAACTAGGCATTGAATGGAAGCCAAATGGCGAATGACTATGGCGAAAATTGCGGCTTATTGTTGGCTTTTGCGCCATTTGTTATTAGCCCAGGCTGTGTTGGAATTTTACCGCACGCATATTATAGCTTTTAAGTTGACAGTTTTAAACTGCTATTTACAATAGAAAAGTTTATTTGATTACTTTTTACATACCCCTCTATAATTGTGTTCGTTCTCGCTGAGTAAGTTTTGCAATCAAGGAGGCAGAAACTTTTATAACTCTTAATGAAAAATTAATAGTAATTGGCAATAAAAAAAAACATTTGCGGAAAAGCAAGAAAAGCCATAAAATAACTACTAACTAAATATAATGGAAAATAATAATAATAAAATATTTTTAAATGAATATCAGGGTTGGGCATAGTGCATTAAAAAATAAGTGCTATAAGGTTTCACTAGCACTACTTCTTCAGTGGTAGTTAAACAGCAAAATCCATTATCACTGAAAATTTAGTGTTAGTGAAAAACAAATTGCACTACCAGTAAATATTTAGTGATAGTGAAAACCTTTAGTGATAATTAACATTTTTCAGTAACATAACACTGTTTCTTGAAGAATAAAAATAAGGCTATGTATGTATATGTATAAGCTGAAGCAGTATGAGGAAATGTATTCAAAAAAATAAACCATATATTTGAGTAGAGACTTCTATTTATGCCCCACCAAAATTCGGAAAACATAATTCATTTTTTATTTGCTTTTTTTAATACCAACATTTCAAAATTACGGTCAGTGAGATTTTGCCTTGTCGGTCGATTGACAATTCCAGCAAAGTAAAAAAGTCTTTCCACTAGCGCAGAGGAAGGAAGAGGTGTGTTGTATTTTAAAAACATTTTTTTTTTATAATAGGAAAGCGGTGCAAAGCATCAATGCTCTTATCAGCGTCATTCAAGTACAAAATTACTTCGGTTACTACAGCTCCGCCGTGGGAGTATACTTGTATACATTGATTTTCATCTGAAAAAGGAAGTTATTTACAAAAATTTCGCAGGTTGGTTTCATTAAATCGAATACCTGTGGACTCGTCATCGAATTCGAGAAATGATGTACTAGCACTTATGGATGACTGTAATTTATTTCCTTCCCCTACCGGTTGTCTTTTAAACTCCAGCGCATATTCTTTAACTTTTTCTCGAACATCACCTAGAGTGTATGACTCAGCACTTTCCAACAAGACTTTGCATCCCAGGAGTCAGAGTGCAGACGAAAATATTTTTCAAACCTTTCCAGTAACTTTGATTGCATTTGAATATTAATTTCCGTAAGAAATTTTAAGTTTTCGGAAGCTAAACGTCGCATTTTTATTTTGATAGACACTAAAGTGGGGATGAAATAGGCAAAGAACATATTTTGTTCTATTTGCAGGAAGTCGATAGCTTCTGCGATAGGTTGCATTACTCTTGCATATTCCTCCAAATACAAACAAACAAAAACGTATCTTAACGTGGCCTTCCCCTTTGCATCAAAGTCAAATATTTGTTGAAAACTAGACTTAGCGGCTTTTCCTTATAAGCTAGTGGTATTGCACATATGTAACATATGTACCTTTGCTATCATAAGTGCTCATTAGATTTTTTCGATGGGTTTTTTGAAAGTTTGATGTTGATTTTTTTTTCATCTAACGTAAACATTTTAGGAAATTTTTCATTGATTTGTAATTATTTAACAGGTCGTAGGTGTTGTGATATTTCTACTGCATAAAACATTTGCGTTATATGAAAAAAAAATAACTCCAAAATTTCAAAAAGTTATTAAAAATCAACGCGAAATGCCTTGAAATGTGCACTTTATTATACTAGAATTAAATGGACTATAAAACTGCATACCCAAAAATATTATAAACGCTCTTATTAAAATCTTTGAAAATTGAACTAAAATTTGGTAAGTTGTCATAAATGTTGTATAAAGTTTAAAACTGTAATTCATATGACATTTTTTAAAGGATGAACTATATTTTTATCAAAATCTATCCAAAAAATTTTATCGTGAAAAAAATTGCTAATATCTCAAAAAAGCAAACATGCATTCACTTTTGCAATTTGTTTTTCACTATCACTAAATTTTCAGTGATAATGGATTTTGCTGTTTAACTACCACTGAATAGACAGTGGTCTATGAATTTATTGCTAATTAAATAGCATAACTTCAAACGTCAGTGCCCAAACGTCGGGTTTTTCTGCACCACATCACACGTTTTTTCTACAGTGCACAATGGGCCAGCAGCTTATTAAAAGTGGCGAAAATATAAAGCCGTAGATCAATTAAAATGAGACTTTGTACAAATGGCGGTCCAATAGGTGGATGAGTTTAAAAAAAAATTTAATTTTTATGAATGTGTCTAAAGAGGTTTATGAGGTACCTGACTATGAATCTGGAGTTAGATTTGGAACATTCAAAATGGTGAATGACTTAAAAAAAAAGATGTGTATTGAAATGCCGGATTCAATATGGCGGATGAGTTTAAAAAAATATTTTAATTTTTATGAAAGTGTCTATAGGGATTTATGGTGTAGCTGATAACGATCTGGAGTCAAATTTGGAATATTCAAAATGGCGGATGGCTTTAAAAAAGAATTATACAATTTTTATGAAAGTATTATAGGGGTTTAAGGCGTTGCTGATTACGAATCTGAAATATTCACATGACGTATCCAACATGGAGGATGACTTAAAAAAAATTATTAAATTTTTATGGGATAGCTGATTACGACTCTGGAGTCAAATTTTGAATATTCAAAATGGCGGATAAGCTTTAAACAAGATTATTAAATATATATGAAGATATCTGTAGGGGCTTATGATGTAGCTGATTACAAATCTGTACACTTCCGTACCGAGTTCTTATCTAGTAGGGTAGGGAACCCAGGACCAGGACTGATGGATCAATGCTTGATGAAAGGTTTGGATATGGAGTGTACTGTCAAGAGCTCTGCCAGTGTGTTTCACGCGAAGTTAACTGACATCAAAGAAGCGGCCGAGTGGCTATTTACTAGCCCGATCTCTATAAGGGAATAGAATATTTACTCTGATTGCAAAGCGGCAATTATTGTGAAGTGAATGAGTTAGCCAGCGTACAGTTGAAAAAGTCTTCTTAAGGAAGAAGGTATTCGAAGTTCCTCTGGCCACCTGTCTAATGCTTCGGAACGAATGGGCCAGCGATCAGCTTGGTAAGCTAGGGACAGCTACTACAACGTATATGGCCGCGAGGTCGTTATGGCCAAAAGTAGAATGGTGGAGATCACAGGAGCTTCCAAGATTATCGATAGTCTTCATGAGGACGCACTCGAGTATATCGCAGGTTTTATTGTAAGAAATCTACGACTGACGGAACATACTTCAAATGAGCTTACCCTCACATGGGTGGATGGAGTGTCCCGCGCAGGGTTAATCAAGCCAAGCAGTGGATTTTTGAGTAATATTAAACGATTGGAGTTGGTGTTTTAAAGTTTTAACTGTACAACTGTTCGGTACGCTATAATTAATGCACATTAAAAATTATATTCTCTACACCGACGGTTCAAAATCTCAGGACCATACCACGTTTGGAGTAGTCGAGTTCCATGTACACAACAGAAGCTGTTGCAATATACAATGCCATCTTATATGTAACAAAAGCTAAAGAGAACACAATTATTTGTTCGGATAGCAACAGAATTCACAATATCAGACATCAAGAGCATAACGAACAAATCACTCGTCATCACAAGTATACGGAGCATATTAATAAAGCATCAAAATCAAGTCCATATAATTTGGAATCCCGGCCACGCAGGCATTAAAGGGAACGAGCAAAGCGCTAAGGCTGCAACAATGCAACCGCCGTTGCTCACATTTGATGATTTTGAGAACAAGGACATCGACGTAGACATTTAAAAGTACTTTGAGGCTCAAATAACTGAGGCATGGAGTGCAGCGCTGCACCATTATGCAAGCTTCAAACCCAATTATCCATCCATATGCCGAACCAAGAACATTACTGCCTTCATCCGACTTCGCATAGCACACACAATCGGTTCACATTCGCACATCTTAATTGATTCGAGGTCATCTCCCTGCCCGTACTGCTCCTTAGCAATATGTGCCCTCAAGCACCTTCTGAACGACTGCACACATTTTGCTAATCTCATGAAAATAAGTTTCGGTAGCCATCTCCCATTCGGGAATACTAAAGACTCCTTCGCGGAAGAACATTGTAAAAATGGCAGATTACTTGATCAAAGCGACTTTTAGAAAATTGATTTAAGCCATAAGTTTCGTTATTTACTTACTTTCAACATTTATTTTGCATATCTTATGAATTAATTCACTTCTCATATTACTGAATTTTTTTTTTAAATTTAATGATTCATAAAATATAATCATTGAAATAGCACAAAGTAATTTCTGCTAATAACTTATATTGCTAGCATATATTTATTTGTCCACATAAAGTAAAGTATGTTTTTTCATTCAAATAATCTTTTTACTTTTATTTTAAACCCTTCGCAGTTTGTACCCGTTAAAGCACAACAAATCCTTTTTTCACCCGATTTTTCCCAAAAGTGATTTCTAAATTTACTCATCACCTTTAGACTTTGCGCCAGCATCTCCCTTAAGGCTAAAGTTTTAAGATTTTATGAAAACTGTTTTTCTTGTAGCCCCTAACTCTTCTGAAGCGAAGTTACCCACCAAAGAAGAGCTACAGTCGCCTGATAGCGACGTCTGCGGGCCCGCTTTCCCATCCTGGCCAGCCGCCGATACTGCATCGTTAACCAAATTTGGCCATGAAGCCCTTTTTTCAACGCCTTCTCTACTGAGGGGTGTTGGGGCTAGGGAATGTTGGGGCAAAATCGAAGAGTAGTAGGTGAATATAAACTTTAGTGTATAGGGTCAATTTTGTTCACAAATCTGAAGCAATATTAATTTTGATTTTTTATGTATATAATCTAGAAATTTGTTTACCCTTTGGGAAAGTGCTGCCGAAAAACTTACCTTACCTTTCATAAACAGAACTTTTTGTTTTGTGCCTTTGTTATTCAACTATGCGTTTAAAACACATCCACATTTTGCCGCATTCTTCACTCGCTAAAAATATACCAACTTAAGAATCGCAATCCCAAAAAGCAACACAATCGCCGTCAAAATTGCAGTATGTGTAGAACAAAAGCAATTCATAAGCCATGGTAGCTAAAATTGTCGAGTAAAGAAAAATCGACACCAAAATTCACACGAGCAAAAATCGTCAATAACTGTTTCTGTTGAATATTTGCTTTCCGTGAAAAAATATCAGCCAATAGAACTGCGTAATTGTAAATATCAAAACTGTATATATTTGAATGCGGTACCACTGTCAGCTAACTTAATTCCAGGAAAAACGTACTGCAAGAGATGATACGAGTATGTAGTAAACTATTACGATAATATTAAATTATTGTCAGTTGACAGCTATTCACACTTCGATGATTTTTATGTGACCCCATTTAACTGCGGACCCACTATGTTAACCATCACTTAAATAGCTACAGCAGTGAACCGGATATGTTGTACGAGTACCCGTAGGAGTTGCCTCATTGCCTATAACAAACAGCATTTGGGCCGCAAATGATGCGGTCAACCGAATGATGAACACAACAAATGTGTGGGATTTCCAATTAAATGAAAACGAGCAGTTAGTTACAAAATATATTTTCTAACTACACATACTCGTATTTTGCAAAATACGACGAATTTCAATTGGTTTTGCCTTTTGTGTGGACCATTTTGTTACCCTTTTGTTCGTTGGTCATAATGTAAAGAATTCTGTTGCAAACTTATTTATGCTTAAAAAAATGTCATACACAATGTATCTTCTTTTTTTTTTTGTAAAGGAGCATAACAAGTGCGGTTGCCCAAAAGAAAAAGGATTTCGGAAATATTTTTCAAACAAATATAATATGTTGAATAAATAAGAGCAATTTTTATTTTACTACTCCAATAATTTCTTTTTTACTACTCCAATAATTTTGTGAAAAGCGCTAATTTCTTCCTCTAATATAAAACTCAACTCAACTATAACAAATTGGATACAATCGAACTAGTAAGTGAGGTCTTCAAAATCAACATAAAGACCTAATAACGAGACAACAAAATACAATTATAGCGAAAGTAGTTTCAGGCGGGGAACCAAATGGTCTTAATAACCAGGTACCCTAGCTTTGAACTTAATTTATAAATAAATTAATAAAATAAATAAATAAAGTACAAATTATTAACTTCAAAGTTAATAATGGAAAACAATATCTGCAAATTTACAACCTCGACTTTTATATCAAGTTTTGCATAAGTTTCGCACAATTGCGTCTTTGTTTTTTTTTTTTTAATAATAGCTCTGAGTATGATCGATGTCCATATTTGTATAGCATCGGTAGAATGTTTCAAGATATATAAGGCCCAGCGCAACAAATAAAATGTTCATTCACATTTTTTTCACAATTTAAGCTACATAACTCCAAAATGCTTAACATCTTTATGAAAATTTAGTTGAAAATTTGTTGGCAAATTTAATTTTAGTAAATGGGCAAAAAAATTTGAGCAAAATGTGTTGTAACAATTTTTTTTGTTTAGTTTGAAAAATAAACCATCTAATTTTTATTCTTTTTCAGCTTTTGACCACTGGACAAAAAATATTTTTTCTTTTTTGGTTTTTGTTAATGCCTACACTTCCATTATAAAAGAGCTGACTAACTTTTGAATGATTTGTTTTTTCTTTTTATTTTTAAATAAATACTTTGTCGTGTCGATCCCGTACGTCTTTTAAGCTCTGCAATCTCTTAGGCAGAGATTTATACAAATATTTTAAATATTCAGGCGTAGTTTCCTCATAGCATACTTTTTCTAGGGTTTTTAGTAGTTCCACCATTATATTAAATTTTTTTCCGAGTTTTAGCGCCCATAATAGCCCAATCGTTTTCTGTTGGTTTGAGGTCAAAAGTCAAGGCAGATGCTGTTCCAGAGAAAAATACCCCACCCCAAATAGCTATAATCAAGAACCGAAAATAATGAATATTTTAAAATGTTCAATGAAAAAAATCAAAAGCTTCCACATACCGGATATCTTTAAAAATTATAATTAATACTTAGGTATTTTTCCACTTTTGTTAATCGCTTAGAAAAATTAATTATACATCTTTTTTCGCTCGAAGGCATATCAAAAAAAAAAAATTGCCTCAAAACAATTATTATAAAAGCAGTATGGCATTCGAAGTTTTGCGATCTGTCCAAAAAATAAAAATAAAACTCCAAAGCTAAGTTATATTTGTGAGATAAAATAACTCTTTGCCCAAAAATATATTACGTGAAATGTAATGATTACGTTTATAGAAAAAAATTAAACTCATAAAAAAAAATAATTTTAAGGAAAAAAATAACAATTGACAAAATAAGCATTTTTTTTAGCCAAATTTGGTACACAGCGTTTGAAGTCAATAAGCAATTGCAAAAATCGTACAAAAACTACGCACACCTCTCATATAACGCTAAGCAAGAAAAAGAAAAAAATATCCTATATTTATTAGCTATAACTATACAAGGTAATTTGCTCAAATTTGATAGACCAGATTGGGTTTAGTAATGAAATATATGGAACCATAAATCTTGGGAATGGCCATGGTATCGCCCACCTTAGGGTAAATTGTTATATTTCTGAAACGTCTTTGTGAAATTACTACTACTACTACTACTAAAATCCGCTTACTTCTCATATAACGGTAATTTACAGCAAATCAAAATATTGAATATTTTACTAAATTATGGCATTCTTTCAAATTTGGTATAAAGAATTGAATTAGGCAGAGGAATAATAAAACTATCAAAATTTTGGAAAAAGTGTGTAGTACGTTAAAGTCATACTAATTTATTTTTGTTTTTATTTAAATCTTATACTTTCGTCTTAAATCGTGGCGCCAGTCCATATAGTCTATATGGCGCCTCATATATAGGGTATTTATACCAAAAATTGAACACCCAGATTAAATAGTTGCGGCCTTATTTGGTTTTTTTATTGTATAGGGCGTGGCAGAGCGCATTTTTTCCAAAACGTTTGTTTTATAAGTTATTAATAGTTGCGGATATAAGACGAATTCAAATTTTCTCTTCCATGGGGGCATGGCACTGCTCACTTTTCCAAATATATCTATGTACTATAAATATTTCATAAAGATCGGTCGATTAAGGTTAACTTTTTTGATTGCATACAACAAGTGAAATAAAAACTTGCGCTGGGTATTTATTTTAAACCACTCGAACTTGGATTCTTCCTTACTCGTTTTTGTTTAGATTTATATTTTTCATATTTGTTGCAAATTTGCCAATATGTACTTTCATTTTTATTTGCACAAACATAAATATAATATTTTATGAAAGGGTAACGAAGCATGGCATCTGTTGTGTTCATGAGTGAGTGGGCGCAGAAAGTAGCTTACAGTCACACGAACACTCAAATACAGTGAACAAAAGAAATAAACGAACACGCGCACAGATTGTGTTTGTATATAAATAGTTGCTCAAGTAAAGAAGGTAGCAGAATGAAATGCCAAAGGCTTAAGTCTCTTTTTAATTGAAATTATTTTGTTTGTAATTTAACTTTATCTAAATCGAGAAACAATAAGAAAGCTTCGCTTTTGAAAACCAAAAGAAAAATTGGGACAAATGCAAATAATCATAAAATTTTTTCAATTTAAAGTGCGTGTGCAAAACAAGGAACAGAGAAAATTCGAGAAAATGCAAAAATTGTGAAGAAGATGGGTTCATCACCAGCGAACGGCTTCCCGGTAGATATCTATGCCGAATTTCTGGCCGGCTGCAGTGTTGTCAGACTAAGTCCTCTGCCGAATAATCTATGAAATCTAGATTAAGCTACTCATTTTATCTGCTTGGACAATAAGATCGCCCTAAGAATTCCAGAGAGGAATGAATGGCAAGGTGCTACAGGCCTTGACCCAAAGTCGCCAGGTTTCTCTACAGATGCTTCCCAGATAGGCGGAAGAGTAGGCCGCGGGATTCACTCTAGCAAACTCGCACTAGACCTCAGCTTTCGCTTGCCGGAACTCTGCAGTGTTTTTGAGGCACATCTAAATGCCATAATGACCTAACAATCAAGGTGCTGTTAAATCTCCCGCGGAACTTCGTCCATAGTAGTCATAATATGCAGAAGGGCTCTCAACCTGCTCGAATTCAAATACTCCAAGACGGTGGTGGTAGAGGTTATTGGCAACAGAGTTATTCTCGGCAACTGCTTGGCCGACGAGGTGGCAAGGTCAAACTTGAAAACAATAATTTAAAAACTGAACCTAAAGAGAAGGTAAATACTATATGTCGTATGGAACCCACCTGTCAAACTACCAGTCAAGTTTGCGCTAATGTTGGCCTAAAGCGAACCAAAGTCTTCATTCGGATTGACCGCTCCGCTCTCGCACTAGTGGTAGGAGTAATATTTAACGTATGGAAAGAGGTTGAAATACCCAGTCACAGTCGCGTCTGGCCAGAACGCGCAACCAATTAATTAATAATATTAATAATTAATTAAATCTCGACTTTCTGCACTATATAAGGCGCACTCGGTGGATCACATTCTAAGGGAATGAAGGAGTTGAATAGCTTCCTCCAGCGGTGTCACAACAGGCTCTTTTTTACCTAATTGATGTTGCACGAAGGCAGCCGCTCGAACCTAAACTAACCTAACCTAAATTTATCAATCTCGTTCCAATAAGTGATGTCTGCAAAAAGCATAACACCCTCCTGGCATTTATGTTGCGATGACCGCTAGTGAGGTCGAAGTGTTGCAATTTATTGAAGGAAAAATTATTTTAAAAAAGTTGTATGACATAATTCTAAAGCAAAACATTCCTTAAACCAGAGATTAATTGAATTTCCCAGCTCGTAACTTATTTCTGCCGCAAAAAAAGCACATCGATTTTTTACAATAGGAAATTCGTGCTACCACGGCCCCCTACCAGTCCAGACTTAAATTGTATCGAGCATTGTGGAAAATATTAATATTAGGATATGCCTCAAGATGTCTGAGATGGGATCCCGCTATACAACCTTTACTCTGTCCCAAACATGTTCGCTTTGTGAATTGATAGTGACCCCCTCGCTACGGTGACATACTCGAAATAGGCTACTACTAGAGACTTTGTGATGGTAGTGCAAAATCAAACTGAACAGCAGATAATTGAAATGATCAAAGAATAAGTAATCAATAGCGTGCAGTTCAATAAATAAAACAGTGTGCGACAACTTTATAGCAACTCAAACCAGTCTGGACATTGTTAATGTTTTTTAAAAATATACCTCTGCAGACACTCGATGAATTCGCAAAAGTTAGCTCTAATTTATTTTTTATTGCCTACTGAAGTTTTCATGTTCCGGCCTAAGTAGTTTTTAAAACAATGGAGAAAAATATTAACATGTATCTCTAAGCGGAGTGAAAGATTAAGACAAATACTAGTAGGACTCAGCGGGTGAAGCTTCAGACTTTCCAGAAGTAGGCTGCACTCCGAACTGTGACGGGATGTCTTCTGATGTGACCTGAGGCAAATGTGTTCAAAGTTAAGGAGCACAACCCCATGCTCACCATGAAGTTATAGGCGTCCAACCACCACCAACTGCAGACAAGGATTCCCAGCTGTCCTCGCGTGTCGCGCGCTACTCTGGCCCAATTATGATCTGGATATTGTAGTGGACTTAACTCCTACTTGTCCAGAATCAACCCTGACATACGAAATATATGTCAACTTATCTAACACCGCTCTCTCTCTGGTCCGACCCTGTCGAAACCGCGTGTTTCTTGGCCCTCCCCTGTGGTCTTTAGCCGCTACACAAATAACAACAACTTTAAGGCAAATACAATAGAATTTTATGGGAAATATTTTTCCGTAATATTTTAACCCATTAGCTTCCATCTAAAAGTGTAATTTTGGCCTTTACTTCAAGAAACATCGCAATGTTTAGAAAGTCGCTAGAGGGTTAAAATGTTCTAGTGAGTTATTCGTCGGCAAATATTCTCAAGGGCCCTTTCAGACAAAATGTATGTGCGATTAAAGCCAAATTCTACTTAAAATAAATTCAGAAATAGTTTCAATTAAAATTTAGATAACAGCTCTGCTGAACTGGCAATGCTTTTGTTAAATGTGGAATATTTCAAGGGGTGCCAAATTTATTCTTTCTTGTTTTCTATGGACATCTACGCTCTTGTGAGTTTTTCCGACGAACATTTTAACCATTTAGCTACTTGCCAAATTTACAATTTTTTTTCTTTCAAACGAGAATATTCCTATGCTTTAGGTTAGTTAAGTTTTCCCGCTTTGGCTCCTGGATCTTTTACTTCATTCCGCTAGCTTCGGTCATTGCCAAGATATTCACGCGAAAAAAATGGAATCCAGTTTCCCAATATTTCTTTCGCTCACTATGTAAATATGTACATATTTCTATAGATATCAGCAAAATTTGATTCAACCCATTCGTTCGCTGTGGGTCGTTTTAAAATCTATAACAATACTTTCCTTTTATTGGGTCGTTAGTTGAGAAGATATCGAGCGGGTTCGCATATTTTGTGTATTTTATGTGGACATTTGTGGAATATGGTGAAAATGTTGCCGCAAATTGTTTTCAAGCAACACAAATATTGTTGTGTAATATCCATGGTTAGCATATAAAGGCACACATTTGCATACGTGTGTGTGTGTGTGTGTGTGTATGTGCAATATGTCTATACTCGTTTGCAAACATGGTAATAGCCACTTTTAACTGTATTGGCACTTCGGTATTCGATAGAAAGGAGATTTACGCTTCGTTGTACTTGCAACAGCTTGAAATAATTGCGTGTGAATTCCTTAATACCCAGTCGATTTTGGTTGAATTTTATTGCGTCAAAGAAATGTGTTTGGGTTCAACTTTTTTTTTAATTTCCTTTCAAGGATTTTTTTTCATTTTGTTTTGAATTTTCCGGCCCCTTGTACTTATTTAGGTGAGGCCGGTGTATATCCATTATCTCTTGAGCAGAACCACGAAGCATGATAAAGATTGTAATGTTGTAAATTACACATATTAAATATTAGCCGGGTAACCCGGCTAACGAAAAAGCCTTGTCATCTCGCTCTTAGAATTCTGTTACTATCTACCATAACTACTAAGCGCAAAATTAGCTATATTACTAATTTTTCATCTATAACATAAGAGTGAACGAGAAAATTAGTCACTGACAGATCAATCTGAATACATTCGGACTACCCAAAATGAACTTTTTTGTAGCGACGACACTACTAAGATGTAGCTTTTCTGACGGCACTACAATATTTTTATTTTTTCGTATATTATATATTATATATTATCTACTAGCTTTTACCCGCGGCTTCGCTCGCATGACATTGGACTTAATGTTATGGATTCGAATGTAATAAAAAAGGAAATAAATAATTTCACCAAAGGTAATAAATTCAAATTCATTTTTAGTTTAGGTTTTTATTTTTTCATTACACTTATGTATATCGGGTCTTGCAATAGGAACGCTACAAAAGTTTTTTTTAAATAAAGCAAAAACGGTTTGGGATATGAATTAAATTCTTTATTCCTGTGAAAGTACAATACGATGCCATTATGTATGGAACTCGATTTCTTTTGCATGGGCACCACGGGCACGCTTGCAGAAGTCCAGACGCTGAACCCAATTTTCGACGGTTTTCAAGCATAAATCGGCCGATACTGCTGCAATTTCACGTTCGATATTCGCACAAAGCTCATCAATCGTCGCTGGCTTGTTGGCATAGACCATAGACTTGACGTAGCCCCACAGCGAGGCCAATTGAATGGGCCATTTCGTGAGATAACACGTTCACCAAACTTCGTTTTCAATAAATCGATTGTGACATTCCCTGTGTGGCTTGTGGCGCCGTCCTGTTGGAACCACATATTGTCCAAGTCCATATCATCCAATTCGAACCAAAAATATTCGGTTATCATTGAGCGGTAGCGATTCTCATTCACAGTGACGTACTGGTCTTGATCATCACGGATGATGACGCCGCTGGCCCATAAACCGCACCAAACCGTAATTTTTTCGGGATGCAATGTTGACTCATGGAGTACGTGTGGATTGTTGCCTGTCCAATAACGCATATTTTGCTTATTGACAAAGCCATTCAGCCAGAAATGAGGACGACCATAAATTGGGCGTAGCGCTCTTAAAGTTGAGGCCATTGACTCTGAATTTCGGTAGTAAATTTTAATAATTTTGACTCGTTGTTGGATCGTATATCTTTCCATGATGAAATGGCAAACCTTACTGAAGAGAAATGTCAAAAGAGCGGGGAAAAATATGGCGTCGTTTGCTGTCACTATCGGTCTACTTTTGTAGCGTCCCTATTGCAAGACCCTTTATAAACAAAATCTACCCCTACTTTATAAGTTTCGATTACGATTACTGGCTGAAACTTTTTTCTCCAAGCTTTGTTAAACCTACAGTATTTGAATCTCATTACGTGATATTTCCTTGAACATAATAATTAAATTTAATTTACTCTTTTAAGCAGGAGGCAACTCTCTCCGAAAGCGTTTTCAAAATAAAGCTTTCTTAAAACGTTTTTAGCTTTGACATACAATAAATATTTGATTTAACTTTTTCTAATTTTAAGTAATTTTTACAACAGGTGGCAACACCCTCCAAAATTGTTTTTGAGATTACGCGTTTTTGAAATTTGTAGTTTGGCTCTCTTATTGTAAAATGTCGTTTATTTTTTGATTGCACTTAATTTACATATAAACAGGTGGCAACACCTTTTTTAAAAGTATTTGGGAAATGAAACCTCTTTGAGCCTTGCTTACAATATAATGCGGAATTGATTTAACTTATTATTACTTTAATTAATCTTTTTAACAGGTGGCAACCCTCTTCCAAATGAGTTTTGCAATCAAGTTTTCTTAAAACTTTTATTTTGATGCTCATTTTGTAAAATGTCATTTATTTTTTCAAATTAGCTTAGTTTGTGTTTAAACAGGTGGCAACCTTTTTTTAAAACATTTGGGAAATTAATATTTATTAACCCTCTTTCCTTTGATACCCATATTGCAATATTTTGTTTCATTCATTGCTTTAATTGAATGTAACCTTTTTTAACAGGTGGCAACTCCCTATAAAATTTCTTATACCAGCCTATATAGCGGAATATATGTATATGTGCCAAAGCCTATCCAGATCTTCCACAGAGCACAATGCTAGTTGTGAATGAAGCGTAGCACAAATGGCTGGGATGGCGCAACTTAGTCAAAAAATTCTGCGCTCCGAAAACGGCACATTTCTAATGCGCAAGTATTAGGCACGCCTAATATAGCCTCCAGTGTTGGTCCAAATATCCTACTTGTCAACTTCTACGTTGGGGCATTCGCAAACAAGCACCTGGAGATCAGTTCTCAACGTATACCGGGCATGGAGTTGGCTGGTCTCAAGCACCAAGATAACTTCTGATGGAGGGTCGGTTGTACCGCCGGACGGCAAGGAGATTGACCTCCGTCCGAGATATTTATGGAGTGTAATAAATATCTCGGACGGCTATAAGAGTGCAGAGCTAAAGCAGAAAATCTACGGGACTCCTCAGAAAGTTTAGCGATGGCCCTATCCACGGCAAGTTTAGGGATATGGCAGAGCGGGCGAAAAGCCTCCTAGCGACCACTGCATCCGGTCATGAATCACTCCTCTTCTTATGAACAGAATAATTCGCTCCGAAAAGAGTTCCTAATACAGGGTATTCTATGCAGTGGGAAGCACCCCACTGGGAGGAGGCCTACTTGTATTGGGTCAATTTTCTTCGATCGTGAACAAAATTATGGAAAAGGTCCTAATAACTGTAAATTCCTGAGCCATAAATTGTTCTCTTAGTGCAAAAATAAAACAAAATAACCTAATTTCATTACATAAACCAAAATGTCAAATACCTTAGCGTTCTTGTGGCCTGATGGTCAGCTCTTGTTAAGGATTCGTGGGTAAGAAATTCAAAGGTTAGCAGCCGTTAGCCTGACGGGTGTTATGAGATCCTGTTCAATGGATGCTTCGAACGTTCTTCTCGATATTGGATTTGGTTAGGTTTACGGGGCTGCATCTAGGAGATCACATAGACCCACTGCAGTTCACAGTACATTCAAAAAACAGAACGATAACTTCCTATTTACAATGAAGCTACCTGGCTAGTCTCCCCTTCCGATATGGACAACTGAGTAAAAAATGCTGAGAACATTCCCGAGAAATCCCGAAGACTATCTGCTAATAACTCAGAGTAGATTTACTATCAATATATGTCTTTATCGAAAACTGAGCTATGTTAACCATAAACCCCGTAAGAAATTCCTAAGCCACATGGACTGGACACAGGGAAGCTGTCAATTCATGGAGAACTTAAACTCTCTACCCAGACGTGATGGGGTTGGCCGAGGAAGTTGCACTTGCATGCATATCATGTTACTCTCACATTTATTAGGCGAGGTTATTAGTAACCGACACGCGGTAAGATAACGAAGATGTATTGTTGGGAATTGAAAACACTACACTGTTGTGAATGAGCCCAGAATTTCCATTTAATACTTACATTTTTATTTATGTAGTATTTGTAAATATATAACCACATCAACCTGAAATTTGCCAGTACAACTATTTTATGTAGGTTTCATGAAAGATGCTAATAGGTTTGCTTTTGCAGCTAAAGGATATTTTATCCGAATTGGAGCGTTCTTTTTCTGGTCGGTTACAAAGATACAGGCTTATTATACTAGTAGAAAAAGAAGAAGATAAGAGTATATAGATGAAGAACAAGATATTTTTGTATGTTCGTAAAATTGCACTGTCAATGTTAGTCAACCAGAAGGCAACAAATTTTCCAATAAAATCCTTGAAAACATGAAAAATAAATTTAATACAAAATAAGAAAGAAATTAATTTTGAATGTATGGACAAATTTTGTTTGCGTCTTTCTGGCTTAACATTTTCATTTTTTGTTTTTTTGTTTTTTGAAATGGTTACAAATTTTTTGTTGCACTCGTTACTTTGTTCGCATTCTTTGCACATCGTATTACACTCGCTTGCCAACGCACAATGGGCGCTCACACACACACCCACATGCACATACAAATTGAAAGCTGTAAAATATCTAAGGCATGCGAGCAGTAGCAAAAGTAGCTCCACTTATCATCTACACAAATGCCAGGATAACTGCATGTCGGCTTGTGGGGCGAGTCCGACTCCGACCAAACACACACATATATGTCTGTATAAATGTGTATCTATTTATTTATTTTTGCTTAAATACACAAGTGCATTAGTGTGTGAGTGTGTGTGCAGGGCAGCTTCGCATTTCATGCGTATGTTTGTGCGTTGGTGTCCACTTTGTCGGTCATTGTTGTCTGTGGTCCTTTTTGTCAGTGTCCTTTGCATATACCATACACTTCCGCCGATTCAGATCGCCGCAACCCTCTGCCCATTGCTCCATTTCACATTTCCGCTTTTTCCGTCGCTCCCCTCACCCCATTCGCATTGTAGTCATCGCTTCGCTTTTGATTTCATTACAATTTGCTTTCTCTGGCTATGACCATTGCTTCCTTGCTTCCGTTGTGTGAGCTTGTGTGCACGCTTTGTTCCACGTTTCATTTTTATCCTGACCTCGCCTTTTATTATTTATCGCATTGCATTTTGTCTTTCTATTATTATTTCTACAACTCACATTGTTGGCCAGTTCAATGGCTCGTTGGCTCGTTGGCTCGCTGGCATGCCGGTTCGTTGGTTCGTTGGCTCGTTGGGTCGGTTGGCATGTCTGCGACATTTTGTATTTGATATGCAAAATACTTGGCGTACGTCCGTTTCTCCACTGACAGTTGCAGCAAGTAACCAGCGTTTTGCTTCTTGTCGACTGCATATCTGGCGTTTTTTTGTTTTTTTTTTTGTTTTGTTCATTGTTGTAAACCATTGCCATTGTTGGTGCCGCGAACTGACTGCTCTGGCTCGTTGCGGATTATGCTAGAGTGCTTACTCAGACATGCATGCAAAATTTGTTAAACGTATGAGTAAATATACATTTAAAGTACACATATTTATTTTGTTGTTGTTGTTGCTATTTGCAGTTGCTGGCTTTGGCTTGGCTTGCTGCTGCAGCTTCAAGCACGTCCAGGACACTACCATTCGTTGTTTTGTCTGTCATATTTTTCCCTTCACATACGCATTACCCTAACGGTATTTATGCATATTGTGTACAATGTTACAGGGTGATTCATTTAGTGATTTTTTTAATCATATGATATTTTGACAATGACAGCCCTATTCTCGCTGGAAATCGTGGCAGAAAGTCGATATCATATATCGGCTTTACGCTTTAATAAGGTTGGGAAACAATCGAAACGAAATGGGGAACAAACTACCGCAAATGTGGTCGTTGAGGTTAAAATAGATTTATTGCACTTGTCTACAGAGTCAAGTCATTGTGAAGCCGCATAAGGTTGAGTAATTATTAATTCCCCCTCAAACCATTTTCAGTTTTACAGGAATTTTAAGAGATTCCTGATTTTCTAGAGGCACTAACGTGGGGTATCTTCATCTGGATAGAACGGCGCACTGGCCCAAAAGGCGCAGAATAGTTTCCTCATATTCTTCATTTTTACGAGTTCTACAGAAATCATGCAATCGTACGTCCAATTGATAGGCGTATTTTACTACCAAACTTTGTCCTGTTATGACAGATACAATTATATTGTTTAGATTAAATTATAAGCCTCTGTGTTTGGCACTTAGAGCCAGCTACAACTGCTTGGCAATTCTACAAGTGATCTTGCTCCGCCCTCTGTCATTGCCGACTTTAAGAAGCCCGTCGAAAACAATTTTGTACGTGTACCTTTTACCTATTTCATCACTGACATTCTCTGCAGCAAATTTTGTAACCAGTTCCGCGTGAAAAACAGTATAGTGGTATGGAAGACGACAGCTAGCGGAGATTTACAGATATTCTGTATACACTGGGATCCCGTTTCCCTTCTTTCCTTTAGGATTGGAGGGTCGTGAACGCTATAGTGAGAGTAGGAGTCAGTAGTGTATAGTCCATCAGCCTAGAATGTTTCGAAAACTCCGTAAATTTTAAGTGTTTAGTCGAATTGCCGCACTGCTTGCGTCCTGTTGTTCTCATAGCATCATGATATGACTATGAATGCTAACCTTTGGACTTTATCCATATTTTTGAAGTTTACCCCATTCTCAATGTCATTCCACCATACCACTATGCCTTGGTAGAGAATTGGCCTAACTATCGCAGTGTATAGCGTACTTTGCCTGCGATATTGGGTTCCCAGTTTAGATTCCTATCCAATATATGGCCTATATATTTGGTCTTTGCTAGGACGTCCCTACCTCGCCCTAAAGATATATATTGGAGATCCGGTGTCTTAAGTTTCTTAGTAAAGAACACACGTTCCATCTTTATTTGTTGGTACTTGAAATTGAATATGTGGGATTTGACGATATTCGGTTTCAGAAAGATTGCGCGTCATGCCACACAGCCGATGCCACAATCGATATTTTTTGCTCCAAGTTCAGTAATGGTGTTATCAGCCGTCTCGGCGATATCAATTGGCCGCCGCGGAGCTACGATTTGACGCTGTTCGCTTTTTTGTGGGATGCCGTAAGGACCGATTTTTTTCATTAATTAATTAAGGCGAATTTGCGCAAGCCATTCGGGAGATAGAGTCTGAAGTACCAAGTCCTGAGAAAAATGGGCTATCAGGATGTGCTACCATGAAGCCAGTCGAGACATTGAATGTTTGTTCTTTCGAATAAATAAATAAGATACCGCAAACAATTTTTTTTAATGATTTTCTGGAGTTTTTAAAAATAACCCATAACTGTACCATCCTGTATGTATGGATTATATATGTATATATGTATAAATCTAGATATGTAATTGTAAACAGTTGATTATATTCATATTTGTGTGTGTGAACTGTATGTTACAAATTTGTATTTTATCCAGCTTTAAATTCTTACATGCTCTGCATTAAAGTTACCATCAGCTGGATATACAAAAAATTACAGCTTTTGATTAAAGCTGCGATTAGAATGATAGTGAAGTTAAACTATGGTTGTTTGGTTGGTTGCAGTGGCGAGTAAAAACTCTAATTAGCACCATGTGCTCGCCGTAGCATCGGAGATAGAACAAATAATGAAGAAAAATAACTAGTCAAAACTTGTTTAGCTATGTTAACCAGGGATCGTAACGGTTATAATGTTTATACAAAAAATCATGACTTAATCGTTGATTTGTGTTATTTTTTCAACTTTTGGATGCTCAGAGAATATTATGATTTTTGATAACGAATTCTTTTCACATGGTGTATGCAAAATTTACACTAAATATTTAACATTGATTGTAGAAGACATTCGTTATCGACAAGTCTTGCTTTGCGAATGGAATTTATGGCATTTGCCAACAAAAATTAAAATAGTAACGGGAAGCAAATAATGAAAGACTTTTAATAGTGAAAAATTGCATATTTATTAACTGTTGAGTCAAAAGAAAAATAGCAAAAAAATACCATAGTTATTGGCTATCAGTCAACAAACTGACTCTTTGCGGTACCGAAAAAAAAATCATACAAAAAACCTCTTGAACATCAATCTTGACATCCCGATGTATATTCAGGGAAGCTATACCGTTCAGCCGATCTTCAGTTCGAAGAATTTGATAAACATTTGGAAAAGACTCTGCGTTGCAAATGTCAAGTGATTCAAGAAATTGTTGATTTGCTCCCTAGCATTGCGTCGTCGCCAAAGTTGTACTACACCAATCCATATTTCACTGGAAATGTCGTGGAGAATCGCCGAGTACGATTTGAATAATTCAACACATGACTTTTCATCAAAAATTTTCATCTTGTTTGGAAATAGGCTGGCGAAAAATCAATTTTGTAAATGAGTGATAAAAGTATCGAGGTAAGGTATGTAAATGGTGATTCGATAGTAATCTTCGACTGAATCAGCTGGTGCGTTGGAGCGCTGAGTTTGTTTCGAACCAAGTATTGGCTTCCGCAACTCAAAGTCATGTTCTTCGCTAATTTTTCCCACATTTTCAAAGATTTCTCTGAAACTCTCTACAGCATATTCTCTTCTTTTGATCAATTCTTTTTTTGCAGCATCGGCTAATTTGATGGCCTCTGCAAGGTCCTGACTTTTTGTTTATATAACTAGTCTGGGAGACAACGTTATGGAATAATACGACTCTTCACTCAGAAAAATCATCCGCTAAAACACAGAGGACGATCATCTGAACTCGAATATACTAAAGGTCAGAGGATATTATTTTTACTACAGAGTATTATTCTCAAATTCATAATAAATGCTCTCCTTTCCAGCCACGATAACTATATTTTGATTTAAAACCAATATTTATGTCCGGCAACATGCTATTTCTCTAAAATCATCATATCAACAACGTTTGGCGGCACAAAAGTATTATCGATTAGGCTGCAGCCGTACATAAATTTCACATCCAAACGCTTATTGTCCGATTGGTAATTACGCTGGGCTGCATTTTTACCCAACCGCTCGTGCACACTTTCCCCATTCGGAGCGTATTAAACATACACTTTGCGATGCCTATCCCGCCTATGTTAAAAATTCAAAAAATAACTCCGATTTCGGCCATATTAAATAGGCTCCGCCTCCAGATAGGATCCCAATTTCAGAGAAATTCCTTTGCGTTGTATTTTCAGATGAAAATCAGCTGAATTTAAAAGGATTTTTCTCTGAGTCTACGAAAATTGCACTTATGAAAAACTGAAAGATTCTGCGAGGTCCGAGAGGAAAATGACTATATGTCGCCTGTAGCAGAATCTTGAAAGCCACGCAGGTACACGTCCAGTCTTAAGCGCTGTCAGCGCTACAAGTCGCAGCCTGTAGCTGCCTGCTTATGCCGGAGTGGGAGAGTAACTGCATTATTCCACTTTAGGCCCCTTCCTCAATTCGGAAACTTCACGCACACGCACTTTAAGACGAGTATACACAATATTAAAACCCGAAAACCAGTTTTCATCAAAAATTCAGTCGGTAAAAAACCTGTGGGTGGTTTGAACTCTAACTCTAAAAATGTCCAACTAAACGAATGCAATCCGTAACGAATGCTCAACGCTATATTAGGACTGATCACCTTGTTATTCCAATCTGAAATAAGGGATGATGTGCTGGAGACGTAGCAAGTAAGTCCATTGTGCGAACATCCTGCTAAAAATGTGATGTCTGACTTTGTTTGCCTTGCTTCGAATCATATGTCACAAACCCCTAAAAAAAATAAATTTTTTCAATATGGATTTTTAATATTTGAATGAAATTTAATAAAATGAATGAATAATGAATTTTAATTTTTAAGGATTGCGGAATGATTTCCTACATAATTAGAAACCAGTGGTCTAGCTTTCCTGGTGTTGCCATGTATGGCAACTGGACATATCAAGGACCCTGCGTCCAGAACATAAAATCGAAAGGATACTGCAAAAAAAGAATCTTTTCGAAATTCCACAAAAAAAAATACTTAGAATGATTCGGGTTAGCATTCAACTACTCAGCCACGTTAACCGTGTGAAAATCGCTTGCTTTTTTACTATCCCTATCTCCAATCATAACCATTGTGACCGAAATAAAATAACTCTTGAGGTAATTTTTAATTATAACCGAAATTTGAATACATCAGTCGTAGTGGTTAAATAATACCAATTTATCATTCTTCTTATATTTAACTGTTACATCCCTGATAAAAAGAAATAAATCAATAAATCAAATAGCTTGTAGCAGTGAAATTAGGCATTGACAGGAAAAGTAACTTAACTACATAAAATTTCTTTTTGAGTCCTTTAATGTGGAACAATAAATAATAAATGCTCCACTTTTATAAGAAATTCAATGACATAGTATGTATGTGCTTGTTTTTTTCATAGTATATGTGAGAAACCTAAATTCCTTCGTTTTTTCAATATCAGTTATTCTACTACTCTGATTCCCAATGCCTAAATTGTTCTATGAATAAACTATCGAGAACAGCAAAAGAAAAAATACACAAAATAAATATTTCATGTATACAAAGCATTTGCCCCTTGTATGTCCCAGTAAAGTAAAATACAAAAAAAAAGTAAATATAAATAGCAAATGACAGACAAGAAAGCAGGCTATAGAAGCAATGAAATGGCAAAAAAGGAATGCAGAATGTAAGCAAAGCACAGGCAGGCATATCAATCTAATCCAGTTATGACATCTTTTGTCTTTTCACTTGGAATATATGTAGTATGCGCTTACATAAATACAATGTAAGGATATATATGTGGAAGAAATAAATACAATGTAAATATAAGTACATGCATACATACATATGAATACAACCACACAGACTAGACGACTAGATTAAGCTTTGCAAATAAAATACGAATACTAGGCAGATTGTTTCTTGGATTATCTAGCTGTCTAAGGATATTTGTTTGTGCTTTATTTGAGTTGTGTTCTCAATTTTTTTTTGTGCACATATGAATGTAAGTTTGTATGTATGTTTGTACGAGTATACGAAGCATGACGTTTGCCGCGCTTATCTGACAAAATCACATAAAAGTGAAGGAAAATGCTGATTGCTAAACATAAATACATACATTTGTTTTTAATATATGTACATGCATACGAATGTTAGCAGGAACAAATCAAATGCCCTCGCAAAAGGAGTAGTTTTTTACCAAACATGCTGGGACTGCCTGCCAATGTAATACAGTTTCTATACGAAAAAAATTAATTTTAGATCTACATACATATTTGTCTACCTATTTTATATATGTACCTGCACTTGATTTCAATTATCTATATAAGTCTATACAAAAATGTAGTCCTTGTCTTTGTTACAATTTGGCTCAAAAACTGACCAACGGATTTCAATCAACTTTGGAGAGTATATTCCTTAGACCCGTGACACAAACAATTTCAATGCGTTAGTGGGCCATGAGTCGAGATATTAAGGTGTAATGAAATGTAATGAAAAATAAATACGCCAGGTGGCGCTAGAGGCGAGTTATTAGGAACATCTCTGTTTATGATCCGATTTTAATTTCATTATAATTCGGGTGCGATGAGAAATATTTTATGAAGAATT
The DNA here is from genome assembly GCA_951828415.1 of Anomoia purmunda. Lineage (NCBI taxonomy): Eukaryota > Metazoa > Arthropoda > Insecta > Diptera > Tephritidae > Anomoia > Anomoia purmunda. The sequence goes on from OX639995.1 coordinate 50,467,216, forward strand.
GATCCGCTAGGTGGATATAGGAGATATTAGAAAAGTAATCGCAAGTACCTACCACAAAAAATTCTTTTATGAAAACTGAATACGCTAGGTGGCGCCAGAGACGTATAATTTCAGCATGTATAGAAAATCCGTATTTTTGATCCAATATTAATGATATTAGAAAAGTATGCTGCATGCGTGATTAGAAAAGTTTTTATAATCCAACTTAAATGACGTCGACGTAATTAAAATTCAATAAGTTTTGTGCAGTACAAAACAATGCCGCTTGATCATAGTCGTGATAAAGTTGACACCTAAATTTGCCGCAACTAGTTTTGGCAGATATTCCACTGAAATTCATACCAAAAAAGTTAATTTTGTTCATGCGTTATATGAAAGAAAAAGCTCGCCTAAGTGCGCGAGCCAGAAGCAAAACTTCTGTGCCGGCTCTACAAAGAGATATAGAATTACATATGGGAAGAGTTTTATAAGACATCTTTTTTAGTTTTAGCATGAGTATAGAAATTAATAAAAATAAAAATAAAATAAAAATACTAGCAGTATTTTTTTTTAGTTAGTAGTATCTTTAGTAAAAAAATTGTAGTAGAAATTAGTAGAAAGTAATTGTGATTAGTAGTAGCATTGGCAAAAATAGTAGTAGAAAATAGTAAAAAATAGTATGAGTAATTAGTAGCAGCATTAGTAAAAATAGTAGTAGAACATAGTCAAAATAATAGTATGAAATTAGTAAATATACTGATGCTACTAGTAAAAATTGTAATAGAAATTGGTAAAAAAATGTTAGAAGAAATTATTACAAAGTGGATTAGCAACTAGTATACTAGACTGCTAATAATAATAAGTTAAAATAGTAGTAGAAAAAATCTACAACCCCCTCAAACATAGAACGCAGATATGCAAACGAAATTTATCTACACCAAATACTTTCCGAGATATGACGAATTAAACATTTTCGCATCGCGTAGGCCGCCCCTGCTTTTTTCAAAATCCTGCATCCCCTTCATAGACATGCCTAGCACATACACATTGACATGTCGCTACCACATACTGAGGTTTGTTTCTTTTTTCTCATATAAGTATCATGTCGTATCTTCTTTGCGCGATTGTGAAGCGACTTTCGTTACGCGATGTAAAAAAATCACGGCCGCTAAAAAAGTTTTACTTCACAAATTATCAAAAATCAACAAAAATTTCTAGCCACTTGAAATTCGGAGAGCATTTCTCATTCCCTAAGTTCAACCGCTGGAGGTGTAATTGACTTTCAGAGAGCCTAAATGTCCGACTACTACGTTGGGGAATGTCGGGCTGCTGCGGAAAGTCAAAAAGCTGTCTACTGGGCCACACTGCGATCGGACGCAACGCGAGTTATTTTGGCTGTGAAAGGAAGAAGAACGTATTATTCGCAGAAATAATAGACAGGCCGCAATAAGTGCGTGTAAAGAATTTAAGATGCTAACCGACAGGAAAAGCATCCGAAAATGTTCCCAGGCCTTACGAAAGGTTTTAAGGTTGGGCAAAATTCCTTTAAGAATAAAAACGGCGAACTGGTGACTGATGTTCAATGCACACTTAAGTGGTTGCAGCAAAAACTTTGCATTTGGAATACAATCCACAAGAAGGGTGGTTCTGCAATACGCTCCAATTACCGCAGAACTAGTCTTCGAAAAAATTGATCTGTACCTGAAAAGTTTACCATCAACAGTACGAGAAGAAGTTGCCTGATGTCTCAGCTTCGTTTCTCTGAGCAACACCACCAGCTCCGTCAGAATAGAATGAGCTTTCGGCTAGGGTAACTCCATAAAGTGCGGCTTCTTCATACTTATGTTAGAAAAGATAATTCGAGCGGCAGTGTTAAACCCGTGAGACATCATCTTTTATAAGATTATTTTACTGCTGGCATAAGATGATGACTTCAGCTACTTTGGGCTGAGCAGGCAATTGTGTAGGAAATCTCTCTTCCGATGAACCAAACCAGCATGAACGCTGTCAATATCGAATGAGATGGCGCTTGGATTGTTCGAGAGAAAGATTCTCTTAGCTCTTGGCCAAGAATGCTAGAAAACAAGATTGCGCCTTCAACGCTGAGAGCAACTGATAGTGATGTAATAATAGCTAGAGAAAAAAGAAGTAGAGGAAGAAGCGCACAAGTAGCGGAGAAACGGCAGAATAATTGAAAATTTTACTTATCATTGTTTGTGCTTTTATTTCGTCAGCGAATGGGTGGATGCAGTCTTATTGACAAAGAGAGGACTTGCGGTCCGCGGAAGAGGCAATCAAGTATTCTATCATTTTTGGCTCTTGGCTGCACTGGGGATGTCTACTTGCCACCAATTAGCAAGGCAAACAAGAAGTTGGAATCAGCTCAAATTTGGAAGAAGAAGAAGATAGATCATTCAACAATGAAAACCAGCTTCAAACTTTGTGCACATTTTAATAACATTCAACTAAGTTTTTTCAAGGTTTCAAACGTTTCAATACAAATTTAAAAAAAATTGGGTACTCACTTTTATGAACCATTCAATTTTAACATAACAAAGAGTGCGTTTGAAGTGGCTCCAAAATCGCTTTGATTTTTTTAATTTTTTTTTACTGACGGCCCTGCGCATTTCCTCCATATAAAAAAAATGCATTCATTCGTTTTGTATTACACTCAATTTAGGGTCAGGGTTTTATTCTAATTTACTGCAGGGTTTATGCCAATATTATGTACATAGATATGTGTTGGATTGTACGTGTATGTGAGTGCCTGATATGCGAAAGTTACAACATCCCTTCGAGCTTATATTGTTTGACAACTGGCGGCACGCGGAACATCTAAGCTCTGAACTAAATTTCCAGCTACTCGTACAATTGCCAATTTTATGTTAGTAAGTGGAAATGTTTGGGATTTTTGGAGAACAGCAGGCGCAAAATATTAAAATATGCTCATATGTTTGTAGTATGTGTGTGTGTTTCTACACGACACTGGCGGCTAGCGAAGACAAAGTTTGACTGTTGTGCTTTTATGGCATTTTGTGTGACATTTATTGTCAGTTACTTATGATAAAGTTTTTGTGGCTGACAGCAAATGAACTATTGCGGTGGTGTCACTTGATGACGCTGACATCAAACGAAATGCCATTAAGTATTGTGGGTTATATAGTAAAATTGAAGCTTCGCCATAGTTGATAGTAGAGGTAGAATTAGCGGTGGATATCTCACTAAATATCTCGCTTTCTAAATTAACATTTGTGGGCCTAAGAAGAGCGCATGATACTTGAGAATAGGAGGAGGACGAATCACTCTCAATCGTTGGCGTTATTCGAAATTGCAAAAAGCGTTAGATTTAACCATGGCATGGGGCAGAGGGTATGATAGTTACGTAACTTCATATTTATATTTTTATAAAGTATGACCTCGTTAATCCAAATGTACAGAAATTCGAACCAAACTATTTAGTTACTTCAGCCAGAACAAAAAAAAATCTATAACGTTGCCTAAATAGGGAAATTCCTTATTCTAACATCTTCAAAGTTTAGTTCTAATAGCATAGAAAAATACTAGCTTTGCGGTATTTTCCAAGATTTGATGCCCCGTGAATATCTGGTCGATGGAAGACTTGCCAGTTCTAAAGCCAGACTGATGAAATGTGTTCCCAACGCTCGCGTATTCCGGTTTGATGGGCAGTGCCCTTAGTGATTCATTTGATAGGCAAGTCGAGCAGCGAAGTTAGTAGCTGTCTGTGGCGATTACAGCTGCACCGAGGTGTGTGCGGGTCTTGGCTACAACAAGTCGTTGTTCGGCTCTTGGATTGTATAGGGTATTGCAATAGGGACGCACAAAAGTAGACCGATAGTGACAGCAAACGACGCGTCATTGGGCCGTACTTCTTCCGTGATGATCAAGACCGGCACGTTACTGTGAATGGGAATCGCTACCGCTCAATGATAACAGAATATTTTTGGCCCGAATTGAATTATATGGACTTGGATAATATGTGGTTCCAACAGGACGGTGCCACAAGCCACCCAGCGAATGTCACAATCGATTTATTGAAAACCAAGTTTGGTGAACTGGTTGTCTCACGAAATGGCCCAGTCAATTGGCCGCCTCGGTTGTGCGATTTGACGCCGTTAGACTATTTCCTGTGGGGCTATGTTGGTCTATGCCAACACGCCAGCGACGATTGATGAACTTCGTACGAATATCGAAAGTGAAATTGCAGCAGTATCGGTCGATTTATGCTTGAAAACCATCGAAAATTCCATTGGGCATAGGCACAAATCAGCGGGATGTTGAAAAATCTGGCTTTGAAGCGAATTGTAGCGAGATGCTCGTCCACCGGAGTGAACGACAATACTTTGAAGTGACGTCTTTCTCCAACGTTATCAAAATAGGGAGTTCTCATCCTAGGCTTGCTGAACTGCAGAGAAAGAAATGAACATAAAACAAAATTTTGAAAAATGGCAAATGGGAATATCTCCAAAACTACTTTATAAAACATTACCCAAACTTGTACACACTTAATAATTTTAACTCAATAAGCATATTTTCAAAAGCCAAGACCACGTGTCATGCAATGGTTATTAAAAAAACTTAAAATATTCATTATTTTTTTTAAATCGTCATACGTGTTTCCGACTGTTCTGATCTCATCATTGCCTATTAATATCTCCTCACTGCCGAATTTGATTACTTATAGATCAGCTGGAAATCCGTCGGCTTCATCAAGTTAATTATTCGTTGAGCTATTGCTATTCATCCGTCGTCAAGACATTAAATTTTTTTTCGCTGCAGCGGGGCATCGCTACTCTCACCATTTTTTTCGGTTTTATTGAACCATGCTTCCTGAGAGCAGGATAAACTGTCGAGCGGTGAATAGTTCCTTGACTTTTATTTATAGTGAATGAGAAGGCTATTTTCAATAGTAATTGCTTACCTTTGAATTGAAACAGTAAGTTTGGGGAATAATACGAATACGTGGAACCAATAAACTCAATAAAGTAATTGTATTTAGTTAAGTGGCAGCCCTCCTCAAAAATATTTTCGAAATTAAGCTTTCTTAAAATTACTTTGCTTGACACCAGTATAGTAGCATTTCAGTGAACTTTTCAAAAAACTTGAATTAACTTTTTTAAATAGGTGGCAAGCCTGTTTAAAAATATTTTCTTTTACAATATTTTCTTTTACACTAATATTTTGAAATTTTAGTTAACTTAAAAATCGAATTGAATTAGTCATTTCAGACAGGTGGCAACCCTCTTTAAAAATAATTTCGAAACTATGCCTTCTCAAGTCTATTTCATTTCATTCCATCAAATCAAATCAATTTTATTCACTTTTTTGAGTATGGTGCAATGAAGAGATTAGCTCTCTTATTTTAATATTAGATTTATAAGAAGATAAGTTAAGATTATAACTTGATTTAACTTACTTTGTTAAAAAGGAAAATATTTTTGAACCAAGCTTCATCGCACACCTTTCTAAGCGATACCCACGAAGTAATATTTGATTTAATTAATAATTAATTTGTATTCAATTTTCTTAACATATGGCAACCCTCCCCAAAAATATTTTTAAAAGAAATCTTTTTAAAACCTTTCACTCCCCAAGATATTATTTAACTTGTTGATATTAACATTTAAACGGGTGGCAACCTTCTTTCAAAATATTTTCGAAAAAGCCATATTAAAGCTCTTTCGTCTGACTCAATTACCTAATTTTCTCGATTCAATTCGAATTTGATTTTGACAAAGGTGGCAACTCTACTCTTTGTAGCATAGAACTTAACTCTTCATCACCATTTCGATTAATACCCATTTTGTAATAATTCATTTCAATTATGTAATAATTGGAAATTAATATAGGTTTTTAAACAGGTGGAACCACCACAAGGCCATTCAAATGTTCAAACAAAAATTTACTAACACTACTTCGTTTGACATCCATATTTGAATATTTCCTATAAGTTGTGTATAATATAATTAAATTCGACTTTTCAAACAATGGCAACCCTTTGAAAAATACTTTAAAACTGCGAACTCCTTACCCCTCTTTTATCTGAGACCCATATTCTGATAATTCAAGTTTAATTTGACTTTTTAAGCAGGTGGCAACCCTCAACCGTGTAGTTACTGTCGCGAAAATCAAAATAACCATCGAAGCGGATTGTGTATTGTCTCAGTTAGAATTCCGTTGGATTTTTTTTTTTAATTTTTATGCAGACTTTTTAAAAACTTCATTTTTGGAGGTACATATTTCTTAAGGGTTGAGCTCACCTAATTCCTAATATTTTCCGAACAATTTTTCTTGATGTCTTAAAATATAATGGAGTTTTTAATTCCGATATAAAAAAGGCGGTACACTTTTTTTAATAATAATAATATTTTTATTATTTAACTAAGCTAAACATTCCGATGACTTTGTAATTAACGTCGTTCGTTTTAAAGTTGTTGTACTGTACGTGGGTGCGCGAGTGCGCGACGGAAAGTTATGCTGAAAATGCGCATACTACATATATGAAAATTATTGTCACCGGAAATGCAAACGTATCATTTTTATATTCAGCTGATTTTGCATTCGGTTTTTTTTTACAATTTCAGTTTCCGCAACGAATTCAAACTAACTCACTAAGCCTCGACACCATAGACAATAGCCGAAAAGTTGTGGCAGTAATGCTATGGCAATGCCAAAGGAAATGCAGAGGAAGCTGTGCTATTAGCGGTGGGGAATGTGGCAATGTGGGAATGTGGGAAATGAAGCATAGCTAAAACTTTTGACAGTCGATTTTATACGCTGCCAATAGCATAAATTGAGAATCAGTGCGCGGGTAGTTACTGTTTGGTAAAGATTTTGATTTTGATAGAGTAAGCAAAAAAACATGAAAATAAATGCGAAGAGTCGATGGATTTTAGTTAAAAGCAAACGTTTGCTAAAAAGTTTTCCAATAAAACTTTACTGCGTGTTATGAAAAATTTTTGCACAAAAATAAATGTAGAGTCAAACATTCAGCATTTATGCACAATAGCTATAGTTAAGGAGCTAAATGTTTAACCTTATAAATTCTAATGTAATAGAAAAGAAAATAAATAATTTTACCAAAGACAATAACTTTTAATTCATTTTTATTTATTGTTTTTAATTTCCTATTATTTAAAACAAAAATATACCCCTAGTTTATAATTGCCGATTACATTTCGTTGCTGTAACTTTGTGTTTTCATTGGTAACTGCGCAGTTTCATAACAATTAAATTTTGTTATTACTTGTAATTAATTTTCAAGCAGTTGGCAACCCCTAACGACTTTTTCGAAGCTAAGTTATACTAAACCTCTATCAGTACAATGCAGTATTAAAATGCTTCATTTATCGAATGTACAATTTTTTAACATGTGGTAACCGTCTTCAAATATCTTTCTCGCGTAAAGATTTCTCAAGGCTTTTTCATTTTGACACCAGTATAGTAGAATTTCGGTCATAGTGCCAATTAAATTTAATCAACGTTCTTTAAAAGGTGGCAATCCTCTGCAAATATACTTTCATACAAACGCTTTGGTTTCACGCCAATACTAATGGATTTCAGTAAGCTTGGATATTTAATTGAATTGATATTTGTAAAAATGTGTTGCCAATTTTAAATACATTTCCATAATTAAGTTTTCTAAAGCCTACTTCCTATGAATTCTTTTAGCTTAATAATTTAATTTACGTTATTTTTTAAACAGGTGGCAACGCTCTCGAAAAATATTTTCACAATTAAGCTTTCCTAACCCTTCTTCGTTTGAAACCCATATTTCAATATTTGACATTATTTATTATAATTTTAACTTAATTTTAAATAAGTGGCAACACCCGCCAGATATACATATACATATATATAATTGAGCTTTCTTAAAATGTTTAGTTTGATTTGTGAAATTTAATTTAATTTAACTTAATTAACTTTTAAACAGCTGGCAACCTTCTTTCAAAATATTTTGGAAATTAAGCGTTTGATACCCATATTGCAATATTTGATTTCACTCATTGGCTCAATTGAATTTAAACTTTAATCAGATGGCAACTTTCTTTAAAAATAATTGGTATCCCATATAACGGACCGTACATATACATATGTGACAAATCTTATCCAAATCTGTCCAGTCGTCATAAAGCATTATGTGATTTAACTTATTTTTTTAATTGGTTATATCTTTTAAAACTGGCGCCAACACTTATTTAATTTATTTTGTTAAAAAGGTGGCAACCTCTGCAAAAGTATTTTTGAAATGAAGCTTTCTGAAAATGCATTGGTTTGATACCCATATTTCTATATTTGATTATTATAATTTTAATTTATTATTGTTAACAAGGTTCAACTATTCCAAAAGATCTTTGAAATCAAGCTCTCCAAAATTATTTTTAGTTTGACACCCATTTTATAAAATTTTACTTAATTTAGCTTAACTGACCTTCATAAAAAATTAACTCTTTAAATATCCATATTCTAATATTTGATTTCAATTCAGATGGCAACTCTTTTTAAAAAAATGCTTCTCTGGTAATAAATATGAAAACGAATCTTATCCAAAGTTTATCAGTCGTCATATAGAAATATGGGATTTAACTTATTTCACTTTTAATTGAATATAACTTTTAATAGGGGCTAACACTTATTTAATTAATCCAAAAGTATTTTCAAAATGAAGGTTTCTGAAAATTATTTTGTTTGAGACCCATTTATTGATTTAAGTTATTATAACTCTAATTAATTTTGTAAACAAGTGGCAACCCTCTCCAAAAAGTTTTTTGAAATCACTTATAAAATTTTATTTAATTTAGCTTAATAGACCTTAATACAGGTGCCAACCTTCATTAATCTTTTTTTTTAATGTCCATATTGTAATATTCTTTTTAAAGTATACGCTATATGTTAATCCAGATTATAGGCTATTTATGTGCCAAAGTTTTTATGCATCCATTTAGATGTTTTGGCTTGAAAAGGTAACAAATACACTCTCTTTACTCACAACCTTTAAAATTTTTAATATTAGCAGAACAAGGATGTACTAGGAACCACATTAACCTAAACTCATCTAACTTCACTAACACGGGACAAACATCCAACAAAGTATAAATTTTACATTGATGTTAGTTAACTTGCTATGGCATAGCATCTCTCCGATCTGCTTTAAGAGAATTAATGAAAACCACCTGCATAATTAGTTTTAACAAGTTGCTGGATTTTGTAAGCCGATCTGACAGTGAAGGCAACTCGTACTAATAACCAGAAAAATCTGCATTACAAAGAACAGCTGCCCGTACAAACACAACTACAAACATGTGCGTATCTATGTCTGCACAAACTCATACATATGAAATTTTTCCTTGCCAAAAATCGAACCGAATTTCTGTAAGTAAGCAGCAGCTGTGTCGCTACGAAAAATCAAAGAGCCACACACTGGGAGTTTCTTTTTGCTCGGTGCACCTAGACGTATGAGTAATTTTAATGAGTATGGACAGCATCTGTTGCTCCAGCGCTTAGTTGCCGCAATTTGCTGAGCTGCTCTAATCTAAACGAACGAACGAACGAACAAAGTTGACCAACTTTGACTTGTACGGATACATAGCTCAAATGGACAATCTCAAATTACATACATACATGCCTTCGATGTGTGTGTGTGTGGGCTGGCTTAAAGAAGCTGTACGAACTTTTAGCTTTATTATTATTGTTCTTGCGATTTTTACACAATATTTTTTTGGTGTCGTTTAATGCATGTATGAGTAGTATAAGTGTACGAAAATCAAACTATGCATTCGAAAATTTAAAGTATTTCGAAGAACTAGTAGATTTCATTCAAATTATCGTAAATCGGATTTAAAGTATTAGAATGTCTGTTGCTTAGGTTTTTGGACCCAGAACTTAATTCTGTAGTTCTATCTGCAAATTAGTTTGCATGCATTCGCATTTTTTTAGTTTTCCACTCTATTTTCGAATATTTACTTTATTTGGTTTACGAAGATTGGAGGCTACGTTACTCCAATTTTAAAGTCAAATTTATTTGTAGTTCGTTAATTTTAGAGTTGTAGAAAAGGAAAATAATTTAAAAGATTATTAAATGTAACTATTTTAGACATACAATATCTTACAATAGGATTTCGGCAAAACCAAGTAAATTGAAATTGTGGTAGGATTTGTGCAATTTGTCTAGTTAATTTCAGCGATAACGCCGCCCAGTGTTGAGAAAACCCCCTTAAATATGTGTTACAATCATATAAATCTATGTACGAGGTTTGATTGAAAATACTTTATTCAAAATATAATCAAAAATTTAAGAAAACATATGGCGTAATATAAATATTATGTGGAAGCTTACTGGATAGTAGCAAAAAAGTGTGAAAACTGCAATATTTTTATTATATATATATTTAGTAGGTACATTAACTTGTCAACCTAATTTATTTATATTAAGAGAAAGTTTCCTGCGAAATAAGCGGTGGAAACACCGCTCTGCCTGTTGTTGCGCATCTGACTGAGAAGTTCCCATTCTCTCGTGCAAACTCATTTTCTTTGGAGTACCTCAGGCAGGAAATTAGGGTATCGGCAGCGGTGTTCATCTTCTAAAGAATGTGGAATCAATGAGCTCCGGTATTCGGGAATCAGCGAGCTTTGGCATGTTCCTTCGGGTTTGCTGTAGGAGTGTCGCCTGGTGTGAGTAATCTAACTCCTTTCAGCCCTTCAAATCGCCAGAGCCTAACGAATCGCATACTATTTCTAAGGCTTTCAGGCCAATCAGTATTTTATCAATTATCTTGAAAACGCATGAATGGCTAAATGGCCTGCATATAATTAATGGGAAAGATCAGTGGAATCTACCCATACACATCCTCGGGAATTTCATAAAGGAATCTCTCGCATGTGAGGATTGTGCGCTTGGCGCTGAGGGCAGCAGTCTGAAGGTCGCAAGACTGCCTAGTCATTGCATATGATTGGCGCTCTTCACAAGATTACTAGCGTTTCCCCGCCTTCGATTTGGTGGCCGTAAGCCGCTTACTTTCTAATAGGTTTAAGTATCTGGGTTTAATACTGGATACGAAACTATCCTGGTGGAGAGATCCAAGAGGGTATTGGTTGCTTTATATAATTGCAGGGGCCCATAGGCAAACTTGGGGGTTGCTCGCCTAGAGCTATTAAATGGCTGTATGAGCAACCAGTAGAACGGTGTGATCGAAAGTGGTCCGACATATCTTTCGATAGCTTCGGTATATTTCTTCGCCAAAATAATCTGGGTACCTGAGCTAATTAGTAGCCCGTGGAGTTGGAGAGCAGTAAATTTGGCCAGGCAGGGTGAACTTTAAAAGTACTCTTTAAGCAAGAACGTTTTTTTTTTGGCCATCTACCGATTGCTTCAGAATGAATGGAGTTGTGATCAGCTCGGTAAGCGCTGGGCTACTAGGTGTATGATCGCGAGGTCGCTTTAGTCAGAAGTATACCGAAGTAGGTCAACAATTGAAGGGGTGGTGAGAGAGCAATCCATACCATGCTTCTCAATAACAGTACTGACTCTTACAACGGTATCTAAGAAGGTGAAATTATCTCATCGCTTTCTGCACAGTTGCCCTGTCTTCGCGCGACTAATACTCAAGTATCTGGGTTCAAATCTTATTCAATCTCGTGCCTTCATTAGAAGCACGAGGCACTTTGCTGATTATAGTTAGGAAGTTGCCTTTCTGTGGTATCAAAATGAATCCCAGAGGAGCTAAGTGACTAGCCACATAAACCTAACCTAACTTTTATGCCATCGCATCCAAATTCAGTAAAAGCCTACATAAAGTGTGCAAAGGCTAGGTAAACTTGTAAAAAGTTGTGGAGGCGGTTGATTGAAGACTGGCATTGATTGAAGAATGACAAGGAGACGCTACTAGAAGGGTCCCCTCGTAGGGGCGGTTTCGTATTTATGGCACAGACCGCCTGCAAATCGGTTGATATGATTCACTCTTGTCTTCCGGTCTCCTTAGTTTCAGCAGTCGGGCCTACCGCTCAGCCCCTGAAGTGATGAGGTTACAATCAATCGATAAGGCACAACAATCTTGGATGTTCCAAATTGCTAAGAGCCTTGCATGATTTTGCCGCAGATGAAGGTAAGGATGCTGGTCACCTTCTGCCGGGCTCTATGCCATTCGTTGCAAATATTAGGCTTAAAGAAGTTTAGTTCGTGCAGAGCCTATGCAGCAGAAAAAAGTGTTTGGACACGAGGTGGGGACAATCTCAGGTCTGCGCAGAAAAATGTGGTGAAAAAATGCTTAAAGTTCTAATTAAAAATATAGTAAATGTTAATAAGCATTTCCAAAAGTTCGCAAACCTTGAGCAAAATTAAATCTGTTATTTATAAGATATTTTTAAAATTATTTAAAATATAACTTCTATTAAAAATATTGCGAGCATTGTAAAAGGAAAACTCTTCAATTTTGACTGCGCATCAATGTATGTAGTATTATTTTATTTTATTTTATTTACGATGACCAAGTTTAGTGGTCTCATAAATCCCGCACACAATTCACAATTCAATAATAAAGATTTAAAGATAAATCTGGCATCTGGTTCATTGCGGTAGAGCGACTGGGAGGTGAGGAAATCCTGCTGATATTAATTTTTTTTTTGCTTTTAAAAAACATCCATAAATTTCACTATACGACAGGAAACATACATATGTACATATTTTATTATTATAAATATATGTATGAGTATTAAATTGGCACTTTTTGGTTTAATACAATCACAATTTTTTTTATTTGTTTTTGCTTTTTTTTTATTATTTATTTTTTTGCCGTTGCAGCATTACATTTATTATATGTAACTTAACATTTATTAACAATTGGCAGGTGAATGCATTGGCAGCCTTGTATGGCATTAATGAATATTTATATGCCTTTATTTGTTATGCGGCGATTCGACGGATGGTCATAAATAGCTACTGCATTTCAACGCCCAACACTTAATGGCGGCGGGCGCAACAATGAGCCGCCGTCGCATCCATTGGTTGACTGTGTGAAAAACGGTAGGAGCGGAGTGTAAAAAGCGCTCATCAGTGCAGCGCCTTGTGGCAACTGTGGTTTAATGTGCAGCACGGCAATTTGCATAAAAAAAATATTTGCGGGTGCACTTAAATCGGATAATAGCGATTTATAGGTCACATCGACGTAAATCCTGCACTTTTTTTAGTAGCGCCAATTTAATTGCATTTGAATGCAGCAAACTTTAATTTTAACGCGTGTTTCTTTCATTTTTTCTGTACTTTTTTCTGTTTTTTTTTTTTGTTTACAGTAGTTTCACTTTCATTTCCCAATTCGCCCGGTTTGTCTATTGTACTCGCTGTACGTAATTGGAGCAGAGTTGCAATTGCCAAGTATGCGCCGCCAAAAGCTGCTTTTGAAATTCCACAAAATTAGAATATGCAAGAAAATTGAACAAAAAAGTTCAAAAAACGCCAAGCTCACGTGAAACAGCTTCCAAACAAAAAACGAACGACCAATGCAATATCAGTAAGCACACGCCGATTTCCGTATATACTAAAAAATTTAAAAACGAACAGAATAGAATGGAACTAAACTAAAAAGTGAATCACTGAAAATAAACTAAAAATAAAATTTCACTATGCACTGCAACAAATGCACTTTCACTTGGCCATACATTTTTTGCAGCTATTCATTTGCTTCATTTATACCCCGAATTGGGTCACCAACTTGCCGGCGGACGGCGCCCATTGCCAAATCAAATGAAGTCAATCGAAAGGCATTGGAGAGAGAAAAAGCGCCTCGCCCACTCACAACCACACACTACTTATAATGTGTGGATGTACAGTAGATATGTAGATTTAAGCCCTGTAGGAGAAGCTGGAACTAGCGACACCTATGCTCGATGTACTGAAGTTTCAAAACGAAGCAAAAAGAAACGAAGCTTACGAGTCCTTGGACGCTAGTTCGAATAGGTCCAAAATTTTCAAATTACAATATACTCGTATTAAAGTTGTTGTGCTATGTTATGCATTTACTTAAAAAGATATATATATAAACCGTCAAAAATCCGGCCGATGTAGTCCTGCTTATATTTATTTACATATTAATTGCGTTTGCAGATGTAACCAGAAAACGCCCTTCTTTCTTCCTTTAGATATAACTTTAATTAAATTTGATTTTTCAAACATCTGGCAACCCTGTTCATAATATATCTATGAACTTTCTCAATGCCAAGACAAATTGTTTGAACCCCATATTTCAATATTTCATATAATTTAATTCTGCTTTAAAAAGATGTGGCAACGCTCTTTCAAATATATGTAGCTATAAATCTACTGCTCAGTGAAATTAACCCTTTGAAATCCATATTATAATATTTCATAAAACTTATGCATAGTTTGATAAAAATTTAACTATTCAAACTGGCGGAAATTTTATTTAAAATATATGTATATAATAATTTAATAAAAACTTTCAAACATGTCGTAACGCTCTTTAAAATACAGTGGATGGTTACTTGCTATGAACCCACCATTTGCCGAGACGCACTATTTGGCAACCATATTTTAACTTTGTTTATAACTTTTATATAATTTAATAATTATTTACTTTTCAAACAGGTGGGAACCCTCTTAAAAGTATGGTTATAAACCTTATCCGTGGCAAGGCGGACCGTTGGGCACTCATAGTTTAATATTTCATATAACTTGTATATAATTTAATTATATTTAAACTTTTCAAACAGGTGGCAACCCTGCTCACACTATAGCTACAAATTCGCCACTTCATTGGATGGAAGGATGGGTCCGTGCGAGTGTGATCAGAAACAATACATTTGAATACAGCTCAATCAAGACTTCGGTAAAGGATCCTAAGTTAGCCTTATTGGCCTCACTACCTTAGGAGGCAAATGGAAGCGGCAACCATATTGGAGCAAAAGGAGGAATCCGCTGCGCTACAAGTTGAAGATGAAAGCCTTCTGTTCTGAAGACGACTATAAGCAACATATTAAGAACTCTAATTTGAGGGTATACACCTGGAATTGCCAAAAAAACTAAATGAACCGGCAAGGCAATAAACTCATAAGGCCTTGGTCGCCAAGCAGTCCCTTCACTCTGGTGGACGAACATCTCTCCGCAATCCGCTTCAAAAAGATATTCTTCGCATGTCACTGATTTGCTCCACAGCCTGACGAAAGAAACGGAAAAATCGTACGGCATCTGCTACGATATTAAAATCGAGACTGACACCTTCATCTTCAGAGTGGACAAGTTGGTACTTTTTGGTCCCACGGTAATAAAATTTACACGATAAAACCTCCGCTAATATTTCCAAAGTGTTTAAAAACTGGTTGCCACCTGTTTAAAGGTGAGAAATTTTACAATATGGATGTCAAACAAAAAGGTTTACGAAAGGTTTATTTCAAAAATTGTTTTTTATCAGGATTGACACCTGAAATAAAATTATATTAATAAATTAAATCAAATATTGCAATTTCGCTATAAACCGCAGGAAAACAAAGTTTTATTTCGAAAATATTCCAGGAGAAGGTAAAAAAGTTTAAATTCAATAATTGTTTTGTTTTTTTAGCTCAAGACCAGTTTTTGTTAGCGCAGTTAGGTAAATTAAATAAACACGATTATTCGATATAAAGCACTTTATTCGGGTGAGCTATAGAATTCAGGTAGGGCATTTGGTTTGTCCGTTACAATAAAGGGTTGATGTAAATTTAACTAACAGTCTATTATTTGGAAAGTATTGGAAAAAAGCAACAACAGTCAAAGCGGTAGAAACTATAGCTGCTATTTCGGAGATCCCCGTATCTCCTCATCAGAGATCTTTCTAGACTCTGCCCGGGTTTGAACTCACAACCTCAGCATTGTCAGGCATGCTGTACACCGTAATAAATAATATAGCCGCTCACAAAATATTAAAAAACAAAAATCCAACAATCCAAAATCAAAGCGCTAATTATAGTTGCTATTTCAGACACCACCAAATTTCCTAATCAGACTTCGTTCTAGAGTGCAAGATAAGCACTCGAATGATGTTCCAAGTTAGCGAAGAAACTGTTGTTGCTTTCCGACTCTGTGTTTGGTGCCTGGTAAAAATCATTACGTATTCTGCTGTAGGATGGTCACCTAGAGCCGTTCTTAATTCCCCGCTTTCTGTGCTAAACAGGCACGCGCATAGACATTATGCACGTCATGAGTACCACATCAAGTCCGACTTTTAATGCTATGTTGGCTGGCGATCCATGAGGAGGCAATGAAAACGATGTGTCGACTACATTCTTTTGACGAAAAGTGGCGCGGATTCCAAATCAGAATTTGCAGTGTCAGCCAAACTATGTTAAAGACCTTGGGAATTGCTCGTACCTCTTCAAAAATTGTCCAATAAACTGAGTTAATGCTGTACTCTGTTGCAAAATGGAATAAGCTTGAACTCAGATGAGAGCTGCGACATTTCGGTATTCAAGGTAATGAACTGGCTGATGAATTGGCTAACTACGAGAGTGAACAGAGTGGTGTTGAAATTCCTACTTAGTCATAGATGGAAGTAGTAGCTACCAAACAGGATTACAGGACATTATCCAGTGGGGCAACTCGATGTACTAATCTTGCCTGAACATATGTGGGGCAGCTACATTGAGGGCATATTCATTAAAGAGTCTGGAAGATTTTTGTAAATGAATTAAAGCCTCATTTTCACCTTTTCCCCTATCATTTTCCCTTTATACTTTCCAGGCATTTAGTACAATGAGCAACTGTACCTGAGTATTTGGAACCCCAGCTTCGAATTTCCAGCCTACCTTAATTCCATTCCATTCCATAGGATTAAGATACTTTCTAGGAACAAGGTTAGCATAAATTAGTCATGGTTCAAATTCTACTAGAAACAAAACTTTTTAGGTTCTAGTAGATTTCCTTTCAGGTTAATCAAAAATACATACACACCAAAATCCGCTTCCACAAATTCGTTTTAACAACTTAACAACTGGCGGTGGCCACTCGCTCTGCCATTTAGCTACTGCGCTGATGCAATGAATTGCATTTAAATTGCAATGAATGCTGTCGTCCTTCTACGTACATCTCGGCACATTCCCATCATTTGCCTTTGTTCACTTACTAAAAGATTCCTGACCTGTTTTTTTTTTTCAATTCAATTTAAATAAAAATCATTGGAAAATTATGTTACGAGTATATGACGACTTTTTTGTATTTGTGCATTTGAGTTGTTTGGCTTGTGGGGCGATGGCAGACAAGGTTGTGGTATAGGGGCGCTGAATTTTGATTGTTGCAGATATCCAATTTAGTGGTCAATGTGTTTTTTAGAATTCAAATACATGCAAGATTTCTAAACGAAGTAAGACTTTAGCAACCAGACTTGAGCCCGCATCTAGCGAAGATTTCCGAACAAGTTTGCCTCTTATGCTCTTCTTCTTTTTCTAATTGCTCGACGCCATATTACGTACCCATATAAGCTTTCCAGGGACACCAAACTCAGAGATCGTGGGATTTTGGCAACTTCTTTTCGTCTTGAAATCTGATTTAACGTCGAAAATGAGATGTTAGGTGTCGATCCTCTTGCACCGGGTACTTTCAAATATGTGGCGTATCGATGACAGATTTGGTAGGTCTAAAGCCAAACTTATAAGATCTAAAGAGTTCCCTGACAGTTGGTTTGAGTATTTCACACAATACTCTCGATAGAACCCTATATAAAATGTTAGGTTGGTGCATATTGCGGTAGTTGGTGCATATTGCAGAGTCACTCTTGTAGTGGATTGGGCAGAAAATATTTAAATTCCGCTCGGTGGGCATACTGCTCTTCATCACTGTGCTTGAATAGCTCAGCTGATAATCCCTCAGTGCCAGTGGTTTCTTTTTTCCTTAGCCTCGTTGTTGCTATTCGAATTTCGTCGAAGTCGGGTGACAGCATGTCTATACCGTCATTAACCATTTGGGGTTCACCTTGAACTTGTGCGGCGACACTTACGGCGTCGTTGAAAGCAAATTACTTTTTCAGCAGGGGGAGGTAGTCAAAGAGGAGTATGCTCCCAATGCCTCTCGGTTACAGGATTGCTAATGAGTGCTAGTAGTGAGCAGGTGTGAGAGTCGATGATGAAATCAGTAGCTGCCTGTTGCGATTGCAGCTTTCCGATGTCAAGCTTTCCTTGTGCATTTCGACGAACATTCTTTGCTGCACAGAGGTGACTGCACATCTTGACAGCGATGATAATGACCGGATTCGATGTTCGGTCCTCGGACTGTACGTACGTCTAACATACTGGAAACATGTCTTCCATTTTGTTACGCGTTTTTCGATCTAGAGATAGCCACGTTGCTTGGTGGATCTTCTTGTACTGAAACCTGGTACAACATACTACCCTGTTTCGAGCCCCGGCAAAGTCGATCAGTCTCAGTTCCTTAAGGAAGGTTTCGTCGTAGAGATTGAATTTTCTGACACTGTGACCAAAGATTTCTTCTTTTCCCATCGTGGAATTAAAGTCGCCAAACACGATTTTGATATCGAGTTGGGGGCAGCGCTCGTCGATGCATTCTAGGTGTTATCTTTGATTACATTACCCTTCTCTTGCGTCAGAGCATGAGCACAAATCTGTGACATTTTGAAGAATTTCGCTTTGATACGATTCGTGGGGAAACGCTCGTCCACCTGAGTTAACGACAGTACTTGGCTACGGACTCTCTCCCCCACCACAAATCCAACACCGAACTTGCGCTGCTTTGCATGGCAGCTGTAATAGACGGCGGAGGTGAAGTCAACCGTTACTTTCACGAGAGCATCAGCCAGTCGGCCAGCAGATTCGGGCATTCCAAGTGCATGACCTAAATTCGTAGCCCATAATACATTGTGTATGGTCGTCATCAAAAAAGATGGATCTATTCCGAGGCGGGTTGGAATTTTTCATGGGTAATTTTCTGCACTTTGCGCGCCCCAAACCCAGCGCATAACCAGATCCTAGCGAACCGGCTGCCCCAAGTCAGACGTCCACTCAACCAAAAAGATCAGAGTGACCCCACCAAGTGCGCTTTCTGCCTTTAGCTTACTCCCAAACAGATATTCTTCCCAGAGAGCACTTGGGTGAAATCACCCGGAAGTCGTGAGCTGCATACAATTCACACTTTAGCTCAACGGTTGTGTGCTTGCCGGCAGTGATGACTGCAGGTGATCAAAATCTAGACAAAACAAAGACTAGAAAGAAGTCTGATGAAGAGATGTGGTGACCTTGGTAAAAGAAGCTACAACTTCTACTACTTTGACTCTTGTTGTTTTTTCCAATACTATCCAAATAACCAACTGGTCTAAAATTGAAAACAATTTCAATATGTTTATACCACATAAACTTCTGCACACTTAAAATATGTACTCTATTTAAATATTTTTTTTTTTACATTTTCAACTAGACGCATCTGCATACATACATTGCTAGAAGTATGTATTATGAGAAATAATTAAAAGTGATACCTGCTTATTCGTTTAAGGCACTGTATAGATATACGGTATTAAAAAGTTAATTTTGCTAGCACCTCATGCACACATAGTATACTTCTACGTATAAATACTTCCACACAAGCTTATTTAAAGTCACTTCAATGCCAGCACAGACTCAAAGAAGCATCACAACTGAGATATATGAGCACAGCCAGCAGCAACTTGAAGTGAACTAGGAAAGTCAATATAAGTACATAGTGGTTGTACAAACACCAACCAAGCTACCAGCCACACGCAATTTTACACCAATTAAAAACTCATTTAACTTTTCACTAAGAGCATCGACACAACAACACTTGCAAATTGCTAGTAACTGTAAAGGAAACTCTAGAAAAACCCTCCCATCTAAAAATACCACATTAAATACTCGTACGCAATACAAATGCATTTGATGCTAATGAGTGAGGAAGGCGTGTGTTGAAGAACAAATTAACAAGTGGTTGTGTTTGTGTGTGAGTGTGTGTGTGTGTGGAAATTGAATGAAGATAACTTTGTAAGCGAATGAAGTCTAAGATGCAACCAAACTACAAAAAACCCAATGTAGACCAAAAGTGGTGAAACTCAACTAGTTTTATTATAAATGTAAAATATTGTGAGTGGGGACTCCCATGTTTATGAATATGTTTGTTACGTTTTCAGGTCCAAAGGGCTAAACACGTTTATACAAGATTTTGCGTGTCAATAGCCTATATTATACGTTAACATATAGGCTATGTTGGACGGAGAGTTGTCATCTGTGAACAAAATTATAGTCTTCTAAATAAAAAAATTACGCCTGCACCCAAGTGCGGAAGGCAGAAGAAAAAATCCTCAATGATAGTAGAAATTAAAAAAAAATAGTCGTAGTATTTAGTAGTAGCGTTAGTAAAAATAGTGGTAGAAATTGATAGTCTTCTAAATAAAAAAATTTCGCCTGCACCCAAGTGCGCAAGCCAGAAGAAAAAATCCTTAATGATAGTAGAAATTAAAAAAAGTAGTCCTAGTATTTAGTAGTAGCGTTAGTAAAAATAGTGATAGAAATTGGTAGAAATAGTGGTAGTAATTAATAGTGGCATTAGTAAACATAGTGCTGGAAAAAAGTAAAAATAGTGGTAGATGATAGTGAAAACAGTGGTGTAAATTAGTAAAATATTGGAAGAAATTAGTAAAAGTAATGGTAGAAGTTAATAAAAATAGTGGCAGAAATTAGTAGTAGCATTAATAAAAATATTGGTAGAAATTAGTAGAAATAGTGGTAGTAAATAAAAGTAGCATTATTAATAATGGTAGAAATTAGTAAGAAAAGTGGCAGAAATTAGTAAAATTAGTAGTAGCATTAGTAAAAATAGTGGTAGGAATTAGTAAAAGTAGTGCTAGAAATTAGTAGTAGCATTAGTAAAAATAGTGGTAGGAATGAGTAAAAGTAGTGCTAGAAATTAGTAGTAGCATTAGTAACAATAGTGGTAGAAATTAGTAAAGCGACACTGAAGCGACTTTCGTTACGCGATGTAAAAAATCACTTTAGCGGCAGTGAAGTTGTACCTCAATTACTTCAATAAAAAAATCACATATTGCTTTTTTGAGTTACCACCTATTTATAAATGGAAATTAATTTAAAACAATTTAAATTGAATGTAAATTAAGTAAATTTAAAACTAAATGAAATTTCAAAATATGAATGCTTAACTAAAAATTGTAAGAGGGTTGCCACTTGTTTAAAACATTAATTAAAAATATAAGTTAAATCAAATATTGAAATATGAATATCCAACAAAAGAGAATTAAGAAATCTTTACTTAAAGTTATTTCTGGAGAGGGTTGCCACCTGCGCAAAAAAGTAAAATTATTAAGTTGTTAAGATAAGAGCATGAAATTCAACAGAAGCGGGATTAAAAAAAATTATCATGAAGATGGTTTTAAAGAGTGTTGCCACCAGTTTACAAATATTAATTAAATGCAATAAGTCTTAGTTTACTGAAATATAACAGTACTGCCTTGGAATGAAAACCTTCGTACGAACACATTGCCACCTTTTTAAACCCATTTATTCAAATCAATTGGTAAGATAGCCGAAGCTCTATTTTACTGGTGTCAAAGGAAAGAGTTAAAGAAAGCTCTAATTTAATTTAAAAAAAGTAAATTAAGTAATTTCAAGATAGTACTACAGTTTAAAGATTTTAGGTGGGGTTTTTGTCAATACGCGTAACAGTGTTTAGAAAGATTCACTTATCACGAATACATACTTAAAAGGATGTATGGCGCTTTTTAAGCACGAATTCATCAACACTGTGAAGTTTTATGAACAATTTCTTCTTGCTGTACTTTTTGCTATGTTCTCCGAGTGGAAAATGTGCAAAAGTTATCTTGATACCAAAGAATTTATTCAGCCTTCAAATTCATTAGAGTCGTTAGGTCATTGTCGCTATGGAAACTTTTCAAACATCATGCTGAACGGATGTAGTCAATTCAAGAAAACTGGGCCAAAGTGGTAAATATAAACCTAATAAAAAATATCTCAATACGAAATATTTACGTTTCTTGCATACTTGTTTTATTGTAGCATCATTTGAATGGATTCTTTGATTTGGCAATGCTTCGTGGTACCTTGGAATCACAGCTGATGAAGTCATAGATGAAATGTAATAAAAACCCCGAATGCTCGATTTAAGTTGGTTTTCGTCATACCTATAAATCTAAGAGTAAAGTTTTTAATAAAACCAAATGTTAAAAAATGTTTACGAAAAAATTCAAATTCTTGGCTTCTGCTGTATTGACACGCTTAAAGCACCACCCCTGTGGCTGTGTGCTATCTACGACACTGAGTCCCAATCCTTACCAAGGACTAAATACGTTGTTAAGAAACTAAGCGAAATTCAAAGGGCAGCAACGATACAAATACCTACCTAAAGTCAGTGGACAGACCATACCTGCCGAACATTTCAGAATGCAGCTACCTCTCTCTGTGTGGCATACTGAAATTCAGTAAAGCTGTCGGATGGCTTTTAGTTGCACTAGCTGTGGAATTAATCCACTTAAACCAACCAACAGTCCTACTGATAAGGCAAAATCAGAATTTGCTTCGGTTTTTCGCGCAATACGCTCGATTGAAATTTATGTAATATGTTAAGGAGACTGATCCCGCGGTAATCCATCAGCGCCAGCAGCTCTGTTGTTTCGTAGCTCCGTTATTACTATTCGAACTTCGTCGGGGTTAGGTGATGGACTGCCGATACCGTCAGAAGCTTTTAAAGGTTCAGGATCTTTGTCTTCTCCGCCAGCACTTTTGCTGACAGCATTTAGAAAATCGAAGAAATGCTATCTCCATAATTTAAGAGCGTCAACAAATTTTTAAATATAAATTTAAAAATCAGAAATATGAAAATTTTATTTAATTTATTGGACAGAGCTTGATTTCTGTTCTTCTATTTAGAGGCTACTTTCAAAATACAAATAATACAATATTTCAATACCTCAGCGGCAAAAAGAATTTGTGTAAATTATAATTCTGAAATCACCTTAACAATTTCCTGACGCAGCATATAGACTAGAATTTAGGACTGACATTTCAACAACAGTAGTGGTGTCTAGAACTCGCGAGCGATATCTGTGTAAAATAAGTGGCAAACATATGGAAGTGCGGTGATGAGCTACCCGACTGTATTTGTAATATATTAAGGATGTGTAACTAATCCCGCCAGCTGCAACAAAGGTAAAAAATAGTAATAAGCCACCACCTCTAAACAGACAAAGTGTAGCAAATGGAGAAATTAACTGCCACGACGCACACAATCCCAGACACAGAATGCATGCCTATTTGTGTGCACAGGGTGGTTCAAAAACGCATGAGGGGAGGTAAATTCGGAATTTTAATGCTCTCGCCCCTTAGTATTGCTCTAAATATATTGAAAAAATATCTCTGTTTTTGTAATTAAAACGTGTTTAAAGGTCGCTAGAAGCGCTCAAAATTTCCCAAGTATTTTATATTTGAAAAAAAAAAACAATTTTTCGTACAAATTATATAAAATGCTGGAAAATAGAATTATGTTTCTGTACAGGAGACTTCACAGCATACGAGTAATACCCAATTATTTATTTAACCATTTTCTATTATTAACTATTTATGGGCTCATTTTGGTTTTTTGGGGGATTTCTGGTAAACTATAAAAAATAATTAGTAAAAAGTTGTTAAATAAACAATTAGTTATAATTTTTTGAAGTCTCTTAATGAGAATCAGAGTTGTTGGCCTATTGAAAATATTGATTTGCAGGGGTTCAAGGAAAAAAGTGATATTGCTTTATATATATATATATATATATATATATATATATATATATATATAGAACAATCCTAGAGGATCAGAGCAAAAATTATAATTTAAAATTTTTTTCTGACTATATTTTTTTGGACCACTCTAATTTACATAGACAAACTCCGTATAAAGCATTAATTTAGATTTGCTGGTGTCTTTTCACCAGCGGATATGTACCACTTTCCTCGCCTCATAACTTTAACCCAATACTCATACGCCGTGGGCTGTCAAAGTGCAAAAAAAAATCCATGAGCGCTTACTGCAACATGAGCTGACATAAGCATTTCGAATGTTTGTTCGTAAAAAAGTGCAAGGATACCTGCGTACGCCTGTGGCCATGGATATAGTAGCGCCGCGAATAGTAAAGTTTTACAAATTTAAATTTCTTTTATTTAATTTTCATTATTATTTTTTTATATAAATATATTTCATTCTATAAAAAAGTATAAATCAAAGTTACAAATTTGTTTCAAAATTCAACAAATTCTCAAAAATTGTCCCATACAATTTAACTTTTTTACCAGAATTTTTAGAAAAATTTTTGATATGCATTTTTACATA
This sequence comes from Anomoia purmunda, assembly GCA_951828415.1. NCBI lineage: Eukaryota > Metazoa > Arthropoda > Insecta > Diptera > Tephritidae > Anomoia > Anomoia purmunda. The sequence goes on from OX639995.1 coordinate 50,491,556, forward strand.
TAGAATTTTCAAAAAAAATGGCTCCATCTTCTCATCCGCTAAGAATTAGTGCTGATATTGATGCACACCGTATGAATTCTCATTTGGCACACAGCCTGTCAGCTCCTATATAATTGATAAGACATGTTTCTTCGATAAACGTAGATGCTTTCGAGACCTCCTTCAGTCTACTTTTTGCTAAAACGACTTCGCGATCCTACAAGTTTTAGTAGCTGTCCAGCGCCAAATGATCGTAAGTCCATTCGTTCAGGAGTTGCTGACGGGTGGCCAGAGGAACCGCAAAGACCTCATTACTTAAAGCGCCCTTTTCAAGTATGCCCTGCCAGGCTAGCTCATCTGCTTCACAATTCCCTGGGATAACACTGTTCTCTTATACCCAAATTAATTTAATGGTGAAATACTCCGAGACTCTCGAAAGAGAAGTCAGGTAATTCAGAACCACTTTCAATCGGAACGCTATTGAACCAAGAGCTCTAATTGATGGCTATCAGAGTAGATATTTACTTCCCTTACAGTGGTCGTGGTAGTAAGCAGTCACCGCTTCCTTGACGAAAGCAACCTCTGCCAAACAAACTGTAGTAATTCAAAAATTTCCTTTAAGATAGAGTTCTTCGCAACCTTCTGATCTAGTTTCGATCCTTCCATAACCTTGTCCTTAAGCCCTCGGCTCAACATATCGCACCACGCCCAATCATCACTTGAAAGAATACCGCTACCAAATTATCCCTTAGGAACCATGTCAAGCAGCAGTGAGCCCAGCTATCAGTAATTTACTTCTTCGATCTCTCCTCAATAGTCAGTTTTCAAAAAAGTTTCCTATCCAGTATTAAACTCAGGTACTTAACCCTATTAGACTCAATCATAACCCTGGGTAACACATTATTATAAGCTCTACCGATATCGAGTAAGGCCCCCAGCTCAAACTCCTTCCACGCTATAGATTTCTATATGCACTTCACGAGGGTGTGTATGTAAAATAGATTCCACTGATGTGGAAGTCAATTAGTTTTATGTGCAGGCCAATCAGCCTTTCAAGCGTTTTAAAGATAAACAATACCAGGCTGATTAGTTTGAAGTCTTTCGGAGTAGTATGCGCGCTTTTACTCGCTCGCCTTCGGTATAAACACCATTCTATCTTGTTGCCAGCGCTCAGGAATGTAACCCCTACGTAAGGAGCCTGCAAAGGGCGAAGATTTGAACAGCTGAAAAGAATTGATCGCCCATACTAGGGACGCTGCTCCAACAGATCCGAAGGGAGGAAGCTATAGCTCGATAGTTCTCGAATACTGGGCGCCATCGATTGCAGTTATAACGACTAGTATCTGCTAATTCACATAAATCCTCATGGTATCCTTCCACGTTTTCTCAGAAGCTACTCCATGAGTGCCGCTTGGCATTTCTAATCTCAGTTTAATAAATCCTAAAACCAACTTTATATAGCTCCGAAACTTTTTCAGCGGATAAGAATAATCCAGCGTGTTTTTGCAAGATGAGATAATTTCATCGAGTAGGGTATTTATTGCACCCTCCATTATGTTCATTGAGCTCTCAAGGAAAGCCTCCGGTTGGAGTTGCTGCAGTTTGACAGCATCATTAAGAGAAAACTGTGTACTGCGATAAACTATAAAGGTGTGCTCGCTTCGAACCATATAATCTGAGATTTTGGACCAAGATGAGGTTTAAGCTCCTTCTCCCGGACTGTTGTAATAAAAGTCGGATAATTTCTCCTATTTATTGCATATAACTGGACCTTTGCTTAGATTATAATAAAAAAGGTATCCGTGCTCCTCCAGATGCGATTGTAAGAGTTTGCATTAGCCCCAATTATCCCACCGTTTCTTCAGCGCTTTGTTCCATATAATTTATTTCATTTGTTTGATTAAAAAATGTTAATTTTTTTTTAAATTCGTCGCGCTACTATTTTGGGGCACACAGGTTTATATATATGCAGCGATATACAGCAATTTCTAGAGTAGCAAACGTATTAATTATAAAATAGCAACAAATACAACTTTCAAACTCTCCTGTTAACCAGGAAATGCTTGTTGTACCTACACATATCCGCTGTAACTTTGTAGCTTCACACACATCGTTTACTTCATCTAACTTTTCTCTTCGCCTTCTCCTACAACCTACTTTCTTCCTCACTCTCTCTATTTCTCTTTCTCTCTTGCTTCCGGCTCGCTTACCTATCTGTTGACATAACCGACTTTTGTAGTTATCTTGTCATCAGGAAACGCAGCGCAACTAGTTTAATATCAGCTTAAGCAAAAACAACAACTGCGCTTGTGTAACGCTCTGACATAGTAAATAAATAAATAAAAATACATTTACAAGTTAAACTGCAGGAAGGATTGCAATAAAATTAAATGTTGTTGCAAGTATGCAGCGATAATAATTAGAGTGGTTAGTGCGAGATTAAATATACATAGCTATTCATATTGTGATGATATTTTAATATGTAAAAAGTCAAAGACTATGGAGTAAAAGTTTAGTGGAACTAAAAAATATTTATGGCTAATGAAGAAACAAAAAACTTTGTTTTTTTTTTTGTTTTTTTTGTAAAGAGTCCAGTATTTTCATTGAATTAGAGCATTTAACCGCGTTCTAGGTCTCATATAACTAATATTTCCAATTATTCCAATTTATGTTCGTAATTCGTTGAACAGATACCACAGTTTGAAAAAATGCATTCTTTTTTACGAAAAATATAACATTATTAGTAATTGAGCAGTATTCCACGAAAAAGGGTAACTCTTAACCAATTTCAAAAATATTCGATAATAAAGGATGGTTTTTAGACATGTGGTTTTCAGGAAGAAATAAAACGATTATAGATGTAGTTTAATTTGATGGTCAAGAATTTAGCTTTATTATAAAGATAGGGGTTTGTCATTATGTTTCAAAAATGATTTCGGGCAAGTGACCGCCGCTTCTGGCTCGAATTCGAGCCGAGAGGCCCACTTTTTGCTGCAATTGGGGTTGAAAGTCATCATCAAAAAGTCCAGCGGTCCTAAATCTCACTATCTTAGAGGTCACGCCACAGTCCCTCGACGCGAGATAATTCGCTCACCAAAAGTTTCCTTCAAAATTTATTGTTTTGTTGGCTATATGACATAGCGTGGCGCCGAGTTGTCGACCACATCAACATTCTCCAATTCAGGTACGAAAAAGTCATTAATCTCAGCTCTATAGCGTTCCCTACAATGGCTTGTGGATTATCAACACCCCAAAAGCGACAATTTTGTTTATTAACGTACCCTTTCAACCAAAAGTGAGCTTCATCCGAACCGACCGAATATCGGACGCAGTGCGTGATGCGTTGCGCCAACCAAACCATTATTTTAGTAATAAATTTGCCCATTTTGGAAACTTTGTTTATAGTAAGTCTGTTTATTATAAAATGGCAAACCAATCTTAGTATAAACCAAGTAACAGCTGTCAAAACGACCAACTGCGAAAAAACTATTGCCTAATTGAAAACCACGCGTCTAAAACAGGGTAAGCATATTTTTCTCCACCTAATTGAATTTTCCAATAAAAAAAAAATTTTCCGCCTATTCCTATCTTCAATCTAATCCTGTATATCAAATTTGAGCAAATCATTTCTACAGTTACCGAATATCGATTTTTTTCGAAAAATTTCCCCCATTTCGAAGAGATATCTCAATATTTACTCGAGTTATCCGATGCGTGGATGGACAGACTGGAATGGCTTAATCGATTGCTCTTTCCATTCCGAACATTTTGGTATGCAGTGAAAGCTCCCCTAGACGGACGCTCTAATAAGCGGACTTATTTTCGCGAACGAAAAATTTTGGGTTTTTTTTCATAGACTATGCGGACTTTCCGATAAACGAAACGGACATCCAAACGTTTATATTTTTGAAAAAAAAGAAGCAAAATAGTAAGCAATGCGAAGGATGATTGTCGTGCTATGTTCGATTCAGTTAAAATCGCCTAAGCGGCTATAGAAGAAGAAAAAGTAAATAAATTCCAACGCAACTATTCTTCGTTCTTAAATAACACCAAACAATTTGCATATTTCATAAAAGATGCTAAGAGTATTGCCCTTAAAACAAAAATGAAATTTTATACGAGTTAAAGATTTTTTCCCTACTCGATTACAAAACAACAGGCCTAATGCCAATTACAAGAGTCATCGCTTGACAATTGTCTCAACTACTCTTTTTTGCGTCATAGTTTTAGACGAAGTAGGTTAAGACTGCTCTTATTTTGATTTACGATATCTCCGCAAGATTTTGCAGATATGGTTTTCCGAGTATATGCTTTCGTCTTCTGCTAAGTACTGAGGAGTCGCAGATAAGGTGCTCTATACTCTCCAATTTTTTCTCGCATTTACAGCTGTGACAGTAGTGCGGTGCAATCACTCGTAATCTCAAAGCATGTACGCCAATTATACAGTGAATTGCATGGATTCCAGTGTCTCGATATCCAGGCTCCCATAAGAGTCGTATTTTATAATGCTGGACCATCTCGTTTAAAGATATGCAGCATTCAGTTATAGACTTAGGGGCGCTGGACTGTTGGAAAAGATGAATACCTCTATTTTCTCTTTTGTCCAGGCTCTCCACCTGGTATACACTACAATGGTCATTGAGCCGGAACGATTATGGTTCTAGATTTGGACAGAAAACTCCTCTTCCGACCTTCGCGTCGAGTTTGGAGCTATCAGCAGTTTGCATGTTTATAGCGTTACGTATGCGGTGCGGCTCGATGTTTCAGTTCTGTCGTGCTGGTATGGTAAATTTATGGTATTTTGAGAAAGTATTTAGTCGGTGCTAGCTGATAGGAGAGGAATTTTTGAGTGGCCAGATGTGCCATGAGTTCAGGACCCTGCCAATTTGAGGGATATACGGAATCGCATTCAAAACTTCATTAGGTGAAGATCAGAAAGGTTCACTTTTGCGAAAGTCGGCGCTCTTTTGTAACTTGTGAAGTAGTGTGTGTGTAGCACTTGTGCGAAGTAGCGGTGGCAATAGGCATGCGATGGGTGTTGTCATTGACCTAGGTATAGGGTGTAAATTTCTTAAATTTTCATTACATACCTAAAACAAAATATATTTGATTACATATGTATTTATTTCGTTCTGTTACAAATTCTGCACGGTATAATAGTATAATCTGCAAACTACACGGTGCGCCATTTCTTATGTCGGCATATATTTAAACACTGAATAACTTAAAAAAAAAATGCCCCGATTTTTTCATATGAGGTATTTTTGTTTAATTTGGTTCTTTGCAATTTATTCAGACTAGATTTTGAACACAACATCAATCAGTGGCCACCTCAATTGGACACAGCCAAATATGCCCTTTTTACGGTGTTTTCCATTACCTTTTCGAGCAACTCGGTTTGTATAGCAATGATTCCGACAGGAATATTTTCCTAAAGCTATTTAATTATTGGTATGCGGCTTGGCCGTCCGAAGGGTCACATCTGAAGATGTTTGTGTTGCTCTTTTTGACATCAGACGTCCAGGGAATTTTCGTTGCATAAACGTGATGGTGGATGGTCTGTGGGCAATACTCTTTGGCTTTATTTCATTTTATACGGAAAGAAAAGAAACGCTCCCTCTCTCTGGGCGCTTCAATCAGTCGATTGAAAGGTCTTAGTCATTGATGAATGCTTGACCTGTTATTGAATTTATCTATACGTGACCATGAAATGCTTCTCGTATGCTTTCAAAATTCTTGCTTCAAAGTTTTGGCTTAGTGGGTATCGAGTGCATATGTACATATGTAGATGCACGTCGATATGCGTTGCTGGCGTGTTGGGAACGTTAACTTTAAATTAACTCGCTCGCACACGCCACACCAGCTCAAGGATCAACTTTGCGATAGCGATGGCGTCGCCAACTATATAGCCCCTTATTTAACAAACAGCAGACGATGTCACTGCTAAGCCAAATTGCGGTAAAGTTTGCCTCGTCGGTCGACACGCTAACTTACATACATACATAACTAAGTAGTAACACGTTGAATACCCGCATGAAGAACATGGCTGAACTGACTTACTTACGCCGACATAAATTAATAGCAGCTTAGAGTTTTGATAGGAGTATATTACTGCATGTGGAATTAAAGGAGAGTTTGTGTGTGTGTCACTTAAATGCATACATGCATATATACACATGTAAATACATAGGAACTTTGTATGTCACATAGTACGGCTAAGATGAAGAAAGAAATTCTGGCGCCGCAAAGTTTAAAAGTTTACTAAGCGCCTAACTTTATGCTATGCTACTCTGCAATCTCGCGTAACTGAAAATGAAGAAAACAACTTTGACGATCATTTCAGAGTAATAAATCCTTTTAAATCGAGAGACGACATTGAAACCGGGGATATAGTTTGCAAGGTTGTATGGATATAGTTACATGCACCCGGCTTCGGTCCTGTTCGGAAGTTTTACTTTTATTGACATGTTAGCGATATGATTTACATTAATAATACCGAAAGAAATTATTAAGTACATATCGAATTTTCAGTCAACATCTGGTGACAAGGCGAATTCAAATAAAGTGGTGTTATCCAATCAGTTGATTGCTTGTTCTTCTTGCCCTACTCGCCAGGGCTGTTTTGTTTACAGAACCCAAGGCGTATTCAGTAAGGTGGCCAAGGCGAATTCATATACATAAGGTGATATTATGGAAGCGTATTATTTCTTCTTTTTTCATTATATTTGAATTTTCCCTTTACCCATGACATCCCTAAAAGGATTCATCACTCATTCTTCTGTTTTATTTTACGTTCCTCGTTACTTTGACTGTATTAACACAAAATCTCGACGCAGGTAGAACTCTAGAAAAATGTTAAGGACCGAATGATTGGATCCAGCAAAAAGATTATGACCCAAAACGACGGAGTCAACTATGCACGTCTTGGAAAGCAGAAAACGGCATACAACAGCTTGATTAGCCTTCACAAAGTCCGGTTGCAAACTCTATCGAAAATATATGAGACCTAATGAAAGCGTAGATTCGAGGGAAAAAATGTCTACAACAACCTGCTATGACGCTAAAGCAAAATTTAAAAGCATAGAACCCAGATTAGCGAAAGTGGTTCGAGACCATGATGCAATTATGAAAGGTGATTCCGCCATGTTGACTGTCTTAAAAAACCCGTGTGATCTCTTTTCTAATTTTGATGTAGACTTTTTGAACAATATTAAAAGTTAAGATTGAAAGTTTGATTTACTTCAATTCGTTGACATTTCTTTTTCTGATTGATTGAAATCGTACACTTCAATTTCTTATTTATGATATTAGACATAAGCAAGGATGAAAGAATGTATCCAGTACACCATGGGACGTTTGTAACTATATGGTGGCTGAAATATTTACTTTCTCCTCTCTACTGACCCGTTCAAGTAAGCCTTTATTTATTTTACAAAAAACTAATTAAAAACCTCAATTGCAGATTTTAATTCGTTTGTATTGTGTTTCTGTCCATACTCAGTATTGCCTGATTATGAGAGTATGTCATTCCGTCCGGATTCAAATCTCGGCCGGGGTAAATGACATCAAAAATTGATAAGGTGAAGTTACTTAAGGGATGTGGTTGTTGTAATTTCGAAAATTTCGGCATGCCAGCCTTAAAGGGATGCTAATTCCCTGGGCAAAATAGAAAGAAACATGTAGCAGACATATTAACAGTTTTGTCAAGAAAGTATGAGTGGGTATCATTGTTTTATTGCTTTTGTTTTTCTTTCACTTTTTGTTTCAAATGTTATGAAAATCATAGTCCTGATGGTTTTATATTTTACTGCGAATTTTCATTCACAAAAATTATTCACAAATGGGAAAATTTACGGCAAAATCTAGCGAATAAATTTGTTAGAAGGAGGTCGCATTTATGTTACTCGCCCTATGCGTTCAACATCAAGCGATGACTCCAACATAGATTTCAACAATCACGGTCGTAGGAGGAGAAGACTATGACGAAAACGTGTTGGAAACACGTATAAATCGCACTAGGAACAGTCAATACAAATGACGGTGACGCTGACAATGAGACTTTTTGGTTTCTCCGTCACAGTAGCGTGAGTGCTTTTGTTAAGGCCCTCCAAAATCCAATACGTCTCTATTAAATCACACACATTCAGCGATAAAGAGGATGATAAGGAGACGGGGGAATACCCTGCCCTATTAGCACCGACAACTAGGAAATGCTCGGGAAAAACAACAACATGAACTTCTTTTTTTTTAATGTATAATGCATTGTCACTGAACTGAAATCTGAGATTTCGTGAAAACTTTCGAAATCCATTTAGATTTCCGATATATTTTCATGATTTCTTTTAGTTGGATTTCAATCAGAGTTTAACGAACAAACCTTTCAATAACAAAATATGCAATTCTTTAGACTGCTTCATTTAAAATGTCAAATATCTCTGTATAAATAAAAGCATACAAACGATTTTAAAATGAGTGAAGAAGACAAAATTAACAGCATCATTAGAAAAGGGGAATTCGTGCACTAGAGGTTGAAGAACCACTTGTATATGTATGGAAGGACAAGAATAGTGACCGTCTTGGATCCAGGAAAAATTAAATGGAAAATGGTCAACAAAATCTATAGAAAGTTCAGTGGAAACACTCAAAAAAAATTCAAGATTTCGAGATCGAAATCTCAGTTTTCAGTGCATTGGAAATGTAGAATAAATTTTCCAAAAACTGGAAATAGTTTTTGTGTACTTAAGTTATAAAAATAGTACTAATTTTTTTCTACTACCGTCAATCGCTAAGCCGCAGTCGGCATGCAGAAAAAGTGAAAATATGTAAGTGACTTCGCCTTATTTCATTACACCATGTCAAAAATTATAGAAAATAGCGGTCGCACCTCGGCAGGGAATAATACGTCTCCGAGTGTATTTCTGGCATGAAGAAAGTTCCCTTTGCGGATAAAATTTTTCGGAATCGAAATGGATGGGTGTTTTTTATTGTTCTCGATTCGATTCTGACAATATTTTGATAAATCTGTATCAGCTGTACCAGGTTATTATATTTGTAAGAAAACTTCGTTGACTAATTCGGAGCAAAAACCAAGAAAAACCAAGGGGCAAACTTGCTTAGAGTTCAGCTTTTGTAATTTGCCCACGCGTAATCTAAGCTGACGTTGTCACTGAACTAAAAGTATAATAACTTTCACGCACTTTTTCTTTAAAATTTTTCAGGCAAATCTGTTTTGTGAATCACTCTATATGTATGTATGTGTGTAGTCATATGTATTTACAGTTAAGAGCAACCCCGGCGGATATCTGCACTCAATGGCATAGGGAAATTTCAGCAATTTCCGTTCACTCACGTTTCAATAGAATCGCACTGATGACAATGCGACTATAAAGGGATGCTAACCAAAAACAAAAAGTAAACCCACAAACATATTGAGTGAAATTTTTCGCAAATTCAAATTGGCAGCTGTGCATGCAATGCCAATTATAATAACAAGCGCAGTAACATCTGCACGCTTATAGTAAATTGAAATGAGGCAAGCCGCGAGTTTTCGGTTAAAAAAAAAATACCACTGCTAAAAAAAGTAGAGTTTGTTCGAAAACATACCAGCAACAGCAAAAAAAAATTCAAAAATAGAAATTTGCTAGAAATAAAAATGCCGGTGAAGAATAATAACATACATACATCACTAATAACTTAAATCTGTGTATTCGAGTATTTGGAAGTTCCGGTTGAAAATAATGGTGACAAGCTATCGATGGTTCTGACTATTAAATTACTTGAATTCAATTCTATGGAATCGGTAGCAAATGACACCATATGTGTCAATAAGCTGTATTAAAAATTAATGTTAAATTACGTTGTTGATTTTTAAATTATGACTCTCTATATTTGATAACACGACTGCTAAAAAAACGCGGTGAAATAACCAATAGATAACATGTTTTGATTTTAGGGCAGATAAAAAAATTGCACTAATAAATATGTAATTACGCATAACTAGTTGATACTCGCGAATTGGTTCCCATTCGTTTACAGAGGATTTTTCAAAACTAAAAATGCAGCTTCGATGAATTTAAATCCCAAAAATCCTAGATTACAAAGAAGCTGCATCCCATCCCACCGTTCCTCCAACAGAAAATGTCGCCCAATACACCATGCCAGACCTAATTTGACTTTTGCTGAGTGATATTAGAATCTGAGTAAATTCATTTGGTTTCTGTGTGTGGTCGAGAATTGGACGAGAGTTCTTGCCACAGACAACGGAACTTCTTTGTAATCTACGTTCTATGTAAAAACAATGTCCCGTAGTAACAATTCTGGTGAATTCGATTCTAAAGTTAGCAGCAGTTTTTAAACATAATTTTCATTTGGATATCGGCCCAAATATCCAAAGTCGGATTACAAATTACCTTTTTAACAAATCGGATTTTAAGTACCATTTTCCAAATATCCATTTAAACTTTATTCCAATAATTCCATTCATATTCCAGTAAACTTACCTAAAAGCTTTAAAAGGATCGTTTACCTATGGACCTGATTTAATTCCATCAAGCGTTGTATAAGTAAACACAGACTTCAGTAAAGCATTTCACCAAATATGCTCTCCCTAACTCATCCATAAACTCGATCTGCTCGGCTTTCCACCTTTCTTATCCATTCGATTTCTTCCTACCTTTAAGATAGAACTCAAATCGTGATATATAAAAGTGCTCTTCCAATGTTATTGATTTGTCTTCAGGAGTTCCTTAAGGTTCTTATATATAAGTGATATTTCTACAGAAATTAAAAATTAGAATATGTTATCAGGTGAATGATTTTGTTGGCTTGGGTTACAATGGATGCCAAACCTAATTTCATATTAATGCTATAGCCAATAAGGTGTATTACCTTTTTTAAAGCGATGGTCTAAAGAATTGTAACTAAAACTCTGTTTACAGCGTTAGTACGGTTCGATAATTTAAAGCCTGCGTTATCAAGTTCACATAGATCAGCTGGAATCAATTAAAAAACCATTCTCACTTTTTGCGCAAAGATATTTTAGGTGGGGGTCTCGGTTTAATCCTACCCATTGTACTACCGACCTGGACGAAACTCGAACGTCAATAGCGCGGCTACAAAACAATAAGATCGCTGGCGCTGATGGACTGCCAGCAGAGCTATTCAAGTGCGGCGGCGAGGGGCTGGTAAAATGCATGCCAGCTGATCGGAATTTAAGTGTACTCTGACCCTTCCACAGAAAGGGCGATCCTGCAATATGGGCTAACTATGTACCTCGGTATCAGTCTCCTTGACATAGCATATAAGGTTTTGCCGAGCTGATTGTGTGAACGACTGAAGTCCGAATTTATTGGACCTTATCAGCGTGGCTTTAGACCTGGGAAATCTACCATCGATCAAATATTCACGATACCCCAAATCTAAGGAAAAGATCCGAGAAAAAAGAATAGACACACACCATCTTTTTGTCGACTTCAAATCCGCATTCGATAGCACGAAAAGCGTATGCTATTGATAAGGATATCATCCGCCTCAACAACCGGGCCGTTACTTCTGCCTTTTCCTTGGATAAAGAAGCAAAACGTATGGGTTTGGAAGTAAACGAGGGCAAAACAACGTACCTCCTGTCATCAAATAAAGCAGTCAGTGCACTCCCGTCTTGGCTACCGCATCACTGTTGACAATTACAATTTCAAAAAAGTGGAGAACTTTGTTTATTTGGGAACCAGCATTAACACCTACAATAACTGCAACCTCGAAATTCAAGGTAGATTTTTTTTTTGCCAACAAGTGCTACTTTGGGCTGAGTAGACAATTGCGCATTAAAGCCCTCTCGCGGCGAACCAAAACCACACTCTATAAGTCTCTCATCATGGCGGTGCTACTCGTATTATATGGCGCTGAAGCATGGGCACTGTCAGCATCAGATGAAATGCCTCTTGGAGTGTTCGAGAGAAAGATTCTCCGAAAGATTTATGGGCCTCTACGTCTTTGCGACGGCGAATACCTCAGACGATGGGACGATGAGCTGGATAAGCTTTACAGCGAATTAAAATTCAGCGGCTACGTTGGCTGGGACATGCCGTGCGAATGGACGAATATGCTCCAGCCATGAAAGTATTCAACGTATTCAAGTGGATCAACGACATTATAATATTCTTAATTTTATATATTATATTCAGCTGATGACATTTTTTTATGTAGCTGAGCAGTTTTAGTTTAAAATATAAAAAAAAACGAACCGTGCGTCATGCGGACTGCGCCTCTTGTGTCATTTGGGCGGGAAAGAGGGTAACCGTTGGGTTTATTATTTTTATTATTTTTGGGTCATTTCATTTCATTTAAGTCTTGATTTCATTACATTTATTTTTTGTTATCGAAACAAGCTATTGTATATTGAATAAATTACAATACATTATCAAAGTTTGTTTTGTTTAGATTATCAATACGCTAAAACTGATAAGCCAAAACATTTTATGACTTTTGATAATTTTTTTTCAGCTCAAGTCCAGTTTTTTATTTGAAAAGTATTTGAAAAGACAACAACAGACAATAGCGATAGGTATAGCAATACTTGAATTATGTTTGGAAGTACACGGAAAAGCAACAGATGGAAAAGCAACAACAGTTCACATGTCGGCTTAGCTCAGCAGTTGTGTGCTTGCCTAGTAGACATGAAGTCCGTTTTTTTAAGTCCGGGCAGAGTCTGGAAAGAAATCTGATAATGAGATGTAGTGATAACCGAAATAGAATCCATCATTACTGTCGCTTTGATTGTTGTTGCCTTTTATGTATATACATCCATACATATATGTACATATGTATATAATATGTGTGTAATGTATGAGCACATCAAACAGAACAAATTCTACACTTAGGGTCAATTAATTTTCATTTAGTTCTTTAAAGAAAATAATGATGTTAGTTCCGATAAAGATAAAGATCATCTTATTTGCTAAGTTTTGACGGCATGCACAAAAACAAATACCAGTTCCGCTGTTATATTATCGATGCTACGTCACTACTGCCTTCACTCTCAGTTATCCAACCCCTTGGCAATTTACTTGCGTGAAGAAATTTCTAATGCTTTAGCAAACAATCTTTTAAAGCTTGTAGAAGAAAATGCCCATTAAGGGGGTGTTCTAGTGTAGCGGCTTAAAAAAATAATGTTAAAAGTACGCTGTTAAAAGGTAAAAGTTGTTTTGGCCTTCGTTTAGTAGTTATAGAGCTCAAAAACATGGTGGCGTCTCTTTATCATGTTCTATATCTTTAAATACGTCTCCTGAAAATTAAAAAAAAAATGTTTGAAAAGAAAAAAAATCCTGTCGATAATTGAAAAATTAATAAACAAAATGGTGAAAACCGAGTTCGAAAAATCTTTAGTAGTTTACCTATAGTTAATACTCAAAAATAGGGCTCGAAAGGGGCCGATACACTAGGACACTCCCTTATGAAAGGTAACATACATGAGGTAAAAATTAAGGCCTAAAGCGAATACATATTTCTTAAAATAACAAAAGAGCTCGATAATTGTAAAAACCCTTATTACCAATATACATCGAACCTTGAGTGTCCGCGGTTTAACGGTAGTCGAAAAAGGCCTGACCATATCGTAAGCATATAAGGTGAGTAATGCTTTTAATATAAAAAATAAACAAAATGTTCCACAACCTGATTTCATATCCTGAAAACGGGTGACGAATGGGGCCAGCCCCAATCTTTAACCTGAAGTATCGCTTTCAACGGAAAGTCACAGTGGAGGAATCTGATAATCGTCAAACCCCAGTCCAGTGCCATAATTGCCAAAGAATATGGGCACACACGATGTTATTGTATCTTACCTTGTGTATGTGTAATTTGTGGCGATTTATATACTTCAAAAGATTGCGGAAAATCTAAAACGGATCTTAAGTAAAATAAAAACTGTAGTAATTGCGGGGAAAATCATAAATGCTGTCCTGTTTTTGCATCAATAAAAGAAAAAGTTGTTCCACAAAGAGTTGTCCTTATACTTACTCCAAGGTCATTGTTCGCTACTAGCCACCAGTTTTTTTTTCGAGAAAACCATGACACTGTAGAACCGTTCTATAGATTTGTATCCTACATAAGGAAATCTTTTGAAGAAAAACGTTTTGTACCGGTGTATTACTAGATGTTTCCCAAGACATAAATAAAGTGTGGTTAGATGATCTCATACGTGAATTGAAACTATCTCTGCCGGTGCTATCTATGAAAGCTTTCTGCTGAGCCAACATATTAGAGTTAGACAGAACACAAATGCCGTTCTAAATATGCAGATGTAACTCAAGTTAAGTCCTAGGCTAACGACACTGTTATTCTCTGCTCTAATTCAATTCATATCGAAGCTACAAGTAGACTAAAAGAATATCGAATAAAATCGTTGAATTAGGGCTTGCCAGTTGGAGAATCAAGTTGGGCATTCGGGGTCGCACTATGGAGTACAGCTTCCAATTCTAAGATAATATTCACTAGGATGCTTTAGTTACCCAACGCGGTTAAAAAAACCATCCAAATCGACTAGCCAAATACGACGTTCCCACGACAGTCGGTTCTACGATACCGGAACGATCCGGATCTATATCCCGCCAAGGACTGTCACTTCAGCACCATTCCCCATGGATGTTTTATGCTGTTACAACAACAACAACAACTAGCCAAATATCTTTTAAACCAAGGATATGCTAGAAGGTTAAAAAGAGAGGAACTTAATAGCTGACGCACTGAATCAAAGTCATAGTTTTTACATAAAATATCCTTTTTGATACGACATCCGTATCTATCTGAATCGATATCCGTCTTCTTTATATCCTTTAAAACAATTACGATATATCCTTGCAGGTATTCGTGGTCATAAGTGTTTGACGATCATCATCTGATCATTCCTGAAATCCTCTTAAAAAATTTAGCATTAATTAAATATTTTAATTTTAATTTCAAGCTTTTTCGAGCTTTTTTGATAAGTGTCCATTCTTTTTTGCTAATAAGCTCAGAAAAAATTAATTAATTAATTTTATTTGGAAAACGTGAAGCCTAAGGGCGGCTAAATCGGACAGAAAATGTAAAAGTTGTTACAAATTCAGTAAAATAATACAATTAGATAATTAAAATCTGCACAACTTCGCAATTAATGCAAAATAAGTTAATTTACATTTTCCCTCTGCGAATTAAATATTGAGCTCTTAAATTTCCTTGTTTGGTTTGCTTCCGTTGTGCAAATTTGAAGTGACTTAAAATTTGCGTTAATTTTTGATATTTCTTCTTTTTTTTTTTGACGATGTTGGGCATTTTTCTCTATTCAAAGAAACAGTAAAATTTCTTTTTGTATGGAAGAAAGTATCCGACACTGCATACTTTGAATTAAAAAAAAAAAAATCCGGATTAAAGAGTTGGAAACTGTAATGACTATTTTTTTAAATTTGTCGAATTTGTATAAATTTTCTTTTATTTAGATGGTTTATGTTATGGAATCAGATATACTTATATAAAAACTAATTGAAAATAAATCAATAAACATAAGTGGCCAACTGTATTATATTGAATTTTGTTGCTTATGATTTGGACAACACCGGATATTTTCCTTAAAAATAAAATATGTTTAATGAAAACAAAATTACGAAATTACTCAATCTACTGCAATTTTGCATCGCATCTACTACGGAACGAAAATGCTTTAACCGAATTCTGTTAAGGGCCGTTTACATAGAGCTTTCCTCGCTTTGCTTGACAGTACGAACTTTAACAACAAAGCGTGAGGCGTAGAAGGTCAGCTACATAGAATGCTTTGACAGTTTCTGCGTTAGTAGTTTGTTATGTGTTGCGATTTGTGTTTGTTCAGAGTGTTTTGTTTAAAGATGGAATAAAAAAATGAATTTAGTAGGCACGCCAAAATAAAAATAAAATGGAAATGATAACAGCTGATTGCCGAAGCGTACAAAAGTTGAGAGTTGCCCATGATTTTGCTTCGCTTTGCTTTGCTCTACTTTTCTCGCCTTGTATTTAGCAGGACTCATATAACATCATGTATTGATCTTATCTGTCAAAGCGAACTCTGTAGCAAAGCAAAGCAAAAGTCCTCTGTGAACGGCCCTTTAGGCACTCAGTTTTACGATCTCAAATTTGGACCTTCCCATCATGGTGAATAAGGTGATGTCACTAACTTAACCTCACTTTTTTCGGCAGTTCTATTGCGGTCATGTATTTAAAGGTACTGAAAAAGGATGTATTTATTAGCCTTTTTGGTACTTACTTTTAGTACTAGTCTAATTAATAATGTTTATTTGAATGATATATTAATACGAAGTTTGTAAGCTTCAACCAATCTTTTTAAAACATAAAATAGGAACTATTGGAGAGCGTAAAGCGAAAGGAATAGAGATGGCAACACTTTGGAATAAGCATTCCGATCTTGTTAAAACTATCACACACACGTTGCTACTGACATCACCTAATTATCATTGCACCATGCCTTTCCATTGTATATAAGAGCGAACAAATTATTAACAAAGGGTTCTCAAAAATTTATTATTTTTATTTTTAAAATATTAGTTATCATATTAATATCAGATTAATTAAATACAGTCATTAAGCTATAGGTTTTTACTTAAATCGATAATTAATTGAATTTTACGTGGAATGGCCCAGTATGAAAATCTAACACCTCATTTGTTTCCAATTTGGTGTCATAATTTTGATATATGTATATCATTAAATATAAAACAATTTTCTTCCACTTATAATTTTACTAAATCTACTACGTATTTATTCAATCTACTGCACATTTTCCTCACATACATATCTGCGCAACGAAAATCATTAGACCAAACCCTGGTGGCCACTCAGTTTTACGATATGAAATTTGCACCTTTCCATTAGATTTACGTTCTCTGCCAGAAGGCAACTGGCAACTCTACATTTGACATTTAGTAGTCGTCAATAAATTTTCAATGGGTAATGTAGTCGAGCAGCGGCAGTAGAAAACTTAAAATTTTAGTGGTATAGTGTGTATTTAAAATATAGCAAAACCAATAATCAATATTGGGGAAGTGGAAACGATAACTTGGAAATGGGAAGCAAATCAACACCCACAACGCCTACGACGACGCAGCAGTAGTGGAAGTCTTGCAATCTGACGCAAAAGGCTTAGCTTTTCAATGACGTTCTTAAACAAACAAAACAGAGTGTAAAAATTGCTAAAAATAGAAACGAAAGAAATAACAAATAAAATTGGTTGAAATCGTTAGAATAACAGATAGAATTGGCTACCACTAGTTTTAAAGCATATGAACAGTGATCCGACGATGAGTTCGACATCTCCAACACTTTCCTCGTTAAATAGTATTCCTACTATATCGGCAGCCGTCTCCACCACAGGACTAATAAGAAGTGGAGTCGCAGAGAGGACTTTGAGTGATGGAGAGAAACTATTGAATACAATAGAGGTGGTTCAAAGAAAATTCAAGGACAATGAGAAAGTCTTATCGGTAATTAGTTAATTAGTCCATCTAATTCAATTTATTTTGTTTATGTATTAATTTTGTTTCAAAAAGATTTTCGAAGCCTACCAAATCGTTGGACAGGAGCATCGCAGTCGTTTGTTGGCATTAGTGGTTTCAGTGGCTGGCGGGACTTATGCAGTTTTTGCATTGGCAACTGCGCGCTTACCGCCACTCAGCGTCAGCGACTTGGCCATTGAAAAGGTTTTCGCATTAAACGAAAGCTTTCAAATCGGAAGTGGTAAAGTTTACTTGACTTTTAGATGTGTACATATATAAACAAACGGATTTTAATTTGCACTTTCAGACAAGAAGGGTTCAATATCGCAACTGCAATTTGATATCAGCACAGCCGATGAACCGGCCGTGAAATATTTCTATTACCCGATCATATCTGCGGAGGGCGCTTCAGATTTCGAAACCTTTCATGCGCAAATTATATCAGCAAAATTTTCAGTGACACACTCAAGCGTGGCCACTGATTCCATATTAAGTTATAGTTGGCTCAATGATTATCGACAGATTGGCGAAGTGAAACAAGAGTTGAAACGACGTGAAAATGAATATATTGTTTTTAAAGATTTTATGTAAGTTTGAGTGTAATTGGGATGTATAGATAGCAGCAGGCGGCAGCGTTTAGTGACTTTTAGTTTACAATGTTCACAATGTTTTCT
The DNA here is from genome assembly GCA_951828415.1 of Anomoia purmunda. Taxonomy (NCBI): domain Eukaryota; kingdom Metazoa; phylum Arthropoda; class Insecta; order Diptera; family Tephritidae; genus Anomoia; species Anomoia purmunda. The sequence goes on from OX639995.1 coordinate 50,509,719, forward strand.
CTTTCGTAAATTTTTGAAAATACATAGCTCATTATTAAACATAGATTTACTAAGTTAAAGTTTCAAACGTTGTGCAAAATTTAACAAAATTCAAAAGTCTCAAAATTTGTAATTAGAGTTTCATTAAAAACCATAGATTTAATAAATCAAAGCTCAAATTTGGGTACAAAATTTAGCAAACTTTCAAAAAATGTTCAGAAAAGATTCAAAAGATGCGCTGGAAGGACAACAAAACGACACACTCTCTAGATGAGTTTCTAAAAATTCTGTTTAAAAATTTTGAAAATTTGTTGAATTTTTGTAAGTTTTGTATAAAGTTTGAAACTTTAATTTACATCGTTTATGTTATCATGAAAAACGTTGTAAATATCGGTTAAAATTTTAATATTTAAAAAAAAAAAATCTTTTGCGGGTTACTGTTTGTAGGGTACGTTAGGGTGGCTCACCAAAAATAGTTGCGGGGGCTCCACTGGAATTATAAAATTTATTATGTTGTAAGACCCGATAATATATAAGATTTTAAGTTTAAGGGTATAGTAATTTTTTATATTATTTACAATGTTTTTCATGCTAAAACGTTGTCACTATTTTTTATTAAAATATAGCTTATTTTAAAGCAAAAACCAGGTCCAGATTTTAAAAATTCAACAAATTTAAAAAATTATGTTATCAATATTTCAAACAAAAATTTCAAAAATTTCAAGTACATCCTTGTAGTCAATACATTTTTAGTACAATTAGTTTCAAGTTTTTAGTGGCTAAAAATTCCCGACGTTTTTGGACAGAACTGCGCAACACCGTCAGCAAAAAAAAAATTTTTTTTAAATCAACGGGCATTTTTACTGTTTGCTTTCACTTTATTATACTAAAATTGAATGGTCTACAAAAGTGCATACCCGTAATTTCTCAAACAAGTTGATTTAAAAAGTTTTAAATTTTTGATGACAATTTTTTTATTTCCTTCATTCTAATTTTGTACAAAACTTAAAATAGAGTCATCTATATTTTTATAAAAAATTAACGAACATGTTTTTATGAATATTAAAAACAGAAAAGGCCAATATTTTATTCCGACACTATAAACTAATAAATGTTTTTAAAAAGAATTTTTTTCCGACAAAATCGCCTCGGTTTATGAAACAATTTAAGCTTAAAAGGTCTGCATAAAAATATTTAAAAAATTGTCAATCATAATCAGCCCTAGCGCAGCATCCAGTAGCTACGAACGAATACATTGAAAGTATATGCAACCTTTGTACTACGATAGGTTCAGTGATAGCCACGAATAGCTCCTTTTTGGAGATATTTTGAAATCAGTCCAGCTCACGTAAATCTTAAAATTTCTCCGAAATATTATTGCGGAGTCCTTAATACATACTAAATTTTTTTATAGGTCCGATATTTACTTTACATTACTAATTTTTGTATTTTTGTTTGACGAGCATGTAGCAAAGATTAAACATAAATTCCTATGTTCTGCTTTTTGTTAGAGTTTATTGTGGCACTTGGAATGTAAATAATAAACCGTATAGCGAATGTCCACTACACTTGTGGCTATCAAATGGTGATGTGCCGGCCGACATATATGCAATTGGTTTGCAGGAACTGGATACATCGGCAAAAGCCACAGCGTTCGGCGAAAATCGTCCTGATCCATTATGGATGTAAGTGCACATTTTTTTGGTAAATCTAAACATTGCATAACATTTAATATTATTTACATTGTTATCCCCAGAAATAAAATGCTATCCAGTCTACACAATGACGGCGAATATGAAGAATTGACCAGCGTGCGTCTCGTCGGTATGATGCTAACCATCATCATACGTAAACAACTGCGGCCATATATAGCGCGTTGTCGTGTTAAAACTGTGGCACGCGGCGTTTTCAATACACTGGGCAATAAAGGCGGCGTTGCGGTCAGTATTCAACTGAACGAGGGAAATATTTGCTTTGTAAATTCTCATTTAGCAGCGCATATGACATTTGTAGAAGCACGCAATGAAGATTATGCTGGTATTGTGCGTGGATTAATTTTTGATGATGACCTAAAACGTACCATAAATGATCACGAGTGAGTAAAATGTTTTACCCGACATCTATGTGTATATCATTTAACTGATATATCTGTAAATATTCTTATAGTCACATATTTTGGATTGGAGACTTAAATTATCGCATAGAGGAGCCACCTGGTTTGCAATTACCATGTAATCGTGCATCTCCAAACGCTTACGATGTACTTATGAAGTATGATCAGTTACGCATTGAAATGGGTAAGGGTAATTGTTTCGAAGGTTACTCAGAGGGTCCAATTAAATTTCGACCCTCCTACAAGTATGACATAGGCACAGATAATTTTGATAGCAGGTAAGTTTATACCTTTAAATTGTATTACGTTATAACTGTTTTATGCTTTTTCTATTGCAATAGCGAGAAACAACGCGCACCAGCATTTTGTGATCGCGTGCTCTGGAAAGGCGTACGTATCGAACATTTGGCTTACAATAGCATTATGGAAATCCGAAATAGCGATCACAAGCCAGTCTATGCTATATTTCGTGTAAAGATAAAAGCAAAAGATGAAAAACGTTACAAGCGTGTACACGAGGAGGTATTGAAATTGGTCGATAAACGTGAAAATGAAAATCAACCACAAATAAATGTTGATAAAACTGTTATTGATTTCGGTGTGGTGCGCTTCAATGAGTTAGCTGTACGTGATTTTACTGTCTCCAATAACTGTCCAATGCCCGTCGAATTTATGTTTAAAATCAAAGATCCTCCTTTAAATGATATTTGCGAAAAATGGTTAAAAGTAGAACCACGCGCTGAAATGCTAATGACCGATAGCGCCAAAAGTATACGCGTCAAATTGCTTGCCGATGTTCGTTCCATAACTGGATTGTTGAAAAAGATACGTACGACCAATTGGAAATTCGATTTTGACATATTGATTTTACATGTGAAAAATGGTCCAGATATATTCCTTACGGTTACTGGTGAATACAAGCCGAGTTGCTTTGGACTTTCAGTTGAAACACTTTGTCGTACCGAACGACCGCTTAACGATTACACCCAAGCTCAGATTAAAGAATTGGTGAGTTGCGTCACCTATTTGAGTGCGGCGTGTGAAATTTAACTTACTCAATTAAATTGTTACAATTGTAGATGAACGATGATTCACCTGAATTTCGTGTAACAATGCCGCGAGAATTTTTCTTTCTCATCGACTATTTACATAAACAGGGAGATAAAGTGGAGGACGCTTTTGCAACGTTGGAATATAAGCTTGTACGAAGCTCACAATTTAATATTATACGCGATTGGTTGGATACATGGTCAACTACAGTGTTTCGTAAGTATACGACAGGGAATAACAGCTTAATCGTTAGTTGACATTAAGTGCAATATATGTTTTGGAATCTTATGGGGTTAGATTTCATTTATTTTGTAGGAAAGCATTTAAAAGCAGCGAATCGTTTGTATTTTTTTTTTTATAACGAAACCAAATTTTACATTTCGATTATTCAATTGACCCACACTGTACGTGCTGGATACTTCTGGAGGCTGGTATTTTACAAAAACAACATATAAGCTTTCCGCGTTCGCGTCCTTTTTGATTAGCTGGCACTTCATTTTTAGAACTTTTAGCTGTTTGTGGCTGCTGTTTTACTATTTTAGTTTTGAAAGCAATGAGTAGGAGGAGAATGACTTGGATTTGGTTGAGGTATTCCCATAAGGTGGGAAAACACATTGTTCTTCTTACAAATTGCCTTGTTTATCACATACATAGCACTCCAAAGTAATCGATTTTGCTCAAAAATTGTTTCGTGACAAAGTCATTGAGTTTCAGCTCAATTGAAACTTTTTTATTGGCTATTTAATATTTATGTTAAATTTTGATTAGAATGTAGTGTGTGGTTTTTTTGCAGTTTTCTCAGAAAATATGAACTGGCTTTGATTTTTGGTTATTAAAGTTGGAAAAAAAGAAAATGTTCAATGTTTAAAAACGGCGTAAATCGGTATATTTTTTTTAAATAAATCCACCGTATACATCTTTACATATTAAGAATATTGAAGTGTCTGTTCATTTGTGTGGGGCAGTCTCCGCAACGACTGATTCGATTTTTAAGAAAACTAGAAGTTTCGAGAAATGTAAACCGAACTAATCTCTAAAAGACCCGAACCGATTTTGTGTGGGCTTTAACTGATAACTAGAGGAGTTTTAGGTTTTTCTCGAAAATCCGTATTTATGATTTGATTTGGCTGATATTTATAATATACTAGTGGAGATAAAAGAACGTCGCATGACGGGATAAACCCATTTTTTATCCACGTACATAACACACTGCAACGATATCAAAACTGTTATAATTTTTGTATGCATACTTTTAGGCTGAAGCCAATGGAATTAACAGTTTTAGTGGTATGTGATTAGGAGTAGGAAGTTTGGTTTTTATATATTAGATATTTATACCTGTCCAAGAAATGTGCCCACTAAGAACAATATATAAAATCTATACATATACCATGATTCAATCAAACCTATCACTCGATTTTCGCAGATTTTACGAAAATGGCATTGCAGAGTCTGATGGATTTGGAGATAGTTTTTTCGTGGATTTAACCAAAATTCAGACTACGGTGAATTCACTGATAGTCCCGATATCCACACATAACAATTGTTCCGCTAGGCTGCGCTGGAATCAGAATATTATAAAAACTGTATATATAAAATATAATTCGGTTTTGTTGGTTTTTTGGACATTTATAAATATGTAGGTATTAACGCTTCTCCGAGAAATCGACACGCTATGGATGGGCCAAATTATTATATTATTATTATGTTTGTTCATGAGTCGAGATAATCTCTTTTTTAACTGTTGAATCGATTATTAAGGAATTTTCCAAGGTTTCGGAGAAAGATCGCCAATATGTTGCACTCGGGTCGAATTGTTCAAAGATTCGTATTATTTTTTAGAGTTTGCTCGTATTTTGAGAAATAAGCTGAGTACATTTAGAATTTTTGGGGAAATAACCGGAGTAAAATGATTATTTTTCTTGTTTCTGCACAATCAATATAGTATTTATATTAAAGAAATTTTTCGAGAGCTAATTTCAACCCTAAAAATTACTTATCATTGTAAAAGTATAGCATTATATAAAGTTATTATATTAAATTTATTTTCTACAGGTTCCTTCAATGAAGAGTGTTTTCTACTTTTCCAGCGAATACAATCTCCAACCATGATTCAATTATTAAAGGTTTGCTCTATAGTGGCATTCCCATTTTGACACTCCCCTACCAAAGGTTGTTTTCATGTTACCTAAACAAAAATTCTCATCCAATATGCAATTTTAAATTTATATTCAAAGAGAACAAAGGAGCCGATTTTGTCAAGAGTGAGCTAGAAAACTGTTTACTGAGCAAACCTTTGAAAATTGAATCGTGATCTCCAACGTTAGAGAAATATTTTATTTAACATTACAATTATAATGTTGTTATCTACTCTACAAATATATGTTTTGAATTTTAGTTAAATTCAACTGTAAATATGGTTTTTAGAGGTATCCCAGATCCTGCGCCAGCTATTAAAATTTTTAAAAGTTTTGAAGTAAAATACTTGTATATATATAGCTAATCCAGCCGCTCAAATCGGACTTGTAAATACAGCTTTTAGAAATTCCTTGACTCTCACGACCTCTATCGAAATTTGTATGCTGAAATTCTCGAAAGTTTCACTAAACGTCCTCTGACCCTTCACCTTAGAGTTCCACTCGTTTTTTAATGCGTTACAAAATATAATAAATTCTAATCTGACGGATCAAGTCAAACAAGCGAGAATCAATTAATTCTAAATTCGCCAAAAAGAAGCTAAGGTATTAAATATGTACATATGAAAATGTTTACTGGTCGGTTTCCATTGGGTCGTTCAGGCAGTTAGAAGCCCACTTTCAATGTAGGACTCTGCGCATCTTACAAAAAATGTCTACAGTGTCGGAAAAAAGCGCAGTTACTTTTTTTTAAATTAACCTCTATGATTTTCATGCTAAAAATTTGTCATTATAAGTAGTTGCTCATCAAAATATATCTCATTCTATAACAAAAACCCAAACATACATAAATCCTGATTTCAGACAAAATTCACAAAAATTCAGGAAATTAAAAAAAAAGATTTCTGTAAAATTTCAAACTTATTAGATTTTTTGCGAAAATTTTGTTTATTTAGTTTTGTTATAAAGTGCCCAACACCGCCGCAAGGGCAATTAGAAAAAATGCGCAACGCCATCAGCAAAACAAAATTATCAAAAATCAACGCGAATTTTTAGTCACTTGAAACCTGAACTTTATTATATTAGAATTGAATGGACTATAAAATTGCATACCCCACATTTTTTTTTTTTTTTTTGTAAATTCGAATTAAAAAGTTTAAAATTTTGGTGAAATATTTAATAATTTGCTGAATTTTGTGCAAAGTGCGACATTGAGAGTTATTTTAATGGGGTTTATTATAAAATGTGCTATATTTTACCAAACAATTAACAACTAATTTTAGTTCGAAAAACTTTTTTCCGGGACTGTACTAAAAAGGTCTTCAGACTTTTGTAAACTAATGAGAGTGAAGGTTAATGAGAGATCATACTTCAAGTAATGTTTATATTTTATCATCCAAAAATGTAACTGTCCCATCCTATCTAACATTTTTAAATCCTAACTCGATTAGAGCTGTTATTACTCATCACATATTTTTAAATAATCTATATAGCTGGCACACCACAAGCCGCTGCCGAGGCACTGCTAATGCTTTTGGATTTGCCAGAAAAGCCATTATTGGATCCCTTTGTTGAAGATTTACTACAAACAAATACAACCACCGAGGCAATGGAATTAATATCATTGCTAAGCTCTCCGCGACGTAATGTCTTCGTGCATTTGTGTATGTTTCTGCGTCAAGGCATAGAGCGACAATATTATAATTTGCAACAAGTTGGTATGTAATATTTAATCTACAAAAAACAAGATACATATCTAAAATTTTCTCACACAGCTAGTGTATTTGGACGCGTATTGTTGCGCAGCACTGCAAACGCTGGACGCGATATTTATCGTGAGATACGCTGTCGCGATTTCATGCATCGCTTCATTAGCAGCGATGTGGGTGGCACGTTGTCAACAGGTGTTATCGGTGTAAGCGGTGTTAGTGGCGTTGACGGTAGCGCTGTGGGTGGTGGTGTTAGCGGCGGCGGCGGCGACGGCGGCGGCGATGGCAACAATGGGGAACGTATTAATGTAATAGATACAGCTTAAATACAGAGTTTTGTATGTGGCTCTCCGTTGTTTATTTTTGTTTTCTTTTTTTTTTTTATTTTTTTTTTGGATCACTAGTTTTCCGCAAGCAGTGATTTTGCTATGTAATTATCACTTTTTAGTTCACATTTAAAAATAAGTTTGTGTTTTGTGTTTGAGTATATGTGCGTGTGTGTGTGTTTGTGTGTGTTAATAAGCATTGGCAGTATGCTTCAAGCCGCGTCACTTGCTTACTATCTACTTATTGTGTACACATTTGCGTTACTCGAAAATTTTTAATTAAGATTTTAGCTTTTTTTTTTTTTGCTTTTTTTCAACGAAAAGCGTGAATTAACGACTTAATATACTTGATACAAATACATCATATGCGTAACTTTGTCGCAGAGAATACTTAATGTTTTTGCATTTTAAACACTTTTTTGAAATTATTGCTGTAAGCGAACTCTCACACCTAAAAAAAAACAAAAAAATCGTATAATATTAAAAATGTGGTATACGTTTAAACTTGATGTAAATTCTATAGCGCAACTAGTGCAAATCATTAAAAATCAAAATAGTGCGCCGAATCATAGCACCGATATTTCGTAGAAACCCGATCTATATGTGTAGTGCATAGAGTAAAGAATATCTTGTACTTTGTAGCATTTATGTAGCTCACCTGCAAACTATAAACAAAAAACTTACTGCAAAATTAGTTTGCCTTAATTGCCTTACTTTATTTTTATCCTATATTTAAAGTGTTGGAACAAAAGTATTGGCACTGTAAATTTGTTCATATTATTCGCAATGTTTTTCATGCTACAACTTTTTTGTTGATTTTTTTTAAATCAAAATATAGCTAATTTTATAACAAAAACCATATAAGTCCATATTTAAAAAATTCAGGAAAATTCAGCTAATTTAAAAAAATTCCCAACAAAATTTCAAACTTTTTAATCAGTACCTATTTTACAAAAATTAGTTAATAAATTTTTTATCCAAATATAGCTCATTGCAAAAGCCAGTAGAAATTTAAAACTTTGTACAAAAAAAACGATTCAGCAAACTAAAAAAATTTTCAAAATTTCATATAGAAAAAAATGTGCAACAGTCGCAAAAAAAATTTCAGTCACTTAAAACTTTCACTTTATTACAATAAAATTGAATGATTTACCAAACTGCATACGCGAAATTTTTCTAAAATTAAAAAAAAAAAACCAAATGGAACAGAATTTTATTTTCATGTTTCTTAATTTCCTACAAAGCTTGAAATTTGTACTTACATATATGACTTTTGTTATAGAATGAGTTTTATTTTGAAAAACAAAAAACAAAAATTAACAAACCAGTTTTAGCATGAAAACCTTAGTGAATATGTATTTGAAAAAAGAAATAAACTGTACCAATACTTTTTTCTTTATAAAGGAAGGAGTGAATTTGTTGTTGTTGTTGTTGTTGCTGTTGATGTTGTTGTAACAGCGTAAAATATGTCAAATAAAAATATATGTAGGAATTCTGTGTTGCAGCAGCAGTCCTTATTCGGATATATGTTATATGTTAATCTCATGGTCGTTCCGATATCTTAGACCCAATTGTCGTGGGAACGAACAAATTCACTTCAAATATACATAAATACATACATACATACATATGTGCGTGCATACGGTATATATGAACTTTCAATTGAAGTGATTTTTTTTCGTTCTTACTACGTTAAAATTCCAAGTTGTTGCATTTGAGTACATACTACATATGACATACATATGAACATATATTGCGGTAAGGCAATTTAAATTAAAGGGCCAAAACCCACAAATACTTATATTATGTGTATGTAGTAATCAAAAATCACATCATAGCAAATCGCCTATGACTAAATTTATTTTATAGTTTCCAATTTAGTAATAAGTTGATAATATTTAGTAAATTGTCGATGTTAGTACTGTCGTAATGTGTATAAGTGAAATTATAACCAAGTGCAAAATATCTAATAAATGTCTTAATGGAATAATATTTTATGTGTGTGTGTTTCTTTTTTTAAAGTAGGTACATATGTTCATACAAGGATGGAAATTTCTCAACAGGGCATCGGATTCTAGTAAAGTTGGAATTTAGTATGAAATACTTACAGTATGTACTCATTGAATTATGACCGATGAATAAATTTTAAAATTATGGGTTCGACCAAAATTACGAGTTTGACCAAATTTATTCATTTGGATGTTTGGCACAGTATTTAAAAAAAAACACGCATGCATCTAAGTGCGCGAGCCAGAAGTGAAACTTGTGTGCCGATTCTACAAAGAGATATAGTTAAATATGATAGAAAGTTTTATAAGACATTCTTTTTTGTTTTTGTAGGTTTAGCAATAGTGAAAATAGTAGTAGTACTTAGCAGTAGCTTTAAAATTAGTATAGGAATTAAAAGTAGCATTAGTACAAAAAGTAGTAGTTTCATTATTAAAAATAGTATCAGAAATTAGTACCAAATAGTAGTAGTAGTTAGTAGTATATTTAGTAAAAAATAGTAGTCAAAATTTTCTTTTTTAAAATAGTAGTTGTGTCATTAGTAAAAATAGTAGCAGAAATTAGTATAAAAAATATCAGTAGTAATTAATAGTAGCATTAGTAAAAATAGTAGTAATAATTTTTGTTTCAACATAAGCATCATGTCGTGACTTCATGACGCGATTTTGACGCGACTTCGGTGACGTGATGTAAGCAATCACTGCCGCTAAAGAAGTTTTACTTCAAAAATGTTTAGCACGTCTAGTACTTTGTCTATCCGCCTTTAGATTTCCGAATTGCCTCTATTCGTTGAGTCATACCGGAAATGCTATTGACATTAGGTGACTTCAATCGGACGTCATTATTCCAAATAGCTAGTATATTTACCTTCAAAACTGCACAGCTTCAAAACGGCATCTATCGCTAAATATAATCTAACAAATTGAATAATTCAGAAAACAAGAGTTTTATAGCAAATATGTTTAATTATCATAGAAAAAAGATAAAAAATAAAAATTAATTCTCCAATAATTATGTCTGAGTTCTTTGTGCAACTGTGCCCAATATAGTCGCTTTTAACGCATTTTGAAAGTCAACTTTGGATTTTTTACTGATCGCCTGTATATCAGTCCATTTTTGTTTAAAACAAGGACAGCTTGATACCAGAATTCTTTAGATTTTCTAAAAGTATCTAGATGGTGCATTTCGACGGTCTGTAGCTTTCTGCAGGATTCTGCGGCGATTCTGGGTGATATCTTGCGAACTCCGCTGAAGTTTTTCCTATTTTTTTCATATTACTTTGACAAGCCGAAGGCAACGACTGCTTTGTAACGTCTACTACGAAATCCTTCGAGACATTCAGCTTTTCAGCTGTATTCATTTTTTTTCTCGATTGTTAAACCCTTTTTTTTACCTATTTTTTCGATTAATAAATCGTTTTTTCTCCATTTTTGGTATCAGCTCTTTAATAAATATAACTCGATTTTTGTAAAAAAAAAAAAAAAAAAATTTCAATTGAATTTTTTAGTTGTCTGTTATTTTTCTTGGTTTTAATACGCAATTTTGGAAACTGATTTTTTTCTGTTGCAATTTGGCAAATACCGCTAATATCTTGATTGTCAAATTTCCATCAACATTGGCCGATTTGTCATACATGAAAACTTAATTAAATTGGCAAGGTAAATGAAATATTTCAATATGGATATCAAACTAAAGAGATTTAAGAGTGATAAATTTCGCAAACATATTTGCAAAGGGTTGCCACTGTTTGAAAAATATAATTTAATTAAATTGTTAAGATAAATGAATTATTACAATATGGGTATTAAACTACAGAGGCTTAAGAAAGCTTAAGAAAATATATTTGACAAGGGTTGCCACCTATTAGCAAATTGTAATTGAATTAAATTGTTGAGATATATAAAATATTCCAAAATAGGTGGTTTATCAGAAAGCTCTACATTGAATAGTTGTATTGAACTTTTAAGTAAGTAAAAGATTTTATTAATTCATTTAGGATTACAAACAATTTCATAACGAAATGAATTTGGAAGATTCATTGTGAGTTATTATTAGTTATGACTTTATCAAGGTTTACTCGAGTAAAAGCAAATTTTTCAAAATATTTCGTTATATGTATGCAGCTCAAATTTAATATGATATTATTTAAGTACCAGTGAATCTAAAATTAATTTGCCAGACCATAACTCGATAGTTAATGTCAATAGGTCTGTCGTCGTAGAAAACGGATTACGCCCTCAGTTTTTTCCTTATTATGTTTGTTATACTGGAATCAGTACAAGGTCGTGTAACCAATGCGAATATCGACCGGCAGTGGAATGAACCTCACTCGATTAGGTGGATTATTGTGAAACTGTTGTAGAACCCCCAGATCGACAATCGCTCATTAAACGCAATAGGGGGTTTTGTGTCAATCGGAGTTTTACTTTTTGAACTACAGACGTTCAAATTTAAAAAAAGTAAGGGAATATAAAGGATTAGCTTTAGTTTTGTTCGCTTTTTCTCGAGCGCGCTTCACCGTTTACACCAATTGGATCCAATCAGATACTAATATCAATCCAGTGAACATCAAATTTAAACTGGTAGGTATGGTGAAATAAGCTAAAATATTCTGTTGACATATGCGGGGAAAGTAAGCAACGTCTTGGTAATCTACGTTCTTTGTGCTAGTGGAACTTCTTTTTTTCTACGTTATTTACCATGAAAACGAACGTACCAATGCATTGCTCAGTATGAACAAGGAAAGTAAATTACAAAGAAGTTGCATCACCCCCACTGTTCCTCTAACATCAAGTCTCGTCCGATTTCACCATACCAGAACTAATTTGACTTTTGCTAATTGATATTAGAATCTGATTAGATCCAATTAGTTCCGGGTGTGGTGAAATTTGATTAATTAGTTTGCCGGAGGAATCCTCCGGGAGGATTCAAAACGCCCTGCTATTTTTTTTTGTAATATACGCTGCTTGGGGCTGCCTATCGAATTGATTGTAGCAATGCTTTGGAGCAATGTAGAAACTTTATCAATCTTTCAACGCTAATATTTCGCAATTGATTTAAGGAATTCTAAATCCTAAAAATTTGTGCGAAACTTTAGACTTCGTACTTCGATTTGATCAATCATTTGGTAAGTACATGGGTTTTCATTAAGTAGGAACTTACAGAAATTGATTTTTATGTGATCAAAAAAAAAACTTCTGCCGCTTTGTATAGTTGTACTTTCTTTACGTTATATCTTTCGTCTTAACGAAATTAGCTTTAAAAGTTTTACACTCTCCATTTGCGATCCGTCATGTATGTTCATATGTATGTATGCAAGAATGATATAAAACCAGATTACGACAACGCTGGCAGCGTACACGTCACAGCAGTTGCTGCTACAGTTGCTAGTGAGACGAAAAGGAAGGTGATAACTGAATTTGGGCGTTTTATTTGCACTGCAAGTGCTAAAAAACAAAGTTCGACAATTCACATTTATTACTCTATGTTTAACTTTTTGTAAAAATCACTCAAAACTATGAAAAATCAACTTTTTAACGTCAATTGTGACGTCAATCCGTCAAACGAGGCAAGTACGAAGTAACGGAAGTGCTTTTGCAGTCACATTCTGTTCTCTGCATCGTGGTTTGTGTGTATATTCTTTTTGAGCCACCTTAACGTACAACTACGTATGTATGTATTTTTCCAACACAGCGATCTTTGTTTTTTGTTTTTTTTTTTAATCCCGATGCCAAAAAATCCATACTAAAAATCGATTTTCTGTTTATTTTTAATAAATTTTTATTTTCCTCTGAAATGCAATACATAATCGCTTATGTATGTTTTCTATGTGTATGTATGTATATGTAGGTATGTAACTGAATATGTGCTACGAATTGTTTACCACCTTTCCGCTATTGTTTATGCATAATGGTATCGTCGTCGTTTAGTTCAGTTACAACTTACAGATTCTTACTTATTATCTATATATGTATGTATGTATGTATGTATATGTAAATACTTTTAAAGTTCCATGCCTAAATCTATATAATTTACTCTGCTGCATTGATTGATCGTTTGTCTTCTATTGATTTGATACGTTATCCAAATTTGTCTAAATTAAAATTTTTGAAATTAGTTGTTCAACACATTGAACATACATATGTATGTATTTTTGTATGTGTGTGTGTATGTGATATACACAAATAAGCATGTATACAAGAGTTCGTGCTTTAATTCAATTCTTTTAATTTCGATAATTGATTATTACATTTGTTAGTATTTTAAATTTTGCGCTCCTTAATTTTTTTTTTCGTTTTATCTAATATCCTACTCGATTGTGTTGTTGTAAACACCGGGCAAAGTATCCCCTTAATTGTGGTATTATTTTTTTCTGTTTTGTTCCATTTTTTTTTTATAAAATACTCGCATATTCAATACTTACAGCTAAAGTAAACCATAAATTATATAAAATCAAAATTATCATTTTTTTTCATATCACTTAATTTTTTATTTGATCCTTTCGGTTTAATATATTTTAAATACATACATATGTAACTTTTCCACTTACTGATATCTCTTTTCTTTCACTTCCTGCAAATTGCACATAACTAAATCACGTAAATCATAACTTAAATATTTTGCTGTGTAGTGATTCGATCGTTGCCGATTAACATACGTCTAGTTTACGTAAATTTAAAACAAGCATACATATGTATCTATTTTTTTTTTTTTTTTGTTTTTTGCTTCCCTTTCCATCTTCCGCAACTCCGCAAGCAAAACTTCGCGACTGGGGTCAAATCGATATCTCTACAAAGAAGTGTTCCAATTTGTGCACTCAGCGTTAAATTTCAATAGAAGGAACTATGTAGGTTGGTTATTGGATAAAATACAGTGAGTCAAACAATTCACCACCATTTGTGATTTTTTACAATATTCGCGCTATGTTTTTCATGTTAAATTGTTTTCGTTAATTTTTTAAACAACTTTAGACCACAATATAACCAAAAGCATGTGAGTAAAAATTTCTTTCTTTTTTGTGGAACTAATTACACATCCAACGATAATAAAAAAAAAGTAAGTTTCGAAGATATTTCGAATGTATCAACTTTTTTTGAAATTGGATTTTATTTATATTCTCGCGATTGGCCATATTGCTCATTTTTAAACAGTTAAAAATTATTATGTTTTTTGGCCATTGTCATTTTATAGTTTTTCATAAATTTTTGTTTGTAGGTTATTAACATTTATCGACAACTAATTTTTAATAAAATGTACTACAATATTAATAGAAAAAAAACGACTTTTTATTGATTGATATCGATATCGCGAGAAAATATTAAAAACCACATCATTTCGAAATATTTCGAATTTTGAAAAATCGTCAACTTGTAATTTTTTATCGATGTTACCAGATAACATAAATTCTACAAAAAACGCTTGACCTTCGAAAAAAATGGTGGTATTTCACAAAGTTTTACTCATAAAGTTTTCTAATTCGAATTTCTAGAAAACTTTTATTCATACAATTTTGTAGCACATTCAATTTTCAATTTGCAAGTCTGAAGGGGCTAAAAATTGCGGTTGGGTTTAGAAACTTTTTTTGGAATTTTAGTCTGAGGCACATTTTTCGATATAACGGATGGATTTTATATAAATTCCCGTTAGGTTTCCTTTTTTTGTTTTTGTGCTGACGGCGTTTCACATTTGCTGCCATATAAACAACATGCGTAAATAAAAAAAAATCCGAGATCAAAATTTCAAAAATCTGCATCAGCTTTCTAAAAATTCAAATTGAAGAGTTTGAAAATTTTTATAAATTTGGTACAAAATTTTAAATTTTTATTTATACAATCACATCACGAACTACATATATTTTTGTAAAAATATTTACAAAAAAAAACAGCTTCATCTTGAAAAACATTTTATATTTGTAAAAACAAAAATCACCATGTGGTGAGTTGTTTAAGTCACTATATAAACATGTACATATATTTACATTATTAATTTCACCGCCTGGTCGATTTCTCGAAAGAATACAATTTTCCCCTGCCTGTTGACGCAAAAAATTTCTCAGCAGCTCTCACTACATTCCCAACTGAGTACAGAATATGTCTTCTCTAAATATAAGCGGCAGTTCTGTAAACTGTCAACCCTGGGAGGGGACTGGCTACACTGTAATGTGACACGAAAATCAAATGCGATGCGAAATAAATCGGATAGTGGTATGTGACTTACGTATTATGGGGGTAACTTTTCGCGAATGCAAACAATTTTCTTAGACGGGTCACATACATTACTAGGTAGCTAGCCCCTCGCTGACTCGCTAACTCGCTGTCAATATGTCTGTCAACTGTCAGTCTCACACACAGTTCTCATTAACAGCATGGACCTTTAAAAGTGACAATATAACCAAAGTAAATGCGCTTCTATTGTTTTACAGTAAAATATTCTTTGATATATTTCTGTTTTGTAACTTAAATAATACAAAAACGATTGCAAATACATTGGTATGTATGTATGTTTGTTTGTTTTTATATATGCATGTACATACGTTTGATCGTGATAATATTGGAAGGTGTGCGTAAAAAAAAAAAAAGAAGTTAATTAGCAGCAGTTGCTTGTTGAACATATGCAAGTTTTTATGTGTATATTTTCTGTATTAATTAAATTTAAATATTTTCACAGTATGTATAATGTAAGAAATAATTAATAAATCATAGACTAAATTGCATACATTTTTTTGTTTTTTTGTTTTTTTTTTTTTTGATTTTTTTTTCTGCTAGAATTAAATGTCTATAGGTTTTTTTCAATGCATACGTCAAACTACTTTGCATATTTGCATCTAGATCGAATCTAAATTATTACACATAACTTGGGGGGAAATTTTGAATTACTCCTATACAAACACAAATTCATGTACATATGTATGCATGGATGTGTGTGTGTGTGTGTGTGGGTGTGTGTGAGAGTGCATCTCATACTGCACAGTAGCGAAGCGGCTTTCTCTTGCTCTGTCACAACTTATGAATTATTATATTATATTATATAGTATAGGTAGGTATATCATCTTACATTTAGATAAGATAAAATTGTTACGAATTATGCTAAAAATTGTTTTAACTCATATAATTTTTTTTTTTTAAATCTGCTTGAATATGCGGATGTGTGGATGTGTGCTTCCTTGAGGGCGGAGGATCAAAATGGTAAACACACAATTATAGTTTTCTTTATAAAATTCCTACTAAAAACTAGTTAGTTTTCATTGCTCTAGTAAAAAAAAAAACAAATCACCGAGCCACTATATTTTACATGTTGCCCTTTTTTTTAGAGGATTCAAGTATTTTCATTGTATTTTTTTTCTTTTTCAATTTAATTTGTTTCGTGTTTTATAAATAAAACCAAATATGCAATTGATTTCAAAAATTTCTAATGTTTGTACGCTAATACATTCTATTAAATGTGTAAGTGTATGAGGGTGTGTATGTATGTATGCATGTATGCGCGCGCATGTGTCTATGTGTGTGTGTGTGTGTGTGGATGCGCGCGCGTGTGCATAATGATAAAGAAAATATTCAAGTGCCATCCATATGATAAATGGCAACACATTCCTATTTACTTATATAACTAAATACATATACATATGTACATACATATGTATGTACTGTTACTATGTATACAAATGTATTGCAAGAATTGTTTATGTGCTCATCATAGCGTATAATGAAATAACTTCGTTATTACTTCCTAGATGGTATACTATGGATAATATGTATGTATTGTATGGCCCCTACATATTCGATGCAATTGCAGTTGAGAAATATGCAGGCGCCAATACACCAACATTCCTCTAATATCTATATATATATATATATATATATATGTATGTATAATATATATGTATGTATATATGTATGAATTTTATATGTCGCGCCATTTTGATAATTACTTTCTCCTTTCAATTCATTCTGCCATACTTCCATCGATGACTTCTTCGACAGTGTCAAGTGGTGGGTGGTGGTAATAGTGCTGCTGCAGCATTCGGGGAGCATGTCACATAAAACCTTCATATCTCCTTCTAGTTATATATATCATTCTTAAGTTTAAAACGAAACAAAAAAAGTTACCCTCGTCGTTCCCGGCGGGCAATACATTAATGTTCACTTAGAAGCGATATCTTTCATCAGCCATATGTATAGCCCACATGAATTTATTTCTTTGAGTTTTATTAAATATCTTCTCAATTGGCACGCCATGTTTTTTGCACCTAAAATATATAGATAAGGAAACAAAAAATGTATAAATATACTAGCATAACTCTATGCTATACACTACTCACCATGCCACAGTAATGCGCGGATCTAAATAGTTCAACTTGGATGTACCCAATGCGATTGTTTTATTCTCATCCCTATCAGTCTCTTGTAGTTCCAATTTTTTGAGTTGATCTTTTAAACGTTCCATTAGTTTAGCCTTTTTGTCAGCCATAAAACGTTCCTTAACAGAGCCCCGCTTAGCTGCTCTCTTAAGATCCTACAAGCACATAAATTTTAGATTTTTTTTTATAAACGAAACAAAACATGGTTATGAAATAAAATAATGCATAAGATGCTATTCTCACACTTACATGATATTCAGATTCAGTGTCTTCAATTAGCTCACGTTTCTGACGTATCTTCTCCTTCAAATTTTCCATCGATTTTTCATGTCCCTTCGGTACTGAACGTTGATGGTTACATAATATGGCGACTGCTCGATTGGCGCGATTATAGGCTAGTAATTTCTCCGCAGGCGACATGCTTTCTTCAGTAAGTAAGTCCAATTGATTTTGTAACGTAATTGAAGCGTTGTAGGTACGAAACACTTTGGCAGTGAGTCCTATTACAAAATACAAATACATATGTATATAAATATAGAAGCTTATATTTTTTCGAATGTGTCTTTCTAAAAGCATACCTTCCATAAGCTCCTTCAAATGTTCATTGAGCACTTGCGTGTTTAGACGATCGAATAAATCATCGCCTTCCTTTTTGTTTTCCAAGAAAAGTTCAAGATTTTTGAATACTCGCTTCTCGACTTCAACTTCATTGTAATAGCGTATGGAATCTTTACCAAGGAAGTCAAAGATCACAACATTCTCTTTACCATTCAAATGTTTTTCCAATTTAACGTGCTCAACACGTAGCGAACAACAGCCAACGGTATCGGCTTGATCTTCATCCTTTTCGTTACCCGCTCTCAGCGCCAATTTATCGATGAAATACAATGCAACGGCTCGTTGACGCACACGCATTTCTTTTGATTTCCATTCATCGCGGTATGTGGAACGTATCTTGTCTATGGATTTTGCTAAGCGACGTGCAGTCTCATACTTTACATGATCCTTTTCGCCCTTCAATTTGGACGAAGGATTCAACATAATGTATTTTACCTGACCCTGTACATTCTCAGTCCATGAGGCTAACCAGGTAACTGTATTGTCGTGACGCACCTCCTTCCAGCGGTGACCAGCTGGTGGTGAAGGAATTTTTGATTCCTTTCCACAATTAATGGAAACATCGCCGGCTTGAATGCGGCGTTTGATCATGCCCATTTTTGGATGCTCGCCACGGCCGCGAAACAGACCTGGAGGTTCTAATTTAAAATTGCCAATCTTTTCTTTATGGCCATCAATGAGGCATGTACCGTATTCTTTCATTAATGCTTCGTTGCTTTGCTTTTTTTCTAATTTCTGTTCTTTACTGGCATTTTTACGCTTTTCCGACTCTGCCGTGAAATATTGAAACATTTCTTCAAAATTACACTTGCTAAAGTCTTTTATTATTTCACGTTCCTTCGAAGTCATCGTCTTGCGGAAGTCTTTGAAAAAATTATCATTGAAAATCTGCTTCGTGCAATAGTCGTGGTTTAACATTTTGGCATAGAAAGTGGCGGCCTCTTCTGTTTCTGCGGTTAGTTCTAAAGGTTTGCCATCATAGAAGAAACGAACATTCTTCGGTACACGTTCATAGGGTGGTGCAAATACTGGTCCTTTGTGCTCTAACGTATTCCACTTTACACCATCTTCACGTTTCTCTTCTTCCCACCTAAAATTTTTATTTTGATTAGAAGCATTCGTTTTAAATTTCTTTGATTTAAATTTCCCCACAGTCGTGTAAATTGACTGTATTTGTATTCTGGTTGCTGGGGTTGCTCTCTTCTCTAGCTTAGCCGCATATGCTTTTGAAAGGGTTGCATATGAGAAACGCAAAGCCAAAATATTTAACTCGCTGCTTATGGCGAAGACAACCCGCTGGCCTACTAAAATAAATGCACTCGATGCCTTCGCCATCAAATTACAGCGATGTTTCAGTCGCATTACGCAAACCGCACGCAGAGATCACAGAAAATTTATATTTACGACAGTGAAATGACACACTAACTTAACCTCAAAATTTTAATTGCAATGTGGCAATTGCTGAGGCCACAAAACTGATGAATATTATAAATACAGTGGTTTTAAAACTGTCACTTTTCTACTATCGCAAGTTAAATCAGCTGTTGACTTTTCTCTTGTGCATAATGACTAATAATAAAATCATTTAGCACAAAAACGCCACAGGTTGATTTTTATGTGATTTTTAGCGCCTGAATTAATATACACTACTTTTACTTCTTGAAAATACTCACCATCTCCAGACCTCTTCTTCCTCCTCTTCTTTCTTTTTGCGTTTAGCAGGAGATGCAGTTTCTTGCTTAACTTGTGTCTGCTCGGCCTGTGTGATATTAATTAATTTAGTGAGGTTTTATTTAGTTTACATTATATAATGAAATACCTTCTTGGTTTTTTTCTTCTTGGGCTTGATCTCCACATATTCCTCCTCTTCCTCTTCTTTGACACGTTTCTTTTTATTTTTAGACTTGCCAGATGAAGTCTCTTTTTTAGCTTTTTTTCGAGCCAGCAATGGGACGTCTTCTTCATCATCTTCCTCTTGTACCTCGGCTTTTATTTTACGCTTCGCTAGTGGTACATCCTCTTCATCGTCTTCATCCATAGCAATTGGATCAACTGCTTTAGCTTTTATTATACGTTTAGCCAGCGGTACATCTTCTTCATCATCTTCACACTCTGCGTTTTCTTCTGGTTCCTGTTTGCACAAGCTATCATCATCAGCGCTGGCCTCTTCTTTAACGACAAACTCTGGCTCGTCCTCCTTAAATTGCGACATTGAATAGTCACATGAGCTCGCCTGCGAAATGTTTATATTATTTGGCTCTTCCATCTTGATGCAGGGTGGTTTCTCTTCATAGCCATCCTTAGGTTGGCTGTTTTCAAATCCAGTATTGGATTCATCCATATAATCATTGCCAACTGGTTCTGGTCTGAGTGCAACAAAATCACAATTATAACCATTTGATTGCGAATCAGTTAAAGGTTGCGAGATCGGTTCTGGTTTAACAAATTCCCCATCTATTAATTTTGGTTTATCACTGGATGACGATTTCGAAGAACTAGAGCTGGAATGTTTGTGTTTCGAAGACGACGAACTGCGATGACGATCCTTATCCCTGTCTTTGTCACGTGAACTAGATGAGGATGATGATTTGTGGTGGCGATCACGTTCCTTTTCTTTATCTTTGCTCGATGAGGAGCTACCACTCTCTTTGCGATCGCGATCTTTATCTTTTCGATCCTTATCTTTCGAGGAGCTCTTATGATGGCTAGAGCTCGATGATGACGATGATTTATGTTTATCCTTATCCTTCTCACGATCTTTATCACGATGACTCGAGCTGGAACTGGAACTGTGTTTGCCATCACGTTCTTTATCGCGATGCCTATCCTTGCTGCTGGACGATGAACTGCTATGGTGTTTATCCTTGTCACTAATGTCAGGAAAGTATTTCAGAGTACAAGAATTAATAATTAAAGTAATTTCAGTTATACCATATTTAGAATTACACAAAGGGCTGACTTACCGACTACTACTCTTGTGATCCTTTGAGCTTGAGCTCGAACTTTTATGATCGCGGTCACGGTCTTTATCGCGATGCTTGTCCTTGCTCGATGATTTATGTTTACTGCTGCTGCTACTACTACTGTGATGGCCGTTACTTACTCCATTCATCTGCACCACTTCAGAGGACCCATTCTGAGTCTTGATGCCCTGAAAATGGAAAATTATGTCATAGGTTATTATTTGGTGATATCCATTACTACCATACTTTTTTGCATTAAAATAGAAATTTAAAAAAGCTTTCTCTAAAGCATTGGAACAGTTCCCGAGGCAAATATTTAAATAATCTTGCTACATACATATGTACATATGTAAATATTTATACATATCGAACAATTCGCTTGTAAAAATATCAATGACTACCAAAACTAACGGGTGCGGTGAACCACGTGCTACATAAAAAATGTGTACATAGATTGCCCGACAACGGCAGGCAAATCAGCTGGTTGATGTTGCTGATTGCTAAATACAAAATCCGACAAACTTCAACGCTTACATTAAAAATACTTAGAGATTGAGCGACTAGCAGATTATCAAGCGTTACGATTGCTCAAAATTTTGTTGTTTGCTGTTAGAACCGTGAATGTGAAAACAAAGACTTTTTGTTAAAAATAATACGTTTCAAATATCTATAAGTGGATAATTGGCACATCAATCTGTGCTCACGTTTTCCACGCCTACATAAAATGTTTAGTTTCTCTTGTTACATTAATATGACAACTTCTATACTTATTTCCACATACATATGTATGTATGTATGTATGTACATATTTACTAGTCCGAATTGCATCTAAAGCAACAATACAAACTCGGAAAAATTAACATACTACAGAGTTGAAACAACTCGCAATTGTAAACACAAAGACTAAATATTTAAACATTTAAACAAAAAACAACTTGAGATGATAAACAGTGTAAGCTTAAAATGTTAGTTTAAAAATATTTAAACATTTGTTCAATAGTACATTATTAGGCTAACTACGTCAAGTTTTGGCTGAGTTATTCAAGGTTTCCTTCCAATCCAATCCTTCTGAAAAAGGTCAAAAACAAATTTTTAAATAATTTTATCCAGAGCTTTCAAGTTTAAAATGATCTGAGGTGATATCTTTCTAAAAAATTTTGTATTTATATGAAACAATCCAAAAATTTACGTAATTTCAAATCGGTCCAGCAAAATAAATCTTAATATTATTGCGAACTATTTTGGTTTATTTCTTAAAAAATAATGCATTTAATAAATCAGATGGACCCTAATGTCAGACTCTTACAAAAAATAAAAAATTAAAATAATAATAAACATGCCCCTAAAAGTTTACGCAATTGTTTCATTTAAAAAAAATAATGATTAAAATTACAAGTATTCTCAATTTGATCAATTTTATATAATGGTATACGTTCGGTTATAATTTCGCTAACTTCATGTCGACCCGTGCGTCATGCGGACAGCGCCCTTCGTAATGGTAGGGCAGGAGCAGGATAACCGTTGGATTAATCATTACCTAGTAGATTCATACAATATTGTATTGGCGCAAGCAACCTGCTTAGAAATAATTATTTTGGGGTAATGCTGCGCGAGTCTGTACTACTGACTTATCGAAATTAAATTCTAAAGCAATAAGGCCGATGATCATCTCACAAGGTACATCACATTTACACAGCAATAGCGACTTCTCTGGTAGCAATAACAACAACCGACCAACAATTAAAACAACGAATACTCACAAAAAAGAGAAGAATGAGGCGAATAACCTAAGGCCAATTTTGTGTTGGCAAGGCATATGTACATAGGCATACATATATGTGTGTACATATGTATGTATGTATGGATGGTAATATGTATGAACATATGTACATATATTCACTCGACAACTTTTAAGTGAAGTTACTTTTTAACCACTTTTGTTTGACCTTAAAATAAAACAGTCCCGCACATGCATTAAAACAAACATGAATTAAAAGCTACGGATATGGATGTGCACCTTTTTCAGAACCTGGAACAAGACAAAGCGAATCGAAAATCAAGGTAGATGGAGATGAAAAGCGCCAAAGAAGAACTGTGAATGCAGACTAACAAAATGAATATGAGGCAAAATGTAAACATACATACATATGTACATATTTATATCGCATATACTACAAATGCACGTGTGGAAAATGTTCTTGAAGATAATTGAGAAGCTGCTATTTCACAGAAAAGTAATTTAATTCTATTCGATTGCAATAATTCAGATGTATGTACATACATATGTATGTATGTATGTGCAAGCATATATGGATGTAGATATAAAATGCTCATGATATATACAATCGCATACACAGATTCAAAGGTAAAGGATGTAAACAAATCACTACGAACAGGTCAAAGAAGGAATCAGGAAATATTTCCGAATAAACATTGAAATTATGATCTTCCAGGTCCTGCCATTTTTGGGCTATTTGATTTAAAATATTACATTTAAAAACGTACTTGCCTCACTTAAAGTATTGAAGTCATTAAAGTCTCTTAAAAAGTTGATTTTTTTAAGTTTTGAGTGATTTTTAAATTCAGCCTTATTCTGCATTTCGACTCGAATCAAAATTTTCTCAGTTTGGCAAATTTGGTATTCTGCGTTTCAATGAGTTTCGATCAATCTTCGAAATTTACAATTTTATGTATTCTACATTGCGATCGTAGTTACGTTTTTGTAAGTTGAAATTTTGTTGGCGGAGGACGGTTAGATTTTTATTTTCGTGTACTTTTAAAATATAATTTTCCCAAATATGTGAGTAAAACTTGTTGTTGATAGTTTTAAAAGTCATTAACATGATTTCTTTAAGTTTTTTGGGCTTTATTGATGTTTTTTGGTATTGTTTGTAGTCAAAAACAACAACGCCGGAGCAGTTTAAAAATTGGCTGATATAGTGGCAACCGAAAGGGATATTTCGCAGGATATTGCCCATTCCGACATTATAATCTGCGCCAACTCAATGTTGGTAACTGCCTTCCGCAAAAAACCTCAATGCAACCACTAGGCGATTAAGCGGAGATAACGACGTCAAAGTACTTTGTTGAGTTTCTTCCGCAAAAGTATCTAGGACATACTTGAAAGCGTCCTTATTAAGTCTAAAGTTTTTTTTGAATCTAAGTAAGTAAATCAATGAATTAAGATTTATCACTTTCAAACTCAATTTCTTACAATGCGTCACTCATCTGAAATGGATCACACATATCTCGCAATCTTCTCCTTTCAACTTTTGTGTCAGCATTCTCGGATGCGTTGTCGTCCTTCTCAAGTAGTATCGCCGCGGCTATTAAATCCATTACGCGATTATATTTTTATTTATTTTATTTAAAAAGCATTAGTTTGGCCACAAATTTGTATCTGTTTGCTTTATTTTGTTTCAATTTCACACATTCCGAGGCAAACAGCTGATTTCGAAAAGGTTGCCGCTCTTCCTCTTTTTCTTTCGATTCCGTCGTAACTCGGAATACCTAATTCCAATCGATGCGGAGCGGAATGCGGGAACGTAATAGAAATGCAGAATAGGGCTGATTAAGTTAATTATGATGTTTCGATATTTGTAAGTACGGTTATCGCCTTTCTTTTCTTATCATTATTACTATGGCAGGGACATCTTGGACGTTTACGTTGTTAGCGTTGTCGTAATCTGGTATCATTCTTGAGGTTTTAGTGAAACGTGACTTAAATTTTTCCTTTGTGTTCAGAACAAAGGAAGCGTTATTTTTTGATTTTAATAAATATTTAATTTTTTTGATACTCTACAATATTTTTTACAACGTAACTGTATTATTATCATCTTAATCGATATGTACATCATAATAGTAATCATTATCTTAATCATAATCATTATTATTGCCATAGGTAGATTTTGATTTCAAACCAAAAAAAAACCGATTTTTTTAAACTTAAATGGGACCCAAGTGGACTAGCCAAAGCCTAACGGATAGAAATCAGAAAAAAATCAGGATACATTTTAGAAAAAGATTTGTAAGTAATTGTACAAAGTAATGTTTCTTTTTGAAAAAAGTAAAAAAAAAATCAAAACAGCGCACTTCGAATTTACATGAAAACGATATGATTTACAATAATAGTTCTTAAAAAAATTATTCCTAAAAATTTGGAAATTTTGTAATACAACCCCCACATTTTCTATTGAAAATTTGCTTTAGAATATCTGAATCCGATCCGCACTTTTACGCCCAAATATGCTCGAAGCCCTAGCCGAATTTCAGTTGTTCTCTAATAATAAGTACTCGCCAGTAGAAAACTAATTGATATTTTCTGGAAATATTATGAAAAACGAAAAAAAAGGACTAACAATTTTCTCAATTTTCAACATACCCCATAAACCTTGTTATTAAAACTTTCTGCATTTAATTTTAGATTTAAAAATTTCTTTCACTTCAAATGGATGAATGTCGCGTTGAGAGAACTCAAATAATGTGAAAAATATTTCAAAACACTTTCACTTAGTAGCTTTAATAAAAATTTCTGACTGGTTCGCCTTTTTTTGCGCATGGTCTACCAAAATCCAGTATTGATATATTTTTAGCACTCAGAAATTGATGTTTTGATTGTAAAGACTTGCAGTAGTTTTTATAATTGGAATATGTTCGCGTAAGTCGATAAAATATATAGAACTAGCGTCGAAATTACTTTTTAAATTCAAATTGCGGCATTTACATATGTATATTCTTGAAAAGTAATACACCTAATACATACTATAATATGTACTTATACATAATACATATGTACATACATATGTACATTGTTGTAAATATCATATGCAAAAATATTCAATATATACATATATATCATTCTGTTTGCCACTTACAAATGTTTATAAATTTATTTCAGTGTATAACATAAACACATAAATCAAAATTTAAAACGTTTTTAAAAACTTAGAAAAATTACACATTTAAAAACATGTTCACTAAATTTTCAAACTTTTTAGAAAAGTTTAATAGATTTAATAACATAAAAATCTGCATATTCAAAAAAAGTTTTTTAAGTTTGAAATTTTTATGAATTTTTTTTAGCTTTAAACAAAGTTAGAAACTTGGGATTATACAGTTTTTTTCTGAGAATGATCCTATAATTTTTAGCGGGCTGCTATAACTGAATATATTTGCATTTAATTTACCTACATAAAATCATAAAATGTTATAAATCATACATGAGATATGTATGTACATATGTATCATTGTAAAAAAAAGCAAATTTTACAAACTATTTCCTCTTTCCATAATTCGTAACTACCACCAAATTTCTCAAAATCTCATCAACCACACAGTCATTTCATTTCATTGAAAGAAAGTAAGCACTACCGAGTTTCAATCAGTAAGTTGACCCACCACTCCAAATATATGTAAAGCTTTGATGTTCCAGAAAACACTACAAAAAAATTTACGCCACCACCGAGAAACGACAACGTCTACTACGACCGCCTATGTATATGCAGATGTACGGCTCACTGGCTCGCTTTATCAGCCGAATCGTATTCGCGATTACTTGTAGTTATTGCCCCTGTCTTTGACTTTCCCTGCTACCACCAGCCAAAAAGCTACAATAGCCTCGCAGCATACGGCAAATTGTATGCTGGAACTTAAATAAACGGGCTAATCCATTGACGCAGCTTTGGTGTTCACGTCACATAAAGTGAGATCCAAATCAATCGGAAGAGAACCAAATTACTCAAAAAAATAAATTAATTGCCAAAAATGCTGCATAAGCAAAGCAGAAGTTTCGTGAGACTTTCATTGCACTTTTGCGTAGTTGCTACTTTGAGAATAGCTAAAAACAAGTACATATCTTTTGTTGGTGTTTTGCTGATTTTGCCCGTTGCATTGTTTCTGTCCATGTATGCTGCTGGGGGAATTGTCGCCATTTTCATGAAAAATTTGACGTTTTCATTTCAAGGCGATCGCGATGGGGCCGACGAGTCAGTCAGGCAAGCAATTACTGCTAAGAAATCCCAGCAATATCAGCACACAAAGGAAATATGTATGCAATATATTAACGACATATTTTTCATTGCACTACAAAGTCTTAGCTACTACTCCAACAATGTTTTTCACATGACTACAACGAGTATTCCTTATGAAAAAAAAGTTCACTTTATATGACCAGTCACTTAATGAAATACCTGAAAATTACATAAAATTCCACCGTTACCACAATTACTACTTACATTCTCGGGTGCCACATCCACGCTCATTTTCTTAGTCCCGACGACGAAATTCGGAAGATTCCACGCACACACAACTTTGCTTTGATTAGCAGCCAAAGATCTATTCTTTTATCCACTTAACACGAAACGCAATGTAAAACCCGCTAGGTACACGGCAAAGGCAAAACTGCTATGAAAATAAAATTTTTCAAAGTCTCGCCTCGCCACACAAAATGGAACTTAGAAAAATTCTGTGTGTGTCGAACGAAAACTATGTAGTAGAAGAGATAGCGATTACAAAATGACTGCCTGGCGAACGCGAACCGAGTACTGGTTGATTGCGAGTGGGTTGCCAATGCACTATGTAAAACAGCAGCTAAAAGGGTTGCATTACGCATGATAAATAAACAGCGACAAGCCAAATATATGTATTTCGCACCACAAAGCAGAGAACAGAAAGTGTCGACAAAAGCACTTCTGTTACTCCGTACTTGCCTCGTTTGACGGATGAACGTCACAAATGGCTCTTAACAAGTTGATTTTTCATAGTTTTTAGGGATTTTTACAAAAAGTTAAACACAGAATAATAAATGTGAAGTGTATTTTAGCAGTTGCAATACAAATAAATCGCCCGAGTGAAGTTATCACCTTCCTTTTCTTCTCGCTATTCTTGTAGTAGCAAACACTGTGACGTGTGCGCTGCCGGTGTTGTCGTAAACTTGTTTCTATCATTCTTGATTTGGCTCTACTACGTATAACGAGTACCAATGTCCATTTAATTGCAACCCTGCGCAAAATGTTTTTAATAGACTTGTTCATTCGCTCTATTTCATTTACTCATATCTATTCCGACGTACTGTGGATATGCGTATATAGCTTTGTTTCACTTACATTGGTGATGCCGGTCTCCGTGGTTTATTAAAGTGAAACAAATAGATAACTAATTTCTCAAAAGTATTGTTAATTCTCTTTCACATTCTTATCAATGATATAAAATAGGGTGTTCATGAAGTATAAATTTAGTCGACATTTTGGAGAGATTCGGCGATTTTAAGAAACCTGCCTATGTGTGATGCCATTTTATGCATGAAAGTAGAAATTGAAGAAACTTTCTTGCCGACTTGAAATTGTGGGCATTCAATTTGCTATCAAATGCACACAAAAGCAAGTGAATTTGTATAAAGCTGTGTTGGGCAAGCAGTTGAGTGAATTCCAGGCGAATTCATATAAGGTGAAACCTGCATGTATAGCCAAACAAAACACATGACCAACAATGGGCGTGATCCCCCTTTTCTATTGATTTTTAAATTTTTTCTGGGCAAATAACGGTTGGCGAGGTAGGAGTGTTTTGGA
This sequence comes from Anomoia purmunda, assembly GCA_951828415.1. Taxonomy (NCBI): domain Eukaryota; kingdom Metazoa; phylum Arthropoda; class Insecta; order Diptera; family Tephritidae; genus Anomoia; species Anomoia purmunda. Next base: position 50,538,540 of record OX639995.1, read on the forward strand.
GGGGTAGAGGAATTTTGAATATATTTTAGAGCTTATATTTAAAAAGCTATTAAATAGATTTGAAAATATCGATATTGTTGTTGTAATATATCTGTAAAGGTTTCTAGAAAATCAAAATATTGCATACGCCTTTTTCTTAATAACTATGTCTTCTTTAAAAAAAAATATTGAACTATAGTTAGTAACAAAATATATTTGTCAAATAATGGATAAAAGTGGCTTTCAGGACGTCATCCCTATTCAGATGAGTAGCACAATAATTTATATTTTATTAAATATTATTAGATAATGCTTTAACAATTTTAATTCATACTACATATATTATTTTGTAAATTAGTTACGTGAAGCAACCCTAATGAAACGTCAATAAGTTTGTTTACATTTCGAAATGAACAGCTGACTACAAGTATTTAGCAATCAACGCATCTAAACTAATAAACATTTGATTCTAACGAAGATGCGAATATGGTAAAAATCAAATTAAGAAAGTCTTAAGCTAAATTATACTTATTTACATTTTTCACAGTATGGTCACGGACTTTTTCTATCCAAGCATAGGCGGCGTAGAGGAGCACGTTTTCAATTTATCCCAAATCCTTTTAATCCACGGGCATAAAGTGAGCCATTAATCTTTCAAGTATTATTTAATTGCGAATACGATATTTACTATTTTTTTTTTATATACAGGTCATTGTGCTGACACATTCCTATGGAAATTGCAAAGGTATTCGTTACTTAACTAATGGATTAAAAGTATATTATCTACCAATTAAACCATTCTACAACCAATGTATACTGCCCACAATATTGTGTCAAATACCACTAATACGATGCGTGCTATTAAGAGAATGCATTGAGGTCGTACATGGACATTCGGCATTTAGCACTTTGGCGCACGAAGCGATGATTATTGGCAATATGCTAGGCTTAAGGGTGAATTTAAAGCAAATAATTCAATTTAAAATTGAAGAACTATATTGTTTATTTTATTACTTACAGACTGTTTTTACAGATCACAGCCTTTTTGGTTTTGCTGATTTGTCAGCTGTTTTCACCAATAAAATGCTAGAAATCAATTTATCAAACGTAAATCACTGTATTTGCGTCTCTCATATTGGTAAGGTGTTTATTATTTTTTGCATGTGGCTTTATGGTGGTCCATAAGTTTCAATTTAAATAGGTAAAGAGAACACCGTCTTGCGAGCGCGGATACCAAAGGAAAACGTTTCTGTCATTCCAAATGCTGTTGACACTGCCTTATTTACTCCCGATCCAAGTAAACGACCAGCGGACGGCACAAGTAATTTGTAGTCTATATTAATTAAACGTAATTCATATAATAGGTCTTTCTTTTCTTCACTGCAGTAAATATAGTTGTAGCCTCGCGTCTAGTTTATCGTAAGGGTATTGATTTGTTGGCTGGCGTTATTCCGCGTTTTAGGCATACACCTAATATCAATTTTATTATAATTGGTGATGGACCAAAACGTGATCTACTTGAAGAAGTTCGTGAAAAGGCGAATATGCAAGATCGGGTTGAATTAATAGGAGCCGTTGAGCACTCTCAGGTGCGCGATATTCTTGTTCGTGGACACATTTTCGTTAACACCTCACTCACCGAGGCCTACTGTATGGCTATAGTGGAAGCGGCTTCATGTGGCCTGCAAGTTGTATCTACTCGTGTGGGTGGTATACCAGAAGTATTACCATCGAATTTAATAATTCTAACAGAACCTGAAATCGATTCCGTTTATGAGGGTGTACTCGAAGCTATTAGCCGTTACACACGTTTTTGTAATAAGCTACGAACGCACTTAGTGGAGCCTAGGACCTGTGGCAATGGGAATATAGGAAATGGTAATATATCCACAATACACGCACAGAAAGGTATAAATTCCCGAAAGTATAAAGGAAAGGCTGGAAAAAACAAAGTAGATTTAAAAAGCAATGAAGAAACTGAAGCTGTACTTTGTCCATTTAAATGCAATGAAATAGTCTCGACTCTCTACAACTGGGAAAACGTTACGCAACGTACGGAAAAAGTATATGAACGCATTTTGGCTGAGCCTGAAAAATCACTTGGTGCTCTACTTTGTGGTTATCTACGCAGTAAGGTGTGGCCATTTCTGCTCGTTATATCTATGGCTCACATGATCCTGTTATTTTTAGAATATTTCCGTCCACATCGTTATATGGAGAAAGCCAAAGAACTGACGCGTTTACGTAATCATTAAATGTTTTTTTTTGTTGTATTCGGAGATTGTTATATAAAAACAAAAATATCAGGTTTTAAAATGATAACACCATTTTTTGCTAATATATGGTATATTGTGTTTTGTGCACGAATTCAATATATTCATGATGCCATTCCATAATTTTTAAATAATGCATAGGTTTGATTTTCCACAGTTTCAAATATTTTTTCAAACGCCCAAAATCGGCTCGATATACTAAGGTGACAAACCCACCTTCTGAATGAATTATCGTGTGAGGATATTCAAAAGTAAGCTGGCTTCTTCAAAAAAATTCGTCCTCGGTCAAATTAAATGCAGGGTTAATGGAAAGAATTGCTCTAAGAAATATGAAAATTTGACCAAACATGTTTTAAATATATTGAAGAATGGTCTGTGCCAGACGGCTCGGTAAATAATTTTTTTCATTGATTACAGATATTAAAATAGACGACGATGATATATTTGAAGATATTACTAATATATGTACATACATATATTTAGAAGACGATGCATTGATAAAAAAATTTTAATCCGATTGATAATCATTAATTTAAATTATAACACAAGTTTATAAAATTTAAAAAATTGCCTAACCTGCGACGTTTTTTATATAACCTCTAATATAAAATATTTCGCTGAATCCGAATTTGAAGTCGGAATATAGAAAAGTAGAAGTATTTTTCAGATATGGCTAAATTTAGATTGAAATTTTTTTAGGTCTGAAAAAAAGATAAGTCGCAGTACAAAAAAAATGTAATTATCCTGAAACCTATTTGAACAATTTTAAATTTATTTTATTCATGCAAAGCTAATACAATTTTCTATAATTTGTGTAAACAACATTTCCTGATCGGATTATTGATTTAGAAGCTATTAAGTGGTTTATCGGTCATTTTTGCCAATTTTTACAAAACTTTCCGAAAAATGTTTACTTTCGATGTCAATATCAACATAAAGGAAAACTTGCACTTTCACTTCCATTTCTTTTTGTTTTTAGATCAGAGGATGATCTTTTACAAAAAAAAAAGTAAATAAATATGCTTTTCAAAATTGTTGCATCACCATAGAAGTTATAAGCAGTTCAGTAAAAACGCGTAAAATCAATTGCATGCAATTTTACGATTTTAAATACTCGCCTCAACCTATTTTATTTTACTTTGCATAGCCGGTTTCCTTAAATTTAAGTAAAAACTTAAGCCCAAGAAGATTTACTGAACTGTTTATATTCTGATTTCATATTAGGATTCAGCAGAAAGTTTAACATAAGAAATGTTGATCAGTTATAGGCATACGGGTTAAAAAAAATTTACTTTATTAGTTTTTGTATTTTATATTAATCGTATTAGAGGTTATTGTTGCTCCTATGAATTATTACGATATTTTGTGTAATTTTCATTCTAAATAATAATAATATATGCATATAGAATTATTCACTAGCTAATTTGTGTAATTTAAATATTTTTAATTGTACAATAATAAACCCTTTTTTTAACTCAAAATAAAGACATATGTATGTACGAATATAAATGCCTATTGCATTAATTATTTTCCTAAGGAGTATTAGGCGGAATCTTGCTACTTGCAAATAAAGTATAGTGTAAGAATGAGGGCTGTATATTAGAACGATTTCTCGTCAACCCTTGTCAAATTTGTTTCTTCAGTGTCATTTTTCGTGTGAAGATTAAAATCGTTGCAAAATACCTTAACATTTAAGCCTGTCGGAAAAAATAGACGAACAGAAAGATGCATGCTTGTTTTATTGCAGCAAATTATAATAAACTATACCTTTAGCTTTTCCAGCAAAGTAAATATAGTTGTGTTTCATATTCTCCAGTAAAAAAAAAGAAGCAGGCTGTGTCAGAGACACGGCCATTAAGTTTAACGTATAATACGCCATCCGATAAGACAGAAAACATATGTAACAATAAATGATAAATAATACAAGCAAATGAATTTCTTTATTTGATAGTTACTTTGGATGATATACATAAGCTTATGATAGGAAAAATAGGATAAAAATGTTTTTAAATTATCAATTAAATTTCTCGCAAAAACGAAGTCAATGGCTGTTACCAATAGTAAAGATAAATGATAAATAACATACGCGAATCAATTTTATTATTTTTTTGCAGTGCTTGGCAGCATTTTCTCTTCTTTTACTCTACTTTAACTTGCCCGCCTAAAATTATGCAATACAAAGCACGGGCTGCACGAGTACATTTAAATCGCCCAACAGCAAACACTCAACCAAACACCACACACATATTTGTGTGCATGTGCTTATACAATTTTCATTTGAGAAATTTAAATATTAGGAAGATATCAAACCAACATGAAATGTATGTCAAACGAAAGCTAACATCTTCATTTGACCACAAAAAAAAAAAAAAAAAAATTAATCGAGCCGTTTCCTTATAATTAAAGAAATAGAGATTACAACAATAAAAACCTGACATTGGTGCCCATACCGTAAGGTAAGACGTATTCTACGCCAAAAAAGAAATAGATTCACAATTCATAATTTACGTCTCACAAATGTTAATTGCTGCAAGCCAAAGTCGGACACCGTAGAAAAAAATGTTCCTTCCTAAAAATTTTTTAATCAAAACCATTAAAAAAAAGGTAAAATATTTTTTCAATTACTCATTTATTGCACTTCCAAAATATAAAAACCAAACATACTTACGTATTTTGTGTACTTTTTGGCTGCTTTTTTAATTCACAGCGCCTAAGTGGCGCCACAAGAAAGATAACTGCACAACAATCACTCAGTAAGGATGAGCACAACGCTGTTCTTAGAATATACATAACGATTCTTTTAAAACTTTTGTTGAAATTAGTTATTTAAACGATTTTTGGTATAAATTGTTACTGTACTTAAACTTCATTGGTTCACTGTATGTACATATGTATATATTAAAAAACCCCACCTGGGGAATTCCCGTTAGTCTATTAAACACTATACTTGAAGTTGATTCCAATTCTTAAACAGGCTTGCATTTATTTAGAGGATAGTTGCCACTGTCCGAGTTTGGCTTGTGCATTGAATTTACTTTTATTTGGTGTTTTACTAAAATATTTTATAATACTGAATTAATTTATATGTTTTGTTTTTATATTTTGGAAGTGCAATAAATGAGTAATTGAAAAAATGTTTTACCTTATTTTTTTATTTGCTTGGGTTCAAAAATTTTTAGGAAGGAACATTTTTTCTACGGTGTCCGACTTTGGCTTGCAGCAATTAACATTTGTGAGACGTAAATTATGAATTGCGGATCTATTTCTTTTTTTTACTGGAGAATATTTTTAGGAAGGATCATTTTTTCTTTCTACGGTGTCTGACTTTGGCTTGGAGCCACTGTATGTATATCCTTACAAAATTGTACGTTTTTCACCTTTTCAAAGAAATCGTTAGCATTTTCAATAATTGTTTTTTATTTGTGATAAACTGAATACTTCCAAACAATTGTGCATCTTACTGGATAATTCTTACTAGCAGAAATTTATCCAATAAATATCAAGTAAGGCTTGAAGGTTCAGCTGTCATTTTCGCTCTCAATGATCTCTTTTTTTTTTTTGCTGGTTTTTTGCAAATTTGATTCAGTTGACAGAAGCATTTTTTTAAATAAAATTTGCGTGAAAATTAAATAATTTTTACCAATTTGCCTCACTTTGCTCTCCATGTCGAAAGTAACAAAAATCACCTACATATGTGAATTCACACTAAGAACTATCAAATATTTTTAAATAACCGTTACAGTAAAGAACGTGTTCGATAAATTAATCTAATCAATCATTTCAACATTTATTGCCCTTTTACCATCGCTATCGAACAGCTGTCAGAATCACAGAAACGTAATAGTAGAAATAGGAAAAAAATACGAAAAATTTGAAGCAGCAGCTGGCTAACGTTGGAAAATAGAGAGAGAAAAAACAAAATTACATATAATACAGCTGTAAATTCGTAAAATCCTGCTGCTGAAGCTACAGACGTGCAAAACAATTAAATTTGGTATACTCTAGCCTGTGAAACCCGCCATGGATTTGTTGAACTCAATACTCAATTCGATGGAAAAGCCTCCTGCAGCTACAGAACAACAGAAAAGAATGATAAAAAAACAAAAAGAGTTTGCTGAGCGCATAAAAAATAAACAGAAAGAAGAGTTAAATCGATTTCGTAAATATGTCGAGGATCGCATTGGGCGTTTTGCCAAAGATGATCGCCCCCACATTGAGTTCCAACCGCTGGACAAGGTGCATCGTGCCATTATACACGAGATAGCGGAATTCGGGGGGTTTATTGCAATGAGTTTTGGTCGTGAAGATATCGATCGCCATTCGGTAGTTTATAAAAAAGAAAATGCACCATCAGAGGACGAAATAGCTGCACGCCGCAATGGTGACGGATGGAATGAGGAAGTTGCTAAGGAGTATGCCGAGAGACGAAAGCAGCAACGTGAAATGGAGAGTGAACAAAAGAGACTGGCCCGTGCTTCCACCCAACAACCACCTACCACTGAGTCTGACATAAAGCCAACGAGCAATTACAAAGACAAATATGCCCATCTGATTGGGCAAGAAGCTGCCCTAGAGGCTGCGCGCAAAACAGAGACCAACCTGAATTATGGTTTTGTTCCAAGCAAAAATAAGAAAGATATGCGGTCAATCGAGCAAACATTAGCAGATATTCAAGCAAAGAAGAGACGCAAACTCGAACAGCAACAGCAAATTGAGAAGCCAGATCTTCAACAGCAACCACAAAATGGAGAAGAAAATATCGCCAGCACGTATCAAGAAACACAAGGCACTAGTGTTGCCGAAAGCAATGCTAGCGTGGAAAATCAGTGATAATTTAAGCGAATCGCTATTGCCAACGCGCTTGGTATAACGACTGCTTGTGTCTTTGCATCAATTTGCAATAAATTGCAATATTTTTACTATTTACGTGAACACAACTGAATTGTTAACTATTTGAGATGATGTTAAGTAAAAAGGCAAATACACTATATTGAAAGTATTAATGTGTCGACGCTTTTGAATTATATTATATTCCAGAATTCACAAATTTTTAGGATTTCCTCAACGTGGTGAAAAGTTTATGTAAATATGTCAGACCTGTTAAGTCTGGATTAAAATTAAAAACAATTATATTAAACTGCTCTATTAATTTAATTGATTAATTATGATAATCGAACATTTTTAGAATAATTAATCGATTAGGATTAAAGTTTGTGTTCGATAAATGAGGACTTATTTCTAATTCAAGTTTAATCCTAGGATTAATCAAATTAATCAAAATTTCAATTTTCTTAAAATCCTTGATTAATTGCGATTAACGAGGATTAATAACAAATTTAAAATATTTCAATATTAATTAAAATTAAAAAATTTTAAAATTTTGTGTTTTTTTATAAATCCATCAAAAAAAATTATATATTGATAAATGATAAAACATATTGGCAACTTCCTTTCATTGTTTTTGTTCTTATTTACAAGAGCGAAAAAAAACACATAATTTTTTAGATGAGGATAGAGCAAGGGAAACCAATTATATGGAAGCAGACCAAATTGATGTAGAACGCGTGGTTTCCGATCAATTTTACGCGTACATCAGTGATGTTTCTGACGGACCAGATGTTTGGGAGAGATGTCCCTTGCTAAAGCAAGCATCAATATTTTTCAATATACCTCTAACCTCTTCAGCCCCGGTAGAAAGACTGTTCTCCTTTGCCGGAATAGTAAATACCCCACGGCGTGGATTTTTGAAAGGAATTATGTATGCGTGTGGATTTAGACGATTTTTTAACTATACTTATTTATGTATATGAAAGTGATCATAAGGATAATGTTTGTATCGACGATTTAGATCACAAAGTACTGTTCCGATTTTAATAACTGTTTTGTTTTTTAATTAAACCTTTGGCGAAAAGTAAAAGTGTGACATACTTTTTTTTAAGATAATTAGAGTGCATCGCTCCCCATACAAAAATAAAACCTCGTTACCATTATCCAAAACATATATTTTTAGAAATTAACCCAAATGTTTCGCAATAATAAAAATTAAGATTTAGGCGAGCTTTTAATACTTTTAATATTAAAAAAAATTACCTCAGATCATAAAGCAGTTTAGCCTTAAAAGTTCTGCATAAAAATATTTAAAATTTGCTTAACGGAATCAAAATAATTATATTATTGATGATGTCTTTACGTTTTTTTTTGAAAGATTGTTTTAAGAAAAATTTGAATAACTCAGCCAAAAGTTTACCGATTTAGACTTATACATACGTATATCATTGACAAGGTATTTCCTTACCCATTTATTTCCTTTTTTCTTAGCAAATCTCATTACTATGATTCCATTTAATAAATTTTTAAATGTTTGGAGACATTTTTAAATCAGTCCAGCTTACGTCAATCTTAATATTTTTCGAAATATTTTGGGGGAAGTCTCAAAACCTAATAAATTTTATAATTTTGGTGGAAATATAGCAACCTTCGTTTAGTAAGGCACCCTAATGTATGTAGATACATACATATGTATTTTTTTTATGGTTTGAACCCTAGTTTTTTTAAATAAATTTTTTCAATAAATAAATACAAAAAAATTTAATACGTTGCACTTTTTGGAGCGTAACGCCATAAATTTGATAGTTTATTTATATAATTTTTGTATACCTTGTAGCTTTGTGATTTCGATCTTTATAGAGAGATTAAAGCGATCTGGAACCTTGATTCTCTATCAACACACAAAAGACGTACTAAGCTCTAAACGGGAGCACAGTTTAACTAGCCAACGTTCTAGAAGCCATAGGCTTTGGTCATTCAAAACAAACCACAAAAATAATAGCAGTGATCGTTTAATAATTCAAATTGAATTTTATAGCTGTATTTCCTTGACTTTAAATCAGCGTAAATAATCCACTTTTGTTTGCATACTTTTATTCTTATAGCAAATTAACACTATATATACATATATGTACATATGTATGTACATACATACATATGTAAGTATATACATTTGATCATAAGTTTGGTGGCACTTAATACATTTAGTAGTATCAAAAATACCGACTGATACAAATTCATATAAAATTTTGTACATTTCTGCATAGATATATGTATAAAATATAAAGTCGAAACCTTTTTCGAAAGATGTACAGTGCTGGAAGGAAGTATGAGCACAGTAATTTTTTTTTGTATATTATTCACAATGTTTTTCATGTTAAAAACTTTTACAAAAATCCCATAAATTCGCCAAGTTTAAAAAATTATCAAAATTTTTACAAAAATTTTGAATACGCAGTCTTGTAATGTATGCGATTTTAGTTGTGCAAGTCTCGAGTGGCTAAAAATTCCCGATGATTTTTGATATTTTTCAAAGATAGTATTACCCGTTTTCTTACATATAAAAAGTAAACCTCCAAAAAAGATTATCATCTTAAACCTCGCTTCATTATACTAAAATGGCCTATAAAACTGCATACCCGAAATTTTTCTAAATATTTTGATGATTTAATTTTATTTTTTATTTTTTAATTCCCTTTTTTTTAATTTGTATTCTTCTTTTTTTTTGTTATAGGATGAACCATATTTCGATTAAAAAGTAAAAAAAAAACAAGTTTTAGCATGAAAAACCTTGTATTTTTAATTTTTAAAGTTACTGTGCCAACGCTTTATTCCGGCACTGTAATTTATACAAAAATAATTTGTTAATTTTAGTTTAAATATTTAGTTCAACTATTGATGTTTATATTCTTCCTAGCTTTCACATTCGGATGAAAATGCATATAGTAAATGAACATACAACAAATGCCTACATAATAAAATCCAATAGCTAAAGTACAAAGTGTATAGAAGAGCGCAGTCGAATGGGAAAGACTCTTCGGTGCATAATATATAAATAGCGCAACGCAAGCAATGTTCTCCATTGAACAAATTGTGTAGTAGATTGCATATTTGTACCTTGTCGGTCCTTCCTTAACTGGAATATAAATGAATAGATAAATAAATCCCAAGGCTATGCAAAAGAGGAAATTATGAAAAGAAATGATGCTGGAAAACTGCGGACGTTCCACGATATATGTGACAAATCCCATAATGATGGCGTGATGAACGCAGGCAACTATCGTCCAGATGGGAAATAGCATGGCTACAAATGTGATGCAAAGCGTGCGGGAAACTAGAATAAATAAGTTTTAAATGCACAAATAAATATATTGAACATATGTACATACATGCATACATATACATTGTATCGGCCATGTGCAAAAAATAAGGCACGACATTTTTCCCAGTTTTGGCTACTCGGCTTTTGTTTCTTTTATATTTGTTTTTTTTTTTTTTTATAAATCTATCTCATTTTATAACACCACATAAATGTACATTTCAAACTTTGTAGAAAATTAGGAAAATACCAAAAAAAAATTTAAAACAACAACGAAACTTTTTATTTGGGCTCACATATGTATTTTCTTTCATACAAAAAAAAATGGCGAAAATACATTGTATGCAAACAAGAATGATAGAATACAAGATTGCGCCTTCCCGCGGTGAAATGACAGATCTCGCCTTTAGTAAACAAGAATACGGGAGAGAGAAAATTGAACAACTTCCAATATTTCATTGAAAAACGTGTTCTAATTGTTCTAAAGTGTAAAAGTATGAATTTATAGGCAGACATTTAATAAATAAATTCGCAAAATACTAAAAAAAGTGTATCTCTTTCTTAATTTGTGAAAAAAGCATTGTCTAGTTGAAGTTGAGAATTGTCAAACCCGGCAAAACCAAAGTAGCGGTACTTCTAAAGGCGTCACCTTCAGTATTCAGTACACCGTGGTATGCAAACAAGTAAGAAAATATTAAACATCAACGGAAATTTTTAGCTACATTAAACTTGCACTTTATTAAACTAGAATTTGATGCAAACGAAGAAATTTTGTAAAACTCTATTTAACTATTTTTTTTACAAATTGGATTTATATGATGTTTGTTATATAGGGGCTAGACTTTTATAAAAAAAAATAAAAGCACATAAAACAAACAAGAACAGAATATCTAAAACTGGTAAAAATGTAGTGTTCTAGTTTTTTTTAAAAAAAGACTGTATGTACATATGTATGTATGTATGTATGTATATAATAACATTTTATATACTAACCTGATATGCAAAAATGCCAACATAGATGAGGTGCTATTTGCCAATAGCTTAATTTATTTTTGATTGCTTGTGCGGCACGTATACAACGATTATAAGTACCCAAAGTCCAGGGCACATTCACCAGGTAGAGTAACACACTCCAAACTTGCGTATCTAATATAGCAACATTAAAACATTTTATAATTTAAAAGAGTAATTGAGTTTTACATACAATTGTGCGAGTGCATACAGTGCCGGAAAAAAGTATTACTATAGTAATAATATTCACGAAGATTTTTATTTTATAATTTGCAGTTCAGTTTTTTTCAAAATACGGCTAATTTTATAGCAAAAGCCATATATGTAAGTACAAATTTCAAACTTTGTACAAAATTTACCAGAACTCAGCAAATTAAAAAAAAAGTGCATCAAAATTTCCATATTTTTATTTTGAATTTCTTTAGGTTATGCAACTTTGTAGAACGTTAAATTTTAGTATACTATAAGTTTTAAGTGGCTGAAAATACCTGTTGGATTTTAGCCTTTTTTTTTTGCAGTGGGTGGATGTTGCACATTTTTTGCACATAACATAAAACCAAAACTTAATTTTGTGCATACATAAGAAAACAGGCAACAATACCGGTGAAAAAAATGGCCAAAAATTATCGCTCATTTATCCTCTAACCTTTTTTATAAAATGAGATATTTTTTGATTAAAAAAAAATAAAGAAGAAGTTTTAACATAAAATACTGTGTGAATATTGTTAAAAACAAATAATAGTTACTTTTAAAATTTAAATTTTTTTTGTTGAAAAAATAAAGGTTATACACTTTTTACTTTGACTGAAAAAATAAAAGTTAAATATTAACAGTTTTTCATTTCCTGCGTCAAAATACGTTAGCTCATCTCACTACATCAAATTTCAATTGCATCGAATAACATTCCAATGCCAATAAGTGAACATCAAATTGATTGTGGTATATGATGGAAATGAGCTACACTTTTCTGTTTAGCGGAACTTTGAAAGTAATGCAACTTCTTCGTTTTCTATATTCTTTGTATCACAAACTATCAACTGGAAATTATTTTACTGAACATTATTAATGTATGATGTGTACATATTACCTGTGACTTGGTTATTTTGCGTCAACATTATTGACATTAGGAGTATTTTTTGTGGTGCAGTTTCCATGAAGCATTCAAATAAACGGATTAAAGCAACATCGCATTCCTCTTTGGTGGTTAATTTATAATATCTGCGAATGATCACAAATTTATTTATAAATACAAACACATATTCATAAATACAGTAACGTTACTAATTAACTTACTCTAATTGTTCTACTCGATTCTTTTGCAATTCAGATCGTTTACACTTTACGGAATAGATAAGCGAGTTCCAGTATCTAAAGCAAAAATCAGAAATTTTAAATTTAAATATTAGAGATGTTCGAAGACCGAGGTTTTTCATCCCGATCCGGTCCGCAGAGTAAACCTTTGTAGAAAATACGTACCAGCTTGTACTTGAAATAAATTTTATTAATTTAATTTTAGCTTGTAAAAACAAACATAAATCATAAGCTTGTTGACGAAATTCTGAAACCGGAAATTTTGGCCTCGAGATGGTTGGAAAATGTTCTTTCATCTCAAAATCATATGTAGTTAATAATTTTTAGATAGCGTTAAAAAAATCTTGTATGATTTCAAAGGGATTTTAAATTGGGTTTATTTTAAAATTTTGGACTAAAGAATTGCGTGCACGATCCCGCCACAAAGTCGTAATTTTCCAAGCATGATTTTAAATACAATACAAAGTCATGGCTAAATGTACCTCAAAAAAAGCGACGAAAATATAACTAGCAATGTTGTTTGTGACACCTCCCAGAAACCGCCTTCAAATCGGTTATCCTGATGACACCTAAATCGAAACGAAATTATCAATGGAGGTTACTTACATGCATATACATAGGTTTACAGAATTATGTTTCTCAGAGTCCACTCAGTTTCAAAATCTATGTATTTACTTACATCTGCGCGTATATTAGCGCTGTCACGCACATCGGCACGACCATGCAAACGACTGTCCACACGAAAAAATTATGCTCTCCTTGTTGATAATATTCCACAGCTAATTTGATATTGAGCAGCACAGCGACGACGCGCATTAATATGGATATTATAGTTGCGGCTATATCTCTGTAGGACACAGTTTTTTCTTTCCACGCATGTGTTCCAGAATCAACCCCATCTGCGTCTGCGCCATATGCTTCGGTTTCTATGCATTCTGGTAAATTGCTTTTCGGTACGCATTGAAGTCGTGTTAATCGCAACAAATTCAAAATAGTATTAATACTTTCCATGGCTGCGTTGTCGTCGTCAGTTTGTACAATGGCAGTTTACAAAAATTTATCAAGTTGACGGTCAAACTTTTTCAGTCGTTGAGCGTCTGCGCAGCAATTGGGCATTCAGCATTTTTTTAACGCGACTAAAAATCCGAGCAATCGAGCAAATTTTTAAATATATTTTTGCATGAAAGCCTAGCGTACATATTTTAATGTTTGGGTGTGTATGTTTAACCAGTTTTTGTTTGTTTATTATTGAATGTGATACCATAAATAGCAATTTAGCAAAAAAAAACAAAAGATTAAAAATCGACAATAACAATTTATAAATGTCAGAATAAATAGCGAATATGAGGAACCAAAACAAAAATTGGCATCCCATGATCAGCTGATCCCTTAATCGATGATAAAAAGTCGATGACAGGTGACAGAAACCCGAGTTTCGATAAAAAAAATAGAAATTTAAAATTTTCTGTCCCCAGAAATTTGATAATTCGCACAGAAGAAGAGAAGTACGATCGATATGGACGGATATTTTCAGATTTACATAAGTGATGTGAAAATAATAAACACAAACACGAAAAATCGATTACACAAATTGAGAATTTAATAACACAGTGCTGCAATATTTGCATAATTGATGCAATCAAAAGTAATCATGAATACAAATTAAGCTTTTACTACAATTTGAAGATTTACAGCAAAAAAAAAATTATGGAAATAGAAAGAAAGTAAAAACTATATTTCTAGGGTTTTTGAACTTGTAAATTTACATGGTCAATGCTATAATTATCGCTTTGATGTTAATTCCCCTATATGGAATACCATAGGATAAGTTTTATAATTAATAGATGCAAACAGAATGGATTTATCAGTCTTAAAAATAGTAAAAACTCTATTTTCGCCAATAAAAACTGAGGACGTTCTACTGCGTGGTTATATAGAGGGTGTTCGGAATTTCATCAAAATGCGTAAATTCCTTTTACAGTACCTGCAGTTCCGAAATGATAATTAGATAGTACTGCAAGTTCCACCAGTACTAAAACGCCATTTTGGTATAGAGCTTTGCTCTTCATTTACATCAATATTTATAATGTAGTTTTGAAATAATGGTAAATTATATGTATTTCAAAATTTAAATTTTTTCAGCGAAAACATTAACCATGCTGAAATTAAGATGTTAGTTAGAGGCATTAAAATTATTTTTAATAATACACAAAAAGAAAAAAATAGATTGGCGCTAAAGAAATGGGGAAATCAGATTTCATTTTATGTAGGTTTTCATTCGGTTTAATGAAAATATCGCAATTTGAAGAAATAACCAAAACAGCAAAATAAAGAAAATTTGCCTGTTTTATTTTATCCATATCATCAAAAAGCTGATATTTCTTTGATCAAAAATATCGTTAACTAGTAAAATCAATGCAACTTCAATTTTAGTGGTAGGGAGTGCGTGTAAAAATGTAATAAGCTATTTTCAAAGTCGCAACAATTCTATCAGCTAATCTGTTGTGCTCCCTGAAGAGAAGTTTTAAATTGAAGTTTACATTGTAATTGAACATAAATAAATGTTGACTTTTCAAAAATCGTATTGACTGTAATAAAAAATTCTCGAGTTGATATTTTAAAAACAATATATACATAGGTAGGTCAAAAACGGTCATAGGAGAACTTCATTCAGTTGAAAAACTCTGTTCATAAGGCAATTTGTGTCCCACTGTTGAGTTTTGAGAAGCCTTTCTGTTTTATATTTAATACCTTTAAATATTGTTGTTGGATGTTTGAACTTAACTTTGTGCGTTTTTATGTGAAAACCAAGGCGAATCCATACAAGGTGGTGTTATAAATACAACTACAAAATTCCTATGCATTTGGTTTTTGTTTCTGCGTAAGAGTTGTCAAAATTTAAATACATTTTGTTTTTGCTTTTACGGCTTTTGAAAGCTCATACGCAAAAGGAAAAACAAAATACATGTAGGTGAATAAAAAAAATCAAATCAGCTGCTCTTATGCCATCACCTTCTATAAATTCGCCTTGGTGAAAAACTATGTGAAAAAGTGAGGTTTACGGTGTCAAGATATACATATGTATGTATAAAGTTTAGAATCATCAGAACCCCCGTAAAGTAATAATATTCAATGAGTGTCGAATTTAACTACAAATCTTGCTAAATTGAGCTCATTTAAAATGGATATTCCTAAATTTCTAATTAAAAGGCATCGTCTCAAGTAAAATTTTATAATTATAAAACTCGTAGGTTAAACTAGTATTTTACTTACATATATGTACATATGTATATGTATATTAAGGGGTTACGCCACCTTGGAAGCCCGAAATCGATGACCAAATTAAATTTTTTTTTGCAAAGAAAGTATACACCGTCAGGGAAATCTTTTGACAACGTTTTAATGTGCATACATTGAAGTTGCTTAGAAAATTTTTTCAGGACTTTACATCGATAATTATAGTTGAGACTGCAACAATCAAGTTTTCGTCTTCATTAGAAATGTTCTGCCTATGATCTATCGTAGGGATTTGCTATTATATGGACTTGTTACGAAATTACAATTATATGAAGGAAAAATGGCTATTTCACCCATGTTTTTCATTACATTAATTGTTATAAAAAAAAACAGAAAATTATGTATTGCAAAAATCCTACGATATATCCAAGAGGATTGCCTTGTGAGTATTTGCATATAAAACTCTTTGGAATCGGTTGAAGTTTGTAGGAGATATGTGGTGCACTGTTTTTAAATACCGTGTTTCGAGAAAAACGCGTTTAAAGTTTCTATACATGGTTCCGGTCACTCAGACGCGCATGGTTTAAAACAACGAAAAAACAACTTTAACCATCAAAATTATGTTTGATTTTATATTCTCCGTAATCTCGGAACTACCAGGAAGCATTTTAGCTAATAAAAAAAATCGATTTTTAAAAAATGTTAGTTTTGTTCCGACTACGCCACAGTTAACTGGAAAAGGATTGACAGATGTCGTCCTAGCTTTTTTGTTCCAGCCAAAAGCGGACCACAGAACAATCCACCAATTTTCCTGGGTGAAATTTCGGTACCGGAGGGCCTATTCGAAAAACTTTTTACGTTTTTTCTCTGAAAGAAACGAATTATATCGGGCTTTGCATCCTACCTAACCAACTTCCATCAGCATTCTTCTAGCAATTCGAGCCTTCACTTTTCCCAATTTCTTCCGACTGGACTGTAGCGGTGTTGTAGAGGATTTTTTGTACGATCGTGGTTTAGTTTTTGGTGTTTCCGTCCAGTATGCTTTCTTTTCATTAGGCCATTTTCGTGACATGACCCATACATTGATCAGGAAATTAAGATTATAAGTTTAAATCGGTCAAGTTTTCGCCGAGTTATTTAAAAACTTCTAAAATTTTCCCTATTTATGATTCCCCTGAAAAAACTTATAAACATATTTATGCAAAACTTTCAAACTTCAACTGTTTTATGAGCTAAGGTGAACTTTTTGAATATTTAAAAAAAAAACTATTTTTATTCATAAAGAACCAAACCCCGAAAATTTAGATCTAGGTCAGCTATATCCCAATATTATGGTTGTCTTAAAATGTGATGCATATTATAATTCCGATTTTTTTTCTTTGTATGGAGAGTGATACACCCTAATGTAAATATTATTTCAAAAAAAAAAAATAAAATAAAAAACTATGCTATTCTATTGTTTTTCGCGAAGGTTTCATTTATATTATTCTCGATTTTATATAATTGTATGGATGAAATGATCAGCGACCGAAAATATTTTGAATAAAAATAGTCGTAATCGGATTTAAATTTTTCGCTAATATTTCAGAGATATTTTTGATACTGAAATTGATATTGTCATCGCCGCCAAATTTATTTGCCTTTGCTATAATCAAATTTGATGTAAAAATCAAAATTAAAATATATTTGATGGTTATTTTGATCGAAAAAATTAAAATCCCAAAATAACGATTAAATCGTGACTTTTTTAATAAAAATTATAACCGTTACGGAATTATTAAATTTCGAGCATTAAACATATAAGTTTTTTGTTGTTAATTTTTCAAACTTAAGTATGTTTGTGAAATCGATATGATTTAAACTACATAATTTTTTTTTTTAAATAACAATAATGAAAGTCTAGAATTTTTAAAAATTCATTGATTTATTATTTTGGATTTTGAAAACGCTCGGGGTTTGGCGTCAGCCAAAGTGGATGAATTTTGGTTCAGCCCTAAAAATCGATGTTCGCAGTCGTTCTCTATATGTATATGTACTTATAGAATGTAATTTATTGTTGTAATTGAAGTTTACACTTATCAGCGACCCATTTGCAAAAACGAATGGTTACTTCGATACCTACATTTTGGCCAAGGCGGTATGTGCAATAAAAATGCTCGTATCTTGTTTTTTTTTATTATTTTTATTTTATTATTTGTATTATTGTTATTACTATTATTATTGTAGTTAATAATAATTACGCAATTTTTTTTTCATTATTACATATTACAGTGTAAGAATTAAACTAATCTTTTACACAAATGCCTAAATTGTTGTATTTGGGTATGAGTGTGGGTGTGTGTGTGTGGTTGTATGGGTGTGTATTGTAGGTGTAAGTTATTATAGCCTACAAAGGGACAATAATCATTGCTGCCAACGCCGACATCGTCAGACGTATGTATGTATGTCACACGTTAAGCGCACTACTGTACTTGCTGCTTTCGTCTTTATAAGTAGTTTTTAAACTTAGTTTTACTATTAACTCGTGATTATTTTCACTTCATAAAATGTTGCTTTATTTATTTTGTTTTCTTTTTTTTATGTAATATTTTTTGTTTGTTTTTAAATTTAAATTACTTTTCAAAGTAAATACTAGGGTATATATGTATGTACGACGTAAGTGTAAAAGCGCGTTTCGTACGCTATTAGTTATTGTTGTTTTCTGGTTGTTTTGTTTTTTTTTTTTGTTTCTGCTGAGGATTTAATATGTATGTAGGTATATGATGCGCGTATGTAGCATGTCTGGTTAAATGAATAATCGTGTTTTTGGTTGAGGGAGGGGAAGAGTTTAGATTAACTTACAATATTTTACTTTGTATTATGTATTTTATTTGTAATTTTTTAATGTAGGTATGCAGCAAGTTATTAACTTTTCTTTTATATTTTATCTGCAATTAACTTAATTGATAAACTTTTAATTTCTTTTTGTATGCCTGCAGTATGTTTTATTTTCCTTTTTTTTTTTTAATTACTTAATTTCGAAGTAAAATTTAATTTATTCACTAAACTTTCAAAACCAAAACACAAAAAATTTAATCTTGGGCATAGCCCAATAATAAAATTTTAGTTTGTTTTAGAACTCATCTTACCACGAAGTTACATACATATTTACATACATATGTAGATGCAGTGCTTAATTTAGGTTTGTAATTATTTATACTTGTAAAATTACATATTACGAAAAATCAACGAACAATTTCATTTTTAAATAGGTATATAGTATGTTTTTTGCTTGAAACTTATTTATACTAATTTAATAATTGCAAAATTCTTTTTACACCGCATATATGACACGCATTTATATGCGAGTGCTTAACTTAGTATATGTAGATATAGTCATAATAAAAAGCACAACTATAATAAAAATCGAATACTAAAAACTTGAAAAAAAAGTATTATTTTTTCAATCTATAGCTCATATGCACATTTGCGCGCTTTCAATTCAAGAATTTGTTTTCCGTTTTTGAATTTAGCATATTTTTTTTTTTTAATTTAAGTATGAGCGAGCATATAACATATTTTATTATTTTTATTAACAAAAAAAAAAACTGCACAGTTTCAGCAAAAAATTAACAAATATACCATTTCCGTTTTCACTTTTTACTATGCTAAGAAATTAGTTTTTGTTTTTGTGTACAATATAGTTTTTTTTGTTTTGTGGATGTCTTTAGGCGGTTTATTGTTATATTAGTTTGTATTAAAATAATTTCATTGTTGGTGTTATTCAAATACATACTATATATGTATATATACTATGCATTTATAGGCCTTAGTGTCGGCTAAACTGCCGCAAACGATACTCCACCGTTTTCCTACTAAACAAACTCCCACCACGATTATCTCAGTTTGTCTCTTTTTATCGTGTAATCGTTTACTCTATTGCATGTACTTATGTACAGTTACTCGAAAAAGTTTTGGCATAGTGATATTTTTCACAATATTCGCATTTTCTTTTTAGTTAATTTTAATTAATACTATAATTGATGCTATAACAAAAACAAAATTTATAAAAAAAAAAAATTTTAAATCAAAAAAAAAATTTTATTTGTAAATCGAAATTTTTGATAATTTTTCGAGTACGCTGTAAAAGTAGTGTAACAAAACTCACAAGTTTCAAACTTTGTGCAATGCTTACTAAAACTAAAACAATAAACATCCGCCAAATTTCAAACAAAATTAGAATTTTTAAATCGAAATTTTTGATAAACTAATTTTAGTGTAACATAAATTAACGTTGTGCAACATTTACTAAAAAAAAAAATTGCTGTAAAAAACTGTGTATCTAAAAAAGTTTTCCAAAAATTTCGATAATAAATTTTAATATAAATTTACAGATTTTTTTTTTAATTTTCTGCGGTACAATGAGAACATTGCGTATATTAAAAAAATAACACTGTGCTAAAACTTCTTGGATTGACTGCATGACGCAAAGGAGAATTTACGAATAGTAAGGATTAATAAAAAAAATTGTGGTAGGCATTGATTATATTGCTTACTATTTTAGTGTATTTTGGTGTTCATTAATGGTAAAAATTTAGAGAGCGCAAAAGATTAGAGGCAACAAGACAATTTGCTTCTAAAAATATTAACTAGTAATTTTTATGTATCTTATTTGTATTTGTAATTAAAAAAAAGATAAAAATTATTTAAAAATGAAGAATCTTATTTACTTACTATATGTATAGTCTTTGTGAAAAAGTGAGTTGAAATTAAAGCAAGCTGCAAAAACGCTACTACTTAGAATCAGTGTTTTTTTTTTTTTTTAATAAATATAATGTACGACACAAATTAAAAAAAAAGAAGAACAGTTCACCAATATGTTCATCATGACAAACTAAATCACTCACAAATACCAGAATATTAAAAAAAAATTCTCGGCTGGTCGATTGCAATTGCTCGAAATATTTCTGTTCCTTACTGTGCTCATTGATGCTTGTTTTTATTTTTTAGTCCCTTATTTTTATTACTTTTGTTAATATAACCTATTATTACGTAGTAAATTTACGTTGAGTGTATATGTACGTATGTCTCTCTTCCTACTGCAATTTTTTGACATTTTCTTTTAAATCTTTAATTGCTAAATTTAATAGGAATCTGTCGAGCCTGAAGTGGTTTTTGTATTTTATACTCACTTATACATATTTTTTTAAATATTTTTTTTCATATATTTTTTACTTTTGAATATTGCATTTATTTTGAGTGAAAAAAATATGCGCATATCATGTTTTATAATGCATTGTATAACTACATACATATATACAAAAAAACTTTCTTTTTCCGTTCCAAACGCATATTTATGTAAATGCACACGCTCTCTTTCTCTCTCTCTCGCTCCACCCATCTCTCTCTGGATTTAGAGCTCAATGCGGTGACCATGCGATGGTGAAGGTTGGCTGGCATTTGCGTAACTAGTTGGAATTGTGAAAAAATAGAATGCACAAATTTACGACAAATTTAAAGTAATAAACCACCAAATGTACATATATAGTGTAAAATATATTCACTTACATATGCATGTTACAATTTTAATTTTAAGTCTATATATAAAGCAGTCGAAAGCAATTTGAATGTTTCAACTTTGAGGAATATGAAGATGTTTCGATTGTGCCAAAGTTTTGTAAAGCCTAAACGAAGAGCTCAATAAAACGTTGATATTAAAATTTTCGTTAAAAATTTTAAAAATAAACGTTTTCGAGCATTTTAGTTTCAATTCAACAACCAATATAAGTAGTAAACAAAATACTTGTTCTTCAAATCATCTATCGATTATAATTGTTTTAATTTTTATTAAGCGATTAAAGTAATTTATTTTTCAGTAATCATTTATCCTTTTATATTGGTTCAATGCGAATGCATAACATTTGAAAATAGAATTTGATTGTCAGTATCCACCAGTTAACCGATTGACCACGCTCGCGAGTAGGGCACACAACAAACCATATTTCTGCTTCTTTAATTATATTTGAAATAAATGCTTTTGAACTAATATTACCTAAAATCTCAAAATCTTTAAATCTCAACATATGTATATATTTAAAAAAAAAGGTAAACTTGCATAAGTTTATTTAATTCGGCATCATATTCCACTCGAATATTAAAAATCACTTTCGAAAATTTATATAAAGCACTTCCATCAAGCAGAAACTAATTGAATTTCCTTCGAAAATTACAAACAGCACAATTGAATATAAAAATCAGAGACAGAAAAATGCTATTTTGTTTTATAAAAAAATGTATTAAAAGATATTTTGCAAACCAAAACCCAACTGCTGAGACCTTTCAGTCGTCTGAAATTAAATATTAACGAAAAAAGTTAAATCTGAAATAGTTATAAATAATGATATTTATCATAAAAACACAAGCTCTACCGTCCCTGATAAAAATAAATTTTTTTAAAGCATTCCCCTTAGGCCACTGCAAAAAAAGCCAAGTTATACAAATATTTTTGGTGAACGTATAAAAAAAAAAAGGTTTTTTTTCAAACGACCCACACAAGTGTCATGCATGCCACAATTTGAAGCATTTTGTTTGCAATTTTTGAGAAATTCCGTAAAACAGTTAGTATTTATTGTAATCAGTAAAAAATACAACAAAAAATTAAAAAAAAAACTCACCAATTTTGCTCTTCATTCATCATTTTTCGCCTAACCTAACCAACCGTTCGCCACAAAAGCCAGCACATAGTAGGTACCACCTTCATTTTACGCAATCATCTTTACTGCTTACATATTTACACAGTATATTTCGTGTTAAATCTAATTTGAGGTTGTTTATTTACACTGTTTCAACATGCACTGTAACTAATAAACTTTTGGAAAGCACGATAGAGGAGACAATTTGTAAAATTTCAGTTTTCATTTTCGAAGATAAATCTTTGCTGTTAATCAAATAAGGTGTTTAAAATTGATGAGTTTAATTGAAAATTTAATGCAATTTACATTTAATTATTTAAAATACTGCCAACAAAGTACTAAATGAGTTAAAAGGGGGGCCAAACCAGGACTAAATTGCAGTGATATTACGAAATTCGGAGCAAAGTAGAGGTGCAACACGAATATAGAAATATTCGCTTAGGGACTGCAACAACATTTAACAAAAGTACAAAGATAATCACTGAATCCATCGCATTCCGAACTTTCGTGAAATCTCCACAAAACAAAAACTATCACCGAATCCAACGTACATAATTCTAACATTCCTAGCTATTCGGATTCAGCGATATTATTTTCGTGAAATCTTCGAAAATCGAGCTAAGATGGATTCAGCAATCGCGTTGAATAACAGAGCTAAAACAAGCGCTTCTAATATCGTTAATTCTCTTGTAAGATACGAAACAAAATAAATGGCAATTTTATTAGCGCCTATCCATCTCATCAAAATTAAGAATCATTTTCCAACGCACACAACATGCCCGATTTCTTCACGTCCAATCGGTAACGCAAATTGAAATTATGAAGAAAATTTCACACTTGTTTGCTTTTTTTTTTTGGTTTTACACCGTATATTCTAAATCTTATCGTACATTACATAAATTTATATTGTTTGCATATTTGTATTATTTTCATTGTAATGCTTTTTGTCGCTGCTGCTGCATTTGTATGGTATACAATTATGTAACTTATTTATTATGCATATTGTTGTTAACAGTTATACATAGTATGCCTCAAAAATATTCACATTCGAGATACTCGTACATACATACATATAGTTTTCATACTGTAGTCCAGCCGCACTTGCTTGTAAAAATATTTCCGAATATTTTCTTTGTGGTTTTTTTGTTTTTGTGTTTTGTTTTTGTCTAGATATCCGTGTTTCTTTGTTTTAACATTTCTTATATCTTTATTTATGATTTTCAAATGGTAAATGGAAATGATTATACGATTTTTCGAAATAAACGAAAAAAAAAAAATGTATAAAATTTTTCTATTCCAAAGTTATGGTTGTGTTTATGTGGTAAGTTCTATTTTAGAAAAAGAAAAAAAAACAAAATATATTTCCAATAATCGTAACGCAAACAGCCAGAAAATTAAAGTAAATTCTAAATAGTGCATTTATGAATCGCATCCAGTTCACGTCATATATGTACGCTCCCCCGGAAGCGGAGTGGGAATATTATTTATTGGCCATTGTCAACATATTAAATTTTTGCTTTTTATTTGCCCCTAAACTATGAGTGTCTCTCTTTAATCCTAACATTTATTGCTAATAGTACAATAAAAAAAAATAAGCGAAACAAATTAATATAAAATAATCATATCTGAGTTGTTTGCCGTTATTATTCAAAGATGCCGTTATTGCTACTCTACGATATTCTGCTGCTGCTGAATGTGGTGTTTTTTATTTCTGATTTTTGTGTTTTTTTTCGTTTTGTTTTGTTTGAATGCTTGGTAACTGCGTTTCGTGTTGAGCATCACATGGAAGGTTAGTTCGGGGAGTAGACATGCGAGTTTAATTCATAAAAACTCTCTGCTCGATTGATTGTTTATTTTTTTTATAACATAATTATGTACGTACATACTATAATATACTTGTTGATTATACGCGCTGCAGTGATTTTAAAAGCAGTGCCATTTTAAAGTATTTGTTATATCTATGTAGTACTGCATCATCTCGTATATGTATTGATTTGTGTTTGCTTTTGCTTTTGTTTTTTGTTTTTGTTGATAGTTGTTGTTGTAGCTACGTCTACTTCTTTGCTTTGATTTTGCATTTGCAGCATACATATACTACAGGTTATTATTATACATCGAGTTGTGTATGTACTTGCTTGCTCCCTATTAAGTTTTTTGTTAATTCTCGTCGGTTTCATTGTATTGATTATTTGTTTCATTTCTCTGGTAGCTGGTACTTATCTCATTCAATATTTCTTCTTTTTTAATCACTTAAAAATTACGCTATATGAGTTCCATTTTTTGTGTGGAAAATTATTAATTCTTTCATTTGTTGTTTTTTTTTTGTTTGTTTTTTTTCATCTTATGCTTCTTTCTTTTTTCTTGTTTTTGTTTTTGTGTTGTATTTTCTTAAATCTATTGATTTTCATCATCGTCACCGTCGCCATCGTCATCGCCATGTTCCTCATGCTGCTGCGAACTGGCAGCGAGTAACGCGGCTTTCTGCGCTGCAGCCGCTTGTGCTATCATTGAGGGTGCGGACATCGGTATTTTCCCGCTGGTTTTGTACTCGGTCATCTCCTGCAATAAAACAATTGAAAGAAAACAGCAATGGATTAGAAACTTTCCGCAACAAGTTTTGTTTGTTGGTTTTTTCTCACAACTTTTAATTAGCTAAGTAATTTTTCTTACCCGCTCATAGCGCGCCTTGTCCTTCTCAGCCATTAGCTCATACTTTTGCTTAACCTCTGGATCCACATCGGACCATTTACGGCCAAGCTCCTTGGCAATATCGCCAACACCATATTCAGGATTCGCGGCTTTAACTTTGTTGCGTTCATCATTGCAAAACCAGAAGAATGCAGATCTAGAATGTTTAAGAGATTTTTTTTTTCATTAGATTTATTATTCCATAGCGAAAATTTGACTAATTGCAAGGATTTAATGAATGCATGTTAGCTACGAACTCACAATGATCTTTTCGGCGCATTCGGATCCTTAATCATTTTCCTCTTCTTGCCACGTCCAACTACTGTGCCCTTGGGTGGCACATAATTTGACATTTCCATCTCATATCGCGCCTTATCTTTTTCGGCCATTTCATGGAAGCGCTTCTTCTCCTTGTCCACCATTGTCTTGAAAAAAGAAAAGAAAAATAATATATAATTATGAAAAATGTGGACACTTACACACAGGAATTAAATAAAATAATAAATTTATGGATGATAGTGATCAAATATCTAGAGTCTGGAGTTTATTAAAGTGAAGGACCGCTTTTTACTAAATGAACTAACTACGCTAGCCGAGAAAAAGTCTGGCCAATGGCATATGATCATCATTTCTTAAGTAAAATTTTCTGCTGAATTCAAATACGAGGTCAAATTTTGGGCACCATATTGGATCCGCTATTTTGATGACAGACACGTATTTATATTTTTTATATTTTTTATGTAAATATATGATTTTTACTTCGTGTTCTACATTTGATTTATAGTCAGACAATGGATTCTCAACTCAAGCAGAATCATGCAATAAAATGGATTTTGCGCCATTAGGAAACCATTCTTCGATTTGTGGTAATAGGTGATCCTGTAATATTTCCTCATTTTTTTGCTTTGATTGATCATTCGCCCATTCCTTTAGATTAAAAAAAAATCGGAGCAAGCCAAAGAAACTCTGTGCTCGTGAGTCGAAGTTATTAACTGTACAATGGGCAATCAATCAATACTTTATCACCAAGTCATCTTTGATCTAATCGTTTTGATATAAAATCATGAGTCAATAATATAAGGTTGGATAGCTAGGCAGTTGTCTCACTCCCGCTCACTGCCTTGCCATGTGTGGCTTTATTTTTTAATTCATAGAAACTACTAATAATATACCTTTTGGCACCGACCTACAAATTTAGCAAATATGAGCAATCGCAACATCTTTTAAGCTGCTTTATATATTTAATTTATATTTTATTCGAAATAATAAAATTTTCGTTTCTCAAATGCAACCCTACAGGCAGTCGAAAAACACAAACGTCAATAAATATCCAACATTTAATATTGTAATTAAATCATGATATACATAAATGTCTATGTCAAAAAAGAAGATGAAGCGAAGTGATTTTCTCAACAGATTGGAAAGAACTTGATTTCTGACAAGAAAAATCAAAATTACGTTATTTATTAATAAGCGGTTTTCCAACTAACTACTTTCCCTGGGTCAACAGAATATAAGCTCAAGAATTTGAAATTAGCAAAAACTATGAAAAAACAATGAGTTTGTAATTTACAGTGTTGACTCAATGAATGGAATTTCCCCAATTATTTTACGCCTTACATATATTTCTCGAATAAAACTTCCTTTAAATTTATTTCGTTTGACACCAGTATTGTCTAATCTCCGTTACCTTACCAACTAAATTGAATCAACGCCCCTTAAGAGGTGGCACCCAATTGAAATTGAGTTAAACTAATATATTTAAACATGTGGCATCACGCATTTCACGATTCAGTTTTCCTTAGCCTACTTCCTTTGAATCCTATACCATAATATTTAAATTAATCGACCATACCGTAATATTTAAAATAATATAATATTTAAATTAATCAGCAGGTGGCAGCCCTCCAAAATTATTTTTAAAATTTATTTTCTAAACAGGTGGTAACCCTCCGAAAATATTTTTGAAATTAAAACTTTGTAAATCGTTTAGTATGAAACTTATACAGTAACATTTAATTTAATTTCTTGATTCAACTTAATTTACATTTAAACAGGTGGCAACCATCTTTCCCATCATTATGGGAGTTAAGCTTTCGTTTGATACCCATATTACAATATTCGCTTTCACTCATTGTTTCAATTAAGCTTAACCTTGTAAACAAGTGGCAACTCCCTTTCTTCGGTGATAAACCATATAACTGAATATGTGTAAAATCTTATCGAAATCTCTCCAGACGTCATACAGCAATATGTGATTTAACTTATTTATTTAATTGACTATGACTATTTAGCAATTGTATTTAATATATGCCCTATATTTTAATCCAGTTTATATTTCAAACATAAAAAATGCGAAAATCGTTAAGGATCTGTTCAGAACACATCTAATTCTGCAATTCTGTCCACCGCCTTTCTTTCTTCAGCCAACTAACTATGTATACACTTATTATTAGGCAAGTTTAATTTGCGTCAAAATCTCAACTCTAGTTCTGCGCTTTTACTATTTGCTTCGACGCCATCGGAAAGTCAAATTGACAAACCTAAATCTTACGGCTTTAGCAATCAGTGCACGTTTCCTGTATCGTACGTTATCCCGCAGTCTTTTTAAGGTAAAATGTTTTTCACAGCAAAATTGTCCAATTACCCCCATTGTTTGTTTCTATTTATTCTTCTTCTTGATTGCGTGCCATGGGGTAGATGTTACCCAGCAGACACAACTTCTAACGTGATGAAAAATGTTGATTTTCATCGATATATTTAGCTGATGTAACTTTCGAGACGAGCACGATTATAGAACTACATACAGTGACTCATCAAACAACTTACCACATGCTGATTTTTTTTTTATAATATTAAAAATGTTTTTCGCGATTTTTTTACTTAATTTTTTTATAAAAATATAGTTTATTGTATAACAAAAGACATATGAATCAAAATTTCAAGCATTGTACACATTTTTTTTTAAATACAACAAATTTTCTTCAAAATTTGAAATTTTTTAGTTTGAATAAGTACTTTGAAATTGTTTTTCATTTAACTTAGAAAAAGTGCAAGACCGTCAGCACAAACAAATTAAAAAAATTAACGGTATGTACAATAGGTATATAAAACTCATCAATTGTATGAAAAAATCTGCGAAAGACCAATATTCAAAAAAAAAAAAAAAAAAAAAAAAAGGAAATCAACCGGAACTTTTGCCGCTTCCGACTTGCACACTATTATTCGAAAATTGTATAAACATACCCGAAAGCTTTCAAAATATTTCAATTAAAAAGTTTGAAATTTTCAAAAAAAAAAAAAATAAAAAAAAAAAATTTGATATGCAGTTGTGGTCACGAAATTAATATTTTAATTTTTAAATATTTTTTTATAAAAATATATTTGAATCTTTAACAAAAACTATTTACAGTCGAAGTTCCAAACTTTCTAAAATTCTCAAATTCTTAATCCGGATGTCTACAATATTTTGGAGTATGCAGTAGCTCATTCAATTCTAATACAATAAAGTGATAAAAATGTAAGCGGCATTTTTTCAAAATTTACTTTTTGATGCAAAAATAGATGTAGGAACATTTATGCATCAAAAAGAAAACTTTGAAAACATATCGCCGCTTACGTTTTTTTTTAGGCTCGATTTATTTTCGCTGAGAACGCTGATTCCCGAATGTTTCTCTAATCATCTCTAGCGTTCGTTTGCCCTCTAATCGTCCTATAGCCATGGTTTGCTGGGTATTTACAAATGGTCAGTCGATGCATATTTGTACATAGTACAAACGATATGTACATATGTATGTATGTACATATGTACATACATATGTATAGTGTGCATAGAGGTTACAGAAATAAATTGCTCGGACATCTATAAAGGCGACTCCTTTTGTGTTTGCTTCTGTGGTTATTTGTTGCAAGTTTTAAATTTAAATTATATCTAATGCTGTATGTGCACACACGCCGAGTAATGTTATAAATTAATTTCGAGAAATCTGCGCAACATCCCTCCCCATCCATATTCATTAAACTTTAATTCTAAAATTTGCTGTAAACTACTTTTAACTTATTTAAAGCTAAACACTGACTGTGTGGCTTGGCTTCATATTACAATATTTGCCATTAAATTTTATCCAGCAAACGAACGAACCAACAGCCGCAGACAGAACCCACCCCTTAATTTCCACTCTACATTATATCCTGTCAGGTCCCAGCTGACAGCACTCAGTGGTAACCCCTGCAAATATGTACACACATACATACATATCTAATGTATGTAAGAATGTTTATATACCTATACAGTATGTACATAAGTATGTGTATGTGTGTGTGTATGTGTATACATATCCAACGCACTTAAGCAACCAATTCTACACTCAATCTACACACCCAACCATTTTTCACCTTAGACGGTTTTGAAGTTGAGCAAACTGAAAAGCTAAGTGCTGAAGTGAAATAAAAGTTGACGCACCAACAAAAACCATACAACCCAGTAGCAAAAGTCATCTAATCTAAGGTCTCTAATCAAGAATGATAGAATACGAGATCGCGTAGAAACACAACAAGGAATATGAGAAGAAAAAGAACGCGATAAGCTCACAATTGCACACAGCAATGAATTTGCAATATCATTGAACGAGGTAGAAAAATGGTAATAATGTTTTTATTTTATTGCCGATTTACTTACATATATAAAAAAATTAATCATATATCTATATTTTCAGATTGTGTTGCAAAACTGCGGAAAAAGTTCTTTAAAAGGCAGTAAGAGGCTATCAAACTTTGGCCACAGCGGCAACAGTGGAAAAAGCGAAAATACTGCACGTGGAAGATATATTTTTACTGCAGTTGCCACCCCATTTTCATTATTATGTGTTTAATTTATTGTAAAAATCACAGCAAACTTAACACTTTTATACAAATTTTTGGGAACGAATTGTGTGTTTAGGTTATGTATGTGACCTCACCGGCGTCAAACGAGGCAAGTACGCAGTAACTGGATTGCTTTTGTCGTCATCTCTAATTCCCTGCATCGTGGTATCCAATAATATAGCAATATGTTTATATGTTTATGTGTACGCTCATCAGTGACTTTTATCATGCTGGATGTACATATGTGAACGACACATTTTTTAATGAAAACAAAACTAAAGATACTATTTATCATAACTATACGATAGGTACTTTTTGACAAATGTCGACCTTGTATTTGTTACTTACTAATTTTTTTTTATAAAAATACGGTTCATTCTACAGCAAAACCTGAATAAATTCAATATTCAAACTTTGTGAAAATTCAACAAATTTTCAAACTTTTTAATCAGAAAATTCTTAGGTATGGAGTTTTTATAGCATATTCAATTTTAATATAATAGAAAGCAAATTGGAAGTAGCTCAAAATTCGTGTTGATTTTCGATAATTTCTTTTGCTGACAGTGTTTGCTATTTTTTTCTTGTTGAAATTTTGATGAAAATGTGTTGATTTTTTTTTTTTTAAATGATTAAATTTATACGATCTTCATTGTAGAGTTAGCTATATTTTGTATAAAATATTAATAAAAAACAAGTAAGTAACAAATAAAGGCGCAAAACTTGTCCAAAAAATCCCTGTCTTGTAGTTATGATAAGCGCTATATAGCTTCGCTAAAGCTACCGATGTTGCGATAATAGTCCAGCAACTCAGAAAGTCGTGACTTTAGTTATTGGCAAGGGTTAAGACAATTTCAAAATTATATTAATTGCTTAAAAAATGTTATTTCCCATTTGGAATTTCAAAATAGTTTATATTTATTAAATTTGAAAACCTATACTTCCTCCGTCCCGAATCGAACCAAAGACTAACTGCGCCAAAAGCCACTGCTGTGCCGCTTGAGAAGTGAAATTGCTTACGTTTACTTTACGCTTTTGTAATACTAGCCCCTATTCTACTGTCAACTAGGCCGATTTGTCACTGGGTAGGTACATATGTATGTATGTACACGGTATTTCCACATGTTCATATGTAGAAAAAATATATTACTTCGCATGCACGCACATTCTTTGGTATGAAATATTCTGGTTTCGCAAAATTAACCTTCAGATGCCTGGCCTGTAGTATTCAGTAGTATTGGCATATTTAACGAAAATGTTTTTTTTTTTTGCAAACCTTTTTTTATTCCGGTACAAGTTTCGGTACTGTTGACTTTGCCACTCATTGACATTAAATTCAAAACAAATTTTTGCATTTATTAAATATGTACAAATGTATATATGTATCTCCTTGCAGTCAAAAAGAAATGGTTTCGAAATGAACGCATACTCGTATTGTCCACTTTTCTGAAACTATCTTATATGTGGCGCGACGCTTTTATGCGATAAAACAAACATGTTCATACTTGTGTAAGCATTTGAATGAGTATAGCCCTACAACAATAACAACACCAACAAAATCAACAAAAATAAAATTTAGCTCGCATTTTCATTGTGAAATTCAGGGTACGCAGGGGTTTCTCATTATATCTGGGGTTCATCAGGTCAAAATTGACGTCAAATGTTGTCGGTTGAATGAAAACGGGTTGTCAAATGGTTTGAGTTTGAGTTTGCTGTCATACATATGTACCCACGTAGGGTCATTTAAAATAGCAGCCAAGTGAAAACAATTAAATTTCAGTTTACCAGCCAATATAGCCACATTTGTTTGATATCCGTATTGCTATGTTTTATTTAAAAAAAATATAATATTTATTTTAACTGTTTTAATAGGTGGCACACCGGCCCAACTAAAGTTTTATCTAAGAGCTTCTAGAGTATTATCTAAGGGCTTGATGTTCATATCACTATATTTCGAAACCATAAAAAAATACCTTTCCAATCAATGGTGTTTTTCAAGGAAAAAGCAGGTTGCCCCAATTTATATTAGGACAATGAATCTTAAGGGTTAAGAAGTTTGCAGGATTGACCCACGATGCCATATAGAAATGGCGCAATTACTTCACCATGTACTTTAATACAGTGTACGAAAGAAGACTGGGGGGTTGGGTTCCTCCTTAGACGTTGGAGAAGTGTTGGACTTGAAAACTCCAAATCGCTGGTTGAAAACTCAATGCGGATGATGATGGTGGGAGTACTGGTTGGTGGTTAAAGAAAGCCAATGCGCAGCATTTCAATAATATGTATGTGAGTGCAGCTAGTAAGAAATAAGAGAGAGAGAGAGAGAGAGAGAGAGAGAGTCAAAACTAAGAGAAATATATTGTGGTGGAATGGACGTGAAAGCTACTAAAATTGATTTTTATTTAAAAGGCGCAGGATGACGATGACGACAGTGCCACGAAGCAGCTACATATATATTTTTCAGGCAACCCTTAAACGTACGTTTGTATGTGAAAAATATTCACACACACATACATACATACACATTTGCACTCGTCTTTCAATACTGCAATAACGCAAAATTTATTAATTTTCATATTATATACTACAAATTATCCACATTCAACTTTCAGTTAAAACTAAAGCATTATTTTATGGTAAAACAATTCAATCTCCCTTTATGCCATACAACTTAAACCAGACCGAACTTTATTTGTTGCGTTATTTGCTTAATGAAACATTTCTACTTAACGCTCTTTTGAAAAACGCGTGCGATATGTACAAAATACAAATCCACATTCACACAAATGATAGAAAGTCCGATGGGTATGTGGCACAAAAAGGGATTTGTGTAAATGGTTAGAGGAGGACTTTTGAGTCGAATGTTGGCGATAGCAGCGCTCACCAACTTTATATATGTATGTACTATAATACTACATGCTTGTTAATGTAAATATTTACCACACAATTACCCACTATCTTCAAACCTCACTTTTTTCCTTCAATATTTTTTGTTTTTCTTAAATTATTTTTCTTCGTAAAATGTCATTACATATTATAGTATATTATCATACATGATGATATTTCAGGTGGCCCTCCATCGGGTTCCGTCAAATTCATTTTATCTTCTATTTTCGGGGGTCTTTTTTTCTTCAATTTACAGAACTCAGTTTGACGCCTTTTAAACGATGATCCAGGCATTGCCTGATGGAACATAATTCCTCTCCTATTGGCCAAAGCTTATTTAAATGATTCCCAACGGTTTTTGTGTGCAATGTTTAGCTTCTGGACTTCAGTGCTTACATGACGCCCGTTATTTTCAGCAATTGGCTTTCCAACGCATGGCGCACCTTTAATATCAAAAGTGCCGCAACGGAATCGACGAAACCAAAATTACGTTACATTTTCAGTCGCCTGGCTTGCTTTTACGCCTCTATCGAAGAAAAACTGTAAAATATGGCGTATTTTCTCTTTGCTGGTATCCATCAATGACAAAGCTGTTCGAGAAGTTTTTTAAGTACGAAATATTACCTTTCTAACGTTCCCGATTGCATTTATACAACCGCGAGATACAGATTACTAAAACCATTTATTTAGAAAAATAAAGGATTTATTTTTACTACACATGACTAAATGGAATCAGCCATGTTCGTTGTAGTCAGGATCATTTTAGTCTAATTGGAATTGTGACTATAATTTAAGGTTTTAAATGAATGACAAATATAATTACGGCATAAATTATATAAGCCTTACAATTGTAGCTTATAACTTGGTATTATGTTCCCGTTTCATGTGAAGAGAGCTTTAAGGGATTGAAGAACAGAATACTGAGCTTATAGCTTATGCTAGGTTTTCATTAGGTGAAATATTTGACGAAAAAATATGACATAAAATGCCAACGACAACATATTTTATAATTTTGTACTGGTGTCAAATTGACATACATATGTCAAAATTTTGGATGTTCTTAATCAACCGTCAAAATTTGACTTCAAATTTGGCATAGTGAAAACCAGCCATCTTTCTGCATTAACCTTTTAGGGCCATTATTTCAATGACGCCGTCAATCTAATAGTTCCAAAGACAGATTATTCAAATCACCTATGATATATGTATATGTACATATGTACATATTTAGACACAAAAAAAGGTATGATAAATACAATAGTAGCAATAATAACAGTTTTGCGCTTAAAACAATGCTTGATGTTTGGCAATTTGTGGTGTGTGTCTCGATGTTCTAATACAAATTGAGTTGTCTACAATTTTACACCGACTCCGAAAGGCAGATGTATTTTTTGTGAGAAGTTTTTTCCATGGCAGAAAGTCGCTCGGAGGTTTGTCATTGTCTGCCGAAGGGTGACCGCTATTAGAAATTTTTTGTTGGATAATTGAGATTATGTGCCATTAGATAAAAATATGATTTCAAGACCTCGCATTTACTTTGCCCCAAAACTCTAATCCGGGGATGGTTGAGTTTGTATTCTGAAATCTGGTGCAACGGTATTTATGGCGAAGTTGTTAGCAGAGTTTTTCGCTATAAATTCATTGCTTAATTAGCTTTCAAATTTCAACATCGCCAGGGGCAGAACTGGCTCAAAACTCTCATAGAAATCATAGTTCAGTTTTAATATAAAGTGAATTAAATGAACGTAAATTCATTACACATTTGTTTGTTTTTTTTTTATTTTTTGTGGATTTTTACCTAGAAGAGAAGACCCCTAGTGAAATTCTCTGCCGAATAATTCTCTAAAACATTTTAAACTTCCAACGACTTTCCAATTTTTTTTTTTTTTTTTTTTTTTTTTTTGATGAATTTCTTTAAGTAAGAGCGAAACGGCCATTTTAGGGTAGGAGCTAATTGGTAAAATTGTTCTACGAAAACATTTGCCGCGAAATCAAGCCTACTGTGAATAGAAACTCGCGGGTAATTTGTCTCCCTGTCTCATGTTGTAGCAATGAGAGAAAGGAACAAATTCCCAGGGAGTTTCTCTATTCAAAATAGGGTTGAACCTTTTCCTTTAATCTTTCATTTCGCACAGACATTCCAATTTAACCGGGACTTGGAAAACTTTAGTACATAGGCCATAAATTCGAGCTAACTTTGGCATATAGGATAGGTACATATGTATGTACATATATTTTCAGAAAATAGTAACAAAGTCCGGACTGGTTTCGGTTATTGCTTACTTTAATTAGATAATAAACCAATACCAGTTTCATAGCACGAGCGCCGAAGGAGACTTGCAAGTGTATGTAAAATAATTTAGTACATACATATATGAAAAAAAAAAAAACATTTTGCTAATTGTGGTCAAACTAGCTGAAATTTCATTAAAATTAAAAAAAAAAGACAAAAGGACAAAACATTGCAAAAGAAAAAAACAAGTTCTGTTAAATTTAAGTTGCACCATTAAAACTCAAACACATACATAAAATGTTATGTATGTACATACATATGTACGTACATATGTGCATAAGGCTAAAACCCCAACCAGTCACCCGGACACGTGACCTCCAACCTAACCACACATTTAATTGAAAACTACACAATTCACTCCACAAAAATTAGCGAATGGAAAATACCAGCATACCTACTAAAATTGCACTCGTCACCTAACCTCTCGCTCTCGCCAAATCCTTCCTCATCCTTTAGCTATGTGCATACATATATAAAACCTTTCGTGTCATTCTTATTGCAGCTGCAAATGCGGCATGACGTTGACGTTGAATGGTAAATGGCTATGAAGCAGACGGCCAACAACACCTTTGGGTTTTTGTAGACTAAGAGGAGCAAAGTGCTAAGAGAGGGGGGTATGAATATCTATAGAATTGCATTTCCATCATTAAATGAATTCATGTTTTCCAACCTAACGTCCTTTACACTTGCATCGCTCCTCATCGTGCATACACCTGCTGCCGAGTGTGTACGTCTGTATGTATGCAGCTCGGGCCAATTTTTCAAAAGATCGTCTGCCTCGGCTCATTGTCGTCAACTTTGCCCCTTACGGCACGGCACTCTTTTAGCTTTCGTACTTCTCTACATTACTCGTCTCAAGCTTTTTTTTTTTAAGCAAGCAACTAAAGTACCAATTCAGTCTTTCTTTTAACTTTTTGTTTTTTTTGTTTTGTTGACGCTGCCAGACACTTACATAAATGCATTTTGTTGAAAATCTTTCATTCCGTCTCTTACCACGGTATTCGGCCTGAACGCACTTTAATCGGTTTTGTTTATAAAGAAAAAAAAACCTCATACTTCTCTCCTTTATTTTTCGTATTTTTGTATCCTTTTTTCCTCAATGCTCAACACATGCGAAGAAATGCAAACAATTTAAATAAAGCATAATAAAAGTGAGTGAGTGTATAATGAAGGGTAAAATAATGCAAAACAAAAATATAAATATAAAAAAAAAACAATTCCGACAATACAGAAACGTCAAAAAGTGTTTACAAGGACATCTTAAAGCAAAGTGGGTGCCAGCGCTTTCGCTTTCAGGCATTGTTCGACGTTTTACATCACTTTTTTTTTATATTTATTTTATTGATGAAAGCGTAAGTGCTTGAATAATGGAGTTGAGTGGCGACAGACGCCTGCATTTGAGATTGGCTTAAGGAACAAAAAAACAAACAAATGGATGCTGAAGGTAGTTACTAATTGAAGTGTGTAACCTTGTTTCCAATCTTCTTTAAAATTCTATTTTTGTTTGTTTTTTAGTTTAATGGAACCGATGGCCCTTGAATATTGTACATTTATATTTATGCTATACCATAGCAGGATAAATAAAATTATAGAAACGGTACGTGCCAGTAAACCTTCAAAACGTAGAGAAAACAAAACGAAGACTCTAAGGGTCAATTTCTCAGTGCGAGTGTAGCTATGTTTGCCGTTTAAATTGAGTTTAAACTCTTTATGCAGTTTTGCAGTCAACTTTAATCCTAGTCTAAACTGAGTTTAGATGTCCACCCTAAACTGAGTTTAACTTATCAGCTGTTCGGATGTCTCGTCCTCAAAAGGTTGCCTCATTATAGAAAATCCATTACTTCTCAAGAAAATTTCCTTTATTTTTTGGCACCGTTCTATTTTTAAAGAATATTACCAAGCAATATCGTCGATTGTGTAAACAAACAACAGCTGTTGTCGTATCTAGATATTGAAAAAAAAAAAAAGCCAAGTTTAAGCCGGCCTTAAACTATCACTTAAAAAGAGCTCTGTAATTTAAACTGAGTATAAATTTGAACCGAGTTTAAGTGATCTAAAAAACTGGCCCTAAAGCATAGTACTAACTCCACTGCCGTAAAACTTCGCGAGCAATATACATTTGGAATTCCGTGGAATGTTGCTAGCAAATATTATTATTATTATTATTGTTTAACGGTGATATGAATATCAAAGCTAAATGCTTGTATGAGCATTGGCTGCCGGGGCCATCAGCTCAAACAAATGATAGAAAAAAAACAATTCCTTAACTGTCACTTTACTTTTCACAAAATTTTACATGTCAAATGCATTTTAAAAGCTGTGAAACAATTTTGCAAATATGTTGTGAACCATTTCACAGCGTGGAGTACAACTTCATGGTAATGTTATGGAATTTGACGGAAAACCATTTTATACGGAACACCATGAAACGGGAACAGAGATGAACCACCGCAAGAGAACTGTCAATTTTTTCGAAGGTGATGAGAAATACATTTTTCGGGGGCATTTGGTTGCATACATTTTCATTTTGAACGTGCCGTCCATTAAATAAAGCCACACTATGTATGTATGTATACATCCATTTATTAATTTTATGGTTTCGGACATATTCCCCTACATTCTTTAACGGAGTACAAACGATTTTTTTTATTACATTTTTTAAACAGAGTAGCTATATATTTTTCTGGAAAAGGACATCGTTCAGATCAACTTTGCTGAGTTAAGATATAGTCCAAAAGGTCTGAATTTTTTTATATGGACTTAAATATTGAAATATAAATATACCACAAGTAAACAAAAATTGAAAAGTTTGATGCCCAAACATTTCTTTATGAAAATTTTAACTCTTTTAATTTTTTTTTAATAATAGTTCATTCAATAACAAAAGTCATATAAAACCAAATTTGAAACTTTATTTTTAGTTTTAAAGCTAAAACAAAAAAAAAAAAATACCATTGATTTTCAAAAAATTTCTTTGCAGATGTGCGTTATTTTTTTTTTTTCATAAACGCTCAAAAAAGTTTTGCCACAGTGATAATATTTTACAATATTCGGAATGTTTTTGTGCAAAATTCTTTTGTTAATAATAATTAAAAATATAGTTTATACTATAAATCACATATGTAAATCAAAGTTTAAGACTTGGTGCAACAACCACCAAATGAAAATTTATGAGACAAAATTTTTGGAACTACATATGTATTTAAAAAGTTTTCCCAAAATTTCGGTAACAAATTTTGAAATTTTGTAGAAAATTTACGGCTTTTTCATAAATTTTGTACGAGTTCAACAACAAAAAAACATAGAAAATATTACTGTGCCAAAAGCTTTAATTGACTGTAAATAACTCATGCTTGAAATTTGTTTATACCGTGTTTTTTCCGATTATTATGGTACGGAATATAAGTAATGGGCGTTAAAAGTATTTAACTGTCCTGAGAAGATCACCACTAAATACTCAAGAACAGCGAATTACCAAAAAATAATTATGTTTTGTTACATTTAAATTTGATGAAACAACAGGAAAATTATACCATTGAAACAGAATTCTGTTGACTTGTCTCTCAATCAATTCCAAAAAAATGCTGACCTGATACTTAGGGGAAACTAAGATTTTAATTGAAATATCTTCTGCAAACGGTATCTGCCGTGTAAGGGTTAAAGGCTTAGGCTAACAAGATAGGTTCGGACCAAAAATATCGGTATATCGAAATATCGATGATCGACATCAATATGTCTTTATAAGCTCAGCTTGCGAATATCATAAATTTTTTCAAATTTTCGGGAGTCTTAAAACATTATAAATTTTATGATTTCGTTGGAAAACCCGCACCTTTTTTGATGATGCACCCCAATGTATATGCATACATATGTACATATGTATATTTTTCTATGTTGAGCCCAAGTTATTTAAATAAATTTTTTCAGTACAAAAGTGCGTCGAGTATTTGCTGGTAATAAATAAAAATAATAAAAATGGCAAATACGTATCATTTTTTCACTATCGAATACTTCTACAGTAATTTAGGTATCGATATATCGATATTTTTTACTTTGCACATACCGAAATTGTTACGATATATGTAAATCAATCCATTTTTGCCATTTGTCCATCTCTATTAATAGGCCTTTTGTATTAATAATAATTCAACATTTCATCGGATCTAAACATAATATGTTTCGTATTAAAAATTGTTTTCGAATGTCGAATTTCCACCAGGCTTTGAAACGGCAGATACATTAAAAACTATCTAAACATCGATAGTAATTTTTAACCGATCGCAATTTAGTCGAAAATATCGAAAATTAGTTTTTTCAAACTGAAACCTTTATACATTTTGTCTAAACTATTATTTATTCTTTGGGGGCATAACATTGAAAATGACGTCAATCGATAGCTTTCGATTTGGTTGCTGGGCTTTCTTCAGCTTACCTTATTATGAACTATCATCTTCTCTTTTTTTCCGACACATAATTTTACGAGCTCAGAGCAAACATTGAATTTACATAAAAAAACAGACAATCATTTAGTAAATAATAAAAATGGCATATCTGCCCGCATAGCTTAATATACATCCGTATCAAAAACTTTCTCTAAAAATGAACATAATAAAACTCTAATTTAGTTTTAAATAATGTGTGAAATTAAAGAATTCGAAAGTATATGCCAGACTATTGACTCCGATCACTTTGTAAACATTAAAAAAAAAATTTCAACTTACCTTCCATCGCTCAGCGCACTTTCGGGAGAATTCAGCAAAGATGACTGTCTCATCGGGATGCTTCTTCTTGTGCTCCTCTCGGCATGTTTGTACAAAGAATGCGTACGCGGTCATACGGCCTCGAGGTTTCGCATCAGCTTTAGCACCACGAACCATCGTGCTCTGTACGAAAAGGAAAAAAGAACAAACAAAAGAATTTATTTTTGAGTTTCTTCAAAAAAATTGTATTACTAAATATAAATAAGTAAAAAAATACTTGGACTAAATAATAATAATATATATGTAATTATTAAATACTTAGCCATATAAATTAAAATTTACTTCATAGCAGCTGATATTCGTCTACAAAGCTTACTGCTTTTCCACATATCCTGTTGGTTCCATAAAAATAAGAACAAAATTTATTTACAAACTTGTCGATTTTATCTTTAGTTATTTAATTGTAATTATTTTTTATAAAAAATATAACCAAAAACCATTTAATTTGATATTTGAAACTTTCTAGAAAATGTATCAACACTCATCAAATTAAAAAAAAAAAATGTCGATAAAAATGTCTAACTTTTATTTTAAATCCGATTTTTTTTTTAATTTTCTGGTATGCTGTTTTGCAGCTTTTTCAATTTTACTATATATAATTAAGTGTAAATTTCAAGTGCCTAAAAAAATTTTATTTTGCGAAAGACAAAATTGTCAATTCATTGTGTTCTTATTTATAGAAATCAGCTGTATTTGTAAAAAAAAATTACAGGTCGGATGGTAAAAAGAAATATGTATCTCAATATCTCGACTCAAGCGCCATCAAGCGGATTAATTTTTCGTAAAAGTATTTTTCGTCGCACCCCCACTATATAGCCTCCGACTAATTTGACTGGAATCTATTCAGTACTTTTTGGAGTTAAGTACGAACAACGAAAACGTCCATCTCCGTTTGTTTTTTCATAATACGTCATAGTTCAATAGGAGACCTCTCTTCGTGATTTGTTTTAAGTGTTTTTTTTGTACAGCAGATTTTTGGAAAGAAACGTTCTTTTTTTTTAAATATCCGTAACTTTGCCAAAAATATATCGAGTAGGACCATTTTTTTTTTAGATCCTTGTTTCTCTTGGTAGATTTTCTGGATTCAGTAACTTTTAAACAATGAGATTTTTTGTCGAATTTTTGAAATTCTGCGTTTTAAAAAAGGTGTTTTCCCACAATCGATATCCCGAAAACAGCTGAACTAAAAAAAAATTAAAAAAAACCAGGGAGCCGTCTCTTTATTGCAGCTATACCACACAAAATTATAAAAACAAGGAGATGCAATGGCCGATTTGTGAATGGCGGATTATTAGCGACTGGACTTCTCCAAACATTTTCAATACAGTTTTCTCGTGAATTAAAAAATTATATACAAAAATTTGAACACCGAGTTTAGCTGATCCATAACTCTTTTCCAATCGAATCGCAACGTAGTTCGAAAGTTCTGCTTTTTGAACCGAGAGCTACACTACATAGTGTGAAAATCAAAATATTTCTTACGTCAGAGACTGCGAATGCTAGATTCACACGCCCACACCCACATATGAAAATGCAAGAATAACCACACACTCACAAGTGATACAGATACAGATGAGCCAGCATAATGAAAAATGGCTTGGCTTGGCAGGCAATAGCACCCAAAAAAACCCCACCAACCCAACAGTGGCGATAGAAAGGCAATGCACCCACACAGACAAGATTGCAATTTATTTACAGCACACGCACAATAAAACAATAAATTTACGTTTTATATAAAGATATGTGCAAGTATGTATGTATGTAGAAATAGATTTATATGTACCTACATACATACATATATCCATATTGTATGTAGAGAAGGAAAATTTAGATATATACAATGGTGGTGATGGTGGTGTTGGTGGTGTTGGTGTTGTTGGTGTTGTTGAGGTTGACAGTGATGAAGTGTCCAGCAGACGACAGGCAAACAGACACCCACCAAACAAACAACTGGTTTTTCAAAGTGTAGTACTGCAGCAATTTACATACATAGATGGGGAATTGTGTGGGAGTTGTACGATAAACTACAAGTAGCGTAAATTGAAGTAACGTAGATTTGAAAGAAGCCAAAAAATACATACATACATCCATACATATGTATGTGTGTGTGTGTGTGTATCTACACTCGTGGCGGTAAATAAAGCAGGCATTACAAGGCGCCACTAACGGTATTCGTTCCAAAAAGGTTTTTTTGTTTTAAAAAAGGTCGAATACGAAAATAAAATTGAAAAAATGGCATTAGTAGTTGCTGCTAACCATTTGACTTTTAATAAAAGTATGATATTTCATCAAATTCATGCTATCTGATTCACTAAAAGTACTATGTTTCGCCTTAAACCTTAGTGAAATTATTGAACAAACATCACAACAAAAAAAAAAACATTTTATTAAATAACAGTGTAAATTTGAAAAAAATAAATAGCAATGAGTCTTACAAAAGTGCGAGAGCAGAACTTGCTGTGAAGTCCGAATTCATACATACATACATTAGAATTTAAATTTAAAATTTGTTGGGATG
The DNA here is from genome assembly GCA_951828415.1 of Anomoia purmunda. Taxonomy (NCBI): domain Eukaryota; kingdom Metazoa; phylum Arthropoda; class Insecta; order Diptera; family Tephritidae; genus Anomoia; species Anomoia purmunda. The sequence continues at coordinate 50,581,173 of OX639995.1, forward strand.
TAACGGTATTACGCCGAACCGTAAAGCCAAATTTTTTTTTGCAAACTCTGAAGTGAAAGTAAATTTAGACTAAAATATTATAAAAAAAAATTATTTGTGGTGAACATTATTTAGAATTAGAATCGCAAGATTAAAGAAACCGAAATTATTTGATGAAAAAGAAAAAATTATATTCGATAAAAAACCATTCGGATACAGGAAGTCTCGTTTTACAGGTGACGAATCGCGTTTGTAATGGAAAAAATATATGTAAATAAATACTGACATTGGATTTTGATTTGAATAATAGCATTGCTATTTATTTTTACTGGAATTGAATGGGCTACAATTCAAACCAAAAAATTTCTATAAAAAAATCTTATTAATATATTTGCAATTGTTGTTGAAATTAATTTTTTTTTTTTTAATTTGTTTAATTCAAGGCGAATTTATATAAGGTCAAGTTGATAAAACAGCTGATTGAATTAGCTTGGTGAACGTTAAGTCAAAATGATGTGTTTTTAGTAAATCATAGTGCCATTGGGCATATAATTTGTTAGTGCAATTTTTTTGTTTTGCTACTTATAACACAACTTGATATGAATTCGCCTTGGTTTAATTTTTGTGAATTTTGTACAAAGTTTGAAATTTGAATTAAAGTGATATTTGTTATAGAAAGAGATATATTTGAATAAAAAACTAACAACAAAATTTTTGCATCTAAACCATACCAATACTTTTTTCCGGCACTGCATATTTGGCAGTAAAATAGTACATTTTTGCTGTTACATAAATTAAATTAAATTTTAAGTTTTGACTTTTCATGTCTGATTCAACTATTCAATTTTCTCCAATATAGAATTGTCCGACATCTGCGGCATTATTTTTAATCTACATACGAACAAAAGCAGTGGGTCAGAAAAATCCATGGCTCTGAGCGGTTCTTTTAGAACTTGTAGAAGAATTGAGCAACAATGCAATGGTCAAAATAAGATAAGCGATTTAGATATTTGCAAAATAGGAAGATGGAAAAGCAACAATAGTGTAGATGGCTTATTTGGTACAGGTGATTCGAGGACGTGGGTTCGATCACCACGGAAGAAGTCTGCTGAGGAGATGTGGTGAACTCCAAAATAGCGGTTATAACTTCAGCCAATGATGTGTTTTAAACAACTTCCCAATAAATGAGTGGTCTTGAGCTCATAACAATTATTGTTGAGAGTATTTTACTTTTACAGCAACTATATTGAATTGTGTGAAGTAGAAGCTGAGAAAATTAAGTAACAAAAATTATAAGCATTTCTTTCACGCTGCCTAGAATTTAAGAAGTCACTAGTTTTTGGTCACCACTTTAGTATTTCGTTATATAATATATGTATGTACATATGTAGGTATGTAGCATAAATATACACGAGTGCAGAAATAAGAGAATGCAGCTGCAAAATGTTTGTGTTGCAAGTCAGCACGAAGGCTATGTGACGAATACAAGGGACGTTGAGACCAGAGTTGTCAGTTTATATATATAATTGTTGTAGTTGTTGCTGCTGACCCAGCATACAGCATACATTTTGCACAATATGAGTTATAATGAAGGTAGGAATCGAGTAATTATTCATTATATCGCATTTAATTCCCTCGGGTGAACAATGTGATGCTGATGAGAGTTAGGCTGTTGGCGATTACACTGGACTGACATGACATGATCAGTTGACGAAAATGTTTATGATAAAAAAAAAACTACTGCAGCTGCAGCAATTTTGATGATTGTGGGCGGGCATGACATTCGAAGAACTGTTGGAGTAAGAAAATCGATTAATGTACAGCAAAAGCAACCCATCCGATAAATATGCATAGTACTGTCGGTCACAACATAAATTATGCTATTTTTTTCACAATATTCACAACGTTTTTCATGCTAATAATTATTCGGTAAGTTTCTATAAAAATATAGTGTATTCTAAAATATTAAACATACAAAGAAAAGTTAAAACTTTTTACAAAATTTAGAAAAGTTGAACCAATAAAAAAAAAATATTTTTATTTGGATTTTTAGAAAATAATAAACGATTAAAAAAATACCACATACGAGGAAATATTCGAGACACTAAAACTATGTTTAGAAGCTACAAAAGACAGCTTGACAACATGCAGAAAAGTGCGATCGGTTTATGATAAAAGGCACGCCTTCACGTACAACTTTCAATGTCAAAGATGCACCTCACCACGCTCTGGGAGACCTGTCATTAAAACCTTCATTAAAAATTTTGCAACTAGTGGAGCTAGACCAATATGCAGACAATAATTATAGAATACAAGATTGCGCTGCGAGTGGCATATCTCAAGTAAAGGTAGTCAATGAATATGAAGAAACGAAGAATGGACAACAACTTTGCACTGAGAAACAGGTTGTAATTTTCAAATGAAATATAAAATGAGATTTAATAAATAAATCTACTGTATACTAAATACAAGGACTCTTTGCCGCTCATTTGTAAAAACAAAACAAAACTAAGGTTCGTTTACTTTACTTGAGAACTTTCAAAATCGGCAAAACCAAAGAGCGACATCACTGACGGCGCCACCTTTTGTATTCAGTTCACCGTGAATTCAAGCTATCTGGGCATAGCGGAGGCGCTAAACATCAACAACACTACAGTTTGCAATCATTCCAAACAATAACAAAAATTACACAATACCAAATTCAATATCGTTTGTGAAAACAAAGAAATTACAAATGCCTCGAAGAAATATTTCAATGGTTTTTTAAATCTAAATGAGGATTTGAAAGAAGCAAGATGTATTTATTTTTTTGGATGATCCAATCCCTTGTGGCTGCCCGAAAAAAATTCTCTTGGAAACGGAAATTTTGCTAAACTCGCTTGTTTCATTCGTACTGAACAATATTTATAATATTCAGTTTTGGCTATTCTTCTTTTGTTAGTTTTAAGCTTATTATTATTATTTTTTAAATAAGATTCTGCCTCATTATATAACAAACACGATATACAAAAAGTACCACAAAATGTTTCTCTATGGAAAAAAGTCAAATGAGCCTTTAATCCAAAACATAATGGCGATATGTTTTGCAGTAATAATACTGAAAGAAATTGATATTACATAACGAATTGGGCATTTTCTTCAGTGAACATCTGCTTGTGATTCTTTTTAATACTGGTTTATTTTCTGTTGAAAAAAATTGTTTTAAATTATCTGTCTGCTCATCCATCGATGGTCATGTCTAGTCAACAAATTTTCAGTGCTACATGTCATCTTTACACCAATATACGGAATCATTTGCAATGTGGAAATTATTTTTACATTGCAATATAAAATTATTAAATTTCGATTATTTTTATTGTTACAAAAATAAGTAATATACATACATTATTCTGTAGTATTTTCTATATTTACATACATATATGATGGACTAAAATGGATATGATTTAAACCAGGCACCGAAAATTACGATTATTTTTTAAAATTTCAATTCAAAAAATTGTGCGGGAAAAGAAATGTGGAATGAAATGAGAAATTTATTTTTCGAGTTTTATTTGGAAAAAAAATAAAATAAAATAAAAAATCATATAGTTATATTTTGGGCTTACAGTTTGTTCAGAAAATAATCATTATTTCTTGAGTCTTATTTTTTAATTGGTAAATAATAGTAATTTTTGCAGTTTTATTAATCGCTCAAAAAATAAAACTTAATTTTTGTGTTTTCTTTTTTTTTTTTTTGTTTTTTTCAAAGCAAATGCCCACAAATTAAGCTTTATTTTCCAAGCCAGAAATAAAACTGCAAGAAATAACGATTATATAACTTAAAAACACAAAAAAAAAAAAACAATATAAAAAATTATTTGAAATTTTAAAAATGATGGTGATTCACAAGGTGTCAATGCAATCCAAAAACATAACTTTTAAAATCTAAAATTGTATGACTTTATGATTTGCATCTTCTGAATCACCCAATTGTTTACTCATTATTTTAAACCTATAAAATGTTCGGTTTGGTTAGGCCCTAAAAACCAATGTATGGCCGTTCTCTACATTTTCTACATTTGACGTTACTCATACGACATGTATACCCCGGCATTCAGCTGGAAAAAAAAAAACGCTCAGCCGTCGAACTATTATCACAACTAATCGGCAAAAGAAAACAGAAACAGATCGAGACAGTGTGAATAAAAACAAAACCAATAATTAACGTAGGTCAGTTAGCCGGCAAATACAAATTGTCATTTGTTGTCGAACTACTAGAAATTCATAATGTAAATAAAATACAAAATACATAGGGCGGGCCAGATTGTGTTGATACAAACATGCGGACATGCATATGTATGTACATATGTGCCTGTGAGTAAGTAAATATAAAGTGTCAACGTTATTAGCTTTCGTTGCCGAAGTGACAATAAAAACAAAAACACAAAAGAAGCACCAAAAACAAAAAAAAAAATCTCCTTATGTGGCGCCTGCAATTGTGACTAAAACGTTGACATCAACCACTTCGACTGTAGCCATACACCAGCAACAAGGTGTACGTAGCAAAAATAAATAAAAAAAACAACAAAAACCCAAAGCAAAGCAATAACAAACACAGCACTTGGAAACTCGGAGCACAATAAAAATTCGAACTTAACACAACCAACTGTTGCGCCTGTGAACAAAGGAAAAAAAATGATACATAGTTTTTGGTTTATTTAGTTTCTTTGTGAGATTCATTTAATTTCAAACCCCATCCTCCACACACAAATCGCATAACAGAAACACCAAAAGAAAAAACAACAGAAGAAAAATAGGAAACGGCGAGAATGTCGACTCTAAATGTAGAGGAGCAACAAACGCAAGGCAATGACATCAAACACACAATAAGACAAGCTCATGTGGATATTTATACAAATTTATAGATGTATGTACATATGTATGGTACATATAAATTAAATACAGATAAAAAAATCGCCCGGCAAGTTAAAAGCTGCTTAGCATTTGCCACCTCGAGGAGCAGTTGGTTGTTGTTGGACAAACAGACTGTTTGACGCCGGCGCTATATATGAACATACAGCTGTATATTTTTATATTCATATACATACATATAGCACATACATTTACAAAAAAAAAAATATATGTATATATGTATGTATGTATGTTAGAGTGCTTGCATATTCACGTGATAATAAAAAGAGCTAGAGCAACTGCACAAAAAAAATTACCGGCAATAAAATCTACAACTGAGAAAGTCAACAGCAGCAGCACCAGCAGTAGCAGCGACTAAAACAACAACAACAATAACTACAAACATAGAGCCAGCATTATACTATGTACTACTTACTATTCGTATAGAAAAACAGCAATCACAAAATAATAGCAAAACACACCAAACAACCAAACAACCAAATCAAACGAAACCATAACCAAAACCAAAGTAGCTGAATGACTGCCTGGCTGGTTGACTGTTTGGCTGTATCTAACTAAGTGGCGGTTTGACTATTTGGCTGATTGGCTGCCCTGGACGACTAAGTGACTATATGGCTGCTACTGCTAGTAATATCGTTGCTTTCACTGGGTGGCGTTGCCAGCTGGCTGGCTGCCTGGCAAGCTGGGTGACTGGTCAGTCGTTAGTGAATGAACAGACGACTAGTCAACACCAATGAATGAATGAATGAATGATTGTGGAAAAAAGCATCCCAGCAAATCACATTCATAATAGAATTTAAATATGAGCATTTAATGCGACGACAAAACAACAACTGCACATAGTAAATAATACAAACAGTATCGTACCAAAAAAACAGTATCAGACCAGCGGTAATACATCAATGCTGCATATTTTTTGTAAGTCATGGCCACATGGCAAGGTGAAAGAAAGAAAAACATTTCTAATAACGGAAATATAAATTAACAAAGGTTTCAAAATTAAAAAGTGGTCATTAAAGTATGGTAAGAGTTAAAAACTGCAAACAGAATTAATTTGAACTATTTTATGGTTAATAGTTTGTTGAAAATCATTTTTTCTCGACTACACCCTGGTGTATCTTTTTGGCATAAAATCAACAAGACTTCTTGACACGTGCTTTGTGGTATGCTATTCATCAAAGCTGCTTGAATTTTCTCCCACAATTCATTCTTTTTTTTTACATCTACTTGCTAAAATTTTGCCCTTTGCATTCCCTTACATATCAATTGGATATAAGTCGGGGGACTGTAATGGCCAGATCTAACCTAAAACCAGTTTTTCACAAGTGCAGAAATGTTGCCCCGCTGGAACTGCCATTTCCGAAGTTGGGCACTTGGGAAGTTTATTAGCGCCTGTGGATTTACGTAAACATTGGGACTTTTACAAGTGACCGTCCGAATTGCCACCATTTAACTTATTAAATAGGTAACTGGTTCAGGCCGTTCAAATTACAGTTTTCGTGTTTAAGTTAACAGAATAACCGATATGAAATAAATGAATTTACAAAATGTAACAGAGGGGCCGGAGTCTATATGATATGAACATATTAAGTCAGCAGTAGCAAAAAAATTAGTACATTAATATGTTTTTCCGCTTATTTTTATTTACTCATTTGGAGACTGTGCGCCAAAAAGTATGGAGTAGAATGCATGCACTAATGTGCCGCACTGGTTTTGAAAAGTGTTAAATGGTTGAACTGGTTACTGGTTTCGAAAAACAATTTGTATGCGATATAACATGTTTACGAAATAATTTTGCCATTCAACCAGTAAAATCACATTAATTGCGGTATAAGTAGTATTGTTCCCTTAAACGTCGGCGAGCACTTGTACGCAAATTGGCAGTTCTAATTTCTCTTGAATATTTTTTGCAGACTTAAATGGGTCTTATTTCACCAAAAACTTGTTGTGTTCGTCGTCCTTTTTGCTAGTTTTTATGGTTTTCCTCTATTAAATTGGAAAGTCGAGGTGTGTAAAGCGTTATAAAAAAAATGTTTTGTTTTTTACCAGCTATTTCACGTTGTGTTTCTCTAGGCTGCAGTGGGTGGGTCGTTCGGCCCATTTTAAACATATGCTTTTAGATATTTGTTGGAAACATACGCAATTATCACTAATTAAATATAAAATAAATGCTTACGAAACTTATTTTGCACTTCAAAAAAAATTTTTTCTAAACTCAATTACGTATTATTTTGTTTTAACTTTTCAACTACGATATAGTAATAAATTGTGTTACACTTTTTCTGGTAGTCAAGCAGCTGCTCTTCAAAATTCTACTGAGTATTAAAATTCAATTCAATTTCAATTCAATTCAATTTATTAGTCTATGATTTTAATAACCTTACAGACTAGACCCACAAAGTAATACTTATAAGTAAATTATTACGACACTTAAAAAATATATACATATATTCTAAGGATACAATGATTCGATTCCGAATTTAAATACCGACCTTGGCAATGAAAAGTCAGTAAACAGTTTTTTCGATATTTTATTGAATTCTGAAAGTCCCCTATAGGTTGGATTAGCTACTTGACCCTTTTTTTTTTGTCCAACGCTGTATATGTACATATGTATTAAAACAGCAATAAGGAAATGCAATAATAAAACAAGGGATACGTAGTACGTACGAATGTGCATTAAGAGTATAGGTTAAAATGTGTAAATATTAGCGAGAATATGTTATGCCGATATAAATTTACATACATAAAGTTATGTACTTTCGTAGATTTATATCTTCATACATATGTATGTACATTGCATATCATATCCAGGGTTGCCTTCACACCAGCTATGGTGTTGCCAGCTACTGTTGTTCACATTAGTTTAGGTGTTAATTTTGTTGTTCTTGTTGTTGAGATTTTTGCTTTCCTCCACCCAATTGATGTTATATATGTACATATGTAGGTATGTATTTATACTTTTTGCTGTTATTGCTTAAGCCTTTGGGAATGCGCTTTTGTCGAAAAGTTCCCTTAAGCCAGAAAAACTTTTGTTCAATTTTCATTCAGTAATTCACATACATACATACATACATATGTACATACAAATTCGTATTCGCTTGATTAATTACAGACATACATGCATACATATGTATGTATGTATAATGCCCTCAACATTTGATTACAAAGTGGTTCTAAAGGGTGATTTTTAGCCGAGACCGAAAATATATGTTATCTGGAATTTGCGAACGCCATCGATAAGATTTATGTATATACCAATTTTTATTTTGATATTAATGTTATTTACCTAATTTTATTTATATCAACAATAACTTCTGAGCTCAAGGCCTGATAAATGTTTTAAAGGAGAGTTACTTGTTCCGTTGTTAATAAGAACTTTTTACCCATTGTTTATTTTTTTCGTTGCTCGATAACTGGAGATAACAGAAGCAACAGCAATCTAGGTCAGGAAGTGTTATTTCCCAACTTTTTATTTATTTTTTTTGCGTCACTTGATACATTTACAGCCCCGGGAATTTGTTTCTTTCTCCCATTACTTCAACATGGGAAAGGAAGACAACAAATTCGCCGGCAGTTTTTATTCAAAATAGGGCTGTTACTGTATCTTTATCTTCACCTTTACCTTCTTCACTTTTATTTTCACCATCTCCATGTTCTTCTACATATCCATCTTTATCAATATAATTATCGTACAATGTTTATATGACAACGAAAAAAAACGAAACGTTGGAAAATAACTTTTATTGACAACGGAAGAAATATTTCTGCTATATAACAGTTATCAAACATCGTAAAAATATAAACATAGGAAAATATAATTCTTATTGGTAACGGAAACAACAAAAATTGGAAAAAAAAACTCTTGTTGGCAACGAAAATAATATTTATTTTGCATAACAATTATCGGGCAACGTAAAAAATATATGTTCAAATATAACTCTTATCGGTGTGGGAAAAGGCAAACCCTTCCAAAAAAAAATACTGTAAAGATGGATTCATAAAAAATAGTGAATATTAAAAAATGGTAAAATAAACAATTGATTATTATTCTCTGAAATATCCTGAAGAGAATTGGTTTTGAAAAATATTGATTTTCAAGGATTCTCATATGGGAAATTTGAGCGCTTTTTGCAACCTTTAATATTTTTTTTATTTTAAAATCAACTCTCCTGGGACGTAGGCGAGATCAATAAAATTCCGACTTAATTTTTTTTTTTTTTTTTGGATCACCGTAGTTAGTTTTTGTCGCAGCTAAACGGACGAGAAGGAAGTGAAGATCATTAAATGCTATCTCTGTCACTGTCCCGCCATAGCCAGAATGGGCAACCACATGTTCAATAAGTCCGTTTTGGATTATTTAGCCGACTTGAACTCAGTGAACATTTTCGATTCACTGTGCTATATAAGGCGCACTCGGTGGTTCATCTTCTAAGGGAAGGAAGGAAATAAATGAATGGCCATCACAAAAGGCTTTTGTTTTTTAACCTACGAACGAATGCCTCATTGACCTCGCGCCTAACCTAACCTAACCATTTATTTTATTTCAATTTAATGCTCTACACTTCTCAAAAAAAAAACACCCTTTTTTTGAGTTCCCTTTATTTTATTCAAACAAAAAACAAAAACTGCGGGCCTTTTCATATTTAGGCAACGATATACATACATATGTATGTATGTATGGGCCCGTAGACATTCCCCTTGCACTTTTCAGTGAACTTCGCCAACATGACTTATTTTTCATTCATGAAAATCTATTGTTGCTCCTTTATTTCGCTTGTTTTTTTTATTTCTTTTTTTTTTTGTTACAATCGGCTAGCTTGTATTATTACTTAATGGTTATGGCTTTGCTACCGTTTGAGCTGTTACGATTGCTCGTAAAATCTGCTGTTTTTTTTTTACTTTTTGGTATTTTTTTTTTTTTCTTTACTGCTCAACACTACATCAGCTGGTGGACCGCAATTTGTTGTGGAAATATTTGAATGAATGAACAAATAAAGAAAAAAGAAAATAAAAAAATTACTTAGATGGAAATGGAAACGAAAGATGCAAAGGAATGGATGAATACCAAGCAGAGTGTGGGAACTATGAGAGGAAGCAAGTGTATTTGAAGTCACCAGCTATTAAAATATTTATGAATGCATGTAGTATGTACATATGTATGTGTGTATGTATGGGAGCAGAAAAAGCTCGGCCTGACAAAAGGAAATTGGCAAACGGGTGTGCAGAAGTTTTGACTTTAGAACATTCTCATTATTCTATAAGTAGATTGTTGTAGGCGAAATAAGTGTGCGTTTAATGGACTATCAATAAATAATAAATAACACTAGTTTACGAAAAAATCTCTTTTTTGTTCAGAAGTCATAGCAAATTTTTATAGTTATAGCAAATTTTTATAGTAGCAAATTTTTCCTATTTTTATTATTTTTTTGGCATAAAACTGACTCTACTAGTTAGAAAATCTAAAAGAATGTAAACGCTTTGGGCGTCAAAATTTAATTCAGAAAAGTTTTTAGAATTAAGATTTGTAAATCAGTGTTGGAAAACATTGAAAAAAAGTCAACCCATGTTGGAACAAATTTATGAAAACCAGCATCTCAAAATCTAGGTGGAATGGAAAAATGTGGGTATCATTTTCAGAATCAGCGGACCCAAATGCATATAAAATGTTATATTTCATCGAATGTGCATTCTGGTTGTTACATCGGGGAAAGAAAAGTTGTAGGCAGATTTTTAACTGAAAAAGTGAATGTTGGCAATTTTTTTTTTTAAATTTGTAATTACTTTTACAATTTATATTCAAATTTTTGTACAAAGTTAAACGGCTAAAAAGAATAAATAAAAATTTTAATTTTTCTAAAAAGCTCGAAAACATTCTTATTTTTTGCATTTAAAAGTACTATTCCGATTTACCCAAGGGTTATACCAACATAAAGAAACAGAATGTACCATTAAAACGGTATCCATAAAGTGTTAATTTTATTTGATATTCTGGAGTTTTTTTGGCAATAACTGCAAAAGGGTTCCAAAACTGGTTTTTTGCTTATATCTCGAAAACGCTTCGAGAAATTAATTCAACTAATTTTAGTATAAAAATAATATTTAATGAAGTACTTTTTTCATGTAAACTAGTGTAGTAAATAAATCGAAGATTCAAACTTTGTACAATTTTTTTTTTTTTTTTTTTAGAAAATTCAACAAAATTCCTGCAAAAATGGAATATTATGTGATTGCCAACAATCCAAGCTTTATTTATGTTTGTTAAATTTTATAAAAATCTATTTAATTATAGAACAAATTCCGTATAAATCCACATTTAAAAATTTGTGGAAAAAAATAGGAAAATTCAACAAAATTTTCAAACTTTTTAATTCGATTTTTTTAAAGTTGTATAGCCCTTTAAATTTTAGTGGGATTTTTTTTTTTTTTTTTTTTGTATGGAAGAAAATGCCTGACGTCAGCAAAAACAAATTATCAAAAATCAACGGAAATTGTTTAGCTACTTGGAACTTGCATTTGATTATACTAAAATTTAATTAAAACTTGCACTTTATTTTATGTAGAAAATTTTATAAACTTCTTTTTTAATTTGTTGAATTTTTATAGAAAGTTTAAAACTTTGACTTTAACTATTTTTGTTATAGAATTATCTGCTTTTATAAAAAATTATAGTAATTAATATTAAATAAGGAAAAATAAAATTGTCAAAACTCGTCAATAAATTTGGTTTTACCATTATTTTTATGAACACTATATACGTTTACATGGTTCTAACCATTTTCTTTTTGCTTTTTTTATCCTAAAAATAATAAGGGTGTTCTCTCTCCTAATAATAATTGTTGGCACGAATAAAAAAAAAATCTTGAAAAAAAAGTACAGAAAAAAAGTACACAAAAGCGAACAAACATTGCGAAAAAGTTAAAAAGTGGATATCATGCGACACTGGCGGCGTTAGGTTGATATTGTGATTTCTGCATATTATTTACTCGCACCTGTTGCATTTAAAGGAAGTAAAAAATACAAAAAACAGAGAAAAAATGTGCCACCACAAATCTACATTCATACGCAACTGAATAATTGAATGAATGATAAATAAATAAAAAACAGCTAAATATCTACTTACATAGTGAAAAAATTCATGAATGAACGAATAAACAAAATGTGCAAATAAATTATTTTTTTTTTAGAAAATGCAATGCTTTCTTTAAATAATAGATGTATGTATTTATATGCGGACAAAAAAACAGAATTTTCACACAACCAATATCAAGAATACAACAACAAAAAGTCAAACAAAAAAGCGCCTATCAAATAATCAACCACCATCACCTAGATACTTAGCATGTATACACAGTATGTATGTACATATGTATGTATGTACATTGTATATGTACATTGTATATGTACATTCAGGTAGTATTTTGGATTACCCTCTGGAAATAGGCCCATATTCATAAAACTGCTAACAGGTAACAAAATTCATCGGAATGGAATTTTGTTACCATCGTTTTGGGTGACAAGAATGTGGGAATAGCAACGAACTAAATGGTTATTTCCATTTTCGATACAAAAGCGAGTTAGGAACGCATGTTTCAACGTCTACATTTCGTAGATCAAACGATATAATAAAAAGTTTTAATAATACAAATTATATCTTGGCGTTGTATAAATTAAATGTAAAAATGGCAACAGTGCTCCGTAAAATAAGCAATATTTGGTAATTTTATAAGTCTAGCTGTTCTTCTCAGCGTTAGCATTTGCGCCAGAATTACAATTACTAGAAGTGGTTACGATTTTCAGTAATAAAATTAACTTTTAACAAAATTACCGGTAACAAGCAGAATAGACCAGTAAATATGAAATTCAAGTCGATCGGATTTGATTAAGAGGTTCAGAGTTAGATAGAGGTCATTCAAGTCCGAAGAATCGAAACTTTTTAACAAAGAATTTTTTCACGACTTTTTTGTTTTCCAAATAACACTGCAAAGCTTAATGGATTATTAGAATTGGAAGAAAATTCATAAATCTATAGTATAGAGGATGTTCTGCGAAAACCTAATATGTATGTACATATGTTTTTTAATTATTTAGGCAATTTATGACCACCTTAATTTGCATGTACATAGCAAGCAATGATAGCTTATTTAAATAGTTAGGGGCGTACAAAATAATACGACATCCGCTGCTGTACTGCACATTATCCCCTCTAACACTTTATACAATGCGCGACAATTGCGTTCAATAAAAGTCAATCAGGAAATAAGTGAATATGTATACATACAAAATATACATAAAAAAAGTAGTCCCTCGTCGCTTTGGGCAGGAAGGTTAATAAAAGGGATTCTATGTGCTATGAGTGGCAGTGAACAAGTATTTATTACTTCACATATATGTATGTACATATGTACATATGTAGCTGTCGCATTTGTGAAAGGACTGTTATTGAAAATTCCCCTATTTTCAATTTATTATTTTTTTTTTACGAAAATAATTTATTATTTTATTATTATTATTGTCTTTTAAGTTTACTAATTCGAAATGACAGAACTGGGGAGATGAATAGAGAAGATTGCAGTAAACAATTTCAAAGCAAATCAAAGTATATGGAATGCCCCATAAAGAAATGGGCGCTCAGAACTAGAAGCGCTTAGACCTTATAGATTGAAGTTTGGCCGAACTTCTCCTACAATTTATGGTGTGCATCAATCAGAACGCATCCTAACACAAATTGACGGGCCTTGATTGATTTTTGTGAGAAGATTTTCAAGGCAGAAATACTCTCGGAGTTTTTGCCCATTGCCTGATGTTACTTGACCCTAGCCGGGATTTTAACCTGCGACCCACTGAATGAGGCGTGCAGATGCCACACACTTGTCTACGGTGGCCGTCATTATATAACATAAACTATATAAATCAAAGTTTAAAGCTTGCGGTGAAGAAAATTTAAAAAAAAACCATCGGGAATTTAAAACCACTTAAAATTTGCACTGGATTATTTTATATTGAAATTGAATGGACTACAAGACTGCGTACTCGAAAATTCTGATTAAAATTATCAAAAACGTTACAAAAACTTCAACAGATTTAAAAAACTGACGATCATGGAAAAAATGCGGAAAAATGGACTTCATTATACTAGTAATTTAAAACCAAGTCGTTCCCCTATTTTTTCACATCTTATTATGCCTTTTATAATCTGTTAGTTCACACAAAAATTTAAATTATAAAATTATGTACGTACATATGTATGTATGTATGTATGTATGTACTATGTACATATGTAAATTCGATACAACACACTTTTGAATTAAATATTCTATGAGATGTTTTCTTTCTTTTTTGGTTTTTTTCGCATTAATTTTTTTTTTTTTTTTTTTGAAATACATATATGTACATAAATAAAATAACGTTTTTTATATAAAATATTACTGTTAAACAAGTATTTTCCTTATGCTGTTTTACCCATAAAATCTTTCAAATAACCATTTTCTCCAGAAAAAATTATTTTTTCTTACAAAAATAGTTACATTTTTTTTTTGTAATATCGGCTAGTATAAGTTTAACAATTAAATATACACCAAAACTGGATTTCTCAGTAAAATACTGCTATTTCTTTCAGTGAAAAACCATGAAAAAATTAAAAATTTCATGTCAGCGCCATCTAGCGTAAGATGCAAGGTATAAATAAGCAAAAATAAATATTCGGTATCCTAAAACTAGTAAGATATTATAATTTTCCAGAAGTATCCCAAAAATCCGCAACTTTAAATGCATATAAAAAGAAATTAGATCTATGCAGCAAATAAAGCTAACTAAATAATGATGCATTTGAAGTATTTTCAACTGTAATTTAAGAATTAAGCCATAAAATAGATATACTACGTTGAAATATCACACCCATTACCATGGAGAAACGAACTTTATGTGTTCTTGCAAATTCAGTTTTACAAAACATTAAGATATCTATGTATGTAATTTAGTGCTTTATTCTTTTATAATTCGAATAACAAAGTTGACAAGGAATGTCGGAAATTCGTTCATATCTATATAATAGAAATTTTAAACAGATTAATAATATAAAAACAAATTACTTTCACAACTGACTAAACTGTAGTTTACCTAGATACAACTTTTGGAATCTTTATAGTTATTTAACTTTCTATTTATATTCAATTCAGGAAAAAAAACTAACAAGAACAAAGAACGACATCTTAGTAATTTGTTCCAATTATCAGTTGTGCACTTTAAACACTTTCCCTTCTCTCAATTAGATATTTTGATCTACATACATATGTACATAAGTACTACATACATACATAAATATGCAGGTAGCTATGTCGGGTTTTTTCTACTCTACCATAAATTCATTTACTGCCATTATTGCAAAAAAAAACGAAAGAAATCATAACCTAGAATCAAAGATTAAAGCCCCATAAACCAAAAGCGGCGAAGGAACGATTTATGACATTTATATCAAATTTATATCAGTACTTTAATTATAAAGCCATTATTTCCACGTACAGGGGAAAAAACTTGCAACATTTTCTCAGCCGTTCATGGCTAACGAAACGGCAACAGCAAAGCAATCAAATCCACCAATCAAACCAGTCTTGAGGCAGCTGCACAGAATTTTATTTCATGCACGAACCAACAACCTCAGCGCTGTATTGTAAAAAAAAAAGCGAAGAAAACACGTAAAATTAAAACACAAAATAAAAAAAAAGGAACAAAGATTCATGGTTACTTATTTCTGCCACGATTTTGCTGCGAACGAGTTGTTAGGATTCTTCATTCGAGATTTCTTATTAAGACAAGCTGCTGTGAGGCAACAAGCCAGCGCGCCAGACCAGTTTTTAGTTCTTCTTGGCTGGTTATTGGCTGATTTTTTGTTGTTTGTGTAATTCTTACACTTGGTTGGCTTTTACCATTTTTTCTGCTTTTGTACTTTGAAATTTATATCTCTTGCGTTCGCTTGCTTCGACATTTACTTCGCTTCGTTTTTAAATTGTATTATTACTGCGACGGCCAAGTTGCGTGGTACCAAGAAACCAACTACAGGGCATACTTTGCTGTTAGCCTTCTCTTATCCTCAAATGTTACACATGTACATGGCCATAAGTGTATACATATGTACATATATATGTAGTACGAGGGCAGGCTGATAAGCAATTGGATTGAGCGCTTTGTTATAAATGATTTTTTTATCCTAATTATTTTTATAACTACTAATAAATAAATAAAGTTGGATGAAGTTGATGGCAAATCTGCAGCACCATCGTTTGCCACCATTTGTTTTTGAATAAAAAAGTTTTGAAATATCTGTGTAGTGTGCATGACGTTTTGGTTATCCAATAACCCCGATAGATGGCGCTGGAATCGAAATAATTTTAAAAACCGTATTTACGTCCTCTTTTTTGTAATTGAAAAGTGAATCGATAGGTGGCGCTGTAGCCGAGAGAACTCTAAAAACTGTATTTACAGTGCAACTTTATTCAAATTCAGAATATGTATAGAATAGAAAATATATGTTGGGTATGCAGTTTTATAGCGCATTCAATTTTAGTATAACAAAGTGCAAGTTTACTTTAATTTTTACCTTATTTTTTTTTAACGATTTAAAATTTAATTTAATTTTAAAATCGTTTGTAAAGATTTAAGAATTTGCTCCACATTAAAAAAAAAAAGTTTGAACGTTTCGAGATTGGAGAATAGGAGTAGTTCTTTATTATTTTCTAATCGAAAACAAACCTCAATGTTTTTTTGGGATGCAGCAGCATTCTTGAATCGATTCAACGATGGAATTACTTAAAGCAAAGCGGCCTCGTTTCATGATGTAAAATGACGAAGTTGCATCAATGAAATTATCCTGTGGTAAGAAATATTAGCTTACTTCTTACTAATATCAATCAGTGAACGTCAAATTAGTCTGGTATGGTGAAATTACCTAAAATATTCTGTTGGCATATCTGGTGAAAGAATGCTACTTATTAGTACTATATGTTCTTTGCTCTAGATTTGTTTGCTTGCGATCATTATCTGTCGAAACTGAGTCCTCTTTTGGACAATTCTACAAACACAAATTTCCGTTGGAACAGCATTAGCATTAGTACATACATACATAAATCACTCCGAAAGGACAAGTTGAAAAATGAAATAAAATTCCCTTGAAAATTTTTCGCATTTTTTCTTTGTTATCAAGCGCGTCTCGTCTCTCTCATCCCACCCTCGTATGAGCGTATGTATGTATGTGAGCACATAAAATGTGTATTTCTACATCATTTTTCCTTTGTTTTTTTTTTTTTGTATAAAATTCTTTGTAAACCACTTCAGCCCGAATTCGTGACGGTTTACTTGTTCTGCCAGTTTCTCGCCACAATTCTCACCGCGTCAACCTTTGTCCACCAGCCCATCCTTCACAACAGCAAAGCAACATCATTCCCCTTCGGTTTTATCAGAAGCGACGGCTTACGTGTTGGCCAATTCTCTGGAGTTTTAGACGATCAAAACCTTTAACTGTTGCTCGCCTGAAAGTGCCGCCGCCTGGCTTGATTCGACTTTTCCCCTATCGCAATCCTCTGTCTTACCTTAATATGCGATCACCTGGCTGGCTGTACGTTGTTTGACGACATTTAAGGTTATGTGCTGAATACTCGTTTTTATTGTGGTACATACATACATAGGTATATTTTATTTTACTCGTGTTTTGTTTGTTTGTTTGAGAAAACAAGTTTCCTTTTCTTTCGCCTCTCTATTCATCCAGCTATGAGCTATGTCTGTGTTCCTCCTTCAAATGATGGCTTACCTTTTATTCGGGTAGCAACTGAAAACTTAAGTAAGATCAACGAAGAAATGTCAACTCATCAAGAATTCGTTTTTGGGTAGTATTTTTTTCTTTGTCTTTTATTTCCTTTTACCTTTCATGCTCAGCATTTTTCTCACGTCTCTTAGTGCGTCGCCTATCCAGCATTGTTAATCATGTTAGTTTCGTCCTTTACGCAAATTAAATTTAATTACTAGGGTAAACTTTAAAAACTCATTTCACTTCCGAAGGTCTTTTGCATTATAGGTAGGAAAAGGGAGTGAGACAAAATTGCAATATCAATGAACAATAATTGAGGGGAAGATAAAAATGAAATCAGCCCTTAAGATAATAAAATGGTCTGTCTTTGGGATTATTTCAGAAAGGCGAAAAGGTAATTGAGTTGACTACAAATTTTTTTATTTTTTTTTTTGAATGTACACATACATATGTACATACACGCATGTATATACATACATACATACATATGCATATGTGCATGTATGGGATTAGTGAAAAAATGTCATTTGATATTTTCACCTAATTTAATATTTTGTTTATGATATGGCTACCGCTAAAGGTTAAGCTTCCACTTTAGATAGTTTCCTAAGTTGGGTTTTGTCAAAACTCGAAATGGATGTTTTGTAAAAATGCCCATCACATCAAAATTTGAATTTTTACAAAAATTTCTAGTACGTAGTCTTGTAGTTCATTCAACTTTATTTGTGCAAATTTTAGATGTCTTAAAATTCCAAATGATTTTTGATAATTTTTTTCGTCGGTTGTTTCTTATACATAAAAATAAGTTTGTTCATACATACGTATGATACTAAAATTCAAATTTGTTCATACGTATCAAACAGAAATTTTACTAAAAAATTCGAATTAAGAAGTTTAAAATTTTGAGGAAAAAATTAACAAACAAGTTTATGTATATTATACAAAAAAAAATACTGTGTAAATCTTCTTTTTGCCACTTTATGTACAGTGCTGTGCATATCATAAGCAACTAAATTCAACGTAATACAGTTGGTCACTTATGTTTGCTATTTTATTTTCAATATTTTTTTATAAAAGTATAACTGATTCCATGACATAAACCACATAAGTAAAAGTGTAAAACTTTTTAGAAAATGCATAAAAATTCGACAAATTTAAAAACATGGTCATCAAAATTTCCAACTTTATAATTCGGATTTTTTTTTCATTTTAAAGTATTTAGTTTTGTAGCCCATAAATTTACAATATTGTGTAAAAATTAGAGAAAGTCTAAGACTTTGGCAAAATTTGTTTAAGAAAAAACGTTGCGTTAGTATTTCAACGCTCATAGGTGCACCTACAGAAAAAAGTTGCGCTTTTCCATCGGAATTATAAAATACAATTTGGATGGACAAAATAGTGTCACTTAGGGTCACCATATTTAAAGCAAACTTTCTATCTTCGAGAAAACTTAACTCAATGATTCTTCTTCCTGCAATCAACAAGAAATCTTATGTATAAAAATTTCGTGTCACGGTATTTGTGATTGAACTCCTCCGAAGTTAGATAGGAGAGCAGGTCGCGTAAAGTATATTTTATCCTTGGGAGAGGGTTGTCACCTGTTTGAAAAGTTAAATAAAATATAATATTAAATGTTCAAATGTGGGTGTCAAAAGATTCGTCTCGGAGAAGAGAAGTTCGATCATATAATTTAGAGTGGATGTCACCTGTTTGAAACGTCAAATTTTATCAAATTATACACAAGTATATAAAATATTAATTAATATGAGTATCAAACCGTTCGTTTTACTGAGAAGAAGGTTTTTAGATGGCTATATTTTGCTTGAAAAGCCAAATTTAATTAAATTATAAACGAGTTAAATGAAATATGAAAATATGAGTGTCAAACGGTTTGCCTCGCCGAGAAGGTTCATACATATGTACCTATATTTTGCAGAGGGGTACCGCCTGTTTGAAAAGTCGAATAAAATTAAATTATACACACGTTATGTATAGGAAATAGTAAAATATGGGAGCAAGTTTATAGGTTTATTTTGGAGGGTTGCCACCTTTTTTAAAACTCAATTTTAATTTAATTAAACACAAGGATGCCAAATATGAAAATATTAATGGCAAACTGTTCGTTTCGGCGGGACAAGGTTCTTACTTTTATTTTTGAAAGGGTTGCCACCTATTATATGTACATATGTGACAGAAACTGAAATGCGTTTTCTGTTACATATTAAATTGAATTTATAATAGTAAACAAGAAAAATTATATAAATTTGGAGAGAGATATAAAGCTATGTTGCACTTTTTTTTTAAATTTCTTTTATGTTTAAGTAAATATTCCTTTCAATTCAGCTTAGCAATATGTGGCATCACTGCACCTATCACCTTTTACTCGCATAGATACAATAGACAAGAAAGACAACGTAGAAAAATCATCCTCATCCGCAATAAAAATGTAGCAGCTGCTCTCGCTCTGCATGTACATAGAATTAGCATGCTGCCAGGAACAGCTCAAAAACCAGCCGCCGGACAAACAACATTCACCTGTAACCCGAACATTATGAAAAACAAGCATACTTTTTTTTTGTTAACTGGTTAGGCTGCACAAACGCGGTTAGTTAGCTGGATAAACTGCGAGCACATCTATGTACAATTCTATGCCGCCGCACTGACGCTATTTTCCCTTTTTTGCATCGCCATCAATGATAATAAACACAAGCGCTCCGCCGAATACTTACTTGCTACGACTGCAGCTGCCTGGAGCAGGAAGAAGAGAAGGAAAAGGAGGACGAGGAGCAGGAGGAGGAGGAAGGAGCTGCAGAAAGATATGGCCAGGTGAAAGCTTAAAATCTGGCAATGAAAAAAGCACCAGCTAGAAGCTAGCGTATTAACACCCAATACGATGCTGCTGTCAGACAGACAACACTGAGTCATACACGGGGAATGCATATGTATGTATGTACATATGTATGTATGTATGTGTGAATGAATATTCGTTTGCCACTGAACAGTTTTTATTATCACTTCAGTTAAGGCTCAATAGTTTAGTGCTGCTTTGCCGTAGCCAGAGTTAGCGGCCCCAATGGCCACACTTGCCGCTTTTCGATTTTTATTTTTATTTTTATTTTTGTATTTTTGTCTTTGTCTTTGTCTTTGACTTATACTACTATTGTTGTTATGTAAGTTAGCTAACTTGGTCTCTAAGTCAGTTGGACAAATAACCAGCAAATGGTTAACTGTTTGGCTGACCAACAAATGCAAAAAAAAAAACCGAAAAGCACAACCGACCAACTAGCTGCTAACTGCTAGTAGTGGCTCATGCGAACGCAAAGCGCAACAAAAAGAGCAATTCGCTCAACGTATGGGTGCGCGCGCTTGCGCTTTACTTAGAAGACAGACAAGATACTCAACGACGACGACGACGTCGACGACGAGGACGCAGCTGTTGGTTGTAAATTTTTTATTTATACGGCCATTGCAGCGTATTGCTGCTGCTGCTGCTGCTGCTGCTGCTAATGCTTTGGAAGCGAAAAAAAGTGAATGTGATTTTTTAACGCCTTTTAGTTGCAGTTTCAATTTCTATGCTTAGTTTCGCTTTTATTTTCAGTTACACATTCGTTTAGGTATTCAGCCAGGCAAACAGACAGACATACAGACGGACGGACAGACAATAAAATAAGTCAAGCAGCAGGCCAGTTTTAGTCAGACACTTCATATGCGAAGCTTTGCTTTATTTGCGGCACTTAACAGCCAACTAACCGGACACTCATTGAGCTATCAATGAAACAAGTTGTCCTCCTACAACAGCAACAACCATAATAGTAACAAGAAAGCAAATATGTATGTACATATGTAAGGATTTGGATAGAGTTTGAAAGTGGTATCTTTTAGAAATCGTTGTAAATAGTAAGTTTATGTAGTGAGTAAGAGTTTTCGTTCGATTTCATTGCGAGCGAGTACAATAGATTTTCTAATTACATATTTCGTTTTGGCTTTATATTTTTATTTTAACACCGTTTGTTAGAAGAAGGTTGGCTATGCAAATAATATGACCTTCAAATATGATTTTAAAAAATAATTAAGGCAATGAAGCTAAAAACCAGTATCGCTAGAAATTGAACTCTCTCATGACCTCAAGGCGAACGCTTAGAATTGCCAATAGAAGAGAAATAATGTTAGGAATATATATAAAATGTGTCAATAATTACATTTTGAGAAACATTTAACCTTTGAATAGATAAATATAAAGAGATAAAAGTGAAAGAAAAATGCAAAATAAATAAAATTTTAATTGAATAAGTTGGCCTACTCGCAGAAGGCCAATAATAGAGAAAAATGCAAAATAGAATTTGAAATCAACTAAAATCAGGGACCGTAACTGTAATTTTGTATTTCCTTTTTCGAATGAGTGAATAAATAATTGTTATTTTTTCACCGATATGTATTCAGTTATAAGTTGAAATTAGACTTGCATATATTTTATCATTTAAAATTTGGCTTTTTCAGTCAAATATAACAGTTAAATAATGACTTATTTTAACGGTACAAAATAAAACTTAAAATTTAGTCAAATATAAAAGTTAAAATAAGAGTTTTTTTGTTGATCAAAAATTTTAAATTTGACTTTTATTTTTTTTAGTCAAACAAAAAAGTTCGAACTTGACTTTTTTAAATGGCAGTAGTATTTTATTTTTTCGTAAAAAAAAATAAGTTAAAACTTCAATTTTATTTTTTTGTAACAATAATAAAATAATAAACGTATTTTATTTATTCGGTCAAAAATATAACTTAAAATTTGACTTATTTTTTGAATCAAATAATAATCTAAAACCCATGACTTATTTTTTGGTTAAAAATAAAAGTTAAAATTTAATTATTAAATTCTTCACTCAAAGAAAAAGGTAAAAATGTTAATTTTTAAAAGTTTAAAGTTGACTTTTAAATTTTTCGGATTTCGATTCCGAAAAAAAAAAATCGGTGTGAAAAGTTTTTCTTTTGACTAGTCGAAATGAAAAGTAATTGGCAAATTAAAACCAAATATAGTTTTTTGGGTCAGCTAAACCTTTTATATTTAAAAATTCATATTATTGAGAAGATTTATGTATAAGTCTTTATTGCTATAATCTGTATTCAATTAGTTTGATAAATCTGTATCAGAAAATTTCTATTTAAAACTAAGATAAACGCAGGGAAAGCGATCGAAATGAAACGGACCTGTGTTCGTGATTCCGATTCAGCGCCTGAACAGTAACAGTTTTCATCGAAAAGTTCCATATTGTCATTCATTTTATATTTTTGACCCTTATCCCTAGCTTTGTATTCGTTCGAGTCTTAGTAAATGTTTGAAAAACATAATAAAAATACATTGGTATTAACGCGTTTTGCGCAAATATTTTATTTGAATCACAATTTTGTACAGAATCTGCGACTGGTGGACAGATTTTAACATTTATATTTGACCGAAAAAATAAGTAAAATGTTAACTTTTCTTTCTACCCGGAAAAATTAAAATTAGAATTTAACTGTTATTTTTTTTAAATCTGTTATTTTTTATTTAAAAAAATTGAAATAAAAAAATAACGGCTAATGGCTGACTTTTTTAAAGAAAGTAAAAAAATAATCATATAGGAGAACATTCCTTGGCTAACAAGCATTACAATACTGAAGACTTTTCAAAATTTTGCTACTACGATGATGATGATTTTTCAGGGTGCCCAAAAAACCCCACGGGAATATTTGGCATAGTGAGTAATATCGCAAAAAAAAATTTTCAGAAATAAACGGGAATTTTGCGATAATTGGGATATGGACTAAAATGTTTAAAACTGTATAAAAAAAAATTTCAAAATATTCTAATTAAAAAATTTTAAATTTCGCGAAAATTTTTGGAATTTTCCAAAATTTTCTGTCAAATTTTAAACTTTGGTTTATGTGTTTTTGTTGTAGTAAAAGATATATTTTTTTAAAAATTAGTCAAAATTAAATAAAGACAAAAATGTTTGTTAAAATTCGACTACTTAAATTGTCGCAGTTGTATGTTTGTATATAACATAAAATAAAACACTAGTGTAAAAAATGTGATTTCAGAATTCAAAAATTCGTTAACTGATCAAAAAATCCATTAAAAATTCAGCACGCATATTTGGAAAGCAAAAAATACAACAGCGCACATGTACACAAAGGAAAAAATTTCAAACTAAAAGCTATTTTTTATTTACATATGTACGTATAAAAAAAATTAAAAATCGTCGCGCATAAATGTCGATATTAATAAGCAATATAAATTCCCAAAGTGATTTCTTTTTTTTTTTTAATTTCTATTTAATTATGCCAGCCAGGCGGCAGCAAGCTACTACGAATGTAATATTATTTCTTCAACTAAAATATTACCTCAAGTTTAACAGCCTGAAAAAATGTAGGTACTTTAGGCGGCTGGTGGGTAATGGTGTAGATGTGTTTGTATGTATTTATGTATGTGTGTGGCTAGGTGGTTTGGTTGGATTGCCGCCACTGGTCAACGAACTTATCCCAAACGCCTGGTGTGGCACAAAAACAGCAAATATTATCAGTGGATACAAAACAAAAAACAAAAAAAACAAAAAAAAAAACAAATAGAAAAGCCCTCACCCTCACTCACATCGCCCCGACAGTCACAAAAAAAAATTTTGCGTAGATTTCCTGTTACATATTTTTTGTACAATATGTATGTATGTATTAATCGCTATAGCAGTGGTAACGAAGGTGTTTTTTCGTGTTTGGAACGAATGAAGAGGGTAGACGACGACGAGTCATGAGGATAAGGTTGATGGCTTGCTTTCCGCTCGACTGGGCTCGGCGCATGTAGTCAGCCAAAAAGCCATCCATCCAACCAACCAACAAACCAACTATACCGAAACAGCGGATAGAGTAAGACTAGCAGCCAGCCAAAAGCGGCCCAAGCGCGGTTTGGCTTAATTTAAGCGTTTCATGCGGTACTGCCATTTATTACATTCCTCCACTTTTTTTTGTATTCACATATTTTTAGTGTTTGTGTTTGTTTCTTGATGGCTGACTGGCTGGCTAATGGTGTTCTGTAGTCAAGCGTTTCGGAAATCAAAGACGTGAAACTACAAATGAGCAAAAGCCCCATAATAAGAAAGTAGGTGGTTAGCTGTGAAGTGAAACCCAATGGAAGGATATTTATTGTATAGCTCTTTAAATTGTGAGATCTATTTTGAAAGTCGGTTTCAGAATGAAACTCGACTATACATATGTATGTATCTATATTAAAAATATGTACATACATATGTATGTAGTTTCACTTAAGGTATATTTTTTTATATTTTTTCTTAAATTTAACAAAATATATTCCCTTGACGTTACCTCTTGTCGATTACACTACTCTGATGATATACAGTGACTCAAACAATTGACTACCTGGTGATTTTTTTTAAATAATATTCACAATGTTGTTCATGATAAATGTTGTTCCCTTAATTTTTTATAAAAATTTTCGCAGAAATTTCATCAAAATCATATTTTTGAATTTTTGGAAAAAAATATTTTGAATTTTTGGAATGCAGTTCTGTAGCTCAATAAATTTTTAAAATAACAATATGCAAGTCTTAAGTGGCTCAAAATTTCCGCTGATTTATTTTATTTTTGTTTGCAAATTTTGGTATTTTTTAAAATAACAGATGGATTTTATGATTTATGAAATGCAAACTGCCTGCGTTAAATGAAAAAAAAAGTTCTCAGGATAAAAATTTCAATATTCGCAATAATTTGCATGAAAAAGTTCGTTAATTTTTTTTACAAAACTATAGTTTCTCTATAAAAAAAAAAACACTATCTGTATCAAAACTTCAAACTTTGTACAAAACTTAAAAAAAATGCAAAACAATTTCATCAAAATTTCAATTTTTTTACTCAGAATTTTTGGATTTTTTTATTATAACAATTAATAAATAAAAATAATATAATAAAGTTTAAGTTTGAAAATACTAAAAAATACGGTTGATTTTTAATATTTTTTTTTTCTTTTTGCGACGATGTTGCTAATTTTCTCCACATAACGAATTTATTTTTAAAGAGAAAGAAATGCATTACAACTTTAACCAAAAATATTCTAAAAAAAATTGAGCCCTCCATACTTACATTTTATTACATTATGTACTAAAATTGAAAATTAAAATTTGAAAATTTGATGAAATTTGTTCCATGTTTTTTTTTCGAATTTTTTTACAAAGCTTTAAATTTTAAATTATATGGTTTTTGTTATAGGCTGAAATAAATTTTTTGTTACAAAAGAACTTAACAAACACATTTAACACGCAAAACATTGCACATATTGTGTAATACCACTGTACGTGCAATTTTTTTAAAATCAGGGTGCTAGGTAAGTTGTTTATTTTTAGAAATTCAAATGCCTCGGCTGCGCTGACTGAAAAAAAGCAGAAGCTATTTTTTTTTTTTCAGAACGATGCTGCTATTTTTAGAAGGACCGTTTTAGGTGTTTATTTGTCATAAATAGATCCTATCTGCTATAAACTTGCGATATGCAATTCTTTACTTTACATTTTCAATTTAAAAATGGCAGTTAAAAATATTTGAGTTTTTTCTCACCAGTGTGCAAACTATCCAATAAAAGACAAAGTTAAGTTTACACGTGCATGGTAAATCTAAGGGTAAGGAATCAGCAAGTAAATCTGGTATTTAATTAGCACACAGAAAGTAGGACACTAGTTAATTCAAAACGAAAAAAAAAACATCAAAACCAGAAATGTTACATATGGACACACAAACATGTATGTTTGTATGTATGTACATACATATGTATGTATGTGTGTTTAAGTTTAAATGTGATCGGGCAATAAAAGAATCGCATGAGAACAACATACTGAATAAATATTTGTATAACAATGTAAATAAAAGGCATTTTTTTCAAATTTCTCTTTGTTCAGCCATTTTCGAAATATTGATTTAAAAAAACTGTTAATTTTTCTTTAAATGCCCTTTACTTTGCAAAAAAAGGAGCAACTTTTTTTCAAAACTCTTTTGGAATATAAATTTGAAAAAAAAAAAAACAAATTAAAACTGTATTTCTACAGAAAAAAAAAATTAATACAAAAAGTTTATTTTAAAAAACCACGCGGCTGATCGATTTTCTTGAACCAATTTTATTTTGGACTTAGTCCGATAATGGGATAATTATGGGATCTATTTTTTTCAAATTCTTATATGTTTTGTATAAAATCTATTTCAGAATTTCTATCAAAGCTAGTAGTAGGTTTAGTTTCAAACTTTCCTTTTTGCTATAATGGTAGATTTATTACTATTTATTCGATTTCTTAAATTCTGAAAAATTACTGGGAACAAAGTCGTTTGTAATTTTGAATAAAAAATAAATAATTTGCATGCGTTATAAGAAGGAAAGAAAAGGGACAGCACCTGGGCGCAAACAAAAAAATTATAAAAATTCAACGTTAATTCCCAAACTTGGACTTAGTAGGCGAAGTTATGTTGGGAGCCACTCCCTAGTGGGGCACACTTAGGCTCATGGTCCATTGTGGTACCGCATTGGGGCTGTTCAGTTACCCCTGTTACCCTGAAACTATTTTGTATTCCTAAGGAATATCGTCAGGTATGTGCTCAGAAATCGTCAAATACCCACAGCTTCAACTATCCATCTAGCTAGTGCCGAATAGCGGCAGAGTATGTGATGTATGGTCTCCTCCTCCTCAACGTCACGCAACTTGTAGAGCAATCTCGGTAAGTGAGTTCAACCGGCCACCTGTCTACTTGTATACCGGAAGATATTCTAAAAAATCTGCTAAAAAATTTCTACATTTTGTGAATTTGTGTACAAAATTTGAGACTTGGATTCATGTGGTGTATGTTGTATAATGAACTTTCTATGGTCCTATTATAGGCTATTAGGAAACTGGCGCTGGGGTCAAGTTATATAGAAAATTCGTATTTATGAACCGAGTTTGATCAATTTCAAAATGTATGCTAAATGATAGCAAGTTTGCGAAAGATGTACCCGCTAGTTGGCGCTGCAGTTGAATTCTTCAGTAAATCTGAAGTTATGATCTAATTTTGATGATATTAGAAGGGTATGCTACTGGGGCAGGCAATTAAAAATACTTTTACTTTAGTTACAGCTATTTTTGCTAGATATGCCGTTGAAATTTTCGTAAAGTAATAAGCTACGCAGACGGACAGGTCACCAAACTGCCATACTTTCCGTCTACTCCGTTCGGGGTAAGTTTGAGCACCGATGAAGCTATTAGAGCCACAACGATATGAAAAGGCAGCAAAATATTTTAAAATTGCTAGTATCTTCGAAAACAATAGCTAAATAGCAAAAAAAAAAAAAGGGAATTTGACTGAAAATGGGAGCAATTTGTAAATATTTAGGGATATAATATACATATAAAAGACAAATTTTGTTAATTTGTTCGCAGTTGCGTCCTAAAACGCTTGGCCGTTCACAACCGAATTTAGCTCATCTACTGCAGATTTCAAAAGGATGTGTATAGGCTAAAAATAACTTCGGTATATGGATACAAGTGGGGGTTATTGAAATTTGAGTTAGGATAGAGGAATTTTGTATGAAGATTTTTATTTAATGGGCTATAAAACTGCATACCAAATTTTTTCTAAATTCTATTTAAAAAATTATAAATTTTGTGTAAAGATTGTTGAATTTTTCCTTCATTTAGAATGGCAAAAATATACCCCATCAAATCTATCATTTGCTCCCATGAACAGCGACAACATACATACATATGTATCTATCAATTCTGTACAAATGTACTACATAGTTGTCAATTTAATTTGTCAAAATATTTTTTAAGTTCAATTTGCACATATTGTACACTATATTTATATATGTACATACGTATGTACTTACATATATATGTACCTTCGAGTCTTTTGCCCTAATATCAGTCGTAATTATTTGAGGCCATCGTTCGCAAAACAGCACGTGGTTATCGTCACAAGAGCAGTTGACGAGCAAATTTGTATGTACTTATGTACATATTTTAATGGCCCAACCACACCGTAACTGCTATTACTGTGCCTGATTTGAAAATCGACATCGTAAATATAAAAATAAAATAGAAAAACTATGAATTTTGCAAAAGAGTGATAAGATTTGACGACTATAAAAATAGGCAATAAACAATGAGTCATTCGCAGAAAAACAATCTTGAAATTAAAAATCGAGCTAATTCCGTATTATGCAAATTTAGAATAGAGTGGTGTTCAAAATGAGCGCGTATTACCACAACAGGCAACAGAACGAAGTCTAATATTCCAACTAATATTAAGCAAATAAAATTATATAGAATATAAATAATATCACATAACTGCATAATCCCATATCGATAAGAAAGAGCGCCATTCTTATCTTTACTAATTTTTCAGCATTATTTGTGCAAAAAAAACAACACGAAGAAAACACGCAATTTAAATATTATATCTTCCTTTAATAAACGAATTATTGGCGAAGAATCTACTTGCAATAAACTTGCCTTAAATTTGAACCGATCAAATCCTTTACATGAGAGTCTACGGCGTCTTCCCTTGGAACTTCGAGAGAATTTAATTGGTTTCTTTACATTTCTAGTATAAATTAGCGGATAGTAAAATAGAAAAACTTAAGAGAATTACGATGCCAACAAGAAGCGAAATAAAAAAAGGCGAAAAAACAATAAGTAGAACGAAAACTTACAAAAATTAGATGAAGGTATTTGGAGTGAAACAAATCTTCAACTTGTCAGCATGAAAATATCTTGCTTTGAGCAGCAATCCAGTCACAATAATAAATCATTGTAAATTTCGTACAGCGTTGCCAAATGGGATCTAATCGCAAGTTAATGCAAATGAAAAATATAAATTGCAGTAAATTCACCGCGCATTTGACGAAAACTCAAAAAATCGACTACCTCACACGAATGGTTCCAATAGTTAAAAACTTGTGAGCAATATTTCAGAACAGGCAACGGCGAAACCAATTTCCCCCCGGGTTTTGTCATTCTGAATATTTATTATAAGAATTCAATGAAATAATCGTTTTTAAAACGTATTTTGACGTATTTTCTTCTTTTTTTGTGAAACTACTCCAATTTTTCGTTAAACAGTCCGCTTTGAATATTAGAGGGTGGGAACACTGCTGGCAGCTCGCCCCCGTTGGAAATCT
Organism: Anomoia purmunda; assembly: GCA_951828415.1. Taxonomy (NCBI): domain Eukaryota; kingdom Metazoa; phylum Arthropoda; class Insecta; order Diptera; family Tephritidae; genus Anomoia; species Anomoia purmunda. The sequence continues at coordinate 50,611,043 of OX639995.1, forward strand.
TGATTTAGAATAAACCAATTATTTACGGAAATAATTCGATTTTTTTTCTAAATTAAAAAAAAAAAAAGTTACATACATATGTATATGGCCCACTCTGTGTTCAGCATAAGCATACTTTTTATATATTTCATGAAGGTAAATTGGTATTCGGGCGTGTTCTGCAATTCACTTTCTCTCGGAAATTTTTACTTCATAGCCAGAATTCATGAATTCACTCGGAGATCGGGTCACTATAACTTACAGCTAGCTGACAAACAACTGATTGCTCAGATATGAGATTTTGTTTTAAAGCTTCTTCATTAAGAGAACTAAAACGACGAAATTTTGCGAGCCATTTACTTATCAATCACACAAAGTCTGCTGAGAAAGTCACCAAGATTGGTGCACTATAAGCTACACCTGATTGTTCAGATACGAGATTTTGGCTTAAAAGTTCTTCATTAGACAGCTGAAGTTTGATAAGCTATTTAATTCATCAATCATACAAGGCCTACTTAGAAAATCCTCAATATCGATAAGGTAGGTGTAGCTCCTATACCACAGATTGTGAAGAACTGATATTTTACTTTAAAACTACTTCATTTTACTGTATTTTTTTTTATGCGAGAAAAATAAAGCATTTGTATGCTAAAATATATATCTATATATTATAATAAAACTAAAAAGTTTTATCTGTACATTGAAAATTAATTGTAATAGAATATAGTTGGATAATTTTTTGATTTTTTGCCTATCTGTTTGAATTCACTGAATGGATTTTCAAGGGGCTTTAACTGGTGACTAGGCAATAAACTCGGGCACAACATAGGGTATATACATATTTTATCAATATATTAACTGGGGGAAAAACATTTTTTCGTAGAAACCGATTCTTTTTTTTTAATACAATTTTATTTTTTCAACGGCATCAAAGTATAAAGAATTATAAAGACGAAGACAGCTCCTTCCTTGCTTAATTTTTTTTTATATATATTTAGAGCAACTGACAGCCTCAAACTCGTATGTTTACAAAAAAAAAGTTAGGTCAGAAAATCAAGCTACGTATCTATGTATATACAACATACTACGTGCAATACGAAGCTATAAAAAGAATAAATACTAAAAAAGAAATCATAAAGTAAACAATTCTGCATGAAACAAGAAAAAATTATATTTAGTATGCATGCACAATCAAGCATTTACGTAGAATATATGCTTTGATATACCTATACATTCAAACATACCTACATATGTATATGTAAACATTCTTACATATCTACAAATGTACATAAAAATAAAAATTCGGTCAAGGGTTCTAATGTTTTTACATTTGTTTAGAGTGAGAGAGAGTTTTCATTGTTTTTTTTTTACTCGCAATTATTTCCGTTTTAACGCTTCCTCCTTTTATTTTTAATATCGTCTGCGAAATGTCTCGCCAATAGGTACATACATACATACAGTGGTGGTCTTATAATTAGAAACGACGTTGCAGCATATAATTTTTCCAATATATTTAAAAAATTTATTTTGTAACATTAAAACTATTAATTGGAACTAGCAAAGTAACCAGTTATATTTGAGTTTTACGTAAAAAAAATCATAACATTAATTCCATTTGTAAGAAAATTTACTTAACACAAAAAACCCCAAATTCAGTTTGGTCATATTATTAGAAACGGCAGCGACAACTTAAAAATATCTATATAAAATTGACAAAATATTTAATATTTTGTTGGATAACCCTTATTTTTGACAACATTATCCAGTCTTCGCGGTAAACTTTGAATTAAATTTCGACATGTTTGCACAGATATGCTGTTCCAACTTTGCTGTACCAATTGAAACAATTCGTCATTATTTCGCGGTTTTTTGTCCTTGAGATCTCGTTTCACAATTGCCCATAAGTTTTCAATTGGGTTGAGGTCAGGACTTTGCGGAGGCCAGTCCAAAACATCAATATTTTGATCCGAAAGCCAGCTCTTCACTAACCTTGAAGTGTGTTTTGGGTCATTATCGTGCTGGAAAATGTAATGGACAGGCATATTCTCAAAGGAATATGGTTCCATTACATTCTCCAGAATGCTTTTGTATTGATATTGGTCCATTATCCCTTGAATACGCACGATTGGGCCCACACCACGCCAGGAAAAGGCTCCCCAAACCATAATAGATCCGCCACACAGTGTACCTGGGGTTTAGGGCCATGTTTGGAGGACGCCTCACATACGATTTTCCATCGGATTGGAATAAGTTAAACTTGGATTCGTCACTCCAGAGAACTCTATTCCAGTATCGTGGATTTTTTGTAAGCATTTCCTTTGCAAATTGCAACCGCTTGTTAATATTTTTTTTTGATACGTGGGGTTTTTTTTGTGCAATGCACCCACGAAGTCCCGACTCTAGTAAGCGTCTTCTTATCGTCCGAGCTGAGATTTCTGAATTTATTTGATGTCCAACTTCAGCCTTTATTTCACGTGAAGACATGAACGGGTTGTTCTTGCTGGTCCTACAAATTATCCTATCTTCTGCTGCAGTAGTTTTTCGACGCCTGGGCTTCCTGATATAGGCTTCAAACTTCTTTGTTTTTTTGTATAAATGAATAGCTCCAAATACCATTTTTTTGGAGCAATCAAACCTTTGTGCGATAGCCGACATTGACAGTTTTTCCATTTGATAGCATTTCACAATTAACTCCCTCAGTTTTGGAGTGCATGACTTTTTTTTGCCCATTCCAACAACTAAAATATATTACAATTATTGCCACTCACTTACTCACTTTATCGCTAACTCCAATATAGTTCGAGAAAATAAGGAAAAAACTCCGCGTTTCTAATTGTGTGGCCAGCCAAGAAATACAAACTGGGAAATAATTCCAATTTTTTTAACAACCAATCAGCGAATCGCCACGTGTTTATTTAACAGCAACGTTCATTGCCTACTCTATGAATAACGGTGCTCCTAAATTACAGTGTGCGTATAAATAAACGTGTACAGTGACTTAGTTTTTTCCTACCATATCGTTTCTAATTATAAGACCACCACTGTATGTATGTATACATATATAATGTGTACATACATAGTTATTTAGTGGGGTTAACTATGGGCCTGAATTTACAGTTAAATTTTTCCTTTTCCTAACCAGCAAGAACATTTCGTGAGCTGTATTGCAAGCCCACAAATAATATTGAAAGAATAGTACAAACAAACATTTCTGCTTTTGAACAGATGGTTCGAACAAAGATACAAAGCACAAAAAGGCATATAAAAAAGAAAACAAAAGAATGGAAGTATGCAAGTATACAAGTAGTATGTATGCGATGAAATAGTAGGTTGACATTGGCGCTCCAGCTGAATTGGTATCCATTTTTTGGCTTTTTTTAAATTTGAATGCTCAACAATTTTTATTTTATTACATTCATAAATAACTGAAATATGATTTTATTATCCGATTTTCCGGCGTAGACATGCGCATGCCTTTTATCGAGTTCTTTTTTTATTAGCTATAGGTGGAAGGTGTGCACATATGTACATATGTACATTAGGGCTATCAAAAAAAAAACAAAAAATCATGTGGGGGGGAAGTCGGAATTTTAATGATCTCATTCCCTAGAATTGTTTTGTATTGTTTGCACTTTTTAAGATTTTTTGGGGACCCATACAAAAAAAAAATAATAAATATTAAAAAATGGTTTCTATTCTTTGAAGTCAATCGAAGAGAAATAGTATTTGGCGATTGAAAAATATAGATTTTCAAGGATTATATGCCATTTCTAAAAGAAATTACATTTTTCCCAATACAAAATACATGAAAAACTTCACTGCAAAAAGAATCTAAGAAAAAATTTCCTCAACTTGATGTCGTAATTTTGTCTTCAATTTGTTGTATTAAAGGTTTATTCAAATTGAACGAAAACTTCAATAAAATCAAATCTGTTTTCTCCAAAATTAGTGAATATTTTATATTTCTTTAGCGCCAGTTCATTCTCATTTTTATTTTATTTCTTTTTTCATAGCTATTTTTCTTCAATGCAGATAATATATTGGTTGGCAAACAAAAATAGGTGGGTAGAGCATTAATATTTCGACTTTACTTCTCTCTTTTTTTGGGGCACCCTAATGTGCATGGATATGCTTTGAATATTGGAAACTAGCATTTTATTGTACTAAAATTAAAGAGCTAGGATATAATAAAACTGCATAGCCACCCTAAAATGTTCTTAGCGTTTTAAATAAAAAAGATTTTAATTTTTTCTAAATTTTGTGATTTATATGGTTGTTATGTTATAAACCATGTATGTATGTATACTTAACAGAAAATATTTGGCATGGCAAATATTGTGTATGTTATAAAAACAAAACATCGTGCCATCAGTTTTGTAGGTCACTGTATTGTATGCATAAATGTGTAGTATATTACCACATTTTTCGGTTTTCAAACAAATTTGCATATGACTTCGGTTTATGTTTAGCATGAATAGGGTGACAAAATGTAACATTGCGCGCGCAAAAAAAGCTGAAAGGTAAAAGATAAAAGTAAACAGACAAAAAAAACATGGGACCGGCGGAAATATGTAAACTATGTAGGTCGTTCGTTGACTTTTTGGTAAACCGTTACTAAGAAAGTTTAGTGTGATATATGTACGTATTCTGTACTCATACATACATACATGTTTTAAAAACAATGGTGAACAAACTCTTCGATATGGGACTAAAAATTGGTTCAGGTAAAGACAATTTGTGAAGTAGGTATTTATTTAAGATAAGGACTAAATCTGCAATCAGTATGAATAAGTATTTACATTTCGTTACAAATTACAAGGTCGATCAATTTTCTCTAATATACATACATAGGTACATATGTATGTGCATTTCATTCTCTAACAAAAACCATAAAATCCTAAGTACAAACTTAGTATAAAGAAAAATTTCATCAAAATTTCAAATTGAAAAAGAAAAAAATTCAGAATATTTGGAGTAGCGCTTTCGTGATCCTTAAAATACAGAAATTTTCTTGCCAAAAGTGTTGCGACAAAAAAATGATCAAAACTCAAATCAATTTGTAGCAACATCAAGTTGAACTAAATTTTGCTGAAATTTTATGAGCTACAAAACTGCATACTCGAAATTTTTTTTAAGGTTAAAATTTTGATGATTAAATTTAATTATTATAAATGTTGTATATAGTTCGAAACTCTTGTTTATATGATATAGTTTGCGTTAGTTAACGCAAAAGTAATGGAAATTATATAAATTGTATTCAATTAATTTGGATTTAAAGTAATCCATTAAAACTACTAAAGAAGAGGAGTTCGGCTGGTTTTTAATTATTCGTTGCCAAATAACATCACAGTTCTTAGCTGCTTCTTTAGTAAAATTGATTTATGTCATGATTTCTTTGTTAATTTAACAGAAATTGAGAATAACTGACGAATCAGCTGTTTAGACATAAAATGGTGGTCACAGATCGGTCGTACTTAAGACCAGATGTTAACTTTGCTGGGAAACCCTGAATACTCTAAGTATTTGACTAAAGTAGCTCCTTCGTCCTTTACAGCAGAATTTCTTCAAGTCTTACATCAATTATTTCAATTTTTTGGGTCTTCTTGTCTCTTGGCTTCACATTTTTTGTCACGAGTACAAATAGTCCTTAATGATATCTTGAAACTTAATACTGAAAAGTAACTAGCTTATTTCCATCCAAATTAAGTGATGGAAACGTATGTACATATATCGGGGATAATGATGCAACTAACCTTGATCTGACCACTACTTTATGTACATACCAAAAAAAAAAAAAAAAAAAAAAAAAAACACAAAATCATGGATCTAAAGTTATTTTTTTTTTTGCATGCAATAAATATTTAAAAAACTAAAGTAAATATAAGGGTAAATTAAATTGTTTTTCACTTACCGCTGTGGCATTTTGCTGTTGTTGCAATTGTTGTTGCTGTTGTTGCTGCTGCTGCTGCTGTTGCTGTTGTTGCTGTGCCTGTTGAGCTTGCTGCTGTTGCTGTTGTGCCGCTTGCTGTTGTTGCTGCTGCTGTGCCTGTTGTTGCTGTTGCTGCTGCTGCTGTGCCTGTTGTTGTTGCTGTGCCTGCTGTTGCTGCTGCTGCAACTGTGCGGCGGTATTGGCATCGATCTGCCCAGAATTCGCAGCCGAATACCACCATTGTGAACCGGGTACCGCTGCCGCAGCAGCTGCTTGGGCCATATTAAGACGATAATCGTAGCCGGTTGAACCGGCCGCATTTGAGGTAGCGACCACCTGTGCCATGGTCGTGGCTGGATTTGGGAAGCTACTGGCCATTTTATATGTAAATAACTGTTGGGTGCCTACACCAGAAGTGGTGTTGGCATTATTTTGATGTGCTTGCTGTTGATTTTGTTGCACGACCACTTGATGGGCCTGCTGTTGTTGTAATTGTTGTTGCTGTACTGCCTGCTGCTGTTGCTGCGCAGCCAACTGCTGCTGATAGTGTTGAAGAGTTTGCTGATCAATGGGTTGTTGTTGTTGTTGCTGTTGTTGTTGTGACGCGGCCGCCGCGAGCGCACCAGGCCACCAAAGGGCGGCCTCGGCTGCGGTCGCTTGGCGGTTGCCCCACGCACCGTGCTCTGACATTTTGGTGGGCGAATTGGTGACGATCGATGATAGGCGCGAATTTATGCTTACGATTCAAAAAAAAAAAAATAATATCGCGAACAAATTACATATGTGCTACATAAATATATGTATTTAGTATGTATTTAAGTATTAACGCTCGCGAATTTTGGTGGGCAAGTATTATGAATTTGATTTACGTTTGTGTATCTCATTTTTCACGGTAGACGGTAGAATGTTTCGAAATTTTTTGTAGTGAGGCCGACTATGTATATTGGAGAGTATATGGGCAACTATTAAAATTTTTGATTTTATATTTACGCACTTTTCGCAGTTAGTAAACATTTAACTTTTTTATGACATTTTTTTTACTAATTTTTGTAGACAAAATTAATTTAATTATTTATTCAAACTTTTATTACACAAATTTTAAGGCACAAGCGCGGTGTGCAGAAGGATGAATTTTTTTTTTTTTTTTTTGTGGTTTCACTTTATTTTGGATGCACACTTGTGTAAAGCCAATGCTTTGTATAACTCGATATTCATATATCAGCCTGGATAGCTTTGACTTTGCATTTTATGTAGTGCACTAGCAGCTTCGATACCAGAGGTTTCTGCTAAACATTTTAATGCCAGACAAAATAATGCCGGCGCGATGTACGGATGCGTCTTTGTCGAAGTTACCAGTGCGCTTCGTAAATACACCGGAAGCTCACTTATTGTTTTTGTAGTAAGATTTTTAGGAGCCAGCGCTAATATTACACGCAGCATTTGCGCCAATTTCGCGTTTTAACTCACTTGACTTTGCAAATTAAAAAAAAAAAAATACAAACAAAAAGTCCCGAACACAAGTCGGTTAGGTTATTTGGTCGTTGCTACCTATGGTTATAACATTTATAAACGATATTCCGACTTTTAGATAGATAAATTTCCGTGTGTTTCAATGTCGTATTTTAAAAGGGAATGTATTTTTCTTCTTGTTTTTTAACACATCCACTACATTCTTTTATCTTTCACTTCATTTTAGTATTTCCTATGCAGCTTCTATCAGAAATTTGCAGAACAACACTATCTATTGCTAGATGTAATTTCAATTTTTACAATTTTAGCCTTCTTAACAACACATCTGTATATTATAATGCGAATGCCGTTTTTAAAGACTTTATTTAATATATTGTGTGAGTAATTGTTTCCTGTGAAAATGCATTAAATATTTTTTAACAACACTTTGTACGCGGCGCGCTTAGACATAAAATGTGTGGTGAACGAACCACGAACGAGCTTAGTAAAGTGTGTGTGCAGTAGAAACAGGCAAGAAAAAATTCATCAAAGATATGAGCAAGAGGAAGAGGGGGGCCAATACCAATACAACAACAAGAAGAAGCTCCATCGACCATCCGCCATTTAACAAAAAGCGAAGCGGTGTTCGCATTCACGGTCGTGCGGTTGGTCGGCGCTGTCGTTGTTCGCGTATTCATTGCGACCGGCGTTGTTATTATTATTGCCTTTTGACTTATCTTCGCAACGGCTGTAAACGAATGCGGCTAAGACATAGTGGTGTTAGTGTTTTGTGTTGTTGGTCATATGTTCATGTGCGTATGCATGTACAGTGTGGTGCAAAGCAAAGGCAGCTTAAAAATGTCACAATTTGCATTGACAACTTTTATCTAGAATTTTCAGAAAATTGGCATATAAAAAAGTGCAATGTCAATACATTTTACTATTCCACATTAATCGGTACTTTGATCACTTTTCTAGCTTTTATATTCTGAAAAAAGAAAACCAAATGACCTAAAGAACCTTATTTTGATGTAATTTTTTTGTTCAAATTGCGTTATTTTCTCCCGATTGAGTATGGCGTTTCTCAAAATGAATGAAACTCTAGATAAAATGAAATGAGTTTTCTCCTTATTAAACGTATTTTTATGAATTCTCATTTTTCATATTTTTAATGAACGGCTTTGTTTCTTAAATGCTTTTAAAAACATTTGTTCATATGTAATCGATAAATGAATATTCGCTAAGTTATTTTATCATCCCCAACTGGAAAATGCTATCAGCTAACTGTCTCAATGTGTTTTCCCCGCTCATTTTTTGTTAATTTCTCTTAGGTATAGTATACAGTTCGGTTGCTAAATATAAATTAATAGCCTTAATAAATCAAAAACAACAGTGACTATTTTATAGCAAATATCTCAAAAACGTATAGATTACAAAAAAAATTGAAGCGATCTGCACAAATTATTGGTATTTTGCTTTTATTTTGCTTAACACTGTATACATATGAATATCTATGTATGTATGAACATATGGACGCGTACATGACCTGTGATGTGTTGATGCGATCAAAAACGTGTTTTGCGCGCATTTTTTTTTTCTTCCCGCGTTCTTTTCGCATTCGTGCTCGGGAACTTTTGTTAAGCTTTTGCTTTTCAATTAAATATCTTTTATAAGCTTTATTCTCAATTTACAGTTTTTTTATTTGGATATAAAAATTATTAAATAGCACTTTTTGGCAGCACCCCTGTCCTAATCTAAGTAAATTTCACTTCTTAATAATGCAAAACGAATAATAAAAAAATAAAAAAATGAATGTTAATCCAATTTAATATTCCTTTACATATTTAGTATGTTTGTATGTTTATGTCGTAAGCATGCACTTTAATCATACTTTTTTAAAATACATATTAAGGCATATTAACGACGTTCATAAGTTTTGAAAATAGCAAATAAAAAGAAATGTTAGAATTCTAGAAAAATGCGTGATTCTAAGGAACGGGAATTCAAATGCCGTAGCACACAAACTTTTATCGTACTAATTCGTACACACCTCCTCCCTTTATATACTGACTGATTTTCACACAGATCCATCGAGAATTAATCAAAACAAAAATAAACTTAACATTTATACCGGTGTTTTCTTTCTTGTCTTTGCCTTTTTATTTGCAGAATTCAATCAAGAAAAATTTCATTTTTTTTAGACAAAAGGCGTCTGTATGAAGAATATGAGGAGCAAAGAAGTCTACACGATTGCAAGCGAAAAACACATGAAACGCTAGTAGACGACGAAATCCGAACGACAGTCAGACTAAACGACTCGATGCACGTTGACTTGCAACACATCAGACAAACCCGTAGTATAGTATACAAACAGATATTTTTTGCCAGCAGACGGAAGGAAAATTGTTGCCGATTTTACTTACAAAAGCCCTTTTCGGCTTTTTCGTTTTTGTTGAATTAGCCCATCTTTTCCTGCTCCACAAAACGTTTGTGTTTTCATATTTTCATGCATACATATGTACGTACATAGTATGTACATACATACATACATATGTAGGTACGTATGTATTATGTATCGCAAAAAAAAAAACAAAGCTCTTGGATTAATTCACAATTGCCACTACTACTGCCGCTCTGCTAACGCTTTATCTTTTCGTCCTTATAGCTTAAAATTGCACATTTTTATGTTTTATAGGGTATTTTTATTGTCTTTGGTGGCAAACGCGAAGTTGCTGCTGCTGTCGCCTGCCTACTTACGTTCCAAGAATTTCTTTATGCTATACATTTGTTTGCTACTACACTAGCCAGCCCTTGGCCACTAATACGTTTGCCAGTGCCGCTTACTGCAATGGAATGGCAAAAGCAAAGCGAGTAATCCGCTGCTGTTGCTACTGCTGCCTTTGCCTCACCCATTCCCCCAGCGGCCTGGCTCCTCACTTATTTGCCAACGCTACAAGCATTGTCGGGAAGTATATGCAATAAGTACATAATAGGTACAAAGAAACACACATACTGGCGACTCTGCCCAGCGAAAAATCAACGACGAGCAGGCGGCACAGCATTCATTCGTTTCACTTTAGCACCGAAGCAGCAACAGTGGCGCTTATCATATGTACATATCCATGTACATATATGTATTTATATATTTTAATGTATATATTTACCTATCCGTAGAAACGAGTGGTACGAAGAGGCATAGCGAACAGAAGAACGACGCTAAGGCAAAAACCGATGGTCATTCGACCCTATCTTGGAATATACTCATCAGTGTTGCCACAATCCAAATTTATTTTTAACCATTATTTAAAAAAAAAAAAGGTTACCAAGTTATACTAATACCATGCCCAGACCAAAACTTAATCGACAATCCACTTTATTTCGCCATACAAAAATGTTGCTTGAAAACCTCGTCCCCGAGAAGCCAGGTCTTATTACACATTTAATTCCTCTGTGCAACCCTGATTAGCGTACTCTCTTTGTGATAACAACTGTCAAACAGTAAAAACCAAACCAAACCGAATTTATATCAGGTGGTGTAGAATGACCAAAAAAAACGCACATGTAAGTAAGTATCATGTTTTTGCTTCTACGGCTTGAGCTGTCAAAGTTTATATGTATTTGGCTTTAGCTCCCATAGCGATTTTTTTATTGAATTACATTTAAAACTATCTTCTCTTGGAAGAACCGCTAAACCCCAAAAAAAGATTATTTTCTCTTTCAAAACAAAAAATTGTTTGATAAGTTAAACAAATCATTTTATAAACACTATCTTTTCATTTTTAGGGTTTGACAGTTTTTTATTTAAGCTAAGATTGATAGTCAAAAGTTGCTTTTAAAAAACTTATAGTAAAGATTAAGATATGGAAAAAATTCATGTGGGGCAAAAGCATAAAACTCTACGACTTAACTTTTGTTTTTACTAATTGTTTACCCAAAAAGATTATTTTTGCTTACCATTGTGCCCAATTTATAGTTTAACCTACAACGTGTTGGTTATAAAGTTAAAGCTTTGGAAGGAAAATTAATCTTTCAAAAATTACGAAAATTTTTCACAAAAATACTACCAAAAAACCCACAGGACGTCAAAAATTTACCAGTTTCGGTAAAAAATTACCAAAGCGGCAACACTGATATGTACCATGTGTGAGGAAGCATGTCATACGATGTGCACTAAGGTGTGCTTTATACAAATGAGCAAATTTTAATTAATCGCAGCGTTGGAGTCTCTATAATATGTAATTGTAATTGTAAAGTTTCCAAGGCCAAAATTATATTATATTATACTAAAACTAAAAAAAAGCTGCAAAACTGCATAGCCAAAAAATTTTTAAACATTCTTCTGAAAATTTTATAAATGTTGAATAAAATTTTAAACAATAATTTACATGGGCTTTGTTGTAAAATAAGCTATATTTTGATATAACATTAACGAAAAAAAAAATTTATCATGAAAAACCTTGCCAATATTATAAAGAGATCGCCCTTCGAGCGGTTTCGCTCGTTTTGGTTCAGGCCGACATGGTAATTTTTTTCGTTAATACGAAAATCTTATAAATTAAAATTTCAAACTTTGTGTACAATTTATAAAAATCCTTCAAACTTTTTAATCATAATTTTAAGAATATTTTTGGGCTCGCAGTTTTGTAGCCCATTTAATTTCAGTATTAGACGCTAGAAATTTCTGTTGATATGTACATATTTGACAATTTTTGGTCTTGGAAATTATTTCCGTTTTGGCAGATGCGCAAGCAAGAACAAACCTTGAATTTATAGAAAATCAAACAAAACTGCATAACTGAAAGTTATTATAAATTCCAATTAAGTTTTTTTAATATAATGAAATGAAAGTTTCATGTGTCTAAAAACTACCGCAGATTTAAAAAAAATTATGCGATGTTACACATTTTATTCTATATAAAAAAAATCCGAGCATAAACAATTTACATATGTATATAATTAGCTACTTTTTAATTTTTGTTTGTATAAACATTGCATTGAGGAATTATGGAGCACATCGGAGGCTACATCTTTGTAGGTTTTTCCCCTTCTTATAAGATTTTTAATTTCTGAAGCAATTTTAATAGTTGGGTGAAACTTTTTATTGACATTACAGCGCCGTAAAGTAACACGTTTTATTTGTTCTACCTCTACCAAACAACGTAGATTACAAAGAAGTCGGACGAGACTTTCTGTTAGAGGAACGGTGGGAGTGATGTAACTCCTTTGTAATCCGTTATTTTCCGCTACTACCTGTTAAATGTGCCTGGCATGTATGTACGTGCATATGTAAAATTTTCGACGACGAAATGTGAATTTGACATTTGAGACACACGAAAATGGATCAAAGGCTGCTTGTTTTCATTAGAATGTCACAATATATCTTGAAAACTGTCGTATATGGACCAACGACTCCCTCTGCCCATAGAGTACACCAAACAGTGATCTTTTGAGGATGTAAAGGCATCTCAACCATAGCTTTTGAATTATCAACACTCCAATTCAACCAAAAGTGAGATTCAGCGATGAATAAAATTTTGGGCGATCCATAGAAGGTTATAGTAATATTAATAAGGCGAATCCGTTGTGTACATACTTTGTTTGTGCAATTTTGCGATTGAAATGTCAAAATCTGAATTCGCCCGGTATTATTCAGGTATTTTGTTTGTGTAATTTTGCGAGTGCAATTTTAAGGTCTGAATACGCGCAGTTTGCTCATGTATTTTGCTTGTGCAAAAAAAAAAAAAAACAGCGAATGAACAAAGAAGAACAGGCACTCAGCTCACACGAGATGGCGTTCCCACGATAGTCGGTTCTACGGTACCGGACCGACCCGGATCTATATCCGGCCAAGGACTGTCACTTCAGCAGCATTCCTCAAAATTTTATGTGGAATGTTTTATGCTGTTACAACAACAACAACAACCAAGGTGTATCCATAGCAGGTGATAGCAAGATAACAAAGCGAATCCGCTGTGTATTTTGTTTGTGTAATTTTGCGAATGAAATGTCAAAAACTGAATTCGCCCAGCTTGCTTATGTATTTTGTTTGTGTATACAAAACAACCCAGCGAATTCGGAGAGAACAAGCATTCAGCTCATTGGTACTAGATTTGCACGATTTGCAACGTACGTGTTCATTATGAAATGGCAAACCAAACTGTGCAAGGCGAATTCATATCAGGTTGTGTTATACATACACATGTACATACGTACAAAACCAAAAATTTACACTAACAAATTATATGCATAATGACAATATGGTTTACAACAAACACATTATTCACCAAGCGAATTGAATCAGCTGCTTGATCAACTTCACCTTATATGAATTCGCTCTGAAACTGAGTATAATTCAAGCAACAACTGTCAAAAAGACCGAAAAAAATATTGACTTATTGAAAATCACACATAAAAAAAAATAAAACCCCACAATTTAGATATGTGCATACATACATACATATGTATGTACATATATACTGTGTATTTTCATATGCATGGATGTGCGTATATTCATATCTACAGCTATGTACAACTAATTAGAAAGATTATTTTTAATAAACTTTATAACTTTTTTAACGCAAATAAATAAAATTAGTTTGCTCAAAAGAACCTAAGTTTTTAACGCACGACAACCGCATGTATTTACAACCGAACCCCTCCTTTCGTCTTTCAACGGAACTTCGTATGTTCCCATGAACAATTATACTCTCTTTGGTACTCTTTGCACTCTAGTCAATTTCACACAACGATTATTGTTGTTGTGCTATTTATATATTTCCCCACGACCACTCTCTTCACATCTCTTTTTTACTCGTAGTATTGCTCTTTCTCAGTGTTGCTAAACGCTTAGCCAAATAAGTCAATTCCAACAAAAAACAATCATGGTGCTACCACAGTGTTGTTTTCTACCGTATCAACATATTCGTTTGCCTACCTACCGTTTGTAAAGTATACCATCAGTCAAGTCATTTGATGTCTCACGAGAGACGCGCAGAATTTTAATTTAATGCTTAACAGCCACATTTAGCGAGTACCTGAACAACACAATAGCTTCGATATTCGAATGGGAGAAGATTAGTGGGGCATGGTTGTTGTTTGCTATCTCCACCAAACCAAATAGCGTTATTTATGCCGGTGTCTGACTGCTTGGCTGACTGAGTGACTGAATGTACTAGGCAGGGTTATCTATGTCTTAATATGTAGAAAAAATTCCCGCCAATTTTTTAGCCAAAAAAAAAAGTGACAACAGAGCATTCAGATACAGATGTACACACGTATGTACATAGATTGCGACGTTGAAAGGCGCAATCAAAACGGATGAACTGATATGAGTTGTCGCGTAGTCCCCTAAACAATATCTCTTAATGACATGTACAAATATGCGTTTATGGAAAGAAAACAACAAGAACGAATCAACAGAAATACAAATTTCCATGTGCGCGAGCCCCAACGATGATGTTATTCATTCAATCAGTACATTGCATACATAATCGTTGTTGTTGTAGTTATTGTAGGTGGTGGTGGTGGTAGTTAATAACCGGCAAACAGCACGCGTTGCTAAACATTTTGTTAGATTTTTAAATGGGGATGCCGCTATTATATTGATGAGTTAAGGAATTTTTAACAAAAAATTTCACATTTGTATTGGTTGAGCGAATACTTGTTTAAGGGTCAGTTTTTCATTGCAAGTCAAACTATAGTGAACTGCTTAAACTGAATGTAACCCCATTTTGCGACTTTTCGACGATTTGGGTATTCAACAAGGGAAAGTCTTAAAAAGTTCACTACATATAGACAGCCAGCTGATAGTATGTTTCTGTTGGAGATGATACAAGAACTCAACGAAGATTCATTAATCGATTACATAGTATGAAAAAGGGGTTTTTACAAGTATTTGCGAATCAAAATCCTTAATTAAAAATATAAAGAATATGAGGAGCTACGAAGAACTCATAAAAACACGATTAGTAATTTTAATATAAATGTTTTATCTGAAGCGATTTTTCAAACAAATGTATAAAAGCTTTACAAGTGAGCTATCGATTAATGTCGCATTTCATCACTATACACATTCTGTTGAAATGTCCGATCAAGCTTGCCAGAATTTTCATGCGAGGATTTCTGAATGATAATAAATTTCGATTTAATCATATCAAAAACTGTTTGGAGGCAAATATGACCATTCTTCATTTTTCCGGTGACCTGCTCAGAACCATCTGAAAATTGAATGACTTATTTTTTTAATACCAACTAGTCTCCAAATCGGCTTTGGCCTTGAAAAATCGCCATTAGTGACTTACAGAAGGGTCTTGAGCGTTTTATGTGGCATAGTCTTCAATATTACACATACATAGGTTAATGCGGAAATGAATCGAGACTTGCCGTAAATATAACAGGCACAAATTTTGATAGAAGGCTATGGATGGAAGTGGTTTCACAAGATGTGTATTTTCATCTCGTATATATGTATGTATTCCAAGAATGATAGAATACAAGATTGCGCCTTCCCGCGGTGAAATGACAGATCTGGCCTTTAGTAAACAAGAATACGGGAGAGAGAAAATTGAACAACTTCCAATATTTCATTGAAAAACGTGTTCTAATTGTTCTAAAGTGAATTTATAGGCAGACATTTAATAAATAAATTCGCAAAATACTAAAAAAAGTGTCTCTTTTTCTTAATTTGTGAAAAAAGCTTTGTCTAGTTGAAGTTGAGAATTGTCAAACCCGGCAAAACCAAAGTAGCGGTACTTCTAAAGGCGTCACCTTCAGTATTCAGTACACCGTGTATGTATGAATGTACATACATATGCACATATGTATGTCACTTTTTACTTATGGAGAGACGTGTAAACACCATTTAAATTTTCTTCTGTACAAAGCAGAAGCGAAATATGTAGATACGTTTCTATTTTCATTTGGCACACAGTCAGAATTTGTTTTTTGTTTTCTTTTATAGTACTATAACGCACACTATTACATTTTCCAATTTAAAGATGCAATGGAAAAAGGGAATAAACGTAGGAAAGTAATTAGTTTTCGTCTTGAGAATGTCCATGATTAAGGGAAAACTACAAATGTACAAGCGAAAAGTCATTTGAAAAATTGGAAAGACAGTGAATTTAAACAAATCTTACATTTCTGTTGAGCCAATCACTCGTTTACCCTTGCTGTCAAATTTTTCACTACCCCAATTTTTTTCACCTCATATTTATTTACAGTACTTTTCAATCAATTGGCACAGATACAAGCAAAACCGATCTGGTAAAATCCCTATAATCGAACTTTGAGAAAATTAAACCTATGAATAAATTTTGATTAAACGCTTAATCAGATATTGAGCAAACGGCCCATGTTTTAACACAACTGCTATAGGTGTGAACGTGAGGTAAACCACAAAAACAGTGCTACTACGACTGTTCTAAACTATAACATATGCTATGTATAACAAATATCACCAAATAAGAAACCATGTGAATTTCCAAAATACTTTAGGTATCAACTTCTCCAACAGTTTTAACAGTTTGAACAGTTTGAACAGTTTGCGTGTGATATGTCAGTTACACGTTGCCGGCATTTAAGCGCGCTTATTGCTGATTATATTCGTTTGTTGTTTAAAAGAGCCACAACAAAAAGATATTAATGAAATATTTCTATCAAAAATAAATAGCCATAGGAGGTTCCTTTATACTATGTAGATATGAATGTGCATACACATTTACATTTTGCTCACATCATAAAACGTACGATATTTACATATACTAGTCGCCATTTAGCTGACACATTTCTATAATAAAACCGGCATCTGTGAATGCGCGCGTAAAATATTGCAATTATAACCTAGACCAAAAGTGGCTCTCTGTTTTCATTTTGAAAAGCCAACACAACCTATTGGCAACATTTTAAGATAGACGTAAGCAAAAGTCAGAACGGCAACACTATTTCTGATGAGCGGAGCGCATACAATTAATTCTTTCCACCACTACGATCCACTTCAATTCAAACAAACTCTTCTTCTCACTTTATTCTCTTTGTTGATGAGAACTGGCGAGTTTTGCACATGGGTGCAAAATAGTAGAGAGGAGAGTAAGTGAGAGCAACAGAAAAACTAGTTATTGTGAGAGTACCGAAATTAGCACATTGAAATAAAATGGTGGCATAATGCTAATCGAATAGAGTGAGATAGCATATAACGTGAAGAGCACAAAGTATGGCGATTTACGATAGAAACGAAACTGAAAAAAGGCAAAAGTGAAACGAAACGAGTGGCAGTCAGGCAGGCCGAAAATACATACACACAAGTCAATGTATTATCGTATATAAAAATATTTCAGTGTACCAGTCATTTTAGCTTTTGCATTTTACTGTACTTTGTTGTATGGATGGAAAAGTTTCTGCAGCACTGAACTGGCAGGTGAGGTAAGACGAAAACGGACGTTTGGTTAATAAATTCACTTATTTCGACATTGTTGTTGCTGTTTGATTTACTCAATTTGCAAATTTCACATACATACATATGTACTACGTATATACTTATATATGTAAATACCAAAAAAAATATTAGAATGTATAACCAGACATGGGTCATATGAGAAAAGTGCAAAACGGAGGGGTGAAGTGTTCACTATAGGCACATAGTATCCGTTTAGTTCCAAGTTGCAATTAATGTCATAGAAAGTGCATTCACACCCACACAAAGAAGAAGAAAAACTGCAACGCATGCAGTCAGTCGTGTCGACAAAGCACAATAATTGAGCAGATGTGCGCCGGACAGACGGAAGATGTATCAAAACGTTACGCAATTTAAATAAGTTTACTGCAGTTTGCGCGTCTATAATCATTCTATGTTTGTTTGCGGTCCCATCCAAGATGAGTCACAGTATATGTACATTTATATAAAGCAACCATCCGTATGTATGTATGTACATATTCACAAACAAGCAATATTATTATTATTAAATTACACTAGCGTAATTAGTTTGAATGAATTCAACTACCCGTTAAAAATGTAAGGTTTTGAAATTTCTTATTATGCATCGTTTAAATTGCATCTCGGATTAGGTAAGTGCTTTAAGTTGGTCGCAATATTAGGGCCAGGAAGAAATGTGTGAATTTCCTGGGGCATGGGACTTAGTTGGTTTCGTGGAAAAGAGGGGAGAAAAGAATGAGCGGATCTCACAAAAACAAATCTATTTATTTCCATACTTGTATCGGGGATCGATTATGTCGTTCCGATCATCGTTTCCGATGCCTTCGACGTCACTTGGTATGTAATATTTAGAGGTGTGCTCTAGCCCTAATATTTGAAGACACTGTTGACACATTAAATAAATTTCATTTCCTTTGTGTTTCGCAAATGACCTTTAAAAGTCATGTTTTTATACCAATTCGAGCGATTTCTCATACAGAAAACCTGGCAACACTAGTTTCTATTCGAGTTAATACTTTGTCCAAGCATCGAGTTGTTTTCCTACTAGAAAAAATCTAGGTAATCATGTGGGTACCGAATACAGTATTAAAATATTAACTTGTATTTGCACGTTTTTAAGAATTTTTAGCTTGACGCTTCATCCAAGTCTCACTCATTACAAATTACAAGAGAATAAAATATTAAAGGCTTGCATACAGTAGATACATATACATATGTACATAAATCTACTCGTTCAGTCAGCTCGATCCGAGTTTAACGAATATTTCCACAGTTCAAACAAATTTTACTATGGAAAGTAAATTTTTGACAACTATGAGGTGAATAAAAATTGCAGGGCTAGGGCAAAAACAAAAAAGTTGACAGCAAACCAAGAACCGCGTCTATAAATGTAAGGATTTCAATTTCAGAAAAATTGTGCTATGGCTTAACTCGCTGGTCTTCGGCGGCATCAAAGCTAGTGTGAAAAAATTCCACCAGTAAAAAGTTACGTATTAGTACAGCAGAAATCTAAAGTTTTGGTAAAAAGTTATTTCACCATAACTTTTCTATCAGTTACCACAGGTCCTGAATTTATGAATGAATCCGATAATTACTAATTATCAATTATTTTTTCCCCCTATATTTGTAGTAAAAATAATATGTTCCGATGCTGTTTGTTTCGATGGTACACCTCTTCTATACCTCAATATCCAATCGGTATTCAGCTTTAAGCGCTGGAATGCGGCATTCATTTATGTACTCATGTATTTATATATGTATGTATGTACATATGTACATATGTTCATATGTATGTATGTTTGAAATTTTTTTTTTACAAATACATATTTATACATGCAAAAGATACATATAAATATATTGCACACGCACACGATATTACTTTGTTATTTCCGGTATATCTCTAACAACTCTAGACCCAATTTCAATAATAAAATCTTTTTGTTTTGAATATTTAAAAAAAAAAAACTATGTTTTTAATGTTTTTTTTCGGCTCGGACATTTTTTTCGTTCAGGACTCACATTGCATCAGTTTATTGTCGTCGGCCCATATGACATAATCCAAACTTGGTAGGTGCATTATTTCCAGGCCAACTGCAGATTATATCTGGAGAACATAAAATTTACCGAAATTGAACATTTGGAAATAAGTAGCTAACAGGTCAAGCAAAACGCTACTTGTGCTTAAGCTGAATTCAAAACAACAAGTTTATCCACCTTTAGCAAAAATTCACTTAGTTTTGATTTTAATTCTAAGCCATGTATGTAGGTGGTATGTATGTTGTTTATAGATTTCACACTTGATTATTCTTTTTTTAATAAATTTGCACTCATTTTTTTAACGATTGTTTTTTATTCCACATAATGCCGATTTAGTTGTTGGGTTTTTATATAAACGCGGCTTTTATTCACTTGTTTACGGTTGTATTTTTCCACTATGGTGTTTTTTTGCGATAAAAAATTTGCAATCAAAATTATTATTTAGAATATCGTCATAACTTTCGGAAGCCCATATTTTCTCCAATTAGCACAAATATTTTGACGTTGGATTAGTCATTTAACAGTTTAATTTATAGATATTTCATGCGCACCGAGATGTCAGAGCACTGCTACGTGGGGAATTTTGTATATTTACAATGTATAGCAAAAACACATTCACACATAATAAATAATAATAAAACAACAAATACTAAAAACAAAACAAAACTCAATCAAATCAAAAACAAAATAACTTAAAATAATAATAAAAAAACAAAAACACGAAAGAATGCGATGTAATTGTTGTCGTTAAAATGGCGCGAATTTAATTAGGTATAATTACCACACCTTTCTCATCAGCTGTTCATTTCAAATCTACGCCTTGTAATTAGTAAACTGAGAAGATTAAAATAGTGCATATGGGATGACTTTATCGGTAAAATTGTATCACGTTAATTCCCCTTTCTTTGCTGTTTCAAGTTCATTGATAAGTGAAACAAGAATATCTACACAAAAAAACAAAAAGGATTATCGCGTTTTTGCAGTGCTCCTCGATATCACATAGCAAACGTTACGCTACTTTCATTTACGCAGAGGATTGCGCGATTCAAGACTGCCACTTCCTCCAGCTGCGAGTGTCAGCCAAACCGAAACCGAAAACCTGTCAATTCAATCAGCAAGCCTCCAGTTTCTAATAAGTGCAAAACTCAACAAATAACGTAAAAAACCTCAGACCATAAAGTCTAATAATGCCAGCGAAAACCACAAGCGCCGTAAACACGTAAACGTTTGTATGTACTTACATGTGTATATATGTACATATGTACAAACACACAATATATATGCACAATGTATATTTTCGCATGCGAATTTAGCGATTTACACGACGATGTGCGTATATCGCGGTTGCTGCGCTGCCCCGAAAGGTAGACTTCGCGCCACGGCTGATCGGCATGTTGCAGGCGCAATCATAAATGCAGTCGTCATAGAAGACAGACGATATGACGACATACAAATTGCAGTCACTGCGTCGCGACGGCATGTAAACAACATTTCCCCTGAACCCGAAAATGCTACAGTATAATGGCAATCAATTGCTGCTAACTCTTTGCTCATTGTTTTTTTTTTTGTGTTTCCAATAAATTGTGAAAGGGGCTTTAATTGGAACTGTTTATTACTTAAAGTAAATTATTTTGCAATTAGGCTATTCACAGCTTCATTCAGGGAAACGTTACAATTAGCAACATAGGAAAAAATGTGCATTTAGCAAACGGATTTGGCTAACGACATTTTTCGATAAATATAATCAATCCAAATCTGAAATATACTAAGTAGGGTAATGAAGCTATTTTCCGAAAAAATTTGTAATATTTGTTTAAAAAAAATGTTAATTTGGGTGAGACAAAACAATAATTTTTTTAAACTACCATTGTTTTTATATAAACTTTGGGAATTTTTTTTATTTTTATTGATTGAAAAATGTTTTTTCTGACGTTTAACTTTTACTTTAAACCATAACTACACGTTATGTAATTTAAGTTGCCGTCCATACTCGATCCGCAATGTTTGGATTTATTTTGAAAAATAAATTAAGCCAAGCTATACCTAGCGCATTATCTTTAAATGGAGCTGTTTTTTTAAGTTTAAAATATTTGTAGGGGTTAAGAGAATCGGAATCAAAATCATATATAATCAGTTAATTTTTGTTTTTGTTTTATTTTATGTTTCAAGATGCCCTAATGAGAAGTGATTTTGAATATTGAGAAAATGTGGTGTATGTACCAGAAAATTGGCATTTACTCGTGCAACTACATATCGTGTAAAACCGTTTTTCCGAATGACAATGTGATCAGAATATTGGAACGATTTTCCATCATCTCAAGTCAAATGTAGTACAATATTTATACATATACTATGTAGGTAGATCAAAGATTGTGGGTCCGTAAAAAACAAAATTAGCAATTGTCGGTAGTAAATTATTACTGTCGTTATAAGAAATTTAATAAATATTAACTGTGAATACACCTCGCGCCATAGGGCCCTTTCGATTTCTGATTTACATTCTCGATTTCGATTGAAGTTGCGCGATGCGCACGTTCATGACTGTCAACGTCCGCGGCTAATAACGTTGTTATAAATTGTAGGCGTTAATTATTTAGCCTTGTTAGCGTAAAGATGACATGTGCACATACATATGTATGTATGTTAATGTGATAAACGATAAGAGGGGACCACTAGTAGGTGAGATATGAAACAAGGAATTAATGCCATTCATATTCATTGGATCATTAAAAACAAAAAAAAAACAAATGAGAGCCATAATAAACGCAACACGACGCGATATGCAGCACAACAAAACGTCAGCGACTCTACCGACAACAAAACCATCGCATCAAATCAAATAAAAATGAAAACAAAACGAACAATAAAAAAAAAAGACCCACACACTAAAAACTCGCACAAAATAAATAAAAACTTACCTGAATCTGATGAAAATGCTCCATACTGCAACTATTTGTTGTGTTGCTGCTGCTGCTATTTTACTGCTTCACTGCCGTTGTTGTCGTCGTCGCTGCTTCCTATCTTGCTGCTAGCTGCTATAAGGCTCCGGTTCTATACACAAATGCTATGGTATGCTATACTTTGTTTAGGCGTTTACGTTGCGTTGTCCAACAATGCGCCGCCGTTCGCCACTCCACGTATTATAAAATTATACAATACCAACAATGTACTCGAATGCTGCTAAATGCCGCTTGCTGGCTTGCTAGCACAGCACGAAGTATAAAATGTCTCTCCTCTCACTCCTTTGTGGGCTCTCACACACGACTTTCGCTGTGCGTCTGCTTGGCGCACAATAATGGCCAACAATCGTTAAATAGCGGGAAGGGGGCTATTCGCGCGCGACAACCCTCTTTTGCTTCTCCACAAACACTTCACAAATTCGTTTTATGCAATCGAGCACACTCACACACTTTACTTGTTTCTACGCACATATAATGCGTCTCTACAGTTTTTGCAAATTTTCAAAAAAGAAAAATCATAGGCACTGTTCACTTGTTTTGCTTTACACACCCGTTCGTCCCGTAGTTCAAACCCGATATATCAAAGTTACGACTGCTATTTCACTCCACTTCCCCTCTTCAATAATACTCGACACACTCTTTGCTTCTCTTCGTGTCACACACCCAAATGTCTTGTACAACACGCTTGTTGGTACGTCTGACGAATTCGATGAAAACCCCAGTGGTATTGAGTTTTTTTTTTGGTTTGTTTTTTTTTTTTTATCTGCCTAGTGTTTTCACTACACGCTTTGTTCGCTTCGCCTATACTTTGTCGCTCGAGATATGCACAACTTTAGTCCACTAGCAATGCTCGCTATTATGGCTCTATGCTATGGGTACAGCTTTGCCCCTGGTCTATAGCTTGTATTGTGTATATGGTAGTCTCGTATAACCAGCCGTTACTTCTCCGTATGCACTCGCCAATTCTATCGTTGCCGTAATCGTATTGCGCTGCGTCGTCGTATTTCTCACACGAGTATCACCCTCGTAGCCCCCGTGTTCCGTAGTCGATGTATTTTGTATATTTTTGTATTCTATAGCCGCCGCCTATAGAGTTGACTGCTGTGACGCTGCTGCTGCTTCTGTCGCTTTACTTCGCTATGCTATGCTATTCAGGCAATCGCCTATAGTTTTGCTTTGCGCTGAATTGCTTGTTGTGAATTGTATAATCTCCAACAAATGCGCTGCCCGCTTGCTTTGCTTTTACTGTGCCGTAGTCTTGTATACTGTGTATGGGCTGAGCTGATATTCCAACCGTTTACCGTGTGCTTGCTTGCTTGCTATAGCTCTATAGTGGCTTCAATGCCCGTCGCTTCAACTATATTGGAAATATAACACAATACACACAGAGCGTACTACACCAACAACGAACGAACATATGAATGCTATGGCAATTGGCTTTGTACAGGCTATTGAATTCAATTCGGAATAGAGGCTATGACTGACCCGATGCCCGTTCGTCGTTACTTCTACTCTTCTATCTACATTGTTTACAATAACAAAAAGGACGCTCTCCTTCTCTCTGTGTTGCTCTTGCGCTTATTACGTACTCTTTCCCCAATGCAGATACTCTCAGTATTGCAAGTAAATAGACATTCACATAGGGTGAAATGTAAATGTGGTGTGTGTGTTATATATTATTTCTGTGAACGTGTGTATCTATATGCTTTAACTGAATTGTTTTTGCACAACAGACATTTTTGTTGTTGGTTTTAATTTAAACTTTTGTTGTTTTTGATTATTTTCTTCGCTGGTTCATTACTGTGTGTCATAAACGAGGCAAAGAGCGCGCCAAAACTTATTCTATCCCAACCATCAACTCCACGTACCACCAGCCTCGAGCCCACCACCCGTCGCCCGATCTTTCACAAACTCCGGTTATATGGCTTTATATGTACATACATATGTATATGATATATACTCGCCCTCTTGCATTCACACACGTATCCGGTATTGAGTGCTTGTTTTCTTGCTTATGCTGTGCTAAATTGATGAGCTTAATAAAATATGAGGCGTATCATAAAGGGGTTCCTTTACTTACTTACTTATTTAATTGGCGCTATAACCTCTTAAGACATTTTCGTTCCTTTGCTGTCCATAAATTTGCCTAACTAAAATAATCCGGATGCTATTAACCTTTAACTGCTGAGATGCTGTTGAATTCAACGCAATCTTAATTTTTTAACTTAAAAAGTACATCGTATTGCATTTTATTTATGTTTTAAGACTTCCGCCAAATAATTTCGGAAAATATTAAGCTTCTCATAAAGCTGAGTTTGAAATTTGAGTTAAAAATTTGTCCAATGGAATCGTTATATGCCGACGAGAGTGGGTCTATTTGGAAAAAAATAAAAAGTGTGAAAAAAAGCTTTCCAATAATAATTATTTGTCAAAGTCGGTTAAGTTTTAATCTATCTATATGGTATCTGATTGTACAAATTATATATTTACCTTTACTCCTCTTCCTTCAGGGAAAAATGGCTGAAATTTGATAATTACCAAGCAAAAGCACAAAAAAAATTTAAATATTTTTTGCAGAATTATTACCATCTTATATGAATTCGCATTGGTAACCGCATATAAAAAGTGAAACTGGAATAATTTGTTTGGCCCTCATAACTTATGACTATGTAGGTAAAATTTGACGTCAAATGTTGTTATTTACATTTCTATTTAGCAAAGTAGTACCAAAAATGTTCCCTTTTCTTCTCACTTCAAATACATAAGCGAAATGTGAGGACCGACAGATTTTGGCGTAATGCTACTGAACACATTTTTCTATTATGTATATCATGGAACACTATTACTTCATATGAATTCGTCTTGATTCTGGTTGTTTTCTTCGCAATAGCAACTTAATTTTTCATACTTAACTTTCTGATAGAAATAATAAAATTACTTTTTCACCACCTTGTAAGGATTAGCCTTGCAAAAACTTTTCTTTAACAATTTCGGAAGATATTAAAATGGATTTCTGACCTTTGTTAGGAATGTTCAGATCAGTCAATGAAGATTGATAAGTTATAATTTTACAATTCTCTATAAGCAAGTTTTAGTTCAGATTAAGCTATATAAACTGCTCGTCGATCACAAAATATATTTTAACTACGGCCGAATCTCGATAGATTAGTAAGACATTTAATAAAATCTTTAAAAGGGGCCAAAAGTAAATTTCAATCCCTTTCCGCGAATTCTATGCTGTTGCTCATGTAACACAAAGTCGCAGCAAATAGTATACATATGTCTGTTTATATTATATGGTATACGCGTGAGAATGCGTCATTCCATTCCCCTCTATATTTTTTTCTTAAGCATTTCCCCCCTTACTTCACTTAAAATACTTTTTCATTATACACAAAATCCATATATTTTTCATACTACTCCCACATATATTTAGACGCCCTCATGCTTTCTCGCTTACTCTTTATATATCTAGCAATCGAGACCTGCTCTCTCCCTGATTTATGTAGCTACTCTTCCGCGTACCCTTCTATAAATGTATTTCTTTCGAAACCTGAAACAGAATTAAGAGAGCGAGCCAACAATGCCTTGGCTGCTTGAGAGCGGAACCGATATGAACCGAGACATATGCGCCGTAGCATTTCGTATAATGGCCGCGCGTTGTCGTTGTTTAAATGGCGTCAACGATGCTTTCAGCCATTGCCAACCACCACCGCATTTATTTCTTTTTTTCATAAAATTCTCACGCAGCTGTGGCCATATGAATGTTTATTGTTGTTGCTGGTATTTCTTACGTGAGTTTGGTTGTTGAGAACATTGGTTATTTGTAAAATAGTAGAAATACAAAATAAAGTATCTGGCTGATTACTTCAGATTTCCGTACTTAATTTAAAATATACTCAGCTGCGGTCTGGTTCGTCAGCGGAATCAGGTTCAGTCGTCGCTGTGAATGCGACAAATTAGCAGGGAAATTCGCATGCATGTGTCGGATTTTCAAACGGTAGATTCAGCTGTAAATCGATTACATATTGAGGTTTTTGTGCAATTGCTTTTTTTTTTGTTAATGGATCAAATGGAACGCAACCAAGGGATTGATGAGACATTTTTGTTTAAAACAGTGAAATAAGGAATTTTCGCCAAAAAAATAACAAATGCCGCAAACTGTACTTTGTGAGCAATCTTTGGCTTCGTTGTCATGTTTTTCTCCGATCTCGTTTTTAGTTTGTCTGACCGCACTGAAGCGTAATATATACGCCGCGCACCCATTTGCAGCTGGGTATATAAATACTTGCATACATCCATAAATGTGATGTACATAGGTGTGTGGCTTCAGGTTGGTGTTGCCAGGCGTTTTCGTGGTAAATTGGAGGTTTTTTTTAGTATTCTTGACAATTTTAGTACCATTGACAGGATTTTGGTGACAAAATATGGGACGAAGTTCTTTTCGCCTGGTCTCTACAGACAAAAATTATTTCCAATCAACTGTTAATTTTGATTGGTAATTTTATCAATGGCAATGGATTTGTGTAGGAATTTTCTATTTTGTTGAAACCGTTTGCAAGATGGCGTCAGAAAAGAATCTTCGCTGCATTAAATCGTTAACATGCCTACTATGGAAAATGCTTGGTGCATAATTTTAATTAGTCAATATAAAACATCCCAATTTCGGCCTCCATATAAATATGGCAATAATGTTGGCACCACGTAGTTTCGCAGCAATTTAAAAATGTAGCTGTCAAATTATCAAACTGACAGTTCATTGCAGGCAATCAAGGCGAATTCATACCAGGTGGTAGCAAGAAAAAACGTATGTATTTTGTTGTTGCGCCTTGAGCGGGAGTTATGTCAAAATCTGAATTAGAATGTAAACACACAAATTAGAATGTAAACAAACAAAACTAGTTTGACATTACACCCGCTTCGCCGAATTGAAAAAAAAGTAAAACTCAGCTGTTTCTTCACTCCACCTTGTATGAATTCGACTTGGCAGGCAATATTTACCAAGATATGATATTTATTACTTTGCGTCAGCAAAATTTTGCCTTATTTAAACTGATGAAAACAGGCATATAACTCGCTACAGCGCAAATAGTAATCTAAACCAAATTTATTTATTTCAGAGCTCTGCCATCATTTCTACTTTTCCTATGATCCAACCAAAAACCAACTCTTCACTAGTTCGTATTTTATTTTTTTTAATAAGATTATTGAAAGTTTACAAGCCATTTATTAATACATATGTATATCGCTCAAATACACGATTATTAGACAAGTATTAAAATTAGTGCCGAAAAGGTTAACAAATGTATCCCTTTTTAGTAGCTTTAAATATATGACAGCAATAGAACTGAAGAAAAAGTTAGGCTAAATTACTGGCATCACCTTATTATCATTGCACGCATTATCATTAGCAGAAAATGAGTTCAAACGTAGGGCAAAATTATATTTGATGATTAATCTAACGCCAATATTTGAACGTGTAGTAAGTAGTTTATTCAACAACTTTCCCAGTAAATACCTTCAAGAAATGCTTAACGATATCCCTAAATTGACGAACTGTCAATTGGATGTGCGCAAATTCTATACTAAACCGATACCAAGGAAAAATTATCGATTATATAAATTAAATTAAATTTAAGATGATTTGTATATTTAGTTTATTTCAATGCTAAAGATAACACTTTGAAAACATGTTTTATTAAACTACTTATAACTATAGAGCTCGACCATACACTACATATAATACATACAAAGTAAATTAAAGAATTTAGCTTCTAGAACATTTCCAAGAAATACAAGTTTTCTAAGTGTTTTTATTAATTGTATTTCCAAGTTTAGAAAAGTTTTTCGCGCGGTGCATAATATGCTACATAAACAGATATAATCGTACCTGCTCTGAAATATAGCGCATCTCCTGCGAAGTGGACGATAAATAAATAAATCGATACCACTTCTTTCATAATCATTTTCCAAACTGTCTTCAGATTCGTATTGAGCTTTTGAAATCCGTGAAATGCTCACGTACTTTTAACTTTATGTTCTAGCGAGCGAGAGAAATTCAATGGATATTTTAAAAGCATGCTTTTTCATTTCCAACATGGCGATAAGCTTATCTGTATTATTGTTCGAGGAGTGTGTGCTATTTTGAGCGAGAAGACACTACGATATAATTGCTGTCAACATACAAATATGACAGTTGAAAATATATTCATAGCCCAATGGAAAAATTCTCAATTTTTGGTTTCATAGACTGCGTTCAGACGGGGAAACTTTTGTCGCTTATTATCGGCGATTTCCCTTTTGGTGTTGCTCGTCACGTTCACACAGAGCAACTCTGTTCAGGCAATTTTCTGGCATTTCATTTTATATCATTTTCGCAAATTTCTGTACGCTTCGCTTAAGCGGCATTTACACATTCTGATAAATTTTGTGATTATAAGTAAAAGGGGAGTTGAAAAATTAAGTTTTAACATAATTTACGTTAATTTGCGCAATGCCCTTGCTATCCTGGTACTCCATATTCTGAAATATTCATATTAATATGTATAGTATATGCATACACATGTGTATATTTAATCGCAAGAGAGAATTTATAAATGAAAAGGAAGGTTAAATTTCTTAGCTGCCGACTGAGACAAATAAGAACACAGAGCGTGTTGCCCGAGCACGAGCAACTCGGTGCCCTTCCCCTTTCCCCGTCCCTCTCTCTCCTACAAGTAACGAGTTGTCGCGACAAAAGTTTCCCCGTCTGAACGCAGTCATATTAAAATTCCAACGATGTTGCCATCACGCAATTTTCAAGCAAATGACAAGGTAGCTGTCAAAGAATGATTTCCAACTGATCGCCAGCAATAGTTATCAAGCAATATCGTCTGCCATAGACAGCTGATATTGAGCGATGTGCGGTTTCCATTGGCAATATATTTTTTTAAAAGATTATCATAACAAAGGAATTTGCTTGTGGAGACCGGCCTAAGATAAATTAAAATACGTTTCTTACTGAAATATAGGAATTACATCATTATTGACCCTTCATTGAGAAACGTGCGTTAAATATTATTTATAGGCATAGATTTCATGGTCTGGTCTACTACAACTGTCGGTACTACTATACCGGAACGACCCGAATTTATATCCGACCAAGGACTGTCACCTCAGTACTATGGGGACATCTGACAGCTGTGAAAACATCAAAAATTTATTTATTAACACATTTTTATAATTATGGAACATGTAGGGGTTTTTATTCTTTCCAATTCGGTTTCGAGCGTTTCATAAGAAAATCACGAGCTTAGGGAGCAAGAGCAAATTGCTTTGAAAAAAAAAAAATAATAATAAATGCTATTAAGCGTACAAAAACAAAAATGCTCACTAACAAATTATACTAGCATTGAAACTAAAAGCCCGCCAACGGCAAAGTGAAAGTTCTATGTTGGTGGGTCTTAAGAATTTTAACAAATGCATCATTTTGATATCAGTTCACTTTTATGAAATATTTTTTAAATTATTCACAATGGTTAACCTAATCAGACCTTTGTGATAATGATTTTTAAACCCACAATACCCAAACAAGTTGCGTGCAGTCCACGTTAATTGAAAGCCATTTATTGAACGTGTAACTACCGTGTAAATGTAGCACCTTGACTGCAATTGTCGCCAAATGGCATCGCCGCTCGAGGTAGATACAAGAAATTTTTCGCCACTGATTTTGTGGATTTTGTCGTGTCTATTTTGTTGGCTCGTTGATTGTTTCTGCAGTTTTCATTTTTAAGAAATTGTGAAATTTTACTGGTACAAATATGAATCGTTCACGTCGTCCGCCTCAAAATAAAGCATTCGTGTCGGGCGGAGTATATGTAAGTAAATTATTCCTAATTTCTAAATACATAAATGTTCATAAATATGTAATATGTTTGAAAGTATACTGTAAGGTTGTACTTTTTTTTTTAAATCTGTTGGTAAAATCGATTAAATTAAAGTAAGCAAAAGTTTCGTGTTTCGCTAATTTTGAAACGCGTGTTTCTATTATTAATAAGATTTTAGTTTGATCAAATTGAGGTGCCCTATGTACTATATAGAATTTTACTTAAATTGAATTGAAGTATGATCTTGGAATTACGCCTAAATTCCATACCACAGGGGTATGAAAGGATATGAGGAAGCAGAAGCATTAATTGAATACTAGAACAGGCGCTAACGCTTGCCGGTAAAAGAAAACTTGGTAGCACTGTATCGGCTTTGCACAAAAAGTGTATGCTTGGCAAAGTGCTCATTGGCTGAGTGTGACATCTCGACAAGAATGATGGATCGTTACATCTCGATGTATCAGAAATAATTAGTAGAAGCCGTTTCAATATATAATCGAATTAATCATTCCGCTTCCTCAACAGGGCAGTAGAAATATGGTTTTATTTGCTTCTGGAGTGCCACACGCCAGTTGGGCTCATACTTAAAATATATACATACATAAATTATTTTGACTAATATTGTACATTATAAAAAAGAAAAAAGAGCGGAACGGGATTTGAGAACTTTTCTTCACTGGATTTAACATTAGGACGAAACTTATTCGAATAAATTTATTAATACTATTTGCTATGTAAAAAATGTGTTAACACTATATTTATAATAGGCAAACATAATAAATAAGTTGTATGTATACTGGGAACAATATTAAATTAAAAACATCAAATCAGTTTTTCTTCCAGTAAAGCGCTATAAATGTTATGGTTATCGGAAGCATTAGATTACAAATTGTTTCCTAATTGTTTCACTGTCATAATTAAGTAAAAAGTAGACTTGATCCTCTTTCTACATGGTTTTTTTTGCATGCCGCTTTTTTACGCTGAAATTTTAAATGTTTAGAAAAAGCAAAAACATTTTCGGTTTCGAAAGTTCATCTTCAACTATTCAGTCCAACGGATTTGTAGTTCTAATTACAACAACCCCCCCTTCTCTGACTTTCTCTCAATTAAATCTCGAAAACGATAGCTAGATAACCACGTAAAAAGAGGATCAGGTGCATAATAGAGGTTAACAACTTTTTTTCATGGGTTAAACTTATTTAATTTTATTTCTTTATAATTTGCAGTGGCAAAGGTTGGTCTCGTGAGTGTTTCGTGGCCACAATTATAGTACTCTGTATAGTAGACTTCTTTGCAATGGTTTTTAAAACTGGTTTAATCCAAATGCAGACTTGTCATAACCGCAGTTGTAGATACAACTTTTGCAGCTTTGTTTTTTGTTTTTTTTTTTTTGCTAATGGGGGTGCATTAACTGTGTATACGCTGCGTATGAAAAAGCTATGGCAAGCAAACATATAAAAATGGAAGACATTAAGAGATTTACCCGTTTTAAAAGTTTTTGGAAATTTGTCTATTTATTTTCTTAAATATTAGTTTTGTGTATCATAGTTATGTACATTTACTTCGCTGGTTACTCAAACGAATGTAAGAAGCTAGATGAAGAAATGCAGCAATTGATATCGATTTTTTTATAAATACACCTATTCACTCGGAAGAGATGTGTAAGTCGCAACACTCCCTGTATACGAGAAAATGTGAATTATGAAAAATCGTTTTCAAATTGTGCGTGTGTGTATGTTCTATGTAATAAAATTAACCACATTTGCAATAATCTGCATACAATTCGTTAAATTAATTTACATTTTAAAACCATATTCAAGAAAATTATAACTTAGCAAAAGACTTTGTTAAAAAAAATCAGCTTAAACTTATATAATTCTAAAATTCTTCAAATGTAGCTGATATAAAATCAGTTACATACAGTGTTCGTCATATCTAAAGTTCAAAAATTCCTGTACATAAGTAATAATACTCTTTGTCTCTTACTTTTAATGATTCATTTTTAGTATTTTTTTTATAAAAGTATTCGGTAATGTAAACCATAAATAAAAGTTTCAAGCATTTTACCAAATTTCAAGAAAATTCAACAAATTTCAAAATTCGTTATTTTATTATTTTAATTCGAATTTTTAATTCGAGTTTCAAGTGACTAAAAATTCGGGTTGATTTTTTATCTTTTTTTTTTTGTATGGAGGAAAATGAGCAACACCTTCGAAAAAAAGTACCAAAAATAAAAGGTAATTTCTAGCCAATTGAAAATTGTACTTTATTATAATGGTATTGAATGGTATATAAAACCAAAAAGTAACTAAAAAACCTGTTTAAAAACTATAAAACCAAAAAGTAACTAAAAAATCTGTTTAAATTTTTGTGAATTTCGTAAAAAGTTGAAAACTTTTATAAAAAAGAATATTAAAAATAAATTAGTAAAAGTAAGTGACAAACAGTATTACATTGCATTTTGGTGCTTGAGATGTATGTTGACGAACATTGCAAATCTTTCGAGTATTATGAAAATATGCTAATAAATTCGTTCGTATTTGCAGATAGTAGAAATGTGGTTAGTTAAGTTGCGTAAGTACATATTTACATTTTGTAGACTCAAATATGTATAGCACACAATGATTGAATGTATCAATATCAATTTTTTAGTTGGTATTGTGCATCCATTTGTTCTGTGTACTACAGTTAGCAGATTGCAGCGCATTGAAACACTTCTGGTTAAAGTATTGGCCGAAGAGTGAGCAATATGCTATAGCTGCTAAAAATTTTTAGGTGAAAATTATAATAATTGATTGTAATTCCGTTTGAGCACTAGCTGTAGGAATGTTCATAGCTATTACTTAACTAAGCTTTATGATTTTGCAATTACAAAACGAATGCGAAGGCTTGATGTTTCCAGCGTCAATGAACCGAGATCGATTGTACCACCAAACATTGCAGTGGATTGATTTGGTCAACAAATAGAAAGAAGCATAAAAAAGTGAAATCAAACAGAATTGGAATGTGAGAGTTGAACATCCAGATTTTGGGTTTGTAAAAACGTATTTGGTAATTGCAAGAAGCGTATATGTTTAAGATTAAAATTTTATTATATACCTGAGTGTATTTTTTTTATTGTTTATTACATTTGAAAACTAATAAACAACAAAAAGTTCCTTGGAGTCGAGTAATAATTTTATTTAAATACTATTTAGAATCCGCGGCAATCGTTTGCTGGCCAACCAGGAGCTACAGATGGGCAAAATCAACAGCAGGAGAGTTTTACGCCACAACAAAACTCAACACATGAGCAACAAAATAAGAACGAACAAAATGTTTTAAAACAAGAACCTAATATCCAACAGGCACCGCTAGAACCGCCACCACAACCACCACAAATGGATGATGAGCCACAATTGACAGAAAACAACAAATTAGATGGAACATCTTTATACGATGAAACTGGAAAATTGCAGTACAAGAATATTTTCCGTACACGCAAGAAGTCTTCTGGTATGGATGATTTCAAAGAAATATCTGAGGTGTCAGATAAAATAAAAAATAATAACCTAATTTTTAGTACGATTGATATTTCTTCACTGATTATCTAACGTTAGCTTAATATGAATAGGTCCGAACTAGAATTTTTAGCGAAACCGAGTTTTTTTACATACATATTAGGTGGTATAAAATATTACGTAATACAGCTCCAACTAAATTCTTAGGAACACCAGAAGAAAAAAAAACAGAAAACCGAATTCATTAATTTCTTGTTGAAATATTAAAAAGTAGGATAATATAATATAGAATAAAAACCATATATAAAAAAAATAAGCAAAAGCCTTAGAATTTGCTTATTAAATTTCGCAGATATCAATTTTGGTGTAAACTGCGTTGATGTTTAGATTGGACCTTTTGATATTTAGGTAACTGTATTTTGAAATAGCTGTACCCCATTTTCAATTGAAGCAAAGCCTGCGTTTTTAATATTTCAATATACAGAAAAAAATGCAAGCAAAGCAAAATTTTATCCACAATTTTTTTATGCTGAAATTCAGCGTCAAGAATCGCCAAGTTGAAATTTTAAGTTTATACCTGACACCACAGATATAGTATGTATGCAAATGTGTACATACAGTACCGGACAACAGCATTTTTACAAGTTTTGACTATTTTTCTTTTGCTTGTTTGATGTTTATTAATTTTTGATAAAAAAAATAGCTCATTAAGACCCGTACGAACCCACATTTCAAACTTTATAGAAAAGTAGGGAAATTTAACACAATTTCAAACTTTTCAATTAGAATTTTAATAAAAATTCTAAGTATGCAGTTTTACGCTCCAGTAAATTTTAATATTATAATATATGCACGTTCAAATAAGCTGAAAATCTCGCATAATTTTCGATAATGTTTTTTTTTTTTGCTGTCAGGCGAAATGGTCAAACGTACTTTGTATGGAAGAAAATGCGTGACATCGATAGCAAAAAAAAACATTCAAAAATTAACGAAAATTTTCAGCTAATTAATAATAAAATTTATTGGGCAATAAAACTGCAAATTTAGCCGTTGTCAGTTTTATTTGAACCCTTATGTTGAGTAATTGGGTGGGTGTAAAATTTTTTTTTTTTAGGTACCCGGTAGAAACAGCTGTTTCGCGTTTTTTGCTATAACTTTCTTAATTGAAGTCCGATTTTTTAAATCTTTATGGTCCCGCTAAGGATTATATTTAGCCTTTTAAATCCGTTTTGTTTTGTTCCTTCACTAATTTTGGAATTGGAGTAAAAATAAATAAAAAAACTGGGGATAGTTTTTATTTATTTTTACTATAAATCTAAATCTCTCGAAAAATTACGAGGATTTTGCTAAATAAGTGTTAGACTTTATACACAAACAAAATAGTAGTAATGGAATCAGAATTTTGAGAAATTTCTGGTATCCATTCGCGTTGATTTTTGAAAATGTTTTTTTTTTCGCTGACGGTGTAGCGCATTTTCTTCCATACAGAAATAAATTTCGAGCATTCGTTATATGGAGGAAAAATCACAACAGCGTGATATTTTTTGTTTTTTATTTTGCTAACGCTCTCCTGCCAGTTTCTTTGATTAAAACGGTGTTTGTTACAATTAAGTAAATTTTTTTTTAACAAGTTAAAATTAAATAAAGAAAATGGAAAAATCCAAATTCACGATTTTTTTATATTTTGTAGAAAGTTCGAATTCTCCATTATGTATAAATTGTATAAAAGAACTTAGCTTGTATGTTGTAAAAATCTCATAGTGTAAAAGTTTTCTTAATTTGTTTTATAAAAATACTTTGTTCATTCCAATAGTTCGCACCAAGGAGAAGAAAATACGTCAAAATCGTCAATTGCGTAAGACATTAATACCAAAGAATGCGTTGATGGCACTCAATGAGGTAACTGGCCTCGCAATTAGTGAGTTTGTAATCAATAACTCAACGAGCGGTGGTTTTGTCGCGACTGTTACCGTTAATGAGAAACAATATGAAGGCAAAGGTAATTCCAAAATGGCAGCCAAAAATAGTGCCAGCGAGAAGGCTTTGCGGGACTACGTATTGGAAAAAATGCGAGAGAAGCCACGCCTAAGGAAGAATTCGTTAAATACTGATGAAGCTATGGATACGAATGAAACGCAAAATGGTGAATTTATAGCTATTGGACCTCTTTTTCTGTTTTTGTTTTTAATGAGTACTAACGGTATTATGATTTGAAATTTCAGAGGCAGCTAGCGAGAATGGTGAGGAAGTAACCGGAACACCGACAATCATCGATGATGTACCGATGGTCAATTTGGCTTCATTCGCTATTTTTAAACTCTTTACTGAATGGGAGAATGAAGGCTATAATGTACCTGAGTTGCGTATTGCCCATCCAACACAAACCGGCTCTGGTACCGAGGGAGGCAGTGCAGATGCTAGCCCTGCTGAATCTAAGCCTCCAAAGGCACCACCAGTTCGTTCTGAATTGCCAAACAATTGGGAATCAATACATCCATCTACTTTGCTTTGTATGGTAAGTACAATACAGGAAAATTAAAGTTTATTATTATGTTGATATGTTTCTATTTTTCGAGAAGAATATGTAATTAACAAAATTGAAATTGCACCATAAAACTTGAATGCATTACATTTCATTTTCCCTTTCTTTGGCAGATGAGACCAGGACTGCAGTATCGCGAATTGGGTACTGTGGGTGATGCACCAAATGTACTTCAACGTATGGGTGTTACCGTAGACGATGTGCAGTATCAAAGTTCTGGACGTTCTAAGAAAACTGCTCGTCGTAATGTTGCCGTTTGTGTTTTAAACGGACTGTTTGGCACAAATTTCACAAAAGAGCAGCCATGTGAAGATTAAAGTTAAAAAAAAAAAATTCAGTATGTGTATAATATAGCAAAACTTCCGTCTTAAAATTCGATAACAGTTGTGGAAGTTTTATCACATTACAGAATTTTTCAAATAAAGTACGTCAACTAAAACAAAAAAGCAATTAGCGTTTGAATCTGCATGTACTTATTGTATAAAATTAATACATATGTGGAGAATGCTTGTAACGATTCCGCTCTCAAAGTACCGACTCGATTTTAATAATTATTTTGTTTAAATGAAACATTGGCGACAAACAATGGATGTATAATTTTTTTTTGTATTATTTATGCAAGCAAATCATCTCAGATCATAAAACAGGTTAAGCTAAAAAGCTCAGCATAAAAATATTTACAAATTTTAAATTTTTTAAGCGGTCTGGCCGTTTTTTGAAAGATTGGTTTAAGAAAAACTTTAAAAGCATTGCCGAAACTTGACCGATTTGATCTTATAATATATCATTGGAAAGGCATACTCTTACCATTTGATGATTCCATTGATTTTTTTTTTTAATTTTTGAATGGGGTTTTCGGAAAATTTAATAGACTTTTTTATAGTATAAATCCACATTTCAAACTTTGTCAAAAAAAAAGAAAATTCAACAAAATTTCATGAAATTTTCAAACTTTTTAATTAGAATTTTTATAAAACTTCTAAGAATACAGTTTTATTGCCCATTAAATTTTTGTGCAAGCTCCAATTAGCTGAAAATTTCCATTAATTATTGACAATTTTTTTTTTGCTGATTTAAAAGCTTGAAATTTAGACAAAACTGAAAAATATTAAAATTTTTTTGCACAAAATTTGAAATTTTGATCGATTAGCTATACTTTTATAAAAAATTAGTAGAAGAAAAATATTAAAAACTTCAAAATGTGACCCTATTAAACTATCCGACACCAAATAAAAAATAAATGTATTTATAAAAAACTCCATTTTTGGAGAAATTTTCGAATCGATCGCGTATATCTTAATTTTTTTCGAAATATTTTGGCGGAAGGTGCATATAAATTTTATAATTCCGGTGGACTCTTTGGTGAGGCGCCCTAACGTATGTACATACATACATATGTTTTTTTTTTTAAATGTATTTTTTAAGTTGAACCCAAGTTTTTTTTAAAATAAATTGTTTCAGTACACAAATCATAACGATTTTTCCTCATTTTATATTATTTAGAATTATGGTCAAAATAATAGAACAGCGACGTTTTGACATATGACGAATTATTTAATTTTTTACTTTGTTTTAATTTGAATGACTAAAAGCTTCAAACATTTCATAAAATTAAATTTTTCTTTAAAATTTTCACCTTTTTAACAGAATCTAGTTTTAGTATTAAAATTTCGATGTGATTTTTTTTTAAACCTTCGGTGAGTTCGACCGATGAAATACCACTATTTTTTTTTTATATTCTTTCAAAAAGGTCATCAAATTCCTGCATAAAAATATTTAAAATTTAGTTTAACTGCAAAGTTGGCACCACTCTTAATTTCACTGCAAAACTTCTTTGTTACTTCGTAGTTTCATCTAGATATTTAACCTCGCTCGGGATAGCAACAATAAATAAAACGTGCAGAGCCGATGTCATGCAAGTTTCTTTACGGCTGTTTTATTGGCCTTAGAAACAAAATCATCGATTTATTTACAACGTCAAAATGTAGTTGGTCAAAATTCATTTGCTCTTGAGGGTTTTAGTTTTCTGTTAAAGGTCATGGAATGTCGGAATTTTACCGTACAGAATGAAAGTTTATTAATACTGGGGATTACGACTTTAAAGCTCCAATAAAGACCCCGGGGGAAAAGGTCGCGGAAAATGTCAAACCTACTTAAAAGAAACTGCAACTTTGAATGTTTATTTTAGTAAGATGATTTAGTTACCGGAATTTTGAAATACACATAATTTTAAAGAAACCAATATTGGTAGAATTTACCGCTGAGTGGACTTCAAATTTGTCAACCAGAATTAGTTATACACGAAAGTTGCATATTTTGTGTCGATTACGCAAAACCAAATTCATGCAGCTTTTGTTTTTCGGTCTGCTTCTATCTGTTCCAATGCTCCCTTGTGTGAGGCTATTCGGTAATGCAACACTGTCGTGCATATTGAAATCATCTGGTTCGAAAATGCAAATGGCATGCCGTAAAAGTAGTATATTAGTTCGCAGTGAAATCAAATCAGCTCAATATATCTTAATACATTGTAATAATTTTTTATAAAATCTCTCGATTTATTTTTTAATTAATTTACTTATTACTTTTTTGAAGTTATTTTAACATGTTTGAAGAGAAAGTAGTAGCTTTCAACAATGAGATGAAGAGATCACCTGCTATCAGTCCGTCCCTCGTAACTTCGAAGTATGTATGTAGACAAATATGTTAATTTAAATACGAAAATATTCATGTAGTTTTTCATTAGCAACTAAATGGTTTGTTTCACTTACGGTACTCGATTTCCAATTTACCAACGTCCATTTACTCCTAGGTCCCGGGTTCAAACCCTGGCCGGGCAATTAGTAATAGGAAACCCCCCGAGTGCATTTCTGCGATGAAAAAAAACTCTCCCATTTCTAGACTACTTCCGAAATACAACATTAAGCAAAGGAAGCACCAAATGGAGCCTTTTTATACCTTTCATGAGAATGAAATGGTATATTAAGTTTGGTCCGATGTTTGTAAGTGCCAGAAGGAGAAGAGATAGACCCATCAAAAAGTATACCTAAATGATCAGGACGATGAGCTGAGTCGATTTAGCCATGTCCGTCTGTCTGTCCGTCTGTCCGTCTGTTTGAACGCAAACTAGTCCCTCAATTTTAGAGCTATTTTGATGAAATTTGGTGAGCAGGTGTCGTTGTACAAATGATTAAACATTTGTCGGAATCGGCCAGATCGGGTGACTATAACATATAATACAACCGATTATTCAGATATTGAATTTTGCGCCATAACTCCTCCATTTAAGCAGCTAAAGGCTTGAAATTTTGCAGAAATATCAGCCATTATTAGCTACGTATCAGTATTGAAAATCATGAAGATCGGAGAAATATAACATATAGCTCCCATACAACCGATTGTTCAGATATTGCATTTTGCACCATAACTCCTCCATTAAACAGCTAAAGGCTTGAAATTTTGCAGAAATATCAGCCATTATTAGCTACATCTCAGTATTGAAAATCATGAAGATCGGAGAAATATAACA
Source organism: Anomoia purmunda (assembly GCA_951828415.1). Lineage (NCBI taxonomy): Eukaryota > Metazoa > Arthropoda > Insecta > Diptera > Tephritidae > Anomoia > Anomoia purmunda. The sequence goes on from OX639995.1 coordinate 50,651,259, forward strand.
TATAGCTCCCATACAACCGATTGTTCAGATATTGCATTTTGCACCATAACTCCTCCATTAAACAGCTAAAGGCTTGAAATTTTGCAGAAATATCAGCCATTATTAGCTACATCTCAGTATTGAAAATCATGAAGATCGGAGAAATATAACATATAGCTCCCATACAACCGATTGTTCAGATATTGCATTTTGCACCATAACTCCTCCATTAAACAGCTAAAGGCTTGAAATTTTGCAGAAATATCAGCCATTATTAGCTACATCTCAGTATTGAAAATCATGAAGATCGGAGAAATATAACATATAGCTCCCATACAACCGATTGTTCAGATATTGCATTTTGCACCATAACTCCTCCATTAAACAGCTAAAGGCTTGAAATTTTGCAGAAATATCAGCCATTATTAGCTACGTATCAGTATTGAAAATCATGAAGATCGGAGAAATATAACATATAGCTCCCATACAACCGATTGTTCAGATATTGCATTTTGCACCATAACTCCTCCATTAAACAGCTAAAGGCTTGAAATTTTGCAGAAATATCAGCCATTATTAGCTACATCTCAGTATTGAAAATCATGAAGATCGGAGAAATATAACATATAGCTCCCATACAACCGATTGTTCAGATATTGCATTTTGCACCATAACTCCTCCATTAAACAGCTAAAGGCTTGAAATTTTGCAGAAATATCAGCCATTATTAGCTACATCTCAGTATTGAAAATCATGAAGATCGGAGAAATATAACATATAGCTCCCATACAACCGATTGTTCAGATATTGCATTTTGCACCATAACTCCTCCATTAAACAGCTAAAGGCTTGAAATTTTGCAGAAATATCAGCCATTATTAGCTACATCTCAGTATTGAAAATCATGAAGATCGGAGAAATATAACATATAGCTCCCATACAACCGATTGTTCAGATATTGCATTTTGCACCATAACTCCTCCATTAAACAGCTAAAGGCTTGAAATTTTGCAGAAATATCAGCCATTATTAGCTACATCTCAGTATTGAAAATCATGAAGATCGGAGAAATATAACATATAGCTCCCATACAACCGATTGTTCAGATATTGCATTTTGCACCATAACTCCTCCATTTAAACAGCTAAAGGCTTGAAATTTTGCACAAACATCAACCATTATTAGCTATATATTAGTATTCATCAAGATCGGAGTTCACAGTGTAAATCGGCAAGATAAATTCAGGACAAATATTTATTGCGAAAAGTAATAAGCTCAGCGCAATATCACATGAATCATAGCGTTAAACGTTTGGGAACTATTTACGGATCTGATAACTGTTTTCAAAGACCGACATATGTAGGTCTTACATATTAATACTTAATTATTTGTATTTTTTAAATGTTGAATATCAAGCGTCGATACGATATTAAAAATATTCAAAAACCATTCCCTTCTTAAAACATAGTTCATTTTAATTACATAAGGAAAAGCAATAAATAATTTATAACAATGCCTTTACTAGAATTATTTTTATTGATTTGAAGGAAATTTTCGCTTTTAACTAAAGGTAATACGAAATTGTAATACAATAACACGTTTTTTACTATTCTTCCATTCATGAAAGGTATGAAGCCTTCGGCATAGCCGAAGACAGCGCTGTTTTTACTTGTTCTTATTGCTCTTTGGAAGGGTGTACAAAGAAAAGCTCAAGACAAATTTTGTTGCCTCGCGTTTCTCTCACGAAATACGTTAATTAATATTTCTATACAAGTCTGTACAATTTAAAATTAAAGGTGGCAAATTTGAGGTGGATTAAAATTACCATTGAGTTTTTATATTTTTTTTATGTGGACAGCGTTGTACATTTTCTGCCGTTAAAAAAAAATAGATTACATATCAACGGAAATGTTTTCCCCTTTTAATATTGCACTTTATTATAGGTATTATAGGTAAAATGATCTAAAAAAATGCGACCTTGAAGAATTTCTGAAATTTCCGTTAAAAATTGGCATTTTTTGTACATAGTTTCCAACTTTGTTTAATATAAAAACAAAAACAAATGCAAATATTGTAAAAAATATCACTGTGCTAAAACTTTTTTGATTTACTGTATACAAGCCATATAATAAAATTTTCAAACTTTGTATAAAACTTATTAAAAAAAAAATCAGCAATCAAAAACTAAAATTTGTATCCAGATTTTTTTGCGGGGACTTTACGGTTATGTTTTCTTTATTTATTTTCAATATAATAAAGTGCAAGTATGGCGAGGCTGAGAATTCCAGCTGTTCTTTCGAAACTGATACTGAATATGGCACAGCCTCGAAACTGGTTTGTCTCCAAACCAAATTTGACCAGGGATGAGGGAAAATCATTACAAAAATTTATTGTATTTGTAGTCTGATTTGATTCAAATTCAAAAGACGTATAACTCTAAAACTTGTTTTTAAGGTGCAAACGTTTCTGGTCTGTCCAGATTTTTTTTTTATTTTATTAAAGGACATTAAGTTACCTTTCCACAAAATCAAGTATTTCATTTTGTTCCAAGACCAAATAAGTTTTGGTTCAATTTTTACTGGCGATGAAATGACAAGGTTTCTATCATGATCCTCTGTTAAAAACGGAAGCGTGAAGCAAAGCAAAGGCTCAATCTCTGAAAAAAGTTATAGCCATTACCCTTAGGGATTCCAAAGGAAGTGTACTACTGGCAGAATGCGGGATGTTATTAAAGAAAAACGTCTAGTAAAACTTTCACGAATGCGAGAATTTTGAGTCACTTACACTTTGTTATACCAAATTTGAATGGGTTATAAAACTGCATAATCAAATAACTTTAAAAACTCTAATTAAAATCCTCAAAATATTGATGAACACTGTTTTGAATTTGTTCTAAATTTATATAAAGGTTTAAGCTTTAATTTGTATTATTATTTTTTTTTTTAATAAAATATATGTTTATAAATAATTAAATAAAAACAAAAAGTATGAATACGAACCTGGGACTATCATTCTCTCGACCAGTGATGCAGATCCACACAATCATTTAAGTCAAAGTCACTTCAACAATAATACATATGTACATAAAATCTGAAAATATAGGCTTTAAAGCAGTGCCAGGCAAAATCGAATGCCCGCAAACAAAAATATTTTATGTGCACGTGTATGGTCGCAGAGACCGACTGTATGAAGAATATAATTATTATTGTCGCTCTCGAGATACTATCGGGGATATCACTGAATCCATTGCAGACCGAATTTTCGTGAAATCTACGAAAAACCTATCACCGACTTCAGTAATAGCTATTCGGTCTCGGCAATGCCATTTTCGTAAAATTTTCTAAAATCGAGCTACGCTGGGTTCGGCAGCGATAGGGGTTGATTGGGTATGCTGTCTGCCACCGTTTCAAAGAAGAAAAACTTTAAAAACCCTTGAACTGAAAATTATGAAAAGTAACGACCACACTACATAAAGTGATAAATAATTGTAACATTTTAGATAATAAAACTAAAAAAAGAAACAAAAATAATAAAGTAATAAATAATTGTAACATTTTAGATAATAAAACTAAAAAAAGAAACAAAAATAATAAAACAATAAACAATTTTCACATTTTAGATAATAAAACTAAAAAAAAGAAACAAAAATAATAAAGTAATAAATAATTTTCACATTTTAGATAATAAAACTTAAAAAAGAAACAAAAATGTATGCCATCTGAAAAATAAAAGAAACTAATAATTTCACAAAAACAAATTTTATTAAATCATCATACTTGAATATCATTACAAAATTCATATTTAGTTTTTACTCACTGCCTTCTTCATTGTTTTCAATGTACAAAACAAAAATAAATAGAAAGTACAATATGGTTTATGCCTGGTTTATTTATTTATTTTTATTTCATTGACAATAAAATATTAGTTGCATATTTTGGCTTTATAGAAATCTTATTTTCCAGTTTACTGGTTGTTTTGAATTGCATTTACATACATATTTCGACGTCTAATGCACTCACAATGGCCTTCCTAATTTTTGCATACTTCGAAATACGAATGTCTGTATATTTTATACATTACATTTCATCATTCGCTTTAATTTCGTTTGTTTGGTAATTTGATTGCAGCACTAAAAAGAAATGGTCGAGCAAAAAGTGTAACAATTTAATACGCTTTTCAATTTAAATACCAACTCATGTCGTACCGTCGTGTGATCGAATATCGATTATTAAAAGATCGATCTTAAATATATCCAATCGATCTGTCATTCATTTTTCGCTCTCACATACTACATATCATGCAAATTTCATTCTTTGTTTTTTTTTTGTTAATGTGTCTGTTGCATGTTTGCATGTATTATATGTATATGTAAATACATATGTATTTATGTAGGTATGTATGTGCCTATGATAGATTTTTATTTCATTACAATATATGGAACGAACTAAAAAAATATGAATATTCTGAATATTTATATGTATACTAGTAGTATATACCGCAATTTTATTTTGCATTTGAGTTTTTGTGTGTTATAAGAAATAAAATAAAAATGATAGTACAAAGTACGAGGGTATTACAATAAAAAAAATATTCTTATTAAAGTACCTACATATGTTATGCAACAAGAAATTATTGAAAAAAAATTAAATAAAAAAGAAAATTATTACTTCCGATTTTCTTGATAAATTTTCAAAGGGTTTCTCATAAGCGCGGATTATATGGTATGCTCAACAATATCTACTCGTACTAGAAAAATATTTAAAAAAAATTAAAAAAATAGAATAACAAAAGTTTTAATTTGTAAAAATGGAATTTGTGCAGCAGAGCGCTCACTCACATTTAAAATTCATCACAATTCGTAGAATGATTTTGACTTATTTAGAAAAATATGCAATCGCTCACAACAATGAGTCTGCCAATTATTATTATTATTATTATACTGATATAGGAAAAAAAGAGTACTATGGACATAAAATTATATCCAACGATTCTTTGTTTTTAATTCCTGTGTCTGTGTTCTATGTTTGCCACTTTTTTTAAATTTATTTATGGTATACACTAATATCGTATGTAATGTTAATGACTTCTCCATATGAATATAGTATGTATGTATGTGTATATAGTACATACACAAATTTGTATTTATATATACATATATGTATATGACAAAAAATTTTTATAAAAATATTTATGGTAAAATAAACAACTTTCCATTCAAATTTTATGTGAATAATTACATTCGCGCTTGTGTAACACAATGTCATTTTGTTACTTGAATTCATGTTATAATTCAAGAAAATAAAAAATAAAACATTTTTTATTAAAAACCAAAAAAACAAATTTAATTTTTTCAGACTTTTGAAGCTGCATATTTATTGGTATGCAAATGTTTTATTTTTAATGCTATGCTCAATAGCTCAATATACTATGTATGTACATATATGGTTTGCACAGAAAAATATTTCCATGCTGCTGTTTGTTTGCGGTTATTTGGGTGTTTTACATACGATATTTTTGTACTTATAAACTTAAAATATTTAATTTGATTTTATTTTTAGGTGGGCACATCGAAAATTTACACTTTGATATTTTTAATTCAAACATTAATTTTGGGCTTTGAAAAGAAATTTTAGTTAAAAAAAATTCTGATTTTTGCTAGCCTGAGATTTGTTAGCTTTTACGAAAAACAAAAAAAGTGTTCAAGGAAAAGTTGCACGCTTCAAATTTGTTGAAAGAAAAAATCGTTCACGCAAATATTGCTGAATGTACTAATTAAAAACGAAATTAAGATCGCCTTGTTTTGAATGTTGTGGTTTTTTTTTGTTTTTGGTTCATTCTCTAAACAATTGAACATTTAATTAATATTCGTATGGAGCATTGTGCGCATTCAATTCATCAGCCAAATGCAGTCAGTCACATGTGAATGCATGCTATGAAATTCCAACTATAGTTATATACATATCGATTCCTAACCGCAAAAAAAAAAAACATTTAATGGAAATTTTTTCAAAATTTTCTTTTTGATACAGAAATTTTCCTGCATGAAGAATTAAAAAAAAGGTTACCTGCATTTTTTGAGGTTAGGGCACAATATGTATATGCACCGAAAGTTCAAAATCGGAGATACTCGGGCATGTTCTGCAATTCACTTTCACTCGGAAATTTCCACTTCACATGGCAGTTTCAGATGCGCATAAAACGCGAATTCACTAGGAAGTGAATTGCAGAACATGCCCGACTACTTAACTACTTCAAGAAATATGGTAATTATTTTGGTAATAAATTTGCAAGCTATCAATAAGACCAACTCCGTAAAAAGTATTGCCTCATTGAAAACCACACGTCTAAAAATAAAACACCCTTTACTTGACCTGCAAGAACAACCCTAACAACAACACCAACAATAAGTGCTGCTACTGCTATTTTTGCGTACAACTTCAACTACATAAATTTTATATTGCGTTAAACGATTTTTTCTTTCCTTTAGTGCGCTTAGCATTTTTTTCCATTATTCATTCATTCATTCATTCGCTCAGCGAAGATTCACAAATTTCCATTTTTTACAACAATGATATACGCATAAGTATATATTTTGAAAATTAATAAACTACTAACTGTTGTTAATTTTTATTTATTCTAATATTTTACGAAAAAAAAAGTTCAAAGAAACCTACAGCTCTCATACAGATGTTTCAGCAAAAAAAAAAATATATATAGATATATATTAAAAAAACAAAAATGAAAAACAGTTTATGTATTTAATGAGAAACATTTTTGTTTGTAAATTTAGCAACTTTTTCGATCTTGCACACAATACAGCTATATTTTCGCACAGCTGCGCTCGCTAAATATGATTTTTTTCTTTTTTCAAAATAAGCAACGCTTTTGTACATATGTATAAACGTTAGTTTTGTATCATTGAGTTTATGTACGTATTTTTATTCTACATGTACATAGGTATATAATTAAAATGGAAAAAAAAATTAGTATAGAATGTGCCTCATGTCATCCATATTAATATAGTTTTGTTATCATAAGTTTTTAAGTCTATCACATCACATTTTGTTGTTGTTCTTTTGTATGCTAATTTTTGTTGTTGCATAGCATTTTTTTTTGTTGACATTTTTATATCAATTATACATACATCGTCTTTCTTAAACAAATGCCTTTAAATACTGTTTTCGAAACAATATTTGTGGACCGGTCCTAAATATATCCTGCTTTCAATATAAAAAAGTCCACATTAAAAAAATAACTTCTTTTTAGATAAACTATTTTTCTCTCTCCAATTATTCGAATTAAAAGCTACATATTTTTTGTGTATAAAAGAGTGACCGAAGAAGAAAGCGTTTAATTCAACAGTTCTAGCCTGTTTTTTTTTTTAACCAAGGAGATCTTTAGTTAGGTTGAGTGTAACCAACATACATACATAATTAAATATTATTGAATACTACCGATATCCAAATTGAATGTAAATTTATGACAAAACCCGTTTGGTTTGTCATAAATGAAAAAAATTAAGTGTACATACGCGTCTCGTCTTTTGTTAGTCTGTTTTTTTTTTTTTTTGAACTACTAGCTAATAATTATTGCAGTTTTTGTAATTTTCTATCAAAGAAGTATTTACGTTGCAATTATGTCTTCTAAACGAATTGTTCGCTTGTAACATTTTTCATCGCTTTAGTAATGAAATTGTTACATTCATATTCGTATAGTAATGGTGAACGCGCATGTATGTACAATGTATGTATGTGTTTGCTTAATTGGCTTTGGTATGTAAGAATGTTTTCTTTTAAGCCTGTTTAGTACACATACATAGTAGTTATATTGGATACAACATTTGTAAAAAAAAAAAAGAAAAAGGAAAAAACAAAAAATAAGAGCGAAAATATACCACTGTACAGTAGTGCACAACTTTGTTTCGGAAATCTTACTTTCACATCCGAAACAAAATTTGTAGAAACATTATTGTATGAATTTGGTGTTTAGCCTAAGCCCCCAATCCCAGACACAGGATATATATGTATGTATATTTACCGTTCTACAAGTGATCTACATATTTACATACATATGTAACTTAAGTAATTTATTTACAAATCACTTATCATCAACTGGTAGAAATTCCAAAAAGGAATTATGCACGTGTGTGTGTGTGTGCGTGTGTGATAGGATGTGTATACACATACAATAGGTGTATGCAATGTATGCACATTTTTGTTTTGTTTGTTTTTGGGACTCTTAGGCTAGACATATTCGAATGCTTTTTAATTGAAATATTAAACTATTTCTTATAAATTAATGTTCACGTTTTATGTTTTCGCTTATTTCCTCACATTTACATAGTATTTATGTATGTATGTACGTATGGTAATTAAAAAAAAAAATATTTATATTGTAACTTCTATCCTGTGTTTCGCATACTTTCGGTTTCTTTTGTTTGTATAATTTGACTTTGGCTTCGATACTAATATTTTTTGTTTTTGTTAGAAGTTTCTCTTTTAAGATCTACTAAAAGTAATTTTAAATACATGTGTATTTTATTTCTCCAGCATTAGAATTCGCATAAGAAGTCCCTGCCGACTTTTGTGCTCCTTTGTTGAGAATACTAGCAGCAGAATAGCGCAAAGTGAAGGAATTTATTTTTATAGTAAAATCCATATACTTTTTTTATATTATAATATTCGTATTCGTATTGTAGACGAATATTTATTTAAAGTGGATTTCATTATGCAAAAGTAGGGTTAGTTTTTTGATGATTCATAGCATTCAAAAATCGAATTCAGTACCCAAAAATTGCATTTTTCCTTTTCTCAAATGCATATCTATGTACTATGTAGTATGTACATATATCTTATGCGAGGTAAACATATTTTCTTTTAGTATATGAAAATCCAAAGGTGTTAAACATCCATTATACTATTCCATCGAATATGTGATTTTTAAACGTATCACTTTAAGAATATCTTAAGGAAAAGTGTCCTAGTATGTTGTGTAGCGAATTTTTTTTTTAAGAAACACTAGTTTTATGTATATCTAAAAACGTTGCATGAAAATAATTAATTACATAGATATATGTATGTTTTAAAGGGCCGACATAGTATGTTTCATCAAATCTTTATACGTATGTATATTTATGTGTATGTGTGTGTGTGTAAATGCAGTTTTTTTTTTCAGTTTTAATGGGGTTTCGGTTTTCAGCTGCTTGACAGTGCAAGTGCGAGATATTGATTCGATAACAGCCTAAAGTAAACGTTGTTAGATTTATTGTTCTATATAATTTGTATAAAACGAGTAAATAAAAACCGAAATGCTTTGTTATCAGTCGACTTTACACGAACACTCTTGAATGCATACATGTGTGGCTTGAACTTGGAAAGTAAATTCGTGCTCGCCGACTTGCTGTTTCTGCTAGTATGATACAAATTTTTTTCATTTTCTTCAATTACAAGAGTTGGAACTAAAGCTTCAGTTATACTTAGATTACATTGCATTGCAGTTATAAAAATGGATGTTGATTATACTTCACACAGCGATTAGAAATTCTCCACGATTTTGCTTATTTTTGCCACTCTCTGAAAGTGTCATAAAGCACAGAAATCAAAACTCAACTGACTTCTGTGTCAAATGCAATTTAAGTGCAACTAAAGCTTAATGCACGTCGATGTTATGTTTAGTCGCTGCAAGTTGAAGAGAAATGAAAATGAAATTTTATATGCATCATGCTCTCATGTTTTCATCATCCATTCAGTGATCATGTAAAGACCGCTAATATAATATAAATAGAATTTAAATGAAATTTACTAGCCTCAAACAAACTTAAACATAAGTGAATATTTTATTTTTCATGAATATAATAACAAAAATGAAGACTCGATTTAAGTAATACATGTATAAAATTTAACGTTTACTTTTTGACTGCATATGAATCAACTGGTATCTCAAATTCTGTTTTTTTTTTAGTAAACCCCCCCGAGTAATCTAAATGACGAATGTTAGAGTAAACTTAAGAAGATTCGGCTTCATTTCACCATCGTATAAGCAATAGATACTTGAAAAATTCGGCATAATTGAATTTTACTCCAACGTTCGAAAATTGTTTACTCTGTTTTTTTGTTTGTCTGTCTTATATGATCGTTTGTATAAGTTTGCAAACACATATAATTTTTTATTTATTTTACCTTTGTATGGATGAATGCGGCGCATTTTATGTTTTCTTTATACGGTCAAATATTTAAACTGGCGAGATTTAGATTTGGCTGTTCCAATTAAATTTTTATAAAATTGCATGAATTAATTAAAATTAATGTTAGTTAAACTTCTCATATGATTTTCTTTTCTTTTTTTTGATGTTGTTGTAATATTAATAAGTAAAAATTGTTTCTCATTAGAAATTGTTGCTTTTTGTTCGAAAACCTATTAAATAAAATATATTTTATTACGTAATCCGCTCTAACGATCTCAAAATAATAAGCTTGATGATTTCAATTATTAAATATTCAGATTTTAAATAAAATCGACACGTTTGCGAATTTTATTTTGTCGTTAAAATTCAAATAGATTCACTGTTCGAATTTTTAATACCTCCATAAAAATGAGCTGTGTCTGAGGAAACTACTTAGAAGTTAATATAATTCATTTTCGACAATTCAGTTTAAATAATGAAAAATATACATATATATATATAAAAAACTAATTAAAGTTATATTTGCTCGTTCAAACGCGATGTTTGGGTTTTCATCAGATTTTAACACTTCTACTAATAACTTAACGAGTATTCAGATGCAAAGTAGCTATTTTGCGGAATATCCTTTAAAGTTCTTTAAAAATCTGTTTTTATCTGGCAAGGTTGTATATTTGTGTACGAATTCTATGATTTTAAATTTAGTTTCATTTTATGCCCTTTTTTACGAAAAAAATTCAGCGTTTAAATTGTTGTTTCATAGTTACTGACTGTTTTCTTTTAGTTGCTCGCTTAATTTTATGTTCTATATACCGGAATAGTTGTGAAATAATTTGTAAAAATTAGAAAATGCACTTCTCAAGGGATTATTTTTTGTACATATTTAAATGCTTATTATAAGAACAAATATTAAGGACCGCTCCTTCCCATTAGTATAACGGAAAATATAGAAAATAATTATAATTTTAAAATGTTACTACAAAATTATTTAGTTAGTGAATTTAGTTCAAAGTTAAAATATTTCAAGTGCATTAATACAAAAAACAAAAGGTTTTTACTGAGATCTTTACGACATGAATTTTTTTTTTATATAAATATTTCGCTCATTTACGATATATGTATGTATGTATGTGTTGTACCGTATTAAAAAAAAAATTATGTTAGATCTCTGACAAAAATTAAATTAATAAATTTCTTGGTTGTTTAAAAATTATTTCAAAAACAATTCACCGGTAAGGGAATCTTGCAAATATTTCTATATATGCATCTCTATTATTTTGTAACTTTTTTTTTACCATTTCCAAGTGTTTTCTTTGTTTTTAGTGCACTGTGTTTTTTTATATTAGTACTCGTCGTCTTGTCTTAATGCTTTTTAGCACAAAGCGGCTTTATATTTGATGCATACCTTGAACAGTTACCATTTATCGATTATTATTTATGAATGTTTTTTTGCTTTGTTTTGTTTTTATATGCTTGTTGTATCAATAAGTAATTAATATTTTTAAGTCGATAAAATTGAAGAAATGTTTATTTTATATATATTTGCTATGCTTGCTGCAAAAGTTGATAATTCGTTTGACGCACTTACGCTCTTTGCTGCTGTTGTTGCTGCTGCTGTTGTTGCTGTTGCAATACATCGGCAGCCGTGGCCGGTGCTACGCCAGCCGCAAATTGATGTGGATGTGGATAGTAAGCAGCTGTGGCATGGGGTGGCAAGCCACCATATGGATTGGCAGCAGCAACAGCGGCTGCAGCTGCCAATACACCACTAGCATCATACATGTAAGCCGTATTGGCAGCTGCAGTCGGTGGGGATTGAGCTGGTGCAGCGTATAAGGCCGCAGCCGGTGGTGTTGATACGTTGCTAGGATACTCACCACCCAATTGTCCACCGGCGGCAGCGACAGCAGCTGCTATATTGGCAGCAACATTAACTTGTTGTTGATGTTGTTGCTGCTGTTGTTGAATAGTGGCAACTGCAGCACCATTTATAACACCACTATGCTGTTGATGTTCAACACTTCCACCAGCTCCGCCATTGGCAACATTTTGCTGTTGCTGTTGTTGTTTGTCATAATGCTGTGGATTATATTCGCGTTTTTGATATTGTTGGAAACGTGGCACACTGCCATTTTGTTGTGGAATGAATTGCTGACCACGTGGTCGATATTGCTGTTGTGGTATATAGCCGCTGCTTTGTTGCATATGTGGTGGCATATAGCCCATCATAGGACGAGGTCCACCGGCATTGAAGGGTGCACGTGCACGATAAGTGCGACCACCATTGGCGTCTTGGCTATTATATTGACCCCCTGTGCCGCTGCTACCCACACCGGAACGATTATTCCAGTTTCCACCACTACCAACACCATTCTGTTGTGGATACATGTTGCCACCCTGCTGCTGGTAATGGGGTTGTTTTGGGGCGTATACACCGCCAACGCTGTTGCCCGCCTGATAATTCAATGGATTGCTTCGTTGCTGATGAGGAGGTTGATAACTTTGTGTCTGCCAACGGCGATTGGGTGGGCCACGACCCCCACCATTTCCGCCCGAAGAGCGTGCCAAATCTAATAAAGCTGGTGGTGGCACCTGACCGGCCTCCTCCAACACAGAAATTAAATCGCGTGCCTGTTTTCCATTATCGGGTGTAAATAATGTATAGGCAGTGCCCAATTGTTGGCAACGACCAGTACGTCCAATACGATGTACATAGTTTTCAGATGAGTTTGGGTAATCGTAGTTGATGACAAATTGCAAGTCTTCCACATCTAGACCACGAGAAGCCACATCGGTGGCAATTAGAATGTTTGATTTGCCATTGCGGAAATCCTTTAGCACTGAGTCGCGTTCAGGCTGTGATTTATCACCATGAATTGATGTGGCGGTGTAACCTTCGTTGCGAATTATTTGCAAAATTTCTTCGACCTGAAAGATATTGCAGTGGTAATATTAAATAATTGAATAAAAACCTTAAATATTATATTAAAAATATACATGTTTTAGTCATTTAAACATTAAAAAAAAAAAAAAAAAAAAAACAACGAAAGTAAAATACCACCCGATATTCTGTAAATGTATTTCCTAAATAAGGATTTAATAAAGTTTAAGCTTTTACATTTGGCTGAAAAAATAAAAGTCAAATATTAAAGTTTATTTCTAACCGAAAAAAATAAAACTAACACCCCTATGCTGAAATCCGAATTTTCGTAGCCTACAAATTCGTAGCTCCGTTCCGAACAATTCGAAAATGCTATGCTGAAATCCGTTTGTAACTCACGGCCGCGTTGCCAACTAAAATTATTAAATTCGAAGTTCTTAAAATAAAGTGAAATAAACAAAGTGAAGAGTGAATTTTGAGACCAGCGATTATTAGTTATTTGTAAGCAAGTTTTTTAATTAAATTAAAATAAAATGGATTCTGTAGCCGCTGCACTTTTGTCCCAGGAGGAAGAATATGCTATAAGCAACAGTTGCATGAATATGCAGAGGAGATTATTACGAGACGATGCAAATTTATTAAAAAAAAACAATGTATCATAAATCAATTTCTTAAAACTAAATAAACAGTTGAATTCAGTACTTTAATAAATATATTCGCACTGGCCTCACTGCTGAAGGTTTTTTTCTGCAATAGCAGTAGCCTCTGCTGCAACGCAAGCTCCTTTCTTTTCATGGCCTCCATTTCATTATTGTGCCGTTTCTTCTCGCGCAGAGACTCCCTCTTCATGTCATGAATATTTTGCAAAATATTTATTAATACACCACTTTTTTCTATGCACAATTTAACTTACATATTTGTTCGTTGTTTTCCGTGTACACTATTTATTTTATTATTATTATTGTTTTGAATTTGCTAAGTTCCGACACCAGTTGCTATTCGTACAAAATCTCCGAAAAATGCAATGAAATGACAGCTACGTCGGATTCAGGCATACCAACATTACGAATTTCGAAATTACGATTCCGCAATTCGGATTTGAGCATACTGATGTTACGATTCGTAGCAAATTCGTAGTTACGACGGATTTCAGCATAGGGGTGTAATATTTTGACAATTGTTACGAACTAGCACGTTTTGGTATAATTATAGTATATTAAAATACAAGTCTCAAAACTACAAAATACCGTTGCTTTTGAATTTTTTTTTTACTGATACTGATTACTATCACTTCTATGCTGAAATCCGAATTTTCGTAGCCTACGAATTCGTAGCTCCGTTCCGAACAATTCGAAAATGCTATGCTGAAATCCGTTCGTAACTCACGGCCGCGTTGCCAACTAAAATTATTAAAATCGAAGTTCTTAAAATAAAGTGAAATAAACAAAGTGAAGAGTGAATTTTGAGACCAGCGATTATTAGTTATTTGTAAGCAAGTTTTTTAATTAAATTAAAATAAAATGGCTTCTGTAGCCGCTGTACTTTTGTCCCAGGAGGAAGAATATGCTATAAGCAACAGTTGCATGAATATGCAGAGGAGATTATTACGAGACGATGCAAATTTATTAAAAAAAACAATGTATCATAAATCAATTTCTTAAAACTAAATAAACAGTTGAATTCAGTACTTTAATAAATATATTCGCACTGGCCTCACTGCTGAAGGTTTTTTTCTTGCAATAGCAGTAGCCTCTGCTGCAACGCAAGCTCCTTTCTTTTCATGGCCTCCATTTCATTATTGTGCCGTTTCTTCTCGCGCAGAGACTCCCTCTTCATGTCATGAATATTTTGCAAAATATTTATTAATACACCACTTTTTTCTATGCACAATTTAACTTACATATTTGTTCGTTGTTTTCCGTGTACACTATTTATTTTATTATTATTATTGTTTTGAATTTGCTAAGTTCCGACACCAGTTGCTATTCGTACAAAATCTCCGAAAAATGCAATGAAATTACAGCTACGTCGGATTCAGGCATACCAACATTACGAATTTCGAAATTACGATTCCGCAATTTGGATTTGAGCATACCGATGTTACGATTCGTAGCAAATTCGTAGTTACGACGGATTTCAGCATAGGGGTGTATACTTTTTAAACTTTTTTAAAAATTAAATAAGAAAAGGTTGTCAATTGTCAAAACTTATCAATATATTTTACAATAACTTACAAAAACACAACTTAAACAATTTGAACAAGCGAAGAAGAAACGGACACAAATAAGAAGGCATTTGTAGCGGCGGTGAGAAATTTCAAAAAATGAAACTAAGTGAAGCTAACCAGAAGCCTTAACAAAAAATTTCTTAAACAAGTTTCTAAAACTTCTGAATTTGAAGGCACTTTTAAATTCTGTGGAATTTGTTTGTAAATTCTGTACAAAGCTTTAAACTTTAATTCATATGGTTTATGTTATAAAAAAAAATTATTAAAAATAAATTCGTAAACGTAAGTGGCAAACAGTATTATATTGAAATTTGTCCAACACTTTATGAAATTAAAATAGAAGATTGAAAGCTATACAGGCCATATTCTGATTTAGAAGGTAGTTGGCCTTAGAATCATTCAAAAAGTTGTTTGTTATGGTTCGCACTACAAACGTTTTAAAATATATTTTAATAAAAATTACCACATACCTTTATTTTTGTCTCGACGAAAATAATAATCTTGTTGTTATTATTAGCAGCATTGTTGGTAGTAGGGGCTATCTCCTTTAGCAATTTAACAATACGTTCTGGCTTCTCCGATTCCTGACAAATTTCAACAATTTGATGTATATTGTGATTAGCTGACAAATTCATTGATCCAATATTTATAGAAATGTAATCCTTCAGAAAATCTCCGGCCAGAGCCTGCACTTCTTTAGGCCAAGTAGCTGACCACATCACAACTTGGCGATCAGGCCGAATTTGTTCTATTATTTTACGAATCTGTGGCTCGAAACCCATGTCCAACATGCGATCAGCTTCGTCCAATACCAAGTAGGTACAACGTTGCAAGTTTGTATTTCGATTTTCTAAGAAATCAATTAGTCGCCCCGGTGTAGCGATAATAACTTCAACACCTCTTTCCAAGTCACGTGCTTGTGGTATTTTCGATGAACCGCCAAAAATACAAGTGTGACGTATCTCCGGCTTAGACAAGTGGCCATAATCACGAACAACGGATTGTATTTGCTGTGCCAGTTCACGAGTTGGTGCTAACACTAGTGCTATAGGACCTTCTCCACGTTGTAATGGTGGCTGATTTGCTATATGCACCATTGCAGGCAACATATATGCCAATGTTTTACCAGAACCTGTCTGGGCAATACCAACAAGGTCGCGACCAGAGAGAGCTATGGGCCAACCTTGGGCTTGAATAGCAGTGGGCTTTGTGAATCCCTGACGCTTCATCTCTTCTATGGTGTATTCGGGTAGAGAACATTCCTCGAATGACGTAACCGGATGGGGAATACCATTTCCCGATACTGTTATTTCCAATTCACCGCGTATCTCAGCAACAGTTTGCTCACTTATATTCAAAGTGTTTTGATGTGGTGCATAGAAATTCTTTTTGAATGGTTGTAGATTCTCCCAACGGGGAATTTGTAGGTTACGTCCAGGATTTTTAGCTTTTTCGCGTTGAAGCTCTGCTCGCTCTTCTTTGCTCAATAAACCTAAATTTATACCACCATGGTAGCCGCCATTGTTGGGTTGGTAGCCGCCATTTGGTTTTTGGTGTCGTGGTATGAAATTAGGATTTTTTGCACGCGGTTGATAGCCTCCAGGAGTGGCGACACCGTTTCCATAAAAGCTTGGCCCACCACTTGTCATCAAAGAGTTGGAGTTGTTGCCACCGCGGTAAGAATTCTGAGCACCTCCATACATTCCAGATCCACCGCCGTATGGCATACCGGCATTGTTGCCATTGCTGATAGTATTTCGCTGATAATGGGGACGATCCGGTCGTGGACCACCACCAACACCACCGCCACCATAAAATCCGTTAGAGTTCGCCTGTGGGCTTCCAGAGCTTACTGCATAACCACCTGCGTACATTTTATTTACTTTTTTGTGAAGTCTCGTCGAAAAGTGGTTTTATTATATGTTCCTTATTTGACTTTTAGTTTTTATGACAAAAGTCTAGTTTCCCACGTTGCTTCTATTGTTTTAAAGATATTGAGAAAAAGAAATATACGAAAGAAAAAAGTTTTAGCAAAAACGTTTTGATGTTAAAATGACATTTGAACAAAGGTAGACATAGTTACCTATGCCTGCTATTTTTTGAAAATAGGCATGTTCTTAAAATTATCTGATGAAATCAATTAACAATTTAAATGAAACAATTAACGGAATATAGCGACTTGTTTGATTATCAATTTCATTGCATGTATGAAATTTCCAAAACCGCTAGGTTGTAATTAATTTCGTTTTCGCTAAAATCAAAAAAGCTTGCGCTCGATTACTTTAACGAGGTTTGAAGGATCAGCATTTTGTCGTTGTTTTTGTAACAGCATAAAACATCCCCATAAAATGTTGGGAGTGCTGAAGTGGCAACCCTTTTCCGCATTAAATCCAGTTCTACCCGCATTGTATACCCATTCGGTCATGGGTAATAGCAGTTGCTTTATTTATTTTATATAATAACCATTATCTGAATATTTATGTACATATATTAAGTTGCATAAAATTGGAAAATGCGTTTCAAATAAATTCTTCTGGTGGTTCTTTCCAACGGCAATGGATATGCATCCATCCACCCATAGCTATTAGATACATACATAATTAATTTTTGAAAAGAGCACTCTTAGTGGTAAAAATACATAAATACTTGCGCAAAATATTTGAAGATCTACATAAAAGATTAATGTAGTTTTACTTTTAAGATTACGTGGTATTTTTTCTTGTCATTCATTTAGCTAAGTGTTGTGTAGTATCCATTACCAGTCTTATTGTGAAAGAACTATCTACTTGACCGCCCCGGAATAAATACAGTGTTAGCAATGGTACCACAAGGCAAGGAACAATTAAGTTAATATTCGATTCGTTATCACGAAGCGTGTTTCTTAGTATTACTGCCACTTTTTCAGCTTACCCAGATTTTCAACTAAACCAATTTAGCAAAATTTTAAGTTTTAATATCATATTCTTAATAACAATGTTTACATATAGCAGCTGCTAGTTCCTTCCGCACATTTATTAGTGAAGTACAAGGAAAAACCGCATGGCTGCCATTCATGAGGAGTAGTCTATATATGCATATGTACCCAACCATACATAAATTTATATGTATGCATTCACTTCGTTCAACATATGCTTGTCGCCGAGAAAATCGATAGTGGCTCGTTTTCAGTAGTTAAAAAGGGTGAAAGCTCTTGGTTAACGTTAAAAAAAAAATGAATTACTATATACATATAACAAGTTTGAATCTATACCGAGGTTCTACAAGCTAAGATATTCATAGTTTTCTGTTTACTTACCTAACTATAATAGCCCTCTATTTCATGGAAATAGATCAATTCAATAAACTTGCTTCGATGCGAAATTTTTGTATTCAGTTCTTTAAAACTGCTCTGCCTTTTTCGCATTTAATAAATGTGAATTATTTTTCCTCCTTTTTGTCGCCTCGTCAGATTTTCACGTTTCTACACGAGTTTGTGAAATTATTTATCCTTTAATTGCGTGAGACTGTCGAAAGAAAATTGATTTTCTTCCTTTAATTTTCCCTTCACTTTGCTGCACTGTCTACTGCGTATTTCACTTACTGTTACGAAAAAAGTAAATACTTTACGTTTTTCGAAGCATTAGTTAAATTTTCAGTTATACAATAAAAATAAAATATTTTATTGTATTATATTTTAACTAATTTAAATGTGCAGGAAAAAGCGAAAACGACGTGATGGCAATTGAACGAACAATTACCAAACTGTGATAGACGAATGAATAAAGCCCGAACGAGGCAGCGAAATGATGGCGGCTGTGCGGGAAATTTTTCCTATAGTTTGCAAATGGCGTCTGCAAACTGGGTGACCACAGTGAAATAAGAAAATTGTGTTACAATATCACTTCGTAATTTGAAAGGCCAATACTTTTGTCAAAAAATTAATATTCATTTCTTTATTACACAAAATATGTGACAATTTGGAATTGTTCGCAAACAGAATCGATTTAAATTTCAAGAAATGTATAATATTTTGTGAAGCTAAATTAAAACTTTAATAAAATAACATTAGACACAGAGAATGGAATATCATTTACTTTGTTTGCGCATAATATAGCAACATTTCGATCATGAAAGTCTTTAAAAGCTGAAGTCCAAATATGTACTATATAATACTTGGTAAAAATAAATAGGTAATTTCCAAGAGTGTTTCAAAAGTTCTTCTATATTAAAAATATATATAAATATCGGTTTGTCAAACTTTTGCCTCTTTTTCTCTGTATCAGATTTGTTGTAGCTTATAAAAGTTTTCAAGGGAAAACATTATTGTTAGCAGCACGGAAACCAAGGCGAATTCATACAAGGTGATAGCAAGAAAAAACGTATGTATTTTGTTGTTGCGCCTTGAGCGGGAGTTATGTCAAAATCTGAATTAGAATGTAAACACACAAATTAGAATGTAAACAAACAAAACTAGTTTGACATTACACCCGCTTCGCCGAATTGAAAAAAAAGTAAAACTCAGCTGTTTCTTCACTCCACCTTGTATGAATTCGCCTTGCACGGAAACAAACTTTTTGTTTTGAAAGTTACAGATGCGACTCTGTTTAAGGAAATTTGTTTCACAGGGCGCTGTGTATAAAATAGTTTAAAAATAAATTGCATTAATCACACAGTGGTTGGAAAACCAACTTTAAAGCTGCTTCAATTTTTTATCTACACTTTACAATCATCACTTTTTTAAGCAGACAATTTTATTTAATTCTTTAGTTTTCTTTGTAAAGTTAAATAAATTCTAATAAACAAGTTTGATTGCAGGTGGTTTTTACACAAATTAAGTTTTATTTTCTGGTCAAAAAATAAAACTCAAGAAATAATGATTATGTTATGACCAATAAATAAAACTAAAAAAATAAAAATCAATACCCCTGAAGGTAGTCTTTGTTACAAGGAGTACGCTGATTTAATCCTTTTACACGTAGCTTTTCTTTTTCTTCATGATTTTTAAGTTGTAATTTGGGCAATAATTTAATTAATAACTTTGAGAAAAGTACATTAACTGCTATTTTGAGCAGTATATCAGGAGGAGTTTCATTTCTAAAGGAAAATACAATATCAATGAAACAAATATGTACATATATGGTAAATGACTGATATTAATAATTAAAATAACATCAGCGAACAATATATACTTACATATGTATGTATACTATATATACTTATCCATAGCGCATACAACTAAACATACTCAACAACAATAAACTATGTGTCCTATATTTTAAACTTTCGTTTCATCTGATGCTGTCGCTTCTTTTGCTTTAATTTTCGATTCAAATTTCTCGAATTCTTTTTGTACGGCCTTATCGAGTACTTCATCAACAACTTGCTCCACCGAAACCACTTCCGGTATATAAAATTGCAACATGTTTTGCACGCCATTTTTAAGAGTAACAATTGAACTGGGACAAGAAGAACAAGATCCTTGCATTTTTAACTTAACTACTCCGTCCTCATAGCCCATGTAAATAATATCACCACCATCTTCCTGCACAGTCGGTCTTATGCGGCTATCGAGAAGTTCTTTAATCATCATAACAATATCGTCGTCATCATCTTCAATTTGAGTATCTGAATTTGGTTTCGCTTCGTTAAGAATAGGTAGGCCACTGGCGAAGAAATCCATTATTACAGCAAAGACTTCCGGCTTAATAATTGCCCAATTGGTTTCTTCTTCTTTGGATATTGTTATAAAATCGGCACCGAAGAATACTGCGCGTACACCCTCGATGCGAAAAAGTAGTTTAGCTTAAAAGTAAATGAGCTATGTTAGTTTAAAATAGATATTAGTGATTTCGATTTACCTAAGGGGCTACAATAAGCGGCCGACACGTTGGGAAAGTCATAGGTATTACCCTTGCCAAGCACATCTAAGCCGGGCATAAATTTAAGACTGTCCGGGTTCGGCGTGTCCTGGGTTTGTATAAACATACTACGGCGATTTTGACATTGATAGAGTGGATAGGCGGAATTCCTATTTAAAAGTCCATTATTTACAGGGATAGTTCTAAGCTTTTGGAAGGAAGCTACACTTTGCGACTGTGTGACGCAGCTACAATTGTATAATTTTATATTATTCGGGATCATTGTAGTTTTACTCATACTCACATATTAAACAAATGTTTTCTACTTGGAAAAACCCCAGCAGGGCTTCGAATTGTTCGCAAAATTAAGCGAGACATAGTTTTTAAGCAGTTTAGATCGTGCACAAATATTTCATCACCCGCGAAAAAAATAATAAAATGCGAATCAGCTGTAGATGTTTAGGTATATTTATTGTGAATGGTGAATAGTTCGGTAGAAGAGTTGTCAGGTTGCTGGAAAACTCTATACATAATACCAAAGAACGTAGATACATCTACGTTCTTTGTGAACACACTGGGAGCAACTGTAGAAGCAGCCCTGGTGGCATCTTTCATAAAACATGTGATTTGTTTAGACTGCGTTCAGACGGGGAAACTTTTGTCGCGGCAACTCGTTACGTGTAGGAGAGAGAGGGACAGGGAAAGGGGAAGGGCACCGAGTTGCTCGTGCTCGGGCAACACGCCTTGTGTTCTTATTCGTCTCATCGGCAGCTAAGAAATTTCATTTATAAATTCTTTCAGTGGTTGCAGTTTTGTTGAGTTTTAAGTGAATACATACGGTAAGTTGGGAAATGAAATTTTGTTCTTATTTTTTTTTGATTAAATATACACATGTGTATGCATATACTATACATATGTATTAACGTAAATTATGTTAAAACTTCATTTTTCAACTCACCTCTTACTTATAATCACAAAATTTATCAGAATGTGTAAATGCCGCTTAAGCGAAGCGTGCAGAAATTTGCGAAAAGGATATAAAATGATATGCCAGAAAATTGCCTGTGTGAACGCGACGAGCAACACCAAAAAAGAAATCGCCGATAATAAGCGACAAAAGTTTCCCCGTCTGAACGCAGTCTTAGCGCTATTTCAGAACGAAAAATAGTTGTGCTGCCACATTTTAGTTTGATGTATATATATGTATATCTAAAAATACAATCCAAATAAAAAAATAGGCGTTTAATTGAAATTTTTAATTTATTTTCTGAGCGCTCATTCCTTATAGCGCTGTTTTTTCACTTCCCAAAACTACATCTTAAGTTGGATATCATTTCATTGTTGCCTTAAATGCAATTCGTTATCCTACCTAATGTTCTTTTGCAAGTCGGTTGCAAAGTAACGGGCCTAATATAAAAACCAATCAAACTCACATTCTCACACGTGCAATTTAATTTTTCGAGTTGAAACAAAAAGAAGTTTGAATACTTTCGATTGTTTATTTTTTGTTTTACTTTTGTTTGTTTTTATTTTGTTGCTTTTGCTCTCAAAAGTAACGCTTTATAATTTAAAACTTTGACGAAAATTTGAAATATTTTTAATTTAGGAATCTGGCAACATTCATTGAGTAGTTAAATTCTGGTATGATGGATGACGACATAAAATAAAGGAAAAAAATTTGCGAAAATACTAAACATCAAAATTGAATGAAACTTTAACAAGTAGTAATTTAAAAACGTCTTCTTTTGTGGAGGTAGATTTATGGCAGAATTGTGAAAGAAATCAGCAAATCAACTGTGACCCTAGTAAAATTTTAAAGTAAATAACTTGACACATTTTCAAGACTGTATCGTTGAAAACAAGAAGCATACATACATACATAATTCGTGAAATAAGTGTTTTGCAATTTTTCTGAAGATAAGACGGTCAATCTAGCGTTCCATCGTTGAGCAAGTTCGAAGATAAATTAAAAGATGGTGAAACTTTTTGCACTAAGTATCTTTTACAAAGGCCCATCCGATGCGCGTCTACTAAAATCTGCTTACGATTTACAATCATTTTCATTCTTTCAACGCGGCACAGTTCAGGAGTTTATGACGTATGCATTGATCGTTCAGGCAATTTTTATTTATCTACTTATCATATGCATATAATAATTATTAAACAACAAAAACATTTGTAACTATAGTTTTGCATCAAAAACCATTGTGGAGCGTACACAACCCGCTATGCGACAGTCAGTAAAGCAGGAGGCCTACATGTGCCATGTCTATGTACGTGCTGACAACTTGGCCGGAGTTCTGATAGCTGATCACGAATACCCGCAGCGTGTTGCACATACACTCATAACAAAAATACTGGATGAATTTAGTGCGAAGATAGGTCCGGAACGTTGGGAATCAGCAGCCGAATCAACTATTGATTTCAGTGTATTACCCGCCTATTTAGCAAAATACCAGGATCCAAAAGAAGCAGACGCGTTAACTAAAATGCAAAACGATTTGGATGAAACCAAGATTATACTGAAAAATACAATCGAAGCGGTGCTCGAGCGAGGCGAAAAATTGGATGATATGGTAATTAAATCGGAGAACCTTTCAATACAAAGTAAAGCATTTTATAAGACAGCCAAAAAGACCAATTCTTGTTGCAATTTCAGTTAAATGCATTAGATTAGCTAAAGTTAAACGAATAAAAGTGTAGAAGGGAAAAATTATTTTAATAGTTTCTGTTCTGTGTTTTTCATGCCTTTGTCACATTTCGTGTTAAATTCTTAAGTCGTTACTTTCTAAATATAAGTAAACAAAAAAAAAAACTATTATTAATAGTGGAAGGAAGACATGTTAAAAATATTATAAAAGAAGAAACTGTGTGAGAGTTCAGAGAATACTCAAATACACAATAATAATAAATATACAATTAGCTAATGATAAAGAAATACATACATACATACACACTTCATTCCAAATAATCTGATTTGGTTTTAATTGGAATCTTTGTAAAATTTCATTTATATGATTTACCAAGCCATTATATTTTGTTGATAAAGGGCTAGACACTACAGTTTCAAAACTCAAAGTACTATTACAAATATTCATATATGTATAAACTATAAATCTGCTTTTATATACAAAAATACTGTCACTACATAGATTATATTATATATGTATGTATATACTATAACTATAAACATATACGTATCGTATAACATTTATAACTACACTTATCATTTTAGAAAATAGCCTCTTAAGCCTTAGCGGCTTTGCAACCAAGGACATTGGTTGATGGTATCGCGGCAGCTATAAAAGTCAAAGCAAGACATTTTTAACATGAAAATGGAGTAGAACAAATTTGATGTTCGCTGTTTGATATTAGCAAAGAACGTAGATTAAAAAGAAGTTGTATCACCCCACCGCTCCTCCTCCTCTAACAGAAAATCTCTTTCCAATCTACGTTTCTTGCCACAGTAAACGAAATATAATGCATTTTCTTTGTAATCTACGTTCATTGGTTGAATCTCCCGTTTCGTATCTCTAACAAAAATACAGAATGCAAATTCACCACACCAAAATAAATTTAGATTACAACGAATGCTCAAACTTTGTTTGTACGGAAGAAAATATGCAACATCGTCAAAAAAATTAAAGTTATCAAAAATCAAAGCGGATTTAAAACTTTCACTTTATTGAAGTTGAAATGGCTACAAAACTACATACCCGAAAAGGTTCTAAAAATTCTGATTAAAAAGTTTGAAAATTTGTTGGGAATTTGCGGAATTTGTGTGAATTTTATCAACTTATCTATATAGTTTATGTTATAGAATGAGCTATAGTTTTATGAAAAATTATAAAAATTAAAAATTATTATAAAATAAATTAATATTCCCTGATTATCGAATATCGAGCATCGAATGTCAAATTCGTATTATGATTAAATTTATAATTGGCAGAAAGAACGTGTTAAATAATCAAATTTAGCTGTAAATCTGAACATTGTTCGATTATTTTGTTGAAAAAATCTGGCAAAATCTTTTCCGGATATCAGTCGGATCCAATGACAAAACTAATCGCATAGCAATTGTGTTGGTTCTCTACTGATGACAATTGTCATTGTAGTTGTTATGTCCTTAGGCGGTTAATGACAACTATATGTTATTGAATGGGTCATACATTTTTCGCTCAATTTTTAATTTTCAATGACTAGTGAAAATACTGCATTAGTTTTTAGACCCTATTAACATCTTTTTCAACAAGTTTTCGACT
Source organism: Anomoia purmunda (assembly GCA_951828415.1). Taxonomy (NCBI): domain Eukaryota; kingdom Metazoa; phylum Arthropoda; class Insecta; order Diptera; family Tephritidae; genus Anomoia; species Anomoia purmunda. Next base: position 50,676,625 of record OX639995.1, read on the forward strand.
TTATGTGAACATTATTCTTTTATACATATACATATGTACACATGTATGTAGTATAAAGTAACTAAATGGATCATTTAATAAGTAGAAATGATCTTGTATTCTTCCAGTCAAAACTATCGAAGAATCAAATTTCTCAGAGATTAATAGTAACTGCTCTCTGAAAAAGAAAATATCTACAAAAGGACGAGATTTGCAAAAACTTGATAGTTGTATGCAACCTCCCCTCAAAATGAAATTTGCCGCCCTATGCTGATACACTGACAAAACTCTCCAACTTGACAGTTGTCAGGATTACTGCGTCTAAAATTATGCTTCAAAAATGGTTTTCAGCCTTTAATGATGACAACAAACATTGTAGTAGTTATGTCCTACTGAAAACACGAGAATGACGTTATATTCTGTGTCTTAGTTTTAGGCGCAGTCGACCTGAGTGAGGTGAGTTTTGTTAGTGCATCAGCCTAGCTGGTAAATTTCGTTCTTTTAAGTTCAACTACGCAAAGGTACGACAACGTAAAGGAACGCGATAGTTTGCTACGAGTTTAGATTCAGATGGAATACAAGAATAACCATTAAGTTTTCCTACTCACGCGCGTACATACACATAGTTCTGTTATTTTGAAGATGTATAAGAGGTACATAAATTTACAATAATAAATATGATAAAACCAAATTTATATAAACAAAATACGAATAACACACGCAAACTGAAAATTTCAATATTTAATCAAAACTATCGTTATTCAACTGTATTACCCCAAGTGAGACACACATTTTTTAAGTGTCAAAATAATGATCGTGTTCCTCTAGATGTAACTTAAACAAATTAATGCTGGTCTTAATTTTAGGCATACAATACGTATTATAATCGTACAAAATTAAAATGCTAACATTAATAAACCATAAACAGCATATAATCATGTAGATTCTTAATCATTACACAAAGGCACGTTGATACATGTACATTTATTGCTAAAATAAGGTAAGCAAATAATCTACGCTAAAGTTTTTTGTACATCGAAGACGTTCGAATCTACGATGTTGAAAGTATTCCCACCAACTTATACATATGTATGTACTATTTTGGGCAAGAATATTTATTGCCGTCATTCAGTCTCAACTCAAGTAAAGAACGTCGATTACAAAGAAGTTGCATCTCTCCCACCGTTCCTCTAACAGAATATCTTGTGCAATGTAACCATACGTCTAAAACCTTGCGGCCGGAGAAATGGGTTTCAGGTTTTTATTGATAAGAAGACGTCAATGTCTGCTGTGTTGAAGCTGTGCTCAAAATCGGAGACGGGCAAACCGTCCTTGAAAAAGTTAGTTTAGTAATACTTTCTATACAAAAAAATAGAGTATAATTTGAAATAATTGCATTTAAATTTGAATGTTAAACTCGGCAATTGATTGATACTCGTTTCAAACCTTGCTTGCCAGTGAAGCATCTGCTGTAGTAGGGATTCGAACGGTAACGAACAGCAGTATAAGTTGTAGGTGCGTCTTCATGATGTACAACTAATTAAGGGACTTACAGTTTCACCGCCACGCCGAACAGCGGATGATTTTATTGAAACCTTTTTGAAAAAGTCTTACTTCTCACGTTAGCTTTAAAAATACTTAGAAGTATGAGTACTGAAATCGACTATTTTCTAAAGTATTCCTTATGAGTACAATCATCGATACTTTTCCGAAAATATTCTTCACTAGTCACAATAAGATGATTACTAGTGAAAATATGTAAACATAAACAAAATAATTTTAGTCGTCGCGTCAGTTCACGCTACGAATTGGAAAAAACGGCTGTTTACCCGTTCATCTAACTTATTACGGTGTTGTTGCGTTTCGCGGAGGATAAGGTGTTATTTTTTTATGTGGCGACTCAATGGCCATTTCTAGACTTCACACAAGACAAAAGCATTTGTTGGCAAGAAGCGGAGTGGAGGCAAAAGGTTAGCGCGAATAGCTGATAGATAATTAAAGATGTTTATAATAATACCAAAGAACGTAGATTACGTAGATTATGCAGATTTGTTAATACATTCAGAATTTGGCTCAAGTCGTATCTATCAATAATAGTGATGACAATAGAAGTCATGCTTCTTCTTTTGAAATAGATCATGTCAAATTATCAACGATATGCTTTGTGTGTTTGCTTCTTGTTCTTTGATTTTTTTCATATTTTTCTTTACATTTTCGATGTTTTTGACCATTGTGAATGAATGAATAATAATTATTCACTATGTTTTTGACACAAGGTAATTCATTTATCAATGGCAAATGTTGCTTTCGTGTGATTGCTATAACCTGATATAATTAAATCATGAATCTAAGGCGAATTCATTTAAGGTGGTGTTAATTAGCGATGCCACACTTTTCTCACGAGTAAATTACTGATAAGTGAAAATTTTTAATAAATTTGACAGAGGAAAAGCTTACTAACTTTTACAAATAAAATAAACTTGTGTGGCGAAAAAAAGCAACGGCAACACTGGTAACAACACCCATACAACAAGCTCTCAACATTGGGCTCAGCTGCTTACGAATGCTAATGGGGATACCACTTTAATTCTTCAATGAATGTGAAATCTTACATAAGTACGCAGTTCCGAACAACATTTGATAGTTGATTTGCGCTTCTGCTGGTTGGTTTTTGTTAATCTTTGGGCTTTTGTTCGTACAGGTATTTTTTTAAAATGTAAAATTAAAGCACTACAACGAGTTATAAAATAAAAAGGTAAAAAAAAACGAAACATATTTATGAAAATAATAATTTAATTTAATAAAAAGTATTGCAAGTGGCATACAATATTATTAACTTTTTTAGTTTGAAGAGTAACTTGTTTTTATCGACCTCGATTCGTAGGTACACACATATGTACATACATACATATGTATATACATACATACATACATACATACATACATACATACATACATACATACATACATATGTATGTACATCGTTGTGTTCATATGTTTAGCACCAAAATTCAATATTGTTTGTAACTTACGCTTATTAATTAATTCATTTTTAATAACTTTATATAAGAGTATGGCTCATTATACAACGTAAACCATAAAAGTCAAACTTCGTATAAAATTTACAAAAATTCAATACCCATATTTCAAAAAATGTTCATCAAATTTTCAAATTTTTAATTAAAATCTTTATTAACTTTTGGAATATACAGCTTTGACCGTTTTGTATTTTCTTAATTAATTTGAATAATTTATTTAAACCACCATTATTTTTTGAGCACACCAACCGTAAAAAATTCGAATAATAATAAAATAGATTTGTGATAACCAACAGACAACCACACATTCAAAGTACCTAGTAGGGCAGACTGTCGTACTTGAATTGTATTGGTGGGATATAAGAAAAAGGGAAATATCAACAGCAGTTCATAAGCCCGCTGTGGATCACTAGCTACGTATTTGCTCAGCAAGTCGAATGTAGTAAGTTTATAGCCTGATGGGATCATGAGAGAAATCTGATGAAGAGTTGGAGTGATCTCCGAAATAGCAGCTATAATTCTTACCGCTCTGACGTTTGCTGTCTTTTTTCCATACTTTTCCTTATAACTGGCCTCGAGATCAAAATATTATTGTTAAATTATTTTATAAAAATATAAATAGTTGACTTTACAACAAAAAAACTATGTAAATTAAAATTTAAAAATGTTTAAACAATTTATAAAAATTCTACAAAATTTAGAAAATTGTTATCAAAATTTCAATATTTTCAATTTGAATTTTTAGAAAAGTTCCGAAATTTTGTGCTACAAGCTAGTCCAATGGAAAGTTGACTAAAAATCGGTTGCATGATTTGTACCACATAGACAACTCAACTATGACAGCGAGTTAAGTAAAACGTTTTAAAAAGGTTCGGAACCTGCATTTACATAAATATCCTCAGATAATTGAGCATTCACGCTTATCTGCTCTTATAACGTACATTTACTTCCATAATACTTCAAAAACCTTCAAAAGAAGATACGTGTTTTGAAGTTTACAAAATTGTCGTACCTTAATTTCGAAACGCTTGGTTAGCCGAGTAGGTGATCGTTCGATGCTAAGACTCTTCCATGAATTATTTATGACTTTAAATGTCCGTTGGGTTGTATTAGAACAGTCTGCAAAACTACAAATTATTCAATTATTTTATCAAAGAAAACATTTAAACATAAAAAAGCATATTTTTAATGTTAAAATTTTAATACTTTCATATTGTAATCTAAGAATACTAGCTGATTGAAATTTCCCCCCTATTATATCGGTATACTCGTAAAGCTGATACGCATCATTGAACTATTGCCCACTAGATACACTCGACGAAGGAGCAGAAAGATAAGACCTATCAGACAATGTGAGGTTGGTAATCACATTGAAATTCTCAATAATAACAAATCTCCCGGTTATGATCAAATAAACGCAAGAGTAGTTAAATTGCTAACACAAAAAGCGCAGGGCCTTTTAACACTTTTATTCAATGCAATACCACTTTCCCTCTCAATGGAAATGCGCGGAAATTATTATGATCAGCAAGCCAGGCAGATCTGAAACCATGCAGAAGTCGTACAGACCAATAAGCTTATTGGTAACTTTCTCCAAATTATTTGAGAAAATATTTTTGCGACGACTGTTACCAGTTTTAGAGAAAAACCTCATCATTCCGCAACATCAATTCGGATTTCGTCACAAACACGGTACACAGCAATACGCTGGAATGTTATTTTTAGATATTCAGGAAGCTTTTACGTAAGAGTCAAAGACGAACACTCGAAAATACATATATCCCATTAGTGCCGGAATTCCACAGGGAAGCGTACTTGGTCCGATCCTCTATACAATCTACACCTCAGATATACCTGTCCTTGAAAACGTCTTAGTCGCCACATAAGCGGATGACACTGCAATGCTTGCGTCAATCAATTCTAAGATTGCAGCGTCGAAAATTATACAGAATCAGGTGAGAATTACTGAGGTATGGTTTAAAAAATGGAATATGGCAATAAATACAGATAAATCTATTCATATCACGTTTACTATGAAAAAAGACTCCTGCCCAAGTATTATTATGAACAATGCAGAGATTCCAAACTCCGATACAGTTAAGTATTTGGGCCTCCATCTCGATAGGAGCTTAACGTGGATAAACCACGTTAAAGCAAAACGAAAAGAGCTTAAAGTAAAGACTACTAAAATGTACTGGCTTCTTGGACACAAATCTGAATTAAGCTTTGAAAACAAAATTTTATTGTATAAAGCCATACTAAAGCCTGTTTAGACGTATGGGATCCAGCTTTGGGGCACTTGCAGCAACTCAAACGTCGAAATCTTACAGCGGCATCAGAATAAAACTCTTAGGATGATTCTAAATGCCCCTTGGTTCGTTTCCAATAACACAATTAAAAAGGATTTAAATATAGCAAGTGTCAGGGACGAAATTAAGAAGTTTAGTTCTAGATATTTCGAAAGGCTGAGCAATCATTGCAACCCTTTAGCTATTGCGTTATTGGATGAAACAGATGAAACGTTTCGACTGAAACGGTTTCATGTTCTAGACCTCCCGTACTGGAAATAAATAGTCACTAAGTTTCTGTGTTATCTATAGCTTAAGCTAAGTATACAATTAAGTATTACTTTTACGCCTACTGGGGCCCAAAAGTATTAAGTTATGTATATTTAGAACATTTGCTTATTGTCCTGAGTAGAGACAGATTGAAAATAAAATAATTTAGAAAAAAAAAGATATTTGAAAGCAAGTTAAAAAAGAAAAACAAAATATGGGCTTCAAAAAGTATTTAAAAATTCCTCATTTTATTGACAGGGAATATTCATTGTAAAAAGTGTCCAATTCGCAATGAATATTTTTTTTCCGCACTTTTACTGCAAATCATATTAATCTGAAAGGCTTTTATATTAATAAAATTTTACAAATGTTCGGCCAAAGTTCGGCGTTTTTTGGGCCGAAGTCAAATCGAACTTTATTGACCGAACATGGCCGAAGCCGAATTTATGTCGTTCTCTAGCACTCAGCTTTTTCTTATCAAAACTAATATATATTTACTATATACATTTGTATGCATATTTTATTCTTCATTCATAAATTATTTTCAGATATTGATTTCATTCTACGATATCATGACTCAATTTGTGGAATACACGGAGCCGATATGGCGCGGCATGAATATGCGAGAATTGAAGGTCGATGAAGCCTACGTTGTAATGAAATCCCATTACAATAAGTCAGCATATCTTTATAGCCGCTCAGAGGAATGTTATACGGTAAGTAAAAAAATTATATTATACGAGATTTTTATATATAAGATTTACATGCGTTCAAATTTATATAAGGGTGCTTCAAAAATGTGGAGGGTAAGTTTTTTACGGGCTATAGCTTTAAATCATTTTATTTTTGTACATATAAAATATAAATAAATTTTTCTTAAAATATTGAAATATTAAGATATTTTTTATTTTCACACAAAAGTAAAATGGTTTAAAACTATAGCACGAAAAAAAAAACTTAGCTTCCATATTTTTGAAGCGCATTACATTAGGCTGCATCCTAATGTACATACACCTTTTCAAGTTAATTTCCAAAAATTAACAGGGTTTGGTGTCCAAAAATTGCATACTTTAATATAAAGTTTCGACATCAAATTTCGCTAGCTTTCCATCTGAAAAATAGATAGACATACATATCTAGGTGATTCACAACATGTCGCAAACGCATACATATGTATATTTGTTCCTAATATTGGATTGCAGAGATACTTTAATAAAATTAGCAAATCATTGTTTTTATGAAAATTTATGACATTACGACTCTTTACGACATCTTGTGAATACCCTAACTGTGTTCTTAAGGTGGAAAAACGAATACAGACTTTTTTAGGTAAATTTTTAGTGAATTGTTTTGAAAGAGTATAAATTCATTTAATTCGATTTGAATTTTTCGGATTGATTAAAAATATTGAAAACTTTAAAATTGAAAAGAAATCGTTGAAAAATTATCTGCTGTTTAATAAATAAATAACTAAATTAACATAAGTTTTCAAAATTGGGTCAAATTAACCACGTGAATTTTTATTTTTTAACTTATCTTATGTAAAAATAAAATAGACTTACTATATTCCGAAATTTAGATACTTCGTAGCAGTAAAAACTACATACAATAGTTTATTTTGCCTTTTAATAAAATATTATATTTTTTTCAAATATAAATTTTTGAAGCACCCTAATGGGTACCTTCTCCTGTTATGTAGAGGGCTGAATTTTTAAAGTTGGTTTTAAAAAGTAAATTAATTGTAGATATGATGAAGAGTATAAATTTGGTGAAATAATCGTTGATAATTATTACCCTTGTAAAATAAAAAAATAAAAAACAAATAAATTTAGCAAGATAGGGCTAAAATAAATTATTTATATAAGGACGAAGCTAAAAAACAATTTTGTTTAAATAAATTTTTATTATATTTTTGTTTATCCAAAAAATTTGTTTTCCATAGTGTTTGAACAGTGTGGCACTAAAAATTTGTCCCAAATTAGGACCATCTTAAGGAACATATGTACATACGTATGTACGCGTAAATACCTGCATTACTTAATTACAATTAAAATTTAATTTTTGTTTATTTTTTATTGACATTTCCTTCATTTCATTATTTTTAGTGCTCCTACAGTTATGTGAAGGCAATGCAAAATTTTACATTCAAACTTAATGTGGCTCATGGTTGGGAATTCAAAGTATATGGCAAAAATGGAGATATGCTGAACAACAATGAAACGTAAATTTGTGCATTTATTGCAAAAAAAAAATAAAATAAATTTTTTTTAATCACTTTCTTTCCGCAGGCCATGTAATGACACAGTTTGTGACACTGTTTGCGAATTGTATGCGTCCCCAAAAGTAATGCAAGAATTCGGAGTTTACAATTTTACGCTAATGCAAAATGGTAGCTGTGAGCTAATAACCGATAAGCCTGGTGTTGATGTGAATTTGTGTAATGAAATAAAAAAAATATATATAAATAAAACACTTTTATTAATTCTTTTTTTATTTAAATTTGTGTGCAACTATAGCGCTCGCATCGGTATTTCTTCTAGTCACAATGTTATTGGTGGTGATACGTATGGCCTGGTGTGTTTGGCGTTCGTACACCTACACACCGGAGAGAGAACAGGGCGACAACGATGCGCCTGCGCAGCCGAGTAAACGACTACGTAGTTTAGACGCCTTCAGGGGGTAAGTAAACACTGATTTAGGTTTATTTTTACTGCCTTTTTCAACTAGGTAACACTTTTTTTGTATTCAGCTCGGCAATAGTCCTGATGATATTTGTAAATAGCGGCGGTGGTGGCTATTGGTGGATCGAGCATGCAACTTGGAATGGTTTACATTTGGCCGATGTAGTTTTGCCTTCATTTCTTTGGATTATGGGTGTATGCATACCGATTTCAGTGAAGTCACAATTGGCACGAGGTACAACGAAAGCGATAATATGTCGGCGGATTATTTGGGTAATTTCGTTGTTTCATAGTTTACTATTAAAAACTTTGATTTGACTGCGGCTGTAGAGCTTTGCTTTAACAAATCATTTTCAAAATTACTTTGGTACAGAAATTCGAGCACTACCAAATATGTTGACATCCAATCTTAATGTGTGATTCAATTATATTTGGTTATATCAATCGCAAATTTACTATTGATAAATTGATCAGAGTAAAGAAGAATATGAAAAACGCAAAGAACAATATGTTAAAAACGAAGCAAAAAACGGTGATAATTTGGCATAAGGTGTTTCAAAAGGAAAAGCATGGCTTTTATTGATCAAAGTAGGAAACTATAGGTGGCGCTGTAGTGCAATTTTTAGTATTTTAATGGCTTCAATAAAAAAGGAGTATATTATTAAGGAAACGATTTTTGAGGTCTGTTTCATTGTCAAAAATATGCTTGACGATGTTATTAAGATCACTTCATTATTTTTGTTAAAAAAAATTGCACTATAATAAAAAAAAAATTTTTATGTAAAATATTTTATGACAAAATACCATTTTTTATACAAAATACCAGAGACTCAACTACTACAAGAGAAAAGAATAAGAGTCAATCAATCACTTTTAAAGCATGATGTAAATATTTAAAGTCATCAATAATACATAACAATGATGAGACTAAAATAATCAGTTTGTTGATCGTATTTGCCTGAAAGGGGACATCGTTCAGAGCACTTTTGCTGAACAAACTTACAGTCTTTTTTACGGTTTTTTTATTTAAACTTAAAGGTTTAGGGGGTCTTAATGGGTATTTGTAGCTCCAAGTAGTAAAAGTCTTGCAATAACTAAAAAAAAATATTACCTGGTTTGAAGAAAACAGTTAAGAAGAAATTCTTACTACTTTTGAAGAAACCCAATTTCCTTTTATGTAGGTTTTATTCGTTTTGAAGAAAATTTTCCCTAATCGAAAGAAAATAACCAAATTTGAATAAAAAATGAATACATCAAAATTTTTCTTAGGGCCTTTATTCAGTATAAGGAACTATTTCACTTTTTCGGGATCATTTAGGAACAAGTCGCAAAATGGTCGTTAACTATTCCCGAACTTGGCCCTAAATGATACTGAAATAGAGACTTAAACAACAAAATTATTAGCGAAATACTTTTAGAATATATGTAAGTCTCAAAATAATTATAGTTATTAACGACTTGTAAAATTTTTCTCACTCATAATTATTATCAGAAGAATTTTATAATTTTAGTCTCAAAATAATAGTTGTTGATGACTTACAAAATTTGCAACACGCTATAATATTTATCAAAAGAATTTTAATTCTTATACAAGTTTTAGATTACTGTTTTAAAACTCAACCATCAAATAATTATCAAATAATTGATAAAAAAAATGAGGTAAAAATTATAATAATAGATATGAAGTTAAAAAATTACATCTTGGCCTTTTTTGAACCTGCAAATTTACATTATAATATCCCATATATGGAGTACCATATGATAAGTTTTACAATGAAATAGATTAAAAACAGTAAAAAATTATTATGTTTTCAACGAAAAAAAAAAAATTGTATAAATTGTACCGCAGCGCCACATTGTGTAAGATCAAGTAAATCTTAATATTTTTCCGAAATATCTTTGCGGAAGTCTTAAAATTTTATAAATTTTATAATTCCGGCGAAGAAACAGCAACACCCTAATTTATGAGTGCGGAGTGTCCGAAAATTGTACGACAGCACCAACTAGCGTAAGCATTAGGTAAGAATGATTTCCTCGACCATAACTTTCTTGAGGAATTCCTGAAAAATATCATTATTTGATCGAATTTAAGAAATTTTTCCTAAAAATCACCAACTTCCAATACGTATAAAAAAATTAGATCTACTTATAGGTTAAAAATCTTTTCGAAATTTTGTTATGGCAGATGTTAGTACTCATTTACTTTTATCATATACGGATAAATAAACCTCCATTTTGTAGCACTGTGCATGTAATTCTTCAAATCAGTACCAGAGGTGCCAATTAAAAATTTGTAATATCTTTTGATTAAGGGGTTTTAAAACAGGTGTGATTTATAAGTTCAAAGTAAATAGATTTCATCACCCTACATACATATACATTTGTTAATATTTTACAAAATCCTTAATTATTAAAAACCAAATTTCAGCGTTCCTTTAAGTTATTCGTGATCGGTGTGTGTCTCAACTCGATAAATGGCCCACAAATTGCCGATTTACGTATAATGGGTGTGTTGCAACGCTTTGCTGTGGCCTATCTAGTTTGTGGTTTGATTTACACTATCTTCATACCAATGGATTTCATGCTTCCTCAGGTAAGTACATTTTATGAACATTTTTTAGTTTAAAGCCATTCGAGATTTTTGCCATTCGTTGTATATAGTATTTATTCGCTTGTATTCAATATTTAAGGTTACTTTTTAGTAATTTATGTAGTATTCTAATAACTTTACTATGATAATACTGCGGAACAAAATTTTGCGGTCGGAGATTTTTAAGTCGATTTAGGGTAAATTGGGGGCCCTGATAACGAAAATAATATAAGTTTTGTCGAATTGGCTCTAGTTTTTCAGATAAAGACTTTTAAATATTTCATAAAAAAACCTAATTAAAAATACCAATATGGATTTGAATTATATTTTTATTGCGCGCCTGTATAAAAATAATACAAAAATAAAAAAAATATATTATTTTCATTAATTAATTTTAAAAAAATTACAAAAAACTTTTTCTGTAGGACCCCCTATGATGTCGTTGCTCAGGACAATCCCGTATTAAGTTCCAGCCGTAGTCTGCCATCATGTGGCCGTCTCATCGACCTTGGTATCTTTCTTCCATTATTTTTATGTCCTGGTGGAACCGTTCACGTTGTTCCTCACTGTAATCGCCTAGGTTGTCCGGGAATTTGTCCAAATGACTATGTAAATAATGTAATTTAATGCTCATTTTAGCTCCTAGTTTGCGAATATTGAGAAGCATATCAGCAACTAGTTTTGTATAGTCTGGTGATTTATGATTTCCCAAAAAATTTTTGACTACATTAAAAAAGCAATTTGCGACATATGGTTTAAGAATTCAGTGTCTTTTAGAAGGGTACGAATTTGAGGACCATCGAAGACTCCTGCTTTTAATTTTTCCATACTAAGGACTGGAAATTTTTTGCACACATATTCGAAACAGTCACCTGTCTTATCAAGAGCTTTGATGAACTGTTTCATTAGCCCAAGCTTGATGTGAAGTGGTGGAAGAATGATTTTTTCTCGGCTTATCAGTTGGTCATGAACCACATTTGCTGTTCCTGCCTCCATATTTTCTCTCACCGGCCTGTCCTTTCTGATCCAATTCGAATTCATAAAAAATGGTGCTATAAGTGCAACCACAAAATTCACCATGTATTTTGTTTTTTCTTTTGCATAAGAGCTGTGGCAATTTACATAGATTTTGTTTTTGCTTTTACGGCTTTTGAAAGCTCATACGCAAAAGCCGAAACAAAATACATGTGGGTGAATAAAAATATCAAATCGGCTGCTATAGTAACTACACCAAGGCGAATTCATACAAGGTGATAGCATCCCATGAGCAGAATGCTTGTTCTTCTCTCCGAATTCGCTAGGTTGTTTTGTATACACAAACAAAATACATAAGCAAACTGGGCGAATTCAGTTTTTAACATTTCACTCGCAAAATTACACAAACAAAATACATGAGCAAACTGAGCGAATTCAGATTTTGACATTTTACACGCAAAATTACACAAACAAAATACACAGCGGATTCGCTTTGTTTATCTTGCTATCACCTTCTATGGATACACCTTGAACTACACCTTATATGAATTCGTCTTGTTCCATTCCATGGAGATCTAGGTTACATCCACATACATTTTTTTTCTCTTCGTTAGTCTAAAATTAATATGCGAAATTCCTATTGAATAGTTAATAATAAAAAAAAATGATCTCGGTACACACTCAATTTCTATACCTTAGCCAATCACAAAAAGAAACTATGCCGCAAATACTTAATTTTAAAATCTTGAAAACGCAACGAAAATTAAAAATGTTTTATACCGTTTATAAAATCTATAAGGTCGTTACCGAAATTTTTTCGAAATCGTTTTTCTTTTCTTTTCAGGCAAACAACCAAGGCGAATTCATATAAGGTGAAGTTATTAAAGCGGCTGATGTCTTCTTCTTCCGCTATATTTGTATTTTACCTTTACCCATGACATCCCAAAAACGTAAAGTAATTACGTCCATTCTTCTATTCTCTTTTATTGTGACATCCTAAAATTTAAAAATGCGTGTATTTGCGTTATGCCATCACGTTATATGAATTCGCCTTGCAAGCAACCATTTCAAACCTTATACGTTTGCTCATTCTCTCAAAGTTCGTTGCTAGGTTTTTTACTCTATTTGCCTTTTACTCTTCCTCATTTTTATGTTCTTTCCTTTTCACTTCTGTTATTGCGGGATGCTCCACAGAAATTGCATGGGCATGAGAGATTTTGACAGTTCGTTGACGCTTGACGCGCCAATTTAGGGATGGGCCTTAGGTACCAGAAGGGGGGTAAAAAATTCAAATTGTATTTTGTAATAAGTAAGTGTGTGTAAGTGATTTCACCATTTTTGTAATTACATATGTATTTCGGAGAGGTTTTCAAAATTGTAAGTGGATAAAAATAAAGTATAATGGTTAAAAAATATATTTGAGGTTAAGGAGTCTTTCAAGTTAGCTATTTTTACCAAATGCATCAAAGTCTTAGAAAAATCTATTAGTCTGTTGAAATGATGTAATTTTATTTTAAGTTTTAAAAACAAATTTGAAATTTTGATAAAAATTTTTTGAAAAAATGTAATATTTTTGAAAATTTTGTACGAAGTTTTAAACTTTGATTCATTCAGTTTATGTTAGTAAACGTAAGTGGCAAACAGCGTTATATTGAATTTTGGTGCTAAAGATACGACGGGCTTGAAGTATGTTCCGAAATTCACATGAAATATCTACATATAGGTAATACGAAACGGTTAAGTTGAAAATTATTCGAAATTTAATTATATTTAATTACATTTTTTTAAATTTATTATTAATTATATTGCATACAATTACAGATCGCTTGGAAGCGCGCTTTGTGGGATATAATTTTATTGAAAGCAGAATTTTTGATAATGCTCTCATTAACTGTCATTCATTTGGGTTTGCTATTTGGACTTCCGGTGCCCGATTGCCCCACGTAAGTGAATATTTTTGCATATATGTATGTACATTTAGCATAGGCATATTTTTTTCTTAACGTAACAAACATTTTGTCATCGCTACAGCGGTTACTTGGGTCCTGGCGGCAGACACGCGCACGGACAATATCCCAATTGCACGGGTGGGACCGTAGGTTATATTGATCGTCTAATTTTAGGCAATACACATATCTATCAGAATCCAACAGCGAAACATGTGTATGGCGCGCAAGCGTTTGATCCGGAAGGAGTTTTCGGTAAGTCAACAAAATTCTCTTCAACTCTACCATCCTTTTGAAATTTTTTTAAAATTACAATTCCTTTCAGGCTGTCTTTTGACTGTCGTTCAGTCCTTTTTAGGCGTGCTCGCTGGTGTTATAATATTAGTTCATATCGGCTGGCAAGCACGCATTAAGCGTTGGCTGTTCTGGTCCATTGGCTTGGCGCTACTGGGTGGTACTCTTTGCTTTTTTACCAAAGAAGATGGCCCCATACCGATTAATAAAAATCTTGAGTGAGTATTTTAAAGAAACTACAGATGTAAAAATTAACAACTATGTACATATATTACAAATATATTTTCATTTTAGATCACTCTCTTTTGTATTGGTCACCTCTGGTTTGGCCTTTTTCGTACTCAGCCTATTCTATTTCGTGATAGATGTGCAGCGTTGGTGGGCTGGCTTTCCGTTTGTGGAGTCTGGAATGAATGCCATAATTATGTATGTGGGTCATACTGTCTTACATAAAACGTTACCCTGGCATTGGCGAATTGGTCCAATGAATACTCATTTTATGCTGTTGCTTGCATCTACATGGAATGTTGGACTATGGATAGCAATTGCGTTGTATTTAGATTCGATAGAATTTTACTATAGTTTATAAATGGAAAAAGTTGGAAGTTTTTATAGGTAAATTAATATACACTATATACACATGCACATAATATACTAGTATTAAATAGGAATGTATTCATATATTATTATTTTTATATAATCACATCTGATATTATTAAAAATTTCGTACCCATTTTAGGAACTTTTCTTTTGAAATGGATTTCTTTCATATTTTATTAAAAAATCATCTTAATAATAAAAATTTGGCGCTTACATCATAACTTGATGTTTGGCCTAACTTTTCCAAAAATTTTTGTGCGTCTTGATGTTGCAACTCAAATTGTGGGACCTACAGTTCTACACCGGCTCACAAGGGCAAATGATTTTTGTGAGAAGTTTTTTCATGGCAGAATTACACTCGGTGTTTATCATAGCTATTAGAAAAAAATTCTCTATAATTTTTGCTGTTACTTGTCCCGGCCAGGATTTGAACCCGGGACCCACCGAATGAGGTGCGCGCACACGCTACACACTCGGCTACGGCGGCCACCAAAGAAGTTTAATAAAGTTTAATTTTCAAAACGTTTTGAAAGAAGGTTGCCGCCTTTTTAAAGGTAAATCAATAAGTCAAATATAATTTCAAATATATTATTAGAGAGAACTGCCACGTGTTTAAAAAGTTACATACTGTTGCATAAAAACTGGAATTGAGCTCAAAATTTATTGTTTATATACCTACATAAATAAAAGCAGTCCAAAAAATTAAATAAGTATTGAAAAGATATCAAAAATAAGAGACTATGGCCTTTATTATGAGCTGCCTTCGATCTTCGACTGTGGTTGAAAAAACTGATCGTACGAATTTTCATTTGATACTATGACGTTCATCGAAGTAAATGATACATCGTCGAAAGCAAAATTCTGTTCGACACACAATTAGATGCGCTACGAGCGTGTTGCACAACTCACAATACGAATTTGACCTTCGATTCTCAATGTTCGATAATCAGCGAAAATCGAACGTCGAACGCAACTCATAATAATGGCCTAGGAAATAGTGTTGTTTATGCCGCCGGTCACCGAAATACAACGACCGTTCAAATCTGCCAGCCATCTGCGACAGCGAAATTCCAAATTCCTGAGCGGAAACCGAAGCGGATTAGGACGTGCACGGCCTTCAAGGCGATGAGGCCACCACAGAGACTAGCGGGGCACTGCATCAACTGCCTACACTCCCCACACCACCGGTGAGTGCGATTCCACAAGCAGTTGAAAGAAATGTGAAAGACGCTGCTATACAAAGCGGATCACAACCTAGCATGTATGGGACCGAGGAACCGGCAGCCCACCATACAACGCCCGGTTGCCCAGAAGGCGCCCAGTAAGGCACGGTCCGGCATTGAAGGCGCATGCGGCAAACAGCCAGCAGGGGCGAAAGAAGGCCAACAATCGCGGCAAGCAAGCGTTGCAACCGCCGCACAAGAAGACAGCCCGCTCAACGATCGCACGCACCCCAAACGGCCTGCAAAAAACCTGATATCAAGTTCTGGGTAACTCCATCCGCTGTAGGATATGAGTTCATAAAAATTATTGTTAATACAAATAAATAGGCCGACTAATTAATCTATATATATCTAACCTTTTCTTAAAAAAAAACGAAAAAAACCATAATATAGTTAATTAAGCCTTTTTTATTTGATATATTACAATAAAAAAATTATAATAACATTTTATTTATTGCTCTCTTGGCCGAAAAACCTTGTAGGCGCCATTAGCGAAGATCCTATAATTAGTTCAAAACGTGCTAATCGCCACTGAGTTTTGGAGATCAAATTTGTAAATCATTTTGTTTTGTACTTTAAAAATATATGTATGTATGTACATATATGCATCTTCATATGTGCTTCATTAAAAATTTGTTTTTTTTTCTGTTCCTGAAAATCTAGAGCGACAAGCTTCCAACAAAGTTATTTGCGGCAACGATTGAATTTTATATTAAATAAAAAAAAAAACAGTAGCGCCATAGTAGCGTATACGATTACAATTAGAGAGAAGACAGAACTTCCGTTGCCGCCTCGCTTTAATGCATCAACTCAGCAACATTATAATTTGCTTGATAAAATGCTGATATACTTTCACCAAACTTTTACGAATATTTTTCTTACTTGTTTTTAGATTCTGCTTTTGCTACGTGCTTGGAAAATATAATTTTTCTAAGAGTAAACACACACACATTTCTTGATGCAATCATCAAAAAAGAAGGGATATAATCCAGTGGCGGTGAAGGGTAATATTTGGCAGAGTAATGTGTGGTGTGCTCCTTTAACTATATTTTTAAAATATAAAAGTTCCCACAAAATTTTTCGATTAATGACCAGTACATCGAATTTAGTTTCAACCATGATACAAGAAAGAAGGTAGTTCCATTTCCAATTTTTTGAATTAAATAGCAGATTATTGGTATTTCTCCAGACGTAAACTTTTAACAAAGCGTTGCCCCATCAGGTATTTTTAGGAGAGGGTTATTTCCAATCGTATTTTGGGCATTATTTACAAATTCGAGGGTTTTATGTAGTTCGAAAACTTATCAATGAAAACGCTTTTAAAATTAATTTAAATAATTTTCATAAAACTTTTTTTTTATATTTTAAGATTAGCTTCAAAGTTTTGTAAGTTATAATTAACCCATTTTTTACACTAAAATGTTATTTTATATACATATATAAAATATTTCAATTGCAACATAAAAACGGACAGATAAAAAGCAGAAGTTCCTTTCATCCGATCTGTTATGCTGCAATTTAAGCAAAATATATATTTCCTGACAATTCCAATTTTGTTATGTTTATCTTATAACCGGACCTAAAAAAAGTCTTCGTTAAAAATCCGTTATAGAATTTTCTCATCTGTGTTTAATGAACATTTTTTCATGTAATTAGGATCCGCGGTTAACAGATCCCAATTGATTTTGGTAACGTTTTATAACTTGTTCCAAAAAAACTTTGAAACTCAGGTTTTTTGTTTATTTACATATATAGTCCCCCTTCCGAAAGTAAATTAGCGTGGCAAAATTCGGACTATTTCCATCAGATATTCTGCATACAAAACAAAGTTTATCGCTTAAAAACATAATGGTAATTTTGACAAATTTGAATGGTAGCACGAAATGTCATAATCTGATTAATTGTCAGATAGTTAATATGGCGTCCAAAATATGACAATGGAATTACCTTCTTTATTGTATCATGGTTTCAACGATAAGCTTTACGTATTCTCTTACATAGGAATGAAATATTTCGCATTTTTAAATTTACCTACAAAAGTTCAAGCATTATATTTACCACAAACTTTTTTTATAATTTTTTTTTTTTTAGAAATTGTCAAAAAATATTTACATTTTACATTTATGGTTTATTATTTTCGCACTTTAGTTTGTTTTCAACCTCTTGGCATAAAGTATTCTTCGTCTAAACCAAGCAAAGCCCTGCTGAACAAAAAAAAAATACAATTAGTACAAAATTTGAAAGCTGGTTTGCTCAAAGCTTGAAGGTTGATGTTGTTCGCACTACCACAGGCTCGAATTTAGCTGGTTATACTTAGAGTAACTGCTCTGAGCGTACTGTAGTTAATTCAAATTCATTGCTATCATTCAACTGCTTTTTTTCTTACTTGCCATCATCCTTGCTGAGCCGAACTAAGAAGATGAGCGACTTACACATTACATATGCCAAGTGATGATTCGATGGGGGTGTGAGAGTGTCTGCAAGTTGAGATGCCTTTGGCAAAATTTGTACGTGCAACTAACGCTTCCGCTGCTTGTTGCTTGCTTTTTTGCAATCAATAATTTTCGTATATTCTGAGTTATACATATAAGTACGAGTATGTACTTTGTATGTACACCCAGCGCAACAAAAAAAGCCGCATTTTTTCACAATTCGAAGTGAAACTCCGAAATACTTAATATACGTATCTGTGAAAATTTTGATGAACGTTTTAATCACGGTAAACTGAATGCAGGTGACGCCTGCAGAGGAAACGCTATTTTGGTTTTGCCAATTTTGACAATTTTTCTCAATTGGAACTAGACCCAGTTTTTTTTACAAATGTCTCCTTGCCAACTTTTTTCCTTGGATCTTTCAGATTTTTTTCTCTAACCTAAAATCATCTTTCTACACTTTATCACAATTAAAACACGTTTCTCACTGATATATTGGAAGTTATTCATTCTTCTTTCTCCCATATATAGGGTGTTTACATATGACGAGATCTGTCACTTCGCCGCGGGAAGGCGCAATCTTGTATTCTATCATTCTTGAATTTTATTAAATGGGCACAAAAAACTTGAGCAAAATGTGTTATAACTATTTTTTTGTTCTCATGCAGATTTTTACCACTTAAAAAAAAAATATTGAAAAATTGGAAAAACAAAATTTTTTTTTGGTTCTTGTCAAAGCGATTTCATATGAGGTGGGGTTGAGATAGCAGTTGAGTGAATTCGCTTGCTGGACTGAATGACAAAATTATGTGTTTGCTGTAATTCTTACTAATTCTATTCAATCTAATAGATCCTCTGAACTATTCTCTGACCAATCTAGTGACACTATGCCCAAATCTTTTTTCAGTTTTGTAATCTAACAATAAACAATATACCAAAAAATAGTAATAACGGGTTGGATGCGTAAAAAAGCAAAACTGATTACGTTTATCAAAAATTAGTTGCTCTTAATTAATTCAATAAATGAAAAATTATTGCTAATTGGAATTATGTACGATGTCTTACAATAATATGACTCGTAGTAACTTTTGATAAAACATCATAACATCTAAAATGCTTAACCGAATTTTAAGAATGATTTTATTTTCACCCAGAATAAAATCTCATTGACAGAAAATGTCTTAAATGTAAATACTTTCTTCTAAAATTGTAGAAAAATCAGCTACCAAAGTTCATAATTAAAAAAAAAAACGCGTACATTTCAGATTGATTGCATATTTTTTTCACAGATTCAAACTATTTTCTCAAAGTTCATTACTGTTCTAAACAGTGTCAATATTTTTCTTTTGAAAGTTATAACAAAACCTAAAATAGCTAAAAAATTAGAAGAAAGAAAGTTTGTTTTGTCGACGAGGTCATGCCAAATTAGGTTTTTATGAATAAGTTGAGAATTCGAGGGGTTTGGAACCACTCGCTCGACCAGATATATGACCTCTACTAGGTCACTTGGAAAGGTTGTGCATTTTTTTTTCGTTTTGTAGCACTGAGTTATTATTTGATATTCTCTATGAATATTAAGAATTTTTTGGAATTCCAAATGAAAATAATTTTCGCTGAGTCCAGTAGTTACATAAAAATGCCTGGAATGCTTGGCCTCTCAGTTAATGGAAGAGATCGCTATGCTCTGTTATAGCTCTGTTGAATTGGAGAATTGGAGCCAACATAGTATTCTGTTTGATTCAATTATAATGTGTTTGTTTATTTAAAAAATACTAAACAAATTGCTCATATCTCCAAACTATCACATTCGACATGGGATACTTTTCCACATGGGCTCATACATATACATATATGTATGTATGTATGTGGATACACTTACTTACATACATACATACATATGCATGTGTAAAAAAAAAACAATTCATCATTTCGCTGTATTCTATAAAGGATTTTTAAAAAACACTTCCTAGCAATTCTTTACCAAAACTAATAGACAATTCACGAACTTCAATACGGTTTGTGGTTCGCATAAATTATTAGTTCAATACCCTGCAGTTGATTTTCTTAACTTTGATAAAACAGCGGACTGGGAAATTTAAATCACTCAGCATTTTCTTCCTTTGCTTGGCTTTGGTGCAAAGTTTTTCTTTTGATTTGCTATGTAAGCTTTCGGTTATTGGATTTCTTCTTGCTGTTTACTATTTTCCGAACGTATTTTGAGCGACGCGTCGCTTTGTGGCAGTAATTTAGGTGGAAGTTTGCTATATCCTTATATATGTATGTGGGTTTATATATATATATATATAGATTGTGAGGATGTTCTACGTGTGAAAATTATTTTTGGTATGGAAGCGAATTTGTTGTGTTGTTTGCGAAACCTGTGCTGCATATAGATGACAAGGCCGCCGGCGGTAACTTTTGTTGAGCTTAATTGAGAACTGCAGTAAATATTCGATTGTATTGAGTTGCAGACTGGATTTTCTTTATTTTAGAGTTTGCCATTGGCATAAGTAAAATTGTTAAAGTTTTTGCAAAATAAGGAGGAATCCACATTACGCATATATTGGTTGGTTAGGTTAGGTTGAAGTGGCCGCCAGAGTAAAACCCGGCTCATCTAGACCCGAAAATGGGCCCATTGTGATACTACTTGGATCAACGTTCTCTTTTATTCGAACCATCGACTCTAAGAAAATTTCCAGCTAGGCCACTTATGTAGATCCTCAAAGAATTCTGATCGCATGAATTTTCTTCTTCTTCTTCTTCACAATGCGGAGCACTTGCACAGTAGTTGTTTTAGAGTTTCTGGCTCCTCCTCCTTGTCTTTGCAACTTCAACAAAAAACCGTTGCTACTACTAGTTGGTACTACTAAGTAATACTACTATTTTCACTAATTTCTACTAGTATTTTTTACTAATGCTACTACTAAGTGCTACTACTATTTTTAATACTTTCTAATACTTTTTTTTATTAATGCTACTACTCATTTTTTCTACTATTTTTATTAAGGGTACTACAAATTTCTACTACTATATTTACTATTTTTTTTACTAATTTCTACTACTATTTTTTAGAATTGCTACTACTATATATTTAGACTACTTTTACTAATTTCTACTACTATTTTTACTAATGCTCCTACTAATTTTTATTAATTTCTACTACCACTTTTATTGATGGTACTACGAATTATTACTACTATATTTTCTAATTTCAACTACTAGATTTACTAATCCTACGAATAGTCTGCAACTATTTTTTTTTACTAATTTCTACTACTCTGTTTTAGTAACGCTACTACTAATTATTTATACTACCTTTACTAATTTCTACTACTATTTTTACTAATAGTACTACTATTTTTATACTAATTTCTACTACTATTTTTACTAATGCTACTACTAATTTTATACTAATTTCTACTATCCGTGTTTTTTCTTTAATTTATTCATTTAACATATATTTAAAAAAAATTACGCTGCGTGGAATAAGCTGTGACGTACAATTTGAAAATATTTTTAATTAATAATTTTGAAGTTGTTAAGCAATAAATGAAAAAAAAAAATAAATAAAGTTTTTTTTAAGTAGACCTTTTTATTAACCATTTACTTTTAAATTGTATCGATATAGTATGTATGCTTTGGTTTTCAAAATACAGCATTTTAAATTTCAATACTTCGACTGCATAAAATATCTGTGAGCAATGGTATTTCCAATGTGTTCAAATTACTGATAGAAAGATTTCAATTAGAAATAAATGTAGCATGTATGAATGTTTATTTTTTGGTATTTGATATTGCCCTTTTAAATTCGGCAATTATAGAACTACAAAGATACAACCAATTGGAAATACAAAACAAAAGATGAACATACACCTACGAGTACACTTAAAATACATATGTACCATAAGTAGCTGTAATTGTTGGCAAAATGCTATTCAAACAACTGGATACATAAGAGACAGATTCAGTGGGGATAGGGGTTTTATGTGCCCGAACCAACCTCGAACCAACAAAATTAAAGATCCCTCAATGCATGGAAGCCCATGGTTTTCTAGGAACCTTTTCAGCTGGATTAGTTTGATCATCAAACCCTCCCGGCACTTTACTAAACGGCTATGCCGAAGCATCCAAAGGGACCGCTAGCGGCCAGCTCTTTTAGCAGTACTGAGCATTCATCCAGCGTCACAAATACCTAACGTACGCGTGCGATATTTCATCTATTCGGAACTGCATGGGAATGGTCAAAGCACTAGAGAAAATGAACGAGCTGAAGACTAAATCTGATAGCGAGTAGCCATGGTTGCGTCCATTTAAACGATACAATTTATAATTACATTGACAAAGCTGAAGCCTGTCTTCATTCGGACGAAATAACTGAGCCAGATTCAATGGCGTCTTTGAAGCAGCAACTCAATGTATAGAAGCTATTCGTATGGAGCTAGTAGTTCCTCGACGAACAGGACGTCAAAAAAATCGATACAACTACACTGGAAATGCAAAAAATTTTATCGGCAGTCTATTTTCATCCCATTTTTTTAGTATTTATAAGAGCTTGATTAAAGAATTATGGAGAATGCAATTCCAACAAAATGCGCAGAACTTAAAAAAGAAAAGTTGGATGCCTTTCGGGAAGTATGGCTGAACGACGCTCCCGAATTCCTCGAAGAGTTACAATTGGACATGAAGATGTGGTAGAGGTAATATCGATTGATATCAACTTGTTTCCGATTTCACGGTTTGTTCAAATATTCTTTCTTCGATTGGTGCTACATAATAATCATAGATGCTATTCTGCTAAAGAAAAAAGGAGAATGAATGTAACTATTTAAATACTTTGCTATTTATTCCAATTTCATTTTGTTTATATAAATGTACATTAAAAAAATAAATAAATTAAAACTAAAAAATATCTTTGCAAACACCAATTTCTTGTAATACAAATTAAATTACATTATTGATAATTTTGTTATATCATACATTTTTAATTTGGACTCCCAGAAAAATTTGTTTGAATATGTCCCTGGGATATATGTATGTATATATACTCATACAGTACATATGTATACCCGTTTCCACATATTTATTTACACCCAACATATTAAAGTGATTGCTATCAAATATTTATGTACAAATATTTGAATGTTTGTACGACTGCCGTACGACTAGTGTCAATTAAGTTTGATGTTAATTATTTTGAAAGCAGCTTTTGATGACATGACATGAAGCTTTGTATAGATTTAATTTAGAGTATCGAATATTTAGATCAATTGAATCAAATGTTGATTATATCAATTTAATTACTATAAAGTGTTGTGAAATTTTGGAAAGCATAAAGGTAAATTGAGTTGCTTAGAAATTAAAGTTGTATCATAGGAGCGAACATGTTTGTCATTCATTTAAGGAATTTTATATTATTAAATTAAGCAATTCAAAATTATTAAAAAATACGTAACACTTTCTTTAAATTCAATTAAAGAAATCTTAGTAAAGAAGGATGGCTCCATGTGCAGAGGCAAAAGTCTTTGAACGGCATTCACCTGGAGTTGGACATAAGCGAGGAGGCGAGCTAGAGTCAGGCGTATCTCTATATAAACCTGCACTTAACTAAAATGCCCCAGGATATGATTGTATGCTGGGCTTGGGATCCACGATATAAAAAAGTGCTAAATGAAAATCTATAATATGCCTGGGATGATTAAATACTATGATTTGAGGGCATAGACATACATACATATTTTGTTTAGAGCTTTACTTGAGAAGATGCCGCTGCCAAGACAGTTAAAATGCTCGTAGTTCATCGCCATTTAAGAAATGAGATGTATGGGGCAAATTAAGAAAATCATCGAACTATGCGTCGTCTAAAGCTGTTATGTAAAGGAGCACAAGTTCGGTGTTAGATTTGTGGGGGGGGAAGGGGGGGGGGAGAAACGTGTATCATTACTGGTCTAAGTTTAAATATTTAAAAAAAGTCCATAGCCGAAGTCTGATATTAAATAATTTAAAAAAATAATTAGTCTTATGTTTTTTTCGTATGGTTAATCTATTCTACTTAGAATAATACCTGGCTCTACATTGTAGTCGGACAAGTCTTTACAGTATCTACCTTTGATTTTATTGCATTTGCCGTTAAAGGGCAAATATGGCGAATGCATTTACAGAGTGAGCAGGATTGTGTTGAACGGGGAAATAATAGATAAAAAATAAAATTAAATAAATTTAAAAAAAATAATATAAAACAAAATTAAATAAAATCAAACAAAATAAAATACAATAAAGTGAAATAAAAAAATTAAAATTAAATGGAATAAAATAAGACAATGAAAAAACATAAAAAATAAAACAAAGTAAAACAAAGCAAAATAAAATAAAATAAAATAAATTAAAGTTAAATAAAATGAAATAAAACAAAGAAACAATTAAACAAAATAACGTTAAATAAAATATGTAAATTAAAATAAAATAACATAAAATAAAAAAAAACTTATATAATTTTTGATGTTGCTCGAACCCGGAACTCACCGAATGAAGTGCGCACACGCTACGCACTCGGCTAAAGTAAAATAAACTATACTAGAGCAAAATTAAATAAAATAAAACAAAATAAAATGAAAGCAAAAAATTAAATAAAATAGATTAAAATAAAGTAAAATGAAATAAAATAAAATAAAGTGAAACAAAATGAAATAAATTAAAACAAAATCAAATTTAATAAATAGAAATAAAGTAACATAAAGTCAAATGAATAGAAATAAAATTAAATAAAACAAAAACAAAAATAAAATAAAATGATATAAATAAAAATTAAACAAAATAAATTAAATTAAAATAAAATAAAATGTATGTATATTAATTGAAATAAAAGCGAAACACTTAAATTGACGCTTTTTCATTATGGGACATTTTCTACCGCGTTAAGTACATTTGAACTTTTAACGACATCAACGTATGCCGGTACTAATTTTTTTCTGTTGATTTTGTTATAAATCGTAGATGGGTACTACCTAGTATTAAATAAAGGAAAGGAGGATAATCAAAGTGAAGAAGGGTAGGTAGATAAGTAGGTAGGTAGGAGTGACTGAAACTTCACTAAGGTCTTGCAGAAACGGTGATCCCAGGTACCGCAGCCTGCTTTACACAGTGCAGGACACTTAAACAGAAGGTGTAAGACCGTTTCCTCCTCATCATAGTTCTTACAGCTCCTGTAGCATCTTCGACAAGATACACCTAGCCTTCTAGCATGTTTTCCTATTAGGCAGTGCCTGGTTAGAGCTCCCACCAAGTTAGATATATTCTCTTGCAAGTTCGTCTGCCATGCAGTTTCCTTCTATGTCTCTGTGGCCAGGGACCCAAATGAGGTACAGTCTGTTGGTCATTTCCTAAAGAGATTGGCGGCAGTCTAGCGCGATGTTTGAATTAAACTTGATGGAACTCAGAGCTTTGATTGTAGCCTGGCTATTACTAAAAATGAAGATAACTCTTCCTAGAATTCCGGTCTCAAGCTTCACCACCGCTTTCATAATAGCTGATAACGCAGCCTGGAAAACGTTGCAGTGATCTGGTAACCTAAAGGAAAATTTGCAGGGGAGGGTTTCGCGAGAAGACCCCTTCTCCTACCTAACTGTTGAGTTTCGACCCATCTGTATAGATGACAATACTATCAGGTGGAGTGTTGTACTCTTAGCTCCACTCGTCCCTACTAGGTATACTCGTTATAAAAAACTACTTTCTGAAATCGATTTCGAACCACAACGGTCCGTGTTACTTTGAATGAAGTAAAGAAGGGTAAATATAGATACAATTTGAGTTTAAAGTTACATGCACATATCTACATATCTTCCATTTGGTGAAGAAATTGCATAATTTTAAAATTAACTTCGTTTAGATCAGTTATTTTGGTACATTCCCGCTCATACAATTATTCAGAAGAAATGTCATTGAATGAAGTTTCCAAGTTCTAGCGCCTGAATCGCTAGTAAAACCTGAACAACTTCATAAACCATAATGTCTGAAGAGACTGGTGTCGAGTTTTAGCTTTCCAATGGCACATTGGGCTAAAACGCGACTGTATTAATAGAAATTAAATAGATAACATTTTTTTAACGAAACTATTATTTTCACCGTGTAGACGAGTTTTCGTAAAACAAACTTTACTGCATATTTTTTTCATACATCCATTTACACAAGAGAAGTACGTGTATTGAAATTTTTTGCGCAATAAACCACATGCTGCGGCAAAATATTTTGGCGGTAGCCAGTTTCACAGCAAATACAAGAAATACTAGTACAATTTACTCGATACTTGCCCAAGCTTTTGTAAACTGACTTCGAATTAAAAAAAAAATGCACCTAATACTTGGGTAAAGAAGTACTCAAGTAATTACTGGTTTTTACTAGAAACGGAACACAACTCCCCCCTTATGACCAGTAAAAAATGATAATTTCGTAGATTTTCTTGTCTTCCTGATGGGTACCCAATTTTCCAAGTGCAGCACTTCAGTTCATTCTCTAACCGATAGCAATAACAAATACTGCTTTTAATAAACGACAGCACGCAAAATAAAAATAAAATTAATACGCCGAAATGTATGCTATAAATTTCATTGTTCTCACATATTGCACTTAGCCGCGTAAACAAGTTGAATTAGCGATGATAAACATACATACATATGTATGTACATTGTAAAGATGGGGATCGCCATTTTCGATATTTTAAATTCGATTTTTTTTTTTATATTTCTGGTATGTTTTGTAGCTCAATAAATTGTAGTATTATTAGGTGTGAGCTCGAAGTTACTGCATTACCGTTGAATTTTAACATTTTTTTATGCAAACATTTAGAAAATACTTAGTGCGAAATTATTAGGTAAATTAATGGAGATTTTGCCAAATTTTTCTAGGTTTTCAACAAAGTTTGGAATTTTAGAGTTTATAGTTTTTTTTTGAACATGGAAGCCTAGTTTTGCAATAAAAAATATTAAATTTGATTTAACATGAGACACTTTGTGAAAATTATCAAAATTAAAATTCTTTGTGGTGTCCAATTTTGAGTGTGACTCACTGTAGGTAATAATTTGATAACAAATACAAATATTTTGTGCGTGTTTTGGTTTTCTTTTTAATATATAAAAAAAATATATACAAATGCATGGCTCTGTTGAAAAATTTAAATAGACTTTCTTGATTTTGGTTTTTACATAATTTAATATATTTAAAAGAATACTACTATTATTGATAAAAAAAAATATTTTAAACTAAATATGCAATTGCTACTTTTTAAATTTCCTCGCGCGTTTTTCGTAATACCTTAAGTTTGACTACTTTCGTTTGTTTTCTTACAATACAAAAATTTTATTTAAAGAGTTTTTTAAACAAAACTGATGCAATTTTTTCGGTTAAGTTGTTAGGTTGTCACAAAATAATGAATTTCTAAATCCCGAGACTAATACCGGGATCCAGGGATTGCAATTTTACAAACTACTATCCCCAGTACACACTATTAAAGCGTGTGGGTAAATAGCGGAGTGAAGGAACTAAGAAAAGGAAAGGAGAAGAAAAAAAAACGACGTTGCACAATCGAACTCACCCGCTAGCCACCACGCCTCCTGTCATTATGAATATTGCCATCTGCTTTGGTTGTACTGTATCAGTCTAGATATTTACATCAGCGCCGTCTTAAGGTTTTCGTGGCATGGAAGAAAAGAGTTTTTAAGAGGCCAAAATAATTTTTTCTCAAAATACGAACGAAACAAAAAGATTTGCTTTGGAAAGAATTTTAAATCGTAACATTAAAGAAACCAGTATTGCCCATGCCAGTTGACATTTTAAAGAGTTTTAATAAAATAATAGATAGAGAGTTGCCACCTGCATAGTCAATTAAATAAAAAAATTTAATTACATATTGCTATGTAACGACTGGAAAGATCTGCATAAGATCTGGCGCATATATAGTCCGAAAAATAGGTTACCATAAAATCGTTTTTTATAGGGAGTTGCCACCTGTTAAAAAGGTTACTTTAGTTAAAGCAATGAATAAAATAAAAAAAACTGCTATATACTGGGTATGAAACGATAGAGGCTAAATAAAACTTCATTTCTCAAATATTTTTAAAGAAGGTTGCCACCTATTTATATGCAAGTTAGGCTAAATAAAAAATAAACACTATTTCACAATATAAGTGCCAAACAACAATTTTTAAACATGCGTAATTTTAAAAATAGTTTTGGAGAGGGTTGCCACCTGTTTGAAAAATAAGATTTGGTAAAACATTAGGCTTTGTCATTAGCGTATCACCATTTCGTTCAACAAAGTTGGTACTTAAAATTTGAATTCAGCTTATAATAATGCTCTCCAATAAACAATTCACACAAGTAGTATATTTTTGATAACTTATTACCATATGAAACATAGTTCCGTTAGACACATTACACATAGGCTCTTCCTATAATACAAGGACTCTCCATTGACACATTTGCTGATGATACTGCCGGTTTAGCAGAGGATACACATCTCCGCATTTGGCTTCGCTCAATTTTCAAAGAGGTTTTAACAAGATCGTTGATAGGATAAAAGAATGGCGAATAAAGTTCAATGAAACTAAATCCGTGCAGATGACTTTCCACCTTAAACGAAATACCTGTTCATCAGTAAAACAGAAAGATATTCATATACTCCTATGCAATGAGCCCAAATATCTCTTTGTATGCACCTCGACAGGAGACTAACTTTGAGAACTCAAATATTCAGCAAGCGCAAGGCTCTCGGTCTAAAACTCAGAAATTTATATTGGGGTTTTGAACCGAAACTTTCAACTATCAATTGACAATAAATTACTCCTGTACTCAACTATCATAAAACCAATGTGGACTTACGGTATACAGTTTCGGGGCAATGCTGTAAATTCTAATTTTGAAATCTTGCAAAGATTCCAATCAAAAACCCTGAGAATGATTGTAAAATCACCTTACTATGTCACAAATGATCAATTACATCGAGGCGTTTAGGTTCCCACTGCCCATGAAGAAATTAGAAATCACATTTAAATAAGCTTTAAGACCTTCAAGTTTATATTTCCTTGAAAAAGGCGCAATGGTGGTTTTTGCTGCATTAACATTTCGTCCCATCTTAGCACACCGTGTTCCGGTCATATTTAAGCTGAATTGAATTCTTTTACATAGATTATTTACGCACTTTCCTCTGCATATTATTACGATATCATCGGCATAACCTTGACAAGTTAGGCCAAATTGACTTTTAATTAAAATTAATTACAATGACAAAGAAATTTTCATATGGCTTTGTATGAAGTTTCTTCAGCACACTTCGCGGCCCAGAACCCGAAAAATGCACCTAAGCCGACACGATATACATATACATATAGTATGTATGTGTAGGTCTATTTTTCATGTGCTTTCTTTGCTGCTTAAATGCCAAAAAGCAGACAACACCAATAAATTTCTGCGAAGACTTCCACTCAATGCTCACCACAATCTATGGGTTTTACGGTCTTTTCAGGTCAGGCTGGATTTCTGTATTATCCCCATATGCATCAACCACACAACACAACAACATGTCCTCATCAACGCACGCAC
Source organism: Anomoia purmunda (assembly GCA_951828415.1). Classification (NCBI taxonomy): domain Eukaryota; kingdom Metazoa; phylum Arthropoda; class Insecta; order Diptera; family Tephritidae; genus Anomoia; species Anomoia purmunda. The sequence goes on from OX639995.1 coordinate 50,706,530, forward strand.
TTTCTCATAGTTGCTTCGAAAAGCGAGTGTTATGGTCGTTGTTAAAATAAAGTACGTACTTCAATAAAATACAACAACAAACACCAGCACCAATATCAGCTTTTTTTTTGTATGAAAATGTCTGAACTTATTTTGAGTAGTATTTTCTCTTCCACTCCTCAGCCAAAAAATGCTTTGCTATTTGTTGTAGATACAAGACATTTTTTTGCTTTGAGCTGCTTCATTTGGGGCGGTGGCGTATACGCAACGCTTCCATTTTGAAGAACAATAACAAACACTTTCTCACCCCTTATAAGCCAACTGTGGTGGGCTTGTTTTGAAAGCGAGAGTAGCAAAATGTTGTTGACATTTCAAGTGTTTCGCCTTCGCGTTGCTTTCTTAATATACATATCTCTTACTTTTCCCTTGCTTTTGTTGCTGCAACAGGACCATCGGCTGTTACTACAAGCGAAACATTGCGGAAGTCATTGAGAGCGTCAAGTGTTTTATAATGAAGAGCGTAATTTACAAGATGTTGTTAAATTAACTCAAAATTGATGTCAATTTATGTTCTACGTAAGCAAATAATTGACTTCGTAATTTGTGATAAAGATAAAGTATCTACTATATAATTTGGTATGTGTGATTCACGAATTTTTGTTAAGGGATGCAATTAAAATCGTGGGAAGCTAATTAAACAGAAATATATAATTAAATATGTGCCCGTGTATGCGAGGTATTTCTAAAGCAGTAAAATTCATTAATTTCATAGCAAAATCACAAGTAGATATATATATATACATATATAATATATAATATATCTAAATAAATAAAAATGAAATAATAGTTCTTTTCTTCCTTGACGCAACTCTTAAATAGGTCTCAACTTTTCAATGGTTATTTTGAAATTTTAACACAATGGATGCTTTTGTATCTAAATTTTATGCACATCTTTGTATAAGACTACTACTTACTGAAGCATAACTATTAAATATAAGAGAAAATAATAAAAGCCAATCAATAACTTTTATAGCACGATAACAATTTTTGAAGTCATCGATGTATAATAGATTGTCCAAACAAAAAATGAAAATGTTTCTTTTTTGAGGCTCATGACTTTTTGGCTTCCATTATGAATAAAACCCATCCCCTGGAAATTGTATGCAAAAATATTTACATTTAGAGGTCTGCCGTGAAAGTTTTGTGCCTCCACCTCAAGAGCATAAAATTTCACGCCCTTCAACCCGTGCGCACGGGAAATTCCTCAGGAAATTTAGGTTTTAAGCATCTTATAATATGTTTTCGAGGTCGCTAAATACTCTGGGCAAGTTAAATTTTCGATCTGACCATTACGTTTTGATATATTGGAACATAATCTTGAAGAAAACGATATAAATTTCGAAAATTACACTATTAAAAAGTTGTTTATTAAAAAATGTGCTTTCGATTTCTTGTCATTAATACATTTTATAGCTACATAAATTTTTCGCAAACAAAATGAGCCATCATAGAGAATATTACATTTATAACTTTTCGCGATAGCCTAAATTACTGAGACTGCATCTGAATACGGGGCTAAAATCTATATAAATAAGAGAAACAATTACATATATTAAGCATGCAAAATAATTATATTTAATTCGGGCTACAATTCGTTATAATCAATATCTTTTTATTAACAAGTAAGCTTCGGTCGCTCGATCGCTTCAGTGATTTTTTTCTTGGTACACTCGTGGAAGGCTGTGCGACATTTATTTACAGATTGCAGTAAATTTTAATTAAAGATAAAATTCTTTACGTAATGCCGTTTGTCACTTTTATGCTTTGAATTTTTGTTAATCCATTGTTATAAGATGGATCTTCCGTTCATTCCGAAGGATTTTTAGCCAGTTGATTTTATGGATCTCAAAAAAAAAGTGTGGTTTCTTGTGTGACAAAATCATAGGTTCTCAATTTTTATATGTCTTCCTCTGGTACATCTGGGCGTCGATTTTTTAGTCATTTGTAAAGAGCCTGAACCATTAACTTCTTATCTCGTGGACTGATATTGGAATCAAAAAATGCCAAGCCTACTAGAGTTTCGTTGAGGAACCAAGTGTACCAACGAAATGTTCGAAATGCAGTTTCCGAAATAAATGGATTAGCTCGCCTGCCATAAGCTAGTCAAGAAGGATGTTTCTATTGATAGTCTGCGAAGTATAAACTTCAAATTTGGAGTTTCGCCAACATTCTCCGAACAAATTTTTAGTTCAAATGTCTGGCCGTCAGAAATAATGGTTCGACCATTTCGATTTTTTCAAAAAGAGCTCATTACAGAACTGGTCAAATAGTGTAAGGTTAGAATCTAATAAGGCTACGAATAAAGCTCTTAAAATCTACTTTCAAAACATGAGTGGAATGCAAACTAAATCTAAGGATATTTTTCTATCAACGTCTCGCGCTGAATTTGACGTTTATGTTTTTGTTGAAACTTGGCTCAACAATGATTTTTATGCCGAAGAATATTTTGACCATAATCTATTTCATACATATCGTAAAGATAGAGACGCTACAAAAACAGGTCACCTCAGAGGTGGTGGTATTCTTATTGCTTTGAGGCATTCTTTAAGATCCTCAATCTATCAACTTTTAAATTATGATTCACTTCTTGACCAGCTGTGTGTCTGTATTTTTGGCTCATTCGGTAAATTATTTATATGTGTTTCTTATATTCCTCCGAACAGTTCAGATGATTTGTATAGAGAACACGTTGATAACATTGTTAATCTTTACGAAAAAAATGAAAAATGTAATTTTTGTATCCTAGGCGATTTTAATCTCACTGATGTGATTTGGTCTCATTTTCAAAATAATGATACTTTAAGTAATGATATTTTAATACCAACCAATGTTAATAGAGCTCATGAAATTAATTTTATAGATAGTCTTTTTAGTATTAATCTAGTCCAAATCAATAATGTATTTAATAAGCTTACTAAAATACTTGATCTTGTTTTTGTTGATGAAAACTTAATATTTAATTTAGATGAGTGCTCTTTTCCCATAAGTACGACTGATAAACATCACGTGCCCCTTTCTATTTCTTTGGAATTTTACGATGTTGTTGGCAATGAAAACAAGAAATCTCTTTCTTATAATTTTCGTGATGCTAATTTTAGTGACTTGAACGCTGCCATATCAGAGATAAAATGGGATACTGTTCTTTCTTCAAATGATGTTTCGGAATGTTTTCAGAAATTTCTGCTCAAGATGTCCGAGGTGTTTTCGAATAACCTTTCCGTTCTCTTGCCTCGTCTCCACAAATTACCCTGGTACACCAAAAATCTTAAAAAACTTAAAAATCAACGAAATAAATATTATAAATTGTACAAGGCTTATAATAATAATATTTGTTACAAAGAGAAGTATTTTTATTACATGAATCAATTTAATGTCCTCAATAAATTTTTATACAATCAATATATATGTAGGTTTGAATCTGAACTGAAAGAAAATCCTAAAGCCATTTGGAAGTACATTCGTTCTAAAAAGGGCTGTACGAACATTCCAACGTGTATGAATTTTAATGGGGTTTGTTAACGAAATTTGTCTGATACTGTCAATTTATTTGCAGATTATTTCAAGACTAATTATGTGACTGACGATGGAATCGCTGATACAACCACCAATTTTGGTCATAACCAATCCCTGGATTTTGGTTGTCTTTTCTTATCTGAATTAGATGTTATTAATGGTATTTCCGCCCTAAAACCCTCAGAAATGATGTGGCAAACTATAGACCTATCTCTAAGTTAAGTGTTTGCTCTAAACTCTTCGAGAAAGTGGTTAAAGAGAAGCTGTCTTTTGCCATTAAATCAATTATTGAACCTCACCAACATGGGTTTGTCCGCGGGCGGTCCACCGTAACCAACCTAGCGGTTTTTTCAGAATTTTGTGTTTCAGCGTTTAAGTGTGGGTTTCAAGTAGATACTATTTATACTGATTTTTCTAAAGCTTTCGACAAAGTTTCGCATACCATTTTACTCCAAAAGCTAAAAAACTTGGGGTTTCACTCAATTTTTTTATCTTGGGTAAAATCATATTTTACTAATAGATCGCTGTTTGTCGAAATTGAGACATGCAAATCGTATTCGTTTGTAGCTACTTCTGGTGTTCCACAAGGTAGTATCCTTGGTCCTATCTTGTTTATACTTTTTATTAATGATATTGGATCTTGCTTTAAATATTCAAGGTTTTTACTTTATGCCGATGATTTGAAACTTTTCCGTAAAATAGCACGCCCGTCTGACGTATATCTCTTGCAATATGATCTGGACAATCTTGTTTCTTGGGGTCTTAGAAATAAGCTTTCTTTGAATATCGATAAATGTTTTTACATGACTATCTCTAAGTCAGCAAATACCTTAATTTCATCCTATAGTATATTAAATCATCAGCTCACTGCAGTGAAAGATTTCGTCGATCTGGGGGTACTGTTTGACAGTTGCTTTACTTTTGTAAATCATATATGTTACATTCTGCCAAAGGCATACAGTAATTTAGCCTTTTTACGCCGATATGCGAAGGACTTTAAAGATCCCTATACAAGGAGTTTTCTATTTAATTCGCTTGTTCGCTCAAAATTGGAATATGCTTCCATAATATGGAGCCCAATTTATAGCTGTCATGGTTGCACTTCAACCATTAAACTTTGCGGACCCCTTCCCAACGTATAGTGCTCGTTGTATGATTATACATTTGAAATCTCTAGAAAGTAGAAGAATTATTCAATCATTAATGTTTGTATACGATGTGATTTGTGGTTTCATTAACTGTCCTGAACTCCTTGGGCAGATAGGCTTTGACGTACCCAACAAAGTATTGCGTTCTCAATATCCATTTTATCTCAATGTTGTCAGAGCTAATTATTTTACCATAGCTCCAACCTATAGGGGACTTTCAGAATGCAATAAAATATCGAAAAAACTGTTTACTGACTTTTCATTGCCAAGGTCGGTATTTAAATTCGGAATCGAATCATTGTATCCTTAGAATATATGTATATATTTTTTAAGTGTCGTAATAATGTACTTATAAGTATTACTTTGTGAGTCTTGTCTGTAAGGTTATTAAAATCATAGACTAATAAATTGAATTGAATTGAATTGAATTGAATTGCTCATATTGACGTTTTTAAACTTTAATTACAAACACATTGAAAATTCGGAAAATGTTCGTGAAAAATATAAATTTCAGAGCTGTAAATGAGCTTAGCCATACAATCACATTGGTGAACTGCACTCGGCTGATAAATTTTTATGTTATTATTTTTGGGGTTTCCAATAAATTGAAAAGGCAGAGAGCATAATTTATCTGTTTCTTTTATAGTGGACATTGTTAGAATGGAAGGTGTACGGTCAATTTTACAACACACCTGCAGTAGGTTCTTTAAATATAGGTACAATACGGTAGGTGAAAACACATTTTCTTTAAATAATCAACTTTTTAAGTGTCATTTTCAAAATTTATGTCGTGTTTTTTTAAATATTGTTTCAATACATCAAAATCGTTATTTCTTAATATTCATTTTTTTGATAAAATTTGACCGATATTTTGTGTTTCTATTTTTTCGATCAAGAATAATCGTCATTCTCAGATGTGAAATTTTCCGATCTTATTTGATCACAATTTGGTGATTATTATTTTTTCGATAAAAATAATCGTTATTTTCGATCATAATGGACGCAACTAAATTTTTTAGCGTTGACAATATTAAACACCAATAATACGATATATGTTTTATGATCGAAAAAAAATCACATAATATCGATCAAATTTTATCAAAAAATAGAAATGCAAATATGACTATCAAGCTTGATCGAAAAAATAAAAATCTCAAAATATCCATCAAATGTAATCGACAAAAAAACACAAAGTATCGAAATGAAATTATTTAAAACAAAAAATCTTCTAAATAAAAATAAGGTCAGATTTGCATAGCATATGGGGTAAGAATTAGATCGATATATTCGAGTTTTATTTTGAATAAATTCATTTTACCAAAAATATCAAAATAACTATTTTTTCAGTCTCAGCTTTCCATAGCAATTAGAAGTTAGAAAAAAATTGTAACCTCCTCGAACCAAGGAATTTGTTTAGGATAATTTTGTGACTTATTGAGGAAAGACTGATTTGCTGATTATTATTACGGAACAAATTTGATAATATAAGTATTATCATAACAGTTATCACCGACATACATAACTTTTCTAACAATTATTGCTTAAGAAAGTTAGGATGCCATTTTTTAAACTCGACTTACTTAATTGACGCTATAACCGCTTAAGCGATTTTGGCCGAACTTATGCTATAATTTGTTGGGTGCGTCTTGATGTTGTAACACAAATTGAAGGACCTAATGTTTTACGCTGACTTCGAACAACGAATATTTTTTTTTTGTGAGAAGTTTTTTTTCAGGGTAGAAATACACTCGGAGGTTTGCCATTGCCTGCCGAGGGACGATCGCTATTAGAAAAAACGTTTACCATAATTTTTGATGCTTCTTGCCCTGGCCAGGATTTGAACCCGGAACCCACCGAATGTAGCGCGCACAGGCTACACGCTCGGCTACGGCGGCCGCAACAATTACACAAGCACTAAAAAAATAAGATTTTGTGAACCCGAGGGTAGACTCTGTTATTTCTAGGGGTTTTGTGTTGCTGAAAGCGAATATGACTAAAAAATATAACCTCAGTTGCCAATTAACTCGATACCATCCCTTCACAAATACCTCTGGTGATTGAAATTTAATTTTTCATAGAAAGTTTAGATGGATATGCATTCCTATGTTTTTAACAAAATGCAAAATTGCTAAAAATTTTTAGAAATTTTTGATAATATTTTTTTCTGAAAAGAAGTTCGTTTTGATACCCATATCATTTTAAATTGAATGCCAAATTTTTTCAAATGAACGTATGTATTTTATTTATTTTTTGAAAGTTTAATAGGTGGCAACCCTATTCAAGAGTGTATCGTAGTTAAAATAGTTCAAATAACACCTTTCCTTTGATATCCATATTGCTCTGTTTTACTTAAAAAAATTCTATTTCTTTTAGCTTTTTAATAGGTGGCAACCCTATGTATCAAAATCTCAAATAGGCGAAAATCCTGTTAATTTTAATCAGTTTTGAAACCGCCAACTTTTTTCAGGCGGAATTGATGGCAATTAACAGCGCCGCCAAACTAGTGAAGTGTGGTAAGTTCCCCAAGCTTGATATATGTACATACATTTTCACTAATAATCAGGCGGCAATAAAATTACTCGTGATGTAACAATCGATAACGTCCATGGTAGCTATGAAAATCGAAATATCGCTGAGTCATTTCACTAAAAAGTGATAACCAATATCTTTAAAATATCTAAATTTTTATGTTTATTTAATGCAGCCCTTTGGTAGAAAAGGGTTTAATGCAACCCTGTGGTGAAAAGGTGCTTTTAAAACCAGGCTATCTCAGCTGTTGAATTTTTTTTGATAGGCATCCTATAGAGTTTTTACTTGTAACAATAATTAATTAAAAAATATACCGAACGAATGTGGACCCATTTATTTTCGGCCACCTTACAATTTGAAAGTAAATTAATGGAGTTGAAAAAAGTATTGAGATATAATAAAATCATTAATTATATCAATTTTTTCACACAAGTTGCTAAGTTTTTATTAAAAAAAAGAAAAAAATTATTAAAATTAAAAACTCGACTCATTTATTGCTATGCTTTTTAACAAAATATACAAAAAAAAATTTCTCAACTGTTTCCGCCCGGGATCGAACCGGGGGCCTTCCGCGTGTTAGGCGGATGTGATAACCACTACACCACGGAAACAGATATGAATTGAGTGCTATGGTGAACACCTGAGATAGTGCGAGTAATGGTGATTATCGGCAATAGAAATTTATATATACTATGTACGTATAAAAAAGAGAAAGTTAAGATTAGAAAATATGTGGAGCAAAATTTGTTGTGTGTGTTTGTCTTTGTACTTAGCGGATTAGCTTTGACAAAATAAGAGGTTTGTAAATACTTATGTATATGTGACACTCTACTCGAATAATTTTTGTATGCTTGTTTTTGTGTTTCTAGTGGATCCATATGATTAACCAAAATAAACACATTTCAATATTACGCAAATATCTACGTACAATATATCATTTTCTGTCTGGCATTTCAACATTTCGCTAACGCGTCTGCACAATATGAATCTTAGATAATTTAAAATTTATTTACTACTCAAATAAACTGCCTGTCTGTCAACGATAGACTGTGTGGAGCTGATGATTAAATCCATCTGCTTTGTATGGAACAAATACTGGCTGATTTTCTCTGTCACATTAAAATTAGACTCTCCGGGTTTCCATTATAATTGGAAGCACAGAATGCTGCGCAAAATTAGAATTTGTCTACAAAATATAAACTTTCTATTTATAAATTAGTTTTGCGGTGCTGTGGCGCGTGTGTGGCATCATTTAATATTACGGCAATTTTATGTAGTATAAGAACAAAGTATTATCATTTGCATACATACATATGTATATATATATTTACCTAGTACAATACATAGCTACGGAATGTCTAAATTATAATTTATGGTATTCCCTTAATCACAGGCGTGACGGTGTTGTCTTGATGGAAATGTCAACGGTTCTTTTGCTCGTAGTCAGGTTCTAATTTGAGAATATGCAAAAAAAAAAAAAAATTGTATGTACAAATACTAACATACTCATATCAAAATATACTTATATATACAAATATGTACATATGCATATATGTGAATTGCTTCATCTGAGCGGCAAAAAAAAGTTTACTTATTGCACTTTTAAAGACGAATCTATCATTTATATATACTCGTTATATATAACTTACAGATTTAATTTTGCTGGGTTTCTGGTGAATGAAAACGTGAGGTAGCTGATAATAAATTTATGGTAAAAGAATGTCAAGGACGGAAATGCATAAGAATAAATATAGTATATGACAGAAGCATTGGTAGACCCCCCCTAAAGTCTTAAAACTGTAATAATATCTTGGAATTAATTTACTTTTTTTTACACCTTTCATTAAGATGAAATGGTATCATAACTTTGGGCCAATGTTTGTAAGTATACGAAGAAGAAGAAGAAATAGACCAATAACTACCCAAATATACGAAATGATCAGGACCACGAACTGATTAGATTTAGCCATGCGCTTCTTTCTGGTTGAGCACAAACTTGTTCATCTGTTTTTGAGATACCTAACTGAAGCTTGATAGGCAGATCCCTTTCTATAATCAGTTGTCGGAAGCGACCAGATCGGACATTATGTAGCTTATTATTCAGATATGAGTTTTTGCGTTATAACTCCTACACTAAAGCAGCTAAGAACATGACATGCTCCTGTCACTTATTGTGAATAAAAAGTGTCCACTGAAAATTATCAAGACCACTATCGGACCACTATAGCTCATAGCTACCGTACGACTGTTTGTTCAGATATGTGGTATATAAATATAAACCATAAATTACAGTTCACCCTTCCCAATTCACATCAACCGGTCCCCGCAGGTCATATTTTTTGTATTTTGATAAGACTTTGGTTGATTAAATGAGAGGCGTATTTTTTCTTTTGGCGGAACTTTTTTTTCTTCCATTTGCCGAAGTTATCGAAGTTTTGCTGTAAAAATCAATTTTTCTTGTGGCTCACGGGAACTTTTTTTGAAGCTCGCATAACTTTGGTAATAATTGATGGATTTTTTCAACTATGTATAATCATTCATTCTTCAAAACCAAATTATCAAAAACTGACACAATTCCATAATTTTTTATTTACATAACCACAAACAAAAACAAAATTTCCTTCAAAAAGCCTATTTTGTTCGCTAAAATTTTTTTGCCAATAAATAGACAGCGTGATCTGTATCTGCTATTAGGAAAATTTTTTTTTCGAATTTTTAGAAAAAACATTGAATGCAGTTATCGCCCATCCAACTTTGGTTTCAAGTTATTATCAAATTACTGTGGATTTTTGATATGGGTTTTGCTGACACTTTTTCGCAAATTCGTCATAAAACACATGCTTGGATTTTCTAAATGGAAAAAATTGCGCAACACTGGAATAATGGTACTTTAAAAAAAATTAAAAAAATTTGTATTTAAGTAAGTATTAAAGAGAATTTTCTCAAATTTTATTTAATTTAATGCAGGTTGGGGCTGCTTAAGCAAAAAAAAAACGTAATTAAAAGTTTTGAAATCGCCCACTTTAGACCAAATAGGTAGATCACCGAAACTATGCTATCAGAGTCTACTTACTTTGGTAAACACATTGCATTTCAAATCAATAAGCAAAATTTTGAAAATTGTAAAATTCGAACAAAACCCATGTAGATGCCCACCTCTCATATAACGATAATTTACAAAAATCAAAAATAAATCGATATTTTATAGATAATTTGCTCAAATTTCATATGAAACATTTTTGAAAATAGACGACAGTAAAAATAATTTCGAAAATTATTAATCGTGGACGGCTATTTACAACAACTGAAAAAATGCTATATTCCAGTAATTAACTCAAATCGGATATTCATAATTTGGTTGAAGAGCGCAAGACGTAAAATCAAATAGGTATATTTCTGAAAGTACCCGAGCAAACTCTAACAAATTTTGTACACGATAATGAAATATATGGAAACCAAAATTTTGGGAATGGGCATGGCATCGCCCATCTTAAAGCAATTAGGTAAATCTCCGAAACTTTTTTTTGTCAAATTCTACCAAATTTCGTCCACACTTTGTATTTCCAGTCCGAAATCACAATTTCTAAAATCACATTAATCAGACGAAAACCACACCTAAATACCACTCATATAACGGTATTTTATAAAAAATTAAAATGTTCTATATTTTACTACATCCTGTAGCGAATTCATTCAAATTTGGTAAGAAGAATATAATAAGTGAGTGGGTGTTTTTATATTTTTTTTTATCAATAAAAATCGTTTAAGTTTGCAAAACATTATTCTACTGGTGTTCCCGGTTGGCTTAGCTGCAAAAATAAAAACATATTTTTGTTTTAAATATTGAACAGTGTTTTTGTAAATATTTACCTTTTTTTTTTAAATTAAATTAATTGATTTTGCAACTTTTAGGTTATTGGCAACTGCGCAGTCTGCCATTCGGATTTAGTGCAATTTTGTTTATGTGATGGTGACATTTACATACATATTTATAAGTAGTGGTCCCATTTTCATGATTAAGTTTTCCAAAACCTAAATCCTTTGAATTCCACGCCGTTATATTTCTTTTAACTTAATAATTTAATTTAATTAAAGTTTTGAAGCAGGTGGCACCCCTCTCCAAAAGGTATTAACAAAATAAAGTTTTCTTAAAATTCGTTCGCATGTGACTCATATTTCAATATTTGATTTAGCTTATTATAATGTTTATAATTTTTTAAACAGGTGGCAACTCTCTCCAAACGGATTTCTAAAATTTAGCTGGTCACATTTTTTTTGAATTTCACACTCTTATTGTAAAATAACGCTTAATATAACTTTATTGGAATTTAAACAGATGGCAACCTTCTTTCAAAACATTTTGGAAATGAAGCTTTATGAAACTTCTTTCGTTTACTACCCATATTGCAATATTTGACTTCACTCATTTGTTTAAATGAACTTAAGATTTTAAATAGGTGGCAACACTTTTTAAAAAATTGTTTATATTGTACCAAATTTTATGTATGTATTTATATGGCAACTCATATACAAATCTGTCAAGTTATCATATAGTAATATGTGATTTAACTAATTTATATAGCTAACTTTAACTTTTTTAACAGGTGGCAACTCTCTTCAAAATAGATAACCTATATGTTAATGTAGAGTATAAATTATTTGTGTGCAAAATTTCATATAATTCCGTTCAACCGTTTGGGCCTGAAAAGTTAAAAACTTGCGCCGGGTACTTAAAGTTCGTTTGCACCCGAACCTCGGCTCTTCTTTACTTATTTTATTTTGTGTTTCTAACAGTATACGGAACTGTGCAACTGTGTTCCGAATAAATAAAAATATTTCCCATCAGATTCCAAAGCAGTTAAAAAAATGTCGCGAAATTGATATCATACATTTTTTATTGCTAGTTTAGATTTCGTCACTCGAAAATTTTATTTCAAAGATAATTTATTTACAGCTCAATTCATTGCCTATGTTTTATAATGATATCATTTACTACATTTAGACTATTTGCTAAAAATCACAAAATGTTACTTAGTTTTTAATTACAACAATCTTCAAATTTGTTTGTGTATCGATTGCGGTATCAGCCAATATGTATGATTGCTCCATTTTTTTTGGCAACTTCCTTTGGTACATGTGCACCTATGTGTATAAATATGTAAATGCAAACATTCTTCACTAAATAACTTCTAGATATTGTTGCCTGATAATTATACGAGTAGCAGGTATTTCAGAGCAAAGTGCTGATGCGCACGTAGCAATCAAAATAACTACAATTACACATTGTGCATGCATGTATGTATTATATAGTATAAATAATATCTGTACATTCAGATAATTGCAACCCAGGGGTAATTGCGGTGAGGTGTTGAAAAATCAGTAAAATTTTCAAAATGAGAAAAACCATGAAAACCAATGCTAATTCAGTAACACTAGAATTTATAGGTTCAATGAAAATAAATCAAATATTTAATATGTGCACTCACAAAACTTTTCACATTTTTTACTCTTACATTTTAAACAATTGTAAATTGTGTAATGCAACTCTGAGTGTCAGCAAAAACAGCTGATTTTTATCATTTTTTTTATTCACACGACAATGAAAGCAAATTGTTTTCAAGAGATGTTTTCAATATTAAACAAAACCTTTTTACTAATTGGCTTTCGATGGCATTTCTCTATTTATTTACCTTTTGTTACTCTAAGGCAATCCGAAATGCCGCCCCAGAGCTTCGAAATAAAAGCTTCGCTCTGTACCGTGTTTGTTTTTTATAAATATTTCACTATTTCTCCAACCCGATTTTTTATTATCCTCAATTTTTTTGACAAAAAAACAGAAAACATGTACTTTAAACTTATTTTTACAGAATATCACGACTGAGTCATAAGCGAAGGGTTTTCGTTGTCGTGGGGACTGAACTTACTTCTTGTGTAGAAAGAATTTTTTTTACGTTCCAGTCCATATCAACTGCCTATGTAGTGCGGCTTTGAAACTAGTTCATTCAGACCGACTGCCAAACATGAAATCTAGGGATCAGACCATTCCGACCAATATGAAATCTATCGATTATGCGTCTCGGAATCTCGTCCATTTCAACTACCATCAGAAGTGCTTTAAAATCAGTGAAGGGCTATTTTTGTTTTGCTTGGGATGCAAAAGTGGTAGAATGGCCGAGATAAAAGGCAAGAAATTGTCAATAACTGATGATGATACAGCTTCCTACGGACTGTATCAAAACTGTAACGATCGTAGAGCTTAGTGCTCTAACCTGACGAAATACTTCACGGTAATCCCAGTGATTGATACTTAGACGGTAGGAGGTTTATTTCGGTTTCAAAGTCCAGTGGCCCGTGTATACTGTAATAAGTTTGTGGGTAATAGCCGCAAATACTTGGTAATGGAAAATTAACCTAATTGCTGGCCGTTTAAGCTTGGAGGTCTGAAAGCACGGTTTATATTTCCTCGTGAAGAGCTCCTTACTTTCTGGATTTAACCTAAGCCCACAACCTTATGCCTTACTTAATTTTTTCATGATATCGCTCAACACAGAAGGAGTGACCAGTAATTAGGATCGCCACATCTTCGGCATACACCATAGTCTTAACCCTAACTGAGTTAAGTTCGACCAGGATGTCATTTATGGTGCTGAGCCACAAAAGAGGGGAAAGGACTCCACCCTCTAGTGCACCCCTACATACTTGTTTCTTCACTTTTGCTCCATCTAGCTGAGCTGATATTTCCCAATTGAAAAGTAGGGACGAAATCGAATTACTGATTGTATCTTCCACCATTGCCCTAACGAGGGCGGATTGCATCGCATCAGCCGTGACGTTCTGGAAGGCGTCCTCGATCTTTTTTTTGAATGCGCCGTAGATAGTAATTTTCTTATATATAAGTCCAAAATTCTCTTAAGAACGTTTAGGACAAAGCGTGTAAGACTTAGCCGCCAGAAGTCCTTGGCCATTTCGTGTCCCTTAATAACAGGCAGGATATCCACCCTGGGGATTTGTATGGCGAAAAACCATTAATTGCCCAGGCAATCTTCTCTTCCAGTTATGATTTAATCCAGTAGGGCTGTCGGTATAACCTGCTGCATCGACTATCTCCAGCGCACTGCCTCAACAGGGCAGTCCGGAAAGTAGGTATCTACTAGAATGTCCAGAGTTTCGGCTGATGATTCCGCCCATGTACCATCAGCTCGTTTTGAGTGAGGAAGACTCCGATTCCGAGCTATGTTAAGAATTATGAGTTACCTGAATGTAATTTCTACTGTAATTTATATAAAAATACAAATTATTTAATTATTAACCAATATTTACATTGTTTACAATTCCTTACAATTGTACTTTATTTACACCAAAAATATCACCCAGTAAATGTTTACATTCTTTACAACAAAATAATTATTGTAAATACTATAAATACACAATCGTGTATTTAATACAACCGATGAAGTATTCACGGCTACCGAAATTCAACAAATGGCACAGTATCTAGATTTTTTTTTAAAGAAAACCTACACCATGTACACTTAAAATACATATACGTTTCTTGTCTCTAAATATGTAGTTATTTTATAAAGCGTCGTCACTCCTGTATTAAAACGAATGAGAGATTTTAGATTGGGAAACATGTGCCGGTTTTCTAGTGAACAATACTACTGATCATACACCCGCACATTTTAGGAATATTTTTCCGTCAAGAGTGTGACGTCAGAATTGAAATGATTACTCGTGCATTGAACGTACGTGATTTAAGAATATTAACCGCAACAAAAGTAGCAAAACATGTCAAAATGCAATATTGCTTTGGATATTTTGACAATGAATGACATTTTATTTCCCTAATTTACATTTATTGCCTAGTTTCGTAGAGTTTTTAATTTTAACGTGCAAGTTTTCTATAATTTACAAAGGGGGTTTTATATACAGAGAACATACATATACTCATAAGTTTAAATTTTGAGAAATTTTTTAGACATATAGTGTTGGACATATAATATTGAACAAAATTTAATATAACTTATGTTAATTAATTTTTTTTTAAAATAATTTTTTATAAAAGTATACCTCATTCTATAACATAAAACATATAAATAAGAGGTTCAAACTTTTTAAGAAATTCACGAAAAATACATAAATATGAGTGCTCTTGGTTCATAAATAGAGTATTTGCCAGTAAGTCGACTATGGCGCCACCTATAGCGATTTCACTATTCGTAAACCAGTCGACGCAGAATCCGTAGCCAGCATTAGATTAACGAACTTTGCTAACACAAAAAACAGTTTTCAAAATCTATATAAACTACACACACCCGACTATTCTGATGTCGTTATAATTGTCACCACGGTTAAAATTGACCACTTTGGTTTCAAATCCAATTCGTTGTGCTGATACCGTAATAAAAGTAGCAAAAATTGTTACCTGCCGGTAAGGAGGTATAAGCTAGTTAGTTACAGCTGTTGTCATAAATATTTTGGAATAAAAGTTTTATAAGATTAATAAAGTGTACTTATTTACAAATATGAAATGGAAGAAGCGCGTTTAGTACTTTGTGGTAGGGCAATGGAGCAAAAAGAGGAGTCGGAAACGAAATGGCCGACTCAGTTTTTGTTCAAAAAGTATATTCAATAAATTGAGTAATATGTATGTTTAAATAAATAAATAATATATTCTCAATTTTCTTTGTCAAATTTATTACAAATTTCAATAATCAGCTGTCAACAGTGCTGCCCATAATTTTACTTTCACCACATGGTGAACTTTGCCTTGCTACAACGTAGCCAGAATGCCGGCTACAAGTATTGGTTACAAAATTGTAACAAAATTTTAGATCACAAATTCTTGTATTCAAATCATTAGCATAGGGGGGAAAGAAGCATTGGTATTAAAAAGTTTTCAATGTAGATGTCAATACAGCCAGGAGGAGTAGAATAGTCTCCACTTCACATATCTCTGCTGGGAATTTCTGTAACAAAGTTGCTTTTTCGGAAACCAAAGTCGTAGCGCAGTAGTCCACACAATTAGGAAGAAAACTATACTCATACTAGACCTTTGCACTTTGATGAGTATTTATGGTAAATGGATTTGTCCATGCGGTGCGGCAGTTTGTTTGTAGTTTTCGATCTGTAAATTACAAATCAGTATTTTAATTCAAAGCCTTGCCTATTTAGAAATTTGTTATTTTTTACACCAATTCGCTTTCAAAGACTTAGAGAAATTACTCCCAAAACAAATCAACCCACCCTTTGCGTGATATTCGTAATACCTATTTGCTTCATCTTCGAAGTTCGAATGTGACAGAATGAAAGGGAAAAGTATTCGATTCGTGATATGAGGATTGGGAAAACGGAGTAAATTCATTGGACATTTTTAGTCAGAATTGGATTGCAATTTATTTGTTTTTATTAATCGGATTCTTTGCTTTCTAATACATCAAATTGAAAAGAGACGATTAACATTTTTGTATCCATTTTTTGTCATTTCCCTTTTGGATTTTTTGCAATAAGAAATAAGAAGTGTGAAGGCTGTAATAGTGTAGTTGAAACCAAATTTTTAGATCTTCTCGTTCAGTTCTGTTTAGGTTTGTCTAAAGTTGACAAAACACAAGTTTACCAGACATGTTCCGAAATTCGAAATATTTGGAGCAGCCTCCATTTCGAAAGCCTTTCTCTTAATTTTTGGTATTTTTTCAACCGGGTATTTTTCAAATATCAAGTATTCAATTAAGCCGAAAGTTTTAGATAAAGCTGTACTTATTTACAAATTGTTTCAATCCCCACATCAGCAATTTTTTTTCGTTACTTAATACATCCATCTATGTAGGTGCGTACGCCTGTATGTAATTTGTAAAAATGTTTCGAAAAACAAAATCAATTTTTAGACGCCTACGTTCCATGTTACCTACACATGCCCGTCGAGAGCTCAAAATTAAGAGCACTACACTTTTAGCCGCAGGGTTCAATTTCGTTAAGTGCAAATAGCTATGCGCGAATTGTAGAAGAAAACAAAGGAAGAAGTAATCAAACAATGTAGTAAAAAAAAGAACAATTCCAAAAGCTGTTGAAGAAATTCGAAAACACAGAAGTTATATGACACTTGAATCTACACCCGACGACAACAGAAAGGTGCCAACTTCAATATAAAGTGGCACATAATTAATCACCCTAACGTTATAATTTTTCCAAATGGCTACGTACGTTAATCATATTTGACATTTGTGTAGTTTTTTTTTGGATACCGACGTCGATTTACTACTAGAGAATCGCTCGGCTTGAACCGACGACTGGAACCACACGAGACCTTGCAGGGCTTGGCCGCCACCAGACTGGTCATTCGGCCGAGAACATCGCGCTGTGGCTGCCGATGTCACTGAGAACGAAGAAGCATCCACATCAACCAGACAACGGCCCACGCAATTGAGATCTTACAGCGGATTTTCGTTTAGTACTTTAGGACAGGTACAGAAGGTCCGCAAATTCTAAACTCGCTAAAAAATTTTTAGCATAAAAATAGTCGGCTTTGAAAAAATGGTTCTTGAATTGGTATTTCATTAAATACGAAAAGTTCCACAAAAAAATTTTGTACATTTGGATGAATAATCCCAATATTAGTTACAAAAAGTTAGAGAAGAACCGCTCCATGTCGACAATAGATGTCGCCAAAAGAGCTAAAACTACACAGGTGCAAGTCACTCGAATTAAGGAGAGAAATTATAAAAAAAACTTATAAAAAGAAAAAAGTTCCAAAACGAGGCGAAAAACAAACTAAAAAAAAGCATTTCCCTTACGCATAAGTTGTATAAGGTACAATTGGCAAACAAAATTTTTTGGGTGGTTATGAACGACGAAACTGGTTCGAAGATATCAATGTGCATTACCTAAGGAAATACTTCAATCCCTCTAATGTGCTGGAGTTGCGACCAATTGAGCGATATTGGGCTGTGATGAAAGCCAGACTTTTGAAAGTTGGAAATGCTATAACGAGTACAACAATTAAAAAGAATCAACAAACTGCTCGATTTTAAAGATTGAAATGCCTATAACTTTATGATATCGTTCATATACTTACATACTACACTTTGAGAGCCACTGTCACACCACGGCTCTAAAACTATTACAAGCTATTCGATTAACACACTTTTGTTGAAATAGCAAATAAATAGAAACCTTTTTTTGTCGTCGGGTGAGTGTGCAAAACAAAAAACAAATATAATGGAGTGACAATTATTTTAAAAGTGCAGATGAAAACAAAGTACTTGAAATACAAAAAAAGAAAATGTTAGGCAACTTTTTTGCGACACAGAAAAATTCAATTGCTGCTAGCAATATTGGGGAGAAAGTGTCTGAATGTGGTTAAATGCCGCGCTAAGCGTTTTGGAATGATAGCAAAATTTTTGTTTGCAATTGTCTGGTAATTTTTCTTTCTAATTTTTTATCGCATATCGTAGGTTTTATTCAAAAAGTATGTCTGCTGCCTTGAGTTCCTTATGAGTTTTAAACTTAAAAGCTTTTAGACAAATATGTGTAAATGGAGTGCTCGACACTTAAGCCTGGGGCTTAGAGAAAGTGGCATGCCTTATATGTAAAAACGTATTTGATTAAGAACAGAATGAAATAAATTATTAAACTTCTTTTAAGGAGAAAGTCAGTATAAATATTTAAAATTCTATGGTTCATACAATTTTTAGGTATAGGGCTAAAAACTCCTACGGATTAAGGTTAGTGCGGTAGAAAGCTCAATAGAAGCTATGTAGATAAATTTGGGATGGTTCAGTCGAAGGTTAACATATAAAGGGTGGTTAAATTTTAAGGGCCGCTGTTGATTTTGAATAAAACACAAATTATTTAGGAAATTATTCTAATTTCTTTTTATTATGATAATATGGTGTGGTTCAATTATGTATGGAACAAAATATTGGCCAAATGTCCGCCGAGACCTCGGCGGCACACCTTCATCCGATGGTCCAAATTTTCGATGATGCTGAGGCATAATTGAGGTTCTATACCGTTAATGTGCCGAATTATCTCATCCTTTAGCTCTTGAATTGTTTCTGGCTTATAGACGAACACCTTTTCTTTCAAATAACCCCAAAGAAAGTAGTCCAACGGTGTCAAATCACATGATCTTGGTGGCCAATTGACATCGCCACCACGTGAGATAACACGGCCATTGAATTCGTCGCGCAAAAGAGCCATTGTTTCGTTGGCTGTGTGGCAAGTGGCACCATCCTGTTTGAACCACATATCGTCCACATCCAATTCGGGCCATAAAAAGTTCGTTATCATCTCACGATAGCGAACACCATTCACAGTAACTGCCTGACCGGCCTCATTTTGGAAAAGATACGGCCCGATGATGCCGCCAGCCCATAAACCGCACCAAACAGTCACTATTTGTGGGTGAATTGGTTTTTCGACAATCACTCTTGGATTATCATTCGCCCAAATGCGGCAATTTTGCTTATTGACGAATCCGCTGAGGTGAAAATGTGCCTCATCACTGAAGATGATTTGCATTTTGATTTGAACGCCCATTTTCATAATAAGCCTGAACAACTTTAACACGTTGCTCGATTGTGTATCTTTCCATGTTCAAATTGAGTTAGTCTGAAATTGAGAAATGTCAAATGAAATGCAGAAAAAAACTTGACGTTTAGGTGTGGTTCACATTCAACATCGGCCCTTAAAATTTAACCACCCTTTATTACTTCCACACCCTCGAAGTTTGGCAAAAATCACTTTCATTGTGAAACGTGAAGTTCACCCGTAGTTACGCGATTTTAATAAAAATCTATTTCATTCAGAAAATCCAGGATGCAGAAAAAAAAACATTAAGTTAACATGAACTCAATTGCAACCCGAATTTTCTATGAGGGTAGAGGTAATATAGATTTCCGGGTAACTAAGATACACTTGAGACACATCCCGAATCTCTTGAAACTTTGTAAGTGCAATCTAATTTATTTGTGCATATTTTGTAAATCTTTATTTGTGTGCTAATCAATACATTACCAAACTCAAGCAATTAAGTATTCCCGCAATCGCTCAACATATCAAAATGATATATATATATAGACTTTGAAGGTGGTATCGCGCAATTTAGGTCCAAAGTCAACTGCTTCCAAAACTCTGACACATTCTCTAAATTCTTCCATATGACACTCGTCCACAATATCTTCCCAACAGCAATCTGAGGAACACAGTTTGGGATCTATGAATACTGTAGGAAGCTGCAAAAATTTCTCCAGGAGGATTCTCAGAAGAATATGCTCCTTTTAGAGGGCTCAATTGATAGCTAGGTGGAGGAATTTACCTTAGCCTGCAATACATCAATCGACATTTCATCACCGAGGAAGTGGGCAAACATAAAGCGCTCTGGTGGATGTTAGAACTCTCGCAGCTCGGAGCTTCGAGTTGACGCTTTTTTTAACCAACCGAGGGAGAGTAGAAAATCCTCGGACTGAATACAGTAAAGGATCGGGTTGGGAATGTATAAATCCGAGATAAGGAAAGCTAATCGGTATTCGTGGAGGAGATTCTGCGGGAACGTGGAAAGTGTTACATGCTGACGTGCGCGTGCGAGGGCTCCCGTTCCGGCAACCAAAAGCCGTGTGGAGCCAGGGGCCTGGAACCGAGTGCCATCTATGTCCCTACTTGTGGCCTGGTAGAGGAACGTCGCTACAAAAGTCTGAGCGGGTGCCTTGTCATTGGTTGGCGCATATTTATGCGAGCTGCGTAAGGTTGGGTTATATTCCCCGGCTTTGGAGGGCTGTGAGGGTTACGTTCATTCCCAAGGTGGGTAAGAGCTTTCATGTGCCCCCTAATAACTTCAGGCCAATCATCCTCTCAACGTTTCTTTTTAAAAGCCTTGAGAGGTTGATTGATCTGCATATAAGAAAAAAGGGTACCTCGTGAGTGATTATTGCGTGCTCAGCACGCATAATCGAAGAGCAGGTCAGTGAAAACAGCCCTGCATACGGTTCTTAATGTGAAAGAGGTGTCTCTTGAACATAAGAACTCCGCAGTTGGTGCCTGGTGCCTTCCTGCATATAGAAGGGGACTTTAATAACGTTCAGCCTGAGGCAATAGTCAGATCTCTGGCCGAGCTTAGGGTCGATTCGGGGCTAATACGGTTCATCTACCGCCGGCTCTGCGACAGAACCGTCGTGGTAGAGTGGGGAAGTGCTTCCTTTGGGTCGTTGTTGTCAACGACTTTCTGAAGGAGTTGGGAAGGAGAGGCTGAAAAGGTTTTTAGACACCCTGTTTGACATCATTCAGGGATACCTAAACAAGATCGTGATGTGGTTCATGGGGTGTGAATTCGCTATTAATCCTAACAAGATGGAGCTCGTCTTGTTTACTAGATGGTACAGGTACATCGGTTAATTTTTTTTTGCTGAGTTATTCAAGTTTTCTTAAACCAACATTCCAAAGATCTCATTATTATGATTTCGCAAAAAATGGTTTTAATATTTTTGTGCAGACTTTAAAATGTTTTATGAGCTGAAGTTACTTTTTTGTAAGAATATTTTTAACATTTTAAGGGGTATTTTCAAACCGGTCCAGCTCACGTAAATGGAAAAACAGTACATATCAGATACACCTAACTCTACATACTTTCTTCCATATCTTAGCTACTTTAACTCCTAGCCTTACATAATTTAATCGCCTCGAAAGCTTCTCCGGCAAATTATTGGCAAATTATTTTTCGCCAAACTGTGGCGATTTGCTATGAGGTTCGCCAAAATCCCTTCGTTGTGGGGCTTGAACCTACATCTATTAATAATATTAGTTAAAAATTGAGTTTAATTACATATATATTTCTAAAATTTGTTTAAATTCAGTCGCTTATGATTGGATTTTGGTGTTCAAGTCATTGGTTTACGTATGTCATCATTCCGAATTACGATATAAAAAATACGATCACTTTTATCATAATCCAAGAAACATCAGTTTACTTGACGAGTGGTACGGGCGTGACGATTCGAACCCAGATATCGATCCCGGGTCTGCGCATATAAGGTATGCTAAAAAAAAAATTTTGTAAGGGTATTTTGCATTTGTTTTTTTTAGCATTTTCGTTGGCTTAGAAGGTTAAATATTTTTCCAAAGGTGGACCCATAATATCTTTAAATCTTCTTGCAAAAATGCACAAAAAAACATATACATATATGAAAAAAGATTTACATAAGTAATTCACACATTGCTAAATATACTTAGATTTTATTTATTTATTTTATTTAATAAAACCAGCTATAACGAATTCTATAGGCAATTTTCCGCTTTACGTAGTAAATAATATAAACGTTTTGATATTTATTTAATTATAACAAATATATGTAAATATAACCTTCATTTCTGTTATACTGCGTTTACATAGCGTAATTTATTGAGTTGAGTAAATTTTGTTTTTGACGATTCGTCCACTATTTATCACAATATATTCACACATCGAAATGTGGTCATCAATTTTTTGTGTATAATAAAAATTGGCAAATATTTTCCGGTTTGCTAATATATTTTGCACTTCGTAGAACAGCTACCCCACCAATCCAATTCACAATGTTGTGTAAAACAGTTGGGTAAACAAATAAATTCAATTAAGAAAGAAGTCATACGTAAATTGTGCAAAATTTTGTACTGATAAATACCTCGGTAAACATAAAATAACAAAAGGTAATATACGTACATAAAATATTTTTTTACCCAGCTATTATGCCAAGCAAAAATGAGAAAAAATAGTAATAACAAATTATTGCTATATTAACGTCTTGCACATAAAATATTTACAAAGTCAATCATTCGTGGTACATAGAAGGTAGAATTAATTATAAATAAATTTAAAAACTACATAGATTTGTGTCTGTTGGTGAATTGTACGTTCTTTTACGGATACATCTAAAATGAACCCAGCTGGAAATTTTTGTCTGTAAGTTATCAAATGAGGTGGGGAAAAACACGGAATATATTTGAAAACTTGAAGAAATACTGACCGCTTTTCGAGTCATAAGAACCACCAGTGTGGCCACGGTAGGCATTTCTTCTTATTTTTATTCTTCTTCTTATTCCTCATTGGCTCCTAGGTTAGTTTAGTTAGTTTAGCTTAATGACTTTTTGTGTTTTTTTTTTGTTTTGCCCGCCCTGTACACCACTTGAACATGGCTATAGGGAAAAATGTGGGATAAAATTACCAAAGTACATGGGATGTACAATATTAAAATACAGGGTACAAAAAAGCATGGCGAAAAGATAAAGTCCATTTTGAAAAATTAATTTTTTTTAATCAAAAATATTCAAAAGTTGCTCAAACCGCTCAATATTTCCAACGCTTCTTATATGGGGGAAAACCCATTTTTTTATATAAGTAGTAATTCTTGAAAATCGACTCATACAAAACAGTTAATATTAAATAATTGTTAAATAAATAATTAACACTATGAAGTATTGTATATAGGAATAGAGTTTGCGTATTGAAAAATATTGATTTTCAGGGATTCTCTACCAATTGTATGAAAAATTGTTTTTTTTTCATGCGTATAAAATACATGGGAATTTTTGAGCGCCTTTTGCGATTTCTATATATTTTTTAATTTAAAAAAGTATAAGCATTGTTTGGTTTTGCCATATAGAATAGCTGTAAGGAAGTGAGAACAATGAAATTCCGAATTTTTTTTGGACTACTCTACGTCACGGTTTGGTAGTCGGCGTTACTGAAGATATCGACCAGAATCAGTATGAAAAGGGCACAGCGGACGGCTCTCATGCTTGTCACGGATGCACTAGACTCTACATCCACTAAATATCTGGAGTCAATTCGAAACCTTCCACCAGTGGATATCTGTGGCAAATTTCTGACGGGCTGCAGTGCTGTCAGACTTACTGTTATTTTGCCGTGCATCTGAGCAGAGCCTAAAGGTCCGAATGATCTACGAAAAGTAGATTATACTGAACACTCCTCTTCTCCGCATAGACTAAACAAATTTCCTATAAGAATCTCGGAGAGGAATGAATGCCGCGGTGTCACCCATAGGCGCCGGCTATCTATACAGATGGTCCAAGCTATGCGGAAGAGTAGGCAGCGGGACTCACTCCAGCGAAGTCGCAAGGCTAAATGCAATAATGGAGGTTACTCGATGACTTACAGCTTCCGCTCCAGAACGAATTATCAATATGTACTTTGATACCAATGGAATGTAGAAGGGCTCTCAGCCTGCGTGGGTTCAAATGCTCCGTGATGGTTATATGAGACATTCCCGGTAACTGCTTGACCGAAGAGTTGTTAAGATAAAGGAGGGAAATATCGTGGTCAATTCTGTTCGGGCCGTGGGTATATCTCTAACCTCCTGCAAATATTTACTAAAGCCTGAGCTCTTTGAGGAGATAAATACCAGGTGGGCTTGTCAGACTCCCAAAGGTTGACGTAAAGCGATCAACAGCCCTCATTCGTCTTGACCGTTTCACTCTCATTTTCTTTACTAAAAAAAAAGTTGGCACTCAGTTGCTCTCAGCGCGGAAGGCGCAATCTTGTTTTCTATGATTCCTTTCATAGACAGTGTTACCAGATGAACGATGCTGTCGTTATTTAAACAATTTTCAGCTACGGTAAAATGACGTCTTCAAAAACCGTTCAAAGGAAAACGATCATCGATAATTCACTTAGAGCTTATACGGCATTTTTTTCAACTTCCTACACATTCACATTTTTCTACATGTTTATTTGATGAACAAGAAAATACCGCGGCAGAAGCTTTTGGTTTTTTTCCAACCCTTTAAAAATTTGTCTCAGAACTATTTGCCTCAACAAATTCTCAAAACAAAAAAAAAATCAATAGAAATTTTCTGAAACACTTTTTAGTATCATCGTTATATTATCTATAAGCCTATTATCCAGCTCTTAAGAAGAAAAAAATGTATATAAAAATACACTGAAGTAATGAAAAAGAAATTTCATACAATTGCATACATATATTTTTTCCCGAAATTCCTAGTTAAAAGTTTTTTGTGGATTTTTTTTTGTTTTTGTTTTTAATTTTATTATCAACAAAGTCAGAAATTTAAATTTAATTGACTTTAAAATATTACTAGAAATTAATTAAACTAAAGAACAAGACACTTTTTGTGAGAACAAAAAATTAATTTACCTATGATTTACTTTAATTTAAAAAATGAAGGTTTTTTATTACGCAGAACTGGAGGATCCCTGAACTTGAGCACTTTGACAGTATCAGTTTAGCGCTGCTTAGTACAGTTAATTTTTTTATAATAACACATTTCATTCTGTAATAAAAATTCACTCTCCAGTCAAAATTTCTATGGAAAATTAATTTTAAAATTATTTTCAGGTCCAAGTACATATCTGGGGTCAAAAGTGATTGGAGCTCTAACAGGGCACTGTCTGATAGGGAAACATGGTAAAAGGTTGGGAGTACCCTTCCGAAGATGCTGTAGGAGCTGCAAGAATGACGAGGAGGAGGAAACGATCTTGCATTTACTGTGTAAGTATCCTGCACTATGTAAAAGCGGAATGCGATATCTGGGATCACCGTTTTTGGATGACCTTAGTGAGGTCTCAAGCACCGAGGTAAATTGCCTGTTGAGGTTCATCAGTGAGCC
The DNA here is from genome assembly GCA_951828415.1 of Anomoia purmunda. Taxonomy (NCBI): domain Eukaryota; kingdom Metazoa; phylum Arthropoda; class Insecta; order Diptera; family Tephritidae; genus Anomoia; species Anomoia purmunda. The sequence continues at coordinate 50,732,374 of OX639995.1, forward strand.
AAAATGGTTTGGTGAGGGGTAATTCTTCTTCTTGGGTGGTACAAAAATTTTTCTTTGTGGTAACACAATGAGCCAACTAATATTGGCCTAAGTGAGCCGCTGCAGTCGGCAGCCACCCCAAACCTAACGAAGAAATTTTTGGAAGATCAGTTTTATTTTTGAAATTGAATTCGTAAGGCATCGCCACTTCGAGTAAAAATAATCTGGAAACTTATGGGTCTGCTCAGACGCTAAATTCGTTCAATTGTTGAGATTTGTTTTCAAGATATTTGCGGCAATTTGTTAAATAAAGAAGTAACTTGGAACCATTCGCATTTTTTAACATTGCAACCTTTAACTTGCAGAAAATAGTACTCGCATTGGCTTGAAATTTTTGTCACTAGTGCAGATTTTCGCCACTGGGTGATTAAAATTGATACGTTCACTTTATATCTACAGGTATGAGTCTTTGTATGCTTGCTGATATTATCAGTCACCCGCCTTTACGGCACTTCGCGTTGAATACTCGAATCGCCGTTAAGGGTATATCTGTTCCTATATATGTACAATATGTATTTAGCTATATAAATAAATACAGTTTCTATATTCCACACTTATTTATCACATTAGCTGAATAATCGTTTATTATGTTAATGATTTTCTCTCATTAGCTTTTGTTACGATAAAAAAAGCTAAAATTTATATAGTTCATTAGAGTGGCAATTTCATAGATTGATTAGTAAAAATAAGTTATTGGGTAAAGTGAAAGCTAACAATAGATTGTTGCAGTTTTAACAATCGACAGTAATGAATGGATAACGAATTAAACTTTAACGCTTTTCGGGTTAGTTTGGTTTAGTTGGAAATACGAAATGCTTTAAGCAAATATAATAATTTAATTTTCCAATGAAGATATGTTTTTTTTGTTTTTTTTTTGGGTAAGATTTATTTGCACATCTATTTTAAGAGACGCATCTGCGATTGAGCGAAAGTTGGTATGTTAGTATTTGTAATCGTTTGGTGGTCTCCTCTTTCGTTTGATTATTATCATCGAAGAAAATAATGCCTATAGAAAAGTTCGTGCAAGTAAGGAGAGTTTCTGATTGGAAACAGGTCGCGGCTGGTTGCTCATTTTGCCCAGGTATTTTCTTAGTTTTATCCAAACACTAGTTTGTGGGAGAGCTACACGTCTAAGGTATTTTACATGGACGCCTGCCAGGATGGCTCAATTCCATGGCACTTCAAAAAGTACAAAGGCCTCTGCCTTTCAAAAACCTCTGCCCTACTATGGGTCCGACATTCAGTTGCATTGTACAGCCACCACGATACTCCCCATAAGCGGCCATACATAATGAACACGCTAGGTGTCCATCACGTGGAACTAGAATAACGTCTCCGGTCAGATTTAGTAACCGAGACCACTTCCAGTTGAGCTCCCATTCCGCATTCGGACTGGCAGTCCGTAGTCCAAAGTAGTGTGAGAGCTCTGCCGGCAGCGACCCCAACCATAAAGCCCAACCAGAGATCAACCCGTTAAAAGCAGTGGACAGGAACTCGAGAGTGCCTAACCTCGTCGTTGGATCGCACTTACACGGCTCCACTTCCCCGCACTACGGGGGACGCTAGCCCTAGAGTTTCCACCCCCTAGGTTAGATCGCACCCTGGTACTCACCAGCCCCGCAGCGCCAGACTGATCCCCGGCAAGACCACGCGATCGAAACCACCACCAGCCGAGCTCCCATTTCACTCTGGGCGTTCGCATTCAAACTTTTTGCATGCATCTAATTCATTAAGCGCTTAATCACGCATCTCTTCTGAGACTTTTTGTCTTCCTTCTTTTTGACATCTCAATTTTTCTTTTTCTGATATCGGGTTTAAATCAGAACAAAGCTCTCAACCGGTCAAAGCCCACGTCGAAGAACCAGAGCACCAAAGGAACGGAAAATTCCATAGTGGGGGCGTTCTAGAAGTTCCGAGACGGTACCAGGCAGTCTCCAGCCAGATCCCGTGGCCGAGACCACCCCAAGCCAATTTGACAACATATTTTCACCATATTTCCTCTTTTATCAACTATTTTTACGTCTTTCTGGACGGCTTTGTAAAGATGAAAAAGTGATGTGTTAGAACAGAGCGAAACCTCGTCACCACATATTATTGTACGCCACCCTGGAGACGAATGTCTCACCACAACCAGCATTATTGCTCACGATAGCACTAATATTAGTGCCTAGAGCTCAATTAATTAAATTAAAGGACCTTTGAGTCCATAGTCAGAAAATCCATTGCTTACAGGCTAATTCTAAAAAGAAAATTTTAAGTACCCGGTACAAGCATAAAAAGATTCATCAAACTCCATTTAAAAAATAAGTTAAAATTCTGGAGTGAAAAAACTACCATCAAAAGAATGCAAAATGCTATTGAAAAGGCACTTAGTAAAAAATTTACTATTCATGGAAAAAACAGGCTTGATTTTATGTAGGGTTTTTATTCATTTGGAAGAGACCTTTACTCAATCGGGAGAAAATACCGCAAAGCCTCGGCGGCTCTCTCTGCAATTGAAGTATTGCCAGACAATAGATGGCGTTTAAAACAAAGAATTGTAGACGTAACATATACTACATAGCTATAGTTCAACACATACTCCCTCTGGTGGTCAGCCTTTACTAAGGATTACATTATTAAGAAACTATGCGGGACTCGAAGGTTCGCAGCCGTTGGGATGATTTTCTTCAAATTCGTTGAGAGCGGCTTCTGTTGACCGCGTGTTGGACTATCGGTAGTTTTGATGTTACCGGAATGAACCTTATGTGCAAGTCCAGTGCTTTTAGCAGGAAAAATGTAAGACTTATTGGTCTTATCTTGTGCGATCTCATGGAAGCTGCTCTTACTGCTTTGATTGCTTGGACCAAAAAGAGTGGTCTTGATGTACACGCAGCCAAAACTGAATGGTGTACGTCAGTATCTTTGAGTAATTCTAGACGGCAAACTTCTCTGGAATGGCATCACAACAGAGCGTATCAAGAAAGCTACAACAGCACTATCCGCTTCCAAACAGGCGATTGGTGTACTATGGGCCACGCGAGGAGTTTTCTCTCCAGACCTGCAACTAGAAGCATCATCGTCTTCCTGACCACTGCAGTGTACATCAGGCGGAGGTGATGGCTATCTAGTAGGCCACTCGGCACTTAGTCGAAGGATCCAAGGAAAAACACTATTCATCTTCCCTGACAGTCAAGCAACCCTAAAATCCCTAAGCTCATGCGTAAATGACACCAAGTCTCTAACTGAATACCACAGGTCTTTAAACGAGATGGCCCAGCATTATAGAATGCGACTCATATGGGTGTGTCGACACCGAGACATTGAGGGTAACTGCATGGTCGGCAAGCTGGCAAAGAATGGCACGAGCGCCCCATCCTTACGGGGAAGAGCAGAGTAAGTATACCGATGGCCACATTTAAACTAAGGCAAACCAACGCTGGAGAAACCTTCCTTTATGTGAAGCGGCTAGGCTCAGTTTTCCCTCTTATGATAAAATGCGCACGCCCGCAATTCGGAGGATGAATCGGAACGAGGTTTCCATTCTCACAAGAATTCTTATAGGTCACAGCCTATAGAAGCTTGGGTTCACGTATTAATTGGAAACACTTTTCTCTGTCTTGCGAGCCCCTACAGTTTTTTATGGATGAGTAGAATGGTTGCCAGCATTCCGTTTTGGCCTTCTATATCTGCTTTCTAAGATTGAAGAATTTCGTAGGTGATGTTTCTAATAAACTTTTACAATTTTGCTAAGTTAAGTAAAATATCGCATTACAAATATTGTATTCTGCTTCTATGTAGGTTTGGTCAATTAAAGCCACCCACTAAAGGTCTATTTGTTTATTGGCCCAATACATATTGGACATTGAATGTATTGAAAAGTTAAAGAGTAGTACAAAATTTTCTACAAATACGAGTTCAATGAACACTTTATAATACTTATTCTAACTACGGTTGAATAATTGCTGATAAGCAATAAATTTTCTGAAGTGCAACAGAAAAAGTCTATACAATATATAGTGACAGACATATATACACAGCAATACGCACGTGAATATTAATATACCCAATGTATAAATCTATGTTCTATATTTATTTCAAAACCAGTGATTATCAGCTGTAGACGATAGTGGAAGCAACTATGCGTATGCAAAAATCATTTTACATCTCTATAAACACAACAATCAGACAGGCGTGAAAAATGTCATTATTAATATTTAATATATTGATTATTACTTCTTGCTTTTTTTGCTTACTCTCTGCACTTACTTACTGCCACTTATCACGCGTTGTTCTATTGTCTTTATTCAATTATTGAATTATTTTAATACTATTTACTTTACAACAGCGCATTTTCAATTGATAGTTAACGGAATTCGCTATTGCGATAGGGCTTTGAATATTCCGTGACATTGTCACGAAGCGTGGATTATGTGCATTATCTTTCTGAGCTAGCTATTTAGCTGGCAAGTTGGCGATCGAAAGTGTATAGTACATACATATTCATTGCCGCCGAGACCTTTGCTGCTGGCTTTGCTGATGCTACCTTCACATTAGCTACCACACCGCCACTGCTGGCCGTCACAATCTCCACTAGCGATAACACCAGTTTACAAAATTTCAAAAATTTTCTGATCTGCGACAATCTTACAACAACTTTGTTATAAAATGTTCTGCGGAATTCGAATATGAAGTCAGAGTATAAAAAAGGGGTGGTTTTTTTTAGACATGTGGGTTTCAAGAATAAATGAAAGAGATATAATATAATGTTATAGCCAAGAATTTAGCTTTATTATAAAGATAAGGGTTTGTCATTATGTTTAAAAAATGATTTTGGGCAAGTGACCGCCGCGGCAGCCTCGAATAAATTCCACCCGAGAGGCCCAAATTTCGACCACTTGCCAGCAATAATGCGCCGAGTATTCTCTTCCAAGGCGTTATTAATCATGGCTCTATAGTGTTCCCCATTGATTGTAACACTATGGCCTGCTTGAGTTTTGAAGAAATATGGACCAGTGATTCCCTCTGCCCCTAGAGCACAGCAAACAAGCGACAATTTTGGTTATTAACGTGCCCATCCAATCAAAAATGAGCTTCATTTTCTTGTGAAAATATGGATCGGTGGGCATCTCGTTTTGAGCCCATTCACCGCACGTGCAACGCTGCTGATGGTCGATCGGCTTCAATTCTTGCCCGACTTGGATTTTGTTAGCCCACAAACTAAGATCCTTTCGCAAAATCTTCCATAAAGTGAATGGGTACAGCTCCAATTTTTGCGCGCGATGGCGGATGGACTAATTCGGGTCTTCTTCGATACTCTGCTCCACAGCGCCAATAGCGCCTTCGGAGCGCTCTGTACGGCGTCTCTGAGGATGCGGATTATCCACTAGGGTAAGCGTGTTGTGAAACCGATCCATGGTTGCTCGAAATACCGACTCTGCTGGGCGATTATGTCGACCGCACCATTATTTTTGTAAAAAAATTTGCACGATTTGCAAACGTTGTTCCGGAATAAGTATTTTCATTATAAATCAAGTAGCAGCTGTCAAAAAGACCAACTCCGAAAAAAGTAATGCCTCATTGAAAACCACACGCAAAATATCGGAAATTTTATTAGCTTTACATAAATAAAAAAAGTACTTTGAAATCGATCAGCTATGTTCAAATATAATTACAATTAAATTAAGTATATCTAAAAAAAATTGTCTCATAGGTCAGATGTCTTGTCGGCTAGTGTAATCCATCGCATTGTCTACAACAGCATACGACTATCAAACTCGTCGAAGACAACGACAATCCAATGAATAAAATTATTTTTTACCGCTTACCGGCTCATTGTCGGCTTGACTTTTCTTTTTATGTTTTAACTGGTTTCTGTATCGCTTTGTAATGGCTTATTGTTTCGCATCAAAGCATCAAGCTACGAGTATAGCGGCGAAGGTAGCACGGTATGAGAGGGGAAACCGCAAAAATAATTCCTTATACATATATAGTGCTTATCATAACTATGCGACAGGGAATTTTTGACAAATTTCGTTCCTTTATTTGTTACTTACACCTTGTTGACTATTTTTTTTGTATAAAAACACAGTTCATTTTACAACAAAAACCGTTTAAATTTCAATAAAATTCAACAAATTTTCAAACTTTTTAATCAGATTTTTTTTGTGTATGCAATTTTATAGCCTATTCAGTTTTAATAAAATGCAAGTTTCAATTTGCTAAAACTTTCCATAGATTTTTAACAATTTTTTTGCCGACGGTGTTAGTCATTTTCTTCCAGCTTCAATTCCAATTTTTTAACCTCCTCTAACTTGCACTTTATTACTTATATTGAAATTTGTCCTAATTTATTAAATCGACAATATTAATTTTTGAGTTCACGGGCAGTACAAGGAAAGTTGTTGGGGTTTTTCCAAAATACTTTCCTTGTACTGGCTTTGAGCTCAAAACTAATATTGCACTTTTGTAAAAATAAAAAAAGTACAAACGCACAACTTTTCTAGATAGTTTAAGATTGTGATGAAAATTTGTGGAATTTTATTAAAATTTTTGGTGTGCAATGAATGAACTGTTGTTTTATAAAAACTTGACTACAAATTGCTTAGAAATAAATGAAGTGTCGAAACTTGCCAAAAAGTCTCTGTTATGTAGTTATGATAAGCGCTATATTCTACATCTGCTCTACGAACATCTGGATCAGTCGCTATTGAAATGCTTGCGTCTTTTTTGAGTACCTTGGGATTCCCGGTTATATTTATTCATTTACTGGACGCTTTACATCCGGCTACTGAGGGCAGGTTCCGCTAGGTTGATCAGCTATTTACTTAGTACGTCGATTGATTACTGGTATGGTGTGGGTAAAGGTTTTTTCCGTTGCGTTTTTGTAATCCTTTATCTCGCGTTCGCACAATTTTAATGTAAATAAATATTTAGTTGATTTTTTATTGAAAGCAACACTGTATTCAAATGTACGGATGTGCCTATAGGAAATGTGAACATTCCGTCATATATAGTTGAGGTAGTACTTAGTACTATTGCTACTAATAAAAATACGAGTATTATTTACTTATTAGTAGTAGAATTAGTAAAAATAGTAGTAGAAATTAGTAAACTTGTAGTGGCATTAGTAAACATAGTATTATAAATTAGTTCAAACAGTAGTAGTAATTAATAGTAGCATTAAAAAAATAGTAGTATAAATTATTAAAAATAGTAGTAGTTAATAGTAGTTGAAGTGGTAGTAGTTAGTAATAGTAATAGTCGCTACCTCTGCGTTTGTTTTTTCTCATATAAGCCTCATGTGGTAACTTCGTGACGCGATAACGACACGACTTGCGTTATGCGATGTAAAAATCACTCTCGTGCCGCTAAAGAAGTTTTACTTCAAAAATCACAAATTCCTTTAAGAGTTTGATGAATATGAAAAATTTAGAGTGTTATAGAAAAAAATCGTAACAGCTACTTTTAAAGTCAAAACTTAAAAAAATATCACAAAATTTGTAAATATCTGGAGTGCTTGATTTTTTACGATTTTTTTCGGTAACACCCAAAATATTAAATATTAATTAAACTGCTGTAGAATTTTTCTGATTTTTTTTTAAGCTTTGGTGTTAAAAGAATTTGTTTTAATGATGTTTTATTTTTTTAATATGTTTATGTCCGATATTTTTTGTAACGCTAAAAAATTTTAAATATTCCTATGGAGTTCAACGGAAGTAGGAAGTAACCCTAAGAAAAATTAAACTTTTGAAGAGGGTTGCCACCTTTTAGAGAACGTTGTTACAATTCAATTGGTAAGGTAACTAAAATTCTCTCTCTTCGTCAAACGAAAGCATTCTAATGAAGCTTTATTCAAAAAGTGTATTTGTAGAGAGTTGCCACCTGTTTAGAAAAGCTTAAAATGAAATTAATTCATACGATAAATAGTAAAGCATTACAATACTGATAAAGGTTTAGGAAAACTTTTTTGCGAAAATATTCGGAAATTGGTTATTTCGTTTTCAGTTACGTTCGAATTTATGCGAGCAAAGCCGCAGGTAAATTCTAGCATTTAAATAAATAAAATTCGTTTTCAAAATAATCAGGGACAGAAAGTAATTGTTATTTTGAATTTTTTTGATAAAAAAATTAGTGGAAAGAATTCGTTCAAAACAGAACTACAATAAATCGCTCTAACCAAGGGGCATTACCTTGTTTAAATTTAAAAGATTTTTTGTTTGAAATCATTGCATAATCTTTATTTTTAATTTTTATTTTTTCGATAAATTTGTTGGATATTTTATGATATTTATTTTTTCAATTAAGAATCGTTATTCTTGGATTTCAATTTTTTTGATCACATTTGATCGATATTTCGTAGTTTTTATTTTTTAGCGCATAAAAATTAATTCGTGTTGTTGTTGTTGCTATTATTGTAATCCCCGATTAGTTTTTTGGGTTTGTTATGATCGAAAAGAAATCCCAAAATAGAGATGAAAATTTATCGAAAAAATAAAAATCCAAAAATCACGGGTAAAATTGATAAAAAAAATATAAATCACACACAAAAAATTTGTTATTTAATAAAAATTATGTTCACCGGTTTTATTGCCTAGAACAAGTTCTGTTTATTTTAAATAAAATATGTGCAGATCGGTTTCACCTGAACTTAAACCCTTAGACCTACCGATGGTTGCATCTCTGGGAGAAGGAGGCACTTTGATTTCTAGAACTTCGCTTGAGTTTCCATATGAAGCGAATACTTCCACTTGACTTCCATATGGGAGCATTCGTTATTTTCCTAAAGGGTACGTACATACAAACGTGTGTATGTATATATGAATGTACGCTGTGTACTTTGGTTTTTGTAATTGCTGGTATATTTGTGAATTTTTTGACCACTTTTTTTATTTTTTCTAATGTGCCAAGTAGGTATGAAGTGGTTATGTAAACAAAACACTAGGAGAAAGCCGCCCAGTATGACTGATGAATAACAAATTTGACAAAAAAGTAATCGAAATTAGATATTAATTTGATGAATAACATCAATACTTTTCAATAATAGAGTTAAAGTGAAATTAGTGTTTGTATTTTGGAGACCTTAACTGGGCAGACATTCAAATTATAGCTAAAATTAAGTTAAAAAAACGAACTATATTTAAACTATGGACAGAATATTCAAAACGACGCAACATTTTTTTTTAGTACAATTAAAAATGACAATAGGCTTGAGGGATGCTATTGGGAGAGTTATTAACTATAATAACTATAATAAATAAGTCCCATCACTCCAATTGCTCCTCGAACAGAAAATTTTAGCTCACTTTATTTGATGGTTTCATGGAGAAAAATATATATAATATTAAAAATTGAAACATTTTTAGTCTCATTAATAAAATTTTCTCAAAGAACGTAGATGACAAAGACGTTGCATCACTCTCACCGTCCGATTTCACCATACCATAGAATCTGATTAGACTCAATGGGTTTCTGGTGTGGTGAAATTGGACGAAACGAAACGCCATGCAACTTCTTCGTAATCTACGTTCTTTGTTTTCCTTTTCTCGAAGTAAAGTTGCATTTATTCCGCCCCGTGCCAGGGGTTTCAAATTTGTGTGTTCTTTTCTCCGAATTTTCTTTGAATTATTTGTTCTCTTCTCAAAATGTAAAATTTTTACCCGAGAAAAATGCGACATTTTCTATCTCAACCAAACGTGAGGGTTAGGGCTGTAGTACTAATTTTAATTGTGTATTTTGTTATTTCTCATAATAGTTTTGTTCGAAAGTCTTAATTTTGAAACTAAATGCAAGTTAATTGTTTAAATTTATTGCGCTCGATGAATAAATTGGTGATCAAGTGAAATTGATAGCGGGCATTTTTTTTTGTTCTTTTTTCATATGCAACATTATCGCCGGGTACATGGCCTGATTTTCGTAATGTTGCCTTAAAATGAGGTGACATTTATTTCGAGAAAAGAACACGCTATAACTAAGCTAAACTTTTTTATTTTTCTGCATTCTTTGATTTCAAGGTTATCGTGTGGAGAAATCACTTTAATTCCTGTGGTAAAGCTAGATCTAAATAAAGTTTTAAATTACTTACCTGCGTAATTTTCGAAAATGTGTAAAAAACGGTAGGAGTGCATATCTGCTCAAATAACTTGTTTTGACTTCTAGAGTCGGATTTCCAAAAAAAAAAGAGTACATAGCAACAACTTTATAACGCCCTCGGATACAATACCAAAAAAATGGATGGTAGGAGCGATGGTGGTGGGCAAAAGTGTAGATATAAAATGATACTCTCTTATAAGTCACAGCATTTCCTTAGGCATCATAGCCGTAACTCTTCAAGTTTTTGCAAAGTGGGTATTAACTTTGTTCGCCTTAACCTTTAACTCAGTCGTGCTGGACTATGAGTTTATTCATCTAAAATGCTATGTAATATAGCGTCTTTAAAAAAATGGCATGGTTACTCTCAGTGACCGAAAATAACTGGTCCACATTAAATTCAATGTGGTTTTTCTAACACTTACAACATTTTTAACACTTAACATTTTTAAAAAACTATCTGTTATTGCCCTTTTGTGATATATCACTGGGAGAATGATCGTCGATAATTATTGTTTTGAAACTTATGTTATAAGTCTTTCTATAATAATTTGGAGAGAGAAAAAATTTTTAAGTCTTAAAGTACAGAATTATTTTGGAACCATTTCGGGACTAGCTTACTACCATTTTAGAACGATTGCCAAAATAGTCTCGAATTTTTCCCGATGTATTTCCGAAATAATTCCGAAATTGTCCCTAAAAAGTCCCGAAATGATTCCGAAATCTGTAGTTCAGACTTTGGCGTGAACCTCGAGAAAACTGACCTGATGCTTTTCTCAAAGAATACCGAATTAATTTCACTAAACCAAAGTTTCGAGGGTCGGAACTGGGTCTGTCAAACAAAGTGAATTATCTTGGTGTTATTATTTCAGAGGCAATAAGATGCATAAAGCAAAATGCACCCGCGAAGTCGCCGGTAAATATTTTCTTATACAACCAAGCGGATATTCGGAGACAGTCTTCTACCTCGGTCAGATCCCATCTAGTGGATGAACGTAAAAGAGAGCTGACCTCGATTAACCTCATACGGATCACGGGGCATAGGGGCATTAAACGGCAATGAAACAGCAGATGAACTGGCGAGGTGTGGCTCTGCATTGAAAGTGTCCCACGCGGTGGAAATGGTTGCCTCGCTCAGAGAGTTAAAAAGCAAGTTTGCCGAATTTTACTACTCAAAAGTTAAGCAGTGACGGAACCGTACAGGATCGTATAGGATTACCCGGCAGTTCTGGTCGCCTTATGATCCGCCTAAAACCAGAGCTCTTTTAGGTATGAGCAAAGAAAATACCTACAAACCTACGGCAGTTCGCACAAGGCACTGTCCCTTAGGAGTGCATGCCAAAAGAATTGGCTTACCCTACAACAGGTTCTGTCGCAGCTGTGAGGACCTCTAGAGAGACAGTCGGACACATACTGTGTGAGTGCCCAGCTCTCGCTTGGATGAGGCTAAAAACACTCGCTAAACTATTCCTACAGAACACTTCAGAGTGCAGGTTGCCCGAGTTTTCTGGACTCAAAATGGCCAATTTGCTAATTGTTTGTCTCCAGGGTGACAATCCACTTAAATCAACCAACCAGTCATCTGTACAATCATTTGTATCTGCATATTTTTAGGGATAGATATCTCTTCATCTGTATCTAAATCAGTAAAGAATTTACAATGGTATCTGTATCTGCATCTAAAAAAGATGTGGATGTATTTATATATCTAGCTGTAGCTGAATACGTAGCTGTATCTGCCCCTTATATCAGTATCTATGTATATCTGTATCTATATTCCAGCGCAATGTCTGTATCTGTATCTGTATCTGCAACTGTATTCGCATTTCCATCTATATCTAAATATGTACGTATCTACATCTGCATCTATGCTTCATTTTTCTAGCACAATGATTTGCCATCAACTCAAGGGGCTGCAAAAAAAGTGTGGATTTCTATTTACGAGTATTTTCTGCCGTTTATTTACACATTGCCAGCCCAAAGTGGTGGGTTCAAACACTGCGCCCAAGGGCTATGGAAATGCTTCAATGCATTTCATGCTTCACACACCATGACGTGGCTGCAAATTTAATTGCGGTTATAGAAAATTATCCAAACAAATTATGGTTTCAATTTAAAGATGAAAAAAATAAAAATTAAATAAAATTATAAATATTAATAAAGCAATACAATATTAAACATAAAATATTAACTAAAAAACGAAGAAGAGCGCTGAATGTGGTATGCTGTGTAGAATGTGAAGAACAACAAAAGCAAACAAATTTAAAAAAAATATAAACTCTAACAACTATTGCAAAAGTTGCGCGCGAACAGCTCTTGCTAACCAGCTGTGTGACTTGATATTTTAATATAAAAAAAAAATATATACAATGTCTGCAATTTATGCAAAACAATAATTTATTTATGCATAATAGCTTACAATCAGATAGCCAGCGTCAGCAAGTGTGTGTTTAGCATCTTCAACACAGCGCTTAAATCAGAGGTAAAGTTATTAACGAAGTGGCTTTATAATTGTTGGCATAGCCATTGGCGGTTTTAGGGCAAAGCGATCGCTCCGGGCGCCGGATTTAAGGTTCGCTTCTTATGGAAAGGGGAAGCAATTTTTTTTAAATGATTTTTTATTATTATCTTTTAGGTTTAAGCAGAAATTTGAAAAATTATTGAAAAAATTGTTAATAACTAGTAAAGTTATTAGGAATATTTGACGATGTGATGCGAGATCATTTGCGCAGAAAATCGACGATTTATGAAAAGCAAAAACCAAGGGTTCAAACGAGAGTTCTCAATTTGAATTCCAGAGCAGAATTTTTACAATGTGAGTGCCACTGCTGGAATTTGGAGATTGCTGACGCTGCCTCTTAATCAAGAACATGAATTACACTTTCAGGCATATTTCAGAGCATCTAAGCCCTGTTCTCAGCGTCTATAGGAAGGTGGGATATCTTAAAAAGTCACGGTGAAATCGTTATGTACGACTTGCTGGGAAAGTCGAAGCCGTCAAATTTAAAGCAAAGAGCGTTGATTTGTGTTTTCGAATCTGATTTGACTGATCCTGCTGTTCAACAGGAAGCCCATTGCTTGACAAACGAACTAAAACGATTTGACTCTCTCATCTCACTTTCTCATCGCATCTCACTCGCTTGGTGCGACTTTTTTTTCAATACAACATTGTCAGTAAACAATGCAAAGTCGCACCATGGTAACTGCTGTAGGTGTGGAAAATTGTGTTAAATTTCTATTTACGTACAGAGATAAAGGTTTCGAATCTGCGTTGAAATCTACTGAACAAATTACTGAGATTCTTGGGACTGTCTCATCATTTGAAATTTCATCTCGTAAAAGATAGGAAAAAAGATGTTCGATTATCATCTGGATGAATCTGCAATCCCTACACCAAAATATCAATTTCGGAGAGATTGCTTCTTCATTCTAGTCGACTCCGCACTTGCTTCTCTAAAAGAACATTTTAAGCAGCTGAAAAATCATGAAAAGCTTTTGGTGAATTTCGTACGACTTCTCTCTACATACAAAAATGAAAAGACTCCAATCAAGGCGAATTTATAGAAGGTGATGGCAGGTAAGAGCAGCTGATTTGATTTTTTTTTATTCACTTACATGTATTTTGTTTTTGCTTTTGCGTATGACCTTTCAAAAGCCGTAAAAGCAAAAACAAAATGTATTTAAATTTTGACAACTCTTACGCAGAAACAAAAACAAAATACATACGAATTTTGTAGTTGTATTTATAACACCACCTTGTATGGATTCGACTTGACTCCAATATTCAAATATGAAAGACTCTCTATAGTATCAAAATGTCAGAATTTGAGTGCCAAGCTCAATACTGAAGAGGATTCGGATATTAATGGACTGGAGCTTTGCAATTTCGGCATATAAAACCTGCAAAAACAAAAATATAGCGTCCATTAGAAATTCTTCAATTTATGGTTGAGAAAAATTTGATTAGCTTGTTTCCAAACCAATTTGTGTATCTCTCCGAACACTGTTGACTATGCCAGTGGAGAACGAAGTTTTTCGAAACTGAAACTCATCGAAACGTAGCTCAGATTCACTTAGTCACAGGAAAAACTGAATTCTTTCGCACTGTTATCAACTGAAAATGAAATATCCAATCAAATTAATTTTGACAGAACAATCGAGCAATTTGCACAGGTCAAAGCTCGCAATGTGAATTTCGTTTAATCGGATTAGATTGAATATACTGTATTCAAAATGAAGAGATCTATGTATGATAATATAAATTTACTTGTGGAGAGTTTTTAACTAATTTGTAATAAGAAAAAGCCTATGCCATTGGGCTTAGAAAGTTCGATAGGTTTTCGTATTTCTCATCCTGACGTATCCGATCTTTACAATAAATTTTTTCGTTAAACTCTTTCGCTTTTTTTAAGAAAAAATATCAAGGCGAAAATCATATGACAAATGGGGGCGCTTTTTTAAAATTCGCCCTGGCGTCATTTCGTCTAAAGCTAGCCTACGATTATTGTTGCACTTGGAAGTTGCCGCTAATTGATACTATCTGACACCCAACTCTTTTTTTGCTCTAAACAACGCAAATTTCAATAACTGTCCCATTAATAGCAAATTATAGTAGTTATTATAAAAGAACAATGCTGTTACTTAATATGCGGGGACTTACCTAGGTTAGTGTATATAATTTTAAAATACACTGTGTGCAAAATTGTGTGCCTTTGAAGATCCCATCATAAATCACAGCCATGACTTAAATAAGCTGTAGAAAATGTAGCTTGAACAATGCGAAAAATTACTAATTATTTTAATAGTAAGGAAACGTGAGTGATTTTATTTGTTTTAGTGTTGTTAAAAATCCATTTATCTATGCACATTAGGGTGGTCCTTAAAAAAAATGAAATGCCAGATTACACTATGAAACCCCAAAATATTTAATTTTTTTTTTCATCTAAAACCCAAAGTCGATGATTCTATATTCAAAGATATTACATATAAATTTTGGTTTCGATTTGGTTTAAGACGTGTGGCACAGGTGCCAAAGATCAGATTATCCAATGAAGACCCAAAAAATTAACATTACAATACAATATGTTCAAGTAAAGTGGTATCGAAATCGGGCATTAGATGATAAAAAATTGATTAAAGTTGTTTGAATCTTTCTAAGGTAATCTGAATTTTGATCTCTTCAACTATCGTCAACTATAGTAGTTTCGAACTTGGGTATTAAATGAAAAAAAAATTATTTGAATCTCTATAGAGAAATCCGAAATTTGGTATACTGTGCAACACGTCTTAGCCGGCTGCAATTGGCACTAAAATTTTTATATGCGATGTTTTCGACTATAGTAATATCGGTGTAGAAGTTGAGGTTAAGGAAATCTGATGTAAAAATTTTCTCCCCACTTTTAATGAACCACCCTAATGTACACCAATATGTACAAATACCTCTACCTATCTACCAGCTCACATGGCCGAGTGTGTTGATTGGTGTTATTGGCAAATTACCTAAGTACGTACATATATTTTTCGGAAATTCGATATGCACGATTTTACTAGCTTCTTCTTTTCAGTAAAGCTGGTTTTTTTTTTTAGATTGAGGTTAGATACAAAAATACATACATACATATATATGCCTGGGCATGAACGTAACAAGGGGGAGGGTATTTGGGCTTAACGTTACGAATTCGACTGTTAAAGACTGTTAAAGAAATGGAAATAATTTATTTCAGCTAAGTTATGAACTTTTAATTCATTTTGATTTTAATTTTAATTTTATTTTTTATTATCAAAAAAAATCTACCAAATTTATCATTTTATTTTTTATAGGTGGCAACTTTGTTAAAAAATTTGGTGTGATAAGCGCGTAGGTATATGTAAATACTAAAAGTGTTTTTCATAACAATTCAATTTTATAATACTTTATTTAACTTAATCAAAAACTTCTTTAATTGTGGATAAGTGGCAACACTTTTATGAACTGCTTGCAAAAAACTTTTGCGTAAATATATAAACGTGCGACATTTTGACTTCGCTAACGTTATAAAAAAATTTTTACTTAATTTTAAAATAGTTGGCCAGCTCAAACAACTTTTCGAGACTAAATTATTTTCGTATAAACGCTTTCGTTTTACACCAATACTTATACAATATAATAATAACTATACGATAATATATTACAATTACATTTCAGTAAGCTTAGAAATTAAATTAAATTAATACTTTTAAACAGGTGGCAACACTCCTTGAACTCATATTCATGATTCTGTCTTAGTATTTCTGTTAATTTAATTTAATTTACCTTTTCAAACAGGTGGCAACCCTCTGCATATAGTATATACAAAATAAAGATTAAACCTCCTTTGTCTGAGACCAATATTTCAAAATTTGACTTAACTAATTTTAATTTAATTTAATTTTTTAAACAGGTGACAAGACTCTCCAAAAATATTCTTGAAATTATGCTATCCGAAAACCTATAGTTTGGCACTCATATCGTAAAATTTCATTGAATTAATTAGTTCAACTCCATTTAATTTAAACAGGTGGCAACCTTTTTGCAAAACAATTTGCAAATTAAGATTTATTGAACATTATTCGTTTGATAGCCATATTACAATATTTAATTTTACTCATTGTTTTAATTAAATTTACCCTTTTAAACAGATGGCAACTCTCTTTACAAATTGCTGCAACAAAAATCGTTGGTTGAGTATGCCAACCTCTTTCCATGGGCACCCACTAAGTCTAAGAGCGATGCGGTCAAGGCGAATGAGAGCTTTGGGTCGCTTTACGTCAACAGAGCAGAGCAGAGGAGTACAACTACCTTGTTTTCGTATATTATTCGGCAGAGTTTATAGGAGCCTGTCCGAATCCGAGTTTTTTCCAGATACTATACGTGGCTTTATTCCCACCTTTTGCCTGCAGTCGTCTTACAGTTCCCTAACGAGAGTTATGGTTTGAAAGAGGAGAAGAGATAACCCTCTTGGTTTCTGTAGGATTAACGGTAAGCCCACACTTCTATGCTGTTTATAAGACAGAGGCTATTTTGTAATAGCTGATCTGCAGATGTTGACTGATTGGCACGATTGCTCTGTCGTCAGAATACACTATAACTTGGCAATCGGGACCTTTAGATTCAGATCTAGGACATTAATGGTAACATTCTATAGTAGAGGAGAGAGAATGCCCTCCTGGGCCAGAGTCAATCCACTAGTGCTGAAAGAAAATGTCTCTTTTTGAGAAGAAGCCCAACAAAATCAAGCATTCCCATCTGCCCCCCACACTAAGGAGGTATTTAGAAACCGATACAGAGTGAACATCGTTGAAAGCTCCTTCGATATCGAGGAAAACTCCCAGCGTATATGGCTAGTCTTTTCCGATCGCTATAACGATTTCCTAAATGGCTTGAAATCCTTCGGTTTCCGATGAGATATCTTGCCACCTTTGGATAGAAAACTAATCTCTCTCCTCTGTCCACTCGTGTGGGACATGGGTTGGAGTTAGGCAGGCCGTAAAAATCTGAGAGAGTAACGTAGCAGAGAGGCAAATATTGCACCAAGAATCATTAGATAAATGTTAGGTTGGCAATTTAAGTGTTGAGAAATAACACGGATCTATATAGCGCCATAAAGAAAGAAAGGCTTACTCTCGATTTAGCCGACTGGACTACGCACGGTCATAACTACTACAGATTAAACACATGGAAAGAGAGTGACACCATCCCATCTCACATATTTGGTGGCCTCTAACATCCTAAAGCCTTACACTCGCCTAAGGCTGGGCCACACAATATTTACTCATTCTCACCTGCTAACTAAAAAAAAGCCCTTCTCGCTGTCCTTTATGTGACGGTCCAAACACGGCGGAACACTTCATTACTCAATGCCCTAAAACAATGGAGTACGAGAGCAGCAACAACATTAACCTAACTAGAGCACTATCTACACCCAGCTGTGACAATATTCTGACAACATATAATTTCTTAAGGAATAATAATATCTTAAATTTAATTTAGCTTAAATATTATCTTTGTTTCTTATTATTTTTCAATAATTAGCGTACAATCTTATCAAATAATTTTAACACGTTATTCAACTCAACTGTATTTATGAGATTAAAATAAGTCACTAAAAAGACGACCGAAAGCCTCGCAGTTAGTGTCGCTTTTTTTTAAATTTATACTGTAATTTATTATTGTATAAATAAAATGCTTCAAATAACATAACAACATAAAAAAGGGTACATAACTCCCCACTGAAACTAGGCCTTTCCAACTACCAACGCAGCGTGACTGGATGTACATTTAAATTTAAATTTAAGTGAGCTCATATTTTGTTTACTACATATAATACATCTAAGGCTGATGCACTGCCAAAAGTAATAATAACAATATCGGAGGCGTCTCAGTTTGCGACCCACTGCCGTAGTGTAAAGGGGGATAAATAATCTAAATAAGAGGTTCAGGTCCCCCTATCTTGAGACACCAGCTTTGTGAGATGGGACTAGCTAAAGTAGGACTGTATTTCAAATACTGAATTTTTTTTATATTTAGTTACTAAATTTTGTAGCAACACAGCCCCGCTGCGTTCCACAATTTAAGTGATAAAATTATACGACTTCCAAGTATACACAAAGTTCATTAAACATAATCGTTATATGATACTTCTCAAGTCAAGTCAAGTCAAGTTAAGTTAAGCTAAGTATACATAACTGAGCCATTAGGTTGGCTAGTGGTATATGCAATATGTTGTAGAGTGTTGCTGTTGCTGAGATATGGAAAATACTCTGGAAGAAATTTAGGATGAAATGGCAAAAATGAAAAATAATTAAGTTCACTTTTTAACACTTGTTACAATTTATATCCCACATTTATGAAAGTAGTTTTAGTTAATATCAATCTGTGAACTTCATGGTTTTTTGTTAATAAAAATATTTATATATATTTTTCTGCTCAGCTTGTTGAAACGATTGAGTAGGACTCCTCGCCCCTTACCTTTTCTCTGGCTAGGCCCCTGCCCACAGGTGGTACTTGAATCAACTCACTGTTAATATCCATAATTTCGCAAAATCTTCACTCCTGTTTACGAGTATCTTTTATTTGCATTTTAATAACCCTCCTGAACCTGTTCGCATTTTAATTATTTGTTATTTGCTAATCGAAAAATTCTAATGAATTATTAAAAAAAAAACAAAACAAAAAAAAGACGATACAAATATTTTGCAAATAAATTAAAGTTTCATATATACCACTTTTCTTTTTTATTATGACCAGGAAGTTGTGCTACATTAATAATCATCAGAAACTTGATTCCATAAAAGCTTTTGTGCGATTTTATAAAATTTTTCGTTTAGTTATTCAGTTGTCTGGCATTTCATTTATTTTTATGAAAATAAATTAATATTTAATAACCGCAATCGAATTTTATTTCTTTAATTTTAAAATTGGATCGTCTGCAATTCCTAAATCTTTTGTCGTAGTTTGGTAATTAGGAAGACGAATTTTAATACAGAATCGTACAATACATTTTTTATTCGATACCGATAATTCTAACTCGATAGTTTCAGAATGATTTTTTTTCCTTTTCTCTGGCTACTCGAGTACCTGAACGACAGTATCTTATCGGAATTGCAAGGAAAAATATTTGATTTTTTGATAATATATCATAAGGTGGAAGAAGAATTGAGTGAAACACCACAAGGTCTGCACCAAATCCACGCCATAACCTATTCCGTTTTAAATTTCGGGAGTGACATTTCCTGTACTGGCAGTTTTGCTAAAACGAGTAAAATTAACAAAAAAAAAAATTAAGGATGACCCGAAAAGCGTAGAAAATTAAAAAAAATGTATTTCTAAACGGCATCTGAATGAATTTTGGCTTGAGCTGACGGCTTCGCCTCAGAACTACGCGGATGACATTATCAATCTAATCAGAAAACGGGATGATCTCGAATCTTCTACTGTCCAATAGAATTAAAATTAAATGCAAGCATCGTTACCTTGTCTATTAAAATCAGAAAGTGGAACCGACTGAAATAATTTCTTCATGCAGTAAAGTTACCATTCTCTGAATAAGTCAAATACATGGGTACAACCCATAAGGACAATGTCTCACTGGGCTTACACCTAACATAACCTACTAAAAAGATAAATATCCCTTTGGAGATTACGAAAACCTATGGACAGAAATTGGGGCATCAAAATTGAAATTCAATCATAATCGCCTCAGAAATAGCGCCACCTAGCGCATTCATTTTTATTAAATTCGAAAAATAAATACAGATCTTCTGAATATTTCGACTCATGCGCCGCCTAACAGACTAAAAATAGCCTCTGTCCGTGCCATCTGCCTAATATCTTGCCCAGACCAAAACTTAATCTTGTATTTATCGCAATTATCTCGCCAATCCATACTCTGCACAAAAATCTGACTTGGAAATCTCGTCATCGAGGATTTCAGGACTTAATTTAGATTTAATTTTTCTGTGGAATCCTGATTTTGCGCCCTATGCAGTGAAAACCAAACAAACCAAAGCGAATTCATATCAGGTGGTAGCGTTCAATGAGCTGAATGTTTGTTCTATCTTCATTTTTAGGATGTTACGGTAATTAAGAATAGAAGAGTGGACGCTATAATCGTTTCTATGATGTCATGGGTAAAGGAAAAATACAAATATAGTGGAAGAAGAAGACATTAACTGTTTATTTGAATTCGCCTTGGTAAAAATGTAAAAACTGTTGGATTTAGGTCGCTACACTCATAAGCAAAAAAACCAGGGTTTTGTAATGAATGGTAAACTTTAATTCGAAACAAGTTTATAGAAACGAAATTTTGGAATGGAGTGCTCAAGCATTCAGGCATAGTTGCCCATTGCACTTAATGCCTGGGAAGGACGAAGAGAATGAGGGAGAGAGGAAAGGCAAGATTTCCACATAGTGCCATCGATGATGCCTATAGTGACTACATGGATTGCGTTCTGTAATCAACCCAACCAGGGCTCGTAACTCCTTCCTTTTCTGTCTTCCTTGCCTGGTCTTTATAGGAAGCTCGTGGTTAATTTGCAGGTGTCGGTAGTCGGTAGACTCTGATTTGGCATTAACGTCACCTTTCGCCAATTATCCAGTCCGCTACCTTAAGTATAGCAAATATCTCTGATTGGGAAACCATTGTCACTATACCTAAGGCAGAAAAGCATTTGAAATCGCCTCCCAAGGGATTACATGAATCTCTCCATTGTTCTCTTGTACCAAAATTTAGGATATACTTTCTACAAAAAGAGACTCTCAATATCAGTTGGCCATTTGGGGTCAAAGACAACCTCCAAATAACTTTCTGCGTCCGGGATTCTCAGCGCCGTGCCACAATCTAAAAGAATGTAGTCGACACAAAGTTATATTGGATCGTTAAATTTATGATCGCTAATATCGTGCTCATGGGGTCCGCAATGCCAGAGAATATCAAACAATTGTTAGAAGTTTTCTAGTAATGGATTTAATCATGGTTCTAGGCCATCAAACTACCTGATAATTTATCTAATTAGAGCTATGAATACCCAAAGTCTTACGACACTGTTCAAAAACTTTCAGTACTCGATTCACCTTCTGTTCGACATGAGCTTTCCAAGTAATTTTTCTATCAAGGGTTACACCCAGGTATTTCACTGCTTCGGAAAGTATTAAGTTTACGCCTCTAAGCACCGGAAGGTTGAGAACTTTCAATTTTATTTTCCTCGTAAAAAATATCAGTGTTGTCTATCTAAGGTTGACTGAAAGACCCAGAACCAGCACCAAAACCCTGCACCAAAACCATTGATGGGATATATTTTTTGACCATGCGCTCTAGGCTCTTCAGCATGAAAGATGTCAGGCTGATTGGTCTGCAGTTTTTTCCCGGTTTGGGAATTAAGACTACCCTAACTTTTCTCAAAAACATAGAAATATGACCAAAAGTCCGACAAAGATTTTTATCAAGACCATAATGAACCAGGCGGCCGCCGTAGCTGAGTGTGTAGTGTGTGCGCGCTTCATTCGGTGGGTCCCAGGTTAAAATTCTGGCCGGGACAAGTAAAATATAATATAATAGCGGTTGCCCCTAGGTAGGCAATGGCAAACCTCCGAGTGTATTTTTGCTTCTCAAAAAAAAAAAAAAAAATATTCGCCGTTCAGAGTCGGCGTAAAACTGTAGGTCCCTCAACTTGTGTTACAACATCAAGATGCACAACACAAATTGTAGGAGAAGTTCGGCCAAAATCGCTTAAGCGTTTATAGCGCCATTTAAATAAAAATATAATGAATTTTCCCCATACACTTTAACATTTCCATATACACCTTATCTAGGCCTGGTGACATAAAGTCATCCAAAGAGGATAGAGAGGACCGCATTGACACCTCAGACACCACCCGTGACGCAAAGTAACAGTTTAGTCTAGTGGACTCTGCCGCCACCTTATCTGACGCTATATCTCTGTCTGCGTCAGAAATTAACCTGCTATTCGGAAAGTGGGTTTCCAGGAGATTTTCGTACGTCTCTACAGCGACGTAGTAGAAGATCTATCAGACCTTTTGAGAGAGAGAGCCTTGCCGACTCTTTCATGCTATCAATACCACTACAGTACAGTAAACGTAGTATAAGACTTGGTTTGAATTGAGGCGCTCGAAGATATTCCAATCAACCAAGCAGATATTCATATAAAACTGCGACATCAATGAGATCTTAATGAGGCAAGGCTACTGAATATTTATCAAGACTTCTTTGTTGTAACTAATTGCTTTTTGAAATTAGAAAAAAAAAATATTAACAATCGTGGCAATAAAAATACTTCAATTAGTTCACTGAAGATAGGTTGTGTTTTTTTTTAGTAAGTTATGCGAATATTTGACTTTATGACACAAATAGACAACAAGTAAATGGAATACAATCTAATAACACCGTAAATAGTTATGTATATATATTTGTATGAGTAAATATGTACATATGTATTATTCGCTAAGGTGTTGTAAGAATTTTCAAAGCGGAATATTCCAATAGGTAAACTTAACTACTCCACTTAAGTAATTGCTCATTCCAAATATAATTGGTTAGATTGACAGATGTGGCTTACAGTTAGTGTAGATTTGCATAAATAATAATTGTACAAATCGGCATGTTGCGTCGCGGGCATACATATTCATATACTGTTTATTTATACAGGGTCTATCGACAAGTGATTTATCTAAATTAATTTTGTGAAATGTTGTCGTTTTTTCTTTTATTAAATACAAAAACAATATCTGCCAAAGATCCACCGATGTTACAGTGTTATGCTGAAGACAATTAATAAATTCGATTTTTTAGACAATGACAAATCTAATATATAGTTTAATAGACTAATGCCTGACTAAGTGCAGTCTTAGAAAAAATTGAGCAAAATTACTGAAAGATTGTACAGCGAAAATAGATGAAATGTTTCATGCATTTAAATTGTGTAGAGCTCTCATTAATCGACTAGTCGACTAATCGGTTAATCGATTAGCAAAAGTTGTTTACAACAATTGTCGACTTTACATAATTGACTAACCGTTTCTATTCGATTTTCGACTAACCGACCCGAAACAACTAGGCGACTAACCGTTCATTTTCCATTTTTCGACTAGTGGTTTTCTTTCAATAAATTTATGTTTTTTATATGTATGTTTGGGAATGCTTATGCTTATTGATAAAGCTTGATTTCCACTATAATGAAGGTTTTATGAATTCATTGTAAGTAGCTGTCAATATTCGAATAATTTCGGATAGTCGATTTTCAGACCACTCGATGGTGAGCGTTTAGTTGAAAGTGAACTTTTAGTCGAATACTTGGCATTCGATTATCAATTATCAAAACAAGTATCTAATCGACTAGTCGAATAAAATTATTCAATATTAAGGAGAATTTTTATTAATTCGTAAATAAGAATATGTATTTGAAAACCCTTGCTAAAGAAACGAAAGAAGTACTTATAGAGACCAACCAATCATTGGCAATTTTTGTTGACTATCCTAAACTAAAATTTGTAAAGATTTTAGAGATTCCTTAGCTATTTTTTTAAACGCTAGCCATAATCATATAAAATTTATGTAGCCATTATGTGCGGCAATTTTTTTCTCTTTTACTTAGTGAATTAGCTTTTAGTTTTCTTGTGGTTTTGAAAAATACCGCTATATGAGAAGTGGATGTGGTTGTAACTCTATCTTTATAATTTTGAAACTTATGCTCGACTTAGAATATAAAGTGTGTACCAAATTTGACAGAGTTTGGTTTGGGAGATATAACTATTTGCTCTAAAGTGGGCGGTGCCATGCCAATTTTTAATCACATATGTATGTATTTCAATATTGTGTACCGAACTTGAGGAAATTACCTTTTACAGTTACTGAAATATGTAATGTCTTTTCTATAACTTACTTTCATATGAGAGATAGGCGTGAGGTAATGACTGATTTCTTTTGAAGCACTCCATTTATTTTGTGCCAAACCATACCATGAATATGACGCAATGACATCACCTGGACCCCATGACTCAACCCTGACTGGGGAGGATG
Source organism: Anomoia purmunda (assembly GCA_951828415.1). Taxonomy (NCBI): domain Eukaryota; kingdom Metazoa; phylum Arthropoda; class Insecta; order Diptera; family Tephritidae; genus Anomoia; species Anomoia purmunda. Next base: position 50,757,033 of record OX639995.1, read on the forward strand.
GCCAAATTTTTGTTATAAAGCCGAAAAATGTAATCACATAAATCAAACGTGGTGTACTTAATACACAATTTTGGACTGATCCGACCACGCCTAGCTCTACCGCACATATAACTTTACATTTTATTTATGAGTTTGAAGTGTTTTATTGGGCAGTCTAAAAAACGATGACACCTGTTGGCAAAACTTTTTTTGTCGAGCTAATTTTTTCTCCACCCCTCTCTGAAACAAATTCAACAGCGAATTTTGACGAGCGTGCGAACGCCTATGACGCTTATAAAAGTTGTTGCGCAGCTCTGATGCATTTTCGCCTAGCCAATTTACGGGAACCATGCATCAGGATTTTGCGCAAAGTAGGTGGCAACGGATACCACGGGGAATTGAGCGTGTATGAAGAAAATGTTTTCTTTTTAAATCTCATTGTGTAAGAAATTTTAGTGATTGAAGGTTTCCAGGGATTGATTTAAATATAGATGAATATGTATCGTTTAGGGATAGGCCCACATATCTATACGCCTCCTTCTCGTTACCTTCAATTCCTTTGTGGCCCGGAAACCAAAGGAGCTTGATGTGATTATAGGTTGCTAGCGAGTTTAGTCTTTCTCTACACTCAAGCCCCAATGAGGATCTGATCTCATACGATGATAAGGCCTTGACCGCTGCTTGGCTATCATACGTTCAATGCGATAGTTCATCTCTAAGTTTAGGTTGGGTCTGCCCACAAGAGGATGGCATATACCTCCGCTAGGAAGATGGTACAGCTATGTATGTTCTGGGACGGAAGGACTATACCCTCTGGAGTCTTTGATGCGTTCGTGTACCAGTGCAGTTTCTAACTGAGAGGTGTCCCTCCAGCGAGAACGCATTCCATGAAGCTCTGTTCTCTAGAGATCGACTTTGTATCTTCTCTGAAACTTAGCAACCTTAATGATCTCAATTCTGTAGAGTTGAGCGAGTGGGAGCCGCGTGCTTAGCATCCCCATATTTTAGACGATATGATTTTCCCTTTTCCATGATCATCCCTAGCTAAATTGAGTAGAGTTCGAGTGGCTGCCTAATCTAAAGTTATGTGTAGCGTAGTACTTTCATTTACAATTTTACAATCAAAAGTCATGAAGTTTTTTATTTGTCTATCTATCTATCGTTTTTCGTTTAGAATGTGTTCTTTGCTCTCCTTCTTTGATAATTCCATTTTAAGGGGTATAGAAAATCTTACAGACTAAGCCGTTCGATTAAGCGGTATTACGGTAACAAATAATGACTGGTTAAAGGAAACAGGTTCGAACACGAAATATTGCTTAACATAATTCTGGTTGGCAAAAATCTGCTTACTCGAAATTTGGCAAAAAGGACATGGTGTTGCTTTGAAAAATGCGCAGTTTACATTTCAACATAGACATTTTTTTTACATTATTTGTTTTTTTTTTGCTTAGATTAATCAAAATGCTAAAACTGAAACTTGCTTTTAACGTTTGTAAACTATAAAAACTATAAAAACTACAAAAATGTCAGCGTTTGCGTTGTGGATTGACGAAAAAGCGAAATTTGAATAGCAGGGCTTACACGCGCACTCTGATAAGAAAACATACTTACTTACTTAATTGGCGCTATAACCGCTGAAGCAATTTTGGCTGAACTTCTCCTACAATTTGCGGTGTGCGTCTTGATGTTGTAACACAAATTGAGGGACCTACAGTTTTACGCCGACTCCGAACGGCGATGTTTTTTGTCATAAGTTTTTTTCATGGCAGAAATACACTTGGAGGTTTGCCATTGCCTGCCGAGGAGCGACCGCCATTAGAAACAACTTTTTTCTATAATTTTTTGATGTTACTTGCCCCGAGCTGGATTCGAACCTGGGACCCACCGAATGAAGCGCGCACACGCTACACACTCGGCTACCGCGGCCGCCATAGCATGGTGCAAAAAACGAATAAAACAACCTTACTAGAACGACCCTTAAGAGTATGAAATAAAAAACAAGATATAAAAAAAAAGCTTAGAAGAACTTTAAAAAAAAGAAATGAACTAAGTCACACGGCTTTTTTTGAAGAGAAATGCAAAAAAAATATTGCAATTTAATAAAACAAAATATTGCTTACATATGTACATTCGTATATTGAAAATAAAAGTTTATTTTGTTAATTGTAAAAACACCCAGCAATAATTTGTATACATTTCGCAAGTATAAGGTTTAAGTTGCTTGGAAAGTATATTTTTCTAAATGTAGGTTTAAGCCGACGATGCGAATATGGTAAATTTAAAATCTCTACCACAAAAGTAGAATTTTGAAAGGGTGAAATTTCGAAATGCAGAAATTACATCTATCCAAGTTGGAGCATACTTTTGCAAGTCGTGTGCAAAGAAACGAGTCTATTATTTTCATATATTATATATATATTATGTTTGTACTCTTGTAGCCACTCTGTGCACTATTGCAAAGTTCCAGCAAAGCTTGCCAGTTTTTTTTGTGTAAACGAACTGCTGATCGCAGAATAGTCTTTGCAGCTCAGACAACTTTTATTTAGTAAAATATTGTACTAATTTATATTTAAGAAATTATAGTTATGTAACGCATCCTCAGTGTTCCCATCAATATTTCAACTTTATGCCAAAAATTCGGCCATTTAGTCCAGTGTGTACCGGAGGAAAAACCGCACCAAACTGTCATTCTTTGTTGTTGAAGTAGCTGAGATTAATTTTTGAAGTAAAACTTCTTTAGTGGTTTTTTACATCGCGTAACGAAAGTCGCGTCGAATTACTGAACTAATTTCTACCACTATATTTACTAACTTCAACCACTATTTTTACTAAGTGTACTAATAATTTCTACCACTAGTTTTATTAATGCTACTACTAATTACTACCACGGTTTCTGACAATTTCCACCACTATTTTTATTAACTTCTTCCACTATTTCAGTAATTTCTACCACTATTTTTTATTTATTTCTGGCATTTTTTTATTAATGCTACTACTAATATCTACTATTTTTAATAAGTGTACTAAAAGTTTCTACCACTATTTTTACTAATGCTACTTCTATATTTCCTAACTTCAACCACTATTTTTACTAAGTGTACTAATATTTTCTACCACTATTTTTACTAATGCTACTTCTAATTACTACCACTATTTCTAACAATTTCTACCACTATTTTTATTAAATTCTTCCACTACTTTAGTAATTTCTACCACTATTTTTAATTATTTCTACCGCTATTTTCACTACTTTCTACCACTATTTTTACTAATGCTACTTCTAATTACTACCACTATTTCTAACAATTTCTACCACTATTTTTATTAAATTCTTCCACTACTTTAGTAATGTCTACCACTATTTTTACTTATTTCTACCGCTATTTTCACTACTTTCTACCACTATTTTATTAATGCCACAACTAATATCTATTACTATTTGAGCTAATTTCTCCTACTATGTTTACTAATGCTACTACTAATTTCTACCAATATTGTTTTTTACTAATTTTTCCACTATTTTACTAATTTGCCACTATTCTTACTAATTTATACCACTATTTTTTACTTATTTCTGCCACTATTTATATAAATGCTATTACTAATATTATACTAATATTTTTACTAATTTCTACCAATATTTTCTTATCAATTTCAAACCCTCTTGTTGCAAAACCCTTTGCACGCGAGTACTCGTGTACATATATGACATATATGGACGTATTAAATTGCTAGAATATTAACTAAATTTGAAAATTAATCACTTTGGAAAATTTATAAAGAACCTGGTATTTATTAAATCATAGTGCCAAAGTGGCGAGGCACCGTTTTGTACAAGATTTAATGATTGCAAAAATAATCGCCCAGGTAGCAAGCAACAGCAGTAACGAAAAATGAGAAGCAATGGCAATCAAAACATTGAGGTGTTGCGGTTATTACAATTACAACTACAACTGCTATTAGTATTGTATTGTATTTTTTCTTCTAAAATATTATCATCATCACTAAAACAAAATTGTTCAATTAAATTATTAAATAATATTGACTTTTTTCACACAAATATTTTATGTGAGTATTTTTGTTATTATGTAAGATTTTATATTATTATTATCTTTTTGTTGTGTTGCTCACTGAGCCGTTGCGTGTTGCAAGGAGCGTGCGACATGTGGCGTTTGGATGGCGCAGCTCTTTTTACTTTAGTCACTTATTTTTATTTATTTTATTTATTGCTAGGCAGATTTTTATCTTTTGTTATACCCTTTCAACTGTATTTCGCAAAATTTTGAAGTCAATTTTGAATAGTTATTTTATTGCGTTAGCGTTTGCGCTTGCGGTTTGATTTGTTTGCTATTTAAATACATCCATACATATGCACATCCATTGATTTTTATTTAATACATACATACATTAAACATATTTACAAATGTATGCTGATTTGATTATGATTTTTTATTTACGCTTTGCCCTCGTAATAGCACATAGCTAATTTTTTTTTTACAAATCGGGCAAGTGAAAAACGCATAGGATTTCAACTGAACATATAAGAAAATATAATTTTTTTATACAATGATTTTAGAAGCTGGGTTTTTGGTTTATTATTCAAATGTCTACAATTCTTGATTTAAAAATGTTTCAAATAATATTTTAGTAGATGAAAATTTTAACTTTTTTATATATATAATAAGCAAAAGCTTCATACCAATTAAAATAGCAAACTCATTTTAGAACTAAAATACTTTGTAAAAAAAGGTTAAGGTATTTGTTTTATACAACATTTGCAGCTATATTATTGCACTCCGAAATTGCTAGCCTGGTTTTGACAGACGTGGGCTCGAGAACAGTAAACGTGGGTTAATTTTATTGCAATGTAAATGAGCGTCGAATTGCCCACTTTATCTGATCAAACCAGGGATCACAAGAGTTACAATTTTTATTATAAAAATCGCTCATTAACGATTATTTCGTAACTTTTATTTAATCATTAATTAAATTAAAAAAAAAATAAAAATAATAAATAAAATTTACTCTTGATTTTTATGCTATGAATCGAAAATAACAGCTAATTTTGATTTTTATTTAAAAAGTGAAACTGAATTTATTTTCTTCTTTACTTGTTTGTTTTACCTGTATCTGCTACCAAATGTTATTATTTTTTACTGACCCACCTATTTTGAATTTTTTCAATGTATGAATGAAATGTATTTTTGGATTTTTCCATTGCACCATCATTACTCAAACGGCACCCAAATTAATGTGATGGCCAGCCAATATCTCATAACCTTCGGAAGAGTGTCGAGTCATTCTGCTTTTTAATTTTTGCTTGCAGCGATATCCATATATGCAAAAAAAAAAGAAAGAAAAGTTTGTTCAGATTTATTGTTATAAGTTGAGGTAAAAGTTAACGCTAATGATGTATTTCAATCAAAATTTCTTAGTTTATTTATTAGCTACTACATATGTAGGATGTTTAGGTATGTAGGTATGTGTGTGATTTCGAAGGCTAGGCGTTGCACTGTCATAATTTTTTTTTAATTGATACTATTTTATAGGTAATAAAATTAAATTTCATATTCTTATGAGTTTTCGTGTATTTATTTAATTAAATCAAAGAAGAAATTGTCAACATCTGACATAATGAAATGGTTGAAACTTTCTTTACTCGCAACACGGCTATTTTCAAGCTTAAATTTTAGATTTTTTTTCATCGCAAAAATTAAATGCATAGTACATCCTTCAAATGTTTGCTTGTTTGTTATTATATTTAGCCGAAAAATTTTAATTTAGCCTCTAGCCTGTTTTTTTATCTGTTTCTTAATCGTGTAAGTTCGTAACTAATTAAATAAAGAGATTCGTAAATATAAAAATGCGCTTGGCAAAAATCCTTTTGCTAACCTTCATAGTTTTGCGCTTTTAGGTATTAGAAATGGTTGGCTTTTGATATTATGTTTTTTAGATATAGCTTGAAGTAGGAAGAAAAGTATTGTGATGGTTTCGAAATTGAAAAAGATCTCGTTCCAATGTTGAAATCTTCTAATACATACTCCAATTCATCTTGATCAATTCTTGAACCACTTCGAAATCAAAGCTAATATTTTACCCATATATTTTTAGATTGGTTGGAAGAGATTACGCAAAAAAATCGATTTTTTTCGATTGAAATGATCCGACGAGGGGTCGGAGGAGTTTTAAGGCACAACTTCATTTCTGAGCAATTAGTTGTATTAGACTATATATTTATTTATTTAGAGAACGGATGGCGAGACTTTTAGATCCAATTGAAGCTTAACAGAATCAACCTAATTTGAAATAGTAGTGAAGATTTTGAAATCATCGGCATGCAAAAGATAACCAGAACGTTTAAAACAGGGAATTATTTCATTAATGAAAAAGAGAAGGAGACCTAAGACGCTATCCTGAAGGACGCCAGTGGTCGCAGTAAAAAAATCAAATGAGATGTTCAAGTTTCAAACAAATATCTCTAAAACTAGTGGACGAGTTCGCCATGCAAACAGACAGATGGACATGACTAAATCGAATCTGCTCGTGGTCCTGATCATTTTGGTACACTTGGATATGGCTATATATCTTATTCTTCTTACAAACATCGGACCAAAGTTACAATACCATTTCATCTTAATGAAAAGTACACAAAATGTATGTATGTATGTATTACGAGCTAATAACTTTTTCTAAGGGAAAATTTCCTGAAAACGGCTCCAAAGACATGGTTGCCTTAAAATGAGTAAACGATCGAACGAAATTGATCCAGTTTGACGAAAACAAATTTCCCTAATTTTTAGTATTTTATTCTTTTTTTTTTAGGAAAATCTAACTTGTCAGGTGATTTTTCTATTTGTTTGTCAAATGATGTCGCCGCAACACTTGATTTGGTTTAAAATCAATGGGAAAATTCAAAATTTTTTAAGAAAATTTTTATTAATGTCAAGTAAATTTACTCCTTCAAATTAATGGCACAATGTTCGCAGTATGAATCTGAAATAAGGGAAAAGTTCTCATACTGAGGTGATTTTTCCTATCATTAAGGAAAAAACACAAACTCTAAAATAAGAAAATTGATTTTTTGTTTTAAGGAAATACTTCTGTCTGAGTGTAAGCTTTTCGTGTGATACCTATATTGTAATATTTTGGATTTTTTCATACAAATAAATCTGTGTAAGTCGTGTATCGAAAAAGTAGTTGGTCGTACGTCCCCCTAGGGGTCGGCTTTTTAGAAATTCTAATTAAAAAGTGTGCAACTCAGATAAAACTTTGCCGAGTTAGAATATGTGATGTATCGAAAAAAATTATAAAAAATTGTCAAAATATCGTCACTCTATTCACTTTCCCCCACTACTGTATACTAGCAATCCAAATCATATCTAAACATATATCTTGTTTTTTGAAATGTTTTCTAAATCAAATAGCATTACAATATATTAAAAAAAAAGCATAAAAATGGCACAATTCTTTAATTTATCACCCCCCATTTTTTTGCTAATGAGACTTTGTTGCAGTGGTTTTTATTTATTTGCCCTCACACGGTTCTTTTAAGATCCGTTACAAAAATCGAATTCTAAAATATGTTCTTCCCAAAAAATAATCTTTTTACTATTTTTTTTGATCGATGTTTTTATAATTGTAATACTTTGAAAAGTTTGTCAATAGCTTTGTTTTATTTTCTTTTTGCCAACTTCAAAAAGGTGGCTAATTTTTTTATGGAACTCTTAGCACAAAAAAAAAACGAAACATGATTTCTGACAGATAGCTAATATGAGGGTTAAGAAGAAGAAGAAGTGGAACTACCTTCTAAAAGCCATTGTATAATATATATATGTAAACTTCAATCACATTTTTTTTTTCTAAGAATTACTTTTTGTTTTTGCCTTTTCATTTGCAAATTTTTGATAACAAATAATGTGATTAATGGGCGATGTCCAGAGGATTACTTTTGAAATTAAACCGGAAACTTAACAGAGTTGCAGTTTTATTTTTTCACTCGGCTACTAAAGAATGTGGTTAAAGTTTGGTTAATTCCGAATTTTGGCACTTTCTTTATTTACTTTATATTATTTGTGGTTGTATTCAAAACTTATTTACACACACAACCGCACAGACATTACTATTACCAACTAGTTCTTTATTTACATTTCGCATTAAAGTTTTGTTTATTTTACTTTTATATTTGTTTATTCCCCAATTTCGTAGCTTTAAATAGGTAAAAACTCGTAATCGTAGAATTTAGCTGTTATTTAAAATGCATAGCATACATTTGTACATAATATTTATGTGTGCAATTCATTCACGTGACGAATTGCTGATTTTCGAGTTTAACTACAAACGATTTCGATTCAGCACCGCACAATATTATGTGGTTATTAGCTAAATATGCCATATGATTTTAGTTTACATGTATGTATATGTTACATACATACATATGCACGTTTGAATATAAAAGCCGATTTGCGCACGTATTGGAAGTTTACTTTTTATTGATTATAATTTTCTAAATTAGACTTAAATCGTTTTTTCATGATTTTGCATATATGTACATCTACCCGTTTTAGCGATATTGGTTCCGCATTTTGATTTCAAACTACATAAAAATCAACGAAATAAAATTTGTAAAACATGTTAAACACATTCTAAAAAAAAAAACAAAAAAAATTACCAACAAAAGTAAGAGTGCGACTAAAAAATTTGCAATACGTACTCGTATATGGATTTGACTCAGTAAAAAAAAAGAAGACATTTAAAATACAGAAATAAATGTGCGACGCTGTAATTTAAATTTAAATATAAATATGAAATTAATTTGTATGGAATGAGCAATGTGTAAGCAATTAAGATAAATTAAGGCAAATGGCAAACAAGTTTGCAATTTTAGTTAATTTAAAAAAATTGTCAGACGACGCAGTATATACATATTTATGAGTATGTATTTATGTGATATATACTAAGGTAAAATTGTGTATTTTAATATTATATTAAGTTAAAAAGCGGAGACTTTTAATTTACTTAATTATTACTAATATATTTATACTACACACATAAAGTTATGTGAAAAATAAAAGCGACGAGGAGTTTGACTATTCTTCCTTTGTTGGTTTTATATTTCTAAGTTTTTTTTTATAAAAGCTTAGCTCATTAGTTCAACAAACCCCTAATAAGGCTTAAAACCCAATACCGGTACGCGGCGAGCAGTAGATCGACGACATAATTAGAGTTCAGCCAAAAATTTCGAGCAGTAAAACAGAACTACGGCGACAACGAAATTGGCCATTTACTAATGTCAAATTTTACAAATAATAAAATTAATAACTTTCACCAAAAACTACTAAAGCTTTTTCAATTTCGATTTCAGCGTTTTAAATTCTTAAACATACATACATATGCTCACAATATATTGTATTTTGCTGTTGCCGCCAGCGACGACACTAGATATAAATCTATCGCCGATAATGGTCGTGGGTCTCAATGATTTTCTACCATTTTCTACCATACATAGTACGTTCGTTTATATGCGGCATTCTCTTTCAGTAAAAAAATTATTAAAAATCCACTGAAATTTTTAGCTCCTCGTTGAAATTAAGTTATTTCGCCTCTTAAAATCTCTCAATAAATCAAGATGAAATGAGGTATTTTACAAATTAGTGTCGGGTCTAAAATTCATCTATAATATTTGAAAAAAAAAGTTTTCCCATGACCAAGCTGGATTTTGAAATATTAGAAATATTAGAAATAGAAGCTGTCTTTCGTGATTAAAATTTAATAAAAAAAAAATTTTATCGCAATAAATTTGGAATATATTAAGGGGTTACGCCACCTTGGAAGCCCGAAATCGATGACCAAATTAAATTTTTTTTTGCAAAGAAAGTATGACGGTGAAATCTTTTGACAACGTTTTAATCTGCATACATTGAAGTTGCTTAGAAAGATTTTTCAGGACTTTACATCGATAATTATAGTTGAGATGGTATTGCGAATATTGCCACTCTCGCAGGGCGAGTATACCTCGTACACCGTGTAGCTGCCAAAATCTCCATCCGACTGCAACAATCAAATTTTCGTCTTCATTAGAAATGTACTGGTTATGAGCTATTGTAGGGATGTGCTATTATATGGACTTTTACGAAATTACAATTGTATGAAGGAAAAATGGCTATTATAGTTGACAAGATAACGACGCCATATTTTTTCCCGCTCTTTTGACATTTCTCTTCAGTAAGGTTTGCCATTTCATCATGGAAAGATATACGATCCAACAACGAATCGAAATTATTAAAATTTACTACCGAAATTCGGAGTCAATGGCCTCAACTTTAAGAGCGCTACGTCCAATTTATGGTCGCTGTCATCTCTGGCTGAATGGCTTCGCCAATAAGCAAAATATGCGTTATTGGACAGGCAGAAATCCACACGTACTCCATGAGTCAACATTGCATCTCGAAAAAACTACGGTTTGGTGCGGTTTATGGGCCGGCGGCATCATTGGGCCGTACTTCTTCCATGTTGATCAAGACTGGCACGTTACTGTGAATGGGAATCGCTACCGCTCAATGATAACCGAATATTTTTGGCCCGAATTGGTTGATATGGACTTGGACAATATGTGGTTCCAACAGGACGGCGCCACAAGCCACACAGCGAAAGTCACAATCGATTTATTGAAAACCAAGTTTGGTGCACGTGTTATCTCACGAAATGGCCCATTCAATTGGCCTCACCTCGGTTGTGCGATTTGACGCCGTTAGACTATTTCCTGTGGGGCTACGTCAAGTCTATGGTCTATGCCAACAAGCAGCGACGATTGATGAGCTTTGTACGAATATCGAACGTGAAATTGCAGCAGTATCGGCCGATTTATGCTTGAAAACCGTCGAAAATTTGGTTCAGCGTCTGGACCTCTGCAAGCGTGCCCGTGGTGGCCATGCAAAAGAAATCGAGTTCCATACATACGAGTAATGGCATCGAATGTACTTTCATAGGAATAAAGAATTTAATTGATATCCCAAATCGTTTTTGTTTTATTTAAAAAAACTTTTGTAGCGATCCTATTGAAAAACCCTGTACATTAGTTAGAAATGACACGTGTGAACCCACTTAGTTTATGCGAAGTAATTTGAATCAAAAATGAGTAATTTACGTTGTAATGTGAAACCGATTTAATATTATCAGAATCGGACCATAAATACTGATACTGAAAAATACGCGACTCTAGCGCCATCTAGCTGAAAGTTTCGTACCTGCAGCTCAACTTACATTACATACATTTGTTTAATAACTCGACCTATAACACCTGGGAGTCCATTTGCCGTAAAAGTTCTTCTCGTCGCACCTACATTATATTTTTAACATTTTTAATTTTATCAGAATCGAATCGTAAATACAGATTTTCTGAATATCTCGACACATGCGCCACCTAGCGGCTTAAACATAATTTGGTTACTACCCGTGTTTTGAGCCAAGTTGTCAGAAAGAAAGCGGCTGCATTTTTATCTACTTATAACTATATAGATAGATAATAAATATAAAACAAACAAAATAATAATAGCCAAAACTTTTTCACATAACTGTATGTATGCATATACACTGAAATAAAAACTACCAATAAAAAGAAAAAATTGCTAATAAATTTATCACCAAATGTACTCATGAGTGGAATTTTAAATTCCCTAAGCTCGTGTTTGGGATCTCCACAGTCATTATGGCCAAATATATATTTAAATATTACTTCCTACCTGCTTTTTCCCTTATTTAATTTTTTAGCTAAGGTTGTTGTATTTTGCTATTCCGGTGTTTGTTTATTTTACTCTTCTTGGAGCGATGAGTTTTGTTATGCATGCTGATTATTTTTTTGTCAAATTATCTAGTTTTGTCCCAAAATTGAGTGCTCGCATAAAATCGGCACGCACATACCCAGCAGTAAAAATGGAAGTTCCGCAGATTACATGACTGTCTCCGAACTGATGAAAAACGGATGGAGAGTGGGCCGGTTGATATTCATCTTTGTGACAGCAGCGCTACGATCGATGAAGTTATTTGCAATATGCATGAATGAATTTGCAGTACGTAAGAAACAAGAGTTTTAGATCAATACTTTAATGAAGTTGGCGCTCATCTTAGCCGAGTGTGCGCGGAGTGCCCCGAAGATGCGGTCGTCCCTCGGCAGGCAACATCAAGACGCACACCTTAAATTGTAGAACCAGTTCGGTTAAACCAATTTGTATAGGACCATGTTTGTTAAAAACTGACGGCAGTCATATTATGTCAAAGCAGACATGTCAAAAGTTTGTTTATTTGCCTTAACCCATAAATGATCACTGCAACAAGAAGACCAAATAAAAATTTATTTCAGCTTTTAGGTCATAATTTTTAATTGTATTCTGTATTTAGAAAAATGTTTTTGATTTCCTCCAATAAAGCTAGATCTTCACTTTTTACCAAGTGAATATAAAAAATTTGGAAAATGTTTTTATAGCTCCCCGATTTACTAAATTAAGATTTGTTTCTAAACATACAATTTTGGATATAAACTCTGATTTTGGTTTTTTAAACCATTCCCGTCCAATTTATTGACCCAAGTCGATGTAGCTTCATTCGCAATATTACTTTTTACTTGTTTCCATCTCTTTGAAGTGCATCCGTTTCATTAGTATTTTTTATGATAGAATTTGAGATAAGGCGTGTTTTGTAGTACCCCTCTGCTTCCACAGTCAAATTATCTTCTTGGAAGTTTTCATTATTTGGCTCAAGAGGTAGCCCACTACTATCATCATTTTCTACATTCCATGTGGTGTTGAGGACTTCCGTGTTTCTTGCTTTCGTATTAAGTCTGATTAAAGAAAAAGTAGATTTAATTTACGCAGCAAATATTTTCGCAGTCTGTATTTGAACTGTGGAGAACTTGATCGTTAAGTCCGCCATTTCGTTTTAACGCGTCGAAAAAGTATCCTAAAACATTTTGGTTCAATCGTCGTTTGATTGCGGTCTCCTTTGGTATCCCGTCTTCAAAATTAAGTGCACACAGTCTTGAAGTGTCCCAAAAGCTTATATTAAAAGCTTGTATCCACTACTTTCTTTGAAAACTGTCACTGTCCCGAAATTATTCTTTCTATTTGTTGTTTGCATATGGCACACGATTTTCCTAGGATTTTTGGTATATTTTTTTTATTCACACAAAGTTTTTATTTTTATACTTTCGGAGTTGAATTCGATCGCATTATATTTTTCCACGAAAGCGAATGTTAAGTTTGAAAATTTAAAATCAATAGGCCGTCTAAGCGTTAACCTTTTTGAAAAAAATTGGCATAACATGATTGCCAAATCACACCGCTGTCTCTATTTAACACCCTTCATTCATATACTTTGGGTCAAACTAATTAATTAAGGAATTAATCAAAATTCAGATTTTTTTATGTCACTTCAAATGAATTTCCTTTTAAATTCTTGTTTGGTTGCCTATTGCTTTATTTTTTGTGTGGTTTTTTGTTGATTTTTAACTCTAAAAGGTTCTTTCCCTGGTTGTTATATTCAATAACAAAATTTCAAAAGTTACCTTTTTTACAATAACTCCACATATTGATTGCAGCATAAAAGACGAACAATTTTATAAAAACCTATAAAAAAAATTGAAAAGCTCTTAATCTAATTCATAGGACAGTTAAACCGTTTTTTAGTCAACGCAAGTGAAAAGAACCGTCTTTTAAAATAAAGGACGGACGATCCTGAAATAAATTTGCGGCAAATTCACGTGTTGTAAATTTATGATACTATTACGAGTATTTTTTAAAATTTTATATATTTTTTACTGAAGATTACGAGTCTCTTAGATTCTAAAAACAAATTCAGGTTGTAAGATAAAGATTTTTCTAACGGATCAAAATGGGACAAAGAAGATAAATTATACTAGTTTACGCGAAAAAAATTACTTAATTAAAAATATTTTTTTTTGATTAATTTTGGCTTGCTAGACACGAAAATGAGTTTCATTTATTATTTTTCCAAAGCAGCGTTTTCGAGATATAGGCAAAACTCCATATTAGCAAATAGACCTAACCTTTTATGAGTGTCGTTTTAAAGGAACATTTTACGCTCAGAAGTTGTGGGCAAAAATAATCTGAAAATGTATGAAATTTTTTAGGTATTTTTTGAAATAAAACTTACAATAACAGTTAGAAAATATATGAGAATGTAAAAGTTTTGGATATCAAAAGTTACATATCAGATCAGTTTTTAGAATTGCGATTCGCATAACAGTTATGGAAAAAATTTGAGAAAAAGTCGACCTATGTTGGAGCAAACCAATGCAAAAAATGTAACAACACCCTGTATCTCAATATTTAGAAGAGGTGAATAAATTTAGGTGCCATTTTTCGAATCAGCGATTCCAAATCCATATAAAATGTAATATTTTTGTACATGAAATGAACATTCTGGTTGTTGCACCGTGAAATGAAACGTTTTTGACAGATTTTCAACCGAAAAAGTGAATGTATCTAAAATCTAAATTGACCGTTTTTATTTAATTTCTCAAACATTCTACATTTTCCGCCCAATGTACTTGCTTTTATGCTTCACATTTTTGTAATGAAATTCTTCTTTATCTAGACATTTTTAACATTTTTTTCCAACAAAGTTCATTCACTAAAAAGAGTGAATAAAAATGAACAATTTTCGAAAAATATTGAAAAAGGCCTTTTTTTTTCAATTTAGGCGCCAATGACTCCAAAATTACTATTCCAATTTTCAAACGATACTCATAAAAGAATTGGTTTTTGTTTTTGTGTTTTTTGGTATTCCGGAGTTTTTTGGCTATGACTGCAAAATCTCGAAAACGCTTGCTTGGAAAAATAAATGAAATTAATTTTAGTGTTCAGCGACCTAAAATTTGTCTAAAAGGCACTTTTTGAAAGAGCTGCCACACATTTATTAAATACTTGTAAACCAGTGTTATTTATTAAGCTCCACACATTTGTTAATTAGGTGTAATTTTTATATTTTTGCAACGGTTTGCCATTCAAAAGTTATTGGCTGCGATACGACAACAATTATTAGATTCAGTCTATTATTATAAATCAAAAAACATTGCACTATCGGACCACGAAATACAGTAATAACTTAGATTAATGTTTTCCATAATAATTCATTTTAAATACCGAAACTTTTTAAATCACAAGCATTTAAAGTAAACTAACATTTCCGTTGAATTTCACGAAAGAAATATGACTGTATTTAAATTGAATTTGTTTTTTACTAATTGGCATATAAAATAAAAACTTTAAGTAAAACTCCAAAAACAAATAATAGCACTTAATGCCAAAAATATGAATATATTGTCATAGTGGACTAAAGTAGCATTTTCGAATCTACCAAAATCGCTGACGTGGAAAGAAAATAAGTGTTGTCTTTGCAGGTCAAAATACACAACTATAAAGTACTTATTTTGCATTCAGTATATTACGAAGTTATTTCAATTTAATATGTTAGACTGTTTGGCGAAGTGTGATATTTACGTTCAGTTTTTCAACCAATTATTTAAAATCGTTGTCTATAAATTGTTATTTATTTTGTATAATGGTAATAACTAGCTTTTCGCGGCACCTTCGGTTGCATGATACTCCGTTTAACATTATGAATTAGAATGTTATAGAATACGAAACAAATACCTTTTCCCAAAGGTAATCATTTTTATTGAATTTTTAGTATTGGTTTCTCATTTTTATTGTCTAAAAAAATCGAATCCTACTTCAAAACTTCCAATTACGGTTGGTTGCTGAAACTTTTCTTTAATTAGCAACTGCGCAGTATGCCTTTCGGGTTTAGTGCAAGCCAATTTATTGTTAGAAATGCCCAACGTAATCGAACGATGGTGACATTTCGAAGTCTTATGCCGGTATTCTGTAACTCAGTCTCATCTCAAGTCACTAAGATTTGAGACTCTCAATTAGAGAAATTTTTTGTGACTTGAGACGATTTCTTACAGAAAAAGCTACAGCCAAGAACGTAGATTACAAATAAGTTGCTTGACGTTTCGTTTCCTGTGGCAAGAATTTTCACCGATATCACCACACCAGAAACGAATTTTATCAAATCAGATTCTAATATCAATTAACAAAAGTCAAATTAGTTCTGGTATGGTGAAATTGGATAAGATTTTGTGTTAGAAGAACGGCGGGAGTGATGCAACTTCTTTCTAATCTACGTTCTGTAGCCACAGTCACAAAAAATTTCACCAAAGACTATTGTGAAACAGAGTAGAGACAATCAGCTGATGGTGTTCAGCTAGAGATGCACAATCAACCTCAATGCAAATGATCATCCATATGCACAGTCCATCAAAATCGAAGAACAAGATACATAAGTAAATGTAAACAAATAGTTTCTTTTTATTGCGCGTATTGAAAATTAAGTGTTATTGTGTGTTTTTTTTTACAGATTTTGACAAAATATAGCGAACGTCGTTTGTTTAATAATTTCCTCAATATCTTTGTTTTGTGACCTGCTGGCAAATTAGTGACTTTATTTTGAGACTAGAGGTTTGAGACGCCTTAGGCCAACTTCCTTGACTGCCATATATTTTTTTAGTTTAATAATTAAATTAAATTTATTTCTTAAGGAGGTGGCAACTTTCTCCAAATATTTTAAAAATAAAGCTTGTTTAAATCTCTTTCGTATAATACCCATATATCTACATTTGAATTAATTTATTTAATTATTTTCAATTAACCAATTCTTTAAACAGGTGACAACTCTATACAAAAAGGCTTTTGAAATTATTTTTTTTAAGTTGACACTCATATTATATTTAAAATACCATTTAATTTAATATTCTGTTCTTTCGTCAGGTGAAAATTTATTCTCCAAACCAAACATGACAAGGGATGACGGAAAATCGTTCCAATATGCGTCAACATTTAATCTAACTTAATTGAACTTTGAACAGATGTCAACCTTCTTTCAAA
The DNA here is from genome assembly GCA_951828415.1 of Anomoia purmunda. NCBI lineage: Eukaryota > Metazoa > Arthropoda > Insecta > Diptera > Tephritidae > Anomoia > Anomoia purmunda. Next base: position 50,773,973 of record OX639995.1, read on the forward strand.
ACTTTTTAGAAATTAAGCTTTAATAAACTCCTTTTAGCGACCTCTCACACATTTTTCGAGATTAAGTTTTCCTAAACTTCTGTCAGTTCAAACCCGTATTGTAACGCTTCATATGTCTTATAATTTTAGATGAATACAATTTTTTTAAACAGGTGGCGACCCTCTGCGAATATATTTCTTCTGTAAACCTATTTTGTTCGGCACCAGTATGGTAGAATTTCCGTTACCTTACCAGTTAAACGGGTTTTGAAAGGTGGCAACCCTGTTCAAAAATGTTTTGGTACAAACGCTTTCCTTTCTGGTATGTTTCAGTAAGTTTAGAAATTGTATTTGAAATTAATGGTTTTAAACACGTGGTAACACTTTTCTAATATATTTTTATCACTAAGTTTTCTTTTGCCTAATTCTAATAATTTAATTTAATTTACTCTTTTAAGCAGGTGACAGCACTCTCCAGAAATGCTTTAAAAATTTCAATATTTGATTTGACCTATTATAATATTAATTAATTTTTAAAACAGGTGGCAACCCTTTCAAAAAGTATTTTTGAAATTAACTTCTGTTAAAACTTTTGGTTTGGCACTCAAATGCCATTTAGTGTTTTTAATTTAACTTAATTTGTATACAAACAGGTGGCAACCTTCTTTCAAAACATTTGGCAAAGTAAATTTTATTAAGCATTTTTCCTTTGATAGCGATATTGCCATATTTAATTTCATTCATGATTTTAATTGAATGTAATCTTTTAAAAAGGTGGCAACTCTCTTTAAAGAATTGATTCCATGGTAAGCCATGTAACGGATAATATATATGAAATTTTCTCCAGATATGTCGACTCGTCATATAACAATATGTGATTTAACTTTTTTATTTAATTGATTAATAATTTATTTTTACCGGGTGGCAATTGTCTTTGAGGCATATGCTATATGTTAATGTGGGTTATAAGCTAACAACAAGCACACAAACGAACTTTCGTATTTAAATATAAGTAGGATATACTATTAAACTTATAAGGAACATCTTTTTGAATCAAATCTTTCCTAATGAGCTTTGTTTTGAATTTTTTGGTCTGATCGTAAGCGCGCAATATTTTCGTCTGTAGCTGCTTTTGCGCAGATAGCATTTTTGAATGTAGGTAAATATGAATGTAGTTATGCATATCTCTAAGATACTCCAAAAATTGTCCATGTCAAGCAATTGTACAACTACGAGTATTTTGTTGAATGACATTTAAAATTATCACCTGAACATTCCTAATTATTGTAATTTTTTTGTTTCAGAAATTTGTCAAACCGTCAATGTTGTTTATAAGAGTTCGTGAATTTTGCATTGCGAATCACAATAACAATTTTCAACTCATCATTAACTTTTTATCTCAACTTACAATTTAATTTCCTATATTCAGTTGATGTTTAGAAAACAATTACAATTATCAGATCGAAAATACATGAAAGCAAATGTGTTCTAAATAAGTGCTGTCAATAAAATCGTTAAACGAATCAGTGCACCAACATAAGACAATTAACATTTTTCCTCTACTGTCATTTACTGCTACATGCCAAAAATAAAAAACATAAATTTTTTTAATGAGAAGTTTGCATGCAAAGGGTTTGTTCTAACTATGGGTAGGTATTGATTTAATTCGCACTTGCAACTAAATGAAAAAAATGCTACAGTTGAAAGTATAGATTTGGAACAACATTCAACACACATGGAAATTTTTGTTCTTTTTTTCTTCTTCTAAAATTTTAGCAAATTAGAACTGAAGTCATGATGTTTTAATGACACTACTTAGTATACCAAAAAAAAAAAAACAGCCATATATTTTTACTAATGCGAATAGTAAAGAAATGTTGCGAAATTAAATAATTAGAATAATAACGTAGATGATTTAATGCTTTAGTTCGGGTGAAGATTTTAATTGGACTCAGGGACGGATTTTGGCGGAGAGGGAGTTTTATGAGTTTAACGCTTGAACAAAATTTACTTTTGTACGGAAGCAAATGCTCAAAACCTTCAGCAAAAAAATATATCGAAAATCAACCAGAATTTTAAGCTATTTGAACCGTGCACTTTATTACGCTAAAATTAAATGGGCTGCATTAATGCAGGGAAAAGCTTCTAAGAACTCGAATTAAAAGTTTGAGAATTTTATGAACATTTTCGAAATTTAATGATTTTTGTAAATTTCGTACAAACTTTGAAACTTTTATTTATATAGTTTATGTTAAGTAACGTCTTATATTTTTTTTTAATTATTAAAAATAATTGTTTTATATTGAATTGTGTTGCTTATGATACGCACGCACCCAAGATTTGTTCCATGGTATTAAATAATATTTTGAATTAAAATATTTTTCCATAGGTGACATTTCTCGATTTCATTTGAGACTTAAAAATATTCGGCAAATGTATTACTGGGCTAAAAAAATAAAAGTCCGTATATTTCAGTTATTATTAGAATTTTTCCCAAAAAGTTGCACAAAAAAAAAACAGGATCCAGGATTCTTGTCCAGGAACTCCTGGGATCAAAGGACCATCGATAACTTTGTTCCACAACAATATTTTGGCCGATCTTTTATAGCATCGAAACAAAAATAGCTGTTATTTTCGTCTCTGGATGTGGAAATCAGTAGTCACTGCCAATCTGGCAAAGGAAACAAGAAGAAAGGGCATAACTCTTTAAAAACTTTCATTTTGTTTATTATAAATGTACATTAAAAAGAAATCAGCTAAATATAAATAAAAACAACATGCGTGCACCTCAATGCGCAACCAGAACAAAAACTTCTTTGTGGTAGTAGAAATTAGTAAAATTAATGGTAGTAATTAGTTAGTAGGAGCATAAGTAAAAATAGTGAAGTCTGATGAGGAGATGTGGTGATCTTCGAAATAGCAGCTATCACTTATACCACTTTGAAAAATTGTTGTTTTCTCATATTATTCCTTATACAGACCTGGCCACAAGCTCTATAAATTATACAGACGATTCATAAAAAATAAGGCCAAAAATAAAAAACAGTGGCAGAAATGATTAGTACAATAAGGAAAAATAGTGGTGGAAATGAGTAAAAATAGTGGTAGTAATTAATAGTAGCATTAGTAAAAATAACGGTAGAAATTATTCATAATAGTGGTAGAAATTAGTAGTAGCATTATTAAAAATAGTGGGAGAAATATGTAAAAATAGTGGTAGAAATTAGTGGCACCTTACGCAAAAATAGTAGTAGAAATTAGTTAAATAGTGGAAGAAATTTGTAAAAATAGTGGTAGAAATAAGTAAAAATAGTGGTAGAAGGTAGTTAAAATAGCGGTAGAGGTTAGTAAGAATAGTGGTAGAAATGAGTGAAAATAGTGGTAGAAATTAGTAGTAGCTTTAAAAAAATAGTGGTAGAAATTAATAAAAATAGTGGTAGAAATGAGTAAAATAGTGCGGGAAATTAGTAAAATCAGTGCTGGTAGAAATTAGTAAGAATAGTAGTAAATAGAAATGAGTAAAATTACTGGTAGCAACTATTAGTACCATTAGTAAAAAATATTTTTTGAAATTACTAGTAAATATAGTAGTAGATATTTGTAAAGCGATTCTGACGCGACTTTCGTAAACGCATTGTAAAAAATCACTGCCGCTAAAGAAGTTTTACTTCAAAAATATTATTGAACATCGCAATTTTTATGTAATAATTCAAATTAATTTATATTATTCGTAATTTGCTTATAACAGACATTTTTAATTTGAACGCCTCTCCCCAAACAATTTTTCTGGATCCGCCTCTGATTGAAATAATATTAAATTTAAATGCTAACATAATGACATATTTATTTCTGACAGTAAAATAACAGGGTGCTCACTAAAATTTTCACGTAACTGTAGAACAACAACTAATTAACTTACTGGACTATTAAATTAAATGCAACTAAACAACAATTACCTTTTTCTACGCAATAAATACTTTAAAATGGGGAAATTCGAATAATGACAATTTAAGTGTCACTATCATCACGGCAGAATTCGATGTCTAGAGAAATTCAAATAAATTATTGAATAATAGCTTATTTTTCAAATTTTAATTTATAAATTACATTCCATTTCGCACCCAAAGAGCTTCACAGATTTATATAAAGTTTGACACTTAAATATCTTATAATACGCGTTAACGTACAATATATGTATCTTACGAGTTGTCATTTGTTATAATAGTTTTGGTCAATTAAATAAGTGAGTTACATATATCACATATTGGTATATGACGACTGAACATATTTGATTTTTTGCAATAAAGGTTTCAAAGAAATTCATTTCTAAAATCTGTTAAAGGTAAATTAAGGTGAATTAAGAAATTAAATTAAATTTTACAATATGACTGTCAAACTCAAAATTTGAAGAAAACATAATTTCGAAAAAAATTTTGGAGTGGGTTCCCACCTGTTGACGCATGATGATGATTTTTCGGCCACCACATAGATAGTGGTTTTTAGTTTTGGAGCTTAAGGCGGGTCGAAAAAACCTTGAGGGGATAGCAACTGTTTTAAAATAAAATACAAATTTATTACTAATTTAATTGAAATCGGGATATCTATCAATTATAAGTATTTGATGATTGAGTTTTAAAGAATCGTATTTGCCGATTTTTGAAGTTATCAGTGTGCGGTAGATTTTTTTCACAAAAATGTACACCGGGGCCTTTAAGTATAAGTTTTCCTCTTTTAAATCGCGCTGAGCTTGCACAATTGTTTTTTTTCACCAAGCTTGTGTAATTTTAAGTTAACAAATTTTCAAATATTTCCTATAATTTCCTTCCAAATAACGTAGGTAAATAAAATGTAATAAATGACTTTTTTGATTAAGGAACATAAAAATTATGTGAAATTCTACAAAATTTGATTTGTTGTATGGGGGAAAAAAAGATCTCGAATTTTTAAAAGAATTGAAATTTTAAGGGAATTTCATATAATTTTTATGCGGCTGCATTTATTTTCAACACATCGAAAACTTTCGGAAAAGTATAGTCACATTTTTAACCTTCACTGGGTTACGGGACACAAGTGTGCTCGAAGAGCTGGCCTAAGACTGGGGAAACTCAGCTCGAGCATTTAGCCCCCCTTGAGATACCTGATCTGGTAAGTTGAGCAGAGGGTCAGAGCAGCTATAAACACCAGGTGCACAAATCTAGTGTCGAATTACGTGTGCAGTGAACGAGCTACTTCGCACGTTAAAGTGCATTTTGGTATTATACGATTGGTGAACATAAGGGATATGTTCGTAGTTTGGTATTATGAGTTCAGTCAACGTACCTCACATAGCGTGAACGTCAACAATTCTCATTTGATAGCCAGATGCCATTCGTAGGCCCAAAATGAATACTAGTTGCTATTTTATTATTCATACGAATTTGCTAAACTAGAAATGCAAAATAAGTAAACTTGAATAGAAAGCATATTAATATGTAGATAAATTTCTTATAAAAAAGTGTTTGTAATTTTTATGTAAAATCATTAGAATAATATTTACACGTAAAAATTTCTATTACAATTCTTTTAGAACCTCGTACACCCTGTAATAAATTACGTTACGACAGTAAACGCATGCCGTAATTCCAATATTGACCATTCCGATTGACATTTCGTTCACGGAATACGCGAATCGACCCGGGATAGCGGGATGTCAAGCTTGTTATGGGATTACGCACGCATAACAATTCCTGTAAGAGATGTTGATTTCGAAAACTTCAGACCCTACTCTGTAAGCGGTTTTTTTCGTGGGCAATTTTGGTACTTGTAAAATATCAGGTGGGTTTACGGATAGGAGGTGTTTAGGTTAGGGCCAATTCTCTTCTGAGCAACACAATAGGCGGTGTGGCCATCAAGTGACCTCTCTACGCGATCAGCCCTTTTAATCTAACCTAACCTGTCTTGGAGCATTTCATTCCATTTTTTACACACAATTTCATACAAATTCATCTATCCATTTTTTTTCGACAGCAGGAAATCGCCGATTATGCCAAATACTTCTAACCTTTACGCATCTCACAAACAAACAAAATATTGCCATACACTTCAAGCTGTAAAGATAAATGTGGGTTATGACTGCACCAAAAATTAAAATTAAAATTAAACGCAGATCGAACGAACTTAGCCCACGAAGTCACCTTCCGTTTTGAACACACCTTGCATGCACGTTAAAAATATACAGATGCTCTTACGAAACATAATTTGGGCGTTTAAGTATGACAGATTTACGATACTTGTTGTTGTTTTACCAAGTACAATTTTTCTAAAACGAGTAAGCGAATTGAAAACGCTTATTATAAGGTTACAGCAACTAAAGGCATAATGGTGTATTGAATATTAATACAACTTCATTCCACTAAAACCAAAGGCGCTTCACAACAATGGTTTATTAAAAGTACGCTTCTCTTTTTTGTCAATAGTGTTTGTCGTAGGTGCAAATATATGCGTAGGAATATATAAATAGTATATAAATACATACATATATATACATATATATAAATGTGGAAATGCATATGCTCAAAATCCGTTGATTAATTTTTGTTTCTTATGGTTTCGAAACTTCAAGTTCAAATGTCACTTATCTGGCTGCTGGCACAGAAAAATAACCAGTTTGTGCAGCATAAACATCCAAAGGTTCTTGTCATTTAAATTTTTATTAATAATACAAATTATAGTTTTAATTTTGTTACAAGTTTAATTTGTGTACTATGCATACTTTTATATCAATCTTTAATTATTATTTAAAAATAATTGTAGAATCTTTAGGATTGTAGTTTTAATTCGTAAATTTTCTACTAAGCTACAGAGATGAGCTGAAGAAAGTGGCGCCCTAGTGGTGGGACTAACAATTTACAATAATATCTGTGAACTTTAGAGCAGCTCTTGTTAGGTCGATTTTCATGTTGGTTTCTTCGCCTTCCAATGCAGACATTTTTGGCATAAAATTGCTTTTTTTCGGGTTTTATATTTTAATATTTGCTAGATGAAATCAAAAAAGTTATTCAAAATTAATTTGGCAAAATATTTTTTATTGGCATGCTATTGAAATCAGGTCATTACTTTACTTACTTTATTTTCGAAAAATTAAAAGGAAATAATAATGAAAATGTTTAGCCTTTGAAAGAAAATTGTGGGAATTAATGAGAAACTAATTTTTTGGCGCCTGGTTATGGTACTGAATTTAATTTGAATGTCTCATTATTGATGTGAAACCACCAAATAATCTGTGTCCGGCTGGGTAAAGTACAAATACTGCCCCAGTAGCTGAGTGGACCGATCAAAACTAAGGGTTGTCGAGGCGACCACAGAAATGAGGCTTCTTTCAGAGTAGTTTGCTTCACATTTTGCCTAAAGGCTAGGCTTAGAGATTTACAAATTCCAGCTGACATAAGAGTGGAAGCCTGTTCAAGACCAAACATAACGTCGAACATTTGCTGATTGAGTGCAGGAAATGCATGAAAAGAATCGTGATTTTTCGAAGAAAAAACTAGACGAATTTGGTAGATCATCTTGGAACCGCATAGTTCAATGATCCGCAAATTTGCAAAAAATCTAACTACTTGTAAATATGTCTAACAATTTTACTATCCAGAAACTTCAGTAACTTGCTCAAGAAAGGAGTGAAAGGAATATTATTCACAGAACGCTTTGGAGGATCTGTTTGCACGGATGGCTGAAGAATGATCAGCGGTGAAGAGAGCGGGACTCTATTCAGAGCACTCTTATATAGAGAGATCTACCAGATTTTGCGAGTACTTCTGGCACCGGAGCAACCCGACTCTGCCATTGCGATTTTTTGGGATAGCGATATGGGTTCTCAGCTCTCAGCAGGGAGTACGTTACTTAGTTAGCTACTTAACTCGCCGACACAGCGTTACCTTGATATAAGTGCCGGTGCATGTAACATTCATGAAAATGAAGAAGGCCGAAGAGCTGGCACAGATTGGCTTCGCCTGTATATCTCAGAGACCGCGCCTTTGAGTCCCATCAGGAGCTCAACTTGACCAACTACATGTAGAAGAACTGAAATTAAAATGACAAGGACGGACGATGCTAGTCAAGCCGTTGTTTTCACGGGGCGCTGGATACTGGCTGCTCATGCTGCACAAATTGGATTGGAACACAACAACCATTCCCGCGGCTGCAAATTACCAGGTACGGTGAAACTGTGGAACTGCAGCTGCCCAACGTTTTAGAGATTTAGAATGAGATGATCTTGGCAAATCCTATTATGGATCCCTAAATGAGTTGGTCAACGTGAGTTTTACTACTATGCGGGCTGTATTTAAAGGGAAAGCGGTTCTTCCTTTCACTCTTTGTTTGTTTTATGGTTTGACGAAGATTTTTGGTATCGTAGTGCTAATTGGAGCTGTTTTTACACCAACCAACCACCATTGCGACTAGTATTACCAAATTTGGTGCACCCATCACCCGACCTCGATGATGTTCGGACAGCAATAAAGCGGCTACGGAACAACAAAGCCGCTGTAGCTGTAGAAGAAGGCCGCCTCTATGTAGGTTGGAAAGACTAGGTGGAGAAGGACTTGGCTTCATTTGGTGCCGCCAGTTAGCAAAGCAGAGAAGCGGCCAAACTTAAAAGTAACAATTGTATTTGCTGCTTAAAATAAGTTCATATTTTTTTTTTATCAAGTACAGTTCAAGCACGTTTATCTAACTTTTTTTAACAGAGTCATATCTTTTTTATATTAAAAAGGAAAACAAAACGCTCAAAATATTCGTATTTTTTAACAAATTATTACCTACAGTGGATCTCATTTAAAATTGGACAATCCAAATAATTTTAATTTGATGATTTTCAGTGTCTGATGTTAAATTATATTTAATTCAATAAATAATGAAATAATGAATAATGAATATTTATTATTTTTATCACAAAACTATGCTTCCTTGTTCAACAAAAAAAAACGATAAAGTTCAAAATTCCAAAGTGTATACATACCTAAAAATTCGACAAAATTTGCAATCATTTAGTAATAATTATTGCAATTTTTTTTTAATTTAACGGTAATTTTGAGCAACTTCGAGCGTACACCTTTTTACACTATAATTTAATGGGCTTCAAGACATCCAGAAAGATTTCTAAAAAAAGCTGATTTAAGGTCCAGAAAATCCCGGAATTGTTGGCAAGTAATCCCAGGATTGTCGGCTCCTAAAAGTAGACCGGGACTACTTTCCCTAACTTCTACGTTCTCAGCAGGATGATGACGCTTTTGTATCGTATCGCGTATCGTATCACTCTAATGTGCACTGTGCCTTAAGCCTTAGGGTACTAAACCAATTCGATGCAACAATTCGAGAAGCTTCGATTCATTAAACAGCTCATGCATTTACTTTTATTCCATCCTAAAATGGAGTTAAAAGAGCAACAACTATGGTGTGCTATCCGTGGCCAGCCCCAACATAGTTTTTATAGTTAATAAATATCGGATTTTTTTTTGATTTTTGTATTTTATATGAGAGAAGGAATGGTTTTTGTACAATTTTAACAATTTTCGAAATTTTGCTTATTGACTTAACATGCAGGGCGTGAACCAAATTTGCTGGAGCTTGGTGGCATAGTTTTTTTTTGATTTTTGAAAATTACCGTTTTATGAGAGATAGGCGAAGTTTTGGTCTGATTTTTACAATTTTTGAGATTTCGCGTAAAGTGGGCGGTGTCACGCCCATTTCTAAATTGTTTTAATACCGTGTATTTGTTAGTGCAGCTCCATCCTTCATAAAAAATTTGAGCAAATTGTCTTTAAAGCTGATTGAAATATTTTTTGTGTTTTTGGTAAATTACCGTTATATGAGAGGTGGGCGTGGTTTTTGTCTAATTTTAAGATTTTTTGGAGATTAGCTTACTGGCAGAAAATGCAATATGTGTACGAAAGTTGGTGAAGTTTGGTCAAGTAGTTTCGGACATATAACTTTTTCTTCTAGGACTACTCCCATTTTCAAAAAAAAAATCACACACGTATTCCCTTTCCCAAACAAATCTTACTGGTTACCGAGATATTTCATTCTTTTGATTTTCACAATCCCCCCCGTTATGTGGGCGTGGTTTTTATCTGATTTCGCCCATTTGCAATATCAAAGTGTCTTAGGTCGAGGGCCATGCGAATACCAAGTTTAAGCTACTTAGCTCAATATTTAATCGAGCTATCCGACCCATGGGCAGACGGATGGACGCTATTAATTCCATAATTGCTTTATGCTGTTACAAAGACCCATTAGATGAACAAAGTTATAATACACCAATGCGATTGGGTATAAAAAAAATAATCAGAAACAGATATGCCTAGCCCTAAGAGCGTAAATAATCGACTCACTTTTTAGTCATATAGAGAGAGTTAGCTCATGACTAAAAATTTTTGGTTCGATGGAAAAAAAAACAAACAAAAGTTCCACTTGAACTTAAAAAGCAAAAATAAAGATAATAGAAAAAATTCCTTATACTGGCACGTCGAGGCAAGCCAGCTTACATTAAGTAAATAAAAAACGCTTCTTGAGTTTTCTGCGTTCATTACGAAAACACTGTAAGAAATTAATGTATGAAGGTGATTTTTTTCATTTAAAAATCAAGAAACTCTGAAGATGTTCTACTCATGAGTTTTTCTGTGATTTTATATGAAGCGAAGATCTACTATGTATATCAGAACTCACTTTGCATATTCAAATGAGACAACGAGTTGCGGTGCTACTTCAACTAATCAGCAAACAGCAGTCGATGAAACAAAGCGCATCCAATGGTCGGCCAAAGAGCAACACAACAACTGCATAGACTGCGAAAGTACAACAGCAGTGCTGATAAAAACAAAGGCCCAACAAATAAATAAATAAAATATTCAAAATATAAAAAACTCTTATAAGAATTACAATCTAAACGTTAACGGTGACAAATAGTAGGAAAATTTGAAGTCGAGCAAAGTGTAGCTTAAGTTTAAGATGTTTTCTTTGATTTGTTCTTTTTGTTCTCGTTACTTTTTTTTGGCATTTATTTTGCTTGCGCTTACTATTTATTTATTCTTTTTAGTTAGTATGCTTCGTACGGCACCAAAGTTGCGCTTGTAGTAGTGCAGTTAGTAATCCACAACGGAGCGGACAGACGGTGTATTAGACAATCAGTAATTTTGTGTGGCAGTCAGGCAGTGGATAGTGGACGCGACCACTTACCCTTACAGTGATGGACGAAGAAGTGGGGACACTGAGATGGCTTGGCAGTAATGGTGAGTATTTTGAGCAGTGTTTGCACTCGGTAAATTTACATTGTAAAAATGTTTGATATGTAGCTAAATTAATTTTTCAACTTGGAATTATATTTAAAAAAATAGTGATTGGCTTAATTTGTTTATTTGATCGAAAATCGTAACTGTTTACATATGAAATTTATAGTCCATTTGGTTTTCAAGGTTACTGTGAGATGATTTAAGTTAAGATACAAATTTTTGGCTTTAGCGAGTCGGTTTAGGCCAGTTTTTAGAACTCACCAGAAAATCACTTAGAGTCAGCTTTCAAGCTTGGGTTGTTATTGCGAATTTTTTGGCCTGGCTTTTTTATATAAACAATAATTTTGGAAGTAAAACTTCTCTAGTGGAAGTAATTTTTTACATCGCGTAACGAAAGTCAGGTCAGAATCGCCTTACTAATTTCTACCACTATTATTACTAATTTCTACCACTATTTTTACTCATTTCTACAACTGTTTTTAGTAATGATACCACTAATTTCTACCACTATTTTTTTAAAGCTACTACTAATTTCTACCACTATTCTTACTAGTTTCTATTACTATTTTCACTACTTTCTATCACTATTTTTAATAATTTCTACCACTATTTTCACTACTTTCTACCACCATTTTTATCAATTTCTACTACTAAGTACCAGGACTTCTTTTATTAATTTCTACTTGGATGCTCGCGTGTTTTTTTTAGCTTAAGGCTAGTTTTTTTCATTTTGAAAGTTTTGAAAAACGTAGCCACAGTCGAAGCCCTGGTTTTTATAGCTGCTATTTGAAGATCACCATTAGATTTCTTTCCTCCTCATTGGATTTCTTTCTAGACTTTGCTCGGCCATATCACTCGTGAGAAATTTGTCAACATGAATGTGTGGTTCTTGTTGGTTATAAAAAATATATTAATTATTGTTAGAATTTTTTTCCTTGCTGTGCTCATCTATTACAAACATATATTCATTTTCTGGTCAGCTTTGTTTTACATTAGCAATAATTTTGATTTTAAGTCCAGCTTTGTGTCATTTGGAAAGTATTAAAATTGATTATAAACAAATAAAATTTTAAAAATCTATAACACTAATTTTTCTTGTACTGGTTCTTTACAAATCACCGGATATGATTTGTCATATCAGAAAGAAAATTTTCCTACCGTTTTTATACAGTTATCCGCTAGAGAATTGGCATGGAAAGCCAGCTAGTTAATTAGTTTCAACTGGGTTAGTTTGAAACTTGAATAACGTGAATCAAATTTTATCCCCTAGGACTTCTTACAAAACCAAAAAACGATTTAGGCGAAAGACAATCTAAAACCAAGGGGGGAAAAAACTATTATATCGAATTTATAAATTGAAAACGTTGCCGGAATTTTGAAAAAAAAAAAACGGTTTCCTTTTGTCAATAAAAGTTATTTCCCAAAATTAATTTTTTACATTGCTTGATATGGGTTATTTCGCTTTCCTTCATCTTCATCTTTATTCTTGTCTGCATCTATATCCTTTACTGTACCTTTACTTTCCTCTTCTTTATCTTTATCTGTGACTTTATCTTTTACTTAACTTTTACTTTCCTCTTTATTTACCTTTATTTTCCTCTTCATCCTTACCCTTATCTATATCACTTTTGTTTTATTACTTTAGCTCTATTATCATGGTTTTAGTTTATATTTTCATCTCCACTTTTATTTTCATCATCTTTATGCTCATCAATATCCTTATCTTACAACGTTAAAAATAAATGTTAGGGACTTCTCCTCCGTTATTGGTAACGGCAAAAATATTAATTCTGCATAACAGTTATGAGGCAAAGTAGAAAAGAAACGTTGCTAAATAACTGTTATTGCCAACGGGGAAAAATCTGTTATAAGACAATGTAAAAAGTAAATATTGGAAAATAACTATTAATCCTGTATAGCAGTTATCAATATCAATATTCATTTTGCACAACAGTTATAAGACACCGCAAAAAATAAACTTCGGAAAATGAATATTATTGAGAATGGAACAAAATAACTTTTTTTTATATTTTTCCTGAAACATAAACTTTCGACAATAAAATTTATTGACAACGTAAAACACATTTTTCTTGCATAACAGTTATCAGGAAGCGTAAAAAATTAAATTATTAATAGGTCTTGTTGACAACGAAAAATATCAGGCAACGTCGAAAAACGTTTGGAAGTAACTCTTATTGCAACATAAAATATATTTCTACAGCTAACAGTTATTTTGGGAACATATAAAACAAAACTTTGGATAATAAATCTTGTTGACAGCGGGAAAAAATTTTCCCCTGCATAATAGTTATCAGGCAACGCAGAAAACTAGAAATTAAGAAATAACACTTATTGGCAACGGAATAACAGATATCAGGAAACGTAAAAAATGAGATTTCAGGCAATATAAAAAATATGTAAGCTCTTTTGACAAAGGAAAAAATACGTTTCCTGCTTAATAGATTTTTTCTGCATAACAGTTATAAGGCGACGTACAAAATAAAAGTTATGTCCTCGTCTACTTAATACCAATTTTTCAAAAAGGCACATCAAAAATAATCTAAAACAATTGGATTGAATGCAAATACCCATTTTCTAAATCAGGCAGGAATAACCTCTCAATGCGCCTTGGTATGCCGACATTTTTTAAACTCCTTTCTGACTATATATTACTTTGTTTCCTTTAAAATAAACAAATCTATCAAAAATAGTTGAAGTTTTCTGTTTTATTTTCCATTTTATTTAAATAAGACGCAACTCAAAATAATTTTTACACAGAATTTAAACCACTGACTGCCTGCCGGGTCCTTCGGCTTTAGTTGAAACTTTTAGCTTTCGATCTTCAGATTTCTGCATCCACCACTGTGCGAGTATCGTGCGAATATGTTTTGTTTGTCTGCAAGCGTGAGCGGTCGCTTCTGCCTGTTGTTTCTTTTTTGTTCGAAATTTTTTACAATTCTTCAATTTGTTTTTTGTTTCTTTTTTTTTACGTTTACCTAGCCAGTGACAATAACAGAGATGGCGGTGACATTTGTATTTATATACACAAATTTATACCCACACACTTGTGTATGTATGTATGTGTGAATGTGCGTATGCATGTATGCAGGTATTTTTTATATAAGTTTGTCACTTTGTTTGTACGTTTGATAGATGCGGCGGTTAATGTGAATGTGTGTGTGTGTGTGAATTGAATGTACGAATGTTGAATGTGTTGCGCTTGCGTTACCGCAGCTGTAGCTGTTGGTGTTGCTGTTGTTGTTCGAGCTGTTGGTGTTTGCCGTTGTCGCTGCCGTTGAACTTGGCTTGGCTTTGATGGGTTTGACTAGACTTGTGTAAAGTGTGCGCGCGCGACTTCATCAACGTGAAACGCAAAATTCAAATTTCAGTCGCTGCGCTAAAGTCGCCGCCGCTGGATCGTTATTTTCGAAGTAAGCTGTCGAATGTGAATATCAGACAAACAAACAAATAAACAACAACAAAAAAGCAGTCGAAATTTAAAGAAAATATAAGTTAGCCAAAGTAATCAAGACAACAACAACAAAAAAACAACAACGTAGAGTAAAAAACTTTTGAAGTTTTATATTCAGCGAGGGAGAGCAAGGGAGAGAGTTTGAAAATAATTTGGACAGTTGCCAAATAAGCCAATAGGCAAGCATACATATATGGCAAGGCAAAGCAAAGAAAAAATAACGGTAATAAATAGTTGTGCTAACTTGCAGAAAAATGGAAAAACAATAAATGCTACAAGAACAACAAAATTTTCTACATTTTACAGTTGAAGCTACTAGCTATTTTATTTGCGATCGCAGTCGTGCATTTTATAAAGTCGCCGTGATACGTATAGTAAAAAAAATCGGTAAAATTTACGTGAGAAACACACATTTTGATTGTGAAAAGTGAAAATTTAAGTGAAAATCGCATACTAAGCAATTATTTCTCGAAAAACTGGTGCGCGCCTGCGTATGAGTATTATTCTCCTGTCTTCTATTGGAGGTACTCGGGAGCGTATGAGTGATTTAGAATTTTGAAGGTAGCAAGGCGTTTAATATTCTAAACAAGTTACATATATGAAATTTAACAAAAAAAAAAAAACTAGAGTTACGAAAAGTAAAAAAAAAATAACAAAAAATTAAAAACTAAATGCAAAACAATGAAATAATTAAATTAATACAAAAGCAAACGAAAAAAAAAATTGTATTGAAAAATTTCTATAGAGGGTTTGAAAAAACATAAATAAATACTATGTATAAAAAATCGTAAATTGCAAAGTAAGCGTATGGATTTGAAAGATAAAACAGCTTCGACTGCTGCATGCAGTTTTTTTGTATACAGTGAGTTAAAGCTGTATTTGTGATTTTTGCTTCCATTTCAAACGCTGTTTTTTAACGAAAATGTGGAACACAGCAAAGGTTAAAAAAAAAAAAATTAACAGAACTAACTAAATTTTAACTAAATTTTAATTAATTTCACTATGTTACAGTCAAAAAAAAAAGAAGAAACTCACGAAAAGCGGAGAGTTTTAAATTTTTTATAATGACAGATTTTTGAGATGACAGCAATTTAGTGCTTTTTTGATGTATCAGCATTAAACTTGTTTATTGCTTACCTGTTAAGTTCGATCAAAGGACAAAAAGGGCAATTAAAGTGCGCTTGTAATGACATAAAACAAAAACTCACTCTGCAATGTTTTTAACTTATTTTAAAAGCATTCAAGCTTTCGTAGAATTTTTATGGTTTTTTTGCTTTATTCAAAAAAAAAATTTTTTTTTTTAAGTTAAAAAATAAGTAAAATTTTCTTTTATTTATTTCAAATACTTTAAGCCAAATATTAATAGAAGGCCTAAACTAAATCTTTCCTATACTTAGATTTCTTTGTAGTTTCTTGAGATAATTTTTTTTGTAAAATTTTGCAAAATAGTGTTATATAGTTAATTAATATTTTCTGGAAATTTTGATGACGAAATTTTAAATTTAAATGCAATTTTGATTTTTCCTTTCAAAATTTGTAACTTTAATTTACGTTTTTTTTAAATAATATGAGCAATACTTTCATGAAAAAATTAGTGAAAAAGTTTGTAAAAAAATCACGTACCAATACTTTTTTGACTCACTGTATATGGATAGCATTTATTTTTTATGTTGCCTAATAGTTTTTATGCAGATGTGATACTAATTCCGTTGCCGAATAAAAGTTATTTTTCAACATTTATTTTTTCCGTTGCCGAATAAGAGTTATTTAACAAAGTTTATTTTTTACGTGGCTTGCTCTTCAGTTATTAACTAACGTTAAGTTTTTTTTTTTGCATTTATATTGCTCCTATATAAAAGTTATGCGGCAACATAAGAAATAAACGTTGGGAAATAATTTTTACTGATAACGGCAAATAATTTGGTCGGCAAAACAGTTATCAGGTAATATAACGAATATTTTTCATCTAAGTAATAACTGCTATGAAACTTTTTTGTCGTTAAAGCTCAAAATGCGAGACAACTGTAATTTATGGTCCTTGAATTTAAGTCAATAAATAAATCAACTTTTTACCAATCACAGTGGCGTTTCTCCTTAAGTCGCACTGGCTTTTTTTACCCGTAATATACAAAGATCAAATTTTGTAGTTTGCGTTAAGTCAATAAAAATTCGATTTTTGAAGAAAATTACGTTTGCAGTTAAATATTGCATGCCTGGTTTCGGAAGTTTGTATAATTTAATTGCTTTCGTAATTTTTAATTATGGTCTTACAAAGCTATTCGCCTTATTATTGTAATTTGAGTAGTTTTGAAAGTGTTGTTGTAACTGAATATTTTTGTATAATTCTGGTTAAACATTTAAAGGGTTGAAATAAAATGTTTTAGTATTTCAAAACCTACACAAGGCGACAAAAGCCGTGTAAAGCTTGTTTAAAGTTAGGTTATAACTACAAACTACTCGAGAAAAGCGAATATATGCAAGGCACCTTAAATAGGTAGCAGCAATAGGGCTGATTTTTTTTAATTTTTTTGTTCGAAGGGGGTCAGAAGCATTAGCAGTAGTAGTAGTTTTAGTCAGGGCCGATAGAAGTGTGATATACACCATCTTTTGCATTTCCACAGTAAGTAATTACCCGTGAAACGCTAAGAATTGGGTCACATAGAAGTCAACTTCTCCTCCATGTGATCTCTTCAACTATGGCTCGAGGTTGGATATTACCCTGTACATCGATCGACCCTTCGTGCTGGCATTCCAGTTATGCTGCCCTTTTTGGATCAATCGCTCAACTGCTGGCCTTTTTACAGGCTCCGCGTTTATGCCACCGAAATGTGCGTTTGTTGTCCAACCTCACTCCCAGATGCTTTGCTTATTTACACGTTGTCACGGGCTGATTCCCGGCCATCATATCTGTTATGGTAGGGATACGCTTCCTGGTGAGCAACGTAATCTCCATTTTGAATGCTGCCAAAGGCACCGTGGAAAGTGTTCTTTGGATTTTAAATTCGAAGCAAGCTATCGTATATCACGTTCCAGAGACCAGGACCCATAACAGATTACTGGGCCGCTCCTCCGGTTACGAGGCTCTCTCTCTCTGGCCCTGGATTGTTTCGTACAATAGCGGTCTCCAAAATAATCGGTCAACTTATTCAAAAGGTACGTTCGCACCTTAAATAAACATTCTAGGGAGTCGGGCATATCGTTCCATCTTTCCGAGTTAAAGGCGTTTTTAACGTCAAGAGTTATAAACAGGATTATGAGCCGTGCTGGGGGTAGGTTGTTTTGGTTTTCAATACGGCCTCGATCACTTTGCTTATCGCGCTGATGATTAAGTGTCCCTTTCTAAAATCATGTTTCCGAGGTGAAAAGTCCCCTGCGGTACGCTTGGTCGATGCTAAACGAAATTTCGGCACTGAGAAGGTAATACCCCCGCTTTGAGGCATGTTTAGCTGAAGCTCCGGGCTGGTATTTCATCAGGCCCCGGGGCCTTGCTTTGTAGGACTTGCTGAAACTCATCTACACTAAAAAGTGGCACCTCAGCCTGCCTTACCTCGACTGGTCTGTCTATTTATTCTTATTAGATGGGTGGGAATTAGAGTGTCACCTATGCTCCGCAGCTGGTCCTGGTATCTGGTTGAAGAACTTTTTTTAGACTTTGCGGATTCCCATGAGGGAACAGGTGAAGCTATAGAAGCTTTAATTTGCGAAACTTTGAAAAAATATGATATTCCTTTAGTTGAATGCCGTGGTCAAGTTTGCCAGAATGGATGAATATGAATGGGGAATACAAAGGTGCGCTAAGTAGAATTCTCGGTTAAGTCCATAAGTAATGTTTGCCCCGTGCGCCACCCACACTTTAAATTTAGCCGGAGTTGACACCACCGAGTGCTGTCACGAAGCAATTATTTTTTTGGGGGCAATTCAAAAATGCTACAACATATTCAGCTGCAGCGCGCAACATTGGAAAATTAAAAAAAAAATGTATCCAATTCATTACACGGCTTATCAGATAGAAGAAGGTCTAATATGATTGGTTACGAAGAAGTGAAAAAACTCAATCGAAACAAAGCGACGGAATTTTGAAATATACGCCAAAATTTGAATGCGCTATGATGTCATTAATATGGTTAAGATTTTTACCCTGCGACCCTAGTGGTAGTATTAAGTTAGTAGCAGTAGTTAGTAGTATTTAGTAAGTAAGCGCAGAATTAGTAGTAGTAATTTTAATTCGAAGCCGAAGTCCCAAACTAGTCATGAAATGGTCTTGAAAATGATCCCGAAATAGTCCTCCAAATGTTCCAGCAATGGATCGGTATGTTGCTCCCTATGTAGGCTTATTTTATCTCCCATTAGCGACAACGTGATGCGACTTTGTGATGTGATTTTGAACAATAACTCTTAGGCTGCTAAAAGACTTTATTTAATAAACTGCCCCATGTGTGGTGTACAGTAAAAAAGAATATAAAAAAATTCGGCAAAAAGAAAAATAAAGTAAAACAAATTGTATCTAATATTATAAAAAAAACAACAAACTAAGAAATTTTTCAATTAATTTTTCTGCTTTTGCTTAACTTAAACAATACGCCACTTTACTTTGTAACTAGTTTTTTTCCAAGTTGCGTGCAAAAGTTGATGCAAATATCTGTAAACTTTGCGGTTGTGGTTTTTTTTGTCGCTACTAATAGCAACAAATCTGTGCAAGTACATTTTAAGTACTTAGTGCAAACATTTTGTTTGGCGTTTTTTCCCAGCTGTATTAAAAATTGTGTGAACTTCCAGCTACGAACTTCAAAAGGTAAGATAATTTCTAAGTTATTGTTTTTTTTTTGCCTTTTCCTCATATGCTAAATTCAATTATGAGCTTCTTGACTGTAAGAAGATCATAAGTAAGCTTTGGCAGCAACCATCCTCTCCCTCGCCGAGATGCTCCTTTCATTTCTCATTTCTAAGCATAACGTACTACCACAAATGTATTTGATTACATTGCATTTTTTATTCTCGATTTTGTTGTTTTTTTTTTGTTTTGCTGTGCGCTTATTTGAAATTCTATTGTACTATAATAAAATCGTTAATCGGCTTTTATTTATTAGCTGCTGCTGTTGTTGTTGTTGTTGTTGTTGTTGTTGTGCTTGCTGACGCTATAAGCGGGCATTGTAAACTGTTTAGTTGCAGCAGCAGCAGCATTGATTTTGTTGTTGTTGTTACTATTGTTGTTGGCTACTTAAAAATAATTTGAGCTAATTCACCAATACTATTTGTTGTTGGAGATTGCATAAAAAATTTTGTTTGCTAGGTTGCGTATAGAAAGAAACCGAACGGAAGGTACATACATATGTGGAAGGTTTTAAAATAGTACTATGTTGTAAATACTTAGTGGAGGTAATATTGTTGTTGTTTTGTCTGGGATATTTATGAAAGGAAGTGAATGGAGTTTTATTGTGGTAATTACAAAAAAAAAAAAGTGTATGAAATAGTTCTGTGGCCAAAACATTGAAAACCATTCTTCTGGAGGTCACAATTTTCTTTAAGTCACTGTACTTTTAACGCTGAATTTTCGCTGACAATGCAAGGTTGGGTGTTAAATAAAAGGATGAGTGTTTTTGTAAAATACAGTTCATTTCAAACAATGGGGAAATTTTTGTAATACTCAACAAATTTTGTGCATTTACTTTATGCAAAGAATGCTCGACATTTTTTATTGTTTATATGGGCAGCACCTTCAGCAGCAAAAATTATCACAAATCAGTTTTAAATTTGGACCTTATTATAATAAAAATAAATGAGCTATACAACTACATGGCAAAAAATTTTCTAAAAAGTCGGTAAAAAATGTTGAAATTTTTTGAAAATGTTAGAATTTTTTTGAAATTTGTTGTTTTTGTTGAAAAAACTCTTTATCCATATAAAATAAAGTGGCGAAAAGCGCCGTAAATTTAAGCAATTTAGTGGGTTTTTTAAATTACAGTACGAATACTAAAAAGTTATAAAAGAGAGTTGCCAGCTGTTTAAAAATTAATGACTGACATTTTTTTTAATAACAACAATGTAACATTACAATTTGGGTGCCAAACAAAAGAGGTTTAAGTGAGCTTTATTTCGAAAATATTTTTAGTTAGTGTCGCCACTTACTCAAAAAAGTTAAATTATTAATTTAAAAAAATATTACGGCATGGGATTCAAACGAAATAGGATTCCCATAGATTAATAATAAAAAAATGTTCAAAGAGGGTTGCCACCTGCTTAAACATTAATTGAATTCACTTATTAAAGTGAACTGAGCTATTACATTAAAGGTGTGCTAAGCATTTTAATTTCAAATCAGTGGCTATTATCACTCATCAGGATGAGGTAGTGAAATATCTCACATAGATTTTAAACGAACTTGATTTACCAGAAATACCACCATACGTATTGTCCTATTGTGACGAAGAGAATACAGAAAGTGGCGTAGATTGTGGTACCGCTAGCCCTCTTTTGCAAATTTTGACAGAATTTCTACGTCATAACAAATTTTGTTTACATAAACCGTGTATGTATGTATACTCACAATCATGTGTATTCTTTCCAACGTGTGTTTCACAATTTTAGTGTGTATTCTTTCCAACGTGTTTCCATTCATTTCTCTCCACCGGTAAATCTGGTGTGACGTCACAGCCAAGTTACTCTCCAAATTTCTGATCAATCAGCGCAATATTGTATTCTATCATTCTTGCACGCTAATTATCATTCCATATCCAAAAAAATTGGTGCTATTTTCCATTGGAATTATACAATTTTTTATACTTTAGCACATGAACTGGTCCGATTTTAAATAACTTTTTTTTTTTTTTAACAAAAATTGTTTTTAAAAAGTTAAAAAAAAATCACAAAACAATAATTTAAGCTTAAAAGTAATGACTAAAAATATTTAAGAATTCGTTTAACGGAAGCATAATAATGAAATTTTTAATCTTTCTGGGAAATTAGTTTAAGATAAAACTCAACCAAAACTTCTCCGATTTATATGAATAATATACCATTGGAAACCATTTTTATTTCTGTGTAAACCTCATTATTATGATTCCATTGATCAAATTATTAAATTATTTTAAAAAGTTTATAAAATTTAGTAGTTTGCACTTTTTGAAGCCTAACAAAATACGCCGACTATTTGCCAGTGGAAAATATAGATTTTTTATAAACAATTAACAAAAAAAAAATGGAGCCTGAGAAACATTGTGCAAAATATTAAAAAAAAAATGTATCCAATACCTTTTCCGGCACTTTGCATACATTTAAAATTAAGAATTTTTGAACACTTGTTTTGTTCGCTTGTGTAAATAAACGTTTTCCTATGGTTAGATTACAAAGTTCCGATTATAATAACGTACATTATGAAAATTCATGAATTAAATCATGATTTGTTTTTCTTGCCCGAAGAGTTTCAAAAGTAGAACCTGCTGATTGGTATAACAACGCTCAACCTTATCGAACTCGTACAATGAATGTTATGTTGCTGACTTATTTTTCAACTGGTATAATGGCTGTTGCTTCGACTGACAAATGATATTTCGTAGGAAATCGCCGTGGTAGTGGAAATAGTTGCCTCGGTTTAGTAAACAGGTAATGAGATAGATTAGAACTAGTGAATTTGATTACAGCTGCGCATATGTATGTTGGTATATGTATGTAGGTGTGTGCGGAACAATGTGTTCAGGTGTGAGATAAAAACAAAAAACAAGAAAAGTCAACGCACTTGCCATACAAGTGTTCACAATTTACATTTGATTAAAAAAACGAAAAAAAAACCAGAAAAAAACTAAAACAAAAACGAAAAAACGAAAGTATGAACGTACATATGAATTTAGCCATATCAATATTTAACCAGTATGAATACACACATACATACACACGCACATACATAATAAATATTTAAAAAGCCAAAAACCAATGTGGTTTCAATTTTCACATTTTACGCCTAAAGGTTAACCTTTAACGGCTCATAACTCACAAATTGCTTATGATTTGCTAGTTTAAACGATTGCGTGTTGCAAGTCAGTTGGCTTGCAGCCTGCTACACTAAAAAGAGTGGGTAAATGGTGGACACATGTATGTCATATGTAAGTGTGCACACACATATAAATTTTCCTCTGTTCAAGCCTAAAAATATTCGTTTGTTTAAATTATGCCATGGTGTTTACGTTTTTTTAAATTGCCGTTTCTTCTTTTTCGAAGATTCACAACTACATATATAGACACACAGATATATACATAGTACATACAAGCATATTTCATATATATGTATATGCATGTATCAGGGCCACAGACAGAAACTAGTCAAGGGAAATCTTAACAATAAAAAAACGCCATAGTCAGAAGCAAAGCTTCGGTACCGATTCTGCGAAGAGGTGGAGAGTTAAATATGGGAGAGAGTTTTTTAAGAAATATTTTTTTAGTTTTTTTTTTAGATTTAGTATTAGTAAAAATCGTAGTAGAAATTGATAAAAATAGTAGAAGTAAGTAGTAGTAGGATTAGTGAAAATAGTAGTAGAAATTATTACAAATAGTAGTAGAAATTAGTAAAAGTAGTAGTAGAAATCAGTAAAAATAGTAGTAGCCATTAGTAGTAGCATTAGCGAAAATAGTAGTAGAAGTTAGTCGAAATAGTAGTGAAAATTGGTAAAAATAAGTAGTAGTAATGAGTAGCAGAACTAGTAAAAATAGTATAAGAAATGAAATGAAATGAAATAGTAGTAGCAATTTGTAAAAATAGTGGTAGTAATTAGTAGTAGCATTTGTAAAAATAGTAGTAGAAATTAGTTAAAATAGTAGTAGTAATTGTAGTAGGTAATGAAAATATTTGTAGTAATTTGAAGTAGTATAAGTAAAAATAGTAGTAGTAATTAGTAGTGGCATTAGTAAAAATAGTAGTAGAATTAGTAAAAACAGTAGTGGAAACTAGTAAAAAATAGTAATAGTAATTAGTAGTAGTGGTGGTAGTAGTAGAAGTTGTAGTCGTGGTAGTAGTTGTTGTAATTAGTTGTGGTGGTAGTACTAAATACTTTTAGTAGTAGAATAGTATAGGAGTAGTACTAGTAGTTGGCAGTTGTAATAGCAGTAGTAGTTGTAGTGATGAACCAGTCCCGAACCACTGAAAGGTCTCGAAATGGGTCTAAAATATTTAGTCAGCATGTACGTTTTACTTTTTTTTCTAAAATAAATGTCATGTGGTGACTTCGTTCCACGATATCGGCGCGACTTGCGTGTAAAACGTCACTTACATGCCACTAATTAAGTTTTACTTTATGAATTTAAAATTCTTATCCGAAGACCTAGAGTTTTCTTTGCTCCTCTGCAGCTGCAATTTATTTCTCGCAGTGCAAACCACTTCAGACATTGATTCCGTTATAAGGAACTTGTAAACATACATAAAGTTTTGAAATCGGAATACACTCTTATTGTAATGGTTTGCAATAAATTATATACATAAATTACTAGCAGACCCGACGCGTTTCGCTACACCCTATAAATACATGTTTTGAAATTTTATCAAATTGAACTGTGAATATATGTTTTCGATATATGTCGGACCCTGCGCCATTTATCAGTTATTTTTTAAATGAAATGTTAGCATTTATGATATGAATTTTAATGAATAAAGGTTTTAGCGCCACCTAAACTAAAATATTTACATTTATGTGACTAATATATGTTATGAATATGAATCAAATCGGACTGTAAGTTTATAAAAATATTTTCACACCAGCGCCATCTATCGGAATTTTTGTTTGCCCAATAGAAAGGAAAACACGGCAGATGGTGTACTGCCCTTATTTATTAACTCCCTTTTGCATATATAACCAGAATTTTCATTTCGGTTAATCACAAATATAACTTTTATAACTTTTCAAACAGGTGGCAACCCTCTAAAAAATATATGTAAGTATGAACCTTGAGCTCTTCGAGGCGAACCGTTTCACACACTCCTTAATATTTTATATACATACTTGTGTGTGATTTAATTCAATTTGACTTTTCGAACAGGTGGCAGCTCTCTTCAAAATATAGCTAGCTATAAACCTTCACAAAAATACATATGTAGATAAAAAAACTGGTTCTAAGGAAATCCAGCAATGAAAATTGTTCAAAATTTGGCATTTATGGTATTATATTTGAATTCAAACACTGATATATTTGAAAGGAAAGAAATTTAATATATGACTTTGTTTTCTAAATTTCAAGACTCTCAAATTTTTTTTCTGGTAATTTTTTCAAGGTATTTATCTACGTATGTATATTTTTTTTATATCCTCAAATATCGCCTTTGAAATGAAATTATTGTAAAAAAAAGATTTTTAAAATTCAAAAATGAATGTCATCGAAAGGAAAAAAACACTCTACTGAAAATTTTAGCTGTATTATACGAAAAAAATTAAGAAAAAATTTAATACAAAATACAAAATTAAATTTTTTCGCTTTTTAAGATGTAAAATTTCAGAAGTTTGTTTTATGTATTGAAAATGTAAATTTTGTATCATATTGGAAAAGTTTTTTTTCCTTTAATAGAAATTGACTCTACGATAATAGAACAGTTCTGACCAAAATGGTCGATTCTACTTATATACATTTTATGTATTTTATATAAAAATGCATTGCGAAATTTTCAACTAATCTTAACTAGACTGAATTTAAAAAACTATTCGCAGATCTACTTCTGTGAAATTATAAGTTTACAACAACAACAATTTGTGATTTGTTTGAGTTATTTATTTTGAAAAATAGAAATGTGAACAAATTTGGGGGAGGGGGGGAGGTGCGAAGCAAACGTAAATTGTATCCAAATAAAATTTTCAAATTTCACGTTGAAGGGGGATATTTTCAAACAACTATAGAAAGGGACAACAGATGAATGCCACAGAAAAATCTCCATATCCATGAGTTTCAAAGAAGATGTGGACAACAATAAACACAGCAATCATCAAAAATGAATATGGACATAGAACTCAGAACTCGGATGCAACAAACATATCTGATGTGTTTCTTTTTAAATATAATACGATTAATAAATGTACAATTATTTAAATAATAAGTTCAAATATTCATATGTACATATTTATTGTGTTGCTTTGAAAAAAAAAAAGAAATGTACTCTCTGAAGAAAAGTTAAAAACAAATTGTCGCCGAGGGTAGCGGTCGAGAGTTAGAACCCCTAAAACAAACCCCTTCTATACGCCCCTGGTATGAACTGATATGCAATCAATCTAGCAAAGAAACGCTGGCGCTTATACATAAATATAGCTGTTTGGATGTTTTGGTGCTAAAAAGTTCAAGGCAATAATAAACTAACAAGATTTTTAAAACTTGTTGAAGCCAAACGAAAGATATTAAATTTATGGTTGCATTCGAAGCCACATTAGGAGTTATGTGATATCATAAATTTTATAGGAACCTTGAAATGCTACTAACTGAAGACAATTTTGAATTAATTATACTTTGTTGTTCAATCTTAGCTTTTAATAACAGCAAAAAATCGTAGAAACGTTCAGTTAAACAAATACCGGTAATTTTTTTTGATGTTTTTGTTTTTAAACGCGTTAATTAGACAATATTAGATCGATTGGTTATTGGTTTGGTTTAGGGGAATTGTATGGAGAATGACATTCTTCCAGTAGAAGACCACAGCCATTGTGTATTTTCGCCACGGTTTTCCTTATAAGAGATACAAAATTGTACCGAGGTGTCACAGTTTTCTGTATATAGTTGGAGCCCGTATATGCCAAAAACTTTTCCTAAGAAGTTCGTCAGAATATTCTTTTATTTGCTTTCAAAGGTTAATAGGTTGAAATTTTTTTTAAATTTATTTTTAACAGCAATTCTAAGTGAGATATTTCAAACAATATTATGATACCTCATATAAAAAGTAAAATTATACTTATCAAAAAAAAATACTGCTATGCAAACAAATATTATGATCCGATTTAGGTCAGATATGTACCGATGCTACCTTCAGATGGTCCGATAATTGACAGAATTATTGAGTTAAGAGTTTGGACGTAGGGGAGCAGCACATTGTCGATCCCACCCACTGCAAAACCTTCCTGACCGTCAGTCCTGGCTTGGCCACCGTTTACATCGGCTCACAGCGATTCCACCACAACCGACCAACTTTTCATCTCCACTAACCATCCGATTCAGAAATGGATCGATTTTGCTACGATTCCGCAGCGATTTGGAGATGGAAATTCGGTCCATGAAGTTTTTTTTTTGCCTTAACTCGTGTGGCACCCGTACATTGAGCTTTTTTTATCCACACTTATTTAAATGGTTCCAATTGAACTCGACCATTTCCATTATTTTTTTGATATTTTGGACACTTGGCCTTCCAGAGCGTGGTGCATCTTTGATAAAAAAAATTACGGAAACAGACTCGACTAAACAAAAGTTGCGCTTGATTGGCTGTTGCGGTATCAGGACCATAAGCGATATTCACATTTTCAGCCGCCTGGCTTGCGTTTTCGCCTTTATCGAAGAAAACCTGCAAAATATGGCGTATTTTCTCTTTGCTGGTATCCATCTTTGATCTGTGTTTAAATAACACTGAGTCAAGAAATGACAAAACTATCACAGAAGTTTTCTTAGTACAAAGTCTTATCTTTCGAACGTCATATTGTGTAACCCAATCGCCCTTATAAAACGCGATAAACAGATAACTAAAGCTATTGGAAAAATACTCGATTTCTTTTTGCTCAATTTAATATTTGTTATTTTTTTGTAAAAGTCTAGCTCATTATACATCAAATACCTTATAAATTCTCATCTTAAAAAAAACAATCATCAAAGTTTCACACTTTTGCATTCGAATTCCAAGTAAGCAGTTTTAAAGCCATATAAATTTTAATACAATAAACTGCAAATTCCAAGAAGCTAAAAGTTTACAGTGATTTTTAATATATTTTTTTTTTTTTGGCTGACGTGACACTGTCTCTTCCAAACAAAAAAATTGTACGAAAAAATTATAATGGAATGCATTTTCTAGATTTTTGAAAAATTCCCATTTAGATTGTTGTACACAGCTATCATCCACTTTCATTGCCAACCATCAATCTTGCATCAAGGGCAACATGCACTACACCGGTCTTTGCTGAGATATTTAAATGCTTCGCCGAGTTATCGTATTAATCGATTTATCTTTTCACTCTGAAGATTTCCGTATCCACATATGTAAATATGTATGTATACAAAATGTATCGATGCCGCTAAGCAGAAGTGCAAAAGTGCACTCGGGTATGAAACTACGTTCACACAAAAGCTGTTTGTCATGTTTCAGTTGGCGTGAGGTTTTATTTAGGATATTGAATTCGTTTTATTTTGGTCATAGCATTTAGTTAATTTATACATTTTTTGCACTTAACAAAACGTGATATATGTATATTGTAAAATATATTGCAAAAAATCGCTTATATGGTACACTACTGGCGGCGTACACAACACATTTGCTATAATTAAGTCGCGTTTTGTCACTTGAACGATTACGGTGTTTTCGTCATCAAACTAATTGTCACAAAGTGTAGTTTGGAAATTAAAAATCTTCAACAGTGATTAACTGACAAATGTATTTTATATACATATACGTACACAAACAAACATACATATGTACATATGTATGTGAATAAAGCTAGAATAAATAATAGAATGCACAGTTGAATACTTAATACGACTAAGCGTCGCTTGAATGCTTGATATAAATGCTAGTTTTGTTTGTTTGTTGTTGTTGTTGTTGTTGTTGTTGTTTGTGTATGAGAGAAGGAACTAAAATTTTTAGAAAATAAATAAATACAACCCGCTAAATAATCGTTAAAAGTAATTGATATGAAAGTGCTAATATACACACACACACACACATATATAAAAGTATGATGCCATATGTCGTATATAGTTTACATATGTACATATTTATATACAGTCGAACTCCTCTATAACGAACTCCTCTATAACGAAAACCTCTCTCTAACGAATTTTTTTTTGAAACACTACGATTTTCACAATTTATTCATATATTTAGACCTCTCTATAATGAACTTCTCTATAGCGAATTCCTCTCTGTAACGAATTCTTTTGTCATACATAAATGGAATTTTCCATAGCAAATAACTCCTCTATAACGAATTTAGCGAAGAGCTACAAAAGTAGTTGTTATAATACACAAAACTACACACAATCACTTGTTTTTACATGCTATTTCCTAGAATCGGCAAAAACCAAATACATATGTATGTACGTAGGCGCCTGAAACTGTATTGAAACTGTTGCAGTTGAAATTGAGAATTTTCATTCATTCAAGTTATTTTATCATGGCAAAGCGAAAGTGTTTAACTATTACGCAAAAATTAAATTTAATAAATGAGGTTGAAGAAGGTTCGCTAAAAAAGAAAGATTTTGCTTATAAATATGGAATTCCATCTAGTAGCTTACCTACATTAAATAGGCCTTGAACATAAAGACATGAAATTTCGTATGACCTCTCTATAACGAAGCCCTCTCTATAACGAACTTTTTCACCGGTCCCGATGACTTCGTTATAGGGGAGTTCGACTGTAGTTTAAAAAAAAATCGTAAGGCAAATGATGCACTCGCAAATTTTTTATAAGCAACTGATTTTGCTTTTTTTTTGATTTTTTTGTTTTTCAATCTCCTTTCGTAATTTTAGTATCTCGAATGTTTTTATTGTGCTCATTACTTTGGCAATTCTTTTCACATTCGCTTTATTAGCCAAACCGGAAGATTACGCTTTCTGATGAGTAATATATGATATTTGATTCAATTTGAATTCAGTAGACAATCATGTTAGGTTTATTGTTAATATCCGTTTAGAGTATTAGATAATAACTAACTGATATGAAATTGAATCAAATTAGACTGTAAATAAAAGTTTTAGAGAAATTCCGATTCCACCACTATCTATCGGTTAATTTTTAAAATAAAATATTTTTATTTATGTGGCTAATACATACTTGTTATGAATTTAAATTGTATTGACCTGTAAACACGGATTTTAGAAATATCTCGACACCAGCGCCACATATCGCAATTTTTGTATGATTAATAGACACCTTTACAAAGACATCCTATGAATTTGAGCTCAATCGGTTCAGGGGTTGATGCATTCCTGCCTTTATTTATTTAATATTTCCCTTTCCATATGCTACCAGTAATCGTATTTCGACTTTTCTCACACCTAACTTATGTATAATTTAATAAAAGTAAAAGTGTCAACCCTCATAAAATTTATTTATGATCTGAAACCACTGGGCTTCCATTATTTTAAACAGGCGGCCACTGGCTGCCAACCATAAAACAGGGTCCATTTTTTCTCCACTTCCCTTACGTCGCTATATTTAGCGTTCCTATAAAAACTGTAGAAGATGAAGTCCTCTACAGCTTTGCCATGGAAATAAGCCATTCATTTTAAACAAAATTTCTTGAAAGATATCATTATCAAATGTTGCAACGCGAATGCAAGTCCATCTTCTACGTGTAAAATTGAAGTAAATTGCCTCAAAACTACCGACCTACACGCTTTATTTTGAAAAGCGTCTAAAGTCGCTTGGCTATGCTTTCAGTTCTTCTGCTTTTCCCACAGTGTGAAAAGTTGTTGTATATTGGAGCGATATTCCGTCATCACTTGTCTAATTTGTTTTGCAGACAAAGCGATTTCGACGATAGATCGTTCCAATATACATCAAATTTTATTACATTAGCTCCCTATGCAAGCTATTATAATTGTATGATAGGAAAAGTTGATGAAATTACCTTCAAAATGGCAACAAGTTATCGACCAAAACTGTGCATATTTGACCTAAATCGAATCATTCTAACTACGCTAAATAAAACCTGCAATTTACTGCAAAAATAATGGATTTATTTTTACTCAATCTAATATAAAACAAAAGTAAGAAGAATAGCCAAAATTTGACAAAGTGTCGCGTTCACATTTTGTTCACATAACTGTATATTGCCATTTTATAATTTTATAATTTTGCAATTTGTATCAATTCGAAATATGTCAACATTGTGTCTATTTTCATTTAACTGACAAAATTTGACGTACATTTCGACCTAATGAAAACCAATTATTAGAATTTTCTGCAAGTGCACCTAACCAAGAGTAAAACCTCAGCTGGGCTTGCAAAAGTTAATTCTATTTTATTTTTTTATTTTTTGTTGTCTACGAAAGTTATCATCTTTTAAAAAAATTGACAAAAATGTGCAAATATACATTTGTGAGAACAGTGAAAGGTGAAATATTTTCGTGAAATATTTTAACCCGTCAGCTGCCATATAAAAGTGTCGTTTTAATCCTTGAATATTCCCAAAACACAAATTAGAAAAGTCGTTAGACTATTAAAATGTTCTAGGAGACTATTTTTCGGAAAATTTAGCTAGGTACCTTCTGAGAGAAAATCACTCTACAAAGAACGTAAAAGTTAACAGGGTCTCACATGTATTTAAGTTTTCCTTATTTAACGTTAAAATATTTATTTCTAGTTTTATTTTACGTAGAACTCGCCTTTAATCGCACAAAGATTTTGTATGAGAATACTTCAGTCAAATTGTCCGGCGAGAAAATTCTCTAGAGCATTTTAAACAAATTTGATTTTTAGCGGTCAAAACGACACCTTTATGTCCAAACTAATGGGATGAACTTAAAAAAAATATGTTAACTTTTCCCAATTTTTTAAAAGGAACTTACCCCGGGACATGAAAACTGTAGTATACTATAAAAAGTCGAGCAAACTTTTGCGAAACCCTCTAGTGTTTTGTTGCTAGATGTATGGGCGTACCTTGAGAAAATATTTACCGAGCTGGTTTAAGTAGCCATAAAATTGTCGCACGGAGTAATTTAACGAAACGTAACAAATTATAATAAAATGATGTTTAATTTTTTTTAAATGTTCTTAATCTCTATTTTTGACGGGAACTGCAGACGTTTGAATTGAAACGGTAAGTTAGTGTGAATTATAGGAATTCGTTTTTGGGAGCCAAGATAGCTCTTTCGCATAGCCATCCTTCGTTGCAGTAGTTTTGTTGCAAATTTGCAAAAACTTCACTTATTGGCCTGCCTTCCAGGTTCCAATTTAACCTAATTTATTGTTTGATTTTTATTTAACTTTTAATTAGTTGGCTACGCACAGAGCACAATAATTACGTAAAATAAATAGTACATACATAAATTAACCAAATACCAATCACGAAGGAGGTAACTCTAGATACTCCAGACCTCTTAACTTGGTTCTCGTGATCTCAAATATGTAGAGTATTTTAAAAATTTTAGCTTCAGGGTTGATATTTGGTTCTTAAAATTCGTGAGCGCAATGATTTCTAAAAATGTTTCGCATGACTTAACTTCAATTTAATGACGATCGTAAAGTGCAGTTTGTGCTTGGGAGAGGGTTGCCACCTGTTTGTGAAGTCAAATGTAATTAAAATATATACAAGTTATATGCATAATTAAAATATGGGTGGCAAACAGTTCGGCTCGGCAAGAGGATTCATAGCTAACTTTTTGCGGGTTGCCAACTGTTTGAAAAGTAGTAAAATATAGGTGCCAAACTATTTCTATCATGAGGAGAAAATTTATGGCTAGCTATATTTTAAAGAAGCCATCTACTTGAAAATTCGAATTTAATTAAATTATAAACAAGTTATATAAAATAGTCAAATACGGGTGTTAAACCAATTGTTTCGAAAGGAGAAGGTCTCTAGGTATATTCTGAAGAGGATTACTATC
Organism: Anomoia purmunda; assembly: GCA_951828415.1. NCBI lineage: Eukaryota > Metazoa > Arthropoda > Insecta > Diptera > Tephritidae > Anomoia > Anomoia purmunda. The sequence continues at coordinate 50,806,452 of OX639995.1, forward strand.
TTTTTAAAAGTTTAATTTAATAAAATTTTACTCAATGATATAAAAAAAATAAAATATGAATGTCAAACTGTTCGTCTCAACCAGGATAAGGTGCGTACTTATATTTTTGAGAAGGTTGCCACCTGTCATATGTGACAGAAACCCAAATGCCCAAATTTATAAATGAATAGGGGCAGAACAATGTCTGCTGAGCTTTTCTAGTATCACATAAAAAATATTAACATTCTTTGTAAAGCCAAACATTTCAAATGAATTCTGCCGAAATATCGTACAATGATATTCCGTCACACATTACTGGGTAAATAATTGGGTAGCAAATTTTACATAGGTAAAGTATATACATAACATAAGTGAACAATTGAAACATACAAATTTTTTTCAATTGTTTAATTACACCATTGCACACGTAAGGTAATTATAGCGACTAATAAATTTCAGTTCTTATATTGTTAATGAATGTGGGCGGCAAATGTTTTTGTTGTCAAAAAGTAGTCTACTGAAATAAAAAAAGAAGAAGAAGAGAATTGCAAAAAATTTAAATAAACGCTTTGTGATTAAGCGCACATTTAAAATACAATTGCTCGCACGTACAGTGTTGTGCAATACAGCAGCATAAAAATGATGATACTATTTTCAAGAAAGCGTCTAAGCTAAAGTGTGTATAGATAGATACTTAGAGTGAATAAAAATAAAGGATTAGAATAATGAAATAAATAGTTAAATTTCAACATCTTAAGTTTTTCCTACCTAAAATAATTTTTTCCAATTTCAATTCCATTTATATATCTACTAGAAAAACCCAGCAGACGTTGCCTTGCCTTTATTTATTTGTTAATTGCCCTTTGCATATGTAATCAAAAAAGTAATTTCGGTTTCTGTCACATATAACCGGTGGCAAACTTCTCAAAAATAGTGGAATGCGCGTTGTCCACTCCGAGACTAACAGTCTAACACTTATATTTTAATATTTAATAACAGATGACAGCCCTCTTCAAAATATACCCATACATTTTTTTCAAGCGAAGCAAATAATTTGACACCCATATTTTACTATTTCATATAACAATTTTTTAACTCATATTTTGAAGTAGGCATCCTTACATATGCTATGAGCCTTCTCACCAAATTGTTTTGTAGGTGGCAACCCTCATAAAGTTAGCTATGAGCTTTCTTGTTGGGACGATCCGCTTCACACTCATATTTTAATATTTTATATAACTTGTGTATAACTAAATTAAATTCGCTTTTTAAAAACAGGTGTCAGCCCTCTAAAAATATAGTTATACCTTGCCCTCGCCGAAACGAACGCTTTGAAATGCATATTTTAATATTTCAAATAACTTGAGTATAATAAAATTAAATTTGACTTTTAAAATAGGTGGCTACCCTCCTAACAAAATATACCTTTAAATTTTTCCAAGTAAAACGAATGGTTTGCCACTCATATTTTACTATTTTATATAGCTTTTATATAATTTAATTTAATTGGACTTTTTAAACAGTTAAAGTTAAAGTTAAAGTTTTGAACCTTCCTTCCGAAAGAACCACTTAACATCCATAGTTTATTATTTCATATAACTTGCGTATAACTTTATTTAATCCGACTTTTGAAATAGGTGGCAACCCTGCAGCAATGAATCTCACTTAACTTTTGAGTATTTTCATTAATTTTTACTATCCAAACAGGTGGCAAATCGAAAAACTCGTCACTGAGAAGATCAGGAATTAATTTACATTTATTCCTCTGTGCAATCTGATTTGCGCAATCTGTTTGTCAAAATCTCTGTGCAACTACAGTGAAAACTCAACCTAGGCGAATTCGTAAGTTGAAAATGGTCAAAAACTGTTTGTATTGTTTACATTTTCATTTTCTATTTGCGTTCGAATTGGAATATTCAGTTTTTGTGGCTTTTAAAAATTTTATTTATCATTATTAGATCCGTTTCTCTGTAACCGTTTTGCAAAAGAACACTAGGTAGCAGCTACACCAACTCGGAAAGATATGCGAGATGAGCCAACTCGGTAAAATGATATCCGAACTGAGATGTAGTGTTGGGAAGTGAAAAAAACTGCGCTATTGTGAATGAGCCCTAAGAAAATACATGGGAAATTTAAGTTTAACACCTAATCCGTTTTTATTTGCATAGTAGTTCTAAATATACAACTACTTCAACAAAATATTTGCATGATGTTAACAGGGTTGCTTTTGCAACTTAAAAAAATTTTATCCGAGTTGGAGCGTTCTTTTGCAAGTCGAGTAGAAAGAAACAGGTTAATTGTTAGATATAAATACAGGGGTTTTCAATAGGAACGCTACAAAGGTTTTTTTAAATAAAACAAAAACGGTTTGGGATATGAAATAAATTCGTTATTCCTGTGAAAGTTCATTCGATGCCATTATGTATGGAACTCGATTTCTTTTGCATGGGCACCACAGGCACGCTTGCAGAAGTCCAGACGCTGAACCCAATTTTCGACGGTTTTCAAGCATAAATCGGCCGATACTGCTGCAATTTGACGTTCGATATTCGTGCGAAGTTCATCAATCGTCGCTGGCTTGTTAGCATAGACCATAGACTAGACGTAGCCCCACAGGAAATAGTCTAACGATGTCAAATCGCACAACCAAGGCGGCCAATTGAATGGGCCATTTCGTGAGATAACACGTTCACCAAACTTGGTTTTCAATAAATCGATTGTGACATTCGCTGTGTGGCTTGTGGCGCCGTCCTGTTGAAACCACATATTGCCCAAGTCCATATCAACCAATTCGGACCAAAAATATTCGGTTATCATAGAGCGGTAGCGATTCCCATTCACAGTAACGTGCCGGTCTTGATCATCACGGAAGAAGTACGGCCCAATGACGCCGCCGGCCCATAAACCGCACCAAACCGTAATTTTTTCGGGATGCAATGTTGACTCATGGAGTGCGTGTGGATTGCTGCCTGTCCAATAACGCATATTTTGCTTATTGACGAAGCCATTCAGCCAGAAAAGACGAAGACCATAAATTGAACGTAGCGTTCTTAAAGTTGAGGCCATTGACTCCGAATTTTGGTAGTAAATCTTAATAATTTCGACTCGTTGTTGGATCGTATCTCTTTCCATGATGAAATGGCAAGCCTTACTGAAGAGAAATGTCAAAAGAGCGGGAAATAATATGGCGTCGTTTGTTGTCACTATTAATCTACTTTTGTGGCGTCCCTATTGCAAGACCCTTTATAAGAACTTATTTTAAGCGGCGGAAAGCTTGAGGCTTTACCTCTTCATATGTTACCTTCTATAGGTTCCAACTGAGTGAATGTGACTGTTTTTCTTTTGGCCACTGTGTGTGCTTACAATTTGTTGCTTTTATTTCGATCAACACTGTAAATTCATGCAAGTTGGCGATTGTGTAATAAGCTATGTAGAATATTGCGTGCGCTTCTCTGCTATTTCGTGGTGTTTTTGTTTTTCTACAATGTAATTTAATATAATAAAAGTTTATTAAAAACCTTTTTCAACAGTAGAGCAAAATATTTGCACGCGTGTTTTAGAATGCATATTAGCACGAAAAATCTGTATGCACATATGTATTTGTAACAATAATAAAATATAAAGTGAAAAATATTACAAAAGCCAAATTGACGAAAAAGCACACACGCGACCACAAATGCGCTGACTACGCGCTACTTTGTTACAGGTTTATGTTTGATGTTTATATTTCGTTCGCTTTTTTTGTTTTTGTATTTTCTTTGTACACGCCAATATGTTTTGTTTATATTTCACCTGTTTTGCGTTCTTCTTCTTCTACATATAAAAAAAAAAGTCTGGTTAAGCAGAGATACATACATACCAATTGTTTATTGTATAAACAGCACGTTTATTGAAAATATTATTATTATTATTATAGACGGCGGGCGCCGTAGCAGAATGTGTCGAGTATGCGCGCCTCATTCGGTAGATCCCGGGTTGAAATCGTGCCCGTCTCAAGCAACATCAAAAATTATAGAAAAGTATTTTCTAATTTCGGGCGCCCCCTCGACAGGCAATGACAAACCTCCGGTGTATTTCTGTCATGAAAAAAGTTCTCACCAAGATCATTTGCAGTTCGGAGTCGGAGTAAAACTGTAGGCCCTTCAATTTTGTGTTACAACACGCACTCCACAAATGCTTGGAGAATTTCGGCCAATTATTATTATTATTACTAAGGCATGACTTTTTTCTTGTTATATTTAAGCACTACTTGGGGTTTGTTGTTCCATAGGTTAAGTGGCTGGACAAAGATGCCACCTAGATAACGGATCATTTGTCTGCCTAGTGCAGGACAATTACAGATAACATGTTCTGAGCCATCTAAGTCCATTTCACAGAACCGCCAAACGTCGGCATCAGATACCCCCAACTTGTTCCTGTAAATTATCCAGAAAGCATACGTAAGCCCTCTCTACTTAGTCAAAGTAACTTTCCCGATATAACCCTTGAGGAAACGAGGAATTGTTTTGCTAGATGTTGTCCAGTTTGTTTAAGTTTCCTAGTGTGTTGAGAAGAGTTACGCACTCAAAAGCCAGTTTAGAGGTGAACGTGCCCCATGTTAGGGCTTTAAGAATCGCTTGACTATCGGAGAGGATGCATATATTTGCTCCTCTCGCTTTCCTGCGCCTACATACTCTAGCACAGATTTCTAAGGTATGCATTTCTGGTTGTACACCCACGGGTATGGAGTTTTTGAATTTGGGACGTTATATTCCCGCCCCTGTTCTACCATAATCCAATTTTGATCCATTCGTAAACCAGATCTGGGAATAAGGTTTAGATTGCCACCATGGAGACAAGCAATTAGCAAACTAGCCATTTTGATTCCACAAAACTCGAGCAACCTAAAGCCATCCGGCGCCCTTAATGAATCTCAGTATGTCATACAGAGTGAGGGGGTAGCACTCTGAAATGTTCAGCAGGAATGGCTTAGCAAGTGTTTTTAGCGTCATCCTATCGAGAGCTGGGCACTCACACAGCAGGTGTTCGACTTTCTCTCTACAGCCCAGGTCCTCACAGAACCAAATGTAGGATAAGCCAATTCTTTTGGCATGCATTCCTAAGGGCCAGTGCCTTATGCGGACTGTCGTAAGTTTGACGGTATTTCCTTTGCTCATAACTAAAGAGCCCTGCTTTCAGGCGGATCATAGGACACCCAGAACTGCTAGGTAATCCTAGGTGATCTTGTACAGTTTCATCTCTGTCTATAAGAATTGTAGAAAATGAACTATACTTTAACAACATTTTATTTTTAAATTGCTGGACCTAACTTTTTTAATAATATTTTTAAATATTAACTTTTTATCAAACGTTAAAAAAAAAATTATTTATAAAATTTGGAAGTGTCTTTAAGAAAAGTTAAAAATGAGTTTTCCAATTTTCTCGGGAAAATACTTTTTGAATAACACTTTTGAATCATCTTTCTTCAAGAAATTTTATTTTGAATCTTTTTTATGGATCTTTGAAAAAAATATTTAAAAAAATTGCTTAATTTAATTTTTTAACAATATAAAATAATTAATTTTGTTGTTTTTTTTACAAGGTAATAAAAAAGGTTAAAACTAATACTTTTATAAAAGTTTCCAGTGTTTTTAAGATAAAAAGGAGTTTTTTGGTTTTCTTGAGAAATAAATTTTTTAATAGAATTTTTAATTGACCTTTTTTTCAGAAATTTTTATTTTGAAATCTAAAGATCCTTGGAAAAAATTCTGTCAATAAGAATTGTGGAGAATTAATAACACATTTAATAAAAAATTGTTTAACTTAATTATTGAACCATTTTTAAATAATATTTGTTTGCCAACTTTTTCGGAGTGTATTTAAGAAATTCTATTATAAAAAATATATTTTTTTATTTTAATTGCAATGAAAATAAATTTTTGAATTGAAATTTTACAAAAATTATATTTCTAAAAATGGTGAGATAAGTTTAATGAGATATTTTTTAAAAAGTTTCTTCACTATATATCATTACAATTTTTTTTTAATAATTTGTTATTTTTTAATACAGAAATAATAAAAAGTTTAAAGAAATATTTTAGAAATGTTATTGGAAGTGTTATAAAATCATTTTTTTTTTGATTTTTAAAGGAAATAAATTTTAGAAATTTTGGCTAAATAGCTCGATCAACCTTTTTGTGCACGATAGTTAGGTTAGGTTAGGTTACTGTGGTAGTTCCCCAAAGGGAACTCACTTAGACATAGTAGGAGTCCATTGTGATACCACCTGATTTATGAACGGTAACGTGAATCTGAAAGTCAGGAAAGATTAACCTGAGAAACGTTGCGTGCCCCGAATGAAGTCACGCAAATTACCAATCTCCACTCCAGAAAGGTCTTCTGGAGTGCTAAAGAAGTACGAGCCTAGGTACTTGAACCTCAGTCTCGCAAATGCAGGGCAACTGAGCAGAAAATGACAAGATGAATCCAACTCATCCTCTTCCATACAGCTGCGGCAGAAAGGGTCAGAGACTATTTTCTGCCTAACCGCGTGAATACCCAACGGACAATGCCCAGAGCACGATAGTGCTCGCAAGCTATTCAAATTTTTTTTACAAATACTATAGATACCCTAACTATCATTATTCGAATGAAATTTCGTTTTTTTAATTTATAAATTTAAAAAAATATATTTTTTTCTTATTTTTATTTTTATTGCCCCTTTAAGGTAATACTCCCAGTTTAAGAGTCCTTAACGAAAAAAAAATTCAATTCAAAAATATAAAACGAGTTTATTCAAAACCATAAACAAAATCTAAAAAGGGGAGTATAATCTATATTTAAAATACACTTTTTTACATTTAACTTTATTATTTCCGTAAGGAATAAAGTAATGAAAACTAGTCAGGGAAAAAATTACCATAGGCTTTTAAGCTCGAAAGAAAGATAAAATCACAAGACATATGTGTGAATGTTTGTATGTATGCATTTTATTTATGAAGAAATAATAAACTTGAAAATTGCATATTGCCGACTCAAAGATATTTTACTTTACATATGTATATTTAAAAACAGCAATTAAAAATTAATAGCCAATCGCTTCTTCTATATGGAAGCATTTATAAAACTATAATTAACTTGATTATTTTATTAGCAGCTTTGCTTTCAGTAATATAAGCGGAATAAGAAAGATCAGCTGTTGCAAACTTATAACTAAATTACAAGAACAAATTTCATGAGTAGAAATAAATACAATAGGTTAACACTTAAAATAACAAAACCGCAACAAAGCCACACAGCTTTATCCATATTTGCACATAGTATGTATGTATGTACATATGTAGTTATGTAGTATTCATGTATTCATGTATGTATATACATATGTTTGTATATATGTATGTTTGCGTATGTATAAGTTTACAAACAAGTGCAATGACAAGTGTTTAAAATGAGAATCTCAACGCATAATAAATACAGACGTTTGCAGACGCTTTAAGTTACTGACGCCTACGACTACGCTGGCAGCGATGTCGACGTCGACAGCAACGTAGAATAGACAAAAAGCAATTCACTTGATTTACTATGTCAACACCAGATAGCAGTGGCTATATACATACATACATACATACATACATTTGTAGATTCGTTAACAAATACCCTGTGGGAAATAGAATTAATTTAAAAAGCAATTTCAAAAGTAACTTTTCTACCAACTACAAGTGGTTGAAGTTCATTCTTTTTTTTCTTGGAATCAACAAACTTTATTAGCATAACGATGTCACACCACAAATTGCAGGAGAAGTTCGGCCAAAACCGCTTAAGCGGTTATAGCGCCAATTAGGTGAGTAAGAACAGTCTACTTTGAAGTAACCATAAAATTTGTATTTTTCGTTTAAACAAAAATACATTTTTAATTTCAATTCAGTATACAAATTAAAAGTAATTATACTGCTTTACAGGCAAACGATTTCAAAAAACTTAGGTATAGGGGAGGCCAGTATGCACCTTCTGAGCTCAAACACACATTTTTTTTTTTTAATTTTTGTATGGTTTTTGAGATTACTGTAATTTTGTGTGTTTTGTTTGGGTATCACTTCATTAATAATTTCCTATAGCTTAACTGTTAAGTGCGATCATTGCGTATCCTATTTGAAAGGTAAAATTATAAATTTTTTTTAAAGTTTTTTTTTCAGAATTATTGCGGTTTTCTTAAACTTTTTTTTAAATTTTGGCTTAAAATTTGTTGTTTTAAAAATTTTTGTGATTTTTTTAAATTCCTTATTTTACGTTAAAAAATAACTAAATTTCAAATAATACCACCTGTATACATACATATATTAGGTTCAAAACATGCACAGTTTTTTCTTAATTTCGGTTTAAAGTTTTTTTTTCAGAAAATAAAAATAAAACACTAAAAAAAATTTTATAGATAAATACTAGCTGTTTGGTTTAAAGCATGCAGAGTTCTACTTAGTCAAAATGAAACTTTTTTAAATTGCATTTGAAAGTTTTATTTTTGCAATTTTTTAATTTTAAATCTTATTTTGAAAAAAGTAGCTGAAATAAAAAATAAATTTCAGTTACACATTTAAACTGTCAAAGTTATAGCTGGTCGAAATTAAACTGTTTTTGAATTTTGGCCTTAAAGTATTTTTTTCAAAATTTTGGCGATTTTTTTTAAATTACTCATTTTATTGTAAGAATAACTAAAATACATGAAAAATTTATTATGTTGTAGATAAATACTAATACTATATTTCGTTTAAAACATGCACAGTCATAGCTGATCAAAATGATTTTTTTTAAATTTGAGTTTAAAATGATCTTTAACAATTTTTGGGATTTTTTGAATTCCTCAATTTATGTTAAAAAAATTACTAAAAAAAAATTTGGTTTAAAACATTTCGAGTTACAGCTGCTCGAAATGAAATATTTTTCAATTTCGTTTGTAAAATTTTTTTTTTGAAAATTTGTAATATACATATTTGGTTTAAAACAGGTGGACTTATAGCTACAAAATTAAACTTTTTTAATTTAGTTGTAAATTTTTTTCTAATTTTTGAGATTTCTTTGAATTCCTCATTTTATAATTATTTTATTATTTGCCTTATAATTAAGAAGAAACTGAAACTTGTTTTTTAATTTTTTTCTTAAAGTTTTTTTCAGAATTTTTAGTTTATTTTTTTCCTAGCTTAAAGAAAGGTAAAAATTAAAAAAAAAATCAATATTAAAAAACAAAGTTTCAGCTAACACTCTGCATGTTTTAAACCAAATATATATAGCTCGTATTTATCTACAAAATAAAAATTAATACAACTAATTTCATTTTCATAAAGATATAAATATAATTTATTGAAAATATATTTTACCAAAGAAAATAATAATATTACCACAGATATAAGTTAGATAAACATAATTAATCTAACACAAATTTGTTTCGAAACTGTTGACTTGCAACCGTTTTTTAAATTGGTAAATTTTCTAGACCGTCTGCTCTTTTCCCACAGGGTGTGTATAAATATATAAGTATGTGATAATATGTATGCGCTTAAGAAAGCGCGGGCGTATTGGTACACCTTAATCCTATTTAGCAATTATTCGCATTTATTTGGTTTGTTAATCATTTCTATATGCACATCAGCGCCGTCCTATGATCTGCGGGGGTTAGAAGGCAAAAAAGTTGAAAGGCCCCGAAAATACGAAACGAAAAACCAAATATGGCAAGAGATAACGGAAAATCGTTCCAATATACATAGACTTTTTACCCTGTCGGAAAAACAGAACAACAAAAAGAAATAGAAATATTTGCATATATTATTTATGATGAAAATGATTTGTTGGCCCCAGATAGTTAACTGCATTTTTGTTTTCGAGTTTAAAGTCTTATTTATTACTTCTGAGAACTCGTCTCCAGCGCCACCTAGCGCCTACATTTTTCCTTAAAAGAATTTTTTATTGGGTCAGAACCATAGCGTTCTAAAATCATCAATATTGGTCATAAATAGGGGTTTTCTGAATAATTCGATTCTAGCGCCACCTAGCGGCTCCATTTATATATATGTAATTATACGTTTCTTCTTTTATCGAAATCGGATAATAAATACAGATTTTCTGAATAACTCACCTCTCGCGCCACCTAGCGCATATATTTTTAATGAAAGTTTTTTTTATGGTACCAGCTACAAATATGATAAATATCGAATCATAAATACCGATTTTCTGAGTACTTCGACTCAGGCGCCATCTAACGTATTTAACAAAAGTAGCCTATGCCCGTGCCACCGGTCTAAGGAATATTCTGCCAGCTTTCGAGCCAAGTTGTAACAAAGAAACTAGGAACATTTTTTTTATATACATACATATATAGATATACAAGGCTCTGGGCCTCACTCGCTTCTCTGTCGGAACGTCACTGATTTACACACCGAGCGATATAAATATGTAGGTATGCTAAATAGGGTAAAGCACAGCGCGGTACAATCAGATGTTGCCGGCAAACAATGCTGCGCTACAACAATACATCTACTCTATATATACATATATGTATATATATACATATATATATATATATATATATATAATAAAAACTACATCAAGAGCAACAACTGGAATTGAAAATAAGAAAGATGCGAATATAACAAAGGCAAACGACTTAGTAGATACATATACTTATAGATAATACGAGTATGATTGTTTTTTTTTTTTAATTTTTAATACAGCTGATTCAAGTAAATAGTACTTAAATATTCTGTATTTAAAATTTTGTCTACCCAACAATAACTTTTGCAACAATGCCGCTTCGTCGACGTCATAATTGAGCTTGAGCTGTTTTTGTGTTTTTTTTTGTTTTTTTGATAGAGGAAATTTCACATAATCTCTTATTTATTGATAATGCTAATAAAGTTTAAGATTAATGTATTCCTAAAGCGAATTTATACAAGGTGTTCCGAAATAAATAAGTCAATGCTCTCTGGTTATATAAATATTTTGATATAATGAATGTAACCTGTGACAGGCGCATAGTTTATATTCAGCCTTATTCTGAGTTGCGCCCGAAATAAAATTCGCCTTTAATTTTTTCATCCAACCGAAGTGAATAAATACGCTTATTATGAGTTTCGCCCAAAATAAATTTCACTTCGAAACAGCTGGTATTTAATATTCGAACATGAAAATTACAACTCTGTGTTTTGTTTACAAACTGTAAAATAGAAAAAGCCCGAATGCAAGAATTTAAACATTTAGGCCCCTGTTGATTAATTAAAGTTAAAAAATAGACACAATCAGACAATATGAACTCTATTGCAATGCATATTTTGTGTGAGGAAAGAGACAATGCAGATCAACGGGTAACTAGGAGACACTTGAGAGACAGTTCCAAATCTCTTGGAGCTACCTGATTTATGCATTTTTGTAAACAATTGACTACTTGTTTTTAAAATGGTGTTGGTAAAGACTTTGAAGTTGGTCTCGCGTGGGTTTAGCTCCAATGTCAGCTACTTCCAAAACAATTGCTTCGTGCATCCTACTTAAAAGAATATAACTCTGGTTCTTATGAGTCGCTTTAATTCTAGAATAATTTTGTTAATAAAACCATTACTTAAATTTTGAATCTGTTTCAAATTTAGGTGAAGAGAATCCAGTGAAAATCGTTGTTCTTTTCGCCCGAAATTATTGTTGCCGAAAAGCGAAAAGTATGTTCGAAATCGAAAAATTTCCGGGCGTAATTTATTATTTTATTATTCCTTAAAAAACCCATACAAAAAGAAATCTGTGACCGTTATCTTGCCGAAATGCCATAGCGCGATTGCAAGAGGCCCGTTCCTCTTCGTTTCTCCAAACTACTTGGTACCATGGTCAAAGCCAGGTAAAGTCTAGAAAGAAAGAAGTCTGATGAAGAGATGTGGTGATCTCCGAAATAGCAGCTATCAATTCTACCACTTTGAAAAATTGTTGTTTTCTCAAATTATTCCTAATACAAACCTGGCCACAAGCTCTATAAATTATACAACTTCTGATTATGTTTACAAAAATTAATTCACAGACATCTTACAAAAAGGTATTTTATTTTGAGTACCACTGTAAGTGTAATGTTCCGAGATTTTTATTTCGAGACTTATAATATAAAAGTTTTCTCATAATAATTATCGGTGAGATGAACTTCTTTTAGTCTTCAAGACTTTTTTTGTGACTTAAATTATAAAAGACTTCACATTTTTTAAGGATGGGACTTTTTTAGGACCATTTCGGGTTTTGTTCGGGACTGATTCCGGACTAGCTCGAGATCACTTCTCGAACACACGGTATTATTTTAGGACCAGCAAGGCATCAGTTCAAGTTCTTTCGAATATTTCGAATTTTGAGTTAGCCCGGCCACGCTTTTGCGTCAAAAAACAATAAAAAAAATTGTGTTGCTCATATTTATTGTACATATAAAGACTTTTATAAAATAAGTCTCAAAATAATATATGTCGACCATTTTAAAAATTTGTCTCACTCATAATTATTCTCAAACAACTTTTATAATTCTTATCAAAATTGGTATTACTACCCTGGATTAAAGAGCTAAAATGCATTAAAAACAATTCTTTAATTTCTACTATAAAACTTTGAGGACAAAAATTTTATTTGAAGTCATAAATAATTTGCACCCTCCGTGATCGGGGTGCCATTCGCTTTCATAATTAGTAGCGATTACTGGTAATCTGTGGACGGTGGTACCAGTGTTCGTTTTTGCAGTATGAAAATTATTTTTTTCTCATACATTTTTGAAGTAGACATACGAGTGCATTACATAATTACTTACCACATAAATATCTGTTACGATGAGCCAATACTTACATGAAAATCTATGTATGTAAACTTATGACTTTGTGTGTTTCTATGTCAAAGTTCATCTCGAAGTTCGTGCTGCTGTTGTGTTAAATGGAAATTCATAAGGCAGATATTGCCACATAATGTTGATTATTTTGTGGTTGTTGCAATTTCATACAACGAGTATATTTCAAAGGTAAAACGCTTAGTCAGATAAACAAATGGGCAATGATATTTAACAATAAAAAAACAACAACAACATCAACAATAGAAATTATATATTCAGTAAACAATTGTAATTGTTATCGTGGCGCAATGACCGACAACAATTTAAGCGGCTTTTGAAATGAGCTAATTCATGTATTAAATATATGCAGTACATAATTATGATTGCTCTCAAAAATTGACACACATATTTACACACATTAGACCGGTTCAAGTTTCTAAGGAAAATTTTGAAGTTTGTTTTTTAAAGTTCGAGCGCACTGGTGGTGCCCAGGGTATTGTAATTTTCTTCACATAACGGTTGTTTTTAGCAGCCTAGAGAAACCGAGATAGAAATAGACTTTTATAAATTTATAAATCAAAATGTTCAGAATGAAAAGATAAATCGATTACTTAAATCATATCCATCTGTCCGTCCGTTCATTCGCGCACCGCATAACTCGAGTAAATATTGAGATATCTCATATTGCCCTCGACCCAAGGTAGATTGGTATTGAAAATGGGCGGATAATAACCACGCCCACATAACGGTGTTTTGCGACAAATAAAATATTGCGATATTTTTGAGTGACTATAAAATATAATTTGCTCAAATTTGATATAAAGGATTGGGTTGGGGTAAGGAATATGTGGGTTAAAAAATGTTTGGAAAATGATCCGCCCTCTTTAGTATAAATAGTTGTATATCTTCGAAACTGTTTTACCATACTCTATCAAATGTGATGCAATGTGATTTTATATTATTTCGAAAATTAGTGAGTTTAGTAAAAAAAAACCACGCCCAACTCTCAACAATGGTTAATTACAAAAATCAAATAGCGCCATATTTTAGTAATTATAAAAGTTAGTTTGCTTGAATGTGATATAGAGTATTGGAATGGAGAAAGGATGTTTGGAAAATAGACGGGCCCACGACGTCTTCAGAGCAAATACTTAGTTACGAATATCTCCAAAACTACTTTATAAAACTCTAACAAATTTGGCATACACTTTGCATTTCAACTCAGTAAGGATAAAAGGACAAAATTATAGAAAGAGGAAAAAGACCTCTAATATAACGGTGGTTTATAAGAAATAAAAAATCCGATATTTTAATAAGTAGTGTAGAAAATTCGCTGAAATTCGGTACGAGTAATTTAATTAGAGAGAAAAGTGTACGAAATTTCGATATTTTAAAAAACAAGTCAAAAATCACGCCCTCCTCTCACATAACGGTATTTTACAAAAATTCAAATGTTCGATATTATACGCAGTCTTGCAGCAAGTGCATTCAAATTCGGTATGAAGAATTTAATTAGTAGGAGATGTGTGAAAATCTAAACTTTAAATTAAAAGTATACTTATGTCGTTTCCTCTTTTTAAATAAATAAAAGTCACTCAAGTTTTAAAAGAGAAGTTCGGGTGATATGCGTAATACCAATAGATTCATCAGGTGGGAAGGTAAACACAATTTTTTCAAACAAAATTCATTTGATTCTTCAACATAGTAGTTCACTTCGAGGGCGATACACTTTTCCAACCGGTCTTCCAAAATTTTGAAGTAAGTCATCCAAAATAGGCGCTAGTTTCGTCTTCAACTTAGTCATTTTCTTTCCTTGGAACCTTATCTTCAGTTTCGAAAGCAGCCAATAGAAAGCTGGGGATCTGCTCTGGCGAATACTGTGGATGGGGAGGCAATTCGTAGCCTACCGAAATGTTCATGAAAAATCTTTCCTATTGAGCCTTTCGTAGTGCTCACCTTACTAACGAACTTTCAGTTTATAATCGATACGATGTACTTTTTTGAGGTCTTCTGGAACAACTACAATATTTGATATCCGGAACGCGTTGCGTCCCTAGGACTCGTACGATAGCATCGAAATTCACGAAACCATCGTTCAACGGTTCTAATTGGCAAAGTAGAGGCCGATTAATAGTTTTGGTTCCACAGTGTTTTTTATTCGCCAAAAAGCAGTGTTTTATTAATACACGAAATTCTTTTGAAACCATTTTTTCTACGAAAGCGAATGAATCTCAAACGATTGCAAATGGTAAACTTAATAATCGACGGAATATCATCAAAATCTGACACTTAACTTCTCTGAGATCACTAAAAACTCATATGATTTTGGTATGCAGAGCGTCATTTATGCTTCATCTGATTATAAGTTGCGTTTCGATTATAAATTTCTGCTATATGATCTATCTAATTATCGCAGTTTAAACTTCTCCGCATTTTCGTTAATCAGAGTTAATAAATCTCCAAAATTTATTCCGTTCATCTCATAAAAATATCCACATGGAATTTTCTTTGCCAAGATACTCTAATAGAATTTTTATTTATTTCGATCTGGCATTTCTATGCAGTAGTGGCTGGCCAGGCATCGGTAACGATTTCCATTCTATAAAAAACGGGCATATAACGAAATTTATTTCCAACATTGAGTTGTCCCTAGATGCTGCATAAAAACCTCTTTGAGCCCCCGTAATCTAACTCTATTCTCGCGCTAATCGAAACCGTTAAATCCTTATGCAACGATTTTTACCGCTTCTACATTTCCGAAATTGCTTTCGCTGTTAATTTCCAGTATTCGAATGATATAATCAATTTTAACTTACACTATTTTGTTTTTCTTTTTTTTCCAGCATTCCGCTTATATAATGGGTCACAGCGCCACCGACACAACCACAACGATTCCGGCGGCAACAACCATGACCGTTGCAAATATAACGCCAAGTACGGCGAAAAGCATCGAAGCCAGCGAAAATGCGCACACCAAGCCGTCACTAAGTTGGCGCGAAAAGTTGCAGAAGGTCATCAACAATATTACCGTTGAACCCATACTGGCGGCGTATATTATGCCCAGCGTGCTGTCAGGTTTGGCGACACAGAATCTGAATTTGGAAAAGGCATGCCGTGTGAATATGGATTACGGTGAGGTGGTGTGTGATGCGCTGACACGAAGAGATACTGCAAATTATACACTGTAAGTGATAATACAAATGTACATTAGGGTGGTGCACTAAAAAAAAATTTAGTGTTTTTTTTACCGGAATTATAAAATGTATTATGTTTGGAGACTACCGCAGAAATATTTTGGGAGCAAATTAAGACAAATTAACATTTTTTAAAATATTTTTTCAAACTAATCATTTGGTATGATAAAACAGTTTTAGCTTAAAAGGTGTGTATAAAAATATTAAAAAATTTCAGCGGAATCCGCCAAGTTTGGGCTGGATGTTTCTTAGACTTCCAAAAAAAATTCAAAACAACAACAAAAATTTGGCTATTATGATTCTGTTGAATATGAAATTCAAAAAAAATATTAACTTATTATGTTTGGAGACTACCGCAGAAATATTTTGGGGGATAAATTAAGGTTTACGATTTTAAATAATTTTCAAAAATTTAGTTTCTAAAAAAAATAGTTTTTAAAAATATTTTTTCAAACAAATTACCTAAGATGATAAAACAGTTTAAGCTTAAAAGGTATGTATAAAAATATTAAACAAAATTTTCAGCAGAATCGACCATGCTTTTGGTGAGTATTTCTCAAACTAATATTCCAAAAAAGGTCAGAAATAGCACACAAAATCTCGTTATTATGATTCTGTTGAATCTAAAATTTTTAAGAAACATTTTACCGAGACATTTTAAGCATAGCCCGTGTTATTATTTTAGGAGATTTAAAAAAAAATGAAATAATTATTTTTGTCAACAATATTTTTCCAAATACCTTCCTTGAGCTCAATAATTGATACTGTAGATTTAAATAAGTTAGGCTATAAAAATCTCCATATTTGGAGGTATTTTCAAATCGAACAAGTTCACCTAAATCTTAATATTTCGAAATATTTTGGTTTATACCTTAGTATATAGTAATTTTTATAATTGCGATTTTTGTTTTGTATTGGGAGTGACCTACCCTAATGCACAAACTTGAAATATATTTATACACGCATTGCTGGTTTTCATTATTTTTCATTTGACGACAAAATATGACACGAAATGTGAATATGTGGTAATTTTAGGATTTTGAAATCGAGTCAAAATGGAGCAAAGTGCCCTAACAAGGGTAAAATTGTCATGTGTCACGTGGAGCTAACTACCCACAGAAGAGGACGCTATGCTAACATAATTCGTCCGCAGTGTTTGTTATCAGAGCTCTTACGACTGTGAAACTTTCGCCTCACATTACCCCACCCAAGGACGATTTTTTGGGGTTCACAAAATACCAACTTTCGTTGAGCGTATATTCGGTGATTATTAATTATTAAAGGAACTCTCAACCGAAGAACTTTGTCTGTGACAAATTCTGCTCAAAACGTAGACATACCTCTAATCTCGTGGAAATATAGTTTAAAGACTGATCTCATTGAGGAGGTAAATATCAGGTGGTACTGGAACGCATCTGTCAGAATACCAAACAAATTTGTCCAAAGGTTGACGTAAACCGATTCAGAGCTCTCATTCGCCTGGACCGTTCCTCTCTCACACTAATAGTCAGATTAACAACAGGAAACTGACCTTAGAGCACACATGGAGAGGGGTTGGGTTACTCAACCAACGATTTTTGTCATTATCCGCTCTGTTCGGCATGCGAAACCAATTCTTTAACAATTCTTTTTCGGATTGTTTAACTGACCTGAACTCAGAGAACATTCTACATTTTCTGTACTATATAAGACGCACTCGGCAGTTCACCTTCTAAGAGTAAAGGTAGCACAACGGGCTTCTGGTTTTTAGTCTACGTGTACCTCCGTGGCTTTACCTAACCTAACCATCTGCCTACAAAGCATACCAAACAATGCGTTTTTGTGGATATATCCGCGCCTCTTGAATTTCTTGTGGGCTCTCTTCATCCCAAATTTCAATTTTGCTTATTGTAATGTCTGTTGAGCCAAAAATGAGCCTCGACACTGAAGAGATTGAGCTTGGTATATTCAAATGCGACCGCTTAGTCATTATAGGAAAATTAAACCTCAAATCAAATAGCCTTAAGAAAAACATGCCTACTATTTTAGAAAATTGTAGCGATCTCCTTGACCCTTTTTTAGTGACCGACTGCAAGCCTTGAACTCTAAGCAACTTGAATTGCAGTTTGCTCAGCGTTGGATATGCACAGTTTAAGTGCTTTATGGTTTCATCGTCAAACTTACATTTAGAATCTGTTGTGAGGCCAAATTTGGTACCGCGGCCACAAGCCTCAATATATCTTCTAAGCGATGGTAGAAACAACTTTGCAGCCTTGCATTTGAACGATTAAAAACTTATAAGGAGATCGGCATGCCCACCGCCCGTGGAGCGTTGACTTGTGTACCCTCTTTTTTTTATTATATTTTAGTTTCCAAAGTCAATAAATTACAATAGTTTGCACTGAATAAGGCGCTAATCTAAACTAAAACATTTAGGTAGAAAATACAAAAACAAGATTGAGTTTAGTAGTTTAGAAAAATAATTATTTGGCAAAGAAAAATCAAGCAAAGTGGAGTTCGAAATTTTATTATGTTCGCGATTTCGCATTGCTTGCATAATTCGTAATTTTGGTTCCAAGTGACTTTGGGTTAATTAAGAAGAAATATGAATTGTGCGATCAGAAAATTGTACGTAAACCTTTGGAATATGCCAGGTCATAAGAGGAGTCATTGCTTTCTAAGACATTGCGTTAAGGAGCTCAAGAGATGTGCATTCATCCTGGCTTTGACCAACCTCTCCACCGCTATTTCACAATCAGCTAAAATCCAGGCGGCTTGTCTGCTGTTTATAAAAAGGTTTATACCCTTTCTTAGTTGACATGGCAATCCAATTTACGGTATTATTATGACCACTTGCACCTTTTGTTTTTTAGTACTGAGAGTACTGCTCGTTGTTGCTATATTCGTTCGTTTATTATTGTTAGGGAATGAGCACTGCGGCCTTGATATCCACGTGCTCCCTTTCATGGATTAATGAACTTCATTTAATCCAACATCCGAGATATATTTCAGTGTGGAACCTAAGTCTCTGGAAGTCATATAGCTATCCCTACTTAGATATTCACTCAAGAGCCTTTTGCATTTGTGAATCAATGCGAGGCACTGGTCCAGAATATGCCTTTCCATGACCTTTCTCATTCTGCGGAATATACAGCACTGAACTGAATATATTCCCCGTTTAGTGTGCTTCGTTGAGGGTTTCCTTCTTTTCTTTAGCCAAAGAGGATATTGCCCTGTTTCTCAATCCGTAGATGGACTCTGTGCTTATAAAGGCAGTTGATGCTTCATTTTTTGCGAGGCTAGCCACAATATCGTTTCCAGACCGATAGTGTTGAGCTAATTAATTGCTGGTGGTTTTGAAGTGTATATCATATATTTCTATCTGAAAGATAGACAACCGATTTCTCATGGTCTACGAGCATCTTATACACCTACCCCGGCACATTCTTTAGTTAGTGAACCATCCGTTGCTGTTGTAATGGCGTAAAACAATTCAGGCAAAGACTTGAGTATGTTGCTGAGTTGACAATCCGGATATAAATCGTTCCTGCATCAAAGATTCGAGTACCGTGTGAACGGAGCCATCCGTGCAACGTTCCTACTGTTCATTATCATCCTCAGATGTTTATGCCACTATCAATCGCTATCCTAGCTTTAGATATAGATATAGATATAGAGGTTTGCATTTCGGCTTGTAAAATCCATTGTGGCTTTCGCTCTTTACAGTACTTCCCCTAATTCCAACGTTCTTAGGAAGTCTAAGATGATGGTTGCTGGAGTCCCTTCTCAGAGCTATGTGGGCCTAGACAGGAACGGGAGCGAGACGACTTATTCGACCATAAAAAAGATAAATTTTGTTAGCATCCTCAAGTTGTGCTTTGAGCGGTTAATAAACTGTTCAACGCGTTTACCCTCCCAATAGACACTTCGCCTTGCGTAGCCCTATCTCAAGGAGTCTATATTTTAACTTATTTTCCTAATAAGTGACTTAATTTTAATAAGGTTTCGATTTTATTTTTTGTATTTTGTTTTACAGCGAAGAGGAGACCGTGCAACAGATGGTCGCTCGCATGGCTGCCTGGAAAACTGTGATACAGTCGATGTTCCCCTGTTTGCTGATTCTCTTTTGGGGTTCGTGGAGTGATCGGCATCATCGGCGAAAACCTTGCATTCTCATACCAATTATTGGCGAATTTTTGGGCACAGTCGGTCTTATACTTTGCGTGTATTTCGAACAAACACCCATGGAGGTAGCGGCTTTAACAGAAGCCATATTTCCATCGCTGAGTGGTGGCTGGTTTACGATGCTAATGGGTGTCTTTAGTTATATAGCGGATATAACAACCGAAGAGGAGCGTACTCTCCGCATAGGCATATTGAATGTATGCTTCTCGGTGGGTGTACCAATTGGAATGGCTTTCAGTGGAGTGCTGCTAAAGTGAGTAGGAAATAATTATTTATAATATTGGCAAACAATTGCAACGTTTTTTTTGCTCTACAGGAAAATTGGATTCTATGGCGTTTTCTCGATATCGGCTAGTCTCTATTTGTTCTCGTTTGTCTATGGCTTATTCTTCTTGAGTGAGCCGCGCTCCAAACCGGAGAAGACTGTAGCGAAAGCGGAGCGCAAGAGTTTATTAGCGGACTTCTTCGACAAAGACCATGTGGTGGAAACTTTCCGTGTGGCATTTAAGAAAGGCGAAAATCAACGACGTCAACGCGTAATAATGCTGATGGTGGTTGTAATGGTTGTTATTGGACCGATGCATGGTAAGAAATACTGAATGGTAGATGCAAATCTAAAGCGTAGTCTATACAGTGGTTGCTTTTTTACAAATTCAAATATATAGACCATACGATTTTACTTATGGCTGGCATCGCAATAGCGCATTCTGTTTATCCAGATTGTTTTCAAGACCTTGGCAATGGCTTCTAGCTGTATTTCCCAAATGTCTTGCTCGATATTCGTATTAATTGTCTGAATCGTTGACCCAACATTGGTTCCTCGCGCATCTTATAATAGAGTCTAGTGGCGCCGAATAGCAGCTCAGAGATGGCCTATTGCCATTGACGAGACGGCTATTGTGGCACAGACTGTGTTAAAAGGCACACCATCCTGCTGAAACGAAGGATAGTAAGTCCATGGCTTCCACCTGTGGCCACAAAAAATCGCTAGCACGAGCTTTATATCGTGACGGGAGCAGCGTTGGTACGCGCGGTCAAGGTGCTCATAGAAGTCATCTTTGGTCTTCTCTTCCGTAGGGGCTCCGGACATTCCAGGTGCATGCCCTTAATTCATATGTAGTTCTTTAAACGTTTGCCGTGGTCATCATCAGAATAGAGGGGCGGGGGGGTCTTATCTGAGCTCTGACTGTTTATTTGATGACAGGAGGTACTTCGTTTTGCTCTCGTTCACCTCCAGACCCGTTCGCTTCGCCTTTTAATCCAGCTTGGAAAAGGCTGAACTAACGGCGCGATTTCTGAGGCCAATTATATCGATGCCGTCGCCCTACACCAGTAGTTGCACACTCTTATATGTGATAATGTCTGACCAGTTTAATTTTGCAGCTCGAATTATCTTTTCTAACATTAGGTTAAAGAAGTCGCACGAAAGAGAGTCACCATGTTTAAAACCTACCTCGGTTTCAAAGGGCTCGGAGAGGTCATTCACAATTCGGACTGAGCTGCTGGTTTTGCTCAGTGTCATTTTACATAGCGCGTATTAGTTTTGCAGGGATACCAAATTCAGACATTGCAACAAATAGGCAACTTCTTATCGTGTTGTCGAAAGCGGATTTAAAGTCGACAAATATGTAGATGGTCTGTGTCAATCCTCTCCTCACGGGTCTTTTCTAATATTTGACATATTGTGAATATCTGGTTGATGGTAGATTCACCAGATCTAAAGCCACAATTATAAGGTACAATCAGTTCAATCACGGTATATTGTTTAAACTAGAATTTTGGTAAAGGTGGGTGTTGCAGTTTGCTTGAATTTGCGGAAATAAAATATTCATCCACAAAATCAAGTGAGCAAATTTTTGGAGAGTCTGTGAAGCTGCCTTCAGAGTGTGTGAAGCTTCCGGGCGCATTTTTTTATGAAAAGTTTTTTAATTCACAAAATATTTTTGATTTCATATTTGTTGCGCTTAACTCGATTACGTAGTTTTAATCACGATATTAATAACAAGACTGCCGAATAACAACGCTGTTTCTACTTAACACACTTTGGCAGTGCAAAACACTGTGTGGACCACCCAGTAGAGCTTTGAGTGGGTGTTCAATAGTAATCCGCTTCTCTTTCTCTTTTCGTAGGTGAAATGGCTGTTACATATCTCTTTACACGCTTCCGCTTCAACTGGAGTGAGGTGGAGTTTAGCGTATTTTCCACGTACGCAATGGTCACAGGCTTGATTGGTGAGTAGTTTTAATTTAGTATTGAATTTTATGCCACTAATTCCATTACTTCTTTCCAATCATTTAGGTGTGCTCTTCTGTGTTGGCATTCTATCGCACAAATTGAAAATTGACGATGCGCTTGTCGGTGTCATCTCGAGCATGTCGAAGATACTATCTGGTTTTGTGTACGCCTTTGCCACTGTGCCATGGCATATGTATGTTGGTGCCATTGTGGAAATCTTTAACGGTACTGCCTTCATAGCGATGCGTTCGATCGCCACCAAATTGGTACGCAAAGATGAGCTCGGCAAAGTGAATTCGCTCTTTGGCGTCGCTGAGGCGCTAATGCCAATGGTTTTTGCGCCAATGTACACAACCTTATATGCGGCTACGTTAAGAGTTTTGCCCGGCGCCTTCTATCTACTAGGAGGAGCATTGACTGCGCCTGCGGTGCTAATTTTCTTGTAAGTCTTTGATTTGTGCGAAAATTCAAAAAGAAAAATAGTAATCTACTCGTACATTCTATCCCCAGTTGGATGTATAATTTCCAGTGTAAACAGCGACGTAAGCAAATCGCTCAAGCCAATGATAATGAAGCTGGCGCTGGTGGTGGTGTCACTAAAACCGATTGCAATGCCGCCAAGGATGCGAATGGAAATATCAATGCGATTGAGGCGATAGCGCTGGCAAGTGAGGCGAAGGGTCAGCTGAATGGTATTGTTACGAATGTGATACATGAAAATCTGGAGCAAGCCGAACATGCGGCGGAATGTGTACAACGAGCTGCTGCAGAAGCGCGCGCGGAGGCTATTGCGCATGCGCAAAAGGAAGCAAGTGGCAAGGACAATAGCGCATTTGAGGGAGACGAATTAGATTTGCGACAACGTCAACAAGCGAAAGTGTAACCGATGACATTCATATTTTGTTGAATTAGCGCTGCTAAATAATTGTGCAATGTTTTAGAAACTTGGGGCAGTACACTGTGCTCGATGTATTATTTTTTGTTTTTGCTTTTTTTTAAATATTTGCAGGTGTATAAAGTTATTATTATATAATTAGTTGTAAAAAAAGAATTAAATATACATTTTTATTAGTTTTTAAGTAACTTAAGTTGAACACTATGTATTCCATTCCACGATTATACAGACGTACATACATATATTATATGTAATAAAATACATTAAGTTTTTGCTTCAACGATTTTGGCAAGAATTTCTCTATTAATGCTCAGTTTGAGATGGCGGTATTTTTATTATTATTAGATTACTAGACGAAGGATATTCTCTTAACATGCATGCGTCTAGACATTTTTTCCGACTGAGTTAGTGGACGGTTTGTATAAAAAGTAATCTCTAGATTTTGCGACAAACTTTTATTTAGTTCAATTGCATATGTAAAATACATAAATATTTAAAGTTTTTCATACAATACTTTCCGACTCCACATCTATGCAGTGGTATAGCGCCCGTCAAAGAAGGACCATGAAACAGGTGCAAGATTTTATTGGCTGTGTAGGCTTTTCGGCTATCCGAGATCGCATCGGTTGGTAGGACTGATATCAGACTTCTTGCTAGTTACCTAACCAGTTAAATTCTCCTGCATTTTCGAATGCATCGGCTGGGGCTGTCTACTGAGACGTAATGCCAATGCCGGCCAAGTTTTCGGCATGATGAGACGTCGGTATATATCTTTTAAACATGGCCGTCTTTGGCCAGACAGAGATTGAGGTACTTCAACTCGTGCATGGTGAGTTTTTAAAATGTTGGGAATTCAAGAACCTTCGAGCGTTCATTAGTCGCAGAGTCCTTTCATTTATTTTTTCACCCTAGTAGCTACCTATCTACTTATATAGTATATCTAGCTAGAAATACAAATGAAACAAGTAAAGAAGATTCTGAGTTATGGTGAAACCGAACTTCAAATACCCTAGGCAAGCTGTTGTTTTTTAAATAAACAGTACTTGTTCTATGTAATAAAAAAGCAGTAAAAAAATAAAAAATAATAAAAAATATACTTAAAAATTAATGTGTGTCCTTTGTAGTCATCCAAACTGCTCAATCGATCCTTATGAAATTTTTACAGTAATTAGATTGATGTGGCCCGATGACCTAACATGGGATATATGTATGTATATAATTTTCGAAAAGTATGTGGTGTCACGCCTCTATGAATTAGAAAATTTGAATTCGTCTTATCTCCGCAAACAATTAGACAAAAATGTGTGAAAAAAATCATAAAATCAGAATTTGTTTACTTTAGCTCAATGTCATCAGCCTTGCCTTAGTTATGACTTTTAGAAGATCAGACAACGAGTTACATTCTGCCTGAATCGGATTTTGCATGCATTTTGGCCCATTCCCGTTGAATTTACTTTTTTTTTGTACCAGAGTAAAGTGTATGTAATAATTGAGTAGTCTAACAATTATGCCCCCTGCAAGGTTGGCAACACTTCATTTTTCGAACCCTATATTATAGTTATTTGCATATTCGGCATATATCTATATACATATGTATGTATATTTCCTTTAGATCAAAGTATACCTGATTTTGAAAAAGTAGGCAGTGCGACGCTTCGTAAAAGAAAAAAGCGAAATTCGTTATATTCTTGAATTTTTTAGGTCTCCCAGGGATACCACCACATATATTGTTACTCAAAATTGGTGCGCCTATAACTCTGCTCCGAAATATAAATCCACCTCGATAATTCAAGAGAACCAGATCGGCGTTAACAAATGGACGCCCGAAATCAACAAAACGATTAATGGTGAATCAAAAGAAGAAGATGGTCTGATTCCAAGAATCCCAATTATCTCTAGGGACACGAATACTCGTAAGATAATATGATATGATATCGATACTTTTGCTATTTGATACTGATATTATATAGTCGGATCGATTATTTGAACCCCAGTATCGCAACGAATTTGCATAGAAAAAGCTGGACCACGCTACTGGAATGTCGAATGTTTTTTTTTTTGATTTTTGTAAATTATCGTTATATGAGAGGTGGACTGACCGACCGACTTTTACAATTTTCGAAATTTTGCATACCGACTTGAAGTGCAATGTGTGGAACAAATTTGGAAGAATTTTCAACTGCAAAAACTTTATTCGGTTTGAACTAAGTCGAACCATAAGTATGGATTTTCTCGAGCTCTTACAGAGCTATCTAATGGATCTTTATACATAGTTTCAATATTTTATTTTGCAAATATATAGTAGACGTATACAGTGCACATATGTATGGTTTCAATGTCATCTAAATCGGATTATAAAAATATTTCTAATCGCACCTGCGGTATTCTTTTCTAAGATCCTCAATATCGGGCCATAAATACGGATTTTCTGAATAACTCGACTCTAGCGACATCTAACGGATCCATTTTTCGTAAAAGTATTTTTTGTCCCACCCCCATTATATGTTCCAAATTTCATCAAAATCGGGCCGTATATGGAGGTTTTATGAATAACTCCCTTCCAGCGCCACCTACCCGATTAATTTTTCTAAAAGTATTTCTCGTCGCACCCACATTATATTAATTTTAAATTTCATCAAACTCGAATCATAAATACAAATTTTCTGAGCATCTCTACTCATGCGCCACCTAACGGATTAAACAAATCTAGCCTATATCCGTGCCACGGAACTGTCCAAATTTAATCGGTTTTTGAGCCAAGTTGCAACAAAGAAAACGGCAGAATTTTTTTTGGATATACATAGTATATTGAATATATCAGAAATTAGTACTTTGTTGCAAAACAAAGATCAATAAAATTCATGATTTTTTCCACTGAGCGTTAACGGTCTTCTAATAGATACATGCAGAGTTATAATAATGGCTAATTTTTAACACTTTTCGTCTTCCCATATTAAAATCCAGCGGACTGGCTAATTGCTTAATTTTGAGCTGAGGTATGGCAAAAACAGCTATATGATTAAAAGCACATTTGTTCCATGAAATTAGCCATCAACTGGCGTAAACTGGCACATAACTGGCGTATAACTGGGGGTTTCACTTGCAACGCCATCCATTGTGCGCCACAAACACCTGCTCCAAGTACCCGTAACGGCAACGCCACGCCACACCGCCGCGGATTATGTCCTATCAGCAACTTAATGAAAATTGCTCAATTGTTGCATGGTCAAATGCATGAAAACTAATGGATGGTTGTTTGTTTGTGTGTATGTATGTATGCAAGTGTGTGTGTGCTTGTTTGTCGGCGCTCTTATCTACTGTCACATATGCCGTTTTGTTCAGCTCACTGGCACTGGCCGGGGGCGAGGGATGCTGAGTGTTAGGCGTGCGGTTAAATGCTTGGCGGTTATTCGATATTGCCGCCGCCGCTACTGCCATTGCAACATTATATGAACTGGCCATGTTGGTGCCATGACGACGCACAGTGTAGCGACGCCGTAAAAGTTGCGGCCAAAATATGATAAATGTGCTGTTGCCACGGCTGCTCCTATTACCGTTGTGGGCGGAAATATTTAGTGATAAAGCTTTGCTGGAATTCGGATTTGACTTTTCTTTTTTTTAAAGAAAATCATAAATGTGAAATATGATCAATATTGGTTTACTGTCACGCCCACTAGCCACACAGAATATGGGCAGCAAATTTAAATTTATTCGTTGTTGATGAAATTTAAAATTATAGCTTTATTATTAATCATACTATGACATTTGATCATCGTTTCATTTGTAAAATTGTCTGCGGAATCTGAATATGAAGATAGAATATTAAAAAAGTATAACAGTTTCTGAGATATAGCCAACCTTTTATTTTTTGAGATCTGAAAAAAGAAAAGTCACCTATTTTCAATTTTATTGAGCTCGAGGCCAGTTTTTTTTTTATTTATTGGGGCATATTATGAGAAAGCAACAATTCAACATCGTCTTTTTGTTTAGACTTTACCAAGGTTGGACCCAGGTCCGTGAATTTCTAGGCCAGCAATGAATCACTAAGCCATGCTAACCGTGTGGAAATCGTTTACTTTCTCACTATCCCTGAAAAAATCGTTGTTTTCTCATAATATTCCCTAATAAATAAAAAACTGGCCTTGAGCTCAGCAAAATTATACTAGTTTCTAAAATATTAAATAAAATATTAATTAAATTTCCCATATTGTGTGCTGAATTCAGGTGCCATTCAGTCGTTTATCGAAAATTTAGCAAAATTTTTAATAAAATTTCAGAAAGTTTTTGACCTTCGATGCCAATATCTAATAAAATATTTTCCGCCCATCTCTGTTTTGGACGACACCAAAAAAATTACTAGAAGTAAGTTACAGTCCTTGAAAGAGTCTCTGTTTTCCCAGAATCAATCACCAAAAAGTCAAAAACAAAATCTTATGCTTCGGGATATGAATATTATAAGATAAATCCCAAGATCAATTTATACAAGGTACTATTTAATTTTCAAATAGTTGGCAATCGCTCAACATTTTTACGAGACTAAGTTATCTTAAACCTCTATCACCCCAAACCAGTATAGTAGGTTTCATTTGTCTTATAAATATAGTCCGAATATATTTCTCGTACAGAGCTTTCTTAAACCTGTTTCGTTTGATATTAGTATAGTAGAGTCTCAGTTACCAATAAAATTGAATCAGCGTTTTGGAAAGTTAGCAATCCTACTCAAAAATGTTTTTCTATAAATGGGTTCGTTTCAGACCAACCAAACACTGTTATATTTTCGTAAGCATAAAAATCGAATTAAACTAATATATTTAATAAGGTGGCAACAATACATTTTCATATTTCTTTTGATTTCCATGTCTATATATTCCCTTTAACTTAATAATTTACTTTAATTTCTTCTTTCAAGCAGGTGTCAGTTCCTTCCAAAACCATTTTCAAAATAAAGCTTTCTCAAACATAGATTTTTTGAAACCTATATTGCAATCTTTGATTAAACTTAAAGTTTTTGAATTTATGCATTTTTAAAATATATGAAGTACATGAATTTAACTTAATTTACCTTTAATCTCGACAATTAAATTTCCTTTATTAGCAGGTGGCAACCCTCTCCGAACGTATTGCCAAAAAAGAACTTCGTGTGAGATAAGTATTCCAATTTTTGATTTATTTCATTATAATTTCAATGAATTTTTTTAACAGGTGGCAACCCTCTTCGAAAATATTTTTGAAATTAAGGTTTCCTAAAACCTTAAGCCTGACACTTTTATTGTGAAATTCCATTTCATATATTAAATTAACTTAATTTGAATTTAAATAATTAATATTCCCCATTAATCATGTGGCAACCCTCTTCGAACATATTGTCAAAGTAAAGCTTCCTAAAACCTCATCCGATTCAGATAATTATTTCGTTAGTTGATTTAACTTATTAAAATTTTAGTGAATTTTTTAAACAGGTGGCAACTCTTTCCGAAAATATTTTTGAAATTTAGGTTTCTTAAAATTTTCAGCCTGACACTCATATTGTGAAATTTCTTTTTAGTACATATATTAATTTAACTTAATTTATCTTTAATCTTAATAATTTAATTTCCTTTCCAAGCAGTTGGCAACACTACCCAAACGTTTTGTTAAAATAGAGCTTTCTCATCCTCATTCGTTTGAGCCAGATATCACAATATTTGATTTAATTTATTATAATTTTAATATAATTTTTAAACAGGTGGCAACCCTCTTCGGAAATATTTTTGAAATTAAGCTTTCCCTCAATTTAAAGTTTGACACTCATATTGTAAAATTGCATTTAATTATTTTTAAATAGGTGGCAGCCTGCTTTCAAAACGTTTTGGAAATTAAACTTCATTAAATCGTTTGACACCCATACTGTAATATTTGATTCCACTTATTGTGTGAATTGAATTTTACTTTTAGAGCAGGTGGCAACTCCTCCCTTCAAAAAATTTATTCCAGGGGATTTAACTTTTGTATATAATTGACTATAACGGGTGATTATATATGTGAGTACAGCTTATAAGCTATTTATATGTCAGACTTTATATCCGTCCAGCTGTTTGGATGATACTATTTTTTGGTCACTGGTGCTACACTGTCCCACTGTAATTTTCTGTAGTGAAGTTGGTAAAGGGAGGTTCGGCGGCAATCGGACTGTTCGGATTTTGTTCATATCGAAATTTCCCGGCGAAATTTTAACCCAAACCCACTACGCTGGCCATCAGCTAGCTGCACATACATTAGTCCGCTGAGGGCAAATGTGTGTGTGTGCCCCAAAGTGGCAAAGAGGGCAATCGCGGCAGTAGCCCACACATTGTGGCCACATTCGACAATTGCACTGATAGCAAGCGCCTGCAAAGCAATCTCTATCTAACCGTCAACCGCTAACTAACAGCCTCCAGATTGAAAGCGGCGGTTGAGGGAGTTCGAGGTACATACTGCGAAGTGTGCGGAGTCGAGGATGTGCAGGCGCAGAGGTTGAGTGGGCATGTTAGGCGAGTAACCTGTATTTAACTCGTCGATTGAGTTGCTCATGTTGCTGATAATTGGCGTTCGTGGCAGGCGATCGAACGTTCAACCGTGGTAGAGACGGTTGTTGTTGTTGTTGTTGGTGTTGCTATTTTGCTTTTGATTACCAGTTAACGTTGCAGGCGGGCGTTCACGGCAGTAAAGACGGACTTACCATGTGTTACCAGCAGCAATAATAACAAAAACAACAAGCATATGTACACTTGACTTCTACCAGACTTTGCTGCCACATTTTGAACTTTTTTCGGTGGACGCCGTACTCACTGCGTAGCTGTTGAAGTAGTGGACCCAATACTTTTGTGTTGTTCGCTTTTTTTGTTGCTTTTTTTGCTTTTGTTTTTATTGTGTCGATTAAAAACGTAAACTGCGTTACGCCTGCTGCAGCTCAAGGCACCGTGCCTCCATCAAAACAACAATAGCGACTAGTAAAACAACAAAACCCTGCATCAAAACGTGCGCCGATACTTTAATTAGTTTTTCTTTTGATATTTACTCGGTCGTTGTAAACGCTGCTCACCAAAACTGGCGTCCAGCACATTGGACTACCTGGCGTCATCATCGCTCAAATATTGACTGAAACCGCGTTGTGTGGCTGAAGGAGGCAACAACTTTTGCACAGTGGCTGAGAATTTTAATTGAGATTTTATACCAAAAGCCGAAAATGCATCATTAAGCTTGTCGTAAATTAATTTTGACTGTAATTTCTTTTCGAGAGATATTTGGTAGGTGATAAAAGTGTTGGTTAAAAGGTGAGGCTGAAGGGTAGCTTACTGGATGGAATATTTTTGATGGTTGCAAGAATGCAGAACGTAAATAAAGGAAAATATAATGAAGACCAAAAATATTAACAATTTACATGAAGGAAAGTGAGTTATTCACATAAGTTTCATTGAAATGGCCAATCTGATTGCCGCAAGATAATCTGTTGAAATTATTGCTTTGGTTTTAAAATGGATTGTTTAAACCTTAAAACAGCAAACTCATAAAAATCGAGCATAATTTTTACATGTAGATGCATGAAAATATTATCTTTAGTTTAAAATGTAACTTACATATTTTGATTGGATTAACCCTCAGGTCAGAAATTATGCAAATTTACTTACGCTGGTCTAGCCACTTTAAAATATTTTTTCAGAATGAATAATCGGACCAAAAAATAAAATTATATGCATAAATATTTTTTTTACTTAAATTCTTAATACATTACCTGGTTACTAGAAGGGTGGTTGAGTAGCAAACACCGTTGTCATCCCATGGTAAATTTAAACTTACATGGAGTAAAGTTGTGAAGGAGCAGCTAGGCTTGATTTTGTATAGGAAATTAAATTGGGAGCCAACGTTAACGAAAGGGTCCATAAAGCTACGATGGCTTTTACTGATGCAGAAGGGAAATAGGCAAGAACTGGCGCTTAGTTTGAATTAGGTTATAGCGGTTGGCTTCAGAGAAACACTTAGGCTCTAGACTGGTTGTGTTACTGTATGGTTATCAGAAATTTTCCGCAGACATTATGCGAGCTGATGCAACGAGCGCTTCGGGAGGTATCCAAGTGGTCCACCCACTGCGGGGTCAGGGTCAGCTCAAGTAAGGTAGAACTTGTACTTTTCACGAGAAGGTATAAAGTGCCTTCGGTGACTCCACCGGTACTAAACGGTACCCGGTTAAGTCTTTCTACAAGTGCCAAATTTCTAGGCGTTATTTTAGATAGGAAGTTGAGCTGGAAGGAGAATCTAGTTCAACGTCATGAGAAGGCTTCCGTAGCCCTCTACACATGTAAGAGAGCCATAGGCAGAAAATGGGGTCTTAATCCCCGGATCTGTCGATGGATTTTCACAGCGGTCGTCAGACCAATACTCCTATATGGGGTGATCGTGTGGTGGCCTGCATTAGAAAAAGAGGTTAACCTTAGACTACTCACCAAGGTGCAAAGATCTAGTATGATCTGCATAAGTGGGGCGCTCAGAACCACTCCAAATGAGGCCTTGAACGTCATTTTAGACCTTATTCCTTTAGATTTGGGTGGTCAACAAATGGCAGCGATAACTGCTTTGCGACTAAGAGAGACATCCCAGTGGCACCCTGAAAGCCAAGGGCACTCTTGTATTTTGAATAAGTTCTGCTCTATTCCGAGCAGCACGGATCGGTGCGCCTTGACATCGGTTTCTGAAAGTAATTTTATTACACGCATTCCAAGCAGGGAGGAGTGGAAACTTGAGTTTCATACTCCACCTGATAGCATTGTCATCTATACAGATGGCTGAAACTCGATAATAAGGTAGGAGGAGGCGTTTTCTCACGAAACCCACTCTTGCAAATTTCCTTTAGGTTACCAGATCACTGCAGCGTCTTCCAGGCTGAGGTCTCAGCTATCATGGAGGCGGTAGAGAAGGTTGAGACCGGGATTATAGGAAGAGACATCTTAATTTTTAGTGGCAGCCAGGCTGCAATCAGAGCTCTGAGCTCTTTCACTTTTAACTCGAACATCGCGCTGGACTGCCGCCTATCTCTGCAGGAGATGGCCAAGCAGAACAGACTGTACCTCATTTGGGTCCCTGGTCACCGGGACATAGAGGGAAACTGCATGACAGACGAACTTGCAAGACAAGGTACGACCAAGCAGATTCTTCAAGATAAAGAACGCATTGGTATGCCGTTTGCCACTTGCAAACTGCTACTCAGAGATTGTACATATAAACAAGCTGACAATAGATAGAGGCAAAATACGACCTGTCGAACCTCAAGGCAGATGTGGCCTAAATGGCGTTCTGTGCATACATGAATGAACTCGGCCTTTCCTACAGCATCCTGTTTCCATTCCTCGTATGAAAATAGTAGCGTCGTAAATGACCATAATTAGAATATACCACTTGTTCAGACGAACTCCCGCACCGTTCCATCTTGTTTAAATTTACCCGTTTCTCAAGGGCATTCTACCATACCACTATGCCGTAGTAGAGAATTGGCATATCTACCGTGGTGGAGGGCCAGTTTGTTACAGGGGGCATAGGATCCCAACACAATTGCGTGACCAATCCTATTTTAGAGCATGGTAGTCTGGTGGGATGCCCTCGTCAAAAAATAAATATAAAGAAAGTAGAAAGCGCTTAGTAGCTCTGTTAATAACCGGAGTTCTGAAACCAAAATCCACTAAACCGCTTAGGGCACTACTTAATATCTTCCCGGTAGACATATATGCTAAGAAAGTTGAATACAGTATAGTTGTTTGACTAAATTCAATTAGAAAATGGGCACATCCTTGTATCGGCCACAGTTCATTAATGGTCTTCGATGAATTCACAGGACAGCCTACGGTAACCAACTACGAGCTGCCGACTGGCTCCACAGAAACCAAATTCATGACTCAGCTGACCAAAAAAGATCCATCCATGTTTTCACCGAACCATGACGGGAGAGTTGGTGGAGGGATTTTTTCAGAAAAACTAGACATAATTTTCGGCCTCTGTTACTGATTAAATCATTATACCTTTGTACTAAAATTGTTAACACACAAATTACTTTGCGTTAAAAGAAAACTGTATTGAACTTAAATATGTACTAAACTTGAATTATCTACTTATACTATAAAATGTTTCGTTATATTTCTACATAAAAATACAACCGTGCCTAAAATGTTAGCGCCTTTGAATTTGACCGAAGCGTGGGTTAGAAATCAGTCCGTTAGGAGAATTCAGACGCGTACGAGGCACGAAAAGATATAAAAACCAATCTTTATCTCGTGAACTTGAACTTATCACATAATTTATACTTAACTTCGCTGTAACAAATATTAAAAGTAAATAAAGTACGTTTTAAGTTAACTCGGTTAAAGTATCGTTATTTATACTTTCGAAAGCCTCGTATATTTGAGCCAATGTTGCTTTTGCCTGCAACAGCCTCCGTCTACATGATAATTGCTGTGGCGGAGCATCACTGTGAAGCTGATCAGCTTGCTCGTCAAGGCGCAACACTGACGGACACTGACATCAGTGATTCATTTCGCATTGCTCAACAGACGTGTGAGGTTTTGATGAATAAGAAATTGGTTCGTTGTAGGAGGCGACCATATACATATCATCTACACTGCCGCTGGTCTGCTCTAGCAAAAAGGAGAGCTGAAGTTCTGGCTAGTTATTTCTTTAATGAGCTTAAGGATCTCAAGACAATCGAAATTGGGGTCCTGTCGAAGTTTCTTGGGAATATGAAGAGATTTTAGGGGTCACTTACCGGTCATGAGCCTAAGTGAGTCTCACTAGGTAATTGGGCTAACCTAACCTAATATTACACCTATGGGTAGGTTTCATATTGAACACCCTGAAAATTTCAATACAAGAATGAAGCTAAGGAACTGCAAAAATTGCATAAAAAATACAAATTTCAAAAAGAAATTTTGTTTAAATTCACATTGGAGGG
The DNA here is from genome assembly GCA_951828415.1 of Anomoia purmunda. Taxonomy (NCBI): domain Eukaryota; kingdom Metazoa; phylum Arthropoda; class Insecta; order Diptera; family Tephritidae; genus Anomoia; species Anomoia purmunda. Next base: position 50,840,670 of record OX639995.1, read on the forward strand.
ATTCAGCATCCACGACAAAACCTGCGCTAATGGATTTAAATTGATTTACTTTGGCGTGGGCCGTAACTTTGTAATCTATGTATACCAACAGACCCCAGTGTCTGGTAATTGGAATGTAAGTGGGCTGTTTACTATTAGGGAAAATTATGATTCTTTGTCGATTTGAAATTCCAATTTTGTTACAGCTGAAACTAATTTGACACTACCCCACTCTGCCACGACAGTTCTGCCACAAAGCATGCGGTAGATGAAGGGTTCAATCAAAAGAAAAGAAGAGATGTTGATTGGCCTGAAGTCCTTAGAAGACAGATGAGAGATCTTACCCGCCTTGGGAATAAATGCAACCCAGCCATTTGCCATTTTGCTTTTTATTAGTGAGTGCTTCCTAAAAAAAATGTTTGTTTTCCATCAGAATTACAAAAAGGAATTTTAGTTACAACTTTCGCCAAAATATTTGGGGAAATACGTAAGTTGGACCGATTTGAACATAGTGCCTCCAAAAATGGATTTTTTTATTTTTTTTAATTAATCGGGAAAATATTTAATAATTTGTTCGGCGAATCACAATAAAGCGATTTACGAAAATAGTGGAATGAATGGGAATGGGTTTATTTGCAAGGTGCGAAGTAGTAATGGTAAATTTATTTTATTTATATGATATATTCTAAAGTGAGAGTAATAAAACAATGAAGGCGATGATTATAATAATCGAAGCAAAAACAAAAAATATGAAAATTTTGAAGATAATGCTTAAAAAACACTCAGACAAAATGCAATGGTAATATTTTTTTTTAATTAAAAATATTGTTTGCTGTTGATAAAGTTGGTATTTGTTATAGGAATAATATAATTTTTCCTTAACAACTCATTTTCTTTTATAAATACCTATAATTTGAGTATTTATTTGAAAAAAGGTAAATTCAATAAAACTGGCACCGCACCATCTACCGCAGAGCTAATAACAATCGAATCTCAGAAACCTCGTGTCCAATAAAACCTTAGATAAGTATTTTCTAAAGTTGTTTTTTCAAGAGCTTATCCTAATTAAATAAATAATAAATTGCGTGCAAGGATTCAATTAAGGATATCTTCCATATTTGAAGTATACTCAAAAAAAGTACTAGTACAATATTATTGACCTCAGAAACTATCATATGCATTTAGTTTCTCTCAATACCGAACCAACAAGTTTGATTTTGCAGCATGGTGTAGGCTATGTGGTTAGCTTTTCACCCAGTTTAAATTTTAATTATATGAGTACACAATCTGAAAAAAACATTTCTTCGCGCTTGGGAAAAATAACTTATTCTAAGGAAAAATTTCCTTAAAATGGCTCCAACGGCATGGTTCCCTTAAATGTGTTAGCGATTGAGGAAAACACATTTACTTAATTTATAGTAATTTTTGCTTATTTTTTTAGGAAAAATGAACTTGACAGGAGGATTCTTTTTATTAATGTTGCGGGCATTGACAATTTTGTTTTTATATGTCTTGGGGAAATGAAGAGTTTGAGTTTGAAGAATATGGGATTTCCAAAAAGAAATGAAACATTTCAATATTTATTTTATTTATATTTTTGCCGATTTATATTTAATTTTACGAGGAATATTTTTGCATTTAAATGCAATAACGCCATAACGAAAGTGTAATTTTTCCCCTTATGAAATTTGAATCTACTAGATCACTTAAAGGTTAATATATTCTAAATTCGCATTATAGCTCGTTTGTGATTTCGCTGTGTGCTGTTCAGTGAACTCGCGCTAATGGTTACTAGTATTTGTAATTGATATATTTAAAAATGTATTTATACTTTCGGGTTTTCAAAAACTCGTAGAGGTATTTTTTGTCTACATCGATCTCTTGAAAAAAATAAATGCTTTAAATGTTTTTCTTTTTCTACAATTTGTGTTGTGCGGCCTGATGTTGTACCACAAGTTGAAAGGAATAATAATAATATATTGCTAAGTTTACAAAAATTCAATGAAAATTGAGTTTTTCTTTAAATGATTAAAATTCGAATAGTTTTAAAATTAATTAAAAATTACTGAGCCTTTCAATTACAAGAAAACCGCTCCATTCGGGTCAGGTTTTTTTCGTGAAATGATCAGACAGGTTTTGTTTCTTTTGACCGAAATAAATTTTTTAATTTCGCTGTAAAAGTCGCATTTTTCAAAATTCTGTTTAAAAGATATACTTTTTTTTTAAATTTTTCCTTTTTTTTCTTAATTTTTCCAAAAAAAAAAAACACATAAGTTGGAAATTTCGGTTTGTTGAGAAGTTATTTGCATTAAAAAAACCGAAAATTTTAAAGGCGAAAAAACGTGATATTCACAGCGTAAAAATACGTGTCTGATCATTTTGATAAAGAAATAACAGATTCGAGTTTCATGGAAAAAGAAAAACATGACCGAATGGACCGGTTGTCTTGAAATGGAAAGGCTCAGTTAAGTTTTTGTTTCATTTTTAAATTATTTGTGTTTTAATCATTTATAGAAAAACTTAATTGTTGAATTATTCGAATTTTTAACATTTCTGCTTCTCTGTCTATGACCGGCGGATACCACAGTCGCGCTTTGAAGATCGCGGCTTCGTTTCGAGTAGTGTCAATGTAAATAAAAAAAAAACGAATAGAAAACATATAAAAAGTTTTTATTTTATAAAAGTTTTCTGGTGCTTTTTTCGGCGCATAATGGAAAAGGCAATCAAATCAGTAAATTAATGAAGCTTCCAATATTTTATCCCTAATTTTGTCCACTTTCAGACATTTTAATTGATATTTTGCTAGCTGGCAAATTAAAATAATATCGTATTATTCTTGGTCGTACAATGGCAGTCAACGTGTTAAGAACGAACTTGAATAACTAATGTGAAGTACTGCAAGGCTTTGCTGTTAACTAAATACGCTTTTATTGGTAAATTTGTTCTCGCTGATTTTGCTTTTTTTCATTGCCTGGTGTTAAATGCATTCCACAACACTGTTAGTGAACAGTTAACAGTTAACACTTTTCATGTTGTGGATTTTGTCTGTATGAAGGCTACAAATAATAGAGAGAATTTTTAAATTCTTCTGTACATGTTGATAAACATTTTATAACGCTCGTTTGGCTCATGTATTTGGCAACATTACGGAAATGTTGCAGAATTACCGAAGAAACTCACCTTTTTTGTTTATCAACATTTTTAATGTTGCAATAAAGTCGAGGAATGTCAACATTTGATTATTGTTTGGTAAGGGCAAAGAAAGTGTGTAAGGAGTTATTGCAGACAAAATCTCTATATTTGTACAAAGGACATAAAAGCCAATGAAAATTAAAAGAAAAATTGCTCAGGTAGAGTCGCCTAAATGATCCATGAAATTTTGGAAGCCAACCATAGCTGATACTTTGGTAATTTTGGGATTAAGAGGCAATGTTTCCATCTTGGCTTAAGTAATATGTTGGTATCCAGAAAAAAGATTGATATTATGTTGTAGTTAAAAAAAAGATCTAAAAACTGCTCCAAAGACTCTTCAGAAGTGTATTTCCTAGTCACGGAATTTGGCGGTGTGGGAATTGAAATTTTTGAACCTCATGAGACGCACTGGACTTGCTAATGTAAAGTTAAAGCAGTTCTGCTTCTGTTATATGAGACTTAACTTTTCTTCATGTTTTTTTTTATTTTATAGATAATTCTTCTGAAAGATGACCCGCGATAGTTTTAGTAGCATGAATTTCTCCCCCAGGTACCTCAGGAGGATCTGCTCCTACTTAGCTTCCCACTTGCCCACTGAGAAAGCCTACGGGAAAATCTAAACTACCATGGTGGACGTTAGAACCCTCGGAGCGTAGGGCACCAAATAGACGTCTTTTTCACAAAGCGTGAAAGAGTAGAGAACTCTCTTACTGGGAACTGCTAGCTTTCATTATCATGGAAAAGTGTTTGACATGATGCAGGGATACCTAAACATGATCGTGAAATGACCCACGGTTTGTGGGCTCGCTTGCAACCCTAGCAATACAGAGCTGGTCTTGTTTACTGTAAGCAGAAGGTACAGAGCACCAGATGCCCGACCTTCCTCCATTTGCGGTCTCCCAATTGTGCTTTCTGACCGTGTCGGGTACTTGGGCCTGATTTTTAACGGGAAGCTCTCCTATGCCCTATATATTGAGGAAATAGTGAAAAAGGCATCGGTTGCTGTATACTGTTACCGCGGTGCCCATCTCGGGACTCTCTCCCAAGCTAAATCACTGGCTATACGAAACAGTAATTAAGCCAATAATATTTTATTCAGTGATTGTCTGCTGGAACGAACTGGAGAAGGTATTGAAAGCTAAGCAGCTAGATCGGGTTCAACGGACCGCGCTCATTGGAGTCAGTGGGGAGCTTCGGACCACACCCACTCTCGCAGATGGGCTCTTTGTCGGCTCAGTGAGCGCTGGGCAATTACTACGACATGTAGAATTGCAAAAACCCTCTGGGTGGTGGTAGATCGAGGACGATCGAAGGAGCTGCCGTTACTAACAAAGCGACAACTCTCGATACTCATAGGGGTTCTGACCAGAAATTGTCTGATGGGTATTCATGCGGTTAGGGTGAATATAGCCTCTGAAACTTTTTGCCGTAGCTGTTTAGAGGATGTTTGGATTGGAATCATCTTTATATTTTCTACTCAACTGCCCGGCATTTGCGTGGCTGGGGTGCAGGTACGTAGTCTCTCACTTCATTAACACTTCAGAAGAGCTCTCTAAGGTGAAAATTATCAGTTTGCGGGACTTCAGTTTGGATACAAAGCGTTTCTCCAGTTAACCATTTTTTATTTTTTTTGGTTACGATGTACATACGTTGCCGTTCTCGAAAAATGGAGAAATTACTTTTTTTTTTTACTTATGATTGAATCTCTTTAAAAAAATTGCTTTGGTACAATTCCCAGGCGAGTAAGTGTAAGGAATCATTGACAAGGTATTTTCACACAATTTTTTTAATAAACCCATTTTCGGCCCAATTTTTTTCGCAAATCTCTTATCTCGTTTTGATTTTTTCAGAAGTCTTGAAAAACATAATCAATTTTATAATTCCGGTGGAAAATAAGCAACTTATTAGGCGAGGTGCCCTATTTGTATATTCTGCCCACCAAGCTATGGAATTTCATGTGGAAGTAAAAAAAAAATATCAACCATAATAATAATAACTGATGATGATCCGTATTTGCCTACTACCCTCCACTATTTATGTGGTTTTTTTTTTTTGATATTTTTTTTTTCAATTTCACTATCAAAAACTATCTAAAACGCCGTACGTTAATTTGATTACGCTCTGAAAATGTTGTTGTTCAACAATCACTGAAAGAAAAATTAGGTTCAATTCACTTTATTTACATGTATCATTTTTCAAAAGCGCAAAGCTAAAAATCTACCAAAGAGGGGATGGAGAAGATTAAGTCCGAAATGAGCAAATAAATAATATATATAAAAGTGAACAGTAGCGCACAAAAAAATAGGACAAATTCGCACAGCAAAATGTCTTCATTCAATAGTTTCTAGTACCTCCTTTGTTTATTATAACGGCGTTTATCTGTTCAGGTCAATTAGTGTCAAGTAAAGATTCTAAAAGTGCCGGTATACAGTATAAAATGATAAAACACTGGTCTGTTCTAAAACGAAAAAATGAGTGGATAATTCAATTTATTTGTTGTAAATAGAAAGGTAATAAAGGTTATAAGTATAATCGAAAAAAGTATTACTTACCGATTTGGCTCCATGGCATAGCACAAAGGTGCTCTTCAATTGAAGGGATCAGGTTTTCCTATAAAAGCAGTCGGTATTTAATTGGATTCACATGCCTATTTATCAAGGCTAATTTCCCAACACCATGGTAGGAAAAACATACCCAGATCTTCCGGCAACCTTCCAGGCAGACACACTCATTATCGAAACTTTCGCCGACTCTTCTGCGAACGTATGCCTTCCCGTTCGAACCAAAAAAGGGTAATTCTGGATTCGTCCGAAAATATTACACTTCTTCAATCATTTTTGGTCCAGGTTTTGTGCATCTTATTCCATTAGAGGGTTCTTCTCGCATTCTCACCGTCAAGAGTGGTTTATTTGCAAGCAACGGGCAGTCAGTCCGGTTTCTTGGAGCAGCCGTTGTACAGTTCGCGTACTGGTTTCCACTCCATTTAGTTCCAGAAATTCACTCAAAATGACTTCAACTGTTTTGAACCGGTCCCGTATGCTAATTCGCTTAATAAGGCGGACATTTTCGGGCGCCCTGAATCAGGTTTTGCATATTTTGGAATAAAAATACCCACAATACATTTGCTGAATCTTTCTTTTCCACTAATTTTTCGTATGCTCATATTTTGCGAACGCAAAGCTAAAATTATGGCTTTATCCATTTCAGACAATTGTTGGGCCTTTTCTGATTGTCATTTGTGTACTAGCTCAAGGGAAACAAAACTAAACTTTTGATTTTCGCTAAATAATGTAAACAATTTATTTTATTAATATTACATCGATTTCAAATCCCTATGACTAAGTGGCACTCGTCTTGTTTTGTCCACCACTGTATATCACTTAGTCGGCACGTTCTTATATTGCATATATGTATGTATATATATATATATTTATAATCATATAAAAGGACACCGGTACCGGTTACTGCGTCAAAATCACGCAAATACAACAATTAATTACAATTTATTACAGCCTATTGAACTTGAAAGGGCAAGCGGAAGGAGTGAAGTAAAAATACCCAGAGAGAAAATTGCCCAGACTTGTTGTTGTTATGCAAGCAATTGAAGCTGGGCCGTAAATTATAACAAAGATTGAGTCGATTGAAAAAGTCGATGGGGCCAATTTGCCTGAGCCTTGTCAAAGGAATAACCAAATAAACAAGAACATTAATATACTTTTTGTGCATATACACACACGCACACACACACATATACACATACAAACATATATGGACATATACAACCTGCCAGTATGAAGTATTATTTATTTGCCGAGACATTTGTAGGCTTATTTTTCATTCACAAGCGGCTACTACTATTAAAACCTTCTTTTGCTATTGTTGTGTTTGTTTTCCTTTTTTTTCGGTCACTTGACGGTCAATAAAATGTGAGCAAATAATGTTGGGCAAAAATTGTCAATACAATATTTTCATAAAATAAAGTGAGACCAAAGTCAAGAGTAGGGGCACAAATAAATACAAATTCTTATAAGAGAAAGAATGGAAATGTGGAAGAAAAGCGTATAGAAATATGTCGCACCTCACCCACCCAACCTCCACACTCACACACAAAGCGATTTGTCCGAAAGCAGCACGATGCTATTGTTGCCATAAAGCGATAAGCAAAGAAAGCAAGCGTGAAATGACAGGGTGAATGGGGGAAATGTGAAAAGACTTTATGTGGGTGAGCTGGGTGAGTAGCAGCAGCAGCGGCAGGCAAAGGGGCTAAAAGTGAAAGCTTTAGTGGGAGGGGGAAACTTAGATGGTTGAAACGGCTAGTAAAGTGTGGTTGGACACAGAGTGGTGGGCACAAATGTATGCACATTAGGGAGGGCCTTTTATTAAAATATTAAGTTTTGCTAGGTCGCACTTAGTATTAAATACATTGTAGTAACGTAAACAGTTTCCAAAAAAAAAACAGATATCAACAATAATTTTTGAGCTCGAAGCCAGTTTTCCTAATAAAATAAATTAGGCCGAAAAATATAGATAATCGTCATTTGTGGAAATGTCGAGCTACTAAATTTTTAATTTATACTGATTTAGAGGGGATATTTTTTTCATAAACCCCATCTCATTTTTAATTTTTCGTACACCATTTGCTCAAAGACCGCCCCTGAAACGGTACGATGCATAATTTGGTTGAACATCTTAATCCAAAACCACTAGTTCTATTTAAAATATTTCTAAACCAAATTGACCACTAACAATTGGCCACTAAACAAAAGAAAAATTAAAATATGATATAAGAAAGCAAAGCGAATAAATCAGGGACAGAATGTAATCGTTATTTTGATTTTTCTCGGATAAAAAAATCATTGGACAGAATTTTTTCGACACAGAACTCGAATATATCGATCTAACCCTTTTGGCATATGCTATGCTAATCTGACCTTATTTTTATTTAAAAGATTTTTTGTTTCAAATCATAGCATAGCCGTTATTTTGTGATATTTTTTCTCGTTAACATTATTCGATATTTTGTGATTTTTATTTTTCGATCAAGTTCGACCGCTATGTTTTAATTTTAATTTTTTTAATAAAATATTTTGAGATTTTTATTTTTTTGATAAAGAAGGAATCGTTATTCTTAGATTGATTTTTTTCGATTATGTTATATTTGATTGATATTTTGTGATTTGTATTTTTGTTGCTATTATTATCATCGCCGACAAATTTATTATGATCGAAAAATTGTAAATCCAAAAAAAAAAAAAAAAAACGATTATTTTTGATCTAACAAAAAAAAAAATTAAAAATATCGATCAAATATGATCGGAAAAACTGAAATCGAAAATAATCTTTATGTTTGATCAAAAAAAAAAAAGCACTAAATATCGATCAAACTTGGTAAAAAAAGAAAATTGCTGGGAGACCAAAATTTTCCATTGAGTCCTCGATAGATCTACTTTAGAATATCCTTTAGAACGATGTGTATTCCACAATTATAGAATGCAAGATTGCGTTATCCTATGGAAACTAACGAGTAACTTTCAACTTTTTAGTGAGAAATCTTCATAAGTACTAAAAACAGTGACCATTTGCCGCAAATGTAAAAAAAAATTTGTTAACTTTTAGTTGAGAGCTCTCAAAATCGGCAAAACTAAGGCAGCGGTACCACTGACGGCACCCTCTTCTGTATTCAGTCCATCGTGATGTTTATTCGACCAGAAACGTTTTCCCGAATTAAGTTCCAGCAGTAGTCTGCCATCATGTGGTCGTCCCATCGACCTTGGTATCTTTCTTCCATTATTTTTATGTCCTGGTGGAACCGTTCACCTTGTTCCCCACTGTAACTGCCTAGGTTGTCCGGGAATTGGTCCAAATGACTACGTAAATAATGTAATTTAATGCTCATTTTAATTCAATTTTAAATGCAACCTGCTAATTTTTATGTTGATTTCAGTATTGATGTTTTCAGTATCGATATTTATGGATACCCGATTATTTTAGAGCGATAGTTGAAATGAGTACTTAACACCAGATTACGTTTATATTTTGACCAAGTCCTTAAGGGAGTAGAAATGTTCGACATTCAACAAAATATCGATATCCTGCATGTGAAATCGATATGCCCATATAACGCTTTGATTTGTAAATTCGACAGGGGCTAATTAAATCATCAAACCTAAGAGTAGAAACTTCGGAAATAAATACCTTGGGAATTTGGAAATTTTCTCTAAGCATTTCATACCTTATAGTAATATCCAATACTCGAATCAGATCTTACATTTAGATTTTTTGAGAATTTATTGTGTGTACTAGAGGGTCAAATCAATCTGGTTATTGGTAAACCAACTACGTAACAGAGATTTTATATTGAGGCTAAGTCTCTCAATTGACTGTTAGGCGCGGAAAAATAAGTAATTTTCCACTAGTATGTAGATGAATTAAGTTTAGTTCTTTTCATTAGCTTCCCGGAAATAGGCTGAATGACTAAACATGATCGGCATAATTTTGAAAAAGGCTCTTAAATATAGCTCACAATACATAGATTCTGTACGTTTTTTAGGTAGTATTTATTGTTTTTTTTTTGTAGATGAAAAATAAATTAAAAATTAAGTATCGATATTGGGGGAGATAGATATTTTATCTCTTCGAAATATCGCCCCGGAACATATCGATTATCGCACTTTGAAATATCGATATTCGGAACAATCGATGTCATATTGAGCACTCCTAATTTGAAATTAATATATCTCCTTTGTGATATCTTACAACTTTTTTGAAGAAAATTATAACAAATATGTCTAACTTAAACTCCCAACTTTATCTGTTGATTTGAAAACTCCTTCAATCCACATTTTTGATGTATATTTGATAGTCTAGTCACTAGCCTCTAGTGAGTGTGACCTAATAAAAATTTTATTTAAAATTCAACAACATACTAAGTGTATTCCTAATGTACACACATGGTGATTTTTATAGTGCGGTGTTTGCCGGTGTTGGGAGGCAAATTAGAAAATATTGTCGCATTTGTTATTAAGCAGAACGAAGGGTTTCTCCCAACTATGCTTTGTTATTATTAGTATTCGCATTTTTGTTTTTCTTCTGTTTTTACGAAGAATAATAGTAACATTTGTGGCATTGGTGGCATTGGTGGTTCTTTAAGGAACCCAAATAATTGCAGCTTCTAGATAAATTCTTTTGTAAATGTTTGTATTTGAGAATGTTTGTACTTGCATGTAAGAATGCGATACTCGTATTATTACTAGCAACCATTTACCAGCGTGTTTATTTCCGTTTCCTTTGCAATAGAAGTTCACCGCAACGGAAATTTGTTTTCGGTTCATTTTTCTCTTTCGTCTTTTTCGGACCTTGGTCTCTTTCGGTTAGTTGATATCAGCAGAATCACTTAGATTCCGTTGCAGCGCAAAAAACACTTATTGGATATATGTATGTATGTACGTATGTAGGTACAATTTAAAATCAAGAGTAGTTTCCGTTTGATATTAACCCCAGAGTTTTATAGAGAGAGGGACTGGGGTGGTAGTTGAAAACGTGCAGAAAATTGGCCGCATAGCTTCAATTGCAATGCATTGCACATATTATATATTTACGACTTTTTTTATATTCATTTCAAAAAATTTACTTAGCGTGGTAGACACAGAAAACGTGTTCGTTCGGCTATCCACACTACCGGCCGGTCATGACCAGTAAGAGGTTGTCTGTCATCTTGTTATGCTTCCATAACTGAACCATTTTATGTTAGCTTCGTATAGCATCTATGAGTGGATTTATTCAGGCTAACCAGCCTGTTGATCAGCACGTTTTTATTCCGCCTTTGACATCGAATTAGGTTCCAGCGCTGGCATGTCGCGCTCGAGTATTTTGCTTTGCCGCAGTACCTACCCTAGCATTTATAGCTGATTAGAAAAATTACAAATTTGGGGCAGTAGTTTCGATCTTTGAGTCAAAGAGAAGTTTGGTTAGATCCAACTTTAGATAAACCAAGCCGATTTTAAACATCTAAAATTCAAAGGAACATTGTCCAAAGTAACCACAGAATGAAGATGGAATGTAAACCTGCTAGCATCCGTGACCATTGTAAGGGTCCCTGGGCACAACGACATTCCCGGCAGTTGATCGACGAGCTGAGAAGGAGAGGTACGGAAATATTCATGGCCAATTCTGTTCAAGACGTGAGCATGTCGCTAACCTTCTGAAAAAATAGCTTAAAAACTAAACTCATCGAGCTTATTTATTAGACTACCAGAGAAGTTTGGGCAGAAGTGGTAGTAAAGAGATTCTAAGCTCTCATTCAACTTGACCGCTCCTCACTCAGCTAATAGTCTCTGCCACCGTCCTATCATGCCCCGTACGTGCAACAAACTCTATAATATGTACCTTTTGACTTATTTCGATGGCCTGAAACCAGCGAACAATCTCGAGTTTTGAATTGCCTTTTGTTGGACTCTTCTAATTATTTGATTACTTACTTACTTAATTGGCGCTATAACCGCTCCTTCTTCCGCCAGTCGCTCTTTTTTTCTACTAACTGGCGCCGATTGCAAGTGCCACGTGACGCCAAGTCCTTTTCCACTTGATCCCTTAAACGCAGAGGAGGCTGTGCTCTTCCTCTACCACCACCAGCTGGAATTTTGTCATAGACCATTGTATCCCAAAACGTAATTTTTTTAAAAGTCTGTAAAAAGTCTCTGATTTGGAAGGTCAGAAAAGGACTTTAAAAAATAAGTACCGTAAATATTCAATAATATACTTTTATAAACATTTTTTTACAAGCTATTAGCATCTTTTTGTGTGAAGTACTTATTTGAAATTTTTTGTGCAGGATACTCCATTAATTGTGCACGGAGTTTGTCTGAGAAGACCCATAGAGAAGAAATTTTCTAGAAAATTTCAGCTCTACCCACAGTCGAACTCATTCTTTTTAGTATTTTCCAAAGTAATAGCATAAAATGTTATATATAAATATTCCAAATAGGTTTATCTAAAATTTCAACACGGTCTAATGCCGCCCATACTTTTCAATCAACCTTGCTGCCAACCGCTTCACTTCAAACAGCCATTTAATTGGGCGAAGAAGGGAAGTAGGGGCACGAATTTCGATATGATATGGTACCATATCGATACTTTTGACATTCGATACTGATAGTTTTTATTCCATACTTTTAAATCGATATTTTTTGTCATCGGGTACTTGGGTACCTAAGCGACATTCTTTTTCCAAAATATTATTTTTGATACAGAAAAGAGAAAAGCTACTAGAGCATATATGTATGTAGACAGTTTTTTAAAAATACGTGGCAGATATTTTTTTCGCGGTTAGGGCGGCTTGGATATACATATGGATATGGCAATCAGAGCGAATGGAAATAGTTTCGAGGAATACAAGGTTCGCATCAAGGTCATGCTATAATCTAATCCCATTTGAATTTTAGGCGAGGCGTGCCCTCTGGTGTCGACTCTCCTCAACTTACAAGTGTCATATTGATAAAATAAAACGATGGACCGAAAAGAGTACCAGTTTTTCAAAAGTGGAGTTTTCAAATTTGGCATTTCAAGTTAACGGCCTATAAGTAGGTACATAATTGGTACTTGTGAAACCCCTTTCTCACTCATAAACAGACTACGTTTTATAAAAGAACTGTGACTGAACTTGATTTTTAGTTAAGTAACGCTAATTTGGTTATCGATAGTTATGGGTACCCGATTATTTTAGAGCGATACTTTGAATGAGTACCATATCTATGATTTGCGACAGATATCGTGCCTCTAGTTCTGTGTAGTCAACTTTGCTAAGATATGCAGTGCCATATTGGGGGGTCATCAAGTACCGGAAAGAGTAAAATAAAAAAATGAAACGACGAGCTGTAAAGGATACCAATTTTTTTTTTTGATTGCAACTTCAAAATTTGGTGTGCTGAGCTAAAGATCTGACTGTATTTGCTCAAACCCTTTCCAAAAGTCAAGCATATAACCGTAACTTTTAATTCGATATTTATGGTTACCCGATTATTTTAGGCCGTCACTTTGAACGAGTATCACTAGGATATAATATCCCTAGTACAAAAAATGACAAAATTGGACGAGAGGCAAATACCGTGCCGTGAATCAAAGCAAAATATCAAAGTATATTATATCGTTCATACACTTCTATCACGATGGTGTATTGCTTGGAGTGGTGTGTTTGTGAAACCAGGCTGAAACTGCCAGAATTTCGCCATGCTGTAATCAAGAGCGAAATATCAACTCAACTTTTATATTTGGCTTTGACTGACGTAGCAGTATATGCTTGACAGCCGTTTGACGTTTAATTTTGTAAATTTTGTTTGTTTAATAAACAGAGCCATGCTGGCTTAGCAGGATCAAACTTTTAGTGATGGAATACATTTTTTTTTTTGACTACACTTATTGTTTCAAAAAGTTTCGATGCCGTTGATAATTTATAAATAACTTTATTTTTATTTCCACTATTAAAAATAGGGTTACCTCTATATTTTTCATTCATCCAGGAAGATACCCGACGACGGAGACTTATTAAAAATAAGCTTTAGAGGAAGAACTAGAGCGGGACAGTTCTTGAAAAGATGAGTCCGCTGTCGTAGACGGTTACAGCTAGGGCATACCTGCTGCCACGTCATCAAGGGACACTGTTAGAGCCACAGAGCTGAAAGCAGTAGCTGTATTGGAGTTAACATCAGGTCAACAATTACCATCCTCACAAACATAATTGACACTAAAGAATTCGGCGAACAGGTTCGCTATCTCCGTTGGGAAACTAGCGAATTTATCATCGAGAGAGACAGCCGAAGGTTTGCCAGATCAACATTTCTCAGAAATTACGAATTGCCGAAATGCTTTTTAAATGTTTTGGTCTTTCGTCAATCTATAGATTCGAACGAAAATTTACCATACTCTTTTTATGAGGAAATTTAATTTTTCCCATTGAATTTAAATGCTGCTGCTACTTCTTGGATGTCATCACTCTGAAGTCTGAAATAAAATATATCTTTGGCTATACATCACAAATGTGCAATTCAAAAAAAAAAAAAAAAAAAAAAAAAATCATAAGCAACTTTTCAAAAAAGCATGCGTCAAGTTCGTCGTACCATGGTTGGCGTTGTGCCTTGCCTATTGTAATGAAAATTTCTGCGACTTTTCAAATAAACTGATTGTGAAATTTATTCATTCTTATCATTTGTGTTTTTAAAGAACTGAACAGGTCCATGTGGATCACATATCGCAATTTGTATTCGTCATTATTCCAATGCCTAACTCATATTTGATCAACTTACTTTCAGTTATGTAGATTTGTGAAGACGGGACTTCGTTTACCCTATAGGTTTTTCCAAAGAATCGTAGTAATAAATTATTTTCATCATACCAAACACTAAGCTAAGCGTACAACAGTTTTAATGTAGTTTCCGGACTTAGATGAATGAAAATAATTTCGTCTTTGTTCTTTGCTGTTTGTTGTTTGTACTTTTTCTCATTAGGTTGATTTACATACCAATGTAAATGTGTATGCTGGTATGTTGTTTGTCACTTAATCATGTTGAAAGTTTTTTGTTTTTTTTTCGTTTTTGGTTTATTTCCCACTTAAGCTACCCGCTTAACTTGACTGCTAGACAAACAATAAAAAACACACACACACACTCTTATACATACACGTCTACATATGTATATAGGCATGGACATAAAATGGTCTATTTGTTGTATGTTTTAGTATTTGTTTGCATGGCCAAATGTATTTTGTGCCATAATGACCCAAATGTTTTCGTTTGCACCTCAATTACCAACTCCTCATAGCTTTAAGGCTAATGCCTACTGCCGGTCACCATCTATTCAATTCCCCATGCGCCACAAAAACAATACGAGTGTTATTGTGTGTGACAACCACAACAAATGATGTCCAGTCAATGCAATGACCGTCATTATACTGAAAGTCCTTTTTACAAATAGGCCGTTACAACAAAATTTGCAAAAGTCTAGTAAAATGATGACAGTGACTTGTACAAACTGCTAGCAATAATCGAAATCGCCTTTCGGACAATAGAACGGCACATGTAGATACAAGTACTTAGTATATACTAGGTACATGAAAATGCTGGCGTAAAGTAGCAGCAACAAGGGTCGGGCGGTGGAGATGGTATGAATTACTTAGTTTTGATGATGGTCCTAAACTAGTTCGACCATGTCCGAATTATACCAGTTGCAAAATGATAGCTTTGCCGCTCATCTTGCGATTAGTGAGGCGCAGTGTCTTCAAACAAAAAAAAAAAACAAATAACTATGATAATATATAAAATCAAAAAAAAATAAAAAATTTGCTTAATTAAATAAACAAAAACAAAACACTTGTGTACCTAAAAGCGCGAGCTAGAAGTAAAACTTCTTTGCCGACTTTATAAAGAGGTGGAAAGTTAAATATGGGAGTAGTAGTGGTAATAGTAAGTAGTACGAGTAATAATAGCGGCTAGTAGTCATTAGTAGTGCCATTAGTAAGACTAGTAGTAGTAGACATTTCATTTCCCATCGACAAACATTCGAGACTTTTTGAGGAATCTGAGAAGCTTCAATACTCTAACTCAAAAGTATTCTTCATCTCAGCCTAGCAAAAGCAAGACATCCTCCAGACAAGATGTGCATATCGAGTCATCAATGATGACAATGACCATGTGTTGTCCCATGGATTGTGCCCAGTAATCAACCCAACCAGCGCTCGTAACTCCTTCTTTTTCTGTATAAGCAGGGATTTCGCCACCACCCTGTCCGGTCTTTTCAGGAAGCACTTGGTTGTTTTACAGGTGTTGGTAGGGGACCAATGATTTGCATGCATTTTAGACATGACATCCCTGATGCACCTACCCGTTCCTGATATGCTTATACCTATAATCGTGGATTTATTCAGGTTCTAGGTCAGCGAAACTAAGCAGAATATGAGATTAGAGCTGTGTATACCCAATATTTTACGACAATGTGCAAACACTTTTTATGCTCTATTGAGCTTCTCTTTGACATCAGATTTCCAAAAAATGTTTCTATCGGAAAGTCTTAAGCTTACGCACCTAAGCATCGGGCGTTGGAGACCTTCCAATTTTATTTTCCTTGTAAACAATATCAGTAGTGCGATTCACTAACTTATTTTAAAGATATTCGTTTGGTTAACTCAACTTAACCAAAATTTTAGCGACCCTGCTATTCAGTAGCCATTTTTTAACGATTTTCGCATTCGCCGAATCAGCTGTTGATGTTAGCTAGTCGATGACCGACAACTAAACGACAACAAATTTTATGTTGTTAACTCAATCGAGAAAAGTGAAATTCGTGATTTCAATTTAAATAAAAGAAAAATTTAAAATTCAGTGATTTGTTTTCCTGTAATTAAAAAAGGAACATAAAATAATGTCGTTGAAATATTTGGCTCCAACAGTGGATCGACGTTTACTCCGAGATGTGGACAATCCCTTTCATCTAAATGCAACAGACTTTCAAAAACTGTATCGGTTAACTCCAGACTTGGCTGAATACCTAATTTATCAGCTTGACAACCAAATAAGAGGATCCAGAATAACAGCAATATCAACTGAGAAACAGGTAGCTCGTGTAATCTTTAAGCCTGTATGCAATTTAAAATTTTACTTTTATATTGGTAGGTTCTAGCGGCGTTAAGGTTATTCGCAACTGGTTGCTATCAACGACCCGTAGGTGAACAATGGGGAATATCCATGAGCCAGTTTTCCGTAAGCCGGCATTCATCGGGTAACGGATGCACTCAATGATTCGTTGTTTCACCAGAAAGTGAGGTTTCCTATGACCTAAGTGGAACGCCATTCTGCTAAAGAAATGTTTGCTTCGGCGTCGTCTCCCTTCGTGGGATTCCACGCATATATCAATTTTGCCACCAAGGAATCATGAGGAGGCTTATGCCAACCACCACATCTACTATTCAATTAATATGCTAATGGTAAAAGCAAACTTTTACAAGGATCCATGCATAAAAACAGAAATATAGTTTAGTTTTAATATATGTATAGATAAATGATTATAATTAAAAAAAATTAAATATATGTATGTATGTAAATCCTAAATACGCTGGAGCACAACGCGAAGTTTGAAAATGATAACCATGGCATATTTGCAGGTGATTCCGCATATTCCTTGGAGTCGAGTTGATGACTGTTCTAACAAAACACTCATAGAAGAGTCCGGAATTCTGCTACAATGGATCATTGCAATATACATATATAAAGAATTTTAACTGTTTGTAGTTTGAAACAAACTAATATCTATTTCACTTTAATGAAATATAACAACATCGCTCAAATTTTTATTTGGCAGCAGGCATTCGTTTGTTTTTTTTCTATTCCTCTTTGTGCTTTTCGCTTATTTTGGCATTTAGTTTGACTGAGATGCCACTCTTTATCGCTTTGAATAAATACAACGAAACAGCTGTTAAGTGTCGTTAAGAATAAGTTAGTGAATCGCACAATCGTTAGTGCAAACGGCAAATATTGCCGCTAAAAATAACAATTGTCGTACCGTTTAAAGTTAGTGAATCGCACTAAAGGGGTTGCCTTGCTGGCGTTGATAGAAAGAATATAAGTATTACTTTTTTAACCTTTTGCAAGAAAATAATTTTCTAAAATAATGAAAAAATTATAAAAGTTCGCATGAACAGTTGTGATACTCCTCTTTTCAAAATATTGTAGTGGTACAAATAAACGTGCCAAAAGAATTCTATCCGTAGTAGAGTTGTCCTGAACAGCAAACAAAACTTCCGTTCCTTCCCATAAAACCATAAACCCGCCTA
This sequence comes from Anomoia purmunda, assembly GCA_951828415.1. Classification (NCBI taxonomy): domain Eukaryota; kingdom Metazoa; phylum Arthropoda; class Insecta; order Diptera; family Tephritidae; genus Anomoia; species Anomoia purmunda. Next base: position 50,858,656 of record OX639995.1, read on the forward strand.
CCCCAATGGATGCCCACAAAATTGATAATCAATAGTAAGCTACGAAAATATAGAAAATTTGAAACCTTAGCCGCGTATAGCACAGTCTATTCGAAAATATTCTAACTAAAAAATTTTCAAAATTCTATAACTATGGTATCCAGGTCACGCATTTCTGAAAGGTATAAAGTTTGCCCAAAACTCAGCAAAATAAGCCCCATAAGTTCGGTTTGAAGAACAGCTAATCTAAATACTAACGACATAGTGGAATTTCTAAAGAGCATTTTAAGAGCAACATAAATCTGAGATTTTGGGGAAATGTTCAACATGGCATAAAGAAGAAAACACACAATAGCTATCTCTAAGTCACTTCCTAATTCTTGGTATTGAACGTTCGCTTTCTAGAATGGATTGGGTTAAACTTTCACGACCTCATTTGGGCCACTCATCTCCGCCTAATGGACTTCAATTTTCCTATCATGTGTAAATACTAAAATAATGATCCAATTTCCATGAAATACGTAATTGCTAATTGGTATTTTTTCAATACATATAGAAATATTTCCTTCCACAAAAAAAATATTTAACTTCTAAAAATATCTAGACTTTACTATAAAATCGAATGAAAATATTTTTTATAAAATTGGCACGAAGTATAAATGTATGCTTTAATCAGGACAAATAAAGATTATTTCCTAAATTTCAATGAAAAAAAAATTTAAAAAAATTCCAATTATCGGAGTACAGTTTTGATTACATATATCGTCGCTCGCATGACCAACTAACGGAACTGACATTTTTTCCAAAATTGAGTTAGGACCACTATGGGACTTCTTTAGGCATGTCGCATCTTGTGTGTAAATTATGTGATTGTATATAGTACCGTTATCTCAGAAAACGCCATATTATTTTCAACGTATCTGCAGATGGACCAAAAAAATTTTTCACTAACTAACGTGACTGCAATTTAATACCTACTGCTATACTTTATAAAGAAATTTTCCAATATTATTGCAAAATATTATTTAATATGCCAACAAAATGCATGCAAAACTACAGTATTCTTATAAAACAAGTAAGGAAAGGCTAAAGTCGGGCGTGGCATATTATGTGCCTACGATTTAAAAATTTTTGAGCGATATCTCTAAAAATTATATTTATTAATTACTTTTCCACTTTTGTTATTGGCTCAAAAAATATTTTTAGAAACATTTCGGTTATGTAGTTTTGTAGCTAATTAAATTTTGGTATAATAAGGTATACAGTCAAGAATGATAGAATACAAGATTGCGCCTTCCCGCGGTGAAATGACAGATCTCGCCTTTAGTAAACAAGAATACGGGAGAGAGAAAATTGAACAACTTCCAATATTTCATTGAAAAACGTGTTCTAATTGTTCTAAAGTGTAAAAGTATGAATTTATAGGCAGACATTTAATAAATAAATCCGCAAAATACTAAAAAAAGTGTCTCTTTTTCTTAATTTGTGAAAAAAGCTTTGTCTAGTTGAAGTTGAGAATTGTCAAACCCGGCAAAACCAAAGTAGCGGTACTTCTAAAGGCGTCACCTTCAGTATTCAGTACACCGTGGTATACAGTGGTTAAAAATTACAATTAATTTTTGATAATTTTTTGCTGATAGTGTTGCTTATTTTCTTCAATATAAATATACATTTTGTTTGTGGTCTATATGGAAGCAAATGTGCAAATATAACTCAAATGATTAATTATAAGTTTTGTTTTATAAAACTCATAGCACTAATTTACCGTATTTGATAAAGGAGTATCTCGTGTTTTCTAAACTAATTTTGGGTCTCTTTTTTCTAGTTTTTTTTTTTGGTTCGGAAGTTATAGCAAAAAATAACTCAAAGGTATGCAATTTTTTCGATATTTGAGCTATTTTTTTGTCATACAACTGACTGTAATAGTTAGGAATTCCATGAGAATGTAAACGTTTTTGATAACAGAATTTGCATAATTTTATGCTGAACTCAGATTAGTTTCTAGAATTGCGCTGCGGTGTTGGAAAACCTTGAGAAAAGTTAACCTATGCTAAAATGTCTACATTCCGTGTCACAAATACTAGACGTGATGGGAAAGTGTGAACGACATTTTTATAATCAGCAAACCCAACTGTGATATTACAACAATTGAACATTCTAGATATTGCACCGTGAAATTAAAAGTTTTCAGCAAATTTTCAACTGAAAAATTGAATGTAGCAAAAATTTACTTTGACCGCTTTCATATAATTTGTAATAACTTTTATATTTTTTGTGTAATTTAGAGGTTTTTATGATCCACATTTTTGTAATGAAATTCGCTTTCAACAAAATATTTTAAATTATTTTCTTTTACAAAGTTGATTCACTAAAAAGTGTGAATAAAAATTAACAAGTTTTGAAAAAGCTCAAAAATGTCCTTATTTTTTTCCATTTAGATTTCAGTAACTCAAAATGTACTATTCCAATTTAGAGTAAAGAGTTTGAATGCACCTTTAAAAGGTTTTCCGTAAAATGTTAGGTTTATTAGGAATTTTAGCGTTTTTAGGCAATAACAGTAAAATGACCTCTAAAATAGGGAGTTTTCCGATATCTTGAAAATGCTTAGTTGAAAAAAATAAACAAAATTCATTTTCATTTCAACCCAAAATAAGTCTAGAAAACACTTTTTAATAAAGTACTTTTTTTGTGTAAACTTCTGTAGTGATTACGGTCGCCAGTTTCAATTAAATCTATAGCTCCTTTAACTGAATAGGTTTATAATTTACAATTATAAGGTTCAGTTTGTGATAAATAGGTAAAGAAAATAACAATTTACTGACCACGGGTATTTTGGTTTTAATTGGATGTGGAAAACAGAGTATCTAACTAGAGACATTTCTTTCTGAAGACGGTTCAACTGATGGACAAATGGATTGTTAACAAAAATTGATGCCAAATTTACATAATGATAAAATTCTACTTCAAATCAAAGTCATTTGAATATACGCACCTCATAGATCCATTTTCAAAAACTCTGCTTTTTGATATACTGAATAGAAATTTTTATGTTTTAATTGTGATTAAGATAAGATAAATTAAACGTTTGGTCTTTTACCGTGAACGATTTAAAAAATAAATGAGAGTTTTTCCGCGGCTCCACCAGTTTCTATCAATAACTACTCTGCACTTTTTCTGAATGCCAATAATGCGATGCAAAGTTCATACTGTAGCGTTGTATGTACATAATAGATATTAGGAAAACTATATTTTCACAAAAAATTTAAATTATTAAATTCATATGCATACATTGGCTGTAAATATTTAAGTCCCGTACACAATTTGAGCCGCATTGTTACAGGTGTCATATTTGTTCAACAGTTGCATGTAGGTAATTGTTTTCCTTGCAGTTTATACACGCACACACAATATACATACACAAATATTAAACTCCATTTACATACGTACGCAAAAATGTTAAAAACACATTAACGCTCTAATAAATATTCAAAAGCAGAAATCTGAGACAAACAAATATCGTTCGATGTAAATTGAATATTTATATATTTAAGTGCATATTTTGTATTTACATAAACTGTAACTTGGTACGAAAATATGTAAACGAAAGAGTAGGAATTTCAATTTGAAAACTCGTTCAGCAAATATCTAATGCTAATTGAAACATTGTATGTATCTACTATATGTGGCCAGATGTGTATGTCAACATTTACACTTGGAAGTAGCTTTTAAGTAGAAGATTCGAATTGAACATATATACTTATATGTACATACATACATATATAATGGTTAGACCCCCTCCCATATATGTGTGAGGTTATGGTAAAAAAAAAATTGACAAAAATTTGAGTTTGATCGGCTGAAAATTGTGGATCCACACGTGCTTTGAAATATGTGAGAGTGGAATTTTAAGACAACAGAAAGAAACCCGCTCATAAATACTCAAAAGTCATTATTTTTGTATTCCCAATACTTTTCTGGAATAAATATAAGCTCCATCGCCAACGTCTGCATGTGGCCCCCATACATTTTCACAAAGTTATTAACGCAAATTCACAGAAAAGTAGATAATTATTGCAATGAATAAAAATGAATTTATTGATATAATTAACGCACTTGCTATACCTAGCGTAGCCTTTTAATTTTTTGATTTTTTGTCAAAATCATGTTTGGCTTTATTCTTTACACATGTTATAAACGTGTTCATCGTTCATATTCATTAATTCCTTTTTCCGTATTTCGTAATAATATCAATTACTGACTTACGGAGCTACCAATAACACAGTGCTACAAAATGAAAAAAATGCACACACTTTACAAGTGACTTAGTAGTGGTCGTAGATCTGGCCGAGTGGTTCACAAAAATTTGTTTGAAAATTTCCAAACACTCTCAAATTCTCAACTCATTCATAAAAACCCAATTTGGCATGACCTCTTCGACAAAACAAACTTTATTTGTTTCAATTTTTTTTAGCTATTATGGGTTTTGATCATGGTGTAAGGAAATAAGGTGAATTCACTTACATAACCTCACTTTTTCTGCATGCCGAATGCGGTCATGCATTTGAAAGTAGTAGAGAAAAGGGGAAAAATGAGAAGTTTTTTTTTTTTAACTTTTTGGGCACTATTTCCAGTTATTTGAAGATTTATTCACAGTTGCAAAAAAAGTACTTTTTGTGCGCAATAAAACCAATAACAATCTTATATAACAAACACTTTACGTCGCGATTTGTGACTTTCGTTTTGCCTGCGTGCATTCTTTAACGCTTGATTGACATGCACTTTCTGCTAGCCAACGATGCAATGCCAGTGATGCCAAACGGTGTTCCCCCGACATTTTCCTATTGTCGAGGCAAACAGGGCAGGTCATTCTCTCGTCTCCTCTTTTTCACCGCTGGCATGCTTTGATTTAATTTGAATTTTTGCGAGCCTTGCGGAAGTTTTCGAAAATACAATATCACAATCCGGTCTTAAGTGACATCACCTGTTTTTCATTACACCATGGGTTTTGATATATCTTTCAAAAGAAAAATGTTGGCACTTTTCAGATCAATAATAACTTTCGCGAATATATTTTGTATCTGTGAAAAAAAATTTCCAATCAATCTGAAATTTACACAATTATTTTTTTTAATTTTCAACTTTGGTAGCTCCTTTTTCTACAATATTATAAGAAAGCATTTACATTTAAGACATTTTCAGTCAATAACGTTTTATTCTGATAAAAGTAAGGTATCATTGTTCAGAACTAACTGAAGGGTCATGAAATTATCACATGCTCGCCTTGAACGTCACTAAACTTTCCAAGATTAAAACTATCGAAATGATATTGACATATTGCACCCCATTATTTCATATGTTTGTAGAAATTCTTCCACTTTAGTATCGCAATACAAACTCCGCTTATTTCATAAACAATTTTTGCATTCGAAATACAACTTTTCCATGCTTTTTTCTCTATATGCCTTAACTTTTTGCAAAACTTTTCGCTTCGAATGTACTTTATACATTCTCGGTGTTTCTAATGCTGGCCAAAAGCTACCGTTTGACTGAAAAAAAAAATTCCTTGGATTTAAGCAAAAGTTGATGAAGTCAAACCATCGGGCTTGAAAACGGTAAATCTGTTACATATTACGGCAGCGAATTCTGTAAGACTAAGCTAAAATGTACTTATATTTAATGCACTTTTCCTTTAGCCGAGTATAACCTCTGTGGGGTAGTAGGTTTCGCGCTAGTTCATTACAGTGTTCCTGGAGTTTCTGTAGATATATTTGGCACAGTGTTTTTACTTCATCGATAACCGTTGGCATGAGTAGGCCCTTGTGAAGGTTGGTGTTTCTAGCGTACCACGGAGATCCTGTAATAATTCGGAGATCTTGCAGTTTTTGGAGTTTTTCTATTTTTAATATTTGCAGTTCCGTTTGTCCAGATCGATTTGAGCAACGCTTTATGTATTAGAGTTTCGTATTTAAGAAATTTCCACTCACACGCTGACGAAATAAAAGCATTTTACATAAAACAATGCTAAGAAAACTTTCTTGCCGCTTCTTCTGCGCCTTTTCTTCTTCTTTTATCGATTTTTTTTCCTCTACCCTTCCCTAGCTATTATTACGTCACTTTCAGTTGCTCTCAGCGTGGATGGCGCAATCTTGCTTTCTATCATTCCTGAAGCATCATAACAAAGAAGAGATGACCCCATCCTGTAGACAACCTTCCAAAGTTAAGCACCAGGCTTGTCATGAGCTAGATTTAAGGACTTTGGCAAACCAGTGACTTACTGTTTTGTCGATCCTTTTGCTCTAAATCCATGTGCCGATCGGAGGGTGATTTGTAGTGCCATTTACTTTGTATTAGCTTTTGGTTTTCTTCCTATGACGCTTTGAAGTGCATGCACAGTTTCATCTCCTGGGTTAGGTCTTTATAGCAAAATTCTTTGATACATCAGTGTTAATAATTACAAATATATGTACACACATACATCCATATGTACGTGAAGAAATCTATAACAATACATTCACCATAGCGCTTGTGCTTTGGTTTATGCTCAAAATGTTCGTAATACAAAATGCCTTTGTTGCATGACTTTCGGCAGATTTTTGGAATTATATATATTGAATGATTGCCAGTTGACTCTGGCAGTTGCTGCAAGCATTTAACAAAATACAGAAGAATATCCTCGTACAAACATGGCAACACAGCGTAAGTATGTGTGCATATTAGGGTGGCACGAAAATTCATGTGAATAAGTTAAGTCGGAAATTTAATGTTCTCATCCAGTTAGGACTGTTCTAGAGCGAAAAAAATAATCAAAAATGAAATGTCAACATTTGTATGGAAACCTTTTGCGCACCGATTTTGTCATTCAAATTTTCGCAGTTGCTGTGCAACCCTGTATCGTTTACTTGTATTTTGACTTGTTCTCAACGCTTTGCCGAAATGTCTGAGAAACACTTAAGGGGGGACGTTTTTTGCAGTGGATTTGTAGAGAAATAAAGACAGTTCTTTTTAACTAAGTTTAATATTTATTTGTACAAAAGTGCAAATTGAAAGTTAAAAAAAAATCAAGGTTATTGTATGTCCAGTCATGTCGCCGCTGACGTGGTAAATTATTTAAGTGGTGATTTCCGCAATTTCCATCTGAAATAAACAAGAGAAAACCTATCGTAGATAGACTAAAATATTTACGATATTCGAAAATTTAACCTTTAAAACAGGCTCCCAATAATCAAAAATTACAATTTTGAAAAACATTTCGTTGTGCTTGCAGTCAAAAAGGGTTTAAAAATTAGTTGTTTTTGAAATTCATAGTCTACATAGAACAATTTTTTATGCTCTTTAATTTGAAAGATTAAAAAGCGCCTCGCCAGTTTTTTTATTATCACATACACAATTTGGAAAAACATGGTTTCAAGAAAAAAAAACACTTAGAGTTTGCCGTCAAAAGCTTGGCGGGCTCGGCGCCAGCCACTTCCGAGAAGCATCTCTTCCATAATTTTGAGAATTAGCTGTTTGACACGATATTCGATTAAAGCAATAAAAAAAATCGATTTTTTGAAATGTCTTGGCAAATTTTTTTATATTAATTACACTGTGCTCTAATCAAGAACCTTTTTTTATTAACATTGATAGGTCTTATGTATGTGGAAAATATAATGCGAACACGCTGGATTTAGGATAATAAACGTTTTGCTGGTTTGTCACTAGTTTCGGAGTTATTGGTGTTTCAGAACTTCAGTTTACTCACTAAAAGTATTTCATTGAAAAAGTGCTGTCAATATTCAACTATTCGACTAGCATATTGTTATTTTTTATGGGCCCCCAAAAACGACGAAAAAACTAGAGAATGATGGGTACATTATATATGTATAATATAATATAGCTAGTGTTAAAAAATAGTTTAATAAATAATTGGGTATTATTTTTTGAAGTCTTCTGAATCTGCACTTTTTCTGCGGAAATTTTTCTTTTCCCCTATATAAAATACATGGGGAGACTTTGAGCGACCTCTAAATATTTCTTGATTATAGAACAAATAAAAAATAAGGGGGGGGGGGGGGGGGGGGGGTTGCTCTTCTTCGTTAAAACAAAAACAATCCTAGTAGCGGAAAGCATTAAAATTCCGACTTCAATCCCTTAGGACCACCCTAATATATACACTAAATGTATTCCTTTTATTTGAACAAAAAAGTGTTTGTTGAGTTGTTGTGAAGTTTGTGGATAAAATGCGTTTTAATTGAATGCAATTTTGTCAAGGCACGTACAGATATATCTATGTGTGACTTTAAAAACAAAAACAACACTCACACAAATACTAAACACACAAAGTAAGTGCAATAAGTAAAGCAAACAAAAATGCAGCAGAGATGTTTATAAAAGAAAAATAATATTAACGAAAAAGGTATTAAATCGTAGACAAAGGGGTTAAAGTTTTGCTGCTAACTTTTGATACCGGAATTTAGAGTTGTAATAGTAAAGAATTGTGTAGAATTTCAACAGGAGCCAAAGCTACATTAAGTACGAATGCACCTACGAATGTGGAAAGTGCACTTACAAACAGAAAACGAAAAAATAAAAAAAATAAAAGAGCTTGCGGTAACTCATCATATATGTACATAAATGCCAAGACACAAATGTAAACAAAGCGAAATAAATCAATAAAAGAATGTAAACAAGTTGTTGTTACAATGAAAACAAAATGAAAGCATAACCAATCTGATTGTTTTTTCCCTCAAATTGATTAGCTTGGCTGTTATAACAATTGACTCATTTTGATTTCATGGAAGAGGTTTTGAAGAACATTTTACAGAAAGAAATATAATTCAAATAATGTTTTAAATGAAATAAATCAACGAAAGGGTGATTATAATATAAAATGAGTTCATTTGTTGGTGAAAAAAAGAGAGCGTAGAGAGTTCACTCGGTGAGTATAGGACCCATTGCAATGCCCAGAAAGGGATTTCCATCTCCAGCCTATCCTCACACGTTCTTAAACACACTCGATCCTTTGGCAAATCGCAACAGCCCCTCTAGTGCGACCGAACCTCCCTAGAAATTTGAAGCGAATTTCACGCAGTGCAGGACACTTGCACCTCTTCCTGATCCGTGCAGCGCCCTACAGAAGCTCAAAGCTAGCGGCCATGTGGCCGATGGCCAAGTGATCTGTTAGTATTCCTGTGTGAAGTTTAACATTCGGTTTGGAAAAACTCAATTGACTCCGTGTTCTTCGCTCATTGAGTGATGGCCAAAGTGAACGCGCTACCCTGCATGTGTCTAGAATGGTCCAACTGCTTTTAATAGCTGTTCTAGCCTCTTTTTCAACTTGTGAGAGCAGGAATCTCAACGGCAACTGCATGCTCAAACCGGGTTAACCCAGTCTTACCTCGGCTCTTATTCTCACATACTCGTCCGCATCTTCGTTTCCAGGAGCGCCACTGTGTTGCGTCTGTGTTCATGCGTCGTGTGATCTCTGCAACTATCTTCGGTTGTGATGGATTGCAATTTATTTGGCTGAATGTCTATCGCAGTGCTATGACCCCTCTTTTCCGTTGTTGGTATGAATACTACCCTTAGCCTCCCTCTGAGCTATATATGTATAAAGAGGCTAACCTTTTAAATTTTACTTAGCCAGGGTAGTACTGTAGTATTAAAACTGTGACGATTTTCATCTCAGTTCTCCGCACTTCTTGTGGATTTTGCTTTGTTGAACGCCTTTATAGCTGCTGTCCTGACTAGGCGTAGCTCTTTGGTCTACCACTTCGCGTTGAGCCTATTCTTTCAAGACAGTTTGCTAAATAGGCATCATTAAGAGAGCTAGATAGGCATCATTCTGCGGAACTCTGCTTCAGCAGAAAGTTTCGAGTCAGAATTCATGACCGAAATATTTGGCAAATCTCGACTCCAAATCTCTATACATCGGTACGCTGACAGGTCAAAGATTGATGAGGGCACAGGTTGAGAAATATATTGACCTGGCATAAAGCTTTGGGATGGGTTGGCAATCTCGACCTGCGCTAGTCTGGACCTTAAAAAAGATATGAAAGTCGCATTCATAACAATCTTTTCGGATAGGCAAGCGGCCATCAGGGCCCACACGAAGAAAATGTTTACGTCGAAGCTGGCTAAGGAGTGTTATGACTCCCTTCAACTGCTGATATCGAACGCCCGTCTCTCAGACTTATTGTCGGCGCAATAACCGGACACTGTCTTATGGACATATAGGGGAAGAGATTGGGATAACCCACGATTTCAGTCGAAGTTGCAGGGACGAAGAGGAAGTGGAGAGTTTCGAGCACTATCTCTCCCACTGTCCCGCCCTAGCAAACACTTGAAAACAATTCTTAAATAGGTACTTTCTAAACTGTTTGGCCGACTTAAGCTCGGCCAGCATTCCGGTTTTCTGTGCAACGTAAGGCCTATCCTGTGGTTAACCTTCTAAGGAAGGGAAGGAAGCAAATGCATGGCTCAGGGCAGCGGTATTACATTTAGTTTTATTAGCCTAAGTTTGCCTCTGTGGTCTTGCACGGTTGAAGTCACTCTAACCTAACGTAACCTGAGTAATTGGAAGCTTGGGGCCTAAGACTGGCGAGACTTTTAGGCTATTCCTTTAGTAGAAGGGACATCGCATCGGGGCTGATATCAGGCTTCTAGATAGTTACTTCACCGGTGGGGTAAAGCGATGCCAAGTAGATTTGGGATCGCAGAGCCCCTTCGTCTCTGTTTTACCCTAGTAGTTATATATCTGCCGCGATAACTGAATCTCCTCAAATTTAAAACGGCTCATACAGAATTGTAAAGGACCATTCCGAGCCATTTGAAATCGACACCAAAGTAGTCAGGGCAGCTTTTTCTGGTTAAGAGAATACGGCAAAAGAAGTTTGACTAGTTGTAAACGAGAATAAAACGAGTTATCATCTGCCGATGTATCAAAAGTCACCCCGCATTGGAACAAATCGCGTTCTACCAATCTCTAATCCTAATCATCGCAGTGTTGTGGTCCAAAAAATGCACACAAATTTCCACATGCATATATAACAAAAACATACTACATATTTACATCGGAACAAATGCATTTGCAGATACTCAGTTGCATTTAAGTGAATAACGAAGCATTAAAATTTGCTTCAGCCGATAGAAAAAAAAAATTCTCATGTACCATAGCCTCTGCTTGATAATCTGCTCTGTGCTTTAAGTACACTCTGGCAGTTTTAGTACCTGAAAATAGTCTCAGGTGCAGTAAAATGTGAGTGGCGCCTGCGGTTAGCATTAAATGCACCCAGTCCAATCAATGCATTTTCATCAATGCTGTGGACGTGAGTAATGTATGTAATGTGGCAGTGGGTCGGTCGAACTCTTTTACGAGTTTAGCCTCAAGCCAATTGAAGTGGATTTGTGTGCAAAGATTTCAACGAACAGCAACGCCTTTGACAAGCAGCTATGTACCGATATGTAAGTGGCCAAAATAGAATTCAGGCAATTCAAGCCCAAATTGTTAGTGAGGAAGTGCATGCAGAGTTTTTAGTTTGCGTAACAAAAGTATGCAGTTAGTTGGTGAATGATGGCATTAAGTGAAAAATGCTCAAAGCAAAAGCAGGCTGCAATTGTGGATGAGCTAAAGAGTTTAATAGTCCATAAAGTGGTCGTTCGACAGCATGTAACGGTTATCTAGTGTTTAGTGGTACAGTATGCATTTTCAAATCATTAAACTGGTCAAATTTAAGTGTCGAAATTGATGTTGACTTGAGTGGTGTACCAGTTATTAAAAATATTTTATACATCTTTTTGTGGATCTCCCTTAGGCGAATTTTTTGAAGACTACACATATACAAATTATGGAAAGTATTCGTTGCAATAGCACATGCACATACTTACATACGCATACAGATACATATTTACAAATACTGCCGTTGAGTTACTAGAAACAAAATACCGATCTCAAGAGCTTTCTGCTATATCAAATAACATTATTGTCTAATATAAGTGCTACAAAAATAACCGCAACAACAAAATTACGAACTGAAGTAAACTTTTTGGTACTCTGACCTCTTTCCCCCCTCCCTTAGTCTACTGTAACCTTCTAACCTTATTAGAATCTTAATAAGGACTGGGGTTGTTGTTTGTCGCGCTGCCTAGAGAACCCAAGACCCAATTAGCGCTTGGAACACAATTTTGATACGCTGATTCTTCTGAAACTGGTTCTTCCTGCTAATGTGATTCATAATTTCCAAACCATTTGGATTCGTAGATGAATCTACTTTAGTTCGCTTGCCAAGTAGACACAGAAGTAGCGAAGAACCGTTTCTATACTATCCTCGAGATGATGACTCTATCATCGAGGAATAAATGGGCCCATTTTGTCCTTATGTACTCCAAGCAAACAGTGTACCGTTATCGTGGCGGTCAGTCTGAATATATCACTCTTTGACCTACTTAGCAGGTCTACCGTTCTTGATTTGCCATAAGTGGATCAGTTTTCCTTCTGAAAGTTGCAAGTTGTTTTAATCTGTTGCATATTGTTGCTGCAATTTCTCCTATTGGACAGCTAATTGCTTCAAAGTAAGCTCCGGCTCTGACCAATTCGTCAGCCCTCTTGTTACTGTTTATGTTCCTATGGCCAGGAACCCAGAGACGAGAGAGATTTGTCGTAAGTTTAAAAACCTTGGAGTTTGTGAACCCAATTCTAAGTCTGCTGATGGACTGCCAGATGGTTTTTGTGTCCCATCGCCTTCAATGCCTAGCACCTCCGATCCGGAACGAGAGAGAAACGCCTAGCTTCTCTGAGAATACCCACACACCAACACCTTAGTCCATATTGAAGCCTTCGGTGTAGATGGTCGCGGTACTTGGACTCCCTTCACCTACTCTAGTCACATTTAAAGGAGATCTTAACTTAAAGTTTTGCCGATAAGCAAGCGGTGGAGGCATATAGTCAGTTTGTCCCTTTGTATCTATGAACTTATCAAGAGCTCAACTACACCGTGGCAGTCTTCATTACCATATCGGGAAAAGATTATTACGTGCTGGAAAAATGCTGCATGACAATAAGCATGATATCTTTTAAGCTAAAAAGTCTGTAGCGTACGTTCGAAAAATATATTAGATCGAAGTTTTAGCTGCACAGTTCACTCAGTAATTATCATTAGAGGCATAAAATGAAGTCTCCGATACCAATAAAGCGAAATGAAATAATATTAAAACAATGTGGGTGTCGGGACATTGCAGTCTGTAGTGTGGTGATGAAATTTCTTCGTAGACAGAGAAGGAAGGAACTACGGACCACCATAGTAGTATCGGTATCGAGGACCCGAAGTGTACATCTTGCTTAGGGCGAAGGGGGGGTGGGAGAGGATTGCATAGAACATTTCTTCTGTACCTGTCCTGCTTTTGCTTAACTGAGATGGAGCATATTTGGCGCTGGTATATTGAGAATGGTAGCCCTCGCAGATTTTAAAAAGAGCCTGGAAGGTTTGTGGTGGATAAATAAAATCCCATCCCCAAATTTTTCGCTTTCCTTTTTCCCTTTATCGTCTCAGTACTTAAGTTCAATGGCATACCAACTACCTCAATTCCATTCCATGTTTTCCATGGCTTTCGGGTACTACACCCATTTTTAAATATGTAAATCGATTTTTAAGTATTTCTATCTCTAAATAAATTCGTCACACCAAATTTGATCGAATTTGTTTTCAGTAATGATTCAGTAAAATATCGAATATTGCGATGTTTTGTAAATTACCGTTATGTGAGTGGTGGGCGTAGTTTTTCTAAATTTCATATCTTTGTTTTTAGGAATGCAAGTTATATGAAAGGTGTGCATGGAGTTTCCCCGAATAAGCCACAAACTTCACATGATATTTAGAAAGTTAAAACTTTAACAAAATTACAAAATATTGTTTTTCGATAATTCGCTTTCTGAATTGCATGCATATTTTGTTCAAATTTGTTGACTTTTTCTAAATTGTGCAGAATAGTATGAATTATATATTTAGTGCCTAACAAAAGATAACTTATTTGATTATTATTTTATTACAAATTTTTTCCACAAATTGCAGCTTTATAAACAATTTAATTTAGTAAAACAAAATTCCAGTTTAAAATCGCAAAAATATCTTTTTGCTTTAAACTCTTTAAACTTTTTTTGTTGATGAATTTGCACGGTTTTTCCATGTAATGAGTGGGCATGAAACTACCGCGATTTTTGGGTCACTTGTAACTTATACGATATTTTATTAAAATTAAATGATTTATAAAACTGAATACTCAAATATTTCCTCTAAATTGCAATTAATTTTGTATGAAAATTTGCGAATTTTTTTTTTATATTTTGAAACATCCAAATATTAGTTTTTCGGCCAAATTTTATTTGCATTAGGTACAATTAAGCTTTGAACTCAAGGACAGTTTTTTTGTGTTTGAAAAAAATTACCTGATTGCCTGGGAAGTATGAAGCCCTTAGTGCAATACCGGGGAAAGTCTAGACAGAAATCAAATGAAGAGATGTGATGATCTTCGAAATGGCAGCTATAATTTTTACTGAATTTTGTTATTATTTAACAATGAAAATTAGAAACAGGGTCGGATTAATATTCATGGGGGCTTGGTGTCTATAAATGGTGGGACCCTTTAATTGCTCTTAAAGACTACTGAAAAATGCAGTGAATTGTTTTATTTGTTATGGAAGTACATAATATTCAATACACAGAATATTGACGTGATTATTTTGATTAAATCGTCGAATGGCAAACTTTGAAGGATGCCACTTTCGATACTCATAATCATCAGAAAATTGAGGCGATCTTGTTTGAGGTTTAGATATGAAAACAATACAATATTTTTTGTAAGGAAGAAGTTTAAATGAGAAAATTCAATGGGCATTTTTCTTGCAAACCCAAGTTATAATCGGGAGCTTTATGGCATCTGCGCGCTTGCCGAGGATTATAAACGACGAGCATTCGATAATCGGTGTGTCTCACACGAAAATGCACTATGTGCGTTGAATGGACGTTAAGTGGGCAAATGTTGAGCAGAACGAGCTTGCCCGAACTCAGATCAACTGCGGCCACTTTGCAATGAACTTTGGGCTGTGAATGAGGGGTGCTCGGAAATTTTTAGCAGGGATTTAAGACGGAATATATATCTAATATTTACATGTAATAAAAATTTAAATATAACAAAATTAGTCATAACTAGCAAATATATAAAGATAATCAATGTTACTAAAATTATTTACTACCTCTATATGTCACCAGATCGCAATTTTTCCTTTTTTATAAAGCATCTCCTACAGAATCCTTTTATTTTAACTACACAAATTCGGAAAGTACATTGCGGATGGTGGGGGCCCGGGAAAAATGGCCCCACTGTATCCTACCTTAATCCGGGCCTGGTTAGAAGTAAATAAATTGTCAAAATTTTCCCATAATAGTTACAGTCGTTCGAAGCGAAACTCGTACAGTGATTTTTTTTAAATATTCGCAATGTTTTGCTTAATTTCTTAAAATAAATTTTGTATAACATAGAGTTTATTCCATTTATAATAAAAATTATCTAAGTCAAAATTTCAAACCTTGTACAAAATTCACAATAATACTGCAAATTAAAAAACTACCGTTGGTTTTTGATAATTTTTTTGTTGATGGTGTTACGGACATATTTCCACGTAACAATTTATTCTACTAAAATTTAATGAGCTACAAAATTGCATACCACAACTTTGTTTTAAAATTTTTAAATTTTACTGGCAGTTTTATTTTTAAATTTGCGGAAGTTTTGTAGGTTTTGTAAAAAGTTTGAAAGTTTGAAAATGGGACTTATGTAATTATTATTATTATTATATTGTAAAAAAAAACACTGTACCCAAACTTTCTCGGTTCACATTGCATATTTCCTATCAAAATCGAAGCTTTTAAGCGGATATTCCACTGTGCAGGCTGAAAGTACAATCAAATTAAAGAGTACCAAATATTCATGCAAATAGATAGGTATAAAATAACATTTGCTATTCATTTTCACGTCTTAACAAAGAAAAAATTCGTTTTCGTTTTCTTAACGCAGAGTTTAGAAAAAAAAATTACGCATTAAACTCGGGCACGTCTTGAGTGCACAAACAAAATTTTTTTTCAAAAATAGCCTCTAAAAAAGGGTGTTGAATTTGTAAGCGAAGTATATTCTGAAATTTAACATGTTTTTTTAAGTTTGTTGTTTTTGTTCTCTTTTTTTTGTTGAGCGTGGTAGTTACCAACGTCAAGCAGTCTCGCACGAATTGCCTGCACAAATAAAACGAAAGTCATTTTCGAAATGAGAAAAAATTAAGCATTTTTGGGCAAATACTATGTACGTTTTACTCGTTTACAGCAAAACAGTAATACTCGTACAACAAGTATACCAACAGCTACAACAAATAAGAAATAAAAAACATTGTGAATTGAAAATTTCTTACATCTTGTCTACTCAGCCCCGGCTGCACTATTTAACGACGCGACGGCAGACAAATAAATAAAAAGTAAATATTTTCGTTACGTGCCTATTTGCGGTTACACATATTTAGTTGGAGGTATCCTTTCCTTCTGCATCAGCTGCTACCGTTTGCGGTATGGCGTTGTTATTTTGTGGCCTTCGCCGTTGTAATTGTGCCCGCTCCTCACTACCTAAACTCTCACACACTGCTCGCTGTTGCGTCGTAGACAATATATTCTCAGACTTATTTGACTTTTCTTTACCTTTTCACTTTTGCTCTTCTCTTCGCCCCGACTGGTTCCGTTGCGCTTCATCTCGGCTCGAGATTGCAGAGCTGCATGCTCAAGTGGCAACGCCTTCCGGTCTTGTTTGCTGTAATGCCCCACCGAACTATTTCTTTAATTGTTATTATACTGCTGGTTGTTGTTGTAGCTTTTGTTTTGTTTCGTTTTTGTTTTTGTTTTTTAATTTGTTGCTGCTGCACTTGAATTCATTCTTTTGAGTGTCTGCTTTTCTTTAAGTGAAGGTAGGGGTGTACATACCCTGTGGGAAATGAAATTAATTTTAAAGTAATTTCAAACTTTTTTTTCAATGACAACTAATTGCCACTCCATACAATGAACTGATTTATTTAACATGGTGATGTCATAGGAGGGTAGTCAATTTGCCTATCTTCGCAAACGGTTTCAATTACTGTATTTGTAATTTAAATTCAACAACTTTGAAATGTATTTTTTTCAAATTACCACCGCTTATGCTGTGATTTATTTTAAATTAGTTCACAAAAAAATTCAAGTTCAAATAAGTTTTTCATGCCGCTGACTTATTTTTTCCGACAGGGTACCTATGTAAATATATAAATATATAAATAATTACACTAGCGTTCAAAATATTTGATTTTTTATTGAATTTTTATTATTTTTATCTACTGTTTTATTTAATTTTTATTATTTTTTAACATTCTATATTATTCTATAACAATTGAATCCAAATTTCCGACAAATCTGTAAAAAATTAGAAAAAAATTGTTGGGAAAATTTCAAATATAAAAAAAATTTCGTTGATTATAGTAGTAAAGCCCATGTTTGAATTAACTCATAATTCGCGTTAACCATTTTTTGTATTCTTTTAAATTTGCTATTTACCAGATTTTTTCGTTTTTCAAAGCTGAAAATTTTGAAAAAAAAAATTTGATAAAAAAAACAAAATTTTTATCAGGAACCGTGACGGTTATAAATATTATTAAATAATCGGGATTAAGTTGTTATTTTTTAATTTTGGTTTCTTTCGATAAAAAATATGCGTTATTATTGGATTTAAACTTTTTTTGGTCATAATATGATTTATGGTTTAGGACTGAAAAAAGATCAAAATAATTTTCTATATTTACTACATACATAAATATCCCTTGTGTTCAAAAAATTTATATAATTAAATATTTAAATTATTTTTTTTATTTTATGAATACTCTAAGAAAAAAATTAATTTCCAAAATTTGAAATTAAACAAAAAATATTGTTCATTATTTTGCACGCTTGAATTTGCTCAAAATTCGCGTTGACCTTTTGGTGTTTTTTATTTTTAATTTAATATCTACTGGATTTTTTCGTTTTTCAAGCTGAAGATTTTAAAAATAAAACATTTTCTAAAAAAAAAAATTTGTATCAGAGACCGGAAGGATTATGAGTATTATTAAAAAATAGCGATTTAGTCGTAATTTTTTAATTTTTACTTTTTTGTTCATCATAATACAACACTAATACGATCTATGTTCTATGATCGAAAGAAAATTACAAAATGTATCGATATTTTACGGGATATCTATATATGTCCATACTTACATAAATGCACCTGTGTTGAAAATATTTATTTAATATTTAATTTAAATAATTTTTTTATTAATTTTTTTTTTTATATAAATTATTTTAGAAAAATTATATATTATTAAATGATTATATTAGAATAATAGTATATAAACATAATAATATTAAAAAAATCGGTCATTGTTGTGTTAAAGTGCAAGCTTAAATTAGCTCCAAATTCGAGGTGGCTTTTTGTTGTTTTTTTCTTAATTTAATGATTACCAGATATTTTCGTTTTTCAAAGCAGAAGGGGTTTAAAATAAAACATTTGCTAAAAAATAACAATTTTTATCCGGGTCCATAACGTATATAGTTTTTATTAAAACAAATCGTGAACTAGTCGTTATTTTTTCGTTTTAATATTTTCGATCAAATTTGAACGATATTTTGTGATTCTTATTTTTTCGATCAAAAACTATCATTATTCTTGGATCTATTCAAGTTTTCTTAGCGTATTTGAACGATATTTTGTTAGTGTTTTACGATAAAAAATAATCGTTATTCTTGGATTTAAAATTTTATGATCAAAAAAATAAACGCAAAAAAAATTGTCGTGATTGACAAATATTAGCAAAAACACCACTAATACGATTTATGTATGTTTTATGATCGAAATAAAACTCACAAAATTCCAATCAAATATGATTTATATTTTAGAATAACCATTATGTTTGGTCAAAAAAATTGGAAAATATCGATCAACCTTAATCGAAAAAATTAAAATCAGAAAATATCGATCAAATATGATTGAAAAAAAAATCATTTTTTATCATACTCTTTATATTATTTAATTTCAATCACCGTCTATCTTATTCGATTTGAGCTCATAGCTTTTCGTTTTGTTACTTAAAACATTAACAAAGTTACTAAAAACTGAAAAAACTCAGAGATCTTATCCCAAATTTCGACGAAATTAGAGCTAGTTTATAATTTTTCTACGCCGCTCATATTTGGGACGTTGCACTGTGCGTCATACTCCTATTACTTAGAACACTGAAGTGCATGAGGGTAGTCAAAAGAAAAACGGAAAGCCAAAATTTTAACCTCTCCCAGTGTCATTGTTCGATATCGGAGAAACAACACCCCTCTTCCTTTTTAATCAAAATTTATTTCGGGGTAGCTCAAAGTTTATTTCCATGTATTTTATATTGGGAAGATAACTTTGCGTAGTAATGGTATATAACTTTTGAAAATCGATATTTTTCAATTCACAAACGCTAATTATCTGCAAGAGACTTCGCAGATTACTGCACAATTATTTATTTAATTATTTTTTAATAAATTTTTTAATGTTTCATTCGTTATTCAAGTAATTTTAATTGGCGAATAAATTTGTATTCGTAATTTTAGTAATTTTTAATACTGAATAAATTTTCATTCGTCATGGAAATAATTTTGAAAAGCATTATTAAACATTTATTCAAATCAAACATTCATATGAAAATACCCTCGAGAAATGAAGGAAAAAGTTGTTTGTATCAAAATTTTTTAAATCAGCTTTCTGCTCTCAAGTAATAAATGCTCGCATATTTATTTCTTCAAGAGA
This sequence comes from Anomoia purmunda, assembly GCA_951828415.1. Lineage (NCBI taxonomy): Eukaryota > Metazoa > Arthropoda > Insecta > Diptera > Tephritidae > Anomoia > Anomoia purmunda. The sequence continues at coordinate 50,878,492 of OX639995.1, forward strand.
ATTTACAGCAACGGTAAAGTACAAATTCATTTCCATTCAAAATTAGCTGAATCGCAAATGAAAATCTATTCGTTATTCAAAATTTTTTGAATGATGAATGATCAGGGGGAAATAGAAAATATGTAAATACAATCTTATTATTTATTTCAGTAATAATTTACTCAAGAACGCACATCTCTGATTTAAGTATCACATTTTTTTGTAAGGCTTCCAAAATTTCCAAAAATGTACCCATAAAATTTCGTTAATATTAAAAAAAATAATTAAATAAAGAAATAGATATTATTCTTTGAAGTCTCGTAAAGAGAAGAGGATTTTTTTGATTGACAAATATTGATTTAAAAAAAAAATATATATATATACATGTAGAAGTTTTGAGCGCTTTCACCGACTTCTAGATATTTTTAATTAAGAAAAAATGGAGGTATTGTTCGTTTTTCAATCAACAACAATCCTAGAGAGTGAAATCATTAAAATTCAAGCTTTACTTTTGTCACATATATTTTCGGCCCACTCTAATGTGCATGGGTATAGTATGCATACGTAGTTGTGCATGAGAGTAATTAATTTTGAGATTTGTAGCGCAATACAAGTGCTATGGCGGTGAAAGGGAATATTTTAAAACAACGGTTTGTTTTCCGATCCCCCAGTGTTTCAAATTGCTTTCTAGATTATATATTTATCATTTCAATTATATTCATTAAAGTCATTGATATTGTTTTTCCACTCAGACCAATGATCGCATCCTGAATATGCAATTAACATTTAAATGTCTGTGTTCTTTTTGTGGGTAGTGATGTGCGTATTTGCTTTCATTGAATAAACAACGCCACGGAAGTGATGATGAAATTATTACTATTACCCCTTGAAACAGTGAAAGTATTTAAGCAATAGTTTTAGTGTAATGTCTGGTTTACATTAGGAAATTTTTGGTTACAAATCGTTACGTATTTTCGCCGTCAAATATTTGACCTAATGTTTAGTTTTCATTGTATTTACATCTCTTCACTGGAGATTCCCCGTTCATACGTTAGACAAATTAAAGTCAAAATAGTCGAGGTATTTATATGGGTTTCACTTTGCTCATGCCTTTATAAAGTTGTATAGTTTTACATTCCATATTCTTCGATATCCACCACCCATTTGGACAGTACCGAATGGTCCAATAGACTTCACATCTTTTTTGTTTTTTGCCTACCAAGATTAAAATAGCACCCTATGCCTTACAGATAGTTTTAATCGATTTTGAGACAAATATTAACTTTTTGTGCTTTATATAATCAATGGTATTGGATAGAAAAATCGTCAAACCAAATGACTGTGTATTTCATTTTTGTACACTGCTAAAGCCATTCCTTGTTGAAACGTGTGAAAAATTAGAATTTTGTAAATATTTAAATTTCAAAAAAAAAAAATAATTTGTCTGGCCAAGCAAAAATTAATTCCAATTTCCATAAAATTGGATTTAACATAAAATAAGATAATTAAAGAAAATAATTAAAATTAATTGGCCAACACTTTTCTAACTCATTTTCATGATCAGCGACCCAAAATTGGTTTAAATTGTATAAACTTTTACATTTTCTTTTCAATTTAAGCGTTATTATTCTCTACGTTTTCGTAATGAAATTTTCTTTCAGTAAAATATTTTTGATTTTTGTTTTACAAAGAGTAAATAAAAATTAACAATTTTCGGAAAAGCTCAAAAATGTCATTAGCTTTTGCATTTAGACGCCAGTAACACAAAAAGGACTATGCCGTATTACAAAAAAGATATATGAGCATAAAGAGGTTGAATGTACCCATAAAAGGTTTCTTTGCTATTCTGAAGTTTTTTTTGTGGCAATACATAATTGCAAAAGGTCCTCAAAAACTCACTGTAATTTATTGAGCTCGCGACCAGATTTTTTTAAAATGGAAGAAGTGATTGCTGCTATTTCGAAGATCACCATATCTCCTCGTCAGACTTCTTTCTTTCTAGACTTTATTAGGGTTTTGACCTCGGGCTCAATAAATTACAGTTATTTGTAACATATAAGACCAAAAATAATAATAATTTAAATGAAACTCAATTTCGTGTTCAGCGACCCAATTTAGTATGTTTTTCGTGTGAACTAGTGTACTGGGTGTGGTGCGTTAAAATCAAAAGAATTTGATTTTGTTTTTATTTAAATAAATAAAAAAAATGTGCTGGGTATTTCAACTTCGGAACCTTAGAACTTTTTTTACTTGTTTACAATACGAGTACAATCAATATTTCCGATAGATACTGCCATCTCACGCGACTCTATCAATACAATACGCCTCTTTTATCCTCGTTCAGGTGACTTTGACTTTTCCCAATAATTTTTTTTGATTTTTTGGAATAAACAAACATATGTGTTTAATATAAGTATGTATACAAAGTATGTGTGTATTTCGCCCACAGAAATAGGCTGTGAAGCAGTAAATCACACTTAATCAAAATATCTGTATCAAATAATGTCGGACAACACAATTCAACACCTCCGCACAATGTTCGCAATGAATCTTTATAGCTCAACCCCATATAAATAAATTCATTCGAACGAAAACATAAAAAAACTAAACCGAAAAGCGAAGAATAAAACAAAGCATAAAGGAACAATCGAAGATATTATATATTAACTACAAAAAAAAAAACAAAAACAAAAAATACGAAAAGAAGTTGTTTGGCTTTTAAAGGTGACCGAGGATACCGAAATTAAAGCATCATTTGCACTAAAAGTGACGGTTTGCGCCAGCTACCGTACAACGCTGCGTACACCAACAACAATTCCGACACACATACCGCCCAATTTGGTATCGGACAGACAGCAGTCAGCAGCCAACAGCCAGCAAAGCAAACCAGCAAACTATGTTTGTACTTTATGTACGTGTGCGTGTGTGCGTGTGTGTGTAGTTAGGCGCTGACATGGAGTGGTGCGTCCATGGTGGCATGTGGCTATTATGCGTCGTGACCGAAACCCCGAAACCGAAAAATCACCACCTTCAATTTATCGCCAACATCAAATCACTGCCAAAGGCTTATTACCAACCCGCCAACAACACGTCAGCAACAACAAACAATGCAACAACATAATCAGTCGCTGAGTGAGTTGTGGCAATAGTGGCGGCTGGCCAGTCGGGCTCCTGCAGTTGGTTGGTTTGTTGGTTGGTTAGTCGTCTGATTGCTGCCACTGGCACAAACAGAAGTTGAAAATGCGGAGGCAAAAGGTGCTATAAAAAGTATGAATTTACTTGTAGTATGTCGATGAAAAGCCACTATGCATTCACGCGGTCTGCATTTTATATATAGTATGTGTGTATGTGTGTGTGTGTGTTACCAAGTAGCTATGCATATTTTTGGAAATAAGGAGATATTCCAAATTGAAAGCTTTCGGCCAAGTTCCTCTGCAGTCGTTTAAAGAAACGGGGTACTCGAAAAACCTAAAGAAATTGCGAAACATTCTTTCATAGTAATATGCACTAAGAGAAATGTAAAGAAATTAAGGGAATTATAAGTTGTAATATAATGCCCCCGTTTCTTTGTAACCTAGTTGCAAAAGAACTCTAGGTAGGATAATGAATTCCATGTAAAGCAACAACACTAACTCGGAAAGATATGCGAGTTGATTGAACTCGGTTAACAGATATCCGACCTGAGATATAGTATTGGGATGTGAAAAAACTGCGCCATTGTGAATTAGCCCTAAGAAAATATATGGGAATTTCATATTTACGACCTATTGCCAGCACAACTATTTTCCGTTCCTAAGCAGCACTAAACAAATGGCAACTTCCATGAAAGAGACTAACAGGGTTGCTTTTGCATTTAAAGGAAATTTTATCCAACTTGGAGCGTTCTTTTGCAGCTAGGTTACATTAAAACGGGTCCAATGTTATTTATTTGGTCCGTACAACACTTTACCCAAATTTATGGGATTCTTTTCTGATCAAAAAATAGAACTCAACAAATAAAGATTAAAAAGGAATTTTTTAAATAAAAGTTATAACCGTTAAGGCACCTGTTAAATTGTGATAAATATTGAAACGCTTACTGCTTAATTTTAAGGTACAAAATTGAAATTCGTTTTTCGGGAGTTATTGTGATTTTTTTGTAAATTGTTACTTTATAAGTTTTACATTTACATTTATTTATTTTTTATTAAAATTATCAAAAGTTTTTAATTTTTATTTTTATTTTGATCAAAAGTAATCATTTTTTTTGAGTTATAATTTTTTGATGGAAAGTAAAACTCAGTTCTTGAGCGTTGTTATATCTCTCTGAAATAAAATTTTGAATTTTGAGTTTTATTTTTATTTTGTTATTTTTTTTTGGATTGTTTTAATTTCAGAGATATAAAATAATACTCCAGAACTGAATTTTTTTTTCGATAAAAAAAAAAATAAAACTCAAAATAGCCTGATAGTTTCTTATGAAAAAAATATAATAAGACGTAAAAATTATTATTTTTAATAAATAATTAAGGGTGCGGACATTTCAGATGCATGCCCTCAATGTATAGTCTTTAAATACATAATTTGCGAAGTGACTTCACCAGGTTCGCTTTCTCATTTTAGCAAACGGATGTTCGGGTGTTACCCACCAGACACTTGGGTGAAATCGCCTGGAAGTCGTGAGCTGTTTGAACCGTATGCAGAAGAATCGTTCTGACCGCTCCCAGGTGAATGGCTATCAGAGACTTTCCCCACACGCGTGGTTTTCTACACACTGCTCCATCACAAGTGGCATGACTAGTCGGAAAATAGATTTTTTTTTCAGAAAACATTTGCTGCTAAATAATCTATTACAGTCGAACTTCTCTATTACGAACTTCTGCACAACGTTCATAAAAATTTCAATATCTTTTGCTCTCTTTACACCGAATGGTCTTTTAGCGAATTTTTCTATACTACAATTTTTTTTTGGAAACCCATAACTCAAATTTTCATGCATTTTCGATCTCCCTAAAACGAACATTTGCCGTAGTTCTGAGCGACGCGCTTATATATCATACTAGATTTTTGTACCTTGGTGAGCAGCCTGGGGTAACATCTTTTTCTAATGCAGGTCACCATATGATCACCCCATACAGGAGATTCACCGACAAAACCGAGGTTTAAGGCTCCATTTCTTGCTTATGACTCTCTTACCGGTATATCAGGCTACGGAAGCCTTTTCATAACGTTGAATTGTATTCTCTTTCCAGTTCAGCTTCTTATCTAAAATAACGCCTGGCACTTGTAGCAAGACTTAAACGGACGCCGTTCAGTTAACGCCGTTCAATTACCGAAGCGTAATTTAAGCAAAGTATAGAATGTGCATGTAAAAGTGCAAACAACTGTTTCCGAAACTACAGGCTTTATGGTCGTCTTACAGAACACTAGCAAATATCGAAGCATCATTTGATGTTTACGTCAATGTTGATGATGGTGCCTGCACCATTGGAACCCCTTGCGACGAAGACATTCTGCAGAGGTTTTTTTATGGAAAATGCTGGAGTTCCAGATAAATATCTCAGGTCTTTCCCCTTTAAAATTATTTTCAAAAAATGTGTTCTAAACATTATTTCTTCACTTACAGATTCAGATGAGGATGAACAAAGCATTGCTGCAGTTGTTAAGGAGCTACACACACAATTCAGCAAACTATGTATGTAGATCAACACCTTTGGCGGGATGAAAGATAACGTGGCTGAAAATGTATTTGCTTCTATTAACGTGCTTGAAGTTTTTATTGCGAAAGAAATGTGGAAAAATCAAACCCTAACAAAAATTACTAAATATTTTAAATGAAACTGTAGATAAAAGCTCAGCCTTTTCAAAAAATTCTATATTACGATTTTTCTATATAACGGAGTTTATTTTTGTCCTCTTGAGATTCGCTATGTGTCCGACTGTAGTTTAGTAGAATATCGTTTTGTGTCCAATCAAATTTTTTTTCTAACAAATTAAAATTGGGATTTGCCCACCCTAAATACAATCGAGCAAAGAGTTGGAAGAGTCGAGGGAAGAATAGAAGCAGCATGAAAAGAGTGTGAAGAAAGCGTGAAAACGCAAAACAAAAAACTTCAAACAAGACGACTTCATTTTTGTTGAATCTGATAAAAAGAAAAGCGTTAATGCCACACTTCTTCAGTGGTCGAAAAAGTGGACTCGAATTTGTAAACACTTCCATATACATATACTACTTAAATACATACGTTTATATGTGTGTGTGTAATTATATATCGATAGTACGTGCCATGCCACATTTTGTTGTAGGTAAGCCTTTGTCGGAAATACGCTGACATTGCTTGATTCAATCGGCAAACACACACACACACACACACACACAGCTACTACAAAAGCTATGTATGTACATACCTAGAATACCCTAGTGTGATTGTGTGAACTCCTTTTTGCTACTTGAATGAATTTATATGGCTGATGGCAATGCTCCGCTTAGCTAAGCAGAATTCTCGTTTGCCACACGCTGTGCCGATTGTTCGCTGCTCGTTCCATTTGTCTTGTCTTGCAGAACTATCAACTAAATAAATCATCATCAACAAACGCAGGTGACCTGCCAGTCACTCAGTCGACTATGCAGACTGTTAGCCAGGTGAGTTGTTGGTGGCGTTAATAGATAGTTTAGTGTTGAAAATAAGTAAGCGAATAACAACAAAAAGTGTTAAGAGTATTGGATGAATTTCATGATCAAAACATATTTGCCTGAAAGCCGCGTTGTCCGGTTGGTGTTGCTTCTTTCTAATTGTGACGACTTCTGAAAGGCGTCGCACTTTTGAGGCTCCCTGTTGGGAAGTTTAAGCTGCCTGCTACCCTGGGGAAATCGATATAATTTAGCCGGTATGGCTACTATACCATATAAGCTTTGCAAAAACGGGCCATTGTGAAAACTTTCACTTTCCTTGCAAGCTTCTGCTGCGGGCATGGTTTCGAAATCTAAAAGGATACGCGTTTTAGTCTATGCTCACCAGGTTTACCAGGTCTAAAGAGATACTGATAAGACTCAATCTTGTATATTGTTGTTGGGTTTAGTCTTCCACATCCCCAATCATAGATCGTGCTTCTCGAAAATGGACGGAGTATAGTTGCATTTATTTTTTTAAAGACTGGATTTTTTTCTAGTTGCACGTTTCTCACCAAAACAAAATGTGCAACTGAATTAAAAAACTTATTATTATGATTAAGTTTAGCACATTTGCTTGAATTGTTAATAGATTGTTTTCGTAAATTCAGTTTTTTACGGCACCCTATAGAAAAAAGTCCAACATTTAACATCGTCGACAGCTGATAATGCGATTACCGTACATGGCGCGCAAGAGATCAATTGAGGCTTTCCTGCGGAAACTGAATATCCTCCAAGTTTTTGCTTTCAGTTTCCGGCCGCAAACAATTTTTAACAAGTCTTGGTAGCGCTCGCCGTGTACAGAAATGGCGTTTCAAAGAAAATTTGGACAGTGATGGCCGCGCTCCAAAATCCTCACGAAACAGTCACTCTCTGAGGATGCATTCATTACTCGATGATCAGCGATATGAAAATGCGTTTCGCCAAAAAAAAGAAACATATTTTTCGAGCAAAATCGTAGTTAATTTCGAGCAACCTAAGGCCAAAGCGAAAAGCGATAACAAAGGAGATCGTCATATGACTTCATTTGCTGGGTCAATTGGATCTTGCAAGCGAATAATTCAAGGATTTTGGGCACGCAGTGGATGAAACTTCAGTCCGGCCAGAACGCTGCACTCCGAACTGTGACGGGAAGCCTTCTGTTGTCCACTAAGATTAATTTACACCAAGAGCCGAAGGTGCTCCGCGTTAAGAGGCAGTTCCTTGCTGGTTGTGGCCACCTGGGTCACCCAAACTGGCATCTGCTTGCCGATGAGCCATCGTCCAGATACATCAGAAGGCACTTCCTTGAATGCAAGTCTTGAACAACATTCACAGAGATATAATTATCATATACATCGGCTCTCGCCCTGTGAATGGTATCATAGGAGCCCAACCACCACCTATCGTAGACGAAGAGTCCCAGCTGTCTCGCGAATCCGGCGCTACTTTAGTCCAACTAAGATCTGGATATTGTAGTAGACTCAACTCCTACTTATCCAGAATTAACTCCGACATATCAAATACTTGCCCAACATGTGAAGATTAACCGCAATCACCTATTCACATGCTCTCTCAAACAAACTCAATTAACTCGCCTCTTCCTCTGATCCGTTTAATATTTGAGTAGTTATTAAGATTGATGGTGAGTCGATGCTCTAGGAATGGGTCACATATTCTCGGTTACGGCAGCTGCGTTCTCGTCAGTGTACATCGTACGACGGCAAACCTGCATACAGCAGGCGCTGTAGGCTAACCAGACTCTAGTTTTCTTGTAGATCAGGCACATTACTCAGTTCCCCAATTAGGACATCTGATATAGTTGAATGGTGTGCGGCCACTTCAGTCAATAAAAGATCAATTAGGGGATGGGAAGATTTGGACTTTGTAGCACTGCACAAGACTCCCAAACATATTCTGTTCCTTAAATTTGGTAATGTAATTGCTTTATTTGCCGATTGCGTTAGTGGATTTCTTCCGGCTGGGGTTCGATGATCAAGTTTGAGACAACATTTGAAGTTACAGTGTCTGTGAAGCGCTTCGTAAGTTTTCTTCAAAACATTAGTGAAAAGAGGTATGCTCCTGGTCAAAGAGTGCTCAACGTTTTTCAAGAAACAACTTTTCCTACAATATCAATGCTATTTCGTTAACAAATTTTAACATGTGATACAAAGAACCATATCGGTTGAATTAAATTTTGGAAATATGGACATGCGGTCGACTCGTATGCGCGTACATAGCGTAACGTGTGGGTCAAATTTTCGACCATTTGTTGAAATATCCTTGCACAATATTATCTTTTGAGGCATACAAAGCTTTCGTTTTCATTCCCCAATTACTTATCGTAAACCCAGAGAAAATAATCCAGAGGCGTTACATCGCAAGGTCTACGAGGACAACTGGATAACCAATTTCCAGAAATAATACATTCACTAAGTCGATGGTTTAACGTGCTAAGTGAACATTTCATTCAATTGAGATACGTAAAACCGCGAAATAATTATTCTATAGCGTTGCCCATTACAAATTTTGAAAGCAGTAAGCACTAATGATTGCGCCGGCCAATAATGTACATCAACGAAATCTAAAGAAAGTGTAGTGGAAACAGTTTAACAAGTTTTCAAGATTTCGTGGCCGAAATCTCAGATTTCAATGTAGTGGAAATGTATTACTACCCTGTATGAACGAAACTAAATGATTGATAAACATTTGCTTTTGTTTGTTTGCATTCAAAACTAAATGAAAAGTGTCATTTACAAAAATTTTTTTATATATTTATAACATTTAATGGTTGCATGGAAAATTTTATTCGATTTATTTAAATGCGATTTATTTAATCGAATAATTAAAAAATCAAATTTTCTAGGGTAAATCGAGTTCAATTAACAGCTTAGTGGAGAAAATTCTTTAATTACTTAATTACGGTGTTTGTCTGAACATAGTATAAAATCATATTTTCATATCCTGCTGTGCTGTGCTGTGCTGTGCTGTTCCCAACGCACACACGCAAGCGGCTACATTGGATTGAAACCCCACATATCACATGCTTTTATAAAATTTCAATCACTAATGCGGTCATTAGCGACAAAGTTCTGCTCGATGGTCAGCGGACCACTGCTGTTTACTCGTATGTGTAGCTCCTGGTTGCATAGCTATGCAAATGAATATGAAAAAGAATACACAAGAATATACACATTCATATTTTTCTGATATAGTGCATGTAGAAATTCTAATATCTTGTTAGCTCCACAGTCCATAGCGCCCACATCAATCTCGCGGATGCGCTCGCTCGTTGGCCGTTGTTGTTGCCATCTTGTTGGCGCGCAGAGTTGCAACTAGTAGTACATCATGTGCAATGTAAGTATGGCGATGGCTGGCGCAGTTTTAATGAGCTGGAAAAATTGCGGTGAAAATTTCAACACCACGCATCACCACAGCTGTGACTATGAAACCTGAGCTCTTTCGTTTCGGGCCGCTGCATGGCCATCATTCAGAATCCACGCGTTCGTTGAGCTGTGTTGCCTGTGGCACTGTGGCATTGTGGTAGCAATCATCATTCCATTTACAGGCATCCTTCTAGGCCAAGCAGTTTGACCAAATGCATCATGCGTTGTGCTAGCTGTTGGCTAGCTACGTTTGCTTTATGGGTTGAGAATTTTAAATTTCAATTACCACAAGGTGTCGATTTGTTGCTGTTCAACAAAAAAAAACTCTAGCGCACCGCCCCGCACATAGCTTTAGTTGAGTTGAAATTTTTTCCAATTTTCCCCAGCGCGCTTGTGGCATTTCAGCACATTTTGTGTGGCAAATAGCTGTAGCGTTTTTTTTATTTGCTTTGCGGCCATTTTATGTTGGATTCGTTAAAAATATGCGCGTGTTTGTGGATTTTATTTCGCGTGATTTTGTATTTTTTTTTTGTTGCTTTTAATGATCAACAAAGTATACATGAACTCTCTTTTCATTTGCGGCGTTAATAACGTCATTCGCACCGCCATCATTCAGCACGCCCCAAACGTGCGTCGAATTTCACGGCTTATCATTGAAACGAACCTCAACTGATTGAAGCCATCAGCTATATTTAAAGCATAATAATCAGTGGTATTAAATGCAGCGTAGTTCATTAAATATTTTCATTTTTATTTCTTCATTAAATTTGCTTTACACAAAAAAAAAAAAACAAAATAAATCCTTCGGCTCACGCCATGCCACTGTGATACGGGTATTATTAATATTTAAATGCAGCCTCTTCGCTCATCTCCCTTACCTTCCTTCCCTCCTCTGTTTACATTAATTTCCATCATTTCAATCATTCCGCTTTTCATTTAATAACGTTAATTACTTTTGATTTACCTGTAAATTACATTTAATTGCCCGTTTCAAAGCCGCTTGTCCACTGCTTCAAGTTTAATATGCGTACTACGTTGCATAATTATAGGCTATTTGCCTTAAGCAGCCATATAATGTGCGTACGCACGCGTGCTGTTGGTCCATCATAATAAAAAAAAACAGTTATTTTGTCATTAACTGATTGATTGAAATTAGTGATTGGGGGCAGAGCTTTTGAAAAGGGTTAATTTTTTCTGTGTTGGTTAAAGTTTTATTGAAGTCGTGCACAGTGTTGCCAGATGGCAACGACTACGAATGACCTTTGGATGATTTCGATGGTTAAAATGACGATTTCAGTAATCGTTAAAAAAAAATTTAAATCAATAATTTGTTAAGACCTTTGCAAAATTTTATTTCAATTTCCATCACAGTCACAGTTTTTTCGTTCAAGTATGTGTTAGTGCAGGGAACAAAAATTTCTGCTTAATTTTTGGGGATTTCTTAATTGGCGCTACCACCACTTAAGCGGGTTTGGCCGTGTTCACCAAGTTGCGCCAGTAACCATTTCTTCCTTCTAACTGGGGCCAATTGGAAATACCAAGCGACGTCAAGGCCTTCTTGCTCTTCCTCTGCCGCCAACAGCGGGTACCGCGTTAAATACTTTTGGACGACATGTCCCAGCCAACGTAGCTGCTGCATTTTAATTCGTCACGGTAAAGCTCATACAGTTCATCGTTCCATCGTCTGCGCTATAGAGGTCCATAAATATTTCGGAGAATCTTTCTCTCGAAAACTCCAAGGTCCATCTCATCCGATGCTGGCAGTGCCGAGGCTTCAGCGCCATACAATAGCACGGGTATGATGAGTGGCTTATAGAGTGTGGTTTTGGTTCGTCGAGAGAAGGAGCAGTTGCCTACTCAGCTTAAAGTAAATAGCACTTGCTGGCAAGAGAGGTTCTACGTTGGATTTCGAGTCTGTTCGAGACTGTTGCTGGTGTTAATGATGGTTCCAAGATAACAAAAGCAATACATTTTTTCGAAATTTTCGAATTATTTTTTTTAACACAAGCTTATAGAAGTCACACGAAAGAGAGTCACCCTGTCTGAACCCTCCTTTGGTTTCAAACGAGTCGGAGAGGTCCTTACCGATTCTGACGAAGCTGCTGTTGTTGCTTAACGTCATTTTACATACCCGTATTAGTTTTGTTGGGATACCAAATTTAGACATCAGCAAATAGACAACTTCTTTCGAGCTATCGAAAGCGGAATTGAAGTCGACAAAAATATGGTGTATGCTTAGTCTTTTTTCTTGGGTCTTTCCGTGATTTGGCGCATCGTGAATATTTGGTCGATGGTAGATTTGCCGGGTCTAAAGCCACACTGATAAGGTCTAATCAGTTTGATCACGATGGGCTTCATTCATTTACACAACACGCTCGACAGAACCTTATATGCTATGCGAAGAAGTCTGATCTTGCGGTAGTTGGCGCATATTGCTGGATCGCCCTTTTTGTGGATGGGGCAGAGTACCTTTAAATTCAATCAGCTGGCTTGCGTTCGTCTGACACCACTTTGCAAATGAGCTCGTGCATGGACTTTTCCAGCCCATCGCTTTGCTTCCAGTCTGTCAGCGTCAGCGGCTTTACTGTTTTTTAGCCGCGCTCTTGCCGCTCAAGTTTGGTCCATGTCGGGTAACGGTACTTCGACTCCGTCTTGATTGATTTGATGTTCTGGTTCATCATCTTCGATGTTTTTCGCGCCACTACCATTAAGTAGCTTGACGAAGTCGTCCATCCATCAGTTTGAGTGTACTCTGGATGTAGGCCATTAAGTCGCCGTTTTCATTCTTACAAGAAATTGGCCCGGTATTGGAAGATGCCCACATTTTTTTTACAGATCTTATTTTTTAACCTCAAGCAATCCGCAAAAATTAAACACTTTTGCATTTCATACATAAAAATAAATACACATCTGCAATACTCTAAGGAGTTCAAGTCTTTAAGTAAGGAATTAAACTGTAATTATAGCCTAAATTATGAATCTGATATAAGTATAACCGTACCACAAAGTTTTCTGTAGGAATGCCAAAGTGAAGAAATCAAGGTTTCGATCGCCTTCCTTGCCGTATAGTCTAGTGGCTTCAACTTTTTTCTGCGTTAATGGGGCGAACGGTTTTCTAGGACTTCCGCTCGCCTTTACGAGGTTTTCACGGCACCAGCTGACCGTGACTTGGTCCGATGCAACAGAGTGTCATGCCCCAGCATACAACGAAAGTCGCACGCCCTTATCGTAGGTGTTGTCGCAAGGTAGTTCATGCTGTGCTTTTGCATTTTGGCGCAGTTATAGCATTCTTCCGGTGACAGGGCGAGAAATGTCGTGCAATGGCGCACCGAATATGGACGACCTTCCAGGCGGAACTTGTACGATACTATGCTGTGACGAAACCAGTGGAATAGTATAGGAGATGAGGAGCATGGGAATCACGCAAGGGTAACCCACAGTTTTACAATATTTTGGATTATTTTTCCGCGTTGTGTTTGTATGCCGAGAACTAGGCTTTTTCATACAGGTCGACGTGGAGTCACTCATTGTGGAAGTAGAGCATCCTCGACTAAATCACCTTCCTGCCTATTTTGTTGAGGGGTTTCACATTTGTATGGCCTGTGAAAAAGTTGGCGTTGGACTAGAATAAGGTACAAAGGTATTTATATCCAATCTTTTCGCCACGCTGCAAAGGAGAGATGTCGCACTGGTATAGCGCCATACACGGAGTCCTCATTATTATGGGTTATGGCGATTGGGTCGGTGTTCGTTTCGGACCCAGGATCGTACTGCTGTGGAGTTATACGACCTGTTGGTGGTCTGATGTAGCTATCGTCTGAAAACGCTCGGGAGATGATAATGGCCTTCAGGTTAAAACTTTACCGATTGGATTCTTGGTGCTTTACCTGACACTTTCCGCCTAGCTTGGAATATGTGACCTTTGGTAACTTTTAGAGGTGGCAGCATAGATGACGCCATTTGGTTGCATCACTCCCCCTTTTTCTAGCTTTCAATGAAGGGAACACAGTGGGGTATTTGTCGCCGAGAGATTTTGATTAGAGAGATTTTGTCGAAAATCACAGTTTGTCCGCTTTATTCATCACTAGTCACTCTACCAAGATATTCCTACATTGATAGGGGTATACTTCAGAATTTGTGGTACTACTTGGAGATTTTGTGGAATCATTGGAGGACTTCTCTCGGGGAAATTTATTTTAACTATTTACTCAATTTATAAATGACTTAGTCTGTACTTTTTTATACAACACTTTATAATCTGTATGCAATTTAACTAATGTCTAGAGTATTAATCAAAAAAAAAAAAAAATAAAATAATTAATGTTCTTTGTCAGGAGTGTTGCCAGTTTTGATACCAAATTCTTTTTGTAACGAAGTAACTTTTGGAACTAAAGAATTCTACTTACAATTATGGTATATTTATGTTCTTTACTAGAAAACTTTGCGTTCTGAGCGCCTCCGTCCTGTTAAACTCCCGTATTTGCAGAGATGCGGATTTTTAACAGATAGTTTCGAATACAAGCTACTTGAATTTTAACTTTTTTGCATAAATAAATCAAAAGAGCATATCTGAATGAGTCATAATTTCTCGCTTTCACTTCAAATAGTCGTACGGTTGAGCTGACATTCGCACTTGAAATCTCAGTCCCATTCATTTCAATTTAAGTTTAAAGCAACAACCATTAGCAACTCGATCGCACCCAGACTGTAGGTAAACAACACTCGCTCATAGTTATGATTGTTATAATTAATATCCATTTTTTTTGATTATGTTTTGACGTTGCTTAGATAAAATCTTTTCCATCATAACTAGTTTGACTATTTTGGTGCCAGAAGCGACTAACACTCCCACTTTGCATCATATTTTTATTATGCTTTGACTTTCTGATCATCTTCTACTTGTTTGCAACAGAAAAATAGTTTAAACTTTTCTGAGAAAGATATCATATTAATTTAATATGTCTATACCTTGAAAATTAAATCAAATCTTCGCATGCCATCAAAAGTTATATTTCGTGGAAAGAGAAATGGTGAGAAAAGTGAAATAACAAAAAGAGAGTGAAAATGAAATCGAAACCTAATGTAAATAAACAAACTGATAAAAAATCTTTATGCCGAAACCAATTAAAGCTTTGCAGGTAATTTGTAATTCATAAAAGAGTTAAGTTGTGGAGCAAACTAAAAAAAGGCACAACACAAGGGCCGACATATTTTTTTCGACCTAAGCCCTTGGCAATTATTGAAGATGTGTATAATATAAACAGCTTAAATTAAAATTCCATTACTTGCCGCAAACAAACCAAAATATTTTCGTGTAATCAGTAACCCAACACATTTGTTGCGAAAAAACTCAATTTCATGCCTAGTGAAAGATGTGCGGAAGAAAAAGAAAACAAATTCTTGCATTTAACAAGGAATACCCAAACTAAATACATTTTACGATACTCACATACTGCAAGTATAAAACTACCCAAAAAACAAAAAAAAACAAAAAAAAAAACAAAAGGGGACACACAGGAGCGCCTACGGTATGGCCGATGAATTATAAATCCGAATTCGAAGCAGAAGCAGAGGAAGGAGAGCCAAAAACCCCGGGCATACATACATATATATATTAATATTTATAAACAAAGATTATAAATAAAACATAATTCACTTGAAGTGCACAAAGCCAGCCTAAGGCAAATGCAAACAAATGCACACATAAATAAATTTCAAAACAAAAACATATTTTGCGGTATGAAATAACGCCGTACAAATTGAAAAATGTGTGTTATTTCCATAAGTAGAGATAGGAACTATGAAACCGAAAGGAAAAGCAAAAGGTAAAAGGAAAAATACTACGTAAACCCACATGTGGGGGATAGTGCTGAGAATTTGCACTTCAAGTGGAGTGAAGAATTTGAAGAGTGCCACAAATAAAGCAGGGGTGGCAACGGAAGCGAATTTAGGGGGGCGGACTTTTAGCTGAAATAACGGAATTAAATTATTTATGAAAGTTTTAGTAACAGCTTAAAACATTATAGTGTTTGGAAAAATTGTTACGTATAAAAAATTTTGAATTTTCCTAACTTTCATGTAATTTAAATGGGTTTCAATAAGAGCATTCCAAAAAAAAAGAAGTAAAACAAGTAAAATAGAATCTAAATGAGTGTGAAACTGAACTCTTAATATCCATCGCATGTTTTCATTTAAAATAAACAGCATTTATGTTTATTTAAAATGAACGGGAATATTAATTTATTAACTAAAGTATAAAATTAATATATTTTTTCCACTTTCAATTAACAGAAGTAAATAAATTTTTTTTTTATAAAAATAAAAATAATAAGGGAATCACTTAAATTTATAATAATAATTTATTACCTAAACGATAAAATGAAAAAAAATTTAAATTATATATTGTAGTTAAATACAAACGGGGATTATATTACGTACGGAGTAAAAATACTTATTAGTTTTCATCCAGTACTTTTCCAGTAAAATCCTGTAAAAATGTCAAATAGCAAAATTACTCTCTAGAGTGGGAGTAAAAAGAGAATGACCACCAAAAAGTATGGGAACAGAAAGCACCATTTTCTGTACAAACGTCCAGCAGTTTTCTTTCAAATTAGAAATAAATTTAATTTCATTCAAATGCTGCAAACTGATTAAAATTTACATTAATATTTTACTCTACAAACTTGACGACGTACCGACTTTTTTTACTTTTGTGCTACAAGTGATCATTGGAGACTTTTCACGATTTTAGCAGAAGAAACAGAAAAAATCTTGCAACTTCATTCACTACACAATTCTCCAAAAATCGCTTGCACAGGATTCTGATGTACGGCAATATCAGTATCAGTGCTTATTATATGTTGTTGTTGTTAATTATATAAATTTATTAAATTGTAATTAATAATTTATATATTGTTTTTTAAATATGCAGTAAAATCAGTTAATATAATACTGCATTTGTATCTCTAATTTAAATCTCTTTATAATTTAAGTAAACTTACTACATGATTTAAATAAATATTTCGATTTTGTAATATAAGAGAATTTTGAATTTGCCGCCGAATTTTATTATTTTCGAAATTGTGCTTACAGAGTTGAAATATAAAATGTGCACCAAAATTAATAGAGTTTGATGAAGTAGTTTAAAGGATATACTAATTTTCTTGAAGTGGGCGATGCCACGCCTATTTTCTAAAACTGTTCCTAAGCCATGTCTTTCGCTCCAATCCAATATTTGCCGAAAAACAGTTATCTTTTCAAATTACTAAAATATTTTTGCCTTATTTCCACACTTTTCGAAATTATGTTCAGTTAAAATCTGGAGTCGTAACAAATTTGGTACGGTTTCATTAAAGTCGTTTCTAAAGTGAACAATACCACACCTATTTCCAAGGTTCCGTATATTTCCTTTCCCAAACCCAAATTATATTTAATAGTTACTAAAATATTGAAATTTTTAAATTTTTTTATACTACAGTTATATGAGTGAGGTGTGTTCGATTTCTAAGATTTTCAAAACTGTGCTGGCGAAATTAAAATGTAAAGAAAATATGTGCCAAATTTGGTACGGTAGTTTAAGAGATATATGTATATACCTACTAAGGTGGTAGGTGCCCCGCCCATTTTTCTAAAAATATCCATATATTTCTTTCGTCAACTCAATACTGTATATCGAAATTGAGAAAATTAACTTTTATAGTTACTGAAATATCACATTCTCTTTATTTTTACAAAATGCCGTTATTTGGACGAGGTTATTATCCGATTTCTCCCGTTGGGATAACTTACCAAGTTTCGAGGGCTATTTTCATACATATTTACTGGAGTTATCCGATGTATGGACGGATGGACAGACGGACAGACATGCCTGACTTAATCGATTTCTCCTTTCATTCCGATCGTTTTGCTATATATATGCCTATATATCTCCTGGTTAACAAAGTGGTGTAAGCAAAGCTTTAATACCCTGGGCACTGGGGCGCTCGAATGTAAAAACGCGGCGAATAGAGCTCGTATTTTTCTTCCGTACATATCCGTGTGGATATGACGAAAAAAATTACTTGTGGATAATTATCATATAACGAAAATTTCGAATAAATCTACATCATAAATTAAATTACCCCTATTTGTAAAAGTGGTAACTAAAACGTAACGATGTTCGCAATTATCGACCTATTTCTAAATTGTCTACGATTTCTAAACACTTCCAATGTATCATTAAAGAAAAGTTAGTTTTTTCAGTCAACAGTTTGATTTCTCCTAACCAGCATGGGTTGTTAAAGGTAGCTCCACAATTACCAACCTTACTGTGCTCACCGAAGACTCTGTTTCGTTCTTTCAAAATGGGTATCAAGTTGATACAATTTATACAGACTTTTCGAAGACTTTCGATAGAGTTTCGCACAAGAAATAAATTTTTAAAGTAGCTTGTTTATTAACGACTTTAAGATTTTACTTACTTACTTAATTGGCGCTATAGCCGCTTAAGCGATTTTGGCCGAACTTCTCCTACAATTTGTGCAGTGCGTCTTGATGTTGTTACGCAAGTTGAGAGATCTACAGTTTTACGCCGACTCCGAACGGCGAATGTTTTTTGTGAGAAGTTTTTTTCATGGCAGAAATACACTCGGAGGTTTGCCATTGCCTGCCGAGGAGCGCTCGCTATTAGAATAACCTTTTCTATAATTTTTATTATTACTTGTCATGGCCAGGATTTGAACACGGGACCTACCGAATGAAGCGCGAACCCGCAACATACTCGGCTACAGCGACCGGCGCAAAGGAATTGTTTAACCAATTAAAAGATCACAACCAAGTTTCGTTATTTTGCACCGAACCTTCACGATGTGAGGAATCCGATGTCGTTGGTTCTCAGCAGTGTTTCATGATAGTTCAGTCAATCGAATTTCTTTGCCTTAATTTAGTCGGCTATTTTTAGATGAGTCCTAACAGCTTGCGTTCCGATCTTACTCAACTAGTGGGATTATTTCATTGAGTTTTCCAGTGCTTGGCCGACCAGAGCGAGGCCCTCTTTCCGGACTCGTACGGGTAACTCACAGCACCATCGTTTAAATTGTTTTATGGTACATAGAAAACCATTAGTGGTGACACGAATTTCGATACGATGCCATATCGAAACTTTTTATATTAGATACCGATCTTTTTAACTCGATACTTTTAAAACAATATTTGTTGGAATCGAGTGCTTGAACTGCAATATCGTATCCAATTTGCGAAGAAAAATTATTCATAAAACAATATTGGGATATGACAATCAGGCGGAATGAAAATGATCATTTAGGTGAGGTGTACATTGGGCTATCAACTTTGCTAAATTTTGAACTCAAAAGTGTCAAATTAGTAATATGAAATATAAAGCGATGCAGTGGAAAGTGTACTAATGTATCGGAATTGCAACCTTCAAATTCGGCATGGTAAGCAATCGACCTAAAGCGTGGTACGCAGATCTTAAGAACTGTCAAAGCTTCATATAAAAAAATGTTCAAGAAATACTAAAGAAAACTTTCTTGAGCGAAATTTTCTTAAACAATATGGAGTTTTTACTTTCTACTATGGGTCTCCAACGTTTATTGTGAACAATTTTTCTTAAGAGGTCCATACCACGCTTAAAGGGCAAGAAATTGTAACTCAACTTACTTTTTAATTTAGTATCGATACTTTTTTTTTTTGAATGTAGAATCTATCTAATTCGATATTTATGGGAATCGGATTATTTTAGAGTGTCGCCTGGATTGAGTACCATATATTCGGTATTTTTCGGTCTTTTAATATAACCCGAATAAAATTGTGCTATTTGAGTAAGTAAAAAAAAAACCTCTACTCCGAAAAAAATTCTAGTCAAGGGGTTTCGCCTAAAAGTGAAGATATAAAAATTCATATTTCAGTGTAAATATTTAAGAAATTGTTAGGAAAATGATGAGAAGCCCAAGGGAGAATACTAACGCAGTTGCGGGACAAATGTAAACGTTTATTTGTCGAATATCGAACTTTTCAATAAGTCATAAAGGTTTTTGGCAAAAGGGGCGTTCAGGAGTTTCCCGTTTGACCCCTACCTGGATCCACCAATGAACATAGCAACGGCGGCAACAACAACAAACTTTGTATTTAATGTCAACCATATAACCAACATAATCTGAAATGTCAGAAGCAATAAATCAGCAGCCTAAATGTGTCCCATAGCTGAATGGACAGACAGAGGTATGAACGGTCAACTCCAAATACGAATATTGCGGTAAAAGAAGAACAAAATACATATGTACATACCTACAGGAAGGGAAGGGCAAACGCGAGCTACATGTACACAGCTAATGTTGTAGCTGGAAACAAGAGGGGATTACATTGGCCGATGACTGGGTCATTTTTGGTGGCTGTTGTTGGTTGATTTTGGCAATGGATTTTTATGCTTCAAGGTAAATACTTTAAAGATTTTTTAAGCTGACTGTAGTTTTCGTTTACATTTTTACGGTATACCTATATAGGCAACGAGAAGTCAGACGAGCTTGCAAGGAAAAGTTTAGGCAAGGCCTTCGCTACCTGCCGATTGATTCTATGGGAAACCCTCCTGAAGTAAGCGCGTATAAGATTGAAAGTTCTTGACACCTGCAGCCGCTCGAAGCTCATGTAGTTCGAATGAGATACTAAGGGATCACGAGAATTCTATATTCAAATTAAGAGGAGACCTATCCATGGCCATGGTGATACTCACAGGCCACCTAGCTACCGGAAAGCATACGACTAGGCTAGAGAACTCCCACAACGATTTCACTAGCAGTTGCCGAGACGAGAAGTAGCAGAAAACTCTAAAACACCTGGATTGAGGATCTAAGTAATCTAGCTGGGTCGAATTCGAGGTATTTGCTTAGATTTTAGATTCACAGATTCCACGCGATGGTTCAAATAAGAGGTAATGGGGATTCAACTAATCTCAACAGGGCCATTAAACATTCGTGCATTAATTTTTACTTAAATGAAAAATGTGAATTATAAAAAGAGATTTGATAAATAAATTTACCAAATACCAAAAACGAGGACTCTGTGATGTGGTTTGTTTACTTTTAATTGAGAACGACCGAACCAAAGTAGCGGTTGCCATCTGCTGTATTCAGTACACCGTGGGAACAATGGACCTAAGACTGGTCTGCCATAAAATCCTCCTTCAAAGAATTTTACCATAAATATGGAGATTTTAATAGGCGACCGTCGTATCGGAGTGTGCAGCGTACGCGCATTTCATTCGGTGGGTCCCGGGTTTAAATTCCCGCCGAGGCGAGTAATATCAAAAATTATAGAAAAGTTTTTCTAACAACTGTTGCCCATCCGCAAATTGCCGAATGTGTTTCTGTCATGAAAAAAGTTTTCACAAAAACCATTTGCCATTCAGAGTCGGAGCAAACCTGTAGGTCAATCAATTTGTGTTACAAGATCAATGCCCCCATCACAATTTGTAGAATAAGTTCAGCCAAATATTGGGCTGTGGTGTAAGTGGAAAATTGTTATTATTGTTGTTTAAA
Organism: Anomoia purmunda; assembly: GCA_951828415.1. Taxonomy (NCBI): domain Eukaryota; kingdom Metazoa; phylum Arthropoda; class Insecta; order Diptera; family Tephritidae; genus Anomoia; species Anomoia purmunda. The sequence goes on from OX639995.1 coordinate 50,900,016, forward strand.
AAAACAGCTTGTGCGCCTTTGATCGAAGTATGCCAGATTTTCGTTGACTATAAAAAGCAGATGACTACTCAAAAGTTGTCGAAGAACTTATTTCTTCTTATAAAGCTCTAAGAAGCAATACCTCACCCAAATTAATTTATAACACTAGCATTTACATTTTTTTCCGAAAAATGGTGATGCCATATCAGATGAGCATGGTGAATGGTGTCCGCAGGATATACTCCACGCTGCAACGGGAAATGTTCAGCAGCAATGCTGGGCGATTTATGTTGACCGATTAACCGAGAAATTTCGATTGAAGCAATTAAGAGGAAGAAAACTATAAAATAACTTGGATTTTATCATCATGATGAAACAGTTTAAGTTAAACTTTTATGAATTGTGACTGTAAAAAACGTATTTTTTAATGTTAAATTTGAACATATTATTTTATATATTTTTTGTCATTGCTGTTACTATAATACTACCATTGTTTTAATTTATTTTTATTTTTTTAAATTTTGATAAAAAAATTTCATGTAAACATTATTAGATTAAAAATCTATACGCTATATTTATTTCCATGGTAAATTTCGCATTTACATAGGACAACAAAAATAAGGCAAGCATACATGAAAACAATGAGGAGGAAACAAAATTTGTGCAGACCAGTGTAATCAACTTATTGAAGGAAAAATTTGGTTAATGCGTTCGCCAATCGACTGGTCCACGAGATCGTTCGGTTCAATGACTCTGCATTCATTTGTTTATGCGAACAAACCGGAAACCATGGACGGCCTAAGACCACTATTTCTTGGATAAGTAGTCGAAAATTGGGCACCCCAGCGGCGGCAGAAAAATTACCAAAATCATTTACAGAGACTAACATATTTTCGACGTTGGAACGATAAGATGGAGAAGAACTTGGCTTCACTTGGGGTCTGTAGCAGGCGCCAGTTAACAAGGGAAAGGAACGACTAGCATGCTATGTTAGGATCGGTCAAAATCACATAGGGTGTTATAGTGAAGAAGAAATGGCATAAAATCAGAGATCCAGAATAATAATTATTTGAATTATTCAAATAATTATGAGTCAAACAAATTTTTGAGGTTCTCGATATTTATTATTTTGAAATTTATATTATAAAAGCCTTTCTATAATAATTAGTAGCGAGATGAATTTTTTTACGTTTTTCAAATACTTTTATTTTGACGTTTAATTTATAAGTAGTACAACTTCTTTCAATCTTAAAAGACGGAACTATTTTGATACAAAAAATAGTACCGAACTAGTCCAGAAGTGATGCCGAATTAGCCCCGAAATTCTTTCGAAGTACTCCCGAATCAGTACCGAACTAAGCCCGAAATGGTACGTACTCATACGTACAAGAAAAATTTTATTATATAAATCTCAAAATGAAAGTCTATGAAGACTTAAAAATCTTTAAATCGCTGCTAACTATTATGAAAAACTTTTATAATAAAAGTCTTTGAATAATAATTGTAAATTACTCGAAAAATTTGTATCTTACTATAAAAACTATTGATTAACTTTTACTCTTTTCGCTTTTAAGAGTTATGTCTCTGCATAAAATCTTTTTAAAAAAAGTAATTTTTGAATCTTAAATTATGAAGTCTCATCATTTTATTGCAATTTAAAGTTCTACACATCTAAAAAAAAGAACATTTCTTATGATACATAAATGCCATATTATTTATTCATTTTTCTCGCATCACTAACCACCCTAATGTATACAAGGAAAAAGTGCTGCCTACATTAAATTCATGCATATAGTTTATTCATTTGAATTAAAAGAGGCATTTCACTGCCGCACTGTCCATCATTTCTTCGCTTCTCCCTCACTCTATGTACACTCCAAAGTTCAGACTGCGGTTTTGGCTCAGCCGTTAATCAGCCTTGGCATTTCCTTAAAATACGAAATTTAAACGGTGAATTTTTCAGCGTTTCCCCGAAAAGTCAACACGAAATATTTCGATTAAAAGGAAAAGAAAAATATTTTCTACGTATACTAAGCTGACGACTGGCCTTCTTCGCCTACAGCCGACGGGGGGCGGGGGGTGTTGCCTACGGGATTGACTCAGAGCAAAGTGAGCGTAACCAAAGGCAATTGCGCGCTTTTAGTGTGGCACAAGCCGGCAGGCAAATGCCAAATGCGGTCAAGCAATGAAATTCTATACGGCAGCTTATAGCGGCTTCCACGGCTATTACTAACTGTCCGACCGACATATTGCTCGTTTTTGTATCGTTGGTATCTTCAGGAGATAACCAAGTAGTGTAGATAGGCGACATAACCAAACGCCAAGGTGTGAAGCTGCGTCAATGTCTTGCGGATGACTGCAGACGTTGCGGTTCGGTGGTTGGGGTCGCACGCTGCCGTTTGGTGTGAAATTATTAACTGCCCGCTTTAATTTCTGAATAACAAAAAAAAAAGATACAATATTTAATACTACAACGAAATAAAGCAAATGCTATGACAAAAAAAGAAAAAAAATTACAAATATGGGTGTATGGGGGCAGATAGGCATTTGCTTCGCACGGCCGCTGTTTGTTTATTCTCTGTGTCCCAAAACGAATTTGAATAATTTCTTGACTTGATTGTTTTGCGTTACGTTGCGTTTCGTGCGTGCCGCGCCACGCCCTCTCTGTTGATTATTGTAAAGATTTGTAGTGGAAAATTCGACTTTGGCTTTTCTGATGTTTCCTGATGCGTAACATTGAATTTTCATTTCATCTGCCCAAGCATTCATACTTATTATGTTTATATAATACAATCCATTTTTTTTTTTTTTTTTTTTTGAAAAGTTGCTGCACGTTCTTTTCTCATTTTTTAGCTTCAGATTTGGCATATTGCCTTTATTATATTCGACTGGTGAGTCAAAATGACAAGGTTTTTGAAAGTGCCAATATTATAAAGGATCTGATTTTACTTTACTTAAATTTTATGAAATTTTTCTGTTCAATTTTAATCTTTTTTACGAGTATGTCTGAGAAATGCTGTGCAACGGCTTTTACCTTCTGCTTTCATTTTGTGTATGAAAATCTTTTGACTTCATCTTAATCCTAGTAGATTTTTTTTAATATTATTTTTCGAGTTACAAACCAGAAAATTATTTCGGCACATATTATTTGTGACATATGGCGGAAGCGAAATAGGACTAGTTATATGCATACATTTTTTACCTCGTTTCTTACTTAATAGTAATTATTACATAACGACCGAATATCGAACCGAACTAAATCGAATTTCGGTAAATTTTGGCTGAAACAGCACAAAACATTTTAAAAGTTTAAAATAATATAAAATTAATGAATCTTTAAAATTCCCAGTCTTTTTTATTAGTTGTACAAAAAATACATCAAATCATAACTATTTCAGTTCAGCACATAGACGTACAGTGTCAGTAAAACGTATTGGCACAGTACATTTTTTATATTACTTTCATTAGTTTTTTCTGTCAAAATATATCTCATTCTACAGCAAAAACTCTATAAGCCCAACTTTGTATAAAATTCACAAAAATTTAATAAGATAAACCAAAATTTCGAACTTATTGATCAGGATTAGAAAAATTTGTATACAATAAAAGTTTTGTAGCACATTAAATTGTAGAATAATAAAGTGCCCCTTCTTCGTCTTAATTGGTATCATAACTGCCAAGGTGATTTTGGCCGTTTCCAAAATGGGGCCAGTCGCTTTACCTATTGGCACCAGTTAGATACCCTAAGTGAAGCTAAGCCCTTCTCTACCAACATAGATTAGGCCTTTCGCTACCTCTGGAACCAACGTCAAAAACTAGAGTATTTGTTGAAGCCTTGCAGGTTAAGGATATCCAAAGAATTGAGATCAGCCAAAAATTGAAAGAAATGTTTGGTGGAAGGGTTATATCGTATTTTTGACAGGACGGTGTCAGTGTCAGAGGTAGTGTTCTACTCTCTCAATATCCTCCTCGTCTCTGCAGTGACGACAGAAATCGTTAACGAGATATCACATTCGTAAACCATGCGCTTCCATTAAGCAGTGCTTAGTGATAATTCCAATTACAGTTTGTATAAGAGTTTTGGATCTTTTCTTTATAGATACTCAGGCAAATAAGTTTGGTAACTAAGCAGGTGGGTTCCGTTACCCATCTTTCTTTCAATGAAGGATGAATCGAGTCGCTGTGCCCTGATACCCAGGCCACTTTAATCGCAACTTTTGCCGCCAACTCGTTTAGAGTCTTTCTACGTTCGGCCGCTTACTTCGAGGAGGTGTTGCGGCAACTGTAGTGATTTGAGCGCTTCATGGGTCTCAGAGTATACAGTAATATATAATAGATATACTGGGGCTCCTATTAGCCAAATGACGGCCTCCCTTATAGCTCATAGCCCGGCCTGCAAAATGCGATGGTAGTCGAGAAGCCGCTGGTTGATGTTTACTGAGAGATCTTAGGAGTGGATTCTGCTACCGACCCGGTTTAGATATAAGGCCGAGCGGTTGTTGTTGTTGTAACATCATAAAACATTCTCCATAAAATTTTGGGGAATGCTGCTGAAATGAAAATCCTTGGCCGAATATAAATCCGCGTCATTCCGGTATCGTAGAACCGACTGTTGTGGGAACGTAAGTCCGAGCGGTCTATTCATTTCCTTATCTCTGGTACTTTCGCAGGAAATTCGTTTCCGATGCAGGATATTGGGTTCGTGCAGTTCAGTTCTAGTAAAATTCCTGAAACGCATATATGTAATAATCCGATTGAGTTAAGAAAACGGGCGGTTTGATAGATGTTTTTTCTGGTTGCATGTTTTGTGCTATTGCACGACAACTATAGAAGATAGCGAAAAGTCCAATGGTATTCGTTCTTTGAATTGTTATACGCACAGGTGGTAGCGGAGCGGGAGCATGTTCCAAACTAAATGATAAAATGATGCCCGACGCACAGCTACTGGGTTATTAAAGGTTAGGACATATTTTCATAAAGAGATGCCGCTGAATAGATCCAGCATACCTTTACCATCCTTTAAGTCGAATATCAGAGTGGCCCACCAAAGTTGGCCTTTTTACATTAGCTCGTTCCCAAATGGGTGTTGTGCTTCTACCTAGATACACGCAACTGAAATCAGTCGCTAGTCTTGAGATGCTTGAATCGAATGCGAATATATAGATTTTGGTCACTTTTTGGTGAATGACAATTAAAAAAACAACTTGTGCATCTAAACGTAAACCCTTTTGCCAACTTCATATAATAGAGAGTTAAATATGGGAGTAGTCCAAGAATGATTAAATACAAAATTGCGGTCTCCGCGGACCGCTAGTTATCTCTTTGACGATTTGTCTATATCGACTAATTCGATGACGAAATAAAATCAACTTGCTTTTATTTAACACAAATAATGCTAACAAAACTTTTGAACGTTCTGTTGTTTGCCAGCTTCTTCCTCTTCTTTATTAATACTTGTTTTGTGGTGTCTCATTTTCTAGCTATTATTACGTCATTGCCAGTTGCTCTCAGTGCGGAATACACAATCTTGTTTTCTATCATTTTTGGGAGTAATAGACGTTGTAACCGTTAGTAGTAAGTAGTGGTCGTAATACTATGGTTAGGGTTAATGTCAAATTTTGTTCGCGCCTTTAAATGGCTATTTGTGATATTTAATAACTTTATAATACACGCACGATATTCAGCTCAATGTTGCAATCCAAATGTTGATAAACATTTTGTTGGCCTGCAAACAAAACACCTGATGCTGCGCACACCATTCCCCCCAACGATTTGTTGTTTATAGAAAGATACATTCCAAATGAATTAAAACCGGCCGGTAGGTGAGTAATTGATGTTGATGCTGCTGCGCTCCCAAAGGCTGAGAGCGAGGAAACAACCAGCAACATGGCAAACATTCTCTACACGACGAGAAGAAACACAACAATAAAATAACTTCACCAAATTTATATATTTCATAAACCAACTGAGAGTAGCAACCACCGCAATCAACAATTGAAAACACAATTTCCCACCTTCAATGTTGGTGAGCTCGTCGCTTGGTGGTTTCGTCGTTTTTCGGTGAGCATGCGAGCGCAGAGTAAATGAGTAAACCATTTACCTAACTGTTGGAAAGCAAACAAAACAGTCGCGTGCCTCAGTACAAAATCAGCTCTCGTCACGTATAGAACTAACGTAGGGTGCATACGGGTCCGTCGTTTGAGAGTGCGAATTGTGAATGTAATTTTACGTTACCGGTTAAACCAAACGAAGCGTTGTAATATAGGAAGCGAAAACGAAACGAGACGAATGCAATATAGCGAGGAGTAAAACGACGCGTTGAAGCGAGTGCCGGAATCGGAAGTGAAGTGTAGTGAATAAAGTGAATCGCAAAAGGATACAGAATAATCAAAGCACATCAAACCATCCACCCACCCACTCACTGTCGTTTATTTTGTGGTGTGCGTGTGTGCTAGTGAATGGTTTTTGTTTTTCATTTTGCACGAGGAAGTGTGGTGAATTTCGAAATATTGCACTGCCGTAGTATAACAGCACTTCGCGTGATAGTTAATAGTGCCGGACAGTGGATTCGGGTGCCGCCGATTGCCACTACATACAAATAACGAAAAAATAGATGGATGCCTAACTGCAAACTGGTCCATGCGTGCAGATAATTAGCAAACGTTTGCAGGTTCACATTGTCAGAAGAACGTCAGCAGCTGACCGCGTTGGACCACTAACGCGGCAGCTTCAAACCCAGTGTGTGGGTTTTATACGAATCGAAAACAAAAGTGTGCGGTGTGAAATTTATTTGCATTGTTCGTTTTATGTGCGCGTTTTCATAGGTTGACTACTGGCTTGTCTCAGTTTTTTTGTTTTTTCTGAGCAAACTGTCTGAACGCACACACACAAACACCCCACTTGCGTTCACATTACGAACAGCTGTTGCGCGCTCGTGCCGCTTGTTTGGTATTCTGAGCCGTCAACGTCTGCCTCCCTGTCGTCTGGCGTAGCGAAGTCAGACTAGAAACGGTAGACAGTGTGACGCCGCCGCTTTGTCACAAGGAGACAGAGAATGTGAGCTCAATATACATGGTGTACGATCGTGGTGTTTTTTGAATGAAGTCATGGCGTTGAGGTTGTGGCAGTAGTGGACAGTTTATGAATATTAAAAGTGCTAAGGTAGATTGTCTAAACAGTGCCGTGGTGTGTAGCGCAAAATTAATCTATTTGACGCGCGTGGGCTACAGCTGATAAGCTACGTATGTCAAGTCAATCACAAGCGTAATATTTTATTGCAAAAAAGTAACGAAATTACAAGGTAGCGTAAAGTAGATGAAAATCGACCGTGCGACTTGTCTACTACATATCTGTAATGCGCGTTTGGTCTATGCAAATTTTGTAAATTATTTATTATTATTGGCAAGTTGCAAAGCGCGAAGGTGTGAATAAAATTCCAGGCACGTTAGTAGACTGCACATTTTTCATTTCTCCAGCGCCAAAGGTTTGATTGAAGTACACATTCCAGTTTGGTGCGTGCGCTTGTCTCTGTCAGATTTGGAACACAGTTTGCGGTAGTTGACGGTTCCGCACTCACCACCGCATCGGGCAATTAGCGTGCATTCGTGTTGTCGTTTAATTAAAATTAAATATTCCACTGGAATACAAATTAGCCAGAGGGACGATCGTACGAAGCCGTGGTTGCATGCAGCACGTGCTGTGGCCATTGTCTATGTCGTTGTCGTTGCCATTGTTGCTATCGCAGACGGAAAGTGCATGCCTACTCGCCTAGAGCATAGTGTTTGTTGCGTGCTGGCCAACTGCTAACTGAAAAATACAACAGAAACTACGACAGTGCAGAATATTGCTAATAGGAAGTGTTGCAAGTGTTAATCGGGCGCGTGTGACTTGAATACGTAAAAATTCGTCTCGTTGTGCAACGCATGCAACGCACCTAAACATAAGTGGGTACAAAAAAAAATTAAAAGAAATAAAAATAAAAAAATATCCAGTGAACGTTGTGTAATGAAATCCAGTGTTAACATGTCGACCGCAACCACACCGCACAACTCTCACCGAGTACTAGCCAGACGCAACAGCGTCTCGAAAACTCTGCCTGCTATTGTCTACATCTACATTTGTATGCTGAGCTATGCGTTACACCCAGCAGTCGTGGCCGCCTCTTCCTCCAGCTCAGCGCATTCCAACAGCGATCCCTGCTACTTCGAAGGCAAGCCACGCAAGTGCCTGCCCAGTTTTGTGAATGCAGCCTATGGTAATCCCGTGCAAGCGTCCAGCATTTGTGGCGCAAACAAGCCGGAGCAGTTCTGCGAAATCAATCGCGATGGTACGTTGAGCGAGTGTGGCATGTGTGACAGTAGTAAAGTCGAATCGCGTTTTCCCGCTAGCGCGCTAACTGATTTGAATAATCCGAATAATGTGACGTGTTGGCGTTCGGCGAGCGTGCCAGTGCCGGGTGATTTGGATACTGCGCCACCAGACAATGTTACGCTCACATTATCGTTGGGCAAGAAATATGAGTTGACCTATGTTAGTTTATCATTCTGTCCAAAGTCACCACGCCCCGACTCGTTGGCCATATATAAAAGCTCCGATTTCGGTCAGACTTGGCAACCTTTTCAATTCTATAGTTCGCAATGTTTGAAGTTCTATGGACGTCCGGATCGCGCCAAAATTAGCAAGTTCAATGAGCAAGAAGCGCGTTGTATAGATTCACATCGCGACGGCACCACCAACCGGTTTGCTTTCAACACACTTGAAGGTCGTCCCTCGGCCAATGACTTAGATGCATCGCTTGTCTTGCAAGATTGGGTTACCGCCACAGATATACGTGTTGTCTTCCATCGACTCGAACTGCCACGTGAATTGATTGCAGCCGAAGCTAAGGATGCCGCTAAACCAGATGCGAATAGTTTTAGCGATGAAATGGGTAGCAGTCAAGAAGATGAAGACGATGAGGAGGATGATGATGATGAGTATGACTACAATCCACAAGGCAACGATAGCACTTACGAAGATGAAGAATATGCCGCCGAACCGAAGAAACATTTAGAGCTAGATGACGATGATTTAGATCTTGACTATCCGAATGATGGCAGCAGCGGCATCAGCATCGTGCCAGAGGTCAAACGTCAAAATACTAAGTCTAAATTATCCGCATACGAGAAGCATTACCAAGCTAAATCCGCGCTTGCTGCAGCGGCAGCAGCTGCGGCTGCAAGCCCCACAAAACCAGCCATCACTACAACACCCGACAAACATACCATCGGTAGTGATGGCAAGCAAACGCCCAAACCAAGCGCTAAAGAACTATTAGCTGTATCGCAACATTATGCTGTTTCCGATTTTGCGGTCGGTGGACGCTGCAAATGCAATGGACATGCATCAGAGTGTGTGGCTACGGTGGGACCCAATGATGCCCTACCACTGCCACATGTTTACCATGCTGGTGATGACTTCGATGGCGCTGTTTCCGCCGTACTCGTACATAGTAATAGCAATAAAAACAATGCCAATGTGAATATGAAGTTGACAATGACGTGCGCTTGCAAACACAACACAGCCGGACCGGAATGTGAACGTTGTAAGCCGTTCTACTTCGATCGTCCATGGGGACGTGCAACGGACACCGACGCCAATGAATGCAAAAGTAAGTGGAATCTCGCTCTCTCTATATATGCGCGTGCATGACCATGAATACATTCTTCGACGATAGCACGGCCAATGGCCAATGTATGAGGATAGTTAGATGAATGGACTTGTAGGTCGGGATGTGAGTTGGCAAAAAGTATATGGAAATGTAGGTTTGTGTATGTGCGTGTGTGCTTGTAGTAGAGTTTAGTACAGTTCAAGTGCTTGTGAGTTTCACGCTGTAGTTGAATTAGGGAGCATTGCTTAGCATGAATGGCAAAAATGTTTGACTTGGCTTCGGCTTGGCAGATTGGTAACTGCGGCGGCAGATTGCCTATGAAATGTGTAATGGTTGAATGTCTGCTGAGGCTAACTGGCAGATCATCGAGCAGGCACGTTGGTAGAGCAACAAAACGACGAACAAAATAATGTGCATAGAATTTTTGTCGAATGGGTGCTTCAAGTTGATATGGCCGACGTGGACGAATACAAAGGATGAGACAACACAGCACACATAGTCTGTATTTTGGGCAAGAGGAAAATGTGAATTTTCCTACATTTATGATGTGGAAATGTTTGCTTAAAACATTGGCTGCTACTGGTTCTTTTGGCCGATTGCGGTGTCCAGCTTTGAAGCTTTAGTTAGTTTTTGTGGGTCGCAGTTAATGACGTTGCCGATGGGCGAAAAAGTGATTAGCAGGCTTCAAAAATTCACATACTTGCAAAATATTGCTAGCTAGTTCCTAGGTTGTGCAGAATTTCTTACATAAATACTACAAGCGCGCCAATGCCTTCTATGGGCCGTGGTTCATTGCTTGAAATTTGTCAACCAAAAAAGGCGGTGGGAGACGGTATGCCGTTGACTCTATACTTATCTGCCGCATGCACCAACTGTGCATATTGAGTGTCCACTGCTTGTTGCCTGCCTCGTGTGCATTCTCAGTCCTCCCCCCTGTGCATGTGAAAATATACAAAATGCATGTTCTGTGAGTATTTTATGTTTTTACTCTTATTGCTTGTCTTTCTACTGGTTCGTCGATATTTTTGTATTGTATTGTCCGTTGTCAACTGGGACACTGGACCCGCTTGTGTTATCAACTTATAGTCGTATACAGCTACTATTTACGTATGCGGCTTTGTATGAAACTTTAAAAGCACTTTTGTGCGCTTATATGGGATTAACATTTGAAATGTAAACAAACTTGTTGACTCAGGAGATTAATGTGAGTTTTTAGAGATTAAATGTTGATTTTGGTTAGTTTGCAAATATTTGTACATGACAATATGCGTATATATTGTAGAATGGGAGTTTTTGAAGATGATTAGTTAAATAAAAATAAGAAGTAAGGTGGGAATGAAGAAAAGTGTTTTTGGAAAATAGAGAAAAGTAGTGAAGAGAAGTAGGTTAATTTATAATTAAAAATCAATGTAGTATACTTTTGAATCACTACATCTCCCTTTAAAAGGATATTCATATGCTCACCTATATTTGACAGTAATAATACTTTATTTAATATTTTAACATAATTTTGTGATAAGTAAACTTTTATTAACCTTTTCGATCCTCCTGGTACACTATTGCTCCATGACATGCTCATAAGCCCCAGAGTCTTTTAAATCTAATTAAAAATGGCAGGAAAAAGTTCCAAACCTTATTTTATTACGTCGTCTAAAATATACTGTTAACGTATCGGTCTATCCCGGGTGGTGTTAATCGTCGATCGCAGGTCAAACAAATGGTATGATGTGCTCAGTGAATGAGTGGGTTTTTCATTCGGAGCTACGTCACAAAAAACGCGTTTTCTTGACTTTTTAGTTCAGTTTCCTTATTGCAAAGGGCAGAAAATCTGCTGCCTACAAAAGATCTCGTCGACAGGGGAGGCAATCCAGCATTCTCATTTGCCTATCCAAAGGCCTACATGACGCCGACGTACTTCGTGTGCCCAAAGGAAAATTGAGAGAGTAAGTTCTATTTGGAGATACTTTAATTTAAATTTTTGCAAAAATTTTTTCGGTTTGCTCATTCATAAATAGGTTTTGTCTGAAATACTTGAAATTACTAATTAATTTTTATTTTTATGCTCTTGCACTTTTATGTACACAATGAAATATTTTTTGTTTATCTTTATTTTAAATGAATTATAAAAAAAAAATAATACCGAAAATTTGAGTTAAATTCGCTACAGGAGTTTTCTCTTGTTAATATGTGGGTGGGCTATAATTATGAAATGCACTCTATAGGGCATCCGAATTTTCAGGCCTCGGGAGCAAATAAATATGATCAGACAGAAAATAGAAGTGGCGTCGGGCGACATCTGTAGCGCGATTTCAGATGCTTTTCGCCTTAGCCACAATGACAACAATTTTCCGAAGGAAAGTATTTGATATCGGATGATTGCAGAAAAGTGGCACGAATACCAAATCAGATTCTACACACAGAGAAACTAAGTTGAGGCTGAACTCCTTTGCAAAATGTAGTAACCTTTAACTAACGTCCTGGACCACTGAACAACGAACTGGCTGAGTTTGGAATATACAATTGGAAAGCAACCAATTATAGGGCCATGTATGATAAGATCAGGGATGTCATAAATAGGACGCATAGTAACCGTTGGTGCGCTATCGACACCTGCACATTTTTCCTTCCTAGGCCTAAAAACCAATGGGCAAATACGCCTTAGTACTCGAAACAGGTCTCGGATTTCCGGCCTACCTCAATCCCCTTCCATTAAGACAATCTCTGCTATCTCGGTTCGATCTTAACTAGTGGATGAGTGTAGGTGAGTGTTGGCTGCGAAATCCCGGTTTCAAAGGAGAAAGTCGAACAACTTCCGTGCGAGTGCCCAGCTCTTGCGAGAATGGAACCAAACAAACTCGGCAAACCATGCCTGCAGAAAATTTCAGAGTGCAGCCGCCGCTCTCTCTATGACGTGCGGAAATTCATTAAAGCCTTTCAAGCCATCAGATGGCTGTAGGTTACGCGAAATGGGAAACTTGCTTAATGTATGCCACCAGGGTGAGAATCCATTTGAGCCAATTAACCAATATCTTTTAAAAATGTGGAGCTAGCCAGACTTCAGGTTTCTCCACATTGACTTTGAAATGTTCTAGTATTGAAAAAAATTAAACTCGATGTCACACTTAGTAGCGGTATGGTTGGAGATAAGGATAATGAGAAAACAAGCAATTTTCACACGGTTAGCGTGGCTGAGTGGTTGCGTGCTCGCCTAGCAATCCCGTGTTCCATGGTTCAAAGCCAGGTAAAGTCTAGAAAGAAAGAAGTCTGATGAGGAGATGTGGTGATCTCCGAAATAGCAGCTATCACTTCTACCACTTTGAAAAATTGTTGTTTCTCATATTATTCCCTAATACAAATCTGGCCTCAAGCTCTATAAATTATATAAACTAGAGCTAATTGATTCGGGTTAGGTTGGAATGGCTGAAGACGTGCACCTCTTGTCATATGAGGGGCCCTCTAGTTTAGTAGTTTCACACAAAGGAAGGTTTCTCCAGTGTTCGTTTGCCACTTGCATGGTGCTGTCCCTAGCACGAATTTAAAAAAATGTCATTGCTATAACTACTCTATCCTTCCCCAGAAGGATGGGGACGGCCGTATCATTCTTCGCCAGGTCGTCGGCTTTGCAGTTACTCTCATTGTCTCGGTGTCCAGGCACCCAAATGAATCGTATTCTATAATGCTGGGCGGGCGATGGCCGTGTTGTTGCTTTCTTGATACGCTCGTTTGGTCCGAGCAACCAAAGACGTAAGAGCATGCGATCGCAAAAGATTTGAAGATATTCGGCATATGCAACGACTACGTATCCATCCACTTTCATGTGCCGTAACAGTTGGTTTACCGTAACTACTCTGCTGGAGAGCAGTTGATAGATGAGCCCGATCAGAGTTCTGGCCACCCGCAGATCCGTCAAGGCCGATGTGATCGCACATGGTAGGGCATTGTTGAAAGCATCTCCTATGTCCAGAGATGACACTACTGCAATTTCTACTGTTTCTAGGGATTGTTCAATTTTCGAAAGTAAAGAATGACTTAAATTTAATTTAAGTGTTCATAGATTTTACAGTTATTACGTTCCAGAAAAAAAATCGCAAAAGGTTGACTGATGGAAGAAAAGCTACCGCAATTGAAAGGAAAATGTTTAAAATGAGAAAAGAAGATGTTGTGAGAAATGTATAGCATCCATACGTAAATGAAAAACGAGCCCACAAAACAACAACAAAAAGCCCAGCTTATTGCCATAATAAAAAAATAAAATAAAAATAATAACAACTCGCTGCCGCCCGCTGGTGTGCTAACGAAGTGAGTCTGTCACAATATCTCGCAATGCCATACTGAACTATCCTGCGGTAAAGCCGAAAAATAAACTCTTTCGCCAAAGTTAAAAGACAATAAACCACCGCGAATTCCCGTTGTCCAGGCGGCGAAAGATAATAATAAACTGCACATTCGTTTTCGTGCCATTGTCGCGGTGTTTATTTTGTTCTTTTTTTTGTTTTGGTTTCAAGCCTTCCTCCAAAGTTTCGCACAAAAAGAAAAAACACAAAAATAAATTCGCATACGGCCTGGCAGTCTGTTGCTTGCCAAGGTCCTGCCGCCTGTCAGCCGTTCTAGCCTGTGTACGAAAATAAAGGTAGCGATTGTCAGTTTTGTGGTCTGCTCCTCGAGCAGCTGACCATTGGACAGAACAGACATATGTATGTATGTATGTGTGCGTATTACATATGTACATATGTGAAAGGCAAAGAGTCTATTGGGAAATTCGTCGCATTTTTGCAGTTTACACTGACGACACGTGTAATTTTACATACACACCACAAACATATACATATGTACTTATATTTATTATGTGTCCTTGCCCTCTCGGAAAAAATAGGGGAGGTTTAAAAAATTTACCAATTTAAAAAGTAGTTGGAGGTTAAATGCTTTGAAAAAAATGCCTGTTAAATTAATTACATCGATCTAACTTGCCCCTACGTTTTTTGAATTGTGATTTTGAAAGCAGTTTTTTTTTAGAATTTTTGCCATTTTTGAAGTTTTTTATTTTGGTTTTTTTTTAACATAAAGTTAAGAAATTAACAAAAAAGCCGCAAAAATTCTGAAAAAAACTATAAAACAAAAATTTAAAAAAAGATTAATTCTGTATATAGTTAGCTAGTATTTATCTACATAACATATATATTTTTTTAAGTTGTTTTATTTAAATATATATTGGAATGATTTTCCGTCATTCCGTGTTAAGGTTGGTTTGAAAACAAACCGGTTTCGGCTTTGTGCCATCTCCAGTGTAATTTTTCATTGCTTTTTATTTTACTTATTTTTTTTAACATAAAATATTTGTTTCTAGTTTTTTTTTAACACAAACGCAAACATTTGAAAAAAAATAAAAGAAAAATTAGAAAATGTTTCATTTTGAGCAGCTATACCTCTGAAAGTTTTGAACCATATATATATAGCTGGTATATAGACACAACATAATTTTTTTCAAGTTTCTTATTTAATTTTATTTTTTGTAACAAAAAATTAGGAATTTAAAAAAATCGCAAACTTTAAAATCAAAAATTAATAAAAAGTTTAATTTTGAGCAGCTATAACTCTGTATTTATTTGTTTATTTAAAAAATATGTATGTATTTTTTAAAGTTTTTCATTTTAGTTTTGTAAATTTAGGAATTTAAAAAAACACTAAACTTTTCAATAAAAAATTTTAAAACCAAAATTTAAAAAATATTTACTTCTGATCAGCTAAATCAAATATACATATATAGCTAGTATTTATTTTTAAGTTTTTTATTTTAGTTTTTTTTTTAATAAAAAATTAAGAATTTAAAACAATCGCAAACATTTTGAGAAAAAGCTTAAAAAACCAAAAATTTATAAAAAGATTTACTTAGAGCCGCGCAGCATGTGTTTTTATCTGCAAAATATTTTTTATTTAATTTTTCTCTTAGTTAGTTTTTTTTAAATAAAGTTTAGAATGAAAAAAAAACAGGTAGAGTTTATATACAAAATATTTTTTTTTAAAGCTGCTAATTTTATTTTTTATTTTACATAAAATTGAATTTAGAAAAACGCAAAAATTTTGAAAAAACCCAAAAACCAAAATTTTAAAAAGGTTTAATTTTGAGCAACTATAGCTCTGCATGTTTTAAACCAAATATCTATAGCTAGTATTTATTTACAAAGTAATTTTTTAAGGTATTTTTTTAGTTTTTAATAAAGAATTAAGAATTTAAAACAATCGCAAAAATTTAAAAAAAAAAGCTTAAAAATCCAAAAATTAATAAGAACTTTAATTTTGAGCAGCCATAACTCCGTATTTACATATGTCTTTGTCTACAAAATAATTTATTTTATAAGTTTTTTATTTTCATTATTTAATGTTAACAAAAAATTTAGAATTAATAAAAGCGTAACATTTTGAAAACCAGAATTTAAAAGAAGTTTATTTTGACCAGATATAACTTTGCATGGTTTCAATCAAATATTTAGCAAGTATTTATTTACAAAATACTTTTAACATAAAATTAAGAATTTAAAACATAGTGAAAAAAAAATTAAAAACATATTTTTAAATAATTGAAAATGGACAGGTTTTAAAGTAGTTGCTGATCCCCAACTAGGTTTATAGCAGTTTGGAAAAACGGAATATCAAATAGTTTGAAATAAAAACATTTAATTGCAGCTGTGAAAAAACTAATTTTGATATGCTTTCTGTCAAACAAATTTAAAAGTAGTTTAAATCAAATGCAGAGTCCAATAATGGACTGGCTCCTAGGACAACACCATGCTAATACATTTAATTGCTTACGGAAAAAAAACAAGCAAAGAATTTCAACGACTTGTAGCTGGTAAAAAAGTACTTTTTTTAAATTGCTTTTAAAGTAATTCCATTTCCGACTGGGTGCGCGAATAAGGGTGTATTTGTGTATGTAGTTGTTGTACGTGCTTTTATTTGCGCTACGAAATTTGCTGGGAAAGGTGGCAAAAATATTTATGTGTTTACATGAGGGGTGAATGGCACGCAGCACGCCGCACGCCGAGCATGCGACGCTGTAAGGAAGGAAGGAAAGATGCGTAGTGGTGATAGCAACAAATAAAGCAACAACCACAGCGCTGACAGCGACTAAAGAAGATATGCCAACAAAAATAGCAACAGCAGCTACTTCTGCACTGTCCTAAGGGTTGGCGGCTGCGACATACCAAGATTTACTGCCTCCCTGGCGAACAGCTGGCCTTCATTTGCTAAACTAAAACGCATCAGTTTTTTCGAGTCGAGCTGCCTTATAATCCTTGTAAAGTGTTGGCTGTTATTGTTCTTTCGGTCAATGTAACGAGGGCGTTTTTTGCACTTTAGTGGGCGATTTTTCTCTACTAATTCCAACTTCTCTGCGGATTTTCATATTCATACCAATTGGAACATTCCCCTTTATTTCTGGTGTTTGTTTATGTTGGTTTTGCAATTTCTTCTACTCTCTGCCAATTTTGTTTGTTATTGTTGTCTATATATTATATGTATTGTTCATCCTCATCATCCTCACCAACGTTTACATTTATTGAGAATTTCGTTATCAACATTTATTGCTCTTGTTGCCAGCGACCGGCGCCTGGTGGGAAGGCTTTCAGGTTTATCTCGTCCGTTGCGCATCCTTTATATGTTCTTCCCTTCCTGCTACAGCTTAATCTACGCCACTCGGCTTGCCGTCAGTTAGCTTGTGGGATTGTGCGTTTAATTTTTTTTTTCGATTTCATTTTCTCCCCTTGTTTCCATTTCTGAATAAGTTCAATACTTGCAGTCAATCGATTTGCCCACAAATTGGAGGGTTGAAAGTGATATGAAGGTGTTAAATTGGAAGTTTGTTTACTTGCATATATTTTTAATTAAAGATTTTATTTATAATGTTTACGTGATGTAAATGCTTCATAATGCCTCGCGAAAAATAAAAGTTGCACTTTCTCAAATGGAATTATCAGTTTTTTTTACTGTTATGACCTCCACCTCTACAGCGTTTAGATCAGCATTACGTAATTAATGAGTTTTTTATGTAAGAAATTTAGTTATATTGTAATTGTTTGTTTTCCCCGCGAAATGCATAGTTTGCAACCATAATGCTTTGTAACGCTTGTGATGCTTTGTATTCCGTAACAAATAAAACTAGATCGTAAGCTACAAAAAAAAACGTTTCGTCCACTTTAAACTCACGTCTCTAAAGTTTCAAAAAACCGGGAAATATCAATTTTGATTTTTTTTTACTAAAAAGACAAATATTCCTTTTTTCTTGCTAATCAACTTCGATTACTGTCTTCGATATATATAAAATAAATTCCCAAATTACGTATGAGGAGCCTTAACTTAAAAACATCGGATTTTAACCAAATTTGGACAGCGTATACCCGTCGCCCTAGTTAGGTGGCGCATGAGTTGAGATGTTCCAAAAAAAAAGTAGCGCTATTCATAATTAAACATATAAAGTGGGTGCGACGAGGAAAACTTTTATTTATTTTGAATGGTGCCGCGAGATGCCACTAGAATTAAGTTGTTCGGAATCCACAATTAAAAGTTTGTAGCAAAAATAAATCAATAAAATTGTGCCAAATTTTCGAAATTTTTAATTATAATTAAAAAATTGTCGAGCGTACATATTTTGTATTTAAGAAAATGCGTAAAAACAATTGTAAAAAAATAATGAAAATTTTCAGCTACTTGAGATTTGAGCTGTATATAAAATTTTTTTTTTTAAATTTCAAATTGACTCAGTTCAAATTGAATAAGCTTTGTGAACCACAAATTTGTGTGAACTTTATACAGTAAAATTCCTCATAACGGACAAGTTTTATAATCGGAAAGCTTCAACAGATGGACAAATTTTGTATACACAGAGCTTGCATTAATTTTTCCATACAAATATCGTCCTAAAAACAGACACTCGCGCTCAGTATATTTCAAACCAATTTTTAAAAAAAAACTTCTCATAAACGGACCAAGTTTTGTTGTAGTCTGTGGTAGTACAAGGTGGTGTCAAAAGAACAACTGATTTGATTTTTTTCATTTAAATTTGTCTTGAATTTGTGTAGGGATTGTCAAAATGAATATTTGTTTACAATAAAACTTTGATTTTATACCTAGCAAATTATTTACAGTGGCGTGCAAAACCGGTCGAATGGTGAACTTTTTTTTGAAATACAAGGTTTTTCGTTAATTTTCTTTCGTTTTGTTAGTTTTATATAAAACAATAGTTCATACTATAAAAAAAACCATGTAAATGAATGTTTCAAAATTTATATACAATTTACAAAAACTTAACATATTTCATATTAAAATTAAATAAGCTATAAAACTGTATACTTAAAATATTTCTAAAAACCCTTCTAAACAATTTTAAAATTTTGATACAAATTTGTAGAGTTTTCATACATTTTTTAATAAGTTCGGAACAATAATTTAGAGGGCTTTTGTTATATGTAGTATGAACTATGTGTGTACATAAAATGAACAAAAAATTGTATCATAAAAAGCCTTGCTAAAGAAGTCACAATTCGACCGCATTTGCTATTGTTGTTGTTGTCAAAGTATAAGACATCCCACATAAACTTATGTTGCTGAAGTGACAGTCATTGGCCGGATTTAAATCTGAGTCGTTCCGGTATCATAGAACCGATTGTCGTGGGAACGCTACCGCTTTTGCTCGCCACTGTAGGTTTGTTTGTTTTATATTTTCTCAATTCGCCTTAGATTGACTTTGACAATTGCCACACCATAAACCAAAAACAAAATACATGTAAGTTTTGTGAATGAATTTGCTGTTGCTATTGCCACCACCTTACTGAATGCGCCTTGGTTGTAGTTTTAATAAAAACGAAAATGCTGATTCTCTTCTAAACATATACATAAGTACATATGTACAAATTCAAATTGTCAAATAGGAGGGTAGAAAATTTTTTCTTTTTAAAGCTTCAATATTGGCAAAACACAAGCTATCGAAATCAATAAAAAATCAATTCGTTCTACATAAATGAGAGTCTCGAGTTAATGTTCATCAAAAACGATATTTTTTTTAAATTTTGTACCTATCTTTTGTGCCCTCAATCCCCAGATAACAAAAACGATTGCTGTCATTTTTGCACTCAGCATTTTTTTTCTTAAATAGAAATTAGTTGAAATAATTTTAGGGGTCAACGGAAAATTATTAAGCTTACAAATAGCGTCTCCTATTATTTGTCAATTCTTTTATACTGGAATTTTAAAAATCAAAATTTTCTGCTTAAGCTACACTAGCATTTATTAGCGGCATATTCAAAATTTTCCAAATATATTCCATAAAATTTGATGATGATGCTTTGATGGCATTTAAGAAGCTATGCACGTTTTTCTTTATTCCAGGTATCGTAATGTTTATCATTTTTGTACATAAAAAATTACAATCTAATCGTTATTGGAAATAAAATTTTTCCATAACATTTCAACGTTATATTGTGATTTTTATTATTTCTATTAAGTTTAATAATATTTTTTTCATTTTAAATGTTCCGATTAATAGTAGTAATTGTGTTTCATAATAAACGCAAAAAAAATGTCAGCCTTGATAATAAAAACCAACAACAGGAAAAATGTGATTTATATTTGTTGTTGTTAACAAAGTGGACAAAATTTATCTCCGAAAATAGCAATGTGATCGGAGCAATTTAAATTCAGAAATAACGATTATTTTACATAAAAGGAGAAGAAAAGTCACAAAACATCTATGAAGTAATATCGAAAAATATAAATAATTCGTAAAATAACTAGCATGCAAGATTAAAAACAAACAATAATTTGAATAAAAATAGTGGTAGTTTGGTCCTGATAAGTTCTGGACCCTTTCGGCACTACTTCCACCACTATTTTTACTAATTACTACCACTATTTTTACCAATTTCTGCCACTATTTTCACTTATTTTAACCAGTATTTTAGGAACTAAAAACAAACTTACAAGGATGTCTTATACAACTGTCTCCCATATATCATAGCTTGGTAATGCTGAAGAAAAATTTATCGAAAATGCTGTAGAAAAATCATTAAACAAACTACTAGAATCCACTTAAAAAACAAAAAGCAAAAAGAATCTGCTTTCATTAATTATTTGCCTTTCAGTTCATTGAGTAATAACCATTCTTTTTCCAAATCTCCCATACCAACTTTAAAAGAAAAAATTCGATTCAATACGCTTTGTTGGAATACTCGCTACACCACTTGCCTTGTGTGCACTCTAAGTACATATTTACCGGTGTATGACACGGGACAACCCTCTATGTTTTCATTTCCAATTCATTGGTTCGCACATTAATATTTAGATTTGCTGAAACAGAAACTCGGACATAGGCGGATTGGTATTCTCAAACGATTTGCTGCAAGCTCAATTTTCCATTGTCACCGCGGTGACGGCGGCGGCGGCGGCTAGTGAACTCACATCCTCCACCATCACCACGCGTTCTTAGCTTCCCTGTAGGAAATGAAACTGCTTTGAAAGCAATTTAAAAAGTACTTTTTTCCAGCAACAAGGGGTTGGAAATTTTTTACTTTTTCTTGTAAGCAATTAACTTTATAAACATGGCGTTGTCCTAGGAGCAAGCCATTTATCTGACGCTTCATTTGATTTCAACTACTTTTAAATATTTATTTGACAGAAAGAACATCAAAATTATTTTTTCACAGCTGCAATAAAATGTTTTTATTTTAAACTATTTGAATTTCCTTGGTTTCAAACTGCTTTAAAACTAGTTTAGTTATCAAATACTTTGAAACCTGTCCGTTTCCAATTATTAAAAAATACGTAAATATTTCTAATTTATAGTAACTATAAAATTTATACCCAAATACATTTTAATTTTAATTCAGTCTACAAATGAAAAATAATTACACCACTATTTCGAGCATCAATTCCCGCAGGTATTGTGAACGTCGATTTCTTGAACAATTACTCTGATTTACAGGCAAAAAATTAACAAAAAAAAAATCAAGTTAGGGTAGGTTAATTTGTAAATTGGGGTCCAAATCATCCAGACAGTTAGGGGCCGGCCGTTTTTTTGCATAGATTTTTTTTTTATAGTTTCTACATATATTTTTTATTTTTGTTTGATTTTGAGCTCTTTCGTCGTGGGGAGTTTCTGAAAATTTGTCTAAAAACTCGATATCGCTCCATTGCCGCATACATTTTTTTTTTGAAAATACGATAACTTTGAGAAAAATGACCGATCCTCGAATTTTTTTTCTGTTTTCACACAAAATGTCCCTCTAAATGAAAAAAAATACGAAACATGGTAATTTTGGAAAAATAATTGATCTCGTTTTTTTCCTTCATATTTTTGTCTTAAATAACTACATATGTATATATAAAAATAAAATTATGTAGTAGCCTCTATGAGTCCAAATTCGTTTTTTGGGAATTATGATTTTTAAAGTCATTGTGCTAATTGCCCAGAAATTTTATGCTTCATTTAAAACAAATGCCATCAATTCGCCAAAAGTGACTCAATCTTTATGATCTTTTTTCTGTTAGCAGTTAAAAGTTCATTGTAGAACAGAAAATTATAAAGTCTAGGAAATTTTCGAAAATTTTTTTATGATCATTTTTCAAATATTTAAAAAGCAAATGAATTTTATCCCACCAATTTTGACATTGCTTTGACTTTTCCATTCTTAATTTCTGTTTTCGATTAGTATTATTTATGGAAATTTTTTAAAAACATTTCAAATAAACCCAATTTCGTTTTTAATGAATTATAATTTTTTTAATTCCAAATGCCATTTTGCCGTTAGTCTTTTTTCTTGTCCAAATTCCTGAAGTCTGAAATTCAATTGACACATATTCATAAACGTACTATGCGATGCATCAAATGGATGAATGGGGGCTTTTTTTTAATATTCCTACTCCTATCATATTTGCAAAACCAAAAATTACTGAATAACTTGGCATGTGACTTAAAAAAAAGAACGAAGTTGGGATAATAGAGGCTACTGCATAATTTTTTTTAAACACGATATAAAATTTGTTTTCCCAAAAAATACTATGTATTATATTTTTTGCTTTTAAAGGGACCATTTACCTAAAAACAGAAAAATTTTTCATTTATTTCGAAACTTTGAAAAAAACTGATGCAATTAAAATATTGTTGTCATTTTTTTTGAAATATTGATACACAATTTTTTTTTTATGTTTCATATTTTATTTAAAAATAAAAAAATTTGGAAGTCGGTAATTTTTGGGCAAGGTTATCGCATTTTCAAAAAAAAATTTCATGCGTCAATGCAGTGGAATTGGGTTTGTAGAAAAGCATTCAAAAATTTCCTACGACGAAAGAACTCAAAATCAAGCAAAGGGAAAAAACGTGTCTCATCGATTTCGATATAGGAACTATAAAAAATGTCAAGCAAAAAAAACAGACCTGACCCAAACTTTCTGGACGAATTGGCATGAAATGGCAAATTGGTAAATTTTTTAGACTTCCCTAGTTTTTCCGACAGGGTACTTACTTCGAGTACCTCCTCACACACAAACACACACAGCCATACAGCCATTAAGGCAGCCCGTTTCAGAGCATTCGGAACCAAGGACAGAGATGAATGGGCTGCGCGACACCAACTTCAAGTGTAATTTGTGGCATCTGTTTGTCTTTTGAATTGAATTTCGGGTTTGGTTGCAGTACGCCAACTCGCCCTCACAGTACAACAATGGTTGGACGCGAATGCCAGCTGTTGCTGTTGCTGCTGTTGTTGTTGCTGTGTGTGGTGTTGTGGCGGCGGCGGAGTTGTTGAGTCTGTTGTTTGCGCCACAATGACATTGACACTTTTGCTGCTTTTACTAACTGTGATTGTTGTTATTGCTGTTTGGCGCGCACTGCGACATTTGGATTCCATGCATATGCTGGAGTTCTGGCGAGCCTCCAATGGAGTTAAATTCAATTGAGTCCAACAGCTCAGCATGACTGATATGCATTTGCGAATTTCTGCATACATTTGTACATACATATGTGTGTATAGTAGTTATTTGTGTATGTGTGCATGCATTTAGGAATTGTATTGCAAAATGGCATTTTTGTCTCTTCCAAATGTGCTAATGCAGTCCAGCTGCCACGAAAATCAGCGCGGACACTCACTCTGCGCTGTTTAGGAAAATAGTTGACTTTCTGTATTACCACCAACTTTACGCTTTCAGTTATTTGCATGACTCGACTCTTTCGTGCCGCTTGTCGCTGATGATTCTCTTGCTTTTGGCCGTGGCTTGTTGTGGGACGTTTTATGTTGTTGTTGGCTGTTGGCTGTCGCGCCAAATCGCGTTGATTGCAATTGTTTGAATTGTCTAAAATGCTGGCAGCTGTAGTTAATTTTCATTGGCATTTCACTAATGTTACTTATTTTACTAGACTTACATGCACACACCCATACACACAAAGTGATGTGATTCCATGTAAAATATAGCCTTAGTTACAGAGATTCTACGCTGATTGTCCGACCGACCTTACTTTGCGGGCGTTTTGTACCAAGGGTCCAACCGCTCAGCAGCTCAGCAACTCGCATTCTCCATACTCCGTATGTAATTTTGTAAATTATATACAAACATCTACGCCCCTTTACACTCGAAGCGAATGACGACGCGCTCGCTATAATCTGTGCTGGCAATGAAATGCAGCAATTATTGTAAATAGTAATTGACGTGATTGCGAGAAATATGTTGTAAAATAAAACGGCGAATTCTCGCATTAGACAGCTGAGTGGTTGAGTGAAATCGGATGGGGGGGAAGGAGGTGAACGAAATGGAGTATCGGGTGCTTAGAAGGCAAATTCGCATTAAGATTGAATTGATAATCGTTGCTTACACCGATACATATGCACATATGTACATATATACACAAATACGCACATGGATGTGCAGTGGCTCACAGCCAAAGTGATGCAACCGTTTAAGAAATACTAAAGCAAGTATTACCTTCAAACTAAATACATCTTCCAAAAAAATATAAATACCACTTAACAGCGGCAGATATACAGATTTAATTTATGCTTTAAAAAATTCGGATTGTATAGTTAATTTATTTAATTAACAGCAAAAACTAACTTCAGTATTAAATTAAACCGCACAGCGCAAATAACGCAGTAACAAAAAAAAAAAAGAATACATTGCAATTTTTTTAAGGACACAACTAAAATTTTTAGGAGCAAGTTTATTCCATTCTGCTTGTAGGGCGGTTTTCAAGTCGGTTTTGTTTCAAATCTCGTATTTTCCAATCTCTCGTTCCAAAACTGACCAAAGATTCTCGATTACATTTAAATCTGGAGACTGTGCTGGTGTTTGTACTATGTGCGGACAGTTTCAAATAAGCCAATTTTGCACAAGCCCGGATTTGTGTTTCAGATCACTATCTTGATAGTACCGAAAGTTGTCGGAAATATTTAATTTCGCGGCACTTTGTAGCAAATTTCGTTTCAAAATATCCAGATACACACTCTTGTCCATAGTACAATCGATGAATTCCAAATTTCCGACTCCAGACGACGACATGCATCCTCACACCGTTACTTGGCCTCCACCATGTTTTACGATGCTACGTTGATTTTGCTGTTGTAGCTAAGCATTTCCTTTTATCCACATATAGCTCTTTCCATCCGATCTAAACAGGTTGAATTTACTCTCATCTGTAAAAATTACGGTATTCCAGAAGCTTTCACTCTTATTAAAATGTTCGTTTGCAAATTTCAACCTTGCATTTCGATTTTTAGCATTGACGTATGGTTTATTTCGGGCTGTGCGGCCATTGAAATCAGCTTCTCTGAACACTCTTCCTATGGTTTTCGGATGACTTCTCTTCCCAAGAAATTTTTCCACTTCGTTGCCTAAAGCTGGAGCATTTAAATGGGGATTTTCGCGTGTTATCCGTACAATCCAACGGGAATCACTCTCGTTAAATATTTTTTTTTTATTTGCGGCACGATTTTCACGAACACAACGCTCAATGATATGCTGAATAGTTCCTTGACTCCATTTCTTCCATTTCTTTATAATGCTTTAGGATTAATTCGCGCACTTCAATACTTTATTTGGCGACTCATTTTGAACTACACTTTTTGAATGACTATACTAAAATGTCAAAACTATCTAACACTATTCCAGGATTGCTCACATTTATAGCAGGATTTTTCTTTGCTTTCGAAAATCGACGCCAAGCTGTCGCCGCTAACGGTAAACATTTATGTATCATTTTGGCTGTGAGCTTCCATTTCGGCACACGCACGTGATTTTACTTTACGTTTGTAAAAAAGAAATAATTGTGTCGTTTTTTTTTATTTTACAAGATTTAACATATGAATATGTATGTACCGAAATTAATAAATTAGTAAAATTATATTATTTCGCAATATAAACATGATTTTGTACTAAGCGCTTGTTCATTTCGCTGCTGCATCATTTTGGCTGTGAGCCACAGTATATTCGGTTTTACTTATTTTCTTTTTTAATTTATTTTATGAAACTGTAAAAAAACACTACAAGCAAACGTTATAGACTAGTTAAAAATGGGGAACAATTCATGTTTAAATTTATATGAATTAAATACTATTAAAATTAAGAAAAGGTAATACTAAATCGATTCGTTGGGCTACTATTGAACGAAATACATAATGTCTTCTATGAATTCCTTTGATAAATAATCTATTCTGCGCGAAGATCATTCGATGGAATATAGGGAATTAATAAATTAGATAGGGCATTGAAGATTAGAGTTAATTATATTATAAATAAATAACACCGAGGAAAAAGCTCTTCTCTCATACAGAGCTTGGAGGCCAAGTAATTTACGCCTGCGCTGGTTGATGATGGTAGGCCATTGGGCCGAGGCTAGCAAAGTTTACGTAGAGCTATTTTGGTAAATATCTTTTCAACTCTCTAAATTCGATATGAGTGCACTTTGTAGAATAGATTCCATATTAATGAGCAGTATTCAAGACGGTCTCTTACTAAAGAAAACTAAAGTGACTTCAACGTCATTCCAGATGACTTAGCGGCACAAATAATTTTCTATTCAATATAAAACTGAAGAAAAATCCCAAACAGTTTTCCACTGATTCCGTACATTTCTAACTTCCGTAACAGTATTGAATGATGAATTTTATCGAATACTTTTCAAAAATCTGGGTAAGTAACGTCGAGTTGTAAACGAGTCTCGAAAGCATTGACATTTAGAACAAGTGACTAGAGGTAAATTGGTGAAAAAAATTCATGCTTGCATTCAGCAATTTCCTTGCTAATGAAATCAAATAACTTACGTTGCAGAATGTATGCGAATAACTTTCTTTGCCGGGGTGTTACGTTTAACTATAGATAGGACTGTAGTTCCAATTATCGAATTTATTGTTTAAGATAATCTAAAAAAGTTCCACATTTCATTCATACTTGGAAAAGAAAAGCCAAGTCATCTGCGATAATACTGGAACATATTTTGAAAAATAACGGACAAACTAGATATATCGCCATTAGACTTTGCACTGCTTGTCAATTTTGAAATTGACAGCAGAAAATCATCAATGGTAATAGCGTAGGAAGAAATTGGTGATAAAGGCGTGGTAGGGTGAAATATAGAAATTGGTGGAATGCTATACTTCGCATAGACCGTCTGAAATAACTTAGGAAACAGGTTACAAGCATTCAGTATATTATTGGACACTTCACCATCATATTCCGTGCTTGCTCATCGGGAGACCGTTATAGCCTGTCTCTTAGAATTAATATTGAAACAGAAACTAGATGGGTTCGATTTCAATTTTGAATCCAATGTAAGAATATTTTGCTTGAATAGGAACTTATCGAAAGCAATCAAAATCTTTCTAATGTCTAACATAATTAAGCCCATCAGTATTTTCATTACTCTTTCTTATTATTTTTTAAAAACATTGTTTTTAGTAGTTTTTAGTTTATACAGTCTCGAATTGAACCACGGTGGTTTATTGCTCGAAATTTTCTGTTTTTGAGGTATGAAACATGAAACAGCTGATAAGAGCCTTTGACGTCAAAATAATAGCTTAAGCACTATCTGCCGTTGGAATTATAAAATTTAATTTTTTTATTAATTAAAATAATTTTTTTTTTTTATATTTCAAGATCTTCATCAAATTATTTCGGAAAAATATTAAGAATTACTCATAGTGGCCGGATTGGAAAAAATTGAGTTTTTCTAAAAAAAAAATTGTTTTATAAAAATTAAAAAAAGAAATCATTTTCGATAATAGAAAAGTTTATACTTAAAAGGCCTGCATAGAAATATAACACAAAAAAACGGAGTCATAATAATGCAGAGGCTGTAACGGTTATTATTTTTATTAAAAAAAATCCAGATTTAACCGTTATTTTGTGATTTTTATTTTTTCGTTCAAAAATAATCGTTATTCTTGGATTTACTACATTTTCAATCATATTAAACCCCAACAAATTTGTCGTCGATAACAATAATAGATATATTTTATGATCGAAAAAATATATCACAAGATGTCAATCAAATATGGTTGGAAAAATTCTGATCTAAGAATAACGATTTTTTTTATCAAAAAACAAATACCACATTAATAACGTTTACGTAATTATAAAAAATAAAAAATAAAATGTTTTAAATAATAATAAGTTCAGTGCGCCCGCTATAGCCTAGTGTGTAGCATGTGCGTGCTTCACTCGGTGGGTCCCGAGTTCGAATCCCGGCCGGGGAAAGTAACATTAAAAATTATTGAAACAGTTTTTTCTAATAGCGGTCGCTCGTCGAAATTAAGAATGAAAAAATCGAAGCAATGCCAAAATGATTGTGCTGAAATTCATTTGATTTTTTGGGCATTTGAAAACCGATCATGAAAAAAATTTCCGAAGATTTACTAGACTTTATAATTTTCTCATCTAGAACAAACCTTTAATTGTTAACAGAAAAAATATCATAACTAGTGAGCCACTTTTGAATGAATAATTAGCACTTTGACTTTAAAAAATCATAATTTCCAATTCGCGAATTTTGTTAAAATGTGTTAGTTTTTAAGAAAAAACTACCATGGGGGAAAAATTCATGCGATTTAAAATTTTTGAAGTCAAAAATATTTGTTTTTTTTAAGCACGATATAAAAAATTGTTTTCCAACAAAAAAAAACATGTTTCATACTAAAAACAGAAAAAAAATTTCGAAAATCCATAATTTTTTCGAAAAGTTATCGCATTTGATAATGATTTTTTCGCGACCTTTCCAATTTTAATTTTGTTTTTTGTTTGAGTAAAACAAATGATTACTCTACCGACACGCCCTTGACTTCGAGCCGGCAAAACACAAAATTAGTTATCGCATTTCAAAAAAAAAATTGTATGCTTGAAGTCGAATTTTTAGACAAATTTTCAAAAATTCTCCACGACAAAAGAACTCAAAACCAAGCAAAAAGAAAAATACGCCTCCCATCGATTTCGATGTATAAACTATAAAACTTCAAGCAAAAAAAAAAGGCGCGACCCTAACTGCTTGGACGATTTAGTATAAAATTACCCTATTATTAAGGTCAGATTTGCATAGCATAGGGAGATTTGATCGAATTCTTCCCAATAATTTTTTTTTTACCCGAAAATTACGATTATTTTCAGTCCCTGGACTTATTTTCGGACTAGCGCACGTAAATCTTACTATTGATTTTCGAAATACTTCGGTGGAAGTATTAAAAGTTAATAAATTTTATGTTCAGTTTATTTACTTAGGAGTGGGTGAAACTTTGACTCTGAGTCAAAAAAAATTTAAACTATTGAGGGTTAAAGTGGTAAAAGCAATTGAATTTTTCAACACATTTTTTTGAATTTAGCAAAAAAAAAAGAAATGAATCGCTTTTTTCCGACAATGATAAGGAAACTTTTAACAGGACTTTCGCAAAGCGCAGCGATCTCTTCCACGTTTCGCTGTTTTACAAAAATCTGCAACAATTGCTTTGGTTTCAAAAAATCCATTAAATTCAAGAATTACTGTATTTTATTTGCTGCAAGTTGCTGTAGCTCAAATTTTCTCATCTCTTTATTAATAAATTTAATTCTAGATTTTCTGCAAGTGGGCAGTAAATTGGTTTAATCGACTAATAACTAATTTTAATACAAACAACTTTTCTAAGCAAACACACTGGTATTTGCATATACACATGTACATTTCTTCTTAGGCTATTGGTTTTTTTTTGTAAATTTGCATAAATCGATCCACTCTAATCTACAATTGTGTAAATTTGCAATTTGTGCTATTTAACCGGTTCAAATCTACAAATCGATTGCAATGCAGCGAATTGCTTAGATTATTTGATTAGCACCCATTTGCATGGGGTCTGTGCGTGTGCGTGCATGTGTGTGTGTCTGAAGGAGAGGAAGCCATAAATCTTCTGTGAACTATTTAACAAATGACAGTTGAATGGTATTTAAATGGGTGACAACTCGTAGAAAGCACTCAATGAAAACTGTCAATGAAAAATTTACTACGAAAGAAATGTTCTGAAACCAAGCATAACATACCAATCGATTCCTTATTTCAGTGAAAATCAAATTTTAAAATAATTTTGTTTTTGCAATTTGTATGCAAAATTTACAAAAATAACAGTTATTTGTTATTTTTATATTATTAATCTAAAATAACAATTATTTTTATTTTATTAATCAAAAACAACAGTTATTTATGATTTTATTTTTCAAATAAAAAAATAACAGTTTTTAAAGACTTTTATTTATGAAAATAACAATTAATTTATAATTAATTTATAAATAAAAGTTTTAAATAACTGCCATTTTTGATTTATAAGATAAAAATTAAAAATAACTGTTATTTAAAATTTTTTAAATAAACATAAAAGTCAAAAATAACTGTTATTTTGTGAGAAACTAAATAAAAGTTACAAATAAAAAAATAAAAACTGTTACGGTCCCTGGTTATGGGATTTTTTCCAAAAATCTTTAAATTGTTAGTTAAGAATTTCTCTTTTAGTTTATTATACGACTATTCTATATCAAATATTTTGGTAAGTTTTGCACAAAGCCCATACCCTTTGTACTTAATTGAAGTAATTCATATGCAGTTTATATATTTTTCTTACAGTAAATTCAATAAATATATGATAGAAATTTTAAAATTATATTTCCTATCGATGAGAGGGCGAAAAATTGGTTGTGAAGAGCAACGCCAATCATGTGAATCACAGAATTATGAAACGGTTCTCGAAAAAAAATACAATAAAATTATATATCTGAAAATCGCGACTGCAAAAACACCAGTACCCTGTGAAGAACGCACTTCACCTCCAGCATCTTCAAAAAGTAACCAGTAGATGGATAATGCTAATATTTCTGGTCCACTGACTCCATTGCAAGGTGGATCGATAGAAGGCGCCGTCAATATAAACAAGGCGAATCAGCTGTGTATTTTGTTTGTGTAATTTTGAGTGTGAAATGTAAAAATCTGAAATTCGCTCATATATTTTTTTTTGTGTAAACAAAACCACCCAGCGTATTTGTAGAGAAGAACAAGCGTTTAGCTCGTTTGCCTTGCTCCATCGAATTTGCTTTCTGGATGTACTTTTTTTTATCTTTGCATACTTCATCTGCATCTTCAAGTCCATCAAAATAACCTTATTTTCTAAACATTCCGATTTTAATGACCTTATTCGAGACCTAGGGTTATCAAAATTTAAAACTAAATTACTTGAGCTTATAGAGCAGAAAAAAAAGAGTTTGGCCGCTTTAATCGAAGTCTGTCATAATTTTCATGACCATACAAGAGTTCAAATCTATCGAAAAGTCGAATATCGTTTTTTAATTGCATCTGGGACCGAAAACCAAACTTTACAATGGATGACATAAAATCTTTCTAATATCTATAAAATTTTCACCCTGTTGGAAAAGTAGAAGATCAACAAGAAACACTGAAAATAATCGTTATTTTGGTTTCATCGGTTCAAAAAATCATTAGCAAAAATTCCTTCAAAATAAAACTGGAATGTATCGACCTAATCCTTACGCCATATGCTATACTAATCTGATCGTATTTTTTTAAGCAAATTTTTCGTTTTAATTCATTGCATAACCGTTATTTGGTAATTTTTATTTTATCGATCAAAAATAATCGGTATTCTCGGATTTTTATTTTTCGATAAAGGTTGATCTTTAATTTTTAACTTTTATTTTATCAACCAATAACTGATCAACTTTAATTTTTTCGATCAAAAATAATCGTTTTTGTTGGATTTTTATTTTTTCGATCACTTTTTCTTGTTATTTTGTGGTATTTATTTTTTCAATAAAGGTTGAACCTTATTTTTCAGTTTTTAGTTTTTCGATAAAAAATAATCGTTAATCTGGGTTTTTTTACTTTTTCGATCATGTTTATCGTTATTTTACGATTTTTGATTTTTTGGATAAAAATAATCGTTATGCTTGCATTTATAATTTTTCGATCATAATAAACGCTAACAGGTTTGTCGGTGATGACAATAGTAATATTTTTAGGATCGAAAAAGAAATCAAAAAATGTCGATCAAATATGATAGGAAAAACAAAAATACATTAAAAAGGATTATTTTTGATGAAAAAATAAATAAAAATCACAAAAAAGAAGCTTGAACAATGATTTTTTTTAAATAAAAAATCTAACCTTTACGCTCCCTGAATTAAATGAATATGGTATTAAAAATCTATGGGCTGTATTTATTTCCATGATAAATGTCACGTCTGGCACACCAATAATAATATTATATTTAACATGCATGAAAACAATGCAGAGAAAACACATTTATTTTTATTTGGCAGGTCAGTGTAATCGATTGCTTTCTATTAATCGGTTATCCAATTTTTTACCATCACTACATACAATATAAGTATGTTTTTTTAATTTTTATGTCGCGTTAAACTTACCGCAGTAAGTGACTACTATTGTTTCTAAAATTTGTAAAATTAATTAACTACACATACCACAAATTGCAGCAAGAGATCGTAAATCCATTAAAATTTTATGCTGCACTCAATTATAACTTTTATATTAATATTCCTGCAATATTTAAATGGCAAAAATTATTTTATAATTACGCTACAATAAAAGTATTTTATTAGTAAATACTTTTTATTGTTTACGTTTATTGCCAATCAAATTAGCTTCGAATAAATTGCAACTGAATATTGGCAAAGGAAATGCAATTAATTTTATGGCCTTATAACAGAGTGATGCATAAAAGTCAAGCATCCTTTAAATTTGTGGCCGCAATGAAAATTTATTTACCAAACTAAAAGCCTTTGCTGGCAAGTGACAAAATCATATATGCATGTAATTTTTTTGGTTTGTTTTTAGTTTTACAGCGTTTTAATTACTAAATGAAAAGCGGTGCAAATACAAAATAAGTGAGTGCTAAAAATGGAGGCGACTAATTAAAAGCGAGTTTTCCAAATGAGCGCAAGGCTGGGCGACTCAATGCAATGCATTTGGTGCACATACACAGCCATAGGTACAAATGTACATAGTAGTATATAGATTTATGTGTGCAGACTGACATACATATACAGTGGTGTTCACAAAAATAATAGCAAAAAATGTCATTGCCAAAAATCAACAAGAATTTCTAGTCACTTAAAATGTACATTTTATTACAGTAAAATTAAATGAGCAACAAAACTGCATACTCGATTAAAAATTTGGAAATTAGGATTGATTTTTTTTTTTACTTTTTTAAATTTTTATAAATTCTCTAGAAAGTTGGAAATTTTGACTTACATGGTTTTTGTTATAGAATTGTCTATCTCATATATAAAAATCTTACGGTTTTACGATCGAACTCTTCCAAAACGGCTCAACTGATTTTCATGAGGCTTATTATATATTTTTAAGCATCGGACAGTGTTGCCACCTGTTTTAAAGTCAAATTTAATTAAAATGTATAATATGTGAAATATTAATATTACATGCATGGTAAGCGCTTCGTCTCGAAAAGAATATCCATAGTTAACTTTTAGAGGGTTGCCACCTATGTTAAACATCGATTTTAATAAAATTGTACACCAATTATATAAAATAGTAAGATTTGGATGTCAAACGGTTCGTTTTGTTAAGAGGCAGATTTATAGCTAGCCGTATTTCAAAGAAGGTTGCCACCTGTTTGAAAACTTAAATTTAATGAAATTATTCGCAAGTTATATAACGAAATTTGGTGGTCAAACGATTTGTTTCGCTAGGAGAAAGTTTAACGATGTATATTGTGAAGAGGGTTGCCACCTTTTTTAAAAGTCAAATTTAATTAAATTATGCACAAGTTATAAAACAAAATATGGTGGCCAAACGACCTGTTTCGCAAGAAGAAAGTTTATATGTATATTATGTGAAGAGGGTTGCCACATTTTTTTTAAAGCAAAATTCAAGGATATAGAATATTAAAATATGAGTGTCAAACAGTCTGTTCGGTGCACACCTATATTTTTGAGAGGGTTTCCACTTGTTATATGTGACAGAAACCGAAATGCGTTCTTTGGTTGCATATGCTAAGGGCAATTAATAAATAAATTTAACCAGAGCAACGTCTGCCGGGGGTTTCTAGTATCTTTTATGAAAAATAAAAAAAATTTATTAGGGGAAAAAATATCAGAAAACATTTTGATATTATTTTTATGAACTCAGTTGTCATATATTTATACATGTATGCGTGTGTGTGTGTGCCTTTATGCTCTTACACCGTCAAGTGCATTTGCCAGTTGCTGAGGTACAAAATACAATTTGACGCTCGAGGAATAATAATAATAATAAAAACACACCTCATTTACAGCTCGTCGTCGTGCATTTGCCGCACAATTAGTGACAGACGGCAAAAGGGAAATATGCTTGCCTGCAAAATTGTGCACATACATCCATACATACAAACAAATCTCTACATTCACAGCTAATGTTACTGCTGCAATCAGTTGGGGGCCGCCGGCAGGCAATGAATTGAGTGTCAAAGGCAAATGTGGAGCTTTGAGTGGCAGCAGTGTCGGCTTACACCTAGCGGTGGCGGTGCTGCGCATAAATTGCCAGAAAAGACAAGAAGAACTGCAAGAAATCACAAAACACAGTAAGAAAATAAGCAGCGATCGCGTGTTGCACGTACCAAGAAATAGGCAGGCATTAGTAGTGTCTAGGGCAACAGAGAACTAAATGAGTGAAGATTTGTTGGCATATACAAAAATAAATATCGACGTATGTATGTACATTAGGTTTAATCACTACATATGAGAATCGGCGCTGTTTTTCCGTCGGAATTATAAAATTCATTATATTTTAATATATAAGGTGAATTATATTGAGATTTACGACCGACCTGAAAATACCAGGTACCGTAAATAATCGTTATTATTATTTTAATTCTTTCAATCACATTTGACCTATATTTTATAATTGTTATTTTTTCGATTAAGTTTGATTGTAGTTTTATAATTTTTATTTTTTTCGTTCAAATTTGAGTGTTTTTTTCGATAAAAAATAAGCGTTATTTTGTGGTTTTTATTTTCCCGATAACAAGGAATCGTTATTTTATGATTTTTACTTTTTCGATCAAAGTTCAGTGCCTTTTCTGACTTTTATTTTTTCGATAAAAAATAACCGTTATTTTATGATTTTTATTTTTTCGAACAAATTTGATCGCTTTTTTCGGTTTATTTATTTTTACGATCAAAACATATCGTTATTTTGTGATTTTTATTTTTTCGATATAAATAATCGTTATTTTGTGTGTTTTTTTTTCGTTCAAATTTGTTCGCTTTTTTGTTATTTTTATTTTTTTCAATATAATTTTTATTTTTTCGATCACATTTGATCGATTTTTTGTGATTGATATATTTACGATCTACCTTGATCGTAATTTTTTAATATTTAATTTTTCATATAACATAAGTCGTATTGTTGGTGTTGTTGTTGAAATCCAAGAAAAACGATTATTTTGGTTAAAAAAATAAAAATCACAAAATATCGATCAAATATGATCAGAAAAAATGTTAAACCAAAAATTGTTAAACTTGATTGAAAAAAAGAGACAATTTTTAATTGCACAACTTGTAATTCAATTCTATCGATAAATCTATGTTTTTTTGTTGTATAAAACCGCTATAACCGTTACGCTCTCTGGAAAATACCTATAAAATGGATCTTTTTTTAGACAAACTTTTCCAAATCATAAAACAGTTTAAGCTGAAAAGGCTTGGATAGTGTGACAGAAATTTCCCAACGGAATCACAATATTTAATCAGGTTTTAGATGACATTATTTTAAGTTGTAAAACACTTAGTTTTTGGAAGCATTTCTTTTAAATACCTATAGCTCACGTGAATCTGAATATTGTCCCTAAATATCGTGGTGGATGTCACAAATCCTAATAAGTTTTATAATTCCTATGAAAAAACTGCAATATTTTTTTTTTTTTTTTGGTGTGTCACCCTAATGCACATTGACTTCCCGCAGCAGTAGTTGGCTGCTGAAATTAGAAATCGATGATACTCCTTTCGCTGTGTGAAATGCTTTTTAATAGCTGCTCGTTTGATTTATGAAAATTCGATTTTTACAATGTGTGCACGCAAGAGTTGTGGCATGCCACCTATCTACTAGTTTTTTGTACTTTTTTGTGTGCGTTTTTTTTTTGTAAGTAAACGTACATACTTTTTAATTCCCTTCAATGGAGTGTTAGCAACAACAAAGTAACGCTATGCACACTTAAATTTTAACTATCGCTTAGGTGCCATATAATTTTTTGTTGTAGTTTTTTTTTTCGGTTGTTTGCGCTTCTTGTCTTCAATGTGTCTTCAATGTTAATTAAAAGGAAATGCAATCGAAAGAAAGTATGTTTGCCACTTTTTACAAGCTTACAAGCTTAAGCGGCATGCAACCACTTAATTGGACGCGGACTGGCGAGCTTCTATTTGAAGTAGTAGTAGTCGGTAGCAGTAGTTGTAGGATAAGAAGGATGAAAAAAAAGAAGAAGTTGAAGAGAAATTGTAGAAGATTTCAGCAAATCCGACTTATTTCCTAAATCAGGGTCATACAGAGACAAAAAGTTATGTGTATACGTCTATATGTATGTATGTAGATAAAAGTACGTATGTATTTTGAATGCCCATACTGACTTTTGGAAGTACATATACTAGGGTGAGAAAAAATCTTTGGAATTAGAATGGCCCGGTCTTCATGTCGCTACATTACGCGCAGAAAAATTGAAAATGATGCATAGGGGCACATTGCGTTGGCACTTTTTTCATATAAATAACAATATTTTAAAACAAGCTAGAAATATAAAGCATTTTTTTTCAATTTTTCCTTATAATTTGTGATATTTAAGTTGAAAGACCTAAACAAATTACAGAATGATTTTCATATAACATGAGTATTCATATAAAAATACAGTAGCATCATATGTGGCACTTTCATGCATAGCAGAATTTAATTAGCTGTTTTAATTTAAAAATTAAAAATTTTTGTAAAAAATTTCGTCGCTATAAGTGCCACGTACTTATATAAAAACTAAAGGACGAACACACCAAAACTGCGACACGTAGAAATCAAATACTAATAGAAAAAACTAAATGGATTTGAAATTTGTTTAAATTATAATACTTTTGAATTTTAAATTTAATACTTTGGAGTTTAAACGTAATAAGAATGATAAAATATATTTGATATTTGTTCCATATGTGTTCAAGTGATCGAACTGTCTTCTTCAATATTCCTTTCACGATTGATCAATATTCCTTAATAGACTCATACCGCTAACGTCTGCAGGATTAGCCTGGAAGATTTTGCTTTACGTCTCGAGCTGGCGCTGTTTGAGCTTTGAAACTTCTCAATGAAGCTTGCCGCTTTACTTTTCGTGCAAAATACTGCGATTTACGTACATACATATTTTGCAACATTACGCGACAAAACCTTAAGGTTTTTTGAAAGCGCCCTGAGAACCTTCCGATCACTGCGATGATCGCTTTGACCATGCTCGTCTTCGCTGCCAGGCTTTTAAATATTGTCAGTCCTTTTTTCTTATCGATTCAAAACTCTAGGAACTGTCGATTGGTGCCATTTTAGATTTTTAGCAATTTTTCGCGCCGGATTTTTTTTTTTGCTGCTAACTTGGTTGTCATTTTTAACTAAACTATAAATCAAATCCAAATAAAATTTCTCATACGTGAACTCTACTCATATTTGAATTTTAAAATATTTAAATACTTTCGGGTGACTTATAAGTTTTCCAAAGTGTCTCAATCTTGGTGTGTTCACCCTTTAATTGATACCCGCGATTTTGTCCGTGTTGCTTACGTCTCCATATACTTAAAGAAGATTTTTTGAAGTTGAAGTTTCGATGAAGTAAAAACAATGTCCTGTATTCACAATATAAGTGAAGTCGACTCTGAAGCTAGAAGCTATTTTTTTTTGACATGGTTTCCAATAGAATATCTGCCAAAAATAGACATAACTGTCTTTAGTTCGACTTTGACTAAGTGGCAATTGCTTTTAACTGCACAAAGCTATACGTTTCCAATTTCATCCAAATTGGATTAAAAATAGGGATTTGCTGAGTAAGTCGCCTCCAGCGCCACCTAGCGCATCCACTTTTTTCAAAAAAGTATTCCTCGTTGCACTCTCGTTATAGGTTTTAAATTTAATCAAAATGGTATCATAAATACAGGTTTTGTGAATAACTCGGCTCTAGCGCCATCTAGCGCATTTATTTTTCATAATAGTATTTCTTATTGCATCTTTATTTTACCTTTAAAAATTCATCAATATTAAACAATAATAATTGATTTTTAAATATCTCGACTCATGCGCCACTTAACGGATTGTTAGGATGCTTCAAATTTGTAAATGACTGGACCAAAATAGATGCTGTTTTCTACGTGTTTATTAGCATTTTCTATAACTTTCCGCTAGATTGGCATAAACCTGCGACTTCAATTAGTTCCGAACAGTCTGGGATGGTTAAATCGGGCGATCTTTCTGGTCATACCAAATCGCCAAAAGGGGACATTACACGGCCAGGAAAGACTCATCCAATTTCTTAAGATTTATCATGACCCTATAGCGTTTGTCAGTACCAGTGGCCACATTGTCGTTGACGTCCTCAAAATAATACGACCCTATCACTACTCCCGCGTGAACGCCGCAGTGGCCCACAAGCGAAGATTTTGCAAAATTGAGGTAACCGCTCAGGTGGAAATGCGCCTCGTCGCTCATGTTGATTTTCGACACTGAATCGGTCTCTGCGTTGTTGAGATTGGGGATGGCTTGCCGGTGATTCACAAGCGACTGATGGTCAGCTGGCATTAACTTATGCACTGTTTGCATTTTATACGGGCAGCTGTGTAAGACTTTCCCTAAAATTAGCTGTAGGCTGTGTCTGGAGATGCCCAATTGGTTAGCCCGTCGTCTGGTTGAAGTTTCTTCGTTCTGAGTGAACGGCCGAACGACTAGTCCGGTGGCGGCCACGCTCTGCAAGATCTCTAGTCGTTCCTGTCTGCTCGAGTCGAGCAGTTTAGCACCGGAATCCTTTTTCAGCTGAATGTTTTTGGACTATTGTTGGGTCCTTAACATGAAAATGAGACTCATTTATTATATATACAAAAAAAAAAATTAACCTTCTATGGATACCTTTCTAAATGTCAATTCAATCCCTTTACATGTTATATCTTTTGTGTTAATCGGAGTAGTGGTTTTGTGTTACAGAAGTTTAAATGCAAAAAAGGTCATTATTGAGCTTTTTAGAAAATAGTGCATTTATGTTCATCTTGTTTAGTGGACAAGCTTTGTAAAAAATAATGAAAAAGGTTTTGTTGAAAGAGAATTTTATTATAAAAATGTGGAGTGTAGGAACGTCTAAATCGCATAGAAAAAGTTAAATTTATCACAAATTAAATAATAGCGGCCAAATTTGTTTTCACTTTTTCAGTTGAAAGTCGGTCAACAATTTTTCATTTTACGGTGCAACAGCCAGAATGAACATTTGAGGTAATATAACGCCTTATATGTATTTGTGCCCGCTTATTCTGAAAATAGCACCCTAATTGTGCCACCGCCGCTAGATTTTCTCGATACAAGATGCTGAAAGTTTACATCAGCTTATCCCAAAATAGGTTGAAATTGTATCAATGTTTTCCAACACCGTTTCATGAATTGCATTCTTAAAACTAATCTGAATTTTACACAAAACTATAGAAATTTTGATACCCAAAATGTTTACATTCTTATAGATTTTCTAACTGTTAGAGTAGGCGGCCGTGTAGCGAGTGGGAGCTTCATTCGGTATGTACCTGGTTCGAATCCTGGGCGGGGTAAGTAACATCAAATTATTGTAATAGGAATGCCAAATCTCCGAGTGCATTTTTGCTATGAAAAAACACAAAAGTAATTTGGAGTTCGGAGTCGGAGGTTCCTCAATTTGTGTTATAACACCAAGACGTATCCTTCAAATTATAGGAGAAGTTCGGCCACTTCTAGTAGAAGATGTCAGATAAGATGAGACGGAATTTATTTTTAGACCGTGAGAGCTTTTCTGAAATCCCGAAAATAAAAACATCAAACCCTAGTGTACAAAGCTGAATTTCCATTCTGTCATTTCTGATCGGCAATGCCACGTTTTA
The DNA here is from genome assembly GCA_951828415.1 of Anomoia purmunda. Lineage (NCBI taxonomy): Eukaryota > Metazoa > Arthropoda > Insecta > Diptera > Tephritidae > Anomoia > Anomoia purmunda. Next base: position 50,940,280 of record OX639995.1, read on the forward strand.
GAAGGACTGGTCAATGTGGTCTGTTTTATATCTGGACGGTCTAATGTATATATGTGCAAACATTGTATACTAGATATATACATACATATACATATGTTTGGCGGGCAGTAAATCCACCCATCTTACTTTGGGTGCATTAAAGTAGCAGTGGCACGTTGTTGATGGCGGCTATGGCAGTGGCATTGCAGATAAGCGCAGCTGGCAAACCAAAATCCTTTACTTAGTATATCTGGCTTTCAGTCGTGGGACAGTGTTGGAAGTTGGCCGCTAGCTTACTTCTGCTGGTTGTTAGCTGATGATTTCCATAGTTTCCATTTCTTTCTTCTCATCTACAGCTTAGTGGATTGCTAAATGTCAGAACATAAGTCAACACTAATTGCGATTTACAGCAATGCGCAGCGACACAAATATCTGATGGGATATGTACCTATGTAGGTAGTCATACAAAACTTGTAAGTGTGTATGTGCTATATATGAGGTAGAACCCAGTAGCGACATTTATTGACAATGGCATAAATGCCATATTACCACAGTTGCGAAAAACATGCCACGATGAGCGACATCTGGTTTCATATATAGTATGATATTTAGTATGAGTTATTCTGTTAAGTACATCTGCCTGTAGATCTATACGGAAAATAACAGGCTACCTGTAATGCCGTTCGTTTTGCACTGCCCCGCCCTGGCAGTGAAACTAATTCTTAAATAGGAACTTTCTAGACTGTTTGGCCGACCTGAGCTCGGCAAGCATTCCCGACCTCCTCTGCTACGTAAGGCCCACTCGGTGGTTCACCTTCAAAGGTAAGAAAGGAAGGTAATGCATGGCTTCCGTCAGCGGTATTACAACGGGCTTTATGTGGACCTACGTGTGGCTCTGTGGTCTTGCAAGGTTGCTGCCGCTCTAACCTAACCGAACAAGATTTAAAGTTTTTGATCATTTCTAGTAGCGCCAATATGTTTTATATTAGGAAAACCAAAAATTATTTATTCGTGAAAAGTGATTTATAGTAGTATTGCTAGCAAAATGTAACTAAGCAATTTATTCAATTACACAATGTAATTTTTCTTTTGCATTTAAAGTTGTTATTCCAACCTTTAAATGTAGATATTTGCCGCACTACAAGGCCGACAACAGCAGCAACTACGAAAGTAAGCCCGTGTGCATGTAAATAAGCAATGTTGCTATATGTTCTGGCATTTCTAGTAAGTAGATATCCATAGTCACAAAGTTGCCTTCTCATATTCCTCTTTTTTTGTACGAGCATAAATATGCGATAAAAAAAAGGATACGTTCTTACATTTGCGACCCTCTCTCTGTCAGTTTGCATTACTACATATAGTACATTTTTGCTTGTTAACTAACGGAGTTTCGTTTATATTTCCATATGTAAATTATGTATGTAGATGTGCACAAAAATCACAAAATAGTCGCCATGCAATGGAAGGATATAAAATTATCTGTCTGTCTGTTTGTGTAAGGACCTGCTCTACACTAACAAAATTTATTCCCCAATAGGATGTTTTCAATTCAATTGCAACTGTTTTTGCTAACCAAGTAAGCCAAAAAGAGTTTCATACAAATTATAATATTTTGATTCTAAATCACTAAGATACGAGTAGAAAAAATATAGTTTAGAGTAGGAAAATCGATACAAAAAGAAAAACAAAAAATCGATTAGCAATTCAGCTTGCATTGGTCCAACATCTCTGTATATTCATTCAAATTTATTCTACGCCTTAAAAGATATCAAAGATTGAAATTCAAGGAGATTTACACATATGTGAAGTATTCTGTATTTCCAAATACAAAGCTTTCTTGGCTCAGAAGTTATAACCAAAAATAACTCGAAAAAGTAGGATTTCCATTTTTTGGGATAGAACAAACTCTAACAATTAGAAAATTTACAAGAATGTAAACATTTCTATTTTCATTTCTTTTTTTCAAAATTATTTATTGTATCTTTCTTATGACAAACCAATAACAAATTTTAAATTCTTAAAGCTAAGCTCTTTGCTGCGACTGCAACAGGTAGCAAAGTGAATTTTTTGTGTTACGAGGGATATCATAAAAAGTAGTTAATCAAAGGGTATCGTAAGGAATGCCATGGTATAATTCATAGTAAATATCTTGAAGGATCTTAACATGAAATATATGATGTTAGAATGAAGCGTTTCCGAACCCCACTGTCTAGGCGGTTTGAAAGGCCTAGGTTCCAAGCCTCGTTTTTGCCTGTTTGAGGAGTGATCGAACTCTTAAATTTGTTCTACACACAATTGCGTTTATTCCGTGGAGTTTGGCTGACGGAATGGTCGAGGTTCCGATCCGTTTTCTGGTGTAGGATGGAAAGGCCGAGTCTTCACGCACAAGGTCAAGTTTTCGAGCCGCTACCTGCTTTAGAAGTAACCTCGAATTTTTCTATTTGTCGCTTGTTCGGTGGCGTTTAGCGGGAGGAAGTGGTCGAAACTTCCGAGATTCCGATCCGTTTCAGTCGATATCTTTAAATGTATTAACATGAAATAAAAATAACTTCCATGTAATATAAGTAGGACAAAGCTTTTAATCACAATTTAATTTTATGTCCGTTCTCTTTAAACACCTAGGATAGTTTTGTTTCGGTAAATTTTTAGCAAGTTTATTTGGATGGTTAAGTAGCCTATTTTTTTTCATTCTCTCTACAACGCCCATAACCGTGTTTAAAATTTGAAATTAAATCATTTGATTTAATGTAGATTTAATGTTCATTCTGGCTGTGAAATGAAAAGTTTTTGAAACCCTTACAACTGAAAAATTGAATGTAGCTAACATTTTAATTGACCGCTTTTATTTAATTTGTAATAACTTTTACGTTTTCCCTCCGATTTAGGCGGTCTTGCACTAAACATTTTTGTAATTAAAATTCGCTTTTAATGAAATGTTTTTAATTATTATTTCACAAAGTTTATTCACTAAAAATAATGAATAAAAATTAATACTTCTCGAAAAATCACGTTTTTTTGCATTCAAACGCCTTTAGCTCAAAAACTACCATTCCAATTAACACAAACGATATATCAACGTAAAGAAGTAGATTGAAGTTTTAGAACGGTATCAATAAAAAGTTAATTTTATTTGGTTTTCTGGAGTTTTGTGGCAGTGACTGCAAATGGACCTCGAAAATAGTATTTTTTCCTCTATATCTCAAAAGCGCATATTTGGAAAAATAAATGAAACTCACTTTTCCAGTTCAAAGGCCCAATATTAGTATAACTCCCTTTTTTTAAAGAGGTACTCCCCCAATTATCTAATATTTGTAATTTAGTCTTAAAGTGTCGTCCACGTCAAAAGAGTAACAAAAATTGGTGCAGATTTCTTCGGATAATCCTCCATACAACTTTCAGGTTGGTTAAAGGGCTTTCTTTCTTTAAACAATATTCACTTAAAATACGTAAATCGGTGAATAAGTAAAATATAAAAAAATTCTTCAGGTTAGGCTTTCGGCTATACTCCTTACTTATCATAATTATACGACAGGGACTTTTTCACAAGTTTCGACCCTTAATTTTTAAGTTTAAAATTTTTTAAATTAGTTTTTATTAAAATAGAGTTCATCTATATCTACCATTATTAAAAAAAAATATTATATAGATAATGTTTGTAAGTATTTCTCTCTCAAATTACTGTACCGATTATAATATCTAACTATTTCTTTAAATTAAACATTTACTATTTTTTTAATTTTTTGAGATGTAAATTAGGGTGCATCACTTCCCGTACAAAAAAAATATATTTAATGCTCTTCCATCATAATTATAAAATGTGTTCTATACTTAGACACAAACCTAAATATTTCTGAATAATATTAAGTTTTAGGCGAGCCAAATTGAAAAATTGAAATAACCTCTATTTCTGGTGTGTTTTATAAATAAAAATATTTTTTTAAAGTAATCAACTCAGATCATAAAATATTGTACATGGATTAAGCTTAAAAGTTCTGCACTCTGAATACTTAAAAATTTATTAAACGAATCATACTAACGAAATTGTGTAGATTGTTCTTAAAAAAACTTGAATAACTCTGCCAAAACTTGACCAATTTAGACTTTTTACATATCATTTAAAAGGTATTTTTTCCTTCGTTGCAAATGAACTTATTTACGTACCAACTGTTAACATCATTACGTTGAAGAAATTTTTAAATATTTTTTAACAACCTTTTAAACTTACACTGCTTTATCATCCCGGGGCTTGGGAACATTTACGGAAATAAAACAGGGGATGTGGTCCTAAGACTTACCTAAAATCAGGACTTTTTTTTAGGAATAAGCTAAAAAAATACCTACAAACCCACGGCAGTCTGCACAGTGCACTGACCTTTAGTAAAGCAAGCCAAAAAGATCGGCTTACCCTTGACAGTTTCTGTCACACTTTCCATGCGATTGTTCAGCTTTTGCGAGAATGGGACCAAGTACACTCGGTAAACCATTCCTGCAGAACATTTCAGAGTTCAGCCGCCTCTCTATGTATGACGCACTAAAATTCATCAAGTGCTTCATTTTGAAAAATATTAAAAAAAACAATTTTGGAAAATTTTTTCCAATCGACTCAGCTCACGTAAATATTAATATCTTTCGAAATATTTTAGCTGAATTTTATATAAATTTAATCTTCATACCTTGTGGAAATTTCAACGAGACTCAACAAATATGAATTAATATTTCAAACTTTTTGATTATATTTTTTAGAAAATTTTGTGGTATACAGTTTTATAGCCCTCTAAATATTAATAAATAAATTTAAAATTGCTACGTTGTTCATCATTCATATAAAAAAATTTGCATTCGTTATATGGAGCAACACTGTCATCAAAAAAATAGCAAAAACCATCGAAATTTTTCATCGTCTTGAAACTTGCACTTTCTTATACAGAAATACCCAATTTTTTTTTTAAATTCTAATAGTCTGCAATTTTTGAATTTTATGTGGTTTTTATGGTAAAATATAAAAAATTAGCTAGTAATAAATTAAGTATCGAAACATGTTAAGAATACGTCGCCGTATATATATGATAAGCATGGGAGGCATTTGCGTTGACATATTTATCTATCTATTTTGTTAATCGGAATAGTAGTTTTTTAGTCACAGGTCTTTTATTTAAAAGCGGAAAGACATTAACAATCTCTTTTGAAAATTGTTCAGCTGTTGGGCAGGTGTTGACATAAAGGGTTGCTCTCCGATCGGCTAGAAATTATGAGGGCAACATTCTCGAAAATATTAATTAAAGTTCGTTGAACTAATCAGCCAGGGTTGAAACCAGTAGGCGCAGGGTTGCATTCTGTCGTATTACCTGGTATTACAAAATATAAACATAGTTTTCTCCGTTGCCACGTACTCAGTAAAGGGATTATCAAAAGAGGGCTTAAAACGATTTTCGCCACATAGTTTTAGGCGCAATAAACATGACAACTGTCAGGCTGGTGAGTTTTGCCAGTTTATAAGCATAGGACCGTAAAACTTAAACTTCACGCAAATTCAAAAATGTTTGCGGTTCATCGGAGAATTATTCGAGCATACAACAGTAACAAATTTATTTAAATATTTGGCTTTTCCCCAACCAAGTCTCTGTGTTGCACTGGGTATTTGCCATTTCCAATTTTTCTTCATGTGTATATGTAAATGTATATGTGCATGTGCGCATGTTTGTATTAGCATTACCAAGAAGTCTATGACAAGTGTAGTCGTTTAAGTGAGAGTAACTTTGCTACCCCGAGTTAGTGTCGAGCTTTAATTAATGGCGTCTGTTTTGCTGACATTTTTCGTCGTTGATACTTCGTTAAACTCAAACTGTTCGGTCGCATGCTGTCTCGCAATGTTGCGCACAATTGTAAACGTGTTTGTGTTTTGTATTTTTTTTTGTGTTTTTTCGTTGCAGCATCCAATCCTTTAGTTTCTTTTTTTACTTATTCTTTCATTTGTTTTGATGCTTGCTTTCTATAATTGTGTTGTTGTAGAGTTCTCTTTGCGAAACGTCATCGCCCTCAGCGAGCAACTCAAAGCCACAAAGTATGGTAAATTTAATATGTTGTAGTGGTAGGGGAAAAGATGCCATTGCTGGCTGTAACGGCTTGTGCGCCCATGTGTATGCTACGCAAAAAAAAAACAACAAAAAAATAAAACCGCAGTGAAATTGCTGTTGCTTTAATCCGTTTACATACAACAACAACAATACAAACGCAAATGTCGAGAAGTAGCGAAGGACCGAAATGAAAGGTCTGATTTGTCGGAAAATAAAAGTACTACGTGTAAATTAAATTAATGGAAATGCAAAGCTTTAATGCGGACTTGTGCAGACTTGTGAAATCGAAAAATGGAGAAAAAAATTACGCACATTTTATTTCGAACAGTTAACATTGCCACAAACGGAGAACGAAAACAAATGAGAAAGATTTCTTTGATTAGGAAAACTATTATATTAACCTGACACATTTTTGTTTTTTGGTTATCAATAACCATTATAGCAAGTAATTTTTTTCTGGTCATCATTGCGAAAATGTATTTTTGTTTTTTATTGGTTACGACACCAAGAAAACCACTGTCGCACAAGAATTATGTTTTTGGTTGAAACAAGTACGAATTATTTTTTTCTCAGTGTATGGAATGGGGATGTTTTTTTCAAGTGGTGAAAGTCGCTGATTGCCATTCACCTGGGAGTGGCCAAAACGATACTTTTGGATTCGGCTCAAGCTGCTCACGACTTCCGGGTGATTTCACCTAAGTGTCCTCAGGCTAGCACTCGAGCATCCGTTTGGGAGTGAGCTAAAGTGAGATGGCGAACCAGGTGGGGCCACTCAAAAGGTTTCGGATTAACAGTCCACCAGGATGTGCAGGATCTATTGTGTCCTTAAAACAAAACAAACGCCGAAGTATCTGGCTGTGCGCTGGGCTTGGAAGAGAAGCACAATGTGATCAAAGATCACTTCTAGAAGCATCTAGAGCCAAGGGCTCGAAACATGGTAGTCTGTAGCACCAGCACCAGACGTCAGCCCAAGAAGATCCACTAAGTCACGTGGTTTTCTCCATATCGATAAACATGAAACCAAATCGACCATATTGCGATAGGCGTAAGGCATGCTTCCAGTTTATTAGACGTACGTATAGTCCGAGGACCGAATATTATAACCATGTCGCAGCCAAGATGCACATACGTCTCTGCGTCTGAATACAGAATCAAACCTCGACGTTGGAATGATGCAATCGCAAAAGAAAGCTACAAACTTCACCGCTCGACTTTCACACCTGCATTAAGAGCAGATTTCTCTATCTCTACGTACTGCCGCTGAGGAAGTTATTGGCTTTCAGCGAGGCAGAAAGAACAACCGGTACGATGGGAAATGTCACACCGCAGCAAAGACAGACACTACTTACAGGGACAAGCTACGATCGGCCGCAACGCGAGCTATATGGAAAAGTTCCCGGGGGTTGAAAAAGGAAGGACGACGCATTGTTCGTGGAGAGAAAAAGATTTTAAGACCGCGACAAATTCCTGCAAGAAAAAGAACGGCGACGACTAATGTCCATAGCACACTCAAATTGTGGAGCGAACAGTTCTCCACTTTGCTGAATGGTAAGAGTGAAAACGTTGCCGGGGAAGCTGAAGATCCCGAACTACAAATCGCTGATGACGGCATTAACATCCCGTCACCCGGATAGCAATATCGCGGCTACGGAGCAAACAAGCCGCTGGAGCTGATGTTTTACCAGCTGAGCTATTCAAGCATTGTGGCGAAGAGCTGGTAAGATGCATGCACTAGCTCATTTCCAGAATATGGTCGGACGAATGTATGGCCACAGATTGGAATTTAAGTGCTCTGTGCCCGATCTACAAGAAGCGTGATCTTCCAATATGCGCCAACTACCGCTGGATCAGCCTGCTTTACATTTTGTATAAGATTCTATCGAGCATGTTGTGCGAAAGAATGAAGCCAGCCATCAACGAACTATCCAGCCAGTTCGTTGGCTTTAGACTTGGGAAATGAACCAACGACCAGAAATTCATGACACGTCAAATTTTAGAAAAGCCCCTTGAGAAGACACACCATCTATTTGTCGAATTTAAATCAGCTTTCGATGGACGAGAAGAGTCTGGAAGTTGCCTATTTGCCGCGATGTATAAATTTGGTATCTCTGCAAAACTAACACGGCTAGTTAAAATTACGCTGAGCAACACAACCAGCTCAGTCAGAATTGGGAAAAACAAACAAGGTGACTCCCCATCGTGCTGATTCTTTAACATTATGTTGGAAAAGATAATTCGAGTTGCAGAATTAAACCGATCACACACCATTTTTGGTGATTGGGTGCAACCGCTGGCTTATGCCGAAGACATTGATATCATTGCCCTCAACAACTGCGCCGTTAGTTCCGCCTTTTTCAAGCTGGATAATAAAGCGAATCGAATAGGTCTGGAGGTCAATGAGGGCAAAACGAAGTACCTCCTGCCATCGAATAAACAGCCAGAGTATTCGCATCTTGGCTTCCGCGTCACTGTTGACAATTACAATTTTAACAAAGTAGAGAACTTTGTTTATGTGGGTACCAGCATTAACACCAACGATAATGTCAGCATCAATATCCAATGAAGAATTTCTTTTGCCAACAAGTGCCTTTAATAACTTTTATTTTTATATCAAAGCACTTTTTATTTTTTCATAATGTTTATGGAGAATGTCTTATGTTTTGGAAAAAATATTAAATATTTAATTTAAACAAATTATTTTTCAATCCCTGATTATCTCTCCTTATGAAATCGCATACAATTTTTATCATTTCTGGAGCCCTAGCCGTTTTCTCCTTTTCTAAAAGTATTAAATAGTTGCGTCTTTATTTTTGAAAGTTATTGCATTCTCTCCTTGCTTAAAGTACCATAATTTCGTATAGTTTGTATGAGAGGACCTCTAGTGAAATTTTCGAAGAATATTTTTTTTAGAATATTTTAATCCTCTAGCTACTTTATAAATTTTCTTTTTGAGTTAGTAGGTTAAAATTTTCTACGGAAATATTTAACTGATCTAAACTTTTCATATCGCTCAGATATACTTATATATTTGAAAAGTTTTTTCCTATCAAAATTTTAGTGAGTCATCAAAAAAATGCGAGCTAACTATTACAAAACTGTCGAGTGTTTTAATTTTGCGTAGGTATATTATTAAAAAACTCCAGGCTCGTTTGAGTTGCCAAAATATTGGCACACATTGGAATCGAATGGATTCTTTATTTGTTTTTTCTTTATTTATTTATTATTTATTTCTAAATAACTTTTATTAGCTTCCAGGTTGGGTTTAACCTTCACTTGGACATTTTGACCGTGAACGAATCCGTTGCGTATGGGGTAAATTGACGCAACTTATTTTTGCGACTTTTGTCTCACTTGTAAGAGTAAGTCGTGGCATTAAGTAAATATAAAAAAATTTTTATTGCTTATTTAAATAATTTGTAAAAATAAAGATGGTCTGATCAAAAATTGACATAAAAACAGAGAAAAAGGAGGAAAATGGAAACAATCAAATCAAAAATAATGAAATTTTTATTCAATGACACATCGAGAATATTACAAAAACCAGTTACTGATCAACGATTAATATTTATTTTGCTACGATAAATACCGACAAGCTTGTGGAAAGCGCCACCGCCGCCCCTACTTTTTTTTTTAACGCCAAACCTAAGTCGGAGTTTTCGATCGTTCAAACGAAGACAGCGATTGATTTTTTATACATTTTGTGAGACATTTTTGCAGAAAAAATTGGAGAGCCATATTTATCATTCCACAATTCTTTGATAGATTCACCATTGGTGCTATAAATACTTGCTTGTAAAAATAGGTCACAAAACGCTCGCATTGTGACGAAATCAAAATTATTCCATTTATCCATAAAAACACGTACCTACTCCTTGTAAATTCTTCATACCCAATACATTTTTGAATCACTCGATAAATAGCAAAAATTATGACCAGGGATCAGTAATATGTGCCGAGGTCAATAAACCGTAAGAAATTAACTTGATTGGGAATCCAGAGCGCGAGACAAACTAGACGAACCACAGGCAATGAATCTTCAATTGTTTTGTTTTTCGATAAGTAAAAAAAACAAGCGGCCAAGCAAACAAGCTTTTTCTCTCAAGTTTTAGAACAAATATTCACCACTATTATCAAATTCGCTTTCCTTTTCATATGGCAAATACTCTCCATTATTGTCTGTATCAAATGGATCTGAATCATCAGTTGGAGAGATCTGTTTTAAGCAATTAATGCTGAAACTTACGTCAAATGGATTCAAAGACCAGACGAAGGTTAAAATTATGCAATGTTTCCAAATATTTGAATCACACATTTATATATTGCGTATTTGTTGTAAGTATGCAAATATAATGCTGTATAAAAAGTTTATAGAGGGACACTTACTTTTCAACTACCAGCAACAGTAAAAAAAAGTCCGTCCCTTAATTTGAAAAAAAACATCCTCAAACCCCTTGTGTTTCAAACAGTTTTATTTCAAAAAAAAAAAAAACAGCATGTGTAACTGCAATGGTTTAAAATTTTACAGTTTTGAAAAAGTAACTTAAAGTCTGCGTGCCTTCTTTATGTGTTCATGAATAATAGGGTTTTTGAATTATCAATTATTGCATTCCGTTGATATTTCTTTATACGCTTCATTAAAAAATTTCCTATTTAGAATTCCATTAAATTTATAAAAATGCTTGAAATTTTCCCACCCACTTATAGCTGCTAGCAGAACGTGAACAAAAATACTAGCTGCCACAATTACGAGAACATAGCGTCATTTATTTAAAAAAAAATCAAATGAAATTAATTCGCTACTTTGCCAGCCAGCCTTGCAGTCAGCTAAAGCGATAAAACGTCGGCGAAAGTGTGCAAATGTTTAAGCATATTTACAGGCGCCAGAACAGTGCATTGCGCCATTGCCAAGAAAGTGCCACACTTGCCTGGCACATAGAAAATTTTTCTGCAACTCCGCCGCTGATTATTACGGAAATCACATTTGGAGCACAAATGAGCTGCAATTTAAACGGCGGCAGCAGTCACTGACACAACGCCACATGTGGCCACGGTCGATGTGTAGCGGCAATTTGCACAAAGGGCAACAGATCGGGCGCACGCGTTTAAATTAAGTGCACACAGATGAGTTCATTTTATTTATGCATTTCGTTCGTTTTCGTTTTGTTTTTTTTTTTCATTTATCATGCATGTAGCCCTTTGTGTTGCACTTGCAACAAGAACAAAAAAAAATCAGCAATAACTATAACGGGTGTGTGGATTAACTCGGGTGATTTTCATGGCGCGCCATCGACCAGAGCTGCGCATTTTTATTGCCGCCGCCTGTTACTTTTGCCACTGTTGCTGTCATTATTGCTGCTGATTTCACTCCTAATGAACGCAATTTGCTGTCTGCTTTTGTGGATTTGTTTTGGGATCGTTGCAGCAACATTTCCATTTCGTCGTAACTTACGCAGCGTTTGCAATTAACAGAAACATAAACCAGGCTGTCCAACTGATATCCGTGCTTTCATGTCCATACAAGGAAATTTATACTACATAATTACGACAAGAACGTAGTTTGTGGTGTGCAGTTTAAGTAATCAAGTTGTTAAAGTCAATGTGGCGAAAATCTGTAATCGGAGTGATCTCCGTTAAATTCCGAAAATCGGGTGAAGAAAGAACAGTAAGTTCTGCTAATATTAAACTCGCTGCAAAATGTTTAGCAAAAACAAAGTAGGCTTTCAAAATAATGTTTTTATGTTAGCGCTTAATTATATTTTTGAAACTTAATTAGCTTCTAAAGGCAAGACCTCAACAGCGAAAAAACAAATCGTGCACCTATGTAAATGCGCGAGGCAGAAGTAGAACTTCTTTGTAGGAGTAGAAATTAATAAAATTAGTGGTAGTAATTAAAATTAGTGGTAGAAGTTAATTAAAGTGGTGAAAGAAATTTAAAAAATTAGTGAAAGGGATTAGTAAAAATAGTGGTAAAAATTAGTACAAATAATGGTAGAAATTAGTAAAAATAATGATAGAAATTAGTTGTACCATTAGTAAAAATAGTGGTAGCAATTAGTAGAAGCATTAATGAAAATAGTGATAGAAATGAGTAACAAAAATGGTAGAAAGTAGTGGATTTTAGTAAAATTACTTGTACCATTAGTAAAAATAGGGGTAGAAATTGTAAAAAAAAATGGAAGAAATTAGTAAAAATAGTGGTAGAAGTTAGTAAAAATAGTCGAGGAAATTAGTAAGAAATAAAGGTAAAATTTAGTGGTAGCAATTATAAAAAGAGTGGTAGAAATTAGTAAAATTTGCGGTAGTAACTAGTAAAAATAGGGGCAGAAATGAGTAAAAATAGGGGTAGAATTCAGTAGTAGCATTGATCAAAATGGTGGTAGAAAGTATTAAAAGTAGTAGTAGAAGGTAGTAAAAATAGTGGTAGAAATTGTTAAAAAAAAGTGGAAATAATTATTAAAAATAGTGGTAGAAGTTAGTAAAAGTAGTCGAGGAAATTAGTACAAAATAGTGGTAGAATTTAGTGGAAGTAATTATAAAAATAGTGGTAGAAATGAGTAAAAATAGTGGTTTAAATCAGTATTAGCAATAGTAGAAGTGGTGGTAGAAAGTATTAAAAGTAGTAGTAGAAGGTAGTAAAAATAGTGGTAGAAATTAGTAAAAGAGATGGAAGAAATTTGTAAAAGTAGAGGCAGAAATTAGTAAAAGCATTAATAAAAGTAAAAATTAATTTATCGATTAAAAAATGCAATTTTTAATTAGTTTATTGTATTATAGACCTACTCCAAGCGCATATCAGCCTATTATCAAAAGTTTCTGTTCATTTTATTGTCTAAATTATATGAAAAATCTGCATAATTAGCAAATAAGTGTTATCGATTACTTCGTTGCCGTACTCCCGTGCACCAGAACCATATGTGAACTTAGTTCGAACTGTTGTTTTTCACTAGAAACTGCAACGCCTGGGAAAAGTTAAAAATAAGATTGCTTTAAGTAGTTCTAAGCTTGAAAAGACTGGTGATGTGGAGTCATAGCTTAAGGAACTTTAATGTTTCGAAACTCTATTACTCAGCAAATACATAGATGTGAAAATAGAAAGTTTCCAAATAACGTTGAACGCATTTTTCTGTGTCCGTTTAGTAGTTGAGTCGGTTGTTTGACGTTGTGTTTGTTTTGTGGAGCATTTCAAATGTGGAACGTTTATTATAATGCGATTTTTATTGTAATATGCTTGCATCTTGCATCTCTGCCGTTTCTGTGTATTAACAGATGTACTAATTTTTTTTTTGTCCGATAGGTGTCCTGCTATTCTTTTTCCAAGTTTGTTCTTTGACTTTTTCACAGTTTTTGGTTTCGTCACCAGTACGTGGGATCTTTTACCCAATATTATTTCTGTCCATATTTGTCATTCTTTACTCTTCATATTCCCAAGCGCTTATTCTGTTTGAGAAGCTGGGTATGTACTATACCACCAATACCAATGTGTAGGATATTGCCGAGTTTCCGCCATTTTTTCCGATTTTTCTTTCTTTGATTGTGTACCCCATCACTATCATCATCTGTATTAATTCCATTGGTAAGCCATTAATTTTTAACATTTTCGTTATCCGTTTTTTGTTCTCTATGTAAAAGACTACATCAATGGTGTTTAATATTCTTCAAAAAAAAACACAAAGTTTTTTTGCCGCTTCTCTAATAAATGTTTCTCTGGTGTTTCGATTTATAGTTTCTTAATCCAGACAAGTCATATTTTATTGCTCCTTTTGCATAGCTAAATGGTTACCCGCTTTTAACGTCATTGTAAAATTGATGTCCTTATGAAATGAGTTTATTGCGTTCTTTGTTGTTTTACAGCTCGTTCTTCTTCCTTATGGCAAAAATATCATGTACGTTTTTGCGAAGCAGTTTCGTGTTTGTCACTTTGATCAGAATTTCTTCCATGATAATATCGGTCACGTTCGGTGATGCTGAAGATTCCATCGGAAGTCCTTTTAGTTATGTATAAATTATTTTTTCATACTAAAAAAACTGATACCAAAGCAGACGGATGTCGTGTACTTGAAATTTATTTATTGTATGTACTATTTATGTTTATCGATGTGTCTCCCTTTCTGACATTATTAAAAAGCTTAAGTAGCCCCAGAAAACGATCTCCGGAGTGGATTGTAATATATTTTCCTTTTAATGTGTTCCATTAAAAAATCACTCTGATCCCGAGCCAGTGTTAAAAAAGATTGTTTGAATGGCTTAAAGTATTTATTGTATCTACCGATAGTTTTGAATAATTTTGAGTTTGCTTAGTAGTAACGCGTTGTCTTGGTAGTCTTGAATGACATATAAAACTCTTACATCGGATAAATGGAAATAAAGTTAGAAGAGAATTATGCATCCACCTATCAAAAATGTCTCCCTAGGTCCATATTTGGGAGCCCAAGTAAAAATTCTGATTTGACAGATTTGGTAGACCCAAAACACGGTCGAACCTCGAAAAAAGTATATTAATTTGTTTTTATTTTGTCACACAGTGCTATCAGTACGATATCCTCTTTCAGAGAAATGCTGTTGCTACTCTGTTGCCCCTTCTGTTCGGGGATCCAATCTACCATTAGACGATTAAAGCATTCAAAATAAAACAAACCCAAAATAAAATCAGCAAAGCCAGCCTGCATGGGGACAGGACTTTTGGGCCATTGCCGTCTACCCATTGAAACCTGCGTCAAGTTACCTCCGCTATTCATTTAACTTATGCTAACTATTGATCTCTTTGTTTGCTTTCAAGATACCTTTAAATGCTCTTAACTACATTCAGATTAGCAACAATAACAACAACTGTCTAGCTAAAGTCAATGCTGTCAACGGCCGCTACTAATTGTTCAATTAAATCTCATTTAGTATTTACAAGTGGAAAAGGAAATCAAAATGAACTCTGGCAGAGATTGACGTGGGCAAAAAAAGTGGCAAATTAAAAAAAAATTTAACAAAAAACCAGAAAGGCATGAGGAAAAAGTGGGCATAGTAATTGTACCTCAGACACTGGTTTTTCGAACGCACAAAAATGTTAACTTAACAAATTGAAAGTATTCACTCGCAGAGCTAACAATACTGAATTAAAAAGGCGAATAACAATGAGGAAAAAAAAATGGCAGAGAAATAGGAAAATATTTGTATCGATAGTATGTCAGTCAAATGCAATGGCACAATGCATGCCACACTTACAACAACAACGACAACACTAACAACAACAAACAATTCCACAACGATACAGATTCAGCAATTGCGGCTGGTTTGCCTGTTGCAAAAAAGTTAAATCGCTCTTAAGCGGCGTGTACCTCTATGCCACAAGAACCGGTACGGAAAAAAGAAGGTGAGAAAACGAAGCGGAACAAAGGTAGGCACGGGTTGCGCGGGAGCTTAGCAACCGACTAAGCAAACAAGCTAGACTATAGTACGAATGAACGGATTCGATTACCTTTTGATTGTGCGCGCGAAAGTCCCCCGCCTCCCCCACACACACCACATCCCTAACAATATACCAAAAAAAAAAAAAAAAACAAAAAAAAATAGAAAAACAGAAAAGCCAACAAGCAGCACTACAACGACGCTTGAAGTGACACGAAAGAGTGTGGCTAAAGGATGATAAGGAAGGAAGCAGAAAGTGTAAGACGATGGCATATGGAATATGGGTAGAGCGGGGGAGTATTTATGGGGAGAGAGACTTGGTATAAAAAAATACAAATCAGTTGAAAGTTTATATTGTGCCACAAGAAAAGCGACGCAAACTGCCGAGGAACGGTACAATTACAGAAAATGTAAAAGATATGCAAATAGTTTGAAAGAGTGAGGAATCAAAGAGCTTAGCGGGTTGGTGAAAGGAGTACTGAGACTGAGACTGCTAGAAATAATATTGTTATAGCCTTTAGGTAGATTTATACAAATGAACGCATACATACAAACATAATAGGAATGCCAGTCTCGGTATCCCCTCCTTTTTTGAATCCCGAAAATCCCGCGACAATTCGATTCATTTGCTGGGATTGTTGAGCAAACTTTTTTGCGTCAGATGCACGACTATTGCATAGGTATTAAATATCAACAATCTCATGTATTTTGTTGTTGCTTTAAGACGCTGAAATCTACATACGTATTTATATAAGGTCTAGTAAAAAAAAAATGAAATGAAAAATCAATCAATCAATCATTACTGAAAACTTAAGTTTGTGAAATTTTATACTTGGTTTGCTGGATAAATTGAATAATTTAATTAATTTATAGGCTTAGTAAATACATATATTATTTGCTAAAATTATAGTTCTTTTTTTATGAAATCTTGCTTTGAAATACTACAATAGGATGTATACATATGTATGTGTTGCACTTGTAGATAAAGAGATAAATAAATACAATGGTACAAAAAACGAAGGAACTCTGAGGCTCATCCCTATTTCTGATTACCCAGCATGACCTCAGCTATCCAAATGTGAAGGTTTTTAGTAGGGGAACTCCCAACACCTTGGAGATCGACTATGTACAAATTTAAGTACTTCAATCTCTGCACTATCAAAACCGGACATGTAGAGAAGAACAAGGTTCACTCTACTGAAGGGACATCAGCAAAGCCTGGCTAGACTGATGCCACCAACAGTATTGCAATACCCACTCCGCTGTGAGTCAACCCATTCAATAATTAATACTTTAGTTCCCAAATTGGTTCAGCCCTAACGGGAAGGGGGCGCTGGTGTTCGCACCTTTCATTCCTTTTATGCGGTTGAGATTGACACCATCTCGACCTGAAAGACGGTGGGTCATTTACTCATCGCGATGGAAAGCTTAGCCCCAGGTCCATGTATTCCTTCTTCTTCGGCTCGTTTGTGTATCTATGTGTAGATATGGAGCCAAGATACGGGAACCCATTTGACTACACGCTTCTTTCAACGGTTTTAACTTGAAACTTTCTGCCGAAGTAGAATTCCCTAGGCAGGAAGTCAAATATTTTATATATTTCCAACGCTTGTGTTCTGCTTAGAATTCCTGATCGAGACTTGGTGTGAAGAAAAGTCCCTTCATCTATACGGAGTTTTTTTTAGAAAGTGGTATCAAAACCCACTTCGAAAGTGAGGAAGACGCATAGATCAATCTCCCTAGATTTTAAGGCGTTTTGGATTTTACGAACTGAATACGTTGATTTCTCTTTGAAGTATGCAAATTGAGTGCGGTGCAAGAGAATGGAGGAACTCAACGTGTACCTGATATGTAGATTAAGAGGTCCCTCGACTGTTTTTAAAAAGAAGAAAGTCATACTTATGTCTGTATGATTGAGGCATGCCTCGAAGCCTATTTCCCAATTTGAGAATAGAAGTAATGGATACCTTACTCCAGCAATAACTGACTCTAAACAGACAGATCAGAGGATCGATGATAATGTCGATGCATCTCTGGAATAATAATGACAATAATTTGGCGACAGCATACCTTGGTGTGCATTTTGATGCTATAACACAAATTGAGGGATCTAAAGTTATACGCCGACTTCGAACGGTAAATGATTTTTGTGGGAAATTTTTTCATGGTAGAAATACATTCGGAAGTTTGCCATTATCTGCCGAGCGGCGAACGCTATTAGAAAATACCTTTCTTATAATTTTGGATATTACTTGACCCTGTCTAGGATTGGAGCCGCCGGTCGGCCGCATCTTTGGGTTAGTGGTGGGAATATATTTCACCTATAGCTTTGAAAGGTCCCAAGGACTCTACTGCGTATCGCGTCTAGATCAAAAATGGAACACGACTTGCTGTAACTTCTTTTCATAGGGAATTTGTGTACCGAATGGGAAATAGTTCAATGCCGAACCTCGAAAATGTAGCCCGAGAGTCTCGCTGTTTTATTTAGTTATGATGCCATCTTGCTTCCTTAGCAGACCTATGGAACCGGATGGCTCTTTTGATAGAATTTTATACAGGCGAGAGGTCTCAGGTAGAAACTCAATGGACTGGCAGTGAAACCTCAATGATGCCGTCTTCGAATATCCAGTTAAGGCAACTGACGTGACCTTTTTGCCCTGTTGAGCAGCAGCTATTCCACGAAAGAACTCTACACATCATCAGAATGAAGCTAGCAACTTTGTTGCCGTGGAAAGATGACAACCGGACATCATTCAGCAGATTCGGGACACCTCCAATATGCAGATCGAATTGGTGAATGATGCTAACAAGCAAATCAGCTCTCGCAGTGACTAGGGTATTGAAAAGTGGCCAATTATGTTGAACTTTTTTTTTAAGAATAAATGTTAACTAAAACAGAAACCCATTAACTTCGGGATGGTTCCGAAAGTTGACATCCCTAGTACTATATAAGTGCATACATAAGTACATTGATACCGGCGTAGAATTACAACAAAGCTAGGTGACAAAGGAGAAGTGCATTCGTTTGCTTTGTAGGCGACTTGTTGAGGTTGAGGTTGAGGCTTTATTCAAACACTCTCGAAGTTCAGCACTTGTGGCCCTGCAGCGGTGTTGTACTGCAATTTTACACGCTTACAATCAGCCAAACGCCAAACGCCAAACGGCGTGTCATTGTAGTGCTTTCTATTGCATTGCCTGTGCATTGTAATGCCTTTTCTTGCATGCAACTATATCTACTTATGTATTTGAGGTGAATTCCGCTGCATATCGCCAAGTCGCTTAGTATTGTTTTGGGCGACATAGCGGCGGCCATAGATTAAGTATTGCGATGCAAATCTTTCTTGTCAAAGCAACTGAATTGCAAAGCTGCGGAAGGCAGCAAACTGCTTGATGTAAGGAGCAGCTTAACGTGCAGCGGAAGAAAAAGAGAATTCGATTTGCTTGTACCGTTGAAGTACTTCCCTTTTAGAGTTGCCTAAGAGGCTGCGCGCTGAGCAAACAAAGCAATGAGGTGTAAATCGTCTTATCAGAATGAGCGACTATAGGGAATATCGCTGTCCATTTAAGTATCGGTATTTACGAGTATTCGAATGTCAGGCCAGTTATTTCAAGGTGTGGGTGAATGGGTGAGGCTTACAGTTGTGATTCATAGAAATATAGGCAATTATTTCAAAGATAATCGCATTTTATTGGAATTATAATGCTTGATGTTATGCGCAAATACATACACACATAATTGGTTTGGGAGGATGACAGAAAAAAATTGAACGATTTTAAAGACGTTTGATTGCTGTATCGCAAAATCTTGCTATATAAATTTTTTTTTCGGTAGGTAGCAACCATTTACAAATATTCTCTGGTAAGGCTTTTGCAAGTGGTTTTCGGTTGGTACACATTTTGTAATGTTTAACATAATTTTAATTTTTTTATATACCGAAACATGATGTAGCGGTCACTTAAACCAATATCAATTTAAGTAGCTCGATATATAATATTTTCAACTTACGGTCGAAATTCAATGTATAAGGTATCGTTGGGAAGGATTTAGCCTATACCTACTCGTAGAATAACACTACTCTCCGTCAGCAGGCAAATTCTATGGTGTTGAGTTTGCATTCACATGGTGTTACCCAAAAACGCGGCGTACAGTGACCTGAAATTGGCCGGTAATAGACTTAGAGACATACAAAAATTATTAGTTAATATTTAAAAAATAATGATCGATTTCGGTTCTGATCCTTATAACATCACTTTTTTGTACGTCATTATTTTGCCATAAATCCTTTAATTAAAAAGGTATAAGCACTTCAAAAGAAAAACAAAGAATATAGAAAACCCACAACTATGATAATAATTTATTACCTCACATTTACTCGAAATATGGTTTATAGATTTAGTGTACTATATATTTTACATGATTTTGTTATTCGAAATAGTTTGAGGGGGTAATAAGTCCGTACTGCGAGTCTGAGAAATTTTATTTTCTACTTCGGTATCAACAGGCGGCATTTTCTGAAAATAAATTAGTTAATTTAAATATTTCAACCATTCACTATTTAGAGTTGTGCGGTAGTTTTGACAGTTCTTTTGTTTCTTATTTGATTTCCCTAATTTCTTTATGACAGTATAGTCCACTTTTTAGCAACATAGACCATATAAGTAAATCCAAGTTGCAAAGCTTTCGCAAAAATTTGGAAAATTTCATGAATTTTTATAAAAATTGTGCAAGTTTGAAATACCGTTGACAATTTTTTTTTCTGTTGTTCTTGGCTGTTTACTTCCATTTAAAAAAATGTCGACGGTTGATGAAATGGCATATTCAAATATATCCATATTCAAAAAATCGATATGGTCTTTGCAATCACGGATTTTATATTGCTGGATGATTGTAAAATAATTTGAAGCTCATGTGACAATTTGGAATAAGTAAAGATACAATGTAGGTGCACGGACGGAGATATAAAAAAAATGCAAGAACAATTATAGAGCCGTAGAGTAAAAAAAAGAAGAAAAGCCTTTTATAATAAGCTTCCGTTTCTAAACTTAACTTATATAATTTAAGTAGGGATGACTTTCTCCGAACGTCGAGCAGAAAGCATTGTACTCAAGAAATACTGAATTTTTCGCTGAAAATGCTATTTCATTAATTTCAAATACGGCGTCTGATAAGATTAAATAAATATTGTGGATTTAAACTTTTTTCTTCTTACAAAACAATGGCTTATGTTAAACTAAATGACAAATCTTGCTACTTTTAAAAATCGGAAGAAACGAGTGAGGAGCACTGAACTAACAATTCAAATTGTGTTGCCCTGGGTTGATGATTCAATCCCATTGTTGAATCAATAGCCAACTGTTAAAAAAGAAATTACTAATATAAAACAATCTTATTTATAAAACAAAGCTAAAAAAGTATTCGACAAATTAAATAAAAACTTTAAGAATAAGACACTGACGAAGAAAGTATGTGATTCAAATGACCTTTTGGAAATGGTTGAAAAATTAAAAATTAGAATTTAAAAAAATCGAATAAATACATAGATCCAATTGTTATCCTATTATCGGACTAGGCTCAAAAGTAGCGAAATAAATGGTGGTTTTTAGGGAAGATTTTCGAGAAAATGGATTTGTAGGTAAGTGCCTTTTGGAATTTCACATTTTTATTTATTTTTGTAGTAATAGGGGTTTTAATTTTTTTTTTTCAATTTTATATTCCGAAATTTTTCGCAATATTGTGGGCATTGAAATAATGAACGTTGTTCGTTAAAAATCGATATATCGAAGACGGCAAAAGAAAAAAAATTAAAAAAGTCAGATATGCCGCCTTCAATTGGTAGTGTAATATAAAAAATGTGGCTTATAATTTTTAATCTGTCGTTATTTATGCGTATTTACATTTGTATGTATATCTCAGAGATCCAGAATGAGTTTTGAAAAAGTCATCCTAATTGTGATAAGAATTATAAAAGTCTTTTGATAATAATTATGACTGAGATAGATTTTTTTTTAAGCTATCGATGTTAGATATTTTGAGACTTATATTATAAAAGGGTTGTCATAATAATTATGAGTGTGAACAACTTTTCAAATCAACAATAACTATTATTTTGAGATTTATATTATAAAACTCTTTTCATAATAATTGTCAGCGAGATATTTTTTTTTTAAATTTTTGAAGTCATTTATTTTGAGATTTTTATTATAAAAGCCTTTGCACAATAATTAAGAGTAAAATAGTACTGGACTAGTCCAGAAGTGATCCCGAACTGGTTACGAAACTATTTCGAAGTAGTCCCGAACCAGTCCCCCACTTTTCCCGAAATGGTCCTAAAAACGTGCCATCTTTCAAGACTTAAAAATTTTCTCTCTTACAGATATGTATTATAACACTTTTAAAATATAAGTCTCAAAATAAAAATCTTCGAGGACTTAAAAAATTTGACAACGGTAATAATTATAATGAGAAGAACTTGTCTAATCAAAATAAATATCTTTGAAGACTTAAAAAAAAGTGTATCTCGCTGATAACTATTATAATAAGACTTTTAAAACATAAGCCCTAACCGCCTTCGGAAACTTAAAAATATTTATCTCTTTATTTATAGTAGATTCAAACAACGCAATTAAAATAATTTCCGCTCAATAAATACTGCGTGCCGTTTGTGACAAATGAATAAACATATTGCGCGAATTAATAATTTCCAAATATAAATTTTTAACTATGTACATATGTACATACAAAATTTATAAACGTTCTTTAATTTTACGCAAAAATGCGCAGGCAATCAACGCCTCTCTAATAAATATCAAAATAGCTACGCATGTGGTTGGTTTGTGGCAAATTTTGCAGTTCATTAATCGGGTATAATTTGCAATAAATTGGCGTTTTTTGCTAACACGGCATTTTAATATGGAACAATAATATTTCGTTATTAAAACATTAAATTTTATGAGTGACAAAATTGACATAGAAATGGGAGTGGGTGGGTGCAAATACAAATGTCAACATTTCTATGTATGTATTTATTTTATTGGAATTATTTAGGTGTCATCAATTCTAGTGAAATATTGAAATTATTTTCTAACCACTCTAAATCAAAAATAGCACAGCAAATATTTGCCAAATCATCAGACGAGGCATTGAAATGATAATCCTCTATCTGTTATGACAGTTTAGAGGTAATTTGCATAAAATTGTTTAAAACAAATATGGAAACATACGTACATATGTATGTATGTATGTACATGAAGCTGGCTCAATAAAAAAAACTTTAATTTTTGTAAGTGATCACAAGTTATCGAAATAACGTCAACGTCTGTGGAAAGGTGTCCACCACGTGGTGAATCGTACTCAAGGGCTTGCTGTTCCCCGTGGAACCAGAATAAAGTCTCCTGTCAGAATTTGTGACCGAGACCACATCCAGTTGTGCTCTCATTCCGCATCCGGACTGGCAGTCGGTAGTCCAGAGTAGTGTGAGACCGCAGCCACAAAGCCTAACCAGAGATCACCCAGCAAAAGCTGGGAACAGGAGCCCAAGAGTATCCAACCTCTTTGTTGGATCGCACTCTCGGGACTCCATCTCGAAACACTACGGAGGACAGGGACCCCAGTGCCGGCGACCGAAACCACAGCTAGCCGAGCTCCCCCTCCACACCGAATCTTCTTACGTTAAAACTTCTTTCAACCATCTTTCGTGCATTAATTCAATATACGCTTTGTGCATCTTCTTCTAACACCTATTGTCTTCCTTCTTTCTGTAATCTCTTCTTTGAGTCCGACGGCAACGTGGAAAAATTCCTTAACCAAGGATTTCCCCCCCCCCGGCCATAATCCACGTCCGCCATAGTTAAGAACTCCATTCTCTCACCACTGAAGCAATGAGCCCGCATTAAACCCTCCACCATCATCTTTTACTCCACTTTCCACCTACTCGACCACAGAGCTCAACCAGAGACCAACACGGTCCCATAGGAATGGAAAATCATACAGTGGAGACGTTCTAGGGGTTCCGAAGTCTCAGGGTACCAGACAATCCTCAGTCAGACCCCTCGGTCGAGACCGTCACAAGCCAACCCGGTAGCAGCCCGAACACGGCAGACTCCCCATCCCAAAAGAAAGGTCCTGTGTCCGATCCACCGCCAGCACATTTTCACCTTCTTTCCTCGGGTTTCTTCTATTTTAATGTCTTTCCGAACGGTGGATGCACAAATCCCGTCGACAGAGCCCCTCTTAGTGATAAAAGGAATTTACAGGCGGTGAGTGATGTTGTCTTGAGAAGGAGATGTTGTAATTCGCTCTGGCCTAGAGTGATTAGATAAAGAGTTTTGACTCTATTTAATTTGGAACGCCCTTTTCTATGCCCGCTGACGAGCATCATAACTGGCCATCGGAACGGAAACATTTTTTGTCGCAGCTGATGTGATGAGGGTGAAGTGGAAAGCAGTGAACAGTAACTTTGCTACTGCACTGCCTACACCAACACTGCTTCGACTGCCTGCCGGATTTGTGATCAACAGATGTAAACGATCATTATACGATCTAATTGAATCCATTTTTTTTAGTATCGGCGGCACATATTGCCTAACTGGTATCACAATGGGCTCAGTGGGCCTAAGTGCAACGGAACCTAACCTAACCTACCATCAACGGCGAGGGTTATAGAGGCAAAAATTTAACTTTGCCGCTTTTTAGTGTGATATAAAAATTTCTTTTGAAGTTCTACTCCATATGAACTTACAAATATGCATTAAATTTTTTCGAACTATTTTCGACTCACTTTAATGTAGGTCTAAGCACTAGCAGCATTACTCCCCACTGCCGCACAACTTGAAAGGCAATAAATGGCCGCACGACGAATGAACAAATTTCATCGGCTTCAATAAACATCAGCCGTCCGTCCTCCGCCAGTCATTCAATTCATTTAACAATCTCTACAAATATTTCGCAGTTTGTATTTGTAAATAGCTAGGCTACATGCCACCAACAACAACACAACCCAAAACAAATCATTATCCACACAAAACGGACATTCCGCAGTACCATAATATTGACCATGACAATAACTCATTTGATCCGTGAATGATCATGGGTGCGGACATCAGCAATAACTAAATACGCGTGTGTGTGTGTATGTATGTGTGTGTGTTTTACTAATACCTACCTCCACACTATGTAAAATAGTAAACAATAACACACATATGCAAATTTTATTACTATTATTATTATTATAGATATTGTTATGAATACGATAATTGTCGATGTTATTGCTATTGTTATTGTTATTGTTTTTGTGATGATTTCGCTGCCGTGTTTTTGTGAGTTTGAGGTGTGTCAAAAGTTTTGCCGAACTTGTAAGGCCAGCTGACAGCTGAATTTCGCAAATTTAATCGGGCGTTAAATGCTGGATACAATGAAATTCAATTTGCTCCAGGTGTTCATATTTTTAAATTAATTTATGTGTGTACGCATTTACATACGTACATATGTACATATGTATGTTGGTATATATGTAGATACCTACTCTCAGAAGATGATTGATGCTGTTATTTTAATTACTGAAAAAGATACAATGTGAAATTAAATTTGAGATATGGGTGTAGCCAGAATAAAAAAAGCATAAAACATTCAATGGCACACAAAAGGTAGGGAAGAAATTTTAGGCAACTTCTTCATAGACAAATTAATGAAAATTGATTGTTTTTCAAATATTTATTTGGACCTTTATATACCGCATACACTACAACGTAAATTATTTATTTTCGTTCGAATTACTTCGCATATACCGAGTGTGTTCACACTTGTCATACCTAATTTTCTTGACAGCTCAACAGCTACAGGTCTGCTTTGATCGAAGATAAAAATGTAAAAGATATATTTTTAATATGCATATTTAAATTTTATTGTGATAGATAACATCTTCTTTTAAATTTACGTTCTTTCATGCTTCTAGAGGCAGTAAAAGTCAAAGAGCAGTTAAGTGAAATACTAATATTTCAAATTGCATCACCCAGTTTGTTTATTTGAGAACACATTTTTCGATTATTATCTATAAAATTAAGAGCCGTGAAATTCGTGATTTCATTATTGATTTATAATAAAATATCTCATTTCATTTTAATTTATTGACAGATTTTAGAAGGCGAAATTACTTAGTTTCATCGTAATTTGCTCATAAATTAAAAATGAGCCATAAATTACGATAGTGTGCCCGGGCTTTTAGATTCTATTAATAGTAGTAATAATAATAAAAATAATAATGATAATAATAATAAAAATAATAGATTCTATTACATTATGTTTTGAAGATAATGCCAGTTAAGTGATCGTTTTATGGAGTTTTCTATGGTTTTTTGCAGAAACACTACTGGCGTTTGCAATTTATTGACTTATGTTGTTTTTTAGGGCTTTCAGGGTTTCGCGCTCATTTACACAGGTGCGTGACTAAAACAAACCCCATACAATTAAGTTTGGAATGTCTAATACTGATGATTTTCCATTTGGTGAATATCGATATCCTCTACCGCAAAATTTTTTTCAGAGTTTACGAAAATAAAGCCGCTCGAAGTTTAAAAATTTTCTATATGGAGACGAATGTGTATTTTTCAGGGTTCGAAAATAATCTTAATCTTTTTTTTTGTATAAAAAAGTCATAGAGAAGAATTTGTTAAAAAAGCGGTCTAATCCTTATGCCATATGCTATGCAAATTTGTCTTTATTTTTATTTAGAAGACTTTTTGTTTTGAATCATTGCATAGTCGTTATTTTGTGATTTTTATTTTTTCGATCATATTTAGTCAAGGACTGTAACGGGCATTACTTTTATTTTGAAAAATA
Organism: Anomoia purmunda; assembly: GCA_951828415.1. NCBI lineage: Eukaryota > Metazoa > Arthropoda > Insecta > Diptera > Tephritidae > Anomoia > Anomoia purmunda. The sequence goes on from OX639995.1 coordinate 50,966,563, forward strand.
TTTTTTTATTGGTTATTACTTCGGTTTTGTTTTTTGCTTAAGGAATAATAAATAAAACTTAATCTGTGTGGAAAAAACTCTCCAAATTAAGTTTTATTTTCTGAGCCATAAATAACTTATGTAAGAAATCAAGAAATAACGATTATTTTCTGGGAGCAAAAAATAAAACTCAAAAAGTAAATAAAGTAGTTTTTTTATTTATATTATATTTATTTATTATTTTTTGGTCTGATTTCATTAAACGACAATATTAATTCTAGAGCTCAAGGGCTATGAATCCGAAATAGCTACCATTTCTACCATTCCTGACTGTTGTTGTCTTTTTTCAAAACACCTTCCTTATACTGGCCTTCAGCTGAAAAATTAATATTGTCGCTCAAAAAGTAACGACTAAGTTTGATTGCTATTTTTTAATTTCAATTGGCTAATATATGTACATATTGTCCGCTATATGGATTACCATGGAAACGATTTATTAAAGAGATTTTCCACCTGCTTAAAATATTAAATTCAATTAAAGCAATGAATGAAATCAAATATTTCAATATGAGTATCAAATGAAAGAAGACTAATAAAGGTTGCCACCTATTTAAACGTAAATTTAGATAAATAAAAAATGAATAACATTTTACAATACGACTGCCAAGCCCAAAGTTGTAAGAAAAATTAATTTAAAAAATAATTTTGGGGAGAGTTGCCACCTGTTTAAAAAATTATGTTAAGTTAAATCAAATACTGAACAATGGGTCTCAAGAGTAGAAGAAAGCTTTATTTTGAAAATACTTTTGTAGAGTGCTGCCACCTTCCTAAAAGAGTACATTAAATGAAACTATTTAATTAAAAGAAGTATCAAGTAATGGGATTAAAAGGAAATAGATTTAGAAATCAATTAAAAATTAATTAATTATGAAAATATGTTTAAGGAGTGTTGCCACATGTTTAAACACATTAATCAAAATCTATCAGGGTTGCCACCTCCCAAAACGTCTTTTGAAAGCTTTTCAAAAAAGAGATGCCACATTTACAAAATTACGGAAGTTTAAGTTAATATAAATCCTACTAATATGAAAAATGAGCAAGTTTGTGTGTGAGTGAATGTGAATGTGAATGTGGGCACATATAAAACTGGGTTTATGTATAGGGTATATTTTCAAAAGAGTTGTAAAAAAGGATATAATCAATTAAATAAACAAGGTAAATGACATCGCGTTGGCGGCTGGACAAGATTGGGATAAGATTTGGCAAATTCATATATGTATAGTCTGTCATATATGTTACTATAGAACCAATTTTTTTAAGGGGTTGCCACCTATTTTTGAGGTTAAATCCATTTAAGCAAAAAAAAATGAAATCTGAAATATATTGCAATAAGGGTATTAAATGATATTTGAAAGGAAGTTGCCATTTGATTAAATATTCCATTAGTATTAGTTATATTAACTGATATTTTACCCCTTGAAAATATATGAGTACGCCAAATTTCAAAAATCTTTTTGGATAGGGTTTACAAAATCAATTAAAATTATAATCAGTTAAATCAAATATTGAAGAACTGATATTATAGAGAGGAGTTTTAAGAAAGCTTTAGTTTGAAAATAACTTGAAAATTGTTGCCACCTACTTAAAAAAGTAAATAAAATTAGATTGAGTTAAAGGAAATATACGGCACGGAATTCAAAAGAGGTAGGCTTAAGTAAACTTAATTATAAAAATGATATCATTATCTTTTGATTACGTTGTGCAGTTTTTACAATAAATTAAGTTTTACTAAACCCTGCAATTCTGGAGTAGGGATAGATTTTGTTTTAGATAATAAAAAAAATTAAAAACCGAAACTAAAAATGAATTAAAAGTTATTACCTTTGGTGAAATAGTTCAATAAGAAAATTTAGGAAAAACCACCAACAATGGTAGAATTTATAGCTATTTCGGAGATCACCACATCTACTCATCAGAGTTCTTCCGAAGATCGAACTCGTATCTTCAGTCAGTTTCGCGAAAGCAATTTAAATGAAAAATCATTATAGTTTTTTAATTTTATGTATATCAAAAATGGTAGAAAGTGAAAGCTAATTTTCTATATAAGTAAATTAGGACCCTCAATTTCTGCTCGTACATTCTCGAGTATTTCGGTACTTGAGATACCGAGAAATCGATTTCTCCTTACAATCCCGGGTATGTCCGTTCTCGCGAGAAATTTGGGGTATTTATCAAGATGGGTTTATTTCGTTGTGTCAGTGTAAAGCAACAATGAAATACATTAATGATAATTGACGATACTTAAGAGGCTCGATTGCTTCTCGAGCAATCTCTAAAAATCGAAGGCTCTAATTTAAATTGCTAGTGAAACCGACTATTAGGGATATATATACATATATATCGTTTTAAGCTTCAAAACAGCAATAATGACTTTCAAATTTACAAATATAGTTTTTTCTTTGATTGATTGATACACGGCACCTAACCTTGTCATAAAATGCGTTACACCTAACTGAGGGTTAATCAAGCAATTAAAAATGCTTGTAACATGATCATAAAACATTCGCCATCTCTCTCCCGCTCTCTCTCTGTTGATTAATTGATGAAGCCAATGAAATTGAAATAAATTTTTTTTTTATTACTCAAAGGAGATTTCACCGAAGATTATTGTTGCTCATTAGTGAGGGATTAAGCCCTCTTGTAAGACTGCGTTTTCTCCGATTTTTTTTTATTATTTAAAGTTTCTTGATTTTGCATTTTTTTTATACAGACAAACATCGTTTACAAATGAGTCTGTTAAACTGCCACAAAATGTTTCTACAGACAAAAACAAAAAAAAAATAATCAAATAAAAAACACAGACATTGAAAGCGATTCGGTAGCGAGCGCATGTGCAGTAGAAACCACCAACAACTTTGTATCTACTACATAATTGCAAAAGCAGCCGAAAATCAATATGCTCATGTATGTATGTATAAATAAATGGGATCAACAAAAACCAACTTTGGAGACCAGCAACAACAAACAACAACTTGTACATAAATAATGACGAAAAATGCAGCTAATTAAAAATACAGCAACATCAATGAATGTGAAATTAATCACACTTCGAAAAAAAATTCAAAAACAAAAAAAAAACACTTGAATATCAACATAAATAGAGAAGAGTTTGAAAAATTAATCGCCAACAAAACGAGATGCTCCAGCAACATGGAGTGGCGGAGAAGTGCTAGGAGGGCGAGGGCAGTGGCTTATGTGGTTTTTTGGTTTTTTTTGGAAGCAACAGCGGGGCGAGAGGAAGCAACGTAATGCAACAGTAGCTGTTTTAATGCTGGATATGCTGCCAAATAAATTGAGTTAAAGAGCCCGCTACTTACATGTTACATAAATACACATACAAAAAATCCACATATGTACATTACTTAAGCTACCTGAGTGCTGAAGTTGAAGTCGATCCGCGCCGAGCAATGCAGTAAAGGTACCCGTACCCGATGCATCTACTTAGGACCGATAACCACATTCAGTGGCTACAACAAAGTGATGTGTGGTAAAAGCTTATCTGTTGGTAACTGGAAGCTGATTTTAATACGAGCAGTATGTAAAATTTCTTGTAAACTTTTGATAGCACGGACCAGCGACAGTTTCCGATATTATTGGCTGAGGTCATTGAAATTATTTTAATGGTATAGCTTTCGTATACTAATTGGGACATTCGCAAAATATATCATGTCGAATTCGAATTAATATAAGTTCACCACATATTGACAAATTTTCTTTAATTTATTTTTCGGTCATTTTATTTCCGTTACTTTGCAATTAAAAAAGTAACAACTTTATACAAAATGTAAAAAAAAGGTAGCACATTTTCATCAAACAAAAAATAATATATATATATATATATATATAATACCGATTATACAATTTTGTAGTAATTTCAGTATAAAAGTAAAGTGCACGTTTCAAGCGTAGCTAGGAATCGCCCCTGATTTTAGAGCATTTTTCTTGCCGAAGGTATATTGGTTTTCTTTCATAGTAAACAGAGACCGTTATATTAATTTTTTCGTACCAAAAGCTAATCTCTAAGCCATATGCTATACACATCTGACCTTAGTTTTATTTAAAAGATTTTTTGTTTTAAAGCATTGCATAGTCGTTATTTTTTGATTTTTATTTTTTCGATAAAAAAAAATCGTTATTCTGGGAAGTTAGGTTTTGCGATCAAGTTTAATCGTTATTTTGCGTTTTATTTTTTTTTCGATCCCGGTTTATCGTAAATTTATAATTTGAATTTTTTCGATAAAAAATAATCGTTATTCTTGGAATAAAATTTTTCCGATCATATTTGATCGATATTCTGAGATTTTTATTTATTCGTTCAATAACAGTCGTTTTTCTCGTATTTACAATTTCTAGATAGTAATAAATTTGTCGGCGATGACGAGAATATTATTCATTATCGAAAAAAATCAGAAATTATCGATCAAATATTAACGAAAAATTTCAAATCCGAGAATAACCATTATTTTGATCAAAAAATTAAAAATTAAAAAAAATAGATCAAATATGATCAAACAAATAAAATAAAAATAACGATTAAATCATGATTTTTTTTTACAAAAATTATAAACGTTAAGGGCCCTAATATTATTAATTTTGCGCATATGGAAACAAACACCATAAAAGAAATTGTCAAATATCAAGTGCCATTTATAGCCATTTCAAAGTTTTACTTTGTGGAACCAAAACTAAATCAGCTACAAAATTGCATACTCTAAAATTTTCAAAACTTTTTTCCAAGTTTGAAATTTTTTTGAAAAATACCGTTTTTGTGAACCACCGTTGAAAATGAATACAACTATAAAAAATAATTTCAAAATTTACTTTTGCATAGAATAAAATGCCGACCATTGCCTGCAAAACAAAATTATCAAAAATCAACAAGAGTTTCTAGGTACTTGAAAACTTTTTATAAAAACTTTCTAAAAATTCTGTTAAAAAAGTTGGAAATTTTAATGAGCATTTTTTTTTAATTTGTCGTGTTTTTTTTTTAATTTCCAAGAAAGTTTGAAACTTTGACTTACATACATGATTTTTTTTTTTAACTAAAACGCTTAAAGTTTAGCGTTCAAAAAATTTATATTACTAGGCAAATGCTTATTCTATTTTTATAACATGCCCGTTTATATTTAACAAAATATTTAAATTTAACGTTGTCAATAAATTTCGATACTAATTTCAAATGTTTCAAAAGTTCATGAGGTTTAGTCATTTGGTAGTAATTTTCAGTTCCATCGGTCCAAAATTCAAAAGGATGACACAATTATCTCACCATTCCATGAAAAATTTAATTTAAATCCGCAGGGGTGTTAGCAGGAAAATGGGCAACTCCAAAAGCCGTGAAATAGCGGAGCCTACCTCCTGGTTCACAATTATTTTATTGTGTGCCTGTGCCTTTGAACAGCTTAGATATTGCATTTCGGTAATAAATGGTATGGTTTCGAAAACTCTTTCAGTGTTTGAATTCCTACCATCAAAAGCATCTACCCTCTTCAAACATTTTTTCGCATAAATCGCTAAAAATTCATCATTCATATTTTAAAATAAAGCTTTTTTACATCTCGTTGATTTGACAAATAAATTGCAATATTTGGTTTAACTGCTTAATTTAAGCGACTCTCTTTTTGGCAAATATCTTATTTTTGAATCGATAGTCAGAAAAAGAAGATGCAATCCTACAAAGACCCAAATAGTACTTTTTACAAGGAAAAACATAAACCCGTTATGCAAACCCCTCTTATTAAATATGGAGGAGCTCACTCTCAAAACTGAGGCCTAGTACCTTCGAGTTATTCTAGATAGGAAACTGGACTGGAAGCGGAACATAGAAGACTGCCCCAGGAAGGCTATTACCGCTCTGCTTGCCTGTAAGAAGGATGTACAGAGCTGTGATAAGACCCACTAATTTCTATGGAGTCATGTCTGGTGGCTGGTGATATGCATGACTTTGTCCAGATCCAACCTTCCAACAGTTCCAGTTAAAATACTATCTAACTATGAAAGGAACTCATATGTGGACATTTAAAGGTTCTGAAAACTCTGCCCAATACTCTACAAAAATTAGATTACAATACTCCTCTAATCTGCCTGTGCATTAAACTGGCTCCATAAGCATCCCAGTTAGGAATGAATGGGAATGTGTCACAAACCTAGACCTAGAGTTGATGGCCAATTATTCAGATAGTATCAAGCTAGACCGAAGCGCAGACAGCGGGACTGATTCTAGCGAACTCATCTTAGGCTTCAACTTTCGATTACTGGACACCTGTATCGTTTTCTAGGCAGAGCCAAATATCATAATGGAGGCTGTTCGAGGGTTCACAACATTCACTCCTCCAGAATGATCTCTCGCTTTATACTCTGACAGCCAAGCGGCAATTAAATATCTAAAATACAACGCGTCATTCAGTGTGCCCGGGTTCAAATCATGTCCGGGACAAGTAATATCTAATTTTATAGAAAAGCTCTGTTCATTTGCCGTTCCGAGTCGGCGAAAAAATGTAAGTCCTTAAATTTTTGTTACAACATCAAGACGTCCATCACGATATTGGAGATGTTCGGTCAAACATCGAGCTATATGACGTAAGCGGCAAATGATTATTATTATTATAATGAAACAATGCCTAAAGTATCCATAAAATGCACAGAGATATTCCCGACTACTTCATTGCGGTTGAGTTCGGCTCAATTCGGCTTAGGACGTAGATACATCTCTAACTTCTTACAAACTATGGAAACCATCTTGCCAAAGGTGGAGGTAGAGCGAAGCAAAACTCTCCTTCGCCTTGACTGCTCGTATCTCAGACCTATAGATGGGATAATAACTAGAGACTTCCTTATGGGTACACATGGAAAGAGGTTAGGATGCCCAACCAACGATTTCGGTCGAGATTGAAGGGACCAGAAAGAAGTCGAATGCCAAGATTGTCAGGATTTTTTTTTGGATTGTTAGCTTACATGTACTCAGCGAATATTCTTGACTTTCTGTGGTATATGTATAAGGGGTGGTTTCGGTGGTTCTCCTTTTAATGGAAGCAAGTAAAATAAACGGCTCTCCACCGACAGTGCCAGAACGGGCTCTTTTTTTATATCCCAGGTGAAATATGAAATTTTGAAGATGGCGTTCTATGGAAGGTGGATGTGGTTATTTTTCGATTTGATTCTCTGTTTTGAATATTAATCTAATTTAAGTGAAGGGAAAACTACATAGCGAGTTTCGATAAGACCCCTTTCTAATTTCAACCGTTATATGATTAAAGTTACAATAGCTGAGAATGCAAGTGCGATTGGGTATTTACAAAATCCGGCAACTTTGTCTTTTCTTAAAAAGCCCTCACCAAATGGCACCGCAAAATAAATGTTTCTGTCTTTCCCACTAATGCGGAAAACGTTTGCTATATATAAAAAAAAAAAAATTAAAACGATGTTGTTGATGGAGTTTTTGTTGATGACAAAATCAGCTGCAATGTAATTAAAATAGCAACAGCAACAACAATAAATATGAACCGCAAGAACAGCATACATTTTCGTATATACATACATAGTACATACATAGCTACAGAGGTTCTAACAACCAAAAACCAGCACCACCATATCATGTCGGGGCATTCTCTGGCAGGCTCGTAAAACTGAGATCGCTTAAAAATGTGCATGCTATAAATTTAACAGTACAGATGTACATATACATATGTGTAACTGTATATATACACAAACGCACACACACACCTACACACACAACTCACATGCAACATTTTGCCGCGTTCTGGTAAACAGCTTACATCGCTTGCCTTTTGCCGCTAAGCACTTTGGCATTTCCTAATCCAAACAAATAAACATTTTCAATATTCACCGCCGCAATTTGCCATCCATCCACCATCCACCATCCCCCCTCCTCCTCTTGTCCACCCATTAGGCCGAACGCTGTGGCTTTATTGTAAAACTGTTATTTTATGCTTTAGCTGTCACTGATCACAGAATTTCAACGTTGCTCGATTAATACCCGCAGTTACATGCAACAAAATGCAACAATGTGTGGTGACAGTCAGCAACTTGTGTGGCACACCCGCTGAGTGCGAATGTTGTACGTTATGTCAAAACAGTATTGCCAATTACACGTTAAATGTTTTGCAAACTAGTTAGGCGGCAGTTGAAGTTAGAGGTGGACATTGTTCAGTGCACGTTCTGGAAATAGAAAAATATTGAGAGAGATGTTAGTCGATTAGGTTAGGTTAGGTTAGGTTACTGTGGTAGTTCCCCAAAGGGAACTCACTTAGACATAGTAGTAGTCCGTTGTGATACCACCTAATTTATGAACGGTAGCGTGAATCGGAAAGTCAGGAAAGATTAACCTGAGAAACGTTACGTGCCCCGAATGAAGTCACGCAAACTACCAATCTCCACTCCAGAAAGGTCTTCTGGAGAGCTAAAGAAGTGCGAGCCTAGGTACTTGAACCTCAGTCTCGCAAATGCAGGGCAGCTGAGCAGAAAATGTAAGTTTTTGAGCACCCTGTTTGATATCATGCAGGGGTACCTTAATCTGATCGTGAAGTGGTCTACAGGGTGTGGGCTCGCGATAAATCCTAGCAAGACAGATCTGGTATTATTTACCAGGAGGTACAAAGTACCGGTCGCCCATCCTCCCTCAATAGGTGGCGTTCCGTTGGTGCTTTCTGACCGGGTCAAGTATCTTGGTTTGCTCCTGGATAGGAAACTCTCCTGGGGGCCAAATATTGAGGAAAGGGTGAAAAAGGCTTCGGTTGCGGTGTACTGTTGTCGGGGTGCAATTTGGAAGAGATGGGGCCTTTCTCCCAAGGTAAACTATTGGCTTTATGAGACGATAATAAGGCCTATAATGTTTTATGGAGTGGTGGTCTGGTGGAACTCACTAGGCAGGGCATCTAAGGTTAAGCAGCTAGAGCGGGTGCAGCGGTCCGCGCTCATTGGGATCAGTGGGGCGCTAAGGACCACACCCACTCTCGCGCTCAATGTTATGCTTAACGTGCTACCTGTGGACATTGCAGGCAGGGTTGCAGCAGCCCATGCCGCAGCCCGGCTTGAGTGCAATGGATACAGATTCAGCTCGGCCTTTGGGCATTCTAGGATTCTTGCCAGCTTCGACTTTGTTAGTCGATTAAAAACAAACACATTTTTTTTTGAAAATCGATCTTCGAACCACGAAAATCAATAAATAATATAAGTGAAACCGATAAGTAAATGCTGATTTGAAAATATCAAACGATTTCACTTTTCCATTAGCGGAAGAAAGTTGACATATAAATTTTTTCGAAGACCTTTCAATTATTAATTCTTTCATTTTTTTGCACAAGAAAAGTGGTTAAAACTACTTTAGTAAAATAATAAAGTAAACTAATAGTTATTGATATAATTTTATGTCTTGCATCTAGAATACGAGCCTTTGGCCTTTATAAGATTTGATCAGGGACCGAAAATAATCGTTAATTCGACTTTTTTGCATATTTGGATTTTTTAATACCATTTTTTTATTAAAAAATATATTATTATTTATATTTTTTTAAATTTGTTTTAAATAGTTGCATACTCATTATTTCGTTATTTTTTTGACCAATTTCTTTGTTATCTTTTCCGATCAAATTTGACTACTACGAGTATTTTGTTAACTTTTTTTCCGATAAAAAAATTCGTTATCCTGGGAATCATAGAGTTTTCTTTTTAATCGTTATTTTGACTTTTTCGTATATTTAGAAGATTAGATAATTGTATAATCGTTATTTTGGGATTTTTTCGATCAAGGTTTTTTTTTGAAATTGTATTTTTTAGTTAAAATTTTTTCGATATTTTGTAATTCTTATTTTTCCGATCATAAACCATAAACCGTATTGTTATTGTTCTTGGTATTTATGCTTTTGCCGACAAGGACTTTTTTGGAAAAATAAAAATCACAATATAACGATTGTTTCTGATCGAAAAAATAATAATCACAAAATTTCGGTCAAAATTTACGAACAAAGTAAAATCACAAAATATACATCAAATATGATCGAAAAATGAAAAATATACACTCTGTAAAGATCGGACTCACCCTGGTAGTTGTCGTCAAACTGATGTAGAGGGTAGGCCCAGGAGACGGGCAGTTTCGACAGGGTTGGACCAGAGGGAGAGGGCTGCTAGATGAGTTGGTTTGAGAGGGCATGTGAATAGGTGCCTGGTAACGTGTGGTATCAGGAGTTGAGCCTACAACAATATCTTAGTTGGGTCAAAGTAGCGCGGGACACTTGAGGCAGCCGAGGCTCCTCGTCTTCATGAGACCGTGGTTGGACTCCTATCACTGCATTTATAGGTCGAGAGACTGCCTCTCTATGGATGTTGCTCAGGACCTGCTGATACGCTTTCGGATCCAGTGGCTGTATCGTACGTGACTGGATCTCGTCCTCTAGTTCATGGAGATGCCTTCTGATGTGCCTGCGAGGTGGCTCAGCGGAACACAGATGCCTATTTGGATGCCCCAGACGGTAAAATCCAGCAATAAACTGTAGCGATATCATCCAAGTATAAAAGTCACAAAATATAGACAAAATTTGATCGAAAAAATAAAAATTACAATTAAACTTGATTGAAAAATAATCCCAAACTATCGATGAAATATCATCGGAAAAATAAGAATCACAAAATTCCGCTTAGCAGCAGATTGCTGAAGGTGGTGGAGGTAAATTTTCCAATTAATCGACAATACTAATTTTTGAGCTCAAGGCCAGTATAAGGAAAAGTATTTTGGAAAAAAGACAACAACAGTCAGGAGTGGCAGAAAATATAGCTATATAGCTAATACATATATGAATGTTCCTATTAACTAAATCTTGATATCCTCGAATCGTCACTTCATTTGCGGTTGTCACTGAACCCTCTATGGCTAGTATATCGGCTGCCTCGTTTACGGCTATGTTGCGATGCTCAGGAACCCAAATTAAGTCTACTGAGAGCTGGTTGCAGACTCCGTTCAATTGAGTCATGCTTTGAAAGATGCTAGAGCCAATATGACCGCTTGCCTGTCTGCTCATTTTGAAAGTTACCAAGGCAGTTTTTCTCTGAAGAGCAGCAGCCTTCAGCGAAAGCAAAACATTCTAGGAACCGTCAGTGAATATATGGTAATTCTAGACGTACATATGGCGCTAGAACCCGAAAGAGCCTATGGATTTTTATTTCTGCCTGCATATAATCCGTGCCCTGTCTGATCGTGGCGTAAAGGAGAGAAAGAACTCTACTATGCCCTTTCATCCTTTCTTTCACGGGCGCAGTTCTGGGAGATCTATAGGCTGGAGATGAGTTATAACATTTAGGGCATCTGTAGGGCATGTTCTCAATGCCCCCGTCAACCCAATGTACGCTGATGTCTGCACTCTACATAGCTTGTTATATTTTGGATACGTGAGGCTATCCAACTACGGAATCTTAGCATAAAATTGCACGAACTACGGCACGAACTACATCCAAAGGACTATTTTCGGGCCTTCCCAAAAAGCCGCTTGCAGGGTATAACGCGTTGCTCGATTTTTGACTCTCTCTTCAACGGTGAAGTAATTTTTTTAACCAAATAAAATAATGAAAAAAAACCGTACACCAAAGTGCGTGAGCCAGAAGTAAAACTTCTGAAACAGTGGAAATTAATAAAAGTAGTCGTACTAATTGGTAGTAGCGGTAGTAAAAATAAGGGTAGAAATCAGTAAAAACAGTGGTAGAAATTAGTAAAAAAAGAGGTAGAAATTAGTAAAAAAAAGTGGTAAAAGTTAGTAGTAGCATTAGTAAAAATAATGGTGGACATGATTAGTACCATCAGTAAAAATAGAGGTAGAAATTAACAATAATAGTGGTAGTAATTAGTAGTAACTTTAGTAAAAATAATTGAAAAGTACTGAAAATGGTGGTGGAAATTAGTAAAAATAGTGGTAGAAATTAGTAAAAGTGGGGGAAGAAATTAGTAGTATCATTAATAAAAATAGTGGTAGAAATTAGTAAAAGAGTGGTAGAAACTAGTAGTAGCATTAATAAAAATAGTGGTAGAAATAGGTAAAAATAGTGTTGGGAATTAGTAGTAACATTAGTAAAAATAGTGGTAGGAATTAGTAGTTGCATTAATAAAAATAGTGGTAGAAACAGGTAAAAATATTGTTGGGAATTAGTAGTAAAATAGAGGAAGAAATTAGTAAAAATAGTAGAAATTAGTAAAAGCAGTGGTAGAAATTAGTAGTAGCAATAATAAAAATAGTGGTAGAAATTAGTAAAAAAGTGGTAGAAATTAGTAGTAGCATTAATAAAAATAGTGGTAGAAACAGGTAAAAATATTGTTGGGAATTAGTAGTAACATTAGTAAAAATAGTGGTAGAAATTAGTAAAATAGAGGAAAAAATCAGTAAAAATAGTAGTAGTAATAAAAATAGTGGTAGAAATTAATAAAAAAGTGGTAGAAATTAGTAGTACGATTAATAAAAATAGTGGCAGAAATTAATAAAATAATGGAAGAAATTAGCAAAAATAGTGGTAGAAATTAGTAAAAAAAAGTATTGTTAGCATTAGTAACAATAGTGGTTGAAATTTGTAAATAAATATAATGGTAGAAATTAGTAACGCGATTCTGACCCGATTTTCGTTACGCGATGTAAAAAACGACTGCCGCTAAAGAAGTTTTACTTCAAAAAATATATCTTGTGATTTTTCTTTAGAGCTGAATATTTAGTTTAAAATATAAACTGTAGTTGAAATTCCTTTCTGCTGACTCATTGCTTCGTTTTACTTAATTATTTTTGTAGAGCTCTCAATTAATAGAATTTGGTGAACAACTTCAGCTTGAACTATTCGAGCAGTTATTCTACTTAGCACTCTTTTAAAATACCAATGCTTGCTAATTGAGATTTCCATCCACCCACACGCATCAAGTGGGTACTCGTGTGCATTTCAATTTCTTATTAGCTTTTGCAAAAACACTTTATTCTCGAGCGCATTCATTTGTAACAGCTACATACTCGTAGATAATTAACAAGAATTCAGAAATGCAATATTTTTAATAAAAATGGACAGCTGTCGGCTACTGAAACGCTGACTGAATTGATGTCTTATTTTAATTGAATGCCATTGGTGTGACTTTACATGTACATATGTAGGTGATTTGAATTGCAGTGTTAAAAAAATTTGCATTCATGCATTTATGAAGGTGTTTTCTAAAATTCCAAGAAGGCCTTAAATGCAGCAAACTGTTAGGAATCCATTTAATCGCCAAGTATTTCAATACGCAAATTCGCATTAAATTAAATGCATGCATATATTTAATAATTACGGGAATTTTGTTAGTTAATTGCTATATGTTACTCGTTTAGTGTGAATTAATAATGCAAAAAAAAAAAATTGAATAATTTATAAGTACAAGATAAATAATTGCTGTAGCGGAAAATGTATGAAATTTTTTATCGCTAAGCATTGGCGGGGCATAAGGCAATGATCATTTTGCTTTAAGCTCAAGATTTTCTTATTATTAATCATTTGATGGATTACAAAACCAATTATCGCGCTTATTGGCACTTAAAAACAATTTGCCGCGTTCCATTATATCGAAACGACATCTAAAGTTCCACAAATTTACTATGTCATAAATCAATTTACGTGCTAGAGTTCTTACGAATTTTTAATGGTCTGCAAGCAGCTTCAAGGTAGTTAGTTATAGAATTAATGGGCATATACAATTGAGAGTTTTTAAAGTACAACGCTAATTGTGATGAGATTTACAACAGCAAACGATGAAGAAGTATCACTACAAAAATATTTATTGGAAAATAAACAGATAAAGCGTTTGAAAAATATTTGTTAGACTATACCATTGAAGTCTGAATGACTGCTTCGCCACTTCGCCCAACAAATATTAATTACCGTGGCTATTTGCAATTAACCGAGCATTTATCTAACTAGCCTTGACCCGTCAGTTGGCAATACTTTTTTGTTTTTGGGTAAAACTATTTGAGTGTAAGTAGCTCCGTTCTTTAGTAACTGCATGCAAAAAGAACACGTCAAGCAGAGTCTTGAGAATAAAAGTTATCGTTTGTTGTTAAAGCCAGCGAAAAAATAGCTAAAAAGATTTGCAAACAATACTAGTAGTAGCTAAAATAAAGAGCTAAACTTGAATTGCCGTACATCAACATTTTTTACACATATTTAATAAAAACTAAAAATTTTATAAACTTCAGAGCTGAAAATCACTTTAAGAATCGAAGTACAAACACAAATACATTTCGAAATCATTGATATGGCGCATAATTAACCCTAAAACTTTTTGGACACTTGTTAAATTTAAAAAATTTAAATCTAATATATAAACTTAGTTGGTCCCATTCATTTTAAAAATTGTCAGGATCTCATTAAGTCTTTAATGTTTACTTTCAATTTATCACTTTCTTCGGCAGTATTTATGAGTGATTGAAAAAATAAAAATATTACTCAAATTTTTTGAATCAAAAGCGACGACATTTAATTTTTCTAGCATTTTCGAAAATAGTTCAATTTTATTCATTATAAATATAATAAGTTTGTTTTTATTAATCAGTTAAAATTTAATTATGTACAGTGTAAAATTTATGGCAAAATAAATAAAAGCGGCCAATGCTCAAATGCCAAAGTAAAAATTTAGCAAAACGTGAAAATAATAAAAAATTTATAAATTTTTGGCACATTTTGAATGCTCCATGCAATCGACTAATTATTTCTACCGCATAATAAAACAAAAAGATAAGATTAGTGTAACTAAAGATAATAGATAATGGATTTTTAATCTAGCAAAGTCCGGTAAACCACCTAAATTCAGTTAATAATAATTAGTAATACGGAAATATACCCGTATTAACCTTTATTTCATATTTGTTATCAACAAAAGAAAATCCCCTTTGCTATACGATGAGTTCATATTTGAAGAGCGCCATCTATTATTTAATGGTCAAAATAAAATTATACAATTATTTACTAACATGATATGCAGTAAATTTTGTGCAAAGATTGAAACCTTGAGTTTTCCGGGTTCTGTTACAGGTGTGAAAGGCAATTACAGATGAAGGCTCTTAGAATATCGAGGACCTTAACATCTGTATAATTTCCATAATTATTTTTAATATGAAACGAACCCAGAGGACAGCTGATAGAAGGAGATATTTTTTTATATCTAACTGGCATAATTAGCTTCATGCATTACCTACTCACTTCTCCAGAACGAGCTCTGGGAGCATTCTGTGGGCACTATTGTTGAGATTTGCATTGTACTTGCTTAAGATCCGTTCTGTAATACCCTACGCAGGAAATACCTTTAGAAATTGGCTAATTTTTTTCTTAGTTAGGAGGGGAAGTAACATCAAAAATTATAGAGAAAATTTTTTTTTTCTAATAGTGGTCGCCTCTAGGCCGACAGTGGCAAACCTCCGAGTGCGTTTCTGCCATGAAAAAACTTCTCATAAAAAATCTTTTGCCGTTCGTAGCATTTCAAGCTCTTCGCTCTCTACTTCCTTGGGATAATATGTCTCCCTTCCTTTTCAGCTCCCGGTAGCGTTACCATACAGCTTGCGCTTCGCTCGATCGCAGTGTGGCCCTGTAGGCAGCATCTTTACTTTCCGTTGCGGCGTGGCATTCATCATCGTACCAGTTGTTTTTCCAGGGTCGCTGAGAACTAATGACTTCCTCAGCGGTGGTACGTTGTAATAGAGAAATGTGCTCTCAAAGTTCGCGAATTCCGGGTTGTAATGAAGTGCTCTTAGTGAGCAGCTGTGAGAGTCGAGTAGCGAGGGTAGTAGCACTCTTTTGCGATTGCTGGACGTTGCTAGGTGAATCTTTCTATGCTGAAAACTAGTACTACAGATTACCATATTTCGGGTCCCGGCAAAGGCGATCAGTTTCTGTGCGTTAGCGGATGTTTCATCCAAGAGACTGAATTTTCCGACAATGTGACCAAAGATGCCTTCCTTACCCGAGCTGGCATTGAAGTCGCCAAAAAGGATTTTGATATCGTGACTCGTAGATGGTTTCTAGGTACTCAGAGATCCTTGGTCACGCCATCCTTCTCTTCTGTCGGGGCGCGGGTCTCTCTCCCACCACAAACTCTACTTGCGCGAACTTCCGATTTACATGACAGCTGTAGTTGATGTCGCAAGGTCCAATGACGTTCTTACCTTGACCCGTCCATTTCACTTCATCAGCAGGACCGCCACCTTCACCATTAAGTGTTCGGCCATTGCAGGTGCAAGTCTGCAAATCATAGTCCTTAATACATTGTGTGTGTCCGAGGCTTATTGAAAGTTTACATTGAAAGTTTAGTTATTTACGTGGCGGGTCCCAAACCCAGCACACAACCAGATACTGGTGTTTTGTTTTTTCGCTTTCGAGACACATTCATATAGCGAGTCACTTGCTCCAAGTCTTACGCCCGCTTGCTTGCAGCCGCACTTACTGAATTAGTGGACCCTTAAACCGTGTATGTCGGAGTGGCCCCACTAAAGCTCCCTGTACGTGCATGTATTCTTTTGGAGGCTGGTTTTTTACAAAACCAACATATAAGCTTTGTTTGTTTTCTTCTTGTCTATGCTATCTTTGGAACAACCTTCGCATCGTCCACAGCCTTTTAGTTTATCTGACATTTCCACTTTAAAACATTTGGCTCGATGTCGATGAGTGGGGGAAAAATATTGGTGTCTTAGTTTTGAAAGTAATGACGAGGACGAGGATGACTTTGGATTTGTTAGAATTCTAGGCATATGATGGGAAACCCCATAATTTTCTTACAAATTGCCGTTTTTTTTTTGGTTAGCGCTCAAAAGTAATCGTTTGGTTCAAAAATAGTTTCGTGGCAAGGCCATTGTTGTTCAGCTCGACTGAAACTTTTATATTGGGCATATTTTATTTTAATGTTAAATTTTGGGTAGAATTCTACTCAAAGGTTACCGAACGGTTGAGTAAAGTTTGACCTTTTCAAATAAAGTGTTTTCACATTTTTAAAAGCACAAATACTATAGCGAATCTACTTTTATATTTTATTACAGAACTTTAAAGTCAAAACATCGCAAAAAAAAATTATATGTGGTATTTTTTATGTCGAAAAAATCAAAAGCGCCGCGCAACTAAAAAAAATTGAATACCCCGAAATCTATAAATGAAATGCCTGTAATTTATAACACATTAAATGTTTTTCATTTATTTTTATTTTTTTTATTTCAATGGCTGCCCAGATTAATTTATGCAAATTCCAATTGAAATGCAAATTTTACAAAAATAATTAACAGTTTTAATTATTTGCATTGAAGTTCTCAATTTGAGGTGACCAAGTGCGCAACTGACAATGAGTGGCCAAACAAAAGCCAGCAAAGTTAGCAAACAATAGCTACGACAAATGAGCAGCACTGTAGCGGCCAGCAATGAGGGCACGTTGTACAGTACAACAACAACAATTCATCAACCAATGACCAACAATGAAATTGACGACACAGACAGACGCAGGCAGCCACAGGCAAATTTAATGTGAAACAATTTTGCCGCAACAAATACGCTTCGTTGGGCAACTGTGTTTTGAATGACGGACTGGCTGGTTGGTTGGCTAGCTGGTTGGCTGGCGGCGGCCTAGTTGATTTACTTTGACTTGATTTATTTACATATAGCAAAAGCGCTTGGCCATTGATAAATGTTGGTTTAAAGTGTTACCATAAAATAATGGTGGCGTGCGTGTCTGTGTGTGTGTTTATGAGAGTTTTTTTAAGTGTGTGGCGAGATCATCAATTTAAACTGACTGCGGAATTGGCTTAATGCTAATAGTCGTTGACTTTATTATGAATCGTTGCATAAATTTTCAAAAATCTACTACAGCAGCCGCGAAAGCCAGCAAGAGCTCTCGACTGAGTATCGATTAAAATATATTTTTTTGGTGGCTTGGTTTAATAACACCCAGAACTTTTGTATGTATATAGAGCCATTACTTTCGTATTGATGGAAAATAATTTTTGAAGCGCATATTTAGATATTAAGTGTAACTTTGGTGTTTAAAAACGAACTTTAAATTTCGTGAATCCATTAAGTACACAGAGAGAAAACTAGCTAATAAAATAATATAAAGATATGGCATTTCTCATATGGATTTGGAAATTTAAATTATGTATATTTATTTGTAAAAATCAAATAACATATGGCTAAATTCTGTTATTATTTTAATCTTTTATTATTTTCATAAAGATATCGCAATGGTATTATTATAAATACACTCTCATTATTTATAAAGCGTCACCCATTGTAAAATTATTACAAATTACTCGCATTTTATAGTTGTATGGAAATAGCATTGAAGTGATTAAAAAAGTCATTTTGTTTTTTCATTAATTTGGTTTATATTGGAACGATTTTCCGTTAGTTCTTGTGATGTTTACTTTGAGACTGTCTCAAAATCTCTCATTGTTTTTGTAAGGCTTTCTCTACTAATAAAAGGTAGGTGATGTATTCCAAAATAGTTAAGCCAATTCTCTATCATGCACAGAGCTAAAAAGTTGGTCAATAATTAAAGAGATCGCCAAAGTTATGAAAGGGCACAAAATCGGAGAAATTTTGACTACAAAATCTTCTTAATATTGGTTTGGATTTCTTGTCAAATTCATTGAAAAGGAAAACGGCTGGAAACAATGAGATAACTTCTGGTTTCTTAATTTTTTTGGAATTTTGTTCAAAAATATGCTGGCGTTTCTTACCACCTCCTTTTTGATGTTAAAAATCATTGAAAGGAAATTAATATGGAAATCATTTCATTTTAACTAGAACCTTATCGAATTTATTAATAAATAAAAATATTTTATTTTTAAAAGAGCCCTTTTTAATGGAAATTTCGCTTTTAACGTATTATCATACATATCGTACTTTTTGAATAATCTACTTTATATTTTTTTAGTTTAATTATGAATGTTGTTCTTTGAAATTTTGTATTTTCAAATCAAAGTTTTTGATCCAAAAGTTTTCAATAAATAGATTTTAAAATTATTAAAATTAAGAGAAGATTCTAATGACGACTAAGATTCTCTTCTTAATTTTATTGAAAAGGTTTTCATCTTAATTTTACAAGTTATCTTCTTGATTTTATTGAAAATACATTCCCAGTCGTAATAGTAAGAGCTTCTCTTTGAAAAAATTCATAGAAAAATCCGCTAAATTTTTGTTCTGATTTATAGCGCATTTTAGGTGGTACTTTCGCTCTATGAGGCATAGTGTTATGGCGGAATGCCTTGCGGCCATACTCATAACGGTTGCGACGAGAACGAACAACAGCGTCAAAGGATCTATACGCTTTACTGAGACTACTTCCGGTAGTCCTACATGCCAAACAGGTTACAATCGGGGCGGCCATTCATCTGAACCCTCTAAACGCGTGGTCTAATGACGTTCACGACAAGATACTTACGGAGTTCTCGATGTTTCCTAGGGTTGTCGGCTACGCACTGCCGACTTCTACTCCCACTACAGCATTCACGACCTTCCTACCCTCAAGGTCAGAGTGGAAACGGAATGCTGTCGAAAAGGGCGAGTCCATCCAAGTATATACAGATGACGCTCAAAGTTCGAGTGTTGGGTTGGTGGGGACGTATACTCTGAACAGCTGGAAATCTCCATTAGCTTCCCGGACTATTGTATCGTTTTTCAGGCAGAACTGATGGGAATTGAAAAGGCCACGACATAAGCCAACTATGTTACGAAATCGAGGTTGATATATCCACATTTGCGCTGATAGTCAGGCGGCAATAAAACCACTGAAGTCGCAGTCGACAACCTCCATGGCTGAGTTATATCACCTAAAAGTGGTAAAGATTCTAGGTTATTGTGACCCGGTATTAAACTTCCCGCAGAGTATATAATGTACGAAATATGTATACCCTTGCAAAATTCCCAGCTACTTGCTTCCGACAGACTTCTTAAGGTGACCAATGAGAGTTGGCGAAGCGAGATCACTTTTAGAACTACCAGGCAATTGTGGCCTGCACTTAGTGCTAAATGCAAGGGCTTACAATTGAAACTTAACAAACATAACGCCAACTTGATTGCATTTGTTATAACAGGGCACTGTTTGATAGGTAAACACGTCTATCGATTGGGCATACGATTGCATGATTTCTGTAGAAGTTGTCAAAACGAAGAAGAGAAAGAAACGATTTTGCACCTTCTGTGCCAGTACCCCTCTGTATCCAGACGAAGATTTTCCATTTTAGGTAGACAATGCTTCGATGGGAGTGCCACAAAATCCCCAAAAAAAAATCCCCAAACACAAAATCCCCAGCTGAAAAAAAATCCCCAAACACATAATCCCCAAAATCAAAATCCCCAAAATTAAAATCCCCTAACTCGAAATTCCCACCTTTTTTTTGAGGCAGTGTCACAAAATCCCCAAACACAAAATCCCCATTTTTTTATTTTTGAACTGAAGAGTAGCTCGACAGACAGAGATTTTAAAAAATTGTGTGCTTGGTTTAAAAACCAGTACATTAGTGAAAATATGAAGGCGGGTGCTATGATATATAATCCAAATTTTTGGTGCGTTTCGGATTCTTTTAAGGATAATTTTCCACGCACTCAAAATTCAATCGAAGCTTGGCACCGTAGGCTTAAAGTAATTGTAGGGAGAAAAAAATGTGGTGTATATGAAATCATAAAACATTTAAAAAAAGAAATGATTGAAGTTAAATCAACCATAGAAAAAATACACTCAGGGATCGGTGTGCGAAAAAACAAAAAGGATTTCGAGCGTGTAAAGAAAATTAAAAAAGTTGTTAAACGTCGTTTAGATTTAGATAAACTTATTTATTTAAAATCGATAGCACACAGTATTTCATTATGTAATTAGAATTTCCATACATGGTTTATTTATGTAAATGTTTTGAATTTATTTCTTTTTTGTTTATTTACATCACTAAAGATATGTATGTATATAAATATATGTTTATGTTAATGTATATAAGCTATTCGAAAAATTGTGAAGTTTGTATTTATTTATTTTGTACAAATATGTTAAACTGATTGATATAACATGTATTGCATTTTCTTTAATTTACCTATTAAATATTCGTGAAACCATTAAACATAAAATATCTCGTGAACTTCAACTTTAGATATAATATTGAGTATAGAATTCCCTTTTTCTGTGTGAAATACATTGAAATTAGATTTTAAATCGCGGCGATTTTAAACCTAATTTCAATGTATTTCACACCGAAAAAGGGGATTTTGATTTTGGGGATTTTGATTTTGGGGATTCTGATTTTGGGGATTTTGATTTTGGGGATTTTGATTTTGGGGATTTTGATTTGGGGATTTTGATTTGGGGATTTTGATTTTGGGGATTATGTGGTACACCCGTTTAACTAATTTAAATTACGTTTTTGTAATTTAATTGTTAAATATGTACTATATCGAAAAGGTTTCATGTCTTTCTGCACTTCTGAAATAAATAAATAAATAAATAAATAAATAAATAAATAAATAAATAAAGAAGTAAACAATTTTTTTGGGTCGCCAAAAAAGCGCCAATAAAGCTATTATTGAAAAATTATATAATTAAAATTCTGTTATTTTTTGAAGCCTCCTGATTTAAGAAAGAGTTTTTCGATTGAAAAATTTTCTTCCCCCTATTAAATGCATGGAAAAATTTTAGAGCTTTGACTGACTTCTAAATATTTTTCGATTTGAAGCAATAGGGCTGTTTTACTTTCTCGATATAGAGAAATACTAGAGGACGAGAGTATTATAATTCCGACTTTAGTTTTTTTTAGACCATTTGCAAGAACAATTATGAAAAATCAACAAACATTTTTAATAATTTGAAACTTGCAATTTTTTCAAGGTTCCTTAAATTATTATAAAGTTTTTATTATTCAAAAAATAATTTTTTATTATGCTGTGTGATATTTAAATAAACTACAGTTTTGTAAAAAAATTAACGAAAAAAAACTTGGCACGAAAAATATTGTCAATATTGTAAAAAATAACACTCTACGATTTAAGCATATTTATAGTCACATTTAAATGTGTATATTTATAAGTATAGGTATGATCATGTTTCTAAAATAACAATTTTTCTCTTTTTTATTTTTAGGTAAGTGTGCAATATTCTTCAATTAAAAGAGTAATTTAATATAATGACAGGATTTGATAACCAACTAAGTAAGTAAGTAGCCAGAGTTTATTCAAATGTTTATTGAAATCAATAATATTGGTTGCCCTAGAGATGAACAGAGGATAAATTGAATAAAAATAAAGAAAATGAAAATTTCGGAAATTAAACAAACGACATGGATTGACACTAACAACCATAAATTAGTTAATTTTTGTAGTATTTAATGACTTCGATCAATATTATATAAGGAATTTCAAAACATTTGTGAAACGATTTTTTATAGAAAATTTATATTTTGCCTTCAATACTTTATTATTTGTTTTATGGAATTTTTGAACTTTCATTTTAATATGTATAACTTCAATAAAGAGCACAATATACAATCTTTTAGGGTTATTTCAACGAAGGAATAACGTAGTTAAAATTAATCAACCTACTTACTTACTTAACTCATTGGCGCTAAACACCCTAAGCAATTTTGGCTAGGCTCAACATTTTATATCTTCTCGCTGCTAACTGGCGCCAATTGGAAATACCAAGTTATGCTAAGTTCTTTTCCTTTTGATCTTTCCAACAGTGAGGAGGCCTTCCTCTTCCCTCTTCCATTGCCACCACCAGCGGGTACTGCATTGAATACTTTTTGAGCTAGATCATTTTCTTACAGCGTAGACGCTGAATTTTAATTCGCTGGACAATGTCTACTTCGCGGTATTCGACGTCACAATCTTTAGAAATATCTTTCTCACGCACACTCCAAGGGCCTTCTCATCCGATGACAAGCCGACTATGCTTTTGCGCCACAGAATAGCACGAACATGATGAGAGACTTTTAGAGTGTGATTTTGGTTCGTAGAGAGAGAGGTTTACTGCGCAGTTGTCTACTGAGCCCAAAGAAGAAATTCTTGACAAGAGAGATGTTTCATTCGATTTCGAGGCACATAAAAAAAGGACCTACACTTTTCCAAAATTCAACAGTGTCAACCGTGACGTTGGAGCCAAGGCGCGAATACGCTGGCTGTTTATTTGATGACAGTAGTTCGGAAAAGGCTGAACTAACGGCATGGTTGTTGAGACTGGTGATATCGATGTTGTCGATATACTCAGGAGTTGCGTACTCTTTTAAACTAGTTTAATTTTGCGGCTCGAAATATATCTAACCAACCTAAGTTTAAAGAAGTTGTATGATGGGAGTCACCGTGTCTGAAACTTTATATCAAATGACTCAAAGAGGCCCCTCGGAATTCTTATTGAGCTGACTGTGTTCTATTTAGCAGGCATGCGTTTGTATGACCATATTTTGTAAATGAGCAGGTGCATGCACTTTACCAGCTCCTCGCCACCATTTTGCTTCCGTAGCGTAGCAGCTACCAGATCACCGTTCATTCCCTTACAGGAATTCGCCCCGGTATTAAAACATTCCGTAAGTCGCTGCATATAAATTTTCGAAAGCTCCAAATGGCAGACGTGTTTTTTGAAAACTTTTTATTACCAGAAATACCCTCAAAAGTTTGCCATTTTCCACCGTGGGATGACCACTATTAGGAAAAAGTTTTACAATTTTGATTCTGCGTACTGTGGCCGAGATTTGAACCTAAAGCATTTTGGTTATGTTACGTAAGTGATTAGATAAGGTGAGTACCAATTGAATCTTAGCCTCGTATAAAAATAATGATGGGGACACGCTAAGGAAGGTTATTGTTAAATTTATGAATCCATTGATCGATTTTAAAGATGCTTTGTACAAGGGGGTTTTGCGCTCATTGATTACGACTCTAAAGTCAGCGTTGGAACATTCAAAATGGGGGATAAAATATGGCGGATGCTTTGATTAAAATGCGTCCGGCATGTTGGTTTCATTTGTTTCGCATTTTAAGAAACTAATAACCGTTCTTTATGAGATTGGTTTAAGCAGACGAAGAACCCAATGAACTTTAAATTTAAATTTAATTAAATTTTACTCCAAATATTAATTATCCAACGAGTGTAAACGCCCTGAAATAAAAGGCACAGACGACGCAGATACGCCATACTTGACGTGAATTTTAAAAGTTGAAGGTCGTATTTTGGGTTTTATATAACTTACTGTAAGCGTAGGAGTCAGTTTAGGGTTAAAATAATCAGCACTTGAAAGATAAGCAGTGTTTTGAAGAAAAATAAGGGATATAAGGTTTACAATTCAAATATTATGATAATTTATACGTGAAACGTGACTTTCAAAGAATTTCAAAGTGTGAGCATCTGCCAGAAATGAAATCAAAAAAATGAATTTATTTGAAACTTTGCCCAAGTGTGCCTTTATTTATACATATGTAATTAGATAGTCTACTACATTCCATGCATTGCTGAACTTATCACCCTATGCTGATGACCTGACAAAATTTATCAAGCTGACAGTTGTCAGGTTTATTGCGCCTAAAACTATGTCGCAGAATGTAACTTCGTTCTCATGTACTCATTAGGACATAACAACTACAACTACTAATGCTCAGAATAATTTTTACCGCATAGTTTTAGGCGTAGTAAACCTGACAACTGTCAAGCTGATAAATTTTGTCAGGTCATTAGCATAGGGGGTTAATTTCGGATAATTTTCACCCCCTTTGATTATCTGCTGGCCCATAGTGCATTCCTTTGTACATTTTCTTTCAATTATTGCACCACGCCTAATACCCTTTTGAACGTACATGGGGCTAAAAAAGTAATCGCGAGGAGCTAATCATGTTATGTACGAATATAGCTAACATATATCAAAAGAATCTTAAATCATGTACTGCTTATTCTAAACGCAGCAGAAGCATCTGAAATCTTTAAAAATAATATTGAGTATTTATTTAACGTCACGTTAAAGGTGGCTCTATAGAACGCCACGTCCTGCACTTCTTAGTGAAACTCGCTACTTAATAAATTTTAGAATTTCGCCACGTAAAGCTCCTCATTAAAGGAGATTGAATAACACCAAAAATATATCTCCCCTTCAATTAAAGCGTCCACAAAATGAATTAGCGCTACCAGTAAGTGAACCGACTCGGAATTCCACCCAGCTAGACCTAACGCAGCCCGATTCCAAATGAGATAATGATGGTGTTTTTGTTTTTTTTCTTCTTTGAAATTTTTATCTTGCTAGCCATCACGTCGGCCGAATGTAATAATGACCACCCCACACTCCGAAGCGTTACGGTTCGTCAAGTGTCTGCAACCACAAATATCATTAAGTGTGACAATTATACTTCATAGCTGTCAAAATAATACAATAATTTCCATTAAAATGAACACGCTAAGCTTTAATTACACTGGAAAAGAGAAAATGGGAGCGAGTGTTAGCAGTGTGTTGAGTTAGTTGAAGAAAAATCAATAAATCTACCGAATGCTTTAAGGGCAGAGAACCAACGGAATATTTGAATATTTCGTTGGTAAGGGGGGGGGCGGGTTAGGGCTCCCTTTGCCATCCACCACAATACATATTCTGCTCACATTTAAGTTTGCGCCTGTGCTTTAGGTTGCTTGGGTGAGGTGATAGGTGGGAGGTGGGAGGTATACACCGAGTGCTGTGTATAATAAAAAAAGAAGTTATTTTCTTAGTTTTCTTTCACAAAATTCCAACATTAACTCAATTTCAACGCTCGACACCTCTGGGCAATTTCAACATTCCACGTCCTGTTTGGCATAGCTCGAGTGCCTGCCTGCCTGCCAATTCTCTGTTGTCGGCGCGGTAGGCGGCTATAATGAAAATTTTCAATTTCGCACAAAATTTTCACCGTACGCATTTTCATGTGAATAACGGAAATCGAAATGTAGGAAAAACATTAAAAAAAAAAATCACAAACAAAGCGAAAAATAGAATAAATAAAAAAAAAACAAAAAAAAGCGAGTGGGCAGCCTGAAGCGCCAAATATGTACTTCAAAAATTATTTAAGAGCAAAATGTGTAGAAAGTTCCCCAGAAGAATAATGTGGGAAGGAAGGAGTAGTGAAATGGAGTGGAGCTTTACGTTAAAATTAAAAATCCGCAAAAATTGTTGCATGCCATAAACGAGCATAAAATTCAGCATTGGCTCTGGCGGCAGGAGATTGCGCGGGAGCTGAGTTGCATGTCTCAAATATGAAAGCTGCTGGCATTGGCAGTTCGTTGCTGCCGGCACTTGCCTATTTTGTTTACTTTGATTGTTGGCGGGGCGGAGGACGATTGTCGGTTTTCGATTGCGTAGCTGCTTTATTGTTTTAGATTTTGTTTTTTGTGAATCGCAGAAATGTTGCCCTGGCCAAAGATATGATTCCATTTGAATGCTTCTCGGTTTCCGTTCCGTTCGTTTGTGTTTACTTGACAGTCGTGGTGGTTCGCACGCCACGCACAGAGTAGGGGCTGACTACATGTATCGGGTGACATATTTAGATGCAAGATTTTTCAAAATATAGAATCTATGATAACTAACGCTTGGGTCTGTCAAATGGTGATGATCTTTTTGTTTAACCATTTCATGATGAAAAGACTTAGGCCGCCAACGGTACAGTCTTTGGGTTCACAACTGAAGCGGATCCATGATTTTCGAAAAAGTGCAAGAGTAAGTGCAAGAGATGCCACTACATCCAGACAAAATTTATGGGCCTCTCTCTCAACAATAATCTTCTCTGTGAGAAGCTCTGCCTCAGCTGGATATTTCGGCTTCCGGACAACTGTTGTGCGATTCAGCAGGAGGTGACCACAATCAAAGAAGCAAACTCACCAATGCAACGCCCTCAATACTGGCAAACATTTGGCTTGATAATCAGGCCGCTATTAAAGCCTTAGGATCTTTAATGATCGGGTCAAAACTTGTCGGGAAGTGTCTCACTTCTCTCTCAGCCACCTCTGAATACCCTGACATTGGACAGATTTGGGTGCCAGGCCACATCGATATTGCCAGAAACTGCATGGCTGATGAGCTTCTCTGGCCCCGCCTACGGACTTCTGTTAGATAGATGGGCTCTCTGTCGACTCAGCGTGCGCTGGACAACTACGACGACATGCAGAACTGCAAGGACCCTCTAGCCGGTGGTGGATCGTGGGCGTTCGAAGAAGGTGAGGTCGCTAAAAAAGCGTCAACTCTCAGTCCTCGTAGGAGTTCTGACTGGACATTGTCCGATGGGTATTCATGAGGTTAGGCTGAATATGGTTTCTGGCCCTTGTTGCCGCCGCTGTATGAAGGATGACGAGATGGAATCAATCATCTTTTCAGTTTCTGCTCAGCTATCTTGCCTTTCCGAGACTGAGGCTCAGGCACCTAGGCTTCTACTTCTTTAGCACCCCAGAAGAGCTTTCAGCGTTTCTCCAATTCCTTCTGCGGGGACTACCACATCAATCTAAGCTAACCTATGGTGTATGGGCTGATCAAATTAGCGGCCTATGTCGTTTGACTTCGCTTTCTTTATTTGACGTTACGTTGAGCCTAAAATCTACAAGTATGTGCCGAAAAAGATGGAGAATGTCGAAAGCAACGTACTCGCGTCATTCGCCGAATGTCACTTAAAATTCGTGAACGTGAAAAATGGAACTTCATATTGATAGAAAGAACCTTTAGAAAATAAATACAAATAATTGTGCCTTTATCTGATAATGCAGATTGCCCGTTACTACTAATTTTCTTTTATTCTAAATTTTCAAATATTTACCTCAAACTGAAACACCCGATATATTCTACAGCTGCGTAAGGCAAAAATGCAAATGAAGGGCAAGTACAGCGATTTCAGCGTACTGTTTATGAAATTAGTCAACTTCTAATGTTCATGTCTGTGTGTGTGTCTGCTTTCTGAATTTTTTGTTTTGTTTTGAAAATGGACATTTTTATTGCATACAAATTTCATTTTGGCTCTCATTTCCTATTTTGATTTTCTTTGACTTTAATAAATTACTTTTCCCTTACCTTTATTTATAAATATTTTAAGAAAAATATATTTCGTTAGCCAGGGGCAGTTTTCCGGTATGATTTGAATTCTTTGACTTGCATTAGTTGGAATCACAGTTATACCATGAAAAGATTTACTTATGTAGATTCCAGGCTCTTGGTGAACGCAAAGAGCGTGGGCGGGTCTCTTAAAGCCGAAATCGAAAAAATTTAATTGTTTCAAGGTTTCTGATAATTTGGCGTGTTTTAACCCAATTAGTTTCCTTTTGAGTTAGGACCACAGTTTCTTCTCGGATTTGGATTTGTATGATGAATAAAATGAAACTTGTAGAATATCCTTCACAAATCTTTGTACTAAGGTGAGAAACGGTTTAGTAGATCGGGTTGTTCTTCGGTCGTGTGAAGAATTTCGACTATTCGTTGTTCAAGTGGAGCTGCGGTTTGCCGGAATGATAATGGCTGTTGGTAGGGAGGTTTCAGAAAGATTTGACATATTTCCTAAAATTTTATATAAATGACTTTTTCTTGTAGGATTAATGGTTTTCGAGATAAAAATTCTTTCTTTAATTTTTTAATATTTCAGTCGCGAATATCGTGCAGTTATTTAGCATCCCAAGTACTACAAAACTAACAAAGTTTAAGACAAATCTGTGAACCACCGTTTGTTTGCCTTTCCTATGGAACTGTTCCAGGCCAATTTATTTCATCAGATACTGGTGAAATTTACTGAATTAACCTTTTAAAACTAAATAGGGGAATGCATTTATTCTTCCCAAAATATTTAACTGATAAATCGCTTGCTAATTTAATTTACCAATTTTGCTAAAATGCACAAGAAACTGAAACGATTGGGCAACATGGCAATATGACAATTTTGCTGATGATGCACTTAAATTACGAAGCTACGTAAATAACAAGGAAGCAAAAAAAAATAAATAAAAATATTGAGAAATAAACTCGAAAAATTAGAAAAATGTAGAGAAAGCTAAAATAAATACAGAGGACATAGAGATGCAGTGTTGCTGCTGCTAATGGCATTAAATAAAGCTCGGTTACCCAACTGCATTGAAGCCGATAAGGCTACTGAACGAACTGGCAGCAGACTGGTGGGGAGAGGAGGAGTGAAGTGAAGCTATATTAGAGTTGCTTGCTTGCGACGAATTAGTTAAACAAGGAGCTTTGGCCTGCAGCGAACAACACAACAATAAAATGCAGAAGTGGTAGTAGTAGCTAACAACAACAACAATCCACTAACATAGGAGACTGACTATCTAGTGGGGCGATGCCACCTATGGCAAGAACGTCAGCAGTAGTGATACTTAAATGCACACAAATGTGCATTGGTATGTGTGTGTGTGTGTGTGTGAGTGTGTGAGTGTTGGTTAGGTAACAAAAACAATAACGACATATGTAAGACTAAAGGACCACCTGAAGGCTTTTGTTTTTGTTTTTTTTTTTTTGCTTTGCTTTGCTTTACCATATGCATCTAATCCAACTGCAAGTGCCACACATGTAAACAAAATATCCTCATGAGCGTAGAGATGAACGAAATCTACACACACACACACACATACACACATCTACACAATTGGCATAAAGCCAAAGCAGCCACCAACAGGAGCAACATTCGGGTGTAGAGTTGTTGCCGGCCGCCAAGAAAATAAACTGGCGCAACTTGCAATCTAAGCAACTCGTTGAAGATGCGGAGAAAAAAAAACGCCACAAGGCTATCAGCCAACTTAGCTAACGTTGCGCTGCAAAGGTGGCAAGCTTGAGTGGTGGGCACGAATGTGCTGGCAGAGAAGAGCGGTGTGTGTCGGAATGAGATCACAGGTTAGCCAAGTATGATGCGATTGTGTGATTGCATTTTAGCTACAGGTTAATTTAAAATATTATTAGTATGAAAACAAAAAAAAAAAACCAAAATGAAATGAGAGTAAAAACAAGCATAGTAATAGGGGAAGAAAGTAAAAAAGGAAATCTAGAAAAAAACATGAGCCTCCGGCATTGGCAATAGACGCGCAGCAGCAGCAGCAGCACCAGCAGCAGCAGCTGTGTTGGCATGCCACCAATGACTCCGTCAGCGATACTTGTGAGCCGGCACTACGACGATTGGCAAAATAGAGTGGAGAGCTTAGGTGGCTTTGCTTGCGGAGATTGAATTGGATTACATAGATGAAGTTGCAAAATATTTATACATATACAAACCTACGAGTATACACTCCGTTTCAAAATTATAAACGCATACGGTTTTAGTAATCGATTTGTTTATTGAGTGTACGGGAAAATATTTTCACTTTGCGTTAGACAAAAGTAAAAAAGTGAACAAGCGAAAAAATTAGATATTATAACCTCCCAAAAATATTTCAAATAGAAAAAGTCTCAAAATACAATCACTTGTTTATAATTGACTTACTATTTAAATGGGTCCTTGCATCACAAATCAATTAGGCGGCCTGAAAGTGGATACAAGTTTGCGATAAAATTCACAGAGATTTTCGAATTACGGAATTTCTTTTCCGAACGCCTGTACGTTTCTTTTTTCTTTTTGATCTACTGTTTTTCCGACAGGGTGAAAAGTTGATGCATATTGAAACGATTTCCCGTCATCCCTTGCCATGTTTGGTTTGCCGCCAAATCGGTTTCGGCGTCGTGTCATCTCTAGTGCCATTTTTAGATCTTTTTTCCTTTCTCAAGGCCAATTTTTTTCAAATGATCAGATTTTCAGAATTGTTTTCTGATTACAGATATTGATCTACCGATGTAAAAAAGTTAGCCGAACTTGATCAATTATTATTAATTAATTAGTTATTGTTAATAAACAAAAAAAATCTTTGTTTTTTCAAAACGATGTTTTCAAATGTACACATTTTTTGCCTTTGAAAATTTTTTACCCATTAGGCGGTAGTATGAACTTTTTTCAGTATAAGTGCCAATATGCTAAAATTGGTTGTTTTTAAATTATATTTTTTTGTATCAAATCTGATACAATGGAAAACATTGAAAAAATTTCATATCGACTTATATAAGAAGAAAGCCTTTGGCTTATAAATGAATTTAATTCGAAAATCTCAAATTTCCGATTGGACAGAAAAAATACGTGTACATGTGTATCAAAAAACACTCTGTGTGAATTTTATCGCATAAATTCATAAAAATAAAAATAAAAATAATAAAAACATTGGCAAACCAAAAAAGATGAGAACTAGAAACGTGGTTTTGAAAAGTTAGTATAATACGGAGTTAGAAAAAAATTATGTAAAATTTCGAGTTATGAAAAGGCAGATCCATAGGAAGAAGAAATAGTGGACCACTGATGTTATTAAACTTTGTAGTTTTGTAACATTTGGGTTGCTAAATAACTGTGATAACCAATTTTGCATTTTTTAGTATTTTGTAAGATATTCGAGATTGTGCTAATACAGAAATCATAAAAATGAAAAAAAAATGCCTTTTTAAAGAATTTTTATCTCGAAAACTTTTAATCCTATAAGAAAAAGGCCGTAGCATTAAGTTTTTAGAAAAATATGTTTTTTTTTGTTTATTACTTATAATCACACAAATTTTTTTTTGGTTAAAAATTCATGGTAGGAACATCATCGGGGAGCACACTTCAAACTTTTGTATCTCAGAAATTGCAAAATAACTTTTTAAAAAATTTCACTATGTTTCAATGAAAGTTTAAATTTTAAGAAAATATTTTTTTTTTAAATCCATGGCATAAAATTTGAACGATAGGTTTAAATAAATTTTGTAATAATATTAAAATTTCACATGCTAAATAACCGTGTTAACAATATTTGCAAAAAAAATTTTTAAATTTGCAAGACATTCGTGATTGAAAATTTTAAAACTTAAAAACAAAAAAATACATTTTACAGCATTATTTACTCGAAAACCATTAAACCTACAATAATAGGTCATTTACATAAACTTTTAGAAAAAGTAATTTTTTTTTATTATTAAAAAAACAAATTGAAAAGTATATATTTTTTGTTAATAATGTTCACATAAAATTTTTTGCTTTCAATTAATGCTTGGAACATAATCGGGGAGTAAGCACGAGATTGAAAATTTTAGAAATTATAAAAAAAACCGTTTGAACCTGCAAGAAAAGTCATTAAAAAAAATGTTAAATTTGTTTTTATTAAAAAGATGTTAAAAAATATTTTTTTATTATCAATTTTTTCGCAAATTTTTGTTTATTTAGGATACATGCTAGGAACATAAGCGCGAGCAAACTTTAAACATTTTTATCACAGAAATTACAAAGAAAACTCCTATCAGAATTTCATATTGTATGAAGGAAGTTTAAATTATTGGGTGATACACAAGATGTCATATTGTGTCATAAATCATAAAGTCATAAAATTTTAGATTTCAAAAGTTATGTTTTTGGATTACATTGAAGCAAATAATTAAGACTAAACAATTTTGTATATTTTAAATTTTATGACTTTACGACTTATGACGCATTATGACACCTAGTGATTCACCTAATTATTTACTTTATTTCAGAGAATGTTTTTTTTAGAAAAGTGATTGACATAAAATTTTAGAAAGAATATAATATTTTTTTTATTATCTATTTTTACAATTTTTGTTTGCTTTAGAATCCATGCTAGAAATATCAGCGGAAAGCAAACTTGAAAATTTTTTAAAAATTTTTGTTACAGTAAGTTATTAAAAAAACTCTATTAATTTAAAAAACATATAAAAAAATTACATTTTTTCTTAACTTTTATGTAAACAACTTTTTCTAGTAGGATGAATAGTTTTCTACCTCGTAAATCTTGCAAAACAAAATTTGTTAGCACGTGTATTTAGCATCCCTAGTACTACAAAACTGCAAAATTTAAATAATATCTATGATGGATCATTTCACTTTCCTATGGAATTGCCCAAAAAGTTGTTAGTTCTTATAAAGTAAAAAGTGGACTAAAATGTACGAAATGAAGATTCCTTAAGGCTTTCAAGTTGTAGTGGCTGCGAGTGGAGTTAGCGGTTACCGCCATTTTCAATTCGTCTCAGTTTTGTTATTCGCAGTATGATGTATAATGCCGAAACCGGGTTGTCTCCAAAAAGAAACAGTTATTCTCGGTACTACTAAAATTGAGCTCTCCGCGATTTTTGGACATGAATGAGCGCATAAAAAATAAAGCACTGTTTTAATTTACTTACCTAATTAAATGACACAATAACCACCTAGACGATTTTGTGCGCGGTTTATGTAACTGCAATTGAACAAGCAGTAAAAGGAAATTAAATTAAAATCTAGCATATAATTTAAAGCTTTAAAAAATATTTTATGTGGTAACTTCACTTCTCACCTCATGCTAAATATCATACAATCCATACTCACATGCCGCAGCAGCAATTTGTGCCAGCCATCATATCATCATCGTCGTCGCCTTGCCAACTTGACGTGTAATAAATATGTCTAGTTATGCGCGGTGGACTGACAGCCGTACAGCCGTACAACAATACATACCTAGTGTATATCCATATACAGATACCTGCATTCCCATTTACATATATGCCACAACATATACATACATATGTACATACGAGTATATTTGTCTATGTATGGCATATATGTATATAGCACTCGTTGGGGTGGCCACCCAACATGCGGCGGCTTTGGATTCACCTCCCGTTCTATGTTGCTGCCTTCGCCTTCGCCTTCGCTTTCGTCATCTTTATCTGGTGAGTTGCAGTCAAGTCAAGTACGTTGTACGCTTGAGTATCATTTACACGTACAACAACAACAACAAGAGTTACAACAATTTAGTAACAAAAAAAAAGAAGCAGAGTAAAAATATCAGTCAGTACAACTACAGTATCTGCAACAGCAAGATGGGCGGCAAACCGCCAATATCATTTGCAATGTTGGCACCATCAGCATAGGAATGAAAAATATGCATTTTTTTCTTCTCTAAAGTTGTTGAAAGGAAATTACCTCAGTTGTCAGCACGTTGCTGGAATTTAAATTGACTTTGGTGAAACTAAGAATATATAAAATGACCTCTTTAAGAAAATATTATGCACTAATGTTTAGATAACTATTCGCAACTCTAAAGGTATTTGTTGTTTTAAAGAAACTAGACTGAAACGGACATTTTGAACTCACGGATTTAATAGGCAAATCCGACAAACGTTGTCCTGCTTATATTTATTTATTAAATGCGTATGTATAAAACCCACTCACAAAATGTTTGACATTCATATTTTAAAATTGTATAAGTTTGATTAATTTAATTTAATTTTCTTTTTAGAAAAGGTGGCAATCATCATCAAAATATACCTATCAAGTTTCTCCAAGTGAAACGAATGGTTTGACAACCATATTTTACAGCTTGATATAACTTGCGTGTAGTTTTATTATATTCGACTTTTCAAGCAGGTGACAACTCTTTGTATGCTATAAGCCTTCTCCTTAGCGAATCGAACAGTTTGGCTCTCATACTTTCATATTTCACATAATTTGTGTATAATTGAATTTTGTACGACTTTTGAAAGAGGCGGCAACCCTCTCCAAAATGTACAAAATAAACGTTCGAATCTTCTTCTCGCCGGGACGAATCGTTCGACTCCCATATTTTAATATTTTATATAACTCGGGTGTAATTTAAACCAATTCGACTTTTCAAGCATGTGGCAACCTTCTTTAAAATATAGCTGACTATAAACCTTCTCCTCAGCGAAACGAACTGTTTGACATCGAAATGTGAATATTTCATATAACTTTTTAAATTCGACTTTTCAAACAGGTGACAACTCTCATGAAAATTTATGTATGAACCTTCTCCTCGTCGATACAAATCGCTTGATACCTATATTTTGTTATTTCATTTAACTTGTGCATAATTTAAATAAATTCGACTTTTCCAACAGGTGGCAACCCGCAAAAAGTTAGCTATGAACCTTCTTGTCGAGAGGAAGCTATATTTTGATACTCATATTTTAATTTTTCATATAACTTGTTTATATTTTAATTACATTTGACATGCGAAGAGGTGACTACCATCCCCCAAACACAATATATAATTTACGACCTGTTCCCACCAAATATAGCTACAAAATTTTATGAAAATGGGTCGCGCTGTTTCGGAAGAGTTCGACCACAAATACCGTGACACGAGATTTTTATATATAAGATTGAACTCTCGAATTAAACATTCGTAGCAATAGGGGATTTATCCAAACACATCAAATGGATTTCTAACGGTGTCGCTAAAGAAAGAATGCCGGCACGATCTTTTTTCTCAATATAATTTAGTTGAGAGTCTTCGTCATTCTCTGTCTGAGCGTGGTAGATAATTGCAGGAATTAAAAGCCGTTCCAAAGACCTTCCTGAGAGTTGGGAGGCATTCCTTTCTAGGTTCCCTTTTCCTTTAGTTTCTGTATGGAGTAGCACAAACTGAAGGTTTTCTACTTTCTTGGTTGGGTCTTTTAGAATGGCTTTCCTTAGGTAGGGCTCCTTAAATTCTCTGCTAGAATTGATCAACCAAAAATTAGTATGGCGCCTTAATTTGCTGTGGCACTGAAGGATGGAACTCTTATACATTTTTTCTACCATCCCATAAAACTAATCCATTGTGTGACCGCATACAACTGAGGACTCTTCAGAGTCTTAGTCTGCTAGGCGTTTAAAGAAGCGTTTTCCAAAGACTTGATGTCGTGCTTTAGCAAGAGCTGCACATTGGTAGATCTTAGAGATCTGGAAATCTATTATTTTCACACTTGAAAGCGTGGATGTCGGTATTGACATCAAATCACCCGACTTCGATGAATTTCGGAAAGCAATAGCCCAGGTGCATGTTCCAGCTCATTTGCAGAGTATGGTCGAATAAACCGATGCCCGCCTATTCGAATTTAAGTGTCCTCTGCTCAATCAACAATACAGGTGATCCTGCAATATGCGCCAACTACGGCGAAATCAGTCTTCTAGAAATCTCAGAAAAACGAACTTATTAAACCCTATAAGTGTGATTTTACACCTGAAAAGTTTACCATCGACCTCTACATACACACCATACGCCAAATCTTGCGAAATTTACAAGAGAAGAGCATCGACCCACACCATCTCTTTGTAGACTTGAAATCTCCTTTTGATTCCACAAAAAAAATTTTGTATTCCGCAAAACAAATACGGCTATTTAAAAAGACGTGGAGCAACAAGCTCAGTCAGAATTGAAAATGACCTCTCCGAGTAGCATGGAAAGTATGTTGCAGAATCACGGATGGTGTCAACGATGGATAAGATTACTCTTGCCGTGTTCGAGAGAAAGATTCTCCGAAAGATTTTCAGATCAATACAAACAGTGGCTACTGTGCCTAAGTCACATTGTACGAAGAAGAAGGCCTCCATTTCATTTAAAAGACCATGTGGAGATGGGCTCCGCTTTTCTCTTGGTGTCTCTAGTTGGCGATAGTTAGGAAGGGTTTCTATCTTGGGGTCGGTCAAAATGCCTACGCGATTATAGTGCCAATATCGAGCTCTATCATTTTAGCCCACAACAATAGATGCCGGTATATAGGGGGGTTTTTGGAGTTGCTGATTACTAATTATTTAAAAAAAATAGGGTGGACGTAGTTGCAAATTTTTTTTGAAAATTTTATGAAACTATTTGTGTTATGTAAATATAACCTAATTAACAAATTAAACAAGAATTTAATCGTACAATTTATGTTTTAAACTTAAATGAAGCGCTATATTTTGCCAGCAAAGTCCCATATACTTATAATTTTATTAGGGTTCAAGGTTAGCCGGTTTTATTTCGTTTTTAATAAAACCGAAGTACACGGACTTTTGCTCTTACTCTTCGGTCTATCAAGCCCACTTTTTAGGCGTAAAGAGAGTTATTTACAGGTTTATAATATAACACATATTTTACATTTCTTCCCATTTATCGCGCCATCGTCGAGCCGCCTTTAGTCCAACAAAATTGCACTCCTCCAACCAGTAATTAACATATCTTCCTCACAATACTTCATTTCATATTTAAGTGGCAGCAAGGCACATTTCTACTTTCCACCATGCTCTTACTTGACATAAAATTTGCACTTAGGCGCAGCTCTAATGCGGAGGTTTGTTCTCCACCCTAGTCCCTGCTGTCGCTGTTCATTAGCGTAACCGACCTTTGCTGTGTCGAGTGTTGTCAGATATATATATATATGTATATATATACTAAATATATATATATGTATATATATACTATATATACTATATATAATATACACTCTACACACACACACATACGTACATTTCCATTACTATCTACTTTACTTTTTCACTTTGTCATTTGCGCTGTTAGTGCGCCTTAAGCTATGCTTTGATTTCTCTCACTTGAGAAGCTTATTTATTTATTATTTGCTGTTGTACTTTTATTACTCTTGTTGTATTTAGATAGAACGCATGTAGGAGTATAGTTACATAGATATTTTTATTTACCTTCGACGAGTGCTTGGCAATGCGCTTTGAAAACACTTAACTTTATAAATGTTGCCTTGTTCAAACACTGCTTATTATTATTATTATTGTAATTGTTGGGGCTCTTGTTGTTATTTCTTAAGTATTCTTCGCACATAATGCAGGCGCACACACAAAATAGTAAATGTGTTTAGTTGATGTGGGCTCTTAGAGTGTTTTGGTGCTGATAAAGAAATTGATTGACAAATTTATTGATATCAACTCATTTAGTGGATGTTTCGATTATTTCATTCATGCTGCCACTTTTTAGCTATTGCTATTGGAATTCATAATTATATTTCTTATAATGGTGCTGGGTGTTGTCAAAGGCATAGCGAATTATAAAGTCATACGAATAAGTAGTTAGTGAAAATTCAGACTTTATAAACTAAACTTTAAAGGAAGCTTTTTTTTGTTTAAAATCAATAATTTTAAAATGTCCAAGTGCTGTATTTTTGAATGGAAACTTCTTAGGCGGTGTATCGCAAATGTAGAATAAAAGTTTTAAAACTGATTTGGTTACATCGCCAAAGAACGTAGATTGCAAAGAAGTTGCATGGCGTTACGCTTCCTGTGGTAAGAATTTTTGTCCAATTCACCACACACAGAAACCAATAGGATCTAATCAGATTCTAATATCAATCAGCAAAAGCCCAACTAGTTGGCTTTTCTGG
This sequence comes from Anomoia purmunda, assembly GCA_951828415.1. Taxonomy (NCBI): domain Eukaryota; kingdom Metazoa; phylum Arthropoda; class Insecta; order Diptera; family Tephritidae; genus Anomoia; species Anomoia purmunda. Next base: position 51,004,752 of record OX639995.1, read on the forward strand.
TAGAGGAACTGTGGGATGGGATGCAACTTCTTTGTAATCTACGTTCTTTGGCAACGATCATTTCGAAGATGGGAATAGGAGAATGAACAACTTTTATTCGTGTGCGTCTATTCTTGTTGTTATTTGCCTTTTCGAACACTGAGCAAAACATTCGTTCGTTTCCATAGGCAGCGCAAAGTGCAAAGAAGTCGCATACTTTCACCGTTCCACAAATAAAATATTTTAGCTTATTTTACAATACCGAAACAAATTTAACGCCCTCTGCTAGATATTAGAATCTAATTTGATTCAATCAAAAAGTTCAATCAATTTTTAATCAACATTCTGTGCGCAGATTTACTACGGTGGAGGCAAATAAAATAAGAAAAACTGAGAACAGAGAAAGGAGTGGGTTTAAAACAGTATTGGAAAATTAGCGTGACATTATTCGACGTAGAAAAAATGTAGTAGGTTTATCTCCGAAACTACTATAACAAATTTATCTCCAAAACTACAAATTTTATACACATGATTGATTTTAACTTAATGCTCATTATTTTGAAAATTATGGAATGCGGGGGGAAACCACGCCACTTTTCACATCACAAAAAATCAAAATATTTGATATTTTATTAACTCAAGTGCAGAGCTAAATTGCCAGAAATGCAGATTGTAGAAAACGGGCATGGTACGTGATACCAATGAATAGATACACTAACCAATGACAGCAACTTGAAAAAACCATATTTTGATGCAAAGCTTTGTATCACGAAATCTGCCTTATTCTTAATTTTTTAAATAGTTTCATTTCTATCACGAGTACGGTGCTACATTTTCATTACGTGTCATAAAATTTTTCCTTCTTAGTATGAAAAATGTGTATAATTTTGGTTTGTTCGTGAGCGGGGCTGTGCTGCAAATGCATCAAAGAAATTGAGTTTTTATTATGAATATTACCAATTGGTTTTCAGCAAAAAATACTCACATGATAAATGATAATGTAGTATGCCAAAAAGGTCGGCATCTGAGCATTAAAAAAAAATCTGCCGACGTATGACAAATAGTCAAAATATTTGACCATTTTTTATTTCGAAATTTTCGAAAGTTTACTTAAATATTTAAAGAGCTCAAAAAATTGCTTTTATTTAACTCGATTCCAATGGCGTTGGGCAAAACAAAATCTGCGCCCTGGGAAGTTTTGCTAATAATGGTCTTCTATGAAGACATTCGCGAGGGCGTTTCTCTAGATTAGCTTGGATAAGCGATATTTATAGATATAATCAATTCATTTATAAATAAAACACTTGTATTCCCAGTTGGAAAATTTTAAAATAAGTTTTTACTGATATTTACATCAATTATTTTAAACAAATATTAGGAATTTTTAGCAGCCGTAAACGTTTCTGTTGAGGTCGCTGCTCAAAACACTTTATTTCATTTCTGACCTGATTACCAATCAGTTCTAATTCTGAGCTTTCCAAGTTTTCAGAATCATATATTTCAAAAAAAAAAAAAAAAAAAAAAAAATCATCCAACAGGCATCTGCGACCAACGCGTCTAATTGTTTTCATACACTACTCCAGCACTCTTTTTGGAATTTAAAAAATCGAGTGAAAATTGGTTGGGTTAGAAAGTTTATTTATAATAAATTAGTTCGAAAATATTTCAATTATACATACGAGCTAACTTAGAAAAACGAATTAAAGAAAGTGTTCTGGTGGTCATATAGAAAACTAAGATTGACAAGTGAGAATTTCATACGTTATGTAAGAAGCTACTCAATACTTTGCAGAAGCTAGCATTTTAATTCGCTTTTAAAAAACCATACACGTTCCAGCTTTTTAATGGAATGAGGTAACCTATTAAATTGGATAGGCCCGGCATATTCTATTTTTTGCTTTGATACCTCTAGTTCACCTCTAGCCACTCTATTTCGGGGTTCGAACATTGTTTGGTTCCTATAAAACTCAAAAAATATAACCAATACGATTTATACTTTTAAAATCCTATGTGAATCGTTGTTTTTATATGGGCCAAAGCCTATATTTTCTATTGAGAAAAATATCTTTTCTGATCAATTATTCAGTATTGTAGGTCATCTTTATACCGCTATATGGAACATTACATACAATGATTAAATTTCGAGCATCAAAAATATAAGTACTTTATTGTTTGTCTAGAGAAATATGTGTGTATGTATGCTTATGTGATGAACTGAAATGGATGTAATTTAAATGAATATATGATGAATATATGAACCTTTTCTAATATCAATCCCAAAATTCAATGATTATATATTATTTTAGACCTTGAAAATGTTTGGAACGGCACTAAAAATTGGATTTTGGTCATTCTCTAGTCATAAGTAAAAAAATCTTATTCATTATTTTAGCCTTTGAAAATGTTCGGGTCGCCCTTGAATTTTATACAAATTTTAAAATAATAATTCATACTTTATTTATTTTTTTTATGATGCAATGCTTTTCTTATCTTAATGACAACAAGTTCAATCGTACTTATATCAAATGTATCAATTCATTAATAGCGTTAAAACTTGTTACAAGCGGATAGAGTCAATTCACATTAGGCGGATCAAATGCACATTTGGATTACACCATAACAGACGACAACCTTGCGTATGTAGTCCACTATCAGTCAAAACCGAACGTACTCACACAAAAAAGCGTGGTGGTGTTTAAAGCGAAACAAGTGTACGTTTGAAATGTCCATCGTGTGTCTGTGAAAAGTACGATTACTATCGAGGCCACGCCTTCATGCATTCGTGCTTTTACCGAGCGAATGTGCATTAGTATGGGGAAAATTTATGAGTTAATGCAAATTAAGGCTGTCGTCTGGATTGCCTATAAGTTTAGAATTGAGCACAGCAGTCGGCCTATCAGGAACGATTTTTATATGCTAATGTTTAAAAACGAGAAAACGTATTTTATAATGCAGATAGATGAGCCTTAGTGCTCCGCTTAACGATTGAAAGACAGTTGTTTATTTTCTATATTTGGTATATGACATAATATACAATAAAGAAAATGTTTTTTTCATATTAAAGGATAGCAGCTAAAAATCATCTATCATTTAAGACTCAAGCAAACTATTACAATATTTACTATTGAAGTAGATATTCGGCCTTAACCTGCCATAGGCAAAGTAATACATATTTGTGTTTATTTTGTATTTATTTGATTAACGATAGCACGAAAGCTAGTACAGAAGGGCAACAACCCTCACAAAAAGAGAAGAAGAAAAACATCGAACAGCATCACTGACTGCCGTTGAGCTGAGGAATAATATTCTGTTGGTTTGAGTTGTAAGCAGATGGTTAAACAAAATAACAAAAATAAAACTCAGCCATATTGGCAACGAAAACATAACCGATTCAACTAAAATGCGCTACCGACTCTCGCTCGTAGGGAAAGCTAAATGTTTGAGGTATTCATTGAAAAGCAAAACAGGCAGGCAGGCAGGCAGTTTGCCAAAGGATATCGGTCTGGTTGATGCCAAGAGTATGCGACGTATGTGAGGAAGGTAAACAAGGTTAATTATTATATAGCTACATAAATATGTTGTTGTTTATGAACATAGTAAAGACATGCATTTGTATTTTTGAACATATACTACAGACATATGTATATACACAAGCAATTTAATCAATAATTTTGTTTTGACGCTTGTTTTTTTCCCTGTATTTTTTGTTTGTATTACACTGCGGAACAAAATTAAAAAAAAGCCTGCGGTCATGATTTTGTTAATAGTTTTTATTAACATTAGCAGCAGGCTTAAGAACTGTGTTTTTACTTTTTTTGGATTGGCTCTAGTTCTTGAGACAAACGAAACTTAAGAAATTAATGAAAAAAAATTATATGACCCAGTTCCAGCTGTATTAATTTAATTATTTCTCAATAAGTTTTGTTATATAAATTATTAAAACAAGTAGTTCGTTGGTTTAAATATTTTATTTCCCTTGCAAGAGAGCAAGGGCAGCCGGTTAAGTCGGGTGAGTTAATACAACTAAACATTAATTCGACGACTTCGCCTAAATACCTGAAAACTCTAACAAAAAATCATTCTTCCACCACTTCACATAAAGCGTGGGCTAATGAAACAGTATGGAAAAATTAAAAGCAGGAGTCTTCGATGGTCCTCAAATTCATACCCTTCTAAAAGACACTGAATTCTTAAACCATATGTCACAAATTGAATCTGAAGCCTGGCTAAGCTTTGTCAATGTAGTCAAAACTTTTTTGGGAATTCATAAATTACCAGACTATACAAAACTAGTTGCTGATATGCTTCTCAATTTTCGCAAACTAGGAGCTAAAATGAGCATTAAATTACATTATTTACATAGTCATTTGGACAAATTCCCGGACAACCTAGGCGATTACAGTGAGGAACAAGGTGAACGGTTGCACCAGGACATAAAAATAATGGAAGAAAGATACCAAGGTCGATGGGATGACCACATGATGGCAGACTACTGCTGGAACTTAATACGGGATTGTCCTGAGCAACGACGTCATAGGAGGTCCTACAGAAAAAGTTTTTTGTAATTTTTTTAAAATTAATTAATGAAAAGAAAATTTTTATTTTATTTTTTTATTATTTTTATACAGGCGCGCAATAAAAATATAATTTAAATCCATATTGGTATTTTTAATTAGGTTTTTTCGTGAAATATTTAAAAGTCTTTATCTGAAAAACTAGAGTCAATTCGACAAAATGATATTATTTTCATAATCAGTGCCTCCAAGTTACCCTAAATCGACTTAAAAATCTCCGACCGCAAAATTTTGTTCCGCAGTGCTATTTTTTGCCCTCTTCACACAACATTCTACCAATGAATTGTTTACTAAAAGTTTTCATATACTCAAGATACATCATTTGATTGCTGTTCATGTTCAATTTTTTTGACGTTGCTACCTACAATGGTATGATTTTGATTTAAAATAGTCGTATTTGATGGCAATCACCGCTTTATTAAATAGTCATGTTTCTTCCAATGCCTTTTCGTCACGGGCAGCCACATGTGGCATAATCGATTAAAAGTATGTAAATCAGATTTTATTGTTAAGTGCTTCACTTGTTTTACTTTGCAAATTTGCTACGACTTTGTAATTTTGAGTGGCACATTAGTTGACTTCTCATTGCCATTGGCACTCGGAGTTGAATACTTTTTAAATGTGCGATGCTAATTACGTTACATTTCGTATAATTTAATATTGTAAATCGAATTAGTCATAGCAAGAATTTTTTCTTTAGTAGCGGATGTGTTAAAGAAAACATACAAAAAGTTGAGAAAATCAGAAAAGGTTTGTAACTGAAACGCAGTTAATTTTAATTAATTATTTAATGGATGGACCATCTCTAACACAAAATGCATATGACATGGAATTGAACACAATATTTAATATAGCTGCAAAGGCAGTGGATACAAAACGGACCTGGTGGATACTTTTAGAAGGAATCGTGGAACTTTAAAAAGAAGCGACAAAGAAAAAGTCGAAAAGACTTGAACAACAAGAAGTTCGACGGAAAAGCGACATAGAAATTGACAAATTTTCTCAAAAAAAAAAATATTACACAATATTTAAAAAAGAATAACTTAAGGAAAATACAATGGCACCATGAAAATATTAACACCTTTTCAAAAAGTATTTAAAAAAACCTGAAATGTATTTCCAAAAAGGCCAAATATATTTCAGAAAAACACAAATGGTTTTTAAAAAAAGCCGAAATGTATTTCAGAAAAACCAACTTTCATTTCAAAAAAGGCCTAATTCATTTCAGAAAAACACAATTTTATTTCAGAAAAACTCAAATGTATTTCGGAAGATCACAATTGTATTTCAGAAAATTTCAAATGTATGTCAGAGAAATTCAAATTGTATTTCAGAAAAGGTCAAATGAATTTCAGAAAAGGTCAAATTAATTTCCGATAAACTCAATTTTATTTCAGAAAAACACAATTGCATTTTAGAACAAATACATTTTTTCTAACATTTTACTTCAGAAAAACTCAAATGTATTTCTGAAAAATACAATTGTATTTCAGAAAAGGTCAAATGAATTTCAGAAAAACACAAATATAGCTCAGAAAAATACAAATTTATTTCAGAAAAGTGCAAATATGTTTCAGAAAAATGGTTTTAGAATATTTTTGGCTTAGTAAAAATTTCCATATGTCCATTTTATGATGATTTTTTTAAGTTAGTATATTCTTGAGCGTTATGGTGGGATCCTCTTCCACCCATTGGATCATTCCCTCGATCTCTTCCCCTGACAATTGTTTTTCGCTTCCTCTTCTATTTTGCCGACTTTCTATTCTGTCAAAATGTCTCATATTACAAAACTTACTTATCTACAATTGTCGTGCATTTCTGGTATCCAAATCAAGCTTGACAACGGATGACGGAAAATCACGCCAATGTACATCAAATACAAATATGAAAACTAATAAAAAAATCAACCTTTATTTCAACAATACTTACTACAATATTACTTGAGCTTAAGTTCAGTTTTTTATTTTATTTGGAGAGTAACAAAAAACAACATCAGCCAAAGGGGTATAGGTCATAGCTGCTATTTCGGAGATCCCCACATCTCGTTATCAGACTTCTTTTCAGACTTTGCCAGGTCTTGATTCCCGGCAGGTAAGCACGGAACCGAACTCTTGCTGACTCTCCCCTTTCTATTCCGAAATCAACAAATCAATTTATTTAGCTTTGGTGTGCTCATTCATCACATACGTAAATATATTAATCTCTTTGGCTGCCCTGATTTATTTATATCATTTATTTTACTTTGACTGCTGTTGTTTTTTTCCAACACTTTCCAAGAGCTCAAACATTTTTGTTTTGCTATACATAAAATCATGCCGAAAAATTCATACATAAATTTTTCGGCCTGCTTTTATTAATACCAAAAAAACAAAAATGTTACAATTTTCTTAAATATTTGCATAAAACAATCTGGAACCTTAAATTCATGGCTTTAAAATTAATAAAAAATGCAACCACACAGTTGTTTTTTTTTTAACATATTCTGTGACACTGCATGTTAATTAGCATGAAAACTCAATCCTTCGTAAACACAAAATAACGCGCCCATTCGGTAATGAATGCCTTAATGGCAAAAACGCAAAGTGATTAAATTTTAAATCCCAGATTATATGCACTATGCACCTACATGCCAAAATTACTCATACTGTGGCAAACATTCAGGCTAGGGATGGGACTATTGGTAAGTAATCCCGGGATTTTCGGTACATAAAAAATACTAGGATTGCGCATTCTTATCTAAAATGCAGACAGTATATCCCTTTTTTTATGTTATATTATATATTTATTGTGATTTATTAATGAACTAGTTAATACCCGGAACGTCGGCTGTGTTGCTTATTTATTTTCCATATATTACATAATTTTTTTACAGCTAAAACTGCAGCTTCGTTGAACTTAAAAACAATGTCTTAAGTTAGTAGTAATTTTTTTTAAATAAATTCCAATGAAATGTCTGCCTAAAATAGCTGCAACTAACTTAAGAGTCAACTTTATCTCGATTATAATTAAGGGACATTATTTTTCACTACACAATGCTTCTTAGATTTGACTAAGTCGAGCCATAAAAATGAACTTTCTGTCTGTCTGCACTGCAGAGACATCTAATGGATTTTATACATCTTTTAAGTGTTTCGATTTATCTAGTATTGCCCATATTGTTCCAAAATTAAGTCTTTTCTATTCAAGCACCATCGAATGTATCCATTTTTCGTAAAAATTATTTTCGTCGCAGTCCTTTCGTCCATTTTTAATTTCGTTAAAATCGGATTAAAATCATAGATTTGCTGCATAACTTGACTCTAGCGCCACCTAGCGTATCTATTTTTCGAAAAGTATTTTTTATTACATCAGTACCAAAACTTTCTAATATCATCAATATCGGATCATGAATAAAGATTTTCTGAATATCTCGACTAATGTGCCACCTGATGGATTAAAATATAGCCTATGTTCGCGCCACTAGTCTAACGAAAATACTGCAGAAATTTGATAGAAATTGGATGGCCGGTTTTTGAGCCAAATTGTAACAAAGGAAATGGGAATGGGAATTGGGCACCCAATAAACATTTTATTTTATTTCGGGTTCTTCTTTTCAAATTTCTGGTATGTTTTGTAGCCCAGTAAATTGTATTACTATAAGGGGTAAGATCGAAGAAGTTGCTATAAATTACCCTTGAATTTTAAGAAGGGTCTTAACTATTTTTACATGCAAAAATATAGTTAATACAAAGTTCGAAATTTCTATTTAAATGAACGGAAATTTAATAGAATATTTCAAGTTTTCAACATAGTGTGGAATTTCGTGTCTTATGGTTTTGTTGAATTATTCATTATTTTATTTTAAAAGTGTTTGGGGTACTTTGAGTATAACTAGCTGTAGGTAAAAATATTTTTACAAATATGAATATTTTTGTGTGTTTTTGTTTTCTTTTTAATATAAAATATAAAAATAAAAAGCAATATATACAAATGTACGGCGGCCGCCGTAGACGAATGTGTAGCATGTGCGCGCTTCATTCGGTGAATCCCGGGTTCAAATCCCCAACGGGATAAGTAGCATTAAAAATTATAAAAAAAATTTTCTAATAGCGGTCGCCCCTCGGGAACCAATGGCAAACTTCCGATTATATTTCTGCCATGAAAAACTTCTCACAAAAATCATTTGCCGTTCGGAGTCGGATTGTAGGAGAAGTTCCTCTAAACATAAAGCAATAGTGTAAGCGCCAAATAATTATTATTATTATGGCCCTGTTGAAAAAGTTCAATAAACTTGTTTGATTTTTAGTTTGGTATAAATTGATATATTTTAGCGCCTATTACTTTTCACTTATTCCGCATGAATTATCTTTGATAAAGAAATGTGAACTTGTTTCAAACGAACAATACAATTGTAACATTTTTAAGTTTGTGTTGTGCGTTTTTCGTCATACTTTATTGAATATCCCGAAAATTCCGGGATCGTAAAATCAGGCATTGCATTATTACTAGCAGACGACGGAACACCTTTTTTTTAGGACGCCACTAAACTTCGGTCAATTTCGGCCGAAGGCGAACCGAACATTTTCAGGGTGTAAAATAATGAGGAATCCATGAATTTTTAAAATTCTAGATTTTATCTATTAATATTATCACGTAAATATTGATCAATTTTTTTTTGTAAAAATAACAATAAAAAACGTATATTTTTAATGCTTGGGCTCCAAAAGGTATTAAAAAAATTCACAATTTCTGTGACCGCAGATGTTCATTGAGAAAAAAGTCGAATGAATAATTTATACCGTATCGCTATCAAATAATCCGAAATGCTTATTCGTTTTTTTTCCAAAGAAAAACGTATTAAAAGTAAAGTTTTATGCTACTTTTACAGGGGTATAACTGTGATAAGGAAAAAGAGTAAAAATTAATCCATAATTAGCTATCATTTCGGGTAATCTATAACCACTATTTAAAGACTTATATTATAAAATTCTTTTTATAATTGTTATCAGTGAGATAAATGTTATTAAGTCTTCAAAGACTTTTATTTTGGGTCTTTTGTTATAAAAATTTTCTCATAATAATTATCATCGTAATAAGATTTTTTAAGACTTTTATTTGAAGGGTTATATTAAAAAAGTCTTCTCGTAATAAATGTGAGTCAGAAAAAACTTTTTTAGGAACATTTCGGAACTGATTCGAGACTACTTCGAACTAATTTCGGGATCACTTCTTGTTAGCTAGTGTACTATTTTGGGTCACGAAATAGTTCTGTGACTCCAGACTTAAAAAAAAGTTGCCTTACTCATAATTATTATGAAAATACTTTTATAATATATGTAAGTCTCAAAATAATAGTTAATGTTGATTTTAAAAATTTTTCTCACTCAAAATTATTATGAAAAGCCATTTATTATATACATTACTTTCAAAATAATAAATATCGATAACTTAGAAAATTTCTCTGACTCATAACTATTATCAAAAGACTTTTATAACTCTTATCAAAATTAGGCTGACTTTCTAAACTCAACGGTCAAATAATTATTATTCTGGATCTCTGAATTTTATAAAAATTAAAATGTTAAAATGTTTCGTCTAAGTTCAGTTTGTTTTTAGCCGAAGACGAAGCGAAGCTGAACTGAAACTGAATCGAACTTTATTTGCCGAAAATGACCGAAGCCGAAGTTCGGTCGATCTCTAAATCTTCCCATGTACGCCTGCAGATAGGCTATGCAACGTATTTTTCCCAATACGAACACAACCACTCCATTCAAAATCCTTTAGAACTGCACATGCATGAATGTGTGTGTGGTCGTGTGTTTGCATTCACATGCGGCTGACACACAATTCAATTCTCATTAAATTCCCACCGTAGCAAAAAAAAACACAAACAAAATTGAAAGAGCACAGAAAAAATCGATAACAACTGCGAATCAACTGACGTCCATCGATTTGTGGCCGCCACTCATGCTCCGCCATCTACCCATATGTAGTGGTTGGTGTTGATGTTGCTGCAACTTAAATCGCCTTACAACCAACCGCCACATATCTACAACGAACTAGCCACCGCTGTTGGTCGATACGTCACAGTGATGTGGCTATGAACGTTGCATGCCACATGTGGGGGAACGTGTGCGTAGCTTTATAGCAGCAGGCGATCTTGCATTATTTGACGCATTCAAATATTTGACTGCACTCGCATTGTTCTGGATGCCATTGCATGCTGTTGCATGCCACCAAATTATCAGCAACACGTTAATTGAATTGTTGACACGCAGACAAATGCCACAAAAAACTCATACTGTTCGGCTATTGGATGGTTGAATTCGGATGCCAACGAACAACTGTCCAACAGAGTTTAAAACATTCACGCATACATTGACATATTCGAATTTGGTTTCTGCAAGCGCCAGCTTTCAATTCAATCAACTGCCAAGCAGGAGCGCTGTATGTGCCACATCGATGCGTACAATGTTCCTTGTTGCATGCAATGCCGTCGTATTCATCTCAAACCCTCTCAATTAATAAGCATATTGCTTTTGTATTTGTATGCGCTGGTAGTAGAAGCGCGTAATTAATGAAAATTCGCTGCATTTGAATTTTAATTAAATCCAAGCGTTGCCGAATTGCACACGTGCAGTATGCTACGCAAAGCTGATTATTTGATTATTTGCGATTTGTAGTCCTAGTTCTACATAAGCTTCCCAGAAAAATGCACAAAAGCCTTACGGCGTTTAGGTTTTAGTAAATGAAGTGATAATTAGAATATTGTTTAGACTTTTTATTGTTGAAACCATGTGCATATGTATGTGTGCACATATACAGAGTTGGACATATTGTATTAAAAAAGTCAGTGCGGCATTGTGCGAGGCCTACGGCCACGCACGGGCTGTCGTGTTATTTCGAGGTATCGTAACGTTGAACGTTGAATGACGACTATTGTATTGGTCGTCGCTGAGAATAAGTGAGTAGCAAATATTGAGCAACCAGCTGACATGATACATACATACATAGCTATCACTGGCGTTAATGAATGTGGTCACTGAGCGCTCTGTCAGTATGTATGTATGCATTAAAGCAACTAGTGCAAATTTTATTCTCTACAAGCAAGATAATAGAAAAGTTCGCTCACAAGCGTCGTCGGTCGTCGCTGAGAATAAGTGAGTAGCAAACATTGAGCAAACAGCTGCCCCAGAAATGCCCCCCACCTCACTACACTTCTGTTCCTCACTTTTTTACTTCAGCATACCCGCATCTATCTCTTTACCCTCACTTTTTTTACAAATTTCTCTCTGGTTTCAATTTTGCCTGAAAACCCTACCGTATAGCGTCATTCAACGCTAAAAAATTCGATATAATGGAGTTTGCCATTTAAATCTATTCCTCTTTCTATAACCTCTATAGGTAGGTAAAAATACTGCCGTTTTGATATCATAAACTCGGTAGAACCTACTGAAGCTTGTTGTACTCGTAGATTCGCGGCTTTCGTACCGAAGGTGAAGACCTACTGGGCAGAGAGAGTGAGATAGAGCAACGAACTGCGAAATATTGGCGATATCAGCGGGTGCCATCGTTTCTACAGGAAGATCAGATGAAATAGTTAGAAGCTGACGGGGTCAGCTACTCTTGACAGCGATCAGCGGCTAGTGCAACAGAGTGCGGCTCTCGGGAACGTCTGTGCGGCGGTTGGTGAGTTGGACACCACTGATCGCGAAGCTGCACTACTTTACACACTACATTAGTATGGTTGGGAGCGAAGAGCGGTAGCGGTCGTGTGGATAAGTCCAAGCGAGGGGATCGAATATGGCGATTGACCAGAATAATCACTGCATATCCCTGTTCTCATATTTTCACACTACATTAGGAGGTACTGGATCGCAGAGCGGTGATAATGATCTTGTAGGCAGAACAAAGCGAAACGTTTGGAATTTAGGAGGCAGTAAGGTAGATTTAAAATAATACACCCACGAGAACGCAGATAAATATTTTCTTAAATAGCCAAGCAACTATTCAGGCATTCTCTATTTCAGTTAGATCTCACCCACTGGGCGAGTGCAAGGGAAAGCTGGATTTAGAGATCAATTGCCATGTTCTGAGCTTTTAGGCTCAGCTTTTTCCTGTGGTATCTCTGGTTACAATGTCTTGTAAAATACCCAGTAAGAATGTGTAAGTCCTTTCTACATAGTGAAAGTAACTTTCTCAATTTTACCCTTGAGTTAAAAAGGAATTGTTTTACTTAACGACGTCCTACGCTATTTAGTAGTTAGCAAATTTATTTTCTTCCACTCTCCTTACCACTTAATTAGAGTGGCCTTTGGAAAAACCACAAAATGCTAGTATTTGAAATTCTGTTGAAATAATAGGAAGACGAAAAAGCAACAACAAAACATTGCACGACTCGTGTTAACATGGAACTCTAGTAAGAAGAAGTCTAATGAGAATATGTGGTGATCTCCGAATCCATCGCTGTAATTGTTACGATTTCAATAATTTCCTTAAAAATTATGTATATGGCCTTGACCTCATAAATATTATTGCTGATATATTTTTCTTAAATTTATTTAAGTTTTGCAAATTTTTATTTTATTGGGTTACTAGCAAATACCCAGCGTACTTTGTTAAGCCTCTGACTGAACTGAAAGAATTTATTTAAAACAAAAACTTGGATTCAACACAGAAAAATGTACATTGAAAAGCTTCACCAAACCAATTGGCAGTTTTTACGCCTGAATTATAAAATTTATTATATTTTAAGACATCCTTTAAGATTAACATGAGCTGCATCGATCGATTTTATTTCAAAAACTATTTTTTTTAAGTATTTAAAAATAAAACTGCTTGAGATGACAAGTAGTATAGTAAGCTTAAAAATATTTAGAAAATTGTTGAATGGAATCACAATTATAAAATTTCTGAAAAAGTGGTCTGAATGGGTTTATTTACAGAGAAATAAAAAGTGTAAGAAAATATCTTTTCAAAGATACGTAATCAAAATTAATCAAGTTTTTGGCTGATTTATTTAAGTTTTCCTTCAACCAATTATCCTTCAACCTATCATTCAAAAAAAAAAAGGTCAAATATATCTTAAAACTTTTCACTATTAAAATTCCTTCCGAAAAATAACTTTTATTAATAAAAAAGGGCGGCAATTCCGAATCAGTCCAGCTCAACTAAATCTTACTATTATTGTAAAGTATTTTACTTGATATTTTGGAATATGAATATGAATAATGAATTTTGTAGTGGTGAATGTTTTTTTTTTGGTTTTTATAAAATGCATGCACCATTATCGCATCCACTATCTTTCGCTTTTGAAAAAATTTGATTTACCACTTTGAACCCAGTTTGATGCATACGGAAATTGTCACTCATCACTTGATAAACTTCACAGCCAGGTGAACTGCTTAAACTGTAACTGGTAAAGGGTGAACTTTTTTAACTGCAGGAATTCCTCTGACATTAATTTGTTTTTTGAATGAAGTTGCGTCGACCGACCATTCACTTGCGAGCCCAGCCAATTCACTCACTCACTCACTGTCTCTGTGCATGTACGGTGATGTCTGTCGGTTGATGTATTTGTGAAATATTTTTTCACCAAAGTCCACTTCAATCTATACTCGTATATGTTCACATATATTTATTAGCAGCAGGCATGCATTTTCGAAAATATATACTATGTCCATTCACTACCCTCAGTTTCAGCCCAGTTACAGGGCATTGTTGCATTATTAGCCGAAGGGCCACTTCATAATTTGTTTTTGTTTACCATTTTTCTCTGTTGAATTGAATTGAGTTGAATTGTAGTTAGTTGCAAAGTTTGTTTGTTTGTTTGTTTGTTGCTACTCGACAGTTGTTGTAAAAGTTTTTGTTTTTTATTATTATTTCCCGTTTGCTCTTTTTTTTTGTTTGTTTATGCTTTGCGTTGTAGTTATGCCCTATCCGTCTCGTCCGTCCCACCATTCTTACTTTGATTTGGATGTGTGTGCGTATGGTGGGGCTTTACAGTTTCCATCTCGCTGTCCACCCATCAGGAACGGATCCAGAAAATACTATTTGGGGGGTTCAAATTGGAAATTAATGATATAAACAAATTACGAATAATGAATGAAGAGAAATTTATTAAAAAAAAAAGATTTATAATCTCTCTTTTCTCTTCCAGAATATCCAAAACTTTTCTTACATCACTATGAATATTGAGTAGCGCTAATCCTTTAAATCGCTCTTTTCCAGTAAAAAACATTTTTGGTCGCTTTATTGAAGGAGTATTTGAACGAAACCTCAAACCAGCAGCAAATTTTATAAGCAACAAGTGGAATTCTTCTTGGTTCGGTCATAGTTCCCGATAGACCCCAACGGTTTTGTCCAACTCTGCCCCATTAAGTTTTGCACATTTTATTGGATACCACATTTTGTATCTTATTCTGTATTCCATAAATCAGCACAGATCTAAAAAAGGGAAGAAAATGGATCGCCGACAATATCCTACGGCATTTCCAGTGTAGGTGTTCCAATTTTTGTGACGTTTCGCTCGTCGAGGAACTACCAACTCCGTTCCAATAGCATCTGCATATTGAATTGGAGATTCAAAAACGATATTGAATCTGCCATCAGCTTGGTTACGCATATCCTTGATTTCTTCGATAATTTGGCGTGCATAGCTGACGCAAAGTCTCCCGGGACAAAAGTCTTTCTGTAGACGTTGACTCACATTTTTCCTTAAAATGAAAATAGGCTTTAGCCACTTGCTCAGCTCCCCAGAGATGAGTTCATGAATAAAACTTAATTTGAGAGAAGATTTGAAATCGAGCAAGGTGACAAAGCTTCGTGGAGTTCGTCTCCGCTGGAAGGACATCTCCGAAGTAGCAGCGTGCACGGACGGGTCAATGACTCCGCACGACCGAGGTTTTCCGTCCAAGAATACTCATGTCTGAGCAAATGGGAAAGCATTTTTCAAGCGGTGGTGTATGCTATTCCTCTGTGTCCAGAGGTTAACTTAAATAAGAGCTATCACAATTATGCAATAGTCCTTTCAAGTGACATCCAAGCAGCATTCAAGGCCATATCATCATATGAGAAAGACTCAACTCTCTAGCAACCCATAAACACATACAGCTCTTTTCGGTACCGGGCCACAAAGGCATTGAAGATAACGAAAAGATCGACAGATTAGCCAAAGACGTGGCAGTAAAAACACACATGGAAGCCAAGATGTTCTTGGCGACAGGGCAATGAAAGTGGAAAACATTTTAAGGGAAAGGCATTGTCACCAGATGACAGGGTTAGGCCAGGCGAAATTTCGTTCTAACAATAACTTGAGGATACATACATAGCTTTTACAAGTCACTGCAGATTGCCATCTACGGGGGCTCGGAATATAGTCAAACGAGTTATGCCACTTATGTGACTCGGCTCTGGAGACCCCGATGCACTTGCTCCTCGAGTGTGAAGCCGTCTCGAGAAGAAGGCAGAGCTATCGGGGCACATATATCCTCGAGCAGGAACTCGTACGCCGGCTACTATCAACCATCGTCTTGGAATTGATGCGGAAATCTACGCATCACTGCGTCTTCCAGATTCTACGAGTGTTTTTCAGTCAGAAGTTTTTGCTATATGCCTAGCTTTTAGAGACCTCTGCAGGCATCAGAGCGGCGTGGCTTTAGTATCGCTATTTTTTCTGATAACCAGATAGCGATCCGGACTCTCAGCTCTGAAATAGTGACATCTAGCCTGGTAAAGCAGTGAGTACGCTGCGAACTTAGCTCGTTGGCGCAGCGGCACCCCGATATCAATGCCGAGACCAGAAACATTCACGGTGAAAAAAAGTCGACGAGCTTGTTCGGAATGGTTTCGACCTAGATATCTCAGAGGAAGTAAAAGTTCATTAGGAGACAGACCTCCCAACACTGAACGAACAAGGCCAACTGTAAGTGGAAGAAGTTATAATCGTGAACGGTATGCAAGAGCTTCTGCCGCGCTTTCAAAAAAGTTCTTCTATTCTCTGTAAAATGAATCAGACAAACGTTTACAGGCTAGCCGTTGTTTTCACAGGACACTTGTCACGGTTTACTGGGTAGTCATGCTGCCCGAATGGGATTGAAACAACACAACGCTTACTGTTTCAGCTACAATTCACCAGGTGCGAAAGAGGCGGTGAAAGATCTTCCATGGATCCAGTTGTTCAGGTTTCAAATGGCTTGCTTAGTTTTCTTAATTACACGGGCTGGATTTAAGGCAATACAAGGTGTTTTCACATTTTTATTCTTCATTCAACTTGGTTCGACCGAAAGTACGTGGTATAAAAACGGCGCTCTTAGTGCCAATTCGAGTACTTCACTCATCTGCAAACTGTGAATAAAAAAAAACATCATTATAAGAGTAGTCTGGGCACGGTTGCATTTAAGAAGGGAATTAAAAGCGGGTAATAATTTTAACGCCTTAAAATTAAGTTGGTAGTTGAATACGATTTTTAATGCGTTTGCAGAAATTTGATGTTTTAAATAAAATACGAAAGAAATATATAAAGTAGCGTAAAAAATATGACTGAGCTTATAATTCCGCAGTCAACCTACCCCTGGATGCCATTATCGTCAAACTCATTTAGGGGGATCGCGCGTGAAATCTCCACATTCTGAATAAGTACGTTTTGGGCCAGATTAGTGCGCGACTCGCGAGGTAGCTGGGGTTCTCGTTGACTGCAATAGGTGGGGGTTTGGCCCATATGGCGGCATACATTGGGCGGGAGTTGGTGATGGTGGTGATTATCTCTCGGTAAATGTTGTTAATGTCTCCTTTGTACGCAGTTGGATCCAGCAGTTGCGTTGTGTACGTTCAGATCTCGTCAGTTAGTTCAGAAAGATGCCTTCTGACGTACCTGGGATGTGGGTTTGAAAAAACTATCACTTATATCCCGATCCAACCGGCACGTCAGCACATTTTAGAATGCATGACTTTCCTTGATGTAATTTTATAAACACGTTAGTGAACCATTGCTCATAATGCCATTCTGAGTGAGTAGCAAAGTTTCTATATATCAAAAAATTATAGCTGAAAGGTTCTTGTTGAAAAATTTTGATTAACTTTGACATTTCGGGTTGGGTCCGAACCCATAAAACCCCCCTTCAATCCGTGACCCTGCCGCCAACTATTACATCAAATAGCCCTCTTCATACTTGAAGTATATGTAGATATGTTTGTATGTATTCATATATGTAGAACATACGTGCGCCGACCACAACATTTCTACTATAAACGCTCATCGGACTCGCTATCGCACCCTCTCCTATGAGTATGCTTCACTTTGATTCATTTACAGTTACAATATATTTGAGAGAGGAGCACCCCTGCCGATGAGTTTTGCAAGGATACCTTGCTTTTGTCTGTACACTGTTGTTGTTTTGCCATTTAACTGCATTTCATCATATACGTACGTACAAAACAAACTCTAATTACATACATTGGGCTGTTTGCTTCTGGCTGCACGCGCATCCCATTCATTTGGTTGGCCGGCAATATAATAATAACAACAATAACTAAAACAAAATTATTTGCATCAATGCGTTGCGCTACTAGCCGCCCCTTGGACGTTACGATCACCGGTACACTCCCTTAATGGCACTTACCCCTACTCAGCCATTTCTTGTCTTTTTTGCCGCTCCGTTGCCTCGCGCCCACAACTTTAACTCCCTCTCCGTCCTTCTCCTTCCACGCGGTGAGTGCAATCAGCACCACAACGTTTACCTCAATCGAATGCGCGCCGCCACAAGGCCATTCAGTCGGCTGGTCATCCGGCCGCTTGCTGCTCTCTTTTAGTACAGCCATCTATCCACAGTCAACTTGCTGCTCTGCCGTCCTGCCTTGTGGTCCAGTGGCCTGACCTTACATCCTGGTTACCTTCATCTACCACTTTGTACGCTTATTCAGCTCAATTGCGATTGTTTGCTGTTTTTGAAATTTCCTGTTATTGTTTTACTTTGCCTTGTTGTTGATGCCCTGTTTGCGTGTGTGTTTATTTGTACATACATACATACATATATGTATGTGACGTATATGAGTGTGTTTTGAGTTTTCGAAAATTTAATTTGCAGTAATGAAATTTTTTCATTTTTTTCTTCTTCCGCATTTGTCGCTTTCACTTTGTACTCTAACAGGGCAAAATTGATCGAGATTTTAATTATTTTTCCGACAATGGTGGTTGCATACATATATATCACTTTGTATGTAGAACTAGCTATCAGAGGCTTATGCACAAAAATATATTAAGATATCAAAGGGCAGAATTTTTTTATAAAAAATGTGAACTTTCAAGTAAATGAGAAACAAAATTTGTTCACAGAGCATATATGTACTGTAGATGGAGATCTAAAATCAAGAAAAAAAATTCTGATTTAACTGTTTGCTTGCTGAACTAATGAAACAAAAAAAGGAAGCTAATTTCCCTTTGAATTTTTTTCTACATAAACTGTGCTAATTGTGCGTGCGTTTATACTTTCTCGTAAGTGGCTCAAGTCGCACCTTAACAAATTATTGCTTTGATTATTTTAATATTTTTGTTACCAAAAATTTTTACTAACAAGATAGATATATTAACTCGCGTTGCTAAAAAATGTTTATTTGTTTTAATTACTATAAAAGTAAAGCTCTCCAAAAATATGTTTATCATTTTCTGAAATAATTTTTGCGCATTAAATAAATAATTATTGCCTATATAGAACTTTAAATTGAAATAAAACACATAAAAAATGAAGTATGATGCCAAATTTTTTTTTTTATTTGAAAGATATTTTCATGAAATTTATTATTTAAAAACGATTTCTGGCATATGTCCGCCACGACTAGCTTTGGTGAATCGGATGCGATCAGTCCAATTTTGAACCACTGCAAAATTTCCATGTTGTGGATGGACAAAGTTCAACTTGTT
The DNA here is from genome assembly GCA_951828415.1 of Anomoia purmunda. NCBI lineage: Eukaryota > Metazoa > Arthropoda > Insecta > Diptera > Tephritidae > Anomoia > Anomoia purmunda. The sequence continues at coordinate 51,024,201 of OX639995.1, forward strand.
GAGCACGGCGGCGATTAGACAAATTCGGATCTTCTCCAACACTATCATTTACAGCACCAATATTTTCTTCTGTACGTACAGTTCTTTGTCTTGTTGTTGGCTTTTCATTGAGTAGAATAAATGTTGTTTGAAATTTATCAACAGTTCGACGAATAAGCTGCTCTGATGCTCGATTATGTGGACCATAAAATTCACGATTTTTAAAGTAAATTTCCACAATTTGTAAACGTTGTTGCGGCATCATTCTTTCTATGATGACTTGTCAATGCTTACTGAGCAGAAATGTCAAAACGAAATGTCATTTACCAGCTGTCAAGTGACAGCTATGCCTATCGAAAGTTCTACCAGTCTAAAAAAAACACCCGTTATCAGTCTACTCCTGCTGGTTTGGCGTTTCGATCTAATCAAACGCATTCATTCATAGAGTTAAAATATTTTACGGAAAAGCGTTCGAAATTAACAAAGGGCAATTTTGGTAATGCATTCGCACGCGGTAATCCACTTTTCTCGAACTGCCCGAGTCGAGAAAAAGATATGGCAGTTTCTTTGTACTTATTTCGAGAATTTACTAACTTAAATTACTAAACATCAAAATATTAGATACTTAACAAAATCTTTTGGCAAACTCGCCCAAACCTGATACGTAGAATTTCATATTAGAAATGTGATAGGTTAAAAGCGAAATAAATTCAACTTTTTTTTTATATTTAAATAAATACAAGTTATTTAGATTTTCAATAAATAATAATCATTTAAGGTTTCAAAATGAAGGTCGTTATACATGTATTAATAGTAGGTATTGCAGATAAAAAAACGCGCGTCGGATATTTAAAATTCGGTTTCACCCGAAATAAATTTTTTTTCACTTTTGGAAGAGAGTGTGGTAGCTCCATTTCGAAAGGAAATGCCAACAGCAATGGCGGCTAAGAAGAAGAGGTGAGCCTACCTTTATTTATTGTAACTTTGCTGAACCTCTAGTTAATGATTTATTACTTATTTTATAAAATAAAAGTATAAATAGAAGAGACTTAAATATTTTACGGAAGAAGTGTACAACTTGGAAAATTTCAATGCAAAACCCTCGATATTATCGATTTTTTGTGATTCTTCTTTTTTCGATGAAGTTTGATATTTTTGTTTTGATTTTTATGTTTTCATTCAGATATAATGGTTTTTCTTGAATTTAGACTTTTTCGATCATAATGAACGCGAAAAAATTGGTCGGCGTTGAGAATAATATGTTTTATGATCGAAAAAAATATCATCAAATGTAACCGCAAAAATTTAAACCTAAGAATTTTTTTGATCAAAAAAATAAAAATCACAAAATATCGATCAAATTTGATATCGATTATGCAATGATTTAAAACAAAAGATCTTCAAAGGAAGAATAAAGTAAGATTGCATAGCATATGATATAGAGTTTAGATAGATACATTCAAATTTTGTTTTGAATGAATTCTTCCCCATGACTATTTTATGCGAAATAATTAAAATATCGATTATTTTCGGTACCTGATTAAAAGACTGTCATCAAAATATTTCGAAAATATATGACGATGTAGGTGAGCTGGGCTTATAGTGACCTTATAAAACATAAAATTTGAAACAAATTTGATACTCGGTAGTACATATCGAATAGCGATATATCCAGATCAGAAGTAGCGACGTATTTATCGATTTTTATAAAAAAATATCGATATTTCGATATACCTATACTTTTTTCGTACACTTCTTCCAGGGGCATATGGAATTCCTCCTTAGCGCCCCAGGAGCGGTTCAGGAGATGCAAGCTCATAAAGTTGCTATGCTTTCGAGCACACATCTGTCTTTGATGTGAAATTTCACAAAAATTCGAAGAGTTTTTCATATTTTCTTTATTTGAATGCAACTAGAAAATACGAACAAAAAGTTAAGGTTTTCTGAATACTAAATTAAAATAACTATAAAAACAATACAGGGTCTGTTCTTCCGGTATTTAAACATTGAATACAATTTGTTAACCTTCATTGAACAATTTTCTTAGAAATGTTTTGGAAACTACAAACCAGCATAATTTTAATTGTGGACCGCTTCACACCGAAAGAGTGCGTCGAATCTGTGACTATGTATATTGAAAATAATATAATAAAAATTGTTCTGCGTCCAAAAATGCGTGAAAAAGGTCTGATTGACTTCTGGTTTCAACAAGACGGGGCGCCATACAGCCCAGGAACCCAAGCAATGCCATAGACGCGTGGTATCTAAAAGAGGCGGTACTGGCTGGCCATCCAGATCCTCCGGTGGGGTTATTTAAAGAGTCAAGTTTACGCCAGTAAGACGAAGACCATTGACGAGCTTCCGATCAATATTCGTGTCGAATGCCATACAGACCGAGATGCTCGAAGAAGTGGTGAAAATGCCCGAAAAGTAGCACAGTTTGCGGTGGTCTATAAAGGTGGTTATTAAATCGATGCTGTATTTAAAGTAGTCCACATAAATTGTAAAGAATTGAACTAATGCAGAAAAATATATTTTCAATCTATTGTTTCTTTCAAAAGTTATTGAATATTCCCATACCGGAGGAACTGAAGGCGCACCCTGTAAAAAAGTTTTAAATTTTTTGAAGGATACAAGCTTAGCTCGAGTGGTTTTTAGGTGATTTATATTTAGGATATTTATATGAAGTAACCTATACAACTGCAGCAAATCATAGAGTTTGCGGTATGCTAAGAGAACTTTTAGGAACAAAATTTGTTTAGTGCAGCTAGATATCCCATGTTGATTGATTCCATCTATCCAGACGATAGTAGCCCCATAGATATCCATTGGTCGTCAATCACCTGATAAAGGAAATCCATGCCAGTATTTTAAGATATGTAAATCGAAACTCTTTCCGGACTTGGGGCAGCAAGCAATAAGACGCAAACCCTTAAATTTTTGCTCAGAGTATTTCCCCCGTTCTCCATTTCATTCAATCTCCTTGCCCTTCCTTCTGATTTGCTCAAATTCTATATACTAATTACTCTCTATCACCTTATTAGCATACACGCCCAGTTGTTGACACCAACCGACTGCAGTTACACCCAATCCTTTAGCAATAAACCATAAATAAGAAAAGGAAAGTAATAAAAATATAAAAAAAAAATAAATGTATTTTAGCGCCAAGCTAATTCTCAAGTGTACTGGTATATTTTTTCCTTCCAAGCTTGTCCGCTTTTATTTTTCTGTTTTTTTTCTTTTTAAGTCATTCCCCGGAGACTCCAATAAGCTGATTTATGTACCAGCGTGTGTGCGCGCATTTTTATTAGCAACGCCGCGCGCAGCAAAAAAAAAAAAGGGAGCAGCAGATAGAGGAACAAAGACGCATAAATCATAATTTGTCAGCAGGCAGCCAACCGTCGACGGGTCTCGACTTTTGCTTGCACTAAGAATGCGCTTAAATGGAATGGCTATGGAGGGGTGTCAGGGGCAGTGTTGGTATGTTGCTCTTTCAGAGCTGAATGTGTGCGGCGGTTCACACTTGCAACCCTTTGTTGCAATATTCTTGCGATTTATTTAATGAAAACAAAGTGTTTATATTATCGCGCACATACGAGTATTGTTGTCCTTTGCTTTTTATTGTACATACATACATATTCATAATTTATTTTGTGGCTTAAAGATTTTTAATTTGCATCGCCCTTGCCAGCTGAACAAATCACATTTTTCTTCATTAAATTTTTTCAATGTCGCCTTTGCAGTACTGCTGACTAATTTTCAGTTGTGGAATTTGCTTTTTTTGCACTCTCTGCTACTCCCTATTCAATGGAGGAGGCTACTACTTAGATTACATTATATCTGTTGCAGTTGCTAAGCAGACTAAGCCAGAGCGCCTTCAATAGCTTTCTGATCGATGTTTTAGACGCATAGTGGGCAACTGTTGTAGTTTGTTTAATTTTTGTTTTTGTAATTTTGACGAAATTCACGCCTAGGTAAGAGGTTTTCTGTAGACAATGACAAAATGTAATTAAAACACTGAACATCAATTTGTCATAAAATCGAAATGAACAAAATATTTATCGTCTTTAAAGATTTTTTATAAATCGAAAAAAAATATAATAAAATATTTTGATAAAAGATTATAAATTTATCCGAAATGTATTGAAACGAATTTTGGGGAAAATCAAGCTAGTTTGTACTTAAAGTTAGTTGCAGCTTTTTGACAGATAACCCATTGAAAACTAAGTCAAAAACCTACGTCAAACTTTAAGTAAAGGGTGGTTTTTTAGACATGTGGTTTTTTAGAAGAAATCGAACGCATATAATTTAATGTTATGGCCAAGAACTTAGCTTTGTTATAAGGGCAAGGGTTCGCCATTATGTTTTATAAGTGATTTCGGGCAAGTGACCGCCCCAACTGGCTTGAACAAATTCCAGCCGAGAGGTTCAATTTTCTACAATGGGGCCATATGTCAGCAATAGCGCGCCGAATATTCTCTTCCAAGGCATCAATCATCTCGGGTTTATCTGCGTAGACAAGCGACTTCCCATAGTTCACAAAATATAGTCCAACAGACTACGCTACCGGTCCACGACGCGAGATAATGCGGCTCACCAAAAGTTTCCTGCAATAAATTTATTATTTCGTTGGCTGTATGACATGGCGTAGCGCCGTGTTGTCGGCCACATTAACATCATCCAATTCAGACACGAAAAACTCATTAATCATGGCTCTATATCGTTCCCCATCGACTGTAACATTATGCCTGCTTGATTTTTGAAGATATATGGACCAATGATTCCCTCATCCCATAGATCACACCAAACATGGACTTTTTGAGGATGTAACGGCATCTCAACAATAGTTTGTGGATTATCAACACTTCAAATGCAACAATTTTCTTTATTGACGTACCAATTCAACCAAAAGTGAGCCTCATCGCTGAGCAAAATTTTCTTGTGAAAATCGGGAACGTGCGACACGCTTGATGGTCGTTCGGCCTCAATTTTTTCACGAGTTGAATTTCGTAAGCCCACAAACCAAGATCTTTCCGCTAAATCTTCCATAAAGTGGATGGGCGCAACTCGAGTTATTGCGCGCGATGGCGGATAGATTCATTCGTGTCTTCTTCGATACTCTGCTCAGATGCATGGTTACTCATATTACCGACTCTTCTGGGCGATTATGTCGACTGAATATTGAAGGCAGCTCGCGATGCGTCGAGGGAACCAGAACATTATAAAGCATACTATAATTACGCGCCAATAAGTTTTTGTAGGCAACTTCTCTTTCACCAAGTAATCGATTTTAAAATGACTACGAACTTTTTGTATTCAACTAGAGTAATAAATACTTAATATATAGTAGTTTTTTAATTGAAATCCTAGAACCGATGTGATCCGAGTTAATTTTTAAACTCTCAACCCAGCTTCACCTGGTATTTTTAACGAAGAGCATGCTATCTTCTTCAAATGCAGCATGACCTAGTCGCCATAAATCTTATATAGCTCTTTGTCCCATCGTCTGCGGTATTCGCCGTCGCAAAGGTCCAAAAATCTTTTGGGCAGTGTTTTTCTGGAACACTCCGAGGGCCATCTTATCCGATATGGATAGCGCCCTAGCCTCTGGGCCATACAACAACATGGAGATTATGAGGCCTACTCAGTCCAAAGCAGCACTTATTGACAAGAATGTCTCTTTGTTGGATTTCGAGGCTGAATTTTTATTATTGGTATTAATTCTGATTTCCAGATAAATAAGGTTCTCCACTTTTCCAAAATGATAATTGGTAACAGTGATATGGGAGCCAACACGAGAATGCGCTGACTGTTTATTTAATGATAGCAATTACTTCGTTTTACCCTCGTTCACTTCCAGACCCATTCGCTTCGCTTCATAAAACAGATTGGAAAAGACAGAACTAACGACGCGATTGCTGAGACCGATGTTATATAAGTCATCACTTTTATAAAAGATAGCACCTTACTGGTTTAATTCTGCAGCTCGAATTATCTTTTCCAATATAAGGTCAAAGAAGTCGGGAGTCACCCTGTCTGAAACCTCATTTGGTGTCAAACAGCTCGGAGATGTACTTCACAATTCTGATGAAGCTGTTGATGTTGCTCAACGTCGTTTCGCATAGCCCTATTAGTTTTGTAGACATCGCCAATTCAGATATCGCGCAATGGATGGTGGGTGTCGATTTACTGTTCTCGACGCTTTTCCAAGATTTTACGTACCGTGAATGTCTGGTCTACCAACGACCTGCCGGGCCTAATGCCACACTGATAAGGTGAAATCAGTTCGTGGACGTTTGGCTACAGTCTATCACACAAAACGCTTTATAGAACCTTGTTTGAAATATTGAGAACGATTTTTCGTCATCCCTTGTCGTTTCAGAATGAAAAATGGGAGAGAATTTGACACCAAGTTGAGGCCTCTTTGTCTCCAAAGAAATTTGACAGGAGATGACGAAAAAGCGTCCCAGTTTACATCAACTTGCCGGAAAATATAGGAGAATATTAAAACTATTATTCTAACCTGTTATTATTCCAAATACTGAATTGTGATAATCATTAGCGCAAATAGCTTAATGGATGCGGAACAAATTTGAACGCTTAATTTTTGCACTGAACGACAAAACCGTTAATAGGCACTTTTCCGCATTTCTAACAATAAGTTAATATAAACAAAAATTTCTAAACGCTGTTATGCTAAATACCCAAAAAATGCATTCATTACTCAAATGTTGCCTAAATAGCAGCACTAAACGCTACAGTAACTAGCAATAACTCTCATTCATTAAATTAAATCAAATTGAATAATTTTCCATATTCCATTTGTCGATATGTCTGTGTTACTATTTGTCTGACAGATCCTCAATTCATTATATTTGCCTGCAGGTTTTAAATATTTTTCAATAATCAGACTTTTCCCAGCCTTGGTTACCGTTTGGATGGTGGGGGGGCGGCGGCAACAGGGGAGGACAGTAGCCGCCTGCCATTTGTTGCTAGCTTTGCCCTCGAGGCGAATGTCAGTTACATGCTGTGCGCAATGTTCATTGCTTTTTCGGTAGAGATGAGAGTGCAAAGACGAGCCACAAGCAGTGGACGAATAGAAGCAACAGCAGACATCATTTTGAAACCAATAATCCCATCTTCCGACACTGACGTACATACATACATCTGTTGCTGTTGTTGTTGTAGCTTGTAGGTTGTTGGCAACTTGTGAACTTGAAAAAGGAGTTGTTGCTGTTTGCTGCAAATGACGACGACGCTGTTTTTGTTGTTGTTGTTTAACTATTGAATGCAAGTAGTTGGAGTAGCGCAGAGCTTAGCATTGAAGCTGTGAGTGGCGGCTGATGTTGATGAATTATGCCTCATGGCTAGATGTACAACGACTGCTATGACGATGATGATGCTGCAGATGTTGCCGTCGCATCGTCTCTATTGCTGCCACGGCAGTCAGCTGGCTGGCAGTCAGCAACGTTTCGAAAACTTAAGCTAACGAAATTCAATGCAAAAGAAATGGAGAAATCGGGAAATGTGAAATGCTAAAGCTGTGCCATGGGCAATCTGTTTAGAGTGCAGTGGCACAGCTGCAGCAGGAAATCCAAGAAGCGTTATACTACATACATATGTACATAGCTTAACAGAAAACAGCTTTGCGAATGTTGGTAGTTGGGGAGAATGAAGTTTTCAGCTGTCAAAAATAGCTGGCGTTAGCCGTTGGCTGGAAGTTTTAATCCAATCTAAGCGTCTCGAAACGAACCGTTCGGTCGGTCAGTCTCTGAGCGAGTAGCTTGGTGGTTTGCAGCACACCATCACCAGTACTGTTAATCTATTTTTTTTCCCTATAAATTGTTATTGCTGTACTGCACTTTGAGCGAGTGATAGTAATTATGAAACAATTAGTAAGTGACTGGCTCAAGTTTGCCTGAGAAAGTGGTAATGGTAAATGCAAGGGTCGGCCTTTTTCGGTTCACAAAAATGGCTTTTTATGCAAGATAATTGTTTAAAAAATACTGCCGGCTACCATGCAAAAGTAAAATTTTTGTAACCACTCGTCCGAGTTTGAAAGCTTATTCCAAAGAGATTTTGAGGGAGACGACTAGCGTAACTGCTCAAGAAGTGGATCGTAAAAAATCAAAAAAAAAAAAAAATAATAATAATATTAATACAAAGGATGTGCAGGGACAGAAAATAACAATTATTTCTGAAAACTGTCATTGAAAAATTCGCTTTGAAGGACATGCTCTACAACCAAGTGTAATACACCAATTGATTTCTTAATTCATCGAGAATCTTTATACAAATTTAAAAAAAACAGTTATTTTTCATATTTATTTTTATAAATCTAAAATTACAGTTATTTTTCCATTTTTATTTTAAAAATCATAAGTAAGTATAAAATAAAAAAATAAAACTTTTGACATAAAAATCAACAATAACTGTTATTTTCGATTTTTATTTTATAAATCAAAAATAAAGTATTAAAGAAATAAATAATTGTATGCAAAATTTGGAATAAAATAACAGTTACTTTTGATTTGTATTTTATAAAGCAGAAATAGGAGTTAATTTTGATTTATTAAATAAAAAAATAAAAAATACCAGTTGAAATAAAAATCAACAATTTATAAACCAAAAGCAAAGTATTAAACAAATTGGTTTCCTAATAACTTATTTTCTTCGCAAAATTACAATGACTTTTATAGGTATGACTTAAAAAATTTAAGTCAGGGACTGATTTATACTGATGACTTTTATAAATAACTGTTATTTTTGATTTATTAAACAACGACGTTGTTTTTGATTTATGAAATAAAAATAACTGTTCTTTAATGAGTCCCTGGCTGGCACTTAATTTCTCCTCCACAAATCTTTTAGACTCTTTGATGAATCTGAGAAGTTTGTTGAGGGATGACTTGCATTCTCAATGTATCTGACTTAAAAATGCTGCGTTTCAACCTAGCAAAAGCAGAACAGTATAAACACTTTGTGCTATCCTCAACGATAAGACAGGAAATCGGATCTTCCATGATGCCTACTAAAACCATAGATCCCGCCATGATTCGTAATGTCGTTCTCTCCGATCATTGCAGAACTTCGCAGTTTTGCAGGTGCTGGTAGTGCACCAACGGTTGCCATGCGTCTTATTCATGGCATCTCTGTTGAACCCTGCGAATCATTGATATATTCCAAACACCCGCACACCGTAGTGCCCCGACCACCACATAAGTTCAATTTAATTCCATTTTGCAACAAGGTTCACCCTCAACTTAGCTTCCTGGACAATTCGAAGCCCTTCACTGCAGTTTGGCTGCCATTGAAAACTCTGTTTTTGATATACGCGCCAGCTTTTGCCAAATAGCCAGTTCGCTAACTTAATTATAGCAAATATCTCCGACCGGAAAATCGTAGCCATTGTACCTAAAGCAGAAAATCATCTCAAATCGACCACCTGGAGGTCAACCAACTTTCTATTAAAAGATACTCTCGGTATCATTTTGTCATTTCGAGGTAAAAAGAAAAGGTATGGTCCTAACAACCATCTACTCAACTCTCCGTGTTCGTTGCTTTCATCGTCGTTCCACGATTAAAATGAATGTAGTGAAAACATCGTTTTCATTGCGTCCTCTTTAATTGTCAAGTCCAGAGGTAGCAACCGAAATCGAGAGATTTGGTTTCGAAGTTCGAAATTAGAACTTTGGTAAAAAAGCATAATTTTTAATTATCGGCCAGTGTGGACCGCCTTTTATTGTTCCTGTTTCTCCCATTAGAGCATAGGTACTTTACACTTATATAATAGATATATAAAGTTAAAATTTTTTGAAATTAAAGAATTAGATTTGATGAAATAAGGAAAGAAGGATCATGGCTAACTTTTATAAGGGTTGCCACCTGAAGAGTCGAATTAAAGTAAAATATAGGCCAGTTATATGAAATATCAAAATATGAGTATCAAGCGCTTTGTCTCGGCGAGGAGTAGGTTCATACGTACATATATTTCGGATAGGGTTGCCACCTGTATGAAAAATATAATTAAATTAAATTATATACAAGTTATATGAAATCCGAAATTAACTGTTCCCGTTCGCTTAGGAGAAGGCTCATAACATATAGAAGGTTACCACCTAATTGAAAGGATTAATTTAGTCAAAATATACAACTTATATGAAATAGTAAAATATGGGTGTAAACCCCTTTTGCTTCGCTTAGAGCAAATTTATGGGTATATTTTTTTTAAGTGGGCTGCCACCTTGTTTTAAAGTTAAATTTAATTAGATTATACCCAAGCAAGTTAAATATTAAAATATGAGTGTCAACCTACTATTTAATTAGAAGAACGGAGTAATTACTTTTTCACTTAAGATTCAATCTCATAAAAGAATTTAGCTTGGTCCAATGCCCACAAAAAAAGGTGAGTTTTTCGTATATTATGAAAACCGTGAACATTTCCTAATTTTATGTGGTTAATGAAACGAAAATTTCAACAAAATGTATTAATTACGCAAACTGAAATCTCGTCGAATTTATTCAAACGTAACTTTCCGATAATCGGAATAAAGACCACCAAATATGCAGAGAAATCAATTTGACAAATGAGTCGTACCTCGTTAGTCCCATTGGTCGCTGAACATGGAAATGGGTTTCATTTATTTTTCCTAATAAGCATTTTCGAAATATAGGCAAATTCCCTTTTGTTCAGGTCGTTTTGCAGTTATTGCCACAAAACTCTAGAATTGCAAATAAAACTGTTCTAAAGGTATATTCAGCTTCCCTACGTTGATATATCTATTGTGTAAATCGAAATTTTAATTTTTGTTTTAGTTACAGCGTTGAATGCAAAAATAAGGACATTGTTGTAAAAAAAGATAGAGACAACTTTGTAAAAAAAGATAATCAAAACTGTTCTAATAACGTGGAGTGTATTAGCACTTTCACTTTTTCGGTTGAAAATATGCCAAAAACTTTGCATTTAACGCTGCAATAGCCAAAATATACGTTTGAGCTAAATTCACCTTTCAAATTGATTTTGATCCGCTAACTCTAAAAATGGTACGAAACTTTTTCCGACACGTCTGGATTTCGAGAACCCTGTATCTTGGAAGATTTTTCTTGAGTTTGCTCCAACATAGATTGACTTTTTGTCGATTTTTTTATTTCTACTTTACGAGTCACAGTTCCAATAGCATAAACTTACGAAAATTTTTATATCCAAAACGTTTACAATCGTTCTTTCGATTTTCCTACTCCTGGAGCTATTTTTTGTAAAAAAAAATTTAGAAAAACGATTCAATTTCATAGTTTTCCTAGTTATTTTTTGCTATACCTTCTTATACTAATAGTTTTCATGCTTCTTGTCCGGACAACACTCTATTCCATCTCGTCAATAGTTTGCTCTAAATAACAGGATTCAGATGTTAATCAGTTTTAATCATTTTTTTAGCTTTTTAGGCTCAGAAGTTACAGCCAAAAATATCTCGTAAAAATATAAAATTTTTTCATTTTTTAGCCATTTTTCGGCAAAAAACGGCCTCTAACAATTAGAAAAGATCTATAAGAATGTAAGTATGGATATCGAAATTTGCATAATTTTATGCTAAATTCAGAACAAATTTTAGATTTGCGGCTCGAAAACAGTGTTGGAAAATATTGAGAAAAGGTTGGGACAAACTTATGAAAACCCCAAAGACAAATTTATGAAGACGATTACCCAAAAAAGATTAGTTTTATTTCCTATTCTTATTGACGACGGAAGTCTATTAAGCTATGTATGTCTGTTCGTACGTCAGTCAGTAGGTTGGGTAAAGTTGATGTATATTGGATCGATTTTCCGTCATCCCTTAACAAACGTACGCAAATTATGTATATCGACTGACAATAAGATCTCTTTATCTAAGACAACTGTATAAATATTCAAAATCTAAATGTTTTTCACCAAAATCTCTGAAATGGATATTCTTAAATTGGTATATTCTTTAGCTGGCCTAAATTACAGATTGAAATGGGTGGCCCGCCTTCTCCTTTGCTATAAATAGTTATACAAAATCTCAGAAACGACTTTATAAAAGCGCAACCAAATTTCTTTTCTATTTGAATTGGACTAAACCACTTCTGAAACTCATACGTCGTGTTTACTGAGTTTGATTTGATTTGGAAAATTCCAAGGTTATATTCGGGATTTTGTAGTAGGCATTCTGTAAATTTATTAAACTACACATTTAACAAATTGCGCCTGATTACACCGTAGATATGTATGCCAATCTTTGCAAGCTAATAATATAAAACCTGTGCTCTGTCAATTTATACTTCTCAGAGCTTATCTTAAACTCTAATCGCCATTCGGAACCTACACTGAATTGCCGTATGCAAGGCACATTAAACAGGAACCAGTAACAGGGTTGATTTTTTTGGTGATTTTTTTTCATTCGAATGGGGTCTATAACCCCAAGGACAAATAAAATTGTTTTCTTCTTCATTCAATTTGATTCACTTCTTCTACAGAGTTTTTGACGTTTCGTTGGCCACCAGCGGCCACAAAATACACAACAGGGTTGCATTTTCTCTAATGCTGGTACGTGTTTAGTAAGCCTTGGGTATTTAGTATACCCTGGCCATATTCAAAGATTTCTAATTTCTACTAAAAACATATGTACCTATTTGAACGGGTTATCATACGTAAATCAGACAACTATTTTTCGCCAATTATGTAGTTTAAAAATAACCCCAAATAAAATTAATTTTTCACTATGTAATTTCGACGCCTAACAACACTGCTTACATAAGTATGTCGCGGTCTACACCCGAGCATGACCACAACTGCGCTGCAGATTTCAAATCTGGTTTCCACTCGCAAAAAAACAAACACAAACACATCTAAAAACTAACATGAATTTAAAAAAAAAAAACTACCGAAATAAACTCATAATAATTTTGCTGCATTTTTGAGTTGCGACCAATGTTGGCTGTTGGCTGTTGGTGGCAGTCAGCAAGTCACCGCCGCTTGTCAGCTGATTTGTTTGCCCGGCTGTCTGTCTGTCTGTCTGCAAGCTCGTCGGTTAGCTTATTTATATTTATAAGCCTAACGGTAGGTGTGCACCGTGCGCTTGTCTGTTTGCTCACCGCTGTGTCCTGTTTGGTGTCTGCAACTTGTTGACTTACATAGCTTTGGCAGTCGGAGCGTGTTAAATCGCCTGGGGCGCAATATTTTTACGGCTTAAATGTTGTAAACTTTTTTTTAGTGGGTGGCATATGAAATTAATTTTGTTATTATTATTGTAATAAATTCTGTTGTTGTTTTGTTTTTTTTTTAATTTTATCTTGTGCGATAAAAATGCAGAAATAAATGCAGCATATAATGCATTAATGTCAAACAGGTGTGCGCACATTTGACATTTAGTCGTGGAGTTGGAGTGACGGCTCGATGGAATTGAGTTGATGTTAGATTGCATGAAGTTTCTGCGTTGATTGACATAGAAACTAAATTTTGTAGGAATGGAGAATAACACATTATGCCGGGGTATACAAAAATTGTAAAAATAGTATTACTTTATTTTACTCTCGTCGAAGTCACAGTTGGGATGGCGTTTAGATCGTTTTTTTTTTGTACCACGCCACCCCGCTGTGATTTCTAAATTTTCAAATTTAATTTTTGTGCCACATATGGCACGTTCAGCTGAACTAAGTTATTTGCAACAACAACACCAATAACAACATAATATTAGAAGCAACGTCGAAAGCTTAGCGTGTAATTTTACCTACGGTTTCTCGTATCTACTAGTTGTTGCTAATAGTGATATCATCGTATGCACTAAAGTTACATTAAGCGTTACGTATACGTAAATCTCGTAAGCCGGCATTGCTTTTAGTTAAACGTCTGTTAATGGTGCACTTGTGTTTTGTTTTTTTTTGGTATTGTTGTAGTCGAATCAATTTTCCATGCTCACCACGTAGAATCTCCAATTCGCTAGCAAAACAAAAGGACGGCAGATCCAACGCGTTTAGCCATAGTAATAGCAACCCATTGTTGGCATGTTAGACGAAGAGAATAGCGCATTTAATTAGAGCGCACAAGCGGCATTTTAACGCAAAAGCATCGGGAAAAAGCATGGGAGGAGTTAGTGGGCACAGCGATTTAGTTACTGGGAAAAATAAAAGAAAAAGAAAAAGAGGAGATCGAATATGCAAACGCTATCTTAGGATGGGTATGCAAGGGGATGTTTTTTCCAAACAGGTGGGAGTTATCGAGTGGTTTTCACAACCGATAGTTTTTTGCATTGATTTTTCAACTCTTACGTTTTTTCGATTATTAATTTGTATATTGGGATTTAAAAAACGTTACGTAAACGTAGTTAATAGTGTGTAAGCAATTTTTTTAAGAGCACTTTTCGAACTATTAAACAAAAAAAAACAAAAAATTAAAAAAATACCCTCATAAAAATTCTCAAAAGTTTTTCAAACTAAAATCACTACAAAAATATGACAAATGAGAAATATAGCGACTGCCTTTGCAAAAAAAAAAAATAATAATAATAATATAAAAAAAAATACCTTCATAAAAATTCTCAAAAGTTGTTCAAACTAACTAAAATATGACAAATGAGAAATATAGCGACTGCCTTAGGAAATTGTATCTTTAACATCGCTTACCAAAACGCTTATTTTTATGAAGAGCAAATTTGTTTTATTGTATTTTCGAACGTGGCAAGGGATGACGGAAAACCGTTCCAATATACGTCAAGTTTTATTTTTGCGAAAAAAGCATAATTCGATATAAATATAATTTCTGATTATATTTAATTAATTCTTGTTATTGTAAACAAAGTTTAAAATTTAAAAAAGTTAATTACACATACATTTTTCTTTTATTATGGACCCTCGTTAAAATACTCATTTAAAACTAAAATATAATACATTGCCAAAATCCCAGCTAAGTGTATTGATTTTAGAAAATGCATTATATAGACAATATAGAAATGTATAAGTATGCATATAAATATTATAAATATTTTCTTTAACAAATATTTTTTTTTTCTTTTCTATTTCTAGGTAAGTGTACAATGTTCTTCAATTACAAAGAGCATATATGATGAAATGACCAAATAAGTAAGTAGTCAGTGGTTTTTGCAATATTTGTGGGGCAGTATACGCATCTATAAGATTTTGATGTTGTTTGCTCTAGAGTTGAAATTACATCAGCTTCTCATGCTGATTGCGAATCAGACAGCAGGAGGATAACCTGAACAAAAATAACCAAAATGAAAATCACATGACCCATTCTATATCGAAAGTTTTTTCTACACATGGATCGAAATTGTACAAATTATTCTGAAAATTTATGGTATTTTTTGCCAAAATGGTTTATCTGACAGTTGGAAATATTTTTTATTATCGTGATAACAATTTTCATAATCTTCTGTTAAATTCGTTATAAAATGAAGTGTCATATTTTTCGAATGCGAGACAAAGAGCTATCTGCAAAAAAAATGGTTTACTCCAAACGGAAGGATATAACCACCGATTTTAAAATTTAAAATTTAAAAAAATTCCTCAAAACCTTCATGCTATTTTAAAATAAATAAATCTTGCCACATTCTGGAGAAAAAATATTATTTTTTATAGAGGGTTTCTTCATTTTAAGAGAACCTTTGCGCAATCGGGAGAAGATATCGGTATTTAGAGAAAAAATTGCGCCTAGCCTCCGGTTTGAATCCATCAGTATGCCACACTTGGGATCCTTCGAATATATTATATTACCTTGTAGTAGAGAGATTTGATGATAACCAAAAAAACGGTATAAGTATTCCATAAGCGCAAAGCTCGCAAACGGGAGTCCGTTTGGCAGGTGTTCATCGCTCCTGTGATGGCTACATGCATCATAAAGTGGAGCTCACCCAAGGTAATGGCAGTGCTAATTTGCTTAACCTTGGGTCACCAGCTCAGTGTCACATAAGTTAATATTGGCTTTACCACCGTGTTGAATGCACAATAAGTCAGTCTAGGAGATATTCCCAATGTTCTACCAAAAACTCTTTGACAAGCATAGACAGACCTTAAGATCTTATTGGTAGCCATTGCAAGGTGTGAGTTCTAGCTGTGTGTTCTATACAGAGTTGACCCTAGATATTTACTTACCGACGTAAATGGAGCTGGCCCGTCAGAGGGAAGCAATCACCCAGAAACGGCCAGCTTTGGCGAATAGGAGAGGACAACGCCAGGCCACACGTATTGAGAGCGACTCACCAGAATTCCAGGAGCTTGGTTGGAAGGTTCTTATGCGCCTTGAAAATCTCGGCTTCGAGAAGGAGAAAATTCACGCTATCTTTATTTTGTTCGACTTTCCACCCCTCCATATATGGTTAGAGTCCCTGTCTTACACTCTACTTAAAAGCAAAAATTAAAAACAATATATGGGGTTCCTGTGTTTCTAATGACGCTGCCACCATTTATAAATTGCAAACTTCGAAACGCGGTTTGGCCTGCAAAAGCCAGTGATGTGAATTAACTTCAATTTGAGCTGATTAATTTTTAGTTTGAACATATCTTTTAAATTTTTTATATTCTCAACCCTCTTTGGAAAACTTCCCGCGTACGCCTTTTGTCGGTTGCATCCAAATGAGTGTGTCCGTGTTTTTGTGTGCGAAAGGGCAATATGGAGGCAAGCAAACTTGCCACACGATGCGCGCTACTTGGCTTTTCATTTTATGTTCGTGTACCAAGTAGCAATAACAAAATCAAAAAAAAAAGCAAAATGCCATAAAATTGCATTGCAAGTCATTTTATTTCAGATACAGCGATGCTCTCTCAGATTGCGCGCGCAGTCACGCAGATAGTAGTGATAGTAGTCAACAGGAGCTTTTACATTTTTGCTTTTACTTACTCGCTCGTACATGCCACACTTGCAACACGCAATATTAGATACTGCCACATTGCATGCTGTGCCAACTACTGCAACAACAACAATAGCGGCAACAACAACAACAATCATGCATATTGTATTATAGTAGCCAGATAGTGGCTGTAGTAATAACAAAATGCCGGAAACTCATTAGTGGCACAAACGGGTGAACACAGAGAATGTATTTATGAAAAGAGCGTGCAACAGAGAACGGGCCGAACTGTAGCTGGCATAGTAAAAACCACCAGTAACTGGCTAGCCTAGTACGTTGGTGTGCAACTTAAATTGCGCACACACAAGAAAAAAGTCCTGTGGCGCGCAATTTGATAGCCTGCCTTTGCAGCGGTAATCCACACAGCAACCCTCGCCCGATTGCCGCGCGCGCTCACTTGCCTTCGGGCGCTAAACAAATTGTCACTAGTGAATTTTCAATTTTTTTCTCTTATAATTTTCCAGTACAATGTTGTTGTTGCGCTTTCTTGCTGATTGTTTCACATTTTCGCTTAGTCGCTATCATTTTTTTGTTGTTGTTTGTATTTGAGCTATGCAAGTGTTTGCTTTTCCCATTAATTTTTTTTTGCTATTTTGGAGTTCCCACAGGTTGAAAATTTGCCAAAGCGATTTTGCGCTTAATGACGGCGCAAAAGAAGCTATCACGGGCTCCATTGACATCGGAAAGCAAAACTACATCAAGCGCTTCATGTCACTCAAGCAGGCGCCTGCTTATGTCAACTTATAAAACATTAAAAAAGGGTCGGAAAAATAGTAGTAGTAGTATTGGTGCTGGTAGGTAGGCGAGGTAGCAGCGGCGTTATCGCTGACAGCAAACTCGCGCGTGTTGACAATCTGCGCCACCAGGCGATCATAAAAAGAGTGACAAGGTGACATCGTCAGCGAAAAAAAGAAAAAAAATGAATGCAAAAAGTATGGAAATAAAATTGAAAAGAAATCTGGGGAAAGCGCACAAAAAAAGTGTAGTAGGAGTAGGTAAATAAAGGTTGTATGCAAAGCGTATCATTGCAAATTGTTTCACATTGACGCCTTCGGATGCGGTTGGGCGCGCGGTCGCCCGTCGCCAGCCGCCCGTCGCCAGCCGCCCGTCATCAGCCGCCAGTGACATACGCCAACGCACTCACACTTTCTCACTTTACCTTTGCACAAATACCGCGCTGACAGAGCCGGGCAATGCACTCCCATGAATGAGCTAACCGAATGAATGAATGAACGAATGAATGAGCGAATGAAGATACGATGCTAAGTAGAAAAACAAAAAGCGCAAACCATTTGCAAACACCTCGCAGGCACTTCAATTCACTTTGAGCCACATTGAGCGCAGGTATGCATTTCAGCATACTCGAATTAAAAATATCAACGCAAAAAATGTGAGCAAACAGAGATGAGTCTTTTATGAGTAGACAAAAGGCGAAACGGTAGGTATGTAGGTAATATGAGCAGTTGAGCGGAAAGTAGGCGATGGTATAAAATTTAATTAACGTAAATTAAATTACAAAAGAAGTAGTTCAAGTTTCGGTAACAGTGAAGAGGGTGAAAAGGATTGAAAAAACGATGGAACCTAATTTTAATATCGTCGTATTATTGTTGGAGTGGCCAAAAAAAAGGAAGTTTAAAAAAAACGAACTGCATTTATAATTGTAAAAATATTTGCAGCCACCAACAGCCATGCGATTCATCACTGCCTAGCCACACTGAATTGAATTTGTGACTCAGCTGTGCACAACTACAGTAACTAACAATGAAAATGGTACAGTGCTGTATTTCGTAATCTTGAAAAAGTTTTCTCTAGTAAATTTTTAACTAATTTTTTTTATAAAATCATAATTCATTTACTTGCATAAATCTAAATTTTAAACAAACTTGAAAAAATCGAAAATAGTAGTAGAAATAGTAGAAATTAATGAAAAGAGTAGTAGAAATTAGTGAAAATATTGGTATTAAATAGCGCTAGAAACTGGTATTAATTAGTTGTAGAAACTATTAGTATTAGTTAGTGCTAGCAATAGTAAAAATGGTGGTAGAAATTAGTAAAAATAATGGTAGAAGTTAGTAAAAATAGTAGTAGAAATTAGTAAAATAGTAGTAGTAATTAGTAGTAGCGTTGGTAAAAATGGTGGTAGAATTAAGTGAAAATAGTAGTAGAAATTAGGGAAAATAGTGGTAGTAATTAGTAGTAGCCTTTGTAAAAATGGTGGTAGAAATTAGTAAAAATAGTAGTAGCATTAGTAAAAATTGTAGTAGCTTTAGTGAAAATGGTAGTAAAATTTGTAAAAAATAATATTAGTTATAAGTAGTACCATTCGCAAAAATAGCAGTAGAAATTAGGAAAAATAGTAGTATCATAAGTAAAATACCAGTAATAGTTGTAGTGGTGAATCAGTCCCGACGTACTGAAATATCTAATCCAAAAATAGTGATTAGTCGCTCGCTAACTCAGTATGTATGTTTGTTTTTTTTTTCTTATTAAAGCTGCGTGTCGTGTCTTCGTGGCGCGATGTAAAAAATCACTGCAGCTAAAGAAGTTTTACTTCAAAAATTGAAACTGATTGTGTCATGGATTGACGGTAATTGAAATAAAGACGTTAAGTGCATTTTTCATTTACTTATTTTTATTAAATACTGACGGTCAGTTAATAATAATATGTAAAGATAACCAAAACAAATCACAAGAGCTCTTGATAACTGGATCACCCTTTCTTTTGCCTCTAACCGTTGCATTTATTTATTATTACCCCCTACGCTACAACTAGAGTGACCACCTGTTAAAAAAGTTATAGTCAATTAAATAAATAACTTAAATCACATATTGCTATATAACGACAAGAGATATTTGGATAAAATTTGGCACATGTATAGTAAGTATATATACACATATGTATGTTATCGTAAAACCGATTTTTGTAGTGGGTTGCTACCTGCTTAATAGGTTAAATACAATTAAAGCAGTGCTCGAAATATTGCAATATGGGTATCAAATAAAAGAGGCTTAATAAAGCTTCGCTTCCCGAATGTTTTGAAAGAAGCCTGCCACCTGTTTAAATGTAAATTACGTTAACTTGACCATTTACCTTTTAATGGCATTTCACTTCTACAGTATGAGTGTCAAACTAATAGCTTTAGGTAAACTTAGGTAAACTTAATTTCAAAAATAGTTTTGAAAAGGGTTGCCACCAGTTTAAAAAATGTATCAAAATCATAATGAGTTAAATCAAATCCAATTTATATTATATGCAACACCCAACATAGTTTCATCCCCAAAATATTTGTAAAAGGGGTTGCCACCTGTTTATATTCAAATTAAGTTAAGTAAACTACATATTTTAAAAATGCTTAATTTCATAAATAATTTTAGAGAGAGTTGCCACCTGTTTAAAAAATGAATCAAAATCATCATGAGTTAAATTAAATCCAACTTATATTATATGCAACGCCCAATAAATTTTCATCCCCAAAATATTTGTAAAAGGGGTTGCCACCTGTTTATATTCAAATTAAGTTAAGTAAAAAAATAAACAACATTTTACACTATGAGTGCCGAACTACAATATTTTAAAAAAGCTTAATTTCATAAATAATTTTGGAGAGGGTTGCCACCTGCTTAAAAATTATTGAAAATTATAATAAGTTATATCAAATATTGAAATGTGTGTCTCAAATCAAAAAGGTATATGAAAGCTTTATTTTTAAACATTTTTGGAGCGGGTTGTCATCCGCTTAAAAGGAAACAGACAAAGGTTTTAAATACAAATAACAATATTTCAAGTATACATATGTACATTTGCACAAACTTTTTTAGAAAGCTGTTCATAAAAGACTTGGTGCGTTTCCAAAATTAAAGCAATTTTTCTTAATATAAATCATAACAAACATTTATAATAATGTTAAAGTTTGTGGATTTGCATACAATTTGGTAATATAGATATAGCTTATATTCAATTAAATTAATAAGGTAAATAACACATCGATGACGACTAGACAGATTAGGGTAAGATTATGACATATAATCCGTTATATTTAGTAAAATAGAACCAAAAAATAATAAATAGAACCAAGGCATGGGATTCAAAGAAAGTAGGTTTGATAAAACTTTATTACGAAAATGAGCCTTCTAAATATGATCATCGCTTAATTAATTAGGGTTCAGTACACCCGAATGGCATGACATACTATGGAGTTGCCAATTAGTGAAAAGTTTTAGCAACTAACCGTAATCGGAAATTATGAGGTAGGGATAGATTTTGTTTTAGATAATAAAAAAATAGAAACATAAACTAAAAATGAATTAAAATTTATTAGCTTTGGTGAAATTATTTATTTCCTTTTCTGTTACATTCGAATCCAAAACGTTAAGCCGAATGCCATGCTAGCGAAGCCTTGGATAAAAGCTAGTTTTAAATATACATGTATTAGATAGGTTATCTCCTGTGCTCATGAAATAATTTCAACGGTTATAAACTCTGCCAAATACCAAACCAAACTTTATTTTAGCCTGGCAGAAAGATCACTAGACCAATATTTGCATCCAAATGGAATCTATAATTGTGTTCCCTTTAAGCAAATCGATTTGACAATATAAAGTATTTTTTTCTTTCTTTTCATTTTAACTGGCGCCATTTCGAAATGTTTACAACATACTTAAAGTTCTTTTCTGCTTGGTTTTTTTTTTGCAAACGCTATATGAAAAAAGCTTATTCTGTTTGCGTTCAAGGGCTTCGGTTTTTTCCAAGGACATTTTAAGTGAATTAGGAGCAATCAATTAGAGCGCAACAATTGTTGACACAGTCGTCTACAATTTAAAAAAAAACTCTACTTTTTTGTTTATATTGTTACTTAACCTTTTAATCTCATTACTCAAGTATTGCTAACAACAAAAATAATATTTGCACATCCACTACATTTTCACATACAAATATCTGTAAGTAAACATTTAAACATACGAGTATATAAGGTTTACAAAAACGAAAATGTTTATTTATTTAGCGAGCAGTTGGTATTTGCCAGCAAAATTTTAGGGGAGTGGGAAGCTTAAATAAAAATTGCAGCAAATAAAAGTACGACCAGTAAGCATATAGCGAAAATAAATAATGAATGAAATAAAGGAGAGAAAAAAAGTCTACTCAAAAATTATATGCATTCGCTTCGCATTTTTGTGTAAATAAAACTGGCAGCGATGTGCGCCAAAAACAGCTAAAATATAGCAAAAACAACGAAAAACAAGAAAAGAAGGAAGAATTAAAAAAGTAAAAGTTTCATTGGCTAGCGTATTTGTGCTACTTAGGAGGAGGGAAAGAGTCTACTATAAATTCAGACATTGGATGGTGGATGACGGAAGCAGAAGCAGAAGGGGTTTGAAGCTAAAAGCAGAACTGTATTAATGCAAATATTTACGCAATAAGCGATTCAAAGGCAAATAAAGTGAATTGAAATTGCAGCTGCATTGTTGAGATAAGAGAAGAGGGATTTTTGTTAGCAGGCCAAGGCGACGTCAGTGAACTAACAATGCCAAAAATACTACATTACGATTGGCAATGAGAGACATATGGAGCAGATAGCAGAATGAATGAATGAACGACCAGACGTGATTGTGACAGGCAGACGTACGAACGCAGCAAATTGTGACGTTTCCATAACTTAGAGGAGGGGTACGAGAGAATGTACCTAGGTATATGCAAAAGTATGAGTTTAACTGACTTGCTGTCCAACAGTGCGCGAATGCAAATGCCATTTGCAGTCTCTATGCAAAATTTAACATATTTTGAAAATCATCTTTTTTCACTCAACTGCATTTGACGCATAAGGAGGCGCGTTCCCTCTCATTTTGAAGTGGAGAACTTTACTCTTTCATAAATCAAATCGATAGCATTTCATTGGGTTAAGATAAATATGCATATCTGTGGCTTTTTCAGTAATTTTCGCGAGATCGCTCGAGAAGCAGTTCCTCGCGAGGATCGCTTTCTCGCGGCTTCTCGTGTATCGAGCATCTCGTTAGGCCCGCAAGATTCTCGATAGTCGATTGTAAATGCGTATGCAGTACTCGTCTTCTCGATAAATACTCGGTATTTCTCGCGAGAACGGCGATACCCGAGATTGTACCGAGAACTCGATTCCTCAATTTCTCCAGTATCGAAATATTCGGGAATGTCCGAGTAGGAACCGAAAGCTCTAGTCATTTTACAGACCTAAAATAATAGTTGCAAAGCGGTTTTGAACAAAACGCTCAAAAATAGTTCGGTTCGGTAACATACTTTACAGTTTCTGCAATCTTTAGATCAAAACTTATAAAAAAAATGGAAAACTGTCCAAAATGTCGCACTCCAATAATTTTGACAGTAAGAATACGTTTGAAATTAAGGCCTGGTATTTGTATGCTCCAGCCAGTCGAAAATATGAGGCTCAACCTCAACATTCCAGATACACTATCGTAAATTGTGGTCCATTCTAAATTTATAAGCGAATTGCGATGAAACTAAGCAATTTCGCCTGTTAAAATGTGTCAACAAATTAGGATCAAATGAGGTATTTTAACATAAAGTAATTACAATTCAGTGTCGGCTCTAAATTTTATCGATAATAATCGGAAAATGTGTTCTTTCATTCCCAAACTCGGCGAAACATTTTGAAAAATTAGTATTTCAATTAACAGTCCCTTAGTTTTCACTGTCTCCAGAGGCTCTCTTTCGTGATCGTAAATTAAAACAATTATTATCACAATTAAATTGAACATATAAAAAATTCACACAATCTCTCACATTCTTTCCTTTGAAGAAAGAGCTGAGAAGAACCTGTGACCATGTAGCTCACAAGATGATTAGATAAACGCACTTGCTTTATGCGAATTTTAATTTATCCAAATAAGTAATTTTTGTCGTTTACATGGTTTAATTTTTTGCTTACTCGACTGGACTTACGACTCAACCAAAACTTAAAAAAGTTGTCTGGTCAGTCGATTCAAAAGAGTCTTCGATTTCAAAGACATCGGTCCATGTGCCTCCTTGGACATCGAGGAGACATTCGATAGTACATCCAATGGTCGTTCTTTTAGCGTTTACTAGAAAGTATAAATCGAGTCTTGGTTCGACTACCTTTGGAGGGACAATACTTGAATACATGGGTGTAACTCTCGATCACACATTAAGTTGGAAAAAGTTGGTAGAAATAAAGCCACACGACGGCTCATGTGGAGGTGCAGAAGATTTTTTTTTGTCAAGAAATAGGACCTGTGCTTAATCATTTGCCTGATCGTAACCTATTCATTCTCAGTTTGGTGGCTTCAAAGAACTGCCATTCTTAGGTTGAATAACTTGCCGAGGCTAGCGTGTCTCTCGATCACTTAATCTAGGATTAACTCCTTTCATTGCTAGATTATCTGACCAGAATATTAAGACAATGAAGTCTCAACCAGACCTAGTATAAACTTTGAAAAAGAGGCCATGTTTACACGAATGGGCCCAAGCTTGACGGGAGAGTAAGTGGAGGGGTATTCTCTGATTACTGAAGTGCTTTTCAGGTAGAGCCAGGCATGTAAGATATCGATGAACCTAAAATTTGTTAAAATCGCAAATGACAGGTGGAAGTCAAATTGGCAAATTGCAAGAGAACTCTAGTCTTCGATGAGTGATTAACGTACGAAATCTCTGCTCAGCTTGGGGAGAGAGGACATTAAGATGATGACTGTAGTACTAACTGGTAATTGTGTAATAGGTGCGCATGCAGTAAGACTTGGGGCTCCTTGTAGAAACTGCTGTAGGAGTTGTCATGACGCGGAAGGGGAGGATATCATACTTCACCTAGTTTACCGTTGCCCGGCACTAGCTATAAGAAGATCTGAAACTGAAGATCTAGACTTGACACGGTTCCTAAGCAATACGAAGTGGTTTTAGGGGTACAGGGGTCACACAAAAGGTATCACAAAGGACCACGAGCCTAAATGTGTATCGCTAGGGACTGCCGCCTAACCTAACCGAACTACATTAAACATTAAAGCCCTCTGGAATAGGAAGTCTTCAGGAACTTTCTGACTTAACAATGAAAAATCAAACTCATTGACTAACATTGAACATTTTATTATTTTTATTCATAGTTGATATAATATATTAGGGAGGACTAAATCGTCCGTTGTTCTTTTTTTGAAGTAGTGTTGCTCAGAGCCTATTTTGTATAGGAACATTGTTTCAACGGCGTATGTTTTATGAGTGCCAGAGGAAACAGATTCTATTAATTTTACCTACACTCAAAAAAAAAATTTTATGTGGATGGAAGGAAAACAGCTATCAAAAGAATGCAAATCTGAATGAAATGGCCTAAGCAAATATATACTACTTTTGTAGGTTTTTATTTATTGCAAAGAAACTTTTCGCCAATCCTTAGAAAATAACGCAAGTAGCGGAAGATATAACATCGAAATAAGGACAAGTTTTCTTATGTTTTATATGTTCTTTCAGTGTAGTTTAAATATTTGTTGTACTCTTTAATCTCTAACAAGAGCTGGACAAAACTGTCAATGATTTAAATTTAAGCAAGGTTAAATTCGCAAATGGTGATGATTTTAATGAAAAGTTCGATTTTTGAAGGTCTAAAAATTCAGTTTTTTCATTCCAAAAAAACAACTTTTGTTTTAAATAAAAATTCCTTCGTTCAAGTATGAGATATTTCAGTTTCCAAGTAGCATGCAAAAAATTAGATTGATAGGTCACATGGTTCTCATTCATTTTGAGATAATTGTGTTTAAAGTTTTGGATATACTTAGGGGCATTCGGAAAGAGCGCACTGTTGACAGCTGTTACTTTGGGTCTAGTGCTAAGATCTTTGTTTTGAATTTGAAGAAAATAAACTTAAAAGGACATAAACAAATTTTCGATTTTTTCGACCAACACAAGTGTATATAAAGATCACTTAAAAGATCACCCTTCATGTTATTTGGGCAAACCATACTTAAATTCCAATCGGTGAGCCTGCTTATGTCCGACCATATTCTGGAAATGAGCTGGTGCATGCACCTTATCAGCGGTATGGGATTCGGGATCTTCGGTTTCTCCGGAAACGTTTTCACTGTCACCATTTAGGAAAGAGGAAGAAGTGTTCCTTCCACAATTTGAGTGGGGTTCGGACATCGGTCATCAGGTCACCGTTCTTCTTCTTACAGGAATTTACTCTGGTCTTAGAATCTTCCGTAAGTCATCGCACCTTTAGGTCAAATGTTCGGGCGCTTTTCCTGTTGGCTAGCAACTCAAGCTCTTCTTATTCACGTATTTCGGTATCTTTCTTCGTTCTGTGAATAATACTCTCTCTTCTTCTCAATTCTTTTCTCAACTCAGTCTTTTACTTTCCGTAGCGGGATCGCTGAAAACCAATGACTTCCTCATCGGCGGTACGTAGTGATAGAGAAATGTGCTTCCAAATTTCAAAAAATGTTCAAACTTTTTAACTCGAATATTTAGCAACTTTTTTAGTATGCAGTTTTGCAGCCCATTAAATTTTACTGTAATAAAATTCAAGTTTGAGGTGCCTGAAAATTCTGGTAGATTTTTGACAATTTTTTTTTGAACACGGAGTTGTGCGTTTTTTTAATACAACGTATGAAAAAAATTCACTTTTTTAGACAAGAAATGCAGTGCGCAGTGCGTGGCGATGATACCCAAGCCAAAACGATACCAGTATCAGTGACATGATAATAATAAGAAAAATATTAAAAGCTCTTCTCGAAGTAACCAAAATGTATAGAAAGATTACATGAAAGTTATACCAAGAAATTTAAATATCTTAAAGATTTCAGTTACGAAGATTAAACATGTTTTTGACCTTTTGCTCGTAGTCAGCTAACCTTAGAGTCCCGCCCCTCAAATGAATGTCTACTTCTTCCATTACTTATACCAACTGTGATTAGAGCGATTGTAGTTATTATGAATCGTTCAACTTTTCCAGCTTCCCTCCTTACATGGCTCACTCATCTTTGTTAACTCTGCTTATCTGATAACTTATTTTGATCGTATATTTGTGTTTTTATTGATTGCATTTTTCAACGCTTAATAAAAACAAAAAAAAAAACACTTGAACGAAATCGCGCCACATGCTGCTCTCAACCGGCTTTAAGGCCTGGAGTAGAGGTACGGAAAGGGTCAAGTGAATTGTAGTGGCTTATGAAATGAAAAGTTTATTTATTCATTTTATTTATTTTCTCTTCCTAACTCAACTCAACTCATTGCAATATCTTTATCGCATTGCTTTATTTACGGCAATCAGACTCGCTGCTACTCCGCTGGGTTTCGGTTTCTTTGTTGGTATTGTGGTTGGTTTTGTAGTGCCACAACTGCTTCGCTTAGCTTTATTGTAGCTATTCGTGGTTGTTGTTTTTGCTGTTGTTGTTTTTGAATTGTTGTGTTGGCTCTTTGAAATTGAATTCAATTTAGCTTCAATTTAATTAATTGAATTGTTTATTGGCCAATTGTTGCTATCTGGTTGAGTGGAAATTAAATGCATTGCAATGCAATTTACTTTATTCATTGACACTGACAATCAATGCTCCTGATATGACTTTCGACATGCAAATCGATGTATATATTGTACATACAAACCTACATACATATGTATGTATGTAGTGATCCATAAATTCATGTTGTTAATGAATGCAAATTGGTTTTAACGGTTGGATGAGGCGAGAAATTATGATTTTGTAGATTGTTTAAAATTACTTTGCTGCGCTTCGGTGGAGAGTTTTATGCACATACGAATAGTATTCGAAAATCCTTACGATGGTGAAGGCAAAAACTCAGCGATCCAAATTTTGAAATGGTTGTTTTTTTATTTTAAAAAAGGCTAATAACGAATAAGATGTAGAAAATATATGTAAAAAAAAATATAATAATATTTGCATTTGCTTTAATAACTGTTTAAATCGAATTATTGATTTTTAACTATTTTCAATAAACAGTAAACATTTGAAACACAGCACCCACATTTGCCACCACCAGTAGACAAGAAGCGATCGAACTGATCTTAGCTAACAGAGGATGGATGATCTTAGAAGAGGAAACTCTTTATGATCAATGATTCATTGAGTTTCGGCTCGGTACTGACATTAAGCAAGTACCCAAAGGACGAAATCATCGAAAGGCGTATTAGATTGCCCCTTGAAACGAGATTACCAAACATCCCATAACTCAAACTTTTACAATCAATTGAAAAGGCGGCGACCTACGGTGGCAAAATAATGAGAACTCTCGATACATACATTTATTTGGTTCAGGTTGTCAGATCAATACCCTTCGATTTTGGTTCCAAATTACAAACTGATACCGTTAGCCTCGTTTGCTAGAAAATCTACCGTAAGCTTTTCTACAAGAAAACAATATAGAGATCCATGTACTCTATTGAGAAGCTCGTTGAGAACTTTTTACACTGGCGGTTCCAAGATAAAAAATAGAACTGGGTTGACACCTGGCTGACGATTTCGGACGCATTTCTGCTTTTAGTAAAATGACAAGAGTTTTCCAGTACTACATATTTTCTTTACTTAAGATAACGGACTGTATAATTGGCGATATGTGGCGTGGCTATCAAATCAGAGTCTGCAACGACTCTCAAGTGGCAAGAAACTAAGTTAAGGCTGAACTCTGTTGGAAAATGAAATAAATGCGCTGTTCCAGGCAGCGAACTGGGAAATTTCGGCACATTGTTAGACCCCATTGGAGCCAATTATCAGGGTATGTATAGCAGGGGCAGCTAGGAACATCACGGATGCCATGAATAAGACTTTTGAGAACCTTTGGTGCACAACCAAGACCTACAAAACAACCAAGAGCTTCCTGAAAAGACCGGAAGTGTGGTGGCGAAATTCTTGTCACACAGAGAAAGACGGAGTTACGTGCGATCCCACAATCTTCCCTATGCTTTTACCCTATCCCTCATTCCCTTCATTTTTTCCAGACCTTAATTGAAATGGCCAAGAATGCCTGGGAGCTTGGAAACCCGATTTCGGATTTCCGACCTAGCTCAATTCCAATATATTGTTTACTACTTATTTACATTGCCAGTAAGCAAATTATAATATTTACTGTGTGTTTACTAAAACTGCAAAATGCCCATCTATTTTAAAAACTCATTCATTTCTCAATGCAACAGCCGGAATGCACTCTAAAAAGGATATCCCAATTCTTCCATCATGTGTAGATTTTTAGAAGTTTGACTTAACATAAGCTTTGAAGGATTTTCATAAGAATTTGTTCAAGTACCATTCCAGAGGGGTTTTGACAATATGTTAAGAGTGGAACTAAAGTGAATGGCTGAAAAATTTGTTAGATTTGTGCACAGTTGGGGTGTTGGAGTGGGTGCGGACATATTGATAGACAATACGATTATCAACTTTCACTCCACACTTGGCGTGTGGGAGAGAGAGGCCTTATGGCCTTCGTATCATCTATCATATTCTGTTGGAACATATGAGACGTCAGTGTGATACAAGCCGGTAGTGGCAGTAGTAGGTCGCCAATGAAAGCTGTCGTGCCAGCGAGTGTTGCTGGTCGCCAGTTTACCATTACCCGGCCTTGTTCCGAAAAATGCGTTTCAAGCTCTGTTGGGTACGCATCCTCACGACCCGGTGGCTATTAAGTCTGCTGCTGCTTTGATTTTGAGATAGACGATGAGTTGCTACTGGATGGTTGGATCTCCGACTATCATGCGTTGGGCTGGTATCTCGAGAGCCGTGAGCGCCTAGATGAGTGTTTTGAGCAAAAGTGGCGAGACGGTTAGGACTATAGTGCTAATGGGCGGGAGATACAGAGTCCTGAATTTGGGTTAACCCTGATTTTGGTCTTCGGCCTGACGGGGCGTGAACTTCTTACTGCTTTTCTGCTTGGGAGGCGTTTGCCCGTGTCGGAGAAATGCTCCTGTGGGGAAAGAGGAAATGCTCAATGTACTTGGACATTGGGAGTCTAGGGGATGTTGGAATAAGTTGGACTGATGGAGTGTCGAAATGTTGAGTGAATTCAGGCGACTGAGTTCATCCACAGAAAGGTATGCTCAACTGGTACTGGTTTCGGTCACAAACTCTTATCAGATACCCCAATCTGTTACAACGGGACACAGTGGTCCCTAGAGGGCTCTCTAGCCTGTTACGACATCGCGCAGAGTATCGTGTTGTCTGTGGCTTAGACCCATTAGAACTATCCTTATACCAGTTCGATATGGGGTTCCATTGCAACCTTGTGTCGCACATAAAGTACGGCAGAGCTTTAACCATGTACGTAAGTGAGTAATTTAACACTCCAATTGGTACCAACAAATTTTGGTGTATTTCGCGTCGCTGTTCAATGCACTGATTTGGTCCGCTGCACTTTTGAGCGCTTTGGGATAAAGCCGTAAAGTACATCAATTTCAATTTAAAAACATTTTTGTAGGGCTTATATTCTTGCATTTTTTATTAATGCAAAAACTAAGCTATCGTTGATTCTGTGTGTATTTTAATTTTTGGTTTTTTTCTTTTGAAGAGTATGTAATATTAGTTCTCTCATAATAATAAAAATAACAATTTTTCACGTTTTTCTTATGCTATGTGAAAAAATGCAGCACAACTCGGCAATTAAATTTAATAATACACTTTTTCATTGAGCTTACCCTTTGTTGCGTCATATTTCGCGCACGCCCAACTGTCATAATAATGTCAATTTTTGACAGTTGAATGCAATGGACAATGTAGCCGATCGATAAAAAAAAAATCGAGAAACATGTCAAACAGGAAAATACAAAAAAAAAAAACAAAATACGGCCGAGCAGAAATATCAACTGATACAAGTAAAACGAAGCGCGATTAAATGTTAATTAAATTAATTGAAAGGTCTGAATGGGACTACATGCTCAATACATAGCAGAGGAAGCATAATACTTAGATGGCAGAGATTTAAATATGTTAAGCGCATTAGAGTGCATCACTTCCCACATAAAAAAAAATCGGCGCTATTTTTGGATCGGAATTGTAAAATCGATTAAGACTCCGTCCAAAATATTTTGGTAAGATATAATGATTTATTTGAGCTGGATCGATTTTTGTGAAGACCTTTAAGCTTAAACTCTTTTATCGTCTGAGGTAGTTTTTTTTAAATATGTAGGAAAACACTTACGTAGCTCACGTAAATCTTAATATTTTTCCCAAATATTTTGGCGGTAGTTTTAATACGTAAACAAGTTGTACTGCCGGTGGAAAAGTGCTCCCTAATGTACACTGTTGTGCAGAGATTTCATGAAATAAATTAAAAAAATGTTTCAGCCAAAACCATTTTCGTACAGAAAGAAATAATTTTTTAGATTCCAAAGAAATCGGTAAACGATTGGGGAGAAATGTTTATTTTGAAAAATGTAATCACTGCGATTAAAATAATTTTTCTTGCTATCTTTATTTTGGCTTTCATGCATTTTGAGGATTTTTAAAAGTTGAAATATGCCATGAGTACATCGATTTACATACAAACTCGGATACTTGCCAATTCAATACAAGTAAGTAATTAACTAAGCGAGTGCCTGACAAACTACTGCTCCGTCTGACTGCCTTTTGAGCTTGGCACGTCGATTCGGCCAAATTTGTGCGCTCGAGCTGCCTGTCAACGTTACCTTGCCATGTCAAACTATTGATTCCTGCAATGGCTGGCCAATTGGCGGCTGACAGCTGTTTGTCTTCTTGTTCATTGAACAGGGAAATGCTGTTGTTATTTTTGCAAATACATAAATGCCAACGCGCTTGATTTACACAGTTAGTCGCAAATTTTTTTGCTAGGTGTATTTGTATACCCAGTGCACAAATTCAATTGACGGCAGAGAAAATCAACAGGCATTATGTATTAGCTTTCAGAACAAAAAATTGCCTTTAGTATCAGCATATTACCTCTATTAAAAAATTAGCTGCGCCTGCGTCTAAATGTAATTATAGAAAATCAAACGGGAGAACTTCATCACCATGCACGGAATAGATTGAATTGCGGTAGGCCGGAAATACGAAATCGGGTTTCCAAGGTCCAGTTGCCCATTGCACGTACGGCATGGGCAGGATTATGGGAATGAGGAGGAGGAGAAAAAGATGCGTAGAAAACGGTGGGAATGGGACTTTATTTCTTCTCGACAAATCTTTCAAACTTTTTTGAATCTGAGAAGCTTGCCGTGGGATAGAGAATGAACGTTTTCCACTTTCAATATATTTGACCTAAATTTACTTTATCTCAGCTTATCAAAAGCAGCACAGATACAGAGAAAATGTTCTGCGCTATCCCCATCCTCCAGGCAAGGTTCATCGATGGTGCCAATGGTGGCCATGTGTTGTCCCCATGGCTTGTGCATTGTAATGAACCCAAACAGGGCTCGTAACTCCATCCTTCTCAGTGCAAGAAGGAATTTCACCACCATCCTGTCCGGTCTTTTCAGGAAGCACTTGGTTATTTTGCAGGATTCGGTAGGGCTTTATATGACACCTCTAATACACCTGACAGTCTCTGATATGCTTGGCCCTACAATTGGCTGCGGTCCAATGGGGTCTGCTAAAGATCCTCAATTAGTCAATTCGTCAGCCAGTTCGTGATCTTGAAGATCGGATTGTCCCGGCCCCACACACGAGTTCAAGGTCATTTCATTTTTCAAGAGAGTTTAGCCTGAATATTTTCTTGGACAATTTTTGAAGAGGTGCGAGTAAGGCCTTTAGTGCAGCTTAGCTGGTCACTGCAGACTCTGATTTTATATTCACGCTATGCATAGTTAACTTCCCTACCTTAAATATAGCAAATATCCCCGATTTGTAAAGCGTTGCCACAGCACCTAAGACAGAAAAACATCTGAGATCACTATCCAGGTACCAATTAGCTTCAGTTCCATTTTGTAAAGAGTTTTCACTGAGCCTCCCAAGAGAGTACATGGATCTTTCCATTATTCTCATGTAGGAAGGCTTATGGTATACTTTCTACTAAAATATACTATCTGTATAAGTTGGTCAATTGGGTCAAAAAAAAAAGGTATAGCTCTGATAACCTTCCAAACAGCTTTCTGTGCCCGGAGTTCACATCGTCGTGCCACAATCCAAAAGAATTTAGTCGACATTTAGGCTTAATAGCCTTCTCTTGGATCGTTAAATCCAAGGGTAGCAAGTTCGTCAAAGCATTTGAGCCATTCATGACTTCGGTTTAACGCAGAAGATTCTAGGCTACCAAACTAGAGCAGAATATGAATTTAGAGCTGCATATACCTAAAATCTTCCCAAACACTGCCCAAACACTTGCAATTCTCGAGGCACCTTCTGTTCGATATGAGTTTTCCAAGTAATTTTTCTATCAAAGGTTACACCCAAATATTTCATTTGTCTTAAGTTGGCGCCCCTAAGAAGCGCGAGTTGGAGACCTTCCAATTTTATTTTCCTCATAAACAAAGGCAGGGTTGTCTTGCCGAAGTTGACAGAAATATCCTACGTAGTGCACTATGCATCTTATCAAGAATTATCTGTAAGTTTCTACATACCTCCCGAAGTGATCTTCCTAATGCTAATGCACAAATATCGTCCGAGTAAGCTTGGAAGTGCACGAAGTCCGCTAAAACGGAATCCACTAACAAACACCACAAGAGGTTCTAGTACACCGCTCTGTGGGTATCCTCACCCAAACTCTGCTATGGTGCAAATAGCTGATTCACAGGATTTTCCACTATGAATTCTAAGTAGACTGCCCATAAAAACCTTTGATCTGATGTATTTTTTGACCAAATGGGAATATTAACAAAAGCCAGACAAGCTCTAAAGATTTATATGAACACCCTAATAAGCCCGTCCCCTACACTTTGGCATTTCCGAATATATGCCACAGATATTAGTGAGTTGAAGTCATCGAAAGAAGATATAGAGAACCTCACAGTCTTCTCATACACCATTCGTACCAGTTTAGTCTAGAAATTAATCTGCTTCCCGGTAGGCGAGCTTCCAGGAGAGTTTTATAGATCTGTAACAACGACTTAGTAGAGGATCCATCAGACCTTTTGAGAAAGTCTTGCCTGACGGTTTTAGAGCCGCGCTGCTTACGGGCACAACAAGGTGGACAAAGAAGCGATAGCGCATTCGCGCCTTGGAGGGCTTGGTTTACTTCGAACCAGCATTAACACCAACAATACGAACGGACCACAGTTCCACCCTTTAAGCCTCTCCTCAAGACCGTGCTATCGTATGGCGTAAAGGCGTGACCGCTGTAAACATCAGATAAGAAGGCTCTTGGAGTATTTGAGAGAAAGATTATCCGAAACATTTTTGAGTTTTTATGTCCTTGCGACATGACATTGCCATAGTTCAAAGAATTAAGACTCAGAGGCTACAGAGGATAGTGGCATATGAAGAGGAAGGGCTCTTTAATTTGAAAAGGCCAGGTGTAAAAGAACTTGCAATTCATGGTATTTCCAATTAGCGCCAGTTAGCAGAGAGACGGTACGATCGGCTTAATATGTTAAGTTCGGTCAAAATCGCTTAGATGATAATTGTGCCAATTATATGAATAACAAAAACAGGAGATTTTGTAGAATTTGTTTTAGATCAGTGGGACTAATATTAAATTATAAATTTAATGAGACCTACGGCGAGTTTTTAAATTTTGCTTCATGCCGGATGAGACGAAAATATGTCGTGGTTTCAAATTTTACTATCGTTTTTAATAAACAATTAACACATTGTACCGCGTAGCTACAGTTTTCGCTTCTTTGTCGTACAATTGACTAGATTCCCAAGCAACCGATGTGCAGGGTATTCTCACATGTTAATTTAAATTTAATCAAATTGGTAATTGCGCGCATTTGTAGTTAACAAATATTCGTTTGTTTCGTTATTTATTTTTAATGTTAATGTTTTGTTGTTATGCCAACACTTTGCTTATTCAACCGATGAAGCAACACACATGCTAAGGTATGTGTGGGGTTTTGTTGTTTTTGTAATTAGCAATTATCGCATTAGCCACACCCAGCTGCATCGAAAATCGATTTGACAATTAATCGCTGCGAGCACTAACAATGACAACCTAAATTCTCACAAATGCGAGAAAAATATGCCGCTTCCTCACCCCACTCCACCTTTCCACCTATCCACCTTGAGCTGCTTGCTGCTTTGCATGTGGTGTGGTGATGGTGAGCTAGTAGATATCAAAATATTGCATCATTTGCTTACTCCTCGATCATTCATTTACGGTGTACTATGTTAAATAGTCGACTGCGGTGGATGAGGTGGGGGCGGTGGAGACATTGGCACCGACCACCCTCACCTCATGAACGGCATTCATTCAAATGCATCTGGGCATTTGTGCTCATTCAACTGCATCTACTTGCATTCAACAGTTGCGTTTTGTATTTGCTGTGTTATCTCTTGAAAAACAATCGGTCCCAGCATCTGTGCTTTTGGCGCGCTTCCACACGCTCAGCTATTTGTTCGCGTTCACGTTCGCGTTCACATTTTGTATGTATTTTCCACCGATACGTGTTTTTTGTATGGCTGCGTGCCACCAGCTCGCATGTTGGGTGTTAACTTGGTTGCAATTAAAATTGACAGCTGGCGCACGTTCCATGCCAGGCAATGCAAGTGCAAAGCGATTCGATGTAGAACACAATGAGTTGGGCGAAATAAAGCACAACAATCAGTTCGCGATTTGTAGTGGGGTTAAAGGTGGGCCGCCATTGGGTTTAAAATACTTAGAAGTGAAACAGGCAAAAATAAAAGAAAATAATATTTGTAGTGATAATTAAAAAGTAGAGAAAGCACTTCCTAGATACCTTTTATGAATATACAAAAATTGAACTTTATATAAGGTCAAGTAAAAGGAAATCCATTAAATTTCCAATAGACGGCTTTAGTAATCTGTATCTCGTGTCGTACAAGTGTGATCGGGTTCCGCTATATGGCGTTAGAAAGCTAAGATTTCGTTCTAAACAAATTTCTCTGACGGTTTTGTAATTACTTACTTACTGACTTACTTAATTGGCGCTATAATAGCTTAAGCGATTTTGGTCGAACTTCTCCGACAATTTGTGGTGTGCGTCTTGAAAATGTAACACAAATTTAGGGACCTGCAGTTTCTCGCGGACTCCGAAAGGCGAATGTTTTTGTGTTAGAGGTTTTTTTTCATGACAGAAATACACTCGGAGGTTTGCCATTGTCTGCCGAGGGGCCGCTATTAAAAAAAATTCTCCATAATCTTTGATGTTACTTCCTCCGGCCAGGCTGCAGAATCGCAACAAAATCGATCTATTTCTGAAATGGACGGTTACTGGTGACTAAAATTGGGTCACTTTCGACAACGTCAAGCGAAACCGGGCGGATTGCGGTGAGCCGACGCAAACGGTCCAGGCCAGGATTGACGGACTGGAAGGTTTTGCTATGTGTTTGGTGGGATTGGAAGGCTACCATATACTGTGAGCTATTCCCCTACGGACAAACTCCTGATTCGAATCTGACTGTCAACAATTGAGGAGTCTGAAGGAAGAAATCGACCAGAAGCGACCAGCTTTGGCCAATAGGAGAAGAATTATATTCCATCAGGACAACGCCAGGACACATATAGCGGTAGTGATTCGCCAGAAGTTCCGGTAGCTTGGTAGGAAAATTCTTTTGCGTCCACCCTATAGTGCAGACCAGGCACCAAGTGATCACTACCTGTTCCTGTCTATGGCGAATGATTTTGCTGGTGAAAAATTAGCCTCAAGAGAAGGTTGCCAATAGGGACGCGGGCTTCTATGAGAGTGGCATTATAAAATGACCTTTAAAGTGACAATAAATTATCGAACAAAACGGTACATATTTGAACGAAAGTGGATCATTCAAACTATGCTAAATAAAATCTTAAATTTACTAAAAAAAATAATGTATTTCATTTTACTTTACCTTATTATCATATGTACTAAATTTTTACCGTAAAAATATTGAATTTCAAAATATTACTTATTTTTCTGATATCAACAAAAATACGACAAAATAACCTTATACAGATCCAATATGGATGAGTTTCGAAGCGGCTCGATAAATTTTCATAAAATTTTGCCTGTATAGTTGATATGTCGTCATAAGAATAGGTCGTAAGTATATTTTATACTTGGGAGAGGGTTGCCACCCCTTTGAAAACTCAAATTTAATTCATTAAATTATATAAAATATTTAAATATTTGTGTCAAACGGTCCGTTTCGAAAAGAAGGCGCATTGTTAACTTTTATGAGGGTTGTCACATCTTTGAAAATACGAGTTAATTTAAAATATAAACAAGCCATATGAAATATTAAAATATCGTCGTAGAACGGTCCATCTCAGCAAGGAGAAGGTTCATACATATATTTTGGAGAGGGATGCCACCTGTTTGAAATGCCAAATTTTATTAAATTGTACACAAGTATATAAAATATTAAAACATGGACATCAGACGGTTTGTTACATTGAGGAAAAGGTTTTGAGGAAAAGGTTTATAGCTGTATTTTGAAGAGGGTTGCCACCTGTCTGCAAGGTCGAATTTAATCAAATTATGCACAAGTTGTATTGTATAAAATAGTAATAAATGGCTGCCAAACTGCTCGATTCGCTGATGAGAAGTCTTGTAGCATATAGAGGGTTGTCGAATTTAATCAAATTATGCATAAATTGTACAAAATAGTAATCTATGGGTGTCAAATACTTCGTTTGAAGAAGGTTTACAGCTATATTTAAAAGTTATGTGAAATAGTAAAATATGGATAACAAACTATTTGATAGGTATATTTTTAAGAGGGTTGCTACCTTTCTTAAAAGTAAATTTTAACTAAATAATACATAAAGTGTAAAATATTAAAATGTTCGTTTCGGCAAGAACAAAGTGCATATCTATATTTTTGAGAGGGTTGCCACCTATTATATGTTAGTGAATCTGACATTTTTGGCTATATATGGAAAGAATAATTAGTAGATAAATAAAAGCAGGCAACGTCTACTGGGTATTTCAATAAAAATATCAATTTTTTCATTGATGAGTTTTGCGCCACCCTGTATAAATAAGGGGCTTAATACGAAATTCTGCGCGAGGGCCCAGCATGAAGCTTGCTTTTTTTCAGCTACATATGTACATACCGATATTATTTTCGATTAAAAAACTCTACTCCCGCCGCTACTGCTACTCCAGACATTCATTTGTGCCTTTTTGGCCTTCCGCCACTGCTGCACCCAAAAAACGTGGCTTGTCCCGCAATTGGCTGCCTGATCGACGGACTGTTGGCCGCAGCAACAAACAATTGTTGTTTTTGATTTACAATAAAATATTTTCTCCGTTTCGTGCGCGCGATTTATTTCA
The DNA here is from genome assembly GCA_951828415.1 of Anomoia purmunda. Taxonomy (NCBI): domain Eukaryota; kingdom Metazoa; phylum Arthropoda; class Insecta; order Diptera; family Tephritidae; genus Anomoia; species Anomoia purmunda. Next base: position 51,062,374 of record OX639995.1, read on the forward strand.
CATATTTATTCACACTGTTGAAATTGTAGGCACGTTGTTGTTTATTGTTGGTGTTGTTTTGGCGGCCGTTGGTTGTTTACTTGCTGCTGATTTTGAATGCTTTGCGGTTGTGTCAATTTTGTCACGCAATTGCGTGTTGACCCAACACACCTACAACATGAGGACACGAACAACAACAACAACCACAACAACAACAACAACAACAACAACAACAACAACGATAACAACCACAGCAACTTGCTTACTTAACGCAAAATATGGAATTTAACTGTGTAGAATATTGGGCGGTTGTTTGCGTGCTGCAATAAAATATTTACATATTATTTGTTGTATTGAATGCTTGTTTTGATTCAATTCATAGGAATTTTGATTTTTCGGTCACTTGCCATACATATGAATGTGCACAATTGTGCCACATTTTGTTGCAAGTAAAATGTACTATATTTTTAATTTAAATAAAATGCCAATTTTTTTTTTTTGCATTAAAGTGCTAAAGAAGCAACAAAACAAATCGCCGTCGCAGAGAAAATATGCGTGGCCTGCAACATGCAACGTAATACCGTTAGTCAATGCATAGCGCAGCAAATGGGTGGAAAAAATGCCATTGAAAATGAAAAATGTCCGCATGTCTGCGTAGAAAATTGGAAAATTTTTTAAGAAAAATTGGCGGAAAATTGAATAGTGTTCACACCCAACAACTCAGCCGCTCAGCTCGCTTGCCCGCTTGGATAGTTACTTGTGATATACATACTAGGGATGCCAATATTAGCTGAAAATTTTGATTTCGGGATTTCGTGATATTCTTAAAGTAATCTTGGGATTCGTGTCGGAACTCGCTTTGGAACATAACTTTTTTAAAATGAGTACAAATACACCAACTGAAACATACCATGACAAAAGCATTTAAAAAATCTAAATTAAAAAAACCAGATATTGTTAATAAAGAAATATCTTAACACAATAAATTCTTCTTGCACTGGCGCCAAATCGAAATATGTCAAAATGTTGCCTATTTTCATTCAACTGACAGAATTTAACCTTATGAAAACCAAGCATGAGAGTGCCATTTCAATACCACGTACTCGCCGTCGAACCAGTGATAGAACAAAGAATGAAGTAGAGAAGGGTAAAGAAAAGAAACCGCTTGCATTACCTTAAATCCAGCCCATAGAGTTTAGGAACTTAAGCAGTTTGAATGCATCTATGCTACTCAAGTCTTTCAGACTTACAAAATAGGGTTTTTCCATAAATCTCATCCTAGTTTAAGAACTTCAACATCACATGATGAGTTGCAGCTGCGGCACTAAAAGTTGTGTTCAAATCACATTCGACCAGCATGAGTAGCCGGTGCTCAGTGCCCCACATCTTTTGGCATTGCATACCGTGCACAATTCTAAGTTCTTTTACTTACAGTTAGCCTTGTGCATCCAGTGTTGGGAGATCTTCCCCCTGTTGAGTTTCCGAGGCACACAAAACATCTAAAACCTTTGAAAAATCTAGAGCAGAACTGCTCCGAGCCAGCTCATCGTCTTTTTCGTTACTACACCAGACTCGATGTCACTATGCAGCTATCTGGCTTTCTGAAAAAAATAGCGTTGCTAGAGCCACGACGCCCTGATGTCCAGCAGAATTCCACCAGCGTCTCATATGGCTGGCAAAAACCTCTGACTGAAGAAACACTCTCGTAGAAGCTGAAAGACACAGTTATGGTGATTGGTGGTCCATTGCGTAGATTCCAGCATTTACTCCGCTACCCATTTTTGATCCATCCATGAAAACAGATACTCCGAAGCGCTCTGTGAATAAAATATCCTTCCACTCACTTCTAGCGTGGTTTAAGGTTGAGTATTTTAAACTGAAAGCCAGTTAAGGTAGTGCCCCTCCCATAGAGGAGTCGTTTGCGTGTAAAGGTTTCGCGCTAGGTGCCATCTTTGACATCGAAGGAGGCTTTAACAATATTTTACCAGGAGCTAATGTAGATTCTCTAAGCAGGCTGGGTTGTTGTTGTCAACAAGCTGCTGTTAAGACTTGAGAAGGAGGGCAGCGTGGTTATTGCATACGCGGAGGACCTGGCGCTAATTGTTAGAAGGAGGTTGCTCATGCAAGGACATCTAGGTGCGATTAACAGCTGGGCTCTGACCTGTGGGATAGCTGTAAATTCGGGAAAAAGCGAGCTCGCTCTTTTCATCAGAAAGTACAAAATTCCTAAAGTTTCCCTGCCTTCGCTGGGTGGCGCTCAGCTAGTTCTTTCGGACAGGGTTAAGTATCTGTATATTGAGGAAATTGTGAAGCAGATTATTTGGTCAGGCAAGGCACCTGTTGGCTACTTCAGAGCAAGTGTGCTCGCGATCAGCTGGGGAGGTCGTTTTGGACAGAAGAAAACCGGAGAGGATCACGGGATTTTCTGCGGTTATGCAAGTCCCAGCTCTCTTTGGTTATGGGGGTGCGGACAGAACACTGTCCAATGGGAGTCCATGCGATGAGCCTCAATATCAGCACTAACCTATACTGCGGCAACCGTCTGGTGGATGAGGGGGATTTCAATACTTTTCACTCAGCTGCCCTGCCTTCGCGTAACTAAGACTGAGTGGAGACTAGCCAACTCCGTAGGGCTTCATTGTAAGCATGCAGCGATTTGCAAATTAGAACAAATAATTCCCGTTCTGTTTGTACTGTGGTACAAGGGATCCGAAAGAGTCTGTGTGAGCTCCTAGGAGCAGCCATTCCAATCTAAAGTAGCCTAACCTAAGCTCGACAAAATCTGCTGATGAAAATCAAAGGTAGTCATAATTTACATCATATTGTATAAGTAAATTAAAACGAGTTTCTGAGGAATTGAAATGCATTTGTTGTAATGAAATTCTTCAATAAATAAACTTTTACTTTTTCGATATTTTGACATTTTTCGGGTTCCCGCTATTAATTCAAATCCATCCCGACATTTCCGGGACCGCAAAATCTTGAGCTGCTTGGCATCCCTATTGCATATTGTACATACCTCCTGTCTGACGCAGTGATGCGAGATAGCTGATGATGCGTAGGAAGACGTGCGTCTGCGACAACGAAAATCCTGACACATTGCGCTGAAAGTTGAAATGAATAATGGAGCTGCCATAAAGTGGACTCACTACTTACATAAGCACATACATACATACATATGTATCTACTTATAGTTATATGAAAATACATAAGTACATACATCTATACATCTATACACATACATAGCTGTGCAACATTAAACAGCATTCGTCCCATCAGGCGAGATTTTTATACCTATGATTTTCTCGACGTCATTGGCGCATTGTTTGCACTGCTACCTAGCCCAGTTATTCAGTAGGCGGGCGACAGTAATAAATTTTCTCTTTCTTTTTCATTGGACGTTGCTTTAATAAAATAATAAATGGAGTTGCCGCTGGAAGTTGAGCTGGTCCTGGCACGAAGCGCATGACGTGAATAATTAAGTAGTAGCTCGGCAAGTAAGTACATATGTGGTATGCACAGGGTGCTCCATTTGAAAGACTTATTTAAAAAAAAAGATGATCAAAAATTAAATTTTTTCGATATATTATTGATTTGTTTGAAAAAGAAAAAGAGTCTGGAGCACAATTTCAGGTAAATGACTGCCTCGTCGGGCTTGGTGGTAGCTTTTGGGTCTATCTCGCGTGTGGCTTGCTCTTTCATAGCATCTCGTGGCCAATTGCCGTCACCGTGGCTGATAACACGATTACTGAACTTAGTGCGCAAAAAATTGATTGTGGGGCTTGGCGCGCCATCCTGTTGAAACCAAAGGTCCTCCAAGTCCATGTCTACAATTCTCGGCCCAAAAAACAAAACAATTTATAACGCTCTGTAGGCTCACCATTGCCGAAACTGGTCTTTCTACCAGTATTTTCAAATAAGAATGGGCTACTTATACCCCCGTTTAAAATTCCGCACCGAAAAGTCACTCTCTCAGGGTGCATTGAATTCTCGATGATCACGTGTGGGTTTTCCGATCCACGGATTTCGCCCTGGTGAAAACGCGCTTCCCAAAAAAAAAAATGATTTTTCGAGCAAATTCATTGTCCATTTTGTTTGCATTATTTTCCAACGTTGTTCAATTTCGTTCCGCAGAGTTACGATATCACGATTTTCAAAGGGAAAGACCTATCGTATATGAACCACCTTGTACTGGTAAAAAATCCGTAAAAACTCGCTTCATTCATTAGGTGTCGCTCCATATACATACAGACGTACATACCTACCTACATATAATTAATAAATTACCTGCGCACAACAAACAAAAAAAAAACAACTAATAAAAGCTGCAGAGCGTTTGAGGTATTCAGGGAAAAGTCTAAAAAAATGGAAGTGTTATTGTGACTGTAAATAAAGTAAAGTTATTGAGCAACATCTGTGGAACCGACATAAAGGTTAGCGTAAATGAGCTTGGAAGCTCATTACACATCGCATTGTATCGGGTACTACAAAAGTTTTTTTTTTTTAATAAAACAAAAATGGTTTGGGATATGAATTAAATCCTTTATTCCTGTGAAAGTACATTCGATACCATTATGTATGAAACTCGATTTCTTTTGCATGGGCACCACGGGCACGCTTGCAGAAGTCCAGATGCTGAACCCAATTTTCGACGGTTTTCAAGCATAAATCGGCCGATACTGCTGCAATTTCACGTGCGATATTCGTACGAAGTTCATCAATCGTCGCTGGCTTGTTGGCATAGACCATAGACCATAGACTTGACGTAGCTTTACAGGAAATACTCTAACGGAGTCAAATCGCACGACCGAGGCGGCCAATTGACTGGGCCATTTCGTGAGATAACACGTTCACCAAACTTGGTTTTCAATAAATCGATTGTGACATTCGCTGTGTGGTTTGTGGCGCCGTCCTGTTGGAACCACATATTGTCCAAGTCCATATCATCCCATTCGGACCAAAAATATTCGGTTATCATTGAGCTGCAGCGATTCCCATTCACAGTAGTGTGCCGGTCTTGATCATCGCGGAAGAAGTACGGCCCAATGACGCCGCCGGCCCATAAACCGCACCAAACCGTCATTTTTTCGGGATGCAATGTTGACTCATGGAGTACGTGTGGATTGCTGCCTGTCCAATAACGCATATTTTGCCTATTGACGAAGCCATTCAGCCAGAAATGACGACTACCATAAATTGGACGTAGCGCTCTTAATGTTGAGGCCATTGACTCCGAATTTCGGTAGTAAATTTTAATAATTTCGACTCATTGTTGGATCGTATATCTTTCCATGATGAAATGCCAAACCTTACTGATGAGAAATGTCAAAAGAGCGGGGAAAAATATGGCGTCGTTTGCTGTCACTATCGGTCTACTTTTGTAGCGCCCCTATTGCAGGACCCTTTGTAAGCCCCATAAAAGCTGTGGTCGTAAACCTGCTGAATAATTCCAACGGAACTTCACGGGACATACCAAAAACTAATCATATGTTTTGTTTTATAACATAGCATGAAATAAGTTATGCTTTGCTGGATACATGGACACGTTGTGATCCAAAGTAACAAGCACGCCGGCGGGCTAGCCAGGAAAGTAACGGAAAACGCCTGAGAACAATTACTGAATGGTTAGACTTAGAGTTGAATTAGTACTGAATAATAGTTAAAGGTCTAAGATAGGTCAAGCTTTTTTCTTTGGTTTTCTCAAGTGTCTGCTATGTTTATCGCACCGACAAATTTAACAGGCCGTCAATTCTCCGCTTAAACTTTTGTCCCTTCGACAAATTCATCTGTTTTGTTTGTAAACATAAAACAGCTGATTGACGTGTTAACAATTTTTTCGTTTGAGGTGTTTGATTATAATGCCCTCGTCGGAAGTTGACAAATTTAACTTTCAGTTTCGTGGCCGAGAAAATGGACCTTAGTATGTCTGATACCAAATTTTGTGCCAGTTACCCAAGCAGTCATAATCTCCTGCGTTTTCATTCTGTCTACTGAGACTTTCCGGCTTTCCTATAAACATTTCAATTTTTGAGCAATTCACACGCCTTACGCTGCGTCTGTTTGAGGCACAACTTACTTTTGCATATTCCATTCAATTCATATTGTTCGGATAATTTTGTTATTGTTAGCATCCTTCAATCCTTTCTCTTTTTTCTCGTCGAATTCTTTTTGCTGATTTCAAGTACGCGATTTCATGCGCTGATAATGAAATTTTCATTAATATGTCGGTGTGTGTATACTTAGCACCCTGTAGGATAAAAAAGAAGCTTACACATCTCAACCGAGGGCCAAAAAAGACTTTTGTTTATTTATTAAGTTAAAAGATAGATGGCAGCCACCATAGCCGAGCGTGTAGCCTGTGTGCGTTGTATTCGGTGTGTTCCGGATTCAAATCGTGGTTGGTCGCCCCTCGGCAGGAAAGGATGAACCTCTGAGTGTGTTTCTGCCATCAAAACACTTCTCCCAAAACTCAGCTGTCTTTGATAGTAGGCGTAGAACTGTAGGTTCCTCAATTTGTGTCACTTGTGTTATACTAGTAACACCACAAATTGTATGAGATGTTCGGCCAAACATCGGGCGCCAGATTATTATTATTATGAAAAGATAATTTACATAAGGCTATGTAGATTATTCGGTGATCTGAATAACAGGGATGAAGATGGGTAAATTGTTTTACACTGCATGCAACAATATCTGCCTATCACAAAAAGATGGTGCCGAAGTAAGGTATCCTGGTATCACTCACGATGAAAAGAAAGGTCTCGGTGACAACCGACTCTCTAGCATTGTGGCCGAAAGAGGTGCAAATGCAAGGCTAAATAAATTTCATTGGTATAACAAGTGTAATGAAGATTCATTCTACAGATGCACTCAGTGAGCTATTAGGAATACTTGTCTTTCTTATTCTAATAGCGAGAGGGACCCTCTTATCCACTTCTGACTTGAAAATCGAAAGCATGACGGATTATATAAAGGTTTTAACGAAAGCGCAGATGTCCCTTTATTGCGATTACGTGCTACGAATCTTAAGATCTCGAGAAACTCTGAGGTAGCTCTTCTGAATTGTTCTATGTAGAGGACAAGCAACTGCGTTACTAAAATCATTGCGCAACTCTGGTATACAAATGGATTAAGACTTGAAAATGGGAGAACTACCAAGGCTTACATTTAATATTTGGTATACAATACGATGAGCTCCATTATTCACAATTCAAAAAGTGTAACACCATATTCAGTTTTGGCTTAAAATTTAGTCGTGAGTTTGAGAATATTCTCAAATTTTTACAAACTTGATAGTTTGTAACATGTAAGCGGTTCATTAAGACATCAAATTAGTCCTGCGATAAGTTAAATGGAGCATATTGCTAAGTCTAAGGGTACGAGGAGGGCAATTTAAAAATATTAGCTCCAGCAAGAAGTAGCATTTGATATGATTCGTCACTATGTCCTTTACAAAAATTAGTGATGAAATTTTTCTTCGCATTTCTAATGTTATGAAAGAGCATCTTCTTTTATATTTAGGCAAACTACAAGGCCAATGAAGGGAATTCATGACAAATCTAATGAAACGTTTCTGAACTTTCCCAATTCTGAAAGAGGAACCCATATACATAGAATGGATCCCAGATGATGCTGCAATATTCGAGATTTGATCTGACAAGAGAAAATAAATAAATTCTTTAGCGTAAAGAGATCCCCGAATTTCTATGAAACCGAGCATAAACCTAGATTTCGTAATTATAAAGTCTATATGTTTCGAAAACGACATTTTCGGGGGAAATATGACTCTCAAGTCATTCTATCGCAACTTGCATCTACTGAATAACAAGTGCTGACATTTACCAGCATTGAGAGGTAAAAAGTTAGCATCACACCAAGTTTTCAATCTTGTTAAATCTTCTTGAAGTCTGGTGCAATCAGTTACGTTGTCTATACGACTGTATATTTGCAAGTTATCTGTATACATACACCAGATAACGCGATTTCAAAAAACCTCTGGAATATCAATAATAGAGATTAAGTAAAATAATGGCTCAAGATGGCTGTCTTGAGGTACACCTGAGGTAACTTTAGTCCATACTTAAAAAATTTATACCAATGGGGAGCTACGGAGCTATTCCATTATTTTGCAAGCCGAGGTTCATGCAATAGTGATTTTGGGGTAGAGAGTGGGGTAAGAGAGCTGTAATTTCGACACTCAGCAGCATTATGTCGGATAGTCTAGATATGGGAAAAGCTCTGAAGCTTCACATAACTACCTCCATACTTGTGGATGAGTACTACAATGTTCTAAATGCTCTCGGGGCAAAAAATCTAGTTTTATTTCAGGATCCGGAACCCTTTTGTGGACTCACCAAAGCGAACCTAACTGAGGTCGTTCACAAATGGGAAGATGAAACTTTTTTTAAGGCAAAGGCAGGCTAAACGTTTTATCCTTCCGTCAAGAGAGCCGTTATATAAACTATGCCAAGAAGTCGAGAGAGCATTTAAACTCTCACTGACTACTTCACGTGACACTGTTATGTCCGCTTCATATAAACTAAACTAAAACTTTCAGAGACTAGTGCCTGCCGTTTTGCAAGCTGAGTGACGAAATATCTGATCATCTCTGCTGTTTGATGTTTTAGTAAGAGGAGCCTACTGTATGGTATTCACCGGAAGTTTCCAGTGAATCGCAAATGCCATATTAGAACTGGGTGGTGAAATAGGGACGCGACTAGGTTTATTGCAGCAAAGCAACTATGTACGATGTGAACAACGTATAAAATATAGTTTCGAATAAGAATACCAGAAAATGTGTAAGAAACCTTAAGTAGTATCAAAAAATTTGTAAAGACGAAAAATACAGACTGAGCTGAATACCCGTTTTGTCATTAGAAATATGTTCTGGCTATAAATCGTATTTTGCTACTATTATTAATTTCAAATTTTCTGATACCTTCAAAGACAGGAGTTGTAAGCGAATCCAGTAGCTTATGAATTAATTTTCTTACATGGTACTTTTTACACAAGATCTTCATTGTATTCATAACTACATATTTACTTTTGCGTGCAAACAATATTCCTTTTGTATACCCTTGACCATCACAGCTCCTTTGTTGTCAGCACTGATTGAGTTCAAGTGGACTATTATTGTTTTGTTTGATGGAATACGCAGATGAAGCCGAAATAAAAATAAAAACAATAAAGGAAGAATAAGGAAACAGAGAAGAAAGAAAACAATCGAATAAAATATATTGAGCACGAAAAAAAAAAATATTTTCCTTGCTAACGTCTTTACCAATTTATGGCATGTAATTACACACATACAGTGGGCGATAAATGTTTATGCGCTGACATTTTTTTTTTGTTACAATATTCACAATTTCATGCTAAATATTTCCAGTTAATTTTTTATAAAAATATCTTGTGTATTTTCTGGTAATAAATGTATACTCGATTTTTTTTTATCTTGATGAAAATACGTACAGAATTTCTCAAGAATGAAAAATAATTGTTAACCACTATAAAGTTGCAATTTATAAGTATTATACTAAAATTTAATTGGAAGCAAATCAACATAGTCGAAAACTTTCTGAAAACTCTCAGCGAATTTTCATGAAAATATTCCGAGTTTTCCTATGTTTTTAAAAATAGAATTCTTGTTTTGTAAAGTTTTTTTTTGTATATAAAAAAATATAATATATAAAAATCCCGTGTCACGGTATTTGCGGTCGAACTCGTCCGAAACGGCTCGACCGATTTTTATGAAATTTGGTATGCCGCCTCTTGAAAAGTAAAGTTGTATTTAATTTTATACACAAGTTATAAAAATCTTAAAATATGAATGTCAAGCGGTTCGTCTCGGAAAGAAAGTTCATATATGGAGGTTGCCACCGGTCTAAAAGTAGAATTTAATTGAATTATACACAATTTTTATGAAATATTAAATTAATTAATTTTGGCATCAAACGATTCGGAGAAGGTGTATAGCTAGCTGTAATTTGTAAAAAGGGTTGCCACCTATTAAAAATCTCAAATTCTATTAAAATATGCACAGGTTATATAAAATATTAAAACATTGAGACCCACCGTTTCACTAGGATTAAGATTTATAGATATATTTTGAAGAGGGTTACCACCTTTTTTAAAAGTAAAATTCATTTCTATTATATACAAGCATATAAAATATCAAAATGAGTGTCGAACTGTTTGAACAAGGTACGTACCTATATTTGTGAGATAGTTGCCACCTGTTCGCTGGTTACATATGCAAAGGGCAATTACTGCACAAATATAGGCGAGACAACATCTGCCAGTTATCGTCTAGTATTTTTATAAGAATTAAACCAAAAAATATATATCTATGAAATAGGACGTTAGAGGCATTCACGGGTTTTCCGTTACTCTGGCGTTTCGTTAGGTTGTAGTTCGGCAAAAGTGTTTTCTTGTGATCCACCTTACCCCGCTTACGTAAACAGGTTTTCTACCAACAAAACTCAAGTGATAAACAGCTGATCGCCATTTTGCTTGTCGTCAGTCAAACTGTCAAGCTAATTAAAATCGTAGCACTTCGTTACTTGGCGCTTACGTTAGATTTGCAAAAACAAAATACATATGTCTATGTAAAACTAACGAGTAGCCAAATAACGAGTTTGGTATGAAGACTACTAACTATTGTAAATATTGTGAAAAAAATATCATACACTTTTCTCGCGCACTGTAGGTATGTAATTTCATGAATTCTTTGCCGATTGCCCATCGCATGTAGTATTTAGCACCAGTAACTGCCTGTCTACATTCTGCCTTCTTGCCGTGACACCTCTTGGCTGCCTGCCACAGCAACAACTCAATTGCTCGGCTGACGCGGCGATCGACAGCTTGATTTTATTTGCAGGATATTTCATTACATTCATTTTATTTGTTTCCCATATTCTTATTAATTTATGAGTAATAATGACTTGTGTTTTTGCTTTTCATTGTTGTTTTACGTTGTACTTTTCCTGTTATTTTTGGTTGTTGTTTTTTTTCGAAAAGACAAAAATCTTGATTATATTATATCGTAAAATAAAGGTAAAGCCGGTAATAAGTAATTAGGGATAATAATTTTGAAATATCTGCACAGAGAAATGAGTTTGGACAGCCGTTGGCATGTAAAAATTTAATTTAAAATACTTATATACTCCAAAGCCATCTCTCCTTGCCTGAAACTTCGTCTAGTACCAAACAGATCGGAGAGTTCTTTCTTTCTAAATTCTGAAGGAGCTGGTGGTAGCTCCATTAGTTTTGTTGGGATATTAAATTCAGATATCTCGGCATATAGGCAACTTTTCCCCGTTTCGGCAGCGCGACTTTAAAATCAACGGATAGAAGAGAATTTTTCATAGCTGAAAATAATATATGTGATGTATTTTAGGTAAATGTGAAGAATATTTTTCTCAAACACTCCAATGCAATCTCACCGTGTCTGAAATCTTCTCAGGTTTCAAACGGTTCGGAGAGTTCGAAGAGGTGTATTGCTCTATGTCATTTAACATAGCTTTATTAGGCTTGTGGTGATATTAAATACAGACATCTCGGCATATAGACCGATATATAGACATTTAAAAGATACTGTTGCAAGATTTTCTGTAATGTGAACGTCTGATCTTCTAGACTTACCACTGATCAAAAAGCATACTGAATCAAATCTGTTTATTAACAGCGGCCTTCAGTACTTCAGAAGAGATCGCCTAAGAAATATGTAGTTCAGGGCACTCGCACAGGAAGTGCTTTACGATTCTACCTTTTCCTCATCCCTAAAGCTCGCACGAAATTCGTTAAGCCGGGCACCAAACTTGGCGGCCGTGTCGTCTATGTGCAGGTATGCCATAGTATTCCATTAGCTTTTGAAAACCTCAGCAGATTCCGTGTTTTTTACTCATTGAACGATAGCCGCGGTTTTCAGTCTGGGTTCAGAAAGTGTTGCCGTAGAGATAACAGATATGCTTGGCAGTAATGAGCACAAATCGAGTTAGTCGTTGTTCACTTTAGAGGCTTGGTAGCCACAGCAAAGGCTGGCTTTGAAGAAGCAAGATCCAAGATCTTAGCTTAGAATTCGCGGCTGTAATCTGTAAGTCTGAAAGCTTCCCTGAATGAAAGTTGCTGGGGGAAAAATTCCTATCTCCATGCCGACTTTTAAGGTCTCCGTGAAGTAAGCAATCTCGTTCGAGTTAAGTGTCAGATTTCCAGTCACTTCTGTCAGGGTTAATCTTATAGTTCTGGCTAAAGTCGATTTCGGCGATTTGATAGTCATATCTTTTGTCTTTCACCCCGACTAAGTTTATCCGTTGTCAGCAGTCTGTTATACGTTCGGGATGAATAGTGTTTATGTTTGTGATACTCTAACAGCCAACGACAACGTGAAGCGAAACTGGCCGGGGTCAAGATAGGCAGGCTATCGTCTGCTATTAGCTGCTCTCCTAGGCCTAACTTTTAATTTGGGTATGTACTGTCAATAATTGGACCGTCTGAAGGTTGCAGTCGCCTAGAAGCGTCCAGCTTTGGCTAATAGGAGAGAAATTGTGTTCCATCAGGAACACGCCAGACAACGCACATCGATAGTGACCCGCCAGAATTTCCGGGAACTTGGTTGGAAGGCTCCTATGCATCCATCTTATAGTCCGGCCTCGCACCAAGTTACTGCTACCTGTTTCTGTCTATGTCAATTGATTTTACTGGTGAAAAATTCGCCTCAAGAGAAGGTTTTGAAAATCGGCTGTCCCTGTTTTTTTTTGCCAATAGGAACGAGGGATTCTATGAGAAAGGCATTATGAAATTACTTTCATAATAGCGACAAGTTATCGAATAGAACGGTGCATATTTGAGCTAAATCGAATCATACTAACTATGTTAAATAAAACCTTCAATATAATGTAAAAATAATGTATTTCATTTACTTCACGTTATGCCATATAGAATTATGTGTGTTTATCTAAATTACTCCAGACGAATGCATCACACTTTCCTTTAAGTTTGTATAAATTATTTCATGAAATCCGCTAATAATTACAACTGCATACAGCTTATTATAACAATTACTATCAAATTAAATCTCGTCTTTTTATTGAATCCCATTTTTATTTGCTCTACTCTATTTGCAGGTAAGTGTTGAAAATACCAACTAATCCTGAGTTATTACAATTGTTGCAAACTCCGCACGTTGCTTCTGAATGAGAAGCACAGTAAGTATGTTTGTATGTAATCGGTGAGTAAGCCAGAAATGCTGTGTGTTAAAAGGGCGAAAATTTGTGTCAACAATGCAAAATCAATAAGACTTACAAATGGATGGATTTCAACGATGAAATGTAGAAGAGGAGAAGCGCTTTGGGTTAGTGGAGAAATTCAAAAGACTTAGCAAGCTGTGAGCAAATTGACAGCTACGATGGTAATGTTTGGCTGGCACATTTTGTTAGTTGCATTTGCTACTTTTATGGCAGTTGTTGCTGCTAATGATGTTGCAGGTTCAGCTTAACTGCTATAGAGATGGTCGACTGGAGGAGTGGTGTGTGTGTGTATGCTGTAGAATTGCTGCTAAAATACTGCGGCGGATTTGTCTGTAATAACAACAACAAATAAGGCAGCTAGTTTTTGAAGTAAAACTTCTTTAACAGCATGCGAGTGATTGTTTTTACATCGCGTGATGATCGTTTGTTGATATCGCGTAACGAAGTCACCACATGACGTTTATATGTGAAAACCAAATATTCATACTGAGGTAGACAGACGTTGCCCTGCACAAAATTTTATAAATTGTTTCCGTATTTATTTTGCAAGTTAGAGAAAGCTTTTGTAAAAAATGTAAATAAATATGAGAGAAAAATATATCATAGAATTTAAAATGCTCCCCAACTATATCGACATCGTCAATTGTTGGCGTATTGAAAGGCTTTGGGAGTTCCCTTACGGATGCCTTATCGGATTAATTAATTTTGTGATTATCGGAAGGCCTCTCATCTGCTTCGGTTTTAAATAATGAAATTAATTTGTTTTATTGATGAAAAAATGTACTGTCTCATTGGGAATCCCCCATGAAATAAGAATGTAGACATTTCTGTGGTTTGTTTTCGGCGTTGGCAATAGAGAACCTGCTTGGTGGAATATTTCTCCTTGGATCTGTAGCATGTAATAAAATGGCGATGATGAGTACTTTATGGAAGTGCCGAAGGTGTGAGCAATTATTTTGTTTCAATTTCCTTAAAAGTAGGCATGCATTTTTAATGAATTATATTTGGAGTCTGTTCCCGTTCCTGACCTAAATGAGCGCAATGGCTCTGATGGTGGGACCAAGAGTGACAATTTATCTTTTGCACTTGCACAACACAGCCAGGAGGTTCATTTTTGAATTGCATTGCTTTACAATACGAGCACACAATGCTCATGGAACCCATAGCAACAGATTGCTGTGTACTCTATACGACCGTTGTAATGGAAGGGAGCTCGATGCGTATTTTATGCAGTATTTGCTTGTCTGTCTTCTTGCACTTTATTCTAATTATCTGTCACGCGATTGCGTTATATTTTCCGATGAAGTCTATTCGGCCCATGTTCATGCTCGTTTGAAGTCTGCCCTTCGTCTTGTGTGCGTGCTGACCATGTTTCTGATATGCCATTCTGCTCAATTTCATTTTGGTTTTTATACTTCCCAGCAGCTTGCAGCTTCCCTAGATTGCAAATTCCGTTGACTTGTATTATTTCGAGATCAGCGCTGTATATATTGATTATCCTTCGTTGAAATCGCCGTAGCTCAAAGGATAAATCACTCTCAGCCCGCCTTTAGGTACTTTAAAATTCATTGTAAGCATTTCGAATGCCCAATCGAACAGTAAATTTTTATACAAAAAAAAAAAAAAAAACAAAGAAAATTAAACAGATTTGTTTGCGAACCAAATAGGCTAACAAATATTATTTTTGGAAATATTTCGACACAATATCTTGAGTGAATTTTTGAGTCATAATACTTTTTATGCATTAGTTAATCTACTTTTCGAATATGCACCAAATCGGTCCATAAATACAAAATGTTGACTTCAGCCCCACCTACCGAGTCTACTTTCCCCAAAACGTTTTCTTTGCACAGTCAATCTACATACTGTATATGAACTAAATCGATCCATAAATACGATTTTTCGCAGTAACTCGACTCCAGCGCCACCTACTGAGTCTACTTTTCCCAAAAATGTTTTCTCTGTACATCCAACCTCCATACTGAATATGAACCAAATCGACCCATAAATACGACTTTTAAATATATACCGACTTCAGCGCCAACTACCGGAGATGTTTTTTTTTTCATACAAACACTACCCGGGTCACAGGAAATATAACAGAAAAAGTTAGCCAATTTGTTGCTGGAGTTTTGTAGTTATGCGCCTACAAATATTTGGGAGATTCATTTTAAAAAGGTTTTTTTGGAAGAAATCATACGCATATAATTTAATGTCATGGCCAAGAATTTAGCGTTATTATAAAGATAGGGTTTACCATTGTGTTTTAAAAATGATTTCGGGCAATTGACCGCCGCGGCTGGCACGAAAAAATTCCAGCCGAGAGGTCCAATTTTAGACCATTTTTTGCTGCGATTGGGGTCGTAAGCCAGCAATAACGCGCCGAATATTGCCTTCCAAGGCGTCAATCGTCTTGGGCTTATCTGCGACTATCGGACAAGCCACTTCACTTGATCCCACAAAATATAGTCCAGCGGTGTTAAATCGCACGATCTTGGAGGCCACGACGCAAGATAATGCGGCTCACCAAAAGTTTCTCATGGCTCTATAGTGGTTCCCATTGATCGTAACATTATGACAGGCTTTATTTTTGAAGAAATATGGACCAATAAGTCCCTCTGCCCATGGAGCTCACCAAACAGTCAATTTTTGAGGATATAACGGTGACTCAACAATGGCTTGTGGATTATCTACACTTCACATACGATAATTTCGTTTATTTACGTAGCCATTCAACCAAAAGTGAGCTTCATCCGCACCGACCGAATATTGGAATCAGCGCGCGATGCGTCGTGCGAACCGAACCATAATTTTGGTAATAAATTTCCACGATATGCAAAAGTTGTTACGGATTAAGTCTGTTTATTATTTGGCAAACCAAACTGAGTAAAAGTGAAATAACAGATGTCAAAAAGGCCAACTCCGAAAAAATTATTGACTCATGGAAAACCACACCTCGAAAAAATACTTTTACTTTATATAAGATATGTAGCTTCGGCAATAGTTCAGGACAATTTGGAGACAAGTTCTGAACAAATATTTTTTGACCATTTCAGGAGCTTTCAGTTCAGCACTACAACTACTACTACTACTCCTACTACTACTCCTACTTCTACTTCTACTACTAGCTACTTCTGGCTCGCGTGTTTTTTTTTATAGATTTGAGTTGTTATTGAAAATTCTTTTTGACTGTATGCCATGAGCTTGTTTTTTTCCGGTGAATATAAACTTTAAATTTATATAAGTATAGTGTGAATAGAAATTTGAAAATTAGATATTGAAATGACAAAAGCAAAGAAGAAAGCAAGAAGCAGCATTGTTAGTAGAATTAAGTAATAGTTTAAAAATTTATTTTCCCCCGCTATTGTGGCCTTTTGGGCATCACTAAATTAACATTTTCCTCCGCTCGCCGCGTTCACTGAGCTTCACTAATGTGAGCCAGCAACAAATCCAAATGTAGCGCATAATTAATCGTGCACCCGTTCTATGCCTCCCACACTCTGCACCCCCACAACTCACTACTTTGCTTTATGCCACATTTGCGCCCGTGTTGGCATAGTTTTATGCGTCGTCAGCAGCTACAGCGGTGCTTATGCTAATCCCCCCACGTACTCAGCAAGACGCGAACCGGAGTGCGCCTAAATGTCTCCGATGCTGTCTGGACGCCATAACTTTAGATATTGCCACTTCAATTGTAGTTGCAGTCGCACTCTTGTTATTGTTTTATGTTGTTGCCGCCACGCCGAGTAGCTCAAGTGATTAGCATAATTTATGTGTGGCTATAATTCAGGCAGTAGGGGAAAGAGAGAAGATAGACCAAAAAGTAACAGAAAAAGCGCGTACGTCCATCCGCTGGAACGGTGGTGGTGTGCGATGTTGGGTGTGCGGAGGGTGGGGGGGGGGGGGCGGTAAAGGAACACTCACCAAAATGCCGCCCATTACAACCACTTGTCCCTACTTTCAAATGAATTAAAATGAAGACATTAACATTAATAACAAACGCACTACAACAGTAGTAGCCGTAGCCGTTCAACTTTAGCCGGTCCGCTAGTCAACTGTTGTCGCGCATTGCATGTTGCATGCACGTGGTGCAGCAACTGTAGCAAATGTTTGCACAAATTTATGCAGCGTTCGGGTTTTTTTTACAAACACAAGTTAGTGTTGTTGTGCGATGGCAGGGTATCACGCTTGCATCGTGTTGGCGCCGTTTATCATCGCCGTGCAGTTGCCACTACTTACAGTTGATAATATCACAATGGCATTTGTGAAACAATACGAGTGCTAGCTATTGTAGCTACATTTTAAGTTGCAAATGTTAATGGTCGTCGTATTCCTTAAACACTGTTGTAATTTCGCATGCTCCACAATATTGCCGAGAGTCGCTGTGGCGCTTAGTCCTTATCTGTTGTCTCATTTGCATTAAGGGTTACATTTTTTGTCACCACTAATTTAAAAAAAGTAATTAGATGGACAAACGCTGGTAGTAGACTTTAATATTGAATTAATTCAAGAAAGATTTGTCCCGCGTGAAGAAATTCACTCAAGAGTAGAAGGTTCTAGATCGCCATTCAAATAGCAGGATTCATGCCGAAACAACTTCAGGCCGATTTCACACAACGGTCCTCTGGATGGGCCCCCAGTTTATGAGTGAGCGAAAAAAGCGAAGTTGAATCTGGTGAGCTTACCCCAACATTTTCGGTTTGAAGCTCTGACTTGCAGCAAACGGTTCGCTATATAAAAAGTCTTGGATGAGAATATTGGTGCTGGTCGCTGCCCCCAAGAGATTCCCCCATCGGGAATAGGGCGGAGCGCAAAGTCGGAGTCTGAGTTGGAGTTTTAGTGGGTGGGACATCATAGCAAAGTACTGCCGTTCATCTCGGTGGACGATTTTCAAGCCTCAACCCGCATTAAAGCGAGATTTTGCAATATTTCGTTAATTTGCGCCCACTCGCCATTAGAAGAGAATAACGATGATACCAAATATCGCTTTTTTGAATGCATTGAATGAACGCTGCGAGCAAGGTGATTTTAATTCCAGGGGAGGAAGGGAAATCATCTTTGGTCCCATAGTAGGTAATATCGGCCCTACGACGAAACATTCGATTGACCTGAGCCCTTCTATCATGACGGATTATTTTTTTTTGCTAACTATCCCAGAAATAGGAAAAGCAGACTGAGTGGTCCCACTACTGAAATCATTGAAACCAGGCAACCTAGGAGATTCGTATCGCTCGATATCTTTCTCTGTGTGCACAGCACTAAGCGCCATCATCACTCTGATAAATCGCATCTAAACCAGAAGTGACTCTGTGAGAGTCCAATCCTGCTAGCACTCGATCTATGGAAAGCTTTCGCCATAGTCAACCACACGGTGCTACGAGAGTCAGCAGAGGCTCCGAAAATCCAAACTAAGAAGAAGTATACTCGAAGGGTATGCCCTCTCTCAACTATCGATTACTGCACTGTTATGGCATCGGACAATGACTTTAATGACTTTTGTTCCAAAGTGAATGGTTTCCCATTTACTTTCTGTAAATTGTAGCAAGTTAAACTCGTACTCTTCCAGGATATACCCCAACATGCTAAGCACACATATTTCCTAGAAATCCAGCTCCCTTAGGTAATATTTTAACATTAAACCAAATTAATTCGCTTTTTGTTATCGTGAAAAATATCTACATTTTTAGTCTTGTTGGAAGCCGAAGACTGTCTCATTCTTTGTAATGAATTTTCTGCTTTCTCTGTTCGTTAACTTTTCCTCTGCTATATAAATACTTTACCTATCACTTCGTTGGCTTACACTTTTCATGCTAATTCATCTTTTGTTTAGTTTTTCACCCTTTACTTTCTTGTTGATGGTTTCCTCATTCTTTAATGCTGAATAAATAGGTTATTCGCGCTGTCAACGTTTCTTCCCCCTATTCGCTGTGTTACTTTATGTGTTACCTACGAGTATTAACTCCCTCCAACGCTGGGGCTTAGATGGATTTAAGTATAGCAGTTATGCAAATGCTGTCCATTTCTTACTTAGTTGAGTAACTGAAATTAGGGGACGGAGTAAGCGTGGTGATTAGCTGCCTGAGAGACTGTTGCATTAAATTCATGGCAATTATGCTAAATAGAAAATATATTGCCGTTTTGTTGAATGGAGCCAGCGTGAAATTTCAGACAACCAATTCTGCTTTTCTTTTACAGTGCGCTTATCTATGACGAGGTATCCATAGTATGGAACAATTTATTGTACTCTAAGATTACATTTAAAATACACAGTTGGTGGCTTCTTTAATATTTATTTATTTACTAAATAATGAAGTTAAGATTAATACAAATAATTATCTATGAAGTTCTCTCCATTTTGTCATTCAGCATGGTATGCGAATCCTCTTTTACATAAAATGATCTACCAGCTAAGAAAGCTGGGACACACTTGCACAACATTGAGTTGCACATTGTGATACGATTGAATTCATTAATAGTGAGCTTGCGCAACACAGATTGTTGAACATGGAATTAAAGAGACAGGATTTTTAGAGTAAAAGACACGGTCTGAACTTTAAATGGAAGCTGCAAAGGAGGATTTTATGAGTTAATTTCTTCTCATTAGCTACGATTGTGCGAATGTGATGGAATATCGAGCATATCGTATAATATATATTTCTACCAATATTTTTACTAATGCTACTACTTTATTACTTCCACTAATTTGACTAATTTCTACAGCTAATTTTATTAATTTCTACCACTATTTTTATTAATGCTGCTACTAATTACTACCACAATTTGTATTTGTATTCATGGTCCTAATGATTTGTACCTCTATTTTTACTAATGCTACTACTAATTACTACCACTATTTCTACTAATTTCTACCAATATTTTTACGAATTTCTACCACCATTTTTACTAGCTGCTTTCACTACTTTTACTAATTCCTACCACTATTTTTACTATTTCTTCCACTCTTTTGAGTAATTTCTACTACTTTTTTACCACTAATTACTACCACTATTTTTACTAATTTTTACTACTATTTTTACTAACGGTACAAATGCTACTACTAATTACTACGACTACTTTTATTAATTTCTACTACCACAAAGAAGTTTTACTTCTGGCTCCTTTAGGAATAGATCTTCTATCAGTTAGTGACGCTTTTGTATGGATTGTCTCTTGTCTCTAAGCGTAGACAATTTTATTACATAAAATATCTTAAAGCACTGATTGCCACGTTGTTAAAATTTGCAGCGTATTTTTCTTACCAATCGTTCAAGGGATGGCAAAATGTAAAAAATAGTTATACAATAGCTGAAATTTTTAATTTTAAGAAACAAAAAATTTTGGAGAATTTTGTTCTAAATAAAATAAATTTGCGAAATTATAAATGAAATAAAAAATGATTATCATATAGCTGAGTTCAGGGAGTTTTGAAGCTATTACACAGTGCTTGAAAATTGAGATTTTATCGTGTATTCTGGGCTCTTGGTTGCGGGGTTTCCATAGGAATTATAAAATCCAATATATTTTAAGGCTTCCATCAAAATACTTCTAAAAATTGTAAAATTTACGTGAGGTGGACTGAATTGAAAATATTAAAAAAAAAGAGTTTTTATAAATAACAATTATTTTTTTAAATATAAAAAAAACACATGAGTGGAAAACAATTCGCGCTTAAAAGATCTGCACATAAATATTTAATAAATTTGTTCAAAAGAATCATAGTAATAAAATTTGCGAAAACAAAAGTGTGACATGAATGAGTTTATTTGCAAATCAAAATCGGTCAAGCTCTGGCTGAGTTATTCCAGGTTTTCTCAAACCAATATACCAAAAAGTTTAAAGACAGCATTAAAAATCTCATTAATATGATTACGTAGAACAATTCTTTATTTAAATATTTTTGAACGTACCTTTCAGGCTTACATAAACTGCTTCTTTTTTTTTTAATTTCATAACTTATTATTTTTTTTTTAAATAAAAACCCAATTTTTGGGGGTAACTTCGAATTGGTTCAGCTTAAGTAAGTTTTTTTCCCCGAAATATCTTGGGTGATTTTTTGACATATACAGAATTTTGTAATTCATGCATGGAATTGAGCGTATGAAGCATATGATGCCATCATATGATGGGCTCTTGTGATGAAAAATCAGTGAGGAGATCAAAAGTATTGAAAGCATTAAAATTAAATGACTTTGTAAAGCGTTAGGGGAATTTTAATACTTGGTATTTCTGTCTAATTTCGTTCGGCATATGAACGGAACCTCACCGGTGCAAGAAAACTACGATAATCTCTTTAAGTCATTAAGCCACATACTATCATCACATGATGTCATCACATGATCTCATCACATGATATCATCATACTATTCTTAAGATGCTTTTCTTTTCCAAACACTTCTGAGAATCTTTCATTGATTTAAAATTCAGCGAAATA
This sequence comes from Anomoia purmunda, assembly GCA_951828415.1. Classification (NCBI taxonomy): domain Eukaryota; kingdom Metazoa; phylum Arthropoda; class Insecta; order Diptera; family Tephritidae; genus Anomoia; species Anomoia purmunda. Next base: position 51,084,028 of record OX639995.1, read on the forward strand.
TACACATATCAAAATTTTTAAAACTGCATAGCATCAAAACTAATTAATCAATTTAAACGAAATTTTGTACCGATTGTTGGAACAGAAGGCTTAGTGTATCATTTTAATTTCTATCTAGGGTAATAAAACTTCCAATAAATATTTTTTTTACTTTAGAAAATCACGCTGCCCAAAAATTAATATAATTTCTGTACGGAGTAACAATTTTTCTACAATGAGACGATTTTTGGCATTCGTTATAGTAAGTTTTTGCTACCGGCTGAGCATCGGATTAATTAAACTCAGTTAGACCCTTCCAGATTCTTCCGTTTAAACTCAGTTAAAATTAGGTTTAAAGTTGACTGAAAAATTGCGCGATGAATTTAACCTTAGTTTAAACTGCAAACAGAGTTAAACCAACATCGAAAAACCGTCCCTTAGTCACATTAATGCGGCATGAAAATTGAATATTTATTTAGAATAAGTGAAAAACAAATTAAAACAAGCAAAAAGCTTTAAGAGCAGAGTAAGAGTAGCGACGAAAATCAATTCTTAATCCACGCAAATGCTACGTCATGCACATAAAACGCGAGATTGATTACGCTTTAAGCTGAAATAACAACAACAACAATAACAAAGCGAAGCAAAGCAAATAGCGCCGCACACACACACACGCACTCACACACATACATTCGCCGTGGAGCCGGTACAAGTAATGTGACTGCTTTCTAATTGCTTTCCTACCTTGCGGAGGACGATAAGGTGGTGGCTTGAAACTTTTGCCAAATTTTGAAAATCTCTGTACAGGCGGAATAATTTTCGAACTTGTTGCAGAGATTTAAAAGTTTTGTGGTACTAAAGTACAGGGTGGTACAGTTGAATGTTGCTACGTTAAGGAACTCAAATTTTTATTTATTTATTTCATGTTTCTTACAGACTACTTACAAAGTAAAGTAACTAACAGCTAAGATTATAGAATCTTAGAATATTCTTTTTAGAATACTAGAAAGTACATGTTTTGAAGACGAAAAATCGAATTGGATAGTACTCGATACTAAATTCAATTCAATTTAGACCCGAGCAAGGAGTGCATTACGCGACTAAAATATTTTACAATTATCTCCTTAGAAAGGTAAAAGACTACGAAGATTACGCTGTGGTATGTTAAAATTAATTCTTTCCAAATAAAGTAGCAGTCAATGTCACCGTAGATGATATTAAAAGCAAAATAAAGCGAGGGTACTTCTTGCTTCCAAAGACTTTAGCAAACGAGATTTATATGAGGCACTTAGCTCATCAAAACTCAAGGATCGTAAAGCATATTTTCGAAATTTTTTTTTGGACGCGTTCAATCCTATTTATATAATTTTGATGGCTTGACCTCTAAGATGAAACAAGCGTATTCCAAAGAGCAACGAACAAATGGCGTATATTATAATTTAAGAGTATATGGGTTGAAAAATTTTGAGCTATTTCGCTTCAAGAACTCTAAAACCGACTAAGATCTCGAAATAATACGATTAATATGTCTATTAAAAGAAAAATTACTCAAACAAATTACGCCAAGATCTTTAATCTCGTCCAAACTTTTCAACAAAGAATGAGAAATCGGCGAGATATTAAGAGTTTCTTGAAATTTATTTCTAATTTATCTATTTGAAGAACACATAATTGGTATATCTTATTTTTATATTTTTTACTTGGTTTTAAAATTATTTGAATTTAAATGCCCTCCACGCCTGGCGATGTCAGTGCGACATCTAATCAAAAAGTTAGGTATTACTGCCTGGATGGTTGATTGGGTCCGCAGCAGCTACAATAGCGATAGTTTTCTGCGCCCCTAGTACGGGATATCGATGGTGAGGTTTCTTGAAACTGTTGTGCCCTCCGCCAAATTATTCACAAGCCTCATGATAATCCACCTGCAGGGGAATAGCGCTGCCAAATGTGTGCCTATATTCCCTATAAGGATCTAGGAATAAATAAAAAATAAAGTTAACCAAATACCTTACGCGGAAGTGAAGTTATTACGTTTTTTTTTTGGTATTTCGTCAGCCACCCTGTATGTTATGCGTGACAATCGAGCTGCGAGAGAAATTTGTCACAGAAGCGCACCTGAAACTTTGCGTTATTATCTGTCATACGCTGCTGTTTTTGAAGATTCTCTTTTTATTTACATTAAATTTCACACAGTAACTCAAACTTCATAATTCGCATTTACACCAGCAGCGCCGCTCATTCCACCACCACCCATCATCCCCTCACTTTCGTGTAATATTTAGAGTCACACGTAACGAATTTTCGACATGAATACATTAGCTCTGACTGGCAGAGTGCCTCGAGCGCATATGCGAGTTTCCGTTTCCGGTGGTACAGGTGTGTGCAGCGACTACAGTACTACTTGTGAGCAATGCGGTGCATAAAATTCATTTGCCATTTCCACTGCTAAAGACTAGATCTGTCTGCTATCTGCTATCTGCCATCAACTTCATTTCTTTTAAAGCTCATTGAAGATTATTCAAATTTAATTTGCATGAAAACTGTGAAGCCTAGGTAAAAGAGCTGAAAAGCGTAAAGTTTTTGTGTGCGTTGCGTTGAGAGTGTATGCATGTGTGTGCATGTGTGTGCAGGTGTGTGTGTATGGGGCTTTGTACTTACATCCACGCAGCATCTTACAAATTGTACTGCGGCTGCTGTGGCACGCGCATGTTGCACGTTCTCAAACCAAGCTACGGTGCAACTGGAGTGAGAGTTCTTTTTTTTTCTCTGCGATTTCATCATGTACTTTTTCGTGTGGAGTGCGGGCCATGGAATGTAGTAAGTAAGCTGAAAGGTTTCATGCGTAGCGAATAGGATCGCTGCCAACGCTGTTTCAGCTATGCACATCATTCAAGTTCTACATTTTCGGCAAGCAACGTGTCGCACCGCTGAATTTTGATGAGGTAAGTTCAACTTTGGTTCAAGTTGTAAAGGTAACATGCAACATGACTTGCCACTTGAAAATACATAGGTTTCAGTTGTCGTTCTTCTTTGTTTGTTTTTCTTTTTTGGTTTCATTTCAAACATTTTGTGAAGTTTTTTTGTGTGTGTTATTTTGTGGTGCATTAAAAACTGATGGCTGGATTTTTATTTGTGCGTAACAGTGGGATAAGAATGATTGAATGAGAATAAGCTAGCTCAAAATGCATTAATTATTCGGCAGATGTGATTTACAAACTAATTTTTTTAAGTTGGCTTTAATACTTTCAATTTGGTTTTAGTATTTTCAATTTGGAATTTTCATCACATAAACTGATGGTATAATCTCGCAATATTTGAGATATAAACAGAACAATTCCGTATTTAAAATATTTGCTATTAAATGTAGTTAATAGATAAAATCTCCAAACATCATCGATCATATGGTTCCATCATATCACGGTGTCATGTAATGTAATCAAATGATGTGATAATATGATGTGATCCAACAACACAGTTAAACAGGAGAACAACAGATATTAATATTTAATATACATATAATATGAACAGAACAATTCCGTGTGTAAAATATTTGCTATGGAATGTAATGAATAAAAAAAATCTTCGATACATCTTCGGTCATACGATACCATCATATGACGGCATCATATAATGGTATCAAATGATATGATAATATGATGTGATCCAACAACACAGTTTAACAGGACAACAACAGATATTGATATTTAGGATATATTATAAACAGTACAATTCCGTGTGTAAAATATTTGCTATTAAATGCAATTAATAGATAAAATCATCCAAACATCATCGATCATGTGGTTCCATCATATGACGGCATCATATATTGGTATCAAATGATGTGATGACATGATGTAATCTAAAAATACAATTAAACAGGGGAGCAACATAGCTTCAAGTGTCTTTAACGTTGGCGATAGAAGGAAAATCGGTCGAAATGATTCACCTTTATCGGCAGTATCACCCTTCCAGCCTTCCAGATCTCTGAAATGACGAGGGTGGCTATTGATAACTTGAAAACTCTACACCAGTGGGACTCAAAGATTTCAGCATCAGGTAGGTGGTTTTGCTATTTTGTCTCATCCATCAAAGGAAGCAGTATGAAATGTTGGCTTAAATAACTTGCTCATCTTTTCAAGTCCGCTGAAGTGCTTTGCCCGAGTGAGATTTTCACTCGACCCCCGCACACCTCGCCGGTGTGGATAATGACCTTACGTCGAACCACCATATACAGCCTTAACCCTAATAAATTACCGAACACTTATTCAAACATTCCCTAATAAGATTTTGTTTGGAGTGAAAATATTTAAGAATTTATTTCACGTTCTGCGTAACTAAGATGCATTTCACAAGCTATGTGCACATAGAAAATGTGTTGAGAATTAAATACGCGGTGTACATATCTAAAGAACGGATTTAAAATCATCACATGTCATCATATCGCATCGCATCCTATATCAGATCACATCACATCGCGTCATAATTCGTATATCGCATTGCCCCACATCATATCGTAGCGAGTGTTTGTGGTGAAAACGAAGTATTCTAAAAGAATTGCAGATTTTGTAAAAACTACGATCGTCAGCTTTCATTGAACAGCAATAAATTGAACTTTGCAATGAAGATAACTTCCGCAGCAAATATTTTCGAATCATAATCATCACAGTGTGATCTGTTTCGGTATTCAATGAATTGAATTTTACACTGAAGATCTCTATAGCTTTAAATATTTACAAATCATTATCATTTCAGGGACCGGATTGAGTTTTTATGTTTAACGAAATATACATAATTTACTAGAGTAAAAATTGAAGGCAATTATCGTAGTGTACATTTTTGGCAATCAAATCAAAAAATATTCTTTAGACTGATTTTTACCTTTAACTATTCGGTAGTCCTGCTGACTTTTTTGTTTTCACAAAATTTTCAAATCTTTCTGACTGCACTTGGTTTTCATTCATCCATTTTTGTGCCACTGTATCAATTCTTCTCTTATTTATCATACTACACGTCTCCTCTCACGCTCCTTTTTGCAAGCAGTTTCAACGTCGTTTTCACATCATAACCATTAAATGTTACTGGTGTTTACAGCTATTGGCTATATACATACATACATACATACATACGTGCATATATCTACTTATAGTATGTATACATAGAACATACATTCATAATCTCATCCACATATCCGCATGTGTGATTGTACTTATCGTAGCAGTGATGTTTTGCTAAACTCATAACTGCCATTTTATGCTTGTTGTTGCTGTAATTTATCCAGCCACCTGTGCGAAATGTTGCTCATAAAATCACAGCAGAAGCAACGAATGAAATATAAATTCAAAAACACACACATGTACATATGTACATTTGTATGAGTGCGCATTAAGAAGGCGTGCGCAGCGTAAATTTTCTGCGGAGAAGGTTTGAATAATACCCGTAGTATTCTTCACAATAATCTGCCAATACTCGCATCCACCCACCTCTGTATACTTTCGCCTTATACTCGTAGTATGAGTGGAAATTGGAGGTATTTGTATTACCAAGGAGTAAATAAATACACTTGTAGTTGTAATATTGCTGTGGTAAATATTCTTCCTATATAAAAATGTGGAAGGAGTTGGGAACTTCTGCCGGCGGTTAGCATTCACCAGCTAAACACGCGAAATGGATTAGAATAGCAATAATAAATCACATTTAGAATTAAACGAAGAGTAGGAAATGTTTGCCTGATTTTAATTTACAAAATTCCTATTGTCTTATAAAAATAAAACGAGGTGAGTAGTTGAAGAGAAAATTGATAGTGAAGCTTTAAGATTGGGATTTCAATTTTGTAAATTATTATTATTTATTTAATGTAAATTGCAACAGTTATTTTTTCTTTCGATATAATAAAAGTTCGGAGCAAAATATTGTTGTAGAAGAAAGTTTTCAATGCTCCTTTGTGCCCTCGACCTCCTGGAATTCGTTTTAGTTTTGCAACTTTTTGTGGAAAAAGTCCAATAATAAAAGTCCCTTATTAATACATAATAAACAAACGAAAACTTAGTAAATATTGTTGGGAGTTCGATAACTTCTTTGACGTTGTAAGTTCCTTTAAGGGTAATTACTATGAAATATTTGATTGAAATCGAGGAATGATAAATAAATAATACCGTTAATTTAAAAAAAAATAAAATGCACAATAAAATATTATAACACGAACTTTTCAAATATGTATAAATTCACTTCTTATTTGTTAAGCAAAATTTAGAAATTACACTCAGTTGAAAATATTTCCTTTTTCCGTTGATTTTCTTGTTTTTTTTAATTCTTCTAGGACTGTGTCAACTGATAAATTTATATAATATTGAATTTTCATTAATGCTTAGCCCTTAACCCTTGATTTTCTTGACCTCCATTCTTTGACCTGTCGTAAATAAGTTTTATTATACAAATAACTTTTGAATGTAAATTTTTTGAATTTTTTTTTATTGCTTAGAAACAAAGAGACATTTGTGAGTATAAGTTTTTGCTAAGAAAAAAATTTTGAGTTTTGTTTTCATTTTTTGCGCAGTGATTAAAGGATAACTTTGAATTCTATTTTTAGATCAGAAATTATAAATATATTTTTTGAGTATAACTGCTTGCTCAGAGAATAAAGATATTTTGGAGCTTTAGTTTTTGCTTAGAAAGCAAAAGTTATTTTTGGAGTTTTTTTTTCTTTAGAAAAGTAGTAATTACAATTTAAAAATTTAAATAAATATATTACTGACATGCCCATAAACTATTTAAAAAAAAAACTTGGCATTTATTCCAACCGTGAACATTTCAATTATGACATTTCACTGCGGATGTATAAACAAATTAAGAATTAAAATAACTTGGGTAGGAATCAACCGACACGTGTTTGAAAGAGCTTCACATCAAACTTGATGTTGAGGTTGCCAGCTATAAAAATTAAAGTGGAAAAATGGCGTTGCCAGATGTTTCAAAAAAGGTAAAATTAAATTTAATGAAGCGCCATAATAGCATTTTACTTAGAATGTATGAAAAAATTGAAGAAACAAAAAAAAATCGAACAGTGTTGCCACTTTTCGGGACAATTTGGAAAATAATATTTAAATAAAATATCTACGTATACAGTATAACACTACGGATATCAACAATTGTAGTGTTATACCCGACATCGAAATGACAAATTTTTCGCATGCATTTCATTTTAGTCATTTCCATATGTCTATTTAATCGAATGCAAATTAGTCCCTTAGTTACTGACTGAAATGTAGCATAGGCGCTGCAGGGGACCTACCAAACACTTAATGTACAACAAATGTACGGTTTGCCAATTTTTTTTTTTTTTTTCAAAAGGGATACAAGAAACCCGAGAAAGGCAAGTGATTTTTCTACATCAGATCGGAGGGTGACCAACATCGACAGATAAGCACAAAACCTTTTTCATCGGAAATTTGATGGATGACTTAACGTCCTCGATTTTGGCTGCCATAGATTCGATATGCGGCAAAAGATCAGGAAACTTGCCAGGACCCAACATACGTAGAGTTTGTTTAATCAATAACTCTGAGGCCAACATTCGACTCCATTAGCTTTGGCCGCATCACAATGTTGCTTTGTTGTTTAGAATGCTCACCTTTGTGTTGTGCCTGGGGATGTGCTTTAACGTCATAGCGCCAGAGAAAAGATTCCCTTTTAGAGATCATACTTCTTGAGTTCAATTTGTCATACAACCTACGACTACGGTTAACTCGGAAATTGGAAAGAGTGCCAACAATTATGAATCATCTGTCCGATGAAGATGCGATACGATTGATTGCTCAGATTTAAATAAGAACATAAAATTTACAATCCTTTCAACTACTAGAAATAGAAAGCGCTCAATGAAAATCAGCATAACTTGAAGTTTCAACGAATTGGTTGGTCTCTGACATGATGTTTGTTTTCAAAACTCATCTCAAGTTTAAGCTGTTAAATTTTGTGAGCTATGCACATAGAAATCATACAAGGTCTATTGAGAAAATCCTCAATAGTGTTGCCCTATAAGTTATAGCTCTCATGCCACTTATTTTTTCAAATATAAAGACTTACTTTAAAACTGAGTATTTATTTTGTTGTATTTTGTTTTATAAGAGAAAAATAAACGTACTTTAAAATTTAATACGGTAAAAAAAGTATTTTTTTTTAAATTAATGATATTTTTTAGATGACATCACTTTATTTATCTCCTTATCAAAAAACAAAAAAAAGAAAACATTTTACCTTTTTGTGTGCAAGCAATGATTTTTTAGTTCATTTTTTGTTTCGCTTTGCTTTGTTAACGAACTTATTGTAAGCTATGCAATCGCTTCAATCTGCGCCACTTCCTTCCTTCTTATTTGCTTATCATTCTTACAACAACACCTCTCTCGCCCCCTATCTCTACCTTTTTTTTCGTCTCGTTCAGCTACAGTGGGCTGCAAAATCCCCTACTGTTTTTATTCAAATGTCGTTTGGCGAGTGTCAGTTGCAAGTCAGCGGTATAAGAAATTGTTTAAGCAAACCCGCGCACAACTATCAGCGTTTCATCTCGTCGTGGGTGTATTCTCTTTGTTTTCTGTTGTGCACATTTATCACATTGCTTTTTATGTGAGTGTCGCAAGATTTGTCACTTCCGCACTTCAAATGTAACTTTCCGTTTCCCCATTTCACTTCGCCATTTTTTATTGCTGCTGCAAAAAAAAAAAACAAACGCAGAAGGGGTTTGCTATTGTTTTGGAGCTATTGTAACAATAATTCTCACAAGCCGTTTTCGCCAAATCACCATCGACCGAGGTAGGTTCTCCGCCCTTTCAGTAGAGATTGTGGAATGTGAGAGTGTAGGATAAAATTCTTCTTAGCTGCACGCAAAAATCTATAGCAATTTTATGTTTTCTTGCTTTTATTGTTGTTGCATTCCTGCACGATTATTGTTTTTGAAATTGTCAACAATTCTCATCTTAAATAAGCGGAAAATAGAAAATTTCCGTTGAATTGTTTTGCTATTTCCGGAACAGCACTTGTAGTAAGCGCGAACAATTTGGTTTGTTCTCTGAGTGAAGTTTATAGGAATGGGTGGTGTGGAGGGGAAGGTTGGAAGTGAGGTGAGAAGCTCGGGTGTGTAGGAATTTTTAATCTTAAACCAGCACAATTATAATAAAGAGTGTACACTTATAGGAATTTTTTCCAACTTCAAGGCTCTGCGAATAACAATAACTGAGGTTACTAATACGCCGTGGTGGAGTTCAAGAAATTTCAAAGTCAAATTTTTACCAAAAAAAAACTCATTACAGGATTAACTTAAACGAGCAATGATATCATTTGATAGATTTTGAGTTGGTTGGTTCAAACAAAAATTAATAAATTTTGCAGTTAGCTAGAAATCGAGAGGGATCTGAGCTGGAGATCCTCATAATTTTTTTATTTGCTGTTATTGCTCAGAAAATAAAGTTATTTTTAGTTTTATTTCTTACTTAAAAAAAAAAATATTTTTACAGTTTTGAGATTCCGCTCAAAACGTAAGGGTTATTTTTGAATTTATTTTTTACTTAGATTTGCTCAGAAATTAAAAAAAAATTAATTTTTGAATCTCATTCCTTGCTCAAAAAATAAAGAATATATTTAAGTTTTAGTTGTTGTGTAGTTTTATTTTTTGCTCAGAAAATAAAAACAATTTATATTTTTTGACTTGTGTTTTTTTGTTTGCTCAGAGAATAATGTACAATTTTGAGTTTGTTTTTTTTGGCTCAGTAATTAAATAATGAAGTTTTTTGCTTGCTTACACAAAAAGGATATTATGGAGATTTATTTGTTGCTCAGTTAGTTATTTTTTAAATTTTATTTTTTTGCGCAGAAAATAAAATAAATTTTTGAGTTTTATTTGTTACCCAGAAAATAAAAAATGCAGGTTTTGATTTTTGTTTTTTTTTTGCTCAAAGAATATAATGAATTTTTATTTTATTTTTTTATTTAAAGCTTGGGGAAAAAATATATTTGTTTGAGTTTTATTTTCTGCTCAAACTATAAAAAATAATTTTTTTGAGTTGCATTACTTGAATCAAAGAATTAAGAATATTTTGAGTTTTAGGCTTTGCAAATAGTTTTCAAAGTAATTTTTTGAATTTAATTTTTTGGACAGAAAATAAAATACATTTTTCAGTTAGATTTTTACTTAAAGAATAGGAGTTATTTTCCATTTGAAAGACAAATCCAAAATAATAGTTGTCATGTCTACTGGTTCTCATTCCATTTTGAACTGGAGTTAAGTTTGCCTCAAATCAGTTTACACCACATTTGGCTCGCAAAGTTCAACTGAAATATTGTTACTTAGTTATTGACCTATGCCTTCCTATTCTTTTAAAATGTGCTCTCCTAAATATTTTCCATTTTATTATGTGCCAAATTATCATGTGAATACCAACAACCTTTCAGATCTTCAAAAATAAGATAGCATGTGCATTCAATTGGTAGCTATTAATTTAAATTTCAATTATCCACTATATAGATTTTGAAAACATTTTTTTAGTACGTTATTAGGTTTTTCGTGTTACGCTTTTAGTTTTTTTTTATATTTCTAATGAATTAAATGATGTTTAAAGGGAAGTTGTTGTATCCTTTTTTTCATTATAAATAAGTTGTCCTCCACCTTACTTATTATGAATCGAAAAAGTGCAATGAAAATCATCAAATTCAGCTGCTACAAATTATATCTCTCTTTGTTTTAAACCTTTTTAATGTATACAGCTAAAATCGTGAATAATCGTGAGCTATTTACGTACTTGTTATAAAAAGTGTACTGAGAAATTCGAGAAAGTTAACACTGATTGTTCAGATCTGTGGTTTTTTTGGGGGTTTTCTATGAAAATATAAAGATACTTAAAATTTTCCTAAGAATGCAGTAATAAATTAAAGTCCGATTTTTTTTTATATTAAATTTTTTTCATAAAACTTTCTACATGGCCGAAGACTTCACTTTATTTTAATTGCTTTAATTTCAAAATAAAACCAGGTAATACAAATTTTGAGTTAAATAAAAGTACTGATTGAGCTCTGGTACTTCCGTCTGTACTCTTATCTTCAAAACTAAACATCAATAGCAATAAAAAAAGAAGAACCTGCAAAGCAGTCGAATTGCGTCCTTTATCTCTCGGTTGGACAGTAGAGATAACCGCTGAGTTAATTATTATTTGTATTCAAAAAAAAAAAAAAAAAAAATTAATAAGTTGATTTATATTATCTGCCTAAAAATATATTTGATCTTTTACGAGAACGTCGTCTTGTTGTCAGTCCAAGCTAGGGATTTTACGGTACGGACTGTGTACCTGGGATGTTATTACCGAACACTAAGATATTCGGTATGCAATAAGTCGTCAGAATTTTTAAATGCGTTTATTTCATTTTCACAATACATAACAAATTGAATATTAATTTTATAAAACTAATTTAAAATTCATCTATTGTTATTTATCACATGACACTTTCATCAATTATATATACTTTTTCCATAAACCTGTCCCCATACATTTTAATTTTTGAGTTTTATTCCCGCGAGCGTTAAACAAAAACACTCAGACATAGCCAGCTGGCGGCGGCACATGCTATGGAAAATTGCACTAATTCACGCACGCACACACACACACACATTCTTAAATTCATATGTTAACATATAATACAAAAAAATTGTTTGCGTTCTTGTGGTAATTTAATGCCGTGAAGGAAACAACAATTTTGAAATGTTCTCAAAAATTGCTTGTGGCTTAAACAGCGTCGAAAGTATGCACACAAAAACGTTCATGCTAGCAAACTTAAGTGAAATGTGTCTGCGAAATGCCTGAAGAAATAAAAGAATGTATAACTGAAATGACGATGGCAATAAAAGATGCTAAGCTAAAGTAGACAATGTTGAGTCAGGTTACTCATACGCAGTGTTGGTTGATGTACTAGGTACTCTCATGTATTTCATCTATTTAGCTACATACGGGTACACACTCGTGTGGCTAAAATTTGAGAAACGAAATTTAAGAAAAATAGATATATATTGTATATTCCTGTAATATTGAGGTATATTTGACAGCACATAGAAAAATAAAATGAAATGAAATACGAATCATGTGTATGGAATAACTGCAGGCATGAATCATGTAAATAAATATTCGTAGAGCAGGAGAATAGCGGTAAAGTTTTTTTTTTATTACAAGCAATATGTTTTCCTTTAGAAGTAAGCTTACCTGTGCGCGTATAAATTCAAGTTAGCTTCATCACCGAATAATGGAGAGCAAGCGAAACGGCAGGTGTGTAATGGTAAATAATCAATTGGGGTTGCTCGTAAAACGAAGACTGAATAGCACGCACGAAAAACTGCCTATTTGCTTAAATTTATTCATATGCATAAATTTGCACATTTTTTTCGTTAGTTAATTTGAATATAATATTTGATGTGCTCCAGCTCTTGCCGATGTGACAGATAAGCATATTTGGTGTCAAATCAATTTATGAAAAAAAACAAATTGGAGTCACCTATCTACACATGCAATACATATCTTGTAATATACGCAGTAAATTTGTTTCCTCTGTGCGCAATTACTTACTGGTTAGCAATACGGCATCTACATACTAGACGGTAGAGTTCTTAACATTACCTTTGATTGAAATGAGCAGGGGTCAAAAGTCTCGAATGCCTGGGGATTCTAAAAAGAAAACTACTTTTGGAATATATATATATATATATAAGGTATAAAAATTATCCATGCAGATAAGTAAAAAAGAAGCGCTTTGAAATCGCAGTCAAATAGAATGGAGGAAGTTTGAAACCAACCTTTCTAACAACCTTTCTACACACGTTCGGTTAACTTAACGTGGCTGCTCATGGGAACTCGCAAAGATCTACAGGCATTCCTTTGTGATACCACAGTAAAATAACTGTTAATTAATTGTAATTTAATGAAAGTTACAAAATAATCATTAATGAGCGATTTTTATATATAAATTGCAACTACTATGTTCTCTGGGCTAAGGATTTCCTGATTTCTCTTTCGAGAGTTACGGAGTATTCTTTCGTCAAATAAATATATATGTGTACCTGGGCACAAGGATATCTCGGTGAATTATGGAGCAGATGGTATTCATTATTTATTAAATAAAAATAATAAATAACTGTTGTTTTTTATTTATAAAATAAAAAGTTGTTTTTCAGTACACGAAGACTATGATGGCTCCCGCACTTAGTTAGTTCTTTATTTCAGTGGAATGTAAAAGTAATTTTTTCTGTTTCTTTTTGGAACGATTTTCCGTCATCTGTTGCCGAATTTTGGTTAGAGACAACCCGACCATTTGCTAATAAATACGTCGCTTTTTCTGTGTAAGTTATTATCGTCGAACTGTTTTCGTCTTCCTCACTGTTGCTTCTCATTGGCGCTCAATGATTCCTTCTAATTGTATCCACCATATCCTTTTTGTATCCGTTATTTTTAGCTATATTATAAATTATTTACAATTCTTTCATATATACTTCCTGTGTTACAGGTGTTCGTTCTAGTCTATCTCCTAGTTGCCTTAGTGTTGCTTTTCTGCGATGTTGTGCTTGTGGCGTCGTGTTGTGTGTTGGTTTCCTATAATTTTCATAATGAATCTTTCCTAGGGTCTTGTCTATTTTGATTGTTGGATACAGGTAGTTTATTTTTTCCCCGTTTTCTATTCATATTGTAAGCTTTATGCCGTCTTTGTTTCTTGAGAAAATTTTGAACTTCTTCTTCGTTGTTGTTGGTTATGTACCTCACGTAGAATGTCACACCTAATTTTGTTTTTGGTTCCTCACTATATTGTCATTCTAGGGGTTGTGTGGACCCTTTCATTAGTATGGCCGAGGGCAGGTTTCCCATTTTTAGTTCGTTCACTTCCCTGTATGTTTTTCTGAGTATGTTTGTGATCTGCGTAGCCCAAATTTTATTTTTCGTGTTTTCTAGAACACATGCTTGCCTATTGTCTATTGGATATAAGTATTTTATGCCAAACGATTTTTTCTCGTAATACTTTATACCCCCAGGACACTGATCATATTTAAGGAAATTGCTTACGCTGTTGCCATAACCAGACTTTAATTATAACTAAAGTTAATAACAAAAAAATGCTAGCAAAAACCTGCTTGAGATCAGTTTATTATTTGTTGGAAAAAAACGGAAAACACCAAATGTTTCAGCGGTATAAGCTATTTCGAAAATCACAATTTCTCACCAGACCTCTTGTTTCCGTGTTCTACAGCAAGTTTTGTAGATTTCAATACTTTTCATGCAAAATTTCACCAAAATTACTTATTGAAATGTCCATTAAACCAACAATATCGAAATAGATTTTTAAAATTTCCAAACGATATTTTAGCGTTGGTTTATTTATGATAAAATACCAAACTAATTGATAATAGTGCTGCCAGATCTGATTGATTTGAAATTTAGATGTTTTGATGCGGCAGATCTACCAGCGAGAATACATCTGTATAGTGTTTTCAATTTGTTGTTTTTGGAACTAGGTTTAGTACTTTATTTTTCCATGAAGCTCCAAAAACTTTGCTTTACCTGTTAGCTCTTTTTTTTTAGTTTTCTATAAAATTATTTACCACTTTTTTAGCTCCAAAAACTTTCAGTTATATTCGATAATTTTGTCATATCGCAAGTAATTTTATTGTACAGGTGCTGATAAAAATTTCTTTTAACTTCAGTGATATAACAACTCGTGCTATTTTTGAGAATATTTTTTTAATTCGCTTAATACTGAAAAAATTTTCATTTATATTGCAATGTTATATTGAATAATTTGTTAAAATTAATTAACTCAATGATATTTGTAACTAAAATAATAACACATATTGTTCTTCAGAATACACGATTTTTGGTTTTGATACGCCAATTTTTATTGAAGTTAAAATAGCTTTTTCGATGAGGTGAGAATGCAGATTTCAACACAGTAAACTAGTTTTAGATTATTTGCTCTTGGTCAGGTTTGAAAAACATACTCTTAAAGTGTTACAGGTACCTAAATAACCGAACAGAACATTTTCCATTTATCATAATCTAGAAATTTAAAAAATTGGTTTAAAAAAGGCGCGTTAGATTAAATCACATCCATTTCAGTTCAAGACATAAATGCACCTACATATTTTTGTGAAAGTAACGATAAAAACCAAATATTTTAATTCTCGAAATTTAACAATTTTATATTTTAATGTTAAATTTATAGCCTAGCCGCCATTTTCATTTCGTAATCGATTCTGTATCTGTAAAAAGGTGATGTGCAGCACTAGGTAATTGACAGAGAGCGAGAGAGAGAGAGAAACGCTCTCCATTTTAATTACTTGTAGTAATATTAAGTTCTTTGAGCTCAATTTGTCGTTGGTTTTAGCGCCAAGCGAAATTTTTCTTCTAGCAGCACGACCCCAAAACCATTAGAAATTTCTCAAGGAAAAAAACGCAAGCAAAACGCATATTAGTTGGTTTCCAAAACTGCACTGATTATATTAAAATTCAAAGCACAGCTTACTTTTAGTAGCAACACCAGCTCCCATCTACACCATCTTCTCCGGCAGCTTGCGTTTTGGGCATGCCATTCATCTATTAAGTTAAATGAGCTAATGAACTTTACGATAAACTAATTTCATGACTACGTTGCTGGTATCTCTGCCCTTGCGCGCAACAAAGCTTTTAGTTATTTAACACAGTACTCGAATACACTACACTGAAAAAAATAAAAGAACTTAAGCAGCGACCGAAAAATAGCGTTAGTTTGATTTTTGTTCGAATGCAATAATCATCGGCAAGAACTCGTTCAAAACAAAACTCAAATATATCGATCTAATCCTTTTGTCATGTGCTAGAAATATCTGAGTTTAATTGCATTTAAATGATTTTGGGTTCTAAATCATTGCATTATCGTTATTTTGTGATTTTTATTTTTTTCGATCAAGTTTGATCGCTGTATTTAAATATGTTTTTTTTTTAGAATTTGTCGGCGATGAGAATAACATGTTTTGTGATCGAAAAAAATATCTCAAAATATCAATCACATGTAAATGAAAAATTGTAAGTCCAAGAAAAACGATTATTTTTTTTAATCGAGAAAATAAAAATCACAAAATAACGACCAAACTGGCTCAACAAAAAAGAAAAAACTAAAAAAATAGTTATTTGTGATCGAGAAATAAAACTTCAAGAATAACGGTTATTTTTTATCGAAAAAATATAAATTAAAAATACAACCATAAAACTTTATGGAAATAAAAAAACCCAAAGATAAAAGTTATTTCTGATCGAAAAATTAAAAATCACAAAAAAACGATCAAACTTATCGAAAAAACAAAAACCTAAAAACAACGGTTATTTTTGATCGATAAAATAAAAATCACAAAATTAAGATTAAATTTGATAGAAAAAATAAAAATCGAAAAATTAATGATCAGTTTTATCGAAAAATTAAAAATTTAAGAATAACAATTATTTTTGATCGAACACGTAAAAATCCAAGAATAACGATTTGCTTGTATCGAAGAAATAAACATCGCAATCAAACTTGATTGAAAAAATAAAAATCCGTCAATAACGGTCAAAGGGTATTTTTTATCGAAGAACAAATCGAAAAATAACGGTTATTTTTTATGGAAAAAATAAAAGTCCAAGGAAAACGTTAATTTTTGATCGATAAAATAAAAGTCATAAAATGACAATAAAACTCGATAGAAAAAAAATCCGAGAATAACGATTATTTCCGATCGAAAAAATATAAATCAAAAATTTACGAGCAAGCTTAATCGATAAAATAAAAATCACAAAATAACGGTTAAGTAATGTTTTCTTATACGAATTATAACCGTTACGGTTCCTGAAACTAGGAAAAATTTTCTTTGTTTTGATGTAATTGCGAAATTTTTTCCCGGTTGCGCAAGGACTACATAAAATAAAATCTCTGTTCTCCAAAAAGCAGTAAATAATTCTTAAGCACCGTTTCATTCTCTTTTGTCTTTCCTTCTATAACAATTTTTCTTCAATTCAGAATATTTTTTTTTTGTGTGTAACTTTGATTTTAACACCCAAACAGTGAACTCCTGAAAAAAAAAAAAATTCATTAAAGCAAAGCAAATGCAATACACTTACAATCTCAACTCACTTTCTAATACCTAGTTATTAACTCAATTCGGCCTTTAACAGGTACTCAACTTTTACTACCAAAAATTTACATGCAAAAGCTGCACAAAATTTCAACCTGCTACCAATTTGAAAACTTGTCCAACATGTTGTACGCACACAAAGCTCCATGTAGCTAGTTAGTTCGACATTAATATGCACATAAATTAGTAAATAGCTGGTACAAAAATTACACTCTACCCTCTGCTATTTAAAAGAGTAACTTTGCCTTGTTCGACAGTTCTTTTATTACCTATTTATTGTTGTTGTCGCTGTTGTTGTTGTTGTTGCTGTACTTGCAGTAACTAACTGTGCATAAGAAAGGTTGCCTTGATGAAAAGTTTTCGTCACTGACAATAAGTTGCTAAACTACCACATACGCATATTCACACACACGCAATACACACACACAGAGATCCTTGGCATGCGTGTAGTTGTTTCATTGCTTGCTTTGTTTACCATGGGACTTGCTGGGCAGTTGTTGCCATTGCTGCTACTTAGTATGTGTTAAGATTTTCCTCGTGTCATTTGTTGTTGTTGTTGTTGTTGTTGTTAATGTTGTAGAGCAAAGTACTTTGTGTTCAACTTTTTGCAGCTTAAAACTCATGAGTCTACATACGACATACACACACATACGTGCATTTACTTCGATACTTTTTCCAGACCAGCTATTTAGGTCGTTCACTGTAAATACACAAAAGTTCATATGTGTGTGTGTGTGTGTGGGCGTGGATTTTCCTTTCTTCATTCATCTTGCTGGGTAAACATCAATAAATGACAAACAGCATAAGTTTTCTGTATTGTTTGGTGGCAAGTTGGGGAAGTCGAAGGGCGACGAGAAGTCGAAGGGTATTCCAAAATTTGCTTTCCACTTTAATAGTTGTTCAATATGTTGATGTGAATGATGACGGAGAACAGTGTAATTTTCGATGGCACACTGAGAAAAATAAAAAGTGCTACATTTTCGATATTTTCAATGACTTCGAACTGACTCATCTAAAAGATCGGGAACGTTTTGGGTATGCAAATTTTCATAGTTTTCTGCTAAATTCAGATCAGTGATCGAAAAACGGTGTTAGAAAATGTGAAAAAGGATCAACCTATATTGGGAAAAACTTATTAAATATTTTCAGCACCCTATACCTCAAAATCTAAACGTACTGAAAAAATTTTGTATGCCAGAGTCAGCGAACCCAAATCCATACAAAATTCGCTATTACAGCAAATGCACATTTTGGCTGTTGCACCGTCAAATTAATAGTTTTTTTGCCAGATTTTCAATTGAAAAAGTGAATTTAGCTGAAATTTAAATTGGTCTGATTAGCTGAGTGTAAAGCGCCTGAGCCGGTTTTTCGTAGAGCAGGAAATGAAAACATAAACAATTGAATTAGAATATATTTTATAGAAAAGATTACATGGAACTTAACTTAGCACGTCAATCTGTTGTGGGGTTCGCCAACGTATAGCAGAAAACAACGGTTTCCTTAAACTTTGGAGAAGCCAAAGTATTAGGCAGAGCTTTTTGACGAAAGCGGTATATTAGGGTTGCCATTTGGCGAACAGAGTGAACAGGTCGCTTTTATTTAATTTTTAATAACTTTTACGGGTTCTATCCATTTATGCGCTCTTATATTTCACATTCTTATCATGGAATTTTCTTTTCATAAAAATTTTTAATGATTTTTTTTTAAGTTTTTCCATTAAAAAGTTTGCATAAATATTAACAATTTCCAAACAAGTTCAAAAATGTAATAATTTTTTGCATTTATATACCTCCATTTAAAAAAAACTTACATAATCATAGTTGCGCTGTAAGTATCCTCTTTATAGGGTAATATGACTATGGCGATATATATCAATTCGTGTGACCAGAGTTCAAATCTCGGGCGCGATAGCGACATGAACAATTTCTAGATAAAAATTTTTTTTTTTAATAGCAAAAAAAAAGCTTTTTTATTTAAATATTTCATATCACGTACCCAGGCCGAGATTTGAACCCCGAATATACCGCGTGATAGGCTCCCACACAGCTGTCATGGAAAACTGCTCACAAAAATTATCAAAACGCATAACAAAAATTGTAGGAGAAGTTTAGGTATACAAAGAACGCAACATAGAACACCAGTCGCTACTTTAATTTTCTAACGGGCTCAAGCTAGATGACAGGAGCTACCCCTTTTTTCCCTTATTCACCTCTAGACCCATTCGTTTCGCTTCGCTTTATCCACGTTGGAAATGGAAGAATTTAGGTGTGTCATCGTTTTTGTTCTTACAAGAATTTGTCCCGGCCTTAAAACCGTCCGTAAGGCGCCACAGATTTTGTTAACATTTTCAGCGCTTTTCCTGGAGGCTAGAATATCGAAGGGATTTTTTCGGGGGCGGTACGTACTAAGAAGGAAATATACTCGTAATGCTCTAAAATTCCAGTTTACAGGAAGTTTCACCTAGTGAGCAAGTGTGAGAGTCGAGTAGCGAAGACCAAGTTAACGACGTCGAGTTTTTTTTGAGTATTGGTTGCAACAAGATAATGTTTCGAGGCGATATTCGGTCCTGGGAGTGCACGTACGTTTAATATACTGGAAAAATGCTTTCCGTCTATCAGAATATTATCGATTTGGTTTAGCGCTTTTTAATTTAGGAGCATTAAGAGCCAAGAAGTCAGAACGCTTTTCCGATGGCTTTCACGAGGTATAGTTTGCTTGCCTATTTTTGGGGTTAGTGAACACCAGAAAATGAATGTATATCCATTTAAAATTATGATAGAGCGATTTGGTATTTGTTTGATAGCAAATATCAATTTTCCACAATCCTAATCGAGCAGTTTGTATTTTCCCTTAACCTTTTAAATCGTTCTACAATTTTTGCAAGTATATTTAATTCAAACACTGGTAAACTTCAGTTTTTTTTCAGTGGCATTTTTCAAGATCTACTCTAAGCTAAATATACTAGTTGTAAAGGGCTTTTTGTATTCACATTAATTAAACATTACAAAGGTATTCAAACTGTAATTTTTTGTTAAGCATACTTTCAGGCTGACTACAATAGAATTAACAGTTTGACCGATTTGTCGTAAGTAGCAGGATGCCTGACTTTTATATATTAAATGAGCATATTTTCCATTGCAGATTTTCCATTTTTTAATGAAATAAATTTCCGTCACGTGTTGTGAAACTTGTTTCAGAGACATTCGAATGTCTGGTTATATTTTAAAATTTAAAATGTATTTTTTCCAATGCATTTCTTCACTTGTTCAATATGAGTTGGAAAAGTAAAAGTGCCGACGTCTAAATGCTTTCTAATTTCGTGGCAAAGTTCAGCTAGTCGATACCATATATGTAGAAGGTCTGACATTTTATTGCCAATTTCATTGTTTCCCTTGTGCATAATAAACTTACATACTGCTCGGTAAAGGGTAGGAAAACTTTTTCCCTTGAATATTTATTTATTGACTGCTTAGGGCAATACAATATTTATTTGTATTTACACTTTATTTTCGAAATAAGCGCTCAAGTATATTTGACAAGTAAATTGGCAACATTTGTTAGCTGCAATAGACCTAAATAAATATAAATATTGGCAGCCAGCAGCCAGCAGCCAGCATTATGACTGGCAGTATGCCCAACGGGGGAGATTACCATTGCAGGGCTTCAAAGGGGTAACTAGCTATGTATACGACCGACAGAGTTAACAAACGTGGAGCACGGGAGTAAAATAGTGGAGAATGCCAGTTATTTTTTATTTATTTGAAAACGAATCGAAATAAAGCAATTCAGTTATAAATGCGTGTGTGTATGGGTGTGTATGGATCTTAGCAACATTCTCGCATCCTAAGTGACTGTCACATATGATTTATTCGAAGAGTAGTCGAGCGGCACGGCAGCATCGTCCCCACCAACTGCAACGACGACGAGACTATCAAATAACGCGAGCACACTTAGTCTCCATCTTCGCTGTTACTTAGATATCCACCTGAAGTGCCGAAGTACTTACAACTACTTACTTGCGAAATTAGATCACATCAATGTCGCAGCTGCCAAGCATTTCACAAAAGTTGCAACAGCAGTCGACATTAAATGGCTGAAGTTGCATAGACCTATGACAGAGGCAGAAGGAGCCAGCCGTTTGCAGCGCTAAAGTTGACAGCGAATGTGCAACATTGCAGTGCAGTGCTGTACAGTACACACACACACACAATGAATCATCAGAAACAAAAGTTGTTACATTGCCGTGAGTTTGACTGAGTACAACAATAATAACAATGTGCAAAGACACAATACTTACTTAGAAAGTTGATGATGCAAAGACAAGACGAAATGGGAAGGAAGAATTACTTAGTTGAGTTGCTCGCTTAGTTGTAGTGTAGGAAAACTTTGGAAACTTAGCAACATTGCGGCAATAAACGGAAACTACTTGCAACTACAGGCATTAATATGTACATAGGTCAAAGAGGCAGAAAAGTCAGCGGGGAATGGAGAGTGTTGCTAGCAAACAAAATTCGTTAAGGAAAATGGCTGTAAAGTCGGAAAAAGGTCGAAACCTTCCTGACAGTAAAAAAACAAAACAAAAAAATTAAAACTAAGAAAAGGCAAAATGCAAAAGAAAAGAAAAATGGGACCGAACGTTTGCTTGGAAAGTATTAGTGTCGCTAGGTGATCGTATTGGCTTAAAACTGAATTGGCTTTGAGGGATGAATAAACGGAAATGAATTTGGTGCAACAAGCAATGCGAAGTAATGTCAAATGATTTAAAATTTAGATGAAATTAGCTGAAATGGATAGGAATCGTAGTGAAAGCAACAAAACGAAGTGGAATGGGATGAGATGGAATTAAAAAAAAAAAGAGTGGGAAGAGAATGATGAACTGCAGTATAATTGAAAAAGTTGAATAGAATTTCCTAATAGGATTAAATTTGGCACTATTTTTTCGTTTATTCTAAATAATTAAATATGCCCATCTAAAATATATGTCAATAGTGAAAATATGGTAATTTTTGTCATTTACGCAATAATTTATTTTGCCCAAACCTTTGTGAGCGTTATTTTCATGCAGCAACTGTAGAAATAAGTGAAACATAATTTAAAAAAATTAATAAATAAAATAAATTATTTCTTTTTTTTTACCCAGGAACAAACCTTTTTACACTTATGTTTATTATTATTTTTTTAAAATTATTTTTAATAACATCTCAGCAAAGAAAAGTTTCAAACTTCTTACGAAATTAACAAAAATTGTTCAAGTTTCAAAAATTGTTCATCAAACTTTTTCTGCAGAATTTTAAGAAATCTTTCTGGTACGCAGTTTTGTAGTTTATTATAAAAATCGCTCTGCAATGGTTATTTTGCGACTTTTATACGATTTTAATTAAAATTACTTTTATTAGTTTGACTTATTATTAGCATGACTTAAAAACTAAAAGTAGCCGAATGATTAATATTGATGTCTTTTAGAAATAAAAGTCTTCAATAACTGTTATTTTTGATTTATAAAAAAAAAAAAATAATAAATATTTCTTTGCATCCCCAAAAAATTATTTTCTACGAAAAATTAAAATTACTTTTATGGGTATGATTTAAAAAATAACAGTCTACGGCTCATTTTTATTTATGACTTTTGTAAATGGAAGTCTTAAATAATTGTTATTTTTGATTTATAAAATAGGAGTTATTTTTGATTTATAAAATAGGAGCTATATTTGATTTATAAAATACAAATCAGAAGTAACTGTTATTTATGATCTTTAATATAAAAATTAAAAAATTATTGTTAGTTTACCGCAAAAAAATTTTACTTTTACGACAACTACAACCACAATTAGCACAACTAGTCGCAGAAATGGAGCTGTGCTACTATTGTGGTGTCTTTGCTGTCACCGACACGTATTAGGAACTATCAATTACGTGCCACAACGTTCCAGCGACGTTCGTGTAGGTTACCAGGCAACCTTCCAATGACGTTATGGCTACTTAGCTACGACGTCACAACGTGGTGGCTTCGACTTTAAGGGAACTTTACACTCGTATCTCTCTTTTTAGTTTGTTGAGTTATTTTACTCGCAACTCCTGTTTCTGTTCTTTGCTACATCGTGCCTTTATAGATATGTACTTTGTTTTTGCTAATATGGTTTTGAGATCGGAAGTTATGAAAGCGGCAGCCGTAGCCGTAGTAGCAAAAACAGAACACATGTAAATTTTTTTATTTGTACCACCTCTGCTACTTATTTAATATGCCTTGGCTTGTACCGCTATTTTCTTTTTAAATTGAATAGCGGAGATTTCTAGCAAGCGAATAAATTAAATTAAATACGTTAAAAAAAAAAATGGAGTGGAAATTTTCGCGGTATTTGAAAATATACTGAGATTATTGCTGTTCTATTGATCGTCTCAATGTGATTTGATGGTTGTGACGTCGTCTGATACCCCGTAGAAGCGAAAAGGGAAGAAGTACTGCTCAATGTATTTATGCACTTAGCAACACTGGAAATCTACTCCAGTGCGAGTTCGAATTTCCAACTAAAGCTTGATCTCTCTTCCATAACTTCACACTTTTTGTTTAATATTATGACAGCCTCTATCAGAGAAAAAAGTTTGAAATTTGTATCGGATAATAATATTGTGCATATTTTATTTAAATATCTTACTTACTTATTTAATTTTCGCTATAACCGCTTAAGAGATTTTGGCCGAATTGAACAAATTGCGCATTCCCATCCATTTTAAACTTACAATCACATATCGATACCTTTTCAATTCTTCTCGACAAATTTTCAAACGGTTTGAGGCATTTGAATGGTCGTTGGCTTTAAACTGAAGTATTTTTGAGGAAGCATCGATAATTTGTAGAATTTTGCAGTATAAAACCATTAACGTAAATACATTGTAGTTCTCTATATTTTTCTTGATTGAAAAAGCTTCATTTCTTTCATCTCATTTGAGATTTAACATAGTTTTTGCCTTTTTTCTAACCTCAACAAAGTAAAACACACAAAGAAAAACCATCATAACATCCTTAAACTTATTGATATTCCTAAGGCAGATTGATCCCTAAATTCATGCAATTTAAAAAACGATTCTTTAATAACGAATGCCTTTGGGTTTCTATAAGATTAGATAGACTGAAAAGGCGAGTAATTTATTTCACTTATGATAGCAGTTTCTACTTTTAGAAAAAGAACAGAAATTAGCTAATTTATTTCGGCACTAGTTCAGGACCATTGTAAGAAAAGCTCCGGAGGGTTTCGGCACAATTTTGGGATTAGATATATCCGAACCATTCCTGGACTTTTCTGTAGCTCGGGACAGGTTTACCACTACAACAACTACTACTCCTACTTCTACTGCTACTACTAATTACTACTACTATTACTAATTACTAAAAATACTACTACAACTACAACTTCTACTACTACTATATGGTAATTATTTATTTTTACTAATTTCCACTACTACTTTTATTAATGCTACTACTAATTTCTACTACTACTTTTACTAATGGTAGCTCTAATTTCTACCACTATTTGTACCACTTTCGACTTCTTTTTTTTTTTTGCTATTATTACTACCAATCACTATTGTACTAATTTCGGCTACGTTTTTTATTAATGGTACTGCTAAACCACCATATTTACTAATACCACTAACAATTTTTTTTTTATTTTTACTAATTATTATTTCTAGTTCACTATTTTTGAGAATTCGACTACTATTATTTTTATGAATACTTGAATTTTTGCTAAAATTTTGCTGTGGTTGTTCCAGTTACACCCCTTTAGATCTCCATAAGTGATCCAGAGCACTTGGCATTGGTAGGAATTATAATTTGAAGCAAAATTTCTTTCATAGATATCTAGAACTTACTCAAATATAGTTTCAACAGGAGTTTTCTAAAAATGAAATTAAAAATTTTCAATACTAAATAAGGTTCCGAATATAGATACTCCATTTGCAGGCGTAGTAAAGTCATGCCAACCGAATACAGCGAACTGTTGTTGACATAACCTCCGCAGAAAAAAAAACAGCACAACTAAAACAAAGAGCATCAGACAATATGAACTGCAAGTGCCAGATGAACAAAAGCTAGAGAAGTTATAAAGCGACAGCAGCAAACAGCGCGAAGTCATTAAATTATATACCTGCAATAGCAATGGACTTTCGACAACAAAAAGTTGAACTTTAGTGTAAAGTTATACAAAAAAAAGGACCAGACACAAATAAAACAGTAAACAATAAAAAAAAATTACTCAAAAAAAAGCTTGTAAAAATTGTAACTACGAATGGAGCAGCCTTAGAAGAAAAAGAAAATAACATTGTTTACGTCTTGCTACAAAAACAAAAAAATTAAAAAAAAAACAATTTGCACCAAAGCAGGTAACATAAAATTGACAAAAAAATTGGGAGAAGAAGAAAAAGAAGAGTATAATAAAATAAGAAAAAAGCTACAGCTGGACAATGCGAGTGGAGAAAAATTTCTGAGTAGAAAAATAAAAGTAAAAGAGCGTTAAAAAAACCAAAGAAAACAGCGCAAAGTGTGACAGTAATCTTGCTATACTTAGAGTGAGAAAAAAAATTTACTATCGCTACCAAAGCAACGGTGCACAGAAAGTTGAGGTCGTGCTACTCAGAGGTGGTGCTACGCGCGTTCCTAATGCTTGCTTGTTCCTCTGCTAAGCTGCTTCTACAGGACAACTGCATGCTTCCCCCTCTGCTGCTGCCTAACTCGACTCGGAATGGTAGGTGATTCGCGTAAGAAAAATATTTACTTACTTAAGTTTCTCTATACAGTGCGCGTTTATTGTTTATTTCCGTACAGAATTTCTAGCTTTTTTGCGAGTTACAACATCAAACTAATTTTTTATATCTCTTTTTTGCAAAGTCATTATTTTTGCTGTTTTCAACGGCGGCCGCGTTGGCGAGCAAAGAAATTACGCTTGTCGTTGACAGCTTGAAGCTTGTAAATGCTGTTAGATCTTCCGCCGTCCCCGACCGACCGAACGACCGACTCCCGAGCCAATCGTCGCGCAAGCGGTTGAACATTCGAATTACAAAACTGCTGTGCATTTTAGCAGTCTCATAGTTTTCGCCATTTTCTTGTTTTGTATTTGTTGCAGCATTGACTGCGTTGTTGTTCTTGTTGTTGTTTTTGTTGTCATTGTTGTTTGTTGTGTCGCATTAATTAAATTAGTTTAAGTGCAAAGCGCGAAAAGTTGATGCTGCCAAATGTGACAATGAAATGCCAGCACAGCATCTATAGTATATATAGAAATCTATATGTATTCGAAATAGTAGCAAGAACAAATACAAAAGCAGCAAGCACGCAACATCGCAGTCTCACATCAACAGCATTGGCCAAACTCCGCCACTTACCCCACTGCGGGGTAATTGTAAATCATTGCAAATACTTTTGAAGTAATTGATTTACATTATTTTCGCAAATTCTGTGTCATTTGTCGAACAATAAAATTGGCGCTGGGCTGTTGCTTGTTGTTGCTGTCGTGTTGCACGTTGCAGTCAAGATTATTAATTGTTCGTACGGCAAAGTTGGTTGTGAATTTTGTTTTTTTTCCTGTTTTTTGTTTTTCGTTTTCTAGTTTTGTATTATGTGCATTAAAGCTCATTAGTTGTGTTAATTTAATTTACATAGTAATTTTCAATGAGTGCTAATTACTAATTGCTATGTATGTGGAGTGCTTGTACACCAAGAGCTGGTATACAGGGCGTATGAGTGATTTTTTTTTTTCATTTCTAACTTTCATAATGACGTGAAAATAGATTGGATTAGGTTGGTCAATTGTGTTAATTTATCCTACACATACACAAAATGTATATGCCAAAATGTATATCCAATTTCGTTGTACTGTTATTACTAAACCAATAAGTTTGCCTTGTAGTATTTTTACTCACTTATATTCCAAATATCTTAAGATTATAATGAAACACGAAACGAGTTAATTGCAAACTCCAAGTTTGAACCACTTTTGAAATGCTGATTTTGTACAAAATATTTTTGATTTTGTAATAATATTGTGGAAAAAAGTTGGAATTTCAAAAATTTTCACATCGAAAGTAAACGAAGTTTCAGGATTCTCATCGAGGTTTCTGGGTGCTTTTCGTTTTCCATGTTTTTTTTTTTTTTTTTTTTGAGAAATCACTTTCCAGATTGATACTAAGTTTGTTTTTTTGCAAATGATACAGAACTTTCGATTAAATTAGTCATTGCGTTTTCGTCGTTCATTTCTTCGTCGTTTACTATTTAAGGAATTAAAGAAATTGTAATTTTTTGTGAGCGAATCTGCTGTCGGCTATTTGTAAAAAGACTTCACTATTTTGAGTATTAGGTATACAAAAATATACAACGGACAATTACCTGGACTACTTGATGAAAAAAAGCACTGCTGTCTGGTCCACGAAAATAGTGTTAACTGTATAATCTCATTTTTGTCGAACATTAATTTTATTCGAGTATATTTCTATTGTGTGTGAGGCGTTTTTTCGCCGTGTGTGTGAGTACGACGAGTATGAGATGAGTAGTACAGCCGGCGGGCCAAGGAGTGAGTGAGAGGCTATTCAAGTTAGCCGAGTTGCAGAATTTCATTTATGAAATGTCGCCTCATTACGAGGTCTACCCTTCGCAGACTAAATCACAAAACTATTAACGTCGTACTCCCATAATTCTAGAAGAAGCGTATGATAGACGTAGTCTTTAAGTACTCGATAGTTCGCTACTCATTACTCTAGTTCTCATGCACACGAATATTTCCGCGAGCGTTGATTTGAATTGAAATTGGTCTTTCAAAAATGTTTTGCATTCTGAAATAAGCCAAGTTGGGAAATAACTTTTTTTTTGCCGACCAGCCTACTTTATGGACAAATTTCTCGACCATGCCGACTTCGACACTAAAGTTCCGACTCACAGGAAAATCGCGACTCGGTACTAAATTTTAGGGGGCGTCGCACCTTCCATCATTTCTTGATGATGGTTGTGGTTCACGAATGTATTTACTATATAGTACAAATTGGGGAATGATTTGCATAGCTGAATAATGCTGAATTATTTGAATGTGTAATGAAAATTTATTCGTGATTAAAAATTACTTGAATGGCGAATGAAAATATATTCTTATTTTTTCGCCATTCAATTATTCAGTTTTGTGATAAAGCTTATACCTGGTGCATAGCAATATCGATAGTTTAAACCCTAATTCTTTAAGAACAATATCAACCTCGTTAGTGATGATAAAAACGTTAGATATAACAATCCCACAAATTTCTAATTTTGTACAAAATTCCAAATAAAATGTTTAAAAATTTCTCAGGCTAACTAACCGCCAACAACAATTCTACGAAAAAAGAAAATCAAGAATAAAGTGAAATATATTATTACATGCAAGTTAAACACAACTAAATTTACAGCAACAAAAAAAAATACCACCATACATTGATGCCGTTGCACAAATTAAATTTTGTATAAAAGAAAATGATTAATTCCTAAGAAAAATTTTATTGTTTTGTAATTTAATATTTTGATGACATATATTCCATGTGGATGCCGAGATTACTGTCTGCTATCAGTTAAAGCCCCATGGAAATCCAAAAGGCAGCTTCAAATTTTATCCAGTTCAAACAGGCCGACACAAATTTATATAATTTTGCTATAATATAGATTGTTTTGCATTTTACTATTTTTTTTTTAATTTTATTTAACTTAATTTCGTTTCCATTTACTTTGATCCTTTCAAATTCAAAACATTCATTCCATTCGGGTTATGTTTTTTTCCATGAAATTCGAATATGTTGTTTCGTGGTCAAAATGATCAGACAGATTTTTTTTTACCGAAAAATGTTTTTTCTTGTATTTTTTGGCGGTTTTAATTTCGCCGTCAAAATCGTAATTTTCCATCTTTAAAATTTTTCCTTTTTTTTTTGAAATGCAAATAACTTTTCTAAAAACTAACCGACTTTGATAATTCAACATGTAAAATATTCATAATTATTTTAGCATTACAAAACTATAATTTCTTCCGCTCCTTACTGTTGTTGTCTTTTTCCAAAATACCTCCTCTTTACTGGCTTTGAGCTCGAAAATTAATATTGTTAATTAAAATTAATATTATATTAATTATTGTACTATAAAAGATCTTCTATTGATCTTATTGTACTAATATATTTTTTTTTAATAAATGAAAAAATGAAAAAAATGAAAAAGCGAAGGAAAAAATTGCCAGCTCATGTCCAAAAAAAAATTTTTTTTGGAAAAATTAGAAAGGTACTAGTTTTTAAACTTAATTTTTTCGAAATTTATTTTTTACTTTTAGTTTTTTTTTATTAAAATAATAATTTTTTTTGCAATTGGAATGCCCTACACAGATCCACTTTTTTGTATTTTTGAAAATAACTGCCAAACAAATTACGCAGACTCGAAATTAATTTTAGGGGTATGGTTTTTTAGGCAAAAATATTTTGTACGATCCATAGTACCAGAATCCCGGTAATGCTTTGAACTTTTTTTCAGCGACATACATTTTGACCCACCCTAATATGTTTAAATTTTTTTTTATTTAGCTAAAAAAAATCTTTTATTTAATTTTATTTTTTATTATATTTTATTTCATGTTATTTTTTCTAATTTTTTATAAATTTATATAATTTCATTTTATTTTGGTTTATTTGTATTTTAAAAATTTTTTGGTTTTTTTAAATCTTTTTTTTATATAACAAATAGGATTTTGTTTAATTTAATTTTATTTTATTCCATTATTTTTTTTTCGGCGGCCACGTGTGTATCGTGTATCCATTTAATTCGGTGTCTCCCAATAATTACTAAATTATTATTACTATTATTTTCTTTGTAGTATTTTATGCATACGCGAAAGACCACGAGTTTTGTTTCTATTTCCTCACTAGCTTTTCCCTCCTCGCTGTCTCGTAGTACCCCTTTTAATACATTGCTCTGAAAATAAAACTAGTTAGTTAATTTAAGCTCTTGAGAAAACTCGTAGATATCAGTCGAACTCGGGAGCGCAACACAACCGCAGAAAACTTGGCGAAAATTTGTACAAATTTCAAAAGAATTTTGTGTGTGAACAATAACATTTGATGGACGCAAATACATAATTATTTAATTGCAACTAAAATCGGTAATAAAAATAATGCCTTTATTGCACATAAAGGCGCGGTGAAAGAAAATAAATGACTTGCAAAAAGACACGAGTTTTAAATTTTAGATGAATGACAACACGACATATAAAGATAAGAGACACCAAAGGCCAGCGGTAGTCACGGTAGTTGAGCGCAAATTATGCCTTAGGAGGGTGGAAGGGAGTTGAGATAAATGAAAAGCCGACCATAAGTTATTTTATGCTCAATAAGACTATAAAACCAAGTTAATAGTAGTAAAAGTAAAAATATTTTTTTTTTGTTATACTAAATTTATTTGAGTGCAGCTGCACTGCCCATTTCGCTCGCTCTACAAAATGCGTCGTATCCTTGCCGACTGACTATGCGCCACTTAGCCAGTTGTACTACAACTACCTGGCATATGAAAATTCATTGGCCATAAAGAGCACCTTTGCTGTTGGCATTTAATCCTAAACTGTTGGAAGCCACAGTGGAGTTGGCGGATGGCTGTTGTTGTTGTTGGCAAAAGTTTTGCATTGCGGCAATGTGTGGCTAACGGAGAGAGAGAGACTAGCCATTTTTATTTTATATTTAATTTTTTTTTTTGCTTGTGCTTAAAACTTCCAATGCGCTTTTGTTGCATTTTACAAGCACAACAATAGCTACAACAAATCACAAAAAAAAAAAATGAAAACAGCACTGACGGCAGTTTCGAAAGTCATAACGACTGAAGTTCTTACCACTGTCGCAGCTATTCGATTAAACTTTATGCCAACGCTTGCAACGCGGAGTCAGCTTGAGCGGCATGAGCGGAGTGTTGTGGGGGTGTTGGGGCACAAAACTTTAGCTTGGCAAGATATTTTTATATTTTTGTAGCTATGCTGCATCTTCTGGTGCGACATCTCATATTGTGCCATGACACAGGTTGCGATTTCTGCGTCATCGTAGAATGTTTTTTATTTTTATTTTTATTATTTGTGCCAGTTGGTGTGTGTGTGTGTGGCATATTTTGCGCCTTAAGTTGCCAACATATTTCATAGGCAGCCAAGCAGGCTTAGGTTGGTCGCCTGCAACAATAAAGTGGCAGCAGTCACTTGAGGCGTACGTAGAAAGTAGGCAAATGCCCAAGGAGAAAACAGAGAAGACGATGGAAATGGCAGCAGCCACATTGTGTGGCATTCCAACTACTTGCAACAATAGATATACGCGCTGCACTCGCCACCACCGTCGCCGCTGCGGCAAAGTAATGTATGCATTTTCGTTGGCTTTGGAATTTTTGATTTATTTCCAGTAATATTGGCAAGTTTTTAGATTTAGTGGCCATAACGACGACTGCTGGCAACTGGCGTGGTGCACAAACAACAGCGCCGCTATGCAGTAGCTAAAAAATAAAGAAAAAATTGATCGAGTAGCCGTAGAGTGAAAGGAAGGCGAGTGTAAAATGTCTCAGGTATGCAACAGTAGGCACTTAACATGAGTACAGGAACGTAAGAAGAGGCCTTTACCATGGCAAAAGTATAACTTCTATCAAAAAAACAAAAAAATAACAAAAAAAAAAATAACTCTATCTCACTGTGTTGGAACTTGGCCGACGAAGGTGTGTAAATCGCATCCAAGTTGTGCTATTGTACTCTGAAGTAATAAAATATTGCAGCAAAATGGTTTCCAAATAAGTGCCGAAAAACTTTGTTAAGTCGACGAGTTGCAAAGTTTAGCATTTTATTTATTTTCGCTACTCTTTTTTGTGTTTTTTTTGTTTTTGCGTACTTCTGGGTGCAGCTGAGCCATTAAAATGGCTGGGTGTCAATAAAAAAATGAATAATGTTTGGCGCTAAAACTTTAAATGAAATAGCAAAAAATTGTTTGGGGTAAAAGCTAATATTTTTTAAGCTCGCAGAGCATGGTGAATTTGGGTTAAAGTAAGAGTTTCAGAATTTCAGATACTGGAAACGATTTAATTTTTTTTTTTTGAATTTAAGCATCAATTATTATCAAAAATGGTAAATTTTAGAAGAAACTGTTATAAAGTTGTTTTTTTTTTGTTTTTTTGTTTTATTCTCTACATATCACAGTGTATAATTTTTGAATTTAACACGACAAAAACCCCAATTTTTTCGTCTATTTATACAATCTGGCTACATCGGCATTATAAACAAGAATTTCAAACTATGCAAAAATTGTAAAATTTGCAAAGACAAATTTGTTTAGACGCTAGTAACGGGACTGCGAGTAATAAGATAAGCCCTAAACAAAAAAAAAAAACCATTGGTGTGCATCCAAGTAAGCAGTTTTTTATTTCTATTTTATAAAGGTAAATACCCGACATTTGTTTATTAACGTCCCTTTGCATATGTAACCAGAAAACGCTTTTCCGTTTCCGTCACATATAACCGGTGGCAATCCTCTCAAATATATAGGTATGCAACTTATCCTGTCGAGACGAGCAGTTGACACTCCTATTTTAATATTTTACGTTGGTAGCTTGTGCCACTTTTTGTTTAATTTAATTTAATTTTACTTTGAAAAAGGTGGCAACCTTTTTCAAAATATTCCTATAAACTTGCTCTAATCGAAACGAACGCTCTGCCATACTCATTTTTCGATGGAATATAACTTGTGTATAATTTAATTTGATTCAACTTTTCAACCAGGTGGCAACCTTCTTTAAAATATAGCTAACTACAAACCTTTTTCTCAGCAAAGCGAACCGTTTAGCACTCATATTTTACTCTTTTATATAAATTGTTTGACACCCATATTTAAATATTTCATGTAACTCGTGTATAGTTTCATTAAACTTCTTTAAAATATAAAGCTACAAACCTTCTCCTCAGCAAAACGAACCATTTAGTACTAGCATTTGAATATTTTATATATACATATGTATGTGAATAAGTTTATAAATTGTTGCCGTTTCAAACAGGTGGCAACCTCCACAAAAAAATATATATTTACGAACCTTCTCCTCGCTGCGACGTTACTCAAATTTTAATATTTCTAATAACTTCTGTATGATTCAATTAAGTTTGACTTTTAAAACAGGTGGCAACCTTCATAAA
The DNA here is from genome assembly GCA_951828415.1 of Anomoia purmunda. Lineage (NCBI taxonomy): Eukaryota > Metazoa > Arthropoda > Insecta > Diptera > Tephritidae > Anomoia > Anomoia purmunda. The sequence continues at coordinate 51,117,349 of OX639995.1, forward strand.
AGTAAGCTATGAGCCGTATTTTAGACGAACTATCTACCAAGCACAAAATATTCTTGAAGACCTATTTTCACGCCTACCAAATATATATAGAAAAATGTCATAAAATTCGGTCAACCGTTTCGGAGGAGTTCGACCCCAAACACCTCGATACGAGATTTTTGGATATAAGATTTAACATTTTTTTTATTTATTATTATTTATTAATTTATTTTAAAAATTTATATTGTACAATAAATACTTATTATATAAATACAAGATTCGTGGCACTGGCTTCGAGGTCTTCAGCCAACATTTCTTTTAAGTTTTATCTTCTCTATTACTTAAATTGTTTTAATTGTGTGTCACGGAGCTGTTAAAATTTGGCGCCAGATTTACTCGTCTCGCCATGATCCCCATCTGAGAGTTTCTGGACTAAAACTCCATTAGAGGCGAGACAGTTATTTTTCACATCGCGTCACAAAATCGGGAAACGACGAATTATTTCGTGTTCAGCTCAGGACCGTTTCGGAACTGTTTCAAGACGATTTCGGTATCAGTTAGGGCCTATTTCGGGACCATTTCGAAACTAGTTCGGGAAAGTTTAGGACTATTTCGTAACAACGTCGGGATTATTTCTGTACCACTTCAGAACAATATTGGGCTTAGTTATTTCGGCAGCATTTCCAAACCATTTCGGGACAAGTTCGAATCTTATTGGTACTATTTCCACTAGTTTGCGACCACTTCGGGACAATTTCGTTATTATTTCACAACTATTTCGGGATCATCGCAGTACTAGTTTGGCATGTCTTTGGACACACTTCATGACTGTTTTGAATCTAGTTCGGGACGGTTTGCGGTAACTGCGGGACCAGTTTGGAATTAGTTTCGAAATAGTACGGGGACTAGTTTAAAACAACTTTAGGATTGGTTTGGAAGTAGTTCGGGACTGGTTTCTTACTCGTTCGATAGTAGCTTGTAACTGGTGCGGTCCTGAAATACATTTAATGTCTATTACCAGTATTGCCAGTTCCAAATCGAAATCTAGGTATAAAGTTTCTCGCAATCCCCTCTCTATCTCTTTATAGCAGCGGTCAAATAGTTTTACTTCTAACGGAAAAGGAATGATATAATGTGATTTTATGATGCATTTTCAATGACAGTTTAATTTGAGGTGGTTATAAAATATACAAGTCTTGAAAAACGTCAACCCATTTGCATATTTATATTATTATGTATATTTATTACTCGTATAGCATACAAACCATAACGATATTACTCATACGACCTGTACGACCAGATTTGATTACTAAGGCTGTTCCCCAAATGCGACTAAATTTAATTGCATTAATTAAAACACCTCAGGTGTTTTATGTTTATTTTTCAAGAGTATTCTAATAGCCTTCTCAGTATTTTAATTACATTTTCATTTATGCAATGAGAAAGTGCGATTATTTACACTTCATTGACAGCAGAGAAAAAGCAAATCCCATATACATACATACGAAATAAGCAGAGGCGAGCATTAAATATGTCAATATACATAAATGTAAGTACATAGATAAACATCTACATATTGGAATATTTAATTACGCTTATGAGCTGAATTCATAAATATTCTACTATACGTTTTCAATACTCGGCACTTAAAGCTTTCTTCTAAGGTTTTGTGCTTTTCAGCCTCCTACCTAAATGCCACACAGCACTAGAAACTTGTCTAATACAATAGAGGTCATTACTCAAAATCTAAATCAAACACAGCTGTGTAGCATTCATTCATTAGTTAAGTCAAAGGCATTTGGTCCAATCACTTGCAAGGATATACACAGTTATAGTTATATAAATACATGAATACTAATATATATGTATAAAAGTAAAATGGTAGGCATATTTTTGTGTGCGCATATTTTGGGTTTCTTCATGTTTGTTGTGACATTTAGTTAATACGACACTCGCCGAACTTTGTGCCTACTATGAATTTATGTATTTAGCTTTGTGTGTTTACTTTGTTGTTGTTTATTAATTAAATGTTGAATAATGTATAGCGAAATACTGTTATATTTGTACATATGTACTTGTGTACGAGCTACAGTGTGCGTACAAGACTAATGCGACGGCGTTTTGTTGGTGTTCGCGACCAATAGGAAATTTTGGAAAAGGCTATAGGACTAAATAAATAAGTTCATTCGGAGGGGTTTGCTTTTAGCTTTTTCTTCAAATGGAGCTTCAATTTTCGTAAAGGGTATTAAAATTAAAATCATTTTTCCATGCAAATTCGTTATGCTATTAAAATTGTTTAGCAAATTGTATAATTTTAATTTTTGGATCAGAATTTTGTAAAGGTTGTGAACGTAGCAGTGGTAGAATATGCACCACATGTATTTGAGATATATGTTTTTCTTTTTTTAATTAAGCAACCAAATGTTACATGCCTACATTTGTGCCAACAAATGAAACTGGCGCGAAATTAATAAATTTTGACTCTATTTAAATTTTTGCTTTCCTAACTGAAATTGGCTTACTGGAAACTGAAACCTTTCTTTATAAAGTGTAAGTTATCACATTATCCCAGAGCAGATTCGCACCAGCGTTTTGAGAAATGAAAGACACTGTTTTCACTCTACAAAAAGAGGGTTATTAGCGTTTTGGGTTTGACTCAAAAATTTCACAAAACTCTCATACAGTTTTTAAGGTTTCTTGTCAGAATTTTTAGAAACTTTTTAGGTACGCAAGTGGCTAAAAATGCCGATTGATTTTTGGTAATTTTCTTGAACAAAATTCGGTTTTATTTGGAAGAAATTGCGGTGAAGCTTCGGCAAAAAAAAAAAACTATCGAAAATCAATGGGGTCTCCTAGTCGCAGTTTATTATGCTGAAATTGAATGGGCTACAAAACTGCTTACCTAAAAAGTTTGAAATTCTCATTAGAATTTTTCGACATATATAGGAAAATTAAATTTAAATAGTTGAATTTTTTGTGTAATAGTTCTTTTTTATTAAAAACTAAGCGAAAAGATTTAGCATTAAAAATATTTTGCATATTGTAAAACAATCACTGCGCCTTCACTTTAATGGGGCACTGCACTTTTTCTTGATACTTGTGTTGGATCGAACATATCGCATTTTAAATGCGAGCGCATAAGCAATATACGAGGGTAATCCTGAACATTTCAGAAAAAAACACACGAAAAGCACTACTGTTTTCCAAAATAATTGTTTTTAAGAAATATACACTTTCACATTCGAAGAAGCCTGTTATGGAAGCATTTGAACTCAGAAACATACTATCGGCCTCCTTAGATGGTGAAAGCCGCTCATCGCGAATTTTGTGCGTATCAAATGGGAACAAGAAGAAATCAGTTATGGAGAAATCAGACTAATGTCGCCAATGAGTCATTATTTCAATTGTTTCCTCCTTCAAATGATTAACATGCAAAATCATTGGCATAACATTTGATCTTTGCAAGAATGGTTCTATCTCTCGGTATGTGACGTGCCGTTCCGTCTCAATCATCTACCTCATCGATGTTTCCTGCAACAACGGTAGCGGAGGGGCAACAGCCTTAGCGAAGCTCGTCGCAGTCTCAGTGATAAAATTCTGTAAATAGACAGTGATTCTTCATGTTTCTTTAGCAGAATGAAGCCGCAAATATTCACTAAAGGTTTACATTTTTAACAAAATTGATTTTTTATTATTATATAGGGTATACAACCGCTGAAATGTTCTACGATTTATTGATTTCTTTGAGACTCTGTTAAATCTAAACAACTCGGCGCAATTTCTATCTGGAAATGTCGTTTAGCGTAGCAAATTTCCAGCTTTCGAAAATTATAGTGTTATATCCAAAAAAATTTGTCTATTGGTCATTTCCGGTAACTTTCATAATTACCTTCGTTTGTATGAAAGCGTAAAACATAATAATGTCTACGGAAAATGCAAATATATTTGAAAGCAGCTGTAGGTAAACTTATTACGTAAACCATGAGCTCGTATGGCTTGGTAAAACAGCAATGGCGTCCATCTAATGGTTTTACAAGTAAAAACACTCACAGCTACAAACATTATCGTAAGTCCCAACTTAATTTAATTATATTTTTCGCCAAACGAACATAGCTCGTAATAAATTTTCAAACACACACACCCACACACCCACTAGCTCACAAATAGCTGTGCAAACAAATAAATTAATATTCACTGAGTAAAAGCATAAAGGTGTAAAATGGCAATGTAACGTAATGTGTACGCCAATACCTACAGGGCCCCGGCCCATACATATGTATGCACATACCTGGTGGGAAATAGATTTGCCTTAAAATTAGTTTAATTTTATCAACTAGAATTGATTCAAATTCTTTCTTGTTTCTTCTAAGCAATTAACTTTATTAACATGGGGATTTCCTAGAAGCAAGCAAATTATCGTACTTTGCATTTGATTTCAAATAGTTTTAAATATGTTTGACAGAAATAACATCAAAGTTAGTTTTTTTCAAGCTTCTTTAAAATGGTTTTAACTAGTTGAAATGCCGTTTCTTTAAACTGTTTTAAAACTGGGCTAATTACCAACTACTTTCATACCTGTTCCTATTGAATTAATTAAAAATATCTACCGTATTTTTTATAGTAACTATAAAAATTTCAATTCAGCATGCAAATTAAAACCAACAACACCACTATTTCGAGCATCAATTCTCAAAGATATTGTGAATGGCGATTTCTTGTACATAGTTTTAAAGGAAACAAATTTCAAAAAAATCAGTTATAGGGGATGTTAGTATGAACCTTCGGGGCTCAAACAAAAATTCTTCCTCATTTTTTGTGACGCTAATTTTGTGGTTACTTTTTTTACTTTTTTCATTTAAAGTTTTACATTGCTTAATTTTTAAGTGCGATTATTGCGTATGTCCTTTAGAAAGATATTCAAAATGTGCTTGGAACGACATTAAACTGGATTTGTACAAAACATGCGTAGTTTTAGCTGCTCAAAATAAAATTTTTTTCTTAGATTTTAGTTTTAAAGTTTTTTTCAGAATTTTTGCGTCTTTTTAAATTTCTTCTACACAATTTGAAATATAGAAATATTACTAATAAAAAAACATAAAAAAACTGTCGAAAACTTAAAAAAAAATACTTTCAATATCAAACTTAAAAAAAAATAACAGTTTCGTTTCGACTTGCCATAACTCTGCGTGTTATATAGCTGGTTAAAATGATTTTTTTTTAATTTTTGTCAAAATTCGTTTCATTCGCACCAGCTATAGTTCTGCATGTTTTAATCAAAATTTAACCATCATTTATTAATTTTTACAAAAACACTCCTTTTTTTATATTATGTTTCACATTTTTTTTTGGATTTTTCGATTTTTTTAAATATCTTTTTTTTTAAATATGTAACTAAAAAAATTACGATAATACAAAAAGACAAATTTTAAAATTTAAATAAAAAAATCATTGCGAATAGCTAAAGCTCTTCATATTTTAAGCTAAATATATGTAACTAGTATTTATTAGTTTTTGTAAAAAAAAATTTTGCGTTATATTGTAGCTAACCAAAATTAAATTTTTTTTTTAAATTTTGGTTCTTAATTTTACAATTTTTGTTTTAATTACTTAATTTTGAAATAAAATTTTTTCGTTTTTTTTTTTAATTTCTTAATTTTAAAGTAAATAAAATAGCCGAAAAAAAGTTCTAAAAAAATAATTTTAAAATCAAATAAAAAAACTTTAAAAAATTACAACAAAAAAATTTATAAAATCAAAACTCAAAAAGCAGTGAAATTTCTCTGCACATTTTAAACGAAATAAATATGAATATATATATAGTTACTTTTTGTACACAATATAATAATTAATAAAACTAATTACATTTTTATAAAGATAGATATATTAAAGATTATTGAAAATATTTTTTATCACAGAAAAATTATAATTAGCAACATATTTACGTACATAATTGGTCCAAGTTAGTTCAACATAATTAATTTAACATGTCTTTGTTTCAAAGTAGTTGACTTCCATTCACTTTCTAAATTGGATAAGTTTTTTAGACTGTCTACTTTTTTCCTACAGGATAGGTATGTATTATACATGCGTGAACATACACACATACTCGACTACACTCAGTTCTGCAATTACCGGCAAGCTAACTTTTTATTCATAATCAATCATTGTTTTCACCAAATTTCGTTAGTATTTATTTCGGTCACCTATCCTGCCAACGGTCTCCTCCTTTGTATTTTCTTGTCTCCTCTTTTGCCGTTTATTTTCTTGTTGTTTGCAGAATTTTTTTGGTTTTGCTGTCATTTTGACTATAATTAATATGCGGCAATTTGCATACATAAGATTACTTTGCTGGCTATTTATAACACACATTGCTGCCGCAAAAAAAAACGACAAATTCCAGTCGACTTTTAACCCTTCTATGGTTATTCATTTCAATGTGTGTGTGTATTCGCATTACAAGTAGGGAAATATGTAATTGTGGATATTAGTAAAAACGTCCTTACACTTGGCTTATAAAACATTTGTTGCTTAAATTATTGCCGCAGAGATTTGTCAGGATATTTTGAATTTGTGTGCTCTGCTTGCATTTCATATTTTATATGTTTTAGACAAATTTTTGTCATTACTCGTTTTTGCTGTTTCATAATTGCTTCAAGCTTACAAACGTACATATGTAATTAACATAGATATGTGTACATATGTATATACATATATATGTAATATATATAAATTTGTGCGCCGGGTCGTATGAGTGATATTTGTAGAAGTGCAATACCATTTTGGAGTTTGAAAAATTTTCTTTGCAGAAAGATGCGACATGAGGGCAAGGATTTTTTGAACAAAATAAGATTTTGTTATTTGTTTTAAAAATAAATAGTATTAACTTGTAAAGTATTAATCAGAGCCAAGTATATTGTTCGCATATCTATACTATAATAAAACTGTAAGAAATATCGTGTCTGTATATTGAATATTTATATATAAAAATTACCGAAGGTGATGCAGGCAGAATATAATACGTTTGGGGCCATTTTAGAATTTTTGTCCTGTCTATTTGCCTGTTTAGACGCTTTAATTTCCTCAACTACTGACCGAAATTTAATGAGAGTTTAACTGATGACTAGGCAAAAGACGTTGTCCTACCTATATTTATTTATACGTATACATTTTTTGGCAACCATATTTTCATATTTATTGTACCCTGTGCATAATTTCATTTAAATTTGTTTTTCAAACAGTTGACGGCTTTCATAAAGTTGGCTATGAACCCGTGTTTTAATATTTCATATAACTTATGTATAATTTAATTAAATGCTACTTTTAAATCAGGTGACAACCCTCCAAAATATGTGTAGATATGAACCTTCTTCGTTGAGATGAACAGTTTGACAAATATTATTTTAATATTTCATATAATTTGTGAATAACTCCACTAAACTCGGAGAGTCAAACAAATGCAAATCCTCATAAAAGTCAGCTATAAATTTTCTTTCCGATACACACCACTTGAAACACATATTTTGGCATTTCATATATGTAACTTGTGTATATTTTAGTTAAATTTGGCATTTCAAACAGGTGGAAACCCTCTCCAAGGCACAAAATATACTTTGCGACTTTTTCTCATACCTGCTTAATAATAATAATAACATTAATTACAATTTGTGGTGTGCGTCTTGATGTTGTAACATTGGCGGACCTACAGTTTTATGCTGACTCCGAACGGCAAATGATTTTTGTGAGAAATTTTTTTGTTTGTCATTGCCTGCCGAGGGGAGCCATTAGAAAAAAACCGTTTCAATAATATTTGATGTTACTTGCCCCGGAAACGAGGTTTTTATATATAAGTATAAGATGAAATGTTTAAAAGAAATATCTAAAAATGATTTAGAATAATTTTGTTCCTTTGAATAATTTTTTTTTAGTTTTTCAACGATACCGATGTCAACGTAGTTTATTTTTGGGAATTTTCGCCTTAAATAAAGTTTAATGTCAATTGCCCGGATAAGAACAGCGAATTCATTTATATCACTTGTTTGTTGGAAAGGAAGTTACTGAGGTAAATGGTTCTACCAATGTACATATTCCATGGAGAATTTCACTGCGAGACATCTCTCACAAAATCTCACAAAAATTTTTGAACAAATATTTCCCAATTGTCATAAATAAGAATATGCATAGTTCCCAGTAAGTATCTACTGAAGCCTGTAAATATCTACTATACGATGAATATATTTTAATGAATCGAAAACGATTGTGAAGGATCCAATGACAGGTTTACTATAACAATCTAAAAAGGAAGAGCAACTTTGACTATTCATAAAAAAATAAGAGGCTCGTTTGCGCACAAAGGGGCATGGTTTATCGGATTGAGCGCATCGCCTCAGCAATTTTAGTCAGGATATATCTATTGTTTTATTGTCTACACTTCCAATCATCGAACCAAAGCTATAACATCATTCTATTTTCATAAAACGTATGAAAATATGTATAGTATGGCCCATAAGGTGGTTAAAAAAAATAATATAGCAAAAAGCGATTTCTTCGGTATATTATAAGTTTTTTCGTAAGAGCAAATATTCCCATTACGATTTCATTCGTTTGCTTAACTTGCTTGGTTTCGCAGTTGAGCATTCTGCTAACCCAGTTTTCCAAAATTTTAATATCGTATTCAAATATCGTTTATCTGCCCTTTCAATTTCATTTACAAACTGTCACTCTCTGGACAAGCATTAGCTCATTAACTATGATGTGTAGGTTTTCCATTAGATTGGAAAAAATATCGATATTTCTTTAGAAAATTATAGGTGTCGATATTTACATTCGAGTATAAAATTTGTATCAAATTCGATATTTTTTAAAGCATTTATGATCCCGATTTGATTCGGAGGAACTGTGGTTCGATAACCATTATTTCAAATCCTTCGACTGTAATCAAATACGAATTTTAAGCTATATCAATATATACATATATATATATATATATATAAATTATGTGGATAATGTTTTTAAGACTATGGCTCTCAAACTACTGAACGAATTTGAATAATTATGTTTTTAAATGAAACATTTGCGAAAAACAATAGAGTGTCATCCCTTTAATTTTTATCTCTATGTTTTGAGGAATATGCACTATAGGGTGGATCATTCCCCATACAAATAAAAATAATGGATATTGTTTTTCCATCGGAATAATAGCATTTATTAAATTCTTAGGTATAATATTTCAACTCTTTGTGATCAACTAATATTTATTTTGGGGTTTTATAACTGAAAAGGGCCTTTTCAAATAATAAAAAAACTCTTTTCAGATTCCGTTGAACTAATTTTAGAACGTTTTTAGCATACGTTTTAAATTTACACTGTTTTATCAGCGCAAGTGGTCTTTTGAAAACAAAAATTAAACCAAAGTCGTTGTTTTTAAAACTAAATTTTGGGAGACATTGTCAAATCAATCAACCTCAGGTAATTCTTCTACTTTTTGAAATGTTAAAATGAAATAATTTTTATAAGTCTGGTTGCAATCCGTTATTATTGTACACACGTGCATTTTTTTTATGTTGAACCAAAGTATTTTTTAAATAAATTTTTTCAGTACACAAACACATACAATTTAATACGTTGTATTTTTGGAGGCATAATAGGTAGTCGGGTTTTTCCCAGCAACAAATAATAGTAATACTGTTGAGCACTTTTGTGGTAAAAACATCGATATATTTAAATATCGATATATTGTCCACGGTATACAACGATATTATTTCCAAATATCGATAAAACTCATATCGATATATTTTTTCATTTGACCATCCCTACATAGCCAGCGAGATAAAAATGCGCTTCGTGTGAAATAATCGTTTTTCGAGCAAAATCGTTGTTAATTTCGATTGCATTATTTTCCAACATTGTTCAAGAGTAAATCGATTCATTTCGTTTCGCAGAGGTATGGTGCTGACTTTCTATCAAGATTTTCAGCGCGAAAGAGCTGCCACTGTCAAAATAATATAGATATGAAAAATAAAACAATATGTGTATGAACCACACTACATGGATAGGAAGGACATGCTATGAAAAAGTATGAAATAACTCACGTAATTAGGCAGTAAACATATCGAATGAAGATGTTGGTAATTGATGATGGCAAATGGCATCGCAACAGATGGGGCAGCTTGTAATGTGGGACAAATTTTTCTGCTTATTTTATTTGAATAATTAAGAGGTACTTCTGCAAAGAGATATAAAGGGATTTTTTGAAAATTATAAGCAACATATGTAACTACTGCCCAGATTATAATTTAAACACTTAAGTAATTTTTAAGGCTATCATTAAATACCGGCTTACACACTGTTTTATACATATGAACCCTTTATGCATATAGTAAGCACTTACCCATACTAGGTACATATATTTTTGAGTATAAATCCCGCAGTTCCATTCATCTAAAAGCTGCTTAAAACGCAAATGTAGCAAAACTCGAGGGAATAAACGCCCGAATGCCAACACATATGCTAACGTGTAAGTCAAATACCAAAGAGTACATACATATGTACTTAAATAAATGAAGAGTATGTACATACATACATACATACATGCATGGTACTACATGACAGCATCGGAATGTGAAAACATATGTCAAACGTTGCGCTTAAAACGCAACATGGGTGCGCACTGTGGGATTGTTTGTTGGTGGGAAACTTGCTTGATTTTTGTACACCGAATTTTTATATTTGAATAATTTTGCTTTGCACGAGTAGATCAATATTTGCACAAGAAAAGTTCAATATGACTTTTTACGAAATTAAGAATTGTATGCTAAGTAAAATTAACAGAAGTTAGAGGCCTTTTATTTAACTAAAACTGATTGATATTCTGCATCAATTGAGCAAAGTGGTTTTCTGCTAAATCTTCTCTTCATTGGTCACGATGTGGGTTAATATAAACATTTTGTCATTTAAACGTAAGCCACTAAAAATAATACTTTATAAATGCTCACTTTGACACATTTGATTGGCGAACCCTTTATTTGCTCGTTTTTCCCTCCTATATTAGTTATATAAAAATGAAAACCTGTCGCTTAAAATTTTTTTAAAACTAATAAAAATTGTTTGCTTTAAGGGTTGCGTAAATGGCCCTATTTTCGCTTATAGTATTCGCGGTATTCTGTAAGCAGTCTCTAGTCACTAATTGAGATCTTTAAGTGGTGAGATTGATTTTGAGACTATTTGGTATTCAGCAAGCCGCCTCAAGTATTTAATCTCAAAATAAAGTCGCTAATTTATCAGCTGGTCCTGAGCAGGACAGAAAAAAATTGAAGAAACGAAAAAATGAACTAGTGTTGCTTAAATTTGTAAGAAATATCACGTAATCCTCAATACGCACAATAAAACCCCAACTATTTGTTTACATTTACTGTTGTATTTTAAATAATCAATTCACATAAAATGCAGGAATAAGAATTTTGAACGGTTAATTTCAATCTTTATTTCCCCATAATCATATTGTTTAAATTTTTAAAGAACAATAAAACTATTGCTTACTATCGCTGAACACAGTTTTATTGAGGTTGATTCGACATTTCTTGCTGAACAGACCATCAGCTTATTGTCTCTACTACTTTTCACCGCAGTCTTTGGTGAAATTTTTTGAAACTGTGGCTGAGTGAATACAGAAATCGTCTCAAGTCTCAAAAAATGTCTCCAATTGAAAGTCTAAAATTTAGAGACTTGAGATGAGAATGAGTTACGGAATACTGACATTAAAAATAATAATATAAAAAAAATATATTAATTGTTGTACACTTTGCTTATATGTAGTTATGATGGTGTATATTTTTAGGCTTATTTTTTAGCTTAGAAATGCATAAACATCCGTAGTCTACTTTTATTTAACCGCCTTATGCGGACAAACTGACAAAATTTGGCAATGTGACAGTTGTCAGGTTTAGTGAGCCTAAAACTATGCAACCAAAGCGTGCTTGAGGCCTCTAACTATGATAACAGTCATTGTAGTTTTTATGTCCTACAAAGTACGTGACAACCGTTGAACGTAGAATACTAAGATGTTGCATTCTTTCACCGGATATGCTAACATAATATTTTAGCTTTATTCAACATACCAGAACAAATTTGTCGTTCACTGATTGATAGTAGAATCTGATTATACACAGTAGATTTGTAGTGTGGTGAAGTAAGCTAACATTTCTTCTTACCACAGGATAATTTCACTGATTCAATTTCTTTGTAGTCTACGTTCTTTGGGGACAACGTTGAAAACTATGTTTAAATTCTGCGTAATAGTTTTTTTCGCTGTAATCATGACAACTGTCAGGGTGGTGAGTTTTGTCAGTGTATCAGCATGAGGTGGTAAGGTTTTTTGTTGTTATTAATATTTTCCATTTAAAATTAGTAAGTTGTTTCCTTTTTATAGGGAATTAAATAGGAAACGTATAAATTGTATAGTTCACTGAATTTACCTAGTTGAAACATGGTGGGCTTACAGATGGAGAAATTATTGTGGTGAAAAAGCGACTTTTCGATGATTTGCAAAGGAGTTGGAATGACTTACAAAGAAAAGTTTCGCAGTTTTTGCAAATAACAAAATTTTTATTGAGGTGACATAAAACATAGGTAAATTTCAACAGTTTTTACAAATTTGCAAAGAATGGCGGTAAATCGTTCCAATATACAGCTCTCAAACAAAGAAGTTAAATCTTTATTAGTTGATATTATCGGCCAAATTAAACTATTTTAATTTTATATTACGTATTACCATAAAATAAAGCTCTTAGAAATAGAGGACCGAACTGGCTATGTATGTACCTCCATCGCTTGCATTCAAGCAAAACTTTAAGCTATAGTTCCCTTCAAGACGGGACTGGAGAAGAGGGAGAGTGGCCGAGTATGGCACCACGGCCATCTACACCGACGGGTCCAAAATAGACTGCGGAGTGGGTGCGGGGTGCTCTCAGAGAAGCTAGACGGCTCCCTCTCTCTCTCATTCCGGTTACCTCAGTTTGCTAGCATCTTCCAAGCGAAGGTGCGTTTGGAGCACAAAAATCATACATATTCTCAGATAGTCAAGTAGAACTTTTAGCATTGGGTTCACCAATGATAAACTCTAAGATAGTTAGGGACTGTGAGCGGGCATTGAGTTTGGCGGCCGGGTCAATGGAAATCTCTCTCGTCTGGGTTTCCGGCCATAGGAAAATATACAGTAACGAGAGGGTCGACGAATTGGTCAGAGCAGGAGCTTATCTTGATGTATCCACGGCCGAAGAAATAAGCTGGCCGCTAGGGGTAATCAAGAGAAAGTTGCACTCACAGTTCTCTCGAGTGGTAGAAACGCGATGGAACAGATTGACCACCATTGACCACAGCAGACAATAGGATTTTTTCTGGCGAGCGACTTGTAAAATATTTCTAGTTGCACAATAGAAAATATCAATAGATTCATCCACAAACCCAGATGGTTTGAAAATTAGGAATCATAATAGCAGAAAAGAAGCTTTCAGGAGAATCAGCGTATCGAAATAGCGCTCTAAACGTAATTTGGGTATTATGTTTCTCTCAGGCAATCCTACACAACCTATTTAAAAAAAATATAAATGCATATTCGCTTAAAACTGAGGATTGTTTTTATCTGCTAAATAATGAAAACTGAATTTTATTTGACACAATTTGTCAAACAGTTAAATTTTTCTGTTTTACCCAAGACGATGCACCATTTCTGTAAGGTCTTCAAATAAAATATAGAGCTTTTATTTTCTATTTTTTAAATAAGACAGCTTGCAAATGTTTTACTTTGTAAACTATGAAAACGTTTCCTCTTTTATCTTTTATCTTTTATCTTTTATCTTTTTAGTAGTATTTTTGAGGTTAGATTTGTATATTTGTATGAATGCCTCCATTAAAATTTCGGAGTTATCGGTGCGCTTTTTATGATATTTTAAAGCGTTTTCGAGGTTAGGTTTGTATGGAAGCTATGGTTTAAAATAAACTGAACACGGCCATTTTTCGTTTTGTTGGTGATTTATGCGCACAAAATGTATGGTACTGTACCACTGTGCAGCGCGTTGTCCCAACTAAAGAAACAAGACAAATGTGGTTGTGCCAAATTTAAAAACACACAATACATGCAAATGTGATATATTTTTATATGTTTGTGTGTGTGTGACAGTGTTGTGCTAAATCCGCTCGGATAATACTTACACTGCAAAAGAATGATAGAAATAAATAAGCAAAGGGATTCAGGATGAATATAGGACAAGAGTAAACGGCAATAGCACCCCGCATTGCTGTCAGCAGTTTTAAAGATTTAAGGTTAGCATTCATTTAAACGCAAAACATCTAAAATGAATGATAAATACCAGTACATCACTATCTACATAAGTGTGTCTGTCGGTTGATGTGGAAGCAATGAAGGAAGACTTAAAAACAAGCTCAGACTGATTGATGCCACAAAGGCACATCAACATACCCACACACACACACACACTGCGGATGTTTTGGCGTTCAGCACTCAGTTGCAATTTCCTTTTGACTGTTTTGACTGGTGTTGTGGTGGGTGTGTTCTTGTCAGTTGGCAGATAAAAGGAATTAGAATTGTGGAAAGACGACAGTGATGGGTGGCGGGTGCTTAGTATACAACATGTTTGCACAAACAAATAAATGACTTAAGCGGGATAAAGCAACTACGCATGCATGTTTGTGGGCTTAAAGCGCGTGTGGATGTGTGGATCAAAATATTTGCTTTATTTGCATATGTGGTACCACTAAAGTTTTAGCTTTTGAGTTGAGTTACAGCAACGCGCCTTTGGCTTTCAAATATATGTAGTAATTTTTTTGATGCCTAGTTAAGCTTCAAACTCATCGGGTGCATTTTTGTTTGGCAGTTCAATAGAATGGCTGACTTGATGTTTAGATATAGACATAATTATATACCAAAATATTCAAAAGAAAAATCGATTAAGTCATGCCAATCTGTCCGTCCGCCTGTACGTGCTTCCAATAACTCGAGCAAATCTTGAATGTGTGAAACTTGGTACACATTGAGTTGTGGAAAAATATTAGGTACACGACTTTTTAACCAGCTTTGGCTATTTTTCTTTTATTTGTTCTTTGTCAAGGTTTTAATTTTTATCAAATTTAAATATTTTTTTTTATATTTTAAAATTAAAATAAAATTATAATTATTAAAATTTTCCAATGGGAAATCATGGATTTAAACTAAACAAAATTTTGAAACTAATTCTAAAATGTTAAAAACTTATGAAAGCAAGCAAAATATTTGACATACGTAATGTCGTATAAATTGAGAAAGGAGTTTCGGAACTTATTGTATTATTATATTAGGTATACCTATTTAATCAAAAGTGAGCGATACCAAGTCTTTTACCAACATCTATGATTCATTCTCAACACAATCTTGCTAATAAAATATAGATTTCTTTTTTGATTTTTGTAAATTATCGTTATATGAAAGGTGAGCATGGTTTTTGTTCAATTTTTAAAATTTTTTTAATTTCGCTTATTAGAATAGAATAGTTTTCAAGATAACACTATTTCAAACTCATTTCTTGTATGTTGTGCTGTGCAGTCCCTTTCTGCATATTAAATTTCAGCAAATTATCTTTAAAAGTTACTGAAATATCGCGCTCTTTCGATTTTTTCAAAACACCGTTATGTGGGCGTCGTTATTATCTGATTGCGTCTATTTGCAATACCAAAGGTCCAGTGCACTGAGATGGCTCAATATTTACTCAAGTTATTCGTCGCACGGACGGACATTGCTAAAAATGATTTCACCATTGCCTCTTAGCATTTTGGTGTATATGGTTTTAATGTTTATATCTACCACGGTTGCTTTATGCTGTTACAAACAACAGTTAGGTGAACAAAATTATAATACCCTGGGCACCAATGCGCTTGGTTATAATTAAGTAACTCAACTAACATGCAGGGATGGAATATAACAGTTATTTCTGAAAACTGTCAGTGAAAAATTCGCTATGAAATAAATGTTCTACAACCAAGCGTATTATACCAACCGATTTATTATTTAACCGAGAATAAAAATTTGAAATTATTTTTTTGTTGCTATTTTTATGCAAAATTTAAAAAAAATAACATTTATTTTAGAATTTTATTTAAAACACCTAAAATAACAACTGTTTTTAATTTTAATTTTAAAAATTATAAATAAAAGTTTTATAAATTATGTATAATAACAGTTATATGAATCAAAAATAACAGTTATGTATTAGGAATTTTTATTTCATAAATCAAAACTAACTACTATAGAAGACTTTTATTAAAAAAACTTATAAATATAAATCATTCACTGTCTTTCATTTTCAAAGTCGTACTTATAAAATTAATTCTAATTTTTCGCAGAATATAGGTTGCGATTTATTATAATATTTTCTGCGAAAAATTAAATTAATAAGTATAACTTGAAAGACAAAATAGTCAGTGACTTTTATAAATAAAAGTCTTCAATAAATGTTATTTATGATATTTAAAATAAAAATTAAACTAGCTGCTGTTTTTTATTTATAAATTTATGATATTTAAAATGGAAATCAAAAATAGCTCTTGTTTAATGAGTATTTGAAAAGTTGCAAAATAATTTTTATAAAAATAAAAATTGAGAATTTAACGGGACCTGCTAATAAGCCATCGGTCTCATTTAAACTTAAAACTAATTCATCTTTTGGCGGAAACCGAAATATAAGTACGAGTATATAGTAGTTCTTTGTAATTTACTGTTATATGGGATGTGCTCGTACATCTTTGCCGATTACTAAAATTAAAAAAAAAAAAATACTTGTAGAGTTGAAGTCAACGGTGTGCACCAAATGTAGTAGAGTTTTTAATGATTATGTACATATATGTATATGATGTTGTTTAAAAAAGGAAATTCTTAATTCGGTTTGTGTGTAGGTATATTAATATTTTCAGTGACTATTTGTTCCATCCTATACTTTCTAGCTTTCCAGCTACTTTTTAATCCGTGCATATTAATAATAAAATAAATCCAGTTAACACACACATTCCCCTCTCGCCAAAGCTCCCGAGTGTACACGCGCTATTTGCGCAACGGAAACGGTGAACTGTCTCACTGGCTATGACTAAGCGAGTGCATGATAAGCGGCATAGATACCAGAATATCAGCTTTATACGCTTGTATGTAAATGCTGTCAAGGTCCAAATTGATTGTTTATTTTGCTAAGGAAGCACGCAATTTTCCAAATGATGAATTAGCCCTGTAATTGTATGTATTTTTGTATTTGTGTACATATATTTATATCTATGTATGCTCTTTAAAGAAACTCAAAGCGGCCTCCTATCTGTGAGACCGAAAGAAATCCAAAACCCAAATGTGTGTTTACAAATTCTGTAATTGACACTGTGCGTTTGATATGATAGATGATAATATGTTGAGGGGTTAATGTGTACATACTTATTATAGATATGTAAGTTTTTATATTTTCGAATTATTTGGTTGACTGATAACACAAGGGCACAGCATTTTTGTTGCATGAAATATTAGGACTAATATTGTACTCTTTCGCTATTTTTTTTTTGCTAATTTCAGATCTGAAGTTTAGATATATATATTTAAGCTGTTATAATTAAACGCATTTTTAATGAAAAATCTAAAACAATCACTTCTTATTCTTAGTTAGCGCTATTAACTCCAAGCCGATTTTGGCCGGTTTCACCATAGCACCCCAATTGGTCCTTTGCTTTGCCTACTGGCTGGCGGCAACATTAGACTCAAAGTGAAGATAAGTCCTTCTCCATGTGGTCTTTCCAACATAAAGAAGGCCTTCATATTCCTCTGATGCCACTAGCGGGTATCACGTTGACTTGTAGAGCGTGGCTTTCGTTAGCATCTCGAATTATCTTTTCCAACATAATGCTAAAAAAGTCGCACGATAGGGAATCATCTTCTGTCCCAACTTCGTCGAGGTCGGTTGACGAAATATTAGTAGCTGCCTTTTTTCACTGCAGCTTTTCAACGTTGAGCTTTCGGCGTGTATTTAGATGCACATTTTTTGTTGCGCAGGGGCGTATTCGACAATATTATGATCCGAGTCGATATTCGGTCCTCGCAGTAAATGCACGTCTAAACTGGAAGCATGCAATATGATCGATTTGGTTTCACATTTTTCGAGACAGTCACGTTGCTTGGTGGATTTTCTTGTCCGGAAACCTGGTGCTACAGTCGACCACGTTTTGGCTTCTGCAAAGTCGATCCTTCTCTTCTGTCGGAGCATGGGCACAAATCAACGCAATGTTAAAATAAATCTGGTTTTGATGCGAATCTTGGCGAGAGGCTCGGCCAGTACTTGGCGATGAAGTCTCTCTAAAACCACAAATGCAACACTGAAATTGCAGTTTTTTACATAACAGCTGTAGAAGACGTCGGTCGAAGGTCCAATGGCTTTCTAACCTTGCGCCGTCCATTTAATTTTTTGGATAGCGGTGGTGAGGCTTGTTGAAATTTTTCATTGCCATTAATTTTTTACGTCGCGGGCGCCCAGATCAGCGCACAACCAGATACTGGTGTTTTTTTTTGTTTTCGAGACACATTTATATAGCGAACCGCTTGCTCCATGACAGACGTCCGCTTGCAGTCGCACCTACGCACGCTGCTGACCTTAGTGGGCTCTTAAACCGAGTATGTCGGTTTGGTTACCGCATCTCGCATACCCAGAATATCGAACGTACCGTAATGCACTCCAAATATAGCCGATCTAAAGGCCAATATATGTGGCAAATCTTATCCAAAGCTGCCCAGTCGCCTTATAAATGTTTGGTATTTAACTTGTTTATTAAAGCTGCCCTCCCTTCACTCGTCGGACCACAACATCAAACCGCTGCTCAATGTCGAGCGCATTATAACAAAAATCCGCACGTTTTGGAAATTCATTTCGAAAATGCCAAATTTCAACACCAATAGTATATATACAAGGCGAACTTCAACGACTTTCCGAGAGACTTCCAGCTGGCAACTGGACAAAAGTTAATGGAATACCTAACTACTAAAGCCACTACTTAATAAAGATGAACAATTAATTAAAATTCATTAACGGTACCGCATGTGCAGAACATAAAATAAAAAAAAAAGAGAAATCGAGGATTTAAGTTAGACATTCAGCTGCCACTACGCTCCATTTGATGCCCAAGCGAGTTGGTCACTTGGTCACAAAAGAGTCGTCGGGTTCGGGGTTGTTGTTTTTTCTTTTTCGTTGGACACATAATAAAAAAGAACGCATTAAATTTTTAAGGTAGCTATTGTACACTTTTATTATATGCCGTTTTAATGAACTGAATATGATATTTATTTTCCCTTTTCGCTTTTTCTCTTTTCCTTTTCGTCCTTTTTTTATTTAAGTATATGCATTTTAATTTATATTTCTCTGCTGATTTTTCGCGCATATTTTTCTTTCTTCCTTTTTTTTTACATTTATTCACTTTTGTGTTGTTGCTTCTGCCATTTCCTCTTCCGCCGCCGCTGCTACCGTTGCTCTCGCAAGGTATGTAGGTTGACTTGGCGAATGCGCTTACCTGATCAGAGCTCATTGCTTGCCGCACGTGCTTTTCGGCTTGTTTGTGCGGCTTGCCCCAACAGAGTTGAAGCTTGTGCTTCGGTGTGGACTCTTTGCTCTTATTCTTGTTTTATGTACATTATTTTATGCTTACATTCGCTAATGTTGTTGTATTTTTGTCGTTGTTGACTTTCCTGTTTGCGCATTTATTTGGCTGCTTTGGTAATAAATTTTTCAAGCACATCGCACGACTCCCAGTTAGTCGACCCACAGCACCTACATATGTAGGTGCTCACGTGAGACAGTGGCATCCCAGTTAAATTGGCGACAGGACAGTCAGTGAGTCAGTTAGTCATAGCTTGGCTTCCCTGCGTCCACCTGCTTTGTGTGCTTTGTGATGCTCTGCTGCTTTTCCCTGGATGGTGACTTGCCGGCGCTGTTGGATTTATTGTTATTATGTGAATTTTATGCATGAACTTGTGAGCGCATTTAATTAAATTTTATGAGCTTTTTTTTTTTTGGTAAATAAAAGCAAAGGTTATTTTTTTTCGCCTTTGATTTAGACTTTTTAGTTACCGCTTACTCTTACTCTTAGTTTTTTTATGATTCTGATTGTCTAGAAAATAGAAAAAAATGAAAATGGTCACGCGACAAATGCATAAAAATGGGGGTGACGACAATGCTGAAATTACGGGTGCTAGAATTGGTTTATTTTATTTTAATTTCCGTTTGAGAAGAAATAATACTTCTTTTTTTGCATAGCTACGCAATGAAAATTAAAAAAATTAGTGCATATTTCTGTTGAACGAAAGTTAACGTAGTGCTATACAATATATGTGTACATCTGTTGGTCCGGCCGAAACAATCGCCGAGTGTTGGAAATCATGCCGGATTTTTGGAGACAGATTTTAATGACCGACAAGGGGCATTTCACTCTCTCTGTCGGTGGCAATAAACAAAATTGCCACGTTTGGGCAATTGATGAAACACCATTACGATACATGACCAAAACGACACTGCTTGGGCCGACGTTTGCAGTCGATGATAAACTATGTCGGCAGATGTTGGCTTGTTTTGGGTGTCCGAAAATCTATGAAAGAGGTCCAACTGCCTTCTGGTTTCTACAGGACGGAACGCGGTAAACCCAAACGATGCGGGTTTTTTCAAGATAACTTCCCTATGACGTATGATATCAAAAGAGGCGGTATTGACTAGCCCCCAAGACACCCGATTTAACCCCTGGACTTCTTTTTATGGGGATATTAAGAGTAAAGTTTACGCCAGCAAACCGAAGCCCATTAACGAGCCCAAGACCATTTTTAGTGCCAAAATAGCTGTCATACCGATCGAGTTGCTCGAAGAAGTGTTGGTCAATAAAGATGGATCGATGTTGATTTTCAAAAGTAGTCCACATAAATTCTAAAGGATTGATCTAAATAAGAAAAAAAACCACATTCTTTGTAATCTATTGTTTCTTTCAAAAGTTGCTCGATTATAACCGTTCGGTCCCTAGTTAAAACATCAAGACGAAAACCATAAATTAGAGAGATGTTCGACCAAACATCTAGTTATTAGAGCTGGAAAAATAGCGATAGGCATCGATAGTCTTCGATGTTTAAAAAAACAAAACCATACATAATATCGTTAGTAATATCGAATTCTAATAATAAACGGTGTGCATTCGCAATTTTATTTTTCAACACACTATATCCGTATTGATTGATATACACCAGACTTTTGTACTTATGTCTTGTAATTTTAATAGCCATGCTGCAGCTAAAATGACATGGCCTGTTTATTTTATTTTAATTTATGTTATTTTTTTTAATTGATTTTAAACTATTTTTCATTAAAATGTAGTTTGTTGTTAAACAAAATTTTCTAGCAATCCAAAGTTCAAACTTTTTTGTTTGTTTTAACAATGAAAGTAACAATTAATTTGGAATTTTTGTTTTTTAAGTAATCCAAAATTGGCATCCGCTTGATTTTGTCTCGGGGTGTACCTATTTAGTTAACTTTAAAGTTTAATCTTTGATCAAAAATTTTTAGTACACATTTTTTTTTTCTAATAAATTGTGATATTACTTATTTACTTTTGCCGCAGTGCCATTGTTGTTGTTGTTGTAATATCGTAAGATATTCCCCATAAACTTATGGTGAGTGATGTTGAAGTGCCAGTCCTTGGTCGGGTATTAACAGGAATTGTTCCTGTATCGGACAACCGACTATGGCAACAACCTACTAAATTGTGAGGAAATATTTCAAGACTATCGATAATGTATAAAAACCATCGATAGTTTTTAAAAATAGAAAATATTTACACTATCGAAAGGAAATCGACTGTTTCTCGAGCTCTACTAGCTGTAATGCTAGCGCTAAATTATTATTATTATGATATTATTATTAACTACTATCGCAGAAATATTATATTTATTTACCTGTATCTTTCATCGGATATAGTCATGAAAATTTAGAAAAGGCGTCTAATACGGTGGTCAAAATGTGATAGTGACTTTTTGCTGTGACTGTCCGAGGCCCTAAATAAGTCCCATTTTTTCCATGCATTCCATGGACAGAGAAGGGAAAGTTTCCAACAAATTACATTGTGTGCTAAAAAACGAAATTAATTATTCAGCGAAAGGAAATGTTTGCATGTCTCTTTGGAAACTTTACAGCCGGCATGAAGAAATATTTCTGTTTAGATAGCCTAGATATTTTTCTATTATGCAGTTCCTTCGCAAGCATCACTGCGGGCGAGTCAACTTGCCCTCAGCCCCACCTATCGCCAAGTAAGCATAGGCTTTGGTTGAGCTTACACCAAGCTACGGGAGCACAACGAATCCCTTATTTACAAGGATGAGAGAAATTGAACATTTCAAAATTAGTATATATTTTTCTCGAATATTTTTAATATTATAATTGTGTCCATCGTATCTTTGGCATGTTTTTTTTGCATCTCCTAACAACGAAGAACATTAGAAGAAATAAAAATTATTCGATTCACCGGTATCCACCGGAAGAAGGCTGAGCAGGAATCTGAACGCTACGACATACCCTGCCACCTGCGCGATAAAAGGCACCCGATCCGCATTCACCCAGTCTATAGAGCAAAGACTCTGGGTATTGGGGTAACTTTCTTCTATCTTTCTTTCTTTAATTCTATAGTGCACTAGTCCAGCGAATCCCCCTTATATTGAAGGGGGCGGTAAGCACCAGCCTTCAATAGGAGATCAGGTCGGAACCTTCGTCGAGAAACCAGCAGGTCGCATTGTATGAATCTCTGGAGGTACTCTCGATCCACGCTACAGGTTTATTCCGTTTTACCATGTTTTCCCGCCGGTTAATTCATTTCGATAATTTTTCCCTTTCTCCCTTAATTGCGGCTCAAGACAACAGTGCGCCTTTACCCTCTGTTACTCTTCTTTGGACAGCAACAGGAAAACACCAGCTGTCACGTCGCATCTGATCGAGTTAATTGTAAACCGCATTATTAATTCACCAAACTGAATGTAATATATTTAGTAAAATTTATAAACAACCATTCTAAAACATCCGCATTTCGTCCTCGCAATTTTGGCAACACTTTTGTATCTGGACCGCCCAGTTGGGAGATACAGCGCTCAGATGTCCAATTTCTCCTTTTTTCACATTTGCTCATTTTTGCATTGCACATCAAATTCAGTCACCTTCCCACTGTAACTTAGGTGGTGGTATAAGAATCGCTGGGCAAAATGTGTCGGCGGTACCAAAGCATAACAAACTCCAGCAATTTTAAATGGAATGACTAAAATCCTGTAAAGAAAATAAACTAACATAGCTAAAACAATAACTATAGTACAACAAATATAATTATGCAGCGATAACCTGAACCCCCTAACTGTTGTTGACTACTCGAAGTAATAACAAAACAAAGGTAAAGAAAACAAACAACAAACGAACAGCAATTAGCGCAAAGAGCGCCGTGGGTGTGTAAATAATTCTTTAGCGAACGTTAAATGAACTAAGAAAATTATACCTTCGACTTTTCGAAAAGGGGCGGAGTGAAATAATCGCGCTAACCACAATTTAAATTGTGCTAGTCAAGAATTGTTCATATTTTACATATTCATTGCTGTATGTACATATATGGTATATCTGTATATATTATATATTTATTTATAAGCATTAGCGTGACTCTTCGTTTTGTGGAGAAGAAAGCTATTTAATTTTTGGTAAAAACTAGGAACGTTACATTATTTATAATAAATCGGAAGTCTGTTTTAAGATATGAAGTTTTGAACACATTGAAAATATACTTTTCTCATTACCTCAGTGACTTTCGCTTGGTGAACAAAATTTTCAAATCAGCAAAAAATATATAGAAATTCCTTTGTGGTACACTTTTCTGTACCAAACGAATCCACTTTCGCCTTTATCTTTTTCGAACTAGTTTACAGTATTAATTAAAAGCTAATTGACATTTTGATATTTGTTCTTGCGTTTTCGATTTGGCTCACCATCAGATGAAAATTGCTGTAGTTTCGTTTCTTGTGTTTTTATACTCGGGCACACTGGTGCCCAGGGCATAACAACTTTGTTCATAAAATAATCGAGACAGATATAGTCCGTCAGTCGGATAACACGAGCAAATATTGAGCTATCTCAGCGGAACTTGGGAAAAACTGGACCCAAGGTACTTTGGAAAATGGGCGAAATCGGACAATAACCATGCCCGTAAAACTTTTTAAAAAAAATTTATATCTCCGAGACTACTTGACCAAACTCTATCAAATTTGGTACGCATATCGTATTTCAAGTCATTAAGCAAAAGTATGAAAAATGTTGAAATCAGACAAAAACCACGCTCACCTTTTATATAATGGTAGTTTCCAAAAAAATAAAAAAATTTCGATATTTAAGTCAGCATTAAAGATAATTCACTCAAATTTAATACGAAAGATGGGCCTATACCACCAAACACACCGAATTAAAAAAAATCGGAAATGGGCGTGGCGCCGCCCCCTTTAGAGCAAATAGGCATATCTCTGAAAGTATACTACATAACTGTACGAAATTCGGTAGACATATTGCATTTCAAAAAATTGTTATTATCGTACAAAGACCATGCCCATCTCTCATATAACGGCAAAAAAACTCCGATATTAGTTAACTATACAATATTCAATATTTTATTAAATCATGTCGCGAATTCTTTTAAATATGGTATTTGAATTAAGGAGAGAAATAATTAAATTCATAATATTTCTCCCTTTTATTTAAATCCATAAACGTTGTTTAAGATTTCAAAATTGTGTTATACTAGAATCAGAATTTTTAAACGGGCCACTCGCAATCGTTCAAAATACATTTGCAATTGATAACTAGTTTTATGGATAGTATTTCAGATTCAAAAAATGTAGTTTGAGGGATTTTTCGAAAAAAAAGATTTTTACCAATAATATTGACAATTATTGTTTTTTGTCATTTTATTTTCAAAAATTTATTACCTCTAATGAAATCGACCGATTCGAACAATTCCACGGGAAATCGGAACACCATTAAACACTTATTGACAGAGATTTTTTTCTATCGAAAAAGTCAAAGTTGTTTTAACTAGAACGTCGACCCACAACGCAAACACGGCTTGCTGTGGTGTGCCAATAAAGACATAATTTTTAGATATTGAACATTGCTTTTCCGCTTAAAATATACTTAATACCTTATTCTTAAAGAAATATGTATGTATATATCGAATATAACATATTTTCGTCAAATAGCTGGAAAGATATTCTGAATAGTGGGGTCGCCTTAAGTGTGGGCACGAGTCGACCTTTTTCCTCAACAAAACATATATATATATATATAGCCTCATATAAAGAATCTGTATAGCATCTGTATACCAAATATTGTACATCTGTATCAAATAGTTGTGCAGTTACAAGGAATTTGGCTTTCTTATTGTACAGGGCATGGTACCGTCCATTTTTCAAAAACGATACACAGTTTGATCTACGTATATGACATATGTATGTAAGTATGTATGATATACTCAAATATCATTCATCTGTACCGAATAGTTGCGAATATAAAACGAATTAAAATTTTTTCTTGCGTTCCGCCCACCGCAGAGCACATCCCCCTACTGTGAAAATTTCATAGAAATCGGTTCAGTAATTTGCGCGCCTATAAAGGACTAACATTCATTTTTATATATAATATTAATTTTTAAATAAAATCCTGCACCGGGTATTTATGGATCGGTTAAACCCGAACTCGTCAATAGTTTTCACAACCGAGCGTAGTGGTCGCCAGGGTTTTATCACTTTATTCACTTAACGGTTTTTTGCAATAGCAGAAAGCAAACCCGATAGATATAGACATTGGAGCGCTTTGCATTTCAACTGAGCAATAAACCTTTTTTAAAGCTATATATACCGCGATATTCTTATTAATGACATTTGTAATCAGAAATGCATTATTTTTGGAGACTTTAGTTTACGCCTAAATGTATACACTTTACGAGAAGAGCAATAGAGCAAGAGCTTTTAACCCTCTAACTTCCCTTCTATGTAAATATTTTAGGTACTTGACAAATGAAGTGCCAAAGAGACAAAAATGGCTTAAAACGCTTTACAAAAAACGACTCTAAAAATTTGATTTTGTATGTCCGGACATTATATTTGGTTCAGAGTTATTTTCAATATGTTAATTTTAAATTTCTGAAAGAATCTTTGTAGCAAGTATTAAATCTTAATTTGATTATCAATAAGTTTTGTCTTCATGTATCGAGCACTTTTGGGGTTTTGATGTACACACCCGACGCCATCGTTCTGTAAAGGAATGTCGAAGTTCATAGAGACTCATTGATAGCCATTTTTTTTGTATTCGAAGGATCGTTCATTTTATTTGTTTGAACTAAAACTGAATTGTAGTTCATTCTATCGATCATATGCGAATCGTTATAGGTGAATTAAACTGTATTTTAAAGATGTTTATGAATATGCTTACTGGCTATATACTGTATTTCGACTTTAAAGCTTCAACTTTTCAATAAACATAAATTTTTGTCCCATGTTTTTTAACAAGAAAACAGTAGGTAAAGAAAGTTAACTACATGACAAGGATCGTCGATTATTACCATGCCCTGTGAAAGTGGACGTAAGTGATTTTTTTTAATAATTTTTTATAAACTTTCTAGAAATTTCCAGTAAGATTCCCTTGGTTATTACTTGCAAAACTTGTTTGAAATTATGCTCTACGGTGGCAGAATAAAATTTGAGTTCTATGACCCCAAAAAACCCAATTTATTTAGTGTCTGAACTCACATATACAAATATACAAACAAACATACATATACATATTCATGCCAACATGGCAATTAATGCACTTTTGTATGTATTAAATTTTGCAAGCGTTTTTGCAATTTTATACTATGGCGCTGAATTGTTAAACTCGGGCAAAAAGGCAGCCGGAAATGAAGGAATGAATAAGCGAGCACCACATAACTTCACACTCATGCACATGTGCACACACACATGCACGTGCATATTTTATATACTATATAGACTACCATATATGAATGTATTAACTATAACTATGTTCATATATTAACTACTCTCAGTTCGTTTGTGCCAATTTGCTGGCAGACTGCACCTGCATATGTATTGGTATTTACATATTTTTAATACACACATTTGCATGTACTATGTATGTTGATATAAAAAGAGATATGCATGTGGAGTTGGCGGTTGGTGAAAAGTTTTTGTCATAAAATGCAAATGAAACGTGTCCAACTTGCTGAGAAATTCAACAGCAATGACTGGAAATGGTGCAAGCCATGCCAAATTTGCCGCGATAACTACGAGCAAATATATATACATATGTACATATTTATATACATGTAGCGCTTATCGTAGCTATATGACAGGGACTTAAAGTAATGTTTCGACACTTAATTTATTTCTAATACTTTTTTTTGTAATCTCTTATATATGAAAATATATCCGTTTTCTTTGTTACAACTTGACTAAAAAACTGGATAACTGATTTCTAAAAAATTTGGACAGTGTATTCCCCAGACCCATGACACGGGCATAGGCTATATTTTAGTTCGTTAGGTGGCGCATGAGGCGATATATTCAGAAAATCCGTATTTGTGCTCCGATATTGTTGATACTGGAAAGGTATGATGCTGGTAAAGTAGAAAATACCCTTGAGATTAATAAGTACGCTAGATGGCGCTAAAAGCGAAAGGTATGATGAAGGTGAAATCGAAAATACCCTTAAGATTAATAAGTACGCTAGATGGCGCTAAAGGCGAGTTATTCAAAAATCTGTATTTTGGGTGCGACGAGAAATATTTTTATGAAAAACTAAATAATAATAGGTGGCACTAGAATCGAGTTATCTAGGAAATGGTAATGTATGATACGATATTGAGGATATTATAAGCGAATAATTCAGCGAATCTCCGTTTTTGATCCGATTTCGAAGAAATTAGAAATAGATACTGAGAGCGCGACGAAAAGTGCTTCTACGAAAAATGGAACCGCTAGATGGCGCCAGAATAGAAAATCTGTATTTTTGGTACGATATTAATTATACTAGAAAAGTTTGCTGCAGGTGCGAATGGAAATGTTTTTTATAATCCCACTTAGATGTCATTGAAAATGTACAGAACTATGTACACTTGATACCTATACTATATTTGCAAAAAAAAAGTATAATAATCCATAAGATGGCTCTGTAATCGAGATACAAGAAAATATATGTATGTATATTTATGTTTCGACTTGATTCAAATATAGTAAGGTTTGTGCAGTTAAAAGTGATGACTCATCGTAGTAGTCGAAACAAAGTTGCTCCTTAAGTAAGTTGGGGTTATATTCGGCAAATAACCTATAACAAATTTTGTCCAAAAATTGCTACTATGTAGCTAAAGAGCCGACTTTATTTTTACTGCGACTACGGGTACATGTTTTTAAATTCATCGAAGCAGCATTTTTTACTTTATAAATACACTGTAAGTAAATGGAAGCCTAGTGAGCAATGTTGATGAAGACGCGAGTATTAGCTATTTTATTATAAAACCGTTCCGGTTTAGTGGTACTCGAAGACGCAAGGTCATTTGGCGTTACCAAGGATGCCCCACGAGGAGGCGACCTGCATGTCAATAAGAAATTAACTTTCAGTTGACTATTAAGTCCGGAAAATTAATAAAATACATGAAGAAAATTACATAATTTTTATCATAATTTATAGAAAGTAGCTGATAATTTTAGTATTTTAAAGTGTAAATTTGAATATGACGCTGTCGCTCATTTTCTCCATATAATGAAAATGCACAATCTTTTTTTATATGGAGAAAATGGGTTGATCCAGTCAGAAGAAAATCCTTAAGAGCAGTCAATGGCCTGTTTAGGAAATTGCAATTTGCGCTTTGCTGCACTAAAATTAAATGGACTATAAAGCTATATAACAAAAAATTTTAAAAGGACTAAGCATAAAGAGATGAAAATATTGATGAATATTATTTAAATTTGCAATAAATTTGAAGAATAAATTAATATTATTTTTGGTGTGAAATGAACTATTAAAAATTAGTAAGTAACAAATAATGGTCGCCCCTTGGCAGACAACGGCAAACCACCGAGCGAGCGTATTTATGCCATGGCAAACGTCGCACAAAAATGAGGTCCCTCAATTTGCGGTATAAAAGAAGTTCGGCCAAACAGCCCACCAAATTATTATTATGATAATTATTAGCAAATAAAGGGTTGAAATTTGTCAAAATGTTTCTGGTATATAATTATGATAAGCACTGTATATATCAAGCAATCTGGATATCGCAAGCAAGCACGCACACACACACACACGCATATGTAGCATTTGCATATACACCATATCCCGTTAGCTTTAATGACTTTTACGTTGACTTAGACAAAAATACCTTAGCTTATATTTATTCAAGCATGCCGGCATACCTATACATACATCTATGTAATGACAAAAAAAAAAATAAAAAAAACGAACATACCCTGCCAGCCACGACTGGGGAGAAAAACTTATTGAAACGTTTCGGTTTCGTTAACTTCAAAAGCGGTGAAAAATATGGTCATTCCGTGAAGGTGCTGTGCAGAAAATAAGCAATTTTCCTTTTTTTTTGAGTTTCTTGAATGCCAGCGGACACTACTCTGCCGGAAATGGAATTACTTTAAAGGCATTCTGAAAAAGTACTTTTAGTGATTGAAATTCTTTATTTTTTCTTGTAAGCAACTAACTTTATTATCATGGCATTGTCCTAGGAGCATGTCAATTATCCGACTCTGCATTTGATTTCAACTTGTTTTAAATATGTTTGACAGAAAGAACATCAAAATTAATTTTTTTCCAGCTGCTTTGAAGTGGCTTTATTATTATTTATTACACTATTTGACATCCCTGCTTTTCAAACTCTTTTAAAACTGGTATAATTCCTTACTACTTTCAAATGTTTTCGTTTTTAACTATTTAAAAATATATACAGTCTACTTTATAGTAATAATGAAAACCTTTAAACAAAAATACATCTTAATTTTAATTCACTATACAAATCAAATAAAATTACACCACCATCAATCCTCGAAGGTATTGCAAGTGCCGATTTCTTGTACAATTACAATGCTTTACAGGCAAAAAAAATCTGGGTATAGGGGAGGTTAGGGGAGTTCTGCGCTCAATGTTCGATATTTCAATAACTAATAAACCAAAAATTGGAATTGTGGTTTGAAATTTTTTTTCAGCATTTTTTCGATTTTTTTTTTAATTTCTTAATATATTAAATTAACTAAAACAGCTTCAGAAAATTGCAGAAATTCTAAAGAAAAAAATAATACTTCTAAAATCAAACTTTCAAAAACAGATTAGTTTCGATTAGCTAAAGCTCTGCAAGTTTTAAGCCAAATATAAATAGCTAGTATTTATTAATTGCTACAGAAACATTTAAATTTTAGTTCCAAAGTTATTTTTCAGATTTTTTTCAATTTCATAATTTTAAAATAACTAAAATAACTTTCAAAAAATGACAACAATTCTAAAAAAAACAAACACTTTTAAAATCAGAATTCGAAAATCAGTTTAGTTTTGACCAGCTATAACCGCGCATGCTTCAAACCAATTATATACAGCTGGTCAAAATTAAACTTTTTTTTTGGAATTTTGGGTTTAAAATTTTTTTCAGAATTTTTTCGATTTTTTTTAATTTCTTAATAAATTAAAGTAACTAAATTAGCTTTAAAAAATTTCCAAAAATTCTAAGAAAACAAATACTTCTAAAATCAAAATTCGAAAAACAGATTTATATCGATGAGCTATAACGCTGCATGTTTTAAACTAAGTACATAGTGCTATTATTAATTTTTATGAAAACATTCTGTGTTATAGCTGGTCAAAATAAAATTGTTTTTTAATTTTGGTTTCAAAGTTTTTTCAGAGTTTTTCTGATTTTTTTAATTTCTTAATTTTAAAACAACTAAAATTACTTTAAAAAAAACAAGTACTTTAATATCGAAATTAAAGAACAGTTTAAGTTTCAGTTTCATTTCGACTGCATGTTTTATACCAAATATATATGTATTGTATATACGAAATAATAATTGGTGAAACTAACTACATTTTTAAAAAAGATATACAAATAATTTACTAAAAATATATTTTACCATAGAAAACTTATATTATTAACCATAGCCACATACATACATACATATATACTTGGTGTACTTTGGATCAACATAATTAATTTAACACACATTTGTTTCAAGGCTGTGACTTCCAAATAATTTTTAAATTGGTAAATTTTTTAAACTGTCTTTGTTTTTCCGACAGTGTATTTATTTTTTTATATACATAGACATACACACATACACATGCACTTTAACTAACTGCGACACAGTGCATTACAGTTCAAAGTAGTTGGTTTAGTTTAGTCTCGCTCAGTGAGTTTTAAAATTTAGTTTCTGTTGACTAATTTGAACAAATTAGTGCGAATGAGAGTTTGGTTAAATGGAATTTGTTGCGGTAATTTGTCGGTATGGGTATGCGGAATTTTTGTGCGGCATGGTGCAAATTTTGTAACCAAATAGAAGTGTACATGAACAATATTTTAATTTTTACTGATTGGAAAGTAAATTCATGAGTTGTAGATTGGTTGAGAAATCAGTTGAATAGAATTATCGGGAATGCCCCTTCTTCGATGTCGAGCTAATAACTGTGAAGTATTAACTTTTTATTTGATTTAAAAGTGGCTAATATGCTAGAAGGTTGTCGCGTTCCTCGCTTCCTAAAGCGGGGTCTAGGAATTCCACAACTTTGATTGGGCTTTGGTTGGAGTAACTAAAGCTTACGACTTCTAGAACATCCAATTATTTTTTTTTTTGTTATCACAGTTTGTCCAGATTACCTACACTCCTTTGCTGAGTTTTGTGTTCTATTCAAGTTTAAGTGCCTAAAAAAATCGCTTATTGAACGTGAAGTAATAAATTGGTTTTGTCGAAAAAACGCCGTATTGTGAAGAAAAACATTTAATCTTATCGGCATATATACCCAAAAAAACTAACGACATATGGAGAATAATTATTATACCAAAAAAGCTACATGGCGTTTTGTTGCCTGTGGGAAAAATTTTTGTCCAATTGCACCGCGTCAGAAACCAATTGGATCAAATCAGATTCTAATATTAAATTAAATTAAATTAAATTAGTTCTGGTATGGGGAAATTGGAATTGGAAATTTTCTGTTAGTGGAACGATGGGAGTGATGCAACTTTTTGGAATCTACGTTCTTTGGCCTTACATTAATCCCCACGAGCATGTACCATATGTTGATAAATAATTGTATTGTTTTATTTCGCTTATCGAATCAGCAAATAGATGAACGTCTATCGTCGGTGTCTGCAATTGAGTTGGCATAGTTGTGATCTCTTGGAGTGATAAACTAATCGCCACTTTTTCGTCCAGTCGAAAACCAAAACATTTCTGATTAACGTCTTTTTGTCGTAGCAGAATATAGTCGCCCATACGTCGACCTTTCTGCTTCTAATATGGGTCACTACAAAATCAAACTGCGTAGAAAAAGTTGGTATATACGAATGTTTTATAATTTCCTAGATATGACTATGTGTAATTCAAGGCTTTCATAACAGAATAATTGCTGAAAAATATACATACATAGTACCAGTAAAACTCTCAGCTTTGCTGAATTCAGAGAAGCTTTAGTGGATACGTAATGTAAATATCAAACAATCAATCGTAAGAAGCGCAGAAGTGATGGTGAATGTCTCCTGCAAAAAAAAAGATGAGAGCTAATTTGAAAAAAAATTGTTTTTTAATAATTATTTTCTTTAATAATAACTTGTTTACCCATTAATATAAATAAAATTAGCAAAATCAACGACCTTGCGCCGTAAAGGGTTAAGGGGTTTTTTGTACGATAAATTAATTGCAGAGATTTATTTTTTAGTAGCTCCACGCTAGATGGCACTGCAGGCTAACTTTGCTGGATTTCATTAACTTTTTTCGAATATTCAAATAAAAGGGCTTCAGTAAAACCAACACTAAATCAGTCGTGGTAGTGATGCTTTTAATTAACGAAATAAAAGTAAAAAAAAAAAAACGTTGCAGATAAGGGAGAAAAAATTTAAAAAAAAAACCGCTGTATTACATTAAATGTTTGCTATTAACATCGTTTGAGGTGTTTAAAATCGGAAATTGCAATTCGAATAATATAAATTTGCTATCAAGGCTGATTTTATTGAATAAAACTGTCTAATTTCATTATTTATTTGGTTTCACTCAATATCGCCCTACCCGGTTTGATTTTGTCGCATGGTGTAATAGATGGTTTTTTTTGAAAGAAAGAAAAATGGAAAGCAAGAAAGACCAGTTCACCAAGCGGCGCGTGTTTGCCTTGCAGACAAGGTAGAGCTTCGATACCTGGTCAGGCCTAGAGAGGAATCTGATGAAGCTATAACTTTTACCGCTTTCCAAATAAAAAACTGATCTTAAGGTCACGGAATTACAGTATGCAGTTATATGCGGATATAAATAAAATCAGGCCAAATGGTATACCATATTGCGTGCCGTGCAGGTGACAATTGGGATTTTGAGGAAACAGATATCTTATTGCCTTAGTATGGAATAATAATGGGAGAACAAGAAATAGATGTTTGAATCTCTAATTTAATTTGTGTTCGACATTCCTTTAAAGTGCCCGTAATCATCATTGACTTCAAAATCAGCACCAAAAAGTAGTATTTAAATACAGTAGATAAAAGAATATAAAATGTATAGCAACTGAATTTTCCGTGTAAAACTAGTTAAAAATGAAATTTGTGCAAAGACATGCAGCAAATAGTCTAAATCCCTGGATTTGTGTAAGCTTGCGCTTTGAAATTTTATTTATGTACATATTTACATGTATGCCTTTGAATATTTAAGCACTAAATGTGCTAAAAAATAGTGGCATAAAAGAGTAATAAATATAAAGGGAATACATACTACTACTCACATCAGATGAAGCCAAAAGGCAAGATAACAAGGAAAGCAGGAAGAACCTCTGAAAATGCATTCGCACGCACATCGAATTGTAACAACTAAATACATATGTACATGCATCCAGAGCTATTGTTATGAATAAATAGTCGAGAAATCCGTACAAATGCATGCGCTGTTTTTTTGTGCTTATGCTGTTGTTGGCGTTGTTGTAGGCATACATAGAAAAAAACTGATCTATACAAGAAAAAAACACCTCAAAAAAAACTTGACATTTTTATAAGACTGACTTTTAGAGTACATTAAAAATATTATTTTTCTATTTAGTTTAAAAAAAGATGTCATCAACACATCCAGAAAAATGTGTATTGTTTCCAAAAAGACATATTGTCGTTAATCCCAAGAATCCTAAGACAGTTTTACTATACATTATTTGTAATATACGCAGAGAGAAAATACCAACTAAAATGATCTACATATAAATCAGAACAAAATGTAGCGGATTACTGGGTGATTTTTTTTTTGCAATAAGGGGTCCTTTTTATTATAACTGGATATGTTCTTTAAATAAAATCAGAAGGGTAATCGTAAAACTACGATGAAATTTTTTTAAATTAAATTAGGAAGGTGACCCGTATAATTCAAACAAAAACCTTTACAAGAAAATCTTGCAGATAGCCATATAAAACTAAGATAAAAATATATAATTAAGACGGAAATCTTGGTTTTCATTAGAATCTCCTCTTAGTTTTAATACGGCGAGGATCTTATCAATTTCAAGTTATTGCCGCCAAAATTTTGTAAGGATATATCCTTATATTTTTTGAGAATAAATCTCACGCTGTTTTTTCAACTGTTGTTTATTTAATTTTAGTTTTACTTATAATTATTATAATCCTCTATTTTCCGATATTTTTTTCTATAAATTTCAAATGTTTATTGCACAACTGGCAAATTTAATAAAAATCCACAAAAAAGACAATGAAAGAAAAAGAGAGCGTCACTATGGAGCGCACATATGTATTTATTTTTAATAACAATTATAACTTTATCCATTGAAAACTTCTGGTCCAATAAATAATTAAATCAAAAGTTTTCGTTTTTGAAACACAAAATTGCAAAGAACAATATTAGGTCCGTTTCTTTGTAACCGAGTTGCAAAACAACACTAGGTGGGATAACAAATTGCTTGTAATGCAACAATAATAACTCGGAAAAATATGCGAAAAAACTGCGCTATTTTGAATGGTCCCAAAAAATATACACCAGAAATTTCAGTTTAAGACCTAATACGTTTTTATTTGCGTAGTATTTTTAAATATATAACTATGTTTACATAAAATTTGTTTGCACAACTATTCTTTGTTCTTAAATAGCACTAAACAAATCATATGTTTCATGAAAGAGGTTAACAGGGTTGCTTTTGCAACTAAAGAAAATTTTATCATAGTTGGAAAGTTTTTTCTTATATTAGCGTCATGTGGTTACTTCGTGACGCGACATCGATACAATCTTCATTACGCAATATCGAGGCGACTAGCTTTACGCGATGTAACAAATCACTCTCATGCCGCTTTAGATCACAAATGAATATCGATTCGGAGAGCAAACAGCAAACTTATATTATCTTCTCTTATTAATACTAGTGATGTCTCTTCGGAGAGAACCTTTTGAATTTTTAAACGCATATTTTTCTCTGTGTAGTTATAGAACTTGCTGCTTTTGCTTCACCACCCGCTGGCATAGTAGATTTTACGTATCAAAGTATATATTAAATGTGTGTATGTATGTGCAGATGTAGATGGGCACACATGCTTGGTTACCTTGGTCGAGCAGCAACGGATGGATAAGCCCCTCTGACTGTTTGTAAGCCACACTTTGTGGCAATATAAAAAAAAAAATGTATGTATTTATATTTTGTAGTACTTGCATTGACGCATAATAAATTTAAATATTTATGTTTCTAGGTTAACAACTGCAAATGTGTTGCAATTGTTATTTTTTTGTTTTTTCCTTTTCGTTTTTTTGTGCAACCTCTTATCTCTTCTAGGTTACGTAAGTATTTGAGAGCGGGCGTGTGTGTGTGTGCGTGTCATGACTGCTTCTGCATTTCCGGCGCACTGTCAGCTTTTGCCGCTTTGTTATATTTATTTACTTGTTCTGAATGTCTGTACATGCAAATACAATACTATAATAACTGAATGTAGCACACACTGACTGGTTGACTGAATGGTTGATTCTTTTCATGTGCCCTCACTCCGACACTCACTGTCACAATAATGCATGCAAACCAAATACCTCTGTAGCCCTCACCGACATCTTCACATTTACCTTTGGTCGTGCTCATGTTTGCAAATAATATGAAAATACAAAACCCATCTCGTGAGTATTTGGTAGCTCAATGCACAATGATAGTCACAATTACATTTTTTATTTTAATGTTTTAAAAAGTTAAGAGGAAAACATACATATGTACATATGTATCCTGGTTTATAAAATTGATTTTTTTAACTACGTATTTTACTGCATTACAACCAAGGTGAATTCATATAAGGTGATGCTATTAAAGCAGCTGATATCTTCTCCTTCCAATACATTTTTTTTTTTTTTTTCCAGCATGACATCCTTACACAGAAAACTAATAGCTTCCCATTCTCTATTCTGTTTTATCGTGACATTCTTAAATTGAAACATGTGTGTGTGTGTGTGCGTTATGAATTCGCCTTGCCATTACCTTATATAAATTCGCAGTGGTTACATCGTTGAAAAAACTTAGATAGAAATTCTTACAAAATAAATATCACTGTGCGCAAATTGAAGGTCAAGCCGTAAGAACTTAACAAACAAAGAAATTGCATCACTCCCACCTTCCATTTTCACCATACCAGAACTAATTTGACGTTTCCTGATTGATATTAGAGTCTAATTTGAATGGTTTCTGGTGTGGTGAAATGGGACGAAAGATCTTGCCACAGAAAACGAAATGCCATGTAAGTTCTTTGTCATCTATGTATGTATGTACGTTCTTTGGCCAAGCAATTGGAGGTGAGAAATTCCTTTGCGGAACGATAACGTAGGGTGAGTATATGGAAACCGTCAAATACATACACCGAGACAGCTCGACTTCGGAAAGCGATAAACAGACAAAACTAACAAATCGGAATTTACGAGAATTGAGAGCACATTTCTCGTTTACTAAGCACCCTCAAAAAAATGACCGGCACGACGCGGCATGCCGCGCCGCTACGGAAAGAAAAGACGATGACTACGGAGCCACGCTGTGACCGAGCACATAGCGAGCTGTATGAGAACACTACCGGGGGTTGAGGAAAGAAGCTAGACGCATTATTCGCTAAAAGAAGTAAGAGGATGACGTACGTGAGTGTAAAGAGCTTGATGATGCTAACCGACAAGAAAAGCTCTCAAGGTGCAGCGACTTCCGGATGGTTTTAAGGCCGTGGCAAAATTCTATAAAAACAAGAATTGCGACCTGGTGATGGATGACCAAAGCACACTTTTCATCTTTGTTAAATGGGGACAGCGAAAGCATCACAGGAAAAGATGAAGATCCCGAACCCCAAATCGTTGATGACGGCATTAACATCCCATTACCCGACCTCAAAAAAGTTCGGATAGCAATAACGCAGGGAAGCAGATTGTGTTTGAGAGAAAAATTCACGGAAAGAGTTTTTGGGCCGATGAGATGAGAATCTGCCTGAGCTATGTGGTGACAGACTAAGACATAGTTTAGGGCATTACGATTCAGAGGCTGCGCTAGCTAGGTCATGTTGTACAAATGAAAGAAAATGCTCCAGGCCTAAAAGAGGAAGGCTCTTCTGCGTTGGGAAGGCCAGGTGGAGAAGAGTTACTTGGTGTCTCTAGTTGGACTTCGTTGACGGTTAACTTCAGTCTTCCACAAAATATGCTCGATAGGACTTATATGAGATATATGAGAAGTTGGCGCATATTACAGAATCACCCTTCTTTTGTTTTGGGCAGAGCATAATTCTGGTGCATGCATTTTACCAGCTCTTCGGTACCATAGTCAAATAGCACAGCTGGGATGGCAAGATTTTTTTGTTTAACCTAGAGGTGGCACAATGCATTGAAAGCGGAAAAAAGTGGAACTTGGCGTTTGGCTCATCGCACTAAAATCCCAAGCCTGCACCATTTCCCTCGCTACAGGACTGTTTTTGAAAAACCGGGTTTTTTTCTAGCTACAGAAATTTTTTTCAGCTGTTTTGAAAATGTTATCGTCATTTCAAGCCGAATTTATATAAGGTGGTGTCAAAAGAACAGCTGATTTGACATTTTTTCATTTAAATTTGACCTGCCTTTGTATAGGGATGGCGAAAATTAATATTTCTTTACAATGAAATAAATGGTGATCTTTTTCCAATATTAAAAGCAAGATTTTTCATGATACATTTTTTTCGTTAACTTTATGTAAAACTATAGTTCATACTATGACAAAATAATACCATGTACGTTAATGCTTCAAACTTCATACACAATTTGTAAAATCTCAATAAATACACATCAAAATGTTTACATTTTTTGAAGCATGTTTAGAAATTTTTTTGTGGGTATGCGGAAACTTTTTATACTGAAAGTTAATAAACTATAAAACTCATCATTCGAAAATTTTTCAAAAACTCTTCTAAAAATTTTTAAAATTTGCATGAAAATTTGTTGAGTTTTAATACATTTTTTTTATATTAAGTTTGAAACATTAATGTCAAAATTATGTGTTTGTTGTAAATCATTTTGTCGTTTTGTTTGTGCACATATAACACCTCCTAATATGAATTCGCCTTGGATTGCGGCTTGCTTCACTTTACTGAGTTTTTACAACACAAAACTGGCTGTCACTGCAATGCCAGCTGATTTAATAAGTGACTAACAGAAACTATCAACACTGTCAGCGGAGTCATATAAATTTAAGCATTTTTCGAAAAAAGTGCGAATAAAAAATCATGCACTTCTTCAAAGTTCAATTGACATTGCCGCCTATGAATTTTCTATGAGTACGCACCTTTAATTTTCAAATCAGCTTCATTGCCGCATAAATCCAGGCGTAAAAGCATGAACCGTGGATACCTCAATAAATTTACGTTTAATATGTTTTTACGGAAGACGTCTTGTGTCTTTATTCTAGAAATAAATTTCCATGCACTCCAATATTGATAGTCCACCCTTCTGTTGTAAGCAACGCGGACACACCTCATTGCGTGAGATTTGAAGCGAGTAAATACATGTATCGGGTGTTTTTTTTAGGGGTATAGAACTTCGAATTGAAATAAAACACAAGAAAATCGTTTTAAGGTCCATCAATTTGGCTTTATTGGAAGGATAATTTTATGCCATTAATGTTTAAATATGATTTCGGGCATGTGGCCGCCGCGGCTGGCTCGAATAAAGCCAATTCTACAGGTCCAATTTTCAACCACTTTTTCGAGCATATGGGGCCGTATGTCGGCAATAACGCCACGAATGTTGGCTTCCAATTCCCCTAACGTTTCTGGTTTGTTGGCGTAGACGAGCGACTTCACTTATCCCCAAAGAAAATAATCCAATGGTGTCAAATCACACGATCTTGGTGGCCAATTTACAGGTCCATTCCGCGAAATTATGCGCTCATCGAATGTTTCCTTCAATAAATCGATTGTGACGTGCGCTGTGAGGCATGTAGCGCCGTCTTGTTGGAACCACAACTCATCCACATTCATGCCATCCAATTCGGGAACAAAATAGTCGGTTATCATGGCTCTATACCGGTCTTCATTAACGGTAACTGCCTCTCCAGCATTATTGCGGAAGAAGTATGGCCCAATGACTCCACCAGCCCATAGAGCACACCAAACAGTCAGTTTTTGTGGATGTAATGGCGTTTCAAGGGTCTCATGTGGATTATCTTCCCTCCAAATGCGGCAATTTTGCTTGTTGACGTAGCCATTCAACCAAAAATGAGCCTCATTACTGAACAAAATTTTGCGATGAAAATCAGCATCGAGATCAATCTCATTTTCTGCCCATACACCAAAATCACGACGCATTGCATGGTCTCGCGGCTTTAATTCTTGCACAAGCTGGATCTTGTAAGGTCGCAAGCCAAGATCTTTGCGCAAAATCTTCCATAAAGTTGATGGACAAAGCTCCAATTGCTGTGCACGGTGGCGAATCGATTCATTCGGGTCCTCTTCAACACTTTGCTCTACAGCGGCAATTGTTTCTTCGGTGCGCACTGTTCGACGTCTCTGCGGATGCGTATTATCACATAGAGTAAACGTAGTGCGAAAACGATCCATGGTTAACCGAATTAATTGCTCTGATGGACGATTATGTCGACCATAAAATTGACGGAGCTCGCGGTAAACTTCGCGAACTGAACCATTATTTTCGAAATAAATTTGCACGATTTGCAAGCGTTGTTCTTTTGTCAACCTGTTCATGATGAAATGGCAAACCAAACTGAACATAAATGACATTAGAGTTGCCAGATTTGACCACAAAATGCCAGTTTTATCTCTATTCGAAAAACAAACCTGTAAAAAAAACACCCGATATATATTTAAGTGTTAGCTTACACATACACACAAACATACTAAATTATGTGGCCTTAGAAAACGCTTTTAACTCTTTCGCAGTGGCACACTTTTCGAAAGAGTTACGATTATTTACTTAGAGTGCAATGTGAAGGAGATGAAGAGGGGAAGGCAATAAAAGGTCACTGCATCCATTTAAGATCAACTTTTATGGCCGCCAAATTATTTTTATGCAACTGATATCTTTCAGCGCAATATTTTTCTTAATTTTTGTGTGCGAGTGGTTTTTATTTGAACGCCCGCCTCGCTATTAAAATATTCATCGGTGATAGATTAATGTATTTGCCTCAAACATGTGTTTGCGGCACATTGCACGTTGCACATGGCTTATTGCAGCGTTGAGTGCATTTGTTTCGATTTGTTGGTTATTTCTTTTCATCTATTGGCTTTTTTTCATTTCACTTTTGTTGTTGCCGCTGCCGTTGCGTTCGCAGCCGACAGCGCAGCAACTACCAGTGTTGCCGCCTCAGCTATTTTTCGGCTGGGCTTTAAATAATTTGTATGCCCTTTTTCAGCAACTGTTTATATTATTTTTGTTCTTCGCCTGTAAATTCTTTAATACTACGTGCACACCAAAAGTTAATGTTGGTGTTGCTGTACTTACTGCTGTACTGCTACACCCTCAATCATCAGCTTCCATGGTCGTTATCTTCAAACTCATCTAAGGATGACACTGCTTCGACAGGGTTGGACCATGGGGAGAGGGGCGTTAGATGAGTAGGTGATTGGTATCGTACGGAGATTCTTCATATGCGAGACATTCATTTTGCGTTGTCAGGGTCGAGTCTGGATAAGTAGGATTTGAGTCTTCTACAGTATCCAGTCCTTAACTGAATTAGAGTGACGTGGGACTTTCAAGGCAGCTGAAGGTCTTCGTCTACTATGGGTGGTGGCTTGGCTCCCATAACAAAATTCACAGGGCGAAAGTTCATGAAGGTGATGATTGACTATCGGTGAAACCTGTTCAGAGCCTGCCATCGGATCCAGTGGTTGACTGGTGAACGACTGGATCTCGTTCCGCAGTTCACGGAGATGTTCCCTGACGGGCCAGGGAGGGGGCTCGGATATTTGCAAATTTCTGTTTAGATGTCCCGTTAGGTGGCATCCAATCAGGAATTGCTTGCTGCGCAGGACGTTGTGCTCCTTAAACGGAGCCCTGCACGTCTCCTGGTGAAGATGTGCCTTAAGCAACATCACACATCATGGGCGGCATGATTAACAACCGGTCGACCAATAGCCTTGTATATTCTCAACAATGTTTTTTTGTCTTTGCCCCAAGTGCGGCGGGCGAGCTTCTTGAGAACCTTGTTGTGGCTCTGTACTTTATTGACGAATGCGGTTGTGTGCGCT
The DNA here is from genome assembly GCA_951828415.1 of Anomoia purmunda. Taxonomy (NCBI): domain Eukaryota; kingdom Metazoa; phylum Arthropoda; class Insecta; order Diptera; family Tephritidae; genus Anomoia; species Anomoia purmunda. Next base: position 51,159,340 of record OX639995.1, read on the forward strand.
GAAAAGGAAAGCAGGCTGTTGAAGGTAACTCCCAGGATCCACGTGTGGTTAATCGTTGGGATGGGATTTCCGTCAACATTATTGTTGAGTTCTAGCCGGGCCTCCTTTCTCCATGTGTAGACGTGAGTAAACCTTCTCCTCAGCGAAACGAACCGTTTGATTGACATCTTAATTTTTTATTTCACATAGCATGTGTACAATTCGAAATTCGACTTTTCAAACAGGTGGCAACCCTCACCAAAATATAGGTATGAAACTTCTAACAACCCGGTTACACCAATATTTTAATGATTCATATAACTCGCGTATAATTTAATTAAATTCGGCTTTTCAAAGAGGGGCCAACCCTCCCCAAAATATATATCTGAACCTTTCCCTTGCCAAGAAGAACCATTTGACCATATTTAATTACTACATATAACTTGTGTTTGGTTTAGGTACTTTTGACTTTTCAAGCAGGTGGCAACCTTCTTCCAAACATAAAATGTACTTAACGACCTATTCTCATATCTAATAAATATATATAACAAAATTTATAAATATCGGTGGAGCCGTTTCGGGCCGTGACACGAGATTTTGATATATAAGATATCAAAATAATATGTTCAGATAATTTACTCATAGTTTTTATCAAAACACTTTTGAAATTGTTTCTTATTTATCTTCTGTTTTTTCGAACATCTGCTGTTTTCCGAACGAAAAATGACTCTGAAGATAACACAAAGCCGAAACTGGGTTGTCTCTAAACTCCGCTTGACAAGGGATGATAGAAAATTCTTCCAATATACTAACATCAGCTTTTAAAACTCTTACGGAAATTTGTTTTACTTTTTTAAAACTCAACCATCAAATGATTATTAATCTCGGTCACTCACTTTTTGACCTACTACGTATGCGTGTATATTAAATTTTTGAGCTACTTGTTTACGCACAAAAGCATTTTTTCGCACTTTTTTAAAAAGATTTCAAATAGTACTAAAAGTTTTTAGCGGCAACACTGGTCAACACCGGCAACTGGCGTTGATAAATCAAATAAAATTCGCAACTGCAAATAAGCGCAAATCAATGAATTTCAAATGCGCCGCAGCGGCAAAGCATCATTTCCTGTCGCCTTGTTTCCCCTTGAGCCGCCGCTAATCCATCCTCGCTCCTCACCTAACTATTCGCTCTACTCGCTCTGCTTTAATCGCGCGCCCATGCGTGCTTTTTCCATTTATAGCGTCGAGATACGGATCATATGCACTTTGGATATTGTTGCATATTACTCGTTGCTCGTTGCATGTTGCATATGTCATTTATTTTAACGTATGCATGTGTGTGTGTGTATTTTGTATGCCCCGAACATCTCTAGTGGCATTTGTTTAGCTTTTTTTTCTTATTTTTTTTGCTTTCATTTACGTTTTCTGTGTGTGCAAATGTCAAATTTTATGAGCCATAAAAATTTTTAAACGTTCAACATCAGCAGCAACAACAAACATTAGCGCTTCTAATGCATCGCCAAATTAAGCGCTGCAAAGCCTCCATCGTCGTCATCGATGTTTCCGCCGCAACGTTGCATCTGTTCGCAGCTAAATGTCGCGTGCTTTTCGCCTATCTGTTTTAGCGTGAGTGTGTGAGTTTAGATGAGATTTATGTAGGCCTTTTCTATGTAGTTGGCAACTCGAGAGGGCGAAGAGCGAGTGGGTTCACTTGTCAACGCACTGGTTAACTATTGTGGCAAATTGTAGTCGTTTGTGTTGACTAAGCATTCGATTTGCTAGCCTACTTGCAATGAGTGTTCGTATTAGGGTTGCCCTTAACTGAAAATTATCGGTAAGTTTATTGAGGCTTTTACGTCATACTGCGTTACTCCAGATCATTCGTACCTGGCACTTTGTTTCGATCGAAGCCGCAGTGTTTAGGGGGAGAAGAGAGAGAATGACAATAGTGAAAATGACAAGAGTGAGATCGCATAACAATTCCAGTCGGAGCTGTCATAAAATTACAATCGCAACTTCTTTATAATTCCTGAAAGGTAAATTGAAGCTACCAAGGTGAAATATGAGGGTACTGGAAAAGAAATATTCGGGCCAAGCTTCCATAAAAGCCTGTCTATGGAAACTTACCCAACCATCATCGATTTCTGTGCCCTCAAATGTCTTCAGCTTCGGATAGACAAGCATACAAAACCGACATCTAGGCTCGTGTAAGACTGAAACCCGCAAAAAACTAACTTGTACTGGATTCCGGGACATGAAAGGCTTGAAGGTTATGAGAGGGCTGGCGCTGTTGCAAAACTTCTAGCTCAACAGCGCCTGCCTGGTCCAGAGCCATTCTGTGAAACATCACAGATTTACACCGCATAACAAATAAGAAGCTGAAGAGGATGGGAGCAGTCTCTGTTTGCAAATCACTGAATTAAGGCGAAGTATAAAAGGCAATCTAAGAGGTTCACGGCTCCCTCTCGAAAGATTTCTGTACGACTTTTAAATCACAAACGGGGGAGTTGTAAACTTTTTTAGTAGTTATCATACATGCCACGGCAAGTTAAGATAGCACTTTATTTATAAGATGGAACTGACCAAGAAATGGACTGCAGGCTTTGTGGGTTGGTTGACAAAACGTCAAAGCACATATCGTGTGATTGCCTACGTGTTATAAGCCATATACTCGGACACCTTGGCATATTCATATAAGGTAATGGCATAAGGAAACCCTTTCATTTCTTAAAGATTAGCACGAAAGACGTATCCTCCTTTCGTAATAGAAATCCAGAGTTATAGCAATAAGTGAAAATTTCTTTTGAATCTGTGCCGTTCAGTTGTGTAATTTGAGTATATTTTTTGAGTCTTTAAACCCAAATTTTAATTATACCAAAGTGGAACAGCTGCAGTTTATTTTGCTCTAGTAAGTTACAGCAACATCAATAAGTTTCGTGTTCTAACCTCATTCTCACAGCGTGAGCAAATTTAAATTTTATTTATGGTTGGAGGAAGACATGTGCTCTGGTAAGATTGATTTCACCTGAATTTGACCAAGTTCAACTAATCCTGGGGAATCTATCCGTTCATTGTTGAAACTCAGAGGGGCAGGAAGCTCGTCAGCCTTTTTATTACTTAAGACGAATTCTACGTTTCGGCAGAAGAGTGTAACTCTGTATCGACGAGCTGAGTCCATAATTTACTCTCTGCACTGCTCTACAACACTCTACTCGTATGGTACTATTTCGGTATTGCTTCCTGAAAAAATCTATGTTGTGCCAAGGATCTACCGAGGTTGAAAATAGTGTTTTAGTTCTCTCAGATGGGGAAGCATGCGAGTGAATAGTATTTGCTGAATCTGGTATCTTGGGGACCATTTTATTTGAGTGTCTGCAGAATGAAGTCCCCACACAAACACTACGCTGTGGGTTAAGCAACTTCCTTCTACTATTTCCTATACATATAAACAACCCGTGCAGGTAAAAATGCAGTACTAAAGAAGATGCAATTTGCTAGGTGCCACATCTTTACCATTTAAAAAAAGTAACTGGCAAATTTATTATTTATATATTTTTATATACAATCACACCATTCCAGACCATTCCTATAGTGCCAATTTTTCTAAATGGTGGCAATTTGAATATGGTATAATAATATTTATTTGATGGTTGAATTTTAGAAAATATCTACCAAATTTTCGTAAGGTTTATAAAATTATTTTCATAATTATTATAGCAGGATACACATTTTTAAAGTTTACACAATTTAATTAGAGGAAATGGCGGACTCAACAGATTTTTTACATTTTTTTTTAATTACAAATAGTAATTTAAACTATATTTATGGCAAAGGTTCATTTTCGAACTTCGAACGCCCATATCTCGGTTTCGGAAGCTAACTTCAAAAAACGTAGAAATAACTTTTTTAACTATGACTCAATCACTGTAAAAGATTTGGTTAGGAAATTTGATTTTGCCGTGGTGTTATTGATTGACTTTTATTACTTTTTATTTTTATTGTTTTGTTATATCTCTGAGCGTTGGTTCTGTTAGGCTGTCTTTCGATGATGCTTTTATTGACATTATTGATCCTAAAACTTAAAATTTATTTTACGTTTAATTTCGCCGACTCAGCCTGGCTTTGTTTCTAGCAGATCTTCAGTTTATAATACTGTAGGATTTAGATAATATTGTATTGTATCTGTTTCTGCTCGGTTTCAGCTTAAGTTTGTCTGCACTGATTTCGCTAAAGCTTCTGATAAAGTTTCACATTCGTCGTTGATTTCTAAGCTGCCTTGTATGGGCTACCATTCAGTGCTTTTTTTTTAATGGATTGAGTCCTTTTTATTTAAAATAATTCTGGTTTCTTCTGAACCTTTATTTTCCTCCTTGGTGGTTCCCTAAGGAGTATACTATTTTTTTGTTTAGAGATCTTATAAGTAACTGCTATAGGTTCGCTCAACTTTTGCTCTACGCCTAAATCGTCGGCGTATTTTCGAAAATCTAGAAACTCGACGATGCATTCAAACTTCAAAATGTCGTTGTCAGCTTGAATCTACGGTGAGTTAATTCTCGTCTTCATTTGAACATTAAAAAGTGTTTTAGAGTCACGTATTCAAACACTTTTAATATTTCGCTGACATCTTATAACATTTCTCATTCTTTCTTAAGATAGTTTGGACGGGATTAAAGATATTCGCGTAATTTTTTCGAGTAATTTTTCTTTTCAAATTCATATTATTATTATTTCGAAATCTCACTGGAGCTTTGGAGTTATGAGGCCAAATAGCTCAAACCTTTCTCGTTCCACTTTGAAGTACGTTACTTGTCTTCGTAGGCCTAGCCATCGAAATTATATAAAAGTATTGAATGCATCCAAATTTTTTTTTCTATAATATGCTTGACGTTCTTTGAGTTCTTATGAGCCAATTCCCTCATATAAATCTCGTTTGGTTTGAATTAACCAAAAGTTTTTGGAAGAAAGAAGATCAGTCTTCTCGCTTCCTTTTGCTTTATATATCGTCTGTGGTGAATTTGACTGCTCCCTTTGTTTGAAAAAAAGAAAAGATTTCAACATTCCACAGCGCAATCATCGTAGTTTTAAAACTTTCCATGGCGATAATTGTTAAACGCCATTGTTCAGGCCTTAATTGAATTTAAATAAAATCTGGAGTTTAATCCAATTTGATTTTTCAACTGCAAAAAATATAATATTCATAGTTTTTATGATCTTAGCTATTAGTTACTTTGCTTTGTTAGTAGTTTGTAAGAAACAGGTATTTATAGACTAATTAATTTACTTTATCTAATGTTAAAATAAAGCCATTCATAAATAAAATCGCAAATATTTTGTCGCAATTTAGTCCAACCCTACTGTGCATAGATCAGTGAATGACTTTATGAAAATTTATTTGCAGCACGTGTTTTTCGTGCAGTAAATTTAGCAGACAGCTGCTTAAATCGTTTGTCCGATTTTATTATATTTTTTTGTCCTCTTTCTATGAAGTATTTATGTAGTTATCCGTTCGCTGCGCTTGCCATTCGCAATTTTAGATGGTGGTGGCATTCATTTTAGTAAAACAAATTGTGCGGCTGCGCATGCGCACCATTTTTAATTTATATCGCCTGTTGCGTTGGTTTAAATTGCTTTTAACTAGATGTGTGTGTGTGTGTGTACTGAAGAAAAATGTTGACAGTAAATTGTGAATATTTATAGCTGATAGCGAAAAATGATAACTCTGTATTTGGTATTTTTATCTATTGATTTAAATTATATGAAATACGTTAGTAGTAAACAGGAAACGATGGACTCCGAAAAATTATAGTACTTTATTTAATTTGTTTCAAATTTATATATGATATTTTAACAAATTTTACATTAATGAAACATAAAAGTAAAAAACGCGGGAAATCATAGGATCCAATTCTAGCTAAAGATGATATTTATCTTATAAGTTTGTTTAAAAATAATTTTTTTTTATATTCGAAACATATGATGAACGCTCTTAAAAATAGTAAATGTTTAGGGGAAACGTAGTTCATTAGAGGTTCAGGAAGAAAAATTTTTGAAAAATCAAAGCGATTTTTTGGTCACCTCAAAATCAGACTTTAATAATAATAATAATAATAATAATAATTGCAATATCACAGCGCTACAAAGCCAAAAAAAAAAACATACTCAAACTTTCCAAGTGACCCAGGTCGTAAGGTTGGTCTAGCGATTTACAAAAACGTGTTTGAAAGTTTCCAAGCACCCTCAAATTCTCTACTTATTCATAAAAAACCAATTTGGCATGACCGTGTCTGCAAAAACAACTTTGTTTCTTTTAATTTTTTTAGCAATTAAGGTTTTGACATAACTTTGGAAAGCATGCACTTTTTATATCTTTATGGACTTTTGCGAAAATAGTTTGGATATGTGGAAAAAATTTGGAATCAATCTGAAACTTACACAATTTTTGTTTATATTTCCAAATCTGGTAGCTCTTTTTTCTACCATTTTAATATAAAGCATTTATATTTAAGACATTTTCTATCAGGGATGTTCTATTCTGTGGAAAATAAGGTATCACTGTTCAGAATTTACCTAAAGGGTTATGAAATTAAGACATTTACTTCAAAGAGGCAAGTAAATAAATCTTAACTGCCATGCAAATTCTGGGTTTCATTGAAAATTTTGAAACAAAAACTGAGTGTTAGTGATTTTTGTAAGTTTATTCAAGTTTCGTAAAACTATAACCATGTTTTCCCAATGAACTAATTCAATTCATTTATTCATTCAGGAATCTTTCTTTTGTGTAGGAATTTGTCAAAATGAATATTTGTTTTGGTTTTTCTGTGGCAATTGTCAAAACCATTCTAAGGATAAACAAGCATACAATATTAGCAAGATTATTCAAAAATAAAATTTATGAAAAATGAAGGGTAATTTCTAGTTACAGCAAACTTGCATTTTATCATACAAATTCTAAACATTCTAATAAAAATTTTAAAATGTTGATGGAGATTTATTGAATTTTTAAAAATGTTTTATAAAGTTTTAACAGTAATATACATGGCTTCTTTTTCATTGTACAAACAATAAATTTGTATAAAACTACATAGTTGATGCTCGTGACTTTGTCGACGTAGCTTACTTCGTTCCATATACCTACATAAGATTTTTAAAGTGAAAAATGCCGCTTCAATGGAATTTAAAACAAAGTCAACTTTATCTCGACTATGTCTAAGGGCATTGTTTTTAACTGCACAAAGCAAATAGCGACAACAGAGCCAGCTAATGGAATTGTATACACATCACATTTGCAATATTTTGTTTGCACTATCTAGCGGATAGATTTTTCGAAGAAGTATCTGCTTCTCCTCGCACCCCCTTTGCTTTATACGTTTATAATTTCATCAAAATCGGATCATAGTTCATTTTGACAAATCTTGCACAATGCCAAGGCGCATTTAAATGAAAAAAATCAATTCACCTCTTATTTTGGCACCACCTTCTATAAACCTTCAAAAAAAAAAAAAAACAAAATCAAAAAAAAAAGAACTTTTAAAAATATATTTAACATACAACTAGGAAGCAAAATGCATAATATTCTTATTAGACAATATTGATCATAAACTAATATATAATTTTCTCTAAAAATTTTTATATACAATGTACTAAGAAATATTTCTAACATATTTACTTTCTTCTTTCTTTTCAGGTAAGTCAATTTGGTCTAACTAAAGTCTAAAAGTGTAGAGTATAATTTCTGAGCTACGACAGATTGCCAAAGAACATTTCAGACAAGTAAATAACCCCACATATATGTAGTTATATACTTATATATAATAATTTATAGATCTGATTCTGCACTTTCCTTTAAAGTCATGTAAAAATATGAAATAGCAAAATTACACTCTGAATTAAGAGTAAAAAGAGAATAACAACCACAAAGTACGGGAACCCAAAAAATCATTTTTCCTGAAGAAACGTCTCTCAGTTTCCTTTCAAATTAAGAATAAAAAGCGAAAAAATTTAAGACAACAAATTAAAAGTTGATTGCTCGCCGTACAATTTTATTTCGTTCAAATTATCAAAATCGATTAAAATTTACCTTAATATTTTTCGCTAGCAGCTGATCACTTGATACATTTAATGATTTGAATTCTGTGCCTGTACTCCGAATACTTACAAGGTTTTACACGAACTTACAGGAAGTTAAAGGAAATATGTTCCCAAAATTCTGCAAATAAGAGTGATTTTTGGAGTGTTGTGTAGAAAATGAAGTTGCAATATTTTACTTAAACTTTTTCTGTACTAACTCAAACAACGAAACACATGGTGATTTTTTGTTTACAATATCTGCAATGTTTTTAGCGTCTAGTAAATTTTTTATAAAACTTTAGTTGTTTCTATAACAAAAAGCTATTAGAATTAAAATTTCAAACATTGTATTAAATTTATAAAAATTAGAACATTTTTTTGGAAATATAAAAAAAAAAAAATTTTTTAATTTTTATGTTTTTTGGTTTTTTATATTTGAACAGTTAACATTTAACATATTTAGTTTGTACGGCAGGTGATATGCAGAACTTCCGGTATAAAAAAAAACCAACAACAACCGCAATTTATAAAAATGTCAAAATTCAACACAAATTTTCGGGCATTTCAGACTGCTCAAATAAAAATGGCTTTACAACTGCATATGCAAAAAATTTCTAAAAAAATGTTTCAAAGTTTGATGAAAATTTGTTGAATTTTTATAAACTTGGTACAATGTTTGATATTTTAATTTATATACATACTTTTTATTAAAGAGCAAACTAATTTTGTTTTTTTTTTCACAAAAACGACTTAGTGTTAAAAACATTGCCGTTTTTTTTTTTGTAAAGCCGAATATCCGCCTTTAATTCTACCCGGTAAAGTATTTATTTCTTTCTAACAATTTGTCAGACGCCATCATAATTTCCAAATATTTTTTATTTATGCTACAGACTTTATTGCCATTTTATTTCCATTGCTAAGGTAGGTAAAGAAAAAATGCAAGATCATTTGCTGTAGTTTATGAGGCGCGTATGCCTGCAAATGAAGCAAATCATTTATGCGTTGAAGTATAAAAAGATATAGTAACTTTCTAGCCGTGCTATAGCGGCTCCATATTTGTATCAAAATGCTGTGGAGGGGCGACGCTCTGTACTGACTCCTCCTACCGCTCACCGCCCATCATCCAACTCTCGAATTTCCTATCACAGCTGGTTTTCCGTATGCTATGAAAATCCCCGTCTTGCATTTCATTTCCGCCCACCTTGCTTTTTTTTTGTTTGTTTTCGTTTTTTGCATTGTTGATTAAGCTGCGTTATTGTTCTTGTCTAGTGGAGCTCCTGGCTTATTTGTTTCATTTGGAGTGGCGACAAACCGTAGCCGCACTTTGCCGTTACTTATGCGCCCAAATAGCTTCTCATCCAAAAACAACTTGCCAAATTGCCTTTACTGCTCCACGTGTGTGCGTCTGCCAAGTGCCAACTGCCTATTGCTGTTTTTTTTCTTTTCGCTTTTTGGCATTGCATGTTGCAAGTCGTTGCACATTTTGTTGCAGCATTTGTTTGTTTTATGACGAACACGCGGCTTTTCGGATTTCATTTCATTTAGTGTTCAGCGTTGTTTTTTTTTTTTGTTGCCACAATTTTTGTTGCTTGCCACAGTTGTAGCGGTTGGTGCCGCCACTTCCCCCTTTTTCAAAAGTTTGCCACAAATTGGCGAAAAACTTGGATAGACTGGCTGTAAAGCAAATAAGGCGACACAGTTGGGGCGGTCGCGTGGCAAGAGTTTGCTTGCTTGCAGTTGTTGCCATTGTTGCCAGCGCGCTGGTTGCTATATTTAGTTAGATCCCATACACGATGGGCTCCCTCGCTTCTTTCGCTTTGCAAACTGGCACTGCTTGTCGTTTATTTGGTTGTTAGTTTTGTTTTTTTCTGTCTACTCTGCGCCGCGTTGCTCTGCTAGTTTGTCGTTTGTTGCAAATTACATCCGCCCTTGCGATTCTGGGCAACTTAAAACAACAACCACTCCAAATCCCCAAGGTTGCATTGAAGAGGCAGCAGCTTCAGCTCTTGCAAATCACTAAAGGCATAGGAAAGAACAGGGAGCTAAATAATAAAAGTCGCTAATGCACAGTGGGGTGAAATGAAAAAAAAAATGTCACCAGTTTCTCTACGCACGCCGACTATAAAGCACTTTTTTTCTGAGATCCAGCAAAACAAATCATTTTTTGACCGTTGAGTTTCAAAAAAGTGTTCCTTATTTTGATAAGAACTGTAAAAGTCTTTTGATAATAATTATGAGTGAGACAAATTTTTTAAGCTATCGATAACTTAAAAAACTTTTCATAATAACTAAGAGTACGAGCAATTTTTTAAATCGAAAAGAACTATAATTTTGTGACTTATTTTATAAAAGTTTTCTATAATAGTTATAACCGAAATATATTTTTCAAAGACTTTTAGTTTGGGACTTATATCGGGTCTTGCAATAGGAACGCTACAAAAGCTTTTTTTAATAAAAAAAAAAAACGGTTTGGGGTATGAATTAAATTCTCTATTCCTGTGAAAGTACATTCGATGTACTCGATTTCTTTTGCATGGGCACCACGGGCACGCTTGCAGAAGTCCAGACGCTGAACCCAATTTTCGACGGTTTTCAAGCATAAATCGGCCGATACTGCTACAATTTCACGTTCGATATTCGTACGAAGTTCATCAATAGTCGCTGGCTTGTTGGCATAGACCATAGACTTGACGTAGCCCTACAGGAAATAGTCTAACGGCGTCAAATCGCACGACTGAGGCGACCAATTGACTGGGCCATTTCGTGAGATAACACCAAACTAGGTTTTCAATAAATCGATCGATTGTGACATTCGCTGTGTGGCTTGTGGCGCCGTCCTGTTGGAACCACATATTGTCCAAGTCCATATCATCCAATTCGGGCCAAAAATATTCGGTTATCACAGTAACGTGCCGGTCTTGATCATCACGGAAGAAGTGCGGCTCAATGACGCCGCCGGCCCATAAACCGCATAAAACCGAAATTTTTCCGGGATGCAATGTTGACTCATGGAGTACGTGTGGCTTGCTGCCTGTCCAATAGCGCATATTTTGCTTATTGACGAAGCCATTCAGCCAGAAATGACGACGACCATAAATTGGACGTAGCACTCTTAAAGTTGAGGCCATTGCCTTCGAATTTCGGTAGTAAATTTTAATAATTTCGACTCGTTGTTGAATCGCATATCTTTCCATGATGAAATGGCAAACCTTACTGAAGAGAAATGTCAAAAGAGCGGGAAAAAATATGGCGCCGTTTGCTGTCACTATCGGTCTACTTTTGTAGTGTCCCTATTGCAAGACCCTTTATTATAAAACTCGTAGCATAATAATTATGGGCAAGTAAACTTTTTTAAATCTTAAAAGACAAAACTAATTCCGGACCACTTCATGATTAATTTCAGAGCTATTCGGAACCAATTCGGGATCACTTCTGCACTAGTTCAGGACTCCATGAATTTATGGTTTTTTATTGTTTTTTTTAGTAGAAATGTGACTAGGCTAAATTCAATATTCGAAATATTAGAAAGAACTGGAAATTAAAAAAAAGGACAGCCAGAGTTGATTGCTAGTCCTGAACTAATCCAAAGCTGGTCTCGAACTAGTCCCAAAATATGTAGTACTAAACTAGGCCTGAACTGTTCCTGAACTAGTTTCTAAATTACTTCAAACTAGTCCCGAAATAACCGGTAAGCAATATAAAAAAAAGTTCCGTTATTCAGAGTCTAAACTAATTTTTTTAATTACTATAATTACTATGCGAATTCTTTGACAATACAAGTCTCAAAATAAAACCCGTTGAAGACTTAAACAAAAAATTTATCTCGCTGATATTTATTATGAGAAAACTTTTATACATTAATTCTCAATATACAAGTCTTAGAAGTCTTTAAAACATCTATCTCGCTGTATTGGCTTTTTTTCTTAGGAATATAGTATATTTTGCAATATAAACCATAAAAATCAAATTTTCAAACTTTAAGCAAAAATTCTTCGAATTCAAAAAAAATATGCCATCGAATTTTTATACTTCCAATAAGAATTTTTAGAAAAATTTGGAGTATCCAGTTTAATGAAGTAGAAGTTTTCTAATGTCAGATTTATATGGTTTATGTTACACAATGAACTAATTATCTATAAATATAAAAATCTCGGGTCACGGTGTTTTTGCGGTCGTACTGCTTCGACTGTATTTCATGAAATTTTTTTGCATGGATATTTGGTGGGTATGAGAATAGGTTGTAAAGTATATTTTGTGCCAAGGAGAGTCTTGCCACCTATTTTAAAACGCAAAATATACTCATAAGTTTTTCGAATAATTCAAATATTGGTGGCGAACGGTGCGAGTCGATAAGAACTAGGTGCATGCCTACATTTTGGATAGGGTTGTCACCAGTTTGAAAATTCCAATTTATTTGGAATTGTACACAAGTTATATGAAATATTCACGTTTCAGTATCAAACAGTTCATTTCGCTGAGTAGAAGGACTATACTTAGCTATATTTCTATGAGGGTTGCCACCTGCTTGAAAATTTGAATGTAATTAAATTATGCAAGAGTTATATGAGATATTAAGATATGCGCGTCGAAAGGTCCGTCTCACCGCAAAGAAGATTTTTCGCTATATTTATAAAAAGGGTTGCCGTCTATTTAAAAAGTGGAATTTAATAAAATTATGAACAAGTTATATGAGATAGAAAAATATGGTTGTCAAATCATTCGTTTCACTACGAGATAAATTATAGGTATGTTTTGAAGAGGGTTGCCACCTTTAAAAAGGATATAAAATATTAAAATGTGTGTGTCAAAATTTTGGCATCGGAGAGGACAAGGTGCCTAACGATATTTTTGAAAGGCTTGCCACCTATTATATGTGACAGAAACCGAAATATTGGGACAATTAATAAAAAAATATAAGCAGAAACAACGTTTGCCAGGTTTTGCTAGTAAGCTCTAAAACTATGGCCACAGCTCGAAATAAAAAGATTTTTTGCAATTTTTTTGACTTATAAAAAATTTGATGGGTTATAAAATTAAATATTTAGAAATTTTATTCAGATTTTAATTTTAAAAAATTTGATAATATGTTTTTGAATATTCCTATTCTTTCTAAAAGATTTTGAAATGTGGATTTATATCGTGTTTGTTATATAATGAGATAGACTTTTATAAAAAAATTACAAACATAAACTTAGCAAACGAAGAACAGGCAAAGCTGACCAAAATGTCTTGATCTAATTTTTTCACAAAACTGTGAATTTTTTCGTCCGCACGTTGAACGTTCATATTATTATTGTATTTTCTAAGATAAATTGCAATGATAACGATATCACCCAATGTAATTACAATTAAAATTATAATTATTTGAAAATTTTTGATACACAAAATGTTAGGTTAATTTATAGAATGGCACACTGTGATTTCCATTTCCAGCGAAGTTCTCCATAAATCTCCCATTCGCCAATTGCTGCAGTTTTCCATGTACAACAGCGTACCACATGTAGAATCATGTTACAAAATTTTACTGTTACTTTTTCCCGCAGTTCCCTTAACATCGAATACTTGCAACGAATTTGTCGTTGATTTTTTTTATTGTTTTATTTTTTTTTTGCCATTGTAGCAGCTCGTGTTGTTGTTGTTTTAGTTGAGTTGCCCCGTTGTTGTGCATTTAATTTGCGCATCACTCGAACGTAGCTACTTCATCCCAAATACTGAATTGCAACTTGCAACAAGCACAAAGACATCGCGCGTCTCTGTTGGTGGCATCGCAACATTTGCGAAGATGCGATTTTTGGATTTGTGCAATTTGTGCGCAAATTTGTGAATTGTACGAAAACTTGTCAGGCTGTCAGCAAGCCGGCGCGCCACGATGTAGCATCAGCATCAGCACCAACCCACCACCCACCACCCACCTACCCTACTCGCCCCCTCCAATAGCCTTGCCGCTCTTTTTCTTCCGAAAATGAAAGCAAACACTGCTGCACTACCAGGAAAACGCAAAGGAAGTAAACAGTTTGAAGTTGTTCTTGTATCTAGTTGCTAGTAGTTTGAAGGCCGTCACCCGACGCCGACAGAGAGATAGTTTTCAAAGATTGATTTCTGTTGCACGATTTGTTGAATTTATGAAGAAAGTTCGTCGTCACACTGGCACGAATGGAGAATGCCTCATTTTGAGTTTGGCAAGTTAAATGATTTTAGTTGGTCTCCATCGATCTGCAACTGTTAGACGATTGATGGGAGAGAGTGTAAAAAAATAAAGAGTGCATTAAAGTGACAGAAGCTGTTGGATGGCGCTGTGTTGTATTGAAGATTTAGGTTTGTATTCATTGGCTTTCCGTGATGAGCGCAAATGGAAAATTTGTTCAATTTATAAATTGTCTGGATGAGTGAAGTTGGCGAAATTCGTTGGTCCAGTTGCTGTGCAAAGTAGTTGCTTCCATGGAAAAGGAAACTCATTTCAGGCATGAAGTTGCAAAATTGCATTTGGTTACTGCTTTTTCTGAGTACTTTTGTTTGCAAACCGTAACGAATGAGTGATGGCTTGAATTTGTTCAATGGACGTCTATAAATTACTTGCTCTTAGGAAGGTAATATCATTCACGAGCTGAGGTAAGAAGATTTGAAGAGTTGCATCTACATAAATTATCTTAATAAAAGTTCATAATAGACAGCAACAGCTTTGTAAAGTATAGAGATTACTAGAGTATAAGAAAGCATTCAAAACTCTATGAACGATGCTCTTGGTCGCTCTTGGTTTTATTGTCCAATTCAGCCTATGGTTTAACTATGTCCATGCCAATAGAGAGCTTGTACAAACCTTCATTCATACGAACAGAGTCATAGGTCTTTCCCAAAAGTACCACCAATCGTTCATCGATATGGCCCTTGTTTCTACATCATGCAAGTAAAGGGACGGGCATGGTGAAAGATTTTTTTCGTGGGTGAGATCTACTTTTCGATTGCCTACCGAGCCCGTTGTTGAGGGTTATTCTTCTCTTCATCTTCAGACAGATATTATTGGTGTTGTTTATGATGAAATTGACATCGGTTGGTGTCGAAAGTCTCGGAAATGTCTTTCCGTATTTTAATTGAGAGACGGGGTCGAAAAGCTGACGGCGGTAGTTGGCTTTTTTTTAACGCAGAGGAAGTATTGAAAGCCAAGCTCTCAGCACCATCAGTGTGAAACTTGAACCCGAGCTAACCTTCTAACCGTCTAAGTACCAATCCCTCTGGTACTATCGTTAAGTATTCCGGCGTCGGGAGGAGGTTTAAGTACTAAGCTCTACGTTCGTTATAGTCCTGATGCAGTCGGTTCGAAGTTGCACCATCATACGTTCTTCATATTGGCAACATATTGCCTTGTACATCGGCAATTCTGCCACCTTGGCATCGCATCATTGATTATCTAAAAAAAAAACTCTTTACAGAGCAGTCAGAGATAGACATTTACGCCGCCGAGCTGCGCCGCCGCCAGTTCAAACGCGTCGCCGCCGAGTTAACAAGAAAATGGCGCGGCGGCGGCGGCGGCGTGGTTCGGCGTACCATAACGTTTGGTACAATCTAAAATTATTTCCATGAC
The DNA here is from genome assembly GCA_951828415.1 of Anomoia purmunda. Taxonomy (NCBI): domain Eukaryota; kingdom Metazoa; phylum Arthropoda; class Insecta; order Diptera; family Tephritidae; genus Anomoia; species Anomoia purmunda. Next base: position 51,174,964 of record OX639995.1, read on the forward strand.
AAAAAGCAATTTATGAATATCGTTTGAAATGAAATCGCTAAATAATCGATTACCACTGTCTCATCTACAGATTTGTCAGCTGATCTTGGTTTTGGTGCACATGTATTTTTCATATTTTCTGTTGATCATTCGGTTGTAGTAAAATAAAACCTAAAGAAAGCCGGCTCGCCGACGCCGCCGGTTCTATTAGTGCTTTACGCCGCCGCCGGAGCGAAAGCATTCGGCGTAAGTCTCTAGTAAGAGAGCAGTTGGAATGGAGTGAAATACAAGCCGCACCTACGATTCAATTTACGCATGGTGTACTGGTAAGTGTCGGGTTCGTTTGTTCTCTCCTGCCATAGTTGCGTTCGTCTTAACTGAACTTCTTCTTTTCTAACTTTTCTTACACCACTTCATCGGTTACTTTCTTAAACCCATTCTTCGTCACTGAATCGGTTTACTAGTTTACCCACTTTCTTGGTCTTGTACATGTCTTGCAGCTTCGGCAACTGCTGCTTTTAGTAAAAAAAAATGTACATATTGTTTATGGATTTTGGAAGGATATTCACTGTCCGTGCTTGCTTCGCAACTTTTTGTTGTTAGAAAAAACGTTTCAGAAAATGTCGCTGCAGTTTAGGTGGAGTAAGCAAACTATAACTATATTTATATAGAGGAGATTAAATGCCTTATAGTCTATTAGTAATTTAAGGAAATAAGGACTTTGTATTAAGTTTTAAAGAAGATAAATGAACGCTATGGTAAATGTTCTAAAGTATTGTACTAGCTATACTAAATATTAGAGTAGGAGTGTAGAAATTTCCAACAGGAACTGTATTTATTTCTTTGACTAAATTTTTGTCATCTGGGCGTAAATTTTGTAAGTTGAATCTACTTATATTCCTTTTTCTCACTTATTTTCTTCGCAATCTATTATTTAGTTTGGTTTCTTTAAATTTACACTAAAGTTTTTCTCAATTAGTTGCTTTGAAATTTTTGTTCGATATCTTTATATAAGGATTTTACGCTACTTTTGATCGAAATTCACATAAATTATAGGAACTTCTTGAATTATCTTCAATCCATTTTCCTCTAGTTTCTGTGACAATAAATTTTTAAGTTGTCTCTTACGCTTTTTTCCGTGCTGCATTTAGAATTTCTCATAGTTCTTAAGTTTTATAATATGCATATAAGTTTTGCACAATTGCTTTGGTCGCCGAGAGAGAAATACATAGAATAATTATGAAAATCACAAAAATAAATATTTTTTTATTACTTTTGCTTGGAAGTAGTATCGAAAGCAAGTATCGATAGATGATGAATATTAGATCTAAAGTAACGTTACCTATTCGTGGCGACGCTTTTGGCTATTTCATGTGAACTGGGTACAATGAAATTTTCTTAAGACATAAGTTAATCATCCTCTGTAAATCCTTAAATAATAAAGGGCTCTTATTATGCAAATAAATAACTGACCAGTAAATAGAAAATTTATATGTTTAATGATTAATGGCATTTTATCGCTGATAATGTAATATATTGGGAAAAATTAGAAGCAAGTTAACTTCGCTTAAGACAAAAATTGTTGTGGAAATATTTCAGAGAAAAAAGTCTTGCTTCGTGTACTTCCCAAGAATATAAGTTTTTCTGGATGTTCACTCGCTATTACCTCACCAACTTTCGTTGACATCTTTTTTGACCGAATGCGATCTGGTTTTGATGCTAACAAAAGTGGAAGTGTTGGCTACGTTCTTTAACTGAAACCCCTCTGGGTTTCTTTAAACTACATGCGAAGATGACGTTGACATTTCCTGCTCTGGGCTACGATGAATATTTTAGCGTTTAATACGAATTATTTTATTTTTTAAACAGCTCTTAACACCCCATACTTTTTCTTCTTTGATTCTTTTCTACAATAACAAAACTAGTCTCCCTTATTTATCGTATTGTCCGCTAATACTTTCAGCGTGAAGATTAATAGATTAAGTCAGTGACATTTCCATCGCTTTGAAACGTCTGTACTGAACATAAATCCGCTTCATACTTTCACTCGAACAGTTGGGCCATGTATACTTTGCATTATATAGACTTCGTCGTCTTCTTGGAATTTTTGCTGGCAATTAAGCAGTGTAGAGAAAATTCGAGTAGCAAAATTTGCGTTAGTATCAGGTTTCGATAGCTATTCAATGGTTGGTTCGATGTCAAAATTACTTGACATCGGCCGAAAGGTATTGATTATGTACTTCTATTTACTCGTATTTCATCCCTAATTATATTATCTTAATGTTGAAGCCATGAGGTTGAGAAATTTTCTATAGGTCCTTCCATTTAAATCCATATATCTCCTAAAAAACGGCATGTAAAATAAATAAAAATATGTTATATGCGAATGATCGCTCTTACCAATAAGGGTGCTCCCGAATATGCTAGTCAATTTACAATAAAACTACAAAAACCTACACCTTGCTAATTATTTCATTGAATGTTTTGTAACTACAAGTACAAACCAAAAGTTAATGATCTCATTTCGAAGTTAATTCACATCACTAACTATTGCTGTCCACCACGCGATTTGAGGTTTACTGTTCTTATAAGATGGAATGACCGAGAAACTAAGAAAGAGAAACTGGAAAGTCAAAAAATAGGGAAAAGGCTTGAATTTTCAAATTCCAACGTACATAAATACGTAAAACAACCAATTTTGACATTCTCATCACGAAACGCAAAAATAGAGAAATCACTGAACTCATTTAACACTCTTCTTTGATTTCGTCATGGTTTGTTTGCGTTCAATGCAGTTTGAGTATTATTTGCGCAGCAGATTACGCAAATTAGGGTTGCCCATATTAATTGAATATGTAATTGATTCTAATCTTTTCAATTACGAGATTTTTAAGTCACATTTTTGTAGGGCTAAATCTTGTCATCTCAAGTACATTGGCGAAATAATTTCGATAATAGCGGTAATTGAAAGATAGATCAAGTATTTGGTTTGAACGTAGTATAAGCTTCATCCGGTTAACCCTTAATTTTGTTGTTTTTTTGTTTTTTGAGTTTAAAGCAATATTAAAAAATGTTTATCTCTTCGTAAATTCCACTAGGATTTTTTATTCATTTAAAACCTTCTAATCTAGATTTCGATATTTTTTAGAGCACTAGCAACAGCAAAAATATTTCATTTCACAAAACCGGAAAAGAATGATGTGGAAAATATGTGTTTAATACATACATACATACGTATGCACATACATAGATATGTAGTTTTGATATATTTCCTCTGCGTATGAGCTAAAAAAATAACATTTCCCTTAGTACGCCATTTGTCATTTTCAACGAGTGACACCTCACAAATCACACACCCATACACAAACACACACACTCAAATATGCTTTTGCATTAGTACTAGGGTTGTCAAATCGGAATCCCAGCATCCCGACGTTTTGTAGATTTCTGAGTATAATTTTTTTACATCAGATGCTGCTAGTAAATTTTTCATCATAAAACTCCCCGGTTTTGAGGAAAGAAAATGATATTGATAATTTTTAGCGTCTATTAACTGCAGAAAGCATTTCAATCTCTATCCACAATCCAGCCAAAAAGTGTTGAAGTAGAACGGTGCTTTTCATCTGCTGGCTTTATAAGCAATACACTTAGATCATGCTAGGGCGATAAAACGTTCACTGCTTTAATTTTCTTAAGACTACACTTTAATCAATATAAATAGAAAAAAAGGTAAATTGTTAGTATACGAAATCCATCATTTTTGCATTAAATTGTAGGTTTTATTTAGCATAGTTAAAATGAACCGACTTATGTTGAATATGCACCGTTTTATTCAATAACTTGTCGTCATTTTGAAGGTAATTTCACAAGGCCGCTCCCATAGAAACCCTCGTCCGCATTGGCAATTAACTGGAGCAGTTGATTTTTACCCGAGAAAGAAGAATAGACACACACCATCTCTTTGTCAACTTTAAATCAGTCTTCGACAACACAAGAATAAGCTGCCTATTTGCTGCAAGGTCTGAATTTGGTATCCCAACAAAGCTAATACGGCTGTGTAAAACGACGTTGAGCAACACCACCAGCTCTGTCCGAATCCCGAATCGGGAAGAATCTCACCGAGCCGTTTGAAACCAAACGAGGTTACAGACAGGGTGACTCTCTTTCGTGCGACCTCTTTAACCTTATGTGGGAAAAGGCAATGTGGACAATTAAAATTTCGTAAAAGTGGAGGACTTTGTTTATCTGAGAATCAACATTAACACCTTCATAATGTCAGCCTAGAAATCTAACGTAGAATCTTTCTTGCCAAAAAGTGTTACTTTGGGCTGAGTAGGCAATTGCGCAGTAAAGCCCTCACTCGACAAACCAAAACCACACTCTGTAGGTCTCTCATCATGCCCGTGCTATTTGCTGGTACTGTCAGTATCGGATGAGACGGCCCTTGGACTGTTCGAGAGAAAGATTCTTCGAAGGATTTTTGGACCTTTACGTCTTTGCGACGGCGAATACCGCATACGATGGAACGATGAAGTGTATGAGCTTTACCGCGACGTAGACATAGTTCAGTGAATTAAACTACGGTAGCTATGTTGGCTGGGACATGTCGTGCGAATGAACGAAAATGCTCCAGCCCTGAAAGTAATCAACGCGGTACCAGCTGGTGGTAGTAGAGGAAGAGGACGACCTCCTTCGCATTTGAAGGACCAAGTGGAAAAGGACTTGACGTCACTTCGTAATTCCAATTGGCGCCAGTTAGCAGGTAGAAGGGTACCTGGCCCAATTTATCGAACTCGGCCAAAATTTCTTAAGAGGTTATAGAGCCAATTAAGTAAGTCGGAAATCAATTTTCACAAGATTGTCTTGAGGCGAATTTTTCACCAGTAAATGCATTCGCCATAGACAGAAACAGGTAGTAATCACTTGCTACCAGGTCCGGACTTTAAGTTAGATGCAGAAGAATCTTCCACTATCGATGTGATGGCCTGGCGTTGTCCTGCTGGAACACTATTCCTCTCTTATTGGTCACAGCTGGCCGTTTCGGGATGATTATTTCTTTTAGGCGGTCCACCTTTTGATAGTATAGGTCGGAATTAAGAGTTTGGCTATAGGATAGTAGCTCATAGTAGATGATTCCCTGCCGATCCCACAAAACACATAGCAAAACGTTCCTAGCCGTCTCAAACGCTATGTAACTTGAAAAGTGTATTTATGTATTTTTTTTTGTTGTGCAGTGTAATAGGTTTGAATTCTATCTATTAAAAATAAAAAATAGTGATCTAAGAAAATTAAAAACAAAACCAGCAGCCACTGCGAAAAAATATTTTATTACAAAATATTGAAAAGTTTGTTAAATTTTGTTTATTTAAAAAAATATATATATTTGTTGTCTTAAAAAATATCTGTTATACTAAAAACCGTATTTCTCTCTTAAGGTTCTACTTTAAAATATCACGATAGGCTACTCTGCCTATTACATTGCCCCACTTGTTACATTCTTTAACAATCAATTTAAATTTTGGGATAGTCCCGGGATCAGCCCCGGGATTCGCAAAATTGACATCCCTAATTAGTACCTAACACAGCACCGCTGACATGGCGAATATGTTGCACGTTTAAAAATGTCAGCAATGAAAATTTTACTTCGTACAACAAGTGCAGAGTGCAATACAAAACAACTAACGACAATGAGTCGAATGTTGTCAACGCCAACTAAATTTTTGCCCCCAAGCGACAAGTGCACGGCAACAGCAGCAACAATATGGGCGATGGAAACCAGCGGATAGGTGGACAGGCAACTAACAAGATAGACGACAGATAGAAGACAACCAAATAAAGCACATAAAGTTCATTGTATGTAGTAGATAAATGAAAAAAAAGTTAAATAATAATAAAGTAAAACAACAACAATAACTAGCGCTAAAATTACAACATTGGCAGAGTGCACAACGTAACAAGCCAATTTATGTGAGCCAGATAGATTTGAGTAACACTAAAAATATGCTGGTGAATTTTGTATTGTTGTTGTAACAGTGTAGTGCAATTGTTTGAATTTTTGTGTAATTTGACATTTGTCACTTGGTTTTCTATGTTGTCTGTTCTCTGTTCTGCTTTTTTTGTGGGTTTTTTTGTTTGCTTTATTTTTCGATTTATCTTTTTGCTCCACAATCAACACATGCTACCCCATTTCTTCGCCAGCCAGCTGCTGTGTTGCTTTGTTGCATTGGCACGCGGTTTATGGATTTGACACTGACTGCGCTCTAGAATTGCACAGCACAAGCCAAATGATAGGGGCGGGGGGACGAGCGAGTTTTGTGGGTGAAGCGTGTGCGGTGTGATGTAGCGGTTTGTGATGTTTATTTATGTGCAGAAAACATGTTGTCACATTTGTTGTAAATGCTAAAAATGTCTTCATATCATGCTGTGTATCGTGCCATCTATCTATTCCCTCGCACTAAGTGTCGCATCGCCATTGCTGTCGCTCCCTGCAGTTGCAACATTTTTACTTTTATTAGCAACATTTACAGCTGCATCGGCCTTTGAAGAACGTATTCAACTTGAACTTGTTATGACACTTTAGAATTTGTAGCGTTGTTATTATTTATTTATTTTTTGCTTTGTTGGTGTTGCTTACTCCTGCTGTGCCCCCCTTTTGCGAAAGGTTTGTTTATTCACCTCTTACATTCGCTCATGCCATGTTTCTTAGGTGGAGTCAGAGAATATTTTTATTTTTTATTTGTACGCACTCTAAAAAGCTGTGCAAATACTTGAAAAAAAGAAGATAAATTCTTTGCTAATTTGAATGCGAAAATATTTGTGGAAAGAAAGTGAATTTTTGTTGTCTTGAAAATAATTTTCGCTTCTTTGTAAAGGGTGGTTTAAAGGTAAGTACATTTTTTTTATCAAACAATACTTCTACATTTAATAATTTTCCTTAGGAAATACACAGTTTGGGCATTCGCGCCGTCCATGATATCGGTCTATCTGGTTAAGTGGTCTTGATTTTTATTATTTACGAAAACAAAAATTAATTGTTTAGGGTTTCCAAGAACTAATTGAACTACAGAAAAGTATGACTCTTCTTGAAATCTTTTTTTTCAATTAAAAAATGTAAACCCGTCTAATCAAGTAGCCCAATAACCTGGTCTTGAATAGTCCAGGTATTTTTCATGTTTGCTTATGGTATTTTCGATAAGCTAAAAAGTGGTATATGTTATTTCTAAGGAAGAAACTCTGGAAGTTCTTAGCCGATTTCTCCTACCTACTTCTAATATTTTTTATTAACCCTGCTTAGCTATCTAGATTTTGAAATATATTATATATGCAACTGAAATTAAATATTAAGCAACGAATATGTTTAAGTACAAACTATTTTGAAATGTAAATTAAATTGAAAAATAAACGAATAAATAAGTGAATTTAAACCAGAATGCGTATAGCGCTCAAAATTAGCTCTTTCTCTTTTGAGTTATAACTCATAAAACCAGAAGCCATTTAATATTTTCGTAGCAAATCGTTCAACGCCACGCTCTCGCATAAACTCTTCAAACACTTTTATCCAAAGCGAGTTCAAGAATGATAGAAAACACCTTCCCGCGGCGAAGTGACAGATCTCGCCTGAAATAAACAAGAAAACGGGAGAGAGAAAATTCAATAATTTCCAATATTTCGGCAAAAAACGTGATTTATAGGCAGAGATTTGATAAACAAATCTGCAAAATACTCAGAAAGTTGGCTTTTCTTCCTAATTTGTGAAAAAGGTTTGTCTTGTTGAAGTAGAGAATTGTCAAACTCGGCAAAAGCAAAGCAGCGGTACTTCTGGAGGTGTCACCTTCTACCTTCAGTACACTGGGCGGCAAATTCATATAAGGTGATCTATATATGGTATACTATAGCAAATCATTTGATTTCATGTATACTGATTATTCATATTTTCTGATTGAAGTAGTCAATTGACTTTGACAATCCGTACGCGTGAACCAAAAATAAAATACATGTAAATTTTGTTTTTGTTCTAGTAATATCTCCTTTTGATTATTAATTTTAGTTTAATTTTATTTTTTTATATATTAAATGACAACCCTTACCAATTATATTTCTAGAAATTATTAAAATAAAAGTTGTTAAAAACAGTATTTAAACACATTTTCATTATCAATTTGTGTTAAGCCCACTTCCTTTGAAATTCATCCCGTGATACTTCCTTTAATTTATTAATTTTATTAAATTTAGTCTTTCAAGAAAGTAACAACAAAGTTATTTTCAATTTAAACCTTCTATAAACTGCCTTCGTTTAAGACACATATTTCAATACTTTATTTGACTTCTGATTTCAATTAACTTTTTAAACAGGTGGCAACCCTCTCCAAAGTTATTTTTAATTTAAACCTTCTATAAATCTCCTTTGTTTGAGACCCATATTTCAATACTTTATTTGACTTCTGATTTCAATTAATTTTTGAAACAGGTGGCAACCCTTCCAAAGTAATTTTTTTAATTGAACCCTTCTATAAACCTCCTTTGTGTGAAACCCATTCTTCAATATTTTATTTGACTTCTGATTTCAATTAATTTTTGAAACAGGTGGCAACCCTACCCAAATTTTTGTTTGAAATAAAATTTTCTTAAAAAATTTCAAATTTTGCACTTATGTTGCATAATATTATTTATTTTTTAATTAATTTTAGTTTGCGTTTAAACAGGTGGCAACCTTCTTTGAAATCATTGGGGAAATGAAGCTTTATTAAGTAAGCATTTTTCGTCTGACATTTATGTATATTACAACAATTGGTTTCCCAAATTTTTTTAAGTTAATTTAGCCTTTTAAATAGGTAGCAACTCTTTTTAAAAATTGATTCTATAGTAAACCATACACCCGAGTATATACATATGTATACATATACAAATATGTATGTGCCTACTCTTTCCATCATTTTCTTAAATCATATACATCAAAGTTTCAAACCTTCTATATATTTTCATCAAAACTCCAAAGTTTTTAAACATAATTTTTAGAAATTTTTATTTTGCTCTCCACTCATAATGGAAATTGCCAAAATTTAATTCTAAATGTTCCCGTTGATTTTTTATAACTTTTCTCCAACTGTCTGATTTTTGGATGCGAGTATTTGGGCATTTCGAATATTTAATAATAAAGGCCATTCATTCAAAATTCTCGTTTTTTAATCTTTTCTTGATCATGAATAAGCTCTTTCCTCCGAAGAAACAAGCTTATAGCTTTTCATATAGGCATCGGAGAAGTTTCGGTTTAGCTCGGTTTTAAAGACAGATCGGCTTTGAACAAATATGATGAAAATGAAAAACACAGCTTGGTCACCTGGGGTTTTATGCGGTGTTTTATGGAACAACACGAAAAAAATACTTTTAAATTTGATTCAATTGAATAGGTGCTGTTGCTCAAATAAAATATATGGACCATAAATGGAAACCTTTTATATAAATTTTACAATTCATTGGTTGTAGTGTTTAGTACTGTTTCTTTTATTAAATGGAAGACTGGTTTTGTTTTACAGAAAATAGTAACGCTGAATTTCCTTTTTCGTAAGGTTGAAATTTGGATAGGTATTTTTTAAATTAGTTTCAAGTGTGTATACAGTCTGGAATAAATAATTTTTATAGTTTTACAAAGGACCACTCATTTCATCGCCGAATCAGGGTTTGACCTAGAAAAAATTAAGAGAGTCACAATTTGGTGATGATTCATCACACAAGAAGTATCTTCCGAAGCTATAATTAAGCTCTGTATGATTTAATTTTGTTGAGCTCAATGAATGATTTAAATTAATTGGCCAATTTGAACTAAAAAAAATTCTTATAAAGAATATTAAGCGAATAATTCGTAATAAAGTTCTCAATGATGTGTTCGAAATTTCGGCTGCGAAAAGGGATGAAATTAAGTTTTGTTAAATAATTTGGACATGTTTGGAATATCCTATTTACCTTACAGTTATTCTATATATGTGTAAGTTTCCTCGATGTTTTTGGATACCATTTGGCCGATGTACATGGCTCAATCTATACACTAAAATTTCTTCTCATCTCGAGGCACTTTTAGCACTCTATGCTTAGACCATCTTTTTCCGATGCTTAAAGTTCAATAAATTAAGACTCGGAAAATTTACGTGTTAAGTCTCATATTTTATCCAAAAAATGCCTACAAAAATATATTCGAAATGAAAAATTTTAAGAGTAAATTTCGCATGGAATGCCCCATATTTATACTCCTGCAAATAGGTTGCATTGTATTTGGAGTTTTTATTTTCAAATCTGCTAGCTAGAAATCGGAAGCTTAAATAAAATTTGTAGATTAATGCTTATTACGCAAAATTAATATATTTTTTTTGTTATCTCAGCTGGTCATCGTCGTGCTGCTAAATCAAACCAAATGAATGCTAGAGTTTGGCGGCGCCGTGCATCTGGTTTTACAATGGAAATATATTATTTTGCACGTTCGATGTGCTATATTTTGAATTTACAAGTTGATCATTTTCAGCAAAATTTAATATGAAAGTGTCTATCGCCAAAATCCCCAAATAAATTTATTTTCTCTGCCTCGGAGTTCAAAACTTTAGTATTGTCTATTTTTTTTTTAGAAAACGTGTTGAAATTGTTCTTACTCTTCTTCTAATTTCGCTGACATACTAAAAACAAATGACTGCAGACAAATTATTTTTACTTAACACAAAGTTAAATGTTCAGCGAAGCGAATGTGGCTAACTGTTTTTGATGTACCATTTTAGTATTTGAACTGCCCTTTTTATTTCATTTCACCCATGCCTGTTAATCTTTAAATTCTTACTAGCTTAAAAAACAAAAATGCTCGCATTTTTTCTTTTGTTAAACTCAACAAAGCTTAATTCGCAACGCCTTCGAACGACATACAGGGCGTATGAGTGATATTATAAAAGTGGCAGTATTGTTTTGCGCAAAGCTATAATTTCCAGCATTTTGCAGCACCTCACTTTTATCCGTACACTCTTAGGGTTTTTTTTTTTACCTTTTTCCCCTTCAATTTCTACATTTTTCCGCAGTTTCAGGAATCGAAGAACGTAGTGTAGGAGAAAGGGTTATTTTCCTCTATTGCGCGACTCTTGCCTTCAATGATGTTCCTACAAAAAAATAGAATAACGTATTCATAGCTGGTTTTCTGCCGAAATTCAAAAGGAAACCTAATTCTTAATAGTAGTATGTGTGTTTTTCTTCTATTTTCGCATACAAATAAAAAAAAAACCTCAGAAAGAACGGCCTGCATTTTCTTTTCAATGCTAAGGTGGTTTACGTCAAATGACTCAACGTCTCGTATTTCCTGACACATAAAAATTGGCGCTCAATCCTACGGATCTACATAATTTAACACAATATCTGGATATATTCTTATATTAGATTGGGTCACGAAAAAAAAGTTAATATTTATTTTCTTCGATAGGAATAAACTACATGCCTATCCTTTTAGGACTACTTCTACCTAAAATAGCTGCCTTTTTTGTCCACTAAACTAAATACTCGCTAAATTAAATCGTTCCATTAAACTAAACTATTGAGTGAGCGATGAAATTTCCATGGAGTTGTATCAATAATTTAAACGGTGTGGGAGTCAACAAATTACTGAAGGAGTTCGAAGAGAAAATACTCAAACTAAAAGCTTATGCAGACGATATGCCGTGGCGGTAACCGGAAAGCACATAAATACTATGGACAGAAATTGGGTATATACTGAATACTCGAAAGGTGACCAAAAGTTCTGATTAAAGATTTTGAAGATTTTACGTGATTTTAATTTTGATTTTTGCAAAAAGTCAACGTGAGAAGCATTGCCAATATTCTGAAAGAAATCAGACTTATGCTAAGGTAAAAAGTTGGAATTTTGATGCTCTCAACCCCAGAATTATTCTACAACGCAAAAGCCGATGCACAATTGTTTTGTTACGTAAAACAATATTATCGGGATTGAAGAAAAACATTTATCAAAAAAAGGAAAAATTATAATAAAATGATACTTAAGATATATTTACTACTTTTGGGAAAGAAGATTTCAAGTTAATTTGAGAAATCCAATGTTAAAAATATCGGAATTTTTGACACCTTTCATGGTTATTGGTTGATACATTGAACAAATTTTCAAAAGGTTTGTAGGCTCTCCAAAATCATTTTTTTAATTGTTTTGGGATTTTTTGTAAAAAATATTTAAATCGAAATCTCTGATTTATAATCGAAAAAAAAATTTTGTTCAAAAAATTAAAAATGTAAACAAAATTTTTTTAATCGAAATCTCTGATTTAAAATCAGAAAAAAAATGTTTGTTAAAAAAATTAAAAATGTAAAATCTTTTTTTTATTTATACGGAAAGGAATCAAAAATTCTTAAAGTATTCACCTGTTAAAATTTAATTCATATAATTCATATTAAATTTTTCACCAACAAAAAAATTCAAATCTTAAATGACAAATAAATTTCTCAGAAACTATAAGGCCTATCAAAGGAACCCAAATTATTTTAAGAAGCTATCTTATTGAAAATCCGTTTTCTTTAGCAAAAATTAAAAAATAGTGTATAATTTCAAAGATAAGAATCGTCATATAAATGGGGTGTCTATTAACCCTTCGTTGACCGTTGGGTAAAATTCTACCCACAAATTTAAAATTACAACAAAATATACCAAATAAAAAAACGTCACAACAATATTTTTGAACAAAATCGGTTACGTAATGTAATGAACAAGGCGATTTGTAAGACAAATTATACGTTTTCCCACCTTTTGCATACAATTCTACCATATCTAAGGTCACCCTCGTCTTCCTCGTCAATTGCATAAACAAAATGTAAACGTTGGTTTCGTAATAAATATATAATATAATAATAATACAAACTATGCACTGTTTTTACATTTTTTCGTACAAAATATATGAAACATATTTTATTCATATATGTTTTTTTTTAAACTCGAAATTTTATTTTATTGCAAACAATGCTGATGCTCATTGAAAATTTATATCACAATTTGTCGAAAGCAAGTAAAATGCGGCAGCACCCACATATGCCAAAATCATTTAAGAAATATAGAAAAAAAAATGTCGCAGGCTCGACAATCCGCCACATCTCCGAACTCAAGTTCAAACTACATGCTTTTATATTTAAGTACAAATTTTACAGCAACCCAAAGTCGCAACAGTCAGGCCAAACACAAATAAAAAGTGCAGCAATAAATTTCGAAAAAAAATAAAACGTTTTAAAACAAAGAAAATATATAGCCTAATATCTAAAAAAAATAAAACAATAAAAATTGTGAGAAAACGCCAACACACAGCAGGTGGAACTGGAGGTGCAAAAGTCGCGTTCTTGGCATTTTTATGACTCAAATAAAATAAGAATTATGGCAAATGTGCGAGATGGCCTCGTTGCTGTCTACCGGCCTGCCTGCCTGCCTGCCTGCCTGCTCGTTGCCGCCAGCTATATAAGCGGCGCGACGCGACGCGGCGGTCAGACCAAACAAATAGCTAACCAGCTAGTCAGCAGATTGTTAGCCAATTGATATGCTCATGTTTATAAATTTGTAAAGTATGCCAATAAACGTTGAACGCACTTTAAAATAATTACACTGCCAACATTTATCGACACGACAACAAAAACAAGCCATGCGGCGCGGCGCGGCGGAGGAATGTGAGGCAGTATTTTACGCATGCGATTGGCGGTAATTTTTTTTCGATTTTTGTTTTGGAAGACGCTCTTTTACCTCGTTTATATTACTTTTTGCTGCAATGTTTTTGTCTGCTAGCTGCCTCCGTTTTATCAGTCACTCTTCGCCGGTGAGTTTTGCTCTTTTTCTTTTTTCGTCAACATTGCGTGGGTCGATTTTGTACGCAACGATTGAGACATGGTAATAACATTTTATAGTCAACTATTATATTTATACTAAGCAAACACCTAGTCGATTGCCAATGTAAAGCGAGAAAGCTAGGAAAAAAAATATAAAGCACTGACATTAAGAAATGCCAATATTTTCAGGCAGTCACACATCTTGCCATTTGCATTTGAATTGTGGCATTTTGGCCGCCGCTGCAGGCTCCCACAAAATCGTAGGCTGTTTGTCTTCACTGTAAACGCCCACTTTTTCGCGCATCATTTCACTGAATGCTTTTCGTGCGTTGTGTTTTTTTTTGTTTTTTTTTTTTTGTTTTTGCTTTGCTTATTTTATTGAGTATACACACTTGGTTGGTAGTTTGTGATAAATATATTATTTGTTGTTGTTGATTCCTCTGCTGTGTGAATTCTATTGCTTTTCATTCACAGTCCCAGACAGTGCGCCCGTTTATTTACACTGCAATTTATGCACGATTTACATGACAAATATGAAAGTTGAGGCACCGTGTTTTTTCTTTTTTGTGAATTTTCCGTTATGCGGCACTGCAGCTGTCAGTTAGCGATTGTACCGCTACTCTGACATTCAATGGCGCATAAATCAGTTGCGAAGTGTCAAAATTACAAAAGATAAGTTCGCTAGAGGTATCTCATAAGATGAAAGCAAACAAAAAATTTGTTGTATACTTTTTAGGGATGCACACGATGCCACTTAGCTGGTTATGTGACGTGTTGGTTATACAACCCGTCATGCCCTAGGTGGAAATCGTGTTAGGCTATGCAACATCAAAAATCAGAAGAAATATTTTTTTCTAATAGCTGTCTCCCCTCAGAAGACGGGAGCAAAACTCCGATTGATTTTCTTCTTGAATGAATTCTTATAGAAATCATATTCGCTTCGAAATCAAAATTTATATCACATACTGCAGGAGAAGATGAGCCAAACATCGAGCTGTGTGATGTCGCTCCAAATATATTATAAGGCGTACGCACGAACAATTTTTAACATTGTTTTTTCTATTTGCTATTTTCTTTCGTATCTATTTTAATATCAGGCGCAACTTAAATAATTTTTTCGTTTTCATTTCAATGCTTTAATTAAAACCAGCAAAAAAAAAAAATATCTCAAAAAATTTTACTCTTACCCGATCCTTTTTGCTACTGCTAAAAAGTAGTTAAATTAGATTAAGTTTTAAAAAACTAAGGCTTAAGTTAATTCCTACGTGATTCTGTTAATAAAACCGTGCTGAAAATGGAGACTCAAGCTGAAATTGAAAATGAAAAAACATTGTACAAATTTTTCTACAAAATACGAAATGGAATCACTTAAGAATTGGTAAAACCGCTAAAGCCGTCAAGCTGTGATGCGGATTTTGAAATACTTATTGAATATTAACCTAAGCATTGATCGAAATTTATCTGGTAGAAAATATGGACCAGGAGACTTAGACAGTGCTAAATGTGACAAGAACCTTTTAGTAAAAAATAAATTCAAATATTTCGGATAGAAAAATAGCTTCAAAATGCGGTCAATCTGAATCACATATTTATATTGATGCAAGCCTGCAAAAGAAGTTTCAGCCATTGATAATGCAGCATAAAGTATTCAAATTATTTTGACCTAATCTGACATGTTGTTTTGGAATAAAACCATACAGTGGTATTCCAACAATAGTAGGCTTGTTTTTATGTAACCGACTGGCAAAATAATACTAGGTAGGACGACGAATTGCGTGTAAAACTGCAACACAAACTCGGAAAAATATACTAGTTGTATGTGAGTGAGAAGAAAGAGAAAATATGTTGAAAAATTTAGTTTAACAAAACATCTGTTTTTATTTATACAGAAACTTTAAATATATTGCAACCAAATCAATCAAAAATTTGACAGCACAACTCCATATTTCCCGATGCAAACTGGCAATTTTTCGAAGCAGGAATGCATGGAAGAGATGTGAGGTCCTCGCCGATAGCAGCATAAAAATATGCACCAACAGTTTCAATATGGACTCTGGAGTTGTCAAGGTGGCCTAGCCGCTGAAATTTAATTCGCTAAACTATGTCAATGTCGTTATAAAGCTGATAGAGGTAATCGTTCAAGCGTCTGCGGTAATCAATAGCACGGGCATGAAGAGGGGCTTGCGGAGCGTGGTTTTCGTTCGTCAAGAGAGGGATTTACTGTTTATTTGTATTCTTCGCTGGCATTCGGAAGGCTACTACTACTTTCAGAACATCCGGAGCTACCTGGAAGGGTAATAAGGTTTTCTTAGTAGCTCTAGGGCCATTGCCATAAACTTATTGCAAAATAGACGAGCCA
This sequence comes from Anomoia purmunda, assembly GCA_951828415.1. Classification (NCBI taxonomy): domain Eukaryota; kingdom Metazoa; phylum Arthropoda; class Insecta; order Diptera; family Tephritidae; genus Anomoia; species Anomoia purmunda. Next base: position 51,191,135 of record OX639995.1, read on the forward strand.
CTGGTCTTATGGGCTTGCATGCGGAAATAATGGGCATTCTATATAAAAAATACTGCAGAAGCTGCAGAGACGTAGCCGCGATGTAAACAGTCAAATATTTCCTATGTAAATGCCCAGCTCTATCCCGATTTCGTCTAGCATCCTTATCCATCTCCAACTTAGTAGGCTTCATTAACATATTTGGCTGGTTGTAATGCATATCTTTCCATTACTCAGTAAGTTTTGTTGAGTTTGTGGCATCGAAACGGTAGAATATTGTCACTTGGGTGACATGGGTCGCAGCGTGAACCGCTATGTTAAAAAAAAAAATCAACTTTCAAAATAAATTATACAATATTTTTACAATTAATTTATATTTATTCATTTAATATTTTGATAATAGTTGTACCCTATGTTATATGCGAGGCTACTCTGTCTAGTCACCAGTTCAAGTCCTATGAGATTCTATTCAGTAGTTTTTGAAATTAGTGACTTCAAAGACTTCAAAGAAAAACACAAAAACAGCCATACAAAAGTGCTATAAATGGTGCAAACTAGATGTATGGAGAACCAAATATTCTCCCATTCCGACATTAAATTTTTAAGTCCCGAACCCGTTCATTCCGATGTTTTTCATATTTTTCGCGTGGATCCCGTGGGCCCCGATATTTGTACTCAAAAAACTTCGTTGGAATTTCAAACTAATTTAAAATAATATATTTTATTTTGACAAAATCAGTGTATTTTGTCGCAGATATATGTAAATTGGATTCGTTTTTTTTTTACTAAAATTTTTTTTTTTTAAATTGGAAAATGCATGATATTTTTTAGTTTTACTTGTATAAACACTTTTTTAAAAACAGATTTTTTTCGAAGTTTATCCTAAGCAAACGTCTCCGTCTTTTTTCTAAAATTTTATTAGAAGTGGAAAATGCTTACTGGCACTCAGGGCAGATGAGGGCGGTATGTTAATTATTTGCTTTGCAAGTCATCAAAGATGGGTTTTGGAACAATTTTTTTTTTTTAATTCTATATGTGACTTGAGAAAATTCTTGATTTGTCTTTTATATATAAACAAATTTTCTGTTCAAGGTCATTGCTACTCTCTCTCTCTCTCTCTGTAATTATCTATATAAGACTCGTCAAAAAGCTCCGCATACCTCGAAGGCAAATTATTGCTTATGAAGGTGCTCACATTTTTGTTTGTAAATTCATTTTTTTTTTGTGCTAATTTCATACAAAATTGTTTCAGAAGTTTTTTTTTGCATTTTTGGAAATTTGCGATTTTATCGAGTGTCCGTCTCGACGGCGAATTTTTTTAGACCTTGAATCCACCCATCTCAGTCATTTTAAAAATTGTACCGTGGATGCCGCGGGTCTCGTGCCCCACGCCCATCTCGAGTCCAAATATATTCCATTATATTTCAAGGTGATGCCATTTAAAAAAAAAAAGATCAAAATAAGGACACGACTTTTCTACAGTTTTATTATAGTATAGATTTGGATGTCATGAAATTTAGTCAGAATATGGAGGTAGCCCTCTAAAAGTTGAATGAGAATATCTGATGTTTAACTTCGAGTGCAAGTAACTTTAGTTTAAGGATCATAAATTTTGAAACCGAAGGAGTTTTGTGACACTTTAAATCATCCTATATTCTCTTTACCATCCCATCTTTCGACATTTTGCAATTAAAGGTAGCCGGTCAACTGATATCTTCAGGCAAACAAAGTGACTTTCAATTTCTATTAAATTATGTGGACACAAAGATGCATCGATGCATAAGTAAAAATTTTGTGCATCCCTAATAAGTGCATGTGCATGAGCATGTGTGTGTGTGTGTTTGTGTGTGTGCACTTTTGCCTCTTCCAGTGTCGTTGCTCCAATGCAGCACTGAAAAGTTTTATCTGAAAAGTGAACTGATTGTTTGATTACCCACGCCAAAACCATTTAAGTTGGCAAAGTGTGCCAAAAGTTATTTCGCCTATCAAATGTGGGCTATCAGAATTGTTCAGCAATTTGTTTGAAAGTTTTTAGCTCAATTTGATTAAATGAAAACAGTTGTGGGTTGATTGAAAATATCAAAAATAAATATCTGCCTTAGTCAATTAGTGACTACATATACATAGTATGTACGTGCATTTGAAAACTTAAATAATATACTCGAAATGTATGTGCAAATTTTCTGGCTGGTTAAAAGCAATCAGTACCGCTGTTTTATTGGGAAAGACCAAACTGAGTTATTGACTACTCGTAGTGACGTTAGGGGCACATGGAACCCGGAATTTTATTAGAAAATGCTTCATATTTTTATCATTTTTACTTTGCCAGGATTCATACATGTCGATATATTTAAATACATGATACAAAAAAAGAGATTGCTGAGTTTCTACTTTTTTTATTAAAAAAAAAACGACTATTGACATTTCTCAAGATGTAAACTAGTAGGATAGCGTTGCCCCAATAGCGGATATTTGTGAGAAAGGGTAATTTTCAATCCCATTTTGGGGATTACTTACAAAATAGTGGCACTAAGCATAATTAAACGTTTCGATAAAAATATTTTACCAAAAACCCTTAAAAAGATAGCGGATGAAGCTCAAGGAGAGAAAGAGGAGAGAGATTAATGAAATCAAAAATTTTTGCTTGCTCTTCTGATTTTTGATTATTTTAGAATTATCTTCAACAATTTTTCGTAAGGAAAAATTTTACTTAATTACTTACTTAATTGGCGCTATAATCGCTTAAGCGATTTTGGCTGAACTTCTCCTACAACCTGTGGTGTGCGTCTTGATGTTGTAACACAAATTGAGGAATCTTCAGTTTTACGTCGACACCGAACGGCGAATGTTTTTTCGTGAGAAGTTTTTTTTTTCACAGCAGAAATACACTCGGCGGTTTGTCATTGCCTGCAGAGGGGTGACCGCTATTCGAAAAAACTTTTCTATCATTTTTTTATGTTACTTGCCCCGGTCAGGATTTGAACGCGGTATCCACCGAATGAAGTGCGCACACGCTACACACTCGCCTACGGCGGTTAAATTCCATGCTTTTTCAAAAAAAATATTTTTTTTTTCACAGATATTTAGATTTTTAAATAAACAAAAAAAAAAACTGTTTCCATTTAATACTAACATAAAAATTCGTAAAAGCTGAAACTTCTTTCATTCATTCTCTGGTGCTATAGTTTTTGTTCTATTTTTTTCTGATATTCTTTTTTTTTTGTTTTATCATATCTTATAATTAAAATACCTATTCTGAATAGGGTACCAGCTCCAACCTTTTACAATTTTGTCATCTAATTTTCTCTATAATTGGGATGCGTGGGTAATAGCTCAAGATTAAGTTTGATTAGCCTATTCCAAGCAATTTAAGACACTCTGAAAATAAATCAACGAATTTGGACTATTTCCGGCAGATTTTCTGCACCCAACTAAGTTTAAGCCCTTTTTTTTTTTAAACAATGTAGCCACTGAAATTTTTCACGATTGTGCGATTTAATAAAATCGTTGGCTAAAATTAAAATGTATAGTTGGCAACCCGGTTAAGTTAAAAGCAAGTGGGGAAGTAAGTTGAAAAAGCGGTCGAGTTCGGTAGTTGAAGTCGTTAAAATCTCGGATAGAAATTATGCCTAAAAAAGCCGGGAAGTAGCAATAATCATCTCACGCTATATCTTACATAAATATTTTCAATATAATTCAAAATAATACAAATACCAAATTACTTACCTCGATATGTTCTTCCGTTGACAAAAATGTTTTACTATTAAAAACATTACTGAAATCGTATTGAACTTTTCTTTTACCAGCCCAAAAGTGCGCAAAAACCTAAAAAACACGGATTGGCGCTCTTATAAAAGGTTATTTGAGGATAGGCTGACCAGCGAACCTCTTATTGAACCTAACTGCATCGGGGATCTAGAGAACATGGTGAACGTTTTTACGATGACCTGCTCAAATGCCCTAGAGCAGGCTTGCCCTGAATCTAAACAATGGGGCAAACGTAAACCCCATTGGTGGTCACGTGAGTTGGATTCGCTACGCAAATCTTGTAGGAAAAATTTCAACAAAGCCAAAAGACTTAATCTCGAACTAGTATGGCAGGAGTACAAAAAGTCTCTCCAGACCTATAAAAAAGCTTTAAGGGCGGCAAAGAGATCTTCGTGGAGAAACTTCTGTGGCGGCATCGAGGGTGTTTCCGAGACAGCCAGGCTAAGGAAGATTCTCTCAGGATCCTCTAACCCGATAGGTTTCTTGCAGAGGCAAGACGGTTCCTGGACCTCCACGGGAAAAGAAACCCTTGAACTGCTACTGGATACTCACTTCCCTGGGAACACAACTGCGGAGGAAAGAACTCCTCCGTTTATTTCTTCCAACCCCGTCAGCATACCGGTTTCGGAAGAAAAGGTTAGATGGGCTATTCAAAGCTTTAAGCCATACAAATCTGCAGGGCCGGATGGGATAATACCTGCTCAGCTAATTAAGACACTGGAGGTGTCTGCAAAATGGCTCTCTACTATTTTCAGAGCCTGTTTCAAACTTAATCATATACCGTTGGCATGGAGAAATGTCACGGCTGTTTTTATTCCTAAAGCTGGTAAGGCCTCATATACTAATCCAAAGGATCTTAGGCCTATCAGTCTATCATCATTTGCTCTTAAGGCACTTGAAAGGATTGTTAGTTGCCACCTGTCCGATACCATAGACAGTCGACTACTGTCTAATGACCAGCATGCCTACCGCAAAGGCAAATCTACTGAGACTGCACTCCATAGCTTGGTCGGCTATATTGAGAAGTCTCTCAGTGCCAAGGAATTCTGTCTTGTAGCCTTCCTGGACATTGAAGGCGCCTTCAATAATGTGCTTCCAGAAGCCATAACTGGCGCCGTTAGGGATCTAGGAGCCGAATGCTCACTGGTTGAGTTTATAGGCCAGCTACTCAGTTGCAGAGTAGTAAAGTCTAAGCTGGGTGCGAGCGAATTGTCGCGGCACGTGTCGAGGGGGACGCCACAAGGAGGTGTCCTATCCCCACTTCTGTGGAACCTCACCGTTAATACGCTACTGCGAGATACGGTATGGGGTGGCGCAAAAGTTGTCGCGTACGCTGATGACGTCGCGATCGCACTCAGGGGAAAGTTTCCGCAGACACTATGCGAGCTGATGCAACGAGCGCTTCGGGAGGTATCCAAGTGGTCCACCCAATGCGGGCTCAGGGTCAGCTCAAGTAAAGTGGAACTCGTACTCTTCACGAGAAGGTATAAAGTGCCTTCGGTGACCCCACCGGTACTAAATGGTACCCGGTTAAGTATTTCTACAAGTGCCAAATTTTTAGGCGTTGTTTTAGATAGGAAGCTGAACTGGAAAGAGAACCTGGTTCAACGTCATGAAAAGGCTTCCATAGCCCTCTATACTTGTAAGAGAGCCATAGGCAGGAAATGGGGTCTTAACCCCCAGATCTGTCGGTGGATTTTCACAGCGGTCGTCAGACCAATTCTCCTATATGGGGTGATCGTATGGTGGCCCGCTTTAGACAAAGAGGTTAACCTCAGATTACTCACCAAGGTGCAGAGATCTAGTATGATCTGCATAAGCGGGGCGCTCAGAACCACGCCAAATGAGGCTTTGAACGCCATTTTAGACCTCCTTCCTTTAGATTTGGTCGGACAACAGACGGCAGCGATGACTGCTTTGAGACTAAGAGAGACATCCCAGTGGCACCCTGAATGCCAAGGGCACTCTAGTATTTTGAACAAGTTCTGCTCTATTCCGAGCAGCACGGACCGGTGTGCTTGGACATCGGTAAATGAAAGTAACTTTACTACACGAATTCCAAGCAGAGAGGAGTGGAAACCTGAGTTTCACACTCCACCTGAGAGCATTGTCATCTATACAGATGGCTCGAAACTCGATAATCAGGTGGGAGGGGGCGTTTTCTCACGAAACCCTCTCCTGCAAATTTCCTTTAGGTTACCAGATCACTGCAGCGTCTTCCAGGCTGAGGTCTCAGCTATCATGGAAGCGGTGAAGAGTATAGGGACCGGGATTACAGGAAGAGACATCTTCATTTTTAGTGACAGCCAGGCTGCAATCAAAGCTCTGAGCTCTCTCACGTTTAACTCGAATATCGCGCTGGACTGCCGCCGATCTCTACAGGAGATGGCTAAGCAGAACAGACTGTACCTCATTTGGGTCCCTGGTCACCGGGACATAGAGGGAAACTGCATGGCAGATGAACTTGCAAGACAAGGTACGACCAAGCAGATTCTTCAGGATAAAGAACGCATTGGTATGCCGTTTGCCACTTGCAAAATGCTACTCAGAGATTTTACATATAAACAAGCTGACAATAGATGGAGGCAAAATACGGCCTGTCGAACCTCAAGGCAGACGTGGCCTAAATGGGATCGGAAACGGTCGCGCAGCGTTCTCTCTCTAAGAAGGGAAAACATTTCGAATGTGATCGGGGCTCTAACAGGGCACTGTCTGATAGGTATACATGCTGAAAGGTTGGGAGTGCCCTTCCGAAGATGCTGTAGGAGCTGCAAGAATGACGAGGAGGAGGAAACGATCTTGCATCTACTGTGTAAGTGCCCTGCACTGTGTAAAAGCAGGATGCGACATCTGGGATCACCGTTTCTGGATGACCTTAGTAAGGTTTCTAGCACCGAGGTAAATTGTCTGTTGAAGTTTATCAATGAGGCAAACTGGTTTAGTAAGGGGTAATTCTTCTTTTTGGGATGGTACAAAACTTTTCTTGTGGTAACACAATGGGCCAAATATTGGCCTAAGTGAGCCGCTGAAGGCGGCTGCCACTCCAACCTAACCTAACCTAAAAACATTACTTGAGTTTTGATACTGCACTTCAGCCATTTGCAAAATATTTTGAGCATATTTAGTTACTTTGGGTAAGTCATACACTGGAAATTGAAGGAGCCTAACATAAATGTTTTCGAACAAAAATCGCAATTATCTCCTTATTTTAGCTATTAGCAGTGAAAACTCTGACAAAAATCATATTTTCAGCCCACCCAAGTCTACAAGCAAATAATGTAGAAGAGCTTTTACAAATCTAATTTCTTGGAGCACTTGAGCAAATTTAGTTGCTGATTTTATCTGCGTCAAAAAAACAAAAGGAATTACTATGAATTAGTTGAAGAACACATTTATGTATTTTGAACACAAAAATTTTTGTTTTGAATTATGCCAATCTTCCAGTAAACGCACAATATCTGAAAGCAACATTACATATTCTGTTCACACATAAAAAATGCAATACTCTGGCTGGGAATATATTTTTAAATTTGTGTGTGTGTTCGTAAAAACATCTAGTGGCTCACATAAATAGACTATACATACCGACCAATTAGCATATTTTTAGAAACACTCTCAAAAATTTCTATTCAACCAACATGTCCTTGGCGTTAATTGGATAACTTGCTGTCACAATGCGCTCTGTAATTTGTTCACTAATTTTAAAAGCTGTCATAAATATTTAAAAAAAATCTCAGAAAATCACAATTTTCAATATATTCTACAAGCATCTGCGCCTATTAAGTAAAATTGAATAACACAAATATTTACCACTAAATAGACTACAACAACAACATCAACATCAGCCCCTCAACAACATTGCATTGACGTTCCGTACAAGCTGTCTCGTAATTTTTCACTGTCAACAAATCATTTGCACAGCTTAGTGTTTACTGGCAAGAAATTATGCTAGGCTGCACACATTTACAACAAAAAAAAAAAAAAACACAAAATATCTGCTGGCTATTAGCCGCATACCACCGCCCGCTCGCCAAGTGCTGAGTTGCTGGGGAAATTTATGATGTTGCCCCAGCGTAGCATTTGCGGCCGAATTAAGTGGCTACCGCCCGTCGTCTAGTAGTTAATCGATGCATCTTCATAAAGTGCAGACGTACAAAATGCAATTTAATGATTTTGTGTGAAATTTCCGAAGCAAATATGTGGTGTTAGTCGAGGGGAATTGTAACATAGTTATTACTTTATTTTGCCTGAGGTAAATGTTGGAAAGGACTAAAATTTTAAAATTTTCAAACCCAAGCACGCTGGTGCCCAGGGTTTTATAACTTTGTTCACCTAACGGTTGTTTGTAACAGCATAAATCAACCGAGATAGATAGAGACATATATATGTATATATCGAAATTTTAAAAATTAGTAGCTAAATTGATTAATCCATGTCACTTTGTCCGTCCGTTCGTCCGTGCAAAGGATAACGCGATAACACACTGCGTCGGTCACAAGGTAGTTTGAAAATCCAAATGTACGAAATTTGATAACCACGCCCACATAACGTTGAAAATAAAGAAAAAGCGATATTTCAATAACCACTAAAGATAGTTTTCTCAAATTTGGCATACAGGATTGGGCTGATGAGAAAAAAATATGTGGGGTTGGGAAAAATGAGCGTGGTACCGCTTACTACAGCGAAACTAAGTATATCTCTGAAACTATTTTATTCAACTATGTAAAATTTGCTACACATATTGCATTTCAAATTGTTAAGAAAATTATCGAAACATTTTAAATCGGACAAAAACCACGCCCAACTCTCATATAACGATAATTTACTATAAAAAAAGCGATATTTAAATCAGCTTTAATGGCAATTCGCTCAAATTAAATAAAAAGGATAAAAAATACATTGAATTCAAAACACTTGGAAGTGGGCGTGGCACCGCCCACTTTGTGCAAATAAATATATTTCCGGAACCATGCTACCAGTCATCATATTAGCAGTTAACAAGCAAACTTCCAAAAAATTTTAAAATCAGACCACTATGCCATTTTCTCATATAACGGTAGATTTCAAAAATCAAAAACACGCGAGATAGAAAATTTGTTCTAATTTCATATGTTGAATGGGGTTGCAAAAGCAAAAACACGGGATAGCAAAATTTGGGTAATAGGAGTGGCAATGCCCACTTTCGAAAAAAGGAGTATATCTCAAAAACTATGTCACTAAATTCCACCAAATTTTGTACACAAATTGCATTTCAAGTTAATAGAAAACCTTTTTAAAATTATAAAAATCGTAAGCCCTAGCTAACTCTCATATAACGATAAAATGCAAAAATTTAAAAAATTCCGATATTTATTAGCTACAAAATGACTATTGCTCAAATTTGATAGACCAGAGTGGGGTTGAGAATGAAATGCTTGGAATCTTAAATGTTGGGAATGGCCATGGTATCGTCCACCTTAGGAAAAAAGTTCTATCTCCGAAAATTCTTTACCAAATCCTACCACATCACGTACACTTTGCATTTCTAGTAAGGAAGCAAAAATTTCGAAAATTGTAGAAATCAGACTAAAACCACACTAACCTCTCATATAACGGTAATTTACACAAATAAAAAAAGACGCGATATTTAAGTCAACATTAACGACAATTCGCTTAAATTGAATATGAAGGATAAAAAATGCATCGAATCCAAAACAACTGGAAATGGGCGTGGCCCTCTTTGGAGGAAATAAATATATCTCCGAACCCATGCTAGCAAACATCACATTTGCAATTAATAAGCAAACTTCCAAGAATTGTAAAGATCAGAGCAAAACTGCACCCACTTCTCATATAACGGTAATTTTAAAAAATCAAAAACACGCGTTATCTGAGTAACTATTAAAGAGAATTGGCTGAAATTTAATACATATATTTAATATACAGAATACAATTTTTTTGATAATATACGTGAAATAGGTACATTTCTGAAACTTCTTTGTCAAATCATACCACATTACGTACTCCAAGGCGAATTTATAGAAGGTGATGGCATAAGAGCAGCTGATTTGATTTTTTTTTATTCAGCTACATGTATTTTGGTTTTGCTTTTGTGTATGAGCTTTCAAAAGCCGTAAAAGCAAAAACAAAATGTATTTAAATTTTGACAACTCTTACGCAGAAACGAAAACAAAATACATAGAAATTTTGTAGTTGTATTTATAACACCACCTTTTATGGATTCGTCTTGACGTACTCTTTGCATTTTTAGTTAGAAAGCACAATTTCGAGAAAATTATAGCAATCGGAGTAAATCAAAAAATAAAATATTTTATTAAATCATGTCACGAATTTTTTCAAATTTATTTTAAACATTTTAGTTAGAGAGAGAAATACGTAAAAATCAAGACGTAGGGAAGTGGGTGTGGTATTTTAAAATCGTACTAATTTCCTTTTATTTTATCTATGTATATCAATAAGCGTCTATTTTATTCTATTCTTTTGGTGAATGATAATCTCGTCTTAAATGGAGATTATATACCCCAAATATTATTTCTCTCCAGCGAATAGTTGCGAATTCAAATTTTTTCTTGCACTTTCCAAATTTACATATATCCTATATTGGGCACGAATACCACGTGAACTTAATGTAAAAAATTCACAAAGATTGGTTGAGTCCTATGGACTCACATTCATTTTTATATTAGGTATAGTAAAACGAAATCCATTAGTTTTCCAGTATATGGCTGTAGTAATAGTAATCTTTATTTGGCGTTAGAAAGATAAGATTTCGTGTTAGTAAAACTTTTCAGAAAGTTTTGTGATTGCTTGGCTCAGTATTGTCTGAGCACAAGTCAAAGATGGACACCAGCAAAGTGAAATACGCCAGGCGGCTGAAATTATGAATAGTGTTTATAGTTCTGTCCCTGCAACGGCCAATCATGCGCAATTTTAGTTTCGTCGATTTCGTTCCGGTAATTTTGATATCAAAGATGCACCACGCGCTGGAAGGCCAACTGTTGGTCAAATATCGATAAAATAGTAAAATTCGTCGAGTCCGGCCATCATGTATGGACTGTTCCGATTGTCAAGGAGCTAAATATTGCACACAAAACCATTTGGAACCATGGATCAAATTTCCATCTGCAAATCGCTGCTGAATCGCAACAAAATTTATTACTTTCGACAACGTCAAGCGAAACCGGCCGTGGCCGAATAGCGGCGAATCCACGCAGACGGTGGCTAAACCGCCAGGATTGACGGCCAGGAAGGATTTGTTATGTTGCTTGATGGGATTGGCAGGGAATCATCTATTTAATGAGCTGCTCCCCTACTCCCAATCTCTTAATGCGGACCGGTACTGTCAACAATTGAATCGTCTGAAGTAAGCAATCGCCCAGAAGCGGTCATCTTTTGCCAATCCAATACGAGAAGAATTGTGTTCCATCAGGACAATGCCCGGCCTCACATATCGATAGTGGTTCTCCAGAAGCTCTGGGAGCTTGATTGGAGTGTTCTTTGACTTCGACCTTATAGAGGTTACCTATCACCAAGTAATAAGTACCTGCCCCTTTCTTTGGCGGATAATTTTGATGGTAAAAAATTCGCCTGAAAAGAAGCTTGTGAAAATCGACTGCCCCAGTTTTTTGCCAATAGCAATAAGCTATGGATCAAAACGGTGTACATTTGATCTAACTACTTGAAATAAAAACTTGCGATGGGTATTTAAAATTTAGTTGCACCCGAACTTAGACTATTTCTTACTAGTAATTTATGGTTTTTGCGAGCACAGTTGTTTGTTTTACCCCTCTCCTTCTTGTCCTACTCATCGCGGCCTCATAATTCGTTTCGTTGGGGCTAAGACTTATTTATTCCATATCGGTGGCGCACCCAGCTAAAATGTCACTCATCTGAATTCTCTGCATTTTGTTGATAGTCGAAGCAGCGCTGCAGGTCAGCCCTTCCGTGGCTGAGCTATGCATTTTGCAATTAGACTGCGCTATGTTTGGCTAATTTCAGAGCTTCAATTTCGCACCATGAACGCATAAATGTCACAAATGAGTGGCAAAATCGAGAAACAGCAACAGCAGGTTGCTAGTTTTATTTTTTTTTTTTTGGTTTTTTCTCCCCTTGTGTGGGTGTGTGAAATTAATTACCGGTCATAGTTATCACACAAACACAGCATGCTCCATAAATACAACAAGGAGCGGAGACCTTACACCTCCACTGAAATCTCACTGGTGCAGCAGTTTGCATCAGACACTTTAATTTTTCTTTATAACGCTTGCTTTACACGCAAATTTCATTTTAGTTTTCACTGTGTCTGCCACAATTTCTGTTTCCTGTCAATTTGTCTTTTTCAATTTCGAGCGCTTTTTTTCCTTTTTTCTCTCTTTTCCATTCTTGTTTTTTTTTTTTACACATAGCTCGCACCTTTTAAAACATTTTGCGGTTTGTTTATACACATAGCACTTATTTTCGTACATTTTACGCCTGCGGACGGGCGTCAGTAGGGATATATCCCGCTGTGTGGCAATTGTCGTAAATTGTCTGGTGTCGGTATGGTTCTGCATATGTTCATGCGTACAGTTGGCGCAATAAGTCTGCGTTCTTAAGGTACTCTATTTAAAAAATAAAGCAAACAGATGGTTTTTAAATTGAAAATTAATCAGCATCTTCCCTATATTGCAAAAAAATAATAAATCCATTATTTGTGCATCAAATGGATAGTTTAATTTAGCATAGTTAGAATGAACCGCTTTAAGTTAAACCTGCACCGTTTTGTTCGATAACTTGGTGTCATTTTGAGAATAATTTCTTTATGCCATTCTTATAGAAATCCTCGTCCCTATTGGCAAACAATTTCGGCAGTCAATTGTCACAAGTTTCTCTTGAGGCAAACTTTTTAAAAGCAAAATCATTCGCCATAAACAGGAACAGATAGTAATCACATGGTGGCTGGTCCGAACTTTTAACTGGATTAATAAGAACCTCCCATCCAAGCTTCCGGAGCTTTTGGCGACTGAACGAGAACATTTGATAGTAATGTCTCCGACGCGATTAGTTCGGCGCTTAGCGTGGTTGCATTCTGGATAGCGTTTCTCTCGATTACTGGATCTATGAGAACTTTCCTAACCGCAGCGATGGAGCCTTTTTTGGATTAACTTCTTTCAGCTTCGAGAAATCAGCAACTGTGAATATTTGATTCTACACAACAAGGATTCAGTAAGCTAATTAGAGAATTATCCATTCGGAAAGTGGTAGAATGTGAGACTCAAGCACAAAAGAAATCAGCTTTGGCAAAAAATGTACTACTAGATTCCCTGACCTGACCCACTACTGGACCAAAGATATGTACATCGTTTCACAGATGAATGCAACACAGATCAGCGGATGGATGAAGGTATATATGGAACGGCTATTAAATCCTCTATAACGATGAGCATTTGGCCTACTGTGTGTTCAGACTGAGGTTCTAACAATCTTGAACTGCGCTAATATAAAACACTCTCTCGGAGGCTGAACCCTTCTGTGGAGATTTGGTTGTCTACATTCAAGAGGATGATACCAAGCTGGATCTCCGCACCCACCACAATGATGTGCGTTTGCACATTTACCGATTAGGTCTGCCTGCAGAAACAAAATGCCGACTACGTCTTGAAAACGACGGAACGTTTTTCATGTACGATGTGCCCAGCCTTGACTAAATTGGGACTGATATTCTTAGCATCGTGTGTAGTTGATCCCTCGAGTGTTAGCTGTGCGACAACCAATCACGTTATTGCCTTCAGCAGGGAGACGCTCAGGCTCTTAGGCTTTGGTCGTAAGCGGCGCGAGGAAAGGATACAAAAGATCTTCAAGGTCGCAGTGTGCTATCACTGGATTTTGGAGTGCCTTTCTAACATCAAGTTAACCAGCATTGTCATTTTTTCAGCAGTAATTCATTCCCACTTTTCTGTATTAATCATATAGATAATCTACGTAAGTAAAATATGTCATTTACGTGGGTTAATATCCGCCAAACTCTTTACAACTTCGGCCTTATATTTGGGGTTGTTGCCATATTGAAAGTATAAGTAACACTCATTACCTCGCCACCAGTTTTCAACGTTTTGTCATTTAAGAGACAACCTTTCAGGCTTCCTTGGGTGCTGGCGTAGGAATGTAAATTTTCAAAGCTTTTAACATCCGTCTGAACTTACTATAATTCCCGCTATTCGCCAGTATTGATTTAGTAGGCTGTTGCAAAACACCAAATGTCATTATCACTGGTGGGCGAGTGACTGTTTAGAAGAACTTATGGATCAGCCTCTCCGCTTGGTGAGACCAATTACAAATGTGCAACATTTTACAGTTTTTTTCTGGGCAGCAGTGCTGCGGTTGTGCGAGTAATGGGGAAAGTTGAAATTCTTTTAGCGCCAATACCCTATTATCCGGCTGTTGTATTATTTTAAAAATGATGTGCGACTTTTGGCATTTTTTCCGCGGTTGTTTCATAAAATATTAACAGAACATTTCGTCCTGTAAATACGAAAAAAATCATCACTGAAAACTTATAGAGGAAAGCGATTCGATTTCCTTGTTTGCAGCCCTGCTTTTTTTGTTGCAATTTTTTTTGTTTTGCAAAGCTTGCCCGCCCCAAAGCCAATTCGTAGAAGACAGAGTTGAATGAAAAGCTGCGCTAGTTTGCCTCTCGGCTAAAAGTGTCAACATACTTGTATTTGGTTTTTGCTTTCACGGCCTCTGCTCTTAAATCCGTACCACCTTTTTAATATGCCTTTATTAATTCCCTCTATTTTCTTTTTAAATTGAAGAGCGGAACGTTCTGGCAGCGAACGCTTTTTGTAATATTTGTAAATTTGACTTCTCTCTACAGAACTTAATTTAATTGTATTTTATTTTATTTTTGTTTTCAGAAATGTGACAGTTGAACCCCTTTATTTCTATAGGATAGAAAACAAAAAATTTGGTAATCATTTTATTCGTATATGACCCATTTTTTGCGGCTTTCTTAAAATTCTAACAGCAACAAGCGCTTGTTTTTAGAATGTGCGTTCACTTATCACACTTAGTCTATGCAAATTTGTTTGTGGTGGAAAGGTTAAGGCAAGTGTGACCAAACAGAAAAAAACACGTGCGAGTTTATGAACGGATTTAGGTGATTTTTATTTTATTTTTAGCAGTTGCCAGTTGCAGCTAGCCAAGTGAACTTGTAGCTGGCGTATTGCTAACTAGCAAAATAGGTGTGGGTTCGAATTATGCTCGCTCCTTACTATATTTTATGTACTCACAAATAAAATTTCAATGAAATTTTCATCCGTCCTGTTAAGACGACATAGCTAGAAATGTAAGTAGTATTGGGCATAAAATTCCAAAAATTATTAAAAATAAATTGGAGGATAAGATCGGCTTTAACCTGCAAACGCTCTGAATATAAATAGAGAACCGCATTTGCTTTTGTTAGCAAGCGCTTTTGGTTGGTATGACATTTTGGAAAATATTAAGCCAGCTATGCCACCATGGTGTGAATAAAAACGTGCACATGATCGCACAGAAAAAATGCATTTAAAAACTATGAAGATTGAATCTAAAGTACTTTTTCGTAGAAAATATTTTTCTCACTTCATCAATAACTTTACCAAGTAATAGTTAGGTTTTTTTTTTGGTTTTGTTTCCGATTCCGAAAAGATCGCTTCTCCCTAAAAAACGTGGAAAAAAATTATATTGTAATTGAATATTAAAATATTTTTAAAGAAAGTCAGTTATTTATAAAAATAAGAATTTGATTTCAAGGTAGCTTCTTACTTCTTATTTGTTTAAGTTTCATTATAAAAATCAATTATCAAAAAACTCTCTGATTCTTACTTATTACACAGAAAATAAAAGTTATTTTTTTAGTTTTATTTTTTTGCTTAGAAAAAAATATACTCTTAAGGTTTTTTATTTTCTAAGTTTTTTTTACTACTAAACAATTTTCCACTTACATCCAAATCAAAAAAAAAATGCAAGGGTCCGGACTTTTAAAACTTTTAGAATAAAATTTGTTAACAAAAAGTTATAGTTTTTTTCTTATATAAAATAATTGGGCAAACTGCATTTTTATTCTTTGAATCCAGTGCAGTACAGTTAAACTTGGTCAAATTTTTTTTAAGTCCGGAATAAAAGCCCTTTTTTTAATAATTAACTAGCCGCTAATCCAAATTCAACAAGTTTGGTGGCAAATAAGAGACAACTAAAATTTCTAAACGAGCAATGTGACGTATTAATTAAATTAAAAATGTTATTTGATTACCATGGAACAACAGAGCTTGGACGCGTGCGTATCATAAGCAACAAAATTCAATATAATACTATTGGCCACCTATGTTTATTAATTTTTTTTGAATAATGATTTATAAAATTATAACGCATTGTTTGAAATAAACTGTACCAATAAAAGTTTCAAACTTTTTACGAATTCAAAAACCATAAAATTTCTGGCAATTCAATCAAATTTTTGAAACTTTTAATTGGCAAAATTACAGGTGGCCAGAGGAACTCCAACTGCATCTTGTCTGGCTAACTTAACTGGTTCACAATTCCCTGCGATATCCCTGAGCCCGGATACCCAGATTAATTTGATGGAGAAATACTCCGAAAGAAGAGTTCGGCAATCCTTAGCTACTTCAGTCGCATTGTTATTGAGTTCGTAGTTCTGATTTCGTTTGGCTATCGGAGTAAATATTCACTTCCCTTACAGAGGTCACACTGGTAGGTAACCATTCGCCGCCTCCTCTATGAGGCTACCTATGCCTTAATCTTCCTTAGACAGAGTTCTAGGCAGCCTGCTCCACCTTCAACCCTTCCATCAAGTTTTTATCCCTCCGTGAATACGTTCAGCAACCCTTGGGGCCAAACATCGCACGTCTCTCAACCCTCCCTATAGGGAATGGTGATACGAAAGAGACCATTGGGAGCCATGGTGGCTGCGAAATGGTCCATTGTGGCCGGAATGAAATCTCAGTTAAATTTGTGTTCAATTTCCCGCAGCCTGACAGCGGTTTTGGTGCCAAGATTTCTCCCGCAATATCTACTTGAGTTATATTGAACATGACGTTCAGCACTAGCGTAGGTGTTGTCCGGAAGGCCCCACTAATTCCATCACGAGCTGATCTTTGCACCATTTCTAATTTGGCGACTACCATAGTGTTATCTAGGAAACCCCACCAGACAAGAATCTCTTGCAGGAGTATTGATTTCACTGCCTGCTAATATAAACATTTTATAATGCTGTAACGCTGAGAGAAACACGCTTGGGGAGTGCCCCTGCTCACTCTTCCCTAACTTAAGGCACCATCACAGTTCTGCCGACGTGCAGGGTAGATGGGACTTATGAGGTCGATTTTGACACCCAGCCTGTTTAGAGACCCTCGATGTCAAGGAAGGCACCCAGTGAGTATGTGAAAATCAGTTTCGGTTTTTTTCACATAAAGTAGGTGGAAACCATTTCGAAACTATAGTAATGTAATATATTTAATGTGGAAACCCTTTTCAAGGAATATACTTTCTCCAAGCGAAACAAAAGGTTTGAGACCCATATTTTACTACTTTATATAACTTGTGAATAATTTAATTAAATTAATTATAAGTCATATCCTCAGCGAAACGAACCGTTTAATACTCATATTTTAATATATTATATACTTGTTTATAATTTAATGAAATTTTGTCATTGCAAAGAGGTGTCAACCCTCTCCAAAATATGTTTGTGAACCTTCTCCTCGCCGAAGTATTCATATAATTTTTATATAATGACAAAATAGCACGTTCAATCACAAAGTGCTAAAAAAAACTCAGATTCCAATTTTAACAACCGAGTGAGTGCCTTGAGAATTAACCTGCATTAGTTGGGCAATATGAATTCTTAAAAATTTCGTAAGAGAGCGTAGTTTTTAATGAAGAAAAATTTAACATATCGACAAAATATGACTGATAGATATCTAAAAAATAATTTTTTATACAAAAATTATATACATATATTATTATCTTCACTCTACGTTTACAAATCTTGCTTATTGACATGCTAAGTGAGCCAAAATGGGTAGCCTACTGAAATAGCAAACGAAATTAAGCACAATTGATACAGTGTTGCCAGATCTGCCCGATTTGTGACCTTGTAATCGTTATCAGTAAGTGGAGTCTCTAAAAAAAAATGCCCCTATAATAAAAACAATAATCAATAATCAAATTACACTGCGGAACAAAATTTTGCGGTCGGAGATTTTTAAGTCGATTTAGGGTAAATTGGGGGCGCTGATTACGAAAATAATATCAGTTTTTTCGAATTGACTCTAGTTTTTCAGATAAAGACTTTTAAATATTTCACGAAAAAACCTAATTAAATATGCCAATATGGATTTAAATTATATTTTTATTGCGCGCCTGTATAAAAATAATACAAAAAAAAAAAATATTCTTTTCCTTATTTAATTTTAAAAAAATTACAAAAAACTTTTTCTGTAGGACCTCCTATGATGTCGTTGCTCAGGACAATCCCGTATTAAGTGCCAGCAGTAGTCTGCCATCATGTGGTCGTCCCATCGACCTTGGTATCTTTCTTCCATTATTTTTATGTCCTGGTGGAACCGTTCACCTTGTTCCTCACTGTAATCGCCTAGGTTGTCCGGGAATTTGTCCAAATGACTATGTAAATAATGTAATTTAATGCTTATTTTAGCTCCTAGTTTGCGAATATTGAGAACCATATCAGCAACTAGTTTTGTATAGTCTGATTGTATGATTTCCCAAAAAATTTTTGACTACATTAACAAAGCTTAGCCAGGCTTCAGATTCAATTTGTGACACATGGTTTAAGAATTCAGTGTCTTTTAGAAGGGTACGAATTTGAGGACCATCGAAGACTCCTGCTTTTAATTTTTTCATACTAAGGACTGGACATTTTTTGCATATTCGAAACAGTCACCTGTCTTATCCAGGGCTTTGATCAACTGTTTCATTAGCCCAAGCTTGATGTGAAGTGGTGGAAGAATGATTTTTTCTCGGCTTATCAGTTGGTCATGAACCACATTTGCTGTTCCTACCTCCATATTTTCTCTCACCGGCCAGTCCTTTCTAATTTCTAATCCAATGTTCATTTCTTGCACGACTGCCCCATAAACATATAAAACAGGGGTATTTAGTATACCCACTTTGTTGGCCCAATAAAAAATTCACCATCTTCAAGTCCACGCATGCTGACCACTTATGTTGTGCATACAAAATCTTTGCTAAAAGAAATTTTATATTTTCGTATTCTTCTGTTAGTTTGGTACCATAGCACTCAAGAGTCCAGAAATATTGTTACAATATACAAGATTGTCTTCTTTGGTGAAGTAAGGCAGAAGGTGTTGCTCTCAGTTCCTAAAGGCGGTAATAGCAACACCAGGTTGTAGACACAATTTTGTTTTAGCCTCGAAGCCAGAAGTTCAGACGACTTTTTTGATAAATTCAAGTCACGAACCAAGTCATTGAGCTCTTCTGTAGAAAATCCCTGTTTCGTACAACTACTTTCTTCAAAATCACTTTTACTGTTATTTGTCGGATTTTCTGATGTCTCTGACATTTCAACATCATCACAGTTTGCAGCAGATGATTATAAAAATACTGGAATTGGCAAATCATGACTGTGCAATACGGGGGGTTTAGCCGAGTTTACATTAGGATAAACCCAAGTACGTTTTCATTAATTTCTTAAGTTTCGTTTATCTCAAGAACTAGAGCCTATCCAAAAAAAAGTAAAAACACAGTTCGTAAGCCTGCTAGTAATGTTCATAAAAACTATTAACAAAATCATGTTTTTTAATTTTTGTTACGCAGTGTTATAGTTCTAATTACTTTTTCTTTCTCCCGATTTTTCCTTGTATCCCACTTTCGCTGCATTAAAAAAAAATTGGCCCCATTTTATTTTTTACATTAGGGGAATATATTGTATAAGAAAAATATAGAAATATTCCCAATATCCTACCTGTAAAGATTTCTGCAAAAAGATTTTGCAATTTAATTAAAAACGTAATTTAAAAACCCACAGACGAAGGTTTATTGGACATAATTATTACAATTATTAATTAATTTCTTATTATTAATTTATTTAAACGAAATATAATTAATAATCATTCTTCTGATTTCATTAATCTCGAAGTTATTAGGAGAAAGAAATCCAAAGAACAAGTACCTTTAATTCCATTGTGCATCACGATATTCCATATTTCTGCAAATTTTGCAACCTATTATCTTTTACCGCCATCACTTGGAGTCATAACAATAATCATAACAATAAAATTTCATTGCATGATTTGTGATTTTACATTATTGACGTTGACTTTTATTCGCACATCGGCAACTTTTATGACTATTTATGTTCGAGCAAACACCTCGGCTCGCATACCAAAAAAAAAAACAGAAAACAAACCAAAACTGCAAATACCACAAAGAGAGCAAACAACATATTGCCAAACCAGAACACCTAGCAACATTGGAATATCAAACCGAAAAAAAACCTATTCATTTTTTTATATTTTTTTTGTACACCAACAGCTTGCCATCTGAGTGCTGCGTAGGTTGGATAAGTGGTAAAATATTGAATAGAATTGCCAAGTTGAATATCGTGGTTAATAATCGCACTCGTATAATTGGCATTTAAGTTGATGAAATTCAGTTAAACTTCTTCTTTGGAATTTTTTTACGAAGTTGAGGGTTTTTGTTGATATTTAGTATTTCAGACTTGTTATAAGATCGTTACGGCTTTTAGCTGAATACTATCTTGAGTGTTAACTGGCGCTGTTAATACCTCTTTCTGAAAAAGCTAATAGAATGAAGAGATGATTGAAAAGTAATGAAATTAAATTGATCCAAGTATTTTACTAAATAATTACTTGGCGCGCATAGAGGCAGATGGATATATGTAAGTTGCAAAAGCCGATGATGTCGCGGTAATCACACAAGGAAGCCTCCTCATACCCCGTGGAAGCTACTATTTCTTCTCTAGATCCATGCCTTTAATGCAAACCCAATAAAACTGAAGCAGTCCACTTTATCAGATCATTGAGCTTCTCATCCTAATAGTTCCCCGGATTTACTCGGCTATCGTTCGTCTGATTTTGCTCTGCGGAGTTCTCGTCTGGTGGGCTACTCTTAGCAAATCGACAGCAATACGAAAAAGTGCGGAGCTAACCCTAACCGAAGCTTTATCCTCCCCATCGACTGAAGCTCTGAGTGCGATTCTACATCTGTCTCAGCTTCACGTAGTTGCTTGAGTGACAACGTTACTGTAGTCTTACGACTCGGAGAGACAGGCTCTTGGGCTCGTGTTGATTCCGAAAACTTTAAAATTTTAGGGACGATAGACACTTAGCGTGCTCTCAAAGTGGATGCTAAGCTGAGCGTAAAAATGGAGAAATGAGGTTCTAAACTGAGTGCAAAAAATTTCATTAAAAAAATCGCGCATATCCCGTAGAGTTGAAGCTGGCTGGAGTGGAGAGTAAGAATGATAAAGTTTTGAATTGTTTTCGGTGCTACCTCGTGCTTAATTGGCATAGGATATGCAGTCGCCTTTCATGTCAGTTGGTGATTTGTTTTTTTTTAAGCGCAGATTATCGCATCTACCAAAGCTTGATGAGCCACGCTTGGAATCAGTTTTATGCTCGGATCATTTTATTCGCAAAATAGCTTATTGCTACACTAAAAGATTCGCGAGGTGATTTCTATTCAGAAAAGTGCTAAAAGTTATTTTATACAACCGCATTAATTTTATGGAAATACAAAATGCAAATGAGATCATTAAAATTATAAGTTGGCAGATTTTTTTTACTAACTTTACGGAGGTGATGAAGAAACCGAGGCGATGTTCGGTTTTTGGGACGCTCAGAAAAGCGTAAGGATTTCAAATTTTTTTGCGGAGCTTTTGATGAAAACGGTAAGTTAGGGTTGCCATTTGGCGAACGGAGAGACCAATGTTTTTACGCCTGAAAACCAAATATAAATTTATAAATTAAATTACCACATAGCGAATTAACGAGTTTGCTCTGAATAAATTCTTAAGCTGCGAATCCTGTAACGCATTCCCTTGTCAATGGTAATAATATTTATTCCAACGATTGGAATTTCTGTGCTATTATTATTGCAATCGATTATTATAATCGAGTAGTATCCTCAAAAGCATAACAATAAGAATTACAATAAAGTATTTTATGAATGCAATCATAGCTATAACCACAGCAAAACTGTTGCCAACTAAAAATAATTTTCATTTTATATCCATTGCAATTCCAAGCAGAAAATATAATATGTATGTAAATGTGTGGGCATGCATGTGGGCGTCGAAAGGTTCACACGTGAAGGCAGCCGTTGAGATGGCGGACAGAAATTCGTATAAGTGTCAAGAGTGCTGCCAATAAGTCTGCCAAACAATCTCTGCCAACGCACTGTGGACAAAAAGGCGATTTTTTTTAGCAAAAAAAAAAATATTTGGTTTTTGCTATTCTAGCAAATCTTTACCAAATCGCCAGAAGTTGCTAGTTTTCCCAGAACTTGGCGGCATTTGCCAAGAACCAGTACCCTGTCTTCCGGAAAATGAGAGAATAAATGAGGGAATATATGGTAAAGAATCTTTATGAGAAATAATAAGTTTTGGCCAAAGAATATTTGCTGTAAAAGCTGGTTTGAAACTTTCGATCTTAAATTTTACATTTTAGTTTTTTCATTCAGGGCCAATATATATTTTGTGGATTTTATTTTTTTGGATTAAAATTAATCGTTAAACTGAGAATCCAATTAAACGGGGTGGAAGTCACTATCTCAACCGAGGTCAAGTACCTTGGTATTATTCTGGACAGGTACTTCGAATGGAAGCGACACAACGAAGACCGCTCCAGGAAGGCCAGCACCACCTTGAACGCTTGTAAGACCTCTATGTATAGGAAAAAATGAGGGATAAAACTACATATAATACACGGGATGTATACAGTAGTGATAAGACCCATTCTCTAAGCAATACTTCACCCAGAGCCAAGGTGGAATGGGTACAACGTACGGCGTCCATGATTGTCACCCACTAAATCTCTGGATTGAATTTTAAACCTTCCACCCGTAGATCTATATTGCAAATTTTTAGCCGGCTACCGGATTTAACGGCGTAGACGTAGCTCAGGTTCGGTCATGCAAAAGTCCTGTAAGCTCTTACGAATACTCTAGGGAAGCGGGATTTACTCCAACGGACAAGTACTGGCCCTCGGAGGCTGCTCGGTGGCTGACAGTATCCGCTCATTCAGACACACCTGCCACCATATACTCTGGTAGGGGCTAACAAATCTCTGAAACAACATTCATATTTCCTATTAAATGCAGAAGTTGTCTTAATCTGCTCTAGACGCGGGTATCCCTCTTACTTCCTGCAAACACAGTGTAAAATAGAAACTCATCGAGGAGGTGAACATCAGGTAAGACACGGAATTCACGTGTCATATTACCAAATAAGTTTGACCGCCGTGCTCTCAGACGAATGGTCGGGATATTAACTGGGCACTGCCTTATCGGCATACATGAGAAGATATAGGGATGCTTAACCAACGATTTCTGTCCCAGTTGCAGGGACGAGAAGGAAGTTGAGAGCATCGAACACTTTCTTTGCCACTTTCCCGCCCCGGCCAAGACCCGAAACCAATACTTCAATAAGGACTTTTTGGCCGACCGGAGCTCGGTGAGCGTTTCTGATTTTCTGTGCTATGTGCGGCGCACTCGATGGGCTACCTTCTATAGGAAGGAAGAAATGGGAACATGTCTCCCGGCAGGGATATTATTTAACTCAATCATTTTTCAAAATAAAATAAATATTTCTATCAAAAAAAAAAAACAACAACAAAAAATATTAAAAATAAATACAAAAGTTTAACTTCTCCAAAACCAATTTTTTCCTAAAACTTTTCAGTTTTTGCACTCTATAACTTTTATTTTTTAGCGCCTTAAAATGGGCTACAATTCCTAAATTACGGGTATAATCAACAAAACACGCAATATAATTATTTTACTCACTCTAATATTGTAAATAATCGAAATCCTGTATACAAAAATTTTGTGTCACCGTATTTGTGGCCGAACCCCTCCGAAATGGCTCGGCCGATGTTAATGAAGTTTTGTATGTACATATAGTTATTTGGTAGGTCTGAGAATAGGCCTTAAAGTATATTTTGTGCTTGGAGGAGGGTTGCCAACTGTTTAAAAAGCCAAACTTAATTAAAATATACATAAGTCATATGAAATATTAAAATATGGGTGTCAACTGGTTTGGCTTGATGGGGAGAAGATGCGTACCTGTATTTTGAAGAGGGTTGCCACCTGTATGAAAAGGCGAATGCAGTTAAATTATACAGAATTATATGAAGAACTAAAATATGAGTATCATACGGTTCGTCACGGTAAGAAGACCTATAGCAAATTTTGCGAAGGTTGCCACCTGTTTGAAAAGTCGAATGAAATATGTGTGAAAAACTGTTCGATAGAGGGTTGCCACTTGTCGAATTTATTAAAATTAAACACAAGTTTATGAAATAGTGAAATATGGATGCCAAACGGTTTGTTTTGCTGTGGAGAAGGTTTCAAGCTAGTTATCTAGTTCATATACTACCTTTTGATATTTGAAAAGTAAACTTTATTCGTTGACCTGACTCCAATAGAAAGCCAACAAAAATGTACTGCAGCAATATAAATTTTGAATATAAGATATGTAGATTAAATTTTAAATGTGTAACAAACTGTAACTAAGATTATGTTTAAATAATAATTTTTCTTACATGATTTAATTTATAAACTTTAAAATTTTAAACCACAAATTATTTCCCTTTATGCCATATATATCGACTTTTACCCCACAGTGCAGCGTAGCGTGGCGAAGGGCAGTGTCTCAAGAATGCAATAAATAACATTTAAATGGCATTACGAACATTTATGCACCACCACCGCTACGACACCCTGACGCAAACAGACCAACAAACAAACAAACAAACGAACACACAGAAAGACAAATAAACAATGGACACGCGCAGTAGTCTGAGAAGATGGAAAAATTCAAGAACGCCTTCCAAATACAAAACTACTTAGTAATGAATTTGCTTCCTTCCAAACAAATTCGCGTTGCAAATAACAATTGGACACAACTTAAAAATTCATATTTCCTGCAGTCAGTAATACCGACACTTCTTCACACAACAACAACAGCAGTAACACAAAAAAAACCATATATGTACATACATACAACAACATCGAGGCTCCTTAAGTGGAACTTTTGTGGTCATTAGTGAAGTTGAAGTGCAGAGAAGTTATGACCCAGCGCATATTAAAAGCGTATCGATGGTAAGCTATGGCAAGTACTTAGCTGACAACAACAACAGCAATACAACTGCAAATCTACAAAAAGTAATAAGCTAGTAATAACGAATGGGGAGACAGCGAAAATGAAATGAATAAAATTAGTTAATTTGTTTGTTGGGTAGGATGTGTCATAAATTTAATATTCATTGCAATAGCATCGTTGTTTGTTTTTAGGAAATCCCCAATGATTTTTGGGATGGTTAGATAAAAAGTACCTATACAATTGTACGTGGGTATGAAGAGAAATTCTTAAACTCAAAATGTACTCTAACTAATGGGAATCTGCCTTTAATGTTCTATAAACACCATAGCTAAGTATCTATAAATATCTAGATGTGTAACAGTCTCTGTTCGCACTTCCAGTATCAGAGCATGTACGTTGATTAGACAGTGACCTGCAAGAATTCTAATGA
This sequence comes from Anomoia purmunda, assembly GCA_951828415.1. NCBI lineage: Eukaryota > Metazoa > Arthropoda > Insecta > Diptera > Tephritidae > Anomoia > Anomoia purmunda. Next base: position 51,216,673 of record OX639995.1, read on the forward strand.
GAAATTAAACCTCGCTCTGATTTAACCTCAGAATTACGGACGTGCGCTTTTTATCATACAATGGAAGGTTCTGCAGCGTTCGTTTGCGGCATGCATGACGCTGTTTGGTATACCTACTTTGCCCTTCCCCGGAAAGATGCGAGGCGGTCATACTTTTCCAACTCGTCAGCTTTGCAATTACCTTCAATGTCTCGGTGCCCAGGCACCCATATGAGTCGTATTTTATAGTCATGGGCCATCTCGTTTAAAGATCAGCGGCATTGAGTTTAGGAGTTTTAGGGCCGCTTGACTGCCAGAAAAGTTCCAGCTCTGGGGAAAACTGCTCTCCGACCTTCCTAAGTCAATTTGAGGGAGATGCATTATCGCATTCAGAGCCTCAGTAGGTCAAGGGCACAAGACTCTACTTAAGCTCCCTGTGGAGCTATAGAGCTCCGTAGAGAAGGATCAGATGAGCGATGGTCGTGTATATACAGCGGACTGTCAAGGAAGGCGATCGCACATGCGACAATATTGTTGGAGGCCCCTGATAGGCCCGGAAGATTATCGCAAATTCCTTTGTTTCTAGGGATCGTTCAAGGGATAGCTGGCTCTGTGGATTTGCCCTTGCTGTAGACGTGCGGCGCATTAGATTGAAGGGCTGGGTTTATTTATTGTCGCATACATGTTTCTAGAAGCCTTTTCCGAGTTTTTAGGGGAAAAGAGAAGAGACTTATGGGTCTGAAAACGCCGGTCTTAGAGTGGGAGGCTCTGTCCGCCTTCGGTATGGATACAAGGCTCTTAGACCTCGTGTTAGTCTATTCTCGCCACTATTTCGCAAAATCACACTCAGGGTAAGGTTTTGGACCGTTAGGCGGACCCTCAAATACACCTCGCCTACTATATAGATTGCTTCTTTATTTAGTTCAGCACCGATGAAATTCCGGTCCTTTGGTTCCTGGTCCGCCTACAACAAACCCACCGTAAGGGCTCCCGGACAATGCTGATTTTGTGTACAGTACTGTCCTTCGGACTTCTCGGATCAGAGAGTGCCTTAGTCCTGTTACTGATTGGTGCGGATGCATCTGCTGTTTGCTGAAGTAAGCCCTGTGGTACGGTGGCCTTGCGCGTTGGGGAGTGTGTGGCTACTTTCGGCTTTGTTGGGGAGTAACGGACTCCTTTATTGCTGTTGTTGTCTTGTCTACCATTTAACGCACGAACGGCGGAGAAAGGCAATGTCCACCCGGTCAGAGATCCGCTGTACTCGGGTAATAGTAATTGGCTCACCCGAAATTCAGAGCGCTCCTTTCCCGAGCCCTAGCCCATAAAATTTTGGGGAATGCTGCTGTAGTGACAGTCATTGGCCGGATATAAATCCGGGTCGTTCCGGTATCGTAGAACCGACTGTCAGGTTAATTTCTGGGACGGGTTGTATGACACCTTGAATCGGTTCTGAAGAAGAGGAGAGAAAGGCCTCTATCAGCCTAAATCTGACCAGAAACCTTAATATCAGCGAGGGGTCGGCGCTCGAATTAGCCGCCATAACGCTACCAGGTGTCTCCACGGGGAGGCCCCTTGTGCTAGGGGGGTGACAGCCACAGCTCGACGTTTGGGGTGTAAAACTTGTCGTGTAAAAGCACTGCTTCGATACACAAGTTTGGTAAACTTTTATTCCAAGTTACATGCCATTATTCTTTAAAAAATATTGGAAAGCGTTCAATTTTGCAAAGCAAAAATTATTATTTTTGCACACAATTTACAACCCAAAACTTTTTAAACAAATATCCACGCCGAAACATTTCACTCCTTATCTGATACGATTTAATTAACATACACAATTTTCTTCATTTTAAAGCGAAAATGAGTGAAAAAATTATCTTTTTCTCCAACGTTGAGTGTTTTTTAAACATTTTTTTACTTCGATAATAATTTTTCAGAAATGGAGCAATATTAAACACAAATAATAATAAAAACCACTTCACACACTATTTGAAAACAAAAAAAAAATGTTTCTCTAGTTATCGCAATACAAAAAAATAACTGACTCCACAAATATTTTGTATGTCACCAACAATGCTCTATTTTAACAAGTATAAAAAAAAAAAAGAATTTGAGTTATTTCTATTTACGTTTTAAATAAAGGGGCTTCCGCATGCGGCGTGCAAAGTGAACCCTTTTACTTTTCCCTTTACCGATACCTTTTAATTGTTTTCCGGCTATGAAATATTTCTTATCGCATGATTGATATTCAAACGGCATGGAGCGCGTATTAAATTAATAAAGTATTGAGGTAATCCTTTTTAGAGCCACATTTCTTTTGAGTTTGAGTTTATTGATTTTGTTTTTTTTCCGTAAGCGCCCAGTAAAAAAACATTTTTTATTTGTCGTCATTTATAACATGCGACCATTTTTTTTTTTGTTTTGTGGTTTCCTTAGTAGACGTGGCAGTCAATTTGTCATCAACGCACATCAATCATAATTTGCTGTATTTTCTTTTCGGCTATAGCAAACCAAAACCAAAAAGTAGACCGAGAATTACGATAAGGAATTGGACAGTTGCTGTGAACTGGCAAGAAAAAAGGCAAGCTTTTTAAAAAGGGGGAAAAATATAAAAAATAAATAAGCGACATCGTCAATATGCAACTTTTCAACTTCAACATTTGCAGCCTTTAGTCCTCGGTTGTTGCTCCGCGCTCTGGCACTCATTCCCTCCCTCAGCTCTAGTAATTTTTCCGTTTTCTTTACTTTTCCGGCATTTTCCCCACTTTTCTGTGCCTTTCCGGTTGTCGTTCAACATTTTGGCAGTTACTTAACTGCCAAGACGAGCATGCCAACCAGCGAGTGAGTAAAATTGATGAGTTTTCTGTAGAATTTTGCATTTTTAATAAAGTCACAGACACCGACCATTGCCATAAGCGTGTGACTAGCTTTGGAATGAAGTGTTGAGTGAAGAGTGTTGGGCGCCGGAGTGTAGACTAGTAAATGGATTATGACACTATCCTTTTTAACCACTCTTGGTTTTCTCGTTTTTTTTTCATGCAAATCGGAATTGAAGTATGGCGTTTATTTTCGAACTTTTTTCTCTAAATTTCCATTTCTTTTTTGTGGGCATTGGCACAAGAAATAAGCTTTTATTGATTTTATTGTTGTTTCTTTTTAGTGCTGCTTTTTCATAGATCGAAAGGACTACAAATGTGACCCTTTACTAGTTTACTTATCACTCAGTAAATCTCTAGCTTTTTCATTACCTATACGCATTTGGTCCTAGCTATATGTAATGTGTGTATGTGCATTAAGCCGTATCACGTTGTATGAAGGGAAAAGAAGTTCAGCGTGTGTTAGTTTTATTTGAACACTTACATATGTTGAGAAAAAATGTTGGAGTTGTAGACACCTACTAAAAACAGCTAAATCGCGGTTTTGAGGTAAAACTCTTTTAGCGGCCCGAGAGTGAGTTTTTACATCGCGTAACGATCGCTTGCTTATATCGCGTAACGAAGTCAACACATGGCGCATTTGTGGATCAATAATATCGCTCCTACTTCTACTACTACTACTATTAATTACTTCTACTGCTAGTACTACTAATTACTACCACTACCACAAATGCTACTACTAATCTCTACTACTATGTTTTAATGCTACTAATAACCCCTACCGCTATTTTTACCAGTTTTTACTACTTTTTTTTACTAATTCTACTACTACTTTCTACTACTATTTTTATTAATGCTACATCTTACTAATACCGTTTTTGTACTTTTTACTACTATTGCTACTACTAATTACTACTACTATTTTTACTAATTTTAACTGCTAACTAACACTACTACTTCTACTAACTACTACTACTACAACTATGAATTACAACTACTACTTAGTATTAACGACTACTACCACTATTACTCCATTTTTTAACTATTTACCTCTTTTTAGAATTGGCACAGAAGTTTTACTTCTGGCTCGCGCTCTTAGGAGCACGGGTATTTTTTCGCTATAACTTTCTTATTTGATGTCTGATTTATAAAATCTTTATGCACGCCGAAACTATCGCTATTTGTTTATTTTTTTAATGTAAATCTAAAGCTCTCGAAAAATTATAAGGGAATTGGCTAAAAAGTTTTAGGCTTTATTCACAAACAAAAAAGTAATAATTTGTTTAAAATCCAGCAAACCCCATCACTTAGCAACTGCTAACTTTTGCGCTTTGATGAAAAATTATTCCAAGTATTTGCGTGACTCGGGAGCGCTGTATAGCTCCTGACTGTCATGTTTAGCGAAAATATGTCCAAGACGTTCTACATATTTCTGAAACTATAAGTGAAGATTCAACAACATTAAACAAATCGCACTGTAGTAATTTTATGCAACGCAATGCATAAATTTTGTTCGTTGAAGGATCCTCTTGTAGTTCTTTGTGGTGGAAGCATGGAGATTTAGTATTTTTGAAAATCTATTCCAGTTTATTAGTTCAACGTAGAAATATGTAACTGTCTCGAACTGCATTGGTCTAAAAAAGAGAATCTCGCTGTGCCGGTACAGTTCGATTATTCGATATTTAAATAAATAAAAGTCGTTTCAATTTTCAAAATTAAGATACCTCAGTCAATATGGTTCCATACAGTTTATTTGAAATGAAAGCATGCGCTGTGTATTTAAGGTTCCTTTGCCCCCTTTTTTATTTGTTTTAATTTGTTAATTTCATCTAACAATGAAGTTTTGAACTATGAGCATATACAGGGTGGGCCAAAAGAAACCAAGTGGTGTAAGAGTTGTGAACCTCTCCATTATAAATTCTCCAAGTGTTGTCTATATAATCTGAAAGAAAAAATAAAAAAAAATTAATAAACGAAAAAGTTATTAAACTTTTACACCCCTTGGTTTCTTTTGGCCCACCCTGTAAATAATAGTTTTTTCATTACCTATTGAGGAAAGTGCATAAAAAACCCCCGAATATGCTTTACGTCACAGGTAGAGCGGAAATGGATAAACAAATTTATTAAATCACATTATTGATTACGCATTCAAATACCAAATTATATCGGATAATTAATTGTTTGCTTGTGTCTGTTGGTTGACCCGCAAGCATTCCTGACGAGGCATACCGCCCAAAAATTTTTCAAGAAACGGAAAAAATACCTTTCATACTCAAAGAATTTCTATGGATACTATCAACTTTATTACAAATATGACTTTAAAACTTTCGATTGTACCCTTTTGGTATAAAAATATTAACAAAAACTTTTATCAAAGAGAAAAAAAAGTTGCAAAATTAAGTTTATCAAGTTTAAAAAAAATATATATTAATAAACTTTAGTTCATTGTCTACAATTCTCATCAGCAAACCTTTTTCCCAGAATTCATAAATTTTGGGGTAAAAATTCCTTAAGAAAGGTGACCAAAAATTTTCATTAAAATCGAATTTTTGCAAAATCGTTTACCGCGCTTCACATAAAAATATAATAATTGGACGCTTGCATCATATCTTGATGTTGTAACACAAATTGACTGGCCTACAGTTTACGCCGACTGCGATTCGGTTATGTCGCACGGGAATATTTACCAATCTTCATTATTGCTCCAAAAATTCCAATTTCCCTCAAAAATATCGTAACTCGTCATTCAGAGAAACGTAGATGTTTTCAGAAAACTACAAATACGAGTATATTTCAGCCCCCAAATCCATTTCAGAAAAACGCAAATGTATTTCAGAAACGCGAAGATGTATTTCCGAAAATCACAAATAAATTTAAAAAAAATATTTTTAAAGTTTGAAAAAAGAGTATGACCCAAAAAAATGTAGCAAAAACTTGTTCCAGTTTATCATTGCAGGTCGTACTACCGCAAATAATAATTAAGTCCTCCATATCCTTGCCAAACTCCTCCACTTCTCACATTCACCCACATCCTGCACTTTCTTCTTTAACCCTGCATTACTAACCTCAAATCATGTCGCATGGTTACTAACCATGGGTCTTATCGACCCTCATTTGTATTATCTATTAAAATCGTTTAAACTTATAAATTGCTAAAACGTATACGTCTTTTAGTATATTGTAGTATTTTATTGTTAAATTTATAAAAGGATGTGTTAAAAAATTAATTTATATATTTAAATTGAAATTAAGTTTGTATTCATTACAACATAGCTAAAAAAGAGAAAAAAAAAGTTATCCAGCCAGATTCCGCATAAAATGATAAGTTTTAAAGATATAGACTTCAAATAAAGTGCATTTGAAACCTGAAATATAAAAGTAAAATGTTAAAAAGAAAAATTGGAATGACTAATTTATTTTACTTAATTTATTACACTAATTTAATTTATTACACTATTGCTAACTATGGGTCTAATCGACCCAGGCTATTTTTTAAAACAATTTTTTATGCATAATATTTTACATGTTTCTTATTCTTATTGTTTATAAACGTTTAAATATGTACAAATTTAGATTACACATATATCTTGCGTTAAAAAATATTCTTTATTTTTTGTTAATTTAAAAAGTTTGCGTGTCTGGGTCGATTCGACCCTAAGGTTAGTAATGGAGGGTTAAAAGAACGGCGCCTCGTTTCCAGCGACAACAATCATCTTCTTCCACCCTTCTACCCAACAAACCATTACAGCTACTGTGTGTGGCGACTCTGCCGGCTTGCAGCAGTTTTATAAGATCTCCATAAAGATGCCATATTGAACACTTTCCTTCTTCAATTATATGTTTTCTGAAATACAATTTTGACTTTTCTGAAGTACATTTTGACTTTTCTAAAACAAATTTGTGATTTTCTGAAAAACAATTGGATTTCTCGAAAATACAGTTGGAAAAGGTGTAGACGATGGCATTGCTAAAATCAACTATTTTCAAATTCATCTGCTGCTTAAAAAAAGTTAGGTGGTCTATCCTCACGCGGCGATTCCTGCGTATGCGGAATGCCTGAGTATTTTCGGTAGTTAAAGTGAAAAACCACATTGAAATCGGAAACCCTGGCTCCGAGGAGAATCAACTCAACCCCCGTCACTTGACAAATGGTTTGGCTCATCGGATATCTTTTTTTTTGTTTTTTTTTCTGTATTTTCACAAATAATTTCGTTACTCGAAAAACAAAATACTTCACATGAATTAACCTAATAATCTAAACTAAGTCGTGAAAATTGGTTCATTTTGGGCGGTCGGTATGTTTAAAAATTTAATAAGAGTTTACTTAGTTCGTCGTTTTTGACGCAAATAGCAGAGAAGAGGTTAAAAGCACCTACTTAGTTTGTAAGCGTATAAAAATGTTGCTATTTATATTGTATCCAACTCAAGCCACTTCAATTGCTGGCAAAACTTTATACTACAAATATGCCAATTTTCAGATAAAAAAATTCATTCATACCTTTTTTTGAAAATAGGCTGCAGTTTGCCATGTGAGCCTGTTTCGTATTTTTTGCTTAATACCTTTTTCGCAAGCTCAATTGAAGTGTTGGCAAAACATGAAAATGCCATCAAAATGAGAGCCATTGCGAATGCCATCCACTCAAAAACATATCTGCATATGCATACCTATTTTTGCACACACAAAAAAAAACAGAAACCGAAACACTTTTACACGTCACTCAATGATGCTGTTCAAAATTTGTACGCGCTTTTCGAATCCACTGTGATGACATGTTATTTTGGTTTTACATTTTTTCTTTTCACCCTCCAATGCTGGCATTGGCAGAACATGCAGGCTTTATGGGGCTGTGCAATTTTCGGTTTGAAAATCGTTTCACAGAATCAGCCATTTGTATTTAGTTTTTTATTATTACTTGCTTTTTTAAAGCACGTTATGTATTTCAAAAACATTTCCAGCTTAACCCGCTTCGGGTTCAAGTGGCGTGAATTAAAATGGTCGAAATGCGGCTAGCCTAACCAGCTTAGATTTCTCGGCGATATACAACTTTAGTATCATGCACTGTGATATACAAAGATATAGTGTAATAAATTCGGGTTATCGATTAAAAATTTAAAATTCATCAAATTGTGATTGAATTTTTCAAAAAAGCAGAAAACACACCAGCGAAAATTAAACAACTTAAAAGTATGGGGGAAAGAATTTCGTTTGAGGAGAGAATCAACTGATAACGAATCGCCCTGAAGACGATTATTCGAGGTTATTATGGGCGAAAACAACAAATTTGTAGAGAATGCAGTCTTGGCGAAAAACTCTATTCTAATTATTTTGTTCGTCGATATCTCGATCTCAGTTTGAGTTCACCTTCGGGAACTCTTGACTATGCCTGGTCGACTTTATTTTTATTTTTTTAAATGTTTTTTAACAATAATTTCTGGTTAAATTTTGAAATTTTCTGGCAACACTGCTACATGAACATTACCGTATAAATAAGGTCAGTGCAAGGTGGTGCGAAGTCCGACAGCACGAAATTTTGAACGCACTGGCTGAAACTAATATAATTTATTTACAAAAAAAAATCACTCACGAATAACCGAAAATCAAGCTAAAATACAATAAGGGTAATCACAATTTAGTGCAATTGTTTTTGTATTTCAATATTTCGAATAATTCTCCAAACATTTTTTTAACTACTATATGGCAGTTTACAATTAAATGCAAATAGTAGCTTAGCATCATGACGTTGACAAATCACCATGGCGACGCAAGACAAGATCTCCGTCAAATTTTTACAAACGCACCGAAATATGCAAATGCAAGATCATTTGCATTGAATTGTGAATACCCTTTTGAGAACTCCCCTTATATCGGGTGTTTTTTTTACAGGTTTGTTTTTCGAATAGAGATAAAACTGGCATTTTGTGGTCAAATCTGGCAACTCTAATGTCATTTATGTTCAGTTTGGTTTGCCATTTCATCATGAACAGGTTGACAAAAGAACAACGCTTGCAAATCGTGCAAATTTATTTCGAAAATAATGGTTCAGTTCGCGAAGTTTACCGCGAGCTCCGTCAATTTTATGGTCGACATAATCGTCCATCAGAGCAATTAATTCGGTTAACCATGGATCGTTTTCGCACTACGTTTACTCTATGTGATAATACGCATCCGCAGAGACGTCGAACAGTGCGCACCGAAGAAAAAATTGCCGCTGTAGAGCAAAGTGTTGAAGAGGACCCGAATGAATCGATTCGCCACCGTGCACAGCAATTGGAGCTTTGTCCATCAACTTTATGGAAGATTTTGCGCAAAGATCTTGGCTTGCGACCTTACAAGATCCAGCTTGTGCAAGAATTAAAGCCGCGAGACCATGCAATGCGTCGTGATTTTGGTGTATGGGCCGAAAATGAGATTGATCTCGATGCTGATTTTCATCGCAAAATTTTGTTCAGTGATGAGGCTCATTTTTGGTTGAATGGCTACGTCAACAAGCAAAATTGCCGCATTTGGAGTGAAGAGAATCCACATGAGACCCTTGAAACGCCATTACATCCACAAAAACTGACTGTTTGGTGTGCTCTATGGGCTGGTGGAGTCATTGGGCCATACTTCTTCCGCAATAATGCTGGAGAGGCAGTTACCGTTAATGGAGACCGGTATAGAGCCATGATAACCGACTATTTTGTTCCCGAATTGGATGGCATGAATGTGGATGAGTTGTGGTTCCAACAAGACGGCGCTACATGCCACACAGCGCACGTCACAATCGATTTATTGAAGGAAACATTCGATGAGCGCATAATTTCGCGGAATGGACCTGTAAATTGGCCACCAAGATCGTGTGATTTGACACCATTGGATTATTTTCTTTGGGGATATGTGAAGTCGCTCGTCTACGCCAACAAACCAGAAACGTTAGGAGAATTGGAAGCCAACATTCGTGGCGTTATTGCCGACATACGGCCCCATATGCTCGAAAAAGTGGTTGAAAATTGGACCTGTAGAATTGGCTTTATTCGAGCCAGCCGCGGCGGCCACATGCCCGAAATCATATTTAAACATTAATGGCATAAAATTATCCTTCCAATAAAGCCAAATTGATGGACCTTAAAACGATTTTCTTGTGTTTTATTTCAATTCGAAGTTCTATACCCCTAAAAAAAACACCCGATATTTTGTTGGAATATTATCTACTATTATGCAATGACTGGTAGGCCCAAAGAGCAGCAAAACTTGCAAATATATTTATTTATATTTGCTCTTAATGTTGAGATTAAAAATAATTTTTGAAAAATATTCGAGTTGCTATGGTGTAATTCTTTTTTTAGTTTTAGAGATCTACAGTTTCATGCATAACTTCCTATTTATTTAAAAGGAATATTTTGTACCCACATTCATAAACATTTCTCTAAATTTTTTGTTAGCTTTGTCACTTTTGAAAAAAAAAGAAAAATTACGAAAATGTTAAGCCTAGTTGCGCCCACAAAGTATTTAAGATTTAACAAGAAGCAACAGGAATCTTTAATTCTTCGATAATGTACAAGGAACCAGTATAGGCTCATAATACTTTTAATACTTTTCATACCTAAGTATGTTAATTGTTAGATCGCCGTTTAATTGTTATAAGTTATATGAAAAATTGATTTTCAATTTTTTTTAATCAATCCGATGTTGACTTCTGTGAAGATGATGACGACGCCGATGCCGATGAAACTTGGGCTCCTTTCAATGTAAACCTCCATGCACAGAAGTGTAACGAAAGCACAGGTATCGATCGTGTTTTTGAATGTTCAAAATACGAGCTAACTACAGCAATTGAACACTCTAATGCTGTGGATCTAGCTTCCGCATTATCCTCGCATGGTAGATCAAAAGCAATCGCCAGGATAGTGCACATAACATAACATATGCTTGTCAAAATCAGATATCTGTTAAACCCCCATTATAATATCTTTTGAGAATTCAACAAAGGAAAGGTCGTACAATTTACTAAAATGTATGTCCTAGCTAAGAGAAGTCAAGAGGCGTCCTTTGTACCGGACGATATGAACCGATTCTACGGGTGTGCGATTATAGTGGGTTGTCCTAGTTATTCCGCCGTAAAAATGTGCCGGTCCCGGGACAAATTCCTCTAGCTTGGAGCAGATATACGCTTGGATGAAATTTCACCTCCGTGGAGAGAAGATGGCGCTGTATTGAGTTGAAAACTAAAATAACGCGCTACTCAATTGAAGGAAAAAATTATACCATTTACTGTAAGGTGTCTTGTCCGACGGCCTGCTGATTTAAAAAATCTTGTATGCGTTACTTCTTGTGGCACCGTCGTGGATTTTGAATTGTCTTAATGGGCTGGATATTTGAAGAGTGTGGCCTTGAACCTATACCATCTATAGTCATGAGATCGATCAAAAACTTACCGATGCTGGGCCGGAAGTCGATTTGAAGTGAAGTTTTAAACACATTACCTTTAACATTTTTTAAAGTATTCATCTTATTATTTTTTACCAAATGGTTTTGTTTTTTTTTATTTAAAAAATTACGTACCATATACTTTAAAGCTGAATAAATTCTTAGAAACCTAACGAAAATGTTTACTCAGTTTTCGTAAGTATTTTACACCCACACAAATGTGCGATGCCCTTTTTATAAGAAACAATAATGAGAAATAGTTTCCTAGACACAATTTGTAAGAATTTTATATTACAGAAAATATTTCAATTACAATATTTCATAACGAATTGTTAGCGGTATAATACTCCGGTCTAAATGGGTTATTTGTGAACAAAACAATTTACTTGCAAACGGGAATTATAAACTCAACCCTGAAACTATTTTTGTTTCATAATTAAATTAACTTATTTTCTTTTGTTATTTTTCAGTGTGCCAATGCAATGGACATGCGCGCCGTTGCCGCTTCAATTTAGAACTCTACAAACTATCCGGCCGTGTTTCAGGAGGAGTTTGCTATAATTGCCAACACGACACCACCGGCCGTTATTGTCACTACTGTCGCGAGGGTTACTACAGGGATGCCTCCAAGCCGTTAAATCATCGCAAAATCTGCAAACGTAAGTAAAAAATATAGAAAATAATATTATAATATTTGTGTCAGGTAAAAAATGAAAAATGTGTAGTTAAATATAGAAATTGTGAAAAGCAGGGATTAACACAATAAAATAAAGTGAGATTGTGTTGATCCGATGGTTTACCATTTCCAACTATCGTACATCGAGTTTGCTGTAATTCCGGACAGGCGTCAAGAATGTGGATTACATTAAAGTCAGTGGATCCGTAGAAAGAACATTCTGGTTTACTTGTGCCATTTAGCAAATGTTCGTGTGTCGCAAAATTATACCCAATTCTGAGCCGCACAAAGATTGTTATATTATGGCAATGAGAGTGCGCAGGATAATACGCATTCGTGCCATTGGGATTGGAAATTTTAAAATGGTGATTGTAATTGATCCATTCTCTTAAAGACTTGTCGTTAATGCATTTTTTTATGTAATTATCTATATCCTTCTTTGTAAAAATGTCATGCATGTGTAATGGTTGTCTACAGACTTCCTTAGCCTTTCGGTCTCCAATTTCGTTGCCCTGTTTTCCTACGTGCCCAGGTACCCACATAATTTTGATATGGCTTCTGCTTTGGTATAGGATATTGAGTATCTTTGTTATTGTAGGCGTATCATTTAACTGGTCGAATATACATAGCTTCAATGGCGGGTTTACTATCGCAACATATTACGGGTTTCTTTATATTTTGAGATGCGAAAAGTGCCGCTTCAAGCAAGGCAGCTGCTTCGGCTGTAAATGCTGTGCTGTACGATGACATGGAGCAGACGGCAATGGTGGCACCTAGTTTATTTGCCACAACAAATGTAGTAGTGGTGTTTGATTTAGAACCAACCGTCTGTATATACGAACTCCCAATTTTCGGTGAAGGGCGCTATTGCTTGGTTATACTTATAGTTGTTGGTATTCGTTGCAGAGAACTTATAAGTATTAGACAGAGAAGTAGCATCTCGCTTCATTCCTTGTCTCGTACCGCGGATTTGAGGGGAACTGTATTTTTTGGCTTATCCCACCACCCGTCAGCAAAAGTTAACAGCGGTCTTTGAGAATTTTTTTTTTTGAATAAATGTTTTACTTTGTGTTTTAAATGTAAAATGCGAAAATAAATTATGATTAAAAAATTGTAATTTATGAGTAAATAATTACATTACCGTCTGGATTAGTTCAACTTTTATTTTACTTAATACGTACTAATGTAAAAATTACTGTGTATATCGGGGATGTCGCAGAATCTGACTCGGAATTTGCTTTTTTCGAACATGAGCAAATACACAACATACATGGTACATATATATGCAAATATACATACATGTGTCCATAAAAATAATAGCAACGCGTATTGACAAGTTTTGAGAATTTTGTCTTTGTTTATTTAACTTCAATAAACTTAATATTGAAATGATATTATTAGCAATATAGTTAGTTATTTAAAAAAAAACTATGTCTATAAGTCAAACTTTCTAATTTTTCTAACTTCTCAATCAAAATTTTCAGAAAGGAAACACTTTTGAATTTTGCTAATAGTATCGTTGAAAAGCATCACAAGCAATCAAAAAGCCACTTTTTGTTAGTTTGTTAGTTACGACCTTTTGCATTTCAGGCTACGATATTTCATATTTCATAAATATAGCTTAATGAATTCAATGTTATTTGAAAGTTTTGGACTTTGCACGAAATAAAATAGTACTCAAAATTAAAAAAAAAATTACATCAAAATTTCAAATTTATGTTATATAAACTTTTCTAGTATGTACTTTTTTCCAATTTCGCGTAATTTCTATTATACAATTTCTTTGGGAATTCATAAAACTAACTTCTCGAGTTATCGCTTTTTTTCTGTCAAGTCCAAAGTATGTATAAATGTTAGAATTTTATTAATTAGCATACGAATATGATGAACTTCCAGTTCGTAACTCTGATTCAAATTATATATATTTTGTGATACCTTTTTTTTACAACATATTTAATATTTGATATTTATTTATTTTATCATTCAATTAAAATCAAACAATTTTAAAATAACTATTATTTTTATTCATAAAGATATATTGTACTTAAGAATTGAAATAAATGTTAATAAGATATGCAAAATCGTCGATGTATATAGCAAGTCCCTTTGGCAGACAACATCTAAGATGAAAGCGAAATAACACTACCAAAATTAACTCAGTTATCATTTTTTTCTTATCAAGCTTAAAATTACAATGTTCCAACCAAGTATTCCAATGGATAGCCAAGCTAAGCTATAGTTTAGCAGGTTATCTTGGTAAAAATCAAATAAAAATATTAAATTTTTGTGCGAAAGATCGCAATTTATTGATGTAAAAAGAAATATTCTAAACCTAAATGACGACGTGCACCCGACATATTTACATACATATATATGCATATACAATGTATATTATATATTAAAATGTATATTATACATACATAAATGTGCCATAAATACATACGTACATTTGCACTTGCGCAAAAATTGTAAAATCTTCACGAAAAATGCGACAAATGTTTCTGGGCTATGGTGCCACATTGCAGTATCTATTGTCTGATATTACGATGTTGTGACTTTTCAATGACCGTGGATGGTTTGTAAAATTTTGAATTTTAGCATTTTTGTGATAGACGCGAAAAATTTTGTTGAGGAGGGCATTTGCGTGCGCGGGAAGATGAAATGCTCGCATTTATGAATGAACGGCATTTGTTCGCAGAACTATGCGCGTGCGAATATGAATGAATGTTTTGTTGTTGTATGTAGTAGTTGAAGATTTTTCAGAATGTCACGCTGGTGGAGGGGTGAAATGAATGCTAGCAAATATTTACATACATATATACATATTTTTCTGCATTTTATGCCTAACAATAAGTGGTATTTCTTAAGTTTCTTCGTCTTTTATTAAATTTCACATATGTAGTTTTTCATACAAAATGTAATACGGCAAAACAGCAAGTGAATAAAACTATTTATTGCATATATGTTTACATACATACATACATACATATATGTAAGCATAATTGACTCATTCTTATCATTTGCATATTTAAGTAAAGCCAAATTCCACATCCCTTCAATTATTTAGAAGTTTCCATCCAGTTATATTTATATCTTAGCAAAATCTAAAATGCAACCCAAAACAATTAACTAAACTCGGTGTTTACCAAAACAAAAGACAGAATTAACAAGGAACAACAACACAACGTAGTATATGAAATCAAGTGCAATGGTAAATTGGGTGAAAATTGCGATAAAGTATACATAGGCACTACAAAGCGATCACTCGGAATTCGAATTAGCGAACATAAAACGGACGCGAAGAACAAAAAGACAACAACAGCATTAGCACAACATTTAACGTATAGCGGACACTCAGCCGATTTCGAAAATACAAAAATATTAGACGTGGAGAAAAAAGAGAGGACAAGATTAACATTAGAAGGGCTGAGAATACAACAACAAATACGACACACTATGAATTTTAAGGAGGACGTAGACAATATAAACTGCGCATACAGAACAGCAATAACGAGTGATAGATAAACAGAGAGACAAAAACGTAGTGTACAATTCAATATGTGGAGTTTTATTTTTATTTTCGTTTTTATATTTTTATTTGTTTTGATGTTGTTACTGTTTTCAATGTAATTAAAAATGTAAGTGTAATTATTGTTGTAAGCAAAAAAAAAAAAAAAAAAAAAAAAAAAAAAAAAAATTGTTATTTTGTTAACACTTGTTTTTATGTTTTATGTACAATAAAATGCAGACTCCCTGATGAAGGCGCGGAAGACGCCGAAACGCGTAGGAGAAAAAAAGAAACTTTTTGTTTGCTTTAATACATAACCGACCGAAAAGCTCCTAAAGCATCCCAAAACAATTAACATTTATCAGAAATCATATTCTGTTAAACAAATTTTGTCTTCGCTCAGCTCTGTTATTAACTTTCGACTCTCTGATTTCCCCAGCCGCCATTGCAATGGTGAAGTAAGTCAAAAAATATTGATAGATTTTGACAATTCACACCGTCATCCTAACTTAGGCCTTCTCTGTCTAATATAAGTTCTCTGTTCGTTCTTGCTAGTATTGCATTTGTGGTGTTGCTGTGAGATATCGTTGAGCAACGTGGTAAGGACTGAGCGGGACGGAAGTATCGATATTTCGACCAATGCTGGGGTTGCAATGATCGAGAGCCGTTTGGCGATGGCGACGCAGCGCATTATGGTGGAGAGCTTGGCTTTAGTGTTGGAAGTGTTCCAGGCTAAATTAACCTGTGCGTGCATTAATTAATTCTGGACTGGAGCAATTTGCGTATAAGTTTCATAGTATTAAACGTAGTCCTTTGAAAAGCATCATTCTAGATCTAGTTTTTATAAGTAGCAACTTATACTTTAAGTTGGATAAATGTCACTCTCCAATTTCAGCAGTTACTGTACATCACATACCACTCGTTTTAAACATTGAATTTTATGATTTTCCTACTGTGGCTATTGGAAGTGGACGATTATGATTTATGCAATTTTATATATTTTATATACAATTTTATATATTATATTATATTATATTAAGAAGTATGAAGCCAGTATTAAAAGTAATACCTAAGTATTTTGGAGTTACTTTAAGTCCAAGAAATCAGGCTCTAATAGTCCTTCTTCGGTTTTTTTCAAAAATAACCACGCTAATTCAGCTGAAGATGCGGCCAACTTTTTTGCAGAATTTTTTAGAGCTAATTTCGACACAGACACTGAAAATGTTGTTGGGAATAGGTTTGCCTCCAATTCGTCGCTTTCCTTTGGGTCTGTTAAAGTAACGGAGGATGATGTCTTAAGAGGTATATCCAGTCTATAACCGTCTAAGCTCATGGATGTTGACGGGATGTCCTTTGTATTTCTTAAAATGTGTCCTGCTTTTGTTGTACCTCTAATGTTAATCTTTAATAAGTCTCTATCTTCTGGTGATTTTATTGATGACTGGAAAAAAACCTTAATTACCCCTATTTGTAAAAGTGGTAATAAAAACGATGTTCGCAATTATCGGGATATTTCTAAACTATCTACGGTTTCTAAACTCTTCGAATGTATCATTAAAAAGAAAAGTTGTTTTTTTCTGTCAACAGTTTGATTTGTCCTAATCAACATGGATTTGTTAAAGGCAGATCCACAGTTACCAATCTCGCTGCGTTCACGGAAGACTGTTTTTCGTCCTTTCAAAATGGGTATCAAGTTGACTCTATTTATACTGTCTTTTCGAAGGCTTTCGATAGATATTACAATGAAATTAGTTTGTTTGGGATTTCGTTCAATCTTGCTTGAATGGGTTAAATCGTGTATGACCAAAAGAATTTATGTAGTTGCGTTTGATAATGTTTCTTCACGTCCTTTCATTGCGACTTCGGGTGTTCCTCAGGGTAGCGTTTTGAGACCCTTGTTGTTTACTCTATTTATCAATGACATTGATACCTGTTTTTCTGCAGCCAAATTTCTTTTATATGCAGATGGCCTTAAGATTTACTCGGTAATAAAATCCTATGATGACTCTCATGCTCTCCAATCGAACTTAGATAAGTTTTCTGTCTGGTGTTCACAAAATCGCCTATCTTGGAATATTAATAAATGTTCTCACTGCACTTTTACTAGAAAGCATTACCCAATTCCAATGACTTATTTTGTCTCTGGCACACGATTAAAATCCGCGTCCGAAGTTAAGGACTTAGGTATTTACTTTGATACAAAATTGAGTTTCTCTTCACATATTAATTACATTGTGTCAAAATCTTATGCCATATTAGCTTTTATACGACGTAGTAGCATAGCTTTTTCTGATCCATATACTTCCATAACTTTTGTGAGGTCTAGACCAGATTACGCTTCTTTTATCTGGAGGCCTCATCAAGTGTAGTATATCAATCATATAGAACGCATCCAAAAAGTTTTTATTAAATATGCTTATGAATCTCGCTGCCTGCTCTTGAATTTAATGACTTTAAATAGGAGAAGTGCCTTTCTCGCCTGCTCCTTCGTTGCATCTTAATCGGTTCAAAAAACTGTTCTGACCTCTTGGCAAGGTTAACTTTTAGTATCCGTTTACGCAATTTGAGGCAGTTCTCTATGCTTAATATTGGATTTTCTAGTACTAATTATGCTAAAAATGCTCCTCTGTTGTGGACTTTTTCAAAAATGTATCTTATAATTGACCTTGATCCATCTCTTCCAGTTTGCACAGTTCGTAGCGTATTATATAATTACTTTGTGTGATTGTGTTCTATTGACTGAATTTAAATAAATAAATAAATAATAAGCCTATTGACTTTGGCGTACCACATAATGCGAACAGAAATTATTTTTCTAGGATCTTCGACATGCAGGGCAGACGGGATATGGGTCTATAGTTTTCAATGCGGGAAGTGGATGTTTTGGGATTGGGAATGGGAATAATTGTTGCTACTTTCCATTGTTGGGGGTATGTGCCAGAATTTAAAATGTGGTTGTAGAGGTTATTGAGGAAAGCGAAGGTTTCTAAGTATAGGATAGGATATTTTATCAGCACCGGTAGTTTTTCCTGTTAATGACGAGATTGTGGTATCGAATTCTATTGGTGTGATGATGCCTTCGATAAGGAGTGCTTCTCGGTGAATCGTGAATTGTGAATGGTTGGTGTAATGTTCAGCAATGAATTGTTGTTTAAGAGAGTTAAAAAGGGGAGAAAATTTAGAACTGTGGGAGGATGATCACCAGGTTTCTGCGATCGGTCCTTGGTCTGTTTTTGAATGTGTGATATATATAATGTGTTTGAGCATAATCGGTGAGGGTTTTCATATCCGACCATATTTGTTTTGGATTTGAGGATGGATTTATATTTGTTGTTATTTTTTCTAACGATTGGCTCTTAGCCGACTTTAACTCCCTTCCAAATGCAGCGTTGGCTTTTTTATATTTTTGACAAGGTTAGTGTGTGTTCTGTTATGCTTAAACTTAGCCCAGAGTTGCTTCCTATTGCTTCTCAAAATGGTTAGCAGGTTTGACCAATAGGGCGTGCTTGTTAAAAAATTGTAACCTTTAATCTTAGACCTGGCATTGACATGATAAGACTTTAGTATAGGAAGGCAAGTAATTAGGGGAAAATGATCACGGTTGTGGAGATCATCAATTGTGTGGGAGGAGAGTTTGGAGGCTATTGAAGCAGAAGCGAGGATAATGTCGGGATTGGTAAAAGTTTTATGTGCGGAAAAATATGTAGGTGAGCCGTCGTTGAGGACGACGAGGTCGTATATAAGTAGTACATCTTCTATAATTTCGCCTCTTCTGTTGGTAGTAGTGGTGGAACCCCAAAGTTGGTTCCAAGCATTAAAGTCCCCCGTGATAATAATTGGGGTAGAAATGGGAGTAAAGATATTAGAGAAGTCACGAATATTGAAATTTTGTTATGGTGGAATATAGCAGTTGATGATAGTAATTTTGAAACCAATGTATATTTCGATTGTTCATGAAGAAATATTAGAATTTATCGGGATTTGTTTTTTAGTCAATGATTTTTTTTACGAAAGTCGCTATTCCTTGCTAACAGGAGGTGTTATGTATGTATGTACATTGTTGTGAAAAAAGCTATAGTGCTTGTTTGGCGCGTGGGCCTTTTTGTTAGCCGTAATGATATAATTTCCGGTTTAAATTCATTTATAAAAAGGTTTAAATCTGGCAAATTATTAAAAAGACTATTCATATTCCATTGTAAAAAGTTCATAAATTATTCTATCACATCTTAATCCGCCGATAAGGGCAGTAGAGAGGAAGGGACTAGTGAAGGGGAGACAAGATGCGAAAGAAATATTGAAATCATTGCGTGCGCTGAAGAGTCATCGACTGATATGTCCTCTGTGATAATTTTATACCTCAAATCTGGAGTAAATGTTATTCGGAATGATAGTCGGTGAGAAGTTCAATCGATTAGCAGAAAAATTGATACCCAATTGATAAAATGACTGACAGAAAAATAAAACATTGTTGATCAAAGAGACAAAATTCACAATTTTTATTGCATCAAATTATACTTAAGTCAATACACGTTATAAAGAAAATAATTTATAAAGCAATTAAAATTATTACAATTTTTATTTTAGTGACATTTTTATATTGCTTATTCCTGAATGATTCCAAAGCAAATTTCTGAATTCGATTTATATCAAATACTATATTTTTACGGTATACAAGTAATCTATCAGACTTCGAGCTCTTGGGGGGGAAATGTCTCCCATTTCCTCCTACTGGATCCGATCCTACAAACGGATGAGCGGGAAGGGCGCATAAGTTGCCTACAGGGGCTTTGTTGCAGCGTTTTAAAGGCAATTTTTCATCTCATTGGGTTTGAATAGTAAGGCCTTACCTTAGTGGTACTTCAAGAGATATCAATTCTTTCAGGTAGTTTATACAAATCAAACGTGGGCAATACGACTCCACTTGAAACAGATACAGTATTGACATATTTGGAAAATTTGAAAACTAAATTAATAAATTATTTTTTATGAAATTGGGTTGCACACTGTTCAGTTATAGTCGTGTTTTGGTTGTGTATTTGAAAAGTTGTGCAAAATGCCAAAAAATCGGAAGAAATTAACGCATGATCAACAAATTCGTGAAATGGTGAAAATGATTTAGTCGCTTTAAGTTAACTTGACATTGTTTTCCTTTAATTAATCATAAATATCATCGAATGTACGTTTTTGTAAATTTTATTTAAATTATTGGTTATTCCTTATAAAAACCATTTTCGAGAAAAAATTTTGTGAATAACTAATTTAAACGATTTGGCCAAACAAATAAAAATTACCCTAATATTCTTAATTTATAAACAAATTGCTCATGTGATCGTATTTCAATTATATTTGGTGGTACGTTTTTATTGACCGCAAGTGTAGTAACAGTTTAAAATCTCGCAGTTCAGAAATATTGTTTACATCGATGCTTATGCCTTTGAGGGCTTTATGTACAGCAAAACGTGAGTACTTAGTTCTTGGTTTTTTTTTGGATTCAAACTGGATAACAGTAGATACCGCGGATTCTCTTTTTTTTTTGCATGAACAGAGTTGGGAAATTATTTCTTGGACTATTTGATGAAGCCTTTTTATACCTTTCATGAGAATGAAATGGTATATTAAGTTTGGTCCGATGTTTGTAAGTGCCAGAAGGAGAAGAGATAGACCCATCAAAAAGTATACCTAAATGATCAGGACGATGAGCTGAGGCGATTTAGCCATGTCCGTCTGTCTGTCCGTCTGTCCGTCTGTCCGTCTGTCCGTCTGTCCGTCTGTTTGAACGCAAACTAGTCCCTCAATTTTAGAGCTATTTTGATGAAATTTGGTGAGCAGGTGTCGTTGTACAAATGATTAAACATTTGTCGGAACCGGCCAGATCTGGTGACTACAACATATAATACAACCGATTATTCAGATATTGAATTTTGCGCCATAACTCCTCCATTTAAGCAGCTAAAGGCTTGAAATTTTGCAGAAATAGCAGCCATTATTAGCTACGTATCAGTATTGAAAATCATGAAGATCGGAGAAATATAACATATAGCTCCCATACAACCGATTGTTCAGATATTGCATTTTGCACCATAACTCCTCCATTTAAACAGCTAAAGGCTTAAAATTTTGCAGAAATATCAGCCATTATTAGCTACGTATCAGTATTGAAAATCATGAAGATCGGAGAAATATAACATATAGCTCCCATACAACCGATTGTTCAGATATTGAATTTTGCGCCATAACTCCTCCATTTAAGCAGCTAAAAAAGGCTTGAAATTTTGCAGAAATATCAGCCATTATTAGCTACGTATCAGTATTGAAAATCATGAAGATCGGAGAAATATAACATATAGCTCCCATACGACCGATTGTTCAGATATTGCATTTTGCGCCATAACTCCTCCATTTAAACAGCTAAAGGCTTGAAATTTTGCACAAACATCAACCATTATTAGCTATATATTAGTATTCATCAAGATCGGAGTTCACAGTGTAAATCGGCAAGATAAATTCAGGACAAATATTTATTGCGAAAAGTAATAAGCTCAGCGCAATATCACATGAATCATAGCGTTAAACGTTTGGGAACTATTTACGGATCTGATAACTGTTTTAAGCACTGCAAAAAATAAATAGTAGGTAATACGAAATTGTAATACAATAACACGTTTTTTACTATTCTTCCATTCATGAAAGGTATGAAGCCTTCGGCATAGCCGAAGACAGCGCTGTTTTTACTTGTTTCTTTTAAGCTTCGGGCTATTTCCCAAAAGGGCGAATCTGTTGTCCCCATAAGGGGTTCCCCCGGGGGGCATTTTATCATAAATTCACAACTAATAAGTTTAAGTTTGTACTAGCGAAATAAGTTCAAAAGAAATGAGCAGTAACACTAGAAAATCACTCAGAGCATTGTAAACTCAACCTTTCGCGGTGAATATCAGTCGATGACTGCTGTGTTACGAGTATCTAAATAGTTTTTAAAGAGAAATTTTCCGATATAGATTTATCAAACTAACTGAATACAAATTAGACCAATAAAGAGTTATTAATCTTCCCAATAATATGAATTTTCAAATATATATATATGGGTTTAATTAGTGAATTTTTTTTCGACTCGACTTGTCAAAGACGAGACTTTTCAAAAACAAAGAAAATTTTATCGGAATAAAAACTAAGACCACCAGGCAGAACAGGCCTCCTGAATATTACACCCAAAGATGGTAGTTTACAAACACGTCGTTTTTTTGCCAACAATTTTCTTTCAATTTCATCACACCAACCAAATGGATCTAATCAAATTCTAATATCAATCAGCAAAAGTCAAATTAGTTTTGGTATGGTGAAATCGGAGAAGAGTTTCTGTTAGAGAAACGGTGGGATGGGATGCAACTTCTTTGTAGTCACCGTTCTTTGGTTTGGGTTCATTAGAGGCGTGCCAGTTCGGAGCAAAATAATTTTAGTGACGAGACAATTTTACACTTATTATTGATAGTTAATTGTTTTTGTTTTATCCTACTGAGTTTTCGTGCGTGCCAAAGGTGCTGAGTTAATTTTCGAACAATGAGCTAATCAAGCCGAGACGTCATTACGCATACAAGATAATCGCATGTGATGAAAAAGTTACAAGTTTTATGTGACATTCCTTCAATTCTTCTTCTTCTTCAAAAAAAAAAACCCTGGCGAAAGTTCGATACGCCAACTAATTCTAACTACCAACACAAATATGTGTGCATATGTGTCGTGGGATTAGTAAATACATACATACATACATACATACATAGTATGTACATTTGTTCCACGTGTGTTTTCGTCACGAACTCATCAACGTTGCCAAAATCCCACACATCAGCGTCAGCTTTAGAATTTAGATGTTGTCAACATTGAAAACATTATCGTTGCAAGCTATTTGAAAACACTTGTAAATAAATACTAAGGGGGAAAAAGAAATGCACATACATACACACACACATCTTGTATATTTGTAGGTGAAAGGATTTCCGTTCGTTGAAAGGCAGACATTGAACGAATGAGAATGCGGCAAGTACTTGTGGTATGAAAACGGGGAAAGCAATAGTTGTTTTTTTTTTTTTTTTAAAGTAAGCATCCATCAGAAATAAAAGCTTTCGTGGTGGGAGCAACAACAATAAGAACAAATAAAACGGATAGAGCAGCAATTCATTGCTTCATTCCTTCGATGGCTCCCTCTTTTTGTCGCCTTATCGAAATTCTCGCTGTTGATTAGTTGAAGTGGCGTAGTGACAGCGTGTAAGGTGGCTTCAAGTGGTTTGTCATTCAATAATCCCTAAACAAAAACATCTGTAATAAGAATAGTAAAAATAAAGTAAAGTAAAATGAATACACCTTGTCTAAATTTGATTTCAATTGCAGTGTAAATTTCAGCGATATGCGAAGTATTTCGAAATCAGCTGAGTTCTAATTTACTTCAGTTAGACCCATTTCAGTGGATTTCGTAGACGCACATCGCACAACTGATGATAAACATGTTGATTCTAACGTCTCGTTAGCGCAGATTTAATGCTATTTTTTATTTATATATTTACAGTGCCTTTCAAAACAAAGTTTCGCTCATATTTTCGCCAATGTATACCATAAACATGAGAATAACGTCAAATTATTTCTCGTATAAAAAATACCATTGCGCGTGCTGGTTGCTTTGTGAGTTGAGTAAGAATAATGGTATAAAAAATACGCGTGCACTTAACTGCGTGAGCCAAAGGTAAAACTTCTTTTTGGTAGTACAATTTAATAAAGTTAGTCGTAGTAATTAGTAGTAGCATTAGCAAAAATAATGGCAGAAATTATTAGTGCAATTAGTAAAAATATTGGTAGAAATTAGTAAAAATAGTGGTAGTAATTAGTAGTAGAATTAGCAAAATTAGTGGGAGAAATTAGTAAAAGTTGTGGTAGAAAGTTGTGAAAATAGTGATAGAAATTAGTTAAAACAGTGGTTGAAATTAGAAGTAGTGTTAATAAAAATAGTGGTAGAAATAACTAAAAATAGTGGTAGAAACTAGTAGTACCATTAGTAATAATAGTGGTAGAGATTAGGCAAATAGTGTAGAAATTAATAAAAATAGTGGTAGAAAATAGTAAAAATATTGGAACAAATTACTAAAAAAAAAGTTGTAGATATTAGTAAAAATAGTGGTAGAAAGTAGTGAAAATAGTGGTAGAAATTAGTAGTAGCATTAATAAAAATAGTGGTAAAAATAAGTAAAAATAGTGATAGAAATTAGTAAGGCGATTCTGAAGCGACTTTCGTTTCGCGATATAAAAAATCACTACCACTAAATTTGGCGCTTACAACATAGCCTGATCTTTGGCCGAACTTCTCCTACAGTTTGTGTGGAGCGTCTTGGTGTTGTAACACAAACACACGCAATACACTCGGCTACCCGGCGAAGTTGAATAATAATAAATTAGTGTGGTTTTTCAAAACTGTTGTGAGGTGGTAGTTTTGGTAAGCCATCCACGGCGACCAAAAATAAGACCCACACAAGTCGCAAAATGTGAAAAAAAAACATCAGCACCATTTATGAAAAAGTTGGTTAACCGATTTGTATAGTGCGGAAATGTTGATGATGAGCCAAAGAGAGACAGAAGGAGCATCACAAGCAAAAGGCGACATAGTCCAGCTATTTGATAGCACTCTAAAGATTAGTCTGAAGTCAGCGAGAGAAAAATTGTCGCAAGAGGCATTTGAAGTGTCAGCGGCTTCTAACCGATGCAGATTTCCGGAAACAAACTTCCGTTACAGAATTTCAATCTCAAAAACTTTATTGGGCGAAAAGCATGTGGCAATCCTAATCTAAAACAAGTAAAAACAGCGCTGTCTTCGGCTATGCCGAAGGCTTCATACCTTTCATGAATGGAAGAATAGTAAAAAACGTGTTATTGTATTACAATTTCGTATTACCTACTATTTATTTTTTGCAGTGCTTAAAACAGTTATCAGATCCGTAAATAGTTCCCAAACGTTTAACGCTATGATTCATGTGATATTGCGCTGAGCTTATTACTTTTCGCAATAAATATTTGTCCTGAATTTATCTTGCCGATTTACACTGTGAACTCCGATCTTGATGAATACTAATATATAGCTAATAATGGTTGATGTTTGTGCAAAATTTCAAGCCTTTAGCTGTTTAAATGGAGGAGTTATGGCGCAAAATGCAATATCTGAACAATCGGTCGTATGGGAGCTATATGTTATATTTCTCCGATCTTCATGATTTTCAATACTGATACGTAGCTAATAATGGCTGATATTTCTGCAAAATTTCAAGCCTTTTTTAGCTGCTTAAATGGAGGAGTTATGGCGCAAAATTCAATATCTGAACAATCGGTTGTATGGGAGCTATATGTTATATTTCTCCGATCTTCATGATTTTCAATACTGATACGTAGCTAATAATGGCTGATATTTCTGCAAAATTTTAAGCCTTTAGCTGCTTAAATGGAGGAGTTATGGCGCAAAATTCAATATCTGAATAATCGGTTGTATTATATGTTGTAGTCACCCGATCTGGCCGGTTCCGACAAATGTTTAATCATTTGTACAACGACACCTGCTCACCAAATTTCATCAAAATAGCTCTAAAATTGAGGGACTAGTTTGCGTTCAAACAGACGGACAGACGGACAGACGGACAGACGGACAGACGGACAGACAGACGGACATGGCTAAATCGACTCAGCTCATCGTCCTGATCATTTAGGTATACTTTTTGATGGGTCTATCTCTTCTCCTTCTGGCACTTACAAACATCGGACCAAACTTAATATACCATTTCATTCTCATGAAAGGTATAATGAGCTAAAGAGAATTTCTAGCGAGATTGGAGCAATGCCATCTTCGCAGATGAATCGTCTTTTGTAGTTTTTAACTCTTACAAGAGAGCTTGGTCAAAACTAATCGCTCCTATGCTTTTCTAACTAGCGCCAGCTAGATAGTTGAACTGTTTATAAAAGATAGTGCCTGACCGGTTTAATTCTGCAGCTCGAATTATCTTTTCTTGCATAATGTTGAAGAAGTCGCAAGATGGGGAATCGCCCTGTCTGAAACGACGCTAACTACCAAGTGGCTCGGAGAGGTCTTTCCCAATTCCTAGATGGTGCGTCGCTTGTTGAGTGTAAGATTCAGGATTTCCTATAATACGCTCTATAGAACCTTATATGAAATGTTAATCAGGCTGAACTCGCGGTAGTTGGCGCATATTGCGTGGGTAAATTCCAATCGGCGGGCATACATTTGTCCGACCATGTTCTGAAAATGAACTAATGTATGCACCTTACCAGCTCTTCGCCGCCACCACTCTTGAACAGCTCAGCTGGTAGCCCATCGACTTCAGTAGTTTTGTTGTTCCATAGCCGTGTTATTGCTATCCGAACTTCGTCGTTCGAGCTTATCATCGATTTGGTATCTTCATCTACTCCGGCGGCGCTTTCACTGTCACCATTTAGCAAAGTGAAAAATTGTTCTCTCCACAATTTGAGTGCGCTTTGGACATTAGTTACCGGGTCGTCGATTTTGCTCTTACATAAATTTTTCAAGGTCTTAATATCATCCGTAAGTCGTCACGTTTCGAGCGCTTTTCTTGTCGCCTAGCAACGAAAGCTCTTCGCACTTCACGGTTTTCGGTCTCTCTTGTCTTTCTGTGAATAACGTGTCCCTCTTCCCTTCACAGCCGCAAGTAGCGTACGCCTTTAGCTCGCATTGAGCACTATCGAATTGCAGTCCTATATGCAGGATCTTTGCTTTCCGTAGCGACGCGGATTACGATGACGACGCCGTTTTTTCGAGGGCATTAAAAGCCAGTGACGTTTTCAGCGGCTGTACGTAGTGAGAAAGATGTGATCCCAATGCCCGCGAATTCCGGTTTGCTTCGAAGTGCTCTAAGTGAGTAGGATCTTTAGCTATCTTTTGCGATTGCAGCTTTCTGACGTCTATGCATTCCTTGTGTATTTAGGCGCACCATTTTTCAGTTTAGTCATTAATAGATCTTTCTTGTGACCTTAACTAGGTCCTTTAAACAGTACGTGGAAGTTTTTTTTTCATTTTATAACACCATACTATTTATGTTCCATTGGTCTATCGAATGTTAGTTATGGAACTCCACCAAAGCAACCAGGGTCTGCACACTGATAGGCGTACAGTGACTCAAAGATACAATACTAAAAATATTTTGAATAAAGAACTTTTTTCTGTAATTTTATACAAAAGTACAGCAAAAAGCACATAAATTAATATTGCAAACTTTGTAAAAAAGTTAGAAAAACTCAACCAACCCGCATCAAACTCTCAAACATTTTAGTTTGAGTTTTTCGAAAACTCTTGGGTATGTAGTTGTGTAATCTATTTAATTATGGTATATGAATACCAAGTCTCAGGAGGATAAGGAGTTTTATTAATTTTTGAAAACATGCAGTTTGTAGGGCAAAAAAATGTGCCAGATAAAAAAAATTAAATACCAAAATTTATGTAAACGACATGTGTTATACAAAAAAAACAAAACGTGCGTGAGACCAAAATTTAAAAAACTAGTTAAAAATCAACTGGAATTTTTAGCCACATCTGACCTACGCATTATTGTGTTAAAAAAATCAGATTCAAAACTGCATTTGAATTTTATAATTTATGTACAAAGTGTGAAATTTCAAGCCATATGCTTTATCATGAAAAACATTTTTAATATTATAAACGATTACCATGTGATCAGTGGTTTGAGTCACTGTATAACTGCAAGCTGTAATCATCTAAACTTCATTAAGTTCTATACTGGACACTCTAAATATTTATATATGTATGTATGTGTGAAATAATGCTAAAAATCCAATTCTCAAATAGCTCCGCAAAGTTTACGTAGCATCTCAATAACCTCTCCTTTTTTCTTATTACTCTACACAATTTTTTGCGTGTAATCTATTTTTGTAGTAGTGTTTTTTTGTTTATTCAGTTTCAGTTCAGTTGTTTTCGGATTTAGGTGCTTAAGCGTCCTATCTATCGCCTCTACTCACTTGTTATCTGCGGACTTTTATCTATTGTACGTTGAAATTGAGTTCTTGTCCTTTGCACTTTGTATTCGGTATTATTTTTTATGCTTCGATTTGGTTTGCTTTCATTCTCGTTTTTTGCTTTTGTTTGTTAGCCATTATTGTTTGCCCACAATGGCCAGTCACTTAAGAGCGAAACGTACATATATATAGACAATATACTAATACAGTGAGAGGAAGTGAAAATCATACAACGGTTTTCTTTCGAAATTTTTCACGTTAATGTTATCTCGTATCACGAAACGGCTCGACCGATATTTATGATATTTTATACTGTGTTTTGTGTTTGTATGTGGAAGGTATGAGAGTAGGTGGAAAAGTATATTTTCTGTTTGGGAGAGGGTTGCCACCTGTTTGAAAAATCCAATTTAATAAAATCATACGCAAGTTATATGAAATATGGGTATCTAACGGTTCGCTTCGAAGATGGAAATTCTCATCCATACAGTTTGCAGAGGGATGCCACCTGTTTGAAACGTAAATTTGTATTGAGTTCTACACAAGTATATAAAGTATTAAAATATGTTTATCAAACTATTCGTTCCGATGAAAATAAGGTTTATACATAGCTAGCTACAATTTGAAGAGGGTTGCCACCTGCTTGAAAAGTCGGACATATGTAATAAAATTATACACGAGTTACATTAATTATTAAAATTTGGGTGTCAATTGGATTGTCTTGGCAAGAAAGTTCATTACTAATTTAATAAGGTTGCCACCTGTTTGAACAGTCGAATTTAATCTAATTATGCACAAGTTATATAAATTAGGAAAATATGGGTATCAACCCATTTGTTTTTCTAGGAGCAGGTGGATTTTGGAGAGGGTTGCCACTTTTTTTTTTAAGTTTGCCACCACCTCAAAAAAAAATTAATTTCATTTAATTATATACGAAGACAAAAAATATTAAAATATAAATGTCAAAATGTTCTTTCCCAGCGGGAACGAGGTGCATTGCTATACCTTTGAGAGTGTTGCCAACTGTTATATGGTACAGAAATCGATATGCATTATCTGGTTACACAATTAATAAATAAATATAAGCAGGAAAACGTCTGCTGGTTTTGTCTAGTTTTTTATAAAAATAAAAGCCATTGGCTAAAAAAAATCCATATGGGACAAAATATCAAAGCCTTTTCAAAATTAAGAAAAATTGCACAAAATAAAAATTTTTTCAATCACAATTTCTGGAGACCTTATAAGTAAAAATATTTGTCGAATCAATATTAGTGCAATGAAATGAATAAAAATTACCGTTAATTTTATAAATATTTTTTTCTGTATAGATTGCGAATTTTTGTTCCTTATAACTCATAGTCAGTTTCTTTTTTACTATTTTTTGTTTCACAATAATAATTTTACATATTGTTAAAAATGTACGATTTTTGCTGTCACCAACTGTACCTGTTCACATGGCACCTTAGAGGCAGAAGTTTTATGCACAAGCAACAAAAGCGCATAAAAGCATAGAAATAGGAACTTAATTGATTTTAAATTACATACTACATACATACAGGCACATTTTGAGTGAATAATAAAAAAAGCATTAGAGTTCGATACAAAAGTGATATTGCGATGATTCATTGAGTGACTTGCGGCAAAAGACGAAAAAACGAATAACAGTAAAAAACGATGGTGTAGAATATATTTTATATCTACCTTATTATACCCAGCGATTGGACAACATAAATCAACAGAGATAGATATAGATGCATATAAGCCAAAATTCTTAGAAATAATAGCGAAGTCGATTAAGCCATGTCTCTCTGTCCATTGGTCCAGGGATCAAGCGGAAGTGATGTGAGGCACAACTTCTCCTTCTGAAGACACTGGGATACGGGGCTGGAATGGAGGTCCCCAAAAGGTGAGGGATGGAAGTCACAGAAAGTTTGGCGTATTCGGGCTGTTGCTATCTTGCGGCTTAAGCTTGGAGTTACGACTGCGGTAATAAAATGTTGAAAATATGAAAGATGTAGCTCGGAAACAGGGCTTGCTTGGGATAGAGTTCTCAGTCAGTGCCGTGTTCGGGCCGCGTAAGCGTGGAGGTACTGGAGGTACGCCTGTTGTGAAGATGATTTTGGCGGTCTCGGTCGCGTAAAGATACTGGAAAGCGAATAATAAGAGGCGTTAGAAGAAGAATATGACTAGAGGTGTGTGAAGATGAAAAATGGCGATCGTCTGAAACGCCCGAATGAGCCTAATTGCTGAAGATGATTTTTCGATGAAAATCCGGATCATTTTCAAGTTGTTGCTCAGCCCAATTCACGAACATACGACGATTCTGGTGGTCAAGCGGCTTCAGTTCTTGCGTCAATTTGATCTTATAAGGATGTAGGTCAAGATCTTTTCGCAAAATTCGACACAACGACGTCACAGAGATGCCCAACGCTTGAGAACGACGTGTGAGAGACTGATTTGGGTCTTCCTCAATTGATGCGCTAGCGGCAGCAATATTCTCGACACTACGGGCACTTCTTTGTCTCACTGGCACGGGAACATTTTGTAATGTGCCTGTGGATTCAAATTTTTTCACTAGATGCTCAATTGTTGATCTGACAGGACGATTACGACGACCATAAATTGGACGTAGCGCTCTTAAAATGAGGTCATTGACTCCGAATTTCGGTAGTAAATTTTAATAATTTCGACTCGTTGTTGGATCGTATATCTTTGCATGATGAAATGGCAAACCTTACTTATGAGAAATGTCAAAAGACGGGGGAAAAATATGGCGTCGTTTGCTGTCACTATCGGTCTACTTTTGTAGCGTCGCTATTGAAAACCCCGTTAGTTGCATACGCTAGTCGAAATATGGTGATTAATGAGGCCGGTAGTCTTGATGCGGACTCTGGCTGGGAATAAAAATCCTAGGTTGAGAGCTGTGTCGGGCCAGTCGCCAGATTCAAGCAGAGATGTCAGAAAGAAAGGTAAATATAGAGTTGTCAGAAGAGACGCTTAAAGCGTATATGAATGATGCATATGAAAGAAGTTTTAACGCAGGGAAGGTCCAGAAGGTCCTGGCGCTGCGGGGGCCGGTGAATCCCGGGGTGAGATCAAACCACAAGGATGGAGACTCTGGGGCTCTGGAATGAATGAAAGTAAAGCTAAAAAATTTGGATGATTGAACGAGCAGGCCTCATCTAGCAAATAATTGCCATATCTTTACCAAGTCGATTGTCAGATTTATGGGAATAATGTTTGAAAGGCCTGGATTATACAAAAAACGATTTTAAAAAAAATCTCTGCCACTGGCACAAATTTTTGGCAAAAAAATGCTTGTTATTTGCTTTAGAAACTTTGTTCGAAATTAAATATAATAAGAAAGGACCGTAAGCAAATGAAAAGTTACGCTTATTTGATCAGAATTGGCTTGTGCCTGTCTACCATTCGGTGAGGCCACAACCACACCATTTTTTGCAAAATTCTTGTTTAAATTAGCCCTTCGAATAAATTTGGCATTTATTGCTTCGAAAAAATCAAATTTATCTCATTAAAGATCTTGTCACTTCTGTAAAGCAGGGGCCAAAAATAACACCAGTTTACACGAAAAAAGTACTTAATTAAAAAGTAAAGGGTAACACTTTTTTCTGACTTTTTTGTTTCAGAAGTTACAGCCAAAAATATCTCAAAAAAGTATGCAATTTTTTAAATATTTTTTTACACATTTTTTGGCATACAACTGATGCTAATGGGAAGAAAATATATAAAATTGTAAACGTTTTGGATATCAAAATTTGCATAATTGTATGCTAAACTTAAATCAGTTTTTAGTATTGCAATTTCGAAAACCGTGTTGAAGAGTATTGAGAAAAATTCCGCCTTTGTTGGGACACACATTTACCTTTATTACATTTTCGGTCCCCGTCAAGCGCTTTTATGCTTTAAATTTTCGCAACTAAATTTTCTTTGAACGGGACTTTTTTAATTATTCTTTTTTACAAAGTATATTCACTAAAAAGAACAAATAAAAATTAACAATTTTCGGAAGAAATGAAAAAACCTAATACAATTATTTTTCCAGTAAACTTATTATTTTTTTATTATATTTGATTACTTTTAATAAAGTTTTTATTTTAACGAAAATAAATAGTATTTTATTATAATTTAAATAAACTGCAGAAAATTATAACATATAACATATGAATATATGTGTGTATGTATGTGTATGTTAACTGATACGAAAATGAAACAATCTCATTAAATATCCTTAAAAGTTAGCAGTTGCTTTTAATAATACCAATTTCTCGGAAGATAGGTCGGCAAAGGAATGGCGCCGTATTTATAATTCCCACAAAAGAAAAAAACCCTCACGACAGGAAATAACGGTATTAACGGGGTTATTTAAAGAAAGCAACATCTCCTTCTTTTAACAGTTCTTGGTTCTTCCAAACTTCCACTCCCGTCATTAAATCACTTAAGTAACTGTGAGGTTAACTTTGAATCAGTTTTTTTACATTATTTTTATTCAGCGAAACTGGTTCATTACTAGAATCATTTTTATCATCTGAAATTCAAATAATTTTGTACTTTACTAAAGAGTTTTCCATTTTGTGTGTATACAAAAATTGTGACATCTACCCGTATACTAATTCTGGGATATACATACTCAATGCAGATCCACACCTCACCAGTTCATCCACTTCTCCATTACCATAAATGTTCCTATTCCCCTGGGATCATTTACCAGCGAACTCGCGGATGCATTTTATGCATCTTACTGCTTCCTTTATTGCAAACGTTTCGGCCTGAAAACGGTTGCATGGTCCGTCAGGCGGAAGGATAATTTTTGATTATATTCCTCAATCAAAATCTCTGCTACCCCCGCGTTCCATCTTTGACCCATCCGTAAAGACAGATAATCCCTCTAGTGGTTGGGCCCTCCTCAGACCAGTCCATGCCGCTTGCGAATTTCGGCAAGGTATGCGATTAGCTAATCATAATCTAAACTTAACACTTCTATTGAAAACAGGTTCATTGGAGTAATAAATAAAACTCATTCACGGATTCAGCGACCCAAAATTAGTCTAAAAAATTATTTCACTACGAGGTACCACTCATTTATCAGATATTAACAAACTACTGTAATTGTTGTTAAAAGAGAATTTAATTTTTTCGATTAGTATTAAATTTAAGTTTAATGAAAAATATTAGTTATTATAGTATGATCGAAAAAAATTACTTATTAAATGATTAAATGATGATTGTTGTTATAAAAATCATAATGCTTAGTGTCGAACGATGACAGTACAGTTTATTTTTTACACAGGGTGTTCGTAACGTAAATTTCGAAACGTTAATTTGCCCATTAGTGCTCCTCGCAGAAACCAAAACGAATTATAAAATAGTTATATAATATTTTTAAAACTTAGTACAATCACTGCAATTATGAAATTATTCCCCTTTTAAATATACTCGCAACAGTCTCAAATGCTTCGACATGTACATAAGAAACTAGCCAATGATTTCAAAATTTACACCAATTTTATAGAAGTTAAATATCTTCTTTTTATTTTAAATGTCATTACATTCCGTCTTTTCGTTCACTTCATTCAGGTTGCGATTGCCATCCAGTTGGCTCCACAGGCAAAACCTGCAATCATCTGAGCGGTCAGTGTCCTTGCAAGGAAGGTGTGACAGGCTTAACGTGTAATCGTTGTGCTCGCGGCTATCAACAGACGAGATCTCATGTCGCACCCTGTATAAGTAAGTACATACATACATAGATAGAAAGAAAAAAAAACAAAGTGTAAAAGAAAATTAAATTAAAATAACAAAATTGATTTATAACATGAACTAAATTCCACCACAATAGAATTACCGACCAAAGCGAATATGATACAAGCGGAGAGTGCGGTAAGCGAGTATCGAGAACCCGCCGGACCCGATGATGAAATGAAAAAATGTAAGTGTGCTGCGTCAAAATAACTAATTTGCAAAACACAAAATTAAAATAAATCTAAGTGACAGCGAATGAGCGATTTATGTGTGGTAGAGAGAGTGAGCGAGAGAGAGAGAGAGAGGGTGTGAAAGAACTGCAGCCAATAATCGCGAAAGCACAATGATATTCCGCTATATTAGCGGGTAGAGTGCGAGCGAGAAATGAATTTTCCATCGGAATTTTTGAACGTTTTCACTTAATTACAATAAAACGTTTTTTGCAGCACTTATTATATTTGTTGGTGTTTATTTGCGACCGCATCCATGACACGCGTCCACACACACACACACACCGAAATGTAATTTAAACTATCCAGTAATCAAATTTCTACTACAAATTTAGTGTTTAGAGCGCATTTGACTATAATGAAATTTGCCTAAATTCCCCAACGCGGAAAAACCAATTTTACTTTATACATTTTTGTGTGTATGGATGTATGTGGCTTAAGGTGAACCCTCAATGTATGGGGGAAATTAAAACTCGTATGTTCTTAAATCGCAGGCAAACATTTTTTTGTGAGGTTAGGATAAATAAAAATTTGACAACAATTTTAACTCGAACGGTTGAAAATTGCTATGCCGCACGCTGCCCTTTGAAGTTTGTGGATGGTTCGAGAAAAATGTAAAATATATATTTACTAATTTCTGCCACCATTTTTAATACTTTCTATCGCTATTTTTATTTTTATTATTATTAATACTTCTACTAATTTCTACCACTAGTTACTAGTTTCTTCCACTATTTCCTACCACTTTTTCCACTACTTTCTACCACTAATTTTACTAATTTCTACCACAATTTGTACTAAGTTCTATCATTCTTTTTACTAATGCTACTACTTATTACTATAACTACATTTATTAGTTTGATACTACATCGCTCACTCCAGTTTCGAATTCGTTTCGATTGATTTTTTCCCCAGTTTCGCTGGAAACAGCGACACATCTGGCGTAAAAGTTTTCCAATTTTATCTTCGAACACTGTTCTTAGCAAGAATTCGTAGTTGTGATGCCCACTCGACTATCTAGAAGTCTCTATCTATGAGCTGTTTAAATAAAACTGCAGCTCCCGCGAATTCACCAGTATTTGAAGATGTCGTGTCTAAAGATATGGCTTAAACTCGTTTCGAAATGTGCCATTCTGCCAGTTGGTGGCGAATGCGCCGCTAGAATGTTTTTTGCCTTGTTCGCAATCTAGTTTTGGAAAGCCTTATAGTTGTTGTTCGAATTGCTATTAGTTAGAGCTAATATCGAGCAATAAATAAGCGGCTGAAAATCGCCAGCTCACGGGTGCCTATCAACGGCACAGAAAGGTTTTCGTAAGTTTTCGAGAAAATTCAATTATTTTCGTTGATGATGAAAGTTAAAGGGGTGTTCCAGTTTAGCGGCTTAAAGGAATCTATTTTTTCATATTCTTTATTAAAGTCGTTTCTGCCTTCGTGTAGGAGTTTTCCTTTCAGCGGGCGGGTGAACAGTTTTGAGACAAACTGTTAAGCCAATTGACAAATATTGTGCATTTTTCAGGTCATACAAGTTTTTTTTTAACTCTATCGCAACAATATTTAAAGCCATTATTAGCAAAAAAAAAAACCAAGAGCAGGGAAAAATATGTTTTCGTCAAACTCCTACAATTTCGAAAAACTTTTACATTTTTGAAAGAGCTTGTAAGACGGCGCAGAGAAAGGGATTAAAAATAACAAAAATGACGATTTAGCTTTTGTTTTTATATCCGAACTCCCAAAACCCTTCGCCCTTAAAAATGTGAATAAAATTTTGAAACCCAAAAAAAAAATCCTGTCAATAACTGCAAAGTTAATAAACAAAATTAAAAAAAAAAAGTGTTGAAATTGTTGTCAAGAATAGTGTTCGAAAAGGGATCGCTTCACTAGAACACCTCCTTACGTTAATTTCAAAAGAGTATTGGGAAGACAAAAAGGGGGATTGCAAAAAAGTATTGGAAGTAGTTACGAGCATTCTCCAAATTTCGTTGATGGGAATTTCGAATTTCTCGGCAATTTTTAACCGATCGAGTTCAAACTTTAGCCAGATTTTTATTTACCTTAACCTCACACAAAACTGGGCGCCGATTTTGGAAAATCGGCAATAAAAAAACACGTGTGGAGCTAAGTATTTGACCCAGAAGTGAAACTTCTTTGTAGTAGTAGAAATTAACAAAAGTAGTTGTAATAATTAGTAGTAGTATTGGTAAAACAAAAGTGGTAGAAATTAGTAAAAATAGTGCTTAAAATTAGTAAAAAAAGTGGTAGAAATTAGTAGTAGCATTAATAAATATAGTGATAGAAATTAGTAAAAATAGTGGTAGAAATTAGTAAAAATAGTGGTAAAAATTAGTAAAAATAGTGGTAGAAATTAGTAAAAATAGTGGTAAAAATTAGTAAAAATAGTGGTAGAAATTAGTAAAAATATTGTTAAATATTAGTAAAAAAAAATTGGTAGAAATTAGTAAAGTGGTTCTGACGCTACTTTCGTTACCTGCCATTAAAAACTACTGCCGCTAAAGAAGTTTAACTTCAAAAATAAGACCCACCTTAATGTCACTAAGTATGTGTGTATTTATGTGCGGATGTGTGTGTGTGTTTATTTGTTCAGTGAACTGTCTGACACAGTGCATTGGAGTTTGAAATTTAATTAACTTCTATTTAATATTCAACAGATTGTGGCAAATGTAAGGCCAGCCCGAAAAAACTCAATTTGAATAAATTCTGCATGGAGGATTACGGTATGTACATACATAAATATTATATTTAGTATGAGTCACTTGAATGTATAACAGAGATATCAATATTGTTCATTATTACTATTATTACTATTTTTTTTTTTTTTTGTTTGATATTGCGTTCGCTTTTGTTTTTGTAATTTTCTAATGAATTTCATGCATGCACGCTTACCTGCCTTCGGGCCATTACAATTTTAATTGTATTGACGCTGACTCTTCTATAAGATTTACATATAAAACCAATTTTTGTTTTTCTACCTCTCTTTCATTCCCTGCCTTTGTTTGCGCAGCCATTCTAGCAAAAGTCATTGGGCATGACCGCGCTTCACAGGACATCAATACGGAAAAGTTTTCGATTGAACGACAAAACGAAATTTTCAAATACGAAATAAATATACAAACGATTTTCAAGCGGAACCCTTTGCAGGGTACAACGAGTTCGCTGCTGGGCAGGGGGCATATGATGTGGCTGGTGCCGCGTAAAAGTCTCGAGTGCCAATGTCCCAAAATAAAATTGAACAAGTGAGTTGGAATTTTTTTTTATAGTATGTACAAATTTTTGTAAGTGCACTAAATGTCGAATGTAGAATTGAAACGAGTATTTCGCTTAGTTTTCCGCAATGACTTATTGATTGAAAATGAGGAAAACTGAGTTAAGGGGGTTTAGTATGTAGTTGCAATGCCAAAAAAAGTATTATTAAGTATTATTAAATGCAGTGGTGATTTTTAAATTTATTTCGGCAGTTTAATTTATTTACACTTTTTGACTGAACACAGTCTTCTGGAGATCCTTCAAAAAAGGTGTCTGTATACTTAAAAATATGTACTTAAAAATATGCCTGTGTACCCAAAAATATTTGCCGTCTTGATTTAAACTTTTGTTTAATACATCCAAATATATGCAGATTAAGAAAATGTAATAAAAATTTATTTGTTTAAAATTTCTTATTTAATTCTCACTGAGTTGAAGCTAATTCTTCAATTAAGTCTTACAATGTGAAATATTTCTTAATGCCTCTAGAAGCTTACTTTTGTGATCGTTTATTAAAAAAAAAAAATAAGTTATCACAATTAGATCGAAATATTTTGAATAAAAAACTGGCAATCGCTCACATTTGTTTCCTTTTGATTAAACAAATGAACGCAGTGTTAAATGAAGTAATAGGTAAGAGATTTACTTTATAATGTGAACATAGTTTAAGCCTCGATAGACACGACGAAGCCCCTGATACCTAAAAGGTTCCACAGTAATACGAAATGGTGGTTTATAGCTTCGCATTTCATGAATCCAAAAGTAAGTGAACGTTTAAATATATAAAGTGTTTGATTTTTAGGATACCGGAAAAATTAAATTAATTTCGATCATATAAGCAATGATTATTTTGGGGATTCTTCAGTTAAGTTACGGTATCTTAATGCCGTTGCGAAATCCATTTACATACCCAAATTTTTCCATTACATCTTGATTTTGGGATACAGAGTTTTGAAGATTTTTCAAGACTTTGCCCCAACATAGGTTGAGTTTTACTACATTTTTACCAACACAACTTTATGAATCGAAATTCTGAAAACTAACCCGAAGTTTAAGGGACCGGAAGCAATCATTATTTTGGTTTTTGTGGAAAAAAAAATTATTGATAGAAATCGTTGAAAACAAAACTCGAATATATCGATCTAACTTTTATGCCATACGACAAGCGAATCTGACCTTATTTTACTTGTTTTAAATCATTGCATTATCATTTTGGGATTTTTTTTTTGATAAAAAAGTTATTATTTTTGAATTTTATTTCTCCGATTTTGGAATATGAATC
The DNA here is from genome assembly GCA_951828415.1 of Anomoia purmunda. Classification (NCBI taxonomy): domain Eukaryota; kingdom Metazoa; phylum Arthropoda; class Insecta; order Diptera; family Tephritidae; genus Anomoia; species Anomoia purmunda. The sequence continues at coordinate 51,255,672 of OX639995.1, forward strand.
GTATCAATGTTGTTGTTGTTATTATTGTCATCGCCGAGAATTTTTTTTTTGCGTTTGTTATGATTGAAAAATTCTAAACCCAGGACTAACGATTCTTTTTTATCGAAAAAATAAAAATCCTGAAAGAGCTATAATTTTTGTTTGTAAAAATAAATGCAAAAAGACCTTGAAAACAGGTTTTTACCTATATCTTCTACGGAAAAATAAGTTAAATTCAGTTTCCTGATCATATTTAAAGGTATTTAGTTCTGAAAAATTTTGAAACACCGTATAGCAATTCTGCGAAACAAAATTTTTTTCGCTAGTAAAATATATGAGAAACTTTAAAGCTCTAGCGGCACTAAACAGTAAATGTTAATCAAATTCAAAACAAAAAATATTAGTTTCTTTCAGCAATTTTATAATTTCTTCTTCTTGGGTATGGGAGCATAAAAATTTTAAAAAGTAGATTTTTGGGTGTATTTTAACACCACAACGTTTTAAATAGGCATATATGTATATGTGTGCGTCCACGTGAAAAGGGCCCACTTTGGCGGTATTGGAGTTATGCATATAGGCGTCTTTCTGGTTGATTTCCGAACATTTTGAGACAAATTCGACCATCCTAACTGAAGAATTGAGGAAAATATAGAACTTTGAAGGTGAATATCCGAAAAATGACTAACTGAGAAAAATCAGTTTGAATTGAAAGTTGTCCCTTGTGGGTCCTTTTCTTTTTTTTTTTTTCAAAAAATAAAATGAATTACTTCTATTATATCTAGGAAGCTAAATTTGGTGTTATTCGACGCGTAAATGTATATAGTTTCATAATAAACCATACTAAAAAATTACGAAATTCGATCCATGTATCGAAAAATCTATATATCTCGGAAATTAGATGTGACAAAGTGGGCCCTTTTCACGTGGACGCACACATATGTGCACATATCTAAATATAATAGGCTACATCACTCCTTACAAAAAAAAAATAATAATTGGTTCTGCTCTTCCATCGGAATTATAAAATTCATTCTAATTTAAAAAAAAAATTTATCTAAATACTTCCGAAAAATATTAGGATTTACGTGACCTGTAGTGCGTTTCTGTAACTTTTCGTTATGATATCGAAAGAAATATCACTTTTGCGTAACGAAAGGTTTATAACGAACAATTATTTTGAAGTGTTTCTGTAACTCAGAGAAGTCACCATTCGTTATGGCTGTGGTGAGTTGTTATAAAGTGTATGAAACAGTGGAAACAAAACACTGTTTATTATGTCGTTGACAGCTGAGTTGTTTTGTTTACATAAATTCTAATTGTAAATTTTACTTTTTGCATTGTATTGTTTAGTTATTTATTAAAAAAGTAAGTATAGACAAGTAAAGTATGTGGGTAAATGTGAAGTGTTAACTTATTTCATTATTTTGAAGCTTGTGACTATGCTTGCAGCTGCCACACTGGCAATATTAGTTGACCAGCGAAATATGCTACGTATACATAGACGTTACCTTAGAGACTCAACTGACCCTTCTCACTTCCCGGAAGCGCGATTTGAAGATCTTTTTAGATTCAAAAAAGATGATGCAATAGCATTATTAAATGAAATACGCCCTCACATGAAAGATGGAGTAATACTAACTTTTATTCCAAAACCATTGAGGATTTCAGCAGCATTGCATTATTATGCGACAGGATCGTACCTAAGGGATATTGGGCAGGATTTCGTTTGCTCAATGAGCACGACAATTGTGTGTCGCTCCGTCAAAGAAGTTTCGTACATTATACAAAACAAGCTTATGTGCAAATATATAATTTCCCCTAAAAACTTGGCAGAGTCCAATAGAATTAAACAAAGGTTATATATGTACATATGTTAATACAATTTTACTTTCTATACTTAATTGTATGTATAATTGAAGATTTTTTTCTTGCTCTGGGTTTCCGGGATGCATTGGTGCCATCGACTGTACGCACGTGAAGATAAAAAACCCCTCAATAGATGTTGAGTGCTGTTACATAAATAGAAAGGGTATTTTTCTAAAAATGTACAGCTAATATGCGACTACGACCTCAATATATTGTCTGCCAATGCACGGTTTGGTGGAAGTACCCATGATGCCAACATATGGGAAAATTCTAAATGCAAGGAGTATTTGGAATCACAATTTATTGCTAATTCAAACTCCAATTAGCTCATTGGAGACTCTGGAAAAAAAATTAAAAAAATCAAGAAAATTACAACAAGGCCCATATTCAAGCCAGAAACTGCGTGGAAAGGCTTAATGGAGTTTTGAAAAAAGTCTTTGAGTGCTTGTCGCATGAGCGCGGGATTTTCTGTAAACAATATGTATTTTTTAGTCTTACCTCACTCATTTCTGTTTTTGCGCAAAATATCACTAATTTTTTGTGTGTGATATGATAACGAAAACAATAACGAATATTATAACGAAAATAATTATCACCACACTTACAGAAACACCGCCACACTCAATTCGTTATTTCGTTCGTTATAATGCATAACGAAAGCTACAGAAACGCACTACTGAATCCATTTGAAAATGGCTTCGTTTCCGACAGTGGAGGTTTTTATAATTTAAAAAAAATTACCACAGATCATGAAAAAGTTTAGCTTAAAAATTCTGCATAAAAATATTTAAAATTTATTTCAACGAAATAAAATAATAAAAAGACTTTTGAAGCCGTTTGTGAGCGTTTTTTGAAGATTGGTTTCAGAAAAAATTGAATAACTCATCCAAATCTTGACATCTTTATTTTTTTCCAAATATTCCCATACACGTCTCAATATTTCATTCTCATTGTGATGCCCAGCAAGGGACCTTCGCCCAATCTATCCTTACTTGTTCTTAAACAATCCCGATATTTTGGCAAATCCCAACAGCCTCTCCAGTGCTTGCGCTTTTAAGTATTCCAGGTGTACGAAGAAATTATGCCACAACTGAAACTGAAATTAAACCATAATGAACTCTACCTTTTCCTCAGCCCAGTTGCTCCTATAGAATTCGTTAAATGGGGCTCCGAAATTGGTGGTCATGTGACTGTTGGGCAGATGTCCCGTGAGAAGTTTGAAAAATTTCAGAAGTCTCCATGTTCCTCGCTCATGGAGTGATGGCCAAAATTAATGCGCTTTCTGCATGTGTCTAGATTGTTCCACTTGGCTTCTTTGATAGCTGTTCTCGCCTCTTCCTCAAATTGCGAGTACAGGAATCTCAATCTCAGTCTTGCTTCGGCTGCTGTTCGCTTCCTCGTTGCAAGGATGCCATTGTGTCGCCCAAGAGATTACAGAGTTCATCGCCAGTTCCAAACGCAAAGTTAGTCGCTGTCGATTTTAGAGCCTAGATCGCCGACTGACTGTCTACAGTTAAGGTAAGCTTAGAAGGAGCAAACTGCCTACCAATTTTCCACTATGTCCGTGAGCTGACAGTCAAATCTTTTTTCATTCCAAACCCGCTCGTGTATCAAAAATAAACTGTTTTAAGTCCATTATTTAAGGTATTTTCAATTCGTACAGCTCATCCAAGTCCTAATAATTTTCCGTAATAGTTAGACAGAAATCTTAAAACGAAATCAATTATACAATTCCGGTGGAAAAAGAGCAACTTTTTTTTTTTGGAGGTGCACCCTAATATTCATATTTTACATTCCCTAAACTAATCTGTTAATGCCTTACTTTCAACATTGAAATCTAATGTGTGCTTTTTTTTCTTTTCGTATTTTCTTTCCTACCCACCATTTTCAGATCATATCTCATACTCGGACGTGATGCGGAGGCCGCACCTGGCTATCTAGCAATCGGTCCCAGTTCGGTGGTGCTCGAATGGAAGGACGAATGGTCGTTGCGCATGAAACGCTTCCAGCGGCGAGCGCGTAAATGCAGTTGAATCGAACCGGAAACGGAATATGTCAGAACGGATTTTAATTTCATACATTTGGATAGATATCGTTTCGTGTATAAATTGTACAGTTTACTCAAATTTTTGACATTCTTCGGTATTATGCTATAAACAACAAGACTACGTAGAAAAACAACAACAAAAAGAAAAACAAAAACAAAAACAAATACAACAAAAAAGTAATAATAACATGCAGCAAAGTCATATTTATGAAAGCGAAAGATAAGTAATGAAAAAGAAATTAGCATGAAACGCTATCATTTTCAAACACACACACACACACACACATCCACACGCCTATACACGCGCAAACATATAAGTATTAGTTAATGGCGAAAGAGCGAAAAATGCATTGCCGCCGTAACATAAGGGAAAGGATATAAATTGTAGCGAAACAAAATACGATTTAATAAATATGACTTTTATAATTTATAAACTTAATTGTACAGCGTGAACACATACAGCTTACCAACCCACACACACACACGCACGAATGCACGAATGCACCAATAGCCAAACCCAACATAAGCGTGGTAAAAATGCCACTGCATTAAAATTATTGATTTTTATAAAGCTCACATTTGCCATTCATTAATCAGCAATTCGCTGCTCTTCAAACTCCAAACAATTTACCTTCTATTTATGTCCTGCAAAGCCGCTTAGCTGTGCGCGTTTGTGTGTGTGTGTGTGTGTCGCTGCACAGTAGATTAACAACGATCGAGAGTAGTTCGATTATATGCACACATACATACATATCTATCTAGGTATGTTTGCAAATAAGTGTGGAATTTTATTTTGCCTTAATGAGTGGATTTTATTTTTCTTTTTTGCAACTGTTATTGCTAATTGCTGAGTTTTAGTATTTTTTATTATATATTTTTTTTTTTAATTACTCCAATTTCATTTAATTGTGATTTATTTATATATATAGCATACCACTGTTATTTAATGATATCGTTCAATTAGGTAGTAAATAATGTTTGTCATTGCTGGCAGTTAATTTAAAAGCGAATGGATTTATTTACATTAAGTCGCAACGCTGTCAGAAAACTAAGAATCAAAAAAAAAAAACAGTTGTGTTGTCCTCAGCGAAATATAAAATTTTAGTATATTATAATTCGTTTTTGTCTTTTGTCAGATAGTTTTCCGTCAATTTCCACCATCCCATTAAATATTTGTTTTTCTAAAAAAATTTTAATTTATTTTTTGCACCATGTTCCGCTTTTGTCCAAAACTAGTACAAACTCTTTTAATACATTAAATCTACCGTTCAAAATTCGTTTTCATCCTTTGCCAATATGGCTTGATTGATTTATATGAAATTAATCCCAAGTGCACGTAGCTAATTTTTGTTTCCATAAAACTACCATTGAAAAAAATTTAATTAAATTTATTCAGAAAAAATATGATTATAAAAACGGTTGTGTTGTACGCAGAGAAACATAAAATTTTATTATAATTTATTGTTTTGAAAAAAGTTCTGAAACACCATAAGATATTTGCAAACTATTAAAACACAGCATTATTGACACAAAGAAAATTTTTTCCCTCCCAACTTGCTACCCCGGCATAAATCAAACCAAACCACGGCGAATTCATATAAGGTGGCTTTGAGTGAACAGCTGAGCGATTTCGTCTCACGGCTAGAAATATCAAGTTGCATGTATTTTGTTTTTTAGCTGTCATGGCTTCGTAGCCGTATAAGTAAAAACAAAATACTTGTGAATTTTGTTGTTGGGCATTCGACACCATCCGATATTAATTCGAATTGGCTCCAACAATATCAAAATTTAAAAAGTTCTCCTAGCGCACTTGTACATGAAACCCCGCGTAAGAGAATCACACTGTCACGATGTCCTACAGTTGTAGTAAAGATAAAGTCGACTCTAAAGTTAGTAGCATTTTTGGACATAATTTTTTATAGGAAAGCTGCCACAAATAGCTGCAGCTAATTTAAGGGTTAACTTTATGTCGCCTACGACTCAGAGGCATTGTTTTCAACAGCACAAAGCTTAAAGGATTTCAATGAAGTCGAACTATATATATAGATTTTCTGAAAATCACGACTGCAGAGCCATCTAAGGGATTTTAATAGTTTGTTTTTGCAAATATATTGATCGTATACAGTACATATGCTTTGTCATCAATGTCGAGTTATAAATACAGATTTTCTATTCTAGCGCCACCTAGCGGATGCATGTTTTGTAAAAGTACTTCCAGTCACAGCCACATTATGCACAACTCGATTCTAGCCCCACCTACCGGATCCATTTTTCCAAAAACGGATCACAACCACAAATTTTCGAAATATTTCGCCTCTGGCTCATTTAATTTTGCACAAAAGGGTTTTATCTTGTATCAGCATTCCGTCTCTGGCGCCATCTAGCGCTTTTAACTCGCATAAATCGTTTCTTATTGTATCTGCATTTAATTTTTTTTTTCAAAATTGGATAATTGACACATACTTTTCAAATACTGGTGCCACCTAGGTCATTTATTTTTCATTAAAGTCTCAGCAGGATTTCTTTCTAATATCATCGATAGCGGCTATAAATAAGGATATTTCGATTATTTCGACTTATGCGCCACCTAACGGATTTAAATATAGTATATGACCGCGCCTCGGGTTTAAGGAATACTTATTCTGTCCCAATTTAGTTGAATTCCGATCATCGGGTTTTCACCAAAGTTGTAACAAAGCAAACGGTTACATTTATTTATATCTGTTATTTCGTTATCCCAGAAAAATTTGAACTAAATTTCCTCAGGTATTCCTATCGCTGTCGGAAGCGGCTTACTTCAGTTATGCTGAAAATGAACTTGCGGCTAAAAAAATCACTCTGCTGACCAGAAAAACTCAACCTATAATTATTTTAGTATGATAAAAGATTTTTAAATTATCGATAACTATTCATTTGAGTCTGAAATTATAAGTATTTTGATAATAACAATGAGTGAGACAATTTTTTTAAGTCTTCAATATACTTTTATTCAGAGATTTTCCACAAATACTATTTATAACTCTTAATGCCGAACTCTATTGCGCCTATTTCGGGATATTTTAGAATCTTATTTGGGATCATTTTGGAACCAGTCTTGAAATGATAGCGAACTAGACCCGCAATAGTCCTGAAATGGTGTCGAATTTGTTCAGATTTTTTCAGACATTTAAAATATAAGTCTCAAACTAAAAGTTTTTTGCAGACTTAAATAGTTTTGCCGCACTTTTAATTACTCTGGAACGACTTTTATAATGTAAAAAATAATAGTTGCCAATCGATGACTTAAAACATTTACTGCTTTATAATACGAAAAAAAAAACATTATAAAAGTTGTGTGTGAAATTGAAAATTTTTTGATAGTATTTACGAGCGAGAAAAATTGTTTAATTGTTTAATTGTTTTAATGGTAGGTATATAAGGAAGTAGTAGTTTTCGATGACTCAAACAATTTTGTTAATGTATCTCACTCATAATCATTATCGGAAGAGTTTTATAATTCAGCCTAAGAAACATAGTTATCGATGACTTAAAATGCTATAATAATTATCAAACGACTTTTAAAATTCTTTGGAAAATTTTGAAACAACATAAGCTCAAACTTTTTATAGGGATCATTGAAGAAGCAAAATATTGGTTTTAGTAAAAAAAATAAAATAACAATAACATTGATCAAGAGCCAAAACTGAAAAGATCGCACTTACTTTGTCTAAGCCGTTTTTAGGGCGTCAACTTTTGAAAATCGACGAAACTTCACTGTCATCACTTGCAAGGAAAATCTTTTCAAAATTAAATAATGATAATAAAATTAAATAGTGTAACATTGTACTTATTTTTTTAAATGTATTTTGATTCTTCTACGTATATATAAATGAAATAAAATGCCCTAGTCATTTGAAAAAAAAATTACCAAAAATATATGCACATTTTTAGTAACATGAAACTTGTATTAAAATTTAAATTAAATAAATTAAAATTAAAATTTTGTAAATACATACTACAAAAAAGAAAACACTGGACCGTTTTCACTATGAGTCACTTTGTATTGGCTTAGAATAATAATGATATTATCTTAATCGAACACAGATATTGAAGATGTTGAGCACAATTAGGCCAGATAATTGTCTGCAAATTTCGTCCGTTCCATTGATTATATATATATTTCTAAAAATTTACAAATTTATTAATTTTGCACCGTGTTCCGCTCTTGACTAAAACTAGTACAAACTCTTCTAATATATACAATCTAGCGTTCAAAAATCCTATACTTCCTGGGCGAGTATGGCATGATTGATTTATATGAAATTAATCCCAAGTGTACGTAGGTAATTTTTGACTGCATTAAACATTTATTAGAAATTTTAATTGTTGACGCATCCTAATGCATATAATTCACGATTGCTTTTGCGCAAGTACATTATAATAGTTGTTTGCAATCAAATGGGCTACGTGTTTTGCTTTTGGTTTGTTGTTTTTTTTTTCAAACTCATATTTACATTTTTCCACTGTCAGTTTGACAAAATAGCTGTCGTTCAAGAGATTTAAATATTAAATTGTTTAAATAACAAGTTGTAAATGTGGCTAATCAATTCAGCAGCTATTGCGAATTAACTTTTTAATAGGTTTATTTTTATTTAAATAGTTTCAGTAAAATCAACTACAGAAATACGCGCCAATAAGGCTCTAAAAAATGTTCATGACTTTTTTTTTTTATATGTGCAACAACCTTTTTTAGCTTTTAAGCTGTCGGTTTTATTGGGTATTAACGATTTCAGTTGTGCTTTACAGCGTATTGTCATATTGCTAGTAGCGTGGAAAAAAAATGTATGCATCTGCTGCCAGCTATTCTCTAACGTTTTTCTTCCGCTAGCCCTTACTTGAGGAACTCAGCTCACCTTCGATTTTTAGCAGTTCATCATACTTTGGTTAGTTTTAAATAAATAATTTCTTTGCGATTATATTACATTATTTTCTGCCTTATATTTTAGAAGTTTTGTAGAATTTTATTAGCTTCAGCCCAGTTTTTATGAATGATAAAAAATTTTACTTCTGAAGGCATAGCTCGTTACTGTCCGGTTAACGCTCGACGTCTCCATCAAAGAATGTTACGAATTTTCCACGAAGTCTTTGCATACAATACACACCACGTGGAAAAATCCAACAAACTGATGGTTGTTGGTGATGTCATTGAATCCTGAGCGCTTATGAATTTCGGTGCGTTATTTTTTAGACAATTTTATTTTTACGTACCTTGTGGACTAACGTGCGTTATTAGTTCTGAAATCCGTTAATTTTTCCTGTTACCATTAAAAATTTTTGAGCGATATTTTTAAAAATTACATTAACTACCTTCAGATTTTTATTAATCGCTCAGCAGAAATAATTATATATCGAGTTATATGTTTTTTTTTTTTGTAATAAAAATAAAACTTTTTGAGTGTTATATTTAGTGATATTTTTTTTAATCTGATATGAATTTTTTTAATTGTTAACTTTTTTTGTGTTTAAATTTTTTCGAACAAAAGTATTTTTTTTTTGCATAGACTGTGTAACCTTTAGTAAAAAATATTGATTTTTATCGATATTTGTCGATTCTTGCTGAGAAAATAAACGTTAGTTATGAAGTTTGAGTTATTTCTCATAAAATATTCGTTATTTATCGCTCAGAATGTAAAACTTAATTTATCTAATAACGCAAACAAAGTTGTTTCGAATTTTTGACTTTTGATTTGCTATGAACAAACCCCACAAACTAAGTTTTATTTTCAAAGCGGTAAATTAAAAAAAAAATTACGATGGAACTTGAACTTTTTTAAATAAAAACAAAGATAAATCTCAACGAAACAATTCACAAAATAATCATTATTTCGGAGCGAAAAAATAACATTCGAAGAACGAGCTTTATATTTATTCAAAAATGTGTAACTTGCTCGATGTATAATTTTTATTTCCGAAAAAAAAACATAAAAAATTTTTTTATTATTATTTATTGCAAAGTTTAAAATCTTCAAACATTGATTATATATCAATTTTTTTTATAGAGCCCATATTCATTACGTTCCCTGATCACTAGTTCTTCGGATGAATGTTTTCTTAATGAGGCGATGGAAGTAAAACTTAGTTAGATCGTAGGTCAGCTAAGTACCTATGTACATATATATAAAGGGCTTAGTAACAAACAAAGGTAAAGTATTTTGAGCACTTTGAAAGAGACTATGAACTTTGTCCCAACTTAAGCGCAATACAGCTTCTCAGTGGCTTCAGTCTGTTATTTTTTATTTAGACCGAATAGAAACATTCTGTACACACAGTGTACTTATAGTAAAAATATAAATTTCAATAGATTCTATAAATTTCAATGGATTCTATATTCTGCATGTTCACAAACATCTTGTTACCGGTAAATTTTATTACCGGAAGTGGTAACCATTTCTAGTAAACGCAATTCTGCCGCAAATGGTAACGCAGCCAACAGGCAACAGGAATTTAGTAAATTGATACATTTATATAAAATATAGTTCATACTATAGCAAAAATGCTTAAAAACTACTATAACAAAAACTCAACAAATGTTTATAAAAATTTTAAAATACTTCGGAAGAGTTTTTAGAAATTGTAAAAAAAAAATTATAAAAGCTACCATTGTACTAAATGCCCAAAAAATTTCTAAACACCCTTATCAAAAAATTTAAAAATGTCTGTGTATAAAGTTTGAAACATAAATTTACATGGTTTTATTATAGCATGAAATAGTTTTTATATAAAATTAACTAAAAAAAAATTTCATGAAAAATTTTGGTACTATTGTAAACATTCGACCGATTTTGCTGGTGAGTGTAGACAATTTGTTAATTACAAAATCGGAAGTTTTTTTTATAAGCAAATATGCATTTTGACAAGCGCTACACAAAGACAAAGCGACTCCATGTTTACCCAAAAATGCTGGGTGGATTCATAGAAGATGAAAGGAATATATCGAAGGCGAATCCGTTGTGTATTTTGTTTGTGTTATTTTGCGAGTGAAATGTCTAAATCTCAATTTGCCTTGGAAAAAACACAAGTTTGCCAAATCTTTAAAGGAATTTTTTTCGGAACCGAAATTAAAATTATTGATATAATTAAAAGGTGACTGCCATGAGGCGGCTCTTTGAATTAGAAAGTTGGAAGGTTAAAATAGGGGACAGACTTTTGTGTTCAGTACCAAATATTTGTATCTTTACCTTAATATATTTATTGTTCTGGAAGTCAAATTTACTTTCGAAATCACAGCCACTTTGAAGGCTATTACCGATCTTGTTAATCAATAACTGCCATCTAGACATGAAATCAACGGCACGATACCACAACTAACAATCTACTTATCACAAAAATGCATTCATAAAAAATAGCAACAGTTGCAGGCAAATAACAAACACCACATTTCAATTACAACAACATTGAAAAAATATTTGAGTCGTAAGCGAGCTTGGGTGTCATGTAAATGTGGCCAGCCCGAATGGGCGTACAAACCGGCGACTGACATGATTTACAACATCACGGTCACGGTCACATGGCGGGAAGGCGTAGAGAAAATACTGGAGCAATTTATAACATACTCTATGTACATAGATTGATAGCTACATACATATGTATGTATGTATAGTAGAAAATTAGTTGTTGCATTTGTTTGATATGCAAAAGAGTTAACGCCGATGACTGGTTTGCTCCGAAATTTCGTGTTCGCCGATTTTGGATAGTCAAAAACTAGATTGTCAAAGTATTGTCTAATGATTGAGTTTGCTTGCTGTCATGGAACTTGATATAACATTTTTCATGTTTTTTGTTTGTTTTTTTATTTTCAGTTGCATTGTAAAAGAACTCCCTGGCTTGTCTCATATATGGCATGCGCGGCCATCAACGATCTTTGTCATTTTAATTCACAATATATTGCACACATTTTGACATCAATTTCGGTTGCATTTTCCATTCTCTGTTATTTATTAGTTTTAATTGTATTTCTCAATTCACAATGAAAACTACATTACACATTATGTAAAGTAATGTTGGATATAAATAGTGGGATTATAGTTGTTGCCAACATTTTTGTGTTAATAATAAAACGCTGCCGAACTGGGCTGTTGTGTCACTCACAATTCACTCATGGCACTTGTGCATACAGTTACTCACAAAAATAAGCATGTAGTGATTCTTTTCCTCGGTATTCTCAATGTTTAGCTCGTGTTACGGTCGCTCGTAGCGTGGCTCTGTGAGGGGGCTTTCTTTTATGCGGAGACGCGACATCCCTCATCGTACGAGTTGCTCTTTCAGGCTCGCTATAATCCAAGAACTTCCTAGCGGCGGTACGTAGAAAACGAAAAATGTGCTCCCAATGCCCGCGTATTCCGGTTTGCTTAGAAGTGCTCTTAGTGAGCAGGTGTGAAAGTCGAGCGATGAAGTTTGTTGCTGGCTGTTGTGATTGCAGTTTTCCGACGTCGAGTTTTCTGGGTGTATTTGGACGTACATTCTCTACTGCACATCTGGACGCGACAAGATATTGCTCCGAGTCGATGTTCGGTCCTCTTAGTGTGGATTTCGCGTTTCTCGATTTGGAGAAAGCCAAGAGGCTTGGAGGATCTTCCTGTGCTATAAACTACCATTTTTCAAGCCCCAGCAAAGTCGATCAGTCTCAGTCTGTTGGCGGAGGTTTCTTCGTGGACACTGAATTTTCCGACAGTGTAACCAAAGATCCCTTCCCTGCCCACTCTGGCATTGAAGTCGCCAATCACGATTACGATATTGTGACGGGGGCAGCGTGAGTGAGTGTGTTCTAGAGCTCGTAGAGGTGTCGGGCCGTGTGCTCAAACTAGCGAGATGTTAAAGAATCTGGCTTTGGTACGAATCGTGGCGAGACGTTTGTCCTCTGGAGTGAACGACAGGACTTGGTGACAAAGTCCCTCTCCCACCACAATTCCAAAAGCGAACTTGCGCTCTTTTCATATAACTTTCAGCGAGATACATACTCGTATGTTTAAGTCTTCAAATACTTTTATTTTGGGACTTATGTTATAAAAGTCTTTTCATAATAATTATTAGGGAGAACAATTTTTTAAGTCTTGAAGGATAGGATTCTCTTAGGACAATTTCAGAATTAGTTCGAGAATATTTTGGGTCCGGAAACAGTTCCGTTGTTCAAGACTTAAAAACAGTTGTCTTACTAATAATTAATATGCAATATAAGTCTCTAAATAAAAGTCTTTAAAAGACGTAAAATAATGTAGCGTTATTTATTACGGAATGAATTTTGTAATACAAATCTCAAAATAATAGTCGTCGGTAACTTAAAAAAAAATGTCTCTGACATAATGATTATCAAAAGACTTTTATAATTCTCATAAAAAAAAAAGAGAGGTGACTTTTTTAAAACACAACGGTTAAATAATTATTATTGTGGATATCTAGCCATGATGCCTCAGTAATTTGCCATGTATATATTTTAGCGGAAGTTTCTGAATGTTATACAATTTCAAACTATTTTAAACATTTTTATAAGATTCAAGTCATTTTGTAATTTTATGAAGTTATTTTATCAAGTTTCAAGTAGCCAAAAGTTACTGTTGATTTTTAAATTTTTGTTTTTTTTTTTGTGACCGACTGTGCTGTGCATTTTCTTGCATATAAAAATAAATTTTGTGAACATAAATAATACTCACATTTGATTTGTTATTTGTATGCCCGCCTAGCTGTGGTACAATGCCAGAGAACTCGATTTGGGACAATTAACATAATTTATTGTTAGTTTAGGTATATTTGACAATTTGGTTGTCAATTTTGATAATAAAAAAAATGTATAGCAAAACAGCACCAAATTCTGAAAGTGATTTGGTATTAGTCACTCATTTGAAATGTGAGCACAGTGGGTATAATATTTCAATTTATTTCACTTTTTACATAAACACTGCCGGACATTTAATTGGGACAAAGTATTTTTACAAGTTTTGACAATTTTTCTTATGTCAGCTTAATGCTTATTAATTTTTTACAAAATTATCGTTCCTTATATAACCTGCACCGTATAAATACAAACTTGGAATTGGTAAATTCTACAAAATTCCATCAATTTTGCAAAATTAAAATTTATATAAAAATTAGAGTTAGAATGTTTATAAAAATTCTAAGTATGCAGTTGTATTACCCATTACATTTAAGTATAATAAAGTGCACGTTCCAATTAGCTGAAAATTTCCGTTGATTTTTGATATTTTTTTTTCTGAGGGTGTCAGTAATTTTTTCCCAAGCAAAAAAAAAAATGTCGAACGTACTTTGTATGGGAGAAAATGCGTGACACCGACAGCATAAAAAAAAATATCAAATATAAAAAGAAATTTCCCGCTAATTCTACAATATTGTTTCTACAAATTCCGAATAAAAAGTTTGAATTGTGATACAACTTTGCGGAATTTTTCAAATTTTTGCACAAAGTTTGAAATTTGGATCTTTATAGTTTCTTTTAGGAAATTAGCTATAATTTGATCAAAAATTAATAAAAATTAAACAAACAGAAAAAAAACTAGTCAAAAGTTGTTAAAATATTGTGTTCCTATTAAATTGTCCGGCACTGTACATACTATATGGGCTCTAATAAATTGTCATGCAAATCCGGTGATTGGAATGCGATATTTTTCTAATAATAATATCTACATATGAAGTTTTAACAAAACAGCTAACCTCGACTTAGCATTTACATAATATATAGTATATATGTATTTCCTATTAAGTGTAAGTTTTATTTTGTTGATATGCAACATTTTCTCACGTTTGTTAATTAAGCAGCTATATATTACATTTTACTTCGCTATGAAACTTTCGGATTTGTTAAACCAGCGGCAAAAGTTTTGAGTGCCAATTAATTTGTTTTGCTAAAAGCGCGCAGATACGTTAATTTACAACGAAAACGTTTTCAGTAATCTTCAAAAATTTGATATACTTAATGGCTTAATTCAAAACCACTTGAAGTTTGAATGGTATTTGTTAGGTGTTGGCAACAATAAATTTGCCCAGCGCTGTAATTAAAAGGGTTTCCCGTTAGTGTTGCGATTTGAAAGATTAATCGGAGTTCGATTTAATAGTAAACGCTTCATTCAAGTTTCGATCCCAAAATACGACTGCCTCTGCTGGTTTCGCTTCTTGTAACGGGTTTTCTATCGCACAAATAGTTTGCTCGCTATTCGCTTTAAGTGCCTGATTGGTCAATGCCTTATCTGCATAACAGCGGCCCTTCGCGGCTTTTTACAAAAAAAAAAAAAAAAAAAAATACATTTACCGAATCTGATCCGCAACAGATCGATTGTGGCTGAAGATGTGTGCTAACCTGCTCAAAGCAAAGCTCGTTCATGTCCATGCCTTCAATTTCCGGCCACAAAAAATAGTTTACCTGCTGGCCGAATTAGCGTTGTCAGTAAAATTTTCAAAAAAAAAAAAGAAACATAGTGCGATGAGGCCACCGCTCCAATTTCAGCACTGAATTCTCTCTTCTTTGGATTCGCGATTCTCTGATGATTTTTTATGAAATAACAACTACCAGATTGATATCTGCCTTAGAGGGCGGCCTCGGAATGTTTCGTATTATGAAACTGACATTTTAACAAACAAAAAACGGCGTAAGTTTTTTTTTTTATTTTTACTGAGCAATATCTATCTTAATTAGCTAGTCTAGGAAGTTGTGCAGGGAGTGAGGCATTAGTTTAAAATGCTACTGCTAAAACTACTGACTATATTAACGATATCATTCCACAAATACTTGCAGAGCTTGCAAAGGAGAAGTTTCCAAATGAAAACGTTATTCCCACATAACTAGGGTGGTCCAAATAAGCATGCAGAAAAAGTAAAGTCGGAATTTTAATGCTCTCATCCCCTAGAATTGTGCTATATTGGAAATAACAATAGATATCGGGTCTTGCAATAGGAACGCTACAAAAGTTTTTTTTAAATAAAACAAAAATGGGATATGAATTAAAATCTCTATTCCTGTGAAAGAACATTCGATGCCATTAGGTATGGAACTCGATTTCTTTTGCATGGGCACCACGGGCACGCTTGCAGAAGTCCAGACGCTGAACCCAATTTTCGACGGTTTTCAAGCATAAATCGGCCGATACTGCTGCAATTTCACGTTCGATAGTTCGATATTCGTACGAAGTTCATCAATCGTCGCTGGCTTGTTGGCATTGACCATAGACTTGACACAGCCCCACCGGAAATAGTCTAACGGCGTCAAATCGCACGACCGAGGCGGCCAATTGGCTGGGCCATTTCGTGAGATAACACCTTCACCAAACTTGGTTTTCAATAAATCGATTGTGACATTCGCTGTGTGGCTTGTGGCGCCATCCTGTTGGAACCACATATTGTCCAAGTCCATATCAACCAATTCGGGCCAAAAATATTCGGTTATCATTGAGCGGTAGCGATTCCCATTCACAGTAACGTGCCGGTCTTGATCATCACGGAAGAAGTACGCCCTAATGACGCCGCCGGCCCATAAACCGCACCAAACCGTAATTTTTTCGGGATACAATGTTGACTCATGGAGTACGTGGGGATTGCTGCCTGTCCAATAGCGCACATTTTGCTTATTGACGAAACCGTTCAGCCAGAAATGACGACGACCATAAATTTTACGTAGCGCTCTTAAAGTTGAGGCCATTGACTGCGAATTTCGGTAGTAAATTTTAATAATTTCGACTCATTGTTGGATCGTATATCTTTCCATGATGGAATGGCAAACTTTACTGAAGAGAAATGTCAAAAGAGCTGGAAAAAATATGGCGTCGTTTGCTGTCACTATCGGTCTACTTTTGAAGCGTCCCTATTGCAAGACCCTTTATATGTATTTTTTTAATCAACAATAATTTTTAAGTATTGATATATGTTTTTTTTCATCAATAACCTAGAGGTCGCTTAAAGCGCTCAAATCTTTCCTTACATTTTATATGACAAAAACCCAGTTTTTCTTAAGAATGGTGGAGAATGTTTAAAAATCAATATTCCTTAATCGGAAAACTCAGTTTCTCTTCTGGAGACTTTAGACGATAATATGCAGTTTTTTATTATCCACTGTTTTATACGAGTCGATTTGTATTTTTTTGGTCGTTTTTAAACGATCTCTATATAATTTGTGATGAAAAAAAAGAAAAGCCGTATGCCGATATACATAGAACAACACTAGGGGGCGAGGGCAAAATTATGGCAACCTCATTTTTATATACCACGCTAATCGTTGTCGTGCCAAGGAAAATTGTTATTTGATTTTTGTCATTTTTTTTTATTTGAATATTGTATTAACGCCGTAGGCATTTCTCCATTTTCTGTTTTCCTGTTTTTTTACATCTCTTGTGCTCGCAATTCTCGAACTACCCTGAAAGAAACAGCGGTTTTTTCTCTTCTGAAAATATACTGAAAAACATTATTTTTGTCGCCGCATTGATGAATAGAAAATTTAAATTGCAATACATTTGGAATCATTAAAAATTGAAGAGAACGATCTACAACTTTTTTCAAAATCACTTGGAATATTATTAACGCTAATTGATTGATTTTATTTACATGTAATTATGCTATGACAAAAAACACAGATTATTGCATTTGCGGAAATCAATAGCAAGATACTACATAGTCACATAAGATATATATTTGTTAATGCTGCTAATATCTTCCACACATATGCACATACATAATTGCTTAAAACAACAAATGTTGCAGGGGCATGGGTGTATAGCAAAAATCCAAAATATGTAAACAATCATTTGGACACTAACAGTTTCGATATTGCCTGAGTAATTACTTACATATATATAGCTCTGTCTGTAGGATTACATATTTTACAATGCATACTAACAGACAAACTCAAATAAAAATGAGCCAACTAAATGGCACTCTGCATTAAGGCCACAATTGCAAATTTAATTTTATGCACAAATGCGTGTTTTTAACAAAAAAGAAAAAAAAAACACAACAAACTTGTGCAAACATATGAAAGCGCGCGCAGGCAAACAAAAAATGCTCGCCGATAATGTAAAAAATGCAAATGAATAAAATTAAAAATGCATTAAATTTATTTTTTTGTTCTGCATATTTCCTCTCTATTGACAATCGCCGACGTTGTTTGTATTACGACATTTTATGCAGTCACAATTTCAGCTGTCAACAACATACGACGCTTACGCACAAATTTATGTATGTATGTATGCACAGTGGTGATATAAAAGAACACTATGCAACCAACGTGTTTATACTGAGCTATTACTCTTTTCAGTGTAGCAGATGAATGAAGATAAAAAATGTTACAAGAAAAATTTGCGATGCAATAAGAAGTCGAAATCAGGGATCGAAAATAACTTTTACTACGAATTTACAAATTCAAAATTTTTGGCGAATTCTGAAATTGAACAAAAAAGTTATTTCGTAAAAGTTAGTAGATGCGACATATTTTTTTCTGTTGCCAATAACAGTTATCTGGCAACACTTATTTTTCAAGTTGCATGATAACTGTTATGCAGGAAAAATATCTTTGATTTCATTTTTATTTTCATCTTTATCACTCTTCTCATTTTCATTTCCATCGCCTTTATAATTTTCTAAAAAAGTGAAAATATAGCTGCAGCTCGTCTTTTCCTCTAATACCGATTATATTTTCCAAATTTCAGCTCAAAAATCATGCGGAAAAAGCTACCTTTAGCGGCATTGTTATTTTTTTTTTTTTTGAGTTTCATTAAAACAAAAATTAAGTTTCATCGTTATTTCTTCAGTTTCATATTTGATTTAGAAAATAATCGTTATTTTTGGAGTTTTATTTATTGCGCAGTTAATAAAACTTAATTTGTGGACTGTTTTCAAAGCGAATGCATACAAATTCAAAATAATGTTTTTTGCTTTATAAAAACACCCCCGTATTTAAATAAAGTTCTAGTTTCCGAGCGATAAATTAAACTGAAGAGATATTCGTGGGGTTTCAACAAAAAATATAGCTTATAAAAAACAAAAAAAAAAAACAAAAATAGAAAAATAAATGAAACTGAAGAAATACGATAATTTTATTATTTTAAAATAAGTGATGATTATTTTCCAAGCAAAAAATTAAACTCAAAAAATAAGGATTAAAAAGTAATTTAAAAAAATTATAACCGTTACGCCTGGTTTGGAGTTTTTTTTAGTTATTTACATGCAATAATTAAAAAGTATTTTTTACCATAGATGCAATTTCAAACTTCGAAGCCGAATATTTCCGATTTCGACTGCTAACTTCGAAAAACGGAAAACTATTTTATTTTTGTTTTTCACTTATGACTCAATCTCTCAAAAAAAATTGGTTTGGTCCAGCCGAGTGCTGTGCATTATTTTGATTCGAGTAACACCAGATGCAGACCTGCAATACACTCAATTTTTTTTGCTATATTTCAGAATATTTTTTTTTCTTGTTTAGTGTAGCAACCTAACGGCATAGATACTCACACATACATACATTTTATTTATTTGCATACGATTGTTTCAAATTTATGGTATATTTATCATTATGCGGAGGAATGAGCAGGAAAGCAGGTGAACAAAAAAAAAAAACATGAACAATACCTGCAACATGATTTTTCATGTTTCTCATCAGTTGCATGTCTGCACTTTATACCCCATTTTTATTCGATTCATTATCTTTTACTGAATTGCCTGCATTTGCGGTTAATATATGTAGCTGCCCAGGTTTTATTTTCAAGTATTTATTTTTTATTATATTTCAAGCTTAATTCTACAAACATGTATGTACTATGTTTACTTGCGTGAATCAGCATACACGTGGTGACTGTTAAAAAATTATAAATCCAATTTTGGTATAATCAAGATTGGTTCACTAAATTGGATTTTGTAAAATGTAGCGAAACTCCATTTGCAATATAACTATGTAAAGTTTATTGTAGAACTTGTATTCCAAAAGTTTTTAACTACCCGATTTCCAATTGCAAATGAGAAAGGGGCAAATTAAAATGCGAAAAGGCCAATCAGCAACTTCAGAGATTAGAAAAGCCCGTGGATAAAGTAAAGTGCTCTATTACAGGAGGCGAATCAATCACCTGTCCAAATATGCCGATTGCAGTTATTATTTGAAAAATATGTAACAAAAATAAGTTTTTCATTTTCATTTGACGCTCTCTATTCTCATTTTCGATTGATGTTTTCTGATTTCAAAATGACTATTCTCATTTTCAATTGACACTTTCTCATTTTTAATTGACGCTTTCTAATTTTCAATTGACTATTATAATTTTAAATTAACGCTTTTTTAGTCCCAATGACTATTTTTATTTTTCGCTAACACTTTCTCATTTTCAATTGACGCTTCCTAAATTCCCAATGATATTCTCATTTTCAATTAACACTTTCTTCTTTTCAATTGACGCTTTCTCACTTACAACTGATTATTCTCATTTTCAATTGACATTTTCTTATTGATCATTGACGCTTTCTAATTGGCTTTTGACTATTCTTATTTTAAATTGTCGTTTGTTATTTCCAAATGACGCTTTCTGATTTGCTATTGACTATTCTCACTTTCAATTGACATTTTCTCATTTTCAATTGAAGTTTTATCATTTACAAATTACTTTTCTCTTGTTCAATTGGAATTGCATTAAGTTATCATGTTTTTGCCTCACACCACAGACAGACTTGCATCTATCGACGCATGCATTTCATGTGACAGGTGGAGGTCGCTAAAATGAAATTAATAACCTTATATGACAGCAGACATTGTGGCGTAGTTCGCAGATCAATTTAATAAATCTCCTGTGTTTGTTTATTAATTTTATTCAGTGTCACGGTGTCTTCTAAATAAATTACATTTGACTGGCGCTTTTTACACATAACTTAGATTTTAGGAAAATTTGAATTACAAATTTTAAAATTTTATGTAAAAATAGTTGCACTCACTCCGCACATCGCGCGGGGATAGCGAGGGATAATAGTCCCTAGGTTCCACGGAGAATTGAGATAGGTATAGGAAAAAGGTAATAGTTTCGTCTAGACGACGCCCGATACTCGCTACTATTGCACAGGAAAAAACGAAGTCTGATGTTCGCCGATATCGCAATAGAAAAGAAGAAGATTCCCAAGGCAAAAACGGCCTTTATACTCCCCACTAGACTTGAGTTCCAGTGAGCGTAAGTGACAATATTATTAATTTAATATGAAAAGGGCCTGCAATAAAACAGAAGAATTTATTAAAAATTGCCTAACGATTAACAATACTCTTTTAAATAATTTAAAGCAGTTGCAAAGCGGAAATGTGGGTATTAGTAACTAATATAAAATTATAAAGTCTAATAGCATTTCAGTTTATTTATTGAAACAACTTTAGCTCATCAAGCACACATTTTGAATTCAGAATTTTTTAAATTTGTTTTAATTTTTTATTTATTTTACTTATTTATTTAATAGATGGTATAAAGTACCGAAAGTCACATGCATTATTTAACAGTAAATTTCACGCCGCAATGCGCAACATTAATATCTAATGGCTTTAGTTGCCGACAGCCGCAATTTTTTCTGCACAATTTTTTATACACACGCAGCATACATACACACACACATAGTCGCCCTGTCGGAAAAAGAATTACTTTAAGAGCATTTTAAAAACTACTTTTTTACCAATTACTTTTAAATATGTTTGACAGAAAGAACATCAAAATTAGTTTCTTTCCAGTTGCAATAAAATGTGTTTATATCCCACTAATTGAAATTCTGTGTTTTTTTTTAAACTGTTTTAAAACTAGTCTAATTCCCAACCACTTTCAAAGCTGCCTATTCCCAATTATTTAAAAATATGTACAGCCTACTTAATAGTGACTATAAAAATTAAAAAAAAAATTCCAGAATTAATGTATTTTTTTTTAATTTTTTATTTTATGTTAAATTTTTTCTTTATTATTTATTTTAAATTATTTAAAAAAAATATTTTTTTTTAATTTTTTTAAATCTAAAAAATTTATTTTTTATGTTAAAAAAAATAACTAAATGAAAAACTTAAAAAAAATAACAGTTTCATTTTGATCAGCTATTTTAACCATATATGCTGGTATTTACATAGAAAATAAAAATTAATAAAGCAATTAAATTTTTATAAAGACTTATAATTTATTGAAAACAAATTTTACCACAGAAAAATTATATAATAAATAGTACATATACTTATATATACTTGGTGCGAGATATATCAAAACAATTAATTGAACAATAATTTTTTTCAACTACTTTTTAAATTGGTCTATGCTTTTTTTTTTTGACTGTCTGCTTTTTTCCGACAGGGCATGCATAATAAACATACAAATCTTTATATGCATATTCATACCGAATTGAAGTTGCAATTTTTCAACTGTGACAACGAAAAAAAAGAACTGCTTTTTAAGTCAACTGAGCGTGGAAAAATTGGCAAAAAATATTCACTTTTCAAAAAAATAAAGAGTATCACTTAATTTGTGGCGAAAATTCTATTTTGCATGCGCATTTTAATAACTTTGTGTAATTGTGAACACCTTTCAATTATTATTCAATTTTTTTTATCCAATTTAATTCCACTCAAATTGGCGATTGTGACATTTGAAACTAATGAGTTGATTTGCTAAAATTTTCTAATTAACATTGGTGAATTTCAAAAATGTTTGATATGCTTTGTATGTGCTAACTACTGTAACGATTAAGTTTGTAAATTAGCGCTGAAATTTAAACATAGAAATATAATAACAATAAATCAATTTAAATCACTAAATAATTAGCAGATAAAATGGCGTATATCGAGAGTAGCGACAAAAGCGCAGTGAGGCGCAAAAAACCCAAAAATGCATAAAATAATCAAAAAAAAAACAACAACAAAATAAAAAAACAGAACAAAACCCCAAAACAAATCCATAACTGACATATTTACTTCCGTTTCCGTTAAAAAAAAACTAATTCGAATATGTTAAAATAATATATTTATATAAATAATTTTTAATTAACACAAATTAAGTAAAACCGCGAGAGCGAGAGAGAGAGAGAGTATGGCGAATGTAAATTAGTAGAGAGTGTCTAAAAAAAAAAACTAAGTAGTTGAATAGCAGCAGCACTGGGCGAGAAGCGTACATTGGATTTCTTAAGAAATTAATTTTTTTTCTTACACAAGAAATTGGTTCCGTTTACGAATTCGACTATAGCGAAAACCGTGCAACTGTTTATAAGTGATATTTATTGATTTAATTAAATATTAAATTAAATTTAATATATGCGTTGTAAATTTGTTTGCCATTTTATAATTTTTTAACAAATTAGCGTTTAAGATCATATGTTATATAAACTAGTTATAAATCTGTACACACATTATATATATTATATAAATTAATTTAAAACTAAATTAAGTCAAGTTAACGCGTTTTGTATGTATATTGTATTATTTACAAATTCAAAAGTAAGCATGAAATATAATAAATTTATTTCTTGAAATGGTAAATAAATTTTTTTGTTTACTATTTTAGAAAGCGCTAGCTTGTGCAGGGGATTGTAAGAGTAACTGTATTGAAAATAGTATATGAAAATCATTTTTAATTCATTCAAAAAAAAATTATTTGAAATTTCGATAGCTACTTACATTAGTAGCATATTATTTTTATGCCCATACAAAAGAAAAAAGTCGGTATTACAAAATTTGTTATTTTTTAAGACTTTCACCAAAATATTTCGGAAAAATATATTAAGATTTACGTGCGTTGAAAAGTAGCTCCAAAAAAAGGATTTTTTTTAATAAAAAAAAAAAACTGGACCGATTAGGACTTCGATGATATCAAGGAAAAGATATTTGATCCCTTTTTTATTTCTTTGCAATTCTTTTTTCGCAATTCTCATTATTATTATACTGTTGAAAAATTTCTTAATATTTTTGGGCATACGTTTTAAACCTAAATTGTTTTGTCAACTGAAAGTTTTTTTTTAAAAATATTTAAAAAATAGTATAAATAGTAAATGAGATTTCAAAAAAGATTTCATATTTTTTGCTTCCTAACAATGTTGTTGGCATTTTTTGAAAGATTCGTTTGAGAAAAATTTTAATAACTCAGCGAAAACTGGACCGATAAAGACTTACATAGATGATAACAAGGAAAATATATTTGATCCCTTTTTTTATTTCTTGGAATCTCATTTTTCGCTAATCTCATTATTATTATTCCGTTCAAAATTTTTTAAAATTATTTTTGTGCAGATATTTGAGGTGTTTTTTTTGTTTTAAATATTTCAAAAAGCAAATTTTCTTCACAAAACAAACTCCATTTTTGCAGGTTATTTGAAAATCGGTGCAGTCCACGTAAATCTGAAAGTCTTAAAACATAATCATTTGAATAACTCTGGTGTAAAAACCGTAAGCTTTTTCGTTGAGCCATTAGAGTGTATTTATAATAACAAAAAAAATCTTGCGACAAAAAATTTTATTAGCACCAAATTTAAGAGTTAATAAAAAAAGCTAAAAAAAATAATAAAAAATTAAATAATGTTCTTCAAATAAAATCAACAAAACACTTGTTAGAATATTGAATTTAGTTTCACTAGCAATCGCCTAATTTATTTTGGAACATTAAAAATTCGAAATAAATAATTTAATAAATAAACAGAGATACATACTCACGCACTTAAACACATATCCAAAAAAAAAAAACATCAAAAAAATAAATAACATACGCGATTGGGGTTATTCACTACCTACACTTTTTTAAAATTCGAAATTTGTATTGCAGCAACAAGACAATTTGCAGTTATTTAAAAAAAAATTACACACTTCACATTTTTTCAAACACTTCAAGCGCTTTCGGATTTCCTTTGTAAATAATATTATCTAAAATATAAAATTATAAGCTGCTTATTTATCTATTACAAAATTAAGTGTACTGTACTTAATGAAAACGTATGCACTACATAAGTATATACGAACTATATTACTAAAAAAATATAAAAAAAAATTAATATTAAATTTAATACACTGTATTTAACCCAAATGTGCAAAAAACAAAAACAATGTATACCCCTACCATTTTCCTTACTTTTGTAAAGGCATAATATATACATAGAAAACATATTTGAAAATAAATAAAAATAATTTATCCATTACTTAGTTTATGTATCGAAAAAAAAACAATGATCAAATAATGGAAAATGAGTATTTATTGTGAAATTAAAATAAAAGCCTGAAATATGGATTAGATGTCATTGACTATAAACTGCAATTACTCGTACATGGCCTGATGTACTTTCGTTGCATGCAACATACATATAACAAATGCATGAAATGTATGAGAATGTATTAAAACGACAAATAAAAATTTATGGAAGACTAATAAAAAAAAAAACAGAATGCGACTATTATTTTACAGCAAGCATTGAGGTAAGTACTTTTAGACTTGAATCCTTGATAAAGATTTGCTTTTATCAGTTGCACATTAATGGACGGTAGCAATGGAGGTCGACGTAAGCTAGTTGAACTGAATGGATTTCCCACATCGCAGAAATAATCTAAACAGTCAAATGAGGTTGCCGATTTTTTCTTTTTTTTTAATTAAAAAAAAAACGCAACAATGAACTTTAATTTTTTCTTTTAAACTAAAACCGCAAATGAACGACATATTCGTCGATTGAGTTGAGTATTATATTTATTATCCAACGGTTAAGAATAACAGCAGATTCGAAGATATCGAACATCATTAAAAATTGTTAACTGAACAGCTAAAACGTTAAGATGAACTAACTAAGCGCGAATGTCGTTGAAACATAAAAGAATCACTCTACTGATATATTAAATCAGAAAGGCAAATATCGTCGCTTCGAAAATCAATTTTTAGCAATCTATAGGACCTTTTTTTAATGAACTTATCATTTATTAGGTTTTTCTTCGACTCACAAATAAATAAAATAAGAAACAATATTTTTCAGCTAAAACGTGCAAAAATCTTTTTAATATGCGCTATTGCAGTCTTTATTTGCTGGTTTTGGTTTTTAATACGCGGTATTGACAATACAATAATATCCAGATAAGTGACTTTATTTTTAGAAATTCAAGTGAAGAATTCACTTTATTATCGAATTTAAGTTAAATTAGTATTGAAAATAGTGAGGTTGTTCTAAACCTCGAAATATACAAATCACCAAATATCTATAAAATCTGATCGGAAAATCAAAACTTAAAATTAACAATCAAACTTGTTTGAAATTTTTTTAAATAAAAATAAAAAAATAACGATTATGCAATGGTTTTAAACAAAAGGTTTTCTAAATAATGAGATCAGATTTGCGTAGCATGTGACATAAGGATTAGATCGATATGTTCGATTTTGTTTCCGAAAAGAATCAAAATAACGATTATTTTCAGTCCCAATAATAAACGTGAAATAAACACAAATATAATAAACGATTATTTTTGATTGGAAACCTTAAATCCCAGAACATCAATCAAACTTGATAAAATATACAAAAATTTAAAAATATCGATCAAATGTGATTGAAAAAATAAATATGATATAACGATTATGTAATGATTTAAAAGTTAAAATTTTCTAAATTGAAATAAGGTCCATGGGGATTTTGGCTTTTCGATACGATGTCCCGTATTCAGGGTTACTAAATTTAGTTTTGCTTTATACGCGGTATAGCACGCCGAGCGACAATTTTCTATATATAAAATACAATTTTCGTCCTCAACACTCTTTAACGTCAGATTATTCTCTGAACAACATTATATGCATATCAAATTCGGGGAAATATTTTACATTGATACCAACCAAGTTAACTGAAATTAATTTTGCACCATTACATTCCGCATAAACACAAACACATACAATGCATAAAATGTGTACTCGTAAATATATTTATTAAGTACAGGAAGGCTACAAAATGACGGCAGCAGTAACCTTTACTCGTTCCTCCTCCTGCTCCTTTTAATGCCACAGCAGCCCACATTGGTACTCACTCGTAGTACACAATAAATCAGAGCGCAGGAATTTTAATAAACACAACACAAGCAATTTATGAAACAATTAAAATGATGTTGCTACTCGTAGCTCGTAGTCAATAAGATGCTAACAATTCAAGGAAACAGGAAGATCTGGTAGAATAATTAGTGTAGGTGGGTGTGGGCATAACAAGCTTTAATTATTGAGTTGGTACTATGTAAGTATCTACTTAGATATACTATATGTATTTGCACAAATAAGTACTGGATGAAAAGGCGTTGTGCTAATGAAACAAATTAATTTGAACAATACGGACACTTACCGAGAACGGGAATTTCATCAAAAGTAGCAGTTTAAATTGATTGCGTTTATTTGCGAAGGAACAGCGTAGTGATGGAAAAAGGAAACTACTATATTTTATAAAACTATTTACAAGTGCAAGGCTAATATTCTGCGTGTGTCAAGTATTTGAGGAATTCAGATAAAACATCGCATACTATTAGGTATATAGCTATTTAATAAATATACACTTTATTATCGTTGGTGTAAGCGCTAATCGCACACAGAGCGAAAACCTCCTAATAATATTGAACAAAAGTTAGAAGATATCTCTTTGGTTTTTCCTTCAAAATAAAACCTTCTCATTTTTAGTGGGATTACCTTTTCAAGAAAATCAAAAAGAAGATTCGAATTTTTATACTGAAATCTACTTGAATTTACAAAAAGTTTGTCTTATTGTCTTTTTTTTTAAGATTATCTCCTTGCATTTATAAAAAATTTGCCATCTTATTTTCAGAAGCTTATCCCCTTGAATTTATTAAAAAGTTTCTCCAATTAACTTTAAAAGGGTGTCTCTTTCAATTTACTAAAAAGCATGTTTTATTATTTTTTTAAGATAATATATTTGAATATATTAAAAAGAAATAAGCAAATAGCCAATTAAAAGCATATAAAATTTCAAGTTTCTACTTTAAACAAAAAATCAACAAATCTGCGTCCAAATTTCAAAGCTTTTGTTAGTCATTCCCAAATGTAACCTTAATTCATATTTTGAACCCTTTTCACATTGTCATTTATCTTTATTATACTATGCTTACATTGTTCTTTAAGTTGCATATATTTTACATAATAAATCTTGAATTATCAAAGCGTTGACATTGCGTGTTTCCTTTTTCAAAGTACAAAACCATTAACCAAAATTTTTAGAAAAATTTCGTAGTTCCACACTACATTAAATATTGCAAGCATCGCATTGATTTTATATGATAATTTTTGCTGACGGTGTTGTGAGTTTCCTTCCATACAGGAAATGTTCGAGCATTTGTTATACGGAGAAAAAGCCTACTTTACTTTATTATACCGAAATTGCATGGCCGATGAAACTGCAAACCTGCATTCTTTTTTTAAACCTGATTACAAAGTTTAAAATGTGAACGAAAATTTTTTGATTTCATTTTAGAATTATATAAACATTAAAGATTGGGGTTTTTATGATTTTTGTAAGAGAATAGAAAGTATAGTTAATTTTCATAAAAAAACAGCGAATACAAAATAAATGAGAAATGCAGCGATATCAAATGTCGCTCAATCCCTTATTCAGCACGTTCGCCGAAAACTGTAAGCATTTGATGGCTGTTTGAAGCTATTAATAATCATAATAATTTGGTCTTGATGTTATGCCACAAATTTTCGGGCCTATTTCGATCGGCATATGATTTTTGTGGAAGAAATACACTTGGCGGTTTGGCATCGCCTGCCGTGAGTGTCCGATATTAGCAAATGACTTTGATGTTTCGTATACCGCCCGAGACTAGAACCACCCGGGTAATTCAAATAATATAACTCGTACTCAACGGACTCGACTATGTTGGCGGACAAGTATTGCTCATTGCAAAAAACATCACTCGCGATTAGGCATTTTTCTAACCTCGGTATTTATCAAACAACACCAGAGATTAATTAATGAGAAGCCCTAAAAGTCCATAAGGTCATTTTGAGAAAACTAAAAATTATAACAAAACATTGAAAACTAAATTTGTGGCATGTGGATGCTTGTTTTTTTTAGTTAATCCACAAATGTACGCAGACTTTAAGGGAAGAAAATGAAAGACTTTTAGCCGCCATCAAACAAGCATTCGAATGGCTGCTTACTAGCGCGAACTCTGTAATAGTATTGCGGTAGATAGGGGTTATGGATTCAGAGTATTTGTTAGTTTAAATAATCTAAATACCGGAGCACAGCGATTTTCCCAGAAATTGTGAAGCAGACGAGTTACCCAGGGTTGGTACAATTGAACAGGACTTCTTAAGCAAGAAGTTTGGTCAGTGAATTACAAGTGGAATGTTCCAGCCACAGCTCTCATCAATTATAGGAGTACTGACTGGGCGCTTTTTGCTAAGTTGCCATGCCTTCGCGAAACTAAGCCCCTTGTGCTAATGACCTGACCAAATGGATCAACCTGACACTTGTCAAGTTTACTGCGCCTAAAACTATGCGACAATTGCTTCTCAGACCTCTAATGAAGCCAACAGCCGTTGTAGTTGTTATGTTCTACTGAGTACGGAACAGCGACGTGACATTCTGCGACTTAGTTTTAGACGCAGTAAACTATCTAAAATTACACCGTATTCCCACCGTCTGGCAGACATATCGGAAGCGGAGATTAGCCAGCTTCATAGCTTCATTATAAGCACGCGGAGCTTCATAGATTGTACATTATAATTAAGTAGTTGCCGTTTTGTTTTTTGACTGCACTATGGTATCACTATGAATTTTAGACGGTCTAGATTAGCTCCTAGGAGCTGCTACGTTAAGCTAACCTATTTTAATCTAATAACTTCTGAAAAAAATATGTTTTGCTACCGTATTAAAAAAAAAAGTGTAGTAGACTTTTAGTTCACAGCAGAGAATTTTTCAACCAGCGTTCTATTAAAAATTAATCAAATAATCAGTAACAAAAAATAATCCACGGCTAAAACGAGTATAATATTTTCCTGTAAAGGCTCAGTGCGGGATGCCCTCTATTGGTTTTATTTAAATAACTTATATCTGTACTGATATTTTCTAAGCATAAATATTTTACAAGCTCCGTACAAAGAATTTTCGAGGAAGGAAACGAAGTTTTGAGATTAAGATTAGGATTCGATTTGCCAGGTGAGAGCGATAATGTACACAACCTATGTATGTATAATATACATATATTTCAGAGCGTTGCCACGTGTTTGAAAGTAAAATTAAATTAAATTATACAAAAGTTATATGTAAGAGAAACCGAAATGCGTTCTTTACTTCCATATAGAAAATGAAATTATATTTACAATCTGACATGCAAATTCAATTCACGTATTTTTATTACATCACACATCAAAAGTTGGAAATTTGTTGAGTATTGTTAATACCCGCGTCTGTTTACTTTATATTAATTAATTTAATTGACACTCGTATATTCGTATGCTCAAACAACAACGACAATAACAACTTTATTTTACCAAGATGTAAGTACACAACACTTAAAGGTTGAAGCGGCAAAAAAGGCAGCACCTGTAGTACATTTTGTGTAACACCGTCGAGTTTGTGTACTTTGCCTGAATGTCTGAACTGGCGACTTAGAAACTCCATTTATATATAAATATAAACGTACACTTCCATTATTGGGAGCAGATTTGTAATTAACTTTGTTTATATCAGACTAATTAAGACGTTTAACAAGGATAAAATTACCTTTTAGCGGCTGTCAGTTGACTGCCACAGCTGTTGTTGTACGTTAAACCGTTGTAACAACAAAATAACACAAGATAGTAGCTTATTAGGAGGAAAATATGTGTGTGTGTGTGTGTGTGTGTGTGTTTGGAGGTGGAAATAACAGTAAAAATAAATGCTACATTAGATAATGTCAGAGGTCAATGAGAAGTAACATTCAAGGCGTAGAAATAAAGAAGATGAAAATAAATATATACACCTGAACCTTTTTTTACGCGATGCTTTTTAGGCGGTATTTTTAAATATCTCCCAATCACTTCTAGTACATGGTTTACCTTTTTTATATATTCTCTCCGAGTCACTTGTTTAAAAATTAATTACAATTATAATAAGTTAAATCAAATCCATTTAATATTGTATGCAAGACTCAATAAGTCTTCCTTTAACAAATATTTTTAAAGAAGGTTGCCACCTGTTTATCAGCAAATTAAGTTAATTGAAAAAATTAACGACATTTTACAATATGAGTGGCAAACTGCAAATTTTAAAGATTTGTAATTTCAAAAATAATTTGGAGAGGGTTGCCACCTGTTAAAAAATTATTTAAAATTATAATAATTAAATATTTAAATATGTACGTTTTAAGAAGGCTTTATTTGGAAAATAATTCTGGAGAGGGTTGCCACCTACTTCAAAAAGTAAATAATATTAGATTATTAACTGAAAGGAAATATACGCCATGAGATTCAAAAGAAGTTGGCTTAAGAAAATTTAGTCATAAAAATGAAACTTCTAAATAAATGTCACGATCGGTTTGATTACTGTGGACATTTCTAACAATAAATTAAGTTTCACTAAACCCTAATGGCATGAGAAAAAAGTTTGAGCAACTAACCGTAATCGAAAATTGTGAAGTAGGGGTAGAGTTTGTTTTAGATGGTAAAAAAATTTAAAAAAACTAAACTAAAAATGTATTAATAAATATTACCATTGGTTAAGTTATTTATTTCCTATTCCGTTACATTCGAATCTATAACGGTAAGCCGAAAATTAATTGTAATTTTTTTTAAGTTTGTTAAATTATCGTACGATTTTTAGAAACGCTAACACTCTACGATTTAAGCTGTCTGCCACTGTATGTAGTTTTGCAAAGATTGACCGTTGGAGTTGGAAATTTCACATGAAAGTAAATTTTTTTTACACGGATTTCATTTTTACGCGGTGCTTTATAGAAATTGGCTCACATAATATGAGTTGGATGAAAATTTATTTATTTTTTGGCGGACGTTTTTTTAACCGCGTAAAAAGAGTCTCCGGTGTGCTAAAGTTTGCCTTCGTATGTGGAAACTTTATTACAAAAAGGGTATTTTTTATATGTGTATGCAGGTAAAAATATTCGCAGCGCAGTGGGTATTCAATTAAAACGAAAATGAAACAGCAGGAAGCAGCGAGCTTTGACTTGTGAGGGCCTATTGAGGGCGTGAACGTTAAATAAAATAACACGGTTGTTTTACTTCTCATTTACTCCTACACCCCAAGTTAGCATTCAGACCTGCCCGGGTGATGATTTGGCAAGATCGTTCAAAAGCAAAAACTTGGAATATTCTCCAGGCAGCGCAATATATGCCATATACATATATGTATGTATAATATAAACAGTGACTCCAACAATTGATAACATGTTGATTTTTGTATACTACTACCAATGTTTTTCATGATAAAATATATAAAAATGGAGCGTGGTTTTCTTATGCGAAGGCGTTGGAAAAAATGAAGGTCGAAAAGTTTCCTACAGGTGGCGCTGCATACGCACATTTCATTTTTCAGCTCAATGCCATTACAGTTCGAGACTTGGTGTTAAATCACTTATTGCTAATGACGACTGTACAGATTTGGATAAGGTATGCCACATATTTACATAGTCGTCCGCTGTCACAGTTTCCAAATCAGTCGTTTAAAAAAGGAGTTGCCACCGGTTTTCACGCAAATCAAGTTAATTTAATAACTTGAGTGTAAAAATTAAAAGGCTACGGAAAGTTTTATTTCAAAATATATTTGTCGAGGGGTGGCACCTGTTTAAAAACTTAATTAAAACTACAACAAGATAACTCAAATATTGCGATAAGGGTCTCAAACAAAGAACGGTATTGGACTCAAAGAACTTAGACTTATAACACTAATTTAATTAAATTAAGTTAGCTGAAATACATAACCGTGTAGGAAGTAAAGAAAACAGTTTATATAGAAATAATTTTGCATAGGCTTGCCAAAATTTCTCGCACGTTGATTTAATTTAATTAGTAAGGTAACTGAAATACTTCTGGTCTCAAACGAAAAAGGTTTAGAAATATTTTTTGAGAGCATTGCCACAGGTTTAACAAAATTAAATCATTACAAGATAAATGCAGTATTAACTAATACAGAAGTGAACCGAAAGAGGTTTTGGAAGGCTTAGCTTTGAAATTTTTTTTGAGGGGTTGTCAACTCTACTAAATTAAATTTAAATTAAATAATAATGTAAGAGAAATCGGAATATTTCAATATATATTGATTTTTTGAAAGTCTTGTTTGAAAGCAGTTATTGAGCTGCCACCTTGCTAAAATTAAAAAAAAAATTTTGTATAAAGTAAGTAAATTACAAAAAAGTTTCAGCAAGTACATACACAGGAGTCTATTTTTTTTAGATAATAAAATACAACGAAAACATGCAAATTAAATGTTTAATAATTGTACAAAATTAATATATGGGTCATTCCATGCAAAATTTACACTCAACAATTTTTTTGGAAAAACATATTTTTTTTCGCGTTCTATATTGAAAAATGATCGGCCCGTATTTTTTTATTTTAATATGACACTTGAAATTTTCGAGAAATGAATTTTCGAATTTTTGAAATCTTGAAAAAATACGTTTTTTTTTTAGTATTCCACAGTAAAACAAGTTTTGGTCATAAAAAATTCTTCCTGTACTAAAAATTTGCGTTATTCTCCAATCTTCGCAACACAGCACAGAGGTTCTGTGAGTCTTTTTTTTTATAACAAATTAGTGTTTTTTTTTAAACAATTAAACTTTGTCCAAATTTGGGATAATATTTTTTACTTTTTTTTTTATTTTAATATGATTGCCTGTGATTACTATATAACCTGTGAAAAATGTAAAAATTGTGATGTAGAAATGAAAACTTCGTGAGTTATGAATTTTTTTTATCTTCACGCGCGCTTCGCCTCTAGCTAACGCATTACAAAAAATTTTAAAATAAATATTATCAACACTTCAGTGTGTTTTGGAAGTGGCTAAAAACAGATATTGGTTCTTGAAGTTATGGTAACTTTTTTGTTTTGGTTTACATGGCAGAAAATATGCCAGACCGTCAGCACAAAACAAATATCAAAATTTTGCGAGAGTTTATATAAAATGTACCCGTTAACAGAAAAATGCACTGAAGGCCAAAATTTATAAAAATTACCGAAATTAGACCGAATATTAAGCAACTTCAGACTTGCATAGAATATTTTGGTTAAATTAAATGAGCTACAAATCTGCTTACCCAAAATTTATCTTAAATTTTTCAAATTTTGAAATTTTATACAAATTTTGAAATTTTAATTTAGATATATTATTTTAGTTGTATTATTAAATTTTTATAAAAAATTATCAAGCAAAACAATACGAGCATTATAAAATAAAATTAACATGCGGTCAATTGTTTGGGTCACTGTATATGGAAGTAAATACATAAACCCCTGTATCGCAAACACAAAGGTTTAGACTTACCCTACAAACGTAATTACTACCACAAATTTTAACTTTACAGCAACCAACCGCTAAACAAAAATGGCAATAACGAAAATTTAGTGTTTAATAAAGTTAAATTAAAAAACGTAAATCACCACAGGCCTCAACAGGGTCAGCAGGTACAAATGAGAATGCAATTAATTTTGTAACGCTATGACCTTTGCTGCTTTCATTATTCTTCGTTTAGTTTGCAATAAGGCTTATCGGTTTTTTAATTTATGTTGCATACTTGTAGGCGTGTAGGCATTTGAGGGTGGCGGTAGGGAGATTTATACGCAAATTCCTTTTGATTGGAATTATTTGTTTGTTATTAAAGTTTGTTATATATTTCCATATATTTAATAAACGTGGTGTGGGGTGTTCAAGACAGTGACCACAACTTTTCAAGCAAATTTTAAAAGTGAGTCAAACAAGTATACTACAAAGAAAGATGGAGTGAGAAAACTTAATAAATGTGTATACAATAAAAACAGGAAATTGCCTGTAAAATTCTTGGCTTGAATTTGTAAAGCAAAATCACATAACATTGGCGGCCAGAGAGCAGAGCAGAAAAAAGTAGTCGCGGCCGCCGTAGCTAAGTGTGCGCGCTTCACTCGGTGGGCCCCAGGTTTGAATCTTGGCCACGGAGAGTGTTATCAAAAATCATAGAAAAGATTTTCTAACGGCTGTCGCCCCTCGGCAGGTAATGGCAAAACTTAGTGTTTATTTCTGCCATGAAAAAAAATTTTACAAATATAATTTGCTTCACGGGGTTGGCGTAAAATTGCAGTTTCTTCAATTTGTGTTACAGCATCAAGAAGAAGATTTTTTGAAATACTTTATAACTATTAATTATATTCGAAAATTCGTCTACAACTGTATTTATAACTATATAATTTTGTTAGATTTTCTTCAGCTTCAACAGAATTGTTTCGTTAGTTTTGTCACAGCTTTCGAAAAAATATATTTAGAATGAGGTAACCTGATTTCACTTACACTACCAAATTATTGGCATTTAATTTAATAGAGTTGGCAACCCGAAAAAAAATTTCAAAGCTAAGCCCTCAAAAACTCTCTCTCCCTCTTTCGGTTCACACCTGCTTTAGTGCTTCATTTTTCTTGTAGTTTTAATTGAATTTATTTTTCTTAACGTCTGGCAAACCCTTTCGAAAAATATTTTCCACACAAATATTAAACATTATTCGTGTGACACCAGTATTGAAGAATTTCAATTATCCGACTAATTAAATTGAATAAACGTTGGAAAAAAGGTGGCAACCCTCTCCAAAAATATTTTCTTACAAATGCTTTCCTTACGCCAATTTCTTCTAACTTATAAATTTATTTGAATTAATATTTTAAGAATACTTCCTTTCAAACCTATACCGCTAATCGTTTGAGATCCATTTTGCATAATCGGATTTAACTAGTTATAATTTTAAATAATTTTTTAAATACGTGGCAACCCTTTACAAACATATTTTTAAAGTTATAAAATTTCACTCAACTTATTAATTTAACTTAATTTACGTTGAAACAAGTGGCAACCTTCTTTCAACATATTTTGGAAATTGGGATTCGTTTGATACCCATATTTTATTATTTTATTACACTGATTACTTTAAGTGAATTTAAGCTTTTAAAAAGGTGGCAACTGCCTTTCAAAACGGTTTGTATGGGAACCGATATAATGGACTATATAATGATGTGGCATATCTTATCCAAATCTTTACAGTCACTATGTAGCAGAAAGTGATTTAACGCCACGTGGTGAACTGGAATTGAATTGAAATTAGAAACGAAATGTGCGCTTACAGAGCCACCTATATACTAAGAAAAGAATGAATGAATTTAAAAACAATGTCTCGTAGTCACAGTAATGATGAAGGGAACTCTAAAGTTAGTAGCAATTTTCTGACACCATTTTCAAAGGTTAGGTTAGGTTAGGTTACTGTGGTAGTTCCCAAAGGGAACTCACTTAGACATAGTAGGAGTCCGTTGTGATACCACCTAATTTTCAAAGGTACATATACCAAACATAGCTGCATTTAACGTAAGGATAAAATTTACCTCGACTATGCTCAAAGTTTATGGATATCGCAGCTACAGAGCTTTTTTATAATTTTGTTTTGCAAATATGATAAAGATGTAAAAGTTTCACGAACATGTGATTAAACAATTCCCTATAGTTGGCTCATTGAATTTCTATCACATTCTTCACGGAGGAGTTAAGGTTGATGGGAAGAATCAAACAAAACTAAATTTTTCCTCAATTTCAATTTCCATCAGAGCTCAACCTGTCGTAGGATCAAAATTTCAACTTTCACCAAAGCACGCCAATTAAATTTGTAGCAAAAACTTTGACAACAATAATTTAAAAAAAAACTCGTTTGCCGTGCTAGTATTGACCTCTAAAACTTTGCAATTAACATTGATATTTTGTGTATAAGAAAATGCTTGTTTTGATTTAATTACAACTCTTTCGAAAGAACAACAAGATAGGAAAGTTTCCTTTAAAATTTTCGATTATTAAATTAACGGAATTTACAGTGGAAATTCTGTTTAAACGAAATGCTACCGCTGGCCTTTGCTAAAAGCTTGAGGATGGCGCTACTAGCAACCGCAACTTAAAACCAAAAAATGCGCAGTACCAAGCGTCAAAGCGACAAAGCATTTGGCGACCCAAAACTTCTCCACTTTCAGTTTGTTGTATGCCAGATGTTTTTCCCACTCGCCACCAATAGCGTAGTTATGTTTGTTTTAACTTATTCTAGTCGACAAGTAGCCCCACACAATTTTCTTTTGAAAATTTTTTTGAGTCACTTTCTTCAATACAGTTTCCTCTTTCTATTTAAACTCAAGTTTCAGAGCAATTTTGTGGTTGCGGTCGCAAGGGTTGAAAAGTGCTGCGCATCCTTCAACGGCAACGCGAATATTCATAACTTTTAAAGGGCGCGCAAATATCAATTGGAGGTAAGGCATAGTGGAGTTATACAAATTTATGGGTATGAGGATATTAGATATACCAGATTTATATGTTTGTATATTTATGTACGAGGGATGCTTATTAAGTCAGTGATGAGTGAAACTGAAAGTAAATGTACCCTTTTGCCAACGTTCATCAAACTTTTGCATGCCTTCCGCGTGGTAGACTTCTCCAAACTCTGAAAAATAGCATCCAGTTCCAGGCATTACTTAAGAATTTTATGTAGATGTTTTTTTAACCAAATCAGATGGATATTATGTACGGTAAAATTTTCCAGCACTGTCTCCGGCGTGATGAGTTCAACACTGAGCTTAGTTATGGGCTGATGTGTCAAAGTGGGTATCTGCGAAAAAAACTCAGGACTTCGATCTTATGCCTTTTACGGGAAGGTATGTATAAATCGAATTTTGGTTCAACTACCCTCGGAGGGGCATTACCTGACATTTCGCTCGATAAAAGACCAGGTTGTAGTTCACATCTCGACAAACATTCTAAACAATGCCACCCGGATAATGTAGACGTGCAGAAGACTTTTTAGCAGGACATGGGGCCTGAACTAAAAGTTGATGGGGCGAGTCTGCAGCTCGATTAGTCGCCCATTTGACATCGAAATTTTGATATCCTTGAACTTGTATATAATTAAATTAAATTCCACTTTTCAAACAGGTGGCAACCATCATTAAAGTTAGCTATAAACCTTCTTTCCGAGACGAAATGCTTGACACCCGTATTTTAATATTTAAAAAAAATTATATTTTACCATAAAATTAAATTTACGTTTCAAAATGGTGGCAACACTATCTCAAGTGTAAAATGTAATTTAACACCTATTCTCATTCCTACCAACTATACATACACAATTTCATAAAAATCGTTAGATCCATTTCTTTGGGACTTCGGCCAAAAACACCGTGACACGAGATTTTTATATATAAGATTTCAAAAAATAACTGCTCTTTGTGACTTGCATTTTATAAATCTGAAAAAAAAAACAGTTATTCTTGATGTTTACTGTATTCTTCTCATAATAACAGTAACCGGAGACATTTATTTATAAACGTCAACAAGATTAGACGGTTTCACGATGTACGAGCAAAAAAACAATTTCGATTTGTACAAAACGATTATGAACACTTTCTAGGGCAGCACTTCAGGAAAACATTTTTTTTTTGGTTTTTTGGGCATCCCGTAAGTAGAGTAAATTTTTTCATAATTTCATTATATGATGTCCGATTTCTATGAATAATATACCGTTATAAAAGTTTTTGAGGTATCTATATATTTCCCCTAACTAATTTTCCACGTTAATTTTTATTAATAAAAGTCGCCAAAAGACTTTTATTGCTAACCTTTATAAATAGAAGTATTCGATAACTAATATCAGGTGGCAAATAAAATAAAAAATAGAGTTAACTTTAAGAATTTGTTGAATAAAAATCACAGAATAACGGTGAAAGG
Source organism: Anomoia purmunda (assembly GCA_951828415.1). Taxonomy (NCBI): domain Eukaryota; kingdom Metazoa; phylum Arthropoda; class Insecta; order Diptera; family Tephritidae; genus Anomoia; species Anomoia purmunda. The sequence goes on from OX639995.1 coordinate 51,294,462, forward strand.
CAGAATTTCCATATGCTATGGAAATTTGACCTTATTTTTATTTAAAGTATTTGTATGGTTACTTCGGGATTCTAATTTTTCAAAAACTTGCGATTTTAATTATTTCCTTCAAGTTTGATTTTTATTTTTAATTTTTAATTTTCCGATTAAATTTTTTCGTTATTTTGTGATTTTTATTTTTTTCGATTAAGAATAACGATTATTCTTTTATTTAAATTTTTTGCTATCATTGCCATCGCCAACAATTTTATTTGCTTTAAATACACGAACCAAAAATAATCGTTATTTTTTTTTTCGAATAAAAAATTAAGAATTCTTTCGTGAAAGAACTCGTTCAAAAAAAAAAATCCAATTATATCGATCTAGTCCTTATGCTATATGCTATGAAAATCTGATTTTATTTTGATTGAAAATATTTTTTTGGTTTAAATTATTGCATAATCGTTGTTAAGTGATTTTGATTTTTTTCGATCACATTTGATCGATATTTTGTGATTTTTTATTTTCTACATCAAGCGTGCTATTTACTTTATGATTTATATTTTTTGGAACAAAAATAATCGCCATTTTTCGATATAAAATTTTTTGCGTTTATTATCTTAGAAGCATCTCAAATTCAAGAACAACGATTATATTTAATCGAACAAATACAAATATCCGCCAAATATGATCGATGTATCCAAATCCAAATATAACAACTATTTTAGATAAAAAAAAATCACAAAATATCAATCTAATTTGATTAAGAATAAAAATGTAGAAATTATTGTTATGCTGGATCAACAAAGGAAAAAGCACAAAATATCGATATACATATTTGTATGATACTTTTTTAAGGCTAACAGATGATAAAAAGAAGCAGGCTGTGTCAGAGACACGGCCATTAAGTTTAACGTAGTTAGAATACGCCATCCGATAAGACAGAAAACATATGTAACAATAAATGATAAATAATACAAGCAAATGAATTTCTTTATTTGATAGTTACTTTGGATGATATACATAAGCTTATGATAGGAAAAATAGGATAAAAATGTTTTTAAATTATCAATTAAATTTCTCGCAAAAACGAAGTCAATGGCTGTTATCAATAGTAAAGATAAATGATAAATAACATACGCGAATCAATTTTATTATTTTTTTTGCAGTGCTTGGCAGCATTTTCTCTTCTTTTACTCTACTTTAACTTGCCCGCCTAAAATTATGCAATACAAAGAAAGGGCTGCACGAGTACATTTAAATCGCCCAACAGCAAACACTCAACCAAACACCACACACATATTTGTGTGCATGTGTTTATACAATTTTCATTTGAGAAATTTAAATATTAGGAAGATATCAACCAACATGAAATGTATGTCAAACGAAAGCTAACATCTTCGTTTGACTACAAAAAAAAAAAAAAAAAAAAAATTAATCGAGCCGTTTCCTTATAATTAAAGAAATAGAGATTACAGCAATAAAAACCTGACATTGGTGCCCATACCGTAAGGTAAGACGTATTCTACGCCAAAAAAAATATCGGTATGCGGATATCGATGCTGAAATCCAAAATACAACATCGCTATTGGCATACTGTTATTATTGAACACCCCTCGTTTACCAGCACATATATATTTTTGTGCTCGCGTCAGACGCTTTTCCGCTTCACAAGCGCAACGAATGAATTTTAATTCAATTAAAACGCCAAATTGTAAATTCGCTTACTCTAGTCAATTTTTCCGCTTCCCTTTTTTACCAACACACAACCATGCATTTCGTTCGCCATTCAGCTGCTAAACAACAGCGTTATTGGCGAATTTATTACATGGCCTAAGCTTGTTTTGAATGGGTGAGATTGGGGCAATAATGGAGAGTCGCAATTGTTTTACCCTCTTTATATCTGAAAATAGAAAAGAATTTACTTAAAATTTTTATTTAACTGCGCATTTTTATATTACGCACTCAATGTTGTCTATGACTTACAGCGAGAAGTATAAGGATTTCGAGGTCAGACCGTGCCAATGACTTAAGTAATGAAATATCACTAGATTAATAAGCATCAACACAGAATGGAACGAGTTCGACTATTTTAATGAGGTTTGGCTCCATCGAATGCACCTTAAGAGGTTTGCACTTCGTCCTAAAAGATCCACTGCACCCTTCCTCAACTCCTTGCAGTAGTACCTCATCCAATCCCAGCACTTCTATATAGTCTAAGATGATGGCTGGTGGTAGCGAGCGTATGAGTTCCTTCCCAGAGCCTAGATATCTCTCACGTCATCTCGATAAGGCGTCACAGTCGCATACCAAGTGAATCGGGGTCTCCGCAGCCAAGTCGCAGTAATTGAGAGTTTCATAGGCCGTTTGCTATTGTACCCTCCCTATAGACACCCTGCTAGGCGTAGCTCTTCCATGAGGTACAGTGTTTTTCTCTTTGTGCATTTTCTTCATTCCTAAGTTTTTTGTTAATAGCGTGTTGCGCTATTGCCCTGAACGGCTCGAGTCCTGTGGACATCCTTGTGGCTGCGTCACAAAGATAATCTATCAATCTCCTCATTCCCTTGATGCATTTGTGCGAACAACTAAAAAAAATGGAAGATTGGTATCAGAGTTTTCAATATTGTAAGGCCATTTCTACTAAAATAGTAAGTTTGTCGTTGGTGCCAACGATTGTCAGTGTGAAGTATAGGATCTGCATATTTGGATACCTCGAGGCTTGCCTCTATCCGTAACCATTTTCATAATAGCATTCAAAAAAGTTAATTCTATAATTAACTCAAATCCCCTTGTAGAACATATCGCTTACGCTTTACTCAAATAAAAGACCAAACTGAAGTAAATTCTAAGTTTACGAAATTTTTCTTAATGACATAAACAAATAGCCTGAAGGCTCTGGTGCCAATATTTCAATAATTAAATGCTCCACCTTCCATATTTGTAGGAAACACACACACTGCTCATTTCTCACCCTCTCCTTTCTTAATATTTCTGGCTTAATAATTTGATAATAAACTAACATCTAGAGAACATTGTAAATCAGTTGGGATAAGCTTATTTTCTAGACTTAACATTATTAAGTATTTATCATCTAAATACCGTCATTGTCACGCAAACACACTGGTAAATGTAATGAAATCGCTAATGTTAGAAAAAATAGACTATGGGCTTTCAATTTACGGTCACACTGCCAAAACTTACATTAAGCTCTTGTATTCGCATTCCTTACATCAGCAATAAAAACCATTTTAACGGAAGCCGAACGCCCTGAGGTTCTTCAAAGGACTAGGTTTAATACTACTATGAAACTTCCAGGAATAAATTAATGCACGCACAGGTTAACTTCGCCTGGAACACCTCCAACACTAAAGCCAAGCTCTCCACCATAATGCGCTGCGTCGCCATCGCCAAACGGCTCTCGATCATTGCAACCCCAGCATTGGTCGAAATATCGATACTTCCGTCCTGCTCAGTCCTTACCACGTTGCTTAACGATATCTCACAGCAACACCACAAATGCAGTACTAGCAACAACGAACAGAGAACTTATATTAGACAGAGAAGGCCTAAGTTAGGATGACGGTGTGAATTGTCAAAATCCATTAATATTTTATGGCTTACTTCACCATTACAATGGCGGCTGGGGAAATCCCTGAGTTGGAAGTTAATAACAGAGCTGAGCGAAGGCAAACTTTGTTTAACAGAATATGATTTCTGATAAATGTTAATTGTTTTGGGTTGAATTTTAGATTTTGCTAAGATATAAATATTTATAACTTGATGGAAACTTCTAAATAATTGAAGGGATGTGGAATTTGGCTTTACTTAAATATGCAAATGATAAGAAAGAGTCAATTATGCTTACATATATGTATGTATGTATGTAAACATATATGCAATAAATAGTTTTATTCACTTGCTGATTTGCCGTATTATATTTTGTATGAAAAACTACATATATGAAATTTAATAAAAGGCGAAGAAACTTAAGAAATACCATTTATTGTTAGGCATAAAATGCAGAAAAATATGTATATATATATGTAAATATTTGCTAGCATTCATTTCATCCCTCCACCAGCGTGACATTCTGAAAATCTTCAACTACTACATACAACAACAAAAAATTCATTCATATTCGCACGCGCATAGTTCTGCGAACAAATGCGGTTCATTCATAAATGCGAGCATTTCATCTCCCCGCGCACGCAAATGCCCTCCTCAACAAAATTTTTCGCGTCGATCACAAAAATGCTAAAATTCTAAATTTTACAAACCATCGACGGTCATTGAAAAGTCACAACATCGTAATATCAGACAATACTGCAATGTGGCACCATAGCGCAAAAACATTTGTCGCATTTTGGGTGAAGATTTTACAAACTATAGCTTAGCTTGGCAATCCATTGGAATACTTGGTTGGAACATTGTAATTTTAAGCATGATAAGAAAAAAGTGATAACTGAGTTAATTTTGGTAGTGTTATTTCGCTTTCATCTTAGATGTTGTCTGCCAAGGGGACTTGCTACATACATACATACGCACGTTTGTATTTATTTATGTAAGTAGGTGTTTATTTGTATGATTTTGACTTTTATGAAATGACTTTTATGACTTTTATCTACATACACGATTGGAATTGCCTAAGTGATCGACGATTTTACATATCTTTTTAGCATTTATTTCAATTCCTAAGTGAAATATACATATCTCCAAGAATAAAAATAATAGTTATTTTAAAATTTTTTTAATTTAATTGAATGAAAAAATAAATAAATATTAAATATTAGATATGTAGTAAAAAAAGGTATAGCAAAATATATATAATTTAAATCAGAGTTACGAACTGGAAGTTCACCATATGCTAAGTAATAAAATTCTAACATTTATACATACTTCGGACTTTACAGAAAAAAAGCGATAACTCGAGAAGTTATTTTGCTGAATTCTCAAAGAAATGTGTATAATAGAAATTGCGTTAAATTGGGAAAAAAGTCCATTACTAGAAAAGTTTATATAACATAAGTTTGAAATTTTGATGTAATTTTTTTTTTTTTTAGTTTTTTGAGTACTATTTTATTTCGTACAAAGCCCAAAACTTTCAAATAACATTGAACTCATTAAGCTAAATTTATGAAATATGAAATATCGTAGCCTGAAATGCAAAATGTCGTAACTAACAAACTAACAAAAATTGGCTTTTTGATTGCTTGTGATGCTTTTCAACGATACTATTAGCAAAATTCAAAAGTGTTTCCTTTCTAAATTGCTCAAAGTTTTAGCTTCTGAAAATATTGTTTGAAAAGTTAGAAAAGTTAGAAAGTTTGACCTACATGATTTTGTTAAATAACCATCTAAAGTTATTGCTAATAATATTATTTTATTATTAAAATTATTGAAATTAAATAAAGAAATACCCAATTCTCAAAACTTGTCAATACACGTAGCTATTATATTTATGGACACATGTATGTATATTTGCATATATACATATGTACTATGTATGTTGTGTATTTGCTCATGTTCGAAAAAAGCAAATTCCGAGTCAGATTCTGCGACATCCCCGATATACACAGTAATTTTTACATTAATACGTATTAAGTAAAATAAAAGTTGAACTAATCCAGACGGTAATGTAATTATTTACTTACAAATTACAATTTTTTAATCATAATTTATTTTCGCATTTTACATTTAAAACACAAAGTAAAACATTTATTCAAAAAAAAAATTCTCAAAGACCGCTGTTAACTTTTGCTGACGGGTGGTGGGATAAGCCAAAAAATACGGTTCCCCTCAAATCCGCAGTACGAGACAAGGAATGAAGGGAGATGCTACTTCTCTGTCTAATATAAGTTCTCTGCAACGAATACCAACAACTATAAGTATAACCAAGCAATAGCGCCCTTCACCGAAAATTGGGAGTTCGTATATACAGACGGTTGGTTCTAAATCAAACACTAGTACTGCATTTGCTGTGACAAATATACTAGGTGCCACCATTGCCGTCTACTGCCTTGCTTGAAGCGGTACTTTTCGCCTCTCAAAATATAAAGAAAACCGTAATATGTTGCGATAGTAAATTCGCCATTGAAGCTATGTATATTCAACCAATTAAATGATACGCCTAGAATAACAAAGACACGCAATATCCAATGCCAATGAATAAGTCATATCAAAATTATGTGGGTACCTGCGCACCTGCAGACCGAAAGGCTAAGGAAGCCCGTCGACAACCATTACACATGTATGATTTTTTGACAAAGAAGGATATAGATAATTTCATTAAAAAAAAATGCATTAACGACAAGTTTTTAAGAGAATGTGGTAATTACAATCAAAATTATAAAATTTCCAATCCCAATGGGACGAATGCGTATTATCCTGCGCACTCTCATTGCAATAATATAACAATCTTTGTGCGGCTCAGAATTGGGTATAATTTTGCGACACACGAACATTTGCTAAATGGCACAAGTAAACCGGAATGTTCTTCATGCAGATATACTGACTTTAATGTAATCCACATTCTTGACACCTGTCCGAAATTACAGCAAACTCAATCTACGATATTTGGAAATGGTAAACCATCGGCTCAACACAATCTCACCCATCGATGGCATTAACATTAATCTAATTGCTAAATATGTTTCACTATGTAAACTAAAAATATGATTCTGCACTTTTGTATATGTACAACTTATTCTCTTTTTTTTAATGAACTATACAATACCAACCATATGACACCCAGTTCCTTGGTACATACAAAATTTTCCTTCCTCTTTTATATATCAATACCAGATATGTTATTGTAGATTTTAGTTTTTTTTTAATTAAAACCAAAGGCCGTGGCAGCCAGTGTTTTATTAGATAAGTGATTTCATTATTTATAATTACTTCACTTTTAAATAAATAAATAAATAAATAAATAAAAATAACATTAGTATAAAATATGCATGTATGTTTTCAATGTCATCTAAGTCGGAATATAAAATCTTTTCTAAGCGCTCCAATTAGTATACATTTTTTATTTCACCAGCACTGTACCTTTCTAATATCATCGATAGTGGATCATAAATACGGACTATCTTGATATTTCGATTCTAGCGCTACATAGCGGATCACTTTTTCACAAAAATACCTCTCGTCGCACCCCTATTATATGTTTCTGATTTCATCAAAATCTGAACATAATTAGAGATCATCTGAATAACTGCCTCTAGCGCCACCTAGCTGATTTATTATGCATTGAAATATTTTCGATTGCATTAACATCATAGCTTTCTATTATCATCAATATCAGAAAGTAAATACGAACTCTTTGAATATTTCGCCTCACGCGCCACCTCGCGTTCTCAAATATAGCCTATGCCTGTGCTATGGCTGAAAGCGGCAAAATTTTTGTATATAATTTATAGATTAGGGTTTAATATTGCAGCTACACGATTTCCAAGAGCATAAAAAACCAAACTCCCTATATCTATTTCGAGTTGCTGCTGTCAAGCCATCTGCTATTCCTGCAACAACATTAAACCGGTTGATACTTTCACTAACAAATCCAATTATCTGCGACTTAAGGCTTTAACGAAATCGAAATTGAAAAATAAATAAAGCGAAAATCGCGTCAAATCGAAAATAAACTTCGATAGGGAAAGTAGAAAGTAGAGAAGCAATAAACGCAACAGTGCGAATAAAATAAAATGCGAGAGGGAAGCTATGGCTATGGCATGTCATGGAATTCGTGAGAACGATTTCCACTCATTCCTATATTAAATATTATTACCAGCTCCCATTTCATTGATATATTGCTTACACAGCAGTTCACTTTAATTTATTCACGTTCGAATAGTTCAATTAAAGAGTTGCCAGTTTTTGAAAGTGGCAGGCATTTGGATGGAGTTCCAATAAAAAGCTACAGGCTTAGAGTAAGCGAGAAAGTTGATGGGGTTAGAAGGCAGTAAAGAAAAAAAAGTGGTAGAGACAGTGAGCTGCACAACCCTTTCCACAACCTGCCCCCTTTTCCACGCCCAATGCAAAACTTTGATTGCACGTAACTTTGTTAAAGTTTTTTGATTGCGTCAATTGCAAACGGAAAATCGAAAAATCGAAAACACTTCAGCTCTACAGCTTAACGCGATAATCGAAGAAGAGCATTTGTATTGCGCATTAAATAAACATAAAAACAAAGTCGTGCAAAAATACGTCGGCTTCCAATATAAAGTAAACGTCGTTGGTTTTCCTCTACCCACTCAAGCGCCAAATCGCTTAGCAGGCGAATTTGTGTGAGTTTTGGTTAGGCTCTGCACTCCCACTTCATGCGGCTTTGTGCTGACTTCAAAACAAAAAAAAAAAACTTTGTAATTTGTACAAATTTTACCTTTCTTATGTGCCAAGAAATTTGGTTTCGTATTTGTATTTATATTCCTACTTTTTTTTTTGTATTTCATTAAGGCACCTAAACCAACGGTAAGTCGTGGCGTAGATGCAAACTTTGTTTTGACACATTCTTCATTCGGTTCGTTGATTTTGAATTCAGCTAAATCGCAAAATAAAGTAGGAATTTTTTTGTTGATATTTTTGTTATAAAAATAATTTTGAGTTGCTTCAATAAACTTGGTGAATTGATATTTAGGATTTTTAGTGATTTTTTTTTAAACTTTGTATCTTTGTCAAATAGTCAAAATTGTCGAACGTTTAGCTACTTAATATGCGTTTAATACATCTTAGAGCCTCGAAAAAAGTAAAGAAACTTCTCACCTTCATCTCACAAGTAATTATTATCACTTCATAGCCAAATAAGAAAAATCACTTAAAAGGAGATACCCGGAATAATGTATTTATTTTATGGCTGATTTTAAAAATGCCATCAAAATGTGTGTTTTTGAAGTTCGAAACTGAACTTTTGCAAAATGATTATTTTTAATAAATCTAAAACATACAATTTTTTTTAAACTTATATTGCAGGTTCAAATGTCAGAATTTCGAAAATTAAAAAAAGGCTTATATTTCAAAAAAATGTGTCTTCTATGAAGATCTCTTCGCGTGAACCGTTATAAGAGCTATAATGGCACCGTTTTAATGTTACCTAGTTGCAAAAGAACACTAGGTAGGATAAGAAATATCATGTAAAACAACAACACTAACTCGGAAAAATATGCGAGTTGAGTTATATGATATCCGACCTGAGATGTAGTGTTGTGAAGCAAAAAAACCGCTCTATTGTGAATGGGCTCCGGAAAAATACTTGGGAAATTGCAAAGAACTGTCAAATCTGGTTTGTTTTATTGATGCATAAGCAAAACAAATAGAAATAGAACAAGGGTAAGTAAAATTGCTTTTGGTATATTTCACATAAAATTATGAATTGAAACATGTTTGTTATTTCAGCATGCAAGAAAAAAGGCGAAAAAGATGGACCCAAAAAAAAACAGGTTGTCTTTCACAAATGTGTTGGAAGACATGGAGTCCATGGGCATCACGGTAGGTTCAAAAAATATATTTTTGAACTAATTATATTTATTAATCCACTTCTCGGACTTTGAAAGGACGCCGCTGTGTTTGGAGTCGAAGATGTGCATTCTTCTCCAGGCCTATAAGGCGGCACGGGACAACAACAGCAGAACTGGCGCCAGCCCGTGCTTTGCGCCCTTTGTGGAGCAAATGGACGAAATATTTGGAAGAAGTCCAATTATTTTAAACGACCACACGGTTCATGCGAAACAGCTTCGGTTTGAAACAGTTTCGGTAAATGCGCTTTGACGTTGCAGGTAACAGACATTCCGTCAACGCCGTCACCATCGTCGTCAATGTCACCACGTATATCAACATTGGCTTCTTCTTCAGCTTCAGCAGTACGCCGAAACGAAATTACTCTGTCAAGCAACAGATTTTTAAAACGTTACCGTGAGTTTCAGTGAAAACCTTTTAGTGAATTTGTTGTAATGTTTTTAATGTAAATTTTTCGTGCTCGTTTTTATAAATTCCTTGTACATGCGGGAGAGCATCAACTTAATAGTTTTTCAAAATACATCGATTAAATTTTGTTATAGAATGTACAAGGGTTTTATAAAACGAGCACGAAAAATTTACATAAAAAACATTGCAAAAGGTTTTCACTGAAACTGGATTCTTTTTTTTTAACTTTGCTTTTGGTTTTTATTTTACTTGTGATACCCCTTATGAATTTGTTTTAGTTTTATAGATTTTAAGTTGAATGAAATGCAATCAATTCTTGTCAATATTTTTTATTAGAGGATTTAAAGATATAAATATATATGTATATGCAGTGAAATTTTTAAATAATATTATGTAGTCTTAAATAATTAATAAGGTTTCGCCTTCTGTCATGTCTACGTCTAGGTTTGATTCTTCGAAACCGTCAAAAAGTGCAGGCGTACTTTCATCACTCACATCGTTGACATCGCACAAGTCGCCAAAAGAAATACAAATGTTATGCAATACACATATGCTGACCTCGATGTTGGTTACTGTCTTCAAGTCCGTTTGATCAGTAAACTTTAGTAATCTTTGCTCCGACCGAAAAGCTCCTAAAGCATCCCAATTCGCTCAGTAAACTTTAGTAAGAAAGAGCCCTTTCAGTAGTCCAAATGAATTTTCAACCACCAGCCATTTCGTTGACGGATACGCCGAATCTCCGATTGTAAAAAATGAATTCGGAAACATACCCTCGTAATGGTTTTCTGCATCCCGAATGAGTTAGGACCTTCTTAGAACACGGTAATCATTCAGCGATCCTGGTTCACCACAAGTTATGTCAATGAACTCTTTGTTGACATCTAACACAGTGGCAACACAATGCGATCAAAGTACATTTCTTTATGTTCCTTTGGGGCTTTAATTGTAATGTACGTACAATCGATTGCCCCTTACTTCACTGAAAATAATATAGAATTAAGTTTATGCATTTCTTTTACATATATTTTGTTATTACTTGTTAGATATTCCACCGTTTGGCGTCTTAGACTCACGTGCATTTTGAAATCTGCCTCACTCATTGCATCGTGCGTACCTTCAAAATTGGAGCACTTCTCATCTGCCTCGTTTTCACTCTCCGAGTCTTCAGAAGAGCTGGAGCTGGCATATATCGCTTCTAATACTTCTAGTACTTCTTGCATCTGTCTATTGCGACGTGATTCGCAATGCTCACCACCCGTGTACAAAGACATCATGTACAAACGTAAAAGGTTATATAATGCATTTATTTAATGTTTTTAAATAAATTTAATAACATACCACAGAATTCTCAGAACTGCTCATTTTATTTTGGTTCTTTAAAATTTCACTGGACAAATCATACGTTTAATGATACATTTTGCCAGTGTTGTGAAGTAACTAAACGGACATTTTATCCGAGTGGGAGTGTTTTTTTTGCAACTAGGTTACATTAAAACGGGCCGAATAAAAGATTGCCCAAAATAAGTTGTACACTATTTAAATAAAAGGAAAGAGCACCTGTATTTTTACTTTTATTTTAAATTATTTACTGCGATCCCATGTGTACTTCATTCGGTTTGTTCCGGGTTCAAATTCTAGCCGGTGCAAGTAACATCAAAAATTTAAGAAATGCTTTTTTATAATACCGGTCGCTACTAGGTGGACAAGTGGCAAAGTGTGATCCTATTTATGCGATGAAAAAACTTCTCACAAAAATCATTTGCCGTTCGTAGTCCACACCACAAATTATAGGAGAAGTGCGGCTATATGGTGTAAGCGCCAAATTATTGTATTATATATATTATTATTATAATTAAATTTTTTATTAGCTAACTTGATTAGAAAGAAAACTCTTCGCAGTTGTGTGGTAAAAGCTATTGCAAAATTTGGAAATCAAGCGAAACATTTTTACAATAAGCAGAATAAAGAAGAACAAATTAATTCAACTTTTTTGTCAAACAAAAAAATGGCTTAAGCGTTCCAAAACTTCATAGAAATGTAAAAGTTGTAGGTACTAAAATTTGCATAATTCTAATTAGATAAGTTTTCAGATTTTCGATTCTTAATATAGTGCTGAAACAAATAGAGATAAAATCAATCAATGGTGAGGCAAAGTTATGAAAAATTTCAGCGCTCTATATTTCGAAATCTAGACATGATGAAAAAATGTGGGTACCACTGAAAAGAATTAATGGAAATTAAGGATTTTTGACAAAGCAAAGCAAATGTGCTTATATTTTTCTATTTGTCAGCTAGTGATCATTTTTTCAGGCTTCCCAACAACGAGGAGGAAAGAAAACATTATTTCAGAACTTCGCAAAACAGCCAGATTATTACTAAAAGCAGATGCGTGTGCATCGATATAAATATTTAACAATTAAGAAAAAAATCGCAACTAAGTTTGAGCAGCTCAATATTCAAATCAAATAAGGAATCAACTGAACAAAGCAAACAAAAAAAAAATGGCTTAAAAACATGGAGAATTAAAACCCTTTTTTATAAGCCCGGGATAGTTTTTCAAATTAGATCCCTTATTAGAGATATGATGGAAATGACTTGAATTGAAAATGCAAAAATTAAAAAAAAAAATAGTAGGTAACCTAATTAATTTAATTTTTTTATTTTGAAAATATGAAAATCCAGCCCAGGTAATGTTATACAAAACTAATTATATAATAATAGTAATAATTTATCGCTTACACCCTAGCTTGATGTTTGGCCGAACTGCTCCTACAATTTGTGGTGTGCGCGTCTTGATGTTTTAGCACAAATTGCGGGACCTACAGTTTTACGCCGACTCCGAACGGCGAATGTTTTTTTTTGTGAGAAATTTTTTTTTCATGGCAGAAATGCACTCGGAGGTTTGCCTTTTCCTGCCAAGCGGCGACCGCTATTAGAAAAAACTTTTATATAATTTCTGAGGTCCCTTGCCCAGGACAGGGTTGGATTTTGTGACCGAACATGGCCGAAGTCGAAGCTAGCTACCGCTCAGCAAAATTCTACTATATTCGTGTATTTACCACACGCTCTTTAGTCTGCCGGCGAACACCACTACATTTCTATGTATCAACATTTCCAATGTGCACAACGTTAATTCTTATTCCCACTCGCAGCTTAGTGCAACTTTTTTCTATCTACAAAAGCCAACCAACCACCCATCCAATTTTCTAAAGAACCTCTTAGGACGCAGCCACTCTAGCAACCGAAGGAGCAGGCAGAACAAACAGCATTTTCGAAAATGTACTCGACTTTAAGGTGTTGGCTTCCTGCCGGCCTTCTCACACACACACCTACATACATATTTTATTGCAGTTGCCGTAAGATTTCCGTTAGTTTTGTTGCCTACATTTAGGCTGGCAACAGTCATGCAACAATGAATCGCAACACAAGCAGCAAGAATGTCAATGTGGAATCAAGGAAAGTACAGGGAAAAAAATGTCCACTTGACGCCGGAAGGAATCACACAAAAGAACAGGCAAACTCAGTGGATTCACAACAATAACAACAACAGCGTACCAGGAGGAGTACATACAGAGTGAATGTTGTGGACAAACCCCAAAGCACCGAAAATTAAAAAGTAACTAGTTGTAGGCGAAATAAAGGCAACTACTAGCATACGTACAAACAAACATGCACACATAGAGACATATAAAATTCGCACACTTGACTGCCTGTAGCAAAATACATACATAGAAATAGTAAACGGGCGCAGAGTGAAGTTGTCCGAATTGTCAAAGGACATTTTTGCTGCAGGATATTTATATCCAAAATAGAGAAACGACTACAAATATGAGAATCACTGTAGAGTGAGTGTAACGTCTTGCGCGGCGGTCATGACAGCAGTTTGCATGTTGGTGTTTGCACTGGTAATGGCCCTGCTAAGCCTTTTGCTCTGCCATCGGGATCAAATGCAAAAAGTGTTATCCCTTGGGATATGACAATGCTGACGTTGGACTAAGTTTTGCTGTTCAAGAAAGATGCGACGTCGCTACGCAAGTGTATAGTAATGTAGTAACAACCGTAGATGAAGTGAATAAAACATTTTCAACATTTTAATAGCAATAAAATTTTATTTGCTCTTATTTGTTGAGATGTTGAAAGAACCCTTTCCAGTTTTGCAATTTAACTGCGCCTTCAAAAGAAATGGGTTACTAAAAAGCAAAAAAAGATTAGTGAAAATACCGTTATTTACATTAAAATGCTGGTATAGTCTCATCGTCTGTCATATTATGGATCCACGCACAGCTAAATCCCCACGAGCGGTTCCAATGTTGCAGTTTGTATGAAAAAATCAAAGGAGGGAAGTTCACTTACCAACGCAAAAGGATAACGGTAACAAGATCATAATGAGAATACATACATGTGTAGCAAATTTCATAAATATAGCGCGACCTCAAATTGAAAACCTCTGACTATTTATTGTTCCTTATTTACTGGCATTTTTTTTAATCAAAATACTACCCGGAAAATGTTGTGCTGACTAAATTTTATTAATTACCTTTCGCATATGTAACCTAAAAACACATTTCGGCTACTCTCTAAACTAAATTTGACTTTCCAACCAGGTGGCAACCCTATCCAATATATAGGAATGCATCTTATCCTCACCGACACGTTTGGGTTACTCTCACGTATAACTTGTTTATCAGCTATTAAAGTTAGCATTTTCAAACAGGTGGCAGACCTCTTAAAAACAGAGGTATACACCTTGCCCTTACCGAGACGATCCGTTTCACACCATATTGCAATATTTTATAAACTTGCGCATAATTTAATTAATTTTGACTTTTCAAACAGGTGGCAGCCCTCTTCAAAATATAAGTATCAACTTTATCCTCGCCGAGATATGGTTCATCTACCACTCATATTTTTATACTTTACATAACTTGTTTATAATTTAACAAAATTCGACTTTGAAAACAGGTGGCAACCCTCATCAAAGATAACTATGAGTCTTCTCAGTTGATACCCATGTCTTAATATTTTATAGAACTTATGTGCAATTAAACTAAATTCCACTTTTCAAATAGGTGGCAACACTATCCAAAATATACTGAGAACTTTCTCCGAACGAACTATTTGATAACCATATTTTAATATTTCATATAACTTGTGTATAATTCAGTTAAATAAGTGGCAACCCTCATAAAACTTAAATAGAAGCTTTTTGCGGAGACTAATTGTTTGGCACGGTGCCGTGACATAATCCCCACGGACATAATCCCCATTACAATTATGGGGATTATAACTTCTTTTTTTTCGGTCATAACCCCCATAATGGAATGGGGATTATGTCCAAAAAAAAAATCGGTCATAATCCCCGTAATAATGGGGATTATGTCCAAAACGATGGCGGACATAAACCCTATTATGGGGATTATGACCATTTCCGATATGGTCATAATCCCCACTTTTGTTTTTGAAATATTACATTTTATTCATGACAATCACGTAAGTAATACGAAGCGTATACATCAGTATTTTATCTAAATTTGTAAAAGGTATCATTTTATTTCATTCGTTAGAGTATCCTGAAATATAAATTTTGAGCGCAAATTGTGAATCTAAAGCGCCGCAGGGGAAATTTTTTTAAACAAATCGCGGCGAGTTGTTTAAAAAATGTTCGTAATTTTAGTAAATAAAAAGTAGTTCAAAATTTTTCTATTTTTTTCGATTTTGTAAGAAATTGTCTCAGTTTTGCTTAGTAATAAGTAATTTAAATATTCTTTAAAATTGCAGGTATTTCCATTTGCTTTTGTTCTTATATCAAATAAGAAACAAAAAGCATATCAGCACGTCTTGCAGTTTATTAATTCGAACTTACTCGAAATGAAACCAAAATCTTTTACGACTGATTTTGAAAAGGGAATGAGGAATGCCATCAAAACGATATTTCCAGAATGTCGATTGAAAGGATGTTGGTTTCATTTAGAATTCCGACATATTTCCGTTGTACATAAATTTATTATTCATTTAACCAAAAAAAGTAATTTTTTAAGTTGTTTTCTTTTCGGACATAATCCCCACAGCAAACGGTCATACTCCCCATGGGGACATAATCCCCATTCCATTATGGGGGTTATGGCCGAAAAAAAAGAAGTTATAATCCCCATAATTGCAATGGGGATTATGTCCGTGGGGATTATGTCCGGGCACCGTTTGGCACCCATACTCTAATATTTCATATAAGTGTTGTGTAATTTAATAAGATTTGATTTGACAAACAGGTGGCAACCCTCATAAAATTAACTATGAATTTTCTTCATAAGACGGACCGTTTGACACAAATATTTTAGTATTACATATCATATAATCATATAATGTGAATAATTTAAATAAAATGTATCTTTTCAAACAGTTTTCAACGTATGAAATAAACATAAAAAGTTCATAAAAG
Organism: Anomoia purmunda; assembly: GCA_951828415.1. NCBI lineage: Eukaryota > Metazoa > Arthropoda > Insecta > Diptera > Tephritidae > Anomoia > Anomoia purmunda. The sequence goes on from OX639995.1 coordinate 51,310,792, forward strand.
GCGGCAGAACCGTTTCAGAGGACTGCGACCATAAACTCTGTGCCAAAAAACAAACAAAAAAATAACAAAAAATTGTATGCGAAATTAAACCAATTTCACTAAAAAAAATTTAATCGGAATTTTTAGATTACAGTAATTCTAGGACTCTAAAAATGACAGTTGGTATTTGATAGTATCTTATTGATGACTCTCTTCGGAATATTCTTCAATAGAATGCATGCCCCAATTTTGTTATAGAATAAACTATATCAAAAAATAATATTTTACTTGATACGTACGTGGAGCATGCCGTCCGTATCATACAAAAATTTATATACCCTCTGACACTCTGATAATGGTTTCCGATCCAATATTGTATACGCCCCACTTCACCAACTGGCCCTCGTTATCCTTCCCAAACATGATCGACTGTGTCCATCGTTCACGCCGAGTCTACTATCAGACGTAATCACTGTACAGATCCTCCCTAAACTCAACGACTATTCCCATGTCAGTTTATCCGCATCGCTTGCGAAATGGGTGGTCTCTGATCTGCGGTAAATTTACAATTCATATTATTTTATTGAATGGCACAAACGTATAACTTAAGAAAGTAATGTGGCTTAAGACTATTCTGGCTACTACATACGGCCCGCCTGAACTAGTCCTGATGTCACTCTTCACTGGAGGATATTTGCGCTTAATATATTCACCTACGAGTTCTCCCGCAAGATCTCACATATTTTCACTCAAAGATAGGGCGCAAAAAAAACATATAGGCTATCGACCACCAAAGCAATCCGAGAGACGAAAAGGAGATCGCAAGAATCTTGACCACAATTAACCACACCTACCTTCCTAACAAGACGTCTTGCAAAGGTGTGGATCGGCCTAAAGCGGCCGCCAGGAACTGCGTTTTCCCGAAGCAGTTTTCCACTGCTTAGCTGATAGCATTGGTATATTCTGCTATTATACCCAGGGTGCTGCGGGTACTGCGGGAACCGTCGTCTCGCCAAAGCATCCTTATCTTCCACTAGCACTCGCCAAAGGCAGCCCCAAGCCAAGTAAGGAGATAGTTGTTCGATAAAGTTGCTAGTTTTATTTGGATACAGAAATTCCGTTTTCACCTTGGCTCTAAAACTGGGGAACGGATTTCAATTAAATTGGGGAGTAAATTTCTAACACCTGTGGCACGGGCTTAAGCTAGCTTTAATCCGTTAGGTGTCGCATGAGTCGAGATACTCACATATATGGCCCGATAATGTTGATATTAGAAATATATAGTTCTGGTGCAGTAAAAAAATACCTTTATAAAAAGTAAATGCGCTAGGTGGCGCTAGAGTCGAGTTATTTAGTAAATCTGTATTTATGACCCGATTTTGATGAAATAAAAAGCATGCAATGGGGGTGCGACGAGAAAAATTTTTGTAAAAAAGGAACCCGCGAGGTGACGCAAGAATCGGGTTACCCAGAAAATAAATGTTTATAATCCGATATTGATGATATTAGAAAGTTGTGGGCTCGAGCAGAATACAGTACTTTTAGGAAAAATAAATGCGACAGCTAGCGCTAGAGTCGAGTTATTTAGTAAATCTGTATCGTATAATGGGTGTGCGACGAGATATATTTTTACGAAAAAGGGACCGACTGGGTGGGGCTAAAATCGAGTTATAAACCGATATTGATGGTATTAGAAAGGTGGGGTTGTGAAAAAAATACTTCTGTCGAAAATGCATACCCTAGGTGGCGCCGGAGCTGAGTTATTTACAAAATCCTGTACTTACGATCCGATTTTGATGAATCCGCTGGGAGGCGCTGGAATCGACTTATCCAGAAAATCCATATTTATCAGCCGATATTGATGATATTAGAAAGTTGTGCTGCTAGAGGCGAGTTATTCAGGAACTGTCCGTTTTTGTATCGATTTTTATGGGTATATTCCACATTTGGTCCTACGTTTTTTCAAGAGATAAAAGCAGGGACCGAATATAATTGTTATTTTATTCTTTCGGAAGAAAAGGTTACGCGAAAATTCCCTTTATATGTTTTAGGGAATTTTTAACCATTATCGTAAGAGGAATTTTATTTTGGTCATCGTAACCAATATAAATGAGAGATATATTTTTTTGGTTACGAATAACCATTAAGTCAACCAAACATTTTTTTGGTTACCAATAACCATTATCGCAAGTAATATAATTTTTTGGTTATCGGTGACCCACTCGACAGCAAACTATTTTTTCTGGATAGTGGTAAATTTTTCTTATATTACGTTATTATGGCATGATCAGAAAAGCATTCGTAGTTTACACTTCTTGTCAATTTCGAAGAAAAAGCGTAAAAGCAATTGTACACAATTTACCGTTACTTATTTCTGAGCATGTACACATGTTTTAGTATACATATTTTGTTTTTGGAAATCCATTCTCTATCTCGAAAATATTGTATAAAGCGTTCCAACTACAGGGAAACCTCGTTTATGAGAATATCGGTAACAGTACGAAATTATGTATTTAAATAAACATTTGTCTACAAACCTTTGAATAATTAAAAACTTCAAATCATAAAAGCAGAATAAATCAGGTAAACTGCATACGTTTTTGTAAATAATCCAACAAGTTTAGTAAATTTTAAAAGTCCCATTACTCAAAAATTGTACATACATATGTATATGTATCTCAATTACTTTTCGCTATCCATTGAAGGGTTCGACGATACTTCACTGTAGTTGTGTTCGTGTGGTTGTTCATGTGCATTTGTAAAGTGATTGTGACCGATTATAGTGCACTTTAGGAACGCGGAAAATTAGATTGGTTTATTGTTCAAAATTAAAATAATATTGGTAGAAAACGAAACGTCATTATTCGCGATTTTTTCCATTACAATGAAAGGACAAACGAATCGACTTGCAAGACATGCACCATGATATTTGTAGGAAATCATGTAACGAATTTAAGGAGGCACATGATGGGTAAACATAATGAAATGTAAATGTCAAAAGTCCATTGAAGAGTACGAAGACCTTGATAATTCGAGTGATTGGGATGCAAAAGTAAAATTTTCTGTGAAGTATTCAAAAAAACAAATCAATAATGCTTGCCTCGAATTGGTTACACAGGAGTCCCAGCCGCTATCGTTCTTCGATTCAAATGTTTTTAAGAGTCTGACTGAACAAATATTTCAAGGTCTTAATATGACTCCCATTACGTCTCACAATATCATGGCAGTAGTAAACGAAGAAGAAATAAGACTGAAAAGACTTATTACGAAAAAATTTAAAAGAAAAATAATATCCCTTAAAATGGACAGTGCAACCCGACATAACCGTTCAGTTTTCGGTATTAATGCGCAAATATTAGAAAAGGGAAAAGTGGAAGCTTTATGTGCCGCAGACTGCTGTTAACCTGAAAGCAGAGGTTGAAGAAGTATTGCGAGACTTTAATATATCTAAGAAGCAAATATATACTATAACTACAGATAACGGTCGAAATATGCTAAAGGCAGTTGATTTGCTTGCAGCAACTGAACATGAAGAGAATAGTGCTCAAAATGGCTCCGAGGAATCATTATTTAACCTTGAAGAGTTTGAAAATACCTTCAGCGCAGAAAATCGAAATATGTTTTCTGTTAAATGTGCAGCTTACACCTTGCAATTGGTTGTGAAAGACTTTCTGAGCAAAGCCAATATTAATTCAATTGTTGAAAAAGCGAGACAACTAGTGAAAACTTTAAGAACGCCGAAGTGCAGGTAAGTTTCCAACACTGAACCAATTTTTAAAATGTAGTATAACTTTAACTTTAAACCTCAAATTCAATCGTCGAATTGTACTTTAAACAAGACGCTTAACTTATTTGTTTGACTTATTGAATTAGTTCGGGTTTCAATTTAAATACTATCATTATTTATTCATATATTTTTATTTGCTTAGACAAGTCTTGCAAATGCTTAAACTAGGCAAACCTTCCTTAGATGTTCCTACTAGGTGGAGCTCCACATTTACAATGCTAGAGAAGCTCTCCAAATATAAGGAAATTTGCAATGAATATCTGAATCAACCATTGTCAGATAAAGAATGGTGTGAATTAAAGGACTTGCTGGTTATTTTGAGCCCCCTTCACGAAACGACACTTAAATTGCAGCGAGAGCAACTGGTTATGGGCGATTCTTACAAAGCTTGGTTTGAGCTGGAGGTGAAATTGGAAAGTTTAAACACCGAGGCATCAGTAATTGTTGTGGATTGTATAAAAACGAGAGAGCCAGATTTGCTTAACGCCGACGTCCATAACGCTGCAATATTTTTGGATCCACGCTTTCGTCGTTTGCTTCCAGAAAATAAAAAGGAAGACGCGAGAGTTCACCTGAAGAAGTTGGCAACAAAAGTTAATGAATTGAATCAGGTTTGTGGGCGCCGATACTAAACTTTGCTTTATACTTTAATGATACTTATGTTCTATTTCAGAGCGATAGACATCTTCCTCAAGCAACGCAGTGCCCTTCAGAAAGTAATGTGTTCATTGACGAAACGTCAAATACTAGCACTTCGTCTTTAGTTCGTCAGACTTTAAGAGGCTTGGAAGTTGACTCGTCGTCAGAGGATGAGACGGCAAGCGTGGTTTCACAAACACTGGTAAAAACCTTTGCGGAAATCGACACCTACAGGGAGGGAAGAGTTGATGTCGATGCCAACCTTCTGCAATACTGGGAGGAGAAAAATATTCACTCCCATTCCTCAATGAACTGGCAGACATTGTTCATGCCGCTCCAGCAACTCAAGTTAGCGTCGAACGAACATTCTCTGCATTGAGGCTGGTACTAAGTGATCTTAGATGTAACCTCTCAGATGATTCATTGCGATCGCTAATGTTCGTTAAACTAAATAATAAGTCCTAGTGCCATAGAGAAAATATCGTATAAACACTTTTCTATTGTTCGGATTTTTATGATAAAATAAATTTAAGAGTTTTTAACTCTTTTTTTTTGCTATGGATAACCAAAAAATTATATTACTTGCGATAATGGTTATTGGTAACCAAAAAAATATTTTGGTTGACTTAATGGTTATTCGTAACCAAAAAAATTTTCTCTCATTTATAATGGTTATGGTGACCAATATAAAGTATCTCTTACGGTAATGGTTAATTATAACCAATATTTGAATACATCAGTACTAATGGTTAAATGGGACCTTTTTATCATTTTTCTTATAACAGTTACGTCCCTGGATAAAAGTAAAATGGAAACGTTAACAGTTAGAGACCAAGCAATTTTATTTTTTTTTTTTAAACGACATAAACTCAAAAGTTATGCATCAATGTACCAAACCAGCAAAGAGGTTTGAAATTTGGTATATTTTTTTGCTAAACGGCAACCGTGATTTCAATGCGTGCCTAGCATTTTTTTTCTTTTCTTTTTGCAATAGAGGAAAAGTAGGCAGCAAAAGGCCTGCCACCAAATTGTTTGTGTGTAGCAAGCAGTTCGTGTACTTGTGTGAGTATTCTCATGGCGCACAAGATGAACATTTCTTTTTTTTTGTTGAATATTTATTTTTCCGCTTTCGGATTAAAGTTTAAAGGGATTGCAGAATGTGCCACTAAGCTAGCTAGCAGTCGATTTCTCCGCCAGTTACTGAAGTTTTTCCCATTTATTACGAATTTTTTACTATACTTTGTTTGCCTTTTGAGTTTGGCATTTTGGGTCCTTAGTGAATTTTGGGGATCTTTAGAGTAGACTTGTAAAATTTTATTTCATTGCGCCCAATAACGAGACATAAGTAGGCGTAATGATGGCTTATAAAATATGCAAAAGTTCTTAGGCATAAAAAGCGATAGGCAGGCAAGAACTACAGACAGGCATACATTTTAGGCAGCATATAATTTGTATATATATATATAGGTATGTATATTTACATTTGTATATTTGTCTATTTATACGGGAATATGTTTCGTATTGTAGTGAGCATAAAAAGCGGCATAAACTTTCGTACACGTTAATCCACTTATCCTAACTTGTATCCACTTAAGTACATTCCTATTCTATGTATGTATGTATGTATAGTTCGACATTCCAGTGCAATTGACTGACACTTTTAAGTGACTAGAAGTTGGTGTTTAATAGTAGCCATTTTAATGTAGTATATAAATATTCACATATTAACATATGAACATATATTAAATAGAGCTTATCGTATTTAGTGTAAATAGTTAGGTTGTTGTGGAAAATATTAAAATAAATACGCACACATGCCCCGGACCGCCGAGAGGAAATCCAAGACTAGGGGTAAATAGGTGCGGCCCCTTTTATACATAAAAGTTTCGAATACTTCATCAATCTTCTTCATCAACTATCTTTCTACCTACTAATTCAATGAACTACTACTACTTTAAAGAATAAGTCAAATACGACGGTTTTTGCTCTCATCAGTTCATCACATCTGTATTGAATTTGCTTTATAGTTGATCTTGGGTGAAACAAATTTTTTGTATACGATTTCGAAAATTCATAGAATGTATTAATCAGTTCATACACATATATAGAATTGTGGTCAGAAATAGTTATTCAGATTATATTGGAATATACGAATATAGGGATAGCAGGACTTGACAGTTAATAAGAAAACAGAAACACCTTATTCAAACATTTATCTATCGATCTGATTAATTAAAAAAAAAAACAGTTCTTTCGAAGTCTGTTGACTGTCAAGATTAAGTTTTTAAACATGCAGTTTAAAATCCTCCGATCTTCAATTATTTGGAGCTTAGAAGTGGGCTTTTCGAGCTTTGGCGGCAGCGAATGCGTCGATAGTAGTCTGGAAGTCCAACATCTTGGCTAATTACGCCACTAGGCAGAGTATAGTTAGTCCTGAAGTCCTGCCCTGCGACGAGCATGATCGATGAAAATTGATGGCATTCAACAAGTTGTATGGAGTAAGACGGGTTTCAAAATTTACATCCAAAATTTTTTGTAACTACGTTGAGTTTATCTTCTTTCATATCATATCAAACTGCCATAGAAATGTGAATGACTCATTTATCTCACTCACTGCGGCAAATCTTTTCTTCAGTCCACAGATAGCGCTGTCAAGTATGACGTAGGAAGTGCTTCTTTTGAATTCAATTTCTTCGTAACTGCAATTTTCATCGACTTCTTTATGTTGGTCGTTTCCGTGTTTTTTTTTTCTTGCTGATGATAACATCGTCTCGACATGCTCAAAATTCTTTGCGACAATTTTGCATTCATTATAAATTGCTTTCCACCGGTCGCGCAGAAATTGCAAATCCACAAGTAGGCTTTCTACATTCCTAACTTCAGCGGCGATGGTGGCATTGAACTCTTGAAGAACCAAGTTTCTTTCATTGATTGACTGAATGATTTTAAACCATATGGAGGCGATCAAAAAGCAATCAAATTTGCTCATATATTTCAAAGTTGCATCAATGTCCCGGCAAGTTTCTGCCGTAAGGTTGAGTTTTTGAAATTCTTTCAAAGTGTTTATTAATCCGGGATGATTCTTCGCAAATGGCTTGACGGCATCGATTCTGGCAGACTACCTTGTATTAAAGAGACAATGAAGTGAATTGGGTATCTCAGATTTCAGAATTTCCCACACAACGTGCTGCTACTGAAAATATTGAAACATTTTTGAACGACACCAAAAAAAGTTATTGCTAGAGGACGGCATTCAGCCGAGTCGACTCCAGTCAAATTCACTGTGTGTGGGCACCACAGGGTGAAAGAACTACATACTCATTTTAACGTTGGTGTTGATTTTGCGCTCCTTCATATTTACCGCTCATATTACTACCATTATCGTAACCCTGTCCACGGCAGTCTTCTAAAGGGATGTTGTAATTTTCTAATGTTGTGCAAATTAAATCGGCAATAACTCTGCCAGTTTTTTCATGACAATCTACAAAAGAGAGAAAACGAGAAAACGTGCCTCTATGCGGTGGACTTTTTTCTCAGCATCAATACGGAGATAACGTAAAATAAATGTAGTTTGCTCCACGTGGCTGGAATTAGCGCAAGAACGCGCTTTATCGGTAATCACAACTTTCAAATAAATGTTTGAATTAATCGACTATCAAAAGCATTCTAATTTAACTATTGACACAATTTCTTGAAAAATGGAATTAAAAGGGCAGCAGCCGTTGGCGTAATGGGTGCTATGAGATCTTTATCAAAAACTCAGCTGCTAACACCGCTATCAGACTGCGTGCCTTGGTGTTCTGGCAAGAACGGATTTTCGGCCAAACTCCATTCTCAACGTGCTTCCGCCTGAGATTAAGGCCCTCTGACCCCGCAAAAATTTCCAAGCCTCATGGACTGTTCTCAAGGGAGGGCTTATCTATTTTTACGGATGGGACAAAAATGGAATGCGGGGTGAGAATAGGAGTTTTCATTGAGGATTATAAACAAAAATTATCCTCCCGCTTGCCGGACCTTGCAAGAGTTTTTCACGCCGAAACGTTTGCAATAAAAGAGGCACTAAGATGCATAAAGTTTTCGCAAAGGCTTCATATATTACAAAATTGTAAAATTTTTAAGCATCTAGATTCGCACGTCGCAAACAGACAGGGCGTGAAAACAAACGCAGAGCTGTAAGGTTGCGAAAATTATGTGCACATCATACGATACTAAGCTCACGAGATTTTTACTTTATCTGAAAAGAGAGTAGTCCCAACTCTTAGTGGGGGTGCTGACGGGTCATAAACTCTTTTCGACTTGCCGCCGGCTCACCGGTCGTGTGCTTTTCTTTCTGGTAACACAAAGGATTTGCTTGGTCTATGTAAGGCCTCTCGTTGCGCCAGCCAACTTAGCCTAACCTAACCTAACCTAACGGAAAACTACAAATATCTCGAACACTTGGCCATATAAAAAAATTTGAACATTGTTATCATAGTTTGCGAAATACAAAAAAAAAACAAAAAAACAGAACAAAAGTATTTTTTTTTTTGATATATGTAAGGTGTTTAACTTTTTAATAATTTTATTATAATCTAATTCTAATATTGCGCCAACGAATAAATGAGAGCTATCTATACAAAAATATCTAGCTAATGAGCATGTGATTAAAATGAACCTGCTAAATTTTCGTAAAAATCATTGGCAAATTTTCACATCATTTGTAGTGATATAAAGAAAATTAATAAAAGCGTGAAAATAAAATGCTGATTTGCTTGAACTACCCCCACAATATAAGTATTATGCAAGTATAGGTAATAATAATAAAGAAAACTTTTATTTGAGGGGAATGTGTAATACAAGCAGAAATCTCATTATAACCACTTTCGTAACTGAACAACAATTATAACTGTAAACAGTTATACAACAACACAAAATATATGTATACACTTTCACATTTATAACCATTTTGCTGCGTCAATACACAACAACTAAGCAAATTAACTGAGTAAATTTTTTTATAAACTACACTTGAGAAAAGTGTTGCCATACGCCGAAAACTTTTCTAAACTCCCAGCAACAATTCAAGGGCACTTTAACTACAAAAAAACAGAAGTGTGAGGTGGAGATGGTGGTGGTGTTGGAAATTATTTTGCTTATTTAAACGAAACTTGATTTCGGTTTTTTGTGTAGCAATTTGTGAACACGCTGAGAGGTTTTACAAGTCAATCGAGATGCTGAAGAAGAATAAGAAGAAGAAGATGATGAAGAAATCAACGACAAGTATGCCGAAAATGAAGTGAAAAATAAAAAGGAAAGGAAAGGAAAGGAAAGTAAGGTGTGTCAAAAGTCTATAGCTTAACAAACAAAGAAAGCCACAATTCCCACAGCGACGTTTATTTGCAATATCAAAAAGCTAACTTAACGAAAGGTAGCAAAAACTTGTATAGCCTATTTACAGGCGCACACGCATCATCGACAAACACGTGACTGCTGAGTGACTGCGACGCTCTGAATAAGGCAGGAATGAAATTCACACAAAGTGAAAATGTTGATGTAGTCGTAGTCGTGGCAGGTAAATGCAATACGAAAATACAAACTGAACTGAATGATGTTGAAAAGTGAACAAGTTTTTTTTTTTAAATTCATTGTAGAGAAAAAAATCAGAAACTGCATACATATTGGAGCGACACCTGCTGTGCTGTTGGCCAAAAACCACATGAAAGTGACATTAGTGTTATTCGGTTGTGTTGCTCTCGAGCTTCCCGCTCCAGCACACTAATGTCTGTCAAATGTCAAGCCACTACTACCAAGGCATTGGTGCTAAGTGTAGTACGTAGAGTTTGGCAGCACACAGCTTCATGCTGGGTAAACAAGCTGTGACAGCAAAGTGCGCCGACGGTAGTTAGGCAAGTCAAATATTTTCTTACAGCGCACTATGGTTCAAAATTAAAATATTGAGGAGTAAAAGGAAATTTTGTACTTTTATTTTGCGCAGAAAAAGGTATTACATTTAACTAGATATTACGGTAGTTGTTCACAAATAAATTAAATATTGCCGGGTGGCAATCACTTTCAAAGCCTGTGTTTTGATTTCTGTGTTCGTAGAATATTTTTTTCAGGTAACACGAAAATATCAAGTGGTGCTAAAAAGTTGACGATTACAAATATAGTGGATTTATAACATGAAAAGTATTAATGAAGGTATGTTAAACCTAGAATATGTCACTTTTTTGTAAAACATTAGTCTCATTAATGTATTTTTGTGTTTAAATATACCATGTCTTTTAAAATTTTGTGGATTTTTATTTAGTAAAATAATAATTATATGCATCAAATGGTATCAATAAAAATCACATATATTTAGTCAAATACAATGCTGTGTTTTTTCAAGTAAATGATATTTTTTTTTTCTTCAGAGCAAGCACAACTAAAAAATTGTGCTATGTTTGGCTCTACAATAATAAATATGTTGTTACGGTGTTCCATTGGGCTGTTGGAGGATTTTCTTCTATTTAAACGAAAAAGAAGGTGGCAAAAACACGATTTAAATTTTCAAAATTTACAAATAGCCGATAGCAAATGGGTGCAGTGCGAGGCAAAGCTGCGAGGGTGACCAAAACATCAATATGAATAACTGCGTTTAACGTAACATTAGAACAGAGAAAATAACTCGACGCTACAGGCATCAATTTCGGTGGAATATTTAAAAGAAACAAATCTTCGGTATCTGTTAAACGCAGTGAGAGCGACTCCTTTTGGCTTATCTACCGCCTGCTCTGCGACAGAACTGTCGTGGCAGAGTGGGGAGTTCACTCACCACTCCTTTGGGTCGTTGTTGTCAACGGCGTCCTGAAGTAGCGGAAGTTTTAGGATACCCTGTTTGACATCATGGAGGATAACCTAAACATGATCGTGAGCTCGCTATTAATCCTAGCAAGATGTAGATCGTCTTGTTTACTAGAAGGTACAGAGTGCCCGATATTCGACCTCCCAAAATCGGCGGTGTTCCACTTGTGCTTTCTCACTACGTCAGTTAATTGTGTCTGATTTTGCAAGGAGCTCTTTCTCAGCCGGAAATTTAGGCTTCCGAACTATTCTAGTGTGTTTCAGGGAGATGACCGATTGGCTACTCACCAATGCAATGCCCTCTAGACAGGTAAACCTTTATTCTGATAGTCAGCCCGCTATTAAGGCCTTAGGCCTCGGCCACGCAGTAAGCGGCTGAGCGTCTGAGCGGCTAAGCGATGAGCGGTTGAGCGGCAATTCTAAGCGACGTGTGGCCAAGCACTGAGCGGCTGCTCTTGAGCGATTAGTAGTTAAAATGCCGTTGTCAAAAGCAGGTCGCCGTATGTTATTGTCGAAAAATCGTTTTTATGTATATAGATCACTTAAACGGGGGAAAAAAGAAGATTTGGTGTCCATACTATTAACCAATTAAGATCAAAATTCGGTGAGTTCAATCATTTATTTAAGAATCTTCGAAAATTTCCAAATAGATTCTGGCAATACCAACGTATGTCTGTATACCACAAATTTCACCAACTTCATTCCATAATTTATCAGTTATATTTTTATTTTTAAAATTAGGCAGTCTGTCTTGCCACAAATCTGATCGCGATTGCACAGCCGAAATTAACATTTCTACATTTATTGTTGACATGTTATCTGTTTGCCGCTCAGAAATCAAATAAAAATTAAAACAAGTTTGGTTGCTGAGCGGCGTCGCTCAGACGCTCAGAAATTGATTGCGCCGCTCGCTCATTGCGTGGCCACTTCCATGTAATTTCATATGTTTTATTTTTTTTTTGCCGCTCAGACGCTCAGCCGCTTACTGCGTGGCCGAGCCCTTATACACTTCAATAGTCAGGTCAAAACTTGTAGGAGAGTGCCTGACTTCTTTCTCAGCCGCGTATGGATACCTTGACATTGGACTGCTTTGGGTGCCGGGCCATACCGACATTGTAGGAAACTGCATGCCAGATGGGCTTACTCGGCGGGGTACCCTGGAAGTCATTACTCCATACAGGGAGATGGAGGGGCTTCTCTGGCTGACTACGGACTTTTGTTGGATAGATGAGCTCAGCGAGCGCGTGGAAACTACTACGAAATACAGAATTGCAAGGACACTACGGCCGCTGGTGAACCGTGGATATTTGAAGGAGCTGAGGGACCAGTTTAGATTAGGGAATTAAGAGATTACCTAATTCGGATACTTTGCATTAATTACTCTTGCCTTCCGAGGAACTTTGGCATTTCTCTTGGAAAATAATTTTATGAAAAAATAATATAATTTCATTTGGCAACTTAGCAAGTCTCCTAATGGCATACATATTTATCCCCACTTTCATAAATTGCTGGAGTATAAGTTGGAGTTACAATACAGAATGACCGAATGGAATACAAATCACAGAAACTTCGGTAGTTGTTTCATTACAAAATTTGATTGGCCACATGGTCAAAAGAACTTCATTAAACCAAAAAGACATTATACTTCCGTTTAAAGGATATAATGCAATAAGCTTCATTTTAAGCTATGAACTTGATGGCTCCAGTGAACATACAATTTTTCCAAAAGTCGTTTGACCAATCGTTGTTTGTGACGTCGATATTTCCCTTAAAATTAGTAAAACTATTTGATGAAATTTTACTTTAAATCTATAAGATTTTGTAGGCTAACCTAAAATTAAATTCATTAAGGAAGCAAATTAATTGAAAAAAGGAGTTTAGCAATAGAGAAAAAGAAGCGTGGCCCCCTATTTTTATCATGAGATATTATTTTTATCATTAAACAAAATATGTCAAATTTCAGACCGTTAGCTTAACTCTTACTATTTTATTCCTCAAAAATTGAATTTTGAACCATAGTGCAGCGGCAAAAGCCAGCTGTAGACGTACGCCAATTTGCAAAGAAACTTAGCATTCATAGTCGCATGAAAAAGTTTCATATTTATGTCGATTTTATTTCTTATTTCTCGAGGTGATTGTGTAAGCAATTGAAGGAGGGCAATTTGGAGGAGTAATAGGCGACAGCAACATACCACGTTTTATTAGGCTCATATGAAAATAAGCTAAGTAGTGTTTTGTTTTGTAGATGAACGTGACGGTAGTGAGGAGAAACTGTAAATATTTTTTTACAAACAATTTATCTCATAAGCAAATAAGCATTAGCGGTTTCATCCTGTCAGCAGGATAACACAAAAAATCACGTATTATAATACTGAGTTAATCCTTTGGAAATAATTTTCTAAAGATTACAAAAAATCAATTACTTTATTTTTTGAAGATTATATCTTTCAAATATTCGAAATGTTCGAAAATTGCGGCTATATCGTCCACTCTGTGATCCTGAAGTTCAACCGCTGCCGACTTAGCCATGCCGACTTTGAACTGCACGTAACGTCTGGGTCATCTGCTCCTGCAGTATGTAAACCCTAGCCATTTTTCAAGCGATATACTTTTTTAGACAAGTTTTGGAAAGTTCCAACTAATATAATCTTAATTCTGGGCCGCTTTTTACCGAACGAACGCGACAATTAATGTTATGTTAAATATATTGGAAACCATGCCGGAATTTTGGATGCAAGTTTTAATGGCCGAAGAGGCGCATTTCACCCTCTCGCGCTTGAAAGTTATATACTTATATAATGGTGGATTGTTACAACCTAAAATGGCCGATATACATAGATACCACTTATTAAAATATTTGGCGGCCGCCGTAGCCGAGTGTGTTGCGTGTGCGCACTTCATTCGGTGGTTCCCGATATCAAATCCTGGCCAAGGCAAGTAACATCGAAAATTGTAGAAAAGTTTTTTTAATAGAGGTCGCCCCTCGGCAAGCAATGGCGACCACCCGAACGTATTTCTGTCATGAAAATACTCGCCGTTCGGAGTCGTCGTCAAACAGTAGGTCCCTCAATTTGTGTTACAACATCAAGACGCACACCAGAAATTGTATGAGAAGTTCGGCCAAAATTGCTTAAGCGGTTAGAGCGCCAATTAAGTAAGTCAGTAAGAAAAGATTAATCAATTAAGCAACGCCCATCTGTCCGTCCGTCCGTAAGAATGCCCGCACATCGGATAACTCGTGTCAATTTTTCCAAATCTCAACAAAACTTGGTACAAATATTGATATTGAAAATGGTCGAAATTGGAAAATAACTGCTTGAGCTGAGGAAAGGAATACTACGTAAAAAATTTTTTTGGGAAAAATGACACCGAGCACTTTATGTCAAATTAGTATAACTCCAGATTTAGTAATTTACCAAACTCTACAAAATTTAACGCCCGCTTTAGATTTTAATTCAAATATTGCTCAAATGTGTGATTCAGAATTGGGTTGAAAAGAAAAAACCGACGTGGCACTGCCTACTTTAGGGCAAATAAGTTTATTTTTAAAGCTTCTTTATCAAATTAGTTACAAGCTAAATTATGTTGCAAATTCGCAAAAATCTGTTGCGAGTAATTTAGTCAGGAGGAGAAAGATATAAAACACCACGGTTTGGAAAATGATTATATGGAGAATTTGACTTTCAAAGTACTGAACCGATTTTTATAATTTTTTTTTTAATGAAATATTTGCAAATAACAATAGAGGTGTATAGTTATTTTTTGCTTTCTTAATTTTTGAAGCATATTTACATTAGGATGCATCACCCCCCGTATAATGAAAAAACTGTACTTTTCCCCATCGGAATTAAAAAATCAATTATATAGAAATTTGTGCAATTTTCCTCAACGGAATCATAATAATAAAATTTTAAGAAAAACTGTAATAACTTTGCCAACACCTGCCCAATTTAGACTTATAAAATATCTGGATGTATTTTCTCACCCTTTTTGCGTTTTTATTTTTTCTAGTAAATCTAATTATTATGATTCCATTTTTAAGCACATAGTTAAAGCTTACATTAAGCGATTTTTTGAACAAATATTAAAAAAAAAAACTATTTGTATTTATAAAAACTCAATTTTTGCAGACGTACCAGGTCAGGTAAATCTTAATAAACGAATATTTCATTTTATATAGGTGTTTCAATTATTAATGTGGATTACCTCTTTTAAAACTTGTACTTACTTATATTATACGTTTACGTTTGGTGGTTATAGATCGACACGTAGCGCGCAGGTCACGTGGAATGGACTGGACTGATTCTTGTACTTCTTTTCTTTAAAAAGTCATTTCAGTTTCAGTATTCCTTTTTTATTAAAAATGAATAGTTCAGTATCGTTCGCAATGCAAGAAGCTTTCACTAAAGTGGTTCGAAAATTTAATATTGTGTGCCTACCCAATTTCCCAAGCCCTTCCTTCCCTCGATAACGAGTTTTATAATTTTGCACACATTTTTATTTTATTCAGACCCCTAAATAGCAACATAATACAAGATTATTACACTTCATTTTAAACAACTTTCGCTACACGACTTTACCACCAAGATGAATTTATAGAAAATGGTGTCAAAAACACAGCTGATTTGTTTTTTTTTTTCATTTAAATTTGACTTGTTTTTGTATAGGGATTGTCAAAATAAATCTTTTCTGACAATAAAAACAAGGCGAATTAATGAATGGTGACCCACTGGGCGAATGCTCGTTCTTCTTTCTAAATTCGTTGGATTGTCTTCTTTACACAAACAAAATACCTGACCAATACTGTGCGAATTCAGATTTTGACATTTCATTCGGAAAAATAACACAAACAAAATACACAACGTTTGCGCGTTGGTTATCTCGCTATCACCTTCTATGGATCCACCTTAAGTAAAACTTTCGATTTTGTGATACGAAACTTTTTACACTGGCAAGCAAAATCGGTAGAACTTTTTACAATATTAACAAAGTTTATCATGATAATTGATATTTTTATACAAAACTATGGTTTATACTAAAACGGGAGAACGACATGTAAATTAAAGTTTCAAATTTTATACACCGTCTATATGAAACTTAACAAATTTTCTTCAATTTTTTTTTTAATTTTTTATAAGGATGTTTAGACATTTTTTAGTAGCAGTTTTATTGTCTATTTAATTTTAGTATAATAAAGTGCAAAATTTGAAGTGGCTAGAAACTAATGTTGATTATTTAGTTACATTTTTTTTAAATATTTATTCTGGAAACTTTTTATACTAAAATTAAATAAGCTATTAAACTGCATAACTGAAAAATTTGTCTAAACTTTTCTAAAATTTTCTAAAATTTTGAAACATTTTTTTTTGAGTTTTCATGAGCTTTTAATTAAGTTTGAAACATTAATTTATGGGATTTTTGTTATTGTATGAATTGTATGAATTTGTATATAAAATCAACAACAAAAAAATTTATCTTGAAATTCCTTGCTAATGTTATAAAAAAGTTCACCTTTCGACCGATTGTGTTTGCCACTCTTTATTTTATTTAATTTTTTTTCTCAATGCGCCCAACAAATTTGTCTTAGACTAACTTTGACAACTTCCTCATCAAAATCCAAAAACAAAATACTTATAAGTTTTGTGAAAGAATTCGCTGTTGGTATTGCCACCACCCAACTGAATACGCCTTGTTTCCCCACCTCTCCAGCTGACAATTGTCATGCTGGCTGCCTTCGTGGGCGGTTTAAAAATTTGCGCCCACTTATTTTATTGCTCCTCGTTTTCCACCAGTTGTTGGTGTTTTTCTCTGTTGCTGCTTATCAAATTGGCTGGAAAAAATTTGTCATTGTTATAATATTATAATTTCATTGCCATTTTATTTCCATTGCTATTTTTTTTTTCATTGTATTTTTATGTCACACTCAGAGCGTATACATTCATTGGCTTATTGTCATTTTTACATTCACATTTATGTACTTTTGCTTTGCATTTATTTATTTAGTATGTCTCCTTTCATTTTACTACCATACAATTTTCACTTTGGCTTACGAGTTGTTAAGTTCCATTTTGATTCTCGTTAAAAGTTTATTTTATAATCAGTGCTGCGAAAAAAAATATGAAAAGTACGAAAGTAATTGTGTTCCTAAGTAAATATTTTCAAGAGCCGCTGCTTAAATTTTTTTTTTTATTTTTTACAACCGAAGTTTGAAGAGTTTTTAAATGTGTACGGGTGTGCTACATATGAGTTCATATTGTATTTTTGTTTTTTTTTTTGTATGCATGAGTTACTTTATGTGCCCCAGGCGTATAATGTTTATGGAATTCGCATGTAATTGGCTGGAAAATTTGCTTCGCTTGTCGGTTAACAATGTTGAGATTTTTCATTTCTTCTGAGAAATTCTGCTTCCTCTTCCATATCTACTGCCGCGCTTTGAACTTTCTGTGTGCAATTCAACGCAAAGTATTATTCGGATTTAGGTAACGCTACAGTTGATAATAAAAAAAGTCATATTTCAATTGTACGCGTAATTACACTGGAAGTGAACTGTTTTTAGTGGAGGGAGAGCGTGGAGTTAGGGATGCAACGATATCGCGCTGGTATCGATACTTTTACTTGAAAGTGATATCGAAAGAAAGTATCGATAGTTGAAAATTATCGAATTTAAAGAATGGATACCCACTTGTATCGACACCTTTGGCTATGAAGATATTCCGTATGAACAAAGTTTAATTTTAGTTTCTAAGTAGGCAATTACTCATTATAAGGGGTATCGGAACTCTGAAGCTTAAAAGTAAATAACGTAGGAACAGAATATATATAAAACACTATTATTAAGTGCCTCAGACAGAACTTCTGAGCCGATTCTACAAAGAGATATAGAGTTAAACACGGTAGAGAGTTTTATAAGGCATTCTTAAGTATTTTTAGTTCTAGCATAAGTGAAAATAGTAGTAGAAATCAGTAAAAATAGTAGCGCCACTCATAAAAATAGTAGTAGCAGTTAGTAGTGGTATTAGTAAAAATAGTAGTAGAAAGTGGTAAAAACATTAGTTAGAATTAGTAAACCAAGTAGTAGTGATTAGTAATAGTTAATTAATAAAAATAGTAGTAGAAAGTAGTAAAAATGGTACTAGTAATTAGTAGCAGGGTTAGTAAAAATAGTAGTACAATTTAGTAAAAATAGTGCTAGTTATGCCACATTAGTAAAAAATAGTAGTAAAAACTGGTAAAACATTAGTAAAAAGTAGTATACAAAGTAGAAATAATTAGTAATAGCATTAAAAAAATAGTAGCAGGAATTAGTAAAAATGGCAGTAGTAATTAGTAGTAGCATTAGTAAAGATACTAGTACAAATTAGTACAAATAGTACTACTTGTTTGTAGTAGTGGTAGCAGTAGTAATGATAGTAGGAGCCATGAATAGTAGTAGTAATTAGTAGGTGTAGTAGTGGTTGTAGTAGTATAATAGTAGAAGTAGTAGTTATTAGTACAGCTAATTAGCAATAGTAGTAGAAGTTGTAGGATTAGTAGTAGTACTGAAATAGTCTCGAAATATGTAGTCCGAAAATAGTGCTGAAACGGTTCAGAACTTGCCAGGGTGGCCACTTTGCTGTTTAGTATTAAATTTTTTGAGAGCAAAGAAAAAGTAAAATGGAGTAAGGGAAAGAAACTCAGCCAGCATTTTTTGAAACTTAAGAGATTAATATAATCAAATATATGTACCTCTCTCTTTTGGATATAAGGTCTCCTGCATATGATATGATTCATATTATAATAATTAATTTTTTATCGGCTTTTAGTTAACAAAGGAAGCCTAAAAGGACTCACAGAGATGCCGAAACCCAAAAAAAAAATAAAATTATGCAAAAATGGACCCATAAAAATAGTTAAAATTATTGCCTCAAGTACCCTGAAAAGAAATAGATTTGAGGTATTGAAAGTTATTGATTTTCGAGGATTTCTTACCGTTTTTATGAAAAAAGTGTTTACCCTATATAAAGTTTATGTCAAACTGGGTCAGACGATAATCAGAAATTTAGTGATGTAAATATTAACCGGGAGTATAAAAAATATGAGAGCAACTCAGTAACAGGTAAAGTTATAGCTCAGTACGGTACTTCTTTCTGCATCTTATTTCATATGTAACATTTTTTTATATTAAAAGTTCAAGCAGCTCACAACTTCATGCATCGCGACTTCAATGCCAGGGGGTGGGTAAGGAAAGGACTTTCGGTCACGCTGTCCGAAAATTCCGTCTCCTCCTATGTATGTAAAATGACGTTGAATAACACCGCTAGCTTAGTCAAAATTGGGAAGGACCTTTCCAACCCGTTGGAGACCAAACGAAGTTTCAGACACGGTGCCTCCCTGTCGTGCGACTTCTTTAATATTATGTTGAAAAAGATAACTCAAGCTGCAGTATTAAAGCGGACAAGCACCATTGTTTACAAGAGCATGCAACACCTGGCGTTTGTCGATGACATCGACATCGTTGACCTAAACAACCGCACCATTAGTTCTGCCTTTTCCAAGCTGAATAATGAAGAGAAGCGAATGGGTCTGGAGGTGAACGAGGGCAAAACGAAGTAACTCCTGTCGTCAAATAAACAGGCAGCGCATTCGTGTCTTCGGTCCCACGTCACTGTTGACAGTTATAATTTTGACAAAGTAGAGAATTCCATTGTATCTTGGTACCATCAACAATAATGTCAGCCCGGAAATCCAGCAAAGTAATCGCGTATTAAAGCCCCCTCGCGGCGAACCAAAACTAGTCTCAGTGAGTCTCTCATCATGCCCGTGCTATCGTAGGGCGCATAAGCATGGACGCTGTCAAAATCAGATCAGAATTTAAATAGAGTGGCTACGTTGCACCAGCCATGAAAGTATTCGGCGCAGTACCCGCGGCTGGTAGCAAAGGCAGAGTAAGGCTGGAAAGACCAGGTGGAGAAGGACCTGGCATCACTTCGTGTCTTTAGCTGGCGCCAGTTAGCCGTGTTTTATTAGAATCGCCCAAAATCGCCTGGGCGGTTATAGCGCCAGTTATTGGATGATTGATTGATAGCTCATAAGCTTTATTAAGTCAAAAAGACTTGCCATCTGTTAAAAAAGGCATTAAACAAGTAAGCCAAATTACATATTACTACATATACAAAAAAAAATACAAATGGTTTTTGAAAGAAGGTTGGTATCTGTATAGCAGTTAACTAAACAACTTTGAGAATGTTAAGTTTAAAAAATATGTTTAGAGAATGTTGCCACCCGTTTAAAAAATGAATTACAATTAAAATAAATTAAATAAATTTTTGCAATATGGGTCTCAAACAAAAAAGTATTAAGAAAGCTTTATTTTGAAAATGAAGGGTTGCCACCTGCTTAGAAGAATAGACTAAATCAAATTATTTAGTTATTGGAAGTATCACGTAATGAGATTGAAGGAATGTACTTGGCTTAAAAGAAAAATCCAAATTATGAAAATGCATTAAAAGAGTGTTGCCACGTGTTAAAAAACATGAACTTAATGCTATTTGTAAGCTAACTGACATATAACAGTAGTCAACAACAAATTTGTAAAGGTTGCTCACTGCGCAAACTTTTTTGAAATCTGTTCATAAAAGAGTTGCCACGTTTCCTAAACTAAAGCCTTTTTTTCTCTATATAAATCCTGAGAAATATTTATTATATGTGAAAGTTTGTGTGTGGGTATGTTCGACGGATTTGTATAAAATTTTGCACATGGCACCGAATGGCATGAGAAACAACTTTGTGCAACTAATGAATGCAAATAAAAATGAATTAATGGTTGCCTTTGGAGAAATTATTTATTTCGTTTTCTGTTACATTCGAATCCACCGGTAAAAGCTAGTAGATAATAAAAAACTAAAATTCAAAATTAATTGAATATTATTACCTGTAGTCAAATTATTTTATTCTATTTCTGTTGTAGGTACTCTAATTCGCAGCGTTAAGCCGAAAGGCATACAAGCGAAGTCGCGGGTAAAAGCTTGTGGTTTATAATTAAAACTAATATAAAATTCATAAAACGCTTTTAGTAATCTATATATATAAGTTAACACAGTAGCATAAGTATATTTCCATGTGAACATGCTGACGCTGCACTACCCCGTACACGCGCAAAGCCATTGCAGGTGATCGAACTGCGAATCGTGGGAAGCGCAGCGTCAGCAAATAACTAACGCCCAAACCAAGCCGTCTAGCCAGTAAGTCTTAGTTTTAAGAATTGCATTGTATTCATTCCAATTTGGCAGTATAAGACAGCAGACGTATTTTTGGTAATATACAAGATAACCTCCTAATCAAACTTGTGTGTTTTCATTTATTTTACAGGATGGAGAGGGGCCTGTTGCCGGCCCCCAACTCTAATTTTTTCGAGTGCACATCCGTGCTCTCGTTAACTGGCGCCCGAGCAGGGACCCACTTTTAATGTGGGTCGCCGTGAAAGGACCTCCTTAAATGTGGGGCCTTATGAAAGGGAGCCACTTAATTGTGGGAGTCCTTTTCAAGTGATTGTGTAATAAGTGACAAATAGTGATTGTGACTAAGTGAAGTGAAATAAATATAAATATAAATTTACGGCTTGTACATCCACATAACAAAATACCTTGAAACCGTTGACTACCTTTGGGTGTCCTTCGGTTTATAACATTAGCTTAACTCTGCGATCTCCAACTCTAGGAGCACTCCAGGGTGTAAAAGCTCCTCTTCCTAGAAGAGGTCAAATTATCCAAATAAAATAAAAAAGTGAACTAAAATCTTGGGGCGGAGGTGCCCACTATTAATTTAATCTAATTCTGCTAATGCCTGTGACCCCGTAGACCCTCTGGCTTACGCTATAAATTACTACGTCAATGCCCTCTGAGTCCTTAGTGATTCTGAAGGGAATAACAAAATTAAAAGTTGTCCTGTGACCCCGTAGACCCTCAGGTACACGAGTTAAAACAATACGAATAAAGAAAAAATTAAAGCCTAAAACACTCCACTATCATAACGCTGGACGTCCTTACACAATCACATTGGCTGGGTGAATCCGTGTCCCTAAACTCCTAGGCTGGAATTCATTCCCCAAAAAAAGCCAATTGGTTAACGTATTTTGAGACCATGCAATCGCCGCCAATTTTTGTATGCCCTTATCGGGTGCTTGTTGCGATTCACATCAGAATGCGGCAACTATTCCTTGTCTTCGGGGGTACTTCCAGCGTACACATCGGAACACACTGGAAATTGCAAATTGGTTCAAAATCACGTTGTGAAGTGAGTTGTGCCTTAGTAGGTTGCCTTCAATCTGATTGTTGACTACTAAAACGGATAACACAGCCTTCCTGACCAAAATCTTTTATTTAAAGACTAATGTGCCGTGAAACGCCAACCGGGTACATGTCGCCGTTAACATCAGAACACGGTAAAAGTTTCACTAACCTATTTATGGTTCCTTTCTTGTTCTTTTACAGTTTCCTGTCCAAGCGCAAGAAAGGAGCGGTACCTATAATCAACTGTACAAATACTAGTGCGTATCCCGTGTCTTGATTTTTAAAGAAAATTATTAAGTAAATCAAACAATTATAACTTTTATTGAAATGGAGGCCTTGACGACGAAAGTAAATGAGCTTAATGGGGGTATAAACGCTCTCCTCGAGCAGATCAGGAGGCTAGAGGTTCGCCTAAGTGGTATTGAGAGTAACGGAGTAACTCTAGAGTCCAGGTTAAGTAGGATAGAATCTAGTAGCACGATTCTAGACCAAAATCTGGGTAGAATTGATGGACGGTTAAATAGTGTTGAACAGGTAAACATGGGTACACAACCGCGGAGCCCACCGGCAGTAGTGAGAACTCCATTATCGGAACAGGACCTTAGGGAAATAGGTAGACTCCCCGACTGCGTAAAGGAGTTACAAGTTTTCGAGGGTAGCCCTTCTCAATACATCTCGTGGGTTCACAATGTCGAAGGGATTTTGTCGGATTACGAGGTGGTCAAGGAAAAGCCCTTGTATCGAGCTATCCTGCAGCATGTCAGGCAAAAAATTCGGGGCGGTGCTGATGCGGCTCTGGTTGCGTACAACGTCTTTGAAAGCGATTGGATGGAAATCAAAAGAGTCCTATCTCTTCATTATGCCGATAAGAGGGACATTCGAACGCTCGAACATCAGCTGAACCAACTGACGCAAAGGACTTCCAAGCTTGACGAATTTTATGCGACAGTCAACCATCAATTGTCGTTAATTGTGAACAAAATAAAATGTGATGATTACTCACAAGAAACGGTTTCAGTTCTCGTAGAGACGTACCGAAACAGGGCACTAGATGTGTTTATTCGCGGTTTAAGTCCAGAGTTGTCTCGCATGCTGATTGTGCAAAAACCTAAAACATTACCGGAAGCTTACTCAGCATGCTTAGATATCCAAAACTTGACGTTGCGGAACACAATTGTGCATACGAACTCTGCAAATAGGGTAATGGTTCCGACGAATAATTTAACGCAAGGACCGCAGAGGCCAATACCACCGCCACGTGCACGCATGAATTATAACTGGGTGAACAGGAATTCAACTTCAGGATACCAAAGAACCTCTTACGATAGGCCCCAGTTCAGCCAGGGTGCGAACTCCTCGCCGCCAGGCAGACCTACTGCCCCCAAACCCGTGGAAAAAATGGAAGTCGACGGTAGTGTCCAAACTAGGCAGGTGAATTATATGAACCGACCCTCTAGCACAAACGCCTTTAAAAGGGGGCCTACATCGTCAAGAGGGGCCTTTCCAAAGCATCAAAAATTGTATAATATAGAAACCAATAGTCCTGAAGACAGGCATGACCCATCGAATCATTGTGAACCTACAGTAAACGAAACGGATCAAGTAAATTTTTTGACGGACGGCCAACCAGCCTATTTCATATGAAAAGTAGCTCGCCATCTTCTAGCATACCTTATCTGACGTGTCTAACTAACAATAATATTGCTTTAAGATTTTTAATAGATACAGGAGCAAACAAAAACTTCGTAAAACCCACTCTAGCTACTCACTCAATACCAGTTCTTCCACCTTTCTCGGTACAAACAGCGGCAGGACCAATTGTTATAAATAGGAAAATTTGCGGGAAGCTATTTCGCAATGTAGGGAACGACACCAAAACAACCTTTTACGCATTACCAGGACTTCATTCTTTTGACGGCATTATAGGAGATGATACGCTAAAAGAACTCGGTGCGGTAATAGATCGAAAGAATCACGTTCTCACAATCGAGCCAAACATTCGAATTCCACTAAAAAACAAAGCAGTAGGCAGCATAAATTTTTTTGAAGCACCAGCCATCCCTGAGACGGCACTGCCTAGCTTAAAGTCTCTCGTAGAAAGATACTCTCATTTATTTGAACCACTAAATATAAAAACAAGCATCAAAACCTCTGTTCGGGCCGAGATAAAAACCACGACAGAAGAGCCCATATACACAAAAAGTTACCCGTACCCCGCAAACATGAGGGAAGAGGTGGAGAAACAAATTACCGAATTGCGTGATGAAGGAATCATAAGACCATCTAAAAGCCCGTATAATTCACCCATTTGGATAGTTCCAAAAAAACCTAAACCTTCCGGTGAAAAACAGTATAGAATGGTTGTGGACTTTAAACGCTTGAATGCAGTTACCGTTTCCGATGCTTATCCTATTCCGGATATAAATGCAACACTAGCCAGTCTAGGTAACGCAATGTACTTCACAACCATTGATCTCACCTCAGGCTTTCATCAGATTGCGATGAAGGAGTCGGACATACCTAAAACAGCGTTTTCAACCATGAATGGCAAGTACGAATTTGTAAGACTACCATTTGGGTTGAAAAACGCACCGGCTATATTTCAACGAATGATTGATGATGTCCTGAAGGAATACATTGGGAGGATATGCTATGTGTTTATCGATGACATTATCGTCTTTGGGAAGAATGCTGAAGATCACTTAAAAAACGTGGAAATAGTATTTGAAAGACTCGCAGATGCTAATTTGAGAGTGAATCTGGAAAAAACCAAATTCATGAGGACGGACGTAGAATTTCTAGGTTATGTAATTACATCTGATGGGATAAAGCCGGATCTCTCGAAGGTCCAAGCTATAGAGAACCTTTCGCCACCGCAAACACTTAAAGAGCTCAAAAGCTTTTTGGGAATGACGTCATACTACCGAAAGTTCATTCGAGATTACGCGAAGGTTGCAAAGCCTCTAACTAATCTCACCAGGGGCGAAAACGCACAAATTAAGGCCAACCAATCGAGAAGGGTCCGCGTTGATCTGAATTCCGACGCTCTTCAAGCTTTCGATAATTTGAAAAAACTACTCGTATCCTCAGACATTCTTTCTTTCCCTGATTTCGGAAAACCATTTAACCTAACTACCGACGCTTCAAACTATGCCATTGGTGGTGTGTTATCTCAGGGAGAACCAGGAAAAGATCGACCAATCGCCTACATATCACGGTCTCTTAGTAGAACAGAGGAAAACTATGCCACAAATGAGAAAGAAATGTTGGCAATAGTTTGGGCGCTGGATAATTTGCGATCTTACCTTTATGGAGCAAAAAAAATTAGGATTTTTACAGACCACCAGCCTCTCACGTTCGCGTTGGGAAGTAGGAATTACAACGCAAAGTTGAAGAGGTGGAAGGCTAGAATAGAAGAGTACAACCACGAATTGGTTTATACTCCTGGTAAATCAAATGTTGTGGCAGATGCTCTTTCAAGAATCCCATGTCAGGTAAACCATTTAACAGCGCCTCTAGAACTCAACGAAACACCTGCAGAAACTGCAAGTGAGGTAGGAACCGTTCACAGTGCAGATCAGGACACATCAGACCTTATTCCACATGTAGAAAGTCCGTTAAACGTTTTCCGAAACCAAATAATATTCACGGAGGGCAACATCATGGCGTGTGTGGAAAATCCACATCCAGGTTTCACTCGCCATTATATCAGGCTAGATAACATCGAAAAGGCCAATCTAACTATGGTATTAAAAGAACGTTTGAATCCGTCACTTATAAATGGAGTGAAAATTCCAGAAAACCATATACAGCTTTTACAGGAGGTATATCTGGAACACTTTATTTTTTACAAAATCAGGATAACGCAGAGAGTGGTCGAAGATGTTGCGAATGAAGATAGAATTTACAAAATAATAGAGGACGAGCATAAGAGGGCCCATAGGAATTCTAGGGAAAACAAGGAACAAATTCTGGAAAAATACTATTTTCCCAAAATGGCGAGTAGGATAAGGAAATTCGCTGCTATTTGTGAAACCTGCCTCGCGAATAAGTACGATAGACACCCTCCAGTGCCCCCAATGAAGGACACTCCGATCCCAAAATATCCATGCGAAATAGTGCATGTAGACATTTTCGAAATCCAAGGAGAAAAATTTTTATCCTGTTTAGATAAATTTTCCAAATTTGCAAAACTTTTCCATATAAAAAACCGAGCATCCGTCACCCTTCGCTCTAAGCTGGCGAAACTTATCCATTATTTCACTACCCCTAAAATGATAGTAACGGACAATGAGAGGGGATTCATGACTCCCTTGGTATGCAACTACATAAGAGGTCTGGGCATTGCACTTTATCAGACCCCAATCCAAAGGAGTGAGGTAAATGGTCAGGTTGAAGAATTCCACTCGACCATTATCGAGATTTATCGATGCCTCCAAAAAGAAATTAGTAACAATAGGCCAAAGGAATTAGTGTATATCGCAGTCGATCGTTACAACACAACAATCCATTCCGTAACAAAAAGAAAACCTAGCGACATTTTTTTCAACAGGACCGAACGAATTAACTACCAAGGATTAACTGACTTCAGAAGCAGAGTTCACAAAGAAATTAGAGAACAGATAATAAAAAATCAGGAACTGAGAAATCTACGTTTGAATAGGAAACGGAAACAACCCAAGAAATTTAAGCCAGGCGATGAGATTTATGTTAGGGATAAGCAGATAAAAGGGAAACAGAAGGCACTGTATAAAAAAGAAATTGTTGGGAAGGATAATAGAGTGACTTTGGTAACGGACACTGGTAGGAAAATTCATAAGGCTCAAATTAAAACTACTTCCAAGTAACGAAAACATATAATAAAATAAAAAATAAAACAAGAAGAAAAAAAAAAAACACAAAAAAAAAAACCAAAAAAGAAACAAGAAAACAGAAAGAAATCAATCAAGCACACCACGGGAATGGCAACGAAAAGAATCCTCTAAATATAAAAGGAAAAAAGAAAAACTGTCCTAGCACAGACGAACAAAAAAGCAGTAAATGCTAAACGAAAGAGGCAAAATCTGCCCCCACAAATCGCTTCAAAATCAAAGCAAGAAATAATAGCGTAACGCTTTCCAAATAGGCAAATGTTGCCCAACAAAAAAAAACTACAATTAAAAAACATAACAAAAATTCTGAGGGATAAAAGCAGAAATGCTTAAAAGAGGCAAAAAGCCCAAAAATTTTAAAATTAAAGAACCTCATGCTTAAGAAAACAAAAAAAAACAAATCTTTAATTTACAAGATAAGTAAAAACATTCTAATAATAGATATCAATCCCCAGGGCATGAGCCAACCCCCAATTGAAAATTGGAATCTTTCAAAAAAAAAAAAAAGAGAAAAGGAAAACAAAAAAAAAAAACAAAGTCGCTGAGAAAACTATTTTCCTCAGAACAGTAAAAGCAATTAAGAATAAAATCCCTTTTTAGCTCTTATATCCTGTGGATTCCGCATAAGAAAAAACATAGAGACGGCAATTGACGAAAAATATGACGACAAAATTATTGTACCCACTTGACTAATCACTATCCAATAAGCAAACTGTTTACTAATTAAATTAGGCCAAGTAAAGAACAAGGAAAAACATTTTAAAATTGTCGCACTTCCGTTTTATTGTGTATATCTTATGTAAACAAAATATTTACTAGTAGCAAAATAATAAACTATTAAAATATTTCAATAAGTATCTATATAATGAAAATAATGTAACAAGATTAATGTATTGCAGACCGTCATATTGTCCGTCCCTGAAGATAAACAAAGACAAATATAAGACTTGCGGAATAAATATCGAAATTAACCAACACTAGTTCTACTAAATATGCGATCTTTGTTAATAACTATTGTAAACAGTTTTCTGTTCATATACGGCGTTTGTGGCTTCAACATATACAGTTATAACTCCCCTCTGGTGACTATCGAACACGGGCATGGCTGGATCTTGAATGGACACTTTAGTCTTGTCCATGTGATCGACCTTAACTATTTTAACGTGGCGTTAGAAAAACTAAGCGAGTCAACGATGCACGAGATAGAAAACGAAGCTGTGCGGACAGTGTTGCAATTCCACCTAGACCAAACTAAATTACGCCTTGAAGAACTGCAGACGACAAAGCCAAGAAAGACACGCTCTGTTGACTGGATCGGTTCAGCATGGAAGTGGATTGCTGGTTCCCCAGATGCTGCCGACTGGGACTACATTCTACGAAGCTTCAACGAGGTGGTGGTCAACAATAATCACCAATATCGCGTCAACGAAAAGCTGTTCAATGGAACTCGTGAAGCGATTGAAAAGGCAAACAAAATGATGATTCACATAAATGCAATAAACAAAAATATTAGCGAGGAAAATTTTGAACTCCTAGACCTGAGCAAAGTCCTCATCCTGAAGGAACAAGTCTCGGAGGTTGTACAGGCATGCCAAATGGCAAAAAGCGGCATCATAAATACAAATTTACTTGATCGAGAAGAAGTCCAAAGGCTTATACTTGAAGAAGACTCCTTGCCATACCAAAACATAATAGAAGCTATCGAATACGGAACTGCATCTGTATACTCGAACGGAACACTCCTTTTGTATGTCCTCTCAATGCCTAAAGTGAAACCAGACAGTTACCGACTGCTAATAACACGAGCTGCTATTATAAAGGGACAACACGTGGTACTGGACCATGAAAAAATGCTAGTAAACCAAGAAGAAACGTTCGGCCTAAGTAAGGATTGCCCTTCCATCGGCAACTATTCAATTTGTTCACCCAAATCCCTGATTAAACTACGCGAGGACGGATGTATAGCAAGACTAATAAAAGGCGGAGATGCTAAATGCCATTTCGAACCAGCTAGCAGCAGTATCGTCGAAATGATTGATGAAACGTCGCTATTTTTAACAAACTTCCATGGGAAAATTCGGGGAACAACATATTCAAATGTTCTAAATGGTACATACGTCATCTTACTTAACAACGAGACCATCCAGGTGGGAAACCAAACGTTTACCAGCACATCAACAAGCATGGTACAAGCACTGCCACCCGCACTAACAAACGATACTAGCGAAGGACTAAAGTTAAATTTGGACTACATCCACGAGCTCAGCATAACAAATATCCACCACCTGCAGCAACTCGGCAAAAACTTCCACTTCTCCTTGGTAGTCGACGCTGTCGCATTGACGATCCTGGCGGGCGCATGCTACGCAATTTGGAAAAAGCTTACTACAACTATCAGTTTTCCCAGACTCAACCACCCCATAGACCAAGACCAGTCAGCCCACCACTCTAAGGATCTAAAACAAGAACCTTTTCATCTGCGGGACGCAGATGCTTAAAGGGGGGGGCAGTTAACACAGTAGCATAAGTATATTTCCATGTGAACATGCTGACGCTGCACTACCCCGTACACGCGCAAAGCCATTGCAGGTGATCGAACTGCGAATCGTGGGAAGCGCAGCGTCAGCAAATAACTAACGCCCAAACCAAGCCGTCTAGCCAGTATGTCTTAGTTTTAAGAATTGCATTGTATTCATTCCAATTTGGCAGTATAAGACAGCAGACGTATTTTTGGTAATATACAAGATAACCTCCTAATCAAACTTGTGTGTTTTCATTTATTTTACAGGATGGAGAGGGGCCTGTTGCCGGCCCCCAACTCTAATTTTTTCGAGTGCACATCCGTGCTCTCGTTAACTTATATATATACAACTAATTTTTGAAATAAGACAATAAACTAAACAGAAACTACTCTTTATCTTCCTTGTTTCTTTTCATCAATAGCAGAACTACTCAGGCACAATTCAAGTTTTGAATCTTCATCCAGTTCTTACTTACACTAGTACAGTAGAGTTACTCAAACATCACCCTACATCGAGATTGATGAAACAATTTGATCGTGTGTTGTTTGCATTATATCAGTTCTGGTGGTTTCAGGCAGTTTTCCGTGACAACTAAAGTATTACACATTCAAAGTGATTCATATTAGAAAAAATTCTGAAGCAAAATGTGCGGAAGTATCAATTTTCGGTACGAGGGTTTTTTTTCGTTTCGATACCTACTGAGTAATTAGTCGAAAAGTGTCGATACCAAATCACTTGGTATCGAACGATAAGTATCGAGTATGTACTTGCGTTAACTCGTACTGTTTCATCCCCAAGTAGAGTGAGTGAGTGCTTATGTTTTTTTTTAAGGTTTTATATTTTTTTATAACTACATTTGCGGCATGCCGCAATGCTTTTGTGGCCATTTTGGTAGGCAAAAACAAAACAAAAAACATGAACAACTAATCACCATTGCAAATACATATGCACATATTTACTTACATATAATCGTTTCCACTCAAAAGGGCATAGGAGTACGCACACGCACACATAATTGATTTCAAATCCAAACAACTTTACGACTTGAGAATACATTAAAAGTCCATTAAGAAACGGTTTCCATATTATTTGAAGGAATTTATCAGAGTTTTGTATCTTATTTAGAATGTAAAAGACTGCCTTTCCGTTGAATTAAATCATTTTATGCGGGCAATTGCGAAAAGCTTACAATTTTTTTAGCTGAAATCAATATTTGCTATTTTTGACTTGCGACTTACTTACATCTTATGATTCTACAAGAAAATTTTCGATGAAATCTTCTAATCTGGCTAGAACGAAAATTAAAGAAAAAACAGTGAATTTCGGGTACCGTTAAACTGCACTCAGGCAACAAGGATTAAAACGTCCAATGTTATATTAATTTTTCAATAATTCTATTCAATTTCCATGTTAAATATATAAATAACGTAAAGCATAAAAATCATAGTTTTTAACTTTGTTACGAAAATTTAACAAAGTTGAGAGTATTTGCGTTAATTTTTTTCGGTTTTGTTTAGGTAAGCATTTTATATCCTTTCCAGTTCAAGTATAACAAAGTGAAAAATTCATTGATGTTCACAATTTTTTTTTACGGGTTTGCGCATTTTCTTTCATATAAAATATTATTTCGTGCATGCGAAAACAATTCAGAAAATTCTGAAAAAAGTTAAAAATTTTTAAGGTGTTTTTAAAGTTTGTAAAACTTTTGTAAACTGTTTACAATTAGGGTATTCACAGTTTCATTGTATAGTCTCAGTTAATTTTATGATCTCGTAAATATTTACGAAATCACGTTAGTTTATTTCATGTAGACTGTGTTGTTGCTTACGGGTTACTTGGTTCAAGCGATTATAGTGCTTGCCTTAAGAAGTACGAGTACGAGTTTGCCGTGCAGGACGTGGGGTCGATCCACAAGTAAGAAGTCTGATGAGGAGATGATGTGATGATCTCCGAAAGAGCAGTCATAACTGCTAACCTTGTTGTTTTTTCAGTAATAAATAAATGACCGTGAGCTCACAAAAATTATTGTTCATTTTTAATCAACTTCAAGAAACCTTTAAGCAATCAGGAGAAAATATCGCAATTTAAAGGAAAAGTTACGAGATTAAATTAAAGAAAAATTTTCCGGAATTTAATAAACAATAAAATTATGGCTGGTCTTTGGATGTTTATGCAAAAAAAAAATTTTTATGAGTGTTCTATTGATTCAGAATTATTCCACATTTCACATTCCAAAATGACTTTCCTTCAACTTTTTATAATATGCAAAGTATATGCAAGTTATACGCAGGTTTTTTGCAAGTTGTATGCAAATTAAAAAAGAAAAAAAAAACCCAATTCAATTTAAGTCTAGCAAATGTAAACAAATATGTATAAGCTACTGGCGTTTCAGATTTAATTGATACAAAATACGTAAATTTAGTTGTAGTTAAAACCACAATACACTACGATGGTTTCTCAAGATTTTAAATGCAAAAACGGTGACGTAAACCGGTTAAAACGAGTTTATATGCTGAGAAAGAAAGCTCAACATTACAGGATGTAACTGGGGCATATTTAAATTTGCTCCACAAGTGGCCGGGAATTTGAATGCTAAATATTAGTAGCTTATTGTCACCCGTAAGTATTTTTGCTACTTTTGGCATGCCCTCTAAAAAGCGGGACTCCTTTTTGAAATAGCACCAACTTTGGTCAACACTATTCGTCCACATGGCCCAGGCGTAGCTTGAGTCCTTCGAATGTTGCTGTTACCATGCCTATGGAATCTGTTAGGGACTCCTAGAGACTCTACCTTATTTATGCAATTTGGTAAACTTCCAAAATGTGTGTTTTTATATAAACTAAATCTCTCATCAGCGTTTCACTTTGCAACATCTCTTGCGAGATTTAGAGATTAAGAGATTTCATCTGCGCTCGAAATCTTAACAACCTAAATATGAATTTTAATTCTAAATTCTTATAGGTATGAGCTTAATTCTTTATAACAAACTTCGTTAACTTTGTTCAAGTTGTTGGCATAAGATACAACTGCTTCCAATCGCGCGCCCCATCTCGTTGATATTGGTTATGGCGGTGGTGGTGTATTAGTCAGCATTTCTCTATATTTTTTTTATACTAAGCAGTGCCTTTAAAAATTCTTTTTTCCTCGAAGAAATCCCTCTATTCATTTTGGAAAAGAACTACCGAATTTGCTTCGCCATACGATTTATGTCATGCGCGAGATGCGTTAAATGATTAACATTTGGATCAAAAAATTTTAAACATGTATGCTGCGGGCATCTCTTACTAGCAAAAGGAATTTTTTGTCTTGCTACTATTTGACCATAAAATCCTTAAGGCATTGTTGATGAATCTACCGATTGCATAGGTCGTCGAAATTATTTTGTTGAAGCGTAGACTCGTTTGGTATGATAAGATTTATATATTTTTGAAGAAAACTTCTCCATGTTTCATGGTCTAAACTTTGCCACGACATTTTAATCGCTTTCATTACTTGGCACATATCTAAATACAATTGGGGTTTCTTCGTGTGTCCTAAAGTTGAATCATCTCGCACAATTTTGCATGCTAGATTCATCTTGTGCACGACGGTGTTTAGCTGTGATTTTCGAAGAAGAAATAAATGTACTAATTTATAACCTCTGTTTCCCCTAAAAAAAAAAAGGTAATTCCATAAACATCTGCAGTCTAATTATGGCTTTATGATGTAAATCTTCTTTAGCGGCTTTTGGAAGATTTTTTATCTCGCGTAACGCAAATTGTGTCGATATCGCGTAACAAAGGTCATGCCAATATCGTATGACGAAGGTCGCGTCGATATCGCGTCACGAAGTCAACACATGACGCTTATATGAAAAAATACATGCATACTGAGGTATGTTTGTATAAAATTAAATCAATGAGGACAAGTTCTGGACCGTTTATCAACTATTTTCGGACTAGACATTTCGGGCACATTTCACGATCTTTCAGTAGCTCGAGACTAGTACACCACTACAGCTACTACTACTAATTACTATTACTGTTATTGCAACAAGTAATTACTAGTACTACTATTACTCCTAGATCTTCAACTACTACTACTAACTAATTCAATTTAGATTAGTATTTTTATTAATGCTCGTGTTAATTACTACTACTACTTTTACTTATGCTACTATTAATTACTGCTACTATTTTTTCTTATTTCTACTACTACTTTTTACTAACGGTACCAGTAATAACTCCTAATATTTTTTTAGTAATTTCTAGTACTAATATGACAACTGCTACTACTAATAACTACTACTATTCCTTTAAAAATTTTAGTAGTAATATTACCAATAACTTCTACTTTTTACATATTTCTACTACTCTTTTTACTAATTCTACTACTAACTACTATTTATAATTTTTCTAATTTGTCCTACTATTTTTACTAGTGCTATTACTTATTACTACTAATTTTATTACGTCTATATATATATGAATGATATTTATGAATTTCTACTACTATTTCTACGAGTTTCTACTACTATTTTTACTAATGCCACTACTTATTACTACTAACATATTTTAAAAAATTTTACTACTATTTTTCTAATCCTACTACTAACTACTGCTAGTATCTTTACTAAATTCTACTGCTACTTTTTACAGATGGTACTAGTAATAACTTCTTATATTTTTTTAGTAATTTCTAGTGCTATTTTTACTACTGATACTACTCATATCTACTACTATTTTTAGTAATTTCTTTTACTACTTTTACTAATGCTATTACTAATAACTTCTAATATTTTACTAAATTCTACTACTATTTTTACTAATTCTACTACTTATTACTATTAATAATTTTACTAATTTGTCCTATTATTTTTGCTAGTGCTAATACTTATTACTACTAATTTTATTACTACTGTTATTTTTAGGAATTTCTAGTTCTATTTATATTAATTTCGCTACTATTTTACGAGTTTCTACTACTATTTTTACCAATGCCCCTACTTATTACTACTACCATATTTTAAAAAATTTGACTACTATTTTTCGAATGCTACTACTAACTACCGCTAGTATTTTTACCAAGTTCTACTACTAAGTCCTACTAACTACTCTTTCTATTGAGTACTAAATAAATTCGGCAAAGAAGTTTTACTTCTGGCCCGCGCAGTTAGATGCACGCGTGTTTTTTTATTCTTTGATATTTCGACCTCAATTTCAAGTAATTTTCTGAAACTCGATAAAATTTTACAAAAATTTTAATTACATAAAACTTACCCTTGAGCTAAGAAACTCAAACACAGCATTAAATTTCTAATATATCACTAGAGTCAATCGATTCGTTTAGTATTTATGTGAAAAAAAAAACCGTCCTCGATTTGCCACAAGTGTGCTAAAAGTTAAGAAAGGCCAACTCGACTTTCAATATAAATTAATTAAAGGTGAGTCAGTTGACACAAAATAATCAACGCAAAGGCCATTCACACAGTTTAATTCACATAATTGATTATAATCGAAGTGTGAAGGCAAGTAAATTATCCTTTTTAATGTCACCACAACTTCCGGTCGCTTGCTGTTTGCTACTTTATTAAAAATCAATAAAACTCTCAAAGACACACAAACACAATCACAATCACAAATGCAAAAGCCGGAAGTAAACTAAAGAGGAATTGAAAAATAATGAAGGCACTGTTGGGGAAAAAATTTATAATAGAAAACATAGCACCGCAAACCCGTTGAGCCAACGGCAGGCGACGGTTGCTGCTGCGCCAGTTGTTCCACGCCCCCCTCACATTCCCACTACAGCAGTGTGCCAATTGTTTTCACTGGCATTGGAAGGCGTGTTGCGGTAGTGCAGCAGGCAGGCCTCCTATAGCATACTAGTTTTTTGCTGCTGCTCCTGCTGATGCTGTCCCCAAGTTTCTTGTCGCTGCCGTTGCTGCATTGCCGCCGTTGACGTTTTCCGCCTGTTTGCATTTGCTTTTCAATACCCTCAACCTCGAATAGATGATGTCCCAGTCGAGGTAGGCGCCCACAAGATATCGCACATTTTGCTCGGTGTCATCGTACCCGGTGCGACCATGCAATAGACGAATATTATTGAAAGTCAAAACGTCGCCGGGTTTCGTTTTAAATGCAAAAGCGTCGCGACGCGCTAAACGCACAAACTTGGCATAGGCCTGATACCAGGGTATGACGGCGGGTAGCGGCACGGAGAAATGGCTGTCGCGCTGGGGAACGCTGTGATTTATACGCGTGTAATTTCCGTCACTGTCTAAGCTGGAAGAGGAAGAGAAGAGGAAAGTGTTGAGCATAAAGTGCGAGGAAGTAAAATAAGAAAAACAAAAAAAAAAAAATAGGTATCGCGGATACAGAAAAGAGGCTGTGTCGTGGCCGTAGCTAGAGGAGCCGGTAGAGCGCAGAAAATAGTGGGCACAAAAAAAACCTAAAATAAAACAACATGGAAAATGAGTTGTAAATGAAACGACAGTGACGGCGACAAGAAAATAATACAAAACCGCATAGAGTCGCTCGAAGTTAAAGGCTATAAATAAAATTGAAATCGATTTTTGTTGCATACAAGCAGGCGCTATACAAACGCATACAAGTACTGTGTGTGTGTGTGTGTGTGGGAAAAGCGCGCAATGCAAATGTGCGAACGACATTGGCAACATAGAGCTGGCGAAACTCGATTTTCTTCAACCGCTTAAGGTTTGCCTAGGGAAATGACGCCTTGGTTGCTAGGCAAATAAATTAAATGCCACCACTGAGGCCGCCCTAGCCGCAAAGGCATTGATTTAGTATTTAACATGCGAACTCCCATTTCACAACCACCAACTGCATTCCTCAATCCTTTCTTTTATTAAACTTAGCGGCCGGCGCTTGCCACTCACCATATCACCGGTGCTCGCCAGATATTATGAAAATCCCTCCCGTCTTCACTACCGATATCATTCCAATCGACCAACGTCTCGCTTAGTATACGATATTCCTTTGGGTGTTCGGCGCGCAAGCGATCAGCAATATGAAAGCCGTCGACCAGCAGATTACTGCCGCCTTTTGATTTTGATTGCTCCATGCAATGCAAAATGTTCACACTCGGTTTGTATTCGTAGTAGGGCAGGTCCGTGTGCAACGGTAGCGGATCGGAGAGGTAGGCCACATTCTTAGCACCTGGTTTAGCCTGCACAATGAACTCTTCGCTGGTGGAATAAATTGAGATGGTTAATTTGCATTATATTTGTGATTTGTGTGTAAAATTCAATTGATTATTTCTATACGCGCATGTGGATGTTCTGCTCACCCATATGTGGTGCGACGTATGAAACCAACACGGTCGGCTAATTGGCGCACAACGGTATTTTCGAGCGGTGCATCTTCGATAATGGCAACACCATGCACGGCCAACGCCTCGAGCCATTGCCGGAAAGCTAAAAGAGTAGATTATTAATAAACGTTTTCGAAAACAATTGAATTGTTAAAGGGAAAAAGTAAACTGTACGTATGCGCCGCTAAAATAAAATAGATGTGACTTTTCACAATACAGTTTTCAACTTCTACTACTATCTGCCACTACTCGCCACTTTTACAAAATTCTGCTACAATTTTTAGGAATTACTACTACCATTTTTACTAATTTCTGCTACTCTCTCAATGAGTGCTGCTACTTATTACTACTACG
Source organism: Anomoia purmunda (assembly GCA_951828415.1). Lineage (NCBI taxonomy): Eukaryota > Metazoa > Arthropoda > Insecta > Diptera > Tephritidae > Anomoia > Anomoia purmunda. The sequence continues at coordinate 51,348,345 of OX639995.1, forward strand.
ATTTTTACTATTTGCTACTACTATTTTTACTATTTTCTACTACTATTTCTACTACTAATTTCATTAATACTACTACTAATTACTACTAACATTTTTACTAATTTCTACTACTATTTGTACTTATGATACTAAGAATTACTACTAATATTTTTACTAATTTCTACTACTATTTGTACTTATGTTACTAAGAACTAATACTACTATTTTTTGCTAATTTCTACTAATATTACTACTATTTTAATTAATGCTACTACGAATTACTACTACTATCCCTACGACTACCGCTGCTACTACGACTAATTACTTCTACTATTTTTCCCAATGTGAAAGCTTCATATAACTACTATTTTTACTATTAATCACTACTATTATTTTTACTAATGCTACCTACTACTTTTTTTTAAATTTGTACTACCATTTTTACAAAATTCCGCTACAATTTTTAGGAATGTTGCTACTAATTACTACTACGATTTTTACTAATTTCTGCTACTATTTTTTCCAATGCTACTACTTATTAATACTACTATTTTTACTTATTTCTACTACTATTTCAACTAATCTATTACTAATTACTCCTACTAATTTTATAAATTTGTATTGGTTTTTTTTGTAACAATGCATTCCATTCTACAACAAACATCGGTTAAATTCAAGTATCAAACTTTCGTCAGATGGCGAAAAAAATGCAACAAACTTTGAACACGATACTAAAACACACGAATTTTTAAAAACATTGTATTACAGAGTAATATATTCCCTTTTATTTTAAAATAATAAAGTGCAAGTTTCTATTTCCTACAAATTGGTGGTAATTTTTGGAAATTTGTATAATGTCGATATTTTTCTCAAAACATGCACTTTACTTAAATTTAATGGGCTATAAAACCGCGTATACAAATTTTTTCTTAAAAATTGTATATTATTGTCTAAGGTCGACCCATCTGTTAATATTATTTTGGGTTACAGGTGTTTAAATGCAAAAAATGAGGAAATTTTGAGATTAATAAAAATTCTTCATAAAAATTCGTTCATGGAGTTTTATGGCTGATTTAGTTTAAGTATTAGAAAATGATTTTTTTTCAAAATTTAATGGGCAATAAACCGACATAGCCATTGTTTTTTTATTGTAATTAGAAATGTTGAACTTTTTGTAATATTGGTTTAATTTTTTTAAACTTGGGCTGTAACGATTTATGTTATAAAATGCAAAGTTTTTCTTTGTGAACAAATAATTCAAATTACATAGCACAAAATAAGCAGTAAAAAATTTGCAATATGTTATGAGGTATACTACCTAATACCGACTTTATTATGATATATGTAGATTTCGAATGAATATTTTCACAGTAGATACCTTAGATCTCACTAGATAAATCAAATTTCAAAATGTGTTACAAAAGTTAAGTTTTTATGAATTTTCTTTCTTCCTATTGCATCGTAATTTCTGTATACAAAATACATTTCGCCAATTTTTGGGATTTTCGAAAATTATTGTTTTGTGGAAAAGTGTGAAGTTTTTCTCCAATTTTCAAAATTTTTCAGGGTGTAGCATTATGAGACAACAAATTTTTGTGTGGTTTGATGCATGGTTTTTCAAAAAAACTTATATGATATCAATGCTCGCAGTCGATGCCATGTTAATTTTACAAAATTAAAAAAATATATATTTTTTTTGCCAAAGTGCCATTTTAAAAACCAATTTTTAGTTGGAAGTACAAAATTCATTAGTAAAACTGCGCAAAGAGCGAAAAATCTATGGCATATAAATTCGCGATCATATTATTACTTATGAAGAAATTTTCTAAATTTGAAATTTTGGATCGATTTCATTACATGAGACATCGATTTATTCATTATAAAATACGATTTCAGATTATTATCAAAAATTTCACATGTTTGAAAAAAATAAGATAACGGAATTTCTAAGTAACGATTTTTCCTTCATTTTTAATTTGAGAAAAATAATCATAATTTGGCGCTTACATAATAGCTTGATGTTTTTTTTTCGAACTTCTTCTTCAATTTGTGGTGTGCGTCCTGATGTTGTGCCACAAATTGAGGGGCCCACCATTTCACGCCGACTACCAATGGCAAATGATTTTTGGGAGTGGGATTACTTGCCCCGAGTTGGATTCGAACCTGGGACCCACCGAATGAAGCGCGCACACGCTACACACTCGGCTACGATGGCCGCCAATCATTTGAAATACAAACGAAAAAACTGACGAAAATCAATTTACAACAACAATTCGTCACTGTGTTAGAGAGAGAAAAATTCCGTATGAAAGATTATCTTCCATTTCTTTCATTAGAAGCCATTGTTCTGAATATTTCTCGTACATGGCCTTCTCTTTCTTTGAGATTTATCCCAATTTATGGCTCATTCTTAATTTATGAGCAAATAACGATGAAACTAAGTAATTTCTTCTGGTGAAATCTGTCAGTAAATCAAAATGAAATGAGGTATTTTATCATAAATCAAGAACCTAATAACGAACAAATCAGTACCAAACTGAACGATGTTTTTTTCCGTTCCTGACAGTCGGTTCTACTATACCGGAGCGGCCCGGATTTATTTCCGGGCAAGGACTGTCACTTTAGCATCATTCTCCAAAATTTTATGGGGAATGTTATGCATCACAATAAATTTTGAATATATTTAAAATGTACATAATCCCTTACATTTTTCCCCCTTTGGCTACAGAGCTGTCAAGATAAATTACGAATGACGAGGAATGCGAAGTAATTTGGACGAAAATAAGTAATTTGCATTGTAGTGTGTTCGGGCTTTAAAATACCGTCGAAATACGAGCAAAAAAAAAAAACGTAGAATCACACGGCCATAATAGGACTTTTAAAGTTATATTCATTTTTTGAAAACATTTTGAAGTACGCAAGAAAGGTTTTTTGTAATAAAAAATTTGGTTCAGAATGCATAAGAAATTTTAAAAATATCTATGTATCAATAAAAATGGAAATTTTTTAAACTTCGATCTAAACCAAAAAAAAAAAAAACTCATTCACGAAAACCGCACGATGATTCGGAAGAACATAATCGAAAAGTTTTACTGGAACTACCTGACGTTTAGCATTCGCGTAAGAATTATTAAATATTGGCAAGCATATTAACCTTTTTACTTTTTATATCAAATCCTAGCCAAGCTGTTGCTAATAATTATTATGAAATAACTTTTTTAACTTCTTATGCAAATTTCAACCATCAGAGAGTTATTACTCATATTCTGGTTCTCTGGATTTTCGTTATTAAATGCGAATATTATTTCTTGCAGACGCATTTCAAAATATTAACGGATCTGGCATTGTTTTTTACTAAACAACTGAATAGTCCACAAATATACATAAAGTACGAATGGTCTTAGCTGTATTTCTAAAACTACAAACAAAAACCACTATTTATTTTGGCGCCTAATTTCTTCACCACTACCAGTGCACTTTCACTCACCGTCATCGGTTTGCATGACATCTTCGAATTTAAAAGTTTGTGTAATTTCCCTAAATTGTTGACCTGCCCAATGTTTTGGTTTTGGCCGATAGAACTCATCTAAATAGTTTTGTCTACGTTCATCACGAAATTCTCGCTCCCTCAGCCACTTCAGGTCGTACGTGGAGATATGTTGATCGCTCCATTTCACTGTAACTTGATCAGCAACTGAATCCAGCTGTGCAGCGAAAGAATTTTATTTATTTAATTTCATTCAAATTAACAAAACAAAAATTAGTTTACCTTAACATCGAGCGCCACCACTTCAGTATCGAACTGATCCCAATCGATGCGACGCGACTGTGAGCTCTGATGGAAACACTGCTCACAATAACAATTATCACGTAGCCAAACACTTGGAAATTGCATTGTTGCCTTAGTATCATTGGATGAACAATTTGTGGTGTGATTGCTTTGCACCAAAACATATTTTCCATCTGACACTGCAGCTGTTAAATTTCTAGTTACCAATTTTTGTGCGGTGCGACGCGTGACTCGCGTCAGCGAACTCAAAGCGAATACAATCATGCCGTATTTTAAACGTTGCTCACTCACTGAAGATCACAATGAGACTGAAATGGGTGTGCGATGGCGAAGTGCGCAAAGACCACACGATCGATTAGCTCCAGTGGGCGCGAAAAGCGACATCCACCGATTGACTTGGTTAGCTGACGTCAACAGTCAGCTGAGAGTTGTTCAAAGTGCTCAGTTGCTATAGAGATATAGCAAAGATTATTTGGTTTAATATTATCTCTCTATTTACTAGTGATAGTGCCCACACTCACCGACGTGTCCGTTTGGCGTGTCTGTTTGACGGGAGATACACAAAATTGAGCAAAACTTGTGCCCGCGCGTATGTTTTGTAAACAAACATTGCGTACATAAAACTGTGTTTGTATGCATCAACACAATGTTGCCATTCCTTTGTTTGCATACATACTTTTACACACATCCGCGTTGTCAATTACAATTTTTCATTGTATAATAAACCAAAGCCAAAAACCAACAAATGCAAATAGTTCATTTATCTATAATTAACATTATTAAACATGGATTTTAAATTAATTTAATAAAAATTTAAATTTTTATAAGGTTATTTTGTTAATGATTTTAAAAAGTTCTGCTTGGCAACACTGTGCGGTGAGAGAGCACTCAGCTGACACGGCTTCACGGCAAAAATCTAAATTTCTCAGTTTACACACGTACACGTCGCGCGTACCCGCCACACGAACACGTTGATGAGTTTGCATTTACATGGCGCTCTCATAAGTTTGATCGTGTCAGCTGACACGTAGCGTACGTTTGCGTCGGTGAGTGTGGGCACTATGAGCGTTTGGAGTCAAAACATTTGCTTGTCACTATCCGCGCGTTGATTTGAGAAGAGCGCACTTGGATGTTAAACTACTAATTCTCGCTATATTTTTATTATTTGCAATTATTTGCATATGTAAATATACAGATTAACAACAAGTTCTAAATGTAAACAAAAGATTTGTAGCTGATATGAGAATACAAGTGTATCTGTAGAAAACATTTGAATTCTATAGACAGTAGACTTTCTGTTACTAATTCGTTTTAAAGCCTGCGATGACACCCAATTTATAAGCACTAAAACGGGTCTAAGATTTTTTTTTTCAGTGACCGAAACGGGTATAATTTAATATAGAAAAACACACGTGCACTCAAGTGCGCGATCCAGAAGTAAAACAAAGAGATATAGAATAAAATATGGAAGAGAGCTTAGAAGACATCCTCTTTAGCTTCTTTAGTTTTAGCAAGAGTGAAAATATTAGTAGGAAATGAAAGAAGTAATAGAAATTGGCAATATCTGTAGAAAAGTTAGTAAAAATAGTAGTAGAAATTGATAAGAAAAATAGTAGTAATAAGTTGTCGCTTTGGCTAAAATAGTAGTAGCAAAAATTAAAAACGCTTGGAGTAATTAGTATTTAGTAGCATAAGTAAAAACAGCAGCTGAAATTAGTGCAAAATAGTAGTAGTAATTAGTTGTTGCATTTGTAAAAATAGCATTTAAATGAGTGAAAATAGTAGTAGTAGTTAGTACTAGCACAAGTAAAAAAAAATAGTGGACAAAAAAATAGTAGTAGTAATAAGTAGCACACCACCTCGGAATATCTTGACATTAGACTAATTTGGGTACCGGGACATTGGGGCATTGCAGGGAACTTCATGGCTGATAAGCTCGCTCGGCGGGGTACCCTGGCAGTTATTATTCCATGCAGAGAGAGTGTGGGGGCTTCTTTGGCTGCCTACGGACTTCTCTTGGATAGATGGGCTCTCTGTCGACTCAGCGAGCGCTGGGAAACTGCCACGACATGCAGAATCGCAAGGACCGTCTGGCCGAGTGGACCGTGGGTGCTCAAAAGAACTGAGGTCGCTAACTAAGCGGCAACTGTCGACCACCGTAGGTGTTCTGACTGGTCATTGTCCGATGGGTATTCATGCGGTTAGGCTGAATATAGTATTTTACCCTTTTTGCCACAGCTGTATGGAGGATGACGAGGTGAATTCATCTTATCATTTTCTGCTCAGCTGGCCGGCCTTTGCGAGACTGAGGTTCAAATACCTAGGCTCCTACTTCTTTAATACACCAGAGGAGCTTTGCGTGACTTCATTCGGGGTACGCAACGTTTCTCCGGTTAATCTTTCTTGATTTTGATTTACGTTACCGTTCATATAACAGGTGGTATCACAATGGACTCCTCTACTATGCCTAAGTGAGTTCCTACTGCGGGGACTACCTTATTAACCTAACCTTACCTAACCTAAGTACTAGTTTTACTAATTTCTATATTTATTACCACGACTTCCTTTACTAATGCTACTACTTATGAATATAACTAATTTTACTAATTTCTACTACTATTTCTAATAATGTTCAAATAATGTTACTACTAATTACTACTACTATTTATACTAATTTCGACTATTTTTTACTAATTCCTACTACTATATTTGCTATATATAATTTTTGTTAATTTAAGAGTTATTTTATTATTATAACAGTAACTCCTGCAGTTCTAGATATTCTACGCCTTTCAATAATCAAATATATAAATCGCCAGGCGTATACATCTTTGAGGCTTCTACGCGTAATATGCAACTTTAAGGTACTAAAAGAAATGTGCTAAATTCTCTTCTAACTTTATGTAACATCAATAATTTTGATTATCACTAAAGTGGGTGGTGTAAAAATTATTTTCATTGAGTTATCCGCCTAAGTGCTTGCATCATTTTCTGAGCAAATTACAGCGCATATCAATGCATAAATGTAATAAATATGAAGAAGAAGCTCATCTACCCAATTGTCAACTAAATCAACGAAGGCTGGAGGAATTGCAAAACTTTGTTTTTTTTTTTTGTTTTTTTTCATATTTGTAATTTTCCACGCGACAAATGTGCGCATTTCTTCACACACGAGAGCGACTTAAACTATGCAACGGTATGCGGGAAAAAGCACGAACACACACTCTAAATGGGATATATACATATAGTGCTAGTCATAATTATAACACCACCACATATTGAGAAGTTTTGCGCATTTATGTTTCTTTATTTAATTTTTTATAAAAATTATAGTTCATTCTGCAACAGAGATCATGATAATCTAAGTTTCAACCCTTTTGCAAATGTCGAAAAAAATTCAGCAAACTTTAGTCAACTTTTGTTGACGGTGTTGCGCGGTTCTTTCCATATAAAAAGTTCCGATCATAAAGCGTGGACAAATTTGCGTAAGAGCGTTAGTACAAAAATGACTAAAAATCAACGATAATTTGTAGTCATTTTAAACTTGTTTTTTTATATTAATTGATCTATGAGATTACATTTATGTTTTAGATTCTGATTCAAAAGTTTCAAATTCAAAAAGTCTGTTTAATTGTTTCCCCCAAAGGGTTGAAAATTTGAATTTAGACAGCTTTCTTTGCAAAAAATAAACTTAATTTTTACTTTCAAAAATTTATTAAAACGAAATAAAGAAAAATAAATAGCGCAAACTTGTCAATATGTGGTGGTGGTGGTGGTGGTGTTATAGTTATGAAATACATTATTTATGTATGTGTATGCCTCTGCATATACATATATTTCTATTTTATATTCACTTAGAAATCAACCAAGACACAGTCACCTACGTTAACCGCCTGCAAGTATGCAATTGTTCTGCAAATGTGCTTCGTTCGCTCGCATGAAATAATTTGCGGTTTACACTACGTTAAAGGCGTTAACGCTGACGCTGACGCAGACACAAATGCCAGAGCCTAGGCACTACGTACCAGCAATGGAAGGGACGACGCATAGCTTAACAAGGAATATACAAAAATATATTTAGTATTTTTTTTTACATTCATATTGCTAACAAACGTCACCACCACATGGCATGCGAGTGGCTGCGAAAAACGGGGGAGAATGTGCTCTATGAGAATCTAGTCTTCAGGTTTGTACGTTAGGTTGCCTCACCAAAAAAACAAAAAATCCAGTTTTTTCATAGCAAATATAAAATGTTTTATTTCTTAAAATTTCCGCCAAATATTTCAGAAACCATTTTTTATATTTTTTTTAGATATCACAAAAAGTTTAAGCTTAAAAGGTTTGCAAAAATATTTTTAACAAATTTTCAACGGAATTATATGACATTTTTGAATCTGAGTAAATAATTTGGTCAGGTTGTTTTCGTGAATTTTATATTCTCTAGTTCAGAATGATAAAAAAATATGTCTTTGACGTTCTTTCGATAGTTGAAATATTTTGAAAGTTATAGGTATTAAACTTTTTCGAAATTATTTATACCGATTTGAGAATACCTCATAAAATACATAGAGTTACCTACAAAAATATTTGTATACAATTTTTTTTCCAATACCACCCCAGATGCTGAAAACGTTCAAGCTTAAAAGCTTATTGCGAATTTTATTTTTCTATCTCACAATGATGAAAAAATATCAGTTTGCCGGTTTTTCGAAACTCGAAATATTTCGTAAGTTATTCACTATTTCGAAATTATTTGAACCGATTTGGCAATACCTCCGAAAATGGAGTTTTTTTATAAATAAAAATAGTTTTGTAAAATATTTTTTTTTTCAATATCACCCCAGATGAACAAAATTTTAAGCTTTAAATGTCCTTAAAAAATATTTAAACAAATTTCACATGGAGTCATATGACACTTTTTATGCTGAGTAAAAATTTTTGAGAAGGCCAATTATGAAATATTTCGAGAATTATAGATATTCACTGTTTTCGAAATTATTTGGACTGATTTGATATACTTCCAAAAGCTTTTTCCAAATAAAAATTGTTATCTAAACTATTTTTTTTAATATCATCTCAGATCATTTAAAGGCCTGCAAAAAAATATTAAGAAAAATTATTAAAAAAAAAAGAAATACGGTGGCATATGAAATTTTTGATGCTCAGTTAAAATTTGCGAAGTGATAAAACTTTTTTTGAGAAATCAATATTTTTGTAGTTAATTATGCTAAAAAATTTAAGTTTGACAATTTTTTTAAACTCGAAATAATTCTAAAATTATAGCAATACACTTTTATATAAATTGTTTTGATTTGATTTATCTTCTCACGATTGGTAAAACCCATTCCGTGCATTTTCTAAACACTTAAAAATCATGATGTTTTCTTGCCAATTTATTTTAAGTTAATAATTTTTTTAAAAGTTCGTTTCACACCTGAGTCGGTTTAATATCGCTTTGAAATTGCTTGAAGAACTTTCGGCCCATTGTGTTGTGGACAATTTTTTGTTTGCAACTGATTTATAATGATGTGTACTGCAATGTTGTGAAAAAAACGATTGAGATGTCAAACGAATTTAAAAAATGAGCGGAATCCAGTGCGAGAGATTAAATAAAATCCAAACAGTTTCGAGAAAAATTAATATTAGTGAATTAATTCGAGTTTCGTAACATCGTCAAGCTTATCTTATGTTATCATTGTGAACCAGGTATGACAAATTGGTTTTTCGAATTCTCAGAAAAAAATTTTCAAAATAAAAAAATATCTAATGGGCTTATAAATCAATATTGTAAAAAAATTATAGCAATTAAGAATGAAAACAAAAATTTGAAGTTTATTCTTGCAGAGAAAAAGGTAATCCAACTAAAAATTTTTGTGAAATTTTACGGAGGAATTTCGAAGTTCGATTTAGCCGATGCCCAAATAATTAATAGATATAAGATATGAGAATTTTTGAAGTGTTGTTTTTATTATTTTCACATAGACACTTTTTTCAATCGAAAATTGTAATCGGATATGTAGAGCAAAAAAACTGTGCAACCCCAAATATCAAACATTTAGCGAAACTACTCCCAAAACACATCAACTCCCAGCTATTCGTGATATCTACTTTCTTCGAATAAGAAGTTCGAATGTGAGAGAAGGACGGAGGAAAAAGTCTCCACAAATTTGCATTCATGATATGAGAAATATGAAAACGGAAAAAATTCACTGGAAGTTTTTAATCAGAATCTTAGTGGTATTATTTTGTTTATATTAATCGGATTCTTTATTTACTTTTTCATCACTTTGTGGACTAATTTTTGGTATTCCGCCTTTACATTTTTTGCAATCACAAAATAAGAAAAGGGAAGGTTGCAATGTTGTAAAATCAAATTGTGAGATCTTCCCATCGACGATTCGAAAAAATTGTTCTTTGATTTTCAGAAGATGACCGTATTTTGTTTTTCGTTTTTGGAGTGGTAATTGTCAATCATCAGTCCTTGGCGAATTTGTGACAGTGATCTTGGAAATTATTATTTCAAACTTACTAAAAAATGTATGAAAACCCTGCAAAACTTCGTATCCGACAAATTTCCAAACATCATTCTAAAGAATTTAGAAATTTTGATGAAAATTTGTTGAGTTTTTATAAATTGTGCATAAAGTTTGGAATATTACATGGGTTCTGTTATAGTATGAGCTGTAGTTTTATTTAAAGTTAAAAAACAAAATTAATTATAAAAAATCTTGCGAAATCCGATCGCTTTTGCTTGCCACTGTAAACAATTTGTTATTTACAAAATCGAAGGTTTTATTGTAAACAAAAATTGCCTTATGACAATTCCTGCACAAAGGCAAGGTGAATTTAAATGAAAAAAAAATCAAATCAGTTGGTCTTTTGACACCACCTTTTATAGATTCGCCTTGTGCTACGTTCTATGCAAATTGCACCAAGAAGGTCGACGCGGTGCCCAATTTCTTGGGCGGCTTCAAAATGTACTAAAAAAAGCACAACTATGGCAACGTTATGATCTCTATTGCGAACCAGAAAAAATTTATTTCACAAAAACAAGCGTGGCTTTCGAAATAATAATGATCCACTTCACGAATTTTGACACCGCTGTTTTCAAACCAATACGGCTCACGTAAATCTTCATATTCTTTCGAAATAATAGTGGAAGTTTTTAAAATATAACAGATTTTACAATTCCAAGCACTGATGTACCCAAGGGTATTTTCGGGTTCAACTCCCTACCAAACTCTTAAAAAATCGCAGTACCATCCTGAAATTAATTTGCTCTGTTTTTTTAAATTAAATTAGCGTTAATGGGCCGTTTACATAGAACTTTCCTCGCTTTGCTTAACAGTTCGAAATTTAACAACAAAGCGTGAGGCGTAGAAGGTCAGCTACATAGAACGCTTTGACAGTTTCTGCGTTAGTAGTTTGTTATGAGTTGCGATTTGTGTTTGTTCAGAGTGTTTTGTTTAAAGATAGAATAAAAAAATGAATTTTACTGATATGATGGAAGTAGTAGTAGTTATGCTACTAATGTTTGAAATTCGCGAGTGTCTGTAGTGTGTATACGCACGCCAAAATAAAAATAAAATGGAAATGATAACAGCTGATTGCCAAAGCGTACAAAAGTTGAGAGTTGCCCATCATTTTGCTTCGCTTTGCTTTGCTCTACTTTTCTCGCCTTGTATTTAGCAGGACTCATATAACATCATGCATTGAACTTATCTGTCAAAGCAAAACTCTGAAGCAAAGCAAAGCAAAAGTCCTATGTGAACGGGCCTTAACTCCGCCGCAACTCTGAGAGGCAAAGCAATACCGTTTATTTTATTTTTTCTATATCGGGAGTGATGCACCCTAACGTACATATCTACATATGCAAAATGTAAATATGTGTGCACGAAAGTACCGTTATGTTATGTGTCTTTGCCGCATGTGCTGCTATTTTGTCATTGCATTGCCGTACGTGCAACCAACCATCAGTACACACACGACGTGTGCCTTCACGTGTCTTTCAAATATTTATTTCTTTCGTCACTTACGGGCGTACATACGTACATGTACCTATCTATGTATGGATGTGACTGTGTATGTGTGTGTGTACGCCTGAATATATTCACATTCATATGATAGCTGTGATGTCTGCCGTTTTGTGTCTATTGCTGTGCTGCCATGCAAATTTTCACTTCGTCAGTTCGTCTGTCTGTCTGTCTGTCCTGTCCTTCTGTTACATTGCAATGCACATATTGTCTGTCAAATTGTATGGGAATTTCAATAGACACACACACATGGATATGTATGTGTGTGTGCATGTAAGTTAGCATATCTATTTGTCTTAGATATTTTCTCCCTTGCTGGGTGTCATGGCGTCCTAATGTAATTGGAAATTGTATGTGAAATAAACAAAGACGTGCATGTTGTCGCAAAATCCCATTTCAAACTTGCCAACGTTGCCAATTCTCTCTCTTACACCCAGTTTCAACGCGTTTTATAACATCGAGTGTAAATGTTGTATAGAAAATATGCACACAAAAAAAAAATGCATTTTACAGCGCTTCGTCGTGTTTTACACATATTTTATTTTGCAAATTGTAATATGTAAATATATATGTATTTACAAACATTCAACATATGTACATATCTCAAACGTTTTCGTCTCTAATTGCTCTCTAGCCGCTAACCTTTAACGTGTCGAGTTAATGAATGGCATAGCAAAATGTTGGGGCGCATTGCAGCGTAGTTGATATTCGCGTTAATATTGCCCTTCTGTTGCGTTGCGATGTTGCGGTGTTGCAATTAGTTCCAATTGTCGAGATTTTCTTTTGATTTAATCATTTTTTGTAAATTTTGTTTTTCATTTAAATCAACTATTTTACATTATTTAAACGCCTTTGCTGATTCGATAATTTCGTACTGAAATTAGAGCAGTGGCGAGTTTAAAGAAAAAATTCCTTAAGGTTCCAGCGCTAAAAAAGGCAAATAGTAGCCCCATTTCTTTGTAACCCAGTTGCAAAGGAACACTAAGTCGGATAGCAAAATGCATACTCGGATATTTATGCGAGTTGAGTCAACCCGGTAAAATGATAACCGACCTGAGATGTAGTGTTGCGAAGTGGAAAGAACTCTGCTATTGTGAATGAACCGTAAAACTTCGGTTTAACACCTTATATGTTTCTATTTCTATAGTATTTTAAAATATATCATTAAATCAATAAAAAAATTTACCATCACAGCTATTTTTCGTCCTTAAATAGCACTAGACCAATATTATGTTACATGAAAACGCTAACAGGGTTGCTTCTACAAGCAAAGGAAATTTTAACCGACCTCGAGCGCCCTTTTGCAAGTCGGTTATAATAAAACGGGCCCAATATTAAAGTTTTGCCATAGGGTTTTAATCAATACAGAAAGATTTCATTAAGTAAAGTTGCATACTCCTCTCACCTTTTGTTCTGCAAATATTTGCGCCGAATCTAAATTTTATTTAAGCTATTCTCAGCTAAAGAGGCCCAACGATATTCTCCAAATATTTTCAAAAATCTCATGACACGTTCGACAGAGTCAAGAACAATCTGAATAAACTGCAGCATTCGGGAAAAACTGTCCATAATTTTATTCGTAATTACAAACTCCAAAAAATGTTGCGGTGTTTCATTCGAAAAACAACAATTTTTTGCCCAGTAGATGTCAATACAGCTTGTCAGTTCATGCTGAATATCTGTAGCAAAAAATTTCGAGTATTTTTCCATTAATAAGCTCACACTGGTTTGCAAATTGTCATCTTTTAGAATTCTTGGATTCTCAGGCAACAGAAAACCTAAAATATTGTCAATGGCTCGAAATCCTCCGCATGTCCTGGCAATTCATTACTCATTTTATCTAAAACTTCGTAGTAGCTGATTCGATGTCGTTCATGTTTTTCCAAATGCGAATCGGAAGGTCATTTCATCAAAAATTTTTTTAATTTTATATTTTCTAACGGCAGGAAAATCTTCCCATCTTCTTCGCATTTATGTTTCGCCTTAGGAACAATAATATCGTAAGTGCCTTCGGTTTTCAAGTCTTTCAATTATTTCAAAGCAGTTAAAATGCAGCTCTGCGTCAATACCAAATTGAGTTCTTTTTTTTCTTTGCAATTAAAATTGCACCGTATTCAGAACGCTGTGCACTGGGTGCAATAAGTGCACAAAAAAAAAAACAACCAAGTCATCGAGAATTGAAACTACCCGGTATTCATGATATTTTCTCTCGATGTTCCTTCCCTTCAGGTTTCATTCTCTATGTAATTGGCGATACATTCGAAATTTTGGATTATCGCTTCCCCAGCTTTTAGTCGATTTCTAGTCCCAATTCTTTATGAGGCTGGATGCTAAGATCGCACGAACTTCGTGATGCACTTTGAATTTGTTCTAAAATTGCATGAATTAAAACGGATACCGGATAAATTCTCTCAATTTAACTTGTACTCCTCCGCTCGCCCCAGACATGATAGGAGCTCCGTCATTGCTACACAGATTTTTTGGTTGCAATTTGTATTCGTCGAACAGAGCTGCAGTAATTTCATCGCAAATGAACGTAGAGTCTCCCCTTCGCAATTTAACGCAGCATAGAACACTTTTCTTAATGCTTTCCATAGGAGTGCTGGAATTTCCTTTTTTGGTTGAAACTACGATATATCAAGATCTGGGGTAGAGTCAGCTATCAATGCAAAAAACGTCGCAGCTTTACATTCATTAACAATAGCTTGACCAATCCCATTCACTAATATCTGAAGCAACTCAATCGTGACTATTTTACTCAAATATTTTATCCTATCCGAAGATTCGATGTGTGCATTCAGAATGGGATTATGCCGAGAAATCAACTTGATAATACTCAAAAAGCAATGACCAAACCAGACACTGCTCTTACAGTGCCCAAAAGAAGAATGTTCAGAAAAACATGCTATTTCTTTGCCTCTTCGCTTATTTGCTTATCAAGTTTAAGATGAATTTCGGGTTTTTGAGTAAATGCTGAAGCAGCAAGAGAGTTCTTAAGATGAGCTTTGCTTCGATCATGTAGGATGGCAGATCTAGCTAGTCAAGTTTTGTCAATCTGTATAGTCAGAACGTCAAGTAATTTTTTCCGGTAGCATAATTTTTTGTTATAGTACATAATAAGATAACCATTAAACATGCTGCTGAAAGAGGCCCTAAAACGCTGGGTCTCTTCTTATGGAGGGGCTCAATCAGTAATGTCCCTTTTACAGAGAGAGGGAGCACGCATTGATTTTGCTACAATAGAAACTCGCTGCGATACGTTTCGTGCCATACCTAATACTTGGATATCTGTGTTTCGTCGATTAAATGCTTTAAAGGTACAAATAAAAAGCTTTACTCGAACGGTCGCTCCCTGCACAAAATTTCCGTCTAGAACAAAGTATTTCAAAACGCCAGGCATTTAATATTAATTTTAAAATATTCTACTGATCCAAATAACTTTTAGGTTTTAATACCTCAACTCAATAGTATGCCCAGATTAAAACATTCTTAAATAGATATTGTTTAATACTAAGAGAATTAAATGTTACTTCATTAATTTATTTAATTCTTTTGGATCCTTAAGAAAGTTTGTGGAGAATTTCAAAAGATTCCATGGTCAAAATATTCAAACTTATAAGTAAAAAAATTATTTTATTATTTCGTAGCTCGAAGACAATTGAAAAACACCCTTCAATGCAATACGCACATACATAAGTAATTAATAAATAGTTTCCATTTTAAACTTTTTAATTGAATATAGGTAATCAAATCGACCATTGCACTATGGCTCAGATGACCGTGTTCTGCGACCAAAAATCAACCAGTGTAGATACATAAGTAGAGGCTAGAAATTTTATACTCACCACTACAAGGCTCTAGCAAACATTGGCCGTGATCAGACCTTGCATACTTTCCAAAAGAAAATTTTTTCACAATTCGATAAAATTTTCGAATTAAAACTATTTTGGTAATAATGAATATCCTGTGTTAATTATTTGGATACCAAATCCTCACACAAGCAGCAGCAACAGCAGCGACCACCAATCTCGTCCAGCAACCAATCCGTGCACCACCAACAGGAACCAACAAACTTGCTTTCTTGCAACAACGTCTCCTCTAGTCCACAGGAAACAATAAACCAATCTTTATATATTTATAATCCCGCACAGCCACAATAAAGAAAACAATTTTATTTAGCTATTAATTTTTCAATTTAATTTTCTTTTCCTTTCTTTTCAGGACTTCTTACGCCGGCGTCATAAAACGAATGAATGTTAAAAATTCAAATCTTGAGTCTAACAGACAATGTACTGGTTACATTCTAACGTAGTTTTGTAACATGTATGAATATTGTCTTTTGCTTAGACAACGTTCAGACAGGGAAACTTTTGTCGCGGCAACTCGTTACTTGTAGGAGAGAGAGGGACGGGGAAAGGGGAAGGGCACCGAGTTGCTCGTGCTCGGGCGACACGATTTGTGTTCTTATTGGTCTCAGTCGGCAGCTAAGAAATTTGACATTCCTTTTCATTTATAAATTCTTTCAGTGGTTGCAGTTTTGTTGAGTTTTAAGTGAATACATACGGTAAGTTGGGAAATGAAATTTTGTTCTTATTTTTTTGCGATTAAATATACACATGTGTATGCATATACTATACATATTAACGTAAATTATGTTAAAACTTCATTTTTCAACTCACCTTTTACTTATAATCACAAAATTCAGAATGTGTAAATGCCGCTTAAGCGAAGCGTACAGAAATTTGCGAAAATGATATAAAATGAAATGCCAAAAAATTGCCTGAACAGAGTTGCTCTGTGTGAACGCGACGAGCAACACCAAAAGGGAAATCGCTGATAATAAGCAAAAAAAATGTCCCTGTCTGAACATAGTCTTATGAAATTCTTATTAATTATTGTATCACCCAATGTTTACTAACATTCGTATAACATAGCATCACATGCATGGGTTGTCAGGTCACTTCAATTTATAACTTCACATGCATAGATTGCCAACATCCTGTTTTCTCCAAGAATATAACTGTTCTTTTTTTAAATAAAATTGTTCGATGAAATTTAAAATGCCCAACATTTGAAATGTAAAATTTTATGTAGTGCAGTTTTCAAGATATCGCAATAGGTATATTTTGAAAGAGATGCCATCCATTTGAAACTTACAATTTTATTAAATTATACGCAATTATATAAAATATTAATATATGAGTATCAAATGATTCATTTCGCTGAGGAGAGGGAACGTAGCTGTTTATGTTATTCTAAAGCGGGTTGCCACCTACTACAAAAGTCGAATTCAATGAAGTTAGTCAAGAGTTATAAGAAATATTAAAATATAGGTGTCAAACGGTTCGGCTGTTTGAGGAGAATATTCATACCTTTTTTTTTTAGATAGCGTTGCCACCTGTTTGAAAAGTCGAGTTTTTTTTAATTATACACAAGTTCTATGAAAACTCATAATAAGGGTGAACGGTTTGTCTCGGCAAGAAGATTCATGCCTAACTGTATGAGGGTTGCCACCAGTTTAGAAAGTCAAATTAAATTAAATTATGAAATATGAAAATATGGGCACCAAAATGTTCGATTCGCAGAGGAAAACAATTATAGCATACATATAGGTTGTCACTCACTTGAAAAGCCGAATTTAATTGAATTATACACAAGAATATAAAATATTAAAATATGAATGTCAAATTGTTCGCAAAAGGCAGTTAATAAATAATTTTAGGTGGAATAACATCTACCAGGTTTTTCTAGTAAACCTATAAGTAAATTGTCCGCATAGTTTTTTAATTCTAAATTCATTTTATAAATTCAGTTAAATGAAATCTCCGAGTTTTATAATTAAATATAATAGTTAAACATTTAAAATTCCAAGTATAAATTTTAAAAATTAAATTTATTTGCCGTAAAATAAAAAGAAAAATATTGAAATTTACATGATCTCATAATTTTTTCATATTGTGTATATTGAAAAATGATTTGAGATATGCCCGTTAATTTAAAGTTCAGTACAAAAACTTTCGAACCTTACCTTGTATATCATAAAAAACCAGAACAAACCTCCTCCAATTGTCCGATTGAGTTGAAACGCGAATGGCGATAAACGCAAAATTAAATATTACAAATTGGAAGTTGGAAGATGGAAGTTGCCAATGCCTACAATGCCTGTTGAAATTAACGTCGTCTGTTTTTACAGTTTACAGAGCAATGGGAGTATACACGTAAATCCCAAATATACTATAAAAGCAAAATAGCAACAAAACAAAATTTTATATCCACCTACATACAAATATAAATATAAACTATGTAATCAGGTAAGCGTGTAAGATTGAACAAAAGCGGAGCAATAAAAAACAATAAAACTAATGCAGACTGACGCAGACTGACGCAGAACAATCATAAAGGGCAGTTCTTACTGCAGCCTGCCACAGTCAACGTGCAACAGAGTGAAACATTTTAGTTAATGCTACAGATAAACTCAGAATGAGGCGCGTGGAGTGACAAAGCAATCAAACTGCAATTTGTTTGATTGAAGTGACGACGGCCGGCAAGGTTGGTGTATAAAAAAAAGGATTGATAAAAAATATGCAAAAACTACATAACCAATCGCTCACTTGGTCCGCTTAGGGCTATCAACAGTAGTGAAGCTACAAAAATCTATACACTTGACATTCGAACATTCAATGATATGAACAAAAGTGCCAATATAGAAATGTGGAAAACGTTTTTGACCATTTACAGCGTTGGGTGCAATAAATTTCTTCATCATCATCAATTTTATCGGCGCGCTGACGAAAAGGGTTCATCGAATTTTGCAAAAAACAACATCAGCAACCCCATGTATCTCATCGATCCGCTAACAAGGATAGATGCGCGGTCAACAAATCCGCCGAGCACACCTCTCTAGTCAAAGGTGACCCGCGTCGACAAAATGCACCTACTATGTATGCATGTATGTATGTATGTGTGTGTGTGTGTGTGTGGTTGGATGTAGACGCGGGCGTACGCGTTTATCCAACAAATTCCCAAGTCGGCGCAATAAAAATGCAACTCGCATGTGACAACGATTTGTACTTTGCCTCCTTTTATGGCATCCAACAGCGCGCACAACAAACACACACACGCACACTTACACACAGATAACAGCGCATACGGATATTAAAGTTTGCGCACAGCACAGTGTCTCGAGTAATGACAAAAATGCTAAAAATTAAAGTTACAAACACAAATATCGAAGCATCAAAAATCCAACAATTGAAGAAAATATAATATGTATATGGAAAAATGTAGATGTTAAGGGCCACTTGCGCGGAAGCAAGTTATCTACTTAATTCAGCGTTTACCGATTGTTAAACATTGACTGAGAGGTAAAAAATAAATAAATCTTTGACCCAGAAATTATTGAGAAACAGATTTGCTTTTAAAATAAACAAACACCTGATGACAGTAAACATAGTGGTAGAAATAAGTTGAAATTACACTATTAATTACTAGTAGTAGAAGTAATAATTAATAAAAATAGTAGTAGAAATTGTTTAAAAAAATAATAGTAAAAAATAGTAGCAGAAATTAGTACAAATAGTAGTAGTAATTAGTAGTAGGATTAGTAAAAACAGTAGTAGAAATTAGTAAAGAATAGTAGTAGTTATTAGTAGTAAAAGTTAGTGGTAGAAAAAAGTGGTAGCAATTAAATTAAATAGTAGTGGTAATTGGTAGTAGCATTAGTAAATATAGTAGTAGAAATTAGTAAAGAATAGTAGTAGTTATTAGTAGTAAAAGTTAGTAGTAGAAAAAAGTGGTAGAAATTAGTAAAAATAGTAGTGGTAATTGGTAGTAGCATTGGTAAATATAGTAGTAGAAATTAGCCGAAATTATACTAGTAATTAGTAGCGGTAGCAGTAGTAAATAGTAGTAGCATTAGTAAAAATAGTAGTAGAAATAAGTAAAACAATAGTAGTAGAAATTAGTAGTACAAATGAGTAGTAGAAATTAGTAAAAATACTAGTAGTAATTGGTAGTAGCATTACTAGAAATAGTAGTAGCTTTAGTCAAAACAGTAGCAGAAATTGGTAGTAGCATTAGTATAAATAGTAGTAACAAACACACAGTTACACATATGTACACATATACACATCGATATGTCGCTACCTCAGAACATATGTTTGTTATTTTCTCATATAAACGGCATGTCATGAGATGCTCGGATTTTTATAGGTTGGGTTAAAATGGCGGCGAAGGAGCTTAACGTCTAATTGGCAACTGAGTGCCATTTTGATTCTCTAGAACCTCGAATTCTTTCGTTTTAAACCCAACTAATGCGGTTGATAAATTTTAGAATGTTCAATGTCACATACCATCCATAAATCCTGTAGAAAATTTTACTCAAACGCCTCCAGGATAGCCTTACGTTTCCCCATAAGAGCCGGATATCTGCACAGAAGGTGCTCTACTGTCTCTTCTTCATTTGCATCTCTGCACTTTCTGCAGTAATCATTCTCCCTAGAAGTATGTGAATACCCCTGCCCCAAAATCTTGCTCCATCTTGAAACCGTCTGTTCATACATACATATATGGTGACTCGACTCCAGGCGGACACCTCCAACACATTCAGATCTCGACGGGACTAGAAGTCTATTGGTGGTTGCATATAATCAGTGACCTATCTGATTGTGGTGGGGAAAAGAGAAAGAACTCTACTATGTAATATCATCCTTTCCTTGCACAGGCCCACTTCATGGAGTCATACAGCTGACACTGATGCGGAATGCATTATATGAAGATCTATAGGCAAAGGTTATAACATATTGGGCATCCAATTCACGCTGATCTCTGTACTGTACCTAGCTGGGCTTGGTTGTATTGGACCATCAGCTTCGGTAGCTAAAAACTAGGGATCTTGCCCCTTGGCCGTAAATAACATTAAAACTGTTTTATACCTTTTCAAAATCTGATATTTATTTTAGCTTTGATACAACGCTGCTGGTACGTGGTAAGGTGTAGCAAAATTTGGACTGCGTGAAAAGAGCAGGAAGGTATTGATGACATGGTCGGTTTTGTGAGGAAGATTTCCTAAAGGCGCTTGTGTACAACTTTGAAGGTGGCGAGGGATTCAATACCAAAAATAGTTGTACCATTACCAAATCAGATAATATGCCTTCATCATGCTTTTGTAATAATATTATAATTAATTAAGTTATTTTTTATAGCTT
Organism: Anomoia purmunda; assembly: GCA_951828415.1. Taxonomy (NCBI): domain Eukaryota; kingdom Metazoa; phylum Arthropoda; class Insecta; order Diptera; family Tephritidae; genus Anomoia; species Anomoia purmunda. The sequence goes on from OX639995.1 coordinate 51,369,353, forward strand.
CCTCGCCCTCCGAAAGTCTCGGCAAATGGAAAAACCAAAGCGATGTAAATCCAAAACTAAATCTATATAAATGCGATCACGAGTAAATTGTTAGGAGAAGTGAATTAGGGGTTTTATAAAAATTGAAGAAACAAATGTGAATTGTAAAACAAATTTTTCAGTCAGTGCCAGCAAGACAATAATCTAATAAAGTGTAAATAAGTAATAATTTGAAAATTTATCTGCGGTCATATGCTGCAAATCGAACGATTTGCGAAATATCGGGTCTTGCCATAGGAACGCTACAAATTTTTTTTTTATATAAAACAAAAACGGTTTGGGATATGAAATAAATCCTTTATTCCTGTGAAAGTACATTCGATGCCATTATGTATGGAACTCGATTTCTTTTGCATGGGCACCACGGGTACGCTTGCAGAAGTCCAGACGCTGAACCCAATTTTCCACGGTTTTCAAGCACAAATCGGCCGATACTGCTGCAATTCCACGTTCGCTATTCGTACGAAGTTCATCAATCGTCGCTGGCTTGTTGGCATAGACCATAGACTTGACGTAGCCCAAATTTTGGCCACAGCGCACATACGGCCTTTTCTTCTACGTTAGATGGACAAAAGTCAGAAAATGTGTAATAGATTTAGCTCATGTTTACCAAAGCAAACCTTGCTTAGACACCTTATGACAACAAAAAGTCACCTCCGCACTCCCAACTCCCACTACTCTCAGGTAGAAAGAGTTGGGTCAGCTGCATTTTGTATTACGATCTTCACAGATGTATTTTTATAAGAAACTTGAGTGATTATTTTAATCATTGGTGAATCATTACAGTTTCTTTTTTGTGCGATTATGGAGGCTAGTGGTATGTATTTTAATTTCCTATATTTTATTTTTATTTTCACGATGTACTTTTTTTATAATAGTGTTATTAATACGAATATGATTTCTTGACTAAATTTTACGTATAATGTTCTTTAAACTTAGGTATTTACGTTGGTTTAAAGAGAATAGGGTTTTATTATATGTATAAACAATCAATAATTACAAATAAAAAAATTTTGCTGCTCCAAACTGCCCCAAATTTTTTAACTTGTGTTTGTTTACAGGTACTAACTGGTCGGCAAGTGGCGAAGTCATGAGAGAAATTAGTATTTCTCGGAAGGAGCTGTTTTTATATTTGAAAGACAATAAATATTTAAGCTTAACTCAAACTCAGTGTGCAGAACGTTTATATGACTACATAATTAGTAAATTTAGTGCTGGTGAAAAGGTGATTTTGCTGAACGCTCTCAAGGTTGTTAGTAAAACAAAAGGATTGGATTGAACAACAATTTGATATTCCTATCAAAGGTGACGTGGAGCAGGGTGTATTGAATGAAACTCCTAGACAAGGACGTCCAAAGATGTTGTTTCAGAGTAGTTCTGAGAAAACCAAATCTAGAGCTATTTCAAATCTTGTGAACACAGAAGAAGCGAATAAACTGTTGTTTGCTGCAAAAAAGTCTTTACTTTTAACTGGCAAAAGGACTGCATCGCAAGTGGTCGAGATTGCAGCATCTGCATCATCTAAAAGGCTGAAAAAAATGAAGGAAATAGGCTTATCTAGACAAGATAAAAAATCACATCCTTCATATTCGCCGTATGAAGCTCTCGCTTTAATGGTCGATAATGGTATGAGCAAAGATGACTATATTCGGGTGCAGCAGGGTGCGAAGCGTCATGGATGTAACCTTTATCCATCATACAAAATGGTACAAAAAGCTAAGCTACAATGTTATCCTGATTCACAAACCATAAACGTCTCAGAAAACGGAGCAGAAGTTACTTTGCAAAGTATCCTTGACTTTACGATTGAGTGGTTGTACATGGAACAAAAAGATGTTTTTGCACGTATATTGGAAAATAATAACCATAATGTAAAAGTATTGTGCAAATGGGGTTTTGATGGAAGTGGTGGACACAGCATATATAAACAAAATTTTGATTCAAGTACTCTTCATGGTGACTCTAATATAATATTGTGTAGTGTAGTACCTTTGCAAATTATATCAGAGAATTCTAAACAAGTATTTTGGCAAGCAAAAAGCTCATCATCGACACGTTATTGCCGTCCGCTTATGTTTAAAAGTATGCATGAAACTAAAGAAAATGTTTCTAACATGAACAAAACAGTCCAATCCCAAATTGATCGTTTATTGCCCAAAGAAATAAATATAGAAAGCACTATAGTTAAATTCTCTTTTGTGCTTTTACCTACTATGTTTGACGGTAAAATAATTAATATTTTGACTGAAACTAAATCGACTCAATCATGTTACATATGTAAAGCTAAAGCTAGCCAAATGAATAACATAGAAAATATTTAAAAAATGCCATGCGATGCAAATAATTTCAAGTATGGACTATCGGTCCTTCATGGCCACATCAGAATTATGGAATTGCTTTTACATATAAGTTATAAATTACAATTGAAAAAATGGCAAGCTCGAGGTGATAAAGAAAAAAAAGATGTGCAAGAAAGAAAAAAGGTTATTTCAGAAACGTTTTACAAAGAAATGGGGCTTGTTGTAGATATCCCGAAACAAGGTGGGGGGAATAGCAATGATGGTAATACGGCCAGGCGTTTTTTTAATAATCCGCAGAAAGTTTCTGAAATAACCGGTATTGATGAGGGGCTAATTGTTCGTTTTAGAATAATTCTTGGCACATTAGGCAGTGGTTTCAACATCAAATTAAAGGAGTTTGAATCGTACTGCACGGAAACGGCTAAAGAATATTCCCGATTGTATGGTTGGTACAACATGAGTGTAACTGCCCATAAAATTTTAATTCATGGCCCAGCAATTATAAAAAGTTTACCAGTACCAATCGGTAGTTTGACTGAAGATATTCAGGAGTCGCGCCAAAAAGATTTTAAAAATTATAGACTTTTTCACACCAGAAAAACCTCTCGAGTTAACACCAATACAGACATTTTTAATATGATGTTAATAACGACTGATCCGGTAATTATTAACCATAGAGAAAAGCCAAAAAAAAAATCACAACCCTTTATGAGTGAAATCTCTAATTTTTTTGAAAGGCCTTTAGAACACGGCAATAATAATAGCGATGATGAGCTAATTGATCATGATGATCATAATAAAGAAAACGTTTGATTATGTTACTATAAATTATTATTTTTCCGTTGAAATCAATTTTTTTTTAATGAATATTTATATTTTGTTCTTTAATCTGTAGATTGTGTATGTATGTATGTTTTTATATTCTCTAGGTATCTAGATAGGTTAATTTAAGACATCTATTTATACGCTAAGAAGTCAATTGAAGCTTATGTACTAACAAATAAACATTTTTATAAATTCAATATTTTTGTCCTCGTAAATCGTTCAAAAGGCCGTATGTGCAGCGTCAGCAGCGGGAAATTTGAAAAAATTGCACTTTCTATCTTACTTCTTCTTTGCTTCTTCCACTTCTTTTTGCATGCTCCTTCTTCAATTTTGATAACTTTCTTGCAGTTCCAATGCTCTCAAAATCTCAAATCAACCTTTTCCAAATTGCGTAAATTTTCAAACGTAGCCAAGGATACGTCTACAGGCAATAAATTTCCCGCAATGTAGAGTACTTTAAGGCTTGACAATTGTGATATTTGTGCGAGATCTCTTGCTGTTAAACGATACCCACCGATTGCGAGCTGTTCCAATGTCATATTTTGACGCAATTTTTTGAAGAGCAATTTCGCCTCATACGGTCCACAATAGCATGCACCATAGTCATGGGCATTAGGATCAATATACGCTCCACGATCGAACTCATCGCATTCATGGCATTGATAAGTTCGAAAATCATTTATTATTAAGACTTTCAAACGTGGTAGTGCGCCTAAAAACTGGTATTGCTCAATCTCACTCCAACTCACTTCTAATTCCTCCAAATATTGTAAATTATTAACTATTTCGGGTGCATGCCATGGCGAAAATGCTAGTGGACTATACCGTATTATCAATTTGCGCAATTTATTTAGTTTGACTATATTTAGTAAATGATTCGATTCGAAATTCGCCATAAATTCGAGTATTAGTTCTTCCAAACTTTGGAGCCGGTCGATATACTTGCCTGTAAGAAGAAAAAAATGAATTAATAAATAAGTCTCAGAGGTCTTTGTGTAAATAAATACACAGTTTGACAAAGCAAACTGTTGCAGTGCTGGGAAATGGAAAAAATTTTCAACAAAACAAACAGTTTTCATAACCTATTAATATCACACCCATTTCTTTGTAACCGGCTTACACAAATGAACACTAGGTAGGATAACGAATTGCATGTAAAGAAACAACACTAATTCGGTAAAATATATGCGACCTGATAGGTAGTGTTCGGAAAAAACTGCGCTATTGTGAATGAACCCTAAAAAAATACATGGAAAATTTCAGCTTAACACCTAAGCCGCTTTTATTTGCATGGCATTTTTAAATATATAAATACAACGACCTAAAATTTGCCTATATATTTATTTTCCGTTCTCAAATAGCATTAAAGATGAAGGATGCGAACAGGGTTGCTTTTGCAACGAAAGGAAATTGTATCTGATTTGGAGCGTTCTTTTGCAAGTTGGGTAAAAAAGAAAGAGGACTTTTATAAACTAGCTACAATCATTTTGCACCGCTAAGCTTTAAACAAAAAATACAACAATAAAAAATGAGCAACGGCATACGTCGAAGGAAAAATTGTATTTAAAAAAAATTATTATGAGCCAGTTCTAAGCAAGTGGTGTTTTTACCAATTTAATATTTTGACAAAATAAACCCTATGTTATGTCCGGGGTTCCATCTAATCACCAGTTGAAGCCCCAACAATATCCATTCAGTAATTTCGGATATTAGCGAATTCCAACAGGCAAGCAGGCAGACAAAAAAATCGAAAACTATTCCAAGTATATTCTATTACATCCCTGCATACCCTTTGGTAATTCTTTTAAAGAAATTTTATTACAGTATTATTAGATTAGAATGTTTGTGTGAGTGTGTGAATATGTTTGTTACCTTTCCACGCGCAAACGGCTGGACGAGTTTGTATAAAATTTGGCATATAAATAGCCTATCAGGCTAGTTCAAATATAGGGTATTCATTTAAAAAGGTTTGGTAATGATGATTGAAAATAAATTAATAGACATAAGAGTCAAAAAGTATGGCATCGAAGTTTGTTGCTTATTATATGCACAACACTGTATATGTATACGCAATTTATAAAAATCATTGAAAAATAAAATACATTCGCTACTTCGAAATGGTGCGATTTACTATTTACTAAGTCCTTTGAAAAAAAAAAAAACGCAATATTTCTTGAATCGGCTCTAATATTTTTCCTTCTTAAACTCAGAAATCGACGAAAAAATAGCTCACGTTACAGTTTTACTCTATGAAGTTATACGAAGGTTTTAGAAAAATGTTTAATACAATTTCGTAAATTACTTGGCCAAACCTACGATATTAATGTATTACTCTGCTCTTAGCCGTGAAATTTCGCCGGCAACATCATTTTATATCACCCGAAAAAGTGGCAGCTTTTAAATGATTATACTTTCGACTGCAATGTCAGATGTAAAAAAAATAATTGAAAAAACAAAATTTATAAATTAAAGTGATAAGTTGTGGCTTTCGTCGCTACTTATGCTTGGTTTTCATTATCACAAATTTGACGTCAAATGTTGACAACGAAATGAAAACAGCAAACAATTTTAGCTTATTTTTATTTGACTCCAATGAAAAATTATAAAATGTCAACATAATGTCATAATTTGCTGTAAATTTCACCCAGAGGTTAGTACCAACTTCACAGCTGTGAAATTTCGCTAGCAACATGCATTTGGTTTGCCGTGAAATGTTGCTAGCAACCAAAATTGTTGAAGCGCCCAAAAGAAGTCGCATAAAAATAAATAATGCAAAAGCAACTATCACGTTTCACGCAGTTTTAAATGCCAACTACTTTTTAAAAGCTGTGGGGAAAAGTGTTGCTAGCAACATGTTGACAAGATGTTGTGAGCCCTTGCAGCGTGTTAACTGAGTACTACTTTGTCGTGGAAATTTTGTGGAATTTCATAATAAAATTTGTGTATGGTTTATGACAGTATTTTCACGTGAAACGCAAGCTTAGTACTATGCTGAAGGAAAATCAAGCACTAAAATGTCATATGCATTCATAAAAGCATTGCGAGAATGTTGCTAGCATCATGTTGCAAAGAAATTGCTGCAGAATTTCACGCATATTTCACGGCTAATCATTTTATATAGATTTTGATGGCTCATTTCACGTGAAGCGAGAGCAGAATATGCACTAAACTTAACATCACGTAATTGTCTTAAGTTTTAATACAAAATATACGTATACACAATTTTATGTCTTACCAGTTATATACCAGCTATATTTTAGATGGATGCGCTTAACATTTGGCAGTGGCAGCAAGTCGTTTATATGCGCATCTAAAAATCCAAACAGCTCGATCATTTCAATCCCTTGATGATTCTTTCGCAGCTCATTTAGAAAATATTTGCTATAATATGTGGAATATGGGCAGTCAAATTTCAGCATTTTAATATCGTGCAACGGAAACACATCCGATCCAATTAAATGGCCAAATTTTGCAACCAAACGATCGTCCAATGTACTATCTTCATACCCGTCAACAATTAGTTTGTGTATAGAAAAATCACAGTAGGTTTTTGCAAATCTTTTGCAAACGTTAGACCAATTTCGTTGTTCCTCTTCATCTGGCAATTGCTCAAAAATTGCCATTAAACATTCATCGTTCAGATGTAAAATTGATGTAGTAGATTTTTCCATATCCTCGGCGAAAAAGCACTGTCTCACTGAATTTAACTAACTACTTACTTAGCTTTGCGTGATGCGTTGTCAAAGTTATTTGACTCACTACTAAAACGTGCGAAGATTGAAAACCGATCTTTGTATACCAAAAATATATTTCATTGCTTAAGGGTTGTATGACGTCTATTAAAATATTACCGTTTCTTTGTATACCTAAATCAATTGACCTAAAAAGTCAGGTAAATCGTAAATGGCTTGTAAATTCGCGGAAAATCATATACCCGCGGGCGCGGCAACACATCCATAAATATGTACATATGTATGTACATTTATATATTCGATTTACTCCCACATTATCATTTCACCAGTAAAATTCTGGACACCTCATCTACCTTAGGTCGAATTGCATACTCTTGTGTATGTATTTATAAGTTTCCGCGGAGTGTTATGTTTTCGCCAGAAATACATAAATCCGTCGTCCTAAAAATTCAGGTAGACATTTGGAAGCCAGGGAGTTGCTAAAAAATAAAAAAACTACATACTCAGGATAGCTGACTTCTCACAAAACAATTTTTAATTTTCCAGCGAAATCGTTGCGATACGCTTAATAGGTTTTCCAAGTTCGTATCTGTTTTCTTAACGATTTTCTCAATACTTTTGTCTAGAAGGGTAGAAGCCGTCTTCGTAAAGAATTAGTATATTTGCGATCTCTTACATTTCATTTAGAAATTGTTATGGCATGTTAAATGATTTTTTGTCTTTTTTCAGGTACGTCAAGTTCTGAAGTAAATACTTAGCTGTGACCTCGGCAAGTCAGATCCAAGACGAAATCATAAAAGGTGGAGTTAACCCAAGTGAATCTATGTATAGGAGGTGATAGTAAGATAAATAAGGCGTTGTGTAATTTTGCGAAGGAAATGACAAAATATGAATTCGCTCAGTATTCTTCATGTACATATGTATGTATTTCGTTTGTGTCAAGGCGAATTCATATAAGGTGGAGTTGATCAAGCAGCTGATTGAATTTGCTTGGTAAAAATTACGTCAAAATGATGTGATGGTGTTTGTTGTAAATCATACTGTCATTTTACGTGTATTTTGTTAGTGTAAATTTTTGTTTTTGTGCTTATAACACCACCTTATATGAATTCTCCTTGGTTTGTGTTAGCAAAGCAACCCAGCGAATTGGGAAAGACGAACAAGCATTCAGTTAATGGAAGCAAAAAGCGCACGCTCAGTGACACGAGGAGAACTCGACGTCCCAAAACTGCATTCACAACAGATAGTCAAACCATTTCGCCCCTCGACTTGCACTCCAGCTCTCTGAGAACAATGTTCAACAATCGGATATCTGCACGCAATGGGAACACATTTCTAGCTCATTGCGTATCGCCGCTGAAGAGGTCATTGGTTTTCAGCGAGCCCGCAAAAATGACTGGTACGATGAGGAATGTCGCGAGGTCATCGAAAAGAAAGATGTCTGCTAACTTTCCTGGTTACTGTGCTGTTTCCCGAATCTGCTTGAATTTTCTTAGACCGTAGCATTGCAATTAAACAGGAGCTACAACTTTTCTCGACCTCTAGCTCGCCCAAAGATTCCAGATTCTTTCGGTCAAAAATAATCGGGTTTCTTAGTACACCCAAGTATCATAATGAAAGTAAAAAAATTTGTCGGCGGTGGCAATAATTATGACACCTTGTGAATCACCCAAATATATCGATTAAATACGATCGGAAAAATTTAAATCCTATTATTTTCAAATCGAAAATATTAAAATCGCAAAATATTGGTCGACTTTTATAGGAAAAATTAAGACAAAAATATAACGATTAAACTTGATAAAAAAATAGAAATTACAAAATATCAATTATGCAGTGATTTAAAACAACAAATCTTCTAACTTTTGAACGAATTTTTCAAAATGCTAACATCATAGTGAATACAGTTGGAAAAATTTAGGCATCCTGCGTGATATTGGATCTAAATTAAACTCTGATTGCAGCTATTGGATTTTATAAAGTTTTGTCTTCATCTCGGCTACAAAAGATCTTTTCGTACCATCCACGACTCCCAAGGAAAACTTTGGCAATGCCACACTTTTTGCTCGATGCTTTGCCATCGCGAGACGAAGACTCAGGTATCTGGGTTCACTTCTTATTCACCCTCTGGTGGATATAACGGAAATAGAGATTAGCCAGCTTCGTGGCTTCATTACAACTACGCGGCATTGTGTAGATTATAAAGAAAAAGAAGTCGTCGTTCTAACTTTTAGATTACTGGGGTATTACAATGGATCCCGGAAAGTCTATGTGAGCTCCAAAGGGCAGCAACGTTAAGCTTACCTAACACAATTTAACCATGTACATGGTTTCTTGCGCGGATTATTATTAATATTTTTCTTAATTTTCTCGTATATGGGGTATAATAAGTGGCAGTCACGAAATCTTAAATTTCCTTACAAGTTATGTATTAATTTTCAGAAAAATAAAAATGTTCGATCAAACGTTAAGGTAAACGCTGACTATTTATTTCGAAATTAGGCACACCGAGCATGGCAGTGGAGTGGAATTTTATGAAATTTTTCCTAAGTAACCAAATTTACTACACTTTTTTCCATAGCTTATATGAAGCCGTTACACTGTGCGGATTCCTCAGTAGCCATCGCAGCCGCCATATCTCCGTACACTCAAAATCTCATCGCGGTGCACCGCGGCAGTGCGTGCGGCCAACAATCTTTTCAACAACAATTTTGCATGCATCACTGTTGCTTTTGTTTTTTTGTTGTTGTTGATTTAATGCTGTTACTCCTGCAACAAAGTGGCATATTCAACTGCACTTCGGCGGACGAACTTTTTGCGAGGTTTTGCGTAAAACGCAACTCGTTTGTAGTAAGTAGTGCGCGGTCGCTTAGCCTCGCTTAGTCGCTTGGACTTAAAGTCGCATCCAGTATTGCATGTCGTTTTGGTCAGGAAATCTCTTCCTTCCTTTTGCTTTCTTCTCCCACCTTTTCATTTACTACATATAGCGGATTTTTTTTCTGCCTATCCATTGTTGATTTTATTTTTATTACGGCAAATCGTATTTGAAGTCTGCGTTGAGGCAGAGCAGCAGCTTCTTTACGTTTTACACTTGAAACGTAGGAGATCTTTTGAATGTTGCTGTTTGTACTTCGAATGTGTAGGCAATATATTTTATTATGTTTGTTGTTGTTGTTGCTGCTGGAGACATATTTGTTCTGTCCATTTTAGGTGAAGCGTAGATATAATTTATGTCGATTTGTTTGGAATTTTGTTGGCTTCGCATGAAAATCTGTACATGTGCATTGTGTAAGCTAAGTTTCTGATTTAGGATGCGCGTGAAATTTTGAAGAGCCCCTCGAGAATATTTTTATTGGTGGAAAAAGTTGGATTGTTCAAATATATTATAGGCTGATACTACTTAGATAGATTTTACTTGGAATTTATGAGAGTAATAAAGTTTTGGTAAGCTCAATGATCTGAGGAGCCACCGATTTGTGGTACAACTAGGTATCGATACTTTTACTAACAATTAGTTTGATAAAAATGCATCGATACCAAGCCTATACCAATCGAAAAGTATCCACTATATGCAATGGAATGGAATGAAGTTCAGATAAACCGGAAATCCGAAATCGGGCTTCCTAGCACTCAGCCATAGTTGCGTATTGCACTTAAGCTCTGGGAAGGATAAGGGGAATGAGGGTAAGGAGAAAAGGATAGGAAAAAGGTGGGGATGGGACTTCATTTCCCCTCGACAAATCGAAAAAACTGGCGAGATATAGGGAATGGACGTTTTCCATTCTCAGTACATCTATATGACCTAAATCTACTCCATCTCAGTATAGCAAAAGCCTGACATATGCAGAGGAAATGCTCTGTACTATCCTCATCATCCAGCCAAGATGTGCACATCGGGTGGTCGATGATACCTATTATGACCATGTGTTCTCTCCATGGATTGTGTTCTATAATCAACCCAACCAGGGCTCGTACCTCCAGCCTTTTCTGTATAAGAAGGAATTTCGCCTCCAATCTGTGCGGAATTTTCAGGAAACACTTGGTTGTTTTCAGGTTTCGGTAGTGTTATATCCCTGATACCTGACCGTGCCTGATATACTTGGCCCTATAATTGTTAACTCTCAAATGGCGTCTGCGAATGACTCGCAATTAGTCAATACGTCAGTCAGTTGAGTTCAAGTTTGCACCGAGCCTCCGAAGAGAGTACATGGTTTTCTCCATTGTTTTATCAAAAGAGACGCTCGGTATTAGGTCGTCATTTGGGGCCAAAAACAAAGCGTATCGCTCTGACAACGTTCCAAATAACTTTCTGTGACCGGAGTTCTCATCATCGTTCACCAATCCATAAGAATGTAGTTGAGACATAGTTTCTATTGACTCCTCTTGGATCGTGAAATCCAGGGGTAGTAGGTCCAACAAAGCATTCAGAGCCGCTCATAATGTCGTGCTCTGGCGGCCATAATGATAACACAAACACCTCTGCGACCGGTGATGATTGGTCTGATTTGGGCTGTATATACCCAAATTACCACAGCTAGTTTCAGATCCCAAATCTTACTAAAGGTTCTCCGACACCGTAATTTTCTATCAAAGCTTACACCCAGATAATTCACTTTCTCAGAAAGCTTTAAGTTTACGCACCTAAATACCGGAAGGTGTTTTTATAAATACTTTTACTTACATCTTGCCAGCCAACTAGTTTATTGCTTTACCTCGAAAATTTTACATTGATGGTATAGATCCAGTTAAAGTAATTTTTAGATGATTTCCATACTCTCAATAATATAGCTCGCATTTTCTCCCAATACTCTAAATATGGAATAAGTCATAAATAGGACGCTATATACCTAAATAGAGCAATACATCTTTTTCGTTTTTCGTATATTTTTTTTTATTTCATCCAATTTTTGTTTTTACGAGATCTTTGAAAATCAAAGCTTTTTGAAACTGTACTCAAATTCTGGCTAAGCTTTTTAATTGTACCCCCACAGGCGTTTACATTTTTAAAATTGATATTTTTAAATCGTGAGAGTAGTCATATTGCAATGACTGTGTATGAATTATATTCGATATTTTCAAATAATTTCGATTTTTTCCGATACTAAGTACTTAGCCTTAAAGTACTTGTACTTGGCCAAAAATTCTTGATTGCAACATGAAAGTATCGATTACATACATGTTTGTATTTACGTGTATCGGAACATTCCCAGGTCCATAATAAAAATGCGCACCACAAATTGTAAGCGCCACATAAATTTTGTACCATTATTTTCCCATTAAATTAAAGGTTTTCTTTAGCATAGTCCAAACGATCCGATTTAGGTTAAATATGCACCGTTTTGTTCGATAACTTGTTGCCATTTTTAAGGGTAATTTCATAATGTCACTCTCATTGAATTCCTCCTATGGGCAAACAACTGGAGCAGTCGATTTTCACAAGCTTCTCTTGGGACGACTTTTTCTACAGCAAAATTATTCGCCATAGACAAAAACAGATAGTAAATACTTAGTGCCAGGTCCGCTCTATAAGGTGGATGCATAGGAACCTCCCAACCAAGATTCGGAAGGGTCTGGTGAGTCATTATCGATGTGTGTGGGCTGGCGTTGCCCTGAGGGAACTTAATGCCTATACTATGGGCCAAGGCAGGCCACTTCTGGGCAATTGGTTCCTTCAGACGGTTCAATTGCTGACAGTACAGATCCGAATTAAGAGTTTTTAAACTGTTTTTTGTGCAATATTTAGTTCGTGATCATTCGAAACGGTACTAACATTATAGTCGGACTCAACGATTCCCATTATTTGATCGATATTTTCACAATTGGTCTTCCAGAGCGTGGTGCATTTTTGATATCAAAATTAACGGAATTAGAAAAATAATGGATTTCTTTTCACTAGTCCTAAAAGTATTGTATGTATCTATCTCAACCCCATAACAAAACGGGACATCGTAAACTAATTGATTTCATTGAAGTGCCATAAAAATCAATCACAACTTAGATTTAAAAAAAACCGATACCACAACGTCATTCATTCCAAACTCTTGTTACTACATATTTTCCCATATAACTACTTTTAAGGGAATATATAATATTTGGTTATGGAAAAATGCCACCAACCAGCCAATGGCTTATCCATTTACCATTTCCGACTCGCCGTCAGCTATTCCGGTTGAACGACTACAGCATGTCGAATCCATCTGTCATCCATCAAAAAAGTCATATGGATTTATATGGAAAGTCATATACATTTATATTTATGATTGTATGTATGTATAAGAATTGTCTATATGTTTGCGCGGATGTAAGCGAACCCAGGCATCATCGGTCGAACTGATGAAAAATTCAAAAGTCTTAAAACAAACGAATTTGCATTTCAGTTACGAAAATGCAATAAAACCAGCCGCACAGATTTTTCTTTTCTTCTTCAATTTCAATTATTATTTTTTTTGTTTTAACTCTTTGTTTGACTTTTATTTAGTTGTCGTAGGTATTGTATGCATCGAAGTTTATATATGTAGGTATGTATATGGGTTTATGAATACGAGACCAGCCAACCAGCCAGGCAGCCTGTTGCCTCCGAATGCAACATGTGCACAGCAGAATACAAACGATAGCAATGTCATACTCTACACAACAGCAACAGCACAATACCAACTCCCATACGTCTCATACCTGAGGAGCCATGGGTTTTCCATTGAATTTATAATAAAATCATTGCATTGACATTTCTGTCCATCTATGGCAACACAGGTCGATCGTTTGTGCAGCGCCTGTTGCAGGTGATGCATGAATCGATGCAACAGAGCTATCCTGTTGCTGCTGCTGTTTCTGCTGCTACTGGTAGAGGTAACCGTAAAGAAAATTTGTTGTCTGACAACTCGCAAAGCTTCTTGATTCGATGGTGGTTTGCCGTTTGGTCAATGCAATGAAATTCAATAAGGAGTAAGTGTGCCTGTGTGTGTGTCTGTGTGTCTGTGTGTATGAAAGTAGATGCGTGCGCTTGGGTGCCGTTATTATTGCTGTCAGTTTGTCTCGGCATTGTTCGAAATTGTCGCCAGTACTTTACGGTATTTAGTTGTAAATATTTTGTCATTTCCTTTTATGTGATATGCTTGAATTGAACCTCTACGTTTAGTAAAATCGACAATGCGTTTGTATTCGAAAATAGTAAATATTGAATTGAAATTTACCAAACAAAATTAGAATAACTTTCTTTAGTACGAAGGCTTTCAAAACTCTTTAGGTATGGATGGGACTTGCGCGTGAATTTACGGATTTGAATTAGGGGCGACAAAGTTAGGTTAGGTTGAGGTGTTAGCACTCAATTATTGCTGCGAAGCGACAAACTTTCGCCGTTTGACCCATTGTGATCCCATTGAAGGGTGGAGCTCTTAACAAAGAGGCAAATTCAACTCAACTTCGGCGGACGAACGTTTTGCGAGGCGGAGCTCTTAACAATCCTTTATTGCTTTCTATTTTAAATTTATGCTTATGTGAGATAATAAAGCGCAGAAAACTGAGGACACCAACAGTGTCTAAGGCGGATAAGCATTCCAAAAAATATTTGTTTGGTGCCGCGTTTCCGCAAGAGCGGTACAATATCTACAATGTTCTACATTTTCCACATCTTGAAGTTGCGGCAAAAAGCATTGAACCGTCTATGCCAGGTTGTGCCGAGTTATAGTAGTCGTATCGAATACTGAACTGTTGGAGTAGCGGCCGATATTTAGCAATGACCTAGACCTTCTAACAATGATTCTAAGCCAGATTAGCTTTATAATCCAACAGAAGGGTTCAACAGTCCATAAAGTGTTAGAATTTTCAATGAAATCCAATCTGGCTTGCTTGAAGATAGGAGGATGCTTGTCTACTGGACCTCGTATGCTGTTCACTGGTAGATTAACTCCTTTCTGCTGAAGGTCGCATTGAAAAAATTACAGGTCGGAACTTCTGATGTAATTTAATTCTATTATTTCATATATTGTTTACCCAAGTCTTCTCCTTCTTTCTCAATTAACCCTATAACAGCCTGAAGGATTTTCACCGATTTCACCACAGCACGCCAGTCGCTCCTTTGTTGTGCTAACTGATGCCAGCTATAGATACCAAGTGTAGCCAAGAAAGCCTTGTCATTCCAAAAACAGAAAGGTCCAAAAATCATTCGGATAATTGGAGCGGCTAGCATGTTGAGCTCCTCGCATTCGCCCATCTCGGTCTCTCTCTCTTGTTTTCTCGAAAGATACGCCTCGCTTTCTTCTTCAAACACCAATATTTTTCTCCTACATCTCGCGTTGCGCCCGATCGCAGCGTAGATATCATACTGTAGATATCATCTCTTGTACATTCATTTTCTTGTACATCACGCTCAGAGAGCTGGAGAGCAAGTCGAGTGGCGAAGCTTTTAACTATCTTTTGTGATTGCAGCTTTTGCAGCACCAAGGTGCATGGGAATCTTGACGGTGACAAGATAATGATCGAAGTTGACGATCGATCTAATGCACTAGAAACATGGTCTCCGTCTATCGCAATATGATCGATTTGCTTTAGCGTTTTTTGATCTGGTGAAATTTACAGACTCCATATTTCGAACCCCGCCTAATTCAGTCTCAGCCCGTTAGCGGAGGTTGCGTCTGAAGTCGCCAAACACTGGAGTAGACGACAGTATTTGGCGACGAAGTCTCTCCCCACCACAAATTTAACACCGAACTTGCGCTCCTTTACATGGCAGCTGTAGTGGACGTCGCATGGTTTTCTTACGTTGCCCCTTCCATTTCATTTGGAGGTCGATGATCTCAGTCCTTACTCTTACGAGGAGCGGCACCTTACCTATTAAGGTGCCGGACATTTCCAGTGCATGCCCGAAAGAACTCAAAGTTAGAAGCGTTTAGAAATAGTATTGAAATATGGAAAATCGATACACTTCTCAGTCGGAAAGAGTATATCAAATTGTTTATTTAACCATTTTTTAATATTGGCTATCTTTCATGGCTTCCGCAAAACCACAAACATAATTTTAGATAAACATAACCTAATGTGCTTTAATCCGTTTACACAAAACAGCCATCAACCGAATATTAAATTGTTGCAACAAGTCTATAAATCAGCGATATACTTGAAAATTCAAGAATTTCCACCCATCTACCCATTTAAAGCACTACGATTTTGTGCAAGTTTTCTCTACTAACATTCCCCAATATGTGGCTTCGGCTTTGCGGTTTTAAATATCGTTACATCGATGCGCGTCCACAGCAGCATTGACATTGCCACAAGCCACCACATGGAGTCTATCATATGTGCACTTCTGTGCGTCGCATTGAATTCCTTCTTCGTACTTGTGGCTTGGAATCTCTGTGTCTATTGTCACACGCGCAACTCGCTAACTGACTCTACTACTTTTGGCTGGCTGACTGACTGACTGTCTAAATGACACTTGTCTGCGCCCAATCGACGATCGATTTTATACAATTCCTTTCACAGCAGCATTAAAGTCATCTTGGTTGTCGCAGATATTATTGGTTTTATTGCTGCTTCCGTCTTTCACTGTTGCTTCGCTATTTGTTGATGCATCACAGTCTCAGTTGGTGATTCATTGCTCTCAAGTGGCGTAGCGTTGCATTCTTTGTTATTGCTGTCAATGTGGCATGACGACACAGCAGAGCCACAAACCAACTGTGTATTCTATTTAAGCCATGTCTCACTGAAAGTCGCATGACTAACTGCTTGTTTGGACCACAGCAAGGAGGAACTGAGAGGAAATAAGGCTTAGCTTTATGTTTATAAATTCATATTGTACATATGTATACAGTATAAATTCAGAAGTGTGTGTGTAGCTGTGTTGTTTGTGCTACGCGATAGTAAATCATCTTAAATCAATGTCAAATCGATATTATTCGGTTGCACTTCTGTATTGTGGGAATTCTTCTTATGCGTTGGCGTTCATGAGGAATTGTCAGCCAACGAACGTTTTTGCAATAACAACAACAAAGCCATAGTAGTTATACGGTCGAATTGAGTACAGAGTGTAGTAAGTAAAATAGTCGCATCGCATTGTTGGCTCCAAGTGGATACTCCTCAAGTGTATTGTACTTGGAACTAAATGATTTTCATTGCTTCCTTAAGCAGTGCATGATGGTATTCCATTGTGTATGTGTGCGTTTGCTTGTGCGAGTATTTGTGAGTTTTTTATATACATACGTAATGATATATCACCTAGATGCACTTGAACTTTCTATACTCACATGTCACCATATAAATCGCTCACTTTTGCGAAAATAAGCGGAAAGTTGGATAAGAAATTCAGGCAATGGCACATCCTTTGGCCGTGAAAAAGGGTTGAATGGCTTAAATGACGCAATGACTGTGTAAAAACTTATGTGAATTTAAAATTCTTTAAATTTTAAATATAATTTTTTGGTAAGGAGTAGGTCTACGGGAAAGGGAAATGGTGGATCACAGATTTTACTTAAACTTTGTAGTTTTGTTGCGCTTAGGGTGCTAAATAAATGTGGTAACTAATTTTGGAATAGTTTTTATTTTGCAAGATATTTGCGATTGAATTTCAAAAAATGAAAGAAATGCTTTTTTAAAGAACTTTAATCTCGAAAACTATTTATCCTATAAGAAAAACTCAATAACATAGTATAACTTCAGGGAAAAATCCAAACTCTCATATTATGAAAATAAATTTAAAAATATTTTTTTTTTAAATTTTTCTTCACACTAATTTTTTGTTATTCAGAAATCATGCTATGAACTACATGCATTTTCCCAAAACAAAAAAGGATCGGTATAAAATTTGGATTTTTTTTAAATGTGGTAAGAAAAACTCAATTACATATAATTTTAAGGAAAAATCCAAACTCACATATTATGAAAAAAAAGTTAACAAAATTTTTTTTTTTTAATTTTTCTTCCCACTAATTTTTTATTATTCAGAAATCATGCTAGGAACGCCATGAATTTTCCCAAAACAAAAAAGTATCGTCATAAAATTTGAGCTTTTTCTAAAATGTGGCAAGAAAAACTCAATTACATATAACTTCAGGGAAAAATCCAAACTCTCATATTATGAAAAAAAAATTTAAAAATATTTTTTTTCAATTTTTCTTTGCACTAATTTTTTATTATTCAGAAATCATGCTAGGAACTACATGAATTTTCCCAAAACAAAAAAGGATCGTCATAAAATTTTTGTGTCAAATTTATTTTTTACTGACACAGTTTTGCATAGGAAGAATAAAAGGATTGTATCAAATTTTATTAGTTGGCATATTTTAAATAGAACGCTAGAGTAAAATCACAAATTTAATTAAGAAGCGCTCAAAATCAAAAAGTTAAAAATTTCTACTAAATAGCACTGGATTTTTTTTACTCGGAGATCTAATTATAAACATTTTAATCTCAGAAATTACAACTCTTTCAAAATTTCACTATATTTGAAAGAAAGTTAAAATTTTATGAGGATATTTTTTTTTGGAAACTCGATAATTCTCCTAGCATAAATTCTGAAAAAGTAAAAAAATAGTATGAAGATAAACTATTAAAAACAAAATTATTTTTTAATTTATTTTTTAATATGTAAAAATCTGGAATTTTTCTTAAATTTTATGTACGAAACTTTTACTTGTACGATTGAAAGTTTGCAATATAAAAATTATTTAAAAGAGGAATTTCTGTAATTTTTAAAAATTTGCTCTAATGTGAGTGGGTGGAATTAAGAAAAACGGAAGAAGAAAAAGTGAAAAATGAATTGGCGCTAAAGAAAAATTTGCTCAATTTTAAGGAACCTTTTTATCGATTTTGAATGCAAATTCATGGCAACTTCTCACAAAAAGCATCCGCCGTTCGACGTTTGGGCAAAAACAAACATGAACTGAAATACTTCAATATGGGTATCAAACGAACGAGGCTTAATAAAGGCTAATTTCCCAAATGTTTTCGAAGAAGGTTTCTTTAAAAAAAAATAATTGACATTTTAAGAAAACTTAATTTCAAAAATACTTTTGCCGGAGGTTGTCATCATTTTAAAAAATGTATTAAAATTATAATTAGTTAAATCAAACCCATTAAATATTGTGTGCAAGCCTCTATAAAGCTTTATTTCCCAAATACTTTTAAAGGAGATTACCACCTGTTTATATGCAAATTAAGTTAAATTAAAGAATAAGCGACATTTTACAATAGGACTGCCTAGTTACGAATTTAAAAAATGCGTTATTTCAAAAATAATTTGGAGAGGGTTGCCACCTATTCAAATTGTTCTAAAATTTTAATAAGTAAAATCAAACATTGCAATATTTCAATACAGAAACGTTTTAAAAAAGTTTTATTTTGTAAATACATTTAAAAAGGGTTGCCACCTGCTTAAAAGACTAAATTAAATTAAATTATTAAGTTAAAGGAAGTATCACGTAAAGATATTGAAAGAATATAGGCTTAAAAAAACTTAATTATGGAAATATATTTAGGGAGTGTTGCCACATGTTTAAAACATGAGCGATAAGTTAAGGTTAACTAAACCCGAATGGCATGGCATGCTGCGCAATTGCTAACGAGAAAAAAGTTTAAGCAATTAAGCGTACTCGAAAATTATAATTTTGTTTTCGGTAGTAAAAAAAATAAAAGCCTTAACTAAAAATGAATTAAGAGTTAATAACTTTGGCAAAATTATTTATTTCCTTTTCCGTTACATTCGAATCCACAGCGTTGCCAAATGTCCTGCGGGCAAAGCCGCATATTAAACCCAGCATATATAAAAAAAGTAGATTTCTTAGCTGTAAAAATAGTAAAAACACAACTTTTTTTATCCAAAACCCATAAAAAATAGCTTAGAATGTAGGAACAGGACACCTACCGTAAGTTTTAAGTAAACATAAAACAACATAAAAATGAAATCTAGCAAGGATATGTGTTACATAAACGTTTCGTATTTTTCTTGTGAAAGGTATGAAGTCGCATTTGCTGTTTTTGAAAGAATGGACTTAGTGGCAACACTTACATATAACACTGAAATGGTACTTTACACTACGAAATATAGAGTACGCTTTTGTAAACCACCATCTTTAAATGGGGTAGAACTTATGATCTGAACAGAAGTCGAGTATTTAGAGATAATACTAAACATAAAGTCGAAACATTGAAGATCGGTCCAGGAAGGTCATCACTGGTCTGCACGCATGTAAAGTAGCGATACTTTGTGGTCGTTGTGTGGTTGGTGGCCTACTCTAGGAAGTACAAAATCTAGAAATAGAATAAAAAGATTACCTTTCGCCTTTCACTTCGCCTCACTTTCACAAAAATCCTGGATCCCCTACTCTACTTTCTTCCAGTAAATCTATATGGTAGGCTCCAGACAAGTTACAATGCAACTAGATTGAATTCAATGCACACCTGAAGATACCATTGATTTGATCACTGATTAGTTCTGGATGCAGTCGCGGAGAAACTGCAGGTGCTCGACCACACCATCCCTCAACCCAGCTTTGACAGCAACTTCTCCACACGTATCCTAGGAAAGGATGAATGTTCATTTTTACTGATGGCTGCAAGCTGGATGGCGGGATGGGTAGTGGGACTCACTCGAGCGAACCTGCGTCTACCCGACTACTGTAAAATCTTTCATGCTGAACTGGCTTAACAATACTACTACGACTTAATAATTCTGACAGCCAAGCTGCAATAAAACCGTTAAATTCTAGTAGTTCCAGATCCAAGGTCGATATCAATTGCCGAAGAGACCTCTGTTTAGGGCTGGCTGGGACGTGAGAAGTCTGGATCCCTGGCCAGAGGGCCATACCAGAGAATTACTGGCCTTTGGAAGGCAAGCACTGACTAAGAAAATGCAAACATCAGGTGGGTCGTAGAACAGCCCTGTTTGACTAACAAAGCAAGTTTAGTTGTCAAATAATTCCTTATTTTATTCAAAATGCTTGCCGTATTTCCCCTCAGACAAATATTACCAAGTTATCGCGAGATTAATATCAACTAATACAGCGATTTATGAGCACGAACTTCCGAGATTGACATCCCTAATATCCACAAAACCCGATTCCTCTCAAATCGCAAAAAACATGTCTTCCGGCATAACCATATTACGATTTTCACTATCGAAGAAAAATAAAATAGAAAACACCTTTTCCTGCAGTAAAAAATAAGAAAGACAATAACACAAAAGGTAACTACAACAAAAAAAAGTGCTCTTAAAAAATTTGCGCGAAAGTTCTTAACAAAATTCTCAAACAAATTGAATTTTCAACAGTGGTAATGAAGATAAAAGACGGAAGCGAAATGCGAAAATGGACCGGATGCAGCATAACAGAAGTATGTAAAGAAGCAAATGGGTAAATTGTTGGAATGGTAAAAGTGAAAATGAAGCAACACAACCAATGAATGTCTGTGAAAGAAAGAGTTTGTGGAAAACGAAAAGCAAAAGCAAGACGGATGCCACACTTCGGTAAATAAAAGGACGCACAGCCGTTGACAGCCTGTTTTAGGGTTGCGGTTTAGCAAAGCGCCGTTAGCATTTGCAATGTGGTTTAATGCATAAAAAAAAGACAAGCCACAGGCAACGCGAAAAAATTTCGCGACAGTAATAGTGAACGGAGGATATAGAAGACAGGGCACTCGGCTAAGAGAAAATATACTAAATGTTGAATGGCCACAAAAAAGGAGTTGCGTTTATAAAACTACATTTACAATGGTGATCAGATAAAGTTTACAAATGTCACGTGCATTAACCCTATTCTTGTATTTGTAAAATATAATGTATAAAAATTCTTCTCATTTTTTGCAAAAGTTACTCTGGTTTGCCAAGAGGAGTTAAATACTTTCAAATCAGGTATGCCTTTTTTTTCATATACTAAATTTTAAATATTCATATGTCTAGGATTTTTCGGCCTGTTTAATAAAAAAGGAAAAGTATATTGGAAAAAAAGACAACAACAGTCAGGAGTGGTAGAAATTATAGCTATTTCGGAGATCACCACATCTCCTCATCAGATTACTTTTCCTTATACACTGGCCTTGAGCTCACAAATTAATATTATCATATACTAAATTTTAGCTCAAGCAGGAATCATTCGTCATTTTTAATTGATTCCCAAATAATAGTCTGCTGCATATTTTTGCGCTTGCCACAAGAAATCAAAATATTTAAACACCTACATTTACATTTTCATCAAAACAAAACAACTCAAACTTTAAGTTAAGTTTTATCCAATCAATGCAAATTAAAAATAAAATAAAATACTTCGTAAAAAAAAGAAAATATTTGACCAACTTGTAAATAATGTACAATATATTTTACGAAAATAATTTGTTCCATTTTGTTGCGCAAATTACTTGAAGGGCTCTGAAATTCTATCTGAGAAATATAGTAAATACAATTCACGGAATAGAGGCTTACCAATAGAAGCGGATGTGTCCGATAAAAAGGAAGATGAATTTGGAGTTGATGAACAAGACCAAGAGAGGTACCAGAGGACTACGTCGTGCTGTTCAATATAGATCCAGCTGTTACAATTTTTATCGATTCCATTATTAATATTAATAATAGTAGAGAAATTATTTTTGGAAAAAATGTAGGATTTCAGAATGTCGCTTTGGACATAACGGGCCATGTAAACTAAAACAATGTTTTTCGATAACAACAAATAAAATGTAGTAGAAAAAATTCCAATTGGAATTTCTAGCCATTCAATATGTATTTACTAATCAAAATACGTTCTTTTATATAAATCAATTTATGACAACAGACATTTCTGATAAAATTAAGTTTTATATTTCTCAAGTCTTATAAATGGGCCGTGGCCGAGTATATAGCGTGTCCGCGCTTAATTCGGTGGGTCCCGTGTTCAAATCCTGGCCGGGGCAAGTAAGATGCAAAAAATATAGAAAAGTTTTTTGTAATAGCGGTCGCCCTTCGGCAGACCATAGCAAACCTCCTTGTGTCTTCCTCAAGCAGTGTGGCACGAAAACGCGCCAGGTAATTGAGCTTATAATTTAGAGCCGAGCCTTTATATAGTAAAAGAAGACATAAATCAAGGCCTGTACCAGAAATTATAGAGGATCAGACGATGGAACGTCTGCGACATAAACATGGAATTAAAATCCATCGGCTACGTTGGCTGGGACATGTCATGCAAATGGACGAAAATGCTCCAGCCCTGAAAGTATTCAACGCTGTATCAGCTGGTGGTGGTGGAGGAAGAGAACGGCCTCCTCTGCGTTGGAAGGAGAAAGTGGAAAAGAACTTAACGTCACTTGGTATTTCCAATTGGAGCTAGTTAGCAATTTTTTTGAACTCGGCCAAAATCTCTTAAGAGGTTATAGAGCCAAAACGTATTGATTTTTTGTAATTAAGTGGAATTTTATATAGTTTTTATATTTCTAAAACTTATTTTTTCAAACCATTTGGTTAATACATTGCACAAATTACACAAGGATATAAATTAGTATTAAACAAATTTTTTTAAATTTTTTTCATATACCATTGGAATTAAAAAGGCAAGATTCTTTAAAAAAAAATTACACCGAGAAATAGGGAAATTGACAGGAAAGGGTTAAAGCAAGGCGTTCACCCAAGCCCTTCAAGACACATTGATATCATTTCTCATAATTTTTAGCTATTTAAGATTTGAGATGAGGCAACATTATTGTGAGTATTTCAAGTATGGCATTATCATCGTAAAGTAGGGAATTTCTAGTACTAAACGTACTCAGAATGGGTTGTCATCTGAGTGCATTTTGCGTTGGTTACAGATAATCAAAACATTCCCTTTTACCAAAAAAATAACAAAATTGAATTTAATCATTACAATTTTCCAGCGATGGACTTGTATGGCTTTGGCCTTCGATAGTGAAGAAAATAATACGTGCTTGGTAGTTTCATAACTTTTATTTATTACTAGACAATACTCGGCATACTTTGTTAAATTAGATGTACACATTTGTGTACTGAAAAAATTTATTAAAAAATCCACTCGAGTTTAACTTGGAAAAAAATACATGCCTCGCCAAAAATAGTTGCGCGGTTTCTACAAGAATTATAAAGTTTAATATGTTTTCAGGCTTAGATCAAAATATTTTGAAAGTTATGATGATTTACGCAAGTTCTTTCAAGACGAGTCAAATCCAACAAAAGTTCTTTGCGCACAAATCACTTCGCAGCAAAGGGGCGCCTTTTTTTGGTAAATTTGTTTGGCAGAATTTTCGCAAAAATAAGGCAATCCAAAATATCGGATTGATGGGTCATCCTTCGTACAGTCCTAACACGGTATACAATTATTTTGTCTCATTCTCGCAAATCAAAAGTCAAGTTAATCAAGGTCAATGTTTCTCAACGACATATGAAGCAGCGGATACGTTCAAATCGCATATTTTTTAGGCATCGTAATCATAGTGGGAAAAAGGGTTCCGAAAGTTGGAAATGTATTGTTTCTCGTGAAGAGTGTTTTAAAATTAACGTACACCTCCCAAATACATATTCTGCAATTGAATCAAATTGAACTGTGAACATTTCGGATCCAGAATCAAACGCGGTTAATTATTTAATTAAATATTTTCATTTACGTGAATAATACATATTTTAAAGTTGAATCAAATCGGACTGTAAATACGGGTTTTATAAACCACTCGACACCAACGCCACCTATCGGAATTTTGATTTGCTCAATTGACATGAGAAACCCAAAACTGGCGAGATGGGGATTTCTCATACATATGCAATAGTGCTCACAGAATACGATGCCAGGCATAACTCGATTTCATCTTAACTGGACTTTGGTGGTTATTGTTTGTGGCCACAGATATTGCATATAGGAAGGCTCGACAGACATGTGTGCATGCCTTTATTTATCTATTAATTGACCTTTGCAAATGAAACCAGAAATCGTGTTTTGGTTTTCCTCACATAAAACTTGAGCATAATTTATTTAAATTTGAGTTTTCAAACAGGTGAGGCACTCTTTTCAAAATGTTCGTATAAACTTTTTCCTAGCGAAAAAAATGATGCATATTTTACTATTTCATACAACTTGTGTATAATTTTATTAAATTGGACTTTTCAAGTAGGTGGCAACCCTCTTTAAAACAAAACCAGCTATAAACCTTCCTCTCAGCAGAACGAAACGTTTGACACCAATATTTTAATATTTCCTATAATCTAATTATAGCAACCTGCATAAAAGTAAGCTATTAACGTTCTTATCAAGACAAACCGCTTGAGCCCCATATTTACTATAATTATTTCATTCAATTTGAATTTAATTAAATTAAATTTGACTTTTCAGAGAGATGTCAACCCCTTCCCAAGCATCAAATATACATTACGACCTCTCCTTTTGATTTCATGGTAGTATTGCTGTCGGAGGTTTGTCACTGCCTACCGAGAGTGAACCGCTTTAGAAAAATGTGTTTCTATTATTTTTATTAACACACTCGGCTAAGGAGATATGAAAAACGTAAATACCAAATTTATTATTGAAAATTATCCAGTGTGCAATGTATATACAAAATTACTCATACGCCACCGTACGATGGTCGAAGCGCCATATAAACTGTGGACAAAAATTGTAAACGTCTTTTTCAAGTTAATGCGATGAACGTGATTTTAAAAATTTTAAGAGCAAGTTTGAAGTTGTTTAACATCTAAAGTTGAAAGATTTTATAGTTCTGATACAATCGAGTCATATCAATTCGCCCAAGCAAAAGTTTAATATTCGATCAGAATACTTGGAACTTCTGATTCCAATCCAGTATGATAAGCAATTTTCTATTTTAACTTAAAGTTCAGTCACAGAATATATACCACTCGCACGCTTATAACTGGATATTTTTAGTTAGTGTATACTTCAGTTTTTACAAATTGGACATCTATATCTATATCTATATCTATTTTCTCGTACACGTACGTAGTAAGCTCCTAAAGTTTGGGATATACCTCTACCTGGGCACTGGGTTTCCCATTAAGAAAGACTACAGTGGTGTTAAAACATGTTTTAAACCCTCCACACCCGTACAGTAGGGTGGTTCCAAAATTGAAGATGTATTTTTAATACGTTGTTCTTCTAGGATACTTCTGTTTCAAAGAAGAAAATACCCTTAGTTTTTTCTCATTGAAATCAAAAATAAAAAAATATTTATATTTATAGGACGGTCAAAGCACTCAAAGTTTCCAATGTATTTGTATAAAATGTATGTGTATAAAAAAAATAATTTTTTTAGGAATGGTATAGAATCATTATCTCAGAGATGAGGCCAATATATTCAGCATCAATGATAAAAGGTGAAAACCCTGCCTTAGTAGACTAATCAAATTTAAGTTTTTCCCAAAACTTTCGACTCGATAAGCAGCCGTTTCAGTACGTTTAAAATGTTGTTATGTCGGAGCTAAATATCCCTCGAAAATTGACAGCGATTCCGCCAATGATAAAGTTGGTGGCCGCACTAAAGCTATTGGGCCAAGGAAGATACCAGCAGCAAATTGGTCAAGAGCACAGTCAATGTCACGTTGTCTCGTTGAAGTATGTGAAGCCATTGAAAAAGCGCTTTGTCCCAAACATATTCCATTTGAAAGTCCGAACGCAGAAGAAGCACAGGCTAAATTATATTTCTAGGAATAATATGGTATCACGGGCGTATTTTCTGTATTGGACCTATCCATCGAGAAGGAAAAGTCTTAAAAGCTCGTCCTGCCAATGGCAAAATCGCGATATGGATTCTAGGTTAGCATGTACATATATCTTTATTTTTCTATATTTGTAATGCAGCATTTCATTTAAGGTTACTCAGGATATCCATTGGTACCTTGGATGTTAACACCCTACCGTAGCGCTGTCGAAAATTCAGCGGAATCTTGGTTCAATGGCTGCCTTGCTAAAGGACGGTCCATTATCGAACGAGTATTTGGAATATTGAAAAGAAAGTTTCGAAACCTTTTAGCAGCACGCCAGTTACATTATGGTAGCACAGATCTCAGCAATAAGGAACGTAAGTTATCTCAGTCTGAAGGAACTGAGCGTGCTCGTGTAGGTATTAAGATATTGGAAAGCGGATTTAGTGGTGTTTTAGAGCAAGTATTTGAACGCCGATTTTCTGCATCAGAACTTGGGTCAACATTATAAGGCTTGAAATTAATTCGGCTATAGAGTAGGGTATTGAAAATATTGGCACCAAGTCGCATTGTTTGTGTCTCGCACTTTATTAAATCATCTTTGTTCAGTAGAGCCACCACTTGTTCCTCCATTGCAGTGAGTGTGCAGAATCTCAAAAGCCATCCTTCTGTTCTCGACATGCGCTCTTTATTTCTTCGCAGCTTTGCTTTAATACTAGTTTTATAATCCCCTCATTTCTACAAAGTTTAACGCGCCTAAGAATAAATTAAATAAAAATATATTAAATGATCTCTACCTTTTTCCATTCAACCAAGTTAAGATTTGGAGGTCCACATGAGTTAAGCTTTGTTTCTAGCTTTTTCCAAGGATTATTGGATGTTTGCTTTGCAGCTAAACTTTTGTTAAGTCACTCCACTCCTGCATGAAATCTACCATTACTTCGAATTGGCTGGGTTTTGTGTTCAGTTGTTTAATTCTAGCTTACCAAAAAATCACTTTTTCTATGAAAATAATAAACTTTTTTTATTACAATGCTAAGAACTTACATTTTCAAGAACTTTCGTGTGCTTGGTTGCTGTCGAATAGAATTTTCTAACTTTCGACCGTTTTGTCATTTGCTTTCGAAACACAGAGCACCAGATTTTCGTTAGAGGAAAGGGAATACATTAAATCCGAAAGTAACAAAATGAAATTCGTATATCGAACACGTGCTACTCGAAAGATTATTTCAGAGTACCAATCGTTTGTAAATGCAGAAAATTATTTTCGAATCAAACTACAGAGTAAGTACCCTGGTTTTAGAAAAACTTCAATAGCTAAGCCAAAACTACTTATAGCCAGATTAAGACTTACAATGTGCCACCGGAAGAGGATTTGCTCTCTTGTTTCTTTACTTTTTTTTCTCAAAACTCATCATTATGGTTATGTTGAAAGTATTTAGACTGCTTCATCATCTCAAGTGGTTCTTTTGAAAAAGTATTTAAAACAATATTTATTAAAACTCCATTATAAGAGGTATCTTCAAATCGGTCCAGCTCACACTCAAATCTTAATATTTTAAAACATATCACATGATTCCAGTTGTTTTGGTGTGGCATCATAGTGAGCATAAACATTTACGTTTCTTTAAATTGAAAAAAAAAACTTTGTTTAAATAGATTATTTCAGTACAGTATTAAATATAATTGCTAATCAATTTCTTTTACCACCACCCAAATTTCTGGCCGGTTTTTTTAATACTTCTGGCAACAATTCCTTGACCACTACTGTATTTTTTGCCGGATGTTTTTAGCCACACTCCGCATTTTGAAGCCCAAGCCTTATGCCATGTGGCAACAAATACAGATGCACATAGTATGTACGTATGTTGTTGTTTTTTTTTTTGTTCAGCCATTTTTTTTGTTTGTCGCAGCTGAGACTATGGGAATTTTTGGCAAACTGTCAGCTGACCACCAGACGACTGTCGTGTTTATTACTTCAAAACTGTTGCACTTTCGACTATGGCAAAGAAATGAAAACTACAAAAGCAACGTAGAACTGCGCGTGCAAAAAGAAAACAAAAAAATTTCAGTGCAAAAATAAGTGAGTTTTAGTTTGGGTGATTTTATTATGATTTTTATTTCGGGTATTTTTGTCACCGCACTCTACGTGCAAAGTGAGATGCATTCAATTATCTGTTCGAATTGGGAGAGATAGAAAAAGATAGTGCAATTTAAATTTGTCTAGAATGAAGAAAAATTTTAAAGAAACTGAATCGATTTAAAATAGAAATGCAAACGTGTGATTCAAAGAAAATATCAAATATAAAGTTCATTGACATTCTTTTCAATAAAATTCAAAAAATTACCAAATCTCAACTTTAACTACCCAGCGTAAGTTTTTTTATTTCAACTAAACCTTACTTGTTGTATGCAATAATAAAAGTTTATCTTATAGTACAAACAAAATCTACTCAACCGATCTTTATGAACTTTTTACAGTAGGTGTCTGTGGCCTCGGGTTCGCAGCTATTCGCTGGAGATGAATAATATGTATTTGGCTTATAGATCAAACTCTGTATGTAAAACACGGGCGGTTATGCCACGCCCTATACGATAAAAAAGCCGAATTCCTTACAAATCTGCAACTATTTTATGCCGATGTACAATATTTGGTATAAATATGCTAAATATCCACTCCCCATTTCAGACGCAAATACTATTAACCATATCTTCCCAACTATGTGACGTAGATATAGTAAAATATTCCACAATTTGATTCGTTGTAAATTACCGTTATATGAGAGATGAGGGTGGTTTATTCTGATTTCTATAATTTTCGAAATTGAGTTTTCTGATTAGAAATGTAGAGTGTGCCTACTGAGATAGAATTTGACAAAGACGTTCCGGAAATATTCGGCCATTACCAATATTTATGATTCTATGTATTTCTCTCTCTCAAACACAATTTTGCCTATAAAATTTGCGCAAATTAGTTTCAAGCTTTTCAAAATAAATCAGAGATTTCAAAAAAGGCCTATAAGATTTCCTAATATCGGTTATGTAAAATTGTTGCCAATTCAAATTGAGTATAACAGATACAAAAATAAAGTTGTCAAAATTCTACTCAGATTCTCATCCACTTTAAACATGCACCTTATTGTATCGAAATTAAGTTAACTATAAAACTGCAAATTCAACAATTTTTTTTTTGAATTGTCATTAAAATATTTGAAAACTTAAAGCAAATTTGTTCAATTGAATTTTCGTTAGGCAGTACTCCTATGCTTATTATGTAAAAATCAAAGAAATATTAAAGTGGAGAAAATAACTTTCTAGTGATACCATAAAAGACTAAATCTAAATGAGTTTTGGCTATTCAAGCTGTTCTTATACCAATCGTTCATAAAAGTTCAAAAACTAGCATTAAAACCGTCATTATTATCATTATGTTGAAAAATGTTCAAGTGTTTTTTTTTATTAAAAAGTTTTAACCTTACACTATTCCAAAACTCTTTTAAATAATTGGTCAACTCATACTTTTATTATAGGCCAAATATTTTGTAAGGCCGAAATAAAAGTTCTATCTCAGTAACAAACAAACCGCTTATCCAAATGGAAGAAATTTGGTATCAAATGAAAAAGGACTAAAATGAACTAAATGAGGAATGTCATCTATTTAAAAAATATTTTAATTAAAAATGTTGTTTGATTACCATGACACCAAGCTTTGTTGCGGTCGTATCATAAACAACAAAATTAAATATAATACAGTTGGCCACTTATGATTTCTAAATTATTTTTAATAATTTCTTAAAGTATAACTCATTATGTAGAATAAACTAAATAAATAGAACCTTCAAACTTTTTACGAATTTCACAAAAATTCCTCAAATTAAAAAAAAAAACTATCTTTAAACGTTCAAACTTTTTGATAAAAACTTTTAAAGCCCTTTGAGTGTGCAGTTTTGTAACCCATTAAATTTTATTATAACAAGTGTAGGTTTCAAGTGATTGAAAATTCTGGTTGATTTTTGACAATTTTTTTCCAGACGTTGTCATCATTTGCTTCTATACAAATGTAAATTTCATTCATGCGTTATGTGGAGGTAAATACCCAGCACAATCAGCAAAAAAAAAAATATCAAAATCAACGCGAATGGTGGCATTCCTCGTCGTTTAGATATTCCAGTCCTCTTTCATTAGATACAAAATTTGTTAAATTTGGATAAGCGGTTTGTTTATTGATAGGAAAGAATATTTATTGCGCCCTAAACAATAGGGGACTAAACAATACAAGTCTTCATGTTTCAACTATTATGGGGCTCTTTTACCAAAGGTTGAAAAAAATAAAAACCAAGAGGTCCTGTGACCAAAGAAACATTGAAAACTTTCTCTACAACAAAATGTTGTCCCGAAGAAAAATAACTGTTACTTTCCATCCCCGTAGTTTTCCATATAGCTCCGCAGGGAGATGATTTAGTAAGGGTTCGAGGGTTCTATTGACCGTTGAGGATACTGCTTCTGTGTACTCAAAGTACTACAATAAATACATATATATTGTATATCCTCAAAGTTTTCAAGTATTCAATACAGAACCCTTCGAGAAAAGATCCCATAAATTCCTTTTTTTCGACATTCTTACCTTAAAAAGATACAGAATCAGTAGATGGAAGATCTACTTAAAAATCATCAACAGATGGTGAGCCGACCTAAAAATAATCAACGTTAATTAGAACCCAAGTGAAGTGAAATAGCAATCGCTTATCGCTGATAACATTAAATCTATGTATATTATCAGAATAATATTACCTTATAAATAAACATTGAATTTTTGCTTACGCCATCGTGTTCTGCACTCTCCGCAAAATTACTTACATCTACATACATACATATATACCTAAATTCATGCTACATATAAGTATCAATATTTGCATTGTTTTTCAATCGAGAAATGTTGAGCTGGCAAATCCTTGGTACCAATATATTTTAATGATATTAGTATGTAAAACATATATCTACTTTGACGACTCATGTTAATTTTCTTAACGCTCATCTGGCAGTGCTTATAGATTTGAAGCGCATAATTGGAGTGATGTCCTTTCTAGTGTTACTTTATCCATCAACCAATCAGCGTATTAAGTTAAAATCACTTCGAGGGGTGTGCAGCAAACAAACCCTGTAGGAAAAAAGCAGACAGTCTGAAAAATTTAACAATTTAAAAAATAGTTGAAAGTCGAGAGCTTCGAAATAAATGCGTGTTAAAAACGGTTTATATGTTTCGACCTAGGTGTATTATTATAATTTTTCTGTGGTAAAAAATATTTTCAATAAATTCTCTATATCTTATATGGAAAAATCTCGTGTCACGCAGTTTGTGGTCGAACTCCTCCGAAACGACTCGACCGATTTTTATGAAACTTTGTATGTTTTCAGCTTAGAAGAAGGTTGCCACCTGTTTGGAAAGTCAAAATATAAACACAAGTTATATAAAATATTAAAATATGGATGCCAAACAGTTCCTCTCGTCGAGGAATACATATATATTTTAGAGAGGCTTGCCACCTGTTAGAACCGCAAACTTTTTAAAAATTATATAAAAGTATATAAAGTATTAAAATATGAGTGTCAAATAGCTCGTTTCGCTGAGGAGGGGCTTATAGCTAGCTATATTTTGAATAGAGTTACCTCCTTCTTGAAAAGTTGACTTTAATTAAATTGTGAACAAGTTATATAAAATATTAAAATACGCTTCGTCTAGAAGAAGATTCATAGCTAACTTTATGAGGGTTGCCACCTGTTTGAAAAGCCGTATTAAATTATTTTATACACAAGTTATATGCAGAAAGGTTATAGCTATATTCTGATAAGGGTTGCCACCTTTCTTAATTATATTATACACGAGTTATGTATATGAAATACAAGAGCAGGGATTAAGCGTTTCGTCTTAGAAGGAAGGTTCTTTGCTAGCTTACTTTTAAGTGGGTTACCACCTGCGTGAAAAATCGAATTTAATAAAATTATTCATAAATTATACGAAAGAGTAAAATAGGGGGATCAAACCATTTATTTTGCTAAGCGAAAGTTTATAGCTACATATATTTTGATGATGGTTGCCACCTTTTATAAAAATCAAATTAAATTAAACTATGCATAAGGATATAAAATATTCAAATGTAAATGTCAATCTGTTTGTCTCGGCAAGAAGATGGGCACCTGTCACATGTGACGGAAAACATTCTTTAATATAGGTACTTGGTAATGAAGTGACACCCAAACAAACAAACAACTAAATTATCGTCATCTCAAAATCCTACCCTGCTTTTATTAAGCCGCACTTTGGAAAAGAGCTGCCACCTGAAAAATAATTTTTAAAAATAAATATATTTGTATGTATGTATAAAACAAAGCAAGCTGCGAAATAAAGCTCGCCATAAATCTTCTCTTTAGCAAAACAAATCATTTAACATCAATATTTAAATATTCCATATATGTAACTATGTATAATTTAATTAAATGAAATTTTCAAACAGGTGGCAGCTCTCTACAAAATATAGGTATGAAAATTCTTCTCGCCGAGACAAACCGTTTGACACTCGTGCTTCGATATTTCGTACAACTCGTGTATAATTTAATTTAACTCGACTTTTCAGGAGCAACAGTCTCCACAATATATAGCTATCTGTAAACCTTCCCCTCAGACTAACGAGCCGTTTAAAAACATATTATTATTTTATAAACTCGTGCAAAATATCATAAAACATGATTTTTTTTAAATAGGTGGCAACCCTCCAAAATCCATATATGAACCGTTTTCTCGCCGAGGCGAACACACATATTTTAATATCTCATATAATTCGGGTATAATTAAATTAAATTCGACTATTCGAACAGGTGGCAACTCTCATAATAATAAGCTAGGAATTGTCTTCCCAATACGAACCGTTTGAAACCCATTTTTTAATATTTCATATAACTTCTGTATATTTTAATTAAATTCAACTTAAAAAAATGGCAACCTCTACCAAGCATAAAATATACTTTACAACCTATTCTCATACCTACCAAATATACTTAATATACAAAATATCATAAAAATCGATCGGCCCGTTACGGAGAATTTCGACCACAAACACCGTGACGTGAGATTTTTTATATGTTAGATGTTTTTCCGTGAAACATATTTAAAAATAGTTGAAATCAAACGCAGGGTCAGATAGTTGACTTGCTCCTAGGGCAACGCCTTTTTAATAAAGTTGATTGCTTACACGAGAAAAGAGAGAATTTCAACCACTTTTGGGTGTCAAAAAAAAGTTATTTTTAAATTGTTTTCAAAGTTATTCTGTTTCTGGCAGGGTAGGTCACCCACCCACATAAGTTCGCATTTATTTGATAGGACGCTACTTTCTCTCCACGCGACACACGCGTAATTGCCAAAGTATACTAACCTCGTCCATTAGCTATCAGCGAATATTGGCGCAGCATTTACAGCGTGCACGTACGGTTATGTGTGTGTGTGTATTATATAACTATACTTATATTGCATATTCACATCTACATCAATGAAGTGCATTTAATCGCGAGTGTTTAAGCGTTGCAACGTTTGAAGCATTTGAAGCGTTACGTTGCAATCTGCAATCTCATGTCGAAAATGTGCTTAGCAATACACTAAACGTTTATGACAACAGCTTCAACGAAACTAAAATGCATGGCACGATTTACTATATATATAAGATGTTTCTTCGTTTTTTTTTTCTTTTGCTTCCAAAATATCCAATCAGCCAAGTATAGTATGCGTCCTTCAACCTACCATCACATTTCGTTCGTTCCGCTTGCAATTTGGCCAAAACGCTTCAGTGCCTTTATGAGTAGCGACGTCGGCGCCTTTCTCCTTCATTTCATTTGTTTATCCGCTGTCGCCGCCTCACTAGTTGTGACTTTATAGAAATGTAAGCATTTAAGAATTCGTCCGTCTCACCGTTCGTTCATCTATCGGCCCAGTCGACTACCCCGTCTTGCGGTTACATCACTCGAAGTTACGTGACTCTTTTAGTGCGACCTGCTGCTTAGGCGGCAGCGAACCCCACCACGACACATAGTCGTATAGTCAAGTAAGTGCTTGCCAATCGCATACATTCATAAATATTTTACTAGCTCAATTTTCACATGTGCAACAAATGTATGTACACTAAAATCTATCTCTAAAATTTACTTGCAGCAAAAATTCAATCTAGTCAGGAAACATTCTAGTTCATGAACTGGTATTTATCGGTTGGTTGGTTGGTTGGTTGCACTGGCGAGTGACGAACTCCAATTAACACTAATGCCGTCATTTTAGTGTCACGCGCTCGGCGGCGGCGAGATAGAAAACAGAATGAAGAAGAGAAGAGAAATGAGAAAAGACCCTCTTGCACCGCCTTAGATCCAGCTCGTAGAGTTTAGGAACCTAAGTAAATCATTTGAATCCACGTTACCTAACTCTTTCAAATTTCCAAATTGGGATTGGGCCGCTTACTGTTCATCCAGTGTTGAGAGATCCGTCCACTGATGAGACCCAGAAGCACAAGAACCTCTTCGGCCTCTGATATATCTATGGCGGAGCTGTACACAGACAGCTTGTCGCCCTTTTCGTTAACTTCAATGTGTCGACGCACCGCCACCCATATTAGGGCGAAGCTGTGCTGACGAGCAAAGTTCGCTACGTTCTCCCATCACTGATTCACCAGGTTAAATGTCACCATTCAGGAGCTGAGAGCCCGGATCGCTGCTTGGTTATCTGAAAAAGAACGATACTTTACCCACGTCGCTCGAACGCTGGCAGAGTTCTACAAGCCTTCCAAATAGAAAAAACCTCTGACTTAAAAGCACTCATTGAATTCGGGAGACTCAGTGATGCCTCTATTTTAGGGTCCGTTGAATAATCATTTTTGATCATCCGTGAAAACAGGTACTGTGAAACGCTCTGTGAATAATATATCCTTCCGATTTCAAGGTCTCCTTTTAATCGCCCCTGTAATCGAAACGCAGACCGACCACTGTACCCCGCTTAGTTTCGTTGTGTTATAGTTGACTTTAATGGTTTTCCACCAGATTAGCGATTCATAGGATATAATTGGACGGATTATCATTTTATAGGTTTCGGCGATAAGTTGCGCACGCAGGACCTATTTATTACCCAACATTTTTTTACAAGAGTAGAGAGCACCGTTACCTTTTTAGCTCGATGTTCCGTATTCGGTCTCCCGTTTAATTTAGGAGGCAGAATAACTTCCAATTAATACACACTAGATAAAAGAGTAAGGATTCGCCAATTTAAGGACGGTAGGTTAAAGTTAGGAATTTTCTTCCAAGGGGTGAATAGAAGCAACTCAGTATTTGAGGGGTTAGTGTTGAGACCACTGCTGCCTGACCATGAACTCAACTCCTTAAGTGCGTTTTGCAGAATATCGCTAGTTACTAACGTACACAATTCTGATACCATGATACGATAACTACGACATCGCCCGCATATGCAACGAATTTAACTACATTCCTCTTGAGTGTAATGAGAAAGCCATTAATGACGCATAACTCCTTGCGGCGTCCCTCTGTCGGGGCGTATACTAACCTCGCTACTGCCAAGCTTTGCGCTCAAAATCCGTGTACCCAGACTGACGAAATCCATTTTACTCAAAAGTATTAAGCCCTGAGGTTGGATGAGAGACCGCTCCGTCGTCTCTGAGCTCACATTGCTGAAGACCCCTCTACGAAAGCAGCCAGCACAAATTGCTTAGCCTCTAGAGAGGTTTCCAATGCACGACTTCGTGCATTCGTGAAGATTGCATGCCTGGCTGCAGATAACCCCGACCAACCAAGCCGATTGCGAATGACAATGTCCGCTAAGTAGCCTCTAGAGGGGTTTTAAGAGAAATGACGAGAGGCTAATGGGTATTAGGTCCTTGGTAACTCGTGGTTCTCTTGCCGAAAGCCGTTCTAAATACCTCTGATTTGATATTCATGCTCTGATTATTTTAATAAATAGAATTTGAATAAATCAAAATAAGTGGCAACCTATAAACCGCGTGAGTTATTACACTACTACAGATAAATTTATATAGAAGTATTTCCAAAAACTTTATTATTTGATAACAAATTATTATTACGTTTTATGTAACATAGTAATATCTTAAATATATCTTTCATTTTATATGCTAATCAAGAGAATTCATTGATTTTTAAAATAGTTCCTTATCCTTATCGGTTTGTTAAAAAAGTTGAATTGAAGATCTCCTTATTCGTATACTAAGTATTGCGATGGCGATGACGATAGGGTTATAATGTTGATGTAAAAATTGACTACTTTGCCAACTAGTGTGAATAATGCTGATACATAGAATGACATTTGGCGATGTAGTTGAGCTGCTAAGCAACCTGATAACAAGCGAGTGTAGAACTAATAAATTTGACTGCATGGTATTTAAATAGAAATTGGTGTGTTTGTGCGCTTTGTTGCTTTATTTTGTGCGCTGTATTTCAGTCTTGTTGAATTTGTTGCACGTACTGCATGTTTATTTTGGCAACATCGCAACGTCTGCAATACTGCAATCTTAACTTTCAAATGATGATACGCCTCAATTGAGGCCAGACAATTTTCGGACAGAAAATGAAGAAAGTTAAAATAACTCTCAAACAGAATATTTAAGTTCATAGAAACGAGAAAAAAACAGAGATATCCAAATACAATTTTGTACATTAAATTTATATTAAAGGTTAAATACTTAATAAAACTTTAATATCATTCGGGCATGGAGTTTGCATAGAGTTACTGCCTGGCAGCAGACTTAAATTTAGTTAATATTAAGTTATCAATTGTTAACTGTTACTAACATTGGAAACTTGGCGTAGTCATAAACAACACCGCGCTACAAAAAAAAATATTAAATACACTTTTCAAGGGATATAGTGCAGATCGTTGGCCTGGTTGAATAAATCACAAAACAGCGTTTGAAAAACGTCTTGTATCCAAAAATGTTTGATTTATGGTTGAAAAACACTAAATTTTCGCGTTTTCGAACATTCGGAAATTTCTAATTTGACGTCTATTGAACCGATTTTCTATTTTCAAACGGCTTTTGTAATATATAAATTCTGTGAAAGTTAGTTGAATCTCTCTGTCTTATAAAGAGCTTAAGAAAATTTTTGCAGATAATTTTGACTACGGAATAAGTTGGCAAAAGTCAGCTGTTCATACTTTTTTTTATGCATCGCAAATAAACAAATAGATAAAATAAAAAACAACAAGGCAAAAGAGTAAACTCATAGCATTAGCCGATTAGCCTTTGGGAAGTTTCCTGAGACCTAAGTAAAGTGGAACGGGACCTATCCTTTCTACGAATAATTATAAAATATTGTCGACAACTCCACAAGATATTGTTGCGGGTGATATTCTGAAATGCATAGCTCAGTCTGTGTAGACGAAAATAAACAATTGGATTTCGTACTTATGTTTAAAAAGGGGTCACATGGTGGTTCCCTCAATTTGAAGCTCTTAATAAAAGTAATCGCAAATGTTCAAACGTTCTAATTTTATATTAATATCGATCAAGATGTGATATCTCAAAATGCGATACAACTCTGGGGCATTAGGATAAGGTTATTTGACTAAATAATTGCATTTGGCTTTCTAGAAAATGAATAAAGACCTCACTTTGATCCCAGATCGCAGTCAGGTAAAGACAAGACTAAAGTGAATTCATTTCAAAACAAATTCTCAATGCTGTTGTTGGACTGTACCGCTGCAAACCAGTTAAAGATATTTATTTACATTAATTATATACCTATTTTGCTACTTTTAACAAAAAAAATTTTATTTCATGTAATCATTCAAATCTCAAGTGGCAATTCCCACGTCAGCCAGAGCTACGTATAAGAATGGCCCGAGTTTAATCCGGCCAAAGGCTGTTGTTTAGATGATCTAACCCATAGACACCGCGGATCACCAGACCTATATAAACTTCATTCCGCAAGCTGATCAAGACTGCAGCCGCTCTTTTCGTACCGGTTGGTGGGATCCCCGATATCGGGACAATCTTTCCGGCTAAAGCGGCTACCATTTGCTAACGAGCGTTATCACCTTCCTCCTAGGTCATTGACCGTAATGGGTAACCATATTCATGCTATAAATTTTCCTTCTTTCCCCATCGGGAGAGATACCAGCGACCTTGCTCCTTCCATATTTGAGCTACCGCCGGAAAGTGCATAGCACAACTACAGCAGTCAATGTCATAAACACACAGGTGAACTGTCGCCTTAACGGCAACAACCGCTGCAAGAGTAAACTGTCCTGTAGATCGCCCCACTTTTTTTATAGGTTTCCGCCAGAGGGACCACTATTGTCTCGTACTCTGACGATCGGCAATGACTGCCGGTTATGGATTGATGACCTCTGCGTGAAGTAATCGGCTCTGCGACCGTGCTCGTTTCTTTACTGATAATAACATTCACAACTAGGGCGATGGATTTCAGGTTGCATCTGAACACACACGTTGACGGAACCTACATTCGAACGGTTAATCATATGATGCACCATTTTGGTAGCTGGGGATCAGTAGCACTCAGTGGATAAATCTACAGACCTGCTAGAATGCTGCACTTCTAACTGTGGCGGGACGCCTTCCCATGTCCCCTGGTCCTCATCTGCATTAAAAGGCCTGAATTATCCCACTTAAGAAGCATACAATTAGCAGTTTTTCTTGCTAGGTGTCGCCATTCGTGGCACCCGAAAAGCATCTACTTGCTACCTAGCCGCCTTCCGGGCATGTCAGAAGGCTTCGCAATGTATCTATACTCAGCATAGCCAGGAGTAGATTTTTATCTTCGAAGACACCTTCCAAATTGTTCGCCTTAAAACATTGGAACATTTTCACCCCCTAACTGCCCTTTTAACGACTTTTGGTTAAAGTTATATTGAGAATGGGCCAAAGATGCTCATTTAAGAAGGAATTAGAGGTTTAAAATATGTTACAAAAATATTTCTAGTTCAATTCTACAGTAAATATTTGATGGCAGAAATTTTATTTGAAATCGCTTTATACATGACATTTTTGATAAGTGGATTGCACTCTCTTCGAAAATGCTACAAATTTAAACTCTCGGCAAAACTAAACTCAGACCCTTTGGACTAGTGTTATACTGGAAAAGTTGGTATTGAGAGTATCCTAATTCAAAATTTTTAGAGTTTGTTCGTGTCGAGTAGTATTTTTGAAACATTTCTTGGATTTCATAGAAAAATTTTAACTCGTTTAATAATCACTATTTCAAGTAAATAGTCCATGCCACTATAGAAAACAAGAGGTAAATAATTTTATTCGTTTTCAGCTCCTCTAACACGAAGATTTTTCGACTACTTCTGCTACTACTACTATTTGTACTAATGCTACTGCTAATTGCTACCACTATTTTTAATAATGCTACTACTATTATTTCTACTCATTTCTATTACTATTTTTGTTACTTTCTACTACTATTTTTACTTAGCCTACTTTTAATTACTACTATTATTCCACTACCATTTGGACTTATTTTACTACTTTTTACTGCTAATTACTACTTCTATTTTTATTAATTTCTAATGCTATTTTTATTAATTTTTAATACTATTTTAACTATTTTCTAAGACTATTTTTTACCAATATCTACTACTATTTGCTAATATCTACTACTATTTTTACTAATTTCTGTTACTGTTTTTACAAATTTTAATACTAGTTTTACTCATGCGACTACTAATTACAACTGCTGTTTTTGATAATTAATTTTTACTGTTTTTTCAAATTTTTACTACTTTTTTAACTAATGCTACTTAATTCTACGATTATTTTTACCAATGCTACTACTAATTACTACTACTATTTCTAATAAGTTCTACTACTATTTTTACTAATTTCTACTACTATTTTCTCTTATGCTAAAATTTAAAAAACTGAAAAGTTTTCTCTTAAAGTCCCTCACAAATTTCTATCTCTTTGTAGAATCGGCGCAGAAGTTTTACTTCAGGCACGCGCACAATATTTACTTCTCTATTTAATGAATACAAATTTTAGGATATCTCCTACTTCCCATATGAAGAAACATAATTATAAAATAGTTCACCCATTAAGTATACCAATTAAGTGATAACTATTCAAAAACCTTCAGAATAATGTCCGAAAAGCATAATGCTCTAAAGGGAATGCACTTAATGCAGAGGAAAATAAATAAAATTTAAGCTACTGCAGTAAACTGGGAGCCATTCCGTGGCTTATAGTGAAAACCCCTATGAAAACAACACAAGCACATAGCAAATCTAATCAATTATTTACTGCACTCCAATTTTGGGCAGTAGCAATATTACTTTATTTTTTTTTAGCAACAGAGAAAATCTACTGCTGGCACTGATTCAATTTTGATATCAACACAAACTACATTAATGTGAAAATACTACATACATAGCTACCCGGAATATGACACTCATGGCTCGCAGAAGGACGACCTGCTGCTGGTGAAGAAGTCCAAAAGTTAGCAAATTGAATAGGTCAAGTGCAAGCATTGACTTTGTCTACCACCGCCTGATAACACCACCCTCTGGTCCCCAAAATGCGCCATGCCGTACCGTTCAAGATATCCTCGTGCGACATGCCCAACAACTATTTGCTAGAAACTTTAAAATCCATTTATTCTTACACCACTGCAACTTGGCAAATCTAAAACAGAAATCAAAGTACGAGTGGCTGAGACCACTTGGCCCAGGCAGGACACATCTAACTAAACAACAGAGCCAATCGCAAAATGCATGAGTATTTCTGTAACTATGTGGGGAGCACTGTGTGTATGCATTAATAAAACCTAACTCAGATACGTATGTATTACGATAAACATATGTATTCACATTTTAAAAAGTAAGTACATCCATTTCGGTCTACTTTTTCACATCTCAATTCGGCTGCAGTTTCTGCCGCACCAAAAATTTTTACTGTCTAAAACCACCAGAGGAAGATGCGGCTGCTTAAGTGGACTGGCATTTTGGGTAACTACATCACTGTAGCGCTAGAAATGGAATATTTGAAACTGTCAACAGCAACAACAAAATTTTCTAAAACAACAACGCAATCCTTTCCTTTACTCTATCTAGGAAAAATCAAAGAAGCGAAAAATCCTGGCAGCTGAGCATCTCAAAGAGACTAAAGCAAAGCAACCGTTGAGATTCCAGCCAAAAGAGCAAAAAACAAAAAAAAAATTACAAAAAACAAAAAAAAAATGCAAATGATAAAAATGCAACTCTTATGGCCTTACTTATCCTCCGAAGCGCATTCATTTGTGTTTTTCATAGGGAAGTCTTTGATTCAGAAGTGGGCCACCTCATTTGACAACCTAAGAAACCTTGACAATTTTACATATTTACTTTGACTACTTCAAAGCCCTAGTTATCGTTAAAAAAATAAAATACACATTTCTACGATACTCCTTTATACCTTTTTCAGATACTAAAATGTGTGATGTCCGAGCAAGCACTGTGGGTGGCTTCGACTAGGTGGAACTGTGTGGCAAATAAGAAAAAAAAAAAATATTCTACGGAAAATGTCATTGGGGTGCTCTCAGATAAAATCTGTGTGCGTTTAAGGCCAAAAACTATGTACATATATAAAATAAAATTTGACACACCCCCTATACTGATGATCTAAGAAAACTCATCAACTTGAAAGTTGTCAGGTGATTACTGCGCCTAAAACTATGCGGCAAAAACGGGTTTCATCTCTCTCTCTCTAGTTGTTATGTTCTAGTGAGTACGTGGCAATGACGTTATATTCTGCGACAGTGTTAGGCGCAGTAAACCTGACAAGTGTCAGGTTGATAAATTTCTCCGATCATCAGCATAGGGAGAATAATTGTATAAAAAAAAGTAGATAACAGCTGTGTCAACTTGCAATGGCAATATTAATGTAGAAGGGTGTAAATAGGAGCTGCATATTTTAAGGGGGCATTTTAGTTTGTTTCTTTTCGATGGTCTTTTACTTTCTTTTTATAAAGATTATCTCTGAAAATACCCTTAGTAAAATTTTCTCAAAAATAATTTTCTAGAACATTTTAATTCTCTAATGATTTTCCAAACTTGTCTTTTGTGGGGTTTCTTGATGTAACTACACTTTTTGGTAGTGGCTAATGGGTTAAAATGTTCTACGAAAATAATTCACCTACAATTTTACTATAGTAATATGTTTTAATCTTTTATTTGCTCAGACGAATAATTTAACCATTTTTTCTACTTTTTCCGAAACAATTTTGTACAGGGCATAGAAACTTTAGTTGACCATAAAAATAAAATTCGAACCAACGCTTGAAAATTCATTGAATGTTTTATTAGAGAATAGGTATAATTTAAGAAAATATATACGAAACTATGTAATTATCGTGCTAATTATCAACTAGTGCTACATTCTCACCAAGTCTCCGAAGCATACATTTATAACTTAAAGAGATCGAGTGGTCTGTAGTATCTCTATTAATAGGCCAGTATCAGAGTTGGGCCATAAGGATTGCAAGTGTAATTGATTGCATTTAGGATAACGATTACTAGAATTGCAATATGAAACATTTACATTAGAAACGAGCAAAATTTAGCCCCGCTTAATTTATTGAGATAACTAATAGTAGAGCAATTGCTATCGTCAAGTTTCTGGGTATGCAGTTACAGTGGCTATACTCAAACCCGACTCTTCCGCCCCCGTGAAATAAGTAATATTTTA
Organism: Anomoia purmunda; assembly: GCA_951828415.1. Lineage (NCBI taxonomy): Eukaryota > Metazoa > Arthropoda > Insecta > Diptera > Tephritidae > Anomoia > Anomoia purmunda. The sequence goes on from OX639995.1 coordinate 51,412,557, forward strand.
ATTGGCGCACCCAAGGGCGGGTTTTAGTGTTCGAACCCCTACCAAAATCTTTAAACTGTTAGTATTAAATGAAAATAATTTACTTTTTTATTAGATTAGCGTAAAACCCCCAAAAAATATATTTCTGTGTGCGCTACTGCATATTTTATTTTAATTTTAATTTTTTTTATAAAAGAACCTCGGTATATTCTCAAAGTATTCTAAACTTTTCACAGTGGTTTCCGGCATTTGTTTTTTGAAATGAATAAAAAATATGCACATCTATTAAATAAAAATTTGAAAAATCAAAAATTTGCAAAATTTAGACATTTTCAAAATTGCATATATTTAAATGTTTAACTGCTTTTTGGTAACTTTTTTTATAAAATACTTCTATGTTCCTCAAAGATCCTAAAACTTCCAAGCACGTATTTTTGTGAAATATGAATAAAAAAGTTATTTATCTATTATATTTTTTTTGTTAGATAGAAAAATTTTAAAAATTTGGGCCTGTTTAAAATTTAATAAATAAAAGTAATAATAATTAATATATTTCTGGGGTTAGTTTTTTTATAAAATACTTCTGAATATTCTTAAAAGAGCCTAAAATTTTGAAGGAGATGTTTTTGTAAAACATGAATAAAACAGTTAATTATCTACTACTTTTTTTTAAGCAAAAACTTAAAAAATTTTTCCAAGATTCTAAAATTTTGAAGGAGGTGTTTTCTGTTTTGTTTTTTTTTTTCAAAATATGGACCTTTGAATTTCAAAAAAAATCTTCGCAATGTTTTTATGAAATAGTATCAAATTAATTAACATATTGTAAATTTTTTTTGCAATAATTTGAAAAGCAATTGTATAAGAAGTGGTACTTAAATTACACTGCGTAACAAAAATTTTAAAAAAACCTGCGGTCATGATTTTGTTAATAGTTTTTTTAACATTAGTAGCAGGCTTACGAACTGTGTTTTTACTTTTTTGGCGTAGAATACGTCTTACCTTACGGTATGGGCACCAATGTCAGGTTTTTATTGTTGTAATCTCTATTTCTTTAATTATAAGGAAACGGCTCGATAAATTTTTTTTTTTTTTTTTGTAGTCAAATGAAGATGTTAGCTTTCGTTTGACATACTTTTCATGTTGGTTGATATCTTCCTAATATTTAAATTTCTCAAATGAAAATTGTATAAACACATGCACACAAATATGTGTGTGGTGTTTGGTTGAGTGTTTGCTGTTGGGCGATTTAAATGTACTCGTGCAGCCCTTTCTTTGTATTGCATAATTTTAGGCGGGCAAGTTAAAGTAGAGTAAAAGAAGAGAAAATGCTGCCAAGCACTGCAAAAAAAATAATAAAATTGGTTCGCGTATGTTATTTATCATTTATCTTTACTATTGATAACAGCCATTGACTTCGTTTTTGCGAGAAATTTAATTGATAATTTAAAAACATTTTTATCCTATTTTTCCTATCATAAGCTTATGTATATCATCCAAAGTAACTATCAAATAAAGAAATTCATTTGCTTGTATTATTTATCATTTATTGTTACATATGTTTTCTGTCTTATCGGATGGCGTATTCTACGTTAAACTTAATGGCCGTGTCTCTGACACAGCCTGCTTCTTTTTGGATTGGCTCTAGTTCTTGAGATAAACGAAACTTAAGAAATTAATGAAAAAAAATTATATGACCCAGTTCCAGTTATATTAATTTAATTATTCCTCAATAAGTTTTGTTATATAAATTATTAAAACAAGTAGTTCGTTGATTTAAATATTTTATTTCCCTTGCGAGAGAGCAAGGCCAGCCGGTTAAGTCGGGTGAGTTAATACAACTAAACATTAATTCGACGACTTCGCCTAAATACCTGAAAACTCTAACAAAAAATCATTCTCCCACCACTTCACATCAAGCGTGGGCTAATGAAACAGTATGGAAAAATTAAAAGCAGGAGTCTTCGATGGTCCTCAAATTCGTACTCTTTTAAAAGACACTGAATTCTTAAACCATATGTCACAAATTGAATCTGAAGCCTGGCTAAGCTTTGTTAATGTAGTTAAAAATTTTTTTGGAAATCATAAATCACCAGACTATACAAAACTAGTTGCTGATATGCTTCTCAATTTTCGCAAACTAGGAGCTAAAATGAGCATTAAATTACATTATTTACATAGTCATTTGGACAAATTTCCGGACAACCTAGGCGATTACAGTGAGGAACAAGGTGAACGGTTCCACCAGGACATAAAAATAATGGAAGAAAGATACCAAGGTCGATGGGATGACCACATGATGGCAGACTACTGCTGGAACTTAATACGGGATTGTAGTGAGCAACGGCATCATAGGAGGTCTTACAGAAAAAGTTTTTTGTAATTTTTTTAAAATTAATTAATGAAAAGAATATATTTTTTTTATTTTTGTATCATTTTTATACAGGCGCGCAATAAAAATATAATTTAAAACCATATTGGTATTTTTAATTAGGTTTTTTCGTGAAATATTTAAAAGTCTTTATCTGAAAAAACTAGAGCCATTTCGACAAAACTGATATTATTTTCGTAATCAGCGCCCCCAAATTACCCTAAATCGACTTCAAAATCTCCGACCGCAAAATTTTGTTCCGCAGTGTTATCATTATAAAAAAATTTGGAAAGAAATATTTTTATTTTTTTCGTTTGAGAGGCGTCGATTCCAAGCATTGGTCGCTTTGACATGGAACTATGTATGTACGTATAAACGATTGTGTCCATCCATATATGTACGTCTGTAAAAAGTTAAGTAACAAATCGCAGAGCGACATCAATCAGCGCCCTAATCACCTTCAACAATAGCAGAGGAAATGACTGCCTTAAAAATAAAAGAAAAAATTACACACATTGAAATTACTCATAGTAACAAAATTAATGCAGCAGCACGCTTCACTCTAGTTTCATTCAATTTGCGTCTTGCCACTGTGTATTCATTTGATTGTTATTGTGTGGCGAGTTGCAATGCGATCGCACACGTATTTCAATTCTCACCTTTTATGCACCAACAGTTAGTGTGCCGTAGGCAAAAACGCCAACAGCGGATAATTAGGTGCACTCCACCTCTACCACAACTTCGTTTCACTCTTAACACGCAGCTGATTTATGAGCAGCAATCCCCCGAATGGGCCATAGTTCAATAAACAACATAAAAATTGATTTGTGGTGGTAACCACTGCGGACGTGCAGCACAGAGTACGAGAACATTAAGAAGTAACTGTAGTGTAATACAAAAAATACAAGCAGAAGGGCGCTGGTGAAAATGTAAACACGAACATACTAAATGCAGTCATTGGCCTCTGTCATAACACTGAGTGAGACTACCTATAATTTTAAGCTGTTTACATGAACTTGGTATTTATTTGTTGTTTACTTTGTCAGCAACAAAATGAAGTATGTAAACTGAACTGCAACTATGGAAAATACGAGCATTTTAGGAGTGTAGCATCAACAACAGTGGTGTCAACTGTAGCACTCAGCAGTTTAGGGCAAAGGAATGAGTGAACTTTTATTTTCTTTTACTACTAAGCTGCCTTTCCCTAATACCTGCTGACAGACTCGTAAGGATTAGAGTGACTCACCAAAAAAACAAAAAATTGCGGGGTTTCGACCGGAATTATAAAACTTTTTGTATTTGAAGAATTCTGCCAAAATATTTCGGAAAGATATTAAGATTTACTTGAGCTGGCCCAATTCAAAATGAAGTCTTTTATAAATAGAAATATTATTATTGTTATCGTTGGCGATAGAGCTTTGCGACCTTGAGATCCATTTTGTTACTGAGTTCTCTTCGAATATTTTGTGAAGCTATACTCTGGTTGCATATTACCACTCGGTATTGCGGTTCGGGCTATAGTTTCGCAAGATTCTCAATCATCCCGCGATTCATATACCGTCCTGTGCCGTTTTTGGTACTAGTTATCCTCCTCTTCGCTTGCGTTTGATGTGAGTGTGACGAGGTGTTAGCTGCAACAGAACATCAGTGGCTGCAGTTGGGCGAATTCTCATATCTAGCTTCTCTAATGCAGACGCAGACCTATCTCTATAGCTTACTGAGTGCTGTAATGGATCCCTCTGTAGTGGTTCTATCTATCCAAACGATGGGCCCACAGGTGGTAATTGGCCATACGATAGCTGTGTATATCCATCGCAGTAATTTTGGGGAGCAACCCCAGCTCTTTTATGTCATGGATCCGCATGTCGGAAATGATCTTACAGCTTTCTCACCCACTTCCTCTAATTATGATTTCCAGAGTAGTTTTTGGTCTAGTAGCAAGCCTGGAAATTTATCCTCTTAGTATCCTACGATAGTTCTACCCATTTTAATAGGATTAAGACCTTCAAGTTTATATTTCATTGAAAAAGGTACAATGCTGGTTTTTGAACAGGTTTTTGACAAGGAAAGTTCATTTGACATCAACAAACCTTAATTAGCGCTTTCATTAGTATGAGTATTGCCTATATTTATATCAAGGACCTCTGTCCGATTGTAACTTTAGTGCTGGTCACCTCTATCTTACAGGCGTTCATCCTTCGCTGCCAGAGTATCAAGCTCTGACATGTTGACATTTTCGGAACTATCATAAATGGCGATGTTCAGCATCGTGAGGTCAAAATCGTCCATACCCTCAAATTCTCGCATCTCGTTTTCTCTATATTTATAAATATTGTTTTCAAAAAACGACCTGAGATGATAAAACGTCTAAGCTCAAAAGGTCTGCATAAAATAATTGAAGCTTATATTTTTTTCTTTGCACAAAAATAAAACTCATTATTCGTGTGCCATTTTTTCGCTCTGAAATAATTTTTGTTTTGTGGATGTTTATTATGTTGTTAAAAATACAAACTTTTGTGAGCTTGATCTTCTCATAAAAACGAGTATTATTTTTTTTTTGGTTCAGTTTTTTTAATCAAGTTATCGTAATTTGCTGAGTTATAATTTTGTTGATCGAAAGTAAAACTTGAGCGTTATTTTATCTTTAAGAAATACGCACTAAGTTCTGATTTTTTTGTCGTTCGAAAAACTCCGCCTTTCTAATACTGTTTGGGGGTGAATTTTTTTTTGGTAAGCGCCCTCAAAAATTACATGCTTATTAGGTGATATTTTTATTTTCATGCAAAAATAAAACACATGAAAATACTACTTTTAATGAAAAAAAATAAAACTCAAAATGCTACTATAATATTTTATTAAAAAAATAAAGCACGACAAATGAGTTTCATTTTCGGTATACAAAAAAAAACTATATCTCGATATGTGATTATTTTTGATATTTTTTTTTATCGTTGATGTCACGCATTTTTATCCATAGAAAGTACGTTGGACATTTTTTAATAAAAACAAATTATGAGAAATGCAAAAAAATGCATACTTAAAAAGAATTCGAGCCAACAAGTTCGAAAAATTTATGGAATTGTGTTGAATTTTCCTATTTTTTTTTACAAAGTTTGAAATGTAGATTTATACGGTGTTTGTTAAATTATGAGCTATACTTTTATACGAGATTAATAAACATTAAACAAACAAAAGACAAATATTCAAAACTTTTCAAATATCATGACCCTATTAAATTGTACGACACTGTATATACTCAACTGGATAGGTTTGTTTTGGTGTTTCCTTTAAAATAATAACTTTTTATTGGGCCGGTTAAAATTGTTTTACCATTCCATGAGATTTTTTTTTTTAATAATATTAAAAAAAACCTATTTTTATTCATAAACAAACTACATTTTTGCAGGCAATTTCAAATCAGATCAGCTCACCTACATATATAGTAATACTTTTCCGAAATTTTGTGGTTGATGGCTTAAGATAAACTAGGTTTTATGATTTTGATGGAAAATCAGTGCTGTTTTTCTTTTATTTGTGGGGATGATACACCCTAATGTGCATACATATAAAATTTAAGTGTGTGAAGGGCTAAGAGTGTCACAACTTAAGTACTTAGTTAGATTGTAATATTTTGTTTGTGTATATTCCCTGCTGCTTTTATTATTTTTGTTGTTACCAAAGTGTTCCAAAAGAGTGAAGGCATCCATAGGTTTAAATAAATAAACAGATAGCGTAAGGTCAGTAACAAGCGTTATTTGTTAATAACGAAATGACTTGAACAAATGACGTGTGAATTAGAATTTTGTGTTAATTCGTAACTGAACTGTGAACACATGTTTAACAAATTTCTAGTAAATCGACTAGTATTGAGCAAAGGTCAATGCCATTCATTAGTCACAATAGAAATGTGTGAATTCCAAACGAGTTGTGAGTATTAAGTAACGAGGATGACGCTATAAAACGTTGTGTTTCGATTTCATACAATCAGTAGATTTTGAATTTCAATAATTCTTCTCTATCTTGCATTATTCCACGCGCATCTTCCCTTATTCAAAAAGCGCTAGATGGCTTCTTTCCCAAATCTCGTGCCGCTGTCTCTTTCAGAGCCTTACCGCATTCAGATAGAGGTTTTCTAGAGGAATTAAAACAGACTGATGGGTCTTTATTTTTTTTAAATTTGAGGGCTGATTTTACCTTTCTTCTTCTTTCTTAATTTTTCATTATAACCGCATAGGGGCTTTTAACCGATTTCAATATGGGGCGCAAGCTGCTAATCTGCTTTGCTAACTGGGGCCAGCTAGACACACCACGTGAAGCCAAATCCTTCTCCACCTGGTCTTTCCAACGTAGAGGAGGCCTTCGTGTTCCTCTGCCACCATCAGCGGGCACCGCGTTGAATACTTTCCACGCTGGAGCATTTTCTTTCATAGCCAATGCAGCCGCTATATTTTAATTCGCTGTACTAGGTCACTGCCGTTTTAAAGCTCATACAACTCATCGTTCCATCATCTGCGGTATTCGCCGTCGCAAAGACGTAAAGGTAAAAAAATCTTTCGGTAAGAGAAACTTTTCGTTGGATTTCGCGCCAGACATTGATTGGTGTTAATGGTGGTTCGAAGATACACGAAGTTCTCTACTTTGTCAAAGTTGTAACTATCAACAGTGACGCGAGAGCCAAGACGCGAATGCGCTAACTGTTTTCTTAATTACAGGAGGTACTTCGTATTGCTCTCGGTCACCGCCAGACCAATTCGCTTCACTTCTTTATCCAGCTTTGAAAAGGCACAACTAACGGCGCGGTTGTTGAGGCCAATGATGTCGATGTCATCCACAGATGCCAAATGTTGCACGCTCTTGTAAAAAATAGTGGCTCGCCGGTTTCATTCTGCAGCTTGAATTATATTTTTTGACATAATATTAAGGAACTCACACGACATGAGGTCACCGTGTCTGAAATTTCGTTTGGTGTCAAACGGCTTTAAGGAGTCGTTGCTCAGGGATGCCGAATTCAGACATCGCGGCATATACGCAACTTCTTCTCGTGCCGTCGAAGGCAAATTTTAAGTCGACAAAGAGACGGTGTTTGCGCATCCTCGTCTCGCAGGCCTTTTGCAATATTTGGTGTATCGCGAACATCTGGTCGATGATAGATTTGCCAGGTCTAAAGCCACACTGATAAGTTCCAATCAGTTCGTTGGCGGTTGGCTTCAGACCTTAAAGTAAGTTTTAAGCAGGCTGATACCGCTTAGTTGCCGCATGTTGTGAGAATTGAGCAAAGTATACTTAAACTCCAATCGACGAGCGTGCATTCGTTCGACCATATTCTGGAATATGAAGACTTGGGGCACACCCTATCAGCTCTTCCTCACCACTCTTAAATACCTCAGCTGGTAATCCACCAGCGTCGGCGGCTTTTACCTGCTTTGGTTACAAACACAGATCGCGCTTCACTCCAGGACACCAGCGCATAGCTCATCCTCAAACAGGGATGCATTCCTCATCATCTAGCTGATGAACCAGACACTTACGGATTTAAGAGGATGTATTAAGTTTTGCGACCAGCAAAAATATGCTGGGCAACACTTGGGCTCTTTCGCCTGCATTGCCAAATTGAGCCTTCACTATTATTATTATATCAGTACTTTTCTGCGGTATTTTTATCTGGTGGGCTTCCACAAATAAGGAGATTTGTCTAAAGGATTAGAGGGCATCCACTGATTTTAAACGACTGGCTAACAGGAGCCATGTGTTATATACCAACGGTGGCCTTCTTTTGATACTGCTAAGAGCATAGTGTTGGCAATGGCTGCAAAATTGTATGCCTTATGGTTGTAGAATAAAAGTCTAAGGTGGATACACAACATTCACAGCAAATGACTAAACAATAAATACCAATAGTTTGTTTCCTCCATTTTTATTTTATAAGCAAACATAGAAAAAAAGGATTTGTCTTTTTTTTTAAACATGTAAGAAATATACAAACTGCTTTCAAAATTTGCTGCCAAAATGCCTGCAACGCTAAGATAAACCACTACAACTACAAATTAAGGACGCCAGCGAAATGAAAATATAGAGCAGGTCAGATATATTGCATACCAAATAGAAAAGAAGAAAATTTTGGCAAACCACAAAATAAACTCAAATATGTATAGGATATTTAAAACAAGCAGCAAAGGAAAAATATGCCATTTTTGTAAATTTTAAAGGGTAAATAAACAAAGAAATTTGTCATTAAAAGATAACGGACCAAATGAAGATAGCCAGTAAATACATGAAATTCTATTACAATTGTAGAAAAGATGTCATGGTGGATTTGTTATATTATATTGAGGATTATTTACCAAATGGTGGGTTTCACTTATACTTATTAATTAAAATAACAAATCAATGAACATGCTATGTTTCAAAAATTAATTTAAATACAATATTTTGGGATTAGTTTCAAAAATTTTGTAAGCAAGCGTTTTTTTTTGGAAAAACTTTCCAATGGAAACTGTTTTTTACACTATATTTAAATTTTAAAATAGTAATTATTTCCTTTTTTTACCACATCAAAACTAAACTAAAGTTCCTTTCATTCGTTTTGTTATGATGTGAATGCTCTTTTTTTTTTTAATTATATGACTGACATTTCAAATTTTATTTTGTTTTATTTTATGTATTATTAAAATACTTTATTTGAAAAAAAAGTCCAACACAAAAAAATCCTAAATAACTTTTTCATCTAAATTAATACCTTTAATTTATACAAATATAAACATATTTTTTTTTTGTCCTATATATTTATTATATTTTTTCTATAAATGAGAGTGCAGTGCAGTTTTCACTTGATTACTCCTAGCGAGCAGCTAATTACTTCTGCCGTGGATTTATCAAGACAGCCTTCTGCTCTGGTCAATTCGTTGACCCTGCTATGGCCGGGAATCCAGACGAGCGAGCTTTCCATTGATCCGGCCGTCAAGCTGAACGCCCGCTCGCAGTCCCTAACCATCAGAGAGTTTGTCATTGGTGAAGTCAATACTAAAAGTGCTACTTGAGTATCTGAGAATATAGCACATATATTTTTCATTCCATCACAGTGCCTTACCAGCACCCTGCAGGCCTTCTCAATGTCTAATACATCTGCTTGGAAGATGCTAGCAAGGTCAGCTAACTGGAACGAGAGAGACGTTAAGTTTCGCTGATAAACCCCCACACCCTTAGTGCACTCCTCGGCCACTCTGCCCCTACTCCAGTCCCGTTTCGAAGGCAACTTTAGCTTTAAGTTTTGCCTGAGAGCAAACGATGGAGGTGCATAGTCAGTATGTTCTTCTTGCCAAGAGCTCTTCTATGCCCGAATTGCTTTGAATACCAGCAGCACGGCTCTATGCGGGGCTTTATAGGCAGTCGGTTTAGAATCACATAAAGCGCTTGCTTATTTTGAATGGGAACTTTTTCAAATCAGGTAATAAGGTAAACGTAATTAACTTGAAGATAACAGCAAAGTTGTTTGAAGCAAAAATTTCTTTAGCGGCAGTGATTTTTTTGCATCGCGTCACACAAAACGTCACTATTTCAACTTATTAAATATGATACTACTAGTTACTACTACTAATCTTAATTATGTTTACTACTGGATATAACTTAATTCGTGCGGGGGTTTCCAAAATTTGAACGTTTATTTAAAAAAAAACATGTACAATAGTATTATTCAAAGTATTGCCCATCTGAAGCTGTGGATTTTTCCCATCTTTCTGGCAATTTGTGGATCCGATCCCAAAAGAACTGCGTCGGCTTGACAGCTAAGAATGAATAAAGCCAATTTTCGATATTCTGTTCTGATGTGAACCGTATTCCAGTGAGGGCGTTCTGCATCGATCGGAACAAATGGTAGTCAGATGGGGCAAGGTCTGGGCTATAAGGTGGGTGGGGTAAAACTTCCCATCCTCTGTTTTCTAAATAGTTCTTAACCGGAATAGCAACGTGGGACCGAGCGTTGTCATGGTGGAAAATTATTGGCTCGTGTCTGGTCGCATATTCCGGGCGTTTTTTGGCTACTGCTCTCTTCAAAAGGATTAATTGTGTTCGTTAGTGTTCCCCATTGATGGTTTCACCCGGTTTTAGCAGCTCATAATACAGCACACCTTTCTGATCCCACCAAATAAAGAGCATTACCTTCGCGCCATGGATATTCGGCTTATTAATTGGCCGAATCTCACGTGTGATTTTTTTGCGCTTGGGGTTGTCGTAATGGATCCATTTTTCATCACCAGTAACAATTCGATGCAAAAATTACTTCCTTTTGTGGCGTTCCAGCAGCATTTCGGACAAGCAATGCCGCCTTTCAACATCTCTCGGCTTGAGTTCATGTGGAACCCAATTTCCTTGCTTTTGAATATATCCAGATGCTTTTAAACGTTTCGAAATGGCTGCTTGAGTGACACTCAAAGATTCTGCGAGCTCTTCCTGCATTTGGCAACAATCTTCATCGAGTAATGCTTCCAGTTCTTCATCTTCAAACTTTTTTGGCTGCCCAGGACGTTCATCGTCTTCCAAGCCCAAATCAGCACTTTTAAATCGTGCAAACCACTTTTGGCACGTTCGCTCAGCTAGAGCATGTTCACCATAGACTTCCACCAAAATACGATGACTTTCGGTAGCAGTTTTCTTCATATTAAATTAATGAAGAAAAACTTCCCGCAAAAACACTTTTTCAGGCACAAAGTTCGACATATTTGAGTGAAAAGAAATTATTTTTGTTTACGCTTCAAATGAATGACATATACTGAAAAGACATTAGCTTTCCAACGTATGTTCGTTATGTATTGGAATGATGGAATACGTACGAGTTACGCCATCTCTTAGCAAACCGCACGAGTTAAGTTATAGACCCAATAATTTCCACTACTATTTCCACTAATGCTACTTCTTATTACTGCTTCTCTTTCAATTTATAATAGATTTTCTTATAATATCTACTACTATCTTTACTAATGCTACTTCTAATAACTACTACTCCAATTTAATTAATGATACTACTATTTATGCTGATTTCAACCGCTATTTTCAATCAAGCTAAAACTAAAAAAAACTAAAAAGGATGTCTTATAGAACTCTCCACCATATATAATTCTATATCTCCTTGTAGAATCGGCACAGCGGATTTACTTCTAGCTCGCGTATATAGGATAACATTTCACTGGAAAATGGGTTTATTTTCACTAAATAAAAAATATTAAAAAAACAAAAATAAATCAGAAGATGCACTCTTAAACTTCTATCTTTTAACTTATTCGACTGTCCCTTTAAGACTTTGATGAAAAATATTTGAATTACTTTCCAAAACACAAAATTTTAATTGATAAATTTTTGAATTATTGTATATGAAACTCCCGCTTGTGTAAATACTTCCCAATATATGATTGAAAATGGCCCTCTCCTAAAAATACCCAGTAGGACTACTCTTTTCCAACTGTTTACATCTGAGAAATGTCAATAATTTATATTTTACACAAGAAAAACGGTTATTACTAATAACATGTCTGTCCAAATTCTAGCAATTAATATCGAAACTTACCGTAAACCTTTATTGGAAAACTTTGCCATGAATTATGAAACAAAACGGAATCGATATTCATATGAATCAATAAATTACATGACAGCACTTCAATTGCAGCAATTAACCACAATTAATTGTGATTAATGCCCATTAACTTTTGGCAATCAATTCCACACACACACACATACACGCACATACACGCATGTAACTAAGTCTGGTTTATAAAATGTATGTACTTACCGAACATTCTATAAATAAAATTCGATAAAAACACCAACAGGGTTACAAATGGAAGAATTTGTTAAAGAATGCCAAATGCCAAACGAGCCACAATGCTGAGAGAAAGCCAACAAATTAATGAGCAATAAAAATGCACAATATATTGCCTACTTGTAGGCGCAAATGCGTGCCTCTTACCTATAAATATATTAACTTGTGTGTGGGTGTGACGTAAGCCGCATGCCGCATGCCTTTATGCCAATATTTGTTCCGTTAATTGCTATGAGAGTGTAAGCACACACATACATACATACACATACTCATAGATATTTACACACATACCTACATACAGCCCGTGGTGAGTTACTGGAGGCATTTTATTTGACTTTTGACTACCTTACTCTCGCACACACACACACACACACACACACACCGATTTGTGTACTTATTCGCAACTCATTTGCTTCGCATACTTAATTGCATGCGTTTACATGTATTTCAAGGGGTATATATATTTATGTGTGTGTGTGTGTGTGCGTGCAAGTGAACGCTACTGGCAAGTCCGACCGTTTAACGAAATTAATTGCAGATAGTATTATTTTTCACATAAAATTTGTGCCTTCGGAAGCGTCTCATGCAAAAATGCCATAACCTTGCCCATACCCAGTAAGAAAGTAATTGGGAAAAGAGGAGAAAAAAGTCGTGAATACTAAAGCGAAGTATCCAGCTGAATCGTCAAAAAGAATCACAAGTAATATTTTACATCAATTATTTTACTTGAAAAAGTACTTTGCCGTTGCTTTCTTGAAGAAATAAATTCACGACCATTTATTTCTTGAGAGCTGCAAACTGATTAGGAAGTTTCTATAGCAAAAAATTTTTTTTCCATTTTGCGAGCGTATTTTATCTGGCTGTTCGTTTACTATTTTTTGAAATGACTGGAAAGAGTTTTGTGTGAATTGAATTGATAGAAAAAATTTCTTCAAATTTGAACCATTCGATTCGAAATGTAAATTCGTTCCATAAGAAGAAATATTTTCCACAAAATTAAGCAGGAATCGAAATATTTTAAAGCATAGGCCAAAAATAATCGTAATTTTAATTTTTTTTGTATAAAAAATGAAGGGGAAGAGTTTCGTCTATATCGATCTAACACTTCGCCATATGCTATGCAAATCTTATCTTATTTTTGTTTAGAAGATTTTTCGTTTCTAATTATTGCATTATCGTTATTTTGTGATTTTTATTTACTTTTTCGGGTTTTAATTTTTTCGACCAAATTTGATCGATACTTTATAATTTTTATTTTTTCGATAAAAAAAAATCGTTACTCTCTTTTTCGATATTTTTTTTATCATAAAACATTAATTGTGTTATTGGTTTTTTATTCTCCATCACCTAGACCTGCTAAATGGCGTATTTTTCGAAATGGCTGAATGAAATTTTTCGGAACATTCACAGGAGAAGCTTCAAGCAGCTGACATCGATAACATCACCGCAGTGCTGAGAAGGCTGGATAAACCGAGGTCATGCATGCCCATCAGGAACAAACTTTAAGCAATCCCTTTGCTTGAATTCAGCATTCGTTGCATTCGCGATGAGCGGAAATGGAAAATTCAGAATAATTTCGGCTTACATGGCCCATGAGATGAAGGCACATCCACCGGCAGCCAAAGCGAAGCGCAGGAGTAGATCTGGGACCAATGCTAACTCTCACTATCGCAGCTGGGGCACAGGGATCTTAGCGAAAGTCTTATTAAATGCAATCGACAAATTCTCTCGAAATTTTTTTAAAGAGTCAGCGAGAAGGTTTTGTACCTCACCTTGGCGTTCTTGGCGAGCACTCCTTTTCGGTTCATCAGACTATACAGTTTTCTCTTAACGTTTCTTTCAAAAAGCGTAGAGGATTTCGAAATCTGAGAAGTACAAATTGGGGTCTCTACTGCAGGTAGCAGCAGGATCTTCTAGATACTACTTCCCAAGTGGGTGTGAATCTACCGGAAGTTGCAGTATATAGCCCAGTCAATCAATTTACCTTAGCTTGCAAAAAAGCGCTATACTATTTTTGTCAATTGAAAATCTTCACGGATAAAAGAAGACTGCACTGGTGGACAGGAAAACTATCTGAGCCTAGAACTTCTTGCAGACGTATTTTTAATTCAGCCCGTTGTTATTGTACCTAATTCAGAATGGCATCTGAAATCGCAATCCAGGTGCCAACCAGCTCCAGTTCCATTTTCGGTATTAGAGCCATCAGTTTCAAAAAATCTTACTGTACACCTTCAATAAGAAGAGATTCTCGGTACCAGTTCGTCAGTTGAAGCCAAAAAATAAAGGGCATTACTGTCACAGCCTTCCAAATAACTTTCTGTGCGCAGACTATGCATCATCGTGCTACTGTAGGCCACCTCTTTAATTAAATGTAAACTTTTGTGTTTTTTGGGAAGTCTGGTATTACCGTTTCAATATAATGGGTGGTTAAATTTTAAGGGCCGATATTGAATGTCAACCACACCTAAACGTCAAGTTTTTTTCTGCATTTCATTTGACATTTCTCAATTTGAGACTAACTCAATTTGAACACGGAAAGATACACAATCGAGCAACGTGTTAAAGTTATTCAGGCTTATTATGAAAATGGGCGTTCAAATCAAAATGCATATCGTGCACTTCGCGATTCTTTCGGTCAATTTAATCGTCCAAATGTGCGTACAATGTGAAAACACCAGAGCATGCTCGTGCTGCTCGTACTGCAGAAAATATTGCTGCTGTTCGCGTTAGTATCGCTGAAGAGCCGTCCACCTCAACTCGTCGTCGTGCCCAACAATTGACTTGCATTTACACGTTTACAAGGTGCAATTAACTAAAACCTCTTTACCATTCCAAACGTCGTCAATTGTCAGAATGTTGGCAAGAAATGGCAACAGTGGATGATGAATTTTCGAAGAAAATCATCTTCAGTGATGAGGCACATTTTCACCTCAGCGGATTCGTCAATAAGCAGAATTGCCGCATTTGGCCGAATGATAATCCAAGAGTGATTGTCGAAAAACCAATTCACCCACAAAGATTGACTGTTTGGTGCGGTTTATGGGCTGGCGGCATCATCGGGCCGTATTTTTTCCAAAATGAGGCCGGTCAAGCAGTTACTCTGAATGGTGTTCGCTATCGTGAGATGATAACGAACTTTTTATGATCCGAATTGGAACATATGGGTGTGGACGATATGTGGTTCCAACAGGATGGTGTCACTTGCCACACAGCCACCGAAACAATGGCTCTTTTGCGCGACAAATTCAATGGCCGTGTTATCTCACGTGGTGGCGATGTCAATTGGCCACCAAGATCATGTGATTTGATACCGTTGGACTACTTTCTTTGGTGTATCTACATCGATAAGCCAACAAGAATTCAAGAGCTAAAGGACGAGATAATTCGGTACATTAACGGCATAGTACCTCAATTATGGCTCAGCGTCATCGAAAATTTGGACCATCGGATGGAGGTGTGCCGCCGAGGTTGCGGCGGACATTTGGCCGATATTTTGTTCCATATATAACTGAACCACACCATATTAGCATAATAAAAAGAAATTACAATAATTTCCAAAATAGTTTGTGTTTTATTCAAAATCAACATCTGCCCTTTAAATTTAACCACCCTTTACGCCTTTCGCGGAGTAATCCTCCGTAACTCTGTTATCTAAGGTCACTTCTTGCTTTCTGGTGGTGAGATAGGTTGGTAGCTTTCCATAATGTAAAATGTTCCCTGCTTACTGAATATAGTTACTGGTAGTTCGAAACCACTGCGCACCCACCAAAGTGGGTCACTTTCATGCACAGTTCATTCGGGCCTGTACTGTCAACAATTGTACCGTCTGAAGGAAGCAATCAGGCAGAAGCAGCCAGCTATTAGCCAATAGAAGAGGAATTGTGTTCCATCACGACCACGCCAGGCCACACACGTCGATAGTGAATTATCAAAAGCACCGGGATCTTGTTTGGTTGCATCCACCTTATAGTCCGATCCTGGTACTAAGTGATTACTACCTGTTCCTGTCTATGGTGAATGATAGTGCTGGTTAAAAATTCGCGTCAAGAAAAGAAAATCCACTGACTCAGTTTTTTGCTAATAGCAACGAGGGTTTCTATGAGAGTGACATTATGAAATTACCTTTAAAATAACAACAACTTATCAAAACTAAATCATCCTAAATATGTTAAATAAAATCTAATGCAGAAATAATGGATTTATTTTCACTTTATCTTTATATAGATTGCACCAACAAAAGTTTCGAATTTTCAAATCGAATTATAAAGGGAGTTTTTTTTTAACCCTGCTTAGATAACGTGCGTCTGCGAGACGTACGCTTGTTGTATTTTTCGTTCTCTTCCTCATAACCGTTAAAAGAGAATACTCTCGCGTTCAGTTTTCTCAGTCATTAACTGTAGCTTTCCAGTGGTGATAGTTTTTCAGTGATAAGTGTTTGCTTTGATGAAATATAATAAGTTTGTTTTCTGAGGTACGTCTGAGAGACGCATCGTTATCTTTTACGTAACTTTTAGACTTTTTTATGTTCTCGTTTTTTTGAAGCTCTGGGATGTTTTATACATAAGTTTTTATTGTTTTTAGCTAATAATCATGGTGAATCGCAGTTTGGATGACACAAAAATTACTGCCCTTTTGCAAGACATTTTGGATGACTCAAATTCATCGGAAAATGGAAGCGAATCATAAAATGAATTGCTCGAGGATAATAATCAAAGCGACCTGGAAGATGAGCTTGTTGATTGCATTGAATCCGATAAATCCTCTCAGGAACTACCTCAAACCTCTGCGCATTTTACTGACCCTTAGAAGTACAAGTAGGCATTGCTGGACTTCGTCAAAAGGTCCAAATGCTGGACGTATTTCTGGAATAAACATTGTTCGAATGGCCAGAGAGCATATTCGTCAATGCAAGTTGCTGAATGATCCAATTTCGTGTTTTAATGTTTTCCTAATGGAAGAAATAATTTCGGAAATTGTACAGGGACAAATGCTGAGATTTCTATAAACCGCCGAGAGGATATTGCGTCTGCAACATTAAAAAATACAAATGCCCTAGAAATATGCGTATTAATTGGCATACTTACCTTATCAGCAGCACTAAAGTATAATCATTTATCAACAGACGAAATTTTCAATATATCTGATAGTGGAGCGCGATATACGGCAACTATGAGCCGCGAGAGATTCAATTTCTTAATTCGGCGACTTAGAATGGCAATATTTTACGGAATACTAAACATGGGATTCATAAACTCTTACGTTATTTATTGTCACAATTTGATTTCCAATAATCAAATGACATTGAGTTGTAAAGAGTATATGAAGTCACTTTCATTGTCTTTGACCACCCCATGGATGCAGAATAGATTGGAAATTCCAACATTGTCGAAAACACTACGCAGTAGTATTGAAAATGCCGTCAAAGATGAACTCAACAATGAATGTGGTGCTAGTGGAGGTCAGCCTGCCTCAAAAAAGAAGAGGTACTGTGGCTTTTGCTCGTCCAAAATTCGACGTATGTCAAAAATATCATGCGTTAAATGTGATACACCCGTTTGTGGAGAACACAGTAATTTAGTATGTAATTCTTGCATATAATGATCTCAAAGGTTAATTTTTTTATGTTACATAAATGAACACTGATACTGTTATCTAATTTTAGTGAAAGAAATTTGAATTTTTTAAGTTTATGTTATGAACTGATGTCCTTTTAAAAATACTAATTTTTTGTGATGAATTTTTAATACAAGTGAAATTTTCCTTCAATTTCTTAAATAAATATTAATTTTACAGAAATAAATGTTCAAAATAAAAGTTTAATAATTAAATAAAAGATCTAAGTAAAAAACTATCTGCAAAAGTGTTTCCATTGGCATCCTTAAAGGACGTAAACTTTTATACGTCTTTCAGACGTACGTTATCTTTTCAGTACTTAAAAATAACGTTATCTAATCAGGGTTAAACTGATAGAACTTTAAATTGAAATAAATCACATACAAATTTAAGTACGATGCCAAATTTTTATTTTTAAGATATTTTCATGACATTTAATATTTAAAAACGATTTCTGGCATATGTCCGCCACGACTAGCTTTGGCAAATCGGATGCGATCAGTCTAATTTTGAATTTCCATGTTGTGGATGAACAAAGTCCAACTTGTCGAGCACGGCGGCGAATAGACAAATTCGGATCTTCTCCAACACTATCAATATTTTCTTTTGTTCGTTTTTCATCGAGTAGAGTAAATGCTGTTAGAAATTTATCGACGAATAAGCTACTCTGCTGCTCGATTATGCGGACCATAAAATTCACGAAGTGCTCTATAAGTTTGGCGAAAAGAACGTCGATTTTTAAAGTTGCGGCGTCATTCTTTCTTTGATGATTTGTCAATGCCTACTGAACAGAAATATCAAAACGAAATGTCAGTTACCAGCTGTCAAGTGACAGCTATCCCTATCGAAAGTTCTATCAGTCTAAAAAAAAAAACACCCGACACATTATGGCTTCAACAAAAATAAATATTTTGGCACAACAAACAATCATCTGTGGCCTGCGCTACCTTGAAAATTCATATAATTTTTTAATACGCCGAATTTTTTTTATGACGATGTACCAGCCCTTATTTTATTTCAGAATCAGCTCGCTCCTGCTACGTACGACTTTAAAATCACCTAGTATATAAAACGCCTTTCCATTTGCAAATTACTGAATTGAGTTAAAACTGAAATGAAAACACAGGTGCATCCACACACTTCACGAGATAAATATATTAATTGGAAAAAGGATGATGGTAGAAAGGTAGATACAAACGAAATGAATGAAAAGTGTAATGATGACTGCGACAGATATGAAGATGAGTGATTGAATAAGTGACTGACTGGCTGACTAACTACACGTCATTGCATTGTACTTTTGCCTCCCGGCACGCGCAGGTTGTTGGTGGTTGATAACTGGTGGCGGCGATTTATCATTTTAATTTGTGCAGAGATATCACAATTGCAAATAATACACGCAAGTTAAATCTATCTCTCAAGGGATTTGTGTAAAATAAATGATTTCAAATGACTGCAAAAGGAATCGAAATGGCAACGCAAAGATAGCCCAAGACGTACTAAGTAAGCAGCGTAATGTAAACACTTTATTTGGCTTTTTATTTAAAAACAAAGAAGATGAAGTGAAACAAGGCAACAATGCGAATAACGCCATCAGCGTCACCTCAACAGCATTTGCAGCACCCTTACCGTTATCTAAAGTACAGCTATATGATTGCAATAGATGTATGAGTGACATTACTTACAAATACACGCGCGTTTTTTCATTATTGCCTTTCTTTTTTTTTTTTTGGTTTTTTTTTTTTTTTTTTGGTTATGGTGACTGTTGGCAGTGCGCGAGAAACAAAACGCGTTGACGCTGATTGAGCCCGCATTTGCAGTGTATCCAGAATATAAGGGTTGGTGTAGTCGTCCTAGGTTAACTCAAACCACTCTAGTGGATAAAATATACAATCTCATAAATCCTCAAAAGAATATGAGCTGCAGAACAGAAGAAAGAACAAAAAAAAAAGCACAAAAAAAAATACACACTGGACCAAAAGGAAGTGGGGAAAATGTGTGTGGGGGATAGCTCCCCAATGAATTCATGATTCATGTGCCCCTAACGGTCAGTTTGCAGCCAATTTGGGGAGGTTCGTTCACTGCTATGTGGCGGTATAATTGGAATTTCATAGACCATTGACCAGTTTGATGCTGCAGCTGTGCGATGTGTGGCAGTCACCACTTGCTGCTCCGTGGTTATTTTTTTGTTTCGCTCGCCAAACATTTGATGATTTTTTGCTTTGCTGCGTCGATTTAAGAAATTTCATGCTTTGTTTTCATTTCATTCGGCCTTCTGTTTTTTCTTCTTTGCTTTTACCTTAACGCTTTCCAAAGTAAAAAAGTGTTGAAATCGCCTACCACGCGTATTACGGCTAGAATATCTTTTTTGTGGTATCTTTTTCTGCATTTTCTTTGACGACGTGAATTCCATACTCGTAGATTTAAACAAAAAATTGAGTAATTGGTCAGCGCATAGGCTTTGCATATGTGAATTGCCTCGCTAAAAAAGCATTAGCTTGGTTCACTAAATACCGCTCTAAATCCAAACTCATTCTCATTTACTTACACCAAACCACAGTAATAGCAATCAAAAACCGCAAACTATTTTTCAAAGCTGGATTAAGTTTTTTTCTTCGTTTAAAGACCGTAAGAGACCGCAAGTGAGTATTACATTTCATATTATAACTAGGAAATTATAGCGGAAATTAAAATAAACCTTGCAATATGGACTAAACTTAGCTGCATTAATTTTCATTTGTTTAAGTTTTTTTTTAACTCAAGTGGGAATATAAGTTTTTACGTTACATTTTTTTCTCTGCAAATAAGATTGTTTTTTCTTGAACGATAATCAAGGCGAATTCATACAAGGTGGAGTGAAGAAACAGCTGAGTTTTACTTTTTTTTCAATTCGGCGAAGCTGGTGTAATGTCAAACTATTTTTGTTTGTTTACATTCTAATTTGTGTGTTTACATTCTATATCAGATTTTGACATAACTCCCGCTCAAGGCGCAACAACAAAATACATACGTTTTTTCTTGCTACCACCTTGTATGAATTCGCCTTGAACGATAATATTAATTTGTGAGCTCAAGGCCAGTGTATAAGGAAAAATATATTGGAAAAAAGACAACAACAGTAAGGAGTGGTAGAAATTATAGCTATTTCGGAGATCACCACTTTTCCTCATCCATGTTAGCTGCTGTTGCTTTTTACTACTTTTCCTTATTGTCCTACCAACACAATTCAAGTACGACAGTCTGTCGCTATTAAGTGAATGTGTGGTTTTCATTGTTGTTGTTTTTTGTTTTACGTATTAATTTAAATTAAAAAAATATTAGAGTTTATGCAAGGATTCAGGAGACAGATTCGAACTTAAAAAGGGTAATAGAGGGCTTTGTTCGATAACTTGTTGCTATTTTGCAGATAATTTATTTACTTAATGATAATCTAGAAAATGTGCATTTTCTTACAGAATATACAGATACCAATTCATTTTAATATTATTTAACAAAGATTTTATTTAAGATGGATTTAATTTGGCATAGAGATATCAATATCAGAAGAATATAACAGAAAATTCAACTTAATGCTCTAAATATAGGCGGATTGGAAGCATAAACTGTTTTAACGCGGTTAGCAAAAAAAAAATCATGATTACGCAAGTCTCTTGTGGAGATATTAAAGTAGATGGATCCAAACAGAAATGGAGATTCGATCGCTCCTCGTATAATATCATTAAAAAAGGTCAGCAAAAGAATAGTTTTTCGGCTATTTAGGGATTTAAAATCGATTAGCTCACAACTGGCAGTGTACGAAGGAATCGGAACAACAGTTCATAATGTCACTCTCATAGAAACCCTCGTCCCTATTAGCAAAAAACTGAGTCAGTGGGTTTGCATAAGCATCTCTTGAGGCGAATTTTCTACCAGCAAAATCATTCGCCATAGACAGAAGCAGGTAGTAATTACTTAGTGTCAGTTCTGGACTATAAGGTGGTTGCATAAAAACTTGCCTGATGAGATCCTATTAATGTGTGTTGCCTGGCGTTGTCCTGCTGGAACGCAATTTCTTCTTATTGTCCAAAGCTGGCCGCTTTTGGGCGATTCCTCCCTCTATTTTCCTCCAATTTTGCTTCCAATTGTTGACAGTGCAGGTTCGATTGAGTAGTTTGACCGTAGGAGAGCAGCTTATAGTGGACGATGCCCTGCCAATCTCACCAAGCATATAGCAAACCCCTTACTGATCATTTGCGTCGCCTCACCGCGATTTGACCATAACTGATTTCGCTTTACGTTGTCATAAGTGATCTACCAACAACAACAACTGCAAATGCGGTCGGATTGTGACCTTTTCACAATATTAGTAAGGTTTTTAATGATATATTTTTTTGTTTATTTTTTTTGTTGTTAATTTTATGTACCAACATAGTTCATACTATAATAAAAACCCTGCAAATTAATGTTTCAAACTTAATAAAAAAATTTATGAAATACCAAAAATTTGTATCAAACTTTTAAAATTGTTTAAAAGAAGAAGCTTAATTCATTTAGCATACAAATTTTTCAAGGCCAAAATTTAAAAAAAAATGTGAAAAATCAAAGATAGTTTCTAGTCACTTAAAACTAAGTAGACTGTAAAAGTGCATACTCACAAAAAAAATTCTAAACATCCTACTAAAAATTTTAAAAATTTTGAATTTGAAATTTGTTGAGATTTTATAAATTGTATGTAAAGTTTGAAACATTAATTGGCATGTATTTTTTATAGTACCGAAATAAAATTAACGAAAAACGTTCATTCGATCGGATCGAAAGATTTATAGTGAACAAAGATGCATTTTGTCGATTTCTTTACAAATGCAAGAGAAATTTAAATGAAGCGAAAACGAATCACATGAGAATTTTATAATTGTACTTAAAACATTACCTTATATGAATTCGCCATGGAATTGAGGAAGTCAATTTACTCAATATTAGTGATATTTATTTAAATAATTTTGAATTTTCACAGTGCCAATTTTCACAGTTGACATTGAAACAGAATTGCCCCAGGCAAACAGTCTGATGAAAGTACCAGAAATTACCCAAATGTATTCTATTACATTCCCGGCATCCACTTAGTTCGTTCTTTTAAAGAAATGTTACATGTACAGAATATATGAATTTCCTTACAGTTTTATTATAGTATAGAAAGATATATATTTAGTTAAAATTGGTGAGATATTAGATGTTCTTAATGATATAAATGGACTCATTTCTTTCAAAAATTTTTTTTTATATTTCAATACATCAGCCCACCCCGTAACGAACCAGTGAAAAAAATAACCTTAAATCCATAGTTTGAAGGTTTTTCTATTTATTAACTTGCTTAGCTTGCTGACGGCAATACCGGCGTAATTTTCATTTCCTCAAGATAAATAAACCAAAAACTCCTTTTGATAAGATAAATTTTCCTAAGAACTAAAAAATATTACTACAAATTAAGGAAATATAGTTTCCTTAAATTGGATAAAATCCTTTACTCTTACTAAGGGAGCCATGTCAAGATAATTTTTCCTTAGAAAAGTTTATTTTTGTCAAGCGCCAAGGAATGTTTTCTTCTGAGTGTGGTCATTTCAAGTTACAGGCCCTATCATCGTATGAAGCTAAAACCTCAGTAGTGTGCATTAGTGTACAAAGACTCAACTCTCTAACAACGCGAAATCGTATTCAGTTTCTCTGGTTTACCACCCACAATGCATCGGCGAAAATGAGAAAGCTAGGGACCCAGCCGCAAGGACGCCCATAGGACCCAAGCCATTGATGGTTATAGGCCCATACTTTATTGAGAAGAAGCGTAGTTTAAGTCTGTGTATTTATAATGGAATACAGAAAATTATTAAATATTATTAAAATAATCAAATGAAATAAAAAAATAGTTGGATCATTTCTTTGTTTTTTTTTTGTGTGACTATTTTTGTTATCAGCAAATAATCATGATTTAATTTTTTTTATGAAAACTATGATTACCGAACCCCAGTACGAATGTTGATTACTAATCGTAATCTGAACTTAACTGCTCTGACATATGTAAATATTTCCCTTTGTCATTGTTAGTTATCAGATACTTTTGACATATTTTTTGACATTTAGTCCACCAAATGCCAAATCAATTACAACGTTCAAAATTACTGGCGACCAGCTACAACGTTAGAGATCTGGGGAAGTCTAATATATACTTATATTTAACTATTTAAATATATAAACATATATAACAGATTGACAGGGAAATAGATTTGAATAAAAATATTTCTTAATAAAATGATATTTCGACCCTAATTCTGTAATAATAAAAAGGTGACTGCAATAAAGGAAAACGCAGATCAAAGCTAGGGTGATGAGCTCACATTTTCTAAACAAATATTTATATACCTACCTAGATATAGCTATCGTAAAAGAATTTCTTTTTACATCTATTCATCCAAATACGTTGTGATTGTGTTACCTTTCAATTGTTATTGATGTTGCCGTCCGTACAGCCGGTCGCATTGTTGCTGTCGTGTTATAAATACAAATGCAAAAAAAAAAAAAAAATAATATACTAAGAATTTTTTGGATTTCTTTCATCCGCTTTTTATACGACCACCCCCTTGAGAGCAGCAGGATTGTGCTTTTAGCAACACTTTATGCTCAACAGCCAAATGCGCCCTTCATCCGCTTCAGCCCCCAGACAAATAGTATGCCAAATATTTTCGACAATTCATGTTTATAAATTGATTCAATAACATTTTTAGAATATCAAAATGGGATAAAGCAAATAAAAGGTGAATTGCTATTGCTTTTACTCTTAGCTTTGTGGGGAGTGAGGTTTTTCTGGCAAAAGTTCTGAGTAGTAAAAAGTTGAATTGCAGAGCTCAAGAAATATGAAAAGCGATAGATAGAAAATGTAGCGCTATGTGTGTGTGCTGATAGATAAGATGATTGTTGTTGTTCTTATTGTTATGTAGCGTTCAACTGCAGCATAAAAGCAGATTTTCATATTTTCCCTTTGATTTCAATGAATTTTCAATCGACTAAAGGTTGCAGCCAATTTGAGTGGGGCTTGTCGAAAGTGTGTGAGGAATTTAGAATATTCTGCTTGCGATTTATAGAAAGTATTTATGTAATATTGTGGGATATGCGCTTTGAAGTTGTTTGATTTTTTGCATTTATAGTGTGGCTGGTTATTTAATTTTTTTTTCCCCTTTTGACTTCGATTGAGTGAGGATTGCAGCATGCGGATGTTTGTGGTTAACTTTTGTGATTATTATTTTTTTTTTGAAGTAGAACTTCTTCAGCGGCACTACTAATTACTAGAACTACTACTCCTACAACTTTTACAACTACTACTAACTACCATTCCCCAACTAATTACGACTACTATTAGTACGACAACTACTGTTACTACTAATTTCTACTACTATTTATAGTCAGGTTAGATTAGGTTAATGTGGCAGTCCCCGCAGGGCGAGCTCACTTAGAAATAGTAAAGAAGTCCTTTGTGATAACACCTGTTATTTGAAAGGTAACGTAAATCGACATCAAGAAAGGTTAACCGAAGAAACGTTGCGTAACCCAAATGAAGACATGCAAATTACCAATTTCCACCCCAGAGAGCTTTTCTGGGCTACTAAAGAAGTAGGAGCGTATGTAGGAGCCTTGTACCTCAGTCTCGCAAAAGCAGGACAGCTGAACAGAAAATGAAAAGATGATATCATCTCACCTCGTTCCACGCCTGTGGCTCCAAACGGCTGGGGGTTGCCGGGAAAGTGGGAATCGAGGATAAGGATAAGCGACTCCTCACTGCTCATCGCGCAGTTTCTCAAGTCGGCCCTAAGACATCCCAGGGGCACGGGAGCCCTCGCAAGCACCCGCCTAAGCCTAGAGAATTCGTGGCCAATGAATTCGACGTTCTCGCAGAAGCTTCTCTACGATTCCTACTTCCCTTATCTCGGATTTATAGATTCCCAACCCGATCCTATATAGTTTCAAGTCCGAGGATTTCCTCCCCTCCCTCGCTTGGTTAAAAAGACGTCTACTCGAAGCCCTAAGCACCGAAATTTCGAAAGTCCACCGGGGTGGTTTAGATTTGCCTGAAGACTTCCGCAGTGGACACGAACTCTCGTTTGCTTTATTACAGGCTACCAAACTGTCGATCGAATTCTTCGAAAGGAGTAGATTCTTCTGAAATTCTTCCGGAAGAAATACCTGCAGTTTCTTACACTATAGATCCCAATCTGTGCTCCTCAGATTCCTCTAGGGAAGATATTGCGGGGACGAGTATCGCCCAGGGAGAATTGAATATACCTATCATCAGGAGAGGAGTGAATATTTAGAACCCTCCAGTTCGAGATACTATTTGTAATAGTATATTATATTATTTTTACAAATCCTACTACTAATTGCTACCACTTTTTTTAATATTCTATGACTATTTTTACTAATGCTCCTACTATTACTATTTTTACTAGTTTCTACAATTTTTTTACTTTTACTACTACTATTTCTTGACTAATTTCTATAATTTTTAATAACGGTACTATTAATTACTACTACTCGCATAGGTAACTCTCTATCTGTTTGTTCAATCGGCACAGAAGTGTTGCTGCTGTCTCGCGCACTTAGGTGCACGCGTGTTGTTTTTTTTCAATATTTTTTCAGTTCAATTCCAGACAATACCCAGAAAACCGGAAGTAATGCCAATCTCACTGTCTCACTGTTGTTGCTTAATAATTTGACGTAACTGCTGCAAGACACAAAAGCTCCGTTTGCTAGACTTCGCATGCCGATACCCTAAGCGTTTTGAGGTGCGCGACGTTCGCCCAACTAAAAACTCTGACTCTGCATATCCTTAGTAAATTAAAATTTTATTAAAATACCTAGACATAAACATTCGCATAGCTCGTTGTTGTTGTATGGAACTCGCCATCGCAACTTAAAGCAAACACAGCGAATGAGCCAAAAAATTTTAACAATAACAATGCACAATTGTTTTTTTATTGAAGTTCATTTGTTGTGGCGCATTCTTCCTCAGCCCACTCACCGAACAACGATCTGCTCAATGCTTCTGCTGCTGCTAAGCTCCAAAAGTCGACTTTGTTGCTGTTCAATGCGAAGTGTTTGTAATTAAACGCAACGAAATGAAGCAACTTCCGCCGCAACCGCGTTCGCCGCCGCCGCCACCGCTTTACTTCCTCTCCTCATTTTCCGACCTTCCGATTACCTGGACTCCTTACCGACTGACTATGTGGCATTATATTTGCTATTGTTGTTACATTCATATTATTATTATTATTATTATTCTCGTATCTGCCACGCATTGCTTGCTGCTCACGATTTGCTTGGTGCCTGCCCAGCTTCAGCTTGAGCTGGCTGAGGGAGTGTCTGCTCGGTTGCTGATATTGAAAGGTGTTGCTGTCTTCGCACCACTTTTTTTGTGGTGCATTAGTTTCCGGTATGCAATATTTTTGCTTTATCATCGACGTCTCGTTACTGTACAATGTTTATATGTGTATAATGGTGTACTATGGATATTTATATAGACTATATAGGACGCTGGTGCATTAAAGCGGTTAAATACGCTTAATAGTTTCTTCTTTCACTATAAGATGTCGACCTTTATTGCTGAGTGTTTGCATTTAAATCTGCTTGCAGAAGTTTTTATGAGGCTAGCCAGAAGACGTCCTTGAATACCCCGCACGATTCTAAGTTCTTTCACTTACAGTTAGACTTGTTCAACAAATATTGGGAGATCCGTCCTCTGATGAGACTCAGACGCGCGATAATCTCTACGACCTCTGAGATATCTAGGACGAAACTGTTCCCAGTCAGCTCGTCGGCCTTTCCATTAACCTATTTCGCCTATATCAGGGTGACGCTATGCCGACGAGCTAAGTTCGCGAACCTCTTGCAAAGTTACATCAGGATGGATGTCACCATTCCAGAGTAGAGAGCCCCTATCGCTGCCTAGATATCTGAAAAAATAGCGATACTACACTACGGTCATGGCCTTCGTTGGGCACGATCTGATTGGTCCAGCGATCGCAACGCAGGCCAACCGCTGTACCCTGCTTAATTTTGTTGTGATATAGTTCGCTTTACCGGCTTTCCACTAGATTTGCGAACCGTTGCTACACTGTAGGCTGAGTCCATGGCCCTCACGAGCTTATTGCACTTCTACTCCAGAACCTCCAGAGATTTAATATTACTTGAGGACTGCCCCTAGCGCAAGTGTCCGACCACCTTGACGAACCACCACCAGTTCGTTTTCTCGGAGTTACGAAATGAAAGAGATCTATTAAGTTGAATGCAAATATCAAACAGTATCCATTTGAGATCTGAAAAAAATTTTTCGTCGGACACCCTATAGTTTCCTACCAAAATACAACCGATGCCGCTTAGCAGCGTTATATCTAGCACTTTTTCCCACGCACTGAAGTTATCTGTAATAAAGAATTCAAAAGTGGAGGTATTGGCAGATCTATGTCTTCTTATGAGGCTATCAACCATCTCCCGTGAAGCGGCGCCGTTAGCATAACTGTTGTCATATTCCCGAAGCTGCGAGAGGGAATGAAAAAAAATCGATATTTGGGCTACATCGACATCTTTCTCTCCCAAAACGATGGAAAGATTATCGGTTACCAGCTTCGAGTGGTGGATATTGATTAGGACAACCATCATGCCTATACTTCAATCACTTCGATAGTGCAGACATTTCAATGAGCTGCATGCCATCTACTAGCTTGTCGTCCGGAATCCAAAGTACAGCGCATATCCAGCCTTCCCTAATGGTTCAGTTGATTTCTCTTGAATAACGAGTTGGAACGACTGACCATTCGCCTGCGAAGTTCCGTCCTTGATGACAGCCCATAGGGATATTGTGGTTATGTACCTGCAACCTCATTATGACCTCGCTGCATCACTGTGTTTTCGACCTCGGCCCGCTTAGTAATTCCGCCGTTCCCACTCTGAAACCTGTTTCTCTTGCCTCTGCCGTCGACTGAGTGACCAAGTACGCCAAGAATTCATCCACAACCGCCTCTTCTTGTCATCAGCATTCTTCAGAAAAGCGGTAACGGTCCCTCATATCTACCTATCCTACCGAGGATAGCCAAGGTGCTCTGGTACCGTTTTCTCCGAAGCCCTCCGAAGTGGATGACTTAGAAAAAGTTTGACGAGGTATCGGAGTACTATGGTCCACAGAACTCATTTCAGTCTGGGCAGGCGACAGGGAGTAATACTACGAATACAAAAACAAACACAGCCTCGATCACATAAAAAAAGCAGAAACCAGATATATCACTGACTGGCGGTCTCTTGACTGGATAGAAGAAGCTCATCCTCAGGTGAAACCTGGTATTTCTATGCTAAGTCCGTCATTCCATGTATTTGAAACAGTAATTTTAATTATGCATATGCAAGAATATTTTTAATATTGAGTCGCCCCAATTCTTTTCAAACTAAATTCTCTAGTCTTGTTTGTGGATTGGTTTTTAACCTTCTTCAAATATCGATTTGAAATTCTTGTAGGGCATTTTCCAATCTTTGAAGTCGCTTGTCATGAGTCACATTGCCCCATCCTCAGCAGATAAGTATGTTAGCCAAGAGAACTTTTGCAAACATGCCATTTGGAATTTTAACTTCATCTTGTGTTTTTTTTTAATTACTGGAAAAACAAAATCAGCTTTTGGTATTCATACGTTTCAATCGCCCAATTTTTTTTTTTACACGAACGTTGACCATCATTATTTCGTTCTTGCAATATTTTCGACTAATAAACATTCGTATCGTTATCCATATTATCTGCAGATGAGTGTAACACTTTAATGATAGAATAATCTAGCGCTTACATCACATAGCTCGATATTTGGCTGAGCTTCATCTGCAATGTGTGGCCTGCGTCTTTATGTTGTACCGCAAATTGAAGGGTCCACTGTTTTGTGAAGACTCCGAATGGCAGATGATTTTTGTGATAAGCTTTTTCTTGACTGAAATCCTATCGCACAATTGGTGTTGCCTCCCGTGGGGCGACCTCTATTGGAATCAGTCATTTTGTTTTTTTTTTACTCGTACATCGACTGAGATTTTTTCGTATCTTGTACTAATAATGAAATACAAATATTTAAACAAAAACATGAAAATAATCAGTTAAACTTTATTTTGATATTCAATTAACTAACTGCACTGACAACATCAAATATCTAGAGTTATTGGTTTCTCGTTCTCATGATTATTGATGATATACAGTTTTTATCCCTTTATTATTTATTTAATTTATGTTCCTAAAACTTTTCTTATACATAGCATTAGAGTTAGAGTTCATTTAACTTAATCATATTTCAAATTTTATTTAAATTGAGTCATGGAATGTTGGTTGGTTTCAATCGATGGAGAACTTTTCAAATATTTCTTTCATATTATGTGTCTGTACCCAAAGGACATCACAGAACCAGCTATTTCAAAGATCTGCAATTTTTCCCGTCATCGCTTGATTGGTGTGGAAATAACCCACGGTACGTTCAGTTCAGTTCACGTCTATCGTATTCATCGGGTATCGTCAATACAAGAAAGTGAAGTGGGAATCTACATTAGAACCAAATGTTGACCTTTGAAATGTTTTGTGTGTGTGTGGGTACCTGAACTAGGATTGTCCTATGCGCGCTACGAATACTCTGTATCCATTGAGTAGGCGCTGTTTTGTGTTTTTTAAATGATTTATAAGAGAAGATCTTTAAAATAAAATATCAGATTTCCATTATTCTTACCTATCACAAAACTATCATACAAAAGACACCCACCTTCTATTACCCACCACACCAAATGTCACTAGAAAATTATACACACAGACTTACGTAACTCGATCCAAACTAAGATGGAGTAAAATAAAATAATAAAAAACTCACAACAATTGAGACAAAGAATTACAAGTTTGCTGCAATTGCCCGCCACATATCCCTGCAACATTTCAACGCCAACAAACAAGATACTTAAGTGCATCCTCCGGACGAACTTAACACCACCACTCTATAGATGCGCTCACCTCAACGCTCAACGCTCAACGCTCAACGTAACTCAACTCTCACTCACCGGCAGTTTGATGTTTCACTATGACGACCGCCACACCAAGCGCAATACGACGTCAGTAAGTAAATAAATAAGGACGAGTAATATGTTGCAAGTTGATGTTTGTATGAAGGTTGGTATATTCCTCATGCGAGTGCAAATAAATGGTTTCCACATTAAAGCCGATGTGTCGGCGGCTTAAAGTTTGCCACCGCTGCCAAAAGGAAAATCAGGAATATGAAAACAAAGGATGTGTGGCATATAAAGCATAGTAGGTACAGAGTGAGCTTGTGGGTAGGCACTTTTTTGTTGCTTCACTTTTTGTTATACATATATTTACTCGTACATATTTGAAAGCTTTGCGGCGAGTAGTGTACTATAGCACTGCATCCATTCGATACACTAGATGTCTTTCAAGTGTTCGTGCAGGCATGTGGCAAGCTAGGTAAAGATGTATGTATGTTTGTATGTATAGATTCATAGGTGTGTATGCAACCAACTAAATCTCCAGCTTTCTATCAATCCATCCATCCATCCATCAACGAAAAGCTGCCCGTCACGGCGTCTGAACATTGACTGTACTGTGGCTGCAGGATGGCTACATATAGTCGTAAATCAAGTAACATATGTACATATGTACATATATACATTAGACCATATGTTAGTATTGAGGTGTTTCATTAAACGAGAATCCGACTTTCCCACGGAAATCCTACCTTGGTTTGTTTTACAAATATTTTGCCTCAATTCCAGGCTATTCCTGTATTGAAAAAGTATTTTTAAAATAAAAAATCAACATGAACAATAATGTTTAAGAAAAAGGCCAGTTTTTTAATGAAAAAATAGTAATTCTTCAATACAGTGAAATCTTTAGCAATTTTTGTTTTTTAAATAGCATCGTCTAAACGTGTTGCGACCGCCGCAGCCGTCAGTGTAACTTGTGCGCGCTTCTCTCGGATTTTCCTGGCGCAAATCTCGGATGGGCACATAACATCAAAAATCCTAAAAATGTATTTCTGAAAGCCATCGTGCCCCGACAGGCAAAAGAGAACCACCGAATATATTTCTGCCATAAAAAAAAAAAACATTTAAAATATTTAAAATTTATCAAAAATCAATGAAAATTTTTGGCTGCTTGACGACTTGCATTTGTTACAAAATTTGATGGGCTATAAAATTGTGTACGCAGAATACACTACTCGACAAAAAAAATCTCCAAGAATAAAATAGGCCTTTCCTAAAGTGAAATTTTCTCCTGATTCCGAATATGACTTTCATTTTCTTGTGGCAGATCTAGTTTCCGAGATATCGGCGAAAATATGAAAATTCCCATTTTTGCAGAACACTACTTCATATAGGTACGGCAAAAATTTGTATTTTTAATTTTTTCGTTTTAAACTGTTGAATTATGCATTATACTAATTCCCATAAAAATGTCTTGCCTTCACCTCCCTCAAGTATCTTCAGTAGTTTGGCCACTATGCCAAAAAACGTTCAAAAAATGTTGAAAAAAAAACGAAATTTTTTACACAATTTCAGATTTAACCACTTTAAAATCGGAAAAATTCTATTGACGAAAAAAAGTTAGCCCTCCTATGTTGTAGGTAATTTAACTACGAAAATTTTAAGCATACCAGCACAACAATCGGACGTGCCATTGAAACTATAGCCCCGTTAACTTGCAAGCGTCTATCCTACAATTTTAGTATTACTCTGATAAAATTGGCGAGACATTTCATTTGGTCACTCTACCTTAGGGTCTAATAAATTTAAAAAGACATCAAGTATTTAATTGTCACTACCGTTTGTTGTAAATTTTGTTTTGCAAATTGTAGTGCAAATTTATACATACTATATCGGTAGATGTGTTTACGAAATGGCTTGTTGCAAAAGAGATTTTAAATGTAAAAATAATCCGGATGATTTTTGCTTTATTTGCGGACATTATATTTTCGGAAACTCAGCTCGGAAAATAACTAATTCTGTCAGAGATGCATACTTTCATTATTTCGGTTTCCGTGTAAAAAATCTCGATAAATCTTGGACACCTAATTTTATTTGCGCCTCCTGTAGATTAACTTTAATGAGATGGGTATCGGGTAAAGGTCATAACATGAAGTTTGGTGTTCCAATGATGTGGACTGAACCCTTTAACCACGACCAGTGCTATTTTTGCGTGATAGACGTTAAAGGTAAAACGAGAAAAAAGAGGAAATTAATAAGTTATCCAAATGTGGCATCAGCTAAAAAACCAAAACTACATGACCATACCTTACCCATACCTAGACCGCCTATAAGTTTTGAAGCCTCAAGCGAAAGTGACTTCGAAGCAGATAATTCAGAAAGTGGACAAGAAGGAGAGATCCCACATCGAGTCTCACAAGCCGAACTTAATGACTTGGTCAGAGATTTGAAATTATCGAAATTTGATAGCGAAGTTCTAGGATCTCGTTTGCAGCAATGGGGCAGCCTGGGCCCTTCGACAAGTACTTCCAAATTTCGAAATAGACACAAGACTTTCTCTTCTTTTTTTACTAAAAGTGAAAATATTTGCTACTGCAATGATGTTCAAGGTTTATTTGAAGCACTAAAATTAGAAAATAAAGTGGATGATTGGCGCTTGTTTATAGACAGTTCAAAGCATAGTTTAAAAGCAGCATTACTCCATAAAGGAAATTCGTTACCGTCAATACCAGTGGCACATTCTGAGAATACTAAAGAAACTTATTTAAGCATATCAAGTTTACTTGAGCTCATTCAATATAAACAATTTAATTGGAAAATTTGTGCGGACTTAAAGGTAAGCAGTTTCGGTGGTACAGTTTAAAATAAATAGTATATGAAATACATCCTAGGTTGTAGCTATAGTTCTCGGACTTCAAGGAGGTTTCACTAAATATTGCTGTTTTCTCTGTCTTTGGGATAGCCGTGCTAGAGAAACCCATTATATTCAGGAAAACTGGCCACCAAGAGTTGAGTACGAACCAGGTGCCTTCAATATCGCAAACCCGCCTTTAGTAAATCCCGAACGAGTTATTTTGCCAGCACTTCACATCAAATTAGGATTAATGAAAAATTTAGTAAAGGCTTTAAATAAGGACGCGCCATCCTTCCAGTACCTAACGAAATTTTTCCCTAAAATAACTCAAGCCAAATTAAAAGAAGGTATATTTGTTGGTCCGCAAATTAGAAAGTTGCTGAAAGACGAAAATTTTGCGAATCATTTATCATCAGTAGAAGCAGCGGCTTGGGACAGCTTTAAGCAAGTCGTTAGTGGGTTTCTTGGCAACAACAAAGATCCCAACTATAGAGAGATGGTCAAAGCCTTGTTGAAAAACTACAGTGCTATGAAATGCAACATGTCCCTCACAATGCATTTTTTGCATTCACATTTGGATAATTTTCCCGCAAACCTAGGTGCTGAAAGTGATGAACAGGGTGAAAGGTTTCACCAAGACCTCATGATTTTTGAAAAGCGTTACCAAGGTTTTTGGAATGAAGAAATGATGGGAGATTATTGCTGGACAATAATACGGGAGACAAATCCAGAAAATTATAAACGGGTAGTTAGAAGTACCCACGTCCCTCACTATTGACCACCACGGTAAAATCGCTCAATTTGACTTTTTTAGATGTAGATATGTATGTATTTAATGTTGTTGTCGTTGTTGTTTTTTACTGAATTGCTGATTTATACTCATATTACTCAATTGAATACAGTTTAACGTGCAAACATATGTCTGTAATAAAACGTTATAAAAAAATAAAAACCTAGTTTGCATAAAAATTTTCTCTATAAAAAAAATGTAGGATAGGCGCTTGCAAGTTAACGGGGCTATAGTTTCAATGGCACGTCCGATTGTTGTGCTGGTATGCTTAAAATTTTCGTAGTTAAATTACCTACAACATAGGAGGGCTAACTTTTTTTCGTCAATAGAATTTTCCCGATTTTAAAGTGGTTAAATCTGAAATTGTGTAAAAAATTTCGTTTTTTTTTCAACATTTTTTGAACGTTTTTTGGCATAGTGGCCAAACTACTGAAGATACTTGAGGGCGAAGAAGGCAAGAAATTTTTATGGGAATTAGTATAATGCATAATTCAACAGTTAAAAACGAAAAAATGAAAAATGCAAATTTTTGCCGTACCTACTTATATGAAGTAGTGTTCTGCAAAAATGGGAATTTTCATATTTTCGATATCTCGGAAACTAGATCTGCCACAAGAAAATGGAAGTCATATTCGGAATCAGGAGAAAATTTCACTTTAGGAAAGGACTATTTTATTCTTGGAGACTAAAGTTGATCAAAATTTGTCGAGTAGTGATATTTTATAAAAAATCTAGTTAAAAGTTCTGAATATTTTTGAATTTTCATATTTTTTCTACAAAGTTTGTTATTGAGTAAACTATAACTTTACTAAAAATAACAAACATTAAACAAAGAACGGGACAGCAATCAAAACAGGTAAAAATGTAGTGTACCAATTTTTTCACATATGTAACTGTAAATAGTTGGCGATCAGAAAAATGTGTTGTTTAGACTACTAAAGAATGGGCATACACTGCTTTAAATAGCCTTATGATGACAGCTAAACATCACAATAGTAGCGACATTATCCTATGCAATTTAAGGCATAAAAGAAAAGGTAAAAAATGAGGTATACCGGGCTAGAAAAAAAATGGACGTAGTTCACCCTCCTCTATTAAATTTGTGTTGTGCGGTGGTAAAGCGCAAAATTTCAATATCTCTAAGAGTCTATATTTTAAAAACTATCAAGCCGATATTTTTTTATACGATCGGCAAGGTATTCAAGAGATCTTTCATTTGTCGTATATATTTGTACATATATTTTATACAAATTTCGGGCAAATCAAAAAAAAATTTAAATAGTGGCGCTTTTTTCATAAAAACTGCATTTTTCTTTAAAATACGTAATTAACTATAAAATATTATATACTTACCAAATAGTGCATACAAATACCTTTCATTTGATATAAAATTTTATATAGTTGGGTTTAAGTATTATAAGAAATTTTGCTTTATTTGTGTTGCTGGCGAAGGGAGAATAGAGGGTTATGATCCTGAGCAACCGAGGCGTTCCTGAGTTGAATAGGCCCGGGTTATTTTTTTTAAGCGCGGCTGAAGGTGCAAAAATACTGTAATTCGGTATTGGATGAGCACGGTGTGTATTTTTTTAAGCGTCTACGATTTTGTTGCAACATATTATACATAAAATGAAGGGTATTTTTATGAACAAAATAGGCACTATTTAAATTTTTTGCATTTCTTGAAATATAAATAAAAAATATACATATTTATATATGTACAAATATACACTACAAATGAAAGATTTCTTAATTACCTTACAAGCCATATATGTACTTTGAAATAGTTTTTGAAATATAAGACCTTAAAAATATTGAAAATTCCCCTTTAACACCCCAAAACACCCCACCATGTGCAATTGCTCCAAAACAGTTGTACACCTAAAGAATCAGTAGAAGAATAAGGCAACATCAACAACAGCAACCCCACCCACTTTTTTATTTATTTTTGTTCTATCCCACTGGACCCTATTCTTTACTTTTTCCCAATTTTAAACTACTAATGACCCATGCAGAAATCCCCTTAAATTATATAAGTACTTGTATAATTTTCGAATTTTGAACTGCCTCACCAGCCGTTATGATGTCGATGCAGAGTCTAATTAGTTCATTCCATACCATAAGCTGAAGATAGACGATATAAGACGAGCTATATGTGTATCTATCGGTTGAAAAATATTTGGATTCTATTTCACTGTGATTGCCTATAACCAACCAGATATTCATAAATTTTGTTCAATTTAAACGCATGCCAATCAAGAGTACTTCTCGAGCGTCAAACGTCCAAGTGGCCAACAGTGTTCGAGCGTCTACGCATGAAGTTTTGTGCATACATACATCCTAGCAATTATATAGACATTTACATACGTACATTACCTACATACATACATATATATACATATTTACACTCATCCATACACTTTCGCTCGCATTACAATTTTTGATACCAACTACTTTGTGCAACTTTGGCAAATGTGATGATGCATTACTTACTTAAGATAGATATTTTAACGCAAATTTATGTAAATATGTGTGTACGTATATTTGTACATATATACTATAAATGTACGTATAGAAATGTTTTGTTACACAGAGCTAAAAACTTCACTTATAATTAAAGAGAACGAGAGGTAACGAGATTGAAGAAATTTTGCTAGAAAATCTTTTAAATTTTATTTTGAATTTTTTCTAGAATTTATCGAAATGCAAAATGGTTGAAAACAAGACGATATCGTTTTGTACATTCATTCTTATGTTAAAAGAAATATCATGGTATTTTCTCTAAAAATCAAGTCAAATAAATTAGTAAGAGGATCCTCTCATTTTTACTAGAATCTTATCGAGTTTAATAATTTAATTTATGAGGAAGGAAAACTTTATTTCATTTTAAAAGATCCCTTCTTAATTTTAATTGAAATTAAAGCAATTACACTGCGTAACAAAAATTAAAAAAAAAACCTGCGGTCATGATTTTGTTAATAGTTTTTATTAACATTAGTAGCAGGCTTACGAACTGTGTTTTTACTTTTTTTGGATTGGCTCTAGTTCTTGAGATAAACGAAACTTAAGAAATTTATTAATGTATGCACAACATAAGTGGTCAGTATGCGTGGACTTGAAGATGGTGAATTTTTTATTGGGCCAACAAAGTGGGTATACTAAATACCCCTGTTTTATATGTTTATGGGACAGTCGTGCAAGAAATGAACATTAGATTAGAAAGGACTGGCCGGTGAGAGAAAATATGGAGGTAGGAACAGCAAATGTGGTTCATAACCAACTGATAAGCCGAGCAAAAATCATTCATGTAGTCAAAAATTTTTTGGGAAATCATAAATTACCAGACTATACAGAACTAGTTGCTGATATGCTTCTCAATATTCGCAAACTAGGAGCTAAAATGAGCATTAAATTACATTATTTACATAGTCATTTGGACAAATTCCCGGACAACCTAGGCGATTACAGTGAGGAACAAGGTGAATGGTTCCACGAGGACATAAAAATAATGGAAGAAAGATACCAAGGTCGATGGGACGACCACATGATGGCAGACTACTGCTGGCACTTAATACGGGATTGTCCTGAGCAACGACATAATAGGAGGTCCTACAGAAAAAGTTTTTTGTAATTTTTTTAAAATTAAATAAGGAAAAGAATATTTTTTTTTTTTGTATTATTTTTATACAGGCGCTCAATAAAAATATAATTTAAATCCATATTGGTATTTTTAATTAGGTTTTTTCGTGAAATATTTAAAAGTCTTTATCTGAAAAACCACGAGCCAATTCGACAAAACTGATATTATTTTCGTAATCAGCGCCCTCAAATTACCCTAAATCGACTTAAAAATCTCCGACCGCAAAATTTTGTTCCGCAGTGTTATGGGACCAACCAATTCTTCGATTTCTTTACTTTGTGAATAATATATTTTTTGTTGATTTTAGTTTAAAATGATGAATATATTTCTTTGTATTTTCAAAATGAAAACTTTTGGTTTACTTGTTTATTGTTCCAGAAGTTTTCAATTAATAAAGTTATAATTACACACGCACAGGTTTTCCAAGCGCATAGCCCTTAAGAGGGGTGTTTAAGGGTGATGGGAAAATTTTGATCCCATATTCGTTTTTAGCATACCAAAAAACGTAGAAGACAATATTAAATTATTTTATTTTGTGTGGTTGCTGCGAAAAAATCTAAGGGTGGTGAGTAAATTTTTTTTTCAGATTCGTTTATAGCACACGGAAAACCTTACGCGAAGTTACGTCACCTCTCAGCAACAAACATTTTTTTTTATGTGCCTGTGATGGTTTTAAAAATTAAGGTGTATAAACTAAAGCAAATTCGATATATGACATATTTTATTTCGTACGCTTATTTGACTACAATTTTGTCAGTTTGCTAGTAAAAACTTAAGAAACGCATATTCGAATTTAGATAATTTTATTTTAAAATCACACAAAAAATTTATCGCGCAACGAAAAAATAAAAAAAATTTCCAGAACTGCCCACAATAATTAGGTAGGGATATTTTGTTTTCCGACGGATGTGGCAAAGGAAGGGGAATGGATGAATGTGTTTGATATTCCACTACGGCATCTAAAATAACTCTTTGTTGACCTTATTATTTATTATTATTGCACTAGTCAAATTCAGCGTCTACCTATCCCCTTAAAAAAAACAAGAACAAATATTATGATAACATGCACCATACGTTATGAAGGAGATTACTGTATGTTCTATCTCCTATAAGCGTGACATCGTTAATTTCGTGACGCGACCTTCGTTACACGATATCGACTCGACCTTTGTTGAGCGATGTAAAAAATCACTACCATGCTGCTAAAGAAGTTTCACTTCAAAGAAGGTACAAATGAGTTATATTACATGCCACACTACTTGTGCTTTAATGTTTAAAGAAAGTTCTATTCTAGGGTTGACATTTTCTTAAAAAAAAGTAAAAATTAGCTTATTAAGTTAAAAAAAATATACAGCATGGGATTCAAAGTAAGTAGGCTTAGGAAAACTGAACCAAGGAAAGAAGACTTCTAAATGTCAGCATCGTTGGATTACGTCGTGCATTTCTAACAATAAGCTCGTAATTAAAAAAAAAATGTTTAAAAAAGAACAGTATGATATTTATTTTCAGAAAATAATTTACTAAAAAAATTGAGCTGACAATAACTTCAAAGTGATAAAATTATCGGCTTATTAAAATCATGAGGATATTCTGGAAAAAACCCTCGCCTTAATTCTACAGGTCATCTACTAGATTTGATTGAAAAAGTTTTCATCTTAATGCTGCAGGTTACCTTCTGAATTACATTGCAAAGTTTTCTTCTTAGTTTTACAGATTATCTTCTTGATTTTATTTAAAACACATACCAAGTCATAACAAGAAGGTCTATTTATTGAAAGAAAAAAGAAATCACAAAAAGAAGTCCGCTAAATTCAATTCTGTTTTATAGAACATTTTAGGTGGTATTTTCGCTCTGTGTATTCACTGAAATTTATCTTGAAATGCAAGCTACCGAATGAATGTGTTACCGGAAGTGTTAAAGGATATGTTGCACTTGTGTTTGTCACACATTCACACATATACACACTCGTACATGCACATACACACTCGTAAATGTTAGTTCCGGATGTTTGATGCATTTGTTGGGCCAACGGTTTGTCCTTTGGTTTGTGGTATGAAACTAATGAATGGGTTGGTTTTGTGACGATTTAATATTGACAAACACATTTGTTGACTTCAGTGGTGTGTTGAGTGAGTGCGCTGGTTCAAAAGGAGCTAAGAATTACTCCGTCGCATAGGGAATTACAATGCATGTATGTATGTAAATATATTTTGTCGAATGTAATAACTTTTCAAAGCTCCACCAGCACCAGCATGTTAGTTCAGTTTGCTTTTTCACTTTCACAATTAAGTATGACAATCGTACAATTTTTTCCAAATGTAGGTTAACAAACTTTACGAAAAACAAAGCAGAGAGCATGAAAAGCATGGTGTTGCTGAACCGGAAATATATATGGAATATTCTTGCACTCCGAATTTTATTGCGGATTCTGTATGTTCTAAATATATAATAACGAACAAATTAACTCTATTTTAGATATCTTGCCATTGGATTTGGCAGAACAACAGAGATAACAGCGATCACTCTGCTGCGATTAAGAGAGACAT
Source organism: Anomoia purmunda (assembly GCA_951828415.1). Classification (NCBI taxonomy): domain Eukaryota; kingdom Metazoa; phylum Arthropoda; class Insecta; order Diptera; family Tephritidae; genus Anomoia; species Anomoia purmunda. The sequence continues at coordinate 51,453,179 of OX639995.1, forward strand.
CCCAGTGGCATTCTGAAACCCAGGAACACTCTTTTATATTGAATAAGTTATCTTTTATTACAAGCAGTACAGTTCGATGTGATTTGAGATCGGTTTCTGAAAACAATTTATTATAAGCATTACAAGCCGGGAGGAGCGGCAACTAGATTTTAACACTCCACCTGATAGTATATATCCTCTATACAGATGGCTCCATACCCAACGGTTAGGAAATCCTCCTATACAAATTTCCCTTAGGTTGCCAGGACACAGCAGAGTTTTACAGGCTGAGGTCTCAGCTATAATAGAAGCTGTAGAGAAGCTTGAAACCGGAGTTCTATGAATAGTTAACTTTATTTTTAGTTGTAGTCAGGCTGAAATCAAACCTCTGAGTTCTTTCACATTTAACTCACACATCGCGCGGGACGGCCGCCCGTCTCTACCGGAGATAGCCAAACAGAAAATACTGTACCTCATTTGGGTCCCTAGCCATAGCGACATGAGAGAAACTGCATGACAGATGAACTGGCAAGACAAGGTACGACCTAGCAGTTTCTTCAGGATAAACAACGCATTGGTGTGCCGTTTGCCAACTGCTACCTAGAGAATATACAATAAGTATGCGCTGGCACGCTAATTTTAATTTTGCAATTTACTATAAAAGCTGCCTATTTTAAGAGTCTTACCAACTCAAAACTTCTGCATTTTAGATTATAATTAAATTTTTATTTTTAAGAGAGCGCTATCTTTTTCTCTGGCATTTTAATTAGCATACCTTATTGTAGGCATCCAATTTGATTTAAGTGGAAAACTAAACAAATAAAGCAAAATGTATTGCAAGGAAAGTTCTACCGAGGGAGATAGGTGCATAATATGGAGCACGTTTCAAAAAGAGAAAAATGCTAGCCAATTTGCTTGATCCATAGAATGTTCACGCGAAAAAATTCAGAAAGCGATCAAACATTTCCAAAAATAAGAACTTTTTGCGAACTTAAAATATTCTAGGGCCAGAAAAACTACAAGACGGGAGGATTCCTTAATTGTACGGCATGAATTGAATGATCCTTTTGTGACCTCAATGCAAATAAAAGCCGCAATGCAACAGATTTATGGTGTAAATCAGGCAAGTAGGACTATTATACAACGAATTTTAAAAAACAACTTCCGGGGATGCCAAAGTTTAAAAAAAAACCGAAAGGGTCGCGAGCCAACCAAAAATAAAATCATACAAGTTCGCCAGGAGCCATTTTGATTCGTCACCATCCATTTGGAAGTTTGTGATCTGGAGTGACGAATCGAAGTTCAATTTGTGTGGACCTGATGGCAGAACTTATGTACGACGTCCTCCTAACAAAGAGTTGTACCCAAGGTACACCAGGAAGACTGTGAAGTTCGGTGGCGGCAGTGTTATGGTATGGGGCTGTTTTAGCAAACACGTGGTCGGGCCCATTGCCCAAATAAACAGCCAGTTAAATGGTTTAGCTTATCAGAATTTATTGTCGGACACCTTGTACCATATCTGGATATGTTGCCATTATCTGTTTATTCAAAAGTAGTTTTCCAACAAGCGCAACAAGACAACGCGCCATGCCATAAGTCGATAATGGTAAAACGGTGGTTCGAAGATTAGGCTATACAAGTCATGGACTGGCCTGCCCAATGCCCAGACTTAAATCCAATAGAAAACTTATGGGTAATTAGGAAAAAAAAATGTACGGTACTGAAACCGAAGACTGTACAACAATTATGGACCGTTGTCTAGCAATAATAGCAGAACATTCCGAAGGATACGTGTGAAGATCTCGTATGCTCTTTGCAAAGACGATGTTCAGCAATAAATTCCCAAAAACGATATCCGACTAAATATTCGTAGGTTCTTTCAGGTACGTTGATAGGTTGATGAAGCTTTTCTTTTATGTTTTAGTTAAACGACATATTATTTTGAATTTTTCTTACCCTTATAAGATTTTTAATTTCCGAAATGAAGTTTAGATATAAATAAATGAATTTGTGAATAAAAATCGAAATTGTTTTGTTAATCGCAATCTGCATATATTCCATTTGATACCCTTTAGATTTACGCGTCAGGGTGTGCTAATTAGCATGGCACCCCGTATATATAAACGAGCTAAATATAGATAGAGTCAAAATACGACTTGTCGAAGCTCAAGGCAGACGTGGCCTAAATGGGACTGGTGATCTCAATTTAAATTACGTTGCAGTAAAAAAATCCAATAATTCAATATAAATATATATTTGACTAATTTAGTCTGCAATAATTTTAATTATTTTAAATATTGCATTTTTTTTTTGCAATTTAAATTCACTAAATTTATTGACTTTTTAGTATTTTTGAAAATAACTGTAAAAAAAAATTTTGCGAACTCGAAAAAGAGTCATGTTAATATTTATGAGGGTTGCCACCTGTTTGAAAATCGAATGTAGTTAAAAGCTAACAATAAGAAATATTAAAATATGGGTGTCAAATGTTTCGCTTCGGCAAGGAGAAGATTCGTACTTATATTTTGGAAAGGGTTGCCACTGTATAAGACATATTTACCGGCTCAAGGCCGGTAGTTAGTACACTTTTTAAATACAGTTTATGAAGGTGACTTCAAACTGAAATAGAAATATCGATACAAATAAAATTAAGACAGGAAAAACTTGATTTAGTTTTATATACAAAGTTTACTAACTACTGGCCTTGAGCTCAAAACATAAAATATAACTTCAATTATATAAAATTAACTGATAATTTGCGATGGATCCAAAATTCTTCGAAAACCCTTATTCACAGTTCAATTTGATTAAATTTCAGAACATGTATTTGTAGCAATCCGCGCTATGGTACCTAGTATTATAGTATAATTAATAATAAATTTTAAATGATAAATTCTACTTATTCCGATTTTCTTGAACTTATCGAAAATAACTTTTTTTAGTTATTAAAGTATAGCAATTGCCTATAATTTTCTTAACTAGTCAAAATTTTTCAAACTGAGCTATGCGGGCTTGATGCTTTAACGTTGCCTCCTAAATATTGGTAATACAAATTCACTGAGACAAATTCCGACTCAAGGTCCTACTTCATCACAAAAGTACTATACTAGTTTATAGCTTGATATCATTCAATGTTCGAAGCACGCTTTTTTCCAACCATGAGGAATATAATTATGAAAGTATACCAACAAAAAAAAAAAGTTTACCTTTGCGGTCGTCCAAGAATTGTGCTCCTTCTTAATGCGCGCTATTACCATCTCAATTGGCTACTCAGTCCAAATAGCATTTTTTGGCAAAAAAAATTCTCCGTTGGTTATGATGTTATGAGGATTGTCTTTTATATTTTGCGCCTAACATTAGAAATGATGATGCAAATGGAATTATTGTTTTTCAAAATATTTTTCTTGGATGTTTAATGGTTTCAACAGCTTCTTCAGGGTTCATGGCTTTGCATTTTATTTTTAATGTCTGGAAAAAAGAAATTATTAGGTTTAGTGCCAGGGCGGATTACCTTTTAATTCGATATTTTCGAGCGCTCAAAAGCTTTGGTGGTCTATGCTGGGTCCCAGATAAGCATGCTGCTCCACTTTTTCAAAATTACCGTCAACTCAGACGTTGGACCCAAAGGGCGCATGAGCTGACTTTTTATTTGATGATGCGAGGCATTTTGTTTTGCCCTCATTTAGTTCCAAACCCATTCGATTTGCTTCTTTATCCAGTTTGAAAGGCAAATTTAGCGGAAGAATTGGTGGGACTAGTGAGTTTGATGTCACCAGTAAAGGCTAGCACTTGAACACTTAAATAAATGATGTTGCCTGGCCGGTTTAATTTTTCAGCTTGAATTATCTTCTCCAACATAATACGGGCTAAAAAAGTCGCAGGATAGAGAATTACCATTCTGAGACCTCGCTTCTGGTTGAGCTCGTGGTGTGGCTCAACCGGGATACCAAATTTAGAAATTGTGGCATATAGTTAGGCAACTTCGTCTTGTGCTATCGAAAACGGATTGAAAGTCGACAAAGAGATGGCGAGTGGCAAACCCCTTCCAACGGGTATTCTTTAAGAATTGGTTGATTTGGCGAATCGTGCATATCTAGTCGATGCCAGATGAACTGTTCTGGCTACTTCCAGTCGAATGGCAAACAGAAACTTTCCCGACTTGCGTGATTTTCTACACTCGAAACCTGTCTCCCAAGTAACGTCTACCATAAATCGAAGATCTCCAAAAGATTCGAGTTTTATTGAATTACAACTCTCCTTTTGTTTACTTATATAACATGTATAATTGGCTGGGGATAATAGAAAATCATATGATTATATGCATTCATATAATAATTAATGATATTAATATAAAATCCATGCTCATCACTTAAAGCAACTTGAGGTATTTTTGAGCAGCAAAAAAAAAACATAGAACAAAATGGAACGCACAAGCAAACTCTCAATATCTACTAATATAAACACAAGTACTGCTTGCTTAGTTGAATAGAAGCGGAAATACAATAGTTGTATGTCAAAAAGGGGTTGTTCTGCAATCTACATGATTGAATTTATTATATAAAATAACTTTCCTAACATTTCAGAATTGAAATGAATTTCCAGTTGCACAGTTACAGAGAAAAAAAATCGGTTATCCAAAAGTTCATCTTTAATCTAAAAAGAAATGTTCTGCCTGGAATGTTTTCAGAAGGATTTGCTAGTTGCATTTTCATACCCAAGGGGGGTTTTGGGGCTCAACTCCCTAACACAATCTCAAAACCGTGATATTATCTTGAAATAAATTTACATTCTCTTGAAGTTAAATTAGCGCAAATGCCAAAGTGGAAAGAACATAGACCGTAATAAAAATAAGCATTTGATCAATATTTTACGTTTATAAACATTTAAATCAATAAAAATAAAAATTCTGTAACAGCGTTTAAATTAAAAATGTTTATTTTCATGACCGAGATTCAGCTTAATTTTTTTTGATCTTGAGCATTATTTGATCTCTCAGAAATCGAAATTAATTTATGATATTTATTTTTAAGAGTTTTAGTTTTAAATGTAAATAAAAAAGTACATACATATGTTTGTATATGAATCTGTTGTAATTTTTAAGTGAATATGTTGACAAAGGCATATCAAAAAAAATTCTCCCCTAAACTTAAATAGCTCAGCTGGTGACTCATCGGCCCTAGCGTCTTTGTTATTCCGTAGCCGCGTTATTGCTATCCGAACTTCATCGAGGTGGGGTGACGAAATATTAATGCCGTCATCACCGAATCGGAGGTCGGGATCTTGATCTTCTGCGGCGACGCTCCCACTACCACCATTAACCCAAATGGAGAAATGTTCGCTCCACAATTTAACTTTGATTTGGCCATCAGTCTCCAGGTCGCCGTTCCTGTTTCTTACAGACGTTAGTTTTCAACGACAAAAAATCGACTGGTGCGACGAGGAAACCCGTGCCGCTACGGAAACTGAAGATGCTGCCACATCGCCACCCAGTGGTCGGGTTGCATGGGAACGTTGCTGTTGGCTGAGACAGAAAGAGAGACGTAATATTCACAGAAAGAAGAGAGAGGCCAAAATACATGAGTGTTCGGATTTTGAGTTGATAGCCGACAGGAAAAGCAGCCGAAAAGTCTATCCGTAATTGCGGCGACTTACGGAAAATTTTAATTCACCTCATTTGAGAACTCGATTTCGTTAGCCGCCAATATGGGGTTGGTCAAGACAACCTTCCTTCTTTCGGTGAAGCGAAGATTGAGCTATTAATTTAAACGAAGCTTACTAATTTTTTAGGAGAGCAAAATACGTATAAAATTCTTTCCAAAACTTATAATTTTTCTATGAAAGTAAGCATTTAATTTGACGATATTACTATACTTTCCTTTTGATCTTCTATTTTTGCGACAGGATGAAAAGTTGATGTACATATATAGGAACGATTTTCCGCTATCCGTTTTCATGCTTGGTTTGGAGACCGGTTGTGCCATCTTCAGTGTAATTTTTCGTTCTCTAATTTTTTTACTTTGTCTTATTCAAACATTTTTCATTCATTAAATTTCTAGTTTATGAAATAAATGGAAAGTAAATGAATAAATAAATTCAAATTTGCTTCTAATAAAATAAAAATTAGTTTTAACCACTTATGTCAAAATGGTTGTTGTTTTTTGAAATGTCGTTGTACATTTATTTGATATTTTGTTAACACTTAGTAAAATAATTAATAAGAAATTATTTATTATAAACAAACAAATAGCTTTAAGTAATAACAAAAAAGCAATAAAATTGAAAAGAGTTCACATTAAGTTAAAGTAAAATAAAAATAAAGGATGATATAATTAATTGTCTTCTACTTCATTCCTGAAATATTTTGGTAGTCCTACATGGAAGTATATTTCTTTTAGATGGAGGATTGAAATCGAAAATTCTGGCAATAAATATCTGGTCTATAAATTGGATGCAGGGGTTTTGCCACTTACTATAACCTACCAAGCCCCAGTATGCTTTAATAACTTCAATCGAAAGAAATTGTTTTGCCAAAAGCGATTTAGTGAAATTGTGCCGGCACTAAATAGATACGTGCTCTTTTGTCAAAACTTTCTTACGAGTTTTGTTTTGAAATTTCACGAAATTCTTGCTTATTCGAAAGAGACTCTGTTGCCAAATGCAAATTTAAAAAGTGATAGAAGTTGAATTGATGAATGCTATATTATTTTAACTGCAAGTCCAGGAAAGGAAATATGCCGACTTTTTAATAAAAATCTGGGAAAATTTTCTTATCCCGAGAATTAAGTCGTTTTGTCAAACATCCACAAATAAGTATATAGATTTTTTTTTAAATTTTGTATGGGTGGGAACTCTTTTCAAAAATGTGGCTTGGTAAATGCATATATTAAAACTGTTTCTTAAAACAATTTAGTCTTATTATACTTTATTTAGCTTAAACAGACATTTCTTTAACTTTGGAAAAGTTGTGCCCCTTTTATGAATTGAAAAAAAACTTGTATAAATATTAATATTTATTTCAAATTTCCTAATTATACTCATTATTAATTTGTTTTTTTAATTTTTAAACCGCTAGCAACCCTTACAAATTCTTGTGGGACTAAAAGCTTGTGTAAATAAAAATTGACTTGATATATCCTAATTTATTAAACTTTTTTATTTTTTAAACAGTTGGCAGCCCCAAAAAATTTGTTTCGGAACTAAAAACCTGTGTAAATAAATACGTGAAATATCCTAATTTCACTCACGTTATTAAAAATGGTTGTCTTTTTTATTTTTAAACAGTTTGCAACCCTATATATCTTTTCGAGTTTGAAAATTGTGCAAATAAATATTTACGTAAATTGTCATCATTTCGCTTATGTTGCTAAGCATCTTTTTAATTTTCAAACAATTGTCAACCTCTAAAATTTATTTCGAGACTAAAACTTGTGTAAATAAATACTTACATAAAATATCCTAATTTCACTAACGTTATTAATTTTTTTTTAATTTTTCAACGGTTGGTAACCCTTAAATATAAAAATTTGCTTGAAATATTTTCATTCCACTCACGTTATTAAACATTTACTTTTTATTTATTTTTTTAGCAGTTGGCAACCTCAAAAATTTGTTTCGGAACTATTAACCGTTTAGTTTTAGTTTTAAACAGTTGGCAACCCTACAAATTTTTTCGAGGCTAAAAATTTGTTAAAATAAGTATTTACGTAAAATATCCCAATTTCACGTTATTAATTTTTTTTTTAAGTTTTTAAACAGTTGGCAACGCCTAGAAATTTTTAGAGACTGAAAACTTGTGTAAATAAATATTTACGGGAAATTTCCTGATTTCACTCACGTTATTAAGGATTTCGTTTATAATTTGAAAACAGTTGGCAACCCCTGACATTTTTTCCGCGACTAAAAACTTCGCCTACGATACAAAAATTTAAGATATTGTTGTGTCATAAACAGTTGGCAACCCCTAACATTTTTGTTTATACTAAGTTTTCCTTAACCTCTACCAGTTCAAATCAGTATTGATGCATTTATTTTGTAAATTTAGTTGAATTTAATTTTTTTTTAACAATTGGTAACCCTCTACAAACATAGTTCTCGAATAAACTTCTAAAACCTTTTGCATTGACAACAGTATACTAAATTTTCAATTACGTTATAAATAAAATTGAATAAAGATTATGTGAAAGGTACCGCCGTCACTTGTACGAATTTGTATAGCTGTAACTGTACAAAAGTAAAATTAATATGAAATAACCTTTACCCCAAGAGTTTTGAATATCTAGAGTATCTATTAAAATCAAGCTCTTTGCCACAGACGACGCATAACTGCAACCCACCCTGCCCTCCACAAGCAGCCAGCAGCAGCAGTAATGCCAAGGTTTTAGCGAAATTCACAAGTGCTCGCTGGCCAGGTGATGGTGATGGTGGTGGTGTCTGCACCTTTTGCCAACATCGAAACCATTGGTTGCAAATATTTAGATGGCTATTTCGTGCTGCCTGTGCAAAGAGAATGATTGTGTGTGTGGCTGGGTGTGTGTGAGCTAGAGTGCTACGTTTGCATTTGGCAGCGTGTTCGTGCGTAACAAATTGAAAATGAAAATGAAAATGAAAATTTTGGAAATAGAAATTCCAAATGCAACAGAGCGGAACTTCAACATCCAGCCGCAACATCAACAGTGCCATAACAAAAATAATGGCAAATGCAATGGAGTTAACAATAACAATAACAACAACAACAACAACAATAAGTTAACTGGCAAATCGCTAGCCGTAAACACGTTTATGCCATCCAACATTGAGCAGTGCGAACGTGCAACATTGCACATGGCACTAACTCAGCTCGAGTGGACTAAGTAAGGCGCTTCGGGTAAATGCTGAATATTACAATGCTGTTGTAAGTAACAACAACAACAAAAAAAAAGCAAAAAAAAAATATGCACAGCAATGCAAAATGAGAAAATCGCCACAAAGGATGCTGCAATTCAAATTATGAAACTGGCGCTTAAGGCAAGTTGAAAAGCGAAAATGCTGCATGTACACTTGCCACTTGCCACTTGCCAATTGGCGCCATTTGCTGATGAGGCGCACACCATAGCCCAGTGCTTATCAAATCTTTTGATTTCTGTGGCAATTAGTATTTGGTGGCAACATTGAAAGTTGCTCGTTAACTTACATGCCTACTTACCTGCATTTATGTATATTCAACGCTTTGTGGCATGCAACTTCTTGTACCAACACGTGTGAGAAATATGCGCATAGTATTTACAATTAATGACTCATAAGCAATTTGATGTTGCACAATAAGTAAGTGCGTGAGTGCGTGAGTGAGTGACAACAAGCAGTAAGCCAGAAATTTTAATTAGTGTGTCTGTGTTGGTTGGCAGCAAGGAATCCAATGTTGCCACATTGAACAAATTAAATGGCTTTTAGTGTCATGGCGTTCACATTCGCCGCATACAAATGCAAGCAAGTAAGTGAACAAAGGATTAGCAATTACTCTTGAATGGGCGACGATGTCGTGGCTGCAACATGCAACACGCGCTAAAACTAAACAGCGTACAGTGGTAGAGTACCACTAATTTTTTGTGGCAAAAAATAGAAGGAACAGGCTTAGTGCTTTAATTTTTCGTATGTAACCTTTAAGGGCGAAAATAAAGAGAAAAAAAAAACGAAAAATGGGTGTCGTCGATTTATTTTAAATCACATCTCACATACAAACCTAACCTCAAAAACGCCTTAAAAATGCCACAAAAATTGTATCGGTGAATATATGACCGCAAAATTTTGTACCTATAATAATAATAATTTTGCAAGTGAATATCGAAAAAATGAGCGTAATCGATTAATTTAACGCACATCTCCTATAGAAACCTAACCTCAATAATGCTTTAAAAGTTCCTTAAGAAGTTCATCGATGAATGTATGGCCCCAAAACTCTGCCAATATGTTTGTAATAATATTGTAAGGGATAATCCACAAAATGAGCGCGCAATTGATTTATTTTAACGCACACCTCCCTTACAAACCTAACCTCAAAAACGCTTGAAAAATGCCATAAAGAATATATGACCCCGAAATTGCGTTCATATATTTAAAACAGTACTGTAAGGGATAACGCAAAATTGAGCGTAATTGGTTTAATTAAACGTACATCTGCCACACAAACCTAATCTCAAAATTGCTTTAAACATTCCATAAAAAGCGCATCGCTGAATATATTACGGCGAAATTTTCTACCTATAATAATAATACAATTGTTAGCAAATATCGAAAAAATTTGTTTAATCGGTTTATTTTAACACACAGTTTCCATATAAACCTAACCTCAAAAATTCCATAAAAACGCATCGATCAATATTACACCCAGAAATTGTGTCCTTATTTTTTTAATAGTTTTCTAAGAAAAGACTGAAAAAATGAGCATAATTGGTTTATTTTGACGCACAGCTCCCATACAAACCTAACTTAGCTAAACGCCTTAGAAATGCCATAAAAAGGTATTAAAAAGTTTTCCATTTTAACAAAGTGCAATCTGAGGTTAAAACAATTAAAGTTGGAAGTAAAAAGTCATGATATTGATACTTTATTTTAAGATCGTACGAAAACGGTGCATCAGGGTGGACAAAACTCTTTATACTTCATAGCTCAAAAAAGAAAATTTATAGTTTTGTCAAAGTGTTGGTGCCCAAAAAATTACAAATGAATATCCATTTCTTGTAAAACAATATCTCTTTGCCTTTAGAAAGTTTTTGGATAGGCACCAATTAGGTTGTTATCTTACCATATCGAATTTCAATATTCAGTTTTGAAAAATGTGTATTCTTCCCGGTTCATCGTTTAATTTTTGACTGTTTTGTGCCCCCAATATGGCACTTCGAACCTAACTAAATTTGACAGTACAGGACAAACCTCATCTGCAATACCGGATTTAACTAAATTGCCGCCCTGTGGAATGTCGAAATGTCACTCTTTTCACTATAAAAAATCTTTCAACGTTGTTAGTTTTTTTTTAGAGACCGACGATAATTGGATGCTCATTTTCGCCCGACAACGTTCTCTTCAGGACCATCCATAAAATATGTGACACCACATTTAGTCAAAATTAATCCCCCACCCTGCGCCAGAAAATAAGTTTTCTTGTAATATTAATTTTTGTAGTATCGACCGTTTTGAGTTGTTTCAGAGTATTTGCTTCAAATAATTTGCGTTATAAGAAAAAAGAAGCCGGAAAATAGTTTAGTTTTAAACTTTATTTGAAATTTTCCGGCCCTGAAAATTTGCCGCCCTGGGCAGCTGCCCCTGTGGCCCTTATGATAAATCCACCCCTGCCTTCAATTGGAAAAGGGATTAGCTTAGAGCGTGACCTTTGACGAGGCTATTTTTATTCCGTCTGATTGACATATTCAAATATTCTTCTGTAAATAATCCATTTTTCACAAATACCATACGATCAAGCACTCGATTCCAAAAACAAAAAAATTAAAACGAATATAAAATATGGGTATCAAATGCCAAAAGTATCGATATGTTTTTTTTGTACATCCCCTTTATTACCCCTGCCTATGTCAGAATTATGAAAAAAAGCATTATGAGATCAATATCTCAATACAAATATAATAGAGAACCATATCTTTTAAATAGTTTACAATGAAAATCGCAGTAACAGAATCATACTATAACTCAATCTCATCAATTAGTTAAAGTCTCTGGATGGTAGGTATGACGTTATCAATCGTTTGAGCCTACTGTGAAGTCTTTCTTCGTTTAGGCGTATTTGTTGTACTTCAAGGTTGGCGTAACTTTTCAGGTCTATAATATGTTTCGTGCTAATTTTCTTAATTCTTTCTTCTACTCTGCAAACTGTGAGTTCCTGATGTAGGGTATAATTTGTGATGTGCTAAGGATCATCTGCTACTTTACGTATAACTTTTGATTGAGCGCGCTAAATTTTTGGGACGTTTGTTTTGGATTGGTTTCCATATCTGGATGCCATGGGTCTAGACAGGAGCCATGACAGTTTTGTATATTAATATTTTGTTACTTAAAGATAAGTTTCCTATTTCCCTAAAAACCATTGCAGTTGGCGGAATTTATTTTTTATTTCGTTTCTCTTCTTATTTATGTGGTCATTCCATGTAAATTTAGCATCTATCGTAATATCAAGATATCTTGCTTTATTGTCAGTTTTAATTGGATGGCCATCTATTTTAATTAGTTGCTGTTGGTTGATCTTGCAGTTTGGAACGATTTCCCGTCAATCGGTGTATACTTTGAAAAAATGTTCATGCCACCTCAAATCATAATTTTATGCCAAATTCCGTTCCTTGCAAAACACCGCGAAATATCTCCCTGTAAATCATTCCAACGGTTTTGAAAATGACCTGGAAATGGCTGCGAAATATTTTCCCTCACTGTATGTGCACGCTTCATTCGGTGATTCCCGGATTCTAGTTCTGGCCGGGGTAAGAAACATCAAAAATTATAGAACATTTTATTTTACCGCCAAATTATATTATTATTATTATTGTTATTTCTGTAAGCGCACTGGTTTTTAGCTAGATAAATCTCGTCAACGAATTAACCATCCGATCATAATTTATAAATTCCTTATTTAATTTTTTATAGGAAATCGAAACTGTATTCTTTCTAAAAAGTAAATATTAATAATAATAGTAAAACCTTAATGTTGATGCTAACATCATAAAATGATCTATGGTTGGACAGAAATATAAGAATTCAATGTTCAAAAATCTGTACTTTTCCGCCGAAGTCCCACAGTGCGCCGCGATGATACCAGGCGGCAAGCGCTTAGCTAGGCATTAAGAGCTTTTCCAGTCAGCCAGTGCCAGTGCGGTGGCAGTGACAACAAATGATCTTTATTATTATTTAGTAAATGCAAGACATTTATTATCGCTCAGCCAAGGATCTAAGTAAGTAGATATGTGCATATGTTACAAATGTATTTAATAGTTTGCAACATTAATGTGCTTTACATCTACGATTAATATATGTTTACGTATGTGTACACTGTACAGGCAGCACTCTCCCGTACTCATCTAAGTCTACGTTGCATGCTTGGCTTAAACCGAGCAAAAAGTGAAGTATAAACATACTTGTTATTGGTGATTTAATAGGCGGAATTACGCGAATATATAACCTCCCTTTTCCAATCGACAACTTCACCTATGTACTATCCAAAAAGGCTTGGTGATCCCCTTCATCTCTAAGGAGGCGCTGATAGCCGATATAGAGTTCGGTATAATTTTCATCCAAGCATCTCAAGACAAATGCCCTTAACATTAGTGGACTTGAACGAGATATATGGGACCTTGTGCCGGAAGGCACACTGTGGAAATCCAGAAGCGACTGTTTTCACAGAGGATCGCTTCCCCAGTCTTCGTCTGCCCCAGATGGGGCGGCAGATTTGAACACCTTGGCAGATACAAAAAGCCCCGTAATTTATATTCAATTCAGTCCTCAGTATCCGGCAAAAGAGGGTACTAAAATCATTTGAGGCCGTATCGATATTTGTATGTAGTGGCGACATGACTATCAAGACCTTTGAACAATTTTCTAATTTTCAATTTTCTTTTTGTAAACAATGTTTTTGTTTCCACATCAGACATCACTCTAAATAAATATTATACTTATATGAAAATAACTATCTACATTTCCCTACAAATCAACTGCAAAAAATACCGTTTTTCGGCCTCTAAATTGTCTGAATAAAAATATTAAAATATTTCTGCAAGAAAATCAAAATAATAAAAAACAATATTTGATTTAGTTGCGCAGAAATTAATCGGTAAAGTTTTGGCTTGAATTAATCTTCCAAAAATGAACTAAAACAGCATCGTTGAAGTCAGTATATAAATATTTTATCAAGATGTGGTACCTCCTTAAAACAAATGTTTTTTAAACTAATCTGCGATCGCTGAACATAAAATTTAGTTTAACTTATTTTTCCAACCAAGCGTTTTCGAGATATAAAGTCGACAAAACCCAGTTTTCGTGGTCGTTTTGCAGTCATTGCAAAAAACCCCAAAGTGGCTAACAAACTAACTAAAATTCTACGGCTACCATTTTAAGGATACATTCAGTTTCTTTTGCGTTGCTGTATTTTCTCTGTAAATCGAAATGGGACGTTTTGAGTTTCAACAGTTTAATGAATGAATGAAATGATACAACTTTTTTTATTTCATTTCTTTTTTGACACAAAACTTATGGTTAAACAATAACTCAAAAAGGTTGAAAATTTTTCGATGTTTTAAACTTTTTTTGACGTAAAAATCTTACAGGGAGAAAATTATATTGACCGCTTTTATTTCATTTTTAAGAATTCTTATAGTTTATGTCCGATTCTTATGGTTCGCATTTTCGTACAATAATAAAAATGTCGTTACTTTAAACATATTAACATAACAATAATAATATAAACGACTTTAGAAAAAGCTCGAAAATGAACTTGTGTTTTTTTTTTTTGCATTTAAATGCCTGTAACTAAAAACGTGCTATTTCGATATGCACTAAAAATATATGTGCTATTGTAAAGAAGTTGGATTCATCTTGAAAACGATTGCCATAGAAGGTAAGGCTCGGTTTTTTGTTATTCTGGTGTTTTTAGACGCTAAGAGAAAGAGGACTTCGAAAACATGGGTTTTGCCTGTATGCCGCGATTCGATTATACAATTTCAACATATCCTGGGAAAACTTTTTGGATTTGGACAAGAGTGATAAAGTTAAAGCAGTTTTTTAAATCAATCCAATGTTGACTTCAGTGAAGATGATAAAAATGCCGATTAAATTAATTTCAATGAATTGACAGAAGAGCGACGAAAGCACAGGTAGCGATCATGTTATTGAATCTCCCACATCATCCTCGAATAGTAAATCTAAAAAACTATTTTCCGGAATTCTGCATGAAATGGTCGTTCAATTCCTTAAGCCTAGTTCATACAAAAACTTTGAAGATTATTTCCACTCCAGACCCGAAAAATAAACTGTAGAGAGTTAAGTCAATAGTAGAGATGGTGCTGTATTGAGTTGGTAGCTGAAATAACGAGCTACTCAATTGTTGAAAGAAGTATACCATTTACTAGGAAATGTCATGTCCGTCAAGTGATCAGATCAAAACCACGGCCTTTTGGCTTAAAAAATCTTGTAGGCGCTATTGTTTGTGGCACCGTAGTGGATTTTGAAGTATTTCAAGGGGCTGGAACATTTGAAGATTATGGCCTTCGACATGGAACATCCAAAGTCATGAGACCGATAAAAAAACTTGCCTAAGGGCAGCCAAATATATTTTTATAAGTTTTTTTTACTACAATTCGATTCATCAGAATCATTGCACCATAAGGTTACAGGCGCAAAGATGTGAACCGCGGCGATATCTTTCAATTTATAAAAAGCAACTATGTAGCAGTTGTGAAGTGGAAGGACACAAAATCGGGTCTGATTGCACCAAGTCTCGAAAGGATCCAAGAGGTAAAGGAATGGACATCCAGAATGCCGTTCTCCTGTTGAAATACAATTCAGTAATTCAGAACTAAAACTCGATAATGGATGGAATACAGAAGGGAATCTAAGCTTATAGAACTGCCAAGGTAAAATATAAAGTCATTTTTAAATTTTAAAATGAAGCTTATTACTGTATTAGTAGCTGCTTTTGAAGCAACGCAACATATTGAAAAATTTCAACTACCTGAAGATTTGTATGGAATAAAATATCGCCCCCATGATGCTTCAGATGATATAAGGTTTGATTATTAATAAAATACGCTATTTTTTATGTATTTTCAAATCGGTACAGCTCACGTAAATCTTAATATTTTTCCGAAGTATTTTAGTTGATGTCTTAAAATAAAATAAATATAAATAATTTTATAGCGTGATGCACCCTAATGTGCATTCATATAGTAAAGAGTAAAGTGTTACGCTGAGTAGAACGATTTTGTCCCATTTAAATGGCTGTGTAGTTTTAGGCGGCAGCCCTCTATTTCAAATTGTTGTTATTATTTCAGTATTTACGGTTGCCGCCACAACGACTGTGGCAAGTTCTTGTTCTAAGATTTATTATCACATTAAAAGTTATTTGTACAAATGCCAGTGGATAGTTTTCGAAGTCAAAAAGTATTTGCCGCACGAGAACCAAGAAATGAACACACACTCGTCTGGTATAAGTTTTGAACCGACGAATGTAGGGTTGGCCTTTTTATTGTTGCGGTTAAGTTGCATTGTTTGCTTATAAGTGTGTGTGTGTTTGGCTGTGTGTGTGTGTGTGTGTGTGCGAAAATTACCAACTTCAATGCATTTCGGCAAAAGTTGCATCCAAAAATTGCTATCCAAATTTAATTAAAGACTAGCCAGATGGGTTCAAAAGTAAGAAAGCCTAATTTTATTTAAATAACTGTAATAAAAGCTGGCTCTAAATGTGCTCAGAATGCGGCCGAAACTAAAAATTGCAATTCAACTAACCTGTCTTGCTTGAATGGAGTGCAATATACGCTGGCGTGCTA
Source organism: Anomoia purmunda (assembly GCA_951828415.1). Lineage (NCBI taxonomy): Eukaryota > Metazoa > Arthropoda > Insecta > Diptera > Tephritidae > Anomoia > Anomoia purmunda. The sequence continues at coordinate 51,469,669 of OX639995.1, forward strand.
AAATAATTTGCATCGCTGTAGAAGTTCTGTGTTCCATTGGCGAAAGTTTTGCGAAATGATTTTCGGCGAATCTTCGTCACTAGGCCAATTTTTTGCGGCAAGGATGGCGGAAGGTCTGCTTTGTGAAAAATTCCCTTCCAATCCCACCATAAACTAAGATCATCTTTTGCGGTTAATCAAAATGAGGTTCCGATTCCAGTCCCAATAGGGTTAATTAACAGAAGTATTCGCCTCCACTACCTTCATCAATCTCCTTAAAGATGGCGCACAGTGGCAGGATGCAGAATTGCAAAATGAACATGGCCTGCGTATGACCTTAAGAGAACATAAATTCATCTGACGAAGGGTAGGCGGAACTTTCTTTCTTAGTCGTCGCGAGACTCATGATAGTTCTCACGGCACACTAGCATATGGGAACCCAAGCCAGAAGTATTGGTATTGCCTAAAATGATTACCGCAGAAAGTGCAGAGATGAAAATGAATAAGAGACAGTAGAGTACCTTCTGTGCAGATGGATAGCTTTAATGAGGAATCGTAAGGATACTCTGGGGTCTTTTGAGAAAAATTTTCTACAGTGAGGCGGGACGTAAATACAAAAATGTTATCCCTAAAGATTGGTCTGGGTTGTTCTTCTTCAGTCGCGATATCATTGCTGCAATTTGAAGGCGTTGAAAAAAATTGTCTCCATATATGTACCAAGAGTACTCTGGATTCTGGTACCAGATTTCCATCTTTGACTTTACAGCAACTTGCTCCAGTTTTAAAACAGTTAGTTGTCTGCCTTATTTTCGAATACAATTTTAACGCCTGTCACTAACTCATGCTCTTTCCACTCACGTCTTTCTGCCTTGCGTTTTCTATTCTTTAAAATACGTCCCTCTTGTCTCCTCTTCCTATGGTACCGTTCCTCCTATCTGATGTCGAACTCACAGAATTCACTTTTGGTTTAATCGTCCTTCTCCTCCATCGGCGCATGCGCATAAATTAAGTGAAAATTATTGAACCCTACTTTAATGCGGATTTTAAAAGTTGGTTCACTGTAACCTGGAGAAAATCATAGAAGTATCCGCCCTACCACAAACCCCACACCTAACCTGGGCAAGGTCGCATGACCATTCATATTTTTTTCGAGAATATCCAGCAGTTGGACAGAGACACCTTCCCTATAGAGGGTAAGGGCATTTCAAGCGCAGTCCATAAATCGTAGACCTTGTTCCATTTGTGGGATAAATATACCAATATACATATAGAAACTTGTAATACTAATAAGTACATAACTCTGCTTATAATGGATCAAATTACTAAAGGTTTTCTTTGGTTTATGGTCGTATTACAAAGTTGTGTACACAAAAAAAATTTGGTTGAATAACTTTTTATTGAAAGTGTAAGGAAACCTTGTGTGGTTGCAAAATAAACCCTTAGCATTATTCTAATTTTCTAGAGGTCCACACCTTATAATTTCTAGCGTTACGAGTATATGTACTTTACTACATATTTATCGAGCCGTCCGCAACAATTTTTAAATTAACCAAAGTATTTTTCGAAGTGTACCCAAGTGTAGTTAGCTTTCTCAAGGCTAAAGCTAAGATGTCTTAGCTCCATAATTTATTTGCATAGCAATTAGTTATCAGTAATGCAAGCGATTATAGAGCTAAAGTGCTTTAACCACTGCAGAGGCTTTAGATTGGCACACAAGCGTCCAAAATGTGACAAACAGCAATTAGGAGAGAACATTTAGTACATATGTGCATACAAGTATATCGTATGATGAGCAGATTAGTGGCCAAAACAAGACAATTGCGAAATGTAACGACAACCGGATGCGATTTCTATATATTTACAAATTGCGATGCATGTAAGAAATCAACTTCACTTATGTGACTGTTGTGACTTATATAGGAAATACATGGACCAATCAATCCCCATTGCAAGTTGACCAATGCACAGTGGTAAATCCCATAGGCCAAAATTTAAAAAATAAAAATACGAATTTCTTCCCCAAATATGTTATCTCTATTCCATGAAAAAATAAGGTTTCAAAAGCGATTATTGGTTTTGTTTTTCTTCGCAGCTACTCTTCAAAATTACACGCAAATGGAGAGCAAACCACTAGTTTTGAACATTCTGCGTAAGCATAGCAATTGCGAAGCGCAGATTAAAAAATCTAAAAGAAAGCATAGGAACTTTTTAGAAAACCTTAAATCAAAATAATTTTTAATTGAAGGTACACACTTTATTCTAATGAAGTTTTTTTTTTAAATTGATTGCTTTGCGTATATAAAAATATTAATGTTCGCTTAGTGTCATTGACATTTTCAGTTCAGGTACGAGGGTTGCCTTTTATATTTTGCGCCTTCGCATTACTACATGTGATAAGCTGTAATTAGATATTTGTATCGTAAAGTTTGGTATTTTTTGGCATAAACTTGCATATAACGTTTTCACTTACAAGTTTTATTTGTGTTTATTTATAGTGAGTTTAAAAATTCATATTGCCTAAAAATGGAATTAACCCGTGAACATTTTCGTGCGATGATTTACTACGATTTTCGACGTGGATTATCGAAACAGGAGTGCATCAATCAACTTACTTCTACTTTGGGTGTTGAATCACCACACTTAGCCACTGTGAAACGATGGTGCAACGACTTCCTACGTGGCCGCCAATCTTTGCAGGACGAATTTCGTGAAGATCGTCCAAAAACGGTGGTTGTGCCAGAAACAGTCGATGATGTGCGTCAATTGATAATACAAGAACGTCATGTGACATATCGCAAAATAGAAGCATCCTTGGACATTTATGGGACCAGCATACATTCAATATGCATGAGCGTTTGGTCGTAAAGAAGATTTGTTCTCGTTGGATACCGCATAATTTGACAATTGCCCAAAAAAGACTCGTGTCGATTGGTGTAAAGAAATGTTGAAGGAATTTAGCCGCGGTGGATCAAAGCACGTCTATGACATCGTAACAGGTGACGAATCTTGGATCTATGCATATGAGCCGGAAACAAAGCAGCAATCGACTGTATGGGTGTTCCAAGACGAGCCTAATCCAACAAAAGTTTTTCGCGCAATAAGCACCTCAAAGCAAATGGTCGCCTGTTATTTCGGAAAATCGGGCCATGTCGCAACTGTTCCACTAGATAAACTTAAAACGGTCAATTCTGAATGGTATACAACCATTTGTATGCCAAAAGTTTTTGGAGAATTAAGGAAATCCAACCGCCGAAGACAAATCATTGTTCACCAAGACAATGCGAGCTCTCACGTATCGATTCACACAAGAGAGATTTTGAGGACTCAATTGATGGGTCATCCGTCTTACAGCCCTGACTTGGCACCTAATGATTTCTTTTTATTCCCGAACATCAAAAAAAAACTTCGAGGTCAACGTTTTTCAACGCCTGAAGGAGCTGTCGAAGCCTTCAACCAACTCGTTTTAGAGGTATCCTCTTCTGAGTGGCAAAAGTGCTTTGAAAATTGGTTCAAGCGAATGCAGAAGTGTATTGACTTGGATGGAGAATATTTTGAAAAACAATAAAATTATTTTCCTTTATATTTGACTGTGTTTTCATTATTAGGCGCAAAATATAAAAGGCAACCCTCGTATTAGTTATGCCCCCTGCAGGTCTCCACAATATTTTTTTTTTTTTAATAAAAGTTATGATTTAAGACTCTCAGTTGTAAAGATCACCTGCATATTTCTGTTCCTTATTGCATCATTTGCGAAACAGCAACTCCAACTTGTTGATTCTGTGAATGTTTTTTTTATTTATTTATACTATATATTTACTAAAATAACTCTTCGTTTTTTTTTTAAATTTACCAACAACTTCAATTTAAAAAAAAATCCAAATATCAAAAATCCAATGCGAATTTTGAGCTCAAACTTTACAAAATTAAATGGATATTCGAAAATTTTCTAAAAATTCTGAACAAAAATTTTGAAATTGTAATGTAATTTTCTTGATTTTTATTAAAGTTTTTTAAATTGTGTCATAAACAGTATAAAAACTGCAAAAAATTATGCCAATTCGTACCAGCATAGTTGGAAAACTTTACTCAGTTCTTGACAAAACTTTCATTGCCGGTGGCTTTTCTTAAGTAAATGGTAGAAAACACTAGCGAAAAGATCAATCAGCCAAACCGCGAATGACCGATAGCTTAAGTGAAAAAGGAAAAGGGGAATTATTGTTGCAAGAACTGCAACTACACATTTTACATATAACGCCGCTGCTGCTCTGCAAGGCAATGTCATACATAAATGAAAAGCAGTTAATTAAGTGCACTTGCACTGTCTTACTGCTGTCACTTACTTACTACACTTTCTTACAATACCTATATAAAATATTCATTTGCCATGAATGACAACACTATATACTTAAATATTAGCAAAAAACAAAAATAGACCAACTGACGAAGATTAAGTACTTGCTATTTATGTTTGTTTGCATGTAAGATGATTATGAAGCAAAAAACGTGGTATTAGTGAGTAACTTGTGGTACTTACTGGTTTCGTTTTTTTTTTATTTTAATTTTTTCTTTATTCGAAAATAAATTTTCCCAATGCCTTCAGGCGCCTGCTGCTTTTGTGCTGGAAATTGAAAAATGTGCAGTAATTGAAGTTGAAACTTTGCTGCTGCTGCTGCTGCTGCTGCTTGAGGGCAAAAGCGAAAGAAAAAAAATAATAATAATAAATTTAGTGTAGAAGTAAGATAGAAAAGTTTGATAAATATTTGCGCGCATTTAAAAATTCAAACTTAGTAATGCGTTTTATTTCACAATTCCACTTTATTTTATATTTTTGGTTCTTTGCACACCGCGTACCTCCTCAACGCTTGCATCTAGGCGCTCGAAGTTTTGGAACACGATGTGCATGCAATGCTTACGTCCGATCTGATTAAGCTTTGTGATTATATAATTTTTTTTTCGCTTGAGACAAAAGTGCTTAGTAATATTTTTTGAGTAATCAAAAACTCGGTTGGCTGAGATGTTAAAGTTTTCTTAAACAGAAAATTATAAAAATTATAAAATTTTCCAAAATCCTGCTTTGTAAGAATGACACCAACTTTGTTTGATGAGTAAGTATATGTATACAAATGTTTGTACCTACATATAACAGACACCTAAGTTAAAAAGCCAAATAAAAATAGTAAAATATGTATTTTCTCTAAACGATTTGAATTTATTGACCAGAAATCAAAATAAAGTCGAAGAAGTTTGTTTCGACAAAGTTGTTAAGATAAGAAGAAAATGTGATTAAATTCTATTTTTTGACTGATAAGTATACATGTTTTTTTTCAATTAACTTAAATTTTATTAGACTACAAATCATTAATGAGAACAGATAATAACTAAGAACAAACCACGAATAGGTCAATGAACCTCTCATTGAGTGATACCGCGACAGATATGGAGAAAGACACTTTCATGTACAGTGGGAGATTGTGGGCATAACAAAAAAACAAAGAATTAATAAAAATCATTTCTTTACATGAAAAGTACGAGCTCTATAATGATATGGAAACAGTCAAATGCGTAAAAATTCCATGTTTGCGGTGGCTTGGACAAGTCGTACCTATGGATCATAATGTTCCGCTCCCATGGGTGAAGAACGAAAGCGATGGGCCTACGCACACAAAATGGAATGACCAAGTGCAGAAAAACCTAGCTACACGTGGAGTGTAGGATTGGTTCAATTTCGCAAAGGATAGAGGCGCTTGGTGGAGTTTATCGATCTCGGCGAAGAAGGGGCAACCTTCCTAAAATTAGCTTTGATCCTTCTTGCCGAGATGAACCACTTTACACTCATAAGCTAAAATAATCTTTTTTTTCGGATCATAAAATCAATTTCAAGGACTCATTCAAAAAAAAAACTCGAATATATCGATCTAATCCTTACGCCATACGCTGTACAAATCTGCATTGCACAATCGTTATTTTTACTTTCTAGATCAAAAATAATCGTTATTTATTAATTTTTGTTTTTCGGATCAACTTTGATCGTTATTTTGTGATTTTTGTTTTTTTTTTTTGATCAAAAATAAAAGTCAATTTATTTTCTTTATTTTATTTTATAATTTTTATTTTTCAGATCATATTTGGTCCGTATTTTGTGGTTTTTATTTTTCGATCAAAAATAATCGTTTTTCATGGACATACAATTTTTCGATAATAAAAAAATTTATTTAGGCGACATTTTGTGTCATTTTTTTCGATCATAAAACATATTTTTGTAATCGCCGACATATTTGGCGTTTATTATGATCGATAAATTGTAAATACAAGAGTAACGATTATTTTTAATCGAAAAAATGTAATCCAAAAAAAACGATCAAACTAGATCAAGAAATAAGAAGTAAAAAATGGCAAGCAAACTTGAACGAAAATATCAAAAAAAAAAAGAAACAACATACACGAATAAAACACGAATAATAACACAAATAACAGGAAAAAAAATTAAAAAAAAAACAATCAAACTTGAAGGTAAAAACTAAAATCCAAGAATAACGATTGTGTTTGACCGAAAAAATAAAAACCACAACATAACGATCAAACATGATCGAAACAATAAAAATTAAAAAATAACGATCAAACTTTATCGTAAAAAAAACTTTCAAAACGATTATTTTTAATCGAAATATAAAAATCACAAAATTACGATCAAACTTGATCGAAGAAATAAAAATTCAAGATTAACATTTATTTTTGATCGAAAATCATCAAATAATGATTAAGTCATGAATTTGTATAAAAATTTAAACCGTTACGGTCTCAAAATTTAAATTTACTTTTGAAACAAGTGGGAACGCTTAACATAAAAAATTTAAGAAAAATCGACATACGTACTTCTGTATGAAACGCTTCCACTGTGCTCAGGGTCATACAGTCGGTAAGCAACACTTTTGGAGATACTTTTTTCAAATTTTTAGTACCGAAACGGCAATTAGCGATTGAGATGTTAAATATATTTAGATAAAATTAAAATTCAAGTTTTTGTTTTGAACGAGGCAAATTAGTTTAAATTTATAAATAGTTATTTGAGAAATTAAAATAGTCTTAAAAGATTTCGTATTTACAAGTGTCAAATACGTGCCTCCATTATTTATTCATTATTATTTATATATTAACGGTCCATTGGAAGTCAAGAATGAGCAAAGTTAGAGAAGGACAGAGCTAAAAAGAGATAAATCGAGATTATAAACAAAAAGAGGAACAATCCAACATATGGCAGAACGAATGAGAGATTTGTTAGTTTTGTTTGTGTTATAAAATGTCAGCATAAAAGAAAAATAATTGGATGTCATCAGCGATTGGGTGGATGCCCAAAGAGAGGGTTAGTGGTCTGCGGAAAGTGCAATCATTTATTCTATGATTATAGATTGCAAATGGATGACTATGAACATAACTCCCATAAGAACTCCTACATATATTTGGAAGCCAAGCTTCAGTCGATAGCATCAAAAACTACCGAAGTTGGAGCTAGTTCGCCAAATCGGATATTTGGCGAACCGAATTAAACTGGTAGATCATCTTAGAACCCGAGAATATTTGAAGGGATGTATCTCAAATAGTTTGCCTTATCTTTAAAAGAGTTTTTCTTAAAATAAGTATTTTGAAATTTGTTTATATTAATCAATAATAAAAACACCATTGAATTTTTTTCACATTTCCGCCTTTTGATTGAATTTCCTACATCTCGCAATCGTGTAAAATTATACAGGAAGTATTTTTTAATTTAATTGAAACAAAACAAATGTTTTTTACGAGACTGAGTCATATGTAACAAAAAGTAATCTATCTTTTTTTCGAAGTTAGCCTCCGAAATCAAGATATTGGCTTTCGCAGCTCGAAATTGAACCTTTGATAAATAAATATTTTTAATTATCTTATGTCACCAAGTAAAAAATTAAAAATATGGCCGTCATCCGTCTTTTCTTTTTAGCATTTTTTGTTCACATGCCAAAATTTCGAAATTTTAAGAATCCAATATTTCAAAAAGTTCCAACGGTAACGAGACTTCTTTCTTTGATCCCTTATACAAGTTTTCAGTTACTTATGTGCATACAATTTTGAACTTCGAAGCCTAATGTCTTGATTTCAGAGGGTAACTTCGAAAAAAACGGAGAACTTATTTTTCTTAGTAAGGACTCAATCTATTGTAAAAAGTGATGCACAGTGTGAGTATAGGTAATATTTGATGAATTAAAAAAAAAGAAATCCACAAATACATCCCATGAGTTTGAGATAATTCAATTCATTTATTTGCATTCAAAAAATTGTGAAAATTGTTTTTTTTTTGGGATAGTCACACAGCAAAAATATTGATATTTATTTATTTTAAGTATTGTGCTCTCCTTTGGAAGCCGAAAAACCACTTCAATCATTTAGATTTTATGCCAAGCAAGTAGACTTTTGACCCATAGCACTTTAATACTGAGGCGATTCTAAATGAAGGCATTTCGATCGAATTTCCAACCTAAGATAGGTCAAGTTGAGTTCGACAATAAGTCGGTTATGGCATTTACTCAATAGCCTTTCCCATCCTTTACTCCTTTAATCCATTTGCGACTAACGAAATTTCTAGGCAAAGTTTGAATGGTGGCAAAAGAACTGAACGCCACATTTGCAACTAAGTGCAATTTTAAAACAATCCACAGTTTTTGATCAAAAGACCGGTCAAGTTGTTATGCAAAGTGTTGCCTCAAGCATTTTGAATGCATTACATGCAACAACACTACTATCTGTGCATATTGACTAAGTTGTCTTTATATTTTCGCCTCTTTCGTCTACTCACCATGCAGCCATGCAAATCAAACTGCTACAGTTGTTTTTCACACTAACCAACCGCTCTCGTTATGCCTCAACAGACGTTGCATCCTTTGCAAGGCGTTGCCTAAGAAAAGTAAGAAATTAAGAACAAAGCGGTCATTAAGTCTTTGCACTGCCTCGTTTTTTTTTATTTTGCAACATCTTCCACGCTCCTCTTTTCACTTCCCCCCCCAGCTCCTTTAATAACAAAATTCTTGCATTCTGATTGAAATGCCCTTTCCTTTTGAAGTGGGTTAGTTTTTCGAGCCTGCGAAGTGTCTGCCTGCGCTGATGAAGAAAATAAATTATTTTGATAGCGTTTCCTTGTACTGCCCCGCTGAAAGGCAGTTTGCTACTTTTTCCCGCTGATTCTTTGTTTTTATCTCTTTGCACTGTTTTTTTTTTTTTGTTGTTGTTGCACTTCGTGATTAATTGCAAAGAAATTATGAATTAATGATGCTCGTTGAAGTTGGATGGAGCGCCGGGGCGTATACGCGATTTGCTTTAGCCCCGCTTGCTGTTGCTGCTGCCGTCGACACCAACGCCGGCACCTACACCGACACCGGGTGTGCAAACCGTTTATGCTTCATTTGTGGCGAACAAAAGGCAGCTAAGGCAGTGTAGTGATTTAATCTAAATTTAACTCGTTTGCTTTGAAGTAACGCAAGTGGGGCGAATGTTTTTGTGCGATGCTTTCGAATGAAGTGAGAATGAAAAATTAGCATTATGGCAGGCATTAGGCGCAAACAGTTGTATGATATAATTTACATTTTGTGCTTTTGTGCTTGATTTAGATAGCTATGCCCAAGTGTGCAATTTTTATCATAAATAACACTAGTTTACAGTACATTTGTTGCCGAAGAAATTTTAGCTGTTGCTGACTACATATAATATGCTATTTTCAAAAATATAATTAGAATATTTTTATCAGCTCTAGTTTCTGAGTTTCAGCTATGTAGGTATTAGACAGAAAAAAAGATGTATTTAATAAGAAAATCTTTATTTAAAGAAACAATTAATCATTGAGTTCTAAAAAACTTCGTTTTAAAGCTTTTCTCCGATGTGTCGACTTTGGGAAATGACGTATTAGAGACCAACAATAGTCAGACATCATATTTGTATCCCAGAATCCCTGATAGCGCTCTTCCATGACGCGTAAGTCTTGATGCATACGCTCTCCCTGCTCTTCGCTCATATCTCCTAAATTTTTCGGAAACCTGTCCAGGTGACTATGGAGAAAGTGGACTTTTATACTCATATTGCATCCCATATTTCTTAATTAATTAAAGCAGAAGGTCTTCTACAAGTTCAACATAATTTTCAGATTTCCGATTTCCGAGAAAATTCTGCATCACAGATACGAAAGCTGTGCAAGCCTTTAGTTCTGACTCAGTCATAGAATTTTTAAATTGAGTATCATTCGTAAGTTGTCTAATTTGAGGGCCATCAAAGATACCGGCTTTAATCTTTTCCATAGTGAGCTGAGGAAATTTTTGGCAAATATAAGAAAAGCAGTTCCCATTTTTATCTAGTGATTTTACAAACTGTTTCATGATGCCCAGTTTTATGTGTAATGGTGGAAGGATAATTTTGTCACGAGATACTAATGAATTGTGGACTATATTGTGCTTTCCAGGCTCCATATTTGCTCTCAAGGGCCAGTTTTTTCTTACCCAATGTTCTTGTTTAACTCTACTGTCCCAAAGACATATAAAACAGGGAAACTTGGTGTAACCACTTTGTTGACCGAGAAGAATGTTGACCATTTTTAAATCGACACAAATTAGCCACTTATGGTCATTGTATTTTATTTTGTTCAAGACTAGCGAAATGTTATTCCTCCTTTAACTTTGTACTGTGGGCAATAGGTACCCCAGCATATTTATTTCCATTATGTAATAGAATACATTTTAGGCTACGTTTTGAGCTGTCAATGAATAAACGCCAGTCATTTGGTTCGTATTGCTTCAAGCCCATTTTTATCAACAATTTTTTGATATCTGAACAAAAGGTAATGCCATCTTCTTCGGAAAAATAACACCGTAATTCTGTATCCCTTTCACGATAAAAATTTATTTTAGTATCCGAGGATAGCAAATTTTTTTCTTTTAGTCTTGATGCTAACAATTCTGAAGCTTGTATAGAAAGATTTAAATCTCTTACAAGATCATCTAACTCATTTTGGGAAGAGCATTTTGGCTCATTAGACATAGCTTCAAAATCAGGATCATTTTGTGATGAGCTTGGTCCTGCAATGTCTTGCTCTAATGGTTCAGATATATTTTTAAGCTTTGAAGAGTGAGGTGAACGCTGCACTGGACGTTGAACACAACTAGTACTTGGGTATTGCCATTTAGCTCGATTTTTAGTGTTTAAACCGTTTATGTTCACACTACAAAAATAACAGTCTATGAGATGATTTTGTGGTTCTCGCCAAATAGTCGGTGTTCCAAATTTAAAGGCACTTCTTTTACCACTTTTCCATAATCTTAAATATTCCACACACGATTTACAAACACAATTGGGAGCCCAAGACTTCTCATTTTTATCCAAGAGCATCCCAACATACTCAAAATAGGTATTTTTCACCAACTCTGATATAACTTTTCTACTATTGTGAAACACATATTCTCCGCATATATAGCAAAAATGATCTGGATGGTTTAAACAACATCTCCTTGAACTACTCATGACGCAAAAACTAGAGAAACTAATTTTAACACAGTAAAATATGCCTGTTATCGATTAATATATATGATATAAATTAATATAAATGATGAAATCAAAAACAAAGTAACTCGAGCTGCTCAAAAAATTTTGAGGGTAGATTTGACAAAAACAAGTGATGAGTAAACAATATCAACCACAGGATTCGCGGCAACAGACAAAAAGTTTAATATTGTAAACCAGTGTAATGTATTAAATATTTTCACAAAAATACTTAAAGTCTTATGAACTTGTGTCAAATTATGTTTTTTATGTATAAAAAGTGGATTTGATAGTTTTTGAAACGAAGCCTCAATCTGGTACCAATATTTCAGAAAGCATACAATATCGGTCTAAATAAAACCCCTGATTTCGAAAGTGTATTAAAATGTGACGTGCCTAAAAAATTGCTCTGTTAGTTTTGTATAGTAAAAGGGCATAGACGCAGTATAATAATTTATTGTTAGTGAACTTTAAAAAAAAAATATCCAAGTTTTCATAATTGTTATTATAGTCTTATGATAATATTTATGACTGAGAAAAATTGGTTTAATTCATTAAAACATACAGTTACTCAAATAATTGACCACATAGCGGTTTTTTTTTACAATAGATAACGCTGGTTTAATGCAGAAACTTTGGATTTAACTATGGTTCTAGGTCAGCAAACTACAGCAGATTAAGTGGTGATTCGCCTGATTAGAGCAGTGTATACCGAAAGTACCACAGCTGGTCTCAGACCTCAAGCATTCCATATGATTTTTCAATCAAGGTTTGCTCCCAGATATTTCACTTCAGCGGAAAGCTGAGACCTTTTTAATTTTCTTTTCCTTATAAACGATACCAGGGTTAACTTGCTGGAGTTGACAGAAAAACCCCGCATCCCGTGCCCCATGCTTCAATCAAAGATTTTCTGCATGTTTCCACTGCCCTCCCGAGGAGATCTCAAAGACGCAAGTGCACAAACAGCGTCCGCCTTGGCTTGGATGCGAACAAAGATCTTGCATTTCCGTTAAAACAGAGTCCACTGCCAGTCACCACAAGGGACGTGAGAGTTTAACACCCAGTGGGCATCCTCTCGTAAGCTCTGCTATAGTGTAAAAAGAATTTTTCTCCCCCACAGTCAGTAATCTTCTTCTAGATATCGTGGAATGAATGCACCTTAGAATGAATTGTTTCTTCCATCCCATGCCTTCTAGCCGCTGAGCACATAGAATCGAAGGCCACCTCAACATCAGCAAAACCTCTCCGGCTTCCAGAGCTACTTCAATCTTTATTACAAGGGCCCTGATTCGTAGGATTTTTCAGCTTGGTATGCATGCTGATGAGTACTATGCGGACTTTCCTCCAAAACGGTTGAACCGATGGATTTTCCCATCCAGGCTCGTCAGCAGGACAGTTGGCTAATTAGCCTGTAAGCACTTTCCGGTGTACCACTTTGCCTAGCAAGACAGCCCTCGAAAACCTCTGAAGGTATCGTCGAAGGTATCATCGAAGGTATCATCGACCTAAATAAGGTGGAATGCGCCCTAAGATTCTTCCAACCATATAAATCTCTAGGCTTGGGTGGTATCTTTCCTGTTAAGTTGCAAGCGGCATCGAACATCGTCTCGAGATCGCTTAATATTTCTAAGGCCTGGACTGTAGCGAAACTTACCTTCATACATAAAGGAGATAGACCTTCGCACATCAAATCAAAGTCTCAAGTCTTTCTTTCTCAAACGCCTGGAGAGACTGGCACATCCGATAGCCTATGATCGCGAGTAAGTTATATATTTGTTAACACCAACATCAAAGGCAGATCTGTGGATACAGCACTCCATTAAATAGTTTTTAACATTGAAAAAGCCTCAACATTCAAAGAGTTCACCTCAAAGACTTTCATTGATATCAAAGGGGCTTTCAATCAAATTTTACCGGAGTCGATCGAAAAATTTCGAACACAGGTTGCACTCGAACGACAACTGTTAGGATTCATTATTCTCCTTCTCGGTACGATAACGATTTAATATTTATTATTTATTAAGTTTTCTGAACCTTTTACAATGTTTGGGACGTTCAGCGTTCCATCATTGGAGGCTTTCAGCGGACACCCGTCCTCAAAACAATCAACAAAAGTACTCGTTACCCTGTGGGTCGCCGCTTCAATTGATTTTAAACATTTGAGTTTTGACAAGTCTGGTATTCCCTTTTTAAGAAGCAATCCAAACTCTTGCCAATCCACTTTTTGAAGATTTCGATGATCAAAAAGTGTTTCCTCTTCCAAGACCCTCCAACATTTTATATATTCCCCCATACTGCTATTAGTTAAGTTCATATGGATCACTTCTTGTATTTTGGTAGTAACAAGTGTAGATCTACTGTCTTATGTTCAGTGCTACCAGCTCCGAGGACTGAATAAAATTCAAGAGGTTGTTTGGCCCAGGGTTGCATTTCGTGCCACCCTACACAGTGTCGCTGCAGCTGTGCTGACTCCAGATGTCAAATAAAATTGTAATAGACAAAATATAAAAGTTTCTTTTAAGATTGATAATCCTAAAAGTAAATTTTTGTCAAAACGATTTAAATTTTCCAATGTCGATGGCGATGGTAAATTAGTTATCTAAACACAAAATGGTTTGAATTTCAGACGATTCAGAGGGTTCAGGTATTGAGCCAATTTCCCCAAATAAAGATGATATAAAAAAATCTGATCAAAGTCCACTTTACAGTTATTTAAGTAATTCAATGATGGTAGTAGAAGATTGAAAGAATCATGAACTATTGAAAGAAGCTGCCATTTTATTCAATACTCTGTTAACATCGTCAGTTCCTATTGAAAGTCTTTTTACTTTTGTGGAAATTACAAATACGTCCAGGCGCCATTCCGTTACTTACTTTTCACACGAATATTTGGTATTGTTAAAAGCGAATATTAATTATGTTATACATTCACTGTTATTTATTTCACTAATATCTGCTTTACATTTTAAAAAGCCCGCACACTTCATTAAGCACTTTGAATTTAACTAGGTGAGGTAAAGATGTGAGGATATTGCGATATATAAGAACCACAAGCTTGGCACGCATAATCGCAGAAGAAATCAATCACCAAGCAACTGCCAATGTAAGCAAAAAAAATATAAGTAAACTGTTGAGCAACAATAAATAGTAAAAAAAAAATCCAATGCAAAGAAACTGTAATCAAAAACGTTTAACAGATCTTCCGAGGTTTATTTACAGACAGCCAAGCACTCGAGTGCACACTGAGGCGGCCCACACAATAACTGCACATTGTATAACATAAGTATAACGTACGTTTGATTTTAGGTAGTATATATCTGAAGCCTCCTTCATTCTCCTCGAGCTTTTGCTGTCTTAATAAAATTTATTATAGGTAATTATTTTCAAGTATTATCTTTTGCAAAGAATCTTTAAAATATTTCAATGTGGTCCCAAAGCTAAACAAAGTCAATTTAGAGTAAAAGTGAGAACAGTGCAAAAGGAAAATAGAAGAAAGGAAATAAGTAGAATTAAAACTGACTGAAGGCCACTCAATTAACTACCAGCATTGGCTGCTAAAATTGGCTAAGCGTGGGCAAAATTAACTAACCTTCCTAACACGAATGGTACAAATGTAGTATGTAGGTAGAATTTGTTGTAATCATTGTGGGATTTAAAAAAGATAATTACCTTTGACTTACTCCAGATGTATGCATGGAGGAAATGTGAATTCGGATATCCTGCTGCCTACCAAATTAAAAAAGATGATTTAATTCGATTTACTTAGGTAGATATGAGGTGACCGGAGTGGAGATTGCTAATCAAAATGAAGAGCACTCTAACGCATCGTAGAAAATTGATGACGATAAAAGGCATAACTGGTGAAGAAATTCAAAATCACACTATCAGCATTTAAAATGCAAATAAAAATTCTGAGGAATATAAAAGAATTGAAACTAAGCCAAAACCACAAATATATTTGTTATGTACTAGTTAATACCCGCGACTTCGACAGCGTTGCTTACTATTTGTCTATTTACTTCCAGCAGATTTTTAAAGCTAAAAAATGCAGCTTAAATGAATTTAAAACCAATGTCCCCTAGTCACAGTAAAGATAAAAACTACTTTAAGTATCTGCCAAAAATAGTTGTAACTAACTTAAAAGTCAACATCATCTTGACAATGACTGAGGGACATTATTTTTAACTGCACAAAGCGTATTAGGTTTGAACTCAGTCGAATCATAAAAATCGATTTTCTGGAAATCTCTTATCGATTTTTATCAGAGACGAAAAATAGCAGTTATTTTTGAAAACTGTCAACGGAAAATACGCTATGAAATAAATGTTCTACAACCAAGTGCAATATACCAATCGATTTCTTATATCACCGCGAATCAAATTTTAAAATATATTTTTTTTGCAATCTTATGCAAAATGAAAAAAAAGTAACAGTTATTTTTGATTTGTATTTCATTAGTGTAAAATAACAATTATTTTTTAGTTTATATTTTAAAAATCAAAAACCACAGTTGTTTTTTATATTTATTTTATAAATCAAAAAGAGCTGTTTTAGTAGAATTTTCTATAAAAGTCATACCTAAAAGTCATTTTAATTTTTCGCAGAAAATAATCTGTTGGGAAATCAAAAAATTATTTAATATTCATAACATTTTCTCCGAAAAATTAACTTGACTTTTATAAGTATGACTTATAAACTAAAGGACAGTACTTTTGATTTATAAAAAATAAAAATAGTAAATAACAGTTATTTATTAACTTTAAAGTAAGACTCTAGAATAACTGTTATCTATTTTAAAATAAAAATCTAAAATAACTGTTATTTAATGAGTAATTAAACGAAAGTTAGAAAATAATCGTTAATGAGCGATTTTTATAATACAAACTGTAACTGTTACGGTCCCTAATTTTTATGCATCATTTAAATTTTTTGCAAATATATGTAGAATACGCGCACAGTACACATATGTATGAATTTTTTCAATGCCATCTAAATGGCACTATTAAATCCTTTGTTATCACTCATGCGGCATGCTTTTCTAATATCATCGATATTGAATCATAAATAGGGATTTTCGCAATAACTTGATTCTAGCGCCATCTAGCGAATCTATTTTTTGCCTAAGTATTTTTCCATTCCATTATACGTTTGTTAATTCATAAACATTTAACGTATTAAAATATAGTCCATGCCCATGTCACGACGTTAAGGAATACACTGCCCAAATTTGCTGGAATCCGGCAACCCATTTTAGAGTCAAATTGTGACATACAAAACGGCTGATACCGTATAAGGAAATTGTAGAAATTGTTTATCTCAGGAATTCCAACTCACCAGAATATTTTAGACTTTTACCTGTACAATTATAAGATAAAAAGAAGAAAGATGCCGAATTATTCTGTTCAAATCAACACCAATGCCTCATTGCCCTCTGAAATAATATCAACCTGGATCAAGAACACCACGAACTTCTTTACCGATATGTCAAGAGCTTCTAAATGGCATTGTAGCGGAACTATGTCCTTCTTCGCGCCAAGGAGAAAGAACTCATTTCCAAATATCTCTGTTATTCCAGCCAATCTAAAAAAAAACACTTGGGGTCATAAAAATCAAGAGACCATAACGATTAAAACTTTTATAAAAAAAATTTCGTTTTAATCGACGTGTGCTGTACTTTATTTTTGTGTTTGGAAAACTATCGTTCTTTCTTAGAATTTTATATTTTGCTCAGAAAATAAACCTTATTTTGGTGAGTTTTTTCTTATAAATCAAAAGTAGTTTTTTGTTTTTTGGTGGGTCAAACTCATGAAAAACATTCAGCAACCTGTTTTTCAACATCTAGACGTGATTGAAAAATTTGGTTATCATACTGAGAATCAACGGATTCAAATCAATATAATACCTGATATTACATCGAATGTACATTCTGGCTGTTACACAGTGAAATGAAAAGTGAACGTAGAAAAAATTTAAATAAGCGGCTTTTATTTAATTTGTAACAAATTTTCTTAAATTTTTATAATAAAATTGTGTTTTATTTCTCAAACTCTAAGCCTGCAACATTTGCACAAATAGAAGATGCTTCGCTTTTTGAATCATCTACTACTGTGTAATCTGAAATAAATAAATGAAAATAATTGTTTTTTTGTTATTTTTATTTTGTTTTATAAATGAATTCCTAAACATATGACAATCTTGAATAAGTTTAAAAAATAATACTTTGCTAGGTGTACAATAACCATTTTTTTTCATGCTGGCAGACCCAAAATCTGGTATATAAAATTTCGCTACAGCCTAGCTTTATTTACAGTTATGTAGAAAATAATATAAATACGAAATTTGACCAATTATGGCTATTTATTCTTTTGTAGGTTTTATGTTTTTTTTTATAAAAGTCAAACTTTTGTAGAAAAAATTGGAAAGCTCAACAAAATTTCATACATTTTTCGAACTTTTTAATTTGTGTTTAAAAAAAATTCTAAGATTATAGTTTTATAGACCATTAAATTTTAGTGTTATAAGGTGTAAGTCCTAATTAGCCAAAAATTTCCGTAGATTTTTGATATTTTTATTGTCACGCAGTTTCATCCATACAAAGCACGTTCGAAAGTTTTTTTTTACAACACACAGGACAACAAAAGTTTATCCAAATGATATTACGCCGAATGTGTGGATTGTTGTTGGTAATGAAAAATTTGTTTATTACTAACTACACCTACTATTTTTAGTAGTTACTACTACTATTTTTATTTTTTTCTACTAATATTTCTACTAAAGGTACTACTATTTAGATATAAGTTTTTTTTTTACTAAGTTCTACTACTATTTCCACTAATGCTTTTACTAATGCTACTACTTTTTTTTACTAATTTCTACTATTATTTTTAGTAAAAGTGCTACTAGATATAAGTTTTTTTTACTAATTTCTACTACTATTTTCACTAATCCTATTAGTAATACTACTACTATTTACTACTACTATTTTCACAAATTTCTGCTACTATTTTTACTAACGTCACCACTAATTTATATAAATACTTTTACTAAGTTCTACTACTATTTGAAATAATGCTACTACTTATTACCACTACTATTTTTATCAATTCTTTTTACTAATTTTACCCAGTTTTGCTGCTATTTTTACTAATGCTGCTACTAATTGCTACTACCATTTTTATTAATTTTTAACACTATTTTGACTACTGCTCCTACAAATTTCATTACGTTTTTCAGTAATTTCTACACTAAGATATTACTACAGTTCTTATTAACTTCTGCTACTATTTTCACTAATTCTACTACTTTTTTACTACTTATACCTTAACTAATTCTATTACGAATTACTAGTACTATTTTTAATTATTTCTACTACCGTTTTACCCATGCTACTACTAATAACTACTACTATTTTTGCAAATCACTACTACTACTTTTTTACCAACCACTAATAACTACTACTATTTTTACTAATCACTACTACTATTATTTTTACTAATGTTACTATTAAGTACTACTAACCACAATTTCTACTACTACTACCCCACATATTGCTACTACTACTACTTACCAAGAACTCTCACCACTACTACTCCCATATTCAACTCTCTATCTCTTTGTAGAATCGGCACAGAAGTTTTACTCCTTTTTTGTTTGTTTTTTATATTTAAATATTTAATGAAATAGATGTGAACATTTATCCCATCAAACTGGGAAAACCCGTGTGGCATCGACTAAAAAAATAGGGATTCGAGTTTACATGAAGAGCAATCATAATGGATGTATTTTGCTGTATATTCGAAGTTCATTTTTTTATGAATTTCAATACCCTTCCTTCGAATAACTCTGTAATTAAATTAACTTTATAAATCATCTCAATACAATATACAGCATTCAGTCAATAATGCACTCAAAGTAAACTCCACAATTTCACGCCCTAATTTAACTTTTCACAAAATTTTGATTCACCACCATTTGGAACTTAGTGTCCTCCAAGAAATACTTGGTTATGTCGTCGCAAGCAACCGGTTAAATAAATATTAGTTAATGGCAGAGATACTGTGGAAGTGATATATTTTCTTAAATAGCTTCATATACTGATGATATAATCGCCACAAATGCGACACTTATCTGCGGTCTTTTTCGCCACAGCGACAGCTACGAAAAACCAAACACAACGGAAATGTAATCGGCTTAAAACGTCAGCCGCGCTAGTGGTGAATGAATGGCAAGCACATACAGAATTCAGAATGGGATATAAAAATATGTCCTATGTTCATATGTATACAAAGACAGCGATAAATGTTGCATTACCGAAAAGCAGCCGCAAAACATTTAAAAAGCCAAAAACCCCATACTCGCAATGCGAACGTATTGAAAACCGTTTAAATGAGAAAACTGCAAAAAAAAAACACAGCAACCTGCAACTGTTGCTGGGCGCAGAAGTTGCTGCTATTGCAAGCCTGCTGGCCTGCTGGCCTGCTGTCGGCGCCAAACCATGCACTCAAAAATTTTCACCAAATTAAATGGCCAGATGCAGTGTGCGTGTGTATGTGTGTGTGTGCATTTGACTCGCCAAAGGATTGCCACAACATTGCAAGGACATGTGACCGATTCAACTGGCGACTGATGCGTGGATGTTGTAAACAAGCGGCGACATATGTACAACATGCGGCCACTCGGCGCAACAACGAACACAAACACATCGACAAAAGGCTATTTGACGATTTGAAAGCAGCTGAATGAGTGATGGAAAGGATAAGGAAAAAGTTGGCAAAGAGAGATGTAGGCTGCGGGGCTGGGCCGGTGTAATGTTTGCGCTCGTCGCGTATTTTAAAATGTAAAACACGTCTAATCCTTTAAAAGCCATGAAATGAAAGTCAGAGTGAAAGTGAAATGTGGGCATTAAGTCGAAAAGGCAGCGGGAATAAAGAGAAAGCGCGGGGGGGAGGGGAGTGGGGGGCGAAGTGTTGGGGCGAATGGCGTCAGCGAGAGTGTTTAGATTGTGAAAACAGTTGAGTTGGGCGCGAAATAAATGTAGCCAGCTAATATTGACACACACACACACACATACACACGCACGCACTCAACCCAATTTCAACGGATATTGCAAACCACAATAACAACAGTTATAAACGTACAAGCAACAAAAACATATGGCCACCGCCATGTGGCTGCCTTTAAAAGCTCTAAAAAGCAACAGGAAATACACACACACACACACCCAAACTACACCACTGTATTCCGGCTAAAATACTAAAATACCTAAAATGGTTGTGGCTCTTAGTGTCGATGGTTTTGTGTAAATTATTTATGCACAAAGCTAAAAGAGTCGTATGTGTGTGTGCGTGTGTGCGCTTACAAAGGATCTGAGGTAAAAATGGTTTGCAGCGGAAGCAGTACCAAAATTCATGCATACATCTATACACGCCCTGTCGGAAAAAAGTAGACAGTCTAGACAGGATAATTATCCAATTTAAAAAGTGGTTGGAAGTCAAGTGCTCTGCAACAAATGCATATTAAATTAGTTATCTTGTGATCTAACTTGTACCCAGTATGCATATTATATCTGTGGACCTAAGTCGAGATGAGAAAATTTTTCAGGTTTTTTATCATATAGATAAATCTCAACTTAACTCCATTTTTTTACGTTTACATTTATAATAAAAACAACTTAAGTCAGAAAATATATGTATTCAAAAATTTGACAAAAGAACTTAAGTCAAATTAGGGTAACTCATTTTTTCAAGGTTGGGTTTTGATAAAGCAACCTAATTCAAAGTGTTCGCTTTTGCCGAATGCGTGATACAAAAAATTTTTTTTTAAATTATTTTGCGAACAACTTTCGTCGTGTTCGCACATCTTACGAGTATGCGCAAAATTTTATTACTCCTGGTAAAAGTAGTACTACGGAGTTGAATTTCGGAACAGAAAGCATTAAAAATATGGCTGATATACAAAAATGTAATACTAACAACTAGATTTTATCCGTGGCATCGTGCACATGACATTCAGTTTAACGTGATGTATTCAAGTGTTACAGAAAAGTAAATAATAAATTTCCCCAAAGGTTATAACTTTTCACTAATTTTTAGCTTTTAATTCCTTTTTATTGTCTACACAAAAAATCTGACTGATTTTCATAACAATTTAATTTAAAGAAAGAAAGTTATATAAAATTTAAAAAAATTAAAATTTTTTAATTTTGTTTTTGTAGTCTTTTAGAAAACTTTTTGGCGTAGAATACGTCTTACCTTACGGTATGGGCACCAATGTCAGGTTTTTATTGTTGTAATCTCTATTTCTTTAATTATAAGGAAACGGCTCGATTAATTTTTTTTTTTTTTTTTTTTTTGGAGTCAAATGAAGATGTTAGCTTTCGTTTGACATACATTTCATGTTGGTTGATATCTTCCTAATATTTAAATTTCTCAAATGAAAATTGTATAAACACATGCACACAAATATGTGTGTGGTGTTTGGTTGAGTGTTTGCTGTTGGGCGATTTAAATGTACTCGTGCAGCCCTTTCTTTGTATTGCATAATTTTAGGCGGGCAAGTTAAAGTAGAGTAAAAGAAGAGAAAATGCTGCCAAGCACTGCAAAAAAAATAATAAAATTGATTCGCGTATGTTATTTATCATTTATCTTTACTATTGATAACAGCCATTGACTTCGTTTTTGCGAGAAATTTAATTGATAATTTAAAAACATTTTTATCCTATTTTTCCTATCATAAGCTTATGTATATCATCCAAAGTAACTATCTAATAAAGAAATTCATTTGCTTGTATTATTTATCATTTATTGTTACATATGTTTTCTGTCTTATCGGATGGCGTATTCTACGTTAAACTTAATGGCCGTGTCTCTGACACAGCCTGCTTCTTTTTTTTTTATACTCACCAAGTTTCATCAAATTCATACGAAAACTTTGGCTGCAATCACTTTTACAAAAAAAAAGTTCATAAATATTAAATTAACAAAAAATGTTATAAAAAAATCGAATATCGGCGAAATATTTTACTGATATATTTGTGAATATTCAAGGGATAAAATGCAAATACTTTTTTCAAAATTTGCCACTTTGTGAAAATTGAGGGGGCCACTTCAGAAATTTTTACTCTTTTATTACCTGATTTCACCTAAGTTAATTATATATTTGTATATAGTTTTCGAACAGCTGGCAGCTCTTCTATATTTTTCCGAGATTAAATTTTCCGAAACCTCTATCAGTTTATAGCAATATCAAATTTAGTTTGAATAATTAAAACAAGTGGCAACCCTTTCCAGACATATTTCTCAACTTAACATTCCTTATACTTCATTTGGGCTGACCGCAGTATGGTAGAAATTCAGTTACTTTACCAATTAAATAAACATATTCGTTGCACAACAAATTATGTATAACAATTTCAGTAAGCTTAAAAGTATAATTAAATTAATATTTTTTAACAAGTGGCAACACCCCTTAAACATATTTTCATGTGCCTCGACATTTTTTTTTTAATAATTTCGTTTAGTCTACTCTCTTAAGTAAGCGGCAACCCCCTCCAAACATATTTTTAAAATTACGTTTTCTAAAAGCTCCTTCGTTTGGTATTCATATGCGAATATTTGATTTGACTTTTTTTAATTTTTCAAACAGATGACAACCCTCTCTGAAAAAATTTTTAAAATTAAGTTTTCTAAAAACTTTTAGTTTATCACTCATATTGAATAATTCCATTTATTTCTTACTTTCACTTTGGATTTAAACAGATGGCAACCTGTTTTAAAAGCATTTAGAAAATCAAGCTTTATTGAGCCTCATTCATTTGAAACCCACAATACCATTTCATTTATTGTTTGCATCTCTTTAAACAGGTGGAAACTACCTATAAACATCGATGTTATGGTAGCCCATATAATGAACTATGACTGTAACTATAGTCTCAGGGGGCATATAATATAGCCTATGTTATAGCGTGGGGAGTAGGCTCTATTTGTGCTAAATTTTGTACAATTCCGTCCATCCGTTTGGGCCTGAAAATGTAATAACATACTCACACCCTCTCAGTCGCACACTCACTCACAAATACATAAACTTTCACATTTATAACATAAGTAGGATTTCGATTCGCCAGGGCTAAATGACGTTGACGATGACGAAGAAATAGGTTAGAAAACCGGGGAGAAGTTGGATTAAAAAGTATCGTGGATCAGAAATTAAAGCCAGCGTTGATTGAAGTGTTCAAGAACTTGGAATAAAATGCAAAAGAAACATTTACGTAGAACAACAAGTAAACCTACTGCGAACTTAATGGAGTATTGGCGAGTGTTGTTTACGTAGTCAGACATTGACTAATTTAATTGAAGTGAGCTATAAAAAGCAGTTACCCTCCGTAACCCAAATTAACTGCAATACGTATGGGAACGTGGGGAGACGTGAGACAGTCCCATCTATCATATTATTTAACAAGTTCAGCGTCCGATTTTAATTGTCAAACTTGTTTTTCAATGCAAACTAAATTTTTAAGTAAATAGCATTCAATGAGTAAACATAAATGTTAGGTGTCGTTCCAGAGATTATGTTTTGAAATTCTTCGCAGAGTTTTTTGGCCAATTTTACCCGTGATATTTTCGATCAGTTACTCAAGCGAATCGAAAACGTAAGTACCTACAAATAAATCGTTATTCCGCGTACTTTCATTTTCTTATTTGTATGAACGTACAACGTTCAGACAGTAAAGTTTTCACTCATCTTTTGTAAGCATTTCTCAATGTTAATGTAATTTTGAATAATATTTGAAATTTTAAAGGATATGTGATAGATATAGCTGCAATAGGATTGCAGCAAGCAAAAGTATGTCCTGCGCTTTCCACATCAGCAGCAAAGATTTTAATTTCATCAAATACTGAAGAAGAAGACTTCTGCAAAGGTGCAATGCCCAAAATTGAATAGAAACAACTTCATTCATTGCAATGTATGCGATCGAGCTGTGCACTTGAGGTGTGTCAATTCACGAAAAATGTCTCTTACTTTTTATTTTTCATATTGAATAAAATAATACAAAAATTTAGTAATTTTTGTTGATTTCAAAAAGTGCACTCGAAAATTAATTTTTTTTCCTTTTCATAATAATTATTATAAAAATTATTATTTTTCATGTAAAACAACTTACCAGTTTAAAGATTTCAGATATGCAGAATGTTTTGATTTTAAAGAAGTGACAGTTCAAAAACAAAACCCGTCTCACAACTCCCAACTCTCCACTGTATATATGTAAACTATTTTTAACAGAGAAAGAATAAGATTATGCCAATTTTTTTTTCTGCAAATATTTTGTGAAACCTAACAAAGGGTTAGAACTCTTTGCAGTACAAAGCACAACAGGCGTATGAAGCGATTTTTGATGATTGAAAAACATAAAAAATATTTGGGGTTTATAAATGGCATTCCAAAGTATGAAAATCATTATAGCCGACTTCATATCGCAAAATAATATTTTCATTATAGCCTCAACCTCGCAACACTTTATCTATTGTGTAATGATCAGTTGATTAAAATGAAAGGGTTTCATAGACTGTTCATATTTTTAAATAATTGGAAACGGGCAGGTTTGAAACTGGTTGGTAATTAGACTGATTTTGAAATCGTTTGAAAAAAACACGGAATTTCAAATAGTTGAAAATATAAAAAGATTTTATTGTACATAGCTGCAAAAAATAAATTTTGATATTCTTTGTGTCAAACATACTTATTTAAAATTAATTGAAATCGAATGCACATTCAGATGACTGACTTATTCCAAGGACATCGCCATGTTAATAAAGTCAGTTGCTTACAAGAAAAAAGTAAAAATTTCAACCACTTGTAGTTGGTAAAAAAAAAGGATTTTAAAATTGCTTTTAAAGTGATTCCATTTCCTACAGGGCACATGTGTGTACACGCACTGTAAATTGGCATTATTGCGTAAGTGTTTGTGGGCAAATAGACTCATTTGCTGTTATTGCAGACAAAGGACAATTTCAAAGCGAAGTGTTGGTTAGCGAATTGAATGCAGCCCATAGACCCAATTGGTTTTATTTGCATATGTGGAATGTGTGTTTTGTTTTTGTATTCGCCAGAATGTGTTAGGTAATTTAAAATTACAAAGGAAGAGTTTAAAAGGCCAATGGCTATCATTGAATCAGAAGTATATTGGATGCTATTTACATAATTTTTGAAGTAGAGTGAATGAAAAAGATCAACACCTTCTGCAATTTTCTCAAAAATCAATGCGTGTTTTTTATAATTTTTTTATTTTCAAGTTGATATCCGTGACACTGGCTATGTGGCCTACTACTTTTCCATATTCGAGGGCAGGGAAAGACGAGGATAGAGCAAATGCTTTCATTCGTAATTTTTCTGAAGTTCTTATAGGCAGTGAAGCCTTTAGTTCTTCAAATATTTCAATATCCAAGAGTAGCCTGAACTCTAAACTGCTTCGGTTTATAAAATCAAATATTTAACAAACGCTATTGTTATTATTATCAGATAAAACTTCCCTGCATACGTTAGGAGTACAAGAGAAATGATAATGGAACTTGCCGTTCAATTTTTCAATTTTTGACAATGTATTTTGGCTATGGTATTTCCCCCGACTTATAGAAACTCGCCTGGAAAAGGTCGAACAGTAGTAAAATCTTATAGGTCCATTAATCTAATCACGGTGTTTCAAAAATCTTTGAAAAACTTCTTTAGCATGAAATGCAACCTTTACGTCTCTTAAGAGCCTTCGATGAGGTCTGGAAGGGTGCTTTTTCAGACGTATGGCTTTTAATAAGTCAGTACTTTTTCCGAGTTGATGTTTTTGACAGCTGTTACTTAATTTATACTCAGTTGGATATGCCAATTTATAATGAGCAGACTTACTCCGGAACAATGTTTGCAAATCGTGCAAATTTATTGTCATTCGGTTCGCACTACATATCGCGCGCTGAATCCAATATTCGGTCAACATAAACGCAAACTTTCTTTAACTGAAAATATGAATGCAATTCTGGAAAGCTACATAGCTGACTTGTGAACAAATGGCAATTTAGACATATCAACATTTGTTGATGACACCTGTGATGACCTTAACGAAGCTTTAAAGACGTTGCAAGATATTTTTCAAAAGCTTGCGCAGTGAATGATGAATAAAAAGTGAACGAAAGTAGGTGTATTAAAAAAAAAATCACTTTGAAGAAGTAGACTTGACGTCCTCTACAAATAAATAGCAAGTATATCCCATAAAATTATAGCGTCAAAAATATTGATACAACTCTGGATAGAAGAATTACTGAGAAAAGCACATATTACAAAGAGCAACAATTTCTTAAAGTGATAGCTGTCTTTATCAAAGTTTGAATCATGGTCGACAATGAAAATGAAATGAAAATATATGTAATTTTTTAATCACGGTTTTACTCTTGTTTTTACTACACAGGAAAGTTTTTCTCTGAGCAGCCGTTGACAAACTGAACCCCAAATGCGGTTGGGGGAATATTGAAATGGAATATGGATGGTCCCGTGGAGGAGTCCTCACTGGAGTTTCAAATGTACGTATAAAATAAAAAAAAAAACAATCTTGATATAAATACGACGCAAGCTACTCACCACGATTAACGAACTACCCACATCGACTAGCACGTGAACTGCTAAGCCGCAGCTATACAATGAGATTAAAAAATAATTTTTTAATATCACCAAATGATGTGGCACATAATCTTCAATGTAAGTTGGATACTTAATATAATTCTCCTTGAAATACATACAGAAAAATGATTTTTGATAATTTTTGTTGTTAATTTCCCTGGGCAGGTTTCGAATCCGGAACCAACCAAATGAAGCGAACTCGGCTACGGCATCCCACAACTATTATTAAACATTGTTATGTATCCGGTTTAAGATTTTAGTACTTATTGTAAGTTCCTTTGGGAAATAAAAAATTGCAGCAACAAAAAAATATAATGGAGTAAATTTCTTTAAATATTAGTTGTTAGAAGGATGAAGGGAATGAGGGGTACGTAAATCAAAGTTTTATGGGAAACTTATCGAGAGAAAGACAATGAACGTTTTCCATACTCAATATATTTGCCCCAAATTTACTCCATCTCAGCTTAGCAAAAGCAGAATAGATTCAGAGCAAAATAATCTGGGTAAGATGTGCACAATCACTAGAATCGACTTTACTTTAGGGAAAATTTAAAATTTATGCAAGCCATCGAACTGATTTCTTCGTGTATCCCAGATGTTAAACCAATATGTACAGCTTAATGCGAATCAAACGAGAACCTTCACCAGCTTTTGACTTCACCAGACTTTCGCCTCTTCATCAGTAAAATGTTCGGTCTGAAATCTTCGAAACTTGGAAATAGTCCGTAGAGACGATATGTATTTGTAGTGGCTGCAGTTTGCGCCGAAAACTGAAAAGCTTCTCAAAATGAATTTATGTTGGCGTTGGTGGTGGTATTTCTTCTGTTCCATTCTCAGCTATTCTGCAATTTCTCGTGTCCATTTCAGGCGAACGTTTCGAAATTTAGAAATAAATCTCGTAAAATAATTTCAAAGGATTTGATATTTTCGCTTGCAGAGCAGCAATCTGATACTCTTAGTATCTTCTCAGATCGTCGTCGTGACTACTCAGTTCATTGTTTTCTATGCAAGATAGAGCATGTGCGGAGTTATTCGAATGCTGATGTAAAAATTACCACTGGTCCGCGGTTACGTAATTCATTCCTTGAAAATATTTTACCACCACGTCCACATTAGCGTAAGTATTCAGTGGAATCGAATCTAACACATATCCAATTTAGCGTTAGGCTCTAATAGAATTATTTTTACCACTCCTCCGTTTTATTGTGGGGTTGGTTTTATAGTAAGAAATATACTTGCAGATAATGTCTAAGTCACAAAAAATAAGCGATTCAGAAATCGCTCAATTACTGGAAGACGGTGGTGAAATCAGCGAAGCCGACGATGAAACTGTCGATCCAAACTTTTGCATGGAAAAAAGTGATGAAAGTGATGAAATAGGCATAGGTGATGGTAGCTGCAGTGAATGTGATGAAGTAATTGTTGGCGAAATTAGAGACAAAGTCGTAGAAGAAGCATATTTTGAAGAAAGCGCAATCGAATAGGCGGTCAAATGTTTTTATGGAAAAAATGGATTTAAGTGGTCAGCACTAAAACCGACACGCTGCGTAAAAACTCCTTTACATAACATTATTCCACTACCAAAGGTTTTGGACCAAAAATCGGAAAAAGATGTATGTGGATATTGGGCAAGAATTTTTGATAGTAATATTGAGAACACAAATACAAAATTAAAAGCTACATTTGATGTGTCCGGGAAAATTTAAGCGAAAAATCTAGATAAGATTGAATTGCGGGCATTTTTCGATCTCCTGATCTATACATCTGTATTCAAATCTAATCGCGAAAGTACAGAATTGATTTTTGCAACTGATGGAACGGTTCGAGATATTTTTCGAGCTACAATGTCCGATTGTATTGGTTTAACATCAGAAGAAAAGTGGCTGGCAGTACCAACACAATCGGTAATAAGGTTGTGTAAAAAATTAGAAGGAAGCAGACGAAATGTTACCGCTGACAACTGGTTTTCATCACTGCTGCTGGTCGAAGAATTAAAAAACCAAAGAATTAAAAAACCGGGATTTAACATATTTAGATACATTACAAAAAAACAAGAGAGAGATTCCACAGGATTTTCAACCGAAAAAAAATCAACCGGTGGAATCTTGCATGGGAAAACAACTAGTTCTACCGCATCTGCAAAGACGGCAACACAACCAAAGGCATCAACGATCAATACGAGAGGTAATTAACATTTTGGGTCTAGACTCCGTAGCACCAACTCCACCAACTCACGTCGATTGTGTTATATATGCCCTAGTCGGCTTAAACGAAAAACTCCCCATATTTGCTTAAGTTGCAGCAAGTCAATGTGTATGAAACATTCAAAAAGTAAGATCTGCGTTTTTTAAATTTGAACATTTTTTTAAATTATCTCTTTTATTTATTTAAGTGCATATATTTGGCTGTGGAAAAATGCCTATATAGTTTTGAACTAGCCTTATTTTTATTTTTTTCTTTACGAATTTTGAATGCGATATTTTTGTGATACTAAGAAATAGGCCTGTGGAATAAAGTGCCCGCTCTGTTCAATAAAAAGAAAAAAATTGTTTAAAATTTATGTTTATTTTAATTGGAATTGAAGTAGCTTACCTCCAAAAAAATAAATGTAAGCCAGAAAGCCAGTTTTCGGTCGAATCTGTAGTAAAATTAAAGGGTCAAATTTACCACCACGTCCAAAGCTATGCCTAAAAAAATCACCGCCGCAGTTAAAGGGTAAACGAACTTTTCTTACAACATTCGTAACTATTTAGCTTTTGATTTTAATAATTATTTCTTGGAATTTTTTGAAGGATATGCAGATTAGGGTGAATCACTCGCTTTGGAAAGAAGTCGGCACGGCTTTTCCATGGGCACTATAAAATTCGTTATATTTTAAGACATCAACCAAAATATTTCACTATAATATTCAGATTCAGGTGAACTGAAACGATTTCAGACTACTTCCATTTTCGTCGTTGTTTGTAAATGAAAATAGTTTTTAATTTTTCAAAAAAAAATGACCAACGATCATAAAACGGTTTCAGCTTAAAAGTTCTGCATAAAACTTTTTTAAAAAAATTTCAATGGAATCATCATAATAATGCAATTTTTTATGCACTTTGACCTTTTTGGTTTTAGAAAAACTTGAATAACTCAGCCAAAACTCGATCGACGTAGACTTATAAGGTATTATAAGAAAAGGTATCATTAGAGATGTCTTTATTTCCATTTGCCATTCCGACTCACGTCCCAATTTTTTTCGTGAATTGCACTATTATTATACCGTTGAACAATTTTTTAAGAGATATTTAGCTTAGAAGATACTTTCAAATGAATTCTGCTTACACCAATTTTAATATTTTTCAAAATATTTTACTCGATATCTTGCAAATATCCTAAATTTTATAATTCCAGTGGAAAACCCGGAATTTTTTTTTGGTAAGACATCCTAATGTGCACATGTAAGTATATTTTCTTAATTTGAGCCCCAATTTTATTTTTTTAATAAGTTGTTTCAGTACATATGTAAATGCATAAAATGTAATGCGTTATAGTCTTCGAAGCGTTTAAAAATTTGCAACAACACTATCAATTTTCAATTACCTCGAAAAAATATTTAGTATGTAAAAACTTTGAATTTTATAACAGTACACAAATAATTAATTCGATCTAAAAATTTAATATGACTTTAAAACATATTTTTACCCAATTATTATGCTACAAATTAGCACAGCGAAATCTACCAAAAATACACAAATGCATAAATCTAAAAAGCCGAATTTAAATCCACACACAAACATGGTAAGTAATACCATGATACAATAGCACCGATACCATATGGTATATTTCAGTAATGCCCATTGAGGCGTACATTTATTGCCGTAAAATTGGTATTAAAATATTAATAATGCCTCAATGCACTCACCACATATTGCTGCACATGCGGGCGAACAGTTTTCAACAATTTCGTTGTACATATTCTGCTGCTATAAAGTCGACACGAAATACGCCGCCAAAGTGGCTAAAAAGTCATAACGGATTTGAGCGAAACATTGGCAGCGAAACTATGCAGTGAGGGAAATGGGTGTGCGGGAGTGCAGGTGGGCGGATGTACCAATAGAATGGAAACTTGTTGCTCATGTTTGATTTTCATTGCAACCTCTACTTAACTTTGGTTGTTATTTGTTAACAACATATCTACATATGTACATATATATTATGTGTTTAAACTTTGGACCACACATTTATGCGCCAAGATATGGATTTGCAGTGATAAATGTTATACAAAGGCTGCCAACAAATATTTACCTACACGCCAGACGTAAACGCCCAAAAGTTGGCAACACTTTAGCTAAGTCATTTTAGTTTACTTACAGATTCGAACTGATAACAGAGGAAGTTCAGAATAATTACAGCTGTTTAACGTTCAGAGCCCGAAAATATCAACTGTGGTAATGTACTTATGTATAAAATGCTAAAACGAAAAAGACAAAGCTTTTGTAATGCTCAAAACGTCTACAAGAATCCTTTACTTTCCTACGTTTCGCACTTATTTTTCGCTTATTTTTCTGCAAAGCTTTATGCTGTGACCAATAAAAAAAAAAAAATATGTATTTGGCTAGTGTTAATTGTGGCAATATTCGACTGGAAAATAAGTGAGTATTTTTCGGGGTTATATTAAACTATTTCACTCAATCGATAAAATAACAATATATGATTCTTAAAATTAAAGTTCTGTGCTTCATTTTTTTAAACTTGGAAATGTTATTAAATATATATTGTCCATTCCATTCCAATCCGTTTGCTTCAAGCTTCGTTGAAAACCTAATTTCTGAGATTGCCGGCCAAATTCGATGCTCCGGTATAGCGGCAAAAACTACAGAGAAACAGATTTTGTTCTCCTTCAGCTTGCAACATCGGTGTCCCACAATAAATTTCAAACTTATAAGCAAATCCTGGTGGGTCATATAAAACATATAACTTCAATACCGATTTTTTGGGCTTGTTTGGTAAATATTGCTTCAGATAATTCTTCATTTTTGTTGAACACATTTGTTCATCTACGCATAGTCGTTTAATCGATCGATATGTTTCTAAAGGTTTTATACAGGGTATCTATAACCGGTCTGATAAGATAAAGCTTATCACGGTTTGGATCGTTAAATGTGAGAGCTTTTGTTTTGTCGTTGAAATGCAGATATTGCCAGATTTTTTCGAACCGATTTCGAGTCATATTTTTTTTATAACTAGTACAGACCAATAATCTCTAGTGCTCGGGAGATTGAAGTAGCAAATATAAAATAATAGCCTAATAAATTTACGCAAGTTTTATATAACGTTTTATATAAAAATGAAATTCCTCATTCAATTAAAAGAAAAACTTTTATTTGTTCAATTATTTGTAGCTTCAAAGATTCTGGGAATAGATATGGCCAAATCTAAAAGTGAGTTTCTAATTCTCCTAAATCATCACGTACACTTGTATCCCCTTGAACAGCGTTTCCATATCAGTAAATTGTAGGTTACTCTCCTTCGAAATAATTTGTTCAAATTCGGAAGATTTGGGGTCAACTGTTATATCTTGAAATGCTAACGAAAAAGAATTTGAAGCTGTTTGTAGATGAGAATCCGCATATATCGTAGGCTCTACCAAACAAATTTGATTATTATCGCCATCGATCATATTCACAAAGTAATCGTGTATACTTGCACTAAGATCAATTTGATCAGTACAATTTTTTCGTTTCCGCCAAATGTCGGCTTCAAACTGTAGTGTATTTAAGTGAAATGAAGTGAATGCAAACTCTATGAGTTGGTTTTCATGCAAAAAATGTAATTCACTTAGAACACTGGGTTCGGTTATGTTGAGATGGCTGCCACTCCACAATTGCTGTGGCTTGGCTCACTGCGATATCACTGGAGCCTGGAGCTCTTTACACTCCTTTTCTTACCTCCAACACAAATTAAAGCGCAGAAAACGGAAGCCACTAGGAAAGTCTAAAAGCGTTTTTTTTTCAAAAGAATGTTGCATTTATTCTGCCCTATGCCAGGAATGTCAAATTTTCGTGTGCTTTTCTCAAAATGGTGTACCCTGGCCAAACAAAAGTGCAACATTTTTAATCCCCTACCAGGGTGATCGTCGTGCGGCTGACACTAAATGCAAGATAATTGCCCAATTTGAGGACGTTCGATGAATTACATTGGTGAATCAAGCGAATTTGATAAAGTGGAATTTTTTTGTTAGTTTCTCATATGAAAAATGCAAAATTTTTGCAGGGTCCATGGCAACATTTTCGTAATGCTGCCCTTGACTGAGGTCGCATTTATTTCGAGAAAAGAAAATGTTAGGCATCAATGAATTTATTTTTCAAAAACTTAGTGTAACATTTTATTAGTCGATATTTATTATTGAGCAAGCGACCAAGACTTTTTAACGTCGATCCTAAGCTTCTGAGGACCAGCTGATATTTGCATATTTAAATCAATGTCGACCTTAGCCGGTGCTCGCCTGAAAATAGGAGCATGCTCGTCTTCTGGGCCACATTTACCAAAATTAATTCAGTTCCTTTTCTCGCCAGCTCATCTGTGGTGCTATTTTGTGATATATGGCATTAAAGATGTGGTAGTAAAGTTATAAGATTTGATAGTAGCTTGTGTTCCAAAGTGCCAAAGTTTTTTATTGTACATTGGCCAGAATAATACTATTTTCATAAATCGCATAAGTGATAATTTGTGAGTCTTGAATATGAAACTGCTGCATTTTGTTAGGAGCCAAAATACTTAATGCGGCTCCAATGAAATTAACTTTTAGTTTTTAGTTCCATAACAAGTTTTATTATACGTTTATTATACGAGTATAATATAAATAAATTTTAGTTATCTTAAATCATTTAATTTAACAGAATTTTATTCAACAAAAAGTTTTCTTTAAACTTCACTACACACACAAGTCCTTGAAAGGGAATAAATACTATTTAATGTATGTTTGTATGGGAACTTGAAAACATTGTGTAGTACTAGTGCAATTGTTTCACACCCATCCTCGTTCATCACACAATGCAAACGGAAGTGAACTGCAAACTTGCCAATCGCACATCCACATACAGCAAAAGCAGGCCAACTCTAATGGTCCCTAATGGCCTAAGATGGCTCAAACAAGATGTACATATAAGTAGCATAGCACAATGAGCTGAGGCAAGAGCAACAGTCAAAATTTGCAGCATTACAACGAACATGCAACATGCAAGCACAAACTCCTACAAAGTTATCAACAATGCATACAAAGATGCTGCTCGAAGATGCTTGATGGAACCCACAAAATGGCCACAAAAGCTAACAAGAAACTTTCGAGTATACGTTTATATATTTGTGTAGGTGTGTGTGTGTGTGTGTGAGAGTTCAAAATTATTCCATTAATCTACACATACATACATACATACAACGCATACAGTGTTTGTATGTATTTATGCGATGCATGCGTTTATTTACATAATTTCACTTTATAAGTAGTGTCATAAAAGTCATGACAGCGCCCATTCGAAAGGGTCATCAACTCCCGCCGCCCACCTCCCATCAATCTATCTACAAACAAGTCCATTTGGCTGCACAGTGCCTTTAAAATATTTCGGGTTGTACGCGCTGTATGCCGTCAACTGACAGTCGTCTGGCGGCCATAAATGATTTATTATCAAAATACACAAATTAGTGGCAGGAATTACGCGCATAGCTAGCGCGACTGAGAGGCGAGTAGGTCCTACAATAACGAATGTTCGTACTCACATCCCAACTCAAGTGGCATGTAACTTGCCTTAGAGCCGTTGGTAGTGCTAGAAGTTGGTGCGGATACCACAGCCACAACAATGTGGTGTAACAAACGCGCCACTTGGTTGCCAAAAATAACATGGATTCAACTGCCAAGAGCCAGGAGAGGGCGAAGGTTGTAGAGGTCATTGGGGAGTAGCTAGGGATCGTGTAGTGCTCGTAAATGGAACCAGCTGTGAGTGTTTGGTTGCGTTTGTGGAATATTGAATACATATTTACATTCATATATGTGGAGTCCGGTATAAAACTGACAACTAACTTAAAAATTATAAAAGATTAAATGAATGGAAATCCATTAATTTTCCAATAGAGATGGCGCTAGAAAGATAAGATTCCGTGCTAAACCAAACGAAAAACAAGACACGCGTGCACCTAAGTGCGCGAGCTAGAAGTAAAACTTCTGAGCCACCTCTACAAAGAGATATAGAATTACACACGAAGGAGAGTTTAATAAGACATCCGTTCTAGTATTTTTAGTTTTACTTAGCATAATTGAGAGATAATACAAATTAGTAAAAAACAAGTAGTTAGTACTAGCATTAACAAATATTGTAGTAGAAAATAGTAAAGTAGTAGGAGTATTAAATAGCAGTGTTAGTAAAAAATAGTAGTAGTAATTAGTACTAGCAAAAGTAAATAGTAGTAGTAGATATTAACAAAATAGTAGTAGAACATATTTAAAATAGTACTAGTAATAAGCAGTAGCATTAGTAAAAATAGTACTAAAATTATTAAGAATAGTAATGGTGATTAGTACTAGCAAAAATAAAAATGGTAGTAGATATTAACAAAATAGCATTAGAAAATATTGAAAATAGTAGTAGTAATAGGTAGTACCTTTGGTCAAAATAGTAGTAGATATTAGTAAAACTAGTAGTAAGAATTAGTAGTAGCATTAATAAAAATAGTAGTCGAAATTAGTAGTAGAAATTATTAAAAAAAGATGTAGTAACTTGTAGGAGCATAAGTTAAAATAGTAGTAGTAATAAATAGTAGCATTAATAAAAGTAGTCAAAATAACCGGAACGGTCCAGAACTTGTCCTCAAATAGTTCTCAACTAGTGCCGAAATGGTCACAAGCTACATATGTATTCAGTAGGTAGTGATATATGTAATGGCGCATGTGTTTTTCCATAAAGTTTATAGTCATTTTAACATATCCTGAAAATTTGAAATGATTCGATCAGGTAGTTTTTGCGTAATTAATGTAACAAAAAATTTAAAAAAAACAAATTTTTGGGGAAAACGACTCCGTAACTCCTTATGAGGATATTTAAGACTACCCATTACAATAAATAATAATGACCATCATGACATTGCGAAAAATCGAGTGACCACTTGACGAATTTCCACTCAGCACCAAAAAGAATATACGCCATTATTACAGATTTTCTTCGATAAAGGCGAAAAAGCGCGCCAGGCGGCTGAAAAAGTGAATAATGTCTATGGTTTCGTAGATTCCGTTCATGTAATTTTGGTATCAAAGAAGCACCACCCTCTGGAAGGCCAATTGTTGAAAATATTCCGACCATCATGTAAGTCCGGCTAAATACAAAAAGGAGCTCGATGTATGGATGCCACTCGAGTTAACGCAAAAAACCCGCATGGACCTCATTTCCATCTGCGAATCGCTGCTGAATCGCAACAAAATTGATCCATTTCTAGGATAACATGAAGTGAAACCGGTCGTAGTCAAATGGCGATGAACCGACATAAACGGTGGCCAGGCCAGGATGGACAGTCAGGCAGGTTTTGAGTTTTTGGTGAGGTAGTGTGGCCAGCGAGTCTTCAACTATGAGCTGCTCCCCTACAGACAAACTCTTAATCCGGATCTGTACGGCGAACCACTGGACCGTCTAACAAAAACGGCAGTCGCCAAGAAGTGGCCACTTCGGCCAATAGGAGAGGAATTGCGTTCCACCAGGTCAACGCCAGCTCACTCACATTGATGATGACTCGCGAGAAGATCCGGGAGCATGGTTGGGAGGTTCACTTGCATCCACCTCATAGTCCGCATCTAACACCAAGTGATTACTACCTTTTCCTGTCTATGGTGAATGATTTTGATGGTCAGAAATTCGCCTCAAGAGAAGCCCGTGAAAATCGACTGTCCCAGTTTTTTACCAATAGGGGCGAGGGTTTCTAATAGAGAAGTGTTATTCCGTGAATGTCTTCGCAAACGGATAAATCGGGCGAGAATTCGGATAGTCAGACTGTTAGAGTCTTAGACTAATCCACAATGGAGAGCAACCATCAGCTCCATCCAAAATTAGGAACATATCACCTTCTGACCTATTATTATCCATCTATATTTAATAATAATGATAATAAAAATTTAAAAAAAAGTTCTTATCCCATTGACCCACAGTATTTCTGTTGATGTTATCGTCTTTACGAGTTGGTTTTGGCGCTGCTAAAATGTCCATTTCGAAAATTCAAATAATGCAAAATTTGGAGAAAAAAAATCACAAAAAGTTGTCGTGAAGTACCAAACTTCATATACGATACAAAACGAAAGTACCAAACTTATATTGAGCTTCCATGGAAACATCTAATGTAGTTTGAGATCGTAATGGTTTCAACGCCGCTACTCTTGGAAGGATAGCTTAAATTTTAGTATCTTTTATTTAAGTAAACGGAATTTTCGAGTATGCAGGAAAGTTTTTGAGTTACTCAGCAAAACAGCTGGAGAGCGTTTTTGTAATTATTCAACTTAATTTAAAGAGTATCGAGGCGTTCACTGCGAACACACTCGAAGCCTAGACAGCCGTTCGCTTCGACTTCTGCGCCACTATGACATGACTTCGGTGGACTACGAGAATTGTAAATATGTGCAAGATAAGTAAAGTTTGTACACATACGCCACATGGTAGTATGTATAGTATAAATATTTTGCACGAATTCAACACATTTCGTCCGCTCTTTAACCACACTCTCATTTTGCCATTCAGTTGATTTCAAATTAACAAAAAATGCAAATTCCGCAACTTTTCGGCTACTTTTGTACATATTTTCTGCGCTGCATGCCCAGAAGGCTTACACCACCACATCCCTTTAGCATTCATTCTCTGCGCTGCAATGCGAGTCGTAATTGAAATTGTGTGTACTCTTTCAACGACCATTATTTTTATGCCACTTAGCATGTGGAAGCTTGCTCCAAACGTCGGCTCGACACGTCTCACCTAATAGGCTACGACAATTTCCATGGAGTTTCATTGCCATCCACTATTAATTGCATTAAATTTCAGCAATCACGACCGTACAACGCTCTGTGATGTGTTTGGTTGATTTTGGCTGCTTAAAGGCAGAGATATTGGAGGGAGCTGGTTACAATCAAAGCAAATTTCCTAAATACTCAGCAGCTCAGCAACTCAGCAACTCAGCAACTCAGCTACTTCGCCATATAAACAAGTACCCACAAATTTCGAAGAAGCCCATAGCAAAGCCAATCCGCCAGCCAATAACGATACGTGACCTTTTTACTTAATACATTATTAATTCAAGGATATTTCGGGTAACTGTTAACACCATTAACTACAACCCGCGAACTGCGCGCTTCCTAGACGGCAATCAGTAGGTGAGCGGAATAAGGATTATTGTGGCTATTGGCAGCTAAGTATATTTAGGGATATCCTCGGGGTGTGTGTGTGTGTGTGTGTTTGTGGAGAGTAGTCAGCGGAAGGCGCAAATGTCTGTGTCACGTCACGACTGCAAATTAGCCCCATATGATCAAACAAAAAAAAATAGTTTTAAAAGTAACTACATATGTATGTGTGTAGCTGCGCCAGCCAGACGAAATGCGGTTGTGAATTGATAATTAAGAAAATGAAAAAGTACTTAGCTGCAGTGAATTATCATAGCTTTATTCCGAAGCTTTTGGAGTTAACACGATTCTTGTAAAATTGGATCGGGTACTTGTTGGGTAAGGGCAAAAACAAAAACGTATTATGTGCCAGATCCAACGGTTAAATTTCATTTAACAAGTCTGCTAAATACTGACAGCTCAATTATTTACCCTTATACTAAGTCCACACGACAACGAAACCCAGTCGTTTATGACTCATTCGTGATATTTTGTAAAAATAAATTGAAACTAGATGTTTTCGACCTACAAAACTGCATAACTTTGTTACGAACCAATCATGAAAATGTGCTTTCGAGACTATTTGGTATTCTGTCTCAAGTATCTAATCTCAAAATAAAGTCACTAATTTGTCAGGTGGTCCTGAGCGAGTCACAAAACAAAGAAATTGGGGAAAGTATTGAAAAAATAAAACTCTAGTTGAACATACAATCAGCTGATTGTCTCTACTGCTTTGCACCACAGTCTTTGGTGAAATATGTTGAGACTGAAATTGAGACTTGAAATCGTCTCAAATCACAAAAAATGTATCTATTTGAAAATCACAAATTTAGTGACTCGAGATGAGACTGAGTAACAGAACATACTGGCATAAAATTATTTATTTTCAATGTTGAAAAATTTTAGTAATCTAATTTCACATCCAATTTACACACGTAAGCACATACATACATATGTGGGTATTTAGTTCAGGAACATTTTTCAGTTAGTAACCATTTTGTTATGGCAATACTATTTATTTGTGTTCTACTTTATTCTCATTTCCATTCAATCCGATTATTACATTGCTTGCTTTTGTTTTTCTGCAATGATTTATAGCGATTATTGGCCTTTTGTTAGATTAACTTTGTCTGTCGATTTGAATGCAGACAAAGCAAATGTCTCCAAAGTACAAATACCAAAACAACAACAAAAACATTCTAAAATTCATTCAACTCTTTTCTATTTAGATTGCTAACAAAAATATTTATGGCTACTGATAATAATCTTGTCATGTCGTCATGGCAAGGCTACAAACTAAAACTATGGCAACCGAATCGTAAGGGGGGGAGGAGGGGGCGGAGGGAAGCAACCGAACTGAGTAACTAGGTAAATATGCAACAAAAAAAAAACAAAAACATATTTACGAATAAATCTTAAACAACAACAACATTTCAAAATGTGAAGAAATAAAAAGTTAAAGGATAAAATCGCACTTTACGGAAAATACAAATGGAAAGCGAACAACAGTAGTAGTTTTCCAACAAATGGGAGCACATTGAGTATAAAATTCAAAACAATAACGCAAAGAAGCAAAGTTGCCTTATGGCCCACTTTACATGTGTACTTTGTTGGCGGCAATTGGCGTGGGTGATAGCCGCGGAATTGGAAAAAACCTAGGCAGCAGTTATGTGCGCTACAAATGGATTTTGTAGATATGTAAATTTAGCTCTTGTGCAGTAAACTTGTTTCTCTTTCACATTTCCACAAAGTGCATAGTGCATTTGTTGATTTTGTTTTGGTTTTTTTTGCGATGACATTTCACTTTTATTTCTCAGCACCGAGCACAAATGGCTCTAATAATGGCGCTTCGATTGCAAATTCAATAGAAAACCTTGTACTTTCGTTTGGCCTTCTACTCGAGAGTACCTGCCTCTCGTAATATGATCGGAAGTTTTCTTTCACCCTAAAACACAGCTCTACCAACGATGAGAAGAAAAATGATATCCAAAAGTTATGCAAATTTCAAAATGTCATTATTTTGCCAGTTTTTCAAATTAATCCTTGAAATATCACGAAAACTAGTATACCTACTTAAAAAAAATCTGGTACTCGCTTTAAAAATACGTTTACATAAAATATATATTTAAATAAAATTTTAAACACAAAATTGCAATTGATATTTGTTTTTTTGTAGGATATGGATTTTTGAGTTAAAAAACAAAAATGTTTCTTGTATACATTGAGAAAATTCAATATAATACAGTTTGTCACTTATGTTTACTAATTTATTGTCAATACTTTTTTATAAAAATATAGCTCATTCTTAAACACGGAGAAAATTTTTTTCTTGAAATTGTATACAAATTTTCTTGATCACAAAATGGTAAATAATTAGGGAAATATCGAAATTTGCTTGGCATATACTACATTTAAGAAAGCGACTGTACTAAAATTAAGAAAAACATTTCCTTGTTTGCAAACAAACACAAAACGTATGAAGAAAAAATTAAAAAAAAAAGTGTAAATACCCAAGAACTATTAGTTTTGCTAAATTAAACAAACGTCTTTACTAATTTAAATTTATTTTTATTTATTTTAGTTTTATTCAAGCTTTAACCAAGACAAAATCAACTCGATTATACAAAGTTATAAAATATATATTTTCTGAATAATAAGAAAATATTTTCCAAGTTCAAAAACAAACCTCATTTTTATTGTTTCTGCTTTGAGCTTAGCCGCCATAGCCGAGTGTGTAGCGTGTGCGCGCTTCATTCGGTGGGTCCCAGGTCCGAATTCTGGCCGGGGCAAGTAACATCAAAATTTATTTAATAAAAGTTTTCTAGTAGCGGTCGCCCCTCGACAGGCAATGGCAATGCTTCTCACAAAAAACATTCGCCGTTCGGAGTCGGCGTAAAACTGTAGGACCCTCAATTTGTGTTACAACAACAAGACGCACACCACAAATTGCAGGAGAAGTTCGGCCAAAATCGCTTAAGCGGTTATAGCGCCAATTAAGAAGAAGAAGAATAAGAAAAAGAAGACACAAGTTACTGATGTGATGACCTTCGCCAACTACAACATCGTAGCTTGACGTATTTTTTATACTCGAACCTGACTACATATTGCCATGTTTCGGACCCCTGCGAAGTCGAGTAACTTCCGTTCGTAATGTTTTGTTGATAACGATATTTATATCGAGACGGAAGCAGCCTTCACACGTGCGCTCAGGAAGCTCATAGAAGCAGTCTAAATGCATATCGTTCGTGTCTTCAAAATAATGTAGATTAGTCACACCGTTCCTCTAACAGAAAGTCTAGTCCGATTTCCTAATTTAACTTTTGCGAATTGATATTAGAATCTCATTAGATCCAATTGGTTTCTGAAGTGGTGAAATCGGACGAGAGTTCTTGCCTCAGGAAACGGCAAGCGATGGAACTTCTTTGAAACCTACGTTCTTTGGGTGAACAACAGGACTAGGCGGCGTAGTCTCTGTCACTACGAAATCCGATTACGATTTTGCTTTCGTTTACATAGCAGCTGTAGGGGATGTCGCAAGGCCTGATGATTAATCATTTCTTGACGCGTTCATTTCATCTCTTGGAAGGCGGTGATATCAGTTTTTGGTATTACGAAAACATCAATCTAACCGGGCAGATCCACTTTTCCAATTAAGGAACCAGAAATTCCATGTACATGACCTCAAATCATGGTCCTTCCAACGTTTGCCATGGTCTTTATCAGGATAGGCGGATCTCATGCGACGCTTATTGAGTATTTTCATTGTTACCGGTTAATAACTGTTTCTTTTTTTTTATTTTGTTGTCCAACTCTACACAAGAATATTATTTCGATGATTCAGTGGTGCGATTCACTAACTTTAAACGATCCGACAATCGCAATTTTTGTCGACAATATGTGAAAAAAAATAAATGAATGTGTGCTGCCGAATATTAATTTGAAAGCGATTTTATTATATTTCATTAAAGTGAAATGAGATACTACGATTTATTTCAAACTACAAATACTTATAATTGTTTTTAAATATTGCAATATTCCATTGTAGCGAAATTTCGGACTCTCCTCTGAGTGATTTGGTAGAATAATCATCAACTCGACTCCAAGGAATATCCGGCATCACGCGCAAATATGGCATGGTCTGCGTTTTCAAAATTCGCTCCATTATGTGTTGTGATCCAGGGTATTTAGATTTAATATTTTTTAATTACGATCATTTATCTATATATTAAAGAACTATATTTCTGTTTTTATACCAGAATAATTGATAAAAGTTTTCTTTTACCATTCGCACATTAATTAAATGGTAGATTCATGATTCCTTGGCTCCAAATACAAAAGATGATGACGCTGAATAAAACATATCTTTAGCAGCTTCTCGCTCCACTTGGGTCATAGGAAATCTGTCAAGCTGAGAAATTAGGTATACAGCCAAGTCTGGAGTTAACCGATACAGTTTCTGAAATTCTGTTGCATTCAAATGAAAGGGATTCTACACATCCCGGAGTGATCCACTGTTGGAGCGCTTACTTCTTCATCACCTCATGATAAATCATATGGCGAATATTCTAACGAGATTATTTAATGTTCCTTTCTTAATTTCAGAAAAACAAATCACTGAAATTTAAATTTTTCTTTTATTTAAGTTGAAATCACGAATTTTTCCTTTCTCGATTGAGTTAACAATATCAAATTTGTTGTCGTTTAGTTTTCGACAGTCGACTAGCTAACGACAACAGCAGATTCGGCTATAGCGAAAATCGGTAAAAAAAAATGGCTGCTGAATAGGAACATCGTTAAAATGTTCGTTAATATGAGTTTACCATGCGAATATCGTTAAATTATCTTAGTGAATCGCACAACAGGTGCGATAACGCGCCCCGATAACAATTACAATCCCTCACAAACTGTTTGGAATTAAAAGAATATTCACTACAAAAAAAAAAACGGTATCTCTCAGAATCGAAAACAATAAGCTGTAATTTAAAATGGAATGGAAACTTTTACTAGGTACAGATTTGTTATATTTTTCTGCTCCGTTTTGATTTTACATTGGCCCCATACGACTGCTGCGCATATTTCAACAATAAAATAAAAAAATATGCAGGACTTATGTGTGTGCGTGTATGTTGAAAATCAAATGGACTCTCCATGACAGCAACTGAAGCGAATACCTCGACGAGCTTATCAAACGGCCAATATCAGCAAAAGCCCATAACTACGAAAAAAAAAAAAAAACAAAAAATGGGTGTAAAACCAACAAAACGTTGAAACACCACGTAGATGCGAGCGTCAACCGAGTGAGTGTGAAAGGATAAAGTTGGTCAAAAGAAATATATGAATTCGAATCAAATTGGAAGTGAATAAAAAATGAGAAAAAAATAAATGAATGAATAAAGAAAAAATAAACGTAGAGCGAATGAAATGAAATAAGCCATAAATGCGGCCATAAATCGTTTATAACCGTTCGCAGGCAGTCGCGCTCTATGTTGCTGTTACTCTACGCTGTGTTTGTGTTTCTTTTTTTTTTTGGTTTTTTTTTTATTTGTTTTGCTTGGATTGCGATACAAAATCGCCAATGAAAAATGTGATAGCGTATAAAATTCCAAACCAAAAAACTACGCAACAAGTGTGGAACACTAAAGTGCTAGTGATATGAAAATGCCGTTGCGGGGGTGATGGCGTTGCGGGCACGCAAAATAACAAACATTCAAAATACAAAAAAAAACTTACAAAAAAAAAACAAAAACAACAGTGAACAAGTAAAAACAGCGCTGTCTTCGGCTATGCCGAAGGCTTCATACCTTTCATGAATGGAAGAATAGTAAAAAACGTGTTATTGTATTACAATTTCGTATTACCTATAGTTAAAAGCGAAAATTTCCTTCAAATCAATAAAAATAATTCTAGTAAAGGCATTGTTATAAATTATTTAATGCTTTTCCTTATGTAATTAAAAAGAACTATGTTTTAAGAAGGGAATGGTTTTTGAATATTTTTAATATCGTATCGACGCTTGATATTCAACATTTAAAAAATACAAATAATTAAGTATTAATATGTAAGACCTACATATGTCGGTCTTTGAAAACAGTTATCAGATCCGTAAATAGTTCCCAAACGTTTAACGCTATGATTCATGTGATATTGCGCTGAGCTTATTACTTTTCGCAA
This sequence comes from Anomoia purmunda, assembly GCA_951828415.1. Taxonomy (NCBI): domain Eukaryota; kingdom Metazoa; phylum Arthropoda; class Insecta; order Diptera; family Tephritidae; genus Anomoia; species Anomoia purmunda. The sequence goes on from OX639995.1 coordinate 51,514,406, forward strand.
TAAATATTTGTCCTGAATTTATCTTGCCGATTTACACTGTGAACTCCGATCTTGATGAATACTAATATATAGCTAATAATGGTTGATGTTTGTGCAAAATTTCAAGCCTTTAGCTGTTTAAATGGAGGAGTTATGGGGCAAAATGCAATATCTGAACAATCGGTTGTATAGGAGCTATATGTTATATTTCTCCGATCTTCATGATTTTCAATACTGATACGTAGCTAATAATGGCTGATATTTCTGCAAAATTTCAAGCCTTTAGCTGTTTAAATGGAGGAGTTATGGCGCAAAATTCAATATCTGAATAATCGGTTGTATTATATGTTATAGTCACCCGATCTGGCCGATTCCGACAAATGTTTAATCATTTGTACAACGACACCTGCTCACCAAGTTTCATCAAAATAGCTCTAAAATTGAGGGACTAGTTTGCGTTCAAACAGACGGACAGACGGACAGACGGACAGACAGACGGACATGGCTAAATCGACTCAGCTCATCGTCCTGATCATTTAGGTATACTTTTTGATGGGTCTATCTCTTCTCCTTCTGGCACTTACAAACATCGGACCAAACTTAATATACCATTTCATTCTCATGAAAGGTATAAAAAGGGAGCCTGTTGCAGCATAACACTGACCTACACTGCCAGCTGTCGGCACTAAAATTGAAGCTGTTGCTGTGCTCCTATTTTTTTTATATTTTTTTTTTTATTTTTTTGCTGTCACTACATGTAGGTGCCGATAGTGTTGCCGCTCAATTGCCATTACCACTGACGCTGTGGCCAATATTTATGCGATCCGGCAATAACAGCTTCACAGAAGGTGGCTACGGCAACGGGTTTATGGTAGAATGCGCAGCAGCATATCAATGTGGTATTAATAAAAATCCACATACACTTTTAGACACCATATATATGTAGGTACTTAGACATTGGAGTGGTGCAAAAAAAAAAAATGAAGTCGGATTTTTAATGCGCTCATACACCAGAGTTATTCTATACCGTATAACTAATATCCCTCTGCTATTTCTAACCCTTTCGCTACAAGTTTTTAACGAGCTTTAAAAAATTAAATTCTTTGAGTCATTAATCTTATTAGCTAAAAGAATATCAATTACTATTCCACTTAAAAAACTTACCATAAATGTAAAGAAGCAGAAGAGAATTGTATTTTGTTTTATATTTTAACTTTTATTTATTTCAGACGTTAAATATCTAAAAATTTATCTTACTTACTTACTTAATTGGCGCTACAACCACTTAAGCTATTTTGGCCGAACTCCTCCTAGAGTTTGTGGTGTGCGTCTTGATGTTGTAACACAAATTGAGGAGGGGCCTACAGTTTTACCTGTCCCAGCATGGATTTGAACACGGGACCTACCGAATGAAGCACGCACACGCTACACACTCGGCTACGGTGTCTGCCCAGCAAAAAGTGCTAGTCCATTGCCACATGGAAAGCTCGACGGTGAAATACTACAATAACAAAAGACAACCACCACAAAAGACATCCCCATGCTGTGTTGTAACGAACGATTTTTTTTCCTAAAACAAACCAAAGACACAAAATTTTCAGGAAAAATATTTCAAATGTAAAATTTTCTATTTAAAATTTGTCTCGAATATTCCAATCCTTCAACGGCAATTTTAAAGGAACTTAATTGAACTGTCTTGTTTCTGCTGAGCGTTGTGTTTTTCTTCAAAGTTATCAAGAGTATCAGGTTTTTTATTCAATCGTCAATATTGCAAACTTTTTAGTTTCTCTAGAATCAGACAAAATATAATCGAAAAAAGAAAAAGTTATAAAATAACAAGGGATGTAATGGTTATAATTTTTATTTAAAAAAAATCCTGATTTCATCGAAAATAACGACTCTGCAATTATTTAAAACAAAAAACTTCTAAATAAAAAAGAATTATCGAAAAAGAAATGAAAATCCCAGAAAAAACTAACTTTTTATCAGAAAATAAATGTATCACAAAATAAAGATTAAAAATAATCGAAAAACTAAAAATCCAAGAAAACCAAATTTTTTATCAAAAAATAAATATATCATAAAATAAAAATTAAAAATTATTGAAGAAATAAATATCCAAGAAAAACAAATTTTCTATCAAAAAATAAATATATCATAAAATAAAAATAAAAAATTATCGAAAAAATAAATATCCAAGAAAAACAAATTTTCTATCAAAAAATAAATATATCATAAAATAAAAATAAAAAATTATCGAAAAAGTAATGATCCAAGAAAAAATTAGTTTTTCATCAAAAAATTAATGTATTATTAAAGATTAAAAATTATCGAAAAAATAAATATCCAACAAAAACAAATTTTTAATCAAAAATAAATATTTCATAAAATAAAGATTAAGAATTATCAAAAACAAAACACACAAATCCAAGAAAAACTAATTTTTTAGCAAAAAAATAAGTATATCATAAAATAAAGATTAAGAATTATCGAAAAAATAATGATACAAGAAAAAACTAGTTTCTCATCAAAAAATAAATGTATCATAAAATAAAAAATTAAAAATTATTGAATAAATAAAAATCCAAAATAATCTAATATTTTATCAAAAAATAAATATATTATAAAATAAAAATTAAAAGTTATCAAATAAATAAATATCCAAGAAAAGCTAATTTTCTATCAAAAAATAAATTTTTCAAAAAATAAAGAATAAGAATTATCAAAAACAATAAACACAAATCCAAAAAATAAGTCTATCATAAAATACAGATTAAGAATTATCGAAAAAAATTAAAAACCAAGAAAAACTGTATTTTGATCAAAAAATACATATTTAAATATATCTTAAAATAAAGATGAAGAATTATCGAAGAAATAAAAATCTAAAAGAACTAATTTTTCTATCAAAAAACTAAATATATATCAAATAGAGATTCAAAATTATCGAAAAAAGAACAATCCAAGAAAAACATATTTTTTTATCAAAACTAATTTTTTATCAAAAAATAAATATGTCATCAAATAAAAATTAAGGATTAACAAAAAAAAATAAAAATTCAAGAAAAATTAATTTTGTTATCAAAAAATAAATAATCATAAAATAAAGATTAAGAATTATCGAAAAACTAAAACTCATAATAAAACTATTAAAAATGATCGTAAAAATGTAAATAAAAAAATAACGATTAAATTATGATTAAAAAAAATCTTTATAATAACGTCAAGTTCAAATTCTGAAAGTTGCAGGAAAGTTGCAACGAAATACGCTATATGTATATATAAAGATCTCACTCGTGTTTATAAAGAATACAAAAGAGTACCATACAAATTATTTCCATTTCCACAAGATCTTTACATTTCGCCTTAACCGACTATTTTATGTTTACCTTAAATTTGTTTCTGAAATCCTTGAAATCCAATAATTTTCACATAACCGCAATTGTGGTTTATTCATCTCTTTATCAATTCATCTCTTTTGATCAACATTTTATGCGTTTATAATATTGAAACGATTGAATGTTTGCTATTAAATCTGTATTTGCGGTCAGTGTGCTAAAAATACATTTTATCTACATAAATCCTTATGAATATCAAAAATACATAAATAAATAAATAAGAATTTCCAATATCTGGTTTTGCGTATAAGAAAATAAATTTTACATCGAGCAACGTAGTTCCAGAAATAAACAAGCAGACAGACAGACAGACAGACAGACCATCATACCGCCACTCTGCAACTGCGACCACAATTGACCGCTCAACTAAACATTCGATTGAGTGAGGAATATAAAAGGAGATGAAAATAAAGTAGAAAATAAATGAATAAAACTATCGATGGTCACTCGTCCTAATGTCGAACGCTTACCACAGCGCACCGCATTTATTGATGTGGCTTTGAAGTTGTAGTGGAGTGAGGCAAGCCAGCGATTGTCGGACCCAACCCAGTTTAGTCCCGTCCAGTTCAGTCCAATACAGCGCCGCCGAACAGCCGCATTGAACAATCGATGTTCGAGCACGTCTCTGTTGGCCACCATCAGCAGCACCAGCAGCATCAGCAGCAATCGGCTGCATCTTCACCATTTAAGGGAGGTAATAAACCAAAAGAGACAAATCCAAATCAACAACCCAACAGACAGACAAATAAACAAAGAGCCAAGCTTGCTGGGAAGCGAATGAAATGAATGATGCAAAAGAGAAGCAGCGATGAAACCAGAGGCGTTTTGTTTAAGCCAAAATGCAAACAAGTATCTAAAGAAAATGATGTCCTCGACTCTACCGAAGACTTCATACCCTTAATGAATATAAAAAAGAATTTTTCTTTAATTTATTGGTATATTTCTAGCATAGAAATATGCAATTTTGAAAAAGTTTTTAATTTTTTCCAATAAAATTAAACACAACTAATATCTGAACAATTAGCGGAATTGGAGATTTACCGTAGTAGATTATCGATATGGACGATTTTGTTAGTAGACTTATTATAATTGATTAAAAAATGTTAGATGTTAGAGACATAACTAATTAATCAATAATTATTATATGAAGCTACAAATTTTCCGAGTAATCTTTAACTATTATTCAAAGACTTATAACATGATCAAAAGACTTTTCATAATAGTTATCAGCGAGATAAATATTTGTAAATCTTTGAACAATTTTATTTTGAGACTTAAATTATAAACGACTTTTCATAATAATTATGAGTGAGATAAATATTTTTAAGTGTTCAAAGACTTTTATTTTGACACTTAGATTATAAAAGTCTTCTCGTAATAATTATGAGTGAGAAAACATACTTTAAGAAGGGCGTGACTTTGTTAATAACATTTCGCGGCTGATGCTGGAATAGTTCGAAATTATTTTGGGATATGTCCGGACTAGTTGCTACAAGCTCTGACTGTGCCTTCGTACTTTCTAAAACTACGAATTTCGAGTTTAGCTCAGTCACGCTACGCAGTACGGCAAAAAGAAAACTATGTTCGTGGAGTTCTGAACTACACCTTTTTCAGTTCTAGTTCAGAAAGTGGCAATTCAAATTCAGAATTATCAATTAAAGTTTAAAAAGTTTCAATTCAAATTCAGAATTTCCATTTCAAATTTTGAATATTGCAATTGAAGTTCAGAAAATTACAATTGAAATTCAGAATTTCCAATTTAAGTTCACAAAGTTACAATTTAAATTCAGAATTTCCAATTTAAATTCAGAAAGCCCAAATTCAAATTGAATTGTAATTTTCTGGATTTAAAGAGAAAATTCTCAATTTGAAATGGAAATTCTGAACTTGTATTGTAACTTCTTGAATTTAAATTAGGGTGTTCATGAATTTGAATTGTAACTTTCTGTACTTTAATTGGAAATTCTGAATTTCAATTGTAATTTTCTGAATTTACAGTGAAAATTTTGAACTTTGATTTTAATTTTCTGAACTTCAATTGCAATTTTCTAAATTTGAAATGGAAATTTGAACATGAATCACAAGTTTCTGAACTAATACTGAAAAAGGTGTTGCCCGGAAGAGCTCCCGAAATAATTTCGAAATAGCGCCGAACCGGTTCCGATCTAATTCTGAAGTGATCCGGTAATAGTTTCGTATTTAAAGACTTAAAAAAAAGTTATCTTGTTATAATTTGTATTCAAAGACTTTTACTATATAAGTCTCCAAACAAACATCTTAGAAAAACTTTTAAAATAGATATCTCAAATAATAGTTATCGATAACTTAAAAAAATTGCATAATTTACAATTCTTAGCAAAAGATTTTAATAATTCATATCAAAATTAGGATGAATTTTTAAAAACTAAACGGTCAAATTATTATTATTCTGGATCTCTCGTCTTGTCTAAATGGAAGGATGATTTATCCACTTTCTACTATTGTGAAACTGAAAGGAGGTCCATGTTTAATATCTCAAGAGCTGTTAGAAACCCCATATCTGGTCAAAATAATTAATATATTACAAAAATACACCACAAAATTTCATAGAAAAATCGCTAAAACCGGGAGACTACTCCGCCTTCCCACAGACAGGCGGGCATAGTTCAACTAGTTCAGTTCGTCGTCCAGAACATTTAGGTATACTTGAGTTTCTTCTTCTTCTTCTTATATTTACCAACAACAATCAAAGTTATAATACCATTTGATCTTCATGAAAGGTATAATAAAACAAAAGGTTGTACCAATGAGGAGGATAAACCTTTTGTAGTTAGAATAGAGAAGTGGCAAAAGTGTGGCGGCATAAACATTTCAACAATCCAACAACAATAATGCCAACAAGCTCACTCAACTCTACTCTCATCCATTCACTGGCTTCTTCAATCTATCTACTGCACTTGAAAACTAGAGTTCGAAGTAACCAAGGTAGATTGGATTGGATTGTTTTGGTTTGTATTTGAATCGACAATACGAGTATTGAATTGTACTGAGCTGCTGAAAGTTTTCGCTATGCGTCATATGAGTTTCATACATACATACATAGTACAATACATCGTTAGATATGCGCTTCTCTAACTGTTTGCTTTTTTTGTTTTGTAGACTGCAGGCATTGCAGTGATATGATGGAAAGGTTTTTGAAGGACAAAAGCTAACTTTGGAATGACAGCAACCATAGACGGTTGGTTGGTGGCTAGGCGGGGTGGATCAGAGCTACATAAATGCAATGGCTGTCACAAACATAAGAGGGTGATGGCGATGACATTGAGAATTATCACAGCAAATCAACATATCGCCAACAATATTGAATGTGGCATTCAGCTGAGTCTGATCACAAAACAACCGGTCAACTTTTACGCTTTCATTAACGAAATGAGTTCTTTCTCTATCGACTGATTTAATTCTGTGCCAAATGGCCTATGAAAATTCCTTTGCCGCCGCCAGCAGCTGACAAAGCGTGAACACCAACACTACTTAGTGTGTACATTAAGTATGGTAAATGTGTGTTAGTGTGGTAAGTAATTATCTTTGAAAGTCCTTTGTTGTCACCTCTAAGCTAGGGCTGTATTAGCACCGAGAGTAGCCTTTACAAATACAGGATTTACAACAGTGACACAATGGAGCTTTTAAAAGCCAACAGCGATGTAGTTGCACCTGCAACTTTGCCTTAGTAATTTAGTGTAATTTTCATAGGGACGAGCTGTCTCAAATTCTACAGTTTAGTATCGATTTTATGCCACACAATAGGAAATTAAATTAATTCTTGGTTGTCATTAAATCATTTTTAATCGAAGCTTGTCATTGTAATGAAATAGCGAACCGTCATAAATTTGCCTCCCTTGGATTTTAGAGATTTAATATGACCTTGGTTCTACAGGTATATAGTGACAGGTCATTCTGTGGATTTGGCTGGAATACATTACTGTGGTCGGGTATTCCCGTAGCTGATTTTTAGTGCGAGTTTGCTGGAGTGAAGCTCGCTGCCTATACTTCCGCTTAGTTGGATCATATTTAGCGTGCAGCCCTACATACACTATCTATCTATATTAGTTTACATATTAGCCGAAATACTCGCAGGTTGGTAAGGAGTGCCACTCCGCATGGAGGACTTCTCTCTCCACTCCTATGAGTGGGTACGTTGAACCAACTGTTGCGATGGATGGAAGTGGATGAATACGATATTGTTACACATGCCGATGATGTTGTGGTAATGGTACGGGGAAAATATTCTCAAATCTTGTCCGATCTCATGGAGGACGCCCGCACTCGTTGGTTGGAACAAAAGGTGCGGTCTTGCTGTACGCCCAGCCAAAATTTAACTAGACCTCTTTACCAGACAGTAGAAAGCACCGTTTGGCATGGGTATTTTCGCCCAAGGTAGTCCACTGGATTTACACGGCCATCGTTCTTCCGATCCTGCTCTACGGCGCCATAGTCTGATGATCAACGCTCAGTTAATCAACATGGGTGCCTGGACATCGAGACATTGAGGATAACTGCAGAGCCGACGAGTTGACAAGGACTGGTGCGACAGCCCCCAATTCTACAAGATCGTGCGGGAATAGCGGAAATCAAATCAAGAGCAGTTTCGAAGTGACTTCCTTTAGTTTCATATTTTTTGCGACAGACGGACTAAGGCTAAAATCTTCAAGAAAAGAGTTCTCATACACTATATTTGCCACCTCTTGCGTCGTGTACTTTTCCTCGACAACTGGCATAATGAGTTGATACAAATAGTGCCCGCGTAAAACACAAACTTGGACAATACATCCCAAAATTTGTAAAAATATATGGAAGTCACCTTTTCTGAAATTTAGAACCGTATATGATAATATCTACAGATTATCACAAAAGAAAACAAAACTGCTATCGAAAACCATAGGAACATAGTCCTAGTCAAGCCAGATCGCCGAAATTTCTCAACACGCCCTTGCGAACTTGGCCAAGGGTGGTTTGTCGGATTTTTATCATACATCAATCCCAGAACTTATGTTGAGCAAAATCAAATAGAAGTTTCCATGAATAATAAAACGGATTACCTATGCTGAAAGAGGCTGTGTCATATTGTCCCAGTAATCGCGAAAGGGTTCAGTTTATTGAAATGTTAGTAAAGCGCTGTGAGCAGAGCATTGAAACAATATACTATATATTGTATAATAGGGATTTGTGAAAGCACCCATCATTTTATAGTTCAGGCCAGAAACTTTTGTATGCTGCCGTACACAGATATGTACAGTTGATCCTCTTTTTATGCGGTTAAATGTGGCCAAAAAAGTTTCGCCTCAAAAACACGCAGCACAGAATTACCAGAAATTTTATTATTCATTTCTATACCGCAAAGGTTTTAGGCGTGGTTTTATTTGGAGAGGGTTGCCACGTGTTTGCAAAGACGAATTGAATTAAGTCATACACAAGTTATATGAAATATTAAAATAGCAGTGTCAAACGGGTCGTCTTAGCATGGAGAAGGTGCATAACAATATTTTGCAGCGGGTTGCCACCTGTTTGAAAAGTCGAATTTTGTAAATTTGAAATAGTTAAATAAGGGTGTGAAATGATTCATTTTGCTGAGAAGAAGGTTTATAGCTAGCTATACTTGTGAGAGGGTACGCAGCTGCTTGAAAAGTCGATTTAAATTAAATTACACACAATTTATATACGATAGATAGGCGTTTTCTAATTAGATATGCAGAGACAATTATTAAATAAATATAGGCTGTTAAAATGTCTGCCAGGTATAAGCTATTTTTTTTTTATATATGTAGTTCATTTCTCTATCATAAAGCATAAAAATCAAACTATTTTTCTTTGAAAAAATTCTACGATAAAGTAACAAACTAAAAAAAATTACATTAAAATTTTCAAATTTTCTTTCAGAACTTTTAGAAAGTTTTTGAGTTAGCAGTTTTTGTGGTTTATCTAATTTTTAGTATATAAAGTGCAAGTTTCAAGTTTCTAAAAATTTCTGTTGATTTTTGACAATTTTTCCAGCTTCTGGAGAGGCACTAGCGATGTGTGTGGCCTGGCGTTGTGTTGTCCTGATGGAATACAATTCCTCTCCTATTGAACTAAAAAGTCGCTTAAAACGAGGAACAGGTGTATGTTTGTTCAGATGTGAGTGTGTGTATGTGTGTGTGTGAGTGTGTGTGAGTTTATATACACTTGATTTTAAGTTGCTTTAGTCAGTGAACTTGTCCTACTTGCATATTAAAAGCGCCATACCGCTAATGAAAACCAGCCATCAATTTTGGCAATTATGATTGAATTTCGATTAAAATTTCTTAATCAGACTAAATTGAGGAGTGTGCCAACTACTTCGCAGCGAAGCGTAGAGCACGGTGTATTCAATTATGTGTAGGTATCTATGTATGTATGAGTGTGTGTGTGTGTATCTTGGAAGTTCGCCCACATAGAAGCCTACGATCGATTGGTTTGGCGATTTTGCGCCTCTCATCAAAACGGGGTGTGTTTTGTGGTTAAACGCGGCGACGCAGCGGCTTACGCTGTGGTTATGATGATAAGCGTATTTTCCTTCAATCAAGTTAATTAGCGACTTGCGGTTTGCTTTGCTTTTGTTTTATTTACATTTAACCCGTTTAATTAGCTTTATATTTGGTATCTGTATTCATGTACATAATGTATACGCTAAGTATATATGTAGTATAAGTGCTTGAGTTTTCGAGTCATACTTAAAGTTGATGCTTCGCAGCGTTGCCTGTTTTGCTGAATTTCAAGATAAAGCTGCAACTTGTGGATTGCCAAGCATCTTGGCGGATTCCCGCAACATGCATGCGTGAATTCGAAATAAACGCGATTTGTATACTAAGATTACATAGTTAAAGCGTGTGAATGTTTAAATTGAATTTTGCTGATACAAATGTTTATCATTTGACAGAGAAATAAGGTTTACTTAGTAAATGCAGTCGAAGTTCTATAACTCGAAATAAATTCGCTTAAGGAGACTTCGAATTATGGTGTTTGTTAAAGTCCGTACACAGTATATTAATTTATGGCTCATTCTTAATTTATGCGCAAGTTACGATGATGTATTTAAGTAATTTTGTCTTGTAGAATATGTCAATAAATTAAGATGAAATTGGGTAGTTGATCATAAATCAAGAACCAAAGGAGATGTGCATAATTTCTCAAATCTTTTCTTTTGATTGAAGGACTAAGTAGCCCTCTGGCTACAGAGCTGTCAATACAAAATAGGAAAGGCAAGTGTGGACGCACTTGGTTAAAGCGAAGTAAATTATATGTATATAAAAATCATGGTGTTTGTGAATGAACTCCTCAGAAACGGCTCCAACCGATTTTTATGAAATTGTGTTTAAACATATATGTATATTTGGTGGGTAGGAGGTCGTAAAGTATATTTTATGCCTAGTGGGTGCCACCTGGTTAAAAATCGAATTTAATTAAATTGTACACAATTTATGGGAAAGATTATAATATGGATGTCAAACGGGTCGTCTCGGCGCAGAGAAGGTTCGTACATATATTTCGGAAATGGATGCCACATGTGTCATTTTGAAGAGGGTTGCCACCTGTTTGAAAGCCACAATTAAATTATACACAAATTATATGAAATACTTAAATACGATTAGTCTCGGTAAAGAGATCCCCATAGTTTAGTGAGGGTTGCCACCTGTTTGAAAATCTAATTTTATAAAATAGATTTCAAGTTGTATGAAATATGAAAATATGGATCCTAAACTGTTCGATTCGCTATGGATGCGGCTTATACCATACGAAGGGTTGCCACTTGTTAGAGTTGGCGCATTTAATAAAATTATGCATACAAGTTATATGAAACAGCAAAATATGGGTATAAAACCATTTGTTTCGCTAGGAGAAAGTTTATGGGTATGTTCTGGAGAGGATGACCACCTTTTTTAAAAGTCAAACTTAGTGCTCTAGTGTTCAATAATGTCGTCTATGGGAAAATCAGAGCAATAGGGGCAGCTGCCCAGGGCGATAAATCTTCTGGGCCGGCAAAATTCAAATGAAGTTACAAATTAACCTTTTTATTTATTTTTTCTTTATTTTTTATTATTACTTTCTTGCGCGTTTCTTGCGTGTAAGAACACCCATCCTGCACGACTCTTCATTATTTCTACAGACATCATTTGGCACTTTTAGTTGTGCATTCAATTAATTGCGACTATAAACTTGGAAAAATTAAGTCTTTTAAAGTTTTTTTGTACAGGTAAAGAAAACCATTTGAAGCAGAAACGGTCAATATTACAAAAACTCATATTACAAGCAAACTGTAATTTTTTTTATCAACTTCGGCTTTAGTAAATTGACACTAGCGTCACGAATTGTTAGGATATGGTGTTGCTCTGCTAGATTCAACATTATTTTAGATAATTGGTTTAGCGAGTGAAATCGGAGATGTGCAGCGTAAAAAAAAGAGCGGCATATTCGCTTATTAACAATGTTTCAGAATTTAAATCCTGCGGATCTTCGCGGGGTGTCAAATTTGACAAAATTTAGTGTCACGTGTTATATGGATGGTCCCGAAGAAAACGTTGTCGGAGTAAAAAAGCGTAAATATGCGTAAGCATTTTCAGTCTCTAAGAAAAAGATCAACAGATTTTTTAAATTAAACTGGGTGGCATTTGGGCGGATATTTAAGTAAATCCTGCCATGCCTCTATGTAATACTAAAAGTAACCTTGGAAGTTATTTTTTTTTTTATTCTTAGCGATTCTCGTAATCAGCAATCATTATATCTTTATATTCATCAAACTCTTTGTGGATAATTAAAGATTTCTCACATTCTTCGTTTTTGGGGTGAAAAAACTGTTCAAACCTAACTCTTGTTTGTATATTAATGTCAATATTCCATGCTTTTCAGTCAATTTCCATTCAATAACAGTCAATCAATAAGAGTAACTTCCTATTTTATGTTTCCCTCTGTACTCCTAAAAGGTTCTCTTCAAAAAGTTTCCCGGTCATCCGTGGTTTGCTTTAAAATCAACGGCTAGCCACTTAATACCACGAAAGCATCGGGGTTTTTTTCTAGTAAAAATGATATAATATTGGATATTGGCATGTTTTGATTTATAGCTGATCTAAGTAAACCATTCGAATGTATTGTACACGCCTGAGAATGTTGTTTTTTTTTATTTTATTATTTTGTCCAAGAGTGACAACAGATTCGAACGAAAATATCATATGTGATGTGATATGATATGATATGTTATTTAAAATTGTGGGAACCGTGTACGCTGGAAAGCCATATTTTTCATATTGAGCCCGTTTCTTTGTAACCTAGTTGCAAACGAACACTAGGTAGGATAACAAAATGCATGTAAAGCAACAACACTAACTCGGAAAAATATGCGAGCTGAGCCAACTCGGTAAAATGATAGCCGACCTGAGATGTAGTGTTGGGAAGTGAAAAAAACTGCGCTATTGTGAATGAGCTGAAAGAAAAGACATGGGAATTTACGTTTTTAATACCTAATTCATAATTATTTGCATAGTATTTTTAAATATATAACAAAATCAACAAAAAAATTGACACAGCTATTTTCCATTCTTAAATAGCACGAAATAAATCGCATGTTTCATGAAAGATGCCAACAGGGTTAGTAAGGTAGCTTTTGCAAGTAAAGGAAATTTTATTCAAGTTGGAGCGTTCGTTTGCTAGTCGGTTGCAAGTCGGTTGCAATATATATACAAGTGGTAGTCTTGGTTTCTGTACGATATCTGTAGTTTTCGAAATATACCCATTTTTCATAATTTTTGTAACGTGTTGCTCTCTCCAGCCTGATCCAATAAATCAAATTTGCCTTGTATTGTTACTGAAATATCGCATTTTTTTGGTTTTTAAAACGAAATGTGTGTACCAAATTGAGTTAAATTTGTTAGAGTACTTTCTGAGATATATGTATTTGCTCTTAAGTAAACAGTGCCGGCTCTATTTCCCAAAAATGTTTGTTTTGATTTTTATATTATATGGTTTTTGGTCTGATTGCTATGTTTTTGTTTTAAATGACTTAAAGTACCTAATATAATAATATTAATTTTTTGGATCAATTTATTTAAATCAACAATAGTTTAATTGGCGCTGCCACGCTAGTTTTTCCAAAAAAGATTTACCCACATACTCTCTTTTGAAGTCCAATCCTGTATATCAAAGTTAAGGAAATTCAAAAAAGGATTATGAATGCTTATATACATACATACATACGTAAAATAAAACTTGCTTATTTCACACTGCTTTAACTCTTTATTGATAAACAAATTTTCTTTTCGAATTCAAATAAGAACATAACTTAAAAAGTAACCTACTTACTTACTTAAAGCTTCATCAAAAAACAACTACATATATTTATTTAGTTAAGACAGATTTAGAAGTACCCATTTTGAATAAAACATCTTATTTTAAATCAATAAATGTTTAGAACAAATTCTGGAATTACTGTTAATTTCAGATCCGCAAAAATTGGCCCAAAGTTTTCTTTGCTCCTCTTGGTTCGAAAATCTGAGATTAATGGATATCTTTTCAAAACCATTGCTTGAATTGCCATGGTCGGCCTCTCAGCTATTGAGTTATAGAAATCTAAGTCGCCATGCGATCTGCTTAGCCAGGCTTCGACACTGGGAATGCTTCTTAAAGTGCTGTGAGATGCTGGCTAAAGGATGAACGTTTGAACGTTCTGCTCGATTTTCAAGCGATAGATATTTCTATTCAAAACTCAGATACAAACGTAAACCATAAACCCAGCACGCATTTACTCGGCTCAAGAAGGGTCCAACTCTTGGAAGGATTAACTGTCTTTACAGATGGATCAGATGGAATGTGGATAGAGGTAGTTTGCAATTATTGAGCATTGAACAATATAATCTTAAAGTAGCCCGTAGCCTTTTGCCAAGCGGATCATGCTAACGGTTATTAAGACAATCTCTGCTGCCTCGGTTAGATATCAAATAGTGGATGATTGTAGGAGAGAGCAGACCTTCGGAACTGCACTGAATGTGTTCGACGCGGTCGACATTGGCGTCTCGCTTAGGAAGATCAAAATCTACCTTTCGAAAGCTAAATAGAGGTGGAACCGTACAGGATCGTATAGGATTACCCGGCTGATGAATGACCTATGATTTACCTAAAACTAGGACTTTTTAGGAAAGAGCAAAGGGATGTGCCTACAAACTCACAACTCACAAGGAGTGAAGACTGAAATGGTCGGCTTTTCCTTAAATAGGTGTTGCCGCAGCTGTGAAATACAAGGCTCACAGCAGAAAATCAAGCACTTTCTGTGCGAGTGCCTAGCCCACCTAAGGATGAGGCTAAGGATACTAAAACAAGCCACTTAAACCAGCCAGCCAATCCACACCCAGTTAAGGGCATACCAGCGTTGTAGCCATTGGGAAACGTTTTTTTACATTTGGTCGTATCAGGTGTTGAGAGTTAGTTATCTGCCTATAATTAGCTACCTGATCTGCTGGTATTACACCAGTAATTACACAGATATGAAACTTTTCGGAAAGGCCTACATTTACGTTGGGTATTAAGCCCAAAATTCGGGTTAATAAATTTTGGCTGGGACCTCCCAGGTTTTCCATTAATCTAGCTGTTATACCTTATAATAATTTAACTATAGTATCATGCACAAGAGTCTTGCCTTTTCTGTCAGTCGTTAGAGTCAGCCGTTACCTTTTCCACCTCCTCGATAACGTACCGTCCCGAAGGCATGTTTGAAAGCCAATGCAAATGCCAATAAAGAATCATCTACCCCCACTTTGATGCCAATATTCGGTATACCATCAGAGCCAGGATCCTAACTTCCTTTTGGACTTTTCATTGCACTTACTATATCACCTTTTTTAACGATGGAAAATGGGTGTTTGCGTGGAAAGTAATCGACACTGTCATGGTTCCGGGTTCCCCATTTGACAAAAGAGTATCCACTACATCTTTAAGCAGCTTTGGGCAATCAAAACAGCAGTGTATTTGGCTCCCTTTGATCGATCGGTACTCACAATTTCCTTAAAAAGCTCTTTGCAACTAGGCGTTTTGCTTGATTAATACGCATTTATTTAAAACTATCTATTAGAGTATACAAAATTGCTGTCATATCCTTTCCATCCGTATACGAACCGAATCAAGCGCCAGTTCAGCAATCTGTCAATGTTCACCAGTGACTGGCTATAATCTAAGGAACAGCATCCACAAAAGTCACAGCAACATTCACAAAGGCCAACAAACAATGATGCCAAACAATTCGTGAAGGAGACTAACATCCTGCTCCTGCGAGAACCCTCACTCTTTATTATTTATTGTACTCCAAACTCTCCTCCATCGCTCACCAAGGAAGTGCGCAGATTCTTGTACACTGGCTGAGAAAGAAAAACAAACACAGCAGGGTGGTGAATTTCGCTTAACACCAGACTGTGGAGACTGTTAGCAGTAAGCAAAGACTCAAACCGAACAGAGTTTTTCCAAGTGCTGCTAACAACAGCCAAGAAAGGTGGGCACAACTGTTGGCAGCGCGTGGAGCATACTTGTACAACAACAACTAGCAAGCCACCCGCCTGGCGAGCTGGTTGTGTTTAGTTCGAATACAACATGTACAAATTTATTGTAGCAGCAAAAGCAATGAATGAAAACAAAAACAAAATCAACATGAAGCATCGGCAACAGAGAATCAACAATTTCAGCCACAGCCACAGCAGCAGCAGCAGTTCAGCATCGCACAGAGTAATAACGGCGGCGAATGCGTGCGCTTGGAAAATTCAAACAATAACAACATTACACTGCAACGGAGGGATGTGTGGATGTGTGTGGGCAGGTAGGAAGGTAGGTAGAGTGCAGAGTGCAGAGTGCGCAGAGGCTCGTACGGCAAACGACGTGCCAGCCGATGATGCTACCGTCTCAGTCGCAGCCACCGAATCTGGATACTTTTGCGCCGCAACGCGCTGATGACTCGAGCCGGCTAGCTGCCTGGTTGGCTGCGGCAATTGCTTAGCTAGCTACGCTGCGTCTGCTTGCTGGGCGCTGATTTTCAATTTTAGTTGACTGTGAACAGGCAGCTTGAATTGACGTATGCGTCGCGTATTGCTGTTCGAAAAGTAAAAAAAAAAAAAAACACACGCAGCTTCACCTGGCGCACCAAAGAAAGCACGGCAAGCCGACGCCGAATTGTAGGCGAATCGAAAAACGCGCGCGGAAGCCAATACGAAATAGCGAATTTCATTCGACACGATCGATCGGTAAGAATATTGTGACGCGTTCGTTCGGACATAAGCAGTTAGGATACTATTTACGACGACCGACAGTCATAGCAGAGAGGAGTCGTTGGATTTCGTGAATGAAATGCAGTTGAACCTGACGGGCGGTTAGAAAAGTGCAAGTCGCGTGCGCATTAGGCGCACTTTGAAATTGTAATACAAAAAAATAATAAAAACAAACGAAGTAAAAAAGTGAATTGCAACGAAAAGTGAAAAGCTTTGTAGTGTGCATATGAGTAAAGCTATGCTATGATTGATTGATTGTTGAAAATTGAATTACGAAAATTTACGAGTTATCAATGTGAAAATTGCGATTCATGTGAGAATTTCCTTAGCTGTGGTTAGTGAATATATTCAAAACAAAACCAAAAAAAAAAAAAACAAACAAAAAGTAGTGAAATAGAATTGAAATCCGGCAGTGCAGGCTGGACATAGAACTTGAATATTGAGGAAATTGCAACATACTTTCGTTGCGCGCATAACTCGAAAAGCTTAGCAAATTTTTGAGTGACATGCAAAATTACGAATTAAAAAGAAATTGAATTGAAGTGGCGATCGAAAGGAAAATCGAAGATTTATAAGAAAATAAAGTAAAAAGAATAATTGAGTTTGATGTTTGAGATGCATGTGAAATTTAAAACCTTAATGTAAAGGGTGAAGAACCCAAAAATTTTACATTCAAATATTAAACATAAATATTAAACAAAAATCGTGTACGCAAAATTTTTTTAAAATAATTTACATATTTTTAGAAGTGAGCGATAGTAGCAAATGATTAAAAACTGAGTTTCACGGGAAAAACAATCGCCGAAAACCCAGTAGTGAAAAAATATTTTAAATGATTTAAAAAAACAAAAAAAATATAAATAATTTTTGAGAAGCATAACGGTAATTGAACAAATAACAACTCTGCGTGAATTCTTAAAAGCGAAATCTAAATCTACTAAAAAAATATTTTATTAGTGTGAGTGCATCGTAAGCGAAAAAAAAAAAAATTCATGAGTGCAAAAACCAACGTAGGAAGTGCGCATTGTTTAAAAGCCAAACCACATCGGGCAAATCCACTCCACCGAGCTATACTCAAATTATCTAAAGCTCAATCCCACCACAAATTACTCACGCCATTGTAATTTCTTCAACCGGAAAGACCAGAAGAACTAAGTGTGATTAATTAGGAAATTGTGCATACTTTTAATCATTCCCCCAACTATAAATCTCCACTTCCCACACCCATAATCGAAATAACCTCACTACCAGCGAATTAAATTAATCACCTACCAAAACTATCGCAAACTCTAATTTTCTCCTCATAATCCCCTGCCATTACTTCGTACATAATGACGCGCCTCTTCGCACTACTCGCCCCACTCCTACTCTGCTCCATCCTCTCCCTCTGCCACGCCATACCCAATGATGTATACATGAAAATGTTGGCCGCTCAAGCGCCCACCGATCCCTGTTATGATGATGATAAGGCGCGCAAGTGTATACCCGATTTTGTGAATGCAGCCTTCGGTGCACCGATGCAAGCCTCCAGCATATGTGGACTCGATCAGCCGCAACGTTACTGTGAATTAAGCGGTTTGGGTGCCAATGCTGATCCGCAGGATATGACATGTCACATTTGCGATTACTCCAATCCGGCCCGTCGCTTTCCCGAATCAGCGCTTACCGATCTGAATAATTCGAATAATGTCACTTGTTGGCGTTCAGCACCTGTGCCGCCGGTGACCAGCATCAATGCACCACCCGATAATGTTTCGCTCACGCTGTCGCTGGGCAAAAAGTACGAATTGACCTATGTAAGTCTACAGCTGTGCCCCAAATCATTGAAACCCGATTCGATTGCGATTTACAAAAGTTCTGACTATGGCAAGACTTGGCAACCCTTTCAATTCTACAGCTCGCAGTGCCGACGTGTCTATGGACGTCCCAATCGTGCAACAATTACCAAGCATAACGAACACGAAGCGCGTTGCACCGACTCACATCGGCAAGTGGGAGATGTAACGGGACTGCAGGGCTCACGCATTGCATTTAGCACACTTGAGGGACGTCCTTCCGCACGTGATTTGGATTCGTCGCATGTATTGCAAGAATGGGTTACCGCCACGGATATCAAAGTGGTATTTCATCGACTACAAATGCCCGAACCGAATGCGCTGAATGTGCTTGAGACGAGCGGTGCAGATATGAAACCGAATGGCAAATATAACGAAGCCTCATCCAATTCGGTGTTGATTCAACAGTACGGTTCGAATGCAATCGATCATGCAGCTGATGGTGTTGGTCCACCTTCAACGGTCACCATCACTGGCGCTGCGTCAATACACACTGGCGGTGCTGCCAGTTTAGGACAACATTACGCCGTGTCGGATTTCCTCGTCGGCGGACGCTGCAAGTGCAATGGGCACGCATCCAAGTGCTCACCCGATCATAACGGTGTGCTCGCGTGCGAATGCAAACACAATACGATAGGTCGCGACTGTGAACGCTGCAAGCCGTTCCACTTTGATCGGCCGTGGGGTCGTGCAACGGCACGTGACGCCAACGAATGCAAAAGTGAGTAGTAGAACAACAATAATAGGACAAAGCGAAAAATGACCACCGTGGAATTAATAATTCATATAATATTTATGAGCAGTGTTTATTATTATTACTACTTATTATGTTTAGCATATTTGTGGTTGTCGTTTTTTTTTTTTAGTTTTTTGTTTGTCTGTCTTTTTTGTTTGTTCCGTATTATTGATGAGGGTTCTCGGAGGCGTTGATATGACAACTTAATTAATGCCTTATGGAAATACGTACATGGCAATATAGCAAGCGTATGTTTTAGGTCGCGTGAGGGTTAAAATCGGCTGGTTACTCGCATTATATTGTATTTGCTAGTGTGAATAGCTAATTAGTTTAGCACATCCATCGCTATTACAATTCGCCTGCTGAACGGAAGCTATTGGCGTAAAAATATTTAGTCGTGATTGCATTAAAAGTTTTCGTTTTAGTAAATTTTCGTTAAATCTGTTTTGAATATTTTTGTAATTATCACTCTAAAAATGGTCGGGCAATTAAATTGAATGTACATTTGGGAATTTATTGCCACGAATAGCGCAGAATTATTTGCTGAATCTGTAATTTACGTTATTTATTCTTTGCGCAAACTATTACTTCCAATTAATAAATAATAGAAATATATGTAATTTTAATAAGACAAATATCGCAATTATAAAATATTTCTAAAATTTAAAAAATTTAAAATTATCGTGTCTGTCGTGACAAGAAAATTAAAATAATTATGAGCATTACCATAGGAAAGAGAAATAGTGAATCACAGTTTTTTCTTTAACTTTGTAGTTTTTTAATACTAACTGTGCTGACCAATTTCGAATTTTTTTTTTTTTGATATTCGCAATTGAAAATTTAAAAAAATTTGTATTTTGAAAACCAGTAACTCTGCAAGAAAAAGTCATTTACATAAAATTTTTGGAAAAATTACAAATTTTTGGATTATTAAAAAATAAATTACAAAATATTTTCTTTTAATTATTTATTTCCACACAACTTTTTTTTTGTTCAGAATTCATGGTAGAAATATCATTGGCGAGCACACTTCAAACTTTTTGATCTCACAAATTACAAAAAGTACCGCTTTAAAAATGTCACTATTTTTTTAAGTTTCAAAGTTTTCTTTTTTGTTCATGATATTTCTAGCATTAATTCTGAGCGATAAAAAATTTGTGTGAAAGTAAATTATTAAAATATTTTTATATTTTATGTTTTATTGTTTTTTTATTTTGTACGATATTCGCTATTGAAAGTTAAAGAATTTGTACATCGAAAACTTTTAATCCTACAAAACAAAACTAATTTACCTATAATTTTGTAAAAAAAATTCAAATTTTCTGTTATTAAAAAATAAATTACAGAATTCATGGTAGGAATATCAAGCTTTTTTATCTCAGAAATTACAAATAACAAATCTTTAAAAAGATGATTATTTTTTACAGAATGATTAAATTTTATGAAAATATTTATTTGGGAAAAATCCATAATGTTCCTATCATGAATTCTGAGCGATAAAAAATTTGTGAGAAAGTAAATTATGAAAAAAAGGTTGATTTTTAAATAAAATAAAAAATCGGCATGCTAAATAACTGCGCTAAACAATTTCGCTAGGGTAAATTTAAACAAATTAAAGAAATGTGGTATTTAAATAATTTTTTTCTCGAAAATTATTTGTTTTACAAAAAAAGGTCATTTATATAAAATTTTTAGAAAAATTACAAATTTTTAGATTATTAAAAAATAAATTTAAAAAATTCTTTTTTTTTATAATTTATTTCCACACTAATTTTTTATTGTACAGAGTTTGTGCTGGAAACACCATGGCTTTTCTCAACAAAAAAATTTAACTTTCTTTAGAATGCAGTGATTTTTTTATTTCTAAGACAAACTAGTTTAAAGTATTTAGAAGATTTTTCTATTATATATCATTGCATAATTGTTATTTTGTGATTTTTATTTTTTTCGATCAAAAATTATTGTTATTCTTGTATTACAATTTTTCAATCATAATAAGCGCAAACAATATGACAATAATATGTTTAATGATCGAAAAAAAATATTGTGTAATCGATCAAATATGATAGGAAAAATTAAATCCAGGAATAACAAATAACAATCAAAGTTGTTCGAAAAAATCAAAAAATCCACGAACAACGATTATTTTTGATCGAAGAAATAAATATCACAAAATATTGATTAGATCATGATTTCTTTTTTATAAAATTTGTGACCGTTACGGTCGCTGAAATTAAGTGCTGTCTTTGACCTTTTCGAGAGATTGGTTTCCGAAAAGCTTAAATAACTCGGCCACACCTTGACCGATTTAGACTAAAAAAATTCAGATCTTCGAAGCTAACACAGTTTAATGTTCTCACTTTTCACATTCCCAAATTGATCCGGCGCACATAAACCTTAACACCTTTCGAGATATTTTGGCGTTAGTCTTAAGGCATAATAAATTTATAATGCTGTAGAAAAATCGCAACATTTTTGGTGAGACAAGTGAAAAAATAGGAGCACGAGATTTTTACTATTCTTCTTTTATTTGTTTTAAATTTTCTATTTTTTATAAAAGTCTAATTTATTATATATAAGAAAATCTAGAGAAAATAGGAAAACTCAAAAAACTGTTTATTCAGAATTTAAGTATAAAAAAATGTCAGTTCCAAGTTGCTAAACATTTCCCTTGATTTTTTATAATTTTTTTTCTAACACAGATTTTGTAGTTGCGAAAAAAATGTGTGTATGGTAGAAAATGTGTACCATAAGCAAAAAAACTGGCGGAAATTTTCAATTACTTGTAACTTATACTTTATTCTAATGGAGTCTAATTATATATACAACTTGTTGTTGTTGTGTTAGAGTTTTGTTGAATTTTCCTATTTTTGTACAAAATTTCGAATGTTGTTTACTACAGGGACCGAAAATTTACAGTTACTTTTTCGATGTAATAAAAGTCCGGGGCAAAATATTGTTGTGGAAGAAAGTTATCAATATTCTTTTGATCCCAGGACTGAATGGACAGGATTCCAGGATTATTTTTATTTTTTCAACTTTTGTGAAAAAATAACAGTTAAACTTGGCCAAATGTTTTTTAAGCCCGAAAAAAGTCCTTTCCTAATAATAAACAAACTGATAATCCAAGTTAAGCAAATTTGTTAGCCAAATGTTTAAAAAAGTAAAATAAAAATATTTTACAATAAATAAAAATATTATTTGATTCTAATGGAGCAAACCTTGGGTGCGTACGTATCATAAGCAACAAAATTCAATATAATACAGTTGACCACTTATGTTAATTTATTCTTTTTTTAATAATTTTTTATAGAAGTAGAACTCATTGTGTAACATAAATGATGTATACATATAAAAGTTTCAAACTTTTTACGAAATTCACAAAATTTCCTTAAAACTTTTTCATACTTGTTAAATAGAATTTTCTAGATCTTTTTGCGTATGCAGCATTAAATTCTATTTTTATAATAAAGTTCAACTTTTAAGTGGCTAAAAATTCTGGTAGATTTTTCATAATTTTTTTTTTTTTGCAGAGGGGTTGACCGATTATTTTATTTCAAATGAAATCCAAAGACCAAAGTGCTAACGACTTGTATTATAAAAGTTATAAAAGTCCGGATCCTTGGTATATTACATAATAATAGTAATAATAAAAAATAAGAAACGAAAGAAGAATAAAACTGAACAAAACTTTTTAAAATCACTTATCCTATTTTACTACATATTCCACAAATACAAATACGCCGAGTATTTGCTGGTAATTTAAATATATTTAAAAATATTTCTATAAAGAATCAAAATGATCAGGAAAATGGCACACATCTCGTTCGAACGACTCTCGCTTAATAGCAAAAACTTATGTTCCAATTTATATTTACTCTAAATACCTACTTAACTTTTTTGATTGCAACCCTCTAATGCTTTCCTTCCACACCTCCTAGCAACCGTGTATAGCGTGTGTATTAAATAACATTTTCGATTGCGCTTTTTCCCCACAGTAAACGGTATGAAACTGAAGCTCTCTACATTTCGCCGCGGTATGATTTAATCAATGTTTATGCATTGGATTAGGCTTATCCGTCATTGAGCAACATTGAACACGTGTGCAACGTATGGCACACGGAACGGGAAAGGAAATTTTGGCAAAAGGGCATTCATTGTGGCCATTCTGCTATGCAACATTTAGCGCTGCAAGAAGGAAAATGCGAAGCTGTTGAAAGCAAATGAAAAGCTGTTGAAAGGTTATGATTGTTTAAATATTTAGTACGCAAGGAGCAGGCAGGCGTTCGCAAAGCTAAATGGTTGGCAATGGGCAATGGCTCTGATCGAACGACCCACCGCCGAGCTTTAGCCATAATGGTAATCCCATGAGTGTGTGCTGTTATTAAATTCCATTCGGGCAAGCAGCAAAGGCAATCACTCATGATGGAATTATATGCGTATATTTTTTTTTTATGGGTAGGTACATTTGCAGTTGTTAGTAGTGTTGTGAGGTGAGGGCGAGATTTCTATTTGAATTTGTATTTACTTAGAGCGAGCCATCAACGCAGGATAATGATTTTTCCTTATTTCAAATATACAGCAACAGTGTAGCTCCTGGTTTGCCTGCTTTGATGCAAAGAGTTGGCGCGAAATGTAGATATTTTAAAATTTATAACTTTTCCAAGTTCGACTGCTTCTTGATTAACCCTTTGTCTACCGGAAAAAAACCATTCGGGTGCATTGGGCGCCGTTATGAAATCCATAGGCTTGTTTCTGTTTTAAAATTGATATAGCTTTTATTTTGAACATGTATTTATTGAAATCAAATTTTAAAATACTGAAACAAAATCTTCTCCACACACATATTTTTTATGTACATTTATAACATTCTTGCTTTTAACCGCGGCTTTTCTCGCATCACATTCGGTTTAACGTTCCTTCCCAAAATACTTTACCAATATTAAGTTTTCCTAAACCTTTATCAGTTCAAGCCGTTCATTTATCTTATAAATTTAGTTGGATTTAAATAACTTAAACAGATGGCAACGCTTTTCACACATATTTCTTCACTAAACATTCCTTATACCTCATTTGGGTTGACCCCGGTATAGGCGAAATTCAGTTACCTTACCAATTAAAATGAGTCAACATTCTTTGGCTGGTGGCAACCCTCTTCATAAATGTTGTCGAAAAAACATATTCGTTTCACAATAAGACTGATATATTTCAGTAAGCTAAGAAGTTACGTTTTTATGGATACTTCCTTCCTTTGAATCTCATGCCGCGATATTTCCTTTAACTTAATCATTTACTCTTTTAAGTAAGTGGCGACCCCTCCAAAGGTATTTTCAGGATAAAGTTTTCTAAACGCTTCTTCGTTTAAACGCATATGGCAATATTTGATTTGGCCTATGTATATATGTATAATTTCAATTAATTTTTTAAACAGGTGCCAACCATTTCTAAAAATATTTTTGAAACTAAGCCTTGTTGAGATTTTATTTTGGCATTCATATTGTAAAAGTTAATTAATTTTTACTTTTACTTAATTTGCATTTAAACAGATGGCAACCTTCTTGAGAAGAATTTGGGAAATGAAGCTTTCTTGAGCATTGCATATAATATAAGTTGCATCTGATTTAACTTATTATAATTTTGAATACTTTTTTAAACAGATGGCAACCCTCTCCAAAACTATTTTTGAAATTACGCATTTTTTAAATTTGTAGTTTAGCGCTAATATTGTAAAATGTCATTTATATTTTTATTTGACTTAATTTGCATATAAGTAGGTGGCAACCATCTCTGCAAATATTTGAGAAATAAAGCTTTATTAAGCTTCTTTCGTTTGATACCCATATTGCATATTTGTTGTTGTTTAAATTGAATGTAGCCTTTTAAACAGGTGGCATTTCTTTTTCTTTGGAGGTACACATACTATGCTATTACTCAGTTCCGATTTTGTCACAATTACTCCACACAATGTACGAATTTATAACACTTATATCCGATCAAATTGCCGAAAACTTTTAATGGCCACCTTCTAGCTCGTTAATTCAAGCTGTATGTCCACTATCGATATTCTTGTCATTATGTAGCATGCTTCCCTCTTTTTGGACAGTTTGAAGCTAACATTTATATCGATTTGAAAGTCAACTAACGTGGAAAATACTTCGCGGTTCGTAAGACTTCTAAGCCAAGTCGGCAAGTCCGGTTTGTTTTTTCTATTTATTCCTTTAATATTCAAATTTTTCGACGTTAAATAATTTGCAAGTGAATATGAAGTGAAAAAAAATAACACATGTTATGATCCGTCCCAAGTTTTCTACACCATTTTCATCTTGATTTTTTCCTCTTACTACTCCAACTTTTCCAGCGGAAATCTCAAACTTCCAATCATATTATGTGGCGCTGCCACAAATCACCCAAAACTTGATGCCTAATTTCTTTGGTTCTAAAAATCATTATTTCACTATCATACTCCAACCTGATATGAATGAGATAAACTGTAAAAATTAGGTACCAGTTCCAGATTTCGAAACACTGGTGAATTGGCATATCAACCGATCTTACTTTCCTTCTTGCGGCTCCATTTTCAAAACGTATAACTCTCAATTTGTTTTTAAACCTATTTCGGCTGATAATGACACTGAAAATGTTTCGTCCATCTTTTCTATTCTTCGGTTTTTGACTTTTAGACACCCGACTAGTATTAGAGGTATTATAATCTATTGAAACTCATGTATTTTCAAAAACATGGCTTCCCTCAGTATTTACCTATTTGATAATAATCTCAAAAAGCAGGTTTCTAAAATGAATTCAAAATGCAGAAGATAGGCCATCAATTTCTCGGGATGCGAAATAGAGAGCAAACAATTGCTGGCTGTGTTTTGAAATAGACATTGGTCATCATTTTTCAAAGACCACACATTGGCTGTTGCCAAATTTCGCTTTTTACAGAAATTTTTCTTTAAAATATAACATTGAGGTTAGAGATAACATTTTGCCTTAGCAAGCTAAACCAAAGTTTACAAATTTGAAGGGAAATTAATATTTCTATAAATTAATTGATGGCAGTTCCCACTAGAAACTTTTCCAATACAATACGAAACACTTAAAAAAAATTGTATATGATCAGAAAATAATAAAATACATGGAAATAAACCAAGCCAAGGAGCTTCGCAATTCAAAAGCATACGGTATGGTAATGGCAACCCAATAAAATCTCATGCGGGTCCATTGGACCCGGCTAGTAGACAAAGAATTAAAACGCGCAGAGAGCTGCCCAAATGTTCGGGGCTATTCAAGGGAGAGCAATCAATGGCTTAGTTCTCAGTTTTCAGTTTTCGCCAATGCTGCGTTTGATGCATGCAATGCGTGTAAATTTTACGATAGATTTTACGATGCAACAGAGAATTTTATGTGAACTATTTGCTATGCCTTAGCAAGTCGTAAAAATGCTGGATTGTTAGTTGGAAACCATAGTGAAATCGGTTTCCAGTGACGTTTTTTTTTGTTTTTTGACAACAAAATAAATAAATCACACACATTCGCTGAGCAACAGTCGTTTTCAAGTTCAGAAAAATTCTTGCTGTAAATTAATATTCGAA
Source organism: Anomoia purmunda (assembly GCA_951828415.1). Taxonomy (NCBI): domain Eukaryota; kingdom Metazoa; phylum Arthropoda; class Insecta; order Diptera; family Tephritidae; genus Anomoia; species Anomoia purmunda. Next base: position 51,541,232 of record OX639995.1, read on the forward strand.
GCTATAAGATTTTCAAGTGTCCACTTCAAAAAATCATTATATGTGTGTACTTCCTAAGGTTCGCCGCCTTTTGTCTCAGACCCCTTCCCATTCACCTTATAGCCGGCACACATTGGTATTTTATGTCAGCCAAAATATTTTCTAAAATTTTGAGCAGCAAAAGCAGAAAATTGTTAATCAAAAACAAAAAAAAAACGAAAAACAATCACAACCCTTAAAAGTTGGACTAGCAAGTAATTAGAACACAAAAAAAAAACAACAAATGTACAACAAATTTGCTAACAAAACGAAAAGATCTAAATGCTTCGGAGGAGAGCGCACTCCTGCAGCCGACAAACGGAAATTTTAACCGAAATTAATTTGATAAGCGTGTCCTGGCGCAGTCGTGCATACTAAGTGCACCCCTACACTCACACACTAAACCCACACACACAGCCACACAACTGAGCAGTGTACCGTTTGACGTTGGCGGTCACAGTGTCGCGCTGGCTCTGCCGGCAATGGTGAGTGTTACGCGCCCCGCTGCTCGCACAGCAGGATATGTGGCCATCCTTCCCTATCCATGATATTATTTCTTGCTTCGCTTAATAATTAATGGCTTCAAATTACAAGCACACATTTTTTTCTATGTTTCACATTTATTTCGATTATCCTTATTGAGTTATTTTTGTTTTTTTTTTTTGGGAGGCATTTGGTTATTGCAGTTTTTTTTTTTTTATATATTTTATTTATGAAAACGCAAAGCAATTTCATTTTTAATTTTGTTTTGTTGCCTTTTTTGTTTGTTTTGGTTTGATGAGGTTATTGTATGAAAAAATCAGTGAAATTGAAAATTTATCCGCTATTGTTTGTGTTAATTAATGAAAAATAGGAGTAAATGGATGCAATTAAATGGTGAATTTATAGACTTTGGACGCCTATGGGTCCAATTAAGTAAATCTGCATTGCCTGATTGTTCTATTGTTAAGTCAAGGCTGATTTTTAAGATACTTTAGCGACATATCGAAAAAAATTATCTGAACTGAAGAAAAAAAGCAATCAGAAGAAAGTATAACGGGAAAATAGATTTCATTTTATGTACCGTTTTATTAATTTCAAAGAAACCTTTACTCAATCGGGTTCAAAAATAGAAATCGCAATTTGAAGAAAAAATTGCCTGAAAATAAGGAAAATTTTCCTGGGATTATTTCTTTCAATATAGGTAACTTTTCAATCCATTTCCTACTTAAAATCAGTTTAAATTTATTTTCACTAGAAGGCTTTTTTTGGCAATTATTGTATCTTAAACTTAGTCAAAAAAGTCGAATGGAAACGGTTAGTCGATTAGGTGAAATCGACTATATTTTGAAATAACTTTTGCTTATCAATTAACCGATTAGTCGCTAACCAAGTGTTCTGCTATTTTGTTGCAATTTTTTTTGAAACTAGAAGTTAAAAATAAAAGTTATTTATAAGTCTATGTTATAAATCCGAACATAATGCTAACCTGTATTTTTTTTTAATTACTACAAAAATATCAGCTGTTGTGAATTATCATTTTACTTTTTTATGCCGACAGTTATTGAATACTTGTATTAGTCAATGACTTTCGTTAAATTTCGAAAAGTATCAATTAGAGCCGAAATGTGACTGAGATTAACTTAAAAAGAATATAAAAGTATCTGACTGGTTTTAATTTTTAAATAAAAATTACTGACTACTTCTACTAGGAGAAATAAAATAAAAATTTAAAATAGAATAGATGTAATTAAATAAAAATCAAACATAATCATTATGTTTGTATCTATCAAATAAAAATCGAAATTGTTAATTTAAAGAGGGCCTCGTACCTCGTAGATTTTTCAAAATTAGTTTCCTGTCAATTTATTAACTTTTACTTTCAGTTAGATAAATATGAACATTAGGAGTTTTCTTTTTCGATTCGAGCTAAGGCAATTGGTTAATTTTTAGAACCTTAGTAATAGAACTTGGCCCATTCTCAGTAGAAACGCTTCTCCAAAATTGTTTCTTTCCTCTCTCATCTCTCCCATACCAATCAGCCTGTGCTGTAGTGTCGGAAACAATAACGTTGTGGATCAGATTGATCTGGCACGCCCATTGCATTATGGCAATAAGCAGAGCGTCAAAGGCGGTTTCAATATAAGCGATGATATTATTCTACTGTTTTCTTCATAATCTGTTTAATCGCTCAAATGTATCATACATATAACTATATATAACTATACCTTCGAATATTTATAATAATAATAATTTTCATTATTTTAAACAATTTTCGCTTTTATCTTTTATCATTGTTTTATTTATCTTTACAAATACGAACACCTTAGTTAACAGGATTACATTTGAAGCTGACATTTTTCAAGAAATCGGATCATCAGTTGTTTGCTACTTTACAAAATGAGACCATCGGTGGAGTTTTCAGAAATAAACGTATCGAAGGCATAGTCTACTGAGGGCCCGTTTTATTGTAACCGACTTGCAAAAGAACGCTCCAACTCGGATAAAATTTATTTTACTGCAAAAGCAACCCTGTTAGCGTTTTTCATGAAACATGACATTTATTTCGTGATATTTAAGAATGGAAAATAGCTGCGATGCCAAATTTTTTGTTGATTTAGTTATATATTTAAAAATAATATGCAAATAAAAACGAACTAGGTCTTTAACTAAAATTTCCCATGTCTTGTCTTGCGGCTCATTCACAATAGCGCATTTTTTTCACTTCCCAACACTACATCTCAGGTCGGATATCATTTTACCGGGTTGGCTCAGCTCGCATATTTTTCCGAGTTAGTGTTGTTGCTTTACATGCATTTTGCTATCCTACCTAGTGTTCTTTTCCAACTAGGTTACAAAGAAATGGGCCCTGCATAACTTTTGCAGTCCTTGCTTTAAGCAAAACAAAATTTTCAATAACTTATTTATCCCGCCATTGTTATTTATGAGTAAATAAATCGTTGCGCTGAAAGTGTGTCCGAGACTGATAAGCTAAATGTTATTATATCGAACTCTTCTACTTGATAGAGTTTTCAAAAAGGCGGGATGATTCCTGGACTGCCACTTGAGCTGACCCTAGCTACCTACTTTCTGTGAAGAGACTTACGGGGTGAGGATGTTAAATTTAAATTCTTCTTATACAATCAACAAACCTGTTTCAGAAGAAAGGGTTAAAAGAGCGTTCCAAGGGCTGAACTCTTTAAAATTGCGGGAATTGTTAAGATAGTGGAGATGTCTGTAAAATAACTTTTAATATTTTTTAAATTATTATTTCAAGTTTATTCACTCTTTGTTGATAGGATGGACTGTATCGGTTGTATTTATTTCCAACGACGTAAAATTTTCACTACCCGTAGGATAGTTGCCAGCTTCTTTTCACGCGATTGCCATCAGTCTAAGCCCTGCAAGCGCTGTGAAATATTTACTATAAATCAGATATTGAACTAGAAGAAGAGCATATGTAACAATTAAACGTTATCTGAGGTTTTATTAATTCTCCATATTTGTAAAGTGCACATATGTACGAATTCCTCTTATTTTTAAGATGAATGATATAAAGTAGTCGAGAATTACAACTCTCTCCAATGTAGTGACTATATGATGGCCTAATTTCAACAAAGAAATTAAACTTGCGCTAGTGACCCATGAAAACTCTGGCTGATTCTCACCAGAGCGAGGCGTCACAGAGTCATCTCTGTGGCAACTGACAACCCAATACTACTATTGCATATCAAATAAGTTTAGCTTTGATACCAGTTGCCGGAAGTAACTTTATCTAAGGAATACAAGGCTCCAAGGTTCTGCCAGTTTCACAGACCATGAGTTTGAAATCTCCATATTTTGAGGACACATATCGCTTGTCATAACATGGAACTGAAAACTTTATAGGATCTCGTCTTAAATATTTTAATATTTACTCAAATGTTTTATATTTCAACATTAAAATATGTGTATTCAAATTGATAAAATAAAATTTTTTAATGACCATTCAGAAATCCTGTTGGCATTTAGCTTCTAATAGAACATTAGTTAGAGTGAGAAAAGTGAACGATTTCTAAAGTTCACCATTCATTTCAAATCGTTCAGTCCCCTCACTTTATACATATATACTTCCACGTATTTAACATCCCAGACAAGCCGTGCATAATAAGGGTCGTCTCTTAAAAATATGGCAGTAATTTATTTCAGCTCCCATGCGAAGACTCCCGGTGCACGCCATTATTTAGGTGCAAGCTTTATCCTGTAAATTTTGGACTGCTAATTCTCGTTTCTTCGAGGGAATTTAAACAACAATAACTAGCAATACTAGAAATAGCAAATTTTTTCAAAACTTTCATTCACAAGCGCTCATTTTAATATTTTTTACCACGCGTCAAATAAAAGTAGCCAACCAAGATTGTTGAGCTTATTTTTAACACCTCTTTTTCTATATTTCTTTTTTCTTTTCTTCCTTATCGCTAAAAATTTTCCACATATGCCAGTGCAAAAAACGCCCATTTAAATAGCAAGGATATAAATGCATTTTTAACAAGCTTATTGCTGCTGCTGCTCACAATAACTGCCGCCACTTGTTCAGGTTGTTATGATGCTTGTTGCTATTACCGCAATCTTTCTGATTTTTTCCCCCTTCTTGTTTTGTTTTTTTTTTTTTTGTTTTTGGTTGCATGCAACATGCACTCATGTGTAGCGAATATCCTGCATGCGTTTGCAATGTGAAAACAGAAAACGAAAAACACAAAAAAAAAAAATGAAAACAAAATTAACTGAACAGAAATCACCGCGGGCTATTCGATGGTCAATGTTGTTGAATTCATATCCTTCATTCGTAGTGGTGAGAATGGCTTTCGTGACTCGCCGATTGCCCCTTTTCGTAGCACCTTTGTTCGCTAACATTCCCTTCCATTAATTCTACACTACACTCATATCCTGCCCTCTCCTGTCTCGCTCTTTGACAATGCATTTTGTGCGCGTGTGTGTGTGCGTTGGCGAGTCAATTGCGGAAAAGTCCTTTTTCCGGGCGTATTGTTGCAGCAAGGCCATATAGCGAACCCAAGTACTTACAATCATATTTGCTTACATACGGATATACCTACGTATACAAATAAATCATTGAGCGTTGTTGCATGTTGCATATATTGTGTTATTGTTTAATGCTCATTGTTGCCACAAAACGGTAAGTCTACATATTCGTGAGTTTATTACGGGATAAATGCGTGCATATGTTGCGGCAAACGTGCGGATGTGCTGACAGAGATTTGTATGTATGTAGGTACATATACAGTTATGGTAAAAATAATAGCACTGCAACATCTTAATCAGTTTTGACTATTTTCCTCTTCTCTGTTTAATGTGCATTAATTTTTTATAAAAACGCTAGGACAAAACGGCAGAAGTTGTCCTGCCTTTATTTATTTATTAATTGCCCTTTGCATTTTGAAACCAGAAAACACGTTTGGGTTTCTATAACAGGTGGCAACCCTCTAGAAACTACAAGTGTGCACCTTGTCCTCGCCGAGACGAACAATTGAACACTAATATTTTAATATATAAATTTGACTTTCAAAAAAGGTGGCAATTCTGTTCAAAATATATCTTTACATTTTTTGCTAGCAAAAAAAATGATTTGATACCCATATTTTTCTACATATTCCAAATAACTTGTGTATAATCTATTTATATTTAATTCGGGTTTTCAAGCAGGTGGTAACCTTTTTTTTTAAATACAGCTAGCTGCAAACTTTCTTCTAATACCCATATTTTTCTATTTTATTAAATTCGACTTTTCAAGCGGGTGGCAACCCTCAATATGCTATAAGCCTTCTCCTCAGCGAGTCAAACACTTTGCTACACATATTTTCAAATTTCGTATAGCTTGTGTATAATTTAATTCAATTCGGCTTTTCAAACAGGTGGCAAGCCTCTTAATGATAGCTATGAACCTTCTTGTCGAAACGAACCATTTGACACGCACATTTTAATATTTTATATAACACGAGTATAAATTAATTAAATCGACTTTCAAAGCAGGTGGCAACCCTATTCAAAATATAGCTAGCTACTCGGCGAAGCAACCCGTTTGGTACTCATATTTTTATATTTAATATTTTTTATTTAAGTACTCGCGTATAATTTAAAAAAATTTGACGTTTCAAACAGGTGGCATTTGGCCACCATATTTTGATATTCCTTTTTTATAATTTAATTTAATTCGACTTTTCAAACAGGTGACAACCCTCACAAAAGTTAGCGATGAATCTTCTCACCGAGACGAATCGTTTAACGCGTAGGTATATTTTAATATTTCATATAACTTATTAATATTTTAATTAAATTTGACTTCTCAAAGAGGTGGCAACCCTTTCCAGAGAGTTCACTCGGTGGTCACAGGGCGCATTGCGATGCCCAGAATCTCCTAGTTTATCCAAACGCCTCTCGATCTTTTTGTAAATATCAACAGTTCCTCCTGTGCCACCGCACCTAAGTCGTACAAGTCTTCGAAGAAATGATCCTCCAGAAATCTGAAGCACTCGCACAGGAAGTGCTTCATGAACTCTACCCTTTTATCATCTCTGTTGATTCTAGAGAATTTATTATGCAAACTGTAATTCCTTTGTGCAGCTTGACATTCGGTTTGGAAAATCTTAACAGACTCCTTGTTCTTCGATAATTGAGTGATAATCAAAGCTAGCACGCTATTCGTCCACCTGCTGGTGAGAGCTGTTCTGGTCCCTTTCTCAACATGCGAGAGCGAGAATCTCAACGGGGGTTGTATGCTCGAGCTGGGTTCCCTCAGTCTTGTCTCGGCTCCTTTTCTCACATACTCGCCCACTTTTTCGCTTCCAGGGATGTCACTGTGCACCGAGACCCAGTATAAGTTGAGAGTGTGTTGCCGAAGAGATTGCAGAGATCCTCGACAGTTCCGAACGCAGATCGAATTAGTCGTTGTCGAGTTTGGAGTTTTGATCGCGGCCTAACTATCTACAGCAAAGGCAAACTTTGAAGAAGCAAAGCCCATCATTAATGCCTATATTGCCGCTATATCAATTGCAAAATACCATTGATTTTTGCCCATTTTCTGTTTTGAACGGTGTTACACGGAGGCAAAGCGCTCAGTGTTCGATTTGCCTTAACATGCGTTTTGATCTAGTAGTACTATTGGAAAATGTCTAAAAAAAAACGAAAAAAAATCTAAAAATTAGCAATTCTTGTTTCATAACAATTAATAACACATGTGTAACTATTAGGAAAAAAAATTCCGAAAAAAAATATGTCCGTATAATGAATTTTTAAATTCTCTCACTTCCACACCCAAAACCCATTCGTCCACTGTGTTGTAAGTTTTCGCTGACTGTAGCTCGATTAATTTTATTTGACTTGGAGAATAATAAGACATCTCTCTTTCAGTGGGAGAAAAGTTATCTGGTTTGGTTTTAGTTAAGTAATTATTCAACTCAAAACTAAAGATCTTTTGAAAATAATTAATTTTATCCAGTTGGCATTTGTCGTAACTCAATTAGAAAGTATTGAAATTTGTTTGCAAATTCATTTTTCAGTTTCGAATATTACATCCTCGAAAATAGTACGGAAAATTTGCAATAGTTATGAAAGCCATATAAACAGTGCAATTAGTTTTAAAAAACTAAAAAAAATGCTAGAATCTAGAATGTATTACAACGTTCTATGCCAATAACTTTTGTCTATAAATAGTTCGACTACGTCGCTCTTAAGAAAGAGATGCCAATAAATATTATTTCACAATAAAATGTAGTCCAAAATGTTTCATATCAAAAGCGTTAATGACGCATGGACATCCAAAATAGAATTTCTCTCAAATATTTTTCTTCATATAAGCAACACATTCCAGACTTTGAGTTTTTTTCATTCTAAGGCAGCGATATATTTCGAAAAAGAAAAGGAAAGTATCAACGCTTCGAATCTGTATTAACAAAATCGGATCATGAATATCACTTTTATAAATCGCTCGACTACTGCGTCCATTTTACGCAACCGTCTTTTCCACCAATCATGTGTTAAGTATTCTGAATTTCATTAAAATCGGTACATAAATACGACTTTTATAAATAATTTGACTGCAGCGCCACCTAGCGAGTTTTCTAATAGCCTATATTGGAACCGAATTAGCATTGTAGATTGTAGCTTTTATTTCTTAAACAAAAATTAGACCAACCGAGGGAAAGAAGAAATGGTTAAAATATAGCAGTGCTATTATTTTCATCTAAGCTGTAAATTACTTGGCATTGTGTGCCGTTGAATGCACAGTAGATTACGAATATACATATGAATATTATTTCTTCACTCTTTATTTTATAGTCCCATTTACTTTTGCAAGTATGTAGATATCTCATATTTAGCATACAGTGGGGCGCCAACTTTCCTCTACTCTACTCTACTGCACTTCGTGGAAGCGACGCCGAGGCTTCATTACACTTTTGTACTTTTAGATTTTTAGAATTTTTACCATGGAAAATTGTGCATAATTTTGCCATTCGCACCCCTCAAGCGTGACGCGTGTGCCATGAGTGGGAAAATAAATGCATTTATTGCTCATAACACATTTGCGTGAAATTCCAGATGCAATTTTTTCTTGCTGCTTGATTAGCTTTGCGCTTTGTTATTAGTATTAGGCGTGCATATTATTTGTTTGTATGTTTGTATGTGTGTGCGGGGCAACATGTGTGCCGGATTTTCACATGGCTTTCACCCGCTTTTCCCGCTCTCCATTGCATAAGCGTACAACACAACTAACGACCGCTTATCCAGCCATTACGAGCACGCTACGCCTCTGCTTGTTAATGGAACATTTTTGCCGCCCACTCGTAGCCAATGTTTGTATGTATGTAGGTATGTGGTAGTGTATTAGCATTTTGTCATGTTGTTGTTTTTTTTTTTGTTTTTTTTTTTGCATGACTCTATTTAGCGCTAAGAACACACACGTGCACAAAAGTATTAAGAAAAATTAATTTTATTCGTAAGCATTCAGAAATTTGTTAGGACTTGTATGTATGTGTGTATGAGTTTCCAATATCCTACATTTTTGGAACATGCCAGGGATTGTTGGTTAATTTGCTGAAAATAAATTTGATATAATACCAATTACTACTCAATCGGCCGTGGCACAATCTCATTTGCTTTAGCTTAATTTCCTTCATCAAATGGATGTACAAAATTCATGGATACTTCCTTCATGGCTGCCTCATTCGACTCAGAAATAATGTCTGATCACAAAAAACAAAAAACAAATTTCTTATTTTCTACAAATTAATTATTTCTGAAAATTCACAATTTTTGATTTTACGTACTTAAAAATTGAGGGGCCTACAGTTTTACGCCAACTCCGAACGGTGAATGTTTTTTTTTTTTTGGTGAGAAGTTTTTTTTCATGGCAGAAATACACTTGAAGGTTTACCGTTGCCTACGGAGGGGCCGCTATTAGAAAAAATTGTTCTATAATTTTTGATGTTACTTGCTCCGAGTAGGATTTGAAAGCGCCCACACGCTACACACTCGGCTACAGCGTACTTTATCGACCAAGGAATGAAATTTTCCGAAAATAGTTTTCTAGAAGATTTTAATCCTCTAACAGCTGAAGAGGGAGATTTAAGTTTTGAAGTCATCTTTGAGAAGAATACAGAGACAGCGATTCGAGGCTTCTGTTCATACAAATTAGCAGAGCTCGACGATATCATACATGCTGATCTACAACAGACTTTGAATATAATCATACCAAGACCATATATATACCATACATATACATATATGGGACCGGGTTAAAGGAATATTTATCACAAAGGCTGGAATAGAATCACATAACAAGACCAAAGATTTCAGACCAATAAGTATCTTCTTTTAAAACTGGGGCCGGAAGTCTCTGATGCCCAAAATGTATACTCTAAGGGTAAAGTTGTGGCAACTGTCCTTCACAACCTTATCTCTAAAGCTTTTCTCTCCCTAGCGGTCTTTCTAGACATAAAAACAACATCAGTTCAGAGGCAGTAGTTTTATCGTTCCGGGACTGCGTTCATCAGGACCTTTCTCATGGACTAATTAAAGCGGAGTTGGGGAAAACCTCTGTGGAAAAACTCGTGGTAAGAGGCACACCTCGGGGAGGAGCGTTATCACCTTTACTGTGGAATATCGCTGTTGATAGCCTGCTAAAATAAATCCAAAGCAGTAGGGGAAAAGTTAGAGCCTACAAGCATCTAGACATACTGGCAAGTCTGTTACAAAGGCTACTCAATAAGTTCGCACGCTGGTGTCGAGGTTTGTGGGTTAACTTTAACAAAACGGAACTGGTTCTATTCAGTAGGAAACATCGTAGCCCGCCAGTGAAAAATTTAACTCTAAATAGTGTAACGTTGAGGAGAACAGAACTAGCCAAGTATCTGGACCTGATCTTAGATAAGAAACTAAATTGCGGTACCAACGTTAATGAAGGGGTCTGCAACGGCACGATGGCTGTTTACCCGTGCAACAGGGCTATAGCCAAGAACTAGGGCTTAGAACCGAAGATTGTTATATGGACCAATACGGCGGCTGTGAGACGAATCCTTTTTTATGGTACGGTAGCCTGATGGAATGCTCTCACCAAGAAAGTAAATATTAAGAAAGTGCGGAGAGTTCAGCGGATAGCCTCTCTGTCAATTACCAGGGCTATGAAAAAGACAGCCACTAGTACGCTTAGCACGCTATTCAATTTCCTCCCGCTAGATCTACATATGTGCTAAGAAAATTGCATCCAACTCTACCATTAGACTAAACTCAATTAGAGAATGGGCACATCCTTACATCGGTCACAGTTCAATTATGGCCGAACTCTTTGAAATGCCTATGATAACCGGCCACGCGCTTCGGGCCGGCTCGACCGAAACCAAATTCTTGACCCGGCTGCTCGAAAGGGAAAGGTGGAGATTGGATGCAGTTAGAAAAAGTGGAACCATCCATGTTAACACGAATGCGTTCAAGCTTGATGGGAAATTTGGAGGAGGGGTATTTTCGGAACAACTGGGCATAACATCCAGGTTTCGGTATTGGTATTGTGTGGGTTCCCAGTCATTGCGACATACGGGCTAACCGCGAAGCTGATGAGCTTGCTCATCAGGGCACGACTCTACCGGACAGTGATGTTAGTGATTCAACTGGTATCTTTCAACAGTCATTTAAACTATTGATAAACCAATAATTTGTTACCCACTTGCCAAATTGCAAGGCCACTCTGGCCATCGATGAATGAACAACGAAAAAAATCTCTCCTCAACCTGGGGAGATAGGATATTGAGATAACGACCGTAGTCCTAACTGTTTTATAGGTGCGCATGCAGCAAGACAAGGCCTCCTGGCGTGACTGGTGTAGGAACTATCGTGACGTGAAGGAGACTAAACATCAGCTACACTGCCGCTGCCCGGAATAAGCTAGAAGAAGAGCTGAAGCAGTGGGTAACTATTTCCTTGTCGAGCTTGACGATCTAGGTCAGCCGAAATTAGGCATCTGACGAGATCCACACGAAGTGGTTTTAGGGGAACAGGGATCACTCAACGGCCGTAATGGCCAAGTGTGTCTCATTAGGAACTGCCGCCTAACCTTACCTAACCTAGCCTATGCCTCGAACAACTTTCCAAATTTGTTTTTTAAGAAGCTTTTGTTGTATAAGATTCCAAATAGCATATTTACGATGGAGCTAATGTGTTCGAATATTTTACGAAAATATTTGGCATGAAATTTTACTGCCGATAATATAGATATCAGTTTTAGCCTTTCATTTCGCTCAAACATAATTTTAACCAGAGACGGAATACAAAAGTTATACTTAAATTTTTAGCCGTAAATTATAGTGAAAAAATTGGCGTACCGACTTTCCAAAGATGCCTCGCACAGAGAAGGACATTATTTCGCCATGATTTTAAAATTGTTTTAACAATTTGTTAAATTAGTTAAAGATATCTTATATTGGAAGATGGGAACTTTAATACACCACAAAAAAAAATCGATCTACAAAACTTTCAGAAAACAAAATATCATTTACTATGAAACTGTCATAATTCAAAAAAACGGGAAAACATGGTAGTAATAATGAATACATATTTTTTTCTAGTGAGCTGCTATGATTCAACAATATAGTGTTGGGTAATTATTATCGTTTGTGTTTTTCGACTGCCCTGTAAGGTTGCATTTGAGAAATATAAATTTGTTATTTTGAATAAAGCAGGTTACGGACTTTTTTTCTATTTGGAGTTGAGTTTATTATACTTTGACCCATAATAATAGTAGTTGTTGAAACTTATATTTAATATATGTTTTTTAATTAACTAACACTTCGGTTTCAATTTGCCTGCTTCGATTGTCTGTTGGTGTTCTTATGGCGGATCGAACCAACGTCTACGTGCAGTCACTCGTTCTCGCATATCATAATACCGAATTACGATAGAGGCAATACGTTCACGTATGTGTGAATATAATAATTTGAAAAAAATATTTTACGTGGCGAGTATTCGACGATTCCATCCCTCCTTTTGTGATTATTGGAACTTGTAAGCACATACTTCCATTTCCGCTAATATTTTTTCAAGTTGTATAAACGTCTTTGGCATTTTCCCTAGATTTGCGAATTCTTGAAAACCCATTAAATTAACTTACATCTAAGGATTGCAATTTATTTAGATTTTTTATGATATTATAATATTAGCGACGCAAATTTGCCGATTTACTTGCATGTTATTTAATTATCGCAATAAAAACAAAATAGAATTACATCATTATGTGTGCAAAAGATCGTATCTGCTACCACCAAGCTCAATATACTATCATCAATAATATTCAAACATCGCTGAGATCACCCACCGTAAAATTGTTTATTTTTACGATGCGCTGTTTCAAAATTTACTATATCTATTACGTTTTTATTGTACAGGCACGGAGTATGTACATATTTATCAATTGTCAATTCGTCAATTTGGCATTCAGCTACTGTTTAAGCTGTTTATAATAAAAAAGAAAAGGGAAGAAAAATCTTGGATGCCTTTAAAAATTAAGAAGAAAAAAAAACACAACTTGCATCGCTAATTGACTTTGGTAGCACAAATTGCTGTAAGCCATAAAACGATTGGCTCAAACTCCGCAAAATATGAGCCCACACATTTGCCGCACCACCAATCATGCAGCAGAAAACAAAACTAATTGAAAAATATTTTAGCAGTGCATTCTCTTACTGTACATATATATGTATATTAGGTTGGTTCACTACCCATACATAATAAAAATCCGTATTGTTTTTCCATTAGAATTATAAAATTTATTATATTTTAAGACACCGAAAAGAAAATATTTCGGAAAAATATTAAGATTTACGTGAGCTGCAGCGATTTGAAAATAACACCAAAAACCCGAGTTTTTTCTTTAAATAAAATTAGTTTTTTTTAAGCATTTATCAAAAAAATTACCTCAGCTCGTGCAACAGTTAAAGATTGGGAGGGTATGCATAAAAATATTAATGACACAATTTCACCGGAAGTATAAAAATTTTGATTTTTGGTACTGTTTTTGAACATTGTGCAAATAAATTTATTTCCATACCAATTTTTTTTCCACAATCTCATTATTATAATTTCATTGAACACAGTATGAAATATTTTTATGCACATATTTTAACGTTTAACTAAAAAACTAAAATAATTTACTTTATCAAAAAACTCCATTTTTGGTGATATTTTCAAGTCAATCCAGCTCATTTAATTCTCAATATTTTGCCGAAGTATTTTAGCGAAAACCTTAAAACGTAACAAATTTTGCGATTCCCTTGGAAACCACGCAATTTTTTTTGTATGAAGCACCCTAATGTAAATGTTTATATTGCTTTAAAACTTTTCAACTTTTAGAGGGGCCTAAATTTTCTGAAATTAATTTTCTTCAACAGTTATAACTCCTTTGTTGGAAAGTTTGCTGCATGTGCTCTTCGCAAGCATTTTCTTCGATTTTCTATTGGCTTTAATTTAACATTGTAAATCCTGAGGGCATTGATCTCTTAGCTGCTAAGAAGAATCAAGAAACGATTTTAGAATGCAAGCTAACGGTAATATTGTGCTGCCATTTCGGAATAATTTTTTGGAGACGGAATGATTTCAATTCAGAATGGCAGTATTGGAGCCACATATTTAAATCTGCAAAACTTTTTGTATTCTAAGGACAAAATGCAAAACCATTTTGTGAGGATTTTAATGAGCTCAACTATTCTGCAAATATATTCCTTATGAAATTCTATTAAATTTGATCTTTTTTTCTCAACAAACTATCATTTAATTCAGTTTCTTTTTGCTCTTCTGTTTTTTGTTGCTTTTGGGCAAGGGGTATAGCTTTTCGTTCAGAATGAAAAAGGAAACTGACACCAGACGCCGAACCCGATTTGCCTCCAAACCAAACTTGACAAGGGATGACGGAAAATCGTATTTTGCTTTTGTTTGGCACAAAGATTGGGAACAAAATTTTTAATCGCTCTGTCGTTTGTCCGCTTTTTCTGAGCTTCTTCTTTAGGATTTTTGCTTTGCTCTCTCATTCTCTATTTTAATTACGTCACTTTCAGTTACTCTCGATACTTTGTTTCTAAAAGTAATAGCGATGAGGATGTTATTCAGAAAAAATTAGAGTTTTCGAGCCCACCACAATGTTTTTAGATCGAAACCAAGCGCTCATCATGTTGCAAATATCCAAAAATAGAAGTTTTAAAATCTGTAATGAACTCTTCCGAAGAAATTGTGAAAATCTTATATGCATGCAATAGTAAACCCCATTACCCAAATTATAGAAGGTTTTTGCAAAACTGCAAAGAGAAAGGGTGTGATACATCGATGGCCGGAGCGGTTCCTATCTTGTCTTGAACGCCGTGCAATAAACTATCTTAAATAGGTCAACTATCTTAACCTAAAGGCTCTCACGTCAGTTGAGATAAAGTAGCTTGGGGACCTCGATGTGGCTTCTTAGTTCAGAGCTCCGAAAGTTAAGAAACGGAGAAAATTTATCGATACCATCTTGCTGAAATAGTTGGCTAAATTCGACAACACATCTGTATTGGGCATTTTAGCCCCGGGCTACTGGGATTACAGTATTTTTAAGTATTGAAAATCTCGAGGTTTGTAGTAAGTAGCTTTCGGGACTTTAAATCTGATTTCCATAGAAATGTTTCTGTATGTTTTGCAGCCCATTAAATTATAGCATACTTACTAAAAAGTAGGTTTCATGTTACCACAAATTACCGTTGTGTCTTAACATTATGTTTTGTGATCGGTGTTTCCCATTTTTTTGATTCAAAAACGTAGGCAATAAAAAGTTTGCAATTTTTATGTAAATCAATGAAATTGTTTTCGAATGTTTCTACGTTCTGAAAAAAGTTTAGAATTTCAGATTTTATTAAACAAGGAAGCACGGTTTTGTAATAAAAATAATAAATATAATTTAACGTAAGACACTTTGTGAAAATTATCGAAAATAAAATTTTTTGGGGTGCTCAACTTTGAATTTTTATTTTGATATAAATGAATATATTTTAAATCCTAAATTTATTTTAAACACAAAATACAATTTTTACTTTTTGCGTTTTTCATACTACTGAACGGGATTACTAAATGCCAAAGTTTTATTTAAACCCCATTTATTTCTTATTTATTTTATGGCGGGAGAGCTTTTTAAACAATATTGAGGAATTTTTCTAAAGTTAGGTTGTTAATATATAAGAAATTTCTAAATCCCAGGACTAATCTCGTGGTACCGGGATTGCAACTAATATATCCCGAAATGCAGTTATGTGAAAAATAATAGCGACGCGATATTTTGACCAGTTTTGGCTACTCTTTTTTTTATGTTTTTCAATTTTTTTTTTTAATTCTAGATCATTACTCCACATTTTAAACTTTGTCGAAAAAATCGAAAAGTTCAACAAAATTTCTAAAAATTTTCAAATTTTTTATTTTAATTTTCAAAAAATTCTAAGTATAAAAATTTGTATATACAATAAAGTGTAAATTCAAATTAACTTAAAATTTGCGTGTATTTTTGATAATTTTTTTGCCGACGGTATTACTCATTTTCTCCTATTTAAAAAAAAAATTGTTAAACACACTTTCTACGCAAGCAAATGCATGACACCGTCAGTAAAAAAAAAATCCAAAAATCAACGGAAATATTTTAGCTACTTGGGAATTCTTTGATACAAGTAATTCGCCAGATATGTCAATTAGCTTAGATACCTATAAAGTGTTTTTAAAATTTGTCAAGAATCTTACTTTTTTTAAATTTTGATTTAATATATACATAGATGTTTATAGAAATATATATCATGTCGGCTCCTTTGTAGTCACACCCGCATTCATACAGACATACCTGTATATTTTCTTGATTTATTGCGACATTTCACATAACAAAAAATTAAATTTTTATAAATACAAGGATGGGTTAATAAGTCCAAGAATTTTTGAATGAATACAAAAATTAAAACAGTCGATATTTTACCAACTGTAAATGATAATTTGATAAAATTTGATGCAGTGAATTGGTTTGGAGAAAAGAATACGAGGGTCAACGTCATTTAGCAAATATTCGTGGCACTTTAGAGCATGTGACGGTAATTTACAAAAACAAACAAAAATGCAAAGAAACAATACGTGTGTTAAAACTAGGCACGGCTGTAATTTTTATAAAAACTTTAGTATTTAATTGTTATTTTGTGACTTCTTACAATTTTGCTATGTATGTTCTGTATATAAAGTTTGATTGTTATTTCTTAATTATTATTATTTTTCTTTATTTTTTATCGATCAAATTTGACCGATTACTTGTAATTTTTATTTTTCGATCAAAAATAATTGTTTTTCTCAAATTTAAAAGTTGCTGATCTTAAAAAAACGCAAAAAATTGTCGATGATGACAATAACAATAACAACAAAAATAATGCGATTTATTTCATATGGTCTCAAATATCAAAATCACCAAATTTCGATCAAACTTAGTCAAAAAACTGAAAATCACAAAATAACGATTATTCTTTAATTTATTTAAATAAAAAATTTGCTAATGAAAAATTAGGTCAGATTTGCATATCAATTATTATTAAATCGATACATTTGAGTTTTGTTTTGAACCAATTCTTCTCTACGATTTTTGTGCCCGAAAAAAAATTAGGAAAACGATTATTTTCTGTCCCTGGTTAAAACAAAATTTTGAAAATGGTCGAGACACCACCCATTTTAGGGCAAATGGGTTCCGAAATTAATTTATCTACCAAATTTGATGCACACTTCGAATTTGAACAATGTAAGCATAATTACGAAATTTATAAAGAAAAATATTTGGTAATTTACTAAAACATGTAGCGAATTGGCTCAAATTTGATACGAAGAATTTAGTTAGGTTTTCGCTCCCTAAAAATAAAAATATAGGAAAAATTATAAATTCGGATTTATTTCCGTTTTTATTTAAATAAATAAAACTCGTTTAAGTTTTCAAAATGAATATTATTTTATTAACTGGTATAATCTGGTTTATCACGAACTAAAATCAGGTTCATATAACGTAAATTACTTATTTTTGTGCCAATTACATCGCATAAACCGGGTGCGCCTACACTTCTCATTCCTAATTTATCTTGACAGCTCTGTAGCCTAATGGGTGCTCATTTTTTGATCCAAGGAAAAAATTGGAGAGATATTGTATACATTTTTAATTTATTATAATAACCCGGTTTTTTTTTACAAAGCCACAGAGTTAGAAGAATAATAAGCAAAAAAGAAAATATCAAAGTAATGCAGAGTCGCATTTAGTGCTGCCACACTTCCAAGATTTACTACTTGGTTTCCGCTGTACTATGGTAGATTTCTTATATCGAAGTGCGTTTGAAAATTCGAACCTATTTAACCATGTGACTAGTTCAGAACCATTTGAGGACAAGTTCTACTGCTATTTTAACTAATGCTACTACTATTTTTAATAATTTCTACTACTATTTTTACTCATTTCTACTATTATTTTTACTCATTTCTACTACTATTTTTACCAATGCTGCTACTCTTTTTACTAATTCTATTACTATTTCGACTGATGGTATTATTTAATAATACTACTACTTTTACTAATTTCTACTACTATTTTGACTAAGGGTATTATTTATTAATACTACTATTTTTACTATGTTCTACTACTATTTTTACTTATTGCTAGCACCATTTTTATTACTGCTACTACCTATTCTACTACTATTTTTACTAGTGCTCCTACTAACTATTATTTCTATTTTTATTAATTTCTACTAATAATTACTACTTCTAAACTTTACCAATTTCTATTACTATTTTGACTAATGGCACTACTTATCACTACTACTACGACTATGTTCTACTACTGTTTTTTATTAATTTTACTACTACTACTACTACTATTTTTACTAATTTCTGCTACTACTTTAACTGCTGCTACTACTAATTACTCCTACTATTTTTACTGATTTCAACCACTGTTTTTACTAATTTCTACTACTATTTTTACCAATGCTACTACTAATTACTTTTAGTATTTTATTAGTTTCTACTTCTATTTTAACTATTTTCTACTACCATTTTCACGAATTCTATAACTACAAAAACTAAAGAGGATATCTTATGAAACTCTCCCTCATATTTAATTAATTAATTCTTTGCAGAGTCGGCACAGAAGTTTTACTTCTGACCCGCATGTTTTTTTTCGATTATTTCGCCTGTAATCACCTGAATCGTTACCCAAAACGTTACGCGTACTTAGTGCATATCCCTGGTTTGAGTGATTTGAGTTTTGCACAACATACTCAAATTTCGGCAGTCACACAAATTAGCTAAGCTTAGCAATTCAGCCACAGCAAAGTAGCGATTTATTGGTATAAATGTGATATACATTTTTTAAGATTTTTCTTTCATCAAATGCGGCAAACAATAATTCAAAACGGAAAATACACACACAAACAAAACAAAAGCACGCAAGCAAACGGCAAAATCATCAAAGCGCAATTTTTTTTTTTTTTTTGAATACAGAACATAAATAAACAAAAAAAACCCCACAATTAAGCAGCACAAAGATGAGTAATGAGCAAAACACATACAAAAAATAAACCAAATATCATTCTGCAGCAAACAAACAAAAAAAAAATAAACAGAAGCGATATTTAAAAAGCCAAAAAACGCTCAAAATAGCTAATGACAAGTTGTAAGCATTACTGAGTGTTGTAGTTGTCATTCGGAACATTTGATAGTTGTTTTTTTTTCTTACCAAATTTTCACGGCGGGCAATTCATTTAAGTTTGAGGTTTTTTTTACAGTATTTCTTTATTTTTTCGTTGTGGCAACGAGTACTAGCTTGTTAGCCATCAATATTAGCATCTAGTGGCAGATCAAACAAATTGGCGACAAGTTGCAACGTCACAACTCTTCCGCCGTGTAGACTTAGGTACATACGTATTTTGCTTCATTCTCAACAGCAACGCTAAGGCCATGTAGCAAAACTACGACAGTCTATTTAAAGAAGCCAGTGGTTTTGTGAGAGATTAAACACTTTGTTTGGATTTGATTATGAGGCATTGTTCTAAAAATGTGTAGAAATTGGGAAAACTTTTGTCAATGCATAGCGGTTGTAAAACTAAATTTTCCTAAAACAATTTCAACAAACTAAATTTAGACTAAATAAAAGGGTATTATTTTCTAATTAAAACACAAATTTATTATACTCGCAAGGGAAAGTTGCATCGTAGAATTTTGAAGAGCTTTAATATTTATTTTGAGAAATTAAAAAAAAGTTTAAGTTCGGTTGAAACTGAAATAAAAAAAAAACAGGCTTATATTTTTATTTCTAATAAACAATTGTGTGCAATGAAATCAGTTAAAAAATAAAACCGCAATTTTGTTGAACTTTTGGAGATTTTTAATTTTTTTTTAATTTAACAAAGTCGTAGTTTGAAAATAGTGCTCTTTGGTAAAAAAAGCAAAGCAGCTTTTCAAATGCACATAATAGCGATATGATTTGCAGTAAAAATAATAAGAGAAATTATGCTTTAAATAACGAATTGAAGACTTTCCTTCATTAAGATCTGCTGTCAAGAAATTATAACATTTTTGAATACTGAATCTAATGATGTTCAAACATCAAAAGCCAACGGCTTTGCAAACGGAAAACGATAAAAACTTAGACCAATATTTATCAGACTTTCAACAGTAAAATTTAATTTAGCAAAAATTTACCATCGGCTGCTTTTATTTCCTATAACTTCTACAGAAAGTTCGCTTCGGTTAGATAAGCCCTAAAAATAGCCCCGCGGGCATTCTCAAAAAATATCGAATATATTAATTTTTCTAAATTACCCCTTTTTATTTTCTCTGTATTCTACACTTTTTAAATTATGCATACTGTGTTAAATACAAAGTGTGTATCGAAATTTTCCGATTTCGAAGATAAACGCATACCCAAAATTTTTAATTCCTTCCTCAACCTAATGCTTTACATCAAATTTAAGCAAATTACATTTTTTAATTTTTTTTTTTTTTACATAAATTTGTGTTATATGCGTGATTTTTTTGTTTGTACACCCAATTTGATTAATTTCGATAAAGGAGGATCGGAGTTGTACCAATTTATTTAATTCCAATTCCAAAAAATTCATTGAGATACATATTTCAATATTTGTTCCAGTTATTCGAGGCACGGACAGATGGATAGATAGGCATGACTTAAGCGATTTCTCGATTCATTGTGAATATTGCGATATATATATACATACATATATCCGTTGCTTTAGGCTGTTACAAACCACCGTTATGGGAGCAAAGTTATAATACGCGTACACTGGGTTATGTTACTATTATTTTCGAGTTTTTGCCCTGCACCAAAAACTTATCAAAAACTAACTATATAATTAAATTAAATTTGTCTTTTAAAAAAGGTGGCAACCTTCTTCAAAATATACTTCTAAACTTTCTCCTGACGTTTAGACACCCACATTTCTCTATTTCAAGCAGGTGGCAACCTTCTTTAAAATTTAGCTTCTCCTCAGCAAATCGAACTGCTTGACATCGAAATTTTCATATTTCATTAACTTATGTATAATTAGTTATAATTCGATTGTGATAACTGGTGGCAACCCTTTCCAAAAATATATATGAACCTTTTCCATACTTTAGTATTTTATATAACTTGTGTATATTTAACCGAAATATAACTTTTTAAATACGCGGGAACCTGTTCGCGTATCTCCCGAATGTACATTCAAAATTTCATAAAAATCGGTCGAGGCATTTCGGAAGAATGCGATCATAAACACCGTGAAAGCAATTTTATTCAATAGACGACACAAGGCTCACACCCCTATTGCGAGTGTCGACTGACAATAGAATAGACATTTGTCGATCGAGTCGATTATAATTGAATTTTGTATTGTGTAACTTGATCGAC
The DNA here is from genome assembly GCA_951828415.1 of Anomoia purmunda. Taxonomy (NCBI): domain Eukaryota; kingdom Metazoa; phylum Arthropoda; class Insecta; order Diptera; family Tephritidae; genus Anomoia; species Anomoia purmunda. The sequence continues at coordinate 51,562,695 of OX639995.1, forward strand.
AAAAATTTGCTCTATTGTGAATGGTGAACTGAATTGACGGCTGTTTGGGTATTTATTTACATTTGTCAACTATTTCATTTACTTGCTATCTGCTCAAAGCGATATTGTAAACTTAATATTTTTGTGGTAATAAATAAATAAATAAATGGATACTGTGGAGCTGTGGTTAAGTGACGATAGTGAAGATGAAAGTAAAAGTTTATCGGAGTTGGCGAAATTGAGAAGGAGGTTGGGAGATTCGTCTAACCCACTGGAGTTGCAGGACCAAATGTATGCCGTTTGCATGTTTTGCTTTAGGAATTTTACTAAACACATCTTTGCAGGTTTTTGAAGAATTTTCGTTTGCCAAAAGTTGCATTCATGTACCTTCTTACACTGCGGGAAATGAGAGCAATATCGTGCTTGGCCAATCTAGCGTTTCTTTAGTATTGACTGAAGTGAAGAGGAGAAAAGAAAAGCGAAAATTTACTTTTTTGAGAAAAGTGGAATACCGGGCGTAGTAGGTTGCATTGACGGGACAAATGTTAAATACGTTGCCCCCAAAAAGGAGCTTCAACATCTGTACTTCAACTGAAAAGGATATTATGGTTTAAATACTTATACTTTTTAAATCCGTCCACACCTACATAAAAATATACATTTTTCATTCATTAGATCTATAAAAGTAATTATTTACCTTTAACCAATTTTCCCATGAACGCAGTGGTGGTCCCAAGCTATTAAGTTCAACTGGAATGGTTTCCCATTTTTGTTTTGCCCGACTATATGCTGATTCTCTTGCATTAGTTCAACCAACCGCGCTAACTGCCTTTTATTGCTCACAACTTTTGATATGTAATTTATCTTTATTATATATTTTTTTAACTAATGACTTACTTTTTATCCATAATTGTAAATTTTCTCACTAAACTCGAACTTGAACGACTAGAAAATGGCCGTAGAATGATTATCGATCAAAAACTATTCAAAGTCGCTAGTTGACCGACTAATCGACACTCAAAATAGCGCCAGCGATCGATAATCGCTCAGTAGTCGTTTATCTACTGTCAGTCGACACTCGCAATAGGGGTGTCAATGTTATTCTTCGTTCTTCAGATATCGTTTGTCAGCTCGTTCAGAACACGTGCCGCTTTTCTTTCACAGCGTAAAACCGGGCTCAAATCTTTTTCCTTTTAATACTAGTAATTTCTCCATAGGAAACAGATGTAAATCACATGGTTTGTCCTTCCTTAATTTGGGTCGTATTTTCTGCGTCCTTTCACAAGAGTTTGATGTAAGAGGAATTCAGTGTAGGTCCACAATTCGATCGAGTGCCAATAAAATGTGTTGCTTCGATTTTCTAGAGAAACAAAAAAAAAACTACTCTAATATTTACTAAAGAAAGTTGCGGTCGTGGATTTGCTTACGGTTGTGAGAGGTAGGGCGTTAGAAAGAGAGAAGGCTTTAAGTAAACGTTGATTGTAAATCACTTACACATTTTTTTTTTTCATTTCACTTCTATTTGTACACGTAATCAAACTGTAAACAGGAATGCGTAAATTCGGCTGAAAGTGGAATACGTGAGAATATTTAGTTAGAAGCTGGGCGGATGGTTCAACACTTCTCTTGTACAATTTTCGCGCAAGCTAGCAAATGTCAGCAGAAAAATTCCGAAATTTTTTACGAATATTTTTCCAACGGAAATACGCAACATAGCAGTTAAAACTCTTAAATTGTATGATATATGCGAATCAAAAATATGTTGAGTTGCAAATATCAATTTTACTAGAGATGTGGAAAACACACAAAAATCCCATTAACAGGGTGTACCAAACTTTGCCAGTACTTCTAGTGAGTATTACTGGTTTTTTTAATGGGAATTATCACTTATGCTTTGACTTCAGAAAACACTGCAGAACATGTTTGGGATGGCGCTCTAAAAACATTTCCCAGCAAACAAAAAGCATTGCAGGCTCATTTCTATAGCGACCACGATTGAACGAATGGTACTAAGTAAACGGGAATGAGAATAAGCTGTCTTATGGCAGATGTCCGAATTTGTTATCCCAGCAAAACTAATATGACTCTGTAAAATGACGTTGAGCAACACGCCCAGCTCCGCCAGAGAACAATCCCTCCGAGCCGCTTGATATCAAACAATGTCGCATGGTAAGGAGTCGCCCTGTTCCTGACGTGCGACTTTTTTATCCTTATGGTGGAAAAGTTAATTCGAGCAACGTAATTAAGCCTGTCAAGAACCATCTGTTTTAAGAGCGTGCCATATTCTCAACAACAGGACTATTAGTTCATTATTTTCTTCAGTTAGATAAAGAAGCAAAGCGAATGGCTCTAGAGGTGAACGATAGCAAGACGAAGTACCTCCTGTCCTCAAATAAACAGTCAGTGCATTGGCTCCCATGTCACATGACATTCACAGTTTTAAAACAGGCTTAGTTTATCTGTGAACCAGAATTAACACCAATAAAAATGCCTCCCTCGAAATCCAACGCTGTGCCAGCCCTTTCCGTTGGAAAGACCATGTGAAAGAGGTCAAGGTGTCGCTAGTAGTCGCATGTTAACAAGGCGCAGAAATAGTATAGACTAGGTAGGGTAGGTTAACGTCGTTGTAATAAAATAAGAAGCCCATTGTGATATTGATTTCTACCCCTAAGAGCTCTTCGGTGGCACCATTGCAGTGAACTGAGGAGAACATGAAAGCCTAATTCCACCACGTCATCCTCCAAAGAGCTCTGCGATAAAGAGGTTCAGCAGTTAGTTATTTTAAGCTTAACCACATGAGACCACGGACAATACGCGGTAAAAAATTCCTACGGGGATCGAGGGTTGGCGGTTTGTTAGCACACGGACTTCCCTTGACTGCCCTGACCTCGCCGTCTAGAAGGTCCATGCGATGCTGGATGTCGTGGTATTTGGCTAGCGCTCGCCAAGTACACATAGTATACTCTTTCCAATAAAAGTTCACAGGCTACCAAAGGAACCCCACCATTCGCCCAACATCTGCTCAGATAGCGCATCAGCCAAATCTGTCTGATATTGGAAGGCGTTCGAAAGTGAAGTCAAACACTCTCCGACCAGTTTCGACCAAAAAGTTGAAAACCTTAAGGCCGCCTACCAAATTCCCGCCTTGCTATCAGATTAAAAGCTCACCATTCTAAACGTGAGTAGACATTTCACTACCTTTGCTCAAAATACATTGCGGTATTACAATGGTGAGTAGCCAATTGGCTATTGCAGTAGTATGTAAGCCAAAATTGTTAGCTAACCTTTCCCACTAGATTCGATCCAACCGTAAAGAAGTTCAGACGTCCCCTGCTCCACACACTATTCCTCTCCCACTCTTTTCGTTGTTAGATGTGAGTGTAAAAGGACCCATTTGGAATTAGAATGGGCAAGAAACATCCTGCTTCTTGAGTGGCAAAGTCAAAGTTTGGAAACATTTTAGAGTAATCTTTAAACGGGCCGTAGCACGAGCTGCAACTACCTTGCTGGCAATGCTCACAGGCAACCCATTTAACATAGGGTCGAGTGCAAGAGTGGGTGAGGTCCGAAGTAACCCAGTGATTGCAGTGGGCACGATCCGTTGCACACACTTTAGCTGCCTGTCGATAACTTCGCAATACCAAATGATTAGATTTGGACCAGAGGCCTTATCGTTTACCAATTACACCGCGGCAACACTATATAAAACTGATGCTTTTTTACTCGTTTCTCAATATCTAGCTTCCCAGGAGAGTTTCCTGTCCACAATCATAGAGCATAAATGCGACGCCGGGAGTTCGGAACGAGTTCGGGAAATAGGCACTCTGTACCTTCTGCTGTTCGGGTTAACAGCAAGTCTAAACTTCGTGGACCATTTCACATTCAGTATCCCTGCAAAAGGTCAAACGGGATGTCCAGAGAGTTTCCTCTGGCAATAAGTAGAGCATCGACTCCATAAGCAATAACCGACTACCGACTTCGAACTTACTCTGAATATCGTTGATAACAACGACCAGATGAAAATGGGGAATGAACTTCACTATAAAATTACAAAATTTACAAATTTTAAACTTTTCATTAATTTAGCTGATGTTTTAGTAAACCCAAAACGACATGGCAATTTTAAAAGTAAAATTTTATGATTGACAGAATTTGAAGCTTTGGAGAACCGAAATAGGTAAAAATTTCCTATCATATGTGGAGCAAATGTTGTCCATCACCTTAAGCACGGCTGCGGAACAACTGCGGTCAGATCTAAATCCAGATTGAAATGCATTCAAGAGTTTGTACTGATTTAAGTGCAGTATAATTTGATTGATAATTATTTTTTTCAAAACTGTTAACAATGCAACTAAAATACTTTGCAAAAGTTATAAACGTGCTGTCATTCGATGCTGTTTACAAAAGTTATTCTAACTTCCAATATCGCTATTTCTTTTTGACCACCCTGTATGTTAGTTTGAAACAAACATGCACAGACTATGTGCAGATATTTTAATTTCGCATTCAGGGTTCGTTATTTTTTTGTATCCTGTGTTTTTTCTTTTTTGTTTGTTTTTAAGTGGATTCTTTTACTTTGTGCACAGCATTATTGCCAAAAAATATCCTCAAGGTATTTGCGTGTAAAAGAGCCTAAAAAATGTAAAGAGTTCAGCACGTACATACATACGTACGTGTGTGTGTGTTTGTGTGTGGGTGTGCAGTTCATAAGCTTTATGAATTTTACAAAGTCCCTGGCCCATGGATTTTCGTTTTTTTTTTTTTTTGTATTTTCGCTTTTACTTTTTCGTTTATTTACATGCACGCCGCCCATGCCCTTCTTTCCCTCTATCGCGCTCGAAAGACTCATTTACCTTTATGTGTATTTGTATTTGTATATTGGGTGTGTATGTTGCGAGTCTAGGCATTCATATTTCCGGCAGACAGTTTGGCTCCTCCACACTCATTCATACACACACACACAAACACATGCAAAGCAATGTAAAGTACGTACGTACATATCTACCGCTCAGGTAAACAAGACCAAACGGCAAACAGTACGTAGTACGTCAAATATTATTTGCGCTTCGTCCATTGTCCTGTGGCAGTAATTTCGCTTTTCATTCTTACCACTTTCCGCAGCTGTTGCATGCAACGTGCATACATATTTACACACATACATACATACGTATGTAGATACCTCGGCATATGCTTACCTGCGCGCGCCATTTGTTCGTCCTTTATTGCTGCATTTTGTATTTTGCATTTTTTTCTTTCTATTTTACCCAACTCCACTCACTGAGTTCATATTTGGTTGCTACTCTTTGTTTGCAGTTTTTTGTTGTTGTTATTTGTTATTGTTTTTATTACTGTTGTCAATTGCTGGCTGACTGTTGTCATTTTAATTGTTGTTTGACGTTGATTGTTAAATACACACTTGAACTGATTCTTTTTCTAGGACTTTATTTGTTTGTTTGTATGAATTTGGGCATGGGCATGAGCCTAGGCCTGGGCATGTCCGTCCGCTTGCGTATCCCCCGTATTGGCTTTGTAATGCATTCACGCCCAGTCATCTACATATGACAGACTTACTAACAAATGCATGTCTATTCATATTTATTTACATTCCCTAACATACCGACATATGTGCATACTTATTGCATTCGAGTGTGCGTAGTTTTTGCTTGCATTGCTGTATCCTTTGGCTATTACATATATCGTGGCGCTTAGTCCTATTCAAAATCTCTGTATCACTGCCTATTTTGCCTGACTTTTTATTCATTGTTGGTGTTGGTGTGAATTTTTCGCCTTTATGTGTAAACAAACATCGCTGCTGCTATTCAGTAGAAATTCCCTACTTTTTCCTGCAATTCCATTTCATTTGTGATATTCTCATGTCCTGCAGCAGCGTCGGTTAATATTCAAGGCTAACACATCCTCAATATCCGGCTAATGTAGACTATGTCCAATAAGTTCGCAGACAAAATTTAATTTTCATCGAATATGCATCGGGCGGCACGAACCATAGTCATCGGCATTTCATCGCATAGTTTATCCTTCATGACGTATTCGATGTTACAGTGTCAAATTTACATTGCATATGAAAAGCGTTGTTTTAAGTAAAAATTAAGAAAAAATTTTATTTTAATCAAAAAATGTTTTTTTTCTTTAGTATTTAAAAGTTTTTATTTTATTTTTAGAGCGCAATTCATTTAATATACTTCAAATCATGTAGCAGTAACATAGTCACAGCTTGTGTTGCTACTGCCCTAGCTCAATGTTGTATTTTGAAAGTGGGGGAAAAATGGAAAGAAATTAAGGCCATTTTGAGAAAAAACTCTAATCAAAATATTCGTATTTTTAGTATAATCCTAATGCATAATACATATAACTGATAATATGATAAAATTATTTGTTTTCTTGTATATTAAGAATGAAAGCATAACTGGGCATAGAACTCCAAATGGCGGTAATAATAAGGAAGAACAGTCTTACTATGTAATATCTAATATATAGTTAATGTCTTTATAAAGTTAATGTCTTTAAATCTAAGGTTGCTTTTATTAAAAATTACGGAAAATACAAAACATTAAAAAAATATATGAAGTAAATTTAACTACAGTCGAACTCCTCTATAACGAAAACCTCTCTCTAACGAATTTTTTTTTGAAACACTACGATTTTCACAATTTATTCATATATTTAGACCTCTCTATAACTAACTTCTCTATAGCGAATTCCTCTCTGTAACGAATTCTTTTGTTATACATAAATGGAATTTTCCTATAACGAATTTAGCGAAGAGCTAAAAAGTAGTTGTTATAATACACAAAAATATATTAGAGTTCCACCATTCTCCGAAAAGCGTGCAGCATTACAAACTCTATTAACATTTGTTGAATCACGGAGCGATGTACCCGACATTATATTTAATAAAATTAATTCCTTAGAAGCATTTAATGATAAGGAAAAGGCTAAAACAGCTAAACAAACTACAGTCGACAATTATTTCATACCTGAATAATCCTTATGACTTTTTATTAAGGTCTTCTTTTTAAAATGTAAGAAATAAAAACAAATAAAATGGATCAATGTTTCATTAAATAGGCCTTGAACATAAAGACATGAAATTTCGTATGACCCCTCTATAACGAACTTTTTCACCGGTCCCGACGACTTCCTTATAGAGGAGTTCGACTGTATATATTTTTTTCATTTTTAAAACGATTTTATGTTTGATAAAGTATCATTATACATATGTCAAATTTTTTCATTTAAATACAGTGGTGGTCCAGTATAACGAAATTTCGCCTTAACGAGTCATTTAAATTATCTCATTGATATTTCTATATTACGAACGCAAACGATTTTTATTATGATATACATATAACGAACGCTATTGATATTTTTATCTTAAACTTCATGTTCTTTGCAAACACAAAGGACTTGCTACCCTGGACAGTATCAAATAATGTTAAAAAACTTTCGATACCAAGTGAGCCAAGGGAAGTTTTTTCATAACAGAAATACACTCGTAGGTTTACCATTCCCTGCCGGGGAACGATCGCTATTAGAAAAAAGCTTTTTTTTATAATTTTTTATGTAATTTGCACCAGCCGAGATTCGTATGCGGGACTCACAGAAAGAACGCGTTAACGGTGCACGCTCGTCTACAGCGGCCGTATGTCCGTATTATATGGAGGTTAAAAAAATCCCTTGATTTAAAGCATTTTTCGGGTTTACGAATTTTTCGCACAACAATAGATGCGTTATCTTTATATTATATTGGGCGTCCACAGTATTCGGAAAGTTGCTAAATTTTCGATGTATTCAAAGAATGCCACACTAACAATCGGGCGATCCTGAACTTGGACAGAAACACAACACCAACGAGTTTAAACCTGCAATTGAGTTTCCTAATAAGATTAGGAAAATATATAAAAATACACGAAATATTAATTCCAGCCACCGTATATGTATCTAATATTATGCATAAGAGATTGTAATTTAAGTTTCATTTAATCTGAAAAAGAACTGTCAGCGAATAAACCTAAATCAATCTAGTAGCACCTGTACTATACATTTGCCCAAAATAAGGTAAAGCAAAACGGAGTAATTGCAATTCCCAGACGAGTCTTGAACAGCGTAAAGCAACCGCTAAATATATCTTCTAAAAAGACAACCGCAACTCAATTTGGCACACCTTGTCCAGACTTTAAAAGGATGAGCCTAATTTTCATATACATATCAAGCGGGTGTGACGCCTCCGATTCAAACTGATTTTTTCTTACTTTTTTTGTTAATATTCTTATGAAATACAATTCATTATGTAACATAAATCATATTAATAAATATCAGTTTCTAACTTAATATAAAATTCATAAAAATTCAAGAAATTAAAAGACAATGTCATCGAATTTTCAAAAGCTTCAATCAGAGTTTTCAGAATCTGTTTTTTTTTGTTTTTTTTGAAATTTGTTTAACTATACTAAATTGCCTATACTATTTGAAACTGTGATCTAAATGGTTTATGTTATATATAATAAAACATGTTTCTCTTAAAAAAAATCCCAAAACCACGCGTACACCTAAGCGCGCAAGCCAGAAGTAAACCATCTGTGCCGATTCTGCAAAGAGATAGAAAGTCCAAGATAGGAGTAGTAAGGGTACTGACGTTGGTAGTAAGTAGTAGAATATAGTAAAAATAGTAGTGGAGCACAGCCAAATAGTAGCAGAAATTAGTAAAAAAAATAGTTGCATTAATTAATAGTAGCATTAGTAAAAATAGTTGTAGAAATTAATAAAAATTATTGCAGTAGTTAGTAGAAGCTAAAGTAAAAATAGAAGTAAAAAGAATTTAAAAAAATATGAGTAGTAGCATTAGTAAAAATAGTAGTAGAAAATGGTAGTGGTAATTAGTGAAAAGAGTAGTGATAATTATTAAAAACTGTAGTAATAATTAGTAGTAGTAGATATTAATAAAAATAGTAGTAAAAATAGTAGTAGTAATTAGTTGTAGAGTTAGTAAAAATAATAGCAGAAATTAGCATAAATAGCCGTGGTAAATTGATGTAGCTTAAGTAAAAATAGTAGTAAAATTTATTAATATTATAGTATGTAGTAGCATTAGTAAAAATTGTAGTAAAATGTAGAAAAATAATTAGTAGTAATTAGCAGTAGCATAAGTAATACTAGTAGTAGAAATTAGTGCAAATAGTATTGCTAATTAGTAGTAGCTTAGAGAAATAGTAGCTAAAATTAGTCAAAATAGTAGTAGCAGTAGTTGTCGTGGTGATAGTAATAGTAGTTAATAATTGTAGTAGAAATAGTTGCAGTGGTGAACCAATCCCGAACTACTAAAATGTCCTAAAATGGTCCCGAAATATCTAGTCCGAAAATAGTGCCGAAAAGGTCCAGAACGTTCTAGGGGTAGTGCGGAAATGGTACCAAGCTCCATACGTTACACATACATGTGTATATAATATGTGGCTTCCTCAGTATGTATATTTTTGTTGTTTCTCGCATAAGTCTCATGTGTTGACTTCGTGTCGCAAAAGAAGTTTTAAAAATTTTCATGAAAAATATGGTGAATTTAAAAAAATCACTGCAGGAGTTGGTCGCTTTGAACGATATATATGTATGTGTCTTCACTTTACTCTTTCTAATTTTTTCAACGCTACTAGAATCTTTCTAGCCATATTTAACTGGTCAATTGCTCCATCAAATTCCATAGAAATATTTTGCGTTATTATCTTCTTTTTCTGACCATCATGAATTCTTTCACTAAGTATATTGTGATTTTGGTATTTTGTATGCTGCACTTCGAGCTTTAGATTTTCGCTTTCAAAAGATTATATATATTTTGTACATAATCCAGTTACGCTTTCCTCCCGCAGGATAACATATTATATGTTTGTTTCTATTTTCAATTCCCTCCCTTGTCGTGAGGGAGAGCAGCTACAGCGACTGCTTAGTCACGGTCAGATTATTTAATTGGCGCTCAAAGCGTTATAAAATGACAAATATACCGAAGGAGGATAAACAGCCAAGGATATGGAAGCGCATAAATATTATAGAAATGGGGGCTGGAGATGCGGCAGACAGACAAACAAATAAGCTAACATGGCAAATAAGGCAAATCAACCAACAAACGCAAAAGATGGAATGTACCCCAAAACAGAGTCGCATAATGATGTGTCCTTTAGCAAATACACAACTTCATATATAAGTAGATAGACCCATGAACAACTCCACTTCTAAGGCTCGTACTACCCCATCTTTCGTGTTCATGTTGGTCGAGTAGCCGCAGCTCAGAAGTCATTCATAATTATACTGTACAATAGGTACATAGCTATGTACATAAATATTTGCAACATACGAGGGTCTGTGTAAAGTGCCAACAACAACACCAACAACAACCACATATATGAGTTGGTCAAATAGTGCCGTCGGCGATCACAAATTGTATCCTCTCGTCTTTGGTTCCAATTGTCTGCTCAGTTGTCTGGCGGCGGGTACTTCAAAGTATCTACTTATATAAAATTTTACGTACCTACATATGTACATAGATTATTTAGTAATATTGTTACATTTTGTGCGCATTGTTAAAATTCAAGTATCTTTGTTGTTATTGTACCCCTAAATTGTTGTTGCTATTGTGACTACTGTTTGTTTGCTTAGTTAGCTGGCAGGCAATTAATTGGATCAGAGTTTATATAGCCTAGCTTGCTAGCTGCCTTTGTTGCTGGACTCTTTGGGAAGAGGGGTGTAGAATTTGTGTCTTCAGCTGTCCATCTACTTACTATATAGCGGAATTGTTTTCGCATTTTCAAGTATACTTTTATTTTAATAATCTCTACTAAATACCCACAGCTGCTTTACATTCCACACAGAGTTGCATATTTTTCGGCGTCCAAGTGGCGATATTTTTATTTGTACATACAATTTTAATAAGCCGCCCAACTCTTTAACTTTTTTTGCGTAAGTTATTTAGTGTTAGTGTTGTTTTTTAGCAAATTTTTTTCTTTTTTATATAGCTGGTATAGATTTCTATTGCCTCTCCATCGGTTTCTCAATAAAAATTTTCGCATTATCAGCGTATTTCAATTTGTTGCCTTGTTTATTTTCATAAAATTTTTATTAAATTCTGAGCCATTGCTAGCTGGCCTGCTGTACATGTGGAGTTGATTGGAAAATAAATATCACAAAAATGTGGCAATGAAATTATCAGATTGTTTGTTGGTCTACCAAATATTTAATTACTTTTAAGTTTTGTTGAAAGGAAGGGAATATTTGCGATTAGCAAAAAAAAACAAACAAGAGCAGTATATTTGGGAAGCTGACCAGCATCTTGGCGCCGCCATGGCCATGGTTCAGCAGATGCGTCGGCGTACTTCACAGTTTGTTGTTTTGTAGTGGGGAAATTCGATCGAGTAATGAATGTAGCCCACGTTCGATCAATCGCATTGCAAGAAATGCTTGAAATGTCAAAGTCTTCAAGCAAAACCTATTCTTGTTGATTTTCTAAGTATACCTTGTATGATTTATAAGTAAATAAAGAGCTTACAAAGTTTCACGGTTTTAACTATCTAAATATAAAAGCTTAAAAGTAAAACCTTATTTCTGAATGAAAAGTATGACAAAGAACCTAGAATCCAATTGACAAATTATTTTTAAACAGAGCTACTAAAAATTTAGAGACAAGGCTTAAAGAGTTAAAAAAACAGCTCCCTTGAAACCTATTTATCCAACCTTAGTCCTAACGCATCACGCTCTGAATGTCTGTGGAATGCCACAAAATATCTCAAACGACCAAAAGTTGGAAGGTTCCAATAAAAGACTCCAGCAATTCATAGTATCGGTCAGATGAGGATAAAGCAGAGGTGTATTCACACCATTTCATTTTATTAATGCTTCTGATGTAAGGGAAGTGATGCACTTTTTGGATACTCCATGCCAAATGGATCTTCCAATAAAGCGTGTTATTTTATCAGAAGTGAAAAAGGAACTGACAAAATGTAGCAATTAAAAGAGCCCAGGCTACGATCAAATATACCACGATGTACTAAAGCACCTAACTGTGAAGTCTATGCGAGCCCTTACAATTATTTTCAATGCCAAGCACTTTCCTATTGCCTGGAAATGTGCAGAAATAAACCAAAAAAATCAGACCACCACTGGTCTACAGGTCGCTTTCTCAAAGGTATTCGAAAGAATTCTCTAACGAAACCTAATGCTAGTATTGTAAAATTTTAAAATAATTCCGGACCAACAGTACGGGTTTCGCAGAAACCACGGAACTCCAGAACAATGCCAACAGAGTATTTAATAAAATAAGGTCAGCTTTTGAACAAAAAGAATATTGTTCAGGGGTTTTCCTTGATGTACAACAAGCATTTGATAAAGTCTGGCACGCCGGACTCCTATACAAATTAAAGAAAAATTTACCTGCTCTCTTTTTCTTTCTGATTAAATCTTATTTAAAAGATAGATATGTTAGGGTTGGAAATGAGTATTCAAATATATAGAATAAAATCAGGCGTACCGCAAGGAAGTGTTTTAGGGCCAATCCTTTATTCGATTTTCACAGCGGATATTCCAAAGACAACGATGTTACAATAGCAATTTTCGCTGATGACACTGCAGTCTTAACTTCAAATAAAGTAGCTTCTGAATCAACTAGCATACTACAAGATTACTTATTCCAACTAGAAGACTGGCTCAAGATGTGAAACATTAAAGTTAATTCAGATAAATCTGTCCATGTTACTTTTGCCCTAAGAAAAGGTTATTGTCCTTCAATCCAAATTTTTAATACAACCTTACCTGTTAATGAGCATGTAAAATATGTCTCAAACCAAACTATTCACAGGGATTTAAAAATATGCACCGTGAAAGATGAAATAAAAAATTTCAGTGAAAGATATAAAACCAGGTTAGAGAGTCATCCCAATCCTTTAGCAGTGGCATTACGAGTACTACAGGCACCCACTACAACAAGATTAAAAAGAAGAAAAAAAACATATTAAACTTGTAAACCAGCACACATTTACATAATGTTAATATGTATATAAATCAATACCAAGCAATTATGTAAATATGAAGTTAGGATTTTAATTTTAATTTTAATTATTCTTTCACTAAATAAGTAGATTGTCAATGTGTAGAATGAAGTAACACTAAATTTATTTGTTTTCCTTTCCCATAACATCGCATTTACTTATTGTCTATTAATATTAAGACAGATTGTAAATTTAACTTGAATAAAAAAAGCAAAAAAAAATGTTGATCACTTTTGGTGAGCTGCTTCTCTTCATAATAAATGCCAGTCTAATTCCATATTGATTTAGTGTAGTATTTAAAACCCAGAAACTCATATCTGAGCAATCAGTTGAACGACACTGTAAATAATAATGATCCGATCTTGATGATTTTTCACATTCCACTCATACAAGGTGACAGGAGTAATAATATACCTACCTTGATTTTAATTCCGGCGAAATTTAGGCGGTTTGAAAAGTTTTGCTTTTACCTGCACAGAGCTAAAAAGTTCACCTATATTTAAAGACATCGACGTCTAAAAAAGCTTGATGGCCAAGGAGTGCGTGCGATAGGGGACAAAATCGAAGAAATTTTCACTAGAAAATCTTATTAATATTTGAATTTCTTCTCAAATTAATTTATTGAAAAGAAAAACGTCTGGAAATAAGGAGATAACTTTTGGTTTTTAATTTTTGTGAAATTTTGTTCAAATAAATGCAGTTGTAAAAGAAATCTCCTCGTTTTTATGTTAAAAATAATATAAAGGAAATTAATAAAGAGCTCCTCTAATTTTCTCTAGAATCTTATTGAATTTCTTAATAAGGAAAACTGTTTATTTTTAAAAGATACCCTTTTTATTCAAATTTTGCTTTTAACATACACATGTACTTTGTGCGAATCTACTTTATATCTGGGTTTTATTGCATTGTGTTGCGGATATGAGAACTATTCAAATTTTCTATTCCACTGAAGCGCCATGGCAACCACTTTTCTAAATTTCTATGTATCCTTTGTTGGGCCGAGAGACTACATAATCTGTCGTAAAAATTTCATAAATATACTATGCACTTTGGAAGAATCGAATTAATTTTTATATATCAGAGTAACTTTTTTGATTGCATACAACAAGTAAAGTTTATTTCAAATAAAAAGTTGCGATGGGTAATTTAAAGTTCAGTTGCACCCGAACTTAGACACTTTCTTACTTGTTTTATATTCAATGCTAAATATACACAAATATTCATTTCAAAATTCAGAATCAATGTACAATAGTGCAGGCATTTACATTCGAGAATATACGAGTACCTATGCTAAATACAAATGTGATCTTGCAACAAACCGGCAAAAGAGAAAAAACTAACGTGACAGCACAATTCGCTGACTACGCGTAACTTGGCGATAAAACTTATCTAATCGCCATACAAATGTTATAGCCAAGATAAAGCCAAAAAAAACAAAAAAAAAAAAAACAACACCAGTAAAACGGCAACAAAATCCACAAATCGCAGTCTCATTTCCATATCGCTAACAAAGCCGCAACAGCCACTATGAGGCGTCTATTACACCACCCGATAACCGCAAAACTGAAAAAAAACGGCTATAGTGCATAGTGACTGCGAGTGAGTGGAGTCAAGCGGTTTGTTATGTGAGTAGAGAAAAAGTGGCATACAACATGAAATGCGAGGTGCATGTACAGAAAGTAGATATATGACTACTTGATATGTGGTAGGAAGTGGATGCTGCAAAAATGAGGAAGCATGTTTGTTGCAAAAACATAAAACCGCTTACAAAAATTATTCATGCAAGAATAGTGCATATATATTGTATATGATTGATAAATATACTTACATAAAAAGTGCATATCAAAACAAAATTATAGCTGTGCGTTCAAATTAGGGATGTACTGAGAGTGTTGAGCTTCCGATCGCAGACCTTCTCAAACTTCGGACCTCCATAAAGCGTGAATGATCGCGTAGGGAGTAGAGCTGGAAAACTATCGACAGTCGTACCATCGGTAGTTTTCGATGTTTTGTGGGCTCTTTATTTTATTATATTTTATTTCTCAAATTGGTTTTGACCTTTTTTTTATAATATATATGGTTCGTTGGGAAACAATCCAAATTTCAAAGTTCCTACGAAAATCAGCGAAGAGTTTCATTAAAATTTTCAACGTTTCAGAAATAGTAGCCAATTTTAAAGTGTATGCCCACGTATATTCTAATACATGAGAGTGCAAGTTTGAAATGTATAAGAAATACTATTAATTTTTGGTAAATTTGTTTTTGGTTTTTGATTGTGCCGAGCATTTTTGACATATGAAAAAAAATGCTTACCATCGTCCAAAAAAAAATTCAAGCTTACAATAAACGGTGAACATTTTGATGAAACTGTTCTAATTTTCGGTAGGGTTTTATAATAATTAATTAACAATTAGTTTGAAAAAAAAAAAAACGCGCGTAGCAGAAATAAAACTTCTGCTCCGATTCCTCAAAGAGATTTAGAGTTAAATATGGAAGAGAGTTTATAAGACACGTTTTTTTGGTTTTTTAGTAAATAGCATTAAAAAAATAGTAGTACTACTTAGTAGTAGCCCTACTGAAAATCGTAGTAGATATTAGTAAAAATAGTAGTAGCAACTAGTAGTTAGCAGTAGTAGTAGAATTTGTGAGGGTAGTAATTAGAAATATCGCTAACTCAGTATAAGCGTCATGTCGTGACTTCGTGGCGCGATTTGCGTGACGAAATTCTGCCGTAACTTCTGTGACGCGATGTAAAAAATCACTGCCGCTAAAGAAGTTTAACATCAAAAATTAAAAAAACAAATAGCCTTAAATGGCTGGCCCCCTGATTTTTTCTCCCTGGGGTGGTTTAGTTAACGTTAAAGTTTATTCTTTGATCAACAATATTTAGGGTAATTTTACTTACTATGTTCCTTTACCGCACTTCTACCGAATTTTTCAGCGTGAATTCTAATGAAACCGTAAAGAAATATTTCAAGATCACCGATAGTTTTTTTCAAAAGATAGTTTTTTCAAAGGAATAGATAGGCTATGGATGGTTTTTCCAGCTGTAGTAGGGAGCATTTCGCCGCCCGTATTTCTTTGCAAATTATAATAAATTAAATTATATTTTACTTTATAAGGGTAATAAAACATAAACTATGCAAAATTTTAAATTATTTCACAATCTACAGTGCGTTGTTGATGGCAGGATGGTATTTGGGATATCAGTGTTTAGATAATGGCTGTGCCTTCTTTGCGAAATATCAGGAGCCGCCCGAAGATGTTAAATATGAGCGATAAATAATGTTTTATCGGCCTGAATTTCTGTTTTTAATATAAAATATTAAACATTTCGATAATTGTATTGTAGATTCGTGCATTGTTTTCGGCTAATAAAAGATTCCTTCAATTATGCGTTAAACTAAACATCTCTTGATTAGGGACACGACATCAGACGCAAAGTACCAATATGGGACTCATTCAAAGCATCACTCCAAAAAACCGTGTGCTCATAAATATCGGAGTTCGAAGGTTCGATACCCACTAAATTTAAAATGCAGCTTCGTCAAAATTTCTTATAAAACGTAATGCCGAATTTGAAGACGCCAGTTTTTAAATACTGGTACTATTTTCGGTCTATCGTTTTATTTTACCAATATACCCCTTGGAACTTGGCAAAGCTAAGAGCAGAGGAGGCATCTCACCGAAATTTGGCAAGGGATTAGTTTACATCATCCCCTTTATGCGGACCTCCGCAGAGGACCTTCTTCGTAAATTCGATACCTCGATACTACTCAATTCGAAAAAAAATCGACGTAAAAGTATCGAGTAAAAATATCTCTATTGAATGGCAGAAATATGGATATGGCATCGTATCATATAAAGATTTGTGTCCCATTTTTGTTTAACGATAATTTGAGTCACACCTTTGCTAAATCCTTTTGCGAAACTTGGTTTGTCTTTCACATATTTCACAACGGCTTCAAATTAATGGAAACTTGTAATTTATATGGTCTTCTTCATTTTCGCGATCACGAAAAATTACTCGACAAATGTTTTCGGCATTTAAACGATAACTCGACTACTGAGATGTGATATATTCGAGCTCGACAATGGTGATTCGAACTAGTCGATGTCGATTCTATTTACCTCGACATCGACAACAGTTATAGGGATGTATATGATTGATGTTTTTGTATTATGCAGTTACGAGTTAATTTCAACTGCAGCGGAAATCTGCCTCAGATTTTCAAAAATATTTCAACTCCACAACAAATAGGCAATGTGCCCTAAAAAATCTTGCAATTAAAATGTTCGCTAGTTGTAATTTTTGTTTGTAATTTTTTCGACAATATCCGAGCCATATTTTTTGATTTTTTCGACGTGGTATATTCATGCATATTGTTTTATGTACATAAATTTTTGGAGTTAACATGTTCGAAAATATTGCAAATAAAAAACAATATCAATATATCGAATTCATTCGTTTCTGCTTTATTCTCATAGCCCTTCCCTAAGTATTATTGTTATCGTTCTGCAATATGCCAGTCGATGTTATTGTTTTTGTTTTAGTCATTGCAACTATGTTGTTAAGGAATACTATTTGTGTTCATGCTCAACATTTGCAAATAGATCCCAGTCAACATGAGCTCACATATACACACAAACAGAACCACACATACATATGTTCCACACCCTTGAGGGAAATCCACTTTGCTTCTAGCTCCATCACAAACTGTAATAATGCCTAGTTCGCTCTTTAATACTTTCTATTTATGTTTTCTAATGCCCACAAAAATTTCTGTCGCTCCTCTTTTTTTAATATTTCGTACCAATTCTATTTAAATTCAAATATGCGAATTCTTATTTTATTTTACCAGTTTAAGTAGTTTATTTATTTCATATCATATTTTAATTCGTTATTTTTATAAAATATACATAATTCTACAACAAACCCCATATAAGTCTAAGCTTCAGACTTTCTACAAATTTTAACAAAACTCAACAAATTTCGTTCAAAATTTCAGACTTTTTTATTAAAATTTCTTGAAAATTTTCCAATATTTAATTTAGTAAAACAAAGTGAAAATCTGAAATGCCCCGCGTTGATTTTTGATAACTCTTTATATGGAAACATTCGCAAAAATTTTCTTAAAGTTTCAATTAAAAAGTTTACATTTTTTATGAAAACAATTCTTCAATTTTATTCAAAACCGTATAGATTTTTCAATGCTTATTTTTGCTGAGGGTGTTTCGTATATCTACATATTAAAAAATTCGAGCACTCTTTGTACGGAAAAATTCCCAAACATTTTCTAAGAAAACTTTTTTTGACTTTTACTAAAATTTGTCCAAAGTTTAAAGCCAGGATTAGTGTTGTTTTTTTGTGGAATTAGCATAGTAGATGAGGAGCTTTCAAAGATGACAAAACGGAGCAAATCTACTCCTATCGGAGCAAAGCGCGGTCGCTGTTACCACCAAATAGTCTGATTAGGGGATGCCACCAGTTTAAGCAAGCTTTGAATAGATTATTTCTTAAATAATTTGAAAAGTGCATACAATTGCTAAGCGAATGAAATGGAATTGATATTACGTACTAGTAAAATGAGTATAACAGTTGGCACATCATAAGGTGGATTGGTAGCATATATGGTGTAAAGAAAAATTGGTTGTTCACTAATTACTGAAAATAACAATAGTGAAAATATTTTTTTACTGATTACTGAAAAAAATTTCAGTAAAAATACTAATAATGTAATTTGATTTGCATTATCAGTAAAATATTTGGAATGGAATTGTTTTCAAGCTCTCAGGCATGGTTTCCCATTGTAATTTAGGCCTGGGTAGGATGAAGGGGTGAAGAGAATGAGGGTTGCGTTAAAATGTTAGGGAAGATTATGAAGATGGCATTTAGCTTCCCAAATTTCAGTAAACAGTAAACATTTTACCATACAGAACAGAATATAGGCAATAGACGTACATTTGTATGTCGATTTGACCTCACCTAACAGAGGTTTGGAGGATCACATCAATTAATGGAGGACCTTGGAAGGCAAACCCTTTCTGATCGATGATTCATTGAGTTTCGGCTGGGTGTTAGGCACAAATCAAGTATCCATACAGCCCAATACCCAAAGTTTACAATCAACTGAAGAGGCGGCCCACAGTGGCAAGACGATGAGAGCTTCGGACGCAGAAAGTTATTTCGAAGGTTTTCAGAGCAATACTCTTTTTACGTCCCAAATGACAAACTGATACAGAGAGTTTCTTTTAGTAGAAAGTATTCCGTAAAGCTCGCGAAAAGCTTTTTACACTGACGGCTCCAAGACAGAAAATGGAACTGGGGCTGGCTGACACCTGGAAGGCTATTACAGCTGCCTTTCAGCTTTAGGTACAAAGACAACGGTTTACCAATCGGAGATAGTTGCTATACTTAAGGTAGTAGAGGGCTAATTGGCGAAAGGTGGTGTGGATGCCAAATCAGAGTATGCAGTGAAACCTCAGCTGCACTTAAGGCCTTGAAGATTACTCTTACCTCTTCAAAGATTATCCAAAAACGTAAGTTGAGGCTGAACTCTGTTGAAAAATGGAATAAGCTGGCAGTCGTGTGGGTGCCGGGATATTGTGGTGTTTAAGGTAATGAACTGGCAGACGATTTGGCTCATTGCGGGTATTTGACAGACCCTATTGAATCACAGACAATTATAGAGCCAAGCGCATAGCAGGGGCGGTTAGGCATATTAGGTATGCCCCTCATTACCTTCGTCATGTAAATCAAATTATTTTGACTGAACTTTTTTTCAGTAATGTGTAAAAAAATATTTGCACTGCAATTTTTTCAGTTATCAGTAAAAGGTTACTGCTACTGCAAGCCAAATTGCGTTGTCAGTCAAAAATTAAATTTACTAAATTTTTAATAGTAGCGCAAAGTGTCCATCAATGATTGGTAGAGGTGTCGGAAAATGGCTATGTATTGATGTTGACCGCTACAATGAGAAAACAGGCTATTCTTCACTTGCTTTCAAGTACAAACCAGTAGGTTAGACCCAGAAGTCTCATCCAACCAACATTTCCAAGGCAGATGTCGCAAATCGCGAGCCTAGAATTTCGAAATGAACGATGGCGTTTTAGTTTGGAAACTAAAAGTCTATTCCTCTAGTTCAAGTTTTACCTGGAGGGACGCATATCCATTCACAATATGTTTATTTAGCAAAACGATGATTGCGATTATAATTATCATTAGCATAGCAACAACAATTGCTACAACATCTTTTTAACTGCAAGTAGAAGATAGCATGAATCGCAAAGACTATGTACTAAGTGCCGCTAAACGAAATGTAAATAAGCATTCAACAAAATTGCAATAATACAGCTAAACATATATGCATATGTATGTATGTAAATAGCCAACAATGATAAAGATAAACAACAACAAATCGCGGCATCAACGCATAAATCGCAATGCCAAAGCCAAAAGGCAAAACAGCAGCTTTGCAACCGTAGTGCAGACGTAGATTTATGTTTCGACTGTTCAACATTTTGAATGACTACTGCAAATGCGGCAGCGGTGCTTGCCATCTTTTGCAGCTACAACAACAACATTTGCACTTACACGTATGCTTTTTTTATATGCATCTGCACACACCTTAATGCCACACTCTTAGGGATTCACCGCGATTGTTGCTCACTCACCAACTCATCGTCGACTCGCTTCACTTCGACATGCGATTTTGATTTTCGAGTGTAAATTTCCACTGAAGTTGGCAGCGGCCTCCCTTTCACAGCTTGCGTTGGTATTGGTGTTGGTGTTGGTGTTGGTGTTGGTGTTGGTGTTGCACTTTACATCTTCCATGCAGCAACAACCGAGTGTTGTAAATTATTTGTTGCAATACAAGTGGAAATGTTAAACTTCAGTTAAGTGTTGAAGCAAAGCCGCCAAAAGCGTTCACGGATATCTGACGCGTCAAGTGGTTGGAGTGATTGGTGGTGATGGTGGGGGACGAGCGTAAGGTAATAAGAAGTAAATATGTAGTTATGGAAAGCTTACGGCGGTATCTCTGACGGAAATATTGATTACAATAGAGTATTTTTTTTTAAACAATTTAATACGTTTGTTGTTTAATACGCAGTTTGGCTAAGACTTTACCGTTCGGAATTTGTGGTAAAAAACCAAGACGCGCGCAACAAATTGTAGACGAACTTCGGCCAAACATCGAGCTTATACGATGTGAGCGCCAAATTATTTGTATTGCAGTTCGTTCTATAAAAAAAAGCATATAAATTAAAATTTCAAATTTGGTGCGCAGTTAATAAAAACGCAAAAAATCGGAGAACTTTTTAATCAGTATTTTCAGAAAACTTTTGGATATGCAGTTTTGTAGCTAATTAAATTTTAGTATAGTAAAGTAAATTTCAAATTTGATTTGCCAATTGTAAATGAGATAGATTCAAATTAAATTACGAAAAAGTCAATTGGAATTAAGAATAGTCGTTTGATAATAGGAATAGTCATTTTAAATTACGAAAGCGTCAAACCAATATGAGAATAGTCAGTAGTGAACAAGAAAGCGCCAAATTAAATGGCGAAAATGTCAAATGAAAATGCAAAATAATCAGCCACCTCAGTATTTAGAAAAGCTCGACGAGAAGATCACATCGTTCGATGCGGAGACAATCACCTACATATACCATTTGAAACATTCTCAATTTTATTTGACGCTTTCTGATTGGAAATGGTGTAAAAATTCCATTTGATTTTTTATATATTTTTTTTTAATTTTGGTATTTTTCATTTTAAGGTCTGCGGTTTATATGACAGAAGTTGTGCAAAACCGCCAGCATAAAAAATATTAAAACCCAACGTCAAATTATATAAAATCCATTGGTTATAGATAAAAAAAAGTACGTAGGACTAAAATTTTAAAATATATTAAAAAATCAACCGGAGTTTTTAATCACTTCAGACTTGCACAAATTAAATAAGCTACAAAGCTGCATACCCAAAAAAAATTTAAAAATTCAAATTAACAAGTTTGAAACTAGTATGAATTTTTTTTTAATTTTTGGAACTTAAAATGCAAAGCGTATTCATTGTTCGTGGCTGGACAAACGCCTTTAATTTGAAATTTTGCTTATATTTTTTATATGTTTTGTTTTTATTATACTACAAACCAAGGTTTAATAAAACATTCACGAAAAAAAATTTATCATGGAAAACCTTTGGAATATTGTAAAAAAAAAATCACGTTGTGGTCAGTTGTTTTAATGACTGTATATTTTTTAAAGCCTTCAAAATACTTTTATCTTGAAACTATAATTTTTTTTAGTACTGAACTATTTAGGGACCATTTATCAAGTTTTTTAAAAATTTTCCAAACTCTTTCCTTATTCAAGAGGGGCTTTTATAGTAGATAAGCTAAAATGTTTGCGGCATACAAATATTAACTCTTTAAAGCAGGCTTCCAAAAATATTACGATTTTGAAAAAAAATTCGCTATACTTGAAGTCAAAAGAGGTATGAAACTATTCTGTTATAGAACAGTTTTTTAGGATCTTTAAAATGAATGTTAGATGATGAAAATCGCTGGTTTTTATTATAATCGCGTACACAGTTTTTAAAAACATGGTTTCGGAGAAAACCCCGTTTAAAAATTGCAGTCAAGAGCTCGGCGGTATCGGCGCTAGCCACTTTCGAGAAGCATCTCTTCCACAATTTCGATAACTAGCTGTCGAAACTTTGACACGATATTTTAAGGCGATATACCCATATAAAAAATGGATTTTTTTAAATGTCTAAAGATACATCTCGCTTATAAAAAGTTTTCTTACTTCTTCTTATGGAAAGAGTTCTATTATACAACTCTAAATAATTGTTGATTAAAAAATTATTCGCACTCGTAATTAGAATGAAAAGCCGTTTGATATGTAGGTCTCAAAATCAGGGTTATAAATTACAAAATTAGTCTCACTCATAATTTTTATCGAAAGAATTAATTCTTATCACAATTAGGCAGACTTGTTTAAAACTCAACAGTCAAATAATTATTATTCTGTATTTCTGATAATAATTATTATTATGGATCCCGGAAAGAATTTAGAAATGTCTGTTCAACTGCGTTTCCATGTTTTTTTTTAAGTCTATTAGTTTCTTTCTCAAAAATCCTTCTTTATCAAAACCGCTTTACTTGCATCAGTTGCCATTATACAAGTTGTGTATTGCATTATATTTGGTATATCTGGTGAAGGTCGCAGGTCTCTTATTTCATATATCTACATATATATATATCTTATATATAAAAAATATTATAGTTGCCGCAATATAGAAGAAAATGCAGAACACTGTCAAAAACAAAAATTTTACCAAAAACACATGAAACTTGCATTTTGTTATAGTAAAATTAAATAAAATGGCATGCAGCAAAATCTTACAGAAATTGCATTAAAAAGTTTAAAATCTTGCAGAAAATCGGATGTAATTTTTAAAATACAAGCATTTGGCCAAAAGTTGTTCAAATTTCGTGCTTCTACTCATATTATAAGAAATACAACAGCTGTAAATAATTATACGAGAATATCAGAGGAAGTAATCTGTACATAGGCCCATTGTGTAAATTCCAAAATGGAAATTTTTTATCAGGCGAAAACTTCATTCACGGTACTCGAATCGTAAATTAAATTTGTAAATTAATTGCGCTCCAAATTATAAATTTATTTCTAGGGAGTAATTGTTTGAGCAAAACATTTCGCAATATAAAAGGATTACTAATGAATGGAAATAATCCCTGTGGCAAGAAAACCAAAACAGCGCGAGCATCAATGCTGATTTTCGAATAACAACAAGGCCACCAAATATTTACATAAATATAATCTGGCAAAGGAGCTGTCGACGGAGCAGTAAATATTTCTGCAAACAATTGAAAATGTTTGGTTTCCCCGCCGCTGGAGAGCGAACGTCGAATTTGTGGCAATATTTATTTAGCTAACATCACTACTTGACGTAAGAGGTGGCGCTAATTGCCCTATTGAGAAAAACAGATATTTTTAGAAAAAATACAATTAATTATAAATATTTTAGCGACTATATTTTAAACAGCGGAATAAAGACTATTTCTAATAGAGTAAATTTAATTTAAAAGTTTAATTTTATTACTAATTAAATATGAAATTAACTACACTGTACAAAAAATTAAAGAGTAATACTCAACTTTAAAATGGCATTACTTTTTTTCTTGAACTATTTTATTGGTGAGATCTTTTTATAGCAATTTTTTTGTATTTTTTTTTGTCACTTCTGCAAGGGATTACTGAGCTTTTAGCCTTATAACTTTCTATCGTATATAAAACTAATATATGTATATGTATTCTAATCTCTTCATTCTGTGCACTTTATAAATTCTAAATCTTAGTTATTTATGAAAATTTAACATTGATCAAGGTTTCTGTATTCAGTGTCAAATAAAAAGAGCGCTTTTCTTTATAAATTATCAAGATGCCAAATGATCTTGACAAATTAAATATCTGTTTTACTGTTTGTTCAAAATTTTGAAAAGTGCTGCGGTTTGTACAGAATAACCAAAAGCTTTTCTTTTCATAAAATTTATAATCTAAATAAATATAAAAATTTGAACGTTTGAAATCTGTTCATCAGATTGGAATCAAATTTGTGCAATATATTCCCTAGAACCGCCGCCCGGACTTAGGCTACATTTTATTTCGCTAGGTGGCAAATGAATCGAGATATTCATAAAAATAGTATTTAAGGTCCGATAGCTATTTATGATCCGATTTTGATGAAATTAGGAGGAGGAGCACTTTTTCGAAAGAAAAAAAAATTTAAATTACAATTCAATTACGCAATTATGAAGAAGCAAACCTTTTTTTTTTTTTTGAATTGAAAAATGCATATTTTCCAAAAATAAACCACCACTTTGAACATTGTAAAATATTTTAAGGTTTTAAAAGAGATTTGAGCAAAAAAATAGTATTGGTCTTTGATTTATTAAATTTGGAAAATTTCCAAATTTGACAATTTTTTACTTTTTCAAAATTTTTTCATTATAGAATTTTTGTAGCCCCGAGCATTCTCTTCAAAACAAAATCCAAGATATTGATTAAATATTATTGAAGTAATATTAAATTTAACAATTTTGACTAATAAATATCAAATTAAGCAGGAGGATTTTTTTTCAAAATTCAAAAATTGATTTCTCTCAAAAAAAGACCTCTTTGAAAATTGTAAGTTCTTTTTAGAACAT
Organism: Anomoia purmunda; assembly: GCA_951828415.1. Lineage (NCBI taxonomy): Eukaryota > Metazoa > Arthropoda > Insecta > Diptera > Tephritidae > Anomoia > Anomoia purmunda. The sequence goes on from OX639995.1 coordinate 51,587,950, forward strand.
ACAAAGGTATTTTAGAAGAAAATTTTAATTCATGGTCTTGGATTCATTTGCTTATTCAATTTTGCAATTTTTTTAATTTTTCAAATTTTTTTTTGAGATTTTTTGTATTCTCTTCAAAGCGAACCTAACACGTTGATAAAACGGTATTACAGTAATATAAAATTTAACGATTTAGAGCGATAAGTACCAAATTTATGACGAAAGAACATTTGCTTTTTCAATATTGAAAATTTGATATCTGACATAAACGACCGAAAATTTAAAGATCTTTTCAATACATGGTATTTTAGAAGAAAATTGATTCCACAAAAAACATTGTATTTTGGATTTATTCAAATTTCAAAATTTTGCAATTTTTCATTTTTCAAACTTTTTATTATATAATATATTTTTGGTAGCAAACCATTTTTTTTTTTAATTTCAAAGACTCGTCAATTTATTAATTTTTTTTAGAATATTTTAAGCACATACAGAGATATTAAAAAAAAAATTTGCTCAAAAAAATTTTGGTATTGGATATACGAGTAATCAATTTTAAAACCAGAAATTTTTCAATTCCTTTTATTTTTGAATTTTATTTTTTAACATTTCAAAATACCAGCGGTACACATTTTAAAACGAGTCCAAGATGTTTTTTGTAGTCATAATAATTTTCGGAATTTAAAATAAAAAAATGTTTGAAAAACTGAAAAAATAGTGAAATTGTGAATTTTAGATAATTTTTGGAAATAATTTTTTTATTTTTTTTTTCGTTGATAAAATTTCATTATAGGATGAATGAAAACAGCTCTCCAAATCTCATCTAAATAAAAACCATTAGCCATTTGGTTAATTTGACACGATGCAATCCACTATAATACTAATTTCAATTCATTTCATTGCGGGGAACCATTAGTTAATTATGTACATATGTAAGTATGTATGCGTGTGATTTTTAGTATGAATGCTCTCCCACCTTCCTCGACATATTTGTCGCTTTTCGACAAGCAATTGAGGCGCAATCAACAATTTAATATAGAAGTAAACAAAACAAACCAACATAATATGCGAGAGAAACATCCAAGGAGCAATTGACATTACACTCGAAACGGTTTGCAATCGGTATGGCGTTCTCTTCACCGACCCTGAATACTTCAGGCGTAAATTATGAGTTGGCGGCGACCAGACTTTTTCAAAAGGAGGTTGATTTAAGCAAAAACAAAAAACCAAAAAAAAAACCGTCGAAAGGATGGAAACAAAAGCGGCAACTGCAAAGTGTGCAACACGCTTCGTGGAACAGTGGCGAGACGACGACGACGACAATGCACCGCGCGACAGCAGAGAAAACGAAAATTTTTGCTTTACTGCATCGCTGGTACTTGAGTTAAACAAAAAAAATACAGCAACAACTAAAACTTATTTCAAACCTCTTGTAATAGCGACTGGTCGTCGGTTGGACGGTCTGAACGACGGTCTGCGACCACTTGTGGTAAGTTGGAGACTTTGACCGAAAAGCGCGCAGGCCGGAAGTAAATAAAAGTGGTGAAAAGAATAATAAAAACAAACAAACACGCATCTCTACTATGGATTTCGTATTTGTAGTGTGCCGAAAAAAAAATCAAAAGCCATGCAAGCGAAGCCAAGCAACCGACCAAAGAAATATACCCACATTTACTTAGTTCCAGCTCAGAAGCGAGGCGTAGTAAAAACAGTTAAGAAAATTAATTTATTTTTTTCAATTTAAAGAGCGCACAAAAATTATGCTTTTTTAGTAGACAAAATAAATAAACAATTTGCAAAAATTTGCTTGCTTAGCGGTACTTTGAGAAATTAATATGCCGTGTTTACTTTTTTTTCGTTTATCGTCTTCTGTAGTGGATGATGACTTTTGGTTGCATGTGGTAAATGTTGCATGAAATTATTTACATTTCTTTCAACTGCATTTATGTGGACTACATGTGGTATGTATATTTAATACTATGCTCCACGCAAATTATTAAGCAAACAGCATTAAGCAATTGCAAAAGCTTGGGAGCGCAAATGCAGACAAGTGGCAAATATTGAAAATTCGTCTAGCAACAAATTACAGAAAAAAATATAGCTAGACAGAATTAAGAGTAAGGTTGGCATAATCTATATTTAGTTATTTGAGCGGATCAAAATTAGAAAAAATAAATTTTAAGAACGATGTAAAAAGATCGATTTAAAATAAATTTAACCGGAAATTAATCGACTTCACCAGATTAATATATAAATCAATATTTTCTTAAGTTGTGTTTTTTATAAACATACATATATGTATATTGGCTTTGCAATTTATTTGATTTAAAATTTGTTTGTTTTTTAATAATATTAATAATAATTGATAGAAATCTTAATAAGAAATAAGTAATTTTTCAACTAAAATTTCCCTTTATCACATATTAAGTAACTTAAGAAACTGAGAGCTAAAAAATATTATCTGGCAACCCTAGTAGTGGCATCAGGAAGAGCAAGAGCAGCGCTGAAAAATATTAGGTATGGCTTACACATAAAACATTGCCCCCCCCCCCCCCCCTTGCTTTGTAAGAACAACTTAATTAAAGGCCAACAGAGACCAAAAATAACTGTTATCTTGAATTTACAAATTGAAAGAGTAGCCCAAATTGTGAAATTTACAGAAAAGATCGTTTCATAATAATTTTTGTATGAGAAATATTATTTATTTTGCATTAACATTTAGTATTTTTTCCAGTAACTGTCATGCAGGAGGATTAGTTTTTCAATGCTTATTTTTTTTACCTACAACAGAGGTTATCAGATAAGAGAAAAAATAACGCTTACTGGCAACATAAACATTTTTTTGGAAAACCCCGTCTACTGCTATCGGAAAATATATTAAGTCCGTATAACAGTCATCAGGTAAAATATTGAAAAAAAAAACAAACGTTCGAAAATCACTCTTATTGGAAGCGAAACAAATATTTCTCCTGCACAAAAGTTATTGTACAATGTGAAAAATAAGCATTAGCATATAAATCTTTTTGGCGAAATAAAAAATATGCTTGTCTAATGTTATGTAAGTTCCTTTTCCATTTTGGGTTTATTTGAATAACTTAATGAAATAAATATGTAGCAATTAAAAATCGCAGAAGAACTCAGTCGATTTAAAGAATGTATCTTAAGCTTAAAGCAAGCTTGATTTTATAAGATTAGACTGCATTTCAAATGATATCGAGAGCATCCCACCTAAGCTCTCAAAATACCCATTTGCATGATATTTTATTAAAAACCTTAATTTAAAAAACTGTTTCGAAATATTAGCTGAAAATGGGTTTTTAACACCTTTCTCAATTAACACCATAAATCTTAAGCTACTAAACTGGTCAAAATATGTTTTCTTTCTCCTAACAGATAAGGTTTTTGAAAATTGGTATTAATAAATTTTTCTAGAAGTCAAAAACGAAAGTTAAAGCAAAAGTATTTAAAATACATATTTGTTAAATGAATATTGATCTAAGAAAAATTTAAAAAAGAATGCAACGGAAAATTTAAAAGTTATAAGGAATTGGAGTAGTAAATTTCCATCAGTCCTTTACTTTGTAGAAAAATATTTTTTGTTACTTAGCTTTCGGACTTTCAAAACTACCCTGAAATGTAACTACGCAGGTTCTCAGAAGAAGTAATAATAACTATTTGTACGAATTTTGCAGATAAAAAGTATTGCAAAACTAAATTTTTCCCCAAAACATTTACAACACCGTTAAATTAATTCTCAAACTCAGGTATTCAGTTGAAATCAAATAATTTCAGGGGCCGAAAATATTTTTTTTTTTTTTAGTTTTTCGATTACAAAAATCATTGGGAATTCGTTCAAAACAAAACTCAAATATATCGATTTAAACCTTATTTACTAGCAAATCTGACCTTATTTTTAAAATATTGCATAATCGTTATTTTGTGATTTTAATTTTTTCGACCATAAAATAAAAATCGTATTTTTGGTGTTGTTGCTATTACTGCCATCGCCGACAAATTATGTATTTTGCGTTTATTATGATCGACAAATTTTAAATCCAAGAATAACGATTATTTTTTATCGGAAAAATGAGGATCATCAAATAACGATTAAATTATGAATTTAAAAAAAAAAACGGTCTAAATAATTCAGATAATTCGATGCGGTCAGAATTAATGGCTGCGGGTTGTATTTTTTTTTTCAATTCTGGTTATGAAATCGTGAATCTGATTCAGGTATTTTAGATATGTAAAACTAGCTTTTTTGTTATAGGTCTGTTATCTTTCCATAAATTTGTAAAATACCAGAATGTCAACGTGTACTTTTTTTTTCATCAACGCGTGGCCTGCTACCTGTTTGAATACTTTTGAAAGTCTTCTTCCACCATTTTCGCAGATATATATTATACTAAAAAGTGTTATAGAAATATTAATATAAATCTGAGGAGAAAAATTCTGCTTCTCGGTTTGGGTGGTTATGGCACTAAAAATGGCATAATGCCGAAACCAATTTGTTTCGAAGTTCAAATCTCACATTAGCAACCTTTCAGACCACAATCGGGTTAGTTACTTTAAAATATTTCTTATAATACAAATGCATGTAATATAAAAAAAAAACTGATGTGATTTTTTTCTTCTTTTTTCAGGTAAGTGCAATTTTTCTTTTGAAAGTAAAAAGTGGACAACAAGACTCATATAATTAGTAAGTAAACGTTGGAAACATATTAGAAATAAATATATTGACATTGGTGTAAAATATTTGACAAAAACGGACATCAACTCATCTGGCAATGTAGATGCTGATGGTATAAATATCACTAAAAGTAACTTTTGTATCTAATCTTCACTGAAAATAAAAATCCTCGAAACTTTCAGCCTAAAATTAATATTACTGTAAATGTAAATGTAATATATTCTATTAAGTACTAAGGCAATTTTCATAATCTCATGTGACCAATCTGACTTTTCTTGGTAGAACCCAAACAATGAAGAACAACTAAACAAAGTTGAATTTTCGTTTACAACTTAACATTCAGAGGCTCCATATTTTTTAAATACTCATAATGCTTTTCATGAAATTTGTTTTTTTTTCATTAATTTTTCATAGAAATATAGTTCAACAGAAGCCTAAAAAAAGCCAAATAAAAGTGTCAAAATTTTCAATCAGAATTTTAGAAACTTTTCGAGTGTACGCCGATTTGTAGCTAATTCAATTTTAATTTATTAAAGTGTAAGGTGCATGTTGCTAGAAATTACTATTGGTTTTTGGTAGTTTTTTTTTTTTAACTTATAAATTTTGTTCGAAAAACGACAGTAATTTTTACCTGGTAGAAACTTGTGCAATATTTTATTTAAATTGAATTGGCTACAAACCTTCGTAAACTAAACATTTTTAAAATTGCCAATTGAAACTATTGAAAATTCTAATTACATTTGTATTTAAATTTGTTTAATTTTGCATAAAGTTTGAAACTTTAATTTATATGATTTAAGTTACATAATGACCTATATTTCCATAAAAAGTTACCATGTTTAAAAAAATTTATATATTTACCGGTTTGTAAGACATGTGCACAGTCGCGCAAAAGGGAAAGAAAATACGCCGTACTATCGGCAAAAAAAAACATTTTAAATATTTGGAATCTATAAGAATTTCCAGCCACTTCAAACCTGCTCTATTGAAATTGAAGGGACTATAAACTCCGAATTTTTACCAGTAGCTCATCAGATCTGCACTTCAATCTGTTAATTTTGTTGTTCGAAAAAATACATTTAAAAAAAGTTACATTTTTATTTTTCCGAAAAAAAAAATTTCAACATAAATTGGAGCTTATTCTTTCATGTTCCGCCGTAGCCGAGTGTGTAGCGTGTGATCGTTCCGTTTGGTGGGTCCCTGGTTCAAATTCTGGCCGGCGCAAGTAACATCAAAAATTATAGAAAAAGTTTTTTCTAATAGCGGTCGCCCCTTGGCAGTCAATGGCAAACCTCCGAGAGTATTTCTGCCTTGAAAAAATATCTCACAAAAAACATTCGGCGTAAAACTGTAGGTCCCTCAATATGTGTTACAACATCAAGACGCGCACACCACAAATTGTAGGAGAAGTTCGGCCAAAATCACTTAAACGGTTATAGCGCCAATTAAATTTAAAAAAATGTGCAAAGAAAAAAAAATTTGAAGACGAAAATATCGGAAACAATTTTTTTTTTAGTCAAAAAAAAAAAATACGTATCAAGAAACGACATATTCGAGTTTCATAGCAAAAAACACGTGCACTTAAGTGCGCGAGTTGGAAATTAAACTCCTGTGCCGATTCTACAAAGAGATATAGAGTTAAAAATGGGAGGGATTTTTTTGCATTAGTAGAAATTGTTGTAGAAATTATCAAAAATAGTAGGAGAATTTACATACATACATATTTATACATAGATTCACGTACATACATAGATACACATGATAGGATGCTACCTCAGTATGTACGTTTTGGTTTTTCTCATATAAGCTTCATGTCGTGACTTCGTGAAGCGAGCTCCGTGATGCGATTCTGACGCGATGTAAATAACCACTGCCGCTAAAGATGTATTACTTCAAACCACCATGAGCCGAATGGATCGGTTGTGTTGGAATGGAAAGACTCAGTACCCTTACAGTCGTTTATCTCGAGTTTTTGATTTTTTAAACATACCAATCTTCCTTTCATAGTAAAATATTTGTCTATAATTTTTGCAGCTGCGAATAGGAAATATAAATCCCAGCAAACCATGAGGTTAGTTATTAATTAAAGGGCATTTAGAGGACTAGTAGTATACTACTCATATAGTTTCGAACATTAGAGTCGATTTCAGATGTGATGTAAATTCGAGTATCATAGTGTTCTTACCAAAAATTGGGGCATTAGTTTTCTACTAATATAAATGCTAATAATAATTTCCCAAAGTTTAGAGAAACTGCGAGCTATCTCAGTAATCGATAAGTAACCTCAGTGTTTTCTAGACTACGTACATACATATATCGATGCGCATTTAATCGACTGCATGTGTGCCACATCAATTGAGACAAATGTGCGCTGATTATTTTTAGGAAAGTGTGGCACTGCTTGCTACTCTGACGAGTATACTCAGATTTATATACTAGATATGTGGATATGTATATAAAATGTTGTTGCTTGCGTCTATCGCTTATTTCAACACATAGAAACCAAAATAATTTTTGCTCATTTATAAACTTTCGATAAACAAAATCGTTCATTGAAATGAGCAATAGCAAAATGATGAAGATGGATTGTGGTTGAGAGAAAACTTGTTACACGAAAAGTATTAATCGATTGTTTTTTTTTTTTAATTTACTTGACACAAATGATTGCTTGTGTCATTTTAAATAAGAAAGTTTATATAGAAATGAATATTTCATAGTACGGTAGTGCTCCAATATAACGAATGATGCAATGGAAGGGCCATTCGTTGAACTGGAAAATCGATATATCACATACAAAAGTTTTACGAAAATATATAAGCTTAATAACAAGATTTCCATGCATGGCATAGTGAAAAACTGAAACTATAACTCAACATTAAAATTTACAGGATCTTCTACTGTATTATTTAACAAAAACTTGAAAGGTATGATTGCTTTTGAGGATGAGAAGTTTTAAGATCGTTAATACTTAATGAAGACTTGTAGAAAATAAATGCTGTGTTTTAAACTGTTCTTGTGTTTTGTTGTTGTTGTTGTTGTGCAACAACCAAATCGCAATTAAAACTCAAAGCATGTCCAACATTATATTGCGTTATATATGTAGAGTCAACAATTTATTTCAAGAAGTTGTGATTTTTTTTTATTACGCGTTATGAAAACTAAGTGTTATTTTTTAAAGATTTAAGCAAAATATTGCGCACGACCAAGGGACAGATCGAGCGCTACTTCGTTTTCGCGTTTGTTCAATACCTTCCTCAATTTCTTTATTTTGTGACCTGCTCGTGGTTGCCTGACAATTTAGTGAATTTATTTTGGGACTAGAGACTTGAGACAGCTTTCTGAATACTGAAAAGTTACAAAATCAATCTCACCACCGAAAAGTCTCAATGAGTGACTAGAGACTGCTTACATAATACCGGCCTAAATATTAAACTTTTGATAAAAAATAGTATGAAAAAATTAAAGAATATTTATATATATATATATACATATATATATATTGGGAACATATCGCATTAATGGCAAATGAAATCGCTTTCATTTCTTATAAAAGATAATGAAATATTTAGATGTTTGGTACCTTTATGCACAAAAAAGAAAGGAAACGAGAATTTTTGAACGCAAATGAAATGGTTAATAGGAACTACAATTATATTAGTATTGAAACTCCAATTTTTCCTTTTCCGCCAAATATGAGACCCACGGGCCTAGTTTCAAATCGGACGGGATGGGCGGGATCAGCAAGTTTGAGGGCCGCGGCCCTAAATCCTTTACCGACAATCCAGATAAAAATGCCATTTTTCAAAAATTAATAAAATCTTCCTAGAAAATATTGTATGAAATTTGCAAAGCAAAAAGAGAATAATCGGAGGATGCCACATATTTCGAAACTATACTCAGAAAATAAAATATTTCCTTTAAGCAAGAAATGAATTTCCTTATTTTAGAGTTCGTTAGAAAAGAAACTTTTTAACATAAAATATATAGGATGCCCTCCTGTTTATATGCACATTGTAAACAGTATGATCTTAGTTAAACCAAGGCATTTTTATAAAAAAAAGTATATACATATACATATGTATGCACAGATACCATTTTAAAAGAATAAAATTAAATATAAATCGGCACAAATATAAATAAAATGAAAACTAAATTTTTAATATATTTTCGGAAAAAACTTGTATAAAGGATTTCTTAAAAATGAGGCAATTTTCATTTCCTCAAGACAAATGAAATAAAACTGTCAATTTCCTCAACATTAATACGAAAAAATATTCCTGACAACTTAATTTTTCCTAAAAATAAAAGAAGTACTGTAAATTAAGGAAATGTGTTTTCTTCCAACTGGGTCAAATCGTTTACTTATCTTAAAGCAACTATGTCTTTAGCGCCAGTTAAAGGAAATTTATTTTTCCTTAGAGTAAGTTATTTTTTCCTAACGCCAAGGAATGTATTTTTCTGAGTGTAGAGCATTTGAGAAAAATTTTAATATATTCGGACATAGATGCTTATACTATATACCGATATTTTCTCAAACTCCAAGGACGCCAAACTAAAAATAATAACTGAATGGAATTTTCGGAATGATCACTTTGTGTCCGTATCGGATAGATGTAAAACTGACCGCTGTGTAGATTGTGTGTATTTGTATAGAAAACGACAGATGGTCGACGAATACTCTGTCGGAACGCTGGTTACCAATAACGAATGATTTCAACTTAGCCATTTTGTAATCAAGCAATTAAGTGACACTTTCTGTGGGACAACTCTCTGCATTTTAGTCGTATCCTTTTCCAGCAAGGACGTAACATTGCTAAATTTTACCTAGAGCGTAGAAATTTAAAAAATTAAAACCTGCGACGTTCTGATATAATTTGCAAAACTACATACTTTGATGTCTAGATATAAACTGGAAGTAAACATATTATTTTATGTTGATATTGGTATAAAAAGTAAAATTTTTACTGAAATTTTAGTAAAAATTCTGCAAAATTGTCGATAACCCCACAAATAGCTCCTAAACAAAAACCCAATATGAAAACGTTCTTCCTACAAATTTTTGGAAATTTTTGGAAATTTGTTTAGCACTACATAAATAAAAATTAATTTGAAATCGGTCAAAAATGTTCAGAGGTAATTATAATTAAGTAAATGACTTATCTTTTTTATCAATTCTCATAAAATCTAAATTCTTCCATATCTCAAAACCTGTTCTAATTTTTTATATTCTGTATTCAACAGAAAATTTTGCATATGCATTAAATGATGATCAGACAGAGATCTCGAATAATAGTTATTTAATAGTTGAGTTTTAAAAAAGTCATCCTAATTTTGATAAGAATTGTACAAGTTTTTTGATAATAATTATGAGTTTGACAAATTTTTTAAGTCATCAATATTTATTATTTTAAAACATTAACATATTATAAACCCTTTTTTTATAATAACTATGAATGAGAACAATTTTTTAAATCGACAATAACTATACTAATGAGACTTATACGTATTATAAAAGTCTTTCAAATACTTTTATTTTGAGATTTCTAATCCCGAACTAGTCCTGAAATTATATCGGAGTAATCCCGAACTAATCCCAAAATGGTTCTAAAAAAGTCCCGTCCTTCAAGATTTAAAAAAATTGCCTTACTCATAACTATTATGAAAAGACTTTTATTATTTTTATACATTTTAACAGTGTTGTTCCTTTTGCGGAGAATTCGCCTCTTTTCACATTTTTTCTATTACCACATTAAGGGCATTTCTTTGAAATGGAAAGTCACAAGAGTAGACCAAAAAGCTTCACATTGAGTAAATATTTGTATTACTATTAATTTTCCTTATTGAATACGTACATTTTTTAAAAAAAAAAAAAGTAGTAAATAACTTTGCGGCATAATGCAAAAAACATAATTATATCGGGTAATTCGCAACCACAATTATATTAACAATGCCCGCTTTAGTTGTTGTATTTTCGCACATTCGTCCATATGGCAAATCGATAGCATTTCCATTTGTTTCTCTATTCAGACAATAAATTTAGTTTGGCATTCAATTTGTTTTGGTTTCCAAGTTTTTCTTTATTATTTATTTTACTCAACTTCTAAGCCACATAATACCAAAATTTATTTAGCTGTTAATGACTTTTTGCAAATGTTGCTAAAGCAATAAACACAAGTGAATAAAAAAATAAAAATAGCGAAGGAGATGAAGTAAATTAGCTAAGAACAGCAAACAATCTGTTGGCTTCAATTTTATTTTTAGCGCTTTGAGCAAAAAAAAAAAAAAATGCAAATGATTTATCTTTTTACGCACAAAACAATAGACATTTGGTTGTTATTTTAAACTAATTTAGTGTGATTTCAATCAAATGGTTGCATATGTAGGTATATACATATATATAAATTAATCATCTACATATGTACACACATTTATTTACAGTAGAGGCGTGCTAATTAGCACTCCTTGTGCGCGATCCTAACCGCAAATTTCAGATGAGCAATTTAAATGGAATTTAAGATAATTATGAGTTCTTTTGTTTAAGTTTTGTTGGGTTTCCGCTTTTCTCTCTTCAATTATATAGGTACATTAAATAGTTGTCATTACTGTTCTAATTTCTTCGAATCGTCTGATTTTGCCAGACGCTTTTTCGGCATAAACTCCAATAAACAACAAACAGGAAGTTTTTCAGTTTTATAGTTTTAGCCTAATTTTCACAAATAAATTAATCCATAAAATATTAGCAAACAAAGTTATTAAGGTTCATATTTTTTTGTCTACAATCAATTGGGGGTAAAAAATAAACTAACAGAGTTGCATTTGGAGAATTTCGTTTCGGATCTTTGGGTACTAAGGCCCATTTTCGAGTAATGAAAATAACGAAAGTAAAATAATCAATAATCAAAACTTCACTCCGCGACCAATTTATGGCAACTCAATCCAGTCCGAATTTTGTTAATAAATACTTGAAGGATTTGCAAAAGTTAGCTGAAATTTTTTGTTGGACCTGGTAAAATTGGTAAATGTCTTCGCTGATTTTATACTTGAGTCGCTCCATCTGCTATTCAATAATCGAAATAAAGTTATACAATTATTTACCAACATATGGCACACAATCGGGGGAATTGATGTTTTACTTTTTAACTTCTCTTGACATTTTGACAATGGATAGATATCAACGCCAATCAATTGATATACTACTCCTACGCAGGTATTTTGCAAAATAATAGTTGAGAATGGTTTTGCATCGAAAATCAATTATGTTTTGTTCAAGAATTAATTGCATTAAAATGTTATTTCCGAGTTATTTTAAATTTTTAATAAATTTGTACACAATAATATTTTTTTCTACAGAACTTAAATTGCGAAAATAAAAGTTAAACAAAATGGGCCAATATTTCGCGTCATTTATGCGACATAAAATGAGCACAACATTTTTAAAAATGTAGGTTAATTTGAAGTTTTTTCTTCAAAATTCCGCATTTAAAAAAATCGCTAAACTACTTCACGTTGGGCAAGCGTTAAAATTATAACAACAACAACACAAATTTAGTAAATGCAAAAAATGTTCCGACCTACGACTTGTCTACATTAATTCTGTTATAAAATGTTCTGCTAAATCCAAATATGAAATCTGAACATAACAAAGTTAGCCGGTTTTTAAGATATAGTAAAATTTAGATTTTTTTAGATCTGAAGAAAAGTTAAATTTTTATTTGGGTTTGATCTGCTGTTTTTCCGACAGGGTGAAAAGTGGATGTGTATTGGAACGATTTTCCGTTATCCCTTGTCAAGTTTGGTTCCGAGGTCAAGCGGTTTTGGCTTTGTGTCATCTTCGATGTTATTTTTCGTTCTGAAGGAAAATCGTTCCAATGTACATCAAAAGTTAAATTACTTAATTCTAAATATCTTTGAACATAGTTGACCGTTTAAAATTTTATTTTTATTTTTTAAAGTTAATCGTATTTTCTGTAACTTCTTTCCACGGAATTTTTTAATCGGATCATTGATTTAGACGCAATTCTGGGATTTATCGACAATATTGCAAAATGGTTACTTAAATTTCAAAAAAAAATTGTAAAAATCAACATAAAGTGCCATGTTTGCTTCCAGTTTTTTTTTAACATCAAACCATGATATTTCACAAATACACCAAGACACGGGTTTTTCAAAATTTACCCATAAACCAAGAAATTATAAACAGATCAGTAAAAACACATAAAATAAATTGATAACCAAGGCGAATCTGTTGAGTTTGTTGTTTGTGTAATTGTGCCAGCGAAATGTCAATTTTGAATTCGCCCAGTGTTGCTCATGTATTGTGTTTGTGTAAACAAAACAATCCAGCGAATTGGGAAAGAAGAACAAGCATAAGCTGGATAAATTGCATACAATTCTACGATATCAAATAGTCGCCTCCCCTTGTTATTTTATTTTTATTTTGTACTTTGCAAAACTTAAAACCAGAAATTTTATTGAATTGATAACAACATCTACGTTATAAATCAATTTGGAAAATCAGCATCTAGCTGCGTTTCTATAAGGTATTTCTTTGATATCCAAAAAAGAAACTGGAAGTAAACATTTTTCTTTTTTTTTTTTTGTTGATATTGACATCGAAAATAAACATTTGAAGGGTCGCCTCAAATAACGATGTTGGCGACAACTTTTTTGGACTTCCTTTTTTGGACATCTTTCAATTTCAAATACTCTCTTAAACGCGAATTTGCCAAAAAAAAAAAGGTGGTATACAAAATTGGTCGTTCACAACGTTATTTGGGGTGACCCTTCACTCGTTTGAAATTTTAGTGAAAATTGTGCAAAATTGTCGATAAACCCCCGAATAAGCTTCTGAATCAATAATCGGATTAGAAAATGTCGTGCACAGAATTATTAGCAAATCTTATTAGCTTTACATAAGCTAAATTAAATGAGAAACCGGTCAACTGTATTTAGAGATAATTAAAATTAAGGGACTTACCTTTTTTTCAGATCTCAAAAAATCTAAACTCAGCTACATATATCTCAAAACCTATTGATTATTCCTTTTTATATTCTGACTCCATATTTGAATTCGGCATAAAATTCTACAAAGGAGATGATAATTAGTTGTCATGGTTCAGATTTATTGTCGGCTAATGCAATCTAAGTATGGGATCCATATCGTAACTGTAAGACTTAATTCACGTCAAAAGAATTTCTATACTTTACGGTACAAAAATTTATAGCCTACAAAATATCGGCGAGGCTGTGAGAATTAATGCGCCAGCGGTGTAACAGTTGCATACATCAATACATACACATACATATGTACATACATACCTACTAGGGTGGGTCAATCAAAAATGTTCAAAACATAATCGCGATTCTGGTACTATGGATCGTAACAAGTAGTTTTGACCAAGGAACCATACCTATGTATTATTTTCAAAAATACAAAGAAGTCGATCTATTTAGCGCATTTCAATTGCAAACAAAATTCCCAATATAAAGTAATTAAAATATATTCAATAATGCACTATTATTTCAATAATTAAAATAGTTAAAATATATTCAATAATTTTTTGTTTTTTGCAATTGAAATTCAGTAAATATATTGATTTTTTAGTATTTTTGAAAATAAATGCAAAAAAATTCTGCGGACTCGAAATTCATTTCAGAAGAAAAATACTTGTTATGATCTATAATACCAAAATCGCGATGATGTTTTGAACTTTTTTTCTGCCCCATACAATTTGACACACCCTAATGCATACATATCTACAATCATGTAGTGAAATAGGTGTGTAAATTCACTTTTTTTTTGTACATACTTTTATACGTCTGCTGCTTGTGTGCTTCCTTCCTTAACTTGCACCTGCTATTTGCACGCAAAAAACTTCACACTTGAATTTGCGTTCAAAACCCCTAATACCCCTTTGCATCCTGCCCCTGCGACGTTTCTCGACCTCAGCCGTTTGTGCTCATTAAAGTTTTGGCAATGTACCTCTCACTAATCGTATGCCGAATGTTTATATTAAGTATGTTTGTTTGTTTGTTTGTATGTCTGTGCGTGTCTGTGGTGCAAATGTAATCAAATGTTTTACAGATTTGGCAATTTTTCTTATGCGCACTATTTCCATTTATAAATTTTACGTAGTCAGAAATTCTTGGCTACTTTGAACATATGTACTATTTAATCGTTTATTTCTACTATATTGTAGTATAAATATCGTTGGTAAATAGTTTTCAAATAATTCGTATCCATATACATACATACATATGTACATACATACATATGTACCTAAATAAGAATGTTTTGAAAAGATTTGCTCAAAGTGAAAACTATTATGAAAATGCCTACAAATTATATACATACATACATATGCTAAGTAATTTGGAATATTTAGTGTGTAGTTTTGAGGGATGTCGATGATAGCCAACTTTATTTCTGAAACAATAAAATATTTCCGTAAAAGACTTAAGTGTGCACTCTGATTACTTGGATGAGTTTATTGTTCAAGGTACCGTAGGAATCTTCCTATTAAGTTATCTCAATACAGGAATTAATAGTTTTAAAAATGCGCTTGTTGATCAAGAGAACCGGATTTAAAAGCGAATACAAATTTCGAGTACAGTTGCACAATGATTTGCTATGTCCATTGCCCGCAATTTCAGTCTTCATACGAGGGGTTGATTCAAAACTAATAAAAATCGATATAAAGTACAGTGTTTCTCAGTCTAAACTATAAATAATTTTCAACTTAATCTCCTGAAATCGTGTTCACCTCTTCTCTTGTGAATTCCTTAATAAAACAAATCTTTATCTTGACTCCCCCAAAACGCTCCTACTGCGACCAACTTCACGTTATCTTCTTCAAATTTTTTACCATTTGCCTCCATGGAAAGAGACAAAAATCACTCAAGGATAGATCTGAAGCAATTCGAACTTCCCTTCTCGAATGATAGCCATCATAACTAGGGTTCTGTGTGCTGGTAGGCTGTGATTTGGGTACCGAACGCCACTTTAAGTTAGGTTAGGTTAGAGCGGCTGCAATCGTGCAAAACCACGGAGGCACACTTAGATTACCAAAGCCCGTTGTGATACCACTGGCCGGAGCCATGAATTTGCTGCCTTCTTTCCCTTAGAATGTGTCGCACCGAGTGCGCCCTACGTAGCACAGAAAATCGAAAATGCTTGTCCAACTCAGTTCGGACAAATAGTCTAGAAAGTACCTAAATATTTAAGAATTGCCTTCGAATCTTGACCATGGTGCGACAGTGGCAGAGATAGTGCCCTATACTTAATCTAAATCGACATAACTCAGTGGTTAGGCATCCCAGCCTCTGCCCGTGTGTGCCCATAAGGCAGTGTTCGGTTATTAGCCCGACCTTTAGTCCGGATGAGAACTTTGGATCACTGTACGTCAACCTGGGGCCAAACTTGTCTGCTAATCCTACATGTTGGTTCCATGGCCCATTTGGTACTCACTCCTTCAGTCTTTAAACTGCGCCGACAACTTGTTCGTGTAAAGTTCATTGTTGAGTGTCCTCTGAACTTCGTCATAACTGATTTACTTAACCACAAATAAATGTCTTATGTAATATGTTCGATTTTATTTCATGTTAATCTAGCGTGGGATGGGGATGACTTTCCCTTACGGAACTCGTATTCTATCTATGTTCTGTAAGGCTTAAAGTATGTACGCTGATATAAAATATAGAGGAACATAGTCGCCAAATTTGTTTACTTTCGTCAAGTATTTATGCCCCATCGGTCTTCAGTTATCTCCATTTTCATGTTATCGCTCCGACTGTTCGTATTCAAATGAATGCGCGTAGTATCCATGGATGACATTGTATTTTCATCCTTTTTTATCCGCAACTAGAAAGAATGTTAGCAAATTTTTTTTCCAAAATTTAGATACTCATATAGATTAATAAAACAGAAGCGATGGAACATTGTGACCCAAAAGCTCTTTTATTGCCTTGCAGCTCGCTTTTAACCCTGATTTTCCAGGCAGGATGACTTCGGCTTCCCTAATGAATGCTAGAAGCACCTTGGTAGGTGAGCTCCGAACACTTTGGTAATTCTTGGTGGACGAGTTGCTGCACCTCAAACTCTGTCTGGGGAAAGATGGGCATATGCACCGATGCCTCATCATCATCGAAGCATTAAAGGTATTCTGTCTCAAAAGGCAAACCCAGCCGTTCCAAGGGAAAACGCAGAAGATTGTGACCGGTTAGGTAACTAACAATGTTTCGTCTACTGAAGGATAGCCGAAAAACCTTTTCGTTCTGAGTCCCCCAATAGTTGCATAGTGCTTACTCTGCTCTAAGATTAACCACTCAGCAATTAATGAAAAACTGGTTCCATTAAGTAAATTTCTGAACCCTTCCTAGCTAGCTTACTGGCGATCTCGTTGGCTTCCTTCGCAACGTGACCAAGTACTCAGCACTGCACAACTACGTTGCTCAATGCCAGCAGTTGAAGAGTGTCGTAACATTCCTTAACCCGCCTTGAGGTAAACATCCGCATGGGGGAGGCTCAGATAGTCATTTGGCGACTGAAAAGAGAGTTTTTAACAACACATTTTAGAACATAAAGCATAAGACACCACCATGGCTTGTATTGAATTTAGGGGAAAATCTCAAACTGTGTTTTGTCCTTGTTTCTAGCCAGGAACCCAAATTTCGACAGCTGGTAAGACTGCCAGTCTGCCAATCGCTACACCTCCAACTGTGTTATAAATAGTTTTAGGGCTGTTTGGTAAATGCCTGGCTAAGCGCTTAATCGGAACTTAATCTAATGTTTCGTTTCCCTCAAATTCGGTTAGTGCCATCTAAAAAAACACGCGGTACACGCGTAAAACTTCGATGCCAATTCTACAAAGAGATATGGGTTAAATATGGGAGAGAGTTTAATAAGACATACTTTTTAGATTTTTTTAATTTCAACATGAAATTAGTAGTAGAAATTCGTAAAAACAGTAGCATTAATAAAAATAGTAGTACCATTAGTAGAAATATTAAAAAAATTAGTGAAAATAGTGGTAGAAATTAGTAAATAAAAGTAGTAGTAATTAGTAGTATCATTACTAAAAGTAGTAAAAGAAATTATTAAAAATAGAGATAGTTATTAGTGGTAGCATTAATAAAAATAGTTGGAGTAATTAGTAAAGATAGTAGTCATACTTAATATTGTAGTAGCACTAGTAAAACCGGTAGTAGAAATTAGTAAAAAAGTAATAGAAACTATTAAACCTAGTAGTAGTTATTATTAGTAGCATTAGTAAAAATAGTAGAAAAAATTACTAAAATTAGTAGTAGTGGTAGTAACTAGTAGGAATTCGTAGTTGCAGTAGTAGTAGTGCTGATTCAGTCCCGAACTACTGAACGGTCCTGAAATGGTTTCGAAACACCTGGTCCGAAAATAGTGCCGAAACGGTTCAGAACTTGTAGAGGACGTCTAATGATCCCAAGCTTCATATGTATCTAGGCATTGATGGACACATTGATATGTCGCCATCTCAGTATATATGTTTGTTTTTTCTCACATAAGTGTCAAGTCGTGACTTCGTGACGCGATTCCGACTTGACTTCCGTGAAGCGCTATAAAAAATCACTGCCGCTAAAGGAGTTTTACTTCTAAAATATATTCAGTCTTCTATTGATACTTCGATTCGAAAATCCTGTAAAACTTCTATGTTGCTATATTCCCTAAAGGACCGCAACAATGAATAATCGCCGAGAGGCTATGCAAATGCATTGAGTCAATAGTTTACTTTGAAATTTTACAGCTCCAGTTGCAACTGTCTAGAATATTACTCACATTTTCTACGTCACCGCAATTGAGTGTTGACAATCATCATAACTTTAATTAGTGAAACGGACACGTGTCGGCTGCCACGAAACCAACATTCGCTACTAACTCCCTAAAAGAGAGCAATAAAAACGGTGGAAATTGACAGTAGTTGGGAGCAAGCGACAAACATAAAAGGGAAATGGCATTTCATGAATTGACAGCAATATTGCATTTCCAACAACAACAACAACAAAGACCAACCAACCAAGCAACAACTGTCTGTTGCAGACACAGCATACGAATCGCCAGCAACAGTATTTGTTCTGCATTTGTTGTTGGCAATTTCAAGTTTATTACCGACTTTTATGCGCAATGACGAAATTAACAACCAGAGTCACTGGGAATTTCCATCAGTCGCGTAGGGAGTGTAGATCGTGCTGTGCACAAAATTGCAACGGAATTGCGCTAAAATATCTCCGTGCTCGATGAGAGCGCACTTGTGTGCGCCAGGTCTGTTAGTGTGTGCAAATTGCTTTGCGGAAGTTGCAATTAAATGCAAATAGCACTTTTACTATTCGCACAAAATGCAGGCCAGGCCTTTGCCTGCTGGCAACCACAGTTGAATTTCAACGCATGCTGTAGCTTTTTCTGCTCTCCTCGAGGCAATAATGCAATCTGCCCGAATTGCTGTCATAAAAGTAAATGTCACACTTGCGCACCGGTACATTACAACGTACATTCTTTGGCAAATGATGAATTACTTAGTGCCTGGACTGAGCTGAGAATGTAACCGTAAAAGGCGGTGCAATTAAAAAAATAGCTCAGCTTCGTATGCATTGCAAGAATTTTAAAGTTGGTAAAAGTGCGGACTGCTATCGGACGACAACCTGGCGTAAGGACAAAAAAACGTTGCTGACAAATAAACGAAAAGGCTACTCACCGGCCGGTTCTAATTTATACTGCATAAATTTGATCGCCGGAAGGCAGTAAAACTCAGTGGACGAAACCTAAGACCTGTCAGAACGCTCCACTACAGATTCTGACCGGTTGACACCTGTGGCTCATTTAAACCCAGAAATCGGCATGCTTCCAGTTAGGGAGCTTAATATTATAATGGGTCTCTGCTCGCACCTGAGCCTCCTCTCAGGTGCGTCGAAAGGCACCTTCAAGAACTTACGGGCAAGATCCGAACGTACCACCGCTACATCCACCAGCGTACAGGCAGTGCATTCACCGCGAGACAATCACCAACTTCAGCTCGTTCAGTAGGCATCAACCAATATGAGTTTTACAATAAGGAGCTCACCTATCTTTATATATGTACTTTTAGTTTAAGTATAATTATTCCTTTTACTGAAGTAATAAGTAAAAGGTTCAGCGGTGCGTGATATCTATAAAAAAATTAATGGAAAAGGTTTTGCTAATAGCGGTCGTCCCAAATAGCCAAGTGCATTTCTGTCATGATTAGGTTAAGTTAAACCTGAGGGTTCACAGGACCCATTCTGATGCCCAGCAGAGGATTTCCTACCGACCATTCCTACACGTCCGAACTTTTGACAAATCTCAACAGTCACTCTAGCGCGACAGTACCACAATTGTTCATATTTCGAATAAATGATCTGAAGCGCATTTTTCGCATTGCAGAACACTCGCATAGGAAGTGATTAATTAATTCAAGCTCTTCCCAATCGTTTCAGAAATTGTCGGCTTCGTTGCATTTCAGTCGGTGCGAATCATTTTTTTCTCTTCGAATTACCTACTCATTGAGTTTTTCTGCATTGGGATAGTTTTAGATAACTCTCTATCAACCTAAAGATACGCAGAGGTTCTAAGCGAAGGAAAAGGCGCAGAATGTCTATTTAATATGATTTCGAAGTTGCTCAGACAAATCGTATAGATCGTAAACCCAATAAATTTGGTTCCTCATGATAGACATGGCCATACGTCTCCGGATTCATAAAATCGCCTTACGATATCTACAGAAAAGCACTCTATCCAAGTTCGAAAGCTTCCTTGGCACAACCAGTTCAATATTTTCTTTTTAATTGCAGTTGTTTTTGACTCATATTGACTTCAAACGTATTATACGCCTGTGTGCTTAGCAAGCATTTTCACACATCCTTCCGTTACTCGTTCAACAACATCCGAGCCGTTGCATCCGGTAATTTCCACATAGACCACTCAGCAATATTGTTCTTAACTTTTTATGCGTTCCGCTCTCTCTTCGCTCTCTACAATTCACCAGCATTTTGCATGCCACCAAATGGCAAACCGCCACTGTCCTTGTCAAAGCAAATTTTATTATTATGGTTATTACATATTTTTATTCCTCGCTGCTAAGCCTTTATCGCATGTCGCGTGCAAACATCGAAAAGCCTGTCTAATTTTCAGCTGATTATAAATATATGTATACATAAATTTATAGGGCATGCACATAGCCAAAGTCAACCGCTTAGTGGAAGCGGAGCAAAAAGTTAAGAGTTAAGTTAAAAATTGTACTTTTTCGCGCGTTGCCTTATGGCAAACGTAAACAAGCGAAACTATTCTGAACATTTTTTAGTATTTAGGTATGTAATTTGCTAAAGTGCACGCTATCCATAAATTCATTACAAGCAAATTTGATTGCCGAAAATTTTTATCAATTATTCTCCCTCTTTGGCACTACAACCATTTGTCGGCTTGCGTCGATACTTTAAAACTCCTCTCTCCTTTGCGAAGTTGCGCCCGTTATTCACACAAAGTGTCTGTAAGTTCTTCTTCATTGGTTCATTTGATTCTTCTTCTGCTTTCGTAACCCAGTCGAAGAATCTTTTCCACGAAACATCATCATTCATAGCCACGACATGTCCAAGCGAACACAGTCGTTGAATTCTTATGCGTCAAACTATGTCCGTGTCAAGCTCAAAGCGTTCGTCATTTCATCTCTTCGGTACCTGCCGCCCTCACGAACAGATCCATTGATCTTACGTAGCGCTCTTAAAGGCTCACAAAGCCCTCTCATCGTTTTCCTCGTTTCTGGGCTATTTAGAAGAAGAGTGTTAGAGAGTTTTGTGGAGCGAGCGTGTCAAGCCCAAACTAGCACTTGTTAGCAAAAGTTATCCTACGCTTTGTAGCCAAGCTAGCATTATTGGAGGTTGTAAATGCGGTTGAGATCAACCACGTCAATATCATCTCGTTCCTCGCGCTTCTGCTGTATATAGTGCCGCTGTGTTCCATATTGGCAGCACATATCAGACTTTCCAGACAGACAGAAGACACACGAGTGTGAGTCACTTTGTTAGGTCTCGAACGGCTCGAAAAAGTGAATCCCAATCAGGAGGGAGATAAAAGTTTTGCTCTACGACGCTCTACATAGTTGTATTAGTATTTCGGGGATCTCAAGTTCATATGTATATGGCGGCGTAGAGGCAACTTCTCTACGTGCTATCGAGTCGACAAAAAGATGGTGAGTATCGATTTCTTTATTAGGGTCTTCTTCAGCATTTGACAAGCTGCAAATATCCGGTCGATGGTGGATTTGTCAGGCCTACAGTCGCACTGAGGTCCAATCAGTTGATTGATATAATTGCTCAGTATTTCCCACAACATCGTCAAAAGCACCTTATAGCCAATGTTTAAAAGGTTTATTCCGTGACAAATGGTGAAAACCTTTCTTCTAGAATGGGCAAAATCGGGCATTTATTCATCAGGCCAAATTTCGCCTAACTTTTAGCAACCGCTGGTGGCATAGAAGTGTCAAATATTAAAACATTAACTGTAACAAACAGTCGCGTTTTCCGCGCGCTGCTGTCAGATCGATGGTAGTGTAAAAGTTCAATGTAAATGTACCTTGGCAACTCGTAGCTTCCAACGCGAGATGGCTAGCTTCTCGACTGCATGTTTGAAACTCATGAAAAGCTCATTTTGACTTTGAATAGTGAACAGCGGCACGCAATGCTAGTCAAATGGTGTGTAGATAAATAAAAGAAAACTATGTATAGTAGCGACAGCAACAACAACAAAAGCACAGCGTTGCATGGTGGCCAATAGATAGAATAGGAGCTGTGTTTTGGGGTGGCCGTAAGAAACTTTAATGACAGGCGCAAGATTGTAGTTATTGCTGTTGTTTTTGTAAACTTTATTTGAATTTGAGGTTCAAGTGTCACTTGCCACCGTACACATTTGCTCGTTGTGTGTCACTTGGTCCATTCAACCCCAAACCAATACAAAATTGTGCCACTTATCTGCTTCTCTCATATTTCTTCTTTTTTTTCAAAATAAAAAATAAAAGCTTGCCACTTGAAATTCGCCGTTGATTATAATAATAATTATTTTATTTTACCAAACCATTTTTTGTATAAAAATCATTTCATTGCATTGTAATACTGTCCTAGCGTAAATTGTTGGCTCTTTTTGTTTTTCTACATTTAGTTATTATTTTCAAACCCTTTTCTTCTGCGCATCTTCTCAAATCATATTCGTCTGTTCGGTGGTCGGTGTGTAATAATTTTTCGATTGTGCTCTTCCGGTCTGAATGCAACAGCACCGCCAGACACGCAAACCTCATAGCACAACCGTTACAACCCAACCAACCACCGACCAGCCGAAACACAAACATTATGGCTTTCACTGCACAACAGCTGTAGCGGAATGTGCTGGGTAACTCGACTGCCTCATTGTTGGGAAGCGGGAAGCGGGCGTGGAGTGTGTTAACAATGGGTTAAGATGCCACTCACTGTCTGAGCTGCCACTTGCAGCAGAGCAGAGCAGAGCAACCGTAGTTGAAGTTTCACTCTTTTACAGAGTTTTGTTTGTTTTTTTTTTCTCCCGCTTTATTTCTATTTATTTTCTCTTCCTATTTCATTTCATCTATTCTTTTTTTTTAATTTTATTTAGACACTTAGCTTGCTCGAGACGCAGACATCATGTAATTAAAACAGCTTCCAACACAACAACAAACGCAGGCAAAGAAAATGAAAGTTATAAACTTTGCACTTGGCTACTTGGCAGAACGTCTGCAGGAGTCAGTTTTATGGTTTGGTCTTTTGTGCGTGAGGGAATAAGCTACAAATTGAAATTTTGTATTAAATTGAAATTTAATTCGGTTTCTTTGGCAATTTCGATCAGTAGACGAGTTAGAGAATAAGTTTTCTTTTAAATATTTTAAGAGCAGAAAAATGTTGAGTATGTATTTAATGAATTATATTTTTTTAAATTACCAACATATTTATGTTGTATTTCAAAATTTCTATAAAGGGATATACAAAAATATATACAAGTTGTTGTTCACTTTTAAAAGTTTTGTTGAATAAAATATATTAATTCATCAAACGCTTTTCAACGTTTCAAAACAAGCTATGTACCAGCATATCGCCACAATTTACACCTATCCAGATTCTTCTGATTTGTGCCAGGCTTCCGGAAATTTTACCAAAAGGAACCGGGACCTACGGAAGCTTCTAAAAGCATATCGACTTCCCGTAAGGCTAAGAACCGCCTGCTAAAGTCTGACAGCCAAGACATTCTTAAATTTTGGAGGGAATATTTCTCCGCTTTTTTAAACGGCGGCAGCAAAAGCATCGCCGAATAAGAGGAGATCCCGAACCCAGAATCGGTGATGACGTTGGCTAAGGAGCCACCAAGCCGCGGACGCTGATAGAATACCATCTGAGCTATTTAAGGATGGTGGCGAAGAGATGGTAAGGTGCATGCATCCGCTCATTTCCACAATATGGTTGGACGAATGCATGCGCGCCGATTGGAATTTAAGTGTGCTCTGCCCAATCCACAAGAAGGGAGATCCCGCAATATACGCCAACTTAAGCGGTATCAATCTTCTTAACACAGCAAATAGGGTTCTATGGAGCGTATTGCGTGAAAGACTGAAGCCAACCGTTAACGTAATGATTGGATCGTATCATTGTGGCCTAAGACATGCTGGCATTTATACATTCGATTAATTGCGACCCGAAAGAAGAGGCTGTGTCAAATAACAATGAGCAACATCACCAGCTCTTTCAGAATTTGGAAGAAGCCCTCCGAGTCGCATGATATCAATCGAGGCTTCACACAGGGTGACTCAAAACCGGGCAGTGTCTAGAAAGAAATCTGATTAGGAGGTGAGCCGTTCTCCGGAATGGCAACTATTATTTTTTTTTACCGTTTACACACGTTATATGAAACATTAAAATATGGGTGTCAAGCGAATCGTCTCGGCGAAGAGAAAGTTACTTATATTTAAAAATATTGAAATATTTAAATGTGGGAGTGGTTCATAACTAACTCTATGACGGTTGCCACCTGTTTAAAAGGCCGAATTTATTTAAATTATAACACAAGTTAGATGAAATATGGAAATATGGGTGCCAAACTCTTCGTTTCGCTGAGGAGAAGGCGCTAGCTGTATTTTGAATAGGGTTGCCATCTGTTTGAAACGTCAAATTTTACGCATATTAAAATATGAATATCAAATCGTTGTCAAGAGTTGTATGAAATATTAAAATACGGGTATCAAACGGTTCGTATCGTCGACGAGAAGGTGCATACCTACAGTTTGAAGAGGGTTGCCACGTATTTGAAAACTCGAATTCAATAAAATTATACATGAGGTATATGAAATAGTAAAATATGGATGTCAAAACATTCATTTTTAACAAAATTCCCACCTTTCTGTGCCACCAATCTCAATTAAATTCGCTGTTCGGACAAGGTACATACCTATATTTTTGAGAGGGTTGCCACCTGTTATATGTGACAGAAACTAAAATTTGTTTTCTGGTTGCATTTGCAAAGCACAATTAATAAATAAATATAGGCAGGAAAACGTCTGACCGGTTTTTCTAGTATTTTATAGAAATTTTGTGTCTATTTATTGAGTCGAGTAAAAAGTAAGTACTTCTGTGCTAAGAGCCTTTCAATCGGAGAAATTTTCTAACTAGCGTGGCTGAAAACATTTTATTCTGAATGAATGTTGGAAAAAAAAATTTAATTGCATTTGTCTAAAAAATTCGCACCGTAGGAAAAATTAATATCGTCCGTGACGAAGCCTCATACCACCGTTCTTTTTTTTATACTTACCTAGAATTATGCAATTGCCGATTTCACATACATACAATCGAGACAAGGGTCATCAAAACAAAGAAGGGGCTACAGCCACATTAGGCAAGCCATACCAACATTAGCGGTGTTAGAGAAAATCACTTTCGTCCACTTTAAAGCTGATCTATCAGCAATCTCTGCTATTGCTGCTGCTCCTACTGCCGTTTACTCAAAAGTGATGAGGAGGCAAACGAAACAACGAAGTAAACCTCCTTGCCATTACCGAGTAGGTACAGCACGCCTGCCACTATTGCACTGCTGCACAGCTGGAGATCGCTGACAAGTGGCAATAGTTGCATTACCAAAGCAGCAGGCCATTGTGGCAATAACAACTGACGTTGCACGTACAATAGTGTCTCAACTTGGTTGGCGACAATGACGACGACGACCGTTGATAGCAAAACACCAGTAGCCATGGTGACAATGTAGGCGCTAATGGCCGCATTGGAACCTATAGCTTAGCTTAGGTTGGCTTGGCTAGCGGAGGAATTGCACGAATGTAAAAGCTTTGCAAAACACAAAAGAATAGTTAAAACAAAAAACAAGCACAACAACAACAACAACAGCGAATATTCTAACAACTAGTCGGTTGCAGTTTAAACGCTTTGCCAATAATGTGGCAGCAGTTGGAATGGCGGGCGGAAAAATACTTAGCGTATGTGTGATGCAACCTATTATGGGGTGTTGCAGCCAGGTTTTGTTGCAGCAGCATGTGGCTCTTGTACTGAATTGCAGCGCATATGCTGACACAACACAACGACAACATACACACAGCGTTTGCAATCCATAGTAGAATTCCAAGAAGACTTTAGCTACCGAATTTACTTATATAATACTTATACACATAACACATACATACATACTTACCTATGCATATAGTATATGTAGGTAGGTACCCTGTCGGAAAAAAGTACTGTCTAAAAAGTTTACCTATTTAAAAAAATTTAAACAAATGCATATTAAATAAATTATAAGTACATATATGTATATGTACATATGTAGCCATGGATATTATTATAATTTTTCTGTAGTAAAATATATGTTCAATAAATTATATGTATATCTATAAAAAATTGAATTAGTTTTATTAATTATTATTTTTAAGATAAATACTAGCTTCATACATATATATATTTGAAGGTTGACAGTTCGTCGTCACAGTGTTCCGTTGCTGTCCCTCTAGGTGTTTCACGTTTAGTGTAGGAATTATATGAATATTTTGTTTAAAACATGCAGAGTTTTAGCTGGTCGAAACGAAACTTTTTTTTTTGTGATTTTAATTTGAAAAGAATTTTGTTTTTTTTTTAATTTTTGCCACATTTTTAAGTCTTTTATTATAATTATTTCTTTTAACATAAAGTTAAGAAATTAAAGTAAAATCTAAAAAGTTCTGAAAAAATATTTAGAACCAAAATTTAAAAAAAATATATTTTTACCAGCAATAATTTAGCACGTTTTTAAAAAACTCCTCCAAGTTTTATGTCGTTAAAAGCGCATCTTGATTGTCTTTTGAAAATTGTTTACATATACAAAAAAATCCCAAAAATGTGCATTTGAGTCCAGAAGGCGCATACTATCCTTTTTTTTTAATTTTTTTACCTGTAAAACAGTGTAGTTTTGCACGAAATCTAAGATGGAAAAAACCAATTTTGATGTTCTTTCTGACAAAAGTATTTAAAAATATTGCAACTCAAATGCGGAGTCAGATGCTTCATGGATATTAAATTAATAAAGTTAGTTACTTACAAGAAGGAAATATAAAGAATTTCAATCACTTGTAGTTGGCAAAAATATACTTTTTAAATTGTTTTCAAAGTAATTCAATTTCCGACAGGGTAGTCATGCATTATTGTTGGTAATCTCATTGTTCCACTAACGACAACAATTGCTGCAATGATATTTCTGTTATTTCGTTGTTATTATTGTCATTGATGGTGCACTCAGCGACACCCTTTCCGATATTTATTTATTTTTTTTCTTTGGTTTTTGTATGCGTTGTTTTTTTTTTTAGTTGACGCTAATGTGGGTCAAGCGTGCGGTGAACAAAGTTGAGGAATGACTATGAAAGGAATTAAGATAAAGAAAACAATAAAAATATTAAAATAAAAACAAAGGCAGGCACATTTTCTTTATGCACAGCAACAATAATCTATAGCAAATCTAAATACATACATGCATTATAAGTACGATGTACAGTAATGAGCATGAGCCTGAGACTACGGATAATGAAGTTAGTTAGTATAGCCTTTGCTCAGAAGGCGCTGAAGAATGGAAGATGATTTGAGGAAACGAAATTTTTATTTATGTAAATAAAAACCAACTTCTCATCACTGCACCTTTTATTCATCGTTACTGCATAGCAGATCACGGTCGACAAAGGCTTCGCGACGGTGGTTGAATTTAATTTAAATCAACTGCATATAGAACTGGCAATAAGTTCAAATCTGAGAAATTTGTTTGAGTTATAGATAGTTATAGTTCGAAAGCAGATTCTTTACAAAGAGCATACGGAAATGGAAAAGACTGCTAAGCAAATTCTATAGGCATTTTATGATCCTGTCATCATCAAGGTTCGAATTGGAGAAATCATTTAATAAGTATATTTTCATAAAGATTTTTAATGTTCCAGAGTCATACTCCTTCAGACAGGGTGCAAAACCAACTGCTATCTCGAATTTATAAATTGAAATGTTGCTCAAATCATGAAATATAACGAAAATGCTGTTTAGTAATAGTTATTGAACGGGAAATACAGTATGCGCCGATTAAGTGCACCCGGGAAAAATGTGAGATGTATTTTTTTCAATAACACATATTTTTAAACAAATTTTGAGGGGAAACTAATTAATTGAAGGTAAATTAAGCAGAGAATACTGTACTATTTATTTTGCCGATAAGAGTTATATCCAAATGTTTAGTTTTTACGATGCCTAATAACTGTTACGCAGGGGAAAATAACTCTTATGAGACAAGGTCCAAATAAATATTTACTCAACGTAAAAAAATGTTTGAAAATAAATCTTAGTGACAACAGAAAAAATATTTCCTCAGCGTAACTGTTATCAAAAAAAGAAAAATAACATTTGTAAATAGCTGTTATTGATAAAGGATAAAAGCAAAGTAAAAAATAAGGGCTCAAAAATAACTCTTTTTGACAATGGAAAATATTTCTCTCCTGTATAACAGTTACCAGGCAATGCAAAAAAAAGAACGTTGGAAAATAACTCTTTGTAGCAACGGAAAAACATGTATACCGCATAACAGCTATCAGACAACATAATAAATAAAAGTTAGTAAATAACTGTTACTGAAAATGGAAATAACATTTATCTTGCATAGCATTTATCAGGCAACGTAACAATAAGAAACTTTTGGAAATAAATATTATTTCTCATTTAATAACTGTTATTTATGCCGCTTCCTTTAAGGATTCGCAGATCTGTTCTGTTAATCAAGCGGCGATAGAGCCCTAGACACTAAAAGGGTACTCGAAATTAGTAGAGATTAGCTCCATCTCTTTCGATCACTGCTGAATAACTCGTCACCAGGCTTGTAATGGCTTATAAATATAATTGGCATGTCTAAGTTTAGTATATTGACTCTATCGTTTTCCACACTTCAGATAAGCTGTTCTCTTATTCCTTTCAAAATGTTTTCACTTGACAAGATTTTCGATATTGACGAGTCGTCACATTATCTCATCATCTCTATCATGTCAATATGATGATAGTCGAAAAAATTATTGTTTTATAGTCAATGTTTTACATTTCTTCCTTTGCTATTTACATTTAGCAATTCTACAATATGAAAATAATCATATTTTCACACTCGTTTCTTCCGACAGGCACTTGAAGCTTAGATATGATATCATAACATGTTTGATATGATCAATGTAACAATTGTTATTAGTAAAATAGCTTTTTGTAAGTAAAAACAGAGATTGATGTTATATTTTGGTCGATATAAAATCAATAAAAAATCAAACATATTTTGCATCATGTATTGAAATTGTGTGGCTGTGTGATGCGATTGTATCGTGTGATGCTATCGTGCAGCATGACATAGTATCATGTGATTTCATCATGTGATATGATCAATTCAACAATTTTTGTTGTAAAATATCTTATTTCAAATACAACAAAAGCTGCGTGTTCTATTTTTGTCGAAATAAAATCAATTAATACAAATAAATGCGATTGTATCGTGTGATGGCATCATGAGATAGTAGCATGGCGTAATATCATGTGATGGAATCATACGATGGGTTCATGTGATGAGACAAAAAAATCATATCATGACTTCAAAAGCGCAAATCTCTCTCATTTGAGTCGTTATTTTTGACATTTTTGACATAGCTTAGATTAGCCAGCAGTAGTCGGAGATTTGAATTAGATGTATTTTCAATAATATGGCATTTAATAGGGAAGCGAATTGACGTCATATGAACACTAGCAAACTTCGACCACATTGAAGTCTACGGAACTGTAAGAAATCTAATATTTGGTCGTACGTTGAGTTCTCTCCAAATATCTGAGAGTTAATGTTATATACATATGTATACTCGTATCGCAAACAGAACATAGCATAACACAAAAACAAAATTTACATATTCAAACCGATGTCACGGCAAAATATCTTCCGTATTATTGGCCAGTTAAAAAACTTAAATGTTGATACTAAATTTAAATTCACAAACAGACACTTAACATTTTTTAACTGCTCTTACAGCAATGCGCTCATTAAATTGACATTTTGCTACAATGGTTGGTGCAATAAAAATGAGCAAAAAAACAATTCACTTCCAATTGTCAGTTACCGTTCACTTTTTTATAATTACAAAAAAAAATAAACTCCAAAAAAATTGATTTCATGATTAATGATGCACCTGTAATGAAACGGTGTGAAGTCATTGATACTCAATGATCCAGCAATTCAACACTTCACTAACAAGCCTTCATTATTGCTTGTTTTGACGATTCGAATTTTGAATGCAAACCTTTGAGCTTTGTGTTTTTTTTTTACTGTTAATCGTTGCTAGTAATTAATTAACTTTGTAATTTAAATTTAATTACCTAGATATTTTTCACATATGTACATACATTCGAATATATGCGGGTGTTGAACTCACAAGGGCTTTCTGCGAGCTGGCAATAATCAATTTTCTAACCGTGACCACAATAAAACCCTTGTGTAATGCATTTTTACGATTATCTCAACGGGAAGTACTACTTTATAAATGAACAAAAACAAGTAACAAATTCGTTTTCTATGCAATGCGTTTACAATTTACGTAAGTAAGTTCAGCTAAAGGTATGCCAAACACGCCGGCCGCTTTCAATGCAGTAATAACTTCTCTAAAAATGGAGAGAGAGGGAGTGAGAAAATTACTTTGGCATTTTTGTACAGAAGTTAAAAAACCATCAAAAAAAAAAAACAAAATGCTGTAGAAAACAGCGATAATGAAATAAAAATAAATTCGAGCAAGAAAGACATGACATCGCTCTATATGGGATCTATTGAAGTTTCAGTAAAAAAGACTCTTGCGAAAAAGTGGATTAATTATATCATTGCCTGATTCAAGTTATATCCCAACAATTATTTTTTCCATTGCTTGATAACTGTTACATAAGATAAATGTTTTTTACGTTGTCAATGATAGCAATTTCCTAACGTTTATTTTCTACATTGCCCGATAACTGTTATGCCAGTGTTTTTTTTTTGTTTTTTTTTTTTATTAGTTGCTAATGATACCTATTTCACAGCTTCTATTCCTACAGTAACAGTTATTTCCCTAGCTCATTTCTTTTGTGGGCTCATTATGATAAGATAAATTAGAGCTGTGCCTAGATTAACGTTGAAAGCTCTCGTGACTTCCTTCAATCTACTTTTGAACGACCTCACGTTCTGGTAGATTTCCACCATTGACCAAACTGATCGCTGTTCAGAAGCAGCCGACAGGTGGCCGAGTAACTCTCTTGCTTAAGAAGCCTTACCCTGACTGGCTAACTCATTTGCTTCACAATTCAATAAGGCAGAGCTTGTTAAGTTTAAACAGGGTTATTTTCATTGGTGCATTACAGCCGTAGAGTGCTCTATGAAAACCAGCACTAAATGTGTCAAAATTACGGATATTAAATTTGATTCTACTAAGAAGATGAGGACAGTGGATAGTCCCAGAAACAGTATTGAACTTTGAATCGAAAATAAGCGATTTCAATTCACTAGTGCAGATATGGTAAGAAGTTTGGATTGGCTGTTGAAGCTTGAAGAAGGTAGCTTGATTACACTTCTTGATATTAAGAAATAATTACATACCATGAATACAACCTATCCAGATCAGCCTGAAAAATCCTTGATCTCATGATTTTTTTTTTTTAATTTTTTTCTATTTTCCCGCGATTTTGCTCGATTATTATGTTCCCCACAAAATACATCCGTAACATTGCATTGCGGAGTTTTTTTTTTTTTGCCTGTGTTTTTTAATTTAGAAGTCAATATTTTAAAAATCATTAATAACTTATACAAAAAAAAAAAAAAACAAACGTGGTAAGAAAGTATGGCCATTTTTATCTCTACAAAAAATTTGCAGAAGCGGTATTAACAATTGTGAGAAAATAAAGCCCATTCCAAAATGCTTATTTTGAATTTAGAAAAATCGTTAAATTTATATTTTTTTATCGTTGTTGACCCACTTCACCCATTTTGACGTAGATCCTAGATACTCTCGATTATTTACACAAAACTGTCTGTGTCTTTTTACAGTTATTATCAGAAAAATATAAATAGGCTCTTTAAGTTGATTAGTTGATAGTATTTTTGGAGCATTTTAATTTTAAATAAAGATAAGGCCATTTTCAAGATTTTTCGTTTGAAATTCATTTTTAACCATTATTTTAAGGTAAAAAGCTTTACAAAAAATTTATTAAAAAAATATTAACACGATTTTGACGATTCAACATTTTCCGCTTCCATTTAATTTGTAATAGTTTTCACATTTTCTCTCCGGTTTGGACAACAGGTTCCTTGCTTTTATCTCGAAAATGGTTCGTTAAACAAACAAATCAAACTCATTTTCGTGTTCAGTTATCCCAAATTAGTATGAGAAACATTATTTTAACCCATTAATTTTTTTTTGTGTAAACTAGTGTAATCAAAAAGTCGAATATAAATGTACAAGAAATTTAGATCTTTTTACGTAACAGATTAGCCATGGTGTTTTTTTTCTGAAAGCCAGCATCGCATCTGCTGAAGAAAATTATAGCTCAGCGACTTCTTTTATTTGCACATAAAAGTTAAGGGAGTCACCACAGGCTCAAAAACTAAAGGAGTTACAGCTGAGTCATTCCACGTCAACTATGATCAAGAAATTTGAGTAAATTTTTGTAATTAAACGATTCACTAATTAAAAAAAACTGCTTCGACAGATTTTTAAAAATATTGATTTTTTCTATTTGTTTTTGGTAAATGAAAATATGTGTCGCTTTATTCTAAACAAAAAAAAAATTTTCAAAAGATGTTTTGTTTTTTAAATAACTTAATAATAGTCATTCTTCAAAACCAATCACATTAATCGAAAATATATTGCAAGTTTCTGTACTTATTTTAAAATTGTTATAAACAAATTGATTTTTTTTCCTTGCCCCTTTACTTACCATGGTTATTCTGTAGCGAAATTATACTACAAACAAAATTACATGAATTTTATAGTCCAGTGACCGAGTTTGCCTGGAAATTGGATGGAGGCGTTCATGGTACAAAAAAATTCAAATTAATTATTTGTAAAGTAGTGCAATTACTTAGCATAAATAGTAAATAGCTACACTTCAACCACACTCTCGTCCACTTCATAATTTATGCAATACACTTCATTATCATGTCGTTTCGAAATCGTCAATTGACTTAATTACTTATACGACGCGGTCACCCTGACACTTCCTGGTGTGTGGTCTGTGTCAGTGGAAAATTGGAATATGTCAGAAGCACAGAAATGAACTGTTAATTGTTGTAACAATCTAGTAACTTTATAATCAACTTTTAACTATGAGAAAAAATAATATGAATGTACACAAATTCAAAACAGCCTATAAATCAACGCAGAAACAGCAATGTAAACCAACTCAGCGAGAGCTGGGCTTTCTTTATTTTTTAACAAAAAGCCCACCACAGATGCAGCAATTGGGTGCCTTTCATGCAAGTATTGGGTAAACTTTACAAGTCATTTTATGCTGTTTTACGATGACGTACCAAAACATTAATTTCAAATAAAATTATTTAGCATATGAATGACGTTGGCCTACAGTTTCCCAACAAACACGAAGAAAATGCACAAAAACCGAATTAGCATCATAAAAGCAACGTGAGCAACTTGTTACATTCAACATTTTTGATAATTAGTGGGTGTAACAATAACAGCAGCCTACCACCATCGCCGCCAACAACAACAAGAACAACAACAACAATAATATTTTAATACAACATCAGCGTTGTCAAGCCGATATTCGTAGCAGCAATAATAACAATAACACAACAGTCTCATCAAACCTTTTGCATACAATGTTTACATGCTGCTCTTTTTACATCGATAACCCTTTTTTGGTTGCGTTTCGAAAAAAAGAAAACGAAAAAAAAACACAAAGTTATCATGCACAAAAATGGCTGCAGGGGATTTTTTAGCTAAAAAAAATTCTAGATAACCAAAATACGCATAGAATCTGTGCAAATGAAATGAGAACGAAATAAAGTGAAATTTGTGTAACAGAAACGAATAGCACACGGACAGACACACACACACACACACGCATGGACACTACATACAAACGCAGTTATCGTACCTGAAATGAAATAAGTCATCGAACCGTAAAAGGGATAATAATGCACGGCATTATTTGCCGCATATACTCAGCTAGCATCGAAACAACAAAAACAACAACAACAGCAACAACAAAGAAACGGAAAGGATAAAGAAAAAGATGAACGTACAAACCTAAGCGCCCTTAAAAATTTGGTGGTACCCGTGGTTGGTGGTAAAAAAAAGAAGATATATAAATATATATATATATATATATATACGTATATATTTGAATGAAATATGTAGGCGTTTGGCGTGTACGACCATGTCATCCGTAATGGGTCTACAAGCGGGGCGGGTGCGGAATAGTTGTCAGTGTATTTGGTAAATAAGCAATAAAAGCACCCTAAACAAACAGCCTGCAAAGGATCCAATAAACAATTTTTTAACAAGTATTTTGAGGTCGGATGAATGCGGGCGTGAATGGGGCGCTACACATGGCACAGGCTGATGAAGTTAGAGATAGTTGATTGGAGTTGGTCGCGGACAAAGTGAGACATTTCTGATGCAGGAAAAATGGCATGCGAGTGCAAGGTTTTTTTTTGTTTTTTTTGTATATGAATATATGTATACGAAATCGAAATGGATTGATCTTCTTGATTTTGATTCTGGCACAATCTTATCGTTTTGAAAAGTTTAGCCTTTGACTAGTCGAAATAAAAAGTAATTTGCCACTTAAACCCAAATATTTATGTGATTTGCTAGCCAAATCTTATGTATTAAAAAATTCATAGTATTGGTATGATTCATAAATCTTTATTGCTATAATTTGGATTCAATTAGTTTGTTAAATCTGTATCACAAAATTTCTATTTAAAAAATACTAAGATAAACACAGAAAAAAGTTTCGAAATGAATCCGACCATTTCTTAATTCCAGCCGGAATGCAAATGATTCGAAAACTATTCGAACTCTATTCCAACTTTGTCGGAATCAAAAACAACACCACCACCAAAACGAGTCGGATTGCATCAATTTAATTTTTATAATAGAATCGAAGTGCAGATCAAGCCGGAATTCCTTTTTCTTCCACTTTTGCAAGCAAAACGATTTTTTCGCATATTCAAATTTGCTATAAACTTGATATTGATCGATCACTTTTGTCATTATTATCGGATTTGCTATAATAATCGATTGTTATAGATATTGCGATCGATATTTGTTCAGTAATATCTACATCACTCTCACCATCGATGTTATCGTGATAGAGAGTGATTGTTATCGATATAATTTTCCTTAGATATTGGTAATGCTAAAATGCAAAAATTAAAATTAAAAAAGCGTCTAAATTTGGTTGAAGTCAAACTTTAAATACCCGCCCCAAGCTTTTATTTGAACTATCAAAATACTGAAAAATACTTGAAATAAAGAAAACCAATTAAAATAATACTTTTCATTTTGAAAATTCAAATGCCTTTTATTTATTTGAATAAAAGCAAAAATAAACTAATATGATTTTGACGTATCACGCTTATTTTCCAATCATTTAATGTCTACGCATTTCTCTCCCTTATTAAATTGTGTACACCAAATTCGAAGGAGTTCGATAAAATAATCAATATTTGGATTTTTGTAAATTACCGTTGTATGAAAGGTGAGTTTTTTCAGATTTCTATTGATTTCGAAAAAACGCTAACAGAGTTGAAATGCAAAGTGTGCTCCAAAATTTGGGAGATTTTGCTAAAGCACTTTTTGAGGCTTTGATATTTGTGTATTTCAAATTTGAGCGAAGTTTGAGCGAATATTAAAATATGAAGTTTTTAGTTTTTGTTTAGTATTTCTAAATTATCTTAACATCTAGGAAAAGTTCACCAAATTAAACCCCTACTTGCTCAGCCTATTTCCCAAAATTTTTCCTTCCATATATTTCCATCTCCAATTCAACGCTGTATACTAAGTTTGAGTAAATTACCGTTTATTGTTACTAATATAACGCATTTTTGTAACTTAATGTTATATGAGATGTGGGCGTGGTTTTTACCCAATTTTTATAATATTCAAAATTAGGCTTTCTGAACAAATACAAATCTAAAGTGTTTTTTCGAATTTGATGGAAATTAGCTAGGTGTTTTCGGAGATAAACCTAGTTGCTCTAAAGTGAGCGGTACAACCCCCATTTTCCTAAAAATAAAAAAACTTTCCCACACATTGCATTTGAACCAAATTTAACTGTTAATACGGTTTTTAGAAATATCTCGACTCCACCGCCACAGATGTTGCCCTGCCTTTACTTATGTATTCAATGCCCTTTGCATATGTATCCAGTAAATGAATTTCGATTTCCAGTAAATGCATTTCGATTTCTCTCACTTGTAACTTGTGTATAATTTAATTAAATTTAGCTTTTGAAACAGGTGGCAATCTTCTCTACAATAAAGGTATGAACCTTGCTCTCGCCATTTTGGCACTCATATTTTAAAACTTAATATAATGGAATGTAATTGAATTAATTCTGGTTTTTCAAAAAGGTGGCAACCCTATTCAAAATAAAGCACATTACCCCGAGACGAACCATCTGACACCCACATTCAAATATTTCATACAACTTATGTATAATTTAAATATACTGGACTTTCAAACAAGTGGCACCTGCATAAAAGTAAGTTATGAATCTTCTTCTTGTTGAGCGGACCCTTTGGCAACAATATTTTAATAGCTAATACAACTTGTGTACATTTTAATTAAATTTAACTTTTCAAACAGGTGGCAACCCTCTCCCAAGCATGCAAAATCATACCTAAAACTTTCCCAAGCAAGAAACTGTTAGCGATGTAAAGTTTCAGATTTGAAAAAAGGTGGCAACGCTATGCAAACATATTTTTGAAATCAAGCTTTCGTAAACCTTTTAGTTTGACATCCATATTTTAAAATTTTATTTAAATTATAGTTTCTACTTAACTTAAGTTTAAACAAGTGGCAACCAGCTTTCAACTTATTTTGAAAATGAAGCTTTCGTTTGCCACACAAATTGCAATATTAGATTTCGCTGATTACTTTAATTGAAATTAAGTTCTTAAAGAGGTGGCAACTCCCTTTAAAAACTATTGACCAATATAGCGGAGTATATATGTGGCAAATCATATCTAAATCTTTCCATTCGTTGAACTGTAATTGAATTGAACTGAAAAACGAAATGTGCACCTACAGCGCCACCTGTTGAGAATTTGTCGACTTTTCTTTTCTCCAAACCTTCGCTTTGCAATTACGAATAAACTCGCAGAAGGAAGTATCCAATCCAATTGGTCTAGCTGAGGAAAACTTTTCTTGAGGAAACATATTTATTGTTCCGATTTCAATAATATTATTTTTAAATTTGCAGTAAACAAATTGGTATGTTTTCCAGAGCACGATTTGCGAACTTTTTTTTTGTTCCATTTGTACTATTTCTAAAATGTCAGAAAATTAAGTAAAATTTAAAAGAATTACGAATCGTTGCATAAATTTTAAAATTTGCAAAATAAAGAAAACATAGCCAACGTTTGTAACTTTGATTATGGAAAATATAAATTTTCTGATTACAGATTACCCCCCAACCGGCCACAACTTTCCTTAAGCGGGACCCGTGCAGTTTCAACATCAATGTAATCAATGACGTTTCAATATTTTATCTTGTTGGTCTTCAAAGTTAAAATTTAAACGTCAAAATAAAAAACAAAATATTTTCTGTAGATCCTTTGCAACTTATTTCTCAAAAAACCTTCAATTTCGAGACTCGAGGTTTGAGGACCCCCTTAAGAGATCATTTGATAAAAAATTTACTGGATAACCAAATCGACTGACTTAAAAAAGTTAACTGGATTGAAGGAAAAGTAAAGAAAACGGTTCTTGAATTGGTTTTTTTGGGCAAAAATGCTTCAAAATTAAAAATATATCGATATTTTAAGCTAGTCCAAAACTAAGAATGATAGCGAACTTTTTATTTTTGTAAAGTTTCACATAAAAGACTCAAGTCACTTCTTCATTTGCTTTGACTTCCGAAATGTGGGTTCCACTTTGGTTCCATCCACAATTTTTTTATAAAATTTTTTTGAAAGATCACCATCGCTTTTTAAAAGGCTACATTCGTCAATTCATTTTCATAATTAATGGGCAGACAAAAATCAGCAGAAGATAAACGTAGAGCTGTAAAAATTTTCCGTTTCTCAGATAAAACAAAAATACATAATAAAAATCCCAGTCAATTCAAATACTGCACTGTCTCACTGTAGCATGGCATTTAAAATGTGTTCGTAAATTTTTTTGAAATCAAAAACGAGTAAGTACATTAAATAAATTCAGGCGTGTTTTTCCTTTTGCGCTACAGCTCTGCCCGCTCCCCCCCCTCCTGCGTGACGAAATGAATACTCGAGAAATCAAATATTTTTTTGTTTGCTTTCCTGTTCCGTTAACCAAATAAAAAGTAAATAAAATAAATATTTTTTGTCATTTTGTCGCTTCAATGGCTTAATCTGACTGACTGACTGCTTGACTGCCTGGCCGGCCTGCCGCCATACACCTCTGCAACGCCAGCCAACCCCACTCAATCCCACCCAATCCAGCGTCAATTTGTGGATGAGTGAGTAACGAGATTTTCTGTTTGCAACAGCTCAAAAATGCCTGCAGCAATTCGTTTTCCATTTCAAGTGACAGACCAAAGCCGGGTGGCAGGCGCTCATAATATAAGTACATTTGATATCTACAAACACACACACACACACACACACACACACACACACATACTGCGACAAGAATTTGGGGTGGTAAAGCAACATGTCCTGGAATGTGGCAGACAATGCGCCCTTGGCATAGGAGGTTGGTTTTTTTCCCATTCGCTAGGTTTTTTGTTTTTTTTTTTTGACTGAACAGCAGGCGGATATAAATTTGTTGTATACTTGTATTTTGTATGAATTATTGTTGTTGTAGGTGGTTGAATGGTTCAGCAAAGTAATTGTAAACGATGAGTATAAATAAATAAACATATTTGTCAATTTAGTGTATAAAATGTTCTCTAATGAGCTACAAGTAGCAGCAATTGAAGAAACAGCCAGGTTGTTGGGGGGAGTAACAACATAGAAGAATTGTTTTCGGGGGAAAAGTCGGTGTGGTGGGTGGAATGCAAATAGATTTAAAAGAGTTGCTGTAAAGAAAGCTAGATTTTGTATTAACCTTCTTTGAATGGATATGAATATCAAAATGTCTCAATTTAATTTCGCAACTCTTGTATAATTTTTGCAATAAACTTAGGTGACATTGATAATCGAAACTTATTTATTATTCATTTTTTTAAATGTCTAGGTTTTTATGTCGTTTGCTATTGATATTCTAAAATTTAGTGTAGGTTCTAATTAATTTCAATGTCCCATTCAAACTTAGGTGGACAATCACTCAAAAATATATTTGTATATTAAAACAAAACAAAAATAGTACTAAAAAAGTAAAAAGGCATGTTCGCGTCTAAAACGGAATTTGCCTATCCTTGCCAACTCGCCTGCCCCCCAGTTTCCGCTGCCTACTTTTTCGTTTAGTTTGGAACCTCCTCTACAGATAGCGGTCGAAGCTACGTGTAGGTCGATGGCACCTACCCATTATTCCTATCTGAATTGTTGTCCATGCAAAGTAGAAGAGAACTATACTTTAGCTACCCTAGAGGATTCGAAAGCTTTGCATGCCCAAATCTTAGACGTTCCACGGCTGGCACGCGTTAAGCCTGGCAGAACTACAGACGGTCAAAAATTTGCTATATATGTAGATCCACCGGTGAAAGGCTTAAATTACTTCCATTGTTTTAATATGTAAGAGATGTTATGTAGTTGTTCCTGTGTGTGTGGTTTATTCCCCCAATTTGTTTGCTATAGATATCTTACCTTAGAATAAGTCCAAGGTACTTGACCTCGGTTGGGAAAGTGAATTCTACCCGTGTAATGAGGGTGGTTTGAAAAGAGGAGTTTTATATTTCTTTTTTTTGGTGTTGCCTTTTAACTTTCTATTTTCTATGATTTCTCAATTGAAAAAAATGATTTTACTATTTAAAGACAGATCAATCCTGTTTTGGATGTCATTGCGAAGCATGCCCTATGGGAGCTCACAATGAGAGCGACAATGATAGATTTGACGTTGTATTAACAGGATCGAAAATGACCAAAAATTTAGTTTTTAACTTGATTTATATTTTCAACAATTTTTTGATATTTTTTTATACTTTCAAAAGAAGGCATATTCAGTAAGGTGGTGACCATTAGCGAATTCATACACAAAATTTACATGCGTTTTGTTCGTAGTTTTTGGTGTGATAATTGTCAAAGGCAGTCTAAGGCGAATTTTTAGGGCGAATCGAGAAAATAGAAACCATACAAACATACAGTAGCTATCCAAACTGGTCGAATGGCGAGGTTTTCATGACACATTTTTTTGTTAATTTTATATACAAATATACATAGCTAATACTATAACAAAACCCCTACAAATTGATATTTCAAACTTAATATAAAATTTATAAAAATTCAACAAATTTTCATTAAAATTTAAACAAATTTTAGAAGAGTTTTTAGAAAATTTTCGAATATGCAGTTTTATAGCTTATTTATTTTTAATAAAAAAAGTTTCCAAGGCCAAATTAAAAGATAATTATAAAAAACCAACGATAGCTTCTAGCCACTTCAATCTTGTACTTCATTATACTAAAATTAAATAAGCTAGAAAACTACACACCCAAAAAATTTATAAACATTCTTTTAAAAAAAATTTAAACTTTTTATGAAAATTTTTTGAATTTGTATAAATTGTGCAAAGTTTGAAACATTCATTCACATGGTTTTTGTTATAGTCTGAATCATAGTTTTATATAAAGTTAACGCACAAAATGTGTTACGAAAAACCAAGTTTTTCTTGCCAGTGTAAATAATTTTGCTTAAATAGCAAATCGAAAGTTTTTTTTTGTAAATAAATATTAATTTAGACAATCCCTACACAAATGCAATGCGAATTTACATGACACAAATCAAATCAGCTGTTCTTTTACCACCAACCTATATAAATTTGTCTTGTTTCAAACAATACAAAAATCCCATTTTGTCATAAAAATTGTTTTCCTATAAAAATGCTATTTTTCTCGTAGAACATTTAGCAAAAAAAAAAATGTTTCTCTTGATAATACTATTCTTTCTACCCAAACTAACTTCGTCTAGTATATGTTTTACAATAAAAAAGACTTTCAGCTTAAAACCAAAACAAAAAAAAGCCTATAAGCGTGTCTAGAAAAATTCGTATTCGAAATTCCACCGTTCTTATAATATTATAACTATAACACAAATATATAATATATGCATGAAAAATACACACACACATACATAAGTTTGTGGAAAAACACAGCACTCCAAATATTTATATGTGTAACTGTCAAGGGATTAGCCGTTCAGTATTAACGTGAGCCATAGTGTTACCAAATCTCAAAACATGTACCAATAAAAAATACACGTAATCAGCTGTACACACACACACTTACACACACACCTACAGTCACATGTACATATCTACTTATAGTATATCTAAATACATACATGTCAAATTATTTAAATCAGCAAGACGATGTAATCTCGATAAGCAGCATGAGGCTCACCCTCCTCCACTGGTGATTTGCTCCTAAATTTCACTGTCATTTGCATTTTGATATCAAAGCTGCGACAGATAGCAACTGTTACATAAACAACAACAACAACAACAAATAACGAAAGAAAACTACTAATACTATTTAACATGAATTGCCGCAACAGAGCAAGAACCGTTAAGATCTCACATAGTAAATATCGAGTGAATGTAGAAGTGTTTCGTGTTTTTTTTTATACACACTCTCCGCCAGCGGCTTAACACAGATTTCTTAGATTTCTTGTCGATTTAAATTAATTTACTTGTCTAATCTTAGGCGACCGCTTGCTTGTTGCTGGTTAGCGATGATTTCCACATTGATGGCTGATAAAGTTATAAAATTCAAGTGTACGTGCTAAGTTAGCATACGATAAACAATCACACACACACACACACACAGAAAACAAAAAACAAAAAACGGTTGCTCCAGTAGGTGCCTTTTTATTATTTTTTTTGTTTATTGGTCGGCACAGTTTTCTTAATACAAACGAAACTCACATATGGAAATTTTTTTGCGTCATATTTTTTTGTATTTACTTTTTAGTTTTATTTTACTTTTTTTTCTCTCACATCACACTCTTATGGCCCTACACTCAAATTTCGTTGTCATGTTGCAGTTTTTTCTTGGAAATCAATAGATTTAATTAAGTTGTAACTTTATATCGTTGTTTATGGATTTTAGTCCAAAGATGAGCACTAAAATTGTTTTTTGTCGATTATTAGGGTAATTTATGCGCGTACTCTTGTTTAAATTGTTATTTATGTATTTTGTACGTATTTTATCGCTTTTTAACTTACAAATCCATTGCGTTGTGCTCTTCATAAAAAAAAAAACAAAAAAAAACAAAAACAACATTTAGTTGTAGGTGCTGACACAATGTAATATTATAATTTTTCTAATAGATAAACGAAGCAAGCGACTAGTCAGTTTCAATTAAAATGTGATCAAAAATGTAACGGTATACTTACGGTGACCATATCTGTCCTTTGTCTTAAAGGGCAGCACTTTTTTTTGTGCCTTTTGGTATTTTGCTACCTTTTGCTAAATTAAATACAGCTTTTATGCTTTATTCCTAACATTTTCTTATACAAATTTTTCGTATTGCGTACCCTACATAAAGTTTATGACTTTACAAAAATATATTCAGGGAAATCTTCCACTGGATTCAGACAAATTTGTTGGTTCCGAAAAATGTTTAAGAAGAGCTAATGGACGGACAAACGAGATGTCAGAATGCTTTCTACGAA
The DNA here is from genome assembly GCA_951828415.1 of Anomoia purmunda. Classification (NCBI taxonomy): domain Eukaryota; kingdom Metazoa; phylum Arthropoda; class Insecta; order Diptera; family Tephritidae; genus Anomoia; species Anomoia purmunda. Next base: position 51,631,192 of record OX639995.1, read on the forward strand.
ACATGCATCAATAATAGTATCCACATCGAACGAAAAAATAAATCCTGATGAACCATCAACCAGTCAACAATATTTTAGATTATTTTTGAAGTGAAACTTCTTTGCGCTCGTTGGGCTGTGATTCCAATATCGAATGAAACGTAAAAGCGACAGGAAAAGGGAGGGGATGGCGCGCATGGTGGGGCAGTCGGACGGAAGGAGGCATGGGAGAGAAACGAAAACGCGACAGATTCGGAGTAGGAACAAACGAGAGAGGGGTAGCAAAGCGGACAGAGTGTGGCAATGATTGTTCCCTACATCACTCCGAACCGGAGAATTAACGATGTAATAAAATTCATACATAGAGCATTATTGGCATATACTCCCTCTGGTGCAGCAGAATTAGGAGAAGATTTGCACACTATGCCAATGATTTTAAGCGGTGATTTTAATGTCAATTTTGCCTTCGAAAAAGCTCAACCACTTGTACAATTTTTCGAAAGTAAATTTAATTTAAAAATGAATAATAATCTCAAAGATTCAACAACCTGATCAGACACGATAATAGTTGCAATTTTCTCGAGATATTTAAATAATTTACAATCACGAGTTTTCATTTCGTATTTTTCATACCACAAACCAATTGTATTTTTTCTTGAACATGAAAGTATGGAAGTGAATGAATAGATTTTTTATAAATGGCGGCGAAAACATCAACTATCTTGTTTCATTAACCTAACACCCTTAAAAATTCCAGAATAATGAATAGTGGCTTCTGTTATCGGGGAAATATTTCTATCTCATAAAACTTGCTGGCTAGCTGGGTGAGTATTTTTATTTCAAGTGCCCATCGAGATCCATGAAGTTTCACTTCTATCGCCTAGCTTTGTAGGCTGACAATTTTTTGTGTTTTTTCGAAAATGAGATGAATTAAATAAATAATGAAATCCATAATTAACTTCATAGTTTTTATTATAAAACCTACATAAATCGTCTAGTGCCTTGAACCATATTTTTTTCGTGTGTCGCACGAAAACGTGTGGCATGTCAGTTAAGATAGCTCACTAAAAAAGTCCATTTCAGTCAAGGTTTGGCTAAGTTATTCAAGTTTTTCAAAAACCCATCCTCTAAAAAACGTCGAAGACAGATTCAAAAATTTGATTTTTATGATTCTTTTGCACAACGAATTTTTATGCAGAACTTTGAAGGTTAAACTATTTTGTGACTCGAGGTGATTTTTTTGAAAAAATATTTCTAAAAAATATTTTAATTTATAAAAAATCCTAGAAATAGACATAATTTCAAATCGGTCAAGCTAACCTACATCTCAATATTATTTTGGCTTGATGAATTAAAATATAACGACTTTTTTGTTCCGATGGAAGAACAGAACTGACTTTCTTATGTTTATGGACTGATGCACCCTAATTTCATAATCTTTCAAAAAGTAAAGACAAAATAAGTATTCCGCTCTATCGTTTTTCGCAAATGTTACATTTAAAAAATATGATAATTAAATGTACGAGTTAGTCTTTGAAGTTCTTAAATATTGTAAATTATATCCACCTCTCACCCTTCCATAATAACAAAAACAATTGATCTAAACTAAATTTAGCACAAGGCTGTAGACCAACCCCTTTAAACAAAACTAAAAATTGAGGTGTTTCCGACCACTACCATGCCCCTTCCTATATAAAGGATCGATTTAGTAGGTTCTAAATTTAATCTAAAGATCGATGGACATTATTGTAACGAGTAAAAAAAGATCCATTACAAGGGCTTCCTAAAATGGAATGTTTAGCTTCAATGGGTTAAAAAGTTGCCTTACTTTAGTAGATATTGCAATATTTTTTTTTTTAAATGACTACCACAAAGAAAACAAAGCAAAATGTAATATAAAGAATAGTCTTGTATCGACTTAGGTCCACTTGTGAGAAAGCAAGTTATCTATTTAACTCAAAGTTTACCGGTTGAATTGATAAATTTTGTTTGCACAGCATTAGTTTGTGCATCCACTCAGAGTTACAAACGTAAATATTTAACCGAGCAATTATTCAGGGTTAAATTTTTAAGTTTATAGCAAAAGAAAAAATAAATTTGTCCAGCATCAAACAAATTTTTTGTAATAAACCAGAAAAAAAACGAATCGTTTTTTGCGACAATGATGCGGACACCTCCTCTAATGCGGTTTCTCCAATTCTTTTAACAGAGCTTTGGTAAAGCTAAGCGATAACTTTGGCGATGTTAGAGACAAACCATACGAAAATAATGGCTAAGAACTCGCAAATTTAACCTCAGTTACTTATCTCTTTATATATAAATATAACTATCGAATTCACGCAAGTGGGCCTTAATGAAAAATCGATCATATTTCTGAAGCGAACGTGCCATGATAAAAATTATAATAAATTAATAACTCCTACTAATTAACTAAATATTTATTAAAACTTTTGTTTGTTTGTTTTGGGTTGTGCTCAACCAAAGTTGTATTATTCCCATCTGTATTATAAAAGGAAAAAATAATCGAATATGATAAAAATTGGATACTAGGAAGTAAATATCGAATATCGATATTTTAAGATTTATCCATTATTTTCTAAAACAAAATTACGATATGTCGATATTTTTTGGACAAGCCTATATGCGTTAACTAGGCCAACGTAAGAGAAAAGATCACAAAATTATCGTGATGCGTATTTTTAAAATTAGCATTTGAAGCTTTGACTGCCTTTAAATCACACCTCGTGAATTGTTTTATGCTGAAACCTGATGATACTGGTCATCATATTTCGGGTTCCAAAAAGTCTTTTCGACTCATGGACTGATTGGCAAAGATTTCATTCTGGAAACTGAATTTTCCGACAATGTGACCAAATATCCCTTTCTAACGCACCGTGGCATTGAAATCGCCAAGCACGATATCGTGACGGAGATAGTGCTAGTAAGTGCTAAATATTTTCGATTACCTCTAATACAAATACTGATTCATATGCAAATAAACTTGATGAAATATTTCAGCTAAGTATGTAACGAAATTTGTTTGTATATCAAATTGAAAAGATTTTGTTAAAAAGTGGCCAACAATATTTTCGAAATCGTACTCACCTCGAACCTATTTAAATCATACATTACTCACCAAAAAAAAAAACAAGTAAATCTTCATTTAAAATCAAGTTGATATTCTACTATTTATATTATACATAACATATCAAATATTCCCTATTACTAAATGTTATTAGAATTCACACAAACCTAACTGCAAACAAATACAGCTAATGTGGCCTCAATTCCTCTATTTACGCCCAATTGTAGAACCAAGGCCCCTTTATGTAAAAATTTCAAAAAAAAGAGGCTATCCAAATTTACCTGCTTGAATTACTTGCATGTCAGCATAAGAGTTGTCCTCAATTTCGCAACAAAAGGAATAATAAAAATTTGACACCGAACACACTGCATAACTGTGCAAAAAATAAATAGAAAGAATATTTAGTACAACATTAAAAAGGTCAAAAAATGAGAATTACATAAGGTGCACAAAATACGTGCATAAAAATTACAAAAAAACAAAGAAATAAGTTCATTCTTAAGAAGTCAAACATGTGAAAAAGGTGAAGTTTTTATAAACTCACTTCCCTTTCCTTTGAATTTTCTTTTTAGTAAACAGAAAACGCATGAAAAATTCAACAACTTAGAATGAAAATTTGCTAAACATTAAGCGGCTAAGCATTTATATTTACACAACGTCTAAGGGGAGTAAAGAGAGATGGAAAGTTTGTTAAATGGGTGGGTGGGTGGTTGTAAGCTAAGCCAAGCGGATGGATGGACGTGTGACCTGGGCGCGACACCGGTGACCCGAGCAACCGAGCAAACAAATCGCTTATGAGCGCCTCGAGTCAGCATTTAGCACATCTGAGTTTGCACAAAGCAAATAGAAATAGCAGTAAACAAGTAAATGTAAACCAAGTGAAGAAAATAAAGTAGCGACGAAGCAATAACAATAACCAGGTTGTAGATTTGAGTACCACTGAAGCAAATCGATTGTTTCGCTAACCGAGCGCACTACTCGAATTAATCGAGTAAATATCGACCCAAGATATTGTGATATTGCAAATGGGCGAAATCAGATAAGCACCACGCCCACATAACGGTATTTTACGAAAAAACCGATATTTCAGTAACTATAAAATGAAATTTGTACAAACTTGATATACAGCATTGGTTGGAGAAAGGAACCCGTGGCTTACAAAACATAGAAAATGGGCCACTTTAGTGCAAAAAGGCATATCTTGAGGAAAGAATTGAAAAAATGTAACTCTAGCTGAACATACGATCAGCTGATTGTCTCTACTGCTTTTCACCACAGTCTTTGGTGAATTTTAAAGAGCCTGTTGCTTACTGAATACTCTAATTGTCTCAAGTTATGAAGAGTTTCTCTAATTGAAAGTCTCACATTTAGTGACTTTAGATTAGACTGAATTACAGAATATCGGCATTAGTCTTATTTATATTTTAAGCATCATAGTGTAACTACAGTATAAATAGTTTTATCCAGCGTGCCAGTGTAATGCAATAATATTCATATTTTGATTTCTGCTTTTTCCATATTTCCAAAATCGACATAATAAAACGGTTATAAGCCGGAAAAGGCACCGTGTTTTTTTTATGGCTGGGAAGTGTTGGACAATCTAACACAAGCGTGATTTGGGATTTGAGAGCGGAGAAGAACTCAAGTGGGGTCGACACAAAATGGGAGTATGTTGACTGATTTTATGTATTGCTGTACTTTAATTTACATTTCCCACATTATTTTATTTTACTGTACTGATTATAGAAAATTTGCAAAGGATATTCTGATGCTTGAAATTAAATTTTTGCTAAGTCAGCAAATCGATTTTTAATACAAAAATTTGTTTTTTTCATTTTTATTGCTTTGAAAAACGAGTACTTCGGAAATAGGAGTGCATTTGCAGCTAAATGTACATATGTAGATATTTAGTTGGCGTGAGTTTGGGAAGATAAACTCTATTCGGTAAACTAAGATATCTCTCTATGAGTGTTCCGTAGGGAAATTATTTTTTTTTATTTCTTATCCTTTTATATGCTTAGAAAATTCCAATTCTGGCTTTAGCACCCAATAAACTTAAGCTCCGTGCCATTAACCATGCACACCGCGGCTAAATAATCTCTGGTAATTTCGTTGCGCACAAATTGCATTTCAGTTAAGTGCTTAAGTAAATTCGGAAGCCCAATAGGAAATTTGCTAAGTTCTTGTTCATGAGTCCGCTTTTTGAAATGATCTTCTCTTATTTAAATGCGTCAATTAAGCTTAATTTTCACCTGGTTCGATTGAAGGATTTTAGGAAGGCGGCTCATTTGCAAAATGTGTCGGGGCGTAAGAATGTCTCTAATTGGAATTTACGTCGGGAAAATAGGGAGATCCAGCAGCTAACTGATTGAACGTTATCAATATTAAAAAAAAATATAAAATATGTGTAGATGATGAATGAGGAAGCTTTGAAAGCTAGCGTTCCAGAGCGGTATAGGAGCTCGACTGGGGGTGATTTCAACCGTGGAGTCTGGCCGGGGGAGGAACTACATATGTAATTTGAAAATAATTCAAAGTTATTTTCCAGGCACTTCCATCTTAAATAGTTGAGCAGGTGTCATCCCGTCTGGTCCTGTATATGTAAATCCTATCTGTTAAAGCTTTTGATAGCCCATTAACCCTTTCTGACGAAACAAGAACGTTCATGATATTTGAAAAAATAAATGATGGAGTGATTTACTCCACAGTTGTGTTCCCAGGAAAGTGGGTATCAAGTAACAGCTCAAGGGCTTCCCTTCTCGTACAGATTCAAAAACCGTCCGGCTTTTGTAAGAAATAATCTTTTGTGGACTGGCAGTGGCGGAAACTTCCAAGCCACCACAGAACCTTCTCCACGAAGATATTTTTGCCTCTTTTAAAGCTTTTTCTGGGCACGAAGCAGCTTGTTCTCCTGGCATTCAAGCTCAGATCTAAGCCTCTTGGTGTTATTGAATTGCTTCCTGCAAGATTTTCGAAGGCAGTCTAGCTCACGCGACCAACACGGTTTAGGGGCAAGGCAAGCCTGACTTAGGGATTCTGAGCAGGCAACTGGAAAAACGTTGGCCATCGTTGATCATTTTTTTTTTAAACTAGGCTACTTAAATTATCCTCAAATAACTTTATATAAGAGCTCCAAGAAGAGAATAAAAGTTCGTCTAGAACTCGCCAGCTCTCAATCATCTCATATAAACTTTCACTGCGTAAAGTTATGTCTCATATCTCCTTAAGATTTTTAGGTGGGCTCCCTACCTATATTGCAAATAAGTAGTTTATTTGTTAGAAGGTAGCTGAAAAGTAACTCGCCTCGATCATTTATACCGGTGCTTCCCAACTGAACGTGGTAAGTACTCGCATCGCTTCCGACCAAAATAAGACCATTCTCAGGTTTGGTCACCAAGCTCCGCTCCGTTAAATGAGGAGGGTGCTGAGCGTCGTAAGACATATTTGCTGGTACCAGCACGATGAGCATGCCTTCTAGCTCCACGAGGATTGCCGTAACGTCGCCATCACTGTAATTAGTTAAAGAAATATATCTAAATCTCTTTTTTGCCCAGAACTCAGGCTCTTATTTTACCTCTACCACGCTCCAAGTATAGCTAAAGCCCGCGGCACTCAATTCACAGACCCTTGAGTTACAAATCCATCGTTCTTGTGGGAGTACCGCCGCAACGTGACCTTTGGTCTGGTGACCTAGACGAGCGGCAGAGACTGTTTTAGATTCGTTGAGGTTGACCTTACGTAAGAAAACCGTCTTCCCCTACACGTATTATTTATACTAAATACGTCCACGGTTCACTATCTACTTATATTTAGCTAACAGCTAAAATGGAAGCAATATTTTTTTGTAATTCACTGTCAATGAACAATTATGCTTCCTACATGCCCCATGACGGATTCAGCTATATATTCCAGTATTTCCCTTCTATGAGAAAATAAAGTTATATTTACATGGTATACTATAGAAGAACGTTTACGATATGTTCTACCAACGGAATTAAGTAGTTACAACTAAACAAAATCATGAAACATTAATTGGGCCAATTAATACGAGCCAGAAACGAATGGCACACACTGGACCTCATTCACTTTTTTCCATCAAGACAAAGAGAGCACTTTTTTATGTAGACAAAAACACACATTGCGTGTTAAGCAAACAAACAAACAAATAACACACACACACACCCGCACACGCAAACCATCATTCGTTTTCCCCAAAGTGTGTGTTTTACAAAGGAACGCAATTTTCGTCTGACCATTTGAGGGCAACTCCTTAGGGTGCTATACGCCAATCATTGCCCACAGAGTTACGAGGTAGGAGAATTTTCCGAATCTTTCGCTACAAGTGAAAACCAAATGCACATATACACACACACGGAATCAGTGATAATCAAAAGGCACGCAGTGGTAGTTAAAGTGGGAACAAAAGAAAGAAAGAGCAGGAAAGCGGTGGACAATAGAGTTTGCCTTGCCACCTGCCGATCTCAAACTTAGCCTCAGTTTACACCAAACAATCATTCAGCGGTGGCAAGTGTTTAGCGAATATGTTCACCTTTTTACCCTATGCAATGACAGTTAACTAAGTGACAAAGCGGGCACGCAGCGAATGGCAGGAGAAGGAAAAAAGGACAATGAAAGAAAGCAGGCAGGCAGGCAGGCAGGCAGGTTAGAAACGGCAGCGCAGAGAAATGGTTGACTCAAAAGTTAGATACAAACAATATGCGGTGTCGTCCTTTTTTCTATTGAATTTCTGCAACTCAACTGCGAGTCTTTCGCTCCACCATCCGCACCATTCTACTGTTTATCTTGTTGATTATTTTTGTCTTTGCTTTTGTTTGTTTGTGCCACCTCCCTTTTTTTCTTTCTTCAGAGAATTTTTCGCAAAAGTTAAATAAAATGTGAAAGTAAATTTTATATGTGAAAGAACAAAACACATCAGAAAATATAAAAATGCTGTCAAAATCAACACAATAGCGAACGAATAACATCGGCAATAAAAAACAAAAAAACTTTGCAAACAGTTTGAGTGACTCACAAACAAAAGGCCACAAATTAAACAAGCGATTGCCCGCAAAACGGCCATCCATCCTGCCGGCTTCCAGTTTACTATCTCATATCGTAAGAAGTGCTAATCTTGTCTCTCGATTTCATCTTACAATTGTTGTTAATGTTTTTTCTTTGTTGTGGTTAATGTTCACTCGAAAGCAGCAGGGATGCATGTTGTGTATGAGGATAATCCATTTTTGAGTGGTGGTACAACTACCTACAGCTGGCCGAAAGGTTTGGTCGTATAGTTGTAAACATTTTGTGGGCATTGGTGGTTTCATTCGATGCACCGTTGGTTTTTGCATTTCCGGTCGGGCAGTAGGTGTAATTATTCATATTCATTCTTCTCTTCTTGCACATAATTTGAATTTTAATGCTTGTTGCGGAAGTCAGCATGTCCTAAAGGACATAATAAAATATTTTTTGATTAGAATGAAGTTTTAGGCTGGGTTTTCCAAGCGAAGCTCCATGTCTTAAATGGCGTTATTCAGATGATCTCTCCGAGTAAAGAGATTGTTTACTACCCTTGAACTACCTACGCACAGTGGTCACGCCACAATAATAAACATGTCAGAAATACTAAGCGAGCACCGATTTCAATGAAATTTGGCACATACCCGGTACATATCTTGCTTTTATGATGTTACTTGTCCCGGCCAGGATATGAACCCGGGAGCTTCCGGCGCTATAACCACCTATGCAACTTTGGCCGATTTCAACAAAGCTCCTCTGCTTTGCTAACTGGTGCCAACTAGGGGCACCAAATAAAGCCAAGTCCTTCGCCACCCGGTCTGTCCAATGCAGAGGAGGCCTTCGTCTTCCTCTGCGACCACCAGCGGGTACCGCGTTAAATACTTTCAGAGCTGGAGCATTTTCTTTGATACGTACAGCATGGCCTAACCAACATAGCCGCTGCACTAGGTCAATGTCGTTATAAAGCTCGTACAGCTTCATCGTTCCATCGTTTGCGGTATTCGTCGTCGCAAAGACTTAAGGGTCCAAAAATCCTTTGAAGAATCTTACTCTCGAACACGCCAAGGGTCATCTCATTCGATGTTGACAGCGGTCACGCTTCTGCGTCATAAAATAGCACAGGCATTAGTAGAGACTTATGGAGTGTGGATTTTGGTTCTTCGAGTGAGGGATTTACAGCCCAATTGCCTACACAGTCCAAATAGCATTTGCTCGCAAGAGATATTCTCAGTTGGATTTCGAGGCTAACATTATTGCAGGTGTTAATGATGGTTCCAAGATAAGCAAAGTCCTCTACTTTGTCAAAATTGTAACTGTCGCGAATGCTCTGACTGTTTTTTTTTGATGACAGGAAGCACCTCGTTTTGCCATCGTTCACCTGCAGACCCATTCGCTTCGCCTCTTTATCAAGCTTAGAAAAGGCAAAAGTACCTGGCGAGTCATTTTTGCAGCTACAATTATCTTTTCTAACCTAAGTTTAAAGTAGTTGCATGAAAGAAAGTCCCCCTGTGTGAAACCTCGTTTGGTTTCAATCGAAAGCTAATTTAAAGTGGTCGATCCTCTTCTCACGAGTCATTCCCAATATTTGCCGTATCGTGAATATCTGGCCCATGGCAGATTTACCAGGTCTAAAGCCTCACTGGTAAGGTCCAATCAGTTCTTTGACGGTTGGCTTCAGTCTTTCACACAATACGTTCGATAGAACCTTATATGAAATATTAAGGAGGCTGATCCTGCGGTAGTTGGCGCATATTGGGAATGAATTGGCGATGCGGAAATATTTAATGCTATTGGGGAGAATATATTGTATTTTAATTAGGTGAAAGAAAATATGCCAATTTAAAGAATAAATTACAACATCAAACAAGAAAATTTTTTTTACATTCTCTTTTTATAAACTTTGACTTATTGAGTAAAAATTTGTGTTATTTTTTAAACAATTTATTTACAGTTGTCTCCTTCTTTTAGCATTAATAATAGAAGAGCATCATTCTTACTTGGTGAAGTACACATTTTGAAAACAAATTATGAAATTCAAAAATCAATCAATTCCAACTGAGGAAAAAACACGTTGGTATGAATATTTTGTACCGGTGTGTGGAGTGCTAAGGAAAACTCTAAATCGGAAAGAAAAAATTTGCATAATAGTGATATATTTACTTGTGTATTCCAAACTATTACCACTTCTTTTTCGTCATAAAATAAGGCAATTAAGTATCTCAAGAAATATTTTTCGATCGCTCTTCCGGCGCCGCAGGCTAAATCGACTCACAATTGGCTGATGTAAATACAACTTACTGCATATCCTACATATGTATATTCTATTTTAAATCACCCTGAAATATTAATTGTCTGGTTAGTAGGTCTATGCCATAAGACAGTAAATTGCTGACAATTATTTACTTGCTATTTTTTTACATAAGTGGCTATAAAGTAACCAATGCTTAGTTTTAATACATTTTTAACAAAGCTATTAATTTTAACAAACGAGGTAAACGATAATTTAAATACAGATTTTAACAACTTATCTAGTTGTGGAAGATTTGTTATTGGTCGACGCCTGCAGACGTCTAGCGAGTCTAGCAAGCACAGTCACACGAGTGTAGTTATACATTCCCAGCAGTATTTGAGGTAAGGTGATGCAAATTCAGTATACTTACCTATAATTTTCAGTACGAAAAATGTCATGCCTGAAAAGCTAAATTGCACATAAAAATATTTAAAAAGAATTATTACCAATTTCTACAACTATCTTAACTAATGCTACTATCAATTCCTAGTACTATTTTTACTAATTGCTTCTACTTTTTTCCTAATTTCAACTCGTATTATTTTTCTACTACTATTTTTACAGTGCTACTACTATTTTGACAAATTTCTACTACTATTTTAACCAATTTCTACTACTATTTTTACTAATGTTACTACTAGTTACTTCTATTACTTTTCATATTTTGTCTTACTATTTTTACAAATTTCAACTACTATTTTTATCACTTCTAGTTTAGTTCTAAGTTTTTGATAATTTCTACTACTATTTTTACTAATTTCTACTACTCTTTTATACAAATTTTATTCCTATTATTATTAATTTCTACTAGTATTTCAACCAATGCTACTACTAATTACTAGTACTATTTCTACTAAATTCTAGCACTCCTTTTACTACTTCTATTTTTACTAATTTCTGCTACTATCATTACTAATTCCTAATACTATTTCAACTAATGGTACTATTAATTACTACTACTATTTTTACTAATCTCTACTACTACTTTCACTAATTCTACTATTAACAACCACTACTATTTAACATTTTTCCACTACTATTTTTACTAGGGCCACTATTAGTTGCTACTACTATTTTTACAAATTTTACTAATGCTACTACTAATTACTACTACTATTTCTACTAGATCTTACTACTATTTTTGCTTATGCTACTCCCTATTACTACTACTATTTCTACTAGATCCTACTACTATTTTCACTCATGCTAAAACTAAACAAACTGAAAAGGATGTCTTGTAGAATCGGTACAGCAGTTTTACTTCTAGCTCGCGCTCTTACACGGTACACGTTTTATCTTTTTTTGCTGGATATGCTCGTTTCCCGTTCTACTTTTTTTCCTATAGAAATTTTCCCTTCACGTTCGTTAGTTTTTAGATAGTTCTTTTTAGCACCATTTCTAGTATTTAAAAACGAATGAGAATATTTAGATTGTGTTACTACATCCTTACTGAATATCCCGTAGAAAAGAAGTGCGGTTTTTTAACTGGAAAATACTGTTGGGTTCTTATTTCCAAACATATATATGTATGTAGATATGCAACAGTAAATGTGTTGCCCAATATTCTTGACGTCAATAGGGTACTAATTTCTTAGCGCATCTTTTCAAAAATATATAATTTGGCAGCAACAAAAAACTGCAGCAAATGAATTTGATGTAGAGACAGAGTTGTAATATGCGCAATATTTGTAAGCGAAAAAAAAATTAACAACATTCTGCGCGGAGCCATGGAGTACAATTTACACACATACAATGCAAAGTAGATATGTACATAGCTAGTAGGTGCGGCATGCTGGGCTAATGATTTTGGTGGTAGGTATGTAGGTAGGTAAGTGATTGGTTGCGCATGCGCATCACACAACTTGAGTTTCAATATTTTAAATTTCGATAAAGAATGCGTATCTAATGGCAAAATCGAAGCAGAAAATCGATGGGAAATTACCGGGTGATGGTAATTTGAAAATTTTTTTGTATGCAGCGACTGGCGGTAGATTGTGACACAACTTTTGTTGGTATTTTGCGATAAAGGTAGTTATTATGTGTAATTTTAGAAATACAAATTGGTTAGTCTCCAAATGTCTAGCGTATTTACTTGGTAAGAAAAAAAGTTGTGAACAAAAGAAATTTGTTATAAATTGTACCCGCAACTATGTCTGAAGAGAGGCTGTGGTGTATATTTTACAAATTAGTCTTGCAAATGTTTTGCATTTGGCTGAATTCATTTAAACTGAGAGGAGAGAAAAGAATTTCCTGGTCCCTGACCTTAAAGAACTTGTAGTCGAATAGTTTTGTAACACATTTTAGTTGCTTTATTTTCCGTAGAATTTTCTTATATACAAGTTTAAATAGAAAATAAAAATTTATTCAAATATTACTTAGTATTGGATGAAAAATAAATATTCATTCATCATGCAAATACTTCTGAGGGGTGAACAAATTTTCATTCATAAAACAAATATGTAATTTTGAATGACAAAATAATTAAACGAAGTATAGATTTTCACACACCAACAAATAAATTTTTAATCGTCATCCAATTGCTTTTGGATTGCAAATAAATTTGCGTTCATCATTATTCAGTCATTCAAATCATGATGAATTAACATTTATTCGCCATTCGTAATTACTTGAATAGTGAATGAAAGCTTATTCGTCATTAAAACTAACTTTAATCACGAATCAAAATTTTTTCTTATTTTTTTCTCAAAATGAACATCATTACATTATAAATCAATACAAATTTTCACCTGCTGTCCGGTACCGTAGTTGAAAAAAGTTATAGGCCTAACACAATGTAATTCCAGTTTAGTTGTTTAGTTTTTTTTTCGATTTTTATGAATATGACTCAATTCCGGTTATAAATGTAGAATTTAGCAATAGTTCGACGATGGCGCCATCTAACAGCGTTCTACAAACAAAACATGATATTTAAATGGCACATCTATAAACCCGGTTTGCCTCCAAACCAAATTGAACGAGGGATGACATAAATTCTCTCAATACATATATAAATTACGTATGAAAAGACATGACATAGCTTAAAAACAGATTAACGAATTTTAACCAAATTTTTAAAGTTCGCTTAGCTGACCAGAAAAAAAAATATTATTTTATATAAATATTATTTCTTCGTCTTCGTCTTTTTTGTCGCCTTTATATACTTAATTGCAATTGAATGCAATGCATTTCGTAAGCCTAAATATATGTGGACACTTCTCAAAACAGTCTTCAAGCTCTTGCTTTTTCAACTTATAAAGTACAGTTGACGCAGTTAATGTCATTTATCTCAGCATTGTTATTAAATACCTTCCTCTCAAATTTATTTTAATTTTTGGAAACATCCAGAAATCACACGGTGCTAGATCTAGGGGATGGTCGTATTTCTTCGACGCCAAAGATGGTCTTTATTTTAGCAGTGTGTGCTAGTGCGTTCTCATGATGTAAAAAGTAACGCAAAAAATTGTCTTTCTTCCGTTTTTCCAAAAAGAATTTTATAAACTTTTGGTAAGATCTTTTCGGTATACCATTTTGCAGATACCGTTTGACCATTTTCCAACGAAAGGTTTTCGAACTGGGAAGTAAACTGTATTCAATACTTTTGTTGCTGATTTTTGTAACTCTACGGGTGAGTTTGCTCCTCTTGGGATCCATACCATTTACTACTAATTACTTTCTGTATCGTATTTATAGCACAAAGAGATTCGTCACCAGAAACGACTTTACTAAAGTTCAAAGATTACCCATTTTCGAATTTATTTAGCAAAATGTACTCGTGCCTCTTTTTGGGTCTCATTTAAAATTCGTGGAACCCATGGAACAGATTTATTATCCCAGATAATTACTTAATGTTCGCGATAAATACATGGCATCCAAGCCCAATTCATCATCATCATCATTTCGTGTACCAAACGTAGACCCCTGTCGGCCTTGGGCTTCATCAGAGCCACAGTGCTGTTATGAGTGGAAGATTTTGGTCGATCTTCTCGGGGCTCGCGCTCTACAGAAAAGCGTCCGGTATGGAATCATCGGAATGACATAGATGTAGTCTGTAGAGATGGTGCAATCGTTCCATATGCTATTTGGCATTTATTCCGTATTTGTATTGGCTTTATGTTACGCCAAAAACAGAAGACGATCTCAATTTTCTATTTTTGAGTGATTGGTGGAATTGCGTCAGATCCATCCTCAGCTATTTTGCGTTTTCTCATCTGCCTTTTCACCGATCGTTTTAATATTTAGAAAAAGGTTTCGTAAAACAATTGCAAAGGGTTTGGTATTTTTCGTTTTTGATTCAAAGTTTCAAAAGTTACGAGGGAAGTGAAGTTTTGTTATAACCCTTACATATACCTTAGGTGGGGCATGATTGGATAATTCGGGCAAGGTTAGAAAAAAATTTGAAACACTTACGATAAATCAGGTCATCCAAACTTTCACATTCCATTTTCCATTTTATGGCAAAAGATACAAAAGCCAATCAGCGCAAAAAAAAATATAGAAAAACAATCGCAATTTGCGTAAAATGTAGCTGTTACATGAAAAAAACAAGGACCGTAACGGTTATAATTTTTATCAAACGAAATCAAGACTTTATCATTGTTTAGTAACTTTTATTTTTTCGATCAGATTTCAACGATATTGTGTGACTTGAATTTCAAATTTTTCGATCACAAGAAACGCAAAAAAAAACTTGTCGGCTATGACAATAATAGCAACAATAACAAAAATACGATTTATGTTTTGTGAACGAAAAAATAAAAATTACAAAATTTGGATGAAAAATGATAGGAAAGTTTTAAATCCAAGAATAACGTTTTTTTTTTGTCGAATAAATAAAAATCGCAAAACGTCCATTAACTTTGAAAGCAAAAATTAAAAAAAAAACGATCAAACTTGGTCGAAAAAATAAATATCACAAAAAATCAATTATACAATACAATTATAAAATAACGATGCCTGAAAAAGTGACCGAGACCAATATTTCGAAAAACCGTCAATCAGAATTGCTAACCTCTTCAGAGTTGCACGTTATTGTAATAAAATTTAATGAGTTGTAAAACTGCATATTTTAAAATTTCCCATATATTCAAAATTTTGATAAGAAATTTTTGAAATTTTAGAAATTTGCAATTTGAGATATATTGTCTTTGTCATAAGATGAAATATATTTTTATAAAAAGTTAACGAAAATAAATGTATCACGAAAACCATTGTGGATATTATGAAAAAGCTACTATGTTTGTTGGGGATGCAAAATAAGATATGTAGAAAAATCTGAGCATTTGTAGTGGAAAAAACAATCCGGTTTTGACTTAAAGTTCAAAAATGTACCAAAAAATTAGGCATGGCTTCAAAACCACATATATTTTAAATAAATGGTTCAAGGAAAAATAATACTATAAATATTCCAATGTAAAAGGAAACTGTGAATATTTATATTTATATCTGCCATCTATGTATGTATTTATAAATATTTCTCTCGCATAAACTTTTAAACTACAAGTGTCCATCGTTGAAATTTTAAGTGGACAAAGTAAAAATTTCCAACGGTCAAAATAAATTTGTCCACTGAATAAAATCTACAATTGAATAAAACTATACTAAATAGTTCAAGTTCATTATTTTTCAAATATCTATTTTAGCCTCTAGGCAAATCAGCTTTCAAAAATTTCAATGTGAACAAAAAAAATGTTGCAGCCTCAGGCGAAATGTTTTTGTAAGTTTTACAAGGACCCTGAAATTTGTGCGGAGTATTTTTGTTGCAAATGTGAATTACATATATCCACGCAAACCCTGATGTTGATTTTATCCAAAGAGCTTACCTGCTTTAGAACACCGTACATCTGTGCAGAATTTAAAAGTTATGGCTTAATAAAAATTAGAATTCTTTTTCTTTACATTCATCTTTGGTACAGCATTTTTATGAGTTAAAATGTCAAGGCAAAAAAAAAACTTGAATTAGTGTTAAAAAATGAAGCCAACTTGAACAAAAAAAAATTTTAATATGCATTCCATGCCCTCTCGCACTGCTAACATGCTAAATGACTTAAAACCAGTCGACCCCCGCTAAAAAAAGGAAAGCCTATTAATTTAACACAACTATTAAAAAATACTTTGGCGCAGGTCTCCACCCACTGTTGCCACAGTTTACAACAGAAGCGCAGTCAAAAGGACTACCCATTTGCTGATAAGAAACTCATAATTGCCGTCATTAAAATGAGACACAGCTTGGCAGCTGCTAATCTGCTGTTGGTTATGAAAAACCGCTAAGCTTACTTTAAACAAAAAACAAACAAAAAAAATTAAAAAAAGTGAAAGAAGATAAAACAAAATATAAGCGTAATAAAGATGAGGCACTATATCTCAGCTATAGCATTTTACAACTGATACTTTGTCAAAGTCAAAGCACGTAAGATTTGTAATAATAAAATGGCATAGAGACTGGGAAGCGCAATTGTTGTGCGGTCATCGGTCAGCTGCGGCTGCTGCTGCTGCTCCTCCTTAGCCATCTACTTTCAAACATCCCAACCACCCAACCTCCCATTGTTTTGATTGTGTGTGTGCTTTGAAAAGGGAAACTAATTAAAAGTAAAAGTAAACTGTACTATACACAAAGGCAAACGCAGGCAAGAAAACATATTTTAAAATGACAAGGAGAATGTTTTTAAATTCATCTTAATGTTGATAGAGAGTTGACAAAGGAATTGGCAAACTTTGGCGAGTGTGATAAGCAGTTACGTGGGTAGTAGGTAGCTTTAATAAGGTGGAAAGTACTAGCAGGAGGGATGTCCACTCTATTTTCATTCAACTGAAGACTTTTCTCCCAACATTAGATTTATATTAATTTTATTTCTCCATTGTTTCTAATTCTCATATAACTATAATTTTAAAGAAATAAAGAT
Organism: Anomoia purmunda; assembly: GCA_951828415.1. NCBI lineage: Eukaryota > Metazoa > Arthropoda > Insecta > Diptera > Tephritidae > Anomoia > Anomoia purmunda. The sequence goes on from OX639995.1 coordinate 51,648,461, forward strand.
GCAAAATTAAATTTTAAAAAAATTTGTGTCTCTTAAGCAAAAAATTTCGGCTGACAGCTGCTTGGTCCAAATACATTTTGAAGTGTCTTCTTTCTGATGTGATAAAATATTTAACAAAAATACGCTTATTTGAAAAAATTAATTTAAAAAAGTACCTTTCTTACCGTCGCATTTTAAACTTCAATTGATTACAAGTCGAACTCATATAAGGTGATATCTTCCCATGTGCTGAATGCAAATGCATGAGCAAAATAACACAAACAAAAAACAAAATATATTCGCCTTGGTTATCTTGATATCACCTCCTATAGATCCGTCGAGCAGTTTGCAAGTCGAATTATAAAAATCGTTCAATTATTACAGAAGTTATATCACCGAAAAATACCGGAAATAATTCTTTCGGTCAAGAAAAAAATTCGTGTCCAATCATTTTGACCAAGAAACAACATAGTCCATATCATCCAATTCGGGCCAAAAATATTTGGTTATCATTGAGCGGTAGCGATTCCCATTCTTGATCATCGGAAGAAGTACGGCCCAATGACGCCGCCGGCCCATAAACCGCACCAAACCGTCATAACGCATATTTTGCTTATTGACGAAGCCATTCAGCCAGAAATGACGACGACCATAAATTGGACGTAGCGCTCTTAAAGTTGAGGCCATTGACTCCGAATTTCGGTAGTAAATTTTACTAATTTCGACTCGTTGTTGGATCGTATATCTTTCCATGATGAAATGGCAAACCCTACTGTAGAGAAATGTCAAAAGAGCGGGGAAAAATATGGCGTCGTTTGCTGTCAATATCGGTGTACTTTTGTAGCGTCCCTATTGCAAGACCCTATATAAGCGAAAAAGTTTAATTTTCTCGTTTCAAAGAATAGTTTTCGGCATAATAGTAATCATATTTGTTTCGGACGCCTGAAATATTAGAACCTAATTTTTTCCTCCTTACGCTGTGCGACAATTTTGTGGCAACTCAAACAGGCCTGGACTTTGATAATATTTTCTGAAAATATACCTATCCAGTAATTAAATACCGATGGACTTGCAAAAGTTAACTCGAATTTTTGTTTTTAGGGCGAACTAAAGTTTTCATGTCGCGGCCTAAGTTGTTTTCAAAAACATTAAAAAATTATTTTTTAATATTTGTCCGTGTGAAATTTAAGGTTAAAAGCGAAATTTCACGGGAAAGATTTTCGTTAGAAGATTAAAATTCTTTAGAAAGTTATTCCTGGGAAAATTTCATTAGGGGCATTTTCAGACAAAATCTATGTGCGATTCTATATAAAATGAAATAACAAATAGTTTCAAATATAAATTTGAAAGCAGCGCTCTGTCTCTTATCTTAAAATAATATAAATAAATTAAATGTTGGATATTTCAAAGGGATATATTTTTGTGTTTTGTTTTCTATAAAAATTTGGTCTAATACTATAATTTCATAAAATATTAACAAAGTCCAGGTTTTTGCACAGTATAATTTGTGACAATCGAAATACATATTTCATTTTAAGTTCCAGTCGCTTGGTATTGAAAACTTGAATGGAAATTGAAATTTTTACTTACTCGTTTCTCTTAGATGTTAAAATATTCTCAAAAAACAATAATTAAAAAAAAAATGTATTAAGTTTATTATACTAGTATTACAATAGTTCTTAATTCGTTCAAGTCGTGTGCAGTCCAAATATCAAAACAAAATCGAATCAATACCAACGTCTGCATTTTTTTAATTTTAATTCCTATGATGTATGTACTTCCTGCCATATATGTATGTAGAAGGTTTTTCAAAATACATATGTCGACTTCTGCAAAATCTATTTCTTATTATATACATTTGACGGTTTGATATACATTTTTTAGTTTAAATCAAATTTATGATATGTATTTTTTCATAATTTCTTTTTTTTAATATTGACTAATTCATTTATTCTATTTTACTTGCAGGTAAGTCATGGATAAAATGCTCATTATTGATCGTAAGTTCGAAAATATTTATTGGAAAATGGCGGATTTGGATATATCTAACTCTACAGTTCGAAATTTTTCTTACCAGTCTGCATAAGGTATTTGCTTTGTTGTAACATCATAAAACTAGAGAACGACCTAACACCGATTTTTAAGACCAAATCGAACTGAACATTTCCAAAGTCTAAACTAATAATTAATTTGTTTTAAAAATTCTCTACGTAAAATATTCTTATCAAATTTTGTAGAATGAATTTGAAGTGACAAATCTTGTCTAGACATAAATCCGTAAGGTGTTTGTCGTTAACTTTATATAAAATAAAATAAAATAAAATAAAATAAAATAAAATAAAATAAAATGGAATAAATTTATATAAAAAAAGGAAAATAAATTAAATTAAATTAAGTTAAAGCGCAACAAAGTAAACTTAAATTAAATAAATTAAAAACAAAAATCAATCAATACAAATTAAATCAGTTTAAACTTTTTTGAAAAAAGCAATCTATAATGACATGAGAAATAAGAAAAATATACAATTTAATAAAATAAAATAACATAAAAATATAATAAAACAAAATTAAATAAAAAACGATAAATAAAAAAGAAACTAACGTAAAACAAAGCAATACAATATAAAATTCAGCAAAGTAAAATAGTGTATTAAAGGGGAAAAAGTAAAATATAATATATTACAATAAAACAAGATTAAAAATGTAATACTATTAAGTAAAATAAAATAAAATAAGGTAAAATAAAGTAAATAAAAAATTAAATAAAATAGCTCAAGCAAATTTAATAAATTAAAATAAATTAAAATTAAATTGGAAACTTACAATAATAAAATTAAACCTAACATAATAATAAACAAATAAAGGTAAAGTAAAATTAAAATTACATCAAATAAAATGAAACAACATAAAATAAACTAAGAAACAAATTTAAAAAAAAATTAATTAATCACAAAATAGTTGTTACTTCCTGTCTTATTTTACTTCATTTTATTTTTATTTACCTGATTTTTTTATATTGTATGTTGTTTCATTTCATTTTAAACTTTTTAGTTCATTATATCTGTTATTTATTGGGTCGTGCGAGGGTTTTCCAAAACTTGAACGTTTATTTAAGAAAAGCATGTACCATATTTATGTATTGTTCAAGTGTATTATTCAAAGTATTGCCCATCTGAAGCTATGGCTTTTTCCCATCTTTCTGGCAATTTGTGGATCCCATCCCAAAAGAACTGCGCCGGCTTGGCAGCCAAGAATGAATCAAGCCAATTTTTGATATCCTGCTCTGATGTGAACCGAATTCCAGTGAGGGCGTTCTGCATCGATCGGAACAAATGGTAGTCAGACAGGGCAAGGTCTGGGCAATAAGGCGGGTGGGGTAAAACTTTCCATCCACTGTTTTCCAAATAGTTCTTAACCGGAATAGCAACGTGTGGCCGAGCGTTGTCATGGTGGAAAATTATTGTCTCATGTCTGGTCGCATATTCCGGGCGTTGGCTAATGCTCTCTCCAAACGGATTAATTGTGTTCGGTAGCGTTCTCTATTGATGGTTTTACCTGGTTTTAGCAGCTCATAATACAGCACACCCTTCTGATCCCACCAAATACAGAGCATTACCTTCGCGCCATAGATATTCGGCTTAGCCGTTGATTTGGCTGGTTGGCTGAATTTCACATATGATTTTTTTTGCGCTTGGGGTTGTCGTAATGGATGCATTTTTCATCACCAGTAACAATCCGATGCAAAAATGAATTCCGTTTGTGGCGCCCCAGCAGCATTTCGGACAAGCAAACCCGTCTTTTGACATCTCTCGGCTTGAGTTCATGTGGAACCCAATTTCCTTGCTTTTGAATATATCCAGCTGCTTTTAAACGTTTTGAAATGGCTGCTTGAGTGACACTCAAAGATTCTGCGAGCTCTTCCTGCGTTTGGCAACAATCTTCATCGAGTAATGCTTCCAGTTCTTCATCTTCAAACTTTTTTGGCTGCCCAGGACGTTCATCGTCTTCCAAGCCAAAATCACCACTTTTGGCACATTCGCTCAGCTAGAGCATGTTCACCATAAACTTCCACCAAAATACGATGACTTTCGGTAGCAGTTTCCTTCATACTAAAGTATTGAAGAAAAACTCCCCGCAAAAACAATTTTTCAAGCAGAAACTTCGACATATTTGAGTGAAAAAAATTATTGTTGTTTACGCTTCAAATGAATGGCATATACTGAAGAGACGTACAATGACAGTAGCTTTCCCACGTATGTTCGGAATATATTGGAACGATGGAATACATAACTACAAGTTACGTCATCTCTTAGCAAACCGCACGAATTAAGTTATAAACCCAATATGTTATTTTATCTATTTAAAAATCTAATGTTTCATTTCATTTCCCTTCAATTTAACTTACTTTTGAAAAGAAATGTCATTTTATTTTTTTTATGTTGTAATATTAATTTAATTTTATTTAATGTTAAGTTATAAGTCCAGAACTTTTTTTACGAAAACTCTGCGTATTTAGGGAAGTAACTTATGAAATGGTGTTGAATATAATAGTGGCTTCATTAAAATGATTTAACAGTAATAAAATGTTATATAAAATTCTCCCGCGTGCCCATAGAATACCACTTTACTTGATAGTATTAATTTATTTTAAATTCTATTTTATTTATTTTATTTTAATTTAAGCACTTTGCTTAAGCGGTAATTAAATAAAACTCAAAGATAACTGTTAAAAAATTGTCCATGCTTGATTTTTATGCATCTGGAGAAGAATACTACTTTTTAATACTGCGCTAAAATCGTGCAATATTTTTTTTTTTACTATCAACACACAGACAAATTTTATACTTGCTACAGTATATGCAATACATTTGTGCAAATTACACTACCTATGGCACTGCTGTGACGACAACAAAAGCGATAACAATAACAACTCAACTAAATAACTACTTGCATCCAGTGCTGGGCTATCGAGCCGGCAAAAGTTTTAGCTGCATTGAAGAGAGAAGCCTTGTTATTTTTACAAGAAATACATATATTACATTTGCCATCAAAGAAAGTCGCCATAATATGAAAATGACTTACCTACTGCTATGGTGGCAACAATGAAATGAAATGTTGCATGCCGCAGTCGTTACGCCTGCGCGCCGCACAACAAAAGCGCTAACAGCCAACAAGAGTCGAAGAAAGCAAGACAAGCGCAACGAAGTAAATTTTTTCTTTTTATTTTTTTTTTTTGCATTTGCATTTCAAAACAAAAGGAAAATATATATGTATATAGAAATCTACGAAAACAAAAGCATAGCAATATATTTGGAGCGGAAAAGGGTAACAACAAGGTGAACATTCAAGTTAGCGAAAATGTCTAGCCATTTGCTCGGTCGGTCGGTGGATAAAATGCGGCGTGACCAAATTATTAGTGCAGCTTCTCGGAAATCAGTTAAAGTAGCGCGACAGTGGCAGAGTGGCTATTTATTTTAGTTCAATGAGTACATACAAATTTACCAATTCCCATAACTATTTCAAATTTATGCACAACTTAATATTTTCCCACCTATTACTACACTCAGTATGCATTGAGTAAGAAAAAAACGCAGCATGACATTCAGCGCAAATGTGGTGTTTTTTTCACGGTTTTTATACCACACTAGCTTCTTTTTTTTATTTTATCCAGCATGGCCAAAAGAAGCCACCATTTTTTCCAGCATTTCTCTGTCACCAACCCAACGCTGGGTCAGACAGCGGTCACTTGTTGCTTTTGCTCTATACAACTGCCACTGACTGTCAATGCTTCCGCCACCAGTCATAGGCACACACACACACACACACAGCGGCATTTCGTGAACTTTTGCTGCTACTTTTTTTCAATAATGCCTAGCTAGCTACTTGCATTCAAAGCGTTTACATTCAGTCATATTTTCATTTTATTCGCAACATTTCCTTTTGCAAAATTTGCATATTAAAAACGCTTATTGTTTTTGCTTTCGGTGACAGAGTTCAAACCTACACGAGAGAACATTTTGTTTTTTGTTTTTGATTGTAAATATCTTTTCTATTCGCGAATAGCAACAGTGGCGATGCGCCGATGCTGATATGCAGATTCCTACTGCCATTCAAGGTACGAGTATTCCATTTCGCTATAATTTTTTTTGTGCTTTTTTGTGTGTGTTTTTTTTTCGTACAGTTTTTTCAAGCAAACTTAACTGATATGCTTCTAGAAATTATTATGACTATTGTTTAGTCAGGTTTCTTGTATTTTTGGTTATCTAAAAATTTAGATTTTGATCACGTTTGCTCTTTGCAAAACTAATTTTGCATTATTCTTTGTGTTCGTTGTTGTGGTTAACAAACCAGCATGTGGATGATGGAAAGTGCATACGAGGGTTGCCTTTTAGATCTTGCTAGTAACAGTGGGAAAAAATGTTATTGTTTTTTAAAGTATCCTTCCTTAGGTATCAAACCATAGCCACCGCGATACTCCCCATATGGCGTCATACCCAATGAACAGGTCAGGTGTCCACCACGTGGTAGATCGCACTCAAGGGGCTCTGTTCCCCGTGTAACCAGGTTAATATCTGCGTTCAGACTCCGTATCCGAAACCACTTCCAGTTGAGCTCCCATTCCGCATCCGGGCTGATAGCCGTGAGTCCAGAGTAGTGTGAGAGCCCAACCGGCAGCAACCCCAACCCCAAAGCCCAACCGGTGATCAACCCAGCAAAAACGGAGAACAGGCCGAACTCCTACACCACCCTGGACCTTCCTGCTTTCAACATCTTTCGTTTTCTTTTATTCATCAATTAAATATACGTATGTAAAACTTCTTCTGGCACCGCTTGTCTATTCTTTCTTTCTAACATCGCTATATTTTGACCTTTATGGCATCAATCTTTTAAATTGGGCGGCAGACTGTACAACCCCCTTAACCAGGAGTTTCCATACGCGGCCAGAGCCACGTCCAAGATAACTACCAGCATTATTCACCCCATTCTTCCACCGCTGAAGCAAATCCAGCAGCAAACCTAACACGGCACTCCATCCAAGTAATGAGCTCGCATGAAGGTCAGCACCATCATCCTCCACTTTCCACCTGGTCGACCAAAAAGCCCAACAAGAGACCAACACACCACCAGAGGAACGCAAAATGCCACAGTGGGAGCGTTCTAGGGGTTCCGAGCTCTCATAGTAGCAATCAGTCTCCAGCGATACCCCGCAGCCGACACCGCCACATAAAAATCTGGGAGCAGCCCAGGCCACTCCCATCATTCGTTCAACATCCATCCTTCGGTTTCAGCTACTTTGTCTTCTTTCCGGACGGTCGGTATGCAAACCCTTCGACAGAGCCTCGTTAGCGACAAGGGGGATCACCAAGCCCATTACGGGCAGTGGGCGTGATCGTCTTGAGAAGGAGTGTTTGTGGATTCACTTCACTTCCCCTTAATCCTCGCCACTTGCGACAGTAATTTCATTATCTTTTTTTCTAGACACTCTGTGTTAAATACAGATATAATAAATATATATTAAATAAATGTTGTTTTTAAGTGGCATTATTTGCATCATTATAAAAATTAATTACTTAAAAAAAAATATTTATTTACTTATTTATTGTTATTTAATTAAATCATTAAAATATCAATTTGGTTAATTTTTACCGGTTTCAATAATTTTTATTTTTTTAATTTGGATGATTAATATAATTATTTGATCATTTTATATTTTTATTTATGAGTCAAAATCATTGAGGTAGGAAATTTCATTTGGAAAGTGTTATTTGACTAGAACTGTAGTAAATATAAAATCTTGTATTTTTTCTGACCTTTAATTAAAGAAAAAACAATTTAATCATTTTGAGTTAATTGCATTCTAATTTAAATTTGTTCCAATCGGAAGTAGCTGATAAATCATTTCGGGAACGCTTCCATAATTCGTTAAGGGTAATTCAATTGACCAAAAAAATGCGGTAAAGTGAATTGCATTTTAAAATTAATGCATTACATGGAACGATTAATTGAAATAATGTTCAATAGAAAATTTGTCATTTCGTGAACGCATAAATAAATCCATCAAAAACTGTTCACTAAACGTGTCAGATGGCACTGCTGGTGGTATTTAAAAAGTATGTTTTGAAGCGTGACTGGCGTATATTGGAATGACTAAATAAATCACATCAATTCTGCATCATTTCGAGAACGCAGTGTATAAAGGTGTGTAGGTTAAAATCGTGTATTATTCTCGAAACCCCTTAAAAATTAAACTCTATTAAGTTAACTAACCTGCATACATATCAAATATGTATTCCATTGTTTCTGTTTCTAAGTTTTAGAAACGTTTCCGAAATGACTTTTTTTAGTATTGTATATCATTCATTAATTTTCGCGACGACTCAATCCAATTCATATCTACCCGTTAAAAATCAATTTAATGATAAAGTTCAATTTTTTATTTCTACCACAACTAAAGTCTCCACCTTCATGATTTTGACCCTTATGCGAATAATAGTTGGTTATGGATTTATTTTTGATAAAGAATTGAAAATACGGGCATAACTAGAAATAAGGAAATTACTAAAGATAATTACTTAATAAAAAAATATGAAGGGGTTAAAAATAATCAAACAGCAAAAAATAATAGAATAGTTAAAGTAATTAAAAAACAATGAAAAAATTAAAAGCAATCAAATAGTTAGATATAATCAAATAATGCCAAATAATAGCGTAATTGAAAAAATAGTAGTTTTAGTTATTTGATAGTTTTTAATTATATCATTCTTTTTTATTAACTGATTATCTTCAGTTAATTATTTGATTACTTTCAACTAAATAAATTTATTTTTGACTATTTTAAATTTTAATTAACTAGTAATTTCCAGGCTTTGTAATAATATCGAAATAATTATTAAAACAAAAAAAACACACAAGCAAATAAATGTTGGAAATTTAACAGCTCTGATTGAATATGTTATACACAATTTTGGTTAAGGGATTAGGGCCAATAACATTAACAGCCTGTTTCGCGAAATCAGTTTAAATGAAAATTCAATTTAATTTTTTTGAATATTATATGTAAATTTACGGAAAATAAAAATATACCTGTTCATATTGCTAATGCAACCGAATGTTAAAAATAAATTTAAATTATGCAGGCTGCAAGCAAAAGTAAAGAGAGAAAGGCTTCACAATTCAAATGTCATTAGAATAAATATATTATATGTACTATATATAAACGTAGGCATATAAATACATACAGCAAATAGGAAAATATGTCGTAAGAATAAGCTGAAGTTATGGTATATTGAACTATTGTATAAACATTCAAAAGCAAACTAAAATTGTTCATCTTCCTAACGAAAAATTCAAAGTATTACTCAATATCTTAAAGTCCATTGCAAAATATTAACAATATATTATGTATAAATGAACGAAAGTTGGTGTCAGTTTGAAACGTGATTTGTGGATTTTGAACCATTTCCTTGTCGTATATAAATTTTTACAAGTCGCAAAGCGGCATACATTCATGCATACATAAATGACGAAAAAATAAGTTGACTAAATTTGTGCCATAGCTACTTTGTGAGAAAAATGCTAAATAAATATGTAACAATAAATTTCGAGCTTTAAAAGTGTTATATTGTAATGTCAAGTGTTATTTAAACTGAATTATATAAAATCAAACACAACCATACCGATACTAAAAAAAACGAAAAATTTTTTTTTTTAAAATCCAACCCAGTTAAACTTCATCGAAGAAGAGTTTAATGCCGATCAGTACGAAATGAATATTTTAGTTTTACTTACGTAATTAAGTTGTTTGAAAAAACACAGACAGATTATTACAAATTGATCCAATTTAGCGTTTGAAATATGTAGATGACAACGCTATAATCTGTACCTATTATATGCAAAGAATTATATGGATAATGTTTGTAACAATTTGGTTCTCAAGGTACTGAGCCAATTTTAATGATTATATTTTTAAATGAAACATTTGCGAATAACTATAGAGTGCCGTAATAAATTTCTTAATTTTTTGAAGAATGTGTACAAACAAAAATTGGTAATATTTTTCCATGGCAATTATAAAATGCATTGTATTTTTCAACATTACTTAAAATATTTCACAATAATATTAAGATTTCGGTGAGTTGGATCGATTGGAGATTACCTCCATTTTTGTGGTTTTTACTTTATAAATAGAAAATAGATTATAAATAATTTTTTGAAAGATCGCTAGTGCCCAACTGCCGCAACCGATAAAGATAAACATGTACATATATATGTATATACCCAAATGTTCAGAATGAAAAGAGGGGTTTCTCAATGAAAATTGTCCTCAATCCAAGGTAGGACAACATCTTGCGAAAATTAAAAAATGCAACCAGTAGCTATATAAGATGCTCTAATTTGATACACAGAATTGTGTTGGAAAAAAATATGTCTCGGAAACTACCTCTCCAAATTCTACCACCCACAGTAACACTTTGTAATTTCACTCAGTAGGCATAGTTACGAAAACTTTAGAAATCGGTCAAAACCACACCCACCTCTCACAGAACGGCAATTTACACAAATAAAAAACTCCGATATTTCAGTAATAATAAAAAGTAATTTACTCAAATTTAATATACCCGATTGGGTGCCACCGCCAATTGGACGCCAAATAGATCTACATATATCTAAAACTACTTCGTCAAACTGTACACATTCTACGTTTACACTATTAGCCTAATTCCGAAAATCATAGAAATCGGGCAAAACCACGTCTACCCTCTCATATAACGGTAGTTTACAAAAAAATGCGATATTTTATTAGCTATTTACTTACGCAAGTTTGCTAAACAGGATTGGGCTGGGGAAAGGCATATGGTGGTAAAAAATTTGATACTAATCCCATTTTCGAAGATTACAGAATTTGGGGAAAAAACACGCACACCTCTTAATTAACAAAATATTCCACATTTTACAACTAGAGGTCTAAATTTTGGAAAATGGGCGTGGTACGTTAGAAGCACACAAATTCGTTTTGGGTTTTATTTAGATAAATAAAAACCGTTGCAAAATGGGCATACCGTTTATTGGAAATAAAAAACATACGTTGGTTTTAAGTGAAAATGCTGATCATAATTTTCGACACAAAATCGTTTTCTTTGTTTTTGAGATGGCTTAGAAAATCGACATTATAGCATCTTCTGTCAGCGTGATTAGTTTTTGGCCACCTTGTATAAATATTATTTATGTGATTTCGTGCTGAAATATATTTGTTAACCTTGCAAGTTTTTATATGTCATATGAATTTGTATTGCGAAAAATTTTATTTTTGGTGTGTAAAAAACAAATTTAGTTTTTTGTTTTCAAATTATGGCGACCACAAGAAAATTAAAACTTTAAAATTATGTATATGAAAACGTGTTTGCATATTTCACGTATCGTTGATGTGACTTTATGAAAAAACAATTTACGCTATAAACGGTGTTTCGAAAATATAATTTAACATTGTGAAATCAGATAATTACGATCGCACTTGATTGATAAAATTGTGGAAATAAAACGGCTTCTTACTATTAGTAAAACACCCAGAATACTTCACGAGACGCGAAATTAGTTTAAAAAAAAACAAAATTTAAAAAGTCACACAAAGTGGAAAATAAGTACTATGTACATATTATACGTAAATATTTTACCTTGACTAATCGTACTTCTGAAAAAGTCTAAAAAAGACAGCTTAAAATTGCACTGTGTAAATCGGTCAAGACAGATTCGAAGGCAGTTGCCTAACTATAGGTACTAATTTGCAGTAATAGCTGGTCACAAAGGCATTTCAATTGCTCGCAAACTCTGCTGAGCCGTTGGCAGGAGCACAGCTGGATGTTGTCGCAGAGGTAGACAGCAAAAAAAAAAAAACGCCAGCAATGCAAAAAAGAATATCAGTCGGATCTACAAATGTACATATGGATATGTGCGCAATTCAACAAGCATATGGATTAGGGATGGTAGTCCCGAGATCCCAATCTTTTTGATGATTACTTGCCAACAAACCCGGGATTTTCTGAATTTTAAATTTCTTCATTCTTATCTTAAATGAAGACAGATAAATCACAAAATCTCTTTCTTTAATATTTGTGTAACATATTTGCGGAAACAACTGGTGTGGTTCGGTCAAGTGCCTTGACAAAATTCCTTATAAAGCCAAGTTTCATATGAAATGGAGGGAATAAAACTCGTTTTGGATCGATCGACCGTATGGCGGAGACATTTTGACGCCCTGGGTAATATTGGTGTCGAAGAAGTCAAGCTTTTTTATGATAATGATCCTTAGTAACGCAACTGTCCTATAAACAAAGAAACCAGCAGAATTTCGAAACGCCAAATTGCATTTCAGTAAGCAAACCAATGACATGAAATACATTTGATGATAAAGAAAAATAATTCACTGCAAGAACTGTACATGGTTTTCAACTACAAACGAACATATTTTTCCATTAGTACGTTAAGATCGCCCCAGATGAACCGATTGCGTTTATCGTATTCGATATTCTTAAAGATTTCAGTAATCGTCATGTAATTTTCCTTGGAATGGAGCGCTTTTTGTTTCCATTATGCAAGAGAGCAACTTTTAGACTGTATTTCGAGCCATCATTCCTATTACTGTAAATTGTCGCTTTTGCTCCATCTTCAAGAGATTTCCAATGTCCCAAACGCGAAGCCAGCAATTCACCTCTTTGTTTTGATAACTGTAAGTTTCGAACAAAATCACTCAGTTCATTTTGCGTAATAAATGCAACTTCGGGATGTTTCAGGCTTTTAAAATTTTTATAATTTTCATATAACACTTTTTTCAAGCATAAGTAACAATCTTCGGTGCAGTTTTTTGGGTCTCTCCAAAGCTTACGAGTTGCAAATGAAAAATAAGTATTCTTGCCTTTCGACCATTGGTAAAGTTTGGTTCGACAAACATTGCAAAACAACTTTGTAGTCCATGGTTTCTTTGTACAATCTATGCTAAGTCCAAGGTAATGCAAGTATGCATTCTTTATTCCTGTTTTGAATACGATGTAGCCGCCACATACGTAACAAAATTACTCCGCTCGGACTTTACACGAATTTCTCGGCATTTTGAGACATTATTTAGTAATTTCGAAATATAGAAATGAACATACGGAAACTCTAACTAGTCGACCTGATGACGGGAGATGGGCGGAATGGACATCACATTTGAATTAAGGACACAAAAATATATGAAGAAATGTTTCTATCTTTTTGTGTAAAAAAAATGTACCGATATTTATAAACCTGTCTTATATTAGAACGAAACACTCAAAATTTGACACCTCAAAAAAATTTATTTTGCTAATTTTATTAAAATATTTTATACAAAAACATGGAAAATTCGACAAAACTTGCATTCATTTTCTTGACGATTTCCAATACTTCCAGATCAGATCTTTTGCAAATGTTGCTAGTATATTTTGTAGTTCTTTAAATTGTAGCATAAGGGAAGTAAGCTCGAAGTTGCTACAACTTACGGTAGAATTTTAGCATTTTTTTTTTGTGAACGCTCTTGCTTAGTTTAGCATGTAAAAACGCTGGTAATGCAAATTTCGAAATCTTTATGTAAACGAATGGAGATTTTGTTGAATTGTGCTAGGTTTTGAAAACGGTTTAAAATTTTTTATTTTATGGTTTTTATTAGGCAAGGTAGTATAGTCTGGTAATAAAAATAATAAATATGATGTCTCGACTGTTTTTCGTCATGCCTTAAGTTTCTTCATCAGATATGTATAGGTAATTCTCTAAGGAATTGAGATTGGTAACGACAGTTTTTTAGTATATTTGCTGCATGTTTCTTTTAGGAACTTTGTTTCCTCCTTATATGCAACTACATGCTGTTAATATTTGGCAATACTGGCACTGCAAAAAATGAAAATTTCCTCACCATAGTAAAAAGTTAACTCACCATTGAACTTTGATATCGTTCGGCGCAGGTCGTTTTTTTTTTGGTTATGAGTGAAATAATTTTCACAATATTTTTTATTTAAACCACATTTACTTTTTATTTTTTTAATAGCAGAAGAGCTTTTTAAACAAAATATTGTTGCAACTTTTTAGAGTTAGATTGTTAAAAAATGTTGAATTTCTAAAATTAAAGTACTAATCCCGGGATTGTAACAACGAGTTCTGGAAAATCCCGAGTTTATAAAACTTAAAAAAAAATTGTTATCTCCATTAGGGATTTTTGTGCGTGTGTCCTTTCGCATGCGTATAAAACAAGTGTGACCATGACGAATTACCTATGCTGCCTATCTGTACACCTTCACCAGCCCAGCAGTCTGTAGCTTCAAATAGCCTTTTGTTTACCCTACCTACTTCCTGCTCATCTTTGTTCGCTTCGCTGCTTCTCGTCAGAGTTATTTTTATCACGGTTTTATTGCAGTTTCACTAACAAAAAAAAAAAAAAACATTTCCCTGATCTAATCTTTGGCAGTTGCTTTATCGCCAGTATTTAATGTCCTTTTATCTGCGAAAACATAAAATAATAAATAGTTTGAGTTTTTTCTTCTTTTCGAAACAAATTTTTTATGACTTTTTTTTCTGCTACTCATTTGCTGCTGTTCGCCACCGTTTTAAGTGTCATTCGAGCGATTTCATAGTGTAGATTATATTTTCCAAACATATAAAACAACAACATTATAAAATTGTTGCTACTCGATTGTTGTGCTTGTTCTTGTTGTGGTTGCAACTGCAAGTGTTGCACGTTCGATAGTTGCTGTGGGTTAGCTGAATTTTCAGAGATTTCTTTTGGCATGCTAACTACTCGTTGTATAGTTTTTGCTATTTGTGTGCTACTTTAATAGGCGCACCATAAATGTATAGCCTAGTGACTGCAGTTAAGTGGCTGAATTTGTAGAAACGTGTGAATTTTTGTAGCCATCTCAATGTATTGAAACCGACACACATTGCGAGCGTGCAGCAACACTGGCGACATTTCCTTTTTTGCCACAATATTTATTGCATTCGAAGGTGTCACAAAAAAGGCAAAAGCAAGTTGGTTGAGAGCACAAAACGTTTTTCAAGATATGTTGCAAGTGGGTAGCCATATACCCTTTCAGTAAATAAAAAAGAAGGAAAAAAACAAGGATCAAATAGGTAATAAATAATAATTTAAATACACAGAAAAAAACTACAAACAATACCAACTGCCAGGTGAATAGGGAAAGATAGAAAAATGCCCTTACAAAATTTGTATACCTTTGATAAAGATGAAAGGATATTAAAACTTTAGTCCGATGTTAGGAAGTGCAAGAAAAAGAAGAGGTAGATACATACCCTAGTATGTAAAAAGGATTAGGTCCACGAGTTGAATAAACTTACCCATATCTGTATGTCTGTTTGAAATCAAACTATCTGCGCAGTATTATTGATTTATCGCAATCGACAACATCGGATCACTGCAACTTGTAGCTCCCATTTAACTGATTTTGCTAATATGAACAAACCTCCTTCAATAAGATAACTAAAATCATTAAGCTATTTGCTTATCAAACACACAAAGTCAGAGCCAGCAAAGTTTTACCAACATCGTTGCACTATAAGCTATATCTTTGCATTATAACTCCTACACTAAAGCAGCCAAGGACATGGAATTCTAAACTCATTTCATTGATCAGAACTGAAAGGTTAACTGTGAAAATCATCAAGATCGAGCCACACTATACAACTGCTTGTTCAGATATCGAATTTTCCTTTAAAACTCTTCCATTTAGGCAGCTAGTAGATTAGATTAGGTTAGTCTGGTCGAACCAACCAAGACGGCTAGTATCGTGGCAGGGTTAAGGAATAAGCTGGTAATTTATAGTACACGTATGAACTCCTTTTATTCGACCTTTTAGTTACTTTATAAATTTTAAGGTTTACGCCATTACCCTGAAGATGCATGAAAAGAGAAGAACCGTTATAGAGGGTCAGTACATGGAGTGGCTCTACTCGGTTGAAGTCAAAAAATTCGAGGTTTTTTACCCACTCCGGACCGTTTTACCAGAAGGTGGAAGTTGTGAAATCGAGAGGTCACTAGCTGACGTTTCCCACTAGATCGATGATTTTCGTCGTGCGATTAGACACAAATGATTTCCATGCGCAAGGTGCATTTTTAGCCATGTTAGAGCGATTTCAGAATCCGATCGCACCATAAGCCTTTTTCTTGAGTCTGGCTAACAATAGTGTTCCACACCGTTCGAGACGAGGTTGGCTAATGGTTTTTATTAGAACCTTCGAGATTGCTCGAAAAGCAATTTCCAGCGGGGACAACTTTCTCGCAGATGGTGACACAATTTGGCTTCTCTGAGGCGTCGCAAAAACCATGAAGTCTACATTTTTATCGGAATTATAACTTACCCATTGGGATATTTCGATGTTTAAGATGTTTTGTAGGGTATTAGGAATCATGGTCTCTATTATGTTAGAAGGAGAGGTTTGATTTCCTCGTCCCAGTCAGTTTTTGCAAATACAAAGCTCCTGTAAGGTAAACTTGGTGTAAAGCACATTTATTAAGGATGAAAAGGCTTTTGCCAAATTTGAGGAGGGTCGAGGTTCCACACCTTTCACGTCCTCCAGCTTGCAGGATTGTGAGGCTCCTAAAAGCCATATAGTCCTTACCAGCTTGATGTTTCATAACTAACGAGCTGAGGTTCATTCAACGGCTGCGATCAGCCTCTTCGCGGATTTGGCAAGATCAATTGATAGATATATAGATGCATAGCTACTAAGAAAAAAGAGAAACAAAGGAGTACTACACCACAGCTAGAAGGTTTTTCGTAGTCGAATTCTTAAACCATTTTGGTGTCGACCATACTCGGACTGAATTACCTCAATCTCTGTCTGGCCAAGGCTGGTAATATACAAAGGAAATGCTGCAATGTCTCATCATCCTCAGGACATAGCCTGTATTCTCCGCTTCGAGTTTATTCGTTCAGTAATTAATCCTTTGGACGATGATCACTAAAGGCCGAAAAATGGTGCAGGTCCCATTAAGGCTGTTACCGAACCTTTCCTGGTCAGCCCGCCGATCTCCTTACCTTCGTTCCCAACTTAACTTTCGTTCCAGCACAACAACACTGTATTCCTAGATTCCAGCAGTTGGAGTGTTTCTTAACTCTCCTTAACTACCTGCGACATAAAAATTCGCTTCAAACTGGACCTAATGGTATGTCTTTACCTTGTTAAGGCTCAGATTTACGCCGCTCAAGAATGGCAGCATCAAAGCGCGAAAGACGGTACCAGGCCCATATATTCCTGCACATGTCTCCTCATCCATCTTTCCGACGTCCGTATACCAGTACATAGAACTGAAGTCAAAAACGTCTCTGTAAGATATTTTGACCTAGTCATGCAGTCAGTAAATCTACATATTTACAACCCTTCTACAGTTTCCAGGATCATTGATCCAGATTTGTTAAGAAGAAAAATCCCTTTAGGTTGCAGCTCTCTTGAGACCGCTATTACCTGGATAAAGATGTGCGGAGGAGTTCAGTTTAGAAGCACCACGATTGGACAATATGTCCTAGATTCAGTGCCCGAGAGACCGTTGTAATTTGTTTAAACGTAGTAAGATGATTTTTTTGCATTCTTTTTTTTTACCGGGTCACAGAAGCTCACTCGTTCCAACGATCGTTCCGGATAATCTTTGATAATCGTGAGAGCTATTGGTAACTGTTAGCGCTGGGGATGGGAAAATGAAAACAATATATCGATATAAAACGTATCGTTTTTTTAATAATATCGGAACGTAAAAGTAACGATATTTAGATATATTGGTATTTTTATCTCGCGTTTTTCAAAGGAATTGTAACTGTTTTAAGACTTCCGTCGAAATGTTTCGAAAAATATGAGGTTATGCACGTGAGTTGTGACATAAAGACCTTAAAAAATAACGAATTTGATATAGATTTTATACTCGGAAATAAATAGGTATAGAATATCGATATTTCGAAATTAATAATTCGATATACCGACACTTCGATATACCAATATTTCGATAGTGTAGGCAGTGAGAAGCCTCCATATAATGCGTTACTTACTTTGTTAGCCTGTTCCCAACATTGGGCCGCCGCTGCAAATTACCATCCAGAATCACTCCAGGATACCCGACGTGCCGTTCAGTGTTGGGAAACTCCCCGCAAGGGCTTCATGCTTCAAGAATTCATGAAGGGTATGACATCTTTTGCATAACCTAATATAGCACTGTCTTTACTTATGTACATATTTGAAAATATATCTACACTTTCCTACAATGAATTATCCAGCTCTTGCCGCTTTCCGGAACGCTTCAACTGAAATCAATATCAATTGCAAATTCTGCAGCAGATTTGCGTAAAATTTACCGTAAAAGAGATTTCACAATCGTCGCATCTTCAATAGGCACTGCCTTTGCAGCACAAAGAAAAAAACAAAAAACATATTTATGTATGTACATATGTACGACCGTTTACACAAATAAATCCATTTCTCAGGCTACTCTGCCGTGCCGAGTGATTAATTTTGAATTGTGAATAGCACATTATAATCTGTGCGGCATTTATAAATCGCCTGAGTCTAGGTGGCTCCGATGCAATGCTACTGAAACTAAAGTTGCCTGCAACTGCACTACACTTGCAACGGCAATGCAGCTCCTTTGCTTTGTATGTGGGTATGTAGTTGGTTTGTGCCCCGAGTGGCATTAGTCATTTAGTGCGTGGCAGCAAGCAAACAAAGGATTAGCAGTGGATTACCAGATGGCATTATGGAAGTCAATTGGCCATCGGCATTACACTGAAAGAAAATTTACGAAAGAACAATTTTCAAACAATAAAAAATAGAAGTTTATCTCAAGTTCCGTTCAATTGCACTAAATACTCGTACAAAGGATGAAAGGAGATACTGTAACACTTCTGTGGGAAGCGGGGCAAACGGGCAATGAGGATAGCCCAAAAAATCTTTTTATGCATGGAAATGCAACAATGAACTATGTAATATCACTAGCTCCTTCTCAAAAATGAAATTTGCTGAACAACTTTAATTTTTATTATACAATGGCAATGGTCAAAGAAGATACAAAGTATTTGTGATATGTTTGAAAAAAAAACTACTGTCTATAAAAGCCAGTCGTACAACGGAATCCAACCATTTTTTATCCCCATAAATCACGTACTACAAGGATATCAAAACTGTTATATTTTTCTTATGCATATTTTCTGGCTGAATGCAATGAAACCAACAGTTTGAGCGACTTGTTGTGTGAGCAGTATTGCCATTTTAGTCTTTTCCCGGCTAGATCTAGCTTTTATATTTTTTAGCCGGAAAATTTGACTTTATCTTCTAGCCTTTTTTAGTCTTTTCATAAAAATGTAAATTCGATACTAACGAAATAGTGGAAAAGCAATCTACTGTAGAACTTTTAGCAGAGGTTCGTTAATATAAAAACGCTCTTGTCGAAAATTGTTTTACTACCATTTGTAGTTTTGTTTCGAATTTTTTAATCTTACTCTCCAGCAATGCAGAATAGTGCTATGAGCTTTGTGAAAACAAAACAACAATACATAATATATATTATAATAATTATAATTATATAATTAGTGTTCAAATATTAAATCTAATTTAAATTATTAGATATGGCTTTAAGAAGGAAGAAAAGTGGTGTGGTGTTTTCTCAATTGAAAAAGATTTCGTTCAAATCATGAACACTTTTAATTTTTAATCAAATTTACCTAATGATGCAGATATATAATATATGAATTGATTTTACGGATGAAAAAGCCTCATCGTGGCACACCACGAAAAGGTTTAACAGCGTAAAATCACAGCTCCTAGTGACATCGTCGAGTTGGTTAATAACACGAAATGGCGTTTCCAGGAACATTTTCCAAAAAAAAATGTGCCAATGATGCCACCAAACCAAACTGCCACTTTCTGAGAATTAATTGACTGCTCGACGATTTTCCGATCTAAAAGTAATTATCCGAGTATTAGAGCACTTCCATAGGAAAGGGGAATGGTGTCTCACAGACTTCCATTAATATTTGTTTTGTAGTACTAGAGGTGCTAAATAATTGGGTTAACCTATTTTGCAAAACTCTGTTTTATTTTGCAAGATATTCGCGACTGAAAATTTAGTTTTTATCTTGGAAGCTGTTAATCCTACAAGAAAAAATAATTTACATACATACATATGTGCATAAAATTTTAGGAAACATTTTAAAATTTTATTTTGTTGAAAATATTTTTTTTTTTCAAAATTATTTTCGCACAATTTCAAGCTCATGGCCTTTCGCAAAAAAAAATATTTACATTGAATTTTAATTTTTAGTTTTTCAAACATACCAGAAGCTGAAATAAAATTTGTAGATAAGCTTGGGAAAAGTATGAAGGATTTTTATTTTTAACTCGGAGCGTAAGCTTTAAACTTTTTTATCTCAGAAATTATGAGAAACAGTTCCTTCAAAACTCCACTATATTACGGGGAAAATTCAAATTTTATGATTTGCATATAAGTTATGTCTTTAAGTGCCTAGCATGAACTCTGAACAATAAACAATTAGTTTGAAAGTAAATTTTTAAATGCCAATTTATGTTTTAATTTATAATTTGAATAATCTAAAAATCAAACATTTCTCCTACACTTTTATGCCAGCGACTTTTCCTTGTAAGATTAAAATATAGTTTTCGAGATAAAAATTCCATAAAAAATAGCATTAATTCTGAACAATGAAGAATTAGTGTAAAAATTTTTTTTTTTAATCAAAAATGTTTCCCAATTTATTTGTATATAATATAAATATTTCACATTTTTCCGCAAATTTCGCGAGATAAAAATTCTTCGAAACAATAAAGAATTAGTCTAAATGTGAATTAAAAAAAAAAAACTTTAAATAAAAATAAAAATAAAAATTTATTTTTAATATTATTTTATATAAAAATCTAACATTTTTCCTAAACTTTTATTTAGGTGATTGTTTCTTATCGGATTAGTAAAAAGTTTCCGAGATAAAACTGATTCAAGGAAGGCATTTCTTTCATATTTAAAATTTTAAATCTCGAATATCTTACAACATAAAAAAAAGTTTTGCAAAATTGGTTATCACAGTTATTGCACGCCTCAAGCAGTACCAAACTCCAAAAAAAGTTCTGTGATCCACCATTTCTCTTTCCTATGGAACTGCTTATTAAATATGAACGAGAAAGTAAATTTTATAATTCAAGTTTTTTAATAGAACTCATACAAATAAAAATGAATGGAACCAAGGGGAGTTCGTGTACCAGGGATAATGTTGGTATATTCCATTCGCAGGCAAAATTTCCTCGTCACTGTGATTTTTCTTAGTTGAAATTTGCAATTGCAAAATTCCATTTAAAAATAACAGTTTTTCTTGCATTAAAACCAATAAGTTTTTTTCCTAGTTTTAAAATAAAACCCCTTATCGAAAGATCGATGAATCTGCATTGGTTTCTACAAATCTCCAATATGAATAAATTGTTTCTCAAAAATTGCTTGACACTCATCAACTTCTTTCTAAAGAACTCCTTTTCAAGATAACTGCCATTACTCCACACCCAACCAATTAAGTTGCGGGGCATAAGAAATTATTTCTTGCACAATTTATCAGTTAACTTTAATTTTTCAAGTTTACCAAACCTATGAGTACAAGCTGTAAAATTAATAGAAATTAATGATTTTTTAAACCAACAATTTACGACGAATTGATAACTAACAAATTACTGTGGAGATTTATCAAGAAACTAACGCAAGAAAGAGCGAAGTTTAAAAAAAAAAACAAAAGCACGAACAAAACGAGAATATTCAAGAAGCCATATTAGTACGAGCAGTATCAGCAGCATTGCAATGAAATGTCAACAACAACAGCAATGCATTGCTGCAGAAAAAAACAAAAAAACAACAACAACAAAAATAGCAATAAATGCAATGCTAAGCTGAATAGCAACAACGCTTTACGAGTAGCAATAATCAGAATTTAAAACCAACATGTCAACGTTGATGACGATGAATCGATGAAATTGCTGTTGGTAAAGTTCGCAGTAAAAACAAAAATGAAAAAAAAACAAAAAACTGAGTTAACAGCAGCAGCATGAGCAGCGGTAACAACAGCAACGATCAAATCATCAAGCAAAATGACGCCAAGTTGACGATAGCCGTTGATGACAAGACAACAACTTTATAATTGACATAGGAAGGACAGGCAAACAGACAGATATACAACAGATATACAACAGATATGTACATATGTAGTATGTGGATAGATAGACAGACGAACACGGGCAGCACAATTGAAAGTCAACTTCCAAGCGATCTGCTAGCAGAATAAGAAGAAGAAGAGCAAATTGCAACGACAGACAAGTTGTTAAACTATGAGAGTTGAGCCACTGGGCCACCACACCAATGCAAAAACGATACATACAATATCACATCAGATGAGCATCAGCAACAAGAACAACAACAACAACAACATCAACACTATACATTATGCAGCCATAAAGATTATCAACTTGATCAGCATCAGCTTAATTTTGTAGGCGATCGGTTTGTGCAGCGAAAATGTCTGATTGCTTGAGGATCACCCACAGCAGCAAATGTCGCCACAAGCATTAACGAGTTTAAGGTCTCTTTTTTAATTTTTTAATTTTTTTTTTTTTTTTTTTGGTTTCTCACATTTACCCATTAATTATTTTGGGTATTTATTCACTTTATCACTTTCTCACCCTCGTTAGCGTACATTAAATTTTCGTTATATTAAGGTGAGGAATGTAACTTTTTAATTAAACGCGACAAGGTTGTCTACTTTATACCCTTTTAGCTTCTACTCCTTACCTTTAGGTTTTTTTTTTTTTAAAGTAAGTACTCATATAAGAAAACTGACTTCACCAAAACTGTCGCTCACCTAACTGTCATGCTTAGTACGTAGGGCATCTGTTGGTAAGTACCAAAAATTTCTGGCCGCAAATATATGTAAAATGAAGCGTAAATCTCATTATAATTATTCCTATTTGAAGACACTTTCCACAGCGCTTTCTCATTCACTCATTTCTAAACCCTTAAAAAAGTAGTTGAGATTTTTGCCTACAGAATGTCCCAAATCAGCTGACTTAACTACAGAAAACAAGCTTACTGTATTTAAAAAATTGTTGAAGGTATTTATATAAATTCTAATATAAAATGTTCCGCGGCATCCATGTATGAAGGTAGAATTTAAAAACAAAAGTTTAATGACTTTAGAGATATTGCTAAATTTATATTCTTTGACTTATGAAAAAAAAAGATAAGTCACTTAATTTTAATTATCTCTTAATATAGTTGACCGATTTTGGAGTCATTTTTATTTGTGTTAAGCTAATAAAATGTACTATGATTTGTGTGAACAATATTTTCTAATCGGATACTTGATTTTAGAGCTGTTCAGAGTTTACTGATTTTAATGGTATACATTTTTTTTGGGTAGGATAAAGAAGGAGCTTTTTTAAATCAAAATATTGAGCCGATATTCAAATTGTAGATACGGTTAGAAAGGTGAGTAAAATATTTATAAACTATTATAAATATTTGTATACATAAAAAAATTACAGATATTTTTTGTAATAAAAAGAACGCCAGTGCGCGAGTCAGAAGTAAAGTTTCTTTGTGGTATTAGGAATTAATAAAAATAGTCTTAGTAATTAGTTGTAGAAATTAGTAAAAATAGTGGAAGAAATTAGTAAAAATAATGGTAGGAATTAATGAAAGCAGTGAAAAAATTTGTAAAAACAGTAGTAGGAATTAGTAAAATAGTGGAAGAATTTACTTAAAATAATGGTAGATAGTAGTGAAAATAGTGGTACAATATAGTGAAAGTAATGGTAAAAATTAGTAAAAAAAATAATGGTAGAAATTAGTGAAAATAATGGTAGAAATTATTAAAAATAGTTGTAGAAATTAGTAAAAATAGTGGTAAAAATTAGTAAAAATAGTGGTAGAAATTAGTAAAAAAATACTGGTAGAAATGAGTAAAATAGTGGTAAAAATTAATAAAATAGTGGTAAAAATTAGTCAAATAGTGGTAGAAATTAGCAGGAATAGTGGTACAAATACTAAAATTAGTGATAGAAATTAGTAGTAGCATTAGTAACAATAGTAGTTGAAATTAATAAAGCGATTCTGACGCGAATTTCGTTCTACGATATTCTGACGCGATACCACCTTTCATTTGATATGTGGTTTGTTACAAAAATTCTTCGAAGGGTAAACTTGTATCAGAATTATAAATATTGCGATTGTCAATTCTCTCTGGAACATATTATATTCGCTCCGTTAACAGATTTTTTTCTTTAAATTCTTTTGGCCAACACTAATTTAAATATATTTTGATTAGCATTTTTTTATATATATAGTTAATTACGTATTTTTTAAATAGGAAGACATTTTGTCTTCTCTGTTCAATTAGTATTTTAATTAAAATCTATAAAAAGAAATATTTTTCGAAATATAAGCATTTAAAAATATTGAAAATTCAACCCCTTCCACTTGAAGTATCAAGGTATAGGCAGTTAAGTAAATTATGATCAAAATTTAGCCATATCTCAAAAACTATTCAAAAACTTTTCTATACCCTCTCTTCTTATTCGGATTCAGTAGAAAATTTTATATATGAAATGTATCATTTCAAATGATGATCAGATGTCATAGGTCAGTTTTCTTTTCGGCTAGTGTAATCGGTGTTAAATTTGGCTGATTTTCTCGCAAATCGGATTTCAATTAAGACAATAAATAATAGTTTCTTGGGGGAATGCGGTTTCCCTTGACTTCCCTTGGCTCTACCTTAGGGAAACCGCATTCCTTAATGGTCGCCTCCAAAACGGCAAATGTACGAACTGACGTGACATATTGAACCAACAACACTTTTCACAACAGTTTTCTTCGTCATTTTTCCCAAATAATAGTCACCTCTTATCGTAATCATTTTCTGAAATTGAGTTACCTTTGCTATTTTCGTTCGCAGTGAGCTCCGACTACGCCACTCTTTCGGGCGTCCTTTTAAATAGCGGGAAGAAGTTGCACCAACCTTATTCATAGCCAAATAATCATCCAGGATTTCAAGCACTGTTGTTGTTTTCGAAAGTCCAGCCATAACTGATTATTCTTAAGTTTTTTACCGTCTGCCTTTCAGTTCTGTATCCTCACTAAGTTAATGTTTTGCTCGGCAGTGGCTACGGATGGCCGTCCTGGGTACGGTTCATAATTAATTGATTATCTTCCCAAAGGAAATTGTTTGACCTAATATTTTCTGGTGAAATACGTGGAGGAAGAACATTTTCGCCATTGACTTCTCCTTCTTTGTATTAAGTTTGGGGAAAACGGTAGCAATCAAAGGGGCAGAAGCTGCAGCTGGGATTGCGGTGATCATCAAATGTCCTCATTGTTATTCTTTCTAGACTTAACCAAATATCAAGGACCGGTTATCCGCCTTTTTAGCAAGCACGAAACTGCTGTACCCAGCTAGCGTCAGTTTTTTAATTGACAATTGTAATTTATTAGACTATCCACCTCTCGCATAAAAAGTGAGCTTAAGCTCAGCTCAATATTTATATTTCATTCTTTCAGAATGAAAACAATTTAATATTTGTTCCAGTAATTTAATTTTGAATCTCAGACCCATCTAGTCTGGATAAGCTAGAAACTTTTGTACCTTACTAAATTCATACATATTTACATATACTTATTTTACTAACAGGGCAACACATTCCAAAAGGACACTGCACGTTATTTAAACGGTGTACTCCAAAATCTAAGCACTCTTGAGCTAAGATTTAAATTTTAACATTTTCATAAATCTAATCAACTAACTACTGCAAATCCTCTAGCCGCATATGAAGATGATCTTTTCGATCTTCACTCTTCAAAATTCGATCGCTACAATCTCACCCTTTTTTGTAATACTTTTTTTTTTTTTGTTCTCTCCTTCTCCTTCTCCTGTAATGTTTGGATTAGTGGCACTCCTCAGTTTAGTTCTTCATTAGGCGCGATATTATCTCTTCGAAACGACTTGGTATTTGCTACTAAGGCTCATCGCAACGTTTACTTGCCGATCGTCTACAACGAATAGAGAATGTGATAGACGATACGGGTATGAT
Organism: Anomoia purmunda; assembly: GCA_951828415.1. Lineage (NCBI taxonomy): Eukaryota > Metazoa > Arthropoda > Insecta > Diptera > Tephritidae > Anomoia > Anomoia purmunda. The sequence goes on from OX639995.1 coordinate 51,674,576, forward strand.
AACTATAAGATAAGCGATTTTATGGCATCTGTCTAATTGAGTGGGAATGTATGGCATTGACTGCCGATCGCTGGCTTCGAAGAATTATGTTATAGCGTAGTATAGGCAAACATCTCTTTTTTAACACCACACATTTACCTACCGTTTCCTTTATCTCGCCAGCCGCTCAATCACTTGAAGTTACCGCGTCGTTTGTGGCTGTTTCTCTTTCGATTGTGTTAGGTTAGTTTCCACTTGTGTTTAGCTCAATTCATTCCGTTTTTTTTTTGTTTTGTTTTTTTTTGTACTGTGTCTTTTTATTTATTTTTAACTTTATTTCTACTACATAAGTAATATGTCTTTTCATAATCGCTTTCTTTTCATTTATCTCTGTTTAATTTTTTTTTTGTTTGTGCTTGTGTGGTTTCTTTGCATTCTCAAATGGGTTTGTACAACTCAATTGCCATCGTCTCTGCTTTGGTGATGGAATTGATGTTGCAATTGTGTTAAATCGTTATTGATGTTGTTGCACACACTGAGGTCAAATTGCAAGTTAAAATCATTATTTTATTATTACTGATGACTGTCCATTTGTGTTTCAATAGCCGACAGTAGTAGAAACATTCTAGATGCGATAACCTTTACAAGGATCATTGCTCCTAAGTATCAATTATTTTGTGGTGATCAGTTCTTACTTAGTGAGAATTTAGCAAGGCCTTCATTCATTGCTTTTTATCTAAACTCTTGGCGTATTTAATGTGTGATATTATCACCTAATCGGTCTTGGTCTAGTTCAACAACTCACGGCGGTTATTCCTTCTTCCGACATCCTTTTCAATTTGGTACCTACTTCCAATGCAGTGAAGGCCGTCCTCTTCCTCTACCACCACCACCGGGTACTGCGTTAAATACTCTTAGGGCTCTAGCGCTTTCTTTTAGCCAACATCGAAGCTGTATTGTGTCTATGTCTCTATATCGCTCATACAACTCATCATTCCATCTTCTGCGGCATTCGCCGTCGCCGATATACAGGGGTCTAAAAATTCTGCAAATAATCTTTCTCTCAGCGCCATACAATAATACGATCATGATGAGGGACTTAGAGAGTGATGCTTTAGTTCGAGAGATTTACTGGTCATTTGCCTACTCAGCCTCAACGTCTACTTGGTCAGTATCTACTTTATCAAAATTGTAACTGTCTACTGTTGATGACTGCTGGTACTTCATTTTGCCCTCGTTCGCCACCAGACCCCTTCGTTTCGCTTCCTTATCAAGCTTGGAAATGGCAGAACTAACGATGCAGTTATTGAGGAAGTCGCCCTGTCTGAATCCTCGTTTGGCATCAAATGGCTCGGAGAAGTCCGTCCCAGTTCTAATGGGGCTAGTTATGGTAATCGTCGTAATTTTACATGATGTGTGCGAACTCTCTTCTCTCGGATATTTTCCAAGATTTGACATATCGTGAATTTCTGATCGAAGTTAGACCTGTGAGGTCTAAAGCCACTGTTAAGGTCCTATCAATTCTTTCTACAAATGAACTGGCGCGTGTAACTTTCCAGCGGCATGCTATTGCCTTTCGGGATGCGTCCAAGTCTCGTAACGGGGCTTCTGTCTTTATCGTCCAGATTCATAATCTCCAACTTATTCAGTCCCACAAGCATTAAGTGCTTGCCATTTGAAGCCGTCTGTAAGCCGCAGTGCCTGTGACAAGCTCCTTGCACTCGCGTAATTCGGCCTTTATCCTTCTCTCACGGAAGATACGCATCGCTTCCTTTCCCGCATAGCTCTCGTTGCACCCAATCGTACCGTGGACCAACTGCCAATAGATATCATCTTGTTGGGTGTTGCTCTCCGAGAGCAGGAGTGCAAGTCAGTGACAAAGTGTTTGACTATCGATGTCGAAGTTTTCTTTCTGCGACAAAATCTTGAGTCACTAAAAGAATACCTTCGGTCTACAACAACATGGTTAGTTTGATTTTTTGTTTTCCCATCAGGAGATAGCCATGTAGCTCGAAGTATATTTCTATGCTGAAACCTGGTACTAATACTACCATATTTTGGGCCTCGGGGAAGTTGATCATCCTCAGTCCGTTAGCGGAGGTTTTGCCGTGTAAGCTGAGTTTACCGATGGCGTTAACGCACAATTTTTAAATTATGACGAAAGTATGGACGAAATATTTTAAAAAAACTCACTAAGTTATGTAAGCAAATACATGGGGGATTGGCCCTAAACTGTTTGTTACCGTCCCCTTCCCCACATCGTTAAGGACAGATTGCAATATTTCTCTGACCGTCGAGATGATTTTTTCTATGGCCAAGATAACTACATCATCTGCATATGCAAAGAATTTGAAAGCTTTGGGTGAAGTAAGAATTCGTAAGGAGTGTCTCACGTGGTCAGCTTATTACTTCAGTGGTTCTTCAGGAGGCATTGATTTGTCTCATTTGCAACATGTTGTCGATGAACCAATGCATAGTCAACGAATGCAACCCACGGCAGCCAAATCGGAATGGCAGAGTTGCAATTTAACTTTAATAAAATCGCTCTACACTTCTGAACCAGAAGCCGCAAAGGACCGATACTTAAGACAAACTAACAGCCAATTCGAAAAAAAAACAGAACTACATTACCATTAACCACATCTTTAGAGGCAATAAAAAGTGTTGAGCGCAAACTACTTAGAGACCTAGAGTGGCTACATAGAAGTGGTTGCTTGCTAATAAGTTAAGTTAAGTTGTTGCATTAATAAAATTTATGAGCACCATATTACCGCAAAGAGTTGTTAACACGGTTGTTACTCAAAAAAAAAATAAAAAATAAAAATGAAACACAAATTTACATAATCGAATATCTGCAATTTTCACAGAAATAGTAAATCTTTTGAAAATAAACTAATTACAAGGCAATCTAGGCGATGGAATATAGTAAAACAAAATTTTAAAGAAAAAGAAGTTATTCTCACTCGTATTTAGCCTCAATCAAGTAAACATAACATCAGTTCAGTGCAGAACCACAGACAGTTTAAAACTATGGCCATGTCCATACAGTGCCGGAAAAAAGTATTAGCACAGGAGTTTTTTTTTCAATATTATAAACAATCAAAAATAATTTTTATTAGCTCAAGAAAAAAAAAATAAATATATAATAAATAATTTTTCCTATTAAAAATGGTATTGAGCTCCTACAGATTATAGTTTGATAAAAATAAATAGGGCGAAAAATTAAAATATGTTATTAACACTATTCTCCAAGCCAAAACTTTTTCGTTAAGTTTTATTTAAAATCTAGCTCATTCTATAAGAAAAACCATTTAAATTCAAAATTTCATATTTTGTAAAAACTTCACCAAAAAAATTGCATAAAAGATTTAAAATTTTTTAATCAGTATTTTTGGAAAACTTACCAGTATGCATTTAACGAGTTCATTTTATTTTAAGACAAAAAGCAAAAACAAACACACATGAAAAATATTTTGGAGTTAAACTGAAACTATCCTGAGCTCGAAAAATAATGGTTTTTACATAAAAATAATTTCTTCATATATATTTTCAAAAAAAACTACGCGAGATGATATTAATAATGATATTTTTGATAACTATTTTTATTAAAAAAAAACTGCATTTTTTGAGACATTTTCAGATCAGCTGGAGGCTAATCTTAATATTTTTTCGAAATATTTTGCCTGTTGTCTTAAAATATTACGGATTTTATAATTCCGTTGGAAAAACGGTACCTAGTTTTTTCTGTTTTTTTTTTTTGGTATGGGTAATGATACTGCTTTATGTACAGTTGAGATCACGAAAGTAGTAGCAGAATGTTTTAACAGTTTTCGTTGTTCTTTTTCAACTTTAATTATTTCTAATAAAAAATATATTTAATTCTATGAAAAAAACCCAATTAAGTCAAAATTTCAAACATTTTAGAAAACTTAGAAAAGTTCGACAAATTTAAAAAAATTTATAATTTTTTAATCAGAACTTTAAAAACAATTTTAGGCAAGCAAATTTATAACCCATTCAATTCTAGTGTAACATAAAGAGTAAGTTTTAACTGGTTAAAGGTTTCGGTCGATTTTGAGAATTTTTTTTGCCGACGGTTTGTCGCATTTTTTTCCATACAGTGCATAAACAAAATTTATTTTTATATGGAATAAAATGGGCAACACCACGGCCAAAAAAAAATTATATAAAGTCATTTAATTGAGCTGACAAGAAAACTGAATTCCCAAAACTTTTCTAAAAATTGTGTTTGAAAATTTTAAAATTTTGATGACAAACTTTTCAATTTGCTGAATTTTTTTGCATTTCGTACACAGTTTAAAATTTGCACTTATATGGTTTTTGTTACTAAATGAACTATATTTTGATAAAAAAATTGAGAAGAAATCTTAACATGGAAAGCGCTGTAAACACCAGGGGATCGGGCTTTTATAACTTTACAAATAGAAGAGAAGAGTTAGAGAAGAGTTTTTTAGACTTTTATTTTATTTGAAATGAAATAATCGGTCAACCCGGGGTTTTCTTTTTTTTTAGTACAGTAATAACAGTAAAACTTTGCCAAACATTTTTAAGGCCGAAATTACAGCCTGTATAAACTGACCGCTTAACAAAATTAAACAAAGAGGACTGAAACAGCTTTCAAATCGAAATTCCGAAGGTTAGAATCTTGTTATATATATTTTATTATATTATACTTATAATATAATGTTTATTGTTTTATTTCGGCTAAGTTCGACTATTATTACTGGACTAAAAAAGAAAAGCCCAGCTTTTTTAATTATTATTGGACTGCCTCCCAAAAAGTTGGAAAAAGGAAGGTTGGTAGGAACATTGATAACTTTTTTCTGCGACAATATTTTGTGACAGACTTTTATAAAACCAAAAAAAATTAATGTAATTTTCGTTACCTGGTATTTAATATTTTCGCTACTGTGCCAATACTTTTTTTCGGCACAATATAAAGGACGCCAAAATGCAGTCGTTAACGTTAGAGCACTGCAGTGCTACATGCCTCAAACAACGCAAAGTGTAGCAGCAACTGGAAATGCCGAACATTGAGATGTAAACAAATTGCATACCTCAAAAATATTACGAGGGCAATTTGAAAAGTCCGTGCAAAATTTATCAGGTGTCTCCACTTATAGAAATTGGTGTTACCATATAAGAGTGCCAATCTTCAAACCATTAAGTACAAAGTCTCAAGGAGATATGTCAATTAGTTTTATTTTTTTTTTTGGTTTTGACTGCCATTCGAAGTAAACAACTTTTGAGTTTGGCGAAAAGTGAAGATCGTATTATCATCAAATATTATGTTCTACGCAAGAAAATGCCTGCAGAAATAAAAACAAAGCTGGATGAACATTTTGCGGACTCTTCACCATCAATTAGAATGATCTGCATGTGGATCGCAGATTTTCGTTGTGATCGTACGAGCACCGATGATACTGAACGTTCTGGAAGGCCAAAATACGCTCTCATTGAAGAAACGTTAGAAAAAATCCATTATATCGTTTTGAACGATCGAACAGCGAAAGTGAGCGGATAGCTGACATTGTGAAGATCTCAACAGAATGTGTGATCGACGCCTTGGCTATGAAACTGGAAGAAATGCCTCGGTGGTAAAAGATTTTATGAAATGAGGAAATTGTGAAATGGAAAGTGAGGCCTATTTTTTGACGAAGCCTACATACTTTTTGGAACGCATCGAGGCTAAGAGGAGACTACGTTGAGCATTCCAATTAGAAAATAAACTTTGGTCCTAAGAAAAATACAAAAAATTTTGTTTTCACTATTCACTATTCAAATTGCCCTCGTACATACTAGAAATGGGTAACTCTAGTATACACAAATTGCAATCAAATTGGTAAGTGAAAAATTACTCTAAAACTAAACGCTGCTGTCAAGGCATAGAGGCCATGTGGCTAATTTGACATAGCAGCACAACATAATGACAAAACTACTCTACATTTTAGAGTAAAAATTTTGTAAAAAAACAAACACAAATTTATTTAAATTCATAGAACAACGCTAGGTGAGATGGGTACACACATATTTTTGTATGCATGTTTAAAAAAAATATCGGAGAACAAAAACAAAATGCCAACAATTCACATTGTTGACTGTTATACTAGCTAACCAATTGACGAGTTCGACTGACTGGCTGACTGGCTGGGCTGGCGAACACAACACTTCAACTCGCACATACATAGAAACGTAGAAAAATACAAAAATATATCCACTATATATACTTATAGCTCTCCAAATCAAAACAATAATCAAACAAGCCTTGAAAATATGCTGCCGAAAATGTTGCACCGGATTGCGTCGCATTGCATTGACTCGACGCGACGCGACGCGACGTGACGTGACGCGCCTTCAACAGCCACAGTAGCCACTTGAAAAAAAATTCGTAGACGACGCTAACGCAGCGGGCGTTCCCGTCATTTTCGGCTACTGTGTGTGAACACACCGTCGTTGCTGCAATGTAGAAACTCTGAGGAGAACAAAAAAAAAACACCACATATTTTCATAATGACGTTCGTAATGAGCCAACGCCAATGAATGGCATTTGGTTTGTTTATCTTTGGAGAATAAAAAAAAAACACAACAAAAAACAACTTCGCTTTGGAGCCTTACGGTTTTTTTTTGTTTTCCTTCTTTGGTTTTCTTCTACTATTTGCATTTGTTGCTATTCACTTTGAAAGACTTAATTAGGCGACTCTAGCTCTTTTTCGATTGCGTCTAATATTTTACAAAGGTAAATAAAGGGTGACCCAAATAGAATTTAATTTTTTATTTCATTAAAAGAGCAATAGAATTACAGGTTTTTAGATCGTGTTGATGTTTTTGTTAATTAAATCAATTCCTAATACATCCATATAGTGCTTATCATAACTATATGACAGCGAATTTTTGGCAAATTCTGATCCTTCAATTGTTACTTATAAAAGTCTTATAAACGTGCCTCTCATTCTACAACAAAAATTGCAACAATTCAATCTATTAACTTTGTGCAAATTTTCATAAAATTCAACAAATTTCAATCAAACGTTTCAATTCGGGTTTTTAATTATTGACGGTGTCACTTTTTTTAATTTTTTTATATGGCAGCAAAAAAATTTCCAAAAATCAACGCAAATTTTGAGTCACTTCAAATTTGTACTTTGTTGTTATAAAATTGAATGGGCTGCAAAACTGCATACCCAAAAATATTGCAAAAGGTCTCACCAGGTTAAAGTGGCCGCTTCCACGAGCTCAAATAGACCCTCTGAAATTCATTGTGATAAAAACTTTTATTAAAAATTTGGGAATTTGATGACAATTTTAAAACAAACAAAATTAAAAGTATACGATTTTTCTTGTAGAATGAACTGCATTTTTCATAAAGAATTAATAAGCAAGCCGCAGAAATTTGCACCTGAAGAAATTCCAAAAGTAATTAGGAAGCAACTGGAACCAAATAAGGCTACTGGGCACGACTTAATTATTCCAAAAACTATTATTCAGCTACCTATTATGTAAAGAGTCTGCTATTTGATGAATTCAAAAGATATCGCAATTTTCGTCAACTATGAAAAAAGCAACTCTGGTGATTAGACCCGAGCAGGGCGAAGGCAATATGCAGACATCATTCGGTAGGCCCATCAGCCTGCAACCTTGGCTATCGAAATTATTCGAAAACCTTCTTATACTTCGCATTTATCATCATCTACAACACCACCTCACAAATTTGACCTCATGGAAAACCATGGAACGCTCGACCAACTAAATCACATCACATCTCATCTGAAATCCGAGCAGCGTTTCAAAAAAGAGGGCATATTTCGCTGCAGGCTAGTTGGTCTTTGTATAGGTAAAATTCAATTGCTACTCCCGCAAAACACCCACAAACTGCTTAAATCTCCTTCCCTTAAATACAAAATCGTCCTCTACCCCATTTTTTTTACAATTAAATTGAGTATCGTGAAGCTCACGAGCCTTGCGATATTCTCGAGTATAATTATATACTTAAAAAAGATTTAAATATTACAAAAATATTATTGCCGAAAAATGTTCAAAATCAGAAAATTTATTTGAATAAACATCGAAAAGAATGTGTCCTGCTCCGAAACTGCGCTTATTTTATAATAAATTTAGTATACTTAAGGCAGTGGATTTGTGGGAAAATGAAGGCAGTTATTTTCAAATGAGTATAATATTTATTTAGAAAGAAAAAAACATTTTTTTATAAAAGCGAAAATTGAAAATTTATAAATTTTTAAAGGATCTTCTTAGTCATATCGCCGCTGACGTCGGAAATTGCGCAAGCGATGCTGGCCGCAATTTTTGATCTGCAATCAACAAACTAAACATTTTCTTACTCAAGATAGTTTTTTTGAAACTTTGGCACGATATTCTAAGGCGAAATACCTATAGACTAAAACAATAAAAAATAATCGATTTTCTTGAAATGTCAAAAGTTACTTCTCCCCTTAACTCCAGCTTAACTTTTCGGCTTGAAGTTTTTTCAGTACATTTATTACTACTAAAAGATACGAATTGTGATTGATAGGAGATTAGCTAACAAACGTATCATCGATTCATTGAGTCTCGGCACTGGCACTAATTAGGTGCCCAAAGGTGCAAATCATCTAAAGGCGGTTTGGCAAGATTTTGAGTTGCTTCGTGAAACTAGGATACCAGACTTCCTTAAACTCAAAAGTTTACGATCAATTGATGATCGGGTGCATCGGTAACGAGTACTTTAAAACTAGAAAGGAGGATGATTGGTCGGAATACCATATTGTGCAAAATGAGTATGAATGGGAAATTCGAACATCGAAATTAGGTTCTTATTGGGACTTCTGCAGTGGTATTGATAACAATACTAAACAGTCAGGTTAGAGTATCTCAAGAAGTCTAATGGTTCCTAAGCAACGTCGCTGTTAGAGACCTACAAAACTCACCTGGAAAACCACGACGGGAGGGACTTCTGTCTCTAGGTCACTACGCTCAGATATCGTGTATCCGAAAATGCTAGAGTATGTGGGGGCATTAAGGCTTCGAAAAGGATCTTCAGAGCTTGCTGGGTTTTTGGATATATTGCCATTCTTTGGAGTTAGAGTAATCTTCATTACCAAAGATGATTACGCAATGGGAAAAAGTTTCAACCCATTCAGCCTGACGTCTTTCATGATGAAGAGTCTGGAGCTTCCGGTCAAAATGTACATCAGGTCAAAGGTTTTGGTGGTCAGTTCACTTAGTATTCATCAAGAGGCTTACCAGAGTGAAAAACTCTTTGAACTCTCTACACGACTTTGCCTTACTTACCGAAACTTATTATTAGCCTATTATGTGCTCTGCACTATTATGGAAACGAAGTATGGTCACCGTGAATCTGATGAACTTTCTTTGCATATGTAGATTATTATGGCCGCTCAACCTCGCAGTAACAAAACACCGTTGCTTAAAAATAAACAACTTTTTTCCTTGAACAACCCTGTATTTATTTGAGTACCTGTGCCATCACAATAAATTACGCTTTTTAAGTAGCAGCAGCAGATGATTATTTTACACCAACATTTTATATGGTGCCACTATTTACACCATTGGGTGTTGACCTACCCAGCAAGCAGTTGAAGCAGCTATCGATTTGAAGATATTTAAGGCACTAGCACTAGCAAATGGGTTGCGTACTTTCACCGTTCTCTCAAGATATTTTTTTTAGCTTATTTCACCATACCACAGAAAATTTGACGTCAGTTGATTGATATTAAAGGCTAATATGATTCAATCGATTATTGGTGTGGTGAAATAAGCTACTATTTCTTTTCACGGAAAACGAAACGCCATGTAACTTATTTGGAATATATCTGCTTTGGTCAGACTTTGCTGAACCAAAGAGCTTATATTACAAAGAAGTATTCTCGTCTAATTTCTCCATACCAGAACTAATTTGATTTTTGCTGGTTGATATTAGAATCTGATTAGATCCAATTGATTTCTGGTGTGGTGATATTGGAATGAAACGCGACGCCACTTCTTTGTAACCTACATTCTTGGTTGCAAGGCGTTTTGTTTCCTGATGAAAAAGTCTCGTCTAATTTCACCACACTAGAAACCAATTGGATCTAATCGAATTCGCATAAATATCAATCAGCAAAAGTCAAATTAGTTCTGGTGTGGTGAAATAAGACCGCGTTGTCGGTTAGAGGAACGGTGGGAGTGATGCAACTTTTAATTTACGTTCTTTGGGGTGGAAGAATTGAGGAGCAATTGAGAAGCATGGAATACTCAACAAAAATGCAATATAGGTAACTTTCATCTTGAGAAAATATTTTATAATAGAATACCAATGAAGTTTTTTAATCAGTTTCTGACGGAATTTCAAAAGCTGTTTAGTTAGTAATATAATATATTTTGAAACGGCGAGTTCTACTGTTTATCAAATATGTATAAAAATCTAAGTTTTTCTAACATTCGAAACTATATTGGCTGGGCTATTTAAACAAACTCTTATTCCCATATCCACGCATAGTAAATATTTCAGTTCACTTCACCACACCGCTTTATCTACTCATTTCATGCATTCATCCACTTGATTTCCCGCAACGAAATTCTTCACAAATTTTGTAATTATTTTCTCTACTCTTCACTGCATTACTATCACTTTTTATTGTCTATTTATTTATTTATTTATTTATTTTAATCTTCGTCTTCTTTATGTCCATTATTTTACATATTTTATAAATAAAAGAGCCACCAATAGTCATACGCACAAATTTTTGAAGTTCGTTTCTTTATTTGTTGTTTTGCTTACCAATTCTTTTGTTATTGTTTTTACCTCCTATTGGCTTTAATTTTTTTCCCATTAAATTTTTCAGTAAATTAATTCTTACCACTTCCCAAATTATTTATTTTCTCAATTCTTTAACCAAAATATTGGTATTTGTATTTCCACGTTCAATTAACTCTCGACCGGATATTTAAAGCTTTCAATACTTCAATTGGTATATTTTAATTTTGAATGCAAGAGGTTTGTAATTGAAACAGAGTTCTCGTTTTTGGTTTTTTGCGCATAGTAACGGTGTATTGAAAATATCGCTGTGAAAATCGTATTTTTCAATCTTTGAATTTTTTTTTTTTTTTAATACACATAACTTCTCTAAAAACCTACCGATTTTTATAACTCAACTTGCGAAATGTTCAATCAAAAACTGATTTTTTTCGGAAAGTGTATTAATTTTATTTTTTATTTTTTCCCAAGTGGCCAAGTGGCTGTTAGCCAAAACATTTTGTTTAAGTGATAACATTTTTGTTTAAATAGTGTTAAAATTATTAATTCGTTTGTTTTTTTTTTGTTTAATTTGGGTATGCAGTTTTGCAACTCATTTAATTTTGGCATAATAACGTGAAAACCTGAAGTGGATAAAAATGACGAATTATTTTTGACAATTTTTTGCAATTTTTGCAAATATAACGGATGGATTTTATTTTAACATTCCTGTTGATTTTTCAATTTTTTGTGCTGGTACTCTTGCAAATCGTCTGCCATATAAACTGCATGTCTTAGATGAACAAAAAAATTCAACAGCAAAATTTCTTTGGTTTTCGCTCTCTTTAGCACAGTTAAAGTTTCACTTTTGTCGCCCTTGCCCAAGATCACAGAAATATCCAATACAAAGGAGAGTACTAGTGGTGGAAAGTGGTACTTAAACAGAATACTCGCAACGTCATCGTTGTTTTCTTTGTCGGCCAGAATGACGTGGATCTTTAACATCGAAATTTCCAGAACTTTTTCTGGAAGCAACGCGGCAATCAAAACCTTATGATACCTAACCTAACTATTAAGGTCGAAATTGTTCGAGGAGTGCATTACCTCTCTTTTAGCCGCTTTTGAATATTTTTGTGCCCGGCCACAGCGACACAGCAGGAAACTGCATTGTAGTTAATTGATTCCACAGAGCAGTCTTGAAATCATGTTTCCCTGCTAAGATATGCAGAACAGAGAACTGAGAACGCTCTTGCCGGCGATGGACTGTAGACAGTCGAGCGAGCTTCATCTAAAAATCAAGTGGCAGTTCACTTAGTAGAAATACTTGCTGTTAAACTATCGCTTATATTTGTAGGACGACGAGGTAAAATTATTCTGAATTATTCTGAAGTTCAAGCACTTTAGCTCCCACTTCATTAACACCGCCGAGGCACTCTCAGGGATGAAAAAAAAAGATTCTTGTGGAATGTTGTTATTGGCATGCAGAGCTTCTCAAACATTATACCGACAATCTCTTTACCTCTTTTGTGGAACCTAACTGTCAACTCGCTGCTTCGGGACACAGATTGTGAGGTGAAAAAGACGTTGCATACCCTAACGATGTAGCATACAGGGGTAAGTTTCTGACAATGCTAATGCAGGGGCCGCTGCGGGACGAGGTGGTCCACCCTATGTAGTCTTAGAGTAAGCTCAAGCAAAGTTAAGGTTGTTCTCTTTGCCAGAGAGTACAAAATGCCTTCGATACCTCTACCAGAGCTAACCGGCGTCCAGCTAGACCCCCTAAACAAAGCAAAATTTTTGGGCATTACTTTGGATAAGAAGCTGGGCTGAAAAGAAAATCTAGTTTAGCGATATGAAAAGGTTTCTCTGAAACTACTCACTCCCTTCGTTTAAGGGAGACCCCACGGTGTGATACCAAAGGCCTGGACACTTTTTTATACCAACCACGTATAGCCTCCTTTCGCATATGGCGTATCGTTGTGCTATGGCTTTGGCTTATCTTGGTTACCTGATCACTGCAGTATTTTCCAAGCTGAAGTTTTAGATATCTTAGAAGTGGTAGAGTTAGCATGCCATTATCAAACTTGGGCACGCGATATCTCCATTTTTAAGGATATACAGGCTCTGATCAAAAGCCTGACCACCTTCGCGTGCAGTTCACAGGTTGTACTGGACTGTCACCGATCCCTGTAGGAAATAGCCAAACAGAAGGTACTACACCTCCTTTGGATACCTGGTAGAAGGAAAATAAAAAGTAAAAATCTTCAAGTAAAAACAGAACAACACAGCCGTCCATGGACTATCGTAGAATTAAATGTAAGTGCAGGGCAAATTGGTGACATGGTGGGTGAGGCGATTACATTTACCAGTGCTATTAAATTTTATTATAAATAAAATGAAAACTACATAGCTAATTTGATTGCAGTTATTAGCAACAAACTCTGACGATGCTACAAAATAAATAATCAGTTAACAGAGGGAGACAGTGGGAGAGAGAGGGAGAGAAGGGCGCGTCAGAAGATAGTTGACGTAGCTGTCACGTGGGTGTCACAGTTATGATTCAGCTATTTTTGCCGTTGCTCCACTAGGTGCAAGCCGACAACAGTTTTGGCTTGCTAGTACCAGAGCTGCCTAATGCAATTAGTAATAAAATTAAAAGTATTTACTTTGATGCCGCTGCCATCGTTGAGCGACGACTTGAATCTGTTGCATATATATATATATATATATGTAGTTTTGAATTGGATGTTGCACGAGTATGAAATATGTACATAGTTGTTGGTAAGTGCTACTCCAGTCGGCTGCGGGCGTTGATGATGTCGTTGTTGATTATGATGGCACTTGAGAGTGGCCGTTTTGCTACTTTGGCCATTGGCGATTGTGGCAAGCAAGCAACTTACCACTTACTTACTTACTTGCTTGCTGGCTTTTAAACTTTTTGGTTGTTGTCCTCAAGTGATTTATCATTTGTGCTGTTAGTAATAAAGTTGGTTGTTATTGTTGTTGCCACTAATTCATTGTTGTAGCTGCTTCTGCATTTACTTACAACTTGCAAGTGTTTGCTGCTCACTCCTGGCCACTAGCCGCCACACTCCGCGCCACTTTAGTGCTCTCATCAAGTTGTCAATATAACTGTAGATATGTACATAGGTAACAAGCTGGGGCAAGCAAAACATCCTCCGTACATGACTAGGTACATAAGTAAGTAGCTAGGTATTTAGTTGGTGGCATGTTGCATGCAATATGCAATTGCAACCACTAACTTGCCACAAACCACATTGGTTTGCGTGCAATTGCAGTTAGCGATTTATTACAGCTGTCATTGCGATTTCTACACATTTTTTTTTTGGTTTTTGTTGTTGCCTAGTTGAAAACAAAATGGAAATTTGCTAAATTTGTTACTTATAATTTGGACTGCATTGGCATTGGCTTTTGTGGTGTGCGCGCGTCTTTAAATGGTCAATCTAATTTTATTTGATTTTTTTTCAACGGGCACTGTGGGAAGAAATGCACATATTTCTATTGAAAATCTAATTTCTAAATTTCAGACTTGGAGGTAAATTGAAAGTAGCATTGCAAAAAAACTGTCCCCACTGTGGAGTAAAAGTTAAAAAATTGGATTTACTATAATATTAAGCAATAGTTAAAAAATAATAATTTGCATAGTATTCAATATTTCAGAAAATGTTGATGTAATTCAGTCGATGCTTTTAAAATGCGCAAACAAAATTGCACTAAGATTTTGATATTGCCTTAGTAAAATGGGAACTGGATAATACCAGCCCAATGTTCTACTTCGAAAACAAACGTTGAGCAAAAATTTCAGGCAGAAGCGAATAAATCTTCCACTCGGACTTAGATCCAGGGTCTAAATGTATTTTACGGATGGGTCAAAGCTCCACAACAGCTAACGCTCTACTCCAAGGATATCTCAATAAATATCAGCCTGCGGCTTCCCGACTACTGTAGCGTGTTCCAGTCCGAAATAAGGGAGGCCGTCCTATGGCTAATAAGGGCCTAAGTATCTTTATAGTCCACTACTATTTACTCCGGCTTCCAAGCACCTAGCGGTCGAAAGTAGAAAGATTCTAAAAGAGTTAGTCGCGTACCAGGGCTCATTGGCATTCGAAGAAACTGCGCGACCACTATACTGGAACCTCCTGCTTAATTGGTTTTTGTTGAAAATGGGCGATTTTCTCTGTGTTTACGAGCCTGTTAAATTGAGATCGACCTCATGTGTTCACCCCATTCAGGTTTAAAGAGACCTTCTTGCTCTCCCAACAAGTCGTTTGACCTATGTATAACGGAGGTATTGCGTACTTCCGCGAGTTTCTGTCTGGTGACCCAACCTTAGCAAATCGGCAAAGCGCAAACAATTCAACAGAGTACTGAGAAGTGGAAAGCTATGCATTAGCACAGCTTTATGCTCTTCTCCCACCGGCGCTTTAAATGCGATTCTGCATTTGCCTCAGCTTTACGTAGTGGCTCGAGAGATAGCTATAAGTGCGATCTTAAGACTCAGAGAGACAACCTCTTGGATTCAATGTACATCCGGTCGCGCGGAAAAACGGTCGCCCCTCAACCAGCTACTACTAGTTAGTGTATACCACTCCTTCTTCAAAAACTATAAAATCACCATAGCAACAGGTCTGAAACGACTGGCCTCACCACATACGAAACACTTTAAATATGTATATTGATGGTTCCGAACTCGGCGGGAAGATCGGAGGAGGAGTCTTTGCCCCTGAGCTGGAACCATTAATATTATTTTGGCTTCCTAACCACTGTAGCGTATGCCAGACAGAGGTACTGGCAATTCAGGAAGCTACTTGCCTTCAAGAATGATAGAATACATGATTGCGTCTTCCGCGGACAGTTAGTTCTCTCTTTTTTCGATTTGACTGCAACCACCCATTCGCCGACGAAATAAAAGCAACTTTCTTTCATTTTACACAAACAATACTAACAAAACTTAGGCTTTCAATCATTCTGTCGTTTTCCTGCTTTCGCCCATTTTTTAGAATTTTTAATTTGCTCTCTCCTTCTGCAGCTAATTTGCATCGAGATCGCATAGGTGTGTGCAGCACTTTGTCTGTCACTGTCCAGCACTCCACCAAAAACGAAAACCATCTAAATCTTCGTTACAACTACTTTTTTGAAATAATTTCGAGAAAGATAAATTATTTTCGGCACAATGCATTGCCAGTGATATTATTTTTACCGCCGAACAAAATGGCATACGGTCTTAATTCATGGAGCCGCAGAAATCATGTCACGCACAACAAATGACTCGGAAAAGCGAAATTGTTATGACATGGAATAAATAAACGCAGTCTCGGAGAGAGCACTTCATTAATTAGCGATTGTTATAGAAGTAGCTAGCAAAGTGTCAACCTACGTGATATTTTGTTTAATGATTAGAAAGTTTGTCACCGTAGCACTCTTTTTTGTACATGCAAAACTTCTTCATATTGCGTTTGACTCAAAGAATAGGACAGAAAGTACATTTTATGCCTGGGAGAGGGCTACCACCTGTTTGAAAAGTAAAATTTCATTAAAATACACACAAGTTATGTGAATTATTAAAATATGGTTGTCAAGCGGGTCTTCACGGAAAACAGGTGAATTTTTATGAGGGTTGCCACCTGTTTGAAAAGTCGAATTTAATTTATTTGCACACAAGTTATATGTGAGCAAAACCGATTTCTAGCTAAATATGAAAATGGCAATTAATAAATAAATATAAATAGGACAACGTCTTCCGGGGTTTCCTATATATGTCTCTTGGTATGTAGTTTATCGACTCGAAAATCTGAACCGGTGGAGGTAAAATTTATTACATGTGTTACAAAAAAAGTTACGCAAAGAAAAATTCCGATAGGTGGCGCGGGTGTCGAGATATTTCTAAAAACAGTATTTACAGTCCGATTTTATTCAAATTCAAAACATGTATTAGCCGCATGAATATAAATAATATGTGCAGAAAACTAACCGACAGGTGGCGCTGGATCCGAAATATGCCTAAACCCCAAAACAACAAAAGTCTAACATCTTAGGTAGCTCAATAAATTTAAGCAAAAAAATGTGCAATTATGAAATATCTAAAAATGCCGATTGATTTTTGGCAAATTTTTTTTTTATTTTGGCCTTAGAAGTTTTTTTTTCATTTAACGCATACAGTTTATGTGACGAAAAATGTGACAAACTGTGAAAAAAGTGCGTACGACCCAAATTAAAAAAAAAATCAATAATAAGGTAAGCCATTTTCTAAAAATTCTAATCAAAAACCTTGAAATTTTGATGTAAATTTGTACAACTTTTATAGACCGTGTACAAAGTTTGAAATTCTGATTTACATATGTAAACGCTTTTTTGCTATGTTACGAACTAAAGTTTTACAAAAAAAAATTAACGAAAAAAATGATCATCAAATGTTTTGAAAATATCTTAAAAAACTCAACAAGGGGTAACTTTTCTAGCAGATTCACTACAGCAGCACCTACAATTGAGTTATGTATATATTTATAACGCTTTGATCCGTTTCGTCCCACTGTGAAATATTAGGAATGTAATTTCTTCAAGTTAATCCAGTGAATTTTTTAGCCACTTCAAATGGTGTTCCATATCAATTACCATTGAGCAAGAATATCCAGTAGTAGTTTTAGTTTCCAATTTCTTCTTCGCCTATTAGTCTTTTGTCAAACGACACTTATACATACATATATATTTATTTTAATTTTATTATACTCGTCACATTTAAATTTTATTACACACTTTTCCATAAAAAATATATACTAATTTCCCTTCCTATTTTTATGAGCAAAGGCAACGCGATATTAGTACACAATTTTTTACATACATACATATCTCCATGTCCATATATTTATATGCCCATATTTTTTGTTTTTTTTTTTTTTTTGAGATTGAACATAAACCCATTTTAGCGTAGCAACTGTCCGAGCAATCATCGTTAAAGTCAAACTTGTTAACTTGTTAAACAGCGATTTCGAGCAGGTGTAAAATTATTTATTGACCACAAACATATAGCGCGTCGAATTTTTTTTATAGTTCGAGTCGCGTGTTGAATATTAGAAATTGCTGCGCTATTTGACAACGCCGAACTGGTGAGCTGGCAAACTGAATGAATGAGTTATTATTGAGTTAGCGAGTTGGTGAATTGTGAAAACGGGGAAGGGAAAAGGAATGCGTAAAAAAAAATTTCATGCGTGTGTTTTTTCTGAGTTGCAGCATAGGGTGCGAGTGATTTTTGTACTTGTCACCTAATGGGAGATTTCATTGCCTCGTAAATGGCAGCGGTTTAACGCACATTAAGTGCTTCATACTTCGCATTCCTAGTAGTAAAATGTTTGGAATGAATTTAGTGATTTAGAGAAATTAAGTCATGAATACTCATTAGCTGCACTCATAAAATATTTTATTATTTGTTGTTGAACTTATTTTTAATATCATGGGCAAATAAATAAACTACTTAATTATTAATTACAGCAATAGACGAAAATACTGCAAACGCTTTTTAAGTCCAGTAACTAAGATCCATGTCGGTATTCTGTAAGCAGTCTCTAGTCACTAATTGAGACTTTTCGGTGGTGAGATTGATTTTGAGACTACTAGGTATTCCGGTAAGCCGTCTAAAGTCTCTAGGCTCCAAATAAAGTCACTAATTTGTTAGCTGGCCACTAAAAAAAGAAATTGAGGAAATGATTCGGAAAAAAATGTGATAATTAAGTAGCACTCGATGAGCTCCTTGGTCGTTTGCGATGTTTTGCTTAAATCTGCGAAAACTGACACTTTCAATTTTCAATGCACATAATAGATAAAACCATTTGTTAACATCTACTTATGTACACTAGAACACATTTTTTTCACAATTCGAATATATATATTTTGAATGCTCGATATTGAATACTTTGGGCTTCAAATGTATTCAAAAATTGCGCAATTTCTTGGCAGCTCATGTTCATTGCGATTGGACATTTTTCTCGGAATGAATAATTTCTTTCTGTGATCTCAGTTTAGTCAGAAAAATTCAGATTATTTGGAAGTTGCCACGCTAATTTTTCTACTCAAGGTAGGGAAAAAGAGAAAGAAAAGCACAGCTGTTGCACCACACGCCATACAATTTCAGAAACAATTTTATTTTTGAATTGTTTCATTACAGAAGCTTCACTTTTGTATAATTTGAAATTACTCAAAAAATTAGCAAATGATTGTTACTTTTATTTGCCCTGCATGGAAAAAAATACAGATTTACTGCTCTTTCCCTGCCTTTTCATGAAACTTTTACATTTCGATATTTTTTTCCGTGCTACTAATTTACTACTAGTTTTGCTAATTGCTACTACTAGTTTTGCTAATTTCTGCTACTATTTGTACTAATTCTACTACTATTTTTACTAATACTGCTACCGATTGGTACTGCAAAAATGAATTTCTACTACTGTTTTTACTAATGCCGCTACTAATTACAACTACTCTTTTTCTTAATTTCTGCTACTATTTGTACTAATTCTACTACTATTTTTACTAATACTGCTACCGATTGGTACTGCAAAAATGAATTTCTACTACTGTTTTTACTAATGCTGCTACTAATAACTACTACTATTTTTACTTATGCTACTACTCTTTAATACTACTTTTTTAACAATTCTACCACTAATTGCTACTACTATTTTTCCTAATTTCTACTACTATTTTTACTAATTCTTCTACTATTTTTAGTAATGCTACTACTAATTACTGCTACTATTTTCACTAATTTCTACTACTATTTTTACTAATACTATTACTAATTACTAATTTTACTCATTCCTACTACTATTTTGACTAATTCTACTTCTAATTACTGCAACTTTTTTTCTACTTTCAATTATTATCTTTCCTAATTTCTACTACTATTTTTACTAATTCTACTACTATTTTCAGTAATGCTACTACCAATATTTTTACTTTTCTTCTTTTACTATTTTTACTAATGCTACTACTAATTGATTCTACTATTTTTCCTAACTTCTACTACCATTTTTACTAATTCTTTTACTATTTACTACTGCTATTTTTACTAATTCTACTACTTCTTACTACTAGTATTTTTACTTACTAATACTAACAAAATTCGACGGGTTTTTTCCGCAACTTCAAGCTTGAACTTTAACATACTAGAATTTAACGGGCCAGAAACCAACACACCTACAATTTTTTTATATAAAGTAAGCAAACGAAGAATATCCAAAATTCATCGCAATGCAGTGCCCCAATTTTTTTTCACATGACTGTTTATCGAAGTGTATAGTTAAATTTAGCAAACAAAAAGGACTGGAGAATTCTGCTTCATAGCCAAATTAACAAATTAACACGTTCGGAGGAGCATAAATTTACTCAAAGGGTGCCAACCGCGACCGCCTACAAAGTTACATACGTAGTGTATGTAATTCCGCTGCTGATTAAGTGAATTTAATGCATTTTCATTGTAATTGCCATCGATATTATTTAATTGAATGCCAAAGCGGCCGCAACAAAAATGGAAGTATAAAGTCCGAAAGCCGAAAGAGGAGCCGCATCTTCAAAGGCGAGAAGAAGGGATTGTGTGCGAAAGTGCAGACATTAATGCGATACATAAATACAGAGCGCATTCGAAGCACTTATTCATTCACAAAGCGTTCAATGAGTGGAATTACAAAACAAAAAAACAAAAAACGTTCGAAGTGAATTGTGGCGGCGGCGGAAGCCGATAGTAGGAAAAAATTAAAAATCCCGCTCAACAATGCGCCCGCAATGCGATGGCCAATTAAATGTAAATGCAACGCGAAATTATGCAATGGAGCAGGGCGCAATTGGCGGTATGGCTGCTAATGGCGCTGCGGATGGCAGTGGCAGTTGCAACAGGAGCAGCAGCCACAGCGGTCGGGAGCGGTCGGGAGCGGTCGACAGCAACTGCGCTGGTGTTGGAAAAAATGCTTTACATTCGCAAAAATATTTCACACTTAAATGTAGCCGAAATAATTTGCAATTAACACACTCGCGCGCGCGCACTTAACAACAACAACAACGCCAAGCTATAAGTGAGCAGCATGTGAAATGCGTGCAAAAAGTACGACGACAAGTGAGAACTACTGTTGCAACGATTTATATACAAAAATAGTCCACTTGCATTCCCTATGCAACAAGCGAACCAGCCGCAACAGCACCCCAACTACGCACTCCGCCCGCGGCCAGCGAATTGTGGCGCGCTTGAATTCTTTTCGTGATGCAGCTGCAATTTTTTATGTGTCCAATAAATAGTAGAAATCAGTAGCAGGAATAACAATGAATAAAAAGATCAAAAAATGTACAACAACAGCAACAGCAGCACATAAGAAACAAATCGCTTTAACCAAAAAAATATATAAAAAGAACCTTAAATGCCATATGAGCAGGCAAATTAATGCAATTCCATTGCAAGCCATTACATAGTACAACTGGGAAGCAGCAAATACGATCGCACACTACACATGTCATACGAGTGACAGTTACAAGCATGCCGTTACAACAAAAACAAACCACTGGCATGGCGACATGGCAACAGCGACAGACTGGGTGTGCGAATCGCGGCGGCGGGCGATGACTGTGGATATGAAATTGCATGGTTTGAAGGAGAAAAGAAATGCCAGCAGCCGGTAAGGGGATTCGGTTGAAACATTCTTAAATTTTCGTTTCACATTTTCAATTTTATTTTTACCACGAATGTTACCTACCATTCTATTCGATGTAAAACCGTTCGGCGCACTCGAACTGAGTTTATCAACATCGTAATGATTTTTCAAATAAAGTAATTTTGGAAAAAAAAATTTTAGAATAACCTTCATTTTTAATGGTTCTGCAGATTATAGAAAAGATTTTTCCGATAATGTTGGAACATCGCCAATCAAAGACAAACCGCCGCGGCCAGACGCGCACTGATTCCCCTAATTTATTTATAGGTCGCTACGCTAGTGGGCAAGAAAAATAAAAGTGTGGTGAAATTAAATTAAAATATCAAATTTGATTGGAATCGGTCTTAAAATTCGCCCACCAGATAGCAAATTTTCGATAAAGATTTTGTTTATGCGTTATGTGGAATAAGTGGCCGCCGTAGCCGAGTGTATAGCGTGTGCGCGTTTCGTTCGGTGAGTCCCGGGTTCGACTCTTGGCCGGGGCAAATAATATTAAAAATTATAGAAAAAGTTTTTTCTAATAGCGGTCGCCCCTCGGCAGGCAATGGCAAAACTCCGAGTGTATTTCTGCCTTAAAATAAAAAACTTCTCACAAAAAATCATTCACCGTTCGGAGTCGGCGTAAAACTGTAGATCCCTCAATTTGTGTTGCAACATCGAGACGCGCACACCACAAATTGTAGGAGAGTTCGACCAAAATCGTTTAAGCGGTAATAGCGTTAGCTAGTTGAGTTTTTTTTTCTCTCTCTCAATAAATAACACTTCTGAAATGAATTTTATTCTTCGCTCACTTTCGTAAATGTTGAAGAATTTCGCATTTATGAGAATATTGGCGAGACGCTGGCTCACCGAAGTGAACGAGAGTACGTAACGATGAATTCTCTCTCCCACCGCAAAGCCAACACCGCGGAAGTTTACATGGAAAATGTAGTAGACGTCGCAAGGTCCAATGATTTGAATACCTTGCGAGACTCTACGAAGACATCCACCATCCTGGCAGCGACATCTTCCCCATCAAGGGTTCCGAAATTCTAGGTGTATGCGCTCAAATCATAGTTCTTGATACATTGCGTTTGGTCGTAATCAACCAAGGGACATATTAGAATTTTTCATTGGAAGATATTTTTTAACGTGACTGATCCCAAGCCCAACGACAATCAGATCCTGAAATATTTTGTATAAAGACACATTTGTATTACTCCAAGTCAGGCAGCCGCTCAACAAACGCTGCAGATCCTGGTGGGCTCTTAAACCGAAAATGTCTTAATGACCACACCAGGCTCGCCTTCTCACTCAAAAACGAATATTCGGGAGCTAAACAGAGGGAGCTTGCAGAATTAGGCTAGCCACTCCCAGTTGAATGGCAATCAGAGACTTTCCCATTTGCTTGGACTGCTGCACTCGGAAACGCTTGAACTTTTTGTACTAAAATTTATTAAAAAATTATTAAGTGCATGTTTTAAGTAGCTTAACCTTTAAGTTCATATTTAATAGTTTTTTGAAATTTTGAAATAGCAAAACTATCTTATAAAATAGAAAATGCGCAAGTCCAAATTTCAAAAATTAACGATAGTTTTTAGCCCATTGGAACTTGCACAATAGTATGCAAGATTCGCTTGAGATATAAGAACTGCATACCCAAAAATGTGTAAATATTCTTTTAAAAATATGTTACATATTTTAAGCAAATATGTTTGAATAATGCATTTTTTGATTTTGTAGACGACTGGCAAGAGAATCCTACGAATTACATGTAAAGCGACAACACTAACTCGGAAAAATAAGCGAGTTGTGCCAACTCGGTAAAATGATATCCGAACAGAGATGTAGAGATTGTGAAGTGAAAAAAACTGCGCTATTGTGAATGAGCCCTAATGTATGTTCACATCGGAAAATGCCCTATTGTCTAATGACCGAATAACTTAACTGCAAAAAAAGAGGGTAATACTCGTGTAATTTAAATTAATAAATTTAATAAATGAAATTGGAAACAAAGTTATATTAAAACATTTAAAACCAAATTTCATCTGAGAATGGTTAGTTTCTATCATGACACAAGAAACAGTAATTTTCCATTTTTTATTTGGGCGTATTTATTAAACCGTGTAGATGGTTTGTTTTAAAAATTAATTAAACATTTACACACAATGTTTACATTTTACCAATTAAAAATTAAATTTTGTCTTCATTCAATACTAACACAATAATGCATTATAACTAAAGCTACCTTCATTCGTTCTGTTATGATGTATTTGTTTTTTTTTTTGTTTTATATTTTTTGCTGGTATTTCCAATTTGAAAAAAATCCAGCCCACAAAAACATTGTAGAATTTTTTCATCTAAATAAGAGTTTATGGTTAATAATATATTTTGCTTGAAATTGGGTTCCGGGTTAATTTATCACCATTAATTTCGACAAACTTTGCATTAGTCCTCTTCCAAAAAACTAAAATTTAGGTTCATATAAACCCCCTCCCAAAGCTATATTAACGACGTAAAATTTTGGCCAATGTCGAGCAAATGTTCTGCACTCAATTGACCTAAGCCCATTTTTAAAATAATGTAGCCACTTAAGTTTTTCAGTCAATCGAACACAATAGCATTCAGCACAGTTATTTAGAATTTTTTTTTTAATTCCTTCTTCTTGGTTTTTAAGCTCGAGCTGATATATATTTTCAAGAAAATTCAAAATAATACAAGTAGCAAATTATGCATATCGATTTGATATTCTGGTAGCAAAAAACATCGGTTTCCTGTAAAAAAAAAAATTATGGGATAAATGTGCTGAGCATGTTTAGGTACTTCGGGCACTGAAATAACAGATAAAATAATTAGCCCATATTTTTTATCTTTAATATTTATTTTTTAAATAAACAACAAAGATTTTTTTTAGTTAATATAGCTTTCAAAAAGTGGCAATGGAATTACCGTCTTTATTGCATCAGGCCTTCACTCAAATATGGATGTCAAACGGTTCGGATCCGCGAAGGAAGGTTAATAATTTTATTTTAAATAAAATTGTCAGATGTATGACAAGTCGAATTAAATTAATTTATACACAATTTATATGAAATATTAAAATATGGGTGTGAGCGAGTTCCTTTAGCTGAAGAGAATTTGTATAGCTATATTTTAAAGGGTTTTCTAATTTGTATATTGTATTGTGACAACTCAAATTTGGTATGAAATTTTTAGAACTGAAAACCTCCTCTTACTTTGTTTTTGCCTATTCAAAAAAAAAAAAAACCTGTCTTTGCTGACAACCGCTATGTGTGTTGGCCATCCCAGCAGCATTTGGGTTGTTGTAGCCGCCACAGGCCGCTGACTGCTGACTGCTGCCTGTTGGCTGTCTGTTTTATCCACCGGGAGTTGGCGTGCGCGTGTTCTACTTTTATTTTTAGATACATTTCATTTCGAAGTGACTCTATTTTTTTTTGTTTTTTTGGTGCGAAATTTCACTATAATTTTCTTATATATTTCAACACTTCAGCCGCTGCAATTGCATCTTTTTGGTTCACATCAAAAAAAAAATCAACGAAAAACACCAAAAGCAAAAATAAATTGTCAACTTTGGCTACATTAAATGCAACACGTTGCAAGGCAATGTGGCGCTAAACTCACATAAGCGCCCGCGCCTACAATTATAATCAAAATTTCGCTATATAATTTTGTGCACAATTTCACACACAGCCATAGAACTTCGTTAGAGCTGTGCGCTGCGCTGCTTAGTGCAGAAATTCGCATTTATGACATCAACCACATTTTGTTTGCTTACTTTCGTTGATTGTCAAATGAAATGTACCGCCTGGCGCTCCAGAAACGGAAATGTTCCATAGAGCACTATTTATACTACTTATAGTCGTATGAGACATGAAGTCATTACTAATTGCAGTACGTAATAAAAATGCTAAATTAACTAACTGTGTTGATAATGTAATACAATAAAAAAATAGAAAAATAGAATTTTATATTAGCAATTCAGTTAAGCGGAATTTAAGCGATGGTTTTTGTATTTCTGAACAAATAGTTATAGCAATGTGGGAAGATAAAAAATCTAATTATTGAATCATTGAAACCAAATCTCTTATGGACTGAATTTGATTTGTTTTGAGCCATCTACAAAGGATACTGTATTTGAAGTTTAAACGGCCGCTGCAAATTCTCCCAAATAAGGTCTAAGCAAGCATCTCTATTTACATATATAAAGGGTGTTTTTTTTTTTTTTGGACTGATAAAGCTTTCGATAGGGATAGCTGTCACTTGACAGCTGGTAAATGACATTTCGTTTTGACATTTCGGTTCATTAAGCATTGAAAAATCATCATGGAAAGAATGACGCCGCAACAACGTTTACAAATTGTGGAAATTTACTTTAAAAATCTGTTATTCTGTTCGCCAAAGTTATAGAGCACTTCATGAATTTTATGGTCCACATAATCGAGCATCAGAACAGCTTATTCGTCGAACTGTTAATGGAGGCATCATCGGTCCTTATTTCTTTAAAAATGAGGCCGGAGTGAATGTTACTGTCAATGGTGATCATTACAAATCAATGATTACCGATTATTTGTTTCCAAATTTGCATAACATCGACCTGCAAGAATTTTGGTTTCAACAAGACGGTGCCACGCCTCATACTGCCACTCGAACTATCGATTTGTTGAAAGAGCAATTTGGCGATTCACCAAAGCTAGTCGTGGCGGAAATATTAAATGTCATGAAAATATCTTTCGAATAAAAAAAAATTTGGTATCATACTTCATTTTTATATGTTTTATTTCAATTTAAAGTTACCTAAGAGAATTTACTTGTGAATGGTAGCCCTAAATGGGATTTGTGTGGAGAGTGAGAATATTATGCGGGATAGGGAGACTTATATATAGGATTGATATGTATTCAAAATTTTGTATATACATATGTCTATATAATAATAAAGTGTATTATTTATTGCCCAAAGTAGTTTGGTATTGAGCAAAATTTTAAGAATTTACAATAACCACGCCCATCCTCCTTATAACGATATGATAATGATGACGTTCTTCGTTATTTAACAGTTTTGCTTATTTTTAACATCAAGTTTTCAATAATAATATAACTTCTTTACAAACATTTGAAGGTTCGGCATTTAATTAAATTATAGTTTACAAATTCACATATGGGTGATTCACAAGGTGTCATAATGCGTTACAAATCTTAAGCTATACAATTTTTCAAAGTTTTGATTTTTTTGGGCTTGCATTGAAACAAATAATTAAAACTAAACAATTTTGTTTTTTTTTCTTTAATTTTATGACTCACTGTTACTTATGACACGGTATGGCATCTTGTGAATCACCCAAGAGTATTATTTAAAAAGAAATTCAATTTCTTTCCGTTTCTAACTCTGCTGGTAAATTATTATAAGTACATTCCCTTATAAAATAAACTATTCTGAGTTGCGTGCGACATTTGCCACCTAAGGATCCCGACAGTGTGTCACCAAGCTCTGGTCTCGGTGTCATCTTTACGCAACGTCTGCGACCTCATCACTGCATGACCGAGGGATCACGGGGTCCTCTTGCCTCTGAGCACAAATCAGCTCACAGGACCGGGGAGTTGTGTGATCCCCTTTACATGACATACACACCTTACAAAAAAAAATCGTACCCACTTTTTGTTGAAGAGTGTCGCCACACTCCGTTCCGTCGTTTCCCCCTCATACTCCTAACTGTGCGATGCCTCTCCACTATGCGGGGGATACTGCTGTCAATGGTGTTGTTTGGCCGACGGCCATCGTCCTTCCCAGCTCGCCCATCAACTTCTTTACTACCCGTTTGTACCGCCTCTGGAACTAATCGTCACTATAAGGTTTTCAAATTATACTTGTGCATGACTTTTCCGGCAGCACCAAAATTCTATTTAATATGATATTTCCAGATAATATTTAAATATATTTGAATAACGTTTTCATAGAGAGAAAAACTATTACAGGTTTGTCGCTAAATCTCACCTCAATATGGCCAAGTTATGCGTAATTTAAATAACTGCAGCCCGGGATCTCAGGGATAGGTAACCTACCACCTAGTTACAAGACGTCTAGCGCCTCCACGTGAATGCGCACTTCCTACGACTCGTTTGCCCAACTACTTCCCGCCCCCTCTTCGTTCCCACTTTATCTCAATACAAGGACAACTCAAAATAGTGAGAATAACTAAAGTTAGGGATGGCGCCATTACGCGCCATATAGCTAAAGGTCTCACGAGCGGGGTCACGAAACAGTCAACCAGTAATCGATGCAAAAAGTGTCATGCTCAACGATGATCAGAGAGCCTTAACGCAAGCCCTTAAACATCCAGCCTATTTAATTTGTCGATTTGGGTTCTACTTTTGCATGCTCCACTTATATGGTTTCAAGTCAAAATTACGATTGGAGTACATATCCGATTCCTCTGGAACCCGAACACGTCGTCTTCCTCACACTAATGCACTTTACCACCCATCATTACTTGGTCGGTGACAATCTGCCGAACAACATAGGGCAATCCTCCGTTTTGGACCACATAAACTGCATTTCCACTCTTGGCCTCCGAAAAACACAGATTCAGCATCCTGAGAAGACTGTTCAATCCCGCTGATTTTTTATTTTTTGTATGTTGGCTTCAAATAGCCTTTTTCACAACTAAGGCAGTTTTTCAAATGTCTCTCATTCATATTCGGCTGCTTACTCCTTCGAAGTGTATGGCTGTCGAAAAAAGAAGAATAAGAAGTTTTGCTAGTGTATTAGTAGTGTCGAAAATTCCCTTAATGTGTTGTTTCATCAGGTCTCTCTTTCAGAGAAGAAATGTGGCCGGGTCACGCCAAAACAACGAACTGCCCAATTATGGAAATTCTCAAAATCGAAAAATCCGAAATTTTAACAACTAATGAGGGAAGCTTGCAAAAATGTGTAACTATAATTATAGTAATGGAGTTTTAAAAATATAACATACAATCAAATTATAGAAATTGGAGCGACACTACGTCCATACAATGGCATTTTTTTTGAAAATAACAGAAATGTGATGAAATTCGTTTATTGGAATAAATTACTTTGATATCCTATTGTTGATAGTTCCGAGCTAAATGTTCTTTAACGAGTTTGCGTTTTTTTCATCAGCATATGAGGATACTTATCTCTACATAGGTACTATATATTTTAATGCAACTTTTCGCCACATCGGTTTCAACTACCATAGTTTTCTTCTCCTCTTTGAGCCCCTAGAAACATAAATTCAATTCGAGTCAATTTTCAGATTATTTATTTGAGTTTGTGGCAGCTGCCAATTGCGCTTAAATATTGTTGTTACAAGCATTACTTTAAACATTTTTCTCTTTCTACTCACACAAACAAATTACTTTATAAGTAACTTGACATAATGCATTTTAAAGTCTTAATTGTTTATTTCTCTTTCGATAAGGTACATAGTAAATAAATGACCAGCTCCAAAAATATCTGGCGCTTCGATGTTTACAAAGCCAGACAGGAGTTGCTCATTCAAAGCGATTTTGTAGTTGTATTACTTTGTATTTACTTGTTTTGTTGGTGTCAGATTACTTTCCAAAATAATTCGGCTTATATTTTGTAGTTGGCTTGCAAGTGAGTTTGTTGTTTGTTTACTTTTCTTTCGATTTCAGCAAAATGAAATTCGAGTCACCATTTTTGGCGCGCGAGCTCTATTCTTGTCGTCATACTCGAGATGCTGTTTTCAAATCGATTTATTGAGCCCTTTTAATTCGATTGCTTAGTTCCGAATCGATACAAAATAATCTACTTTGTACCCTAGAAATTTCAAAGACATTTGAATTTGAGACTCGTCCAAAATAAAATAAGGGGGTATGACTCCTCCCCAAAGAATTCAATGGCCTCTCTGTTTCTTCCGACTACAGAACTTTTTAAAATATACGAGAAAAATGTAAATACATATATAAAAAAATATTTTTAGTGCAATTTTTTTCGGTAATCAGTAGCACAAATATTTTTACTGAAGATTTCAATGATCAGTAAAAAAAATATCAGAAAAAAAAATATTTTTACCGCAATTTTTTTAAAGTAATCAGTAAAACAAATATTTTTGGTGAAATTTTTCCAGTAAACATTAAAAAAAATTTGTACTGCATTTTCTTTCAGTAATCAGTAAAACATATTTGTACTGAAATTTTTTAAAGTAAATAGTAAAAAAAATATGTTTGGTGCAATTTTTTAGTAACCAGTAAAAAAATATTTTTCCTGCAGTTTTTTCCCAGGAATCAAAAAAAATTTTTTTCCTCCAATTTTTTCCAGCAATCAGTAAAAAAAATATTTGTACTGAACGTTTTTCCAGTAAACAGTAAAAAATATTTTTTTTAAATTTTTTTAAGAAATAAGTATAAAAAAAAATATTTTTGGAGTAATTTTTTAAAGATCGATAAAACAATATTTTTACAGCAATTTTTTTAAATTGTCAGTAAAAAATAACTGTCCTGCAATTTTCACCAATGCGAATAAAATATGTTTGGTGCAATTTATTTTAGCAATCGTAAAAAAAATATTTCTAATGCAATTCTTTCAAGTAATCCGTACAAAATATTTTATTTCTTTCAATAATCAGTAAAAAATATATTTTTTAAGGTATTAGTAGAAAATATTTATAGTGAAATTTTTTTAAGTACCTAATCAGAAAAAAAATATTTTTGTACCGCAATTTTTTCCACTAATCAAAAAAAAAATATACACATATTTTAACTACAAAAAATATTTTTACTGCAATTTCTTTTAGTAATCAGCAAAATATATTTTGAATGGAATTTGTTTCAGTAATCACTAAAAAAATATGGTTAGTGCAATTTTTTTATACTGAATTTTGGTCCAATTATCAGTAGAAAATATTTTTGGTACAATATTTTTTCAGTAATCAGCACAAAAAATATTTGTTTTGCCGTAAGCTGTAAAAAAATATTTTTATTATTAAAAAAAATCGAACAAATTTAATCATTTTTCTGAATAAGTCT
The DNA here is from genome assembly GCA_951828415.1 of Anomoia purmunda. Lineage (NCBI taxonomy): Eukaryota > Metazoa > Arthropoda > Insecta > Diptera > Tephritidae > Anomoia > Anomoia purmunda. The sequence continues at coordinate 51,705,026 of OX639995.1, forward strand.
AAGAATTTAAGAAGTTTCTTTTGATTGCTCATATCGTTGCCTACCTAATCTACCTATATAACTTTTTTAAAATTTTGTTTTTCAAAAGTATATACGGATTGTTTGCTACCGGATAGGTCTTGGGCAAATCTGGATATTGAAAAATTAATATTTTAAAATTTCTTACAATAATTCCTTGTAATTTCAGTATTCTTCCGATTTCAAAGTTTTATTTCCATTATGCGACCCGGCAGCTCCACACACGTCATACCTTATATTATGAGGGATTTTTGCAAACGAAATCAAATACTTAAATGCTATAAAATAAAAGTTAATTAAAAATGCGCATTTATTTACCGTTGCTTTTTCTACACCTTTTATAAATGGTCCAGCATTAGTTACTGCATTTTCTGAGTTTTGAAAAATACTGTTATATGGAAGTTGAGCGTCCGTTTGAGGTAATTTTCCAAATTATTCGCAATAAAGTGTAATTCATCAAATTGTGGAGAGTTCCTTGAAGAAGTTTCGAATAAACAAATCTTTGGTTTGAAGAAGGCGGTAGACAGGCCCAAGATCTCGACTTTCGCGTTTTAATTCCCCAATTCAGTCTTCTATTTTGAACTTAAACAAATTAGCCTTCGTTACGGATATATTGTAGTTTTTAACAGTACATAAAATATCGCTATATGGGGAGTGGGCGTGGTTATTGTGCATTTTGCACAGCCTCAATAGCAAAATACCTTGGGCCACATATAATAAACTACCTATTTGAGAATACACCTACTTATACTTGAAAGTACACGTAATAATGCTACTCTCCACAGACAGACTTTTTATGGAAAATCCCATTTAGGGTTTCCACCCGCAGGTCACTTCACATAAAAAATAAACAACGAATACCTACATTAAAAGTTAAACCAAGATGCTAACGGTCATTTGAATGATATTGTTGAAATATGTTTAAATAATTATAATGTGTTGACGACAACAAAAACAACCATAATCAGAGGTACAAAGCAGGCCGAAACGCAGAATAAAATCTCGCAGTCTGTTTTTTTTTTTTTTGTTTTTGCAAAAGGGTTTGGTGTGACGCTCGGACAGCAACTGTAGTGTGGCTACAAAGTTAATGGCTCAATTAAATTTCAATTTTGTATTAATGGTATTTTGTCTTTGATGTTGTTGACGGTGCAAAAACAAAAGCAATAACGAAAAAATAAAAAATCCGATCCGATCAACAAAAAATACGTTAAGTGGTTGGGGAAAATGAAGTAGACTTAAATGGTGATTTCATGCACCCTACACAACAGCACCACTATTCTTATGTTGATTTTTTTTTTTGTAGTTACTTTTATTGTTTTGCATAGCTAATTGCATTTTAATTATGACCTCTATCTTGATTTATTCGAAATGCTTTAGGTCTGGCAATTCAGTCTGAAGGTTTGCCACCTTTTGTGAAATGCTTTTGAATAATTGCGGATTCTTTAATGGAAACAAACAACAATAAAAAAACAGCAAAAATACCTAAGGAATAATAATTAATAAGAACAACAGATTTTATAATTGCACTTGCGCATCGACTCAAATTTATGTAACTATTTGCGGAATTACTAATTGTTTTTATTTCGGCATTTGAATTTATGTATAATATGTATGTATGTATGTAACTGTATACACGTGCCCCACTAATAGCTCAACCGCAAGTCAAAATTTTAGGATGTGATCGCACAAAGCTAGATTCCCTTGCGGCCAAACATAATATTTGTATGGGCTAAGGAATAATAAAAAAAAAACGCTAATTTAATATCCGCAATGCCAAATGATGTAACTAGGGTGTGTAACATATAATTAGTCGACATGAGGAAGGCTTTCAAACTTGGCTGGAAGGTATTGAAATAGTCGTTACATTGTCTGTCTGTAAGAATATTGGAAGAGATATGTAGGTGGATGTTGTTTGGTAGAACCAGGAAGCACGACAAGGTTAAGATATGGTTATGACTAGGGAATGGCCGAATTTCGGCTTCTAAAACGCGGACACTAAAGCTCGGTTCAACTTCGGTAAAAAAAACAACCGAACCTTAGCTGAACATTTGTCAATTTTTATTAGCTACTATTTTAAAAGTTTCTCAGTGGTTGTAGAATATTTGCCTGAATTTGCAGCTCCTTTAAAAAAAAGTCAAAGTAGCCATTCAGATTTACATTATTTCAATATAATTTGCCTTAAGAAAAACTTTCTTAATGAGCATAGGTTGCCTTAAATTTTAATACTTTTGAAAATTGGCATCAAACTCCGCATTTGCTGTAAAATATCCGCCTGCTCATCCATCTAGTGTGGCTGTTGCTCAATTGTTCCTTAATAAAGGCCAACTTTATACAGATAGAAGAAATGTAAGATGAAAATACCGATAGATTACTATTTTTACATGAAGTGATACAATTTTTAATATTATAAATATAAATATTGTATTGTTAATTTTACAAATTAATAATGAAATGTAATGAATGTTAATTAAATTAATGTATTCTTGTTTTTGTTTTTTTTTGGTTTTTTTTTAAATTCATGTATTATTTATTTTGCCCGAAAATGCCCAAAATTCACATGGATTAGGTTCGGACCTATAAATCGTGGTTCCGCCATTCTCCACTTAGTAATTTTTCACGGAAAAATAATTGTAGTCATTTTGTATTCGGAAGCGAAAGCGGCAATTGAAAAGCTAAAACCAAAAATGGCGCCTGGTTATGGCTTACCACTAGCTAATTACTTAAATAACTACCTCAGATAGGCATCACGTTTTTAACTTATCTGTTTGTTTTGTACTCCCCTCCCCTGTGGAATGTTTCACAAGTAGAAAGAATACTTAAACCTGGTAAAATTGCTGATAAAGTCAAATCATATCGTCCTATGGTAAGCTACTGCCCATTCCCTCCAAGGTCATTGAAGTATTGTACTTTTTTTTAAAGATTGCGTTGAATTAGAGAAGATCGAAAGCGAATACTCAGCCATCAATTTGGATTTAGAAAACCCCACAGCGAAATCGAACAAGTTCACAGACTTGCTGAGAAAATATATTTTACATTTGAGCAAAAAAAAAGGGACTGTGCAGCTGGTTTCCTAACAAGAGCGAATAAAGTCCAAGGCTTTACATAAGTATATACAATCCCTTAAAATACTAAATGCCCCTTACCGCAACATTTGTTAGTACCAAGTACAATGTCCAAAAACTACTCAATGTTGACTGAAATAATCGAGTATTATTTTTTGTTGTATCCTGTCCCGTGCCGAAACATAATTAGGTAAACATGGCATGTAAAATTGTAAAATCAAATGTTGCAAGTGTCATATTTGTGCCTGAAATGGAGGAACTTACCACAATGAAGAGAATGCAAATGGTGCCCCCGATTGTATAAGTAGTACAGCTTACCTTCTCAGTGATTTTGGCAATATCAGATTATTTTTCTACGTCTTTATTAATTTTGTTTACAAAAACCACGTTGTCTTTCAGTTCTCTCACTTGACCAGCCAATTGTTACGTCACATCACGTTCATATCAATCAGCGCAATCCTGTATTCTATCGTTCTTGGGGACCTTTTGTATTAATATTCTTGTTAATATTGATGCGCCTACTCATATTGGTATTCATATTGATATTCCAACTCGCAGTCATATTCATACATATTTGATCTTGCATACCAATTTATAACACAAATGTATTACCTTTCTCCATGTCTACTTAGTTTTTCTTTCTGTCCTCTCTCAAACTTGTTGTTTATTACCCTGTTCAACTTATTCTTCGAACAAAAAACAAAAAAAACACACAGAAATTCTTCACATTTGCCCCACTGAGTGAAAGACAGATTACACGCAATAATTTTAATGCAAAAATGCCAGAAAATCGGAGCAAATTGTTGTGTGTGTGTGCAAAACATACATACATACAAATATCACTACTCGCCACTCAGCTGTCACTCAACATGACATATTTACTTCAGTTTACGACGTGCAAAAAGAGGCATACGATATTTACACACGCAGTGAGTGAGTCAAATGGAAAATGAAAAACTGAAAATATTATAAATTTTAAGCTACCAGCGCAAAGAACATGAAAAATTCGTATAGATTTTTGCAAACTGACATTTCAATATACATACAAAGCAGAGTTGCATGCGTCCACAAATGGATGCACTTTGGTTATTTGTAAACAAAATTTATTGTTTTTATTTTTTCCCCACCCAATTTGATTGCTTAGCAATTCGTTTGAATCAATATAAAGGAACGGTGCTACAGCTAACATTCGTAAGTTTATTTTGAAATGTCTCTATAATTATTACATCATCATCATTATTATATAATATGAACATTGAGTATTAGGATTCCAGAGCAAAAATTATAACAATAAACTCCCAATATCAAAGAGCCCTAGCTCGATTAATACTTAGTTTAAGAAACTATATTTGGAAAATTGTATTATCAATATATAGTGAAATGTAGAGTTGATAAAGAAGTTGTATTTTTAATTGGCCCGTTTCTTTGTACCCGAGTTGCAAAAAAACGCTCCAGCTCGGATAAAATTTCCTTTAGTTGAAAAAGCAACCCTATTCAGATCTTTTATGAAAGTTGCGCTTTGTTTAGTGCTATTTAAAAACGGAAAATAGTTGTGCAGACACATTTTAAGTTGTCGTAGTTATATATTTAAAAATACTATGCAAATTAAATTTAAATTTCCCATGTATTCCCATATTTTCTTCAAGCTCATTCACAATAGCGCAGTTTTTTCACTTCCCAACACTACATTTCTGATCGGATATCATTTTACCGAGCTAGCTCAACTCGCATATTTTTCCGAGTTAGTGGTGTTTGCTTTACCACCAATTCGTTACCCTACCTAGTGTTCTTTTGCAACTAGGTTGCAAAGAAACGGCCCTAATATTCATTTATTTGCAAGGAGTTAGGCAGGTAAGCTGTTTGAAAATAAATAATTGCACTTATTTTCCTTCATGGGAAAGGAATTTTGACATTTGATATTTGACTACTTGATATCTTAAAAAAACTGTAGTAATAAGTGAGGGAATTTCTTTCTGCATAGGAAACTTTATTTTATGTATTATGTATTTATATGAATTTTTAGCGCATTTCATAAGTGTTTTCGGAACAGGACTTTCTTGAGTGTTATGTGCAGGGTTTAACATAAAAGCCCTTTTTTGTGCCCCTTTAACATATTTCTAATAGGTGGAAAATCTAAATACAAAATAAACACATATTTATTTATCCGCAGAAAGAAAAAACTACTTAATAAAACGGTAATAAGTGAAAAGATATATCCATGATTTTTCTCCAAAGAACTTCTTATATTTAGACGGAAAAAGCTTTAAACAAAATTAATTAAAAAACTTCGAATATTTATAAAGCAGGGACTCCGGATAATAATAAGCATTTGATGGTCGTGTTTTAGTAGTCGCATTTTCGTAAGAATTACAACAGTCTTTTGATAATAATTATGAGTGAGAAAACTGTCGAGTCCTAACCGCAAAAAAAACGTATGCGCAATTTCTTTAAATGTATATCTTATAAAAGACTTTTCATATTAATTATCAGGGAGGTAATTTTACTAGATATACAAATCTTTTTTATAGTTCATAACAAAACAGACAAAAAATTTATTTCGCGGATAAGAGATATATCCTAACGTTTACTTTTTACGATGACCGAGTTATAAGAGCTAGTTTTGTACGTTTATATTTTTCGTTGCCAATAGTATTACTTTCCTATATTTATGTTTTAAGTGGTTTGATAACTGTTATATAGTAGAACTGTTAATAAGAGAAAGTCAATAAAAAATATTTCCCCAAGTTTAGTTTTTACGATGTCTCAATAACTGCTATCAATCAACGTAAAAAATAAACATTGAAAAATAACACTTATTGGCAATGGAAAAATTTGTTCACCTGTATAACAGTTATCAGGCAACTTAAAAAATAAAACATAGATATCTGTTGCAACTTTTTCGTTAAATTTCAGAAAGTGAGCACAATTTTCCATTTGGAAATTCGAGATAATGGTAATTTTTGGTCCCTGTTATATCTTATTTTCAGATTTATATTATAAAAGTCTTTCATAAGAAATATGAGTGACAATAATATTGTTAAGGCTTCAAAGACTTTTAACTTGAGGCTTGTATAATTTTCTTAATAATTATGAATGGTACATTTTTTACAGTCTGCGGACCTACTTATTTCAGTATCATTTCAATCATATCGAACCGTTTCCCAAATGACCCTGAACAACTATTGAAATTAGCCTAAACTTTCCTTGCAAAATCCCCTAATTGACCTCACAAGATTTCTCCATTAAAAACTTAACAAATTCGCCTTACTCGTTACTATTACGAAACACTTTTATAATATAAATCTCAAAATAAAAGTCACAAAATTATTTCACTCAAAATTATTATTAAAAAATTTGTATGATTTCAGTGTCAAAAAAAAACCATAGATGACTTAAAAAAATTATATCATGCTAGAATTAATTGAATGAATAATTTTCTCTCATAAAAAGTTACAAAATTGTCTGTTAAAATATATTATGTAAAATATATTATGTAAAATGTTTATTGAGGATAAAATCTTGTAATATCTTATATATTTATTTTTCTTACAAGTATTTCTCTTCGAGAGAGATTACTTTAAAATATTCAGTAATTTTGTTGCTTGCACTTGCTGCTATTTTTTTAAATTGAGAAATGTGAATTTGAGCAGTATATAATTTATTCAAAGCCACTTAAACTAACTCTTACCCCATTTTTTTCAAATTCCTTCCACGAAGTTCCTTTCTCACCAGACTGTTGTCTGCGGAATTTATTAATTATTTATTAGTTAACGCAATTTCTTCACACATACATATTTGTCACCCTTTTTATTCTCTTTCGATTGCAATCAATAACACTTTTACTCACATTCTTCAATTGCCGATATATTGCAAACGCCGTCGGCTAAGTTAGCTAATCAATCATCCAATGCTGACAGCAATACATCAGCCGGTTGGTAGCCTGCAGAGTTGCATTGACGATTGTAGCGTATTTGTAGTGTGCTGCAATGACAGCCAGCGAATTTCGCCATCAAATAAACATCATCACCATTTGAGATGAATATCATCAACATTGCCATCTTCATCATTTGTTGCTTATTTTTGATTCACTTTCGCCTTAATTTGCTCATCCCTTTTTCTCCAATCATATCTCAACTCGCTTTCAGCTTCACTTTCATCGTTCACATCGTTCGTCGAGGAGTTTTAGGTAGTGCTATTGTGAATTACACGATCAATAGCACAGACAGCCGAGTTTCTACGATTATTTCTCTACCCGCCACTTGTCGGCGAATTACCACTGCAAGTATTTCTTAACTGTTTTTTTTTCTCTGATACTATTTTAATAATATTAATTTCATATGAATGTCAGCGCTGATTGGTGCGACATTTTTGTTCAATCCTCTACGAAGTCTATGCTTCGCCCGGGTGGCATTCAATTAAATATTAGACAGTCAAATGACTTACTTACTTGGCAATTTTGTTACTTTTTTTTCGTTGCAACCAAATGGCCAATATTTCTTTCAACTACTACCAATATCAATGCCACACAGGCGTTACAGTTGCGAGGCAAGCGAAATAAACGAAAAAGTAGGAAAAGTTGTGGTACACACGCCAGTGTCTCTTTGGGGTTGAGAAAGTGGGACAAAATTGATGAACACCTGATTATATATTAATTTGAAAATTATGCGTGTGTGAGTGCGTAGGCTTAGTAGAGCCGTTGTAACGGAAAATCGTTTTATTCGAAATTAGATTTTCAAAAAGATGGGTAATCGGATTAGGTCTTAATCCGTGGATTTAAAATGAATATTTTAATTCGTCTGGAATTTCGATTAGAGAGTTGAGCTTTGAGCCATTCTAATACAACTTTCCCCTTTGATATTTGGTGAGATGGCTACAATTTAAATTACACTGGTAGCCAACTATTAAGAGGAGATGTATCTATTTAATTACACTGCGGAAGCAGGCGAAGATTTTGATTTAAATTAAGTTACTCTTTAGACGACAAACTGGCGTAATTTCTTTTATAATCTTCTGAGTATTTTTATCCAATTTAACAATTGAATGCAAGGTGTTTACTCTGACCACCGAAAGGTGAAATTGACAATTCCTACATGAATGAGGTATTTAAGGCGAATTCATACAAGGTGATGGAATTCTTTTCTTTTCCTCTGCACTTTTGTAGGGCAATTGTCAAAGTTGCCTGTATCTTGTTTTTGCTTTTACGACTTTAACAGCTATCCCTCTGAAAGCAAAAACAAAAGACACATACGGAGAAAGAAAACGAACCACGCAGCTGACTATTGCTATCACCTTATATGAATTCGCCTTGGTGGCAATGAAGGATTATAGAAATATAGATAAACGGCATTATCTGTTTTCTACTATCACGTCAGTCTTTTACAGATATTCCCTTACAAAATTTTACATTTTTTTGGGTTTGAAAGAATTTCTCTTTCATAAAATTTCTCGGTCATAAAAAAATGGTAATTGATTTCTTCAAGGAGCTCCGCTGAAATTGTACGGCAAATAATTTTTGTTGAAGACCTTAACCCAAAAAAGTTCATATTTAAAGTTCATTTTGGCCTATGATTTTCAAAAGTGTCCTATTTGCAAGGGCCGCCCAGAGTCATATTAGTCTACAAAAATACTTTCGAAAAAAATTTTACTAAGGCCAAGACTTCAAATGCCAATAAAGAATCACGCTATATATGACTCACACCCAGGCTCATTTGCTCAATAAATGGAGAGATAAAAATCAGGCCTTTCATTTCGACTTCTTAAATAAGCAGATTATGATGACATTGTGACTTTAAATGATCGCTGAGAAGATGAATTTTAATACCGAATTTCTACAAATAACCCATCAGCGCTTTTGAAAACGAACTGGTTACCCGTAACTTGTATTCACTGTCTCCATAGACGCACAAACTAAATTTCTCCAACGGCATCCCACAGTGTTGAAATCAATTTGCAGATAAGTCAATTTTCGCAATACACCACACAAGCATAAATAGTTAGCAACCCTGTAGGGAAATTCTGAAAGCGAGAGGGCAATTTCGTTAATTTTTCAATCAAGATGAACTGCGTTAATTTTTGGGGGAATTTAAAAAAAATGGATGCATAAATGTTATTAAAAAAAGGAAAAACTAATTATTATAGTATGATAAAGAAAACTTTTGAGTCATTCATAACTCTTATTTTGACTCTGGAATTACAAAAATCTGTTGATAATAATGATGAGTAAAGAAAAGTTATAATAATTACGCGCGTGAAAATTTTTTTATGTTTTCAAACGACTTTTCTTTTTTGAGACTTAAATCTTTACATAATAATTATGAGTACGTGACTAGTTCAGACCCATTTCCGGACTGTTCCTAAATGACCCCGAAGTAGGGCCGAATTTCAATTTTTAAACAAAATTTCTCACTTAGGATTATTATTAAATTATCAAAAGGCTCTTAAAGACTTTAAAAAAAATGTCTTTTGAAAAGAAGAGAACGAAATATAACACTGAAGATGGCCCAACATCGAAAACGGTTTGTATCCCAATCAAACTTGACAAGGGATGACGAAAAATTATTCCAATATACATCCACTTTTCACCTCGTCGTAAAAACGGAAGATCGTTTAAAAACTAAAAAAATTTGTTATGAAAAAATTTGCTGGACTTTTCTTAAATTCAACCATCAAATAATTACTATTCTGGGTTTCTAAGGAAAAGTTAAACGAAGTAAAATGATTCAGGTTTCAATGAGCTTACCATTCCTCCCTTCTCGAGCAAAATTAACCGTTTTAAGGTCTAACCCTTGAAGTGTCAATTTTCTTTGACTTTTTGTACAATTTAATGTGTGTGGAATAACTTGCTGAATGCAAATATAAACCACGATAAATGATAGATTGCACTTTCAATAAAAGTTGAAATAAAACATTTTAAAGGTACTTTAAAAAACGAATTATTTATTTTCACGGATTAAACAAATTGAATAAGACAGATATAGGAGGGAATTTTCCCCCCATTCATTGCAACCAAAAATAAGATGACTCCTCGGTGTTTATACCCTTGTGGAGCTGCAATCTCGTGGACAGTTGAAAAACAATTCTTCACTCTCTCTGTAAATATCCGGCTCTGGCTCGTAGTAAACAACATACACTAGGTTTCTTTCTGCGTTGCGACCTATAAAGGCCTCTAGTTGCACAATGAACAAAATAAGTAGATTCATCCACAAATCGAAATGGTTTGAAAATTTGGAATGACATCAGCAATGAAACAGATTTCAGGAGAAGCAGCGTATCAAAATAGCGCTCTAAGTGATATTTGGGTCCTAGGGTTTCCCTAGGCAATGATACAATTAAATAACCAGCAAAGCTCTAAGGGACTTTCGTAAAAAAATGTGAGGGGATCCTATTTTCCTAACTGCATCCAATCTGTTCCTTCCTTACGGGCAGCTTGGCCATGAGTTTGGTTCCGATATAAGGATGTGCCCATTTTCTTAGTATCTACATAAGTAGGTGTACCGGAAATAGCCCATTAAACGGTGACAAAGTTTGAATGAAATATTAATTGAAAAAGTGATGTAAATGTGAATATCTGGATTATGAATTTGAGCCTAATTAAACATCAATTTCAACTGTATCCGTGTCAGGATATTCCCTTTGTTTTGTTTTTATCAGCTCCACACACCTGCAGCGTACGCCAACACATTAAAAAAAAAGCCAACGGCAAATCATTCTAACAGGGGCTTCGAATTTCAACGTTTCAAATACAAAAGAAATGTAATCAATCATAAAAACCTAGCGCTGCAGGTGTATGTGTGCGAGTGGGCGTGTGTGTGGCAACCAAATTATCAGGAATGCGTAAAACCAATAACAGTCGCTATAGTAGTGGAAGAAACGCCAGTCGTGGCCGCAATGGCACTATAGTTGAGTGAAAAGCCGAATCACTCAGCGGAGAAAACCAAACCAGTGACAGGGGCAATATTGTAGCCACATGCCACAAGTTGCACGCACTAAATCGGTGGAGCTTACAAAGCAAATACACACACACACAAACAGCATGCAGTTAGACTATTATTAGTATGTTTTTTTTTTTTTGAATAGCACTCACCGCCTCTGGAAGCAGAAGCCCCATGACTGTATCAATTTGTCAATGTCGCTGACATTGGCATTGGCGCCCCGTCGTTACCAATTGCTGCCACACCGACCCGGACTGCATCTCTTCTCCATCTCCATTACACTGCAACTAATCTTATTCATCTTCATTCATTCATTCAATCATTCATTCATTCGTTGATTCGTCGACACAGACGTACTTGCAGTCTGTGCGCCCAATCGAGTGCGTCAAACAGCAATCAATGTGTCGTCGAGTGATAATTTTCCTACTCTTGAAAATGACATTCATAACCTGTTCTCATGACGAACGACTGACTCAAAGTGGACGATAAATCAATGAAGAAATGCGAGGAGGGCCGTCAATTTAAAAACAACTTCGCTGGCGTTATGTTTTCATTTGCAGCTTTCACAGTATCTGTATTGCTTTCGTTAAAGGGTTTGACAGACACTCTGAATGTGCCATGACCCCTATAAGAAAAAGGGGGAATGCTTGCACATTTAAGTAAAGAATTTTGCTCTGTTCTCGCTTCATGTGAAAGGAGCTGTCAAAATGGAAATAAAATGGAAGTTGTACACATCATATTGGCAACATTTTTTTATAGCTTTTAAAAATATATGCCATTTAAAATTGCATGAAAAATGGCAGTTCGCCACTTCCTTATAGTAATTGTTTCTATATTATTTGTTTATAAATGTTTATATTACATCTACTAGATCTCTGGAAGTAACTTTAAACCTTCCACCAGTGGATCAAATGGCAAATTTCTGCTCAGGTGTAGAGCTCCCAGAGGCTTAACGCGATCCTGCCATAGAAAGAGCTAAGATACGGGCATGCAAAGGTGCTGGAAGCTCTTCCGAATACTCTAAGCTAGAAACTAGACTGCACTACTTACTTACTCTGCTTGGACAATAAATTTTCCATAACAATCCCGAAAGGAATGATTGGGAAGGTGCCATAAACGTACACCCAGGGTTGACGAGAGAGTGGCCAGCTTTCGCTTACCGGACCACTGCAGCGCTTTTCAGGCTGAACTAAAGGCCATAATGAAGGCTTCTCGGTGTCTGACAGTGTCTACGCCTACCGACAGACGGATCTGTCATTATATAGCTTGGCAGCCAAGTGGCAATTAAATCTTTTGATTCTCAGTAGGTATCACACTGGGCTTTGTTGGCCCACGTATGCCTAACCTAAGCTTGTTTGCATTTGCTTTCAATAATTTTGGTTACTGACGAACTTTCAAGTCTGTGAAGCTAGTACTAGACTTAATGTTGGAATTATTTCTTATTGCTTATCCCGGAAACCCAAGTTATGAAACTTAAAATTCCTTTCCTTCTTGATGAATGCACGAGGAAAGCATCCATTTGGAATTGAAATTACTCTATGCTTCAAGCTATGTTATGAAATTCCCACTATTTCCTACTCGCTATTTAAAAAATGGGCACCTAAAGCTTCTTTTTGAAAGTAAAGGAAACATTCCATGTTCGCATCGATATTGATTTTTATTTTATGAGCAGCTTTGTGGAAAATTTCCCTTGAATTTCTGCAGTCAGTGACAAGAAATGGCGAATCCAATTAAGTTGGTATTCAATAGGTCAGATGTGACGTCACATGTTGTCAATTAAATTGAAACAATCAAAGTTTGGACATATTTAAATTTGGCGTCAACGCAAAATTATAAAATGGCAATGTGTTGGCATTCCAAGCCTTATTTGGTCGTCAAATATTTTACCTATTGAAAACAAATCACAACATTCCAGGGAATATGGCGTGGAATACTCGAATTTCCTAAAGGGTTTGTAGTATTTCTGTCAGTGTGTATGTGCACGCTTAGGATAGCGTTCCTGAAGTCAAATTTCATCTGCTTACTATGAAGGTAAACTGGGAAGATAGTGCAAACATGTATCACATCAAAGAAAGGTGTGTGTCGAGGATGGCGGTTTTTTCGTTGCTGCGCTCACTTGAGAATGAACTTAAGTTGACAACTAAGTTGTACTCATAAGAAAATTTCAAAAAAATATTATACTTATTGAATTTATATGTAAGTGATTGCGTTGCGGTTGACATTTTAATTAAATTTAGACCATTTCAAGGAGATGTCCTTGGTGTGCAATAGTGCTTTTAGAATGCACAGAGAAAAATCGGGTTCAGTAAAGTTTTCTTAGAAAATTTAACAATGTAACTTTTAAAAGTCTTATTAGAATATTTTTCCTGTTGCTCTTTTGTTTTTCTGATGGTATTTTCCATAGACTGGAACCAAGGTCTAGTTAAATAATACCGGATGATGAATGCAATTCACTGGGCAGAACGATTATTCGGAAATCCATTGGCATGAGCTAAAAAGAAAATGTGAATGTAGTGAGACAACTCCGACGTTTTCCATCTAAGAGCCCACCACTACGGTCGTGCACATAGCGAGCTGTATGGGGGCGCTATCGTAGGCTATCGTGTGAAGAGCTTGCGATCCTAGCTCCCAAAAATCTTACAAAAAGATGTAGCGACTTATGGAAGGTTTTAAGAGCAGGGCAAATTCCTGTGAGAACACGCATGTCGACCTGGCTTGCTAATCTAATCTATTGATAATGTGTTAATTCTCACTACGCCTTCAAGCACTAGTGAGGATTCCACCTCATACGAGGCTAGCGCCTTGAGTGCTGCTTGGCTGTCGCTCAGAATGCTGAAGACGGTGATAACATCCCCAAAACTCGACCATGTTAGCGAAGAGCTGGTCAAGTGCATACACTAGCTTATTTCCAGAATATCTTACGGCTATTGCACGCCCTTCGCTTGGAATTCAAGTCCGCTCTGCCCAATCCACACAAAGGGTAATCCTTTAATATAAAGAGCCTATTGTGCGAAAGACTAAAGCCAATCGTCAACGAAGTGATTGGATCTTATCAGTATGGCTTTATATCTGGCAAATCTACAATCGGACAGATATTTACGATATGCGAAATCTTGGAAAATACCCGAGAGGAAAAATCGACATATGCCATCTCATAGTCGACATCACAATTACAATCTCGAAAAAGTGGAAGTATCTGTTCTCCTCTCTCGACGAACTTTTTACTAAGTAATAAAAATATGAGTAATTATATGTTTGATGAGTTTTTTTTTTTTGCAGTGTAACTTCTCATTCACAAAAGTAGCGCATTTTCAAACTGATTTTCTTCATTTTCCAAACATTAATCAGATCGTTCAAGTGTTTGTGACAACAACACTTATTGCCCATTGATCAAAGTGAGTAAACGTTCAATGTAAACGTCATTACGGCGGACATTTGCAAAGTGCAATGGAGCATAGTTGCAACTATTAATACTTATGGAAACTACACATACACAAACAACGCTAGTCAGAGGAAGACAAACAAATATTGATGTGGGCTAATACAAACATACAATTCATATGTACGTATGTGTGTAAATAAGTGAACATTCACTTTAATAATGAAGGCGCATCTGTGAAGATGAGCAAACGTATGTATGTATATTTTGAAAGCAGATTGATATGTCATAATTATTGTTTAACAAATTTGTGCACTCATTAGATTTCACTATGCAAAAGGCATTCAAGTAAGTGGAATGAAATGTATCTATACTGAAGTGAACGGCCAAAATGCATAGTACTCAAAATCGAATGCAGAATCATAGCATTTGCATAAGTTTTACTCTATACATACGAAATAAACTAATATGAATTTACTACTCTAATTAGGTTAGGTTAGATTAGGTTGAGGAAGCTGGTGGCAATTTCCTGGTACACATATACCCACAATTGCTCGTTGCGATACAATTTGGATCTGAATAATATGCATCTCGTTAAAGTAGTACGTCAAATCGAGGAATTGGAGCAGATGCCACATTTTCCACTCCACATCTGTGTCTAGTTTATTTAAAAATCAAGCACCCAAAAATTCTTGTCGCCTCGTCCATAGTACAGGGCAGTCACATAGTAAAGTAGATGCCTAACACTTTTTGGCGCTTTCACGTCATAGCATCATTTCTGCAAAAGTCATTTAAGGAGGCGTCCAAGTCGTTCTGCCTCCCTATTGAAATAGATCCTGTAAATAGTCCAACTTAGCGAGAAAAGTTTTTGGGATTCCAATATGTTACATTTAGGACACTGCGTTTCCAAAGCGTAGTCGTTTCTTTGAGGAAGAAATCTCTAATTCTGAGTTTGAATCAAGTGAACGGCATGCCTAACCTCTTCCAGGGCCGGTGAAAGAGGTACGGAAGTACACCTCACAAGCTCGTCTGCCTTCTAGTTATTACAGTGCACCGGTACCCAACCCTCATGAAAATCGAACCTCTCTACCATCACGTTAAATTATCTTCGGCAGTTCGCTACTACATATTTCCGAAATGTTTGTGACAGAGTCAAACGCTTTCAGGGCAGCTTGACTGTCTGAGCAAATACAAGTATACTTTATTTCTTGAAATCACTGCTGATTCGAGGCTTTCAACTGCTTATATTGACGCTGGCACGGCTTGAACGACACAACAGTGATCTGGACGGCGGAAAGACATTTTCGTTATTAGCGATAGGGGTTCATGTCACTTAATCATTAGGTAATTCTGTTGTAAGGCTTACAGCCATGAAAGCCTCCTCTTAGGTCAGAATCCTGCCCCTGTTCACTAACTGGATGAAATATCTTGGTGTGAAGATAGATAAGAGACTTAGCTCGAGTTCGCACACCAAAAAAGAAAGAAACTGTCATGTTGAAGAATAATTTTTGCTGAACTAAAAGTTTAATTCGTGGGTATGCAGGACGACCATTCGACAGATCGTAATTTATCAAACCTTAGTTAAGTTGCCAAAAACCTCTCAAAAGGCGGTCAAACTTCAATTGAATAAATTACAGAGACTGGCGCACTTCTCGATCATTAGATGAATGAGAGCTTGCGTAACAGTAGCGATGTAATCACTTTTGGAATTAAATCCTTATGTTTTTAAACAACCAACAGCGGCAAATATATTCTAGGTAGAATTTCCGAGTTAGAAAGCTTTAGAATTCCCAACTCAAGCGCTAAAGAAATCAGCTGTGTCAGAAAATGTTTTCTTAGATTCCCAGATTAGAATAGTTTAACTAATGGCCGACCGTATTGAGGCTCATCTTCTACTTAAGAAACTTGGTAAAATTTGATATACAGCATTGGGTTAACGGTAACGCGAGTTAAAAGTTTTGAAAATCGGGAATAGTACCGCCTACTTTACACCACATACATACATATGTAGGTATATATCCGAAACTACTTCATAAAACTCAACCAAATTTGGCACTCACTTTACATTTTAGCTCAGTAAGCACAATTTCGAATACATATTATAGAAATCGAAAAAAAAAATTAAGTCCACCTCTCATATAACGGTAGTTTACAAGAATCAATAGATAACAATAAAAGGTAATTTGCTCAAATTTAAAATACAGAATTTTGTTGCAGAAAATCACTTGACTCTAGAGCCACCTAGCGGATTCAGTTTTTATAGCAGGACTACTATAAATAAAGATTTTCTTAGTAACTCGATTGTAGCTCTCTCTAGCGGAATCACATCTCGTGAAAATATTTATTGTCACACCTCCATTACACGTTCCCTATTTTATGAAAATCAACTCATAAATAGAGATTTTCTGAATAACTCAACTCATGCGCCACCTAACGGGCTAAAATATAGCCTATGTCAGTGTCACGAGTCTAAGAAATATACTGTCCAAATTTGATTGTAGTCCGTTTATCTGTTTTCGAGCCAAGTTGTAACAAAGACAACGACTAGATTTTGTTATACATATACAGATAAATAAAAAAAGAGTATTAGATTAACAGTTTTTATTGCATACATTGAGTGCTGTTTATTTGGAAGCAAAAAGCTTTGGTCGGATGTTTAAAATTCGGTTTCAACCGAGCTAACATTATTCCTTACTTATTATTATTATATTGCAAGTGAAGAATTAGGAAATTTACCATATCAAGTGGTTGGCAATCACAATTCTATTTCAATAAGATATACGATTTTTAGTGGTTATAAAACCCATTTTGGTACAAAAACAGAGGGATTTAGTATTCAATCTTTTCTTAAGTCTTAATTTGCTTATCTGCCAAGTTTGGATGTTATCAAAGAAATCTCTTGTTTTGTTATTTTTTTTATTTTTATTTAGAATACAATCTAAGAAAAACACTTAACAAATTTGAGTGCTATGAGAATAAGATTCCAGGTTATTTTAAATTTAAACTCAGAATACACGTATCTTAATGAAGATTTATAGCTAACGGTTTTATTTGCTGCTATGATGATGCTACAGATCTTTGTGCTGTGCACTGCGCACTGCTTTTCTTCAAATATTTATTTTTCATTTTATTTTTGTCCATCTTCTTAGTACTTTTGTTTTCTTTGCTACGCATACCTGTGTGCGCATCTGGAATGCATCACTTAACCAACACTCATATTTCTGCGTCGTAGCAGCAACGCCTGCACCTACCTTGTCAGCTACTGCAGGTGAAGAAGCCAACGGCGGCTGCTACTCGGACCAACCAAACTTGCGAGGCTACCTGCGTATTTCAATTGCATATCTGCTCATCTCGTTGGCGCATTGATCTTTATTATCGTATTAAAATTAATTATCTTCTTTATTTCTAACACGAATCCTCAACTTCCATTTCACACCACCAAAGTCCCACCAGTCAAATTGCCAGGCAGGCTGTCTAATCAGACTAACCAGCCACCAGTCAAGCAGTAAGTCATTAGAATCTGGCAGTTCATAAGTCAAGCATTCAGTTAATCATCTTCGAGTGGCTGTCAGCGCTGTTGGTGGTTTCATCACCGCTGGGAGACTTTGGAGTTTTGCTCCTCTTGCATTTTGTTGTGAAGAGAAAAAAACCGAAAAAAACTTTGATTTTATTCATCTCGACACTGGAACTGCTAATCGCAAATATTTGTTGTGGCTAAACATTTTTTGTTTTTTTTTTTTTGTTGTGTTTTGCTTTGTACTTTACTACCAACTGACAATATTTGCATACAGCATAATGACAATGCAACACACACGCGCCCATTGTTGTTGTTGCTGATGGTTCGGTAAAGTTTGAAATTTGTTGATCTTAGTAGTGCCAGGTGTGAAATGTACATATGTATTTCGAACTTCATTTTGTTTGCACACAAAAGTCAAAAAGCCGTTGCATGTATGTGTGTGTTTGTGTAAACATGTGCTTGTGTGTGTGAGTGTGTGTATTAAGTAAGTGCGCTTAAGTAAATATTTGCGAGTTCAGAGCGTTTGTGTTTTTAGAGGGGACACCCTTATCAATTTTAGCTTAGTGTTAAAGGTCAAATGTCTCAAAAAATGCAATTAATCTCAACCGCCTACGCACCAAACTAAATACGTAAATTATTTTCCACTTTGTCCCTACAACGTTGCAATTATTTACTTAGCGTCTTGCGTTTTTCAAAATTCTAGCCAGATATGAAGTTTTATTATCAAAATGAGGATATTTTTTCATCAATAAAACTGTGCGATACGGCAAAATCATCTTTTTTCTGAGTATTGGCCCGAACCAACTATTTTATACAGATTTAAAAAGTTAAAGTTAAAAAAGGAATTTCTCGGTTTTTTTGAAGTCAAACTTAAATTAACTCAAAAAATTAAAAACCTTTTATTTGAAAAAATTGTAGTACTAAGTTTTAAAAATAAGTTATATACAATTTACGTAAATAATAGGAAAAGACGGGTCACTACTTTTTTCGTTGTTTACATACATTAATTAAAAATAACTTTTTATTAAAGGCCCAATTTCGAACTTCGAAGCCCAATATCTCGATGTCGAACGCTAACTTCGAAAATCGGAAAACTATTTATTTTTTTACTAATGACTCAGTCTCACAAAAAGCGGTTGATTTAGTCCAATACACAGCCGACTGCTATACTCGTACAATGTTAGTATTTTCTGAAAGTACACCTACACAAAAGTAAACCCCAAGCTGAGTTTGTACAAATTAGCTCCAATTTTTTATGGTTAACAAAATTTGTAAAATGCATACCTGGACAAAATAAAATCTAAAGGCATATACTTATATAATAATAATTTCACGAAAAATATTTTTGTAGAACATTTTAACCCATTAGCTCCCCATTAAAAGTATAGTTTTGACCCTTATGGAAAGAAACCCTGCAAAAAACAAATTTGAAAAGTCGTTAGTGGACAAATGCATTGCAATTGCAAAAGAGCTGTTATCTCATTTTTATATGAGACTATGTATTATTTTATTTCTTATTGATTTCGGTTTTAATCGCACACAGAGTTTGTCTGAGAAGAACCCTTATTAAATTTTACGAAGAATAGTTTTCTAGAATATTTTAGTTCTAAAATGTTTGATTTTTCTCAGAAATATCTACCATCTACATAGATGTACTTATTGGAAAAAGAAATTCTTGTGAAAAATGTTGCCTTTATTTTCTCGTGGTTAGGGATTGGTATATGTTAACCATTTTTCGTGTTTTTTTTTTTAATACCTTAGGCTGCGCCATAGAAAGAGCTCAGTTTTGCAAACCTATCGAGTGTTTTTATAGGTCCTACTTCGGAGACATCTTTAGTGAGGGCCTACTCCCATCAGATTTCATTCTAGGCTCCGTCCAGGTATGAATTCACAACCTCCGACCTGCCGATCAAGTACACAGCCAGTGAACCAAAGCGGCCATATGAGCTATTGTGGATTTTCCTCTTTTCCCCCCTACGTACATATATCAAGTTTTTGGCTGAATTTATTTACATACATCAGCAATAATTTTTGAGTTCAGGGCCAGTTTTCATTAGGAAAGTATTGGAAAATCCTCAACAACGTGCAGAGCAAAAAATCTGGGCTTGAGCTTAAAAACTATTGTCGATATAAATTAATTAGATATATAAAACATGCTACTATTTAACTTAGCCGATTTAAGAAAATTGAAAAAAAATCCAACATTTTTTTTTGTTAATAACAAATTTTCTTAAGCAAAGTGCTTCGACACGTTAATACTAGAAGTGAAACTGAACCAAAATAGTGTATTTGGAAGAAAATTGAGCTCAGAAGCGTTAATGAATAGGCTTATGCCTCTTTTCCATTTTTCCCTGCTTCAATCCAATTTAAGTGTCACTATATCTTAAAATTTGGGGATTGAAATTTTACTCATATCAAAAAATCTACAAAAGTCTGGAGTATTTGTGTACTGGAAATGAAGTCCCAACTCCATCTTTTCCCATTTTACTTTTCCATTATCCTTGTCAGGCCGGAAGTACAATGACAACTACAACAATACCCTATCACAAGTCCATTCATTCCAACATGCAGATAATAAAATCAAATCAAAACTCCATCTGAAATATCTTCATAGTGAGCATATCTGGCAGCACTTCAAACTCTTTTTTTTTTTAATTGTATTTTTTTTTTCAAAACATAGCTTGGAATTTTCAGAACAATTGCTCATATTTTAAATTAAAGGAAAACGGAATATATTTTCTGTTTCCCCCATTAAACAAACCTATGTAGTTTGTTATAGTTATAAAAATACAAATATAAATAAATAAAATAAATCTGTTCAGATGAATTCGTGAACTGGTTTTTTTGTGTTCTTAAATGAAATTTGTTGTGTTTTTTATATAGCAAATGAAGTTGAACTTAAAATCTTCCAGTTTTAGTAAATTTTGTGGTTTTTTGAAAATGGTATCTTAACTTTGCATATTTTAAGCAGCATTTTTCTGACAGCACGAACTTGTATTATTTTTGTACGCGGGCTATTTTTAGTAAACTCCCACTTCAAGCGTCATCTTTTCAAACTTTGGCAGCAAACGGTGATAATCGCTTGTATTTACATGATGCCACGAACTACGTCCAAATAATTTGCTTTTTCGAATACAAGCAGGCTTTTATTGTAACATGACATTGATAAATGTTTGGCTTTTAGAATCTTTGTACGGAAATGATTTATTTTGTTTTTTTTTTTAGCGCTCTAAAATGCATTATAATAATAATAAGAGATAACAAAAATTTTTGTTTCGATTGGGGGGGGGCTGTAAAAAAACAATGGCAATAAATCACACATTCGTATTACAAAGAAAGCCTGCAGGTATCTTAGACTTTCAGCTTTCACTTTTCAACTACCATTAGAAATTAACACTACAAAAGCCTACAGCACTCCCACTAAATATGGATATGTAATGTCGATAGAAAACAGATAGCATAATTTAGCTTGAACCTTACTAAATATTATCGAAATACAAGATACGAAATGGAGTTGCAGTATAGACGTAGCTTATACCGTAAGCTCAGTCTAATTAATATTTGAAATGGCCCTTTCTTTATGTTTTCTTGCAAATTTTTGAACGGAAAATACTTATGCTCGGTATCCACTAAGTCAAATTTGACGTCTAATGTTGTCAGTTGAGTGCAAATGCAATGCAAAATTATGAAATCGTGAAATGAAATGTTGACGTTTCCTGTCATATTTTGCCGACAAATATTTGACCTAATTAGAACCGCGCATTACAATGGCGTCACTTTCTAGAAATGCCACGATATTTCTGAAATAGTAAAATTTTATTATGACGAAAATTTCGAGGAGACGGTTCTCAAAAATCGTAATGCTTTCGTTCGGATATCAGGTCTATCGGTACACCTTAAAAACTTAAAACAAAAATGCGGGATAGAATCACAAAATATGCTTGAAAAGGGTTTAAATTTTAAATTTGTTTTAAGGTAAAAAAAACGCTTATTCACTATGGTAAAAGTTACATTGAACCACCCTATGCATCTGGAAGTTCTTCTCAAAATTGTTAATTCTATATAGCTAACATATGGGACGACCAACTAAAAAATGTTTCAATTAAAAATTTCAAACTGATTTTAAAGCACTAAATTTAAAAAAAAATTGTAGCCTGAGTCTTATTATTACTCCGCAAATTATGGCTACTTTTTTAGCTTTATCTTTTGCTTAGAAAATAAGAGTAATTTCTTAGAGTTTTAATTTTTGCTTAGAAAATAAATGTTATAGTTAATTTAATAAAGAACTAAGGCACGAATTTCGATATAATTTCCACTTAAAATCGGTTAATATTAATTTTAGCGCAGGAGACTCAACGTTAATTCTATAAGCTGAAAATTGAACTGTAAATATAACTTTAGCAAAACAAAGCTTAAAAATAGATTTTATATTCTAAGAAAAATTAAAAAATACTTTTCTTTACCAAACACAAAAAAAAAATAAAATTACCAACAAATCTCTTATTTTCCAAAAAAAAAACAAGAGTTAAAAATAACTAAACATATTGCAAGAAAAAAATACAACTATTGTGTTTTATTTTCTAAGCAAAACATATAGTTTAATAAAAATTTTTAAGCAAAAAATTACGCACAAACTATACTTTGTGTTATTTTCTAAGCAACAAATAAAACTCAAAATATAACTTTTATTTTCTAGCAAATGATGTCTAAAACTAAAAAACAAATAACTAATTTTCTTTTCTGAGCAAAAAATTAAATTCAAGAAAATGTGTTTAAATGTTAAAATGTGTTAAAAGCAACAATTTTATATTCGAAGTGCAAAAAAAAACCACTTCAATGTTCCAGCAAAAAATAACAAAAATTTGTCTTACTTGCTAAAAAAAAAATTACCCTCAAAGCTCGTAGCTTTTGTTATCTTTTAAGCAATAAACAAAACTCAAAATATAACTGTTACTTTCTAAGGAAATAAATTCAAAAAATAATCACTATTCTAAACAAAAAACTTAAATCAAAAATTGTGTTTTACTTTCTCAGATAAAAAAAAAAATCAAAACTTAAAACAAAAAATATATTCTAAACAAAAAATAATAAAAAACTTTTATATTTAGCAAAAAATAACAAAAATATTTTTTTTTCCTGAGCAAAAATAAAACTCAAAAATAACTGTTATTTTCTAAGCAAAAAATAAAATTCAAAAAAAAAAAATTTTATTTTCTACGAAAAACATTACTTTTATTTGCCAAGCAAAAAATAAAACTCTAAAAATTACTCTTACTTTTCAAAAAATTACTCTTACTTTCAAAGTAAATAAAACTCAAAAAACCAAAAATCTAAATTTTAAAAAAATTTTCTTACTTTTGAGCTAAACAAACCAAAACTAAAAAACAAAAAATTCTACGTGAAAAAACTAAAAACACCTCCAACAAAAAATAACAAAAATACTTTTTATTTTCTACGCAAATAATTAAATTCAAAAAGTAGGTATTGAAAACCCAATTTTCTTCTATCAAAACATCTTAAATCAGTTGGAATATTAATTTTTTCAAGAAAACTTACAGCAAAAACAAAATTTTGTTTCAAGCAACTGAAATAAGAAAAAATAACAAGTTTTCTTGAGAACTAAATACTTAGCTTAAGCAAAAATAAAACTCAAAAATAATAAATTATATTTATATATATACATATATTATTATTATAGATAATATCATGGTTATATTTTTAATATATTATTTCCGTCCAACAATAATTTTATAATAATAACAAGAAAATATAATCATATTATTATATTATAAAATTACATAAATTTGAATTACATATATTAAACTAATAAATATTTTTTTAGATTAAAATAATAAGCAGTTCTTCTTATTTTATTTATAAATTAGTTATTTATAAAATAAGTAAAATACAAAAAATATGATTTAATTTTTTATATAAAAGTTACTTTATTAATAAATTATGTTTACATAGGCGGGCATTTACTTTTATAAAATTATTAAAAAAAAAATATATTATTTTACATTAGTACTATAAAAATTTTAAAATCTGTTTTATATACATATTTTTTTTTTTAATATTTTAACAGTGGCGGTACCCTTTTTTACATTTTACGTATATATTTCAAAAAACATAGCATAGGGATGGGACCACCGCGACCAAGTAATCCTATTTGTAGTGCGCGGTAATGTAATTAGTAAGCTCGATCACCCTAATGTACACATACATACATACATATTTATACTACGTATACATTTAATTCAAATTTGAAGTTAATGAGAAACAGTGCTAACACTTTCAGTTTCCAAAGAGGAGAGTAACTGTATTTTATGATCTCAAAATTAGTTCCCCCCGCGCCACTTGCATAGCCATGTAGATAAATTCATTATAAACACTTCGCATGTATCAATATCAAAACTAGCACAACTTTTTGAGTTGCACTCACCAGCGAGCAAAATCTTCACTGGAAATATCTGCTATCCTGACTTGTTGTGTACCTTAGTAATTTGCAAAGTATATTTAAAAGCATTTTAAAAGCAATTAACACTCAACCTCTCAGTTGCAAACTAAGTAACCGAGTATTCAAAAGTAAACAAAAATCAAATCTATGGCAAGTGAAAAAGTTTGGCAAATAAATGAATGGAGGAGAGCAGACGATATGTAGACGATTTTATTTACTAGAGCAAAGGCGTTTAGTAAGTGGGAAAAACTAAAAGAAAATATTACACTTGCACAGTGAATGAACTGAGAGGTTTCTATTGCAATAGAGTAAAGTAAATAAATTTGTAGAAATATTTTCCATGTCCGCAATGTTTATAATTTTTTAACACTGGTGGCTCCACCTCAACGATTAGCGAAATTTGAAGCGTTAACAAAAATTTAAATCAAATGTTTCTAGTTAAGTGGAATTGGGGCTTGATTGCTTGGCGGCTCAAATTACGAAAGTAATCACTGTATATTATGCATTTACAGTGGCTCACACAACTAGTCACGCGTTAATTTTTTTACAATAATGAAAATGATTTTTATGATACATTTTTCCGTAAATTTAAATATTTCAAACTTTGTACAAAATTTAAAAAAAAAATGTATAAAAAATTCAAAAATTTCGAACTTTGAACTGAGCAAACAATAAATATGAAAAAATTGGTTGTATTTTCTACGCAAAAAAAAATACCTAAAATAAACTTTTCTTTTTTAGGCACCAAAAAAAGCTAAACAAATTATTTGCTAAGAAAAAAAAAATTTGCTAAAAAATTATTCTTATATTCTTTGCCAAAAATAACAAAACTACTTATATTTTTTAAGAAAAAAATAACACTCAAAAAATTACTTTTATTTTTTAAGCGAAGAATAACAAAAATACTTTTAAAGTAAATATTTTTTTCTAAGCAAAAGAAATTTAACTAGACAAACAACTTTTATTTTCTAAACAAAAATAACACTAAAAAATAAATATAATGCAAAAAAAGAAAGCCCATCAAAAACTAACTTTTATTTTAAATTCGCTTTTATTTTGTAAGAAAAAAAAAATAAAGCTACATATAACTATTAAAATACACTTTTTATTTTATAAGCAACAAATAAAACTAGAAAATTTTTGTTTTCTAGCACAAAAAAAAAAAATAAAAGTAGAAAACAATTTTTATTTGCCTAACAAAAACTAAAACTCACCAAAAACAAAACTCGAAACAAAAAATAAAACTCCAAAATTATTTTTATTTTCTAAGTAAAAAATTTCACTCCAAAATTTTTCTATTTTCTAATCACGAAATAAAATTCAAGAAACAGCTCTTATTTCCCAAGCAAAAAAATAAAACTCTAAACCCGTTATTTTTATTTTCTGACATTTACTTTTTAAGCCAAAAAATAAAACTCAAAAAATAATACTCAAAAAAAACTTTAAAAATATATTTTATTTTCTACGACATTCATAACTTTAAATCTCCAAGCAAAAAATTTAACTCCAAAAATATTTGAAATGGTAGCTTATATGGCAGAAAATGTGGAAAATGGTCAGCACAAAAAAATATTAAAAATTAACGAACATTCATTTAAAATTTAACCGTTATATAAAAAATGTGGGTAAGATTAAAAATACAAAAAAAAAAAAAACAAAATGACCGGAGTTTTTAATTCCTTCACACTTGCGTATTACATAAAATTGCAGACCCAAAAGTATTCTAAAAATTCAAATTCAACTTATAATTTTTTGAATTTTTATTATTATTATTATTTTTTTTTTAAAGTTTGAACATAAATTTTTAATTTATAGGGATGCTTTTTGCTATACATTTTTATAAAAAATAGCAAAAAATGTACTATGAAGAACAAAATTATAAAAAAAAATCACCAGATGGGCAATTGCTTGAATAACTGTAGGTAAATTTGTTTACAGTTACACGTCTAATACCACCAATCAATTTTTTTTTTAAGCATTGACGTTGTTGATTATTTACCGATAAGCTACCACAATTTGCATAAGAATAGAATAATTTAAATATTGAATGATGAAAAATAAATAAATCAAGAAATGAAAAGCCACCACCCCCAGTGGAGAAAGCAACGGAAATCCGATGTGAAAAGCAGAAAGACAAACTCGATGATGGGGCAGCAAACGACAGTAAGATAAATGCGGCAAGCCGGATAAATATAAATATTGCACAATAAATAACAGCGAAATAATAGCGTGAGATGAAGCGTTAAAATGTTTTTGTAACAAAAAAGCTCAATCAATATGAATTATTTAGAGTGCGAGTGTGGTGAGAAAAGTCGTGGGTGCGAGCAGCGCTACTGTCAACCGCTCAACGCTAATCGCTAAACATTCATCAATTGGGCCACCACATCAGCTACACGAATACGAGCTGGCCATTATTCATGTTTTTTTTTTTTTTTTTTTATGGATGAATGTAAGTTACTTCTAGCTATGTAAATATTTGGCGAACTTGACAGCGATATTTTCGTTTTTATTCTTCCAATCGAGATTTACACATTGTACTCGAGGGAAATTAACGCTAACAAACATTAAATGCCAAAGCTATCAGCAGCTAAGCTAAGCAAAAAACAAAAAAAAAAAAAAACGAAAAGCTATCACAAAAAGTGTGCGCTGGTGTGGGTCCCAACAGCGGTAATATTAATACCATGCTGACAATAAGCAGAAGTCAAACATTTGTTGGCTTTTTAAAA
This sequence comes from Anomoia purmunda, assembly GCA_951828415.1. NCBI lineage: Eukaryota > Metazoa > Arthropoda > Insecta > Diptera > Tephritidae > Anomoia > Anomoia purmunda. The sequence continues at coordinate 51,732,116 of OX639995.1, forward strand.
AACATTTATTTAAGAGATTCACACGATATACTTGTATATTTCAATAGTAGATTGGCGCAAGAAAACTTAGAAAATCTTTTTTACATCAAACAAGGTGTCATTCGTTTGCAAGGCGTCAAAATAAACCGATTTTTGCCAAACTGTAGATTTTGTTGACAATTTTGGAGTATACGCCTTCATTTTAAACTTTTGTTCTAGCTGTCACTTTTTATTTCAACCATTCAACCCCCAGACATGAGCGTGCCAGCTTGGTGGAAACTCTAATTAAAATTTTTGAAAAATGTCTGAAATTTGTAACGTTTTGATAAATTTTGCACTAAGCTTCAAATTTTAATTTATATGATTTTTGTTATAAAACGAACTATAATAATAATAAAATTAAAATGATTTTTGCGGGAAGTTTTTCCATTGCAGAAATAAACTCGGAGGTTTGCCATTACCTGGCGAGGGACGAGTGCTTTTTGGAAAGGCGTTCCTATAATTTTTGATGTTACTTTAGACCGAGATTCGAACCCTATAGTCGTTGTATCATGTACAACACTGCGAATATTATAAAAAAAAAAATAATCAGCAAGTGGTTAATTTTTTGAGTAACTGTAAAATGAAATGTATAGATGTAAAAATCAAAGTTAGGTCCATTTATAAAAATTAGTATTCACTGAATTTTTTCACATTATTTTAACAATTTTTTTTTTTATTTGAATATAGTTTTCGTAGAAAATAAAAATTGTTGGGGAATAAAAGCTATTTTCTGAGTTATATTGTTTGCTTAGAAATTAAGAGCTATTTTTTTGTATATTTCTTTGCTTAGAAAATAATATTTATTTATGAGCTTTGCTTTTTACTTAGAAAGAAAATGTCATTTTGTGAGTTTTAGTTGTTGCATTAAAAATAATAAATTTTTTTTTGTGAAGCAAATAAAAGCTATTTCTTGCTTAGAAAATTAAAATAATTTTTGGAATTTCATTTTTTGTTTCGAAAACAGAATCTACTTTTTAGAGTCGCAGTTTTGGCTTAGAATATAAAAATTGTTTTTCTAGTTCTATTTTTTGTTAAGAAAACAGAAACTAATTTTTCAGTTTAAATTTTTGCTTAAAAAATAAAAGTAATTTTTTAGTTTTATTTTTTTGCGAAAAAATAAAAGTAGTTTTTCTAATTTAATTTTTTTTTTTTGCTTAGAAAATAGAGGATACTGTTTGGAGTTACAGATTTTGCATAGAAAATAAAAGTTTTTTGTCTCGTATTATATTTTTTGCTTATGAAATAGAAGCTTTTTCAATTTTTTTTTTTTTTTTTTCTTAGAAAATAAAATTTATTTTTTGAGTTTTATTTTTTGCTTAGACAATAAAAGTTTCTTTTTATTTTTTGCGTAGACAATAAAAGTTAATTATTGCGTCAATTTTTTTCTTAGAAAATAAAAGTAATTTTTTGAGTTTTTTTTTCTGCTTGAATCATTATTTTTATTTTTGAGTTTTATTTTTTGCTTGGAACATAAAATTACAAAATTTATGAAAATCTAACAAATTTCCATCAAATGCTCAAACATTTTAATCCGAATTTTTAGAAACTTTCCGGATAATTAGTTTTGCAAATTACCGTTGATTTTTGATAATTTCTTTGCCAATGTGTTGCTAATTTTTTTTTTTGCATACAGCGCATGAATAAAATTTATTTCTTAAACATACGCCTTATTGTACTGAAATTGGATGAGCTACAAAACTGCATACCCGAAAAGTTCCTAAAAGTTCTGATTAAAATATATTTGAATGTTTTATTAAATTTGTTTTAATTTTCACGAATTTTGTGTAAAGTTTGAAAGTTTGATTCACATTTGTTTGGTTATAGAACAAATTAGTTTTAATAAAAAGTTATTTTTGACAAAAAAGTTACTTTTTACAAATCCTTTTTTATCCTCTGTATACAACCCTAAAAAGAAGCGATGGGTAATCTCTACTTATTTCATTTTTAAGTCTTATATCACTAATATTTTTCAAATATTTATTTCACAATAATTCTCTATCAATTTACTTAACTCTTTCATATATTCCCTTTTTTTTTTAATTTTTAGTATGCAATTGCAACAACCACGCACGTCAATGCCGCTTTAATATGGAACTATTCAAGTTGTCTGGTCGCGTTTCCGGCGGTGTATGCCAAAATTGCCGTCACTACACTACCGGCCGCCACTGTCACTACTGCAAGGAGGGCTACTATCGCGATCCCTCCAAACCACTGAATCATCGTCGTGTATGCAAACGTGAGTATAATTTAAATAGTTTAAGTCGGTAAATTTCTTTTTAAGCTTTAGTAAAAGGAACGCAGTTTTATGCTTAGATAGTGGCGGAAAAAAATGTTGCCACAGTACTATTTTGTTGTTGTTGTAATGTTCACAAAGTTTTTTATGCTAAAAGTTGCGCATTAATTTTTTATCAGAAGACAGCTCTGTCTATTTAAAATACAAAGCCATTGAATACAAAATTTGTACAAAATTTACAAAAATAAAAATTAGCGAATTTTAGTCAAATTTCCCCAAATTTCAAACTGTGGAATAATTTTTGAATAACAGCTTGAGAGATTTTGATCAATTTTTTTGCTGACAAAAAACATTTATTTTTATATGTAAGAAAACCGGTAAAAATTATCAAAACTCATCGGTAATTTTTAGCCTCATAAAATTTAAGCCTTATTTGACTAAAACTGAATGGCCTACAAGACTGAAAAATTTGTAAATTTTCCAATTAAAAGGTTTGAAACTTTGATGACAATCTTTTCTTAAATTGCTGCATTTTTGAGAATTTTGGAAATCTGGACTTATATGATCTTTGTATTAAAATAAAATATATTTTGATGAAAATTAGCGAAAAACTTTTAGCATGAAAAAAATTATGAATAATATGAAAAAAAATTTGTGTGCCAACACTTTTATCACGAAAGTAGTATGTAGAAAAATATCGAAAATTTTGACAATTGTTCTATCCTTTTTACTTTCAGTAATTGTTTATAAAAATAGGTTAATTCTATAACAAAAACTGTGTATGACTAAATTTCAAACTTCATAGAACATTTATAAAAAATTCCTCAAATTCTACAAAAATTTTTATATAAATTTGCAACTTTTTAATTCAAATTCTTTAAAAAATGTAATGCAACTTTCAAAATGTTAGAAATTCTTGTGATATTTTTATACTTTTTCTGCTGACGGTGTTCACCATTTTTTACCACAGAAAAGTAAATTTTTGTAATGCGTTACTTAATGTAAAAAAAAAGGCGCAATTCCTCCCCAAAAAAAAATATAAAAAATCAAAAAAAAAATTGAGCCCCTTGAAGTTTGAACTTTATTATTGTAAAATAAAATACGCTACAAAATTGCTCATCTGAAAATGTGGTAGAAATTTGGGTTAAATTTGTCGAACCTTTATAAATTTTCTAAAAAGTGTGAAACTTCGACTTACATGGTTTTAGTTATTAAATTAACTACATGTTTTATATAAATTATATAAAAGTAGAAAAGGAAAAAGAAAATTGTAAATAATCGGCACCGTTTTTATGGAGGAATTTTATAAATCCTATATAATTTAAGACCATAAGAAAAATATTTCGGAAAAATATTAAGTGTAACCTCAGCTGGGCTGAATTGAAAATATCACCGAAAATTGAGTTTTGTATAAATAGAAAAACTTTAAAAAAAATATTTCTTTTTTCAAAGAAATCACCTCCGAGCCAAAAACTAGGCTTAAAAGGTCTGCATAAAAATTTTGAACAATTTTTTCAAGGGAATTTAAAAATCTCACCATAAGAAAAATTTAGATAACTTTTAAGCTTAGACTGTTGCATCATCTCAGATGGTTTTTGTAAAAAAATATTTAGAAAATGAAATAAATTAGTAAAACTAAAAATAAAATTAAATAAAAATTATTTTTATTTATATAAAGACATTCTGTGAGGTGTTTCTAGTCAAATTAATATTAATTTTGACAAAAATCTTAAAACATAAAAAAATTTTTTGATTTCAGTGAAAGAAGTCCAGGTTTTTTTTTTTTTTTTTTGGTTGAGACATCCTAATATACGAATAGTACATATATATTTAGATGGATAAATCTCTTATTTGGAAAATCTGTTTAACTTTCATTTACCAAAAACATTTCAAGTTTACCGAATGATTCAAGTACTTAATTCCAAAAATAATCATAAACCAGTTTTTTGTGGTTCTCTTCACAAAAATAAAATTATAATGCATGGTTTTTTTCACGCATAATTTTTTATTCATTAATTAAGTCACCAGAAATAATAGTAAAACAAGAAAACAAAACATAATTGCTTTAATTTCTAATAACCGGCGTAACACAAAAAAAATTACTGAAAATTCAAAAAAATCAACTAAGACAACATTTATGGGTCACCGCTAATTTCATCAATAGCAATTAGACACTAATTTAAATGGCGCAATAAAAATTTGTTAGGTATCTGCCTCTGCCGCCACCGTTGCCGCCGCGAACAATCAAACCGCCACGGCAAGCGACACTTCAACACTCTCGACTTCCAATTTTCAAATAAATTAATATTGCCATATTTTACAAAGTGCACACAGCGCGACTACTTCAATGTTTGCCTGCCTTTATTTTTTTCCATCTTTTTGTTTGGTTTGTTTCCTGTTTTTTTGTTTTTTTTTGCTTTTTGTGTCTGCGCTCAACTTTGGTTAATGGCAAATTTGTTGAATGCATGCTACATAAATACAACATAAAGACAATTCATTAGTTTGTGTGTCTGTATAACAAATGCTATTTACATACATAAATATTCATGAACTTTGCTACTTATCTTGTGGCCGCACATTTTTTACATACATACTACATGTAGAAAAAAAATATAAATATGGATATCAGTGGAAGTCAATTTAACACTTGTAAATTATTGAAAGCCGAAACAGTTTGTTTTTTATTAACGGAATTTAAAATTTTTTTGGCCTTCTCTTAATTAATTTTGTGATAAAGTTTACAAGATTGGTAGCATCATAAAATGTTTGATGACTTTAATAAAGTTCCAATTAGTGAGTCCAGCGAATGTTTTTACCACCAATATGGTAAATAGTTTTAATAAAGAAATGCAATATCTAAAATTGATGTCGAGCCCTACACATAATGCCGATTTTACTAGCACAACAACGTGACTGAAAATGTTTTTGGAGAATAATTTCGGAAAGATATCTAAAGTCGAACTTAACTAGTAAAAAATAAAAACAGTCGCGCTTTGGTGTTCAAAATTAATAAAATAATACTACCCACGTGGATTCCTGAACTAGGCCCGAGGTGATCCCGTACTTGTCCGGAAATTATTTCGAACTATTTCCGAATTCGTACCGAAATAGTTCCGTCCTTCAAGCCCAGTAGGATAGAGATCCCGTACTGGTCTGCCTCTTGGATTATTACAGGCTCCCCCCCCCCCCCCTTCCGCTTCTCAATTGCCATCAAAAATGAGGTTTGTTCGAGAGCTTTGCTCCTCTTATGGGAATACTTATCCCATTTCTTGATTTGGTTGGTTGCCAAGTGTGGTACACTTATGAGTCCAAGCTGGAGGATGGGAGTACTGGAGCTGGAGTATTTGGTCCAAGGTTTCAGGAAAGTCTGCCAATGGGCACTTACCCAACCATCATCCAAGTGGAGGCTTATGCAATTGAATGCTTTCGTAGAAGTACAAATCGGGTCAGAATACATTTTATATCAGACAGTCTGACTGCTCTAAAGGCCTTAGCGACATCGAGGCTTGTGGTGAAGTGCAAAACTCTTCTGAACCAACTGACCATCCGCAACAAAGTAACAATGTGGTGGATTGCAGGACATGCGAGGTTTGACGGCAAAGAAATGGCTGACAGTCTTGCAAAATTTGGAGCCCAATGACGTCTGCTTGGTCCAAATATTTTCAGTAGAACATCCAAGGGTTAGACTGCAGAATTAATAAGAAGTTGGGAGGAGTCTCGGTTTGCAAATCCACTGACGTAATACAAAGGGTAAAAAGCAATCTAAGAGGTTCATATCTCCCTCTCGGAGGATCTCTGAACGGCTTTTAAATCTCAGCCGGGAGAGTTTAAGAACTCTCACTGGTTATCTCATAGGCCACTGCTAGCCAAGATACCATCTTTGTAAGACAGGGTTTTGTGACACAGCATGTATTTTGTGAATCCCCACGTGTTATGAGCCTTACACTCACACACCTTGGAGACCGACTATCATCTCCATACAAAATCTGGAACATCCCACCCTCCAAAGTATTAAACTTCTTAAGTAGCAACGGTTGGAATAATAACATATAATATACTACATCGTAAAAAGAGCTTACATGCATATTTGAAAATCTATGGTTGTGGGCGTTCTTATTTTTAAGGATCAGCATAAAAGAGCCCTTTAAGTCGCAGCGCGAATATACCCACATATAATATTAATAATACGAGTATATACAGAAAAAACTGACTCCAAGGGGGATTCTGCTTTGGTTCGTTGGTTTAAGTCGATATTCATCGTGGAGACAAGCAATTATCAAATTTGGCATTTTGATTCCTCAAGCTCGGACAACGTAAAGCCATCCAGCAGCCTTAATGAATTTCGTTCAGTATGTCATACAGAAAGTGGCACTCTAAAATGTTCCGCAGGAATGCTTTACCGAGTGCCTTTAGCCTCAACCTAGCGAGAGCTGGCCACTCGCATAGTAGATGTTCGACTGTCGCTGTATGTCTCTATCTGTCTTCATCCCGGGTCCTCGGAGCTACGACAGAAGCTGCTGTAGGGCAAGCCGATTTTTTCGGCATGCACTCCGAAAGGCCAGTGTCCTGTGCAGACTGCCGTGAGTTTGTAGGCATTTTTTTTGCTCATGGACACCCAAAACTGCCAGGTAATCCTATACGATCCTGTACAGTTCTACCTATGTTTTTAGCTTTTGGGTAGTAAAATTCGGCAATTCTGCTTTTGAATTCTCTAAGCAAGATACCCACGTACACCGCGTGGGATACGCGCAATGCGGAACCACACCTAGCCAGTTCATCCGCTGTTTCATTATCGTAAATGTTCTGAACGTGTCTGAAATATCGGCCAGTTCTCTTCTACACTCATCCATTAGTTGGGATATAATCGTGATAGACAGTGCCTGGCTATCTAAGAAGATATTTACTTTCGATCTAGCGGTTGCATTTGATTTTATACATTTTACTGCCTCCTTTTTTTGGAAACTTTGCGGCCTAAAACACGCTTGCATGGTCCGGCAGGCGGAAAGACAATTTTTGATTATGTTTCTCAATGAAAATCCCATCTCCGATCCCGCATTTTATCTCTGAACTGTCCGTACAGACAGTCTCTAAAGACATTCCCTGAGACCAGTCCATGCGATTTGGGAATTTCGTGCGGGGTTTCAGACATTGTGGCCAACTTTCGTTTGACTTCTTGAACACCATGCTAGAAGTGATAATTTCAGCTGCAGAATTAAATCGGTTAGGCACCATCTTTTATAAGAGCGTGCAACTTATAGCGTATACCGATAACATTGACATAATCAACCCCAATGATTTCACCGAATGGGTCTGCAGGTCAAGGAGGGCAAAACGGCATCAATTTTTACAATTATTTTGAAAAAGTGGATGCCTTTATTTTTCTAGGAACCAGCATTAACACAAATACCAATGTCTATTTGCCGTTTTCATTCTAACCCTGACGTTACACCCTTCTGTAAGCCGCCGTATCTTATTATGGAATTTCCTCATCGTACCAGTCAGTCTTTGTGGTTCCTTTTAGCGGCGGTACGTAAAGATCAAGAAGCGTGGTTGCATTATCGGCAGATATCGTTTTGTTAACGTTACTCTCATAGAGCAGGAGCGCAAAACAAATGAGGAAATGGTTGTATATTTATTTTGTTCTTTGTGTCAATAGACGCTTTTTTCTGATGAAGAAGATGATGCTCCGAGTCAATATTAATTCCTCGAACAGTGCGCATATCCAAGTCAATAGAAGCGGCCACAACATAATAAAATTGGGTTCGCATTTTTTCATCCAATGTCAGACAAGTCAGATGCCCGCTTGTATCCGTACCTACTGGAAAACTCTGATGAACCCTTAAATCGGAGTCACTCCCAAACTGTCGGAGTCACTCCCAAACTGATATTCGCGCACACTTTCGTAGATCTTTACACACCAAACCATCCTACAGCGAATTATGTTACTCGGTTGAAATATTATCATATGAATGCAGGATCACGTTAAAAATCTGTGCCCATTTAAATACTTATTATCATTTTATGGAACAAGCAATAAAATAGGAGCAATTAAGGGGGAGGTCTACTTGTTGGATCAAAAAAATGAATTTTTTTACACTATCCGTTATAGGTTTTTAGAATGTACTCTTGAAGTTTCAGTTCAAAATATCTAGAATTTCAAAAGTTATCGATAGTTTTATTATGCGGTATTTCCTCGTTTATGAGATTATCTAATGTTAATCGAACTTAAAAAGTTTTTTTTTTCAAAACAACACTTTTCGATCTGGGAAAAGTGCTACAAAGCGCAATAGTTTAGCAATCACCGTGAAATTTCGCACAGCTGTTTATCAAAAGTGTGTGCATGGCTTTGACTAAAATCGTCAAAAATATAGAAAATTTTGAATTTTACATAACAATTGACAACAAAAAACATGAACGAAAATCGATATTTAATTTCAGTAGCTCACAACTTACTCCTTTTTCATTTTTTTCAATCAATCGGAACTATGCCGAAAAGTTTATAAAATAAAAATGTGTCCTTATCATGTTTAAGATCAATTCTATTGACGATAGAACTTCCACCAGCAGGTCAGGTCGCCGCCATTGTTCAATGCCTCTCCTTCGCCCTTTTTGTATTTCATTGTTACAAAAAATAGCATCCTTTTAACAATTGCTTGAAATGTCAACCGCATATCGTTCATACAATCGTCAAAAACAAAACACATTCCAAAAAAAATGGCATGCGTTTATGCCTCAACAAAGTAGACGTCAAACGTATGAAGAGAGATCACAAAGTTTATTAAAATTCATCATTTTATGGATGAAAGAAAAATGTGCTACATTTTTTACTTTATCATTAAATCTTTTAGAAAAACTCTCAGTTTGTTATTTTGCACTCAAAAGGCAATGCAAAACGAAAGAAAATGGTGATGCTCAGGAAAAAACAGCAACTACTTTGCTTTCTTGGAACACGCCAATTAGCAAATATTATTCACTTTCATTTCGATCATCACTCATCACCTATCTATGCAGTCACAGTTGGAGGCATAAACAATCATTGTTTTCCCACACCCCAAGGTCATTTAACGCGACTTCTTAGTTTTACAGACATACTTACTACTCCAACTGCGAGAACAAAGAAAAAAGTTGGATGCCCAGCGATTGATCTACGCAAAGTCAACGAACCAACTTATTGCTTATTGGCAAAGTAAATGTGCTAATAATGACAATGGACAGCAGAATGGAGATTTAACTTGTACAGAGTACAAAGCAATAAACAAACATAAAAAATGCCAAATGGTGAAGAAGTGTATAGCAAAAATTCGAACAACAAAAAAAAACAGGTTTGAAGTTGTAAAGCAAATCGCAACACATGGCGTATGAGTAACTACATACTAATTGGCCGCAAGCTACTTATGTTATGATCGAACTTTTTACAATGTATTTATGGGGTGTATGTATATATGTGTGCGCGCAAAATATATACTTTTTGTAAATGATAAGCCAGAGTCATAAGGGAAAACGTGCCGCACGCACCCAAAAACAGACACAAAACACCTCTCGTCGAACAGACAACAAGACAAAAATGGCCCAACGAGCGCACCTTCTCATAAACGCACACCCACACATACATATGTACATACATATGTATTTGTGGACTGCAACTACTTTCCAGTATTGCCAAATGGACGACGCCATCCTCATTTGAACGATTTTCAGCTACGAATGACTTTTGGATTATTTCAATCAGTTAAAAATGGGAGTTTTATAAGACATTTTTTTAGTTTTTTTTTTTTTAGTTTTAGCATGAGTGTAAATCGAAGTAGCATTAATAAAAACAGTGGTAGTTATTAGTGGAAGCATTCGTAAATTAAGAGTACGAATTAATAGAAATAGTTTTAGAAATTAGTAAATAAAAAAAAGTAGCAATAATTAGTAATAGAATAAGTAGAAAAGTAGTAGAACTTAGTAAAAATGGTAGTAGTAATTAGTAGTGGCATTAGTAAGATAGGAGTAGAAATTAGTAAAAATAATTGAATTAGTAAGAATAGTAATAATTATTAGTAGTAGTGGAAATTCTTAAAAATAGTAGTAAATTGGTAAAAAGGTAGAGGTAATTAATAGTAGCAGTCGTAAAATGTTATTAGAAATTTGTAAAAATAGTTGTAGATCTTAGTAAAAATTGTAGTAGAAATGAGTAAAATAGTAGTAAAAATTACTAGTGACATTAGTAAAATAGGAGTAGAAATTATTAAAAATAGTAGTAGAAATTGATAAAAATAGTAGTAGAAATTAGTAAAAAAAAATAATATTAGTAATTAGTAGTAGCAGTAGTAGCAGTACTATTAGTCGAGGTGATGGTAGTAGTAATTATTGGCTGTAGTAGTAGTAGTTAGTAGTAGTAGTTGTAGTGGTGAACCAGTCCCGAACTACTGAAAAAGGTCCTGAAATGGTCCCGAAATATCTAGTCTGAGAATAAATCCAAAACGCAAGAAGTTTTACTTCAATAATAATTGAAGAAATCGATAAGAGGTAAAAGAAGCATGAAAATGTTTTTGTTAAAAAGCCGACGACTTGCGTCGCAAGGGCGGAGAGTTTCTTATTTCTAACTTAAATATTAATTATCATTTTAAATCAAGGGCCGAAAATAATCGTTATTTTTTTTTTTTTTTGATCGATAACTTTTAATTCTAATAAAAACAATTACCATATTTTTCGAAAAAATTTAAATCACAAAATATCGATCGAAAAATTGTAAATCTAAAACGAACGCTTAAATTTTAACTATATCACAAAACCAAAAGTGATCAAAAAAATAAAAATTACAAATAATCGATTACATCATGATTTTTTTTAATAAAAATTATAACCGTACGATCCCTGTTTTAAATAAATTAAATCTAAAATTTGTATTAATATAATTGAATAAACCACAAAAACAATTATCGATTTTATTTATTTTTCTGGACTCGAAGTATTAATGTAGAAATAGCATTCTAAATGTACGCGACATATCAACAAATTTGTGGCAACTTATCTTTAGTTGATTTAATTTTTAATAATTTTTTATAGACATCTAGTTTCTAACATATAAAATAGCGCACAAAAAACTAGAAATGTGCTTGCGCAAAAATTTTAAAAATTCAACAAGTTCTCATAACAAAACCAAATATGTATTTAAAGATTTCAGAAAAATTCTAGGCATGCAGTTTAATAGCCCATTAAATTTTAAATAGTTTCATGTAGTTAAAAATTCGCGTTGATTTTCCATATTTTTTTTGCTTAAGGTGCTAGGAATATTCATCCCCATAAATAAAATTTCGCGCATATTGAAAAATACTAAAATTTAATGGGCTATAAAACTGCACACTCACTCAAAATAGGGAGATATAAGACTTTTGCTTTTTCGTTCATCAGCAGCAGTATTGTAGTATTTAGTACTGCGAAATTATTTTAACCTTCCTATACACGCGCGTTGGTCCGACAGACCAACAGACCGACGAATCAATGATTTGGTGATTTCTTAAAAATTACTAGCACATGAACATTGCGGTTTTTTGTGCCCTCTTAATTTGTCGTTGGACATCGTTTAGTGGTTCGTGAGCGCTAAGGGCTAAGCTACATAGGAGCGCGCGTTGAGCGTCAGCTGATTTTGATATTTCCCTTATTACTCACATTCACTTAGAAACAGACGCTACACTACAATTTTCTCCAAAATAAAGCAAAAAGCTAAATTTAAGATTTAACCAAAATAAATGGTCAGCATTACAGTTCTTTAACCTTCCACAATAAATATATGAGCTTTGTCAAAGTGTTCATTGTGGCATCCCTTTTGCGTTTTTCGCTTTTCGGACAAAGTTACAAATGTCAGGCGAAGTCGACGCTTTTTATGTGGCATCGCTTTAAAGCCGAGGGGGCGTATGCTGATTTATTACAGTAATTCAATAGCATTTCATATTCAATAACATTTTGAATTCAAGCACAGAAATAGTTAATAAATAATAAAAAATAATAATAATAATAAGTTTTCTAACCAAGCAGACGTAAAATAATTGCATAACAACGTTGGTATGTTATTATTGTTGTATCGTTTAGATACACCCCGTCAGGTGATCCGACGGTTCTAAACTCCAAACTCCTCTAAGCGAGGCCCAGCAATCCAGCTGTTTCGACGGGCTCGAACCATAGAAAAGGGGGGTGTTAGATGAGTGGGTTTAGAGGGAATATCATGCAGCGACGGTTGATTCTGGATAAGTAAGAGTTACATAAATCTACTACAATATTCAGATCGTAATTAAGGCAGAGCAACACGGGAAAGGACGTGACAGTTGGATCTCCTCGGCGGCTATATAACTCCAATTATTTTTTTAATTTAAGAAGCATGTAAGCCTCTTGTTGCTGATTGCACTCTGGCGACATTGAAAGGCATCCTGCTGCAGCACGGAGTGCCACTACTGGTCCCCGGCGCTCAAATTATGATCCAGTATAGTCGATGTTGATCTCCTGAACTTTGGTTATAATATAATCATTGGTTGGAATAATGGGTGCTTCACTTGGCGAGAAAGATCACCCCCTGATGTGCCTAAGTGAAACTTCAAAATATTTTTATCTCACCTACATATCGCTAAAAAAAAAAGCATTTTTTTGTCAATTGATCAACGCACTACAGCACCCTTCTACAGTTCCCACGCCGAAAAAAAAAATATTGTGCAAATCTATGGACGTTCTCTGGGTGAAATTTATATAAAGTTTTTAATTTTTTTACGTAATTTTTTTTCCATTCTTATGATTTTTCCGTCAGGGCCGGATTTACATATCTAAATTGCCGGCCTGGGAAAATTCTTAATATATGTATGTATAAGATATTTTAAAAAGTTAGCTCAATGGTTATCAAATTACACTGAAAATAACTTTTGAAGTAACTTTTGTGGCCTGTCATATTTTAGAGTATCACCAAAGTATAATATGTGCTGAGCAATACCATCATAAAAAGTGGTATCACAATGGACTCCTACCATGTCTAAGTGAGCTCCCATTGCGGGAGCTACCACAGTAACCTAACCTAACCTAATACCATCTCCTAACAATTTGTGACGCTAGTGTCAATTTATTAGAGCCGAAGTTGATAAAAACAAATACAGTTTACTTGTAATATGAGTTTTTGTAATATTGGCAGTTTAGTGTTGTTTCAAAGTATCTGCTTCAAATGATTAACTTAACACTGAAGAAAAAATTTAAAAAGATTTAATTCTTCCAAGTTGTTAGTCCAGAGTGAGGCCAATTATTTCAATGCACAACTAAAAGTGGTAAATGATGACCGTGAAAAAATGCTTGGTTATATAGTGAAGAGTCGTGCACGATGGGTGTCCTTAAAATCGCGAAACGCCAAAGAAAATCAGACAAAAAGCCAAAAAACCAAAAAACTAAGGTTAATTTTAAAATTTATTCGCAATTTGTCGCCCCTGGAAATTTACCGCCTTGCTGGGCAGCTGCCCCTATTGTCCTTATGGTAAATCCATTCCTGAGTGTGGTAAATAAGATTTTAAGAATACGCTACTTTACTTTTTATTCGTGTATCTAATTTTGTTGTATGTATTTATTTAATTACAGAAGAACAAAGCGACCTTGTGGTTTGAAAGAAAATATATTTTAGAAACTAGTATAATTTTTATTGAGCATGAGGTCAGTTTTTATTAGGGAATATTATGAGAAAAAAATAATAATGATATACATATTTAGAAGATATAGTTATGTATTCAATAAAAATAATTTCATACTTCATTGAAGTTACGATTTGGGTTTTCTGGCAACACTGCTACTTACTGCCAAATATTAAACGTATATATATATATACTATTTGTATATGTATATATGAATGTATCTGTGTATATGTACTATATGTACATATATATAGTTGTGGAAGTGCAGCGCTCTATTGGCCTTTGCTTGGCTGGCAATGTTTATTTTGACTTTTCCACATTACCAGCTGCACCAGCGTGCATTGTTTGTTGTTGGTGGGTGCATTTACGCAAATATATTTCGTACAACAATTATCTATCCATGCAACTTGTGTACATTAAAAATTTCAGTTGCTTTTTTTTCTCTTGTACCACAATTATTTATATTCTTGCAGTTCTGACTTGGCTGCATTGGATTCGTATTGTTGTATTGATTTAATCTCTTTTTTTTACTTGTTCGCACATTTACCACGATTAATTGCCTTGAAAATGCTACATATACATGGAAATATGTACAGTATATATACAGTAGATCAAAGTAAAACTCGTACAGTGATTTTTTTACGTACTGACAATGTTTTCTCTATTTTTTTTTAATGATTTTGGTTGAATTATAAGTTATTCTATAATAAAAACTATTATACTACAAATTTTCGCAAATTCTGTAAATAAAACAAATTTCTAGTAAAATTTCATAATTTTGAATCAGAATTTTTTGGAAAATTTTCATTAAATACTCACAATGTTTTTCTTTTTACGTATATATTTAAAAAAAAAATTGTATATGAAAATATAGTAACTTATATACCTTAAAACCCACATAAGTCCAAATTTCAAAATTTGTAAAAAAAAATCACAAAAATTTTGAAAATTCAAAAAAAAATTGCCAGCACTTGTTCAAAATTTTTAATCCAAATTTTTAGACAAATTTCTGGTATGCAATTTTATATATTTAGATTTAAAGGGACAAAAAAATTACCGATGATTTTTGAAAATTTTGTGTTTTTTTAGTGTCGTCTCTATAAAAGCAGATTTGGTTCACGCGTTACAGAAAAAACTTGCGAAACACTATCACTAAAAAAATTATCAAAAAAAAATCATTAATAGTTTCGAGCCTCTTTTTTATTTAAATTGACTAAAAAACTACATACCAGAAATTCGTGTAAAAATTCGGTTTAAAAATTTTAAATATGTGCATCCCATTTTCTTTAATTTTCAGAATTTTTGTGAATTTCATACAATGTTTGAAATTTGGATTTATAGGGTTTTTCAGATAAGGTAAACTACATTTTAAAAAAAAATTATTTCAAAAATATATAATGAAAACCATTGTGAGTATTTAAAACAAAAGTTACTGTACGTGTTTCGCTTAGAACTACTGTATGTATATACATATATATATATAAATATAAAATCTCCTATTTTTATTCACATCTACTGTTTCTTTTATTTCGAGGGCAAATTGTCAAAAGTGTGAATGCAAATTAATATTTACTAACTTTTTGAACTTTTGACTTCAAATTTATTGCTGTTAGTAGCATAGAGGTTATGTGAATTTATTAACTTCCATTAAAATCGCAAACAACTTATTTCAAAAGTGACTCAGTTAGCAATTAAGTCTGCATGTTCGTGTAATATTCGCATTCCAAAACCGACAAGATGAAATTTCGGTCAACACCAGTTATTACTAACTACAGGGTGACGCCCTTTCGCACATAATATTATTGTATGTAAAAATGTAGTAACAGGCGCAAATTAACTATTTCGACATTTATTTGACTGTGAATTAACTCTTAGTATTATTTTACTGAACATTATTCGCGCTCCTTTGTTACTGAGCAGATTTACCAGGGTCAGTGTTTAAACTTTGGAAGTCGAATAACCAGAGCTGTTAAATAATGATTATTATTTGCAATAATTACCGATGATAATATTTGTTTGTTTAAGAACCCATTTCATTATATTATTAGTTTCCATTTCGGTTGCCATTGAAAATAATCAAAAATAATCACACTTTTAACCATTATGAAAAAAAACAATCCAAAATGGGAATATGTCGAATTATCAGTCGTATTTTTTTATTTTCATACAGTTGTACATATAATTCAAAACAAATTGGGACATAAACACGTAAGCTTAGTTTAACCACCAAATAAATGTTGGCCTCCTTTAGGATTTTGTGATATACCCCATCGACGACATACGAGTATTTCCGCAAAGGAATTTCGCAGCAAGAATATTGTGTTAACTCAGCACGTCTAAAATTTAAAAGTATAAAATAATTATTTTTTAATTAAAAACGTTGGTACATTCACAAAAATTTAGTTTGATCAGGTGATGTGGTGACCTCCGCAATTCTAATAAAAATGGCCTTGTGCTCATAAAAGTTATTGCTTTTAGACAAATAAATAGCCCGAAAAGTAATACATGTATAGAAATAATAAAAATATACAATTTTTGAATATAAAACCAAATATGTCCGTTTCTCTACGAATATAATCTCTCCTTATTAACTGTCGCTATAACCGGCTAGGCGGTTTTAGCCGATCCCAACATAGACCGTTAGTTCCAAAGTTTCACTGCACTGGAAAGAGATTCTCTGAAGGATTTCGCTGGTCACATTATTATCGCTTCCAAGATAAACAAACGCATCAACTCTTTTATAATTGTAATAATAGCTTTGACTTAGGAGCCAAGATGGAAATGCGCTGACCGTTTATTTCCTGGCAAGAGGTCCTTCGTTTTGTCCTCGTTAAACCCCACGCCCACTCGCTTCACATTTTTATGAAGCTTAGAAAAGGCAGAACTAACGGTGCAGTTATTGAGGCCAATCACGTCATCGGCGTACGCCAGTAGTTGAATGCTCTTATAAAAGATTGGTGCCTGACCTAAAGCACGAATTATATTTTGCAACATGATGTTCAGGAAGTCGCATGACAGATAGTCCCCCTGTCTGAGACCTCATTTGGTATAAAACGGCTCTGAGAAATTCTCCCTAATTCTAACGAAGCTTGTGGTGTTGCTCAGCGTAATTTTTCATAGCCGTATTAGTTTTACATCACAGCATATAGGCAACTTCTTCTCGACGCTGCTGATTTCAAGTCAACAAAAAAATGGTGTATGTTGATCATCTTCTGGCGGGTCTTTTCCAATATTTGTTCGATGGTTGATTTGCCAGATCTAAACTACACTGATAAGGTGGGGTGACGGGATGTTAATGCCGTCATCAGCGATTTGAGGATCTTCATCTTCTCCTGCGACGCTTTTGCTGTCACCCTTTGAAGAAGTAGCCCCTCCACAATTTATGTGTGCGTTGAACATCAGTCATCAGGTCGCTGTTCTTGTTTTATGCGAGCCTGTCTGGCCTTAAAATCTTCGGTAAGTCGCCGCACCTTTTTTCAACATTTTGTAGCGTTTTCCCTGCATTTCAAGCTTTTTACGCCCACGTATTTCGGCCTCCCTCCTCTTTCTGCGAATGCCAAATCTCTCTTCCTTTCACAGCCGCCGGTATTTTCATACAGCTCGCGTTGCTTCCCTAACCCTGTAAGCTGCATCTTTACTTTCCGTTCGTTTTTTCGGGGTTTGCTGGGAAGTGCTCTTAATGAGCAGGTGCGGGAGTCGAGTAGAGAAATTAGTTACTGACTTTTGCGATTGCATCTTTCTGACGTCGAGTTTTGCTTGTGGCAAAGGGCTTTGCTGCGCAGAGAAGCACCTTGGCTGACCGACTCCTCGGAGTGTACGTACGTCTAATATACTGCGCACACCCTTGCTTTCTATCGCAATATGATCGATTTGGTTTCGTGTTTTTTCATTCAATTTTGCTAAGCTAAAATCTGGTGCTGCAAATTACCGTGTTTTGAGCCCCGGAAAAGTTGGTCAGTTTTATACCGTTGGCGGAGGTTACGTCATGGAGTCTAAATTTTCCGTCAGTGTAACCAAAGATTTCGCCCTTACCCACCCTGGCATTTAAGTTGCTAAAAGCTATTTTGTGGGTTGTGACATTCCAGGAGCATGCTCTCAAATCTTAATCCTTAATAGCTTGCCTGTGGTCCTCATCAAACAAAGGGTAAACTCCTCCCAGGCTTGTTGAAATTTTTTATTGGTGATTTTTTTACGTCACTCGTCGCAAGCATAGCGCACAACCAGATACTGAAGAATTTTTTTAGCACACAATTCTAGTGATCCGTTCACTCCAAGGCAGACGCCCACTTGCAGCCGCACCAGCTTAAACCCACACCCTTAAGCCGAGTAAGTCAGATCGGCCACACTGAAGCTTCCTCACTTTCAGCCGTGACCTAAGGTTCCGTACAGGTACTCGAACGTGGACGTAAGAGACGGGTTTGACTATAGTTGCTCAACTGTAACTGCATACTTAGAAGATCGGCCATACCCCACAGCTCTCTGGGGGTATCTAGCAAAAGCTAAAATGGACCGAATGAAAAATATATATTTATTAATATAAAGACGTTGCTCTAAAAAATGGTGTTGTGTTATAAAAATACTTAAGAATTTTAAATCCAAAAATGTGAAAAGTCTCTAGAGTCACTAGTGCTGGCCGAACATTATTGCAATATGTTCGCTTGTAAACTATCTACTTTTGAGTCATAAAAATATTACTTTTACGATAAATTGACCTCCTTTCTACATCTTATCAAAAAAAAAAAAAAACCACGCTGTCACTCCCTCCAGTTCATTAGCACAAATATTAACGGTTACAAAATTCAAGGAAAAATAAAAATCACTCAGCTCAGTGGCACAATGATTCACTTTATACTATGACTTTCTACCGCATTCCGTGTAAATTTTAGTGAGACTCTTTAGAGTATTTTTGGGATATGATTTTTTCAGGGTTTGTAACAAATCAAGGCGCCGCCGACCATCGTAAATTTGAAACGCGCCAAGTTGTTACGTTAATCCGTTTTAATCGGAAGACGAAAAACAAAAAAAAAAGAGAAACCCAAAATGAATTCATACATCAACAACAAAGTAAAGGTTGTGTGCTCACAACGTGAAGCAAAAAACAAAACGGATTTTTTTAAAGCACAAATCAAAAGTTTATCGATACGAAATTAATTACGTGCAGGGCAATCGTAAATTTTAAGCAAATCAAACAGCGAGTTCAGCTTCTGCAGCGTTTAAACCGAAATGTAAGAAATATATAAAAACAAGAACTAAAATGCTAAATAAAAATTAAAAATAAGAAAAACAAGCAAGCGAAAGCGTAAAAATATCAGTAACATTAAAGAAATCCAGTTTGGAGGCGTTTAAATTTAAAACAACACTAAACGTTCTGCCATCTGTTGATTTTACGCGATTTTTAATGACTACCTACATATAAAAATATTCACATAATTATTGTTAAATTTTCTGCTTCAGTAAACCACTTTGGCTCTCGACAAAAAAAAAAATATAAAAAAACCAACGAAATTGTTGCCACTTTGTTCTATCCCTTTTAAGTTTTTGCACGTTTTAAAAAGCAGTTATTAAAAATTTGCGGTACCCCAGCGAATTTTACTTCCTTTCAATGACATTAAATCTTTTATAGGTGGTTTTACAGTTCTGCGGTGGAGTTTACGATTTGTTTTTTTCACAACAGATTTATAGCGAAATTCCTTCCCATTTTTTTGTCTATAAATTTCTGTAAGCATGACATACTTATATGTACATATGTATGTATGCAAATATGTGCCCTTAATGTGACTGTGGGACTTTTATGGGCCTGTGATATTTTCGTTTACACCTCGATTTGTGATCGAAAATTTTTCTTCATCAATATTAATGCTAATGCAGCTATTAATAATGAAGTTATTACTCACATAAAACAAAAATAATTTTAATATATATGTATGTATGTATATATATAATATAATAATAATATGTAACTTGGTTCTTCCATCATATGCTTGAAGTTTGGCCGAACTTCTCCTACAAGTTGAGGTGTGCTGTTGTAACACAAATTGGGGGGCATGCCTGTACAGTTTTACGTCGACTCCGAATGGCAAGTGATTTTTGTGAGAAGTGTTCTTTTCATGGCAGAAATATATTCGGGAATTTTGCCATTTTTTTAAATTATATTTATTTTTTTATTTACGCCCATAATTACACAATCTTACAGGCTGGAGGAGCAGACGCGAAATTACCTAACTAAACTATTGCTGCATATTCCCATTGGCCATTAAATTCGCAAGCATTTTGACGTAGAAAAGCTACTTTCAAATATGTTTGAAACACTTGAGTCAAAACCTACCCCAAGATCTATGGATTCATTGAGCCTAGAAAGCTGAACGTTAAAAAGTGTATAAGTTAAAGTTATTGGATTTGCTATTTTGGTAAAAGTCGTATGCAGCATTTATTGAAGTTAATAGATAATTCATTTTTGTGACTTTAGTGAGCCCTTGCGCATGGGGTTTTAACATTCTAAGGTTTCCATTATTGAATTTTCCTCTCTAAGATTTATCATTTCAATTTATTCTTTTATCATCTTCCCTTCCCTCTACATCCGCCTGAATCTGCAGAAATTTCTTCGTCTTTTCAACCAGTTGCGACTAGGATGAACTCAGCGAACTCGCACTATATAGAACTATTCGTAAATAAACCAATAACAGCAAGCCTCAATTCAAAATCACTTACAGGATTGCCCAAAAACGCGATGCTCCCCAGAAATCGTGTTCGCAATGAACTTATTGCCATTTGTTATGACTGATATTATCATCATATCAAAAATTCCAAAACATCTACGGTCATTGATTATAAAAAATGTCCCCCACGCTATTCGTAAAGTTGCTTTCAGTTTTGCTTCGACTACCAAGTTTACTGGAAAAAGATTGTCAGAAGTCATCCTAGCTTTTTTGCCATCTTCGGGGATAGACTGCAAAAAGTTTATCCGGCAATGTTACGACAATGTTCGAAAATGTCCGTTAGATAACTTTTCGTCAAACTCAGCGGTGCAATGTGAAGACTAACGAAGTTGAATATTATTCATTCGAATATCGTATGTATGTCTTTTTCAATCGAAAACTGCAACTGTAGATGAAGAAGCCCGCAAGCAATTATTTGAAAAATACTCTTCGATTTTGCATGACGATTGTGCTGTGGTATTTATCGACGAAGGAAAACTTTGAAAATTCGAAGACGAATTTTGGATAAAAATATCTACAATTTCATACAAAGCATATCTGCAACGAAAACGATTTCCCTAATGTTTTGTTACTTCAACATATAATCCTATTTATAATAAATTATTTTTTATTTCCATCGATATAATAATGGGTTTCATCGAAGAACTTCTTTCATTTTATAAAATAAAGTATGAGTGTAGAAATAGGTATTTAGTTTTTCACATCAGTATCAAAATTTGTGAAGTGGGCCATCATTTTTGCGAAGATCGAAGTTTGTTTGCGAAATTCAACGATAAGAAAAATAATTATAATTTCTTAAAACTTTTGAAATCAACTAAAGTCAGCTAAAGCTCGAAAGAAAACATGATAATTTAAATGAAAATGTTTAAAAAATGAGCAGCATCGGTATTATCAATCGCGAGAAAATAAATAAAATCCAAACAATTTCGAAAAAAGTTAATAGCAATAACTTCGAAAATATTTCGAACTTCGAAAAAGCTTTACACGAAAGGTATTTTTATGCCCTTCATAATAAACATATTTTTACATATATTTAGTTAATTACGTATTTTTTACTTTATTATTTAAAAATTAACCATAAATTAGGTTTTTGTTTTTCTATATACATATGTATAAAGATATATGAATGAGTGTCAGATCTTTTACTTATCTTCCCTACTAAATATATTTGCAAAATCGCTTCTAAATTTTTCGAAATATAAGTACGCCTTTAAAGATTTCAAAAACACCCACCCTACAAATTTGCACAAAAAAAATGTATACTATTAAAATCAATAAAAAGGGTGAACCACGTCCATTTTTTGTTTTTTTGTTTTTGTTCTAGCTCTACGGACTCTAGTGTTGTTGTTGTTGTAATAGCATAAAACATTCCCCATAAAATTTTGGGGAATGCTGCTGAAGTGACAGTCCTTGGCCGGATATAAATCCGGGTCGTTCCGGTATCGTAGAACCGACTGTCGTGGGAACGCAACGGACCCTAGTCGTAATTGCTCCTTTGTCGTTTTTATAATCAGTTCTTTTTTTTTTTTTGGCAATTCCCTCGAAAAGTCTGCATTCTTCAAGTTTTATAGCCCCCACGTTATCAGTCTTCGTAACGCCCCCAGTCTTCGTAACGCCCCCGCTCGCCACCAGCACGGTACTAGTATTATTAAAGCGTTAATTACCTTACGTTGTGTAAAGAAGCTATATCTCTTCAAAGATTTTCCAATTTTGAAAATTGATTTGTAATGTTCCACTAAAATATCCTTCAGTTTCTTAAAAGTTTGCTTCCCCCATTTTTGATACTCATAAGACAATTATGGAAATTTAAATTTGACCATGAGGTATTACAATTAAAATTATAACTATTTATTCCTATTATTCTTTTCCGACAAGCTGAAAAGATGATATATGTATGTACATATATATTTCCCGTCATCCGGTGTCAAATTTGACAGAACAAAAAATGACACTGAAGTTAGCACAACTGGGTTGTCTACAAACCAATATTTGACAAGCGATAACGGAAACTCCTTTTATTATACTATACATCACAAATTGTTATTCATATTTGAGCGTATCCCATATTTTACCTTTCAGCATGTTCTTTGTTAGTTTTCAGTTTTGATAAAAGTTAATTAAAAAACAAAAACTCCTTTAAACATTACACATATTTTAGAAAATGAAAGACGCTTTTTATTTCATTATCATTACTTATTGCCCGAGTTTTTTTGTTACTCACTGTATCTTCGAAATTTTTTTATGCATTTTAGTTAATTTTTACCCCAAAAATGTACGAAATTCTGTTCTCTTTGAAATGCAAATTAAATTCATATTTTTATTTGCTGCTATTTCATTCATCCACCCAGATCATTAGCATCATCATCTACAGCAGCAGCAGCAGCAGAAATTGGCGCGTTTAAAGTAAACCACAATTTTACGCTACTCCTCTGCTTCACCTCTTTCTGTTCTTCAATCTACCCACAAAGAATTATTGTTAATCTCTTTCAATTTTCACCACACTAAAGGCAATTTTCATAAGTAAGTATTTTGAGATGAAAATGTAATGCTTGAAACGAAAGCTAAAAATACAAGCAAGACATTTTGTTTACCGTAAACTGGTTTATTTATTTAGCTTTACTTTCCTTCGCTGCCAGGTTGCTCTGCCATGTTTTTGTTTTTTGTTTTTTGTTTTCTGATTTTTGATTGTATTCAATTTTTGTATAAGGGTGCGAAATGTCTGCCCGAAAAATGCTTTACGATCTACTTCTACTTATTTTCAGCAATGCACTTCGCTTTTAGCAGCTCTGCTGAATTTTTTTCCACTTGTATTATTCTTGGCGGGTTTGTTAGCCCCATCAAAACCTCTTTGAATTTCCACTAATATTTAGGTTTCCGAATTTTCAAAACTCACTTAATTGTAGAGATAAACAATCAATTTAATTTACCAGCAAATAATCAATGAGCAATCTCCAAATTTCCAAGTTTTTCCAATTTGTTTACATTATTTTGCAGTAAATTTGTATTTTCTCAACGTGCATCTATGTTTACGCGAATTTTTCTCGCTTCCCTTTACAAACCAGATAAAATAATTTGCTTTTCTATTTTCATTTCAATATTTCCATTCTGCGAAATGTTTAATTTGAATGAATTGGTTCTCAAGGTTATTCCGTGAATTAAATTTGCAAAAGTGTGTAAGTTTTCAAATCGCAAGAGAAATATTTAGTTTACTTAAGTGATTCAGCAAAGTTATTTTTAAGCGCTTATTTGGTTTTAGTAAGTATTAAATAGAAAGGAAATGGGTTTAATGGAAAATTAAATGAACATATTTTCTCAAAATTAGGCAGGAAGCAAGAAAGATTTATAGTATTTTTTCGTTTGGCAATATTATACTTTTTGGAAGTGAGGAGATGAAAAAGAAGAAATTAAAACAGATAATGAAAAACTTCATGTAAAACTGTAGCACTTAACGTAGCGGTCATTTTATAAAACTAATTATTTTTTATTTTATTATAAACAATAATTATAAATAAATATAATTTGAAAAAGAATGAACGATGCAAAAATGTATAGGCACTCAGATGATCAAATGAAAAAAACTGAATAATGTTGATTAAGTAAATTTTTAAATACTTGGTTAGCTTAACGTGTCTGTTGCATTGTGAAGATGGCTAATCTCAACTCCCGATATGCCCGCCCTAGAGTCAATAAGGTGCGATCCCCGATACTGAAGTCTTAGTCTCACGAAGGCAGCGAAAAAGTGCTGATATGATTCAACCTCCTCATCCCACAATCAGCTGGGTTTAGTGCAATCAGTAGGTTTTAGTGCAATCAGTAGGGGTTAGTGCAGATATAGAAATCCACCGCATGGATATCAACTGGACAGTGCCCTATCAGCACCTCCGTAATCAATGAGAGGTACTTTTTGGATAACCTTAGAAGCTGCGTGACCTCGGCCGGTCTACGCTTGACCAAGAAGACCTCACGACCTAGATGTTCTAGTAGCTGCCCAGCATTTACCTAGCAGATTACAAGCCCGTTCGTTCAGAAGAAGCCGACATGTGGCGAGAGGAACCCCGAAAAAATCCTCGCTTAAGAAGTCCATAACTCATCTGCTTCACAATTCCCCTGAATATCCCTGCCCCAAGATACCGAGAATAATTTTACGAATAAATACTCCAAAGCTCTGGAAAGAGATGTCAGAATGTTTGCCTTAGACAAAGTTCTCGCCAGAATATTTCACCTCCAACCCTCCCGTCAAGCCTCGATCTATCTGTGAATATGTTCAGCTGCCCTCGGTGACTCTTGGGCGCCATGCTCTCTAAAAGATCTATCGATAATTTACAATTAGAATAAACAATTCTGAGATGATTCCACCTTCTCATCCCCTAAGCTGCAGTAAAGGTCAGTGCTACCATGGTCGGGAGCTATGGCTTGGTCTTCCCTAGAAGTCCCTCATGTTCTAGTTAGAGATGAAACGATATAAATACATACTCGATACTTTTCGTTCGTTACCAAGCAACTTTTATTATCGATACTTTCGAACAAAATACTGAGTAGGTATTGGAAAAAATTCCCTGGTTAATTGTCAGGCAAAACCGCGAGAAAACACCAAAGTTTATTTAATGCAAAGTATATAGGATGCAATTGATTCACCAAAGTCGCTGTAATGCGATGTATACACGGCCCACCTGTTCTTGAGAAGTGTGAAGTAAAGATCATTGAACAATTGTACTACTCTTCGTGCAGAGAATACTAGCGTTGTCACTGAATAGAAGTACACAAGGCTAGATTAAAAAATCAAAATTTCTTTAAAAAAAAGATAAAACTTTCAACGCAAAAAATTGGTACGGGGTATCGATACTTTCTTTTTACTACTTCCAAGTAAAAGTATCGATACCTACATGGTATCGTTTCATCCCTAGTTCTAGTAGTAGTCACACTGTAACCAAGGTGGTCCTTATTTAAGAAACCAGTTTGGATAATTCATCTAATTTACAATTCCCTCGGGTATCGCTGTTCCCCGGGGGACAGGTTATTTTGACGATGAAACATTCGGAAGCTCGCGAAAGAGAAGTCGGGCAATCTATAACTACCTTAGATCTCACCGCTATAGAACCAAGAACTCTGTAGCAATTAGCTATAAGAGTGGATGTTAACTTCCCTTGCAGAGGTCGCACAAGCGAGCAGCAAGTCAGCAGCACTCTGTTGCCCATCATATCGCGCCCCGCTCAATCCGCTCTAGAGAGGATGGCTCTGCTTTTATCGGGTATTGCAATAGGAATGCTGCAAAAGATTTTTGAAATAAAACAAAAACGGTTTGGGATATGAATTAAATTCTTTATTCCTGTGAAAGTACCTTCGCAGAAGTCCAGACGCTGAACCCAATTTTCGACGGTTTTCAAGCATAAATCCGCCGATACTGCTGCAATTTCACGTTCGATATTCGTACGAAGTTCATCAATTGTCGCTGGATTGTTGGCATAGACCACAGACTTGACGTAGCCCCACAGGAAATAGTCTAACGGCGTCAAATCGCACGACCGAGGCGGCCAATTGACTGGGCCATTTCAATAAATCAATTGTGACATTCGCTGTGTGGCTTGTGGCGCCGTCCTGTTGGAACCACATATTGTCCCAAGTCCATATCATCCAATTCGGGCCAAAAATATTCGGTTATTATTGAGCGGTAGCGATTCCCATTCACAGTAACGAGCCGGTCTTGATCATCACGGAAGAAGTACGGCCCAATGACGCCGCCTGCCCATAAACCGCACCAAACCGTATTTTTTTCGGGGTGCAATATTGACTCATGGAGTACTTATGTGGATTGCTGCCTGTCCAATATCGCATATTTTGCTTATTGACGAAGCCATTCAGCCAGAAATGACGACGACCATAAATTGGACGTAGCACTCTTAAAGTTGAGGCCATTGACTCCAAATTTCGGTAGTAAATTTTAATAATTTCGACTCGTTGTTGGATCGTATATCTTTCCATGATGAAATGGCAAACCTTACTGAAGAGAAATGTCGAAAGAGTGGGACAAAATATGGCGTCGTTTGCTGTCACTACGGTCTACTTTTGTATCATCCCTATTGCAAGACCCTTTATAAAATAAGAATAAAAAATTTAACTATTTTTACAAAAACCATTTCACTATTTTATTTGAAGGTCATAATTCCCACTGATGCAACTATGCATGAAATGCACTAGCAATATATTTGCATTTTCCGCATAACTCTAAATATTTTTGCACCTTTGCTGTTTGTTGATTTTCTGCGCCAGCAACAAATTGGCGTTATTACAAAAATGCAATAAAACTGAGTGATTGGTGCGAAAAAAGGCGCCGGCGGAATTACCGTTAAATGCACACAACACATACAAGCACTGCTTCAATATGTAATGGTAGAAGGCAATGAAATCCAACAGCAACAACAACGCGTGCCAACAAAAACAAACAACTGCAACAATAGCAATACGGCTACATTGCCAACGCTACGTACCTTTCCTTTGTGAACACATTTTGAAGATGCTGCTGACGCATTAATTAATTAGAGGATCCCAATTAACACAAAAAGCCAATAAATCAATTGGCCAAGAGCAGCATTGATATTAACATGAACCAGTTCAGTTCAGTTCATCCAACGCGGCTACGGTCGGTCGCCTGCAATTTTCGACCCAAGCGAGTCGAGTCGACGAGTAGCGTTGGTTGAGAGTAGCGAGCGGCGCGCCAATTAAATTACTCGTAAAGGCGTAAAGGCCTCGCGGCGATTTATTGCCATCAAAGTGACTGCATTAAAGGAGCAAGTAATCGTCTGAATGAGTAAATGACTGACTGACTGACTAAATGAATGAATGGACGAGTGCATTGCAACACTGTAGGCGAGCGCGAGTATTAAGATGCCATCTGCAACACATAACTGGACTTGGCAAGTGTTAAAAGGCACTTTGAAGAAGTCACTTGAGGAATTTAATTTTAATGCCAGAACGGAGTGTAGTTTCAATAGTTGTTGTTGTTGTTGTAGCGGCTAGTCGCGCCCCGTAAAGAGCGGATTCACCCATGGTCGTTGTCGTCAAACTCATCTAGGGGGAGGCCCAGGAAACGTGCAGTTTCGACAGGGTTGGACCAGAGGGAGAGGGGGGTTAGATGAGTGGGTTTGAGAGGGCATGTGAATAGGTGGTTGGTGTCGTGCGGAGAATCTCCACATGCCGGACATGTGTTGGGTATGTCGGGGTTGATTCTGGATAAGTAGGAGTTGAGCCTGCTACAGTATCCAGATCGTAGTTGTGCCAGAGTGACGCGGGACTCGCGGGGCAGCAGGGACTCCTCATCTGCTACAGGTGGTGGTTGGGCTCCGATGACTGCATTCGCCTGGCGGGAGTCAATGATGTTCGTGACTGTGTCTCTGTGGATGTTGCTTAGGACCCGCCGGTACGCCTCCGGATCCAGCGGTTGTGTGATGAGTGGCTGGATCTCGTCCTTTAGTTCTAGTAGATGTCTTCTAATGTGCCTGGGGGGCAGTTCCACGGCAAGCAGGTGCCCGTTTGGATGCCCCGAGCGGTGACATCCAGCAAGGAACTGCTTGCTGAGCATGAGGTTGTGCTCCTTAACTCGGAGCACATTGACCTCTTGGTGGAGATGCTCCTCAGGCGACATCAGAAGACATCCCGTCACCGTGCGGAGTGCGGCGTTCTGGCAGGTCTGCAGCTTCGTCCATTGTGTCCTGCTGGTTCCCGGCGACCAAACTGGCGCAGCATAGTTTATTACCGGCCGGCCAATCGCCTTGTATGTTGCCAACAACGTTTCTTTGTCTTTGCCCCAAGAGCTGCCGGCGAGCGACTTGAGGACATTGTTGCGGCTCTGTACTCTATTGGCGATTGCGGTAGTGTGCGCGGAGAAGGAGAGCAGGCTGTCGAAAGTCACCCCCAGAATCTTCGGGTGGTTAACCGTCGGAATGGGGGTGCCATCGATGTGGATGTTAAGATCCAGCCTGACCTCCTTCGTCCAGGTGGTAAAAAGGGTCGCCGAGGACTTGGCAGGGGACAGCGCCAGGTTTCTGCTAGTGAAAAATTGGGCAAGATCTGAGAGATATCCGTTCACTTTCAAACACAGATCATCAATTGCATTGCCGGTTGCCATTATCGAGCAATCATCAGCATAGGAGACAATCGTGACTCCCTCTGGCGGTTGAGGGAGCTTGGAGATGTAGTGATTAAACAGTAATGGGGACAGGACGCCACCCTGCGGTACCCCTTGTTTAATCCTCCTTGGTTTCGATGTTGTATCTCTAAACCATACCGATGATTGACGACCACATAGGTAATTCGCGGTCCACCGTTTCAGTCCCTGCGGGAGAGTTGATGACTCCACGTCAGCTAGTAGCGTGGAGTGGCTAACTGTGTCGAAAGCTTTCGACAGATCCAACGCTACTAGGACGGTTCTCTCGCAGGGGCGGTTTTGGTTAAGACCACGGTTCACCTGTGTGTTTATGGCATTAAGTGCTGTTGTTGTGCTGTGCACTTTCCGGAAGCCATGTTGATGCTTAGCTGACCCAAGGTGGTATGTATAGTACGGGAGGAGTAGGGCCTCAAGTGTCTTTACCACAGGTGAAAGCAGGGAAATCGGCCGATAGGAATCACCCTTGTCGGCCGGTTTCCCTGGTTTCAGTAGTGGGACCACCTTCCCAACCTTCCAGATGTCTGGAATGATGAGGGTGGCCATAGACAAATTGAGGATCCCGGTGAGGTACTCAACTCCCGCGGGGCCTAAATTCTTCAGCATCAACACGCTTAGCCCGTCAGGGCCAATGGCCTTGGAGGCTTTCGCCTTCCCGATGGCCTCCTTTACCTCGCCACAAGTGAAGGTAAGAGGCGCGCTGTTGTTCGGTATTTTGCGCAGCCTCCTGGTCACCTTCCGCTTGGTCCTATCCCCCGAAGGATGCAGTATTCCCACGACAGTCGGTTCTACGTACCGGAATGACCCGGGTTTCACCCGGCCAAGGACTGTTGTTTCGGCGATCTAACCCTGTTTAGATCGGCCTACCCCATAGTTTCAATAGTCTTGCCACTTGGTAGTCGAATTGGTGTTTTTTCAATGTCATAGTTAAATTCTTCGGAAATCGAAAAATTAAAAAATTATAAGATTATCGCACTCCTGGCTTGCTTTTATAAAACTACTTTCCAGTAAAAGAAAAACAAGCCACATCAGAAAAGTTTAGCTCATGTCACGTGTCTCTCAATTCTTCGCGAGTTCCCAAAGAGTTTTATAATCTTGATTTTGTAAAATAATCTACAAAACTCTTAAAAAACTATAAGGGCCCCAAACCCGCGGGTATTCGTAGTGTAAAATGTTCCTCTATTGTTAATTTAAAAATTGTATGTTGTTTTATTTTTATAAAGATTATATAGTGGTCTATACTGTTAACTTATAAAAAAGTTGAAGTCGTACACGGAGGGGAAGGCCACCTAAAATGCTATATCTTTTTTCAATAAGAAGCCCTTCTTATTACGACTGGGTGTACCTTTGTCTTTTAAATAAAATTAAGAAAATAATCTGTAAAACTAAGATGAGAACTTTCCAATGTAATTTAAGAAGGTAACCCGTTGATAAGATGGCAACCTTGATTTTCATTAGAATCCTCTATTAATTTTAGTAAATCGAAGATCTTATCAATTTAAAATTATTGGCACCTAAATTTGTTTAGGTAGATTAGATATAGATAATTATAATAATTTTAAGTTTTATTATAAAAGTCTTAACATATTTGTTTATAAAATATAAGAACAATCAAAATAAGAATTTATAATAACTAGTGTTGCCAAATTATGAATGTGAGTTGAACAGATAAAGATAGTTATTTTTGAAAACATTTATACATACATAAATCATATTTTATTTTTGAAATTTTTGAAATTTTTGAAATTTTATTCATTGAAAACTTCTGGAACTACAAATGTGTAAATCAAAAAATTTCATTTCGAAAATACAAAATTCCAATGAACAATATTCATAATATTAAACTAAAAAAAATATAAAGTAAATTATTCGCAAAGCACATGAGTATTTGAACTAAAAAGGGCTCTATTAAAAATAAAGAGTTTTCCTTATGACTAAATTCAATGAGATTCTAGTAAAAATATTATTAATTAATTTACTATATATGATTTTTTGCATAAAAACAAAGAGATTTCTTCTTTCAGTTGGATATTTTTGAACAAAATTCCATAAAATTTAATAAACAAGTTGTTATATTTGAGAAGAAATTCGAGAAGAAATTCAAACCAATATTAAGAAGATTTCCTAGTGAAAATTTCTTCGATTTTGTCCCATCTCGCACGCCTTGGTCTTCAAGCTTTCTGAGACATCGATCTCTTTAATTATAGGTGAACTTTTTAGTGTAGCATTAGAAAAAGTGGAAGTGGAAATTACTAAAAATAGTAGTAGAAGTTTGAAAAAAATTCTAGTAGAAATTAGTAAAAAAAGTAGTAGTAATTAGTGAAAGCAGAAGTAAAAATTGTTGAAATTAGAAGAACTAGCAATAGTAATAAGTAGTAGCATTAGTAAAAATAGTAGTAAAAATGATAGTAAAAATAGTAATAGTAATTAGTAGTATCATTAGTCAAAATAAATGTACTAACAATACAAGTTGTAATAATTATTAGTAGCAGTAGTAGTAGTAGTTAGTAGTAGAAGTGCCGAAACGGTCCAGAACTTGACCTTCGTTACGCGATTTAAAAAATCTTTCTCATGCCGCTAAAGAAATTTTGCTTCGAAAGAAAAATAAAACTAAAAATTAGTAAGAGAAAACATTCATTAGTTTGTTTATTTATAACATCATTATTAATAATTACTCAATATAACTAGTTCAGGGAGTAAAAAACAAGCTTTGAATATTTGTGAATCTCTATATAGCCGTTAACTTTGCCAAAGACACTCAATACATTTTTTTAAATATTTTTGCTCTGGACTACATATTTATATACGCCCACAACAAAGTTTAAAACGATATTGAAGAAGAATACTGAATAACTCAAAAACTAGCAAATCAGTTTCTTCTATTATTTTCTATTTTTTTTGTTTATTTTGAAATAAATATATTTTCCTTCAGTGCTATCCCTCTGTCAAGCAATATAACCCAAACCAGCTGGTAATA
Source organism: Anomoia purmunda (assembly GCA_951828415.1). Classification (NCBI taxonomy): domain Eukaryota; kingdom Metazoa; phylum Arthropoda; class Insecta; order Diptera; family Tephritidae; genus Anomoia; species Anomoia purmunda. The sequence continues at coordinate 51,763,860 of OX639995.1, forward strand.
TGAAAAGCCACTTCCAACTATCTGCAACAACCACCCCAACCACTGCCAACTCAACACCTTTTGCCCGCAAACGCTGCAAAGTTTGCTTTTGGTAAAGACATCACTCCGACGATGAAGACTTTACAGCACACTGCATTTTGTCAGTCAGTCATTTACACGCTAGCACATCAGTCAAAATTGTTTCATCTAATAGTGCAAACAAAGTAAGTGCGGTAGACAAATGAGATACATAGATAAGATGCCGGGGTAGCAGCATAAGAAAGATATCAGCCGACACTTTGGAATCAACGTTTGCATTTACTTAGTACTCTTTTCGTTATTCTTTGTATACAAAAATCAAATATTGAAATTCTATTGCCGCAAGTCACCGAGTGCTATTGCGGCATGCGGGCAGGGAGCTAACAAAGACTTTTGAACAAACAAATTCTTCTCTCATTTTCACCTTACTTTTGAGTACGCAATTGGTCGCTTATAAGACAAAATTCAAGAAAGCAAGAAAATCTGATTACACCTTTCATGCAGAAGAAGAAACAAAGACAAATTTTACATACCAAAATTATCAATACGAGCGTTAAGTCAAATTAGTAATGTCTGTCTGTCAATACGTCGATCTTTTTTTCTACGAGGAGGATGCTTCGAAAGCAAACTCCCAAAAGCCGACAGTGTGGGACTTGAACCCGAACTAAATCTCCTATCGTCTAAGTAACAATGCCCTCCGTTAGACCTGTCGAGTATTTCGTCGGGAGGTGGTTTGAACACTAAGCTCTACGTTCGTTATGCCAGACATTACTTAGTGGTTTGGAGAAGACGATTAATATCCGCTGTTACACCACATTCTTTCTAAACTTCTGAGTCCTTACAAAATTGATACGAGCATATAGCTAATTGAGTACCATTTTTCTGTCTCTCCCGCACTGATCGCCTTGCGGGTCGCTCTCATGTTTAAACTTATAAAGATATGTTTTGAAACATCCATGCAAACTAAGAAATGGAAGATGTATACAAGGTTTCTAGTTCGGGATACAACGATGTGACAAGCAGCCTGTTGTCACGCCCGCTAGCAGTTACTACTCCTCGAATTTATAGCATTATTCTACATAAATACCGCCGTCCCTTGTGCTTTGCTCTTAGCATATTCCAAATGTCGCTTTAATATTAATCGCTTGTCAAAAATTATACCCATAAGCTTGACATAGAGCTTAGTTTTTCCTGCTTGAGATAAGTGCCGCTTCTGTTTATTCCGCTAAATGGAGCCCAAAGCTATGTATCGAAGTCACTATTACTGCGTTGTCGTCAGCTAAACCTCAATCAGGACGCCATCATACTTGATGTTCTAGAATAGCGGACTAAGAACTGAACCCTGTGGTACCCCTTGCTAAACCATTTTGTGTCGCTGATAAATCTCATCAGGCAATTACTCTCGGTGTTTGAAACCTCGCTAAGGTCATCCACAAAGGTGATCCCAGATACCGCTGCCTTCTTTTGCACAGTGCAGGAAACTTACACAGTAGATGTAAGACCGTTTTCTCCTCTTCATAGCTCTTACAGCTCCTGCAGCATCTTCGAAAAAGTACGCCTAGTCTTTTCTATTGGACAGTATCCGGTAAGAGCTCCCATCACGTTAAAAATATTTTCTCTTTTCCCGTTATCGTTTCCGGTCCCATTTACACCACGTCTTCCTTGAGGTTCGACAAGTCGTAATTTGACTCCATCTAGCGTCAGCTTGTTCATATATGTATATATTCTCTAAGTAGCAGTTTGCAAATGGCAAACGGCATACCAATACGTTCTTTACCTGAAGAATCAGCTTGGTCATACCTTGTCTTGTAGTTTCCCTTTATGTCCCTGTGGCCAGCGACCCAAATGAGGTACAGTCTGTTCTACTTGACCATCTCCTGTAGAGAAGGTGGCAGTCCAGCACGATGTTTGAGTTAAACGTGAGGGAACTCAATCTTCCTAGAGTTCCGATCCCAAGCTGCTCCACAGCTTCCATAACAGCTGACACCTCAGGCTGGAAAACGCTGCACTGTTTGGTAACCTAAAGGAGATTTGCAGGAGTAGGGTTTCGCGAGAATACCGAGAGCCATCTGTATGGATGGAGTGTTAAACTCTTGGTTCCACTAGAAATTCTCGTTATAAAACTACTTTCAGAAATCGATTTCGAAGCACCACAACGATACGTAGTGCTCGGGATGAACTGAAACTTGTTTAATATATGAGAGTGGGCAATTATCCAACGTTACAACAAGACTATATTCTTTCGCTCAATCCAGGCACCGCGTGCCGTTTATTACCTTCCGTGCCATTCCAACCGTTTAGGAGCAGCATCCCCTTCCTCCTATATTATAAATCTCAATCTCTGAAGCTAGAAGGAGAATTTGGCGGTTTCGCGGGTTACAGATTAATGCCAGCTTTTGGATTCTCCAAAACTTTCGCAAAAAAACATTCAGTAAAACTTATATTATAAAGTTTTCGAAATCCGAACGTCTAAGGGTCATCGCGAGCTTAAAATCTTCATCAGGCACCCCGTCGGGATCTGATGCTGTTTTATCAACTAGCTTATAGATGACTGTAAAACACTTTCTGCTGATGTGGGTCAAATGAGTACCGCTTTTTGTTCTTCCGTATTGCATACTAAACATTTTTGCGATAGAACCAACGTCTCCCTGATTGCCTTTGGATAATTTGCGGTCGTTCTCGCCATGTTGAAGTTTTATATCTTCTTTGTGATGATCCTGTATGCGAAGCCCCAATGGCAAATTAAAAAGCTTCGCACAAAATTTATCTGCCGTTCGGAGTCGGCATAAAACTGTAAGCATCTTAATTTGTGTTTGGCCAAAAATGTGATGTAAGTGCCAAATTATTATTTACTTATCTTATTATTTACTTATCTGCGATCTTTAAGGTATAGCTTCCAAACCACCAGTGGCGCACACAGAAACTATTTTGGAGGGGATTGAATGCAAGTTTAAAAAAAAACAGGAAATTAATTCTAAGAAATTGTTACCGTTTTACGATTTTGGGAGAGATTTGGACAACATATCCCCCTCGTGCCTATGCATTCAATTGATTGTTCAGAAAAGAGGTTTTAGTTTAAAACAATTTAATTTGCTGCTTTTTATTTTATATGAGAGAAATTTATGTATTTTAAACCTGAATATATTACGGAAAATATAATGAAATAGATTGAAGTTAAAATTTTTTTTATATCATGAATGGTATAAAGCCTTCGGCAGAGTCGAAGACAGCGATTGGTTTCTTTTTTTAAACCCAGCTCGTGTTTGTGTTTTTCTTTGCTAACCTTGCCGCGTCTCGATTTTTTTGCATCCACACATACACACACACACACACACATTAATTTATTTACGCACTTTTCCCGCCATATTGCTTGTAGTTTCATTATTTCAACGACAGATCATCCAATCCGCACTCTACCGCTGCAAACACCTCACTCCTCACCTTTGATCTATGCACACACACACTCGCACACACAGTGACACCGACGCGACTTCCTGCTGCTCACCTATCCCCTCACCTTTATCCTTGTTTACATCCAGACATTCAATTTGTAATTAGTGTTGTTTTTTTTTTTTTTGATTGTTCTATTTGTTGTTTATGTCGCCTTTGTTGCTACTCAACATTTGCTTATGCGATGCGTGTTTTGGATAGCTTCTGTCAACACAACTCATTGAATATACAAAGTTGTATGAAGTTTTAAATTAATTGTTGTTGTTCTTTTATGTTGCTGCGGCTGCTCATTGCTAGTAAAAGTTATATAATACCTACTATATATTGTTGCTAGCCAACAGAGTTAATGAGACGCTCGGTGGTTTAGAGTTTAAAAAAAGGTTACAATGACTAAATTTGGGGGTTCGGTCAGAAAATAAATAAACACGATAAGGTTTGGCCGTTTTAAAATTCTACCAATCCTCGAGATGCCCCTTAATAGGACCACCGATTTCCACCGCTCTTTCGTTTGGTTTAGTACTAAAGATCTCGGTGTGGAGTCGAACATCACCTCTGTAATACAGAACTTTTTACGACTGGAACGACTGGAACAACTGGAGTGCTGTACCAGAATCGGTCAAAATCGCCTAGGCGGTTATAGCGCCAGTTATTGAGGGATTGATTGAGAACTCTTGACTCTTCGTTCTCTAAAGCGTTGGCTTCAACGGCATTCTAGAGGAACTATAGCTAAGAAGCTCTCAAATTATTTTCCATGCATTTAAAAATTGTCAGAAGAAGGTCTCCGTCATTATAATTGTGATTTTTGCCCAAATTATGCATCTAGGCTTTTCTTCGACCACAAACACTCTCCTTGCAGGCAAATACAAGAAAGTTATTAGTTGCTTTATACCAGAGAACCTGAATATAAATTATTTGATGGTTGAGTTTTAAAAAGCCAACCAAATTTTCGTAAGGATTAAAAGTCTTTTGATAATTAATATAGCATTCGAGAAGAGCTCGACAGTCGTTGTCCCAGCTATATTTATGTATTCATTGCCCTTTGCCAATGTAAGCAGAAATCGTATTTCGGTTTCTATGGCATGCAATAGGTGGCAGCTCTCTCAAAAATATAGGTATGCGCCTTGTCCTCGCTGAAACGAATAGTTGAGCACTCATATTTTAAAATTTTATATCCTTGTTATTGAGCGAAAACTAATATACTTTAGAGGCAATCGAGCTGCTCTGCGTCACCCTCGGGATGCTTTCTTCGAACAGAGTGAGAGTGCAGATTCCTTAGGTGGTATTTGCATCTCTACCATTTTTTTCTACCTGTCTGTGCAAAGCTAATGCTCAAACACTGGAACTCTTATTTTAATTACACCTTTACAAACCAAGAGAAATTGGAAATTTTTTGGAAATTGGTAAGTGCTGTAAAATATGTGGATGAAGTGCCCACAATTGCTGGGAATCATGGATTCAATTTTTAAATTTGACGCCTTCTTGTGCGCTGGGTTTGGGCATGCCACATAAAAACTAAAGCCAATGAAAAATTTCAACAAGTCTGGACAATCATCCGGAATGCCTGAACTCTTAATAGGGAAGGAGCCGCTGCCCGGCTGGTTGATGCGTTAGAAGATTGAAGGCTGACATCACCGTCATCCCAGAAATGAAAGGGTCGGGCCAAGGTAAGAAAGCCATTGGACTTTTCGACCTCTACTACACCTGTCACGTCAAGCGCAAGTTTGGTGTTGGATTTGTGGTGGGTGAGAGACTTCGTCGTGGACGGAGACTGATCGACTTTACCGGGGCTCGAACCAGCACCAGGTTCCAGCAGAGGAAAATCCGCCAAGCCACGTGGCTGTCTGCAGATCGAAAACGCTAAATCAAATCGATCAAATTGCGATAGACGGAAGGGAAGCGCCCAGTGTATTAGACGGGCGTAGACCTCTCGCATTTCTCTATCACTACGTGCCAACGCTGAGGAAGTCATTGGCTTTGAGTAAAGATGCTGCTTACCGGACCACGTTGCGATCAGGCGCAACGCGAAGTGTAATGAAACTCTACCGGGAGTTGAGAAAGGAATAGAGACGTATTGTTCGCAGAAAGGAGATAGGCCGAAATTCGTAAGTGCGAAGAGATTCTAGCCGACTGGAAAAGCTCCAGAAAATTTTACCAAAAGGTGCGGCGACTTGCGGAACTTCCTGTAAGAACAAGACTGAGTTAACGGCGAGGCACAATAATTAAATATAATGCGTAACTAAATCGAAGAAATTAAAAGTCATAAAATGTTGGTAGCAACTGGATACAAATGTACACACGCACGAAGGGTGTTATTTCGACAAAGCAGGCACGTAAGGTTGTAAGGTGAGGTAGAATCATCCCCGACTTGAAGGTGTGGCAACCGCCACCAAAGTCAGGCAGTAAGAAAAGTGAAACAGAAATTAATAAAACCACATATCTGGCGCTCGCTGCTGCCGTGCTTTTTTCAATACCATTACTCGCTAAATTAAATATTTCTTAGTTCTGGCAGTATTTTCTGTACGGCAGTTGCAAGGTTGCACAAGTTGCACAAGTAGACAAAAGTGTAGCCGCAGTGGTAGTGGCATTTGCAGTGTCCATTAACATAATCTGACAAAGCGTATCAAAATCGTGCGTGAAACGAAACGGCTTTGACGCAACAAAAAAACAACACACCATAAGTAACTCCGGCAGCGGGGGCAAACCGCTTAAAATGGCACAGAAGAAAGTCGACGGGCAAAAGAAGGCTAAAATGTCATTAATATTTAATGGAATGACACAACAGTTGGGGCGAAGAAAAGCGAGAGGGCGTGTGGCAAAGAAAAGGAAGTAAGGAAGTGTGTCAGCAAGCAGTAATGGTTGGCTATCATCTTTTTGTTTCTCCTCGCCCTATAGTTTTTATTAATATGTACCTTTAGCGAAATTAAAGTAATGACTGTGCAAAAAGGTAACGGAGGTAATGCAGCATTAGTTGTATTTTGCTGAGATTTAATTGAATTACAACGCCAAAGAAACTCTGCCGCCTGGGGTATGTGGCCTGTGGAACAAAAACAAAAAAAAAACCACACAAAACAGCAAGGGTGCAAAAAAAATTCTAGCTCGAAAATTATACAACACCGCAGAGGAAAAAGTGGCAAGTAACAGTTAGGGTTTATGTTAGTGCAACATTGCACCCCGCCAACGCATTTAAGCAGTTGCAAATTGTAGGTGAAAAAAATTACACTTGCCACATCAAAGTCATGTGGCAAGTAAGATAAATGTGTTGCAACCGCTGCATATGGCAAAAATAAATAAGTGAATAATATTGCACTTTCAGTAGCGTAGAGTGACTGGGTTGGGGGCTGGAATTTATGGCAACAACTGTGACCACACAATGAACGCAAAAAATATGGCAAACGATAAACAGCAAAACAGTGCAAGCGGAAATAGCTGAAATTATTTTTTTTTTTTCATTTAACTGGAAGTAAGTAGATTTGCAAAGCGCAGCAGTTGTTCACTAATTTTTTGCTGCATATTTGCGATCATTAGTCTTCATAGCATTACATAACTTTACCAGCGATTAGCTGTCGGGGCGGTGTTAGCGAAGTTGGATTTTTATAAGCCCACAAGAGATTTACTAAAATAGTAAAAGCAAGACGAATAACATTCGAAACGAGATGTAATCAGAATACTTTTTAAATATGTAAATATTAATAAGCTCTTCTTCTTTAATCCTTCGATTTTCCCCTCTCTACATTTTATTTACTTCATGAAAACTTCGTCTTTTGCAATCAGCTTTGTTTTAATTATCCTATTAATAATTTAGTTGTGTAAATTTGTGTGTGGGTGTTACCTTTTCAGGCCCAAATAGCTGAACGGATTTGTATACAATTTAGCACACAAATAGCGTATACCCTGCGTTAACATATAGGCTATACTTCAAAGTGAATTGGGGCCTGCTAATAAAGTTATTAGTCAATTAAATAAACAAGTTAAATAAAATATTGCTATATGACGACTAGACAAATCTATACAGATCGTTATATGGGTTACCAGAAAATCAGTTTTTTAAAGAGGGTTACCACCTGCGTAAAATGTGAAATTCAGTTAAAATAATGAATGAAATAAAATATTGCTATTGATGCCCATATTATCAAGCATAAAGGGGATTAATAAAGCTTAGTTTCCAAAATGTTTTGAAAGGACGTTGCCACCTGTTTAAATGCAAATTAAGTTAAATTAAAAAATAAACTACATTTTACAATATGAGCGGCAAACTGAAAGCTTTAAAAAGCTGAATTTCAAAAATATTTTCGCAAAGGGTTGCCACCTGTTTAAAAAATTAAATTAAATTATAAGTGAAATCAAATATTGAAATATGGATACCAACCGCAGGAGTTTTAGGAAGCTTTTATATTGAAAATAGCTTTGGAGAGCGTTGCCACTTATTTAATAGAGTCAATTAAATGAAATTATTAAGGAAGTATCAGCCATGGAACTGAGAAGAAAGGTTTTTTCGGGTTTAAAAGTGGGAGAAAAGTAATTAAACTAAATCTTAAGATGCATTTGAGGGTGAATGTTGTCGTCCAAGGATCTGGTATCTCCGAAACAAGGAATATTGCGTGTACCTTCAACTTCAATTAAGCATCCCTGACACATTTCGTGCATTTATTTGAGATTGTACAAAGAATACCCCATCACTCCATCCCTCCCTAATATTTTACTTCATGGGTCATTGAAGGTATTCTGAGGAAGCCGAAGAGACTCTCAACAAAGACCTGAGGATCGAGCATAATACTCCAAAAATGAGAAGTGAGAAAGCTAGCGAAAATTTATTCCAGATACTAATTATAACACTTGATCCAGTAATATACAATATCCGACGACTTCCTTTTCCAAAAGCGGATGCCATTTCCGAAGAAGCCATCGGCCTTTTGTGGCCAAACCAAGTCAAAACTCATCAGTTTTTTATTTTTATTTTTAAAGCGGGGAACAGTTAGAGCTTAAATTTGTGACCTAAGCAGTGGCATTTCCGAAAACACTTTCTTATTTTTAGGTAATTTGACAGTTGATTTGAAACTATAAATTTTGTGTTCGGTATCAGCATTACAAAAATACTATGATCCTACAGTTTTATTAAACTCGTGACAATGCTTATATTTTTTCGTAAAACATGGCTTCTCCGACAACTGTATCACCAAAATTATGAACTGAAATCGCTTAAAGTTTGCCTAAAGCATTGTATTATGTTCCCGTTTCACGTGACACGAGCTGTCAAAATCCATTTTATTGTTTGCCGTGAAATATGCGTCAAAATTGTGCTTTGTTCACACTGTGAAATAACTCAAAACGTCTTGGCAAATTTTTTCCACTACTTGTAAAATGCATTTGCCATTTGAAATTGCTCTGAAGTTATTACTAGCCTTAAGGCAGTGCAGGCACATTTTGGAGTCTACCAATCTTCATGTAGTGTGAAGTTCAGATACAAAAACACTTAAGGTAATAAAACAGTGTAAGTTTCAAAGGTATGCTTAAAAATATTGAAAAAAATGATAATCATAATATGTAATGACATATAATAAAAAAACTTAAAATGTGAATGGAGATATTTGCTAAGAAAACGGTCAGAAAATGCTTTGAAATTTTTAAAAAGATTATTTTTATTGATAAAACAAACGTACAAAAAATTTAGATAACTTCAAAACGGTCCTGCTCACTTAAATCTTAATATTATTGTGAAATATTTTAGAATGTAAAGAATTTTATAATTTCTTTGGAAAAACAGTACGATTTTTTTTGTACGGGGCATGGTGTACCCCAATATTGTTAAAAAAAATAAAAATAAAAAGTTTGCCACTCTATTGTTCCTCGCAAATGTTTCATTTTAGCTATTAAAATCGATGCAGTACTTTGAGAGCCAAATCGTTACAAACATTCTCCATTTAATCAATTTTATATAAAAAATATAGAAATGTTAAGGTTTGAAGTAGGGAACTTATTTAACTAAAAAAAAATTTTCCCCTTTGTCAATTATTCTGAAAAGACTTTTATAATATACACAAATCAAAATAATAATTTCGATGACTTAAAAATTATTATCAAAAGAATTTCTTACGAAAATTTGGATGGCCTTCTCAAACATACATTCCCCGCATTTAACAGAGATATTTAGGTCGTCTGGTGGTGCTATTTGAATTTAGGGATTTGATGGCAGCTTGTCTCTCGTGATTTGTCGCAGTCAGTATAGAGTTCTAAAGCCAAAAAACGGCTTCAGCCATTTCTACCAATTCAGTTTGAAATTCGCTATAGTGGTGGGGTAAACGTGGGTGAAGGGTTGCCCACTACCTACGTTGTCGACGCATTGGATGACTACATTTTATCCTTTTCTACTTTCATCTCTTTCTGGAATAGTTGTGAAGAACAGAGTAGAAGGATGGCGTTGTCCAACAATCGAAATTTCTGCGGTCTCTCCAGCTTACCTGTAACTTCCCATATAGATTTACGGAAAGAAAGAAGTTGATTGAAGTTCATGGGCCTTTGTGGCAGTGGAAGGCAAAGCCCTCGTAACAGGGTTGCAGACTAATCGGCGCACACCATCCATTCTGCATTTGCTTCTTTCTATAACAAACAACCATACAGCGACCCCAAAGAAGAGAATGGTTTAAAGTATCTCAGTTGGCCACTCTTCAAAATCCATTTGCTTTTGAGATAATGGGCATTATTTTGCAGTTCGCCCAGAATCTGAAGACATTTTCATTTTCCCAATGAGCCAAGAGCTCAACAGTGTTAGCGTTTAGGTTTCAGATTATAGAAGAGAGAATACCCTGTTGTCTTAAGGCACTTCAGCCATCTATGAGACAAAACCCCTTTTCTTAAAATGACAAAGCCTAACAAACTCCTCTAAGACCTTGGTAATCCCACTTTTAGTAAGGATTGAATAACGGCCTTTGGCTAGATTTTGTTGAAGGAATATACCACAAATATGCCTAATATTGCCTCTTTAAAGATTCTGGTAATTTTATATAGGAATCTGTATCCTCTCTAAGGTTTTGAGAAGAAACGAGGTGAGGCTTAAGGACCTGACGACCTTTAGCCTCACCTGAAAGGTTCTGCTCCAATTGGATATGAATAGGTACCACTTTCGTCCCAGTCTATTCGCATGAACTATGGGCGAGTTGTAGGCAGTTGTCTTATCGATTTGTATTATCAAGGGGCAGATATCTTCTATGCTTTGCCGCCTGTTGTAGAGAGCAGGAAGGATTCCGTCGAGCCTTGGAGATTAATAGGGTTGGATAGACATAATAGCCTAGTTGTAAATGAATACACTTATGCTTTATTTACCGCCCACCCACTTGCAGTATGTACATTAGTAAACTAGTATTAAAAACGAGTTTATGCTACAAATGACCTTTGACCTCTTAGTCAAGCAAACATTACGCTATCCTCCCAATCCATAATCCTTCACCAAGTTAAACAAACACGTGCACACTTTCCACTTAGCTTTCAAATTTACTCAAACGTTAAATTATTTATTTCCTCAAAACCCAACCAACTCACCCTTAATCCACATTTTCCCCCACCGCCGTGCACACAACCTACTCTAACCTAAATAGTACCATCTTCGCACTTATTATGATGCTGTTAGTTTTGTTATTTTTCAATTTGCCACAATCTCTCCGACCGACCATCCAGCGAACTTAAGCTTTCAAAATCCTTTTGCCTCTACTGCACACATTCAGTTTTGAAAAATCAACAAAAAATTGCCCAGAAGTGAAAGTCAATACATGCAATGGTTGTTTCTGTGTGTGTGTGTGTGTGTGGGAGCAAGGAAGCGAGAAGCTTTATTGTCTTAAGTCGTTCTGCCATATTAGCCTTATAAATTATGTGTAGCATATTTTTCTGCATTCCACCCATGCGACCGCTATTTGTTGCGTACTTTTATTCGAGACTCAGATGCTTTTCTGGCGTCAGACACATTTTGTGGGGCTACAAGGGATTTGTGGCCACGAACCAGTCGGTAAGTTATTAATCAATTTTAAAATCCAAAATTTAGTGAAACGTTAAAATGTCGTCTTAGGACAGCGATTTATGCTTCTGTGGGCTAATCATGCAAGCAAATGTCGCTGCCGGACCATTTGGATGGGAAAGCGAGAGTTTTGCAAATCCAAATAAATATTCGTGCATACTCGGATGGATAAAACGGGCCTTCGTACAAATATACCTGAAAGTGCTACCCAAAGAAAAGCTCCAGCTTTTTATGCGAAATTTAGAAATGTATTCGATGTAGAGGTGGGCGCGGGACATGGGACCCGCTGAAGCCACGGAACTAATTCTGAGTTGGCTGGAATGGGCGAGTTTGGGAGGATATTCTAAAAACTATTTTCCGACAACCCGAATAAAATCGCAAAGTTCCAAAAGTTTCAAAACCTTCATAACAATTTATTATTTATTTATGAAATTAGTTATTTTTTGTTATTTTGAAATAGAAAGCGTGCACCAAAGCAAAATAAAATGGCCAGAGAATGTCATATCTTCCAGTATGATGACATTAGAATATTCTTCGACAACTTGCCCAGAGTGGGCGAGTGTATTCCACTTTTAATAAAATTTTTCATGGCAAAAGTACACGTTTACTTGGAAAAAAGTTAACGATTTTTATTTTTTCGATCATATTTTTCATTATTCTTGGGGTTAGATTTGGAGGCTGAATGGGGGTGAGTAATAATACTAATCCTAACCCCATGAATGCCTACCGCGCAATGCCAGGTCAACGCTCCTATAAGGATCGAGAGTTGTCCTTTTGTCAGCGCAAGAAGCTCGCTTGATTGCCTGCAGTTTATCGCAGGCCAGAGGTCCTTGCAATTCTGCATTTGTGATATTTGCCTAGCATTCACTGCGCCGCTCAAGAGGTCACATGTGCACTAAAAATTTGCAGGTTGCCAGATGAGCTACCACCCACACCCTACCCGTAGCCATAATCTCAAGGGTACCCTTCGGAATCAGTTCACCAGCAATGCAATTTTCTGCTATATCGCTGGGGCCAGGCCCTCATCGAAAGACCAACACTTCCTTCCAGCTTCGATCCGTCCGCGAAAAAGTTCACACTATACAGCTGCGAATCCCTACGCGCCAGAATTGGCAAGCATCGATCTAGTTCTGCAAGAGCAAAGTCGAACCTCGCACGAATTTTAGAATGCCCGTAGACTGAGCTAAAGCTACAGTCCGTGCTCCATAATTTGGTCTTAGCACGAACTGCACCAACTTTGCTGGCATTGCCCATAAGCACCACCTTTAACATAGCGTAGAGCACACGAATTGATGTGATCCGAAGTGTCCCATTGGTTCCAATCAGTGCGGTTCTTTGCACCTGCTCTAGCTGCTTGCGATTCGATACCTTCTCCGGTTCTATCCATACAGCTCTAATAGATTAAATAGGGTTTCAAAAAGAAACTAATTTACGTTAGGAGAGAGGTATCATCTCTTGCCATTTGCGACCCGTCGACAGCAAAGAGCAACCTACTTTTTTTCACTCGTACCTCATTATTTGGCTCACAGAACAGTTTCCTGTCTAGGCCCAAATACCTAGCACTGTCAAGAAAACACAAGGGGAGCCCATCGATTGAGAGGGTCGAGCATCAAATACTTTATATCTTCTAGCTTATAACACTAGTACCGTCTGACTAGAGGATTCACGGTAAGCCCACACTCCGCAGACCAATTAACGACTGGGTTTATGTATCTCTGTAAGAAGCCATATAGAGTGTGCCGAGACTTTTCCTTTACAATAAGTGCGGCGTCGTCCGATATCCTCTTCTTCTTTACAACTCAACCAGAATGGTGTTGATAATAAATATCCCGAAAGAGGTGAAAGAATACCACTTTGACGAATGTCTCTACTTCCCCTTCTTTTAAATAGAAGCGCTGCCCCATTGGTTTTTGAAAAAGCAAGCAAAGGTTTAAGGCACAGCTCATTTGATACCCGCATATTTTATATTATTGAAATGAAGTTAACATTTTTATGTTCCGAATCGCAGATATGTTCGCATCCATAAATTAAACTAGCTCCATTTCAATCGATAATAATTCCAATCGCTTCCAAATCACACGCTGTGTACTTTGCATCACCTTCCTCCATCCAATTCAAATATCTGCCGTATTATCATTGCAATTCGCGCCTACTGATTGCCATCTAATCAGCAAAAGCGAAGGCAATTTAAAAGCTTAAATTACAAAATTCTATCATCGAGCCAACAAGGCGAAAAGCCGGCGCTAATAAATCATAGGAGCCACAAAATATATGTACGTAGGCAAAAAGATGCCAAATAACCAGCAGCAAACGAGAGATGAGTTAAAAGTAGTGTCAAATGGCCGTTTAAGCAGAGAAGACAGCTATCAAGGAAGGAAGCGGGAGAGGGAAAAATTCGAATAGCCACCAACCAACCAACCAACCAACAGTCGACAGCCGACAACCAACAACCAACAACATAATAAATAATAATAATTTTCCGGTCATTGCAACATTCGGCAAATAACGAAATTGAGTAAACGTACTGCTGGTATTTGGGGGGCGGCGAAGAGCACAGGGAGGTGGGAGGGAAGGATTATGGCTTTACCAAAATAAAATGACATGTAAATATGTAGACAAATCGTAAATCATGTACATGTGCTGCCAAGTCGCCGTTGCATGGACGACAAGACGACAGATGAGGCAGCTCTACTAGTACAGTTAAAGCAGTACATGGCCACATGGCATATGTGAATCTATGTGTGTGTGTGTGTATGCACATTTATAACGTCGTAGACTTCTTTGCAGAATTTCTCGCAGCCGACACAAATTTATTTACATGCGCTGGCAAACACTTGCATTTGACTTATGTTAGGAAGTAGTAAATGCTATGTAAAGTTGTGAAAGTTTATGCGCCTACTAGGATGCATATGGCAATTACACACAGACCAGTTCACAAACTTAAGCACAAATTGCATTGAGATGTGAGGCATTTGATTCACGCGTGATTCGCATTAAAATTTATGTGTTAAAATAAATAAATTTTCAACACAGCGATTTGAGAAGGATGCATGCGGCGGATGGATGACAAGCAAAAAGGTACACAGTTGTGTTCGCTGAAAACCCTAGCTGTCGTCTTAGGCCAAGTGGAATTGGATGCCAAACTTATGGCAAATATGTAGAAATCGAATTGCCGTTTAATTTCCAGTTCTACTTTTAATTCCAGATTTTGACCCTTGGAGTTTTATTTAAAGATATAAACTGATCTAGCGTCCGAGGTATATAGAGAATTCCGTGGCAATCGGACACCATTTGGCCGATTTTCTTAAAAAATATTTATGCTGATTTTCGTATTTACTAGAAACCAAAACAAATGACTGAGGAATGCGCGTGGGTGTGTGCAACATGAACAAAACACGTATCAGCCGATTCGCAAGTCCGGTGCATGTTTTTTGTAGGGGAGGAATCAAACTTTTTTTATACCACAACAAAAAAATATTAAAATTGGCTTGCGTTGAAAAAACATCAAAAATAACCTTAAGTTCAAGAAAATCATTATAAAACATTTTTCTCGTATTTTTTTCGAAAAGTAGGGCAAATGCTATAAGAAACATGTCTTTCGTTCTTTGAAAACAACGAATTGTTGAGCTTACAAATTCGTCAAAATGTTTGTGCAGAAAAAAGAGCGGACATTTGAGCTCCTGCATCACTGCAACCTGTGCATATTCACGTCCCACCTTATGAACTTTTTTTGTACTCAGATAATACAACAACTTCACTAAATTTCATCAAAATCTGTGAAATGAAATTTTCGAGTAGGGAACACAATTACAAAATTTGGTGCAGGAATACAAGTTAAAGTTAGGTTAGGTTGACGTGGCCGCTCCTAGAAGCTCACCTAGATCCGCGAGGTCCATTGTGATACCACAATAGATTCAAAATCAGAACAGTAATCTGAGAAACCACCGCGAGCTTGTAATGAGGCTACGAAGCTAAGATTCCAGATACTTTAGTTTTAGTTTTGCGAAGGCAGGGCAACTGCGCAAAAATAGATGAGATGGCTTCACCTCCGCATTCTCTAAGCAGTGTCCGCAGTAAAGGTCAGTGCTGTTATTAAGGCGCATCGCATGGATTCCCATTGGGCAGCGTCTAGTTAGCACCTATATAATAGATGACAACTAGAGCTTGAACAATCGTAGAAACCTCCGTATCTTCCTCGGGTCCATTTCTGAGTGAGACTAACTTCCTAACTTCCTCGTTCGCAAGTCCATTCATTCAGTAGCATCCGACAGCTCGTCTAAGCCATCTTTTTCACAATCCCCTGGGATATCACTATTTTGGTGAAGTAACATTCCGACGCTCTTGAAGGAGAAGTCAGGCAATCCATAACTACAGTCGATTGCACCATTTTTAAACTAAGAGGTCTAATTGTCGCTTGACCCTTAGCGTAAATATTCTCATCCCTTACAGAGGTCACGCTAATAAGTTGAAGTTTTTGTTACTGTATATTTAGCCGTTGCTCGTTCAATAATCTAAGAAATTTAAAGGTACAGCTTTTGATGCCACTTGTTCTACCGGCCATATCAACTTACCAAATGATCGGCAGACTACCGGCTCAAATTTACATTTGAAGACTCATTGAACTTGCATGCTTAGAAAAGCTAGCAATAGCAGATGGACTGATTTAGGCACATACAGAGTATTAAGTCTACTGTGTCCTATCGCTAAAGGAACGAAGAACACGGAGCTTGCTGAGGCTTTACAAACCGAATATTATGCTTTCCATGGGAAAACTTATTAGCCACATTACCGCTATAGGATTGGAGGTGTAAAGTAAACAAATGACATATAAAGAAGTTGGCATAAGATTTAGAAATTGTATAGTTAATGTAATCAATAAAAGTGAAATTTGCATCGAAGACAACATCCAAGTCCATAGTTTCATTAACAGAATTCAAACGACAGTTCGATATAAAATAAGATATCTATCTGTAGCTGGTATAAATACTTAGCGAAAGTAATATGAAAAAATTTCGCTATGTTCAAAGCCAAGCGATTACTACCTGTACGCCACACAAACTTTATCAAAATCAGCTTGAAACGCCAAAGAATCAAAACACTTATTAGCAAAGGGACACCAGGTTAAAGAAATAATACTGTTAGTTGTCAATAGCAACCATACACCGTCTGTTCGACAGATAGGACTTTAACCAAGCGAGAAATTCGGAGTGAAAGCCTAGGCACGCTAATTTTTTAACTAATAATAGCACGGGAAATTCGATCGAAGGCCTTAGAAAAATCTATATATAAAATATCGATCTGAAAGTTCTCTTGAAGTACAGTCTCCTCAGAAGACAGCCAAATTTGAAACGGTACACCTTCCAAACGTCAATGAAGTCAGGAGGAGAGAGATTATTAAAAATTGTTTTTTGAAAATACGAATGAGCCAAAGAAAGGTTATTAACGTCTGTTTGGCAATATCATTGGCAATATCATGCGAAGATAAAGTCAACAGAAGATTCCAAAACGCACTCAAACTCCTAGTCCCTGTCCGATGAAGCAGTAAAATTGGATGCAAAAAAAAAAGTTTGAAAGCGGATATCAAAACTCAGCTCAGAGAAAATCCAGCAGGAATTGTTAATATTCTTGCATTCAGCAACAAAAAACCAACAAGAAATCAACAATAGTCACACTGTGACACGGCAGCAGTTAATAGCAATGTGTCAGCAACAGCAGGCGCGGTAGCAACTAAAAAGCAACAGCAAGTCAGCATGTCAGCAATTTTAGAACATGGAGCGAAATAGCACAGCAAAAGGCAACAGCACGCCGAGACATTCTAAATGCAAAAATTCGTAGGTATGTACATAGATTCATATTTGGAGGCATCGGTTAAACGGGTGAAAATGAAAATCAGACGCATAAAACTTGCGGCAAGCGACAGAAGGTCAGATGTTGTGTGAAGGAGCGCAAATTGGAGATAGAAATGGCTGCTATAAAAATATATTTTTCCACCAACATTTCCCGTGTAGACAGATGTGGAAAGCGAAGCGATGGGTTGCAGGCTGAAGGTTGAGGGGCAGCACTAAGCCGGCAACTGTGAAGCAAAAAAAAAAGTGGCTACCGGGAGAAAAAGAACAACTTATGGCAAATGTCCACCAACAGGAAAATATGTGCATAGTAGAAATTCCTAGCAGACATACAACTAATTGTGTAGATAGCTAGCGCTGTTGATGTTGTTTTTATTTTGTGGATGTGTGGCCGACGTCCAGCCTAAGCCACTCGCTCGCTCAGCCAAGGAAAGGGGCTGCAAGAAAAGACGCGAGTGAGGCTATCAGAATGTAAATTATTTGAAAATCTGTTGTTGGCGTGCGCGCAGTCGCAGCACAAAACGAAAAAAAAAACAGAGATAATAAATATAAAGCAGCATAAAATACGGTAGCACATCAGCTGCAAAGAAGTTCACAACACAATAAGCCAGCAAGTGAGTGCCGACATGAAAGTCCATTTTATAAAAGGCATAAACAAAATGTGAATATCTATTACAAATAGAACAGCAGCACAAAGCGCCTGTAGTCACACTTTTTTTTAAGGAAAATAAAAAAAAATGTACGCCATCTGGTTAAGTAGTGGAGTAGCAAAATTATAATTGAAAAATGTGGCACGCATGCGCATAGATGTTGAGGATTAGACGCAACTAAATAATAGCGTGAATTTGCATAGAACGCGCAGGAAGTAGTACTCTCAGGGTGTATTTAGACATTTGATGCTGCGTCACTGACCGGAGGCTTTTGGCGTACAGCTAATTAATCCCACGCAGTGCACTCAAGTGGTGGTTTTATTCTAATAGTAGACCGTGACAAGAAGCAAATAAAATATTTGAATACATTTTTTTTTTAATGTGCATATGCTCCTATAATTCTGAAAGTGGTCGAAGTCATGCATTTCTCGTGTCCAGATATTTAATGTATAGCATTTGAACGAATTAAAAAAATATGTTAACATTATATGACATTTTAATTTATTATTTTATTACTCTTAATTAATGGAAATGGAAATTTATTATGAATACGAAATTTGTCTAAATTTTATTGTTTATTAAGCTTGTTTTGACTTAGACCATTTTCAAAATTAACTGAATGTCCTATAAGTGACTTAAAGCAATCTTACTTATATTTTATGGAGAGTTGGCACCTGATAAAACAGTTATAGTCAATTAAATGTAAATAAATTAGATAAATCGCATATTTCTATATAAGGACTGGAAAAATCTGAATAACGTTTGGCGCATGTGCTTATATAGTCCGTTATGTGGGCTATCATAGAAATTACTTTTTTTAAAGGAGTTGCCACCTGCTTAAAAGTTTAAATTCAATTAAAGCAATGAATGAATAAAAACTATCGCAATATGGGTATCAAATGAAAGAGGTTTCTCAAATGTTTTGAAAGAAGGTTGCCACCTGTTAAAATTCAATTTAAATTAATTTAAGAAAATATATTGCATTTTACAATATGAGTGCCAAACTAAAATAGTGTAAAGAAAACTTAATTTCAGAAAGACATTTACAAAGTGTTACCACCTGTTTAAAAAATTAATTGAAATTATAAAAAGTTCAATAAAGTACTGAAATATGGGTCTCAAAAGAAAGACAGTTTGAAGAAAGCTTTATTTCAAAAATACTTTTGCAGAGAGTTGCCACCTACTTAAAAAAGTAAATTAAATTTAATTATTAATATAAAGGATGTATCACATAATGGGATTCAAAGAGAGTAGGCTTAAAAAACGCAATTATGTAAATAAATTTAAGGAGTGTTGCCACATGTTTAAAAACATTAATTTAATGCTATTTGTAAGCCTACTGAAATATTACAGTATTGCTTTGGAGCGAGACAGTTTATGCGAAAATATGTTTGATGAGGGTTGCCACGTTTTAAAGAAAGTTGATTCAAATAAATTGATCAGTTAACGGAAATTCCACTATACTGGTGTCAAGCGAAAGAAAGAAAGGGATTCAAAGAGAGTAGGCTTAAAAAACGCAATTATGTAAATAAATTTAAGGAGTGTTGCCACATGTTTAAAAACATTAATTTAATGCTATTTGTAAGCCTACTGAAATGTTACAGTATTACTTTGGAGCGAGACAGTTTATGCGAAAATATGTTTGATGGGGGTTGCCACGTTTTAAAGAAAGTTGATTCAAATAAATTGATCAGTTAACGGAAATTCCACTATACTGGTGTCAAGCGAAAGAAGGTTTTAGAAAGCCCTTTTCGAGAAATTTAGAGGGTGGATACCTGTTTCTATTCATTTATTATTTAAATTCAACTAAATTTAAGAGATAAATGAAGGTTTACCAATACTGTTTTGAACTGCCAGAAGTTTAGGAAAACTTAATCTGGAAAAAAATCAAATTATAATAAATTAAATCAAATATTGAAATATGAGTCATATACGAATTAGTTTCAAGAATGCTTTATTTTGAAAATTTCTTGTATAGGGTTGCCACCTACTTAAAAAAGCAAATAAAATTAGCTTATTAAGTTAAAGAAAATATATAGCATGGGATTCAAAGGAGGAGAAGAAAACTTAATCATGGAAATGAGACTTCTTAATGTTAGCATCGTTTGCTTACGTTGTGCATTTCTAGCAGAAAATTAAGGTTCACTAAGCTCACGTTGGGGGAAATGATCAGGCAGTTCTCCGACCAACTCACAAAATTGGGAGAAACCATTATCTGAAAAATTATCTTTACTTAAACAATAGCGGATACAGCGGTGTCCCTTGAAGTATCCAGTGAGTATGCGAAGATCCCCTTTGGATATGTCAATTATTTTGTTCGATGTCTCTTTTCATGGAAGGTCGAAAGGTTTGGACTGCCTATCCATTACCTATACAGCTTTTCCTTTTCTCATTTATGAATCGCTTCTCTTAGATGCACTTTCTGGAGCCCAAAATATGGTCGCGGTCTAGAAACGCTGTCATGTCATGTCTCATTTTGCCCAGTAGCACCGTGTTTTTTGCCCCGAAAGCGCTGAGGACCTTGAATCAAAATCCACAAGTTTCGAGCTAATTATGTGAGACTTCTGAGCTTTTAAGGCAACCGACTTAATAAATCTGCTACAAATCTCTTTTTATGTTGCCGTGTGTTTAGCGTATGCTCTTCATTCGTTGTGTCCCGATATGAAACCATGACCCTGGCAAGTAACTTCAAGAAATTATAGAAAAAACTTGTATCTAATAATTTGGTAAAACATCGAACCATGAAATGTAAGCCCCAAATTATTATTACTATTTGGTGACGCAATAAAGCAGATATTATTTTTTTTCTTTTATTTTTTGCTTAGAAAACATTATTTTTTCAGTTTTTTTTAGATATACTTACTTTTGGCATAGGAAATAAAAGTTATTTTCAGTTGTTTCAGAAAATAAATGTTTTTTTTTAATATTTTGCTTAGAAACCAAGTTTTTTTTTTGTTTTGCTTAGAAAATACAAGCTATATTTGTTTGGTTTTATTTTTTCTTAGAAACTATTAGTTTGTTAGTTCTATATGTTGCTTAGAAACTAACTTTGATTTTGGTTTTTTTTTGTTAGAAAATTAAATTGTTTACGTTCTATTATTTTGCTTAGGAAATATGATTAAGTTAATTTTTAGTTTTATTTTTTGCTAAGAAAATATTTTTTTTGAGTTCTATTTTTTGAATAGAAAATTAGAATTTTTTTATTTTTTTCTTAGAAACCAAGAATTATTTTGTAACTATTATTTTTTTCTCAGTAGCCAAGTTATTTCTTGAGGTTCTATTATGCTTAGAAAATAAAAGCTATTGTTTTAGTTTTATTTTTTGCCAAGGAAATAAAATTTATTTTTTTTTTAGTTTTATTTTCTGCTTAGAAAGCGGACTTTTGTGGTTATATTTTTTGCCCAGAAACTAAGTAATGTTTTAGTTTTTTTTTGCTTAGAAAATTTAATTTATTGTTTTGTTTTATTTTATTTCTTAGAAAATAAGATTTTGTTTAGTATTATTTTTGCTTGGGAATGAAAGTTATTTTTTGAGTTATATATATTTTTCTTAGAAAATAGAAGTATCTTTTTTAGAGTTTTATTTTTGGTTCGAAAATAATTATTTGATATATATTTATTTTTTTCTTTAAATTTAATTTAGAAAAATCAAAGTTTTTACATACAGATTCAAGAGATAAATTTGAAAATAGGCTAATACTAGTTGAGAAAATGTCAACCAATGTTGGGACAAACTCATGAAAAAACTTCAGTATCTTGGCTCTGAAGGTCTAGATGTGATAGAAAATTACATTTTTTTCCAATTTGAACGCTCTTACGCCCCACGTTCTCGCCATGAAAGTGTTAATATTTAAAAAAAAAATTATTTGCAAAGTTTATAGATTAAAAGAAATGTTTAAAAGTAACTTTAAAATCTTGAAACTCAAAAAGTGCTATTCCGATTTACACAAAAAAAATATATCATCGTAAAGAAGGTAAATGTTAGTTTAAAACGTTACCTACAGACGGTTAGCTTTATTTGCCATTCTGGAGTTTTTTTGTTTATTTCTCGAAAACGGTTCTTTGGAAAAATAATGAAACGTATTTTGATGTTCAGCGAGTCAAAATTAGTGTAAAAAGCGCGAAGACTTGAGCAAAAAGTTTGGTTGTAAACTGGGACTGTGAAAGTGCAACAACAGTTTTAACGGCTTGTCTCGGTACAGGCGGGGTGGCGCGCTTGACGAAGGACGTGAGTTCGATGTCAACTTAAATCTAAAAAAGAGAGGTCTGATAAAGAGATGTAGTATCTCGGAAATAAATAGCAGATATACCTATATAATTTGTTATGTCGAAATTCCAAAAAAATAAGTATGAGATTTAGAATATGTTTGGCATACATAAATAAAATAAAAACAAAATTAATTACACAATTAAATAATGTCCAAGTAAATATGAATGTGCATTTTACCAGCATATGCAACCAAATAACATTAACCACAGAATGCCACTGACACTGCATTCAAATACTGAACAATTTACCACAACCAATTTTAGTTAGTCGCCTTTTTCCAAGCACAGCAGACAGATTGCAAAATATGCAAATGCTACAACAACAACTTACTAATTAATTGCACCCAATTACAACCAACAAAGATAGCAAAAATAAAATGAACTAAACTAAAATAGGGAATAGTTACAAAAGTAACCAGCTTACGGCATTCATTACCAAAAGGACTTCAAGGGCAACAAAATGTAGGTTGAAAAAAGAGGAAAATAGTAAAACACCAAAGGAATCAAAAACCAGTGTAGCAATTAGGGCAACACTGCCCACCAGCTGAGGTGAGATTGAGAAGATGACAACGTCGAATGCTGCTCATTGACTGCTTGCTTGCTATTAGTGCACATTTTACACCGAGTAGCAACACTAAACAGTAGCACTAAACAGTAAAAATGTAGTAATAAATGGGAGTGGCGCGCACTCCACTCGATACTCAACGAGAATTACATACTCACACCGAGTGCTAGATGGACTTAATGCAGTTGCTGCCGAAAGTGCAATTAGTCCAGTGACCACCAGTAGCAACACTTTACCTTCCATAATCACCACCACGATCACCCACCCACCCAAAATGTACTGTGCGCCAAAGTCGCTGGCTATTTGTAAAGTGTAGTAAATCTACATTTTTACTGCAGCTCCAAGCAAATATGTAGAACCTGTGCAAAAGCAAAAACAAATACAAAAAAAAAAAAACTATACAAGAATTAAATTGCATAAAATACACTATGGATGGTAGCGGCAACAACACTAACCTAAGCCTTTAGTGGCCACTGGCCAGCCAGCAACATGTGTCCCTATTAGCGCTCCGAACACTTTCAGGTCTCTGCCAACCAGCCAGTAACCCAAGCTGCCTCTGGCTCTGCCTCGTCCTGGCACAGACGATGGTCATTAAAAATTCAAAAGCTTTTGTTAATGCGGTTTTTCGGCGAGTGGCATACTCAAAGCCTTTGGCAAATAGTAAATGGAAAAGAGTAGCCGTGTAAAGTACGAAAGTGGCGGCAGAAGGTAGTAAGTGCTATATAAAGTCATACATACATACATAGAGATTTACTATTTAGGTAGTGAATGAAAGCTTGAAAAACACACTGTTGCACTGTTGCATGTGGGGGTGCTAGTGGAGTGCTCAGTAATTTTTATTATTATTCACACAACTATCAGTTCGTTTTTGCTTTACCGCAAAGGAGCATTGAAAATTTAGTGCACTTAAATTTAGCTGACACCTGGCAAACTCGAATATGGCGCTAGCTTCTGTAATATTCTATTACCTCGTATTTTAAGTACTCAAGTTTATAAATCAATAAGTTGCAGCAGGTTGGTTTGCAATGCAAAAAAAAAATAATTTAAAAATTTGAAGAAGAAACATAGACGAGGCCCTTTACTTTGAATAAATTTTGTTTTCAATCACAACATCTGAGTATTTATTGAACTAAAACTTCTGCAGTGGCATGAGATTGATTTTTTACATATTATTGCGTACTATTTTTGCGAATGTTACTACTATTACTGCTATTATTTTTAATAATCTCGTTACTGTAGTAATTATTGGTTTTTATAATATTTTTACTAATTCTACTACTATTTACTATTTTAAACAATGCTACTACTAATTACTCATGTTATTTCTACTATAATTTTTACTAGTTTCTACTATTATTTTACAAATTCTTACTACTACTTATTCTACTACTATTTTACTATGTTTACTTATTCTACTACTATTTTCAGAAACTTCTACTACTGTTTTTAGTATTTTCACTTATTCTACTACCATTTTCATTAATTTCTACTACTATTTTTACGAAATTTTACTAGTAATTTCAACTACTATTTTTACTAATTTTACTATTAATTTCAACTACTATTTTTACTAATTTCTACCACCTTTTCACTAATGCTACTAATATTTACTATTATTATTTTTTCTATGCTACTACTAATTACTACTTATTCTATTTTTACTAATTCTACTACTAATTACTATTTTAAATAATGCTACTACTAATTACTCATGTTATTTCTACTATAATTTTTACTAGTTTCTACTACTATTTTACAAATTCTTACTACTACTTATTCTACTACTATTTTCAGAAACTTCTACTACTGTTTTCAGTATTTTCACTTATTCTACTACCATTTTCATTAATTTCTTCTACTATTTTTACGAAATTTTACTAGTAATTTCAACTACTATTTTTACTAATTTTACTAATAATTACAACTACTATTTTTACTAATTTCTACCACCTTTTTACTAATGCTACTAATATTTACTATTATTATTTTTTCTATGCTACTACTAATTACTACTAAATCTGTTTTTACTAATTCTACTGCTAAATACTTCTAACTTCTATTACTAAGTACTGCTACTTAATACTGCTACTCCTACCACAACTAATACTACTACTACTAACTACTAACAACAACTCCCATATTTAGCTCTCTATCTCTTTGTAGAATCGGCATAGAACGTGTACTTCTGGCCCGCGTCCTTAAGTGCACGCAAGTTTTTATAGTTACATTAGCCGGCATTCAAATTAGCTCTGGCATTTTTCGTACTTCTTGCATTGTGACATTACTTCCTTAATCGCACCCTTCCGAAGATAAAAAAAAAATAAACCACATTGGTGGAATCCTGAGATTTCCTCACTGAGGTAAAACAGCAGGTTGCACTTCAGTCGGACCAAATGAACGGGACATAAAGAGCTCACCGTAAATCATGGTAAAACTGTCTGCAAATGTGTTGAGGAAAACTCGGAAGTTAATAGCATGGAAAAATTCTCTTATACATACCTGCTGGAGATACCCAGGAGCACCCATTTCCCAGGGTAATCCGACGATATGTTCAATACTTCGACGGCTCTAAGACCTACCCTTCCCTAGACTACTTTGAAAGGGGTATCATAAATAATGATAGGGTCGAATGCGCTATAATGTCCTTTCAACCCTATAAATTTCCAGGGACTTGAATAAGCTAACTGTACCCTCTGCTCTCTCAGATTTTTACCGTCGGCCTAACCCTTATCCCACACGACTAGGTAAAGGTTAGGTTGGTACTTCTACCAAACGGAGGCAAGGCTTATCATTATTTTAAAAGCTTTAGAGAGTCTCATAATAGAATATATACGACAAAATATAAAAAATGCAAAGCTCTCTCCTAACCAACAAGCATATTTCACGAAATCGTTACAACGATAGACAAAAAATAATTGGTCATCCTCGATATCGAAGTAGACCTCAATAATATTCGCTCTAAATCGGCTGCTAAATCCCTACTTGGGACCGGGCTCCTTCTCAAAAGGATAACTATTCTTTTATAACTTGGGGATGCGTCCATAATTAAACTTCTAACCAGAGAACCCCAAAAAAGGGGTGTTCTTTCTCCCCTACTATGGAATTGAATCGTTAGCATCCTACTCCTGAATAGAAAGAGATCTGATTGACAAGTATGACGATATAGAAATCGTAGCAAAGGGTAAACATCTGCAAGTCCTGAGCGAACTAATCACTAAGTCTTCCAAACATCTGGTTTGAGAAATATGAACACGGCGTTAATCTTCCAACAACCTAGATGTCACTCTACACTAGGATGTACAAAGTAACTTTTTTCAAGCCATCCCAATTAAATGGGGCACTAGCTCCCTCAACCGAGGTCAAGTACATGGGAATTATTCTAGTTAGGAAAATCGATGGGAAGTGGAATATCAAAGACCGCGCCCGGAAGGCGATTGCAGTCCTGTATGCCTTGGCAAAAAGTACCACATATAGTCCACTAGATGTACTTCACTGTGCGCTACGTAAGACTTTGTCTACTGTCACTAGACTCACCAAATCTCTGAAATCTATTTTAAACATTCCACCGGTGGATCGCATGGTAAATTCTTGTAAGACTGTCAATCTGAGTCCGATTCAGCCGTAGAGAGAGGCACCCAAAGGTTTTGGAATCTATATCGAACAAACTTCGAAAACTAAATTACACTACCATTTTACTCCATAATAATGGTAAATAGGAATGAATGGGAAGGTGCCGCAGACTTAGCCACAGAGTCAATGGCGGGATTCACTTCAGCGGGCTCGCACTAAAACTCATCTATCGCTTGCCGGATCACTGCAATGATTTTAGGTATCAAATCGTTTTCTATTTAGAAAAAAAAGATCATGTTAAAGTGATTATTATTTTTTGATATAAAATTGGGCATCTCAAGTCAAGCTGAATGATTAATGCCATGTCTATCTTAGACGGCACCAAACTCCATTATGGATTAAAGCTCCATATTGCTATGGTTTCCTTAAACATAGTTACATTTAATTTCATCAAATAAATTTACTCAAATCGCCAACCAACCTTACAACTCTTCAGCCTTTTCTCTTTCATCCCTTTTTTCTTTTTGCTATTCAACGCATAGTTTTTTTTCGCAACAGATAAGCTAAACCGTTGCGGTTCTGCAAATTTTTGCAATTTAATTTACGGCAAAGTGTAAATTAAATGTTTACATTAGCGCGCCACCACAGAAGTCATTCGAATACGCCAGGGTACGTTAAGGATCAAAAAGGATTTTGTAGGCAACATTAAGATTTGAGTGAATTAACTAAGTGAGAAAATAAAATTACAAGAAAAGGATGCAATGGTGATAGAAAGAGGAGTAATTTAAGAAGGGATTGAAATAAAATGTAAAGAAACTATGTAAAATGAATGGCCAAATAAAAGAAAAATTAGATTTTAATATAATATAATAATAAACTAAAATAAAGTAGAATCAAGTAGAATATAAAAACAGAGAAAAGGTAGATTATGCAAAATACTTATAGAATAAAATATAATAATTTAATATTATAAAATAAAAAAGGAAAATAAAATAAAACATATTGCAATAGTTGCAATATAATGTAATATATTCCTAACCGTACACTGGTGTGGTGAAAAAGGATTGTCGATAAGGCCAATGAAGTCTCTGAACGAAGGAAGGTTGATTTGACCAAACCCACATTGGCGGAAACGGAAATTGAGTTTTAAAATAAGGAAAATGTCTTTGAGTAAACTTTTGGTAAACAGATACTCTTGGTATCATTCCGGATTAGTTTCCCTTGGAATGGCAATTTTCGGGGTCCACCGTTTCTTAGTTATGCCGCAATCAACTGTTCATATATTATGCTACCAAGGCTACCCTTCAAAAAGTCATGAAACATGACATGTAATTACTGAAAGTGGTCGCTATGGTGCTGCTATTCCATATATCTCCGAATGATCTTAAGTTTGGGGCATTGGCGGATTCACGCTGGAGGACATGAGTTATGGGGCAGGAATACTCAGATTCCAAGAAAGCCTGCAAAATGGGCACTTACCGAACCATCTGCCCGGCAAAGGTGTACGCAGTCTGTGAATGCTGTACCCACGAATGTCTTCGCATGTGAGATAGTCAGGGTAAAAGGCAATCGCTGATGTTTATATCATCTCCCGGAGAAACTCTGAACGCCATCGAATTCTCAATCGGGAGAGTCCAAGGAATCTTGCTAGTTACCTAGCAGGCCACTGCATGTTAAGATATCATATTTGTTAGATAGAACTGGTTAAAGTTGTGTATTACAAGGTATAGATTCATACCCCTCACACACCTCAAGTCTTAGAACATACAACCCTCTAAAGTGATAAACTTTGTAAACAGTCTAAGATTTCAGTTATTTTCTAAAATCAAAATTTGAATACGACACTCTCCAAAGGTCTAATAAGCAAGTCTGTATCCCGGCTATAGGGAAATTCATTTCGGAAGTCAGTGAATTACTGCAAGCAAGTAGACGGAAATGAATGGCTTAGGGGTTGATCCTGTGAAACGGAACTTGTCTTGTTCACAAAATTTATAAAAATAAAATAGCAGTTTCATAGTTTTAGTGGTTAATTAGTGGTAAAAATGTTAAATTGTCGAAGGAGGCAGAATTTCTCGCCCTTAAGCTACCTTGGAAAAGAATCGTCGAAGAGGCACTTAACGCACTCTACTCCTGCACTAGTACAATTTCGTAGGATTGGTGTCTGTGACCGTACATTATACATTGGATATATACGACGATTCGAAGATCCATTCCAACCTGTGATGCGCTGTGTGGTGGGAGGCGGCTAAAGTCAAATCCGCGCTCCTTAGCTCACTACATATGGCATGTCTATAGATAACGAGGAGAGAAGAGAACATTCGACGCCTCAAGCTTCGCTGAAGACACTTCGGGCGTTACCCCCCATTTATTTGAATTTGTCGGCAGCGAAGAGTCCTCTAAGACTTAAGGCCACAACTTTAAGATTTACTTTCCCGTCAGAAGTAGTTGGACATCTGACATGGTTTTACACTCCGACTAGTTTCCGATCTTCACTGATGGCTCAAAGATGGCCATTGAGACAGAATCTGGAGTTTCCCCCCAGCAATTCTCATGGAGGGAAGTTTGCAGACTTTTAGATTACGGCTGCATATTTCCAGTTGAAATTTTTGCAATTAACATACCGGCAAAGTTGGTAGGCCCGATGGACCTTCTCTCTTCACAGCATGCCTTTGCTGTAGACAGTCAAGCAGTGATTAAGGCTCTAAAGTTGACAACGACTAACTCGATTTGTGAACGAAGCTGTCGAGGATATCTGCGATTCCTTCGGATGCACAGTGGCGTCTCATGAAA
The DNA here is from genome assembly GCA_951828415.1 of Anomoia purmunda. Lineage (NCBI taxonomy): Eukaryota > Metazoa > Arthropoda > Insecta > Diptera > Tephritidae > Anomoia > Anomoia purmunda. Next base: position 51,793,019 of record OX639995.1, read on the forward strand.
CGAGGCTGCGAAGGGGTATGCGAAAGAACGAGCTGTGTCAAGACTGGAGGAACACGGCTCGGGAATGCAACCGCCGTTGATATTCGCGAGCTCGCAAGTTGAGTAAGGGGGCTGAACAGCTATAAACAGCTGGCGGGCCAATCTAGACACATGCGGGTTTGCGGGTTAACTGTGACCATCATTCAATGAGCGAATAATAAAAATTTCTCACGGGAATACTTGTACCCATCGGCCATACGGTCGTCAGGTTTGGGGCTCCACACAATGGCGGATTTTTTAGGAGTTGTAGGCTTGAGGAAGATGTAAGTTCATCAAGTACTTACTGTTCGAGTGGCCTATACTACGAGAAAGTCGCTTCAGATTTCAAGGGAAATTATTTCTTCGCAGACCTGTGGAAATTAGGTACTGTCGCAATGAATAGGTTATCTTGGGTTTGCCAAGAATCGTGATGGTTCAAGGAAGTCTCAAAATTTACTGGATGAAAATACTTCCCTAGAAAACACAATGGATCCTATGGATACCGAGGGTTATCTCAACGAGAGCAGTCCATTTAACCTAACCTACCTTAAGGTTGTGAGTGATCTTAATTTTTGACGTCAGCACAAAAGACTTTACAGACATTTAAAAATAGCAATACAGTAAAGTGTATAATATAAAAGCAAAATAGAGTAAAATATAGAAAAATAGTATGTATTAAAAAACTGAGATGAAATGAAGTGGAACAAAATGGAACGCATGGAAATGGAATAAAATCAAATGAAATGGAAAACGTGCATTGTAACGGAAAAAAAGACAAGTAAATAAACAATTAAATGAAATGAAACAACCTTTTATTCAGTTTAGTTTTACAAAGGAAAATTAAATACCCTGAATAAAAACGAAACAAAATGAATTGAACTGAAATGAAAATATGGCAAATTGAAACCGTCGCATAATGTCTGGTTTTCATTAGAAAATTTTTCTTGACAAATCGTGCCATTACAATGAAAACAAAAAAATGTTGACATATTTCGATTTGACGCCAATGTTCTAAACTGTCAACCTCTTGTTAGTAAGTCTCAAGGCGAATTCATACAAGGTGGTGTGAAGAAACAGCTGAGTTTTACTTTTTTTCAATTCGGCGAAGCGGGTGTAATGTCAAACTAGTTTTGTTTGTTTACATTCTAATTTGTGTGTTTACATTCTAATTCAGATTTTGACATAACTCCCGCTCAAGGCGCAACAACAAAATACATACGTTTTTTCTTGCTACCACCTGGTATGAATTCGCCTTGGTAAGTCTCATATTTCAACGTCAAAAATTTGGCCTAATAAAAATCAGGTGATTCGATGTGCACATGAAAGAAGCTTGCAGATTCGGCCGCAGTTTTCAAGCTCTATGGCCGCCACTTAGCTACATATATTTGTCACACTTAAGTAATTCTTCTAAAATTACACTGCATACATATATGAGAAACAAATATTAATATTAGTGTAAAAAAAATAAAATAACATTATACCTTTTTTAAGAAATACATACTCGCTTTTCTAATTTTAATTCTTCCATAAATTACAAAGCGATGACACTGCGATCTTCAGGCGACAACCGGTTGCTCGCACAGTTCGATTATATATTTCGCTTGTCATGAATGTCGGCATGCGAAAATTTATTTGCCAGCTCATGTAATGAACTTGCAAAAGCAAAGAAATAAAAAAAGACATACCAAATGAATTAACTTTTTTGTTAAGAAGAAAACAACAACAATAACAGTATCACTGTACTAATTTCATTTATTTCAACTTTTCTGTTGGAATTTAATTTTATCACCTGTTTTGAACTTTTTCCCCCACCGTTTTTTTTTGCACGGGCGTGGTGATGGCTGGTGTGGATGCAGCCGGATGTGTAAACGAATAAATCGCATTTAATTTATTTAAAATCATATTAAATTACGACTAGCCTGCAAATTCACGACGAACGACAAACAGACACACTACCATATATTTGTAAAAAAAAAACAAAAAACAAACATAAGTAACTGCCACTACAGCTGTTGGTGGTCAACAACGTTGGTGGCGTTTTTTGCACGCACATGATTCGCTTAATTTTATTAAAACAAAACACAACACAACACAGTAAGTACTTGCGTGCACTTTTTTCAACACTCATGTCTGTATGTATGTAGGTGTACTTTTATTATTGTAAATTGTACCATACAGCCTCTGGGTCTGTAATGTAACCAAAGATGCGCGATGCAAGGCTGTCGAGTTTTTGCCAGTCGCCGGTCGCCGATCGCCGGTCGCCAGTTGGCAGTTGGCAGTTGGCAGTTACATCCACTTGACAGCCAACTGACAGGTATCTTGACAGCTGGTTGCTCACACTCGCTCGTGTATGTTTCATTAATGGGCCCGCTCTGTTGCATCTTCATTTTGTGGCAACACTTTAGCGATGAAATTGCATGCGTTATGTGCCGCGTAAGGCCATTGCTGGGTCGCCCTTTTGAATTTTTTTAATATTAAAAAACTACATTATTCTTTGCGAATATTTACGTTCAAGTTTTGCAATTAAACAGGATGAAGTTCTAAACTATCTCATAGAATAGAGTTACATTCGTCCTTCAGTGAATATTTAAGTGTTTCCAATGAAGTGACACCAACCTCTTCGTTTAAAATTCTCAAAATGCTCAAATCCAGTCAATTCTCGTTGGTGTTGGCTGTCAATGATTTCCAAATTTGTCATTGTGTGTTAGAGACGTGCAGCTTGCTGCAACGCATCCATAGCTGTGACACCTTAAAAGAGCTGAGAGTTAAAGCCAATGGGTTAAATGGAAAAACGGAGAGCTAAATCTAGCTCCAAAAACACCAAAATGGCAACACTGGTGAGAGTAACAAACGGGTAGTGATTTGGGAGCGGTAAAACGATCTTCGCTGTTCCGCAAGACAAAAAATTATACTCGAAGAATTGGTGTTATACAAAATCTTTTTATTACTAAAAAATCGAGTTTTTCATTCACAGAAAGATTCCGTTTATATTCAGCCCTATTCTGCATTTCGACTCAAATCGAAATTTTCTCAGTTTGGCAACTTTGGTATTCTGCGTTTCGATGAGTTTCGATCAATCTTCGAAATTTACAACTTTACGTATTCTACATTGAGATCGTAGTTACGTTTTTGTAAGTTGAAATTTTGTTGGCGGAGGACGGTTAGAATTTTATTTTCGTGTACTTTTAAAATATAATTTTCCCAAAAATGTGAGTAAAACTTGTTGTTGATAGTTGTAAAAGTCATCAACATGATTTTTTTTAATTTTTTTGGGCTTTATTTATGTTTTTTGATATGTTTGCAGGTCAGAAACAACAACGCCGGAGCAGTATGAAAAATTGGCTGATATACTTGCAACCAAAAGGGATATTGCGCAGGGCTTTCAAAAGCGACCGAAGGAGGAAGTGATGGAGTTTTGGGAGGGAATTGCAAATCGAATTGCATCGAGAAAATTAGAGAGTGACTTTGATACAGTTGACTGACCCATTCCGACATTATAATCTGCGCCAACTCCATGTTGGTAACTGCCTTCCGCAAAAAATCTCAATGCAGCCACTACGCGATTAAGCGGAGATAACGACGTCAAAGTACTTGGTTGAGTTTCTTCCGCAAAAGTGTCTAGGACATACTTGAAAGTGTCCTTATTAAGTCAAAGTTTTTTTTGAATCTAAATAAGTAAATCAATGAATTAAGATTTATCACTTTCAAACTCAATTTCTCGCAATCTTCTCCTTTCAACTTTTGTGTCAGCATTCTCGGATGCGTTGTCGTCCTCCTCAAGTAGTATCGCCGCGGCTATTTAATCCATTACGCGATTATATTTTTATTTATTTTATTTAAAAAGCAATAGTTTGGCCACGAATTTGTATCTGTTTGCTTTATTTTGTTTCAATTTCACACATTCCAAGGCAAACAGCTGATTTCGAAAAGGTTGCCGCTCTTTCTCTTTTTCTTTCGATTCCGTCGTAACTCGGAATACCTAATTCCAATCGATGTGGAGCGGAATGCGGGAACGTAATAGAGATGCAGAATAAGCCCGATTGCATCACAATTTTTTATGAATAACTTATGTTTTGCCTAATTTATATAATCTCGAAAATCGCAAACTTAAAATGTTTTCTCCAACACAATTGAAAAGCTCAAATGTTAACATTTCTCGCTTTAATCGCTGCAAATGTATATACAAATTATATTCTCGTGATCCAAGTTTCATTTTCGATTGAAATAATTGCAATATTTGTTATTCTACTTTGATTCCTGATTGAACTCAAGTAAGATTTAATCAATTTGAGTTGGCTATTGCAGAAAGTAACTGAAACATTTATAAATAATTAGTTAATAATATTCGCAAAACTGTCGCTAATGTCTTGTAAGCTTCCCGTCTCATAGACGGAGCATATCACAGAAGTTATTCCTCTTCACCTTTCTTCGCTATTTTTAATAAAAGTACGACGTCTTGAATATCGTTGAATAAGTCTTCGTTGTTCAAATCATCTGGATATCGTTGAATAAGTCTTCGTTGTTCAAATCATCTGGATAAAACTCTGCAAGTTTCTGGCATTTTTCTTCCATTTTGAAAATTTTGAGTCGCCGCAAAGCTTTGCGTTCCTCAATTTGTGTCACAACATCAAAATTAATTAAATGAGTGTAAATATCAAACAGAAAATTTTTTAACGAGTATTTATAAAGGCCTTTACTGTGGGTGCATATTAATTCGGCCACTTCTTGTAGCTTACAAAAGTAATATGTAATAAGAAGTAGATAAAAATGGAATATTTTTACTTTAAAATTTTTTTTCGTAGATGATTAGATTAAGTGGGGATTTCGCCAGCTAATAGCACAAAGGTGTTACAGCATTATTTGGCCCAGCGCATTGTAGGCTCTTTAAGAGCTTGAATAAAGCTATTACTCAAATGGCAAAGACCGCTGAGTATATAGTTACTCAAAGAATTGATCACATGGTAATTTTCTTCTAATATTCGCCATGTTTTTCTTGATACATTCTTTTGCATGTGTTGTTTTTCTAAACGTATAGTTCGGTATTTAACAAAAATACATATAAGTCAAAACTTCAAACGTTATGCAAATTTTATGAAAGTTGAACAAATTTTCGTAAAAATTGTAAACTTTTTAATTTGAATTTTTAGACAACTCATTAAATTTTAGCATAATAATATGCAAGTCTAAAGTGTTCATATACTCCAGCAGATTTTTGACAATTTTTAGAAATTTTGGCCATAGGCAAATTTTTTCCAATAACGGAGAGATTTTATCTAAGTATATATTGCACTTTCATATTTTTTTGCAGACGTTCTTGCACATTATCTGTCATGTAAACGGCATGCGTGAAATGAAAAAAAATTCCAATACCAAAATTTCCAAACAATTTCCAAAATTCAACAGGAATTTTTAGCCTATTCAGGCTTACATATTATTGTGTTAAATTTAAATAAATTCATATCAAAAATTCAATAAAAGCATTTCAAAAAATTCTGATTAAAAATTTTGAAAACTTTTTGATTTTTATAAATTTTGTATAAAGTTTAAAATGTTGCGTTATATGCTTTAAGTTGTACAACGAACCATATTTTTGGAAAAAATTAACTAAAAGAATTATCATGAAAAATATGACGAATATTTGAAAATTTTTGGAATTGTTATAAATTTTTTATAAAGTTAGAGGTTTTGCTTTTCGTTTATTTGTTATGCAAATCACCCCAAAAAGTTTGAAATTTTTTTAAAATTATTTTCAACTTTATACAAAGTTTAGAATTTTTATCTACATATATACTTTTTTGTTGAACAAAAAACTATATTTTTAGAAAAAATTATTAAAAAAATTTGTCATGGAAACCATGGCGAATAAAAAATAATCACTACTAAGAAGTTTTCTAAAAACCCAAGCTAAAAATTTTTGGATTTTTATGACTTTTGAATTAAGTTTGAAACTTGATTTATAGTTATGCAACATGGCGAATAGGAGAAAAAACTCACCAATCAGAAGTTTTCTAAAAGTTCGAATTAAAAAGTTTGAAAATTTACTGAACTTTTATAAATTTTGTATAAAGATAGAAATTTTTCTGTATATGCATTTTATTATACAACGAACTATATTTTTAGAAAAAATGTGTCATGACAAACAAGGTAAATATTAGAAAATAATCACTACTTAAAAGTTTTCTAAAAACTTTTTTGAATATTTATGACTTTTGAATAAAGTTTGAAATTTTTATTTATAGTTATACAACGAAACATATTTTTAGAAAAAATTAACTAAAAAACTTATCATGAAAAACATAACAAATATTAGAAAAAAATCACCACCCAGAAGTTTTCTAAAAATTTAAATTAAAAAGTCTGAAAATTTATTGAATTTTTATAAATTTTGTGAAAAGTTTGAAATTTTGATGTATATGCTTTTTATTATACAACGAACAATATTTTTTGAAAAAATTAATTTAAAAAATTTGCCTAGAATGACATGGCGAAAACAGAAATTGGGAAGTCTAATAATTTTTAGTAATTTTTCTAAATTTTATATAAAAATTGAAATTTTGACTTTTATGCTTTTTGTTATATAACGAAATAAAAAGTTTGAAATTTTGGTGAAAATTTGTAGAATTTTTCTAAATTTGTTAACGAGGCTTATTTTCATAACGAATCTTTTTTTATACAAATTTTACGAACAAAATTTTATCATGAAATACATTTTAAATGTTGCACAAATATTAACATGTGTTCAGTTGTTTGAGGCACTGTATGTAATGTTGAGCACACATTAAAAAATATAATAGAAATCAAAGGCGTTGCAAATAAATATTAATTTTAAAATGGTAGCTCATTACGCCCACAAAAATCTTTGTCAGAGTTTGCATTAAAATGCAGGGTGTGGATACAAAAGAAACCCTAAATACAAGTCCAAATAAAAGTGACTTCAACTAAAAAAAAATTGGAGTTATTTTAAAAAAGATTTTATACTTGTCTCCCTTTTTTAAATCACAATAAATATTTATTTAACTTAAAAAGTCTGCACCCATTTTTTCAGCTCAGCCAATTTTATTTCTTCAAATAATTTGCAATGCGCAATTCGTGTCGTTAACATTTAGATTTCGCTCTTATAAACTTTTATTTATTAGCTGCTTTATTTGCAAGATTTACAATTGTCGTTTGCATATGACCGTAGTGCTTTGCAATTTGATAGAAATCTTTTACGAGTGTCAAAAAGCAGGGGCCAAAACTTATAGCTTAGCTTAGCTAGCTAGCAAAACAATAAGAGTGAGGTGAGGTGACTGAGACTGCGTGCCTTGTTGCAGCAACAAATTGCCATTTTGCAAATGTTTGGAAATTGTCAACTTAATGTTTGCCTCCAATCTCCATTCAATTTTTTTTTTGAAATTATTGTACGACAACTTGAGCTCGTTGCCCGGCCACTCAAACGATCATCTAATGTGCCAAGCGTTGCCATTGTGCATTTGCAGTGCAAAGGATTTGAGTGGGTGTATGCAACACACACACACACACACACACGCACGCGATTACAAAGTGCAGTTTGTAAGGTTTAAGCTGTAGATTTATTTGTCGCACTCGCATAATTTACGGATTGCTAGCACTCCGCTCGAGGGGAGAGATAAGCGGCGCTTGTTTAGGGAAAAGCGAGCGCGCTATTTGGCGTCTGCCGCTGTTGTTCCTTTCGCTGTCGCCGAAGTACGTATTTATTCTTTCTATATGTATGTAGTAAGTATAGTTTGTTGGCTTTGGTTGCGAAAGTTTTGCCATATATGCAAAATATAACTTTATTTACTCGCTTGAGTATTTTTGTAGCAAACCTGGCGGTAACCATCGCATACGCTTTGTCTTGCTAACTGACTGCAACATTTACTCAGGCAACTTTTAAACGTTTCATAGCAGTAAGCTAAGATTAGGTTGATAGTTTACGCATATTTATGGTGTTAATAGCTTTTACTTTCTTATTGAAGATCCTTTAGCAACTTTACAAATAGAAAACATATATATTTTTCCCCAGCAGTTTAACTTCCAAAGGATAGCATCTCAGATTGTCAGAGGTTTAAGTTAGCTAAGCAGCCGAGTAGATATACATATGAAATATTAAATACAAGCTGTTATAAAAGAACTGAAGCTTCAGTTTTCATGCTCCGTATATTAGAGGGGATTCTCTAAGTCTTGTCCTGTTGCACGAAATAGAAAACTCCTATACCTTTGCAGAATCGTCACACTTGTCCACTTCTAATTGGGCCTTTCCCGTTTAGCGGATGGCTTACATTCTTCATTAATTTTTTTCTGGGGCTCTATAACACAGTACAACAAATTTAGAACTTATTTTTTTTTTTGCAATACACTCAATATACTTTTGCTGAACAAATTTTTAATTGGCCTTAAATGTTAAGCGGGTCGAAATGGGTGCTTGTGCCCCAAAGTAGAAAAATTCGAAGAGTTACAACTTTGATGCCCAAGGAAATGGATTTTCTTATTAAAAGATAAACATTTTATATCTATATCACTTGGATTCCCCACCGCCCTCCTTCTACTATTCCTCGATACTATGAAAGCTATCAGCGTGTATTCCTTGAGGGTTAGTGATTTGCCTATTAGCGATACGATTTCGAGTAGCGCCGTTTCTGTGGATTTTCCTTTCATGTATGCGTGTTATGCCCTTTATAGTTTTCGACAGATAAATTCCCTGATGTGCTGTTCATTAGTTTCAACTGTAATGATGACAGAGTAATTGGTCTGAAGTCTTTTGGGTTAACGTTAGAGGTCTTTCCCGATTTGGGAATAAACACCATCTTTAACTCCCTCCAATCCTTTGGGATGTAGTTGAGTGTAACAACCCCCTTAATAATTACATGCAACCATGTTGAGCTCCGTTCTAATGTTTATTGCATCTGCATGGGTACGAAACCATCCGGGCCTGGGTATTTGTACGGTTTGGAGACCTCCCAAGAACCATTTACCTTTTCCATAGATATAAGGTCTTTACTAGGGATTTGGTTGGCTGTGTGATATGATTTGTCAGTTATTTTGTCATTGACTTTTGGAAAGTGTGCCCCCAGGAGTAGATTTAGAGTCACTCCCTCAGTTTCAATGCACGAGCCATCAGGCCTCATCTAGTATCCTGGAGCTACGTTATCTGCTCCTGAGGGGATCCTTCTGAGGCTGGCCCCCTCCGGGATTGATTTCACACAATTACATAAGTCTCTCCAATATTTTAGTTACGACTTCCGAATGATTTCTTATACTCCCTTAGAAGTTGCTTATAGGCATGTGATGTCGAGTGCTTTGCTGCAGCCCCCTGTAAAACGACAATCCACCTCCACTTGGTTGGTTGGTATGTCTGGTGTGGGGTTTTGCGTTAGTAATTTACTGATCACCTGCCGGTGGTTACCCCAGTTGGCGTTTTTTAAGTTTCTTTCCGGATACGTCGTGGTTGTGCCCCAATCTACATCGAATTGGGTATATCGATGGTCAGAGATGGATTGTTCGCTCAATACCCTCCAGTTTCTGACCAACGTATTCGCATTCTCTGAGATCAAGGTACTTCCCTGCGATTTTTTGCAATAAAGGTGGGGGGTAATCCCTTGATTGCTAATACTAAGCTTATGATTAAAAATATAGCCCCTCCTCACTGCTACCCCAAGTAACATGGAGTGCATTCGCATCACCTCCTAAGGGTAGCGCCTCGTTGCTATCAGTTTCTTCGCTGAGTGCGTTGGCACCTCTCAGTCGTGCGCAAGATAATTTGAGGCCAGCCTGTATTTGCGCCCGCTTAGTACCAGACTAAAACTAAAACCACGGTAGTATTCTCTTCACGAAATTGTGGAAAAAATAATTATTTTAGCTTACTTATCAAAATGCAAGCCCTTGGTTTCCTCGTTGTGACACCACTTACCAGTGTGTATTCGGGCGACCTCAGCCCACACATTTTGTGCCCGACGACGATGAGGGCGATGTCTGCTGCTCCTTTAGCTCTAAGACGGAGCAGCAGTGAAGCTGACGCTGACTTACCATGGTGCTAGTTTATTTGTAAACCCCATACCATATTGGTCACTACATCCCACAACTGCTATGAAGGTGGAGGTGCCGCGTTTTAAGATATCTCGAACTGCTCCTACCTCGTATATTACCGAAACATCGTGTCCACGAGTCGACGAGGCATACCCCTCTGCCGGATCGTCCATCGGTTCGACCTGCTCCGTCTCATTATCCGGCTCAACTTCCGCCGTAAGGATGTGTGCGTCATTGTGATCGTGCGGTGATTGGAGGTTCGGGTTTAACATTTCCATGGTTGTCAGTCATCAGGTCGCCGTTTTCATTGCCTCAGTCTTGGAGACATTATGTAAGCCTCCGTACCTTCTGAAAGAATTGTCTGCCCTTTTTTCTGTCGGTTGGATCTCAAACTCCTTCTCACAGAATACTCGCCTCACTTCCTTCTTCATCTCCCGATATCGCTCCCGGATTTTTTCTAAACCAATTAAATTTAAATGGGGGAATTTCCAAGCTGCTTAGGACCAATCGATTTCGCGAGAAACCCCAAAATTATAATTCTGGTCCAAAATTTTATGTTTTAGAAAAAAGGCTTTTATTTCGTTAATGGAGAAGCTATAAACAGCATTACAAATTTAAGTGAATGCTTATTCCTTGGCGAAAAACCAGGAAACGAAAAAATAGATTTTTAAAATTTAGAATAAATTTTCGTTTTGAGTTTTTAAACAAAAAAGTACAAAACTTGAAGAGTTTGCGAAACAAAAAGATTTTAAAATTATGCCCTAAAAACTAATTTAAATTTGCATCAGGTCGCATTGTCGCAGTGATCATTTGGGGGTTAAGGAAATGCAAAAAAAGTTTTTAAAATATCTGTTTGACTTAATAAGACTGCTGTCAGAATCTGGCATACATTGTTTCTGGGTGGATTCATAGAAAGTGATAGCAAGATAACCAATTCTAATCCGGTGTATATTTTGTTTGTGTAATTTCGCGAGTGAAATATCAAAGTCTGAATTGCCCAGTATTGCTCATGTATTTTGTTTGTGCAAACAAAACAACCCAGCGAATTGGGAAAGAAAAACAAGCCCTCGGGATGCTAGGGCCTTGATGTGGGGCTTAAAAAATATTTACTACTTTTGGAGAGAACAGATTTCATTTTATGAAGTTTTTTATTCATTTCGAAGAAACCTTTACTCAATCAGAAGCAAATAACGCAATTTAAAAAAAAAAACTATGGATACTTAGCTCTGTAATAGCTCAAAGATCTGATCTAAGACTTTTCTACGTAAAATAGTTTTTCCCCACTTAATAGTTTCATAAAATATCGCCTATGTTATGTCCGAGGGCAAGTCACCAACAGACAGGCAAAAATTGTTCAAATGTATTTTATTAGATTCCGGGCATCACCTTGGATCATTCTTTTCAAGAAATTATCAATGTGCAGACCCGACTTTACGGTTTTATTATAGAAGATAGATAGCACGTGAATATGAGAAACTAATGCTATTAAACCAATGTTGTAAAATTTTGTTTGCGAAATTTGTGTCCTCTACGATTTTCCTTTCACTAAATCGCCGAAATTATTTGCACCTAACTGTGACTGTACTAAAAAAATCTTTGAACGCTAAAAATGTAATGAGGTCTACATATATACTGTTTTACTATTTGGTAATTAAATTTAGAAAAATTCGCGTGCTTGTTATATTCATTCCCAGCACTTCTTTCATTTTCCACAAACTTTTTCAATTTCTCGCTCACCAGTCAATTAAAAATAATATATTTGCAGCATTAAGGAGCTTAGCTTGCAATAAAATGCACCACCAGGGGAAAGGAAAAGTCAACCAGAGCAAGAAAAAAAAAACCCATCCCTAGCGCACTAAAGTATGCAATGCTGTAAATGCTGTGGCGCGCAATGAACCACAAAATTATAATGCGTCGCACACGCACACGCACACACACATACAACCGCACACACATATAAGCTATTTAATTTCTTCTTATACATAAAATATTTACATAAAATGCAAACTTTGCTATTGCTGCGCTTTACATAGCTTCTCCCTTGCAAATCACAATTTAAGCTCCAGATAAACCGTAAAAAAGTAGCGTGCAAAAATTAAATCCTAATTGAATTTATGGAAAACGAAAAATAAGCTGGCTAAAAGGGCATTAAGAAATTTATATTTAATATAGAACTTATTAGCAGCATACCGCCTTTCTTTCCGCCAATGTGGTCAGTCGTAAAATGTTGCCACAAAAATGTGAAATGCGATGCGCGCAAAAAAAGAAGAAAAAAATTTGCGAAAATTCTTGAAATGTTCAAGCCATTAAATTGTCTTTCCGCCATTCGGTGTTAATGGGGGTCAGCAACACAAACTGCTGAGTTGAACAGAAATCTGCTTCAAAACTTTTTGTTTTTGTTTTATGGACTCTTGCTCCCAGCGTAGCGAACTTTTTGGCACTTAATTTGGCTGCTCGAAATTTGGTTCTAAAGCCAGGCAATGGAAAATTGTAATGCTGACGGAATTTAAGAACAGAAGAAGATTTGTATAAATTTTTTTCGCATCCCTCTAACTACAAGATTACAGTAGCTACAATCTTTCAACGCTCACGCGCTGCCAAAATTCATGCACTCACTGCCGTTTGAAGTTCCTCGAACGCATATTTTTTTTGATATGATGCAGACCTCAAGTGCTCACGCCCTTCGCCACAAACCGCTTCTTCTGCACCTCATCATTTGTTTGTGTTTATCTTATTGGTCTGCTTATCGTACATCTCACAGTGTAGCGCATCCACTTGAGCAATTCAACAATCAGCCATCCAACCATCCAACCAGCCAGTCAGCCAACGAGCCGACAGAAGTTCTTCGCCACACACCTCATCGCGCTGCGTATATTTTGGCTTATCATTTTCGATCGTTGCGCTTCATTGCCATTTGATATTGATGCATTCAATTGCTAGCCACCGAAATACTGGACTTAGTGTATAGTTAATATTGTCCCAGTAAACATTTTTTAAGCGCTCCGAATTTATGGACCCAAAATGAGTCATACACATATAGGAGTATATAAGAAAGCTGAGTCTCAATAAATGGACTCATATTTAACGTGATGCAAAATATGAGGATATAGAACTTCACGTCGTAGTCCGTAGTAAGAGATTCAGTCAAATGGATAGAAAAACTCGAAACCAAATTACACTAATTAGATTTTCCATGTGCCATAGACCTAGACTCAGGGTCGACGGCTACCTTTACAGATGATTCCAAATTTCACGATAGCAATGGGTTACGAGAAAAGTTTGTCCAAAGGTTGGCGTAAAGCGATTCAAAGCACTGAGTCGCGTTGCCCGACATTCTCTCAGACTAATGGTTGGGGTAATAACCGGACACTGTCTTATGGGCACACGCGGGAAGAGATTGGAGTGCCTTACCCAAGATTTATGGCGATGTTGCAGAGACGAAGAGGAAGTGGAGAGCATTGAACACAACCTCTTCCACTGTTTGGCCGACATCAGCTCTGCAAGCATTCCCTTTTTTTTTGCGCTACGTAAGGCGCCCACCGAGTCACTTCCCAAAGGAAAGAAGGAAGGATATGCATGGCTTCCATCAGTGGTATCACAACGGGCGTTGTTGGTCTACATGTGCCGCCGTGGTCTCCACAGATACAGCCACTCTATCCTAACCTCAATTAACCCTGTTGTGGTAAACGGAAGGCATGCTTCGAGTACCTTGGGCGTGCGCACTATTTGAGGAGCTAACATCGACTCCGATCATCATCCGAAGTCCCGAATGCCCAACTTGGACGAAACGCGAATGACAGTAGCAAATTTACAAAGTATAGTCGAACGAACTCACGCTTGCTGATTGTAATTTAAGTGAATTCTGCTCGGCCTAGTACTATGGCTAGCAATGTTGTCTTATTTCACCACAACACAAACCAATTTGATCAAATCGGATTCTAATATCAATCAGCAAAAGTCACAATTGTTACGGTATGGAGAAATAAGGCAAGTTTTTCTTTTAAAAGAACGGGGGGAGTGTTGCAACTTCTCTGTTTTCTGCGTTTTTTGGTCAAGTATTCAAATCAAAAATGCCACTACATAGATTTCAAAATATTAGTCTTCTTCATACAATGTAACAATTGTAATTCGTTTTTTTATAGAAGGCATTCAAAAGCTGTAATTATTTGTAACACTTGACCAGAAAAACAGTAACATTGTTGATTTGGTTACATTTTTTAATACAAGAGGAGGTCTATACGAATGTACGACTCATATTCAGGCGAATTGTGTAGAAAGTGAGGCTCATGGAAACACAAAAAGAAATTCTTTTATTTTGGACTTATTGTAGAACCAGTCCTTTCAGCGTTGTGGTTATAGGAGTTTTTCAGTTTTCACGGGCGATACAGGCATTAAAATTTGGCAATTCCATACGATACATCGAACAGACAAAATTTGCAGACAAATTTCGTTATTAAAAAATTGTGAGCCATCTTAGAATGAAACTTCTTATTTCAAACAATTTTAATTAGTTCAAGGACAAGTTTGTCTCAATTTGATGCAGACAGTTTCATAAAATTTTGAAAAAGTTATCGACAAATTTGCTGCCATATTTACACGCGCCAAAACTAAATTCGAACTAACTTCGAAACAGCTGTTGGCACTAGAGCTTAGAACGTTGGGGCTACTTCCAGGCGTTCTGAGCTCTTTGAACTTAGGTTGTGAAGAAGTTTTCCTTCATGTGCACTAATTTAACTTTTGCTTCATGAGCCTGAAAGGGCTGGTATGGAATTCAAGCTGCAAGGTTCGCTGGGTTAGGTGCAGCAGCCTAAGCGGAATCCCATTTGGCCGCTCACTACCCCAGTCCATACAAAGAATATTTGAGGCGCTTCAAAGCTAATTGCAACTGATTGCATTTTAAAGCAAAACAAAAAAATAAATATAAAATCGAATATTAAAAATGCATAGTATAACACTTTGTGTTTGGCATTCGCGGTAGCAGCACCTTTTAGTCACACATTAAGATTGCCGTTATTTTGTGTGAAGTAGCGCATAAATTCAAGAACTAAATGGATAATTTTATTTATATACATAAGTTCAGCAGTTTTATTCTTTCTACCACGACGTCAGCTTGTATTAAATTTTTATTCGCATTTATTTATGTTGTTGTTGTTCAAAAATCATTTTATAAACTAATTCTTTCTTCTTTCGCTTTCATTACAGCCTGCGAATGTCATCCCATCGGCTCGTCGGGTAAAACTTGCAACAACACCTCCGGCCAATGTCCATGCAAGGATGGTGTGACCGGTCTCACCTGCAATCGCTGTGCCCGTGGCTATCAGCAGAGTCGTTCACACATTGCGCCATGCATCAGTAAGTCAATAATTGTATTTAGGTCTGGTTTTTTTTCTACTTTTCACTAATATTTCTCTTTTGTTTTGTTCTTATGTTCTTTCTCCGCCAACAGAAATTCCGGCACGCAAAGCGAATATGTTGGATACACAGAATACCGCACCAGAACCAGATTCACACGATAGCAATGCACCTTATCGCACTGAAGGTGGGAGGGGTAAGTAAGTGTTCGCTTTTTATCACTTTTTTGTTGGTGTTGTTTTTGTTTCGTGAATTTCTGTGAAGCTTTTCTGATCAAGTGGTCCGAATAAGCTCAGTGTATTAACAATCCCTTTTGCTTTACTAACTAGAGTCTTACTAAACATCTTCTTTTCTTTATTACTCTACCGAAAAATCTGTTAAAACAAGAAAATTTTAAAGTTCATAAATGTTGCTTGGCCAAAAGATAGAATATATTTTCTAAAAAAGAATATAAAGAAAATATTGCATTGCTCTGTTCAAATATTTCAACGGTCGTAGCGGCCGTAGTAGTAGAGTGTGTAGCTTGTGCGCGCTTCATTTTATATATCCCGGATTCAAATAGCGATCGAGGCAAGTAACATCAGAAATTATAGGAAAGCTTTCCTCGTTTCTTCGCAAAGAAGTTTGAGATATGTCGTCATTCAGAGATCTTCCGACACGGTGATATGAAACTCTTAGAATGAATTTCAAACTGAGGCTCCTCTCATATTCTTATTAGTTCGGCGATGTAACCATTTATCGTCGTTTTCAAGCCCCGGAACCTACCACCTTCACTTGGAAGATGGTTGGAATAGCGTTCATTGGCAGGCTTTTCTGAAGCCTTGGTCCGAATATTCCAACACCAGCAATCCCATCATCCAGATTGGATCTATCAGTGAGTCAAACTTGGAATCCTTCGGAGATATGTATATAGTATTATCGCTGAGTAGCAATCCTTTTCAGGAATTATAACCTTGTGGGGCATATTAAGGGATAGCAATGTTCAAGCACTTGATGGTAGGATCGCGGAGAAACAGGCAGTACCCTCTCTAATGGAAATTAAGAGGGGGGATAGTGTAATGGAATCCGTTTGGTAGTTGCGCAACCTCTGTGGAACATACCGGGAGACAGTCCACTCTAGGAACTTGCGGGCATTTGTAGGAAAATATTAGCATACGCTGCTAGCTTCCAATCATATGAAGCTCAGGAATTATTTCCGCTGACCCACAGCATACAGCAGAATCGATTGCTCCCGTCGAAATTTGTCAGAAAATCCCTGTCTTATAGTAATGCTCCTCCTTTGAAACAATACGAGATGTCTACATAAGGACCCATCAATACAGAATAAGTTTCTCACCATATCAATTCGCGTGCTCTAAAGGCAAATCAGTGGAGGCATCTCTCCAATAAAAATCGTCTATTAAGAAATTCACACCAGGTAGTTTACTGGGCATAAGGAGAGATTTTAACAACGTCTACCCATAGGGGTATGTCAAGTACAAGGAGGTACGCCGCGGCCACTAGTGGAACTAATTAAGCTCCTTCTTGAAAGAGGGGCAACACTCAAAAATGGGAACGCATCCATAACCAAATTTGCGACAACAATCTGCTCCTAAGCTTGCAGAGCACGGACTGTCAGGTCATCAACATCTTCACATTGTGAGCGAACTGCTACAGAATGCCCTAAAGGCGTACTATCTACAATATAACTAGATTTAATGCAATTCAACTCTGGATAGCCAGCACATTTGTTTTTATAACCAGCCCTCCACACGTACCCCAGAAAAGGATGAATGGTGGGAAGGCCGGTAACCTAAACCGAGGATCCATGACCTAAGTCTGCGTCTACCCGTTTATTGTAATGTATTTAAGACTGAAGAACTGACAGCAAAAACTGAAGCCGCTCTTTAGCTTAAGAACGCTATACTGGCTCTACGACATATTATGATCTATCCTGAGAGCCAAACTACTATTAAATCTTTAAATCTTAACAGCACCACCTCCAAAGTTGTTATCGATTATAACTAGGGCAGCCCTAAACGAGCTAGCTCAGGAATGCAACACATGCGGAGTCTGGGTCCTCGATCACTCGGCACTGTCTGATAGAGACCAGGATAAGTTACCCATTCAATGATTTTTGCCGCAGTAGTGGGAATGTAGAAAAATTGGCAAGTGTAGAACACTATCACTGCGGCGGAAAAGACCCCTTTCGAATGCTTGGCAGATTTAGACTCTGCTAGTGTATTTAGTTTTCTGAGGATCAAAAAGGAGTGGGTAAGAGCTCCACCAAGCTACTTAACCTTTCCTCTCCTTCCTGAAAACAATGTGGAAGTGAATATAGAAGGTAGTTCCAAGGCGGATTCATATAAGGTGATGTTACTAGAACAAAAACAAGATTTACATGTAATTCATTTTTGTTTTTTGGGTACCGATGATCAAATTCAATCGACTACATCTATAGGAATGTATGAAAAATTAGTTCCCATTACAACGAAAATCACTAGAATGTAAACAAAATATTTCAATTTGACAATCCATAAACTGATTATATGATTCAATTATTAAAAGTTGGATAATTATTAACGTCTATGATGTTCGACTGCCTTGTAAGGTTCGATATGAGAAGGAAAGATAAAGCAGTGATAATTTTAACAGCGTTTGTGAAAAGGTGGTAGAAAAGTAGATAATTCGCAGTTAAATGCTGTTTGTAGCGATGTATTTGTTATTTCTAATAAAATATGAATTAAATATATAAATCAGCTTAAAAAATATTACCGAGCAAGTATTTGCGAAGTCAGCCAAAATATTATCGTAGTCGCCTAACTCATCTAGAGTGATATCCAGGGGACGAGCTGTTTCGACGGAGATGGACCAGAGGAAGCATGTAAATGGGATATTGATATCGTAGTGGAATCTCCAATGTGTCGAGCATACGATGGGAATTGCAATATCCCTGCTAAGTAGGCCAGAATAATGCGGGAGCTGGAGCTCTTCGTCTGCAATGGGTGGTGGTTTGATTCCTGCGATTACGATAGCATTCACTGGACCATCGGGTCCAGCGGTCATATAATTTACCTTCGAATCACGCCCGCGAGTTCATAAAGATGATATCTGACGGAATTGCTGGACGGTTTCGTAAAAAAAACGTTCATTTATATGTTAATTCAACCCACGAATGATAACACAAGGTGGCATCTTCCGCAAACCGGTAGTCCTCTCTTTGTCGCTTTGACAGCATCCACCCATTCGCAGACAAAATAAAAACAATTTGGTTTTATTTTACACAACCAACATCTTACAAAGACTTCCAATCGTTCTGTTGCTCGTTCGCTACTTTCTCTTCTTTTTTGGCATTTTTTCTTTGACATCTCAGCATTCTTGGATTAAACCGATACGTCAAGTTATATTAAAATACATATCAGTTACTGGTATAACGATGGTATGACGAAATGTTGCTTAGAAGGATCCCCTTCTAAAAGGATAGCATCGTCCACACCTCGTAGTATTTTGCCAAAGTCCATACAAATTAAAAATAAAGTAGCACATGCTAAGACAGCGTGAGGGAGCTAGACAACTGTCAGGTTATCCAACCTTCAATTATTGAATCCTGTAACTTGGCAACGAAGATAATTTAGTGAAACTACCTTTTATTTTTTTTTTATCATGGAAATGTACGGGAAAATATAAAAAATCTTTGAAAAAATGTTAGTTATGGAATCAAATACTGAATCTACAGAGGTAGCGCGTATTAGCAATGCGGTATTTAAGTTTTAATTTCATTCACTTATACCTAATTTGCTCATTCACACATACTCGTCTAATTTATATGTATATTACCACGTATGTATGTATGTTTGTATAATTTGCAAAATGATATTTCTGTTAGTGTTTTAAATAATATAATTTCAATTAAGACTCGACTACAGAAAACACTCATCATATGACACTTAAAAGTTCATTAAACTCATCAAGAAGCTACCTGTGAATAGTAAGAAAAGGAAAACTTTGCGAGGGTTCAAATTGTTGGCGTAGGTTAGGGAATACATAGCTCTGTACATATAGCGGCAGACATTATTAAAGCCTCAACGCGTCGACAGCTGAAAGGAACCAAATGACTCGCTGACACAACATAACATAACATAACATAACATGTGACGATTTACTTATGAAAACTCACTTAAATAGACACACAACAACAAAACAACCATAGAAACCGATAGGCATGTATGTATAAGTGGGTGTGAGTGTAATTAAAAAATCCTTAACATTAAATACAAAATGAAAATACAACAAGTAAGAAAGTGTCTAAGTTCGGGTGCAACTGAACTCTATTTGAACCCAGCGCAAGTTTTTATTTGAAGTAAACCTTACTTGTTGTATGGAAACAAAAAAAGAGTTAGCGATATGATATAGTAAAATATTGAATATATTGATTTGTGGTAAATTGTTAGAAAAGCAAGGTGTCCTATTTGATTTAAGGTGGAATTGGCCATTCCCAAAATCCTTTACATTCTCAAACCCTATCTTGTCTATCGAATTTAAGCAAATTACCCTATATAGCTAATAAATATCGGATTTTTTTTTAATTTTTGTACCGTTATCTAAGAGGTGGGCATGGTTTTAGTAGATTTTTAAAATTTTCGAATATTATCTCATTGGCTTGAAATGCAACGTGTACACCAAATTTGCTGGAATTTGGTGACATAATTTTTGAGATATACCTATTTGCTCGAAAGTGGACGGTGCCACGCCTATTGCCATTTTCTTTTTATTTCATGTATTTGCTTATGCAACCTCATTCTAAATATTGAATTTGAGCAAATTCTCTCAGTTAATAGTTACTTAAATATAGCGTTTTTTTGATTTTTGAAAATTACCGTTATGTGAGAGGTGGACGTGGTTTTGGTCCGATGCGTACAATTTTTGAAATTTTGCTCACTAGCACCAAATTTGGTGCACTTCGGTGGCACGGTTTCGGAGATATAATTATTTGCTCTAAACTGAGCGGTGCCACGCCCTTTTCAAAATTTTTGTTTTATTCAGTGTATTTGTTAGTGCAGCCCCATCATTCGTATTAAATTTGAGCGAATTGTCTTCAGTAATGACACAAATATCGCGTTTTTTTTTTAATTTTGGCAAGTTACCATTATATGAAAGGTTGGCGTGGTTTTTGTTCGATTTTAAAAAATTTCGAAAACTGCAATATGTGTACCAAATTTGGTACAGTTTAGTCAAATAGTTTCGAAAATATAAGTTATTCTTATAAAGTGGGCGGGGCAACGCCCATATTCAAAAAAAAAAAATTAGCTCGTATTCGTTTCTCAAACCTATGTAATCCTATGTCTCAAATTTAAGCAAATTATCTTCCATAGCTACTGAAATATCGCGGTCTTTTGATTTTCACAAAATACCGGTTTGTGGGCGTGGTTATTATTCGATTTCGCTCATTTGCACAGCAAAGTACCTTGGATCCAGGGCAACGTGTATACCAAGTTTCGTTAAGATAGCTAGCTAAATATTTACTCGAGATATCCGACTGACGGGCGGGCGAACGGGCGGACAGACAGACATGGCTTTATCAATTTCGCTATTAATTCTAAGAATTTTGGTTTATATATTTATATGTCTATATCTAGCTCGGTTGTTTTATGCTGTTACAAGCAACCGTTAGGTGAATAAGGTTATAATACCCTGAGCACCACCAGCGCGTTTGGGTATAAAAATTAAGGAAACGGAAAACGGTTGGGTGGTTTAACCCATGCTATATAGGCGGCCTTCAAACCCTAAAAATCACACGAATGTATACATATGCATTGTATATATGTAAAGGTGTGTGTGTGTACATATTTAGCTATTTAGTGCAGCTATCGAATAGACAGCGGGGCACTGGCTGCTCAAGTGGGCGCAATTAATAGCTGCTATAAAATAAAGATTTCCTCATTTCCTGTCGCGTCGCGATGCAGCACAGCACAGCTTCTGAAGGTAAGGGTATTTTGTACTTATTTTGTTTTTGTATTTGTGTTTACTTTACGAAGAAAAAAATAGATGGGGAAAAATTACATTTGCAGTCATAAATATAACAACCAACTAGCTAACGTCAAAGTAATTTTCCGCATGCCCCTCCGCACCCCCCGCAAAGTCAACTTATAAAGCAATAAAAAGAAATACTTAGTTGCCAACAACGTAATTGAATTATTTTATATAGAAAATCCAGAAGATGTAAACAAATTAATTGTGTGTGTATGGTAGATAGACTGCGAACGAGGGAAGTGAAAATCAACTCTGCTGGTTGGTTGTTGTAGACCAAGAGCAGCATACATATATGTACGTAGCTACTGGCAAGCGTGAGGATGTTGAAAATTTATTTAAGTAAACAGCGAAGTTGGTGGCGCTTACTGGCTGGCGGCTAGAGTTTTTAGTTTTTTTTTTTTTTTTTGTGTTGCCGCACAAGGATTTAGTCGTAAGCTGCCGTTGTGTCTGCCGTAAATGTTGATGTTTTAACACGCGAAAGCGTTAAAGCATAAATATTGATAATAATGACAAAAACAAATACACGCGTTGCATACAATTTGCAGTCGTTTGATAAGGATTTCTGCCAACATCGCAGCGGTCATAAAATATCTACAAACAGACATACATATAACGCATTGTTGGTCTTTCTCAACTTTTTACCAATATTTAAGTTATATCTTAAATGGCTACAGCATAACGGCAGATAATGTGCATCATGTTGCAAGTGTCCATAGAAACTTCTTGTTCCACCACGGCCATGTATGGCTCCCAGATAGCAGACAGCAGACAACAGACAGTACACGAGTGACAACAAATGCGGCTAGGAAAAACATAAACAAATCCCCGTACTATACCTAAGCGCATTAAGGTGCTTCGCGCCAATAATAAAATTAATAAAAGTAAAGATAAACAAGCAAAGAAGGGTATCAGTTCGGATGAAACCTAGAGGTCTCGCTTAAAATCAACTATTCGACTATTCGACTAGTCGATTAGCAACTTTTTTGATAGTTGATAATCGAATGCCAAGTACCAAGTATTCGATTAACCACTCACAATCGAGTAGTCTGAAAATGACAGTTACTCACAATAAATTCATAAAAACTTCATTATCAAACACATCTAAAAAATAATATTTTTTTGAAAGAAAAATCGAAAATGAACGGTTAGTCGACTAGTTGTTTCTGGTCGGTTAAACGAACGGAAACGATTAGACGATAATGTGAAGTCTATTAGCAAAAGATGAAGTGAAACCGAATTTTGAATACCCGGCGTATGTTTTTATTTCCAATAAGTTTAAATATAAAACGAAAAAATTATTATGCTTTTAAGACTCCACACCATTTTCCCAAGATTTTGAATTTTACGTATTCCGCTCTCTAATTAAATTAATCGAATCGGAGCGAATTTTCTGATTGATAAAACATCGAATCTTTTGATTCTTTGTAATATGAGAAGTGCGTGTGCTTTCCCCTCCGAATTCTACACTGGGTCCGTTTTATTGTACTCGACTTACAAAAGAACGCTCCAACTCGGATAAAACTTCCTTTAGTTGCAAAAGCAACCCTGTTAGCAACCTTTAAATTAAATTCTTCATACCGAATCGGAGCGAATTTTCTGCATGATTTAATAAAATATCGGATCTTTTGATTTTTTTTTAATATGAAAAGTGCGTGTGTTTTCCCCCCGAATTCTTTAGTATTAAAAATTTTGCTTACTGAGTTGAGTTAAAATTCAAAGTATATATGAAATTTCATATAGTTTGACGCACTGATTTTTTTAAGAACTATGTGAAATTTTAAATTAAATAAAATTCAGAAAAATGCTTCAATCCTATATTTGAATCAACAATACGATCGATATAAATTAATGTTTGAATATTATTTCATGCAAATGTTGGTCACGAATAAATGCTTCCATGTTGGCTTCCACTGCGTCAATCAAAGCTATAGACATAAACCTTAACATATGATGTACAATAAATAGTCTGAGAGGTGCTAAATCGTACGATCTAGGCGGTGAATTTACAGACCCCAAACGTGAAGCAAATTATTCACGAAACTCGCCTCTCAATAGGTCCATTGTTTCGGGTGTTTTGTGGCATTTGGCACTGTTTTGTTGAAACGGCATGCCATGCAAGTCAAGCCCTTCTATTTTGGGTAAAAGAAAGTTTGTTATCATCGCACTGTAGCGCTCACCATTCACAGTAAAGTTGCGATTCGCATCGTCTTTGAAGAAATATGACCCAATAATGCCACCACCCCATAATCCACACCAAACAGTGACTTTTGCTAGATACATTGGTTGGTAACTCTTGCAAAGCTTCTGTCAGCTCTTCACTGCCAAAACTGCTAAAACCAGAAATGAGCTTCGTTTCTGTACGCAATCTTCGGCAAAACTTTTCAAAAGCCCATTCACCAAAAATTTGGCATTGTGGTAGGTCGTTTGGCTTCAATTATTGCACCAGCTGTATTTTGAAAGGCTTCACTCCTAAATCCTGCCGCAAAATTTACCACGTAGTGGAGTAACAGAGACCAAATTAGTGCGAACGGCGCCGAATCGATAATTCACGGTCATCACTAACACTGGCCCATACAGCTGCGATATTTTTCTCAGTTCGCACTCTACGTAAACGCGTTAGTGGTTTAATGTCCAACAATGTAGATTTGGTGCGAAATTTAGTCACAATAGCCCGAATAGCGGCCTCAGTAGGTCGATTAAACTACTTACTTACTTAATAGGCGCTATAATCACTTAAGCGATTTTTACCGAACAGCTCCTACAATTTCTGGTGTGCGTGTTGTGTTGTAACACAAATTGAGGGACCTTCAGTATTACGCCGACTCCGAAAGGCGAATGGTTTTTTGTGAGAAGTTTTTTCATGGCAGAAATATACTCGGAGGTATGGCATTGCCTGCCGAGGGGCGACCGCTTGCCCCGACCATGATTCGAACCCGAGACCCAACGAATGCATACGCTACATACTCGGCCACAGCGGTCACTAAACTGCATCAAGAATCCGATTTTATTTTTTTGAAAAAATGTATTGGAAACATTTCCCCACTAAAGAATTTTAAAAAATCTGCAGTCATATCTCGAACGAGTTTCATTCTCAACTTATTTTTCATGAAGACTGTCTTTTCTGATAGTACCAACTTTTTGGCAAAGTTACTCCCTCATATCGCACCAGCTTACCGCGAAAATGCTGATTCCCATTTTTTTGTTCGAATTACTAAGTTTTAATATCCGAGCGCATCAGTTATTTAACTAAAGGAATCAAAATAGATATAGACACATGTGTGCTAAAATGTTCATAATGGAAAGAGAGATCGTTTAAGTCATGTCTGTCGGTATGTCCGCCCGTCAGTGGATCGGATAACTCAAGTAAATATTAAGATAACTCAGAGAAATTTACTAGGTACTCATATTTTCCTCGACCCAAAGTGGGTTGGTATTGAAAATGGGCGAAATTGAATAAGAATCGCGCCCTCAAGACGGTGTTTTGTGAAAATCCGAATTACACGTACTTTGCAGTTCAGCTCTGTGAAATAATTTCGAAAATTGTAAAAGTCAGACAATAACCAGGTCAATTGTCATGTAACAGTAGTTCCCAAAAAAAATCTAATATATGATTTCTTAACAAATTATAGCTTTGTTTTCGTACGCAGTTTTACTGGAATTTTAGGTCAAAAGTTGACCGAAACCAGCGAAAGAGAGGCGATTGAGCGAGCGAAAATGACACCTGAACTTGCAAAGGTACATTTTTCATGGATTTTTACTGCTCAGAAATTTCGTTACTGGCAAACTGTTGGATATTTTTTTTTTACGAAAACACAACTACTGTAACAATGTCGCTCAAATTTGGTACGAAGAGTTTAATTTGGGAAATACGTAAAAAACTAAAATTTAAAAAAAAGTGGTGTGGTACGTTGGAAGCTTCAAAATTTCTTGCTGTTTTTATTTCGGTTTCAACTGAATTAATGCCCATGTTTACTTATTCTGAAGTCATTTTACATTTCAACTACATCTAATGCCACTCAAAAAAATGAAAGGTGGTTGTGGTTCATCTTCTTCTACTGAATCTAATGCTAAATAATTATTTCCGTGCGAATCAATAGGAGAGGTGGTATAGAGGGCTAAGGGCTGAATTTTAATTTTTTTTTTAAATTTTGAAAAACCATTTATGTTTTTCTTCCAAAAAGGTCAGATTTAATTAACATATTTTTACATATAGTAATTATGTATTTTTTAAAGAAAAACATCAATTTCTATTAAAAGAAAAAACCATGCATACCATCATATAAAATCAGAAAAAAAAACAAGTGCGGGCCACGCAAACTTTTTTTTGTTCTACGCCCTATTTATTTTGTTGATAAAAGCTCCCAAATTTCGCACTTAGAACCGTTCTCCGGACAAGTTAAAAATCTCTTTAAAAATTGGGGTTTTTTGAAAACCCGAATATTAAAAAAAAATTATTCTTCACTTATCCCTTAGAAAAGAAAATTTAATGAAGATATCATTGGGTTATTACACTTCTTAATGAAACCATTAAAACATCATATCAACAATAACTTGTTGACTCTAAAAATTTTAATCTCAAAACTCTTTCTACTTTGAATTTGTCGACAGCTTTTTAAAAACTTTGATGACAATCTTTTAAGATAGAGTTTTACCTTTGTCGCGAAATATTGTACAATGTTCATTTATTTTTCTAAACTCGATTTTTCATCTCCATTTTCAACATAATCCAGTAATCGAATACCTCAAAGCAGTGCTAAACTAACTAAAAGCTTTTTTTTATGATACACCTTAATATCAGTACATGCATACACATATGGGACTTGTATGCTTGCTTGATGTTTGTAACATCTTTTGGCATTAACATAAACACATAAAGGATAATCACTTGTTAAACGCCGCTTTAATGGCTGTTTGATAACCGATAATATATAAATACTCGTGCATAGCAACTTTTGGGAAAATGAAACGGGTAGCAAAGCTAAATTTGTACCCACATACATATATACATACATATCTACAAATATCGAGATGAAATATTAAAGTGGGATTGAAAACTTTACTTTGTTGAGAACTTTGCTTCTATATACAATATTTAAACAGTCATGGATTAACTAGCTGTTTAAACGCTCCACAGAAAATTATAAAATTAAGCAAATAAACTATTAAAATTCTTCGAAAAAGTTTTAGTCATCATTTGTTCGAAGTATGCTACTTTTCAAAGAGCACTTTCTGCCGATTTTCTGCGTGCTCTGAAAGGGTTTTAGGAGAGGCTTCGAAGGTGCGGTTATTTAGTATTTTTCTTAAAGCACGAAAGTAGTTTTTCTTTTTGTTGAGAGTAGCCCACAAGGTCATTTATACACATAACCTAATTCCATCTTCAATATTTTATTAACAAAAAAAAAAAAAGAAAAAAAATTGTATAAGGCTAAATATTTTAAAGAGAAGACTATAAAAGAATCATAAACGAAATGGATATTCTTTCTCTCGCCTTTGTCTTCGACCTAGTAAGGGGTGGGATTGATTCACCATATCTCCTCGAGTGCATTTCCTTCCATATCCCTAATAGGTTTTTGTTACAGAATTATCTATATTTTATAAATATAATAAAATTTTCCTTTCTGGTTTTTGTTATAGAATTATTCTATTTTTTATAAAATATAATTGAAATAAAATAAGGAAAATTTTTACTAAAAAATGTAAAATCTTGGTGGCATTTTTTTTTTAACTTGTTAAATTTTTATAATTTTTCTAGAAAGTTTAAAACTTTGACTTATACGGTTTTTGTTATAGAGTTTTCTACAATTTCATAGAATGTAATTAAAACTAAATATGGAAAATTCGGCCTAAGAAGTTGGAAATTTGTTTGACATTTTATTGACTTCTTAAATTTGGATATATTTTCTAGAAAGTCTGAAACTAAAATTTTTATGAAATTTTTTTCAAATATTAAATTTTTCTAAAAATTTCAAGAAAGTTTGAAACTTTGACTTAAATATATAATTTTTGTTATTAGAATTATCAACAGTTTTCTAACTTATAGTTTAAACTAAATAAAGAAAATTCGGTCTAAAAAGTTTGAAACTTTGATGACATTTTTTTTTTATTGTAAAATTTTTATAAATTGTTTTAAAAACCTAAACTTTGACTTATATATTTTTTTAATTGAATTGTCTACTGTTATATAAAATTCAATTAAAACTAAATATGGAAAATTCGGACTAAAAAATTATAATCTTCAATGAAACTTTTTTTTGATTGTTAAATTTGTATAACTTTCCTAGAAAGTTTTGAAACTTTAACTTGTATAATTTTTGTTATAGTACTATTCTACATTTTTATAAACTATAATTAAAATTAAAGGAGGAAAATTTGGAATAAAAAGTTAGAGGTTTTGATGGCATTTTTTAACTTGTTAAATTTTGTAGAAAGTTTGAAACTTTGGCTTATGTTTTTTTAATACAGAATTATCCAAAATAAAATACAATTAAATATGGAAAATGCGGACTTAATGTGGAAAGTTTTGATGACGTTTTTTTTATTTCTAAAATTTTTATATTATAAATTTTATAAAAAGTTTCAAACTTGACTTATTTGATTTTTGTTATAGTTTTAAAAAATACAATTTAAATTAAATATGTAAAATTCGGTCAAAAAAGTTAAAAAACTTGACGATATTTTTTTCATTTTAAATTTGTACAAATTTTCTGGCAAGTTTGAAACTTTGACTTTATGGTTGTTGTTATACAGTTATCTACAGTTTTATAAAATACATTTAAAATTAAATATGGAAAATTCTTAACTTGTTAAACTTCTATAAATTTTCTAAAAAATTTTAAAACTTTGACTTATATGGTTTTTGTTATGGAATTATATACAGTTCTATAAAATATAATTAAAATTAAACCAGGGAAAATTCGGGCTATAAAGTTAGAAATTTTGATGCCATTTTTTTTACTTGTCAAATTTTTATATTGAACATTTTGTAAAAAGTTTAAAACTGTGGCTTACATTTTTGTTTGTTATAGAATTATCTACAATTTTGTAAAACATAATTTAAATAAATAAGGAATATTCGTATTAAAAAGTTTGATTTTTATTATTTTTTTTAATTTGTTAAATTTTTATAAAATTTCTAAAAAGTTTGAAACTTTGGCTTATATGATTTTTGTTTTATAAAATATAATTAAAATTAAATATGGAAAATTTGGACTAAAAAGTTTGAAAGTTAGATGGCATTTTTTTCACTTGTTAAATTTTTATTGCTTGTCGTAGAATTCTACCATATTTTTATAAAACAAAATTAAAATTAAACAAGGCAAATTCGGACTAAAAAATTAGAAATTTGTTTGACATTTTTTCTAGTTAAATTTTTATAAACTGTTTTGAAAGTTTGAAAGTTCGGCTTATACGGTTTTTGTCATAGAATTTTACTATATTTTTTATATATATTTTTTTATTTTAACTTATAGAATTTTTATAAATTTCCTAAAAAGCTTGAAACTTATTTTAATTTTTACAAATTTTCTGGAAAGCTTCAAACTTAGAATTACATTACAATTTTCGAAGCTTACCAATAAATTTTGCTATTATTTTTATGAACACAACTGTATATACAATGCCCCAAATTGGAAATGGTCCAGTTCAATTTTTTTGCAATTAATGTTGAATTTTTTCATTAAATACTTAAAAAAAAACAATTTTATTCGACAACAGAAACATAACAAATCAAAATTTTAGAATTAAAAAAAAATTACGAAAATTCAACTAGAAAAAGATGATGTCAAAATTTTAAATTTTTTTCAGAATTGTCAGAAGTTTTTAATGAACTTCACTGTTAGCGCTTCAAGTTAAAGCATTTGAATAAGTTCCTAGCACTGTTGTTTATTCCACTGCTGATTTAAATGGAAGGCAAATAAAACT
This sequence comes from Anomoia purmunda, assembly GCA_951828415.1. NCBI lineage: Eukaryota > Metazoa > Arthropoda > Insecta > Diptera > Tephritidae > Anomoia > Anomoia purmunda. The sequence goes on from OX639995.1 coordinate 51,822,341, forward strand.
TTAAACAAAAATTACTGCAACTTACTACATATGTACATATCCAGATGCATATATGTATTACCATTTACTTACACTTTCAAATATACATACATATGTATGTACATAAAATATTCACTTTGCTTGCAATGCATAATAAACCAACTCGTCGCATAAATAAATTTCACTGCTAATGAAAAACAAACTCCATTTGGCTTATTTACGGTACAACTAAAAACAAAAAAAAAACTATTAGATAAAAGTAGCAAACAAAAGCAAAAACAATTGTTGATAAACTAAGTATGTAAGTGAGTGAGTAAAATGAGAGCACTGAGCACTCAAACTGGCAACTTCCTAAGCGCGCAAACAAACGTCAAACAAACGTCCAACCAGAAGTCACCAAGTAAAGTAGAACAACAACAGTAGTGGCACAAAGGCAAAAAAAAACAAAGGGTAACCGATGGTGAGGTAAACAAAAAATTCAAAATGAAATGTTTCATGTCTGCTAGACAAGAAAAGGTTCTCTGAAAACAAAGTGCAGCATAGTTAGTAATGTGATGTCCGCCGCTGAGGGAAAGCGATGCCAGAAACATGGAGAGTGTGGAGACCGAGACTAGTAGGCACAGTGGCGTTTCAGTTATGAATTATGCAGTTTTGCGGTTTAGTTTAGACACTTTTGGCTGGACTGCTGATGAGACGATTATTTTCAAATTGAGGATGTACGTGTGTGTGTGTGTGTGGAAAAAACATGCAAAAGCGCATTTGCAACAAATATTTATTAATATAAGAAACATTCCGCAAACAAATGTCTGTGTGGCGGCAACTCAAGAGCGCAACACTTAATAAATTCAACAAACCACTTAAGAAGAAGAAAATGCTTGAAAAGTACCTACTCTGAAAGAGAGTAAATTATATATTGTACAAATAGTTTGCAAGCACACTTGCGGCATGCCACAAGGCATAACTTTTGCATGCAAACAAAATTGTAAGGCAAATAAATATGAAAAGTGAGCTGAATTTAGTAGCTCACACAGTGTTTTTGACATTTCAGTTTTTTTTTTTGTTAGATGTTTTTTCTTGTTTTTTTTTTTGTTTTTTTTCGTGTTCTGAAAATTAAGACAAATAGTCCGTAATGCACTTTAATGTTGTTAATTGCTTTTTGCGTGATATAATAATAAAAATCTTTTGTCGCTTTTAGTTTAGTTTAGCTTGAAGTTATGGTCTCGGTTATTTTTCATCTGATTATCGCGTTTTATACCAAAACAAAAAAAAACAAAAACAAAAACCACCCCACATGCAGACAATGCAAAAGAAAATGAAAGCGTTGGCGCTCTAAAAAAAAAATTAAGCCAAATGCGAACGCCAACTTTCAACTCGACTTCCGCCGCGCTCAAAAGTCAGCGCGCGCCATAAAAGGCGCTAAAAACAAAAAAATAAAAATACTTAAATTAAAAATATGTAGTCGCATGTAATTCATTTAAAAACGTCTCAAGCTCCGCGCGCGCAGCAGTTGCATTAATTTCGCTCCAAATGCGCGTCGGTTGCTTTGCAAATTATGAACTGTTTGGTCCCTACTGAAAACTCGCTTGGCTGCCGGCATTCTACTTTGAAATTCAGCGAGTTTTCTATTTGATGCTGTGCTTTTTGCAACTTCTACTATGTTTTCATAATATTGTGGGCGTTTGTGTGCACTTAGCGTTGTTATCGCTCACTTTCTTCCTCTTTTTCATTTTGTTTTTTTTTTTTGTTTTACTTCTTAAATATTTCCCTTCACTATGATATGAGATGAAATAAAATGCAGTTATGAGCTTTAAGTAAAGTGCCTTAAATTAGTGAAGTGCACAGATTGCTCTTTTCAATTTTGCGTTGCAATTTTAAGTAATTTTTGCAAATTTACTACAATTACGAAATTTGGTAAAAGATTAAGATTAAAAGTTTGGTTATGTAACATGTTTAGGAAATTCTGCAAAGTTTTAGCTAAATTGAGGTAAAACTAATTTTTTAACTAAAGTTGGTTTTCCAAAATAAAAAGAAATAAATAAATAAATATTTAAAAACACAAAAAATTTGTTGGAGCTATAAAAAGCGGTTGCCAAATAAAAAAAATAAATTTAAATACAAACAAACAACATTATAATAAAAGGGATTTCAAACTTTAATCTTTTTTTCATTGTTAAATTTTTTTTTCTCCTTCTATTTCTAAACCGTATTTATAGTCTGATTTGCTTAATCTTCAAATCAGGTATTACCTGAAGGAGCATATACATGCTTTCTTTAATTTGACCAATAGGTGGCGCTGTAGCCGATATTTCCCTAAAATCGTTATTTACAGACCAATTTGATTCATATTCGAAACTCGTATTGCACACAGTATTATTTACATACATATTATTTAAAATTTGTACCGATAGATGGCGCTGATGTTGAAATATCTCTGTACCCCGTTTTCACAGTTTAATTTAAAACAAATTAAGAACTTGTATTTATGGGGTGAAGCGAAGCGCGACCGTTCAGTACTTTAACGCAGAATCATTTAAATACCCAGTACAAAATATATATTACTGAAATAATTAGAATAATAACTAGGCTTTACCCACGGCTTTAAAAAGAGAAAAGGAAATAAATAATTTCATTAACTTTTAATTCTTTTTAATTTTTTTTTTGTTCTAACTATTTCATAATTAGCGATTTCCGCTGGTGGATGAAAATTTGTTAATACAGTAACCAATCAAAAAAATATAAAAAATCGATCTCAATCAGATATACAAAATGCTACAGGTATTTTCTGATTATACTAATGGTAAGTTCATTCAGGTCAAGCAACTATCTCAGTATTAAGGAAGTCTCAAAAATTATATTCCACGATACTGGCAATCTACTAGTATGAAAAGTTCATGCCTTAAAGAGAAATAAAACTCTTTTTCATAACATTATAAATTTTTTTTTTGTATACTTAAAAAAATTTCTTTTATAAACTGCTTACGAAAAACTTTTGCGTAAATATGTAAACACTAGATATTCTGATTTCACTTGCATTATAAATTAATTAGTATTTAATTTTCAAATAGTTGGCAACCCCTCCAAATTTTTTCGAGACTAAGTTTTTTTTTAAACCCCAATCAACTCAAACCAGTATTAAAAATTTTTGAAATAGGTATATTTGGAGAATAAATATATTTCTCAAATAAAACTTCTCCAAACCTTTCGCATTTGACCCCACTGTAGTAGAATTTAATTGGATTAATGTTCTCCAAAAGGTGGAAACCTCTTTCGGTATAAATGCTTGCGTTTCATTTCAGTGCTGTTAGATTTTAGTAAGCTGAGAAATTGTATTAAAATCAAATTTTTAAATACGTCGCAACACTCATTAAACACCTTTTCATGCTTTAGATTTCTTGTGCCTACTGCCTTTGAATCCCATACCGTAATATATCCTTTGGCTTAGTAATTTAATTAAATTTACGTTTTTATGCGGGTGGCAACCTTCTCCAAAAGCTTTTATAAACCTGTTTCGTTTAAGGCTCACAAATACGTCAATAGTTGATATAACCTATTTCAAATTGAATTAATTTTTAAATAGGTGGCAACCCTCAATTTTTGAAATTAAGATTTCTTAAAACTTTAAGTTTGACACTAATAGTCGGAAATTTCATTTAACTTATTAATTAATATTAATTTACCTTTAAACAGGTAGCAACCTTTTCTCAAAACTATTTTTTTTAATTTGGAAAAAATATAATTTACTTTTTCATGTAGGTGGCAAACCTCTCCAAACTAAATTTTAAAGTAAAACTTTCTTAAACCTACTTTGTTTGAGACTAGTACTTCAATATTTGATATAACCTATTAAAAATTTAGTTAATTTTTTAAATAAATGGTAACCTTTATTTTTTTAAATAAAGATTTCTTAAAACTTTTAGTTTGACACTTATATTGAGAAATTTCTTTTAAATTATTGATTCATTTACCTTTAAACAGGTGGCAATCTTTTCTCAAAACATTTTGGAAATTAAACTTTATTAATAACTTTTTTCTTTGGTACCCATATTGCAATTCTTGATTTCACTTAATATTTTAATTGAATTAAGGTCTTTTAACTAAAAATTAATTCTATGATTACCCATTACGGTCTGCATACTCACACAAATCGATATTTTTCGATAGATCCGAGATCATACATCTGATATAAGATTTACAGAAATTATTTGACCACAAAATATGTTATTAGCAAAATTGTAAAGAAATTCAAATTAATTACTTTAACCTAGCCTGATTACGTTTCAAATAAACTTTTGAATCTTAAAGCCATAGAAATCATAAAAACTTAAACGTTTTCGTCCTCGAAAATATTCCCTTAATTTTTAAGTTTTTTAGAACAATTCTTGATTACGGGTACTTTGGTCATTTCATTCGATATTATGTTTGCTAGATATAACTGAAAATGCTTTTTAATTTTATGTAGTGAAAAGGTGTGGAATAATCATAAAAAAACTTTAAAAAATTAGACTAGGTACACGAATTTCGATACAATGCTTTACCTTATCGATAATTTGGCCATTCGATACAAATATTTTTTACTCGATATTTTTAAAACAACATTTTTTGGAATCGATTACTTAAACCTCAGTATCGTATCGAATTTGCGAAGCAAAATTTTTTACAAAAAATATTAGAATATGACAATCAGACGGAATGAAAGTAGAATGGAGGTACAGCATTAGTAAAATAAAAAACAATTTCGTTATAGTATGCTAACGACCTATGTGGTATTTATGCAAATGCATTCTAAAGTGTAAACAGATAAAGTTTTATACGAAATTATCACTGAATTTAATTTTTAGTTTATTGTCGATTTTTTGAGTCTTTTAAATTCGATATTTATGGTTAACCGATTTTTAAAGAGCGCAAATTTGAATGAGTACTATATAGATACTTTCGGCCCGTTAACGTGTATCTAATCCAAACTCCTGAAGGGAATTGCTTCATTTGTGAAACTTAATCGAACAATCAATTTGAATGAGAACTTGCAATCAAGAGCTTTTCTAAAAAAAAAAACCTCCAAACCACACACTTTTTGCTTTTTAACTCACTCAAACTCCCTTCTCTTTTTTTTTAACTGAAATGGCGGTTCAATTCACTACAAATGTTAGTTCTTAAAACAAAAATCTATACATCGACTATTTATACCGCGAATAAAAATTTTCGATGCATCGAAGCAAAATATCGATATTTTTCCACATCCCTAAATTTTGGCCGAATTTCGCTAACAATTTGTGGTGTGGATTTTGTTTTTTTTATAAAAGTCGAACTCATTACATAACAAACATCTAAATCCACATTCCAAACTTTGTATAACAAAATTTCACAAAATTTCACAACAACAACAAACTTTTTATTAAGAAGTTCCAGAAAAATTCCAAGTTTTCAATTTTATAGGAAATTTTAAGTAGCTGAAAATTACTGTTCGATTTTGATAATCTTTTCTCTGACGATATCATAAATTTTCTTTCGTCCGAAAAAAATTGTCGAGTTGTATGAGAGTAAATGCGAGAGCAAAAAAAAAACTATTATTAAAACGCAATATAAAAAAATTGCAACCCCAAAGCAACCAAAAGAAGAATAGTCAAAATATTTATTGAGTTTTCTTTCACTAAAAACTTTTGTTTAAGCTAAAAAAAAATCGATTGATATGGCTACGTAAATCAGTTTGCTTAATAGGATGGGTATGCAAAAGTCATAAATAAAATATTTTATTCACTTTCCATTAGAACTATGCACACCCTTTTCGAACTCAGGAAACAACTGAGAAAATTTATGTTGATTTTTAAAAAAGATTTTCTGGTAAATCTTCTAAATGGCACATCAAACACTTTTCTTCATCATACCAACCTCAATCAGAGAAATACAAAAAAAAATACCTACATTAAATATTTGCTTAGCACAACTTAAATAAGAGAACTTAAGAGCTTTCAGCAATTAAAATGCGATTTTATTACATTAAAGGAATTATATAATACAATGCACCTAAGTAACAGAAATTTGAAAATCATACATATATAAAGAACACAAATATTTATCTACATATGTACATAAAGCACAGGAAATTTATTCGATTGCGTCAAATATTTGTTTTGTTTCTTTTTTGTACTTATTGTGTACTCATAGCGCAAAAGTTCAATCATTTGTTAAACTATTAACTATTGTTGATTTTTAGCTTTCGTTTCAATTAGACACATCCCGATTGATACAATAAATTGCCCTATTTATTGACTCACAGGCAAAGTATGCGTTAAAAACTTACAGAATTAGAGCAACCATTTGAGAGAAACAGAAGCGAAGAAATAAGGCTAAATAAACTAAATCAAATAGAACAACAAAAATCATGGGCACCCTGAAGTGCCCCATTTTTTTCTTAGCGATCTTTAAATTAGCGTCATTTTGATGAACGACGCTTTAGAAATTTTTCAACGCCGCCTGCCGCCTGCCGCCTTAAACAGCAAAGTTCAGGGGGCGTTACACACTTTTCACGTTCACTGAATATTTGTCGCTGCTTAGCATTGCGTTGACGACGTTCTGGCTGCCCAAAGACCGAAATGCAAACACACTCATCACACATACCTGCCTTGGTTTTTTTTTTGTAAAATTAGCGTCGACATAGCCTATCAACGCTCACAACTTTATTTTCTTTTCCGAATTGGAAAACGTCAGAATGCAGCGCAATGCCTCGTAGGATGAATCACTCAAAAGCATCGTAGAATATTTGCGGGCATTTATGTACATTAAGGTGTCTCAAACGTCGTGCAACAAAAAGCCGATACCGTTTTAAAATTGCCGATAGTGTGAAAAATTTCCTTCCGATAAATGAAATTGCGTATATCGAATTTCAAAATCGAAAAGAAAATATTGAAAAAATGTCTCTAACTTTTTTTCTCCGGATAGGGATGATAAAGATATGTAAACTCGGATAACGGATGGCATGTAAAGCAATACCACAAATTCGGAAAAATATCAACTCGGTAAAATGATACCCAAAGCACACTATACAGTGTTGATTATTTGATTTTTTTCCATTCGAAACGGGTCCATGATATGTCAAACGACAAAGGCACAGGCAATTTTCTTCTTCTTTATTCGCTTTTCACACAGTGTTTTCGCCGTTTCATGGCCCACCAGAAGCAGCGAAATGCACGACAGGATTGTATTTTCTCTAATTGCGCAGGCGGGTTTTTTTTTAGAATTTAAGATTATTAAGTTAAGAAAAAATGGCTTATACCTCCCAGGTGTTTGGGATATTTAGCATGTACTCTTCTCAACAAATTTTTTACAAAAAATATGAAAATTCAGTCGGGTTATGATTATGTGAAGCATAAAATTGAAGAAAAATGTTGAAGTTTACATAGATAGAAAACTCCAAATAAATGATAAAATTCGAATAAAACAAAATATGTACAATTACCTTAACTAGATCTGAAAGTGATTCAAAATTTGTTTTCCCAAATCTTTTTTAATTTAAATAGATGACAGATTCATACTGAGTAAAGTAAGGTACAATTCATTAAAATTGGCTGGACGTGTTTTCCGTTAATCACGTCCACAAGTTTGACAAAAATAGCTAAAAGTGAAATCGGAGAAAACGCGCTTCAAAGTTTGAGAAACACAAATACAGAAAGGTTTCGAGTGCTATAATTTACCCTACTTATAATTTACCCTACATATAATTTAAGCTACATATTTGCCAAGGATACACTAATACAGTACCTTTGCTGGTTTCCCTCTACGGATGCAGACTTTTGAGAAGGCAATAAAAGGATTGGGGCACCTTCAAATCAATCAAAGCGTTCCCTCGCTGCTTTCAGGTCGGAACCTGAAAAATACTTAAAATTTGCTTCTAAATGTTTGGATACACCTTTCGGATATATCACCTGAAGGTTTTAGCAAAAAAACAATAAATCTATTTTTTGACCGTATATTTTGAGTCCTCCTTAAATAGAACCAACGAAAAGGAATTTTTATCCGAATTGCAGCGTTCTTTTGCTACACGGTTACAAAAAAACAGGCCTATTTGTGTGACTGTGGTGGCCATGCGACATTTAGTTTAAAGGACAGCGCTTTATTTTACCCTGCTATCCATTACAATATTTCAAATATCGTCGTTTGTTACACCAACTTTCGGTTAAGTCAAGTCAAGTCAAGAGTATTATTGCGCAGGAAAGTAACAATTTCTATTATTTATTAAAAGTATTTTATTGGGCAAAATGTGTAGCAATTTTTAATAATCTTAATTTATTTATTAAAATTCTTGAATTTTGTCTTAATAAAAAAACTCTATTATATCAGTATAAGTATTTTCAAGACAATCTATGTATTAAAGGAATACTTTGTTCCAAGCTTTAAACTATTCCACATTTTGTCATTCGCTTGCAAAAAATATATATTTTTTTTGGGTCGACACCCTAACTCATCTATTGTGTGGCGGTGTGGCGGTGTTGCGATTTTAATGGCAAAGAGTGAGGATACTCCCAAGGTTTTTACAATAGCTGCATCCGTACATGGCAAGCCTACAAATAAAACTGTGCTTCAGGGCTTATTATACCACCCTATATGGTACTCAACCAAAATAGCGATCTGACGAAATCGGGTACCTACAAATATCGAAGTAAAATGACTTGATACTTTAAATATTGATACTGCCATTCCGAAAGTTTCAAAAATTTGTACTCTTCCATTCCATCGTTTAATTTTTTATTTGACCAATTGTTGGCAATTTTTGTATCCCCAATAAGGCACTTCAAACCTGAATAAACAGAACACACCTCATCTAGCATCGGGACCTTAATGCAGATTTGGCAAATAATTCGATTCGAAACTGGGGTTCAGTACTCGATTCCAAAAAAATTTGATTTAAAAGTATCGAGCACATGATATCAGTATCGTATCGAAATTCGTGTCCCTACCCTGCACTGGGTACATAAACTCATACATACTATGAGGCCATGGGAAAGAGAGCAGCTTCTCTACAAACAAATTTTTTAGTTATTTGAAAAAGAAGGATATATGAATAAGAAATTCATTATTTTCGGCCTCCTATTAAAGGACGTTACTCAGGATATTGCCGACACCATTCTAGTTAGGCTTTTCTGGTAAAATCTCTAGGTTTTTTTTTTTAATGTCAGTTAGACTACTCCTGTCCTAACGGTTATATGTGAAGAGTAATTGATAATTTATCTTTGAATATTATTTCGGTTACCTGGCAAATGTTTCCTGTACCACCGTGCGACAACCCAATTCGATTTATACCCGAACGTGAAGGTCAAATATAGCAACTCTGCTTTTTTTAAAATTTTTTTATGGAACGGCACGATTTTTTTTATGGACCTGAAGGTTTCAATAAGAATAGTGATTACAAAAAAGGGTCATAAGCTACAAGAAACACATAGCTACCAAATCGATCCAATTTTGTTACTCAGACTATATAAATATTTTTGATAACATGAAACCGCCACGCCCTGAACCATGTGAAAAGTTTTCGAGAAATAATTTCAACTACTATTCGTAATAAAGCATTAAGTAGACGAACCGAATACCCACACCATCTAACAACACTACAAAACAACAAAAGTGTAGGTAATTAACTCATCGCGTAGTTCTACATTGGTTTACCGTTATGCGGCAAGAAACACCAACAAACTAATTTCTTCATTAATTAAATGGTTTTATTTTATGCTTTCCCTTCAAAGAGGAGCAACTAAATTTAATTTTGAAAAACCACATACATTTGTCTACGAAATCGCGCCTTTTCTTAAATGCAAAAAAAAAACCAAAAAATTGAAGTAAATAAAACAAGACAAATGCAAAAAAACTAAAAACAAAAGTCCCTATGCCCCAGCCACATTACCACTGGTCTGGCCGTCGAGTTAATTGGCATTGGTAATTGAATTGCATTTAAATTTAAAATGTAATTTGTTTTTATTTCTGTCTTTCAGTCAGTTTTTTGTTTTCTATTTTTTTTTTTTGTTTCTTTTACTTTTACTTTCATTTGTACGCTACACTTTAGCTTCAGCTGTGGTTCTTGTCTGCGTCCGAGTAGAGCACAGTGCATTTTTGCATTTTGTGTTTCGATATTGTGGCAATTAGTATAGCAACATTTCCAAATGTCTCGATTGCCAATTGATTGATGTCTTCGACTGGCCATCGAGTCGAATTGAATTATTTCAGAAATTTTTACACAATTTTTGCGGCATGTTGTCACAGGACTGACATGGTAGGGGATAGGAAATGGTGTAATTTTAAAACAATTGAAGAATCAATATATGTACAACTATATTTTTTGTTTGCATTTAATGTTGCGATCAAAAGAATTTCAATGTTAATGCAGTGACTGAAAAGAAAACGGCGAATAGATTTGAATATTTAAAAAATGTCAGCACCTTATAATTCTAATAGCATTAAGTGCGACCTACTTGTTTTAAGCAAAATTAGTAAACTAATAAAACTTTTATTAAGTCATTGAGCTTAAAGTGTTTGACCAGAAATTTGTAAGCATGATTCTAAATTTTTTTATTTATAGCACATTAAAAGTAATTACTTAAAATGGTCACCTTAATGTTGTGGTTTATTTTTAGGTTTTTTTTCTTGTTTAATGAAAAGTAAAACTTATTTTTGGATTCTATGAATGGTCCATATTATTCAGAGGAATAACTTTTATAAGAGCAAAAATAAAATTCAAACAATAATTACTATGATAAAAAATTGCACGTTATTGATAACTATTATTTTTATACTGAAATTACAAAAGCCTATTGGTAAGAAATATAAATGAAATTTTTTCTTTTAGGCATCGATAACTGTTACTTAGAGTTGTATGCTTTAAAGTCTTTTCGTGATAAGTAATTACCAAAACCGCACACAGGAAAATATTTTTAAAGGGGTTTACCAATGGGTGCGCCAATGTCAGTGACATTGTTTTGATACATATATTATAAAATTCCTGCCATAATAATTATAAGGGTGAGGAAATGGTTTAAGTGTTAAAATACGGAACGATTCCATGATCATTTCGAGAGTATTGAAATGTTTGGCGTCATTTGGGAAGCAGTCCCGAAGTGGTACTGAATATGGCCCGGTATTGTCCCGAACTACGCTCGTAAAGGTGTTGAAATAGTTTCGTTTTGTCTCGCTCATAAATATTATGGAAAGACTTTTATAATATAAATCTCAAAATAATAGTTACTGAAGACTTAAAAAATTTAGCTCATTGATAACAGTTGACGACTTAAAAAATGTTCTCGCTAGTAGATATTTATTATCAAAAGGCTTTTGTAGTTTCTGTCTCCAAACAATATTTATTGATTATTTAAATAAAATAAAAGACTTTTATAATTCCAACGAAAACTTCAGCTTTCCTAATGAACGCTAGAAGGTCCTTGGTAGGCGAATTACCAACAGTTTGGGTATCAACTATGCTTTAGTTGAAGTACCCCAATCTCTATCTGGCAAAGGTCAAATAAGATAAGCTCCAAGGTGGCATTATCTTCAAGACATATCCAGCATTCTGGAACAGAAGATAAATTCAGCAGATGCGTGATGTGAAAACGCAAGAGACAATGACTGGCAAGAAGTCTTATATCTGATATCGGACCTACCAAGTGTTGCGAATTCCCGTCTACTTAAAGAGTAGCCGGAAAGCTGGGTCTGGCTGAGACGCCTAATAGCTCCCCAGCTCTTGTCCCGCGTCCATCCACTCAGTAATTAATCATTTCGAGGACGGCTAGCTAAGGCCGCAAAATGGTCCAGACTCCATTAAAGCGGTTTCCCATACTTTTCTATTTCATAATTGTGATCTCGTGCCAAACCGGTTTCAGCCCATCTTAAATCACTAGAATATTTTTTCGCGGTATTGTGCAGTTTCTTTCAATTGCAACGTAGAATGAACTCAGCGTTTAGCTTCAGAAAATATAGACTCAACGAAACTTGGTGCACACATTGTCCTCGACCAAATGTGGGTTGGTAATGCAAATAGGGAAAATCGAAATTGAATAATCCACTTAACAGTGTTTTATGAAAATCAAAAGATTGCGATATTTCATTAACTATAAAAGATAATTTGCTCAAACTTGATATACAGTAGAAAGGGAATGCGTTGGCTAACATTTTTTTTTGAGAAAATGGACGTGCCACTCTATAGCAAGAAATTTACATTTCAACTAAGTAAGCATTATTTTTAAAAATATAGGAGTTAGAAAAAAACACGTTCTCTTCTCGCATAATAGTTATTAACAAAAATGAAAGAAGTTCAATGTTTTCGTGTCTATCATAAAAAAAGGTAAAGTTCTATAAAAAACTAGGTTTCTTCGTAAGTCCCAAATTTGATCCCCCTTTGCACTTCAACCCAGTAAGCGCAATTTCTACTACAGAAATCGGGAACAAACCACGCGCCTCTTTCATATAACGGCAATTTCCAAAACAAAACAAAAACAACAAATTGAGAAATACATAGCAATAAAAGTTTTCGAAAATGTGCGTGGAATTTATTTTTGTTTTCATTTGCATAAATAAAAGTTGATTAAGTTTTCAAAAGGAAGTGTATTATAACTGGTTTTATTGCATACAAAGAGTATTGCTTGTCTGCTGCTATTTTTTAATCTTTTTACTTATTTACTTTGCATTTTCTATTTAACACAATATTTGAAATGTTTAAACGTTCTGTTGCTTTTATTTTGCACAGCACTATACGTATTTTCACACATATAAATGCATTTGAAATACATACTTAAAAATATATTCGGTTTTTTTACTTTCAGAATGCGAAAGATGCAAAATAAGCACAAAAAGGTTAAACCTCAACAAATTCTGCAAAAGAGACTACGGTAAGTAAAAAAGTAATCATTTTTCGGGGATCCCAGTAGGCGACAATTTTTGTATTGATATCGCAACTTACCATTGAGTTTTGCATATGTCAAGTTACAATATCGATTCGAAAAATTGTCGCTAACTGGTCAAAAAATCAGATGTATTGCTAAAAATTAAAAGCAACTGGCATTAGCTTTGGGCAATCAATCGGTCTTATGCCATGATCACACCTAACGAATAAAGTGGTGAGACAGCAACTCGGCCAAGTGCTAGCTAGAAACAGTTTGGTGAATATTCGATCAAGCAAACTGACAAGACAGTCGCTAGAAACCCATTTTATTTCCTGGGTCGAGTATTACATAACTTTCTCGGCGCAGCCCTATCTCGCCACTTTTATTCGTCAGGTGTGATTATGGCATAAGACTCAGTTGTTTTTAATTTTTAGCGATAGACCTGTTTTTTTTCTAACCGACTAGTAAAATAACGCTAAGTAGTATAACGAATGGCATGCAAAGCAACAACACAAACTCTGGAAAATATGCGAATTGACCCAACTTGATAAAATGGTATTCGACCAGAGATCCAATCGAAAATTTCAGTTTAAATCCAAATCCGCTTTTATTGATATAGTATTTTTTTTAATATATAACCAAATCAACCAAAAATTTACAGCTGAAATATTTTGTGTCCTTAAATAGCACCAAAAAAAATCGCATGTTTCATAAAAGATACTAACAGGGTTGCTTTTGCAACGAAAATAAAATTTTTTTCTACTTGAAGCTACTTGGTTACAAAAAAAAACCCAATTTGACATAATTTCGAAAAAAATAGATTTTTTGTATCCCCTTTATTACCTTATATTACCAAAGCCCTTATATTACCAAAACTATGGCACATTAACAGGCAGTTAGGGCCAGGACTTTTTTTTTTTTTGCATGCATTTTTTTATATTTTCTTCGTCGAAATCGTAGAGACACGCCTTTTTCTTTTAGCTTGATTTTGAGTTCTTTCGTCGTCGGGGATTTCTGAAAATTTGTCTAAAAACTCGGCTTCACGCCATTGGCGCATGAAATTTTTTATTTTTTTTTTAAATGCGATAACTTTACGAAAAAATCTTCCGATCTTCGAATTTTTTTCTATTTTTAGGAAAAATAAAAAAATATAAAGCGTAGCAAAAAACTTGAATTGTGATTTAAAAAAACAAACAAATAAATTTTGACTACAAAAATTTTAAATTGTATCAGTTTTTTTCCTTTATATTTTCTTCTTAAATATTAATATATGTATGTAAACAAAATTATGCAATAGCCCCTATTAGCCCAAATTCGTTGTTTGGGAATTATGATTTTTCAAAGTCATAGTGCCAATTATTCAGTAATTTTAGGCTTCATTTATAACACATGACATCATTTCGCGAAAAATTGCTCAATCGTTATGGTCTATGTTCTGTTAACAGTTAAAGGATAATTCTAGAAGAGAAAATTATAAAGCCTACTAAATTTTCGGAAAATATTTTTCATGTTCGTCTTTCAAATGTGTAAAAAATCAAATGAATTTTGACATTTGCAAATAGTCAGTATATGTCATATACGCCGGTACGCCCCAGGGCCTATCCATCAGCGGTCATAAAGGACTGCCGAGGATGTCCCGGGTACACAAATCACATGCGCACACAAATTTGCGTTTTAAGAAGCCACTGAACTGTCAAACTTTGTTGACAATTTAAATTTCATCGTAATGGATTCTAATCTGGTGCTATTTGATTCTATGCAAATCTTTTCACATTTCTGTGTCTTAAGGCAAATACAAAACACATGCGATTATTGTTTTTGGTCTACTGAGACTAACTGTTCCTTACCCTAAAAGCCCTTGATAGCAAAAAAACAAGCAAAAAAAACAGCATGCCTAATATACTAACCCATTAATTTCCCCCCTTTCATCTCATCCCACCAGCAATAATGGCGAAAGTGATTGGCCGCGAAGCGAGCACCGAAGTAACGAGCAGCAGCGAACAATACACCAAAGAAAATCAACAAATGGATCCCGACGACGAGGCGGAAGCCATGGAATCCAACACGCCCGAAACGGTCAAATACGATATACAAATCCAGGCGATTTTCAAGCGTACACCACTCGAGTACGCAACAACGAATACAATCCTAAAACGGGGTCCTTTGACTTGGATCATACCGATTAAGAATCTTGAATGTCGTTGTCCCAGAATCAAAATGAATCGGTAAGTCACTGGGAAGATTGAAACAACAAAGTAGCTTAAATTAAATTCTGCAAATTGTCTTTCATTCACTTGCAGCTCCTATCTGATACTGGGTAAAGATTCGGAATCGCCACCCGGCTATTTAGGTATTGGGCCGCGTTCCATTGTGATCGAGTGGAAGGATGAATGGTATCGACGTATGAAACGCTTCCAGCGACGTGCGCGAACGTGTCAATAAATTGAAGAGAGGAAAAAATGCAAACACTTTCACACGCACTCGTACACGCACACATACGCATAAGTAAATTTTAAATGTCTGTTTGTATTTACTACATATAATAATAATATTAATTTGAAATAATTTTTAAGTCAAAACTACTTAAATGAATACAAAATAAAACAAGCACATTAAAACAGGCACACACACATACACATACAATCAAAAATAAATACGTAAAAACATAATTTTTAGCTGTGTAAAAATATGCATAATGTGCCGGAAAAAAGTAATGGAACAGTAACTTTTTTTTATTATTCTCCGCGGTTTTTATTAGATTTTTATGAAGATATACCACATTTTATAACAAAAACTATATAAGTCCAAATTTGAAACTTTGTACAAAAAAATGTCAACAAAATTTCAAATTTATTAATCAGATTTTTTAGAAAGATTTTGAATATGAAATTTTGTACCCCATTAAATTCTAGTATAATAAAGTGCAAGTTTCAAGTGACTAAAAATTCGCGTTGATTTATGATAATTTTTTTTGCTACATATAACGAATGCTTAAAATATTCGTTTTTTAAGGGAAAAAATACGCAATACTCTCCAAAAAAAATTATCAATACGAATTTTTAGTCTCTAGCACCTTATTTTACTAGAATTGGATAAAATTACAAAGCCCATATTTTTTGGTAAATTTCGAATTCAAAAAATTTTACATTTGTATGAAATTTTTTTGGAATTTGGATTGGTTATAAAATGATTCATATTTTGATAAAAAATATTGAAAAAGTTTTAGCATGAAAAACATTGTGAATAATGTTAAAAAAAAAGTTACCGTACCAATACTTTTTTCCGCCACTGTATATTTTCTATGATACCTAGGCTTTTATTTTGGAACATAGATTTTGGATTAAAAAATGTGGCAATAAAGTGCGTTATTATTTAAAATTTCTTTTATATATGTATATTAATTTTCGCATTTATTTATTTGTACTCATATTATTAACTTTTTCGCTTATACTGATTTAGTTTTAATGAAAATGAAAAGGATTATAAATATAAATATAAATAATAAGTAAAATAATGACCCTTTTGAAATTCTAAGAGCCATTTCTAACTATAAAAAATATATATTACCAAAAAATGTGTGCTAAAATTTGAAAACAAAAAAAAAATATTTTTTATTTACCAAAATACTAGTTTTAAAGCAGATCTTTTAAATTTCCATTAAGATTGGTAATCAAAATAACTAAATACTTTTTTGTTGAAATGGTTTTTTGCATAATCATAGTAATTGGAAATAATAATATATATTTTTCATAAATAGCAAAAACTCTTCAAACGTAACAATTTATTTTTTTCATTACTCGACTATATTTCATTGTTTTTATTTCATATCTATTTATTTTTTTTTTACTACTTGACTGCTCCAAGCCAAATTTATATAAAGTGATGTCGATTGTCAGTCCTCAAAGCAGTGACAGCAAAAACAAATTTCTTTTAATTTGACATTTCTAGCAGTGAGGCGAAATCGCCCAGCTGTCCATTCAACTCCGCTAAGGCAATTTAATATAGGAGATGGTAATGGCGAAAAGGCGAATTCAAGGGGGCCAAACTGTAATGATAAAGCAAAATAGAAAGACGGTAGGCATCAATTTTTGTTGAATCAAAGTGTGAAGGGAAGAAATAAGAAATAATTTGTACACAAAATATTTCGGAATTCGATTTTGCAGGTATTTCAATAGTCAATCAATCAGCCGAACGAGAAGAAGAGGAAATCAGATGCTTTACTAACGTCACCTTTTATGAATTCGCCTTAAACTCCGCCTAATTGGTATGCGCCTTGGATTATATTTGTTCTTTTCTTGGATATTTTTAAGGCGAATTCATATGTGGTGATGTTATTAAAAAAGTTGGGGTCTTCTTCTTCCATTATATTCGTATTTTTCTTTTAACCATGACATCGTAAAAGCGAAAATGGCATCCATTCTCTTTTATCGGGGCAACCTAAAATTGAAAAATGTATGTGTGTGCGTTAAAAATTCGCCTTACCATCACCTTATATGAATTCGGCTTGGATATTTTGAAAATAATCAAAGAATCACAGTAATAAAGAAAAATCCAAGTAAATTAAATTCGAAACTTTCCCAGAAAATTCAAAAAGCATCAGGCACAATCGAGTAGAATCAAAGCAAAAAAACAACATGCGAAAATTGTATGGAAACTCAAAACAAGTCAGACTTTGTCAATATTTTCTGAATGTATACCTATCCTGTAACAAAACACTCGATGGAGTTGCAAAAGTTACCCCGTATGGCTTTTTACAGCCTAAACTTCTAAAGAAAAATTCCGAAAATGTGTTTCTTTAGAGTTGCAAACTGATTGAAGAAATTTTGGTAGAAGAAAATTTCCTTTACTTTACTTATGTTACGTTTTCAAAAAAGTTTAACAAATAAGTAGTTGGAATGAGCGGAATGAAAGGTTAATGAAATGCAAGCATACGTCTGAGCGAAACGAAGACATATGCAGTAAAATTTCACAAGGAATATTTTAGCAAAATATTTTAACCCATTTATACCCACATAACAGAGTCGTTGTGATCCTTACTTAAAGAAATCCCTCAAAACCCTAATTTGAAAGTTGCTAGAGGATTAAAATTTTCTAAAGAACTTTTCTTCGGACAATTCCACTAGAGTAATCTGCGTGCTATTAAAGTCGAGTTCCAAAGAAAATAAAATAGCAATTTGTTTCATATAAAATTCAAATAACGGCACTGTTAACTCGCAATGTTAACCTTGATGTTGGACATTTCAAGGGGAAAATTTGCCTTTTTATTTTCTGATTTTGTCTGAGAAGACCGCTAGTAAAATTGTTCGAAGAATCATTTTCTATAAAAATTCAAATCTCTTGGAGTAAGGATCAAAACAATACTTTTTGGTGAGAGCTAATGGGTTAAAATGTTCTACGAAAAGATTTACCGTGAAATTTTACTGCATATTTTTTCATTTCGCTTCGACGGTAGGTACATATGTATGTACATATGTATCGTTTAATTAATTTTTTCACTTTTTTGAAAACAACTTAGGCCGAAAATATTAGTAGATGGTGTAATGAAATAATCAGTACTCAATTATTTCACGCATCCTTTTTTGTTTTCTTTTATTGGACACTAATCATGATTATATTTAATTATAATGATTATAAAGAACGGTTGTGCGAAAAAGGATTAATCATCATACGAATGAAAAAATTATAATTATCGATTTAGCAATCAAGGCGAATTAATAATCGTAATTTAACTGAAAGGTTAGTATGCTATTACATCAAAAAAACAGTTAGTAAAACTTCAGATAAAGTCGTTCAAAATTTGAGTTTGCATAATATTTATAGGCGAAATTTCGCAACACTCGTTCAAAGCTTTGAAATGTCATTTCTATTTAACGGTAAATTATTAACAGTTTCTGCTCCAATATTAGCTACAGTAACTCAATGTAAAAATGTTTATTTTCTGCAACATATTTTCCATAATTTTTTTTATAAAAATTCAATAACATACATTTTTTTATACAAATATATTTCATTCAATAACATAAACCATAAAAAGCCAAATTTTAAACTTTGTAAAATTTTTTCGAAAATTTAACAAATTTGAAAAAAACGACGTTATAATTTTCAATTATTTTCTCAGAATTTCGGAAATTTTTCAATATAGCCAATTCATTGTCTCTAATAACCCGAGTAACTACCAAAAAAATTTCTTTAAATATTTGAATTCCTTATATTAGCAAATGTAGGCTGAAAGGTCCATTTAAAACGTAAACAATTATTTTTAAATTGTTATTTATGGCATGCAATCATTTTTTTTCAAGAAACATTCGAAATAAAACGCAATACCATAAGTATTTCGCCAAAATTAAAAAACAGATTTAAAACAGAAAAAAAACAGATTTTTAAAAGAAAATAATCGATGTTCTAGAGGAAATGCGAAAAAATGTTAGCAAATGTTACTTAATTTTTTTGTACAGTGACTCAAACAATTGAACACATTTTGTTATTTTTTTGTATCATATTTACAATATTTCCATGATAAATTTTTTTGTCAACTTTTTATAAAAATATAGTTGGTGATATAGAAAAAAACATGTACATCAGAATCTCAAACTTTGTACATTATTTTTAAAAAGTAATCGAAAAATTCTGTCAAAATCTAAAAAATTTTAATTTGAATTTTTTGAAAACTTTTGAGTATGCAATTTTTTAACTCACTTTATTTTAACAAAATAATGTGCAATCCTGGAATGCCTAGGAATTCCGTCACTTTTTTGAAAATAACGGGATGGATTTTATAAAAATTCGTGTAGATTTTTAATATGTTTTTTTATGTTGGCGGTCTTTGAGACTTGCGGATAATTATACTAGAATTGAATGGGCTACACAACTACTTACTTGCACAAAGGTTTTTTTCTTATTTATATTAAGAAGTTTGAAATTTTAGTCAAAATTTTTTAGAATTTTTCAAAAATTTTGTACAAAGTTTGAAAGTCTGATTTCAATTATAATTGATGTATTTATAAAAAAGAAATTATAAAAACAAAATTTAAAAATTTAATTTTATAAAAAATTAACAAAAAAAAATGTTTCATTTTTCAAAAATATTGCGAAGTTTAAAAAAACCAACATGTGGTCAATTGTTTAAGTCACACACACTTTATATGCGGAAGGATTTTTTTTTTCTTTTTTTCAAAATTACTTTTTAAGGTTTTTAAAATAACTTTTTAAAATTTCACTTTTATTTCGAAGTTTTTGTTTAAATACATACTTAGTAAAAGAAAAAGTACTTTTTGAATTACCAATATTTGAAAGCCAAAAAATACATTTAAAAATAATATTTCAGAAAAAAAATCAAATCATTAGCATTCCTGAATATTAATTATTTAGCAATATAATTTTATGCCATACATTTTGCCATAACATACTAACTATTTACTAAACGCTATTGTATTTTTAGTCCAATAATAAGCAGATCCTAAATATTTACACTAAGCGATAACGGGAACCCACACACACACATACATGCTTACGTTTTGTAAATGTGTGGAACACAATAAATAGAACTGAAACAATAAAGAATGGGCCAATAAATTACCTACATAAAATAAATAAAATATACAAACAAAACATAAATACATACATACATGCAAAAAAAAATGGAAACAAGAATCAAATGTACGAAAAAGCAATAATGTTTAACACACCGCACAATAAAAGTATTAAATATTTATATTATCTTTATGTACTTAAATATACGAACATACTTACAATGCATACATAATTATATAGAAACTGAGAAAAGCAGTTAATAAAAAAAACAAAACATAAAAACAAATATCAAAAATAACTATACATAAAAATGTACGTATTTAAAAAATTTTAGCAAATAAATTTATTATTTTAATATATGTTATAAGTGTGCATTTTAAAGTGAAAAGAAAATATATAATTAAATATTAAACAAAAATAATGCAAATAAGTCGCCCAATTATTAGTAATGTAGTGCTAAAAACCAATACTAAAAGCTGTTTGTTTGTTTTTTTTTTTTTTTGTAAACAAATACAATGTTAAAACAGTTAATTTATTTAATACGGTAAGCAAGCAATTCAAAGCTAATAAAATTTGAATTCAAATAATATTTAATACGCCACTACTTTAATTATTTTTTTTTTTTTTTTGATTTTAAAGTTGTTTAATTTTTTATTATTATTATTTTTCCTATTCTTTTTCTTTTTCTCATTAAATAATACATTTTCAGTTGCCCAATGGTCAATTACCGATTTTTTTAATGCAATTTAATGTGTAATATTTACTAATAATATATCGACACAAGTTGAAATAATGTTTATAAGTAAATAAGAATGTTAGCGAATAGTTTGACAAGTCGAAATCGCTTTGAATTACGGCCAATCTACTTACGCATTTCCGCAAACGGATATTTCCACTTCGAAATTGAACTTGTAATGATTTAATGTCTGCAGCGAATATATTATATGTACTTATGTATAAATAAAACAAATAAATATTAATGATGTACAGTTGAAACTACAAGATGTTTATTTTTACTCTAAAACAAAAGCAGATTTCTGGACAAGGCGAGTTCATACAAGGTAGTAGAAGTAAAAACAAAAATTGCGTTAACTAATTATGCGCGCAATGACAGAAAGCAGTAAAACTAATACGAGTACGCACATCATTTTGACACTCAAAATCACCGAGGCGAATTCATGTAACCCATGGACTACAACCTTGTTCTTCTTTCCCAATTCGCTGGGTTGTTTTGTAACACACAAAAAATACATGAGCAAACTCGGCGAATTCAGATTTTGACATTTCAAAATACATGGACCATACTGAGCGAATTCAGATTTCGACATTTCACTCGCAGAATTACACAAACAAAATACTCAGCGAATTTGCCTTGGTTATCTTGCTGTTACCTTCTATGGAACCATTTTGCTCAAAATCTTAGAGGCGAAAATCACAGCTGTTCTGGTCACATCACCATGTATGAATTCGCCTTGATCGCTGATTCGCAATTCACAGCAAAAGAGGAGCTTTGGTAATTGTGGTAATGAAATTGAGAAACCGATTTTCCAATCACTCACGCATATTTGCCCCTTGCATTAAGCCTTGGGAAAGATTTACGGAAAAAGGATTGGACAAAAAGTGCGCATAGGTCTGTATATCTCCTCCACAAACCGTCCACACTAAATGGTTTTTTAGCGCCAGTTTCACCAACTAATCTTAAACAGAAGTTTAGTTCTAGTTGATAAAACTTTTAGCTAAGATCAGTTTAAGATTTTGTTTATGTTTGCTTTTCACAATTCATACTTAAATTCTTGGTCATCATGTAGCGATTATATTGTGCTATCGTCATCTTTAGTTATTTTGAAATTCATAATTTTTTTTTGCTCCTATCAGCTATTAGCTAAGATAGGAACAGTTTAAGTCACCAATATTCGTGACTTAAGTTGAACTTAAGTTTTGCTCAAAAGTGGTTGGTAAAACGGAAAATCATAAACAAGGCTTAAGCTCAACTTAAAAATACATTGTGAAACTGGACCTTGAAAGCTTATCGAGGGATGATGAATGCATTTTTCCATTCTCAATATATTTGGCACAAATATGCACCAACTATTCCTAGTAAGAGCAGGACAGATTCAGAGGAATTTTTCCAGGCAAGTTTTGGTAAATCGGATCATCATTACTATGGTGACCATGTGCTGTCCCCATAGATTGTGTCCTGCACTTAATCAACTCCTTGTAACTCTTTCTTTCTCTGTTTGAAAAGAAACTTCACCATCACCGTATCCGGTCTTTTCAGGATGCACTTGGTTATTTTATAGTTGTCGGTAAGAAACCAACGTCTTATTCATGACGTCGTGACAATCCCTACCATACTTGGCCCTATAATTGGTTGTGATCCAATTGTGTATTCGCTACCTTCAACACCACAGTGTCGCGGCATCCATTAAGTTCAAGCTTATTCTATTTTGCAACAGAGTTCAACCACAGCTTAGTTTCCTGGACAATTTTCGAAAAAGTACGAGCGGTATCCAAGACCTTTAGTGCAGCTTTGCAAATTATGATTTGGTATCCGCGCCACCTTTCGCCAATTATCCAGTCCACTACCTTAAATATAGCAAAAGTCTCCGATTGTAAAACCTTTGGCATTGCATTTAAGATAGAAATCGTCGAAAATCGTCCACCAGGTGCCAGCCAGCCTTTCCAGTGTAGAAAAGTTTTTGCAGAGTCTCTCTGGAGAGTGCATAGATCTACCCATTATTCTCTTCTGAAAATCTTACGGTATATTTTCTACCAAAATGGGCACTCGGTATCAGTTTGTTACTTGCGACCAAAAACAAAGTGTGTTATTATGAGAGAACTCTCTGTGCCCGGAGACCTCAACGGCGTGCCACAATCCAAAAGAGTGTATTAGACAATTCGTTTTCCCGACCTAACACCCTAATCGTTACTAAAAGTTCTCCGACACTAACCGAATACTTTCAATGCTCAATTTAACTTCAGTTCGACGTTCGCTTTCCAAGTCAACTTAAACCAACTTTCTATCTAGGGTTACATCCAGGTATTTCACTTCCTAGGAAAAACTTCCATTGTATACTTCCCTACTTACAGCCTCACTTCGATCTTTGCTACAAAGTCATGTAGAACAAGGTTTTCCGGCCTGGTATGCTTGTTGATGAATACTGAGAGGAATTGCGACCAAAACCTTTGATCTTTCGGGAGTGCAATCAAATGATCAAAAGCCAAACAAGTTCAAAAAATTCTTTGCAAGAGCATATCAAAAATATTAGCAATTTCGATGAAATATTGTTAACATCTGTCATTGACTTCAGTTGTCGAGTGACTTTTTTAACCTTATGATAGAAAAGATGCAGAGGATATCGATATCATCGACCCCAACCAAAACGTCGTTACTTCTGTTTTTTCCAAACTGGATAAAGGACCGAAACGTCTCGGTCTGGAGGTGAATGAGGGCAAAACTAAGTACTTCCTTTCATCAAATAAACAGTCAGCGCTGTTGCGTCTTGACTCACTGTTGACAATTACAATTTCGAAAAACGGGACAACTTTGTTTATCTGAGAACCAGCATTAACACCTCCAATAGTGTCAGACGGGAAATCCAACGTAGAATCTCTCTTGCCAACGACTACTACTTTGGGCTGAGTAGGCAATTGCGCAGTAAAGGTCTCTCTCGATGAACGAACACCACGCTCTACACGTCTCTCATCATGCCCGTGCTATTGTATGGCGCTGAAGAATGGACACTGTCAGCATCGGATGAGACGGCCCTTCGAGTGTTCGAGAGAAAGATTATCCAAAAGATTTATGGACGCCTACGTCTTTGCGACGGCGAATACCGCAGACGATGTAACGATAGGCTGTATGAGCTTTATCGCGATATAGACATAGTCCAACGAATTAAAATACAGCGGCTATGTTGCCTGGGACATGTCGGGCGAATGAACGAAAATGCTCTAGCCCGGAAAGTATTTAACTCGGTTCCAGCTGGTGATGGTAGAGGAAGAAGACGGCCTCCTCGGCGTTGAAAAGACCAAGTGGAAAAGGGCTTGACTTCACTAAGCGGCAATTAATTATTAATTTATTTACCCTTATATCTCTTTTATGCTAAAAAAAAAACTTCAAATACTCAGGTAATGGTTGAAATGTTGCTCTTTAAATTACACCTTTCTAAATATGTGTATTCAAAGTGAATGTGAGTACGAAATATATTTTTTTTTAATATGATTCGTAGTTGCAGAAATATGCAACCACAAAACAAATTCCGGGATATTACCAGACAAAAAAGCATTAATTGCAACAGGCATTTAAAAGTGCAAAAAAAAACCTCTACTGCAATGAACCGCAATTTAATCATAAAATGGCCAACACCTCAAAAATGTTTGTGTGGAGAGTATTTATATGCTTTTTCCATTTGTACACTTTGCACACTTTGAAAAAAATATGTTTGCAGTTAAAAGAGCTCACTAACCACAACATACCCCGCAGGAAAATTTAATCACTTTCTCACTAAGAAAATTTTAAAAATGTTAGCCTAAAAATTCGACTGGGGGATATATCAAGAATGTATAATTTGAAACTATTTTCGAAACTTGAATGGTGACTTAGGAAATGTAGGTATGTTAAACCAATTTATATCTAGAAATAACCGATTTTTGCACACTGCAGTTACTAACACTACGCAGTACTAAATATACTTATAGTAAAACTTAGTTATTTTTTACTTACTTACTTACTTAATTGGCGCTATTACCGCTCAAGCGATTTTGGCCGAGCTTCTCCTACAATATGTGTTGTGCGTCTTGATGTTGTACCACAAATTGAGGGACCTACAGTTTTACACCGACTCAGAACGGCGAACGTTTTTTTGTGAGAAGTTTTTTCTTGTCAGAAATACACTCGGAGGCCATTGCTTGCGAAGGGGCGACCGCCAATGGAAAAAATTTTTCCATAATTTTTGATGTTACTTGCCCAGGGCAGGCCTCGAATCCGAGACCTACCGAATGAAGTGCGCACATGCTACACACTTGGCTGCGGCGTCATTTGAAAATAAAAAATGATCTCAACATTTTTAGAGATTCTACTGAACTCAATCCGGGCTGTTTCGTGAGATAATCTGATTTCACTTGGGTTATTAAAATATATTTATGTATTATTTTTTTTAAATTTTTTCGTGAATAAGTCTTCCTAAGCCTCTTTTAGATCAAACCAATATTAAAATACTTCAGTTATCTTATAAATTTCACTGAATTTATGTTTTCTCAACAGCTAGTTCGCCTTTCCAACCTTAAAA
Organism: Anomoia purmunda; assembly: GCA_951828415.1. Classification (NCBI taxonomy): domain Eukaryota; kingdom Metazoa; phylum Arthropoda; class Insecta; order Diptera; family Tephritidae; genus Anomoia; species Anomoia purmunda. The sequence continues at coordinate 51,847,998 of OX639995.1, forward strand.
CTTTCGTTTGACACCAAGTAGAAGAATTTCAGTGACCTTGCCAATCAAATGGAATCAACGTTCAAAATTAATTGAATTAAACTAATATTTTTTAACAAGTGGCAGCCCTTACATACAACTTTTTAAGCCTACTTCCATTCAATCTCATGCCGGGAAGAGGCCCTTGACATCACTATAGCAACAAACTCCCCCGTTCTTGTAGTAAGGAGCTGGATAGTTTCGCAAGAAATCTCCTTTCCGGATCATCGTACGATCCTTTTCGAGATAGGCTGGTAGAGAGAGGGTAGATCAGGAATTGCAAAAGTGACATCTTGGAGTATATTTGATAAAGTCGTCAGCTATAAACTCTGTAGAACCAAACCGCCCATTAATTCTCCGGAAAATCTAGATGATCGAGGAAAAAAGGAAAAATTATCGAGGAAAAGGTTCAGGTTGCCTACGGCGTCGCTTGTCTAATTTTTAGGAGCAAAAATACCCACTTTCCGTGGTGGGACAAGCGCCTGAGTGACCTGAGGTCCAATCTCAGAGGCGTCGTTAATGATTGCTATTCAAGGAAAAATTTTCAAAAATATAGGTCTTCTCTGATGGAATACAAAAGAGCCATACGTAATGCAAAACAGAAATCCATGCGGGATCATTGAGAGTCGATTGAGTCCACGAAGGATTCCACACGACTGGCTAAAATTCTTGTTAAGGACCATTCGAGTGATGTATTCGTAAAATGAGCTGACGTTACACGGGTAGCATTATCAGCCGAAACTCTGGACATTCTAGTAGATATCCACTTTCGGGAATATCCTGTTGAGACAATGCACAGGAGACTGAGCCGGTGCTGCAGATTGTACCAACAGGGCGGCTGGGTGAAATAATTAATGGTTTTTCACCAGACAAATCTCCAGGGATGGATGGTAGGTATCCTCCCTATTAGGCTGAACAAGACTCAAAAATCTTTGGTAAGGGAACTGAAGGAAATCTTCACTGTTTGCATTTCTTATAACCATATTCCGACTACCAGCAGGAAAACAAGCGTTGTTTTTATTCCAAAATCTGGTCTGGCTGTGTTTCCAAGCAGAAATTCATTGATGAGGGGTGAGGTTCCAAAATGAACTCTCGAATCGTTGAAACGATCCATGTCGATCAAACTCCTCTCTTACCGCAGTGTGTTCCAGGCGGAAGTTTTCGCGATTTGGCAGGCCTTTAAATCGCTTGAAGATAGGAACGTAATGGTTAAGGTAATCATTATTTCTGACAACCAGGCATCAATAAAGGCGCTAGCGGCACCAAATATTGGCTCAAAAGCAGTTGGGTCTTGTAAACAACACATTGCCTTTTTAACCTTTCTAGAAATCTCTGCCAACTGGGTGCCCGGGTATAAAGGAATCGAAGATAACGAGAAAGCCGATGAGCTCACTATCGGGATGGGTATATCCCTAGCCGTAGCGAAGGGAAATATATGAAACTTCTATCTCAACAAGACGCTCCGAAAGTGGAAAGCTACCACTACTTGCTGGATATCAAGAACTTCCGGGCGGGACTGCAATGAGAAGAACAGGGGTATTCTTTGTAGGTATAGGGCCGTTGTTCATAAACTTATTGCAGTATACACGGGCCACTGGACTTTGGGCACGCATGCGGGAAGAATGGGCATTCCGCGTAACGAATACTGTAGAAGCTGCAGAGGCGTACCCACGAAGGAAGCGGTCGAACAGTCCTGTGCAAATGCCCGACTCTAGCCCGCATTCGTCCAACATCCTTAGAAAATCATATTCTTGATAATTTGGGCCAGGTATCTAGGATCGAGACCTCCAACATAGAAGACTTCATTAACAACTCTGGCTGGTTGCAATGCCCATCCCTCCATTACTCAGTAGGTTTTGTCGAGTTTATGGCATCAAAGCGGCAGTACTTCAGATACTTGAGTGATATGAGGTGAAGCCATTTTACTTACCTGTCTACCTATACCTTTTTCTTTTCTTATTTTTAACGTTTTAAACAGGCGCCAACTTCCCATAATAAACTAATTCTGTTGTAGCCTATGTAACGGACTATACATGCCAAATCTTTTGTTTAATAGCTAGTGGCAGCTGTCTTTAGTATATATAATATATTTTATATGTTAATCCATATTGCAAGCTGTTTAGGTGTCATTTTTTGTATAAAGTCGTTCAGACGTTTGGACGTCAGAAGGTAACAAACATAACCACATACTTTCACATTTATACTAATAATGGGATTTAAATTTTAAAGTGTCTACAATAGAACGTCGCCATTCCAAAGCCAGGAACCCACCAGAGAATGTGCGACGGGCACCAATCCTGCCAATCGCATAAATATAAACCAACGACATTGTGGTGTTGATTTAATATTGCATACTATTTTATCAAAAGATGTCCCGAGGAAATCAAAAAAACATTTTCGATAGACCATAAATGTTGCCGAAATTGAAAATAATTTGCAAACGAGCGCATTAATCACAAACATTTTCGAGCGAAGCGGAGAGTGGGAGAAAAATATCACCATCTGCGCGCAACAAACCACACAAGGGAACCAAAAATATTTCCATAAATGCAATGCAATACATGAAAATTCATAATTTGGGGAACAATTTGTGTTGCACTTTTTAATTCAATAAACCCATCTGCAATTGCTTTGAAAATTGTAGTGGGGGAAAAGGCCGCCACCAAAGCGGCAGTCGTATCAATACACCGGCAAACTCTTATCGGCCGTGGCCGCCACAGCGCCTGAACGACCTGGAATCGTGTAAAACACATCCGGTGCATCCGGTTCCGCCAAACACACGCAGTGCCTCGAATTCACTTACTGTATATAATATCTCGGCATTTTTATTTAAATTTTTTTTTTTTGTATAGCAAGCACTTCCATGCATTTGTGCCACCCAACTCGCTCTCTCTCTCCCACTCTCGATTGCATTGCATAACGGCAATGAAATAAATCCTTTTATTTGTTCATAATTTCCATAGCGACCGCAACAATTGTCGTACAACAAACAATACCTTGGTGGCGGCCATTGTGGCAGAAGCGTTAACAGTTAAGCGAATATCTGCAGCAGCTGGCGCGCAATCCGCACTGCAATATGCGATGTGCACAACTAGACAGTCAGACCAGCCCATACTATCCGAAATTTGAGCAAAACTGCATCCGCTGTGGTTTTCATTACATTTATTGTCATGTGTTTTGTATGTTACGTTGTTGCTGTTTTTTTTTGTTTTGTTTAATTTAATAAATCCAGTGATTGCATTAATTTCTCGTTTGTATTCATACTGCATGTCGGAAGCGGCGGAAGATGGGGTGAGGTGTGGCGAGCTGAACTCAACTGAGTGTAAGTATTTCGGCGTATGCTTGCGCGTTTTGGAATCGGAAGTAAGCAAATAGATAAGTTTATATTTAGCAATGGCAGTTTATGGCATTAAAGTACCGTTGTGAGCGCTCTGCTTAAGCCCTCTTATATACTTTTCTAATTTTACTTCAATTAATTTTAATTTTTTTACGCACTTGAACTTGAAAGTTTGTGAGTGAGTTTGTTTGTTACCTTTTCACTCCTAAACGGCTTGATGGATTCGAATAAAACTTGATAGATAAATAGCTTGTAACTTGGAATAGCATATACTTTAAATAGTTTAAAGAGAGTTGCCACCTGTTCAAAAGTCAAATACAATCTAGTATACTGCCATGTGACATCAAAGTAGAGTCTCAGCCAATATAAAGGGTGTTTTTTTTAACATGTGGTTTTCAAAAGAAAAAATATAACGCATATAATTTAATGTTATGGCCAAGATTTCAGCAGGAGGAAGATTAAGATAATTGGTATTTTTAAAGCGGAAGACCGCCCTGCATGTGGTGGTACGGATGATTGAATGTTCGCTTTACTACAAAAAAATTCCTATGACCTCCTTCACTATAATGAGAAGAGGATCAAAGGTCTTCTTTGTAGGTCAAGGACCGTTGCCCATAATCTTTTTTGCAGTATACACGGACCACTGAACTTTCCGCACGCATGCTGAAAGAAGCTGCAGAGACGTAGCCACGAAGGAAACGGTCGACCAGTACTGTGCAAATGCCCGGCTCAAGCCCACATTCGTCTGACATCCTTAGGAAGCCCTTTTCTGAATAATCTAGGGCAGGTATCTTGGATCGAGACCTACAACATGGTAGACATAACATAACCCTTCCATTACTCAGTAGGTTTAGTCGAGTTGGTGGCATCAGAACGGCAGTATTAGTGCCACTTTGGCGACATGGGTTGCAGCAATTCTACCTACCTACCTACCTTCCTTCATAGACCGTGAGTGGGCCGCCATTAAGCTCAATATAGATTCTATTTATGTGTCGCTCATGGAAGCAGGGATTGAAATCTGCGTCCGGGCACGCATTGGATCTCTTCTAAGGCATAGGGTAATTCACGTCGAATTGCGATACCAAAGCAGGGTCATATATGCAGTTAGTGTCACACTACAGGGAGGAAAGCTATCACCGTTATTATGGTTCGGGGTCTTCAATAAAGTACTGGTAAATGGTATGGCAAGATAAAATGAAATAAATGTATCATATTTATTGTAACGTAATTAAAATTACTGTATTATTATATTTACTGTGTATTACAATGAATTAATTCTGACTAAATAAAACTAAGTCCATTAAACCGTTTTAAAACTAAATAAATGAAAAACTGAAATCAATAGGGTTTGAAAACAAATTAAACTTAGATTTTTAAACTGGAATACCTTATTTATTTGATTTATATTTTATATTTATTATCTTTATTATGACATCTAATTTTACCTTTTTCTTACTTTTACGTTTTTTAATTTTATCTGTTTCTATTTTATTACTATATTTATTTCACTTTTTATGTATTGTCGTTGCCTTTTTTTTATTTTTACATTTTACATTTAACTTTATCTTTGTGTTTATTTAGTCTGTTTCGACTTTATATTTAGATTTAAACGTTGTTATTTATATCTATTATTATATACAGTGCCGGACATCTGATATCGGACAAAATTCTGTACTTAATACAGTTTCCTACTTATGTTTACTAATTTTTTTTTAATAATTTTTTTATAATAGTTTAACTCATTATTTAACATAAAACATATGAAAAAAGGTTTCAAACTTTATATGAAAATCACAAAAACTCAATGAATTTCAAAAAATTCCCATATATTTGTAAGCAGAATTTTTAGAAACTTTCAATCAATTTCAATAGAATAAAGAGCTAGTTACAAGTGACTAGAAATTCTTGTTGATTTTTTATGTTTATTTTTTCCCTTGTTATATGGAAGAAAATGCCGAACAACGTCAGCAAACAAAAAATATAAATCTTTCTAGAAAAACAAAAAATGTTTAAATAATGGCCATTGTTTTAATATAAACTATGTTTTTCTTTAGAAGTATGCAAAAGGTATTTATTAAAAAGAACGTATAAATACTTTTAATTAAATATATAATATAAATACATATGTAAGTTGGCAAACAATAACGGCACGATATCAGTTTTGATTTATATGCAATTATTAAAATTACAATAACTTGAAAGCAGGGACAAAAATTCCTGATTACAAATCATAAAGGATTTTATTCTTCCGAGTGAAATTTTAGTAAACGACTGCTGAAAGATAATGAAAGAAATTAAAACCATGAATGAAATACTTTAAAATTAATTATTCAATTCACTTTAACGTCCCGGAAACAAAGTAGCACACCAATACCATCGCAGGTTTGTGAAGTATTCCATGGCGCAATATCATAGAATTAAAAAGTATTTTAGTGACTTTTTAGAAAAATTCATTTTCATTAGGTTTTACAAATACAACAACTTAGACCCATTTCCAACTTTTTTAAATTACATTGGGCATCTGTACAAACGAAATTGGAATAAATAAATAAAATATACCAACAGTACGAGTGTGCTATTTTATTTTTACTAGTTTTCATTTGGGCTCCGCACCCGCTGAGGAGTAAATCTATTAGAATGGTCAATTCTTTCCGTTCGAGACATAGTAGTTTGCAGATGTTTTCGAAGACTCCTCAAATTTATTTGACGAATCACCCTCCTGGTTAGTCTTGGTATTTGCTTCTTGTGCCTACGGATCATCGTCCATCGTCATCTCAAGTTGGATCAGATTATTCAATTATTAGTAACGTCGTTATTGTTCTTTCTTCATCCATAATGATAAAAAAAAAATGATTGAAATTTAAAAAAAAAGCATTTTAAATAGTGTAAACCCTTACTTTCACTAAGTATTAGTCGCCCCTGAAATAAATAAATACATTTATTTGAGTACTAGTCTAAGTTTGAAAATTGGTTTTTTACCCAAATCCCTGACTTATAACTGTAAAAAACTAGCTCACTTCAAAGCCCCTGTGATGCCCAAAACAGAATTGTGGCTGTTGTTCTTCCGGCGGAAAAATACTTAGACTTATTTCTATATTCTCCGCCGGGTCGGAGACTCAGTAGTTGCGTTTCTAGTGACCTAATGTAAATATGTCTGTTTGATAAACGAAAGTCAAACAAAATGACATTAATATATTATATTTTCAGAAGAAAAGGAATATATACTTTTAATTTTATTAACACCACAAAATGTCAGCTAAAACCCGTCTCGTCGCAATTGCGTTTACCCGCCCGAAATTTCCGACCGGAATAGAACAGCTGTTCACCGCAAGCCAACCCGTTACTCGCTGTTACAATTTTGGTTCGGGCATGATGGTAATTTTTGATTTGTTAGATTTGTTGACATTTCCGTCTCCCATTTCTTACAAATTCCCAATTTTAACAATTTACTATTAACCGGAAACGCAAAAACCGGAAGATTCTACAGGTTTTCGACACTAGCGACTCCACGGAAGCGCACATGTTTCAAACTTTTCTCTTTTTTGACAGTTACCAAAGTTCATTACCAATTCTATTTGACATTTCATCTTAATTTGGCGTTCGCTTTACGTCAGTACGCTTTGTTGTAGTTCGCATGCAAATTCGTAATATTATCAATTTAGCGTTGCCGTAATGAAATAAAATATCTTGCAAGTTTTCAACCAAATCAAAATTAAAGATCCAACGTGCATATTGCGTATAAAAGAAAGCAACCTTTTTCGAAAACGTTTATTTTACGAGAAACTCATTGTTTTGAGCATTGCTATAAAGTAATTAAACAATTATAGTGCAATTTTCGAGTGTCATATTTTTCTAGCCTGCATTTTTCAAGTGTTCAAATCAGTCTGGCATCCTACTATCTCAACAAGGCTGACAAATAACAAAATACTACAATAGAGCTTTGAAAATCTTCGTAGAAAGTCGCAAAACAACAAAAAAATTAAATGTGTGGCAATAGTTTTATTTGATTTGATTTAAAACGTAGCAAATAGTAAAATTTAAGTAAAAAAGTTCGTCGAAAAAGTGCAGGCTTCCGCCGAAACCGACAGGAACAGCTAAAGACTGATTTGGGCTCGAGTATACCTCTGGGATTGTGCGTGACTGTTGCTATCGCTGCCAGGGCAGAATAAGAGCTGACAAATGGCCGGGTCTGCGCTGAGACGGCTAATGGCTGAATACAAACGTAAGTAATGAAATACCTAATGCAGGTGACAAACACAAAGTTGCTACTTTGAACAATTGCATAATTTAACTAATGAAATCGGAAGCACCAAAGTGCAATATGTTTGCTTGTATGTATAGTATATGGGCAATTTTTTGTATATTGTTTTTTGTTTCTTTTACAGAGTTGACTCTGGACCCGCCGGAGGGCATTGTAGCTGGGCCTGTAAGTGAAGACAACTTTTTCGAATGGGAAGCGCTGATAGCGTAAGTTGCTATATGTTAAGACAATGCAGTCGTACTTTGAGTTGAATTTAACTGCATGCGGTGTGTACATTTTAATTTCAATGATTTCAATTATAGTGGACCAGAGGGTACTTGCTTCGAAGGTGGCGTGTTTCCAGCGCGCTTAATATTCCCGCCAGATTATCCGCTGAGCCCACCAAAAATGAAATTTACATGTGACATGTTTCACCCCAACAGTATGTACAGAAACGTTTAAAATTCAATATTTTAATGTATTTCGAAACAAAAATGACTAACGCTAACTTGCTATAAAATAATAACGTAATCTTAATTTTTGCAGTTTTTGCGGATGGACGAGTTTGTATATCAATATTGCATGCGCCTGGCGATGACCCCATGGGCTACGAATTATCTGCGGAACGTTGGAGTCCAGTGCAGAGCGTTGAAAAAATTCTACTAAGCGTAGTGTCAATGCTGGCTGGTAAGCAATAGAGATATTTTAAACAAATTTATTGCAAATTTGCAACCTTTTTTTGAGAGAGCTGCAGCTAAAGTGCACTTTAAAGTTTTTTTGCTAGTTCGAAATTAAATTAATTTATACATTAGCATTTTTTTTATATTTATATTGTAGATATGTGTGAAATGGTATTTCCTACTTAATTTAAGACACGACGTGGCTGGCACGATATTTAGAAATTCTAATTAGTTGACGCATTTAGTACACAGTATCACGGGAAGTTTACGTATTCCATATATCTGTAGCAATAGGGAATAATAGCTAACGAAGTTGTTCGACCAAAAAAAAAACCACGACTTATTAAGGGACCCAAATGGCATACATTTTGTACGAGTTATCCAAGGAACTACTTTGTTATAAATTATCGCGATTTTCAGCTAATCGAGCTCGGGAATTATCGCGATTCCACTGTAATTGAAATTAATGAATAAGCTTAACCGTTCGTTGACCTTAAATTAAAAGCAGTGAATTGTTTGTATTTAATTTATTACGAAAAATTGTAAGTTTCGTTTATATAATTGACGTACACTGCACGTCTATAGATACTTTTGTAGGCTGACTTTTTACAAGAGCAGCATGTAAGGTCTTTTTTTTTTTTTTTTTGTCCATCATGCTCTCCTTGTATTAATGCGGAGGCATCGTTCTTTTTGATAATCTGGCACATTAACTGTAAAACGTTTAGCTAGCTGTGGAGCAATCGAAGAAAGATATTGATATCTTAATTTTGAAAGTAATGAGTTTGACGAGACCGACTTGGTAGAATTCTACCTATAAGGTGAGATAACATTTAGAATTTTATCCTTGTTTATTACATGCGCTCAAAAGAACATAAGCGATTTTGTTAAAAAAAATTCTTGACAAACTCATTGAGTTGGAGCTTAGTTGTAACTTTTTTGATTGGTTATATTTTATTCAATGTTAAATTTTGAGTAGAATTCTACCCAAAGGTCAACGAAGCTTTAGGATTATAACTTTTAGTAGACTTTCTTCTGATTTTCTGTGTGAAAAGTTGATGTATATTGGAACGATCAAACCGGTTTCATCGTACCAATTACCATAAATTATAGTTTGTATTATAAAGGTTGTGTTTCGTTGAAGCATTTCTTCGATTTAACTCAGAAAATATTGTAATTAATCATTTTTCTTTTAGTATTAATGAAAATTGGAAATGAAAATTATTCCGTAATTTTTTTTTTAGTAAAAATTGAAAAATTCTTTTTCCACGCTATAATAAACCCAGAACTATTGTTAATTTATACCACGAACTCACGACAATTGGGTCTACGTAAAAGTCCGACGCGGATTTATGTCTGCCCAATAAATTTAGTCAAATTTTGTATGCTGGTATAACAACGACATTAAAAGTTTTACGTTCCCAAGGCAGTCTGGTCAAGATACCTGAACAAACCAAGGACACTTCGTCAAGATTCCCCAAAAGTTGAATGCTCTTTCCACAAATAATCAAAAAATCGAAAGTTATTTCTAGAGTTTTATTTGTTTGCTCAAAAATTAAGACTCGTTTTTTTTTTTAATTTTACTTTTTGTTTCTAATATAAGAGCTATTTTTTATTTAATTTTTTGCTTGAAAAATAAAAGCTATTTTTTAGGTTTGCTGTTTTATTTTTTGCTTACAAAATAAGACTTTTGTTTTGAGTTACTTTTGCTTAGAAAATAATTTATTTATATTTAGTTTTAATTGATACTTAGGAAATATAATTTGTTGATTTCTTTTTTTATTATAAAAAATTACATAATTGCTTAAAAAAGTTTCTTTTAGACTTAGTTTTTGTTTAAAAATGTACAGTTATTTAAAAAAAAAATTAGCAAGTAAAAATCTCTGAATCGGTTATTGATTTTTATGAAAGCAATTGGTATAAGAAACAATTGCATCGGTTTCTTATCTAATTAATATCTCTAATACCACAATTGGAACCATCAATCAATTTATAAATCTGCACTATTTTCTTCTTTACAGAGCCAAATGCCGAATCGGGCGCTAACGTTGATGCAGCTATTATGTGGCGTGAACGACGCGAAGAGTTCAACGAAATCGCAAAACGCTTAGTACGTAAGACGCTCGGTATACCTTCGTAAAACAGCCACCACAATGGCGAAAAAAAAAACAACAAGACGGATTAATGACAACATTGAAAATACTGTAAACATTTCCCGCTACTTCAACAAGATAACCGATCAATCAATCAATAGCACAATAAAATCGAAGTAGTGTTTTTCATAGTGGGCCTGCATCGCTGAAAAAAAATCATATGTACAGTTAACCAGTTAACATGGAACAAGCTATTTTGTATGCAAATTTATGGCGTCCGGTAATAGAACAAAACGCCTTTATTTGTTGAAGTATAATAAAAAAAAAAATATTTACTTACCTATATTATTAACACATCTTGGTTCCAGGACTTCAATTTTCTATGCTCTTTTTTTTTGTAAACTCTCACGTACTATACATCGAACAAAACTCTAAAATGCACTTTTAAAATTCACTTTTTTGCAATTTCTCTATATTGTATTTCTTTTTTAATCTCAGTTGCATTTTGTAAACGCCAGAGAATTGTTACTATTTTATATGCTGCATACATTTGTATATAATTACAAAATAGTATAAATAATATTCATATAATGCAATAGAAAAATCTGAATTATACTACATAAAGTAAAATATATAAATGTTTAGATTAATGGCAATAAAACTAGAAAGAAAATATAAAAAAACGAAACCCATTTTAAGTATGTACATATATAAAATATTGGAAGTGAATATTTTTTCGTTTGCTTAATTACCTGATACTGAAATATCTGAAATTTATCAATAAATACTTTTCTTATAGGCTTTTATTAAAGTGATATTCATTAACGTCCTTTTCCTTATCTTTTCTATCTTCGATATTTTGAGTGAAACTAAATTTTCCCTTGCTTTCGTATTTGTATGCAGTAATTGTTAAAACTAACCTCAAAATAGAGTTTCTATATGTATGTATGTATTAAAGAAAAGTTATATATGTGAATACTTTATTTTTTAACTACGACTTTAAAGTTTAGTAAATACCAATTCATAAAAAAGTTAAGTATAGAAATCAATTGCGAAATAAAATACATAGTACATATGTAAATAAATATTTCTGAGTATATATTGTTTGTAATATTAAACTTATTTTATTATTACCCTCTAGGCAAGTGAAACTTTCTTTTCTCCATACAGGATGAACAGTTGCCAAAGAAGCACAGAGACCTTGGCTGGACAGTTAATTTCATTTTTCCGATACGATCTCATTATTATTATTATTTTTTTTTTTCTAAAGAGTGGGAGTTAAGAAACTCCTACATACATACATATATAGCTCATGAAATGCTATGTAAGTGCCCTTTCAAAGAGCTATTTCTCGCAACTTACTGCAATGGTTGCGAAAATTGTCCGAAGAACTGCTAACTGAATGGATTAAAAAAATTTTCACCACACATGAACGATTTGCAACTACGCATACTGCGTTTACGAATGAGCACCATATTTCCTGCCTTTTTGTTATTGAACAACACAATTCTACCTTCTATTCTACGACGGGCTCTGATACCTTCGTTTGAAGGTTAATTGCCAACAATTTTGAGTCATCTAGCTCTACAGTTCAGGATGTACCATATCATTGCATATTGCATTAAAAAACGTTCGATGGAAAGCAGTACTGCCGAGTTATACAATATTGTAAAATATCATTTATTAAACTAAACTCATTGCTTGCTTAAATTTTTAACAGAATATTTGAGTTGAAAAAGTAAAACTGTGGATACTAATTACTGAAATTAATTGATTATTTGTTACCTTTAATATTCACAGTTTTATCCTTTTTATTCAATTTTGGCCAGCCTAAAGAAAGAACCGAATTGAAAATTCCCCTTATAAAATTGGAATGGTCGGTCTAATGTAAATACTGCAGTAAGGTGGCTCTCGTTCCATACAAAAGCGAGTTACTGATTTCCCAAATGTATTTTAAAACATTTTTTGCCTCTGTTTAAAATAATAGATTTTTGGTAAAAGTTTTTAAAATTTCGAAATTATTTTTGAATAAAATTGCATAACTCAATCGATTTGTAATTGAAACCCTAGCCTTGCCTCCCAAAATCGAGGAATGAGAATTGAGAAACAAAATATTATAACACAAAATGTTCACGACAAATCCATTTAAAAAAAGTCCGTAAATGCGTTATGTGGAGGACATCCGGAAAAAAATTTATCAAAATTCAATGGAAAAATGTTTACCAAATTGAAATTTCCACTTCAAAAAATAATAATAGGTCATGCTATTTAATCAACTGTGAACCCTGGTGAATTAAATTTTACTTATTTTTATTTACTCGGCATATTGATAACTTTCTGAGAATTTTGAAATCGCAGTGAAACGAATATTTTTCATATTTTCCATGGTTTTTTGAAAAATTTATCTAGAACTTCGTCAACTAACTAGATCGTGGAACCTTTGCCTGGCCTGTTATGTTTCCCAAAAATGAAAAACTTCGTTCGAGAGGAAACGGGGAAAAGGTTCAGTATCTTGAAAACATTGTCAAAAGACATTTGTAATGTCTCAAGAGCATTGCTAAAATGTTAGTCTGAAATTCGCTGTTTCTACAATTTTACAACCAATAACAAGTTTTGTTTCGAACAATCAGTTACTTTGAAAAATTTGTCTAGAACTTCGCAAAACAAAATTTACTGCAAACTATCCCTGCCCACCTACAAAAAAAAAAATCTGCACTTCGCAGCTGATGCCGTTATTCGTGGTTTCAAGCTTCCAAATTTGAATTGTTTGTTGTTGAGGTTTGCTATCCGCGCATTGCTTTTGGATTTTGTTCTTTGTATTTTGGTGTTGTTTTTTTAATTTGTTATGTTTTGTTTTAGGCCAAAGCCTAGGTGGATCCATATAAGGTGATAGCAAGGTAGCCAGCCCAGACGAAACCGTTGCCAGTGAAATATCAAAATGAGAATTCGCCCAGTATTGTTCTTTTTAATCGTTATTTGTTGAGTTTTATTTTTTGCTTAAGAAATAATCGTTATTGTGAAAAACAACTACAATTAAGTTTTATTTTCTGAACGTTAACAAAACTCAAGAAATAACGATTTAACTTGTGTTGAAATTTGGGCAATAATCGTTATTTTCGGTCCCTGATTTTGTTTGCGTAAACAAAACAATCCATCCAATTGGAAAATAAGAACAAGCATGGAATGCTATAGCCTTATATAAGTTTGCTTTGTCCAAACGCGTGGTTATTATTCGCTTCAGAGCCAGCTTGTGTTCCTTTTTAATTCTTTAGTTCCTTTTTTATTTCCAAATTGGGATATTGTAAGTTATTCCCATACTAAGTTTACACAAATTTGCAGTGCCGTTAAAAAACTAGAAAAGCCGTAGAATTTCAACACTAACTGACTCCGCTAGTTCTAATTTACTTAATTTCCAAAATCATTTCCTATTTTCCTTCATCTTTCCCTATCCGGTTGTATTCGCTTGTCAAATTCATCCGCCATTCGAAAAATCATAACACAAACAGTTGGCAGCAGTGTCAATTTGACAGCAGTAGTAGTTGTATGCTGCCCTCCAATTAGACAGTTTTATTGTTGCTGTGTGACGAGTCGTGCCTGTATGTATCTTGCATCTCGCAGATACTGTGGAAAAATATTTTTTACAAAATTGAAATCGAATCAGAGTGCACAACGGGCATTGTGTTTTTTGTGTTTGTTTTGTTTTCATGCATTTTCCAACCATAAATTTAACCTGTTTAGTGAGAAAAAAAAGTTGAGTGAAACGTGAAAATAAAATTTATTAATACACATAGCACAAGGTATGTTAAATACTAAATCAAAGTAAAGCAAATTTGACGTGTCGATTGGTACAAAAAGTGAGCACAAAAATAATATGCTTGTGAAATCATAAAAATTCGGTGAACGCTTGGCAAGAAAGCAGTCAAGCGGTGGAAGAGTAACGCGGTGCGTTTAGGGCAAGTAGGCAGGCAGGCAAGGCAGGCATAGGTGAATGATTCATTCAACGCATTCAAAAATGGTTAGCTCGATCGCGGCAAGCTCTTGTCCGCCTGCTGCTCTCGTTACTGGGTCTATCGGTCACGTTTGTTTGGTACTACACAGATATCTGATTTGTTAGCTAACTGTTTGGCAAATTACATATCTAGTACGTATACAATTACAATTATTCAAGGTGTATATAGTCTTTTTTTTGCACCCACAATGAAGTAATTATAAAACGGAATAATTGAATGAATATGTACATACATACATACATATGTAAATATGTGTGTGCGTGTGTGTGTATACATATATTTATAATTTCGAGTGAAATCGTTTGTAGCGATTATTTGTGCTCTTAAAACTTATCTACAAATCAAGCTGTCTAATTGAATAAAAAAATGTTGATTTAATTTTGTTTTTATAAAAATTGGTAAAGAATAACAACGTTTTAAAAGCTTCGTATAGTATGCTAAATATGAAAATAAACAAAATCGCTCTGTTGTAGTTTTGCTCTTAACATTATGGTTTCGAATGCGATCACTTCTCCAAAGTAAACATATTTACAAAATACCCACATACATACATTCCATATATGGAAGGTAATAGATGACTATATACTATAGATACAGTACATGCCATAATTATAGCACAAGTTTTGACTGTTTACTTCATCTGACATCAGCAAAGAAATTTGAGCTCAACAAGGCCAGTTTTTATTACGAAAGTATTGAAATCACCACATCTTATCAGATTTCTTTCTAGCCTTTACCCAGGTTTGAATTCGCAACCTGATACATGCCAGGCAAATCAAAATCGATCGAATTTAGTGATTTTAATTTATTCGATCGAAAACAATCGATCACAAAACATCGATCAAATTTAATCGTAAAATAAAAAGCACAGAATAACGATTAAATCATGGATTTTTTGACAAAAATTATAACCTTTACGGTCGCTGTTAAACCCCGATTATTGACATTTTCCCAGATGTACACTTTTGGCTATAGGGTATTTGTAGGAGAAGGTAATTTCCAATCTTATATTGGCGATTATTTACAATATCGTGATTTTCACTTGTTAATTTAAAAAAAAAAAACGCTGCAATGAGAATTCTTTTGTGTAAAATTTTATTTCAATATTTTTCTTGAACCCTTTAAAAAGATAGCCGAAGTAGTTACATAAATATGAGAAATAGAGAAGTTTTAGGAATAAAATATTTTTGCTAGCTATTCTGAGTTCATAATTTTTTGGGATTATTTTAAAATTTTTCTTGGATTGAAATTTTATTTTGTCAAAATCCACATTTTTTTTTAATGAAAAATGTTTTTTACACATATTATTTAAATTTTAAAATGTACTAAATAATTTTCTTTTTATTTAATACTAACATAGTAATTCATAAGAACTGAAGCCTCTCTTCATTCGTTCTGCTATGCTGTAATTTCTTTTATTTTTTTCGCTGGCATTTCCAAGCTTTTTGTTGTTTTATTTTATTCAATACCTAATCCGAAAAAAATCCTACACAAAAAAAAAATTTGTAGAAAAAACTTTTTCGATTTTTTTTTTATACAAAATTAACAATAAATACATTATGTACATACATATGTAATTGTTAATAAATCACCACTAATTTTGATAAAAGTTGTTTAAACCGAAAACCTTAAAAGTTAATTTAAGTCCATTTTTAAGACTCGGGTTTTTCAATCCAACGAACTCAATATCATCTTTCTGTTTTTCAAGCTCGAACAGATTATGTACATACCAATATTTTCAATATAATTCAAAATAATACAAGTAGCAGACAATAAGATTGTTCGTTTGGCAGAAAACTGGTAAAAACTGTTGCATTTCAGTTAACACAGCAAATTCAATATTTCAAATTATAAATTTGCAAAAGCATAAGTGATATGGATATCAACGAAATAAGAGGCGATTTATTAACGAACAAGCGGTATACAGAAAAAACCAACTGTATAAGTAAAATGATTCAAAAGCTTAAATTCAAATACAACTGTACGAACTTCCTTGCCAATGTTTACTTAATCCTGTTCGCCAAAAGCTCAGTAAGTTCTGTTTTTGAGAGAGTTTTAAATTATTTTACTGCGTAATTTTTACTGGGGTTTCGTAACGAACACTCCTAATACAAGTACCTTATATCCTGGGGACAGAAGAAAAGCGTTTCCTCCTTAAAAACATTATGGCAATTTTGGCATTGCACTTCGGTCATTCTCAAAATGTGCTGAGTACATTTACCTACTTTGTGCACTGCTCCAGAATATGCATAGATGATTTGTATTTGGGAACTGATAAAACTAGCAGCACAGTTTTTCTTTTTATTTTATAATTAATGCAAAATCTAACGCATATAAAAAAAACACTTAAAAATGATTTTTTTCGGTTATTCATGGTAGCACGAAATGTCATAATCTGTTTAATTGTCAGATAGTTATTATGGTGTTCGAAAAGTGACAATGGAATTACCATCTTATTATATCATGGCTCATTCTACAACAAACACCGCTTAAATTTAAGTTTCAAACTTTGTGACCTGTGGGAAGATACTCAACTAATAATAATGTGTAAGTTTGAAGTAGCTACAAATTACCCTTGATATTTGGCAATTTTTGTTTTCCCTCACTTTTCTGAAAGTTCGCTCACACAATGCATCTGCGGATTTTTGTGCTATAAAAATATCAAAAATTAACGCTAATTTGCAGCCGCCTGAAACTTGGCTTTTTTTATACTAAAATAGGCTCGGCTAAACTGCATAACCAAATTATTTCTAAGAATTCGAATTAAAAATCTTAAAATCGTTTGTAAAGCTTGTCGAATTTTTCCCGTCATTTGAAAAAAATATAAACTTAAATTTAGCCGGTGTTTGCCGTAGAATGGACTGTATTTTTATTAAAAACAAAAAAAGGAAAATTAAATTAAAAAAAAAAATACTTAAAGCTTGTGAATATATGGTTGTTTTATTGTTATGACGGGCACTGTATGTACACACGCCCATCACACACTCAGGCATAGGCATATACGACTGCATATCTGTAAGTATTAATGGTATCGAGCACATTCGGTCAGAACTGCGTACTTTCCTGTAGCGACGCGGCAGTTGTTAGGTAATTAATGAACTGGGACGCTGCAGTGGCCACAAGCAGAAAAAAGTGCCAGGCATACGGCGCGACATTGATGTACCTCCATACATATGTATCTCATAAAATAATAAATATGTATAAATCTATTTACATACCCACATATGCATGCAGGAATTCACATAAATATTCCATATTATTATAAGACAATCGCCTTATAGTCCACGGGATTACCTTGCAATGCGTCCGGCACACGTCCAAGAGAACTCACCACAATAGTCGGGCAGATGAATTAAAGAGTGAATTTGTCTGCGAGCACTTATGTAGTTACATGCATAGCGAAAGTATGTGCATGAATATGTAAGCTATGTATTTATATACAAAAGTACATATTTATTGACAAAAGTTTTAATAACAAAAAATAAACGCAAACATGTTGTTTGTTTTTTTTTCAAAAACTTATTTATTATCGGCCGACATAGCCGAGTGTGTAGCGTGTGCGTACTATCGCCCGGATTCGCAAAAAATTCTTCTATTTTCGAAATCGTCGCAAAACTGTTGTTGATCGCTCAATTTGTGGTATCACATCAAGACGCACACCACAAATCGTTAGAGAAGTTCGACCAAACATAAAGCTATGTACATACATCTATGCTGTAAGCGCCAAATTATTATTATATTACTAAAAAAAACCCCCCGTTGGACTTTGATCTGGCTGTTGTTGTTTATAAATTGCCTTTTCATATATAAGCAGAAAACGTACTTAGGTTTCTATCACCTATAAATTATATATGTATAATTTAATTAAATTTGACTTTTCCAGCTATACATTTTCTTTACAGCGTAACGAAACTTTTGACTCCCATATTTGAATTTTTCATATACATAACTTGTGTATAATCTTATATAATTTCACTTTTCAAACACGTGACGAACCGTTTGGCATCCATAATATTTAATATTTCTTACAACTTGTGTATAATTTAATTAAATTCGGCGTTTCGTTTCGTTAACCGTACACTTATACCATTTTAATAATTTTTTCGAAAGGTGGCAACCCTACGCAATTTTTTCAGTTTTAAATTTGTTCTTACGTTCTAAGTGAAGTTCTCTTACAGCGCGTCATTTCAATTAATTTTTGTGTTATCGCAAATATCTGGTACCACCATTTCTTCATTTTTTTTAAACTCAAAATATGGTGTATACCTATTTCAAATTATTTTCGTTTAATATTGATGCTGCTATATTTGATACGAAAATAATTTATTTTAATACCTTTTCTTTTTGTAATTTTTTTCGAAAAGTGGCAACTCTACCCAAATTTTTTTCCTCATGTTCATATAAAATTGGCCGATTGACGATTGGGAACTTTTTCTTAACAATTTTCACATATGTACATATTCCGATAAAAAAAGTTTTAATATTTTTTAGAAAGCGTTTCTAAAAAAAAATCAGTACGTATTTTTTTCGAAATTGACATTTGTTAACATTTTATATTAAAAATTTGAAAATTTTATGGAAATTGGGTTTTGATTTTTTTGTTTTAAAGAAAATTTCAAAAAAAAATAGTTATGGGCTTTTGAAAAAAGAAGGTTTTTCCAAAAATCGTTATCGAAAACGATTGGACAAAAATTGTAAAAGCATCAGGGAGGCCTCTTACAATTGGTACATAAAGAAGTGGAAAAAAATCCGATGTGGTGGCCGATTTGACGGGGAATACCCCATATAAGTAAGTACAGCGGTTCACAGGTAAAATCGTGCGATGTTATTTCTTCCAGTATTGACAATATTTTTCGTTCCAAATTTTTTTGTTAATTTTTTATAAAAATTTGGTTCAATATCATGAAATAATTTTTTTTTTTTTAAAATTCAATATTTTAACAAGCTTGAAAAGAAATTTTAAATTTTTCTCTCAAAATTTTTAGAATATTTGAGTATGCAGTTTTTTTTGCCCATTAAATTTCAGTGTAATAAAGTACAAGTACTATGTTCCCAAAAATTTCCATTGATTTTTAATATGTTTTTTTTTTTTGCTGTCGGTCTCGGGCAATTTCTTCAAACAAAACAAAATATCGATCAAATTTAATTGAGAAAATAAAAATATAAAACTAGCGGGCGAACTTGATCAAAAAAAAAAACAAATCCGAAAAATATCGTTTAAATTTGTTAGAAAAAATTGTAAGCGAGTTATAACAATTAAATCATAATTTTTTTTTTTTTTAATTTAGTTATCGTTACGGCGCAACACCATCAATAAAAGAAATTCTCAAAAATCTACAAGAGTTTTTAGCCACTTTAAATGTATACTCTAAAATTTTGTGTAAATCTGGATGAAAGATTGACAATTTAATGACTATTTTTTTAATTTACGGAATTTTTACAAATTTTCTACAAGGTTTGAAATTTCGATTGACATGATTTTTTATAGAGAATTAACCATGAAACAATATGGTAATTTTTTTGGGCGCCATATTAACTACCTAGCAATTAAACAGATGCTCATATTTCGTGCTACCGTCCGTAGTCGAAAAAAAACCTTTTACATTTGTTTCCTTTACATGAAATTAAAAAAACATGAAAAATTAAAAATGAGCTGCTTGTTTTATCAGTGCCTCAATACAAAGCATCTATGCAAAGCTTCTTTCCATTCCCTGTTATTTCGCATATTCGGGAGAAGGCGGTTTTGGCGCCTTAATCTTAATTTAGATGAGAAAATTCGAAAACGGTGTTTTAAGAAGTATAAGATAAGGATACAAATTTACACTAAGAAATTATACTCACAATGACTTTATGATTTACAACAAACACATAATTTTGACATTACGTCTGCCAAGCGAATTCATTCAGCTGCTAGTTCAACTGAATTCGCCTTCGATCGAATGAAAGGAACTTCAGTTTTTATTATTTTTATCTCAAAGAAGCTGTTATTTTATTATGATGTAATTTAAATATTGAATATAACAAATATATTTCATTGCAAAAATGTGTTTAGTTTTAACAAAATAAGGCGGTAACTAAAAAGTTTTTTAAAGAATCTTAATATATAAAAAAAAATCGCAGAAGAGCCAGCAAAAAATTTGTAGAGTTCCCTCTTTGAACTTCTTAGGCTATCTTTTTAAAAGATTTAATAAAAAATTCGAATTAATCTTTAAAACAAATCTTTTTCATTGGTAAGCCTTAGAATGAATATGAAACCCTTCATTTTATAATTAATGCCCAAAATATAATTGAAAAATACCCTCTTCTACACAATTATATGATGGGGCAGCGCTTTGCCAAATGTTTACACCTAGGGGAATGTCAATAATCTGTTTTTTAATCACATATTTTTAATTCGTTATGGGACTACTACCTTATTTCTTGTATCATGGAATGAACTACATATACATATTTATACGAAAATAAATAAATATGAAAAGCCAAAATTGTCATAGATGTTGCCACTATTTTCGCGATCACAACTAACTTTACACATGTTTACATAATATACCAGTATAAAAATATAAATAATGTACCTATGTAGATAAAACAGCTTCTACACGCTCTAAATTAGAAATTAAACCTGTTTCAAGATATGCTCGCACTACACACAAACTTTTTGTTTGATAAGATTAAAATTAAATTAAATTAGCGAAATAATATAAGATTGATGAATATGATACATTTAGTGAAAATAATGAAGATAGACAAATTAAATTCACTTTCATTTAACCAGCCATAGCATTTTGTTCGTTAAAAAAAATCAGTTTTGTAACTATTATTCATAGAGAAATTAAACCCTTTGAATATTTTTATTTTAATATTATGATTTAGATTCTAGCGTCTGCTCCGAAACAAAAGCATTCGCTTAGTTAATGGTAAATTATGATAAATAATAAGTTAGGTTATTTCATTTTTCGTAGACTTTGCTCCATTTGAAGGCGCATTTCTGGGAAGAAGTGAAGAGAAATTTTTATTTCAATTAATAGTATAATATTATTCTACAATTTAGTATGAAGTAAGCGTGCTTTTTGAAGTGTTCTTCTCTTCCGCTCTCTGTCACATGTCGTGTTGTTTAGTCAAATTCGTCATTACTTAATTTCTGTTACTTCCCATCGGAGTCTTGTCGTTATCTTGCTGCATCGATCATCGACGTATTAACAATATTATCACATTGAATATGAATCCTTATATGACTAATTTAATATATTTCTATTATGATACAATATATCCTATATCTATTATTTATTATGATACAAACATTAAATAATCGGAGTTCAAGCAGTTGTGACTCTACTTAGTAGCTAGTATAGCTTTTGTTTTTTAGGCGATAGCAATTAATTCGCGAGTTCAAAATCGAATAGTAGCACCGTACACAGTACTGTTCACCCAGAAGAAGAACGAATATTCATACATAGTATGTATATAGGTTTGCGATACTAAATTCAATGGTAGTAAATCTACGTTTTCAGTTTTTCACCAGCACATCAGATTTTTTTATGGGGCTTCAAAAGTTCATTAGCATTGAAAAATTACACTGATAAACAATGGATTCCTTAAACAAAATGAAGTTTTTTTTTTAAATATTACTACTTAGTTTTATTTAACTACTCTCAGTTTTCCTTAAAATTTTACCAAAGTAATTACGCGTATTTTGCTTACCAAAGTATGCTTCTAATAAATTAACGTTATGTTATTATTGACATTAAAGCGGTAGGTATCGGAATCAGATGCCCAGAGTGGACGTAAAAGCCCAGACATACTATCGTGTTATATGGCGAATTCTTAGTTTACGAGCAAATTACCATGAAACAAAATAATTTCGCCTTGTAACATAGGTTAATAAACTAAGATGAAATCACGAGCAAATAGTGTCGGCTCTAAATTTTATCAATAATAATCAAAAAATTTGTGCCCCCATACCTAAAGGGGACGTTACATTTTGAAATATTCGCTTTCACCCAACGGTTCCTTGAGTTGCCGATTTGATGATGCTGCCTCTAGACGATTTCTTTCATGATCCTAAATTTAAAAAAAAGGATATTATAGCAATAAAATTTAAATATGTTAGAAATGTACGCAATCTCGCTTCCCCTCTGGCTACAGAGCTGTCAATACAAAGTAGAAATGGCAACTGTGGGCGCAATTGGTTTATGCGAAGTACATAATTTGAACGAAAATACGTAATTTACGTTGTAGTGTGTCCGGCATAAAAAAATCATCCTTTTAACTTTTGTTATATTTGTGTTAGTTAGTTGTTAAAAGTCTAGTTAAGCAATGTTATTTTAATTATTTTGACTTCCCCTTGCGAAATTCGGACCAAACTTGGACGCCGGTTTCTCCAATAAGTTTTAGGCTTAAGTTTATTTATAGTTTAAGTTAGCTGCGATTTTATGATAAGCTTAAATTCTTAATAGTTTTGCACACAATAAATCTATCAGCTGTCTTTTTTTTTAATAGTAGTATTTTTTCCTTCGTTTTTGGCAGGTTGTTTGTCAAAAATAAGCTAATTTATGGCTTAGCTTAGCCTAAGTGATCAAAATTAATAAGTCCAAAACATGGCTAAACTAAGTTACGTTGAATTGGAGAAACCGATTCCCAGTGTTTGTTGTGCACAGAGCGTTTCTTTATTAATATCATTTGCTAAAGGATCTCGTTATATGCCCTTCGCAGTGAACCGAAGGAACATGTATCAGATTTTTACTTTTGCCTAACTTCTATAAAAGGTATTAATCAAGAATCTAAGCATACTGTGAGCTACCCAAATCTACAATCTGCTCAAAGACTTATCCCACACAATAATGAGTTGCCTGTTCCTAAGCATCCAGTAAGCATGGATTAATTGATTGAAGTAAACGTAACCGAGGATTCTGATTCAAATGATTTGCATTTTGAACCTAGTACTTCAAATAAGAAACATCATTTTGTGAATCAAAACGATCTCAATGACGTAATACGTGATTTGTATCTCAGTAAAAGACAGGCAGAACTGTCTTCCTAGCTTCATGATTAGAATTTAATTTAGGAAAAAATTAGCAAAATATTCACATATAGAAAATGACATATACAATTTTAAATTTTTTTTTCTCAATATGGCAATAATGCATTTTGTAATGGCAGTGATGAAGGAGCTGAAGATCGATTATGAAACATCTACTGGCGGTTGTTCATACGAGTAGTTTCGTCGAAGGTTGGTTTGAAAGCTATATTCTTATATAATATCGATTGTTCATGCTACTGGAATGAAAGAATCCTTAGAAAATATGAGGTCGCTGCTTGAATATATTAAATATAGCCTGTGCTTCTGGGAAATATGTGGAAGTTTAAAAGTAATTGCCATTTTGCTAGGTCTACAGTTTGGATATACGAAATTTTGCGGTTTTATTTGTGAGTGGGATGGTTGAGATAACAAAGAGTACCATGTTAAAGATGTGGCCTAAGCGGAACGCTATTATACCAGGTCAACTAAGTATTCTCCATAATCTTTAATAAACCCTGTAGATGTATTGCGACCTCCATTTCACATCAAACTCAGCCTACTGAAAAACTTCGTCAAAACCATGGACAAAAAATGGAAAGGGTTCTTATTACTTAAAAGAGAAATTCGCGAAAATTGGCGATGCTAAAAATAAAATAAATAATAATAATAGGGGAAATTTTTGTAGGGCCACAAATTAGAGACCTATTGGCTGATAAACAGTTTGAAGAAAAACTTAAACCGGTCGATGTTGTTACGTGGCCGATACTGTCAAAATTTCCAAGGGAGGGCTAGCTGTACCAGCTTCTGTATTATTTTCGCCATGCCTTTTTTAAGATTTGCTTTCTATACTGGATACAAATATTATACTTTAACATAGTTGAAATTGAGTACAACGTTCTCATGCGTTTCAATGCTAGTAAAAATAAGATTCTAATAAAAAACTTCTAACACATACCATCACAATGCGCTAGTACTCGTATATACCCAAGAAAGGCGTTTTGGTTTGGTTTGGCTATGTTACTAAATAATCCAGTTATTAAGCGATGAGGGGCTTTCTTTCTTTCTTTTGTGAAATAATTTCGAAATTCTACTTTTTTAATTCACGTCGAAATAAGTATACTGAAAAAACAAAAGAACATATGAAAGCTTTTGATGTAATTGTTTCTTCAAATTGCGATATTTTCTCACGATTGAGACAAGATGAAAAAATTAAATATGGTTTCTTCAAAAGAGGTAAATATTTTTAAAGTGCCATTTCATTGCTATTTACCTCTTCTAGGTAGCTGTTTTTCTCCAATTCAGATAATATTATTATTTTTTGAGTGCACATACCATCCAGCCGTACACGTTCGACTCGTGATTTACAAAACAGATGGAGAAAAAATATAGAGAAAAAACAAGAAAAAGTAAACCCGCTTACAAAAAGTGCTACGAAGTTTAAAAATGTTGCTTAAAAAAAAACACTTACAAAAAGCTGAGTATTGGTAAACAGGCTTCAAATAATTAATTTGTTGTGAACGGCTATATGTGGATGTCAATTAGAGTGTTTGAGTAGGGAAAGGGGTACACTGGCTTGCCTTGATATTAGGCCCGTTTCTTTGTACGCGAATTGCATCAGAACACTAGGTGGGATGAGAAATAACATGTAAAGCAACAAGACTAACTCGGAAAAATAAAAAACTGCGCTATTGTGAATGAGCCGTAAGAAAATGCGTGGGAAATTTCCGTTCATCACCCAATCTTTTTTTATTTGCATAGTATTTTTAAATATATAATCAGATTAACCAAAAATTTACCAGCACACCTATTTGCCGTTCTTAAATAACACTAAACAAATCGCATGTTTCAAGAAAAATGCTAACAGGTTTGCATTCGCAACTAAAGGAAATTTTATCCGAGCTGGAGCGCTCTTTTGCAAGTCGGTTACATTAAAACGGACCCATTGTCGAAATACCTAATGGAAGGTGTCCCGTATTGGTTATTTTCTATTCCTTTATATTTAAAATACATAGAAGTATCAGATATATTTTTAAGTTATATACTATACTGTATTATACAATGATATCTCCGCCCTAAAAGTGAAAATTGTTTTATATCCAAATTGTGATTCACTGAAATGTCATGGATGAGCCCGGTATCACACCCTCCTAAACAAAAAAAACTTTGATGCACTGAAAACATCTCAGCGGTACTTGATAGATTGTGGGAAATTTAAAATAAGATTTCAAGGTTTCACTTTCACTTTGACGTTAAAGGGCCAATACAAATTTGTAAAAAGAAAAGATCTTCAGTAAACTTCATCAAACTTTTCCTAAGAAGTGGAGTGAAAACAATGTCGATGTGAGAAGTTTTTTCATAGCAGAAATACAATCGGAGGTTTGGCGAGAGCCGACGGCTATTAAAAAAAAAAAGCTTTTACTTTTTGATGTTTCTTGCCCCGGCCAAGGGTGTACACACTGCTATAGAGTGGACGGTAGCCAACTTTCCAGAAAAGTTTTAACCCACTCATTCTCCAAACCAATCCTGTATATCAAATCTGAGCAAATTATCTTTCATAGCTACCGATATCTATTTTTATTTCGCAAAATACCTTTACGACCACGTTCAATAACATTCTGCCTTGGGTCAGTGCCAATATTCCAATATTTGTCTCAGTATTCACTCGAGTTATCCGATACATCAACGGAGAGACAGGCAGAAGAAAAACACGATTTGAAAGAAAACTTATAACCTCAAAACGAAGAGTTTTAGCTAATAGTCATTCACCCGAAATGCAGATTAAACCGTTCACTTTCGAAGAGAGAAAAATAAAAAATACATTTTGAAAATTTTTTACAGTTTGATGATTTAGGGGGAAAAAAATGTTTGCCAACGAATAAGCAATTTTCTCCAATTATATTTAACTTAAATTAGACAATTTTTAAAAAAGTTGCGTGCAATTAAAAAAAAAATTTTTTGGTTGACAAAAAACTGGAATTTTGTCTGCGAAAAAAAAATTTCTGTCTCATAAATTTGACAAAAAACAACAAAAAAAACCGCAATAAAACTCTCAGTCGAGTGGAGAGTAGCTACCGAATGGATATTCAAATATGACGAGCGAGCCCGTGAATCGTCGCGGGGAGAGAAAGAGTAATTGTGAAGAGCTAGTGCTCGGCACAGTAAACAACATTTGATTCTAATGACTATCTCGCCGTTAGGTCGAGCACACAGCCGAGTTAAGCTGCATAAAAAGCTTGTTTCACCTTACGTCACAAGCTCGTTTTGGCATCTCAGTAGAATACAAACAGTGAACACCTACATACAGAGAACTTATATTAGACTAATATAAGTTCTCTGCAGTGAACACTTACATACATACATATGTACTTCCAAAGGAAAAAGTTGAAGAACTGAAAACGAGCATATCATTGCTCTAAAATAGGCGATGTCCAGAGAATATGTAGAGATGGTTTGTGCTCCCAGCTATCTAAACGCTAACATAAAGCGCTTGACAAAAAAAATTAAAAATATGGGCGTTAAAAATAGCGTCGAAGAATATGGCACCGGGTTAAATTGAGTTCTACCTTTTTTTTTTGACAGCCAATGACATGAATAGAATTATTTGTATATACTCGTACATACATACATATGTCACTTTTAAGATAAGATAGCAATTTCTTATCAAGGGGCATATTGTGGCATTCGACGCCGTTTTATTTTAAATAGTCTTTGGTTTGTAATTTTCCATCTAATGTTTAGCATGTGGCCGTTTTGTTCGAAATGGTTTGCTTACACAAAAACATAAATTTTAAAGGTAATTTTCAGTAAAAAAGTAGCTCAAATTTTTTTTAAAAAACATGTACTGAGCTAAAAGGTTAATGGAGAAGTGTACCTGAAAAGTCGAGATGTTAGTACTTCTGTTGTTTGAAACTCGTGGGCTGGACACTGTTTATATACTTATATTCTTACATATACATACATATATTTATATATGAACTATGTATGTGTGTATTTAATTGTAAACAAAATCTCAAATCGCATTCAATTACTGAACACAAACAAATACAACAGACGCAAATACATTTTTTTAAGAGTGTGAATATATTCATTTAGTAAAATGTGGAAAATTACACCTTATAGAGGAAATAAAGAAACTGAGATATAAAGTAGAAAAATGAAAAATAAAAAGCAAAGCACACATTCTATAAGCTGTTGAATCGATAGATGCATAAAAGCCTTTTACTTACTATTGGCAAATAATGCCAAAAATAAAAATGCTCGCATGTTAAGAAAACAAACAGCAACAAAGTACTCAATGAAAAAATAATCATTTTCGCCAGTACAATGCGCAACAACAACAACACCAATACTTACTATGTACATGTAGCATATATGTATGTATGTATGTAGTATTAATAATATACACTACATACTAGGGATGGGCACGGGCCTAGTTTTTTCGGCCCACCCCGCGCGTGAGTAAAAAATCAGTGAGTTGCGGCCCAGCCTTATACTCGTAAAATCTCATTTCGTGCATACCTTATATGGAAAAAAAATTATCTACAATCAATAAAAATGTTTGGGTTAAAAAATTTTGAAAATTCTGAGAAAAAAAATTAAAATTTCATTGTTGATTTATATTATCGAATGAACTACTTATATTATCTTTATAAAGAATTAGTGAAAAAAAATATTCTTTTCACTCAACTTCTCAAGGAAAGCTTGAAGGAGTTTACTGAACAAATTGAATTATACTTTCAAATTTAAATTTTAATTTTCTGTAATATATTAACTTTCGTTGAATACAATCATGTAAATATCTACAATGGCCAGACTATAGCGTGACTCTAGCTGTAGTTGTCAAATGTCTTATATAAAAATCTAGATAGGTCCCACTCTTTAGAATCCTCTTACACACCTGCCAATATGGCTTAATTCTATGGCACTTCCAAAGGTGCAACCTATCCATAAATTGCATTGATCAACGACCGAGTTTGATTGTCAATACTCGATACTAACGGTAATGTGGAAAGCGCACACCACCACATTGGTAAGGCGCGAGGCCTACCTAACACCTCTGTCTTACTATTGGTAAGACACTAAGTTGTATTGCACCTCCACATCCGAGTTTGGCAAACCAAGCTCTTCCAGCATTTAGGTATTAAAATTCAGCCGCCACGATACTCCCCATATGAGACCATACCCAATGAACACACCAAGTGTCCACCACTTGGCAGATCGCTCTCAAGGTGCTCCTGTTCACCATTTAACCAGAGTAAAGTTTCCGGTTAGACTTCGTTACCAAGAACACTTCTAATTGAGCTCCCATTCCGGTAGCCATTAGTCCAGAGTAGTGAGAGTCCGGCGGCCAGCAGGGACCCCAACATCAAAAACCACCACCTCCTTCATCATCCTTCCCTCGGCCAAAAATTTAGATCGAATTGCACGACATCTAACGAAATAAGTTTTCTGGTTGATAGCCAATATAAAGAATATCAAATCTTTTGATTCATTTAAATAAATAGGAAATTTCAGAAATTTTTCAAATACATACAAATAATGTCGTCGATCATTTCTCCTAAACAAAATTATTTATTTTATTTTATTTTAGAATTTAATGACACCGCTTGTCGCTGTATTCTAAAAAGTAGCTAATATTTGTATCTAATCTGTATTTTGGAAGCTCAACATATACTAGGTATGTACATAGCGAGACATTGCATTTGGAAATAATTGTCTTGAGAGGATATCAAGCATCCATTTTGTTCTAGTAAATTAGAATCGCTATGTCAAGGTATTTAAAGTGTATGTAAATTTTTGTATTAAATATTCAAAATATTCCACCGTACAGGGTGGCCTAAAATAAATGGCATGTTTTTTTGCTGACTAGGAAAAATGTTAACTTCCCGTTGAAATTTTCAGCAAATGGATGTCAGATCTCGCGGAGCCATCGGTTTACACGCATTTATTTATTCGGCTGAAATTCAAAACGTACACATATTATTTATATTAAAAGTAATTTACGTGCATGTCGAGATATTCACAAACCCCGTTTTTATAGTCTTATTTGGTCAAAATTCAAAAAAATAGTTTAATTATAATTAAACTATATATCGTTTAATTATGCGAGTATTAGAAGAAATAAGTGAGTAAAACATTTTAGCGCTAGGTGGCACAGTTATTTCTAAAAATGGTATTTATAAGTGGTAGGGCACAAATTAACTCACATGAAGAATATACATATGATAAACATGGATCTGTTAGAATAAATCGTAAGTAAAAATATTGAAAAAATATTTAGAAAACAAAGGATGGCAAGAAAAAAATCGAAAAAATCGAAATAATATAAAGAAGAATTTTTTTATTTTAATTATTTTGATTTTCGCTTAGCTATAATATGGTATAATATATTTTAGTTTGCTGTAAAATTTTTATTATGATATGAAGTAGATATCAGTTAAGTGATTGCCGCTATAAGTAATTACCATTTGGGTTCATTTATATCGCCAAAAATGCAATGTCAAATGGCCTGAAATAAATCCTTATTGTATTTATTTTACAAATAGATATCAGAAACGAATAAACATTAGATGTCATTTACAAAATTTATTCCAGCTTCGAATAGGGTCATTCATATCGGACCACCCTGTATCTACTACATATGTACATATGTATGTATGTGCTTTCGTCTGCCATGTGAGGCTATCATCGCATGTATCCGAATAGTTTCATTATCGCTGTTTGGTTTTGTTATCAGTTGTCATGATATCACCGAACTAACCAAAGTATTATTTTTTTATGTACGAACACCTGTACCTTCGTGTCTGTGTACTCTAACTGACAGCGCCAGATTTCGCTTTTGCGGTTTTGTTCATTTTTTATTTTATTTTTTTTGCCTTTTGTTTGTTTTCGAAGATAAAATTCACCATACGTCAGCTAACTAGTTATGAGAAAAAAAAAACAAAATACGTTGTCGTTGTTGTCTTATTATTAGCCTACATTTGGTGTTAGTGGAGGTGACACTAGCAAGCTAACCAGCCCACCACCGCTGCCACTGCCAGCGACAGCAAGTAGCTAATTAAAACAAAATATAATACATGTCGCGGCAAAAATAACAAAGAAAGAATACCTACATATTTCTGTGTTTATAAAAATAATAGAAAAAAATTATTGACATTTCTTCCTTATTCAATTTTAAATATTTTTCGTAAAAATTTAGTTATTTCTGTAATAAAAACAAAACTTTGTAAAAAATTTACAAAAATTCAGCAAATTTAAAAAATGTGATTAAAACTTCTCATTTTTCTTCTACTTTCAACTTCTAAAACTTCAAACTTTTTAATCAAAATTTTGTAACCCATTCAATTTCAATATAATAGAGTGGAGTGGTAAAATTGAATGGGCTACAAAACTGCACTGAAAATTTTTATGAAATTCGAATTAAAAAGTTAGCAATTTTGTTGACATCTTTTTTAAATTTGTGTGCATTTTCTATAAAGTTTTAAATTTCGTCATACATAGTTTTTGTTATAGAATTAACTATGTATATTTTTATAAAAAATAATTAAAACTAAATAATGCAAAAGAAAACTGTTAATACATTTTGCTATTATTTTTAGGAATACAGGGGCGTTCCACGCGAACTCAACCGACTCTTGATTTTATTCCTAGATAAAATCATTCGAAAGTAGCATTTCGTGCCAGTTTTCATTGGGATATTATTTTTTGCTTCTGAAATATTGGTTGCAAAGCAAAGCGAATTAAATATAAATCCTATGTACATATTTTGTTATTGCTTTTGATACATATTTGTTAAAATAATGGTGAATTAAATGAATTTGCTTTTGTCAGCTTAGGCAAAAAACAAAAAAAAAATATTGATTTGCACGTCAGCAAAAAGTTATAAAAATATATTTGTGCACGGCTTCATAAAATAAAAGAAGAA
Source organism: Anomoia purmunda (assembly GCA_951828415.1). Classification (NCBI taxonomy): domain Eukaryota; kingdom Metazoa; phylum Arthropoda; class Insecta; order Diptera; family Tephritidae; genus Anomoia; species Anomoia purmunda. Next base: position 51,879,316 of record OX639995.1, read on the forward strand.
TACTAAGCAATAAGAATATAATAGCCTGAGTGCAGGTATTTTTGCTTATAAAAAGTTTAATTGATTAAAGCCATTATATTGACGCCAAGAGCGAAGAGAGATTAATGCCGGTATTCCGTAACTCAGTCTCATCTCAAGTCAATAAATTTGAGACTTTTTTGTGACATGGGACGATTTCGGTATTCAGTAGGCAACCGTCTCAAAAAATTTCACCAAACACTGTGGTAAAAAGCAGTAGAGACAATCAGCTGATCGTAAGTTCAGCTAGAAATGCACAATCAACCTCAATGAAAATGTGTTCATCGATAGCACACAATATACTTTTTCAATTCTTTGCTCTTTAAAAATTAAAAAAAAAATGTGGTTATCGTAAAACTAACATTGAAGATAACCGTTACTAAATTTTATGTGAATCGATTATTTAAAATATGTGTAAAAATTAGAAATATCAACAATCGATAAATGCAGCTTCTCATCCGCATGCACATTCGATCAAAATTGCAGAACAAGATACGTAATTAAATGTAAACAAATACATAGCTTTTTTTATTGTGCGTTATGAAAATTATGTGTTATTTTTTTTACAGATTTAAGGAAAATATAGCGTACGATAAAGGGGCAGATCGAGTACTACTTCATTTTCGCGCTTTTCCAATACTTCCTTCATTTTCAATTTGTTTGTTTTGCCAGCTGCCCAGAACCAGTTAACAAATTAGTGACTATATTTTGAGACTAGAGACTTGGGACAGCTTACAGAATACCGAATAGTCTCAAAATCAATCACACCGCCGATTGATTTCAATTAGTGACTAGAGACTGCTTACAGAATAAAGGTATAAGTCTTGGGCATGTAGACGAAAAAGTGTGCCCAGTCATGTTTGCGTTTTGCAACTAATATTGTGCTAAACTAAGTTAGAAGTTGGATTTCGGTATTTCAAAGCTCGAAACCCGCTCTTTATGAAATATTATGTGCATATATTTAAATTTTGTTTTACTTTAGAACCTGGTTGTTGCGCAACAAAATCGAAATTAATTGAGTTCGCAAATTCACAAAAAAAGTAATTAATTTTTTGGCAACACATTAACACATTGTTTTGACAGTTTACCAAATTAAATTAAGTCAATAAGAAAACAGAGCAGTTTGACGTTTGAGTACCGCGGCGAAAAAGAGAACAAATCAGCTGTTCTAATAATGTCACCTGTATAATTTCACCATGTTACAAAGCTGGAAATTTTGTAAAACCCTCATCACTTTTGCAGGGCAAATACAAATCAAGCGAATCAAGGCGAATTCAAATAAGGTGTCTTTACTGTAATAACTAATATAATTTTTATCAGCGTATGGATTTTCAAATTGAAATATTTTGTTTGCAGTCTGTTTTTTTTTTGTTGTCACGGTACGTGATGTTTCATACTTTATGATAAACGTTTCATTTAACTTTGACAATCTGTACGCAAAAAAAAAAACAAAACAAAACCAAAATACATGTACATTTTGTTTTTCTTCTAGAAACACCACCTTATGTGCATTCGCCTTGCAACGAATAAAAAAAATAGTATTTATTTTCTTTCTAGGAAAATATACAGCGTGCTTCATAACAACTTTTTTACGAAATTTCCACTGATTTTGACGAAGTTTTGAAAATTTTTTTCTCTGCTAATGTCATTTAATGTCCGACGAAAATTATTTCTTTTTGATAGGGAAGTCTACTTATAATATTTCCAAAAAAATGGGGTTTTATGGAAGCGCAGGAAAAAAATGTATTTCTCATTTTTTTCACTTTTACTTACTAAGTGAGCTGTACTGTTTCTACCAAAAATGTATATATTCTTCCATGTTTTGTGTTCATATGTACATATGTGATGAGGAACTAAACGCTATCTTTGAAGAAACGAGCAATACACCAAACAAATTTGATTATTACCTCAAGTTATAAATTTTCTCAGGTTTCTCATTTTTTCTACTATTATATGGTGCACTTCTTAAACTGAGATTTACTCTGCAAGATATGCCATTTAAACTTAACTTAACTATTAAATTCGCGCTGAAAAACTTGCCCTTATTCTGTCGGATATGACACTACTCATTCGACCAATGAAGAAAACATAAAAAGAAACAAATTTTATTTTACTGTAACTTCTTTGGCATCTTGCAAAGTCTTTAGTTTTATGGGGAAAACTCAAAGTTTAATCAATCCACATAATTTATATGCAAAACAACAGATGGAAATAAATAGTAAATCATCGCCATTTTTGTCGAATTTATTATTCTATTATACAAAAAGTATTCTTCCCACCAAGCTAATTAGTTTGTGGAAATAATCTCACAAAAGTTGCATACATTTTTATATTAAGCGCTTCATTAGATATTAGCTAAACTTATAGTATATTATAAAAATTCTCACAAGTACTTGCGAGTACTAGTAGGCGCATTGTTCTTGTTAAAAAAATGTACAGCTATATAAAACAAAAATAAATTAAATATAAACGGCAAACCCCACAACAATGACGTCATTACACATAAAATATTTATGTACACATTGTACATAGTATAAGTAAATACTTTATGTACGAGTACAAATATCTTCACTAACCATTTGTGTCGCAGCATCTCAACACACTTTCGCATTGTTTTCAGCTTTTCGCAATCGCATTAAGAAATTTTGCAATTCGTTTGGCAAAGCCACTTTCTTAAAAAGGCTGAATACCGTGAATACTCAAACTATTATAAATAAATAAGTGGGTATGTTTGTATTTCGATTTAAAAAAGAAATGTTGTTCATTGCAATGCGACTGTTTGCGCAGGCGGCTAGAATTTGCATTGTAATATATTCGGTCAGTTTAAAAATTCTATTGTACTCGTAATCGAGACGCATTGTATCACTAACGGTATAGCTGACGTTGTTTTAATAATACGTACACTGTTGGCAAAAAATAAAGCACCCGAGTAGTGCGTCGTTTTTGTCGTTTCTAGTAACATTTGTGCGATTCACTAATTTATTTTTAACGGCACTTAACAGCTGTCTTGTTGTATTCAAGGCGAATTCATACAAGGTGATGGCATTATACAATTTAAAAAAAACCATGCAGTTTTTGCTTTTACGGCATTTACAGCTTTTACCTATTTTGAATTCGCCTTCGTTGTATTGATTCAAAGTCCTAAAGAGTGGCATCTTTATTTCTTCCTTATTTCCTCTTTAAATGCGTTTTCGTTTTCTCAAGTGTTTATCCTGCCGACAAATTTAACAGGCAGAAAATCCTCCGGTTAATCCATCTGTTTTTTTTTTTTGTAAACATAAAACAGCTGATAGACTTGTTTAAATCTTTTCGTTTGAGGTATTTTGTTATAATGCTCCCGTCGGAAGCTCACTTTTTACCTACATGCTACATTTTGTTAACTATATGCGCATACATGATTTTTATTTAAAAATACATACAACAGAAGAAAACTTCCTGTATTTATTTTTTGTAAACAGCTGATTTTTGCTTTTTCTTTTGTCTTCTTATCCGGTGCTGCCAAGTATTCTCTACCGTTAAATAAATATTTAAGCGGTTGTTGAGAAAATTAAATCGGATTTGTCATGCCGACAAATTTAACTTCCAGTTTCAAGATTCTCACATTAACACCAAGTCGGGAAAATGGCAATAGATGGGCGAAAGACACAAAAAGGAATAGAGAAAAAAACAAATGAATGCGTGCTTATAAGGTACACTAACCAGTTAACTGTATTAGATAAAATACAACCCTGACATATATTTTGTTGTTGCAGGTTAATCGTTTGGCAAAAGTTGTTGTATTCGAATAATTTCGGTTGGTCGATTTTAAGACTACTCGATGGTAAGCTATTAGTCGAAAGTGAACGGTTAGTCGAATACTTGCTATTCGATTATCTACCCACTAGTCGACCAGTCGAATAGCTGTGTTAAAGATTCTCGTGCCTTTTCTCCAGCCCTTTTTGTAAAAATATCATTTTCCCGTTTCCGATTCTTTTGCATAAAATTCAAATCAAAATTTTCTTGTTTTCAAAAACTTCAACAACTAAACGACACAGTTTGTAGTTTGTTGTGAAACGAAGAAATGCAAACAATGGTTGACAAGTTATGGCTAACTTCGAATGCAAAAAATCAAAAATGCAACCCTGTTGCAGCTATATACATATATATGTTGTGCCGAATATAAAAATTTTTTAAAATTATATTTGACTAAATTGAAATAGAACACTATTTTATTTTAAACTACTAATATTTATAACTCTTTTTATATATTGCTTTGTATCATTGTGTTGCGGAATCTCGGACTCTACGCTGGTTGATTTAGTAGAAGTGTCATCAACCACGACTCCAAGGAATATCCAGAATTACCTGCAAATTGTTTTTGGAATAAGTAGTTTTAAATTAAATTAATTTTATTTAGTAATTTTCAATGATTTAATGAAACTTACCAATCAAAAACCTGCCATAGATTTCGTTTTCAAAAATAATTCGATATTGATGATATTAGAAAAGCGTAAAAGTAACCTGCATGACAAATGCACTTATCAAAAATAAATCCATTAGATCTGTAAAAAAAATTATCTAGATTGAAGAAAAACCGCTATCAAAAGAAAGTAAAATTGAAATTAATTGGGGATTAACAAAAATTTAGTACTTTTGGAGAAAAATAATTTCATTTTATGTAGTTTTTTATTCATTTTTTACTGAATCGGGAGAAAATATCGCAATTTAAGGAAAAAATTACGAAATTAAAATAACAATATTTTTCTTAAATTCTTAGATTATTTTTCAGTGAAATTAGCTACAGCTATTTTTGTCGCATATCCTATTGAAAATTTTTGTAAAAATACTATTACTAACTTTAAAATTGACTTCACCTTTACTGTGACTACCGAGAACAATTTTTTTTTAACTCATCAAAGCTATTTTACCTCTCAAAATATACTGTATGGGGAAAGTAGTAAGTTGCGCGGAGGAAGTCGCGGTTATCAACTATTTTTGATACAAATATTTTGAAACAAAATAGTACGTCTAATAATAAATGAATTTTGTATTTGTTACTTTTTTATATAGAGACGGGGGAAAAGATGGTAGTTTTATCCATTCTTTATGAGGAAGTTATCAAATCTGGGAATTAAATGCAGTTTTGGTAATTGATGATTCAAAAAAAAACTTGTTTCTCAACGCTAGGCGGCTAGATAAAATTTTCAATATGTAAAATAAATAATAAATTTAAGTTTTTTCTCAATTTTTAAATTACATTAGTTTATTTTGGCGTTTATTTTCTACAGCGTGCGTCCCATTAGGAGCAAAATTAATAAAGTTCCCGAAAATACAAAAAGTTGTTGAATTTAAGAATTTACTTCTTCATAATTTTTGCTTTTAGACTGAAGCTATCGCCATCTATTAAATTATTTCAAAAATCCATAAAAATTCATTTTCTTTTGGAATCAACTTGAAAAACTGAAACTTTGTATGTGCACCTATTCTAGGTGTTCCGAAATAATTGGCGGTACAGTCTGATTTCACCAAACTGAGCCATATAAATGCTGTGAGACTTGTTTTTTTCAAAATTGGCACGTTATTGTAGAAGACGTAAGTAGCTCAGTAAAAATACATAAAATCAATTGCATACAACTTTACCAATTCAAATACTCACCTCTCTTTTTTATTTAATTTATTTTTACTTACGAAGCCCACTTAATCTCAGTTTTCTGAAAGCTTCTAAATTTATGCTTCTTTGAAGTGAAAAAAATAAACTGTAAGTAAACAAATTCCTTTATGTTAATACTAGCTTTTGCCCGCGACTTCGCTCGCACGGGATTCACTTTAATATTATGAATTCGAATGTAGCAGAAATGGATATAAATAACTTCACCTTTTAAAATATCCACCCCTTCTTCACAATTGCCGATGACGGTTAGTTGCTGAAACTTGTTCAATCAAACCATAGCGCCATTTATAGTCCCATTATCGCATTCTAGTTTTGAAAAACTGAACCTTTATCTAATATGCAGAACGCCTAATGCGCTTGTTGAATTTGGTTCATAAATCAGGCAGCTTTTTCAGTGTTAAGGAAGTCTCAAATATTACGTTGTACTTTGTTTAACTCAAAACAAAATTCCTTTAATTTTGAAAAAATCAGAATTCCTTTATGAACAGCTTTGAAAAAACTTTTGTTGAAATTATATATTGTATATTATTATTATTATTTGCTAAATTAAACTTATAATGTAATTATAAAATTTAATTGCTTAAGCGTCAACACTAGCTGTCGGGGCTATTGGAAGAAATATTTGTATATATATACCTGAGATATCCTGATTTTACTTAGGTTATTAATTACTTTATATTTAGTTATCAAACAGTTGGCAACCCTTCAAATTTATTTTGAGACTAAGTTTTCCGAAACCACTATCAATTCAAACTCGTATTGTAATACTTCAGTTATATTATAAATTTATTTGAGTTTAAAGTTTTTTAATAGTTGGCAACCCTCTCCTAATATATTTCTCGAATGAAGTTTCCTTAAAACTTTTCCGTTTAACACCAGTATACTTAAGAATTTCAGTTGCCTTTACCAAATTAAAGTAGATCAAAGTCCTTTAGAAGTTATTTTCTTAAAAAATGTTTTTAAGTTGATATTTCTAAGCAGGCGCCAACACTCTTTTAGCACATATTTTCATTCTTAAGCTCACTTCCTTTGAACCAGATGCCGTAATATTTCCTTTAACTTAATAATTAAATTTAATTTGCAACCCTATGAAAAAATTATTTTCGAAATACACCTTCCTTGAACCTCATTGGTTTGAGACCCACATTTCAATATATGATTGAATTTATGTAATTGTAATTAATCTTTTAAACAGATGACAACTCCCTCCAAATATATTTTTCAAATTAAGCTCCCCTAAGATGTTTCGTTTGGCTTTCATATTGCGAAATTCCATTAAATTTATTATTCTAACTTAATTTAGCTTTAAACAAATGGCAACCTTTTTTCAAAACATTTTGTGAAGGCAGCAATTTTAAACTCTTTCGTTGGATATCCATATTGTAATATATGATTTCACTTATTGTTTTAATTGAATCGAAACTTTTAAACAGGTGGCATCTTTCTTAAGAAATTTTCTGCTTTAGTAACTCATACAAGGGAGTATATATGTGCATATGTGCATATGTGCGAAAACTTATCCAAATCTATCCAGTCGTCATATAGCAATGCGATTTTATTTAGTAATTTAATTGACTATAACTTTTTTGCCAGTTGGCAACTCTATTTAAATATCCTCTATATGTTGCTATATATTATAAGCTGTTTATGTGCGTAAGTTTATATAAATCAGTTTACCCGTTTGAGCGTGAAAAGATAACAAACATACTCACTCACACATACACAAACTATCATATTTATTCTATTCCGTAGGATTGACATCGAAAGTTGAACTTTTTTCTAAAATTTTAGTAATAAATCTCAAAAAATCTAAATATAGCTCTTATACATTTTTTATTTAGACATCAGAAATTCGAATTCAACGGAACATTTTGTGTATATTAGAATCAATATAAAAAGTCAAACATTTTTAATTTATTTTGTAAACTTGTGATGTTTCTGATTTTTTTAGAAATTAATACTTTCTTTATTTTTCACTCGGTAACACTAATTAATTTTGTTTACTAGGTACATTGTGAAATGGTTTTAGTACGTGACCTAAAATAAATTACCCTATTTGAGAATGGAATAACTTCACAAATGGCGTCGAATATCTGTTCGTTCATTCATTATATTTGTAAAGTAAACATAATTAGAGTTTGAAGATAACTTATTTAGAACTTATTGCTAGAACTGTAGGAAAATGTTATAAACGTATAGTAATAAAATAAAATGTCCAAATAAACAGTTTTTCTCGGCGGGGGAAATATTCATAGCTATATTTGGAAGAGGGTTGCTGTCTGTTTGGAATACTCGAACTTAATATAAATCTGTCATTTGAAAATCTAACCCGTAGTCTAAATTATATCGCTAAAACGATTTTTTTTTTTTTGAAATTTTAAGTATACAGGTATATATGTAGGTGCTATGTGACATTCCAAGTTATTATTCTGCACGTGAAATACGAATCGTAAAGATTCCTAAAACTAAAGTCAAACATAAATTTTTATTAGTTTTGCTTAAAAAAATTATGTCTTACCTAATACCAATAGGAATTGCAGATATTTTGTCTTACATAAATCAATACTCCGATTTGTTGAACATGTTAGTTTCTTCCGTTGAAATTTTAGAAACAACTGTTATCTATGATTCCTGTTTAAATTTGTTCTTAGAGTCAAAAAAAAAACATATTATAAATATAGGACAGAGACTTCTTGACAAGTTTGGAGCCTTTTTTGTTACTTAACAATTTTTTTAATAAAAATAAAATTCATTCTACAACAAAAGTTATATAAACTCAAATTTGAAACTCTCATTCAACAAACTTGCATCAAAATGTCTACCTTTATCAGAAGAATTTTTGGACTTTTTTTCTGAGCAACACTCATTTTCTTCATATAACAAATGCGCAGATTTGTTTAAAACCAACATCATCAAAAAAAAAACAAAACAAAAAATTATCAAAACTCCATAGAATTTTTTAGCAAATTGAACATTGCACTTTCTGATAAAAATTCTGATAAAAAAATTTTAAATTTTAATGAAAACTTGTTGATTTCTATTGAAACTTGAACAAACTTTGCAGATTGAATTTATTTGTTTTTTGTTTTGGAACAGACTGTATTTTTATTTAAAAAAAAAGTAAATAACAAATAAAGGATCGAAACTTGTCAAAAGGTCCATATAGTATATTTATGATAAACACTAAGCTTTTCGCTTGCACAATGTGGCAAATTGATTTATTTGCATTTGTAAATTTGTCTGTAGATAGATTTGTGTTGACTTTATCTAGGCTACTGTGATCTCCAATTACAAAAAGCAAAATGTTATTAAAATTGATACATTGTACTTGGGTACTTTTGCAACCAAAAATATACAAAAAAAAAATACAAAACACTAATTTTTTACTCAGACTTTATTAATATTACAATGCTTACGAGTATGTTGTTAGATTAAGCAAAAAATAATCGACTAGCCGCCCATAAACAACTAAACGAATAAACGTTTGTTTTCGATTTTTCGCCTAGTTGTTTTCCAAGGCGAGTTCATATAAGGTGAAGTTATCAAAGCATTTAACCATGACATCCTAAAAACGAAAACTAATGAGGTCTATTCTTCTATTCTCTTTTATGGTGACATCCAAAAATTAAAAAAAATTCGTGTGTGTGCGTTATGTTTTCTTTCAATAAATGTTTGTGTTTTATATGTTTGTACTTATTGACAAAACTCCTTTTCTACTATAATAAAGTTTTTATGAATTTATTGTGATTAACTGTCACTATTCGAATAATTTCGATTAGTCGATTTTCAGACTACTCGACGGTGAACGGTTAGTCGAAAGTGAGAGCTCTAGCGCATATTCAAAGTTTCAGTTGCATCATTCAATCCATTTTTATACAATTTTGAAAATGTCAAAATATATTGCGATAACTTTAAACAAACACTGAAAGTTATGACAAATAAAAAAGTCACACTTAATAGCGGTATGATTGGAGATAGGAATAGTGAGAAAAACAAACAATTTTCACACGGTTAGCGTGGCTGAGTGGTTGCGTGCTCGCCTAGCAATACCGTGTACCATGGTTCAAAGCCATGTAAAGTCTAGAAAGAAAGAAGTCTGATGAGGAGATGTGGTGATCTCCGAAATAGCAGCTATCACTTCTACCACTTTGAAAAATTGTTGTTTTTTCATATTATTCCTAATACAAACCTGGCCACAAGCTCTATAAATTATACAGACGATTCATAAAAAATAAGGCCAAAAATAAAAAAAGGTAAATTCAAAGACTTTTGATGTTTTCGGGAAATTTAATAATTTTTCTTTAAAAAGAGAAGCCCTAATAAAATCTGTTGTTGAATTCAATATGAGAGAAATACAATTCGATTGTTGGTAAATTGATCTTCGTGAAAGCGCGGGCTTGAAATTGTATTGGAATTTGTAATGAAAAATATTCAGTTGATTTATGGCAAAAATCTACTATGACTATTAGCACTTAGAGTCATTTAATTGTTGGAGCCTTCATTATAATAAAATTCATTCAAATATACACACATATATTTAATTGGAAATATAAATGTCTAAATAAAAAAATATACATGTACATACATACGTATTCACGTAAATATTATATGCATGCACAATACATATGTACTTTTATTCAGATACAGCCATTAGCACATTGTTAAATTTATTTGCTCGAAGACTATTAGTTTATCACGGTTAAAATACATTTGTTCACACATATACATTAGAGTGCCTCACACGCCTGAATATTTCGAAAAAATGGAATATTCTTTTTTATGCATGAAAATAGTTTTTAAATATTAAAAAGAAATCCCAACTGAGATTTATACAGTTTAAGCTTAAAAGGTCTGCAAAAAAATTAGTTTAATGTTATCATAATAATGAAGCTTGCAAAAAAAAATTGGGGTGCATGACGAGAGCAAAAAGGGTAAGAAAATACCTTTCTAATGATATATTATATGTCTAAATCGGCCAAGTTTTGGTCGAGTATTTCATGTTTTTCTTAAACCAGTCTTCCAAAAAATGTGAAATACAGCATCCAAAATTCCATTATTATGATTCCGTTGAACAAATTTTAAAATATTTGTATACAAAACATTTAAGATTAAACAGTTTTATGATCTCAATTTTTTTTTTTAACACCAATTTTTATTTATAAATAACTCAATTTTCGGAGATTTTTAAAAATCGGTCCAGCTCACATAAATCTCAATATTTTCCTGAAATATTTTGATTGATATCTTAAAATATAATGAATTTGGTACGTCTGATGGAAAAACAGTACCTACTTTCTTTGGTATGAGTAGTGATGAGCACCCTAATATACAAACATACGTAAGTTTTCTCATGAAAAATTAAATCCCGGAAAATTGAAAACAAATTGTGCTTTCCGAATATTTCAAAAAAATTAACACGTGGCTGTTTGATTCATTTGTGCACGTGGTAACTCTGAATACCATTGGCTTATATTTTGTACAAATGCAGCAATTTCACTATAAATATACCGAAAATTCAAAATTCGTTACAAAAACAAATTCTTGCAAATTCCACCACATACGAAAATTTCATTTTTGCTATGTAGACGCCGGATCTTTTTAACCTATTCTAAGTATTTTTGAAGGAATTGATGTCTGATTTTGGCCAGGACAGGACAATGGACCGCTAATCAACTCACAATGAATTTGATAGAATCAGTTGGGCTGAATCAGCTTGCATCTATTTTGCCGCCGTTCGTTTGGGAATTCTACCGAACCGAGTTCGAAACGAAGATGGATAGGAGAGTTTTAATGGTTTCAGTTTTAGTTAAAAATTATAGAGTTGCCACCTATTACAAATGTTAGTAGATAAGCGCTTTAGGGTTAATAAAACATATTGAAGTGGGATTCAAACCAAAACTTATAGAGAATACTTTAGTCCGGCAGGGTTGCCAACTGTTAATAAAGTTAAGTTACATACGTATACATTTTTTTTGAGTAAAACATTGAAGTATGTGTTTAGCCGTGATATATTACTGAACAGGGTTGCCACATTTTAAAAGAGTTAAAGTGCATATAATTTCTTTTGAGTAAAACAAAAGGTGGTATTGAGAATTCTTTAGCCAAGATATGCTCTGGAGTATGGCTGCCACCTGCAAACAATTTAGCATTAAAATTAAAACTTATGTAAAGTACTTTATTTACGACATAATTTTTAATAAATAGTGTACTTTGTGTAAAATATGCTATCTATTAATTAAGTTAACAAAAAATAATATTTTAACTGTGAAAAATACTTTTTTTCTATGCCGTGTTTTGTGGTTTCAAAATAAGTAATAAGTAAGTAAATATCAAAAAAAAAGATGCTATTCAGAATTCTTTAGCCACGATATACTCTTGAAAAGGATCGCCACCCATCAATTTGAAAAGTTAATAAGACTCGTTCATTTTGAAAAATTTAGCATTCAAATTGAATCTTATAGAAAATATTTCATCGGCGATATATTTTTATATAATTATTATAGTAGCTTTGTTGTGTAAAATATAGCATAAAATAAAGGCTATTAGGAGATATGTGTGTTCCAATTTTGTGGAAAACATAGAAAAATGAAAGAGTTGCAACTCCTCTGAAAAATGAAAACTATATCAATGTGGGTATCAAAAAAGCTGTTGAGAATACTTTAGGTACAATAACAGCTTTCATTTTATATGACGTGTCTTGTAGTTTCTAAGTTAGTTGCAAATTACAAATGTGTATAGTTTTTTTTCAAGTTTTCAATTTAAAATGTTTGTTATTGTGCATAACTTTTGCATTTTTTTAATTTTTTGGTTTTTGTTTCAGGCGTTAATTAAGCTGAATTTTGTTTGTCTTCGTATTTTTTTTTTTTTAATTGTTTTGTTTTGCGGAAGTACATAAACATGTGTTTTTTTTATTCATTTTGTAACCTGGTTTTGTTTGATAAGGTTAAATTTTTTAATGAGCGGATAAATAATTATAGCTCTTTGGTATTTCCGGAGATTTTCCAATAAGAACTTTTGTAAATTGTAATTACTCGACGTGCTAAGTTAAAAGAAAAAAGTCGGGGCCGTTTAAACCCTAGGAAAACGCTCTAATTTCAAAAGTAACTGTCACTGCATCCTTCGATTTTGTTGTGCATTTTAACAATAAATTGGATCACACTAAGCCCGAATTTTTTTCTGTTACATTCGAATTCATAACGATAACCCGAATGCAGTGCGAACGAGACCGTGGGTAAAAGCTAGTCGATTTTATAATTCCAGTGGGGAAACTTCACCTTTGTTTGCTAACCTACCCTATTGTAAATACATATATACAAAATTTTGAATATATACACAAACTTTGATAAAGTCTAACCAACGACATATTTGATATCCTCCCACACGTTATATATGTAAATATTTAGTCACCTATCTTCCAAAAATTGGTTGAAGTGATTTGCTGTCAACTACTCAATCACCCAAGTCGCATTATAATCATATTAAACATAACGTACTCGTAAAGTACCTCTACATACGTAGATAATTACTATCTAAATTTCTTTCTCTCTTTCGATAATTCCAGTTCCCAAATAGTTAAATATGTTCAAAATTAATACAAAAACGGATGCCATCGCTGTACAGCGTCAGGCAAAGCCCACACCGCTAGTTGATGATTATGAGATTTCCAATAAAGTGCTCGGTCTGGGTATCAATGGCAAAGTAGTGCAGTGCGCCGATCGCAAAACCAAACAAAAGTATGCACTCAAAGTGCTACTTGACAATCCGAAAGCTAGACGAGAAGTGGATCTGCATTGGCGTGCGAGCGGTTGCCGGCACATAGTCAACATAATCGATGTCTACGAGAACACTTATGGCGGCAATAAATGCCTGCTCGTCGTGATGGAGTGGTGAGTTTTTTGTACGACATCAATTATTTAAATTATAAATATTTTATTATTTGATTTTCCTGTTTTGCTTGTCAGCATGGAGGGTGGTGAACTGTTTCAGCGCATACAAGACAATGCCGATGGCAATTTCTCGGAGCGTGGTAAGTGCTTCAAATTACATCTTATCTTATCTTGAGTATTTATTATTTTTCAAATAATTGCATAGAGGCCGCACAGATCATGCACGAAATTTGCATTGCCGTACATTACCTGCATAGCCGGGATATTGCGCATCGTGACTTAAAGCCAGAAAATCTGCTATATACCAGCAATGATAAGAATGCGACATTGAAGTTGACAGATTTCGGTTTCGCAAAGGAAACGCTGGTGAAGGATACACTACAGACGCCATGCTATACACCCTACTATGTTGGTGAGTACTTCTATAATTTTAGAAGTCAAATATTTATATATACATACATACATATGTATATATATTGGAAATGAAACGAGATTGAAGTTAATTTGCTTATGCAAAGTTTCTGTTTTAAATATGTCATAAAATTTTGGACGCTTGACTTGTAGTAAAAATAAAAAAATGCGCTGGAGAATGATGAAATTCTTTAGGCTTGACCCTTAACATTTGTGGTCCGACGCAATAGCGTAGACTTGGGAGAGTAATAAATCGAGCCATGAAATTTGGAATATATTTACCATGGCGAATTCATATAAGGTGTAGTTACTATAGCACGTACATGTCAAGGTGTATCCATAGAAGGTGATAGCAAGATAATCAAAGCGGATCCGCTGTGTATTTTGTTTGTGTAATTTTGCGTGTGAAATGTCAAAATCTGAATTCGCTCAGTTTGCTTATGTATTTTGTTTGTGTATACATAACAACCTAGCGAATTCGGAGAGAAGAACAAGCATTCAGCTCATGGGATGCTATCACCTTGTATGTAAATTTTAACAAATCATACGCAGAAGCATAGGAATTTTGTAGTTATATTTATAACCCAACCTTTTATGGATTCGCCTTGATATTTACATAATTAGTATCAAGGCGAATCCATACAAGGTGGTGTTATAAATACAACTACAAAATTCCTATGTATTTTGTTTTTGTTTCTGCGTAAGAGTTGTCAAAATTTAAATACATTTTGTTTTTGCTTTTACGGTATTTGAAAGCTCATACGCAAAAGCAGAAACAAAATACATGTACATATGTAGGTGAATAAAAAAAAATCAAATCAGCTGCTCTTAAGCCATCACCTTCTATAAATTCGCCTTGATTAGTATGTAAAAAATACAGTGCAAACTTGATTGAAGTTTATGGAGTGCCTGCTGTCGGCAAAAGTATTCGCACAGTATTTTTTTATAACATTCACAAAGTTCATTCGTTTATTTATTTATCAAAATATAGCTAGTTCTATAAAAAATACTCATATTTTTCAAACTTCGTACCAAATTCGCAAAAACTCAAATTTAAAAAAATATTCTTCAAAATTCCAAACTTTTTAATTGGCTGAAGAAAATACCCGTTGATTTCTGACAATTTTGTTTGCTGACGGTGCTGCCCATTTTTTCCACATATGAACAAAATTTATTTTTATTTGTAAGAAAAAGGGGCAACACTACCGGTGAAAAAAATTATCAAAAATCGTCAAAAATTTAATGGAATATGAATGTTTCGTCAACATGCTGAATAAAAAGTTTGAAATTTGTATGACAATTTTTTTTTAATTTGCTGAATTTTCGAGAATTTTTAAATCTGGACATATATATGTATATGGTTTTTGTTATAAACTGTTCTATATTTATATAAAAAAAAAACTTGCAAAAAACTTTTAACACGAAAAAATTGCGAATAATAATAATATACTTATATGTACATATGTATGTATATAAAATAATAAGAATAGTATAAACAAAAAAAGTTTCATGAATATTTTTTTGGCTTGGCTATACTTCATAAGCATGGGGATCATATATTTTGCTGTAGTATTTGTTGACCCGCCATTATTTCTGATAACTGCCTTTACTATTTAAAGCAGATTGTGCTTACAATTTTTAATCGTAAACGTAGTTTTAGGTCACTTAACCCCATATGCGGTCAATGTTCTTTCAAGACAGCTTTTGTGTTATTTCCCTTCATATACCACCGCAGCACTTAACGCCATAGACTCCCAGATAATCGGAAGTTCAACCGCACAGTGCTACTAGATGACGTCTAAAACTCTACGCTCCCATTAGGACTCAAGAGGTGGTCTGCGAATTATCTGAAGGGATGTAAGCCATCAGTTATATTTCGAGACCAAATATCCAATTAAACAAGGAATTCCACAGGGAGGTGTCCTCCCCCTTTATTGTTCATTTTCTATCTACCCCCACCCCCACCAGAAGGACCAGAAGGAGTTTCGTTAGTGTCATACGCGGATGTCTCTACTATTATTGCGTCGGGCAATGGCATTTATGATTTATGTTTTAAAGTGAATGGTTATCTCTTGGACCTTTCCAGCCTCTTCACTGCGATAAATTTTTTGCTTTCCTCCGCAAAATCCTCTGCCAAATCGTCGTCAACAAGCCTCTAAACTCGCTCTTCGGCAGCGCTTGTGGCAAAGACAAAGAAACGTTGTTGTTAACATAGAAAGCGATTGACCGGCTAGTTCTAAATTATGCTGCGCTAGGGTGGTTGCCGGGTACTAGTAAAACTCAGTGAACGAAATTTCAGATCTGTCCGTGAGGCGAAAATGCTTCCCCTTGCTTACTTACTTAATAGGCGCTATAACCGCTTAAGCGATTTTGGCCGAACTTCTCCTACAATTTGTGGTGTGTGTCTTGTGGTTGAACACAAATTGAGGGACCTACTGCTTTACGCCGACACCGAACGGCGAATGTTTTTTGTGAGAAGTTTTTTCATGGCAGAAACTCGCTCGGAGGTTTGCCATTGAATGCCGAGGGGCGACCGCTATTAAAAAAAACCTTTCTATAATCTTTGATGTAACTTGCTCCGGGCAGGATTCGAACCCGGAACCCACCGAATGAAGCGGTTTTCGCTAGGCGGCTACCAGAGGGACCAGCCCTGTAGACGCGACGCTGAACCCGACGGACTAAAGGCCGTTCCCATGACAGTCGGTCCTACGATACCGGAATGACCCGGATTTACATATATCCGGCCAAGGACTGTTTATAGAGAATGTTTCATGTTGATATAATAAAAACAATAACAACACTCGGAATACAGGCATACCTTAAATGGCACTCACCGGGAGTCTATTAACATCTTCATCTCTACCCGCCCTATAAATATATTATATTGATTTTCAAGGATTATATGCCATTTCCACAAAAAATTATTTCCGCCCGTAGATCCTCTGAATATTTTAGAAAAAATAGCGGTATTGCTTTTTCGATATATACCATGCCTAGGGGTTCAATGTTTTAAGAGATGTAATAGGCTCATCTACAACAGATATGTATATTTAATCTTATTTCCCATCAAAAATTATGCCGTATATTCTCCCATTTTCCAGCTCCCGAGGTGCTAGGCCCCGAAAAGTATGACAAAAGTTGTGACATCTGGTCGCTAGGTGTTATCATGTACATTTTGCTCTGTGGCTTCCCACCATTCTATAGCAGCAACGGTCTCGCCATCTCACCGGGCATGAAGAAACGTATACGCACCGGCCAATATGACTTTCCCAATCCCGAATGGGCCGAAGTCAGCCAATCGGCCAAGGACTTAATCAAAGGCATGCTAAATGTTGACCCCACAAAACGTTTGACAATCGAGCAGGTTATTAGAAACAAATGGATTGCACAATACACCCAAGTGCCACAGACACCGCTATGTACGGGTCGTATGCTAAAGGAGGGTGAAGAAACATGGCCGGAGGTACAGGAGGAAATGACCCGCTCATTGGCCACGATGCGTGTCGACTACGATCAGGTGAGCGAAAAAGTAAATTCAAATTGGTTGCAATAACAAAGAATCAAATTAAATATTTCATTTTATTAAATTTCTACACTCGTCTATTTCCATTTAGATGCACGTGAAGGCGCTGGACAAAACCAATAATGCGTTGCTGCAGAAACGGCGAAAAAAGTTCGAAGAGGAATTGGCGGCACAGAATAAAAAGTAAAGTAAAATAGCTTTGACTTAAAAAACGCAATTAACCCCAAAAAAAAACCCCCAACACATTTATACTTATAAAAAATAAAAAATAAATATTTGTAAATGGTTCCACTCAAGTACATAAGGTTTCTGGCCTACAGACGCGTACGTGCGGAGTAATGCAGCGAAATATACAACCTATATAAAATACTACAAACCAACTGGGTGGAAGCGAAAGCCGACATGCATGGATGTTACAGAAGTGGACTTAAAGTGCGTGCTGAGCGTAGCGCATTCCAGTAAACCACTGCAAATTAGAAGAGATAAGGAGCGATTTTTTTGGACGATGTGAAGCGTACGATTTGACGCAATTTCGATGGTATTTTATGTTATTTTTACATAAATTGAAACAATACCTAGTATTTACAAATAAGTGTATACATATACAAATAAACCTACATTTAAAAAAATATGTATGTACATATGTATGTACATAACTCTATATAGATATACATATATATATATATGTATATATATACAATAATACGCAAGTGCTCTTTTTTCCTTTACTATGTAAATGCTTAATTTAGTTGAATATGTATGGTGGATGAAACGCGTTGGCGGCTTACTTATTGCAGCTGCTAATTAATAAATCTTTACATATATACATATGTACATCCAAATCCGTACACTACAAGCGTGTATGAATGTATTGTAGACAAAAATAAAAGGCTTTTAAAAACTGATTTATATGAAAAATAACGAAATATGCTCATGCTCGTGTACCTACAACATAAATATACCTATTATATATAGAGCATTCCGCGCCAAATCGGACTTCTTTTGGTTTTCCCATCTCCGATTTTTTGATAGTTTTTTAGGAAGGCCTCCCTGTTTTTTTTTTAATTTTTTATGCAGTCGTTTTCGAAGTATCGATTTTTGAAAAAATCGTTATTTTTTTAAATGCCAATAACATGGCGAAAAACCAACCGATTTGCAATTTTTTTTGAATTTTTTTCTTTAAATTTTTTTAAAATTTTGTTATTCATTTCTATAAAATTAATACAAAATTTCATGTTTGCAATTTTTTAATCATTTCATTGGATTATTTTCACCGTCAGTATCAGTGTCCACGTAAAAATTAGCTAAATAATACTATCAGTAGCTAAAATAAAGCGCTAATTTTTTCAAAGTTTTCTTAACCTAAATTTGTTTATACTTAAACAACTAAGGTTAAAAAAAAATTAAATTTAAGTGTATGACATAACCTTTAAAACCCAAATATATGAGTTTGTTTATAAACTGGACCGAGAACTGATAATCTAAATTAATTTACTGTCTTGAAATATGCATTTTCAAAATTCGGAAATGACTAGAATCGAACATCGACCGAACATCGATTTTTAGGACCGAAGCCGAACGGAACATTTTCAAGGTGTAAAATAATAAATAATCAATGAATTATCAAAAATTCTAGAATTTTATTATTGTTATTAAAAAAGGTACATCAGTTTAAATCTCATCCATTTCAGTTATAAACATGCAGTGCCGGAAGTATTGGTACAGTAACTTTTTTCATAATATTTTTACTAGCTTTTTTGATCAAAATATATCTCATTCTATAACAAAAACCATATAAGTCCAAATTTCAAAGTTTGTACAAAATTCATAAAAATTCAGCAAATTTCAAACTTATTAATAAGATTTTTTAGAAAAATTGTGTCATGCCATGCAATTCTAGTGCAATAAAGTGCAAGTTTCAAGTGATTAAAAATTCGCGTTGATTTCTGCCAATTTTTTTTCTGAAACTGCTTCCGCAAAATTTTGCTCAAATGCTGAAATTTTCTTTATTTGGGGAAAAAAATGTTAGCATTAAAAAAAATTTAGAATAATGTGAAAAAAGTTACTGTCCTACTAATTTTTTTCGCTGTACTGTACATATTTTTGTAAAAGTAACGATAGAAAACTTATATTTTTAATACTCCATATTTCATACTTTTATATTATAATGTAAAAATGATAGCATTTCGTATATCGGTAAAAAGCTGGCCTGTAGTACTGAACAATTGTTCACTCGATAGAGCTGCAGATATTTTAGAACAATTTTTTTGTTCAACAGAAACCCCTCTCAGAATCAGAACAGAAGTTCAAAAATTAGCACAGAATATATGGAATTAAAACCCAGTATTCAAAAAATGTAGCAAGTTCTGGGTATTATTACTAAAATACGAAAAACGAAAAGCTGCTTTGACTTTTTTTAAAGTGGAACAAAATAAAAATAAAACTTCACACATTTCTTAAATTGATGAAAACTTGCGCTTGTTCAGCCAAAGCTTAGTTTTCCTTTTGGCCGAAGTCGAACCGAAACCGAACCGAACTTTGGTGGTCGAGACCAAATCATCTTTACTTAAATTATATGAATTTTGTGGAGTAACAGAAACTTGCCGAAGACTTTTCTTGATGTTGATGTAAATTGGAACGATTTTCTTTTTTCCCGAAACCGGTTTGTCTCCAAACCAAACTTGATAAGGGAGGATGGAAAATCGTTCAAAAAAACATCACCTGAAATATGGAGTACACATCACACTGTCGGAAAAACAGAAGAACAAAAAGAAAACACTTTTGTATGTTATAGCGCCGATTCTTTCCTTACTCTATGACGCTCCACTTGTAAAGCATTAAAACAAAAATTATACGTACCAAAATTTGGCATGGTATAAATTTCTATATATAAATATTTGATACTTTTACGAAAGCTGTTTAAATCTCTTGTCTTGTATTTTTCAACCTAAATTACTAAAACATAGAATTAAAAAAAAAAAAAATTAAAAAATATATTCTATTGTGATCCTATTATCAGATTAGACTCAAAAATATTTTTTTAGAAAAAATTACCACAAAAAAAATCGAGCAATACGTGTCTTTCGGAAATCAACATATTATATATTGTATTTAAAAAAAAAAGTAATTTTTCGCAAAGTTTTGGGCATTAAAAAATGTTTTTCAAAAAACGATATTTCACAACAGCTACAAAAAAAAATACTATAAAAACTCAGGAAGCCCTACTCAATTTTTACTATAACATAAAATATTAAGAAAAAAATCTGAGCTGCAAAAGCCAAATGGTGTCCGATTTGGCGCGGAATGCCCCATATGCATATAGAGTAGTTTTCCAATTTAACGAACACAATAATTGTCAAAGCAATTCGTTAAATCGATTTTTTCGTTAAACCGAAAACTAAATTAAGTGATATGTTTTTCAATTAAACCGAATGAAATACTATAACTTTATAAATTCATACACATGTGCTTTATTAAAATGAGTGTTTAAAAAAAAATAACTTTAAACGTACAATTCAATTAATTCGCAACATTAAATTTTAATTGAGATCTTCAAAGCAAAATTTAGGTATGGAAAAACTGAGTTTAGTAAATCAATTCCATTCCTCATTGTTAAATTGTCTTTGTCTTGGCGTAAAATAAATAAAAATGGTAAGTCGTCTTCCTTATAATAATTGCCATTTTCTTATAAAATATTTTTCCTCAATTTCGCCAATAATGCTTCAGAAATGTTCTTCGCAATTTTATGCTGGCCTTGGTTTCAAAAAGTTTACACTGTGGTTCGTTGACTGAATGAGGAGTGTAAAATTTGCAGCATAGAAAGAACTCAAATTTTATCACTTGCGATATTTTTTTTACCAAATCATATATCGTAAGGTGTTATGTTAAGAATCACAGTAAAAATAAAAAAATATCGAAATATCTATTGCTTTACAGAATGAAACGGAAAGATACGTCGATATTTTTAATCTCGGTATGCGATATTTACTTCAGAGTATCAATTTTGTATCAAATTCGATATTTTTTATAGTCTTCATGAGCCTAGCTCACGTAAATCTTTATATATTTTTCAAAATATTTTGAAGGAAGTCAAATAATAAATTTTATAATTCCTGGGGAAAACAACAACTTATTTTGATGAGACACCCTAATGTATATAGGTATATTTTTCTATATTGAACCCAAACTCTGCATATACCGATATTGTTTAAAGCATCAAAGCGATATATATCGATATATATTTTTTATTTTCCCATCCCTAAATTGAATGATCGAAGATGATGTATTTGGATCATTTTTAGAATTTGCATCTGTATATTTGAATTCACTAATCTCGGAAACTACTGAAAGGATTTTCATTGAGCTTTAACTGATGACCAAACAGTGAATACGACTATAACATAGGATACATTTTATCAAAATATTAATTAGAAAATAAAACAATTTTACTAGAAATAGTTTAGAATAGTTTTCTTTTGAATAAAATTTTATATTTTCAACGTGCTTTTTTTTGTTATATACATATTTTTTTAAATGTTTGTTTCAACTGAAATGAAAATTAATGTAATGTTTTATATTGATAAAAAAATACAAAAATTAAATCGTAACGGCGCACAGTGGGCTGAAATTGGCTGGCAGTAGACTTAGAGACATAAAAAAATTACTTGTTAATATCAAAAAAAGAGTGATGGACTTTGATTCTGAACCTTATAATATAAATTTTTCATACTCTTTGATTAAAAACGTATGGGCAAATTAAGAAAAAATCAGATCTATGGCAATAAGTCAATTACCTCACATTTTCTCAAATTATGGTTTATATATTTATAAAGGAGACCTAGTCTTGAGTGGAAATAGGTTTTAACACTCTGATATTATTGATGGGTAAGATAGGAGGAGGCGTTTTCTCATGAAACCACTCCCCGCAAATTTCTCTTGCGTTAACAGACCAAAGCAGCGTATTCCATGGTAAAGTCTCAGCTATTATGGAAACTGTAGACTTGGAACAGGAATTCTTGGAAGAGACATCTTCATTGTTAGTCATAGTCAGGTTGCAATTCTTTCACATTTAACTCAAACATCGCGCTGGACTGCCGCCTATCTCTATAGGAGATGGGCAATCAGAACAGACTGTACCTCATTTGAGTCACAAGCCCCAGGGACATAGTGAAAACGGCATGGCAGATGAATTAGCAAAACAAGGTACGACCAAGCAGATTCTCCATGGTAAGGAACGCATTGGTATGCCGTATTCCACTTGCAAACTGCTACTTAAAGAACGTACATATATAACTATAAACAAGCTGGTGAAAGATAAGAGTAAAATGCGACCTAAATGGGGCCGGAAACGGTCACGAAACGTATACTCACTGAAAAGATAAAATATTTCTAATGTTGTTGGGGCTCTAACCGGGAACTGTCGAAAAGAGAAACACGCTAAACGGCTGAGCGTGATCTTCTGAAGATGTAGCAGAAGTTGTAAGAACTACGAGGAGAATGAAACTTACATCTACTGTGTAAGTACCTAAATGTCCTGCACTGTGTAAAAGGAGGCTGCGGTATCTGGTATCACCGTTTCTGGATGACCTTAGCGAGTGTCAATGTTTGTGGTAACTCAACGGGCCTTCGATTCATGCCCCTAAGTATGCCGCTGTAGGCGATAGCCACTCCTACTTTTGTAGCACATTGAATATCAGTAAGGTCCATAGGAATGACCGTTGATTTTTTACCATTATTTTCGGTCGATGTTGGACGTTCCTCCTTATAAAAAATGCCAAGCATTCGCACAGTTTGATACGTTCTAAATGTACAATTGGCCAAAACGTTCTAAATTAACAATTGGCCAATGAAATATTCATAAAATATGTAACATAACTTATCAAAAGCATAATTCACAACTATTCATAAAAGTATAAAGATAAAAGTACCTTAGAATTTAAAGATCTATCGGTCGATACAGCATCTGCAATAATGGATTAAATATTGCTTGAAGATAAAAAAAATATTCAGGGTACTCACAGTCTCCTTGTAAAAGGCGTTGTAAAGATTACACGTAGTAATTTACATGATTTTTGAGAATCTTTACATGATAAAGGTTATAATTTATCATTCTAATTATTAGTTAGAACATACTGGATATATAAAACATCCCATGTACCATTAGAATTGTAAATTAAATAAGTTTTCTATTATAAAATGTTCCAGTTACAAGGAACTGTGAATACTCTTATTGTTTAAAACCCGAAGAATAATACTCGTAAGAAGTTGACTTCCTTTGGTTAACAAATAATTTTGATTCTATTTTTTTGTTTAGACTGTAAGCTATTGAAATGATGTTAATAAATCGTATGTTTTGTTCGGTTTCATTTACATCTGATTCACGTGTGGTATCAGATCTGCCGTGTAGCAACAGATGGCGTCTTTATCGATAGCTTGGTGCATTTGCGCTTCTCTTCAGGATGGAAACAGACACACAAGTACATGCATACATACATATGTATATATGTTCTGGTCAAAAACCCCGTCTTGTTATCATGTAGTTCGTGGTCTTATTGCTATTGGACTTAGGCTTAGGGCTTAGCTATGCTCAAAGTTATATAAATATGCAAATTCTTCAGATATTTAATACAAATCGCTCATATGCGACATTTTCATCTTATATACATACATACATACATATGTATGTATAAAAATCTCGTATCACGGTGTTTGTGGTTGAACTCCTCAGGAATGGCTCAACTGATTTGAATGAAATTTTGTATGTAGGTACGTTTGGTAGTTATTAGAATAGGTTGTATGTTTATTTATTTATTGTACATATATTTTAAAAAATAATTTTTATTTTATGTTCGACGGAGGGTTGCCACCTGTTTCAAAAGACGAAATTTATTAAATTATACGCAAGTGATATGAAATATTATAACAAGAGTGTTAAGCGATTCATATCGGCAGGGAGAAGATTCATACCTATATTTTACCTATTTGAAACGTCAGATTTTATTAGATTATAAACAAGTTAGATGAAATCTTAGAATGTCGGGGTCAAGCGCTTCATTTCCCTCAGGAAAAGGTTTATAGCTAGATATATTTTGAAGAGGCTTGCCACCTGCTCGAAAAGTCGAATTAAATAACACTACAAATATGTTATTTGAAATAGTAAAATATGGTTATTGTTGTAACATCATAAGAAATTCCTCATAAACTTATTGGGAATATTGCTGAAGTGACAGTCATTGGCCGGATATAAATCGGGGTCGTCACTTCTCACTTGCATTCGTTTACAATAGTTTATAGGTATATTTTAAAGAGGGTTGCCACCTTTTTTCAAAACTAAAATTTATTTAAATTGTACACAATGTTGTAAAATATCTATTAAAATATGAATGTCAAACCGATCGCCTTGGCGAGGCCAAGATGCATGCATACCTACATATATTTTCTAGAGGGTTGTCACCTGTTTTATGTGACAGAAACCGAAATTTGGTTTCTAGCTGCATATGCAATGGACAATTAATAAATAAACATTGGCCGGATAACGTCTGAACGGAAGCTTATATCTCCATACATAAACCGATAGATTATAAGGGCCATTATACGTTTAGATGAATTCACTTTTATTATTTATTATTTCTTGTTATAATCCAATTTATAAGCCTGGGTACATTTTCTGAGGCATTTATCTTTTCAACAACCCTCAAATTAAAAGCTTATTTTTTTGAAGTTCATTGCATTAAATTTATATTTACACTAATAACACTTTAAGAACTTCATTCAATTGAAAATTATATGTACACATGTACATATATAATAATCGACAATTAAAATAGCTTGTTAAAAGTTTTTGAAAAGCTTTGAACATTTGACAAAAATTAATGAAAGTTACAAGAATTTAATGCTGAATAAATTAAATCAATTAAAAATAAAGGAAGTTCGAAATTTGTATTGAACTGAACCCAAATAGAAGTTTTGGCTCAATTTAATTATTTGGAAACGATAAAGATATGTACATCATCATACATACATATGTACATACATATAAAAATGCATATAAATAAGCAATCATACTTATGTCAAATATCCAATCCAGTTCAAAGTATAATCGATATCTTAATTATTAAATTTTTTTTTAATAAATCAAAAATTCAGCCTTGTGAATGTATGTATATATACATTATACATACATACATATTTGTACAATACATGTATAACCTACGTCAATTTTTTTTTAAATTATGCAATACAAATGCATACTTCTATTACTGTTTAAAATTATTTAACAGTTTCTAGTTACATTTTTATCCTTTCTTCGAGTATTTTACTTTTTTGCCCTTCTTTCCCAATGCGCACGGATATTCATAATCTCCTATTAATAATACACTAGGCGAGACTGGTGATGACGCCGATTTCTCTCCTTTATCATCTTTAACGGATTCCTTTTGTGAACCAGCGCTTTTTTTCGATGTGAGCTCTCTCTCGGACTGTTTGGTTAGTGGTTTGCTATTCAAATTATCTTTATTACTTTTTTTAATTTTATCAATAGTTATCGCTGCATGTGGTTTAAGTTTCCATCGCATTTCTGCCTCCAGTTGCAACTGAGACGGATCTCCGCTAAACATTTCCAAGCCCAACTCCATATTATTGAGATCATAGTCACGACCCACTGAACACATTTCGATGCCTCCATAATAAAGCTCACCCGAATTGACGTGAACGGTTTTGTCTAGGAAAAAAACAGACTGCATCCAGTGGGTGCGCATCACCGATGGGTCCGTACTAAATCCCATTGGCGTGTGTGATTTTGAAAAGGAGACCTGAAAATAAGTAGCAATACCATCCATATGGCCACTGCGTCGCATTTCCAACATAAATTTACAACGGAAATTCAAATCCTTCTTTGTGGCTGTGTACATATTCAGATACTTGACACCAAATTGTGTGCTCAGCAACTGTACGGAATAGGCAATTGGGTTTTAGATAAAAATATATACAAATATATGCACATTGTTAGCTTATTTTTTTGGAGGCTTACTTGTTTTGGCTGCACTAACTGAAAGCTCGGTTCGGACAATGCATAATCGCGCATGCATTTCATATTTACGCCATATACATCGTTCCACCATTCTACACGTTCATTTTTAATTTTCTTATCCTCTATAGCAGCCATAAATAGTTTGGCCACATCCGGCAATATAATGCCACTCTCTTTTTTCAGCCACCTATCCCGCGCATAGATAACTAAGTCACAAGCCGCTTGGTAGAGCAAAGAATAACCCAACCAATTACATATAATAATATCCACTTCGGCAACTGGCAATTCTATCTCTTCCAAATATCCCTTGATCACATGTATCACATCGGCATAGCCATTATCGCGCACTATTTGTTCGGTATAATCTAATGCATTTGATGTATCTACAGCATACACGTGAGCCGCGCCAGCTTTGGCGGCGAACAACGAGAGTACACCCACACCGCAACCTATATCTAGGACGGTGCGTCCCTGGAAGAGATGCTTATTGTGCATTATCGCCGTATTAAAGAAATTGATGCAACAAATATCCTTTAATTGTTCACCGATAGCTTCTATGTGTGCGTTGGCATCCATTTGAAAATCGCGGGATGTCATAGAATCTACGGACTTTGTTGATGGCTTGGCGAACTTTGGGGAACGACATATTTGTTCTTGTTTTACAGTTTTGTGCTTGGGTTTTGTGGGAGTCGACAGTATAGCCGGTTTACGGGCAGAACTGCGTCGAGTCATCACTTCAAGATTGTTCAAAAACGTTTACGGTACTCCCGGAAGAAAAATTCAAAAAATTAATCAAAAAATAAATGTTTTCTTAACGGAACGACTCGATTTGTTGCGCAGATCACAATGATTAAATCAGTACATTTAAAAATTGTTTGTAATAAAACCGCAGCTGTCAAACTAACTGAGCTGTCAGAAAATGTCATAGGGAAACGGCTGTTTCGCTTGTCTAGTGATGTGGAGCCCGATGAGTGACGGGTACTGCCACAAGTTTTTTGACGGATGCGCTGCTTTCGTTAAATATATAGTTCAACGTCAAATAACATAGTTTTTCCCCGTATTACAATCTTCTATGTTATGTGACACTTCACAAGTCAATTCAAATTAAGCTAAGTATAGCATAATTGTCATTTGTATTCTATTTGTTTTTCACTTCTGACTTGGTGGATGTTGCATTCAAATTGTATGGGCAGGAGAAATTTCGACAGACCGTAGAGGCTTCACGTACCTCTGTTTAAACTCTGGTTATAATGGAAATAACGGGACGGAATGAAATGTCACTTAATAATTTATTACATTTCTTCGCTGGCTTAAGCCGACATTCTCATGTACCAGGATAGGCAAGAAGCAATCAGCTGCTGTACTATCATCACATTATATAACTTCCCCTTGGTTATCTCTTCGAGTGTATGTCAAATTCGGCGAAATTTTGTTGTTGGACAACTTTAACTCAAGGCACGTTAAAAATTTTCGTTCTTGGCGTATCTGTTTGGCGGCATTTGGCGGCAAACATGAATAATATGACAAATGTTAGCAGCGTTCCCAAATATTTCCCATTCAATAATTGTAAAACTTCTTTTATCAATTTCTTTTCTCAAATACATATTTATATTTAGTAAATTTATTACTAATACTACTACTACTACTATGCAAATTGTGAAAGCAAATTAAAACTACACAACTTAAAGATATGGTTGATTAAAATTTTTCACATAAAAATTCACACAATTCATGCCAGTTGAATACAAATACACTTAATTACTTTAGTAACTATGTATGTATGTATGTCTATATAAATATATATATACTATATCTACATACCAC
The DNA here is from genome assembly GCA_951828415.1 of Anomoia purmunda. Lineage (NCBI taxonomy): Eukaryota > Metazoa > Arthropoda > Insecta > Diptera > Tephritidae > Anomoia > Anomoia purmunda. Next base: position 51,907,656 of record OX639995.1, read on the forward strand.
CCACAAGCGTGAGGACCACAACCAATGCAAGCTGGTGTGCAGGATAAGGGTAGATTTTAACAATAACTACCTAGATACATCATATCTTATACATAGCGACGTACATACATATGTATGTATGTGAACAATTTATGTGTGTCAGACAAGGATGTCTGTATCACGTTATATATTTTAAAGTCCTTCCATTGTTGTGATTTATTGCAATCATTTAATTGTACATTCGTTTATATTTAGGATCGTAGAATGAGGAGCATGTGTTAGACGTACTTATGTATTTATCTGAGAAATATATATATATATATATATATACATATATGTATGTGCACAGCCTTTTGTTACAATAATATTTAGCAAAACAAACTGTCTGAGCTGTTTTCGGCCTCACTATTCATAAAATCCATTGTTGGTAGTGAACCACCTCGTTGTTGTCTGTATTGCTCTTGATTCAAACCTCCACTAAACCATTCGTCATGCGATTTTTGTTCGTGTTGCTCTTGCCCAAATCCATGTGGTTGATGATGTTGCGTTTGATGATGACGTTGAAGATCACTGTAACAGGTACTTACGGTTCGACTATGACTAATTTGGCTACCTCTACGACGATACTGTTGTAGAGCAGCTGTAGCACCATTATTACCATGTGCTAAAGATGCTGTAGTAATGGCATTAAATTGTGCGTTTGTGCTGGTTGTATTACTACTCGAATTAGCACGTGTAATTCTAGTGTGATTTAGTGATGGGAAATATTTATATAAATCCAATAATTGCTTAAGCGTAAAATCTGGCTTATGTGGAACATCATTCAAATCAATTTCGCCTGAATTCAATGGTATCCAAAATGTGGCAGCCAATCCAGCTAGGCAACCTCCCTAAAAGCACATTATATATGTACGATAGTTTATATGCTATATCTACATATGCAATGGATTGATATTTGACACTCACCTTAATGTCCGATTCAAGCTTATCACCAAACATGGCACATTTCGAGGGTGGAACTCCCAGAAAATTGCAAGCAGCGTAAAAAATTTGCGGATTTGGTTTTTCCCATGGCAAATCTGATGATACGAGCAAACAATCAAAATATTGGCTCACATGCAATTTGTTAATCTTCTCCCACTGTGCATTCGATGGTCCATTGGTAATTAGGGCCAACAGGTAATTAGCTTCGCGCGCACGACATAACATTTGTATGTAATCGGCGGATAGAGCTAAATAACGATAGCGAAGTTGTAGCCATTTTAAGTAGATTTGCTCAGCTAAATGTTTGTAGCGAGGTGGAAGAGCTTCACGCCATAAATATGTGCGCCAGGAATCTAGAGATGTTTGCGAGTTATCTGGGCAGCGACGGAATGCTTTCAGAAATGACTGAGTAGCAGTAGTGGATTCTTCTTTCGATAAACCAAATTGATTTTCTAGCACGTCACTTAGCTGCAAGCGATGTAGAGAGTATGTTAAGGATAACTTTTGCTAATAAGTTTTTTTTAATACATACATACATACATATGTACATACAATGTCGAAAATAAGTATTGGCATAGTAGGTTATTTTTATATTATATCCAATGTTTTCCATCCTACAACTTTTTCTTAAATTTATTATCAAAATATGTCTCATTCTAAAATGAAAACCATATAGCGCAATTTTACATTTTGTATAAAATTCAACAAATTAAAAAAAAAATGTATCAAAATTTTAAACTTTTTATTCGATTTTTTTTTTTAATAAAATGTGTGGTATGCAATTTTATAGCCATATAGCGCAATTTTACATTTTGTATAAAATTCAACAAATTAAAAAAAAATGTATCAAAATTTTAAACTTTTTATTCGATTTTTTTTTTTAATAAAATGTGTGGTATGCAATTTTATAGCCTTGCGCTTGAAAAAAACAAAAACCATGAGCAAAAAAAAGAAAGCAGTTATCAAAAATCAACGCGAATTTTAAGCACTTGACTATAATAGTCTCAAATTGAATAGGCAACAAAACGTCACATACAAAATTTTCTTATAAATCTGATTAATAAGTTTGAAGTTTTTTTTTATATCTTTTTTTACTGAATTTTGCACAAAGTTTGACTTTTAGCATAGAAACCATGAAGTATAATACAAAGAAGTTACTGTGACAATATTTTATTCTGGCATTGTGGGTATTTTTTTTGTTCTAATTTTCAAAACCTTGTATTATCTTTCTAATGTGACTTACAGGCGCTGAATTTACATAAGTACACTACGTACACCAAACGGGCAGAGCAGAAGACAACGAAAAAGTCTGATATGCATTTATGTACATAAATTAAAAATTGACTATGGGTAAATTCTGAAACCTCTTCTTTTTATTTACAAATTTGTAAGCCACTGCACTGTAAAGTTTTACTATAATAATTTAGTAAAAAATCGGGATTTCTATTTAAAACAAAAACATTTCAATGTTAATGAAATGACCTTCAAAAATTAGTTCACTCCATCCAGACTACACTATAATCATACAATTTCATTGTTATGATCATGCATTGAAGCGATAAGTACGATAAGCTAATTGTTATTGTTGTAAAAGTAAAATGCGAAATGCTACTCATAGCTTGTGCTAAGGGTATATTTTTTATTGTTCTTTGTTTTTGAAAAACAAAACACGATTTACTGGTGCCAAACTAAAAATGTTAGTCATTGCAGTGATATTTTGATAAAAGAAAATCTTCAAGCTTAAAGTTTTTTTTTTACACCAAATAAGAGGTGCGCTATATTATGGGATCTAAACAACGGCTGTATTTTATTTTTTGGTCAAATTAATTTCTAAAATAATACAGATATGAATACAATCTCTTGACAACTACAATGCGTATTCTTGAATTGGCTAAACGCGGAAGAGCCAATACCTGCCCAAAGATGTTAGACTGCAGACCATTCTTTAATTATTGCCACCTGAATAGTTTTTTTAAATTTTATTTGTCTTATAATATTCTACACAGCGTTCAACATTTTGCAATTAATCGCACAGCGGTTCCCTATTTGCGCAAACTCCTTTCCCTCGCCTTTAAAAACATCTCATGTACATGCATAAGTATGTATGTAAATTCGCTTACGCAAAAACGACGCGTGTGTTTCTCTTACCCTCCTAACTTCACCTCTTCTTTTCAAAAAGCCAATGGAAAATTTTCACCGATTTCTCATGCATGCCCATGCAACCACCCAACCCTCCCCATCTCCTTCAGTACAAACCTTTTTCACTGCTTTCAAATCACCCGAGCGTGTGGGAATCAACGTGTTGTCCAAGTCAAAGAATAGTGCTGTAATCTTCTTTAGCTTTTCACCTAATACAGCGTTATTGGACGCGGTTATACATAAATTAGCAGCATTTTTTATGCTTTTGTCGTTTACAATTTCACCTTCGGCCATCAGAGTAAAAACTTAATATGAATAAGCGAATTTTTTTTCGCTGATGCAATATAAAAATATATAAATTACACTCTGTATTAGTATCAATACAAAACCAGTAGGAACACAATTGTTTATTGTGATAAGAATGTCAATACGTGTTAGCACCAATCTAGTAGCTTAACTACAATTAATTAATTAATTAATTAAAACTAGAAGACTGAACAACTGCATACGAATTGCAGCTGAGCAGTTGAGCAGGTTAAATGGAACTGGTGGCAAAAGGAATGGATGATGGTTAAAAACCCGAATATTTTTGATCCAAAGAAAAGAGGAATTAGGAAAATCGAAATGAGAGATGCCAGACCTGAATTTTGACTTATCTCCTTAGTCTGCGTTTAGACAAGCGAACTGTTTTTTGTTCTAGAAATCTACCGAAAATACAAAATTTAAAAAAAAATCAATTTACAAGTCCAAATACAACAATTACCCTAATGTTTAGTGAACAAATGTTTATTGCTGTTGCTTGCCAGTTTTTACAGTATTTGCGATCAATAACTGATAAATTATCAATTTTTCTTTTACGGTCTTAGTGGAATTATATACTGCGAAAGGTTTGCGACAAGCTTAACGGTAATTTTATCTGTAAACCTGCGATGAAATTTTATTATAAAAAAAGCTGAAATATTCTGATGTAAATATTTGTACTTACTGCAATTTGACATTAAGAAAATATGCAGAGATTGAAATATTTATTATTTTGAAACCGAATGTGCATTGTATTTAATGACTTTTATGAAATAATTAAACAAAATATAGTTTATTTGCAAACAAAGAGTGCGGCCATATTGCTTTTGTCAAAACGAACCCTATATTAATGGTAATATATATATACATATATATATATATATATATTTGAGGTTTGAACTTCGACCTTTAAAGATCCATTGTGCCCTCTGCTCTTTACAGTGCCCCGTCTGGAAGTATAAGTTACGTAAGTGAGTGTAATTATGAAAAAATTAGAAAACCTTTTTGATATTAATTTATAAGAACAAAGGTATTTATTTATTCGTCTCTCCCTCTCTCTCTCATTTGCTATAAAAAAAAAAAAACAAGAAGACAATATATTCTGAGTTATTTTTCAAACTAATAACAATTATTTTACGAACACGATGAATATTATTTATTAAAATATATCTATATGTATATTTATATAAAAACATATATCTCTGTGGTATCAGTTGTAAATATTTACTCCATTTCACTTTTAACAAAAATGCTTCTTATGTAATGGTTCCATTAAAAATAGGATCTGAGTTATAGAGTCGTACTAATATGGCAGCCGATTGAAAATATATTTTTATTAAATAAAATAAGTGAACAAATTTTCATCAAACCAAAATTGGAGTTGTCATTTATATATTTGAGACCACAGATATATATATGTGCATACGTATATAGTCTGTACGTTCATACAAGAAGAGTTTATATTTATATAAAAAAAGGCTATAGCTATTACCATGTATTTTGAAGTTGAGTAAATTTTGCGCGAAATATATAACTATACTTATTTATTATATACAGCATATTTTGACGATAGCAAACAAACGCTTTTATTCCAGATTGTAAATGCCGTCTTCGATTTTTTACTAATAGCGCCTAAAAATATAGCGCCTAAAAATATAGCGCCGAAAATAAATTACACAAAGTGCGAAATCATCACTCCACCGCGCGAGACGTGTTAACGCGATAAATGCCCAATTTCTTATCAACAAATTTCAGTTTCAAATGTTTCATTATAGTTTTATAGTTATATACGATTTAAGCAAACCCCATATTAATCAGTATCAAATTTAATGAATATACTATGCTTTTGTCATATCCTCATTGAGATACTTAATATACCAGAATGCCACAGCTATTAACAATTCAAATTGACACGTATACTCCTATTCTGAGTTGTCCTTCCAATCTACACCTGCCCAGTCGGGTAGCTGTGTCTCATACTGCCAACCGGGGCCCCTATATTTCCATGCATGCAAATACATTATTAAATCCTTTGTTTTAGGATCCTTAAAACGTACCTTACACTCATGACAATTCTTATCAAAACTTAATTTACTTTTATTATACGAAGTATCGGGTGGATCATGACCAGTTTGTGTTCCAACTGTCACTTTCTTTGGTTGCTCAGCAGGCTCTTCCTTTATTGCAATATCATTTTCGTTAACTGCATTAGCAATTGTTTCCACTGCATCTGTATTGGTTGCACTCACGCTGTCGCCATTTGTTATAACCTCTTCTTTTGGCAAAGTTATTACTTCACTAACGAAATCTCCATCAACTCCCAGCCAATTTTCAGCGTTGTGTACATGTATCAAATCTTTTACCAATTCTTCATCGGTCCTTCCGCCAATATCTCCACCACGTCCTTTAAGCGGCCCGAATACCTCATGATTATATAGAGGATCATTTACAATTGGGAATCCCAAATATTGTAAATGCACGCGTATTTGATGCATTCGCCCAGTTAAGGGTTTGCATAGTACTACACTAGTGGTGCCATTGTAACCAAGTTTTTCAAAGGTCGTCGAACATTCTTTACCCTTTGGTGAAACTTTGCAAACACCAATCTTATAGCTGACTACTTCAATGGGTTCCTTACACTCAATGACGCCATCGGGGAAGTCGCCCTCTACACGACATACATACTCCTTTTCCACGTCTCTATTTCGTATATGCTGTTCAAGTAATCGTGCTTTCTTCGATGTGCGACCGAAAAGCAATAAACCAGATGTCAACCTGTCCAGGCGATGAATTGTACGCAAGTTTTTCAAATTGAATTCTTTAGCTAAAATGAACACAACGGTATTGTGGCGATATCTACCACATGGATGAACAGGTATTGAAGCTGGTTTGTTTATAACAACTAAATCATCGTCCATGTACACTATGCTAATAGGTTGGTCCGTAACAGGCACCTCATGGCGATGCACCGTATTCGACAGTAAGTCATTATGCTTTAATTTATAATCGATTGGCACACATTCGTAATTCACCTTTAGTGAGCCGATCAATATACTACGTTCATACTCTTCCGGTGGATGAGCGCGAAATTCGCGCGAAAATACATCTAATATTTTCTCATCTACCCAGCGTCCTTTGGTAAATGTTGTAAATGTGAAATAGTAGGGATACACCTTGCGTAAACCATTTTCAAAATAGTATGATGTTTCATCATATCTGTCATCAGAGAATCCTGGCCGTTTGGCTTTTAATGCCTTCGTTTCCAGTCGAGCTTTTTTCATTGCTTCGATTTGTTGTACATCTTCAGCTTTCCTTTTTTCTGGATGTACGACTTTTAATTCACGATTGTTAGCCATTGTTACATGTTTGCGCATAGGAACAACGTTGGGATCAACATTAAAAAACCACGTGCAAGCCAGTGGTTCCGTATTGGGAGCAGTTTGGTAGATTGTATTCTTCAAGAGAACTATGTTTTCTTCATCCACCGTCGCGTCACCATGTTGCGTTTGAGCATGTCGTGGCATTTTAAGTATTACTTGATTTTGGAAACCTGGTAGCATACGGTAGAACGTGCCAAATTTCATTAAATTCATTAAAAAATTTAATTTAACGCGACAACCACCAAACGAAAGGAGCACAAAACGAACTACCCAAAATAGATTTGTAAACAACCTGGGATCAGATGATTGCGGCAACTTATGCCAATTTAACGGCGTTATAAAGATGAAAAGTCTCAGCTTTACAAATTTCGGGTATTGACAATAACAGATATTTTTTAAATTTCACTTCAAAAAAATTAGTCGCAAAGAATTTGTTCTTTTTTTTAATTTATACAGTATGGTGCTTGTAAGCAAAGGAATGTTAATGCTAATAATGTATTAATTTCTTTTTTAATGTTTCAAAACTGTTACTAATTAACCGATATTTTTTTATTTACATTTTTTCAAAACCAAAAAACAACTAAATTTTAACTGTTATTTTTAGGTTCACTTTTGACTTATTTTTGACTGAAAAAATAAAAGTCAAATTTTAAGTAATATTTTTGACCGAAAATATAAAATTCAAAAATTTCTATTTGAACTTTTAAATTTGCCTGATAAGTAAATTTTTAAAATTTATTTTGGACCCAAAAATTAGGTAAAAATTAACCTTAACTGGAAACATGTCGGTTAAAAAATAGTAATTATTTTTTTACTTAAAAAAAAAAACCTTTAAAGTTACGGTGTACTCATAAAATATTCACCAATCAAGGAAAAAACATATGAGAACTTAATTTTTTGTATATGTTGATGTTTATTTTCGTATTTGACAATATTTTAAAATGTGTTCTGTAATTTTTAATTTTAATTATCCTTCTGTGTAGAATATTTGACAAATATACATATGAGCACAAATTCTGCGAAATTGCAACTCTGAAATTATTTGACATTTCTTGCTGTTGCTTTTGATTCGAAATTCGCATTATTTTGTGTGTGTTTGTTTTAGCATGTCGAATTCTAATAGAAGTCGCACACTTTTAAAAGGTTTTTAAATGAAATTAATAGTTGTATTTAATAATTTAACGGTAATTTCATATTGCAGGGTCTATGATAAAAGAAGACTCACCTGAGGATGGCTTGTATTCCTTGGAGAAATTGCGCACTTCACCAGAATTGTGGCCTGAAAAGAGTGAGTTGTTAGTGTAAATACAAAAAATATATGTTAATGCTGTAGGAAAATTTGAAATATATAAGTCAAAAGGTGCATTAATAGTTAGCTTAAAAGTCCACAGACTAGAACAGTGTGACCGCCACTAAAAATGGTAATTCCTAAAATCTGATATTTCTTAATAATACAAGAATTATCTGTGCGGCTCCTGGTGAACTTTACCATGTCGATTTTTTTTATCCCGGAACCGCATTGCACTATTTTTTCTAAAACGCTTTTACAAACATCCATGCTGGTCCTTATCAGCTGTTAGTACAAAATTAAATGTATCCATAATCATCACACAAGTGCTGCCGAAATGTTGGCCGAAAAGAGCACATACCAATTTTCTGTATCTTGTAGAATCCGTTAGGCACACACAATATACATATGTATGTATGTAAATTAGAATTCTCGCAAACGATAAACTATATTATAATTTTTCGTATAAACTTTCATGTTTTGACCGATATTTTGCACATTATTTCTTTTATGCTTTCTCTTTGTTCCAAAACAAATGTCTTCTTTATTTTTGTGTAATTTCCATAATCTGTTAAGAAATAAACTAATATTTTATGTCAAAAAATTTGAAGTTTGAATTTTGTTGACTTTGCAGTTCCTGGTATAAGTAATTTTATTGCAATGAGTGACACCCCTATACGTACACCTGTGCCGCAGTGGTCGAAGGATCTCTCGCAGGAAGACATTAACGCAATGATACGTAAGTTGCAAGTGAATTATTCCGCCATACCTACTGTAAGTAATTGTCGTATTTATTTTCAGAGCTTAGCAATATGCCCTTCAGTAATCTTATAATGGAGATAAAAAAAATGTACGATGAAGCATACCAGCTGGGTGTGTCCGAGGCCAAAGAGATGACGCGAGGCAAATACTTGGGTATATTTAACAATGCTAAGAAAAAATCTATTTGACTTTAGTTTTCAAATAGCTCAGCTTAAGTATTTGCAATAATTTTAAATATAATAAAATTCTACAAAATAATTTTAATTAAAAAAGCACTACTATGCTTAAACGAGTAGTTACAAATGCATTTGTTATATAAATGTAAAACGAATGGTCTATAAAATTTTAATAAAATAGAAAGTTTTGAAAATCATCTCAAATTTTTTTCCCCCAGTACTTAAAAAATGTGGTACAAAATAATGAAAAAAACAATAATATTTGGTACATCGCACACAATTCATTTTTTGCAAATTTGCAAATTTTGCATTCTTTTGTATGTTTGTATGCACGTATGGACGAAAAATAAAAAGGGGATTTGAAGATTTCTTTTAGTTTTCGGGAAATATGAGAAATGTGACCCAATTTGATTTTACGTATTGTTTTAGTGGTAAACTAGCAAAATTATGGAATTTATTATGAGATAAGACTCCGACAAAATATCTTGGAAAATATTAAGATTAACGTGAGCTGAAAATGGAGAATTGTATAGATACAAAATATATATACATAATTTTTTTAGTATTAAAAACAAACTTGAGTTATTTACAAAAGATCTGGATAAAAATATTTTGAAAAATTGTTCAAAATAATCATAATAATGAAAATTCACTATGTAGAACTTTTTACATAAATGAACAAAATCAGCAATGCCAGTATCAAAATTTCCAAAACCTAGCTAAATTTGAACAGAGTACGGTGGAGCATAACAGTTTATGTTGTTGTTGTAAAAACTTTCTTTGTATAAAACTTTCCTCATATACTTTTGGAGAATGTTGGTGTAGTTTCAACAAACGTCTGGACCACTTACCGGATTTATATCCAGCCAAAGACTTTCTGGAAAAGTGTGGTAAGCGATTTTTTAATTGTTTTTTTTTTAAATATGTACATATGTATGTATGTATTAGTATGATTTATGTACATATGTATTATTATGATTATGATTATTTTCAATCCCCGAAATTGGAAAACACCGTACAGCACTCGTCTGGATACTGGACCAAAACAAATTTTTTAAGAGATTGAGCCATAAGTAAAATAAGTGATTCCCCGTTTTTTCGAAATCGACTACCCATATTTTTAATTGTTTACATATAATATACATATACTAAAACTGTATAATAGTTGTGTCTGTACATTAAAAATATTTCTTTAAAAAACTACCAAAGGTGGTGCAGTTAATGTAAAGAAAACATTTCGACAGTTTTTAGAATTTTTGTCTGTCTATTTGAACTATCTAATCTCCGAAACACCTTAATGAATTTCATAGGGCTTTAATTAGTAGCTAGACAGTAACCTCGGGCATATCATAGGGTATATTTAATCAAAATATTAAATACAAAACAAAGTTTTTTTTATTAAATTCCTTACATTGATTTTCGTTTGAATAACATTTAATTTTTTTCAACGACATCAACGTATGTATGTATGCTTATTTTATTTTTTTTCTGTTGATTTTCTTACAAAAAATAAGATTTAGCTCATTATTCAGAAAAAAATTTATTTTGCCGTATAGTATTATTATTCATTTATTTTGTTCAGTTTTCAAAATCTATTTTATTTCACCAGATTTTAAATTTGGCCTTTGACATAACAATCTCAATTCGATTCAAACTTTGCACCCTATATCTTAAATAACGCCTTCTCGGACATGCTCATATGCTATCGATTGCATTCAGTAGTTTGCTTGCATTCAGTTTTGTTTACCAGCAGTTAACGCACGCCAACAAATCGCGCCGCAGCCGCCACCAACAGTTAAAAAAAAGGAATAGAATAATATACTATATTTCTTTGCAACAGTTTGTAGTTTATTGTGCTTGTTCAAATGTGTAAACAAAAAACATGAAATTAGCTACATAAATGATTGCCGTAAATTTAATTCAATAAAGAGCTTCCCCGACTTTTTCCAGCTAGCGACCTAAACTTGGCAGCTAACTGGTGCATCGCACTCTCATACACATACACACACACAAACTTGCTTTTACACACACGCACGACCTTGCCCTAATTTGAGAAAGTACTCTGGTTATACTGGTACATCCTATCAACCCCATCAAAGCTACAAGAGCCAACGACGAAATACTCAAGTAAACGGATACAAATATACATACATACAACCATATAGAAACGCGTTGCTATCCACTGTCATGGTTGAGGAAGGCGGCTGTCTTAGACAAACAGGCGCTTCGTTGTCGACCAGCATGATGGCAAGCACCAACAATGTCAAGGGCGCCAAATATGTGTGGACGGACCGTGAATTGCTGATGCATCTACAAAATTATACACCACTCATATTGCTCATCGACTTTGTGGAAAAGACGCGGACAAAACGTTTCTACGAAGCGGGCGAACGCTACGAAATACTTATGCTGATCTTCATTATGCGAAAGGGAGCACCATTTTGTGAGAATAAACGTTTTCCCGAGGAATATTGGGTAAATTTGTCGGTGGGACCGATTGCTGAAGCTTTCGATCGTTTATCGGCCGCCATTGATATACCGGATCCACAGTTGCCAATACATATGACTGTTACGGATTTGACCGGTTGGAAGCAAATGTTTGATGCAGCAATATTGGATATACGTCGATTTGCTTACTATACAGAACCGCAACAATTAGCCGAAGTTGGCGTTTATAATCGCAGTACATTTGAGGAACGCTTTGGCTTACAATGGCGTATTGAGTAGATTTATGATTGATTTTTTTTTTTTGTACATATTTGTAGCTAAGTGGTGGTGAACTGTTGAATTTATCATCACTGTGATAGTTATTTCCTCTTTTCCTCTTTGCGCTTTAATTCTATCGCTGCTTTGCATTGTATGTGATAATTTCCGTATCCGGGATAGGACGAATGTGTGAAAAATAAACTTTTGAATTGAAATGGAAAAACTAAGAAATTGAAACTGTGCCTTTACTCCCGATATTAATGAATTCACTGTGAAGAAAGGGAAATTTGGCAATTGAATATTTAAAATAGATACATATGTATGTACAAACATACATATGTACGTCTGTATATAAGTAGAAATAATGTTATAGCTTAATAATAATAATATCTAGAGGAATTTACATGAACAATGTATTCACTTAATTATAAAATTGTATGTATGTATGTATGTATGTACATTCTCTATAAACTATTGAAAGTATAAACGAATTAAATAGTCGTTAACATTTACAACTTCCTTTAAACAATCAACTCGAATGGGATTTATGTACATAAATATAATTATGGAAATGTGGAAGTGTGGAAGTGACTGTTAAATTTAATGTTTTAACGGGAAAGGATAAGATATACATATGTAAATTTAGAAATGGATTATATGGAGAAATAAATTATATGCAAACAAAACTGCTTCCTTACATGTTTTTGTTCAAAAGTATGTATGTATGTATATTAAGACGTCGCACCGCTTTTTCCACGCCACTCATTCAATTTATTGTATCTAGTTCTGGTTCAACTTGGGCTATTCGTGCATTAGACTTCGTGTTGATTGCAAATTAAAAAATGTATGGATACTGCAAAGTTTTTGAATAACTCCGTCACACCGTAGCGGATGTTGGTTTCAAAATTATGAATTATGCGTCTTTAAAAAAAAACTTTATTTTCAAACGCCTTTGTGAGATAAAACAAACATGTATATAAGTATACATGAATGAAATACATACATATGTATGTAAATATGTATGTATGTACGTATGAAGCTTGGGAGAATTTTTGGTTGATTTGATTTTATATAATGTTTAAAAATACTAGATAAAAAATGAATTAGATGTCAAATTCAGATATCTCAAGCATTTCCTTGGAACACATTCAAAATAGGGCGGTTTTTTTTAACTTACAACACTGCATCTGGGTCGGATATCATTTCACCGAGAGGGCTCAACTCGTATATTTTTTTGGCTTGCGTTATTGCTTTATATGCAATTTGCTAACCTACCTAGTGCTTTTTACCAGTCGGTTACAAAAAGGGAAGCCTATTGTGTACGCAAAACTTATTTTTGGAATTTTTTTTCGAAAACTTAAACAATTTTTTTCTGTTTAAAATATTTTTCATAAATTCTAAATGAAATACTATTATTACGTTTTAAAAATATTTTTATTTTTTATATCAAACAATGATTTTTATGAGCTCAAGACCAGTTTCTAATAGGAAAAATAATAGAAAAAACAGCAATGGTAGGAGTTATAGCTATTTCGGAGATCACCACATCCCCTATCAGAATTCTTGCAGGGATCGAACTCACGTCCCTTAGCTTATACTCATTAAGGCAAATGATGATCCAAGTAAGCTGTGAATGCTGTTTTTGGTGATCTCCAAAATAGCTATACTTTCTACCATTGCTGTTTTTTCTATATTTTTTCCTATAAAAAACTGCCCTTGAGCTCATGAAAATTATTGTTTGATATAAAAATTAATAGGCCAAAAAATATTAATATACATATACAATTTTTCTGGTTACAATTTTACATATCCTGCAAAATCAGTTTTAGGTGTTTCCCTTGCAAAGCTACAAATGGAAGGAAACCAACGAAAGCCAAAATTTAAAGAATCCATATATTACGTAGGTTAACTTAAGATGTAGATAGTATTTTATTTTAAAAATATGCAGTTATTTCAAAATGAGGACGCATAGCACGGAAATAAATTCTAAATTAGATTCATATTATAATAGCGTATAAAATAATGTTAAACTGGAATTTAAAAGCAATGAAGTATAAATCTTCAACAAAAAAAATTATTATTTAAAAAAATATAGTGTATTTTAAAATGTACATACAGTTTTATATTATTATTATTATTATTTTTATGTTTTTTTAACGCGAAAAAACTCACACTCGGCTTACCATTATTTCTAGCATCTAATAATCTATGACAAAATATGAGCAGTGCCTTCGTCAAACAACTCCTTATGCGCACCTTTTATAAATCGTCGCATGCCACGCAACATATAATGCAATTCGGGCTTGCCCATTACCCGTAGTAAAACTTCGAGAAATTCTTCGAATTTATCCTGACGGCTATATGCCATCAGTGACGAGGTAAATGCACTAAAATCATCTGGTGATAAAGAACTGCGTAGCTGCGTAAAAAAAAAAATTAAATGTTTATTGAAAATATGCTTTTTTTTTTAAGTAATAGAAAATAGAAAACCCACTACTCGCAAAAATTCGACTCGCTCCTGTGGCGCTTCCACCTCCAACACTGTTGTATCATTTGACAATTTCGTTTTTGATTTGAAACTAAATTCGTTCAACGACGTACCCTGCGTACTTGTGGTTGGCGAGTCAGGTGTCGACCGTGGTGTACCGGTAATCAATTTATAGCGTTTTTTCTTGCTATTCACGGCAAAGATACTAGAACTACTGCTGCCACTGCTTGGGCTGGCCGTCGGCGAACTCCGCTCACGCTTGAAAGAGCTTACTTGACCAGTGCTTGAAATATTACTGCGGCTCGTACTATTGAAATCTATAGCCTGAGGGAGAAGTGAAGAGAACACTTTGCATTGTTTGGACAAACATTGAACATTGAAAGATATTGGTTAGATCTCACTTTCACATTTGTATCCAGTCGACTCATGAAGTCCATAGCGCTCGGTACCAGGCTGTTCGACGAACGTCCTGCAGCTGCTTTGTAATCATCAGGTGTCCAACTTTCAATCGAATTCGTTTTCTCAACTTTGCTGTTTTTTTTATTAAAACGTAAAATATAAATATATAGTTGTATATATATATCTTTGCAAATACCCGGCGTACTTTGTTAAGGCTCAAGTTGTACAACGTGTTAAATTTTATTAAATAAAGAAATAATTAAATAAATATATTTACTTGTATTAAGGTACTCTACCACAAAAATTGCAATTTTTTAACAGAATTATAAAATTTATTATGTTTTAAGACTTCCGCAAAAATAGTTTTATTATTAAGATTTACGTGAGCTAGATTCATTTGAAAAGTTAAGTATTTTATACATTTTTACTTTTGAATAAAAAACATAAAAAAAATTGTTTAACGGAATCTTCATAATGAAGTTTTGGCTGAGTTATTTAAGTTTTTCTTAAACCAATCTTCCAAAAAAATTCAAAGACAAATTATGATTACGGTGTTAAGAGTTAAAAAGTAATTCGAAATCGGTTAAGCTCACCTAAATCTTAATATTATTACTAAATATTTTGGTCGATATCTTAAAATGTAATGAATTTTATAATTCCGATGGGAAAAAAGTAGCTAGATTTTTGGTATAAGGAGTAATGCACCTAATGTTTCAGTAAAAAAAAAATAATAATATCGGCACAGTACTTTGAGAGCCAAATCTTTACAAACATTCTCCATATAATTATAATAAATTATGTGGCAATAAGAAATAAAAGCTAAACTTATTTTTGATTCATTTCAAAAGTCCCCCCTATCAAGTGCAAATTTGTTGACTTAAAGTATGAATTAATGATCATTTTAAAATTTGTATATTGAATGTGGATAATTTAAAAGTAGATTAATTAAAAATATATCATTCAAATTAAACAAATAGTCCACAAACATCCTTTTTCTTCATTGATATTTTTTTATCCTAACTCGATTTTATTCCTTATTGGCACAGAATTTGATATAATAGTATAGATAAAGGTATAAAAATGTAAGTGTTTTCTTTGTGCCAACATGGACGGATGAACGGATTTCAACCAAATTTTTATTCATTAGACCTGCAACACGAGCATAGTTTATTTTTTAACCTGTTAGGTGGCGCATGAATCGAGATATTCAGAAAATCTCTGTTATGGTTCGATTTTGAGGAAATCAGAAATTATAAACGTATAATGGGGGAGCGACGTTACGAAAAATGGATCAGCTAGGTGGCGCTGGAATCGAGTTATTCAATAAATCGGTATTTATGGTCCGATATTGATGATATTAAAAACTACTACCCTATATATGCAAAAAAAAAAACTCTAGTCGAGATCTCCAGAAAATCAATATTTAAGGTTTGGCTTGGCTCAAAAACGAATAAACTTTGTGCAGTTAAAAATAACGTCTTTTAGATATCTCATTCAAAAAAATACCAAAAAACTGCAGCTAACTTTAGAGTCGACTTCAAATGTACTGTAACCATGCGACATTGTTGTTATAAAATTCACTAAAGCTGCGTTTTTAGTCTTAAACATTTTGTGTATGTGTATGTAAATGTAGTAAGCAACGCAGCCCCAAGTCGCGGGTATTAACTAAATTAAAAAAACATAAAATCAGCAACAAATTCTACTTACATCGCCATTGATTGTGCGTTTATAAATTTACTTTTTGCTTCCAACACCAACTTCGGGTCTGAGAAGTAGCGACTCTGCACGATGCCAGCTTCTTCGCAAGTTTCGCTAACGAGCGTTTCTATGCTACGCTCTTTCGGCTTTGGCAACTATAAAATAAAATTGGTGTTAACTTATGAAATTTGAATTTTTAACATATGTACATATGTATATAGAAAATAAAATTTACAGTTTTGTCGGCATTTCGAAAGAATTCACGTAATTCCCGTACAATCGCTCCGAATGGCACACTCTTCGGTTGCGCTCCCAAATGACCGCGTACCCATTTCGATAATTGTGACACCTGCGCAGGTTGCGCAAAGCGAACATCACACAGTAGAATTGCGCCGTAATCGTGTCGATGACGAATTACACGTCCAATAGCCTGATTAACGGCACGAGTCGCCTCCAAGCTATACCAGGCTTGACCTGTTAGAAGCTAAACGAAACTTTCTAGTTATAATCTGCTCAACTTGATGCGTAAAATGAAATACTCGTGTTTACCTCATTCTCCTTAGTTCGATTATCTTCCAAATAACGTTTTTTCAATATCACTTTTGGATCTTTAAGTGGTGGAAATGGTAATCCCGTAATAATAACTGCACGTCCATTGCGATCCGCGAAATCTAGACCCTCTGATACTTTACCGCGACATACTGCCATGAAGCAAGCACCTTTCGCTTCTTGTATACTTTTGTAGAATTCCTCCATGGCTGTGCTGAAACTCTCCTTGCTCCGTGGCTCTACAAATATCGGTTTATGTCGACTCACTTCAGCCCAAAGACCGCTGGCCTGCCAAGCGTTCACGCACTGATTGAGTAAAGGGTAAGAAGGGAAGAAAACGAGTAGACCGTCTGGCACAATGCGCGACACATTCAACACTGTTTGGCCGAGAGAGCTGAGGTACTTGGGATTGTCACTGAAATTAGGTGTTGTATTTAGAAGTATTTGTTAGAATTTTTACGTTCCTACCGATTTGCAAAATTCGAAATGAGTTGCTCGCGATCGGGCCCTGTGCCAATGATCCTAACAAAAACCTGCGACTGACCAACAATATGCGGATTTTCGAGACTTTGTGCAATTGGTACCGCTAATTCTGCTATTAAAGGCTTCAACGGGGCTAGAGTGCCACTTGTCAAAATTATGCTGCGTACTTGGGAATTCAATAGTTGTTCCATACTATAATAAAATAAAGCAATACAAATATACAAGCATAATTTGTGTTGATTTTTACTAAGGCCGTTTTGTTTTAAGATTCGAAATATACTTCTTGTTACTTCACCGATATGTTTTCAGTCAAAAATAAAAGTTAAAACTTGACTTATTTTTTCAGTCAAAAATAAAAGTTAAAAAAATAAATAAATAAAACTTAAAATGTAACCTTTCCTATTTGGATCGAAAATAGAGGTTAGATAGATAAATAGATAGATATATATTAGAGGTTTGCACTTCGACCTTAAATATCCATTGTGCCATCTGTTCTTTACAGTACCTCGTCTAATCCCAATTCCTTTAGAAAGTCTAATATAAAAAGAAGTTAAAATTATATTAGAAATCTTCAATTATAAGGATGTGCATTTTTCACTTCGATTTTTTTTCGATTAAAACATATATTGTTTCCGAATGTTAACTACTATTTTTCAGCGAAAAGTAGAAGTAAAATTTTAACTATTATTTTTGACCGGATTAATTTTTTTACTATTATTTTTGATGTTACAACAACAACAACAAACGAAAAAATAAGGCAAATTTTAGATTTTAGCTTTTATTTTTGCAAAAAAATTTATTTTTTTTACTGAAAAAATAAGTCAAATTTTAACATATACAATATTTAACCGCAAAAAAAAATGTTAAAGGTTCGATATTATGTTTAATTGAAAAAATATTATTCAAAAAAACGGTTAACTAACTTTTTTTGAAAAGACAAAATAAAAATGTTATCATTTAGTCAGGGCGCACACAGAAAAATATTTTGGAGGGGCTTTTACGTTTCCAATTATAAATCAAAAAATTAAATTAATTCCATTAAAATATTAGTTTTAAGATTTTAGGAAGGGTTTGAACCCCAAACCCCCCTTGGGAGTGCCCGTGCAGATAAGATTAACATTCAAAAATATAAAAAATTATATTCGATCCCTGATTTTCACAGTTAAACTAATTTTTACGTACCCAAAACCGGGGTTGAAACACCAATAGTTAATAACTTTTGGTAATTTCGAAGAGGACGTATTGCTATTGGATGTCTTTGACAGCCAACCGTCTTTGGTTGAATTTTTGCTCTGTTGCTTTATTTCCTCAATTTGTACATGCACTTTGAAACTTTTGTGTACTTTTGCCATAATATCATCCTTTTTAACGAATACAACACTTAGCAGATTAGAAATTAAATCAAAAGAGCCACCTTTGCGGAAGGCACTATTTTGTGTTTGTACAGTCAAGAATTGAACGAGCCGTTCGAGCAAACTGATAGTCGCAGGTGCTATAGCTGATGTTATCTGTGTAAGCAAAATTTGTTAAATTATTTCCTTTAGATTATACGAGGCACTTACTTTCGCTGCAGCCAACATTTCAAACATGAATGAAGGTGGAAATGTAGTGCCTTCCACTTTGTTATCAACGACAATATTATCTATCTCTTTTTCCAGTTCAAGCAGCATTTCTTTAAGTGCCGCTAGATCCTCCAATTTAAAATCTTTTGGTTCATCGCTGCTCATGAAATCTAAAGGATTTTCATTCATCATTGATTTCATTACATGCGTCACATCATCAATGGCCAATGCTATATCGGATGAGCGTATTTGCACTGATGCAGATTCCTCACAAATTTTTTCGATATTGTGCGCCTCATCCAATATAACAATTGTATTACTCAACTCCACTTTATTAGCTTTGCGTGCTTTTGGATCCAATAGATAATTATATGGCATAAAAGTAATATCCGCTTCGCTAGTTAACTCTTTGGATGCATAATATGGGCATATTTTAACTTTCTGCCCTACTCTCACCAAATCCTCGATATCCATTACCGGCGATTCTTTTAATTCTGCACAGTCTTTCTTGGATTCGACGCGATTGTAGAAATTGCATGTACGTGTTTGTAT
Organism: Anomoia purmunda; assembly: GCA_951828415.1. NCBI lineage: Eukaryota > Metazoa > Arthropoda > Insecta > Diptera > Tephritidae > Anomoia > Anomoia purmunda. The sequence goes on from OX639995.1 coordinate 51,927,101, forward strand.
ACGCAATTTACAAAGTTGTACTTTGTTGGAATTACCTTGTTCACGCATAACTTCTGGATGGATGCACAATTGGTCTCGTGACCCCAAAACCACGGCTCGCATAAATGAATATGATGTACGCTTCAATTCCTGCATGGCTTGTGTTAATTGGGAATGAGTACGCGAGGCGTATATAATTTTCGGAATGCCCCAACTGGCATTTCGCGCCTGCATTGCATTGAATTCGTTAACAACTTGTTGGGCAGCGGCGCCTCCTCGTGCATGCCTCTGCACTAATGTTTGCATATCTGTTTTGCGCGATAACAGCCAGGCTAGAGATGAGCATAGCAGGCTTAGAGTTTTGCCAGTGCCTGTTGGTGACTCCAAAACACCATTGGTTCCATCACGCAGGCAATTTATTACCTTTTCCATATAAGCCGTCTGCACATCATACGGCTCGAAGGGGAAATGCACTGGTATGCCCGAGATAATATATTCTGGCATTTTCAGCGTTACCTATTGCGTCTTAAAATTAGATTTTTATTTATATATTTTCTGGCGATTTAAATCAACTATAGTCTGTGCACATATTTCGTCAATTTACAGAATTCTAAACTCAGCTGATTTTGTCATTTTCTCTACCTGCGATTCGCTTTGTTTTAAATCTATTTTCACTAATCAGGTAACACTGGCAAAAGTCAGCGAATTGCGCGATGCAAAGAATACAATGAATGACAGCAGTAAAACGTAAACAGTGAATAAAAAGGCGGCTAATTTTGGTTTTGTGCATTTTGATCATTGTACAATGATTTTGATATTAAAAGTACACAGAGAAAGACAAAAACAAAAATGGCTAAGTCAAATAAAATGTTTGGTGATAAAGCTTTCGAACTAATTAAAGAACTGGAACGCTCTACACAAACTATTCCCCCGTTCAACGTAAGTACACAGTCTTTTTTTTTATACCAATTTAGTAATACATGAATATTGGGTTTAGGACGACGGTGTGCGCCAAGTGTTGGAGGAAATCAAAGCTATATTCGAGGAGAACTGTGCACAAGCGTAAGTTGTTGTCTACAGTAATTATACTATAAACATATTTATATTTTTCCCCTACTCAGCGCCAATTACTCAACATCTGGCGATCGTACACTCTGGCCATTGCTCAACTTTCGGCACGCAGCGTTACAAAGAAACAAACGTTGCCTTCTAACATATTTGTATCAACGATTGCTACGTATTAAGGCGTTTCGTTGGGAATTCGGTTCCATTATTCCGGCGGACATTAAGTCCTCGATGTGCGAACCCGAAGTGAATTTTTTTAATACATACTCAAAATCGTTAGCTTCCTATATGCGGGCCATTGGCGATGGGCAGGGCATAGATTTGACGGGCGACTTGCGACCACCGAAATCACTTTACATAGAAGTGCGCTGCGTAGAAGATTACGGTAAATTTGAATTGGAAGATGGCGAAGTTATATATTTGAAAAAGAACAGTCAGCACTATTTACCGCGTGCCCAAGTGGAAGGACTCGTGCGTCAAGGAGTTTTGCAACATATTGCCTAGGAAAGTATACATTGGAAAATATTAATATCTGCCTTAAATTTTAGGATTAGCGGATGTTTTTTTGTTTTTAATTTTATGAAGCTAAATAAAAATATAGAGATAAGAAAAAATAACTTTAATTTGAAACTACAAAACTTATGAGACTTTACACGGCATATTTAGTAACTTATTCAAACACCTTATAAAGATATAAGATATTTTGTAAGAACAGGAGATTTAAATAATTTAAACCAAACGGCGGACACTTCGAAAAGGGAATTTTTATAGCGACCGTCGTTCAGTAATGGTAAAGTTTTAAGTGGATATCTACTTACTTCCTATCCGAATAGCATTCGTTCGTTAAACAAGGTTGCTTAGATGTCTAGCAAGGTAGCGAAAGTGTATGCCTGGTAATGTAGTGATCTCTCAATTGTGCTCACTAAGGAGCCGAGAGCTTTTTTAGTGTATCTTCCCTTACGTATGTACTTAGGTACCGTGCTGGCATAGAACGTACGTTCTTTGATGGTGGGAAGCCGATAGTTTGCCGCCAACCTAGCAGTCGGTTACCAATAACGGTACATTAAAAATTCTTCAAGTCGAGTTAAAATGTATGAATTCGTTTTTCCTTAGCGAAAATTGAATGCGTAGTTTGGATTAATTCAAATACTTGAAGTTGATCGCGAGCTAAGCCCCACAATGATATTTCTCAACCAACCCGAAACAATTTTCTACTTTTTAAATTTAAAACCGAGACATCTGTCATTTTGCTGTCTATTGGATTTCCCAATTGACTTTTTCTTTTCGATGGATGTTTCCACGTCACCGTTCGCATATTTCGCTTAACGAATGTCAACGCAAAGTAAAATCGCTAATTCTGGCTGTGTGTATTCGCATTACGAAGAGGAGTCCAGCGAAATTTTGACAGTTTGTTTCTTGCTTTTGGAATGAAAGGTTAGTAGTAGCGGTCGAAGAACGTAAATTAAAGCTAAATACTCGGGACGGAACAAAAACAAATAGCAGTGCTCGCTTGCGGTGGTGATAAATTTGTTGTATGTAAGCAAATAAGGCAGAAAATCAGCAGCGCACAAGTGTGAAACAAAGAGAAAGAGAGAGAGAGAAGTAGAAGGAAGAAAGAAGAGGAGGCAGCAGCAGTTCACAACAACTAAACGCTGCATTTGGGGATTCGCTGGTTCTCCCGCAGTGGCGCTTCGGACAGACTATTTGTTCTCTCGTCTGCCGTGCGTTGCATGGCGTTTATGTGTGCGTGCGCGTTTATACGTACATTTGTTGTTGGATTGAATTATTCCGTTCCATCGCACCACATACCTTTTGCACAAATCAAATACCACTAGAACGCCTCTTTAGGTAACTGATGGAGAAGCTTTAAGCGAAACGTATGGAGTGTAGCTGGCAAGCAGAAGAAGGTACCGCACAGCATTCTACTGAAATCTGATTTCACCCACTCAAAGGGATTTTAAAGTAGCTTGCAAATTATATTGGGACACATCCAAAGATATATTTCATTTTACAGTTGGAGTAAACGGATTGAACCGTCTGGTAGGGACATTCATTGTGTCGGTGGCGACGACGCCAACTATATTAGCAAAGACAACTGCTTTCAGACGTTATTTACAAAAAGTAAAGTTTAATAAACGTGATGAGAACGTCTTGTTCATAGTTGTCGATTCATCTTAGCAAATTGGTTTGGATTTATTGGTGCATGCTAATATTGTAACGGCAGCGGCAGTATGAATTACTTATCAGTACCAGCCGCGCGGTGCAGCATATCCTCCCGCCCATCAATTGAACGTTGCGCACGTTATACAGCTCGCTCGCACTTCGCTTGCACCGATCACAACTTTGTTTACAAATTTCGCCTGCACGCTACCGTTTGCGAGTTTCTTAACGTCAAGGACGTTTGATGTGTGTTGGTGTGAATTTTTTTTTATCGTTTAGATAATAGTGCTAGTGATTTTACAATTGCTAATTGAGCGGAGCGCGTTTTTATATCAGTCAAAGTTTTCCAATTGCGAACTGTCGTTTTATGCATTTCTTGAGTTAAGAAATTTTTAAATTAGACTACTTGTTTGACGATTGCATTTGTTATTTTATCAATTAATTACATACTGGATAAGTTTTTAAAATTTGTACACTCATTGCTGATGCAGAGCTATTGAGTTAATTCTGTTCTGGGTAACTTTATCCTTTTTTCTTTTATGTGTTTTTTCTTATCAAATGTCAAAATTTCGGTCATTTATCGGTCGTCTCGCTTTCGCGCACGTGAGAATATTTCTTCGCTTGTTGGCTTAAAAGTGTTGCCATACTGAATTGGACTCTTAGGGATTTCGAAATATCTTTTATCTAAAAAGTTAATACTTGGTATTCAGTATTGCACATATTTGGATGGGGTTGCATATAGAATTATTGGATGTTTTTTTAGTTAGGATAATTTAGAAGCTTATTAAAAAAAAGATAATTTTGCATATTATTTTTTGTGATATTTATGTTATAAAGTGCTAAACTAATACAAAAAATAGGTTAATTTCCCCTCATTTCGATATAATAAGTATTTTTTTTTGCGATGGTATTTTATGTTAAATAATAATAAATTATTTGTTGAGATATCAAGGTTATGCAGTACGTTAGTTGGTTTGGTTATAAACGGCAACTCTCCTAAAAGCATGTCTACATACAGTTACACACAAAAGTAAGAATGTTGTGATATATTTTTTACAATATTCACAATATTTCCGTGATATTAAAAAAAAACAATGTATATTGTATAAAAATATATGTATGTAGTTCGTTCTGAAACATAAACCATATACACAAAATTTGAAACTTTTCATCGTTTTTTAAAAATGTTTGTTATTGAACAAAATTCATTTTTGCATGGAAGAAAATGCTCAATACCGTAAAACAAAAATCAGAAAGGAACTAAAATTTTAAATTACTTGAAGCTTGCACTGTAATTAAAAAGGGGACAAAACTGCTACAAACAAGTTTTTAAAAGTTCTGATTAAAAAGTTAGAAAATTTTATAGAAATTTGTTAAGTTTTCGTAAAATTTATATAAAGTTTGAAACCATTTAAACTAATATTTGTGGGTAAGTGCCTATGCGATTATTTGAAATCCGAACATACACATACATATCTACATATTCTACAGATGATCTGAATTCACTTCATTAAAAAAATTCATTTCGTATTTCTATACAGGTGACAACACTGTTGTTCTCGCCGCTAAATCATTTACTCTCGCAATTGGGGGGGAAATAGAAAAGTGTTTGAATTTGTGTCAGCCAACAAATGGCAAGCGGAAAGGTTTACAATAACTTCAAAATATGATGGCGTCCCGAGCCATTATAAGTAAATTTCATCCGTAACATAAATATTTAAATGTTTTTAAATATAAATAATACAATTCATTGATTGCTATTCAAAAATAGATGAGTACAAGTTAGCATATAGGAGAGAGAAAAAAAGATAAACAAATTCACTGTTTGAATATTTTAATACAGTGCCAGCAACGCCATCTATTCCATCACCTCCACCACTGTCTTCGCCGTTTTTGCCACCGCTACTGAGTGCACGTCGTCCACAAGTTATCTATCCATGCCTGGGAGCGCAAAGTTATTGCTCAGCTAGAGAGTTGTAAGTCTTGCATTCTGAATGAAAGAAAGTTCTTTGCTGCAATGGAATATTATCATTGGTGGTATGGTCGAGTCAGTGAGTCTGTCTGCTTTGCTATGCACCACCTCTGTTGCTCACTTAATTACATGCATTTCTCTTTCTCATTTAGCTGTGCCTGTTTTGGTAATCTACGCTGCGGTGGCCCCATTTGAGAATTTCAGTTGCTCACACAGCTGCGAGCATAGAAATAGTAGCTCCACGTATTGACAAGTTTGGAAAAGATGTTTAATTGTTTAATAATAGTTTCTAAAAATGTAACTTATACTACAACAAAAATCATATATGTACATACATATGTACATATGTATGTATGTAAATCAGAAAAGTTAGATTCATTCAAAAAATGTTCACTTTAACTTCAAATATTTTAATCAGAACTTTTATAAACTTTTCTATGTAGCATGTAGCTTTAAGTCACTCAAAATTCCCTTTGATTTTTGGTTTTTTTGCTGACTGTTTTGCGTATTGTATCCTATGCAAAAAAAAAACCGCAACAGCTTTGGCAAAAAGATCATAAAAAATGAGAAATTTTGAAAAGCTTGAGACATGAACTTCATTTTACTAAAATTTAATGGGTCACAAAACTGTGTACTAAAAACATTTATAAAAATTCTTATTAAAAAGTTTATAATGCAAATTATGGAATTTTTCCAAATGCTCTGCAAAATATGAAACTTTGTTTTATATATTTTTTGTTGTAGTGTAAGCTATATTTTAAGTAGTAATTAAACAAATGCGTACAAATATGTACCTTGTCAAAATTTGCCAAAACTCAATGCGCTACTCTTTCAATGCTCGCAGCTGTATCTGTGAAATATTGTTGTATTTGTGGTGTAGCGCCATCTATTGACAATTTAAAATGGTTTGAGCATATCCAGTGAAAATTACAACAACAAAAAACAACGCACAATCAATTACTGTTATCAATTCAATAAGTAAATTTTCAGTAGTGTAATTAATTTATTATTGAAAATTTGCATATAGAAATATCCTATACCCACTATTTTGCATGCATTTTGCTTCTAACACGGAATTATTTCAATGTCAGATGAAAGTGCTAGGCAGATAGAGTAAAACTTCTGACCTATTCGAAGTTTAAAAACTTTTGATTCAATTGGTTTGTGGTGTGGGGAAATAATCCTACATTACTTGTCACTTGTATAGTGATGCCGATTACTGGAGTTTTGTTTGAGGAATGTAACGTCAGATGCAATTTCTTTGTAATTTACATTCATTGCTCCTAAGTTTGGGAGGGACTTTCAGAATGTATAGACCCCCTCCAAACAGGGTCAACACTAAAAAGTATACCATAAAAATACTCCCCATAGCTTCTTATTAGGGTGTTCAATTATACGCCAATAGATTTGTTTTTGGGTCATTCGAAAAATTACAATATATGTAAACAATCAAATTAAAAATTTTCGGGTGAACAGGTTTAAAAATACCGGCTCGATCAATCTAATCTGTGTATCACATTCATATAAAGTTGTGTTCACAAAAATAATAGCAAGATTTATTTAAAAGTTTTGACAACTTTGTATTTCCTTGTTCAATTCTAATTTTTTTTTTTCAAATAAAAATTTTGTGATTCTCTAACTAAAAGCTTCTAGAAGATTTGTAAAAATTCAGCAAATTAATAAAAAAAATATTGCATCAAAATTTCCAAAATTCTAGTCCGAATTTTGAAAACATTTTCGATTATACAGTTTTATAGGCCATTCAAGTTTTTTCTTAGCAAAAAATTCGTATTCAGAGGTTATAAATTTTTATGCAATTATATTTTTTTTTAAATTTATTGTATTTTTCAAAATTTCTGCTACAAAGTTTTATACGTCGACTAACATTGATTTTGTTGTAGAATTCGTCATATTTGTATATATACATATAATAATTTTATAGTAAAAACCTAACAAGTGCAGACTTCAAAAATTCATAAAAATTCAACAAATTAAAAAAAACTTGCCATCAAAATTGTAAACGCTTTAATCAGAGTTTTTATGAAAATTTCGAGTACACAATCTTGTAGTCCATTCAATTTTATTACAATAAGGTACAAGTTTTAAGTGGCCAAAACCTACATAACAGAATTTTTTTTAAAACTTGTAATTAAAAAGTTCGATTTTGATTTGAAAACGATTTTCGAAAAATATTGTTATATATAAAAGTTTTTAACTTAATTAAGTCATGCAAAATTTGTGCCTTGTACTTTCATCAAGAATTGCAATCGTAGTAAAAAATATAGTTCAATATCCGTCCATATACTGCAAGTGAAAAAGGAAAAAGCAACAAGTTAAGAATAATCTCTGCGCATGCCCCAATGGGTACTTCTTTGTTCAAGTTTATCTACTTGCAAATAATTGGAATATTTTCTGGATAGCTTAGAAAAAAATAGGAGACTATTATTTGCATTAAAAAGTTTTAAAACTCAACCTTTCGAAATAATCTTTGCAAAAATTCTTTGTAATTGGAATTTAAGAATATTACTTATTTCATCGATAACACTAGTAGTATACAAATATTTCATTAATGAGTGATACCTTGTAAAAAAAGTGGTTTTTATACTAATTTTGGGTCTCTGAACATGATAATGAGTTTCATTTATTTTTTCATACATTTATTTTTTTTAATACATTTTGAGTTACAGACATTTAAATAGGGAAAAATAAGGATATTTTTGAGTTTTTTCAAAATTGATTAACTTTTATTCATTCTTTTTAGTTGATAAACTTTGTAAAAAAATATTAAAAAAAGGATGTCTGAATGTAACAGTTTTGTTAAGAAAATGTGGAGCGTAAAAGCAATCAAATCGGACAGAAAATTTAAACGTTTTTACAAATTTAATAAAAGCGATGAATTTAAATTATTCCTACCTTCACTTTTTCAATTGAAAATCTACCACATACTTATTCATTTCGCAGTGCAACAGCCAGAATGTACATTCGGCCCGCTGATTCTGAAATTGGTGCACAAATTTGTCCATCACATCATCTCGATTTTGAGATTCAGTGTGCTGAAACTCTCTCATGAGTTTGTTCTCCAACATATGTAGATTGACTTTTTCGCAATTTTTTCCAACACTATTTTTATTCAAATTTTAAAAACTAATATGAATTATATGTACATACAATTATGCAAATTTTGATATTCCAAAGATTTAGATTTCCTCACTGTTTTATGCAAAAAAAAGGTTTAAAACTCTCGAGTTATTTTTAGCTATAACGTCAAATCCAAATCCAACCCAATTAGTATAAAAACCTTTTTTTTTTAATTAGGTCCTTTTTCATGTAAACTAGTGTAATTTAAAAATTCAAAAATCGTAATTAAACATTTTGTTGTAAGTGCTCCATTTTCTAAAACAAATCTCCCTTCACTTCTCTCTTTAATTATTATTATCTGTACGATACGCTATTGAACGCTTAATATTTTCAAAATATTTCTTCCCAATTATTTTTCAGACATTGTACAGCGATTTTTGTTTACCGATGTTATCGCAGCAGATGTAATTCAACAAGTGTATTATTTTCACAGAAAAAGCGAAAAGAAATCATATTTAGAGATTACTAAAACACTGACCCTAAAACTAAAGAGAAACTAAAGTATAAACTAAAGCAAATCACTTTGTCGAGTATCAACGAGGATTTTTAAATCACGATATCTGCGCAGTAGCTATGACCATTATATTATTTTTAGTGGACACGTCCGCGTCGATGTGCCAGAAAGCTTATGTAAATGGTGTACAAAAGTCTTATTTGGATATAGCAAAAGGCGCTGTAGAGACATTTTTGAAATATCGTCAACGCACGCAAGATTGCCTTGGTGATCGATATATGTTATTAACATTTGAGGAGCCACCAGCAAATGTGAAGGCCGGTTGGAAGGAAAATCATGCAACATTCATGAATGAATTGAAAAATCTACAAAGCAATGGATTAACTTCAATGGGCGAATCACTAAAGAATGCCTTCGATTTATTAAATCTGAATCGTATGCAATCGGGTATCGATACTTATGGACAGGGTCGATGCCCCTTCTATTTGGAACCGTCTGTAATAATTGTGATCACTGATGGTGGACGGTATTCGTATCGTAATGGTGTGCATCAAGAGATCATACTACCGTTGAATACACAAATACCAGGAACCAATTTTACAAAAGAACCATTTCGCTGGGATCAACGACTATTCTCTTTAGTGTTGCGCATGCCTGGCAATAAAGTCGATGAGCGTGTTGAGGGTAAAGTACCACACGATGATTCGCCGATAGAGCGAATGTGTGTGGTGACTGGTGGACGTTCGTATCGTGTACGTTCGCATTATGTACTAAATCAATGCATAGAGAGTTTAGTGCAGAAAGTACAACCGGGCGTTGTGTTACAATTTGAACCAATGCTACCGAAGGATGGTGTGCCAAATGAAGCGCTGCAAGACATCATATTCCAGCCAATGAAAAAGATGATCTACGTGCAAAAGCATATCACACAAAAAACCTTCCCAATCGGCTATTGGCCTTTGCCGGAACCTTATTGGCCAGATCCGAAAGCGGCAACATTACCGCCACGCGATGCGCATCCAAAATTAAAAGTTGTCACACCAGCTTTAGATGAACCGCAAATGGTGCGCAGTTTTCCCGTCGATAAGTACGAGATCGAAGGTAGTCCGCTAACGCTGCAAATATTACAAAAACGTGAAATGAACAAATGTTGGCAGGTAATCATATCGAATGGTATGCACGGCTTTGATTTGCCATTTGGCTATTTGAAGGCATCACCAAATTTCACACAAGTACATTTATATGTGTTGGCCTATAATTATCCGGCGTTATTGCCGCTGCTTCACGATCTTATACACAAGTACAATATGAGTCCGCCAAACGATCTCATGTACAAATTTAATGCCTACGTGCGTTCAATACCACCCTATTATTGTCCATTTCTGCGTAAAGCTTTGCTCAATATAAATGTACCGTATCAGTTGTTGCAATTCTTATTACCCGAAAATATTGATAACTACTTGTCGCCGAACATCGCCAATCAATTGAAGCATATCAAAAATACCGCCAAGCAAGATCAGGAAAATCTCTGCATGAAAGTTTATAAACAATTGAAACAACCGAAACCGCCGTATCGTCAAATCGAAACAGCAAAACTTAATCCGGGTGTGCCACTGCGTCGCGATCTTGTACGTCATCCATTGCTGAGAGAAACCTTTTCAAAACTACATGCTGAAATTGAGCCACTTGAGAATTACACTATTGTCGTGCCACAACTGACACGCCAATCTTCAGCTAAATCTTATCGTAATCCATTCGATATACCACGTCGCGATTTGATGGATGAAATAGCGCGCATGCGTGAAGCTGTTTTACGACCAGCGCCCACAAGTTTGGTGGCTAAAGATTCGGGGCATTGTCTGCCTATTGCCGAGATGGGCAATTATCAGGAGTATTTGAAGAATAAAGATAACCCATTGCGCGAGATCGAACCAACGAATGTTAGACAACACATGTTCGGTAATCCCTACAAGAAGGACAAGCATATGGTAATGGTGGATGAGGCTGATCTCAGTGATGTAGCACCAATGAAATCAAATAATGGCGCTGGTGGTTCGCCCTTGCCGGGTGTGCCGGGTGGCATGCAAAAGAAAATCGATACGTCACGTGCGCGCAAACGTAAAGCGGGCCCGATACGCAAGGATTATATATTTCGGCGTACTTCCACAGACTTGCGTCCTTGTACACCGAGCCTGAATGTAACGTCTACGAATTCCCTGACCTCTTCGGTTTCTTCGCTGTCCGACTACGACGATGACAGTGCTTCAGATACGGCGTCGATATCGTCCGGTATGTCAGATGACGGAGATACAGATCGGCTTGTTGTAGCTTTCGACTTCAATGAAGACGAACCTGGCGATCCGCTTATAAATGGCTATGTTCGCAATTTTATCAATGGCATCAGCGATGAAAGCAGTTGTGATTCAGATATGAGCAGTACGAGTTCGGGTCCGATCATTGCAACGACGACTGGCATCAGCATTACGGCGGGCACTTTGCCACTAACACCCGTTGTACAAATGCAGAATAGTAACAGCAACGCTTTGACACCGATGTCACCACCCGGTTCGCCACAACCGTATCTAAACAATTATGGTCCGCCAATTATGACGCCTGCAGATGTATTGCCTGTACTTGGCTCAATAGCAGCGCCAAGCGTATTGGCTAATGGCAACCCATTATTAGCACTAACACCGAATGTATTCTCATCGCCACTTCAAATCAATGGCAACACATTGCTTGGCATTCCCAATGCAACAACAGTACTGCCGCCGCTAGCAACGCCAATACCAATTGCAGTGGCGACGCCGCCACCGCCGCCAACGTCAGTTGTTGCTGCAACATCACCTGCCTATCAACACAACGATATAAATGACGCTCAGGAAATTTCGCGAATACTACAACAATGTCACAACGGTACTTCTAGTATTTCGAATACAACCGCCGTTCCAAATCTTGAAATGTCAGCCAGCGGAGGTGGTGGTACGATTAAAATTGAAACAGAGTCAACGCTAATGCCACCCCCTACCGTCGCGATTAATATTTTGCCACCTGTGACACTCTCTGCCAATTTTGATACATTAAAACGCGAATCAATGGTCAACAATGTGGGCGCCAATTGTAATCATTTGTTGAATCACAATCAAAACAACAATACAAACAACAATATAATCAATAATATTGGTAATGGCGGTAATCAACGTAGTTCCAATGTTCCAATATCTGGACCGCCTCCACTCACCGAAGAACAGCGTGATGCAGCGCGTAAACATAATCTAGAAATTCGTACACAAGTTTTCCGAGATATACGGCGACCAGGTCGGAATTATTCCCAATTATTGGAACATCTCAATCTAGTGAAGGGTGATTTTGATATGAAATCAAATTTCATAAAAATGTGCATCAGCGAATCTATGCGTTTTCGTCGGAAGCAAATGATTAACAGCATACAAGAGTGGTGGGATAAAAAACAAGAACAATTACCAGCAACGACGGCGACAAGTTAACAATTACTGCTTTGAAATTTAAATTGAGCTAGTGAACGCCATTCACACAGCCACACAGTCGTATACCACTGTAGTTTGTGTGAAAATGCCCTAAGATCATCATCGTAGACCACCGACGAGCCACAGGCTGATCCTTTCTTCAAATGAAAACTTTTTTTTTTTAAGCCGCCTAAAAGTCAAGAGAAATGTGTGACAAGCGAATCGAAGCGAAAACGCACATAGATGCCGTAGTATGTGTGGAATGCACGTATGCGCGCAGTTGAGTTTGTGTGTGTGTTGGAGTGTGTATGTGCGCAATCGAAAACGGCGCTGCCTTTCATTCGAGAACGTGGGTGCTAAATGTGGTGCATTAACAAAAATGTGGGCGTGGCGGATTTTGGGTAATATCCTGAGCTGGGAGTTTGTTTTTTTAGGTTGAAGGAAGTAGCTGTAGGTAATGAGCGACATAGAAACCAAAACAATCTGCCAGAATGCATACATATCGTCGAATATTAAACAAATGACTTTTTCGTTATCAATACCATGGAAAACGATCGTTTATCCGACCTCGCAAAGGCAGATATATGTTAGCTTTGAAAGACGAAAAATTCGATTTACAAATCACTCTATAATCCCGTACAAAGTATCGAATATTTATGTGTGAAAAAAAAAGAAATAATTTTTTTACATTCGACAGTGCGAAACGATAGCGTTTCAAGCGACTGTTAAAGATTTAACAGTCAAAAAAAAAAAAGTTAGCAAGTATGTATAGATAGCTTTATTTTACGTGCTAGGTTGTGCGGATATTAGGTTATTTAAAATTGTTGAAAATTGTAAGGAAGAGTTTTATTACATATGTATGTATATAGTATTTTTTTAATAGCACAAAATAGTTCTATTGTGGGAAACGAATTTTTAAAATATTATAACCTAGAGAAACCTCTAATTTCAAATTTAATTTGGAAATGATTTACATAAGGAATTTGTCTACTTCTACTTAATTATTTAATTGAAGTTTTATAATCTATCTGGTGATTTGTTAATCTTTAAGATTTTCTATCCACGTATGTAGCTAGGCTGTTGCTTTAAAGTGCGCGGAGCGGTAGAATGAAAAAAGTTGGTTTCGTATGGTGTAGTTCTAAATGTGACCCAATACTGTTTACCCACACAATGTGTCTGTTATCGTAAATATTTTTATTTTATTTTTTTTTTGAGTACTAAACAAAAAAGGGAAAACTTAAAAACAAAATTATTGCGAAATTTTGAACGCTTGACACTTTGAGCATTTACCCAGCAAACATTACAAATGATTTGAAATCACAGCACTTTCTCCAATGTAAAGCTGTTTGAAAAATATATTTAGTACTGATTGAAAATTTACAGCTTTCTCTATACAGAGAAATTGGAAAATTCTCGAGCTAACTTGTAAGGTTGTTTATCAAATATATTCCAATTGTGGAACGTATACATGCTATGTATGTATATGTATTCATTATTTATTCGACCCCACACCTTACATCTCAGTACATTCTCACTCCTTTACTACATTATGGTAATTAATTTCATTTACTTTAATTCTAATCATCCTTTATTACTTTGGGTATTTTAACTTTTTTTAAACTTCAATTTTTTTTTCAATGAATTTCTATAATACCTACATATATATTTTTGAAATTAGAGAAAAGTACAGTGCCGGAAAAAAGTATTGGCACAGTAACTTGTTTTATATTATTTTCTATGGGTTTCGTGCTAAATTAATTTTTTATCAGAATTATCTCATTTTATAATAAGTGCAAATTTCAAACTTTATACAAAATTCAGTAAATTAAAAATAAAATTCAAAAAAATGCCAGACATGTTAATCGATTTTTTTTTAGAAAAAAGTCTGGTAGCCCAGTCAATTCTAGTATAATAAAATGCATCTTTCAACCGACTAAAACTCACGTTGATTTTCATAATTTTCTTTACTGAAGGCGTTGGGCATTTTTCTTCATATAAAAAATTTTGTTGATAATTTTTTTTTTAATTTTTGAATTTTGTACAATTGGGACATATGTATAATGGGACATATTTCGATGAAACATTTGGGAAAAACATTCTGAAAAATATAAAGAAGTTTACTGTGGCAATATTTTTTCCGGGCACTGTATTTCATAACAAATTTTTCAAAACATAATATTATAAAGCTGTTTGCTGGGTATGTACATAACGCGGAAATTTTTCAAAAAAGTATTAGGGATAATTTTTTGGAATCGCAAAAAAGCCACTTAGTGCAGTCTAGTTAGTTTCAAATATTAAGAAAATATAGTTTCCGCATTTGCTAAAATTAATTTTAAATTTTGAGTTAATATACTTTTGAAGCACGTGTGCGATATATCATTAAATGATATACAGTGCCGGAAAAAAGTATTGGCACCGTAAGTTTTTTTTTTTCATAATATTCACGAAATTTTTCATGCTAAAAGTTGTTCGTGTATTTATTTTTTAATCTAAATATATAGCTCAATCACAAAAGCCAAAATTCACAAAAGGTCAGTAAATTAAAAAAAAATTAAAGCTTTCAGAAAAATTTTGGGTATGCAGTTTTGTAGACCATTCAATTAAGTGAAGGTTTTAAGTAGCTGAAAATACCAGTTGATTTTTAAAAATCACTAAAATCGAATGGATTACAAGATTGCGTGCTCGAAATTTTTGTAAAAATTCTGATTAAAAAGTTTGAATTTTTTTTTTAAATTTGCTGAAAGTTTGTGCTATTTTGAAATCAGAACTTGTATGGTTTTGGTTATAAAAGAAGCTATTTTTTGTTAAAAAATGTACGGAAAAGTTCTAGCCTGAAAATTTTTGAAAGAAATTAATGTGTCAATACTTTTTCCTGCACTGTATGTATGTACATGAAAATAATCTTGAACTAGGTAAATCTGCACAGCCAATTTCATTCAAAAATTTCCTTACTTTACGAAAAGGAAATCTCACCAGTGATTACTTCCTAGCGCGCCTGCATTTTGTTTTTGTCCACGGCCTCATTCTTAACGCTATAATTGGCTTGCCTCTTTAGATAAGACATACATATGACATGAGTATAGACTGATTCCCATCTAACTGTGAATCACCACGCTCACAAGCTAACGGTACGAGTAAACCTATGGCCTGACTAATTTTTAGGAAATTTATTGTAAATAGTCAACTTTTCATCAGGGAAATTGTTCGTCACTTCACACAGCAACTTGAAAATCAATCGTGATGGCGTTGCTTTGGTGGACTTTAAAAATAAATTGTTTAATGTTTGCTTTGTTTAAAACATTTAAAATGCCTCTAATTTCCAAAAAAAAAACAAAAAAAATAGGCGTGCGCGAAACGCGTACTACCTCAAAACACCTCACGTTTTCATGTAATTTTATCCTAGTTTAACTTTCTTCAGAGTAAAATACATACTAGTTAATAATACATAAATATTTGAATAGGAATGTGTAATTAAAAAAGAAAAACAAAAATAATAATTATAATGATCAATGGTGATTGTACCGCGTGCAGAAATTTATTAAACCTTAACTTTTAACTTAACTTTTTGTGAAAGCAAAAAAAAAAAATTATAAAAAAAAATATTAGCAAAGAATACATTTTTAGTGTTTTTATTTTCTCAATTTTTATTTTTCAATTCGATAATTGTATATACTGCAAACAGCATACTTACTACAAATATAATATAATCGGATGCTTATATGCGGAAAATCGAGTAAAAAATTTAAATCAATTAATATTTAAAGCAGAACGTAAAAAAATATTTCAAATATTGATACATAAAATATAATTGCATAACGTAAATTATTAAGTGAATTTTTGAATGTAATTTAAATATTTTACAATATTAATTATAAATGAGTGAAAGAGACACAAATATACATATAACTACATTTATGAAAATTTTTTTTAAGTCTTTAATAGAATAGGAATCAGAGGATAAATTGAAAAAAAAAGAAATCTACAAGTATGTCAATATGATAAATGCCCCGTCGTTAGTTCTCAGCATTTTATCTAAGCGATCAGCTTCGTTGCTTTTGTTTTTATTGAAATGTTGAGGTTTATATATTTGGTCTAAATAATATCCAGTGTGTTAAACAAATGACCACCCGGTAATTTTGTTTTATAATATTCGCAATGTCTTTCATGGTAAAATTGTTTCGTTTTTTTTTTTTTTTTTAAGAAAAATACTAGAAAAACGGCAGATGTGTTCCTGTCTATATTTACATATGTATTTATTTCCCTTTGTATATGTAACCAGAAAACGTATTTCGTTTGCATCATCTCCCTTGCCCGTATAGTTTGACACTCATATAGTTTGACACTCATATACAATATATACATCCTACTGTATAATTTAATTGAATTGGGTTTTTAAAAAAGATATACCTATAAACTAGTAAAAGGATCTGTTTGGCAGCCATATTTTATTATTTCATTAAACTTGCGTATAATCTTCAAACAGGTGGCAACCGTCTCCGAAAAATATAATGAACCTTTTCCTCGCCGAGACGAACCTCTTGAACACATATTTGAATATTTAATTAAATTCGACTTTTAAATCAGGTGACAACTCTCTTCAAAATATAGCTAGGTATAAAGCTCCTCAGAGAAACAAACCGTTTGATACTCGTTACTTAATATTTTATATACTTTTGTATACTTTAATAAAATTTGACTTTTCGAACAGGTGGCAACCCTATTTAAAATACAATTAGCTACAACAGTTTTGCATTGAAATTTCAATATTTCAACATTTAACTTGTGTATATTTTAGTTAAATTTTACTTTTCAAGCAGGTGGCAATCCTGTTTTGTATTAGTTGAGGGAGTTGCAGAGATAGGGAATCTAAGGTATTCTTTTGGCAAGAGGTCGTACTTTTCAGTTATCAAATTTTCATGGTCATAGGTACATTGGGATTATAATTTTTCACGATTAGATAGATAAGATACAAATTAATTCCCAATTCATATTTTTTACGTCTTTCGATAACTGTTATGCGAGTGAAATATTTTTTTCTGTCATCAACAATAACACAAGTTTACAAGAATTAAAAAACAAAATTTCTGATCTGCATCATTTTTATATAAATTCGAATATAAAATTTTCCGCTGAGTCCGAATATAAAAAAGTCGGAACATTTTTTTGAGATATTAGATTTTTTGAGATCTGGAAAAGGGAAGCCACTTAATTATTATTTCTGAAGATATATTTTTTATTTGTTATATAAGTCTCAAAAATATGTATTTTTTTTATTCGTTGGTTAGTAGCTCTTAGAATGAAATATGTATTTGTTTTTAATTTTTTATAAGAGTTGGTTTTAAATTTTTCTTTCAGCTGCCAGCTGAGAACATAAAAGCTCCGCCGAGTAGCCGCACGTATTTCCTTTAAAATCTTTAAGGATTACATTAAGTCCAACAATTATTTAGCATGTTCTCAGCACTATTACTATCCTGAGACTTTACAATCTTACATGGAAGAGTGCCGGTGAATTGGGTATTTAATGCCAACTATAAAGCTCAACCGGTTTTTTTTGTCCTCCATTCAATAGAAACATTTTTTTTATTGGCCGATTATTGTTCCTTAACCAGAAGTGGATTTTAGTTCGCTGGGCTATGGCTATGTCGCGGTAAAGTTCATACAGCTCATCGAGATAGTACTACAGTTTTAAGATTTCGGGACGGGTTTGAGCCCCGCTTGGGTACGTCAATGTACTATATTAATAATACTGACCCCGCGGTAATTGGCCCATATTGCAGGATCGCCCTGTTTTGTGTATTAGGCAGAGTAGAGAGATGGCAGCCCGTCGGACCAGCGGCCTTGTTTTTTAGCCGCGCTATTTCATTCGAGCTTTGTCCAAGTCGACTAACATTTTCATTGATCAAAGCTCGGGTTCATCATCTCCGACGTTTTCCGCGTCACCTTCAATGAGCAGCGCGGAGAAGTGCTCCCTCCATAGTTTGATGTCGGTAATCAGGTCGCTGTTTTCCAGTCGGCTATCATCTCAAGCGCCTCGCACTCGCCGAGATGCCGAGATCTCTCAGAAGAAACGCCTCGCTTCAATCTTCAACTCGCGATATCTCTGCCGCACAGCTCGCATAGGCCCTTTTCCATGGCGGCGCAGCATTCCTCTCCGTATAAGTCGTTCATTCGGGCTCGCTGAAAGGAAGAAGTCGTTGGTTCTTCAGCGGCGGTAGGTAAAGAGCGAGAATTGTACCATTGCACGTACATATCATTTTGTTGAACGTTGCTCTCAGAGAGCAGGAGCGCAAGTTGAGTGGCGAAGTGGTTGGCTATCTGATGTGTTTGGCAATAGACGCGCGCATTTGCTGCGCAGATACGTATGGGAAGCTTGGCTGCAACAAGATGATTCGAGTCGATATTAACTTCTCGAATATGCGCACATCCAAGATACTGGAAGCATGCTTTTCATCTACCACAACAGGGTTAATTTGGTTTCGGGGGTTTTTTTGAAATCAGAAAATAGCCGTGTAGTTGGATCCTTTTATGCTGGAACCTGGTACTACAAACCACAATGTTTCGAGCCCTGGCGAAGTCGATCAGCCTCAGCCCTTTAGCGGATGTTTCGTTCTACAGGCTGAATTTACCGACTGTAAGACCAAATTGGCGGCCGCCGTAGCCAAGTGTGTAGCGTGTGCGCGCTTCATTCGGTGGGTCCAAGGTTCGAATCTAGCTCGGGGCAAGTAACATCGAAAAAATATAGAAAAAGTTTTTTCTAATAGCGGTCGCCCCTCGGCAGGCAACGGCAAACCTCCGAGTGAATTTCTGCCATGAAAAAACTTCTCACAAAAACATTCGCCATTCGGATTCGGCGTAAAGCAGTAGGTCCATCAATTTGTGCTACAACATCAAGACGCACACCACAAATTGTAGGAGAAGTTCGGCCAAAATCGCTTAAGCGGTTATAGCGCCTATTAAGTAAGTAAGTAAGTAAGACCAAAACCCCTTTCCTTCCCCACGCGTTTTTTTTTATCGTTCATACGCGCGCTAAATGCGTTCTTGGCGCAAATTAATTACGGATTACGGCGAGACGACTGTATATGGTGTCGTAGTTTCTCTCCCACTGCAAATAAAATTTACGCTCCTCTTCATTCCTTGCCCCATCCAGTGAAACTCTTGAATGACAGCGATGTCAGCTATTGCTTTTATGAGGACATCAAACAGTCGAGCAGAGACATCTACGCTTGAGTCCGGAAATTCCAGGTCCATGCCCTCAAGTCATCTGTGGTCATCATCACAATAACACAATATTTTTGAATAAAACTTTCCAATATTAGTTTTAGCTATGGTTTTAACTTTTCAGATGTAAGTATGCTATATTTAGATGAGCAGAATCTATCAAGTTGTGTAACGGAGTGAGCTTGCAGCTTATCCTTATTAAAGTTCTCTTATGAATGTAAGCAACTATTTATAAATTATCGGCATTCCCATAATCCATAATCTCAGGACGGAGGTAAAATTTCGGATCGTTTTATGCTTAAAAGTTACTAAGTGTAAAAAAATCAAATGTTTCCATGTAATATTTTTGAAACAAGTTGGTAAATAATATGTAGTTATGGGCCAACCCAAAAAAAGCTAGATCACTTTTAAGCCTAATGCATGAAAATTAAAGTTTGGAAAATATTAATATAAACGATGCAAAATACAAGGTTTATAGAATACAAGGTTACGACAACGGGTTACGTCATTGAACCAATATCGTCACACTCACAGTGTTTTTTATAAACAGTTTTAAGGCTCATGTGTTCTTTTCAAATTTACACAAGAAAATTATTTAAAAAGTAATCTACATCATCATAACGTGATCAAAAACCAAAAATTTTTTTGAGTTAAGACATTAAGAAGTACCTACATAAATAAATTCTGCTCATTTGGAATAAAATATCTTCTTTAAAATCAGTACTTGTAAATATCTGGAGTGAATTCTTGAATTACAGTTAAACTTCGATTCGACAATGTACACTAGATCCTCGCGTCGAACTTTATAACATGGTTTTTTAACAATGTAGCTATTTACGATTTTTGATAAATATTTCATATGATGTAAAAATTATGCGCCAAACGATTCCAATATAATTTTCCCGAAAATAAATTACAATTTTTTTTGGTTTGTTTACGTCTGCTGTTAGAGTTGCTGGGCATAGACATTTTTCATTAAAATGAAAATACAAATTTAAATTTATTTATGTATGTATGTATTTCTGTAGTCTAAAATATATATTGGAAGTGTTAAACAGGTTTGGAACATTTTTGATATCAGTTTATTACCAGTTCATGCATTGTTGGACCCAAAAATGCTCGTTAATTTTAAAACATATAATATAAACTTATTTACACCTTTTTCAGTTTTAGTTCAGAAACTTGCAATTCATATTTAGGATTTCGATTTCAAATTCAGAAAATTGCAATTGAAGTGCAGAAAATTACAATTCAAATTTAGAATTTCTAATTAAAGTTCAGAAAGTTAAAATTCAAATTTAGAATTTCCATTTTAAATTCAGAAAACCCCAATTTAAATTCAGAAACTTACAAATCAAGTTCAGAATTGTCATTTTAAATTCAGAAAATTACAACTCAAATTCAGAATTTCCATTTCAAATTCTGAAATTTTCCTTTCAAATTCAGAAATTTTTATTTTAAATTCAAAGAGATACAATTCAAAATCAGAAATACCTAATTTAAGTTCGGAAGGAAAATTGTATATTGCGTAAATTCAAAACCAGGGAACGCAAATAACAATTAATGTCCAAATTTCAACTCAAAAAATTATTCGCCTTATACTCGTAACAAGGAGTGGCTTCAAATACATTAATTTTGCTTTTTTGTTTTATTTAAAAAAAAATCAACTTTAATCGTTGTTTTTAGCTTTATTTATCGCTCAGAAAATAAAATTTAACTTGTAGAGTTTTTCACACAAATTAGGTTTTATTTTCTGAGCATAAAATTAAAAAATTAGCGATTATCTCTTGAAGATTACTTTTTAAGTAATAAATGAAACTCAAGGAATAAAGTAATTTTTTTAATAAAACTTATACTCGTTACGATCCCTGTTCACAAATAACTTTTCTCACTCGACGTCACGGTTCATAACAAGATTTTCTTCAGTTGTATGAGCGGTAAAAAATTAACATATTTAGTTGTTGGCAGTCATGATGAATAACTAAAGGTGTTGCACGTTGTGACGCTATTAGCTCAATGTTGCTTTTCTGAAGTACGTGAGAATCGGGGAACAAATTTAACCCGTTTCATAAAATAGTAGTAGATTTCCTTCATTTTCGTTACTTACTAAATGCAATGGAAAAACTTGGATTTTTTATGCAATGTATTGAATAATATAATTATTTCCTATTTTTTTTCGGCTTACTCGGTTAAACTAATGCTTCATCGGTTTGTTAAGTGAGACAATCTATGTGCAAAGGTTAGGCTCGCGTTGGGAACATTTTTTTTTTAATATTTTTAATTTAGCAAATCAGAAAGTACAATATACATATGTATAACTCATATCTATTTAGATATAAATGAGGTTCAAATCCTGGCCGGAACAAGTAACATAAAAAATTATGGAAAACGTAGTTTTAATAGCGGTCGTCCCTCGACATGCAATGTTTTTCTACCATGAAAACCCTTGTCACAAAAATCATTTGCCTTTCGGAGTCGGCGTAGGCCCCCAATTTGAGTTACAACATCAAGACGCACAGTACAAATTGTAGGAGAAGTTCCACCAAACATCATGCTTTATCGAGTAAGCGCCAAATTATTATTATTATTTTAAATGGAGATATATAGTAACTATGTCCCCATTTGGAAAAAAAGCTATGTCTAGTTGCAGTTGAGAGTTGTCAAAATCGGCAAAACCAAAGTAGTGGTACCTCTGAAGGCATCACCTTCTGCATCCAGTACACCGTGCTATATTGTGAAAAAAATTTAAACGTAATAAGGGCATAAATAATATAAATCGGACTAATTTTTCAATTCTAAAATGTGAAATAACAGCTGTTTTTGGTTCCAGCAGCTTTTACTAGGTTACCGCCGATTCAACAGCATATCATGCTATCGCCCGCCGAATGTGTTGTACAATATGCATATCCATGTATGTATGTATGAATGCTAAGTACCCATGCAAGGTCTGATCAAATGTATAATACAACATCCTGTGGATATAAACAAACAAAGCCGTAGGTATATAAATACGAAGCATATATAATAATACTATAGAATAATAAATATTCTTGATTAAGGATTATTGCTATTTTTGATTTTATTTGAGTTTTATTTTTTTTTTGTTCAAAATAGTTCAATGGTTTGATTTTAAATTTCAAAAATTGCGTTTTATTTAGAATATTATATCTGCCTAAAAATATGCAATGCGTTATGTATAGCAATCGATAATGAATGAACATATCAATACGAGTGTGTGTGTATACCCTTACATGGAAATTAGCTGTCCTATTGGGAAACTCATTACCCAGTGGCAAAAGGTAATAGCTGGTAAATACATAAAGCAATTTTTGAGTATTTTTTTAATGATTTTTTTTCAAAATTTCTGAAAATTGTCATATGATTTTTTGCTTTCTTGAAATAAAACATTTTTTAGATTTGAATTATTCAAAATAGGCGATTTATAACAACTTCAACTGAGAAAGTTCCAATAAACGACTGGTCGAATGGTGAACATTGCGGTCAAGGCTCTATATAAGTAGGCCTAGAGGAATAAAGCAAAAATTCTGTGTGATTAATAATGTCATAATTTATAGAACCTAAAAAAATAATTTTAAAAGATTCGCGGCACGTGAAAATTTAAAAAATTCATTTTTAATTTTGCTCAAATTTTTCAATTATTTTTTTTTTTCGCAAATTTATTATTTTTTTAAACAAAGCTTAGGTGCATATAAAAAAAAATCTTTTTTCAAAACTTTGTATGAATTTCGGGTACTGAAAAATTTTTTCTCGAAAAAAATAAATTGCCACAGTATAAAACAATTATAATGAAAACTAAATTTTCAGAATTAAATCGAAAATATTTATAAGGTGAAAAGAAGTGATGAAACTTACAATCAAACGCATTTCATACTGCGGAAACATTATATCGCGCCGGCTGCTGGAACAGTGCCAAGAGAAATAACATATGGTGATTGAAATCCGAAAAAATAGTGGGGAAAAATAACTAAATAAATAAATAGTGTCACTTTCTTTAAGTTCAGTTTATAAAAAGCACATTTGCTCTACAACGATTTCCTTTTTTTATTTTTTTAGTTATTCTACCAATTTCCTTGTTTACTCCATAATTATATTTATATTAATGTCCTTAAGGCCTGATAGCATTTTCGACATGCGAGATGCCAAATCTAGACAACACTTCCTAATAATTGTGCGAAATTCAGAAATATATTTTTCTGCGTAGATCTGCGGGCCACTTAATCTTCACCTGCCAGCTTTTCCAAATTCGGAACAATCTTTTGGCTGCCAGTTATTGCCTTCCATTATGAAGTAACTCTCAACATCCATAACACATGTATACGACGAAGCTGTGGTGAAATTTTTTTGGAAAGTAAACGCAACAAAAAACACAAAAAACTCAAAAAAAAATATTCGCTGTTCGAAGTAGGCGTAAAACTGTAGGTCCCTCAATTTGATTTACAACATCAAGACCTACACCACAAATTGTAGGAGAAGTTCGGTCGAAATTGCTTAAGCGGTTATAGTGTCAATTAAGTAAGTAAGTAAATGCAACAAAGACTAAACTATTTTTGACTGATTTTCTACAGTGTCTTTTTTTAAATTTTCATAGATTTCACATATGTATGTACATATATTTTTATGGTAAGTTTTACAAGTCTTTATTTTTTCGATGAATCTCTCTTCCCACCAATTGCTACTTTGGTCTGAGCAGGCAATTGCGTAGTAAAGCCCTCTCTCATGCCTATGCTATTGTATGGCGCGGAGACATGGACACTGTCAACATCGGATCAGATGCCACTTGGAGTGTTCGATGGAAAGATTCGGCGAATACCACAGACGAGATTTACCGCTATTTATACATAGCCCAGTGAACTAAGATTCACAGGCTACGCATGGAAGAAAATGTTGCAGCCCGCTGGTGGTGCCAGAGAAAGAGGAAGACCTCCTCTACGTAGGAAATGCCAGGTGGAGGAGGACTTAGCTGTACTTGGTGCCTCTAGCTGGCACCAGTTAGTAAAGGCGAGGAACGATTGGCGCGCTATGTTGAAATCGGTCAAAATGGCCTAGGAGGTTATAGCGCTAAATAGTCCCTCAATATGAACTGCAACACAAAAGGTGCAAATCGAATCTTGGTTTACAAATCCAGATTCCTGAGCATCACGCTCTTAGGCTTAGTTAGAATTCCTATCTTGACAAAACTTTAGGGAAAGCTACTCGGGTTCGTAAAATGTTCTTTGGTGGGTCATGGGGTCTGTACTGAAAGATTTTAGCGAAGTTCTACTGCAGGTTTCCGTTCAGCCGAATATAACTTATAATATGATACCACCATACTGCACTGAAGCAAACTGCCAATGTTTCCTGTCTCTCGCGTCTCCATGCGGATACTTATAGAGCTTCTTGTTAAAGAGTGATGCCACCCTCCAATTGTGGTCAAGTTGGGATCGAGAATGACGAGACTTCAACTCTGGCATTGAGCATCCCCAAAGTATTGAGAATCCACCTACCAAGAACCTTAAAGGTAAGCTGAAGTCAATCTGGGAATGACTTGCTTGATATTTGCCGTAAGAGCCTGAATCGGTGTTGTATTGTTTGCACAACATCGGTTCTTCACGGCACCCTACAAAAAGGTGTAACGACATCAAATCGCAGCTCCGAGATGGTTGATTACCGAACATGGCGCCCAGAAGATCGTTTGTAGCAAACAGCATCCAAATCAATGCCTTCAATTTCCGGCCACAAAAAAAATGTCGAGCATGGCTCTGTATAGCACACTGTTGACCGAAATGGCGTTTCCAGCTTAATTTTCAAAGAAACATGGGGCAATGATGCCACTGTTCCAAATCCGAACCAAATTATCACTCTATGAGTATGGATTGACTTCTCGACGAACACGTGAGGATTTTCCAATCCTCAGTTTTGCTTGTTAACATAGTCGTCGAGATGAAAATGCACTTAGTCTGAATACATGATTAGATTTTTCTAGCTGTGCGTACTCCATTCCGACAGTAACTTCCATCGGATAAACGCATTGTTTGGGCTACACAATATTGACTTTGGAATTAAGTTTGTATGATTTCTCTGGCGTACCGCGATTCATTTCGTTCCACGGAGAGGAATTCTTACCTTCTTTCAGGACCTCCAGGGGAACAGAAAGACGTGTGTTAAGCCAATTTAACCAATAAATTTGGTACACGCTTTGCATTTTAACTCAGTGATTAGAATTCAGGGAAATCGGACAAAAACCGCGCCCACTTCTCATATAAACGTAATTTACAAAACTCCATTGAATTCGATACGTTAATTACTAAAACACGGTAATTTACTAAAGTTTGATATACAGCATTCGGTTGGAAACTGGAATACGTATGTTGAAATTTTTAGGAAATAGTCGTGGCACCAAATAATTTACAGGATATACATATATCTCCGAAACTACTGTAGCAAACTCTATCAATTGTTTTATATCAGGGGCGGATCTAGAAACGATTCTTGGGGGGAAAATAATTTTATACCTCAAATCTAGGGTAAGTGTTATTCGGGACGATAGTCGGTATGGAGTTGAATCGAAAGCAGAAAAAATCCACAATACTCTTATTTCCCTACTTCCCAGAAACATGTTTCTTACAAAACAATTTTGGTACTAAATTACATTAAAAAAGGCAACTAAAATTACAATTTGCATTTTAGTGACATTTTTATATGGCTTATTCCTGAATGATTCCAAAGCAAATTTCTGAATTCGATTTATCTAAAATACAATATTTTTATGTATACAAGTAATCTATCAGACTTCGAGCTCTTGGGGGGAAAATGCCCCCCATTTCCCCCTGCTGGATCTGCCGCTGTTTATATACACTTTACATTACGACTTATTATAGAATCCGGGCAAAAACCCACACCCACCTCTCATACTACAAACAATTGAAATATTCGATATATTATTAAAGCATTCGCTAAAGTTTGGTACAAAGAATTTAGTTACACAAAAAAAAGCGTAAAAAGCAAAATTTTCGAAAACGGGCGTGACCTTATAGGAAGTATAATAATTTATTTTTAAATTCAAATGTTTATATTTAAATAAGTATTAGCCGTTTAAATTTTCAAAATGAAGAGTGTTATATTAACTAGATTTATTGAACTTTAAAAACGTGCGCCGGGTATTTAAAGTTCGCTCTCAGCCTTGCTTGTTAACAGTAAACTTAATATCGATAGTTTTATAGCAGACCATTACTATAGCGATGCCGATAATAAAAGCCAATTTCTGTTTGGGAGGATCCAACGTATGCGGCACGTGAAATTAAAACATCGATAGAATATATCGAGCCATAACAGCTACATTGTTGGCAAATTGTTTTTGCTCTAGGAAAATTTCTGCATCATTTAAAAGAAGCAGATGTGGTAAATTCTGAAAACATAAATTAATATGTTTAGTTTTAATATTACACTTCTCTAGCTAATACGAAGTCAGTTGCGCCGAACCAACCCAAAATTGTAGCAAATTTCTGAGCCAATTATTATAGTCTCTGTAGTATTCATATCTGAATAAAGTACTTATTTAATTAACGAAATAAATTCACGCTAATAAAGCTTTTAAATTAATTTGTGCTTATACTAATTGTTTACTTAATATATTTATTATTATTTAAGAAAACACAACAGGAGTGTTGCTAAATAAGTAAAATTTTGTCATGTGGCTGTTTTTAAAATTTGACGAAGTGACCGACTATGACGGCGACAGTGATTATATTCCTTGAGATCTCTTCAAGGTCGTTTTTATGTGGGTTTATTCGTTTGGACATAAATTCAGACGCTACTTGTATTAACGTGAACACACACGAATTACCTCCTACACCTGTTGTTTGAAAAATCGTTTTCGAAACGATATTTCAAGTGAATTGTTTTTGTTTTGCATTATGCTAACTGCGAGTAAGAAGAATATTTGCAGCTGAACGCACAAACGAGTGTGCGCATATAGTACATATTTACATATGTATGTACATATATAGTAAGTTTGTACAGTGGGGAGCACAAATGAGTACACAATCATCTTTTTACAATGTTCGCAATGGTTTTAGGATACATTTTTTTTGTAAATTTTTTTAAAAGCACATGAAAGGTTTTTTTTATCAGAATTTTGAAGAAATAATAATACGAAAGTCTCAAGTGGCTAAAAAATCCTGGGGTTTTTTTTTGAAAAATTTTTGAAATTTTTATCTTAGAAATTTTTTAATAAAAATTTATATAAAAGACATCCGTGATATGAAAAAGTGTCCCAAACCAAAATTTCTAAATATGGTCAAAATGTCGTTGAATTTTTTTTTTTTTAAATTGCAGAATTTTTGTGTAAAGTTTGAAATTTGGCTCTGTTATGCCTTTTGTAAGAGAATGAACGATATTTTTATAAAAAGTTAACAAAATAAAATTCATCATGTAAAGTATTGCGAATATTGTTTGAAAATCGTTTCTGATCCCCAACGTTGACTTAAAGATATGCTGGTTGGTAAAAGAACGGTAATATTACCGTTGGCTACGGTGGCCCCCATTTGATATTTAATTTATAGTTCGGATATAGAGCTCTTAAAACCTATTTTTACTTTAATAGAATTTTTCATATCATATTTCAATATTATAAAGCCGAGACGTTTATTGCATTAGGAATTTAATTTTTGTCAGAATTAATGGAAATAGAATAACAAAAAATTACCGAAAATTGCATGACTTGTCATACCACTGAAGCCTAAAATCTGTTTTAGTCAACCCTTGTACGATGAAATTACTTGTGATATGAATAAACTAACGAATACAACTGAACATTTTTGGAGCAAAAAAGTGCTAAATGGAAAAATAAAAATATAAATATATCTCCAAATACAACCAAAATGACAACACTGGTTATAGAAAGAACCATGATACAATAAGGAAGGTAATTCCATAGTCACTTTTCGGAAGCCATAATCCATAATTGAAAAAAATATTTTGTTGAATTTTTTATGTATCGATTTTTTTTAAATTATGAAAATAAAAATGAAGGCTGGTAGTTTTCATAACATAAAATGTAATTTGTATTATTTCGAATTATATTGAAAATATATATGTACGTATGTATCGGTTCTCGCTTAAAAAACAGGAAGCAATTTTTTAGATCGCATAACTACGCTAAATGATATTTAGTTTGATGTACTGA
Organism: Anomoia purmunda; assembly: GCA_951828415.1. Lineage (NCBI taxonomy): Eukaryota > Metazoa > Arthropoda > Insecta > Diptera > Tephritidae > Anomoia > Anomoia purmunda. The sequence continues at coordinate 51,955,756 of OX639995.1, forward strand.
AATACTTCAGTGGGTACATTATTTAAAATATGGGCTTAAATCAATTTGGATCTAAATTTTACGTCGGTAATTTAGTTTCGGAAGTAGAACTATATAAACCAAAATTTGAGTTTTTAATTTTTTAAACAGGTTAATAAAGCTTGTACCAAAACTAATGGTACTCTATTGACACTAATCTAAAACTTTTATTAAGATGAAAAATTTGAAAACGATTGTTTTTCGGGTAGGACTTTTTTTCGAATAGTTATTTTATTAAAAAAAATAGAGCAAAAAAGGAAATTGCAAATGTTAGAAAAAAAAATTCAGCATAACAGAATGAAAAAAGCTTATATTTTTATATTTTTATGTTAAAATTAAACTATTATGCGTAAAAAACATTATTCATGGAAAAAAATGTGGCCATTAATTAAATAAAATTTTAACTAATATAATTTTAAAATTTTTAATTTTGTTTATAAATAAAATGAAACTGATCCTGAAATATTAGTCAGATCAGAATAGCGAACAGAAATATATTATTTCTTAAACATCCCTCTGTGTCACTTTGAACTTCTTCGATTATCTTTTTAAGCGCTGAAGGAAAAATATTTAAATTAATTTTTAAAACAAATATTTTTATTGATATGATTTTTTTTAAATTTATTAGTACACAGAAGTGAAAGCCATGATTTTGTAAATAATGCCCAATATAGAATTGGAAATTACCCACGACCATAAATATCCAATGGCGCAACGCTATGCCAAAGTTTACATTTCGAAAAATGCCAATAATCTGTTTCTTAATCCAAAAAAAAAAAATAGGAAATGGAACTGCCTTATTTTTGTATCATTGAATGAACCCGAACTTATAGTTTTTTTTTACTTATCTTTAAATATTTTGTATGATACAATTTTTTTCACTTTTGTAAAATATGAATATAGTAGCTCAATTTCAAAATGCAATGTCAAAAGCACAGTTTACGTCAAATGGAGCAATAGCGGTTAAGAAGTGAAGTGAGAAGTGAAAATACCTTTATTTATTATATCATGGAATGAACTATATTTTTATAAATACATACATACTTAGCCAAAAAAATTCCGTGTAAAATACTGTGAATATTGAAAAAATATAGGATGTTATTTGTGTATTTCATCAATACCTCTTTAAGTAAATATTTTTCGCGAATGAATGCAAATGAAATGTTAAAAAACGTGAAGTCATATTCTGCCATAAATAACCGCAGTGATTTGCTTTGTGTGACCGCTAGCGTATCTGCATAGGTACAAAGCTTTTTTGATGTTCAATTTTTTTTGGCAAAATTGCAGTAAACAATTACTTATGGCATTAATTCAGATGTTTTAATAATGCCGATTGACGAAAGCATTAAAAGTAAAAATAATAAAATCGGAATTATACTACCATATGTGTATACTATATTCGCCCATATTTGCATACTTAATTTACTGCAATAAATGATTTATTAAATATTTTTATTAATAACTCAAATAGAAAACAAATTTTGAATACTTGGGAAATGAGCCAGTGGTTTCCAGAATACACGACTGCAATCCATTTGAGGTATCGCTAAGCCACCGCCATTTCATGAGCATCTCTCTGACTCATTGCATTCCTTGGGTACAAAATATTTTTTTACTAATTAAATCCTATGTTGTGCTATATTTAAAATTATGATCACCATTCTCATTTGTCACTGGCAAATACCCTACATACATATGCACATATATAATACACTCTACACAATGCCAACAATAATTCCATATGGAAATCTTGGTAATTTTGGTTTTGTTGAAATGTGTGGGCTAATATATTGTAATTTTCCTTTTTATTATTTTTTTTTATTAATTCGTTCTATAGTAGTTTATTTTCTCAAGTCACGAATAGATTTTGTTTACAAATAAAATTCGTAATTCTAGAAACTTAAATTAACTACAAACATACTTATAAAGTAGACAATCAATAGCCAGCCGCCAACTCAGCGAATGTCACAAACAAAACATTGAAATAAACTTGGGTATGATAAATATTTGCAAAATTTTGTTATCCTCTTTCAAACTACATATAAACATACATACATATGTGGTTGCATGTGTGTGTGCATATTAGATTTATTTAAAATGATTTAGAATTGTGACGTCACACCTCAACAAATACTGTTTTTATTTTGTTTTCTAACGCCTCCCACCAGCCCGCTAGCTATGCTTCATCACATCTGTTATACATTTTACATACAGAGAGATTTACATACATACATACATACGTACATCATATAAAGATTTTCATTGAGATAGACAGATTTTACTAGAACATTATGATTCTCATTGAAGTATAAATACATCCATACATATTTACATACATGCCAATTTGAAAGTCTTCTATCAATTGGCATGATTTGGAATTTAACTGCTTTTAAAATGTACGGGTTTGCATTTCCTTAACAGGTCATTTACGTGTACCGGTTACTCCCACACTTCTATCGCAGTAGATACAATATATGAGAAAAAATGTATTGACTTTTCGTATATTGAGTCATTTGCAAAATGCTCAGCAAAGAGATGAAACAATTTTTTGAGTTAAAATTCGGTGCTCACAAGCAGTAGCAGGTGCTCTAAGTAAGGGTGGCGGTGTTCAATTATTGTACATTTATAAATTTGTAATATGGATTTAGTATTTTTGACAGAAAGTCAAAATTCACACTGCTTTTAGAAAAAATATTAAAATTTCTATTAATTTGTACAGAATGGGCTTATTTTTTAACCCGGTAAACAATTGTTAGGCTAATATTGGATTAAAATTTTAAATGAAATACGTTTTTGAAACATGTTGTTTATTTTATTTAGTTTCATAAAAAACAACAAAACAGAGGATGCACCACGTAAGCCCAAAATGTCGTTTAAATGATATTGCAAAAACTATATCATCAAAATGCTGATTCGTGTATGAAATTTGGTATCGTATCGCTTATTGTACCGACTATAGTTAAATATTCAAATTTCTGTATCTGTCCCACTGAAAATTTAGAATGTTAAAAGTTATAAAATTGTAATTTGATTTTTTTAGATACATATATATGCACTTATATATACTAATTGACCCGATATATAGTTTTTTGTTTCATATCATATGGTCAGATCACTTATTACATATATACATATAGTCTTTGGCAGTTTTTGCACAGAGAATTGGAACAAATAAATGGTTGGAACAAGAGCGTCTAAAAATTTTGATTAAAAAGTTAGAAAATTTGTATGAATAATTTGTAATTTTTGTAAATTTTATACAAAGTTTTAAACTTAAAAAAATAATTAAAAATAAATGAATAAACTTGGCGAATATTGAATTATGGTTTCAAAGATATGACCATCACGGTATGTATAGTACAATATGTGTTTATCTTATTCACAGTCGGGCTCCAACGTTGTGAATTCCGCCTCACCGAAATTACGGCTTTAAGTTCGACTACATTTCCCTACACATTTTTTTTTTTGGTAATAGTAAATTAATTAACGGGATTATAAAAATGTTGAAAATATGTACGTTTATACGTGCAAATTTTTTTAAATTTGTTTGTTACTATTATTTTCCATACAATTTAAAGCTTCTCTACCTACAACACCAAATGCAACCCAGCCATTTGAGTGTAATTTCTTACTCTCTTGTTCTCACACTCATTTTGGGCCACTTTGAGCATTTCATTAAAGTATCTTCAAGTGCGCAATGGAAAGCAAACGTGTACGCTAGGGAATAAAAACCAGTGACTGAGTGAGATACAAATTAGTCTCAAATTAGAAATCCAAGTTATAGTTTCTCAATTTTACGGAGCAAGCCGCAAATTTGTGCAAAAGCAAAGTTGACAAGTGAATATTGTTTTGAATTCAAGAGAAGAAAACACAAACAAATACATAGCATAAAAGTAAAAATTTGTTTCGGCAAATAAATCTACTTTTTCGTGAAGAAATCAATAAATTTGTGTTAAGAAATCAAGAAAATGGCTGATGCTAACAAGAGGAATATCCCCATCAAATTGGGCGATTTCAGCATTATCGATACAGAATTCTCAAGTATTCGTGAGCGCTTCGATGCGGAAATGCGTAAAATGGAAGAGGAGATGAACAAGTTCCGGCATGAGCTGATGTCGCGCGAGGCAAACTTCTTCGAGTCCAGCAGGTGTGTACACAAAAGAAAAAAGAAAAAGAAAAATACAAATGTTTGTAGCATTGCGCAAGGAAGTGCGCTAAAAATGAAGGGGTTTTTCGTTTTAACGCGCAATTGGAACAACGCAAAAAAAGTGTGTACCTAATACAACGCAATTTTTTTTTTCGATATACAACTCGCGCTGTCCCTATTTCCAGTTCCTGTGCGCGCAAAAGAGTGCAATGGAGAAGCTCCAAATAAGTCGACAAGTTAGAGATATGTTAACAGGGTATTTGTTGGTAGAAAAAGTTAAATCAAACAATTAGTGATTCGCGCTTTTATATCGGCTACTTGGCTTTCTTGTTTTTTGTTTTTGTAACTTGACACCCAAACGATTTTTCACGCATTACGTGTGTTTTGCTTCGTCTATTTCTTTTTGTGTTTTATCTCTCCATTGTTCGCGGTTGTATACCGTTAATTAAGTGGTTTATTAGTATGAACTTAGTATATATTATGCCACCTTGACGTGGTTTATCTGCTGTCATTGCATTGCTGAACTATGTAAGTAGTTTATGAGACCGTGAAGATTTCGCAAGAGATGCTACCAGAGCTCAGGTTTCCCACTTTCCCACAATACATGAAAGGTTTGGGCTAAATCTGCGGGCATTGCAAGATGTTGGGGGGTATAATGAAGCAGTTACATATGTATATACATTCATATGTACGTACTATGTAACTGACGGCAATGTACTTCTCTTCCTCTGTTGTTTTTTTGGTGGTGGCTTACATATATTTACATATACATATGTATTTCCCTTTACCGCATTAGTAGTGACAAATACACTGTAGCAAAGTTGGGTTTGGGTATGTACATATGTACATACGTACATACATACATTTTTTTTTGACCCATGGTACTTTGTTTGTCCATAAGAACAACGCATTAAATTTTATGTATTTGTGTACTGAAATAATTTATTAAAAAAAACTTGGGTGCAAGTTTAAAAAATATACATATGCATGTTTGTTCATTAGGGTGTCTCCCCAAAAAACCGGAATTATAAAATTTACTATGTTTTCTTAAGACTTCCGCCAAAATATTTCGAAACATATTAAGTTTTACGTGAGCTGGATCCATTTGACAAATTAAGCCTTTTTTTATAAATAAAAATAGTATTTTCTTAATTTTTAAAGAAAAACGATGATAGAACAGTGTAAGCTTAAATGGTCTGCTTAAAACATTTAAAAATTTTGTACAACGGAATTTATAATGATGAGATTTACGAAAGAAATAAAAAGAAAATATATTTCTAATGATATTTTATAAGTTCAAATCGGCAAAGTTTTCGTTAAGCTATTAAAGTTTTTCCAAAAACGTTCACGACAACAACCAAAATTCCATTACTATCATTCCGTTGAACAAATTTTTAAATATTTTTATTTAAAAAAAAGTCCCAGAAATGGAGGTATGTAAGTTCAAAGCGATTCAGCTCACCTACATACATACATACATATGTATATACATATGTATGTACATATGTACATACATAAATCTTAATATTATTGTGAAATATTTTCGTTGATGTCTTAAAATGTAATTAATTTTATAATTCCGAAGGAAAAACAGTACCGAGTTTTTTTTTTGTACAGGGAGTGATTCACCCTAATGTATATATGTATTCTTTAAAAAACAAAAAAATAATAAAAATAAGCATGCCAACTTAATGTTTTTCGAAAATGTTTCATTTAAAAAATACTTCTTATTAAAATTAACTCAGTACTTTGAGACCCAATTCGTTACAAACATACAATTGCTTCACTGTAGCAAGCTTGGCACCTCTGACTGATTTTCTATAACAACGACCTCCTACTTGGCGGCACGCCATAAGTGAAGAAGATGTATAAAAAGATGCGCAGACAAAAAGAAGGCAGAATTACAAATAGATTTCATTCCAGTATGTACTACATACCTGGCAGGGAAAACTTGAAGCATTCTAACAATTACTCTTTAGAGCTAGCTCTTTTCAGAAAGTAAACTATATATCCGTGCAAAACTCATTAGCTACCTATATGTACATGAAAAACAGCGGAAATTGGATCACGTACTAAACAAAGTTCTAAGCTCACTGAAACCCTACTCGTATTTGGCTGGCGAATTACCTTACAGGGTACCCACTTTGGTGTACCGCATTGCAGATAGAAATGAAAAAAAAAAATCTAAATAGAACGAATCATGTTTTTCACCACGATGTGCTCCGATTTTTTTTATGGCTTAAGACTTTCTGGCTAAAATTAAACAGACGTATACACTGCACCACTACTTATACAAGTACTATTTATGCATTACCCAGCTGACACTAAGTTTAGTTATCGGTTGAAGAGTAGATGATATTTAGCGCCGCATGCTCTATGTCGGATTAAGCTTTTAATTGGAACTTTCTCAAAGCATTAATTTCCACCATTTTCGGTTAGTGTCAACTGTCAAAAATTAAGCTTACGGCTATTCTCGGTGCTGATTAGCATCTCACAATGGGTAAAATTAACCAGACATTAAGAAAACGGCCCGTAGTCTCATAAAATATAGCCTGCTGTTCGAGAAACATTTGAGACTTTGCTAAAATTTATTAAAATTATCGACTCAGGAAAATTTTAGATTTCTTAATGAATTTTAATGCGGTTATCTAAAGAGTTTCTTCTAACTCTTTATTGTGAATTTAAAAATACCATTTAATCTAACTTTGAAGGCTATTTTTTACTGGGTAGCTCATAAGAATATACGAAGTATATCAAATACAAAAAAAAAAAAAATTATTGGTAGCTGTTGGCTGAAGTCTTTCCGTCAACAGCCGATTACGGTTGAAAGTAACAAAGAAATGTAGATAAATTTACTTAGGCGATAATAACTTCATTAATATAATCAGCAAACAAATGTGAAGAGCAAAGGTAGAACATGAAACGACTGAAGAGTTGAAGAAACCTTAGGAACTGGAATTATAAAGACCAATTAGTGTGCTTTAAAAAGAAAAACTTAAATGCTGAAAACCTACAAGATATACATAGAATATACCTATGTATTTATAATACAAATTTACTAATATATATTGTCCATTAGGGTGACCCGAAATAAGTAAAGTCGGAATGTTTATGCTCTCACCCCCTAAGCTTGTTCTATATCGAAAAAATACTCCTGCTTTTATTTTTAAATCAAAAAATATTCAGATGTCGTTCAAAGCGCTTAAATTTTATGAAATAAGAGGAACCTTTTTTCATAGAAATGGTCTATAATTCTCGAAAATCAATATTTTCCAAACGGGATAGCAGATGAAGGGTTCAGTTTTTAATTTTGGGTCTTATTTATAAACCTTTATAAAAAAATAGTAACTATTAAAAAATGGTTAAATAAACAATTGAATTTTTTAGCGGGGAGACTATAAAAAAAGTAAATGTTAGAAAATGGTTTAATAAAAACTTGCCTATTATTCTGTGAAGTCTCCTAAAAAGAAACTAATGTTTGAAAGATATTTATTTTCGGGGATTCTATAGCATTTCTACGAAAAATTGTCTGTTTTTTTTCAGATTTAAAACACATTGCAAACTTTTAGCACTTTGAGCGATATCTAAATATTTTTTTATTAAAAAAAAAAATTAACAGCGCCATTTTTTTCGATATCGAAAAAGGCTAGGATGTAGCATGCATTTTTTGGAACACTCTAATGCCCCATAGGTAAATACAAATGTACATATGTATGTATATGAATAATTGAATAAGACTAGGTACTAACGCCAAATAAAAGTACTTCAAACTTTGCCAAACTCATTGTTGTCTGCTTATTTCGTTTCTCTATACAGTTTTTTTTTTTGTTTGCTCATTTGTCTCTTCTATTTATAAAGCAGCAGCTTCAGCGGCAACAACTGTCCATCAAAAAACATTTATAAAATTTGAACATGCGATCCAATTGCTTAGCTTCTGTGCTGCTGCTACGAGTACTTACCACACTTGACAGCAGCAAAAGAAAATAACCAAAGGGATTCTCCCAGGCAAGAATTGTCGGCGGATATCCATAGAGAATACAAAAATTCTCGAGTACATACGAGAACAAGTCATTCGCATTAAATTTAAATTTTTTCATGCTAAATGCTCACTTGGAATTTTTTTAGTATGTGCCTAGATTATTGTGCATGTGTGTGTGTGCGTGGAAAAATGGGAACTTGAAATCTTATTTTTAACTCGTGAGGAGCTAGATATACATACATATGTATGTATTTGTTTATATATTTTGTTTAAAGTAATTTACCAGCATTGTCTCATTTGCGCTGTTTTTCTAAGAGAAAAATTAAAAATAAATTTTTCATACTTTTGCTTCAAGACTAATGGAATAGACAGGTAAAAGAAGGTACACCAGGTACAACCAAAATGAATAAATATAGGTACATTTTGATAGTTCACTTTATTTTCATTGTACGTATTCTTATGACAGTGGTGTATTTAGGTATTATATGTGAATTTAACTAAATTTAACGGGTCTATTCTGCATGTTGCCGGCAATTTTGTTACCGTTAATTTGATGACCAAATATTTCACTACTTCTACTAGTACCTGCTGTTCTGGCACAAATGGTCTCCAGTTGGTGGAACAAAAGCTGCTCTAGGGACCGCAGCATGCGAGGGAAGTTGGAGCTAATCCTATCTTTGACCCCATTTTGGGATCCATCTAACTATCCCTTATACTCCAGTAAAGGCTCTTTTGTCAGATGGATCTGATTTCCGCTTTGGGAAGTTTTGGAGAGGAGAGTAGGTAGTGTCCTTTTTGCCGTCGGCTATTAGTAGTAGTAGTAGCCTTTTGGCATTACTTTCAGTGGAATCTGAAGAGCGGTAGAACCTGTAAATTTTCCTACTCACCACAGTTAGTTTTCTAGCAAGCGGGCTAGTCTCTTCTAGTTGGTTTGCTAGAAGGGCTTCCTCATTGTCCAGTGGCTCATTTATGTCTTCTGAACCAGAGTTTAGGTTTGACGTAACGATATCCACAGACAGCTGATTGCTGCCAAGGCCATTTGACCCGAAAATCATTTCCTTCACTACATTTTTCAGGTGCAGGCCTTTGCCCGTTTGGCTAATTTGAGTTCGCCAACTACAGTCCACCTGTGATAGTTGCAGTTCTGTTGTTTCATTCATTACTTTTATGTTCAGTTTCCTCCATTAGGATTAACTGGAGCACACCGATAGATGACTCATTCCCGTAGTGCCCGGCACGGTCCGATTTACACCTGAACTTGCGGATTTTATCGTGTTTTTCTCTCTAGATCCACCATATTCAGTAAATAAAAGCAGGGGCATCGCTTACATGATCTGACTCTTCGCCACATATTGTCGGTCTTGAGCTTATAGTCAGCCCCCAATTCAGGGTACAGTAACACATATGAAATCAACGCCATGAACCTTGATCAGCTGTATATAATAACTGCTTAAAGTCCTTTTTTTGTAAACGACATTTACGTGGAGTACATTCCCTAAATCGAACCTTGGTAGGATGTTTAATAGACCACTGAACGAATTGAGTGCCTTTACCAATCCAAGCTTTCCTGCACCAGTTTCAAACAAAGAAAGATGATCCATCGGTAAGTATCACATTGCTCCAATCGCGATCCAAATTCTCAAGCTCATTACATTAGGCTAAGAAAAGAATTTTTTTAAATACATCTTTGGTTTTTTTGGTTGTGTTAGCCAAACCTCTTCCAGGTTTTTTTTATCGATTTTTTCCTCAACCTTGATTTGATGGATGCACTTCCTAACAAACTGACTTGACGTTACAGAACGCTTCTTATAAATAGAGCTTAAAATGAAAACGAAGTGCTCACTATCTGTTTTGTGAAACACACTGTACATAGTAAATACAGATATGAAGCACATGAAATTCGACAGTTTCAGTGCATTTTCAGTGCGTAGTGTTAGTCGCTTATTTACACAGAAAGTGGAAATAATTTTTTAGTGTAAACAGAGCGTGTTATATTAATGCCTTAAAATAAACACAACAAATCTGCAGTACTTTCGTAAACTCAATGCAATGCTAAATACAACTCTGTGCAGTAAAGGCCCGTTCACATAGGACTTTTGCTTTGCTTTGCTTCAGAGTTTCGCTTTGACAGATAAGTTCAATACATGATGTTATATGAGTTCTGCTAAATACAAGGCGAGAAAAGTAGAGCAAAGCAAAGCGAAGCAAAATTATGGGCAGCTCTCTACTTTTGTACGCTTTGGCAATCAGCTGCTATCATTTCCATTTTATTTTTATTTTGGCGTGCGTATACACACTACAGACACTCGCGAATTTCAAACATTAGTAGCATAACTACTACTACTTCCATCATATCAGTAAAATTAATTTTTTTATTCTATCTTTAAACAAAACACTCTGAACAAACACAAATCGCAACTCATAACAAACTACTAACGCAGAAACTGTCAAAGCGTTCTATGTAGCAGACCTTCTACGCCTCACGCTTTGTTTTTAAAGTTCGAACTGCCAAGCAAAGCGAGGAAAGTTCTATGTAAACGGCCCATAACAGTTCGCTGTCATATTACTAAGGAACGCACGTATCGTTTCTCTTCTATTTAGAATAAAATAAACAAAATCTGATAATAAGCGTGTAGCCAGGCATGTCAGGCATTCCAGGCGGGCGTGGGTGTACTTACTAGGTGCCGTTGGATTGCTTGCATAACAGCTGTCGATAAACAATTAACACATGCACAAATATATATGTACTACTTATACTATATTGTATATGATGCTAGACAACTGGTTAAAATTATTTATGCCAGTGCTAATTACTACGAAGATATTAAACGATGCACATACATATGTATGTACATATGTAGGTGTTGTTTAATTTTAAATATGTAGACATTCGTGCAAAAAAAAGGAAAGAAAACTGAAATAATCCACAGCGAAGTATAAACATAATTATATTGCGTAAGCGCGTTTATTACACGGTCCAGGAATCGTTTAGTTAGCAATTTAAATTCAATTGCCGTCCATTAAAAAAAATCTAAAAAAAATTTTTCGTCTGGTTTTGCATTTGATTTATTAGGAACTTTGCTTGCTGAAATTTTTTCTAAAGTTGGCTGAAATACATACAGTGTCAGAAAAAAGTATTGGCATCATAGACTGAAAATAATCGTTATATGAATTTTTCCGATCCAAAAATCATTGGGAAGAGTTTGTTCGAAAAAAAAACTCGAATAAATCGATCTAATCTTTAGGCCATATGATATACAAATTTTTTTATTAAGAATGTTTTTTATTTTAAATCATTTCGTAATCGATATTCTGTAATTTTTATTTTTTCGATCAATTTTGTACGTTAGTTTTTAATTTCTATTTTTTCGATCTAAAATAATCGTTATTTTTGGATTTAAATTTTTTCGATCATATTTCATAGATATTTTGTAGTTTTTACTTTATCGATCATACAAATAAATCGTATTGTTATTATTGTCATCGCCGACGAATTTATTTACGTTTTTTAAGATCGAAAAATTTTAAATCCAAAAATAATGATAATTTTTGATCTAGAAATAAATGTCACAAAATATCCATCAATTATGATAGGAAAAGTAAAAATCCAAAAAATTTTGATCGAAAAAAAAAATTACAAAATATCGATTAAATCATATTTAAAAAAAAACTATAACCGTTACGGTCTCTGATTGGCAGAGTAATTTTTTTTATAATAGTCACAAAGTTTTTCATGCTAAAATTTGTTGGTTAATTTTTTGTATAAAAAAATAGAGAATTCTATACCAAACCCCATATACATAAGTATAAATTTCAAACTTTGTAGAAGATTAATTCAGGAAATTTAAAAAGTGTCCAACAAAATCTCAAACTTTTTAATTCGAATTTTAAGATATGCAGTTATGTAGATAAAGTGTAAGTGTAAGTGTAAGTGGCTGAAAGTATCCGTTGATTTTTTACATTTTTTTTGCTGGCGGTGTTAGAAATTGTTGCGTATGAACATAATTTATTTCTATATGTAAGATAATGGGTAACACTACCGGTAAAAACAAACTATCAAAAAGCATCATGAGTTTTTAGCCACATAAAACTTTCACTTTATTATACTAATATTCAATAGTCTACAAAACTTATATAATTTACTTTATAGCACAATTTTTTCATAAAAAATGAACGAACAAGTTTTGGGATGAAAAACATTATGAATAGTATGAATAATCTTATTGTGCCAGTACTTTGTTCCGGCACTGTACATCTGCATAATAGCTGAGTGAACACCTCGGATATCCTTGCTAAGTACATACATATATGAATTTCACTCACCTGCCATTGCGTGTGTTGTGGCTAGCAATCAATTTTCAGGAAGCTCCCAAGCAACGTCGGAAAATTTTCCAAGCTGAACTAAATTAGTATTTATTTTCACAATACACAATAGGTACACATATATTTCGTAAATATGTATGTAGATATTGTACATTCTACGAGTATGTTCTGAAAGCTGTCTACGTTTTCACAAATTAGAGGCAAGGCCACTTTTTCATACTACTGCAGCAGAATGAAGGGATTAAGTTCTATTTTGTTTGCATTATATCCCATTTCATAATTATAACACCACCACATATTGACAAGTTTTATATTTATATTTTTCTGTATTTAATTTTAATTATTTTTCTCATAAAAATATATGTACATATGTAGTTTATCGTCTTCCAAGTTTTAAAATTTTTAACCAGAATTTTTGGGTATGCACTTTTATAGCCCATTGAATTTCAATATATAATAAAGTGTAAGTTTCAAGTTACTACATAAGTATGACCGTTGATTTTTGATATTTTTTTTTTGTGAGTGGTGTTGCACATTTTCTTCTTCTTGGCTCTCTAGCCGTGAACTGGCCAAAGACCGTGGAGTCGAGTTTGATATGTCTACTTCAGTTAGCCCCGACGCAGTAGAGCAAACACTGATTTTGTCGGGGATCAGCGTGCTGCCTGACTCAGAATCTGAAGAGGTTTCACTCTCTAGCCTAACATTACTTTATCCCGACGAAGGTCCGATAGGCGTTGCGGCGACATCCACAGACGTCAATTTCAGTTCTCTCGTTGAGGAGGCAGTAAGTCGAAATCCCGATGGTCTCAGAGCTAACTGGTAGTGGATCTTGTGTTTAATAAAGTAAACAAATTAAGCCGAAATATTAGATGTATTTGCTACATTTTTGGCTACACAGGAAATTTGGTGAGTGGCAAAGCTGCTTAACTTCAAACTTCACAATTTTTCTGTGCGTAAATTATTATTTGCCTTAGGATTTTTTTATAGTAATAAATTGAGATCTTTCACAGAAAAATTGTAATAAAACTTTTACTAAGATGACCTGCTAAACTACATTGTTGCATTAAATCAAGAGAACATTTCAATTTTAAGCTTGCTTGAAAGCTCGAGAAAAGTTGTTGTGTCAATTTTCCACAGCAATGATTTGTGTTAAGGTTTTTGAGTAATTGTTTGTATTTCTTCTACCTCTGACTGCTATCGTCTATCGCCAATCGAATTGCCCAGCTGTCCAATGTTGTTCAATCTGCCAACAAATGGCATTTTTTCGAAACCGACTTCAGTTGTTCAATTGTTTGAACGATAAATCATTGTGTGTATTGGGCGATTAAATTAAGAGGAAAATTTCAATTTTGTATATGTAAAAAATATACTAAATAATTAAAGATACAACTGTAAATAATTTTGTGTACACAGAATTCGCAAATAATAAATTTTCCGCAAATGCGTTATGGGAACTATTTGGATTGAAAACCGAAGTTTTATTAATTCGGCTAAGTGTTTATATATAAAATTATGTACATATGTATATATCTGTATATACATATCTTATTGCATATGTAACTATGGCTGGCTGTCGATACATAAAATCAATTCTGTTTGGTTGGAATAAACAAAATTGACCTAAATTTCTTCGCAAACTCATAAACAGCTAAGAACTTTTAGACAATTGAAATGTAGTATACGCTCGCGGTAGTTGAGAAACGCACGCACTCGCGTATGAATGTGGGCTAGTGTTGTAATACAATTTGAATTGGAGAAGCAGATTTGATGTACTATGTAGAAAATGTGCATCTTATTTCTTTATACATATAATCGTTTTACGTATACTTTTAGTTCTACGGTTGTAATTTTTTTCCATTTCTTTATTAAATGAGAGCTCTACGGAAGTTTTGTTGTTCACATATCTTTGCTATTTACATATTTTAATATAGAAATTCTACTTAAATACTACGACAATAATTAAAAAAAAAAAAAAACGAAAATCGTTTAAAGTATGACTGAAGAAGGGATGAGGTTTCTTCATATCCAAGCACGAAGAGCTTTCAGAAATATTATATCAGTCCCATCACTGATTCCGAATGAGCTCCCTTCGTGAAGAAATCTCCCGTCACGAATTTGGGAAAAATGCTATCAGCAATTCCGACGTTTTCGTAGTAGTGCTGCCAACAGTCACACTAAGTTCGAATCACTGCTACCAAATCTTTACACGAAATTCTGCTGTTCTTTGTTTACTTTGTTGGCACAGTGGACTGAATTTAGAAGGTAGCACCTTTAGAGGTACCGCCACTATAGGTTTGCTGATTTTGACAATTCTCAACTGCTACTAGACAAAGTTTTTTTCACTAATGGGGGTAACTTTTTTAGTATTTTGCAGATTTATTTATTAAATATCATAATTTTACACTTTAGCAAAATGAAAACACGTTGTTTTACTGATAATTGGAAGTTATTCATTATCCTTTCTCCGTACACTTGTTTATAAATGGCAAGATCTGCCACTTCGCCGCGGTAAGGCGCAATCTTCTATTCTATCATTCTTGATGCAAACGCCTGATGGGCTAACATGGTGAAATTAAATAAGGTGATGTCAGTAGCGACATATTTGCTGTAATTTTGACAAGATCGACGTGCTTTCTATTTTATCAATGATTCAAACAAAAAAGATAATAGAAATGGTTGGTTGTGTAAAAGGTACCTAAGAGAAAGTTGTGATTTTTACAACATTGAAATAAGACAGTAATTCACATAACTCATTCACAATTTTTTTTTCTAAAACATTATTTGTTCATTATATTTTTATTAAAAAAATGTAGTTCATTCTATACTGTAAACCATATAAACAAAGATTCGGCTGTATGTATGTACTTAGATTAGTATCAAAGGAGGGCCAAAAAGAAAACACCCTTAAGTCATCCCCGTTTATTCCCATAAATACATGACCTCAATAGAACTGCCGATAAAAATGAGGTTATGTAACTGACATCACATTATTATCATTCAACCATGATGGGCTCCATCTGTCATTTTTAAAGTTAGATACGAGTAATTCGATTGCTAGTTTTTCTGTGTGGGCATTTGATGGCTTGATAAAACTATTTTCAAGATGGCGTCAAACAAGTATGTTCATTTTATGAAAGCATATTTGCGACTAGAATATTATGGAAAATGTGTTAAATACATAATCATTTATAGTCCAATTGAAAAAAATCAAAATTTTTGGTTTCATATGAAAATTTCGACCAGCGTGGTCGCCATGCAATTTTTACGCAAATGAATGAATGTAGCTGTCAAAGAACGAAAGTAACAGCTGATAGCAGGCAAAAGTTATCGAGCAATATCCTTCGTCTTACTATATTGTTGACATATTTTCTGGCATCATTATCATGCCATCGGTGTTTGCCTGTGGATGCCGGGCCTTAAGCGCTTGATGTGACATCATTGATCCCATTTCTTTGAAAAAAAAGCTCTGATCCAGTTCTTTTCCTGTAAAATCCTATCAAAATGTCAAATAGCAAAATTACTCACTAGAGTGAGACTAACAAGCAAAAAGTACGGAAATAGAAAACAACATTTTTCTTGTAAAAACGTCAAACAGTTGCTTTCAAATTAAGAATAAATTTAATTTCTTCAAATGCCGCAAAATCATTAAAATTTACATTAATACGTACAATTTTTGATCGGTTGACACCATCATTATTTCCCCCAAAGAAAATGTTCTGGCAAAATCTTGCAACTTTATTCTCTAATGAAAATCATTTACAAGATTTAATTTACGGGAACATTTTTCCTGTAACTTCTTGTGAGTTCGGGTAAAAACCTGCAAGTTCATGGATTACTAAAGGATCAGAGCTAAAATCTATACACTTTTTAATTAGGTATGCAATTCTAATGTACGATGTGATTGTGGGTGGCTACAGTTAACAAATATTTGTCTATTAACAATAACAATATCTACATACATATGTAGTAGATATCATCTATTAATCATATCTCTTGACCTCTAAAACATCTACATATGACGCATCCAAGCGCGATGTGTCAGCGAAATGGGTCATAGGTTGACTTTTCGAGTGATGTGTCAGCCAAATTTTTGTATTCATATTTTTTTTTTTTGGAATAATAAGCCGTCATCTAATAAATAAGTGTACGCAGTTATGTATGTAGTACGCTTGTACAGTTATAATATTGTACATACATATGTACATATGTATATAGCAAAATGTCAGAAATTGTGCTGGTGACTCATTGGAATCTCTACTGGAACTGCAAAGAAATTTTTTAGCGTCCACTATGGAAATATGTCAAGTACAAAGAGTGTATGTGTGTGTGTGTGTCCCACTTACACAATATATGTCAAGGATATTGCGCCGCTATTCTACAAATTGCATAATTCATTTATTTGTTTGTTTATGAGCCTGTTGGTTGTTGTTATGTCGGTTGTCACTGTAAATTTCTAGCAAGGTGCAATTTGTTGAGAGGCAAAGGTGGACGGGCGTTAATACTAATACAAATACTTTTAATGTATGTACATATAGCTGAAATAAATTTTTGTTTTTTTTTCTTAAACATCTTAAATGTTTTTACGCCATGTACCTAGTATCTGTGTAATTTTTTCTTGCTATTGCAAATCCAATAATGCATTACATTCATTCACGAAGTAAGTGTGTGAAAATGAATACAAAACCTCTGAAAACAAAAATTTTTACACGCAATTAAAACAGAAATACAAAATTGGACAATTGCACAGAAATATTTTTAAAGTGACAGTAAACATTTTGCTTTTCACTATACTTCATGCCAAAAATCCTAGTTTTGGTTGTTTCGTGTTTGAATTCAAAACTACAAAGTTTAATGCTCCTTAAAACTTATCACACATTCATCTACATTAGGGTGCACTACTCTTCATTAAAAGCAAGACTTCTCTTTTTCCAGCGGAATTATGAAATTCATTGAATTCTAAGGCATAAATTAAAATATTGCACAAAAGTATTGAGATTTACGTGAGCTGAACCGATTTGAAATTACCTCCAAAAGAGGAGTTTTTTATAAAGTAAAATTGTTTTTGAAAATATTTTTCATTAGATTACAAAACGTTTGAAGCTTGAACGGTCTGGTTATATTTAAATATATTTTTTTTAATATTTCGACGTAGTCAAGCAATTCGATTTTTGATGCTATTTTTTTGACTTTTGTTGGAAAATTGATTTAAGAAAAACCTGACAGATTTATTCTTATAAGGTTAAATTGGAAAGGTATTTTCTCAACCTATTTTTGCGAATTAAATTATTATTTTGTTGCAAATCTCATTACTATTTTTTCTTTGAAAAATTTTTAAAATATTTTTATGCAGATCTTGTATGCTTAAACTATTACTATCAAATATTGCAAAATAAACTATGTTTATATGTAAAAAACTCAACTTTTAGAGTTATGTTTTTCAATATTAATATTTTACCGATATTTTTTGCCGAAGCCTTAAAACATAATAAAATTTATAATTCCGGTGGAAAATCCAAAAAAATTTTTCGGTAAGCCACCCTAATGTGCATATGTAGTTAGTTACTGATTTTGCCAGAGCTGTCTTAAAATTTTTTACTGCCTTCAATTCAAGCTTTTTGTTTTGCTCTTAAAATTCTAGCCTCTCTTTTGGTCCTACTTTCAAAAAGTCCTTGGTATCCTTAAGGAATAAATAATTTTTTTTAACCTACGACCATTCTTCTGAAGTCTGCAGTAAGTGTGCCATATTTAGTTGTGATAGCTAAAGTGGCTTAGAGCTCAAAGCAGTTTAGTGCAAAACCCTCAACAAACGAAAACGCTACAATTCATCTACATATATCACTCAAAATTGAATGAAATCTTCCATTCGTTGAAGAAAGTTCCATATTGTTTTTTATTTACGTTTCCTTATTTATTTTTTATTTTGTATGCTGTTTTTTGTGCTGGACTAACTTACACCAGCATTTTTAACAACAACCAAAAACTGTAATCTTTAAATCAAGAGATTTTCGGAAAATCAAGGTTTTTTTTTTAAATTTTATTATTAAAAATCGTGAAAAATAAAGTTGCATAAAAAGTTTAAATAATTAATAGTTAAGTAATAACAGTCTTTATAAAAAGAAATATTCAAATCATGGTTTATGTTAATGAAATTACTTGCATTTCTTTTCGTTAAGTGATTCGTAATTTTTTTATACATATCATTCGATAACTCAAATTTAACCACCAACGCACAGAAAACCTCATGCAACAAATAAATGACCAGCAAACTGACGTTTCGAAGTAAGCAAGGCGAAATCGTGTGAATTCGCCTTGGCTGCATTTTAACCACAGGGCTACTGCAAGTTCTGTTTAAACTTGAGAAGTTTATACTTTTATTGTTAGGTAATAAAAGCTGAAATATATTTAAATTTATACGTTCAAATCTGAAATTAAAAAAAAACCTGTAACTTCTACTAGGAGATAATTTGCAAGATTACCATTTTATCTAAAAAAAATGTAATTTACAGTTCCAGCTGTGCTATCGATATTAAGGTGCAACTATCTACCTACAAAGAAACCATTTGTTTTTAAGAGGCACCTTAATGCATGTAAAAAGGTTGAAATGAAGAATGAAAATTTTAATATCCGTCGCAGCTAATAAAAACGCCATGATCAGTTAACAATTACATCTATCTTTACCTTAATAGAATTTGCATGCATCCCCCGCTAATGATGCTGCAACTGTAGGCGAAACAATTGCGAAAATCCGCAGACATATTTACCGTAATGCAATTTCACAATTATTCATAACACTCATACGCCCGCGCGTACACGAATCCATTCGATTTATAAGACCGTAAATCCAATGACATTTGCATTGCTACACTTGGCGTACGTACATACACACATATCACATATCATATACATTTTATACAAACAAAAACACAAAAATGTACAAATACGGTTGCGATTAAATGAGTGGAAAGGAGAGTCGAGAGAAACTCAGTAAAACGCATTAGCGCATTTGAATAGCCAATAAATAGCCAATGTCTAAAAATAGCAATTACCGTCATAAGCTCACATTTATTCAAATCGAAATGTTGCTAATACATACATACATACATACAAACAAATTACATATCTATTATACATATATGCATGCATGTGTACTTACAGTGACTCAAACAACTGACCACATGGTAAATTTTAACAATAGGCCCGTTTCTTTGTAACTGAATTGTAAAAGAGCAACAGGTGGGTTAACGAATTGCATGTAAAGCTAAAACGCTAACTCGGAAAAATATGCGAGTTGAGCCAACTATGTAGGTAAGATGATATCCGGCCAGACATGTAGAGATTGGGAAGTGAAAAAACTGCGCTATTGTGAATGAGCCCTAGGAAAATACATACATGGGAAATTTCTGTTTAACGCCTAATTATTTTTTATTTGCATAGTATTTTT
Organism: Anomoia purmunda; assembly: GCA_951828415.1. Classification (NCBI taxonomy): domain Eukaryota; kingdom Metazoa; phylum Arthropoda; class Insecta; order Diptera; family Tephritidae; genus Anomoia; species Anomoia purmunda. The sequence goes on from OX639995.1 coordinate 51,975,664, forward strand.
AAATATATAAGCAAACATTTTGCCAGCACATCTGTTTTCCGTTCTTATCTAGCACTAAACAAATCTCATGTTTCATGAAAGACCAAAAGGGTTGCTTTTGCAACTGAAGGAAATTTTATCCCAGCTGGAGCGTTCTTTTTGCAAGTCGGTTACAATAAAACGGGCCCAATATTAAAAATCTTATTTTCGTTAATTTTTTATAGAAATCTAGTTCGTTATGAAACAAAAAATATATATAAATCCAAAATTCAAACATTGTACAAAAGTTAAAAAACTTCAACCAATTTTCATCAAAATTTCAGACCTTTTGGTTCGAATTTTTAGAAAACTTCTAGGTATTTAGTTTGTAGATCATTTAATTTATTACAAGTCTCAAGAGCCTAAAACCTCCTGATGACTTTTAAATTTTTGTTTTTACCTTAACGCATGCAGTTTATATGGCAGAAGATTTGCTACGCCAGCACAAAAAAAAAATATTAAAATCAATGAAAATTTGTATACCATACATCCGTTACATATTCATATAGAAAAATGTGCGTAAAAATATAATTTAAAAAAATGTTCAAAAATCAACCACAATTTTTAGCCATTTTAGAATTCCATTATTTTTTGCTAACATTCAATAAGCTGTTAAATTGCATTCCCAAATATTTCTAAAGATTAAAAAAAAAATGTTTGAAGTTTTGAGAAAAATTTGGTGATTTTCTATGATTTTTGTACAATGTTTGAAGTTTTGTTTTATATGCTTTTTGTTATATAACGGTATATATTTATTTTTATAAAAAAATTGCGACAAAATTAGTCATGAAAAACATGACAAATATTACAACAAAAAAATCACGCTTTGGTCAATTGTTTGAGTCACTGTAAGTGCATTTGCTCGTGCGTGTGCTGCTGCTGCAACTTCAAAATTCTTTCATTTACAAAATTGTGCAAAATGCAAAATTCAGTTCAAGTTTAGAACATTTTTTACACTTATGACAATTGTCAATCGAGCAACAAAGTACAAGTTGCTCGCATTTTACTGCATAGCGCTTGCTTTGTCACATCATTTATTTGGGTATTTATTTTGTAAATTTCCATTAAATAATCAACATGATAATTACTAGATGTTTATTGATTTTAGTCATGCAAGCAATGCAAATATATTTATGTATGTATGTATGTATGCATTTATGTCTATTTATTCGCAAATGATTTGCTTATTATTATTGACAATACCATAAATGGCAAGAAGGTGCCTTTGTTGCTGACCTGAAGTGATTGGCTCATTCATTCATTCATTAATTCATTCATTTCTGGCCGGTATTGCCTAATTCAGTAAAGAAGTTTTGTATTGCAATTATTATTAGCGTTAATTTTGAATAGGCTAACATAATTGTTATTTACATACCAAGATATGAATATCAATTTGAATGAAATCATTATGAACGCTTAGAAGTAGACGAAAATTAGGGTTATAATAGAAATGAAATGAAATGAAATGAAATAATAGACTTTGTTGAATTTTTGAATATTTTTGATGTTTGCATCACAGCAAAACTTTTGTATGTAAATTAGGATGCTTGACTCCCCATACAAAAACGATTCGTACTTAGTGGGTTTTCGTCGGAATTTTAAATTTATTATATTAGGCCCGTTTCTTAGAAACCGACTTGCAAAAGAGCAACAGGTAGGGTGCATGTAAAGCAACAACACAAACTAGGAAAAATATGCGAGTTGAGCCATCTCGGTAAAATGAATGAGATGAAGTCTTGTGAAGTAAACAAATACGGCGCTATTGTGAATGAGCCCTAAGCAAATGCATGGGAAATTTCAGTTTAACACCTAATCAGTTTATATGTGCATAGTAATTTTAAATATATAATTAAATTAACAAAAAATTTACCATCACAGCATTAGCCTAACCGCAAGTTTTATGAAATATGTTAATATTTCCGAATTGGCAGCGTTCATTCGCAAGTCGGGTACGAAGAAACGACCTTATTTTAATACTTCCATCCAAATATTTCGGAAAAACGAATGCTGGGCCGAATGTAAAATACCTTAAAAAATGCATTTTTTTTTCAATGGAATCATAATAATGAGTTTTTGAATGCTGCCTTTGACCGCTTTTAGAAAAAACTGGAGTAACTCAGGCAAAACTTGACCGACTTAGATTTTTAAGGTATGGTTAGAAAGGTATTTTCTCACCCTCTGTCTCTTTAAGAATTTTCTGTCGGAAGAGTTTTCTGTCTTCTCTTGTCAAATTTGGGTCGTTCTCGTTTCATATCTTATGAGATTCTTAGTTATACATTTTTGAGTTTATTTTCATCAGCACCGTTCGATTTTTCGAAAACAAGATATCGGTTTTGGATGTTTGTTTTGTATAGTTAATTTTTAATCAGGAGAAACAAACACAATATGTAGATATCCCCTATAGGAAACAAATTTTTAGAAAGCTACTAAAATATCAGCACACCTCACAGTGCTTGAAAACTGCATAAAATATGCACAGTTTTTACTCTATTTTCTTACTACTTGAATATTCATTCAACCGTTATTGGAATAAAAAATCGCCAAAACGATGTTAGCGTCATCAATCTGGCAATGCTGCCCATAAACTCACATGTTGTCTGCCCTTGGAAAAGGTTAATGCCTTGCTTGTCTCACTTAATTGGGTACCAAATAACGAAGAAATGAAATGCGTAGCCTCTAGTTCAACGAGAAGGTACTGTAAAATTCATCGTATGATTTGTATTACGCAGACCGCAAGAAAAGGGAGCTAAATAAAACATCATACAATTTTATCCACTATTGGATAGAAGTTCTTAATCTGAAAGATATGTCGCAAATATCATTCGTTTAGGCGAAATGGTAGAACACCCTGTTGTGAAAAGAAAAAAATTTGCCAAGTCCAGATATGTGGCAAATAAAAGATCGAACTTGTCAAAAAAATTTTGCCGTAAAGTTATGATACGCATTAAGTATTATCAATAAACATTTTTTTCATACCAACCTTCGTTAAGTGGTGTTTCAAATTATGTGCGTTTCTTAGAAAATCATAGATAATGTTCTGAAATAGAAATATGTAATACATCAGAAGTTATCAAACAATATATTGAAACAATATTTTTTTTATAAAACTTCTTCAAATCGGCATATTTCAATAGCTACATAACTGAGACTCCGAGAAAACATAATATATTCTTCCAACGAAAATCGTACGGGTTTTACGAAACTTTGAAATATATATACATATATGTATATGTATGTATGTATTAAAGTCAATTTTGTAGGATTAAGCTCAACACTGATGTGACGTTCAAAATTCGTCTGATTCTGTCAACTTCACTGAGATCATAACTCAGACCTATACCACTGCATACCATTGGCAATGAAATGGCAATAAGTCAAAGCTTATCGCTAAATAATTTATAATTATTCAATAAGCGATATATGTACATACACACATACATATGCACATATTTACACGGCTTTGATGATATCATACAGTTACAATAAATGTTTTAATATCCAATAAAGGCAAAGATAAATAAATAAACTACAAAAGGGAATAGAAAACACGTTTCGTGACAAGAAAAAAAAATTAACTACACACCTTCAGATATTTAAAAAAAAATGTAAATACTCTATAAGTATGTATGTATGTATGTATGCATATATGAAATTCTACATTAGTATTTGCAAATAGTTGCAGGTGCATGTGTGTGTTTAGATAAACATATACATACATACTACATGCAAATAAATAATTTTTATTAATTGATTAATAGTGGAACGCGATTCGAACCCAAAAGATAAGCGTAGATAGCATCGAACAGTGGCACGAATTGGCAAAGTAAATATGTACTTCCGTATTGGCTAGCGTGCGCCTTAAGTAAGCGGAAGATTGGAAAAAAGAGTAATACTAGAAATTAAATTTATTTAAACAAGCAAGCAAACATTCATACAAATATACTTATTCACATAATTGTGCACCTTATTATTCTTTAACGAAGCGAATTCTAAAAATCTCGCATATTTTATGGCATACGCGGAATATTTTGGGCTCAAATTGATATTGGTTTATATTTCACGCTTTTATTCTACCAGATGCCTTCACAAGATCGTAAAGAATAGACATCTGCCATTTCAACTCAACATTTTTTTTTAGCAGGAACGGCAAATAATGATCATTTTTCAAATTCCAACTAAAAAATATTCATACTCAAAGAAAAAGGCTGGACACAGAACTAAACTATAAAAATTATATTTTGAAGCTTAATTTACAAATAAAAATTATTTGCATTTATGTATTTTTTGTCAAGCAACAAAACTTACTTCCAATTTTTAGGAACGAACTTTTTGAGTGAATCAGTGATAAGCAGTTACTGATACTGATGTTTACTATCTTTACTACTATATTAAAAGTATAGAAACTTTGTGTACGTGCATTGAAAATGTATTTAAAATAAAGACCGAAGGAGATGCAGCGCGTGCATTAGGATAACTTTGGACCAAAATGGTTGAAATCGGTCACTTTGTTTTTTTTTTTCAAAAATGCAAAAAAGTGAAATATAATGGCATATACTAATTAGAGAAGAAAATTTTCACAAATTCGATATTTTTTTAACAATTCTATATTTTGACCGCATTTAATCAGACCCGCACAGAAAATGAAATCATTTTACTAGCTGGGCTTAAGAACACAATATGACAATAAATTCAAATGGATTTTTTTTTTTGTTTGTATTTTTTTTATACACGCCTATCCTCTTCTCAACTTTTTCCCCAAGGAAAATTGCAAACACGGTTTGTTTTATATGCTATTTTGTGTATATCTTTTGAATTAATTACGTAAACACAACAACTTTTTCTTCAAATTGTTAGAAAAAGCTATATTTTAATAACACACAAAAATATTTTTAAATTGTTGCATTTGGGTTACCGTGAAATGTTGCTAGTAGTCAAATTTATCTGAGCGTCTAAAACAAGCCGCACAAATTCAAATGAAACCATTAAAACAACAACAATTCCTTAAATGAAGTGGTGGACTGTCACTTTTCACGCCCCTTTTAAATGACAAATACATTTTAAAAGATGTCAAAAATTTTGCTGGCATCATGTTGCCAAGATGTTGTCAGACTTTTTACAGCGTGAACAGACCGCAACGGTTTTCTGATTTTGACAGCTAATTTAACGTGAAACGGGAACAGAACTATGTATATGCTTTACATGCTTAATTTAGTGTACAGTATTAGTATAATTGAATGCCAATGTAGTAAATTAAAATTTCGTTCTTTAGAGTAAAAATTATAAATTTGTTTCAGAAAAAAAGAAGTTTTGGTTGCTTTTCCTTTTTTGTTTTGATAACTATTGTTTTTACGGTATAGGAATTTCCAAGGTGAATTTATAAATGGTGAGGTTAGTGGAGCAGCTGATAGCATCCCATAAGCTGAATGCTTGTTCTTCTTTCCTAATTCATTGCGTTGTTTGTTTACACCAACAAAATACATGAGGAATACTGGGCAAATTCAGACTTTGACATTTCACTCGTAAAATTATACTAGCAAAATACACAACGGATTCGCCATGGTTATCTTTCTATCACCTGCTATGGATGTACCTTGGTATATCCATTGTGCTAATCGAATTTGTTGGAACTTCCCAAAATTTGGTTTACAAGGTTGCTTGTCGTATTCTTTTGCAAGTAGAGAAAATGTAACCAACTAGAATTTCCCCCGAGTTAATAGAAATCTAATCTGACTAGTTCCTCCATAGGGTGGGTCATAATAATAATAATACAATTTCTTTGATCTCTTCTGTACGACATGCCCATGGATAGACATAATTTCTGCTATCTCAAAGCTCTTACTCTCTGACTTATAAGGCAAGAAAAATATTTAATAACCTTTTTTAATTGCCGACTTAGTTCAAACAACATCCATCGATAGATGCACCATTTTGATTTGCCTGTACAATTTTCCAATGACCGCGTTAAAATATTAAAATTTGAATTATTTTAAAATCAACCCGTATGGCATTTCCTACAAGTCACCTACGTAGGATTGACCTATATGTACATATTGTATCTACGTAGATGTATTGGTCTTCGTATACAATGTATGCTTTTAGAATTCTCGCTATATGGCGCAAAAGTGCCTGTTCACATTGCGATAACAAAAAATAATAAAAAAAATACCTACAGACATGCCATAGAGACAGCCAAGGTAAGAAAGTTTATTATTTGAATTTATATTTAAACTAAAAATGCGATGACATCATCGTTGAAAGAGTAGCAAAGAAGGAATGCCAAGTCAAGAGAGCGTAGGAGAGCGGAAAGAACTCAGTGTGTGAATACAAAAATGTATGTATGTATGTATTTTCATATACCTATATACATATATGTATATTATATTCGTATATGAACATCTAGCAGGGCAATAAAATATACAAACAAATATTTGAATAAAAGCACAATATAACTAATAGCAACCGAAAACTGTAGAGAAGCAAACAAAACACGTTGAGTAAATATGTTTGGCGGAAAACAGAGATACGATTATTGTAATGAGATTAAAGTTATTGTAAAAAAAATTGTTTAATAAAACCTAAAATGAATGGAAAGTTAGCTAAAAGCTAACAAAAAAATACCTACATATAGTATCTGCAACCAAAGACGACACGTCATATGGAATACACAACCACCGCTATCGACCGCCTACAGTGTTGTTGACAAAATTGAAGCTGTTTCACAGCTGTTTCGAGTGCGTTTTGGCGCCTCGACGCGCTTGACAAAAAGATACAGTGAATATCCGGCCACATCTGTTCTTTAGAGTTTCGTTCCGAATGAGTTTCAGTGGCAGTCCACCTCTGTATGTACAGGCGAAGTTCGGAGATTGAATGGCCAGTGTTGCCAATTTGATTCATTTGGATGAAAATGTATACTTTTTTTGAAAAATTTTGAGTGGAAACTAATTTCTATACTCGTACTATCTATACTATAATAAACATTGAAGTTTTTTTTTAAGAATGACCGAAAGTCATGCGTTTTAATCATTTGTTGAGCGACCTATTTCTGAACGTTAGAGTTATTAATGCAATCTGGAGCGGAGAATGTGGTCTTGAAGCGAATCCAGTTTAAGAAACGAGAAAGCTTAAGATATCCAACTTCCAACTTCCACCACTAAAGGGAAAAACTCTTGTGTTGTCGAAGAAAGTGAAATGCCTGTGCATAGTCTTGGATAGTAGATTTACCTGGAGCAGCAATGCTGTAATTCTTTCATATATGGGATTGCAAACCGCATGTGATGTACTGGGAGTACACGATAGTGGTGCGTCCTATTCTTTTTTACGCCATCACAGTATGGTGAACGTCAATGGATAAACCCACAATGAGTTATATCCTAAGTAAAGTACGAAGGACGGCTTGCATGTTGGTTACAGGAGCATAACCTTCAATACCCAGAAAGTCACTGGAAATCTTAAATCTTACTAAATTTTCTGCCTAGACCTAAGTGTATGAGAAAATTCATGCTATTAGGCTTAACTCGATCTTGAAATTACACAAGAATTGACCATTCAACTACCAGAATCGTGTGGGAAGGTCTAGTCCTGAAAATGCATATCAGCTCGATTGTCATCTACACAGATAGCTCAAAAATAAGCACAAGAGGCGGCGGTGGAATTAACTCGCTAAACCCCAGTGTTTGGCTGCCGGATCATCGTGTGCCAAGTAGTGCTCTCGGCAATGAGTGTTCAGGCTATAATGGATCTGGTCGCCCAGTATACTACATTTATATTGTGGGTACCGAGTCACAATGATGTGCCGGGCAACTGTGTAGCAAATAATATATGAACCGCTGAGCCCACGTTATCCCTCAAGGGGCAGATCTGGCATAATTACGAGAAGGCTGAAAAAGATCTGGACATATTATCCATCTGGAGCGCTCTCCCTCTCTTTAGGCCGGTGTCTGCGATTATCACTGGCCACTGTCCGATTGCCCGATTGTTCGATGGAGATGCATCCCAGCCGGATCTTTGTCGCGCTTGCCATGTTAAAGAAGAAGTCGAAAGAGTTGAGCATTATATATGTATGCCATTTGTTTGCGTTAACAAGAATGAAACGCCGTTACTTTCGCCAAGATTTATTTTGTATAGTCTTGCTGAGCTGAGTTCAGCGGATGCTGCGCTGAGTTTCTTAGATATCTGAAGTTAACTGATTGGTTCGATTTTTAGATGAGCGGAAAAGATTATCGCCACAATTGGCTAACAGCTCTAAGCGTGCCTTCCTCCTGGATAAGGATGTACTGAAGCAACTACATCACCTAACCTAATCTGACTTTAAAAAATATATAGATACTTTTTAGGCTAAATTTGTATAAGGCTGCGGGCGCTTCACCAACCAAAATAATTTTTATTGATATAAAATGACGATGGAATTAAGATTTTTTTTGTAGAATTTATGAAGTATGTGCGCCTGTCGTTGTATACAAATTAAAGGCTTTCCAATTTTCGATGTTCTTCGAAGTTCCGTTTTCCGAGCACTTTTGGTTCCATTGTAACTAAAAACTCAACCAAATTTTACATTCTAAAGAAAAATAACTTCAAACTAGTTCAATGCAAAAAAAAAATATATACATATGTAAATATGTATTTGCGCTGACAACTTTCTAATGCGCTTATGAATTTATGTTGCTTCTCTTTCAATGTATTTTGCGAAGGAAGAGTAAAGTAAAAATCAACCTAATGCCATTAGAAATATTTCCAAAAGACTAAGCAAAAGCTTAGACATCATTGGCAGAAGTAATAAACTAACTTTGGCGGCGAATGAAAAGCATGCAATTGTAGCGCGGAAGTATGTCATTCCATTTCATCGGCCAGCATTTCACCGTTATTGTGTTTTTTTCTTTCATTCATTAATTCTCTTATTGTTGTGCACAACTGTTGCGTCTTTGATTAGAAAGGAATGCTTGTCTACTCCTACGCCGATTTAAAAATGGTTGGCGACCGACGTCTGGCGGCTGATTTATAGTTTTTCTTTTTATGCTGATTTGTTATTATTTTTTTGTTTATTTTACAATGGTTTCATGCTTGGAAAAGCAATCTGCAGCTATTAAATTTGCTATGGTATGCCTCTTTTTCTTGTACATTTTTCTTTCTTATGAATATTGGAGAGATAGAGAAATTCGAGTTAGAGTTGCTGTTGTAAGGTAGAAGGAAGTTATTAGCAACTTTTGATGAGTTAAGTGCAGATGTTTGTAGGTATGGTATGTTAATATGTACTATACATGTGTAGATATTACATTTTTTATTTTCATACCATATCTGACCGGTTTTCATCTTTTTAGCAATTAGTATTTCAGTACTAATTGATTTGTTGTTTGTGGATTTTGTTCATGGTTGCAATTTTCAGTTCTTAATAAATTAAATGACTACTTTGCGGTATGTAGGGTTATTGTTTTATATTTTTAATCTGTACAACTACTTATTGTGGCGCTTAAAATTTGTTTTTCATTTCTCCATAGTTTATAAAATAATGATTATTGTAAAATTTTCAATGAAAAAAATCAAATGCTTCCAAATACTGGTGAACAGCTTTGAGTATACATATAATACGATTTAAAAAAATATGAGCGATATCTCTAAAAGTTATAATTAATATCTAATTTTAGATTTTTATTAATCACACAGAAAACATATTCATGCATATGTATGTATATCGATTTAAAAGTTTTGCTATGAAAAATAAAGCTCGTTTTTGAGTGTTTTTTTATCGCTTTGAAATCATGATTTTATAAATGCTGTAAAAAAATAATTATTAGTTTATGACTTTTATTTTTTCATCAAAAGTAATCATATTTTTTTTTAGGTTTTTTTTGATCCAAAGTATTCTTTTTTTGATCGAAAGCAAAACTGACTTCGTGATTCATTTTTTTATTTATATTTTTTAAGTTTTATATTTTTTATGGCACATCGAAAAACTCAAATCGCCATACCCCCTTTGTAACATCTCTTTGGTAGTAAATTTTTGTTAGATTGATTTGATTTTTGACTTTTTTGGTAAAAAAAAAGAAAAACTCAAAACGCTACACCGCCTAATATTTTTTGTTGATATGCCGTCATTAATATCACGGATATCAAATAGTAGTATATGTATATAAAAACGCAGCCTTTTTTGTGACAATTTGGCCCAAAACAGATCAAACGATACCAACAAAAATTTGGACATTATACTCCTTAGACCTTTGGGATGGATATACATAGGCTATATTTTAATCCGGTAGGTGGCGTATGAGTCGACATATTCAGAAAATATGTATTTGTTGCTCGATTTTCATGAAATTGTAAAGGTATGCTGTGAGAAAAATTTATCCGCTAGGTGGCGCTAGAGCCGAGTTAGTCAAAAAATCCGTATTTATTGTTCGATATCAATGATATTAAAAAAATATGCTGCAAGTGCGATTTGTAGGGTTTTTATAGTTCGATTTATGTAGATGACATTGAAAACATACATATGTACATCTGTACACTGTATACGTGTACAAAACTTGCAAAAAAAAAAAAAGAATTGAAAATATGAATAAAACTCCTTTAGATTTAGTTACAGTTATTTTTGGCAAATATCCCACTGGAAATTTTATCGGAAAACTGCTACTAACTTTAGGGTCGACATCATCTTTATTCTGACTACGGGACATTGTTTTTAAATTCATCGAAGCTGCGTTTTTTGCTTTTGAACAGTCACGCTAGTTGCCCCATTAAATTGTCAGTTCAACTAATAGCTAAATTAATTTTCCATTCTACAAATAGTATCTACTTTAATATCGTTAGATCGCTGATGGATTTTTTTTAATTTCAAATGAATTTCAATTAGTGAAAGACATACTCCGTCGTATGCAAATATTTCTAGTATGATTTAATCGTACACAAATAGTGGCTAAGAAAATTATATTAAAAAAAAAATATAAACTTAATGTATGTAGCAAAAAATGGACATTTTGAATGCGTAATATGGATATATCTACAAGAAGTAGCTTTAATTGTTGTTTTATGAATTTTTCAAAAAATTAATGTCTAGCACAAAACGAAAAAAGCACATATTGTGAACAACTTGAAGTAGCGGCAAAAGTTTATTCTCGCTTTTCCGAAAAGCATAATCTATACACATGTACCACTGTATGTATGTATGTAGATATAATAATTCATTTTTTTTAACATTTTTATTATACTGTAGATACATACATTCGGGGCTTTCATTCTCTACTTAAAATTTTTGGCTTGCTGAGCAGCACATTGCAATAATTATGAGTATATATTTTCTACAAACGTAGCCATCTGTTCGCTTTTTTTCCACACATAATTAAGATCTTTACGTCGCATACTATGAGCTTAAATTATGCCTGGCCACAAAGCTTATTATGTTTTATCATATTTTAACGTTCAGCCAAGCCATTGCGTCATCGTTGTATGATTTATTAAGTTCATGATTTCAACTGTTTACTGAGTGCTCGTACCGATATGGAAGTTTTATGAACCAATTTTTGTATCATATTGCAAGGTTTTATAATAAAAAGTAGCCCCATCAAAGTTTATATAAAAACCAAAAATTGAAAGTTCCCACATAAGTGTTCAAAACTTAAAATAACTAAATCCAATCTAAATATGACTGGTTTATGTTAAATATACAAATTAAATTAAAAATCTCTTTTGTTTAGTTTTATAGAATATTCCTTTTATACTTCTGTAACTGCATTAACTTTACATTAATTTATTTTATGCTTGGAAGTTTTCTAATTGATTTTTCGTAGAAAGTTGTGACTTTTTAAGGCACTTAGTTTAAATTTTAAAAGAACAAATAATGCAAAAATGTTGTATCTATTTATTAGACATTAGCCTTTAAGGGTCCCAAAAATGTTCGTCCTTGGCGTGTTCTAAAAACAGCCAAAATCGAATTTTCGTCATAACTGTTATATTTATTTTTCAATCAAAAATATAATTTTGAGATTTATTGTTACGGTTCTAGACAAAGAAAAATATCGCTTACTAAAATGTTTAATTTTATGAATAGTAAATTGCAAACTTTCCCTCATATGGGGACCGACCGATCTAATATGTATGCCATTTAATAAAACAAAAATAAAGGTACTCTTTTTTGTCGCGACCTCTGTGACTTTTTGAAAGTTTTCAGCGGCAAAACTGATCTGGAGTATCAAAAAAACAAAAGCTATCTAAAGAAAGAAAAATGCGAATGAATTGCCACTTAAGAAATAATTACTACTTTTGGAGAAACCCGATTTCCTTTTATGTAGTTTTTTATTAATTTTGAAGAAACTTTTACTCAGTGGGTAGAAAATATCAAAAAAATTAAATATTAAAAAAAAATACATCAAATTAAGGACAATTTCTCTTAGGTTATTTTCTTTCAGTGTAGCTGCCCCAAAGTATGTAATAAAAATCAATCGGAAGAAAATATCGCAATTTGAAGAAAAAAATACATCAAATTAAGGAAAATTTATCCTGGGTTCTTTTTTTCAGTGAAGCTGCACCAACGAATGTCGTACCAATTCCAATACACGCCAGACGCGTTTTCCGTTACTATGAAAAGACTATCTTCCCAAATGTCACTCGGAACCAAAGTTATTGACTAGATATTATTCGTAGAAATAATAGTTACTACTTCGGAGATCACCACATCCACTTCAGCAGTTTTCTTTCTAGACTCTGCCTGGGTTTGAATTTACAACCTCAGACTCGATATAGTCGACCTTGGTGTTCCAAATTTAGAAACAAAAGGAAATACAAAAAATTGATTAGTGTGCTGCGCATTCATGACATTGGGACGATAATTTGTTTGTTCCAATTAAATTTGGATAGAGCTTGTTCATAATATTTGCTTTTTGATCGAAAATACTTGATTCTCTTTTGATATTTACAAAATAACGTTCTAAATTTATTTGCATTCTGAATCAATATGGTTCGATGGATTTGTCTGAAACTTCGCTAATTCAATTGAAAAAAATTAGGAATCCAACAAATGGATGAAAGATTTTCATTAAACGTGCGCCGCTACGCTTAAAAAAAATCAACAAGAAAGAATAAAATCGAGCATTCGTTGATACCGTTGGAAGAATAAAATTCACTTGTTGTTTCGGTGATTAATTAATTCAAACAGATAGGTATGTGTTCTACTACTAAGAATGATAGAAGTGATAGTGACGTAATAATATCTAGAGAATGAGAGAGCAAAGAAAAAATTCTAAAAAAGAAGAGGAAGAAGCGCAGAAGAAGCCTAAAAATGACAGAATGATTGAACAGTTGTCTTAGCAAAGTTTGTGTAAAATGTTTTTATTTCGTCAGCGAATGGGTGGATGCTGTCTAATCGACAAAGAGAGGAATAGTTCTACTACATTCCTTTCGCTCAGCAATTTTCAATGTACAGATATAACTTTTCTACATTTCTTTTTATAAAATGCTCTTAAAGTAAAATGCAACTTTTATAACCTCAAAATCAAATCAGTTCCAATTGCGCCCCAAAAGGCGTAGCAAATATTGTTGAAAAAATTAAGTGTCTGCTGAAATATAATACATAGTTTTAACTTACAATTGTTTTATTTTTTTATAAATATATTTGTAATATATGTACATACATAAATATTTAGCATATTTCATATTTATGCTTATAACAAACTAACTAATATTTTCTCTCTTCCTCTCTGCTCTTTCTACATGCTTACAAAATAAACAATAACGGAACTACGTAACTGCTTATCGAAAATATATTTCATATATTTCTTTTAAAAAAAAATTATTACAACTACTGCTTATATTAATGCCTCTTACAATACAAAAAAAAAACAAAAAAAAATAAAATAAATAAAATAGTTCTACTAAAAAGACAACGACCAAAACCAGCAGCAGCAGGTACATTCCAGAAAATATTTTGAATACTTATGAAAAAACTAACTTTTTGTTTGACATAAATATCAATATAATTTGAGCAAACTCTACTCACAACTTGCATGCATTTTTTAAAAGACCTAATTTTGAGAACTTAACACATTTATGTTTTAAACACTTTTTCATATTTTGCTTGTTAAAAAAAAAAAAAACTGGAATCACACCACACTTAATTATAACACTAAAATATGTATGTCACTACTTTCAAGTTTATTGGGGATTATGGAATTTTCGTACGAAACTAATGTGAAACTCTTTTGAGGTTATGAATAGAAATATTTCAGTTTTTCAGCGCGAATCCCAACGCACGCATTTTTTCATCTATGAAAATTTATATACACAGTTTACATATATCGCATTATACATAAAGAAAGCATTAACTAATATTCACATTTTTTTAAGTACTTTCAACAAAATTGCATATTTAATCGCGTTTTTTACTTTATATTAAATTTTTTTATTATATCAACAATAATTTTTGATTGAGTTTAAGGCCAGTTTTTTTTATTATATTTTATTTAGAAATGAATGGAAAAAGCAAAAAACAGTCAAAGCGCCTTTTTTATTATTATTAAATATACTATGTTATTAGTAATTTCTAGAAGAATTTAGGTTGTGTTCAATGGCATAACAATAACAAAATATGAGTTGGGTATTAATGGGAGAACAGTGAGCAAAAATTTGGCACAGTCGCGAAATTTCATTTGCCAAAATATTTAATATGTACATACATACACAGGTAGGCTGACCAAATGAAAGAAATCGCAAAGATAAAATAAACTAAATAACTTTGCCAAAAGCTGTCGAAACAATAAATGTAAATTTTGTTAGAAAAATATATAACTACATATGTATATACGCAAAATAAATTAATTCGAATACATTATAGGAAAGTCTATAAAATTAAACACTGCAAACGAATTTAGTGAGAATACACTGAGAAAAAGTTGCAGTGAAAACAGCTATCAAAAGAAGGAAAATTTGTAATGAAATATTTACTACTTTTGGCGAAAATAGATTTCATTTTATATAGTTTTTTTTGCGTAACGAAGGAATTTTTACAAAGTCCGCAGAAAATATCGCGAATTGAATAAAAAATTTTGACATTTTAAAATCAATAAAATTTTTCTTCGATCTGGATATGCTCATTTATTTTAGTGTATATACATGTGCTTTTCAGATATTTGCGAAATAAAATTTTTGTAGCGTAAATTATCCATTACGTATCATTAATTGCATTCTTCAAGCATTTTCTAACTAGGGCACATTTCAATTTTTTGCCAGCAAATTTTGTAATAGAAAATTATTTAATTTATTCTGAAAATATCAAATAAATATGTATGTATGTATGTAGAATTTCAAATTTTATTGCGAGCAAGCAAGCATTTAGCAAAATACAAATTACATGTATAGTGCAATAAAATATCGTATATGTATATAGATTTTAGATTGCTGTGAGGGAACATAGTGTGAAAAAAATATTGAAACAAATAAAATAGTATGAAAAATGTTTCAATAATATTCACCTAACAAATTTATGTGGTTCGTAATGCTTTTAATTTGTGAGATGAGTGATTTACATACCATGTATGTATGTATGTAGTTATACCTATTCACATGAACCATTCCCCCGAACCCTCGTTTTATATATTTCTTTTATATTTTTTCATTTGTGTACAGATGCCACTAAGCGCCAATGTCTTGGTGGTGAGCCAAAACGCCACAAAATACATACTCGTATCTACATATGTACATACATACATCCATACATATTAATGTGTTATTTTTTGCACCCAGACCATGACTCCTCGCTGTTGCATGCAACAAATGTTAGCTGTGTCAAAGTAAAATAAATAAAACTACTACATTACTTACACATACACACAAATTTACCCCAATATAAATATCGAATACCTCCTTCAAAAGGGACTTAAGTTAAAATTACTAATTTTGTGTCAAAGTGCCTCCTAGGGTTGATAAAACTGCGAACAAAAATATAACAGTTTTTGGTACTTTCGTAGTTGCATCCCGCCGGGCGACGGGATTTTACTACCAGTATTGAATAGAAACAAATCTAGGGTTTCCGTAGCTTTGCTAATTTTCTCGCTTTTGTAAAAAGTGAAATGGAGTTACATCACCGTCGTTCTCCTTGATGTGGGAATGGAGCTTAAATGGTGATACGATGGTTGTCACGGCGACACCCTCATGAACTAAGAGCGAAGGCCAGGATCAGAACTCCTTGTGAGATCAACGTATCGGCTAACTTTGTTCCAACTCCTTGTCCTAATCTCGAGTTCCACACTCGTGGGAAT
Organism: Anomoia purmunda; assembly: GCA_951828415.1. Classification (NCBI taxonomy): domain Eukaryota; kingdom Metazoa; phylum Arthropoda; class Insecta; order Diptera; family Tephritidae; genus Anomoia; species Anomoia purmunda. Next base: position 51,991,917 of record OX639995.1, read on the forward strand.
TATTTGTGAACAAAAACTAAAGAAAACCAGATCGAGCTCGGTAACAAAAATACTGATCACCAGGAAAACACATGGAAAATGGACAAACGTACGAAAGGCAAAGGTACGGAAGTTCATAAATTTAGACCAAAGTCAGGAACTGAGACCCCAAACCGGAGATTAGCCCTCCGTCGAAAAAACGAGATTTCAAGGGTCGGCGCAAGCGGCACCGATACCCAAGGCTGGTGACAGGAAGCCAGGCGTGACCTATGCCAGCGTTGCCAAAGACTGGTTGTACTGCCACAATCCTTCCCTGAAACAATACTCACTCGTGAGCATCTGGGATCTAAGAAGGTATCGGAGGGGTTGAGAGCCAAGCTCCAGTCCGATGACATCCACGTCCATACACATAAGATATGGTCTGGTGGCATTTCAGTTCACGTTTATAGGGGTCTAAAGGCGAGGCAACCTAACAAATCTTAATACCATAGCGGGTGTAGATCCCTGGATAATGAATGATGGTCGCGGCAGAAGAACCGAGCAGCGCGGAGGTGGAAGAAGTTAATTTTCTACATTTCTTTTTTCTAAAAATATCTATTTTTGGCTTTACGAACCACAGAACTTTGATTGTAACGATTTTTCAACTTTCCTAAAATTATTAAATTAAAGCAAGCGAAAAACAGATACAATTTCAAAATGAAAACTATTAACATTTTTTGGTCCAACTCAATAATAATAGAGGTAAAGAAATCAAATCAGCTGAGTTTTTGTGAGTCAGATTTATTTACAACAACGTGCTCATTGTGACATCTCTCTACGTTCTCTGCAGCAAGTAAATTTCATGCGTTCCCACTACACAAGAAAAGTTTTAATTTTGCCAAGTCTACAAAGGGATTGCTCAACGTTTTCCTGCAGGGTAGTCATGTTTTTATGTACGTGACTACCCCTTTGACTGTTAGCGACAGCTCTGTCGTGATATAAAAAAATCAAGTAACTCTTTTTTTTTAGCTTATGGAAAAGTGAGTTTTTGTACATATTTTAAGTTAAATTAGGGTCCTCAGAAATAAGATAGAAAAAATGTATCTAGTAGTAAGCAAAAACTGGTAGTTACCTACTCAATTTTGTTATGTTACAGCAGCTGCTCGCAGCATTGCAATCGCTTTGCACACGTACATATGTAAATAGTTCTTCTTTTCCCCCTACGATGCCGGTGATGTCTGTCGGTCGCCATGTGTTTTACATCAATCGCCTATAAATGGTTCAATGTACCATAGCGCGTCGTTAATTGTCACGGCGTGGCATTGATAGAAATAGAAATACCTAAATACATACGTAGTAAGTGGAAAACGAACGGTTTATTTTATGCTTCGAAGCCACGCATTGCACGTGCTGCCGGAAACGGAAGTGGCTGCAGCCAACAGTCAACAAGTCAAGTCGCATTTGGGGGTGTTTTTTGTTTTTTCGATTTTTGATTTTTTTTAAATCTGAAATGATAATAATAGAAATGAAGCAGCATAGCTACTACTCGTAAGAGAGCTGAACTATAAATGTTTGGAAAATCTGAGTATTAGATTTTAGTATCAAATAGAGAACGAAGTGTGCTAGTGTTCTCTATCTAAATTCTGTGACCATAAGAAGGGATAACAGCTAAACTTGAACTTTTAACTGCGAAATAGTTTAGTTGTATACTATAGATATTCTAAGTCTTTAAAAGTACAAACAAATCGTCAAATCGTAACGCGGATTTAGTAGTAGCTGAGAAAGTTTAGTTATTTTTTGTAATATTGAACAAGTGTGGTTTTCTAATTTCAAAACTTAATTTAATTTAAAAGACATAACTGTGATTCGATATGCATTCCTATACGCGCACTTATGAAACACATACACACACAACTAGGTACATAGTACATATGTATAAACGTAAAAAGTGAATATAAAGTATTTGCATGAACAGAACTGCATAAAATCATTACATTAAAGTTGTTTTTAATAATTTTTCACAATTTGTTGTAATTATGTAACTACATATTTATTTCAATAATTTTTTAATACAACCCACTTCCATTAAATATCTGTGCTGCATGCTGCAACTAAGTGAATTCACATATATTTAGCATTTCTGTTACACACTGTTTTCACAGTTAAATATATTTACATATATTATGTGTAAAGATTTTGGGGATTATATACACCTATGGGCAAAATAGTAGAAATTCGACGACAATTACAAAAAGAATACAAAAAAGTTATCAAAAATCAATGCAAATTTGGTAAAATAAATAAATATTATATGCACTAAAATTGAATGGAATATAAAACTATATACACTAAAATTTTCTAAAAATTCTGATTCAAAATTTTCACACTCTGATGAATATTTGCTATATTTTTGTTGTTGTAATTTTGCTAAAATTTAAAAAAATTAATTTATTCGAACGAAACTCAAAGAACGAACTAGATTAAAAAAAATCTAACTAAAATAAAAAAAAAATTCAAAACTTGTGAATATGTGTACCGACAAGTTTTGAGAATTTTTGTCTTTCGTTATTTAAGTAATTTTTGATAAAAATATAGATAATTCTATAACAAAAACCTTACTATAGAATATTATAAAAAAATAATATAATAATATTAATATAGAAAATTTATAAAAAAAATCGACAAATTACAAAAAAAATAATTTTTACCCGAATAAAAAAAAATCAGTTATCCAGTTTTGAAGACAATTCAATTAAACTAATTTTAAAAAAATTATGCTCAAAATTTCATAATTTTTAAGTAAGTTTTGTAATTTTACTACAATAAAGTGGAAGTTTCAAGTGGTTAAAAACTCTTGTTGATTTTTAATAATTTTTTTTTGCTAAAAATTTAAAAAAAAATAATAACTTTTTAATCCGAATTTAAAAAAAAATCCATTATGCGGCTTTGTAGCTAATTCAATTGCACTAATTTTAAAAAACTTATCATCAGAATTTCCAACTTTTTAGCTTTTTAATTATAATTTTTTGAAATTTTTCGAGTGTGCAATATTGTAATTTTATTATAATAAAGTAGAAGTTTCAAGTAGCTAAAATTTCTTGTTGATTTTTTATAATTTTTTTCTGTTGAAAATTTCCGAAAAATTCAAAACTAAAAAGTTTACAATTTTATTGACAGTATTTTTAAATTTGCTAAAATTTTTAAACTTTGACTTACATCGTTTTTGCTATAGAGAAAAAACCAAATTCTCAAAGCATTTTGCTATTATTTTTGTGATCACAGGTGTACATGCATACATACATACATATGTATATCTTAATTTTAAATTTAAAATTTCTTCTAATAATTTTTCCAATAACTTTCCATTTTTCAGCGCACAAAACTCGCTTTCCCGTCCAGCACCCAGACAGAACTACATCTCTGACATCAGTTCACCACTCATTCAGGTAAGTTGTGTTTTTTTTATTTATTTCCAAAACCAAACTCAATTATATAAAAAAAAAACAATGCACACACATTATGAAGGAGAAAAGTTATTTTCTTGCTATATATTGTCAAGGAAAAAGGGTATAGTAAAATTTTGTGAAAATTTGATGAAAAAGTAAAAAAGAAAATAAATTTTAAACTAAAGTTAAAAGTAATTGTAATATATGTACCTAGGCAATAAATATTGAATATTGAAAGTAAGGCGGCAAATTATTCTATACTTTTATCTTCTACTTCTATTTATAAACAACAAAATTAGAACTCCAAATTTGCATTCAGCATGAGCAGTAAAATTTTATTCAGTTTAGTATATAATAACTTTTTATTCTTGTTTTTTTTTTTTTCACTTTTAATGCAATTACTTGAAGGATTTTCTAACTAAACAATATTACGTACTCGGAACCAGATTAAGCGCGGTAATTCTATTTTCACTATTTACACGTACCTTTGTTAAATTTTTAAAATAATTAATTTTGATAAACATATTGCTTATTTATTCAAGAGTAGACATTTAATTTTTGTTAAAGTGTTTTAAAAAGCAAGTTTATGCACTATAACACACCAGTATTAAATATTGAAATAAATTTATAAAAAAATATTTTTTTTTTATCAAAAAATATCTATTATTGTAATAGTTTTTTTTATTAAACAATTTATTTTTGTTTTAATAAAACAGTTAATGTTTCTTAAATACAAAAAATGCACTTTTCGCTGCCCTTTACCAGCTAGCTAAATTTGTGAAAAGTTTTTGAATGAGGCTGGCTTAAATTTGAATAGATTTTTTTAAATATTAAATTGGTGAATATTATTTTTTCGCATATACCGCAGTCTGGCAGGCAATGCGGACTGCGTTCCTCGTTTCGATAGGGCGGAAACAGGATAACCGTTGGGTTTATTATTGTTATTGTTACTTTTCCAAAAATTTTGGCTTAAAATCCTTTGCTCAATGTTAGATTTACAATATTCTAAAGTTGCAAGTGATATTAAATAACTAGAGCGATTAAATCGCACTATCATAGTCGGTAAGTTGACGATACTACTTTACGAAATACACGCCATCCTATGGAGCCTCCGCTGCCATATCCAATTGAGGAATACAAAATCAAATTATCAGTGTTCATTTCCGGAGTATGTAATTGTGAGCTAATATCTCCTCCGAATTAGGGAACATACATACTAGGTGCTCTTATCGAACGGCAACACCACTCTCGTATAACAAAAATTGCTGCAAATGATAATTGAAAAGTTCGTTCACTTTCTACTATTATTCTACTAAAGAAAGTTTGATCCGAGTTGGAGCGTTCTTTTGCAACTCAGGTACAATAAAACGGGTAAACTTATAAATTTATAAATTTAATATACAAAATTTTTAAAAGTTTTATTTTATATCCGATATCCATATTGTTGCACATACAATGAATTATATCGATTCATGATATTTATACTCTCTTAGATATCGAACATTTATAGCATATATTTAACTAGTCTGTTAGTCGATTCCATTCAAAAATGAATGATATGTATTTTCGATTCACAAATTTCGTTGTTCGATAACAGATGTGATCGAGATGATCATAAGCTGTGAAAGATTCTTAGTTAAATGATGCCCTCTAACTTCTCTCGTTAAATTTTTTTGGAAGTAAAATATATTCCAAAACTGAATATTAGAATAATGAGGATTATTCGAAAATTTACTATTCGATTTTCAATCAGCACAAGATTGAAAAAGCTCGTCTATCATTTAGCAAATAATTGCTATAATCCAACCAGAATTTTCAAAAAGAAATTTTACATAAAAATCAATTACCTGATATAAACATTTTAATAATATATTTAGATTATTCTCACACATTGCTGTGAAGTTTTTTTTCCATGAAGAGCTGTCAAAATTTGACACTTCACTGTACGAGTATCACCAAGTCAGTTTAAAGTTTTGCATTGCATACATTTTAAGAGGAGCAAACAAAAATTGTTTGCGGATGCCCGCTCAGAGAGTTTCTCTATTCTTTCGTCCACTGTATTAGACACTTTAGTTCTGCGATCTCCTCCTCATAGAAGTGTTGTGGATCGCCAATTGACATTTTCTGAGCCTTGTTTTGTGGTTACTGTATTTACATATATGGGTTATAGTTTTTGTTCAGTCAAACTATCGTTGATAAAGTGATATACTTAGATCTTCAATATTACTTGATCTTGACGGATTCTGGAAACGCCTACCCCAACTTCCAAATAAGATATTGTAAATTTAGCAAAAGTATATTAAGGGGATACATTTTATTTCCTTTTCGTATATCTGTACCAATTTTAAATTTTCAACTGTTACCAATAAAGGGTGCTCAATTACTTTAAATGTTCTACTGAACCTTTGTGCAATTGAGAAAAATATTGATAAAAAGCTACTGTCGTCGCTACAACTGAAGCTTGTAATATTTTTTCAACTAATTTAAATTTGAAATGTTCTTAGGTTTCTTAACCAATTACGTAGTTAACATTCCATGAGCATCCTCTAGATGTATCCTTAGAAACGTGCAGCTTGATGCCACCACCTGTTTCGAGGAAAAATTTAAAAGGCCTACCGAACCCTATCTCGGAGGAAATACTTTGGCACCACCTTAATGTACATCTACAAATTTGCTTCTACGATTACCAGTTTTACCTCGAATTGCTTATTTTCCATATTTGTGGAACTCAGATCATTAAAAATATGAAACAACACAATTAAGCCAAATAACCTCCAGTTCGCCAATTGTATTTAAAAAAAAATAAATAAATGAGTGATGATTGAGATGAGCCAGTATTATAATATTTACTTTATTACTTCAATACCGCACAATTTAAATAGATTTTTGCGTTGTAAAAGCAACAGCCTACACAAAAATGAATAATAAACCCACCAAACAAAAACAAACAATATTTTTGACATGCTTTTTTTCATAGTTTAATTGTAACAATGACGCGATCTATCGTGTTTTTGTTTTTTTAACGCCAACAAGCTTTTACTCCTACTCATGCAGTGTGTGTGCTCCTAGTATATGTACATAGTAGGAATTATAATTTTTTTTTTTGGTAATTTACTTAATATATTTTATTTTTGTTTTGCTGTTTATTTTCATAGGAGGATGGCGATAACAAAATGTTGAAGTTGCGCTTCGATGTGAGCCAATACTCCCCTGAGGAAATCGTTGTGAAGACTGTGGATCAGAAACTGATGGTAAGTGACATTGAATCGCAAAAAAAAAAAAAAAAACAAAACAAAAAAATAACAAAACACACACATAGACTCACAAAACAAATATGATTCAAATAGCCGAAAATACAATTTATTAACGTCAATATGAATTTGTGCATATAGTACATAGATCTAGCAAATACCTACAGATATAGCAGCTATACAAAGCTTAATAAATAATGAGAGAATAAAATAAGCTTAGCAAAAACTTCTGTGACAAGTTGTTGACACTTAGAACAATAGAATTCAAAGCAGCAGGAAATCAAAAAATATAAAAGACTGAAACAATTGACGACATGGTGATTTTCTTTTTTAATAATATTCGGTTGACGATAAATTTTTCTTAGATTTTGTATAAAAAATATAGTTAATTATATAACAAAAAGCATATATGTAACCAAAAAAATTTAACTTTGCGAAAGGTTTATAACAATTCAAAAAATCTGAAATTTTTTAATTCGAATTTTTGGCAAATCTAATTTTATTTTTAAAATTTGCGGGTCTGAAGTGGCGGAAAATTTCGGTACGATACTTCTGCCATTTGATGCCGATATTTTTTTACTCGATACTTTTACACCGATATTTTTTGGAATCGAGTACATGAACCCCAGCATCGTATCGAATTTATGAAGAAAATTATATACAAGACAATACGCGAAAAAAAATCTAAGCTATCAAAAAGAAAATTTTGAAAAATTTTTCGCTAATATTTTTTTGCAGTTAGGTCTCGAACATCAGTAGCTATATGACAATCAGTCGGAATAAAATATAGTATCAAGAAATACAAGGCCCGCATCAAGGCCACGCTGTAAGCGTTCCAATTTTAGGTGAGGTGCGTCCTCTGCTTTCAACTTTGCTCAAGTTCAAAGAGCCATATTGTTTATATTTGTATATTATTATTGTATTATAATAAAACGATGGACCAGAAGGTGTACCAATTTTCCAAACTGGGGGCTTCAAATTCGGCATGTCAAGTATGACAAATAGATTTCGTTTTATAAAAAATTGTGGCTGAACTTCATTTTAAATTTACCATCGTTATTTTGGGTATCGTGTCTTCGAAATTCGATATCTGTGGGTACCCGATTGTGTTAGAGCGATACTTAGAATGATCACCATAGGTACTTTATGCCCGTTATCGGGTTCCTACTCCGAACGGCAAATGAATTTGCCATTGCCGGACGAAGAGCGACCGTTATTATAAAAAAGCTTTTCATTAACTATACATATATTATTTTTTGGCCTGATTTCATTAAACGACAATATTAATTTTTGAGCTCAAGGCCAGTATAAGGAAAGTATTTTGGAAAAAAGACAACAACAGTCAGGAGCGGTAGAAATTATAGCTATTTCGGAGATCACCATATCTCCTCATCAGATTTCTTTCTTGAGAATAAAAATTAATATTGTCGCTTTTCATTAACTTTTTGAGATTAACCCGGGACATACCGGCAAAGAGTTTAGCGTCATAAATATCGGCCACCTGCACTCAAAAAAAAAAAAAGAAGAAAAATTGAAGAAACAGAGCTACAGATTTCATTTTATGTAGGTTTTTACTTATTTTGAAGAAACCTTTACTAAATCTGATATCGCAATTTAAAGAAAACAGTACGACAACAAAATAAGTAAAATTTTTCTAAGGTTATTTTTACCAGTATAGTCAAACCTTTAAAACGTTAAAAATCACCTTTTCTTTATACATACATCGTTCCACAATTTTGAATACTTTGGTTTCCTCTGAGCTCAACTTTCCTAATTTGTGACCAAATAAATTCAATTTCAGCAGGAAGTTGAAGTTTAAAAATTTAGTAACTGACCCGATTTAATGTAAATACCTAGTTTTTGCCACATTTTCAGAGATCACGTCGGCCACAGTTGCCTCAGCACTGACAGTTCGTCAAAAATCTATACAAAATAAGTATCTGCTGCATCTTCTAACAAGATTATAAACAAATTTTATTTACTCGCTGTCTTGTCTCCCCATATGCGTGTATTTTTGGCAAATGACTCATCGACGACGTCGTCGACGTTTTGTCGAAAAGCAAATATGTATATTCAGGCATTTTCCATATGTACATACAAACTGTACACATATTAATTTTTCAAATAAACAAGCCGATCCGCGACAGCAGCGTACAGTTGTTCGGAATTTTCTAATTTTGAAAACTTTTCTCGAATTATTTCAAACTCATCCATACATATGTACATATGTACATATGTATACATAGTATGTACATTCATATTATATATGTAGGTATCCTCTTCGCATGACGGCAAAAATGTATACTAAATTTGTGTACAGTATTTAGTTATGTGTTGTTGTTTTTTTTCATTTCGAAAATATTTTGCTACCTCTGAATGATTTTATCAAATTTTTTTCGAGATCTACTATGTACTATGTACAATACTCATATATAGTATTTGAATACAAAGTCGCATATCTGCCAATCTACATATTTAAAATAACTTTAAAATGTACGACTTTAGAGAAAATGTACATACATATGTACATACATATGTATTAGATATTTTTAGACTTCCATACCCATACCTAAAAACTTGGATTATAAAAATTGTTTGAACTTTTTTAAATGTTATACAAAATCGAAATTAGGATTGATATGGTTTTTGATAATTGAAATAACTATATTTTATAAAAAAAATAAGGAAAAAAATCTATCCTGAGAAATATTGTAAATATTGTAAAATAAATCAGTACGTGATCTGTGGTTTGAGTAACTGTATAAGTATATTTTTATAAGCCTCTACTTGTAAATTGTTTTTGCTTCCATTTCTTGCTTAAAGGAAATCTTCTGCAAATTTAAACATTTAGATCTCTATGAAGCTTCTTCATTCAGAGCGATTAATCAATTTTTTTTTTTTTGATGAACAATTAGTTAGTAAATTATACACCCTTCTATAAATTTACATTTTTAGAGCAATAGTGCATTCTCTTTTCGTAGTAGGATTTGTCTTCTCATAAATATCATGAATGATCTTCAGTAATACAATTTTGGATTTCACTAGATAAGACAAGTACTAACTTTGTTTTTGAAATTATATACCTCTACAAAGTTTTCAATGTATGTAGATTAACTGCTCCTACTCTTTTTGAAGTTGTATTCCTCTTCAAAAGGATTATGAAGACACCAAACCAAACTTGACAAGCCTCTAACGAATTTTCAAATTTTTTTTTTGAGGGGTTTCTTGTAGTAAGGGTCAAAAGGACACTTTAGGTGGGAGCTAATGGGTTAAAATGTTCTACGAAAATATTTTCCGAGACATTTTCTGTACATGTAAGACCCACATATATTTTAATTACATTTTTGAAAACGAACTTGAGCCAGAGCGTGAAAACTTTAATAGGTCATACAAAAAAATCGAGCTAACTTTTGCAAATCCATCGAGTGTTTTAATACTGGCTGGGCAAAGTTTCAGAAAACAGTAACAAAGTTTGGTTTGGTTTCGCTTGATGCACAGTGTAAGAAGAAACAAAATTGAATAAAACAAATCGATTTTCAAATGTTTTTTTTTCAACTCAAAAATAAATCAATGTTCAGCTAACGATTACTCAATTTTAAGATTCGTGTTAGAAACAGTGCCGACTCTTTGTATCGAGCCTGAGGTGTCCTAATGTTTTGTATCCGTGCAGCTAAATCCGCTAATAGCCTACTGTAGATCATTATACAACTTTTCACACTTTAGTTGCTGTGAGAAAATAATTACAATTTTGAATCTACGTACATATATTATACATACATATGCATGTCCGTGTGTATGAAGATATTTGCACAAAATGTGTACACAAGATATACGAATTTAGCTGAATTATTTAGCTAATAAAATACGATATTTACATTTGAATTAGTTGAATGTTTACATTTGGCAAATAAGGGGAATTTATGTAACTTTTGCAGAAGAGTAACCCCATTAATACAGGGTTTTTCAATAGGAACGCTACAAAATTTTTTTTAAAATAAAACAAAAACCGTTTGGGATATGACTTAATTTTTTTATTCCTGTGAAAGTACATTCGATGCCATTATGTATGGAACTCGATTTCTTTTGCATGGGCACCACGGGCACGCTTGCAGAAGTCCAGACGCTGAACCCAATTTCCGACGGTTTTCAAGCGTAAATCGGCCGACACATATTGTCCAAGTCCATATCATCCAATTCATGCCATTGAGCGGTAGCGATTCCCATTCACAGTAATGTGCCGGTCTTGATCATCACGGAAGAAGTACGGCCCATTGACGCCGCCGGCCCATAAACCGCACCAAACCGTAATTTTTTCGGGATGCAATGTTGACTCATGGAGTACGTGTGGATTGCTGCCTGTCCAATAACGCATATTTTGCTTATTGACGAAGCCATTCAGCCAGAAATGACGACGACCATAAATTCCGGTAGTAAATTTTAATAATTTCGACTCGTTGTTGGATCGTATATCTTTCCATCTTTGAAGAGAAATGTCGAAAGAGCGGGGAAAAATATGGCGTCGTTTGCTGTCACTATCGGTGTACTTTTGTAGCGTCCATATTAAAAAACCCGTTACTTGTACTCGTAAAGTGAAGAGGCCCAAATGTTAGCTTCTTTTATTTAATTTTTTGCTTTTATTCAGTTAAGGAAACTTAAAAATTTTAAATGTTAAAAGTCTCCGTGGATTGTGTAACTATGTGGTGTTGCTAGCCATTCCATCTGGCAACACTAATCCAATTGCGTCAAATTGGGATTTCACGCTACATTATATGTACATATGTATATAGATTGAAAATGCAAAAGTCGATGAAATTTCGCAACTGGTAGAGCTAAATCGGAATTAACAGAAGATATGTAGCGGATACACTAAACCAATCAACCAAAATGACAGCTTGGAATCGTCTATCACGACAATGCCAGGCCACACACACACATTTTTAATGACGCGGAACAAATTAACGAAACTCGCCTTATATACTGGGCCTTGTACCGTCCGACTACCATTTGCAAAACTCCCTTGGTGGTGAAAAAATTGGCCAACCAAAAAACTGCTGAAAATCTTTTGACCAAACTTTTCGCTGATAAACCATAGAAGTTCTACACTGATAGAATTATGTAGCTATTCGAAATATGTATAGTAAAAGGTGATAGATGGGTTTCACTGCAGCGAGCTCGCACTAAAACTTAGCTTTCGCTTACCGGAAAACTGTAGTATTCGTCGGGTAGAGCTAAATGCCATAATGGAGGCTGCTCGGTGGCTCACAGCGTCCATCCCTACAGAACGGCCTGTCGACACTCAAGCTGCTATTAAATCTCTACAAACCCTTAGAATGCAGGATACTCAATATGCTCCGTGACGGTTGTATGGGTTCCTGGAAAAGGACACAAATAACCGTAGTCGATTCTGCGCAGGACGTGAGCATATCTCTAACTTTCTAGAAATAAAGACTAAAGACAGAAATCATCGTGGAGTTAAATGCTAGCGATCCGAAGCTCTCATTCGCTTTAACCGCTCCCCTCTCAGACTAATTGTCGCAGTAAGAACTGGGCGCTCCCTTATGGACACACATGGAAAGAGTTTGGGGCGCTAAACTAACGATTTTCGTTGCAGCTGCAGGGACGAAGCGGAAATGGAGAAAATCGACCACTATCTCAGCCAGTGCACTGGCCTGACCAGGGCGCGCTACCAATTCTTCAACAAGTTCTTTTTGGATTGTTTTGCCCACCTGAATTCAGTAATAATTCTAGATTTTTTGTGCTATGCGAGGCGCACTCGACGATTCACCTTTGAGTGGTATATTAATTTTTTACATTAGGGTGCATCACTCACCATATAAAAAAAACTTGGTTTTGTTTTTCCAACGGTATTATAAAATTCCTTATATTTTAAGCCATCAACTAAAATATTTCGCAATAATATTAAGATTTACATAGGTGAGTGAGACCGATATGAAATTACGTCCATTTTTGGGGTTGGTTTATAAATAAAAATAGTTTTATATTAAAAATCACCTCAGATCATAAAACAGTTTAGCTTAAATTTTTAAAATTTTTTCAACGGAATCATAATAATGATGTTTTTGATGTTGGTGTTGACCCTTTTTCGTAAACTTGTAAGATTTGGGCATATAATTTATCATTGGAAAGGTATTTTCTCTGCCTTTTTATTTCTTTGAAATTCACATCTTGATTTTTTTCGCACATTACATTCTTATTATTCTATTGAACACATTTTTAAGTATTTTTAAGCGTACATTTTTTTATCATCTAAAGTGGGTACCTTTGAAAAAATATTGAAAAAAAAACTTTTTTAAACTCCATTTTCGGGAACCGTTTTAAATCGATCCAGCTCACGTAAATCTTAATATTTTTGTAAATATTTTGGCGGAAGTCTTAAAAAATAATACATTCTATAATTCTGGTGGAAAAACCGCAACTTTTTTTTTTAGTGAGCGGCCCTAATGTACAGATGTATATTTTTTTTAGCTCAACCTAGGATTTTTTGGATAAAAACTAAAAACAAAAAAGATAGCGGCCTGAAATTTTGCCATATTTTTTTTTTAACGGACAACAAAATTCCATATAGGGCCGAAAAAATAATCGTTTTATTCGACACATTCTGCTGGGTATGTTTAATGTACATACATACATATGTATGTACATACACACATAAATACTTAATGCAAATTTAGGCAGATGTATGTATGTATGTACGCGCGTATTAAAACGCCTCCTCGTATTCCTATTTGAACACTACAGCATTTTTTGTGGGTCTATTCATTGAATTAAATTGCGGTCAACAAATGTGTGTTGAAAATTTGCTTGTAAAAATTATGATGTACATTATATGCAGTATATACAAATACGTGCACAAAAATAAGCACTTGAGATTGAAATGGGTTTCGTACCACAATTGCGGCCCACACGCTGTCTTGTAGTCAGCGTCTTGAAATGATCGTGATGGGAAAACTATCACCACTCATAACAACTCGCACACACACACACACTAAAACATAAATAAAACATCAAATGAAAAGTCTATTTCTAATACATATTTCTCGCAAATGTGGCCTTTCACTTATCTTGTTTTTTTTTTTGTTTTTAATTGAACACAGGTGCATGCAAAACATGAAGAGAAATCGGACACGAAGAGCGTCTACAGGGAGTACAATCGTGAGTTCCTTTTGCCAAAGGGCGTCAATCCAGAATCCATCCGCTCGTCACTCAGCAAGGATGGCGTTTTGACTGTGGAAGCGCCACTGCCCGCCCTAACATCGGGCGAAACAATGATTCCCATTGCACATAAGTAAATTTCATAACAAAATACCTAAAGCAATCGAAATTATTATGTAGCAACAACTGCGGCAAGCAAAGAAGAACAACAACAAAAACAACAACGATAAGAAGAAGCAGTTGTTTCTAGAGGCCCGCCCCCAAAACAACAAAAACACATAAAACGCCTGGACGCTACTTTAAACTAATTTAATTAATTTTCCTAATAAATTATTTTCGCTAATTTTTGCATTATTTTTGGAATTTGTTACTTTACTCAACGCAAGTACATAAATATGTGGAAATTTCCATAAACTGATAATCAAGTTAATGAATAATAATGTAATGTATTAAACGAAATGAAAAGGATATGAAAAATGAAGTGAAAAACCAAACCTTTTTTGTATTTAAATTGATATTAAATTACATAATGAAAAAAATACGGATTTTTGTGTTTTATTTTTTGTTATTATTTTATTATTTTGAGTATTTATCTTTTTTTTTTTTTTTTTGGTATTCATATTTTCTTCGTTTTGTTGCATAACGTTTGTGATTTAAATTTTTTTTTTAATTTCAATATACAGTGCCGAAAAAAAGTATTGGCACGGTATGTTTTTTTTTTTATAATATGCACAATGTTTTGCGCTACTATAAAAAAAAACAATATAATTCGAAGTTACAAACTTTGTACAAAATTCGCAAAAATTCAGCAGATCTAAAAAAAAATTTTCATCAAAAATTCAAACTTTTTAATTGAAATTTTTTTCGGGTATGCAGTTTTGTAGACCATTCAATTTTTAACAGAATAAAGTAAAATTTGTGTATGGGTAAAAATGTTAATTTTTAATTATTTTTTTCCATAAAATATGAACAAAATTTACTTTTATATGGAAGGGAAAAAAATTATCAAAAATCAGCGGGAATTTTTAGCCACTTAAATTTTGGAATTTTAAGCTTTGACTTTATTTAGTAAAATTAAATGGCCTACGAGACTGCATGCTCGAAATTTTTGTGAAAATTCTGATTAAAAAGTTTGAATGAAGTTTGAAATTTTGATTAAGTTTAGGGTTTTTTGTTATAGCATGAGCTATATTTTGACAAAAAATTTACAAAACAGTTTTAGCATGAACAAAATTGTAAATATTAGAAGAAAACAAACTTAATCTGTCAATACTTTTCTCTGGCACTATATGCGTGTGTGTATTTTTTTTTTTGACCTCAACTGCGTTTCCATTGCACAAACGTGACGTTCCAAGCTCGAAAATGTCCGAATGAATGGATTGGATCAGAAGAACTCTTTACACCAAATAAAAGTGCTTTATTTAACTCGCAGCTTTGTGCAAAAAATCAACTACAACAAAAAATACATAATAATAATAATACAAACAGAAGTATTTACAGCACTTTTAGAAATATTTTGAGAAATAACAAATTTACGAATGAAAGTATTAAACTAATACTCTCGTACCTATGCAGAAAAACAATAATCAAATAAATCCTTAAACAATATGTGTTCGTTAAATGGAAATCGAAATACTATTACTAATAAATACTTAAATGTTCAGAGAAATGTAATGAAAAAAAAAATTGAATGGAAAAAATAAAAACATTAAAAACTTTGATGTCAACTTTTTTTGAGTTTTGTGTCGAGGGGGGTTTTTTGTAATAAAATTCCATTATTCAATAATGAAAGCTTTGCTCCTCACTCTTCACATGACGTCTCCCTTAGCTAAAACAGTGTTACTTCTTTGAAAATTTATGTACGAATTTTATCAAATATTTTTAAATAATAGTAAAATTCAAAAGAAAAAGAAACAAAGTTTTTATTCACTGATATTTTTCCTGAGAACATTTGAGTAAGTATTTTATAAAAATATAAAATTTTTTTTATTTAATGCAAATGTGTGATTTTATTTGCTATTCAATAGATAATTTGTGCATCTAAATCGTGATTGGTATACTGAGTGATCGTTTCCCTGCATCTTAGCGCGTTAAGCTCCGTGTCCTAGTTCATTTTTATCTCCACCCGTGTGCGAGCGTGAGTTAGCAAGACCTTTGCTGTTCCCTATCTTTCTTTATAGGATTTCTTTCCAAAGCCCATTGCTCGTTGTGATCGTGTCCCTACTCTTTTTCACCTCCACCTCTCTGCCATGGCTTCCTTGCCAAAGTGAGTGGGCATTCCAAATTTCGATATTATTTTAAGCCGTTAGGTGGGGCACAACTCGAGATTTTAAGAAACTCTGTTCGATTTTGATGACATTAGAAACATATAAAGGGAAAATGGATGTGCGATTAGAACTGGTTTTACCTTAGTTACGGCGACTTTTGAGATACATATATCGCATTGAAAATTTTATCAAAAGACTTCCAAACAATTTTTGGGAAGAATTAGATTAACATAAAAATGCCATAAATACATTACTCTTTTATGTATGTATGTTAAAAGAACCGCATTTGTATAATTACCGCACTACCTAAATCATAACGGTCGAGTGAGTAGGGGCACAATGCAAGTTAGTGATCTTTCACTACTTATCTGAATTTTTGCTATCACCATAATTTGGGGTTGTTGGAAAGAATAGGCTATCGAGTTATGATCTCTGCAGATGACGTTGCAGTTATTGCCAAGTGAAACTTTCTTGACTCCCTGTTTGACCTTTCAAAAGGATTGTTAAAAAGTCCGCGGTATGTCAGTTTGCTGTTATGACCTTATCGCCTACTAAGTCCTCGGCGACCTTATTCACAACATAGACAAAGGAGGTCAGGCTGGAAGGTTGATGGAACTCCCATCCCAATGGTTGGCCACCCGAGGATCTTGGAAATTACTTTCGACAGCGTGCTCTTCTTTTCAGCGTACACAACCGCTATCGGCATTAAAGTACAAAGCTACAACAAAGTCCTCAAGCCACTCGCCGGCAGCATTTGGGGCATACACAAAGAAACCTTGTTGGCAACATACAAGACTATTGGTCGGCCGGTTGAAAACTATGCTGCTCCAATTTGGACGCCGGGGACCAGTAGGACACAGTGGACGGACCTTCAGTCCTGTCATAACGCCGCACCCCGGGCTGTAGCGGAAGTCAAACGCTGGATCCGATGGCGTACAGACCATTCCCAAAACAGCCGGTTCTACGCGCCGGAAGACCCGGGGGTTTCTCGGCCAGCGGCTGTTGTTTCGGCGATCTAACCCTATTTAGATCAGCCTACCCCATGGCGTATGACAGACTCTGAACAACATTCACCTTGAGTCAATCACCACCTTCATGAACTCTCGCCCTATGAATGCTGTTATTGGAGTCAAATCACCACACATACATAGCAGACGTAGAGCTTCAGCTGTCTCGAGAATCCCGCGTCACTCTGTCTCATTTAAGATCTGGATATTGTAGTAGGCTCAACTCCTACTTATCCAGACTCGACTCCGACATCGCAAATGAATACCCGGCATGAGGAGAATCCCCGCACTATACCAACTACCCAACTACCTATTCAATGCCCCAACAAACCTTCTCATCTAACACCCCACTCAGTATGGTCCAACTAACAACATGTTTCCTGGGCCTCCCCTTAGATGAGTTTGAAGATAACGGCCATATGTAAAGTTTATCTAGCAGGGTGTAGCTAGCCCTACAATGGCAACAGCAATTACAAGATTCACTAGATGATCTAAGATATCTGATGTTCGACTAAAATAATGCTTTCTGATTGTGTTTGTAAAATTTGTATGGGGCGAAATATTAAGAAAAGCGTGAAAAAGCACCAGGTCGAAGCTAGACGGAAGAGTTGATGGCAAGGGGATCTCCGTCAGCCAAAATTGAGGCTTCCAGATTATTGCAGAGCTGCAGAGTATTTCATTTGGAGGGAGCCGATGGCTACTCACCAGTGTAATACCTTTTGGACAGGCCAACATACATACATACATATACACTTGGTTTTCATTACGTAAAATTTTGGATGACAAAATATGGCTCAAAATAAAAACATGTTATCATATACATACATATTTACATATGTATTACATTCGACCCTATTACGGTTGGCGTCGGCATCAAATCGCCTTTTTCATATTATCAAATAAAAATTCGTTCGATTACCTCTTTAGACCACTGTCGAAGATCGAATGCAACTCGTGCTTGCAGTTATAATAATACATATTTTTAGGCGTATTTTTTGCATAAAACCTGAACTTTATTCATGACAAATACAATTGGAAGGTTCGCAATTCTCTGTCAAGGGGATACCGCCAGTAAAATAAAAAACAAACATTTCTATGATTTTTGAATCTACATAACACGGCAAATAAACATCTAGCGCATAAAAATATGCAATTTATTTCAAATCATGTAGACAAATCAGTTCGTGCTTTTACTGCCGAAGCAAAACAAATTTTAGTGAAAAATACATACATATGTATGTACATATGTATATAACTATAAAATTAAATCTACCCCCCAGCTATGCAGTTGTTCCAGACCAAAGAACGTAGACAATTATTATACCACCTTCACTTGGCTAATGTCGCGCTTTTCAATCATACGCATTTGCTTCTTCTTCATGCGCTTCAATTTCGATGGATTTTTAATAATTTGCACAATTTCCGAACGTCGCTCATTGGCCAGCCGACGTTCTGCATTTTCAATACGTCTCTTATTCTTCTGTACTGCTGCTTCTTTACGTTGTTCCTTAATTTCGCGAGACATTTCCTTGATGTGTCGCAGACTATTTCGCAGTTCCATCTTCTTTTCAAATGACAATCGGTGTGTTGACTTTTTTATTGTAGTGAATCTGTGAAATGCATTAGACGAGTTAATAAGCTACATAATTATAGTTGTACTGAATATCCAAATAAGCTTACTTCTGCTTTGGTGTTTTCCATGGACGTCGAGATTTGGGTAAGCCGCGTATTCCATTATCTTCAACAGGTTTCTTTTTTGTTGGCTTTTTCGCCGATAACTTCTTCGGATCACTTGGTGTTTTTGTTACGTCAGTAACTGTGGTCGCTGGGGTTTCCTTTACCTCATTAATTTCCACTGATGTTTCATCCATTTCCGCGGACATTTTGATAAATAATTGTGATTTAAAATTTGACTGTTCCAATTCTATTTGTTAAAATATTGCTCTAATTCCACACGTGTTTATATTTTGGATAATTTGACATTTCTTCAGTCCACAAATAAACCGAAAGTCAGGTTCCACCATTGTAAAATGTCTTCTACAACCATGCAAGGTTGCATTTCCCGGGTACAAATAGTTAACACTGTATTTTAATGCTTCGATTTTTTTTTAACTTTTGTATAAATCTTTATTATTTTGGGCAATACATTATGAAATTCAAATCCATAAAAAAGATGATAAGAGATAAATGAACCTAAAACGGAATCGAACTTTTACTTGTGCCAATGATTCAATTATTAATAATTATTTAATATATTTTATCCTTTATAATTTCCATTAATGAATCGTACATTTCACTCCACTTTTAGGTAAAATGAGAATGAACAGAGTCCCACATAAAATGACAGCTTAAGACCCACATAAAATTCATTTACGACTAAAATAAGCTCTGGCTTTAGATAAACCCGTATTTTAAGGGCCAGTTTTTCAGTGCTACTTTGAACTGAGTTTAAACTAAGTTTACTAAAACGCCGTTTAAGGTTAAACTAAGTTTAAACTGCAGAGCTGTTTTTCAGTGAGCGTTTAAGGCCGCCCTAGAATTTGACAGTGTGGTAGGGCAACACTGTTTTTTTCTTTATCTACACAACAAAGCAGCTGACGTTTGTTTACATTTTTTGTACACAAAAACCTTCGTGAATTATTTGTGAAAATTGAAGTTACTAATACGGTGAAAAAATGTATAAGCGGAGCGGTAATTTTTCGACGAGAGAAGTGAACTTCGTTTACTTCATCATCGCTATAGTCACTTTCACTTGAAAAATCCATATTTTAATATATTTTACGGACAAAAAACGTAATTTTGTTGATTTCAATTTCTGGGAACTCATGAAATGACAGCTGAACAGTTGAACAGCTGATTGCTTAAACTCAGTTTAAACTTAGCATATCGGGCGTTTAAACTTAGTTTAAACTAAGTTTAAATTCGACTGAAAAACAGCACATCGAGTTTAAACTAAGTTTAAACTGCAAATCAAGTTGAACTAGCACTGAAAAACTGGCCCTAAGTTGGCTAGAACAGAGTTGAAATGAGCTTTATTTCTATCGTTAAAGCCTGCTTTTAATTTATTTTTTTATTACGCAACCCAAACTTAAGGGAAATCATTTTGTTTTCATTTGATAAGTAACATATAAGAATGGGTTTGTTGAACTGATTTTCAATGTAGTTACTGCTTTAAAGCCAGTTGCGTATTTTATTTACATTTTAATGGAACGTAGATTATTTTCTTTCGTCATGAGGAATATTAAAATAATACATATATATTAAGGATTAATTTAAATTGCTCGGATTCATGTTTAGGATTTACATACATATATGTATACACTATAATTACATTACTTCTGCCAACAGTCAGTAAAGCAATTAACGTTCTCAATCTAATAACAATAAACAAACAATATATTAAATATTAAAAGCTAAGTAATATAGAACTATCTAAATCCCGTTGTAAATCACATCCGACCGATCAACCCTTGCCTACGATATCAAAATGAAAAGCTTTGATTTGCAACAACTGTTCGTATCTGCTTCACCATTCGCATTTGTTAAAACTTAGGTGTAATATCACGTTGTCTTTCAAGCACCATTCCCTTTTTGGTTGGCTAATAATATGGCTTCATTGTGCTTTTCCACATTGTAGTGATAAAAGAATGCTTTGCTGTATTCAAAAGTAGAAATCATAATTGCACAAGCAGGCGCCACTTTGAGTAAACGTGGTCCCAGACCAGCAAATAACCCACGTATTCCATTCCTACGATAAATAGTCCAGAGACGTTTTCGTATATTTAGATTACCAGTGTCGGCTACAGGTTTGTCTAGAGCATGTAAGAAAGGTTAAGTTAAGAATTAAGCAAAAAAAAAAAAAATTATTGCTTACCTGTAAAAAGCACCTTTTCTCCAAATTCAATTTGTTCATGTGTTTTTACAACATCGAATGGTGTTGTGATGGTGGCCGCCAGCTGTAGTTATCACATTGTGAAATTTTTACATGCAAAAATATTTTTACACACAAACATACATACATATGTATGTACAGTGGAGGGGTCAAGCAATTGGCACGCTTACGAATAGTCTTCAGTTTTTCGTACTCAGATGAAGATAATTATCAAACAATATTACAAACAACCCAGCAAGAACGACCCAACGCGATCACCAAGCCATAAACAAATCTAGCAATACACTTTCTCGCACACATGTGCTCCCTTCCTCCCGCAGAATATGCGTTAGATTCGTCCCGATACCCTACATGAATTCATGGAAAATTTTTGAATTTCTCACGCACACTTTGGTAGTATTACATGCTATATAACGTGTTAGATAACAGATGATGTCCTTACTGTGCGAATTCATACAAGATCAATTACCACCTTTAGAATTGGGAAGACAAAGGAATTCGATTATCAAAGTCAACACTTCCACGAAAGCTCCGAAGAAATATTATAAAGCCAAACCCTAAAAGCTGCGCCTTATAAAAGGATGAAAGATAAAGTTACATCACTTTAGAATCAGGTAAGTTAAAATTTTTCTTCAAATTAGCAAACGGTAAATAAATTTAAGATATTGAGTATTTTTTTTGTGTGCTTATTTTCAGAGTGATGAATCTACGCTATATCTTTGGTGTGGGGTGGTAAAAACTGTGGTGGGCCTGGACCTATTTAAAAATCACGTGTAGTATTTAAAGGTTCTGAAAGATCTTTTTCTACCTTACATAGATGGAAAAGACCTTGTCATACCTCCAAATCAGTGAAACATTTATTTTCAAGCGATAAAACTTTTGGGTTTGCCCTAGTCTGGAAACTCAGCCGACCTCAATTCAAGAATAGATTAAAAAGCAAAGGAGGAATAAAATAAAATTTACAATTAATGTTAACAAATTTACGTTTACATTTACGTTATTGAATTGTATGTCCAAAGTTTAAAGTTCTAGTAAAAGGAAATATATGGTTACAAATATTGGGTTTAAACCAAATAAACTTTATTATGCTTGCAGCGTACTAATTGCTTCACCACCACCGTATATACAAACATATGCACATAGTATGTATATGCAGGCAGATAAGAGAGGCGGCATTTAATACACTAATAATAATGTGATAAATGTCTTTTCATTGATATTCATATGGATTTTGCAATACACGATTGCTATCATAGGATCTTGTGTGGGTATGGCATTGTTATTGCACAATCATAAAACATTTTCATATATAACACATACATACTTACCGAACCAGACACCGCACCAGCCATAAAGCTAAATCCAAATGTTGGTTCCTGTACACCAAACAAGCTTTTGATATTCTCATAGCAGGTCCAGTATATGCCGGAGAAGGGAACGTCACGCAAAATTGTCGGTGGTAGACCACGGAACAAACCGAAGAAACCCTGCGTTTTCACTACTAAGCGCACAGTGGATTTCATTTCGTCGTAGCTCATTTTTTGTGATTGCATTTTGGTGCGAATCAACTCAATTGGGCTAACGAATGTTACTGCACAAATGCGCGCCGACACTCCACTGAGCAGTGGTATGTGGAAGGGTATCTCACGGCCGCGTGGCGAACCCTTCACCTCCGCCATATACTTATAGTGAAATTCAAGTGCGTGCATTTTGAATTGTTCATAGGCAACGAAATAAACAATTGTCGATGGCAGCGCTGATACAAGCGTTGGACTTAGTCCAGACCAGAGTGAACCGACGCCTTCTTGGCGTGCAATTTTCACAAAAGCATCCTATATAAAAAAAGTTTTATATGTTAATTACAGTTGTTATGCGGTGTAAGTAGGTAAATATGTATATTTATGTGTATGCATACAACTGTGCCATTCAAACGCCTCTCAGGCTTAAGTTTATCCGGCATGTTCGGGTCACAAGGGCACAGATGATCCATAAGGCCATTACAATATAGGAAGCATTTGTTTGTGGTGGTTTGTTGTGCTTGCAGCCGTGTCTTAACAACATCGAGCGGTGTCACTGCATATAGAGAAACAACAACACAAAAATATGAAATTTGTATTGATTCATTCAAAAAACTATAAATTACTTATTTGTACTTACTGAAACAAGCCGTTATTAGCGCCCCCGTACAGGCCGACACTACCTGCTGGATAGGACGTATTCGAAATCTGGGATCTTCCAGCAGAATAAGCTTTTTTTGCTGCGCTGCAACGCTCATTTTAAATTAATTTGCACGTTGGCAGTTAAATACTAAAGTGCATTGAAAAACCGCCGCGAAAAGCCAAAGGCTGTGATGAAATACAAATGTTAGAATTTGCACTGTCACTTTTTCGATTAGTAATCCTGACACTTGAATATATTTAATTTAAGATCCATTCGCTTTACCAAATGTTTTCTGCAAAACACACGAGCCGCCAATTACAATTTTTATGGAAAACTACTTAATTTTCTTTTTGACATTCAAGTTAGGATTCACTTGATAAGAGCATGTAATATGGAAGAGTTGCATTTTTGAGTACGTAAACTATTTCAAGAATTACTATTATGATTAAAATAACAAATGATAAGATTGCGTATTTCTAAGCGTGTGACGTCACCTTAGAGTTCAGTGTTGCTCTTTCATTACATTTTTAGCCATTAATGATTGAACACAAGATTTCGCATTCCCGCGGCGAAGTATACGGAAGAAAGAGGAACGAATAACAAATAATAAAAAAAATATTCTGAATATAAACTACCTTGAATCTGTTCCCTTCTCACATTCATGTTTAATATAAACTTTGTTATCTTGCGAAATAGCGAATAGCCCCGTCCGAAAAGAAACAGACTAATCGATAACAAAACAAAAAAAGCCTTGGCAACACTTTTAAAATGTTTTTGTTTTGTTTTCATTCCCTTTTGATTTCACTATTATCAAATACTTTTGTGCTTGGAACGACGAACAGTCTTTTATTACAAAATTAGTTGAATGCAATAAATTTCTTTTATCAAAAATTTATCTATTTCGAAAATCAACTGCAATTAAAAATATTGTGTCGCCTTTGTTTGTTTAAAAAACGTTGCCAGTAGTTGAATGTGGCATAGAGGGATTTGCTTTGTTGTAGAACTGCCAGTGACATGATGGGCGATTCTGTGGAGCTTGGCAGTGGCGTAGACCAAAATAGAAAAGACACCACAACAATAAAAATGGAGGAAAGCGAGGATCATAGCCAAGATTCGAGTGTGGTATGTATAGACAATAAGAAAATTTAGACATATATACGCTATACATATAGTAAATGTGTATATATCTAGCACTTGACGTTAATAAATCTTCGCTTGTTTTACATCCCACAGATGAACAACTCACAAAGCGTTTTGGAAAAGATAGCCAATCTGTATGCGGAGCAGTTAATGTCAGATATAATACTGGTTGTAGGCAATGAACAGTACCCAGCACATCGTGTAATACTTTGCGCTAGTAGCGAGGTGTTCCAAGTGATGCTCATGAATCCCCAGTGGAATGAATGTCGCAAGCATGTTATCGAACTGGTCGAAGAACCGTGCTGTACGGCAGTCTTTCCACAGTTTTTGAAATATCTATATGTGGGCCAAATAAAGATCTCCCTGCAGACGGTGATGCCAATGTTGGCATTGGCAGACAAATACAATGTGAAGGTAAGTCTCGTAAATGTATAACACTTTAAACCTAAAGCAAACAATTATTATTTTTTTTCGTAGGATCTCGTAGAACTATGCGTGGACTACATGATGAAGCACATTGCCAAAGCGGCCACTCAAGGCTACCTTGTATCATGGCTACAATATACAATCGCTTTTAGTCCTTATCATAAAGAAATCACCGAAAAATTAAAACGTTTTCTAAAATGGAATTTAGAAATGGTGAGCGATTCGAAAGACTTTGTTGAATTGGACACCGCAATTATGGTGTTGCTGTTACAACAGACCGATGTGGTGGTGACCAGTGAGTATCAGCTATTTGGCATATTACAACGTTGGCTTTTGCATCGCAAGGAAGTATTCGACAATGATGATATGCTAACGGTAGAAGAAAAAAATAACGCATTTTTGCAATTGGTCGAACAGACAGTTGTGCATATACGTTTCGCAATGATGACACCACGTGAATTGGCGCATTTGTTGCTCTTCCCGCTACTCGAATACCACAAGGAGTACATTGTACAGCGCATGGCAATAGGCAAGTGGAATTACATACATACATATATCTCTACCCATTCCAATAGAATTCATATTATTTTAATCTCAACAGGCATGAGTTATCAGTCTGGTCAAGAAGAACGTGTACGTGAGGTGCGTTATTCAAAAGAGGGTATGCTACAATTCACACCTCGTCTCTACTCCAATGATACGTGGAGTGTCAGCATACATGTAAAGGAATTTGATCAAATTGAAAAATATACAAATTATGTGACATGTTTCTTCTCACAACGCAATATTGCGGAAACCGAAGATGGTAAGCTTTTTGAGGGAAATGCATAGGGGTCATTCCATGCGAAATTTACACTCAAAATTTTTTTTGGAAAAACAAATTTTTTTTTATATTAATCACAGGCAATCATGTTAAAATGAAAAAAAGTAAAAATAATTAGTCCCAAATTTGGAAAAAGTTTAATTGATTTGAAAAAAAAAACACAAATTTTTTATAAAAAAAAAACTCACAGAACGTCTACTTAGCGGTGTTGCGAAGATAGGGGAATAACGCAAATTTTCAGTACAGGAAGAGTTTTTTATGACCAAAACTTTTTTTACTGTGGAATACTGAAAAAACGTCTTTCAAAAATACGAAAGTTTATTTCTCGAAAATTTTAAGTATCATATTAAAATAAAAAATACGGGTCGATTATTTTTCAATATAGAACGCGAAAAAAAATTTGTTTTTCCAAAAGAAAATTTTTGAGTGTAAATTTCGCATGGAATGACCCATAGGCATTCTGTGTGGCAACATATTATGCTATACTTTTAAAATTAGCATAACACTCATGCTTCGTAGAGAAATTTCATGAAATGAAAATTCATTCCCAAAAAAACAAAAAAAAAACAAATACCTACAACTTCCTTTTATTAAATTTGTTGCATTTAAATTTAAATAATGTTCCAGTGGTTTTTTTGTACCAAATTCGAAATGGTTTTCAAATTAAATTTTTTGGTTAATATTTTTAATTTTAACAGATTTTAGTCAAATTTCCAAATTTTTTCCAATAAATTCGCACTGTTAACATAGTAACGTCGTCCACATAATCTCATCAGATTGTAATTTTAAGAAAAATTGAATTATAATCGCTTTTGGATGCCGTGGGATACCTCGTATGCTTGTTGTTGTTGTTGCTGTTGTTGTTATTCAAGTCTAGCTAATATTATGTTGGTGCTAGATTAAATAAATTGAAGTAAATCAAATTTTTTTTTTGGAATTTTAAACTAGCACTTTATTATACTAAAATTGAATGAGGCTATAAAACTGCATATTCGAGATATGTATATCTAAAAATTCTGAAATTTGAAAATTAAAATTTTTATTTTTATATAAACTATATTTTTATAAAAAATTAATCCAAATATTTAATATTGAAATAATTACAAATATTGCATAAAATAACACTGGCCCATTTTCACTGTGAGCGAAATACAAATGTACATAAAAAAGGGGATGTCTGCGCCGAGTGTTTACAAAATTTACTATAATGTATAATTAAAAATACTAAGATCATGTTCCTGTTCCTTCTAGACCACACCATAACGTGGGAGATTGAATTCTTTCCGCGCGGTGTCAAATACAACAAAGCGAAAATTATTTGGGGTGAAGATGTGCCGGAGTTCTCACTAAAAACTGTAAGGCTACGCGCCACCTGCAAGTACCCACAGCTAGATGAAGAAAGATTTAAGGTAAGTGTGTTTTGTTTTTTACCACATATTAATATTGTGTTTCGATTTTTTTATGTGCTCATAATTTCCCTACTCTCTCCCAGGTGGCTGTGCTGATTACTGGCGTGCAAAATAAAATCGACCATATTCTCACCGTGCACGAACGTACCGAATATTTTTCGAATAAGGTGCGTGTATTAAATGTCGACAACCTGATACCCTACGATGAGCTGGCGTTGTCTTCCATTAAACTGAGTCCGCATCTGATAGGTGCGGAGCGTAATAATTTATCGATACAAGTGATTATAGCGCCAATGGGTCCATATACGTGTCGCGATGCGCCATCATTTGATTTTAAGTGAACTGCAAGAATGTATAGTTATGTATATCTGAGAAGATAGACGCGGTGTGGGCATGTGGAAATACTGAATATAGTTCAGTAAAATCAACTTAATATAATTAAAAATATGTATGGATGTGTAATCAAAAATTAATTGTGTTTTATGAGCTGCGCATGTGGCAAGGTTTTTTAATCATTTTTTTTATTTTTTATTTTTTTGGAATTTATATTTGCCATTATTAGTTCAGCACTTGTGATTGCACTCAACAATTTGCATTCGATGAATTAAGTAGCAATAAAAGTTTCACCATTTGTGTAAATTAGTACAAAGGCGTTCAAATCAGTTAAATAGTGTTTTTAATATTCTTTAACCCAATCGCAATAGTGTCCTGAGAGCCCGTTCGTCCATGCACTCCATAACTCGAATTAATATTGACATATCTTAACGGTATACATATTGCTGTTGACTTAAGGTTGGTTTGTATTTTGAAAATATCAGTGCTGCAAACCGATTTTGAGGCGAATCTCCGCTTTTTATTGGTTTCGAATCGAACCGTTTTTATTTGGAAAACCAGCCCCAAAAATAGTCCAATTTAAATCTTGTGAAACATTTTTCAAGTCCTTAAATACACCACATCGCTGCCTAAAAATGCAACCCTAAAAAAGCAAATAAGTCAAAATTGATAAAAATTACGCATTCGTATTATTTCGACACTAGGGACAGGTTAAGGCTTATTATATGCTGAACCTATCGAAAAATTCGAAATTCTGAGAATGCAGTTTTTTTCTACTTGACTATAGTTTTTCCAAAAATATTTCAAATCAATTTCTGAAAAAAGCACATTTGAACTTTAGAAAAACTGAAATGTATTTAAAAAATGTCAAGAGTATTTCAGAAAAGGCCAAATTTATTTCAGAATAGGTCAAATGAAATTCAGAAAAACAAAAATCTGTTCCAAAAGAATTTTAGAAAAATGAAATGCACCTTAGCATTTCGAAACCGGCCAAATGAATTTCAGAAAAAAGCACTAAAATTTGTTTTAGAAAAACACAAATGTATTTTAGATAAATATTTTAAAAAATTCGAATCATTTCATGCATTAATCTGGTGTTAAATTTTACCAAATCTCTTACTATGAAAGAAGAACAGTTTTCGGGGTATTTAAATATTTCAGAACTTAGATTCTTCTTTAGGTTAGGTTAGAATGGCAACGAAGGAACTCAACGCCAAATTACCAGCTGAGCGCGGTTCTGATAACTAGTTGATAAAATTTAGATTGTTTTTGATGCTATGTTTGCACAAATCTTACAGAGTGGCCTTACGTTTCCTCAATAAAGCTGGGCATTTTGGCGTGGGTTCCGATAACCCAGAGCTAGGTGGGCCTGTACCCTTCGCTAGAAGAATGGATGCCCTCTTTAGGTCGTACTCTGATTATGTTAATTTTGGAATAATAGACCCTGGTGTTGTGTGCTAACGCTGAACATATTCCTATAGGTGGTGAAGGTAAATGTTCCTGTTTATTAATCCTATTGCGACTGGAATCGTCACCTTATTTGAGGTTGCCACTGTACCCTCTCTAGCTAGCTGATCGGCTGCCTCATTTCCCGCGATATTCGATAGTGTCCTAAATGGCTCAACCAGTTTCGATTTGGTTACGAAAGATGTCAGAGTCAATATGACCGCTCGGCTTTCTCAGAAGAAAGTTGCCAAGGGAGTTACGCTATAAAGGGAGACAGAATTCAGCGATAGCAAAAACCATTGTGTGGAAAGCACTCGGTAATTAAGTCATGTAGTAAGATTTCCAAGAAGTCTGAAAACACCCCTGCTCCATCTTGAATCGTCGGTGTATTTCAAATCCTCTGTCATAGTCAGATCTTCACGGAACTTGAATCCCAAAGGGTCTACAGAAGTCTATTTCTGGCTGCGTATAATCTATCTAATTGTGGCGGGCAAAAGAGAAAGAACTTTACCATGCTTAGTTCTCGGAGTCTTACAGCTGATACTAATGCAGACCGTATTACATATATGTATGAAGATCTATAGGCAGGAGATGTGTTATAACATTTAGGGTATCCGTAGGACATGGTCTCACTGCCCCTGCCCCTACAATGCACTCTGCCTCTCTGCACTCTAATTAGCTTGACTTGGCTACATTGGTTAGGTAACGCTGTCAACCAGACCACGGAATCACTATGTGCATCCAAAGGACTACTATATTTTCGGGTTTAAACCCTACACAATGGCAAATAGCCGCAGGCAGGAGTAAAGCGCAAACTTGCTTTTTCCGTTTTTCTTCGACATTCATTTCGCACCGCAGCTTAGGATCCAGTATGTTTCCTAGATACATCGGTTGACTGCGTGATCGAAGTGTTTGACTATTCTGCTTTGTTAGCTCTAAGCGGGGGAACTAATATAAGAACTGTTTTATCTGGGTTACCGCCGAATCAGCAATACTTGGCCCATTGACTAGCTTGATTAGGACTCCCTTCATAATGTTGCCCCCACCATGGACGGAAAGAGTCTAGTCAGCTCACGCTATTGCTTGCACTGCTCCTTGTTTAAGTTTCAAGAGCATTCGGTTGATTGTGCTAAGCCATAAAAGTGGGGAGATAAGTCCCCCATGTGGGGTTCTCCTACTAACATTTCACGTTATTGTGCATTTCCCAATTATACCTCAATTGTCCTGCAGCGTTTGAAATTAACCAGAAGTTAATACATTTGTCGACCTCTAGCAGCTACATTATTGAAGGCACCCTCTATGTCGAGGCTAATGTGTATTGCCTGAACTCCAATGATCATTCAATCGTTCCGGCAACGTCTTGAAGAGCCGTTACCGTGGATCTTCCTTTGAAGTAGCGATGCAGTGTCTCCGATGCTCTCCCCGGAACAACCCACGGAAATGTGAATTCTCCCAAAAGTTTTGAGAAGAAACCAGCCCGGCCACACTGATCGATTGGATGTCTTTAGCAACACTATCGTCTCGTCTAGCCGTCTTAGGAATAAATACTACTTTCACTTGCCTCCATAACATAGGAACGTAGTTAAAGGCTACACAACTTTGAAAGATAAAATCCGTGGCATGTAAGGCGAAAATGATTTAATCGCTTATGAAATTTTACTTTATCAGAAAATAGATTTAACGATGGGTCACGTCTCGGTACACATTTTCGGAGTCGGGTTACTCCCTTAATCAGATTCCCCTTTACTTGATTTTATTCTGATGGTTCCGCATGACTTGCTACATTCTAAATTGCACTTGTTTTCGAATTTTTTTTAAGAAAAAAATAAAAAAAATTTGATGCAATAAAATAGTACTATTTGAGGTGTCATAAACTTAGACAATTATTTATTTAAATACATAACTTTTTATGCTCATTTTGTTTATTTAAAAACACTATGTTTAACTAGTGCAGCATTGTGGGGGAGGAAATTATTCATGTTCAGTTGCATCGGTCAATGTTAACGTAATTCTTAAATAAATAAGCAACACACACATGTCGATATCGGTTTATCTGAGACGTTTATGACGTAAGTAAGTGGGATTTAGTTTGCATCGTATCGCTGGTATTAAAGGTCAAACACGAGATAAGAAATGAGGAAGCAAAATGGAAGAATTAGTTAACGAAATATTTTTGTAACTCCCATCTAAGAGTATCGTTTTGGCCCCTATCTCAGGTATGCGATTAAAGCTGAATTCTACAGATACAAATTCGACAACAGCTCTGTTAATTTGCCATGATAATGTTAATGGCCCGTAGGCTGTAGAAAATAAATTCACAACTATTTTCGTTTTCAATACAATTTCTGTGGTTATTTTCTACAGCGTACTGAGCTTAATGAAGGAGAGCATAAATAAATAAATATGTATTGGATATTTCTAGACAAAATATTTGTTTTTATTTGTTGCGTACTTTTTGCTGATTTTATAAAGATTTTGTCTGAGAAGACCCCTGGTAAAATTTTTCGGCGAATAATTCCCTAGAATACTTTAACTCTCTAGGGACTGCATCAATTTTTCGTTACTGAGTTTAAATGCAAATAGTTTATCAAATTTGGTGGAATTTGAAGAAGTAATTTCGGAGATACATATGTACTATAACTTATTGCTGTTAAGTGAGGTGGTGTCAATTCTATTTTCGAAAAAAGCCTTAACCCTTGTATTCCCTGCTTCAACCCAATCCTATACATCCAATTTGAGAAAACTATTGTTACTAATTGGTGTTATATAAGAGGCAAACGTTCACAATTTTTACAGTTTTCGAAACAATGCCTACTGAATTAAAATATGTACCAAGTTTGGTAGAGTTTGGTCGGGTAGTTTCGGAGATTTTCTTATATATTTGCTCTAAACTGGGCGGTGTCAACGTTAGGTGAACGCCAGAGTCTTCGGGTATACAATTGTTGTGAACCATCTCTGGCTGCAACATTAAATATTAATCAATTCTAAAATAAACAAATACTATTTCTTGTTGATGCATTCATTAAAAGAATAAACAAAAATTGAATTACGAAATAGTTCATTTCTACCGATTTAAGTGAAACCACTTCTTTTTTTCACAACTTTCTAGAAAACATAAGATGGGAATTTACTTTTGAGTGTTCATGTAAAAATCCAGTAAAAGTTATCCAGAAAAAAAATATTTCCCAGAATTTGATAGCATTCGATATCAAAGAGAAAACAGTATAAAAAAATACATGAACGCAAACATCTTGCAAGTTTTATGAACAGTTGATTTATTTTGCGGGCGCACAAAGCAAAACTAAATATGAACAAGAAAAAAACCTTTGCTCACCTCTTGCCTTCCAAACTTATTTTTCTGCCATTTGGTTTTATTACATTAGTTCCAGAAATATTTTTGTGTGTTTATTGTGTTCGGAAATTTTTGGGATCAGCTGTGTTTCTTACTGGCAAGTTGTTGTAAGTAAAAATTTCTGTCTGGTTCCCATATTAAACAGTTAGTTTTAAACTAAACTCGAAACTAAATTCCTTTCAAATAATTTACTTAATACAGACAGAAAAATTTTTTTTTTAGACTGATATAACTTTAAATTGAAATAAAACACATAAAACATGAAGTATGATGCCAAATGTTTTTTATTTGAAAGATATTTTCATGACATTTAATATTTAAAAACGGTTTTTGGCATATGTCCGCCACGACTAGCTTTGGTGAATCGGATCCGATCAGTCCAATTTTGAACCACTGCAAAATTTCCATGATGTGGATGGACAAAGTCCAACTTGTTGAGCACGTCGTCGAATAGACAAATTCGGATCTTCGCCAACACTATCACTTACAGCACCAATATTTTCTTCTGGACGTACCTACAGTTCTTTGTCTTGTTGTTGGTTTTTCATCGAGTAGAGTAAATGGTGTTCGAAATTTATCAACAGTTCGACGAATAAGCTGCTCTGATGCTCGATTATGTGAACGGACCATAAAATTCACGAAGTGCTCTATAAGTTTGGCGAACAGAACAGTGATTTTTAAAGTAAATTTCCACAATTTGTAGACGTTGTTGCGGCGGCATTCTCTCCATGATGATTTGTCAATGCTTACTGAACAGAAATGTGAAAACGAAATGTCATTTACCAGCTGTCAAGTGACAGCTATCCCTATCGAAAGTTCTATTAGTCTAAAAAAAAACACCCGTTAGTTCGACTAAGTTAAGCGTCGCATTTCAGAATAATACTATAGATAATTTGGCGTTTACAGCGTCTACTTTATATGCTTTAGGAAGATTTCTGCAACAAAAAGGAAATTTGGAAAAAATGTCGCTTACGTTTTTTCGTGGATAGGGTATGATATATGTAGCTCGATGTTTGGCCAAACTTCTGTTATAACGTGTGGTGTGCGACTTAAAGTTGCACTACAAATTGAGAGACCTACAGTTTTACGACGACTTCAAGCTGTTGGACAAGAAACGAAGTTTTGTTAAATGTGTTGTCCGGAAAAATGTATACGAGTATATGTATGTCGTTTTTATAAAAATGTGATTAGTTATACTATTTTTAAGTTAATGCTCCCTGAGAATGTAGCGGAAATGCGTCGAAATGCGTAGGAGATAAAATAAACTTTGTTTTATTTTAAACGAAAAAAGCAAAATTACTTAGGTAAATGGTTTTTGTGAGAAGTTTTTTCATTGCAGAAATACGGTCATTGCACGTTAAGAAGCGGGCGTGGAGATTTAAACCCGAGATACTCTGGGGAAGCACACACACCAACACCTTATGACTTCAAAACACACACTATTCATATCATTTGAATTTTCCACTCTCCAACTAGGAAAAATGTCTAGAATATTTTGTCGACCTTAAGCTTCGCAATTTGTACACTCTTTTTCACTTCGACGCCTAAATTTAAATAGTTGTGGTAAAAAATTTAACAAAAACACATTTTTATTACTAACAAGATGTTCTGCCGACTGAATTCTAAATGAATGCAGTTGTTTGAGTTTTATGCTTGTCCCTAAAATTTAACTTAAAACAAATTGCAGCACATGCCCGATTATTTTTTGTGTGCCTATTTAATTTGATGGAAACTTTTGGAATAAAATTAAGAGCCATAAACAAAATGTGATAAGAAACACTAACAGTTAAAAACAAATATATATATGTCTTTACATATGTACATATGTACGTTTAGATAAATAGTTTTTTGTTTGGATGTTTATTCGTCATAGGCACTTACTTAGCGTATGACCTGGAGTAAGATATAGGATACCTTTTATTGTACCAGCACGGGCGGTAATTTAAAGTGGAAGAATTAGATAAATTGGAATGACTTAATAAAAAGGTTGGTCGTATTGCCCTAAAATTTCGGGGTGGGAGTTAAAAATATATCGCTTAAAATATTTAGATATTAATTTAACAGGTAAGATTACGTTTTGCGATTAAACACCTACGTGGACTGTTATAGGTCTGCATAGTTGCCATGCGTGTGAATTCAACAATTTATTTACTACAGATGTGTTAAGACAATTCTTATAAATTATAGTATGATACTTATGTATATAAAATTATATCAGTTCTTAACGGTTCTAGTGGAAAAAAATGGTCGGCACACTTTTTGGCAGCAGAATGTGCGGTGTTTGAATGAAGTAGGAACTATTCAAATTAGTTATGCATTAAAAAAAATAATAATTTCTTGTTATTAAACAATCAATGTTAAAAAACAATTATGGTTTTAGTTGAAAGTTTTCATAAAAAACTGTTAAAGAATTTTTGTTTTTGCTGTTTTGGTTGGTATTCAGCATTTTCTGCCATACAAAATTAAATTTTGTTCATACGTTATATAGCGGAACACCGACAGCAAAAGAAATTATGAAAAATTAAGATTTTTTAGCTAAGTACTTGAAACTTGGTCTTTATTAAAGTAAAATTTAATGGGTAACAAACATATCAGAAAATTTACTGAAATCGCGAATTCTTAATTAGAAACTTTGATGAAAATTTTTCTAATTGTTATAAGTTTTCTAAAATTTTTGAAACTTGGACTTTCATTGTTTTTTTTTACACAATT
This sequence comes from Anomoia purmunda, assembly GCA_951828415.1. Classification (NCBI taxonomy): domain Eukaryota; kingdom Metazoa; phylum Arthropoda; class Insecta; order Diptera; family Tephritidae; genus Anomoia; species Anomoia purmunda. The sequence continues at coordinate 52,026,712 of OX639995.1, forward strand.
GGCTACGTTTTTATGTCAAACATTTTTAATACATTTTGCTATTAATTTGGAATGAAAGTTTTAAATTCAAGCCCTTTAAGGTATGGTACGGCATTTCTAGGGAGTGAGGGGGGTATTATTCATTTTTTGTAGCCAATTTTATTTACAGCAGTTGAAAATTTACAGAGCTACACATCCATCTCAACTATTCGTGGAGTGGTAGATAAGGGGGTGGTAGGCAAGGAGAGGGGGGGGGGGGGGTAGGTAAGGGGGTAAACGCCGGGAAAGGAGCAATTGAAATTATTTTTCACGACTATATTCATTTTTGGCGGCTGCCGTAGCCTAGTGCGTAGCGCTGTGTATAAATATTCACATATACATATATGTACATACATAAGTAAATCTAAAAATGAAAAAAAATCAATAAATCTTCTATATAATCTACGCATTGAAGTTTCAAAACCGAAATGTGCTTAAACACCTGGTGCACCCGATAAGTTATTGTAGGGATGGACTAGTGAAATATATATCTATATATACATATATCGATAGATATTTTTTAACGAACAAAAAAGAAGCAAATTGAGCTCATAGAGTTCTTAAGAAATATCGTATTTGATACTAGAAAAGAAATACGATAATCGATAATCGAGACAAATATATCGAAGTATGAATATAACCATTATTTTAAGAAAACTATCGATATTTTTTATATGTATATCGATATTTCTTGCCGATACTTTTATTTTTTTATCGATATTATAGATATTTTTATTTATCGATATTTTTTACCCAATCATAAGCTGAGATAGGCTATGAATATTCAATTAAAAAGTTGAAAAATGTGACCCTCGGGTTTGATTACATTTACTTTGTGATGATTTCAAAAATGGGAAATTTGGGTTTTCGGCCCCCTATAGCAATAGCTTAAGTGAATCTTTCTGAATGATATACATACATACATATATGTAAGTGTAGTTGTAAGGGCACATTTTGGCTATAGAAACCATTAATCTATCATTTCAAACTCAATCTTAATGCAAACTTTTTCTAAGGCCAACACCCTGCACTAAAGAAACAATATTGTAGATATAAGCTTTAAAAAAACTCATATATAATTTTAAACAAAAGAAAATGTACATACATAACTATACTATACATATGGATTGGTAGTATCATGAATTCGGAGGGAAACCCCAATTTGGCTGTTTTTACAGGGTGCCGAAACAAATTTTAAAATCTTTGAAGTTAGTACGAGGCAAATGTTCATACATCGTGATACGGTCTAATGTAGGTGCAGGAGTTGGGATATAAAAAAAAAATGTATTTAAGATTCCGATGCGGAAAGGAATTAAGACGAAATGAATCATGTAGTCAAGATTTCTTGAAGCATTATTTATTTAACACGGTTTATTACAGTACAATAATTTCATTATACCTTGCCCAGACCATCACCTATTATCTCAGCAAGATTTCAATCTGAAAAATTTGTCGACCTTTTTTGAAAATAATTGACGCACATTTTCGCTTTCTTATTCCCGACAACGTTTTTCTCGGAACCATCGCTAAAATACGTGCCACTCAATTTTGTCAAAATTGGCCCACCTCCCCCCCGGTGACACAATGTGAATTAGCTTTTGTAACATCAACACTTTTGAGTTGTTTCAAAGTATTTGCTTCAATTGACTTTCTTTACACTGTACAAAAAACTTAGAATTACTTTATTTATCCAAGTTTTTAGTGCAGCGTGAATGCACAACTGAAAGTGACAAATGATGACTGTGAAATAATGATTGGTTGTAATGAAGACCCGTGCAGGATGAGTGTCATAAAACGCATGAAACCCGCAAGAAAGTAAGAAAAAAGTAAAAAATAAAAGAAAATGTTAATTTTAAACTTTGCCAATTTGATGCCCAGGGCAGTTGCCCTTGTTGCCTTTGTGGTTAATCCAGCCCTGGTTGTGGCTGTTTTCAGTTCATTGGTAGGATGGAGATTTTTATGACACTAAAATTATCTATAAATAAGTTTTTGAACTAACACTTTTTTATCCACTTAAACGTACATTAAACGTACATTAAACGATAAGCATACATATTTAATGTATCCCTTAATCCAGTTATACGCTAAAATATATGTATGAAAAACCCATGACTATTATTTTCGCGAAAACGAAATTCATGCACGTGTATAAAAAAAAAAAACTATAAGTAAATACAGATATACATATACTTATAATATGTATATATTAACACTTCTTTTGATTTATTTAATTACATTCACACCAGTGCTGTCCTAAAGTGTTGTTTGCCCCGAAAGCAAACTATTGCAATTATTCCCCACTCTAAATCAAATTCGTGTGTATTCTATCTTCATTTGTTCTCTAGCGTTTTGTTTCCTGTGGCAATAATGTTCGTCCAATTTCACCACACCAGTAGCCAATTGGATCTAATTAGATTCTAATATCATTCAGTAAAAGTCAAATTAGTTCTGGTATGGTGAAATTTGTGATTTTCTTTTGGGAGTGATGCAACTTCTTTGTAATCTACGTTCTTTGCCCTAAAGAGGGCTTGCGTTTACTATTACTATTAATATTATTACTGAATACCCAAATTTTTTCTTAAAATTATAATTAAATTTCTGTTTTTAATCTTTGTGTAAAGTTGTGGATTTTTTTCCATCACTTGAACAAATATTGAAATTTGGATTTAAATGGTGTTTATTAAAGACTGAAATAGATTTTTTATTAAAAAAAGATTCAAATTAAATAAAGAAAAATAAAACGTCAAAACTTTTCAATATATAAATACAAATTATACTTAACATACTGGAAGATTTAATATTTGTTTTAATGAAATTCAGTTTCATTACTTTCCATAATTTGCTTTATTCTTATTTTTTACACAATTCGTTCACACAAGTTTAAGAAAAATAATTTTTTATTTGAAATTTAATTTAAAAAATGAAATATATTTTAATTTGTTCGTTTAAGTCGGAAATTTCGGAAAAGCTGTCCTTTGTACTATGGGGTAATTTAAGAAAACTGTAAGCTAGTAGAAAACGGTAATTTAAGGTTAAAACTGTGAATTTAAAACTATTTAAAAAAATTAGATCCCAAGTGACGCTGGAATTGAGTTATTATTAAAAATCGAATTTGTGGTAGGATTAGCTTTATAGTCGAAATATATGTATATTAACAATACTTGATATTTTGGCTTGAAAATTTTGCAAAACTATTGAAATTCATATTTTTCTTGGGACCAAAGTTGAATTTCCAATTGGGATGCTTTAGGAGCTTTTCGGTCGGTAATGTATTAAAAGCAAACAAAAAGTTTCTTTTTTTCTCCTACGCGTTTCGGCGTCTTCCGCGCCTTCATCAGGGAGTATTTTTAATTACATTGAAAACAGTAACAACATCAAAACAAATAAAAATATAAAAACGAAAATAAAACTCCATATATTGAATTGTACACTACGTTTTTGTCTCTCTGTTTATCCATCACTCGTGATCCCTATTGAAATTCAATTGAACAATACCGAGTACGAACAGCTACATCTCTCTGAACTTTTCCTATGTGGATTGGCGGGCGTTGTATTTCCGCATATCGTAGGCCAGGACAAAAGTTAGTTTAAACTAATTTTTTTAAGATCCAATATCAAATACCTGAATAAAAATACCGAATATCCGGATATACGAATGGCATGTTGATATTCGATTATCTTCATAGTACATATAACTAAAGTAACAAATCCTTGTTTGTGTTTTTTTTTATTTATTTTGCAACTGTATAGATTATTCGGATATCCAGATATCAACTGAATATCAAGATTCTGGATGACAAAATGAACGGATATCAACCGGCTATCTGTAATATAAGGATTTTATCAGCTTAAAACCCGTATATCTGTATATGACTTATTTTCATCAAAATTACCTCGCATAAACCAATTGCGTCCACACATCATTACTAATTAATCTTGACAGCTCTTTGATCACAGAGTTGCTTAGTTTTTTAAATAAAAGAAAAAATGTGGGAGATTGTGTACATTTGTATAAGTAATATTTATATGAAAATTTTAAGTTATAAAAAAAATTATAAATTATAATAAGGAACACACTTTTCAAATAACTTTTCAATTATTATCGATAAAATTTTTAGCCCTCACTGATAGTGTTCGTAATTTAGTTCATGATTTATAATAAACTGCCTCATTTTATCTTAATTTATTGACGAATTTTATAAGGCGATATTACTTAGTTTCATCGTTATTTGCTCATGAATTAAATAAATTACGTACGATAATGCGTCCGGACTTCAATGTCGTTATTCTTTAACTCAGTCTCATCTCAAGTCACCAAATTTGAGACTTTAATTAGAGACATTGTTTGTGACTTGAGACGATTTCGGTATTCAGTAAGCAACAGTCTCTAAAAATTTCACAAAAAAACTGCGGTGAAAATCAGTGGAGGCAATCAGCTGAAGGTATGTTCTTGCTGGAGGTGTGTTCATCGATAGCACATAATATACTTTTTCAATCCTTTGTCAACAGCATTATTGCTCCTTAAAAAATAGAACAATATACAATAGTTGCCGTTAAATTAATATTGAAATTAACCGTTCAAAATTTTTATTACTGCATTTTATGGAAAGTGATTATTTAAAATATGTACACGAATTCGACCTATCAACAATCAACAATCAGGACCAGGCCAGACAAATTAGTGACTATCTTTTGAGACTAGAGACTTGAGACGGCTTACTGAACACCGAATAGTCTCGAAATCGATCTCACCACCGAAAAGTCTTAATTAGTGACTAGAGACTGCTTACATAATACCGGCTACAGTATACGTAAAAGTTTTTAATTTTATCTACATTGGACTATAAAAAAATAATATATCCACACAGGCGCCACCTACCGTATCCATTTTTGGTAAAAGCATTTTTAAACGCACCTGCACCGACTCTAGTGCCGTCTAGCGTATAACATTTTCGTAAAATTATTTCTCATTACATCTGATACTGATTTAGATATTTTTGGAAAAGAAAAATATATGTACAATGTTTTCATCTGTAGTCATTATAGTGACTAATATCAAGAAACTCATACTGAAGCTATCGGACAAAATATTTTCTTGGAACATGTTTTGATATTCTGTAAAAATTGAAGCGAGCTTGAGAATGAACGCTATTCTAAATGATTTTATTCCATCTTCGTAATCGCACAAAATTTACTTTTAAATTTTCCCCATAAAATCAAAAAAAAAAAATCTTCGTCGTTATTTTCTTGTAACGCAAAAATATAAAAAGTGTTCTATTGGCAGATAACTTGTACAAGCTTGTACCAAATCGCGTTCGTTTAGCCAAAAAAACTTGTAAAACTTGCAAGAAGAGAGCGCAATTTTGACATTTCATTTAGAAGGGAAGTTCCTAATTCGTACCAGGAAAATTTGTTCCAGCTGATTGTGGCATATAGTTGCATTTTAGTCAACAAAACAATTCGATATTTCAAATTAAAAATTTGCAAAAGCACAAATGATAGTGATTTATTAAAGAAATGAGTAGCGATTTATTGAGAAACAAGCGGAAAACAAAAAAAAAAACACCTGTATACTTACCTGTAAAATGATTCGAAAGCATAGATCCAAAACGCAACTGCGCGGGCTTCCTTGAAAATGTTTACTAAATCCTATTCGCGAGAAACTTTCTGTTTTTGAGAGAGTAAGACGCCCTACTCTCTGAATTATTTCACTAGCTAATTTTTACTGGGTACACTCCTTAAAATTTGTTTTTAATTTCCTATAAAAATTAAACTTTTTAACTATTTTACTATATTGAAATAAATATTCGTTTTATACAATCGTGGTTTATTTAAGCTACTATAATAAAGGTATCTACGAAAATATAATATAATTATATTAATTATAATATAATATAATTTTCTTATCTATATCTTATATCCGTTATTTTTTCCGATTCACGGGGCCCAGCCAAACACTCTGCGCTTTGTAAAGACGGTGCTGAAATATTTACATACGCAAGTTCACTGCTGTTGACTTTTTACCAGCTGTTTATGTTTCAAGATCTTCGAACATCTGTATGTACATACAACTTAATATTTATATTATCTCTGTAGTCACTAATAATATCTATATTTGGATATACTAACTGTCTAAGTGCGAGTAGAAGTTTAATTGTGAAAGTGCTGTCATTACCATAAAGCGGCTGTTTTTTTTTTTTTTTTATATTTTGCGAGTTAAAATGCGATGTCAGGAGTTTTACGTTTACAGTTGGCGTGTGAAGTCAAAGGCGGTTTGAAATAATTGAAATATCGTTTAGCGGTGACATTTAGCCCTAGTTAGTCGGTATAAGTAGTAGGCGTCGTTGGTGTGTGCTACCCAATCGTTTACCTAAAGAAAAATTTAAAAGTGCTGAGTTGTGTAATTTATGGTTTATGATTTAAAAGAAGTGAAAGAGGTGCAATATTTTTTTTTACATTTCTATACCCAAAAGAAATAACAACTAAAGTCGTTTTTGGAAAAAACACAAAACTTATTAAACACGGAAAAGCCGGATTGTGCACGACCTGTTCCCGTTGAAAGTTTTATATTCAATGCATCTACTTCTAAATTGTTCAGATTGAATAAACATATATTAAAATTATCTTTAGTGCTTGGATTTTAAGTCAACAAAGTGGCACTTGAGAGTGGATTTTTTTAAATTACACAAAAACGAGTTTAGCTGCTATCCTTATTGCCACAGATTTGTCAGTTTTCGTGCTGCGGAAAATATTAAAATTAATACAATTTAAATAAAATTAAAAAAAATGGATAATCCGGGGTATGTAATGGAACTGGAAAGTGAGTTTGGTGAGTAAATCTTTGCCATGCAGCTTCTTTAGGTATAATTTAAATAAATTTGATGTGGTTGTAAAAAGAAATATAAGATATGAGAAATGCGAGACTAAATACAAGACCTAAGTATATATCTATTACCTATGCATTCGTCAAAATTCACTATCGTCCTTTGGTTGCCAATCGAAGGGAAGGTTAGGTTGTCGAAATCTCATTGAAATGAAGAACATCGAAAAAGTCTATTGAGGTTGAGACGCTTACTCAAAATTTCATGAAGATAGGGTCAAATTTTTGGCAACTGCCTCATTCCGCTTTTTTTAAATCGCCCTCCTCTTTCTACTTTAGCGTAGGGATGAAAGGATACTCGACACTTTTCATTCGATACCAAGTAATTTTGCTATCGATACATACTTTTCAATCAAATTGTTTATTGGTATAGAAAAGATACTCGTATCGAAACCCAATACCAAGGCACATTTTGTTTCGGAAAGTATATGCTGTCGAATTACTTTTTAAATTTCTTTTTGTTGAAATCGCATCCGTATCATTTTGTTTCTATACCATTCATACTTAATTGAAAAATAACTTTATTTGTTTTATTTATTTTATTTTATAATATTATTTTATTTTCTAAGTTATTATTCTTTTATTATTATCTTATTTTATATATATGACTTATTCTCATAGGTTTTTATATTCCCCGTCAGTATGTGGATGGTAAGATTTTCAGTTGTTGTCTGACGGAGTATTTTTTTGACTAGTTTTGGTAACTAAAAAGTGAGGTAAGATATCATTAATCACAAGAAATAGTCAAACATGTGTATTCCCGATGAGTAAAAAGTGACAAACGTTTTTCATCTCTTTTAGTCCTGTTGGGCTTCTGTTGTTGACCAAAAAATGATATAATTGGGAGACAATTGTACAAAACCCAGAATCATAAGCGGCTATTTGGGAAAGCAGCATATTTGTTTAAAAAATAGCGCTGGATACTCTAATCCTTATACTTTAAAA